>OX246754.1:190135748-195135748 GCA_945910035.1 Brachypalpus laphriformis | reverse complement strand
CAAATCATTTATGTACACAGTTGCTGCATTACCCCAAGCCAAAACACCGTACCTAAGCTTTGACTCTATAAGTGCATAGTACACCTGTCTTAGAACCTGCACTGTAGAATACCTACTCAAATACCCCATTCCAAAAATCACATTTTTTAATTCGGATCTTATTTTTTTAATTTACTTATCCCATCTGAAGTTACTGTCGATAATTACACCTAGGTATTTGAATTCATCTACAACCTCTAAATCTTGCGTCAACGTCTTAGGACAGCTCCCGTTTTCGTACCTTATGCAAATGCTTCCAGTTTTGGATCTAGGTCCATGAATGTGCATTAGTTTAGTTTTTGATGTGTTTAAAACTAAACCCATCTCGTGGCACCACTATACCACTTCATTGAATTCCTCTTGCATTATTGATGTTGCAGTCTCCAAAGATTTGTGTCGTACTATGATAGCGGTGTTGTCAGCATAAGCGAAAGCAGTACTTTTTTTAACACACGTAAAAGTTCATTAGTGTACAGTATGAAGAGAATTGGTCCCAGCTGTGAGTCCTGTGGAACTCCGTGCTTAACAATCTCTTCTTGGCTGCATTCATCTCCAATCCTTACTACTATGTTCCTATTGCTTAGGTAGTTCTGCAACCAGCTAGTTAGTGCCCCTCTTATTCCAGTTCGGCTTAAAACTGCTAATAGTTTTTCGTGGCTAAGAGTATCAAAGGCTTTACTGAAGTCCAAAAAAAGGACTAGGACGTGATGATTTCTGTTCAGGCTTTAATTTACTATGTTTGAAAACTCACCAAGCAATTTATTCGTACTTTTATTCCAAAAAAAAGTCCCATAGTCTTCTAACAACAACTCGTTCCAAACATTTGTCCACGACTGGTAGTATGGAGATCGGCCTATAGTTTGAAATAAGCTTTTTAGTACCCCCTTTATATATTGGTCGTACTACGGCTGATTTTAGTACTCTGGGAACTTTATAATGGAGCAAACTGAGGTTCACTATTCTGGCTATTATCGGTGCGAGGATGCAGTCTGGACCAATTTGTTTGAATATTCGTAAAATGTGGCCTTAAAACTGAAAGGACTTTGCTTAAGGCACTCAAGAGAGTGCTGTGACTCATACGTAATAAAATCCGGGGTTGACCTGGGCTTCAACCAACAAACCACTCCAGCCAACCCGGTTACGAGCCAGCTGTCTCCAGTTGCGCACTCCAAGTTGGTTGAGGTCCCCCTCCACTTGTTTGCGGCGTCCATCCAGGGTGGATTCGACAACTTTCTTGGCGGGAACGTTGGGCTCCATCCGCTCTACATGATACAGTCATCTTAGTCGGTGTACGTGAACTCTTTTGGCTAGGTCGATGTCCTTATATAGGTCGTATAGTTCGCCATTGTACCTTCTCTTGCCCTCACTGTCTATGCAGATGGGACCAATGATCACTCGAAGAACTTTTCTCTCAAAATAACCAAGGGCATCCTCATCTGATTTTGACAAAGCCCATGCCTCTGCGCCATACAGCAAGATTGGGATGGTTAGTATCTTACAAAGAGTTATCTTAGTAGTTCGAGATAGGGTTTTGTTACTCAATTGCCTTCTTAGCCCATAGAAACAACGATTGGTAAGAGTAATTCTTCGTTTGATCTCCCCACTGATGCCATTTGCGGAGCTTACCATGGAGCCTAAGTAGACAAAGTCCTCAAAATTATATCTGTCCAAGACGCCGATGTTGGACGTAGTTTTTTTTTATAGATAGCATATATTTTGTTTGGCTTTCATTAACCGCTAAACCCATCTTTGCTGCCTCGATCTCATTACTCGCAAATGCCCCACTAACGGCCCGCTGAGTTCTTCCGAATATGTCAATGTCATCGGCGTAAGCGAGTAGTTGTACAGACTTCTAAAAGATTGTACCTTCGCCGTTGGTTTGTGAGTTTTGTATAATTCTCTCAAGTACGAGTACTATGTTAAAGAGATCACATGATAGCGCATCACCTTGACTACGAGGCTTCCTGACGTAGAACGGTTTAGTTTGGTGCTGTTCTTACCGACTTTGATGGAGCAACGAGAGTTCCCCATCGTCTTTCTGCACAGACAGATGAGCTTGGCAGGGATGCCGAGACTAGACATGGTTCTATAAAGCTCTTGTCTATAGATGCTGTTAGAGGCGGCCTTGCAATCGATAAAGAGATGATGAGTATCGATTTGGACTTTTTGGGTTTTCTCTAGGATCTGCCGAAGTGTGAAGATTTGATCGATTATTGACTTTCGTGGCCTGAAACCGCACTGATAGGGGCCAATCAGGCTGAAGTTTGACGTCGAGTGGCTACAATCATAGTAGACCGCCAGAGCATTCGCCAATTGAGTCTCTTCTAATATCAATCCAATATAAATGCCGGCAGCAGCAAATGTGGAAGACCACTGGCAGCGTTGCCAAAAAGATATCAGAGATGTAAATGGTTTCTTTCGGCCACCGCAACGAAGCACCTCGTTTGATGAATAATGCCGGCAAGCAAATGCAGCAAAACGAGAGATAGGACTATCAAAAGTCCGTACAACTGCTTGTATACGCCGACGATATTGACATAATTGAAAGAACTCAGCGGGCAAGCAAGCATTGAAGCAGAAGCAGCCAAAATGGTTTTAGCGATAAACGAGGACAAAACCAAGTATACCATATGCTGTCAACAAGAAGGGACAATTCACAAATCGCTTTGAGAAAAAAATTCTTCGTAAGACATTCGGTCCCGTTTGCGTTGATGGGTTTTGGGGGAGAAGATTCGATCACGAACTATACGAGCTGTACAGCGACATCGACCTAGTCAAAAACTACGTATTGGACGTCTGAGATGGCTAGGATATGTAGAGCGAATGGACACCAACGCTCCGGCCCGCAGAGTCTTTGAATCTAACCCGGATGGATGACGCAGTAAAGGACCTCCTTGCCATAGGTGGCGCGCACAAGTTCAAGGGAACCTCGACCAACTTGGAGTACGCAACTGGAGGCGATTAGCTAAAGACCGAGCTAAATGAAGAGGCTTGTTGGTTGATGCCCAGATTCACCCCGAAGTGTAGCGCCACATAAGTAAGTAAGTAAGTACTCTTAACGCACGTGGGGCAATTGTGTCGATGTTTTTTAGGGAATAGTTTGTTGGTGTTAAGAAAACAACGTGAATTTCGTTCAAGACATCCTCACGGTTCGACATCGAATGGTTGCAAAATTTGTCACCTAGTCTGGAAGAGACGTTGTAATATGGCAGACCAAGATCTAGTCGTTTGGCTGAGAATATTGATGCTGTGTGTGAGGATGTGAAAGATTCTTCAGAAACATCAACGAGACGACAGAGTATTTTGCTTTCCGTATAAAACTCAGATAGATGGTGCGTCAGGTGCTACTCACAGACCACCCAGCCTGTCTGGAATACAGCCAGCGCATCATAAACCTTAACCATGAATAGGACGATTGACGATTTATATTAGCCGGCAAGATCACCCGATCTGACCATGCCAAACTACTTTCTTTGGAGTTATTAGAAGTCATTAGTTTATGCGCACAAGTTACAGACTTTTGCAGCCCTCAAAGACAACATAAGACAATAAAGAGGGAACATACCGTCGGACGTATTGAGAAAAAATAATTGGAAGTGTCATATAAAAGCTCAAATTTGCAGAAACACTGAAGGCCAACATTTGAACGATATAATCTTCAGTACTCAATGGAACAAAATTCAAGGTCGAAGTCAAAATAATAAGAAATAAACTGGCGTTTTTTTTTGTTTACAAAAAAGTTATAGCTAATTAAAATTGGGTTATCCTTTTGCCCCACGCTTGTAGTTATACTTGTACATGGTTTCGAAAAGTCAAACAGTCTATGTCTCAAAAACAACCCAGCTAGCTATTTCTGGCTTTCACAAAATACAAACAAATATTTGGCGCAACAGCTCTTTAAAGTGCCAGGGCCTAGCTTCTCGCAAACACTCATGTTGTGTGCGTTATATTTTTTACACGAATGGAAGCGACCTACAGTTTAATGCCGAATCCGAACGGCGATTTGAGAAGCTTTTTCGTGACAACAATACTCTCGGATGTTTGTCAGACGCTCGCGAGAGGTGGGACCGTGAAAAAACTTTTTGGTATTTTCTGGGATTCGAACTTGGAACCTCATGCGTAGTGATCCGACACACTAACCAATTACGCCACGGCGCGTAAGGCTGGCTTTCACACTATTTTAAGTATTTTAAAATGCCTCTTCCAACAATATACAAATTCGTTTTTAAAAGCTAAGCGGAATACTGATGTGATGCGTTTATTTCGTTAAGGTATTCGACGACCGATATGCATGAGTATCGCGATTCAAAATATCTTGGAATACATTGATCATACTATCTGAGAAATGTATTTAAGAATTCACTAAATGTAGATTCAAAACCCAACTTTGCACTCAAATACCAAGAAAACAAGACGATTAAAAAGTGTAACTTACGGCATGTTCCGCATGATCTCGCAGCGAAGAACTTGTGAAGACTGTTAAAGTTTGGGTCCCTTGGTGGGATGCTAACTTGTGGCCTTTTTTTGTAACGTCGTCTCTTCTGCTTCTTGTTTTGCCCCTTGATAGGTCTTCGGTTGCCCTTCTGTGGTCGGCGTCTCCTCCTGCGCTTTTTCTGTGGTTTCCCACCTTGCTGCGGTCTACGGTTGCCTTGAGGACGTCGACGGTTCGGTCGCCTAACTGGTTTCCGGTTGTTTTGATTTGTCGGATTTCCAGTCTGTGTTGCATCCAATGGCCACTCACTGCTTGGTCTGTTAATGGGATGCACAAATGCCGGTATAATGTGGTCCACTAAATCGCTATTTAAACTGTTGTCGTGGTTAGTTCCATTCTCGAGATTCACTGGGATCTCTGTGTCTTCCACTGTCGGTGGCGTTGGAGTGGTTAATTCAGGCATCGCGGTGGTTAGATTTGCGTCCGTTGCTGGTTGGTCAACATCAGCACCATCCTCTTCGTCGTTCAGAGTTTGCTCGAAGATATCCCCCTCAGTTTTTTCATCAACATCTGAAGTTTCACCCTCTGTTACTGGTGGTTCGCTGGCAGAGGTGTCATTAGAAGTCTTATTCGGTTTGTATGAGTAGTCATACACATCGTCGTTGCTAATCTCAACGAAACCATTTTCATAGAAAAAGTCCTCCATACCATCATCATCGTCCAGAAAATCATCTACGTCTTCAAAGTCAGTATCTTCTTGAGTTATGTTGTAATGAGTGGGATTATTCTCTGGTGAATTTCCCAGATACTGAATGGCATAGTACTGCCGACCAGATGTGTTGAGGTTGCCAGCATATACCGAGAATAAATCACCCAAGTCCTTTCAAAAGAAATGCAATTAATCAATGAATTTCGGGAGGAAGGCGGTGAAAACTACCTGCGGAGCTGCTCCTACCACCAGCACCAAACTGGCGACGATGTAGAAACGAACTACATTCATTTCGTTTAAAAATTATTTAAAAGTCTTGATCAATCTAAGTATGGTTATTTGCAGACACGTCTTTGCCACCGGAGAATCAAAACTATACTGGCGAATTAAAACCTTAAATTTTTCTTTCCTGGCTTTGGCATAGCTTCTCTTGAATTTAGGGTAAATCCCTTAGGCAATGGTTGACTGAAAACACTTGAGAGTTCAATGGAAGACAAGTTCTTATTCTACTATAATGGCAGTCAATGACCGTGTACATACTCTAAGAGCAAATCCAGTGTAATAGTTTTTTTTTTTAATTTCTTTGCGGAAAGAATAACGTTTATTAATTAAGCAGCACGGCTGTAGATACATCACCTTACACGTGGGTAAATGACGGAATGATGCCTTGGGCAGTTTGAAAGTTATGTTTGCGCTGGAAATTGAATTTGGTTATTTTTGGTGGAGTTTACTTTGTTAATGAAGAGGAGTTTTGCCTTTGATTGAAGTTCTTTACGTGTTCGGAGAAACTTTATGCTGGAAAGGGGCTTGGCGTTTCTTAACAGTGAAATGTAATACAAAATGTGCTTAGAACCCAGTGGAAGCAAACTCGAAGAAAATGTCAACTTGTCTATGTATATTTTAACACTGATAAGGATTCATTTGAGAGAAATAAGACATCTACTTAGATCCCGAACACTCTCGCTTGGTAGACACCTTGACGGGGTGCGAGTTAAGCTGCAAGGACTCACTCAACAGCGGGAGCTTCACTCTCGGATGAGCTGACTGAGGAGAAACCAACCAAGAGCTGCCCCCCTAATCCAGGGTGTTAGGCGAGACCGAGCCTATAGGATGGTTTTTGCAGCCAGGAGGTGTACCAGCTGTATTCGAATGGAGCCTTCCTGATACTAGGTCAGCTAGGGAGTAACTATGGCCCTACCACACCATGCGGGGATCTGATGTGGCCGATGAATATTTCTCTAGCTACTCGTGGGAACATAAATAAAGAAAAAATAATAAATAAAATAAAATATATGCGGGATATAACCACCAAAGAAATAGCAAGTCGTCTGGAGAGAGCCCTAGGCGCAGGGTGAGTACGGAGCACCACAGGCGCAGAGACACTGACGCTCCAAGAAGACATTGGCCTCTAGGCACGTAAAAGCCAATGAAGGAATATTCTTCCCGGGAGGCGAGAAGAACAACAGAGAGTAGCAGACCCAGTGAGCGGCTGCATAAACCTCCCACGCTACCAGACAGGGGTAAGCCCGGTGGTCTGGATAACTCGCTGAGAACAGGCCTCAGTGGAGCGGGTGCAAAGTAGTACCTGCGCTTCCTAGCCCAAGGTTTCGAACTTGAAGAGGCAAGGAAGCTAACAGTGGAAAGAAAGAATGGCTACTACAAGCAGCAGCACGATTAAGTTCGTGGAGGGAGTAAAATTGACGGCTTGTTTGAGAGACCACATCCCCAAAGCTCACACCATCACCGTCTCCTCCCGAGGAGCTCTGGGTACGACCAGAAGAAGTTGGAACACATCAACGTCAAACTATGACAAGCTAACACATATTTGCAAAGCGCAATTTAGTTTGAGTTTTATTGAAGTACAATTGTTTATTCAAATAAAAGTGCTTTTCTATCGGTTCATTAACACTAAAATTACGCGCCTGCTTTTTGTTAAAATAAATAAATAAATAAATATATGGCGCAACAGCTCTTTGAGTCCCAGGGCCTAGCTTCTCGCAACCACTCATGTTGTGTGCGTTATATTTTTCACATGAATGGAAGGGACCTACAGTTTAGTGCCGTATCCGAACGGCGATTTGAGAAGCTTTTTCGAGACAACAATACGCTCGGATGTTTGTCAGACGCTCGCGAGAGGTGGGACCGTGAAAAAACTTTTTGGTGTTTTGTAGGATTCGAACTTGGAACCTCACGCGTAGTGATCCCACACACTAACCACTTACGCCACGGCGCCCACCCTGCTTTTTGTTCCTCACCCAATATTGCGCAATCAGTTCATTTTCCGCGATTTTAATTTCTCGGTTTCCACCTTCTTTGTCAACTGTCAACCATGTCCGCCTCTCAGCAACAACAACTATTGCGACCCGAGACCCGCGCCACTGCTGTGAAGAATCAACAACATAATTCACCCGCAAAAAAACCGATTCTCACAGTAGATGATAAGAAAACCAAAAATTGCACTGAGTCGAGATTGACAAAACAAATCGAGGAATTGAAAAGACTTATTGTGGATGAAAACATTAAGCTGTCTTTAAAACTGGATAAGATTGAGGAAGATTTTAAGCAGCGTTTTGCAGAAGTCAACAAAATAGTCGCCGATCTCTCATTACGAGTCCAACAGCTTGAAGCGACCCCCGTAGCCCCGACTGCTTCCACTGAACCCGACAGGGAAAAAAAAAAAACTCGAGCGGGAAAAAATGTCTGCGGATGCTATCATTCATGGAATACCTAAGGTGGAGAATGAAAACCTTATCGATTTATTCGCAAAACTATGCCAATCCGTTGCCTGCAGTCCAGCACCCGTCCCACAAAATATTTTCCGTGCGAAAGATAAACAAATATCCTCCAACACAGCCACACATTTGAGTGGCATTGTACATCCGCGACTGTATAAAGGTAAAGTTTGTTGCTAAATCAGAAGCTACCTCTTTAATTGAGCACTACTTTGTTGAGATAATTAATGATGGGCCAGGCAAATTTTTGTTAGGAGTGGCTTACCGCTATAATAAAAGTGTGGATCTATCCGAACTCTACACAGTCTTAGAAGACTTGTCATCCCTTTACACCGACATCATCCTGTGCGGAGACTTTAATTGTGACCTGTTTGAGAATACTTCGCAAACATTTACAAACAGAATCGGTACTCTGGGCCTAGGGTCCATCAACACTTCCAATCCAACGCATTTCACAAGTACTTCATCAACCCTGTTGGACCTTTTTCTTACAAGTAACCCTGAAAACACCCTTCTATACACTCAGTTGTCAGCGTCTGCATTCTCAAAGCACGATTTGATCTTCGCAACTTTTAAATACTCTCTACCGCAATCAACACCCTCGGTGTATAAGTATAGGGATTTTAGAAATATTAACTTAAATCCGCTGGAAGAGGACGTTCTTCAGGTAAATTGGCAAGAAGTCTATTTTATGACTTCTGCTGGTGATCAAATTGATTTCATGCAAAATGCCATACGTCATCTCTGTAGCTCACACGTTCCGATAAAAACAAAATATCTGCGAACAAATTCTGTCACATGGTTTACACCTGAAATACGAGAAGCCATAAAACAACGAAACCTGGCTTACAAACGGTGGAAACGTTTTAAACTCCCTGAGTTTCATGAAACTTTCCGGGCTTTAAGAAATAGTGTTTCTTTAAAAATAAAGGAAGCTAAGAAGCGGGTGTATTCAAAGCGACTTAGTAAAGTTCTGCCGACGAAAACTTTGTGGAAAAATATCCGAGAACTTGGTGTTGGTCGACGAAAGGTTATAATGCCTGAAAATACAAACCCTGACATCCTAAATTCTGAATTCGCCAAAGTTCAAAGTACTTTGCCTGATGTTGGCGAATCCAGTATCGTTGATTCTTTTACTAATCCTGAAAGTAGCCATTGCTTCCAATTTACCAGAGTAGATGAAAACGATGTTTTGAGCGCCCTTCTTCAAATAAAGTCCAAGGCTGTGAGCTTTGATGAAATACATCCACACTTTATTAAAATAATTTTGCTTCACATTCTTCCTACACTAACATACATTTTTAACTCAATAATCACAACATGTTCATTTCCTCCCTCCTGGAAGGTTGCTAAGGTTATACCGATTGTAAAAAAGCCGGCTACCCGTTTGTCACCGCCTGAGTTTCGACCTATTTCTATTCTCCCGTTTTTATCCAAAGTCTTTTAGAAACTTCTTCATAAGCAGATGACCGTTTTTGTTAAAACTAATAAGCTTCTGAATGTCCAACAGTCAGATTTCAGGGAAAACCATAGTTGTGTCTCTGCTATTTTGAAAGTAACAGATGATCTGAGGAGTGCGATGGATCACGACTTAATATCATTCCTTGGGCTCCTAGACTTCTCAAAGGCATTTGACACTGTCAATCACGGAATACTCCTCTTCAAGTTGAAGAGGAATTTTCGTTTTAGTAACTCTGCTGCTAACTTGATTCTTTCCTATTTAAGTGATAGAAGTCAAGCCGTATCAGTTGGGGAAAACACCTCCGGGTATTTACAGCTAATGTCAGGTGTACCACAGGGATCAATTCTCGGGCCATTGCTGTTTGTCATGTTTATTAATGATCTCCCGCAAGTAGTCCAACACTCATCAATGCATTTATATGCTGATGATGTGCAGATTCGGTTGAGCTGCAAACTGGGTATGTTAGAAGATGGAGTAGACAAACTTAATAACGACCTTAAGCAAATCTCACATTGGTCCGCAAAAAATCACCTGAAACTAAACCCAACGAAGTCGAAATGCTTAGTAGTTTACAAGAACAAGCTTGACAGTAGCTATTTCCCAGCTCTATATCTAGGTAACAATATTTTGGAATATGTCGAAACTGCGAAAAATCTAGGTATTTGGTTCAATTCGTTACTCACATGGGACCAACATATTCAAATAGTTATTGGCAAAATATACGGATGTTTACGTGCCCTCTCATTGACAAAGCACTTCATACCTCAGCATATAAGACTTAGCCTAGCAAAAACCTTGGTTTTACCAATCGTCACCTACGGATGTCAAATTTTTTGTTGTCATAAATCAGAAACACGACGGAATCTTACAGTGGCTTTTAACAACGTTACACGATATGTGTACAATCTTAAACGATTTGATCATGTCACTGGATACACTAACAGGATTCTGGGTTGTGACCTGCATACCTATTTCAAATTTTGCGCCCTTAAAACACTTAATAATATATTAACTTGCAAAGAGCCCCATTATCTGTATGAAAAACTTCAGTTCCCAACTTCCTCTCGTTCTTTAGTTTTTATTCAACCTAGGTTTACGTGCAGAAACTCCGAGAACCAATATCTTGTTTATGTTGTCAGAAAATGGAACGCTCTACCCATGGACATTAGAATGCTACGTGGAACCAAGTCATTTGATAAAGTTTTATTTAAATATCTGACCGAAAGTGCCTAGAAGAATTTTGTAATTAGAGTTTATCTTTTTCCTTTTAATTTTTTTTTCTTTTTTCTCTATTTTGAATACTTACCATATATCTCCAATGTTAACATGTGTAGTTTATTTTAAGTCACGAAAGCAAAACCAAAAATATGAAATTATGAATTACTTAGTCTAAAATTTATTAACTTTTACTATTATAGACTTTAACTTATAAGTCCAATGTAAAAGATTCTTTATAAATAAATAAATGAAAATGAAAATGAAAAAAACAAGTTGCTAGATCTCATAGAAGCCCAAAATGAGGAGCTGAACACCCACCTGTGGAGAGCGACCAGAAGTCGTGAAGAAGGTAAGGGAAGAGTGGTAACCTTCCGAATAGACGTACAATCGGCAGAGACGATTGTCAGCAAGGCTATATGATCCGGTACAGATTCGGTAAGATCAATGTCAGCGGACTGAGGAAACAGGCAGCCGAAACAGCTGAAACCCACGCGTGGGAGGACGGAGCACCAGCTATCAACCCGGCATTAGTGCCAGAAGCAGTGGGAGCCGCAAACCCAGCTATAGCATCAATAGTACCAACAAAGGCCCACTAAGTGAGGAAGACGCTGAAAGTGTTGACATCGCTGGCCTCAACATGGATGATCTAGATTCAATTCCTCTAACAGAAGAGGAAGAAGAGGTGGAGGTGGGCACCTGCCCTTCTTCGACTTTCCCCTAAAATGGAATAAAAGGCTGTCACTCGTATCGCACAAGCCAACCTACACCACGCGAATGTAGCTTCGGTCATCTCAAGAACGTTCGTTAAGCAACACCTTAGACTTGTGCTGATACAGGAACCCTATCACTTCAGGGGAAAGGTAAGAGGTCTTTCAAGCAAGAATGTACATGTAATCTGGCATAATAGACAGGACTTCCCCAGGGCCTGCACACTAATCAGTAAGAACATACAATTCTTCTGTCATTCAGAGTACATGACGCAGGACTTAACAGCTATCCAGGCCCTCATTAACGGAGGAGGCACCCACTGCGGCATTGTAATTGCTTCGGCCTACTTCGACGGAGGCGGGGAGGCACCGCCAGAAGAAGTTCAAAGGCTAGTGAGACACTGCAGAAGGAATAAACTGCCACTTCTGCTGGGATACGATGCCAATGACCATTGCCTGGAATGGGGCAGTAGCGACAGCAAAGCTAGAGGTGAGCGCCTTCTCGAATTCATTATTGATGAAAACCTAGATATTTGTAATGTGGGAACTACACCAACTTTCGTAACTAGGGTAAGGGAAGAGGTTCTAGATATTACACTCAGGCAGCCCGAGCCTTAGTAACTGTATTTCAGGCTGAAAAGTTTCTAACGACCCGCCCATGTCGGACCACAGGATCATCATTTTCAGCATAGAATGTCTCAGAAAGGAGGTTATTTCAAACAGGAACCCCCGCAAAACTAGCACACTTGATTGGAACCTAATAAATGTGAAAGATAAGAAAACGGCGAGCCACTTCCTAGAACTGGAAAACAACGTGGAAGTGGTCAACAGGGCTACCGTAAGATGAATATGAAAGCAGCTGCCCTATTAGCTGAAAGAAAGATCAAAAGGACACTCCTTGGTGGAACGGTAGTCGAACTAAGAACAAAGAGCAATAGAGCAAAGCGTGGCGGAGACTGGCAAACATACATCGAGCAATTAACAAGAGAGGGTGAGGACGAAATATTCCCTGCCCTATGGGCATATACCAAGAATTTGGAGAAGGGCAAAGGTTATATTTCGAAAGTGGGAAAAAGAGACACCACTTAACAAAATCCTTTAGACCCATCAGCCTGACCTCATTCATGCTAAGGACGCTAGAAAAGGTCATAGATAATTACCTAAGGATGAATGTGCTGGAAAGAATACCTCTCCATCACAATCAACATGCCCACAGAGCAGGAAGATCCACCGAAACTGCGCTCAACCAGCTGAACAGTTGGGTTCAGGATACACTGGAGAGCAAGGAAACGGCAGTATTCGCCTTTCTAGACATCGAAGGGGTCTTCGACAATACTTTCCATGAAGCAATTAGGAAGGATCCGGAAATAAAAGGAGTAAGACACATCACAAGTAATTGGAAGTGTGAGATGCTTTGAACCAGGACTGCTGAGACAGAGGTGGGACAAAATATCATCACAATAAGCACCACTAGAGGCTGTCCACAAGGATGGGTATTATCATCATTGATGTGGAGGCTAGTAGTAGTTGGACAGATGCCGGTATCACGTGTCAGGGGTACGCCGACGACACAGTCATTGTCGCAAGGGGAAAATCTGAAGAAACGCTATGTGAAATCATTCAGAGCGGTCTAAGAATCAAAAGAAAGTGGTGCAAACGGTAGGCCTTAGAGTGAACCCTATCAAAACCACTGTGATACCCTTCACCAAGAGAGAGCTAAAACGTATGTAACCTATTCTGTTGGAAGGGATCATGGTCGACCCAGAAAGACAGGTCAAGTATCTAGGTGTAACACTAGACAGCAAACTCCTCTGGAAAGAACATGTAGAAGCCGTGGTAACCAAAGACACCAGAGGACTTATGGTGTGCAGGAAGATTTCAGAAAAAACCTGGGGATGCTGCCCAGCCATAATGAGGTGGATGCACATGATGATAGTAAGACCCATTATCACATACGGGGCAGTGGAATAGGTTAACAGAACTAGGCTAACTACCACGAGGACATTCCTCAACAAAGTGCAAATATTAGCATGCATATGTATAATACGAGCCATGCAAACCTGTTCTACAGCAGCATTAGAGGTAATCGTAGGTATACCTCCGCTACACATAGTGCTAGAGCGACTCGCCAAGGAGACCATATTGAGAATCAGCAAAGAGTGCATCGAGAAAGGAATATGCATACCAAATAAAGAGCGAGTAACCCGAATAAAGGAAATTTGACTCAAAGCTGAGCAATAAAGACTGGGGTAGCGAATACTATAAGTACCAATTCAAACAACATACAATTAAATGGTACACAGACAGATCGAAAACATCTACTGGTACGGGCCCACAACCAAATACCCAGAATCACATTTCAAGCAGAAGTACACGCGATCGAAAGATGCGCTCAACTCAACCTAGATAGGAAATATCGCGGGCAGGACATCGCAATACTATCAGACAGCCAAGCCTCTCTTAAAGCACTGACCTCGCATGATATCAGATTCAAACCAATATCGGAATGCCTCACCAGGATCAACAAACTGGGAGAAACAAACAAAGTAACTTTCTACTGGGTACCAGGAGATGTAGGAGTGGAGGGCAACGAAGCAGCTGATGAACTAGCTAGAAAGGGATCAGACACGCCGTTCCGTAGATCAGAATCCTTTTATGGGATACGACCCCACAAATATGGGAAGACTTAAGGAAAGAGGAGGAGAACAAATGGGCCGAGCATTGGGACGATATCCCCCAATTAAAACAGGCAAAGGAAACAGTATTTTTGGGGAAATACAACCAGAAAAGAAGTCGAACCTGCCTAAGAAATAGTAAGAATCGACTTCGAATTTTGGCGGGCATGTAACGGGTCACTGCAGACTCAAGGAGCACCTTAGGAAACTGGGAATAGAGAGATACGGACACTGCAGATTCTGCATTGACTTCGTAGAAACACCAGAGTACCTTCTTATGGAATGCGAAGCACTGATCCATAAAATAAGAAATCACCTGGGCGCCTATCTCCAATCAGAAATGGATTTACCTTTGCTAGATCCACTCAAAATACTCCGGTTCGTAGTAGCAGCTGGCTGGTGGAAGTGCTCTAAACTGAGTATATCATCGGCTAGAGCCCTAGTATGGGGGCACAATAGATCTGTTGGTCGCAGTGCACTTGCACCTCACTTCGATTGAATATCTATCTATCTATCTATTGAGACCCCAAACAGATCCGGCAGAAACTGTGCGGTTTTTATTTACACTACTATCTTCACATGCGTTCACACCTCACCGCAACTCAACCGCCGGCAAACAGACCCGCGCGTTTTGGCATTTTTTTTGGTTGCACCAAGGAATGTGGTTATCTTTGTAAGACACTAGTAGCCCGGGCTACCAGCATGCTCGATGTGCAAACCCGAATAATCGATGTTAGGAATGCGCACCGAATGGTACTTATCCACACCCTGCACACTTCCATTACTCTCCCCGCAGGACTGCCTTTAGGTATTACTTCGCGGAGTGGTTAGCAGTTCATGCTATGCTTTTGTGTCAGCGGCTTCTGTTGCTATTCTATTTTCCGCAACTCTTTTTGAAGAGTTGTTACGAAAGAACATATTGTCATCCAATTCTGGATGGGCAAAGTAATTCTCCATGCTGTGAACCGTGTGCAATAAATACCGTATCTTCTTCTTCATCTGGACATTTTAGCCATAATGGTAAGCTGTCGTGTCCAAATCGGTGGATACGGATATATTTGCGGTAACCGGCTTGGCCAGATACTTACTTTTACTTACTTATGTCCTGTATCCCCTTGTGGGTCCTAGGGCCTCTACTACGCCTACGCGCCATCGTGTACGGTTTCTGGCAATGTGTCTGAGTTCTCCCCAACTTTTCCCTAACTGCCGTGCCTCCTTCTCGACTGTTCTGCGCCATGTTTTCCGCGGCTTGGCCAGATAGGAACTCCATGACAGTTGCAGTCGCAATGCTTTCGACTTATCAAGTTTTGGATTGTTAGATTTTGACCCATTTGGACCTGATGGTTTGGTTACCAACCTGAAAGTTGGCTAATTCAACGGTTTTCCGCCTGGTTATAAAGATAACTTCTGGCGTGTTTTGGACGTATGTGTGTGAACCGTGTAGATGTATATTGCATCTTTGACTTCTATCCTTAAACTGAGATGTATGTAACCTCGACCCTCTCTCTTCAATGTTTGCAAGACTAAAATTAACGAATTTACCACTAAATGTGAATGGTTCCAGAAGTGGCATGATCCAGCCGTATCTACCTAGTGGCAACACAATGGATCTATATCGAGGGCCACTCCGCACCAATTAACAAACCAATCGGAGCCAATTACGCCTTCAGTTGAGATGGATGCTCACACCGTCAGTATTGTGGAATGAAGCGGTTTTTAATGGTTGTATGGGTGTAGTTTGAGATCGAATCTTAAATTTGACCACCTGTCAGCCCATCGGTGATACCGTAGATGCAGGAGAGGCATTCCACCAAAACTTGTATAATGGCAAGGTGTAAGAGGACCAAAATAGAGTACCACAAGGCTTCAGCCTTTCGCCACTATTAGTTCTAGTGAAGGACGCGGAATACAAGACACATTGATGTCTCACCACAAACATCTTGTCAATCTTGACGATATATCACCGACTCAGGTTTGTCACCAAACTCGGTATGCTTGTCAGAACTGGGAAAGCAGAAACTGCATTGGGATTGTATCTATCAATTGCGAAAGCTAATGAGAACACTGGCAGTAGGTTGGTCATATGGCTGTAAAAATTGTGCGCTCTGTTGGATGATTGATATGCCAATGACATCAAATGGTCGGTAAAAAAATACTGTGTATCAGAAACAAAGACAGAAATCTCTTCAGTTATCTGGACACCTTCCCCAGAGTTTCACTGAAACAGTATCTGAATTTCAAACCACTACACCAATCTTTCTCTATCTATCTATCCTTTCCTACGCCGGCACTATGTAAAAGCATTTAAAGGGTATTCATAACCATTTGAGTGCGCGACAATTATATGCTAAAAACAGATCTATAATCTGGATATTGGTCGCTTACAGCACAAGAACCAAGAGGCGTCTATTTCGTTCGAACTTTGCTCACGAACTTGGACGGTGACTGTCACCATCACTCGCAAGCTGGATAAATAGTTGTTCGCTTACCATCTTTAGGGCTTTGTATTTAATTGTTATGGAAATGTGTTTCCAAAGATAGAGCCTGCTCTTTGGGAACCCAGTTCTCATGGTATAGACAACGTCATATTGATTGACATTTCAAAACGTTGCAGCTTTTTTTTTTTATATTGAAGAAATTAGGAATTTTCAATCAGTTTAAAAAAATGTTTTATTGTGAGAATTTCTTTCCCAATTCAGATTGTAGATATAAAGATTTATTTGTTGCAATAGCATCCGTCAGCGGTATTCTTGTGGATCCAATCCAAGTATTTGCTAACACGTGTGTAAACTCCAGGAGCATTTGGTTTGGCGCAGCCATATCCAAATGATACAACTCCTACAAAATGAACGATTTTTTATTAATTCAGTGCAATTAGAATATTTAAGGATACTTACCGGCAATTTTGAATGTTGATCTATCCAGTACTTTTAATGGACCACCACTGTCACCCTAAAAGAAAGATGTGCACATGAATTGGTTAAGGCAAGCAACTAGTCAACGATTTCCGTATATGTTCGTATAAACGACTTTTATGTTGTGGGGAAAAAAAACTCGATTATATATACGAGTATGTCTTACCTGGCAAGCATCCTTTCCTCCGGTGGCTACAACACCAGCGCATAGCATATTATCAGTAATCATCGATTTGTATTGAGTAGCTTTGCACTGAGCGTTGGTGATGATTGGAACGGTGACCTCTTGCAAAAGAGTCGAGACAGATCCGTATTCTTTGGTTAAACCCCAGCCAGCAACTATAGCCTTTAAAATAAAACAGGAATATTTTCAGAGAAGATTTTAGAGTGTATAAGACATTTAAAAAAAAAATCGTTGAGTCATATAAAATAAAAATTAATCAAGGAACTCGGTTTTCAGATTAGTCTCCGGAACCAGCGTCACGCGTATCTTCTATTGTGTCACCTTATGTGATTCGTCAGCAAGCTATTTGGTCCATCCATATCCTAGTCGTACCATACGAATTCCCGATCGATACCCACAACATTTTAATCAACTGCGCCAACTATAGAAGCATCAGTCTCCTCAACATCGCATATAAGATCTTTTCTGCTATATTGTGTGGACCCTATCATAGGTATGTTAGTTTATTATTCTCACTT
Source organism: Brachypalpus laphriformis (assembly GCA_945910035.1). NCBI lineage: Eukaryota > Metazoa > Arthropoda > Insecta > Diptera > Syrphidae > Brachypalpus > Brachypalpus laphriformis. The sequence goes on along the minus strand of OX246754.1, from coordinate 195,118,157 downwards.
AATTTTGTTTGACCATTTTATGTCTGACAAAAAATGGCTTTTACAACAACTTATGTTGATCGTACGTAAAAAAGTTGCTTAACATAATTTTAAGGAAATTTTTTAGGGATAAAAATTTCTTAAAAAAAAAAAGAATCGCGGAACTTCAAGTATCTCCTCTTAAACGATTATACTACATAACTGGGACACCCTATATTTAACCTTCTTGTAATTAAAACCCTTTGTAGCTTCGTGTGACATTACTGTCACAAACCAAAAAAGTGTTTGCCAAAGTTAGCAGCGAATTTTACACTTAGAGCTCAATGTAATACATCTATCACATACTAACGCATCAGCATAAATAATTTGGTTTTCAATAATAATATTTATTTTTTACGAAATACGTATTGAAGTATTTTTTTTTTATTTTTGATAACTTTAGCTACAAAGGGTTAAGAGATTTGGCAATATACGTGACCATATGTACAGACATAGAAACATTGCAATATTTTTCTATTGTATTAGGTGAGATGTTGTTGATCGTTGGATTTGTCCACATTTTAGAATGTTTTAATAGATTTAAAATAAATTATTAACAGGGTGGCGTAGGCAGTATATTGCAAGTTGAATACTCATATTTTAAGTCTGTTTTCCTACATTTTGGAAGATGTTTTTCGAGAAATACTTCAGGTAATTACACATGTTTTTCAAATGTAATAAACTATTTCATTAAAACGTGACTGCATATTCGTAAATAAAATGTTCTGGCCGAATAAAAAGAAGAAAGTTAAATATCGTGAAAGGAGTTAAAACCAAAGACGGTACATTGCTTTCCAATGAGCGATGGAGATGGAGCGAGCACTTTTCAGAATTGCTCAATGCCGAACAAGCCATGCCATCAGGAAGATGATAGACCTGTGCTCGAGACTTTGGCGATCAAATCGCTAAAAGTTGGCGAATCTGCCAATGTGGATGATCTTCGGCCAGAAATGATAAAGGGTTTTGGTAAAGAGTGAGTGCAATGGCTCTCACGTGTCAATAAAGTGAAAGCGGTGAAACACCTGGTGATTGGCAAATGGGAGTGATTGTTCCTCTCTATAAACAATAGGACAAAAAAGATTACGCCAACTACAGGGGTATATTTCTTTTAAGCATCCATGGAAAAGTCTTTGCAAAGGTGTTAGAGACACGTGCCAGAGCTTTGGTTGAGGATAGTTTGGGGGATGAGCAATGCGTTTTTCGTCCTGTTAGAAGCAGGACCATTGGATTGGTGGGATTGGTGAGGGTTGGACTCTGCCAAGTGGGCCTTTTGTCACCTCGCCTCTTCATTGTAAATGTGGACTGGGTGCTGCAGCGCAGCCGTGGCTGAGAATGTTACAAAGTGGGGGACTTAAGGATTAGTCATCCTCTCTTTGCGGATGATTTGGTCATTCTTTCTTTCTGTTAAAGCGAACTTCAGCGCGCACTCGAAAGGCTTGTACCCGTTTGTGATGATGCTGGAATGAAGATCAACGTGAACAAATCGAAAGTAATGGTTGTTTCCAGAACGCCTATCCAGTACACTCTGCATGTGTGCAGAGTCCCACTGAAGCAGGTGGATAAGTTTAAGTATCTCGGGGTCTTATTCGTGAGTGATGGAAAGAGAAATGTCGAGTTATTCTGTTGAATTGGTTAGGTTGGATCAATTTTGAAAGTGCTTGATCAATCTTTTATAAGGAATGCCGAACTTAGTGTTCAAGCTAAATGATCTATTTTGAATTCTGTTTATGTTCCCACTTTCACCTATAGTCGCGGATACAAGCTACTGAAAGAGGTTCCATCGTGGTGTTGCTGGAATAACTCGTAGGGTTCGAGTGCGTAACACCAGCCTACGCGAGGCGCTCAATGTTAAGCAGCTACATCTTCGAAGGGAAGCATTTATGCTTTGACGGTTTGGTCACGTAGTGCGTATGTCCCCAAACTTGCTTCCAAGATGTGTCATGATTACCGTGCCATCAAGTTAGCGACCCCTGGGTAGGCCTAGAAATAGATGGTTGGATTAAGTCGGACATATCTCCTGAAGCCGTCTAGGGATTCCTCCTGATGATTTGGGGTCGATGGTGGAGAATCAAGAGTGTACCTAATCATTCTACCCGCGCAACCCACATAAAGGATTAGCGGGTAAACTATTTCAATGACAAAACAGAGAGTGCTCTAAAGAAGTGTACTTGAAATGGCGTATTCAAAGACCCAGCGAAGCAGGTACACCCAGCTAGAACGGATATATGTGCATACATAAAAGAGTGCATCTTTAGAAAAGTGAGATCTTTTGTGGGCGTTTAAAAAAAAAATGTTTCACTTGTACTGCTGTGACTCTAGAAGGCATAGATACAAATTCACAACTTTCCATCTTCCAAATCGAAGGCAAAATGAAAAGAAAATATGTAATACGCCTTACAGTCTTCATTTTCTCCTTATGTCACAAGCTATGTGTCAATATCGATATATGTATACCCCATGGGCTATGGAATATACGAAGGGATTGCTTCCTTAGTGATTGTTGCGTTCAAAAAAAGATGTAGAGCTAAACATAGGAAAATGTTACAGTCCACTTGGAATGGATCGACTGATATCCTAACCTTTATCCCTCACTAAGTAGATGTGACCTTTTCAAATGAAAACTCGGTACTTGACGTAATTTCGACAATTCTCCAGAAATTACATAAAACTCACTTCTTTTCAAATACCCCTAAGATGTTGGCGTGGTCATATACATTTTATGAGCGAATTGTAACAAAAATGTCAATCTCTACGTATTTGCATTTGTTATAATTTCCAGCAAAAATACTGGAAAATGTGGAAATGTCTGAAAGCGGGTTTCAAAAATGTCTAAGTTGTAGTACAAAAAATCTAACATATTCAATTTCACCCCGCTAACTGAAAACTTAAGGCCTGCAATCTAGTAATTGTATATCAGAGAGAAACCAAAAGATAAAAAAAAAAATAAATAGCTTCTCGCAACCACTCATGTTGTGTGCGTTATATTTCTTCACATGAAAGAGACCTACAGTTTAGTGCCGTGTCCGAAGGTCGATTTAAGAAGCTTTTTCGTGACAACAATAGTCTCGGATGTTTGTCAGACGCTCGCGAAAGGTGGGACGGTGAAAAAGACTTTTTGGTGTTTTCTGGGATTCGAACATGGAACCCCACGCGCAGTGATCCGACACACTAACCAATTGCGCCACGGTGTCCACCAGATGGATTGGCTTAATCGACTGTCCTGTTGTACTGATCAATTACTCGTAGATATATTTATACTTCAAGCGCATCTGTAATAGGAAAAAAATAGCCTTCGAAGGACCGACCATTGAGGTAATTAACAGATCGAGAACTTCAGTAGAGTTTTGGAAGGCGGTAAAATATGTCAACGGGAAAGCTAATATGTTTGGATCCAAATTGCAGGCACAACAGTTGAAGGAGCATTCAAACAAACTCCTAAATCCTGACCAAATTTCTTCAGCTTTTCATTATGCGGCCCCGCTAGTTATCGATGACTTTTTGGACGCACCGTTCTCTTTTTCTGAAGTGCTATAAGTCATCAAGGATTCGAAAGTTCGAAAAGTTCCGGGAGACGACCGCATCCCCTTCGAGATCTATAAAAACTGCACGAATGAATTCTATGTAGCACTTAGTGCGGAATTCAACAACGGATGTTCCTAGCAGTTTCAGAAGAGCAATTATTTTCCCCTTGCACAAAAAAGGTGATTATGATGATCCAAGGAATTACCGGAGCGTGTCTTCCGTAAATATAAGTCGGCTAAGCTTTTCGGAACTATTTTCTTTAAAAGACTCATTCAGTGGATCTCTAATAAGAAACTTGTTCATGAATTTCAAGCGGGCTTTAGAAAGAGGTACTCAACCACAGATTAACTTTTTTCGCTTCTTAACATCGCTGAAATTTACAAAAGCCAACATAAGAAGTTGTATGCCTTCTTTGTTGATTTCCGTGCAGCCTTCGACTCAATACCACGCGAGGCGCGTTTGGATTCGTTGTATTGATAACGAAAGCATAACCCGCAGTTCAAAACAGAAAATATTTTGTGCAACAGCTAAATCGATTCTTCTATATGGAGCCAAAGTGTGGGGTTTTTACCCTTTTAAGGAAATAGAAAGATTACTTGTACTTCGATACTTCTTAAAATTAATTTTCGCCTACCTACTAATATGCCTAACTATATGTTGTATTTGGAGTACCTCCTCTTTTCTTGGACGCTTTACGTCTGCGTTCTAATATATAGTTAAAGTAATCGAGATTGAGCAAGGCAGGTTGCCTAAGCTGGTGCTCAGTCATATCATTGCAAGAAGAGGTCATCTTTGTCAAAATTGAGAACGTCTAGCGTTTGAAAGCGGTTTCAATCTTAGATTATCAACGGCGGGTCAAAATACAGTCTTAAGATCTAAATTTAATGCGCTGTTATCATCAATCGGAGGAGATAGATACGAGAAATACGTAAACTATGCCCGGAGTTCCCAACACAAAAGATACTACTCGCAATTGAGATATAATCTGCAAGGTGGAACATACTTTTTAAACAGGAACTCAACTGACAAAATAAGCTTGATATTGAAATTAAGAGGTGAGCTGATTGCACTTAATTATAATCCGCATCGTCCAGAGCTGCCAATCCTTTGTGTTCTGTGTAACAACAATGTGAGAGAGGACGTATTCCACTCCATAGCGATATGCCCTATTTTGAAGGAGTACTTCCTGAGATACTTTGGGGCAACTGTGTTGGATGAGGAGAGAACGCTGAGCATTTTAAATGGAAACCATGGGTGGAACGCGTTGTATAACTACAATACGCGTTGTATAACTACTAATGTATAGAAAATGTATCATGGAGGAAAGTTTTAAGATAGAAATGTCAATACAGTTAGATTCCATTATGCAATTGTTAAACTCTTTATGCAAATGTTTTAAGTTTAAAGTTTATAATGTACTATGTAAGTAATCATATATTTTTTCTACGGAGCCTAAATGTCAATCTGGTAGACGGTCAATGACGGCCAAACCTAAATAGATTTGAAACTATGTATGATAATGTATCAACCTTTTTATGAAACAAAATTCTAAGTAACCAACAAACTATATATGCAATATAAATAGCCCAGGGAGTCTATCTCCTTTATTTCTCTACATTTCGACCTACATATGTGTCAAACTTAATGTACCCTACGGGATAGGTTATAAAAATAAAATATTTTCTCCAAACACATTTTCTTCAAACATTCCTCTACTATAGGTGCATATTTTAAATCATAAATTAAAAAAAAGTGTATATAATTTGGCTTCTACTCCGAAAAATATTTTTGAAGATATATCACTTGCATTTATGCGGAAAAAAGTATTGTCGTTCCTTTCGCTTCTATTGGAAAGTCCTCCAAAATAACGGTTATTTGAAAAACAGTGGCGACTCTGTTTAGGGGGAAATATCTTACGCATGTGTAAAAAAATATACAAAAACATGCAATGAACAAAAGAAAAGATTTGAATACCCCAGGTGGCAGTCCAGGTACACTGGGAAATGCACCCTCTTCGGAGGTCGGCTCTACAGATTCTGGGGACAGCCATTTATTGCACCTAATAAATCTCTTCTCAAAACGTACAAGGGTATCTCGATCTCCACCAACAAGACCGAACGTCTCCGGAAAAAGAAGTCCGCCGGAAGCGCAAGCGCGTGAAAAACGGGACTCAGCGAAATCAAAAAGCATTGAGGAGGAAAACGACGTACTCCAAACCAAGCTTACCGAAATGGAGCTACTCTATCGTGAGCTTAAGGAAGAGGTAGATTTACTCAGGCCGATAATAATGCCTTAAAAAAGAAAATACAGTTAGCCCACATCGCTCACCTAGTCGCGAATACCAGGAATACGGACGAAGAAGAGCTAACACGTGAAACGAATTGGATCGAAGAGAAACGACCTAGCAAAAAACGCAAGGCTGGTTCCTCACCGGAAGTCGAGCCACAAAAAAGATGCAAAGCGCAAGGAGTTGCAAGAAAAGCCACAACAAATAAAATTACGTCCTCTGCCACCGATAACCGTCGTTGGAATTACGGACTATAATAAGTTGCATTGCCTTCTTGAAGGAACGCTGGCATCGAAATTTAAGGTGACGTCTCTCCGAAACAATATGTGGAAAATCAATGTCGATGATGCCGACGGTTACCGAGCAGTGTTCCAAAAATTGAATGCCGAGAAGATTCAGTGGTATACTTATAGAAATAAGTTAGAAAGACCACTGCGTGTTGTAGCAAGGGGTCTCCACCCTAAAGAATATGTAATGAACGACCTTCAAGGCAAAGGCCTTAAAATTCTTGATGCAGTCAATATTATAAAGAAGGAGAAGCAACAGTCAGAGGAAGATCAGGAATAAATGGTAAAGCGTGGACTTCCACTTTTCATGCTAAGTTTTGATAAAGACAAAAATAAAGATGTTATATATGGTATTAAGACTATTCTAAACATCGTGGTCAAAATCGAACCTATGCGTAAGAGCTCCAGATCGATGCCGCAGAGTAAGCGCGGACAAGGTTTCACTCATACGCAGACTTACTGCCAGAAAGAACCGCGATGCGTTAAATGCGCAGGTAAATATCTCTCGGAAGAGTGTCACCTAAATAAGCAAACCCCAGCCACTTGTATAAATTGCAAAGGAAAATATCCTGTGAACTATCGAGGTTGCGAAGTGGCGAAAGAGCTCCAAAAAAGGCGCTATACACTAAAAATTCCATGCGGCCGAATCCGAAACCAATTAAGAACAGACCCAAAATAGCTACGAAAAAACCAGCGAATGAAAGGAAATCCGTCAATATTGACTTAAAATCGGGTAATGAAGAAAAACCCAATCGTAGTAGAGAAATGGCGACAGGAGCTAAATCCTCGAATATTATTATTAATAATATTTTCGAGAGACTAGTTGCATTAGAAAACAACATTCATAACACGCGCACTTCAACCAGAATATGAAAGAAACGCTTAAAATTCTTACTTGGAACGCCAACGGGCTTATACGAAGAATCGACGAGTTAGAAATCTTTATACGAGAAAAAGACATTGATATATGCTTGGTCTGTGAAACTCATCTGACAAAGCAATCGAATGCTAAGATATAACGTGTATCACGCCTTCCACCCATCGGAAAGAGCCAGAGGCGGATCATCCTTGTTTATAAAAGAATGTATCGAACACTCAGCGGAAGTAAAGATTGCATTAGAAGCAATACAGGTAAGCACGGTACGCGTTAGAAATAGACATTTTGCTTTCAACATTTCGTCTATATACTGTCCACTGCGATGTAAACTTGAAGAAAGTGATTTCACAAACATCTTCAACTTCCTTAAACCAAATTTTATTATTGGTGGCGACTTTAACGCGAAACATCCCTCCTGGGGTTCAAGGTACGCCTCTCAGAAAGGTAGAAAGCTTTATAATGCGGTTATGCAATACAGTTGTGACGGGTAAACCAACATATTGGCCGACTAATAGAAATAAGATACCAGATCTGTTCGACTTCTTTATTGTTAAAGGAATATCTGGCAACTGTATAAAAGTTGAAGAAAGCTTTGATCTCGCCTCTGATCATTCTCCAATCATTATGACGATAAGCGATGCTCTGATTAAAACAGCAGGACCGGCCAGATTAACCAGCGCGAAAACTAATTGGGATAGCTTTAAAAAAGGTATTGAAGCAAATATTGAGCTGAGCGTATCACTTAAAGCGCCATATGAACTTGAAGTTGAAGTTGATCGCTTCGTCGAAATCCTACAGAATGCCGCGTGGAAGAATACTCCCAAACCTAAGAAAACGCCGGCCAGCTACATTCAAACTTATCCGCAGGAAATAAAAGAGACGATTAAGGAGAAGAGAAAAGTGCGCAAAAAATGGCAAGAAACTCGGGCTCCGCAACATAAAGCACATCTTAACCGTTTGTGCGGACCCACAAAAGATTGAAATACTTGGGCAAATACCAAGTATCAGAAGAGGATATGCCAACCATGGACCCACTTCTCATTCTCAGATTCTTCAAAGAAGCTGGTCTGGAGAAGGAGCTCTTAGGTGAACTATTCTCGCCCAGGAAAAGTAAGAGCATATGACCTTCAAACACAATTCCTCAGGAACTGCAATTGCGAAGGGGACTCTAACGAGGGAACAAACCTCTCCAAGGTATTAGAAGGGGGCACAATAGACCATTAGGTAGCAGTGCAAAACAACCCTACACGATTAATAATAATAATAATAACCGTTTGTGCAACTCACTAAAAAGATCTATTAAAGATCTTAAGAATAATGAAATGCAAACTTACCTAGAAAGCTTAACGACAGATAGGGATTCTAATTATTCGCTTTGGAAGGCTATAAAAGGCATTAAAAACCCTCAAATTCAAGCCGCCACAATAAGGAAAAATCAAAACGAATGGGCCAGGCATGATAAAGAGAAAGCGCAAGTTTTTGCCACCCACATGCAAGAAACTTTCAAACCGTTTGATGGACAAGCTCTTATTCAAAATATAAATACGTCATACGAGTATATAGCCAATAGCGTAATAAGAAATGCAACACTTACCGAACTTGAGGAAGAAATAAAGAAACTTAAACCTAAGAAAGCTCCTGGATACGACCTAATCACGGGAGAGGTTCTTAAAGCACTACCAAGAAAAGCTCTAATTAAACTTCTGTTCATTATAAACGCCGCGATGCGACTAGAATATGTTCCCAGTCAATGGAAAGTCGCCGAAGTAATAATGGTCCTTAAGCCCGGAAAACCGCCGAATGAAAAAACGTCATAGACCGATTTCGCTTCTTCCAATTATATCCAAAGTGTTCGAGAGAATATTGGTTAAGCGAATACAGCCGGTTATAGAAGAAAGGAGTCTCATTCCGGTTCATCAATTCGGATTCAGAAGTAAGCATTCTACAGTTGAACAAGTACATCGAATAACACATGTAATCGAAAAATCACTTGAAGAAAAAAAGATTTGTTCAAGCGTATTCCTTGACGTCTTCCAAGCCTTTGACAAGGTCTGGCATGAAGGCTTAAAGTTTAAATTACGACAAGTTCTGCCAGAGCACCTATATAATATTTTGAAGAACTACCTTACGAAACGGCTATTCCGCGTCAAATGTGGAAACGAATATTCGGATTTTAAGGAAATAATTGCTGGGGTGCCGCTAGGAAGCCTTCTTGGTCCAGTCTTATATCTATTATACACTCATGATATACCGCAAGTAGAAGGCATTGAGCTAGCTACATTTGCCGACGACACTGCTATCTTGACAGTAGGTAAAACGGTCGAAGATACTACAGAAAAACCGCAAGAAGCTTTGAATAGAGTAAATGAATGGACAAAGATTTGGCGAATCGCACTCAACGAGACCAAATCTGTTCATGTAAATTTTACTTATAAGAAAATCATTAATTTGCCGATCTTTTCAAACTCGGTTCAAATCCCGTTTGCAAACGAGGCTAAGTATCTTGGAATGACACTTGATACAAAGCTGAAATGGAAAACGCACGTAAAGAAAAAACGCAAAGAACTAGATAATAAATATCGAGAAATGTATTGGTTACTTGGAAAATATTCCAAGCTTAATATAGAGAACAAACTGCTTTTATATAAGCAAGTGCCAAAGCCCGTATGGACATATGGTATACAAGTCTGGGGTTGTACTAAATTAAGTAACATTACAATTTTACAAAATTTTGAAAACAAAGTGCTAAGAGGTATTGTAAATGCGCCATGGTATATCAGAAATAGCGATATCCACAGAGAACTTGCCATTAAAATAATCGAAGACGAAATCAAAAACTACGCGATAAAACATAAAAGTCGACCAGAAAGTCACGTTAATATTACAGTCCTCCAAGTTTTAAATGAAAGAAACTTACTATGCCGTCTACAAAGAACCAATCCTTTAGACTTAGCGCGATAAGTACCCGCGTCTAAACTGCGGAGCTAGCAGGAACTTCTAATGGGAAAGTACCTGCAAAACGTCCTTATTTCGTGAATCGAAAACTACTTGGTAAGTCGAATACCTAGTTGTAGGAAAAATAAAAAAAAAAACAAGTCTGTTTTGAAGGGAGGTATTTTAGAGGGTAAGAATCCGACACTACTATGAGCACGCGCTGTCGATCCTCACAGTGTCTTGTTGAAGATTTTCACCTACCCTCGAAAAAAAAATTCCAACATACCTACGTCAGTAGCATTAAAAGAATTGAACTCCTACGTGTACGAGAATATACGTATTAAGAAAAAGACCTGGTGGCGCGGCTTGCAAAAAACTATACCACTCCGAATGCTCCCCCGATCTTCTATGCACACTAGGTTCCAGAATTTTCTAACTCACGCAGAATTATAAAACAGGAGATTTCGTATCTAATGGGATTCTTACCCTCAAACTATTAATGACTTGTCGAGTGGATATTGCATTTGAACAGTTTATTAGCGTTCTTAACTCAACTCAATCTCCAACATAAATTCAAAAGCGTTTCACGATTGCCTTTATCGATTGTAATGCCAAATTTAAGGACCGAAGTACATTAGTACTGAGTCCTTATTAGTTTCCAAAAAGAAAAGTACATTCAAGTGCACTTACCTGTTTAAAATCGAAATTCTGATTAGCCGCTGGTAAGCAGACTGGTCTCATTGAATCAGTCAGTGGAATTGGTGAGTTCAGCCTCAACAGGGCAATATCATTAACAATTGTTGTTGGATTGTAGTTTTCGTGTACAATGGCTTTTGCGACCTGAAAAGAGATACACTATAGTACAAAAATGATTCAATTGTCCACCTCACCTTTCGGGTAATGCCAGGCACCGAAACTGAGTTACGGTCATACTGCTGCACTCTAACTGTCATTCCCTGCCAGTTCATCTTGTGAATGCAATGAGCCGCAGTCAAAATGTATCGATCATTGATGAGAGCTCCACCACAGAAAAGTCTCTTGGCACCCATTATCAGTTGAGCCATCCATGGGTACTTATTGGTACGGACTTGTGTCCCGCCGATTATCCTATTTGCATTTTGAACTCCGCAACCTAAAGAGATTTTAGTTAGCACTAGTCCACAGAAGCCACTCACTGTCCAATACTAACTGCACTTAGCACACTGATTCTCCTTTTTCGTTTCTAGTGATGAAAAGATACTCTCCTTCTGGGATGTTATAAATTCATTTATGTCGAAGTCGTTCTGATTGCCAATCGGCGTCTCCAACTCAGTCCTCTTTGCTGGTGGGTTATAAACGTATCCGTTACCCTGTATCAAGGACTTGGTTTGTTTTTACAAAGCTTAAGGTACACACTAGAATAGATCTTACCGCATCCACAAACTGATAGATAGCACACAAGCTAAAACCCAAGATAATCCAACACTTCATTTTGAGATACAAAAATGTAAAATTCTGTTTGTTCACTAAACTCAAGACGATCCCGATTGTACCTGTTGTGTGTAGTGTTTGGGGTATCACTGAGTGCCAGAATCCCAAGACGACTTATACTTATTCTGATCAGTGAAGGAATTTAAACTGTATCTTCCCCACAGAGAATTGGGAACGAAAAACTTGTAAAACCATTTATTTGACAACTTTGTATTATGGAACTCTTCGTTATAATTGATTAAGCCAACTCTCCAGCATCTTTTTTGTTGGAATCATTTAAATTTTTACTGTCTCACTGGCTTCGTTAGACATCGTTTAAGTATACCCATAATGTTGTAAAAGAAAAAGAATATTTCATACCTGGCTTGACAAGTCTTGCGGTGTGAGTTCTCTGTTTGGGTTTTGTACGATAAAAAAAATGTTTCCTTAATGAGCTCGGATTTTATGGATTATCGTTTGGCTTAAGCATCTCTGAGGTTATTGGCTTATTTTTGGATTTCTTTTCTGATGTTTGAGTGGTGATTTGGCCAAAATAGCAAGCGACCATCAAGAACGCAATTGTAGCGAGACCAAAATATTTATTTGGGTCAACAGATATATCAATTTCTATTGCGTTCGATTGGACACTTTGTTGGTATAATTTGTTGTACATGGGTTGACCTCATTGTGGCCATAGAATGTAGCTACATCATGTAGTTCTGTTGGCTGTTTGTACGTTTGGAACTTGCCAAACCACTTAATTGAAATATTAATGGGCTGGCGAACTGTGAAATTAATCAGCACGTTTTCTATTCCAGAAATTGTTATGTATCTGCGGCGATGATTCAGACGTGTTAACGGTTGTAGCTGAGTGATTTTTAATCGGTTACGGCTGCCAGTAGCTATTAATTTGCGAAAGACTAATCAGTTGTAATAAATTAAGTAAAACTTTTCGTAGAACAGAATATTCATGTGGTTTTGATGTTGTGACGCTGCTTAGTTGGGGAGAAAGTGGTAGGAGTTCCACCTAAATGGTTTTCTTGCGAGTCGCTTTAATATTTGTATACTAAGGGGTAACTAAGGGTTGCAATGGTGCAGTGGGTAAGTGTGTTTGCTCGTTAGGCGATGTGTGCAGGTTCAAGCTCGAGGAAGCAATCATCAGCCATCCAAGTATAAAGGAAAACGAATAACATTGAAGTTTTCTAACCAATGCACCAAAGAAAGGTTCCTGCTGGTAGTACAATGGACCGGAGAGTCTGAGTGCTCTGGGATTTGGGTTTTTTTCTAATTTAAAAAAAATGGGGTAACTAGTAACGCAAAATTTGGGAAGTGATAAGACATAGTGCGAGAAAAATATGTTCATACAATACGTGTCCTGCTATAGTGTGTGGGTGTCTATTTCGAGGTAGAGTAGGTACCAGTGATGCCGCTATGGCCGTTGTTGACTTACACACGAAAAAAACATCTGGTAATGGATTTTGACTTATCGCCTTTGCGGAAGGTCGAAACGTTGAAGCAATTACGCCATTCTCTCGTTTCAGAATCCACAAGGGAATATGGCCGTCTAATGAGCACGTTAAAGTCATACGACGGTCGACATAAAGCGCATATCCAGTATATTGGAGATCGGAACATTTCGAGAACCCGATTTTGATTTTGTCCACTACTTGGCGGAAGCTAAGTTACGAAGGCGGATATCCAATGCAAAGAGGAACCAATAAAATAATTTAGGAACGTTTGACCACGAGCGACTATAATCGTAAGATATTGCCAGAGCCTTTGCCGATAAAGTATCGTTCATTCTCCAATGAAGTTCTATGCCTATAGCACCGATGCCAACAACCAATTACCGATGCCGCTTCTAATGTTCTGGATTTCTCCAGAGGACCACAAAGAAACTCCTGGTTTTATGAAGAATGTCAGTAAGGAAACAAGAAGCATATAAAGTGAGGCTGCGTGGAGGAGCATCGACTTCAGTGCGGAAATTAATCTCGACAATCGTAATTTTTTCGGGCTAAGAAGGAAATTGAGGAGTAAAACTCTCTTTCGAACAAATAAAGTAACCCTGTGCAATACCCTTATCATTCCGGTTCTGCTAAATGGCGTAGAGGCGGATGAGGAGGCTGGTCAAACGGTAGTGCATGCGATCATATGAAAACACAAGCGTTTTCACTCACCTGAGGTCTACCAACTCCCACTCTCAACCTCCACGCGGTGACAGCCGGGTGCCTAGTACCTTAATCTAAGAAACGGGTAACCAACCCCGTTCGGAGGATTCTTGGCGGCAGCAGATGAGAGAGGGGGGCAAGAGTGTTTTCTCACTAGAGTACTTCTTCCTGTTCCAGGCGGCAGGGGACGAATTCCCTAGACGGAGTCAACGCTGGCGTCTATAGTTCCAGTTAGGTTGAACTTAGTGAATACCTTGCGAGAGCTGCTTCGACGTATTCGGATCACAGGTCAGTAAGGAATTTCCAATGTTGGTCAGGACATTGGAATAGAGATGGTGGCGGAGGAGCCCTAATGGGCCTAATATGTGTTCATGCCCTCACGGAAGAAAAGGACAATGTCACCAAAGAGTGTTTCTACGAGCTCCTCGACAAAACATACGAGCAATGTCCTAAATACGACGTTAAAATCGTATTGGGCAATTTTAACGCCAAAATAAGAAATTGGTATGGCAGTAGGTAAGCATGGCCTACACGACACCACGTCTGATAACGGACTAAGGCTAATTGATTTCGCTCTGGAGCGAAATGTCACCATAGCAAGCACATGGTTTCCTCATCTCGATATTCATAAGCAGACATGGCGGTCCAATGATCATGTAACGATCAACTAAATTGATCATATTGCGATCGACGCAAGGCATGCCTCCAGTATTCTGGATGTTCGGACCTTCCGAGCGGCCAACATAGACTCGGATCATTACCTTGTTGTAGCCAAGGTGCGAATGTGGATATCCCAATCTGAGCAACAAAGAAGAATCACTGTGAGAAAATTTAACGTCGAAAAGCTAGAACTGCAAGAGACCGCCAGACTCTTCGCTGAACGCGTATCCCGAAATCTCTCAATCACCCCTATGCCGCCAGCATCAAGTGCCGAAGACCAGTCGCAACGCTGCTAACATGCTATCAGAAACACCACGACTGATAAGCTGGGTCTCGCTCGCCCACCATCGCAAAACCTCTGGTTTGACGAAGAATGCCGGCGAGTGCATGCATCAAAACAAGAGGCATGTAAAGCGACGATCGCAGAACATCGGCTTCTTCAAAAGTAGAAGAAAGAGCATGAGAAGCGCGCTCGAGAATATTGAGAACTTATAATCCAGGAACAATGTACGGAAGTTTTACCAAAAGGTAAAAAGAACGTGTCAGAGAAGCAATACCCGTAGAGGAACCTGTAGAGATGAAAATGGAAACAGTTGGTGCTGAGAATATGGAAAAACTACTTCTGCAGACTGTATAACGGCGACAAAGACCAGCATTCCGCTGTCAGGCAGAATGAACCATTAAACATAGACGATGATAGTCAGTATTTCCGTCCACCTGACCAAAACGAAGTGAGGATAGCAATATCCAAGCTAAAATTCAACAAGGCTGCTGGCTGACGGCTTACTGGCTGAACTTTTCAAGGCAACTGGGGATGAATTGATAGAGTGCATACACCAACTCATCTCTAAGATTTGGTCAGACGAGTGTATGCCTGATGAATGTAGTCTCAGCATCGTTTGTCCAATCCACAAGAAAGGAGACCTCCTCAACTGCGCCAATTAAAGAGGCATCAGTCTCCTTAACATCGCTTACAAGATCTTTTCTGCGATATTGTGTAAACGCCTGAAACCTTTTATCAACAGCCTGATTGGACCCTATCAGTGCGGTTTCAGGCCAGGAAAGTCCACCATCGATCAAATCTTCACATTTCGGCAGATCCTGGAGAAAACCCAAGACTTCCAAATCGATACTCACCACCTCTTTATCGATTTCAAGGCCGCCTATGACAGAGAAGAGCTTTACAGAGCCATGTCTAGTTTTGACATCCCTGCCAAACTTGTCCGTCTGTGCAGGCTGACGATGGAGAACGCTCGCTGCTCCATCAAGGTCGGTAATGACCTCACCGAGACCTTTGATGTCAAAAAAGGCTTTAGACAAGGTGACGCGCTGTCATGTGACTTCTTTAATATTGTACTTGAACGGATTGTGCGGAACTCACAAGCCAACACCAGAGGTACAATCTATCAAAAGTCTGTACAACTGCTTGCATACGCCGACGATATTGACATTATTGGAAGAACTCAGCGGGCTGTCACCGGTGCGTTTGCAAGCATTGAGGCGGAAGCGGTCAAAATGGGTTTAGCAATAAACGAGGGCAAAACCAAGTATATGCTGTCAGCAAGATGGGACAACCAACACCGACGAATTGGACAAAACGTCACAGTGGGCAGCTATAACTTCGAGGTAGTAAGGGACTTCGTCTATCTTGCCTCTGCTATAAACTCGATAGCAAGATCAGCGCAGAAATGAAGCGAAGAATAACTCTTGCCAATGGCTGTTTTTTTGGGCTTATAAGGCAATTCAACAGTAAAGCTCTATCTCGAACAACTAAGGAGACTCTATATAAGACCCTGATGATCCCAGTCCTGCTTTACGGGGCTGAAACATGAAAGAGGATAAAGATATCCTTGGTCTTACTTACTTACTTACTTACTTAGGTGGCGCTACAGTTCGGGGTGAACCTGGGCCTCAACCAACAAGCCTCTCCATTTAGCTCGGTCTTTAGCTAATTGCCTCCAGTTGCGCACTCCAAGTTGGTCGAGGTCCCCTTGAACTTGTGCGCGCCACCTACGGCGATAATTCCCTCTACTGCGTCGTCCCTCGGGGTTAGATTCGAAGACTCTGCGGGCCGGAGCGTTGGTGTCCATTCGCTCTATATGTCCTAGCCATCTCAGACGTCCAATACGCAGTTTTTTGACTAGGTCGATGTCGCTGTACAGCTCGTATAGTTCGTGATTGAATCTTCTCCTCCAAAACCCGTCAACGCAAACGGGACCGAAAATCTTACGAAGAATTTTTCTCTCGAAGCGACCAAGGATATCTTCATCCTCTTTTAATAAAGTCCATGTTTCAGCGCCGTAAAGCAGGACTGGGATGATCAAGGTCTTATATAGAGTCTCCTTAGTTGCTCGAGAGAGGGCTTTACTGTTGAATTGCCTTATAAGCCCAAAAAAACAGCGATTGGCAAGAGTTATTCTTCGATTGATTTCTGCGCTGATTTTGTTTGCTGAATTTATAGCAGAGCCAAGGTAGACAAAGTCCCTTACTACCTCGAAGTTATAGCTGCCCACGGTGACGTTTTGTCCAATTCGTCGATGTTGGTTATCCCTTCTAGTTGACAGCATATACTTGGTTTTGCCCTCGTTTATCGCCAAACCCATTTTGGCCGCTTCCGCCTCAATGCTTGCAAAAGCACCGGTGACAGCCCGCTGAGATCTTCCGATAATGTCTATATCGTCGGCGTATGCAAGCAGTTGTACAGACTTGTAATAGATTGTGCCTCCGGTGTTGGCTTGTGAGTTCCGCACAATCCGTTCAAGTACAATATTGAAGAAGTCACATGACAGCGCGTCACCTTGTCTAAAGCCTTTTTTGACATCAAAGGTCTCGGTGAGGTCATTACCGACCTTGATGGAGCAGCGAGCGTTCTCCATCGTCAGCCTGCACAGGC
Organism: Brachypalpus laphriformis; assembly: GCA_945910035.1. NCBI lineage: Eukaryota > Metazoa > Arthropoda > Insecta > Diptera > Syrphidae > Brachypalpus > Brachypalpus laphriformis. Next base: position 195,101,062 of record OX246754.1, on the reverse strand, counting down.
GGACAAGTTTGGCAGGGATGTCAAAACTAGACATGGCTCTATAAAGCTCTTCTCTATAGATGCTGTCATAGGCGGCCTTGAAATCGATAAAGAGGTGGTGAGTATCGATTTGGAAGTCTTGGGTTTTCTCCAGGATCTGCCGAAATGTGAAGATTTGATCGATGGTGGACTTTCCTGGCCTGAAACCGCACTGATAGGGTCCAATCAGGCTGTTGAGAAAAGGTTTCAGGCGTTCACACAATATCGCAGAAAAGATCTTGTACGCGATGTTGAGGAGACTGATGCCTCTATAGTTGGCGCAGTTGAGGAGGTCTCCTTTCTTGTGGATCGGGCAAACGATGCTGAGATTCCATTCATCAGGCATACACTCCTCTGACCAAATATTAGAAATGAGTTGGTGTATGCACTCTATCAATTCATCCCCAGCTGCCTTGAAAAGTTCGGCCGGTAAACCGTCAGGTCCAGCAGCCTTGTTCGATTTTAGCTTGGATATTGCTATCCTCACTTCGTTTTGGTCAGGTGGACGGAAATTTTGACTATCATCGTCCATGTTGAATGGTTCATTCTGCCTGACAGCGGGATGTTGGTCTTCGTCGCCGTTATACAGTCTTCAGAACTAGTTTTTCCATATTCTCAGCACCGACTGTGATTCTACTACGAGGTTTCCATTCTCATCTCTACAGGTTTCTGTACGGGTATTACTTCTCTGACACGTTCTTTTTACCTTTTGGTAAAACTTCCGTACATTGTTCCTGGAGTATAGACTCTCGATATTCTCAAACGCGCGCTTCTCATGCTCTTTTTTCTTCTTTTGGAGAAGCCGATGTTCTTCCCGTCTCTTTTGCTTATAGAGCTCACGAGCAGCTCTCGTCTTCCGCTGCAGCGCCGCTTTGTATGCCTCTTGTTTTGCTGCATGCACTCGCCGGCATTCTTCGTCAAACCAGGGGTTTCGCGGTGGTGGTCGAGCGAAACCCAGCACATCAGTCGCGGCGTTTCTGATGGCATGTTGGCAGCGTTGCCACTGGTCTTCGGTACTTGATGCTGGCGGCAAAGGGGTGATTGAGAGATTTCGGGATACGCGTTCAGCGAAGAGTCTGGCGGTCTCTTGCGATTGTAGCTTTTCGACGTTAAATTTTCTCACAGTGATTCTTCTTTGTTGCTCAGATTGGGATATCCGCATTCGTACCTTGGCTACAACAAGGTAATGATCCGAGTCTATGTTGGCCGCTCGGAAGGTCCGGACATCCAGAATACTGGAGGCATGCCTTGCGTCGATCGCAATATGATCAATTTGGTTGATCGTGACATGATCATTGGACCGCCATGTCTGCTTATGAATATCGAGATGAGGAAACCATGTGCTTGCTATGGTGACATTTCGCTCCACAGCGAAATCAATTAGCCTTAGTCCGTTATCAGACGTGGTGTCGTGTAGGCTATGCTTACCGACTGCTCTACCGAAGACGTCCTCCTTTCCTATTTTGGCGTTAAAATCGCCCAATACGATCTTAACGTCGTATTTAGGACATTGCTCGTATGTTTTGTCGAGGAGCTCGTAGAAACACTCTTTGGAGGCAGGGTCCTTTTCTTCTGTGGGGGCATGAACACATATTAGGCTTATGTTAGCGAATTTAGCCTTGATCCGGATAGTCATAATACGCTCGCTCACGTGTCGGAAGCTTAAGACTTCTTGCCTAAGTCTGCCGCGTATGACAAATCCGCATCCGAATAAGCGTTGCCTGTTGCCTCTGTAGCAATCACCGTAGTAGATGTCACAGTTTTTCCTCTTCTTTTTGCCTGGCCCATCCCATCGCACTTCCTGGATGGCGGTAATATCTGCTTTATAGCAGTCTAGGGCCTCTGCTAGTTGTTCGGCTGCACGTGGTCTGTAAAGGGACAGAGCGTTCCACGTACAGATCCGAAGGTCGTTGTCCTTATTTCGTTTGCTGGGGTCGTCATTAGTTGGGTCATCCTTATCCGAGGCTTTTGGTTGTTTCGGAACCATGCGTTTTTTACGTGGTAGGGAAGTTACCCCGACGGCACAACCCCCAGCCTGGAGGGCCAGTTCCTTAATTATTCCCCTAGGACGAGGGGCCGGGTACACCGGTGCCAGTAGTCCACTACGGAAGTATGAGCGCTGCCGTTGGCCCATTAAGGGCTCCTCCGCCACCATCTCTATTCCAATGTCCTGACCAACATTGGAAATTCCTTACCGACCTGTGATCCGAATACGTCGAAGCAGCTCGCGCAAGGTATTCACTAAGTTCAACCTAACTGGAACTATAGACGCCACCGTTGACTCCGTCTAGGGAATTCGTCCGCTGCCGCCTGGAACAGGAAGAAGTGCTCTAGTGAGAAAAGCACTCTCCCCCCCCTCTCTCATCTGCTGCCACCAAGAATCCGCCAAACGGGGTTGGTTACCCATTTCTTGGATTAAGGTACTAGGCACCCGGCTGTCACCGCGTGGAGGTTGAGAGTAGGAGTTGGTAGGCCTCAGCTGAGTGAAAACGCTTGTGTTTTCATATGATCGCATGCACTACCGTTTGATATCCTTGGTCGCTTCGAGAGAAAAATTCTTCGTAAGATATTCGGTCCCGTTTGCGTTGACGGGTTTTGGAGAAGAAGATTCAATCACGAACTATACGAGCTGTACAGCGACATCGACCTAGTCGAAGAACTGCGTATTGGACGTCTGAGATGTCTAGGACATGTAGAGCGAATGGACACCAACGCTCCGGCCCGCAGAGTCTTCGAGTCTAACCCCGAGGGACGACGTAGAGGAGGACCTCCTCGCCGTAGGTGGCGCGCACAAGTTCAAGGGGACCTCGACCAACTTGGATTGCGCAACTGGAGGCAATTAGCTAAAGACCAAGCTAAATGGAGTTGCTTGTTGGTTGAGGTCCAGGTTCACCCCGAACTGTAGCGCCACCTAAGTAAATAAGTTTGCATATCTTTACAACTGAGTTTCAAATAAATATTAATTTTTGGTGCAATGCGTTAATTACTAATAATTATCAAAAATTAATAATTCGATTATTTTTTCTGTCAAATTTAAACCCTTCGACATTTTTGTCCTTGGAGATATTTTGTTGTGTCGTCACGTGTATAGTTCTGACACACTAACCAATTAACTAACTTCCCCACGTGTCGCCCACACCTAATGCATAATGACCCATAAATCAATACTTTTGCTCTTATTTAAAATTGAAATCAAAATATAATAAAATAATGCATACTTAATGGTTTTCCAGCAATAACATGGTTATCGTTTTTTAACGATGGAAAAATAAAACAAAATTTATATATTACACTGCGTATAATAATAAATTATATGAGTTCTATACTTTCTTAATTAAATTTAATTGACGCTGGCAGATCATTGTACCAATAAATTTCGGATGTACTAATAAAATATAAATCTTGATTTGCAGCTAATTACTGAATAAATATTTTCACAAACATGTGTTTTTAAATAGTTCGTAGCACCTATAAATGAATTGGCTAACGTCACAGTGGGGCAAGAAGCCCTCAAAGTGTGTATTAAATAAAATATTTGCCCGATTATCATGAAATTTGCACCATAATTCAACGAATATTATTGCAATTGTTACGTGTAAATTACAATATTGAGAAAAGTAGGGTACTCAGGGCAGCTAGACATTTTCTTTCCATCCTTATAAAGACGTCGTATCACCTTCAGCATTTTTGTCGATACTCCTAGGATACTTAATTTATAAAGGAGAGCATTTCTGTCGATGGAACCGAAATCCGTCTTGAAATCTAGAATGCGTTTAATTTACTATCCATGTCTAAATAAGACCGTGCGGTGCTTGTTAGCATAAACACGTTGTCCTTAAAGCGAGGTAAAACAAATGTTAAGTCGCAACCCAAAAATTATTACAAAACAAAAAACCAAAACGTTGTCCACTGTAGAGTAATATTTTTTCTAAAACCGCCTTGGAATTCGCTGAGCAAATCATTTAGGCGCATCCACTCTGTCAGGCGTTCTAGAATTATCCCAGTAAATATTTTTGCTACTGAGTTCAGGGGGTTGCAATGTCCACTGCCTCCGCGTGGTGGAGGCTAAATAATGTACACTTTTGGATGCCAGACCAAACAGACACAACAACTGCATGTTCTCCTGGCAATTAGTAGCAAAGCATACATATAACCGAATATACTTTTAACCCAGAAGCTATGAACACTCAACACCTAACCAAACAACTAATCGGTACTTCTAAGCACCGGCTTAGAAATCGGCAAACAGTTGGCTGCCTGTGCGGCCATCCGCTTGAAAGCCTCCTCTCAGTGGTCTAGCTATCGCTTTGGCCACTCCTCGATCCTTGATCTTCTCAACTTCAAACACGAAAACACGGACTACACCCCGCCGAAATTGAGATTTGACCGTAACTTCCGTACGAGCATCCCTAACCGGGATGTATGGGACTATTCCCCCCCTTGTCGATGGCAGTTCGGTTCACTTCTTTACAGATGGATCTAAGACGGAGGGTGGGGTGGGTTGTGATGTTTTCTCCGAACAGCTCAATCTGAGCATCACTTTCCGCCTTCCTGATCATTGTAGCGTTTTCCAGGCGGAAATCATGGCGATTAAAGAAGCCCTGTCCTGGCTGAAATGTAATGTATTATCTGTCAGGGATATTAGCATTTTCACTGACAGCCAAGCGGCAATCAAGTCCCTGGAATCGTTCTCCTTCACTTCAAAGGCTGCCTTAAACTGTCGTCTATCTCTTATGGAGATGACAGAGCAGTTCATTCCAGGTAACTGCAGGGTACCACTCTAAGGATTTTGCCTGAAAGGCAAGCCCTGGGTATGCCGCTCGCTACATGTAAGTATCTACTAAAGCTGAACGCTATTAGCACGACCAACCTCAGATGGGGAAACGGCTCAACGTGTCACATTTCGAGACAGATCTGGCCTAAGCTGGATCAAAAACGTGGTGCCGATCTGATCAAGTTAAAGCGTACACAAGTCAGCTGCGTTGTCGGTGTTCTCACTGGACACTGTCTTATAGGCCAACACGCCAAAAGACTTGGCCTCTTCTCCAATGACTTCTGCAGAAGCTGTAGGGAAGAGGAGGAGGAGGAAACCATCCTTCACCTCCTATGCACATGTCCGGCCCTGTCGCATAAAAGAATGCTCCATCTAGGGTCCCCCTTCCTTGACGACCTCTGCGATCTGGCGTCCTTGGACGTCATGAGCATCCATCGCTTTGTCAAAAGCTCCGGTTGGTTTTGTTAGGATCTGAGTGGCCAAATGGTTTGATCCATGGTATCACAAAGGACCTTTACTGGTCTAAGTGTGTCTGCACTCTCGTGTGGACAGCCAACCTAACCTAATCTAACCTAAGCACCATTTGACCAGGCACATCGGATCATCACTCCGCATATGCCAATTAAATATAAAAAGCATCAGCAAATCTAAGAGCGAGCACCTATCTAAAATCATGATAGAAAACAATATTGACGTAGCCGTCATTCAAGAGACGTATGCTGCAACGGAAATAAGTCTTATACCCAGAGGGAATATCCCAGGATACACCCTGATTGGAGCGACCCACCATCAGATGTACGGAATAGCTACATATGTTCGAGGCAACCTATATAATGCCCACCTTGTGGAAGAGAACACAGATAATGACATCTACAGAGTCACCATCAATGTCGCCGGACTTAATGTAGCAAATGTATACAAACCACCAAACACACCATGGACTAGAAATGTACTTCCTGTGTATAGCCAGTCCACTGGCTACGCCGGCGACTTTAATACCCACCATAATCTATAGAGGTACGCCACGAATGATACAAATGGTAAACTTCAGGTTGGCTGGGCTGATTCAAACAAGATGCATTTAGTTTTTGATGCTAAGGACCACGGCACTTTTCACTCTAGAAGATGGCTCTGCGACTACAACCCTGTCTTATGTTTTGTATCATCCGATAATCGACCTCTCCCGGCATCCAGAACAGTTCTATCGGACTTCCCACATAGTCAGCATCGATCCGTCATGATAGAAATTGGCACCCAAGTCCCACTCATCAACTCTGTGCCTCAACATCGATGGAACTTCAGCAAAGCCGGCTGGTAACGGTTTTCTAAAGAATTGGGCAGCTGCATACGTTTCATCCCCCCCGAAATATGCAACTATAAATGCTTTCGATTGGTAATAGCTATTGCCAAAAAGCACATACCTCGCGGGTACAGAAAAGAATATATCCCTGGTTGGGTTGTCGAAAGTACGCGCCTATACAAGGAATTCGAGAAAAGCGGTAACTCCAAAACCGCTGATGATCTGCTTCGATCTCTTGACAAAAGTCGCATGGACAAAGGCAAACTACTATGGAACCCTTAAACTTCAGCCACTCAAGCCGCAAGGCATGGAACCTATTGAGAAAACTAGGCGGTGGAAATATAATCAGGACTGGACACCCACCAATCAACCCCAATGATGTCGCCAACCGCATACCTTCAGATAAAAAACATACCACCAACATAAAGCGGAAACTAAAAAGGATGAAAATAGAATGCTCAGAAACATCACCGTACTCTAGACCCATTTCACCAAAAGAGATAACAGTAGCCCTGTCTGCCGTCAAGGCTGGTAAAGCAGCTGGTTTTGGTAACATCTACCCTGAATTCTTGATACTCACTGGACCCAAGACCCGAAGATTGCTATCGTCGTTCTATTCAAGAATTATGGAAACCGGTAATCTCCCACAGGCTTTTAAATAGACAAAAATCATCGCTCTCCTTAAGCCCGGAAAAGATGCTAACAAGCCCGAGAGCTATCGACCGATCGCTCTACTCAGCACCTGCTACAAATTACTGGAACGTGCTGATCTTCAACAGAATCAGCCCAACAGTGAACGAACACATTTGCAACGACCAAGCCGGTTTTAGGCCCGGTCGCAGCCGCACGGACCAGGTACTGGTCGTTACAATACATATCGAAGCCGGATACGAAAAAATGCACAAAATATCTGTCGCATTTATATACATATCTCGCAGCAGCGTATGACACAGTCTGACGGCATGGTCTAATTTCCTGAAGATCATACCCTGCTGCAAGACGGCTCATCTCCTCAACAACATTCTGTCCAACCGGAAGTACCAAGTCATTATTAACGACACCATAAGTGACATAAAACAGCTGAACAACGGACAACGGTGCTGGTACCAATCTTCTTCAACTTTCAACCAACGTAACGACCTCCCTTCAAAAAAGACAAAAATACAAATATTTAGCGCAACAGCTCTTTAAAGTCTTAAAGGCCTAGCTTCTTGCAACCACTCATGTTGTGTGCGTTATATTTTTCACACGAATGGAAGGGACCTACAGTTTAATGCCGAATCCGAACGGCGATTTGAGAAGCTTTTTCGTGACAACAATACTCTCGGATGTTTGTCAGACGCTCGCGAGAGGTGGGACCGTGAAAAAACTTTTTGGTATTTTCTGGGATTCGAACTTGAAACTTCATGCGTAGTGATCCGACACACTAACCACTTACGCCACGGCGCCCACCTAACTCCAACCGTCTCAAGAAAATTTGCACACACCGACGACATCGCAGTAGCAACCCAACACCAGAATGTAGAAACAACTGAGCGTATCTTGACGATGACCTCAAGGCTTTGAGTGTCTACTTCAGAGAGTGGCAACTGTGCCCAAGCATGTCGAAAACCGAGGTATGTTGCTTTCACTTAAATTCTAAACTGGCGTCATATAAATTGAGAGTGGTCTTCAATGGCACACTGTTAAAACACAATCCGTACCGGAAGAGTCTTTGAATCTAACCCCGAGGTACGACACAGTAGAGGGAATCATCGCCGTAGGTGGCGCGCACAAGTTCAAGGGGACCTCGAGTAACTTGGAGTGCGCAACTGGAGGCAACTAGCTAAAGACCGAGCTAAATCAATCAATGGCTTGTTGATTGAGGCCCAGGTTCACCCCGAACTGTAGCGTCACCTAAGCAAGTAAGTAGTACCCGAAGTATCTCGGAGTAACGTTAGACAAGATCGCTGAACTCCGGAACCACCTCACTAACTCAGCGGTCAAATTAAGTATGAGGAACAACATAGTTCAGAAACTTGCGGAGACGTCGTGGGGGCTGGCGCATCTTCACTCCGTTCTGCTGCCATCGGGCTCGTATATTCAGCCGCTGAGTACTGCGCGCCAGTGTGGATGAATAGTATACACGTATCAAAAGTATACGTAGATGTACGGCTAAATAACACCATGCGACTCATAACTGGGACTATGAGACCTACACCAACTTACTGGCTTCCTGTGCTGAGTCCTATAGAACCACCGAAGATTCGCCGCTCACATGCACTACTTCAAGAGCACGCGAAAATAACAAATAACCATCTGCTGCCTGTGCATACTCGTACTGACACCACCATCCTAAATCGACATGCGAGACTTAAGTCTAGAAGACCCACCTTAAGGACAGCCACAGTATTAACGTCAACCGAATTTGAAATGAACAACGAATGGCTAACCCAGTGGGCGAATACTACCGTTACTGGCTTCATCCCGATTGAAAGAACCACGAAGTCTCTAGGTGGATTCAACTTGCCTCGTAACCTGCAGCTACAACTCAACCATATGCGTTCCAACTGCATGTTTGCAAGGACACATTGTTCAAGTGGGGCCTTTCAGACTCACTAAATTGTGAGCCGACCGACAAACAATCAAACACATTGTCACCAAATGCCCAAGAAGATCGTATCCTGGAGACCCCTCCGATTTCGTAGAGCACCTCCCAGTATTATTAATTGGCTTAAAGGTTTTGACATATGTAAATTTATAATTGTAATAGTATAGAATCTGTTACTCGTAGTAACCTGATGTAAATTAATGTATGTATGTATGTCTGTATGTATATTGTTATTGTAAAACTCCGAACGATAAATAAATAACTGAGTTCAGGAACGAGATGTCTCTATAATTATTTGGATCTTCTGGATCTTCTTTCTTAAAGATAGGGAAAATAATTTCTTCTTAAACCTTCTGGCATTTCGGCCGTATTAAATATATACTTATGCACTTCAGTAAGACTTTCCAGGAATTGCTCAGTTGCGTATTTAAAGAATTCATAGGGTATACGGTCTTTTCCATGCGCTTTGTTCAAACTGCAACGGTGTATGACCATGTTGACCTCCTGTATTGTTATTACACGGTCAAGAGTGGCATTTTCCTGATATGGCAATGCATATGACACGATACGATGATTGGAGCCCAAGTCCACTGCGACCTATAAGATCTATTGTATTCTAATGGTCAACGAGAATTCAAAATTGATAAACCACAATAATACGTTGGGTTCCATGTTCAAGTTATCAGCTGGGCCATCGAAATCGGCGTTAGATGAAGTAATCGTTTCTTTGGGGGGCCTTGGGCATTCACAAAGAATGTGTTCTGCTGTTTCTCTTTGTTCTCCTCAGAGTCTGTACATGGCCGTATCAGAAAGTTTTATTTTATTTAGATGGTACCTGAGTGGACAGTGTCCGGTTAGGTAGCCCATTGGAGTTCGCAAATCGTCTTTGTTTAGTTCAAGTAGCTTACTAGCTAGATTTCTGTTCGGGTTAATGAGCTTCCACGCTTGTCTTAGACCCTTTTGGTTGGCCCAGTGTTCGGCGAGTCCTTCAGTTTCCTATTTTGTTGTTGTTGAGTGGACATCACTGGATGGTAACTCGAAGTAGGGTTCAGAGCCAATGATTGGGCGTCCAGTGCATCCCCTCGTCAGATAGTCTGCTCGTTCGATCTCCTCAAAGTCCCTGCATGGTGGTTAAGTAAGCTCTCAGCCTTGCGCACTAATGCCAGGAAACTTCACAATCTGGAAAAGTGCACCAGGAATTCCGCAGACTGGGACCGCTAGAAGAAAGCAAGGGGGCCTTTAAGAAAAAGACGGTCAACGCAAAAATGACCTCAATCCTCATGGAGTAGATTTTGCAGCGAAATTGAATCCACCAAAGACACAGCGAGACTCCGGAAAGTCTTGTCAAATGATCATTCGGTCCTAGGATTCATCAAGAAACCAGATGGTACCTGGACATAATCATGTGTCGAGACCCTAGAACTCCTCTTTAGAACTCACTTCCCAGGGTGTAGTATTGTAGATCCCGATACGGAGACAACAACGCCACATGATTCAAGAGTTATCGCAAATTACACCCTATCCGCCGAAACTATGGATGAATACAAACTGAAATGGGCAACTTACTCCTTTTCTTCATACAAGACGCCCGGCCAAGATGGTATCTTCCCCATGATGCTACAAAGCAGCAGGGAATACGTCATTCCGCGGCTAGCGACCATTTTTCGCGGGTGCCTAAGCTTTAGTTATGTACCTGAAGACTGGAGGAAAGTTAAGATCATCTTCATACCTAAAGCTGGTAAGCCGACCCACACGCTGTTAGCTGTTATTTTACGCCGAACGAGAGTATCAGTAATTTTCGAGCAAAGCTAGACCGCTTAGAGGACACCGTGAGAGATATTGAGGGCGGGATCTTGGTTGCCGGCGATTTTAACGCCAAGGCCTTAGATTGGGGGATGCCTAGCACAGACTCACGAGGTAAGCAGATACTCGAGATGGCTGCCAGACTGGGGCTCTACGTGTTGAACGAAGGAAATACACCCACCTTCAAACAATACCGGATGTTACTTTCGCGTCAGAAGAGCTACTAGCAAAGGTGGAAAACTGGAGAGTCATCGAGGAGTACACCGGGAGCGACCACCAGTATATCGTCTTTGACCTACAGAGGACCCGACGAGTCTCTAACGGACACCAGAGGCGAGCACCGAGGTGGAAAGTCAGCCGGTTAAATGAAGAAGTTCTCACGGCCACGCTAGAGGAAGGGAAGGAAGCCATCCAGGAAATGACGGGGACAGCTGAAATAAAAGCCCAAGCGACGATGCAACTCTTACACCGCGCATGCGATGCGTCGATGCCTCGAGTTAGAAACTCAATGGGAGGGCGAAAACCAGTGTACTGGTGGACGGAGGAGATCGCTGAACTTAGGAGGAGATGCCTAGACCATAGACGCAAGGTCACCAGGGGAAGGCGAAGACACGCTGAAATCACGGAAGGCGCACTCGCGGAATACAAAACCGCAAGATCCATCAATTCGAGCAAGAAACAAAAGTGGGAGGACCTTCGCCGGGAGATCAACAGCGACCCCTGGGGACTCGGCTATAGGGTTTTCATTAAAAAAATTAGGAGCGCAGGCGTCACCCCCCACGATGACAGCAGAGCTAATGAAGAGCATAGTAGACACACTCTTCCCGGCCCACCCTGTTAGGTCAATGGAGATCTATCCTGCCCAACAACAAGACATCCCATTGTTCAGCGAAGAAGAGCTGATTCTAGCAGCTAAATCTCTTCAGAACAATAAGGCCCCCGGCCCCGACGGCATACCAGCGGAAGTATTGAAAACGGTTGCCAAAACTTGCACACAGATACTTCTAAGTATGTATAATGGCTGTCTAAAGGAAGGGATCTTTCTCAAGAAGTGGAAGGTACAACGCCTGGTACTCATAAGCAAGGGAAAAGGAGACCCGGATTCCCCATCAGCATACAGACCTCTGTGCATGCTGGACACGGCAGGAAAACTCCTCGAGAAGATGCTAAAGCCTCGAATCACAGAAGCAATCAAGCAGAAGAGCAGGTGGCCTATCCGATCGACAGCACGGATTCAGAAAAGGCCACTCCACGATAGGAGCAATTGAGGAAGTAGTCAAAACCACCCACCTCGCCCAAAGGGGAAATCACTACTCAAGGCGAATCGTCGTGCTGGCAGCTCTGGATGTGAGGAATGCCTTCAATTCGGCCAGATGGGGAGATATGTTAGATGCGCTCGAGAACACCTTCAGGATACCGCAATATCTTCTGCAAATTGTGAAGGACTATCTCAAAGACAGGGAACTTCTGTACGACACCGTGGAGGGTACTCACAGAAAGGAAATCACTGCTGGAGCAGCACAGGGCTCAATCCTTGGACCCGATCTGTGGAATATCTCATACGATGGAATCCTTCGCATGGAGATGCCCGACGAACCTTCTTAGTCGGGTACGCAGATGACATCGGTGCGGTGATTACCACCAGGGACATCGAAGGGGCCCAGCTGAAACTGAACCAAGTAATGAGACGAGTACTCGCCTGGATGGAAGCCCATGGCCTTAGTCTCGCCGCGGAAAAAACAGAGATAGTTCCTTTGACTAGGAAACGGATCCCGACCATTGCCGAGTTCCGTGTAGGTCCAGAAGTTATAATTAGCAAACCAGCAGTAAGGTATCTAGGAATCGCCCTGGACTCTAAACTCTCTTTCTGGCAACAGATTAAGTCCGCATCTGAGCGAGCTGCGAAGGTCACGTCAAGGCTGAGTAAGCTTATGGCAAATATCGGAGGCCCAACAATGAGTAGGCGACGACTCCTCATGTCCATCACCCACGCCATTCTTCTGTATGGGTGTGAGATCTGGGCAGACGCACTTAGACAGGAGAAGTACAGAAAGCAAATTGCCGCAGTACAAAGGCGAGGAGCTCTCCGAGTTGCAAACTCCTATCGCACAGTGTCGGAACCAGCCGTCCTCGTAGTTGCGGGTGTGACCCCCATCGACCTCCTAGCGACAGAGAGGAAGTACGCCCACGACAAGAAGGCGGAAGTAGGGGCTCAACTGGCAGTCGCTGAAGCGAAAGAGCTTACCAAGCAGGCTTGGCAGAGAAGGTGGAGCGCTGAAACGAGGGGGAGGTGGACAGCGAGGCTGATTACAGACGTCACGGCTTGGACAGAGCGGGAACACGGCGAAGTGAACTACTTTGTCACTCAATTCCTAACCGGACGTGGGTATTTCAACCGATACCTCCACAAAATGGGTAAAGTAGAGAGCGCAGCCTGCCAATATGGAGACTCAGCGGAAGACGACGCTTTCCACACCTTTTTCGCCTGTAGCAGATGGACAGAGCAGAGGAGTAGACTGGAGTCGGAAATAGGCGATTTTTCCCCGGAAAATGCTATAAGCAAGATGATCTCGAGTACCGACACATGGAATAGAATATCTTCCTTTATCGAGACGGTACTAAGATCCAAAAAGAGAGAGGAAGACCCCAACATTCCCTCACAAATTACATAAAGTAGATAAAAGCCTTACCGGCAAGAATGTATAAACCCGCACCAGGAGCTGAATATGAAAAAGCCGGTCCCCAGAGGGAAAGAAAACGGCACCACTCTGAAGTAATGCGATAAGCGGTTCCGGAGTGGATGGTGTCAAGTAGAAAGAAGGGGTTAAAGGTGGTTTTTTTTAGTGAGTAGTGAGTCTCACACTACTAGAAACAGAGCGGGATTGTTTCCCGTGCGCATTAGCGTTTTTCCACTACCCCCTAGGCAAAAAAAAAAAAAAAAGCCGACCCATACGAACCCAAAAGACTTCAGGCCGATCAGCCTATTTTCATTTGTGTTGAAGACTTTCGAATGACGAATAGATCTAGACATTCGCTCTAAATTAAGACCTACAGATATGTCTCCAGCACAACATGCCTATACAAAGGGCCGATCAGTCGAAACAGCCCTACACTAAGTGGTAGCAATGAATGAGCAATCACTTTACCATAAAGACTTCACTTTAGCGTCCTTTTTAGACGTGGAAGGAGCCTTTCACAATGTGAAAACCAATTCAATAAGATTATCACTAGACCGCCTCAGAGTAGATTCCACACTCTCCGACTGGATAGAATGTATGCTCAAGACGAGACACATCAACTTGGAGTTGGGTGACAGCCAAGTAATTGCCCTGGCCTCTAGAGGAACCCCGCAAAGGGGGGTCCTATCTCCTTTACTATGGGCTCTAGTCGCAAACGAGATCCTTTTAAAATTAGGACATAGCGGAGTAGAAGTTGTTGCTTATGCAGACGACATCGTCCTACTTATGTCCGCTAAATTTCTCGACACAATCACTGAACTTCTGCAATCGGCCTTGCATACCCTCCATAACTGGGCGATAAGTTGTGGCCTGAACGTTAATCCAGCGAAAACAGAAGTGGTCCTCCTCACCAACAAAAGAATAATCCCAGCTTTCGGAACCCTACGACTCGGTGGCACTCCACTCCAAGTCTCGGACAAAGCACGGTATCAAAGGTACATACTTGATCGCAAACTAAGCTGGAGAGATAACACAAATGAAAGAATAAAGAAAGCGTACATTGCGTTCTATGCTTGCAGCATAATTTTTGGTAAAAAATGGAGATCCAAACCTGCCATCATCCACTGGAGGTACACAGCCATAGTCAGACCCATTCTTACATATGGGTGCATTGTCTGGTGGCCATTAGCAGAGAAAAACATGCATCTCAAAGAGTTGATTAAAATCCAGAAACTTGTCTGCATAGGAACCACTTACCATTAGAACCACCACGGCCGCAGCACTTGAAACAATTCTCGCACTGATTCCGCTAGACTTATTTGTTAAGAAATCAGCTGCGATGAGTGCCCTGCGCCTAAAAGAATCCAACCTATGGAGAAGGGGCCGCACGGGTCAACGCAGCATCTCAAGATGAGCTCACCTAGACGCCACCAAGAATACCTTCCGCCATCCCCCGACTTCAGCCTATACGTCAAAACAGTCATTCCCTCAAGGGAGCACTGGGAAGACGGTGGGGCCATTAACTCGCATAGTAATTCAGTCTTCACTGACGGATCCATAACAAACGAAGGAGTGGGTTCGGGTATCTACTCAGCAGAACCTGATATTGCAATATCACTAAGGCTTCCGAGCACGGCAGTGTGTTCAGGCAGAAGTCCTAGCAATAGCAGAGGCGACACGAGAACTATCCACGAAACTTTTCGCTAGGAAAAAGATTGATATTTACATGAATAGTGAAACTGCTATAAAGGTCATCTCATCCGAGGTTATAAAATCAAAGCTAATAAAACGATGCCGCGAGGAGCTTAAAATGCTCATCCATAGCCACCATGTAATACTCTGGTGGGTCCCAGGCCACAAAGGAATTCCAGGGAACACGATGGCGGACGAACTGCAAAGAAAGGGATCAGAACAACACCTGTCAATGGTCCAACGCTCAGTTCTTCCTCCCCTAAAAATTGTTAAAGCAAACATAGCACTTGACTTTAAACGATGGAACGCGCTGCAATCATGCCGTGTCTCCAGAAACATCCGGACAAAACATGACAAGATGAAAACCAAGCTCATCCTCACTCAAAATACCGGCCACAACCTATTGGCGGCCCACAGGAAGAGGATGCTAAGTACAAATGAACACTGCAGACGATGCGGCAACACAGACGTAGAGGAGGACACGGAAAACTTCCTTTACAAATGTCATAGTCTCTGCAGTACCAGGAAGACGGTCATTGGAGAATATTTCTTTGACCATCTGGGCGACCTGTCTGAAAAGCCACCAACCACCATCATTAAGTTCATAACTTCTTCAGAGTGGTTCAGAGGAGGCAGTTCCATTAACACAGAACTCTAGGCATTTTGTTTTTCCTCTCTTTTCAGTTCCTTAGTCAGGAAACTTCACGTCAGGGGCGACCAATGGATCCGTTTGAGATCCGAGTGCAGGCTGCACTCATTCGTTGCAGCTAGGCCATTTAACCTAAACTAATCTTTGTTTATTCATTCTTGACGGTCACTAATGACTACTTTGAATTTCCTGGAGAACCGAAATCTCCAGAGCATCGTATCTGGAATCTTGAAGATTGGGTTGTTTTGGAGGTTTTCAAGAATGCCCAGATGGCCTGTGATATCGCCGGGTTTCAGTTTTTGTATCTGAGGTTATGGCAATGCATAGTGTAGTTGTATTAAGCAGCATGGTGAATTTAAAAGACAAAATATTCGACCAATAGGAGCCTCAGTTATAACAAATATAACACGATTCGTGTAAAAGTAAAATAACAATAAAAATAATGCTTATTAGAAGTTCGTATGTCTGCCCATAATCACTTCCTCAAGGCCTTATTCACTCCCCATAAAAGAGGTTCTGTTAACACTTAAGAAATAAAATCCGAAATTAACAGTCTTTAAGATGTGAAAAATCAGATATTCTGACTCTGCATTATAAGCAATTAATTGTTACAGCGCCATTAAATGTAAGTAAGCATCCATTCGCGGAAATACCAGGGTTTCGCAGTTCAAGTAACTCAACGGAAACGAATCCATCAAATGTGTCACAACCAGCGCCACAACCAGCGTCACTGCTGCCATCTCGTACTCGTACTCTCGTTTTTGGACGCTTTAATTCATTTTTTATGGCTCTTTACTTTTACGAGTTATGTATGCGTGCATATAATGCGGAATCATCCACGTTCGCTTCGTTCAATTCAAATTATCCCTGGATTAGGTTTTATAGTCATTCGTGAGTATTTTCAAATTTTATGCATCACAGGATAATTTACATACGTCAATTCTCCTTCATTCTGTGCCCCAATGTTGTCCTTGTCAAGGATCATATGTATCATTGTTCGTGATTCGAGGGAAAATACATTATTCAAAGTCAAACAGAAGATTCTGTTAAAAGTATTCTAAAAAAAAGTTTAACTCCATGACAAGACATAATATGATGTTTGGTATTGCGAATGAAAGGCGGCTCCTCCGATGACTAGTGGGCGAGCTTAATGTGGAATTCATTGTAATGACGGGAAGGATATTCTATTGATGTCTTTCACGGGAGTGAACTAGAAAATTGCCAATAGTATGTGTCACTGTATTTTGTTATTGAAACATTTTGGAAGATCATATGGATGGGTTACTCGCTTCCCTGTAAACCACTTCGTTGCGTTGTGACTCTATCATCAAGAGATTTCGATGAAAATGGTACCAAATTGGTATAGATGTATGTTTGTGAAGTTAGTTTGAATTAATGATGCTATGTCAAGGTCCTTTTAGAATAATTTTTTTTCTAGCTTGAATATCAATTTCTATTCTCCCCACATGCTATAAGCAATTTGTATATATACAATTTGCTCAAGTGCTCCTATAAATTTAGTTTAAGTTGACAAAAAGCATCACAAGCTTCTTACGGTGGGAGATGCACTACCCTACCGCTACCTTATTACTTACTAAAAGTTTGGGGTGAACCTGAACCTTAACCAACAAGCCTCTCCATTTAGCTCAGTCTTTAGCTAATTGCCTCCAGTTGCGCACTCCAAGTTTGTCGAGGTCCCTTTGAACTTGTGCGCTCCACCTATGGCGATGATGTCCTCTTCTGCGTCGTCCCTCGGGATTAGATTCGAAGACTCTGCGGGCCGGAGCGTTGGTTTTCATTCGCTCTACATGTCCTAGCCATTTCAAACGCCCAATACGCAGTTTTCTGACTAGCTCGATGTCGCTGTACAGCTCGTATAGCTCGTTATTGAATCGTCTCCTCCAAAACCCGTCAACGCAAACGGGACCGAATATCTTCCGAAGAATTTTTCTCTCGAGGCGACCAAGGATATCTTCATCCTCTTTTAATTAAGTCCATGTTTCAGCGCCGTAAAGCAGGACTGGGATGATCAGAGTCTTATAAAGAGTTGTTTGAGATAGGGCTTTACTGTTGAATTGCCTTATAAGCCCAAAAAAACAGCGATTGGAAACAGTTATTCTTCTCTTGATTTCTGCACTGATTTTGTTTTTCGAGTTTATAGCAGAGCCAAGGTAGACAAAGTCCCTTACTACCTCGAAGTTATAGTTGCCCACTGTGACGTTCTGTCCAATTCGTCGGTGTTGGTTGTCCCTTCTTGCTGACAGCATATGTTCTTCGTTTTGCACTCGTTTATCGCTAAACCTATTTTGGCGCTTCCGCTTCAATGCTTGCAAACGCACCGGTGACAGCCCGCTGAGTTCTTCCAATAATATCAATATCGTCGGCGTATGCAAACAGTTGTACGGACTTTTGATAGATTGTACCTCTGGTGTTGGCTTGTGAGTTTCGCACAATCCGTTCAAGCATAATATTAAAGAAGTCCCATGACAGCGCGTCACCTTGTCTAAAACCTTTCTTGACATCAAAGGTCTCGGTGAGGTCATTACCGACCTTGATGGAGTAGCAAGAGTTCTCCATCGTCATCCTGCACAGAGGAACAAGTTTGGCAGGGATGTGAAAACTAGACATGGCTCTATAAAGCTCTTCTCTATAGATGATGTCAGAGGCGGCTTTGAAATCGATAAAGTGATGGTGAGTTTCGAATTGGACTTATTGGGTTTTCTCCATGATCTGCCGAAGTGTGAAGATTTGATCGATGGTGGACTTTCCTGGCCTGAAACTGCACTGATAGGGTCCAATCAGGCTGTTGATAAAAGTTTCCAGGCATTCACACAATATCGCAGAAAAGATCTTGTATGCGATGTTGAGGAGACTGATGCCTCTATAATTGGCGCAGTTGAGGGGGTCTCCTTTCTCGTGGATCGGGCAAACGATGCCGAGATTCCATTCCTCAGGCATACACTCGTCTGACCAAATCTAAGAGATGAGTTGATGTATGCACTCTAACAATTCATCATCAGCTGCCTTGAAAAGTTCGGCCGGTAAGCCGTCAGGTCCAGCAGCCTTGTTGAATTTTAGCTTGGATATTGCTATCCTCACTTCGTTTTGGTCAGGTGGACGGAAATACTGACTATCATCGTCTATGTTTAATGGTTCATTCTGCCTGACAGCGGGATGCTGGTCTTTGTCGCCGTTATACAGTCTGCAGAAGTATTTTTTCCATATTCTCACCACCGACTGTGATTCTACTACGATGTTTCCATTTTCATCTCTCCAGATTCCTGTACGGGTATTGCTTCTCTGACACGTTCTTTTTACCTTTTCGTAAAACTTCCGTACATTGTTTCTGGAGTATAAGCTCTCAATATTCTCGAGCGCGTGCTTCTCATGCTCTTTCTTCTTCTTTTGGAGAAGCAGATGTTCTTCCCGTCTCTTTTGCTCGTAGAGCTCACGAGCAGCTCTCGTTTTCCTTTGCAGCGCCGCTTTATATGCCTCTTGGTTTGCTGCATGCACTCGCCGGCATTCTTCGTCAAACCAGAGGTTTTGCGATGGTGGGCGAGCGAGACCCAGCTTATCAGTCGTGGTGTTTCTGATAGCATGTTAGCAGCGTTGCCATTGGTCTTCGGCACTTGATGCTGGCGGCATAGGGGTGATTGAGAGATTTCGGGATACGCGTTCAGCGAAGAGTCTGGCGGTCTCTTGCGATATCCGCATTCGCACCTTGGCTACAACAAGGTAATGATCCGAGTTAATGTTGGACGCTCGGAAGGTCTAGACATCCAGAATACTGCAGGGATGTCTTGCGTCGATCGCAATATGTACAACTTGGTTGATCGTTACATGATCATTGGACCGCCATGTCTGCCATGATAAGAAAACCATGTGCTTACTATGGTGACATTTCGCTCCATGGCGAAATCAATTAGCCTTAGTCCGTTATCAGACGTGGTGTCGTGTAGGCTATGATTACCGACTGCCCTACCGAAGACATCCTACTTTCCTATTTTGACGTTAAAATCGCCCTGTACGACCGGGTAGGCCCATCCCAATCGCACTCCTTGGATGGCGGTTATATCTACTTTGCAGCAGTCTAGGGCCTCTGCTAATTCTTCGGCTGCACGTGATCAGTGAAGGGACAGAACATTCCACGTACAGATCCGAAGGTCGTTGTCCTTATTTCGTTTGCTGTGGTCGTCATCAGTTGAGTCGTCCTTATAAGAGGCTTTTGGTTGTTTCGGGACCATTCCTTTATTAACGTGGTAGGGAAGTTACCCCGAAGGCACAACCCCCAACCTGGAAGGCCAGTTCTTTTAGTGATACCCCTATAACGAGGGGCCGGGTACACCGGTGCCAGTAGTCCACTACTGGAGTATGAGCGCTGGCATTGGCCCAATAAGGGCTCCTCCACCACCATCTCTATTCTTGTGATCCGAATACGTCAAAGCAGCTGTATTCTGCTGTAGTAATCGGTTTATCCAACTCTTCGCCTTCAACTAACATTGGAGCATACAGAATATATTTTGCCATTTGTACTGGGTTTAGAAGTGGTTCAAAATAATTTTTGAATTTCTGAGGTGCGATGTTTGAGCCAACATGAGTTTGCTGGTTCCTTATTTCTTTGGCTATCTTCCACCGGTCCTTACTATCTTTCACCTTGTTTATTTGCCTTTCCATCTGTTTATTATATTCGGACTAGATTTTAGATTAGCTAGATTTTTATTACTCATAAAATTGTTTCTTATATACTGTTCAAAATCAATATTTAGCATGGCATTGCCATGTCAGATTGACAACTGGTATCATTGATTACTAATAAATAAATGAATATTTCAATTATAACACCTTTTGCTTAAGTAATTGCAATTGTATGTGCAGGTAGAAGGTCTTAGAAGTTCCCGCTCATAAGTTTTTCCCGGTAGGTTAATGCAATTTTACGGAACTGGTACAAATTCTAAATGTCTAATTTATTAAGAAAGCCGATAACTTGATCATCCGATAAGAATCGTTCCCGAAGAAATGCCGTCGGTTTCTTGTAGGATTGGGCATCTTCCAATAAAATGTAAACATCCTCTTGCTCTGCTAGGTTGCATATACTACAAATGGTGAGTAGTCCTTCCCTATGTGGTATAAAATGTATCTGCAGTAGTTCTCTACGCAGTTTGAACATAATCGATATTTCTTGAATACTACACGCATCCCTAAAGTACGAATAGTTGCTATTTTACAGATTCTGACATAATTGTCTGTAAGTTGACCTGTACAGTGACCCTTCGGCTTCCCTTACAAAGTCCTCTTTCAACTGTTTATCCAAATAAGCAATAAGCTAATAGAGAGAAGGTTTCCAGTTTTGATGCTCCCCCGCTCTTAGATTGAGTTCCATCCCACATCTTTCGGCTAAATCCCTCCACTCACTATACTAACTGGTCCTATTACTTATTATCTTTAGGGCGAATTTCTTGGGTAGCCATTCATTTGGCAAAATGTAGTCCTCTTGGAGCTTCAACGTTTTGATAGATACTGGAGATATGCCGGTTTCTAACAAGAGCATATAATTCGGACTACTAGATGGGAGACGAAACGTTCTTTTGAAGTAATATCTTAAGGGCATCTCCACCGTATCATAACTTATGCACCCCCTCACCTGCGCCGCATAAAACAAATCGTCTCGGAGACAGCCTCAAACACTTTGTATTTACTATTGTGGGCGACGTATTTATTGGCAAAACATTTTCTCCAAGTAGTATTTATTGCCGTTTTGCTTTGGCGAGCTGGTCCTTGAGATGCTTTTCCATATTTATGTTGTTTGTCAGATTCACACCAAGGTATTTGTATTACTTTACGACTTCAATTTGTTCTCCATTATAAACCCATTTTTCATTGGAGCAGTATCTGCCTCCACCCTTTTTAAATTCATCACCTTCGATTTTTCCATAAGCGACAATAATCCGACAACCGGTTAATCATCAGTTGTAGTGATTCCGGGGAGCTAGCGCTACGTCATCAGCAAACATTAAGGATTAAATACATGTACCGGTAAACTCAATACCTACGGGCAAATAATCAGGGTTGTCCTCGATAAAGAGCGAGAACAAACATGGGCTTAACGTACATCCTTGCCTTACTCTTGATTTTGTTTGAAACTACTCAAAACTACAAGACGATCTCATCAGCTGCCTTTGTAAGATAGTCGTGAACATTTTATACGGAGCGTTAAGGAACGAAATACCATTACTTTTTCGTGGATGGGAAAAATTAGCGCCTCTTTAAAATGTTGAGGGACTACTCCATATTCCAACATATTATTGTATAGAACTGTGAGTTTATCAGTAAGTTCGCCTGATCCATACTTGTACAATTCAGTTGTTATTCCATCAGACCCCGGGGCCTTACCATCCTTAAGTCTTTTTAGAGCCATCAGGATATCTTTGTGGGATATTAGACCATCCAAGACCTGGTTCTGGAAACCAGGTGCAACATAATCAAAATGCATCTGATCAGCTCTGAATTCAGCAAATTCCGGAAGTCCGTAAAAAGTACATTGGAGCTAAGATTTCTGCTGATGACAAACTTTTTATCATCGAGCTTCCCAGCTACTTTCTAAAACTCTGCCGCGTTATTACAACGTGCTAGTCGTATAGCCTCCGATTCGTAATAGGTCCTCCTTTTCCTCCTGTATATTTCCATATATTCCCTATTCGCCTCAATATACAGATCCTTACAGATCCTTTCGCTGGAGTTTCGGAATAGCTTAAGTTAAGCAAACGAAGTTGGGCTTGCTCTCCTACACTCATCGTCAAACCATGGCTCGGTACTTTGCTCTCTTCTACCCCGGGTGCTACTTCTTTTTGGAAAAGATGCTTCAATCACCTCCACAATGCTCTCGAGATCGAGTTCCTTTTTTAAACTACATACTTCCCAACTCAAA
Organism: Brachypalpus laphriformis; assembly: GCA_945910035.1. NCBI lineage: Eukaryota > Metazoa > Arthropoda > Insecta > Diptera > Syrphidae > Brachypalpus > Brachypalpus laphriformis. The sequence goes on along the minus strand of OX246754.1, from coordinate 195,078,633 downwards.
AAAAAAAACAAAAAAACAAATAAAACGCCGCAAGGGGGTACTTCTCTGGAGAGAGGTAACGGGCGTAACGACCCCGCGGACCCTAGTCACAAAAACCCAGAAGCGTCTGACCCTTATTGGGCGGCTCCCCGGTCAGCGTCTGTTCTCCATGTCAGGAGCGGCTGCGCACATAGAAAAAAAAAAATTAAAGTTTAAACTTTTCACAAAAGTTAGCAACAATTATGCAATGAACAAAACAAAAGAGATTAATACCCCAGGTGGTACGCCAGTTACACTGGTAAATCCACCCTCTTCGGAGGTCGGTCCCATGGATTCTGGGGGCCATTCTGACCATTTATTGCGTAGTAACGACCCTTTTGGGAGAAGTAAGAGGGTAGAGAGAACACTCCCATCTAAAAATAAAGAAAATGAAGAAAATTTGGAAGGCTAAATATGTAAAAGCCTGTGAAGAAAGAGATGGGTTTAAGCAACTCAATGAGACACTGTTTAAGGAAATAAATAATCTTAAGCAAGAGCTGCAATTGTTGAAAGAAGAACTCAACAGCCAAAAAAAAGTGAATGTCCAACCTGTCGAGTTCTCAACAGATAAAGAAGAACTAAAAAGGGAGACAGAAGGACGTCGTCACATGGGGAATAAGAACAAAAAAACGCAAAATAAATACATCCCCAAAAATCTCATCCCCAAAAGAAAGCACTGTGTATGCTTCAAACAAAGAAAACAAAATATGAAATCCAACTAAGCCTCCACCAATTATTGCATTGCAAATAAAGAAGTATGAAAGCTTGGCCAAATTAATGGAGGAAAATAAAATTAAAGCTAGTAGAGCACTAATAAACAATAATGACATCAAAATTAATGTGGATGAAGAAGATGGATACAGAAACCACACTAAAATACTAAATCAGAAAAAAGTCCAATGGTATTCTTACGAGAATAAGCAAACCAGACCAGTAAAGGTTGTAGTGGAAAAACTGCATTACTCATGCTCACCCGAAAACATAAAAAAGAGTTACAAGACAGAGACTTTAAAATATTAGAAGTTGTAAATATGCTTAAATTTAAAAGCAAATTACCACTTCCAATGTTTATACTAAGTTTTGAACATGACGAAGATAAAGAAAAAATATATGGCATTAAGAACATACTTGGGATGAAAGTTGAAATTCATACCTTACGTAAATCGAAATTAGTGCCCCAATGCAAAAATGGTCAAAGGTATGGACATACTCATAAATACTGCAGCTCAAACCCAAGATGTGTAAAGTGTGCAGGAAGTCACCACACTTATAATTGTAGAAAGAAAAAAGATGAGCATCCTAAATGTGCAAGCTGCAATGAGAAACCATCCTGCTAACTATAGAGTATGCTTAGCTGCAAAAGAAATCCAACTTGCAAGAGAAAAAAAAACAAAAGAAACCACAAAAAAGCTCAAATAAGGAAGCACAAATAGTAAAAAAGGCCTAACAAAAGAGCTCACAAAAAGAAAAACTTAAAGATCAAGTGATCATCAAAAAGAACCCAATACAAAAGACAGTTGGCCCAAAAATGACATATGGTATGCTCAGGCAGCATCAAAAACAAATCAAATCAAAGCAGAGAAAGCCGCGAAAACAAAAAGTAGAGCAAAACACTGCAATGGAAATCCTTATGAAACAAATCTTAAACAGGATTCGTTCCATGGAAAAATGCAATAAAACGATAGTAGATACAATATCATTGTTAGAAAGACAGAACAGCAACAAAAGAGCTGTACCGAAAAGACAAACATGCTAATGGTATTGAGAATCGAAAGGACGAACTGCAAGTGACTCTCGATGTAAACCAGATAGATATATGTCTTATTTCAGAGACGCACTTTAAACTGACTACTGACTTTAAACTGCAAGGATATAATGTATATCACTCCCCATACCCTCATAATTGTGCAAAAGGTGGGGCTGCGATGTTAATAAAGAATACAATTGAGCACCATATAGGAGCAAAATTCCAATCATGTGCCATCCAAGGAATTTCCATAAATATAAAAACGAGCAGTGGGGAAATATCTGTTGCATCAGTATACTGCTCTCCTAGCTATAGACTGAATAAAAATGATTTTAAAAGTCTTTTCTGCATATTTCACAATAAATTCATCGCGGGAGGGGATTTTAATGCCAAGAATAAATATTGGGGATCTAGATTAACAAATACTAGAGGCAGAGAACTGTACGAAACTATTAAAGAAGATGACATCAAATATAACTCAACAGGAAAACCTACCTACTGGCCAACAGATACGAATAAAACCCCGGATCTTGTTGATTTCTTTATATCTAAAAATATGGTATATCCACAAATAAAATAAATATAGAAGAAGGGCCTGATCTTCAATCAGATCACTCCTCAATACTTCTTACACTTGGCGATAAAATAATAATAAAAGAACATAGCCCACAACTAGCTAATAGACTGACTGATTGGAACTACTTCAGATAGAAGTTGGAAGAAAATATTCATCTATCCATCAGCTATTCAAACAGAAGACCAACTAGAAGAAGCGGTGCAAATATTTACACTCAATATCCAAAAAGCTGCATGGGCTGCAACTCCCAAAACAGCAGACAAGATTAAACAAAACTCTTATCCTTCCGAAATATGTGAAATTATTACAGAAAAGAGGAAAGCTAGAAAATGTTGGCAACAGACAAGGGTGCCAAGCGACAAAACCACACTGAACAACCTAAATAACAAGCTCAGAAAATGTATAAGAGAGTTTAATAATGAGACTTTAAAAACTTACCTTACAAGTCTTACAAATGATGCTAGTACCGACTACTCGCTCTGGAAGGCAACAAAGAAAATGAACAGGCCAATAGCTCACATTCCACCAGTAAAAACCAGAGAAGGTAACTGGGCAAAAAGCAGCCAAGAGAAAGCAAACACTTTTGCAGAGTATCTTGAAGACGTCTTCAAACCTTATGAAGATAAAGATTATCAAGGAATCGAAGTAAGGTGCGAAGAAGATAGACCTATTCGGCCGGTAACAGAAAAGAAAAGGAAAAAAAAATTAAAGAAGGAATAAACATAAAAAAGGCCCCAGGGTTAGATTTAATTACAGGGGAAATTTTAAAACAATTTCCACGAAAAGGTTTGACAAAACTAGCGCATATAATAAATGCTGCATTTAAGTTTATATATGTGCTAAGCATGTGGAAGGTCGCGGGGGTAATAATGATACCAAAACCAGGCAAACCACCCAGCGAAGTAACCTCATATCGTGCAATATCGATACTACCAATGTTGTCCAAGTTATTCGAAAAAATGCTGGTCAAACGTCTGCAAAAAATAATAATTGACGAAAAATCGATAATCCCCATTCACCAATTTGGATGTAGAAATTATCACTCTACAATTGATCAGGTGCATAGAATCACAGATAAAATCGAAAAAGCATTTGAAGAGAAAAATGTGTGCTCTGCAATATTTCTTGATATAGCACAAGCTTTCGATAAAGTCTGGCACAAAGGATTGCTCCATAAATTACAAAAACAACTGCCGAAGCAGTATTCGAAAATTCTGGAGTTATATATATCAGATCGATTCTTCAGAATTAAACAAGAGACAGTGTACTCAACATTAAGAGAAATTAAAGCTGGGGTACCACAAGGCAGTGTATTGGGTCCTGTGCTGTAGCTTTTATTCACTAGCGATCTGCCTGAAAGTGGAGAAACCACTATAGCAACTTTTGCAGACGACACTGCGGTACTTGCAGTGGGAGCAACTACCGAAATAGTCACAAAGAAGCTTCAAAAGGCAACAAACAGTATATCAGAATGGACAAAAAAATGGCAGATCAGGTTAAATGACCTAAAGTCAGTACACATTAATTTTACGTATAAAAACGTATCATACATTCCAGTATACATAAACAACAATGTTGTGGAATACTCCAATACACCTAAATATCTAGGCATGACCCTGGACGCTAAACTGCGCTGGAAAGCGCATGTAAAGAAAAAGAGAGATGAGTTGAATATGAGATACACTAAAATGTATTGGCTAATTGGGAGATACTCATTCCTGTCCAACTACAATAAGTTATTGCTATACAAGCAAGTTCTCAAACCAGTGTGGACCTATGGGCTCCATTTAAAGGCATGCACATGCCAAACAAATATGAGAAAAATCCAAGTCTTCCAAAATAAAGTACTGAGGAACATAGTTAATGCACCTTGGTACATACACAACGCTGATTTACATAGAGATCTAAATATTGAAATGGTTGAAGAGGAAGTTAAAAAAGTTGCTCAAAGGCACAGAAGTAGGCTTCTCAACCATGTTAATATAGAAATAAGAGAAATATTAAATACTGACAATGTAATCAGGAGACTAAGAAGGGTAAAACCTCTTGATCTATAAGAGTTTTTTTTTTTTTTTTTTTGTCGGGATAGGAAACACTCGACTGGAGCACTCAGACACAACTGGTCCATTTTACTGCCAGAGAGCAAACCCTGATTTACCCATTTTATTGGAATTTCCTTGACTTTCGAAGAAAGCCAAGCAAGCACTTCAGTGATGAGGAGCTTACAGTACCAGCACTCACCACATCCGCACCGAAGATCTGCCACCTGATACGAGCAAAGGCCGGACACTCACAGAGATAATGTTCCGCGGTGTCGTCGCTCTCTCCACAAGCGTCGCAGATTGTAGTGTCACTTAAGCCTAACACGTTAAGGTGCTTGGCAAAATCGAAGTGGCCTGTCAAGACGCCGATAAGTTGTCTACAGTCTTTTCTGCTGAGAGACAGCGAGAATGCCGCTGATTTCTTACAGACGTCCGGGAGCATGCGTTTAGTCAACCTGCAACCTGGAGAGTCATGCCACACACAATTGTGCTCGTGAGAGACCCAATCGTCAATGGAAGCCCTAACCGAGGACGCAGGGAGACCCAACGCGGGTTCGGGACCTGAGAAAGCCTCCTCTGAGCCTTGTCTAGCAATCTCACCGGAGATCTCGTTCCCCAAGATCCCAGTGTGACCTGGGACCCAGATAAGAGACAGAGAATTCAGCCTTGCGACCGAGTTCAAAGAGTTTTTGGTTTCACGAACTATTTTGGAAGTGGTTAAAGGGTTAAGCAAGGCCTTAAGCGCAGCCTGACTGTCACTACAGACACAAATGCTACGTCCCTTCCACCTGTTCTTCACAACATAGTTCATGGCCATTAGGATTGCATAAGTTTCCGCTTGGGAAACAGACGCATATTTGCCTAACGAGAAGTGAAGTCTAATGTTGTCGACTTCCACGAAGACCCCAGCGCCAGACCCTTGACTGGTTTTGGAACCATCCGTGAAAATACGACTACATTCCATTCCCGGCTTAAACTCTGACCGAAGCCAGTCCTGGACACAAGGAAAGTCGACTCTGAATTTGCGCATCAGCTGGAGTTCTGGTGTCATTGCATCAGACGGCATATCTATAAGACAGGAGTCGTAAGATAAGTGTCGCACAAGTTCATCAAAGTTCCAGTGTGGAGTATACCAAATACCGCCTCGCCTAAGACGATGGATGGCTTTGATAGTGCAACCCATGATATAAGTATCAAGGGGAGGTAAGTTCAGCAAAGCGTCTAGAGCAGAGCCAGGCGTACTCGGGAAAGCTCCCGAGCAGCCGAGACAAGCCGTTCTTTGGAGTTTCGCACAAAAGGCAACCACATATTTACGCGAGAGCCCCTTCCACCAAACAACCGACGCATATGCGAGGAATGGTCTTATCATAGCCGTGTTGATCCAGAGAACCTTATTCGGTGATAAGCCCCAAGTCTTGCCAAAAGCACCCTTACACTGCCAGAAGACTGAGAGCGCCTTGGATGTTTTCGACTCGACGTGTTTGGACCAATGAAGTTTCTTATCTAAAATCACTCCCAGATATTTGGCTTCATTGGAAATGCGAATGGTGACGCCTTTTAGTACTGGCTGAGTCAGACCGGTCAAAATCCTCCTTCTCGTAAAAAGAACAACATCAGTCTTAAGAGGATTCACCGAAAGCCCACTCCTAGTACACCATTCATCGATCATGTCCAGCGCCGCCTGCGCGTTAGCACAGACCGTCGCCAGGCATGGCCCGACAGAAAGTACGGCGACATCATCCGCATATGCCTGAGCGTAGACGTTAGAACTATTTAGAGTGTTCAACAGAGAGTCGACCACCATGCACCATAACAATGGAGACAGAACGCCACCTTGCGGACAGCCCCTGTTTACCCCTGTCATAACATATTGGCCACAATCCGCATCCACTACCAAAGTTCTATTCATTAGCATTGCTTTAATCCACAACACTAATGGTTCATCTACCCCGTGTTGTCTGGCAGAGTCGCACATGCAGTCAAAAGTCGCGTTGTCAAAAGCACCCTCAATGTCGATGAAGATACCCATCGCGTATTCTCTCCTATCAAGCGCGCATTCAATTCTGGCCACTAGATTTTGAAGTGCGGTCTCACAGGATTTCCCACGCTGATAGGCATGCTGCATCTCCGATAGTGGATGCAGTTTCAAAGCAACTTTGCGCACGTGAAATTCTACCAGTCTCTCCATACTTTTCAGTAAGAAGGATGTCAAACTTATAGGTCTGAAACTCTTGGGGAGCGAATAGTCTTCCTTGCCAATTTTCGGTATGAAAGCTACTCTGACTGTCCTCCAAGGTGTAGGAATATATGCCAGCGCCAAGCCAGGGGTGAAAATTCTTTTCAGAGTTGGCAATAGCTGATCTATACCCTGTTGCAGCATAGCTGGATATATTCCATCGGTGCCAGGCGATTTGAAACCATCAAAAGATGCCACAGCATATTTGCTGGCCTCATCTGTTACCACGGCTGATGCAATATACCAGCTTCGCCGAGTTTTCTGACTTAGATCAAGCTCAGCCTGGGTAAGCGGGCCAAGCTGCGACCTAGTGATTATCCGATTGCCAGGAAAGTGAGTCTCCAGCAGAAGACTAAAAGTTTCCGCTTTCGTCTCAGTAAACTTGGCATCAGATTTTCTCAGTGACTCCGGTTTGGTCGGCTTGCCCCTTTTGAGAACCTTAACCAACCTGCTGGTTTCACCGAGTGTCTCGATCTTTTCACAAAAATCTCCATGAGAAGCACTTTTCGACAACCGAATTAACTTCTTGTAGTTTTTTTGCTTCGATCTAAAAAGATTCCAGTCACCTTCTAAATTTGTCTTGAGTGACCTATTTAGAAGTTTTCTGGATTCTTTCCTAAGTCGCTGCAGTTCTGGGCTCCACCAGGGAACCGGAGTTCTGCAGGGGGTTTTTTTCAATGGGCACGTCAGTTCAAAACAGCTGGTAAGGACACTAGTCAGGTTTTGAACAGCATCCTCAACCTTTCGTTTCGTTCTGAGTTTAGTTGGAGTTTTGACAGATCTGTCTAGCTCTTCCCTAAACCGCACCCAGTTGGTTTTCCGCGGATTCCTCCTCTCCTGCAAAGTTATGGCCTCGCATTCGATTTGGAAAGCGATGTATCTATGGTCTGACAAGGACACCTCCGGCAGTACCCTCCAGTTAGTAATTGACTTGAAATACCTATTAGATAAAGTCAAATCAATTAACTCCTGCCTCCTTGCCGTAACAAAAGTTGGCTGGGAGCCAACATTGTTAATTACCATGCCAGACGATAGTATAAAATCTAGGAGATGGTTTCCTCGTATGTTACATTTGCTGCTGCCCCAGACTGTATTCTGAGCATTCGCGTCGCAACACATGACTAGTCCCATCTCCCGAGTGTCACAGTACTTTATGAGTTCGGCAACCGCCTTCGGTGGTGGAGGCATTACCGAATCATAAGGGAAGTAAGCCGACGCAACGACGAAGGTTTTCCAGCTTCCGGTCGTTTCGTAGCTTACAGCTGCAGCAACCAGGTCCTGTCCACAAAATTGTCCAAGCTTGGTTACTGAGAGGAAATTCGGCACAATTAGACAAGCTCTCGGTCTTTCAGATCGCTCGTCACATAGCACCGTTACTCCACGAACAACCCCAAAACCACATATGCGCTTGTTCCGCACGTATGGCTCCTGGATAGATGTTATGTGGGGTTTTGTACGCACCACGGAAAGTCTGCTACTTAAGAGAGCGGTAGCAGCCTTTGAGTGGTGGAGGTTTATCTGCGAAAATATCAAAGATATAGTCACAGTTTTATTAGCAGAACGGCGCGCACCAGGTGCGCACATGCTTCCGGCGAGGCGAGCGCCCCTACCCGTGGCATTGCCTACGTCAGCCATTTTCTGTCCGCTAGTGCTGAGACCTTTAGGGGTAACAGCACCAGTATCCACCAGATTTTGTGCGCAGATAACGCCACCGGTAAGAGTGTGCCCGACAGAAGAGCTCGCATCAGATGCGCACACGCTTCCACCAAGAAGAGCAGGCGAAACTTGCTCCATCAGATTGGACCTGTTCGAGCCGACCGAAAAGGAGCCAGCGTTAGGTCTGAGGGATTGATCGGCTCCAGTTGGAATACTTTCTGCCGACCTAGGCTTCTTTCCTGTCGCTACTGAAGGATGACTGCTTTCGGCGCTTGCGCCTTCAGCTGACTCTGCAGCCTCTTTGCACCGCGCCATCGCCGCCTTCCTTCTTCTCCTTTTCAGTTGACTCTTAGTCAGGAGCCCATCGGAGTGCGCCGCTTCGGGAGCTCGTTCAGCCTTATTGGTTTCCCGAGTCAAACCGTCACCGACACAACTTCGACCAGCTACCCTTCTATTGAGACAGAGATTAGACGTTCCAGCCGAAGCCTTTCCGCCACTTTCTTTGCCATTCCAGCCCAGTCTACCAAACGAGTCAGAGACAGAGCTGCAGGGGTCTTCTGAAACAAGCGTCGCTACTGCTTCTGATTCAACGCCTGAGGCGGGGGGTAAAAGTATGGTGGTTGGGACCTCCAGAATCCTCGTCCCAGCCGTAGTCAAAAAGACCACGGGTGGATTATCGTTTTCACGAGTACCACCTGGAGTAGATACCGTACAAGTTTCTTTCATCATACTGTCGACAGGTTTTGCGTCACAGTCAAGACGTCTTCAGCCTTTAGTTCGATGTCTCACCTGGGGTCCTTTCGAACCCTTAGGGTCATTGACTCTTAAGCCGTTCCGCCACGTCAAGGCAGCTGAAGAATGGGAACGGCCCAATGAATCTATAAGAGTTAGCTAAGGCCAAGAAATTAGGTTATATTTTCAAACAAAAATGGCTTGTCATCTGACAAACGGCGGATTTTCCAAAGAAATCAAGAATAAATTGCCGATTAGTCGAACGACTAGGTGCAATCCCATTCGGGATGATGAAAGTCAGTCCCCCTGGGAGATTTTTTAGATTGTTTTAAAGTCCATCACTATTGCAGAGCATCCCTCGCGTACTTGCTCTGCAATGTCTTTCGATGATTTTTCCTTCCAGGGAAAAAAAAAAAAAAACTACATACTGCCTTATAATTCCGATTTGCTCAAATAAATTTCTTTGTGAACTGGGTTTCATGTTTTAGTATATATTTTCAGCCAATATTGTACTGATTTTTTTCAGTACCATTTATTTTTGTGTAAAGAACCTAGTTACTTTTTCTTTGCTCAGAGGTTGCTGAAGCAATTCCATTTGTTAGTTGAGTAAGGTTTAATTCGTTATTAACCGCTTTAACAGTTTCTAATTCCCGCTTTAAACGTAACTGAAACATAGTTTTGAAAGCAGTTTGGTGTTCTTCATGAATGAGTACTCATACTTGTTAGCAGGTGCACGTAATGTCAGATGTGTCCTATGGTCCTATGGGTGGCAATGGTGTAGTGATAACATCGTCAATTGCCACGCTAATGGTTCGTGGTTCAAATCCTGATGTCAGCAAGTATTTATTTATTTCTCATGAAATAAAGTCAGTCCGATCATTTGCAAAAAGCTTCTGTGAACACTACTGCGAAGGCAGTAGCTTGTTCAGGTGGCTGGAAAAACTCTTCTGTTGATGATGATTTGCCCTTGACATCGATTATCGGGAAAAAAAGTACTGTGAATCAGAAGCAATGACAATAATAACAAAAATCTCCCCAGTTATCTGGACGCCACCCCCGGAGAATAGCTGAAGCATAAACAACTGAGCTTCAATAACCAAACCACTACACCAAAATCTTTTTCTCTCTCTCTCTATCTATCCTTTCCAACACGCAAGCACTGTGTGTAAACATGTTAAAGGTATTCATAACCCTTTGAGTGAAAAAAAAGCCCTTGCTACTTCAATCAGTTCTTAATGTTGCTAAGCGTAGAACGAGATTCCTTTCTGTTTGCCTCTAAGTATAGATAGTAGATCTCACCTAGCCTGATATTTCTCCGTTCTCTTCTCTGATGGTAATTTATGGAAGCCACTGATAGCCTTAAAAAGAAAACAAGCGCGCGTATCTCATTATCGTTCGACGATCTATGTATTACTTAAAAATGTATAATAAATAACTTAAAATTTATTGAACACTGTAGTCTCATATTAATTTAAATTTCTTCACTTCCGAGTGGCATGAGCATGCATCCTCTGTTTTGCTCTTAATCCATGATCCAAAGCGATTAACGCGGGCATATACTCCTGGATACTTAGGTTTGGCACATCCTTCACCCCAGGAGACGACACCTGTATGCAGAAGCAAATAAAAAAAAGTCTGTGTATGTACTAAAATTTAATTTAACTTACCGGCAATCTGATGCTCCTCACCGTCCACAACATGCAGTGGACCTCCACTATCACCCTGAAAAGTTGGGAGTCAATCCATTTGCCCTTAAATTAAATTCTAAAGCGGAACCTACCTGACACGAGTCCTTCTTTCCTTCATCATATCCAGCACACAGCATATTATCGGAAATCCTTGACGATCCATATTTGCTGCCTCGGCACTCTTCCGCGGATAGAATCGGCACATGCACCTCTTGTAATGTGTCCGATATGGGTCCACCTTCAGCTGTAGCTCCCCATCCTGTCACTATTCCCTGAATCTCAAAAATAGTTGAAAACTTTCTCAAAGCCCCCCTCCTGAATACGTACAGTTTCTCCGGCAAAATCCTTCCCAGGTGTGGGCAAACACACCGGCCTCAGTCTATCCTTAATTTCCACGGGTTCACTCAACTTCAAGAGCGCAATGTCGCTGTCAAAGTTTCTTGAATTATACTTGGGGTGTACAAAAGCCTCGGCCACCTGTAGTGACAAATTGAGCCCATTAAGGAAATGGATGAACCCCAAAAGAAAACCATTTATACTACCTTCCTGTCAATCTTGTTCGGATCATTCATACTCCGACTGTGGTCAAGCAAGCGGACCGTAATTAAATCCGGTTTAAATCCCTGGATACAGTGAGAGGCTGTCATCACATAAAGGTCATTAATCAAACTCGCCGCACAGTAGAATCGGGTCCTATACATCAGCAACGCCATCCATGGGTATTGGTTGACTACCGTCTCCTGGCCACCGACAATCCGTTTCTTTTTATTCGCCAAACCGCACACTGCAATTCGTATCAAGGACATAGAATTCGTTCATCAAGGATTCATTGAAATGATAACTCACCGCAATCAGTACAATTCCTGGGTGGAGCTTCTGTGGCTGCTGTTGCCGTTGTACTTGGTGTTGCAGTTGTCGTCGTTGTGGTGGTGGTGGTACCTCCAAAAGGTGGACGCTGACTTATTAGCGAGAGAACCCATTCGATGAATTGTCCCTGTGAGTCACGTATCAGGTTATTTGTTGTTTTGATTTCGGCGGCATATTCATTGGTTGCCGTCTTTAAGACATGAAAATTCATATGGTAAAAGGTTGGTAGACTTTTAAGCCGCGAGTTAAGTTTAACTTAACTCCTACGCTTATGCAATGGTTATCGATAACCGAAGCCTAAATCACCCAATAAGTATGAAGGGAAATTTTGATTTGTTGGACTTGTAGGGGCGTCACTGTAATTATGATTGATTTGTAATTTGTCTTTCACTTCGGGAATGTGGATAATTTCAAACGCAAATGTGGGGACTGATTGGGTGATAGTAACAAAAATGTAAATAAATTTATTTATTTATAAATTATGCTTGTACATAATTTTTATATTACTATACCTACGAGTATAGTCTAGATATTTTAGAAAAAAAGTAATAGGTGCAACTAAGTTGGAATAATGTATACTCATCCCAGGTACAACGTTTAACAGTCTGTACAGCCACTCGCTTACCACGATGACATTGACAAAGTCGGAAGAATTCAGCGGGTCGTTTGTGGGGCGTTTGCGAGGGTTGAGGCAGAGGCAGCAAAGATGGATTTAGTGGGCAATGAAAGCCAAACAAAGTATGTTGTCTACAAAAAGGCCAGCCAACATCCGCGTCTTAGACAGAACGCCACAATAGACAGATATAATTTTGAGGTAGTAAATGACTTTGTCTACCTAGACTCTATGGTGAGCTCCGCAAATGAGGTCAGTGGGGAGATCAAATGAAGGATTATTCTTGACAATCGTTGTTTCTACTGGCTAAGAAGGGAACAAAGCCCTATCTCAACCTACTAAGGTAACCCTTTATAAGACACTAATAATCCCAGTCCTGCTGTTTGGCGCAGAGGCAAGGACTTTGTCAAAATCGGATGAGGATGCCCTTGGCTATTTTGAGAGAAAGGTTCTTCGAGTGATCTTTGGTCCCATCTGCGTAGACGGCGAGTGGAGGAGAAGCTACAATGCGGAACTATACGGCCTAACCAGGGATAGCGACTTAGCCAGCAGAGTTCACATACAGTGACTAAGATGGCTGGATCATGTAGAGCGGATGAGCTCAACGTTCCAAACTGGAAAATCTTCGAATCCACCCGAGATGCACGGCGCAGTAGAGTAAGTTCTCATGTTAGGTGGCGCAAACAAGGGGAGGGATAACTCAATCAACTTGAGATACAGAACTGTAGGCAGTGGTTCGCAAACGAGCTGATTGGAAAGGATTGTTACTTACTTAGGTGGCGCTACAGTTCCGGGTGAACGTGGGCCCCAACAAACAGTCCCCTCCATTTAGCTCGGTCTTTAGCTAATTGCCTCCAGTTGCACACTCCAAGTTGGTCGAAGTCCCCTTGGACTTGTGCGCGCCACCTACGGCGAGGAGTTCGTCTACTGCGTCGTCTCTCCCGGTTAGATTCGAAGGCTCTGCGGGCCTGAGAGTTGGTGTCCATTCGCTCTACATGCCCCAGCCACCTCAGACGTCCAATACGCAGTTTTTTGACTGGGTCGATGTCTCTGTGCGGCTCGTATAATTTGTCGTTGAATCTCCTTCTCCAAAACCAATTAACGGAACCGAATATCTTAAGAAGACTTTTTCTCTTGAAACGACCAAGGATATCTTCATCCTCTTTTAATAAAGTCCATGTTTCAGCACTGTAAAGCAGGACTGGGACGATTAGGGTCTTATACAGATGCCGTGTTTTTTTGAAACCTATCCAGCCAGTCGTTCACTTAAACGATTTGCCAGCCAGCCAAAGCCAGCCGATTTTATACGAACATATCTTTAGTAACCAAGCAACCTCGCAGTGACAGCAACAACAAATCACTAAAAAACATTCGTTTTTGCGCCGCCTGAAATTAGGCATCACGAAATTCGCAGCCAGTAACTTTTTGCTGGGGATCAAATCAAGAGTAGTAGCCAGCCGGTTGTTATATTTGTTTTATGTGTTAAATTTTACTTTACTAGCAACTACTGGCTGGCAAGATTTAAAAAAAAATACGGCTACTATCGTCGGCGTATGCAAACAGTTTTACGGACTTTTGATAGATTGTGCCTCGGCTTGTGAGTTCTGCACAATCTATTCAAGCACAATATTAAAGAAGTCACATTACAGCGCGTCACCTTGCCACCTTTTTTTTTAAATCAAAGGTCTCAATGAGGTTATTATTGATCTTGAAATACCAACGAGAGTTCTCCATCATCATATTGCACAGGCAGGCTAGCTTGGCAGGGATGTCAAAACTAGACATGGCCCCATATAGCTCTTCTCTTTAGATGCTGCCATAGACGCTTTGAAATCGATAAAGAGATGAGGTGTATCGAGGTTTTTCTCCAGTATCTGTCGAAGTGAAAAGGTTTGATCAATTGTGGACTTTCCTGGCCTGAAACCGCACTGATAGGGTCCAATCAGGCTGTTGATAAGAGGTTTCAGGCGTTTACACAATATCGCAGAAAAGATCTTGTATGCGATGTTGAGGAGACTGATGCTTCTATAAGTGACGCAGTTGGATGGGTTTCTTTTCTTGTGGATCGAGCAAACGATGCTGCTCCCAATAGACACATTTGGCTTTCAATATATCACAAATTGGGGTTTAAGACTGCGAGATTCGCTACTATAGTGGGAACATCATTTTGGACATACTATGTCCATTTTGGAGATGGAGTCCCCACAACACCACAGACCTGCTACCCACAATAGTTGCCATATTGAACTGGATAGTTGCCATACCTAATACTGGACATATAGAGGACGCGGAAACATCAAAACGTCATACACAATGATTCAATGTCTATCGTTACGGATGGCTCTTAAGCGAACGAGGGAGTTGGTGATGGTGTCGCCTTGGCGAAATTGGACTTACGTCTATCCTTCAGCCTACACAGCCATTGCAGTATTTTCAAGTTAAGTGCTGTTCATCAGGCTTTCCAATATCGTGAACAGAATTTCCCGGAATATCGCAGTGGCTGAGTTAATGTTATTGAGTAAGCCACGAAAGATCGGATTGTTCCTTTACTATCTATCTCATCAGTATTGTTCTCTCGAAAAAGCTTCTCAAAACAAATTGCCCTTCGGATACTGCACTAAACTGTAGGTCCCTTCCATTCGTGTGAAAAATATAACGCACACAGCATGAGTGGTTGCGAGAAGCTAGGCCCTGGTACTTAAAGAGCTGTTGCGCCATGTATTTATTTTTTTTATTTTTTATTACTCCTGAGAAGTGGAGAAAAGTGGAATTCAGCTTGATAACGAACTTCCTCAAAATACTGCCGAACCATCCCGACGGCGAAAACCATCAGGGCTACGTAAAGCTTGACGCATGCTCTGGCCAGAGATTTGCGGATCTCTCCAGAATAGCAGTAGTGCGATTAGGCAAAGTATAGGAGCTCGACTAGAAGTCATGAGCAGGGATCAGATCCTAGTGGGCCCAGGATCTTAATTGGAAGGTTGCCAAGCTAAAGAAACCTGAAAAAAACTCCAGGTGTGCTCTTATTGCTTTTCTCTTGCATTAAACTTGTTAAGCTCATCGACAGTGCGCAGAACTTAAAATACTTGAATTTTAAAGTTGGTATTCCTATCGAGTATGCTAATACTGTGTTCAGTGCTGATTTTTGGCCTATTGGAGTTAACATCCGTTCTTTTGAATATGCTACAAAAAAACGACGTCGTACAGAACGACGTTCAAATAATCTCGCCACCAATAAAGCTGCAAATCAAGATTTAAAATCGTTTAAGATTTACTATCATAAGGGAAGCGGAATAAGGACTAAAATTTGTGAACTTTATCTTGGTACGTGTCGAAATGATAATGATGTAATCATCAATACGGAAAGCCTCTCCATTTAGCTCGGTCTTTAGCTAATTGCCTCCAGTTGCGCACTCCAAGTTGGTAGAGGTGCCCTTGAACTTGTGCGCGCCACCTACGGCGATGATTGCCTCTATTGCGTCGTCCCTCGGGGTTAGATTCGAAGACTCTGCGGGCCGGAGCGTTGGTGTCCATTCGCTCTACATGTCCTAGCCATCTCAGACGTCCAATACGCGTTTTTTGACTAGGTCGATGTCGCTGTACAGCTCGTATAGTTCGTGATTGAATCTTCTCCTCCAAAACCCGTCAGCGCAAACGGGAACGAAAATCTTACGAAGAATTTTTCTCTCGAAGCGACCAAGGATATCTTCATCCTCTTTTAATAAAGTCCATGTTTCAGCGCCGTAAAGCAGGACTGGGATAATCAAGGTCTTATATAGAGTCTCCTTAGTTGTTCGAGATAGGGCTTTACTGTTGAATTGCCTTATAAGCCCAAAAAACAGCGATTGGCAAGAGTTATTCTTCGATTGATTTCTGCACTGAGTTTGTTTGTAGAATTTATAGCAGAGCCGATGTAGACAAAGTCCCTTACTACCTCGAAGTTATAGCTGCCCACGGTGACGTTTTGTCCAATTCGTCGGTGTTGGTTTTCCCTTCTTGTTGACAGCATATACTCGGTTTTGCCCTCGTTTATCGCTAAACCCATTTTGGCCGCTTCCGCCTCAATGCTTGCAAACGCACCGGTGACAGCCCGCTGAGTTTTTCCGATAATGTCTATATCGTCGGCGTATGCAAGCAGCTGTACAGACTTGTAATAGATTGTGCCTCCGGTGTTGGCTTGTGAGTTCCGCACAATCCGTTCAAGTACAACATTGAAGAAGTCACATGACAGCGCGTTACCTTGTTACCTTTTTTGACATCAAAGGTCTCGGTGAGGTCATTACCGACCTTGATGGAGCAGCGAACGTTCTCCATCGTCAGCCTACACAGACGGACAAGTTTGGCAGGGATGTCAAAACTAGACATGGCTCTATAAAGCTCTTCTCTATAGATGCTGTCATAGGCGGCCTTGAAATCGATAAAGAGGTGGTGAGTATCGATTTGGAATTCTTGGGTTTTCTCCAGGATCTGCCGAAGTGTGAAGATTTGATCGATGGTGGACTTTCCTGGTCTGAAACCGCACTGATAGAGTCCAATCAGGCTGTTGATAAAAGGAAACCTGGTTGTACAGCGGAATTTTGCAATCTGAATTGTTCGACAGTCGAAATTACAATATTTTTCGACTTGACTGGTGCCACTCTGCAGAGGATTGTGGAGGTGGATTGATAGTTGCTACCCCCTTTTATCTTTCATGTAAGCAGATAACTTTGCCCGTCTTAGCTTTTTAATTGAGAATGTCAGTAATGCATTATACTTTGTAGTTAGTTATATACCACCCAAGAGTGGATTAGATACCTATATTAAACACATTGATAACATTGATTGTTCCTGCAATGTATTTAAAGAATATGGGTTTGCATTAATTGATTTAAAATTTATATCAGATCAACTCAATTTCCAATTCAAAAAAAAAAAAAAAAAACAAATACAAATATTTGGCGCAACAGCTCTTTAAAGTGCCAGGGCCTAGCTTCTCGCAACCACTCATGTTGTGTGCGTTATATTTTTCACACGAATGGAAAGGACCTACAGTTTAATGCCGACTCCGAACGGCGATTTGAGAAGCCTTTTCGTGACAACAATACTCTCGGATGTTTGTCAGACGCTCGCGAGAGGTGGGGCCGTGACAAAAACTTCTTGGTTTTTTCTGGGATTCGAACTTGGAACCTCATGCGTAGTGATCCGACACACTAACCACTTACGCAACGGCGCCCACGGCGATTCCAACTCGTTGAATCGAATTTTAGATCTTGTTTTTGTTCACTCTGATGATGGAATTATATCATGAGCATTGAAAGTAAATTTAAAAAAGACTCCAAATATGTTTGGTCCTTTACTAATCATAAACGAAATTCAATTGGTTTTCCAAAGACAATGGTTTTTAAGAATGTTGAATCTTCTGATATTGAAACAACTCTTGATCTTTTTGCAACCTTCTTTGAATCCGTCTATTCCAATTCTGCACCTAATAATTTCTATGAGCTTAGCTTTACTTCTAAAATAGACATTGGTTCCATGGAGTTGGATTTCGATGAAGTTTTATCGGCCCTTAGTAGAGTTAATTCAAATTCTAAACAGATGGTATACCCGCAATTATTCTAAAAAAAATTTATAGATCAATTTGTCTACCTTTGCTTTAAATTATCAATCTTTCACTCTCATCCGGAACATTTCTTGATGATTGGAAGACTTCGTTCTTGGTTCCTTACTTACTTACTTATGTCCTTTAACCCCTCGGGGGGCATAGGGCGTCAACCACGCCTGCGCGCCATCGTGTTCGGAGTTCTGCAACGCGTTTGAGCTGCCTCCAACTCATTCCTAAAGAGCTCCTCAACTGTTCTGCGCCACGTTTGCCTAGGGCGTCCCGCTATTCTGCCTGCCTGGGTGAGCGGATTCCACTGCATAGCGTATTTCGCAATGGAGTTGTCTTCGCGCCGTAGGGTGTGTCCAATCCATTGCCAATTTCTTCTTCGTATAGTAATGCTTATAGGTTCTTGGCCCGTTCTCAGATAAAGTTGTTCGTTGGAGATGCGGTTCGGCCAAAAAATCCTCAAGATGATTCTTAAGCATTTGTTTACGAAGACTTGCAGCTTGCGTGTGTTAATGGTGTCCACCTTCCAGGTACTGCACCCATAAAGCAGCACTGATTCTACGTTGGAGCGGAACAGTCGTAGCTTGGTTCTTAAGCTAATAACATTGCTTCTCCAGATTTTGGACAGCATTCCGAACGCAGCTTTAGCCTTCCCGATTCTGCTGCACACATCCAGTTCGGTGCCACCGCGATTAGCCGAGACGACACTTCCTAAATATAGAAAGTTATCAACTTTCTCGACTTGCTTTCCGGCAATGTTAAGTTGAGCGCGGGTATTGGAAGTACTCAGGGCTTTTGTTTTGGCTGTGTTTATTTTTAGCCCCACTTTGTTTGCCTCAGCTTCTAGATTTTGGGCCATCAAATGAAGATCCATTATCCGATGTGAAAGTAGACAAACATCGTCAGCGTAATCTAGGTGTTTAAGGTAAGATGTCATAGTCCAACGAATTCCAGAATTAGCTTCCGTCAATGCTGCACGGAGTACATCGCTGATAACCACCAAGAACAATAGTGGGGACAGTATGCACCCTTGACGTACTCCACTTTGGACTTCAAAGTCCTCCGACACCTTACCATTGTGCACGACGTGACACTTGCCGCCCTCATATGTAGCCTTGATAATAGCTATAAGCTTTTCTGGAATGCCTCTCCTGCGCAAGGCCAGCCAGATAGCATCTCGATTCAAGCTGTCGAAAGCCTTCTCGAAGTCGATAAACAGTAAATGTAGCGGAGACCTATACTCAACGCATTGTTCGATTATGATCCGTAAGGTGTTTATGTGGTCGATGCAGGAGGATCCAGCGCGAAAGCCTGCCTGTTCGACATCGAGAGTTGAATCTAAATGATCTTTAATTCGTTCTAGAATTATTCTAGCTATTATTTTGGCTACAGCTGGAAGAACACATATACCTCTCCAGTTACCGCACTCCATCAAGTTACCCTTCTTTGGAAGCTTAATGATCATCCCCCTTTTCCACTCCTGTGGAAATTGTTCACTATCCCAAGCTCTCCGTATTAGCGGATGCAGCAAATCTGCCGATGTATTTGGCGCCGCTTGAAATAGCTCGGCAGGGATGCCATCAATACCCACCGCTTGAGGGACTTGATTGCTGTTATTATTTCAGCTTTACTGGGAGGTACGGTGCGAATTCGGGAATTTGTTGCTTCGAACTGCTCATTCGAATTCAAGATCATACCGCCGTCGTCTAAGTGATTTAGCACTGCAGCAAAATGTTCTCTCCATCTAGTGAGCTGATCCTCATCCGAAATCAGAAGGTCACCGTCTAGACTCTTCACTGGATGTTGTTTGGAGTTTCGACCACCAATGAGCTCCTTAGTGATGTTGTAAACAGTCCTACTGTCGCACCTACTCGCTGCTTCTTCAGCCCTTGAGGCCAGTGAGTTGACATGTTGACGCTTGTCACGTCTCACACTACGCTGCACTTCTTTCTTCTTCGCACTGTATTGGGCTTCAAGCTCGGTTCTCTCTACTGCTGAGGCCGCTGCAATCCGAGCCTTGATTGCTGTACGCTCATCGATCCGTCTCCAGGTGTCTGTAGAAAGCCATGTGCGGTGGTGTTTCTGCTTTTTACCGACATAAGTGCGTGCGCCAGTCGCAAAAGCATTTTTCACAGCACTCCAGTGGCCATCCATGTTCTCTATGCTGCTGATTGCTTCTGCTTCTAAGGCAAGATGGTCCCTGAACTGTTGGCGCACTTGGGGAACCTTGAGCCTGTCGATATTAAACCTGGTGATGTTAAGCAGGTTTGAGCGGTTGCTGTTGACGGATGCAGTACGAAGGCGTAAATGAGCTACCATAAGATGGTGATCTCGTTCTTGTCCGACGTCAGCTCCACGTCTGTTTCGGACGTCCAGGAGACAATTTCTAAAGCGGCGACTGATCGCAATGTGGTCGATCTGGTTGGATGTTCGTTGCCTATCAGTAGAGACCCAACTGATCTTATGGCAGGTGTTATGCTTAAACAGCGTACCTCCGATGACTAGGCGGTTGGTATTGCAGAAGTCCACAAACCGCTCACCATTGTCATTACGGTCTCCCACGCCGTGAACTCCCATCACGTGCTTAAGCATGGTGTTGTCGCTACCCACCTTGGCATTGAGATCTCCCATTACCATTACGATGTCCCCATTAGGCGTTTGGTTGTAGGCGGCACCTAAGTGGCTATAAAAATTATCCTTTTCATCCTCAGTCGCGTCTAGAGTCGGAGCATAACACTGTATGATGGTAATTTTTCTAACTCTACTCTGGAACCTAGCCGTCAATATCCGGTCACTATGGGGTTTCCAGGATATGAGGCTACTACGTGCTGCTGGAGTTAGCATGAGTCCTACGCCAGAACTCCGTGCACTTCCAGCTGGTTTACCAGAGTAGAGCATGACAGTGCTTTTTGTTGGGGAGATGTATTCCCCAGCATCGTACCATCTTATCTCGCTCAGCCCTAAGATGTCGATTTTATACCGTGCGAATTCGCGCTCCAATTGGATCTGGCGTTATAAGGCCCTTCCTTGAGTGAGTCCAGGAGGGTCTTAACGTTCCAGAATCCGATCGTTGTCCGTGTCCGATAGCCAAAGGTCGTCAACAAATGATCAGTCCGTATCCGAGGCGTATGTTTCCGTTTCGGAGCAATAGTTTGTTTTACGGTTGCGGCTCGCTGGGCCACAGACCAACCGACACTTATCCTGTTTTTTGGCGCAGGAAGCTCGCCATTCGTCCTCTCCCGTTAGCAATTTCCGAAGAAATTCCCAGATGGCACCACGAGGAGGTGGGAGTAGGGCTTACTAACAGAGCTGCTAGGTTTACGGCTGCAGTGGCTCCTACTCGTTACTTAGCGGACCAGCACCTATCGGGAGATGCTGCCCCTACGAGGCCTTTGTTAGTCGTTTGGTTCCGGTGTTTAAAAATGGGTCCAAAATTGAAATTGTAAACTATAGGGGTATAAGGAAATCATCAGCAATACCCAAAGTTTTTGAATGCATAATTAAGGCTAAGTTAGATTTTCAGGTTAAAGAGTACATCTTTGAGTTTCAACATGGCTTTGTATCTGGACGTTCGACTACATCTTATTTGGCATACTTTTCGTCTTATGCTATAAACGCTATTGAAAGTGGGCATCAAGTTGAAACTGTGTATACTGATTTTAGCAAAGCGTTTGATTCTGTTAATCATGAAATTTTACGTAAAAAGCTGTTTAATTTTGGTTTTCATTCTAGAATGTTAAACTGGATTTCTTCTTTTTTATTAGGAAGGAATCAACGAGTACAAATTGATAATTATTGGTCAAGATCAATCAATTGTACTTCAGGGGTTCCTCAAGGAAGTCACTTGGGGCCGTTGTTATTTATCATTTTTATTGACGACATTTCTTTGCACATACAGTTTTGTAAATTTTTAATGTATGTATGATCTTAAACTTTTTTTGAATGTAAAGTGTATCGAGGACTGTCTTAAAGTTCAGTATGATATTTCGTCATCGGGTAGTTGGTGCTCGAAGAATAGGCTCGTTTTAAATACAAAGAAATGCTTTGTGGTTTCTTTTTCTATAAGCTCTTCTCATGTTTCTTATGACTACTTTCTCCTGTCTAGTCATCTAAATAGACTTGACAAAGTAAAAGACCTTGGCGTCATCATGAACACTAGGTTGACGTTCAGTTTTCACATTGACTATTTTATTGCTAAGGCTAATTCAATGATCTGCTTTATCAAAAGGAATGTAAAGAATTTTACCGATCCCCACATGCTTGTTATTCTCTTCATTTCCTTAGTGAGATCGGTACTTGAATATGCCGACGTCATTTGGAATCCTGATTACCAGCATTACTCTGATCGGGTAGAAAAAATTCAAAGGCGGTTTAATAAATTAATTTTTTATAAAATGGGTTGGCAATTCTCGCCATCCTATGAGGCGAGGTGTCAACTTCTGGGTTTACTTCCTCTGCATTGTAGGCGATGTTCTTACGATATAATGTTTGTGCAGGATTTGCTATGTTATCACATTAAGAGCCTTGCTCTTTTATCTCTTATGCCAATTTATGCTCCTGAAAGAGCCCTTAGAGGCAGACCATTTCTTTTTCCTCCTAGCCATCGGACAAACTACGACCTAAATGAACCTATTACAAGAAGCATAATCTCTTTCAATGAAGTTTGTAATGTTGTTGACCTATCTTATTCACGCGACAATTTCAAAAACACTGTCTTCAATTTGTTTTCCTAACTCTTTTATTTGTGGATTCTCATTTATTTATTTTCATCTTATTTATAATTGTATATTATCCTTCATTTACCCCGTAATCTGTTAAGCTATGCTTGTAGATGATTATATTAAAAAAAATAAATAAAAAAAAAAATATTGTAGTTAACAAGGAATCTTTGACCCTTCTGGCAGAAACTGGGGGGCAAATAAACTATGGCTTCAGTCCATAAATCTCCGAGTTTTTAAAAAGGCTGGCCTGAAAGTTAAGGAACTAAATTCCTCCACATCTACCTTGACCGGAGAGGCAGTGATTAACCAGCCACTTCTGAAGTTATGCTCATGCTCCAAACGCCCGGGAAATATGAATCCAGACAGCCTGGGTCTCTCGGACCTGGATCTTTCAAGAGGTCCCACTACCTCCTTGGCTCCCTAAAGAAACAAGATGGGGAATTCACCAGCAGTCCGGATTAAAGCTGTCAAGCTTTACTTGATACCCGCTTTCCAGGCTGTATATCCGATTGTGCTGTCTCTCCAGAACACCCGAGGAACGACGTTCTTACTGCATTAACACGAGACTATAGCCTATTTGGCAAAATCTTTACTGTCAACCATATTAGGTCGAATTCCAGAAAACACAGAAAAAGTTTTTTCACGGTCCCTCCTCTCGCGAGGGTCTGACAAACATCCGAGAGTATTGTTGTCACGAGAAAGCTTCTCAAATCGCCGTTCGGATTCTGCACTAAACTGTAGATCCCTTCCATTTCGTGTGAAAAATATAACGCACACAACATGAGTGGTTGCGAGAAGCTAGGCCCTGGCTGTTGCGCCAAATAAATACTTACTTACTTATATTAGGTCGGCTCTATCTACCTTTAGCGCATTTAAAAAACCAGGTATAGATGGCATATTTCCCTGCCTACTACAACAAGGAGCAAACATGTTCATTCCGACCCTCTACATACCAAAACGCTGGAAGGAGGTTAAGGCGGTCTTCATCCCAAAGGCGGCAAAGCAGGCGAAGCAATCGCCCAAATCCTTTCGACCCATTAGTCTCAGTTCCTTTCTCCTAAAAACGATGGAGAAAATTGTCGATCATTATATAAGGGAAAAGTTCCTTATACATGATCCTCTGCATGCAAACCAATTTGCTTATCAACCTGGGAAGTCTACGGAGACAGCCATTCATAGCTTAACGCTATTGATTGAAAAATCATCCAAATAGATATCCGAGGAGCATTTGACAACACTACCCATGAGGCTATCAAAAAGGCTATGATCAGGAAAAATATCGCTCTTCCGATCATAAACTGGATTCTTAATATGAGAAAATAAGAATCGAGTGCGGAAGCTCGCATAAAACTATAACAGCTACCAGAGGTTGCCCGCAGGGAGGAGTCCTCTCTCTCCTGCTCTGGACCTTAGTTATTGACGAACTTCTAAAGGTACTTGGAAAATCGGGGTACAAAGTACAAGGATATGCAGACGATATTGTCATCAGCGTCAGAGGCAAATTAGAGGATATAATTTCTCAACTAATGCAAGGCGCCCTCAATTTAACTTCCGATTGGTGCAGGACAAAGGAAATTACCATCAACCCCGGAAAAATTATACTTATACCCTTTTCCAGAAAAAGAAACCATACTCTTAAACAACTTAAACTGGAAAACGTCCCAATCGACATATCCAAGGAAGCGAAAAACCTAGGTGTTACACTTGACAAGACGCTCACCTGGAATTCACACCTGAACAAGGTTACCGAGAAAGCGACAAGAGTAATGTTTATGTGCCAGCGCCTACATGGTAAGACTTGGGGGCTAAAACCGAAGATAATACCATATATTGGACGCACAGCGCCATTATCAAACCCATGGTCACCTATGCTTCGTTGGCTTGGTGGCCAAAAACTTTACAGGCCAAGACTCAGGAACAATTGAATAAAATACGTCGACTATCCTGTCTGTGTATCAGAGGAGCAATGAGAACGTGCCCCACAGCAGCAATGGGAGCAATGCTTAGCCTCAAACCATTGCACCTTGCAGTACAGAAAGAAGCTATGCTGAGTGCTCTTAGGCTGCTAAAGATCTCGGTCCTTAAAATCGGCAACTTTACGGGCCATTTGAAGATTCTAGAGTATATTCAAAATTACCCTACTGTCCAAATCCCATGCTTAAGAAATACCGGTTCTCCAAGAAATTCAATGTGGTCATAGGTGACCGCCACACATGGAGGAATGAATGACTTGTAGTCTTACTAAACTCTCAAACTTGGTACACAGATGATTCAAAATTGGAAAATGGTAGCAATGGCGCAGGAGTTTAGGAACCCAGGTTCCAACATGCGGCAGTGCCTTGGAGTCACGTGGAGTAGCAAAACAAAAACAAATATTTGGCGCAACAGCTCTTTAAAGTGCCAGGGCCTAGCTTCTCGCAACCACTCATGTTGTGTGCGTTATATTTTTCACACGAATGGAAAGGACCTACAGTTTAATGCCGAATCCGAACGGCGATTTGAGAAGCTTTTTCGTGACAACAATACTCTCGGATGTTTGTCAAACGCTCGCAAGAGGTGGGACCGTGAAAAAAACTTTTTGGTATTTTCTGGGATTCGAACTTGGAACCTCATGCGTAGTGATCCGACACACTAACCACTTACGCCACGGCGCCCACGTGGAGTAGCGCAAACATCAAAATAAAGAAATGGGAGGATGATCATCATGCAGAGTACTGGGCCAAACTCAAGGGTCTAAGACAGGCAAAGAGTTCATTAATCTCAACTCGAGCTTAGGAAAGCAGACTTAAAAATCTTAACAGGCTACTTGACTGGTCATTGCCCACTCAGGTACAATCTGCATAAGAAAGGAGTAGCAGATACAGACGAATGCCGGCTATGTGAAGAGCAAAAAGAGACGGCAGAACATATTCTTTGTGAATGCCCTATGGTCACAAGAATAGACTTTTCCATCTCGGGAGGGCTTTATTGAGTCCTTCTGATTTCTGGAACATTGAGCCTGGAGCTTTGTTGAGATTTATCAAGGGCCTTAACCAAGTTCTCAGCTAAACACCGAGCTGCCACAATAGATCTCATAGGTCGCAGTGCGTGCAAAGCCCTAGTATAGTATAGTATAGTAAGTAACATACTACCACATACACCATCTCATGAAAAATAGAGATATAGAAGATATCGCGAAAGAAAGGCAGTCCTTAAACTCTAGCATTTGGTTTGCCTCAGTAATGAAGTGGTCCAAAATCGGGAGGCCTGCCGATATTTTCTGAGGTCAAATAGGCGAACTCCATAGGCGGATCAATATAAATGCACTGAAGTGGGAGAGCTATGATCCATTGAGTTCAGATCATAACCTTACTGAAATAGCAAGAGGGAGAAAAAGATTGGCCGAGTGTATTTATTCGATAAGTGAAAGTGATAAGGTAACGTGAACAATTTAGTTATCGTCAACAGCCTGTGTAATAAGTATTAGTTCACACTATCTAGACTGTACTGGTATTACGATTGTGGGCGCCGTGGCGTAAGTGGTTAGTGTGTCGGATCACTACGCATGAGGTTCCAAGTTCGAATCCCAGAAAACACCAAAAAGTTTTTTTCACGGTCCCACCTCTCGCGAGCGTCTGACAAACATCCGAGAGTATTGTTGTCACGAAAAAGCTTCTCAAATCGCCGTTCGGATTCGGCATTAAACTGTAGGTCCCTTCCATTCGTGTGAAAAATATAACGCACACAACATGAGTGGTTGCGAGAAGCTAGGCCCTGGCACTTTAAAGAGCTGTTGCGCCAAATATTTGTTTTTGTATTACGATTGTGTACAAAGTGCGTACTTTTCGCATAAACCGAGAAACTATGGTCTATGACCGTCTTTGACAATTATAATCAATTTTAGTTCATCAATAACGATTTTTAAATTAAAAAAACAATTTACTGAGCGCCGGAATTAGGTGTTTCAAAAGAATGCCTATTTTTGTGAAGAAACATTTTATTTATATATATTTTTTTATATTACATAAACATATATTTATTTTATAAATGAAGTCAGTCCGAACAATTGTGAAATTTTATGTCGACTCTAGTGAAGGAAAAATGTATCGTACTTATTGAAGACTGATGTTACAGTGTGACCTCAATAAAAGCAACCCTCGATACGCGCAACTCCTTGATAAAAGCAACGCCCAAAATCTTTCCATTATTAACTCAGTAATTGCAACTTAAAAAAAAAATTGACTTGATAAACACAACTTTTGTATCATGAATTCTTATTTTGCAAAATATTGGCATCAATTAATGATTTGCTTGAAGAGCTACCCTCCACTGACTGTTCCGAGAACTTAACCAATGGAAAAACAAACCGATCTGGAACCGAATTGCATAAATTCGGAAGCCGAAGACTTCAAAAGTGATTGCAAAAAGGCAGTTAAGGAACCCGTACGGCCCAAAGCTAAAACAGAAGCAGCAATTCAGGCACTCAACATTTGCTTTAAATGCGCTGAGGAAAATTCAGCTTCACTGGATAGCATTTTAACGTTGCAAAATGTAAGAGAGACCACCATGGAAAAGAATTTTGCATCCAAAAAGATTCAATCAAAGATTTCACTATTTAAAAAAAAATAAATAAAAATGTGTGTATGATGTATGTATGTATGTAGTATGTATGCTGTATGTATAAATGTTTGTATTTATAAAATGAAATAATTTATCAGTTTTGTTTTGTTCAACAGTGTAAGAAATGTTTTTCTTTAATATTCTATATATTTAACTTTTTGGTCCACTTTTAACACCTACTATTTTTTGACTCGGTTATTGCAACAACCTCAATTAACGCAACTGCTCGAATTGTTTCTATTGAGGTCGCACTGTTGTAAAATCGGGTGGAAGTGAAAAAAATACTGTAAATCATAAAGCAAGAACAAAACATGAAAATAATTCTCCAATTCTGATTTTCAAACCACTACACCAACCTTTCTCTCTCTTTGCTTATCTCGTGAAAACATGCGGTATTCAAGTGATAGCTCCCTAGGTGTGAGCTAAAGAAAATATATCAATTTCTTAAATCACAAAAAAGTTATAACAAACTTTTAGATTTTTCATTCAAAGTTATGGAAAAATTTCAAATCATAAAGTATGGCTGGGGCATCTAATTTACGTCTTTTCGTGATATTGAAAACTAATAAACGTTTTCACTTTTAATTGAACACTACTGTGTGTGTTAAAAGCATATAATTATTAAGAGAGTGAAAGGAAAATCGATTTTTTTAACCACCCTGGTTCCACCCATCGATTTGGATATGAATTATAATGTCGGGTATTAAGGAATATACACCGATTCCGGTTATCGATTTGCATTTTCCCATTTCATCTTATTCATTAGGCGGATGGTTTCTGAATCGTTTCGACCATAGGAGAGAAATCAAATTCTAGAATCGCTTTCAAAAGTTTGTGACATGACGCAATGATTGTAGGAAAACGACAACAAGAATCGTTGTCACGAAGACTTTAAATCATAAATTTGGCACGCTATTGGTATACACATATTTAATTTTTCCAACACCTTGGTAAACATTAATTTCCGCTCTGACTTCAACTATGACGGCACGATGACTTATTTATGTTGCAACTATGACACATCTGGTCTAGTTCAAGCCAATAAAAACTACCGCATACGCTGGTGACAACAGATGATTGTGTATGTCACCGCTGATTGACTATGCCCATAACCTAGTTCCGCCTTTAAACCTAGGTACCATCAGTAGATACTTTTTACGCATAAGACACAAATAAACACATATTTGTCGAACAAAGATACATCACACTTGTCACCAAATGCATGGTGAAAATATGTCAACTATTCACTTATGTCAGTTACCACTAGACCTCCATTTACCATTTAAGGATGCAAGGTCAACGAAGAACTATGTGTACGAACTCGCACAGAAAAAATAATCACCAACAATTCATTGGCGTAACCAAAACCTCAAGTCATGTTCACACTTGACCTCAAATAATTGTTCACGCGATTTGCGGCTGGGAATTGAAGTGGGTGTTATTGGGATGTGATAAACCACTTTTTTTTATGAATACCAACTTTTGTAACAAGATCATACCTCAGCAGAGCTAGTTAATCCACATAAAAGGACAACGCAGACTGCAACTGCAGCTAGTTTCCGTGATTTGGGCATTTTCCCACCCGATTTTCCACTTAACACTGCTTCAGAGCACTTTGTTTCGAATTTAACACTTTTCTCAAGGGAAGACTCAGTAATCCATATTAATTCGTGAATTTTCCGCGAACGATTGCTAAAGGTTGACGCGTTAGAATAAGACTTCCTAGCAATACTGAAACGCTCAAGAGGTGCTTCACGCCACAACGATCCGAAGAAATAAATCTTTGCAGGCGCGAAAGTTTTATACAGTATCGACATTTTGTCTTTTTTTTTTCTATACGGTCTTCGCCGTAAACATATGCAAATGAAGCATTTCTTCCTGCTGAGGTGGTGGTGAAGCAACACAACACACACACACATAGCCAAGAGGCACACAAAGCCGATGCAAAACGTTCCGCGGATACAACTTTCACGCACGATCGGTCATTTGAATGCAAAATAAGTTGGCAGTTGGTTGGACAGTCATACTCGGCGATGGTTAGGCCCGTGGTGAGGCGTGATCATATGAGTTAACCTAGATACTCGTAAATTGGATAATTGAATGCTAGCAGTACGCGATGTGTACGCGATGATTGCAAGATCGATCGACTGCTACGGATGGTCAGGAGAAGATGGTGGGCATACTAGTACTTGTTTGTTTTAGAGTTGAAGATACATATCCAATGGATGCAGAGTAAATACGACATCTGCATTTGAAATGGGGGACAGTGATAAGAACTTCATTTGCTCTAAATTTCTGAAACCAGTTGGAGAGTTTAGCGCATTTAAAGGATACCGACTGCAGTTCGAGTGAAGTCGAATGCAATGGAGTAGTAATGCAAGTCACGACTACCTGACGCTGCGATTAACGCGAAATAATCTAAAATTCATAACGGGCTGTTGGAATAGGTATATGAAAGTTTGTTTAAAGAAAGACGTATGCTAAGCACGTTTGTATCGTCTGCCCTTTGGCAAATTAAATTTAAATATTTCACAATAAAGCGGAATGGGCAATAAATCCGTTGGATTGTTGAAGTAGTGGGATACAAATAAGCGGTTGGCAGTTTTGTTTTTCGGTATATAACTTCTCTCATAAAAAGCAGGCACAATGCGTTACCAGTATCAACAATCAAATAGCAGGTTGGAAGTTCAGCATGTTTTACCTATTCCAAGCAATGTAAATGTAGCTATTTCAGAGCATATTTTGATGAAGAAGCAGGCAAAAAAATAGATGGTAAATAGCCGACAATTATTGCTGGAAGGTGAAAACCCTCTTCATCCATTTTCATGTGACGAAAACGTATTAACGAGTAGGTTCACGTCCAAGGAAGGAACTGTGTATTTGTTTGCAATCGGATCGTAGGTTATATCTTAAACAAAATGTATCTGATGGATGGATATAATTGAAAGCGTTTTTACTTCGATGCTTCCACTATAAGTGTTCGGAAGAAATATGCAGTTGTGTCCCGCCCATCCCCCATGTACATGAGTAGCAGCGTTTGTACATGGTTGGTTGGGATCGGCCCTTGATGAAGATGCACTTAGACCAGAAGTAGGTCCATTGTACTGCCGATATGTAAGGTGGGTCGGTCAGCCTCTTATTCTGGGAGTCATTTGCTTCGTTGTATGAAAGCGTTAATTTAAGCCGTGCAGGCATTGCTGAGATCACTAAGATCATGGAAAAAGTATTCACCTAGGGTGGGCTTCCTAATATTGGTGAGCGCATGACACCCTACAGCTCTCAAAAATCGTTGTAGGGGATGCCTAGTCTTTGGGCATGTCTTCCTATGACGCAATGTTCGGTGAGAATGTTTGCTATTTTGGAAAGAGTACCTCTCTTGTGTTTTAAGGGCCCGATGGACCTTTATTTGTTAAGTTGACTGGCCGTGTTGCATTGGCCTAGATGTTGCAATCGAAGATTGGCCACTTTCTCCGCGTCAGTTTGAATAAGTAACTTAACGTAAGAAGTTGGCGCTTCGATGTCGATAATGCTTATGCTGTTTGCACCAGAGGAGCCTTGTCGAGCCAGTTCGTCAGCTGCATAATTCCCTGGGATGTTACAGTGACCTGGTACCCAGCAATGGGTGAGGTTGTACTGAGGAGCTATCTCGTTAAGGGATACGCGGCAGTCTTTCACTGCCTTAGATCTCGTAGTGTTGGATGCGAGGGATTTGATAGCTGCTTGAGTATCGCCGTAGATAGGAATATCCGATGTTGATAGTGTATTAGCCGCTAGCCAGTCAGGGGCTTGGCGAACAGCTGTAACTTCGGCTTGAAAAACGCTGCAATGGTTTGGAAGGTTAAAACAAAGAAGTGTATGTCCAGGTCTTCTGGAAAGGTTCCAACATTAACTCCGTCCTTTGTTTTGGACCCGTCAGTGCAAATTGACAGCGATTCGTTGTATAGAACATCGCGTTGCGTCCACTCAGCTCTGTCCGGTATTGAGAGCATGTGGGCCCTGTTAAGGTTATATTCAGTGGGCAGGCTGTCAGTGGAAGTGGGAAGATGACGGTGCATCGAAAGTATTTTGGCATGTCCCGTGTGTTGCTAATTCCAATGCTTGGAGCCTCTCAGACAGCGTCTGTACATGACTACTTTAGAGATTAGTTTCGGGCACACACTTAAGCTCAGAAGTTTTTGAGGAGGATCAGCTAACAAATTGGTGGAAACACTTTTCCGCTGTATTGAGTTATATTATGGGGATTTATCAACAACATTTGGAGATTTTCTGCTTCCAGTAATAGAGAAGACTTGCAGCATTGACATTTTTTTTTTGAGGAATGTAAGAAGGCGATAATTTTCAAGCCCCGAGGAAAAGACGATTTAACAGAGTATTCGAACTAGAGAGTCATTAGTGTGCTTCCCGCGATAGTCAAAATAATAGCTAAATAAGTCTCGAACGTATCAAGAATGTCTGAAAAGCAATCTCGACAGAGAGCGAGTCTGTGTCCATGTAGAATTGTTTCGCATAGATCATGTTAATGCCTTGCAAATCCTCACAAAATAGTGCATAGATGATAGATCTCTGGTACGCTTGCTCTTTATCGAGTTTAAAAATGCTGTAAATAGTGATAATTCCAGATTTGCTGGCGATTAACAGACTGATGAAAAATTCGAAAAAGCATCCGGCAAAGTTTTGTACTTTTGCTACAATACAATTATTCTTGGAGGTGGTTATGGAAGTGCCGACAAGTGCATTCTCAAGGCGAAGCAGTATAATCCAATGAAGTCCTATAACTTCCACTTATGGTAATTAAAGCTGAGTAACCTTGGATACAAGCTGCGAAAATGAGATTTCTCCGTGTTGTTGCTGGAATAACTTGCAAGGATTGAGTGAGAAACACCAGAGTACGCGAGATACTTAATGTTGGCAGCTATTCCTCTGAATGGAATGACTTACTCTGCGATTGCTGGTTTGCACGATATTGCACATGTTCCCAAATAGGCTAAAGATGTGTCATGATTGCCGTTCTACTAAATAAGCGACCCCTTGGTTCACCAAGGATTAAATGATTGGATCAAGTTCGATATCACTCCTGGATCCGTTTGAAGATTCCTCCTGAAGAGGTGGTATCGATAGCGGTACACTGAGAAGGATGGAGAGTACAATTGAGCACAGGTTAGGTTAGGTTGAAGTGGATGTCAGCTGAGAATCGCCAAAACACTTAGACCAATAATAGGTCCATTGTGATACCACGTGGATCATGGGGGAAAATCTCTCTACCTACTCGCCTAAGTGGTTGTAATAGGGGGCTCCTAAGTGAAGCCTCCTTCTACGGGAGAGAGCTGGGTAGAAACAAAGAAGGTGAGGTATAATTTCATCCTCTTCTTCATCCATGCAGCTTCTAAAAAAGTTGTTCGCAGAAAGGCCCAGCCTTGTAGCATGCTTGCCTATTGGACAGTGTCCAGTGATGACACCTATTATAGCGTCGATATGAAATCAAATTCTTAGAACGCTTTAGATCCTGCTTCGGCCAAATATGTTTTGTAGCTAAACATGTTAATCCACTTGTCCACCTTAGATTTGTACTCTCGACAGCATCCAGCTTATATCTGAGTTTGCGATTAGCGATTGGTATACCTAAGATGCCTTTATCCGGCAGAATGGGTATAGCTGTTCCTATTCTGGCGAGTTCATCAGCCTTTCAATTCCCTGGAATGTCCCTATGTCCCGGCACCCATCACAGGTGAATATTGAATAGCCGTTTCCACAAAATGCGGATATATCTAACTGATATCAAGTTTTTCTTAAGCCAAGATACGGCTCCTTTAATCGCCATCATTTCCACCTGGAACACGCTACAATGATTCGGTAGACCGAAGGAGAGCCTAAGATTAAGTTTGTCGGAGAAAATACCTCCAATACCAACTCCGTCCTTGGTTTTTGAGCCGTCAGTATAGAAGTGGATCGATCCATCTTCTGGTGACTAGAAAGTTTTTATCAAAGTTTAGACGTGGGATGGTGTAGCCCATGTTTTCGGGAGGGATTTCGAATTTATTCAGAATGGAAGCGTGATCAAATTATTTTCTTGACCACTGTAAGGTAGCTGAACCTTACTTAGATAAACGCGATTTATAGCTTATTCTAAGGCTATTCACCAGACAATCACCCCGTATGTGAGTATCGGTCTAATGACCGAAATGTAGAGCCAGTTAGGAGGTTTTAAACCCCATTTATTCCCAATAGCTTTTTGCAAGAGAACAATTCTACTGTAGCTTTCTTTACTTTTTCTTGAATATTAGGTTTCCAGCTTGATTTCTTATCCAGAATAAGACCCAAATACTTGTTTGTGTCAGAGAAAGTGAAGCTGCTACCATTGAGAGAAGGAGGGTCGACTAACGGAATTTTATATTATACAGGGTGTCCGCCGGGAAGGTATACTACTTTGTTTGTTTATAATTTTTGATTAAATGAAAGAGAATAAATCTTATATTGATAAATATTTTATCTAATGTCGGCAATTATGTATGGAATACAATATCAGGTAAATGTCCGCCTCTGCTAGTCTCACAAATGCGAGCCCTTTTGAGCACATTTTTCATTACATTCTCACACATTTCACGCGGTATTTCATTAATTTCATCACGAATATTTTGTTTGAGTTGCTCAAGCGTTTCTGGTTTGTTTGCATAAACCTTGCTTTTCAGATATCCCCACAAAAAGAAGTCAGGAGCAGTCAAATCAGGCGACCGTGGAGGCCAATCAACATCACCATTTTTTGAAATAACTTGTTGTGGAAAGAGGTCTCGCAGTAATTCCATTGTAATCCTGGCTGTATGCGATGTGGCACCGTCTTGTTGATACCACATGTTAATCAAGCCCAAAGCATGCAAATCCTTTTGCAAAATTGTGGCCAAAGTTGTTCTTTGAAGACCAAGCTCCTGAGCACGGCGTCGAATTGAGGTTGAT
Organism: Brachypalpus laphriformis; assembly: GCA_945910035.1. Lineage (NCBI taxonomy): Eukaryota > Metazoa > Arthropoda > Insecta > Diptera > Syrphidae > Brachypalpus > Brachypalpus laphriformis. The sequence goes on along the minus strand of OX246754.1, from coordinate 195,044,599 downwards.
GGATTGTTTTGAACACTTCCTTGAACAGCAGTAATGTTTTCAGCCGATCTTGCAGTACGTTGTGGCCCATGCTTGGGCCTATCACCTACAGACCCTCTTCTTCGAAATCATTCACTACACAATAAATAGTGCGTTTTGTTGGCACGTTGTTTCTCCCAAAAATTTCACGTAACTTTCTCATCGTCACAGTAATCGATGATTGATTTTGATAAAATGTTTAAACGATTAAAACACGTTGGTTTATCGAATATTTTTCCATAATAAATTTGCCACGTGTCTACTTCACGACTGCTAAATATGAACTGTCAAGACTAATGTTTACCAAAATGGCGGCAAAACAAAGTAGTATACGTTCCCGGCGGACACCCTGTATTTCCCGGAAAAGAGTACTAGTTCAGTTATGTGAGCCACCCATCGCATCTAGTGAGCTTGTTTAAAACGTTTTGTAGAAGTTCTTTTAGAGTATTTAAGTGCTCTCCCGAGACAGCCAAAACAACATCATCTGCATAAGCGATCGCCGTGCATCCTTCGCCTTCCATGATTATGAATAGTTAATTGATCACCAAATTCGACAAAAGAGGGGATAGAACACGTCCTTGCGGAGTGCCTCTACTGACAGACCTTCTAGTAGACGTTCCACCCAACTTAGAGTTGATAATCCAACCATTAAGTAGTAGGTTAATCAATTCGCAAAGTGAGCTGTCGACCTTCAGGTCTGATAGTGCATCTGCAATCGCTGATGCATTGACATTGTTGAAAGCGCCTTCTATATCCCTTTTCTGGATATACATATACACCCATTGTATACTCCTTATGAAACAGGGAATATTCAATATTAGGCACTAGTGGGTGTAATGCCGTCTCCACTGATTTACCTTTGCAATATGCATGTTGGGCCCCCGACAGTAGTTTCTTATCAATACTGTTGCGCAAGTGGATATCAAAAAAACAAACAAATATTTGGCGCAACAGCTCTTAAAAGTGCCAGGGCCTAGCTTCTCGCAACCACTCATGTTGTGTGCGTTATATTTTTCACACGAATGGAAGGGACCTACAGTTTCAATGCCGAATCCGAACGGCGATTTAAAAAGCTTTTTCGTGACAACAATACTCTCGGATGTTTGTCAGACGCTCGCGAGAGGTGGGACCGTGAAAAAACTTTTTGGTATTTTCTGGGATTCGAACTTGGAACCTCATGCGTAGTGATCCGACACACTAACCACTTACGCCACGGCGCCCACGGATATCAATCAGACGTTTTAATGTTTTTAAGAGGAATGATGATAGACCAATAGGTCTGAAATCTTTTGGACTTGAGTGCGAGCATTTACTCGCATTGGGTATAAAGACAGCTTTAAATTCTCTCCATATCTTTGGGATATATACCAGATCTAGACAAATTTTCAGGATTGTTTCTAGCACCGTCAAAATCGTCTTTGCTTTTACAGTATTTAAGGATTAAGATTAAGGAATGGGATCACCATCTTCATCTTGGATGGTAAACGACTAACAAAGGCCTCGTAGGAGCAGCATCTCCCGATAGGTGTTGGTTCACTAAGTAACGAGAAAGAGCCACTGCAGCCGAACAGTTCTGCAGTTCTGTTAGTAAATCCTACTTCCACCTCCTCGTGGTGCCATCTGGGAATTTCTCTGGAAATTGAGAACGGAAGAGAACGAATGGCGAGCCTCCTGTGCCACAAAACAGGATAAGTGCTGGTTGGTCTGTGACCCAGCGAGCCGCAATCTTAAAAAAAGTAGTTGCCCCGAAACGGAAATTTACGCTTCAGATACGGACGGATAATTTGATGACGATCTTTGGCTATCGTGCATGGATAACGATCGGATTCTGGAACGTTAAGACCCTCCTAGACTCACTCTAGGAAGGGACATATAAGGCCAGTTTCCTCTAAATGGAATGAGAATTCGCACGCTATAAAATAGACATTTTAGGGCTAAGCGAGATAAGATGATACGATGCTGGGGAATACCTACATCTCAACTACAAGAAGCACTGTCATGCTCTACTCTGGTAAACCAGCTGGAAGTGCCCGGATGTCCGGAGCGGAATTGATGCTCACTCCAGTAGCACGAGGAAGCCTTAAATCTTGGATACCACACAGCGACCGGACATTGACGGCTAGGTTCCGCAGCAGAGTAAGGAAAATTACCATCATACAGTGCTATGGCTCCCACTCAAGACGCGACTGAGGATGAAAAGAACAATTTTTATAGCCAGTTAGACGCCGTCTACAACCAAACGCCGTTATGGTAATTGTAATGGGGAATCTCAATGCCAAGGTCGGCAGCGACAACACGTTCATGGCGTTGGAGACCGTAATGATAACGGTGAGCGGTTTGTGGACGTTTGCAATACCAACCGCTTAGTCATTGGAGGTACGCTGTTTAAGCATAACACCTGCCAAAAGATCAGTTGGGCCTCTACTGACAGGCAGCGAACATCCAACCAGATCGACCACATTGTGATCAGCCGTCGCTTTAAAAATGATCTTCTGGAGGTCCGAAACAGACGTAGATCTGACATCGGACTAGAACGAGATCACCATCTCATGTTAGCTCATATACGCAATAGCAACCGCTCAAACTTCCTAAACATCATCAGGTTCCCTAAGTGCGCCAACAGTTCAGGGACTACCTTGCCTTAGAACCAGAAGCAATCAGCAGTACAATGTAGGAGAGCATGGATGACCACTGGAGTGCTGTGAAAAATGCCTTTACGGCTGGGGCATGCGCCTATGTCGGTAAAAGGCAGAAAAACCATTGCACACAGCTATCTGCAGACACCTGGAGATGGGCCGATAAGCGCACAGCAACTAAGGCTCGGATTGCAGCGGCCTCAGCAATAGAGAGAACCGAGCTAGAAGCCCAATACAGTGCGAAGAAGAAAGAAGTGCAGCTTAGTGTGAAACGTGACAAACGCCAGCATATCACCTCACTAGCTTCAAGAGCTGAAGAAGCAGCGACGCCAAAGATCGGCAGACGGTACCAAAGATCGCTCGAAGAACTTTTCTCTTGAAATAACCAAGGGCATCCTCATCCGGTTTTGTCAAAGCCTAAGCATCTGCGCCATACAGCAGGACTGGGATGATTAGAGTCTTATAAAGAGTTACCTTAGTAGTTCGAGATAGGGCTTTGCTACTCAATTGCCGTTTTAGCCCATAGAAACAACGATTGGCAAGATTAATTCTTCGTGTGATCTCCCTACTGATGTCATTTGCGGAGTTCACCATAGAGCCCAGGTAGACAAAATCCTTTACTACCTCAAAATTATATCTGTCTATTGTGGCGTTCTGTCTAAGACGCCGATGTTGGGTGTCCTTTTTTGTAGACAGCATATATTTTGTTTTGCTTTCATTGACCGCTAGACCCATCTTTGCTGCCTCGATCTCAACACTCGTAAATGCCCCATTGACGGCCCGCTGAGTTCTTTCGATTATGTCAATGTCATCGGCATAAGCGAGTAGTTGTACAGACTTGTAAAAGATTGTACCTCCGGTGTTGGCTTGTGAGTTTCGTATAATTCTCTCAAGTAATATGTTAAAGAGATCGCATGATAGCGCGTCACTTTGTCTAAGACCTTTCTTGACATCGAACGGTTCGGTGATGTTCTTACCGACTTTGATGGAGCAGCGAGAGCTCTCCATCGTCATTCTGCATAAACGGACGAGCTTGGCAGGGATGCCAAGACTAAACATGGCTCTGTATAACTCGTCCCTATACACGCTGTCATAGGTAACTTTGAAATCGATGAAGAGGCTGTGCGTATCGCTTTTATATTCATGGATTTTTTCCAATATCTGCCGTAGTGTGAATATTTGGTCAATGGTGGACTTTCCTGGCCTAAAACCGCACTGATAAGGACCTATCAGGTTGGTGACGATTGGTTTTAGGCGCTCACATAATACGGCAGACAGGATCTTATATGCGATGTTGAGGAGACTTATACCTCTGTAATTGGTGCAGTTTATAGGGTCTCCTTTCTTCAGGATCGAGCAAATGATGATGAGGTTCCATTCATCGGGCATACTTTCGTCCGACCAGACTTTACAGATGAGCTGGTGCATGCTTGCCAACTCATCTCCTCCTGCCTTGAAAAGTTCAGCGGCAAGGCCGTCGGCTCCAGCAGCTTTGTTGGATTTGAGTTTAGATATCGCTATCCTCACTTCATTCTGATCGGGTTGACGGGAATCTTGACTGCCATCGTCACTGTTGAATGGCTCATTCTGCCTGACAGCGGAATATTGGTCATTATCGCCGTTTAACAGTCTGCAGAAGTGTTCTTTCCATATCCTCAGCACCGACTGCGATTCTACTACTATGTTACCATTTTCGTCCCTGTAGGCTTCTGTTCTGGCTTTGAAACCCTGGCATGTTCTTTTTACTCTTTGGTAAAATGTTCGAACATTATTCCTGCAATAAAGTCTCTCAATCTCCTCGATCGAGCGCTTCTCATGGTCCTTTTTCTTCTTTCTGAGAAGTCGATATTCCTCTTTTCTCTTGCTCACGTAGATCTCGTAAGCAGCTCTAGTCCTTCTATGCAGCGCCGCTTTGTACGCCTCGGCATTCCTCATCAAACCAGGGGTTTCGTTGTGGTGGCAGAGAGAAACCCAGTACATCAGGGGCGGCATCTCTGATGGCTTGTTGGCAACGCTGCCACTGGTCTTCCGCATTTGCTGCTGGCGGTATAGGACTTAGATTGAGATTAGAAGAAACCCGATCGGCAAAGGATCTTAGGTTCTAAGCAATCGTTCCTTCATACTGGGAAGAAGAAGCTAAGATGAGCACCGAAGGCTGCGTAGTCCACCGTAAATTTTCTTGACTGTGTCTCTAACAGCATCGCAGCAACTTAAAGAACTATTTATGGTGTAACCTAAATACTTTACTTTGCTTACGTAGGATATGACATTATTATTTAAAACAATAGGGGGGAAGTCTTTATGGTGAACTTCCTTCCGACTGCATATCATTGCAACTATTTTTAATGGATTAAACTTTAGCTTATTTGTATCACTTATCACTTATTTGTTGGCGCCGTGGCGTAAGTGGTTAGTGTGCCGGATCACTACGCATGAGGTTCCAAGTTCGAATCCCAGAAAACACCAAAAAGTTTTTTCACGGTCCCACCTCTCGCGAGCGTCTGACAAACATCCGAGAGTATTGTTGTCGAAAGAGCTTCTCAAATCGCCGTTCGGATTCGGCATTAAACTGTACGTCCCTTCCATTGGTGTGAAAAATATAACGCACACAACATGAGTGGTTGCGAGAAGCTAGGCCCTGGCACTTTAAAGAGCTGTTGCGCCAAATATTTGTATTTATTTGTATCACACCAAGTTTGTATTCGTTGTAAGTCCTCATTTAACCTTACCACACAGTCTTCCATTAATCCTACAGGACGCGAAATATAAATAGAGACATCATCCGCATATATGTGAACCTTACAATCAGAGACCACTTGGGGAAGATCATTTATAAACAAAGAAAATAGCAGTGGCCCCAAAACAGATCCCTGAAGAACCCCACAGTTCACAATAGAAGGAGTAGAGACACCAACAGCTGCTTCAACCGTTTAAAGTATTCGCCTAGAATTTTATGAGCTGTATTTGAGAAATTAAAATTATTTCTAAGTTCCATCAACAATAAAGAATGATCAATACAGTCAAATGCTTTTGAGAAATCTAAGAGCACCAAAAAACTAATCTCATCAGAGTCCAGAGCAGACTCGCAGCTATGTCCGAGACGAAAATCTGATTGCCATTTGGAGATTTGTCTATGTTCATTTAAATAACGTTGCATTTGATTAGAAATAATCTTTTCAAATACTTTTGCTAGAAATGGCAACAAACTAATCGGCCGGAAGTCCAATGGGGTTAAAGGATTTGTTTTCTTTGGCACCGGTATTAACTTGGCAGTTTTCCATGGCTCAGGAAATTGACATGTGTAAATGCTTACATCAAAGATATGTTGGATATAATGAATTATTATGAGCAAAATAAGTTTAATGAATTTAGCGGCAATGCCATTAAGGCCGTAAGCATTTGATTTAATGCTGTGAACAGCATTTATGATATCACCCACGCTTACACAGTCAAAAAAGAAGGTATCACACTGTACTGTCCTGATTGAAGGAACGATGCTGGCGCTTAAACTATGCAAATTTGAAGCAAAACATATACTCATTTCTTCAGGACTAAACGTGCACTTAGACATGTTTCTGTCCTCAATCACACCCACTTCTTTAATGTTCTTCCAAAGCTCTTTTGAACTCAATGGCAGGGTTAAGTTTTTTGAGAAGATATGTACGTTTGGAATGACGTATAAGGGCGGTCACTTTATTTCGAGCTACATGGTATTGCCTTCTGTTGTACTCCGAAGGATTTCTTTTGTATCTCCGGAAAAATCGTTCTCTTTCCTGTATAGATTGCTTTATTTGACGATTGTACCAAGGACAACTTTTTTGTTTCATTTGTCTAGATACAATGGGAACACATACATTGTATAGTCTATTAACTAAAGTGTTAAAAAGCAGCACTTTATTACTAACATCAACAGAGAAATAAATGTCACTCCAGTTTAAATTTTCAGCTTCACGCTGAAGACCTGAATAATCAATATTTCGGTAAGATCGGTACGTTATCATCCTGACCCTATTGGGTTGGATTACATCAAACCGAAATGAGCAAAAAATTAGAAAATATATGAATTCAGAAGTAGGCCTGACTTAGGTTAGGTTAGGTATGTGGGCTGGCAGGGAGCAACGCTCTCTGCCACACTCAGGTCAGCGATGACCCATTGTGGTACCCATGGGGGAAAAAGTGATCCCTTACCCAATGAAACTAAAAACTACTCAGTCACTTACTTCATTTCTGCATACAAACCACCCCGATGATTTGATGAAGTTCAACATCTTTTCCGTTGAAACGCCGGAGAGTTCCTCGAGATCCTGGAAGAAGAATTTACCAAGGAACTTTTTCCTGGAATGCTGAAGACTCGGGCAGTGGCACAGGAAGTGGGTTGTGTCCTCAAAAACTTCCTCGTCACCACAGCCTCTGCAGAGTTCCTCCTCCGTCAGGCGTAGTTTCTTCAAGTGGTACCGCAGAGTGTTGTGTCCCGTGATGATGCCCACGAGGGTGGAAAGGGATTTCCTGTCTTTACGGATGATTCTCTCGGTCTTTGCTTTGTCGAAAGATGGCCATAGCTTCCTAGTGATGGCGCAAGTTTCCATGGAGTTCCATCTTGTGTTCGCCTCCTCAGTGGCTTTATTCCCTGCAGCGAGCTTGAGTGTGCAAGGCGGGATACACACAGGGGGGTCAACTTGTTCTGTTGGGGCTGCTGAGCCGATTCTCGCCAGCTCGTCGGCTTTCTCATTGCCTGGGATACCCTCGTGTCCAGGGACCCAACAGAGCGATACCTTGTGCTGTGCTCCAAGAACCCTGAGCTCTTCTCGACAACACTTCACAAGCTTCGATTTAATTTCTATGGCAGTAATCGCTTTTATAGCTGCCTGGCTGTCGATAAAGATGGTGATACCTTCTGGCGGTATTGCCCTTATCGCAGACTCACGGGCGGCTGTTGCCACTGCTAAGACCTCTGCTTGGAAAACACTGCTGTGGTCTGGAAGTCGTATGGATATTGATACACCTAGAGGGTCGGAGAAGATACCTGATCCTACACCAGTGCTCATTTTTGAACCATCCGTGTAGATGGCTATAGATTCGGCATTAGGTATATGACCGCTTTTCCAATCTTCCCTGCTAGGGTAGGCGGTAGAGAAAGGCCTTGTAAAGTCTAAATATGGCGTCATGTAATCCGTTACGGGCATGAGGCCAAAGTAATCGAGTAGGATCTTCGAGTGACCTGTTCTGCTTGGTTTCCAGTTCGCTGACTGACTTATTCTCATAGCATTAATGGCTGCTGATGTTCGTGTAAAGATGTCTAGCGGCAGCAGGTTGAGGATAGCCTCGAGTCCTGCGGTTGGGGTTGTCCTCATTGCACTGGTGATGCCAATGCACGCTAGTCTTTGAACTTTGGTGATTGCCTTTAAGTTGGTGCATTTGTTGACAGCTGGCCACCATACTAGATTGCCGTAAGTCAGTATGGGTCTAACTATAGCCGTATACATCCATAGTATGATTTTGGGGGAGGGTCCCCAGGTTCTACCAAAAATTCTACTGCATGAGTAAAAGGCTATTGTTGCTTTCTTGATTCTTTCCTCTATATTTAATCTCCAGTTGAGCTTTTTGTCAAGTACAAGGCCCAGGTATTTTGCGCTATCGGATAATCTGAGTGGGATACCATCAACAGAAGGTGTATTGAACTCCGGTATTTTCCTCTTGTTCGTAAAAAGTACGAGTTCGGTTTTTTGGGGATTAACCTTTAAACCGCAGCTCCTGGCCCATATGCTAAGAGTATTAAGGGCTCCGTCGAGTTGTTCGCTGAGGGTAGGCAGGAATTTACCTGTAGCAAGCAGCACGACGTCATCCGCGTACGCTGTAGCTCTGACCCCGCTGTACCTTAGTTGTTGTAGTACCTCATTAAGAACAATGACCCAGAGCAGTGGGGAGATTACCCCGCCTTGAGGGGTGCCCCTCGAGGCGTATGCTTCGAGCTTTGAACCCTTAAGTTCGGTGGTTATATGTCGTTCCTCGAGCATGCTAACAATCCAGTTTATTAGACTAATGTCGATGTCTAGGTTTCTTAGGGTTCTTTTAACCGCTTCGGTATTTACATTATTGAAGGCTCCTTCAATGTCCAAAAAAGCAGCTAGTGTGAACTCTTTATCCTTAAGTGATTTTTCTATAGAGCCGACAACATGGTGTAGGGCAGTTTCCACACATTTACCCTTCGTGTATGCGTGTTGGGCTAGGGATAAGTCCCCCGGGCGAATTCTGCTACGTATGTAGATGTCGAGCAATCTTTCAAAAGTTTTCAGGATGAAAGAGGTAAGGCTAATTGGTCTGAAGTCCTTCGCGGTGGTGTGACTAGCCTTGCCCGCCTTGGGTATAAAAACCACCTTTACCTCCCTCCATATTCTTGGTATGTAACATTGTTTAAGACTACTGGCAAATAGCTTTTTGAGAATTGGGGTAATGATTGGTGCAGTTTTTTGCAGCATGATCGGTATAATCCCATCAGGTCCTGGGGATTTAAAAGGGGAGAACGATCTTATTGCCCACTCTATTCTGTCCTCTGTTACCAGATCCGCAGGGGGTTCCGATTCGCTGTGATTGTTATTAGTACTACTGCATGGTACGGTAGTACACCCCGGGAAGTGCGTTTTAATAAGCAATTCAAGGGATTCCGAACAGGACTCGGTCCAGTTTCCTTCAGTGTTCTTTAGGGAACCTAGAGTCTTCGATTCTCTGGAGAGGATTTTCCTCAATCTGGCCGTTTCTGTTGTACCCTTGATCTCGTCGCAGAAGCGTTGCCACGACTGTCTTCTGGCTTTTTGCGTTGCGCTCTTGAAGTTCCTCTGACTGGCTTTGTATAGCTCCCAGTCAGAGTCAGCTCCCGTTGATTTCGCCAGGTTCAAGAGTTTCCTTGTCTCTCTCCTTATTCTGGCTAGTTCTTTGGTCCACCATGGGGGGGAGACTTTTGTCTTAGGTCTAGATACGGGACATGCCTTCTGGAAAGCCTCTTTGAAGACGGCAGTGATTTCCTCGGCTTTTCGGTCAATGTCCGCTGGCTCATGTAGGTCACATTCTTGTGGTAGATTCGCCTTCCTCCGCACCTCGTAACTGAAGGTAGTCCAGTCGGTCTTCCTTGGGTTTCTATGGGGTTTGGGAAAGTCGCATCTTTCAATGAGATTAAATTCAATAAATCTGTGATCGGAATAGGATTCTATCTCCAAAGTATTCCAATTGTCTATAGAGAGGGTATTTGAGTTACTCGCTAGTGTAATGTCAATAACCTCCTGCCTGTTTCTAACTACGAAAGTGGGTTCAGAACCCCTATTGGCTACTAAAAGATTATGTTCGATAATAAATTCGAAAATCAACTCACCGCGTGGGTTTGTATCACCACTGCCCCATTGCGCGTGGTGTGCGTTCGCATCGCAGCCTAGTAGTAGGTCCCATCTCTCGATTTCCGCTTTCCTGGTTAAGGCGCGGGTGAGTTCGGATGGCGGTCCATCATTTCCGTCGTAAGGCATGTACACGGCTGAGATAATCAGTGGGGGGAGCCCCCTCCGGTCAAGCCTTACTACCGTCTGGTCTGAATTGCTGTAGGTAGATAGAAGAAATAAGTTAATGTGTTTCCTAGCTACGATACAAGTTCTGTTCTTACGGTCCGCGTTTAGCGGTTCGCTGCTGTACAGTGCTAAATCTTTATGATTTAGCCCACTAATTTTGCCACGGGAGATCCATGGCTCTTGTACGAGAGCTATGTCTATGTTCCTTTCGCCTAGAAGATATATAAGATTGGCGCTAGCAGATATGCTGTGGTGCAGGTTTATTTGAATGAATTTCATGTTCTTCTTACCTTGTCACCCGCCCCCCTTTGCTTCCTCTCTGTCCTATCCGTAAAGGGTCGGACTTTACACCGGGTGATACCAGTGCGAACTTTATTATTGAACCTTCTTAGCATAGGCATTGATCTATGGTTGAGCAGGACCACGATCTCTGTGCCCTTTTCTGAGTGCTCGCCCATTTCAAGCACCTCCCAGTCGTCGCTAAGGAGCTCCGGGTTAAGGTGCCGTAGGTTCCTTTCAATACGCTCCTTGGGAATATGAGGGCCAGGTATCAGGATACGCCCTTTTGGCCTAGTAAATTCTAGCAGGTCCTTCTTTTCGACGAGTCGAATGTCGGCATTAGCCCATGGAGCCTGCGTGCTAGCCACGAAAGTTTGGAGCCACTTAAGCGTGAACTCGTTGTCGCATGAAAGGAGCTTAAAACCTCTGAAGGTGGTCAGTTGCTCAAAGAAAGGGGATTGTCCCTCCTTCTCGACAATGGTGGAATTGATGGCTTCGAGTATGCGCAGCTCGATGAGCCTCCACTGGTCTTTGCTGAGTCTTTTCTCTGGGCTGTTATGGTCTACAATCGCCACCTGTAGACCAGCACTAGCAGATGCGGCCAGCCTGGCCTTCTTGCTGGTACTGTTCGTAGGCGGCGAGATCGTGTCGTCATGTCTACCTCGTTTGGAACTGCTCGCAATCGGCTCGGATGAGGTGTTAACGACTGACTCCGGCTCGGTTGACAAGGGCCTCAGCCTGCCCGTGATCGGGGAGGTTGGCAAGAGGCTTACCTTCCCTCTCGCGAGTAGGCCTCCGGCGGTTCCCCTAGTCTGCCCTGCGCTGCGTTCTCTAGCGTCTGCGTAAGCCCTAGAACTTCTCACGATGGGGACGGGTTGTATCCCTTTACCCCGAACAGTCGAGAGCGGCGTAGGTTTGTTTGCGGCAGAGGAGGGTGGCAAACGGCATTCCCCCCTTAACGCAATCTGACCCTTGCCCGTTCGTAGTGCTGTGTCGTCGTCCTTTCTGCAGGTTGCCTTCTTGGAGCAGTCTGCAGCCGGCCCTGCCACAGATGGCTTAGGGTCGGTTGCTGACCGAAGACCAGCTACGATCGAGATGGGGAGCTGACGGCTTCCCGCTCCCACCGTAGGCGATCTTCTTACCTTCCGGTTCTGCTGATCAGTGCACCTAGTCGACCCTGCGAGCTTGAGCGTGTTGTTGGCCCTGTCCAGAGCTTCCCTTTCCTTGTCCGTGAAGGACTTCGGATCACGCTTTTTAAGCCGCCGAATTAGCCTAATGGCATTACGCTTCCTATTTCTGAGCGTTGTTGTCCTCTTCTGTGCCCTAACTTCCCTAGTCTTTTCGGCCGTGGATGATGGTCGGGCTAGTCCCAGGCCAAGTCCACCCGCGCTGACTACTGTCGCGAAGCTACAGGTAGTAGAGTTTCCATTGTCAGCAGGGCCACATTCACCATCCGGCATGGGCGCTGACCGATTTTCCTCACGAGGCTGGCTGCGGCTTGCCCCGTTCGGATCGTCCGTCTTCGCCACCCCGACATCTGAATTGCTGCCCTCGGATGGTTTCTGTGGCTCTGCTGCGATGGGAGGCTGCTCCGAGACTGCCAATGTGATCGCCTCAGGTCTAGACTGGCTACGGCTTATCGTAGACTTTGGCGGTCCCATCGGTTCTCTCACGCTCAGGATAGCTGCAGGGGTCTTCCCCATCGGTGAGCCCGTCACTGACGAGCGCTCCGATAAGGTCAACTCCTGCAGGTAGGCCCGTGCGTTGTGGAGTCTCTTCCTATCTGGCTCTGAGAGCTCTTCCCACCTCTTAGTCCCTAGTCTCTTGACCGTCAACTTGCAGTTTTTTGCTCGTCGGGAGCTAGTTGACGCATTAGAGAGGGATGAGCTAGCGATGGAGCAAGCGTCATCTAGAAAGAGCCTTTCCAGGTTCAGGTCGATTGCTCCAACGCTTTCTTCATCCGAAGTACGAAGCAGAGCTTCCTCCGTATCTCCTATCGACCGGTCGGTTTTTATAGAGCTAGGAGTGCCCGACCGGTTTACACTCTTCGCTTTTTGAGTTATATTGTTTTTTTGAATTGACATAAGGGTCCCACGAGTAAGGGGGAAGAAGATGTCCGCCTGTACTCACCCCCTGTATACAGGTAAGGGGAATTAATTGAAACTGGAGGACCCCAAGGTATCCAGAGTTCACCGTTAGAAGACACCGTAACGTGGTGCCATTCATCCCATAGGCACGGTAGTTTACACCTGGGATTCCGGGTTTTTTCAAGTTTTCCTCTTTAGATCCGCCATATTCCGTTAACAACAGCGGCACCTCGTGTAGGGCGTGGCTCTTCACCACGTATGGACGGTCTTAGGGAAGAGAAACAGCTTATTCCTAACCCTCTGGCCCCTTTGCCTGGAGACCTTGCCGCCTAGGCCTGACTTGGTTGTTTCCCAGAATTCTCTGATTTGAACTAGTTAAAAATACATCAATTAAGGATGGGTTATCAGCGGACTTGAAACAGGTTGGCCAATGCTTATTCACAACTGATAGACTCATTCTATCACAAAAATATTTGAAGAGACTAGTGACACTGCTCTTTTTAAGTAAATTAACATTAAAATCGCCACCAATTAAGATGGTGCTGTATTTACGACTAAGCCTCAGTATTGTGCTCTCTAATTCCTCTATATTCTCCTCTTTAAGACTCTTTGGTGAACAATAAACAACAATCAAAAGACATTTTTCAACACTATTACTTATCCTAACACAAAGAAATTGAAGGGTTGGCAAAATTGAGGAATATATATTTTTTATTTTTTTTTTGACGTATATGCGAACACCACCCCCAATTCTATTAACACGACAATTTCTAAATAATTTAAAGCCTGCAAGACTTACGAGTTGGGACGACAAATTACAATTTAGCCACGACTCTGAAACCATAACAACATCCAACTTTGAGGTACACAGCATTTGATGAAAAACAGTGAATTTAGAACGAATACTTCCTGCATTCAAATGACATATATTAAGACCGTCATAAGCACGACGTAACACATTGAGAACGATCCTGACATTATCAGGATCGAGACCAAAAACCATAACAATGAACATTAGAAGTAAAGATCAGCCGCTCAGAGGAATATATTTTTGCACAAATTAAATAAAAGTGTTTAACATTATTTAAAACAGGATCTACAGCTCTTAGACATTTTGATTCATTTGGATTTATAAATCCAAAGTGTCACGTCTTACACAATGGTAAGGTGTCGGAGAATTTTGAATTCCAAAGTGGAGTAAGTCAAGGGTGCATACGGTCGCCTCTATTGTTCATGGTGGTTATCAGCGATGACTCCATGCAGCATTGATGGAAGGCAACTATAGAATTCGCTGGACTATGACATCTTACCTTAAACACCTAGATTACGCCGACGATGTTTGTCTACTTTCACATCGGATAAAGGATCTTCATTTGATGACCCAAAATCTAGAAGCTGAGGCAAACAAAGTGGGGCTAAAAATAAGCACAGTCAAAACAAAACCCCTGAGCACTTCTAATACCCGCGCTCAACTTAACATTGCCGGACAGGAAGTTGAAAAAGTTGATAACTTTCTTTATTTAGGAAGTGTGGTCTCGACTTATCGCGGTGGCACCGAAATGGATGTTCGGAACGCTATCCAAAATCTAGAAAAGCAATGTTATTAGCTTAAGATCCAAGCTGCGACTGTTCCGCTCCAACGTAGAATCGGTGCATTATTTGGAAGGTGGATATCATTAACATACGCAGGCTGCAAGTCTTCGTAAACAAATGTTTAAGGATCATCTTGAGGATTTTTTGACCGAACCGCATCTCATACGAGAACGGGCCAAGAACCTATAAGCATTAGTATACGAAGGGGAAAGTGGCAATGGATTAGACACACCCTACGGCGCGAAGACAACTCCATTGCGAAATACGCCATGCAGTGAAATCCGCTCACTCAGGCAGGCAGAATAGCGGGCGCCCCAGGGCAAACGTGGAGCAGAACAGTTGAGGAGGAATCGAGGTAGCTCAAACGCGTTGCAGACCTTCGAACCAGATGGCGCGCAGGCGTATTTTCCGCCTTATGCCCCCCGAGGGGTTAAAGGATCTCCGAATCGCTTGGATTATCATTTTTATATTATACTGGTCGCTATTTTTTTACGATTTCATTACGTATAAGGCTATTGTGGCAACAAAAATTAGGTTGGTGATTATTTATCATAAGAGTGCTGTAATAAGTCGAATTTGATCTTACTTCTTTGTTTTGTTTTTATACGTTTAGTTTGCTGAAAATCCACTAAAATTCATCATAAGTAGCATCACTGGCTGGAAGGAATTACATAGAAAGCCTAAGAAACATAGATTCATTCACTGTATTGACGTGTTTTTGACTGAACCGTGCAAATATTCAGACTATAATACATAGACATGTTTTTTTGAGAAATCTTTTAGCCTTTCTTCCATGTAGGCTAAATATTTAGTATGCATATTGAGTACAAAACAAAATTCAATGCGAAGTTCACTGTCTCAACTTTTGAAGAACATCAAACTGCGTACATATATTCAAAATGATGTAACAGTAACAAAGAGTCGACTTCATTTATATGCAGTTTATTGAACTTAAATTCATATATTATTTGAATTATAATTAAGAATTAATTAAATGGTGATGTTAAGTACTGTGTATACCAGTATCTTAAAACTAAAATAACAAGTGAAATTCAACACTAATTGCGTGACTATATATTGGATGCGTGGGTTATGTATTACACAGAGATCAAATATCTTTTTCTTTTATATAACTGAGTGAATGATTAATAATAAATGCGATTGGTGATTCTTAAACTAAACTGAAATACAATACAGTTTGACTAGAATACAAGAAAATGTATCTGCTTAAATCTACATTTGGCTAAATTCTCTGATGATAAACACTGTGCTCCACGAACTTATATCCAGTGTTGCATAATGTAATCGATGTAATTATTTTGGGCACTTTTCTGTGTACACAGACACTCGTTAGATAATTTGCGCTTCAGCCACGGTAGGTAGTTCACAAGTTTTGTATAAATGCCAGGGAGATTTGGTCTAGCACATCCACGACCCCACGAAACAACACCAATGATCTCAGTGCTACCAGACGCATTTTCGCGCAACATAGGACCACCACTGTCGCCCTGGAAATAACAAAAGATACAAGTGATAGTCAGCTATGTACGAATTTCCGTGCTTTTGAATTTTCTACTCACCTGACAGGCGTCAATTTTTCCATCATGATAACCAGCGCACATCATGTTGTCGGTGATACGTTTTTTGCCATATCCAGCATCTTTGCATTGCTCCTGGGACCAAACTGGTACCGAAACTGATCGAAGTACATTTGAAGTCTTCTCCTTTTCCCCTGTTTTACCCCAACCAGCAACTAAGCCCAACACTCCTGTATAGTCGGACTCGCCTAAGAAAAATATAAATTTTAAGTAACTCACTCTTTAAAGATATGCATCTATTATCTACTTACTGCCACTTGGCAAACAGACAGGTTGCACTTTCGGCCCAAATTGTACCGGACGATCCAACTCTATCAGCGCAATGTCATTATTAAATGACACAACATCAAAGTACTCATGATCGTGAATGGCCTTAATCCGACGTATCTCTGTGTAGTCCTTGGAGATTTCATGTCCTCCAAGGTAGACACGAATTTCATTCGGACTAAAACTGTACACACAGTGAGCAGCGGTTATCAGAAAATTGCGAGATACCACCGCAGCTCCGCAATAGAGTTTTCCCTGACGCCATAGGCCAGCTAGCCAAGGCTGGTCGTGTGGTGGTGAAACTTTTCCACCCACGATACGATTTGAACGCCCCCGAACTCCACAAACTGCAAAAGATAAGGGAAAGTAAGAAAAAATGTTATACATCGGATTGCAAACGTTATTATCTCCTAAAATGTGTCATCGTTCAATAGGCTATGCTCCACACTCCAGTCGCTGAAAGTATGTATGTATCTATACCTGTGTAGTGTGCCACACAGCGTGTATTACCACAACTACTAGAGTCAAGTGCAAGGTCACCCACATTGAAGATTGTTTGATTCACACTATTTGAGACTTGAGATACGTTTGGACCGAAAAGATACATTACACAGCTAAAGTGGACTCCAGGCGAGAGATATGTACAAAATTTCAATTTCATTGTATTGCGCACGTTGTAAGGTTAATTGTAATCGTAGACTAACGCAATACGATAAAAAGATACTTTTTGTTTTGTTTTTTGTTTTTTACTCAAGTAGCATAGCGAATGAAATTGACAAATGACTTCGCCATCATCGTCGTTGGCTGGGGATCACCCCCATTTAAAAGGTGATTACGTGATACAAGTGCTATTGGCACAGAAAAAGAAAAAAAAAAAATGTCACCAAAACAGAGATTGTAAACATTTTTTAGGGGTTCAATGGAGTTCATGAAGGGAAATTCCATTCCTAATTTTTGGTGGTGGGATAAAGTTTTGTTTGTATCGTGAATCAGTTATGATTAATTGATACCATGGAGTTGGAACTAATTAATCGTAGTGAGGTGATTTCATTTACATTTTAGAGGTGTGTTGGGTGGTGAGATTGATGTAAGGAGAGTGTTTTTACGCCAAGGGTGTCAAGTAGAGGGATCGGTAATATTTTTCGTTACATGACACAATCATTTCAATTATCTTTGATATAATATCTGACTTAATCCATTGGCATTCTTTTTATTTCATATAAACTGAAAAGTGTAAAAAAAATACAAGGAGCAACATGTAAAGCTACAAGCGGTGCTCTGAGGTCAAGTCCAACTGCGGGACTGGTATCAATTCTGAAAACGACTGCAGCGGAACATGTTGTTCGGCTCAAGACAGCAAACTTCTGGAAAGCCAGAAGTCGCGTATGTACTGTATACGATATCATATGTCAATGTTTTAACTCACTGTGTAATCACTTATGGATCATAGTTGCTCAGTAAGGATACAGCAGATAGGATTTTTTATTTAATACCATCATATCTTATTCTAAGATGCCAATTTACACGTACGAGTCAAAAGTGGATATTCAAAGTGGAAATTAAATCATAAACAACTTTAGTACTATATTTTCATGCGAGAAGGTTAAGCCACATCCGCCGCCGACTTGCCAGACGGGTCCAGGAGAGATGTCAACTTTGATCCAATCATCTATTCCTAGGCCTGCCAAGTGATCGATCACATTTACTTTCCGTCATTTCTGACATTTAATGTCGAATTGACAGTTTTTACTTTATTGTTCAGACTGATTCGTCAATTTCTTCTAAGCATGTTCTGATGAAGTAAATAAACACCACTCAGGTTCTGCTCTGAACCAAAACAGAAAAACCCATTTTTTGTAAAAAAAATTATAAAACTTCCGAACTCATAAACTTTCCAAACCACGATTCTAGCTATAAATGAAAGAGCTCAAAGGACGAGAATATTGGACGCATCACGAGAAAATATCCCCATTTACGTAGACAGTTAAATAGCCATTCAAGCCCTGGCAACCAGAAAATATCGACTAGAGTGTTAGGACTCTGGCGCTTAGAACTTCAACTCCCTAGACGCCAGGTGATAATGTCATTAGAGGAAATAAACAGGTCGATGATCTAGCCAAATCGGGATCTGTGCGTCACTAGCATATATAAGAGTTCAAGTATCTAGATTACAAGGAAAATCAAAAATAAAACGATAAACGTAGCGGAAAACTAATGAAGGAACACAAACGCCGTATGGTCGAAGTTGTAGTAGTAAGACGAAGCTTAAAAAAAACTGCTGGCATTGAGAAGGCCTTCTATAGCGATAGCTACAAGAGTGGTAATAGAACCTATTTGTAGAGGCAGCAGATGCCGTCTGAACCTCTTAGATAGACCGTTATTGATCACTTGGAAGAGTTGATGGCTATACCCATCTCGTCGATCATCAAGAGATCCGTTTCGACAAAATTCCAATTCGAGAAAGACAGAAATCTATAGTGAAACATTTAGGATATGCTTCACACTGAAATTAACGAATTTCTGCTTCAAACAGATATAATGGTATCGCTAAAGGCCGTCGTAGGCCTATCCAGTCTAACCCAACATATTTCGAAGAAAATTAATTAACGAATTTCTGCTTCAAACAGATATAATGGTATCGCTAAAGGCCGTCGTAGGCCTATCCAGCCTAACCCAACTTATTTGGAAGAAAATTAATCGCATCCCATTATGCATACATAGGAAACAAACGCTCATAGAGAAGTTGGTCAATTCTTATTCCTCCTCAAATTGAAGCCCTCTCCAAGTAAAAAGGAAATATATGTGGCACAGAACACATCTCAAGCATGGTCAGTAAGATCAAGAAGGCGGAACGGAATACAGAAGGTGAAACATGAAGCCGGAACAGGAGGACACAGAACAGCAGAACACGTTGAGCGCGAAAAGATGAAGGACCTAAAAAAAAAACGGGGAAGACGATCCAGACGCGAATTACATCGAACATCCCTTCTACGCTATCTGTTCAAAAAAAATCTGTTCGTTGAACAATTAAATATTACTAGTATGGCGTGTGGTCGAAATTTGACGGAGGGCAAATAAACAAACAGCAAGAGAAACAACGTTATGTACATATTTCTTTGCATAACTTTCTCCCGAACAAGGAAGACCAAGGGATCTAAGCTCATACAGGCATGAACGTGATGAAAATGCTTTTATTAAAGTCGTTTGTATGGGGAAATCATGTGTGAATGTTCACTTTATTTTACCTGACTTAACGGTAACATACGTACATAATTTTCTTTTTCTGCACATCTATGGCATAATACATTTCGAATGATATAAGATTCATCCCCCTCCTTTCATAATAATTACTAAAAAACGTACGATAAGTTTCGTGTTCACGTATTAATAAAATATTACTTATAAGTCAAGATTATTATTTTTTTTTCTTTTGCCCAATAATACCCTAGGATCCCTACATGCATTTGTAAAAACTAGTTCATTTGAGCAGAAGGTGCTTTATAAACCTAAAGGACCCAATATGGAATTCGGAAATGGGAAAGTGATCCAACGTGTGATAGAGGTCAAACAGGGTTATCATAGTTTTACACACACGATGTGGTATTTAACATTTGTCATCAACGAAATATTATTGATTAAATTGCAATTACTTATAAACTCACAATACCCATAGTCGTTGCAAAGCAGAAAAGCTAGTTAGTCTCAACCGTGTATAACTGAAGCTGAATGTCGAAACATCGCTTTCGCAGACATTTATAGAAAACTGACCTTTGGTACTGAGACTCAGTTTTTTCATAGAAACTGGGATTCGAAAATGATCTTGCTTGAAGGTTTTCTCACTCGTCGGACCTTTAAGCGACGTTAAATTCAAAACTGACCGATTTTTAAAGATAGTAAGATCTCCCTTGCGGAATGCATTGGAAATCCTTCCCAAGATTAGTTGCATATAAAGAAGACTAATGAGCAGCACAAATGGATAGCCAAAGAAATTCAATTCGTAAAGGCTTCAACTGAATGTGTCACTGGTCATGCCGACGGGGAAATATTCAAATATTGTGGGTGACCACGGTCTTTAGATGATGTGTTTGGCTATTCAGTTTTCTTGGGGAACTAAACACGAACCTATTCGAAAAGTACATATACGCACATATTAATCAAAACCAGAATGTAAAGAAAAAGTTGTCGTCAATTAGTTCGGACCGCACCCATGGATATTGAAACCTGATATCATCTAAGTTTCAAACCACTGCAGCACAAAAAACTGCTTGGGCGTAGCTCAGATTGTTGGAAAATACAAAGTGGAAAACTGAAAGTTTCGCCATGAGGATCACCTGGACATCTGTCTCAAGCTCGAATTGGTTGTACGACGAATTAGTACGGCTGAACAAGTGTTACTCGTGGTGATGACGAAAATCTATATATGTATATCATTCAGCAGTCAATCAACAATAACATCAACGAAAATAAATATAATTTCTTTATGAAGTTCACAGCTTGACGTCAATAAATCTTGACCAGAGCCGACATGGCAACCTTCTGGACTCGTCTCTTACGATTTTTGTGATATGGATATGATAAACTTTAGTTTGCTGACATTTGTATCTGACTTATCTAGAGCATCGTCTGTAGATTGAAACCACCCGCACAGAGAATATAATCGAACTGGAATTGCGTACTACTTGAAGATTAAGGAAGTAGCCACAGGAGTGCAATGATACGAGATACAGGGTCACAAAGAAGCTGATAGGTGTTCAAATCTTACGTGGATGGAAAAGTAGAATGTTTCTCTGCAGGTCCTGAATTAAAATTAGCTAAGAAGATCGGTTAGGCTATTGGTATAAAGCCAGTTAGCCCTTAACTTTTTACCAAATTTATCAATAACATGATTTCAGTTCTTTAGGCGAACCCCACAGGCGGATCAGCAGAAATGAGGTGAAGTGGGAGGGTTATGATCCCTCGTTTTTGGATCATAACCTCGCCGAAATAGGAAGAAGAAGCAGAAGATGGTTTCAGTTCTTTGTTGGTGCGAAACAGTGGAGGTCAACGTAATCTTACAAGTTTTCTTAAATATTTTGAACCTCATATATGTGTCTTAGGGATAGAATTATAGTGCCAATGACGGACTCTACTAAAACTAAAAAGCTTTACATAATCGTAGGTCGGGGTAGTTGAGAGATACTTGTGAGTTTTGGGATTGAGTTGGAGAAATTTGAACCGCAGTGCTATGAACAGAACGAAACGAAGGTGGTGTCAATCTGCTAAATGAAGAGCACAATAGAAAAAAAGATCCAAACTTTTGGCTGAACTTCGTCCGACAAAATAGGTTTTTTTTTTACAGAAGGGATATAGTCCACTCTAGCTCTAGGTCCTCAGGATGGGATTAAATTGGTCAAATTCTCGAGACATTAAAGTAAAAACTGTCTGTAGCGACAGTCAGGATGCGGTTAAGGCCTTGTTAAACCATTTAACCACTTTCAAAATAGTTCGTGAAACCAAAAACTCTTTGAACTAGGTCGTAAGCCTTAATTCCCTGTCTCTTATATGGGTCCCAAATTACACCGGGATCTTGGGGAACGAGATCTCAGATGAGATTGCTAGACAAGGCTCAGAGGAGGTTTTTCTGGACCCGAACACGCGTTGAGTCTCCCTGCGTCCTCAATTAGGACTTCCATTGACGATTGGGTCTCTCAAGAACACAATCGTGTGTGGAATGACTCTCCAGGATGCAGGTTGACTAAACGTATGCTCCCGGACGTCTCTAAGAAATCAGCGGCATTCTTGCTGTCTCTCAGCAGAAAAGACTGTTGACAACTTATCGGCGTCTTAATAGGCCACTTCGGGTTTGCCAAGCACCTTAACGTGTTAGGCTTAAGTGACACTACAATCTGCGACACTTGTGGAGAGAGCTACGACACCGCAGAACATTATCTTTGCTCGTATCAGGTGTCAGATCCTCGGTGCTGATGTGGTGAGTGATGGTACTGTAAGCTCCTCATCACTGATGTGCTTTCTCAGAAAGACAAGGAAATTCCAATAAAATGGGTAAACCAGGGTTTGCTCTTGGACTAGTTGCGACTAAGTGCTCCAGTCGAGCGTTTCCTACCCGACAAAAAAAAAAAAAAAACAGGGACGATGGTACTTTTGCTGATATTTTTAACACAGTAACAATGCAGCATCTATGGTTTCTACAGGGTGAGCAGCATTTTCGCTGTAATGTACTAGAAAACATTTTATCAAGCTCTTATTAATATTTCTGAAATATATTTGTTGTTTAACAACAATTAATAATTATTGTTGCCTTCAGCAAAAGTTACTAAAAAACACTCGTAGTGATGTCACCCTGTACATTAAGTAAAATGGTTTAAATCAGCCGCGATCTTGTTGATGTCAGTACGCCTTTTTATAGGATCTGTAGTTGTAGTAGTTGTAGTCGTAGTAGGTATAAAAAACTATAATCCACTGCAGACCCTGCTAGCATTTACAGTCTGATTCATGGCATAGAAATTAAGTATTCCAAAGGAGGCCGTGGTATAGATGTTTACAAGTCACACTTTACTGCTTGGTTAACTAAGATCGTACAATATCTAAGTGATCACAAAAAGGTAAATTGAAAATCAATGCGTGTCCAAGTCAAATTAAATTTTACTGCGAAATTCATTAAGGCGGCTAACCGCTAGCATCATTTCTGTGTGCCATGCAATTATGTATCTGATTCAGCAAATGATACGAATGTTACGGAACAAATGACTTGTGATGAGGAAATGTAATGCGTCTTAACTCCGTAGACATATCTGTGACTAGTTGTGTCGCTGCAGGATGAGACGTACCTATATATTAAAGATGTTGCCATTGCGAAATGATTTACTGAGTTTCTTACATTTTTTTCACTCCACTTGTATTTTCTTTCTAGATTCAAGGATACCACTACACGTATGGAAATTGGAAACAAGGTCAAATCGCTTTGAAAATTGTGTTTTGGAGCTAAAAGACGAGGAGGTCTTTTATGGATCAAGATAATCATCTCATGACCGTTTATAATAATCACCTTAATAGTGCAGACATCCCACGATATGTAGCTCCTATTCCTATTCGGTGAACTCTCCATACAGAAGTTAACCTACCCAACGTCGACTCTGAAGATCAGATCAGAATTTTTCCCTCTTGTGAATATCCCCTTCATTATATTCCAAAAAAATGAGGAGAGATTTAAAACAGACGAATTTTCTTTCGTCTTAATATACATATATGCACGCTGGCACCCGGCGTGCGTTGCTGCGCCTAACAAAAAAAAAAAACAACTGTCAGGCAGCGCCTGGGGCAACAACTGTCTGGCAGGCGCCTGGGGCTAAGTCTGTATGTTTCTGTAATTTTTTTTTATCTATCACCTTTGTACCGTAATTATCTACATTTAAAAAAAAACAGCTAAATTGGTTGAAAATTACGGGCGGTAGAGGGACACATGCGCATTTTGCAACTTAGTTTTATATATATAGATGTCAGGTGGTATCTTATTGTGGCAGCCTCATGCCTCATCCTGCAGCTGCACGACTTCCGATATGCATGGCGAATTTTGGTAAATATTAAAATGCCAAGTAACGATAAGATTCTCTGTCTAAATATCACTTAGGACCTTTCTATTATGCACAAAATCTGAAGAAGTCCATGTCTATACTGTTGCAGAATTAAGTATGATTAAAACAGAAACAGATGGCTATCCTCCTTATTGTCATATAAGCCTGTTACATATATTTTCCCACTTCGATTTCGTGGAAAGTTTAAAGATCTGATTGATATACAATTCGGCAAACCATAAGAGTTTCCCTTGTACTAAACCTGGGGAGCTATAGCACAAATCATCGTTGCTTCTAGAAACAAATCAAATGACTCATAGCTATTGGCATACAGTAATTTAATTTGGTATGCTTAGGTGTTACTGGAGGAATAAAAGCCGCACCAGCAGCAGGATCACAAATCATCCTTGCTTCTAGAAACAAATCAAATGACTCATTGCTATTGGCATACAGTAATTTAATTTGGTATGCTTAGGTGTTACTGGAGGAATAAGAGCCGCACCAGCAGCAGGATCAGAGGTCACTCTTAACTTAATGCCTCTAGATTTATTTATATGTACAAGCATCTGCAGCAAGTAGCAAACGCTGATGAGCAAGCGAGAGAATAGTCAGTACATTTACCAGCCGACTTGTCCATAAAGATCCCCCTTGCGACCTCAAATTTGACCTTAGAAATAAAATGATCACTATGGCAAACAGTAGATCGAGTGCACTGAAATCATGTGCAGCTACTAGGATAAGAATTGTACCGAGAAAATCTTACATCTGCACAAATACTTCTAATCTGGCTTAGTAGAGAAAAAAACAGGAATCAGAACAGGAACAGGACTCTACCACCTTAGACATGAAATACTACTATATTCTTCAGAACATAGAAGGACTAGCAAGCAAAATAAATACATTTTATAAAGTTGGTTTAAGAACTCGTAGGTCATACGAGCCGAGAAATTTTTGTGGATCAGTTTTTATGTTAAATGAATTCTTACCAAAAACCAAGTACGCCATCTGGTAGCATACTCGTATTCTTAGGGCATATGCATATTTTGAACTAAATCGATGGAGATGTTCTCGAGAAAAACTACTATTTTTACTATTGCTATTTTTGAAGTACTATTAATCGTGGGGTTAGAAAGAATTTGAACCCCACAGATCTCACAGCACGTCCGTTTAGTCGTTCAGGTTGTAGTCGCCAGCAAGTTCATCTATAATATCGAGTATGTACGAGTAACACCAAGATTGGGAATGATGGAAAAGATTGGAGATGGAAAATATTCACGAAAACAATACTTGTTCTATATTATAGGTGCTTCAGTTGCTAAAGAGTGCTCTGCTGATATTTAATAGGCATTCGACTCAGTTGTGGTCATGCCTCTCTCTCATGTCTAAATACATATGTAAAAAAAAAATTATTTCTCTACATATAGATTAATTGGCTGCGATGTTCAAGGAATTTCGCCAAATGGATAAATTCAGCAAACAGAAATAAAGATGCAAATCAAATGTTTAGACTGAAAAACTGCCACTTCTTAACAATTCGTCTTCCCAGCAGAGGTCTTAGTAGTGGCAATTGCCGCTCGTGAGTCTGTGGTAAGGGCAATACCACCAGAAAGCATCACCATCTTTATCGACAGCCAGGCTGCTATAAAAGCGATTACTGCCATAGAAATTAAATCGAACTTGTAAAATGTTGTCGAAAAGAGCACAGGGTTCTTGGAATACAGCATAGGTATCGCTCTACTGGTTCCCTGGACACGAGGGTATGCCAGGCAATGCAAAGCCGACGAGCTAGCAAGAATCGGCTCAGCAGCCCTACTAGAACAAGTTTACCCCACTGTGTGTATTCCGCCTTGCACACTTAAGCTCGTTGCAGGGAATAAAGCCATTAGAGAGCCGAACACGAAATGGACCTCCATGGAAACTTGTCCCACCACTAGGAAGCTATGGTCATCCTTCGACAAAGCAAGGACCGAGAGAGTTACTCGGAAAGATAGGAAATCTCTTTCCACCCTCGTGGCATGATA
The DNA here is from genome assembly GCA_945910035.1 of Brachypalpus laphriformis. NCBI lineage: Eukaryota > Metazoa > Arthropoda > Insecta > Diptera > Syrphidae > Brachypalpus > Brachypalpus laphriformis. The sequence goes on along the minus strand of OX246754.1, from coordinate 195,018,979 downwards.
CTCTGCGGTACCACTTGAAGAAACTACGCCTGACGGAGGAGGAACTCTGTAGAGGCCGGGCTAACGAGAGAGTTTTTGAGGCGGCAGGCAGCTATAAAAGCGATTACTGCCATGGAAATTAAATCGAACTTGTCAAATGATGTCGAGAAGAGCTCAGGGTTCCTGGAATACAGCATAAGGTATCGCTCTGCTGGGTTCCTGGACACGAGGGTATCCCACGCAATGCGAAAGTCGACGAGCTAGCAAAAATAGGCTCAGCAGCCCTACTAGAACAAGTTGACCCCACTGTGTGTATTCCGCCTTGCACGCTCAAGCTCGTTGCAGGGAATAAATCCATTAGAGAGCCGAACACGAGATGGACCTCCATGGAAACTTGTCCCACCACTAGGGAGCTATGGTCAACCCTCGACAAAGTAAGGACCGAGAGAGTTAACCGAAAAGATAGGAAATCCCTTTCCACCCTCGTGGGCATCATCACGGGGCACAATACTCTGCCGGACCACTTGAAGAAACTACGCCTGACGGGGGAGGAACTCTGTAGAGGCTGTGGTGACGAGCAATGTTTTGAGGACACTACCCACTTCCTGTGACACTGTCCGGGTTTTCAACACTCCAGGAAAAAGTTCCTTGGTAAATATTTCCTCCAGGATCTCGAGGAGCTCTCTTCGATAGGAAAGATGCTGAACTTCATTAAATCGTCAGTGTGATTTGTATGCAGAAATAAAGTAAGTGAATGAGTTTGTATAGGTTCTTGTCGGTTTTCACTACGTCTCAATGGGTAAGGGATTATTTTTACCCTATGGGTATCACAATGGGTCTACGCTGACCTGAGTGTGTCAGAGACCGTCTCTCCTTGCCAGCCTACATACCTAACCCAACCTAACAATTCGTTTCATGTTTTATAATAGTTGCACAACGGTAATCCTTTTATTGGGTCTCCATTCGCAGTCAAAGGCCACTGCTTTTATTTGTCGTACTGCTTAATAATTACAAAGTTACTCATTATCACATACGAGTACCACTATTATTCTCTATCTCAAATCATGAGACTAGTAGTTAGGACACTTACTCCATTTTCAGCAAAAGAAATCTTGAAAGTCGCTTTCGGTCGAGATATGGAAAGAAAAATAAATTTGTGCATTTTGCAACACATACTTGCTATTCCAGGCGTGACTACAGAAAGCAAACTACGAAGTCGGTAGCGAATTACATATCATGACGATTAACTTGTTACTCGAGTTTAAAGTAACATAGCACTCGTTCGTTCTATATCTACATAATTTAAGTCTGAGTCCATAAAGAATGTCGTTGATAAATACCGTCACTTGTCTTGCATTTGTACTTACGAGGGGCCGAGCCCGCGATAGTTATGGTTTTAGCCACGAACGCTCTACCAACTGAGCTATCCCTGGATGTTTTCTTCTCTGGGCAATTATATAAAATCACCATTTCCTCTCATATGTGCTATCTGGTATGGGCTGTATATGAATAGAACAGTACATATGTCATAGACAATGGACTGATAATCTCGTGCTTTGTACCAACACTTTTGTGTTGCACCTTAGCCATCTCGGCAATAGTAGTGTTCTGATATGTCCCATTAGTCTTCTACGGATATGCAATAATAATGTTCAGCTACAATATCTGTCAATCAAATTTCTTATTAAAATTTGCTACAAAGGTAATGTACTTATAACCCTTTCAACAAAACCGTCAGAGGAACTGTAATCTACTCGTATTTATCAAAAACTAGGTTCATCAAAACAGTTTTCTTCGAAACTAGTCATATCAATTTTCCTTCTTTTTGAGTATCACTATTCCAAACAGAGTTGAGTAACCTAATGACCAACATGTGGATCACTTTAGTTGAAGAACTGCAAAACTTGAATCTCTTCTTTTTCTTATGTATCTCATTAGTCTAGCCTCTCTACTGACGAAAACCTGAAATTGCAACATTTCGCATACACTTGAAAAAATTTGCATTTCCCAATGACAATGACAACATTCGTCACTACACATCAAATTTTCCACAAAAAAAAAAAAAACGGTCTACATCTGCCACCTTAACCTTGAAAAACTATTTCCGAACTTAATCACTTTTTAATGACCCCATCAGCGCAACACTCACTTTACTATCACAACTGATTTACTATTCTTCAAACACTTAAGATAAATATTCAAATTTGATGAATAAATTTAAGAAAAAAAAAAACGTACCACAATTGCATGGATTCACCAAACGCGACGACGGCAACGCGAGCCCGCTGATAACACCAAAGGTTAGAAATACAACAGCGATCTGTGATCTAGTAAACATTTCACCGGTTCGAACTCTCGCAGTAAGTCAAAAATTTAATCAAAAAACAATATTTAGTTTTAGTATCTGTTAAATGGTTTGCACTCGATTTGCACACGAACAGTAATCCCTTGGTGGAGGATCTCAATTGTAGGGATTCTTCCTTAAACTGTACGTATCGTTTGGATGTGCAATGAGATCCTCACTGTTTAAAATCACAAATCGAATTGACTTTTATATGGATTAAATATTGCTACTTATGTTCAACTGAATTTGGCGGTTAAAACCATTTAAACTCGCAACGAAAAAAATGTACACATACATACGCGTACACTAGCAAAATCGAATTCATAGTGTATCTGTCATGCATTGTGACAAGTGCGCTAGAGTGAGATACAGTTTCAAATGACAGAAAAATAAAAGCGTATTCCATTGTGTTAAGGGTGTCCTTGGCTTTTTAGAGTCACACTAGCATACTACGTATGTGACGCCGTGCGTCGTCGCCGCCGCTAGATATGCCCACTATGCGCGATGAACTTTGTTTTGTTTATTATTTTAGTTTTTGATTGTATTTTCGCTCGAGATACATTTATACATATGTGTCACCTTACTCCCTCATGGTAGCTTGTCGTTTTTTTTTTTTTTTTGCGGCTTTTTTTTTGTGATGTATGGCACAGGTATTTCGAGAGAGAGACGACAAATCTTGGGGTAGGTGATGTAGGCGTGTGTTCCGTTTGTCGGTCAAATTTGTTATAAAAAAAAGTGTAAAGTATCTTTTCGAAGGACACTTGTTATAATGATGAGTTATTCGGGCTTAATTAGTTTGCCCATCATTGAGGGTTGCAAACTGTCACAGGGAAATGCAATTTCCAGTGACTTTGACATGAATTTTGTTTTTATGGTACAGAGAGTGCAGACTGCAGAAAAAGAAGCCTGGTTCTGCATGGATTATGGCGAGAATCTGGGTCAGGGCAATTTTCGCGACCAGGGAGTTTCGATTTTTGTTCAAGGATCTAAAGAATGCTGGTTGCGAGTCGCTTGAGTGCAAAACAAACTTCGAAAGTCCAAGAGGGATTTTCCTCGCCTTGTAGCACTTAACAATCGGATTTAAGTGTTTTTTATTGATTTCGTAATAGCAGCATCTTACAGGAGATGCGATGGATATTACATCAGATGTTTGATGAGGAGTCGTATTGGGAGATATAAGTACACACACGGATTGAGGTTGATTTTCATCTGAAATCTGGATATTATGCAATTCTCATGAAAGAAATATTCGATTGATTAAAAGTGAATTTCAAGTTTTGCGATGCATCTTGATGTAAAGTGTTGCATAATGGGGGGATTAAGTAGGACAGACTGGTAACCAAATATATAATGGGCTTTATGCGAACGTTTTGTGTACAACAGGAGTGATAGCATCCGAGTTCTGACAGTTAGTTTATGTGCGATTAAATAATTGATTATCAGATGAATATGAGATCTGCAAAAGGAATTAAATCACTCCCGCATGTAATTCTTTTGAATTCTTCCAGAAGCTTGTGAATGTAATATAAGTAACTTCAATTGTCACTTTCTTAATTGAATTAAGCCGCAATCATTTTGGGCAGTTATAATTTGATTGTACTTAATTTCTTGAAGTCATTTTCAAAGTCACTAAACATTCTTTTAAATCGTAGATGTCACTAAATGCATTCAGTCCATTGCATTCGCTTGAATTCAGTGAAGTGTTTGAATTCATTAATGTTTTTGAACTCCTATTTCGGCGAGGTTATGATCTGAAAACAAGGGATCATAACCCTCCCACTTCACCGCATTTCTACTGATCCGCCTGTGGGGTTCGCCTATTTGACATCATAAAATATCTGCAGGCTTGGCGATTTTGAATTACTGGGTTACTGAGGCCAATGAAATGCCGATGTCGTCGCATTTGTGTGATTCAGGCGTTTATAGGCCTGCCTTTCCTACATCGCGATGTCTTTGGAACGTGCATTGATATTGCCTTTTTAAAAGGGTTCAAATTATCTCTTCTTTTAACGTGGCAATACTAGCTGAGCCAGTCGCGCTCTATCTTTTGTACGATGGTTTCCTTGATGTGAAGGCTTCCACGGATCTTCATACTACTTATTCGATCAAGCTTTGTCACTCCTGCTGTCATGCGAAGCCATCTTCATCACAGCTGCCGTTAAATTACTCTCATACTTGCGGTGTAGAGCCTTCCTTTCAACTTAGGTGGAATTTTTCGTTCAGAGCAGATAGCGGAATTTTCTCGCCACTTCATCCACCCTACGTTTACACGATGATTGAAGTCGTCATCACAGGTTGCTTTGCTATTGATCAGAGATCCCAGGTATTTGAACTTTTCGCACTTAGGAAGCACTGCTTTATTCAAATGAATGTCTGGAATAGACCTGAGTGGATCAGAGAACGGGCAGCACAAGTACTCTGTCTTTTTTGAACTAATGCGATACCCATTTCCTTCTAACACGTCCACCCACACATCAAGTGCTCGTTGCAGGTATGTAGGATCTTCACTTAAGATGGCTCCATCGTTACCTGGAACAAAGGTAATCGCCACTAAAGCTTAATATCGAATTTCCGTGGCTGAACTCAAAGACACAGAGGTACGTACTCCTATCCTTTATCATATTTTTACAAGGCAAAGCAGGTTGCATATGGTCGGTATACTAGGAGCCATAATAGAGAGATTCGTTTTTAAGCCCTTTTTCCCTTAACAGACTTCTGGGTTAAAGTGGTATCGAATGCCCACTGTCAATATTTTTATTCAAAGATTACGTTTCTACAGATGAACTAGTCCTAGGTGTCAGAATCCGGTCCTAGTCCTACGTTTCAGAATCTGGTTTTCGTTGCTTAGGTTTAATATCTGATTTAGTTTCCACAATCAAAACACTTTCTTCCCACAAATCAAAATAAAAAAAGGGAACATATTATAAGAAAAGGCACCGCGACTGGTACACAGATACACTGTTAGCATTTGGCCTAATCACAACAGAACACATGTTTTACCGGGAGGTACGGTGCGAATTCGGGAATTTTTTGCCTCAAACTGCTCATTCGAATTCGAGATCATACCGCCATCGTCTAAGTGGTTTACCACTGTAGCAAAATGTTTTCTCCATCTAGTGAGCTGGTCCTCATCCGAGTTCAGAAGGTTACCGTCTAGGCTCTTCACTTGGTGTTGTTTGGAGTTCCGACCACCAGTCAGCTCCTTAGTGATACTATAAACAGTCCTACTGTCACACCTGCTTGCTGCTTCTTTAGCCCTTGAAGCCAGTGAGTTGATATGCTGACGTTCACCACGTCTAACACTCCGCTGTACTGCTTTTTCGCCCGGTATTGGCCTTCAAGCTTGGTTCTCCCTACTGCTGAGACTTCTGCAATCAGAGCCTTGATTGCTGTACGCTCATTGATTCGTCTCCAGGTGTTTGTAGATAGCCATGTGCGATGGTTTTTCAGCTATTTACCGGCATAGGTGCGTGCCCCAGCCGTAAAAGCATTTTTCACAGCATTCCAGTGGTCATCCATGCTCTCCTGCATTATGCTGCTGGTGCCTGAACTGTTGCGAATTTGGGGAACCTTGAGCCTGTCGACATTAAACCTGGTGATATTAAGTAAGTTTGAGTGGTTGCTATGACGGATGCAGTACGAAGGCGTATATGAGCTAACATGAGAAGGCGAGCCCCACAGGTGGATCAGTAGAAATGCGGTGAAGTGGGAGGGTTGTGATCCCTTGTTTTCGGATCACGGCCTCGCTGAAAAAGGAAGAAGAAGAAGAAGATGAGTTTGTGATCTCGTTAAAGACCGATGTCAGCTCCACGTCTGTTTTGGACGTCCAGGAGATAGTTTCTAAGGCGACGACTGATCGCAATGTGGTCGATTTGGTTGGATGTTCATAGCCTGTCAGTAGAGACCCAACTGATCTTGTGGCAGGTGTTATGCCTAAACAGCTTACCTCCAATGGCAAAGCGGTTGGTATTGCAGAAGTCCAAAAACCGCTCACCGTTATCACTACGCTCTCCAAGGCCGTGTACTTCCATTACGTGCTTTAGCATAGTGTTGTCGCTACCTACCTTGGCAGTGAGAACTCCCATCATCATTACGATATCCCTGTTAGACGTTTGGTTGTAGACGACGCCTAACTGGCAAGCATTTTTGATGTTTTCGAATATCTCTTGCGGATGGTGAAGGACTATCTCATGGACCGGAAGCTGTTATACAACACCACAGAAGGACCACGAATAAAGAAGATTACTGCTGGAGTAGCTCAGGGATCAATCCTGGGACTCGATCTCTGGAACATCTCCTACGTCGGCATTCTTCGTATGGAAATGCCCGAAGACACCTTCCTGGTAGGGTATGCAGATGATATCGCCGCGGTGATTACGGCAAGAGACACCGAGAGTGCGCAAAGAAAACTCAACCAGGTGATGAGGCGGGTGCACCTCTGGATGGAAGAACATGGCTTAGGTTTGGCCACAGAAAAGACGGAGATAGTCCTTTTGACAAAGAAGAGGATTCCAACTATTGTCGACTTCCAAGTCGGGTCTGAGGTAATAACCAGCAAGGAAGCGGTGAAGTACCTAGGGATGGCCCTAAGCACGAAGCTCACTTTCTGGCACCAAATAAGATCTGTTTCGGAACGAGCTACGAAGGTCACAATGTCACTAAGCAGATTAATGGCAAACGTTGGAGGCCCAACAGCCAGCAAGAGAAAACTCCACCCACAGTCACCCACGCCATTCTCCTGTATTGGTGCGAGATATGGGCCGACGCACTAAGACAACTATTCTCTCTTTTTTGAACTAATGCGATACCCATTTCCTTCTAACACTTCCACCCACACATCAAGTGCTCGTTGCCGGGATGTAGGATCCTCACTTATGTTGACTCCATCGTCAGCAAAGAATAACTGATGTACCTTGGGGTCCGTCATTTCACCTTCACGCAGAAAGTCAAGGACTGCAATAAAGAGGAAAGGACTTAAAACGCTTCCCTGGTGCACCCCGACTTTGATTGGGAACTCTTCGGTTACTCCAGCGGGGCATCTTACTCTTGTCTTTGTTCCTTCGTACATATCCATGATCATCTATACATAGGTTTCTGGAACACCTCGATGTCTTAGCGCCACCCATATCAGATCTCGTGGTTGTCTGTCTATTGCCATTTCAAAGTTAACCAATACAATATGCAAATCCTTTAAGGAATCACAATGTTTTTCTATTATGATCCCTATACTTTGGATTGCATCTGTGGTTGATTCACGCGCGGTAAACCCGCACTGATCATCACATAGCCGTATTATTTTTCGCAGTCGGCCACTTAATAGCGGCTCAACGATCTTCATGGTGTGTGACATCAGCTTGATCGAATGGTAGTTATCACAGTTTCGCGTATCACCCTTCCCTTTATATACAGGGAGAAGGTGGCTTTCCTTCCATTGATTCGACATTGGATCACCTCTCATAAATTTGAAGATGAGAATTCTGAGCCATCTGAACCCAATCTCTCTCATCTTTTTCCAGAACTCAGAGACATCTCGTCTGGCCCAACCGCTTTCTGTTTTCGGAGAATTTGACCGCCTATTCATTCACAATACTGCCGCCACCTCTGCAGAATTTTGTCGTCATCCACAAGAAGCTGGCCATGAGCATTGCTAATGAACTTTGATGAACGAGGCAGGTTGTCTTTCGAATCCTTAAAAATAAACCAGATGGATATTTGATTTTTCCTTTAACTCCCTTTTGGATCGTTGTATCTCAATGAAAAAAAAGTGAAATAAGTTCGTCCACAACATATAAAGCTTATTAAAGATACTACTTCGATACTATCCCTTCGTCACCAATACGTTTAAGAAAAAAAAATGTACCTTATTATACGCCATGGCACATTGATTAGCGTGCCGGGCCACTGCGCGTGAGGTTCAATAAGCGTGTTTTGGTGAGACGTTACTGCTCAAGCTATATTCAGACGATTGTCAGATCTTACAATATTGCCAGGCCTACCAATGAAAAAGGTGTCCCAAATGTCTTTCAACCGTCTGAACTGACGATTTTGATCTGACAACGTTGTCCGAAAAGCATTGTCGGACCATTGTCAGAGCGGCATCTTACAATGATATTTTCAGGCATCTACCAATCGTGTGAACATGCTCTTTGTACCACTGACAGACAGACAGATTTTTAGGACATCGGCAGACTCATTGGATGTACGAAGCTTATGACATCTGACAATGGTAAGGTATTCTTCATGTCAATTCAGTGAAATATTTGGTGCATGGAAATAACTGGCCGGGAATTTACTTCACAATTGACTTCACCTCAAGTGGGAAATAAATCCATTTTTATGATGTGAAGTTATTTCTCACTCAAAGTGGGAAATAATTTAACCAGAAATTTTTTAAAATTATTTCTCACCTACGATTTAAATTGTGACTTTAGTTTTAAGTACACAATGCATAAACAGTGTAATATGTACAGCGGAGCATACTGCCCCTCTATAACCCCCTTGCTTGGGGCCACTATTGAATTTGAAGTAGGTACGAGGTTGGGTGTATGCAAGGTTTTCTTAAATGAAGCCGAAACATGAAGTATCCATACGCAAAAAATTGCGATACAACTGTGGCTCCTCAGCACGCAATTCGACGAACAGTTTCGTTTAAAATTCCTCCTGCTGGCAGCGGGCCACCCAATCCTTCATCCAAACACTACGGCATTTACGTGGCATTTCGTCTTCCTTCTCGCTGATTTCCAATACGTACGCGGCCAAGATTGTCGCAAGTGCCTCCTTCTGTTCCACTTTGATATATATTTTTTTTTAAATTTTGAGACTTTCCAAGATTTTAATAGTGACATTCTTGTGGACTCTTCCTTGGTTGATAGAATGAGGACTCTAAGTCTACTCCCAGTAAATGCGTCAACCCCTACTCACTTTACCAAGGATTCTAGCACCCTTCTTGATGTATTTTTTGTGAGTCATCTGAACCGTGTTATTCACTACAATCAACTCTCCGCTTCTTGTTTTTCCCATCATGACCTTATTCATTTAACTTATCAGTGTCAACCAGCTATTTCAGATACAAGTTACAGTTTTAGAGATTTCAGAAATATAAATATGAATCAATAAGAAGAAGATTTCAGGTCAGTCGAGTGGTTTCGAATATATGCCATGGCGTCTGTTGATGATCAAGTGTCTTTTATTCAAGATAATATCAAACATCTTTTTAACACTCATGTTCCTCTAAAAACAAAGACAGTGAGAGCCAAACAACACCCTTGGTTTACAGGTGTTATTAGATCCTTAATCGCTAAGCGCAATCAGGCTCATACGGCTTGGAAGAGATTCACTAAAATCGTACCTATTCCCAAGAATAGTAATGAATACAGACCTATTGCTATTTTGCCATTTTTATCCAAGATGCTTGAAAGGATTATGAACCGTCAGATGCGTAGTTTTCTGCACAACAATAATATGCTTTGCATCAACCAGTCCGGTTTTCGTCCTAAGCATAGCTGTACTACGGCTTTGATAAATGTTTTTTTTTTTTTTTTTTTTTTTTTTTCCGAGGGTAGGTGAAAATCTTCAACAAGACACTATGAGGATCGACAGCGCGTGCTCATAGTAGTGTGGGATTCTTACCCACTAAAAAACCTCCCTTCAAAACAGACTTGTTTTTATTTTTACTACAACTAAGTATTCGACTTATCAAGTAGTTTTCGTTTCGCGAAATAATGACGTTTTGCAGGTACCTTCCCATTGGAAGTTCCTGCCAGCTCCGCAGTTTAGACGCGGTTACTTATCGCGCTAGGTCTAAAGGTTTGGTCCTTTGTAGACGGCGCAGTAAATTTCTTTCTTCCAAAAGTTGGAGGACTGTAATATTTACGTGACTTTCTAGTCGACTTCTATGCTTTCTCGCGTAGGTTTGAATTTCGTCTTCGATTGTTTTAATGCCAAGGTCTCTGTGATATCGCTATTTCTAATATACCATGGCGCATTTACAATACCTCTTAGCACTTTGTTTTCAAAAGTTTGTAAAATTTTAATATTACTTATTTTGGTACAACCCCAGAGTTGTATACCATATGTCCATACAGGCTTTAGCACTTGCTTATATAAAAGCAGTTTGTTATATATATTAAGCTTGGAATATTTTCCAAGTAACCAATACATTTCTCGATATTTGTTATCTAGTTTTTTGCGTTTTTTCTTAACGTGCGTTTTCCATTTCAGCTTTGTATCAAGTGTCATTCCAAGATACTTAGCCTCGTTTGCAAACGGAATTTGAACCGAGTTTGAAATGATCGGCAAATTATTTATTTTTTTATAAGTAAAATTTACATGAACAGATTTGGTCTCGTTGAGTGCGATTCGCCAAATCTTTGTCCATTCATTTACTCTATTCAAAGCTTCTTGCAGTTTTTCTGTAGTATCTTCGACCGTTTTACCTACTGTCAAGATAGCAGTGTCGTCGGCAAATGTAGCTAGCTCAGTGCCTTCTACTTGCGGTATATCACGAGTGTATAATAGATATAAGACTGGACCAAGAACGCTTCCTTGCGGCACCCCAGCCATTATTTCCTTAAAATCTGAATATTCGTTTCCACATTTGACGCGGAATAGCCTATTCGTAAGGTAGTTCTTCAAAATATTATATAGGTGCTCTGGCAGAACTTGTCGTAATTTAAACTTTAAGCCTTCGTGCCAGACCTTGTCAAAGGCTTGAGAAACGTCAAGGAATACGCTTGAACAAATCTTTTTTTCTTCAAGTGATTTTTCGATTACATGTGTTATTCGATGTACTTGTTCAACTGTAGAATGCTTACTTCTAAATCCGAATTGATGATCAGGGATGAGATGCCCTTCTTCTATAACCGGCTGTATTCGCCTAACCAATATTCTCTCGAACACTTTGGATATAATTGGAAGAAGCGAAATCGGTCTATAAGAGGTTTTTTCATTCGGCGGTTTTCCAGGCTTAAGGACCATTATAACTTCGGCGACTTTCCATTGACTGGGAACATATTCTAGTCTAATCGCGGCGTTTATAATGAACAGAAGCTTAATTAGAGCTTTTCTTGGTAGTGCTTTAAGAACCTCTCCCGTAATTAGGTCGTATCCAGGAGCTTTCTTAGGTTTAAGTTTCTTGATTTCTTCCTTAAGTTCGGTAAGTGTTGCATTTCTTATTGCGCTATTGTCTATATACGACGTATTTATATTTTCAATAAGAGCTTGTCCATCAAACGGTTTGAAAGTTTCTTCCAGGTGGGTGGCAAAAACTTGCGCTTTCTCTTTATCATGCCTGGCCCATTCGTCTTGATTTTTCCTAATTGGCGCGGCTTGAATTTGAGGTTTTTTAATACCTTTTATAGCCTTCCAAAGCGAATAGTTAGAATCTTTTTCTGCCGTTAAGCTTTCTAGGTAAGTTTGTATTTCAATATTCTTAAGGTCTTTAATAGATCGTTTTAGTGAGTTGCACAAACGGTTAAGATGTGCTTTATGTTGCGGAGCCCGAGTTTGTTGCCATCTTTTACGCGCTTTTCTCTTCTCCTTAATCATCTCTTTTATTTCCTGCGGATAAATTTTAATGTAACTGGCCGGGGTTCTCCTTAGGTTGGGAGTATTCTTCCACGCGGCACCCTGTAAGATTTCGACGAAGCGATCTACTTCAACTTCAAGTTCATAGGGCGTTTTAAGTGATACGCTCAGCTCAATATTTGCTTCAATATCTTTTTTAAAGCCGTCCCAATTAGTTTTCGCGCCAGTTAATCTGGCCGGTCCTACTTTTTTAATCAAAGCTTCGCTTATCGTCATAATGATTGGAGAATGATCAGAGGAGAGATCAAAGCTCTCTTCAACTTTTATACAGTTGCTAGATATTCCTTTAACAACAAAGAAATCAATCAGATCTGGTATCTTATTTCTATCAGTTGGCCAATATGTTGGTTTACCCGTCGAGTAAAAATCACAACTGAATTGCATACCCGCATTATAAAGCTTTCTACCTTTCTGAGAGGCGTACCTTGAGCCCCAGTAGGGGTGTTTCGCGTTGAAGTCACCACCAATAATAAAATTTGGTTTAAGGAAGTTGAAGATGTTTGTGAAATCACTTTCTTCAAGTTTACATCGCAGTGGACAATATATAGACGAAATGTTGAAAGCAAAATGTCTATTTCTAACGCGTACCGTGCTTACTTGCATTGCTTCTAATTCAATTTTTATTTCCGCTGAGTGTTCGATATTTTCTTTTATAAACAAAGATGATCCGCCTCTGGCTCTTTCCGATGGGTGAAAGGCGTGATATCCGCTATATCCCCTTATCTTAATATTCGATTGCTTTTTCAGATGAGTTTCACAGACCAAGCATATATCAATATCTTTCTCTCGCATAAATATTTCTAACTCGTCGAGTCTTTGTATGAGCCCGTTAGCGTTCCAAGTAAGAATTTTAAGCGTTTCTTTCATATTCTGGTTGAAGTGCGCGTGTTATGAATGTTGTTTTCTAGTGCAACTAGTCTCTCGAAAATTAGTTTATTTGTTTTGCATTGCTCTTCAAGTTTCGCAAGAATTAGGGAAAAAACATTGGATACATGATCTTCTGAACTACCTCTATCACTATTTTTCAATGTCGCAACTTGAGAAGGAGTTTTTACATTAAAGTTTGGACGGTTTCTTGCTTTGATCTCCCGTGAGTTGTCGGTCGTGTACGTACCCTTAACTGTCTTCGCCGCTTGAGCATAAGACTGCACGCCAATATTCGGAGATTTTGCTTCTGTTACCTTATCTCTATTACTTTCGGATTTTTTATCATTAACCGATCTTAAGTTAATATTGACGGACTTTCTATCTTTCGCTGCTTTTTTCGTAGCTATTTTGGGTCTGTTCTTGATTGGTTTCATATTCGGGCGCATCGAATTTTTTAGCGTATCGCGGCGTTTTTGAAGCTCTTTCGCCACTTCGCAACCTCGATAGTTCGCAGGATGTTTTCCTTTGCAATTTATACAAGTGGCTGGGGTTTGCTTGTTTAGGTGACACTCTTCCGAGAGATGTTTACCTGCGCATTTGACGCATCGCGGCTCTTTCTGGCAGTAAGTCTGCGTGTGATTGAAGCTTTGATAAATGTGGTGGAAGAAATAAGACAAGCTGTTGATGACGACAAAGTGACATTCCTCACTCTCTTAGATTTTTCCAAAGCTTTCGACACGGTCAACCACAATATTCTATGTAGCAAACTTAGGAACCAATTCCATTTTTCGTCACTTTCTAAGAACCTAATTTCCTCATATTTATATAGAAGATCTCAGGCAGTTGTTGCTAATAACTCCGTATCTACCTTCCTACCATTAAATAGAGGTGTCCCTCAGGGGTCAATACTGGGCCCACTCCTCTTCGCATTATATATAAATGAGCTCCCTTCACTCTCACTACACTGTACTATTCACATGTATGCTTATGATGTTCAGCTATGTAATAGTTGAAAATGGGGCATGCGAAGTGAATGAAGAACTTTACAAGATACTAAACTGGTCGCAGTCAAATGGTCTCTGCCTAAATCCGGCTAAGTCAAAATGCCTGGTAGTCTCAAGGACCTCCATCGATACGTCGTATTTTCCTCAGATACATCTTAATAATGCACCCATAGAGTTCGTCAATTCTGCAAAAAATCTTGGTATAACTTTCAACAAAACGCTTACGTGGAATGATCATATAAGATTGACTATAGGAAAGGTTTACGGAGGTCTTCGTATGCTATGGGCCGCTCAGCGTATAACTCCATTGAAAACAAGAATGATACTTGCTAAAACCTTGCTTATTCCTGTTTTATTGTTCGGATCTGAAATCTTTTCCAACTGCGACTATGACCACATGCGAAGACTTAATGTTGCTTACAATAGTGTTGCACGGTATATTTATGGACGGCGGAGGTATGATCATATTTCCTCCTTTTCCAAATCAATCCATGGCCTCACTCTCGAGAACTTTTTTACTTTCAGATCGTTAATCCTGCTTCACAATATAATGCAAACGTGTCAACCTTCCTACCTTTATCATAAAATTCGTTTTCTGCGCTCTACTAGAAGTTATGATCTTGTTACAGTACGCTACTCGTTTTTAGTATCTGAGCGTCAATTTTTCGTGAACGCTATTCGGCTATGGAATTCCCTTCCTCGAGCTATCAGAATGATAGGCAGCTCAACCCAGTTTAAAACGAGACTAAAACAGCACTTGGAGATGCTTTGATGATGATGATTGGTTTTATTAGGCGTCGAATTTGAATTTGAATTTAAATCTAAAATGCAATAACTTGCCGACTTAATATTATTATCCTCTTGAATTGTTTACATATTCTTTGTTTCCTTTTTTACTTTTCTATATCTAGCAGTTGTAATTCTATTTTATTATTATAATTTTTCTTTTTACTTAGTACACAAATGGAAACATTCACTATTAGTATTGTATGTAATACTGAAGCTTGCACTAATTTAAAAGATATTGTATCTTACAGTGTAAGACTATACAAATAAATAAATAAATAAATAAATAAAATAATTCAATGCATTACGAGAATAAAAGGTCTGCCATATGCTTGAGTCTGACAACCTCTGACAACGGATCTGCCAATTTTTTGTAAGCTTTCACCTACCAACCGTATGAACTGACGATTTTTAGTCTGATAACGTTGTCAGAAAAAGCATTGTCAGAAATTGTCTGAAATTGGGACAAAATCTGACAACCGTGTGAACTAACAATTTAACGTTGGAAGATAGGTTCTCATTGTCAGATCATCGGCAGCTATTTCGGTACATAATGTGAGCATTAAGGAAGATGGGTCAGGGAGAAAGGAGACACCGATGTGCAGTGGTCCTAAATGTCTGTAGGTCATAATGGAGAGGAAAAGTAGGCTCTGGGAGAGCAGTCCACAAACGTGTTGTGCGACTCATAAAAGAATCTCTATATTTCACCGTACGTCCAAAGATAGGCTTAGGGGTAAACTGATAGGCATTAGCATTGGAGGCATGACACGTACTGTGGTTAAAACGAAGAATGTATGGTATGTATGTATGATGAATAGGGCTTCGCTTTAATGACAAAAGACAGCATTGAGTTTTGGAAGCATTAAATTCCACTCTATTGGTTAAACCCCATACATATATGCTGCCGAGGTCGGGATTTAATGTGTTTAACATACGTTGCCGTTCTTCATCCACGACCGAAAAGTAAAGTCGTGAGCTTGGGAACGAATTTAAAAACTGAGGGTGTTGTCATCAGCGAAGGAATGGATTGGATTAGAAGTTGCAGACAGAAGATCATTTATGGAAATAAGAAAGAGAGTCGGCGACAAAACAGAGCCTTGGGGGACACCAGCATTTATTTCGTGGGATGCAGACTCCAAAACAACTTGTATTGAACGGCCCGAAAGTTAATTTGTAATCCATAGAAGAAGAGTAGCATAGATCCCAAATGCACGCATTTTCAACAAAAGAGCTTGATGCCGAACTCTGTCAAATACTTTTGAAATATCAAGCGCAACAATATTGCTTTCACCAGGGTGGTGCAAAGATTGGTGTGATATGACATCAAATCACCAATGGTATTTTACTTCAAATTGAAATTTTTAATATATAGTTCATTGTGTAAAATAGAATTTCAGTTGAAAGATATAAAAAACACACTATATCGAATCTCTGTACTGTAAAATGTGCGATAACAAATCCAAATGTAAACAGTCTATATAAATCACCAATGGATCTGTAGCAACAAAAGCCATACTCTCAGTTATTGAGGAGCTTTCGCTATTCAAGGTATTTCATTAGCTGATGGTTTATCAGCGATTCCATGACCTTGGAAAGAAGCGACGTGAGTGCAATGGGTCGGTAACTGGAGAAAGAAGAAAAATCGCCTGTTTTAGGTATGGGCTCGACAAATGCTGTTTTCCACCTACTCGGGAAGAGTGGGATCGGTGAACAATCTTACGCAGTGTTTTTGCCAGCGAAGAAAAACACCTCTTCGGAACAATAGGGGGTATACCGTCTGGACCAGTAAATTTGTGTATGTTAAGAGCTTTAAGTACTCCAGCAACTGTACGAGTGCGAAAGTCGACTTGTCCCACTGAAAATTCGATGCTCTCAAGTACAGGTGGAGATAAAGCACGATCCAGGAGTGTGGAGTTTGCTGCAAAGTGAGCAGCGAACAGATTAGCTTTGTCTAAGGAGCTCACAGTTTATTTATTTTATTTATTTAATAAATTAGGGATACATGATACTAAAATGTTAATAATCTTAAAATTAAGTATCTAGTCAAAAACCAATAATTTAGAAAGACAAGAATTTTTTAAAAGTATAATAACTGGAATATAATATTTTGAGTTTTTTGAATGAATTATTTTATAAAGAAAGAAATCGTTTATTTAACATAAATATAGAGATTTAGATTAATTTGATAAATGTTAAAATATCCCTCCTCTTGAACATGGGCAGTGAATTGATCGTCTGCAATTCGACAGGGAGACAATTTCAGAGTCGAATTGCTGACACGATGAAGAAACGTTCTGCTATTATGTGAGAAAAGCGTGGAATTATCAAATTTACGCCTCTACGTAACTGAGCAAAAAGTAACATTTCACTTAAATATTCAGGAATTTCGTTCTAAATAATACAATGTATCTTTAAAATACTTCCGAAAGAGTAGTACTCACCCAAGCTGATTCCCAGAAGATTAGGATTTAAACGTGAACCACTGGTGAACCCATTGACATTGCATATAAAACGCACATAGTCATAAAACGCAACATTAAGTTTACGGTGACATTCATAATCCATGGAAGGATAGACATTACAATTATACGTAAAAAACGGGACAATCAGACTTTTCACTAGACGCAATTTCATACTGGGAACAAGCAAATGAGATGAACATCTTAACGTACGAAGAACGGAGTAAATTTTTTTAATTGCATCAGAAACGGTCAAATAGGCGACCCCACAGGCACATCAGTAGAAATGCGGTGACGTGGCAGCGTTGTGATCCCTTAGTTTCGGATCATAACCTCGCCGATTAAAGAAAGAAAAAGAAGAAGAAACGGCATCACAGCAACTTAGCGATGAGTTAATGCTGAAACCCAAATATTTAACCTTACTGACATACGGGATGGTTTTACCACCTAGTTTAATCGCCGGAAAATCAAATGGATTAGCTTGAGTTCTCGAGAGGATTATAGCCTAAGTTTTCAAGAGATTAAGCAGAAGTTTTGGTTTAATATCGCCCAGCTTTGAATCCTCAATAGATCTTCATTAACTCGAGCAACACAGTCTTCCATCAAACCAATAGGTTGAGCTAGGTATATTGAAACATCATCAGCTTACATCAGCACTCTGCAGTGAATAATTGATTCAGGGATGTCGTTAATACATATTGGGAGCAGTGAAGGTCCCAAAACTGAGCCCTGTGGTACCCCGGAATTCACAACAGAAGCCAATAATGATCCGCTTTCAGTTACTACGATCTGCACTCTATTACTGAGGTATTTACTCAGTAACTTAAGCGCACCAGAGGAAAAATTAAACTTATTCCTAAGTTTAACCAGCAAAATTGAATGATCAATGCTGGTACGTCATTATGAATGAGCGTCAATATAGATGACGAAGCCGAATTCTTAATATTTTTCACAAATGACCAAACGTTTTTACTATCCTTGGGACAATGTAGTATTTTTTTCCTCAATTTTTGGTCGTGGGAGAATTTAACACGGTTAATGGGAGTATTACATTCGTTTCCAGCTCGTTTGAACTTTTTTCACTTTTCCTCAGTTGGGTAAAACCGAAAACTTAATTCCTTTAACTTAATAGCTTCTTTACAGCTCAAGTCATACCACGCGTTTTTCTTAGATCTGATAGCGTTTATCCTGTGAGGGATATAAGTTCTCATACCTAGGAGAATTGTATTACTGATCATATCAGCCGCGGCGTCTATCTCACTATCGAGGAAGTATAGCGATCCGTTAAAATTCCTAAAGAACTTATTTAATTCATCCAAATTGGCTTTCTCGTATAGCCAAACTGTTCTTTTCTGAGTTTCTTCTTAAATTGCTGATTGGAATACGAGAAATTGGCCCATTGTCGCACATTGGTAGACCTGGCAATTTTATTGTAGATAAGATCTGACAATCGTATAAACATAGCTTCAGTAAAGTAAAATCTTGCACTGAGTAGAACAACAAAAAATACTAGCAACTACTTAGCTTTTATGTTCAGTCAAAAGGGATGTGTAAATTGTAACACTCAATTTCAGAGAGCGCTGAAAAGTATTTCTTCTACATCGCGAATATTTTCTTAGGCTGATAGCGAATTATCATCAATCTTCAAATATTAAAAAAAAGCTTCAAATCCAGATTGACTGGGGATCGTTTTGGTGAGAAGCTTTTACTTTGCTTTGCGCCTAATGCTTGAATTACAGAAAAGCACCGAAATGTTTTTTCAGGGTCCTACCTCTCACAAACGTTTGACAAACATCTGAGAGTATTATTGTCACGAGAAAGCTTCTCAAAAATAATTCTTCTATGCGTGCGAAAAACGTAACGCACACAGCACGAGTGGTTGCAAGAAGCCTATGCCCTTCATGGCCTGTTGTGCCAAATATATACGTATGAATAATGGGATGGAAGCCGAAAAGGAAACTATGCCACCTGGAGCATAGGAATGGAAGGAACTACGGAAAAAGGTGCGGAAAAAGCTGGAAAGTCAACCGAACGTCAAAAATAAAAACGAAAACAAAAAAGAAAACCAAAAAGACGAGGAGGAAGTGCAACTGTCGTTTCATTTAAAAAGTTAGATTACAGCAGCAAAAAGACGATAAAAGAGAAGATAGAAGAGTGGAAAACGAGAAGAAGTGCAAAACACGGAAGGCCCGAGGCCATCATCATAACGAAAACGGGAGAGATGTCATATGTGAACATTTTAAAAATGATGAAGGAAAAGCCAGAGCTAAAGGAGTTTGGTGAAAATCTGAACAAAATCCGAAGGACAGCTAAAGGTGACATGCTAATCGAGTTAAAGAGGAAACATGATGAGCATTCCGAGAAACACAAGGAAGATATGGTCAAGATCCTCCAAAATAAAGCAAAGGTAAAAACCTTGTGCTAACAAGTAACGATAGAGTGCCGCGACCTAGATGAGACAATGAAACCAGAAGAGATCTGTAAGGCCAAAGCGGAGCAATTCCCATCAGCAGCGAACATCACCACCGATGCTATCAAATCCATACGGACTCGAACGGCTCTCATCAGTCTTCCAGCGAATGAAGCAAATAAGATCACTACCGTAGGGTATATGCGAGTAGGATGTGTCTGGTGCAGGCTGCGCTAACACATAGCCTCGACATAGTACTACAGATGTCCGGAATGCGGACATGTTCCTAGGCACTGTCAAAGCGAAGTTGACCGTACGGGAACATGCCTACGATATGGGGACAAAGGACACATTACGAAAAGGTGCACAGCGAAACCGAAGTGTGCCATATGTGACCCATGAAGTAAAACAGGTAACGAACATCCTACCGGTAGTTTTAGATGCGCTTCGTACAAAAGCGCGGTACGAGCAATCACAGCGAAACAATGAAGTGCATCCAAATAAATCGAACGCACTCTGAAGCCGCTTCTATAAAGAAGCAGATATAATCCACATCAGCGAGCAGTATAAAACAGTAAACGCCAGTGCAAGGTGGGTGGAGGACAAAAGCAGGACAGCAGCAATATGGACCTGTGGCACATACCCATTTGAGCGCAAGGACTCAAGGAGGTGGCAGAACTACGTGTTTGCAAAAATAAAAGGAATACATTTATTTCTACAGCTGTTGTGCCCCACGGAGTGCGAGCATGACAGAATACGAGGAGATACTGGACAAAATCGTGACTGAAGTACCAGGAAAGTCACCAACCATCGTGGCCGGGGACTTTAATTCCTGGTCAGTTGAATGGAATAGTATCTGGACAAACCGACGGGGCGAGGCGCTAATGGAAGCCTCTGCCAATCTCGACCTAGTGCTGCTAAACAGAGGAAATAAGTACACCTTCCACAACGGCAGATGCGACTCCATGGTTGACTCGACATGCGCCAGCAGGTCGTTAGTAAGAACAATTAAATGGTACGTTTCAGATTTGTACATGAACAGCGACCACCAGGCCATAATATTCGATATAGTAGAGCAAACACGATTCCAACACTGGAACCTGCCTCGTAAGGAACAAAAGCAGGGCTGGAAAACAAGTGATTTAGACTGTGCCGACATGCCCGGGTATATGCTAAACAGCATCGAAATAACGAGTGATGCAGCAGAGGAGCAAGCAAAAGAAGTCATGCCGCGCAGGGGAAAAGGAAGTGGAAGAACGCCGGTATACTGGTGGAACGACGACATCGCCAAGCTCCAAGCCGACTGCCATAGAATGCGGAGGCGCCAGCAAAGGGCAAGAGGCAGAGACTCAGAGAACTATGAAGAACTTCGATGGCTCGGAGGAACAAAACAGCACTGTGCTGTGGTGACACTTAATGTCAAGAACGCGTTCAACTCAGCCAACTGGAGCTGTGTACTAAAATCACTGAGTGACCTGCAGATACCAAACTACCTACTGCGGATAATTGTGAACTATTTCGAAGACAGAACCCTTTACTATGACACAAAAGAGGGACCAAAGGGGTACAAAATCACGGGAGGAGTTCCACAAGGGTCGGCCTTGGGACCAATTCTATGCAACATAATGTACGACAGCATTGTAGGATGACAAAGGCCGAACGGAGTAGACATCATCGGTAATACTGACGATATCGCAATTATAGTAGTGGCCAAAAAATTAGAGGAAGTTGTGCAAAACTGCATTCAAACAATCGCGAACGTGAAGCTATGGCTACAGACATCAGGTTTAGAGCTAGCCGTTCTCATAAGCAGCCGTAAAAAAGTGGAAAACCTCAGGTCGGTGAGCAAACTATTGAATCGAAGCCGTACATCAAGTACCTGGGAGTGTTGCTGGACCACCGACTTAGCTTCAGGAACCATCTAATGTACGCAGGCGAGAAGGCCTCCCGGGCAGTAGCGGCACTATGCAGACTAACGCCAAATATTGAGGGATCAAGGCAGCCAATCAGAAATCTCCTAACAACCGTGAGTAGGTCAATACTTCTTTTTTTTTTTTTTTTTTGCCGAGAGCAGGTGAAAAATCTTCCAAAGACACCATAAGGCCCGACCGCGCGTGCTTATGGTAGTGTGAGATTTTTACTCACTAAAAAAACACCTCTCTTCAAAATTAATACTACAACTAAGCCAGTGCTTATCCAGTAGTTTTATTTTCGCTTACGAGAATCGTTATTCTAGAAAAAGATGATCGTATGTGATTAAAAATAAATGTAGCACTTTAGACAGGTTAAATTCCAATGAAAGTTCCTGCCTTTTTAACGACCTTCATATGCTATGACGCGAGGTCAAAAGGTTTTGTCCTTTGAAGACGACGAATTGAATTGTTCGCGTCAAGTAGTTGAGTGATAGTACGGTTACAATGGCCGTGAACACGATCTTTGTGTTTACGCGCAAATTTTGTTATCTCTTCGACGACGCTGGGAATTCCCAGATCCCGATGAATATCTTCGTTACGTACATACCACGGTGCGTTAACGATCGTTCTAAGAACTTTATTTTCAAAAGTTTGTATGATGTTTCTATTGCTTTTCTTAGTACAACCCCATAGTTGTATACCATACGTCCACACTGGCTTTAGCACTTGCTTATAGATAAGCAGTTTGTTATGTAGGCTCAACTTCGAATGTTTTCCGAGTAGCCAGTACATTTGTCGGTACTTGTTTTCGAGCTCTTCGCGTTTCTTTTTTACGTGCGATTTCCTTTTAAGCTTAACATATAGAGTCATTCCTGGATATTTTGCTTCGTTCGTGTACGGTATTTGGGCCGAGTTAAGATACACAGCTAATCTATCCACCGTTTTATAGGTAAAGTTGACGTAAGTAGATTTGCTTTCGTTCAGCACAATACGCCAAGAATTCGTCCAAGCGTGGACTTTATTAATAGCATGTTGTAGCTTTCCAGTTGCTGCTTCAATAGTTTCGCCCGTTGTCAATATCGCCGTATCGTCCGCAAACGTTTCTTTCCTGTGGGATATCACGCGTGTAGAGTATCTATAGAAGCGGGCCAAGGACACTTCCTTGTGGAACTCCGGTCGGAATCTCTTTGAAGTCAGAGTAATCGTTTCCGTGCTCAACACGAAAGAGTCTTTCAGTGAGGTACGATAGTAAGATTAAAAAGGGTTGCCGTGGCAGTAGTCGTTGCAATTTATACTCCAAGCCTTCGTCCCATACCTTATCGAAAGCTTGTGAGACGTCAAGAAATACACCACAACAAATCTTTTTTTCTTCGAGAGCTTTCTCAATCACATCAGTTATTTTGTGGACTTGGTCGATTGTAGAATGTTTGATTACACAAGGGAACAAAATTAGACTTTCTTTTGTTGCATGGAATTTTATAACTGTTGTTTACTAATTCGAGGTCGCTGATTTCAAATATAACCTGAATTTTTCTCTAGCAGCTTCAGTTTTTGAGATACAGCTACCGGCCATCTTTCTTACTAGTTTCGCTTAACTTTTATAAAACCGATCTGCTTTTTTTTTTAAGTTTTTTTTTTACACAATGTCCACGTCGAGAAATATCTGCAAAAACGATCCCAACTATTTTTGTAACATCTGCGGTGAATATACATTCAAAAATTGTAGACTTAGTGTGTCGGAGTTCGCAAAACAGGTGTATTTGGATTATTTTGGATTTCTTTTGGACACCCGCGACAAGTACTGGGTGCCTAATGTGGTGTGTAAGACATGCGTCGAGTCTTTGAGGTTATGGGCGAATAAGAAAAGACCCCATTTCAAGTATCAAACACCAATGATCTGGCGGGAACCTTCGAATCATCAGGATGATTGTTATTTTTGTGTGGTTGATATAAACGGGATTAACAAAAAAAAACCGGTGCAAATGGTTTTACCCTAACTTGATATCCGTTACTCGACCAGTCCTGCACTCTGGCGATGCGCCGCTGGCGGTACCACCAGCATCTTCATCTACACAAAATGATCACGAAGAAAAAAACCCTTCAAGTGATACAAGTGTGGCAATTGACTTTAAACCAGATATTTCTTCTGAGCCCCGGCCATTTAATCAGGAAGAGCTCAGCGCATTAGTCAGAGACCTTGGCCTTTCTAAAAAAGCATCGGAGATTCTAGCTTCTCGATTAAAGCAAAGAAATCTTTTAACCCGAGAAACAAGAATTTCGTATTATCGTAAGAGAGAGACAGACTTGCTTTCATTCTTTTCTGAAGATGATGACTTTGTTTACTGTTCAGATATTCCTGGTTTATTGACAGCAATGGGAGTACAAAATTATGATCCAAATGAATGGCGTTTATTTATTGATTCCTCTAAACGTAGCCTGAAATGTGTACTCATGCATAACGGCAATAAGCTGGGTTCGTTACCGATTGCACATTCAACTAAAGTCAAAGAAGAGTATGCTACTGTAGCTTCTGTTATGGGTAGAATCAAGTACAACGAATACAAGTGGCTGTTATGTGTGGATCTGAAAATGGTGAATTTTCTTCTCGGCTAACAAGGAGGCTATACAAAATATCCGTGTTTTATTTGTCTGTGGGATAGCAGAGCTAAGTCTGAGCTAAGTCTGGCCTTCCAGGCTAACTATGGTTCCGGGACAACTGAATGTGATAAATGAACCACTAGTGTCCAGGGATCGCATAATACTGCCTTTGCATATCAAACTAGGGCTCATGAAACAGTTTGTCAAAGCTCTGAACAAGGATGGTGATTGTTTTAAATACATCTCTAAAAAGTTCCATAATTTAAGTACAGAGAAACTGAAAGCCGGAATTTTCGATCGTCCACAAATAAGAAGGTTAATAAAGGACGAAAACTTTAACAGTCATATGACTGATATCGAAAAAAAAAAGCCTGGAATGAATTCGTTTGGATTGTAAAAAAATTTCTTGGAAACAAAAAGGATGATAGCTATGCGAAGCACGTAGAAGAGATGTTGTAGCGCTTCAAGCAGCTTGGTTGTAATATGAGCATCAAAGTGCACTTTCTCCACAGCCATTTAGACCATTCCCCTGAAAATCTTGGTGATCTGAGTGAAGAGCAAGGGGAACGGTTCCATCAAGATATTCGAACTATGGAGGAGCGGTACCAGGGTCACTGGAATGCCCACATGATGGCGGACTACTGCTGGAGCATTAAAAACAGCCCTTGTGAACCAACTGAAGGAAGAAAATCTTATAAAAGAAAATTTTTTGATATGTAGTAGTTGTTTTTTAAATATTTTTTTAATTAAAATATTTTTTTCTTGAAAAAAAAGGTTTTTTTTTATATCTCAAAAACTAAAGCTGATGCAAAAAATCAGACTTTAGATATAAAATCAGCACCCCGAAAATCTATAATAATAGTCATAATATTGCAAGCAACGAAAATGCTGTTCCCTTGCGTTATAAATCCAAACTGATGGTCAGGAATGAGACGTCTTTCATCGATTACGGGTTGTAGATGTTTTGAAAGCAGTTTTTCGAATATTTTTGAGATAACCGGCAATAAGGAAATAGACCGATATGATTTATTTTCATACAGAGGTTTGCCTGGTTTCGGGACCATTATAATCTCGGCGACTTTCCATTGTCTCGGAACGTAGAGCAATCTGAACGAAGCGTTGATCATGTAGAGCAGGTTGATAAGAGCTTTGTAAAGCTTTTGAGATACAGCCCGATAGCCCTCAGCGTCATTAACCTTGATTTTCCATGCATCGTTTCGCAAGGAAGTTACTTTAAATTCAGTAGTGATCGTTGTTTTTAAAATTTTCCTCAAAGAATTGTAGTCTACAACGCCTGTAATATTTATTGGTGGAGGTGCGCGTTTGCTTTCAATTTTCTTATCAGGTTTGGGGTGCGCTTTGCAATAAGGTTTGTGTTGTGGGTAAACCTCGGGCGATGAACCGGCCTTGCTTTTTTAGATGGTCTTCGTTTAAGTATCCAATCCGTTTCGCGAGCGAGTTCTTCTTCGTCTGTACTGTAGTGATGGGTACCGTGGCGAAAGTGGTTAGTGTGTTGGGGGACTACGCATGAGGTTCCAAGTTCGAATCCCAGAAAACACTAAAAAGTTTTTTCACGGTCCCAACTCTCGCGAGCGTCTGACAAACATCCGAGAGTATTGTTGTCACGAAACAGCTTCTCAAATCGCCGTTCGGATTCGGCATTAAACTGTAGGTCCCTTCCATTCGTGTGAAAAATGTAACGCACGCAACATGAGTGATTGCGAGAAGCTAGGCCCTGCGAAATATTTGTTTTTTGTTTTGATGGGTACCCGGAGAAGGCTCACTATGAGTAACCGTCTGCGTTTTTGAAACTACTAAATTGACACCAACTAAGCGAACTTTTGTTAGTCCCTCCGTAATAGCTGGCTTCAGCTAGACATATGTATTATGGCTAGAACTTTTTGGCCGGTTAATGACTGGAAAATATCTTTTCTCTAAATAATCGCTAAAATATCATGTACGGGGGCATGCTGCTGCTATATACACCAAATAAGACTAAAATGGTGGATTTGGCTAATGTCATCGCTATTGTTGTTATCGTTAAGCTGTGAAAGTGGAGTATGTAAGAATCAGTGAAGTATTGTATTTGGAAATAACACTTTTTTTTTTTTTTTTTGTCGAGAGCAGGTGAAAAATCTTCCAAAGACACCACAAGGCCCGACCGCGCGTGCTTATGGTAGTGTGAGATTTTTACTCACTAAAAAAACACCTCTCCTCAAAATTAATACTACAACTAAGCCAGTGCTTATCCAGTAGTTTTATTCTCGCTTACGAGAATCGTTATTCTAAAAAAAGATGATCGTATGTGATTAAAAATAAATGTAGCACTTTAGACAGGTAAATTCCAATGAAAGTTCCTGCCTTTTTAACGACCTTCATATGCTATGACGCGAGGTCAAAAGGTTTTGTCCTTTGAAGACGACGAATTGAATTGTTCGCGTCAAGTAGTTGAGTGATAGTACGGTTACAATGGCCGTGAACACGATCTTTGTGTTTACGCGCAAATTTTGTTATCTCTTCGACGACGCTGGGAATTCCCAGATCCCGATGAATATCTTCGTTACGTACATACCACGGTGCGTTAACGATCGTTCTAAGAACTTTATTTTCAAAAGTTTGTATGATGTTTCTATTGGTTTTCTTGGTACAACCCCATAGTTGTATACCATACGTCCACACTGGCTTTAGCACTTGCTTATAGATAAGCAGTTTGTTATGTAGGCTCAACTTCGAATGTTTTCCGAGTAGCCAGTACATTTGTCGGTATTTGTTTTGAAGTTCGTCGCGTTTCTTTTTCGGGTGCGATTTCCAGTTGAGCTTCACATCTAGAGTCATTCCTGGGTATTTTGCTTCGTTTGCGTACGGTATTTGAGCCGAGTTTAGATATACAGGCAATCTATCCACTTTTTTGTACGTAAAGTTGACGTGAGTAGATTTGCTTTCGTTCAGCACAATACGTCAAGAATTCGTCCAAGCGTGGACTTTATTAATAGCATGTTGAAGCTTTCCGGTTGCTGCTTCAATAGTATCTCCCGTTGTCAATATCGCCGTATCGTCCGCAAACGTGGCGACGACACAGTTTCTTTCTTGCGGGATGTCACGCGTGTAGAGTACATACAGAAGTGGGCCAAGGACACTTCCTTGCGGGACTCCGGCTGCAATCTCCTTGAAGTCAGAGTAATCGTTTCCGTGCTTAACACGAAAGAGTCTCTCGGTGATGTACGATCGTAAGATTAAAAAGAGTTGCCGTGGCAGTAGTCGTTGCAATTTATATTCCAAGCCTTCGTGCCAAACCTTATCGAAAGCTTGTGAGACGTCAAGAAATACACACACAACAAATCTTTTTTTCTTCCAGAGCTTTCTCAATCACGTCAGTTATTTTGTGGACTTGGTCATTTGTTGAATGTTTAATTCTAAATCCAAACTGATGGTCAGGAATGAGACGTCTTTCGTCGATTACGGGCTGTAGACGTTTGGAAAGAAGTTTTTCAAATATTTTTGAGATATAGGCAATAGGGAAATAGGCCGATATGATTTCTTCTCATTTAGCGGTTTGCCTGGTTTCGGGACCATTATAATCTCGGCAACTTTCCATTGCCTCGGAACATAAAGCAATCTGAACGAAGCGTTGATCAAATAGAGCAGTTTGATAATAGCTTTATTCGGCAATTCCTTGACTACCTGCGCCGTTATCAAGTCGTAACCCGGAGCTTTTTCCATCTTTAAATTTTTAATCACTTCCCTCAGTTCAATCAATGCAACTTTTTTTACTTTAAAGTTGTCAGATGTCGTGACTGGGGAGTCGGGCGTTAACGAGGGGCCGTCGAATGGCTTAAACGTTTCTTCTAAGTGCAAAGCAAAAAGTTCTGCCTTTCCTTTGTCGCTCTTGGCCCAGTTTCCATCGTTTTTCCGAATTGGTGGCGCTTGCATTTGAGGTTTCCGGATGCCTTTTAGGGCTTTCCAAAGCGAATAATTTGATTCTCTTTCACCAGAAAGATTTTCAAGATAGGTCGCTATCTTTTTGCTTTTAAATTCGCGAATACTATCTCTAAGGCGATTGCATAGCCGGTTAAGGACCGTTTTATGCTGCGGTGCACGAGTGATTTGCCATTTCTTTCGCGCTTTTCGTTTCTCTCTCACCAGTTCAATAATTTCTCTGGGATACTTTTCGTTGCGGTTGATCTTATAGCTTCTAGAAGGAGTGTTTCTCCATGCCGCTCTTTGAATTGCTTCCACGAAACGATCAATTTCGTCCTCTAGTTCACAAGGTGTTCTAAGTGATACATTTAAGGCAATATTTGTTTCGCAATCATTTCTAAAGCCCTCGCAGTTTGTTCTATTGCTAGTGAGTCTTGGAGGTCCTTTTTTCTTGATCAGTGCTTCTCCAAGTAATAAAATTACTTCTGTACTCGGCCCCAATGTGGGCATCAGCGATACATCGTAATTCATACATTAGAACGATGAACTCGGCGCATAGAATCGCATCTTTAAATGCTGCGCCTTTAGAACTGTATCAGCGGATGCGATAAGCGTAATATCAGGCCGAATGCCTATCGATCTAGACTCGAAGAAGGCTGCGGCCCTACGCGAAAACGAGCGCAATGACGGAACAACAGCTATAGAAGCTATAAAATTGGAATGTGGAACATCACAACCAAAAGGTGATGGACATAGAAATTGATCCCCGAAGTTGATGAATGGATTAGCAGAAAGCACGGGGGGGGGTAAACTACTACCTAACACAATTTCTATCGGGGTATGGATGCTTCCGGGAGTATCTCTACAAGTACAAGCACGAGGATGACCCATTCTGCCAGCACTGTGATGCAAAAATGCAGAACTCAGAGCGTGTACTTATGGAATGCCAAAATTCTATTGGCGGGCAAGTGACCCTTAAAAGCGTGACCTCATTTATGTTGGCAAGGAGCGAAGGCTGGGAGAATGCAAATGAAGTAATTACGAGTATGATGCAGCAACTGCGTATAGAGGAACGTATAACGAGAAACGCGAGAAACGAAAATCCTGCCAGCTCTGGCAGCTAAAAGAAGTGACGAAATGTCAAACCTGCCCCTGCGAAGGAATGCCTTGACTGGCGGTGGCACAGGGAAACAACAGGACAGAGAAACCGGAGGCGTTTTTTTAGCACATAACCATGCAGGAGCATGAAGTCGGGCGTAACTCGTAGCACGGGCTACAAGTGTCCAAGAGGATTAAAAAAATAAAAATAAAAAATGCAATGGGATGCAATGCTTTGTTTATTTAAATGGGTGGTAATGGATTTAAATACAACACAAATGTTGTTCGTTAAAAAACAGAGATAAAAATCCATCGGTGATCCTTGAAGGCATACAACAGCATGATGTATGTTCAAAATGATTAATGCACTTAATCCGTTTCAGTCTACAATAGTTATTTGTTTTCATTTTCCATTGCTATTATTATTTATTTTTTGTTATTACTTGTAACCTTTCAATGTTGCGTCGCAGAGATTACCTACTTACCAAACTCATTAATCACTTTAATTTGCTACAACACAGACCGAATCGAATCGAGCGCACCTTCACAACGCCACTATGAAAAGTTCTGGGCACACGTGAATGATGCAATTTTTATGCAAATGTAAACATTCAATGCGATGCAGATACGCGGTGTGACATTCAAAATGCCATGAGGTTGTAAATGAAAATTTTCCACAGATTTTTAATTGCACTAACTTTACTTTTCCACTTTTGGTTGTACAAGTCAAACAGCTTTGTTAACTTTATTTCCCAGCCGTAAACACTATCAGTCACTCTAATCCGCATGAATATGGTCAACTGAAGAGGCACCAAACTCTGTTTGGCTATTTTTCCATATTCTGCTTGCCCCTAAAAAAAAGAAACACTGACCTGGCCGTGTTGAGATACATAGGAAGTGAAATTTTATGGCCAAAATAAATTTCGGTTGATTAGCATAGCTTTGACAGCTCTGATAAATGGCTGTAGCCGATGAGTGTCGTCGCTTTTTCGGTAAAGTTGAGAAAAAGCGTGGCACTATTATTAACCCGAACAGATGTTAAGGCGCCTCCACAATTGGTGCCGCGCACCGTAGGCCATCATAGCAATCGACGATGACACAGTTTCGCGCGTCAATGTTTCTATTTAATTATGATTTTATTTCATGTTAATATGACAGATTGCAGTTAGAAATGCGTTATGAGTGTTAGTTCTATGATTATATCTATATGCAATTGGAACGGTATAGGGAAACGGGACAGGAGGTGTGTCTGATGCAATAAATTTCAGTATGGTACTGGAGTAATCATTTTTATGTGTTAGGTGTTGCCAACTTGATGAAGGGGGAGCTGTTAAGATGCCGGTTTTTTTTTTATCTTACTATAAGTCCCATGCCGCCAGCAGCAAATGCGGAAGACCAGTGGCAGCGTTGCCAAAAAGCTATCAGAGATACCGCCTCTGATGTACTGGGTTTCTCTCGGCCACCACAACGAAACCCCTGGTTTGGTGAGGAATGCCGGCAAGCACATGCAGTAAAACAAGACAGACGCTGCATAGAATGAAATAAGTTATTTCGTGAGGACTGTTGATACTTGGAAGAGTAGTTCAAATAACTGTGCATCTTAAAACAAAAATTAATTAAGGTTCCTAAAAAAAGGCTCTATGTTAGTACATAGTTCTGAATTGAACCATTGACAAAATAAGCCTCATTTTCACAGAGGGTTATGTAGCCTAGCTGTCCACTGCATTGCGATTGATCGGGAAACTACTGACTGCTTAAAACTTGACTTGGGCCAGTAGCATAACAATCAAGTTCGTGATGAAGTGCTTACTTTACCTCCTAGTGGTGGTCCCTGGGCAACTATACGTATAAACAATTATACGTGTAGCCTAAAATTGCAAGTGTGGGTTTTCTGGGGCCTTGATTCTAGACTAGGTAATGTGGGCCAGCAACCTGCGTTACTGAAAACCGACCGCTACAGAAACCGACACTCGGATTCCTCGGATAAGGAATGATCACATGTTGATGACTTTTTGCTATTGTACCCGGACAAAGATAGGTTTCTGGAATGTAAAGACGCTCCTCGGCTCGGGAAGTGAACGCCCTTACAATGCGATATAGACTGGACATTTTGGGGGTAAGTGAAATCAGATGGTTACAAGCGGGCGAATACCAGTCCCCAACGCGTAACACTGTACTACTCTATTCTGGAAGACCATCCGGAAGTCCGCGGGAATATGGAGTTCCGCTACTGTTAACAACAACATCACGCAAGGGTCTAATTTCCTGGCAGCCTCATGGTTATAGGATTATGACAGCCAGATTCCGGACTAGAGTACGACGCGTCACCATCATACAGTGTTATGCCCCAACGAATGACTCGACTGAGGACGTAAAGGAGAGCTTCTACAATCTCCTAAGTGCAGTCTTCAACACAACACCAAATGGAGACATTGTCATAGTGATGGGGAATTTGAATGCCAAGGTAGGCAACGACAACGAAGGGCTCAAACATGTAATCGGAAAGCATGGACTAGGCAACCGCAATGACAACGGCGAAAGGTTTGTGAATTTCTGCAATGCCAACGGCCTTGTGATAAGTGACACCATGTTTGAACACAAGACCTGCCACAAAGTAAGCTGGGTTTCCAACGACAGGCAAGCAACCTCCAACCAAATTGATCAGTTTGCTATCAGCCGCCGCTTTAGAAGTAGTCTCCTGGACGTCCGAAACAGGCGAGGGGCAGATGTGGGGATAGTACGTGATCACCATCTTATGATAGCTACTCTCCAACTACGCACTGCTGCAGTTCGAAGATCCCACGACAATACAAGAATGCCCAGGTTCAACATCGATAGACTTAGTGATCCTTCAGTGCGTCAACAAATAAAGGAGCACCTTTCACAACGTGTGGAAGCAATTAGCAGCTCACTGCCCACAACCATCCAAGGCCATTGGTGTGCTGTGAAAAATGTTTTCACATCTGGTACTGAAAGAATCGTCGGTCGATCGCAGGGAAGACATATGGTGTGGCTTTCCGAGGTTACCTGGAGATAGATTGGTGAACGAAACAACTGTAAGCTCGCGTTGCAGCTACGCCAGCAGCAGGGAGAAGCGAGCTAGAATCCCTATATTGCATGAAGATGAAAGAAGTTTAGCGTAGCGTGCGACGTGACAGATGCAACTACATTAATGCGCTAGTTACAGGAGCAGAAGAAGCTGCACTGAGGTGTGGCACCAGGACCGTTTACAGAATCACCAAAGAGCTGACAGTTGGACGCAGCTCCAGTCAACACCCAGTGAAAGCCTAGACGGCTCCTTGCTCATTTCGGATGAGGACCAGCTCAAGCGATGGAAAGACCATTCTGCTACGGTTTTGAACCGCGTATTCGCTAGCGATATGCTCCCAAATCAGACTGAGGTGCCCGAGTTGAGAGATGCCCGAATACGCACCACGACTCCCAGTAAAGATGAAATCACTACCGCTATCAAGGCACTCAAAACCAACAAGGCGGTAGGACTTGACGGTATTCAAGGACAGCTCTTACGAGCAGCGCCAACAACATCGGTTGAGCTTCTGCTTTCATTTACAGAGAGAGCTTGGTAAGCTGAAAGCTTTCCTAACAAGTGGAAATAGGGATTGATCGTAAAGCTTCCTAAGAAAGGAAATTTGATGGAGTGCGGAAACTGGAGGGGTGTTTGCGTGCTGCCTGCTAAGATAATAGCTAAAATTATCCTGGAGCGAATCAAATAACATCTCGAAGACACACTCGATGCCGAACAAGCAGGTTTCCGCTCTGGATCCACCGCTACATATGACGGTTCCAAATATCACATTCTACACAGAGGAAGGTTTTTTGAGGAATTTGAGATCCAAAGTGGGGTAAGACAAAGCTGTATCCTTTTACGAATACTATTCCTATTGGTGATTAGCGATGTGCTTCGTGCAGCTTTGTCGATGGGAAACGGTGGAATTCGATAGACTCTTACATCACAATTGAAACATCTTCACTACGCTAACGGTGTATGCCTACTCTCTCACAAATGACAGCAGATATGGAGAGGGAGGCAGGCGTCGTCGGGCTGAAGATCGATACTTCAAAAACTAAAATTATTAGCCTTGAAACAAGCCCATCGGCTCAAATATGCATTGCTGGACAGCCGGGAGTATTGTCTCGACCGATGGTGAAACCGAACTGGATATAGCCAACAGGATCATCAAAACAAAGTCCGTGTTCGGGATGTTGTCCAAAATATGGCGAAGCAATGCAATCAGATTGAATACCAAGCTAAGACTGATCCGTTCCAACGTTGAATCCGTGCTATTATATGGATACAGCACGTGCAGAGTGACCATTACTATCACCAAAAAGCTGCAAACGTTCGTTAGTAGGTGCCTGCGCAATATCTTGAGGATTTGCTGGCCCAATCGTATCTCTAATGAACACCTTTACGAGAGAACGGGTCTGGAACCAATATACACAACCATCCAACGGCGGAAGTGGCAGTGGATTGGTTACACGTTCCGAAAGGGTGACAGTTCCATAGCGAACCATGCTATGCAATGGAACCATTTAACTCAGGATGGCAGAATATCGGGCGGTCCGAAGAACCGTCGAGAAGGAGGCACGGCAGTTGAGGTGAACTCAGACACATTGCCAGAAACCGTGCACGATGGCGCGTAGGCGTAGTAGAGTCCCTAGGACCCACAAGGGGATACAGGACATAAGCAAACGGTAGTGCATGCGATTAGATGAAAACAAAAAGGTTCTCACTTAGCCTAGGCCTACCAACTTCTACTCTCCACCGCTGGGTGCCTAGTACCTTGATCAAAGATTGGGTAACCAGCCCCCTTTACGATCCTGACGGCAGCAGACGAGAGTAGGCGAAGAGTGCTTTCTCACTAGAGAACTTGTTCTTGTTCCAGACATTAGCGGACGAATTTCCTAGACGTAGTCAACGGTAGCGTTTACATTTCTAGTTAGGTTGAACTTATTGAACACTATCGCAGGTCGGTAAGGATTTCCCAAGGTTAGTCAGGACCTTGAAATAGAGATGGTGGCGTGTTAACTCCTTACCACGTAAAAAGACTTTCGCTACGAAGCAGCTAACAGCCTCGGATACGGATGATTTTCTGTTGACGACTCTTGCAAACATGAAAAGAATAACGATATTCGTGTCCACACGTAGAATGTTAGGTTTCTGTATAGCTCATGTGCAGCCGAACAACTTGCGGAAGCCCTGGACTGCAGCAAACCGGACACTACCGCCATCTTAGTGCGATGAGAGGATGAAAAACTGCGACATCTGCTACGGCGATTGCTACAGACAACAAGTACAGCGTCTATTCGGGTGCGGATTTGTTATTAAAGGCAGACTTAGGCAAGAAGTCTTGAGTTTCCGGCATGTGAACGAGCGCTTCATGACAATCCGTATCAAGGCTTGATTCGCCAACATTAGCTTAATATGTGCTCACGTCCCTCACGAGAGGATGGATGACGCGATGAAGGATGACTTCTACTACCTCTTGGGCAAGACATATTGTATAAGCAGTATCCTAGCGACAACGTTAAAATTATCCGGGACGATCTTAACGCAAATCAAAGAGAAGAGGTCATCTTTAGTGGTCGGAAAGCACAGTCTGTACGACACCACATCTGACAAAGGATTCAGACTAATCGACTTTGCTGCGGGACGAAACGTTGTCGTATCTAGTACGCGGTTGTCACGTCTCGATATTCTCAAGGGGCATGGCTCCCTTGTGATCGAAAAACCACCAGCAAAACTGATCATACGAGTATTGCTATCGACGCAAAGCAACCTTCCAGTATTCTGGGTGTCTGGATTTTCCGAGGAGCCAACGTGGATTCGGATCATTGCCTAGTTGTAGCCAAGGTACGAATGTGGATATCCAGAACGGAGCGAAATCAACGAAATACTGGGAGGAAGTTTGACGTCGGACGGCTACAATCGTAAGAGACCGCCAGAGCCTTTGTCGATCGAGTCTCTTTTATTCTCAATCTAAGTCCTATGAACCCATGAACATAAAACCCATACGCACCACCTCTTCATCGATTTCAAAGTTGCCTATGATAGCGTGTATAGGGACGAGTAATACTAAGCCATGCCTAGTCTCGCTATTCCTGCCAAGCTTGTCCGTTGGTGCAGGATGACGAGAAAAGTCGAAAGGAAGACCGCCGAACCATTCGATGTCAGGAAACATCTTAGATAAGGTGACGCGCTAACATGCGATCTTTTTAACATAATACTTGAAAGTATTAATTTTTCTTAGCATCCAGGAACTATAAGGGACTATGAATATTGCCTGGATTTGTCTCGGGTAAATCAACCACAGATGCAATCCAAAGTATACGGATCATAATGGAAAAACATCGTGATTCCTTAAGGGATTTGCATATTGTATTGG
Organism: Brachypalpus laphriformis; assembly: GCA_945910035.1. Lineage (NCBI taxonomy): Eukaryota > Metazoa > Arthropoda > Insecta > Diptera > Syrphidae > Brachypalpus > Brachypalpus laphriformis. The sequence goes on along the minus strand of OX246754.1, from coordinate 194,983,611 downwards.
TTGACTTTGAAAAGGCATTCGACAGACAACCACGAGATCTGATACGGGTGGCGCTAAGACATCGAGGGGTTCCAGAAACCTATGTACAGATGATCATGGACATGTACGAAGGAGCAAAGACAAGATTAAGATGCCCCGCTGGAGTAACCGAAGAGTTCCCAACCAAAGTCGGGGTGCACCAGGGAAGCGTTTTAAGTCCTTTGCTCTTTATTACAGTCCTTGATTATCTGCTTGAAGGTAAAATGATGGACCCCAAGGTACATCAGTTATTCTTTGCTGACGATGGAGCTATTATAAGTGAGGATCCTACATCCCTGCAACGAGCACTTGATGTGTGGGTGGACGTTCTGGAGGGAAATGAGTATCGCATTAGTTAAAAAAAGACAGAGTACTTGTACTGCCCGTTCTCTGAACCACACAGGCCTATTCCAGACATTTATTTGAATGGAACAGTGCTTCCCAAGTGCGAAAAGTTCAAATATCTGGGATCTATGATCAATAGCAAAGCAACTTGTGATGACGACATCAATCATCGCGTAAGCGTAGGGTGGATGAAGTGGCGAGAAAATTCCGCTATCTTCTGTGACAGAAAAATGTCCCCTAAGTTGAAAGGAAGGCTCTACACCGCAGTTGTACGTCCAGCGCTCACATACGGTTCACAATGTTGGACGATGTACAAAAAGTATGAGAGTAAATTAACGGTAGCTGAGATGAAGATGCTTCGCATGACAGCAGGAGTGACAAAGCTTGATCGAATAAGAAGTTCGAAGATCCGTGGAAGCTTTCATATCAAGGAAACCATCGTACAAAAAATAGAGCGCGACCGGCTCAGTTGGTATTGCCAAGTTCAAAGAAGCGATCATTTGAACCCTGCTAAAAAGGCAATATCAATGCACGTTCCAAAGACATCGCGATGTAGGAAAGGCAGGCCTATAAACGCCTGGATCAGACAAATGCGACGACATCGGCATTTCATTGGCCTCAGTAACCGAGTGATCCAAAATCGGCAGGCCTGCCGATATTTTCTGAGGTCAAATAGGCGAACCCCACAGGCGGATCAGTAGAAATGCGGTGAAGTGGGAGGGTTGTGATCCCTTGTTTTCGGATCATAGCCTCGCTAATAAAAGGAAGAAGAAGAAGAAGAATATTGCCTGGGTAAAAGAATGTTTGCACATTTTGACTTGGGCATTTTTTTAGGTGCTATGTGCTTGTGGGCAAGTATGGTTTCGTGACAAAATTCAACCACGAAATTTTGATCAATTATTGTTACTATTATAGACAAATTAAAATAGATCTTTCTGGGTTAGGGTGTTTATAGGGGTTATTCTCGTAATGTTACGTAACGCTGACTATACCTAAAACAATTCGGAAACATATGAAAAACAACATTTTGCATATGTTTCTTTTGCATGAAAGGATAACACGATAGTCATGCTGTATCTCATATCTATCTGGGTATAGGATGCTATTGTTTTAACGCCAATATTTGTCGCCTGAAGTTAAGGACTATCTCTCTACTGTAACACGGAATATAGCCAGCACCGTCTACTAACCACATCAAACACAAATCAATTCGAAATCAAGTCCAGCAGCTGAAAGTTATACCAATCTATGTACCAAGTTCAAACAAGGAAATAGATATCAAATAGCTAACAGACTCAATTACATTTAAGCAAATATTTACGCCCCTCAAATATTTACTTTGGCAGGGCCCCACTATCACCAGCACATGTTTAACGGCACTGTGCGCTATAAGTATTTGCTCGGAACCAGTTCCAGTGATATTCAAATTTCTTCCGCTAAAAAAAGTGAAAAAATAAATCAATATGTAAATCATTTGATAATATTTGGGTCGAATACAAGCAAACTCCCGTAGAGCCCACAAGGTCATGGATTTATTTTTCCTTCTTCGATCTGCAAGCTGCGACGCAGTATAGATACATTTACATAAAATGTATTTCATTAAACATAAAACACATTTCGGAAATAGCATTGACAATGAAAATTCGATAGCGTATGCCACCTGACTCATTCAATGCTTGCTAGAAGGCTTTAGAATCGCGAAAAAAAACCCCGACTATTCCCCTTGAATTCATGGGCTCATAAACACCGCTATAGGGGCTCCTCGAATTGTACCAGATACATCCCACTGTGGCACGTACTTTGCTCATTTAAATCCATTATGAGGCAAACTTACGAGATGTGAGACAAAAACCGATGCCATTTGGGTAACCTAGACATAGCCCTGTGTGTGGCTCGTTCATCTGAGGTGATGACAGTCATAATTTCGCGTCTAAATGCGAACGACGCCAAAAATTTATCATCGATCTGAACTTGGCCTGTTTTAGGTCGATGGCACGTGCATTTAGAGTATTGGCATCTTCGAGTTTCGGTGTTGATAGTTGTACGGAGCTGTGTTTAGTGCGATTTGCTGATAAGGTGCTCTTGGGAGTTTCCTCGCTTGACATTCATAAAAGCTTATGACCGATAGCGATAGAGTTTGTCACTCTGATATGATGTTGGCCTTCGAGCGGTACTGTTTGCCAACCATAGAGCTATCTTTTGTTTGTAGTAAGCTTGAGTGTGCAGGAGGAGTTTGGCGAACTTTCAATGACGTTTTGAAATTCGTTGACGCATTTAATGTTTAGAAAGTTGCCTTGTGGCTTGTATTTCCAAGGGCAGGTAGATATGTATTACGGCCTCATTCTAAAAGGTTTTCTAATGTAACGTATTAATACATGACTCATGTGTCACAAAGTAGCTTTGGTTGGTTGGTTGGTTAGGATCGGCCCTCGATGAGGATGTACTTAGACCAGAAAGTAGGTCCATTGTACTGCACTGTGTAAGGCGGGTGGATCACCCTCTTACTCTTGGAACCATTTGCTTCGTTTAATGAAGGCGTGAATTTTAGCCGTGCAGGCGTTGCCGAGATCATTAAGATCATTGTAGAAGTATTCACCCAGAGTGGCCTTCCTGATGTTGGCGAGCGCAGGACAGGCGCACAGGAGATGACTGATGGTCTCTTCTTCCTCTTCATCTCTGCAGCTTCTGCAGAAGTCATTATGAGGGATACCTAATCTTTGGGCATGTCTTCCTATGGCGCAGTGTCCAGTAAGGACATTTGTTATTTTTGAGAGGGTTCCTCTCTTGTGCTTCAAGAGTCCGATGGACCTGGATTTATTGAGTGTCGGCCAGAGCTGTCTGGCGGTATGACATTGGTCTAGAAGTTGCCATCGACGATTGGCTACTTTCTCGGCATCAATTTGAATAAGGTACTTAACATAAGACGCTGGCGCTTCGATGTCGGTGATGCTTATGCTATCTGTACCAGAGGATCCTTGTCGTGCTAGTTCGTCGGCTGCACAATATGTCCCCCGCATGTCACAGTGACCTGGTACCCAGCAAAGGGTGAGGTTGTACTGACCAGCTATCTCGTTAAGAGATATGCGACAGTCTTTCACTGCCTTAGATCTCGTAGTGCTGGATGCGAGGGATTTGATGGCTGCCTGACTGTCGACATAAATAACAATATCAGGTGTTGATAGTTTGCTAGCCGCTAGCCAGTCAGCGGCTTTGCGAACTGCGGTGATTTCGGCTTGAAAAACGGCTTGCCGAGCTGATAGCCAATTGTTTACTGACGATGTCAATCGGAAGCAGGTGGAGCATGGTTTGAAGCGCCGCTGTGGCAGAAGTTCTCAGTGCACCGGTAATGCTGAGACATGCAACTCGCTGAGTTTTTTCCATTATGGATAGGTTGGATTTCTTCTCCAAGGCGGGCCACCATACCAATACTCCATACATGAGAATCGGTTTAATGACCGACGTGTATAGCCAGTGCATGATGCTTGGTTTAAGGCCCCAGATGGAGCCTACTGCTTTCTTGCAGATGTATAGGACGGCCAGCGATTTCCTGGCCCGTTCGACGACATTCTCTTTCCAAATTAGCTTGCGGCCCAGCTTTAGGCCTAAATAGCTAGCACTATTTGAAAGCTTGACGGTGGATCCCCTTATCTTGGGCGGAGTGAAGTCAGGGAGCTTGTGTTTTCTTGTGACTAGAACTAGCTCGGTCTTCGTCGGGTTAACGGAGAGGCCGCATTTATCGGTCCATCTGAGAAGTTCATTAAGAGCAGACTGCATGACATCGGCCAGCGTCTGAGGGTATTTGCCTGTTGTTAGAATGGCGACATCGTCTGCATAGGCAATAACATTGCATCCAGTTTTTTCGATCTCAAATTCCACAATAGTGGAGACAGTACACCCCCTTGAGGTGTGCCTCGATGTGCATGTCGCTTGACAGTGCTACTTCCGAAGGATGCTGTTATTACCCTGTTCTTTAGAATGTGTTCTATGAAACAGCAGATGGGTTCGCAGATGTTGAGCCTGCGTAAGGCAATGGTAATCGAATTTGTTTCAACGTTGTTGAAGGCTCCCTCTATGTCTAGAAATGACACTAGGGTGAACTCTTTGCTTGAGAGTGATTTTTCGATAGGGTGGATGATGGAGTGCAAAGCCATTTCGACAGATTTACCTTTTTGGTAGGCGTGCTGTGACGTGGATAGTAGGGTGCTATCAATGGTCTCCTTGATGTGTAGGTCCAGGATTCTTTCCAGAATCTTGAGAAGGAAGGGCGTTAGACTGATACGTCTAAGGTCCTTTGGGAGGGTGTGCGATGTCTTGCTGTTTTGGGTATGAAGACCACTCTTACCTCGGTCCAGGCAGTTGGTGTTGTTCCGAGCTCAAGAATGCAGGAAAGATACTGCCATACTATGTTGAAGGCCGTCTGAATCTGGGCCGGAAAAATACCATCCAGTCCCGGGGATTTGAATGGTTCGAAACTGTTTACTGCCCATTTCAGCTTACCTTCGCTGATAAGATGAGGAGGTGCCTGTGGGCGTGCAGCATTTACCAGGGCGCGAACATCGTTGGGGGTAGGCGTGCAGCCGGGGAAGTGAGTGTCCATGAGCAGGTTGAGCTATGCTTCGTCCGATTCCGCCCAGAATCCATTGGGATTCATGAGGACACTAGGTATAGTTGGTGTTTTGGAGAGGACTTTTCGCAGTCTAGAGGATTGAGACGTGTTGTCAATACTCTGACAAACAACTCGCCAGGATCTGCGTCTAGCTTTCCGAACCTCTATTTTGAAGTTCTTCAGACTTTCTTTGTAGATCTCCCAGTCCAGTGGTAGCCTTGTTCGTTTGGCTTTATTGAATTGTTTCCTGCTTGTGCAGCAAAGGCTGTTAAGTTCTGCATTCCACCATGGGGGACGATTGCCCACCTTTCTTCTTGTGATCGGACAAGATTCGATGAAAGCTGTATTAAGTGCAGAAGTTAGAACGGTGTTTAGCTTGTCTAATTTCAACTGTGTAGTTGGTGTAGTGTACACTTGATTGGATAATTTAGCAGAGAGGGATTTATTGTGTAAGCACCAGTCGGTTTTCCGTCGATTGCGAAAGACCAAGGGTGCGGTACTGTTACAAATTTCCAGTTCGTACTCTAGATAGCGGTGATCGGAAAACGAATGACTGTCAGATACAGTTCAGTTGGAAATTGTAGGATAGATACTTTGGGAAGCAAAGGTGACGTCAAGCACCTCTTGCCGGGTTTTAGTAATAAAAGTAGGACTATTTCCTCTGTTACAAACCACTAGGTCGGTGCCTAGAAAATACTAGAAAATAGACCTACCTTGAGGATTAGTGTCGGTACTTCCCCATAGATCATGGTGCGCGTTGGTGTCGCACCCCAATATGATGGTTTCTCTTCTCCTCCTTGCTTCCTTTACCACTTCTTCCACTTCCTTGGATGGAGCAGACTCGGGGTGTTCATAGGGTAGGTATCCTGACGCCAGCCAGATGGTGGTGTTTTTTGATTTAAGCAGTGTTACTGCTAGGTCTCTTGTGCTATGGTGGGGAAGAAAAGTTAAGTTTAAGGAGGTTTTAGCAAGAATGCAAGCTCGTGTTCTACCTACATCCTTCGCGTGGTATAGCGTATATCCTGGGGCCCTCAGTCCTATGACAGTGTTATAACTTATCCAAGGTTCTTGGATCAGGGCAATGTCAAAGCCTCGTTCACTGAGGCAAAGAAGCAGGTTAGCGGATGCTAAGGAAGAATGATGGAGATTAATCTGTATCAGATTGAGCATCATTATCAGCTGATACGGACCTCTCCACGACGGTAGCGTTTAGGTCATCGGGGGATGATGGTTCATCATTAGGGATTACAACGTGGGGGAGGGCGGGAGTCGCCAAGTTAGAGGGACCTGCGATGCTATTTCGGTCCGCCGTGAAAAGCCTTACTTCAATTACCTTCAGACCTCAACGGATCTTAAACTCTTTCGCGCGGAGTAGAGGTAGTGATTCGGCAGTTAGGGAGATGACTAGCGAGCGGGCAGATCTCTTGGTGTCATTATCCGTCTTTTTAGAGCTTGGTGGCTCCTCAAATGCCTTCCAGTCTTTGACTGGTAGGTCCGGATTCTGATAGGCAATAAGGCTAAGGACTTTTGCTGGCTCGGGCGGTCCGAGTGGAACCCAGATCCTTGCTTTCGGCCTGTAGGGGATTTGGCTCCGTTCCTCCGCCTTGAGCTTGGCTCCTGGCTAGATTTCTCCTATGCTGCTAATGGCAGCGGCGATGAAGTGGACTGAGTTCTGATCGTCGCATTCGATCAGCTTAACAAAGCCTTGATGCCAGCCAGCGTCTTGAAAGGTGGTTGGAGAGTTAGGATGAGTTAAAATACGCTCGTAAAGGCAGTTCATCACTCTGCCTTCAATTAGCCTCCACTTATTGTAGGAGATCCTCCCTTCTTCGTCAGACAGGTCCACTATCGCGACGACGAGGCTGTCCTTGACCGTCTCGGAGAAGGGTTTGGAGTTCACTGAGTTCTTTGTCTTCTTCGATGCGTTGGACTCCTCGTCTACGGACCTGCGTCTCTTGGGCGCAGAGTCTATCGCGACTACGGACTGGCCCCCAGCTCGGTTTGGTAAACCAGATCGACTCGATGTGTCGTTAGCGTGGGAGCGATTCTTTCGAGGAGAGGGATTTACTCTTCGATTCGTGGGTTGGCGAGTGCCCCGGGTGGAGGACTAGCGTGAGCCACGCGTGGAAGGGTGGCGTGAGCCACGCGTGGAAGGGTGGCGTGTGCCACGGGTGGTTGGGTGGCGTTGCCCACGGGTAGCGAAGTGCCGTAGAGGCTTTAGCTTCATTAGCTCGCTGAACTGTCTGGCAATGTCAGTTGCCCAGACGTGGGATTCCCGCTCTTGCTGACTCCACTCCTTTTCTGCCTTTTTGCCTAGTCGGATAGGAGAGACTAGGTAGGATGATTATCTTTTAGTTTTACTTTGAGCCTCTTCAAGTGAATCGCTCATCGTTGCGGCGATACCGCTTGGGACGTGATACGTCCCCGATGTCGATTCCAACCGTCTAGAGCTCTAAAATAAGCCATCACACCACGACAAGGTAGATAATCAAGTGATGGACAAAGTAGCTTTAGATACCTCAAATATGCCCTCATTTGATATAGAATTCGGTTTTTACCCTACGTAATCATTTCCTACATTAATGCTTCAATCATTTCCGTGTACACATGTAAGCTTACAACACGAAATTGTTCAGTTCCAATGGTATTCTACTGTAGAGTATCCTAATGGTCCCTAGGACTAGCTTCGATTTAATCGTGAAAGCAACTTGGGTATAAGAGAAGATGAAAAGGGGCTGTCAAGGTTTTCGCCAGATATTATAGTTCTATTTGCAGCGGCTGAGTCACTTAAAACTCTGTACCCATATCCATAATCAACCTTGGAAGCACGTGTGTACTGCTGAACGTGGCTAGTTCAGTTCTTAGGGAATAAATATTAAGTAATTCCACTGGAAGCAGTGTTTCGGAAATGTTCCTTCCTTAAGCGCAAAATACCATTGTTTTGCATATTTAATTTATTTCATATTTATTTATTAATTAGTTTCAACATCATTTACAATAGACTAATATATTCTTTAAGTTATAAATGAAGATGCAATTAGGAAAAGAGAGTGAAGTAATCATTTCATTTGATTTACCTGTGTAGTGAAAACAATTCAGATGGTTTGTAAAATTTAAGACGAACTATTGAAAAGCGCAATTTGCCGTGTAATTAAATGTTCTTTCTAATTTAGGAAACAATTCGATTATTAAGTTAACTAAGCGCTATATGCCTGAAGAGAATGTGATCAAAGGAATTCGCATAACAAGATCTTCTTATGTTGAGAGGAAGTGCATTCCAAATGCAAATGGCATAAACGAAAAATTGACGCTCGGTGCAAAGATAACGATACCGCGAGAGAACTAAAGATAAGGACCGATTAGACTGTGCAAAAATTAGTTTATTGAACAAGTATGAATGTTGTTTGGAGGTTATAATCCGGTGAAGACATTTAATAGTGCACAATTTCAGATACTGGTGCAATGAGCATCCAAGAATATTTTTGGCGTAAGCAGAAACATGGTCATAGCATTTTAAGGCATAAACATATCGAATAATATTGTTGAACGCAACATTAAATCTTCTCTTGGTAATTGCTTTGACGCAGTAGCAGATTTCATAACCATAAGCTATAATGTGCACAAGAAGAGATTTAGCTAACATGAGTCTAGTTTTAAGTGGTGTGTAGCCTTAGGATACCGATAAGTTTCTAAGAGAACCATACATTTTACCGACTATCGTAGTAACATGATCATCCCAACTTAGCTTAGAATTGAACCAGATACCAAGGTTTTTAGCTTTACCAACATACTCGATTGGATTATCTCCAAGGCATATATCAGGAAAAAGGCTTAAATCTGATTCAATGCTACTGATGACCTTGCATTTTGATTTTATGGGATTCAGCTTCAAAAAGTTTTCTTGAGACCAATTTAAAATCCTGTGAAGGTCGTCATTCAGCTTGAGTACAGCTTCCGCAGTTAGCCCGGACTTACAGCTGATGTACAGTTGAACATCATCTGCATACATGTGTGCCAATGAATGTTTAATTACCGTCGGAGGATCATTAACGAAAAGCATGAAAAGAAGAGGACCAAGAACTGAACCTTGAGGAACGCCTGTTAATATTTCAATGAATTCGGAGGAAATATTATTGTAGAAAACTGCTTGCTTTCTTCCCTGGAGGTAGGAGAGAATAAATTTTGCAGCCTAATCAGAAAAGCCATATAACATCTTGAGTTTATTAATTAATATGACGTGATTTACTGTGTCAAAGGCCTTGGAAAAGTCTAGTAACGTGAGAAATGTTATTAGGTTTTCATCTAAAGCTATTCGCAAGTCATCAGCGACCTTAAGTAGTGCTGTTGTACAAATGTGTTTTTTTCTGAAACCAGATTGATTAGTGCATCTTATTCCGTTGGACGTTGCACGATTAGCATCTTATTCCGTTGGACAAAGACGGAAATCTGATCATGAATCAATTTTTCCAGCACATTTGACAAATAAGGAAGAATAGCAACTGGTCTGTACTCAACCATAGAGTTAGCTGATGCCTTATTTTTCAGAATTGGAATCATTTTTGTTAGTTTCCATGAAGCCGGGAACGTGGATGTCGTTATTATATTATTGAAGACATAGATCACAACCGGAAGTATGAAGGGAAGTATTATTTTGTCAAACGAAGGGTGAATACCATCAACACCAGCAGCTTTAGACTTAATTTGAAAGATCGCTTTGACAACATCAGTTTGCTCGACTCTGTGAAATTCAAAGTAGCTTTTTAGGGCGGTACTAAGAGGTTGGTTTGACAAGGGAGATGCTGCTTGGATATCTGCAAATTGCCTATTGAGTCGGTTGGAATCAAGGTCTTCTTCCTCCCGGACTGTATTGCGACCAACACCCGACTCTCGCAAATTTTTTCAGAGGGTTTTGGAGGGAAGATTTTCATCGTGTTTTTTGTAATATTTTCATTTGGCTTGTTTCACTTAGGAAGTATCCAAGTTTCGCAATTGGTGGAAGACGTCGTAAAACTCAGGGAGACTATAGCGCTTCCATCACAATTCATCAATCTCATCAGTAAACCAACTATTATGCACGCATTTTACACGCTTTGTTACAACGGGAACATGTTTGTTAAATAAGTGCATAATTGTACTTTGAAGATAATCAACTTGACCATCAGAATTAGATTCAAAGTATACTGGTTGCCAATAAATTGTTTGCAGATCGTGCACCAAGCGTTCTGGATTTAGGTTTTTAAAATCCCTATATTAGTACGTAATTTACTCCCGAGTAACCAATAACTTAAATGTTGAGAAAATTAAATCATGTTTCGAAAAAGCCGGGGCAGAAACTTGATTATAAAAAACGTCTAGACCAAAATTAGACAAATATAAATCTAGAAGAGTGCCAGAACTAGTATCAAAATTTGTTGGAATTATCTCATTTGCTAGACTCAAATTAAGTGACTTCATTGAATCTACGAAACATTTAGATTCACCATAATTTAAAATGTTACAGGTGAAATCACCACACAAAATTGTATTAGCAAAACCAGGTGAATTAGTCTCAAGAAAACTGAAAATGGAGGTTAAATCGATATTTTTCTTTGGTCTATACACCACACCAAGAAGACATTTACTTCTTCCCCTTAACATTTGTATAAAACAAAAATCCACCTGACTGCCTGCAACTGAGTTGCAGATCAATTTCGGCGCTAACGATTTACGAATGTAAATGCCTACACCACCACCAACTCGATCATATCTATCACCGCGAAACAGTTTATATCCATCTAGTGAATAAACTTCGTCCCTTACATCCGGATTAAACCAAGTCTCTAAAACACATATAACATCAACACTGGAGCCAACAAGCAGCCTTCGAAGATCATCTAATTTCGTTTTGGAAAGAATCTGTGCATTCAAATGACATATTCGGATCCCCTCACTTTGTTTACGGTGACATATACGTGACGTCCGTAAGCCGCTGTTCCAGCCATGGAGCTGACGCCACTAGTTTTTGTCTACGGGACCACCAAACCATGGCGTGAAAAATAAGCAAGTGCAGTGAAGGGTTTGACATGACAAACGTCAGTATATCAAATAATTTGCCTCAAGGGCTGAAGAAGCAACAAGTAGGTGTGACAGTAGGAATATCTATAACATCATCAAGGAGCTTATTGGTGATCCGAATTCTAAAAAAACTTCCAGTAAAGAGTTTTGATTTCGAATGAGGATCAGCTCACTAGATGAAGAGATTACTTCGCTATAGTCCTTATCCATTTTGACGATGGTGATATGGCCTCGAACTATAATGAGCCTTCCGAAGCATATTGCCGACCTATTTCAAGCGGCGCAAAATATAGCGACAGAATTGCTATACCCGCTCATACGGCGAGAGTGGGAAAATGATGAATTTCCGGAGGAATAGACAAGTAGGATGATCATCAAGCTTCCAAAAGAGATATATCTGATGGAGTGTGGAAACTGGAGATGTACATATATATGCGTTCTCCTGGCCGTAGCCAAGATTATAGCTAGTATCATATTAGAACGGGCTAAGAAACATTTAGATTCATCTTTCGACGTCAAACAGGCAGGCTTTCGCAGGCCCGCTCTGTTTCAAGTAGTGTGGGACTTTCTACTCGCTAATAAACCACCTTTAACCCTTTTTCAACGTTAATTCTTTCTTGCCGGTAAGGCTTACATCAGGCTTACATAAATCTCATGAGGGTGATTATTAGGTCTTCCCCTCTCTTTTTTGTTTTAAGCACTTTTTCTATAAAGGAACGTGCTTGATTCCAGCTCTGGTCACTCATTGACATTTTTGTCAGTGTGTTTTCCGGGGTGATGACGCCGATTGGAGATTCTAGCGTCCCTCTTTCAGCTTCCCATCTGTTGCACTCGAAGAACGTGTGGTTTGCGTCGTCCAGTCTGAGTCGCCATATTGGCAAGCCGGGCTCCCTGTTTTGCCCATTCCGTCTAATGTGGAGTCTTGTTGTGGATGAGCTTCTTGAAAAATTAACAAATCTTGGAATTAATTGTCAAGCCTACGCTGATGACATGTAATGATTGCCAGGGGGAAATTTGAGGAAACCCTGTGTGATATTATACAACGGGGCCTAATAGTAACTCAAGAATGGTGCAGCACGGCTGGGCTCAATATAAGCCTGACTAAAACCACAATAGTACCGTTCACGAGAAAGAGAAAACTTGAACTGAAGCCGACTGTCGGCCTCGATACTGACACCGGTAAAGGAAGTGAAGTATCTAGGACTACATCTACATAGATAGTAAACTCTTGTGGAAGAAACATACAGAGGAGATATGCGAAAAGGCTACCCGTATACTAATGATATGCAGGAGCCTAGCGGGTAAGTCATGGGGGTTTAGTCCGAACATTCTAAGATGGATGTATATTGCTATTGTGAGACCAATGATCACTTATGGAGCAATAGCATGGACAAAACGAACAAGTCTAGTCCCAACGAGGGAGACACTCACTAAAATGCAAAGACGTGCCTCTGCATCACTGGGGCCATGAGAACGTGTCCAACTTCTTCTTCTTCTTCCTTTTATCAGCGAGGTTATGATCCGAAAACTAGGGATCACAACCCTCCCACTTCACCGCATTTCTACTGATCCGCATGTGGGGTTCGCAACGTGTCCAACTGCAGCCATGGAAGTACTCCTGGAGCCACCACCGCTCCATCTTGTAGTGGAGCAAAATGCACAGCGGACGATCCTAAGGATGGCAGAAGAAGGTATTGGAAGGGGGAAATGCGTTGGTTCGAGAGAATACGATGCACTTCTAAAAAAACTTCTCCTTCTGGCCGTCCCTAGGGACGACAGTATCAGAAAATTTAACTTTGGGAAAAACTTTAGTACAAAGTTAAGTAACAAGAAAGAGTGGAGCAACGAATCCACGATATACGGACTGGGCAACCACACGATAAAGTGGTATACAGATGGTTCGAGAACTGGAGAGGGCACAGGGGTGGGCGTGTTTGGGCCAAGGACCAAGCACTCAGAACCCATGGGCAAGAGTACCAGCATCTTTCAAGCTGAGATATGTGCTATAAATAGATGCATCCAACTCAATCTCGAAAGAAGATACAGCAACTGCATACCTGCATCTGCCTTAGCAAGAATAACCTACGGATTGTAACAAGCCTCCTAACGGGGCACTGCAAACTCAGGGAGCATTTACGGAAACTAGGTATAACAAATGAGGACCTTTGCAGATTCTGCAACGAGTCAAGTGAGACTCCGGAACACCTTCTGGAATCTTGTGGGGCACTGACCCACAAGAAACTGAAATACCAAGTATCAGAAGAAGATATGCCAACCATGGACCCACTTCTCATTCTCAGATTCTGAAAAGAAACTGGTTTAGAGAAATAGCTCTAAGGTTAACTATTCTCGCCGAGGCAAGGTAAGAGCATATGACCTTCAAACACAATTCCGAAGGAACTGCAATGCGAGGGGAGCTCTAACGAGGGAACAAACATTTCCAAGGTATTAGCAGGGGGCACAATAGACCACTAGGTCGCAGTGCAAACAACCCTACACAAATAATAATAATAATTCCCTTGCAATAACAAGCTATTGGGAACAAATCAGAACGTGAAAGTTGTAGTTTACGAGAACTTGATACACACTCCGTTTGCGTCGTCATTAGGAGAATATGGGTTTGACAAAGTCATTCGACTCTACCTAATGAAAACTCAAAACATACGTGCTTTCATAGATTTACCAATTATAGAAATTTTAATTGCAAAACTGAATTTGTCCTTACTGTATTAATTCAAAAGAAAGCTATAACTCGTCTTTGCACCATATTCTGTGAAACGAACATAATTAATGTATCTGCTCCCGAAAATATATTTTTAGCAAACACGTTCTTCCAGTGACTACCACAAACATTATTTCGTATGAAAGGTTAAAGCCATAACATGTTCAAAACGACTAAATTTTAACAGCGATGTAGAATGTCGACAAGAAGGGTTGTTTTTAGCCGCACATAAGTTTGTGATCACATACTATATACAGTTCGGTCCTGGAGGAAGGCTTCTGAAATAATTAATATCTTGTTTGGTTTTTTTTTTCTGGGTTTTCCAGAGCTTCAGAGGAATGAATGTGATTATTTCATACTCGCAGCATGTGCCGGTCTGTCCCGTAAGTCATACTCATGCTAATGAGCTACATAATAATAAACTAAGGAAACAACAGAATGAAGTCCAATGTACGGGGGTTGGATTAACAAATTCGCGGTCTACTACAGAAACAGTTTTAATTCTAAATTGGCATTGCCTCTCTTTTATTCCCCAGCGTGCTAAGGGTGACTCTGTGAAGTTTCATTCATGTGCTACATTTAATTCGGTTCGAGTGCTTATGTGAGGCAAGGTAAGGAAACATCGTGTTATGAAGTACCTGCTTGAAAAACTTTTTTCTCCGAAATAGCTCCATAAATATATGTCGGTGACTTTAAGGGAATCTGCCCCATCAAGTTTAAAACGTGTAGATAACTACAAACGTGGAAGAGAGAGTGTTGAAGACATTCCAAACTGAGGATGACCATCAACCTCAACTGCAGAAGAAAACATTGTAAAACAGTGCGATCTAATAATGGTAGACCGCAAGCTGAAGAAGGGAGATACCTGAGATCTTCGGCATCTCGTATGAAGGGGCCCAAAATAATATATTTAATATTCCACCTTTTCGAAAGATGTGTTCTGAAACTAAATCGATCTATATAAATAAAAATGAAATGCTGTTCGTTGGTCATCGCATCACTTGAGAACAGCTGGACCGATTTGGCTCATTTTTCCTTTATAAAGTTCGTAATAATCCGAATAAGGTTTTTACGGAAAGAAAAATTGGAAAATTCGGAATAAACTGAGTGTTTTTTTTCATGGGAAAAATGTGTGCACCTATGTTTGTATGCTATGGACTCCGAAACCACGAAACCGATTGAGCTAACATTTTCAGGCAATCTTTGGTATTAGCTCTAGAGTTTTCGTATGAAGTTTGGTCAAAATCGGTCGACTACTGCAGTATTATAGTACTTTAGTACTAAAAAAATGCTCTTTTGTTAGTCGCATCACAGCAAAGCACGTCGGGTACCATCGGTCCAACAGTTTGCCGACTATTTTAATATTATAGTACTTTACTACTAATTTTTTTTTATGTATATATTTACGGTTGCACCACTTACCCACTGTTGGCCGGCACAAAACTGTTTTCTAATAGCCTTAGCCCCAGGCGCCTGCCTGACAGTTGTTGGCCCAGGCGCCTGCCACACAGTTGTTGCCCCAGGCGCCTGCCTGACAGTTATTGGCCTATGAGCCTGCCAGACAGTTGTTGCCACAGGCGCCTGCCTGACAGTTGTTGGCCCAGGTGCCTGCCTGACAGTTGTTGCTCCAGGCGCCTGCCTGACAGTTGTTGGCCCAGGTGCCTGCCAGACAGTTGTTGCCCCAGGTGCCTGCCTGACAGTTGTTTTCTTTTTTGTTAGGCGAAGCAATGCTCGCCGGTCACCCTCTAGTAAATGAATAAAAACGCAATCTACTGACGATGTCTGGCTGGTGATCCAGAAGATTTTGGGCAGAATTGTGACGACAGATGAGACCTGGATTCACCATTATTCCCTTGAGACCAAACAATAAGTAAAAAAGCAAAAAAAAAAAAATCGGTTACCAGCCCCGAAGAAAGCTAAAGCCTAATTATCGGCGAGTAAGATAATGGCATCGGTTTTTTGGGACTCCATCAAACCAATCACCTTGCCAAGGCTCAAAGAATTAACTGTGATTACTGCTGAGATACTTTGTGACGACTGCGAGAGGAAACAAAGAAAAAGCGGAAAAGGAGGTATAACATATTAAGCTCACTTTTATTCGGACTGAAATCAATCCAATTTACGTTTTTTTTTACGATTGTTGGTTGTTACTTAACTTTTGTTTTACCTCGCATAAGGGGGCTTATCTTCTATCGATGCCACAATTAAGGAATGCGGTCAACCTATGAGGTACGAGACAAAAGAACGCCCATTTCGCACTGTACATAGAAGGCTTGATCGATTTTCTGCCTGTAGGCATTGAGATATCAGGGGAAATTCTCTACTGAAATGGTGACACATCTTATGTCATCAAACAAACTAAAGCGGGTTGGTTCGATTGTATACGCAATACTTTTGTAAATATCACATCTCTCAGCAACACCGTCTCTTACTAACAGAAATTTGTATGAAGACACCAAAGAAAAGCAAACAGACAAGGGTCTCTGAGAAAATAAAGTGGTACAATCAAGACAAAGAAAAAGGCGAGGTGATCAAAAATTACCTCTCTCACACCATCAACGGAGCTGAGGATGAAGAGTGCAGAACACCAGATATGTGTGATTCCCTACAGCGAACTTGCTTAAAGAAGGCCAAATCACTGCTAGGAGCTTCTAAAGGCCACCACCAATACGCCAAAGAAATATGGTGGTGGAGTGATGAAGCTAAAGAAGTGATAAATGAGAAGAAAGCGGCTTTCCAAGCTTGGTCAAAGTGCCGCTCTAATAATAGAGACGAAAAAGCTCGCCTCGAAGTGGAGTACAGATGATGCAAGAAAAAAGCGAAGAAGAAGTGCGCCCAGCTCAAAGCAGAGAGTACGAGGGCCTGTATCAGGAGCTGGAGAAAATATCTTCCCCAGTTGCTGATCCAAACCAGGCTATCCCACAGTTATACAAAGTTATATTGTTATACAAAGATAGACATCGGGTTCAGATGGCTCAGAATTCTCATTCCCAAATTTATGCGAGGTGATCCAGTGCCCAATCAATGGAGAGAAAAATACCTTCTTCTTTTATACAAAGGGAAGGGTGATATGCGAAACTGTGATAACAACCGTTCGATCAAGCTGATGTCACATAGCATTAAGATCGTTGAGCGGGTATAAGGTGGCCGATGGGTACCGCATTGGGAATGGGTATCGTATTAGTTCCAAAAAGAAAGAGTACTTGTGCTGTCCATTCTCTGATCCACTCAGGTCTATTCCAGACTTTTATTTAAATGGGACAGTGCTTCCCAAGTGCGAAAGTTCAAATATCTGGGATTTACCTATTTGATCAATAGCGAAGCAACTTGTGATGACGACATCAATCATCGCGTAGACGTAGGGTGGATGAAGTGGCGAGAAAATTCCGCTATCTTCTGTAACCGAAACATTCCCCCTAAGTTGAAATGAGGGCTCTACACCGCAGTTGTGCATCCAGCGCTTACATACGGTTCACAATACTGGACAATGTACAAAAAGTATGAGAATAGATTAACGGCAGCTGAGATGACAGCAGGAGTGACAAAACTTGATCGAATAAGAAGATCCGTGGAAGCCTTCACGTCAAGGAAACCATCTTACGAAAGATTAAGCGCTGTTAAAAAAGCAACATCAATGCACGTTCCAAAGACATCACGAGGCAGGCCTAAAAACGCCTGGATCAAACAAATGCGACGACATCGGCATTTCATTGCCCTCAGTAACCGAGTGATCCAAAATCGGCGAATCCCTCAGGCGGATCAGTAGAAATGCGATTTTTTTTAGGTCGCAGTGCTCCAGGGGTCATTCTCTACCTTCCTCCCCATTTACCTTTAAAAAAAAACGTTTTGAGTGCCCGATAGATTATGTATTTATATAAATCACATTTATAACGCAAGATATGGTCAAAGCGCTTCAGATTATATACATATCTGATAACATTATTGAAAGCCACGGTGAGTTTTCTTTTTGTTTCAGAATTATGGCAGCTAAAGACTTGATGACCATACGAGTATGTAATTATTGGCATTATAAGTGTTTTGACAAGCCTTACTTTCTGGTAAGGGATTAAGTTCTTAGGCAGTCATATACTTTTCCAATTATCGATTGGTTGTGAAAGTCCCATTCGAGGGTGGAATTTAGCCAAATACCAAAGTTATTAGCCTTTTCAGTATATTTCAGAACTTTCTCACCAAGATAGATTGAAATGGCTGCCAGATGAGAATCGCTTACACATTTAGGCCAATAATAGGTCAATTATAATACCACGTGGATCATGGGAGAAAATCTCTCTTGCTACTCGCTAAAACCATTTTGACCTTCTTATGAAGCGTAGGGGGATCTTAATATCAATATCTATCAGGTCGCCTAAATCGTTGTAATAGGGGGCTCCTAAGTAAAGCTTCCTTCTGCGGAAGAGAGCTGGGTAGAAAAAAATAAGGTGAGGAATAGTTTCTTCCCCTTCTTAATACATACAGCTACTACAAAAGTCATTCTTAAAAAGTCCAAGCCTTGTAGCATTTTTGCCTATTAGACAGTGTCCATTGGTGACACCTATTATAGCGCCGATATGCAATCTGTTGAGAGAAATCAAATTCTTAGAACGTTTTAGATCCAGCTCCGGCCAAATCTGTTTTGTCGCTAGACATGTTGATCCACTTGTCCACCTGAGATGGATCGCGGCCATCCAACACACTTTGCACGAATGGAAGCGACCTATGGTTTTAGGTATACCATATCCGAAATGCAATTAATTTTTTTTGTGAAGCTTTCTCATGACGACAGTACTCTTGGATATTTGTCAGAATTTTTCGAGCGGTGGGACCGAGCGTATAAATACATTTTGGTGTTTTCTGGGGTTCAAAAGTTGAATGTCTCGCGCAGTGGTCCAACGCACTAACCACTGTACCACGATGTCACATACCTCCCAATACGCCCAACTATATGATCATGTTAGAACTGGGCTATCTCTAATCTTTACACAGAGTAGTATGTACTAGCTGGTATGGAGAGTTATCGAAGCTCAAGAGCCATGCTGTATCATATAGTTGCAAGAGTAAGCAAACAATGAAGAGACAAATTCTTGGAAGATTCTTCGGGGTCACTGGGTAGATCGATCTGCAGCAGAAAAACATATAGTCTGCAAGGAGCAAATTTTAAATGAGCTGAGTATCCACAAGGTATTTATGTATGATGCTGAGACTTCGTGGTGAATTTATTTTTTTATTTTTTTTTTTATAATTTGCGCGCACTCAAAGGGTTATGAATACCTTTAACATGTTTACACACAGTGCGGGCGTTGGAAAGGATGGATAGAGAGAGAGAGAGAAAGATTTTCGGTGTAGTGGTTCTTGAAGCTCAGTTGTTTATGCTTCAGCTATTCTCCGGGGGTGGCGTCCAGGTAACTGGGGAGATTTTGTTACTATTGTCATTGCTTCTGATTCACAGTACTTCCCGATAATCGATGTCAAGGGCAAATCATAATCAACAGAGCGAACCATTTTTCTAGCCGCATGACCAAGCTACTGCTAGTGTTATGCCTTCGCAGTAGTGTTCACAGAAACTTTTGCAAATGATCGGCCTGACTTTATATATTTCATGAGAAATAAATAAATGCTTGCTGACATCATGATTGAACCATGAACCATTAGCGTGGCAATTAACGATGTTACCACTACACCATTGCCACCCCCTATGTTCTTTGATGCGGAACCTAGTTCAAGTGGACTTGATAGATAACTTAGTAGAAAAGAGATGTAATTCGTTGGATCGAAAACTGCACCCGCATGTATGGGCAAGTATCACTCAGTTCAAAGAAGATATTCTTGTGTGCATTTCTTGACATCGAGGGCGCGTTCGATAACACTGGTTACAACTTGACCGCCAGGGCGATTAGTAGCAGAGGTATCGAAAAATCGACCAACCAATGTATTAGGGCCATGCTGGAAAGTCGATTCATTACCTCCTCCTCCGGGGGTGTGTCGGTGTCTTTAACTGCAGCCAAAAGCTGTCCTCAAGGAGGAGTTCTTTCGCTCCTGTCATGGTCAATAGTCATCGACAATTTGTTAGTAGATCTTTATAGATCAGGTTACACCACCGTCGGTTATACTGATGACTTGGCGATTTTTATTTGAGGTAAACACGGCACGACAATTTCCAACGTCATGCAAAGTGTAATATCTCAAGTTGTAGAATGGTGTAACAAAGAAGGATTGTCCATCAATCCTAGTAAAACCGTTCTGGTGCTGTTTACAAGGAAGACACAGGTCAACCTTGAACCTATTAGAAACAGAGGCACCGCACTAGTTTATTCCAGTGAGGTCAAATATCTTGGTGTAATTCTTGACAAACGACTTAACTGGAATTCACATATCAAGTCCGCCACAGAGCGTGCTACTAGAGCACTGTGGGCTAGTAAACGCATATACGGCAGAACTTGTCTACTTGTCTGGTCTCTCCCCTAAGATGATACATTGGTTGAATATAATGATGGTTAGACCCATTATCACGTATGCGGCCATCGTCTGGTGGCCAAAAACTCTCCAGCAGACAACGGCAAACAAGTTGCAGAAGTTGCAAAGAATTGCCTGTCTTGGCATTACAGGTGCGATGCGCACCTGCCCTACGACAGGTCTGGAAGCTATTGTCGGGCTAATACCCGTACCAATTTTCAGTAGGAAGATGACTGCAAGATATGCCATCAAGCTGCAGCTAGATTATGAGTATAAACCGGGTGAACTAGTGGGACATCTAAAGACACTCAACTCAATCCCTAAAAGAGACATGTTCTGCACTTTACCAGATGTTATGGTCAGGCAACATTGCTTCGGTAGGTTATTCGAGGTTGAAATATTGGACAGCGGAAATTGTTCCAATGGTGCTCCAACACTGGACCCTAGAAGTCTGGTCTGGTTTACCGACGGTTCGAAAATGGATTCTGGAGTTGGAGCTGGGGTCTTTGGACCCAACACAGGTATTTCGGGTACGACTCCTACTGTGTTTCAGGCTGAAATCCATGCCATTGAGATCTGCGCCAGACACAATCTCCGCAAGAGGATCAAGGGCGCTAGAATACATATCTTCTCAGATAGCTAAGCAGCACTTATGGCACTATCGTCCAACATAATGGACTCCAGAACCGTGAAAAGCTGCTACGATGCATTACAAGACCTTGCTAAATAAAACAAGGTAAAATTCGGTTGGGTCCCTGAACACCAAGGGATTGCGGGCAACGAATCTGTAGATGAGCTTGCTAGGGCTGGCTCAGAATCTGCGTTTATAGGTCCTGAACCTTATTGTGGCGTTAACTGTGCGACAGCTACAATGCTGATTAACGGATGGGAAATCAAACTTCGTCTAGACAACTGGACTAATGGGCCAGGTCTAAGAGAATCCAAACGATTAATCAAGCCTTACTCCTATAAGGAAATCCTTAACTTAAATAAGAAAAGCATTAAGAAGCTCGTGAGCTTTCTTACTGGCTATTGCGCCCTGAGATACCCCTTTAACAAGATGAACCTGTACCAAGAGAAGGACTGACGGTTATGTTAAGAAGAGGATGAAACATCCGAACACATTCTTTGTGAATGCCCGGCACTACACTGGTTAAGGAAACGTATTCTCCACAAGGAGAAACTTACTTCAGTGGAACTGAAATGCTCCACTAGCAAAGACATACTCACTTTCATGAGGGAGGTAGTACGTCTGTTAGATTAACTCCAATCCTCCGATACAATAGATCTTTCAGGTCGCAGTGATGGGTTGTACAAGAGGAAAAAAAAAAAGGCCAAGTATGAAGCACGAAAAACATGATACGGTGGTGAAACTCCTAAGACATTAAGAGTAAAACAAGAAGACATATTTTCTTCTGTGTTATCACGTTTGCAATTATCGGTGTCAATTGGCTGATCTTATTGGAAGTTATGTCGAGTTAGATTACACTTAAAATAAATAAATATTTGGCGCAACAGCATTTTAAGTGCAAGGGCCTAGCTTCTCGCAACCACTCATGTTGTGGGCGTTATATTTTTCACACGAATGGAAGGGACCTACAGTTTAATGCCGTATGCGAAGGGCAATTTGAGAAGCTTTTTCGTAACAACTATACTCTCGAATGTTTATCAGATGTTCTAGTCATCGATGTGATACTTTAAGAACTAAGCAATACAGGCATAAGCGTCACTGCTTACGCGGATGACGTGGTGATTTTAGTTCAGGGTAAGTTCCTTGATACATTAAGTGAAATGATGGAATCAGCTCTTAATAGTCCCGAAAAATGGGCTAGAGGGTGTGGACTACACGTCAACCTGGATAAAACTGAATTGGTACTCTTCAGTAGAAAATACAAGATACCACCCTTCAAACTGCTTAAGCTAGCAGGGGTGGAGCTTTCCCTTTCGGATCGCGCCAGATATCTTGGTATAATGCTGGATAGGAAACTAAATTGGAAACTTAACATACAGGAATGAGTCCTCAAATCATATAATGCTCTCTTCATCTGTAAGCGGACCGCGGGGAAAAAATGGGGCCTGAAGCCCGCAATGATGCACTGGCTATACATCCTTATGTATGGGGCTCTTGTGTGGTGGAAGGCAACGAATACGAAAAACACACGGGATATGTTGGCCATGGTACAAAGATCAGCTTGCATTGCCATCACAGGTGCTCTACGCACAACACCTATGGCTGCACTCGAGATCTTCCTATATCTTCTACCATTAGACCTACAAATTCAATTTCAAGCGGGCAACAGTGCGCTTCGGCTCACTAACGCTGGTCTCTTCAGGACTAATAACATAGGACATAGCTCCATTCTCAAGGAATCTTTCCGGGAATCCCTGACGAATCCGACGATATACTTGGCACCTTAGACTTCGACACATCATACGAAGTACTGTATCCTATTAGAGAGGACTGGCAAAGGAAGACAGTCTCTGTCCATAACGAGATTGCAATATACACAGATGGTTCTCAGACCAGTGAGGGCACGGGGTCAGGTATTTACGGACACATGCAGTGTGTTCTAAGCAGAGGTTCTAGCTGTACTTAAAGCTGCGGAATTACTTGAGATGGGATCAATAACCGATAAGAATATCGCCATCTACATTGACAGTCAGGCTGCGCTAAAGGCGCTAGAGTCTTACGTCACCAAATCTGAAATAATTAGGAATTGCCGCACAATGCTTAGGGCATTATGTACGCAGAACCGAGTCAGATTATGTTGGGTACCTGGACACTGCGATATCGAAGGCAACGAGCAAGCCGACGCGCTGGCTAAAAGAGGAGCGGGGCTCCCACGTAGCTATATAATTGGTAGTATTAAACCACCAGGGTGCGTGGCTAAGGGAATTATCCGGGATAGAATCATTGACACGGCTAATCTAAGATGGTCAAACTTAGATGGTTACAGGGTGTCTAAGGTTTTGTGGCCTGTGTTAGATCGCAGAATATCTGGAGAGATAATTAAATTAGATAGATCGAGGCTAAGAACAGCGATAGGAATACTCTCTGGCCACTGTATCCAAAGGAGGCATGCCATGAGACTAGGGTTATCCGATACGGATGTTTGTAGGTACTGCGATGACCTACATGTTTTAGAGGATGTAACTCATATACTCTGTAAATGTCAAGGAATTGCCAGGATAAGGCTAAAGTACCTGGGTAGATAATTCTTCGATAACTTGGAGGAGGTGAGGTCCTTGAACCATAACAAGGATCTCTTCAAATTTTGTAGGGAGATTAATTGCTTGGGGGATTGGGTTTAGGTCTTTTGCCGTTAAGGTTTCCTAGGGATCGCGATGGGCCCACTTTGGTGCCTAGTGTTTTATGATAACCAAATAACCCTACCTAACCTAACCTACCCTAACCTTGTCAGACGTTCGCGAGAGGTGGGACCATGAAGAAACTTTTTCGCGTTTTCTGGGATTCGAACTTGGAATCTTATGCGTAGTGATCCGATACACTAATCACTTACGCCACGGCGCCCACAGATTTACGCTTATAAGTGTTTAAACGAATATTTTCGTGCTCTTGCATCCAACGGTAAAGTTTTTCTTTCCTTCCTATAATCGTAATAAGACCAGAATAAATGTATACGCAAACAGCTATTTCTTCAGCTTTTACTAAGTTTAGAAGAAGAATTTATTGTAATTTATTAGCAATGACATCACATCGACGGGCCTCATTATGGATATAGACTTGAATTCGTGCATACAAATTGTGAATAACAACATGAATAAATATAACAAATTTGTGTACATTCTCCACTGTTACACATCCAACCGGAAGAGACAGATTTCACTTTCAATCGTAAAATAAATTCTCATGCAACATGCAATAGACATGGCAACTGAATTTCATTGTAATTTTTCTCAGGGGAAAATAAAATTTTTAAAAAATTGCACCTAACCATCCAGTAGCACACTATTTTATATACTCAATGAATTTCAATTCATCTTCCAGTAATAGTTTGTTCTAGATTTTTCATTCAGAAGAGATGACGGTATTGCATTGGGTGCTTCCAGTATTTTTGATATTCCTAATGAAGTCAACTGAAGTAAGTCCTTTACAACAAATAGTTAAAAATTCAAAATTTCGACTTTTGTTCGTAGGCAAGTAATACCACTGAAAGGAGAGCTAATATTCCGCCTCTATTAAAACGCATTGTACACAAGGCTCAGGATTGCCAATCATGCTGTACGTACTCGTATCTTATTTTAACATTTACTATCTAAGCACATCTTTCAAAACAGCATGTGGAGTATCGAACAACATTCGAATCGTTGGTGGTACTGATTCCGACGTGAATAAGTACCCCTGGGTAGCAATGCTTCTCTCACGTGGATATTTTACTTGTGGAGGTTCCTTAATAAACAACAAATACGTTCTAACTGCTGCTCACTGTGCGAATCCATCTCTAGCATCTGGCTATGAAGTGCGATTTTTGCAGAATCGACTCGATACAACTCTTCCCATTACAATAAGTCGAAAGGTAATCTAATGAGATGCATCCTGTTTCCTGAATTGTGTATTTTCTGCCTCTAGGTAAGTCAAGTCATCATGCATCCAAATTATAACAGCCGCACACTAGAGAACGACATCGCGTTGCTAAAGTTAAGTGAAACCGTCCAATTTAATGACAAGATACGCCCAGTGTGTCTGCCGACAGTAACCAGCTCTTATACAGGACAGAGTGTGAGAATGATTATGAAGAAATGGCATACTGTCGGATATTATAATGTTTTTACTGTTTATCAGGGAATCGTCATTGGATGGGGTGCTCTGCAGGATAACGGAAGGGTATCAACACAATTGCAAGAAGTCACAATACCAGTCATCACAAATAAGCAATGTCGGGACTATGGATTGAAGGTGACAACAAGTATGATGTGTGCTGGCGTACAGCAGGGTGGAAAGGATTCCTGCCAGGTACAGGATTTTGGTGATTCTGTATAATTTTGTGTTTACTAAACATTTTGTAGGGTGACAGCGGTGGTCCATTTCATGTGCTTAGTGGCTCGAAATTTACGCAAGCTGGTGCGTATATATTATTTACAGGAAATCTTAGCATAAAGTATTAAACATATCAATCTCAGGAATTGTTTCATGGGGCATCGGATGTGGTGGTGCAAGACGCCCTGGAGTCTATACCAAGGTATCTAGCTATATGACATGGATTCGACGAAACACTGCAGATTCATGCACGTGCTGAAGCTGGAAAAATTAAAGATAATGTGGAAAAATAACAGTTATGTTGTAAACTAGTTTTGTCAATTAAATATTTCGGTAATAGTGTTCCTCAAATGTTACTTAATATTTATTTTTTAAACCTTTAATATAAGGGACCACTGCAATTGGGGTGATCTTTGGCCAATAACCACTACACTCCAAGTAGGTTGTGGTCCCTTTCCAATATTGGGAAGTTCTCCTTTTGATGTGCTATACTAAGTTATACATCTGAGTTACACTTGAAGTGTCTCCAGGTGGGTGCTCTGATGATCATACGCGCTAGCCATCTTTTTTGGTCTATAATATTTTACCAGGGACCGTCTTTTAGGACAGCGGTAATTCCACTCACAAAAAGGAGCAGAATTCCGGAGATTACACCACCAAAAATTAAAATGGTCATATGGCTGGGAAAATTGTTCGCTCTGATGGATGATTGATTTGCCTAGTTGTGCGCGGTAAGCTACAATATAGCATCTGTTTACTGTCCGCCGCGATGCTCACTAGAAAAAGATGACGACTTTCGAGTCTTCAATACCCTTGGTTCAAATTTCCTTAATGGTGGTGATTTCAACGCGAAGCACACCTTCTGGGGTTCAATATGTACATCTTCTAAAGGAAAAATTCTCTGCGAAGTGCCAAATGAATTCGATTGTTGTTTTTATTCGACAGGAAAACCGACCTATTGGCCAACTGACTCACAAAAAATTCCCGATCTTATCGATTTTTTTGTTACAAAAGCGATTTACGAGAAGTTTATTACAGTCAAAGAATGTTTTGATCTCTCTTCTGACCACTCGCCAGTAATTTTATTACTTGGAGAAGCGCTGATCAAGAAAAAAGGGCCTCCAAGACTTACTAGCAATAGAACAAACTGGGAGGGCTTTGGAAACGATTGCGAAACAAATATCGCCTTAAATGATCACTTAAAATACCTTGCGAACTAGAGGACGAAGTTGATCGTTTCGTGGAAACAATCCAAAGAGCGGCGTGGAAAAACACTCATTCTAGAAGCTATAAGATCAACCGCAACGAAAAGTATCCCAGAGAAATCATTGAACTGGTGAGGGAGAAACGAAAAGCACGAAAGAAGTGGCAAATCACTCGTGCACCGTAGCATAAAACGGTCCTTAACCGACTATGCAATCGCCTTAGAGATAGTATTCGCGAATTTAAAAGCAAAAAGATAACGACCTACCTTGAAAATCTCTCCGGTGAAAGAGAATCAAATTATTCGCTTTGGAAAGCCCTAAAAGGCATCCGGAAACCTCAAATGCAAGCACCACCAATTCGGAAAATCGATGAAAACTCTGTCAAGAGCGACAAAGAAAAGGCAGAACTTTTTGCTTTGCACTTAGAAGAAACGTTTAAGCCGTTCGACGGCCCTTCGTTAACGCCCGACTCCCCAGTCACGACATCTGACAACTTTAAAATAAAAAAAAGTGGGTTGATTGAACTGAGGGAAGTGATTAAAAATTTAAAGACAAAAAAAGCTCCGGGTTACGACTTGATAACGACGCAGGTAGTCAAAGAATTGGTGAATAAAGCTATTATCAAACTGCTCTACGTGATCAACGCTTCGTTCAGATTGCTTTATATTCCGAGACAATGGAAAGTCGCCGAGATTATAATGGTCCCGAAACCAGGCAAACCGCTAAATGAGAAGAAATCATATCGGCCTATTTCCCTATTGCCGGTTATCTCAAAAATATTTGAAACACTTCTTTCCAAACGTCTACAGCCCGCAATCGATGAAAGACGTCTCATTTCTGACTATCAGTGTGGATTTAGAATGAAACATTCAACAAATGACCAAGTACACAAAATGACTGACGTGACTGAGAAAGCTCTGGAAGAAAAAAAGATTTGTTGTGGTGTATTTCTTGACGTCTCACAAGCTTTCGATAAGATTTGGCACGAAGGCTTGGAGTATAAATTGCAACGACTACTGCCACGGCAACTCTTTTTAATCTTAAGATCGTACCTCACCGAGAGACTCTTTCGCGTTAAGTACGGAAACGATTACTCTGACTTCAAGGAGATTGCAGCCGGAGTCCCGCAAGGAAGTGTCCTTGGCCCACTTCTATATGTACTCTACACGCGTGACATCCCGCAAGAAAGAAACTGTGTCGTCGCCACGTTTGCGGACGGTACGGCGATATTGACAACGGGCAATACCATTGAAGCAGCAACCGGAAAGCTTCAACATGCTATTAATAAAGTCCACGCTTGGACGAATTCTTCACGTATTGTGCTGAACGAAAGCAAATCTACTCACGGCAACTTTACCTATAGTACAGTGGATAGATTACTTGTATATCTTAACTTGGCTCAAATACCATACGCGAACGAAGCAAAATATCCAGAAATGACTCTAGATGTTAAGCTTAAATGGAAATCGCACGTAAAAAAGAAACGCGAAGAGCTCGAAAGCAAGTACCGACAAATGTACTGGCTGCTCGGAAAACAGTCGAAGTTGAGCCTACATAACAAACTCCTTATCTATAAACAACTGCTCAAGCCAGTGTGGACGTATGGTATACAACTATGGGGTTGTACCAAGAAAAGCAATAGAAACATCATACAAACTTTTGAAAATAAAGTTCTTAGAACGATCGTCAACGCACCGTGGTATGTACGTAACGAAGATATTCATCGAGATCTGCGAATTCCCAGCGTCGTCGAAGAGATGACAAAATTTGCGCGTAAACACAAAGATCGTATTCACGGCCATTGTAACCGTACCGTCATTCAACTACTTGGCGCGAATAATTCAATTCGTCGTCCGCAAAGGATAAAACCTTTTGACCTCATCGGAATTTAACCTGTCTAAAGTGCTACATTTCTTTTAACTTCGTACGAACATCTTTTTTTCCAAAAATTACGTGTCTCGTAAGCGAAAATCAAACTGCTGGATAAGCGTCGGCTTAGTTGTAGTATTAATTTTGAAGAGATGTGTTTTTTAGTGAATAAAAGTCTCACACTACCATTAGCACGCGCGGTCGGCCTTATGGTGTCTTTGGAAGATTTTTCACCTGCTCTGAGCAAAAAGAATAACAAATTTAGTAGTTTTTGAACAAAAAAAAAAAGATGCATTTCTGTAGCCTATAATCCAACAATATTTATTTCTAAATTTCAGAACAATAGGTAAAAATTGAGACGAGAAGGAAAAAAATTAGTGACGTAAGCTCGGTTAAAGTTCCACCGCCAACACAGGAAGAAATTCGTTTTGCCATTCTCTTCAAATTGTGACGTCAACTCACGCCAGTCAAAATTCTGCATGAATACCAAAATGCATACGGAATAAATGCACCATCTCTTATTACTATTTCAAATTGGTTTCGAAGATTCCAGACTGGCCATTTTTCTGTGAAGGACAAATCTCGTGAAGGTCGGACCAAATCCTCGACCGAAGATACAAATATGGCCCTGGTGAAGGCTAAAATTGACGAAGATACCAGGATGACACAGGAGATGGTAGCGGATAAACTGGGCTTGAATGTCATGGCTGCGTCACGAATTTAAACTTATCACCTGAAATATTCGAAGAAATCAGCTCGATGGGTTCCAAACATTTTGAATGGAGAGCAAAAAGAGGCTCGTATTCGTTTTGCTCAATATTTCCTTGATAAGTTTGAAAATGGAGAGTCAAGCTGCTTCAATAAGATCGTTACAGGTGATGAGCCCCAGTAAAGTCTTAATTATGGCATACTGGATAACGAATTGGAATGAGAGCTATGAGGGCTGACGTTTGTAGTATTCTGTTACCTGAGTAAGTTGGAGTGAAATCCGGTTGATGCTACAAGCGCCCCCGTCCCGTTAAAACCTTGGCAGGCCTCAAAGTGCGTTCAATGTTTCGTCACCATTAGGTTGGTGGTGAAGGTGCAGATGTAACATTCCTGCTTAGCACCGATCCGGCTCTGACGCAATACCTCACAAGGGGTTGTGCCACCCTCGCATGGCCTCCCTGCTTGCACAGATAATCATGGGATCCTTGGTTTACTACACATTCGAGCATTGATAGCGGCTATGAGTGGGGACCTACTAGATATGATTACAAACAAAACAAACAAAAACACCGAAGAAAATACAGAGGAGAACGAGGAAAACCCCTTTCAGGGAGCTCAAGAATGCTGAGGTCACCAGTTGCCCAAGTAGCATCAGCACAAAGACACACGGAACGACGCGAGTCACCTGCAATAAGAAACGTGACGGTCGAACCATCCGCCCAGCAATCCGATTTCCACAAACTAGGTGAGCAAATTAGGGGGCTGGTAGAAATGTTGGAAGACGGAAAAAGGCGCTCGATTAACCAAGCGATGCGAGATGCCATTGAAAGCATCACAGCTCTCTATGAGCTCTCGGCGATTCAGCTGCACGACGAGAAGGCAAAAGAGGAAATTCGTCAGAGCAACTTCTCACAAACTTCGCCCTGGGTAAAGTCAACTTTAGAACCTAAGAGAAGACAGGCTGCAGCCAGCGAACCCCCGGAGCCAAAGCGGAAGCAGGAACACTCATCAGATGGTGTAGGCGACAGCGAACCCCCGGGCCAAAGCGGAAGGAGGTACATCCGGCAAATGGTGCTACAGACAGGAAACGTCCAGAGCCAAAAGCAGAAACAGAAACATCCATCTTTGGCAAACACCAAGCAAAAAGATGCCGCAGCTGGTGTTGAGACCCCAGTGGCCACAGATAAGCGCGCAGACGCAACCACAAGCAAGCAACGGGCAACAGTAGAAATTGAATGGTTAAATGCCTCCAGGAAGAAGGTCGCCAACGCAGCCACAAAGAGTCAAAAGCCCATCAGTGCGGTGAGCAACGAGCGGATTATAGGCCGCGACAGTGCCTGTCAATCATTGACATCACATTCATGAGCAACTCACTCCTGCGGAAAACCAAATGGCGGGTCAGCGAAGACTATATCCACAGTGACCACTAGGCAATTCTGTTTAATGTCGGCGAGAAAAAACGTAGACTGCGTCCCACCTTAACAGGACCAAAGTGGAAGGACACGCTCTTCGACAAAGACATGTTCGAAGAAATGTTAAATACCAGCGCCACAAGGAATAATGGGTCGGCTGAGGCCCTTTCGGATCAGCTGATCCAGGTCATAAACACAGCGTGCGACGCAGCAATGCCCAGAAGGTCTGTCAGTAAAAGAGGCGAGCCCTGCTACTGGTGGACCGACGAGATTAAACGGCTCAGGGCGAAGTGCCTACAAGCATGACGCAGATCTCAGAGATCCAGAGGCAGACAAGATTTCTAAGATCGGCTAACCACATTTAAATTGGCGAGGCGAGAACTGGAAAGTGCCATTAAGGAGAGTAAGTCAATGAGCTTTAGGCGGCTCTGTGACGAGGCCGAATTAGACCCCTGTGGCATAGCGTATAGAGTGGTGATGAAGAAGCTTAAAAGCAGCAGGTCTCCACAACTTACATGCCCGGCAATGCTAAGGACTATAGTAGAGCACCTATTCCCCCATAGACCAACTACTATGGTCTCCATCACGATGGAGATCAGCATGGAGCATATCCCAGCAATCATGTCAGAAGAACTCTTTGGGGCATACAGAAAAATCGGAGACAGCAAAACACCTGGACTGGATGGCATCCCGAATAGGGCAATCAAGGCGGCTGTGAACACGAGACCGGACATCTTTCTAACAATGATGTAAAGGAGCATAGAGGAGGGTGTATTCCCTACACCATGGAAATTGCAACATTTAGTGCTGCTTCCAAAGGGCAATAAGCCGCCCGGACAACCATCATCGTATCGCCCAATATGCCTGCTCGATACGCTGGGAAAGATCTTAGAGCGTATCATCTATGACAGACTGCTTGCGGTTATCAAATACCTAGGTGTGATGATCGACGCGAGGCTCACTTACAAGGAGCACCTTGAAAGAACGTGTGACAAAGCGGCTCGGGTGAGCGGTGCCTTATCAAGAATAATGATAAATATTGGAGGTCCTAGGCAACAAAGGAGACTTATTCTATCAAGGGTGGTGCAGTCCATCCTTATGTATGCGGCACCCATATGGGCCAAAGCTATGATGAAAAAGACCTACGCAAGAAGGATAAACTCTGTCAACAGACTATGTGCGCTGAGAGTATGCTGTGCCTTTCGTACGGTGTCAGACGAGGCAGTATGTGTCATCGCGGGAATGCTACCAGCGGATATCTTGGCTTTCGAGCTACAAAGGACCTACGACGCCAAAATTCAGGAACCTCAAGCGTCAGTCAAAAATATTAAGCTGGAAGAAAGACAGCGAAGCATTAGAGCATGGCAGGAGCGATGGAACCAGTCCTCAAAGGGAAGATGGAGCCATCGACTTATACCGGATATCCAAAAATGGATGGACCGGAAACACGGAGAGGTAGATTTCTATCTTAGCCAGTTCCTAACAGGACATGGCTGCTTTCGAGCATATCTCAACAGGTTTGGGCTCGATGAATCTCCCAACTGTCCAAATTGCGGAGAGGCCTCAGAAGACGCTCAGCACGTATTTTTTCAGTGCCCACGTTTTCATATAGAGCACAGAGAACTGGAGGAAAAAATTGGAGAAATACCACCCCCCGAAAACATTGTGCACCATATGATAGCATCGAATGCAATATGGGACGCGGTAAAACAAGTTGCAGCGATACTCGTGCAGGAACTTAGGCGGCTGGAAAGAGTCAGAGAGAGCAACCAAGTCCAACCGGCAACACTTTTGGAACAAGGAGCGGAAGACAGCGAAAGAAGAGCATAAATAGCTAACCAGCCCCGCGAAGTAATACCTAACGGTAGTCCCGCGGGGAGAGTGGTTGAAGTGTGCAGGGTGTGGTTTAGTACGTAGGCGTATTTCTGGCATCGATTATTCAGGTTTGCGAATCGTGCATGCCAGTAGCTCGGGCTACTGGTATCTTTAGAAGATTACACACCCGCTGGCGCAACCATAAAAAAAAAAAAAAAAAAAAAAAAAGACTGCTTGCGGTGGCGTAGGAAAACGGAGCCTTGTCAGACTGTCAGTACGGCTTCAGAAAATCACGCTCTATCGTCGATGCCATAAAGGCGGTAGAAGATATAGCAACTGAAGCAATACGAGGGAAAAGGTGGAAATGGGGGACGAAGAAATACTGCGCAGTAGTAACGCTCGACGTCAAAAATGCGTTCAACTCGGCAAGCTGGTCATTCATTAGGAGATTCCTGGCTAGGATGGATACACCATACTACCTGCTGAGGATAGTCACGGACTACTTCAGCAATAGGAAGCTAAGATACCATACTGACGATGGCGTTCAGCACTACAGTATTTCCGCGAGAGTCCCGCAAAGGTCGGTTCTGGGACCTCTCCTATGGAGCATTATGTACGACGGAGTTCTGCGAATAACATTGCCCGAGGGAGTCAAAGTAATTGGCTTCGCTGACGATATCGTAGTGGTTACAGTAGCCAAGCGCGTACACGAGGTGGAGTCTGCCACGGATGAGGCAGTTATAAGAATAAAGGAATGGCTGGACTCTACAGGTCTGGAACTAGCTGCCCACAAGACCGAAAGTGTCCCTATAACCAGCTACAATCAGGTGCAAAGAATCCTTGAAGTACCTTGGAGTCATGATCGATAACAGGCTGCGCTTCAAAGCCCACGTCGAGAATTCTAGTAAGAAAGCATCGCTGATGCAGGCAGCACTCTCCCGAATGCTCCCGAACATCGGGGGGCCTGGATACGCCCGCAGGATCCTGCTGTTTAGAGTGGTCAGCTCGGTACTTCTATACGCTGCCCCGATATGGGCAGGTGCACTGGCGACAAATGAGGGCAGGAAGAAGCTACCATCAGCTCACAGGCTCTGCGCAATCAGAGTTATCAGCGGCTTCTGAACTATATCCGACGATGCAGCCTGCGTTTTAGCTGGGATGGTCCCAATCGACATCCTCGCTGATGAGATACAGAGGGTATACCTTAGGCGTCCCTCGAAGCGGCAAGAGGCAAAAAGGATAAGGAGGAGGAAAGGGCAGCATCAGCAACTCTGTGGCAAACCAGGTGGGACAGCTCTACAAAAGGCAGGTGGATCCACAAGCTCATTCCCACTATACAATCATGGACAGAGAGAGCGAGGGGAAACTGTAACTACCACCTCACACAGTTCCCGTCCGGACACGGTGGCTACCGGAAATACCTCTATAGATTTGGAGACGATAGTTCGCCCCTGTGTCCAATATGTCCAAACGAAGAGGTGGACGCGGAGCATGCAGTGTTCTACTGCAGACGCTTTGCAGAAGATAGAGCAAACCTGCCAAGTCCAGAAAATCTTGTAAGTCACATGACACGATCAGGGGCGAGTGAATGGAGATCTGCTCATTCATAGTATGTGTGCAGAATGCGCTGCGAAGAGCAGAAGTCCTAGGAAGAGCCCAAGTGGCGGCCCCGGAGACTAGAGCATAATTGCTAACCAGCGCCGCGAAGAAATACCTAACCGCAGTACCGCGGGGAGAGTGGTTGAAGTATGTAGGGTGTGTGTTTAGTACGTAGGCGTATTCCTGGAATCGATTACTCAGGTTTGCGAATCGTGCGTGCTAGTAGCACTCGAGCTATTAGTATCTATGAAGATTATACATCCTTGGCGCAGCCAAAAAAAAAAAACAAACAAGGTGATGAATCTTGGTTTTACAAGTACGACTCGGAAACCAAATAGCAGTCCATGGTATTGAGCCCAGAAGATGCAAATCCTCCAGTAAAGGCCAAACAACGAAAGTCAGCGACAAAAGTTATGATGTCGATGTACTTCACCAGAGTGATTTTCGCCGTCATCCCTCTTAAAACTGATCAGACAGTCACTGCTAATTGGTATACTGAAACTTGCTTACCAAAAGTTTTCCAAAATGTACTAGGACACCGATAAAAAGGGGAGCTGCGCCACTACTTTCTGCACCACGACAATGCGCCTGCGCACACTACTGAAAAAACCAACAACTTCCTTGAGCTCTCGGGCTTCAATGAAATTCGCCCAGCACCTTATTCTCCAGATCTAGCGCCGTGTGACTTTTGGCTGTTTCCGAAAATAAAAACAGATTTGAGGGGAAAAATCTTCACATCTAATGAGAAGATTATTAATGCAGTCAATGTCGAAATCGAAAAGCGGATTTTGAAAGCTGTTTTGAAAGATGGATCTACTCGTATCCGCTGAAGAAATGTATTGAAATAAATTGGATTTATGTGGAGAAATAAAAAAAAAAGAGCCCCCCTGGCAGCTGACCTCCTCGTGGTGGGGGGCGGGCAACGTGACTGGGATGTGCGGATGGGGTAACTTAAATAGTTATTCCCATCCATACAACCCAGTCACGGCTAACAAAGCGCACACCCCATGATGACACGAAGACGACCGGCCTCGGATATTGCCAAGCCTGGTAAGCCAGGGCATCCTTTGGAGCCAGGCCTGAAGGGTGTCAGGATGCGAGCGTCTGGTGGTCGGCTTGTCCCGCTCGGCAGCCGGCCGGGTCAAACCCGAAATGGCTACGAGCTTCCTGTCAATGGTCTCGCGAACCATTACGGGGGTCAAGGGGTGAACGCGCTGTGCACCGATAGGGGCACAGATGGACTCTCTGAGATTCGACAACGGCATCGACTTAGGATAGGCACATGGAACGTCTCATCGCTCACAGGGAAGGATCTTGAGCTTGTTGGGGAGGCTGTTAAAAGTCGACTAGATATAGTTGGCGTTTCTTCAACAAAGCAGAGAGGTTCTAAAACTGTGGACCTTTCGGGTGGGTGGAAGCTCTTCCTGTCAGGAGTCGCACCCTCAATGTCTGCTCGGGCGGGAGTGGGGATACTCACAAGTCCCAGGTTGACAGACAGAGTATTGGAGTGGATACCATTAGGAGGGAGAGTTGCGATCTTAAAGCTCAAGCTTGAAAGATCAACTCTGGCATTGGTGCAGGTGTATGCACCGAACCTTCTGTCAGAGTACGCAGCTTTCTTAGATGAAGTTGATGTTGCCCTTGAAAAGGTTGCAGATATGGATTCTTTTGTCCTGATGGGTGACTTCAATGCTCATGTGGGTGTAGATGTTATGACATGGGGGAGTGTGATTGGGAGGAACGGTGATCCTGATCAAAACGCGAACGGAGAGAGGTTGTTGGATTTTTGTTGTGAAAATGGCTTATCCATCATGAACACCATCTTTCCACACAAAGACATTCACAAATACACGTGGTACCGTCAGAGTCTTCAGCAGAAGTCGCTGATCGATTTCTTTGTGGTACCATCGTGTCTGAAGAGAATGGTTTGTGATGTTCGCGTATTGAGAGGGGCCGAACTGTCAACTGATCATCACTTAGTGCTGTGCAAATTGTATCTTACCGAGAGAGTGCCTCCCCTACCAAAGCGTAAACCAAGGATGGTTACACGCATACGATGGGAGAGGTTACAGGACGATGAGATACGGGAGACATTTGCGCGGCAAATATCTGAGAGGTTTGAACGAATTCCAACTGTTCCATCAAATGTAGAGGAAGAATGGCAACTGTTTTCAACAGCGGTTATTGCCTCTGCGGGAGATGTTTGTGGAGTGAAGCGGCTTGGTGTGGCGGCTGGTGGTGAGAAAAGAACTGCTTGGTTTAAAACGCCCGGAGTTCAAG
Organism: Brachypalpus laphriformis; assembly: GCA_945910035.1. NCBI lineage: Eukaryota > Metazoa > Arthropoda > Insecta > Diptera > Syrphidae > Brachypalpus > Brachypalpus laphriformis. Next base: position 194,947,529 of record OX246754.1, on the reverse strand, counting down.
AAGCCATCAGAGAGAAGAAGAGAGCCTTTAAGGTGTGGATTCACTTGTGGAACTCCGATTCTCGAAATCGGTACACTGAGGCGCGAATAACTTGCAAATTAGCTGTGAAAACAGCGAAAGAACAGTCTTGGAAGGAGTTTGGCGAGAAATTGGAACGTGACCACAGATCTGCAAATAAGATGTTCTGGCAGACCGTCCGCCGACTCAGAGGAAAAAAGTTGAATATCGTTGAAGGAGTCAAATCCAAAGACGGTAGACTTCTTTCCAATGAGGAGGACATCTTACGCAGATGGAGCGAGCACTTTTCAGAATTGCTCAATCCCGAACAGGGCACCGAAGATGACAGAACTATGGTCGAGAGTTGGGCGGAAAGTAGTCCTACGGTAGAGGAAGTAACTTTGGCGATCAAATCGCTAAAAGTTGGCAAATCTGCTGGTGTGGACGAAATTCGGCCAGAAATGCTCAAGGCTTTAGGTAAAGAGGGAGTGCAATGGCTCTCGCGTGTCATTAAAGTGGCCTGGGAATGCGGTGAAACACCTGCTGATTGGCAAATGGGGGTGATAGTTCCTCTTTTTAAAAAAGGGGACAAAAGAGATTGCGCCAACTACAGGGGTATATCTCTTTTAAGTCTCCCTGGAAAAGTCTTCGCTAAGGTGCTAGAAAAGCGTTCCAGAGCTGTGGTTGAGGACAGTTTGGGGGATGAGCAGTGCGGTTTTCGTCCCGGTAGAAGCACAACCGACCAGTTGTTCACTCTCAGAATGGTTCTTGAGAAAGCCTGGGAATATGCCAAACCTGTCTACACTTGTTTTGTGGATTTGGAAAAAGCATATGATAGGGTTCCTCGAGGCAAACTCTGGAGTGTTCTGCAGGAGTATGGGATTGATGGTTCCCTGTTAAGGGCGATTCAGTCTTTATATACAAACTGTAAAAGCTGTGTTCGGATAAACGGTATTAAATCAATACCTTTCACTGTGGGCGTTGGACTCCGCCAGGGGTGCGTTTTGTCACCTCTCCTCTTCATTGTATATATGGATTGGATGTTGCAGCGCAGCCGTGGCGGAGAATGTTTCAAAGTGGGAGACCTAAGGATTAGTCATCTGCTCTTTGCGGATGATTTGGTCATCCTTGGGTCCTCTCAAACCGAACTTCAGCGCGCACTCGAAAGGTTTGTAGCCGTTTGTGATGATGCTGGAATGAAGATCAACGTGAACAAATCGGAAGTAATGGTCGTTTCCAAAAAACCCATTCAGTGCACTCTGCATGTTAGTGGAGTCCCACTGAAGCAGGTGGAGAAGTTTAAGTACCTCGGGGTTTTATTCACGAGTGATGGGAGGAGCAATGCCGAGTTATCCTGTAGAATTGGTCAGGCTGGATCAATTTTGAGAGAGCTTGGCCAATCTGTTATAAGGAAGGCCGAACTTAGTATTCAAGCTAAGCTATCGGTTTTTAACTTGGTGTATGTTCCAACTCTCACCTATGGTCATGAAATTTGGGTAGTGACCGAAAGAATAAGATCGCGGATACAAGCTGCCGAAATGAGGTTCCTTCGCGGTGTTGTTGGAATAACTCGTAGGGATCGAGTGCGCAACACCAGAGTACGCGAGGCGCTCAACGTTGAGCAGCTACTTCTCCGAACGGAACGATCTATGCTTCGATGGTTTGGTCACGTAGTGCGTATGTCCCCAGACCGGCTTCCAAGACGCGCCATGGTTGCCGTACCATCAGGTAGACGACTTCGCGGAAGGCCCAGAAATAGATGGTTGGATCAAGTCCGACATCTCTCTTGGAGCCGCTTAGGGATTCTCCCTGATGAATTGGAGTCAATGGCGGAGGATCGAGAAGGATGGAGAGTCCACCTGAGCATCCTACCCCCGCGACCCTCATGAAGGATTAGCGGGCCATTGAAAATGAATGAATGAATGAATGAATAAAAAAAAAGAAGAAGATTAAATATCTAAAGTCAAAATTATTTTTCTGTTTTATTATTCAATCAACTAAGCGAATTTTTATTAGTCCCTACGTATATATTAGTTCTGATAGTGGATTCATAGTCAGTGTGTCTTTTAAGGGCTGATAGGAACCATCACAGAGGTAGAGTTTGAGATATGTGCAATACAAACTCATCTGCTCCTTCATTGTATGTGATAACCATATGACTCTGAATCCAGCATAGGGTCACCGCAACGATTCATTAAGTGCAAATTCTTACATGCTTAATCTTATTAATGCAGGCTCCGGAGTCTTAAAAGTTACCTATCTGTCTCACTACGGTTACAATATCTTGCACTAAAAAGGTAAGAACAATGCAAGGCATGTACATACATGTACATATACACGCCTTTGCACTCGGTGGAATGATTCAGGTTATAGAAGGATTCTCACCCTCTTTTATTCATGGGCAGAAGCCACCAAGAATTGTTTCCTTTGTCTTAGGGTAGGTAGCCTGCCATTAATTGTTTTTTAATTGTCATATCAACAGCTGTAAAAATCTCTTTCTAAATCCCATCTTTAGCTAATATCTTCAGCAATAAATGTTACGAGAGTGTAATTTCTATGAGTCGCTTCTCGTCTAATTCGGTAGTAAAACTATTGGTTCGTTTCATTCGGTCAAAATACGAGTACAATAGGCCTGGTTGTAGAAAAGAGCTAAGCCCCCTCTTTTAAATCGAATACAAATAGGTTAAGCTGTCTCCATTTTCAATTTTATGATGCAAAAGCTATAAAGTGGCTACTGTATTACAAAGGCAGTAAAACTTTCAAAGCACAGAGAAAACCCATCCTCAAGTTATCGCCTACTTAAAAATGCCCAAAATCTCATCTAAACATAAAGAAATTCCTCTTTCTATATGCTCCTTCTTATCAGTTCAACCAAATCATCAATCAAAGAACTATAAAACCCCAGAAAAACGAGGCGTTTCTGCCCATTTACATCCAGAAGATCCATCACTGCTACCCATTGTTGGGCAGTGCAGTTATTGTTTACATTAGTAAGCGATTTCTTGGCGATTACCAAACCTAACCATATTCACAAAGAAAAATCAAAGCAATACTTCAATACTCTCTTTTGGACAACGACAACGACAACGACAACGACGACAACACACACATACGAGTGCTGGGCTCATACCAAAAATTTATTCTGCGTCTCCCATTTTGGTGTGTGTGGTGGTCAAGAGCTTGAGGAGTTAAACAACTAATTTACTTTCACTTGACAGCAAGGCCCATGTCCACGAGTGAGCAAGCGAAAGTTTTTTTTTCTTCTTCGTTTCACTACACTCTTAATTTTGTATTCGTCATTGTTTCTCTTATTAATTTTTTGGGCCAAAATGAGTGGGATGCGTGGTTAATTACAGAAGGAGAAGACAAATAAAAAAATGGCAAAGACTTGACATATTTCTTTGAGCTAACAGCGCTCCACATACAACATGCAAGCAAATCTGGGTCGAGGGATGGTTTTGGAACCGAAAAAAATATGAAACAGATTTCTATCTTCTAATCGCTTCGCTAATAAACTCAATAAATATTCAAAAAGAAATGTCTGACACCAAAATAACAAAGAAACCCACAAAAAGAGCGGCGTATAAGAATTCGCCAAAAGTGTTACCTAAGTGGTCGCTAATATGTTTTACTTGCCGCTACTGCTAGCCATTTATGTTACTCTGTCGGACAGTGGCTCTGTAAGATGTCAAAACAAGTGTTTTCTTTCTGTTTTGTCTTTCACTACCACAGTCAGCTGAGATGATCATTTCAAGTTAGTCTCTCTGTAGATAGACTCGTAAAGCGATCTTAGCTTGACCAACGCAAGCCATGGTCAAGGTCCATAATGTCTCTTGGTTCGTCGGCAAAGACATTTGTTACTGCTGCAGCTGAATCTGTGTTGCATCAGGTATATCAGTGTTATCTAGTGTAGTCACAAGGAAGTCCCTACCTCTGATTGTTATCTTAATTTTAAGTGAAAGAAACAACTCGTTCACTCGGAACACGCTCGCGTTGACGTCATTAAATAAAAGTGAAAATTTCATGTTTGGAATCTTTCTTTTGTTTTATTTGCATTTTAAGCTTGAAGGAGAAAGAGAAATTGTGTGCGCTATCGTAGAGGAATTTATGTGACAAGATCGAATGAGTAGAAATAAATTTATAAAATCAAAGCGTACTCGTATCACCAAATCAAGTTCGCACGTCAACTCTTTTGTATTTGACAACAAAAAACCACATTACTACCATAAATCTAATCATACATCGGTTGAATGAACCGTGGTGCTAGTGCAACATAGATTTTACTTAATTGCTGCACTCAGTGTTGCTGCACAAATTGAAAAGTGAAAAGAAGTTGTTAAGATTACTCAACAGCAACGAGACGACAAAGTGCTTTGTGGGGCTATTATGGATCGTGGTAGACGTACACTTTAACACTGTCCACCAACAAGTGGGTACATGAAGCGAGTCGTTACCGGTAAACGAAAGTGAAATTAAAGATTGCGCATTTATCAGAGTGCGGTTTTGCGGTGATCGAACAAGCGACTGAGCAAGTGAGCGAGCGAACTTGTAGTCGTCCGTATTCATAAGCGAAACCACCTATTGTGTCCGGTCGTGTGGTAGATCCGCTGCCATCGCCCAATCAAACGAAAGTAATAGTAAACGCTTACGGTATTGTACCGCTGGTCAAGATATCCAGTTCGATGGTAACTATCGAAACAATCGGACAAAGTGTGTGTGCGTAGTCTTGTTGTTGTTGTTGCTGCTAGTCGGTTGTCAGACGGTTGAGAAGGCTTATTATTATTTATTCTTCTTTGATGAGTGGTCGTTTTCGTGTCGTATTTACTTTCTGGTTGAAATCAAAAGTACCATAGTTATGTAGTAATTGTCTGTTTATTAAGGAAAATGATTTTGTAATTATTATTGAATGAAGATGCACTTGTGTGCGTGTATGCATCTATTCAATGTGAATGTCAAGTGGTTGCCAATTACTTGGGGGGAATTTATATGATATTTCGTTTTTCATTTCTTATTCACTGCAGCTGTAGAAATAAAAAAAAAATAAATAAATAACAAAGAATTGTTTAGACAATTTGCTGAAAAAATGCTGAGTACTATTTGTCGCAGTGCAAACTGGTGTTGTTTATTAATTATTTTAATAGTGTTTTATAAGATTTCTGTGATATCTACGTTAAATGGGACGACATTTGAGTGGGAATATGACACAAGAACACCGGAAACTAACAGATCGGGAAGATTTTTATTTGATGCGATTTTTCGTATTGGAACTGGATTGAGCAGTGCTTTTGGATACGAAGACGGAGATGAGGATGCTGCAGCGGAGAGTCATGTTAAGACATGCGATTGTGGTGAGTGGTCAGATTGATTGCTATATAGTGACCTCTATATTGTTGTAGATGATGATTGAATTATGTATTTTAAAAGCCATTTGCATGACTTGGTCATAAAACTGATTTAAGTTTTTTTTAACCTGCTTTATCAGACAGAAAAATCATTATCGTTTTTATTGATAAGATATCAAGGACTTTTGGATATTGGTAGTCTTATATAAATTAATCTATGCCGAAATCCATTTTTGTATCAGCATTACATCCGTTTAGCGCTCTTAACAATATTTAAACTTGCACAAGGATTCAAGTCATCGGCATTGAATTTGGAGTGATTAGTTTTGAAATGATTACCCTTAAATGTAATATTTAATACAATGATTTATGATTTCAATCTGCCATGAATACTACGGCGAACTTCATATGTCAAATGCAATTAAACAATAACTATTGATGGTATATGCATAATTTGTCAAGAATGAAAATGTTATACTAAAACAAAAATATGTTCATGGTACAGAACAATCGGGTATTGTGGTATACATGCCACTTTCATCAAATTTTTGGCTTATCTGCAGGAAATTGTTGTTCAAATTGTGCTACTTAAAATCTGGTATCATCAAAGTTTGCAGTTAGACCGAGTTCGATTTGCAATACTTTTGATCATATAAAATTACGATAAAATTAAGAACACATTATAATAACGAAATTAAAGTTTAAGGCATGAGAGTTTTTGTTTTGTTATCATTTTAAGTTCATTAAGTTACTTTAGGCTTTATGTTATGGATGCTTAAAAATGTTTTTTAAGTCTTCTTTTTTTCAAATGAACTTGGACAATGTTTCTTAAATCGTTTGGGAGATGGTTAAAAATGTTCGGCATAGTCTACATCGATTGTCTTTTACCGTAGACGTTTCTTAAAGCTGGCAGTTGGTACATCCCTTCCGCTCATCTTCTGGTGTTGATGTTGCGGCTGATTGGTATCCGGAACCACTGGTCGTCATAGTACTTCAACGCTGCAGTCATCTCGAATATTTGTCTTACATTTAAGACCCTCACTCTGCTTTTTGCTGAATTTCTTGTCGTCAGTAGTTTGATTGCTCGATTTTGTATATTTGGTATTATATAGATATGCGTTTGAGCTGCCCCTCCCCACGCCAGTATACTTTACCTTAATCGTGACACTATTAGAGCGTGGTACGCTTGTTTCTGCACATTTGGTGTAGATTTAGATTTGAGGAAAGCCAATACAAATAAGGATCCTTTCAACGTTTTGCTCAAATTGTTGACATGAACATCCCAGAGATAATGGTTGTCTATGGTTATACCCAGATATTTGTAAGTATCCACCACTTCAATAACCTCGCAATTACCTGGGTCTGCGCAGTTAAAAGTGTTGATTCTGATTTGCTATGCTGGATGGTTTTGACTCATTTATAACAAGGCCGTTATCATGGCACCACTTCGCTACTTCATCGAATTCTGTGTGCATCATTTTCTCAGCTTCTTTTATTGACCGGCGACACACCACGATCGCCGTACCGACTGCATAGGGAAAAGGAAAACAGTTTTTAAGGCATTTTAGCAGTTCATTGGTGTATATTATGAAGAGTAGTGGACCGAGTCTAGATTTTTTCACTGCACTGATTTTTCGACGCTGTAGCAATCTTTGATTCTTGCGCGAAAGCTTCTCTCTCTTCCTCGTAGGTAGCTTCTCAACCAATTTGCTAATTTTCCTCTTATTCCCACTCTTTCCATTGCATCGACGAGTTTATTGTGATCGAAGGTGGCAAAAGCTTTGCTGAAGTCCAGGAAAGCACTAAGACTTGAAGGCTTTTGTTCAGGCTAGTGTTATTTATATTTTCAAAATCGCCAAGAAGTTGAATTGTACTTTTTTTTTTCTGGGACCCATATTACTTACTTACTTACGTGGCGCTACAGTTCGGGGTGAACCTGGACCTCAACCAACAAGCCTCTCTATTTAGCTCGGTCTTTAGCTAATTGCCTCCAATTGCGCACTCCAAGTTGATCGAGGTCCCCTTGAGATAGGGCTTTACTGATGAATTGCCTTATAAGCCCAAAAAAAACAGCGATTGGCAAGAGTTATTCTTCGACTGATTTCTGCGCTGATCTTGTTTTTCGAGTTTATAGCAGAGCCAAGGTAGACAAAGTCCCTTACTACCTCGAAGCTATAGCTGCCCACTGTTACGTTCTGTTCAATTCGTCGGTGTTGGCTGTCCCTTCATGTTGACAGCATATACTTCGTTTTGCCCTCGTTTATCGCTAAACTCATTTTGGCCGCTTCCGCCTCAATGCTTGCAAACGCACCGGTGGCAGCCCGCTGAGTTCTTCCGATAATGTCTATATCGTCGGCGTATGCAAGCAGTTGTACAGACTTGTAATAGATTGTGCCTCCGGTGTTGGCTTGTGAGTTCCGCACAATCCGTTCAAGTACAATATTAAAGAGTCACATGACAACGCGTCACCTTGTCTAAAACCTTTTTTTGACATCGAATGTCCCGGTGAGGTTATTACCGACCTTGATGGAGCAGCGAGCGTTCTCCATCGTCAGCCTGCACAGACGGACAAGTTTGGCAGGGATGTCAAAACTAGACATGGCTCTATAAAGCTCTTCTCTATAGATACTGTCATAGGCGGCCTTGAAATCGATAAAGAGATGGTGAGTATCGATTTGGAATTCTTGGGTTTTCTCCAGGATGTGCCGAAGTGTGAAGATTTGATCGATGGTGCACTTTCCTGGCCTGAAACCGCACTGATAGGGTCCAATCAGGCTGTTCATAAAAGGTTTCAGGCGTTCTCACAATATCGTAGAAAAGATGTTGTATGCGATGTTGAGAAGACTGATGCCTCTATAATTGGCGCAGTTGAGGGGGTCTCCTTTCTTGTGGATCGGGCAAACGATGCTGAGATTCCATTCATCAGGCATACACTCGTCTGAATAAATATTACTCTACCAATTCATCCCCAGCTGCCTTGAAAAGTTCGGCCGGTAAGCCGTCAGGTCGAGCAGCCTTGTTCGATTTTAGTGTGGATATTGCTATCCTCACTTCGTTTTGGTCAGGTGGACGGAAATTTTGACTATCATCGTCTATCTTGAATGGTTCATTCTGCCTGACAGCGGAATGTTGGTCTTCGTCGCCGTTATACAGTCTGCAGAAGTAGTTTTTCCATATTCTCACCACCGACTGCGATTCTGCTACAAGGTTTCCATATAGTATGTCTCTTCCATGTAAATCGAGTCACGAGTAATGACGTTTTTATGCCGAGATGTTACCGTTGTGCAATGATGTATAATGGAAACTGCTTGCTGTGAGAAAAGCTGCCCTAAATTATCTGCAAATTCAACTATATTCCAGTTAGTTCCAAAGTTGTGCAAAACTGATTCATCCAGTGAAAGTTTTTATCGCCCTAAAACTTCATTGACTAAAGCCCATGTTTTTTTAGGATCGCATTTTGCTTCTTCAAATTCCCTTTGATAATATTGGTGTCTGCACCTCGATATTTTTTTATTGACCTGGTTACGCATTCTTTTGTACTCTATCTCATATGCTACGTTAGCCCGATTATTTTTCCACCTGCGATATAGTCGGTCTTGGTCAAATGGTAGTGCATGCGATTATATGAAAACACAAGCTTTTCACTCAGCTGAGGCCTACCAACTCCTACTCTCAACCTCCACGCGGTGACAGTTGGGTGGCTAGTACCTTAATCCAAGAAATGGGTAACCAACCCCGTTTGGAGGAGTCTTGCGGCAGCAGATGAGAGAGGGGGGGATGAGTGTTTTCTCACTAGAGCACTTCTTCTTGTTCCAGGCGGCAGCGGATGAATTCCCTAGACGGAGTCAACGGTGGCGTCTACAGTTCCAGTTAGATTGAACTTAGTGAATACCTTAGATATTACCGCCATCCAGGAATGGGATGGGATTAGCCGGGCAAAAAGAGGATGAAGAACTGTGACATCTACTACGGTGATTGCTACAGGGGCAACAGGCAACGCTTGTTCGGATGCGGATTTGTCTTACGCGGCAGACTTAGGCAAGAAGTCTTAAGCTTCTGATATGTGAGCGAGCGTATTATGACTATCCGGATCAAGGCTAAATTCGCTAACATAGGCCTAATGTGTGTGCATGCCCCCACAGAAGGAAAGGACCCTGCCACCAAAGATTGTTTCTACGAGCTCCTCGACAAAACATACGAGCAATGTCCTAAATACGATGTTAAAATCGTATTGGGCGATTTTAACGCCAAAATAGGAGAGGAGGGCGTCTTTGGTAGGCCAGTCGGTAAGCATAGCCTACACGACACCACGTCTGATAACGGACTAAGGTTAATTGATTTCACTGTGGAGCGAAATGTCACCAAGCACATTGTTTCCTCGTTGGTAACGACCAACCAAGTTGATCATTTTGCGATCGACGCAAGACATGCCTCCAGTATTCTCGACGTCCGGACCTTCCGAGCGGCCAACATAGACTCGGATCATTACCTTGTTGTAGCCAAGGTACGAATGCGGATATTCCAATCTGAGCAACAAAGAAGAATCACTGCGAGAAAATTTAATGTCGAAACGCTACAATTGCAAGAGACCGCCAGACTCTTCGCTGAAGACATCCTCTGTATACCTTAATTCCCAAAAGCTCCCCTATGACATTTTTGCCCTAAACGAAACTAATCTTACTCAAGATTTTATCAGCAGTGAATTGTTTACGTCCGATTTTAACGTTTTTCGAGATGATGGTCTAGGGAAAGAGGATGATTCTTCGGGTCGTAGTGTACTTCTGGCAGTTCATAATCGCCTTGACTCGACACTAGTTAAAACCTCGCTCACGTCTAATTTTGAGTACATTTGTGTCAAAATAACAATTTTAAACCACAACATTTTTATCCTTTGCTGCTACATTCGACCTTGCCAGCCCATGCAGAGCTACCAGCTTGCCATAGACGCGTTCGATTTGTTGTTTGAGATTGTTGATCCTCGCGATACCGTCTTAATTCTGGGGGATTTTAATTTTCCCGACCTCCAATGGGCTCCATCTGACGATCAGTCCCATTATACTGCTATAAACCCCTCTTCAGAAAAGGAAGTCCTTTTCATTGACTGTCTCTCAGATTCCAGCTTATATCAGTTAAGTGGTGTCACTAATAACCTAGGCAGACAACTTGATCTCGTTTTCTCGTCAGATGCCGAAAACTGCCTTGTTTCAGCGAGCAAGCATCTCTTATCCAAATTGGATCATTACCACCCTCCTCTAGCTCTTACATTGTCTTACAATAATAATAAAAATGCTGTACAATCAGAGTACTCGTACAGCTTTAATTTTCGCAAAGCAGACTTCACAAAACTTAATAACCTTTTAAGCGCTATTAATTTCAACAGTATTTTTAACTGCACACATATTTCTGTCAATAATCTTCTTGGATTGTTTTACTCTGAAATGTTCAGCTGTTTTATGCAATCCGTCCCATATATGCCACAGAAGAGTTTCTCGTCCTCTTCACCTTGGTATACTAAAGAATTACGTTCACTTCGCAACAGAAGAAATAAGCTCTGGCGCATTTACCTCGAATGTCGCTGATTTCAACTTCTCCAATTACTTTCTTGTACATACGCATTTTTCCGAACTCTGTGATTTTCTTTATAACGCATATATTGACCGTATGCAATCTGATATTATCGCTGACCCCAAACGATTTTTTCATTTTATTAATACCAAAAAAAAGTCAGACAGCTACCCTTCGACTCTGACATTCTCCAATACATCGTCGAGCGATCCTAAAATAATAGCAAATTTATTCGCTCATTTCTTTAGTCAATCGTTCTCCAACCACACATCAGAGCCCGATTCTTACTTCTCTTACATGAGAGATTGTCCCCAGACCTCTTTAACTTCAATTGAAATAACAGTGGCTCTCGTGATAGAAAAGATCGAAAGACTTAAATGCGATTACTCCACTGGCCCGGACGGTATACCTGCCGTAGTTTTAAAAAAATGTATAAACACCTTAGCTCTACCCCTTACGACTCTGTTCCAACTGTCTCCCTCTCAAAGCGTCTTTCCTATGCTTTGGAAAAGCTCTTATATTATGCCCCTTCATAAGAAAGGTGCAAAAAACGAAATCTCGAACTATCGTCCTATAGCTAAACTCTCCTGCATACCCAAACTATTCGAAAGTATTGTTTACGATGCAATGTTTTTTCATTGTAAATCTATATTTTCCCCTCAACAACATGGTTTTTTAAAGGGAAGGTCTACAACCACAAACCTAAGCCAATTCGTATCCAGCACCCTGTGCGCATTGGAAGATGGCAAGGAAGTTGATGTCGTTGCTACCGATTTCAGCAAAGCCTTCGATAAAATTTCGCACGCAATTGTATTTTTTAAACTCAAAGCTCTCGGCTTTCCGCCTGGGTATATCGCGTGGATCAAATCCTACCTTCATGAACGTAAATATGAAGTCCTTTTTAGATCATTTGTATCCGATCCATTTATGCCCCCCTCTGGAGTCCCCCAAAGTAGCCATCTTGGTCCCCTGATTTTCATTTTGTCAATTAATGATGTTGATGGCATAATTAAATATTCCCGCCTATCGGTTTATGCGGACGACATGAAAATATTTACACACATCTCCACACCCACTGACTCCCGTGCTCTTCAAACTGACTTGTATAGCTTTTCTACTTGGTGTAATAAAAACTGTCTTGAGTTGAATGTCAACAAATGCCAAGCTATTACTTATTCCCCGAAGCGCCTTCCGACAGACCCCAGAACGTATGCGATTTGCGACGAGCCTGTTCCCACTGTCACTTTTCTTCGTGATTTGGGCGTCATATGCGACAGTGAGCTTAATTTTCGTAGCCATATTGACAATATTATTAGCAGGGCTAATTCTGCGCTAGGCTATGTGAAACGTTGGTCCAAGGAATTCTCAAATCCTTACGTCACGCAATCGCTGTACTTCACATTTGTAAGACCAATTCTTGAATATGCCAGTCAAGTCTGGTCTCCCTATCACGATACACATTCACATCGAATTGAGTGTGTCCAAAGTAGGTTCATCCGTTTTGCTCTACGCGGACTCCCGTGGCCTGACAGATTCAACCTACCTCCTTATGAGCATCGGTTAAACTTGTTGAACATGCAGTCGCTTGAAAAGCGTAGAAAAGTTGCCGATATACTATTTGTACATCAACTAATAACAGGCAATATTGATTGTCCTATGCTGCTCCAAACCATTTCACTCAGCACCAACCCACGTTTTCTGAGATCAGTACCTCTCTTCTGCCTCAAGTTTCACCGTACAAACTACGGCTGTAATGAGCCTATGTCTCGAATGCTTCGTTCTGCTAATGACTGTCAGAACCTTTTTGATTTCCAGTGCAGTAAAAACACCCTTAGAAACTCCCTTTACTCCCCTTCCTCACTCAGGTCTTGATATTTGTAAATTTTAACTAGCTTTTAAGTACACATTGTAAATTAGATTTAAGTTCTTTACAGCTTGTATTAAGCTAATTAAATTAAATTAAATTAAATTAAATTAAAATTAAATTAAATTAAATTAAATTGAACGCGTATCCCGAAATCTCTTCGGCATCAAGTGCCGAAGACCAGTGGCAACGCTGTCAACATGCCATCAGAAACCTGATGTACTGGGTCTCGCTCGCCCACCACCGCGAAACCCCTGGTTAGACGAAGAATGGCGGCGAATGCATGCAGCAAAACAAGATGCATATAAAGCGGCGCTGCAAGGAAGATGGGAGCTACTCGTGAGCTCTACGAGCAAAAGAGACGGGAAGAACATCGGCTTCTCCAAAAGAAGGAGAAAGAGCACCACCCACTCATCGATTTCAAAGTTGCTTATAATACCGTTTATCGAGATGAGTTGTACAGAGCTATGTCTAATCTGGGCATACCTGTCAAGCTTTTCTGTCTGTGCAGAATGACGATCAAAGTCGGAAAGAACATCACCAAACCGTATGATATCAGGAAAGGTCTTAGATAAGGTCATGCTCTATCATGCGATCTCTTTAACATAATACTTGAAGGAATTATACAAACATACAGCCAAAAACGGAGGTACAATCTTTTACAGGTCTGTACAACTACCCGCTTACGCAGATAACATTAACACAGTCGGAAGAACTCAGTGACCGTTTCCGAGTATTGAGATCGATGCAGCAAAGACGGGCTTAGCGGCCAATGACAGCAAAAAAAATATAATCTCTCTACAAAAAGGACACCAAACATTGACGTCCTGGAAGGAACGGCACAATAGACAGATATAACTTTAAGCTAGTAGTAGCAGTATTACTATTGCCAATTGCTATTTTTGTGTGGTAAGAAGGCAATTGAGCAAAATGTCCTACCTCGAACTACTAAGGTAACTCTGCATAAGACACTAATAATCCCAGTCCTGCTATACGGCGCAGAGGCATGGACTTTATCAAAATCGGATGAGGATGCCCTTGGTTACTTTGAGAGAACAATTTTTCGAGTGATCTTTGGTCGCATCTGCATAGACGGCGAGTGGAGGAGAAAGTACAATTCCGAACTATGCGGCATATACAAGGACATCGACTTAGCCACAAGAGTTCACATACAGCGACTCAAATAGCTGGGTCATGTAAAGTGAATGGCACCCAACGCTCCAGCCCGGATAGTCTTCGAAATTATCCTGAATCGATGGCGGAGTAGAGGACGGCCTTGCGGCAGATGGCGCAAGCCAGTAGAGGGGACTCCAACCAACTTGGCGTGCGCAACTAGAGGTAGCTGGGTCGCAGACGGCCTGGTCACTTATATCCTGTATCCCCTTGTTGGCTTTAGGGCCTATACTATAGTTTACGGTTTCAGCTCTCCCCAACTTTTTCCCAACTGCCGTGCCTCCTTCTCGACTATTCTGCGCCATATTCTCCTCGGACTGCCAGGTTTTCTGCCATACTGAGTTTAAGGGTTCCATTGCATAGCATGGTTCGCTATGGAACTGTCACCCTTTCGGAACGTGTGACCAATCCACAGTCACTTCCATTGTTGGATGGTTATGCCTGTTGGTTCCTGACCCGTTCTTTCGTAAAGCTGTTCGTTAGAGATACGATTGGGCCAAAAAATCCTTAAGATATTGCGCAGGCACCTATTAACGAACGTTTGCAGCTTTCTGGTGATAGCAGTGGTCACTCTCCACGTGCTGCATCCATATAACAGCACAGATTCAACGTTGCAGCGGAACAGTCTTAACTTGGTCTTTAAACTGATTGCATTGCTTGGCTATATTTTAGACAACATCCCGAACACGGACTTTGCTTTGGCCATTCTGTTGGTTATATCCAGTTCGGTTCCAGCATCGGTCGAGACAATACACCCAGGATACTGGAAATCCTCTACTATCTCTACCGGTTGTCCAGTAATGTATATTTAAGCCGATGACTTTGGTCCAAGGCTGATAATTTTAGTTTTTGCCGTATTACTTTTCAACCCGACGACGCCTGCCTCCCTCTCCACGTCTGCTATCATTTGATGAAGGTCCATAATGCTGTGAGAGAGTAAGCATACATCATCAGCGTAGTCAAGATATTTCCGTTGAGATGTAAGAGTCCATCGAATTCCTCCGTTTCACGTCGACAAAACTGCACGAAGCACATAGCACATCGCTAATCACCAGTAGGAATAATACTGGCTGTTGGGGAGATTTGTTTGTTGAGGCCCAGGTTCACCCTGGACTGTAGCGCTACCTAAGTAAGTAAGTAGAGGGTGCTTTGTTTGTTCTCTGGAAACTGCCAATAATATAAGTCATTGAAATAAGCCATCAAAAAGGAATCATAGCGAACTTTACTGTACACACATTCTACCGACAGCAAGTATACTAATTAAAAACGAGTTGCTACACAAAAAAGTAAGAGAATCCCTTACAATATCTGAAAGATTTACTGCGCTTTGGAGAATATGTTACGAACTGCAGCAAAAGCTAACATTATGAAAACCAAAACTTCCAAATATAAAACAATTTCTAACCAGACCAAAATACTGATAACTGGAAGAGAAAGCCTGAGAAATAAAAAAAAAAAAAAACAAAGACTTGAAGAAAAACTGGGGAATACTATTAAGATAGATACAGATATATAGCGAGATGGCTATTAAAGACATACTAAAAATACTAAATCGATAAAAAACCAAATCATTTCTTAATTACGAAAGAGAGTGGATAACGTCAGTTAAGAATTACTCTAGCATACTAATTGTAAAAATAATAGAGCAACATACAAGAAAGAGCCATACTGGTTTTTGAATAATTATTTAATTCGAGTCTAAAAAAACAATACCAACTCTTATACACACTATCATCACAACTCCTACATCCACAGGTTCAAAGATAAAAGGTGTAGAAATGACGGTATAGAAGCTGGTAAGATCAAATGTAGCAACACACATGATATAAACACTCAAGCGCAAAAGTCTACGTACAACCCTAAAAAGTATGAAAACTAAGAACCAGGAGAATATTCGGTTATTAGGCAATCATTATATATCTCCTTATTACTCAGTTAACACATTCAGAAAGTCAGAGTTAACTGTAAGCTCGAAAATTACAAGGAAAAACTAAATGAACAAAAAAATCCACCACACAAAAGTCAGCACACAGCTGCATTTTCATAGAAACTCCAACGAAAGCAAATTAACCCGAATTATCCCAGAGAATTTTTTTCTTGAATTTTTCCATGAATTTTAGAAGTAGTGACATTTTTCCTATTTACATTGCAAAAAAAAATAGTGGAAAAAATATTTAACTTACCATTTCTTGGGGATGATGTGTACCCTATATGGTACAGTGGGATAATGTACTATCATAATCGAATATTAAAACATTACGCAACTATAAGTTTTTATTCAATATTTGTTATATTTTATTGAATACTATTTACGTGGAAAGATGATGACTATATCTATAAATTAATAAAATATTACATTGAGTGATAAGCTTTTCATTTTCATTTTCAATGCATTTTATTTTGTAATTCTGTATACCTTACGTGCTAACAAAAACGCTTAAAACTAGCTTAATTAACTTAACTATCTTATTTTAACTTACTGGCCCAATGCGAGCGCTCTAAGCTAAACTTAACACTTAACCTATGTCTATCGACGTAACCTAACTAAATTTATTTATTATAACAACTAATTGATGAGTTAAAACCTAAGAAAAATGTTTACTATAGAAAAAAAAAACTCAGTGAATGGACTGGTTTTTGTGAACTATTTGATAAAACTTATAAACTACCTTAAAATAATCTTAACTTACTTACTTACTTATGTCCTTTAACCCCTCGGGGGGCATAGGGCGTCAACCACGCCTGCGCGCCATCGTGTTCGGAGTTCTGCAACGCGTTTGAGCTGCCTCCAACTCATTCCTAAAGAGCTCGATTCCTCCTCAACTGTTCTGCGCCACGTTTGCCTAGGGCGTCCCGCTATTCTGCCTGCCTGGGTGAGCGGATTCCATTGCATAGCGTATTTCGCAATGGAGTTGTCTTCGCGCCGTAGGGTGTGTCCAATCCATTGCCACTTTCTTCTTCGTATAGTAATGCTTATTGGTTCTTGGCCCGTTCTCAGATAAAGTTGTTCGTTGGAGATGCGGTTCGGCCAAAAAATCCTCAAGATGATTCTTAAGCATTAATGGTGTTAATGGTGTCCACCTTCCAGGTACTGCACCCATAAAGCAGCACTGATTCTACGTTGGAGCGGAACAGTCGCAGCTTGGTTCTTAAGCTAATAACATTGCTTCTCCAGATTTTGGACAGCATTCCGAACGCAGCTTTGCCTTCCCGATTCTGCTGCACACATCCAGTTCGGTGCCACCGCGATTAGCCGAGACGACACTTCCTAAATATAGAAAGTTATCAACTTTCTCGACTTGCTTTCCGGCAATGTTAAGTTGAGCGCGGATATTGGAAGTACTCAGAGCTTTTGTTTTGGCTGTGTTTATTTTTAGCCCCACTTTGTTTGCCTCAGCTTCTAGATTTTGGGCCATCAAATTAAGATCCATTATCCTATGTGAAAGTAGACAAACATCGTCAGCGTAATCTAGGTGTTTAAGGTAAGATGTCATAGTCCAACGAATTCCAGAATTAGCTTCCGTCAATGCTGCACGGAGTACATCGCTGATAACCACCAAGAACAATAGTGGGGACAGTATGCACCCTTGACGTACTCCACTTTGGACTTCAAAGTCCTCCGACACCTTACTATTGTGCACGACGTGACACTTGCCGCTCTCATATGTAGCCTTGATAATAGCTATAAGCTTTTCTGGAATGCCTCTCCTGCGCAAGGCCAACCAGATAGCATCTCGATTCAAGCTGTCAAAAGCCTTCTCGAAGTCGATAAACAGTAAATGTAGCGGAGACCTATACTCAACGCATTGTTCGATTATGATCCGTAAGGTGTTTATGTGGTCGATGCAGGAGGATCCAGCGCGAAAGCCTGCCTGTTCGACATCGAGAGTTGAATCTAAATGATATTTAATTCGTTCTAGAATTATTCTAGCTATTATTTTGGCTACAGCTGGAAGAACACATATACCTCTCCAGTTACCGAACTCCATCAAGTTACCCTTCTTTGGAAGCTTAATGATCATCCCCCTTTTCCACTCCTGTGGAAATTGTTCACTATCCCAAGCTCTCCGTATTAGCGGAGCAAATCTGCCGATGTATTTGGCGCCGCTTGAAATAGCTCGGCAATGCATGCCATCAATACCCACCGCTTTGTTTTTCTTGAGGGACTTGATTGCTGTTATTATTTCAGCTTTACTGGGAGGTACGGTGCGAATTCGGGAATTTGTTGCTTCGAACTGCTCATTCGAATTCGAGATCATACCGCCATCGTCTATGTGACTTAGCACTGTAGCAAAATGTTCTTTCCATCTAGTGAGCTGATCCTCATCCGAAATCAGAAGATTACCGTCTAGACTCTTCACTGGATGTTGTTTGGAGTTTCGACCACCAATGAGCTCCTTAGTGATGTTGTAAACAGTCCTACTGTCGCACCTACTCGCTGCTTCTTCAGCCCTTGAGGCCAGTGAGTTGACATGTTGACGTTTGTCACGTCTCACACTACGCTGCACTTCTTTCTTCTTCGCACGGTATTGGGCTTCAAGCTCGGTTCTCTCTACTGCTGAGGCCGCTGCAATCCGAGCCTTGATTACTGTACGCTCATCGATCCGTCTCCATGTGTCTGTAGAAAGCCATGTGCGGTGGTGTTTCTGCTTTTTGCCGACATACGTGCATGCCCCAGTCGCAAAAGCATTTTTCACAGCACTCCAGTGGTCATCCATGTTCTCTATGCTGCTGATTGCTTCTGCTTCTAAGGCAAGATGGTCCCTGAACTGTTGGCGCACTTGGGGAACCTTGAGCCTGTCGATATTAATCCTGGTGATGTTAAGCAGGTTTGAGCGGTTGCTGTTGACGGATGCAGTACGAAGGCGTAAATGAGCTACCATAAGATGGTGATCTCGTTCTTGTCCGACGTCATCTCCATGTCTGTTTCGGACGTCCAGGAGACAATTTCTAAAGCGGCGACTGATCGCAATGTGGTCGATCTGGTTGGATATTCGTTGCCTATCAGTAGAGACCCAACTGATCTTGTGGCAGGTGTTATGCTTAAACAGCGTGCCTCCGATGACTAGGCGGTTGGTATTGCAGAAGTCCACAAACCGCTCACCATTGTCATTACGGTCTCCCACGCCGTGAACTCCCATCACGTGCTTAAGCATGGTGTTGTCGCTACCCACCTTGGCATTGAGATCTCCCATTACCATTACGATGTCCCCATTAGGCGTTTGGTTATAGGCGGCACCTAAGTGGCTATAAAAATTATCCTTTTCATCCTCAGTCGCGTCTAGAGTCGGAGCATAACACTGTATGATGGTAATTTTTCTAACTCTACTCTGGAACCTAGCCGTCAATATCCGGCAACTATGGGGTTTCCAGGATATGAGGCTACTACGTGCTGCTGGAGTTAGCATGAGTCCTACGCCAGAACTCCGTGCACTTCCAGCTGGTTTACCAGAGAAGAGCATGACAGTGCTTTTTGTTGGGGAGATGTATTCCCCAGCATCGAACCATCTTATCTCGCTCAGCCCTAAGATGTCGATTTTATAGTGTGCGAATTCGCGCTGTACTTGATTTATATGTTTTTTCTATTTTTTTTTGTTTAGCCAAGTGCTGTGCTATTCTTTATTTTTATTTTTTTTAACATACCAACTTAAGACTACCTTAGAACTTTAACATACCAACTAAAGACTACCTTAGAACTATGTAAGCCGGCCATGGCTATTGTTTAAAACCAATAGACGACCCGCTCTGCCTCCGTTATAGGCTAACCCGGATTAGGAGGAAACGACGACCACCAAAATTGGTTATCCTGCCTACTAACATCTTGAATATTGCGGACTGAAACCGCCCTACTGAACCGTAGTCGCTCTACACCACCCTGTGCGACGTCTCGGTCGTAGGTGAGTCGCCTATCCACAGTTTTTCTGGCGACTTGGAAGATTAGCGGCACCGCTAACTTGTCCTGGTTCAGACCTCTCTGATTAAGATATAGGAATGCTTAAGGAGGGATAAAGCCGTTAAGGCGCACACTCTCGTGATAGAGATTATTGGGGTAATAAGCCCCAAAGATCAGGCTAATCATCGAGGTCATTGCTCTTGCAATATGCCTTCGAATCAACTTGCTCAAGAAATTATCCACTCTTATCAGATTCGCCCTGTTGTACAGGACCTCATTACGATAGAATTTTATGTACTCAGACTCTGGTGTTCTATACAAACGAAGGCAAGCCCTCTCAAACACCCGCATCTTTTCCAACAAGCTTGGCCCCGCGTTGAACCACACGGGACATCCATATGCGAGCATAGGCCGAATAAGGGCCATGTAGCAGATTACCGTCACCTTTGCATCGAGTTGGCTGCTATAAAACAGTCTCTTTGTGAGGGCAAAAGCTACTTTGGCTCTGGCCAGAGCAGCATCTATATGTTTGTTAAAATATAGATATTGATCTAGCCAGACCGCAAGGTACCTGACTACACTTCGACTCGCAAGTGGCTGGTTGTGCTGTCCCACGATAGAGAACTTTCGCCAATTCTTTCTGGTGTCCCAAGAGGCCCCAGACAACGGCGTTCTGAACAGGATGGTCTCCGACTTCTGAAAGTTGATTTTCAGCTTCCAGTCGTCGCAGTATCTCTTAATCTTATCGAAATCACGCTGCAACAGTAATGTAATGACCTTGATCTTAGGCCCTGACCTGTAAGCGACCAAGTCGTCAGCGTACGCTATGACTTGGTGAAGTGAACCTATGAGATCGTTCGTGTAAATATTAAATAGGATCGGCGAATTAACCACACCCTGTTGCAGACCATTTTTCACTTCAAAAGTTCCAGCAGACGTCACATTGCCATTCTTCACAATGAACTTCTTACTGGTGAGCATGTCGTAAAGTATGTACAGCAGTGGTTTACTTATGCCCAGCCTGCTCAACTTGTAGAAGAGTCACTCTAACCATACAGTATCGAAAGCCTTCTCCAAATGAACCAGACAGGCACCCGTGCATTGTTTCTTACTTTTATTCCATTGGATATCCGATACCAGTTTGGACGCGGCATGTATGGTATCGTGCCCCGCCTTGAAACCGAATTGGTTGTCCGGAATTAGGTGCATGTCCTTAACCCACTTAGCCAGGGCTCTATGGATCACTTTTTCGAATACCTTACTAATATTCGGAAGTAGGCTTATCGACCGGAGATTACCGGGATTGGAACTATCTTTATATTTTTTTTGGAATGGGCTGCACCACCGCTGTTTTCCAATGCGCTGGATAATGGGCATTATTCATTGCATCATTAAACAGGATGGTGTAAATGTTCACCGCTCTGGAGGAAGATGTCTAAGTACAATGTAGGGTATACCATCGATTCCCACGGATTTCTTTTTCCTCAATGATTCGAAGATCGCTCGGAGCTCTGTCTTCGAAATGAACGGAGGATGTACCCTTTCATCGGCGATGGCATTGTTTGCCATATTTCTTTCATTGAACACGGTAAAACCAGTATTATCAGATCGCCAGTGCTCCATGCCATTTCGAAGGTAGAAGTTGTGCACAAGGACCTGATTTTCCAGGTCGTGGTTCGGGCAAATACTATCATTCACCTAATACACGTCCTGGAAAGTCGCTCCTATAGCCTCTACCTTCTCCTGCGGATCTTCGGTCACAAAGAAATTGTCATCCTCAGCTGCGTTATCCGGATCTATACCTGCTGTCACTAGTATTTGTACATTGTTCGTAGTTCGGGGGATTTTAAGACGCGGAAGATCGTTTTGATTACTCCTCCGAAAGATCTTGTTTATTTGGGGGAACATACTCGGGTTGTTGGATTTTACAGCCCGAATTTTCCTGTTCCAGTGCAAATTTAAAGAAAGTCGGTAATTTTCTTTAATTAAATTTGAGAGGCTTTTAATCAACGACTTCAGCGTCCTAACCTCCTCCGAGTTCTGTCTGTCAGTAAACTGTCTGTACAAGGTTTTTAATCTCGACAGCAGCCTACTTTTATGTTCGTGCAGTGCGCCAATCGTTGTATTGCGGTATATGTCCACGTTGCCAGTGTGTTGATAGAGAGGTATCGTACTGCCCATCGTTCGTATTATTGTCTCGTCCATTTGCTTTAGATATCTATCAATCTCCTCGTTTGACAGATTCCTATTAGACGGTAGGTCGAGTAAGTTCGAGGAGAGTGCTCTCGTGAACTTTCTGGAGAAGCGAGTCCAACGCGTTCTACTGTAATTATAGGCGTGCAATGGGACGAACTCCTCCAATTCCTCAATTTCGTTGGGAATCGTTATTTCGGCACTGAGTCCGCAATGGTCACTGTCATACACAAAAGTGTGTAAACAGTTTAAAGTTTGTCGATCCATGTCGGTCAGTTGCAACCGTACGTCGAACAGCATTAGATCTAGATAAGATCCGCTTCTGGGATACGACGGACTATCCGTCGCTTTTAAATCAAGTCGATACTCAACACTGTGCAGACCCCACTAATTGAATAGTAGGTTCCCTCTAGAATTTGGTGTGCTATTTCCCCAATCTCTAAGTTTGGCGTTCAAATCACCGGCTATAATGAAAAAATTCTCCTCCGACTCCAGCCTTAGTATTCGAAAAAGTGTCTCGAGCTCTGAGTGATCAGCTTTGAAACAGTGCACGTGTAAGGCAACCCCACATTTATCACAAAGAGTAGTCGCTTGACTGTGGCAAAGTCGACATCTGGTTTGCTTGCCTTGCTCGGCAATCATGTGATTCATTTGATCATATCTTATGTACTGGTTCTCTGTATTGGCGGGCTTCAAATTTCGTGGTCTGTTACTTTTTCCATATGTTCCCAGCAAACTCCTAGCTATTCTACGACGAGACTCCAAATTGTCCAGTGTACGTTTATAATATTTATAAAGCTGCCATGTGTTTGAAATAGCCATGTCAATGCAATGAGCAAAAAGTGGATAGTACCATTTCTTTCCTCTAATGCCAATTCGACAAAGACCGATATTTTGGTCAGACCTACCGACGCCTCTCATATTTTTATTGTTTCGGCTTTTATAAGTTTCGGCTGTAAAACCGATATTTCCTTTTTTTTAGCACGCGAGAATCTTCTTACCGAATTTGTTGGATGAACTAGAACGCAGTTTGATATCATGTTAACAATGTTGTTGTCATTCCATTTGCACACGATAGCATTGAGCTCTGAACAAAGTTCGTGGCTATAAGCACCTCGGCCTTTCTGTTTTAGAGCTTTATCTAATTTTTTTAGTCGATTATCTCTTATAGTTCTAGTGCCGCTTATATTTAATGCATTCAAATCGTGAAAAGTTGGAGAAAAGAAAAAAAATTGTCGTAAAATAGGTGAAAGCTAAGACCTAAGCCTTGGCCTATCAGCGCATGACAAAAGCCTAGAACAACTTGCGTTCCAAGTGAGAACTCCTTGTCTTTGGGCATTGAAGATACTTTGAATCCAAGG
Source organism: Brachypalpus laphriformis (assembly GCA_945910035.1). NCBI lineage: Eukaryota > Metazoa > Arthropoda > Insecta > Diptera > Syrphidae > Brachypalpus > Brachypalpus laphriformis. The sequence goes on along the minus strand of OX246754.1, from coordinate 194,924,141 downwards.
TAGGATTCAAACCAAACAATGTATCCATTTGAAGTTGTTCCTACCCAAAATGTATAGCCCCATCTGATTGGTTTTCCTCTTATAATTTGTTTGGTGAGATGACGTCCAAAATAGGGTATCATTCCTTCATCCACACTGTAATTTTCCACAACTGGAGCAAACAACAAAAACTTTTGAAGCAGGTGATGAAACAAAGGCCGTACTTTGGAGTAACGGTCATTTGAATCTAATTGAGTATTATCGCAACAATGTAGTACTCGGAAGATGTGAGCAAATCTATTTCTAGTGATGGATTTCGATATAAGGATATTTTGTGAATCTTCCTCATTTTCCCAGTACATCCTTCGTCTAGATACATTATTGTAGCCACTCAAAATAAGTACTCCAATAAAAGTCTTAAGCTCACTAACTTGTATATCGACCGAAGGATTATGTTGTTGGGCATACAAATTAGAATACTTTGCTATCAGGGCAAATAAAGTTTCATAAAAAAAAGCGAGAACAGGTCCAAGGGAGATAAAGCTGGATTGAGACTGCAAGCTTGACAGTTGAAATCTATAATTGTTTCCTCTAAGTCTTTTTTTCCCATGAAAAATTAATAGGGAACAAACGAAGAAAACGGGATTTCATCTTCCTCATCAAAGCTATCTGGATGTAAAACAACCTCTGCCACTAGCTAGTTACGAGGCAAATTATCTACACAAGCCACATCTTCCTCTCCTGAATCCTCATCTGTTATATCACCCTCCAGTAATGGTGGTAAAATAGGTATTTCTGAATAAAATTCTTCTTCGTCGCTTTCATCTATGCAATTAACGATCTGCTTGACGGTTAGCCTAAAAAAACCGAAAGGATATGTATTATCCCACTGTACCATATACGGTACACTAAAATGCACATTCATGTAACAACAACAATGTTTTAATTACATTGATTCCGTTTTCCAAACCGATTATTAGCCATCAATTAAAAAATTCTCACATTTTCCTTGACATTGTTTTGCTTTAAAAGAAAAACGCACACACTCTAACTTTACAACTTTTACCAATACAACACAAATAAGTTAAACGTGACATAAAAATATCACAGCCTACTTATATTACAACTGGAAAATTAAAAAAAGAATTTAAATTAATGCTTTTCTTTTAACCCATTCACTGCCAAATAAAAATTTTAGAACTAGCCACACATGCCGCGTCAGTCCATATGGTCTGACATTAAATCTTCTTTCATTGTAGATGTCAGGCCATATAGACTAACGTCCTGCCTTCGAATATTGTTGTTGTTTTATAAGACAATGTTTTGTGTTCATCTAATAATGTAGTGTAAGAAAGAAAGAGATACTTCCAGAGAGATGAATAGCAGTTTAGAGTCGAATCCCCAAAATTAATGGGCGGGCTTAAGAAGTAAATTACTTAGTTAAACTGCTGCTTCTTATAAAGCTTGTTGAAAATAATTAACTTTGTTTTGAATAATTAAATTTAGTGAAGCTGGACTGAACAAACTGGAAATGTTCACTTAATTTTAATAATAAAAAAAATTAGTCGGCTTTTTTTTTCCTCGAAGTAGGTTTTTGAGTGCTCAGCTTATTTTTGGATATAAACTTTGCAGTAGGAATAATCACAGAACATTGCCTGCTATGCAGCGGGGGTCCTCTCCAATGCCTTCTGCAGAAGCTGCAGGGATGAAGAGGAAGAGGAAAACTATCTTCACCTCTTAGCCACTACTTCTGAGAATACTTCTTTGAAGATGAAAGTCAACTATCAAAGACCTATATTCTACACTTTTTTTTTTTGTGGGGATAGGAAACGCTCGACTGGAGCACTCAGGCACAACTGGTCCATTGTACTATCAGAAAGCAAACCCTGATTTACCAATTTTATTGGAATTTCCTTGTTTTTCTAAGAAAGCACTTCAGTGATGAGGAGCTTACAGCATCAGCACTCACCACATCAGCAGCGGGGATCTGCCACCTGATACGAGCAAAGGCCGGACACTCACAGAGATAATGTTCCGCGGTATCGTCGCTCTTTCCACAAGTGCCGCAGATTGTAGTGTCACTCAAGCCCAACACATTAAGGTGCTTAGCAAAAGCAAAGTGGCCTGTCAAGACGCCAATAAGTTGTCTACAGTCTTTTCTGCTGAGAGACAGCAAGAATGCTGCTGATTTCTTACAGACGTCCGGGAGCATACGTTTAGTCAACCTGCATCCTGAAGAGTCATGCCACATACAATTGTGTTGGTGAGAGACCCAATTGTCAATGGAAGTCCTAACAGGGAACTGTGATGTAATAATGGCATGAGTCAAGTGGCATACACATTGATGTGATGTTATAATGACACTTAAGAATTATGCCAAACAATTAGTCCAAAAAATTTCAATCACATTTGCAAGCATCAAATGACATGCACTATCGACAGCGGCATTAGTGTGTCACCGGTGTCATTTCACAGTATGCTATTGTTTATTCATGTTCTTCTTTGATAAGTAGTTTCATATAATAATTGGTTTAGTCATGTGGCTATTGTTTAGAATTGAGATAGAGTAAGCACAGTTTGTAAGTTGAAAGTTGTATAAATACCCAATAGTTTATCAATAAAAATTAGTCTTAGCATATCATTTGTTTTGACTCAATTGCGGCGACATCGCCTCCCATTGCAGCGTGCTGCGCTTTATACAGCAACAGTAGGAACCCTAAGAGACCCCTTTTCCAGGCGCTTATAGTACGTGATGACTCTGCCACACTTGAACCATACACGGACCATTACAGAACGCAGGAAGACCCAACGTAGGTTCGGGACCTTAGAAAGCCTCCTCTAAGCCTTGTCTAGCAATCTCATCGGAGATCTCGTTCCCCAAGGACCCAGTGGTACCTGGGATCCAGATAAGAGAGAGAGAATTCAGCCTTGCGACCGAGTTCAAAGAGTTTTTGGCTTTACGAACTATTTTGGGTTAAGGGTTAAGCAAGGCCTTAAGCGCAGCCTGACTCCCACAACAGACACAGATACTACGGCCGCCTGTTCTTCACAACATAGTTCATAGCCATTAGGATTGCATAAGTTTCCGCTTGGAAAACAGACGCCTAACGAGAAAACAAGTCTAATGTTGCCGATTTCCACGAAGATATCAGCATCAGATCCTTCACATCAGCTGGAGTTCTGGTGTCATTGCGTATATCCATAAGACCGGAGTCGTAAGATAAGTGTCGCGCAAGTTCATCAAAATTCCAGTGTGGAGTATACCAAAAATCACCCCGCCTTAGTCATTGAATGGCTTTCATAGTGCAGTCCATGATATAAGTATCATGGGGAAGTAAGTTCAGCAAAGCATCTAGAGCAGAGCCTGGCGTACTTGGAAAATCTCCCGTGCAGCCGAGACAAGCCGTTCTTTGGAGTTTGGCGCAAAATGCAGCCGCATATTTACGCAAGAGCCCCTTCCACCAAATAACTGAAGCGTATGTGAGGATTGGTCTTATCATAGCCGTGTAGATCCAAAGAACCTTATATATACTAATATTATATTTTACATAATAAATAAGTCTCCATCAAAGTCCTACTCGCTTAGCTAATTCCACTTCTTCCCTTCTTTTTGCCTCGCGGAAGAAATCGATCTCTAATTTTAGCTAAACGTTACAAGATTATGGCTAAATTGCATCAGTCAACGTCTCCACCCTCCACGGTGGAGGTTTCTACCTTGTTCAGGCATCAACAACCCCACCTTCTCATGAAAGGCAAGTGGACCTACCCATAACATGCTATATTTTCACCAGCATTATAGTACCAGGTGTTCGATTGCATCAGTCAATCCGACCACCCTTATGCCTTATCTGTCAGGGATATTAGCATTTTCACTGACAGCCAAGCGGCAACCAAGTCCCTGGAATCGTACTCCTTCACTTCAAAGGCCGCCGTAAACTGTCGTTTATTTCTTATGGAGATGACAGAGTAGTTCAACATTCTCCTATGCTGGGTGTCGGGCCACAGGGACAATCCAGGAAACTGCAGGGCCGACGAGCTCCAGCTCGCCAGACAGGGCACCACTTTAAGGATACTGCCTGACAGGCAAGCCCTTGGTATGCCCTTCGCTGCATGTAAGCATCTACTAAAGCTGAACGATATTAGCATGACCAACCTCAGATGGGAAAACGGCTCAACGTGTCACATTTCGACACAGATCTGGCCAAACTGGAAGAAAAACGCAGTGCCGAGCTGGTCAAGCTAAAGCGAATACAGATCAGCTACGTTGTCGGTGTTCTCACTGGACACTGTCATATAGGGTAATTGCGGGAGAGATGCCGCGCTTTTTTAAAAATCGATGTAATTTTTTTATAAAAGTAAAACAAACTTTAATTTTCAAAAAAACTTAAATACGGATTTATTTTCTACCATAATAAATTACTTAAATAAGAAAATAAAACTTTTTTGATAAATATTAATAATAAAATGAAATATGTTAGGTGTGCCAACTCTCCCAACATGTGTGGGGATTCTACGCTTCATAACTAACAAAAAAAGAAAGCAAAAAAAAAATCACACCAATCACTTCTTTTAACACTAATTAATGATACAAAATACTTACACTTGAGAAAACACGCGACAACCTGTTTCTGGATCGACAAGTAGCAACATAGTGAAAAATTTCCATAGCGTGAAGGGGTGCGAAAAAACAAAACAAGGAGAAAAACTCCCGTTACATGTCGTATGTAAGTAGTTCTTTTTTCCCACGTTTTCGACGTTTGAATACCTAACGGACTAAAAACAAAAAAAAAAAATTTCCGCGGACGACTAGATGTATGAGTTTGGTTGGGTGCGGCATCTATCCCGACGCGGCATCTCTCTCGCAATTACCCTATGCCAATACGCCAAAAGACTTGGCCTCTTCTCCAATGACTTCTGCAGAAGCTGTAGGGGCGAGGAGGAGGAGGAAGCCATCCTTCACCTCCTATGCACTTGTCCAGCCCGTTGCATAAAATAATGCTCCATCTAGGGTCCCCCTTCCTTGACGACCTCGGTGATCTGGCATCCTTAGACGTCTTGAGCATGCATCGCTTTACCAAAAGCTCCGGTTGGTCTTTTTAGTCCCTGAGTGGGCTAATGGTTGATCCATGGTATCACAAAAGACATGTACTGGTCTAAGTGCGTCTCCACTCTCGCGTGGACAGCCAACCTAACCTAACCTAACCTATGCACTACTATCTTCATGGTCAGGGCTGTAATAGAATGCAATCATTGCGGAATGTGGGTTGGCCACAACCATCAAATTGTGGCTTAGGTACATACCTTCTTCTCAAAATGGGCCAGCATGTGGCCTGAGTGAAAATGATAATTCATCACATCATTGCGGAATGCATTCACTGAAGTCATACTAAGAATTCACGTGGATTTGTTTCAATTCAATGACTTCAATAATGACTTGAGCTTATAAAAAAATAAATCACCATTCATTTTGAAATCATGATTTAACAATCATTTTCTGCAATCATAATTTTGAAGTCAAAATGAATGCAATCATTTCTAATGCTGTGGGCGCCGTGGCGCAAGTGGTTAGTGTGTCGGATCACTACGCATGAGGTTCCAAGTTCGAATCCCAGAAAACACTAAAAACTTTTTTCACGGTCCCACCTCTCGCGAGTGTCTGGCAAACATCCGAGAGTATTGTTGTCACGAAAAAGCTCCTCAAATAGCCGTTCGGATTCGGCATTAATCTGAAAAATATAACGCACACAACATGAGTGGTTGCGAGAAGCTAGGCCCTGGCACTTTAAAGAGCTGTTGCGCCAAATATTTGTAATTGTATTTCTAATGCTCTTTACTTACTGAAGTCACTTGGAAGTCACTAGCATTCATTGCATTCACTTGAAGTCTTTGAAGTCTTTGAAGTCATCTGAAGTCATTGAAGTCTTTGAAGTCTTTGAAGTTATTTAAGTTATTGAATCTGTCTTTTAGTGTCGTCTGCCAGACGAAGAAAAAATGTTATTATCGGTTTTACACGAAAATGTCCAGACATTATGTTATCATTTTTAATATTATTTATTTTCGTTTTTAATTTATTTATTAGTACTGATTTAATAATTTTTTTATTTCTATTTATTCTATAATTTCCAATGGTGGTCAGGGCATTGGAATAGAGATGGTGGCGGAGGAGCCCTTAATGAGCCAACGGCAGCGCTCATACTCCCGTAGTAGACTACTGGCACCGGTGTACCCGGCCCCTCGTCCTTGGGGAGTAATTAAGGAACTGGCCCTCCAGTTTGGGGTTTGTGCCGTCGGTGTAACTTCCCTACCACGTAAAAAATCTATGGTTCCGAAACAATCAAAAGCCTCGGATAAGGATGACCCAACTAATGACGACCCCAGCATACGAAAAAAGGACAACGACCTTTGGATCTGTACGTGGAATGTTCTGTCTCTCTACAGACCACATGCAGCCGAACAACTAGCAGAGGCCCTAGACTGCTATAAAGCAGATATTACCGCCATCCAGGAAGTGGGATGGGATGGGCCGGGCAAAAAGAAGATGAAGAGCTGTGACATCTACTACGGTGATTGCTACAGAGGCAACAGGCAACGCTTATTCGGATGCGGATTTGTCATACGCGGCAGACTTAGGCAAGAAGTCTTAAGCTTCCGACACGTGAGCGAGCGTATTATGACTATCCGGATCAAGGCTAAATTCGCTAACATAAGCCTAATATGTGTTCATGCTCCCACGGAAGAAAAGGACCCTGCCACCAAGGAGTGTTTCTACGAGCTTCTCGACAAGGCGTTAAAATCGTACTGGGCGATTTTAACGCCACATCAGGAAAGGAGAATGTCTTTGGTAGGGCAGTCGGTAAGCATAGCCTACACGACACCACATCTGATAACGGACTAAGGATAATTTATTTCGCTGTGGAGCGAAATGTCACCATAGCAAGCACATGGTTTCCTCATCTCCATATTCATAAGCAGACATGGCGGTCCAATGATCATGTAACGATCAACCAAATTGATCATATTGCGATCGACGCAAGGCATGCCTCGAGAATTCTGGATGTCTGGACCTTCCGAACGGCCAACATAGACTCGGATCATTACCTTGTTGTAGCCAAGGTACGAATGCGGATATCCCAATCTGAGCAACAAAGAAGAATTACTGTGAGAAAATTTAACGTCGAAAAGCTACAATCGCAAGAGACCGCTAGACTCTTCGCTGAACGCGTATCCCGAAATCTCTCAATCACCCCTATGCCGCCAGCATCAAGTACCGAAGACCAGTGGCAACGCTGCTAACATGCCATCAGAAACACCGCGGCTGATAAGGTGGGTCTAACATCGCAAAACCTCTGGTTTGACGAAGAATGCCGGCGAGTGCATGCACCAAAACAAGAGGCATACAAAGCGGCGCTGCAAAGGAAGACGAGAGCTGCTCGTGAACTCTACGAGCACAAAAGACGGGAAGAACATCGGCTTCTCCAAAAGAAGAATAAAGAGCATGAGAAGCACGCGATTGAGAATATCGAGAGTCTATACTCCAGGAACAATGTACGGAAGTTTTACCAAAAGGTAAACAGAACATGTCAGAGAAGCAATACCCGTACTGAAACCTGTAGAGATGAAAATGGAAACCTCGTAGTAGAATCACAGTCGGTGCTGAGAATATGGAAAAACTACTTCTGTATACTCTATAACGGTGACGAAAACCAACCTCCCGCTGTCAGGCAGAATGAACCACTCAACAAAGACGATGATAGTCAAAATTCCCGTCCGCCTGACCAAAACGAAGTGAGGATAACAATATCCAAGTTAAAATCCAACAAGGCTGCTGGACCTGACGGCTTACCGGCCGAACTTTTCAAGGTAGCTGGGGATGAATTGGTAGAGTGCATACACCAACTCATCTCTAAGATTTGGTCAGACGAGTGTACGCCTGATGAATGGAACCTCAGCATCGTTTGCCCGATCGACAAGAAAGGAGACCCCCTCAACTGCGCCAATTATAGAGGCATCAGTCTCCTCAACATCGCGTACAAGATCTTTTCTGCGATACTGTGTGAACGCCTGAAACCTTTTATCAACAGCCTGATTGGACCCTATCAGTGCGGTTTCAGGCCAGGAAAGTCCACCATCGATCAAATCTTCACACTTCGGCAGATCCTGGAGAAAACCCAAGAATTCCAAATCGATACTCTATATCGATTTCAAGGCCGCCTATGACAGCATCTATAGAGAAGAGCTTTATAGAGCCAAGTCTGGTTTTGACATCCCTGCCAAACTTGTCCGTCTGTGCAGGATGACGATGGAGAACGCTCGCTGCTCCATCAAGGTCGGTAATAACCTCACCGAGACCTTTGATTTTAAAAAAGGTTTTAGACGAGGTGACGCGCTGTCATGTGACTTCTTTAATATTGTACTTGAATGGATTGTGCGGAACTCACAAGCCAACACCGGAGGCACAATCTATTACAAGTCTGTACAACTGCTTGCATACGCCGACGATATAGACATTATCGGAAGAACTCAGCGGGCTGTCACCGGTGCGTTTGCAAGCATTGAGGCGGATGCGGCCAAAATGGGTTTAGCGATAAACGAGGGCAAAACCAAGTATATGCTGTCAACAAGAAGGGACAGACAACACTGACGAATTGGACAGAACGTCACAGTGGGCAACTATAACTTCGAGGTAGTAAGGGACTTTGTCTACCTTGGCTCTGCTATAAACTCTGAGAACAACATCAGCGCAGAAATCAATCGAAGAATAACTCTTGCCAATCGCTGTTTTTTTTTTGGGCTTATATGGCAATTCATCAGTAAAGCCCTATCTCGAACAACTAAGGACACTCTGTATAAGACCCTGATCATTGCAGTCCTGCTTTACGGAGCTGAAACATGGACTTTATTTAAAGAGGATGAAGATATCCTTGGTCGCTTCGAGAGAAAAATTCTTCGTAAGATTTTCGGTCCCGTTTGCGTTGACGGGTTTTGGAGGAGAAGATTCAATCACGAACTATACGGGCTGTACAGCGACATCGACCTAGTCAAAAAACTGCATATTGGACGTCTGAGATGGCTAGGACATGTAGAGCGAATGGACACCAACGCTCTGGCCCGCAAAGTCTTCGAATCTAGTCCCGAGGGACGACGCAGTAGAGGGAATCATCGTCGTAGGTGGCGCGCATAAGTTCAAGGGGACCTCGATCAACTTGGATTGCGCAACTGGAGGCAATTAGCTAAAGACCGAGCTAAATAGAGAGGCTTGTTGGTTGAGGCCCAGGTTCACCCCGAACTGTAGCGCCACCTAAGTAAGTAAGTAATGACTTCAGAAGACTTCAAAGATTTCAATGACTTCAGATGACTTCAAAGTCTTCAAAGACTTTAAAGACTTTAAAGACTTCAAGTGAATGCAATGAATGCTAGTGACTTCATGGTGACTTCAGTGAGTGCAGAGCATTCAAAATGATTGCATTCATTTTGACTCATGTCTTTCAAATGAATGGTGATTTATTTTTTGTAAGTTGAAGTCATTTTTGAAGTCATTGAACTGAAATAAATCCACGTGAAGTCAAGTGAGTTAAATGGTAAACTGAATGGATTCTTTTACAGCTCTGTTCATGGTCGACCTTAGATAATCATTCAGGATGCCCTATTCTGCTACATGAGGTACAATGGGATCTCTCACGTCCCCATCCTATCTTGAGATATTCAAATGTTTCTCAATCGACCTTACAAAGGTCTAACTGTGTCCTGATTTTACCAGAAAGGCCACCTTTCTAACCCAAAACCAATTGGATATACTAGCGTTTATCATATTTTCTTTTAAATCCACAGTAGATTCTTCTGCTACAAAAGTTTTGTGGAAATTTTTCTAATAACAAATAATCATAATTTTCATAGATTTCGGTAGAATGTTGATTTATTTGTATTAAGTTTCATGTGTGATATACTTTTTAATAAACAAATTTTTGAAAGTATTTCCTTCCCAATTTTCTAACATATCGAGCTTCTGACGAACCCCACAGGCGATCAGTAGAAATGCAGTCAATTGGGAGGGTTATGATCTCTTGTTTTCGGACCATAACCTCGCCGAAATAGGAAGAAGAAGATCAAGCTTCTAGTAATTATACTCTTTGGTATCGTGACAAAATTATTGACATAATGTTATAAGATCAAAGGTCAGAATGAATTCTAGCTACTGTTTTTTTTTATCATTTGAATTGTTTTAAATAATTATTTTCAAATTCAAAATTCAATATCTAATACGAAAAATGCTATACTTACATTACTGGCAATTCCCCTGTGTAGCCAAACAGTTTGAGTGATTCATTAGCTCCACCAGATTGAAGGCTTTCATTTTAACTCCACTCAAACTAAATACATTCCACAAATAAATTATGTTGCATAGTTTTTGGCTCCAATTTAAAATAACTCACTTTGATTTTCAGATTGTGGATATTCAAACGAAGAGATACGAATTGTTGGTGGTAAGCCCACAGGCGTCAACCAATACCCATGGATGGCTCGCATAGTGTACGATGGTAAATTTCATTGTGGCGGTTCCCTTCTTACCAAGGACTACGTCATTACAGCCGCACATTGTGTGAAAAAACTCCGTCGATCGAAAATTCGTGTAATTTTCGGTGACCATGATCAGCAGATAACATCCGAGTCCAAAGCGATACAGCGAGCAGTCACCGCCATTGTTAAGCATCGAAGTTTCGATCCAGATACATACAACAATGACATCGCCTTGTTGCGACTTAGGAAACCAATTACCTTCTCAAAGATAATGAAGCCCATATGCTTGCCAAGGCATAACTACGATCCAGCTGGTGATCATTATACGAATTAAGAGTTTTCACACAAATAATGCTAACTTATCTCATTTTTCAGGTCGCATTGGTACTGTAGTCGGATGGGGACGTACTTCAGAGGGCGGTGAGCTGCCATCAATTGTCAATCAGGTCAAGGTGCCAATATTAACGATAACCGAATGCAGAAATCAAAAGTACAAAAGTACTCGAATTACGTCGAGTATGTTGTGTGCGGGGAAACCGAAAATGGACTCGTGTCAGGGTGACAGTGGTGGACCACTATTGCTATCGAATGGAGTAAAATTCTATATTGTGGGGATTGTTTCCTGGGGCGTGGGCTGCGGGCGCGAGGGATACCCAGGCGTGTACACACGAGTCAGTAAATTTATTCCATGGATTAAGGCGAACTTGGACAACACCTGTTTATGTACATAGTGAAATCGAAAGCAATTTATGAATTTTTATTTAATGTTTTGTATTTATTTGGATGTAAATGAAGAATAATTGGAAGAAATGACGCTTTAATTGAATTCATCCCACGTAGCGCCAAGAACAAAGACATATTTCGAAACATTTGCTATTGACGTAGGTCATGGCTTGTACTTCGGTTGTCGGTTTAAGTAATTAGTAAGTATTCGATAATATAACGTGCTGATACAGCATGGAAGTTTGTTTTTAATTCAACTGTATGCTAATATGAAATTGGGTCAGTTAGAGAAACGTGGTGGGGGAAGTGATTCACACATGCTGAGTACGACGTAGATTTAAATATAGCTAGTTACTCTACTGGATTTTCTAAATTCTGGGCTTTTTTCTTGGCCTTTCTCTTATCTTATTTATCTATCTGTTTATATAAACTTTATTAAAAAAAGTATGCAGTACAGATAGTAATAAAAATCCAAATCAGGGATCAAGGATAGATGTATATAGGTGTAGACGTTCAGTTGATGGAGTGCAAGTGCATTGCAACTATGCCAAGTTGGAGAACTTTCTCTAGTCCAACTGCTTTAATGAACTAGAGTATCTGAAGTAGATCGAGCGAAGGTAGAACCGACTCTGATACCAGATAGGGCACCAGATGGCCGCATATCTTGGATACATCGCAGTGACCGGATATTGACGGCTAGGTTCCAGAGTAGAGTAAGAAAAATGACAATCATACAGACGCGACTGAAGATGAAAAGGATAATTCTTATAGCCAGTTAAGCGCCGTCTACAACCAACCGTTTAATAAGGACATCGTAATGGTGATGGGGGTTCTCACTGTCAGGGTAGGTAGCGACAACACTATGCTTAAACACGTGATGGAAGTTCACTGCCTTGGAGAGCGTAATGATAAAGGCGAGCGGTTTGTGGACTTCTGCATTACCAACCGCTTGGTCATTGGAGGTAAGCTGTTTAAGCATAACACCTGCCACAAGATCAATTGGGTCTCTACTGACAGGCAATGAACATCCAACCAAATCGACCACATAGCGATCAGTCGTCGCTTTAGAAATTATCTCCTGGACGTCCGAAACAGACGTGGAGCTGACATCGGTCTAGAATGAGATCACCATCTCATGTTACCTCATATATGCCTCCGTACTGCATCCGTCATAGCAACCACTCAAACTTACTTAATATCACCAGGTTTTGTCCTGTCACCTAAGATTTGTACTCTTGATGGCATCTAGCTTAAATTTAAGTTTGCGAGTAGCGATTAGTATACCTAATGTGTCTTTATCCGGCAGTACTGGTATAGTTGCTCCTATTCTGGTGAGTTCATCAACCTTACAATTCCCCGGAATGTCTCCATGTCACGGAACTCAACACAGTTGAATATTGAACTGCTCAGACATCTACGCGAGAACGATCGGAAGTCTAGAGCTACTAATGAATTTGTAGAGGTCGATTCTAAGGGTTTGATTGCTGCTTGGCTGTCTGAAAAGATGCGGATGTCTTTAACGGATATCACATTTTTCTTAAGCCAAAATAAGACTTCTTTAATTGCCATAATTTTCACCTGAAATGCGCTACAATCATTTGGTAGACGAAGGGATAGCTTAAGGTTAAGGCTGTCAGAGAAAACACCTCCACCAACTGCTTGGTTTTCGAACCATCAGTATGGAAGTGATTTGTGTAGTTAGACCAACTTTCTGTAATGTGATCAAATTGCTTGAATTTTTCGAGGATGACCAACTAATTATTTGTTTCATCTTTGGAGGAGGTAAACTAGTAGAATGCCTGTTGTACGAAGAAACTAATTTTTTTACCTAAACATTATGATTGGACAAGTAAAAACGAATTTTTAAAGCATGTCCAGCTCATTTATGAATGACTTCATAAGAATAATATATAAGATCGAAAAGTAACCATCACATACCTCTTGGAGCTTATCTAAATCCATCTAAAGCACTTCACTTTTAATGCAACACCAAGATACTGCTATCCACGTCATATATGTACCGTGTGAAAGTAATCCTAAATTATAACTTTATAAAATGCACCATAACGTAGATATCAAAATCAAAACTGCAACAATTAGCTGTAAGCAAACACGACTATACACCTTGTGCTATATAGCACTGATGACACCAATACCAACGCCATATGTTTTATGTTGGTGTATCCTGCCAATGTAAGAGAATAAGAAAGTTCTTTGTATCTTTGTGCCATCACTTTTATCGAGAACATCTACTAGGAGCAACGTAAAATGCAATTGCAATTTACTGCAAATATGCGCGAGTCGAATACATAAGGCGGAAGTTTCTTTAGACGGCGGTCCCGCGGGGAATAAGGGCACTAAGGAAATGATTTTACTTGGTAAGAGTTTAGTATACTATCAAACGGGTTATTCAATAGATAGAAAAGAATTCACACTTGCCAACGGAAACCCAAATTGAAATTTTTCTATTGCACTATATTTCACCAATATGCATTACAACAAGTTCGCACGTCAACTCTTTTATATATTTGGTGAGCGCCATGGCGCAGTAGTTAGTGTGTCGGACCGCTGCGCGTGAAGTTCAATTTTTGAATCCCAAAAATATACCAAAAGTTTTCTTCACGATCCCACCTCTCGCGAACGTCTGACAAACATCCGCGAGTATTGTTGTTATGAGAAAGCTTTTAAAAACAAAATAACTGTTGCGTCAAATTTGTATGTGTATATGCACTAAAAACTAGTTCAAAATTGATCTATTTGAAAGGATTGTTCAATATTTTTCGAAAAAGTCTTAAGCGGCCCCTAGACGCTCAATATTATTTGCTAGGTGCCCTAGACGGTGTCTGTTTTCTTCACAATAATTTAGTTAACGACAGATATTTGTGTTAACATGTTAAGTGATATTGAAGTTTGTTGTGTGGCCATGGCTGTGTGCTTAAGAAAGAAAGAAAGGAAAAAGCGCAGATGGATGAAAGAGTGGTACAAAAAAAGGAATGTTTTTACTCATGAAAATTTATTAAGTGAGCTAGTAGTGAGTGAGCTTGAAGCCCAATACCGTGCGAAGAAGAAAGAAGTGCAGCGTAGTGTGAGACGTGACAAACGTCAATATGTCAACTCACTGGCCTCAAGGGCTGAAGAAGCAGCGAGTAGGTGCGACAGTAGGACTGTTTATAGCATCACTAAGGAGCTCATTGGTGGTCGAAACTCCAAACAACATCCAGTGAAGAGTCTAGACGGTAACCTTCTGATTTCGGATGAGGATCAGCTCACTAGATGGAGAGAACATTTTGCTACAGTGCTAAATCACTTAGACGACGGCGGTATGACCTTGAATTCGAATGAGCAGTTCGAAGCAACAAATTCCCGAATTCGCACCGTACCTCCCGGTAAAACTGAAATAATAACAGAAATCAAGTCCCTCAAGAAGAACAAAGCGGTGGGTATTGATGGCATCCCTGCCGAGCTATTTCAAGCGGCGCCAAATACATCGGCAGATTTGCTGCATCCGCTAATACGGAGAGCTTGGGATAGTGAACAATTTCCACAGGAGTGGAAAACTTACTTACTTATGGCCTGTATCCCCTTGTGGGTCCTAGGGCCTCTACTACGCCTACGCGCCATCGTGTACGGTTTCTGGCAATGTGTCTGAGTTCTCCCCAACTTTTCCCTAACTGCCGTGCCTCCTTCTCGACTGTTCTGCGCCATGTTTTCCGCGGACCGCCAGGTCTTCTGCCATCCTGAGTTAGAGGGTTCCATTGCATAGCATGGTTCGCTATGGAGCTGTCACCCTTTCGGAACGTGTGACCAATCCACTGCCACTTCCGCCGTTGGATAGTTGTGCCTATTGGTTCCTGACCCGTTCTCTCGTAAAGGTGTTCGTTAGAGATACGATTGGGCCAGAAAATCCTTAAGATATTGCGCAGACACCTATTAACGAACGTTTGCAGCTTTCTGGTGATAGTAGTGGTCACTCTCCACGTGCTGCAACCATATAGCAGCACGGATTCAACGTTGGAGCGGAACAGTCTTATTTTGGTGCTCAAACTGATTGCATTGCTTCGCCATATTTTGGACAACATCCCGAACGCGGACTTTGCTTTGGCGATCCTGTTGGCTATATCCAGTTCGGTTCCACCATCGGTCGAGACAATACTCCCAAGATACTGGAAATCCTCTACTCTCTCTACCGGTTGTCCAGCAATGCATATTTGAGCCGATGAGTTAGTTCCAAGGCTGATGATTTTAGTTTTTGTCGTATTAATTTTCAGTCCGACGACACCTGCCTCCCTCTCCACATCTGCTGTCATTTGGTGGAGGTCCATAATTCTGTGGGAGAGTAAGCATACATCGTCTGCGTAGTCAAGATGCTTCAGTTGAGATGTAAGAGTCCATCGAATTCCTCCGTTTCCCGTCGACAAAGCTGCATGAAGCACATCGCTAATCACCAATAGGAATAATATTGGTGAAAGGATACAGCCTTGTCTTACCCCACTTTGGATCTCAAATTCCTCAGACAACCTTCCCCTGTGCAGAACGTGACATTTGGAGCCTTCATATGTAGCTTTGATAATAGCAATTAGTTTATCGGGAATGCCTCTCCTGCGTTAGGCACGCCAAATAAACTCCCTGTTGACACTATCGAACGCCTTCTCAAAATCGATGAACAGCAGGTGCAGTGGCGATCGATATTCAACACACTGTTCGATGATAATCCGCAGGGTGTTGATGTGGTCGGCACAGGAGGATCCAGAGCGGAAACCTGCTTGTTCGGCATCGAGTGTGTCTTCGAGATGTTGTTTGATTCGCTCAAGGATGATTTTAGCTATTATCTTAGCTACAGCAAGCAGCACGCAGATACCCCTCCAGTTTCCGCACTCCATTAAATTTCCTTTCTTAGGAAGCTTGACGATCATTCCCTTTTTCCACTCGTTAGGAAAGCTCTCAGCTTCCCAAGCTCTATCTATAAGTGGAAGCAGAAGCTCAGCCGATGTTGTTGGCGTTGCTCGTAAGAGCTCTGCTGGAATACCGTCAAGTCCTACCGCCTTGTTGGTTTTGAGTGCCTTGATCGCGGTAATGATCTCATCTTTACTGGGAGTCGTGGTGCGTATTCGGGAACTTCTCACCTCGGGCATCTCAGTCTGATTTGGGAGCATATCGCTAGCGAATACACGGTTCAAAACCGTAGCAAAATGCTCTTTCCATCTCTTGAGCTGGTCCTCATCCGAAATGAGCAAGGAGCCGTCTAGGCTTTTCACTAGGTATTGGCTGGAGCTGCGACCACCTGTCAGCTCTTTCGTGATTCTGTAGACAGTCCTGCTGTCGCACCTCCGTGCAGCTTCTTCTGCTTCTGTAGCCAAGGCGTTGATGTAGTTGCGCTTGTCACGTCGTACGCTACGCTGAACTTCTCTCATCTTCATGCGATATAGGGACTCTAGCTCGCTTCTCCCTGCTGCTGGGGTAGCTGCAACGCGAGCTTTTAGCTGTTTTCGTTCGTCAATCCGTCTCCAGGTATCCTCGGAAAGCCACGCCCTATGTCTTCCCTGCGATCGACCGACAATTCTTTCAGCACCAGATGTAAAAACATTTTTCACAGCACACCAATGGTCTTGGATGGTTGCGGGCATTGAGCTGCTGATTGCTTCCACACCTTGCGAAAAGTGCTCCCTTAATAGTTGGCGCACTGAGGGATCACTAAGTCTATCGATGTTGAACCTGGGCATTCTTGTGTTGTCGTGGGATCTTCGAACTGCAGCAGTGCGTAGTTGGAGAGTAGCTATCATAAGATGGTGATCACGTACTATCCCCACATCTGCCTCTCGCCTGTTTCGGACGTCCAGGAGACTACTTCTAAAGCGGCGGCTGATAGCAAAATGGTCAATTTGGTTGGAGGTTGCTTGCCTGTCATTGGAAACCCAGCTGACTTTGTGGCAGGTCTTGTGCTCAAACATGGTGCCACCTATCACAAGGCGGTTGGCATTGCAGAAATCCACAAACCTTTCGCCGTTGTCATTGCGGTTGCCTAGTCCATGCTTCCCGATTACATGCTTGAGCCCTTCGTTGTCGCTGCCTACCTTGGCATTCAAATCCCCCATCACTATGACAATGTCTCCATTTGGTGTTGTGTTGAAGACGGCGCTTAAGAGATTGTAGAAGCTCTCCTTTTCGTCCTCAGACGAACTATTCGTTGGGGCGTAACACTGTATGATGGTGACGCGTCGTACTCTAGTCCGGAATCTGGCCGTCAAAATCCTATCACCATGAGGCTGCCAGGAAATCAGGCCCTTGCGTGCTGTTGTTGTTAGCAGTAGTCCGACTCCATATTCCCGCGGACTTCCGGATGGAGGAGGGAAAAGGGGGATGATCATTAAACTACCAAAGAAGGGTAACTTGATGGAGTGCGGTAACAGGAGAGGTATATGTGTTCTTCCAGCTGTAGCCAAAATAATAGCTAGAATAATTCTGGAACGAATTAAAGAACATTTAGATTCAACTCTCGATGTCGAACAGGCAGGCTTTCGCGCTGGAACCTCCTGCATCGACCACATAAACACCTTACGGATCATAATCGAACAATGCGTTGAGTATAGGTCTCCGCTACATTTACTGTTTATCGACTTCGAGAAGGCTTTTGACAGCTTGAATCGAGATGCTATCTGGTTTGCCTTGCGCAGGAGAGGCATCCCAGAAAAACTTATAGCTATTATCAAGGCTACATATGAGAGCGGCAAGTGTCACGTCGTGCACAATGGTAAGGTGTCGGACGATTTTGAAGTCCAAAGTGGAGTACGTCAAGGGTGCATACTGTCCCCACTATTGTTCTTGGTGGTTATCAGCGATGTACTCCGTGCAGCATTGACGGAAGCTAATTCTGGAATTCGTTGGACTATGACATCTTACCTTAAACACCTACGCTGATGATGTTTGTCTACTTTCACATCGGATAATGGATCTTCATTTGTTGGCCCAATATCTAGTAGCTGAGGCAAACAAAGTGGGGCTAAAAATAAACACAGCCAAAACAAAAGCCCTGAGTACTTCCAATACCCGCGCTCAACTTAACATTGCCGGAAAGCAAGTCGAGAAAGTTGATAACTTTCTATATTTAGGAAGTGTCGTCTCGGCTAATCGCGGTGGCACCGAACTGGATGTGTGCAGCAGAATCAGAAGGCTAAAGCTGCGTTCAGAATGCTACCCAAAATCTGGAGAAGCAGTGTTATTAGCTTAAGAACCAAGCTACGACTGTTCCGCTCCAACGTAGAATCAGTGCTGCTTTATGGGTGCAGTACCTGGAAGGTGGACACCATTAACACACGGAAGCTGCAAGTCTTCGTAAACAAATGCTTAAGAATCATCTTGAGGATTTTTGGCCGATCCGCATCTCCAACGAACAACTTTATCTGAGAACGGGCCAAGAACCTATAAGCATTACTATACGAAGAAGAAATTGGCAATGGATTGGACACACCCTACGGCGCGAAGACAACTCCATTGCGAAATACGCTATGCAGTGGAATCCGCTCAACCAGGCAGGCAGAATAGCGGGACGCCCTAGGCAAGCGTGACGCAGAACAGTCGAGAAGGAATCGAGCTCTTTAGGAATGAGTTGGAGGCAGCTCAAACGCGTTGCAGAACTCCGAACACGATGGCGCGTGGTTTACGCCCTATGCCCCCCGAGGGGTTAAAGGATATAAGTAAGTAAGTAGTAGTGAGTGGACCTAATGATTTTCGAAACTTTCTGCGACTAGACGGTACATCATTTAATAAACTGCTGGAAATGATTACACCTAGAATTAATAAAAGTAATACTGTTATGCGAGATGCTATTCCTCCTTGCCAGCGTTTGCCAATTACACTACGATACCTTGCTACTGGAAATGCTTTCGAGGATTTAAAGTTTACAAGCGCTATATCCCCACAGTCAATAAGCATAACTGTTATAGAAACTTGCACAGCTTTAAAACACGTCCTGAAAGATTACATAAAGGTAAAGAAAAGTAATAATTTAATTGAAGTTTGAAAAGAGATGAGAAATAGTACGATCCTGTGATTCTGAAGTGTGCTGAGATTGCTCTTGTTGTGAATCATATTCATATATTATGGGGCTTGGTATTACAGTACTATATGGAGTAGAAGTACGGCTGTAATTATTAATATGTACGGAATCCCAGCGCAGAGTCCCCATTTGGCCTTCAAACAAAATATCGCTTTTTTTGCAAATAAATTGTTTTTGTGGTTGCATTTTCTGGAGGTCGATTGCCCAAGCTGAGGAAATTTGTTCAAATTCATTTTTGGGTTCTTGAAGACGTTTGCGTCTAAAGTTATTAACTCTTTTGATTCATAATTTTTTCTTGACTTTTTTTTTGAGGTTCATCTTTGTGCTGTAAACAAATACATACACACACATATTTCAAACAGATAATATCCTTTGTGGAACTTAGTATTACAATAACTTTACTTTAAAATTACAGATGCCAGAAACAGAGGCTGATTGGAAAATGATTGCGAATGGGTATAATGATCAATGGAATTTGCCAAATTTTTTGGGAGCTGTAGACGGAAAGCATGTGTCAATCAAAAAGCCCCCAAATGCGGGCTCATACTATTAAAATTATAAAAAATATCATAGTATTGTGCTGATGGCCGTTGTAAACTCAGATTATGAGTTTATTATGGTAGATGCCGGTATAAATGGACGAATATCAGACGGAGGGGTTTTGAAGTCACACTGCATTTGGAAAAGCTTTATTTAATAAATTACTTCAAATACACGGTCCTTGTACATTACCAAATAGCGAAAAAAAAACTACCATTTGTTTTTATTGGAGATGACACTTTCGTTCTGACAGATAATTTTATGAAACCTTATAGCCAAACAGGCTTAACTATGGAAAAACGAATTTTCAATTATCGACTAAGCCGTGCACGTCGTATTGTAGAAAATGCATTTGGGATCCTGATTTTAAGATGCGGTATATTTCAGCGACCTATTCAGTTATCTCCTCTAAAAGCTCAAACAATCGTCTTAGCTTGTTGCTATTTGCATAATTACTTAAGAAGAAATCAGCCACAACAATATTTTTCAAGGAGCACCGTAGATACTGAGAACAGAGAGTCAGGCAATGACATCGATGGCGGATGGAGAAAGAATAGTCAATTAACAACATTACAGACTTCTTACAACAGAAATTCGCGCTCATGGGTGGAGATATGGGGAAACCAAGCGCAGGCTCTCAAACTGTTGGGGGGAATTTAAAGAAACGTTTTTAATTGTAAAGCCGTCTGCCAAAATAATATTAATCAATTAAATTTAGCTACATATAAAATACTTTCATATAATATATCAGGTTTAGGGAATAAGTCTTTATTTAATGATTTTTATAATTTTATTTATGAATACGATATTATATTTTTATTTGAGACCTTCGTAACTGGAAGTAACTTCGGCTTCTTTGAAAATAAATTTTCGAAATATAATTTTAAGTGGATACCAGCGAGCAGAGTACATGATAGGGGAAGAGCAAGTGGAGGCTGTCTTTTTGGATTCAAGAAAAAACTGGAAGGTGTCATCTGCAATTTTCAAACTGTGGGTGAGAATATCATTTTGAATGTGGAGTTCGATGACAAATTATTTCGAATCGTGCCAGCCTATATCAACGGCAACCATTGGGAACTGAATTTCCGAAACTTGGAAGAGATCATGCTATGCTATTTTACCTCGACCATTGCAATTATAGGAGATCTTAATGCTAGAATTGGAGAAGATGCAGGACTCGAGAATTCCTTAGCCGGCATATCCAGAAAATCGAAAGACGGTATCTGCAATGCTAGGGGCAGAAAGCTCCTGGAAATGTGTAACACATTTGGACTCCGAATTTTGAATGGAACAAGCGAAATGGACGCATGCGGCGAATTCACATTTGTGGGGCAGCAAGGAACCTCAGTCATAGACTTGGGACTCATAGGAGGAGACTGGCGCAGCTATGTGTTTGATTTCGAAGTGGGGCAAGTTCCGTACTCAGATCATCAGCCGATAATAATAACTTTCGGAATTAACGTACAGGAGAATAACATCCTCTTGAAAGAAATGGCTCTCCTGCCTAAATTAAAATGGAGGCAAAAGAGAAGGATTATATATAATCAGAACCTTGATCGACTTTTGGAGGAAAGGCAGCCTATAGATGTCGGTCAACTGGGAGATGTCATCAAGGCGGCGTACCAGACAAGCATACATAACATAGGCAGTAGACCAGCTAACGACAAACCATGGTTCGACGAGGAATGCAAAAGGGCAAGAAAATACTCAATCGTTTGGCTGAAATTGTTTCGAAACTCTAGCGAGGATTTTTTCAGGAGATTTTATGTAGAAGCAAATTCAAAATATAAGGAGTTATGCAAAAGAAAAAAGAAACTGCACTATGAGGCGGAAGCCAAAAAGCTCTCCGAGTGTAAAAATTCAGCTGATTTTTGGAGATGCGCTGCGAAGCTTAATGGGAAAAAGTTCATCATCAGTGAAACTTTAGGGACCGATACTCTATTTCAGCACTTTAGGCAACTTTTGAATCCAATAACTGATCCATGCAGATTCCACTTTGCTCAACCGGCCTTCGACAGCGACGAATTAGATGCACCAATTACGGTAGCGGAAATAGGTGTTGCATATAAGAGTCTGAAAGATGGCAAAGCACCGGGATCGGATGGAATTCCTACGGAGTTCTATAAATATGGAACACCTGAGCTGACTAAGACACTGGAAGGCTTATTTAATAACGTTTTGGAGCATGGTGTGGTGCCGCAACAGTTCAAAGAAGCTTTGATTTTCCCCATTTTTAAGAAAGGTTGTAGGTCCCAGCCTTATAATTATAGAGGCATATCATTCTTGAATGCATCTTATAAGATATTTACAACCGTACTCCAAAAAAGATTAACCTCATGGATAAATACTAATGGTCTGCTTAAAGAATTCCAAGCTGGCTTCAGGGCAGGATATTCCACCGTCGACCACATTTTCGTACTCAAAAGCATTGCGAAAGCCTATATAGCGCAACGTAAAAAGTTATACGTATTCTTTGTGGACTTTAGAGCAGCGTTTGATTCGATAAACAGAGGTTCCTTAATGTATAAACTCTTTGCCAAAGGAATGTCTAAAAAGTTTGGGAGGGTAATACAAAACATATATGAAGAGACGCTGTCAGCTGCATGGAATGGAGAAAATGCTTCAAACTGGTTTAAAGCGAGCACAGGAGTTAGACAAGGATGCACTTTAAGCCCATTGCTATTCGCACTGTTCATAGATGACATCATCGAATCGCTACCTGGAGGTGTTAAGTTTGCAGGGACACTGATAAAGGTACTCCTTTTTGCAGACGACATAGTGTTGATGGCGAATTCCCCGGAGACATTGCAGCGCATGATTAACCGTTTGTATGAGTACTGTAAAATGTGGAGCCTAATTATAAACCTGGAAAAATCAAAGGCGATGATCTTTAAAAAAGGTGGGGGAAGGATGTGTAGCAACGAGAAATGGTTTTTGAACGGCGAACAGATTGAGACCGTCAAAAAGTATAACTACCTGGGTATGCTTTTCACGCAAAACTTAAGCATGGAAGAACACCTAAAATGCAAGCTACAAAAGGCCAAAACCATGATAAATACAACTTGGAGAAAATGTTTTGCCAACAAATGCATAGTACATAGCAGTAAGTTTCGTGTTTTTGAAGCGGTTGCCGAGTCAACTATGTTGTACGCGGCCCAGGTATAGGTAAGCTATTGAGGTTTTATATTAAAAGGATATTCCGTTTACCACCTAACACCCCAAACTATGCCATAATGCTAGAGACTGGACTTTCTCCACTGGCTATAAAGACGCTGAAACTGCAGGTGGACTATATTTTAAAGGTATTCAATATGCCTTTGGAAAGATTACCAAGAAAAGTTGCTCTGGAAGCACTACGATGCAATAATGGTTGGTACAGAAATTGGAACGAACTAGCGCACGAGTGTGGAATAAGCTTGCATTTGGATGAAGCAAGCACGGAGTCATGGAAGCCAAAGCTATACCAGTTGTTAGCAGCAGTAGATGTTAACTTCAGACAACTATTTGAAAGAGAAGCATTAGAGTCACTGCATCGATCTATTTATAGGCAGTTGGATTATAATTTGGGAGACCGAAACTACTTTCACGATGGCAATAGCTGCGAAGAAATATCACTTATGCTAAAACTGCGAGCTGAACTACTTCCCCTAAATTATCAACCGCATAGAGAAGATTTACCGGTCTTGTGTAATATATGTAACATGGCGGAGAGGGAAGATATATTTCATTTCGTGGGAAGATGTCCTACGCTCCGGGAAACTAGACGGCACTTGTTTGGAGTAGATGAAATTTCGCATGAAGAAATCATAAGTAAGCTCAACGAACCGCAAACGTCTCTTTTGGTAGCGTACTGTAAAATAGCCCTAGCCTATCGGCGAAGAATTATAACAGAAAGTTTCTAATTTTAAAGAATAGCGCTTTTCGTTTATTAAATTGCAATCCATAAAGTAGCAGTGGTTTAAAAAAAAAAAAAATGTCAATCGGCAGACGGCTTATTGCCATGCTTTTTTGATTTTTCGATCTTTGTAAAGAATTGTAATTAATTTGTGAATTAATAAAATCTAAATCTAATCTAATCTAAAATCTAACAACAGAAATTCGGTTTTCAGTGCGAAAGCTGTCAGAGATAGCTACTGTCATTTCTTTAACAACGAGGGTCAGGTTTCATGACAACATAAATTTCTATAATAGAATATAAATAAATAAAATATGTTAATACTTACCCTGGTTGTACTATTTAATCCTTCAGATTCTTGTTCTTCTCCTTCGTCCACTACTAGAATACTGTTTTGCGACGTGCACGGTTCCTCTTGGTTTTCGAGAAACTTCATCGCTTCAAAGTACAACAACGTTGGCTCCACTACGTCGTCTACACCTGCACCACTCCTTTCAGAGTCAGAAATTCTTTTCAATTCTTTTCTAAAGTTGGTGCGTAAAGAATTGAGTTTTGGAACTAACTGCGGTTTATCAGTTTCCGGATATTTTTCCCTATATTTGGAGAGCATTATTCCATACTGTTCGTTTTTATTATTTCTGTTGTTGTAGTCTTTGCTCCTTATATTCCACAAAGCCGGCAGAGTTTCATACATTTCGATCCATTCTGAAATAAATTTTCTATTTTCCTCTTTTGTTTTTACCGACATTTCTACTAAATCACTCGCGGAGGTGTCTACTTCACGACACTTGAAATAGAAGTGAATATATATTGCACAATATTACCCACAGACGATACAATTTTTTTTATATTACGCAATAAATATCATACCTATTTTGATTTTGTACAATATATTACTTACTTACTTATGGCCTGTATCCCCTTGTGGGTCCTAGGGCCTCTACTACGCCTACGCGCCATCGTGTACGGTTTCTGGCAATGTGTCTGAGTTCTCCCCAACTTTTCCCTAACTGCCGTGCCTCCTTCTCAACTGTTCTGCGCCATGTTCTCCTCGGACCGCCAGGTCTTCTGCCATCCTGAGTTAGAGGGTTCCATTGCATAGCATGGTTCGCTATGGAGCTGTCACCCTTTCGGAACGTATGACCAATCCACTGTCACTTCCGCCGTTGGATAGTTGTGCCTATTGGTTCCTGACCCGTTCTCTCGTAAAGGTGTTCGTTAGAGATACGATTGGCCAGAAAATCCTTAAGATATTGCGCAGACACCTATTAACGAACGTTTGCAGCTTTCTGGTGATAGTAGTGGTCACTCTCCACATGCTGCAACCATATAGCAGCACGGATTCAACGTTGGAGCGGAACAGTCTTATTTTGGTGCTCAAACTGATTGCATTGCTTCGCCATATTTTGGACAACATCCCGAACGCGAACTTTGCTTTGGCGATCCTGTTGGCTATATCCAGTTCGGTTCCACCATCGGTCGAGACAATACTCCCAAGATACTGGAAATCCTCTACTCTCTCTACCGGTTGTCCAGCAATGCATATTTGAGCCGATGAGTTTGTTCCAAGGCTGATAATTTTAGTTTTTGCCGTATTAATTTTCAACCCGACGACACCTGCCTCCCTCTCCACGTCTGCTGTCATTTGGTGGAGGTCCATAATTCTGTGGGAGAGTAAGCATACATCGTCTGCGTAGTCAAGATGTTTCAGTTGAGATGTAAGAGTCCATCGAATTCCTCCGTTTCCCGTCGACAAAGCTGCATGAAGCACATCGCTAATCACCAATAGGAATAATATTGGTGAAAGGATACAGCCTTGTCTTACCCCACTTTGGATCTCAAATTCCTCAGACAACCTTCCCCTGTGCAGAACGTGACATTCGGAGCCTTCATATGTAGCTTTGATAATAGCAATTAGTTTATCGGGAATGCCTCTCCTGCGCAAGGCACGCCAAATGAACTCCCTGTTGACACTATCGAACGCCTTCTCAAAATCGATGAACAGCAGGTGCAGTGGCGATCGATATTCAACACACTGTTCGATGATAATCCGCAGGGTGTTGATGTGGTCGGCACAGGAGGATCCAGAGCGGAAACCTGCTTGTTCGGCATCGAGTGTGTCTTCGAGATGTTGTTTGATTCGCTCAAGGATAATTTTAGCTATTATCTTAGCTACAGCAGGCAGCACGCAGATACCCCTCCAGTTTCCGCACTCCATTAAATTTCCTTTCTTAGGAAGCTTGACGATCATTCCCTTTTTCCACTCATTGTTGGCGCTGCTCGTAAGAGCTCTGCTGGAATACCGTCAAGTCCTACCGCCTTGTTAGTTTTGAGTGCCTTGATCGCGGTAATGATCTCATCTTTACTGGGAGTCGTGGTGCGTATTCGGGAAGTTCTCACCTCGGGCATCTCAGTCTGATTATGGAGCATATCGCTAGCGAATACACGGTTTAAAACCGTAGCAAAATGCTCTTTCCATCTCTTGAGCTGGTCCTCATCCGAAATGAGCAAGGAACCGTCTAGGCTTTTCACTGGGTGTTGGCTGGAGCTGCGACCACCTGTCAGCTCTTTCGTGATTCTGTAGACAGTTCTGCTATCGCACCTCCGTGCAGCTTCTTCTGCTTCTGTAGCCAGCGCGTTGATGTAGTTGCGCTTGTCACGACGCACGCTACGCTGAACTTCTCTCATCTTCATGCGATATAGGGACTCTAGCTCGCTTCTCCCTGCTGCTGGGGTAGCTGCAACGCGAGGTTTCAGCTGTTTTCGTTCGTCAATCCGTCTCCAGGTATCTTCGGAAAGCCACGCCCTATGTCTTCCCTGCGATCGAGGGTCCATGAGGGTATATGAGAAGGTTGATGAATTTATATGAAACAAGCTAATTAATTAGTGAATATTCAGTGAAGACATTCTACATTTTTTCTAATAGCGCTATCAAATTGGGCAACATTAGCCCAATATGCGCTTATGCCTCACATATAATAGGGCGTCTTCTATAGCATAGAAATGATACATTCATTTAGAACGGATTCGGCAGGCCTGCCGATTTTGGATCACTCAGGCCAATGAAATACCGATGTCATCGCATTTGTGTGATCCAGGCGTTTATAGGCCTGCCTTTCCTACATCGCGATGTCTTCGGAACGTGCATTCATATTGCCTTTTTAACAGGGTTCAAATGATCTCTTCTTTGAACGTGGCAATACCAGCTGAGCTGGTCGCGCTCGTATGTGATCGCTGGATGCACAACTGCGGTGTAGAGCCTTCCTTTCAACATAGGTGGCATTCTTCCATCAAAGAATATAGCGGAGTTTTCTCCCCACTTCATCCACCCTACGCTTACGCGGTGATTGATGTCGTCATCACAGGTTGCTTTGCTATTGATCAACGATCTCAGATATTTGAACTTTTCGCACTTGGGAAGCATTGTTCCATTCAAGTAAAAGTCTGGAATAGGCCTGAGTGGATCAGAGAAAAGACAGAACAAGTACTTTTTTTTTTTTTAACTAATGTGATACCCATTTCGTGGGCGCCGTGACGTAAGTGGTTAGTGTGTCGGATCACTACGCATGAGGTTCCAAGTTCAAATCCCAGAAAACACCAACAAGTTTTTTCACGGTCCCACCTCTCGCGAGCGTCTGACAAACATCCGAGAGTATTGTTGTCACGAAAAAGCTTCTCAAATCGCAGTTCGGATTCAGCATTAAACTGTAGGTCGCTTCCATTCGTGTGAAAAATATAACGCACACAATATGAG
Organism: Brachypalpus laphriformis; assembly: GCA_945910035.1. Classification (NCBI taxonomy): domain Eukaryota; kingdom Metazoa; phylum Arthropoda; class Insecta; order Diptera; family Syrphidae; genus Brachypalpus; species Brachypalpus laphriformis. The sequence goes on along the minus strand of OX246754.1, from coordinate 194,896,682 downwards.
TGGTTGCGAGAAGCTAGGTCCTGGCACTTCAAAGAGCTGTTGCGCCAAATATTTGTATTTTTTGATACCCATTTCCCTTCAGAACGTCCACCCACACATCAAGTGCTCGTTGCAGGGATATAGGATCATCACTTATGATGGCTCCATTGTCAGCAAAGAATAATTGGTGTTCTTTGTGGTCCGTCACTTTACCTTCAAGCAGATAGTCAAGGAGTTTTATAAAAAGCAGATGACTTAAGACCCTTCCCTGGTTCAAGCCGACTTTGATTGGGAGCTCTTCGGTTATCAGATCTCGTGGTTGTCTGCCGAATGCCTTTTCAAAGTCAACCAATACCAATATAATGTCCAGAACAGATTAAGGTCAATAAATTTTATGAGGAAGTTTAATGTAGAATAGCTGCCAAAACATTTGCCGACCGAACATTTCTAAACGTCCAACGAAGTCCTATGCTGCTAGCAGCAAATGCAGAGGTTCACTGCCAACATTTCTAAAAATCCATCATATGTGCAGCTTCTTGTACTTGATTTATTCCAGCCAGTACAACCGGAAGGCAAAAAGAACATACAAGGACTTTAAAGCAGAAACAAAAGCAAGCAGCAAGAGAAACATTGTAGTAGCATCGGTCGGTGCTAAAGAAATGGAAGGAATACATATTATTGTAGGAGCTGACCGGCCTAGATGATGGTGGCCAGCATTACCCTCCTTTCCACAAAAGCGAAGTGAATATAACGATATTTGCACTTGTATCCTACAATGCTGCTAGAGTAGGGGACCTAAGATGACCCTCTACAAGAATTTAATCATCACAGTCCTATTGTGATGGTGCAGATGGCCTTATTGAAAGCAGGTGAAAATGTATTTTGTCACTGTGAGGAAATGTTCTTAGAGTAATCATTGGTGCCTTCTGCATAAACGGCGCGAGATGGATGACTTGGATACGTAGAACAGATGGATATCAACGCTCTGACCCAGAAAGTCTTTGATTCCACTCCCTTTTCTACAATATCATATCAAAAGTAAGTTCAGCTGACTAAAGAAGAACTCTGTAGAGGTTGGAAAAAACAAGGAATTCCACGCAAATTCAGATTACTTCCTTGCCAATGTCCAGACCTCAAAATGCACTTCTTTAAGGATATTGAAGACGGACAAATTGATAAATGACGCAACCTAAACTGTATTGACAGCGAAAAATCTTGGCTGTGTTAGTGTTCTTTAATGCCTTCTTCCCCTGAAATTCTGTACATTCTAGGCAGCTTTGTTTACTGTACTACGTTTATTACTTTTTAAACACAAGGAAAGCATTCCCTTGGTATCACCAAAATAATGCTTAAAAACTTAAAAGTTTCAACAGGCATTCCAGAAATTTATCAGTGACTACGAAATAGGCAAGTCAACTTTATTTAAAGTCAACCGCAATAATTGTACGCAAATCAATATAAACCAATCTGTAACACCCTGTTGCCAAAACTCAAATGCAAATGAGTCTTCCTTTCAGCACCTTACCACGAAAAATAAACTGCTCTTGGTCATGTTTACGACGCTAATGTGCACAAAAGAACACCTCAGCCGTAATGGGCTCCACTTCCGCATAATTTGTTCCTTTCTTGTCTTTCACAGGTTCACCTCCTGCTGGTTTAATTTGTAAACTTGTTCAGCACCGCCTCTCAAGCACTTGCATGCAAATTTAATTAAGCAAAATGCTCTCACCGCACATGCAGCACGGCTACGGCGTCGGCGCAGATTTGCATTCGATTTATAATAACAAAATTGTGCATGCAATCTCATTTAGCCGCGCATAATAGCCGGCAATTGCATCGCAGTTCTGTCGTTAATGCTCCACTTGAATACCTTTTGCGTGTCATAATAGAGCCGTGCCTCTTTTCAATCTATCCGAACCATAGTAATGCCAGAGGGACCGCGGTTACCCTGGAGCGTTGGCGCATGTTATGCAATAAATAAACCCCACAAACCACGCACATCTATTCGCCTTTGGCTGCTGCTGCTGGCGGTCGGTGGTTCACATTCCGAATGTATGTGTACATTAGTGAATCAATTGGTATGCGATCGTGTTCGTACGTAGAGAATAACTTAGCTGGTTAACGGTTAACGAGAATATATAGTTTCCGTCACAAATGCGAAAATCGCGCCATTGAACTTGCACATGAAAAATAATAACGCTACAAGGCGCTGAGGTATTGCTGTAACGAATCTGAGCCGAGAAATGCGCGCCTGCGCATGCGGTTAGTATGCGGTGGGGAACATAGTGCATAGCTACTTAGACAGCTAGGTGAAAATGGGTGCAGCAGCTCAGGTGGTTGACTGAATAAATGCACCGCAACGTAGCGATGAGAAGTGTTGAAATGAAAAGCGCAAACGATATATTTTTATGTCCATAAGCGGATCGGCTTGGGACTGAATTGAATAGGACAGCACGTCGAAGTATTTAGATAGGCGGTAATAGATGGGAATTGAATGTAATATCTATTATCGGCTAAACGTTCGGCAAACATCTTGCTATCGATTTACAGTTCCAGTTCCTCGGTGAAAAATAGTCAGAAAAAGCTATCCTCATCAAGGTGGTATTCCATCACAAACCGAGGTGTCTTTTTTGAACCAGGAAGTAGTGATATATGGCATTCCGATGTGATAACATAGTAGCATCATTTACGAACAAAATAAAGCTGTGCCACTGAAGTCATGAAGGTAGTCGAAGAAATTCTAAAGATCCTTAAGGCAAATACTCGTACCTACCAATAATGGTTCCAGATTTAGTTAAATGAGTATGGTACTTTAATACTTTTCGACTGAAAATGTTGACAGGAAACTAAATTGTTTTGAAGGCAAGTCCGTGAGCTATCATATCTTAAAACAGGCTTCAAGTTGGGAAAGAAATGATAAGAAAGGAATGAATCCTTTTTACGCCTGCAAAAGTAATAGGACGGACATATCTCATGGACGGATCTCACATTACGGACATTTCTTTTCTAACCAACAAATATTTATTTTCCTCTTTCTTCATCTGCACTTACATCCATATATGTACGTATATACGAGTATTTTATTATTTTTAAATGCATTGATTGATTATTAGATCAAATAAGAAAAAACAGGGCTTGCCGTCTGCCGGTTGACAAGATATTATCACTTTGATTAATTTAGGCTAAATAATTCAAAAGCTCTATTGTATTACTTACCTACTTACTTAGGTGGCGCTACAGTTCCGTATAAATCGGAGCCACAACCAACAATCATCTCCATTTAGCTTGATCTTCAGCTAATTGCCTCCAGTTGCGCGCTCCAAGTTGTTCGAGGTCCCCTCCGCCACCTACGGCGAGGAGGCCTTCTACTGGGTCGTCCCTCCTTGTTAGATTCTAACACTCTGCGGGCCGGAGCGTTGGTGTCCATTCGCTCTACCTATCTCAGACGTCCAATACGCAGTTTTTCTTTGACTACGTCGATATCGCTGTTGTAATGGGAGCAGAACCCAAGATAACACCTTCAAACGTCAACGTGGAAAGATGACAGACAAAAACGTCAATCATTAAAACAACGTCGCCGACTTTCTCCCACGCGCCGAACACCAAACACATTCTAGTTTTAACCTCTCGTTGAATTTCTTTACAAATTGAATTACACTACTCTATTAACCCTTTTATTGCTCGAAATAAATACTTGAAATCAAACCCTGAATATAAATAACGCGTTTGATTTACATGGTGCCGAAACCCATTTAACTTCATTGAATAATTCGCCGTTAAACTGATATAAATTCGTTACAGCAGATAATGTCAGAGAACCACTGCAGCTTTCTACGTCCACCCCTAACCACTTATCGTGGAGCACGATAAGGATATGGCCCGGGAATGGAAGATCTGGAAACAGCAGTACGAATAATTTGAAGTTGCAACCGGTATGACCGAAAAACCACAAAATATACAGATCGCCACTTTCATGTCCGCAATCCGATACACGGCGATCCAGGTATACAACTCCTTACCGGTGTCTTTATCGACTGGTGAAAAAACTCAGGATCAGGTAAAGTCTAAATTCGAAACATATTTCATGCCAAAAGTAAATACCATCTTCGAGCGCTATAAATTTAATAAGACAACACAAAAAGAGGGAGAGACAATCGATGAGTTGGTAACCAGACTTCGGTTACAAGCGAATAATTGTGCCTTCAAACAGCTGACAGATAGTTTTCTGCGTGATCAACTCATCTTCGGCATCAGAAATGACAAACTTAGAACCAAACTATTGTAAAAAGATATAGGACTAACTAAAGTGATCCAAATATGCCAATCGACTGAATTAGCCCAAAAACAAACTGCACTAATAATAGAAGAAAACGAGCGAAAAGTCAACGCAATAGAAAAGTCGGGCAAATCCAATACCAAGACCTTTGATTGTCACAAATGTGGCAAGAACCACACTTTCAGAAACAGTTTAGCTTACCAACACCTTTGTAAGCTATGCAAACAACGTAACCACTTCGAAGCATACTGCAGAAAGAGTTAATCCCAATACACAAATAAAAATAAAGCAAGCACTTCGAGGAACATAAACCTTTGTGAAGAACAAGGTGATGATGACGACCTTCCTTTGTTTATCGGTTGTGTGTCTCATAACGAAGTTGTCAAGGGTGACAAATTCACCGAAACAATAAGAATTAACGGCCATAGTCACGAAATTAAACTCGATACAGGGGCTCAATGCAATGTCCTACCACGAAAAATCGTCGAAAGCTCAGAGTCAAAAATTATCTCGTGTACCACCAAAAATCTCATATCCTTTAGCAACCACCGCCTTAAAGCACTCGGAGAATCAATAATTCCATGCACCATTGCTAGCCGGCAAACCAAGATAACATTTAAAATCGTGGCCGAAGACATTAAGCCAATTCTAGGTGCAAACACATGCGAGGAGCTAGGCTTAATAAGCCGTATAAATCAAGTTGACCAAGACGACAGCATCTTTAAAGGCTTAGGCTGCCTAAAAAATTACGAGTACGACATCGATATGGTTGAAAACCCCAAGTTTGAGATAACTCCGGCTCGGCGCGTTCCGTATAAGATTCAAGACGAAGTAAAGAACGAACTTGACAACATGGTCAAACTAGGCGTCATCGAACCTACAAAGAAAGCCACAGAGTCAGTGTCACCAATGGTCGTAGTACGAAAGAACCAAAAAATTCGAATTTGTATCCACCCAACCAACGGCAATCGTAACATAATGCGCCATCATCATCCAATGCAAACTATTGAAGAAATCGCCGCTCAAATACAAGGTTCCAAATTCTTCACCCTTTTAGATTGTATGCGAGGCTTTTGGCAAGTGCGTGTATCAGAACGCACGGAAAAAATTCTAACTTTTGCTACACCGTGGGGAAGGTACAGTTGTAAGAGGCTCCCGTTAGGAACTTGTTCGGTTCCCCAGGTGCTTCAGCATATAATGCAAACGTTGTTTGGTAAGTTACCAATCGTAAAAGTTTCAATGGACGACATCCTAATCCATGCAAAATTAATCAACAGCTTGAGACGAATCACAGAGCTTGTAATCAGCATTTTAAAGGAAAATGGATTAAAGTTGAATAAATCGAAATGCAAGTTCGACCAACAAAAAATTAAATTCTTAGGCCACATCATCAGCGCAAAAGGCATGAGCCCCGACCCCGAAAAAACAGACGCGAACAAAGCGAAAAGAATTAATGAGAGTGTTGAAAAAATTCACTTACCCCAGCAAGTTTATCAAAAACTGCTCGTCCATCACGAAACCACTTTGCGCTCTCCTGGAAAAATCAACACCGTGGGTGTGGGAAATTGATTAACAGGAAGCGTTTGAAACGCTCAAATCAAAAATAAGCGAACCTCCGGTCCTCAGACTGTATGATGTAAATGCCAACTTAAAACTGCAAGTCGATGCCAGTTCAACGGCACTAGGCGCAGTCTTAATGCAAAAAGAACAACCAGTTAGATTCGCCTCAAAAGCACTAACCGAATGTCAGACCCGTTACTCGCAGTTAGAGAAAGAAGCACTCGCGATTGAATTTGGCTGTGAGAAATTCCACGAATACGTGTGGGGAAAAACATTCGTAGTTGAATCCGACCACAAGCCATTGGAGGTAATTTTCCGAAAACCAATTCACTCCTCACCGGCACGGCTGCAACGAGTTCGACTGAGCCTACTTACATACAACCCGACTGTCATCTACAAACGAGGCGAATACATGCACCAAGCCGACCCGTTAAGCAGCGATTCCGAAAATAAAGCGGAAAAAGACAACGATGAAAATGACCTACAGGTGCAACTCATACTCTCGATTTCCGACAAAGAACTCGATCGGCTAGTCAATCTCACCAAGCAAGACGAGACGCTCAATCAACTCAAACACTATATCAGGAAAGGCTGGCCGTCAACCATTAACAGTCTCCCAAAGTGCATAAGGCCTTACTGGAACTTCAGAGAGCTATCGGTAGATGATGAAATCATATTTAAAGCGCAGAAAGCATTGATCCCAGTACAAATGAGACATGAAGTACTCAAGTATATTCACAACGGCCACTTCAGTTACGAAAAATGTGTTCGGAAAGCCAGAGACGTTATTTTTTGGCCAAACATTAGTATCGATATTGACAATTACATTAAAAGGTTGTCAAGTTCACCAGCGACAAAACAACAAAATCGAATTAGAAGCCAAAGAGATACCAGTTCACATCCATTTGAAGTAGCAGCCGCAGATTTATTCTATTTCGATGGTAAAGGTTATATAGTTGTAATAGGAAGCTACTCAGGTTGCATTAACTTTCAAATATTACAAGAAGCTACTGCAAAGAATGTTATTCAATTTCTAAAATCCGTTTTTTTCAGCAATGGCATACCCCGCAGTTTGGAAACAGATAACGGACCACAGTTTTCATGCCAAGATTTCAAGAGTTTTTCAACTGAATGGAAGTTCAATCATCGAACAAGTTCCCCTTACCACCCAAAAGGAAACGACCTGGCAGAAAGGGCCCTGCAGACAGCAAAAAATATTTTAAAGAAATGCAAATATGGTAAAACCGACTACCAACTAGGAATCCTCAACTTCATGAACATCCCGAGGGATAAGCTCGGAAGCCCGGCGCAACGACTCTACGCTCGAGATATACGGTCACTATTACCGACAACCATCTTATCACTTGTTCCTAAATTAAAAACACCCGATATACCACAATTACTCAACGAGGAATGCCAAAAGCAAGCCAACTATGCAAACAAGGGAGCCATGGAAGACAAACCGCTGCGTCCAGGACAAAATGTCGTCACCAGAACTAATGGCTCAAAGGAGTGGAAGCTAGCAGTCATAATAGACCAAGTTCATCCAAGATCTTATATCATACGTGATAAAGGAGGAAAGACCTTCCGTCGTAGTTCTTTCAACATTAAACCTACTGAAGCCAACATTCGCAGCCGACTGTCGTCGACTTTGAATTACAGCAAAATCCTCCGATCAGGGTCCCAGACGTTGAATTACACCAAAATCCATCCAACATTCCAATTATACCATTCCAGAACTCTCAAACGACATCGCCACCAGCACAAAACGAGGTCCGCCCAGCATCCCGAAGTTCAGGGTCTACCACCATCTACTCCAATATCCTCATCACCAGCCTACTCAACCAGATATGGAAGATCAGTCAAACCACCTCAGCGCTTATCCTACCACCCTTAACTTCGGTTATCAAGCAACCCCAAAATAAGGGGAATGTAATGGGAGCAGACCCCAAGATAACACCTTCAAACGTCAACGTGGAAAGATGACAGACAAAAACGTCAATCGTCAAAACAACGTCGCCGACCTTCTCTCACGCGCCGAACACCAAACACATTCAAGTTTTTACCTCTCGCTGAATTACTTTACAAATTGAATTGCACTATTCTATTAACCATTAAACCCTGAATATAAATAACGCGTTTGATTTAGTGAAGTGAAGCTTCCTGTCAGTGTCAGAAATAGTTTCTTCCTCTTCTTCATTCATGCAGCTTCTACAAAAGTCGTTCGCAAAAAGGCCTAGCCTTATAGCATGCTTCTCTATTAGACAGTGTCTAGTGATGACACCTATTATAGCGCCGGTATGCAATCTGTTGAGAGAAACCAAATTCTTAGAACGTTTTAGATCCAGCTTTGGACAAATCTGTTTTGTCCCTAGACATGTTGATCCACTTGCCCACCTAAGATTTATACTCTCGACAGCATCCAGCTTAAATTTAAATTTGCAAGTAGCGATTGGTACACCTAAGGTGCCTTAATCCGGCAGGATGGGTAAAGTTGTTCTTATTCTGGCGAGTTTAACAGCCTTACAATTCCCTGGAATGTTCCTATGCCCCGGCACCCAACACAGGTGAATATTGAACTGCTCAGCCATCTCCGTAAGAGACGATCGGCAGTCTAGAACTACTAAGGAATTTATAGAGGTCGATTGTAGGGATTTGATTGCTGCTTGACTATCTGGAAAGATGCAGTTATCTCTAGCAGATATCACGTTTTTCTTAAGCTAAAATAAGACTTCTTTAGTCGCCATAAGGAGATAAGGATTAACCGCGTTTAAATTGCGGAACATGCCGGATCTTTCAGTGGAAAGAAACCTGTCAAACGTTTTTATTTCATGATAGAAAAATTGCTTGATACTCCTAAGTTAGCATGCGCTTACTATTCTTATAGTGTCTATGAACGATTTCAACTACCCTCGAAAGAAAAATGTATGTATGTATGTAAAGATTGAAAGTCCTTGGCGGACGGCTTTGGCTATAACAGATTTCAGTACTTTTGTGTGTAAATTCTGTACAATATTCTGTACAATTTACTGTGGTTTTTGAATTCGATTGCGATGTGTTTCGAGTACTTCTTCTTCTTTAGGTGGCGCTACAGTTCGGGGTGAACCTGGGCCTCAACCAACAAGCCTCTCCATTTAGCTCGGTCTTTAGATAATTGACTCCAGTTGCGCACTCGAAGTTGGTCGAGGCCCCCTTGAACTTGTGCGCGCCACCTACGGCGAGGAGGTCTACTACTGCGTCGTTCCTCGCGGTTAGATTCGAAGACTCTGCGGGCCGGAGCGTTGGTGTTCATTCGCTTTATATGTCCTAGCCATCTCAGACGTCCAATACAATACGTCGCTGTACAGCTCGTATAGTTCGTTATTGAACCTTCTCCTCCAAAACCCTCAACGCAAATGGGACCGAAAATCTTACGAAGAATTTTTCTCTCAAAGCGACGAAGGATATCTTCAACCTCTTTCAATAAAGGACTGGGATGATCAGGGTCTTATATAGAGTCTCTTTAGTTGTTCGAGATAGGGCTTTACTGTTGAATTGCCTTATAAGCCCAAAAAAAACAGCAATTGGCAAGAGTTATTCTTCGCTTGATTTCTGCACTGATGTTGTTTTTCGAGTTTATAGCAGAGCCAAGGTAGACAAAGTCCCTTACTACCTCGAAGTTATAGTTGCCCACTGTGATATTCTGTCCAATTCGTCGGTGTTGGCTGTCTCTTCTTGCTGAGAGCATATACTTGGTTTTTGTCTGAGTTCTTCCGATAATGTCTATATCGTCGGCGTATGCAAGCAGTTATGCAGACTTGTGATAGATTATGCCTCTGGTGTTAGTTTGTGAGTTCCGCACAATCCGTTCAAGTATAATATTAAAGAAGTCGCATGACAACGCATCACCTTGTTTGAAACCTCTTTTGACATCAAAGGTCTCGGTGAGGTCATTACCGACCTTGATGGAGCAGCGAGCGTTCTCCATCGTCATCCTGCACAGACGGACAAGTTTGGCAGGGATGTCAAAACTAGACATGGCTCTATAAAGCTCTTCTCTATAGATGCTGTCATAGGAGGCCTTGAAATCGATAAAGAGGTGGTGAGTATTGATTTGGAATTCTTGGGTTTTCTCCAGGATCTGCCGAAGTGTGAAGATTTGATCGATGGTGGACTTTCCTGGCCTGAAACCGCACTGATAGGGTCCAATCAGGCTGTTGATAAAAGGTTTCAGGTGTTCATACAATATCGCAGAAAAGATCTTGTATGCGATGTTGAGGAGACTGATGCCTCTATAATTGGCGCAGTTGAGGGGGTCTCCTTTCTTGTGGATTGGGCAAACGATGCTGAGGTTCCATTCATCAGGCATACACTCGTCTGACCAAATCTTAGAGATGAGTTGGTGTATGCACTATAACAATTCATCCCCAGCTGCCTTGAAAAGTTCGGCCGGTAAGCCGATATTGCTATCCTCACTTCGTTTTGGTCAGGTGGATGGAAATTTTGACTATCATCGTCTATGTTGAATGGTTCATTCTGCCTGACAGCGGGATGTTGGTCTTCGTCGTCGTTATACATCCTGCAGAAGTAGTTTTTCCATATTCTCAACACTGACTGTGATTCTACTACGAGGTTTCCATTTTCATCTCTACAGGTTTCAGTACGGGTATTGCTTTTCTGACACGTTCCTTTTACCTTTCGGTAAAACTTCCGTACATTGGTCCCGGAGTATAAATTCTCGATATTCTCAAACGCGTGCTTCTCATGCTCTTTCTTTTTCTTTTGGAGAAGCTGATGTTCTTCCCGTCTCTTTTGCTCGTAGAGCTCATAAGCAGCTCTCGTCTTCCTTTGCAGCGCCCAGGGGTGGGCGAGCGAGACCCAGCACATTAATCACGGCATTTCTAATGGCATGTTGGCAGCGTTGCCACTGGTCTTCGGCACTTGATGATAGCGGCATAGGGGTGAATGAGAGATTTCGGGATACGCGTTCAGCGAAGAGTCTGGCGGTCTCTTGGGATTGTAGCTTTTCGACGTTAAATTTTCTCACAGTAATTCTTCTTTGGTGCTCGGTTTGGGATATCCGCATTCGTACCTTGGCTACAATAAGTTAATGATCCGAGTCTATGTCGGCCGCTCGGAAGGTCCGGACATCCAGAATACTGAAGGCATGCCTTGCGTCGATTGCGATATGATCAGTTTGGTTGATCGTTACATGATCATTGGACCGCCATGTCTGCTTATGAATATCGAGATGAGGAAACCACGTACTTACTATGGTGATATTTCGCTCCACAGCGAAATCAATTAGCCTTAGTCCGTTATCAGACGTGGTGTCGTGTAGGCTATGCTTACCGACTGCCCTACCAAAGACGTCCTCCTTTCCTAATTTGGCGTTAAAATTGTCCAGTACGATTTAAACGTCGTATTTAGGACATTGCTCGTATGTTTTGTCGAGGATCTCGTAGAAACACTCTTTGGTGGCAGGGTCCTTTTCTTTTGTAGGGGGCATGAACACATATTAGGCTTATGTCAGCGAATTAAGCCTTGATCAGGATAGTTATAATACGCGCGCTCAAGTGTCGGAAGCTTAAGACTCCTTGCCTAAGTCTGCCGCGTATGACAAATCTGCATCCGAATAAGCGTTGCCTGTTGCCTTTGCCGTAGTAGATGTCACAGTTTTTCATCCTCTTTTTGCCCATCCCATCCCACTTCCTGGATGGCGGTAATATCTGCTTTATAGCAGTCTAGGGCCTCTGTTAGTTGTTCGGCTGCACGTGGTCTGTAAAGGGACCGAGCATTCCACGTACAGATCCGAAGATCGTTGTCCTTATTTCGTTTGCTGGGGTCGTCATTAGTTGAGTCATCCCTATCCGAGGCTTTTGGTTGTTTCGGAACCATAGGCTTTTTACGTGGTAGAGAAGTTACGCCGACGGCACAGCCCCCAACCTGGAGGGCCAGTTCCTTAATTATTCCCCTAGGACGAGAGTCCGGGTACACCGGTGCTAGTAGTTCACTACGGGAGTATGAGCGCTGCCGTTGGCCCATTAAGGGCGCGACCATCTCTATTCCAATTTCCTGACCAACATTGGAAATTCATTTCCGACCTGTGATTTGAATACGTGGAAGCAGCTCTCGCAAAGTATTCACTAAGTTCAACCTAACTGGAGCTATAAACGCCACCGTTGACCCCGTCTAGCTAGTTCGTCCGCTGGCGGCTGGAACAGGAAGAAGTGCTCTAGTGAGAAATCACTCTTCCCCCTCGTGATGTTTCAAGTACTTGTTCAGTTGTTCTAGATGGTGCAAAATAGATTTTGTTATTAGAAAAGTTTAATTGGTATGGTTGGTATGGTACTTAAACCAATAACGTGTCACGCAGTAACCAAAATACGAGTATATTGCCACTATACCATGCCATCCATACTTACTCGCCTTTCTGTGAAAGACCAAAAAATTCCAGTCAAATGGGTAAGGGGTGAGGGTTTGCTTCCTGGTAATACAACTGAGCAGTATTCAAAAAAAAAAAAAAAAACTGAAATACAAAGGAAGTACATACATATATGCTCGAATTAAAAGATGCATGCTCCATATTTTTGCAAATTCTGGAGTAGTTACTGCGTTAGCAGTTCACAGTCTTGTGGATAAATTTAGCGTTCCTCTATTAATACTTTCACAGCGGTTTCATAGTATTTTCTTGACACAACACCGTGCTATGTTTTCAACTTCATGTTGTCATCTCATGTTTTTTTTATTTTTCTTCGACACAGCAATACATGTCTCCGTAGTGTCTGCGGACATGTTAAGTAAAAAAAAAAAAAACATGGGAGTTGCATTTCTGTAGGTAGTGTCACAGTTAATGCTGAATTTCTGAGAGGCGTTACCGTAAAGAAATCTTATATTAACAGATGCTATCGCCTCATTCAGACCGGATTACTACCAACCACTAAATAATAACGTCCCACAGCCGCCTAAACAAACATCATCAAATCTAACAATGTGAAACGACACAAGTGTTGACAATCCGATAACGAGGCCCTATATTATACATATGTATACTTGGGAGTCTATCAAAAAGCCATAAACAACTTTTTACTACCGCAAGGCGTTTTCAAATCAATGCATGAAGTAGCGCCGAGAAAATCTTATTTTATTACCTTCGCTGGATATTGTCTATCTTTATTCTATTATATTGACCCAATAAAAAAATCACCACTTTAGGTTAATCTGCATTTATCCACAATACGACTAGACATTTGTTTTTTTTCTTGTTTGAAAAGTGAAAAGTCTCTAGGTAATGCACTACCGGCGCATACATTATTCACAACATTTGTCACAACATCTTCTTGGTGTGTTCAATTTATTTTATTCTGATCCATTTGTTCACGTCCAAGCTCAGCGGAAATGCACTCCGAAACGATTAAGAAGAAAAGAAATTAAGATTGTTGGACTTCATTAATATTGAAATGAATTTGACGATCTGGGAGGTGACGAAAGTCACGTGAGAGATATTCTAAATATGCATACCCATCTCAGTGGGTATGCTAATTTCCCACATTTTACATCGGGTAATCAATAAGCGAACCAGTTTAGGAACTCCTCAAAACTGTTGTTCCTATCTCTAGAAAGCCGATAAATTACATAATTAAATTTGGATTCGCGTTTGCATTAGGCCATGCGTTGACGATGGGTGTAGATACTTTTGTTTTCTGGGTGTTCACATCAAATCGTATTGGTTGTATTTTTGTGTGATTGAAGATAACGATAGAGTTATTCGCTAATTGAATTTATTTGTCCCATCTGGTGGGTATAAAGTTTTATCGAACGGCCAAAATTATTGATGGGAATTCACAGGAATATTTTAAAACCGGTGCGGTAGCTTTTAGTTTTACTTACGACAGCGATCGTTTCAGTGATCGCCTTTGGGAGTATCTTGAACGTACCAAGTCGTATTATTTTCTGTTCTAAGTTTGAATTTAAATTTATTGCAACAATAATTAAGGAACATGTATGTGGGGGAGAAGTGTCACGTAAAATAGCGTGAAATTACTGCAGACCGCGAATGTAGGTTAATGGAAAGGAATTACAAGCTAAATGGCATAGGAAACATTTCATGGCTCATCTCCTAAAATAGCTCACATTTTAGTTATGTAATGCAATTATAGCTTGAAACCAGGTCAAGTTAAAAGTAACGTGCATACCTAGGTGATATGTTTTAATTGTTGAATTCATTTGCAAGACAGGTTCTGGTGAATAGTGTGGCGAGGCTTTATCATACAATAAATTAAAAAACAGAGAACGTAAATTATGAATATAGGCCAAAGCGAAAAGAAAGTAAAAGTGCAACGAAAAATATTTTCTTTTGCAGTCTTTGAGACATATGAGTGTGATGAAAAAAATAGTTCTCAGCACGGAGTTTGTTTTTCAGAACTGATTTTTTTGTTTTGATTTTGAATTTGTCGAGCCCAAAAATCAACTGTACGCATCAGTTATTCACTCTCGGTATGGTTCTTGAGAAGGCTTGAAAGTATGCTAAACCAGTTTACACTTGTTTTGTGGATTTGGAAGAAGCATATAATATGATTCCTCGAGGCAAAGTCTGGAGTATTCTGCAGGAGTATGGGATTGATGGTTCCCTACTAAGGGCGATTCAGTCTTTATATATCTACAAACTGTAGAAGCTGTATTCGGATAAACGGTGTTAAACCAACACCTTTTATTGTAGGCGTTCGACTTCACCAAGGGTGCGTTTTGTCACCGCTCCTCTTCGTTGTATGTACGGACTAGATATTGCAGCACAGCCGTGGCGGAGACTTAAGAATTAGTCATTTGCTGTGATTCGGTCATCCTTGGGTCCTCTCAAACTGAACTTCAGCGTGCACTCGAAAGTTTTAGTTTTGTAGCCATTTGTGATGATGGCGGGGTGGAGATCAACGTGAGCACATCGGAAGTAATGGTCGTTTCCAAAATACCCATTCAGTACACTCTGCGTGTTAGTGGAGTCCTACTGAAGCAGGTGGATAAGTACCTCGGGATCTTATTCGTGAAGAATAAGTGATGCGAAGAGCAATGCCGAGTTATCCTGTAGAATCGACCAGGCTGGATCAATTTTTAGAGAACTTGATCAATCTGTTATAAGGAAGGCCGAACTTAGTGTTCAAACTAAGCTATCGGTTTTTAACTCGGTGTATGTTCCAACTCTCACCTATGGTCATGAAATTTGGGTAGTGACCGAAAGAACAAGATCGCGGATACAAGCTGGCGAAATGAGGTTCATTCGCGGTATTGTTGGAATAACTCATAGGGATCGAGTGCGCAACACCAGAGTACGTGAGGCACTCAATGTTGAGCAGCTACTTCTCTGAACTTCTTTGAAGCCCAGACCGGCTTCCAAGAAGTGTCATGATTGCCGTGCCATCAGGTAAGCGACCCCTCGGTAGGCCTAGAAGTCGATTGTTGTATCAAGTCCGACATCTCTCCTGGCGCCGTCTACGGATTCCTCCTGATAAGTTTGAGTCAATGGTGGAGGATCGAGAAGGATGGAGAGTCCAACTGAGCATCCTACCTCCCACGAGCCTCATGAAGGATTACCGGGCCATTGAAAATGTATGTATGTATGTAACGGGTGGGCCATCTAGTGATTTCTTTTTAAATCATAGGTTATTTTGACACTGACAGGTGTTTCCCGCTCGAAATCTTGACAGAAAGTCAGTATCATAATTCCGCGGAACGAAATGAGTCGCTTTACGCTTGAACAACATTGGAAAATATTAAAAACTTATTTCCAAAGTGAGTACTGTGTAGCTCAAACAGTGCGTTTTTTGAAAAGAAGTTTTGGCCGAAATGAAGCACCCACCGCGCCTGCTGTACGCAAGTTTGTACAAAAAGTTCGTGAGACTAGTGCCAACACTGAGACTCCTAGTGGACAACACTCATGGTCCCCGTCGTCGTACGGTGCGCACAGACGAGAGTGTGACTGCTGTAGCCGAGAGTGTGCGACTCAATTCACGAACATCAACTCGTCATCGTTCTCAACAGCTCAACATTTCACGCACTAGCCTGATGAGAATTCTGCACAAAGATCTGGGATTATTCGCTTACAAGGTCCAATTGATTCAGCAATTAAAAGCACATGACCATCCGCTTCGTTATCGCTTCGCAGTTTGGGCCTTAGAGCAGCTTGAATTGGACAACGATTTTGGGCGAAAAATCATCTTTTCTGACGAGGCACATTTTCATCTCGGCGGTTACGTTAACAAACAAAATTGCCGCATCTGGGGCTCGGAAAATCCGCACGTTATTGTCGAGAAGCCAATGCATCCACAGAGAGTGACAGTTTGGTGAGGATTGTGAAGTGGTGGCATCATTGGAGCATTTTTCTTCGAAAATGAGGCTGGGAACAACGTTTCGGTCAACGGTGGGCGTTACATAGCCATGTCAATGACTTTTTTTTTGTACTGAAATTGAAGACATGGATTTGGACGACCACTGGTTCATGCAGGATGGCGCGCCATGTCACATAGCCCATGCCACAATCGGTCTTTTGCGCACCAAATTCCGAAATCGTGTTATCAGCCGTCTTGGCGATGTCAATTGGCCGCCTCGGAGCTGCGATTTGACCTCTTTGGACTTTTATTGTGGAGAACCGTGAAGGACCGATGTTATCCCAACAATCTGGAAACGATTCAAGCACTTAAGGCCAATATCATCCAAGCAATCCGTGAGCTACAGCCCGAAACCATCAACAAGGTCTTGGAAAATTGGAGTGATAGAATGCGCTATTGCGAACGCCACTTGAACGGCGTTGTATTCCATAATTAATGGGAATGTTTGCCCTTACTAATAAAGCCATAATAGATGGAAACAATTTCATTGTGTTCATTTTATTGCATCTTTAAAAAGAAACTTGTAGTTGGCCCACCCTGTATGTACCTATATGTATGAATTCCGACGTACATTCTGGTCCCTTCGCAACAGGGTTGTTATGGAGATCCATAAGGTCAAACCCCGCTTTAGGAGGTCGATAGCAATGGAATAGCCTCCGCAGCATCGGCTTAGGGAAGTCCAAGTGCAAACACACCGAAAATAATGATTGCAATACTCTTAATTTTGTATCTGCAACCTCACAACCACAGAATTCTATGAGGGCTTCTTCTAGTCTTTCAGCCGGTGAAACTTTATCGTCTCCAACAGAACCACTTCGTTTCGGCTTCAGAACATTAGACTGTACTGAAGTGCTTGAAAGTCTCCTCCCAATCAAGTTCTCAGCTGTAGGATTTGAAGATTATATTGCCCATATATCACATATATAGTTAATTCAATCTTCACAACTGGGGAATATGTTACATATCCTCTACAATGGAAATTGGCAAAATTCGTTCCTATTCACAGAGATTCTAAAGGTGACGAGTTTCGACCTATCTCAATTCTGGACTTTTCCAAGGCATTTGACACTGTTGTCTACTCTCATTTGATTGATAAGTTGCTTAGGCTTTTAAAATTTTTCATTTGACATTGTTGTCCGCTCTCATTTGTTTGATAAGTTGTTTAGGCTTTTTAAATTTTCCACTAGTGCAGTCAAATTGATTCATTCCTACCTATCGGGTAGGATGCTAGCTATCCGACTAGACAGCATTCAGTCGGATTTCCTAGAAACTCTAAATGGTGTTCCCCCGGGATATGTCTTAGGACCGCTACTCTTTTCTCTGTACGTACATGGCATTCCATCCATTGCTAAACACTGCACATTACATATGTACTCGTATGCTGATGATGTACAATTGTACATGAGCTGCTGACTTGGCCTTATAGAGCATGGCGCCGCCTGTGTCAATGAGGACCTCGAGCCGTTGGTCCGGCACCGGCACCGGCAAATAGTCTTTTGTTAAACCTACAAAATCGAAGTGCTCAGTTGTTTCAAAGTATCCAATGGACATTTCGTATTTTCCTCCTATAGTCCTAGACAACGCTCTTATTAAATATGTTGAAAGGGCTAAAAATCTTGAAAAGATGTTTAACCACATTCTGCCCTGGGATAACCATATCAACGCCGCGATCGGAAAGACTCATTGTGTACTTAGAATCAATCCTTTACTCCCGTTAAGACCCGTATTATGCTGGCAAAAACTTTGGCCATACCAACACTAATCTATGGGTGCAAATTTTTCGGAAAGAGTAGTACTATCAGTAAAAGAAGACTGTGTATCACCTTTAACGATGCTATTAGGTATGTTTTCGGAATACGAAGGTATGGCCATGTGCCAAGCTTTTCAATAGTTCAATAAGGAAATCCGTTACCAGGGGGACTCCCCAGGGAGGCGTTATATCACCACTGCTCTGGGTATTAGTCATCCATGGGATACTTAAAGAACTAAGCAATACAGGCGTAAACGTCATCGCTTACGCGGATGACGTGGTTATTTTAGTCCAGGGCAAATTCGTAGACAGATTAAGTGAAATGGTGGAATCAGCTCTTATCAGTCTCGCAAAATGGGCTTAAGGGTGTGGACTGCACGTCAACCCAGATAAAAGAGAATTGGTACTCTTCAGCAGGAAATACAACCCTTCAAACTGCAAAAACTAGCAGGGGTAGAGCTTTCCCTTTCGGATCGCGCTCGATATCTTGGTATAACCCAAAAAAAGAAACTAAACTGGAAACTTAATATACAGGAAAGAGTTCGCAGAACTTATAATGCTCTCTTCATCAAAAGGACGACGGGGAAGAAGTGGGGCCTGAAGCCTACAATGATGCACTGTTTATTCATTATGATAGTCAGACCCATTCTTACGTATGGCACTCTTGTGTGGTGGAAGGCAACGAATACGAAAAACACACGGGATATGTTGGCCATGGTACAAAGAACAGCCGGCATTGCACAACACCGACGGCTGCACTTGAGTTTTTTCTGTATCTCTTACAAATCAAATTTCAAGCGCTTCGGCTCACTAATGTTGGTCTCTTCAAGACCAGTAATCTGGAACGACCCTGACGAATCAGACGATATCTTTGGCACATTAGACTTCATCCCACCGTACGAAGTACTGTATCCTGTTAGAGAGGATTGGCAAAGGAAGACAGTCTCTGTCCACAACAATATTGCAATATACGCAAATGGTTCTAAGGCCAGAGATGGCACAGGGTCAGGTATATACTCGAGAGATATTAACCTACAGGTGGCCCTGGGGCTTCCAAACACATGCAGTCTATTCCAAGCAAAGGTTCTAGCTGTAAGTAAAGCTGCGGAATTATAATACTTAAAATGCGATCAATATCCAACAAGAATATAGCCATCTTCATTGACAGGCAGGCTGCGCTAAAGGCACTAGAGTCTTTTGCCACCAAATCTGAGATCGTCAGGAATTGCCGCACAGTGCTTAAGGCATTATGTACGCAGAACCGTGTCAGATTATGTTGGGTACCTGAACACTGCGATATAGAAGGTAATAAAAAGGCTGACGAAAGAGGAGCAGAGCGCCCGCATAGTGACATAATCGGTAGCATTAAACCACCAAGGTGTTTGGCTAGGGGAATTATTCGGATAGAATCATCAACATAGCTAATTTAAGATGGTTCAACTTAGATGGTCAGAAGGTGTCTAAGGCTTTGTGGCCTGTGTTAGACCGCAGTAAATCTAGGGAGATCGGAGCTAAGAACAGCGATAGGAATACTTTCTGGCCATTATCTTTTAAGGAGACTGTGTTTATCAAATACGGATATTTGAAGGTACTGCAATAACCTACATGTTTAATAAGATATAACACATATACCTATACTCTGTGAATGTCAAGGCATTGCCAGAATCTTCCAGCAGCTTGGAAGATACTTCTTCGATGACATATGTAGAAGAGGTAAAGTCCCGAAACCATAATAAGGACATCTGGTGCAGAATTGTTTTAGGTCTTTTTGGGGTGAAGGTCCCCTAAGGATCGCGATGAGCCCACCTGGGTGCCTAGTGTCTTATGATAATCTCATAGCTCTACCCAACCTAACCTAACCTAACCTATGCTTCGGAGGGCACAATTCTTATACCAGTTTGCTTGAGGAATTAATCGAATTACTGCAGGAGATCGTGTTTTGAACATGTACTAAAGAAAAATACTGCTCTCGTGCGTCGTCTGTCCATTTATTTCCTGAAGCTTCTGCCTTGGCAGTATCCCATACTGTCAACGCAATTTACAGTGCATTGTTGATCGTTTGTGGCCCTAGCCATATGGATGTTTTCCTTAAGTAGGTGAATTCCATGGATCGTTGGAGTAACAGCGGTCCATAAGAGTTCCCCATAAAAAAACTTTAATAGTGTCAAACAACAGCTGCGCGATGACAGTCACGTCTTTAAAACGACTGATAACACGGTTACCGAACTCAATGTGTAAAGAACGATTGTTTGGCCAAGTCCAAGTCTATGTCCAAATCGTCCAATTGCGGCTCCAAAAAAATCGATTATCATGTCAAAACAAACAATTTCTCAATATTTTACAGCATTGCCCAATGGTATAGCGATACATTTCTTATTATTAAAGTTTAGCACTACGTATCTACGAATTCGCAAAGAATTTTAGGCTTATTAGCCTGACATTTTTCGTTCTGAATACCATGATCTTAATATTCATCACAACCGTGAAACTCTGGAAAAATCGCCACTGTCAAATTCTCATCATATGGACCTCAAGGGACGATCTATAGAGACAGAGCTTCGGGGGGTTGTACGCATAGTTGAAAAACCACTTCACTACAAAGAATATAGGTACACTCTTGCCACCTTCTTGGACATAGAGAAAGCTTCTAACAGCATTCACACTCAAGCGATTTTTTTTTATAATTTGCGCGCACTCAAGGGGTTATAAGTACCCTTAACATATGTGCTATGAGTACCCATGGCGTGGCAAAATCGCGTCGTCACTTCCTCGCGGTGCCCGCTGGATACCTATCTGATAGTGAACTAACGATGAGCGTATGCTGAGTCTGATGATATACTTATGTGTAGCTGAACACTCAGACCTGCGTAAGCACATCTGGCTGAATTTCAGTATGCATATGTTTAACCGGACGAGGCATTTCTTATTGACCTGATTGGCTGAAATATGCGTCTCAGAAGTCTAGCAAGAGCTCCTCAGAAGGAGGATGTGCGGCGGATGAATTCTTCTGACGGAATCAACGGTGACGTCTGCAGGCCAGCGGATACCTTACTTGAGCTACTTCGACATATTTGGAGCTGAGGTCTGTAAGAATTTTCAATACTGCGTCAGGGTACTGAAAAATAGATGGTGGTGGATGAACCGTTAATGGGCCAACGGCAACGCTCTTATCCCCGAAGTCGGTTACTGACATCGGTGTATCCGGCATCTTGTCCTAGGGGTAAAAAAAAAGGATCTGGTCCTCCAGGTTGGGGGTTGTGCCGTCGGGTTAACTTCCCTACCACGTAAAAAACCTTTGGTTACGAAGCAACCAACAGCCTCGGATATGGATGATATTACTGTTGACGACCCAAGCAAACGTAAAAAGGATAACGATCTTCGTGTCTGCAGGTGGAATGTTAGGTCCCTCTACAAACCACGTGCAGCCGGAAGCGGAAGCCCTAGAGTGTTTCAAAGCAGACATTACCGCCATCTGAGAAGTGCGATGGGATGGCCTGGGCAAAAGGAGGATTGAAAACTGCGACTTCTACTACGGCGATTGCTACAGACAACAAGGACAGTGTTTATTCGATGTTTATATTTACATTGGAGGCAGACTTAGGTTTCCGGCATGTGAACGAGCGCCTCATGACTATCCATATCAAGGCTAAATTTGCCAACATTAGTCCAATATGCGCTCACGCCCATCAACAATTTTACCAAAGGGTAAAAAGATCATGCCAGGGTTTCAAAGCCAGAACAGAAGCCTGCAGGGACGAAAATGGCAATATAGTAGTAGAATCGTAGTCGGTGCTGAGAATATGGAAGGAACACTTCTGCGGTCTGTTAAACGGCGATGATGACCAATATTCCGCTGTCGGGCAGAATTAGCCATTCAACAGTGACGAGGATAGTCAAGATTCCCGTCAACTCGATCAGAATGAATTGAGGATAGCGATGCTGGAGCCGACGGCCTTGCCGCTGAACTTTTCAAGGCAGGAGGAGATGAGTTGGTAAGGAGCATGCATCAGCTCATCTGTAAAATCTGGTCGGGCCCGATTAATGGAAACTCAGCATCGCTTGTCCGATCCTGAAGAAAGGAGACCCTCTGTACTGCGCCAACTACAGAGGTATAAGTCTCCTCAACATCGCATATAAGATCCTGTCTGCCATTTTGTGTGAACGCCTAAGACCGAACGTTAATAGCCTGATAGGTCCTTATCAATGCGGTTTCAGGCCGGGAAAGTCCACTATTGACCAAATATTCACACTGCGGCAGATCTTGAAAAAAAAACCATGAATATAAAACCGACACGCACCACCTCTTCATCGATTTCAAAGTTGCCTATTATAGCGTGTATAGAGACGAGGTATAAAGAGCCATGTCTAATCTTGGCATTCCTGCCAAGCTCGTCCGTTTGTGCAGAATGACGATGACGGTAAGGACTTCACTTCGAACGGTTCGATGTCAGGAAAGGTCTTAGGCAGATGACGCGCTGTCATGCGATCGATTTAACATAGTACTTGAGAGAATTGTACGAAACTTACAAGCCAACACCGGAGGAACAATCTTTTACAAGTCTGAACAACTACTCGCTTATGCCGATGACATTAACATAATCGGAAGAACTCAGCGGGCCGTCAATGGGGCGTTTACGAGTATTGAGATCGAGGCAGCAAAGATGGGTTTAGCGATCAATGAAAGCAAAAAAAAAAACGTATATGCTGTTTACGAGAAAGAACACCCAACATCAGCGTTTTGGACAGAATGCCACAATAGACAGATATAATTTTGAGGTAGTAAAGGATTTTGTCTACCTAGGCTCTATGGTGAACTCCGCAAATGACATCAGTAGGCAGATCAAACGAAGAATTACTCTTGCCAATCGCTGTCTCTATGCGCTAAGACGGCAATTGAGTAGCAAAGCCCTATCCGAACTTCTAAGGTTACTCTTTATAAGACATTAATCATCCCAGTCCTGCTGTATGGCATAGAATCATGGGCTTTGATAAAACCGGATGAGGATGCCCTTTTTTATTTTCAGAGAAAAGTTCTTCGAGTGATCTTCGGTCCCATCTGCATAGTCGGTGATTGGAGGAGAAGGTACAATGCTGAACTATACGGTCTATACAAGGACATCGACTTAGCCAGAAGAGTTCACATACACCGACTAAGATGGCTGGGTCATTTAGAGCGGATGCAGCCCAACGTTCCCGCCAAGAATGTCTTCGAATCCACCCCAGATGGACGGCGCAGTAGAGAACGACCGCGTGGTAGGCAGCGCAAACAAGTGGTGGGGGACCTCAACCAACTTGGCGTGCGCAACTGGAGGCAGCTGGCTGGAGAGGTTTGTTGGTTGAGGCCCAGATCCACCCCGGACTGTAGCGCCACCTAAGTAAGTAAGTAAGTAAGTGAGTGTAATGCCATCTCTACTGATTTACCTTTGCAATGTGCATGTTGGACCGCCGAGAGCAGTTTCTTATCAATACTGTTTCGTAAATAGATATCAATTAGACGTTCTAATGTTTTTAATACAAATGATGATAGACTAATAGGTCTGAAATCTTTTGAATTGGTAGGAGAGCATTTACCCGCTTTGGGTATGAAGACACCTTTAACTTCTCTCCACATTTTCGGGATATACACCAGATCTAGACAGCTTTTTAGTATTGTCTCAAGCGCCGGTAGGATTATGCTCGATGACTTCTGCAACTCGGCAGGTATTATGTTGTCTGGTCCCGCGGACTTAAATGGTTTGAAGCTATGTAGTGCCCACTGAAGTTTGCTCTATGCAATCAATTTTGCGGAGTTGGTTATTTGTGCAGATGGTCGCCTGAAAACCATGTTGCTAACAACTTGGGAACTGCCTGGAAAATGAGGATCAAGCAGTAAATTTAGCGAATCTTCGCTGGAGGTCGTCCAAGCTCCATCAGTTTTCTTAAGGTAACTGGGTGTTGTTGGATTTGAATGAAGAGAGAATTTTCCTCAGCCTAGATGCTTCAGAGGCTTCTTCCATTTTACCACAGAAGAGTCTCTAAGAATTACGTTTGGCTTTCCTTAATTTTTTGTTGTATATATTTGGGTATGCCTTGTACATGTCACTATCTAGCGCGTCTCTCGTACTATTGGCATTATTCAAATGTTTTCTACAATTATTTCTTAAAGGGTTCGAGAATGGTTGCTCTGTAAAAGCAGCCAATAATTTGATAAATTTATATAAACTAGTATCACATGTGGCCGAAATTCGACTTTGCACGTGATCACAATGCTTTCATTTAATTTGTTACAGCGTTTTGTGTGGGGCAATCATGTGTGTATGTTCACTTTATTTTACCAGCTTAAGGGTAACATACGCACATGATTTTTTCTTTCTGCACATCTATGGCACAGTACCTTTCGAATGATATAAGTTTCATCCCCCTCCTTTTATAATAAATACTAAAAAAACGTACGATAAATTTCTTTTTCACTTATTAATATATATGATTTAGTTTTCGTTGTAAGCAGTATTTTTTCGGAAATAAGTTCTTTAACAGAATGGCGGCTGTTCAAAATAAAGAAATCTTACTTCACCAATATTTTTTCTCATATTCGGAAGCTCCAAAAATTCTAATTTTTAAGATAAAAAAATGGCTACGTACAACAATATTTACTACAATTATTGTAAAAATGTTCTTGTTTTAAAATTTACAATCGGGCGATTGCAGCGGCATATCGAGAAAAGTCGTTTCGAGGAAAACGCTATCAAAAGTTCAAGTACACGAAGAAAAGAAGAGATGACCGCGCTATGTGCCAAATGTAAAGAAAAAATAGCAATAAGCTGTAACCGATATTATTTTGTTTGGAAATCGATAGCCAGTAGCTAGTCCCGGATAATAACTTCATCATAACACTTCATCACTGACTTACCGCGGGCATAAAGTTCAGACAATTCGTTATAGCTAAATCGATTTAACTTTGAATGCAGATGTGTGCATCCTTTCTACTAAACAAGTTCCATTATGTTTCTGTGCCATTTATTAAATTAAATTAATACGCCATTTGTAGGGAAAATGGTACAAAGAAAATAATTAAAATGTAAAAGTGAAAAAATCTTAACAACAAATTGACACAACCTCTTGCCCTTATTAACTAGCAACTAACATTTTGTAATTTTAGAAAGTTTTGAGAAATTAATCCCGGCCAACAAGTACAAGAAAAACAACTACTTACCGTGTCTGCTAATTGTTGAAAAGCCATTATGCACTGATAGTGCATTGCCATGGGCTCGAGCACGAAGACGGGTGTCAGTCAAATTTACTATCACACTAACGCATCACAAACTAATGACACTGTTCGTTCTGCTAAATAATTAATGTTTTTGTAAATGACACCAAGTTAAGCGTTTCTAGCCTGCACAATGACCACTGACGTACGAACTATGCGATTTCATTGCACGCAGAATCTGCATACGCATGCACCACCAACTAGTATCTAATTCATGGTGCAAACTTTCGTGCCTGTAAAACTGAGTTCTAATGCTAAGGCATTCACTTGGAAGCAGATTCTGCGGCGCTGTGCGAATACGAAGCGGTGGGCCCGCGGATGCGATTCTCCTCATGCTATGTTAGCACAACATATTAGACATGTACCTAACGAACTTAATGGTTTGAACGTGTGTATACACAACGGGTACGTGATATAGATATTCCTGTTTGGTGTCGCTTACGTTACGTACGCGATACTTTTATCGAAAACCGATCCACATACTTGAAGAACTTTTTTTTATTTTTTTCGCTTCGCTTTTGTTTTACTCGTATGTATCGCATCGCATTGTTATTGGATTTTTGCTCGTCGTCTTTGGTGGGTCGACTACCAGAAGTGGAAGCGCTCAACAGAAGTTGACAGTGTTGTATCGGTTCGACCATGATGGTGTTGTGGTAACTCTAAGTCTAACCATCCGGGGCTCGGTTCAAGATCAAATGCGAGTCCAGCTCAGTGGCGTATAAAACATCCGCTGGTAATGTCGAGTTCTTATCGTCGCAGTGTTTAGACCAACAAAACAAAACGGAGAACGATAGATCGGTGGTGTGCGGTGTTTAATTTGGCGGATATTCTCGTTTTCTTTTATTCTGTTAATTAATTCAATTTTATTTAAAGCATCAGACGGGGCACAATTAATCAATACAGTGATAGTGTCAATAGCTTTGGTGAATAATTTAGATATACCGGTCGTTAACTTGTGGTTCTGCCGAAGTGATAGTTCGGTTAAGATACAAAAAAAAAAAAATATTTCTTTTGGGGATGATCGAGAGCTGGTATTCGGTTTGGCATTTAAAAAAAAAAAAAGAGAAAAAGTAATTGAAGGAAAGAAGTGCTGCCATCATGTGTCAGTGTTTGCATAAAGTTTTGCTGTTATCAGTGCTGATTGGAATAAGTTTTTGTGAGCCGTTGACAGAAAATGTTGCGGGGAATTTTGAAGCACATCCACAGCAAAAGGGATTAGAATTAGCAAAGATGCCGAATCCAATTAAAACTTTCTTTGGAGTATTTAATAGGAATAACAAACCACCACCGAGTAGTGCACAAGGAAAGAGCTGTCAATGCAGTGAGTAGTATACATAGTCATCTTTGTGCGATTTTAAATTTAATAACAGTTATGTATCTACTTTTCGGAATGCCTATGGAATATATTTCGGCTGAAGTACATATGTACACGATTTGGATTTTACCAATAAATAGATATGTAGGTCTCCCTGATGATCATTTATTGTAGCTTTTATTGTATTCGATGTATCTTTGAACACAACTCCTTGTGCAATCGAATTTTCGTATCGTGATTTTAGTAAACTTAGCAAGTTGTAACTGTTTGAAGGTATAGCCGCAGCTTCTGTTGCTCTTCTTACCTTTTCTATTCTCCGCAGCTCTTCTGGAAGAGTTGTTACAAAATTATATATTGCCATCCAATTCTCTTCCGACCGTAACATATGCTCGAGGAATACGACGGACTGGAAAGAGCTATTCTCCATGTCGCGAAGCGTGTGCTCCGTATCTTCATCTTCATCTGGACATTCCGGGTAGGATGGTGAGCTGTCGTGTCCAAATCGGTAGAGATACAATACTTGCGATAATCGCCTTGGCCAGACAGGGACTGCGTAAGATGGTAGTTGCATTCTCCATGCTATCGACTTATCCAGTCTTGTATGCTTGAATGTCCATCTGCCTTTTATTGTATTAGTCCATCATTTTTCCACATAGCTGACGCTGCCCTTTTTTCAATTCTTATCACCTTGACACCATTGGCTTCGTGTTGGCTCAAGGCTCTTCTGCTATATATCCTAAAGATCTCATCCGCCATTCCAGCTAACTAATAAGTCCACCTTCAGCCGAAATGGTTCCAAAGCCGGTGATTGTCTGTAGCGCGAGTTACATGGTAACAATATTACACCAGATCACGAGCCATACTCATGATAAGCATGATAAGCTCTTATCCGACCATGATCATGCTTGCTACTTGGCAACAAATTTACATCATATCACGACCCATATTCGTGATAGCAACAAGCCATCTCTACTGCAAGTTACCATGGAGACTATGGATCAGTCCTCATAATAACTTTGGAATATGTTGCTATGCTATGCTAATAACACTTAGACTCTCTCTCTTCTGTTACCTCTCTTATAGTAGAAGTCATCTGCTGTGTACTATTTTTGGCGGTTTTGAAGATGACGACGGCTTGGGTAAATGCATTCAGTACGTGATCTTCGAGTAGTAAGGAACTGCGAACATTAGAATTTAAATATACTATTGTTTACATATATACATCTATATCGTTTAAATAAAGAAGTCAAGTAAAACGTATTATAAATAAAAAGACAAACCGGCTTCTTGTTATATATTTTTTTGTGGGTGAAATTAAGTACTTTCATAGAAAGATTAATAACTATAATTCGCGCAGAGTCTGTATGTTGGCGATTGTCTCACTTTGGTCTCCTTCGTTTTAAGTGCCTCCGCTTAGACTGGGGCAACATATAACACAACCGATGTTACAACCCTAGAGTGTAGAATTCTTCTAGCGTATTCAGGTCCACCGACGTCAGGAGGTATATGGGAGAGAGCTCCCTTGAACGGAACCATGTCTCAATGAAAAGTTACACATCCGCTCCCAATCTGAGATTGAAAATAGTCGCATAAGGCGTGCAATATAATTGAGAGTAATTAACTCTCCCCTAACATTTAGTATTGGGCTAATCATCTTCGTTATTCTTCCATTGTTATATCCAGGTTTAAACCGCATTCAGATGTAGTAGAAATTTATTAAAGAACCATTTTTGAAACTAGTGATTCGTATTTAATCCAATAAAGCTGTTCGGCGTTGTTCTAAAATGTAGAACAAATTTCAATGCAATTATATTTACATGTACATACCACTACATTACGAGTAAGTTCAAAAATACATTTTGGGTATTTAGTCTTCTATGGATTTGTAAAGAATTTTTTTCCGACTTCACTGATTGCATTTTTATTCAACCTGCAAGCTCAAGTTTTCTATAATGCTGAAGCATTCATATTAGCCTGTTTATCATACGCCTGCGTTTTTACTATGTGGGCACAGTGGCGCAAGTGGTTAGTGTATCTGACCACTGCTCATGAGGTTCCAAGTTCGAATCCCAGAAAACACCAAAAAGTTTTTTCACAGTCCCACCTCTCGCGAACATCTGACAAACATCCGAGAGTATTGTTGTCACGAAAAAGCGTCTCAAAACAAATTGCCCTTCGAATACAGCACTAAACTGTAGGTCCCTTCGATTCGTGTCAAAAATATAACGCACACAACATAAGTGGTTGCGAGAAACTGGGCCCAGGCACTTCAAAAGCTGTTGCGCTAAATATATACCTTACCTATATATCCTTGGGAGCCAAGAATTGTGGTCCGATTAGCAGCTGGTCCGATTGTGGAGGTCCCTTTTAATTGGACCGGTCTGCTTAAAAAGTCTTCATCTTCCCCTCGTTTCAGCGTTCCACCTATTTTACGACTTCTGCTTCGTGAGTCGTTTCGTTTCTGTAGCTGCTGTTTTCGTTCCTATTCCCATCTTCTTGTCGTGAACGTACTTCCTTTCTGCTGCTAGAAGATCAATGGGTGTCACTCCTGCAACTCAACATTTGTAGAAATTCGTCTCTTTGTCAACAATAGTATCTTCGTTTTTTCAGTCGCTAGGCTTAATCCGTGGTTTTCCCTCCAGGTATGCACCCGTCTCATATTGATTCAACTTTCTTTGGGCATCCTCGGTGTCCCATGCAGTGATAACTACAGCAATATCATCTGCGTAATCGACCAAGAAGGTGTATTCCGGCATCTCCAGGCATAGAATCCCGTCCTAGGAGATATCCCATAGGTTTTAAATAAACTAACTATCAAAATGTTTTCGGATTTTTAATGTCAGTCCTTAGGGATTGACGGATTACTTCTTCCTTTTTTTCCTTTTATCAGCGAGGTTATGATCCGAAAATAAGGGACCATAACCCTCCCACTTCACCGCATTTCTACTGATACGCCTGTGGAGTTCTTTAGGGATTAACGGTAAGTCTTTTAAATACCAAAATCGATGTGTCAGGCCATATGGACTGACACTTACTTACTTAGGTGGCGCTACAGTTCGGGGTGAACCTGGGCCTCAACCAACAAGACTGACACTAAATACCTAGTAATGCAAATATTCTCTACCTAATATAAGCTTATATCACAATCAAAAATTTAAATTTCTAAAAACATTTGCATTATACAATATTTGTCTGGTAAATTACATTTAGTAGTCGTTTGAATGCTTGGCAATAGCAACATGACAATTGTCAGTCCATATGGTCTGACGTTGCAGTGCATGTCAAAATTCGAAAAGGCGTCTTTGAATGTGAGAGATCGTGAGGGACCAGGAATTATCTCAATTTCTCCCTCCGAAGAAGAGTCGTCCTCTTCAGCATCAGAAGTTGCTGGCTGAATAGAGTTAAAAAAAAATCGTTTTCCCAATTATCCGACCAGCCTTGGGATGTTACAACATTGTTGTCCATAGTAACACAATTGTCAGACAGCGCAGGTTCGATTGTTACCTCCTCAGCATTTATATTGATCTCCTCTTCTGCGAAGAATCGACATTTCTTAAAGCAATTTGAAATTTTAGTCGGAATGACGTCTTCCCAGGCTTGTTTGAGCCAGCCGCAAGCATCGAAAACATTTATTTTACCTGACACCTCCGATATGTTATTGGCTTCATCTATGCATAATGTGTTTTCTATAATCGGATTTTAGGCTTTTGATGATACCTTGATCAAGCGGCTGTAAATACGATGTTGTGTTTGCAGGAAAAACCTTAGCTCGACGTTTTTTAATCCATTAATAACATGAGAAAGCGCTTTGTCTGCAAAAAGAAGAACCTTTGGGTTTTGTTTTATTATTTTTTGGTCGAAAGAGGTAAGCCACTCTCGAAACAAAAGAGAGTTCGCCCAAGCCTTTTTATTGCTTCTCTAAGTTATGCCTAATGCTATTTCGATAATTACTTAAAAAAAAAAAACTCAGCGCTTAGCGGCTCTGCCTGTTGGTAACACAGACAAGTAAGCTAACGATCATTTTTTTCATAAAAAACTTTTTTACCGATGACCATAAGTAGCTCTTTTTCTCCCACCGTACTGCAAAGTAATTCTAATGTCAATCTTTCCTTCGAAAGCTTACCCCCACTGCATTTTTCATTTTTGAACTGAAGTGATTTTGTAGGTGTTGCTTTAAATAACAACGCAGTTTCATCCAAGTTGAAAAGATTTTTAGAGTCATAACTATCACAGATAGCTTTTAAACTTTTCTTGAAATCGTGACATGTAGCAGTATCAACATCAGCACCTTCCCCGCTGAGAATTCTAAAAACAATGTTGTGTCGTACTTTGAAGGCCTCGAGCCATTAGAAGCGTAAAAATAATCAATCTTTAGGCTTTTTGCTATTGAAAGAGCCTTAGCTTGCAGAATCGTACCCGATATTGGTAAATTCTTTTCTCTACCTAAGCGAAACCACTTGAATGTCAAAGCATCTATTTCGGCAAAAGATAAACCAGATTTTACGCGTTTTCGTTTCAAAGCAGCAAAATTTTTCAAACGCCAATTTAATTTCCTGCTTGGTACTCAACATTTTTTGGATTTGACTTTTGCTACAACCAAATTTCTCTGCAAGATCTCTTTGAGACAAATGTTCTTCTTCGTAACACTTTAAAACTTCAAATTTGTTTTCAATATCAAGTTCGCGGTAGTTTCGCTTATTCATTTTTATATCTTTTCAAAATTCAAATTCACTTAAATAAAAACTGAAAATATATCGACGTGGTCTTCTTATACAAATTGATTCAAATCCTTTTCAATGGTCTTCTACCATCCTGAGTTAATGGGTTCCATTGCATAGCATGGTTCGCTATGGAACATGTGACCAAGCCATTCCCAGTTCCGTCATTGGATGGTTATGCCTATTGTTTCCTGATCCGTTCTCTTGTAAAGGTTTTCGTTAGAGATACGATTGGGCCAGAAAATCCTTAAGATATTCCACAGGCACATATTAACGAACGTTTACAGATTTCTGGTGATAGTGGTGGATCTACTGTTGCCTACATCAACTAGACATATCCTCTGCATTTGTACTAATCAGCAAAAGGATGAAACTCCTTCTATTTTATAACAATTACGTACAAAAAATAGGTCGGAAGTACTAAACAATTCATACCCAACGTCTTTTAAAAAATTGGAATTGGCGTTTAATTCAGTAATACCTTATGCTTTATTTTTAATCAGTTAAACTGAGGAGATATACGGTTAAAGTACATACTTACTTAATGGGTTTCACTACTGAACCTACCTCCTCTTGATACAATGGCAATTTATGTGGGTGGCAATAATGCAGTACAAAAAAAAAAACAAATATTTGGCGCAACAGCTCTTTAAAGTGCCAGGGCCTAGCTTCTCGCAACCAATCATGTTGTGTGCGTTATATTTTTCACACGAATGGAAGGGACCTACAGTTTAATGCCGACTCCGAACGGCGATTTGAGAAGCTTTTTCATGACAACAATACTCTCGGATGTTTGTCAGACGCTCGCGAGAGGTGGGACCGTGAAAAAACTTTTTGGTATTTTCTGGGATTCGAACATGGAACCTCATGCGTAGTGATCCGACACACTAACCACTTACGCCACGGCGCCCAATGCAGTAGCAAAGTGTGTTTGCTCGGCAACCGATGTGCGGAGGTTGAAGCCCCAGCGGGGAACAGTAATCACCATTAATCGAAGATTTTCCAACCACTGCACCAAAGAAAGGTTCCTGCATTATTGGACAATCCTGGTATGATGGACCATGGACTAAGTGATTTCAATTTCCTTGGTTATAAAAAAAAAGTACCACCAAAGCCATCCATCGTTTAAAGCCGGTTTTTTGGTATAATTCGCCACGGAGTTTTGATAACTTTGTGCGACACTTAATCTATTACTCTATGAGTCCGGTCACATGGATATGCCTTCTGACGCAACGACGTAATGCTTCGGCATTTGCATAAATTCAAAGTCGACTCTCCTTGCGTTTAGGACTGGCTTCAACCAGAGTCTGAGCCAGGAATGGAATGTAGTCCACCTGGTCGTGAAGTATTTGCTGTGATTTGTCCATTTACTTTATGTAGCGGTAGTGCATCGTGTCATTGTACTTGAAACTACAACCTACTACTTAATAACACTGAGGAATAATTTAAAAAAAAAATTCTGTTGAGTTAAATTTTTCCGCTGTTTTACAGTTAAATAGGTACGCTGATTACAAAACTGTACTTAGTTTCCTTCTATCACGTCAAGTTTTTTCGCTACAGAGACGTTGTGTTTCGATCGATATATTTTTAAACATCTATTATATTGAATTAGTGAAGTGGAGTCCGAGTTCTCGTCGGCATACAGTCAGTAAGCAGAGTTAAGTTTTTACTTACATATATACGTATTCCCTTTCCTTTAGATAATGTCTGCCTCGCAAGTCGCAAGTGCTTAAATAGCCCTGATTCATTTTGTTATATATGTGGCAGTTTTCCCATTCCCAGTCAAAGAACAACCATCAGCGCATTTGTCAGGGAAGCGTATTTTGCATATTTTAAATTAAAAATTGGTGATCAAAATAAACGTTGGGCACCTCACAAGGTGTGCAAACAGTGTGTTTAGAGTTTACGGATGTAGACAAAGGGAACACGACATAAATTGCAATTTGGTATACCTATGATTTGGCGAGAGCCCAAAGATCATTCAAGTGACTGTTACTTTTGTATAGTGAAAACGTCCGGATATAACAAGAAAAACAAATGTAAAATAGAGTATCCTAGTTTATCATCAGCCATACGCCCAGTACTTCATTCAGCTGAAATCCCAGTGCCAGTTTTCAAAGAACTACCTTCTTTATTACAAGAATACGAGTATGGTGGAGATCGAAGTGACACCAACGATGCAGATTTTGAAAGGGAAGATGACTCCATTCGTAAGGGATTTGATCAGAATGAGTTAAATGATTGATAAATGATTTGGCCCGGGACTTGGGACTTTCTAAAAAGGCTTCAGAGCTCTTAGCATCAAGACTTCACGAGAAAAACTTGCTTGAAAAAGGAGCTAACGTATCCTACTTTCGATCAAAAGAAATTGCATTTCTGCAATACTTTCGAAGTGACGGTGAATTTGTGTATTGCCATAACATGAATGGTTTAATGGAGGAGTTGAGAATTCTAGCCTATAACGCAACTGAATGGCGACTGTTTATTGATAGCTCAAAGCGGAGCTTGAAGCCTGTCCTCCTCCACAATGGAAACTTATTTGGTGCAGTCCCAATAGGCCACTCAGTTTGTTTGCGGCGTGAAGAATATAAAGACATAAAGAGAGTCATTGATTTGTTGCAATACCACATGCACAAATGGATCATCTGTGTTGACCTTAAAATGGAATGCTTCCTTCTTGGCCAGCAGAGCTCGTGAGAAGCATTGGCTACAGTCCAATTGGTAGCCAAGATCTGAACTCAAACCTGGTGATCCAAACATTCTGCATCAGCCGCTTGTTGACAGAAAGAGTATTATATTTCCACGTCTGCATATTAAACTGGGCCTCATGAAGCAGTTTGATATGCATAGCTTTGCCAACTGAAGGAGACTGTTTCAAGTACCTCATTTCAGCATTTCCTCGCCTGTCTTTTGAAAAGATAAAGGCCGGTGTGTTTGACGGTCCACAGATTCGGCAGCTCATTAAAGATGAACATTTTATTGGGACAATGACAGAACTCCAAAAGAATGCTTGGTTGGCATTCAAAAACGTTGTCAAAAACTTTCTTGGGAATATGCGAGCAGAGAATTACACAGAAATTGTCCAGCATTTTTTAGAGAGCTTCAAAATGCTTGGTTGCAACATGAGCATCAAGGTTCATTTTCTGCACAGCCATCTTGCTGACTTCCCTCAAACTCTAGGTGCAGTCAGTGATGAGCAGGGTGAGCGATTCCACCAAGATCTAAAGATCATGGAGGCATGGTACCAAGGTAGATGGGATGTACATATGATGGCTGACTACTGTTTGAGCATCCGTCGAGATTGTCCACAGAATGAAGACTCCAGGCAAAGCTATAAACGAACATTTTTACCTTGATATGTATCTTTGCCGTTTGGTTAAAGAAGTTTACTACTTTTATAAATAAAATTATTTTCTTTGAACATTTTGTTTGGTCATTGTTTCCTTAATTTTTTATTGTATGCACATTTTGTATGTTATTTAGAACGAAAAGATCCTGTAGCTTGAAAATGTGACGTGATAGACAAAAACTGTGATCATTTTCGCATTCAGACGCCAAAAATAAGTCAAAAACAGGTGTTAGGTCTTAGTCAACGAAATATGTATTCCCCAGTGTAATCTAACTCTTTATCACTGCATCATACCACCAGTGTTGCGTCCAGACTTTCATAGCAGTAAATCGAAATGCAAATCTACAGCTCCGTAAAATAAATCGACTGCACTTTTAATATTATCTTTTCAAGTACAACTTATTTTTAACCAATTTCAATTTTCTTTATTCGACCAAACTTGAAGCGAATCTATATTTCTCCGAATTGCTTACTGTAATTTTGACCTTTACGATAATATCAACAAGCTACCGGCTCTGTTCATTTTGAAAACTAACTCAAATTCACGCCCACTGCATATGGTCTTTGCAAAAAAAGCATTTCTATGCCTACTTTCTCATTATAGCCTTAGTTGGGTACACAAAGATTTGAATACAAATTAAAATTAGATTCCGCAACCATTCAATGTAGGCCTCACACGAAAATCGGGGCACGTTATGCTGTAAATAGTAAAGGTGTCCAAAAAAAAGGTGTTCAATTTCTATAATTGAAGATCAAAAGATTGTAATAGTTCCTAGTGACCTTGAGGAAATGCTGATTACATTTGCGAATTAAACCTTGATTCAGATTAAAAGGCTATTAACTTATGTTATTTTTGAAGGCCCAGCAGCTTGACCATAGCCTAGTTTTTTAGATACTTGTAATTAATTTGTTGATGCTATTGTTCGTTTTATTCAATTGCTATCAGCAATCTATTAATGCTCGTAAAACATGTGCGTAATTCATTCGTTTGTTATTTAATACTAAGCCCAAGAAGGTGCTGCCTTAGGTACATAGAACGTAGGCATGGCTGCAGATTAAATAGTATAGTCTCTTTAATACCTCAATTGGACTACCACCAGACATGGCATCTTTGTGATCTCCTCCACAATGTTTTAGTTTCGGCAGATATCCACAAAAGAACAAGGTCTAGTTTTTCCTCAACTTTCTATGTCAGCAAATTTAGAATTGATGTGAAGTTGGATATATTTTTTTCTTTACGGTATACAGCAACTTATAAGAAAACTTATAAGAAAAAACTAAAGTTCAAGGATACTTAATTTTTCGCAGCAAATCTAGGAAGATAGCGCTGTCCATAGAAGGGCAAAGTTCGAACGTACATATGTATACAGGGTGTCCCAGTTAAGCATACTGGGTCAGCTGCACCAAATAAAAGGGAACGACATTCAGATGCATCACTACGCATGAGGTTCCAAGTTCGAATCCCAGAAAATACCAAAAAGTTTTTTCACGGTCCCACCTCTCGCGAGCGTCTGACAAACATCCGAGAGTATGTTGTCACGAAAAAGCTTCTCAAATCGCCGTTCGGATTCGGCATTCGGAACTGTAGGTCCCTTCCATTCGTGTGAAAAATATAACGCACACAACATGAGTGGTTGCGAGGAGCTAGGCCCTGGCACTTTAAAGAGCTGTTGCGCCAAATATTTGTATTTGTATTTGACATTCAGATGCAGCGGCGGCAGAAGTTGAGAGTGAGATTTTGGGTGCTGTGGAAGTTCAGCCTTCAGTCAGCGTCCGCAAACTAGCTGTGCAGTTGGAACTTCTCAGAACCAGGATTCACAGAACTATACAGAGTAGTAGATTACACCCTTTCCATTTAACACCGGTACAGGATTTACTACCAGGAGATGTGCAAAGAAGAGTGGAATTTTGCCAATGGCTACTGCGCAAACAAGCAGAATGCGCTTGTATGCGCTACTAAATTGTATTTCTAAAATGTATAAAACTATTTCTGTACCTTATCATAGTTTAGAAGTTATAGCGTTTAAAGTGGTTACACCTCCAAATAAGGGATCACCCACTTTGATGGGCTATAACTTGAAATGTGGTGAGAAAGAATGTCTGTATTTGATTATTCACATCCCCACACACTTGCAGATTCTTTGCTGTTTGCTAGTAGATTGATTTGATTATTCACATCCCCACACACTTGCAGATTCTTTGCTGTTTGCTAGTAGATTGAAAGAGCAGCCTTCGACTATGTAATTATATGCCTCTGACGCTAAAATATTTTAACTTAGGATTTGATGAACCAAAATACAAGTGTAATCCAAATTATTTGAGTCCTGTATACCTATTAATTTATTGATCGAAGTTTACACTTAATATTAGACCTAACTTCACCTTAACTGATTTCGGGAACCCATCAAGCTTAAAGGCCCAAATAAGAACTCATGAACAATCTTCTTCCTTTTCCTTTTTACTTTAAATCCTTGAACCCCTCGAGGGACATAGAGCGTCAACAACGACTGCGCGTCATCTTGTTCGGAGTTCTGCAACGCGTTTGAGCTGCCTCCAACTCATTCCTAAAGAACTTGAATCCTCTTCGGCTGTCCTGCACCACGTTTGCCTAGGGCGTCCCACTGTTTGACCTGCCTGGGTAAACGGATTCCACTGCACGACGTATTTCGCAATGGAGTTGTCTTCGCGCCGTAGGGTGTGCCCGATTCTCCTTCGCACAGTAATGTCTATAGGTTCTTAGCTCGTTCTCAGATAAAGTTCTTCGTTGGAGACACGATTGGGCCAAAATATTCTCAAGATGATTCTTAGACATTTGTTTACGAAGGTTGGCAGCTTAGGTTAGGTTAGGTAAGTGGACTGGTGTAGGGGGATAGAAAACATCCACACCACACTCAGGTCAATATAGACCCATTGTGATACCCATGGGGGGAATAGGGAACTCCTTCCTCGTGGAAAAATATCGTCTTTGTACATATCCTAAAAAAGCATTTAGTACTTACTGTGCCCGAGATGCAAACCATCCAGAGGATTTGATGAAGTTTGCGATGTCATTTATTGGTCTGTTGGACAACTCTTCTAGATCCTCAAAGAAGTGTTGTCCAAGGAGTTTATTTCTCAAATGAAAGAGGCCTGGGCAATGACAGGTTGGCAGCTTGCGTTGATAGTGGTATCCACCTTCCAAGTACTGCACCCATACAGCAGTACTGATTCTGCGTTGGAGCGGAACAGTCGCTGATTGGTTCTTAAGCTGAGAGCTTTGCTTCCCCAAACTTTCGATAGCATTCCGAACGCAGCTTTAGCCTTCCCATTTCACTTGCACACATCCAGTTCGGTGCCACCGCAGTTAGCCGAGACTACACTTCCTAAGTATGTATAGAAAGTTGTCAACTTTCTCCACTTTCTGTTCGGCAATGTTAAGTTGAGTGCGGATGTTAGAAGTGCTCTGGGCTTTTGTTTTGGCTGTGTTTATCTTATGCCCCACTTTATTTGCGTCTTCTAGATTTTGGGCCATCAGATGAAGGTTAATTCTCCGTTATGAAAGAAGGCAAACATCCTCAGCGTAGTCGAGGTGTCTTAGACATAGTCCATCGAATTCCACTGTTGCCTTCCGTCAATGCTGCACGGAGCACATAGCTGATGATCACCAAGAACAACAGCGGTGACAGTATACGTATGTATTTCTGACGTGTTCCACTTTGGAATTCAAAATCCTCCGACACCTTACCATTGTGTAAGACGTGACACTTGCTTCCCTCGCATGTAGCCTTAATAGTAGCTATGAGTTTTTCCGAGGTGCCTCTATTCAGATAGCATCTCGATTCAAGCTGTCTTAAGCCTCTTTGAAGTCGATAAACAGTAGATGTAGTGGAGACCTATACTCGACGCATTGATCTATTATGATCCGTAAGGTATTTATGTCGTCGATGCAGGAGGATCCAGCACGAACGCTTGCCTGTTCGACGTCGATAGTTAAATCTAACTGTTCCTTAATGCGTTCTAATATTATTCTAGCTATTATCTTGGTTACGGCCGGTAGGATGCATACACTTCTCCAGTTTTCGCAATGCATCAGATTTCCCTTTTTTGGAAGCTTGACAATCATCCCCTATTCCACTTCTTGGGAAATTGTTCATTTTTCCACGCTCCGTATGAGCGGGAGTAGCAGTTCAGCCGTTTGTTTGGCGCTGCTTGGAATAGTTCAGCAGGGATGCCATCAATACCCACTGCTTTGTTTTTCTTGAGGACTTCTTTGCTGCTATTATTTCGATTTTACTGTGAGATCCGGTGCGAATTCATGAATAACCTGCAAATTAGAGATTAAACAGAACTCCTAAGGATGGCCATCGCCTGCCGTGCAACTTCTGATCGATGTTGTGCTCGTAGATACGAGAATAGACATACGAACACAAGCAAATCAACGTTCTGTGTACAAAATTAAGATTTATCTACAGCTAGTGTCAAATCGTACGATCTAGGCACATTGTGATTTCAATAATTCGACGCTTTCGGTCGCCATATGACACCTAGCGCACTCCTGTTGAGACCACATTTCGTCCGGATCAGTGTCATCCAAATTTTTGTAGATATATTCATTGATCATGGTCCTATAATGCTTTTCATTGACTATAATGCGTGCTACCCTATAAGAATCACGAAGTCGTCTACAAAGTTTCCTGAATCGGCGACCAATTTTCTAAGTGTATTCATGATCATTTGCCAGGCTACATACCTACATAGGTATATGCATACATACATTTTCAATGGCCCGCTAATCCTTTCTGAGAGTCGCGCGAATAGGACGCTCAGGTGAACCCTCTATCCTTCCCGATCCTCCGCCATTGACTCCAACTCATCAGGAGAAATCCCTAGACGGCTCCAGAGAAACTACATCAGACAACACTGAACATTATGTTAAAAAGAGCCAGCAAAATGACCGGCCAGTTTGACAGTCACATATATATAAAAAAAAAAAAAAACAAAACCTTTAGTGCCAAAGTATAGAATAGAAAAAATCATATCCGAGGCAAGGTCAGATTTAAACCATTGTGCTCAAAACACCGCAACATAATTGTAATCAATATATACTCGTATCTGTCATCCCAGTGAATAAGTGATTAACCTTGATCCGTTCTGGTCCGAGCAATAGCAGGACATTCGCATAAAAAGTGTTCGGCAGATTCGGTATCCTCAAAGCAAAGCTTGCATGTGTTAGACTGACTGGTGCCTATTTTCTTGAAGTGGTATTTGAGAGAGCAGTGACCAGTAAGGAAGTGGGTTAAGATATTGGCATTATATTTGCTCATTGCTAAAGTCTCTTTTATTCTTTTGTTTGAGAAATTTTTGAACTTATTAGCATGCCTTAGGCCAGGTTGTGAGATTTCCCTTCTTCTCCCAAAGATTCTTAATTTTTATTTGGCTAATGGGAAGATCACAAAAGGATTCAGGGCCAAT
This sequence comes from Brachypalpus laphriformis, assembly GCA_945910035.1. Classification (NCBI taxonomy): domain Eukaryota; kingdom Metazoa; phylum Arthropoda; class Insecta; order Diptera; family Syrphidae; genus Brachypalpus; species Brachypalpus laphriformis. The sequence continues at coordinate 194,856,680 of OX246754.1, read as the reverse complement.
GAACGGAGATTGAGCACTAGATCTGGCTAGTTCGTCGGCAACTTCATTGTGGATGATGCCGTTATGGCCAGGAATCCAAGTGAGCTTGATTTTGTTGTGTGCAGCAAGCTGCAGGAGAATTTAGAGACAGTTCCAGACTAGCTTAGACTCAAATTTGTAGGACATGAGAACTTTAAGGGCTGCTTGGCTGTCTGGAAAAATATTGATGTGACATCTGCGGAGGTTTCTTCTGATGTATTCTCTGGAGTAGAGTTCAATAGAATAAACCTCAGCTTCAAAAATTAGGGTAGAGCATTTCAGTGGTTTAGATAGTTTTAAATTTTTCAACCGTCAGTGTACCAGTAGATTTGATGGTCAGATTGAGGGAATCGAATAATCATTCGAGATACGAGTGCTATACGAGTATGCAAAGCACCCATTCAACCACAAGACAATGTTGAATACACAAACAAAGTTCTCATTTCCAATCATATCACGATTCGAGATATGAGATGTGTAGCCAAGAAATATAGTACTCTATTCATTTGTCCATCCATTTAGCCTGTATTTAAATCTTCAGACATACGAACGGAGCTATAATTCACCATAATAGTAATAGAGTCTCCACATTCTATGACGAATGTGTACTGTCATAGTTGTTACTTATTCATAGAAAATCATACGCTTCAATAACGCGCGTCGAAATTGCGAAAATCTTTATACAAATGCATGCTCTGTTCATCAATTTATAAGACAATTCAAACAGAAACGCTGGATGGTTTTGTAAATATTGCAAGGTATTGGATCTGCGACATTACCAATTCACAGAAGCTTCCTTTGCATCCAAAAAACTCACTTTTTTGTGGGGATATTGGCCAAATATTCTCCGGAATCAGGAAACCGATACTTTTCTTTTTTTAATTGGATGATATAGACATAGACGACGTTATTGAGGGAAAAGTTTCCAGGTCGCGCCGCGTTTTGAACTAATTTAGTGTCAACTGGTCGCAACTGAGAAAATCGTGTGATTTAATGCCCTTAGACTTGGTTTTCTTTGGGGCTACGCTAAGTCTCTCGTCTAAGCCAATAAACCAGCAACTATTCCCGACCTGAAGAACGAGGTCATTCAAGTCATTGTTGAAAGCCAGCACGATTTATGTGGGAGAGTCATCCAAAATTGGGTGCTGCGCATCACCCCCGACAAACGAAGCCGTGAAGACCATTTGAATGATGTCATTTAAAAAAAACATTATAACATTGAATGTGTTCTAATCCGCAATAAATATTTTGGTCATTCCTTACATACAGTTTTTCATTATGTTTTAAATATTGGACGACTTTATTGAAATACCTTTCATGAATATTGATCAATGTATTGTATGCAAGAAGATGAGTTCAAGCTATTTACTCACTTTTCTGAGATCGTTCTTAACATGGTATGCAAAAAACTACACTGACCGAGTTAGATCTCATGTTGTGAGCTCGATCTCGAAGTGTTGATATCGATCACAAATTGAAAGGTCGATGTGAGACAGAGCTTGCTTTGATATGCAAAAATATGAGAAAACGATTGATTACATGAGATCGGTCTAATAAATAGTTAAGCATTTTATCTCCCTTACTCAGTTCATAAACAACTACCAAGATGGCAGAATTTCAACTAAATTTCGTTACAAATCGAATTTATAAATATAGAAGGTGTCCAGTTGGTGAAGATTTTAGTCGGCTGCATCGATTTAGTGAAGAGGGGGTGAAATTATTAACTGAAGAATTTTGCTCTATATAGGAGACCGCGGATTTAAAATAGGGGTTGGTAAAGATATTGGTGTGCATCAATCAATTGTATCTAGAATCATACAACAAGTTGCAGTTGATTGGATCGTATTCCATACTTCGGAAGAAAGAAGAAGCGCAAAGGATATAGAGCAGTAAGTATGAATTTCCTTACGCAATTGGTGATCTTGATCGCACTCATGTTCGTATAAAGAGACTACTAAATCAATATGAGGAGTACGTCAATCGCAAGGGATTCCACTCAATAAATGTGCAAGCTATATGCAACGCAGACGAAAAATTTACCAGTGTTGAAGTTTGTTGGCCAGGATCTATTCGAGACTCCCGCAGTAAAAAAAAGCTCCTTCTTATTTAATCAAATAAGTAATAATTCATCAGCAATACTATTGGGCGATGAAGGATATGGTATTACTCCTTGGTTAATGACACCATTTAAACAAAGAAGTAATGATGCTGAACGTAAATTCAATGCTGTTTCAACAAAAGAAAGAGTAATCATAGAGAGATGTTTCGGACAAATAAAACAACGTGTTCCCATGTTTTAATAGCTGCTTGTTTTGTTTTGCATAACTTCGCAAAGTATTTAAATTAAGACGACTTTATAGATTTAAACAATCACTTGATACAAAGTAATGATTCTACTCCAGATCAAACACTATCGACTCCAGCTTTTCTATTCTCTTTTCCTTCAGTTCTTTAACCAAAAATGTATTAAAGTGATCCAATTCACTCTTGAAAACCACACTCTCTATTTCACTCTCAGAAGACATTCTTACTTTTTTTTATTCAACTTACGGCAAAGAAATTCGAATCACAACTAAATAAGATAGAGCGCTGTGAGATCTGACTCAATTCATGTAGCCAGAGCTGTTGAGAACAATCTCATGTTTTTGCACATAAAACTGAGTTCGAGTTCCGCTTACCACGATTGATCCCACATGTGAGTTCAGCTCTGACTCTGAGATCGTGCTTATCTTTTTGCATACGACCGAATATCTCGAGATCGAAAATCTTTATTATACCAAAACTTGCCGTTTCTAAACCATCTGAATGACTTTCGTAGGAAATAGACGTATTCATCTGTAGCCAGAGCCAATGCCAAAAGGTCATCTATCGTACGCGTGAAAATTGATGACTTGGAGCGCATTACTGTAAGTGGACCATTCAAAGAAAATTCCTGACCATTGTATGAAATGATTCATGTCTCAGAATACCTGCGTGGAGAAAAGCCATATTATTGAATTTGATTGATTTTTTTTTACCTACAAAAAGAAATCAGCACAACATGGCTTTGCCGTCTGCTGCCGATTGACAAACTAGATTTTAGCAGTACATATTTAGGTACTAGCTTAGTGCAATTTTTATAAATAAAAAACGAATGACTAGAACGAAATACCGATATTAATGTGTTACCAGTACATCCGTTTTCTTCAAAAATGTTCTTGGATTATTCTCTCACGATATGTCAAAGCGATTTTGCAGTATTCGAATAATTGTGGCACATTCAGCTCATGAAGTACGTCGATTACTTGTTCGTCCGATAGGTAATCGATTCCGAAGACACTACGCTGAGTTCCCCTTAGATTTGGTGCGTATATTTCCGTTCACCTATAGTACATATGCCACATATAGTAGGAAGGTCTTCTCTATGAGGTATATAGTTCAAATTTAACAATTCTCCCCTCAATTTGATTACCATCATTATTTCCTTCACTTTGTGCTCATCTCGAAAATAAATAAGATGTCCTAGATTCTAACTTAAGCGTTTAGATTACTCTATGTAACGAATTTGATGATTTCTCACGTTACTTTAAATACGCATTCCCAATTAGTTCATGGTTTCTAGGTCGTAAAATCCGCTGTTGCAACTTTAATTCCATACAACATTCTTGGGCTAAGTCAAGAAAATCACCATACCAGCTGCTCCTGTTGGATATAATCTTGCAAGCTACTTTTCTAGGTAGTCTTTCCTCCAGCATTTGTAGAACTTTAAGGACATATTCCAACTGCAGTTTCCAACATATTACGGTAGTTCGGCTGGAATGACGATGCATTTTTAGAAGATGAGCAGATTCACTTCTACGCTGACGGCTCAATAACCAAGGACGAAGTTCGTGGAATGTTTTCTCTGACAAGCTTAATCGTAAGATCTTCCTCCGTCTACCAAATCATTGTAGCGTGTTCCAGGCGGAAATAATGGCGATCAAAAAAGTCTAATCTTGACTAAATGTGATATCTGTTGGAGATATCCGCATCTTTTCAAACAGCCAAGCAGCACTCAAATCCTTGGAATCGACCTTTATAAATTCTTTAGTAGCTCTAGACTGCCGATCGTCTCTTGTGAAGACGGCTGAGCAGTTCAATATTCATCTGTGTTAGGTGCCGGGGCATAGAGACATTCCGGGGAATTGTAAGGCCGATGAACTCTCCAGAATAGAAACAACTATATACATCCTGCCGGACAAAGGCACCTTAGGTATACCAATCACTACTTGCAAACTCAAATTAAAGCTAGATGCGATCGAGAGTACAAATCTTAGATGGGCAAGTGGACCAACATGTCTAGCGACAAAACTGATTTGGCCAAAGCTGGATCTAAAATGTTATAAGAACTCGATTTCTCTCAATAGATTGCATATCGGCACTACAATAGGTGTTATCACTGGGCACTGTCTAATAGGCAAGGATGGTACAAGGCTGGCCCTTTTTGCGAACGACTTTCGTAGAAGCTGCATGGATGAAAAGAGGAAGAACTATTCATCATCTTCTTTGCTTCTACCGTCTGATCTGATAGACATCGATATTAAGAACCTCCTACGCTTCATTAGAAACTCAAAATGGTTTAACGTGTAGGTGGAGAGAAACTTTCTCCACGAGCCGCGTGGCATCACAATGGACCAATTGCCGTTGTAAGTGTGTTGGCGATTCTTAGCTGGTAGCTACTTCAACCTAATCTAACCTAAGGTAGTTCAGTGTACTAGGTGGCAGACAAAATATTCTTTTGATAAATTACCTACTTCAAAAGCGTCTCCTTCGTATCATATTTTGTATCTGCCCATACTTGAGTCGCATAAAGCAAAATGGATTCGAAGGCTGCTTCAAAATACTTGTGTTTACAGATATGGGCTATGTACTTATTATAAAAACATATTTTCGAGGTCATATTGCGCCGTGGTCAGTGGGTGGTTAGTGTGTCGGATCACTACGCATGAGGTTCCAAGTTCGAATCCCAGAAAACACAAAAAAGTTTTTTCACGGTCCCACCTCTCGCGAGCGTCTGACAAACATCCGAGAGTACTGTTGTCACGAAAAAAGCTTCTCAAATCGCCGTTCGGATTCGGCATTAAAACAGTAGGTCCCTTCTATTCGTGTGAAAAATGTAACGCACACAACATGAGTGGTTGCGAGAAGCTAGGCCCTGGCACTTTAAAGAGCTGTTGCGCCAAATATTTGTATTTGAGGTCATATTAATAACACAATGTAAAAAGGAGAACGATCTTCGTTTCTGCACGTGGAATAATAGGTCCCTCTATGAACAACTTGCGTAGGCCCTATACTGTTTCAAAGCAGACATTACCGACATACAAGAAGTGCGATGAGATGGGCCGCGCAAAGGAGGATGAAAAACTGCGAAATCTACTACGGCAATTGCTACAAACAACAAGGACAGCCTCTATTCGGCTGCGGATTTGTCTTTGGAGGCAGACTTAGGGAAGAAGTCTTGAGTTTCCGGCATGTGAACGAGCGCCTCATGACTATCCGTAGGTAGTACGCGGTTCTCACTTCTCGATATTCACAAGGGAACATGGCTCTCCTTTGATCGAAAAACGGTCAACCAAATCGAACACATTGCGATCGACGCTAGGCATTCCTCTAGTATTCTGGGTGTCCAGACTATTCGAGGAGCCAACCTTGTTGTAGCCACGGTACGGATGCGGATATCCAGAACGGTGCGAAATCAACGAAATACTGTGAGGAAATTTTACGTCGGGCGGCTACAATCGCAAGGGACCAAGAGATTAGACGTAATGTAATCTTCCGCCAGTAGCAGATGGGGAAGACTAGTGGCAGCGTTGCCAACAAGCAATCAGGGATGCCGCCTCTAATGTACTGGATTTCTCTCGGCCACCACAACGAAACCCCTGGCTTGATGAGGAATGCCGGCAAGCACATGCAGCAAAACAAGAGGCGTACAAAGCGGCGCTACATAGAAGGACGTGCGGAGGAGAAAAGAGGAACATAAACTTCTTAGAAAGAAGAAAAAAGAGCATGAGAAGCGCTCGATCGAAGAGATGGAGAGACTTTATTGCAGGAATAATGTTCAGAATTTTACGAAAAGGTAAAAGACCATGCCAGGATTTCAAAGCCAGAACAGAAGCTTGCATGGACGAAAATGGCGATATAGTACTAAAATCGCAGTCGGTGCTGAGGATATGGAAGGAGCACTTCTACAGACTGTAGATCACAACCAATATTCCGCTGTCAGGCAGAATGAGACAACAGTGACAATGTCTCCCATCAACCCGATCAGAATAAAGTGAGAATAGCGATATCTATACTCAAATCCAACAAAGCTGCTGAAGAATACCACAATTGACCAAATATTTACACTACGGCAAATCTTGGAAAAAATCCATGAATATAAAATCGATACGCATCACCTCTTCATCGATTTCAAAATTGCCTATGATAGCGTGTATAGAGACGTGTTATACAGAGCCATGTCTAGTCTTGAAACCCCTGCCAAGCTCGTCCGTTTGTGCAGAATGACGATGGATAACTCTCGCTGCTCCATCAAAGTCGGTAAGAACATCATCGAACCGTTCGATGTCAGGTAAGGTTTAAGACAAGGTGACGCACTATCATGCGATCTCTTTAACATAGTATTTGAGAGAATTGTACGAAACTCACAGCCCTATCTCGAACTACTACGGTAACTCTTTATAAGACACTAATCATCCCAGTCCTGCTGTATGGCACTGAGGCATGCCTTTGTCAAAATCGGATAAGGATGCCCTCAGTTATCTAGAGAGAAAAGTTCTTCGAGCGATCTTTGGTCCCATCTGCATAGACAGTGAGTGGAGGAGAAAATGCAATGCCGAACTATGCGGCCTATACATGGATAGCGACTTAGCCAGAAGAGTTCACATACAGCGACTAAGATGGCTGGGCCATTTAAAGCGGATGGAAGCCGACATTCCCGCTAAGAAAGTCTTCGAATCCATCCCGGATGGGTGGCGCAGTAGAGGACGACCTCGTGGTAGGTGGCGCAATCAAGTGGAGGGGGACCTTAACCAACGTGGCGTGCGCAACTGTAGGCAGCTGGCTCGTAACCGTACTGGCTGGAGAGGTTTGTTGGTTGAGACCCAGGTCCGACCCGGACTGTTGCGCCACCTATGTAAGTAAATAAGACTTAAATCAATAACCGAAGTTCCTTGATGTTTTAAAAAAAGTAAATTTGCCTGTTTCATCTGATACAGTTGTTCCGTTTAATATTCTTAGTCCGAAGGAGTAACACATTTCGAGCAATTGTGTGCCTTTCACATTACAAACTGTATCCTTGGACTTTCGATTTACACTTGCTGAGATATTTTCGCTTCCTGCTTTTTTGCCGATTCAAATCAACCAGAAGCATTAGGTTTTTATTTCGTATGTGCATGGAAGGGTCTTTGTTCAATTTAAGGTTAAGGTAGTAAATCCCCTCTAAGATACTGAATTCACATCTGTTGCATTTGAGTTCCTTATGAAAACCAGAATATCACCCTGCATTCTCTCTGCCTCTTTTGTGAATTCTGGTTGCTGGTATCTAGATTATTTAATTAACCATTTTGTTTTCATAAAGACCAAAACTATTGTCGTACAAAAACAAAAATTCGAATTTCTTAATAAACTTCAAGAAATGAATGTATTAATTACCAAACCCTGTTACATTATACGATAATATCCTATACTTTACTGATTTTACATTATTGCTGAAAGTTACAATTAGAACTTTTTTATTTTTTTTTTTCTGTGACATTCCTGTTGTTAGCTTTACCTGATGTATTAGCTAAGCAAATCTCACTCGTAATAAGGATTGTTGTGATAATCACCTCAAATCAATAAAATTCTTCACGCATCATAATCAGTAAATTCCTTTGCGTCTACAGAGAAAACAGTTTCGTCAACCAAATCAGGAAGTGTTTCAAGAAAAAAATACTTTCGCTTTCTAAGTGAGTTCAAAGCATCTTATTACTAGTCTCAGAAGTACCCAAAACACATAACATCCATTTCTGCAGAAAACCATCAGTTCTCACCTTTCTCTCAATTACACCCGATTTTCGCCCACCAAATCATCGAATCAAAATTGAAATCCATTCGATAATGCTGATGGCAAACAAATTATTCTGCAACATTTCGAATAAATCCAGAAAACGTGACAAGGGAAAAGTTGACTTCTTGCAAAAAATCCGCATGAGCCCGAGAGTGTTAATAGTAAAGCAATTCAAAGTATCGCACATCGTGCACAAGAGCGTGCGATTAGAATGCCTAATCAGTGCGGTGTTCGTGTATATAGTGCTAAGAAGCCAACTGGCATCTGGCAGTTGGCCAATTGTCGCACTTTCTTCATCATCACCTGCCATCACACTGTGTGTGTGGTACGATTTATGGTGTCTATAAGAATATACAATCTGTTTATTGGAATTACAGTGGTCTATAAAGTTAAGATACATAATAAATTGCTTCAAGGCTTGGACGCGGAACTTATGTAAAAGTCTTGTGACGTTATTTATAGAAAACTGGTAGGAATTTTTTTCTTAATCAAAAATATTTATTTCTAAGATAAATGTGAAAGGGAGCTTAAGGAGAACCTGTAAATCTTGAATTTTACATTTAAATTCGTACGAGCGGCATCCTTTGTATTTGGCACACAAATCTTAGCTCTTTAACATTTAGGCTTCAAATTAATGGTTTAAATTATAGGAAACTTACGCACACAAGGTTGTTTCAAACCACTTTTAGTGAAAACAAAAAAACTGCTTGCCAAAAAAAAAAATTCCAAAAAGGATAAAAATACTCTGATTCTGTCATGGCTTTGATTTTAAAGGGCAAAGTTGTGCTTTCGACAGCATGGTGTGTGATTATGTTTAACACACGGCTCGAAGAGACCAAGACCATCGGCCGTTTTGGAAAGGAAAAATTGAGCTAGACTTTGAAAGTATACAACTAAACACTTAGTAGGGTTATGCTAGAAATATTAGTGCCTTGTTGGTAGTGATGTTTACTTTTAACTTATGTCATGTATCCCCTTGTGGGTCCTAAGACCTCTACTGCGCCCACTCGCCATCGTGTACGGTTTCTGGCACTGTGTGTCAGCTCTCCTCAACTTTTCCCCAACGGCCGTGCCTCCTTCTCAAATGTTCCGCGCCATGTTCTCCTCGGACCGCCAGGTCTTCTGCCATCCTGAGTTAAAGGGTTCCATTGCATAGCATGGTACGCTATGGAACTGTCACCCTTCGGAACGTTTGACCAATCCACTGCCACTTCCGTCGTTGGATGGTTGTGCCTATTGGTTCCTGACCCGTTCTCTCGTAAAGGTGTTCGTTAGAGATACGATTGGGCCAGAAAATCCTTAAGATATTGCGCAGGCACCTATTAACGAATGTTTGCAGCTCCCTGGTGATTGAAGTGGTCACTCTCCACATGCTGCATCCATATAACAGCACGGATTCAACATTGGAGCGAAACAGTCATAGCTTGGTGTTTAAACACTTTTAACATAGATTGCATTGCTTCGCCATATTTTGGACAACATCCCGAACGCGGACTTTGCTTTGGCGATCCTGTTGGCAATATCCAGTTCGGTTCCACCATCGGTCAAGACAATACTCCCAAGATACTGGAAATCATCTACTCTCTCTACCAGTTGTCCAGCAATGCACATTTGAGCCGATGAGTTTGTTCCAAGGCTGATAATTTTAGTTTTTGCCGTATTGATTTTCAGCCCGACGACGCCTGCCTCCCTCTCCACATCTGCTGTCATTTGGTGGAGGTCCATAATTCTGTAAGACAGTAAGCATACATCTCAGCGTAGTCAAGAATCAAGATATTTAAGTTGGGTTCTAAGAGTCCATCGAATTTCGCCATTTCCCGTCGACAAAGATGCACGAACCACATCGCTAATCAATTAGAATAGTATTTGTGAAAGGATACAGCCTTGTATTACCCCATTCTCGATCTCGAATCCCTCAGACAACCTTCCTCTGTGTAGAACGTAACATTTGGACTCTTCATATGCAGCTTTGATAAAATCAATTAATTAATTGGGAATACCTCTCCCGCATAAGGCACGCAACATAAATTCCCTGTTGACACTATCGAACGCCTTCTTAAATTCGATAAATAGCAGATGAATTGGCGATCGATATTCAACGCACTGTTCGATGATAATCCGCAGGGTGTTGATGTAGACGACACAGAAGGATCCACGACGGAAATCTGCTTGTTCGTCATCGAGTGCGTCTTCGAGATGTTTTTCGATTCGCTCAAGGATGATTTTAACTATTATCTTAACTACAGCAGGCAGAACGCAAATACCCCTCTAGTTTCCGCGCTCCATTAAATTTTCTTTCTTAGTAAGCTTGACGATCATCCTCGTTTTCCACTCGTTAGGAAAATTCTAGGAAGGTGGAGGTCAGGAGGAGATAACTAATATAGGATTTCCATGAACGACATTTTTACCCTGAACGACAGGAGAATCGGCCGGTGTCTTTAGCGATCATGAGGACGAGACGAGCGGCATCCGCCACTATGAGCTGCCTACTTCACAACGGGCATAGCAAACACAAACAACACCAACTATAACATAGTACAAACAATCAACGAGTAAACAGACGGGACAGGACAGAGAGTCTGTTCTAGAGCGACATGAGTATAACCAACAAGAAATGCAACATCAACGTCACAAGCCAAGTCAATGAGAGGGGACGAGGTGTCCCAATACCTACAAACAACAACAAACATATCATACATAAATACATCGCGAGTGGACAAGGCGTCCCAGAAACAGCGCAACTACATCACGTAAGCATATTCAACATCACGAACACAACCAAATACACGAAAGCATCAACATCAAACACAAACAAAACAAGCGGCAGCCCACGAACAAAGGATGGTTCGGACGGAACCCATCAATGGCCGAGAGCCCACCCTAACCCTCGACTCTATATGTGGAGTGGCACGTTAAGGGCTCGTTCCTAGTAACCAAATCTGCGCGAAATTCTACCAGGTAGATTAGTTTTTTCGCGTAAGATCAATAGTTTTACTACTTGTTCTATTTTCTTCCTGTAGTATAATTTTTTTGAGCGCAGGACCTGTCCTGTAACTAGTCAGCTCACCACTTTTCTTCTTTTTTTGGTATTGGTGGGAGGAATCTCGCGTTTGTAATTTTTATTTTATTTTTGTTATTTTTTTCACTTTGTTGATTCTCTTAAATTGTTTAAACAAACAGAGCTGATGGAGAGGTAAAGCCGAAGTTGGATGAATTCGAGTCAGCGGAATGTGGGTGAAGATTGAGAGTGGAAAAGCAGTGGTTCAAGAGCGGTTGCATACTTCCGCAAATAAGTGGAGTATGCACAGCAAGCTGCTCTTGAACCCAATAGCTGAATGTGCGGGAATTAGCGTATGTGTGCGCGATCGACTCGAAGCTCGACTAGGCCTTTTACTCAGCAGAAGACCACTTCTTGGTTGACCAGTAAAGGTGTTAGAAGTTTATTTGAGGAGATAAAAAAAAAACACAATGAGAATCAACAAAGTTGAAAGTTTTGAGTGATGAAGTGGAAAAAATAAAAAAAGTTGAAAAACATATAAGTTGAAGGAAATGACTAGGACGAGAGATACAGGACGAAGACATAAGGAGTTTTTTGGAGAAGATTGGTAGCCGAAACGAGGCATCTTACAGGAAGAAGATGGATCAGGGAGGCATACAGTACATAGCAAATAAGTTTTTTTGGTTTTTTTTTTTAAATTAAAGATTAGTGTGCGTTTGCGTAGGAGAATTTTGAAATTTCTGGTGAAACACGATAGAATTCGGCTGCGTTGTTTTTTTAAATATCCTGGTGAAAGCGGGACATGCGACCCGTAATTTTTTTCTTCACGTTGTTCGGGACTTGCCGTAGCTCCAACGGCGATATTTTCTTGGTTTAGCGATCTTTTTTCCTCATTGAGGTTTTTTTCTTGATCTCCCGTAAATATTCTTATATTGTTCTATTTTTTTCTTTTCCAATTACATTTCTCTTCCCCAATACAAAGTGCAACACACCATCTTGGTTAATGCCTAATAAACTCATCATTTCTGGAGAGTATTGTACTTTGAGTTTGTTTTCGGTTCTGACATGCCTTAACGAAGAAATGAGTGTGTCCGATGAGGCTTCAAGCATGTTGAAAAGGTCTTAATTAAGCCGTATACTTGAAACCTTGAGCCTACTTTAATATCTATACTTCCTGTAATCGTTATTTTTGGATTCCTTAGCTTCTTCTGACAGTTCTCCAAGTGGTAACGATTGATACTCGATTATATTTTGACTATGAGCCAACATTTTATGAAGAGTAGGTGTGAGTTGTTTTTTGGGATATTTTTGCTTTAATAACTCTGCTGTTTTCTTGGCATACTCCCCAAACTTGACAGTGCTAACCTTTTCCCTGCAATTCAAAACATTAAGTATGACTTCAAGCCTCGTTATTACCTATCTATTGACCCCAGTTATGCGAACTGTTACCTCTAATTCTTAACAAAATCACCTCCAAGTATTTCCATCATTGGTACAATATTTCCAAATCCTTGTTTTGGTCTGTCCACATAAAGCCCAATTTCATGTCGAAAATGCTTTTGGATCTCTTGTTTTCTTCTTTTTTCTGCCTCCTTGATTCCAATAGATTCATCAATATCCTCTCCTTCTTGTCGAAGTGTGTATGCAAGTTTCAAAATAAATTTTTGCATGTAATGGATATATTCCATATTCGTAGTTATGTTCATCATCATTTGATTCGATTGTTGAAGTTTTTTTGTGTTCTCTTGCATATGGAACATGACCGGGTTTACTGTGCATCTGTGATATTTCATTCAGAACTTTTCCGTCAATCATAGTTAAAAATAACTCGTGGTTGATAAATATCCCTATTTCGTCATTAACTTTACATTCGGTAGGTTGAATATTCTTACTTACTTACTTAGATGGCGCTACAGTCCGGGGTGGACCTGGGCCTCAACCAACAAACATCTCCAGCCAGCACGGTTACGAGCCAGCTGCCTCCAGTTGCGCACGCCAAGTTGGTTGAGGTCCCCCACCACTTGTTTGCGCCACCTACCGCGAGGTCGTCCTCTACTGCGCCGTCCGTCCGGGGTGGATTCGAAGACTTTCTTAGCGGGAAGGTTGGGCTCCATCCGCTCTAAATGACCCAGCCATCTTAGTCGCTGTATGTGAACTCTTCTGGCTAAGTCGATGTCCTTGTACAGGCCGTATAGTTCGGCATTGTACCTTCTCCTCCACTCACCGTCTATGCAGACGGTACCAAAGATCGCTCGAAGAACTTTTCTCTCGAAATAGCCAAGGGCATCCTCATCCGGTTTTTTCAAAGCCTATGCCTCTGCGCCATACAGCAGGACTGGGATGATTAATGTCTTATAAAGAGTTACCTTAGTAGTTCAAGATAGAGCTTTGCTACTCAATTGCCGTTTTAGCCCGTAGAAACAACGATTGGCAAGAGTAATTCTCCGTGTGATCTCTCCACTCATGTCATTTGCGGAGCTGACCATAGAGCCTAGGTAGACAAAATCCTTTACTACCTCAAAATTGTACCTGTCTATTGTGGCGTTCTGACCAAGACGCCGATGTTGGGTGTCCTTTTTTGTAGACAGCATATATTTTGTTTTGCTTTCATTGGCCGCTAGACCCATCTTTGCTGCCTCGATCTCAATACTCGTAAATGCCGCATTGACGGCTCGCTGAGTTCTTCCGATTATGTCAATGTCATCGGCATAAGCGAGTACTTGTACAGACTTGAAGAAGATTGTACCTCCGGGGTTGGCTTGTGAGTTTCGTACATTTCGTACGATTAGTAATTTGATTTTAGATATCGTTGACTATACTTTTTTTGAGTTCTCTAATTTTCTTTGCATATTGGAGTATTTTGGGTCGGCAAAAATAAACTGATGATGGACGAGGGTTCCTCCAATGTTCACCATTTGATCTGTTGAGCCCCAATGGGGCAACTGAGGCCATAAACATATTTGCATTTTCCAAGCGCGGCACTTCACCAATGAGAGATAGAAAAAAATTAAATTTGGCTGACCTCCTTAAATAAAATCTCTCTAGCACAAAGTTCCCGCAAGATCCTGCACATGAGTTTTCCAGCATATATTTACATATTTTCATTTTCTGGTAGAATCAGGTTGGACTTTTGCGGACTTTTTTTTAAACTCGACCTAAAGTCTAAAAAGTGTTCCGGAAATAGTTTCAGTTTCATAGACTATTACTAGTCGAAATGTAAAAAATGTTTAAGTGGAGTGCTACTCGTAAAATATACCGAGTAAACAATGCGTCTAGACAAGATGTGGTGGTGGTTTACTGACGAGCACAACCACCACATCGTGGCGAAACGCATATTTTTTTGGAGTCTGAGGCCACGAATTCTCTAATTGGTAAGCACTACAGATATAGCAATATCATCTGCGAATCCTACAATTTTTTACTCCTCTGGCTAGATTGTAGATTGTAGATTGTTAAAGAGGTGGGATTAGTTAACATTGAGCCTATTGCGACTTCCTTTGATCTAAAAGCTCACTCAATATGCCCGGTTTGGTGATGAACTCTACTATGCTTTTGAGCGAGCTTGCAGATAGGTCTTCTGCTTTAAGGTAGAATTTACCTACATAACGATGACGTGTTCTGATTAGACAGTTACAGTAACATAACATAAGATGTGTTCTGCTGATTCTTCGTCTTCGTTGCACATTCTGCAGATACTGTCTTGTGCTATTCCCATAGCCATGTGATATTTTTTCACTCGACAGTGGCCTGTACGGAAACCTGTGGCTATACCAATCTGACTCCTAGTTAATTGCAGAAGTTGTTTCGTTCTTTTGAGGGAAGTATTTGGTAGAAAGATATTGGCTTGCCTGTTACCTTCAGTTTCCATTTAGTAATGATGCGCTTTTTCTCTTAACCAATTTTTGATACAACTTTTTGCCGTACTCACTGGTAATCCACAGAATGGTCTTGGCATCATAAAGTTTGACCCAGCTCCTGTTCTAGCAAGCAGATCCGATTTTTCATTTTTTTCATATCCGTTGTGTCCTGGCACACAAATGAGATGAACTCTGATTGTGATGTCTAGTGATATGAGTAGTTGAAGCAATCCCATACTACTTTGGATGTTATTTATTATATGTAGTGTAAGCCTTAATTGCCAGTAGAATATAAATGTTCCTGTTGGTTACAGATTTGTTTATATTTTCTCTGTTGCATAGTTCTGTAGCGCATACTTCGGCTTGAAATACGGAGTTACTTTTTTCCATGCACGAGTGAATGAAGGTCTTTCGTAGTAGCGCCGTATACTCCAGCCCCAACTCCTTCACCTATCTTGGATCCATTTGTGTACCATACATGAGAGTTACTGGCAAATGTAGGTTTGTTCTGTTCCCAGTTATTGCGATCTGAGAATGTAACTTTGAAGTTGTGTCTGAAGTTGAATTTTGGCACACATTTGTCCGTAATTGTTATTCCTAGCAGTTCATTACTTCTAAGTTCATGCGTAATATCCGAGTGAACTAGTTTGGAATTTAAGTTATCTTCTGCGATGAGCATAAAGGCGTAAACCAAAGCTTCTCTCTTTATATGAAGATGTAGAGGTGGTAGGCTTAGAATAACCTCCAGCGCTGCAGTGGGAGCAGTTCTCATTGCACCTGTAGTACATACACATTCTAGTCTTTGTAGTTTATTGAGCCTGTCCTGTGTAGACATTTGCTTTGTTTTTTGCCACCATACTGGTGCTGCATATGTGCAGGGACGGGTTAATAATATCACTGCAGCGCCCCCCAACAACTAGCACATGTCGTCGTAAAAGACGACTAAGGGGACAAATCAGATCTAGGCAATATAACACCCAAGTGAGCCTAGCGACACATATACCACCTTAAAAACCCTTCCACAAGTGTACATGCGAGTCCGTGGGTTGACACGACTGGAGATCACCGGTGTCATAGAAGAAAGATCAAACAATACTAAAACAGGAGCATGCACGTGTCAAACAACAAACACCATCGCAATATGGTAATATTGCAAAACTGTATCATTATGGTAATAGTTTCTAAAAGGAAAGGCACTACCCCGCCAGGCACTACCACTGCTGTGCATGGTACTGATCCTGGACCGAGCAGAAATGTTCGGGTCAGAGCTATACGGATTCCGGGGGTTAGCAAAATAATGAAACAGTTTGGAAGAAATTTGAGGGTCGCGAGTTGGAACGTTGGAAGCATGATCGGTCGAAGTTACGAGCTGGAAGAGATGATGAATAGAAGGCGGGTGGATATCTTGTGTGTCCAAGAGACGAAATGGAAAAACACCGGAAATCGGATGCGTTTCTTGGACGTTAGGACAAATTATTGCAAGATGTTTTACTACGGAACGAAAAGGCTAGGAACGAAATCGGTATCATCCTTGCGACAGACCTACTTGGTAACGTCTTGAGCATTTCGAAGTTCAGCAACCGTTTGATGTCTCTCAAACTAGTAATACAAGGAGAGGTGTGGAATATTGTCAGTGCATATGCTCCCTAAAATGGGTGCAATCAGGGAGATAAAGATGCATTTTGGGTAGATTTCCACAATCTCCTTAAGAACATCCCAAAGAAAAAGTTTCTGTTTGTTGGAGGAGATTTGAATGGACATGTCGGGAAATCAAACGAAGACTATGAAGACTGCCATGGAGTACTAGGATATGGCACCAAAAACCTTCCTGGTGAAGACATCATAAGCATATGCAAATCACACGGTCTTATCGTGTTAAATACCATGTTCATCAAACAAAGCCGACACCTGATCACTTACAGCATTGGTGGAGATGAAACTCAGATTGACTACCATTTGGTAGGCAGTTTCATGAAGCCTCGGGTAAAAGATTGCAAAGTGATCCTGGGAGAGGCAATCGTTCGGCAACACCGTCTCCTGCTAACGGAAATCTTTATGAAAACACTGAAGAAAAGCAAACAAACAAGGGTCTCTGAGAAAATCAATGGGTACAATCTGGACAAAGAAAAAGGCGACGCTTTTGTTTCCGTGATGAAAAATTACCTCTCTCATACCATCATCGGAGCTGAGGATGAAGAGTGCAGAGCACAAAATATGTGGGATTTCCTACAGCGAACTTGCTTAAAGAAGGCCAAATCACTGCTAAAAGCTTCAAAAGGCCACCATCAACACGCCAAAGAAGCATGGTGGTGAAGCTAAGAATGTTATAAATGAAAAGAAAGCGGCTTTGGTCAAAGTGCCCCTCTAATAATAGTGACGAAAAAGTTCGCCTTGAAGAGGAATACATATGTTGCAAGGAAGAAGCGAAGAAGAAGTGCGCCCAGCTTCAAGCAGAGAGTTGTTGTTGTTGTTGTTGTTCGGTCTGTTGATGATGATTTGCCCTTGACATCGATTATCGGGAAAAAAGTACTGTGAATCAGAAGCAATGACAATAATAACAAAAATCTCCCCAGTTATCTGGACGCCACCCCCGGAGAATAGCTGAAGCATAAACAGCTGAGCTTCAAAAACCACTACACCAAAAAACTTTCTCTCTCTCTTCTATCCATCCTTTCCAACGCCCGCACTGTGTGTAAACATGTTAAAGGTATTCATAACCCTTTGAGTGCGCGCAAATTATAAAAAAAAAAAAAAGAGAAAAACGTAGGGCCTGTATCGGGAGCTGGAGAAAATATATTCCTCGGTTGCTGATGGCAAACAGGCTATCCAGGAGCTGCGAAGACAATATGAACAAAAGCGCAACCATCTTCAAAATAGCCGCTCAAAGAAGGAGGAATGCTGAGGAGATTCGTTCGCCAAAGATCATTAACAATACTCATGGCCAGCTTCTTGTGGATGACGACAAAATTCTGCAAAGGTGGCGGCAGTACTGTGAAGAACTTTTAAAGAACGGCTATATTTTCCAAGAGCCACCCCTAACTGTGAAGAAATACCCTACATTACAGTGGAAGAAGTTAGTGAGGCGGTCAAATACTCCAAGAAACAAAAAGCGGTTGGGCCAGACAAGATGCCCTCTGAGTTCTGGAAAAAGATGGGAGACGTCGGGTTCAGATGGCTCAGAATTCTCATCTCCAAATTTGTGAGAGGTGATCCAATGCCGAATCGATGGAGGGAAAGTTAACTTCTCCCTGTATACAAAGGGAAGGGTGATACGCGAAACTGTGATAACTATCGTTCGATCAAGCTGATGTCACACACCATGAAGATCGTTGAGCGGGTATTAGGTGGACGACTGCGAAAAATAATACGGCTATCTGTTGATCAGTGCGGGTTTGTCTCGGGTAAATCAACCACAGATGCAATCCAAGTATAAGGAACATAATGGAAAAACAACGTGATTCCTTAAAGAATTTGCACATTGTATTGGTTGACTTTGAAAAGGCATTCGACAGATCTGATGTGGGGGGTCCCAGAAAGCTATGTACAGATGATCATGGACATGTACGAAAGAGCGAAGACAAGAGTAAGATGCCCCGCTGGAGTAATCGAAGAGTTCCCAATCAAAGTCGGTGTGCACCAGGGAAGCGTTTTAAGTCCTTTGCTCTTTATTGCAGGCCTTGAATATCTGCTTGAAGGTAAAGTGGCGGTGAGCTGACGATGGTGCCATCATAAGTGAGGATCCTACATCCCTGCAACGAGCACTTGATGTGTGGGTGAACGTTCTGGAGGGAAATGGGTATCGCATTGGCTCAGAAAAGACTATTTGAACCCTGTTAAAAAGGCAATATCAATGCACGTTCTATAGACATCGTGATGTAGGAAAGGCAGGCAGACGAGGGGCAGATGTGGGGATAGTACGTGATCACCATCTTATGATAGCTACTCTCCAACTACGCACTGCTGCAGTTCGAAGATCCCACGACAACACAAGAATGCCCAGGTTCAACATCGATAGACTTAGTGATCCCTCAGTGCGCCAACAATTAAGGGAGCACTTTTCGCAAGGTGTGGAAGCAATCAGCAGCTCAATGCCCGCAACCATCCAAGACCATTGGTGTGCTGTGAAAAATGTTTTTACATCTGGTGCTGAAAGAATTGTCGGTCGATCGCAGGGAAGACATAGGGCGTGGCTTTCCGAGGATACCTGGAGACGGATTGACGAACGAAAACAGCTAAAAGCTCGCGTTGCAGCTACCCCAGCAGCAGGGAGAAGCGAGCTAGAGTCCCTATATCGTATGAAGATGAGAGAAGTTCAGCGTAGCGTACGACGTGACAAGCGCAACTACATCAACGCGCTGGCTACAGAAGCAGAAGAAGCTGCACGGAGGTGCGACAGCAGGACTGTCTACAGAATCACGAAAGAGCTGACAGGTGGTCGCAGCTCCAGCCAATACCTAGTGAAAAGCCTAGACGGCTCCTTGCTCATTTCGGATGAGGACCAGCTCAAGAGATGGAAAGAGCATTTTGCTACGGTTTTGAACCGTGTATTCGCTAGCGACATGCTCCCAAATCAGACTGAGATGCCCGAGGTGAGAAGTTCCCGAATACGCACCACGACTCCCAGTAAAGATGAGATCATTACCGCGATCAAGGCACTCAAAACTAACAAGGCGGTAGGACTTGACGGTATTCCAGCAGAGCTCTTACGAGCAACGCCAACAACATCGGCTGAGCTTCTGCTTCCACTTATAGAGAGAGCTTGGGAAGCTGAGAGCTTTCCTAACGAGTGGAAAAAGGGAATGATCGTCCAGCTTCCTAAGAAAGGAAATTTAATGGAGTGCGGAAACTGGAGGGGTATCTGCGTGCTGCCTGCTGTAGCTAAGATAATAGCTCAAATCATCCTGGAGCGAATCAAACAACATCTCGAAGACACACTCGATGCCGAACAAGCAGGTTTCCGCTCTGGATCCTCCTGTGCCGACCACATCAACACCCTGCGGATTATCATCGAACAGTGTGTTGAATATCGATCGCCACTGCACCTGCTGTTCATCGATTTTGAGAAGGCGTTCGATAGTGTCAACAGGGAGTTTATTTGGCGTGCCTTACGCAGGAGAGGCATTCCCGATAAACTAATTGCTATTATCAAAGCTACATATGAAGGCTCCAAATGTCACGTTCTGCACAGGGGAAGGTTGTCTGAGGAATTTGAGATCCAAAGTGGGGTAAGACAAGGCTGTATCCTTTCACCAATATTATTCCTATTGGTGATTAGCGATGTGCTTCATGTAGCTTTGTCGACGGGAAACGGAGGAATTCGATGGACTCTTACATCTCAACTGAAGCATCTTGACTACGCAGACGATGTATGCTTACTCTCCCACAGAATTATGGACCTCCACCAAATGACAGCAGATGTGGAGAGGGAGGCAGGTGTCGTCGGGCTGAAAATTAATACGACGAAAACTAAAATCATCAGCCTTGGAACTAACTCATCGGCTCAAATATGCATTGCTGGACAACCGGTAGAGAGAGTAGAGGATTTCCAGTATCTTGGGAGTATTGTCTCGACCGATGGTGGAACCGAACTGGATATAGCCAACAGGATCGCCAAAGCAAAGTCCGCGTTCGGGATGTTGTCCAAAATATGGCGAAGCAATGCAATCAGTTTGAGCACCAAAATAAGACTGTTCCGCTCCAACGTTGAATCCGTGCTGCTATATGGTTGCAGCACGTGGAGAGTGACCACTACTATCACCAGAAAGCTGCAAACGTTCGTTAATAGGTGTCTGCGCAATATCTTAAGGATTTTCTGGCCCAATCGTATCTCTAACGAACACCTTTACGAGAGAACGGGTCAGGAACCAATAGGCACAACTATCCAACGGCGGAAGTGGCAGTGGATTGGTCACACGTTCCGAAAGGGTGACAGCTCCATAGCGAACCATGCTATGCAATGGAACCCTCTAACTCAGGATGGCAGAAGACCTGGCGGTCCGCGGAAAACATGGCGCAGAACAGTCGAGAAGGAGGCACGGCAGTTAGGGAAAAGTTGGGGAGAACTCAGACACATTGCCAGAAACCGTACACGATGGCGCGTAGGCGTAGTAGAGGCCCTAGGACCCACAAGGGGATACAGGACATAAGTAGGAAAGGCAGGCCTATAAACGTCTGGATCACACAAATGCGACGACATCGGCATTTCATTGGCCTCAATAACCGAGTGATCCAAAATCAGCGGACCTGGCGATATTTTCTGAGGTCAAATAGGCGAACCTCACAGGCGGATCAGTAGAAATGCCGTGAAGTGGGAGGGTTGTGATCCCTTATTTTCAGATCATAACCTCGCTGATAAAAGGAAGAAGAAGAATACTGCTGCTGCATATGTGACAATTGGACTTGCTATTGCCGTGTAGAGCTATACGAGTAGCATCATTTTGGAGATTAGGCCTTAATTTCTACCAATGAGACTTTTGCTGGTCCATAATGAAATCCTGGCTTTGTCTATGGCTTTTGTCAGGTAAGAATTCCAGGTAAGTTTCCATCTAGTGTTAGGCCTATTGTTTCACCAAAGAGTGTGGGTGCTTTTAATCCTTCTCGCTTTCTTCTTTTGGTGAAAACAACTATGGTGCTCTCTCAACCCAAAATAGTTGACGTTAAGGCCGATTTTTTGGCACCAGTCAGCAACTAGATTCAAGGTCCTCTGGAGGAGATCCGAGATTGTTTCTACTCCCTAGGTATCGGAAGACGTAAAACGTCATCAAACATAATCTGCTATAGAAGTGGTCCCAGCACTCTTTGAGTTCTGTGTATAAAGTAATCCGTCACATTTTTTATTTTTTTAATAATTTGTGCGCACTCAAGGGGTTATGAATACCCTTAACATGTTTTTACACACTACGGGCGTTGGAAAGGATAGATAGTGAGAAAGAAATATTTGGTGTACTGGTTTGAAACTCAGATGCTTATGCTTCCGAAAAACTCCGGGGGTAGCGTCCAGATAACTGGGGAAATGTTTGTTATTTTGTTGTGTTTGCTTCTGATTCACAGTATATTTTTTTCCGACTACCAATCATCCAACAGAGCGAATAATTTTTCCGCGCATATGACCAAGCTACTGCCAGTGTTATACCTTCGCAATTGTGTTTACACAAGATTTGGCAATTGATCGGAATAACTTTATATATTTCATGAGAAATTGACGTCAAGATTTTAACTATGAACCATTAGCGTGGCAATTGACGACTTTACCACTGCATCATTTTGGTAATGATATACTGCTTGGAAATTATATCTGCTACCTTCATAACGGTAGAAGGAGGTAATATGGAACCCGCTTTTCGTATAATATTTTTCCTGTGTCACCTCCCAAAATTCGATCGCCTGAAACTGAGTCACGCTGTGTAAATGATCAGAGTCACTAACCGAGGTGATTGAGCCGTATCCATCTATCAGTCCGTAGATGTCGTCCCAAACAGTTTTGAGTATGATTTATTGTTTTGCATCATTTCATGAAAGACATTTTTGCAGGTGACAGTATTTGATTCAAAAGAAATGAGGACATACTTTGTGATGAGAGTAGACTGGTGCCATTTACAAATGTAAATTCTTCTTTCAACTGAGAATCACCTACACACTTAGACCAACAATAGGTCCATTATGATACCACGTGGGTCATAGTGGGAAGTTTATCTCTACCTACTCGTTAAACCATTTTGGGCTTCTTATGAAGCGTAAAAGGCTCTTAATATCTGTGTCTATCAGATCGCCTATATCGTTGTAGTAGAAGGCTCCTAAGTGAAGCTTCGTTCTACGGGAGAGAGCTGGGCAGAAACAAGAGAGGTGAGGAATGGTTTCTTCCTCTTCTTCCTTCATGCAGCTTCTACAATAGTCGTTTGCAAGCAGGCTCAGCCTTGTAGCATGCTTACCTATTTTACAGGGCCCAGTGATGACATCTATTGCAGTACCGATATGCAATCCATTGAGAGAAATCAAATTCTTACAACATTTTGGATCCAGCTTTAGCCAACTCTGTTGTCGCTAGACATGTTGACCCACTTGTCCACCTAAGATTTGTACTCTCGATAGCATCCAACTTAAATTTAAATTTTAGAGCAGCGATTGGTATACCTGAGGTGCCTTTATCCAGCAGGATGGGTATAGTTGTTCCTATTTCGGCAGGTTCAACGGCCTTACAATTCCCTGGAATGTCCCTATGCCCAGGCACCCAACACAGGTGAATATTGAACTGCACAGCCATCTCCGTAAGAAACGATCGGCAGTCTAGAGCTACTTATGAATTTATAGAGGTCAATTCCAAGGATTTGATTGCAGCTTGGCTGTCTGAAGAGGTACGGATGTCTTTGGCGGATATCACGTTTTTCTTAAGCCAAGATAAGACTTCATTTATCGCCATTATTTCCGCCTGAAACATGCTACAATAATTTGGTAGACAGAAGAAGAGCTTAAGATTAAGCCTGCCAGAGAAAATACCTCTACCAACTCCGTCCTTGGTTTTCGAATCGTCAGTACAGAAGTGAATCGACTCATCTTCTAAAAATGTATCGTCATTCCAGAGTGACGAGGAAGTTCTTGTCAAAATTTAGACGTGAGATGGTGTCCGAGTCCGTGTTTTCGAGAGAGATTTTCAATTTATTCAGAATGGAAGCGTGATCAAATTCTCTTCTGTACCTGTAAGGTAGCTTCAAGCCGAACGGCTGCATTCGCTGTCATTTGCTTGCTTAATATATCGAAGGGTAGCAGATGAAACATGATGTCCACTGTAGCAGAGGGAGTTGTACGTAGTGCTCCGCTTATGCAGAGACAAGCTGTACGCTGGACCTTACTTCGATAATCGCAATTTATAGCTTTTTCTAAGGCTGTCCACCAGACAATCACCCAGTATGTTAGTATCGGTCTGATGATCGAGATGTATGTTAGAGCCAGTGAGTTATTCAAGGTTGCAAACCCTATCTATGCCCAATAGCTTTTTCCTTTTATATAATATTACATCATGTACTTCTTAAAATGGATTCGCAAGTATCTTCAACTGGAGAATTGGGTGGTAATAATCACTCTATTGGCTTTAAGTATCAAATCTCTCGGTGAATACCGCTCATCTCTCTAAGAAATGTATCTGAGCAAATAATAATTTATTGCAAAATGTCTAGAGTTATCAAATCCGATCAATACAGTGTTATCAAAACATACTAAATGGAATTCAAATTACAACGAATCAGCATGAGATCCTCAAATTTCTTCTTCGAACAGAAGTTGGTAGCACATACAGCTTCCAACTAATTTGCAAAACTGAAAGAACTAAGAATAGACGAAACTTTTCAGTTTACATTTAAATCACAACTCCTAATTTACATTTCACGACTTTGGCAAGAACACGCAATATCCAATTGCTAATTTCACGCTTGAGGTTTCACCAAACCTCAGATACAGTTGCGAAAGAGCAAAGAAAAAGTGTGAATAGTAACTTGACCACGGTTAGCAGATATATTAGTTCAATCGGAGATCTAAGATATATTGCAGTAGCGGATTTCGCCATTATCTGCCCAATTCGTTGTTTTGCATTGGAAATATAAATTTTGAGCATTAGGTCATATGTCGAAGAAGTCAAGCGTGGTGGTCGTGAATCTGTAGACATAAATAGTTTGTATGAGTATTCCGCTTAAAATGATGTGTCGGTGTTTTATTTACTGTAAACCACAACGGATGGCCATCTTAAAAGTGTTGACTACCCTCATCCGTTCTTTAGTGCTAATCAAGTTGATTAAATTCATTTAAATTCCGAACTGTCAAAAAAATGACTGTGAAATGTATTGGGCGGTGGACACATTTGCGACAGTAAGAGCACAGAGATAATCCAATTTGTGTAGTATAATTTAGTTTTGGTGGATAAATAGATAGACATCTTGGATTGACCTTCAGTGAAACTTACTGCATTCTCAATGAATCATTTCCACCACTTTGTATTGTCAGCCCTATAAATAGGATGGGGTATGACAGATGTGTTCCGGTTAAGACCTGCTGCAGTATAGTCCATATCGGCAAAAAGA
Source organism: Brachypalpus laphriformis (assembly GCA_945910035.1). Taxonomy (NCBI): domain Eukaryota; kingdom Metazoa; phylum Arthropoda; class Insecta; order Diptera; family Syrphidae; genus Brachypalpus; species Brachypalpus laphriformis. Next base: position 194,831,672 of record OX246754.1, on the reverse strand, counting down.
GTATTGAGTTTGAATAACTAGACACCACCACCTATGACATAAATGCATTGATATGGTCGTGTATAACAAGAGTTCAAGAACAAGAGATCAACTCTTTGTCCGTACACAAGTTTTCACATAAGCAGAAGCACATATTTATTTTAAGTAACTTCCACACGAGGAACGCTTAATCAATGAACTGCTGGTGGTAAAAAGAACTTACTTACTTAGGTGGCGCTACAGTACGGGGTGAACCTGGGACTCAATCAACAAGCCTCTCCATTTAGCTCGGTCCTTAGCTAATTGCCTCCAGTCGCGCACTCCAAGTTGGTCGAGGTGTCCTTGAACTTGTGCGCGCCACCTGCGGCGAGGAGGTGCTCTACTGCGTCGTCCCACCGGATTAGATTCGAAGACTTTGCGGGCCGGAGCGTTGGTATCCATTCGTTCTACATGTCTCAGACATCCAGTTTTTTGACTAGGTCGATGTCGCTGTACAGCTCGTATAGTTCGTGATTGAATCTTCTCCTCCAAAACCCGTCAACGCAAATGGGACCGAATATCTTGCGAATAAATTTTCTCTCGAAGCGACCAAGGATATCTTCATCCTCTTTTAATAAAGTCCATGCTTCAGCGTCATTGAAAAGGACTGGGATGATCAGAGTCTTATACAGAGTCTCCTTAGTTGTTCGGGATAGGGCCTTACTGTTGAATTGCCTTATAAGCCCAAAAAAACAGCGATTGGCAAGAGTTATTCTTCGCTTGATTTCTGCGCTGATGTTGTTCTCAGAGTTTATAGCAGAGCCAAGGTAGACAAAGTCCCTTACTACCTCGAGTTATAGCTGCCCACTGTGACGTTCTGTCCAATTCGTCGGTGTTGGTTGTCCCTTCTTGCTGACAGTATATACTTGGTTTTGCCCTTGTTTATCGCTAAACCCATTTCGGCCGCTTCCGCCTCAATGCTTGCAAACGCATCGGTGACAGCCCGCTGAGTTCTTCCGATAATATCAATATCGTCAGTGTATGCTAGCAGTTGTACAGACTTGTGAGATTGTGCCTCTGGTGTTGGCTTGTAAGTTCCGCATAATCCGTTCAAGTACAATATTAAAGAATTCGCATGACAGCGCATCACCTTGTTTAAAACGTTTTTTGACATCAAAGGTATCGGTGAGGTCATTACCGACCTTGATGGAGCAGGGACCGTTCTCAATCGTCATCCTGCACAGACGATCAAGTTTGGCAGGGATGTCAAAACTAGACATGGCTCTATAAAGCTCTTCTCTATAAATGCTGTCATAGGCGGCCTTGAAATCGATAAAGAGATGGTGAGTATCAATTTGGGCTTCTTGGGTTTCTTCCAGGATCTGTCGAAGTGTGAAGATTTGATCGATGGTGGCTTCTTGGCCTGAAACCGCACTGACAGGGTCCAATCAGGCTGTTGGTAAAAAGTTTCAGGCGTCCACACAATATCGCAGAAAAGATCTTATATGCGATGTTGAGGAGACTGATGCCTCTATAATTGGCGCAGTTGAGGGGGTCTCCTTTCTTGTGGATCGGGCAAACGATGCTGAGATTTCATTCATCAGGCATACACTCGTCTGACCAAATCTTAGTGATGAGTTGGTGTATGCACTCTCCCAGTTAATCACTAGCTGCCTTGAAAAGGCCGGTAAGCCGCCAGATCCAGCAACCTTGTTGGATTTCAGCTTGAATATTGCTATCCTCACTTCGTTTTGATCAGGTTGACGGAAATCTTGACTATCTTCGCCTATGTTGAATGTTGAATTATGCCTGACAGCAGGATGTTGGTCTTCGTCGCCGTTATACAGTCTGCAGAAGTAGTTTTTCCATATTCTCAGCACCGACTGTGATTCTACTACGAGGTTGTACATCGTTCGTGGACTATAAACTCTAGATATTCTCGAACGCGCGCTTTTCATGCTCTTTCTTTTTTTTTTTTTGGAGAAGCCGATGTTCTTCTCGTCTTTTTTGCTCGTAGAGCTCACGAGCAGCTCTCGTCTTCCTTTGCAGCGACGCTTTATATGCCTCTTGGTTTGCTACATGCACTCGCCGGCATTCTTCGTCAAACCAGGGATTTCGCGGTGGTGGGCAAGAGAGACTTAGCACATCAGTCGCGGCGTTTCTGATATCACGTTGGCAGCGTTGCCACTGGTGTTCGGGACTTGGCGGCATAGGGGTGAGTGAAAGATTTTGCGAAGTCTCTGGCGGTCTCTTGCGATTGTAGCTTTTCGACGTTAAATTTTCTCACAGTGATTCTTCTTTGTTGCTCAGTTTGGGATATCCGCATTCGTACCTTGGCTACAACAGGGTAATGATCCGAGTCTAGGTTGGCCGCTCGGAAGGTCCGGACATCCACAATATTGGACGCATGTCTTGAGTCGATCGCAATATGATCATTGGACCACTGCGTCTGCTTATGAATGTTGAGACGAGGAAACCATGTACTTGTTATGGTGACATTTCATCAATTTCAATCAATTAACCTTACGTGGTGTCGTGTAGGCTATGCTTACCAACTGCCCTACCAAAAACATCCTCCTTGCCTATTTTGTCGTAGGACATTGCTCGTATGTTTTGAGGAGCTCGTAGAAACAATCTTTGGTGGCAGGGTCCCTTTCTTCCGTGGGAGCATGAACACAAATTAGGCTTATGTGAGCGAATTAAGCCTTGATCCGGATAGTTTTAATGCGCTCGCTCACGTGTCGGAAGCTTAAGACTTCTTGCCTAAATCTGCCACGTATAACAAATCCGCATCCGAATAAGCGCTGTCTGTTGCCTCTGTAGCAATCACCGTAGTAGATGTCACTGTTTTTCATCCACTTTTTGCCCGGCTCATCCTCCACTTTCACCTGGAACACTCTTCCCCCGCTCTCTCATCTGCTGCTGCCAAGAATCCTCCAACGGGGTTGGTTACTCATTTCTTGGATTAAGGTACTAGGCTCAATGCTGTCACCGCGTGGAGGTTGAGAGTAGGAGTTGGTAGGCCTCAGCTAAGTGAAAGTCGAGTTGGTTCTGTGTAATTACGTTAGAGAAGTTGTTTACATTTACAGCTGGTCTGTTAGAGACAGATTTAGCGAATCTTCGCTGGAAGTCATCCAAGTCCCATCTAATTTCTTGAGATAGCTAGGCATTATTGGATTTGTGGAGATGATTTTTCTTACCCTGATGCCTCAGAGACTTCTTCTTTTTTGCCACAGAAGATTCTCCAAGAATTGCGTTTAGCCTTCCTCAGTTCTTTTTTGTAGATAGAGAGGGATGCTTTGTACAAGTCCCAATCTGTTGCATCCTTCGTGCTTTTGGCATTGTTGAAGAAATTCCTAGAATTAATTCTTAAAGGACCTAAATCTGCATTCCACCAATGAGGCTTTTTCCTACCCCTGGGCCGTACTATAGGGCAGGAAGAAGACATCGCTTTATTAAGCGCTGAGGTAAGATCCTCAACCATGCGATCTAATTCTTGGGTATTGCAAGGGGTCCTAGAGGGAATCGAAGTAACTATGTATTACTCTGTATTTGAGCCAGTCAATTTTACGATCATTTCTAAACTTTCGGATCTACAGGGTCGATATTCATGCTAAATTGAAGATATCGATGGTCTGAGAAGACATTTGCACCTGATACCTTCCAGTTATTAATCCTTTGAAGGATGTTATCGAAGACAAGAGTAATATCTAGCAATTCTTGTCGATTTTTGGTAATGAATGTTGGTTCATTACCTATATGGGGTGGCAATGGTGTAGTGTTAACGTCGTCAGTTGCCACCCTTATGGTTCATGGTTCAAATCCTGATGTCAACAAGCACTTATTTATTTCTCATGAAATATATAAAGTCAGTCCGATCATTTGCGAAAGCTTGTGTAAACACTACTGCGAAGGCATAACACTGAGGGTAGCTTGGTCATGTGGCTGGAAAAATTGTTCGCTCTGTTGATGGTGATTTGCCCTTGACATCGGTTAATGTGAATCAGAAGCAAATACGAATAATAATAAAAACAAAAGTCTCCCCAGTTATCTGGACGTCACCCCCGGAGAATCTCTGAAACATGAACAACTGAGCTTTAAAAGAACCACTACACCAAAATCCTTCTCTCTCTATCTATCCTTTCCAACGCCCGCACTGTGTGTAAACATGTTAAAGGTATTCATAACCCTTTGAGTGCACGCAAATTATAAAAAAAAAAAAAAATATTGCACACAATCGTACTTAAAATGAAATCAAAATGTAGCTCACCTCTTTCGTTGATGTCCGAACCGCCCCATAATGTTGTGTGAGCGTTTGCGTCACACAATATTATGAGACCAGTTTTCTACCTCCCTGCATCTGCAATCAGTCTTTCCAGGTTATACCCAAAAAAAGGGAGTCTATTTGTCCGTGGGCGAGATATCCCGACACCAAGTAGTATGACCCACTTTACGTCTCTATCTTTGCCGCCGTGGTATCTTGATGGCTATATTAATGTATTAGGGAGTAAAATTACTTTAAGGCTACTTTTTACCAGTATACAAAGTCTACGTTTACCTTTGTCTAGTGTATACAGGGAGTAGTATTCTGGAGTCTTGAGTCCACATACCAAGTTGTCCATAACCCAAGGCTCTTGGACCAAGACGATATCTTTCCTATCCTTGGAGAGACGGAGAAGAAGGCCGGCAGAAGCCGTAATGGAGTGATGGGGGTTAAACTGTACCAACTGCAGCATTATCACTACAATCAGGTAGAGAAACCTCCACCACGGTAGAATTTAAGACTTCCGAGTCTGAGCAGCTGGCCAAAAGATCATCCTCACTCAAAAGAATTTTATTGAAGCAGTCATCCGTCTCCATGCCTAACAAGATGTCATCATCGACTAGAGAGCGAATTTGCTGTAGAATTGAGGAAGAAGAGTCACACTCTCTAGGGATGGAAAGAAGATGGATGACACAAGGTCCTTAATAGCGGGAGTAGGGTACATAGGGTGGAAGGAGTTTTTTTGTTTCTCCTCTTTTTCTTTTATTTTAAAAAGGAAACCCAAATCCCAGACCACTCAGACTCTCTCTGGTTCATTGTACTACCAGACAGGAACCTTTCTTTGGTGCAGTGGTTTGAAAAACTTCGATGTAATTCGTTTTCCTTTATTTCCTCGGGTGACTGGAGTGGGGGAGGAGTTTGCCCGAGTCAAACTATTCGTCCTTTTTGTATACTTTGCAGGTAATTGGCCCAAAACCATAGTAGATCACACCTTCAGTCTTCGTCAAAGGAGCAAGGGATTCTTAATTGACAACTATGAGGACGCATCTATAAAGACCTTCATGCTCATCCAGCTTATCGATCTTCCAGTTGTGAGTTGGTTACTCCGAAATGCTAAGTCGGATTATGTTAGGGATTACATCCGGGTCGGAGGACTCGGCTGGGATCCAGGCGCGAGTCCTTCGTCTACTCGGAATAACTTCGTCGCAACAACCTCGAACTTTGCACTTGGCCATGCCTCACCCAATTTCATTATGGCCGATTTATATATATCTTATGACCTTTGGCCGGCGCAGGCGATCAGCTTAACAATGCCTTGAAGCCATCGGCTATCGCGGCAAATAGAATGAGAACCAGGGTTCTCTTGCATGACTTCCACGAAAACTGTTGGACTATTATGTATTACTGGAACAGAAAAGCTGTCCATACTCGGTATATGATTTAAAGGCAACTTCCGCCAAAATCTCTCTGATTTTCGGTTGCAGGGGATTTTGGAACGAGAGATATCGTAGGGATCCCCTTCCTGCAACTGGGCACCAAACCAGGCAGTCGTAAATTAAGTTAATCGTTGTCGTTCCATGAAATGTCGAATAAAATAAATTTTCTACACATATCCAGCGTACCATACAGCAGCGCTCCCTCCTAACCTCCCATTTTCATTCATTCATTCATTGTCAATGGCCCGATAATCCTTCATGAGGGTCGCGGGGGTAGGATGCTCAGGTGGACTCTCCATCCTTCTCGATCCTCCGCCATTGACTCCAATTCATCAGGGGGAATCCCTAGACGGCTCCAGGAGAGATGCCGGACTTGGTCCTATCATCTATTTCTAGGCCTACCGCGGGGTCGCCTACCTGATGACACGGCAACCATGGCGCGTCTTGGAAGCCGGTCTGGGGGCATACGCACTACGTGAACAAACCATCGAAGCATAGATCGTTCCGTTCGGAGAAGTAGCTGCTCAACGTTGAGCGCCTCGCGTACTCTGATGTTGCGCACTCGATCCCTACGAGTTATTCCATCAACACCGCGAAGGAACCTCATTTCGGCAGCTTGTATCCGCGATCTTATTCTTTCGGTCACTACCCAAATTTCATGACCATAGGTGAGAGTTGGAACATACACTGAGTTAAAAACCGATAGCTTAGCTTGAACACTAAGTTCGGCCTTCCTTATAACAGATTGGCCAAGCTCTCTCAAAATTGATCCAGCCTGACCAATTCTACAGGATAACTCGGCATTGCTCCTCCCATCACTCGTGAATAAAACCCCGAGGTACTTAAACTTCTCCACCTGCTTTAGTGGGACTCCACTAACATGCAGAGTGCACTGAATGGGTTTTTTGGAAACAACCATTACTTTCAATTTGTTCACGTTGATCTTCATTCCAGCATCATCACAAACGGCTACAAACCTTTCGAGTGCGCGCTGAAGTTCGGTTTGAGAGGACCCAAGGATGACCAAATCATCCGCAAAGAGCAGATGACTAATCCTTAGGTCTCCCACTTTGAAACATTCCCCGCCACGGCTGCGCTGTAACATCCAATCCATATATACAATGAAGAGGAGAGGTGACAAAACGCACCCCTGGCGGAGTCCCACGCCCACAGTGAAAGGTATTGATTTAACACCGTTTATCCGAACACTCTACAGTTTGTATATAAAGACTGAATCGCCCTTAACAGGGAACCATCAATCCCATACTCCTGCAGAACACTCCAGAGTTTGCCTCGAGTAACCATATCATATGCCTTCTCCAAATCCACAAAACAAGTGTAGACAGGTTTGGCATATTCCCAGGCCTTCTCAAGAACCATTCTGAGAGTGAACAACTGGCCGGTTGTGCTTCTACCAGGACGAAAACCGCACTGCTCATCCCCCAAACTGTCCTCAACCACAGCTCTAATGTGCTCTAGCACACTAGCGAAGACTTTTCCAGGGAGACTTAAAAGAGATATACCCCTATAGTTGGCGCAATCTCTTTTGTCCCCTTTTTTAAAAAGAGGAACTATCACCCCCATTTGCCAATCACCAAGTGTTTCACCGCATTCCCAGGCCACTTTAATGACACGCGAGAGCCATTGAACTCCCTCTTTACCTAAAGCCTTGAGCATTTCTGGCCGAATTTCATCCACACCAGCAGATTTACCAACTTTTAGCGCTTTGATCGCCAAAGTTACTTCCTCTACCGTAGGACTACTTTCTGCCCAACTCTCGACCATAGGTCTGTCATCTTCGGTGCCCTGTTCGGGATTGAGCAATTCTGAAAAGTGCTCGTTCCATCTACGTAAGATGTCCTCCTCATTGGAAAGAAGTCTACCGTCTTTGGATTTGACTCCTTCAACGATATTCAACTTTTTTCCTCTGAGTCGGCGGACGGTCTGCCAGAACATCTTATTTGCAGATCTGTTTTCACGTTCCAATTTCCCGCCAAACTCCTTCCAAGACTGTTCTTTCGCTATTTTCACATCTAATTTGCAAGTTCTTCGCGCCTCAGTGTACCGATTTCGAGAATCGGAGTTCCCCAAGTGAATCCACACCTTAAAGGCTCTCTTCTTCTCTCTGATGGCTTCTTGAACTCCGGGCGTTTTAAACCAAGCAGCTCTTTTCTCACCACCAGCCGCCACACCAAGCCGCTTCACTCCACAAACATCTCCCGCAGAGGCAATAACCGCTGTTGAAAACAGTTGCCATTCTTCCTCTACATTTGATGGAACAGTTGGAATTCGTTCAAACCTCTCAGATATTTGCCGCGCAAATGTCTCCCGTATCTCATCGTCCTGTAACCTCTCCCATCGTATGCGTGTAACCATTCTTGGTTTACGCTTTGGTAGGGGAGGCACTCTCTCGCTAAGATACAATTTGCACAGCACTAAGTGATGATCAGTTGACAGTTCGGCCCCTCTCAATACGCGAACATCACAAACCATTCTCTTCAGACACGATGGTACCTCAAACAAATCGATCAGCGACTTCTGCTGAAGACTCTGACGGTACCACGTGTATTTTTGAATTTCTTTGTGTGAAAAGATGGTGCTCATGATGGATAAGCCATTTTCACAACAAAAATCCAACAACCTCTCTCCGTTGGCGTTTTGATCAGGATCACCGTTCCTCCCAATCACACTCCCCCATGTCATAACATCTACACCCACATGAGCATTGAAGTCACCCATCAGGACAAAAGAATCCATATCTGCAACCTTTTCAAGGGCAACATCAACTTCATCTAAGAAAGCTGCGTACTCTGACTGAAGGTTCGGTGCATACACCTGCACCAATGCCAGAGTTGATCTTTCAAGCTTGAGCTTTAAGATCGCAACTCTCCCTCCTAATGGTATCCACTCCAATACTCTGTCTGTCAACCTGGGACTTGTGAGTATCCCCACTCCCGCCCGAGCAGACATTGAGGGTGCGACTCCTGACAGGAAGAGTTTCCACCCACCCGAAAGGTCCACAGTTTTAGAACCTCTCTGCTTTGGTGAAGAGACGCCAACTATATCTAGTCGATTTTTAACAGCCTCCCCAACAAGCTCAAGATCCTTCCCTGTGAGCGATGAGACGTTCCATGTGCCTATCCTAAGTCGATGCCGTTGTCGAATCTCAGAGAGTCCATCTGTGCCCCTATCGGTGCACAGCGCGCTCACCCCTTGACCCCCGTAATGGTTCGCGAGACCATTGACAGGAAGCTCGTAGCCATTTCGGGTTTGACCCGGCCGGCTGCCGAGCGGGACAAGCCGACCACCAGACGCTCGCATACTGACACCCTTCAGGCCTGGCTCCAAAGGATGCCCTGGCTTACCAGGCTTGGCAATATCCGAGGCCGGTCGTCTTCTTCTTGTCATCATGGGGTGTGCGCTTTGTTAGCCGTGACTGGATTGTATGGATGGGAATAACTATTTAAGTTACCCCATCCGCACATCCCAGTCACGTTGCCCATTTTCATTCGAAGCATATATTTATTCCCCAGAATTAGCCGACTTCTACCGAAACCTGTCATCTATCTTAGATCTTTCCGTGATGGAAACTACTTTCTGAACTTAAATGTCTCTTTGTCCTAGAAATCTGGCTATGCATTTACTCTTGTTTTACTTAGAAGCAAGCCTAATCAGCATCCCTACATCTCTAATTCTATCAAAAAAGTTTCACTATCCAGCTACAAAATTACAGAAGAAGATACAGAAATCTGTCAAACGTAATCTATGGAGCCAAGCGGCCGATCTAAACCATCAAGGGCACTGATTGACTGATAAAAAAAATTCATTCATGAAGGTATGACAAAGACCTGCGAAGACTGGTTACCCGCGTTCATACACGCCTAGCCTAGTTCTTGCCCTACATTCCAACAATTCTTTCACGAATAATAGGTTTAGAAATACGTATGCATTGCTCATCACGCAAATATTCATTCCATAGTAGCTCCACAGTATTTTAGAGGAATTTGTTGAATATGACAACAGGAGCGACCTCATTATCAAAGGCCCAGAATCCAATCAGTTATGCCCACTCCATTAAATTAAATCTGCTTTGACGTGACACACAATTCGAGTCATAAACGAAATGGCCTTTGAAAAATAAAAATAAAAACATAACTGTAATGAATTTTGTATTTTTTTTTTTTTTCTTTGTTTTCCTGATTATTTATCGTATTATCGTCCATTACACAGGGTGTGGCGAGCCAAACGACGAGACACGTATTGTAGGTGGCCAAAGCAGTGGCACCAACGAATACCCATGGATGGCACGTCTGAGCTATTTCAACCGATTTTATTGTGGCGGTACTCTCATCAACGATCGATACGTCCTCACTGCTGCTCACTGCGTTAAAGGGTAAGTACCTCTTATAACCTGCCCCACAGAGAATACAAGAAAAAAAAAAAATCTCATTAAACTCACACTTTACTACTCAATCCGAGAACCCGAAAGACAATTAGTATTCAATTGGAGATCTGCCCCACAGTGCAAAACGTGCCGCTGGCATGGCGTTTATTATGCTCCGGGCAGCCCCGAATAAGGTATCCCTGCCTCAGTTTCTCACTCTCTTAATTGCTGTTTAATAGTTTATAAATGGCAAAGTCAATAAACGCCGGCAATAGATTAGCTGTGAACTGTTGGTAAATATTTACGTTCAGTGGTGGTGACGAAACGAAATTAAAAACCGCCTCTACTCAGAATATTTGCTAAGATACAAGGCTCAGACCCCAAAGGAGACGCCACAGATTGGCAAACACTTAAACCCATCGAAAGTAAATGAGCAGTGCCTGCTGTTGATTTAGTCACGTCGCAATTCAGCGTGGTTTACTTAGGCCGCGATATTTGCCGCCGAATGTAAGACACATTCACAGATACTTTCCGAGTGCCTAATGTATCTCAATTCATTGTCGGCAATTGTGACTAATTTCCATTGCCAAAAAAGTACCAGCAAGCGACTTTCGTTTTTTATCAACAGATACCCTTTTGCGGTGAAACTGAATTTGTGAACAATTAAAACGAACATTAAAAGTGCACGTGAGTTCTGTACTCGTAGATACAGAAACCCGGGTCATAGGAATGTACTCGTTTGAATGAAAGTTCCTCGAAGTACGAGTATTTATGACAGTTTGCTTAATTACATATGATTACTTAAGTGGACTGACGCTTTTTCTTTAAATTGTTTTACATGTGACAATTTTGTTTGGGTTGGCTATCCGTGGAAGTGACCACACGTCATATGTGTCAATGCTGCATTTCACTTTGGTAATCTGACAAGATCTACGGTGCGAGAATTTTCTACTTACTTGTTTGTTCTGTGAACAGGGTAAATAAGATTTAGGTTTTCAACAGACATGTCCAGAGTGAATGACCGAAAAACAAGTGCAAGTTGGTACCGCGATGACCGCACTATCTTCTGTTGAGGGTAGAATTGTTTACAGACTGAAGAACGTGAAACATAAACAAAATGAATGAATATTTCTTCGTTTTTCACACTGAGTCTCAAGACTTAGGTTAAGTTAAAAAGGATTATAAAGATATCATGAAATGCTAGGCACAATAATGGGTCCATCGCGATTCCTGGAGAACCTTTACGAACCGCACAGAAACCTAGACCATTCCCCCAAGCATTTAATTTGCTTACAAAATTTGGAAAGTGTAATGCGTGAACAGAATCTCCTTCGGGTACAGGCAATTCTTGAACGCTCACATAACGTGGTTAGTAATGTTCTCTACGACGCGTAAGCCATTGCAGTATCTACATATGTTCATCCAGACGTGCTTGCTTAAAAGGCAGCGGCTATAGAAGATTCCTATCGCCATTCTTAATTGTGAGCACCCTAGTTTAAAAAAGTTCCCAGTTTTCCGAAGGGGCTTATATACACTCACATCTTACTGACTAGCTTACTTACTTAAGTGGCTCTACAGTTCGGGGTGCACCAGTACGTCAACCAACAAGCATCTCCATTTAGCTCGGTCTTTAGCTAATTGCCTCTCGTTGCGCACCCCAAGTTAATCGGGCTTCCCATGATCTTGTGCCCACCACCTACGGCGCGGCGGGGAGGCCCTCTACTGCATCATCCCTCCGAATTAGATTCGAAGACTTTGCGGGGATAAGTGTTGGTGTCCATTCGCTCTACATGCTCTTGCCATCACAGTCGTCCGATACACAGATTTTTGACTAGGTCGATATCGCTGTACAACTTGTATAGTTCGTTATTGAATCTTCTGCTCCAAAATCCGTCAACGCAAACGGAACCGGAAATCTTACGAAGAATTTTTCTCTCGAAGCGAAAAAGGATATCTTCATTCTCTTTTAATAAAGTCCATGTTTCAGCGCCGTAAAGCAGAACTGGGATTATCAGAGTCTTATACAGAGTCTCCTTAGTTGTTCGAGATAGGGCTTTACTGTTGAATTGCCTTATAAGCCCAAAGAGCAGCGATTGACAAAAGTTATTCTTCGATTGATTTCTGCGCTGATCTTGTTTGTAGAATTTATAGCAGAGCCAAGGTAGACAAAGTCCCTTACTACCTCGTGTTACAGCTGGCCACTGTGACGTTCTGTCCAATTCGTCGGTGTCTATTTTCCCTTCTTGTTGACAGCATATATTTGGTTTTGCCATCGTTTATCGTTAAACCCATTTTGCCCGCTTCTGCTTCAATGCTTGCAAACGCATCGGTGACAGTCCGCTGAGTTATTCCAATTATATCAATATCGTCGGTGTATGCGAACTGTTGTACGAACTTTTTTGATAGATTGTCCCTCTGGTGCTAGCTCGTGAGTTCCGCACAAACCGTTCAAGTACAATATTAAAGAAGTCGCATGACAGCGAGTCACCTTGTCTAAAACCTTTTTTGACATCAAAGGTCTCGGTGAGGTCATTGCCGACCTTCATGGAGCCGTGAGCGTTCTCCATCGTCATCCTGCACAGACGAACAAGTTTGGCAGGGATGTCAAAACTAGACATGGCTCTATAAAGATGCTTCTCTATAGATGCTGTCATAGGTGGCCTTGAAGTCGATAAAAAGATGGTGAGTATCGATTTGGAATTCTTGGGTTTTCTCCAGGATCTGCCGAAGTGTGAAGATTTGATCGATGGTGGACTTTCCTGGCCTGAAACCGCACTGATAGGGTCCAATCAGGCTGTTCATAAAAGGGTTCAGGTGTTCACACAATATTGCAAAAAAGATCTTATATGCGATGTTGAGGAGACTGACGCCTCTATAATTGGCGCAGTTAAGAGGGGCTCCTTTCTTGTGGTTCGGGCAAACGATGCTGAGATTTCATTCATCAGGCACACACTCGTCTGAACAAATCTTAGAAATGAGTTGATGTATGCACTCTACCAATTCATCACCAGCTGCCTTAAATAGTTCGGCCGGTAAGCCGTCAGGTCCAGCAGCCTTGTTAGATTTCAGCTTGGATATTGCTATCCTCACTTCGTTCTGATCAGATGGACGGAAATTTTGACAATCATCGTCTATGTTGAATGGTTCATTATGCCTGACAGCAGGATGTTGGTCTTTGTCTTTGTAGTTTTTCTATATACTCAGCACCGGCTGCGATACTACTGCGAGCTTTCCATTTTCATCTCTACAGGTTTCTGTACGGGTATTGCTTCTCTGACACGTTCTATTTACCTTTTGGAAAAACTTCCGTACATTGTTCGTAGAGTATAAGTTCTCAATATTCTCAATCGCGCGCTTCTCATGCTCTTTCTTCTTCTTTTGGAGAAGCCGATGTTCTTCCCGTTTCTTTTGCTCATAGAGCTCACGAGCAGCTCTTTTCTTCAGCGCCACTTTATATGGCTCTTGCTTTGCTTCATGTTCTTCGTCAAACCAGGCATATCGAGGTGTAAGTCGGGCGAAACCCAGTACATCAGTTGTGACATTTCTGGTGGCGTGTTTACAGCGTTGCCACTGCTTCTCGGCATTTGATGCTGGCGCCATAGGGGTGACTGAGAGATTTCGGGATACGCGTTTAGCTTAGACTCTGGCGGTTTCTTGAAATTGTAGCTTTTCGACCTTAAATTTTCTCATAGTGATTCTTCTTTGTTGTGGCGTTTGAGATATCCACGTTCTTATCTTGGCAACAACAAAGTAATGATCCCAGTCTATGCTATCGGTCTATGCTATCGGCCGCTCGGAAAGTCCGGACATCCAGAATACTCGAGGTATGTCTTGCGTCGATCGCAATAAATTAAATTTGGTTGATCGTTACATGATCATTGGACTGGCATGTCTGCTTATGAATATTAAAATGAGGAAACCATGTGCTTGCTATAGTGACGTTTTGCTCCACAGCGAAATCAATCAGCCTTAGTCCGTTGTCAGAGGAGGTGTCGTGTAGGCTATGTTTACCAGCTGCCCTACCAAAGACGGCCATTTCCTATTTTGGCGATAAAATCATATTGCTCGTATGTTTTGTCGAGGAGCTCGTAAAAAAAATCTTTGGTGGCAGGGTCCTTTTGTCCCTTGGGGACATGAGCAAATATCAGGCCCATTTTGCCAAATTTAGCCTTGATCCGGAATGATGCCATAATGTTCTTGCTCACGTTTCGGGAGCCTAAGACTTCTTGCCTAAGTCTGCGTGCATAGGAAATCCCCATCCAAATAAGCGCTGCTTGTTGTCTCTGTAGCAATCACCGTAGTAGATGTCACAGTTTCCAATCCTCTTTTTGCCCGGCCCATGCGATCGCACTTCCTTCCATGGCGGCTGTATCTGCTTTGTAGCAGTCTAGGGACTCTGCTAATTATTCGGCTGCATGTGATTTATTAACTGTCCTAACGTACAAATCCGAAGGTTGTTGTCCTTATTTCGTTTGCAGGGCTCGTCATTAGTTAAATCATTTTTATCCAAGGGTTTTAGTTGTTTCAGAATCAAAGGTATTTCGCATGGTATTTATTTATATACGAAATACATATTATAATACTTACTTACTTTACTTAGATCCTTTAACCCCATAGGGGCATAGGGCGTCAACCACGCCTGCACGCCATCTTGTTCGAAGTTCTGCAACGCGTTTGAGCTGCCTCCAACTCATTCCTAAAGAGCTCGATTCCTCCTCAACTGTTCTGCGCCACGTTTGCCTAGGGCGTCCCGCTATTCTGCCTGCCTGGGTGAGCGGATTCCACTGCATGGCGTATTTCGCAATGGAATTGTCTTCGCGCCGTAGGGTGTGTCCAATCCATTGCCACTTTCTTCTTCGTATAGTAATGCTTATAGGTTCTTGGCCTGTTCTCAGATAAAGTTGATCGTTAGAGATGCGGTTCGGCCAAAAAATCCTCAAGATGATTCTTAAGCATTTCTTTACAAAGACTTGCAGCTTTCGTGTGTTAATGGTGTCCACCTTCCAGGTACTGCACCCATAAAGCAGCACTGATTCTACGTTGGAGCGGAAAAGTCGCAGCATAGTTCTTAACCTGATAACATTGCTTCTCCAGATTTTAGATAGCATTCCGAACGCAGCTTTAGCCTTCCCGATTCTGCTGCACACATCCATTTCGGTGCCACCGCGATTAGCCGAGACCACACTTCCTAAATAAAGAAAATTATCAACTTTCTCAACTTCCTGTCCGGCAATGTAAAGTTGAGCGCGGTTGTTAGAAGAAGTGCTCAGGGCTTTTGATTTGGCTGTGTTTATTTTTAGCCCCACTTTGTTTGCCTCAGCTTCTAGATTTTGGGCCATCAGATGAAGATCCATTATCCGATGTGAAAGTAGACAAACATCGTCAGCGTAATCTAGGTGTTTAAGGTAAGATGTCATAGTCCAACGAATTCCATAGTTGCCTTCCGTCAATGCTGCACGGAGTACATCGCTGATAACCACCAAGAACAATAGTGGGGACAGTATGCACCCTTGACGTACTCCACTTTGGACTTCAAAATACTCCGACACCTTACCATTGTGCACGACGTGTCACTTACCGTCCTCGTATGTAGCCTTGATAATAGCTATAACCTTTTCTGGGATGCCTCTCCTGCGCAAAGCCAACCAGATAGCATCTCGATTCAATCTGTCGAAAGCCTTCTCGAAGTCGATAAACATTACATGTAGCGGAGACCTATACTCAACGCATTGCTCGATAATGATCCGTAAGGTGTTTATGTGGTCAATGCAGGAGGATCCAGCGCGAAAGCCTGCCTGTTCGACATCGAGAGTTGAATCCAAATGTTCTTTAATTCGTTCTAGAATTATTTTAGCTATTATTTTAGCCACGGCTGGAAGAACGCATATACCTCTCCAGTTACCGCAATCCATCAAGTTTCCCTTCTTTGGAAGTTTAATGATCATCCCCCTTTTCCACTCCTGTGGAAATTGTTCGCTATCCCAAGCTCTCCGTATTAGGGGATGCAGCAAATCTGCCGATGTATTTGGCGCCGCTTGAAATAGCTCGGCAGGGATGCCATCAATACCCACCGCCTTGTTCTTCTTGAGGGACTTGATTGCTGTTATTATCTCGGTTTTACTGGGAGGTGCGGTGCGAATTCGGGAATTTGTTGCTTCGAACTGCTCATTCGAATTCGAGATCATACCGCCATCGTCTATGTAACTTAGCACTGTAGCAAAATGTTCTTTCCATCTAGTGAGCTGATCCTCATCCGAATTCAGAAGGTTACCGTTTAGACTCTTCACTGGATGTTGTTTGGAGTTTCGACCACCAATGAGCTCCTTAGTGATGCTATAAACAGTCCTACTGTCGCACCTACTCGCTGCTTTTTCAGCACTTGAGGCCAGTGAGTTGACATATTGACGTTTGTCACGTCTCACACTACGCTGCACTTCTTTCTTCTTCGCACTGTATTGGGTTTCAAGCTCGGTTCTCTCTACTGCTGAGGCCGCTGCAATCCGAGCCTTGATTGCTGTACGCTCATCGATCCGTCTCCAGGTGTCTGTAGAAAGCCATGTGCGGTGGTGTTTCTGCTTTTTACCGACATACGTGCGTACCCCAGTCGCAAAAGCATTTTTCACAGCACTCCAGTGGTCATCCATGTTCTCTATGCTGCTTATTGCTTCTGCTTCTAAGGCAAGATGGTCCCTGAACTGTTGGCGCACTTGGGGAACCTTGAGCCTGTCGATATTAAACCTGGTGATGTTAAGTAAGTTCGAGCGATTGCTGTTGACGGATACAGAACGAAGGCGTAAATGGGCTACCATAAGACGGTGATCTCGTTCTAGTCCGACGTCATCTCCACGTCTGTTTCGGACGTCCAGGAGACAATTTCTAAAGCGGCGACTGATCGCAATGTGGTCGATCTGGTTGGATGTTCGTTGCCTATCAGTAGAGACCCAACTGATTTTGTGGCAGGTGTTATGCTTAAACAGCGTACCTCCGATGACTAGGCGGTTGGTATTGCAGAAGTCCACAAACCGCTCACCGTTATCATTACGGTCTCCCACGCCGTGAACTCCCATCACAAGCTTAAGCATGGTGTTGTCGCTACCCACCTTGGCATTGAAATCTCCCATCACCATTACGATGTCCCCATTAGGCGTTTGGTTGTAGGCGGCGCCTAAGTGGCTATAAAAATCATCCTTTTCATCCTCAGTCGCGTCTAGAGTCGGAGCATAACACTGTATGATGGTAATTTTCCTAACTCTACTCTGGAACCTAGCCGTCAATATCCGGTCATTATGGGGTTTCCAGGATATGAGGCTACTACGTGCTGCTGGAGTTAGCATGAGTCCTACTCCGGAACTCCGTGCACTTCCAGCTGGTTTACCAGAGTAGAGCATGACAGTGCTTTTTGTTGGGGAGATGAATTCCCCAGCATCGAACCATCTTATCTCGCTCAGCCCTAAGATGTCTATTTTATAGTGTGCGAATTCGCGTTCTAATTGGAGGAATCTGGCGTTATAAGGCCCTTCCTTGAGTGAGTCCAAGAGGGTCTTAACGTTCCAGAAACCGATTGTTGTCCGTGTCCGATAGCCAAAGGTCGTCATCAAATTATCCGCCCGTATCCGAGGCGTTGGTTTGCGTTTCGGAGCAAGATTTGTTTTTACGGTTGCGGCTCGCTGGGCCACAGACCAACCGACACTTATCCTGTTTTTTGGCGCAGGAAGCTCGCCATTCGTCCTCTCCCGTTAGCAATTTCCGAAGAAATCCCCAGATGGCACCACGAGGAGGTAGGAGTAGGGCTTACTAACAGAGCTGCTAGGTTTTCGGCTGCAGTGGCTCTTTCTCGTTACTTAGCGGACCAACACCTATCGGGAGATGCTGCCCCTACGAGGCCTTTGTTAGTCGTTTGCCATCCAAATAAATTTGCCATCCAATAAATTATAATAAACATAGCAAATAACATTAATTGCACAATTGTGACAGAGTTTAATATACATAGTTAGAGAAAACATAACATAGATGAAGGATACATAACGTAGCAGAACATATACGTGAAGCACTCATTGCAGATGTTTGTCGTCAAAGTTTTATGTTGAGGTTGGTTAGCCATAGGAGGGCGTCCGGAGTTGATGTGGTCTACATCATTGAGGTTGCCATTGAACATGAATAGGGGACAGCTGGAAATAATGTGGCTTATAGTTTGGAGAGATTCCCCGCAATCGCATGCACTTGATGAAGTTGCTCCCCATTTAAACAACATGTCACCACAGCGGCCGTGCTGAGTCCGTATCCTATTAAGCTGGGTCCATGTGTGTCTATCCAAGTCGAAGCCTGGTTCGCGAGCGGAGGGGTCAGTGATGATAATGCTGCTGTTTGGTGAGAAGTTCCTCCAGATATTTTCCCATTCTGCGTTAATATCGAAATTTGATTCGAGCAGCTTTGACGCGGCTCTTAAAGGTGGTTTTCGTGATTTCAGCCGGTACGAGTCTTTTGCATTGAAATATGTATGTATTGGTAAACTTTGGTTGTTTTGAATTTTACCGAATTGACTCATGAGTGCTTTATCGCGTCTTAGCGAGGGTGGAGCAATGTTGCTCAAGACTGATAGCCATTGGGTAGGAGTGAACCTCATTGTACGGGAAATTAAGCGCATTGCGATATGAAGTTGGCTGTCAATTTTCTTTGTATGTGCGCTGTTTACCCAAATGGGAGCTCCGTATTCGGCGGTGGAGTAAACCAGTCCTAGAGCCGCAGTTCGCAAAGTTCCTGGTGATGACCCCCAGGAGCTAGGCGCTAGTTTTTGGAGTAAGTTTTTCCTTGTTTTCAACTTAGCTGCAATATTTTGGCAGTGCTGTTTGAAGGTTAGGGTTCTGTCCAGAGTTACCCCGAGGTACTTGGGCTTGTTATTATGTCGTAGGGTAGTACCATGGAATTCGACTTCGAGCGGCATGTTGGGTAATTGGCTGTTCAGGTGGAAGATGGTAGATTCAGTTTTTGACATACTGGGTGTCAGCCTCCATTTCTTGAAGTATGGTAGGGAAGTTACCCCGTCGGCACTTCCTCTTGTTATACCTCTCTAGGACACGCGGCCGAGTACACCAGTGCCAGTAGTCCACTACTGGAGTATGAGCGCTGCCATTGCTCCATTAAGAACTCCTCCGCCACCATCTCTATCTTAGGTTAGGTAAGTGGGCAGGTGTAGGGGGATAGAAAACCTCCACACCACACTCAGGTCAGTATAGACCCATTGTAATACCCATGGGGGGGAAAGGAGATAGAAAAGGAAATCCCTACCTCGTGGAAAAATACCGTCTTTGGAAATATCCTAAAGAAAGAACTAAGTACTCACTGTGTCCTAGATACAAACCATCCAGAGGGTTTGATGAAGTTTACGATGTCATTTATTGGTCTGTTGGACAACTCTTCTAGATCCTCAAAGAAGTGTTGTCCAAGGATATTATTTCTCAAATGATAGAGGCCTGGGCAATGACAGAGAAAGTGGGCGGTGTCCTCCTGAGCCTCCTCGTCGCCGCAGCCTCTACAAAGGTCTTCGCTAGTCACACGTAGTTTTTTCATGTGGTACCGCATGGTGTTATGCCCCGTAATGACTCCAATTAGAGTAGAGAGGAATTTCCTGTGCCTCTGTATGAGTCTATTGGTTCTTACTCTGTCAAAAGCGGGCCACAGCTTCCTCGTGGTGACACAAGTATCTAAACAGGTCCACCTATTGTTAGCCTCCGTTATGGCTTTGTTTCCTGCTACGATCTTAAGGGCGCAAGGCGGGATGTACACCGAGGGGTCGGATTGGTCCGAGCTTAGTGCTGAGCCTCCTCTAACCAGTTCATCGGCTTTCTCATTCTCTGGTATGCCTTCATGACCAGGGACCCAGCAGAGCTTTACCTCGTGCTGTGTTCCAAGAACCTTGAGCTCTTCTCTACAACACTTCACAAGCTTCGATTTTATTTCTATAGCAGATATTGCTTTTATCGCTGCCTGGCTGTCGATGAAAAAGGTGATATCCTCTCGTGGTATTGCCATCATCGCAGTCTCACGAGCTGCTATTGTAACTGCTAGGACCTCCGCCTGGAAAACGCTGCTGTAGTTCGGAAGCCGAGCTGACGTGGAGAGGCCAAGCGTTTCAGAGAAGATGCCTGCGCCTACACCTATTTCCATTTTGGATCCATCAGTGTAAACAGCTAAGGATCGCTCGTTAGGCGTTCTGTCATTTTTCCAGTCTTCCCTGCTCGGATAGGTGCTAGAAAATGGTCTTAAGAAGTCTAGGTAAGGCGTTAAGTAGTCTGTATTAGATACACTGCCTAGATATCTCTGCAGGATCGTGGTGTGACCCATTGCATTTGGTCTCCAGCTATCTGTTTGGCTTAATCTTACGGCACTATGAGTTGCCGATACTTGTTCTAGCGGAAACAGATTGAGAATGGCCTCGAGTCCTGCTGTAGGTGTCGTTCTCATCGCACTGGTTGTGGCGATGCACGCTAGTCTTTGTACTTTTGTGATAGCAGCTAGGTTATTTATTTTTGGCTGCCTGCCACCATACAAGGCTGCCATACGTTAGTATTGGCCTTACTATAGCTGTATACATCCATAGGATGATTTTGGGGCTCGGTCCCCAAGTCTTCCCAAATATTCTATTGCACGAGTAAAAAGCTATGGTGGCTTTTTTGACTCTTTCGTTGATGTTTAGTCTCCAGTTCAGTTTCCTATCGAGCACCAGGCCAAGGTATCTCGCACTATCGGAGATACTCAGGGGAGTACCCCTTATGGAAGGAGTTACGAATTATGGAATTATTCTTTTGTTAGTGAATAGTACTAACTCTGTCTTCTGGGGATTAACCGCCAGCCCACATCTCTCCGTCCAGGAGTCAATGATTTCCAGCGCCCCTTCGATTTGATCGCTCAGGGTCGGGAGAAATTTACCTGTTGCTAGCAGCACAACATCGTCCGCATATGCAATGGCCTTGACGCCGCTGTTTCTAAGTTTAAGAAGGACTTCGTTCAAGACAATAACCCACAGTAGTGGGGATATAACCCCTCCTTGTGAATATTAAGGTTCGTTAGAGTTCTATTGACCGCTTCCGTTTTGACATTGTTAAAGGCTCCTTCAATGTCCAGGAAAGCGGCTAGTGTATATTCTTTATTTTTCAGTGATTTTTCTATTGAGCCGACTACACAGTGCAGCGCTGTCTCTACGCTTTTTCCTTTCGTATAAGCGTGCTGCGCTGGGGATATGTCACCTGGGCGTAGTTTCGAGAGATCAGTAACTTCCTTGGTTTTTCATTTACATCAACAAATTCGATTGACATATCATAGCCCAAGTAGAAACTACATATTTTGGCCAATAAGTACTGAGCATATCAACTTGTTTCTTAACGACTGCATCCTTTGCAGGTATAAACATGCATCTTCGTTGTACAGGGTAAGCCAAGGAGGTCTGATGTTCTTCACTGCTTGTAGCTTGTACACAGTTATTTTTCAAAAAATCAAAAATTTGTTTGTACACGTATTTAGTATGTAATGCCACTTCAGTATGCAAGAAAAAAAAAAAGAAAATCCAAGTCATGAGCGGAAAATGGCGTCATCAAACTGACGTCCGTTTTTTGTCCGGGCACTCACTTTATTTTATGTGTCTACTAACTTCAAACTCAATTCGTTAGAAGGCTCAAATATTTCCACACATTAGCCAGTAAAATTAATTCCACAGTATCTGAACTTAACAAAAAAAAAAAACAATAATTAGAGACTGTATGGAGAAATGTAGCATAATGAGGAAAGGATGTAGTTAGCAGTTTTGGTACATATGTAGCAAAAGTGGCAACGGTGGTGTGGTTTCAATTCAGAATATTTTGCAAAGGAAATGAATATATGTAGGTGCAAGTACGTGCTAGCCAGTCGTGCGATTTTCGTCATTCGGATCACCAGAAATTTCATCACCCATGTTCCAGTGATACTTACTCATTGTGTGTCTGATCAGTGGTATGCTGTGCAAAGCGAAAGCAAACAAAACCAGGGCAATGTCTTTTATCCTGGTAATCTCACTTCAGTACGCCATTATCAGCCAGATTCGTGACAAGAGTAAGAAAATATATTAAGCTCTTTTTATGTCCATAACTCACTCACAACGGGGACATTGTTATTGCGATGCAAAGGATGAAAGCCTTCAAGTAGCACTCCCAGATGTAAGGGAACGGCTCGACGACAGAAACGGGTCAGTTGAAGCCTTCGTAATGAGAATAACAGGCCGAAGCACTTTGCCTTAGATGAAACCAATTGCGATCAATATGATCATACGAGTTTGGTAGTTTTTATTTTTATTTTTTTTTTATAATTTGCGCGTGCCAAAGGGATTATTACTTACTTAGATGGCGCTACAGTCCGGGGTGGACCTGGGCCTCAACCAATAAACGTCTCCAGCCAGCACGGTTACGAGCCAGCTGCCTCCAATACTACGTCAGGGTATTGAAAAAGAGATGGTGGCGGATGAACCCTTAATAGGCCAACGGCAGCGCTCATATCCCCGAAGTGGATTACTGACATCGGTGTATCCGGCATCTTGTCCTAGGGGTTGCTAAAAAAGGATCTGGTCCTCCAGGTTGGGGGTTGTGCCGTCGGGTTAACTTCCCTACCACATAAAAAACCTTCGGTTACGAAGCAACCAACAGCCTCGATTACGGATGAATTCACTGTTGACGACCCAAGCAAACGTAAAAAGGACAACGATCTTCGTGTCTGCCATGGAATGTTAGGTCCCTCTACAAACCACGTGCAGCCGAACAACTTGCGGAAGCCCTAGAGTGTCTCAAAGCAGATATTACCGCCATCCAAGAAGTGCGATGGGATGGGCCGGGCAAAAGGAGTATGAAAAACTGCGACATTTACTACGGCGATTGCTACAGACAAAAAGGACAGCGTCTATTCGGGTGCGGATTTGTTATTGGAGGCAGACTTAGGCAAGAAGTCTTGAGTTTCAGGCATGTGAACGAGCGCCTTATGACTATCCGTATCAAGGCTAAATTTGCCAACATTAGCGTAATATGCGTTCACGCCCCTCATGAGGAGAAGGACGACGCGACAAAGGACGACTTCTACAAGCTCTTGGACAAGACGTATGAGCCATGCCCTAGCCACGACGTTAAAATTATCCTAGGTGATTTTAACGCAAAGCTAGGAAGAGAGGAAGTCTTTAGTAGCGTGGTCGGAAAGCACAGCCTGCACGACAATACATCCGACAACCGACTCAGGCTAATCGACTTTGCAGCGGGGCGAAACTTTGTCGTAGCTAGTACGCGGTTCCCACGTCTCAATATTCACAAGGGAACATGGCTCTCCTTTGATCGAAAAATCGTCAACCAAATCGATCACATTGCAATCGACGCAAGGCACTCTTCCAGTATTCTGGGTGTCCGGACTTTCCGAGGAGCCAACGTGGACTAGGATCACTACCTAGTTGTAGCCAAGGTACGGATGCGGATATCCACAACGGAGCGAAATCAACGACATACTGTGCGGAAATTTGACGTCGAAAAGCTACAATCGCAAGAGACCGCCAGAACCTTTGCCGATCGTGTTTCTTCTAATCTCAATCTAAGTCCTATGCCGCCAGCAGCAAATGCGGAAGACCAGCGGCAGCGTTGCCAACAAGCCATCAGAGATGTCGCCTCTGATGTACTGGGTTTCTCTCGCCCACCACAACGAAACCCCTGGTTTGATGAGGAATGCCGGCAAGCACATGCAGTAAAACAAGAGGCGTACAAAGCGGCGCTGCATAGAAGGACTAGAGCTGCTTACGAGCTCTACGTGCGCAGGAGAAAAGAGGAACATCGACTTCTCAGAAAGAAGAAAAAGGAGCATGAGAAGCGCTCGATCGAGGAGATTAAGAGATTCTATTGCAGGAATAATGTTCGAAAATTTTACCAAAGGGTAAAAAGAACATGCCAGGGTTTCAAATCCAGAACAGAAGCCTGCTGGGACGAAAATGGCAACAGTGACGATGGCAGTCAAGATTCCCGTCAACCCGATCAGAATGAAGTGAGGATAGCGATATCTCAACTCAAATCCAACAAAGCTGCTGGAGCCGACGGCCTTGCCGCTAAACTTTTCAAGGCAGGAGGAGATGAGTTGGTAAGGAGCATGCAGATGAGCTGATGCATGCTCCTTACCAACTCATCTCCTCCTACCTTGAAAAAATCGGCGGCAAAACTGTCGCCGTCGGCTCCAGCAGCTTTGCTCGGTTTAAATTTAGATATCGCTACCCTCACTTCATTCTGATCGGATTGACGGGAGTCTTGGCTATCATCATCACTGTTGAATGGCTAATTCTGCCTGACAGCGGAATATTGGTCATCATCGTCGCTTAACAGTCTTCAGAAGTGTTCCTTCCATATCCTCAGCACCGACTACGATTCTACTACTGTATTGCCATTTTCGTCCATGCAGACTTCTGTTCTGCCTTTGAAACTCTGATATGTTCTTTTTACCTTTTGGTAAAAATTTCGAACATTATTCCTGCAATAAAGTCTCTCAATTTCCTCGATCGAGTGCTTCTCATGCTTCCTTTTCTTCTTTCAAGAAAATCTTGAATACAAAACCTTATTTTCCTAGTATATTTTGATTGAATCTACCTGAGGATGACAGCAAGAGTAATTATCATGTTAAAATTAATTGTACTAGAAGTAATTGGCTAGGGACTTCTCACTAAAATACGCCTATTGTCAAATGAAGACTAACAGAGACTTTTGTCGCTTTTTAGCATTTTGTTTTGTCGTGCTCTTTCTAACTTTGTTACCACAATGTGACTTTTGGCCCATTTTCATCCGAAGTAAATAAAACTGGAACCAAATTTTTTTTTACCGGGTGGTGGTGTAATCGCAAAGAAGATGTGACAGTACTCGTACATCAATGTTGTGAAGAATTGACTTATTTCACCGCCACCGAAATATAAACATTCATTCATTCTTCCCCTACAGCAGCACACCAACCAACCGGTGGGGTGGTTATTCCATCAAATGACAGCAGTACACAAGGGTTCGTTCACACGCTTAATGCGGAGGCCGGCATCTGTTGGCAGGTAGCGAACTTTGACGATCAAAATGGGATAGGAGTACACTATAGGCGTTTTTCTTTTTTCGTTCAGAGCTCGAGCACATCGAGGGTGCACTGAACGTGCTCTGAACCGAGCGTGCTCAGAGCGCTCTGAATTGTTTATGAAATACACATGAGCACTCCGATGTCATTTGATAAGCAATTATAGGTTCAGCTGTCAAAATATGAATAGAATATCTATTAAAAAATAAAATAACTATTTCATGTTATATTTAGTTTCTGCACCAGAACAACAAATTTCGTCCGCCATTTCAATTGTTTTGGAATTTTTTTTTCTTTGTCCTCTCCTGTCAAATATAAAAAACGGCTGTGCTCAGGATTTTGCTCCGAACGCTCGGTCAAATTATTCAGAGCCCATAGAGTGCGCTCTGAGCATACTCTGAACGAAAAAAGAAAACAAATTCAGAGCTCTGATGTGTCTGAGCTAAAAAAGGCTCTGCTCTGAACTAAAAGAGAAAAACGCCTTCTAATTCTTAAGAGGAGAATGAGGAGGATTCGATTTGACACACAACCGTGACAGGAGTACATTCAAAGGTCGCACAAGAGAATGTGATGGAGAATTTAAATTGGCTCATAATTCTCGTTGTACAGGATTTTTACATAAAGAAGAGTGCATGGAAAGCAGTAGGGAGAATCTGCTCAAGTGGTGTAAGTACCAATCGAGCGTACTCTTGAGAGCCTCTCACGGGAATCGTTTGCAAACCATTCCACCATTTTTTGACGCCTTCACCCAGGTGATTGGACAAGTAAACACGAGTCTGCTACTAACCATTGCCGGCTCGTCTAATAGGTTACTCCCCGTCTGGGAGAAGCACCCTGGTTGATACAGCGGATTTGCCGCCACTTTCCAAGCCTGCCCTGAGTACGGACTGACACTTTCCAAACCTGCCCTAAGTGCGGACTGCCGCTTTCCAAGCCTGTCCTTAGTGAGAACTGGATCCTTCCTAAGCCTACCCTAAATACGGACTGGGTCATTGCAAGCCTGCCCTAAGTGCGGACTTCCACTTTCCAAGCCTGTCCTTAGTGAGAACTGGATCCTTCCTAAGCCTGCCCTAAATGCGGACTGGGTCATTGCAAGCCTGCCCTAAGTGTGGACTGCCATTTTCCAAGCCAGCCCTAAGTGCGGACTGGATCCTTCCCAAGCCTGCCCTCAGTGCGGACTGGGTCCCTCCTAAGCATGCCCTAAGTGCGGACTGGATCATCGCAGGACTGCCCTAAGTACGGACTGCCTCTTCCAAGCCTGCCCTAAGTGCGAATTGGAACCCCTCAAGCCGACATATGACGCACCGAGCCGAGCCGGACAACAATTCATGTAGCCCCGACCCGTACCAGAACCAGTCGCAGGACGACCACCGTTAGCATTAAGTTATACATGTATTGTTAGGTATAAAATTTGTTAATTAAGAATCACTTGCATTGTTCCCGAGACAACATTGTAAAAACAATACATTTAACAATAAAGTAACTCTTTCCCAAATTTTAGGGCATACCTTCACAATGTAGGCCTTTCTTGTGCGGGGCAGGGCGGACTATGCTGGACTTTAGGCATCTTCAAATAATACCATCTTAAATTCGCTTCTTGCGTCCATGAGTGCCTTGTTGGAACTTTCTTGTTGATCAGCCGATACCTATTACATGAGGCCAAGTCTTCCTATAACATATCGGAACTTGTCTTATCATTAAATTCCCCATCAAAATCGTTTGGTTGTAAATTATAAACTTTACTTGTCCTCAGTTAATCAAGATGGGTAGCTTATTTCTAAATAAAGGGATTTGGCCCCGCAACTAAGGTCTCCGTATCCAAAGTGTAATGCACTATCAGAACGCCAAAGAGTTCTCTGCAGTTTCTTCTCCTAGAGAGAACACGAATGCCGCTGATTTCTTATAGACGTCCGGGAGCATCTGTTTAGTCAGCCTGCATCCTGGAGAGTCATACAACACACAAAATAGTCTTCGCAAGAAACCCAGTCGCCAATCGGTGCCCTCACCGAGGATGCAGGAAGATCCAATGCAGGTTAAAGTCCTGAGAAATCCTCCTCTGAGCATTGTCTATTATAGTAATCTCATTGGAGATCTCATTCCCCATTGTGACCTGGGACCCAGAGAAGAATCAGAGAATTTCGCCTTACGACGGCGGGCACCGTGGCGTAAGTGGTTAGTGTGTCGGATCACAGCGCATGAGGTTCCAAGTTCGAATCCCAGAAAACACCAAAAAAGTTTTTTCAGGGTTCCACCTCTCGCGAACGTCTGACAAACATCCGAGGGTATTGTTGTCACGAAAAAGCTTCTCAAATCGCCGTTCGGATACGCACTAAACGGTAGGTCCCTTCCATTCGTCTGAAAAATATAACGCACACAACATGAGTGGTTGCGAGAAGCTAGGCCCTGGCACTTAAGGAGCTGTTGCGCCAAATATTTTTTTTTTTTTTTATTTACAAACTATTTTGGAAGTAGTTACAGGTTTGAGTAAGGCCTTAAGCGCAGCTTGACCGTTGCTGCAGACGAAGATAATTCGACTCTTTTACTTGATCATTACAATATACTTCATGACCATTAGATTACATAAGTCTTCGCTTGAAAAACAGAAGCATATTTGCCTAATAGGAAATGAAGCCTAATATTGTCGTGTTCAAGCAAGACACCAGTATCAGACCCTTGACTGGTCTTGGAGTCATCCGTAAAAATTCATCGGTCGGTCGTTATGTGGACCACAAAGAGAAGTATCGAACTTAATCCAAACTTGGCTTTAGGCAGTCAGTAGTTCCCCAACCAACCGCCACCCAGATTCCGAACTCTTCCCCTTATAAGCAGCGCAACGACACCGACACATCAACCAGTAACTGGCAGATAAATTGATCGGCTCTTAAAACTTATCCCCTAATGATTAATTTATTTAATGTCTTGTTTAATCAAATTCATTAAAATCAGAAGGATCTTCCCAGTTAATGACCCTACCAACAGGTTTCCGCTGCCAATTTGCCGCGATTACAAAACTCGTTCGCTTTCAAAACTGCAGTCACCCATATCAATCATTACGTCAAAAAATTTCAATTATCCTAACATATTTACTCTGTAGCTTCTCCATTTGTCGGCACTAATAGATTACATGGCTTCCATCTTTGCAGGTTCATGTGGTTCATGATCAAGGTCACGTTCGGTGAGCACGATCGATGCATTGACGCTATCCGACCTGAAACTCGCTTTGTGTTGCGTGCTTTCAGCCAGAAGTTCAGTTTCTCCAACTTCGACAATGATATAGCGCTCCTTCGACTCAACGATCGCGTTCCGATAACGAGCTTCATCCGGCCGATCTGTTTGCCCACCATTGCAGGTAAGTTGCTCTCATAAAATAAAAAACCAAGCAAATCGATTGAACGATCTTTTATTGAACTTAGATGCAACGTATGTTGGCACCAAAGCTGTCGCCACCGGTTGGGGTACCCTGAAAGAGGACGGGAAGCCATCATGTCTGCTGCAGGAAGTCGAAGTGCCTGTTATTGCTAATGATATCTGTGTTCAAGAGACGAACTACACACAAAAGATGATCACACAGAATATGATGTGCGCTGGTTATCCCGGCATCGGAAAGCGAGATTCATGTCAGGTGAGACAATAAATCTGAGGTGTTGCCGGGAAGTGTATCTCATTTGAGTTTTCTTTTATTCATAGGGTGACTCAGGTGGTCCATTGGTGGCGCTGAGAACGGACAAGCGTTACGAACAAATTGGCATTGTTTCGTGGGGAAACGGATGTGCCCGACCTCATTATCCAGGTGTTTACACGAGAGTAACAAAATACCTCAGGTGGATTAATGAGAACTCGAAAGATGGATGCTTCTGCAACGAATGATGATGGTTGGTGCCCTACAAATGATTTAAGATTTTAAGTGATTCTAGTTAAAAATAATTAAATATGATGTAGCAGTAAGCATATAATGTATATGTTTGTGTAATTTAGTTAAGATAAATAATTATAGAACGTTTACATAGTTTCGCTGTAAATTTTCTAGTATTTAACGATTAAATTAATAAAAAACAATTTTTGTACTGAATATTATTTTGGTGCACGCAGGGATGTTTTCGGGAAAGGCATGGCGATGGAAAAACTTTCCGATGACCCATTTCAGATGTACATAAATCGGCAGTACTCAGAGATAACGGATAACGAGATACTCAACTTGCAATTCCCTGCCCAGGAAATAAACGGAATCTACTGTGAATATGTGTTAGCATTATAGCTGCCAATAGTGTGAAGTTGGCTGCCGTAAATTCGCATCGATTTCTTCACTTTTGACAGCGAAATATACCCATAGAATGGCAAAGTACCTGCATTTGTGTGCGTGTGTTTCATGTAATTTTATCCCACATGGGTGGCGCTACAGTTCGGGGTAAACCTGGGCCTCAACAAACTAGTCTCTCCATTTAGCTCGGTCTTTAGCTAATTGCCTCCAGTTGCGCACTCCAAGTTGGTCGAGATCCCTTTGAACTTATGCGCGCCACCTACGGCGATTAGGCCCTCTACTGCGTCGTCCCTCCGGGTTGGCTCTACATGTCTTAGCCATCTCAGGCGTCCAATACGCAGTTTTTTGACTAGGTCGATATACAGCTCGTATAGTTCATTATTTAATCTTCTCCTTCAAAACCCGTCAACGCAAATGGCACCGAATATCTTTGGAAGAATTTTTCTCTCGAAGCGACCAAGGATATCTTCATCCTCTTTTAATAAAGTCCGTGTTTCAGCGCCGTAAAGCAGGACTGGCATGATCAGAGTCTTATACAGAGTCGCCTTACTTGTTCGAGGTAGGGCTTTAGATGTATTCTTCGGTTGATTTCTGCGCTGATGTCGTTCTCAGAGTTTATAGCAGAAGGTAGACAAAGTCCCTTACTACCTCGAAGTTATAGCTGCCCACTGTGACGTTCTGTTCAATTCGTCGGTGTTGATGTTCCCTTCTTGTTGACATCATATACTTGGGTTTGCCCTCGTTTATCGCTAAACCCATTTTGGCCGCTTCCGCATCAATGTTTGCAAACGCGTCGGTAGCAGTCCGCTGAGTTCTTCCAATTATGTCAATATCGTCGGCGTATGCAAGCAGTTGTACAGACTTGTGATAAATTGTGCCTCCGGTGTTGGCTTATGAGTTCCGCACAATCCGTTGAAGTACAATATTAAAGAACTCATAAGACAGCTCGTCACCTTGTCTAAAACCTTTTTTTGACATCAAATGTCTACGTGGGGTCATTACCGACCTTGATGGAGCTGCGATCGTTTTCCGTCGACATCCTGCACAGACGGACAAGTTTGGCAGGGATGTCAAAACTAGACATGACTCTATATACGAGTAGCACTTCTTTATTGACGCTGTCATAGGCAGCCTTAAAATCGATAAAAAGATGATGAGTATCGATTTGGACTTTTTAAGTTTTGTTCAAGATTAGTCGAAGTGTGAAGATTTGATCAATGGTGGACTTTCCTGGCATGAAACCGCACTGATAGGGTCCAATCAGGCTGTTGATAAAAGTTTTCAGGCGTTTTCAAAATATCGCAGAAAAGAGATTGTATGCGATGTTGAGGAGACTGACGGCCTCTATAATTGGCGCAGTTGAGGGGATCTCCTTTCTTGTGGAGTGCACCTATGCACTGGTAGATACTTTGATTGCTCAGCTTGTATTACATATCGAATGCAATATGTACCTGCAAGTTTTACTATCTTATTCGAAGTGCATCACCGAATAGCTTCAAGGTCTAAACGGAAAAGATCAAAAGTACTTAATGAGATTCTACAAGAATGCGTTATACGGGTACATGAACCTACAGAGATTGATGGAGCATTTAACGCGAATTTAAAAATGTTCTTTTATGAACAAAGAAGAGAAAGTAAATACTTCCATGTTAGACTATGAAGCTATTAGGAAATAAACTAAGAAAATTTTCAATGCGCCAAGAAGAACGAACTTAGACGAAGACTGGGAGCACTATAAACTAGTCAAAGAAAATTCAAGAACAAGTGACAAAGCTACCTAAGCGCAGTTCATGGCGAGTTTCCTGTAACGATATCTGAAAACTTAGTAAAGTCCTGTCGAATGACCGAGTGGAATTAGGCGCCCTAAAGTATTCCTCTGGACGCTCATTACACGGAGTGTACGGTTAGCCAAACCGATTTGTCGCAACAGCTCTTTAAATGTTTAGGCCTAGCTTCTCACAACCACTCGTGGTAGTGTGCATTATATTCCTTCACACGGATGGAAGGGAGCTACAGTTTAGTGCCGTATCCAAAGGGCAATTCGTTTTGAAAAGCTTTCTTGTGACAACAATACTCTCGGATATTTTTGCCACGTTCGCGAGAGGTGGGACCATGGAAAAACTTTTTTTTGTGTTTTTCTGGTATTCGAACATTGAACCTCACGTGCAGTGGCCCGACACACTAAACACTGCGCCACAGCGCACACACGTTATAGCGTTATAGCGTTATTAGTACGATTCAAAAATCACAAAAAGGCAAGGGTTACACTTTGCTGCGTGCTTGAATAATGTCAAAACAGAAACAGTTGATAAAGTGGACAGTATTCATGCTAAGAAATATGTTCAATGGAATGAGGAACAGTGCTAGTCGCAGTAACAGCGCCACTCTGCAAGAAGCTAGTTGTAGCGTATGTAGAGAATGTGGCCATACCAACAACCAGAAAATTCCTTGCGATCATAGGTGTTACGGAACAATAAGAATTACATCAACAATAGGGTTAGAGACCATTTCCGACTTATTGCCTAAAGATTTATTTGTACGTGCATCCTCTGAAGACTAAGCCAGTTTGAGGGACGAAGATCTAGTTTGACAGGATATGCGCAGATTCTATGCATATACCTGGGTACAAATGTTTGCATAGAGTATACGACTATCGACTTAAATTTCCATAGACCGTTCTCCATTTCATTTCCAAGTAGGGGAGAATGGAAAACCTATTTGACACTAAACGATAACTCCGTCTGCATCTATACTAATCTATCCAAGACGTGCGTAAGGAGATAGATATTTTTGAAATGCTCGAATATTATACATCAATTATTAGACTTTGAAACTTGATTTTAATAGTTAGGTGGTGCTACAGTAGCGGTGAACCTGAACGATCGATGTCTCTTCCGCCCTGTCAACAGCCCACTACTGCGTCGTCCATCCGAGTTAGATTCAAAGACTCTGTGGGCCGTGGAATTCGCTCCACATGTCCTAGCCATCTCAATCGTCCAATTTTTTGACTAGGTCGATGTCGCTGAACAGCTCGTTATTAAATTTTCTCCTTTAAAGCCCGTCAACGCAAACAGAACCAAATATCTTATTAATAATTTTCCCCCCGAAGCCCAAAGATATCTTCATCCGGCTTCAATAAAGTATTTACTTGAGCGCCGTAAAATAGGTCTGGAATGATTAGGATCTTATATATATATAGAGGTTCTTTAGTTGTTTAGGACAGTGCTATACTACTAAATTGCCCTCTCAGCCCAAAGTAACACCAATTGTCAGGATTCTTTAATTGAATTCTACGCTGATGTCGTTTTCAGGAGTAATAGCAAAGCTAAGATAGACAAAGTTCCTTACTACTCCTAAGCTGTAACTGCCCCCTGTGATATTATTACCGATTCGTGTGCCCTTTTTGTTGGCAGCGTCTTATATATTAATACGAGAACACGAAATTTATCGTTCGTTTTTCTAGTATTTATTATAAAAGAAGGGGGATAAAACTTACATCATTCGAAAGGTATTGTGCCATAGATATGCAGAAAAGAAAAAAATAAACAAACATGTTATTTCGGTGGAATTTCTACCATATGCGATATTAGTATACTTTATTATGCCATATTCTGACCGCTTCTGCTTCAATGCTTGTAAAAGCGCCTGTGGGAGCCCATTAAGCTCTTCTAATTATGTTAAGTCGATGTCGTAGGCATACGCAACTATAGGGTGCCCCAAAACGAATCAACTTCGGAACTAACTATTTGAGTGCCATTAAAGAAAAACTGGTTCATTCATAATCTCATTAGTTTTGGGACACCCTGTAGTTGTTCAGACTTTTGATAGATTCTGCCTCTGGCGTTCAAGTAAAATTTTAAAGAAGTCACATGACAGCGCGTCTCCTTGTCTAAACCCTTTTTGGCATCACTGATCTCGGTGAGGTAGTTACTGATCTTGATAGAGTAGCGATTATTCTTCGTCATCATCCTGTACAGACGGACGACATTTAGCAGGGATGCCAAAAGTGGAAATGGCTCTGTATAGTTCTTCTCTAAGGAGATGATGAGTATCGATGTGGACTCCTTGAGTCTTCTCCACGATCTGTTGTGTGTGAAAATTTGATGAAATGCCCATCAGACTGTTAACGGGAGCAATAAGGCGTTCGATCTCACACACAATGCTGAGAAGACTGATTTTAATTGGCGCAGTTGTGGGGTCTCTTTTTTTGTGGGTCGGGAAAACCATGCTCCGATTCCATTCATCAAGCATTAGCTCATCTGATCAAATTTTAGGGATGAATTGGTGTACGATCTCTTCAAAGTAGAGAGCCTAAGATTATTACTACCCTCACTTTGATTTGATTAGGTGGATGGAAATCTTAACTTATCATCATCTGGGTTGAATGGTTCATTCTGCTTGACAGCGAAATTGTGGTCTTCGTCGCCATTATACAGTCTGCAAAAGTAGTTTTTTCCATATTTTTAGCATTCGAAGATCGTTTCCTGGGGTTATCAATAGTAAAATCATTTTAATCCGAGGCATGTGATTGATTGATAACCAGTTTTTTTATTTCCATGGTAGAGAAGTTACTTTGATGCAAAACCGTCAACCTGGATGGCCGAATCGTGGGTTTAATCCTTAGAATTAGAACGAGCGCTGTCGTTAGACCATTTATGACCATTTTTGTTTCAAGACTCAAACTCCGGTTGAAAATCCTTATAGATCTCAGCTCCAATTACAACACAGTAGCTCATAAAGGATTTCCACTAGTCTGTTGATGCCACCATCGATTGTATCCGGGGGAATTGTTCCACCACATGTCCTCCGCCTAATGTACTCTTGTACTCCCTTACAAATTTAGGTTATTCAGGTCATCAGGATGTACATCGGTGAAGTATCAGTACATAAAGGATCTTGAGGTAGAGCAAGATCCATACTCTGACCGCCCTCCAATCGTGGTAACATTTGGTTTGAAAATTCAGGAATACGAAGATACTTTGGACATGATATGTGAATATAAATTAAATGAAGAAAATGCTTAAATTTACAGTCGACACCTTGAAAAATTACTGGCAATAAGGCAAAATATTGCGCTATGGGAAAGTGAGGAAATAATTAAGGCTTCATATTCAAATTCTCAATGGAACGGTAATAACAGTAGCCGATGTATGGAACCATGGTTCGACGTGGAAAGTTAATACTAAGATTTCAATTGGATGCATGTCTTTTATATTTCCACAGAAGAATCCGTTAAGCAGATGTATACTCCTATTGAAGCAAATTGCAAATATTCTACTGTCGACCAAATATTTGCATTTCTGATCAAATTTAAAAAACTTTACGCATTCTTCGTAGATTTCAAAAGGACCTAAGGTGTGGTTGGAAGGGAAATTTAAAAAAAAAAAAACCGAGAGCCATCCGAAATCTATTCGGGGAAACACGGGCAGCTGTATAGAATGGTGAAACAACTTCAGAACAGTTCCTAAGCTCTCAACTCTTTTCTTGGACGACATATAAGATTTTCTCCGTGGAGGTGTGAAATTTGCAGTGATTTCCATCTAGGCCTTGTTGCTTTCTTCTAACGATATTGTGCTTATATTCTCCTTAATGGATGTAGCTCATGATCAACGGACTTTATGAATGCTGGAAATTATAGAAACTCGTGGTAAACATAGATAAATACAATATAGGATAGTTAAATTTAGAGAAAAAGGTGAATAGCGAAAGAATTGAAGTCGTTAATGAAAATAAAAAAATTAGACATGGAAACGCATCCTCAGGGAAAGCTTCCGAAGGCCAAAATACATATGCTCGTCTCTCAAAGACTGTAAGTAGAAGACTGTATAGCTTATAATTTACATCTGCTTTTAGTAGATACAGACATAAGGCCTCGGTATACGAGTACATCGAGCAAAAAGTGCGTCTAGACAAGATGGGGTGACCGTTTACTGACGAGCCCAACCCCACATCCCACTGTGCGGTGCCCAGTGTACAAAAAAATTGATGAAATACAACAACATGTTTTGAATCTCCTAAACATTAGCGAGTGTCAAAATTTTTCAAAATGTGATTTGCCTTCAAAATGTAGCATTTTTAACATGAATGTGGGGAAACAGTGTTCTCGCAATTGTTTTCACTTGCAAAACGTCACTACCTTTGGTTGCAAACTGAATTCAGTTTACCAGATAGTTTGTTAAGTTTATTGAACAAATCTAATCCCGAAGAACTTCCTGGAACTAGTCGTGGAAGACCTAAGAAGTCATACGAAGAATCGTCTCATAAGACAAAGAAGCGTTAGATAAACCCACTTTTCACATCATGGTCAAGTCAAGAGTTGAATTTTGCAGTAAAATTATCTACTTCTTCTACTGAAAAACAGTCACCTAAAGCTGAAAAGAATGTTGCTCTATCTCCATAGAAAGCATTGAGTTTGAATCTTGACTTCGATCTTTTTAAGACGAAATACATATTGTATTTCTAAGGTCGGTGGTAAATGGGATCTATAAAAACTTCTTCCCTAGTCTATACTTACTTACTTAGGTGGCGCTACAGTCTGGGGTGGACCTGGGCCACAACCAACAAACCTCTCCAGCCAGCACGGTTGCGAGCCAGCTGCCTCCAGTTGCGCACGCCATGTTAGTTGAGCTCCCCCTCCACTTGTTTGCGCCACCTACCGCGAGGTCGTCCTCCACTGCGCCGTCCATCCGGGGTGGATTGGAAGACTTTCTGGCTGGGAACGTTGGGCTCCATCCGCTCTAAATGACCCAGCCATCTTAGTCGCTGTATGTGAACTCTTCTGGCTAAGTTGATGTCCTTGTACAGGCCGTATAGTTCGGCATTGTACCTTCTCCTCCACTCACCGTCTATGCAGACGGGACCAAAGAACGCTCGAAGAACTTTTCTCTCGAAATAACCAAGGGCATTCTCATCCGGTTTTGTCAAAGCCCATGCCTCTGCGCCATACAGCAGGACTGGGATGATTAGTGCCTTATAAAGAGTTACCTTAGTAGTTAGAGATAGGGTTTTGTTACTCAATTGCCGTCTTAGCCCATAGAAACAACGATTGGCAAGATCAATTCTTCGTGTGATCTCCCTACTGATGTCATTTGCGGAGTTCACCATAGACAAAATCCTTTACTACCTCAAAATTATACCCGTCTATTGTGGCGTTCTGTCCAAGACGCCGATGTTGGGAATCCTTTTTTGTAGACAGCATATATTTTGTTTTGCTTTCATTGACCGCTAAACCCATCTTTGCTGCCTCGATCTCAATACTAGCAAAAGCCTCATTGACGGCCCGCTGAGTTCTTCCGATTATGTCAATGTCATCGGCGTAAGCGAGTAGTTGTACAGACTTGTAAAAGATTGTACCTCCGGTGTTGGCTTGTGAGTTACGTACAATTCTCTCAAGTACTATGTTAAAGAGATCGCATGATAGCGCGTCACCTTGTCTAAGACCTTTCCTGACATCGAACGGTTCGGTGATGTTCTTACCGACTTTGAATGGACGAGCTTGGCAAGAATGCCAAGACTAGACATGGCTCTGTATAACTCGTCTTTACGCTATCATATGCAACTTTGAAATCGATGAAGAGGTAGTGCGTATCGATTTTATATTCATGGGTTTTTTCCAAGATCTGCCGCAGTGTGAATATTTGGTCAATTGTTGACTTTCCCGGCCTGAAACCGCACTGATAAGGACCTATCAGGTGGTTGACGATCGCCTATTAAGGGTTCATCCACCACTATCTCTTTTTCAGTACCATGACAGTATTGAAAATTCTTACAAATCTCAGCCCCAAATATGTCGAAGTAGCTCAAATAAGGTATCCGCTGCCCTGTAGACTTCACCGTTGATTCAATCCAGAGAATTCATCCGCCGCACGTCCTCCTTTTGAAGAGCTCTTGCTAGACTTCTGAGGCGCATATTTCAGCGAATCAGGTCAACAAGAAATGCCTCGTCCGGTTAAACATATGCGCGCTGAAGTTCACCCAGATGTGCTTACGCAGGTCTGAGTGTTCAGCTGCACCGACATCGTCAGACTCAGCATAGCTATTCAGCGGGAACCACGGGGAGGTGATGATGCGATTTTGCCACGCCCTAGTCTATATGCCCTGATATAATTTAAAAAAAAACTACATACTTCCGAAGAAAAAGGAAATAACAGAGACAACAGCCTCAGTCGATTTCCAAAAACTTTTAGACAAAACAGGCGGAAGTATTCTTGAAGTAGCTGAGGTAGAACAAAGTACAACTACAACCTTGGTATCCAAGTGGGGTTTTGATGGAAGCTCTGGGTATAGCACATACAAGCAAACATTTTCTAACACTGAAAATACAGACGAGTTTCTATTTTTTATTGGGTTTTGCCCTCTTAAACTGGTAGACAACTTCACTGGTAAAGAAATTTGGAAAAATCCTGGGTGGGCCAACTACAAGTTTCTTTTTAAAAATACAATAGAATGAACAAAATGACATTTTTTCCATATATTTTGACTTTGTTAGTAAGAGCAAACATTCCCATTAATTATGGAATACAACGTCGTTCAAGTGGCTGCCTCAGCTGGCCTCGCAGTAGCGCATTCTATCACTCCAATTTTCCAAGATCTTGTTGATGGTTTCGGGCTGTAGCTCATAGATTGCTTGGATGATATTGGCCTTAAGTGCTTGAATCGTTTCCGGATTGTTGGTATAACATCGGTCCTTCCCGGTTCCCCACAAAAAAAAAGTCCAAAGGGGTCGAATCGCAGCTCCGAGGCGGCCAATTGACATCGCCAAGACGGCTGATAAAACGATTTGGGAATTTGGTGCGCAAAAGACCGATTGTGGCATGGGCTGTGTAGCATAGCGCGCCATCCTGCATGAACCAGAGGTCGTCCAAATCCATGTCTTCAATTTCAGTAAAAAAAAAGTTGTTAACATGGCTCTGTAACGCCCACCGTTGACCGAAACGTTGTTCCCAGCCTCATTTTGGAAGAAAAATGGTCCAATGATGCCACCACTCCACAATCCACACCAAACTGTCACTCTCTGTAGATGCATTGATGTTGTCTACTAGCATACCAGTCTCACGAACTTTTTGCACAAACTTGCGTACAGCAGGCGCGGTGGGTGCTTCATTTTGGCCAAAACTTCTTTTCAAAAAACGCACTGTTTGGGCTACACAGCACTCTCTTTGGAAATAAGTTTTCAATATTTTCCAATATTGTTCAAGCGTAAAGTGACTCATTTCGTTCCGCGGAGATATGATACTGTCTTTCTGTTAAGATTTTGAGCGGGAAACAGCTGTCAGTTGCAAAATAACCTACGATTTAAAAAGACACTTGTAGTTCGCCCACCCGTACTTGGAAGGTACTGCTTTTCGGAAAGTGGTGCAGATATTGAATTTTCAAATACGAGTAATATGCTGTTCACTTAGATCGACGGCAGTGTACGTAACACTTTATTAAGAACGAATGCCGCGGCAAAATGTTTCATTTGTGGTGCAGCTCATAAAGTGATGAATAAAGAAGCAATCAGCGAAAAAATACCCAGGAAAGAAATGACCGTTTTGGACTTTCTATCATTCATTCTTGGATAAGATGTTTTGGATGTTTGCTTCATATTTCATACAGACTACCCTTTAGGACTTGGCAGGTGCGTGTATCCAAAAACAAATTTGTTTTTGAAAACAGAAAAAAGGAAATTCGAAACTCATTTAAAACCAGAATGGGTCTAATAGTCGATAAAATCAAACCAGGATTTGGATCAACTAATGACGGGAATATCGCTAAAATATTTTCTACAAATTCAAAATTAACAGCAGAAATTACTGGAATCGACGAAAAGCTAATTGAGAATTTCTATACTATTTTAAGACTGATAGCATGTGCGAAACATATAAATTTACCTAGGTAGGTAGGAAGGAAACAAGGCAGACCTACTTACAACTTTATAGTTGGTACTATAGGTATATGCCTAGTAGTGTTAACAAACTACTTATTCATGGTCCGGCTATTATTTCATTTTCCGACTTACCCATAGGGCAACTCTCAGAAGAGGCTTTAGAAGCATGCCTTAAAGAATTTCGAAAGCATAGTCTTGCACATACAAGAAAATCCTAACGGATGTAGGAACGCCGAACATAAAACAGAGGCAGTATTGGTAAGCAGCCGCAAGAAAAGAGAGGAAATCACTATCAGAGTAGGAGATCATAATACGACATCAAAATCGGTTATCAAATACCTAGGTGTGATGATCGACGCGAGGCTCACTTACAAGGAGCACCTTGAAAGAATGTTTGTCAAAGCGGCTCGGGTGAGCGGTGCCTTATCAAGAATAATGATAAATATAGGAGGACCTAGGCAACAAAGGAGACTTATTCTATCCAGGGTGGTGCAGTCCATCCTTATATATGCGGCACCCATATGGGCCAAAGCTATGGCGAAAAAGA
Source organism: Brachypalpus laphriformis (assembly GCA_945910035.1). Taxonomy (NCBI): domain Eukaryota; kingdom Metazoa; phylum Arthropoda; class Insecta; order Diptera; family Syrphidae; genus Brachypalpus; species Brachypalpus laphriformis. The sequence continues at coordinate 194,791,867 of OX246754.1, read as the reverse complement.
CCTACGCAAGAAGGATAAACTCTGTCAACAGACTATGTGCGCTGAGAGTATGCTGTGCCTTCCGTACGGTGTCAGACGAGGCAGTATGTGTCATCGCGGGAATGCTACCAGCGGATATCTTGGCTTTCGAGCTACAAAGGACCTACGACGCCAAAATTCAGGAACCTCAAGCGTCAGTCAAAAATATCAAGCTGGAAGAAAGACAGCGAAGCATTAGAGCATGGCAGGAGCGATGGAACCAGTCCTCAAAGGGAAGATGGACCCATCGACTTATACCGGATATCCAAAAATGGATGGACCGGAAACACGGAGAGGTAGATTTCCATCTTAGCCAGTTCCTAACCGGACATGGCTGCTTTCGAGCGTATCTCAACAGGTTTGGGCTCGATGAATCTCCCAACTGTCCAAATTGCGGAGAGGCCTCAGAAGACGCTCAGCACGTATTTTTTCAGTGCCCACGTTTTCATATAGAGCACAGAGAACTGGAGGAAAAAATTGGAGAAATACCAACTCCCGAAAACATTGTGCACCATATGATAGCATCGAATGCAATATGGGACGCGGTGAAACAAGTTGCAGCGATAATCGTGCAGGAACTTAGGCGGCTGGAAAGAGTCAGAAAGAGCAACCAAGTCCAACCGGCAACACTTTTGGAACAAGGAGCGGAAGACAGCGAATGAAGAGCATAAATAGCTAACCAGCCCCGCGAAGTAATACCTAACGGTAGTCCCGCGGGGAGAGTGGTTGAAGTGTGCAGGGTGTGGTTTAGTACGTAGGCGTATTTCTGGCATCGATTATTCAGGTTTGCGAATCGTGCATGCCAGTAGCTCGGGCTACTGGTATCTTTAGAAGATAACACACCCTTTGGCGCAACCATAAAAAAAAAAAAAAAAAAACGGATGTATATGTAGTGACCACACACAAAGAAAGCTATGTAAAAATATGTTACGGTTCTTTTGGTCACCACATAGTTTACTCAGCACACAATAGCAGAGATGAGTTTTGTAACTTATTCACTGATGATAGTGAGTCAGTCATTATCCGCCATCAACGCACCACGGTTCGGCAGCTGTAATAACTTTATTTAGTTTTTTAATAAAGAATTTATTCGATTGAAACCAATCGTCGCCTTATTAATCCACTGAATATACAAATGAAGATTTAATGACAGTGCTTCTGCGTAGATCCGATCCTGCACTTTCTTATTTAAGGAATCCAGTTTCTAAAAAGTCCATAGTTCTGGACATCATCTCAGGAACTATTTAATAGACCCCGGAAATGTAGAATGATCTTCAGCTGAACCTTCATATTTTGAATCAAATGCCGAGAGTGATGATGGACTGTCCGAAGAGTTCCCAATCAAAGTCGGGGTGCACCAGGGAAGCGTCTTAGGTCCTTTGCTCTTTATTACAGTCCTTGATTATCTGCCTGTAGAAAAAGTGACGGACCCGAAGGTAAATCAATTATTCTTTGCTGACGATGAAGCCATCAAAAGTGAGGATCTTACATCCCTGAGCACTTGATGTGTAGGTGGACGTTTTGGAGGGAAATGGGTATCGAATTAGTTCGAAAAAGGCAGAGTACTTGTGCTGCTTATTCTCTGATCCACTCAAGCATATTCCAGATATGCTTTTTGGTGTTTTCTGGGATTCGAACTTGGAACCCATGCGTAGTGATCCAGCACATTAACCACTTACGCCACGGCGCCCACTCTCAGCTGGTATTGCCACGTTCAAAGAAGAGATCATTTGAACCCTGTTAAAAAGGCAATATCAACGAACGTACAAAAGACATCGCACGGCAGGGGAGGCAGGCCTATAAACGCCTGGATCACACAAATGCAACGACACCAGCATTTAATTGGCCTCATTTTTTGACCCCGTCACTCACTTTATCCAGTCTCTGCCATCACGTTAGAGTTAATGAACAGAACTGAATCTCCTTTTGCAAGAAGTCTTTGATGTGAGATAGTTTGATTATTAGAAGCTGTATACATACCATATGTCGTCTCTCATATGACTAATAACTTAAACAAAGCTTCGGGCAAACATCTCGCAGGGACTAGGTAAAACTGTGAGAATGCAACGATTGACTGCTTCGCCTGCAGATATTCAATAACTACTTGCTGCTTCCACACTCTTTCAAATAACCGTTAAGCCAGAAACCAATTCATCTCAGTTTACCTTAATGAAGACATTTAATAGCCCCAAGCCATAGATACATTTCTAAGATGCCTTACCCTCTAAAGTGCCCATAAAATTGCATTCAAAATATCTTCTTCCATGACACAGCCTATATCGAATGTAATTAAGTCTTTATATTAATTTTTAATGCAAACAATAGAACGTGCGAGAGTCTCTGCCATAATACGAGTAACTGTTGAACAACCCAGAATCTGCTAGTTCACGCAATTAACTGCATAACTACCGCGCCCGAGCACCTTCTACCTAGTACCAACCGCTTCTCCATGGAGCAACACATTCGTGTGGCCAACACTTCCGTATTTCTGTACAACTAGATGTTGCGGGATTGAGATTCGCTTTATTTGATGCGCATACCTTGCATCATCTCGTTCTTCGATGGGTATTCATCCACTTAGGGCTTTCAATTAAAAAGAAGGCTCTGCTCCGTGGAAATTCTGGTTCGCATCGGTCGTTGGTTCAATTCATTCATATACGTGGTTGCGCAAAACTAGTATTTTCCTATTCTGGTGGGTCTGGTTGCGTTGGAACAGTAGAGTTATTCTACTGCCATTCCATGGCACGAAGCCTTTAGGAGTTGATAGCTTTGCAAAAATAGCAATTTACTTCTTCGTTGTCTTGTTGTTAGTTTCCTTTTGCGTCAACTAATGCTAAAAATCTTGTTATTCAAGTCTGAAGAGTTCACTTACGCACGTACAACGGACCGTAGGGAGACGTCGTCGTCGTCGTCGTCATTGTAGTCGTAGTTGGATAGTGTCTTGTTCCTGGAAGCATTCCCCCGTGGTTAATGAGAAAGTCGTCGTTCTATGGGAGTCTTGGGACTATTACGGATTTTTCCTTCTATGACGTGAAATGCTACTGTCGGGAATGTAGGGAGGAGAGGACATGTATTACATCATAACTGGTGGCAGGTGAAACATGTGCAAGTACCTGTGGAGTTGGAAGATATCTTTTTACAAAAGTTATAAGCACGCACAGGTGCACCTATTGTAGACTTTTCTATGCCCTTATATGTTGAACATAGTTGCTTTGTAGCTCATTGTACTCCACCAATAAAGGAGGAAGCAGTCAAGAAGATAGATCGATATTGCTCCTTACAGGACATCTGGTTGAAAACTCTGGAACGGTTGATGGACATCAATGTCAGGTGCTCACAAAAGCAGTATCCGCAGTCAAAAGATTGCCGCCATATAAAAAAAATGTAATTAGAGTCTCATACGGTAGCCGATTGCTTAGGTGCATGGATATCATAGGAAATGAAGGCGACTATCGATTTTTAAGGGCTATGAGTCTAAATCCCAATTCGGATTTCGATGATTATTCGGTTGGATGTGAGGTTTGCTTAAAGAGACAGAAATATTTTCCATCAAGATTAAGGTGCTCTATGTGCCTATTAGGATGGATTAAAAAGCACGAAGTTCGTAACCAATCATCCAGTTACCTTTGCATATATTTGCCAAGAAACCATCAACAAACCGTTCTTCAAAGCCTATAGGAATACCAGGCCATGAAATTTTTAGGCAGATAGATGAACGTGCAACAAGGGTGGATTCTCCATTTTTTTGTGGCTAAGCTACCTCAAGTTCTAATTCTCGTTGTTGTGGTGCGCTTGAAAGACGCGTTTCATGTAACGATTGTTGACTCGTTCAAGTGATTGACGTTTGACTGTACACTTGATGTCGATGCCGCTTGCGATTGCAGCCATTGGAGATGTGGGAAATGCGAATAACGAAGTCGATTAGCTTACGTCCGTTTCCGGATGTGGTGTTTTATAGGCTATGCATGCCGACTGTGCTACCAAAGGTGTCCTCCTTTCTTATTATACCACTGAAATCACCACGTACGATTTTAATTTCGCACTTAGGACACTGCTCATACTCGTAGGTTCTGTCCAGGAGCTGATAGAAACGCTCTTTGGTGACGTTGTCTTTCATCTCTATTAAGGCGTGTGCATATATCAGGTTGATGTTTGCAAATAACTTTGTTCACTTACATGTCTCTGTGACATTCTTCAATGAATGGTTAAGATTGAGCAACCAGCATTATGTGCCCCTACCGGAGTATAGTTCAGAAGCTTGGAAAGTCTACGCGGGTTACATCCAGAGTGAAAGTGCAGCAAAGTGGAGCTCGTAATACTTATCGAATGCTAGACCATGACCTCAAGGAGAAAAACTACTTCCACGACCGTATCGGCCTGGAAAAAATAACCAAGATCTTTAAGGCCAGAGGTGAACTATTGTATCTTAATTTTAATTCTTAAATTTAAATATTTATAATTTAAATTTAAATCTTAAATTTAATTGTGGAGAACACAGAGTAAGTACAAACTATGCAACATGCGCTTGAAAGAAGATGTATTGCAATTTATCGGAATCTGCTCAATTTTAAACCCAATAGGAAGAGCTCACTGGGGAAAAGGCATGCTCGCGGGAAATGAAGCCATATTAATCCTGAATGTTCAAGATTGGAATGTCTTGTATAGCTACCTGAAAACCGCCTCGAAATGCCGACGGCAAATACTTAAATAACGATTCTTAAATAATAATAAAAATATATACTCGTAAGTGCGCTATCCCATTGTGGTTGGGTTTTGGTTGTGCAGTACCGCAAAACCAAATTCAGCAGACGCTCGTCGTTAGTTTACTATGAAATTAAAATGAAAATAGCTATCCGTAGTGGCAGCAGGGGAGGTTTTTTTTTTAGGTTGCGCCAAGGATGTGTAATCTTCATAGATACTAATAGCCCAAGTGCTACTAGCATGCACGATTCGCAAACCTGAGTAATCGATTCCAGGAATACGCCTACGTACTAAACACACACCCTACACACTTCAACCACTCTCCCAGCGGTACTGCCGTTATGTATTTCTTCACGGGGCTGGTTAGCAATTATGCTCTAGTTTCCGAGGCCGCCTCTTGGGCTCTTCTTAGGGCTTCTGCTCCTCGCAGCGCGTTCTGCACACATACTATGAATGAGCAGATCTCCATCCACTCGCCCTCTGATCGTATCATGTGACTTACAAGATTTTCTGGATTTGGCAGGTTTGCTCTATCTTCTGCAAAGCGTCTGCATACTCCGCGTCCTCCTCTTCGTTTGGAAATTCTGGACACATGGGCGAACTATCGTTTCCAAATCTATGGAGGTATTTCCGGTAGCCGCCGTGTCCGGACAGGAACTGTGTGTGGTGGTAGTTACAGTTCCCGCTCGCTCTCTCTGTCCATGATTTTATAGTGGGAATGAGCTTGTGGGTACACCTGCCTTTTGCAGAGCTGTCCCACCTGGTTTGCCACAGCGTTGCTGATGCTGCCCTTTCCTCTTCCTTAATCCCCTTCCTTCGAGGGACGTCTAAGGTATACCTTCTGCATCTCATCCGCGAGGATGTCGATTGGGACGATCCCAGCTAAAACGCAGGCTGCATCGTCGGAGATAGTTCGGAAGCCGCTGATCACTCTGATTGCGCAGAGCCTGTGAGCTGATGATAGCTTCTTCCTGCACTAATTTGTCGCCAGTGCACCTGCCCATGTCGGGGTAGCGTATAGAAGTAGCAGCAGGGGAGGTGATGATGCGATCTTGCAATCCATATTATAAATGGTGATTCAATAAGGGCGCGGATATTCTTTCTTAAATAGGATACACAAAAATTTGTCAACATGTTTTTTTATTTTTTACTTTTTAATTTTATTGTATGCTTTTGGCATTTATGAATGAAACACAATATCCGACAAATACCCATCACGACCTGGCAACACAGGATGCGCGTATCAAAATTGTATATGGCTTTTTGGCATAGTTCGGGTTGTACCTCGTTAATACCGCGTATAATTTCGTCCTTCAGCTCTGGAATCATCTTGGACTTATTGCCCAAGATCTTACTTTTCGCGAATCCTCAGAGAAAGAAGTTCAATGGGGTCAAATTGCAAGATCTCGTTGGCCATTTGACCTCGTTATTTTGTGAGATAATGCATCTCGAAAATTTCGTTCGCAATAGGGCCATTATTTCACAAGTGGCACTATCGTGCTGAAACCACATATTGTTCAAGTCCATTTCATTATGGCGCATGGTGGTCGATTCTCCGACGGACACTCTAAATAGTTCTAACGTCTACGCTCAGCCATATGTGGATGATGCTGCTGTACTTTCTGTCGGGCCATGCCTGGCGACGGTCTATGCTAACGCGCAGGCGGCGCTGGATATGATCGATGAATGGTGCACTAGGAGTCGGCTTGCGGTGAATCCTCTTAAAACTGAAGTTGTTCTCTTTACGAGAAGGAGGATTCTAACCAGTCTGACTCAGCGAGTGCTAAAAGGCGTCACTACCCGCATTTCCAATGAAGCGAAATATCTGGGAGTGATTTTAGATAAGAAACTTCATTGCTCTAAGCACGTTGAGTCGAAAACATCCAAAGCGCTCTCAGTCTTCTGGCAGTGTAAGGGTGCTTTTGCCAAGACATGGGACTTGTCACCGAATAAGGTTCTCTGGATCTACACGGCTATGATAAGACCATTCCTCGCATATGCGTCGGTTGTTCGCTGGAAGGAGCTCTCGCGTAAATATGTGGTTGCCTTTTGCGCCAATCTCCAAAGAACGTCTTGTCTTGGCTGCCCGGAAACTTTTCCGAGTACGCCTGGCTCTGCTCTAGACGCTTTGCTGAACTTACCTCCCCTCGATACTTATATCATGGGTCGCACTATCAAAGCCATTCATCGTCTTAGGGGGGGGGGGGGGCGGTTTTTGGTATACTCCACACTGTAATTTTGATGAACTTGCGCGACACTTATCTTACGACTCCGGTCTTATGGATATGCCTTCTGACGCAATGACACCAGAACTTCAGCTGATGCGCAAATTCAGAGTTGACTTTCCTTGTGTTCAGGACTGGCCTCGGCCAGATTCTGAGCCAGGAATGGAATGCAGTCGTATTTTCACGAACGGTTCCAAAACCAGTCAAGGGTCTGGTGCTGGTGTCTTCGTGGAAGTCGACAACATTTAACTTCTTTTCTCGTTAAGCAAATATGCGTCTGTTTTCTAAACGGAAACTTATGAATCCCAATGGCCATGAATTATGTTGTGAAGAACAGGTGGAAGGGCCGTAGTATTTGTGTCTGCAGTGAGAGTAAGGCTGCGCTTAAGCCCTTGCTTAACCCTCTAACCACTTCCAAAATAGTTCGTGAAACCAAAAATTCCTTCAACTCGGTCGGAAGGCTGATACTTTGTCTCTTATCTGGGTCCCAGGTTACACTGGGATCTTGGAGAACGAGATCTCCGATGAGATTGCTGAGAAGGCTCAAAGGGACTTTCTAAGGTCCCGAACCCACGTTGGGTCTCCCTGCGTCCTCGGTTAGGGTTTTCATTGACGATTGGGTCTCTCACGAACACAATTGTGTGTGGCATGATTCTCCAATTTGTAGGTTGACTAAACGTATGTTCCCGGACGTCTGTAAGAATTCAGCGGCATTTGTAGAGAACTTATTGGCGTCTTGACAGGCCACTTGTCTCTCGCCAAGCACCTTGACGTGCTGGGCTTGAGCGACACTACAATCTGCGATGCTTGTGGAGAGAGCGACGACACCGCGGAACATTATCTCTGTGAGTGTCCGGCCTTTGCTCGTGTCAGGTGGCAGATCCTCGGTGCTGATGTGGTGAGTGCTGGTACTGTAAGCTCCTCATCACTGAAGTGCTTGCTTGACTTTCTTAGAAAGAAAATGAAAATCGAAGAAATTGGGTAAATCATCTGGTAGTACAATGGACCAGTTACGTCTGAGTGCTCCAGTCGACCGTTTCCTATCCCGACAAAAAAAAAAGTCCATTTCATCCAATAAAAAGTCAGTTAACATTTCACGATAACTGCTCACCGTAACAGCGTTACCACCACCATTTTCACGGAAGTATGGTCCGATGGTCAGCCCAAATTTTCAATCGAACGACCTGGATGACGTTGCGCAGGTGTTTTCAAGTGTTGTACAGACCCAGATTCTACACCAAACGCCTTATTTATGTCTCAGATTCTTTCAGGTCGCAATGTCGTTGCCACGTGGGCATGGGTTGTACAAGAGGAAAAAAAAATAAAAAAAAATGTATCAGATGGCCGGTTATGTTTACTGAAAAAATCACACAAAGCGCGAAATGCACTTCTTGCAGAACGACCATTTTCATAAAACGTTCGATCACTTTTACGCGTTGTTTACAAAAACAATCGAATAATTCGATGGTTTTCTCAATTCGAATTATTCGAATTAAATTGAGAGGCGTCGATTGTTGCTCGTCGGTTGTTGACCCGCGATTGTTGAAAATCGCAAGCAACATAGTCGACAACGGTTGTGTATTCGCTTCGCTGATTCTTCAATTCGGTAAGAGAGGGGAGATTGTTGCATTCTGCGTCTATATTTCAGGAAAAACTCTTGCTGTTGTAAATAATGACGTTTTTCGTTGAAAAAGCATTACCCTTTCTGTCAATTGTCGAGTCGAGGAACTAGACGCCAAAGTCAGGACCTTCGAAACAGCCATGGGTGCGGCTTTTAAGGTTTCGTGTCCTATTAAATACAGCAAGAAAAAATTCCCCCCTTGGTGGAACGAAGATCTATCTAATCTGAGGTAGATAACTAGAGAGATCTTCAATGTCTGCTTTAAACACAAGTTCTGGCAACCATATAAGGATTGTCTGAAGGAATACAAGAAATCCATTAAAAGTGCCAAGTCTCTTGCTTGGAAAGACTACTGTCAGTTCATTGAGACCATAAAAGACTCTGCCAGGCTGAGTAAAATTCTGTTCAAGGTGCATTCTAGCCCGTCCTTTATTAAACGGCCGGATGGGACTTGGACGGACTCCTCTAGCGAGTCACTGGAACTTTTAATGCAAACACAATTTCCAGGTTGTAGTAATGAGATTGCCCTCCCACCAGTAGCTCAGGTCGCGCAATCTTCTTCCTGGAATGACATTAAGACAACAATTACAACAGTTAGCACCCTCCTAGGCTATTAACAGTTTCTCTCCCTATAAATCGGCCGGCCTTGATGGTATTCTCCCTATTATGCTGCAAAAAACAGTGGACCAGGTGGTCCCGTGGCTAGTTCCGATCTACAGAAGATGTATTCTCCTAAACCACGTTCCCCTGAGCTAGAAACGTGTTCGTGTTGTGTTTATCCCGAAAGCTGGGAAGCGGGGTCATAGATCCGTAAAGGATTTCAGACCCATTAGCCTATCCTCTTTTCTTTTAAAGACGTTGGAACGCAGCTTAGATATACATATCCGAAATACCCTAGATAAATCCCTACTATCCAAATCTCAACATGCGTACACTAAAGGGCGATCGACAGAGATGGCGTTCCACGAAGTTGGGCGAACGATAGAAAAAACAATCCTCTTCAAACAACATACCCTTGCTACCTTCTTAAACATTGAAGGAGCCTTCAATAACGTCAGTACGGAATCGATTCAAGAAGCTCTGATCCAACTGGGTGTGAAAGAGTGTATTGGCAAATGGATATTGACAATTCTAAAAACTAGAATCATTCAATCGAACCTCGGCAACAGCAGCTCCACCATATCTGTCGTCAGAGGAACTCCTCAAGGTGGGGTCTTGTCTCCTCCTCTATGGCTTATGGTCATCAATAAAATGTTGTGTAGACTTGATAGGAATGGAGTTAAGGTTGTCGTGTATGCGGATGACGTGGTAATATTGGTATCGGGGATGTTTCCATCCGTAATCAGTGAGATTATGGAAGGTGCCTTGGGCAAGAGTAGCTCATGGGCCACTGGATGTGGACTCAGCGTCTACCCAAGCAAAACTGAACTGATGCTCTTTACCACTAAAACCAAAATACCGACGTTTACGCTTCCACAGCTAAACAATCATCTACTCTCCCTATCCTCCAGTGCCAAGTACCTAGATGTGGTACTTGATCCAAAACTAAGCTGGAAGCTTAATATTGAGCAACGGGTAAAGAAGGCCTGTGTGGCTTTCTATGCCTGCAGCAAGACCTTTGGCAAGAAGTGGGGACTTCGCCCGAAGATGGTCTTATGAATGTACACTGCGTGGTGCATCCCATTCTTTCCTATGGATCGCTAGTCTGGTGGCCTGCGCTAAGGAAAGCTTATAACATCAAATTTATCAACAGGGTACAAAGAACTGCGGCTATAGGCGCAACGGGTGCCATGAGGACATGTCCAACCGATGCCTTAAACGTTATTCTGCACCTTTTACCACTCGATTCTCACATTATGCAGCTATCAGCGTGTAGTGCGGTCAGACTGAGGGAAACAGGATGCTGGTGCACCAATCCGTATGGTCACAGCAGTATCCTGAATTTGCTACCGCAGGATCTGGCAGCTAATCTGACCGACTATATAACTCCCACAGTGATCTTTAGAAATGACGTCACGGTCAGATTCCCAACCAGGGCGGAATGGGAAACTGGCGTACTGATAAATGAGTTCGAATCAACAATTTTCACCGACGGTTCAAAAATGGACTGCGGGGTAGGGGCGGGGATATTCTCTGCTTCCTTCAATATTTCCAGGTCGTACCGGCTTCCTGATTCGTGCAGTGTCTTCCAGGCCTCCCAGGACCTCTACACCCCTAAATACCGTTGCCATCCTCATTGACAGCCAGGCCGCTATCAAGGTTATAGTATCTGCCACTGCATCCTCAAGGCTAGTAGAACAGTGCAAAAAAGAACTCGCCTCGCTTGGACACCGCCTAAGGATATGTCTCCTTTGGGTTCCGAGTCATAGCAACATTGAAGGGAATGAGCGGGCTGATGAACTGGCGCGGCAAGGATCTGCCCTTGATGCTTCCCTAGCAAAGGAGGTGAACGTCCCGTTGGGGGTCCTTAAGGGAGGTATCTTCGCGCACTATCTGCTAAAGGCAGATGGCAGATGGCAGGGGGTGCGGAACTGTGTCATCTCCAGGCAGATGTGGCCCGAATACTCCCGGAAAAGAACGCAAGATCTACTAAACAGAAACCGTGCAGATATCGCAAGAATTCTGGCAGTTAGTACTGGCCACTGGCCCATCGGGGTTCATGCCGCCAGAATAGGCATTGTATTTAATGCACACTGTTTCAGCTGCAATACTGCTGACGAGATAGAAACAATCTTGCACTTCCTCTGCAAGTGTCCGGCTTTAGGCAAGGCCAGACAGCGCACCTTAGGTAAACTCTTTTTCGACAACCTTATAGAGCTAGCGGAAATTAACATTGGGGATATTATCAGCTTGAATAAGCCTTACCCCTTTTTCTTCTTCTTTTCCCTAGTAGTTGACACTTGAGTTGTGGTAATAAAACGGCGCTTCTGCGCTAATTAAGTGTCGGCATGGTTTGCCGACACAACAACTCCTACCTACCTACCTACCTTCTGTCAACTGCAATTCTCTCGTTTTTCAATGAACAAAGCAATAAGTATCGTGCCGTTCCGTGTTACGTTTACGTTAAGTGTAGTATTTGTTTACAATAGAAACTTTATATGAATGAGAGTGCTATCCTCTCATCTGCCAGAACTTATATGTATATTGGGTTGTGAGTTTGCATGGATTTTGCCTACGTTAATAGCTCTTGAAACTTTAGCACTGCTTCAGTACATAATGTACATATATTCCTGCATTATAAGTGTCTGTCCACACGTTCATGGGAATGAAAGTCATGCCCAGCGAGACAGGTAGATTTTAAGTGAGTAGAAAAGAGAAGGATTGTTTTCATCAAAAATCCATTTGTAAAGATAATTCTCGGTATGGGTAGATCTTTTTTTAACAGTATCCAATCACTTGCTCCCATTAGCCGGTCGAAATAGAGTCGCCACTTCACGAAACGTCATAAAACGTGAAAAACCCCGTCGAAATGCGCCCATAACCAACAATATTCTTCTTCTTCCTTGTTCAGAGAGCTTATGGTTCAAAAACAAGGGATCATAACTCTCCCACTTCACCGCATTTCTACTGATCCGCCTGTGGGGTTCGCCTATTTGACCTCAGAAAATATCGGCAGACCTGCCGATTTTAGATCATTCGGTTACTGAAGCCGTTGTCGTCGCATTTGTGTGATCCAGGCGTTTATAGGCCTGCCTCTCCTGCCTCGCGATGTCTTTGGAACGTTCATTGATATTGCCTTTTAAACAGGTTTCAAATGATCTCTTCTTTGAACGTGCCAATACCAGCTCAGCTGGTCGCGCTCTATCTTTTGTACTATGGTTTCCTTGACGTGAAGGATTCCACGGATCTTCGAACTTTTTATTCGATCAAGCTTTGTCACTCCTGCTGTCATGCGAAGCATCTTCATTTCAGCTGCCGTTAATTTACTCATACTCATACTTTTTGTACATCGTTCAACATTGTTAACGATATGTGAGCGCTGGACGCACAACTGCGGTATAGAGCCTCCCTTCCACCTTAGGGGCATTTTTCGGTCACAGAAGATGGCGGAGTTTTCTCGCCACTTCAACCACCCTACGCTTATGCGATGATTTATGTCGTCATCACAGGTTGCTTTGCTATTGATCATAGATCCCAGATATTTGAACTTTTCGCACTTGGGAAGCACTGTACACTGGAACAGGAAACACAAGTACTCTGTCTTTTTTAACTAACTTTTTTAACTTTTAACTTTTCTAACTAATGCGATACCCATTTCCCTTCAAAACGTCCACCCACACATCAAGTGCTCATTGCAGGGAAGTAGAATCCTCCCTTATGATTTTTCCATCGCCAGCAAAGAATAATTGATGTACCTTGGGGTCCGTGACTTTACCTTCAATCAGATAGTCAAGGACTGTAATAAAGAGCAAAGAACATAGCACCCTGGCGCACCCCGACTTTGATTGGGAACTCTTCGGTTACTCCAGCGGGGTATCTTACTCTTGTCTTTGCTTTTTTGTACGTGTCCATAATCATCAATACATAGGTTTCTGGAACTCCTCCATGCCTTTGCGCCACCCATATCAGATCTTGTAATTATCTATCGAGTGCCTTTTCAAAGTCAACCAATACAATATGCAAATGCTTTAAGGAATCACGATGTTTTTCCATTCTTCTTCTTCCTTTTATCAGCGACGTTATGATCCGAAAATAAGGGATCGTAACCCTCCCACTTCACTACATTTCTACTGATCCGCCTGTGGGGTTCGCCTACGATGTTTTTCCATTATGATCCTTATACTTTGGATTGCATCTGTGGTTGATTTACCCGCGACAAACCCGCACTGATCATCACATAGCCGTACTATTTTCCGAAGTCGGCCACCTAATACCCGCTCAACAATCATGGCATGTGACATCAGCTTGGTCGAACGGTAGTTATCACAGTTTCGCGTATTACCCTTCACTTTGTATACAGGGAGAAGGTAACTTCCAATGATTCGGCATTGGATCACCTCTCACAAATTTGGAGATAAGAATTCTGAGCCATCTGAACCCGACGTCTTCCATCTTTTTCCAGAACTCAGAGGGCATCTCGTCTGGCATCTCACTAACTTTTTCGACTGTAATGGAGGCTATTTCCTCACGGTTGGGGGTGGCTCTTGAAAAGTATAGCTGGGGAAACTGTTCGTTTAAAAGTTCTTCACAATCCTGCCGCCAGATCTGTATAATTTTGTCGTCATCCGCAAGAGCATTGTTAATGAACTTTAGCGAACGAATCTCCTGAGCAGTCCTCCTTCTTTGGGCGGGTATTTTGAAAATGGTTACGCTCTTGTTCATATTGTGTCTTAGCAGCTCCTGGATAGCCTGGTTTGCATTAGCAACCGGAGAAGATATTTTCTCCAGCTTCCGATGCATTCCTCTCTGCTTGAAGCTGGGCGCACTTCTTCTTCGCTTTTTTCTCGCAACATCTGTATTCGACTTCGATGCAAGCTTTTTCGTCTCTATTATTAGAGTGACACTTTGACCAAGCTTTGAAAGCCGCTTTCTTCTCATTTATCACCTTCTTAGCTTCATCACTCCACCACCATGTTTCTGTAGCGTACTCAACCTGTTATGCCGGCAAATGTTTCAAATTGTACATTGGGTATTACCCCTTGGGTATTATTTTACAAATATCTCTGTACACCTGTCCCTCGAATTACATGGTTTCGCTTTAGCACGGTTTTCATTTTGAAAAATAAAATATAAAAAAATGTTGAGTTTATTTCGAAATGTTGAGTTTATTTGCATTTTTTATGTATTTACCGACGCACCCGTTTCAACTGAAGATTGTTTTTATTTTCTTTAGTTTTTGTTTTTACATTATTTTTATTTTTGTTAAAGAAAAGTTGTTTACGTTTATATGTTTTTCGTTGTTGTAAATAAAGAAATGAGTTGAAAACATAAAAATGCAACGTCTTTGAAAACGTTATGATTCTACTAGAGCATCGGCTTCGTGGCTTGGCGTTCAGTGGAGCCAATGTCAGTTTTTCCATACAAGCCTTGTCCCATTTTACACGGTTATTATGAACGTATCTACGAATTTTCTTTATTTTCCTTGATTCGATTTACGCGGCTTAAAATTGAATTCCAATCCTCCATTTTCATATGCATTTGGATGGCAAACGACTAACAAAGGCCTCATAGGGGCAGCATCTCCCGATAGGTGCTGGTCCGCTAAGTAACGAGTAGGAGCCACTGCAGCCGAAAACCTAGCAGCTCTGTTAGTAAGCCCTACTCCCACCTCCTCGTGGTGCCATCTGGGAATTTCTTCGGAAATTGCTAACGGGAGAGGACGAATGGCGAGCTTCCTGCGCCAAAAAACAGGATAAGTGTCGGTTGGTCTGTGGCCCAGCGAGCCGCAACCGTAAAACAAACTATTGCTCCGAAACGGAAACATACGCCTCGGATACGGACTGATCATTTGTTGACGACCTTTGGCTATCGGACACGGACAACGATCGGATTCTGGAACGTTAAGACCCTCCTGGACTCACTCAAGGAAGGGCCTTATAACGCCAGATTCCTCCAATTGGAGCGCGAATTCGCACGGTATAAAATCGACATCTTAGGGCTGAGCGAGATAAGATGGTACGATGCTGGGGAATACATCTCCCCAACAAAAAGCACTGTCATGCTCTACTCTGGTAAACCAGCTGGAAGTGCACGGAGTTCTGGCGTAGGACTCATGCTAACTCCAGCAGCACGTAGTAGCCTCATATCCTGGAAACCCCATAGTGACCGGATATTGACGGCTAGGTTCCAGAGTAGAGTTAGAAAAATTACCATCATACAGTGTTATGCTCCGACTCTAGACGCGACTGCGGATGAAAAGGATAATTTTTATAGCCACTTAGGTGCCGCCTACAACCAAACGCCTAATGGGGACATCGTAATGGTAATGGGAGATCTCAATGCCAAGGTGGGTAGCGACAACACCATGCTTAAGCACGTGATGGGAGTTCACGGCGTGGGAGACCGTAATGACAATGGTGAGCGGTTTGTGAACTTCTGCAATACCAACCGCCTAGTCATCGGAGGTACGCTGTTTAAGCATAACACCTGCCATAAGATCAGTTGGGTCTCTACTGATAGGCAACGAACATCCAACCAGATCGACCACATTGCGATCAGTCGCCGCTTTAGAAATTGTCTCCTGGACGTCCGAAACAGACGTGGAGCTGACGTCGGACAAGAACGAGATCACCATCTTATGGGAGCTCATTTACGCCTTCGTACTGCATCCGTCAACAGCAACCGCTCAAACTTACTTAACATCACCAGGTTTAATATCGACAGGCTCAAGGTTCCCCAAGTGCGCCAACAGTTCAGGGACCATCTTGCCTTAGAAGCAGAAGCAATCAGCAGCATAGAGAACATGGATGACCACTGGAGAGCTGTGAAAAATGCTTTTGCGACTGGGGCACGCACTTATGTCGGTAAAAAGCAGAAACACCACCGCACATGGCTTTCTACAGACACCTGGAGACGGATCGATGAGCGTACAGCAATCAAGGCTCGGATTGCAGCGGCCTCAGCAGTAGAGAGAACCGAGCTTGAAGCCCAATACCGTGCGAAGAAGAAAGAAGTGCAGCGTAGTGTGAGACGTGACAAGCGTCAACATGTCAACTCACTGGCCTCAAGGGCTGAAGAAGCAGCGAGTAGGTGCGACAGTAGGACTGTTTACAACATCACTAAGGAGCTCATTGGTGGTCGAAACTCCAAACAACATCCAGTGAAGAGTCTAGACGGTGACCTTCTGATTTCGGATGAGGATCAGCTCACTAGATGGAGAGAACATTTTGCTGCAGTGCTAAATCACTTAGACGACGGCGGTATGATCTTGAATTCGAATGAGCAGTTCGAAGCAACAAATTCCCGAATTCGCACCGTACCTCCCAGTAAAGCTGAAATAATAACAGCAATCAAGTCCCTCAAGAAAAACAAAGCGGTGGGTATTGATGGCATCCCTGCCGAGCTATTTCAAGCGGCGCCAAATACATCGGCAGATTTGCTGCATCCGCTAATACGGAGAGCTTGGGATAGTGAACAATTTCCACAGGAGTGGAAAAGGGGGATGATCATTAAGCTTCCAAAGAAGGGTAACTTGATGGAGTGCGGTAACTGGAGAGGTATATGTGTTCTTCCAGCTGTAGCCAAAATAATAGCTGGAATAATTCTAGAACGAATTAAAGATCATTTAGATTCAACTCTCGATGTCGAACAGGCAGGCTTTCGCGCTGGATCCTCCTGCATCGACCACATAAACACCTTACGGATCATAATCGAACAATGCGTTGAGTATAGGTCTCCGCTACATTTACTGTTTATCGACTTCGAGAAGGATTTCGACAGCTTGAATCGAGATGCTATCTGGCTGGCCTTGCGCAGGAGAGGCATTCCAGAAAAGCTTATAGCTATTATCAAGGCTACATATGAGGGCAGCAAGTGTCACGTCGTGCACAATGGTAAGGTGTCGGAGGACTTTGAAGTCCAAAGTGGAGTACGTCAAGGGTGCATACTGTCCCCACTATTGTTCTTGGTGGTTATCAGCGATGTACTCCGTGCAGCATTGACGGAAGCTAATTCTGGAATTCGTTGGACTATGACATCTTACCTTAAACACCTAGATTACGCTGACGATGTTTGTCTACTTTCACATCGGATAATGGATCTTCATTTGATGGCCCCAAATCTAGAAGCTGAGGCAAACAAAAGCCCTGAGTACTTCCAATACCCGCGCTCAACTTAACATTGCCGGAAAGCAAGTCGAGAAAGTTGATAACTTTCTATATTTAGGAAGTGTCGTCTCGGCTAATCGCGGTGGCACCGAACTGGATGTGTGCAGCAGAATCGGGTAGGCTAAAGCTGCGTTCGGAATGCTGTCCAAAATCTGGAGAAGCAATGTTATTAGCTTAAGAACCAAGCTACGACTGTTCCGCTCCAACGTAGAATCAGTGCTGCTTTATGGGTGCAGTACCTGGAAGGTGGACACCATTAACACACGCAAGCTGCAAGTCTTCGTAAACAAATGCTTAAGAATCATCTTGAGGATTTTTTGGCCGAACCGCATCTCCAACGAACAACTTTATCTGAGAACGGGCCAAGAACCTATAAGCATTACTATACGAAGAAGAAAGTGGCAATGGATTGGACACACCCTACGGCGCGAAGACAACTCCATTGCGAAATACGCTATGCAGTGGAATCCGCTCACCCAGGCAGGCAGAATAGCGGGACGCCCTAGGCAAACGTGGCGCAGAACAGTTGAGGAGGAATCGAGCTCTTTAGGAATGAGTTGGAGGCAGCTCAAACGCGTTGCAGAACTCCGAACACGATGGCGCGCAGGCGTGGTTGACGCCCTATGCCCCCCGAGGGGTTAAAGGACATAAGTAAGTATTTTCATATGCAAGCTTTGTCTCTTTTTACACGGTTTCGATATACACGATTTAGTTGGGAACGTATCTACCGTGTAATTCGAGCGATAGGTGTATATCCATTTGTTCAAACAGTTAAATATTCAAAATAACTTTGTCAGTTTAAAAATGATTTATAACAGAAAATCAATGAGAACTACATTACCCGCTGTTCCTAACAACATCAAAGTCTTGGTCGTAAGTGTACCAAGTGCACATACTATGTGTTGCATACGCTTAGGAGTTAGAAAAAAGAAAATCGTCAACGGAAAACATTCATTTCAAATTTAAATTGAACCATAGAATATGCACACTTTACGGCATTTTCTTTTTTTCTTAAATACCTGTGAATGACTATATGGTTGAGTAAATTTACAAAGCCAAACATAAGGGTATTTAGTATCCAATTTGAATGGTCTTATTAAAAAGAATGAGAGACGGTTCGCTATAAAAGGGTTGATACAATTTTGTTTGAAGTACCTAAAATTTTGTGTGGCCTGGCACCCAGCACAGGTGAATGTTGAACTGCTCTGCCATCCCCGTAAGCGACGAGCAGCAGGCCAGACCGGCCTTTGAAGTAAAAGAGAACGATTCCAGGCACTTAATTGCCGCTTAATTGTCCGTGAAAATATAAGATGTAAGAGAGCAATTAGCCTTTGGTTAGGTTAGATTAGGTGAAGTGGCTGTGCCGGCTGTCAGGACACACTTAGACCAATGTTAGGTCCATTATGATACCGCGTGTTTAAGAGCAGGCGATTACCGCGTACCTAGAGGAACCTTCAAAAAAAGATCGTGTTGGATGTACTCGTATACTAAGAGATCTCAATGTACCTGATGTGACTGAGCAGGATGACTGATTAAATCGAACCCTGGTTGTCTAGGTAGACCGTAGTAAGGTGCGTAAGAGTATTAGAAGTGACTGATTCCATCGAGCCCTTAGTACTATAATGCAATTCCAATAAGGCAAGCAAGCAATTAGCCTTACTAAGCAGCGATACTATTTGCGGCGCTGACGGAATTTCTCCTATTGTGCTAATGGCATCGTCTTGAGCACACTTGTTTCGAGCATAAAGTAAAGTGTTTTCCCCAAAATTTGGAAAAAACTCTTTTTTTATTTCAGTTCACCAACGGGAAATCGAGGTGAAGTATCTAATTGTAGACCTATTGCCAAGCCACCGTGTCTGTCAAAACTGTTCCAGGCTATAGTTTGTAAGGGTTTTTATTTTGCTTGCAAACGATTTCTCTCAACCAAGCAACATGGGTTTATAAGTAGAAGATCCACTGTAACAAACCTACTGGAATTTTCAAATAAAGCTGCTGAAGGGGGTAGTCAGGCCGACTGTTTTTATACAGAATTCGGCCTTACACAAACCTTCTCACAGCTTAATTCCCTTTAAAATGAAAAAATAAAATCATTGGGTTATCCTAGTCATTTGGTTCGATGGATAGGTTCTTATCTTGAAGAATGAACTTATAAAGTTTTATTTCGGGGAATAACTTCCGATACCAGTTTTGCTACATCCGGTGTACCCAAAAGAAGTCAATTAAGCCCTCTTTATTTATTATTGGCAATAATTAAGAATTCTCGAATTTTAGTTTATGCAGACGACATTAACATATTTAGACCCGTCCGTAGTCAGTTCGATTGCATTGCTATGCAAAATGATTTAGATACGTTCGCCGAACAATGCTGTAACAATAATTTATTCTTAAACGTATCTACGTATAAATGCCAGTCCGTTAAAAAAAATGCTAATATCCCTTACAGATATTACATAACATTTGAGCCAGAACAGGGTATCCTTAATCGAAATAATTTCCACCTGAAAAATGCTAGAGCGATCTGGGAGGCAGAAGGATATACTTAAGCTGAGCCTTTCAGTAAAGACACCACCACCCACTCCATTTCCGGTTTTGGATCCGTCTGTATAGAAGTGAATTGAACTTCTTTCTATCCTAGAACGTTTTCGCACTCAGACGGGGCGGAGATAGTTGCACGGAAGTTATCAAACTTGAGTTTCAGTGGGTTGTCGGTGTTTTTGAATGTAAAATTCAGTAGATCTAAGATCGAGGAGTGGCCAGCTTGTAGGCTAGACCACTGGGAGGAGGCTTTCAGACAAGCGACCGCACTAGCAGCCATCAATTTGTCGAAAATATCTAGGGGCAATAGGATTTTTTTTTTTATGAAATTTTTATCCCTAAAAAATTTCCTTAAAATTATGTTAAGCAACTTTTTTACGTACGATCAACAGAAGTTGTAGTACAAGCCATTTTTTGTCAGAAAAATATTGAGCTCGAAAATAATTCACAGAAAACGCGTACTTTATCTAGAATATGAATGAAAAACGAATGTTAAATATATGTACTTGGAATGCAAATGGACTTTTGCAAAACTCGACGAATTGGAAATCTTCCTGCGTGAAAAACATATAAAAAAAGAAACACGTAAAAAAAGAATCGCATTTAAAAATAGAAGGCTATAATGATTACTACGCTTGCCACCCTTCGGGAAAAGCGAGAGGCGCATCATCCTTGCTTATTAAAGACTGCATCGAACAATCCGAAGACCTAAAGATAGAGCTTAAAACTTTGCAACTGTGCACGATTCGAGTTACAAATCGTCAGCGTACTCTTAAAAGCGAACCGCACAGGCGGATCAGTAGAAATGCGGTGAAGTGGGAGGGTTGTGATCCCTTGTTTTCGGATCATAACCTCGCTGATAAAAGGAAGAAGAAGAAGAAGCGTACTCTTTAAACCTGTTCTATCTACTCTCCACCGCGTTCCGCGCTTGAAAAAAGTGATTTTACTAATTTGTTTGAATCGCTGATTATTAATGGCGATTTTATTAGTGACGATGTTTTGGGGCTCAAGATACAGCTCGAAAAAAGGTAGAATGCTCGATGGGGCAGGTATGGAGTATAGTTGTGATTTCCATTCCATGGGTAGACCAACTTACTGGCCAACAGATACTTCGAAAATGCCTGACCTGATCGATTTTTTTCGTTGTGGAATATTTACCAACCACATAAAAGTTAAGGAGAACGTTTATCTGTCGTCTGATCATTCCCCAGTTATTTTGACTTTGAGCGAAAAACTAGTCTATAACCTAGAGCCAGAGAGATTAACTGGTAGAACAACTAACTGGGAAGGCTTTAGGAACGAAATTGAAGATAATGTTAACCTGAGCGTTCCACTTACGACATCTTATGAACCTGAGGTTGAAGTTAGTCGCTTCATTGAGATCGTACAGTTCGTCTCTTGGAATAATACGTCCAATCCAAGGAAACACCGGACATTTACGACAGGCTTACGATATCCTCCGGAAATAAAAGAATTGGTCAAGGAAAAAACAAAAGCGCGTAAAAAATTGCAACAAAATCGTGCTCCGCAGCATAAAGCACACTTGAATCGTCTGTGCAATTCGTTGAAGAAGACTATTAAGGATTTTAAGAATCGTGCAATAGGCTCTTACCTTGAAAGTTTAACAGCGAAAAAAGATTCCAATTATTCACTTTGGAAAGCTGTAAAAGGCACCAAAAGGCCCAAAGTCCCCGCGCGGCCAATCAAATTAAATCAAAATGAATGGGCGAGGGAAGATAAAGAAAAAGCGGACGTCTTTGCGGCCCACCTGGAAGAAACCTTTAAACCGTACGATGGTCAAGTGGTTTACGATAACCGCAATATGCTGGATTTACCATCTGACGATTTGACGCTCACAATTGCAACGCTAAGGGAACTCAAACATGAGATCGAGAATCTAAAACCTAAGAAATCTCCTGGTTATGATTTGATTACCGGAGAAATTCTCAAAGTTTTACCTAGAAAAGCATTGATTAGGCTTCTCCATATTGTAAATGCTGCACTTAGATTAAAACACGTGCCGAGCCAATGGAAAGTTGCGGAAGGTATAATGGTTTTAAAATCGTATAGACCGATTTCGCTTCTTCCAATCATATCGAAAATGTTCGAGAGGATATTATTAAGGCGTCTCCAACCGGGTAGAATCATATCTCGGAAATAGACTCTTTCCTGTTAGACATGGAGTCGATACTCCGAACTTAAAGAAATTTCGGCCGGCGTACCGCAAGGGAGCGTTCTTGGGCCGCTTCTCTATTTGTTATATACTCGTGATGTACCGAACGAGATGGCACTATCCTTGCTACGTTTGCGATGACACCGCTATCCTAGCAGAAAGTAAAACAATCGAAGAAACGACTGCAAAACTGCAAAATGCACTGAATAATGTAAATGAATGGACGAGGGACTGGCGGACCGCCCTTAACGAATCGAAATCTGTTCACGTGAATTTCACTTACAAGAAAACTAATAACTTGCCAATTTTCCTAAACTCGGCCCGAATACCTTTTGCAAACGAGGCCAAATACCTGGGAATGGCACTCGACGCAAGACTGAAATGGAATTCGCACGTGAAAATGAAACGTAAAGAACTCGAAATCAAATATGCATAGAGAAATGGACTGGTTACTCGGAAAATATTCGCAGCTCAGTACTGAGAACAAACTGCTTTTATACAAGCAAGTGCAAAAGCCGGTTTGGACCTACGGTATACAACTTTGGGGTTGTAACAAGAAAACAAATGCAAATATTTTACAAACTTTTCAAAGTAAGGTGCTAAGAGAAATTGTCCAAGCACCGTGGTATAGTAGAAATGACGATATCCACAGGGATCTCGGAATTCCGACAATCGAAGCTGAAACCGGAAGCTTCGCGAGAAAGCATAGAAACAGACTAATCGAGATGTCAACAATACAGTCCTACAAATTTTGGATGAGAGCAATTTATTGCGCCGACTGGATATTTCAGTGGAAAGTAATCTGCCAAATGTTTTTATTACTTAGACGCAGATTCTATTGCATGCGAAGAGTGCTGTTGTGGCTTTTCTTGTCATTTTTTCTGGCTTTAACCTCCAGTTCAGTTTACTTTTCAGAATAAAGCTTAATTATTTTGCGCTTTTTGGGAGCATCGCATTGCGCTTTATCGGTAGCGGAAAGTCTAGGACAGATCTCTTGTTAGTAAGAAGAACTAGCTTTGTTTCGATTGGGTTTATTCCAAGGCCGCAAGAGATTGCCCACTTGCTTAGATCGCTTAATGCCTTTTTTGCAGGATTTCACTGACAGTGGAGGGACATTTTCCAACAAACTATACGGACAACGTAGTCTCCGGAGGCGATGATCTCGTTTATGATCAACAGTCAGAGAAACGGCGAAAGAACTCCCCTAAGGTATGCCTATTATTGCCTACCTTCCAGCAGATGGCACCAAAGTCACACCCCTTTGGATGTAGAAAAGCTGATGTACTCTTCGTAAACTTGCTCTGAAGCGTTGAAGACAATTTCCAGCTTTTTTTCAATTTTTCCGCATTAAAATCCCCACCGACAAGTCGAAAGTTGTTGAAGCGTAATTATATTGCAATTTGTCCAGAATTCCAAGACATACCTATGTACAAAAAAACGAAACTCTAAATACTTTGCATTGTCACAAGTTGAATAACTTAAATATGACTAGTTCGTAGCTGAAACTGTCGAGTTGGAACACAAATTGTAGATTTAAAAGAAAGCAGGCCAAATAGATAGAAATATAGACTAATTATATTTATTTCTCTGGAAAAATCAGACTTCCGAATACCTATGAAAACCTTTGTTACCAATACACCGCCATATGACATTGTTTATACGTTCTGCTTCGGAACAGTTCAACACTTTATGCATTGCACTTAGTGCATATAACGTCATTTAACTAAAAGGAGTCCAAAAAGCGGGATGCGTAGGTACCACGGGCGCTCTGAGATCCTGCCCAACTAATGCTCTGACTCAAATCATTCACCTGACCCCTCTTGAACTACACATCAAGGATACAGCATTATGCAGCGCAGTTCGACTCAGAGAGTCTAGGTGCTAGACTGCCATGTCCTACGGTCATAGTAGTATCCTGGAGACGATGCCAAGAAGCCTGATTGCGTCTTCGACGGATTACAAAACCCACACTTTAAACTTCAACAAACTCTTTTCAGTAAGCTTCCCAACCAGAGCTGAGTGGAAAAGCGGTAAGGTGTTAAAAGACCTCGGCATAACCACCTACACGGACGGATCGAAAATGGACTACGGAGTTGGCGCAGGCATTTTCTCTAATAAGCTGAATGTAGCGAAGTCTTTCCTCTTAATGAATTTTGTCAGAGTTTTTCAAGCGGAGGTTCTCATGATTCGTGAGACCGGCTGCATACTGAATGCCCTCTCAATTCTCAGCCGCAATCTTGCTATCTTCACTGATAGCCAAACTACTATCAAAGCCATTGATTCAGCTATCACATCTTAAAAACTGGTAGAGCTAAGCAAACTAGGTGCTTACTAAAAATCACCCTCATCTCGATCCCTGGATACAGTTACTTCTAGGGAATCGAGAGAGCGGACGATCTGCCCAGACAAAAGTCAACCCTTAGTGACTTACTGACAGAAAGAGTCAATATTCTGCTGCGAGTCGTCAAGGGTTACATTCATAATCACTTTTAAAGCTAGCTAACAACAGGTGGAAATCGCTTTCTAGCTGCACTATATCAAGGAAGACATGGCCCAGCTATAATAAACCTAAATAAAATGAGCTACTTAATAGATGAAGCCCAGATATTTCCAGAAAAGTAGCCATCAGTACAGGTCTTTGGGCGATAGCAGACCATGCAGCCAAGCTTGACATCCCCCATAACACCTTCTGCCGTAGCTGCAGAGATGCTAATGAGCGAGAATCTCTTTTTCACTTTCTTTGTAGATGCCCGGCCCTAGCATGAATCAGACAGCGTACCCTAGGCAAACGCTTCTCCCACGACCTGGGAGAAATATATGAGAAAAGGATTGGAGCCCTCATCCTTTACCTAAGCTCGACAGGCTGGGTCAAGCATATCATCTTTGTTGAAAAAAAAAGAATTATAACTTAGCGACCCTCATGCAACGCGCATGTTCTTCTCTTTCATATTTCTCTACTTTGTATTAGTTAATTTCCTATTTTTTTTCATTCGCACAACAAACGTTGTATAGATTAGACGTTCGTTCATTTTCTCGCAGTTTAATTTTTACAGGTTATGGGCCCAGGCATTACAAGCCTGGAATAGTCGCAGCTTAATCTAAGAAAGAAAAATCGTTCAAATAACCTTGACATCTTCTTCTTCTTATGTCCTGTATCCTCTTGTGGGTCGTAGGGCCTCTACAACGCCTACGCGCCATCGTGTACGGAACGTGTGACCAATCCACTGCCACTTCCGCCGGTTGGATGGTTGTGCCTATTGGTTCCTAACCCGTTCTCTCGTAAAGGTGTTCGTTAGAGATACGATTGGGTCAGAAAATCATTAAGATATTGCGCAGGTATCTATTAACGGCCGTTTGCAGCTTTTTGGTGATAGTAGTGGTCACTCTCCACGTGCTGCAACCCTATAACATCACGGATTCAACGTTGGAGAGGAACAGTCTTATTTTGGTGCTCAAACTGAGTGCATTGCTTCGCCATATTTTGGACAACATCCCGAACACGGACTTTGTTTTGGCGATCCTGTTGGCTATATCCAGTTCGGTTCCACCATCGGTCGAGACAATACTCCCAAGACACTGGAAATCCTCTACTCTCTCTACCGGTTGTCCAGCAATGCATATTTGAGCCGATGAGTTAGTTCCAGCGCTGATAATTTTAGTTTTTGCCGTATTGATTTTCAGCCCGACGAC
The DNA here is from genome assembly GCA_945910035.1 of Brachypalpus laphriformis. NCBI lineage: Eukaryota > Metazoa > Arthropoda > Insecta > Diptera > Syrphidae > Brachypalpus > Brachypalpus laphriformis. Next base: position 194,766,139 of record OX246754.1, on the reverse strand, counting down.
ACCTGCCTCCCTCTCCACATCTGCTGTCATTTGGTGGAGGTCCATAATTCTGTGGGAGAGTAAGCATACATCGTCTGCGTAGTCAAAATGTTTCACTTGAGATGTAAGAGTCCATCGAATTCCTCCGTTTCCCGTCGACAAAGCTGCATGAAGCAAATCGCTAATCACCAATAGGAATAATATTGGTGAAAGGATACAGCCTTGTCTTACCCCACTTTGGATTTCAAATTCCTCAGACAACCTTCCCCTGTGCAGAACGTGACATTTGGAGCCTTCATATGTAGCTTTGATAATAGCAATTAGTTTATCGGGAATGCCTCTCCTGCGTAAGGCACGCCAAATAAACTCCCTGTTGACACTATCGAACGCCTTCTCAAAATCGATGAACAGCAGGTGCAGTGGCGATCGATATTCAACGCACTGTTCGATGATAATCCGCAGGGTGTTGATGTGGTCGGCACAGGAGGATCCAGAACGGAAATCTGCTTGTTCGGCATCGAGTGTGTCTTCGAGATGTTGTTTGATTCGCTCAAGGATGATTTTAGCTATTATCTTAGCTACAGCAGGCAGCACGCAGATACCCCTCCAGTTTCCGCACTCCATTAAATTTCCTTTCTTAGGAAGCTTGACGATCATTCCCTTTTTCCACTCGTTAGGAAAGCTCTCAGCTTCCCAAGCTCTCCCTATAAGTGGAAGCAGAAGCTCAGCCGATGTTGTTGGCGTTGCTCGTAAGAGCTCTGCTGAAATACCGTCAAGTCCTACCGCCTTGTTGGTTTTGAGTGCCTTGATCGCGGTAATGATCTCATCTTTACTGGGAGTCGTGGTGCGTATTCGGGTACTTCTCACCTCGGGCATCTCAGTCTGATTTCGGAGCATATCGCTAGCGAATACACGGTTCAAAACCGTAGCAAAATGCTCTTTCCATCTCTTGAGCTGGTCCTCATCCGAAAAGAGCAAGGAGCTGTCTAGGCTTTTCACTGGGTGTTGGCTGGAGCTGCGACCACCTGTCAGCTCTTTGGTGATTCTGTAGACGGTCCTGCTGTCGCACCTCCGTGCAGCTTCTTCTGCTTCTGTAGCCAGCGCGTTGATGTAGTTGCGCTTGTCACGTCATACGCTACGCTGAACTTCTCTCATCTTCATGCGATATAGGGACTCTAGCTCGCTTCTCCCTGCTGCTGGGGTAGCTGCAACGCGAGCTTTCAGCTGATTTCGTTCGTCAATCCGTCTCCAGGTATCCTCGGAAAGCCACGCCCTATGTCTTTCCTGCGATCGACCGACAATTCTTTCAGCACCAGATGTAAAAACATTTTTCACAGCACACCAATGGTCTTGGATGGTTACGGGCATTGAGCTGCTGATTGCTTCCACACCTTGCGAAAAGTGCTCCCTTAATTGTTGGCGCACTGAGGGATCACTAAGTCTATCGATGTTGAACCTGGGCATTCTTGTGTTGTCGTGGGATCTTCGAACTGCAGCAGTGCGTAGTTGGAGAGTAGCTATCATAAGATGGTGATCACGTACTATCCCCACATCTGCCCCTCGCCTGTTTCGGACGTCCAGGAGACTATTTCTAAAGCGGCGGCTGATAGCAAAATGGTCAATTTGGTTGGAGGTTGCTTGCCTGTCGTTGGAAACCCAGCTGACTTTGTGGCAGGTCTAGTGCTCAAACATGGTGCCACCTATCACAAGGCGATTGGCATTGCAGAAATCCACAAACCTTTCGCCGTTGTCATTGCGGTTGCCTAGTCCATGCTTCCCGATTACATGTTTGAGCCCTTCGTTGTCGCTGCCTACCTTGGCATTCAAATCCCCCATCACTATGACAATGTCTCCATTTGGTGTTGTGTTGAAGACGGCGCTTAAGAGATTGTAGAAGCTCTCCTTTTCGTCCTCAGACGAACTATTCGTTGGGTCGCAGCACTGTATGATGGTGACGCGTCGTACTCTAGTCCGGAATCTGGCCGTCAAAATCCTATCACCATGATTCTGCCAGGAAATTAGGCCCTTGCGTGCTATTCTTGTTAGCAGTAGTCCGACTCCATATTCCCGCGGACTTCCGGATGGTCTTCCAGAATAGAGTAGTACAGTGTTACGCGTTGGAGACTGGTACTCGCCCGCTTCTAACCATCTTACTTCACTTACCCCCAAAATACCCAGTTTATATCGCTTGAATTCGTTTTCCAATTGGAGGAATCTGGCATTGTACTTACTTTACTTATGTCCTGTATCCCCTTGTGGGTCCTAGGGCCTCTACTACGCCTACGCGCCATCGTGTACGGTTTCTGGCAATGTGTCTGAGTTCTCCCCAACTTTTCCCTAACTGCCGTGCCTCCTTCTCGACTGTTCTGCGCCATGTTTTCCGCGGACCGCCAGGTCTTCTGCCATCCTGAGTTAGAGGGTTCCATTGCATAGCATGGTTCGCTATGGAGCTGTCACCCTTTCGGAACGTGTGACCAATCCACTGCCACATCCGCCGTTGGATAGTTGTGCCTATTGGTTCCTGATCCGTTCTCTCGTAAAGGTGTTCGTTAGAGATACGATTGGGCCAGAAAATCCGTAAGATATTGCGCAGACACCTATTAACGAACGTTTGCAGCTTTCTGGTGATAGTAGTGGTCACTCTCCACGTGCTGCAACCATATAGCAGCACGGATTCAACGTTGGAGCGGAACAGTCTTATTTTGGTGCTCAAACTGATTGCATTGCTTCGCCATATTTTGGACAACATCCCGAACGCGGACTTTGCTTTGGCGATCCTGTTGGCTATATCCAGTTCGGTTCCACCATCGGTCGAGACAATACTCCCAAGATACTGGAAATCCTCTACTCTCTCTACCGGTTGTCCAGCAATGCATATTTGAGCCGATAAGTTAGTTCCAAGGCTGATGATTTTAGTTTTCGTCGTATTAATTTTCAGCCCGACGACACCTGCCTCCCTCTCCACATCTGCTGTCATTTGGTGGAGGTCCATAATTCTGTGGGAGAGTAAGCATACATCGTCTGCGTAGTCAAGATGCTTCAGTTGAGATGTAAGAGTCCATCGAATTCCTCCGTTTACCGTCGACAAAGCTGCATGTAGCAAATCGCTAATCACCAATAGGAATAATATTGGTGAAAGGATACAGCCTTGTCTTACCCCACTTTGGGTCTCAAATTCCTCAGACAACCTCCCCCTGTGCAGAACGTGACATTTGGAGCCTTCATATGTAGCTTTGATAATAGCAATTAGTTTATCGGGAATGCCTCTCCTGCGTAAGGCACGCCAAATAAACTCCCTGTTGACACTATCGAACGCCTTCTCAAAATCGATGAACAGCAGGTGCAGTGGCGATCGATATTCAACACACTGTTCGATGATAATCCGCAGGGTGTTGATGTGGTCGGCACAGGAGGATCCAGAGCGGAAACCTGCTTGTTCGGCATCGAGTGTGTCTTCGAGATGTTGTTTGATTCGTTCAAGGATGATTTTAGCTATTATCTTAGCTACAGCAGGCAGCACGCAGATACCCCTCCAGTTTCCGCACTCCAATAAATTTCCTTTCTTAGGAAGCTTGACGATCATTCCCTTTTTCCACTCGTTAGGAAAGCTCTCAGCTTCCCAAGCTTTATCTATAAGTGGAAGCAGAAGCTCAGCCGATGTTGTTGGCGCTGCTCGTAAGAGCTCTGCTGGAATACCGTCAAGTCCTACCGCCTTGTTGGTTTTGAGTGCCTTGATCGCGTAATGATCTCATCTTTACTGGGAGTCGTGGTGCGTATTCGGGAACTTCTCACCTCGGGCATCTCAGTCTGATTTCGGAGCATATCGCTAGCGAATACACGGTTCAAAACCGTAGCAAAATGCTCTTTCCATCTCTTGAGCTGGTCCTCATCCGAAATGAGCAAGGAACCGTCTAGGCTTTTCACTGGGTATTGGCTGGAGCTGCGACCACCTGTCAGCTCTTTCGTGATTCTGTAGACAGTCCTGCTGTCGCACCTCCGTGCAGCTTCTTCTGCTTCTGTAGCCAGCGCGTTGATGTAGTTTCGCTTGTCACGTCGTACGCTACGCTGAACTTCTCTCATCTTCATGCGATATAGGGACTCTAGCTCGCTTCTCCCTGCTGCTGGGGTAGCTGCAACGCGAGCTTTTAGCTGTTTTCGTTCGTCAATCCGTTTCCAGGTATCCTCGGAAAGCCACGCCCTATGTCTTCCCTGCGATCGACCGACAATTCTTTCAGCACCAGATGTAAAAACATTTTTCACAGCACACCAATGGTCTTGGATGGTTGCGGGCATTGAGCTGCTGATTGCTTCCACACCTTGCGAAAAGTGCTCCCTTAATTGTTGGCGCACTGAGGGATCACTAAGTCTACCGATGTTGAACCTGGGCATTCTTGTGTTGTCGTGGGATCTTCGAACTGCAGCAGTGCGTAGTTGGAGAGTAGCTATCATAAGATGGTGATCACGTACTATCCCCACATCTGCCCCTCATCTGTTTCGGACGTCCAGGAGACTGCTTCTAAAGCGGCGGCTGATAGCAAAATGGTCAATTTGGTTGGAGGTTGCTTGCCTGTCGTTGGAAACCCAGCTGACTTTGTGGCAGGTCTTGTGCTCAAACATGGTGCCACCTATCACAAGGCGGTTGGCATTGCAGAAATCCACAAACCTTTCGCCGTTGTCATTGCGGTTGCCTAGACCATGTTTCCCGATTACATGCTTGAGCCCTTCGTTGTCGCTGCCTACCTTGGCATTCAAATCCCCCATCACTATGACAATGTCTCCATTTGGTGTTGTGTTGAAGACGGCGCTTAAGAGATTGTAGAAGCTCTCCTTTTCGTCCTCAGACGAACTATTCGTTGGGGCGTAACACTGTATGATGGTGACACGTCGTACTCTAGTCCGGAATCTGGCCGTCAAAATCCTATCACCATGAGGCTGCCAGGAAATCAGGCCCTTGCGTGCTGCTGTTGTTAGCAGTAGTCCGACTCCATATTCTCGCGGACTTCTGGATGGTCTTCCAGAATAGAGTAGTACAGTGTTACGCGTTGGAGACTGGTACTCGCCCGCTTCTAACCATCTTACTTCACTTACCCCCAAAATGTCCAGTTTATATCGCATGAATTCCTTTTCCAGTTGGAGGAATCTGGCATTGTAAGGACCTTCTCTTCCCGAGTCGAGGAGCGTCTTTACATTCCAGAAACCTATCTTTGTCCGGGTACAATAGCCAAAAGTCGTCAACATGTGATCATTCCTTATCCGAGGCATAGTGTCGGTTTCCGTAGCGGGCAATATTCGGTAACGCAGGTTGCTGGCCCACGTTACCTAGCCTAGAATCAAGGCCCTAGACAACCCGCACTTACAATTTTGGCCTATTCGTATAAGGGTTTATACGTATAGTTGCCCGGGGACCACCACTAGGAGGTAAAGTAAGCACTTCATCACGAACTTGATTATTGCGCTACTGGCCCAAGCCAAGTTTTGGGCAGTCAGTATTTTCCCGATCAATCGCAATGCAGGTCCCTAAACCTTGACATCGTTATACGTAATGTATAAGTTCGATGAATCGAACTACGAAATCTGGTCAGTATAAATGAGCAGTGTTTTGGTGCATGGAGGCATTTGGAAGGTGGTGATTGAAGAGAAGAAGGAGGTAAAGTCGGGTGAGGCTGCAGCTCCGAAAACGGACGATGAGAAGGCTTTGGCCACTATAGTGCTCAGCGTTAAACAAATGCAACTCAACTACATCAAGAACTGCAAAACATCTGCAGAGGCATGGCAGAAGTTAATGAACGTGTACAAGCCACATGGTCCGGTGCAAAAAGTGACTTTGTACAAACAGCTACTGAATATGCGAATGCAAGATCACGACAATATGGTGGAGTTCATCAATTCCTTTACTGGACTGTCAGAAAAGCTGACAGAAATTGGAATTACAATGCAAGAGGAGCTGTTAAGTATTAATCTCTTATCAAGCTTGCCTAAATCCTTTGAAAATTTCGTAATAGCTATGGAGACACGAGACAGTTTGCCACCATACAGACGTTCGTTCATTTTCTCGCAGTTTAATTTTTACAATCTTATTCAACCAAATACTCCATTATACAACCTGGTGTACATGAGATTTGTGGTATCAAAATGCCACAACAGTGCTAATTGGGTTCTTTCTGAACCGCCACCACAACCAACCAACCACTTAACGCATTGAATGAACTATTGTTTCATTACTTACCCTTAACCCGCAATCAATCGCTAACCAATCCCGACTTGAATCACCGAATAAAATGCAGATTCATGTTCAATGTGCATAATAATAATATGCAGCATTCGTCAACACTGGCTTGTTTGTCAGTTGATCTACCTTGCTCAAGCGTAGCTGTTCCACTCCGGAAATCTGATCTTATTAACATTTTCTTCCTCTAATGGGAACCGATTATTATTTAAGAGTACTTATTATACTTTAATAAAATATAATTCTTTAATTGATCTATTATAACTGCTTGGTTGAATTTTTGTTGATTTAAATTGAGTCTTTGTCCCAATAAGTTAACAGGAGTTGTAGCTTGTTATTATGGTTCTTTTGATTGCCAACAAAAATATTAACGCTGACCAAATGCAGTGATTATTAGTAATAGCAGTAACGGTCAGTGCATAATTTACCCTATTAACTCAAACAATGGGTGAAATTGTTGCAAACATTATTCCAGTCAATGAGAAAACATTTCAATGTGAATTTGTTGTAGAAGCAAGCTAGACATGTCTCTTGTACAGATGAGTACTTGACATTCAGTACGAATTATTTTTGATTAATGTTAATAGTATTTATTTAGTGCGATACCAAGGCATGTGTGACGTAGACCTGACTACATTTCACAACCTGCCAGGGATCTGCGAGAACGAAATTCTCTGAGAACACAGCACGTTAACAAGAACAAACCCATGGACAGTCTTGCAAACACTGCACACATTCAGAGGTGTGAGCGAATGCAATCGTTGAAAGATAAATTTTATTTGCTCTCTACATCTGCTCCACCGCACACAGGGACGAGCAGATCACATAGTAAAAGATTCAACACTTGCATCCAAACTTCAAATATGGACTCATCGAGGAAAGGTAGCAGATTTTGGGGACTACCAAGTCGGCCACTGAGGCAGTCTGTCTGTATGTCACCAGTTTTTGGGCTTTCGGATTTGAGCTGGGCTGACGAAACTATATAACCTTCCCAAGACACAAAGCAGTACCAGTGTAGTTTGGAACTCACCCACAAATTCGCCCACTTTTCAGAAACTTAAATTATTTCAATATTTGTAATAAAAATATAAAAAGTTGTGGCAACATAATATATAGGGATCCATGTCTACTATCAACTCGCCCATACAATGCAAATGATCACGTCCACTTTTTGTTCTTAAGACTCCGTTGTCTACATTGGATCGGACACAATGCTATAGAAGTAACTAAGTATCTCCGAATCATGGCTTTCAGGTTCGAGGCGACGCACTGTGTTGCGTCTAGAACATACTAACTGGATAAAATTATGTTTTTAACTTATTGCAGAATATCGTTTTTTATATATTTTAATTAATATTTATATGTTATAATGATAATCGAGAGAAAATAGCTGAAACAACGTGAAATTTTTATTTATCTTTTGATTTGTTCAATAAAATTTTTTCATTTTTTATATCAAATAAAGGTAACAAGCCCCCCTGGCAGCTGACCTCCTCGTGGTGGGGGGCGGGCAACGTGACTGGGATGTGCGGATGGGGTAACTTAAATAGTTACTCCCATCCATACAATCCAGTCACGGCTAACAAAGCGCACACCCCATGATGACAAGAAGAAGACGACCGGCCTCGGATATTGCCAAGCCTGGTAAGCCAGGGCATCCTTTGGAGCCAGGCCTGAAGGGTGTCAGTATGCGAGCGTCTGGTGGTCGGCTTGTCCCGCTCGGCTTGTCCCGCTCGGCAGCCGGCCGGGTCAAACCCGAAATGGCTACGAGCTTCCTGTCAATGGTCTCGCGAACCATTACGGGGGTCAAGGGGTGAGCGCGCTGTGCACCGATAGGGGCACAGATGGACTCTCTGAAATTCGACAACGGCATCGACTTAGGATAGGCACATGGAACGTCTCATCGCTCACAGGGAAGGATCTTGAGCTTGTTGGGGAGGCTGTTAAAAATCGACTAGATATAGTTGGCGTCTCTTCAACAAAGCAGAGAGGTTCTAAAACTGTGGACCTTTCGGGTAGGTGGAAGCTCTTCCTGTCAGGAGTCGCACCCTCCTCTCACAAGTCCCAGGTTGACAGACAGAGTATTGGAGTGGATACCATTAGGAGGGAGAGTTGCGATCTTAAAGCTCAAGCTTGAAAGATCAACTCTGGCATTGGTGCAGGTGTATGCACCGAACCTTCTGTCAGAGTACGCAGCTTTCTTAGATGAAGTTGATGTTGCCCTTGAAAAGTTGCAGATATGGATTCTTTTGTCCTGATGGGTGACTTCAATGCTCATGTGGGTGTAGATGTTATGACATGGGGGAGTGTGATTGGGAGGAACGGTGATCCTGATCAAAACGCGAACGGAGAGAGGTTGTTGAATTTTTGTTGTGAAAATGGCTTATCCAACATGAACACCATCTTTCCGCACAAAGCCATTCACAAATACACGTGGTACCGTCAGAGTCTTCAGCAGAAGTCGCTGATCGATTTCTTTGTGGTACCATCGTGTCCGAAGAGAATGGTTTGTGATGTTCGCGTATTGAGAGGGGCCGAACTGTCAACTGATCATCACTTAGTGCTGTGCAAATTGTATCTTAGCGAGAGAGTGCCTCCCCTACCAAAGCGTAAACCAAGGATGGTTACACGCATACGATGGGAGAGGTTACAGGACGATGAGATACGGGAGACATTTGCGCGGCAAATATCTGAGAGGTTTGAACGAATTCCAACTGTTCCATCAAATGTAGAGGAAGAATGGCAACTGTTTTCAACAGCGGTTATTGCCTCTGTGGGAGATGTTTGTGGAGTGAAGCGGCTTGGTGTGGCGGCTGGTGGTGAGAAAAGAACTGCTTGGTTTAAAACGCCCGGGGTTCAAGAAGCCATCAGAGAGAAGAAGAGAGCCTTTAAGGTGTGGATTCACTTGGGGAACTCCGATTCTCGAAATCGGTACACTGAGGCGCGAAGAACTTGCAAATTAGCTGTGAAAACAGCGAAAGAACAGTCTTGGAAGGAGTTTGGCGAGAAATTGGAACGTGACCACAGATCTGCAAATAAGATGTTCTGGCAGGCCGTCCGCCGACTCAGAGGAAAAAAGTTGAATATCGTTGAAGGAGTCAAATCCAAAGACGGTAGACTTCTTTCCAATGAGGAGGACATCTTACGCAGATGGAGCGAGCACTTTTCCAAATTGCTCAATCCCGAACAGGGCACCGAAGATGACAGACTTATGGTCGAGAGTTGGGCGGAAAGTAGTCCTACGGTAGAGGAAGTAACTTTGGCGATAAAATCGATAAAAGTTGGCAAATCTGCTGGTGTGGATGAAATTCGGCAAGAAATGCTTAAGGCTTTAGGTAAAGAGGGAGTTCAATGGCTCTCGCGTGTCGTTAAAGTGGCCTGGGAATGCGGTGAAACACCTGGTGATTGGCAAGTGGGGGTGATAGTTCCTCTTTTTAAAAAAGGGGACAAAAGAGATTGCGCCAACTATAGGGGTATATCTCTTTTAAGTCTCCCTGGAAAAGTCTTCGCTAAGGTGCTAGAAAAGCGTTCCAGAGCTGTGGTTGAGGACAGTTTGGGGGATGAGCAGTGCGATTTTCGTCCCGGTAGAAGCACAACCGACCAGTTGTTCACTCTCAGAATGGTTCTTGAGAAGACCTGGGAATATGCCAAACCTGTCTACACTTGTTTTGTGGATTTGGAAAAGGCATATGATAGGGTTCCTCGAGGCAAACTCTGGAGTGTTCTGCAGGAGTATGGGATTGCTGGTTCCCTGTTAAGGGCGATTCAGTCTTTATATACAAAATGTAGAAGCTGTGTTAAATCAATACCTTTCACTGTGGGCGTTGGACTCCGCCAGGGGTGCGTTTTGTCACCTCTCCTCTTTATTGTATATATGGATTGGATGTTACAGCGCAGCCGTGGCGGGGAATGCTTCAAAGTGGGAGACCTAAGGATTAGTCATCTGCTCTTTGCGGATGATTTGGTCATCCTTGGGTCCTCTCAAACCGAACTTAAGCGCGCACTCGAAAGGTTTGTAGCCGTTTGTGATGATGCTGGAATGAAGATCAACGTGAACAAATCGGAAGTAATGGTCGTTTCCAAAAAACCCATTCAGTGCACTCTGCATGTTAGTGGAGTCCCACTGAAGCAGGTGGAGAGGTTTAAGTACCTCGGGGTTTTATTCGTGAGTGATGGGAGGAGCAATGCCGAGTTATCCTGTAGAATTGGTCAGGCTGGATCAATTTTGAGAGAGCTTGGCCAATCTGTTATAAGGAAGGCCGAACTTAGTGTTCAAGCTAAGCTATCGGTTTTTAACTCAGTGTATGTTCCAACTCTTACCTATGGTCATGAAATTTGGGTAGAGACCGAAAGAATAAGATTGCGGATACAAGCTGCGGAAATGAGGTTCCTTCGCGGTGTTGTTGGAATAACTCGTAGGGATCGAGTGCGCAACACCAGAGTACGCAAGGCGCTCAACGTTGAGCAGCTACTTCTCCGAACGGAACGATCTATGCTTCGATGGTTTGGTCACGTAGTGCGTATGCCCCCAAACCGGCTTCCAAGACGCGCCATGGTTGCCGTGCCATCAGGTAGGCGACTTCGCGGAAGGTCTAGAAATAGATGGTTGGATCAAGTCCGACATCTCTCCTGGAGCCGCTTAGGGATTCCCCCTGATGAATTGGAGTCAATGGCGGAGGGTCGAGAAGGATGCAGAGTCCACCTGAGCATCCTACCCCCGCGACCCTCATGAAGGATTAGCGGGCTATTGAAAATGAATGAATGAATAAAGGTAACAATTAAATTTCATTCTAAATATGCAAATAAAAAATAAAAACTATTAGACCAAGAGCCTGCAGTTCATTTTGGACGTGAGAGGTAACCGAATGAACCCTACGTTAGTATGTTGCCTTGATGCCCAATATTTGAGATGTGCTCGTCTGCCAGCACGTAATGGCAGCTAAAGGAAATATCTGTATATTAAAAATGCCGCAAATTTCAAAATAGGAATAATAAATGTAACTACTTGAATGTACCAGTAAATTATAGAGTATGGCCCCTTCAGTTAGAATATATGTGTCCAAGACATCTTAATTGTAGCTAAAGTCCTGCCGAACGCGGTAAGAAATGCGCACGAAATTCTAGTTTTGAATAATTTAATTTTAACTGCACCAACTGCACATAGGATAATACAACAATATTATTATGAAGGTCCAAGACGTTTTGGATGTCGCTAAGCAGACGAAGTCAAAATATTAACAAAATGCCAACTTGGAATAATTGATGTAACCACTTAAATTTTTTTTTTCAAGACTTTGAGCAAGACGTCCTGATTACAAAGCCGTAAATCCCAGGCGTTTTACTTGTCGCCAAGTTCTTGCCAGACGCATTTAAGGAATCGAAATCCGATACGAAATGTCTCATTCATACACCCAAAACCTACACCTGCAACTTTACTAATTGATGTAACTACGAGTACACGAAGTCTCTCTAAAATATAGAATAGAGCACCATGAACATGACTACATAAGTCCAAGACATTTTACTTATCGCCAAGTCCTTGCCGGACGTCCCCAGAAGATCAAAGCCCGCTATAAGCATACATGTCATTTAGAGACACAAAACGCGTAACTGGACCTTAACTACACAACGTAACTACACGAAACTTGTAAAAAACATAAAATGAAATATTATGAACATAACTACAGACGTCAGGAACTAATTGAGTGTTTTTTTTTTTTTTTTTTCTTTTGAATGTTTGACCCATTTATTAAACAAGTCAATTTTAGAAAGCGTATAAGTGTAACCTAACCACGAAAAACATAGTTGTACTGAGTTGTGCAGGCTGCAAAAGGTATTTAAATGAAGTTTACTTATATAGCTACCACATATAAAAAATATAGCCCGGGTACATCGGGATACACATAGTTAAAACTCTAAAGAACCTTATACTTTCTCAAAACGGAAGGTATTTTATAGGCTAAGTTTAAATCCATAGACTTAGAAATCAAAGAGATAATGCATATAAGAAGTGGAATTTTTTGAAGCTTACAAGATTTTAAGAAACCTAGTGTGTTCGCATATCAAGCAATCAAAGCGGAACTTTTTTAGCGAACATTTAAATCATCAACTTCCCAAAAAAAAAACTCTGTGGAAAAATCTGCGCCAACTTGGTATAAGCTCTAAAACAAACTCTGATATTGACACCATTGATCCAAACCAGCTAAATAGGGAATTTGTTAAAACACAATCGACAAGTACTAGTACATCTACTCTTTCACCATCACATGGTTCATTTGAATTTACCAGAATTGAACAAACTGATGTTGTCAAGGCCATTCTTAAAATAAAATCAAAAGCTGTCGGTTGTGATTGGATCCATCCCCGTTTCATAAAAATGATTTTGCCGTACATTCTCCCAGCTCTAACTCACATTTTCAACACTATTATAACCACATCAACCTTCCCAGTATCTTGGAAAGCTGCGAAAATCATCCCAGTTCTCAAAAAGAAAGCTACGAGTAACTCGCCTGCGGAGTACCGACCCATTGCAATCCTCCCGTATTTGTCAAAGGTCTTGGAAAAGTCTATTCACTATCAAATGTCAACCTACTTCCAGCGAAATAATTTGCTCTGCCCGCATCAATCTGGTTTTAAGCAATACCACAGTTGCACTTCAGCATTGCTAAAGGTAACGGATGATATTCGGGCAGCGATCGATAAAGACTATTTCACCTTTCTGACGCTTATAGACTTTTCCAAGGCATTTGATACAGTCAATCACGGACTTCTGGTCAGAAAACTTCAGACGTCTTTTGGATTCTCTTCATCCGCGGGGAACCTTATCCTGTCCTACCTCTCTGGTCGCAAACAAGCTGTTTTCTTGACCACTGGCGAATCTGATTTTGCTCCAACTTCAGCGGGTGTCCCCCAAGGTTCAATTTTAGGCCCTTTGCTTTTCACAATTTTTATCAATGATCTTCCAACAGTCATTCAAAGTTCGTCGTTGCACATGATGTACAGCTGGCAGATGGTGTACAGCTGTATTTTATTAGTAAGCTCGGTTTGGTGGAGGATGCGGCATACAAACACAACGAAGACTTGAAAAAAGTTCTTACCTGGCCTAAAGAAAATTTTCTTCAACTTAACCCGAATAAAACTAAACGCCTAGTCATAAGCAGAAACTACGTAGACACTACCTGCTTTCCTAACATTTACCTTGGCAATTCACGAATAGATTTTGTTGATAAAGCAAAAAACCTAGGCGTCTGGTTCAATAAAACTTTTAGTTGGGATAATCATATTCGAATTCGATAATCGGGAAAATTTATGGGTGCCTTAGAAATATTTCTCTGTCGCAGAGTTACACACCACTGAACACCAAACTAATGTTGGCAAGATCGCTGGTCGTCCCACTTATCACTTATAGTTGCGAAGTTTTTTGCTGTAATAGTGCACTTATTAATCGTAAACTCCAGCTTGCGTTTAATAATATCACACAATACATTTATGGACTGCAACCTTTTGACCATGTTTCCGCCTACACTAAAAACATCCTTGACTGTTCGCTGGACAAGCATCTTGACTTTTGCTCAATCAAGTATTTACACAAGATCTTAACTACCAAGCAGCCTCATTATCTATACTTAAAATTACACTTTTCACAATCAAACCGCACTCTGAGATTTATTCTGCCCCGTGTTACATACCAGGTTTCACAATGCCAGTTTTTCGTTCACGCCATTCGCCTCTGGAATGCCCTCCCTCTAAGTGTGAGAAGGCTCTATAACGCGAACAACTTTGATGATATTCTCTTTCGGCACATTGCAGACAACACATAAATACAGAAAATTACTATTTAGGGTAAATTATTTGCTTTTCTTTCTTTTTCCTTTTCTCCTTTTCATTATAATTTTTATTTCCATGTTAGTTTAAACTTAATAATATTATATAGCATTTAAAGTCTAAATATCTAATTTCAAACTTTCTTGTGTACTATTTCGCATTTATTACTTATAGATGATGTAAAGTCTACTATGAATGCTGTTGAAATATTTAATAAATAAGAAATATATGAAATATGAAACATTTTCTTTATATAAAAAATTAGAAAAAATAGTAATTACCTTCAAGTATTGAATTCATCACTAAAAAATATATATCACTGCTTATTAACAAAACAGATGTTATAAATTAAGTCACGCAATTGAAATTGATAAATGCATGAAAACGCATTTCTTTAATTGCACAACTTTGAATTATTTAATATTCTCAGTAACGGAGCTTTGGCAAAATAAAATTTTTGTTATCTGGGTCTATGTGGTGTTTTTAACAATATCCAATCAATATTACGTAGAATCACGACAATGAATTTTATCCACTTACCATGCACTAGACGAATCACAGTGCGGCAAGTTTTTTTTTTTTTTTTTTTTTTTTTCCGAGGGTAGTTGAAAATCTTCAACAAGACACTATGAGGATCGACAGCGCGTGCTCATAGTAGTGTGGGATTCTTACCCACTAAAAAACCTCCCTTCAAAACAGATTTGTTTTTTATTTTTACTACAACTAAGTATTCGACTTATCAAGTAGTTTTCGTTTCGCGAAATAATGACGTTTTGCAGGTACCTTCACATTAGAAGTTCCTGCCAGCTCCGCAGTTTAGACGCGGTTACTTAATGCGCTAAGTCTAAAGGTTTGATTATTTGTAGACGGCGAAATAAATTTCTTTCATCCAAAACTTGGAAGACTGTTGTATTAGCGTGACTTTCTAGTCGACTTTTATGCTTTCTCGCGTAGTTTTTGATTTCGTCTTCGATTGTTTTAATGCCAAGATCTCTGTGGATATCGCTATTTCGGATATACCATGGCGCATTAACAATACCCCTTAGCACTTTGTTCTCAAAAGTTTGTAAAATTTTAATGTTACTTATTTTGGTACAACCCCAGAGTTGTATACCATATGTCCATACAGGCTTTAGCACCTGCTTATATAAAAGCAGTTTGTTATATATATTAAGCTTGGAATATTTTCCAAGTAACCAATACATTTCTCTATATTTATTATCTAATTCTTTGCGTTTTTTCTTTACGTGCGCTTTCCATTTCAGCTTTGCATCAAGTGTCATTCCAAGATACTTAGCCTCGTTTGCAAACGGGATTTGAACCGAGTTTGAAATGATCGGCAAATTATTTATTTTTTTATAAGTAAAATTTACATGAACAGATTTGGTCTCGTTGAGTGCGATTCGCCAAATCTTTGTCCATTCATTTACTCTATTCAAAGCTTCTTGCAGTTTTTCTGTAGTATCTTCGACCGTTTTACCTACTGCCAAGATAGCAGTGTCGTCGGCAAATGTAGCTAGCTCAGTGCCTTCTACTTGCGGTATATCATGAGTGTATAATAGATATAAGACTGGACCAAGAACGCTTCCTTGCGGCACCCCAGCTATTATTTCCTTAAAATCTGAATATTCGTTTCCACATTTGACGCGGAAAAGCCTATTCGTAAGGTAGTTCTTCAAAATATTATATAGGTGCTCTGGCAGAACTTGTCGTAAATTCAACTTCAAGCCTTCGTGCCAGACCTTGTCAAAGGCTTGAGAAACGTCAAGGAATACGCTTGAACAAATCATTTTTTTTTCAAGTGATTTTTCGATAACATGTGTTATTCGATGTACTTGTTCAACTGTAGAATGCTTACTTCTAAATCCGAATTGATGATCAGGGATGAGATGCCCTTCTTCTATTACCGGCTGTATTCGCCTAACCAATATTCTCTCGAACACTTTGGATATAGTTGGAAGAAGCGAAATCGGTCTATAAGACGTTTTTTCATTGGGCGGTTTTCCAGGCTTAAGGACCATTATAACTTCGGCGACTTTCCATTGACTGGGAACATATTCTAGTCTAATCGCGGCGTTTATAATGAACAGAAGCTTAATTAGAGCTTTCTTGGTAGTGCTTTAAGAACCTCTCCCGTAATTAGGTCGTATCCAGGAGCTTTCTTAGGTTTAAGTTTCTTTATTTTTTCCTTAAGTTCGGTAAGTGTTGGATTTCTTATTACGCTATTGTCTATATACGACGTATTTATATTTTCAATAAGAGCTTGACCATCAAACGGTTTGAAAGTTTCTTCCAGGTGGGAGGCAAAAACTTGCGCTTTCTCTTTGTCATGCCTGGCCCATTCGTCTTGATTTTTCCTAATTGGTGCGGCTTGAATTTGAGGTTTTTTAATACTTTTTATAGCCTTCCAAAACGAATAGTTAGAATCTTTTTCTGCCGTTAAGCTTTCTAGGTAAGTTTGTATTTCATTATTCTTAAGGTTTTTAATAGATCTTTTTAGTGAGTTGCACAAACGGTTAAGATGTGCTCTATGTTGCGGAGCCCGAGTTTGTTGCCATCTTTTACGCGCTTTTCTCTTCTCCTTAATCATCTCTTTTATTTCCTGTGGATAAGTTTGAATCTAACTGGCCGGGGTTCTCTTTGGTTTGGAAGTATTCTTCCACGCGGCATCCTGTAAGATTTCGACGAAGCGATCTACTTCAACTTCAAGTTCATAGGGCGTTTTAAGTTAAACGCTTAGCTCAATATATGCTTCAATATCTTTTTTAAAGCCATCCCAATTAGTTTTCGCGCCAGTTAATCTGGCCGGTCCTACTTTTTTAATCAAAGCTTCGCTTATCGTCATAATGATTGGAGAATGATCAGAGGAGAGATCAAAGCTTTCTTCAACTTTTATACAGTTGTCAGATATTCCTTTAACAACAAAGAAATCGATCAGATCTGGTATCTTATTTCCATCAGTCGGCCAATATGTTGGTTTACCCGTCGAGTAGAAATCACAACTGAATTGCATACCCGCATTATAAAGCTTTCTACCTTTCTGAGAGGTGTACCTTGAGCCCCAGAAGGGGTGTTTCGCGTTGACGTCGCCACCAATAATAAAATTTGGTTTAAGTAAGTTGAAGATGTTTGTGAAATCACTTTCTTCAAGTTTACATCGCAGTGGACAATAAAATAAATAAATATTTGGCGCAACAGCTCTTTAAAGTGCCAGGGCCTAGCTTCTCGCAACCACTCATGTTGTGTGCGTTATATTCTTCACACGAATAGAAGGGACCTACAGTTTAATGCCGATTCCGAACGGCGATTTGAGAAGCCTTTTCGTGACAACAATACTTTCGGATGTTTGTCAGACGCTCGCGAGAGGTGGGACCGTGAAAAAACTTTTTGGTATTTTCTGGGATTCGAACTTGGAACCTCATGCGTAGTGATCCGACACACTAACCACTTACGCCACGGCGCCCACGCGCAGTGGACAATATATAGACGAAATGTTGAAAGCAAAATGTCTGTTTCTAACGCGTACCGTGCTTACTTGCATTGCTTCTAATTCAATCTTTATTTCCGCTGAGTGTTCGATATTTTCTTTTATAAACAAAGATGATCCGCCTCTGGCTCTTTCTGGTGGGTGAAAGGCGTGATACCCGCTATATCCCCTTATCTTAATATTCGATTGCTTTGTCAGATGAGTTTCACAGACTAAGCATATATCAATATCTTTTTCTCGTATAAATATTTCTAACTCGTCGAGTCTTTGTATGAGCCCGTTAGCGTTCCAAGTGAGAATTTTAAGCGTTTCTTTCATATTCTGGTTGAAGTGCGCGTGTTATGAATGTTGTTTTCTAGTGCAACTAGTCTCTCGAAAATAAGTTTATTTGTTTTGCATTGCTCTTCAAGTTTCGCAAGAATTAGGGAAAAAACATTGGATACATGATCTTCTGAACTACCTCTATCACTATTTTTCAATGTCGCAACTTGAGAAGGAGTTTTTACATTAAAGTTTGGACGGTTTCTTGCTTTGATCTCCCGTGAGTTGTCGGTCGTGTACGTACCCTTAACTGTCTTCGCCGCTTGAGCATAAGACTGCACGCCAATATTCGGAGATTTTGCTTCTGTTACCTCATCTCTATTACTTTCGGATTTTTTATCATTAACCGTTCTTAAGTTAATATTGACGGACTTTCTATCTTTCGCTGCTTTTTTCGTAGCTATTTTGGGTCTGTTCTTGCTTGGTTTCATATTCGGACGCATGGAATTTTTTAGCGTATCGCGGCGTTTTTGAAGCTCTTTCGCCACTTCGCAACCTCGATAGTTCGCAGGATGTTTTCCTTTGCAATTTATACAAGTGGCTGGGGTTGCTTGTTTAGGTGACACTCTTCCGAGAGATGTTTACCTGCGCATTTGACGCATCGCGGCTCTTTCTGGCAGTAAGTCTGCATGTGATTGAAGCCTTGACAGCGCTTACACTGCGGGATCGATCTGGAGGTCTTACGCATGGGTTCGATTTTGACCACGATGTTTAGAATAGTCTTGATACCATATATAATATCTTTATTTTCGTCTTTATCAAAACTAAGCATGAATAGTGGAAGACCGCGCTTTACCAATTTTTCATGATCTCCCTCCGACTGTTGCTTCTCCTTCTTGATAATATTGACGGCATCAAGAATTTTAAAGCCTTTGTCTTGAAGGTCGTGCATTACATCTTCTTTAGTGCACGAGGGGTGGAGTCCCCTTGCTACAACACGCAGTGGTCTTTCTAACTTATTTTCATAAGTATACCACTGAATCTTTTCGGCATTCAATTTTTTAGATACTGATCGGTAACCGTCGGCATCATCGACATTGATTTTCCACGTATTGTTTCGCAGAGATGTCACCTTAAACTTCGAAGCCAGAGTTCCTTTAAGGAGGCAATGCAACTTATTATAGTCCGTAATTCCAACGACGTTTATCGGTGGCGGAGGACGTAATTTTGGTTGTTGTTGCTTTTCTTGCATCTCCTTGCGCTTTTCATCTTTTTGTGACTCGACTTCCGGTGAGGAACCAGCTTTTCGTTTTTTGCTTGGTCGTTTCTTTTCGACCCAATTCGTTTCGCGTGTTAGCTCTTCTTCATCCGTCTGGTATTCGCGACTAGGTGAGCGATGTGAGCTAACTGTATTTTCTTTTTGTAGGTACGTGTTTTTTAGGGCATTATTTTCTTGCCTGAGTAAATCTACCTCTTTCTTGAGCTCACGATAGAGTAGCTCCATTTCGCTAAGCTTGGTACGGAGTACGTCGTTTTCCTCCTCAATGCTTTTAGATTTCGCTGAGTCCCGTTTTTCACGCGTTTGCGCTTCCGGCGGACTTCTTTTTCCGGAGACGTTCGATCTTGTTGGTGGAGATCGAGATACCCTTGTACTTTTTGAGAAGGGATTTATAAGGTGCAATAAAGGGCTCTCCCCAGAATCCGTAGAGCCGACCTCCGAAGAGGGTGGATCTTCCAGTTTACCTGGACTGCCACCTGGGGTATTCAAATCTTTTGTTTTGTTCATTGCATGTTTTTTGTATACGCCATACTCGGTATGCGGAAGGTGGATTTTAGTCGCCTCTTACGACAGGCATGCCTACCTCGGGTATATTCTAACCCCTACCCGAAGGGGGGAAAGTGCCGCAAGTGTGTTTTTTTTTTTTTGTTTTCCGATTGCAGAGGACCAGACACGTGTAAGGCAGGTGAAGGATTAGTTTAGCTATACGCATTTTTCTAAACTTTTATTTTTGTACAAATGAAAATATTCAGGGAATATTATATTGTTACAAAAATTGCCGATCAAGCCGAATACTTCAAGGCTGCAAAGGATGATGGAGACAAAAGTAACAGAATATCGCTGGTTCCCAAGAGGGTTTTCGAACTCTTTTTTGTTTGGAAATGTTTTTAACTAGATTTACTTTAAAGAAAATAAATTAAACCTAGTACAATTTTCTTTTTTGCTTGAGAACTGCGCGTCTCTAGTGATCACTGTCACTGCTGCCAACAAAGAACTCACCCCTTGGCTTCTGCCTACCTTCTTTTATACTTGGCTCCGGCTTTCCAGGCGAATTTCCAAATTTCCAATTCGCCGCGGAAACTCTCCTGCTCAGAAGTCTGTGCCTTCGTGTTGACAGGTTCTAGGATTTTCGCGATGGTTCTCGGTTGTTTTGTTTATGTTTCTGGGCTCGCGTAACAATATTAAGGTCTTACACATTGAGCTCTTAAGAGATAATAACCTACAGGTGTTCCAAGCAGACATTCTAGCTGTAAATGGGTTGGTCATATGGCTATAATATCGGTTATCGGGCGAAAAAATACAGTGAATCAGAAGCAAAGACAAAAAATAACAAAAATCTAACCAGTTATATGGACGCCACCCCCGGAGTTTCTCTGAAGCATAAACAACTAAGCTTCAAACAACTACACCAAAACCTTTCTCTTTCTCTCTCTCTCTATCTATCCTCTCCAACGCCCGCACTGTGTGTAAACATGTTAAGGGTATTTTTAACCCCTTGAGTGCGGCAAATCATAAAAAAACAAACATCCAATAGTATCCGATATACCCGACGTACATATATAGAATGAATAGAATGAATCATGCCCACGCATTTGTTCTATGCACTCCCAATACCGTTGGATAAGCGAATAATGCTGAATGCCCGTCGAATTACCAAAGTCAAAAAAAATGCAAATATTTGGCGCAACAGCTCTTTAAAGTGCCAGGGCTTCTCGCAACCACTCATGTTGTGTGCGTTATATTTTTTACACGAATGCAAGGACCTACAGTTTAATGCCGAATCCGAACGGCGATTTGAGAAGCTTTTTCGTGACAACAATATTCTCGGATGTTTGTCAGACGCTCGCGAGAGGTGGGACCTTAAAAAATACTTTTTGGTATTTTCTGGGATTTGAACTTGGAACCTCATGCGTAGTGATCCGACACACTAACCACTTACGCCACGGCGCTCACTTAATCGTATATCCGATGCTGGATATGTTTGGAATGGCCTCGATGTAACGTAAAATTTGAAGCAATATCGATTCTTACCAAAGGATTTGACATCTACATATTCCAGATGCTAATTAAAAATATATATATAAAAAAAAACAATTAGGCTGTGAGGTTTTTTTTTAATTCAAAATGTTCAACTAAACTTGGAGATTCGTATGGATATGCATACTTTGACTTTGCCAATATATTTATGAAATATGAAATAATATTTCTGTGTAATAATAAATTAATGAAAAGGAAAGCAAAAGAGTAAAGTAAAGCAAAGTTAAATGTAATTCTATCTAAATCAATGGCTATTTCCTAAAATGTAAAAGACCAATTCTTTTTATAAAGTTTATTATATTAGAAAAAAAATATAATCTTAAAGCTTAAAATTTTAAAAAGATATGTATATAAATTGACATATTTAAGAATTTTTTTTCTTATTTTATCTTATCCCTTTATCTTAGGTTTACATTTTTTAATAAAAAAAAACACTCTACTTGTTTTCAGGGAATTATATTCCTGTTATTAAAGAATGTATGGAATACAAATGTTGCAAGGAAAAAGCGAAGAAGAAGTGCGCCCACCTTCAAGCAGATAGTACGGAAGGCCTGTATCGGGAGCTGGAGAAAATATCTTCCCCGGTTGCTGATGCAAAACACGCTATCCAGGAGCTGCACAATATGAACTAGAGCGCAACCATCTTCAAAATAGCCGCCCAGAAAAGGAGGAATGCTCAGGAGATTCGTTCGCCAAAGTTCATAACCACAAAATTCTGCAGAGGCGGCAGCAGTATTGTGAAGAACTTTCGAATAAACAGTTTCCCCGGCTACACTTTCCAAGTGCCACCCCTAACTCTGAAGAAATACCCGACATTACAGTCGAAGAAGTTAGTGAGGCGGTCAAATACTCCAAAAAACAAAAAGCGGTTGGGCCAGACGAGATGCTCTCTGAGTTCTGGGAAAACATGGGAGACGTCGGGTTCAGATCCAAAAGAAAGGAGACCCCTCGCCTGCGCGAATTATAGAGGCATCAGTCTCCTCAACATCGCATACAAGATCTTTTCTGCGATATTGTGTGAACGCCTGAAACCTTTTATCAACAGCCTGATGGGACCCTATCAGTGCGGTTTCAGGCCAGGAAAGTCCACCATCGATCAAATCTTCACACTTCAGCAGATCCTGGAGAAAACCCAAGAATTCCAAATCGATAGTCACCACCTCTTTATCGATTTCAAGGCCGCCTATGACAGCATCTATAGAGAAGAGCTTTATATTATATTATATTGTCCGTCTGTGCAGGCTGACGATGGAGAACGCTCGCTGCTCCATCAAGGTCGGTAATGACCTCACCGAGACCTTTGATATCAAAGAAGGCTTTAGACAAGGTGACGCGCTGTCATGTGACTTCTTCAATATTGTACTTGAACGGATTGTGCGGAACTCACAAGCCAACACCGGAGGCACAATCTATTACAAGTCTGTACAACTGCTTGCATACGCCGACGATATCGACATTATCGGAAGAACTCAGCGGGCTGTCACCGGTGCGTTTGCAAGCATTGAGGCGGATGCGGCCAAAATGGGTTTAGCGATAAACGAGGGCAAAACCAAGTATATGCTGTCAACAAGAAGGGAAAGCCAACACCGACGAATTGGACAAAACGTCACAGTGGGCAGCTATAACTTCGAGGTAGTAAGGAACTTTGTCTACCTTGGCTCTGCTATAAATTCTACAAACAACATCAACACAGAAATCAAGCGAAGAATAACTCTTGCCAATCGCTGTTTTTTTGGGCTTATAAGGCAATTCAACAGTAAAGCCCTATCTCGAACAACTAAGGAGACTCTATATAAGACCTTGATCATCCCAGTCCTGCTTTACGGCGCTGAAACATGGACTTTATTAAAAGAGGATGAAGATATCCTTGGTCGCTTCGAGAGAAAAATTCTTTGTAAGATTTTCGGTCCCGTTTGCGTTGACGGGTTTTGGAGGAGAAGATTCAATCACGAACTATACGAGCTGTACAGCGACATCGACCTAGTCAAAAAACTGCGTGTTGGACGTCTGAGATGGCTGAGACATGTAGAGCGAATGGACACCAACGCTCCGGCCCGCAGAGTCTTCGAATCTAACCCCGAGGGACAACGCAGTAGAGGGAATCATCGCCGTAGGTGGCGCGCACAAGTTCAAGGGGACCTCGACTAACTTGGAGTGCGCAACTGGAAGCAACTAGCTAAAGACCGAGCTAAATGGAGAGGCTTGTTGGTTGAGGCCCAGGTTCACTCCGAACTGTAGCGCCACCTAAGTAAGTAAGTAAGTCGGGTTCAGATGGCTCAGAATTCTTATCTCCAAATTTGTGAGAGGTGATCCAATGCCGAATCATTGGAAGTTACCTTCTCCCTGTATACAAAGTGAAGGGTAATACGCGAAACTGTGATAACTACCGTTCGATCAAGCTGATGTCACACACCATGATTGTTGAGCGGGTATTAGGTGGCCGACTTCGAAAAATAATACGGCTATGTGATGATCAGTGCGGGTTTGTCGCGGGTAAATCAACCACAGATGCAATCCAAAGTATAAGGATCATAATGGAAAAACATCATGATTCCTTAAAGGATTTGCATATTGTATTGGTTGACTTTGAAAAGGCATTCGACAGACAACCACGAGATCTGATATGGGTGGCACTTGATGTGTGGGTGGACGTTCTGGAGGGAAATGGGTATCGCATTAGTTCAAAAAACACAGAGTACTTGTGCTGCCCGTGCTCTGATCCACTTATGCCTATTCCAGACATTTATTTAAATGGAGCAGTACTTCCCAAGTGGGAATCTGGGATCTATGATCAATAGCAAAGCAACCTGTGATGGCGACATCAACCATCGCGTAAGCGTAGGGTGAATGAAATGGCGAGAAAATTTCACTATCTTTTGTGACAGAGAAATACCTCCTAAGTTGAAAGGAAGCCTCTACACCGCAGTTGTGCGTCCAGCGCTCACATACGGTTCACAATGTTGGACGATGTACAAGAAGTATGCGAGTTAATTAACGGCAGCTGAGATGAAGATGCTTCGCATGACAGCAGGAGTGACAAAGCTTCATCAAATAAAAGGTTCGAAGATCCGTGAAAGCTTTCATGTCAAGGAAAGGGTGGATAAAATGGCGAGAAAATTCCGCTATCTTTTGTGTTAGAGAAATGTCCCCTAAGTTGAAAGGAAGGTTCCACACCGCTGTTGTGCATCCAGCGCTCATATACGGTTCACAATGTTGGACGATGTACAAAAAGTATGCGAGTAAATTAACGGCAGCTGAGATGAAGATGCTTCACATGACAGCAGGAGTGACAAAGCTTCATCAAATAAGAAGTTCGAAGATCCGTGGAAGCTTTCACGTCAAGGAAACTATCGTACAAAAAATAGAGCGAGACCGGCTCAGCTGGTATTGCCACGTGCAAAGAAGAGATAATTTGAACCCTGTTAAAAAGGCAATAACAATGCACGTTCCAAAGACATCGCGATGTAGGAAAGCAGGCCTATAAACGCATGGATCACACAAATGCGACAACATCGGCCTCAGTAACCGAGTGATCTAAAACGTCAAATAGACGAACACCACAGGCGGATCAGTAGAAATGCGGTGAAATATTAGGTTTGTGATCCCTTATTTTCGGATCATAACCTCGCTGAAAAAAGGAAGAAGAAGAAGATTATTAAAGAATGTATAAATGATTTCAGGTACTTTGCTTGCATACCACGCTATGCAAGTTTTCGCTTTTCAGTTGGTCGTTTGCTTTATCTGGACGAATAAAAATTGTATATTCACTATAGTAAATTATTATGTATTTTAAAATCTTAAAATAAAAACAGAAAAAAACTTGATATTAGATGATACAGATAAGCTGCTTCCTTGGATACACCAGCTCGTGCTAACTTAATTAAATGGCGTATACATACCTGTTCATATATTAAAGAAAAAATTCAATAACCGTCACCACCTTGTATTGTTTTCATCGATTTCAATACAATAGGAACTTCTATCTACTGATTTCTATTGTTTTTATTTTAAGATATATAACATATACACTTTAGTGATTTATTTTATGAGTTCGAACGACAAGAAAATAAAAGAAAATCACAAAATGCAAAGCGGTACCTCTTTTGATGGCTGTTTTTTGTTTTTTTTTTTTCTTAAATCTCTTGCTCATTGCAGTTTTAAGGTACCCCATGAATTTTTTGGATGGTGCAGAGCGAGTTTTACTGTATATAAAATATGTATCCCACATTTTATGCCTTAACACGTGTACGGGTTCTTACGTTCCAGAAACCGATCCTTGTCCGGATTCGATAGGCAAAAATTGTCAACGTGTCATCAATTAACCGAGGAATGGTAGCTATTTTGAAAGCAAGATGTTTTTGAAGCACTTGACTCCCTGTGTGTGAGTTCAGTAATTTTATTAATTTTAAAACACTCGGTTCCAAGTCTGTCATCGAAATAAGACACAGGCATGATTGCTTTTTTATTGTTAAAACCTACCTAAATTACTATAATCGGAATCATGAGTTTGAGTTGCATAATTTTTTAAGCGAGGTGGACTTTCCAAATGTAATTACATTAGGTGATTTGAAAGGTTAATTGATATCCATCTTCGGGAAAGTATTAGCCCAGCTCAGCTCTCGCCGTCCCAACATGCGTACTGCAAAGGCAAATCGGTTGAGACAGCCTTACATTCGCTTGTGCGCACCATCGACAAATCATTGAGCATCAAAGAATACGCCATGGTGGCTTTCCTTGACATTGAGGGAGCTTTTAATAATGTCAAACCAAAGACGATTACCGACGCACTTGTAAATCTGAAAGTGGATACTTCGCTCGGAGTGTTGATCAATCAATTGCTTACATGCAGGATTATTAACACACAGCTGAGCAGAGCACCGGCCAGAAGAATTGTTCGCTGCGGTACACCTCAAGGTGGAGTCTTGTCACCTCTTCTGTGGAACCTGGTAGTTAATGAACTACTGATGGACCTGGATACGACAGGTTGTAGAGTGATCGCCTATGCTGACGACATTGCTATTGCTGCCTCCGGTAAACACCCGGACACTCTCAACGATATCCTCCAATATGCCCTCCTTCGGCTCACCGAATGGGCCTCCAAATGTGACTGGGGGTTAACCCCCATAAAACGGAACACGTTCTCTTTACGAGGAAATATAAAGTTCCCCTCATGGACCTTCCTATGATAAATGGCACCAGTCTCACCTTCTCTGAAAACGA
Source organism: Brachypalpus laphriformis (assembly GCA_945910035.1). Classification (NCBI taxonomy): domain Eukaryota; kingdom Metazoa; phylum Arthropoda; class Insecta; order Diptera; family Syrphidae; genus Brachypalpus; species Brachypalpus laphriformis. Next base: position 194,739,826 of record OX246754.1, on the reverse strand, counting down.
AAAATATCTGGGTCTTATTTTGTATAGGAAATTAAACTGGAAGGCCAATCTACTAGAGCGCGTCAAGAAAGCTAATGTAGCTCTCTATTCCTGTAAAAAAGCTGTAGGTAGGAGCTGCGGTATCAAACCTCAAATCATTCATTGGCTATACGTGTCCGTTATCAGGCCTATACTACTATATGGCGTGATCGTATGGTGGCCTGCTCTTGGCAGGGCTGTCCACCTCACTCAACTAGCTAAGGTGCAAAGATATGTATGCATCTGCATGAGTGGTGCATTGAGAACTACTCCCTCCGCGACACTGGACATCTTGTTCAACCTGCTACCTTTAGATATTTTCGGCAAACAGATGGCTGCCTGTGCGGCCATCCGCCTGAAATCTTCCTCTCAGTGATCGAGCTATCGCTTTGGCCACTCCTCAATCCTTGATCTTCTCAACTTCAAACACGAAAACACGGACTACACCCCGCCGAAATAGAGATTTGACCGTAACTTCCGTATGAGCATCCCTAACCGGGATATATGGGACACTTCCCCCCTGTCGATGGTAGTTCGGTTCACTTCTTTACAGATGGATCTAAGACGGAGGGTGGGGTGGGTTGTGGTGTTTTCTCCGAAAAGCTCAATCTGAACATCTCTGTCCGCCTCCCTGATCATTGTAGCGTTTTCCAGGCGGACATCATGGCGATTAGGGAAGCCCTGTCCTGGCTGAAATGTAATGTATTATCTGTCAGGGATATTAGCATTTTCACTGACAGCCAAGCGGCAATCAAGCCCCTGGAATCGTTCTCCTTCACTTCACAGCCTGCCTTAAACTGTCGTCTATCTCTTATGGAGATGACAGAGCAGTTCAACATTCACCTATGCTGGGTGCCGGGCCATAGAGACATTCCAGGTAACTGCAGGGCTGACGACCTCGCCAGACAGGGTACCACTGTAAGGATTTTGCCTGAAAGGCAAGCCCTGGGTATGCCCCTCGCTACATGTAGGTATCTACTAAAGCTGAACGCTATTAGCACGGCTAACCTCAGATGGGGAAACGGCTCAACGTGTCACATTTCGAGACAGATCTGGCCTAAGCTGGATCAAAAACGTAGTGGCGATCTGATCAAGTTAAAGCGTACACAAATCAGCTGCGTTGTCGGTGTTCTCACTGGACACTGTCTTATAGGCCAACACGCCAAAAGACTTGGTCTCTTCTCCAACGACTTCTGCAGAAGCTGTAGGGACGAGAAGGAGGAGGAAACCATCCTTCACCTCCTATGCACATGTCCAGTCCTGTCGCATAAAAGAATGCTCCATCTAGGGTCCCGGGTCCCCCTTCCTTGACGACCTCTGCGATCTGGCGTTCTTGGACGTCATGAGCATCAATCGCTTTGTCAAAAGCTCCGGCTGGTTTTGTTAGTCCCTGAGTGACCTAATGGTTTGATCCATGGTATCACAAAGGACCTTCACTGGTCTAAGTGTGTCTGCACTCTCGTGTGGACAACCAACCTAACCTAACCTAACCTAGGTGATTTGAGCGGTCGAATTGGCGATTTTCAGAACCCAATACCTTTTGTAATGGTCCGTGTATAGTTCCAGTGTGATAAGGTTTTCACGTAATCTAAGTATCTGGGGTTTCTTGGGGGTTCCTACTTTTGCCGTACAAAGCGCAGCGCACTGAATGGGGAGGCGATATCGCCGCAATAGAATCAAAACAAGAGATTTGTTAAGACTGATATTTATTGATAAACTATTGGGTATTTATACAATCTTCCAGGTTGGGGGTTGTGCCGTCGGGTTAACTTCCCTACGTAAAAAACCTTTGGTTACGAAGCAACCAACAGCCTCGGATACGGATGATCTTACTGTTGACGACCCATGCAAACATAAAAAGGACAACGATCTTCGTGTCTGCACATGGAATGTTAGGTCCTTCTACAAACCACGTGCAGCCGAACAACTTGCGGAGGCCCTAGAGTGTCTCAAAGCAGACATTACCGCCATCCAAGAAGTGCGATGGGATGGGCCGGGAAAAAGGAGTATGAAAAACTGCGACATCTACTACGGCGATTGCTACAGACAAAAAGGACAGCGTCTATTCGGGTGCGGATTTGTCATTGGAGGCAGACTTAGGCAAGAAGTCTTATGTTTCCGGCATGTGAATGAGCGCCTTATGACTATCCGTATCAAGGCTAAATTTGCCAACATTAGCCCAATATGCGTCCACGCCCCTCATGAGGAGAAGGACGACGCGACAAAGGATGACTTCTACCTGCTCTTGGACAAGACGTATGAGCAATGTCCTTGCCACGACGTTAAAATTATCCTAGGTGATTTTAACGCAAAGCTAGGAAGAGAAGATGTCTTTAGTAGCGTGGTCGGAAAGCACAGCACATCACATCCGGCAACGGACTCAGGCTAATCGACTTTGCAGCGGGGCGAAACTTTGTCGTAGCTAGTACGCGGTTCCCACGTCTCGATATTCACAAAGGAACATGGCTCTCCTTTGATCGAAAAATCGTCAACCAAATCGATCACATTGCGATCGACGCAAGGCACTCTTCCAGTATTCTGGGTGTCCGGACTTTCCGAGGAGCCAACGTGGACTCGGATCACTACCTAGTTGTAGCCAAGGTACGGATGCGAATATCCACAACGGAGCGAAATCAACGAAATGCTGTGAGGAAATTTGACGTCGAAAAGCTACAATCGCAAGAGACCGCCAGAACCTTTGCCGATCGTGTTTCTTCTAATCTCAATCTTAGTCCTATGCCGCCAGCAGCAAATGCGGAAGACCAGTGGCAGCGTTGCCAACAAGCCATCAGAGATGCCGCCTCTGATGTACTGGGTTTCTCTCGCCCACCACAACGAAACCCCTGGTTTGATGAGGAACGCCGGCAAGCACATGCATCAAAACAAGAGGCGTACAAAGCGGTGCTGCATAGAAGGACTAGAGCTGCTTACGAGCTCTACGTGCGCAGGAGAAAAGAGGAACATCGACTTCTCAGAAAGAAGAAAAAAGAGCATGAGAAGCGCTCGATCGAGGATATTGAGAGACTTTATTGCAGGAATAATGCTCGAAAATTATACCAATGGGTAAAAAGAACATGCCAGGGTTTCAAAGCCAGAACAGAAGCCTGCAGGGACGAAAATGGCAACATAGTAGTAGAATCGTAGTCGGTACTGAGGATATGGAAGGAACACTTCTGCAGACTGTTAAACGGCGATGATGATCAATATTCCGCTGTCAGGCAGAATGAGCCATTCAACAGTGACGATGGCAGTCAAAATTCCCGTCAACCCGATCATAATGAAGTGAGGATAGCGATATCTAAACTCAAATCCAACAAAGCTGCTGGAGCCGACTGCCTTGCCGCTGAACTTTTCAAGGCAGGAGGAGATGAGTTGGTAAGGAGCATGCACCAGCTCATCTGTAAAATCTGGTCGGACGAAAGTATGCCCGATGAATGGAACCTCAGCATCGTTTGCCCGATCCTGAAGAAAGGAGACCCTCTGAACTGCGCCAACTACAGAGGTATAAGTCTCCTAAATATCGCATATAAGATCCTGTCTGCCGTACTACGTGAACGCCTAAAACCGATCGTCAACAACCTGATAGGTCCTTATCAGTGCGGTTTCAGGCCTGGAAAGTCCACCATTGACCAAATATTCACACTACGGCAGATCTTGGAAAAAACCCATGAATATAAAATCGATACGTACCACCTTTTCATCGATTTCAAAGTTGCCTATGATAGCGTGTATAGAGACGAGTTATACAGAGCCATGTCTAGCCTTGGCATCCCTGCCAAGCTCGTCCGTTTGTGCAGAATGACAATGGAGAACTCTCGCTGCTCCATCAAAGTCGGTAAGAACATCGCCGAACCGTTCGATGTCAGGAAAGGTCTTAGACAAGGCGACGCGCAATCATGCGATCTCTTTAACATAGTACTTGAGAGAATTGTACGAAACTCACAAGCCAACCCCGAAAGTACAATCTTCTTCAAGTCTGTACAACTACTCGCTTATGACATTGACATAATCGGAAGAACTCAGCGGGCCGTCAATGGGGCATTTACGAGTATTGAGATCGAGGCAGCAAAGATGGGTCTAGCGGTCAATGAAAGCAAAACAAAATACATGCTGTCTACAAAAAAGGACACCCAACATCGGCGTTTTGGGCAGAACGCCACAATAGACAGATACAATTTTGAGGTAGTAAAGGATTTTGTCTACCTAGGCTCTATGGTCAGCTCCGCAAATGACATGAGTGGAGAGATCACACGGAGAATTACTCTTGCCAATCGTTGTTTATATGGGCTAAAACGGCAATTGAGTAGCAAAGCCCTATCTCGAACTACTAAGGTAACTCTCTATGAGACACTAATCATCCCAGTCCTGCTGTATGGCGCTGAGACATGGGCTTTGAAAAAACCGGATGAGGATGCCCTTGGTTATTTCGAGAGAAAAGTTCTTCGAGCGATCTTTGGTCCCGTCTGCATAGACGTTGAGTGGAGGAGAAGGTACAATGCCGAACTATACGGCCTGTACAAGGACATCGACTTAGCCAGAAGAGTTCACATACAGCGACTAATATGGCTGGGTCATTAAGAGCGGATGGAGCCCAAACTTCCCGCTAAGAAAGTCTTCAAATCCAACCCGGACGGACGGCGCAGTAGAGGAAGACCTCGCGGTAGGTGGCGCAAACAAGTGGAGGGGGACCTCAACCAACTTGGCGTGCGCAACTGGAGGCAGCTGGCTCGTAACCGTGCTGGCTGGAGAGGTTTGTTGGTTGAGGCCCAGGTCCACCCCGGACTGTAGCGCCATCTAAGTAAGTAAGTATTTATACAATCTTGAACTTACAAATAATGCTTACTCTATCTTAATTCTAAACAATAGTCAAATGACTGAACCAATTATGATAATTATCATACGAAACTTATTTTCAAAACGGAACATAAATAAACAATAACATGCTGTGAAATGACACCGGTGACACACTAATGCCGCTGCTGGTGTGCATGTCATTTGATGCTTGCAAAGGAGATTGAAATTTGTTGGACTAATTGCTTCGCATAATTCTCCCGTGCCATTATTACATCACATCAATGTGTATGCTGCTCGACTCATGCTATTATTACCTCATACTTTGGTTGAAAATGCAACAAATGGTTTTGCTAGAGTAAGAGGGTTCTTGAACAAGACACTAAGCGGGAGGGGAAGGCATCTTATTGATTTATTCGAGGATTATGGTCTGTTTATGTTAAATGGTGTTACTAAAGGCGACAGTAGAGGGGAGCTCACATTTGTATCTGGACAGGGCTGCTCTATAATCGATTATTGTGCTGCTAAGGGCAAATGGCTCAACATCATTGGTGATTTTGAGTTACTTTCGGGAAATTATTCTTCTCATCTGCCTACGTTAACATCGCTAAGGTACCAGAACGTCGAGCCAGCGTCACAACAAGATTCAATAAAAAAGCTGATTTGGGTTGAGAATAAGGCAGATTTGTACAGGCGTAGACTTGATGTTCAAGTTAGCCTTCTCCCCGATCTTACAATCCGTGATTGTGAGTAGATAGCAGAAGGAATACTGTCCATTATATATTCAGCTGTACCAAACACTTCCCCAAACACTGCTTATTTGTTCCTTAATCTGCTCAAAAAAACAAACGCCAATGTTTTTAAAATACTTTACATAGTTGCAAATAAAGAATTCAAGCAGATGTGTAGAATTAAGCGAATACGCTAAACAAACGGTGTAGCTGTGAGTCTGGCAAACTGCAATGACCCTAAGTTATTCTGGTGTAAGGTACGAATATTGGGAGATTACAAGCCTTTGTCTTCATCGGCCATCAGTGTTGAGTCCCTTACAGCATATTTCAAGGCACTCCTTAATCCTGGTATAAATGTAGTAACTTTTCAGTACGCGCTACCTGATTTGTCTGTTTCGGAATTAGATGCACCAATCGTGATGCCCGAGCTGCAGGAAACGCTAAAAAGAATAAAACATAATAAAGCCGCTGGGTTTGATGGTATACCAGCGGAATTTTATAAAAATTCCACTGTGGCTTTCGCGATTCTCCTTCTTTTGCTTTACAACAAAATTCTCAACGAGAAAGCAATTCCCCAACATTGTCTCAAATCCTTAATTTGTGCTATATATAAGTGATGCGACCAGATAATGGGATAAGATTCTTGCTCATAAAAAATAGAAAAACACAGGTTGAAATAATAGAAGTACACTCTAAGCTAATATATTTCACAAAATTTAAGATAAGAAAATCGACTTAGTGTGGCGGGAATATTCAGAGCACATCCGCTCACTTCGAGTGTTCCAATCCAAGAGACCGAAAAGAATCGCTCGCCAGCTTACGGCTCGAAAGCAAACAAATATGGCTTCCCTCTTTAATATAAAAAATATGGCCGATTAAGCTAAGAAAAACATGGCTGAATGTGTTCCGATTTAGAAAGTGACATCTATGCGTAAGTTACATAACATATGCTATTGGAGCAATCTACTACATTTTCTATCTGAACAATAAGAAAGGCGATTGTAATCTCGCGGAAAACTACAGGCGAATCTCCATTCTCAGTGCTCTTCGAAAAATATTTACCAGTATTTTCTATCACGGGCTGTTAAACTGAGTGGAGGAAATAATCTCCTTAGCATTTTTCAAGCAGGTTTTCGCTCTGTGATGTCGACAGAAGACTAAATATTTTCCCCTACGAGTATAGCTCAAAGGCATATCGATAAATATAAAAAGTTATTCGCCTTCTTCGTCGATTTTAAGGCCGCATTCGACACGATCAACAGAAATACCCTGCTGTACAAACTGTGATCACGCGGCCTCTCCACAATATTCTTAATAGTATATAAACAGCTTAACTCCAACACTACTGCAGCTATATGAAATGGCAGCTCAACTTTCTTCCTATCCCACAGGTTATAAGCAAAGACCTTGTAGCCATTTCAGTGGATCTAACTACCAGCAGAGGAGGGCAACCCATTATCATCGCCTCAGGATACTTCCGCGATGTACCATGGTGGAACAATGAGCCCGAAACAGCCCATCACATACTCTGTGATTGCCCGGCCATAGCCAGACTGAGGCTAAGGCACTTTAATAAAGGCGTCACATCATCTTCTGATGTCACCTCTTCCTCAGCTCGAACTTGATTTCAGCTAGTTGACAAACTCAAAACAATCAACCAGGGGATAGCACAAAAGATCTTTTTAAGTTGTGGTGCTCGGATGTCATTCTCTGCCCTTCCAGAAGACCTATCTGCAAGCTCACTTAAAAGCATATTAGAGTTCATCATGAAATCAGGCATATTGCCTGTCTAGCTTTCTTGGTTCCCATGCATGCCCTGCACATCTTCGAACATAGGTCGTCAATCGTGACCATTAGGGAAGTCAATGCTTAGGTGATAATTGGCTACTTTAAGCTGGTCCGTGTCTTTGACTTAAGGAAGTATAACGCGCCCATTGAACAAACTGAACAGCTGGCTACAAAGTATGTAACAGATCAAAAAATGTATCTGGTTTTATCATACCATCTGAACCAGGTAAAAGACCGACTAAAAGAACTAGGCGAACTAAAGACGAGACGGGCTAGATCTATAAACTGGATAGGGAGCGCCTGGAAATGACTGGCCGGTTCCCCTGACGCAACTGACTGGAGCAAACTCTTACAAACGCAGTCGGACATAGTAGAGAACAATAACGATCAAGTTAAGATCAACGAGAGTCTTTTTGAGACGACGCACGAGGTTATGAGCAAAGTTAACAAGATTATTGATGGCTATAATAACGCTGTACGAGAGGGAGAAACGAAAAGACTAAGACACGACTTACTAAATAAAGTACTTATACTGAAGGAAGCGGTAAATGAAATAATAAGGGCCTGTCAGATGGCCAAGACTGGAATAATTAATAGCAACATATTAGACTCTGAGGAGATTAACACTATCATAAACGAGCTGGAAACCTTACCTTACCAAAACACCGTAGAAGCAGTAGAATATGGACGACCCTATTGGTATATGTCCTATCAATCCCTAAGATTGGGACCAACATTTTCTATGTGGTAAACGTTCGCGCTGCGATTAGAAACAAATCGACCTAGACTACACGAAACTACTAGTCAACTACGACTTGACCTACGTGCTCAAGGGTGACTGCCTTCATATAGGTAACACATCAGTATGCGAGGATAGCGTTTTAAAGAAACTAGCAGAAGACACATGCCTACCTAGGATCATTAAGGGTGGTACCGCAGCATGCGATTTCAAAAGCACTGAAGAGGTCATCGAACTGATTAGGAAAAAACACTCTTCGTGACAAATTTTAATGGTTCAATTCTAAATAAAAATTCTTCTATTCCTCTAGTAGGCACTTACCTCATTCAACTGGGCAATGATACAGTCACCATCAAGGAACAGACATACTACAGTAGGTCAGCCTAGAGTTGGCAAGCGCTTCCTGCTGTTAAGTTGGCCACTTAACTAGCAAAAGGATTAAGCGTAACCAAGACGCAAGACGTGCACGACATCAGTGTCAAAACATAGAGCTTATCAAAACCTTAAAAGAAAACCGTTACAGAAATTCCTATCGCCATAGCCATAGTTATCTCCATCTGTCTACTGTGGAAAAAGATCTACGGAAAGGTCAACATCCCATAAATTCGTCTGTCTCTTCGCCGGAAACACATCCCTCCCCCAGCTCCACGCTCAACGGAAGTTCAGCAACCTGACAGTAACTTGAGCTGTTCCACATGTTCAGCGGGTAATCTGCGGGACGCAGTCATTTGAAGGGGCGGCAGTTAACACGTTCAGCTTTACGCCGAGTAAAATAAAAGTGCAAGCAATGCGATTTGCTGTGCATGCGCATCCGCTAGGTGCACGCGCATTCGTCGGGCAGGTGGAACAGGGGGAGTTCCCTTGAAAAGTATTTTTTTTTTTTTTTTGATATACGGAAGGGAGGAAATCACAATAGGCCTAATGTGGCCGCAGTGATAAGGTGACCTAATCCCACCTCTTCAACAATCTACAATCTAGCCAGAGGATTCCTCAGAGGGCAACTGTATTGTGTTCTCTCCATTCCATTTCCTCAGTGTCTCTGAAAGTCCCAAATATCTCGAACTTCTAATATCAATAGGAATCGCTATAGTTATACGTTGAACTAAATGTAGCGTAGAAGACAATTTCTAGTTTACTGAACTCACTAATATACCTAGATCGCGGCTATTGTGCATGCAAACTACTTGAACCATTTTTCTTATTTAAATTGAATGAATCATTTGAAAGATAATCATTTGCTGTGATTATGTTCCATTGTTCCGACATGTCAAAAATGTATTCTTTACTATTTCTAACCAGTCCATTGTTCACAGCTTGCATGTCACATACACTCGTACGTGCATTCATGACTTGAACCTAATTTAAAGTAAAACCATCATCAACTCAAATATAATAAATATTTATCTGGGCCTATTTACATTTCCTAAACTTGACACAATATCCCTCTAAAGTGCATGTGCTAATGTGTCACAGATACATTCTTCCGGTATCTTCGATGGTATCGAATCGAAATCGAATTGAACGCTACGCGGAAAGTAAACCACTGACCGACAGTATTTCCTGTGTCTTGCCCTAGAGCTATAGGCTAGGTCAAGGCACTCGGCCAAGCAAAAATTATGTAAAATCCATTTTACTATCCACACGAGGGAGGTATAGTTTTCATTCAAGACTGGAATTTGGCCGCCCTAATCTTAAATTCAAACTAAAAGCCATAACCTTTCTGTGAAAGCAAATCTATCGTGAGAATTGTGCACGAAAGAGAGCGATGTCAATCAGACAACACAGCTACACAATGTAGACTAAGGTAAGACTGATGCTTGGGCCAATTTACTCGCCTTGACTGACATCTATAATTGACCGAGAGGTGCGCAAATCGATAGCACAAAACTGCATCTCATTTCGTCGTACGATCAGCTACAGGTTGACGATCTCCACCGCTCTCCCATTGTATCTGTGTATCTGTGTGCCTATTGTTTTGAATTTCAAACGTGCGATTGAAAGCTTTTGAAGGCTCTCACTCTCTCGTAGGCCAGCTGCTACTGCCAGTGGTGGTGATGGCGGTGCCCGCTCTTAATTATGCACATAACAAATTAGTTACTTCTTTTGTGGACTGGCCGTATCTGCATTTAACCATCACTCAGAAACAAATAAAAAGAGAACAACCATGAACTTTACCTTGATAAATTGTTCACACATAATTTTTGCGGTTTAGCCGATAGGAAGCGATCAACGAAATAGAGTCCGGCGTGTGAATAGTGATGAAGAGAGCAATCATCATATTGCAAATGATTAACAAATGATTCATTATGCATTCGATTGGATTTTGAGTTTGATTTCATTAGGAAAGCGTCACAGATATGACGTGGCCCATAGAACAGGATTGTGAGTCATGTAGAATAAGATACGAGGTTCAAAAGGCTATACGTGTGGCTTTGCACTCTTGCAAAACGGGAAGCAAATCGTGCGACTAATTTGGCTTGTTCATGGATTATTTACTTGGCGTTGGTAGTACGACTGAGAAATGGGGCGGAAAATTGTTTGTACGAGTAATCGCTTGCACAATGGTTTCGTTTTATTTACATTTTACGGTTCAAACAATTATTTGGAGTAGAGATACTCATTATTATTTTTGCACTTGATTTTAATTTAGTTTGAGATGAACCTAATAGTGTGTGGAGGTTGGAGGCTCAGAGCAAGACGAGAAGGAAGGTAATAACCTAATTCAATTTCGCCGTGTAGATATGGTTGGAGTAGTAATTGCTGTACCCCGAAATTCTGCATTTATAAATTGTGTTCCTCCAAAATTCTGTTTTTACTTTAGAATTCTACTTTTTTCAAAACCATGTTTTCCTAGAGAAAGCAAATGTATATTTATGTAAATAGAGTTTTGATTTTCACCATATAGGGTGACCCACTAGTTTTTTTTTTTTGTATGTACATATGTAACAACCGTGGGCCGTCAACGGGCATTTTCGAGTATTGAGACCGAGGCAGCAAAGATGGGTTTAGCGGTCAATGAAAGCAAAACAAAATATATGCTGTCTATAAAACAGGACACCAAAAATCGACGTCTTGGACAGAATGCCACAACAAACAGATATAATTTTGACCAGCGAATGCAGCCCAACGTTCCCGCCAAGAAAGTCTTCGAAACCACCCCGGATGGACGGCGCAGTAGACGACGACCTCGCGGTAGGTGGCGCAAACAAATGGAGGGGGACCTCAACCAACTTGGTGTGCGCAACTGGAGGCAGCTAGCTCGTAACCACGCTGACTGGAGAGGTTTGTTGGTTGAGGCCCAGGTCCACACCGGACTGTAGCGCCACCTATTAGTATTATTGTTTTCTTCCCTCATCTTCTATATTTGAGGATTTACATGGTCTTGGAGTTGGTAGTGCCTGAAAGCATATTTTTTTAACTATTTCACTAGGTCAGGTTAGGTTGAAGTGGCTGCCAGCTGAGAATCGCCAGCACACTCAATAATAGTTCCATTGTGATACCACATGGATCATGTCAGAAATTTTCTCCTACCTTCTCGTTAAACCATTTTGAGCTTCTTATGAAGCATAGAAGGCTCTTAATATCGATGTTTTTAAGGTCGCCTATGTCGTTGTAATATGGGGCTCCAAGGTGAAGCTTCCTTCTATGGGAGAGAGCTGTGCAGAAACAAAGAAGGTGAGGAATAATTTCTTCCTCCTCTTCATCTATGCAGCTTCTACAAAAGTCGTTCGCATAAAGGCTCAGCCATGTAACATGCTTGCCCATTATACAGTGCCCAGTGATGACACCTATTATAGCGCCGATATGCAATCTGTTGAGAAAAATCAAATTCTAAGAACGTTTTAGATCCAGCTTCGGCCAAATCTGTTTTGTCGCTAGACATATTGATCCACTTGTCCACCTAAGATTTGTACTCTCGACAGCATCCAGCTTAAATTTAAGTTTGTGAGTTGTGATTGGTAAACCTAAGGTACATTTATCTGGCAGGATGGGTATAGTTATTCCTATACTGGCAAGTTCATCGGCCTTACAATTCCCTGAAATGTCCCTATGCCCCGGCACCCAACACAGGTGAATATTGAACTGCTCAGCCATCTCCGCGAGAGACGATCGGCAGTCTAAAGCTACTAAGGAATTTATAGAGGTCGATTCCAAGGATTTGATTGCAGCTTAGCTGCCTGCAAATATACGGATGTCTTTGGCGGATATCATTTTTTTCTTAAGCCAAGATAAGACTTCTTTAATCGTCATTATTTCCGCTTGGAACACGTTACAATGATTTGGTAGACGGAAGAAGAGCTTCAGATTAAGCGTGTCAGAGAAACCACCTCCACAAACTCCGTCCTTGGTTTTTGAGCCGTCAGTGTAGAAGTGGATTGATCCATCTTCTAAAAATGTATCATCATTCCAGAGTGATCTGGAAGGGATGGTGACGAGGAAGTTCTTGTCAACATTTAGACGCGAGGCGTGTAGTCCATTTTTTCGGGAGAGATTATGAATTTATTCAGAATGGAGGCGTGGCCAAATTCTTTTCTTGACCACTGTTGGGTAGCTTCAAGGCGAACGGATGCATTCACTGCCATTTGCTTGCTAAATATATCACGGGTAACAGATGAAACATAATGTTCAGTGCCGCAGAGGGAGTTGTACGTAGGGCTCCGCTTATGCACAAATAAGCTGTACGCTGGACCTTACTTAGATAATCACGATTTATAGCTTTTTCTAAGGCTGTCCAGCAGACAATCACCCCGTATGTGAGTAGGGTTGGGTACGATTGAGCGCATTTTAAAATCTTGTTTTCAAAATCTCGCATAACGAAATCTCGCATTATTAAAATCTCGCATTATCGAAATCTCGCAATTATAAGATCTCGCAAAAACAAAATCTTGTAACATCAAAATCTCGCAAATCAAAATCTCGAAAACTAGAATCTCGCATTGTAATAAAATATTCATTAATTCGCGCGAATAAATAAATATTTTATTACAATGCGAGATTCTAAATCTATATTAGCTATGAAGGTATTTATATTTTTATTAATTAAAGTATGTACATAACACAAGGCTGCTGTTAATAAGAGAGAGAGGGAAGAAGTAACAATTTGTTGTCATGTACCTAAAGGAATGCAGTTATTTATACTGCTAGCATTAAAAGCACACAATAATCAGTTCCGCTATGTGTATGTCAACAACTGAGATTTTGGTTTGCGGTCGATCATACCGCTCCATGTGAGTATCCGGTCTAATGACCGAGTTGTATAGTGAGTGATTCGGGGTTCTAAGCCCCATCTATTCTCAATAGCTTTTTTCCAAGAGAAAACTGCACCTACTGTAGCTTTCTTGACCCTTTCTTGAATATTAGGTTTCCAGCTTAATTTCTTATCCAGGATAAGACCCAAATATTTTGCTGTGTCAGAAAAAGTTAAACTGAAACCATTGAGAGAAGGCGGGTCAAATAACGGAATTTCATATTTCCTAGGAAAGAGTACTAATTCAGTTTTTGGGGGTTTACATCCGAACCACACTGAACCTCCTATCTAGTGAGCTTATTTAAATCGTTTTGTAGAAATTCTTCTAGAGTAACATATTTAGGTGTTTTCTCGAGACAGCCAAAGTAACATCATCTGCGTAAGCAATCGCCGTGCACCCCTCGCCTTGCATGATTATCAATAGCTCATTGATCAGGAAATTCCACAAGAGGGGGGATAGAACAGAACCTTGCGAAGTACCTCTTCTTACAGACTTTCGTGTAGACGTCCCACCCAGCTTAGAGTTGATAATCCAACCATTAAGCAGTAGATTAATTAATTCGCGAAGTGAGCTGTCGGCCTTCAAGGCAATCGCTTATGCATTGACATTGTTGAAAGCGCCTTCTATATCCAGAAAAGCAACCATTGTATATTCCTTATGAAACAGGGAATATTCAATATTACGCACCAGCGAGTATAATACCGTCTCCACTGATTAACCTTTGCAATATGCATGTTGGGCCACCGACAGTAGTTTCTTATCAATACTGTTGCGTAAATGGATATCAATCAGACGTTCCAATATTTTTAATACAAATGATGATAGATTAATAGGTCTGAAATCTTTTGGATTGGTATGAGAGCATTTTCTCACTTTGGGTATGAAGACAACTTTAACTTCCCTCCACATCTTCGGGATATACACCAGATCTAGACAGCTTTTTAGTATTGTCTCAAGCACCAGCAGGATTAAGCTCGATGACTTCTGCAACTCGACAGGTATTATACCGTCTGGTCCCGCGGATTTATATGGCTTGAAGCTATTTAGTGCATAATGCAGTTTGCTCTGTGTAATAAATTTTGAGGAGTTAGTTATTTGTGCAGATGGTCTATTGAAAACCATGTTGCTAACAACTTGGGAACTACCTCGGAAATGAGTGTCAAGCAAGTTTAAGTTTAGCGAATCTTCGCTGGAAGTCGTCCAAGACCCATCAGTTTTCTTAAGAAAGCTAGGTGTTATTGGATTTGAGGAGAGAACTTTCCTTAGCCTAGATGTCTCAGAGGTTTCTTCTATTTTACCACAAAAAAGCATCCAAGAATTACGTTTTGTTTTCCTTAATTCTTTTTTGTATATGTTTAGGGATTCCTTGTAGAAGTCCCAATCTGGCGCGTCTCTTTTACGTTTGGCATTATTGAACAGTTTTCTGCAATCAATTCTTAAAAGACCTAGACCTGCAATCCACGAACGCGGTTTCTTCTTGCACCTGGGTTGAATCAAAGGGCAGGAAGGAGTCATCGTTTTATTTAAGGCTGAGGTTAAGTCTTCAATCACGGCATCAAATTCTTGGGGGCTGCAAGGGGGATTCAGGTGATCTGAGGTAACTATATTACTTAAAGTTGACCTGAACTTGAGCCAATCAGTTTTGCTATTTCTCTGTGCATTGAAGATGCCGCTCAATGCTTTGTTTTGGAATGTTTGTATCATTCTTAGATTTGTTTTTTGGTACAACCCCAAAGCTGTATTCCATACGTCCATACAGGTCTCAGAACTTGCTTATATAATAGCAGTTTGTTGTCAATTGATAGTTGGGAATTCCTTCCTATCAACCAATGGATTTGAGTCTAATATTTAGCTCTTCTTTTTTTTCTTTTTCACATACTGACAAACATCCGAGAGTATTGTTGTCTCGAAAAAGCCTCTCAAACCAAATGGCCCTTCGGATACATCATTAAACTGTAGGTCCCTTCCATTCGTGTGGAAAATATAACGCACAGAACATGTGTGGTTGCGAGAAGCTAGGCCCTGGCACTTAAAGAGCTGTTGCGCCAATATCTACGGAACTTCTTTTCCATCAATATTAGCTCTTACAGTATTTATTCTTCTGCTGGTAAAGTTAATGTGGATAGATTTAGTTTCATGAAGCTTTCTTCTTGTTTTTTGTCCAATCACTTACAGAATTAATAGCCTTTTGTAATTTGTTCGCTGCTGCATTAATATTGTCACCAATAGTCATAATTGCGGTGTCGTCGGCGAAAGTAGCCAAGCTAGCTTCTTCTTGCTGAGGTAGGTCTCTTGTATATAGAAGATGAAGGATTGGTCCCAAGACACTTTCTTGTGGAACTCCTGCAGATATTTTCTTTAAATTAGAGTATTAATCTTCATATTGTTGCATTTATGAACACTGCATATTGAGTAATAAAAAGATGTCGCCTCTAGCGTCGGAGAGCTGGTGAGTGTGACAGCAGATAGGGAGAAGGACAACGTGGTAAAAGTAGTCTAGTAATTTTTTTAGCGCCAATAAAGAATCTTTGCAAAGAAACAAGGAAAATCTTCTCATTTACCACCCAGCAATTTAAGTAACGCAGAAAATCGTTACAATATCTTACTCGAAAGTAACAATCTGCGATATAAGAATATAGAATCAAGTAGAACTCTTCGGGGAGATACCTTCTATCTATCTATCTATGCAAATAAATGGATAGATAGACAGACAGATATTCAACGTAATAGGTATACAAAGAAATTATTATGATCCGGATGTTTTTGTTTTTTTTTTGCCTCAGGAGTGGTGGAAAACGCTACTGCTCACGAGAAACAGGCCCGCTCTGTTTCGAGTAATGTTGGCTTGATACTTACTAAAAATAAACATCTTTAACCATTTTTCATTTTTCAGCTTAACACCATTCTGGGACCACTTTCGTATTACTTCAAAGTGGTGTCGTTTTTTTTCGCCTCTGGGGACCGACTTTTCATATTCGTCTCCTATTGCGGGTTATTTCTTTCTTGCCGGTGAGGCTTTAATCAGTTTTGTCAACTTTCTCATTTCTTTTGACATAGGATCGCTTCAATATACACCATCATCATCACTCTTTGTTAGTTTTAAGCTACCTTTAAGTTCGTGCTTGTATTACGCTTAAATAAATAAATCAGTTTATTCCAATTGGTTTTATTTTGCAGCATCAGTTGCATGATGTCTTCTTTTGTAATTTCGCTAATCTCTTGTTCTACGATTTTTCATTGTTCGATCCATTTTTGACAGGGAAAAAATGTGTGGTTAGCGCCGTCGAGGTCCGAATCAATAGGCGCGTTTAGTGAAACGTCGCTTCTCAGTGAAGTAAGATTTAGCACGCAGTACAGCAATAAAAAATGACTGGCAACCACTGCAGCTTTTGTCTCCAGTCAAAACTGAGTTAGGATGTTTAATTTGCAACACTCAATTTCAGAGGGCGCTGAAAAGAGCTTTTTTATTCAATTTGATTCAGTTGTATTTCACAAATTTAAGAACAACTTCTTCATACTTTTCAATTGAATTCAAATAATAAAAAAAAGTTTTAAGCCCGATTCACTGGGCATCGTTTTGTTGAGAAGCTTTTACTTTGCTTTTCATAATTCTCACCAAAACACGGCACGGTAATACTTCGTCAGGCAATAATTTACTTCCCCGTGTTTGCGCTAAATCCATGCTGGAAGTTTCATATGAGAATCTTTGTCCATCTCCCTCTTTGATCCAACTCCCAGATTCGTTGCCATGTCTCTAGCGTTCGGGCTCTCTCCTCCAGGGTCGTAGATTCTTTTCCGTTCTTTGGGGAGGAGGTATATGGAAATAATCCCTGCTACGATGTGGACAGCCGGCTGTGATACGGTGGGGTATGCACAAGCAACTCTTAGAGCTCCTCTTCTTTATAACTGCTGTCATGCGTTTACGATACTTTTCCCTCCCAAGCGTGTCTGCCCAAATCTCAGCATCGTATAGAAGAATGAACTCCGTCACCGATATGAGGAGCCTTATAGTTTGCTAGGTCTGGGCTCGTTGGTGTTCGCCATTAGTTTGCTAAGGAAACCAGCCACCGATGCAGTTTTGTCCGACTTCCGCTTGATTTGGTCCCAGAAGGTTCGCTTCCCTTTTGTCTGAATTGTTTCCACATCCACCGACATCGGTATTATAGCGGGGATTGTTTTGTTGGTGGGACAGACGATTTGTCGTAGCTAGACTAAGACCATGTTGCTGCATCCACCCGTTGATCTGTCGTATAACCTGGACAAATTGTAATAAAATGTAGTACATCTTCACCTGCTTTGACTTTGCAAAGCGGGCATAAGATTGGGAGCTGAAGTCGATGCGAAATGTAGTTTAGTTTTAACAATCCACCTCTGGCGTTGAAGATAGTAGATATAAGCTTCATTCCATATTTGTAGCTGAAGTAATTTCTATCACACAGGTTATAACCAAGCTGACTACAGCCACTCCTATGGACTGATTGTTTTGCTTGGCTCACGAAGTTTAATCTGATCTTATATTTGATATTCTTCAGGAAGCTATAGAGGACAGTTATCCAGTTATTATATTTTAATTAAGATCAAGGGTAACATCATGTCGGGGCTATTGTATTCCAATCACAAAAAAAAAAAAAAAACAAAGTATTTGTATTTACTGCTTGAATGGATTTTTTTATTTTTTTTTTATAAATTGGTCATTTTCATGCCTTTCATCTTAAATACTATAAAAGCAAAGTCGATTTTCCTTGTGAACACCGTTTCTCGAAAACTACTAGACGTAGGTACTTGAAATTTTGCACAGGTATTCCTTATTTTGCCTAGATGCGAGATAAGAAGGGATTTTCTGAAATTCAAGGTCTAAGTGGCATAAAGGGGGTTGAGGTCCGATTTTCCATCTGTAAATATTGATTCCACAGCCGTAGCTCAGTACTAGCTCTCCGGATTAAAAAAATAGAAAATATGTGAATTTAGTAAATTCGCCGCTGATTCATTTAAGGTATAAAACATCGTTCTGCGTTGTCCTGAAGCTGAGCAATCCTAAAAGCAATTAATCAAATCATCGCTCACAATTTTCCTTCAGTGGAGACCACGGCCAGCAGTCATGCAGCAGTGGCTGTCGTTGCAATAATAAGTACTCGTATGTGTGTGTGAGTATCTGGGCGCGCTATCCCATGATTTGATCTTCAGTGTGCGATCTCTTCTAGAGTTAAAACTGAAAAAAAAAAAACATTTTTAGTGCCAAATCTAAGACATTGTAAATTTTATTAATTAAGATATCCATGTGCTGTCAAAACTTCATGCAATTAAGAGACTTGGGAAAATACGTGTAGGTAAATATGTACATGCATATGCATGTGTAGACATAGGACTATTGCAATATTTTTCCATTTTGTTAGATGAGATGTTGTTTATATTCATATTTTAGAATGCTTTAATAAATTTAAAATAAATTATTAGCAGGGTGGCGCAGGCAGTATATTGAAAGTTGAATGCTCATACTTTGAGTCTATCTTATGAGGTAAATCGGAGGCAGAAGCTTCTACTAGTGTCTGGTTCCAATGTCTATCGTCTTCCAATAGTTTCAGAGCCCTGCAAGCTGAGTGGAATGCAGGATAACCCTGACCAGCTAATGTCTTTAAGTCTGAGAAGGATGTAGGCCCTCTAACTTCGTGAATCAGGGGACGGAGGTAATAGCACTCTGCATTATTAGGATGGACAGTATAAACCCTTCCGAATGCTTGGTCTTTTTTTACCCCGGAGTGTCCGGGTACTTTTACTCCCTGTTTCCTTCTGTAGTGCCAATTTGTCGCACTAATTTTTCCCGAAATAAGTTGATGAATACACAAAAAATAAATACAGAAGTAAAACCGAATCTGGAATGGATTTTGTTTTTGTGACACACGAAACAAAAAAAAATGGGCGCCATTAGATTTTGCTGGCATCTAGAAACCTTTTTGGAGAAAATGAATGGGGTGGGGAAACCTGAAATTCTGCGAACCCAAAAGAATAAAAAAAGAAAAAAACACCGAACGTGCGTTATAATGGCTCTTTTGGAGCACGGCCAAGTTATTGGAGATTAGGAAAAAGAAAAGCAAAAAAAGCCGGATGACACAAAAAGTAAAGGTAAACAGCCGTTGGGGTGGCCCGCTATCACCGGTCCCGAACAACAGAAAAAAATTAACGTAAAGCTAACGGTCGCGTGTCCCGCTTTCACCGGGAAATGAACGGAATGAAACCCTACCGGGATTTTCGCACACAAAATTAATCTTCGCTACTCGCACCAAGAATCTTAGTAAAAATATGCAACTTATCTCTTTTCCTGAGTTGGTATTCGGCTTCCTACTCCTCGTCTCCAGAATATGGTGTCCCTAGATTCTTCCTATTACTCCCTTCTTTCTTCCTCTCTTGCTCCTTCCTCTCTTTAGTATCTATATTTTATAGTCCCCTTCCGGACTCGATCACTCAAAAAATATAAGTAAACTCACTACTTAGCTTACTTCAAAAAAAACTGCTCAAAACACTAGCGCTTGTTTGCACTCACTCGTAGCTAACCAAGAAGTGCTGAACTTCCCTCAGTACTTTGTTCAACCGACCAAGAGCCTCTCTCTCGAAATTGGCTTACCGCTTATTCAGCCATTACAGCCCAAGGACGGCCTTATGTGCAGTACTCCGCTCTTTTGCTGAAGCATGCAACCGTTCCTTGAACGCCGCTATCTAGCAGCTAGCAGCATACAAAAGGTCATGGGTTAGGTTGGGCTCTCGGCCATTGTTGGTGCTGGTCGTCTGATGTTTGGCCTGGTGTTGTGTTGAATGTACGTATTTGTGTTGTAGTTTGTTGATACTGTTGTGCGTTTAGTGTTACTGGATCATCTCGTTCCCTTCTCTCTCTGGTATGGGTGTATTTTGTGTTCGTGGTTGGTCTTCTCGTTCTTGTCTCCTTCATCGTGCGTTCTCGTTGGCGGGCGGTCCACCCGCATCAGAGTGTTGCCAACGGTCCGTTGGGCTCTGGTTCCGGGAGTACCTGCTTTGTTATCACGCTTAACGATCCCATCGCTCTTTGAAGATAACGGAGGAAAGAGAAAGGTAAGGCCAAAAAGGGAACGAGGTGAGAGAAAAAGAGGGACGGAGGGGATCAGGAACTTTGCAACAAAGTTGGACGCAACAAATCCCACCCTTACCTCCATAGAGGAGAAGTAGGCTTTTCGAAAGAAAGGCCGAAGTAAAGAACAACAATTGACCTCCCCAGGGTAAACAACACAACAAATGAGGAACAACTATGTACTGCCACTGACGACGACCTCGATCGCGCTAGGCGAGAGTTAGGCAACATCACAGAGTGAGATGCTCTCCAGACATAAAAAAATTGTACCCCGCAATACAAAAGCTGTTTAGCGCATTCATCGTTTTTGCATAACTCGAAAAATGCCACCAAAGTTGTCCTTGGAGGATTGTTGATTCTTTCCATAACGTTGTCTGTACAAAAGTACACTCTTTGACCATTTTCCAAATGAACACTTAGATGCATAACTGATGGGAAGCGTTCATGTATGGGAAGGCAACCAGCCTACCAACCTTTGTCCCAATGTTCTTAGCTGTGAATTATTCACTTCTGACTTCGTAGTCTTTCGCGCTGACGGCCAGGAACATGAAAACCTCTCCTTCGGCCGCGGTATTCTTTTAGCCATACATAATCGTCTTGATGCAACCCTCATCAAATTCTCATATTCCCCTTCCTTTGAATTCGTATCAGCTAAATTATCTGTATTCAAACGGAGCGTATATATTGTTTGCTGTTATATTCACCCTTCTCAACCCGTCCAAGCATACCACCTGGCCGTTGATACTGTTGACTCCCTGTTAGGTATCGCTGATCCTGATGACGATTTTATAATTGTTGGCGACTTCAACCTTCCCCTTTTACAATGGTCTCCATCGGAGGACGAATCATCATTTGTTCCTGCTAACTTCTCGTCTTTTTGACTCCGGCCTTTTTCAGATCAGTGGCATAACCAACAACTTAGGTAGGCAGCTAGATCTGATTTTCTCATCCGACCCCCATAATTCCTTAGTTACCGCGAGTAACCATCTTCTCTGCACCCTAGACCAATATCACCCTACTCTTGCTCTTGCCTTTTCGTATGAAAACGTCAACATTACCGTTGATTCTGAGAACTCTCTCTCTTTCAACTTCCGCAAAGCTGACTTCGTTAAACTTAACAACCTACTCAATAACATAAATTTCAGCCCCTTCCTAAACATTAACACACCCATTGATATCGCTCTCGTATTCTACTACACAGCAATCTTTGACTGTCTTCTCCAATCTGTCCCTTATCTGCCTCGAAAAAACTGCTCATCATCACCTCCTTGGTATAATCAGGAATTGCGTACTCTTCGCAATGTCAGAAACAAATTATGGAAAACTTACTTGGTATCCAAATCTGCCTCAGATTACGCATATTACCAGCAAGCTTACTCCCGCTTTTCCATCCTCTGCGAATCCCTCTATCTCGAATACATCGATAGAATGCAATTAAGTCTAATCACTGATCACTGAACAGGCGCTTTTACCAATTTATCAATGTCAAAAGAAAGTCCGACGGCTTTCCTTCTACTATATTCCTATACTTCATCTGCTGACCCTAAAGTAATCGCCAACCTCTTTGCAACCTTTTTCAGCCAATCGTATAGTGACCATGTACATGAACCGGGCCTAGATTTTTTCTCCTACCTGAATAACTGTCCTCAAACCTCTCTAACTTCAGTCGACATTAGGTCTGATATTGTGCGAGAAAAAATTAATAGGCTCAAAGATGACTTCTCCCCCGGTCCCGATGGTCTGCCATCTTACTAAAGACATGTGTAGATGTCCTGTGTCAGCGCCTTACAACTCTATTTCGTCTCTCACTCTCTCAAGCCGTTTTTCCAAAATTATGGAAGGACTCTTTTATTTTTCCTATCCATAAAAAAGGCAGTATAAACGACATTTCTAACTATAGATCCATAGCCAATTCGATCCATTTCGCCTCTGGAAGAAGTACAGAGAGAGTTTGGCTGAAGATCTTAAACGACAGTGGCAAAAAGAATTTGTGAGCCTGGATGATCAACATAGTATGGATGTGGTCTATAACAAATGCTTGATATTGCTCGAGAACTTAGTAATTGGGATGGGAGGCCAACATCTTAAGCACTTTAGTTTCCCACAGCCCTTAGTATCAGCTGAAACTTTTGACAACCGTGATTACTTAAGAGAAATGTCATATGATATCGACGACCTATCCAAGAGGGTTTAGGAAAACCCGCCACTACTCAATTGCGATCAGAAGCAATTTTATGATGATATCATTGAAAGCTTTAAAACAGCAGATGTTAACATTTTCCTTTAGACGCTCCAGGTGGGACGGGAAAAACTTTTCTCATTAACCTGTTACTTGCTAAGGTTAGAGAGAATCTAAAAATCGCCATTGCTGTCGCTCTTCTGGAATAGCTGCAACACTGTTGGAGGGAGGCAGGACTGCGCATTCAGCATTCAAGTTACCTCTTAATTTAAACACTTTCAAAACTGCTCTTTGTGATATATCTAAGCAAAGTAATATGGCTCAGGTGCTTCGGGAATGTAAGCTCATAGCTTGAGATGAGTGCGTTATGTCACACAAGGAAGCCATCGAAGCATTAGATAGAACGCTAAAGGATTTGCGAAATAAAACTATGCTGATGGGTGGAGTCATTGTACTTCTTGCCGGTGACTTTAGGCAAACGCTGCCGGTTGTTCCAAGGGGAACTCGTGCTGACGAGATAAGGGCCTACTTCAAATCATCTTACTTGTGGCCAAAAACGAAGAAGAGCTACCTCCAAAAAAAAATATGAGAGTACATTTGAGACACGACTTGTGTGGAGAAAAGTTTGCACAACTACTTTTAAAGATAGGCGAGGGAAGTATAGAAGAAAAGGATGGAAGAATAGATATTGCCAATAGTGTGTGCCGTATTGTAAGCGACTTAAAGGCACTTACTGAAAATGTTTATCCCAATTTGAAAAACATCAGCACCAAACCAATTAACATACATGGCTTAAGGAGCGAGCTATATTAACACCAAAAAATGATGCAGCTAATGAAATCAATGCTTGCCTTTTACTTAAGTTTAATACTCTTGACATGGAATACAAATCTATAGATTCAGTAGTACATATTGAAGAAGTAGTGCATTACCCGCTGGAATTCCTACACACTCTCAATCCCCCAGGCATTCCTTCACATAAGCTAACATTAAAAGTCGGCGCACCTGTTATACTCTTAAGGAATTTAAACCCTCCCAAAATGTGCAACAGTACTAGATTGGAGATCTGATAGAGGCGATAATTCTTACTGGATGCGGCCAAGGAGAAACTGTGTTCATTCCTCGCATCCCGCTTATTCCATCTGATTATCCGTTTTGTTTCAAACGACTGCAATTCCCAGTCAAGGTTTGTTTTACCATAAGGCTCAGGGTCAGTCCTTAAAGAAGGCTGGGGCTGGTTTAAGGGCAGACTGCTTCAATCATGGCCAACTATATGTGGGATGCTCGAGAGTTTACTCACCTCGCAGTCTGTCCATTCTACAGCCTGAGGGAAAAACGACAAACATAGTTTACAGAGACGTGTTGAAGAAATAAGGTAACCCAATGGCAGTTCTAAGATTTATAAAACACCTTAGATTAATTCTACAGCTCGATTAGTATTCATATAAATGCCGGGGCTTAGAAAAGTAGCTGCCGAGGGTGCGGAATGCTGCGCAGACTTTACCTCCTCGTGGTGCATTCTGGTTAACACTAAAACTGTCCGCTTAATTAGTACGTCTTCGAACTAAATAGTTACACAGTTTATAAAAATGATAGTTTGGCCGAATATACGAGTACACAAAAAAAAAAAAAACGAGTTGAGCTCTTAGTATCAGCTGAAACACCTGTCAACTACAACTAAAGATCGGCGATCTATTTTGGAAAACTTATACTTCACTATACCACACAAGGGACAAACGAGGCAATAGATTTACTGGCTGAACACAATGCAGGCCGCGGCCGGGCCGCGGTAGCGTAGTACGATCTGTCACAGAGTTAAAATATATGGGAACTCACTAGAGCGCCCACAATGAGGTAGCTGCGGCGTGGCGGTAGCAGTGGTGTAGTACGAAGTTGGTTTACTTTTAACTTGTGCAGCGCCACAAGTGACAGACAGAGAAATCGACGACTGTTGAAGGAAATGCATGCGAAATTTATTTGCTGTGTATTATTCGGTTCTCTATGCGATGCTTTTGTTGAGAATTTGTGAACTGATTTCAGCGGTAGCTGAACAAGTGACAACTCGCTAAAACAAAAAAAAAATGGAAGAGAGCGATGTGGAGAGATTTGTGTTGTGTGTACAAAACAGGGAAATATTGTGGAATTTGTGCCACCCCCAATATAAAAATGTGAAGAAAAAGGCACAAGAGTGGCAGAATATTGCGAACGAATTTTGTTTGCCAAGTACGTTCATAATATTGTATTTTAGTTATTGTTTTCTTACGGTTTGTTTGTTTTTAGTTGATGTCGTAAAAAAAAAATGGAAGGGGCTTCGAGACAGCTATTCAAGAAGCATTAGCCGGAAGAAAAGTTCAGGGCAGGCTGCGGAGGAACCGGAATACGAGTCCAAGTACGGCGGTATTCTTGAGTTCCTCAAAGAACATTTGAAGCCGAGAATGTAAACATACTACTTTTACATATGATTTCAAAATAAAATAAATGTTTTATGTATCTTACAGGACTACAAGTAACTACTCGTCCATGTCGCTGGATGACACTGCCACCCCAAGTCCGCCTGTTACGCCATGGGATGAGACGGACGACGAACAAGGTTGTAGTGAGTTCTCAAAGACACCCGATACCCCCATTCTTGCGATAAGCCCCATCCGCCAACTCTCTGAGGGCTCATCATCGTCGCGCGCCCGGAAAAAGAGGCAAGACTTGTTGAAGAAACGTTCGTGGACACAATGCACACCGTCCAAGAATTTTTAAGGAAACCACGTGCAACAGCATTTCCATCCTCGTCCACGAACTTGGAAGATGAGCTTTTCTGCCGCAGCCTCCTAGAAAAGCTAAGGACTTTTACCCTGCAGCAGCGGAATGAGGCCAAGCTGGGAATGCTAAAGTATTTAAACGATTTCCAGGTGGAGTATGTGGCAAAGAGTGGACAATAAAGATTCACATAAAAAGTTCAATTTTGTTTTTATTTAGAGGAAAAAAATTACATTTAAGAATTGAAAGAATTATTGAGGTTGGAAAGATACCTTTCCCTCGTTCAGAAAATAATCTGTCAAGGTTTTTCGTACCTTAAACGCTTCACTTCCTCTGTTATTGGTCCCACATCTACGAATGGGCAACAAATCGTGGCTTTCCTGCCGCCACATTCCGTCAATGCGCTCACCATTGATGTTGTACGAATCGCAATAGTTTTCTGGGCAGTAAGAGTTGCAATTGTACACAGTATCCGTTATCTTCAAAAAGTTGTGCATGATAACGCACGCAAGAACGATTCTGTCACCATTTTTGGGATGAAAATCGATGCACTTTCCCAATATTCGCCAACGAGCTACCAGAATGCCGAACGTGTTTTCAATTATTCGGCGTGCTCTCGAAAGCCTATAATTGAAAACATCTTCCGGCTTGTTGAGTAGAATTCCGGGATAGGGTCTCATGAGGTTATGCCGTAAAGGAAACGCACTGTCGCCAACAAAATAATACGGCACCACTCTTTCCGAGTTTGGAAGCTTTTCTTCTCGTGGAAGCTTTACATCACTTTGGAAAATCTTCATCCCAACAGAAGAATTGCGGAAAATTCCGGCATCACTCTGGCTGCCGTATGCTCCAACGTCGACAGCCGTAAAAGTATAATCAGCGTCACATATTCCCAGCAAAACTGTACTAAAATATCCTTTGTAGTTGATATATTTGGATCCTGAGTTTGGTGGCCGCTTGATTTCGATGTGCTTGCCATCAATACTGCCAACGCAGTGAGGCATGTTCCAACGATCGTTGAACTCCTTGCTTATATTTTTCCAATCACATGCGTTGAGATCGGGCATGTACACCGGTGACAATAATTCCCAAAGTACTTGGCATACTTCCACAATTATTTTTCGAACCGTAAACACACCCATCCGAAACGACCAGGCCAAATAATGCGGAGATACTCCTTGAGACAGATACCTGCAGAACAAACAAATATTAGGACCAAGGAAATTATTTTCTTATCGACTTACATTAGCGTAAGGACAATTCTACATTCTGGATCTATTGCTTTTCGAATTGATGTTTTCTTTAGGGAATTTCCAACTAAGGTCAGCAGCAATTCATATTGCGTTTTCGTCATGCGGGTTGATTTAAAAAACAGATCAGGATCATGTCTTTTCATAAATCTGAATGTGGTCTCGAAAAAACCTTGGGAACTTCTTTCCTGGTACAAGGGGCGCACCCACCATCTCCGTTTTTTTTTTCCAGCAGCTTGTATCCAATATAGCCCATCTGGACCACAATCAATAAAAACAAAGCTAATTCTTCGTCATCCATTTTATTCTAGATATAATTTAGTATTTAATAGAAAAAAAACAAAATATTTTCCACAACATACTAACCAAACACAATTCCAACCAGCTGAGTTGTAACAAGTGACACTTTTTATTCGACATAACGCGCTACACCATTGTGGGCGAATTTTGTGAGTGCAGCGCCACACCATTTGATAGCTCTACATACTACGCTACCGCGGCGCGGCCGCGGCCTGCATTGTGGTCAGCCAGTTAACCAGCAGATACAACGTTTAAGGATCTACGAATGAAATATCGACTGATTTTTTAATTAATTTACAAGGAACTGACAAGTTTTCTGGAAAATTATTGTAGAAGCCTTCCTTTGTTATAGTTTCAGGAGTATACAAAAAAATGTTTTTTTAAACAAATTGGATTTTTCCGAAAACGTATTGTAGAGATTCAATAAAATAAATTAATGGTATGTGCGATTAAAATACATAAAAAAAATTATATGTACATATCTAAGACTTTGCAATTAAAAAAGTTTATGGCCACGATCGAAGCCGGGTGGGTTAGCCGGTTATATTTATAATCAAAATGTCTTTTTAGAGTTAAGGTATATAAAGGCGGTAAGCTAGTTTCCAATGACAGCATACAATTCGGGCCGATAAGGGGTATGGGGAGTGCTCTTTTATAAAAAAAAAAAGCAGAATAGTTTGTCCACATGCTCATAGTATATTTTGATTTCAAGAGAACCGACCTAGTCGTTGCTCTGAACAGTTTGTATTTTGGAGTTGATGCTGCATGCTGAGGCTAAATCTTAGTAAAATTCACAAGTATTTGTACTATGCTACTATTATATCTGCTATATAGACTATTGAAGTCTGTCCTTTAAATGTCCATCTCTCCACACGAGCGTAGCCGCCAAATCCTTTCCTGATTACCATTGTATCACTAAAAGTTTCTTGAACGCCTTTGCTAGTAAGCTTATAGATACTATGAGGGAGTGCTTGTAGAGTTCAGAGGGAATTTGATGAATATATTGTTATTTCGAGATTAACACATAAAAGTCAGAATCTCGCTGAATACAATCAACCTTTTAAGAGGATCATTGAAAATTAGAGGACTTGCGTATTGGACTTTCGAATATCGGATGATGGATTGATGAATAAATTGAAGTGTTTGGTTAGAACCTCCGGATAAATTGAACTACTAAGTGTAAAAGTGTGGTTGTTCATTGCTTTTATTCAATCCAAGTAATTGCAGGATGATGTTGCGAAGACAAAGACGTTCAATGTTTCATAGTATGTAAGTTTCAAATGCTTGCAAGCTGTTTGCATTTTTTATTTAATTTCAGATGTTCTTTATTGAGGGAAGTTGTACTAAATTTTCTAAAGTTTTAGATATTGGAAATCTTTTTGCCTCGCAGTGAAGCATTTTTTTATGTAACCACTTGCAATTCGGCTTAAATTGACTTGTAAGGGTAGATCGCTTGGAAACTGCATTTAGAATCAGCTTATCTAGTGTATCCTCATCAGACTCCAAATTGGAAGGGATACGAGAGAGCACATAAGATTTAGCTGATAAATACTCCCATTCCTCTCTAAAGTGTTCGAGAGGATCATTCAAAAACAAATTAATACGTATCTGAACGATAAGGGTTTGCTTTCCAAATTTCAATCAGGTTTTCGTCCCAATCGAAGCTGCACAACAGCAGTTCTGAACGTTGTTGATGATATTAGAAGCGCAGTAGACAGCGATCAGATAACCTTCTTGGTGCTTCTTGATTGCTCGAAGGCATTCGATTCGATAAGTCATCCCGTATTATGCAGCAAACTATCAAATCTGTACGATTTCGCACCTGAAGCAGTGAAATTATTTTTTTCATATCTATCAGATAGAAAGCAAGCTGTAGTAATTGGAGATAAGACATCAGTATTATTAAGTTTAAAGCAAGGCGTCCCGCAGGGCTCAATATTGGGGCCACTTCTTTTCTCCTTGTACATTAATGAAATTCCTGAAATTGCCGTCCAATCTCTTATACATATGTACGCCGATGATGTCCAGTTATATTAAAGTTGTCCTCTGGGACTCATAGAACATTGTGCTCAGACCATAAACGAGGACCTTCAAAATATTTATAACTGGTCGCGAGTCAATAGCTTAGTACTAAATCCTGAAAAATCTAAAGTCATTGTGATCTCTAAGAAATCTGTAGACTTATCGTACTTCCCTCGAATCTACCTAAATAATACTCCTATAGAATTTGTTGACAATGCAAAAAACTTGGGAATTATATTTAATAGAAATTTAACCTGGAAGGACCACGTTAATTCCATTGTCGGTAAAGTATATGTGCTCTTCTTCGTTTAATGCATTTAACTTTGATAATTGAAATACTGTGTTTTTTTTTGCTTTCTTTTTTGCCAAGCTCCACAAATTTATAAGATATTGTATCTTAATGTGTCAGCATACAATAAATAAATAAATAAAATAAATAAATAAAATAAATAAATGCTAACTTGAGCTTCCTTGAGCAATTTTAGTCCTCGTGTTCTTTTATGTGGCGAAAGGTTAGAAGACAATTTGGAAAGGCCATAATTGTCACACAGTTCCATCAGTTGTTTCCCTAAGCATCTCGAAACTTTCATTTGCGTTCCTGTCTAACAGTCCATTTGGCTAGCATCTACTACTGAGCAGCATCTATCCTCGCCGATTCTTACATTGAAATCACCCCTAATTGCGGATTTTCTTTGTCTTGTCTCTATGGCATTTATGGTAGTGTGTAATTGGTGAAACAAAAGAGGTGTACCTTAGGTTACGAAGGTTATTTGTAGTAGAACTAATTGTACTGGCTAACAACTGATGCACGAAGATATGTCAGCAACTGGAGTTTTTTTTAGTGTTTGTAATGGTGGGGAAAGATTATTGGAGATGCCACTGATTTAAAAAAGGGCAGAGTCAGAAAAGTGATCGGTAAACAGAACTTCCTATTTTGTGGTGGCAATAGTTGGAAAAATGAGAGTAATTTTCTGTTGGAGCCCACTGGGGAAGATTGGTTGATAGTAAAGTCGTCACTAGGATCAGTGACAGCAACCGCATCAACGACCAATTGGTATGCTCAAGCAGGTCCAGAAAGGCGACTATAGGTTACGATGTAAAAATTGCAAATAGAGATAGGTATGTTAACACATAACAACTAGAAAGAAGCTGAGCTCATTAGATGGAGAGAACATTTTGCTACAGTGCTAAACCACGGTATGATCTCGAATTCGAATGAGCATTCTGTAGCACCAAATTTTCGCACCGTACCTCCCAGTAAAACCAAAATAATAATAACAACAATCAAGTCCCTCAAGAAGAACAAGGCGGTGGGTATTGATGGCATCCTGCCAAATTATTTCAAACGGCGCCAAAAATATCGGCAGATTTGTTGCATCCGCTAATGCGGAAGCGTGGGATAGTGAACAATTTTCGCAGAAGTGGAAAAGGGGGATGATCATTCGCTTCGGAAAAAGGAAAACTTGGTGGAGTGCGGGAACTGGAGAGGTACATATATGCGTTCTTCCAGCCGTAGCCAAAATAATAGGTAGAATAATTCTAGAACGAATTAAAGAGCATTTAGATTCAACTCTCGATATCGAACAGGTCTGCTTTCGCGCTGGATCTTTCTGCATTGACCACATAAACACCTTATGAATCATAATCGAGCGATGCGTTGAGTACAGGTTTTCGCTACATTTGCTGTTTATCGACTTTGAGAAGGCTGTCGACAGCTTGAACCGAGATGCTATCTGAGTGACCTTGCGCAGAAGAGGCATTCCAGAATAAATTAAAGCTTTATCAATGCTACATAGGAGAGCGGTAAGTGTCACGTCATACACAACGGTAAGATGTTGGACGATTCTGAAGTCCAAAGTGGAGTATGTCAAGGGTGCATACTGTCACCACTATCGTTCTTGGTGATTATCAGATATGTACTCTATGCAGCATTGACGGAAGGCAACTAGGAAATTTGTTGGACTATGACATCTTACCTTAAACACCTTGATTACGCTGACTTACTTACTTACTTAGGTGGCGCTACAGTTCGGGGTGAACCTGGGCCTCAACCAACAAGCCTCTCCATTTAGCTCGGTCTTTAGCTAATTGCATCCAGTTGCGCGCTCCAAGTTGGTCGATGTCCCTTTGAACTTATGTGTACCTACGGCGAGGAGTTCCTCTACTGCGTCATGCCTTCGGGTTAGATTACACTGACGAAGTTTGCCTACTTCCACATCGGATAATGGATCTTCCTTCGATGGTCCAAAATCTAGAAGCTGAGGCAAACAAAGTAAGGCTAAGAATAAACACAGCCAAAACAAAAGCCATGAGCACTTCTAACACCCGCGCTCAACTTAACATTGCCGGACAGGAAGTCGAGAAAGTTGACAACTTTCAATATCTAGGAAGTGTGGTCTCGGCTAACCGCGGTGGCACTGAAGTGGATGTGTGCAGCAGAATCTGAAATGCTACCCAAAATCTGGCGAAGCAATGTTATCAACTTAAGAGCCAAGCTGCGACTATTCTGCTCCAACGCAGAATTGGTACTGCTTTATGGGTACAGTACGTGGAAGGTGGGCACCATTAACACACGCAAGCTGCAGATCTTCGTAAACAAATCCTTAAGAATTATCTTGAGGATTTTTTGGCCGAACTTCATCTCCAACGAAGAGCTTTATCTGAAAACGAGCCAAGAACCTATAATCATTACTATACGAAGGAGAAAGTGGCAGTGAATTGGACACACCCAACTCCATTGCGAAATACGCCATGCAATGGAATGCGGTCACCCAGGCCGACAGAATACCGGGACGCCCTAGGCAAACATGGTGCAGAACAGACTCTTTGATCATCAACGTACATCTCAATACTGTCTGTGTTAAAAAATAAAGTAGTTCGGATAACGATGATCACTTTTAGTGGTAGGTTTATAAATTTTTTTATTTCTTTTTTTTTTTTTTTTTTTTTTTTTTCCGAGGGTAGTTGAAAATCTTCAACAAGACACTATGAGGATCGACAGCGCGTGCTCATAGTAGTGTGGGATTCTTACCCACTAAAAAACCTCCCTTCAAAACAGATTTGTTTTTTATTTTTACTACAACTAAGTATTCGACTTATCAAGTAGTTTTCGTTTCGCGAAATAATGACGTTTTGCAGGTACCTTCCCATTAGAAGTTCCTGCCAGCTCCGCAGTTTAGACGCGGTTACTTATCGCGCTAGGTCTAAAGGTTTGGTTCTTTGTAGACGGCGCAGTAAATGTCTTTCTTCCAAAAGTTGGAGGACTGTAATATTTACGTGACTTTCTAGTCGATTTCTATGCTTTCTCGCGTAGGTTTGAATTTCGTCTTCGATTGTTTTAATGCCAAGGTCTCTGTGGATATCGCTATTTCTGATATACTATGGCGCATTTACAATACCTCTTAGCACTTTGTTTTCAAAAGTTTGTAAAATTTTAATATTACTTATTTTGGTACAACCCCAGAGTTGTATACCATATGTCCATACAGACTTTAGCACTTGCTTATATAAAAGCAGTTTGTTATATATATTAAGCTTGGAATATTTTCCAAGTAACCAATACATTTCTCGATATTTGTTATCTAGTTCTTTGTGTTTTTTCTTAACGTGCGTTTTCCATTTCAGCTTTGTATCAAGTGTCATTCCAAGATACTTAGCCTCGTTTGCAAACGGGATTTGAACCGAGTTTGAAAAGATCGGCAAATTATTTATTTTTTTATAAGTAAAATTTACATGAACAGATTTGGTCTCATTGAGTGCGATTCGCCAAATCTTTGTCCATTCATTTACTCTATTCAAAGCTTCTTGCAGTTTTTCTGTAGTATCTTCGACCGTTTTACCTACTGTCAAGATAGCAGTGTCGTCGGCAAATGTAGCTAGCTCAGTGCCTTCTACTTGCGGTATATCACGAGTGTATAATAGATATAAGACTGGACCAAGAACGCTTCCTTGCGGCACCCCAGCCATTATTTCCTTAAAATCTGAATATTCGTTTCCACATTTGACGCGGAATAGCCTATTCGTAAGGTAGTTCTTCAAAATATTATATAGGTGCTCTGGCAGAACTTGTCGTAATTTAAACTTTAAGCCTTCGTGCCAGACCTTGTCAAAGGCTTGAGAAACGTCAAGGAATACGCTTGAACAAATCTTTTTTTCTTCAAGTGATTTTTCGATTACATGTGTTATTCGATGTACTTGTTCAACTGTAGAATGCTTACTTCTAAATCCGAATTGATGATCAGGGATGAGATGCCCTTCTTCTATAACCGGCTGTATTCGCCTAACCAATATTCTCTCGAACACTTTGGATATAATTGGAAGAAGCGAAATCGGTCTATAAGAGGTTTTTTCATTCGGCGGTTTTCCAGGCTTAAGGACCATTATAACTTCGGCGACTTTCCATTGACTGGGAACATATTCTAGTCTAATCGCGGCGTTTATAATGAACAGAAGTTTAATTAGAGCTTTTCTTGGTAGTGCTTTAAGAACCTCTCCCGTAATTAGGTCGTATCCAGGAGCTTTCTTCGGTTTAAGTTTCTTTATTTTTTCCTTAAGTTCGGTAAGCGTTGCATTTCTTATTACGCTATTGTCTATATACGACGTATTTATATTTTCAATAAGAGCTTGTCCATCAAACGGTTTGAAAGTTTCTTCCAGGTGGGTGGCAAAAACTTGCGCTTTCTCTTTATCATGCCTGGCCCATTCGTCTTGATTTTTCCTAATTGGCGCGGCTTGAATTTGAGGTTTTTTAATACCTTTTATAGCCTTCCAAAGCGAATAGTTAGAATCTTTTTCTGCCGTTAAGCTTTCTAGGTAAGTTTGTATTTCATTATTCTTAAGGTCTTTAATAGATCGTTTTAGTGAGTTGCACAAACGGTTAAGATGTGCTTTATGTTGCGGAGCCCGAGTTTGTTGCCATCTTTTACGCGCTTTTCTCTTCTCCTTAATCATCTCTTTTATTTCCTGCGGATAAATTTTAATGTAACTGGCCGGGGTTCTCTTTAGTTTGGGAGTATTCTTCCACGCGGCATCCTGTAAGATTTCGACGAAGCGATCTACTTCAACTTCAAGTTCATAGGGCGTTTTAAGTGATACGCTCAGCTCAATATTTGCTTCAATATCTTTTTTAAAGCCGTCCCAATTAGTTTTCGCGCCAGTTAATCTGGCCGGTCCTACTTTCTTAATCAAAGCTTCGCTTATCGTCATAATGATTGGAGAATGATCAGAGGAGAGATCAAAGCTCTCTTCAACTTTTATACAGTTGCTAGATATTCCTTTAACAACAAAGAAATCAATCAGATCTGGTATCTTATTTCTATCAGTTGGCCAATATGTTGGTTTACCCGTCGAGTAAAAATCACAACTGAATTGCATACCCGCATTATAAAGCTTACTACCTTTCTGAGAGGCGTACCTTGAGCCCCAGAAGGGGTGTTTCGCGTTGAAGTCACCACCAATAATAAAATTTGGTTTAAGGAAGTTGAAGATGTTTGTGAAATCACTTTCTTCAAGTTTACATCGCAGTGGACAATATATAGACGAAATGTTGAAAGCAAAATGTCTATTTCTAACGCGTACCGTGCTTACTTGCATTGCTTCTAATTCAATTTTTATTTCCGCTGAGTGTTCGATATTTTCTTTTATAAACAAAGATGATCCGCCTCTGGCTCTTTCCGATGGGTGAAAGGCGTGATATCCGCTATATCCCCTTATCTTAATATTCGATTGCTTTTTCAGATGAGTTTCACAGACCAAGCATATATCAATATCTTTCTCTCGCATAAATATTTCTAACTCGTCGAGTCTTTGTATGAGCCCGTTAGCGTTCCAAGTAAGAATTCTAAGCGTTTCTTTCATATTCTGGTTGAAGTGCGCGTGTTATGAATGTTGTTTTCTAGTGCAACTAGTCTCTCGAAAATTAGTTTATTTGTTTTGCATTGCTCTTCAAGTTTCGCAAGAATTAGGGAAAAAACATTGGATACATGATCATCTGAACTACCTCTTTCAGCATTTTTCAATGTCGCAACTTGAGTAGGAGTCTTTACATTAAAGTTTGGACGGTTTCTTGCGTTGATCTCCCGTGAGTTGTCGGTCGTGTACGTACCCTTAACTGTCTTCGCCGCTTGAGTATAAGACTGCACGCCAATATTCGGAGATTTTGCTTCTGTTACCTTATCTCTATTACTTTCGGATTATTTATCATTAACCGATCTTAAGTTAATATTGACGGACTATATCTATATCTATCTTTCGCTGCTTTTTTCGTAGCAATTTTGGGTCTGTTCTTGATTGGTTTCATATTCGGACGCATCGAATTTTTTAGCGTATCGCACCGTTTTTGAAGCTCTTTCGCCACTTCGCAACCTCGATAGTTCGCAGGATGTTTTCCTTTGCAATTTATACAAGTGGCTGGGGTTTGCTTGTTTAGGTGACACTCTTCCGAGAGATGTTTACCTGCGCATTTGACGCATCGCGGCTCTTTCTGGCAGTAAGTCTGCGTGTGATTGAAGCCTTGACAGCGCTTACACTGCGGGATCGATCTGGAGGTCTTACGCATGGGTTCGATTTTGACCACGATGTTTAGAATAGTCTTGATACCATATATAATATCTTTATTTTCGTCTTTATCAAAACTAAGCATGAATAGTGGAAGACCGCGCTTTACCAATTTTTCATGATCTCCCTCCGACTGTTGCTTCTCCTTCTTGATAATATTGACGGCATCAAGAATTTTAAAGCCTTTGTCTTGAAGGTCGTGCATTACATCTTCTTTAGTGCACGAGGGGTGGAGTCCCCTTGCTACAACACGCAGTGGTCTTTCTAACTTATTTTCATAAGTATACCACTGAATCTTTTCGGCATTCAATTTTTTAGATACTGATCGGTAACCGTCGGCATCATCGACATTGATTTTCCACGTATTGTTTCGCAGAGATGTCACCTTAAACTTCGAAGCCAGAGTTCCTTTAAAGAGGCAATGCAACTTATTATAGTCCGTAATTCCAACGACGTTTATCGGTGGCGGAGGACGTAATTTTGGTTGTTGTTGCTTTTCTTGCATCTCCTTGCGCTTTTCATCTTTTTGTGGCTCGACTTCCGGTGACGAACCAGCTTTTCGTTTTTTGCTAGGTCGTTTCTTTTCGACCCAATTCGTTTCGCGTGTTAGCTCTTCTTCATCCGTCTGGTATTCGCGACTAGGTGAGCGATGTGAGCTAACTGTATTTTCTTTTTGTAGGTACGTGTTTTTTAGGGCATTATTTTCTTGCCTGAGTAAATCTACCTCTTTCTTGAGCTCACGATAGAGTAGCTCCATTTCGCTAAGCTTGGTACGGAGTACGTCGTTTTCCTCCTCAATGCTTTTAGATTTCGCTGAGTCCCGTTTTTCACGCGTTTGCGCTTCCGGCGGACTTCTTTTTCCGGAGACGTTCGATCTTGTTGGTGGAGATCGAGATACCCTTGTACTTTTTGAGAAGGGATTTATAAGGTGCAATAAATGGCTCTCCCCAGAATCCGTAGAGCCGACCTCCGAAGAGGGTGGATTTTCCAGTTTACCTGGACTGCCACCTGGGGTATTTAAATCTTTTGTTTTGTTCATTGCATGTTTTTTGTATACGCCATACTCGGTATACGGAGGGTGGATTTTAGTCGCCTCTTACGACAGGCATGCCTACCTCGGGTATATTCTAACCCCTACCCGAAGGGGTTTATAAATTTGTTTGCTATAAGGTCGAAACCAGTATCTTGAATAAAGCTCTCAAAAATGAAAAATCAACCAAGTACATTTAGAGACTAGTACTACAGGCTAAGCGCGAAGCTATTGCGTGCTTTTATAGCTTCAACTACACATATTCACGCTACCCTGGCCATGTTGTGACAAGCTCTCTGCCTTCTCTTGTTTCAAGGGGCAGATATCTTTGCAATGGCTTTATGATAAGAGCGAAAACATTTTACTAATAAGTGATTTCTGTCTAATAGTGCAATGGACCAGTATTAAAGCAAGTGCAAGCAACTTGGAAAAGGCTGTTCCCTGAATGTAAGCTCTACGTTTTAATGATTTCCAATTATAGGGTTTAATTCTAAAATTCGATTGGAAAGTTATTCCATTCATACAATCGGATTACTTTGCATATTGTTTAGTTCCCATATTATAACAATACATTTGTAAATTGTGTGCCATCTAAAATTTGTAGACTACCATCTTAAGAATTCCAATAACTTTCGAATCGACTTTCAGAATCTGGGTAATTTGTAATTTGCATAATTAAATGGACAATTAAGTTACAATTACTATTCGTTATAACTAGAAATATACACCAAAAAATTGATTAGACCGCAATTACCATGTCAAGTAATTAAGAACGCAATTAAATGAAGATAATCTATATTTATACGTATAAAAGGGAAAGTCTATTTGTCTGTTCCGAATGGACACTTCAGCCGCTGACCTGATCGTCATGAAAGATATCCCAATCTGAGCAACAAAGAAGAATTACTGTGAGAAAATTTAACGTCGAAAAGCTACAATCGCAAGAGACCGCCAGACTCTTCGCTGAACGCGTATCCCGAAATCTCTCAATCACCCCTTTGCCGCCAGCATCAAGTACCGAAGACCAGTGGCAACGCTGCCAACATGCCATCAGAAACGCCGCGACTGATGTGCTGGGTCTCGCTCGCCCACCACCGCGAAACCCCTGGTTTGACGAAGAATGCCGGCGAGTGCATGCAGCAAAACAAGAGGCATACAAAGCGGCGCTGCAAAGGAAGACGAGAACTGCTCGTGAGCTCTATGAGCATAGGAGACGGGAAGAACATCGGCTTCCCCAAAAGAAGAAGAAAGAGCATGAGAAGCGTGCGTTTGAGAATATCGAGAGTTTATACTCCAGGAAAATGTACGGAAGTTTTACCAAAAGGTAAAAAGAACGTGTCAGAGAAGTAATACCCGTACAGAAACCTGTAGAGATGAAAATGGAAACCTCGTAGTAGAATCACAGTCGGTGCTGAGAATATGGAAAAACTTATCTGCAGACTGTATAACGGCGACGAAGACCAACATCCCGCTGTCAGGCAGAATGAACCATTCAACATATACGATGATAGTCAAAATTTCCGTCCACCTGACCAAAACGAAGTGAGGATAGCAATATTCAAGCTAAAATCCAACAAGGCTGCTGGACCTGACGGCTTACCGGCCGAAGGCAGCAGGGGATGAATTGGTAGAGTGCATACACCAACTCATTTCTAATATTTGGTCAGACGAGTGTATGCCTGATGAATGGAATCTCAGCATCGTTTGCCCGATCCAAAAGAAAGGAGACCCCCTCAACTGCG
Source organism: Brachypalpus laphriformis (assembly GCA_945910035.1). Lineage (NCBI taxonomy): Eukaryota > Metazoa > Arthropoda > Insecta > Diptera > Syrphidae > Brachypalpus > Brachypalpus laphriformis. The sequence continues at coordinate 194,701,585 of OX246754.1, read as the reverse complement.
CCAATTATAGAGGCATCAGTCTCCTCAACATCGCATGCAAGATCTTTTCTGCGATATTGTGTGAACGCCTGAAACCTTTTATCAACAGCCTGATTGGACCCCATCAGTGCGGTTTCAGGCCAGGAAAGTCCACCATCGATCAAATCTTCACACTTCGGCAGATCCTGGAGAAAATCCAAGAATTCCAAATCGATACTCACCACCTCTTTATCGATTTCAAGGCCGCCTATGGCAGCATCTATAGAGAAGAGCTTTATAGAGCCATGTCTAGTTTTGACATCCCTGCCAAACTTGTCCGTCTGTGCAGGCTGACGATGGAGAACGCTCGCTGCTCCATCAAGGTCGGTAATGACCTCACCGAGACCTTTGATGTCAAAAAAGGCTTTAAACAATGTGACGCGCTGTCATGTGACTTCTTCAATATTATACTTGAACGGATTGTGCGGAACTCACAAGCCAACACCGGAGGCACAATCTATTACAAGTCTGTACAACTGCTTGCATACGCCGACGATATAGACATTATCGGAAGAACTCAGCGGGCTGTCACCGGTGCGTTTGCAAGCATTGAGGCGGAAGCGGCCAAAATAGGTTTAGCGATAAACGAGGGCAAAACCAAGTATATGCTGTCAACAAGAAGGGAAAACCAACACCGATGAATTGGACAAAACGTCACAGTGGGCAGCTATAACTTCGAGGTAATAAGGGACTTTGTCTACCTGGGGTCTGCTATAAATTCTACTAACAAAATCAGCGCAGGAATCAATCGAAGAATAACTCTTGCCAATCGCTGTTTTTTTGGGCTTATAAGGCAATTCAACAGTAGAGCCCTATCTCGAACAACTAAGGAAACTCTATATAAGACCTTAATCATCCCTGTCCTGCTTTACGGTGCTGAAACATGGACTTTATTAAAAGAGGATGAAGATATCCTTGGTCGCTTCGAGAGAAAAATTCTTCGTAAGATTTTCGGTCCCGTTTGCGTTGACGGGTTTTGGAGGAGAAGATTCAATCACGAACTATACGAGCTGTACAGCGACATCGACCTAGTCAAAAAAAAACTGCGTATTGGACGTCTGAAATGGCTAGAACATGTAGAGCGAATGGACACCAACGCTCCGGCCCGCAGAGTCGAATCTAACCCCGAGGGACGACGCAGTAGAGGGAATCATCGCCGTAGGTGGCGCGCACAAGTTCAAGGGGACCTCGACCAACTTGGAGTGCGCAACTGGAGGCAATTAGCTAAAGACCGAGCTAAATGGAGAGGCTTGTTGGTTGAGGCCCAGGTTCACCCCGAACTGTAGCGCCACCAAAGTAAGTATGTAAGTAAGCCTGGAAAAATACAGTCGTCTTAGCCAATGCATATGCACATAGGTAAAAATATGTAACAAACCTTGAACGTTTTAATTATCCCTTGATCTAATGGTTGAATGAGTGCGGTTGTGTTTGCAGGCAAAAACACAATTTTGACATTGGAAGATGTATAATTTTTCGGTAATTTGTGACATGCAGCATTATCAATAAAGCGTAGAACTTTCCTTTTCTTTTTTTCCATTTCGGAATCGAAGTCTTTTATAATTTTGCACCATATATCTTGCGTGATCCATGCCTTGGTATTATGGTAGTATTTTGTTGGAATCTCTTTTCCACGGAAACAGTGTGGCTGCTTAAATTGTGCTATCGGGATAATATCACCATCTGACCCATCCATGTTGGAAATGTGGAAGGAGTTCTATCCTGGATTTCTGCACCTTTCCACCTGACGCATTCTCGCCTCTATATGCCATCGTGCCAGATGGTAAAGCTCGATAAAAAAGTGCAGTTTCGTCCTCATTAAAGGTATCTTTTTCTTCATATTGGTTTAGAAAATCAGGAAGAATATTTTGCAGCCAATATGTTGCTGAGTGTAAATCAACAGCTAGTTTTTCGCCTTGAATTTTGAAAAAATGGAACAGCCTGAGTTTGGTTCAAAATCTATATTTAATCTGACTGCGAACTTTTTTGCTTGCTCAAGTATCATTGGACCTGATATTGGGCAGCCTTTGCATCTCACTTGTTTAAACCAAATGGAGATCGCTGCTTCAATCGTTTCATAGTTTCCCTTTTTTAATTTTTTTTTTACTCACATTTCTATTTTCTCGTGCGATTTGCTGAAATTTGTTTCGCTCCTTTAATATTCTCGTAATTGTGGAAGCCGCTACACCGTACTTCGCTGCAACTTCTTTTCTCGTCTTTCCTCAATTTCGAGTTCTTTTATTAACTTAAGCTTTTGGCTTATACTCGTACTAAGGGTCATTAATTTACGTGAATTTAACATTTTTGCAGTCGCAATTTGTGTAAAATAATAAAAAACACTGTTGACGCGTGAACATTTTAATGCGAGAAATTAAGCGCAATGCCAGATGTGTTTGAAATACAAACTGCTATTAATGTCAGTCAGACTGCCATAGTCATCTTTCATACGCATGTGATAAGTGTTGCCACGTAATTTTTTATAAGTGTAAAAAAATTGAAAATGTGCGTTTGCACTTATCCGTTTTAAAAACAGTAGAAAACTGTTCAAAAACTTTATTTAATCTGACTGCGAACTTTTTTGCTTGCTTAGGTATCATTGGACCTGATATTGGACAGCCTTTGCATTTCACTTGTTTAAACCAAATGGAGGTCGGTGCTTCAATCGTTTCAAAGTTTCCTTTTTTTAATCTTTTTTTGCTTACATTTCCATTTTCTCGTGCGATTTGCTGAAATTTGTTTCGCTCCTTGAATATTCTCGTAATTGTGGAAGCCGCTACACCGTACTTCGCTGCAACTTCTTTTCTCGTCTTTCCTCAATTTCGATTTTTTTTATTAACTCAAGCTTTTGGTTTATACTCGTACATACATACATTTTCAATGCCCCGCTAATCCTTCATGAGGGTCGCGGGGGTGTAGGATGCTCAGGTGGACTCTCCATCCTTCTCGATCCTCCGCCATTGACTCCAATTCATCAGGAGGAATCCCTAGGCGGCTCCAGCAGAGATGTCGGACTTGGTCCAACCATCTATTTCTAGACCTTCCGTGGAGTCGCCTACCTGATGGCACGGCCACCATGGTACGACTTGGAAGCCGGTCTGGGGGCATGCGCACTACGTGACCAAACCATCGAAGCATAGATCGTTCCGTTCGGAGAAGTAGCTGCTCAACTTTGAGTGATTCGCGTACTCTGGTGTTGCGCACTCGATCCCTACGAGTTATTCCAGCAACACCGCGAAGGAACCTCATTTCGGCAGCTTGTATCCGCGACCTTATTCTTTCGGTCACTACCTAAATTTCATGACCATAGGTGAGAGTTGGAACATACACCGAGTTAAAAACCGATAGCTTAGCTTGAACAGTAAGTTCGGCCTTCCTTATAACAGATCGACCAAGCTCTCTAAAAATTGATCCAGCCTGATCAATTATACAGGCTAACTCGGCATTGCTCTTCCCATCACTCGCGAATAAGACCCCGAGGTACTTAAACTTATCCACCTGCTTCAGTGGGACTCCACTAATATGCAGAGTGCACTGAATGGGTTTTTTTTTGATACGACCATTACTTCCGATTTGTTCACGTTGATCCTCATTCCAGCATTATCGCGAACGGCTACAAACCTTTTGAGTGCGCGCTGAAGTTCGATTTGAGAGGACCCAAGGATGACCAAATCAGCCGCAAAGAGCAGATGACTAATCCCTAGAGCTCCAACTTTGAAACATTCCCCACCACGGCTGCGCTGCAACATCCAATCCATATATACAATGAAGAGGAGAGCTGACAAAACGCACCCCTGGCAGAGTCCAACGCCCACAGTGAAGGGTATTGATTTAACACCGTTTATCCGAACACACCTTCTACAGTTTGTATATAAAGACTGAATCGCCCTTAACAGGAAACCATCAAACCCATACTCCTGCAGAACACTCCAGAGTTTGCCTCGAGGAACCATGCCATATGCTTTTTCCAAATCCACAAAACAAGTGTAGACAGGTTTGGCATACTCCCAGGCCTTCTCATGAACCGTTCTCAGAGTGAACAACTGGTCGGTTGTGCTTCTACCAGGACGAAAATCGCACTGCTCATCCCCCAAACTGTCCTCAACCACAGCTCTGGAACGCGTTTCTAGCACCTTAGCGAAGGCTTTTCCAGGGAGAATTAAAAGGGATATACCCTTATAGTTGGCGCAATCTCTTTTGTCCCCTTTTTTAAAAAGAGGAACTATCACCCCCATTTGCCAATCACCAGGTGTTTCACCGCATTCTCCGGCCACTTTAATTACACACGAGAGCCATTGCACTCCATCTCTACCTAAAGCCTTAAGCATTTCTGGTCGGATTTCATCCACACCAGTAGGTTTGTCAACTTTTAGCGATTTCATCGCCAAAGTTACTTCCTCTACCGTAGGACTACTTTCCGCCCAACTCTCGACAATAGGTCTGTCATCTTCGGTGCCCTGTTCGGGATTGAACAATTCTGAAAAGTGCTGGCTCCATCTGCGTAAGATGGCTTATACTCGTACTAAAGGTCATTAATTTACGTGAACTTAACATTTTTGCAGTCGCAATTTGTGTAAAATAATAAAAAACACTGTTGACGCGTGAACATTTTAATGCGAGAAATTAAGCGCAATGACAGATGTGTTTGAAAAACAAACTGCTATTAACGTCAGTCGGACTGCCATAGTCATATTTCATACGCATGTGATAAGTGTTGCCACGTATTTTTTATAAATGTAAAAAAATTGAAAATGCGTTTGCACTTATCCGTTTTAAAAACAGTAGAAAACTTTATTAGGGGTTTTGAAGAGTTAGTCACTTATGAGGAATTTGCGGTTAAACGTTTTGCAGGTATACGAACAAATTTGTATAGAAATCGCGTGAAATGCTTAGGGGTATCTAAAGTGGTTGCCCTTATGAGGTTTTCCCACTTATCCGTTTTCCGCTTATCCGTTCTCGACTGTAATAGCATCGTCCTATCAGATCATGAAATAGTAATTTGCACTAAAGAATGAAAAACAGATAAAGTTGCCAGAGCATCTCCACGTCTATAAAATAGCCAATTTCTTACAGCAGCGTATTTCAACCCGATGTTGTAGCCATTTACTAAGCTGCCCCTAATAATATTCATTTTCTTCGGCAGTATCTTGCGTATTCAGACTCAATAAAAAATGTCTTAGGCCCGTTTGCTGAAAAGTAGCATCAACATAAACTCTTAAGTGACACATATTGCTTTGCACCAAACTCAAACCTAAACCTAAATGTCGTTAAGTCGAACATAACTTATGCGGTGGAGTAAGGCCCATTTGCTGAAACGAAACATAAATCCTGTTCGAGCTAAGTTCCACATACATTTTAAGTAATACATAAGTTTATTCAAGTTGCACATACTAATTTATGTTGAACTTAGCAGAGAAGCAATTTTCAGTAATAAAAATGCTTACAATCTTGCAAAATAGTTATTTATCAAATTCATACGTTTTTGGATGTCTGTTTAAATTCGAGGAATATGTTCTAGAATTGGTTTGTTGGGAAGAACGTTCAATATCTATCTATCCAGCCTTGTGCCTAAGGCCTTGTGGCCTGTGTTAGACCGCAGGAAATCTGGAGAAATCATAAAACTAGAAAGATTAGGGCTAAGAACAGCTATAGGAATACTCTTTGGCCATTGTCTTCTAAGGAAGCATGCTATGAGACTAGGCTTATCAAATACGAATGTTTGCAGGTACTGCAATGACCTACATGTTTCGGAGGATATAACACATATACTCTGTGAATGCCAAAGCATTGCCAGAACAAGGTTAAAGCACCTTGGAAGACACTTCTTCGATAACCTTGAAGAGGTAAGGTCCCGGAACCATAATAAGGACAAATCAAATTCTGTAGGAAAATCAAGAATATGGGAGAGTTGGTTTAGGTCTTTCTGCCGCTAAGGTTCCCTCCGTATCGCAATGGGCCCAACTTGGTGCCTAGTGTTTTATAATAGCCTCATAACCCTACTCAACCTAAACTAACCTAACCTATCTGTCCAGCGCACACGTTCAAGATCTTCATCACTAAAATCGAGACGTGCATCCCTCCTAAATCAGCTATCGCGCCGAATTTACGCGAGAAATGAATAGTTTTCTTTGTTTGATGAGCTCTCTTTTTACAAAAGATTTCGCTTAGCACGGGAAATAACAATTGTTGTTTTAGAGAAAATAGAGAGCTTATTAGAATGTCCTTTAAACGGGTACAGCAATGATAAGTGTGATTTAAACTATATATTGTAATTTAAATGTATATTTACGTTCTCAGAAACAACTCCATCACTCCTATTAACCAACTTTTAGGTTAGAAAGACTTGAGGAGAAAGACGACGTGACAAAGGATGACTTCTACCTGCTCTTGGACAAGACGTATGAGCAATGCCCTAGCCACGACGTTAAAATTATCCTAGGTGATTTTAACGCAAAGCTAGGAAGAGAGGACGTCTTTAGTAGCTTGGTCGGAAAGCACAGCCTGCACGACAACACATCCGACAACGGACTCAGGCTAATCGACTTTGCAGCGGGGCGAAACTTTGTCGTAGCTAGTACGCGGTTCCCACGTCTCGATATTCACAAAGGAACATGGCTCTCCTTTGTTCGAAAAATCGTCAACCAAATCGATCACATTGCGATCGACGCAAGGCACTCTTCCAGTATTCTGGGTGTCCGGACTTTCCGAGGAGCCAACGTGGACTCGGATCACTACCTAGTTGTAGCCAAGGTACGGATGCGGATATCCAGAACGGAGCGAAATCAACGAAATACTGTGAGGAAATTTGACGTCGGGCGGCTATAATCGCAAGAGACCGCCAGAACCTTTGCCGATCGTGTTTCTTCTAATCTCAATCTTAGTCCTATGCCGCCAGCAGCAAATGCGGAAGACCAGTGGCAGCGTTGCCAACAAGCCATCAGAGATTCCGCCTCTGATGTACTGGGTTTCTCTCGCCCACCACAACGAAACCCCTGGTTTGATGAGGAATGCCGGCAAGCACATGCAGCTAAACAAGAGGCGTATAAAGCGGCGCTGCATAGAAGTGCTAGAGCTGCTTACGAGCTCTACGTGCGCAGGAGAAAAGAGGAACATCGACTTCTCAGAAAGAAGAAAAAGGAGCATGAGAAGCGCTCGATCGAGGAGATTGAGAGACTCTATTGCAGGAATAATGTTCGAAAATTTTACCAAAAGGTAAAAAGAACATGCCAGGGTCTCAAAGCCAGAACAGAAGCCTGCAGGGACGAAAATGGCAACATAGTAGTGGAATCGCATTCGGTGCTGAGGATATGGAAGAAACACTTCTGCAGACTGCTAAACGGCGATGATGACCAATATTCCGCTTTCAGGCAGAATGAGCCATTCAGCAGTGACGATGGCAGTCAAGATTCCCGTCAACCCGATCAGAATGAAGTGAGGATAGCGATATCTAAACTCAAATCCAACAGAGCTGCTGGAGCCGACGGCCTTGCCGCTGAACTTTTCAAGGCAGGAGGAGATGAGTTGGTAAGGAGCATGCATCAGCTCATCTGTAAAATCTGGTCGGACGAAAGTATGCCCGATGAATGGAACCTCAGCATCGTTTGCCCGATCCTGAAGAAAGGAGACCCTTTGAACTGCGCCAATTACAGAGGTATAAGTCTCCTCAACATCGCATATAAAATCCTGTCTGCCGTATTATGTGAGCGCCTAAAACCGATCGTCAACAACCTGATAGGTCCTTATCAGTGCGGTTCCAGGCCCGGAAAGTCCACCATTGACCAAATATTCACACTACGGCAGATCTTGGAAAACACCCACGAATACAAAATCGATACGCACGAGTTATACAGAGCCATGTCTAGTCTTGGTATCCCTGCCAAGCTCGTCCGATTGTGCAGAATGACGATGGAGAACTCTCGCTGCTCCATCAAAGTCGGTAAGAACATCACCGATGTCAGGAAAGGTCTTAGACAAGGTGACGCGCTATCATGCGATCTCTTTAATATAGTACTTGAGAGAATTGTACGAAACTCACAAGCCAACACCGGAGGTACAATCTTTTACAAGTCTGTACAACTACTCGCTTATGCCGATGACATTGACATAATCGGAAGAACTCAGCGGGCCGTCAATGGGGCATTTACGAGTATTGAGATCGAGGCAGCAAAGATGGGCCTAGCGGTCAATGAAAGCAAAACAAAATATATGCTGTCTTCAAAAAAGTACACCCAACATCGGCGTCTTAGACAGAACGCCACAATAGACAGATATAATTTTAAGGTAGTAAAGGATTTTGTCTACATAGGCTCTATGGTGAACTCCGCAAATGACATAAGTAGGGAGATCACACGAAGAATTACTCTTGCCAATCGTTGTTTCTATGGGCTAAAACGGCAATTGAGTAGCAAAGCCCTATCTCGAACTACTAAGGTATCTCTTTATAAGACACTAATCATCCCAGTCCTGCTGTATGGCGCAGAGGCATGGGCTTTGAGAAAACCGGATGAGGATGCCCTTGGTTATTTCGAGAGAAAAGTTCTTCGAGCGATCTTTGGTCCCGTCTGCATAGACGGTGAGTGGAGGAGAAGGTACAATGCCGAGCTACACGGCATGTACAAGGACATCGACTTAGCCAGAAGAGTTCACATACAGCGACTAAGATGGCTGGGTCATTTAGAGCGGATGGAGCCCAACGTTCCCGCTAAGAAAGTTTTCGAATCCACCCCGGATGGAGGACGCAGTAGAGGACGACCTCGCGGTGGGTGGCGCAAACAAGTGGAGGGGGACCTCAACCAACTTGGCGTGCGCAACTGGAGGCAGCTGGCTCGTAATCGTGCTAGCTGGAGAGGTTTGTTGGTTGAGGCCCAGGTCCACCCCGGACCGTAGCGCCATCTAAATAAGTAAGTAAGTAGGTTGAAGTGGCTGCCAGCTAAGAATTGCCAACACACTTAGACCAATAATAGGTCCATTGTGATAACACATGGATCATGGGAGAAATTTCTCCTACCTACTCGTTAAACCATTCTGAGCTTCTTATGAAGCGTACTATGCTTTTAATATCGTTGTTTTCCAGGTCGCCTATGTCGTTGTAATAGGGGGCTCCTAGGTGAAGCTTCCTTCTATAGGAGAAAGCTGGGCAGTGACAAAGAAGGTGAGCAATAGTTTCTTCCTCTTCCTCATATGCAGCTTCTGCAAAAGTCCTTTGCAAAAACGCCTAGCCTTGTGGCATGCTTGCCTATTAGACAGTGTCCAGTAATGACACCTATTAAAGCGCCGATATGCAATCTGTTGAGAGAAATCAAATTCTTAGAACGTTTTAGATCCAGCTTCGGCCAAATTTGTTTTGTCGCTAGACATATGGGTCCACTTGTCCATCTAAGGTTCGTACTCTCGATAGCATCCAGCTTAAGTTTGAGTTTGTAGGTAGCGATTGGTATACCTAAGGAGCCTTTGTCCGGCAGAATGGGTATAGTTGTTACTATTCTGGCGAGTTCGTCGGCCTTACAATTCCCTGGAATGTCCCTATGCCCCGGCACTCAACACAGGTGCATATTGAACTGCTCAGCCATCTCCACGAGAGACGAGCGGCAGTCTAGAGCTACTAAGGAATTTATAGAGGTCGATTCCAAGGATTTGATTGCTGCTTGGCTGTCTGAAAAGATGCGGGTATTTTTAGCAGATATCACGTTTTTCTTAAGCCAAGACAAGACTTCTTTAATCGCCAAAATTTCTGCCTGGAACACGCTACAATGATTTGGAAGACGGAAGGAGAGCTGTCAGAGAGCCTGTCAGAGAAAACCCCTCCACCAACCCCGTCCTTAGATTTTGAGCCGTCAGTGTAGACGTGAATTGACCCATCTTCTAAAAATGTATCATCATTCCAGAGTGAGCTGGAGGGGATGGTGACGAGGAAATTCTTGTCAAAATTTAGACGTGGGATGGTATAGTCCGTGTTTTCGGGAGAGATTTTGAGTTTATTCAAAATGGAGTTGTGGCTTCTCTCTTCTTGACCACTGTTAGGTAGCTTCGAGGGGAACGGCTGCATTCGCTGACATTTGCTTGCTAAATATATCGAGGGGTACCAGATGAAACAAAATGTCCAGTGCCGCAGAGGGGGTTGTACGTAGTGCTTCGCCTATGCACAGACAAGCTGTGCGCTGGACCTTACTAAGATAATCGCGATTTACAGCTTTTTCTAAGGCCGTCCACCAGACAATGACCCCGTATGTGAGTATCGGTCTAATGACCGAGATATAGAACCAGTGAGTGATTCGGGGTTGTAAACCCCATCTATTTCCAATACCTTTTTTGCAAGAGAAGAGTGCTTCTGTAGCTTTCCAACTTTCCAACCAACCAACTTATGGTTGCATTGCAATTTTTTTGCAACGGGAAACCATCTTCTAAGCATAGCTGATTTTGGAGGGATGCATGTCTCGACAGTTTCAAGAATAGTTTTGAAAGTTTCAAAAGCAATTGCTAGTCTTGATTATATCAAATTTCCTGAAAGTACAGCTGATATTTTAAAAACTAAACGCGATTGTTTTGAAATAGCATCGTTTTCAAATGTGATTGGTGTCATTGATGGCACTCGTGTTTAAGTATTGAATTCGAATATTTGTATGTTAAGGTGGCATTAATGAAGAAGTTTTTCGAAACAGAAAAAGTTATTTTTCTATAAACGTCCAGGCAATTTGCAATGATAAAATGATATTTACCAATGTGGTGGCAAGGTGGCCTGGATCTACTCATGATGCAATGATTTTCAATAGTTGCAGGACAAAATATATTTTGGAGAGACGCAGATTGTTTCATTTTGGGTAGATTCTATAAAATTTGTGATACGGATATGTGTAGGAACTTTATTTTTGTTAAATATTAGGAGATTTGGCTTATCCTCAAAAATCTTATTTGATGACACTACTTCTTAATCCATATAGCACTGCAGAGCAGTTATATAATGAGTCTCAAATTCCTTCCAGAGGTGTAATAAAAAAGGTTTTGGGATTTTAAAACGAAGATTTCCCATTTTGGCGTACGGTGCCCGTTTGAAGTTGAGTAGGGGAGGATAGTGTACCTAGCACCAAGTGTACCTCGGGCCAATAGCTATAACCTGTGCATTTACCCTACCAAAACGACTACTCCCGCCCTCCACTTCACATGTTGTTTCATGTCAGCTCAGTTAGTAGCAGTCGTCTGTTGGCACTAGTTCGATAGAAATTGTGGAGAAATTTTTTCGTCGGCCAAAAGTATTTTTTTCAGGAATTCTAGGAAGCGTACTCCTAGGGTATGAACAGCTGGATTCCGCCTCTGCTGTTTTTCTTGCCTTACATTTGATTTTCTTGTGTAGCTGTAAAGAAGGTGAGTTACGACTACTTCAATAAAAAAAAAGACTGCATGGTGTACCTTGGTCTATGTTTTTATGTGTACCATGGACCAATCCAAGGTACACGAATGCAATAGATTGAATTTTATTTTACATAATGCTTTTCCTTTTTGATCACATACCATATTTTTCTGATTCTTATTTAGAAATGCCTCGTAGCAAATCTGGCCAATATGGATCGGCCATACCCTGATGACCTAACCGCTGAATTATCTGCCAATGTTAACCCTCTAAATACCCATTTGCCCGAATCTCCCTACGCTACTACATCGAATTCCACCTTCAAGTCACCGCAGGTAATTAAACCATTCCCAAAGGCCTCTAAAGGTGGAAGAAAAAGGGGAAAATAACGATCCTCACCGATACCTCGGAAAAAGATGAAGTTGAGGCCAGCACATCTAAAAAATGCAACGGCAGGGTTCGAAAGGCCGTTAAGAAGAAAGTCTTAGATGAATCATCTGAAAGCGATGAGACTATTGAACTGCCACTTAATCCTCGAACACCAAAACCGCAGAAAGTAAATCAAATAAAAAAACCCGTGGAACAAAATGATGACAGCAATGAAGACTTCAGCGGAGAAGATGAAATGACCATTGATGAAATTCTTCGGCTAGAACTAAATATTGAAATCATTCAATAAGTTTATTTTATTATAGTCTGTGAAGTGTTTACTAGTTTCGTTTGATTAATGTTTGTTTATTTTTACTTCAAATTGTATTTTTATTATTAACGGTCCAAGGTATACACTGGTTCGGTTCATGGTACACTTAGTATGTGTACCTTGGACCAACGAGATGCATTTTTCTTAAATTCCATTTAAACGTGACATGGGCCCTTTTACTTACTTACTTACTTAGATGGCGCTACGGTCCGGGGTGGACCTGGGCCTCAACCAACAAACCTCTCCAGCTAGCACGATTACGAGCCAGCTGCCTCCAGTTGCGCACGCCAAGTTGGTTGAGGTCCCCCTCCACTTGTTTGCGCCACCTACCGCGAGGTCGTCCTCTACTGCGTCGTCCATCCGGGGTGGATTCGAAAACTTTCTTAGCGGGAACGTTAGGCTCCATCCGCTCTAAATGACCCAGCCATCTTAGTCGCTGTATGTGAACTCTTCTGGCTAAGTCGATGTCCTTGTACATGCCGCATAGCTCGGCATTGTACCTTCTCCTCCACTCACCGTCTATGCAGACGGGACCAAAGATCGCTCGAAGAACTTTTCTCTCGAAATAACCAAGGGCATCCTCATCCGGTTTTCTCAAAGCCCATGCCTCTGCGCCATACAGCAGGACTGGGGTGATTAGTGTCTTATAGAGAGTTACCTTAGTAGTTCGAGATAGGGCTTTACTACTCAATTGCCGTTTTAGCCCATAGAAACAACGATTGGCAAGAGTAATTCTTCGTGTGATCTCCCTACTGATGTCATTTGCGGAGTTCACCATAGAGCCTAGGTAGACAAAATCCTTTACTACCTCGAAATTATATCTGTCTATTGTGGCGTTCTGTCCAAGACGCCGATGTTGGGTGTCCTTTTTTGTAGACAGCATATATTTTGTTTTGCTTTCATTGACCGCTAAACCCATCTTTGCTGCCTCGATCTCAATACTCGTAAATGCCCCATTGACGGCCCGCTGAGTTCTTCCGATTATGTCAATGTCATCGGCATAAGCGAGTAGTTGTACAGACTTGTAAGAGATTGTACCTCCGGTGTTGGCTTGTGAGTTTCGTACAATTCTCTCAAGTACTATGTTAAAGAGATCGCATGATAGCGCGTCACCTTGTCTAAGACCTTTTCTTACATCGAACGGTTCGGTGATGTTCTTACCGACTTTGATGGAGCAGCGAGAGTTCTCCATCGTCATTCTGCACAAACGGACGAGCTTGGCAGGGATGCCAAGACCAGACATGGCTCTGTATAACTCGTCTCTATACACGCTATCATAGGCAACTTTGAAATCGATAAAGAGGTGGTGCGTATCGATTTTGTATTCATGGGTTTTTTCCAAGATCTGCCGTAGTGTGAATATTTGGTCAATGGTGGACTTTCCCGGCCTGAAACCGCACTGATAAGGGGGCCCTTTTAGTAAAATCTGAAATGTGCTTTTGCTCTGAAAATACCATATTTCAAGTGTTGGTTCTAAGCCTTTTTAAGTTGATGCAGCAATCAAATAAAAAAACAAAAATACTTTTATAAAAATTGGTCCAATTGTTTTAACCATTATAATTGCAACCTGTGTTTTGCACAACATATTGAGTCATAATGGTATACTCGATGATCCACCTGAAAGTTTTGACTTCAGTGATGGAGATCTAGAGCGTGTTATTAGCGCTCGACAGATAGATATTAAACATTCTTCCCAACAAAATAATTCTAGACCAAATTCCTCCAATTTAAACAGACATCCAATACGTATGCATTTGATGAATAACTATTTTGCAAAATTCTAAGCATTTTTATTACTGAAAACTATTTGTCTGCTAAGTTCAACATAAATTTGTAATTGGAACTTAAATAAACGAATGTATCACTTAAAATGTATGTGGAACTTAGCTAGGAATAGGACTTTTGTTTCATTTCAGCAAATAGGCCTAAATCTCAGTATCTGTCGTTTACTCATTTACTCCCTTCTTCTTTCAAATAGTTCTATGTATTCATATACTAGCAGTTCTTGCCTTACGGTAATTCTTCAATGTAACCTAACATTGTAAGTGACAGCAGGACCAATGGAAAAAATATAAATCGACAAATTCACAGTATAAAGTAGATTTACCCCATAATATTATCGCGTTCTAGAAAAAGTCCCTAAGACATTTTTTTTACGAAAATGATATAAGTACATCATCTTAATACCTTATAGCTACTCAGACTATTTGCAGCTTACTGTATAAAATTTACAAAACGGTGTAACGAATTTAAAAAAAAAAAAGTCGTTGAAGTAAGATTCATTAGAAAATCCATCAAACAGGTGCATCAATAATATTTTTATAGTTAAAGTGAAAAACACTTTGAATTTAATTACACTTGTGATTAGATTCTGTTACATATGCATGTAATCAAATTTACTGCATGTCGCATACAATAATATTGACTATATCTGTAGTGCAAACAATAGGAAAAAAAATACAAATATTTGGCGCTACAGCTCTTTAAAGTGCCAGGGCCTAACTACTCGCAACCACTCATGTTGTGTGCGTTATATTTTTCACACGAATGGAAGGGACCTACAGTTTAATGCCGAGTCCGAACGGCGATTTGAGAATCTTTTTCGTGACAACAATACTCTCGGATATTTATCAGACGTTCGCGAGAGGTAGGACCGTGAAAAAACTTTTTGGTGTTTTCTGGGATTCGAACTTGGAACCTCATGCGTAGTGATCCGACACACTAATCACTTACGCCACGGCGCCAGCAAAAAATAGCATATCTTCCAAATACTTGAGAAAGTATCAATCACCTGTGACTACACCCTTAGTGAATTTGACTACACAAAGGGTATCTTCTTTTTACTTGGGTAGAATGTATGATATTCACAACGGTCAAACCGAGCTATCATTCTGCTCGCTCTTTGTTAACATTTAGTTTCAGTATAGGCCGATAAATCATCATAATTAGACTCAACGCTACCAAATTATCCAAATTTACTTTGAAAGTCGGTTGTTTGATGAAGAATGCGGGTAAGTACAAGCAGTAAAACAGGAAGCATACAAAGCGGCGCTACACAGAAGGGTGCTCGAGAGCTTACGAGCAGAGGAGAAACGAAGAACATTGATTTCTTCGAAAGAAGCAAAATGGAGCATGTGAAGCACTCTATCGAAGCTTGTGTGGTCAGAAATGTTACTAAAAGCAAAAAAAGTCTTGCCAGAGCTTCAAAGGTCTCCAGAGTCGACAATGGCAGTATAGTAGTATTATACTGTAATATCCTTGCTGGGGTTCGTTTAAATAAAACCGTCTTTAGTGTATTTTAATCGTTTATTTATTATCAAACACCAACTTTACTTCAACACAATATTCAATTACTTAATTATTTATTTATTTCAAATCAAACGGTCGCTAGAGACTTATTTTCACAATGTCGCTTGTTTTCACCACTGGTCTAATGTCCCTCTTGTAATTGCTGTATTCACTTATAAACAACTTTCTCCACGGTGGTTGTGGTATGGGTATTTATATGAAATTGCAAGGGGTTCTAGAACATGCTAGATGTTTCTCTGGGTGAATCGAGGATCCTGGAATATTAGGATATTGTGTGGAACAATTGTGGAACGTAAGCACATCAGGTTGGAATATTTACTGCTAACAGGTTTTGCAATAGATGTCGTTGCTACAGTTTGAGATACAGTGTTTTAGTTTTTGGTACACAAACCATCCTGTAGTCAATGCTACAATACAATCGAAGTCGGTGCTGAGGATATGGAAAGCTCAATCGTCAACAACCTGATAGATCCTTATCAGTGCGATTTTGTTCCGGTAAAGTCCATCATTGGCCAAATATTCACACTACGGCAGATCTTGGAGAAAAACGGAGGGATATGAAATCGATACGTACCATTTCTGCATTTCAAAATTACCTACGATAGCGCGTTTAGAGTTAGTTGTACACAGTCATGCCTAATCTAAGCATCCCTGCCAAGCTCATCTGTCTGTGCAGGATGACGATGGAGAACTCTCGCTGCTCTACCAAAGTCGGAAAGAACACCACCGAACCGTTCGATGTCAGGAAAGATCTTCGACAAGGTGACGCGCTATCATGTGGTCTCTTTAATATAATATTCGAAAGAATTGTACAAAGCTCACAAGCCAACACCGGAGGTACAATCTTCCACAAGTCTGTACAACTACTCGCTTACACCGATGACATTGACATAGTCGGAAGGGCTCAACGGGCCGTCAGTGGGGCATTTGCGAGGTCGGGGCAGCAAAGATTAGTTTAGAAACCAATGAAAACAAAACAAAATAAGTGCTGCCTACAAAACAGGACACCCTACAGCGGTAAAGGACTTTGTCTACCTAGACTCTATGGTGAACTCCGCAAAAGCAACCAGTGGGGAGATCAAACGAAGGATAACGCTTGCAGCAAAGATTAGCTTAGAAACTAATGAAAGCAAAACAAAATACGTGCTGCCTACAAAAAAGGATACCCTACACCGGTAAAGGACTTTGTCTACCTAGGCTCTATGGTGAACTCCGCAAAAGCCACCAGTGGGGAGATCAAACGAAGAATAACACTTGCTGTTTTTATGGACTAAGAAGGTAATTGAGTAACAAAGCCCTACCTAACTACTGAGGTAACTCTGTATAAAACTCGGACTACTAAGGTAACTCTGTATAAGATTATCCCAGTTCCATTGTATGGCACAGAGACGTGGTCTCTTTCAAAACCGGATGATGGGCATCATGGTTACCTCGAGAGAAAAGTTTTTTAAGTGACCTTTGGTTCCGTCTGTATAGACGACGAGTGTAGGAGAAGCTGCAATGTCAAACAATATGGTCTATACAACGATATTGACTTAACCAGAGGATTTCACATACAGCGACTAAGATAGCTGGGACTATAGAGCAGATGGAACCCAAGGTTCCAGTCCGGAAAATCTAGGAATCCAACCTGAATGGGCAGTGCAGTAGAAAACCGCTTAACGGCAGGTATCACAAATAAGTAGAGGGTGACCTCAACCAACTTGCCGTCTGCAACTGGAGGCCAAGTTGGCTCGTAACCAAGCTGGCTGGAGAGGGTTGTTTATTGACGCCCAGGTCCAACCGGAACTGTAGCGCCACCTAAATAAGTACATAAGTAAGCAATTAATTATATATGATCATCCATCTGAACAGATCATCCGTCCAACCACAGATTAGATATTATCGCAGCTGTTAACAAATCAAAGAAAGATCAAATTTGATCGATATGTCTTCGGACGCATCAATTGGGGCTCTGGCCATCCACTATGAGAAAAATGGTCCGCAAAAATCTTGGCCTACACTCATATATGAGTAAGATTCAGCTGGTGCAGGAATTAAAATCATAAGACTATCATTTACATACGTCGGCCTTTAGCTGATTGGCCTACGAGCAGTTACAAGCTGACCCGTTGCTTTATCGCAAAATTATATTAAGCCATAAATGTTAATTTTTGGCTTAACAAGTTTATTAATAAGCAAAATTGTCGCATATGAAATGTGACTAGTCAAGAAAACTCCAGAGAGTAGTTCTATGTTCTCAGTAGTTCTATGATTTCAGTAAAACCAGGTACAAGCGTACCAAATACGTTTTTAAAATGCAGCAAAGTGACAACGATTATTCCGGCAAATAGTCAGCATTGCTGTGATATAAAAAACATTAAAAATCTCAATGCCAATAAATTAAGAACAATCGTCATAAACTATATCCGAATTCACCATAATGACTTTAAGAGTATTA
Source organism: Brachypalpus laphriformis (assembly GCA_945910035.1). Taxonomy (NCBI): domain Eukaryota; kingdom Metazoa; phylum Arthropoda; class Insecta; order Diptera; family Syrphidae; genus Brachypalpus; species Brachypalpus laphriformis. The sequence continues at coordinate 194,683,780 of OX246754.1, read as the reverse complement.
ATGGATTGCAGTAAATGATCCAAGTCTCTCTAACTAGTTGTCGGTTCCGGTATACCAGCATCTTAATATGCCTTTCTATCTAGATATACATCCCCCGCAGAATCAACAGACATCTGCAGGCATCTCTTAATGAGTGCCTTTGTTTGAGACTAGACAAAATTTATCAAAAAAAAAAAACTACCGACGAATAGCTATATACCTATCATCAATAAGAGTATTAAAAGAATAAAGAAAAACTAGTTCTTGGCGGACTTTATCATCTGGCGTCGGTTCATATCATCTGAATGGTTTGAGATACGCTATTTGTTCGGCCTTGGACCAAAATCTGATCGGGTATGTTAAGAGAAACTTTTTAGATTTTTTGCCTTTATTGAGATATGAGTAATTAGTTTAGTTTAAAATTTCTACTTATTGGATACGTTCTTATACGATATCTACAATACAATTTATTCTATATTATAAAAACAAAGAGGCTCTTACTTAGAGCGGTTAGCTTGATTGACAATATCATTGCTCAATAATGCAAAATTGTGGGATTCCCTAGAGCGAACTTGCTTAAAGAAGGACAAATCACCGTTAGGAGCTTCAAAAGGCCAGCACCAACACGCCAAAGAAAGGAGGTGTATCGGGAGCTGGAGAAAATATAATATCTTCCCCGGTTGCTCATGCAAACCAGGCTACCAGGAGCTGTGAAGGCACAATATGAACAAAAGTGCAACCATCTTCAAAATAGCCACCCAAAGAAGGAGGAATACTCAGTATATTCGTTCGCCAATGTTCATTAACAATGCTCATGGCCAGCTTCTTGTGGATGACGACAAAATCATGCAGAGGTGGCGCAGTATTGTGAAGAAGTTTTAAATAAACATTTTCCCCGGCTATACTTTCCAAGAGCCACGCCTAACTGTGAAGAAATACCCGACATTACATTCGAAGAAGTTAGTGAGGCGGTCAAATACTCCAAAAAACTAAAAGCGATTGGGCCAGACGAGATACCCTCTGAGTTCTGGAAAAAGATGGGAGAAATCGGGTTCAGATGGCTCAGAATTCCCATCTCCAAAATTTATGAGAGGTGATGCAATACCTAATCAATGGAGGGAAAGTTATCTTCTCCCTGTATACAAAGGGAAGGGTGATATCTACTACTACTATGAAGATCGTTGAGCGGGTATTAGGTGGCCGACTGCGAAAAATAATACGGCTATCTGAAGATCAGTGCGGGTTTGTCTCGGGTAAATCAACCACAGATGCAATCCAAAGTATAAGGATCATAATGGAAAAACATCGTGATTCCTTAAAGGATTTGCATATTGCATTGGTTAACTTTGAAAAGGCATTCGACAGACAACCACGAGAGCCGATATGGGTGGCGTTAAGACATCGAATGGTTCCAGAAACCTATGTACAGATGATCATGGACATGTGCGAAAGAGCAAGGACAAGAGTAAGATGCACCGCTGGAGTAACCGAAGAGTTCCCAATCAAAGTCGGGGTGCGCTAGAGAATGGTTTTCAATCCTTTGCCCTTTATTACAGTCCTTGACTATCTGCATGAAGAAAAAGTGACGGACCCCAAGGTACATCAATTATTCTTTGCTGACGATGGAGACATCATAAGTGAGGATCCAACATTCCTGCAACGAGCACTTGGTGTGTGGGTGGACGTTTTGGAGAGAAATGGGTATCACATGAGTTAAAAAAAAAAAAAATAGTACTTGTGCTGCCCATTCTCTGATCCACTCAGGCCTATTTCAGACATTTATTTGAATGGAACAGTGCTTCCCAAGTGGGAATCTGGGATCCATGATCAATAGCTTAGCAAAGTGTGATGACGACATCAATCATCGCATAAGCATAGGTGGGAAAACTCCGATATGTTCTATGACCCAAAATTACCACCTAAGTTGAAAGGAAGGCTCTACACCGCAGTTGTGAATCCAGCGCTTACACGGTTCACAATATTGGACAATGTACAAAAAGTATTAGAGTAAATGAACAGCTGAGATGAAGATGCTTCGCATGACAGCAGGAGTGACAAAGCTTGATGAAATAAGAAGTTCGAAGATCCGTGGAAGCCTGCACGTTCAAAGAAGAGATCAATTGAACCCTGTTTATCAATATCAATGAACATTCCAAAGACATCGCGAGGCAGGAGAGGCCTATAAACGCCTGGATCACACAAATCCGACGACATCGGCATTTCATTGGTCTCAGTAACCGAGTGATCCAAAATCGGGAGGCCTGCCGATATTTTCTGAGGTCAAATAGTTGAATCACAGGCGGATCAGTAGAAATGCGGTGAAGTGGGAGGATTATGTTTCCTTGTTTTCGGATCATAATCTCGCCGAAATAGGAAGAAGAAAGTTAGCTCAGGTTGAAGCGGCACTTAGACCAGTAATAGGTCCATTATGATACCACCTAGATCATGGGAGAAAGTTTCTCTTTACCTACTCGTTAAACAATTTTAAGCTGCGTATGAAGCGTAGGAGGCTCGCTCTTAATGTCGATGTTTTTCAGGTCGCCTATGTTGTTGCAATGAGGGGTTTCTAGGTGAACCTTCCTTCTATTGGAGAGAGCTGGGCAGAATTAAAGAAGGTGTAGGAATAGTATAGGAAGGATATAAGAAGCCAACATTTTAGTTTTGTACCTACAACTTTACAAATTAAGAAAAGTGTACAGAGTCATTATAAACCACATGTAGCAAATCGGGTGTACTTATTCGATATTCCTTATACCAGCGATAGCGATATTTAAGTGAGTATGGTGGTGTGTATCTCACAAAAATTGAGACTTAATTGTGATTTCTTCCAGTTTCCATAAATAAAATGCAAATCGGTGTTTCTTTTCTTATTGTTGAAGGGACTACCAGAAAAAAGGGCTCGAGGCCATATATGGGTAAATTATAGAGAAGGCCAATATTTTTCCAAAGCAACTTTTTGTGATTTGTGGTAAAAGTTTTGAAAAAATTGAATTTGGTCGTGAAGTTCCCCAGCAAGTCCAGATGGACAAAGTTTCTGTTTTAGGCAAGTAGAGCTACGTATATCAAATAAGTATGTTAAGGTATCCCAAATTATACCCATAAGTCCCTTTTGTTTTATTTTCCTCCAAACTGATGGCCCATGTGAGGCGCCAGCTATTTGTCGACAACCCCTTAACATTACCTACTCCATAAACCACGAATTTATTTCTATTAACTTTCGACAGCAAATCAATATCTTATTTGCGTGTTTCTTACTCGGTTGCGGTAACAACTAAATGAAAGGCTTAAGTATAATAAACGCAAGAAGAGCACTCATTGCCAAGAGCGTTCCGCATAAGAGTCCACTTTGCAAGAGCAATGGGCATCGGTGTCAGTGCTAGTTTCTTTTTGGTATAAGCAATCACTATATCTGGAGTAGTTCTGTTTTGAAATTTAAAATTTGTAACAATTTTATCGAGTATAATATTATACATGCATTCGATATGAGAATGGTCATGGGTACGTAGGTATCAGTAATAATTAACAATTACCATGCGAGAATTAAGAATAAAAATACACTATACGATTCATTGAACCCTTTGGAAAATAATCTTAATGTAATACGGCAGTTAAGAACTATAGAATTACCTAACCGTTGATCAAAATTGGAGCATTTTGCTTGGTTAAAACGACAGTTTTGATATGTTGACCAGGCGAGGTTCATAGCTCACTTGCGGAAACAGTCTACATTCTATTGGTAGGAAACATCGATATATTGATGGGTAATATCAGATTGAGTAGGCAATCAACTATGTTTTGACTATGTGATGTACGAATACTTTGCATGTGATGCCAGTGATACTTGTGCTGCTCATACCAATGGTAGCTTTGCAGTTCCTCGGTATGTATTATATTAGTGACCTAGTACCGAGCGAAGGATAATGTCATACTGTCTTGTCATCTCTTTAAGAGAAGCGGGGTAGTCTGGTGGTGGATGCTAATAATTTGATAGCTGTCTGACTGTCAATATGCACAATGATAACTAATTTCGATACAATAATATTCGTCAACCAGTCAACGTATGTCCTTATGGGTCCTAGGACCTCTACTACGCCTACGTGTCATCGCGTACGGTTTCTGTCAATTTACCTCAGTTCACCTCAACATTTCACCAACTGCCTTGCCCATCTTCTCTTCTGTTCTGTTGATTTTATTGCCATATTCTCCTTGGACCGCCAGGTATTCTACCATCTTGGGTTAACGATTTGCTTTGCATAGTATAGTATGCAGTAAATATTTTCACTTTTTGCATTTAAGATCGGCTTACAGGCAAAGCAATGTGCTTATCTGCAGGTGGCTATTAGCATTGATAAATTTAGTTTTACACTTGTGTTCCATTATATAAAATTCCTCTATGTTTTAAAAAATACAGCAAGATTAAACACGTTTTCAATTCATTGTTTTTTTTTTTTTTTGTAACGGATGTGTTTCAAAGATTGTTTAAAAGAATTGTGGGACGATCGCAGGGAAGACATAGGGCGTGGCTTTCCGAGGATACCTGGAGACGAATTGATGAACGAAAACAGCTGAAAGCTTGCGTTGCACCTACCCTAGCAGCAGGAAGAAGCGAGCTAGGGTCCCTTTATCGCATGAACATGAGAGAAGTTCAGCGTAGCGTGCGACGTAACAAGCGCAACTACATCAACGCGCTGGCTACAGAAGCAGAAAAAGCAGCACGAAGGTGCGACAGCAGGACTGTCTACAAAATCACGAAAGAGCTGACAGGTGGTCGCAGCTCCAGCCAACACCCAGTGAAAAGCCTAGACGGCTCCTTTCTCAATTTGGATGAAGACCAACTCAAGAGATGGAAAGAGCATTTTGCTATGGTTTTGAACCGTGTATTCGCCAGCGGTATGCTCCCAAATCAAACTGAGATGCCCGAGGTGAGAAGTTCCCGAATACGCACCACGACTCCCAGTAATGATGAGATCATTACCGCGATCAAGGCACTCAAAACCAACAAGGCGGTATGACTTGACGATATTTCAGCAGAGCTCTTACGAGCAGCGCCAACAACATCGGCTGAGCTTCTGCTTCCACTTATAGGGAGAGCTTGGGAAGCTGAGAGCTTTCCTAACGAGTGGAAAAAGGGACTGATTGTCAAGCTTCCTAAGAAAGGAAATTTAATAGAGTGCGGAAACTGGAGGGGTATCTGCGTGCTGCCTGCTGTAGCTAAGATAATAGCTCAAATCATCCTGGAGCGAATCAAACAACATCTCGAAGACACACTCGATGCCGAACAAGCAGATTTCCGCTCTGGATCCTCCTTTGTCGACCACATTAACACCCTGCGGATTATCATCGAACAGTGCGTTGAATATCGATCGCCACTTCACTTGCTGTTCATCAATTTTGAGAAGGCGTTCGAGAGTTCCAACAAGGGGTTTATTTGGCGTGTCTTACGCAGGAGAGGTATTCCCGATAAACTAATTGCTATTATGAAAGCTACTTAAATATGAAGACTCCAAATGTTACGTTCTGCATAGATGAAGGTTGTCTGAGGAATTTGAGATCCAAAGAGGGGTAAGACAAGGCTGTATACTTTCACCAATATTATTCCTATTGGTGATTAGCGATGAGCTTCGTGCAGCTTTGTCGACGGGGAACGGGGGAATTCGATGGACCCTTACATCTCAAGTGAATCATCTTGACTACGCTGACGATGTATGCTTACTCTCCCATAGAATTATGGACCTCCACCAAATGACAGCAGATGTGGAGAGGTAGGCAGGCGTCGTCGGGCTGAAAATGAATGCGCCAAAAACTAAAATGATCAGCCTTGGAACAAACTCATCGGCTCAAATATACATTGCTGGACAACCGGTAGAGAGAGTAGAGGATTTCCAGTATCTTGGGAGTATTGTATCGACCGATGGTGGAACCGAACTGGATATAGCCAACAGGATCGCCAAAGCGAAGTCCGCGTTCGGTATGTTGTCCAAAATATGTCGAAGCAATGCAATCAGTTTGAACACCAAGATAAGACTGTTCCGCTCCAACGTTGAATCCGTGCTGTTACATAGATGCAGCACATGAAGAGGGACCACTACTATCAACAGAAAGCTGCAAAGGTTCGTTAATAGGTACCTACGCAATATCTTAAGGATTTTCTGGCCCCATCGTATCTTTAACAAACACCTTTACGAGAGAACGGGTCCGGAACTAATAGGGCACAACCATCCAACGACGGAAGTGGCAGTGGATTGGTCACACGTTCCGAAAGGGTAACAGTTTCATAGCGAACCATGCTATGCAATGGAACCCTTTAACGCAGGATGGCAGACGACCTGGCGGTCCAAGGAAAACATGGCGCAGATCAGTCGAGAAGGAGGCTCGGCAGTTAGGCAAAAGTTGGGGAAAACTCGGACACATTGCCAGAAACGGTACACGATGGCGCGTAGGCGTAGTAGAGACCCTACGACCCACAAGTGGATACAGGACATAAGTAGTAAAGATTGAGGAAGTTTATTCAACATATGTTTTTTTTTTTCTTTTCTTTCTTTTTTTTCGTTGCTGGTTCCTCTATATGCAGTTGCTGCATCATACTCGTGATTACTTCATTTCCAGCCTTTCAGACTTCGCTCCTTTAAGATCTTTTCTGCGATATTGTGCGAATGCCTGAAACCTTTTATCAACAGCCTGATTGGACCCCATCAGTGTGGTTTCAGACCAGGAAACCAGCGATCAAATTTTCACACTTCGGCAGATCCTAGAGAAAACGCAAGAAGACAAATCGATACTCACCTCTCTTATCTCATCTCTTTATCGGTTTCAAGGCCGCCTATGACAGCATATTTAGAGAAGAGCTTTATAGAGCCATGTCTAGTTGTGACATCTCTGCCAAACTTGTTCGTCTGTGCAGGATGACAATGGAGAACGCCTGCTGCTCCATCAATGTCGGTAATGACCTCACCGATACCTTTGATGTCGCTGTCATGCGACTTCTTTAATATTGTAATTGAACGGATTGTGCGGAACTCACAAGCCAACACCGGAGGCACAATCTATTACAAATCTGTACAACTGCTTGCACACTCCGACGATATTGACATTATTGGAAGAACTCAGCGGGCTGTCACCGATGCGTTTGCAAGTATTGAAGCTCGTTTAGCGATAAACGAGGGTAAAACCAAGTGTATGCTGTCAAGAAGAAGGGACAATCAACACCGACGAATTGGACAGAACATCACAGTGGGCAGCTAAAACTTCAAAGAAGTAAGGGACTTTGTCTACCTTGGCTTAGCTATAAACTCGAAAAACAACGTCAGCGCAGAAATCAAGCGAAGAATAACTTTTGCCAATCGCTGTTTCTTCATGCTTATAAGGCATTTCAACAGTAAAGCCCTACCTCGAACAATTAAGGAGACCCAGTTTAAGACTCTGATCATCCCTGTCCTGCTTTATGATGCTAAAACATGGACTTTATTAAAATGGGATGAAGATATCTTTGGTCGCTTCGAGAGAAAAATTCTTCGTAAGATATTCGGTCCCGTGTGCATTGACAGGTTTTGGAGGTGAAGATTCAATCACGAACTATACGAGCTGTACAGCAACATCGACCTAGTTAAAAAACTGCGCATTGGACGTTTGAGGTGGTTAGGACATGTAGCGCGAATAGACACCAACGCTTCGGCCCGCAGAGTCTTCGAATCTAACCCGATGGACGACGCAGTAGAGGACCTTCTCGCCGTAAGTAGCGCGCACAAGTTCAAGGGGGCCTCGACCAATTTGGAGTGCGCAACTGGAGGCAATTAGCTAAAGACCGAGCTAAATACAGAAGCTTGTTGGTTGAGGCCCAGGTTCACCCCGAACTGTAGCGCCACCTAAGTAAGTAAGTAAGTAAGTAAGCCTTCGCTCCTCGCCTCCTTGCAGCTTCTTCAGCTTCTGTAGGCAGTGCGTTGATGTAGGTTAGCCTGTTGCGTCACATGCTACGCTGAACTTCTCTCATCTCCATGCGATATAGGGACTCTAGTTCACTTCTTCCTGCTGCTGGAGTAGCTGCAATGCGAGCTTTCAATCCGAATCCAGTTATCCTCGCAAAGTCACATATTATGTCTTCCCAGCAATCGACCAACAATTCTTTCAGCACCAGATGTAAAAACATTTTTCAATGGTCCTGGATGGTTGCGGGTAGTACGCTGCTGATTGCTTTGACACCTTGCGAAAAGAGTGCTCCCTTAATTGTTGACCCACTGAGGGATCATTTAGTTTGTCGATGTTGAATCTGGACATTCTCCTATTGCCGAGGTATCTTCGAACTGCAATAGTGCGTAGTTGGAGAGGAGCTATCATAAGATGGTGATAAGTAAAGCCCACAATGGAAAGCAGTATATTTATTTATAATGTGGTATAGTTTTCGCAGTGGATTATTTTTAAGCCTTATTATTCTTATTGCAATCGAATCTTCTTATAACTTCCTTCTTTTCTTTCAGAATATTTTGATATATTCTTAGTATTCCGAACCTGAAAGGTAAAAGCGCAACAAGGTCTTTGCTCATCCATCTGTCAAACTGTCAAGCTTAAGAAACATTTTGGGGGTGGCAATAGTGTAATGGTAACGTCGTCAATTGCCGCGCTAATGATTCATGGTTCGAATCCGTCCAAATGTCAGCAAGCATTTATTTATTTCTCATGAAATATACATATAAAGTCCGTCCGATCAACTGCGAAAACTTACGTAAACACAACTCGAAGGCATAACACTGGCAGTAGTTTGGTCATATAGCTGGAAAAGTTATTCGCTCTATTGGATGATTGATCTGCCTATGACGTCGGTAGTCGAAAAAAAATACTGTGAATCAGAAGCAAAAACAAAAAATAACGAAAATCGCCCCAGTTATCTGGACGCTACTGCCGGAGTTTCTTCTTCTTCTTCTTCCTTTTATCAGTGAGGTTATGATCCGAAAATAAGGGATTATAACTCCCCCACCTCACCGCATTTCTACTGGTCCGCCTGTGGGGTTCGCCGAAGTTTCTCTGAAGCATAAACAGCTAAGCTTCAAACCACTAAACCAAATATTTCACTCTCTCTATCTATCAGCTTCACTTACAAGTTATCTTAATCTGCAAGACGTCGAAAAATACAGAAAAATTACAATCCGCCTCCAACCGATCGTATAAAGTTGACATGGACTTATGATTTATTGAAATTCATAAATTGTTTTTATTATAGATATAATTATAATACCAAAACAATAATTTATTGGATTCATATTTTTTTACTACGCGAATTTTGTAGGCATACAATAATTTTCTTACAATTAGTTACCAAATTGTCACTATAAGCAATTAGTCATAGGACAGTAAAGATTGACTTAAATTAATTAATTAGTGACTTAACATGCATAATGTATAAAGCTGGTTCCAAATTTTTGTCATCCTAAATTAGAAGCCTTAAGGTCGTTGAATAGTTTGTTTTCCACATTTCAATCTATGAATCATAGATAACAACTTCGCGAATAATTAACTTTTATTTAGAAATGCGGATGCACTTAAGAACAAGTTCATCTGACTCAAACATTAACAAAACCCCAGTGCCAAAAAAAAAAACAAAGTTGCACTGAAAGATTTCGATTAGTATAGGTTTCTGTTTTGGTAGAGATATCCATTTCATTCATGATATGATGCAGCAAGCTCTTCATCCAAATTAATCCATTATTTTAGTTTTTATAATAAGTATTTCAACATAACAAAAAATAACATCTGGCGATGATCACGCCAATCGATCGTGATCACTTCTCTCGATCTCTCTATCCGGAAAATAGGCGTAAATAAAGTGGTTATTGAAATATATTACATCCGGTCTTTTAATTCACATTAACTTCTTTCAGAAAATTTGCACAATGGGCAGATTGAGGATTGAGAGATGTGGTCGTCAGAGTCTGCCCTATTGTGATACGATTAGGTACCAATCTTATGTATCATATGCTCTCCGGAGGTTCGTCCCCCATAATCTCTTGAGCGCTCTTCACCTTCCGTGACTAGCGGTTAAATGTATATCTTGGGTCTGATACTAACCCTTGACAGCACAACGTCCTGTTCTAGCTCCAGCTCCCCTTTCTGGAAGAAATAGTTGCGGTCGAATTTTCCGGAGTGTATATTTGCTCACCAAGCTTGCTTTCAGTAAGACTTGAGAATCCGGGACCGCCCTTAAAGTGGATCTGGAAGTCTGTGGCTGTCCTTAAAGTAGACTTGATAATCCAAGAGCGCCCTTAGAGTGGACTTGGAAATCCAGGACTGAACTCAATATGAATCTGGAAATCCATGAGCATCCTGAAAATGGATCTGAGAATCCGAGACCGCCCTTTAAGTAGACCCGTGCCCCAACACCGTCCTTAAAGTGCAAAAATAAGCCGGACAGGTCAACAACGCATTAATATTCCGAACCTGAAAATTTATAATATATCCTTGCACACTTTCGTTAACAGCGGCGATAATTTCTTTAGTACGCATGTTCCTTCGATGTTTTAATGTTTCTGTATCATTTAGAGAGAAGACCTCGCGAACCCCACAGGCGGATCAGTAGAAATGCGGTGAAGCGGCAGGGTTGTGATCCCTTGTTTTCGGATCATAGCCTCGCTGATAAAAGGAAGAAGAAAAGAGAAGACCTCGCAGACCTGAGGAAAATTTGCCAACATTTCAGACACAAAGTAACGAGGGGAAAAAAAGAGACACTGAGGCTACCGAAAACACACTGGTGAAGTACAAAGCAGCGAAACTGGAACTTAAGAAATCCATTAAGAGGAGAAAAGAACGGAATTCGGAAGAGCATCGGAGAGACATCAATATGGACCACTGGGGGCTTGGCTACAAAATAGTGATGCGGAATATTGGCGCGCAGATGGCCAGCCCAGTTCTACGCCCCGAAAAGATGGAAAATATCGTCGGCATACTCTTTCCGACTGACTCTCTTAGGGAGCAGGAGGTTTCCCCTCATCAACAAAGTGAAGTTCCGCTGTTCAGCGAAGAAGAGCTACTTCAAGCCGCAAGGGCTTTGCAAAACAAGAATGTCCCCGGACCTGATGGTATTCCAGCTCGAGTGTTAAAAGTGATCACTCGTACGTGCCCCCAACTGTTACTAAACATATACAACAGATGCTAAGAACACGGAATCTTTCCCAAATCCTGGAAAACACAGCGGCTAGTACTGATAAGCAAAGGGAAAGGGGACCCAGACTCCCCGTCAGTGTATAGACCCCTGTGTATGCTGGACATAGAAGAAAAACTCCTCGAGAGAATGCTGAAGCCTCGACTCTCTGTAGCGATGGAGAGAGTAGGTGACCTATCTGAAAGGCAGCATGGATTTAGAAAAAGCCATCCTACAATAAGTGCTGTGGAAGAGGTGGTTAGGGCTGCCGAAGTAACCCATCAGGGCAACCACTACTCGAGGAAAGATGTTTTGTTAGCAACTCTCGACGTAAGAAATGCCTTCAACTCGACCAGATGGTGCGACATGCTGAACGCCCTGGAAATAAACTTTCGGGTACCACAGTATCTTCGACGGTTGATAAGGGACTACCTTAGCGACAGAGAGCTAATTATTGACACCACAGAGGACCCCACAGGGAAGAAATAACGGCCAGAGCAGCACAGTGCTCAATTCTGGGACCAGATTTATGGAACATCTCACACGATGGAATTCTTCGCATGGAGATACCTGAAAACGCTTTTCTGGTCGGCTATGCACACGACATCGCATGGGACACCGAAGACGCTAAGAGAAGATTAAATCAAGTCATGAGCCGGGTGCACACATGGATAGAGGACCACGGTCTAAGCTTAGCAGTGGAGAAAACCGAGATAGTGCTACTGACGAGGAAGCGAATACCCACAGTAATCGAGCTCCAGCTGGGTCCGGAAATCATATAACGGGTGCGCCATCTTCTATGTCAGTATGTAAATATTGAATAATTTTGACATTTATCAACCGTTTGACTTGAGTAGACATGTTTTTAAAACACCAATTCAATACAATTTTAACCATGAATCGTTTCATACCGAAACAACGCGCCAAAATAGTGACGCTGTAGGTTTAAAATAGTCGTTCAATTGTGTTAACTCAACGTGCATATCGTCGAAAATATCGTGTCGAATTTTATTGAGCACGGGACAGTGGAAGATCGTCGACATGCCGTTCATCAACGCCCAAGACATTCCAATGAACTGGTTGAAGCGGTAAGAGAGAGTGTTGCCGAGAACCCATATGTGTCGTATCGTCACCGCGCTCAGCATTTTGACGCCAATGGAACCACCTTGCGGCGCACTTTGAAGGATGATTTGCATTTGTTTCCGTATAAAGTGTAATTGACTCAAAGAATATTGCCGACAGATCGTCCACGTCGCTTGGAATACGGACAAACAGTCGCTGGACGTGTCCTGTCGAAAATAGTGACATTAACTATCCACCCAGATCTCCAGATTTGCCCCCTCCGGACTTCTTTTTGTGGGGTTATTTGAAAAGCAACGTATACACCAGCAAGTCTCAGACCATTGACGAGCTCGAGGTAAATATTCGTGCCGAAATCATCGCTATACCGCCCGAGATGCTCGAAAAAGTGATGGAAAACACAGCAAAAACCGCACATTTTGCTTTGGTTAATAGAGGCGGCCACTTGATTGATGTTTTATTCAAGGATGAGTCCAAATAAATTGTAAAAGACCAAGTTAAATAGAAATAGAGCATATATGGAAATCGGTTGTTGGTTTTTAAAGTTATTTAATACTCACATACCGACATAAAAGATGGCGCGTCCTCCACACTAGGGACTAGGAGTTAGAATAGATAAGAAGCTTACGTTCTGCGAACAAAGCCCGCATCCGAAAGAGCCACGAAAACACGGCTAAGCAGACTGACGCGAATATAGGAGGTCCCACGGCAAGTAAAAAAAGGCTCCTGATGTCGACTACGCACTCAATACTCTTGTGTGGCTCCGAGATCTGTGCTGACGCGCTCAAAAATAAGGTATACAGGAAGAAAGTGGCCGCAGTGCAACGTATAGAAGCCCTTCGGATAATAATGAGCTCATACCGAACAGTGTCGGAGCCAGCAGCCCTAGTAGTCGCAGGAGTGACGCCCATTGATCTCCTAGCAGCAACAAGGAAGTACGTCCACGACAAGAAGGCGGAAGTAGACGCAGCAACAGCAGCTACAGAAGCGAAGCAACTTTCGAAGCAGAAGTCGCAAAGCAGATGGAACGTCCAACAAGGCTGCTGGACCCGACGGCTTACCGGCCGCACTTTTCAAGGCAGCAGGGAATGAATTGGTAACGTGCATACACCAACTCATCCCTAAGATTTGGTCAGATGAGTGTATGCCTGATGAATGGAACCTCAGCATCGTTTGCCCGATCCACAAGAAGATCATACAAGATCTTTTCTGCGATATTGTGTGAACGCCTGAAACCTTTTATCAACAGCCTGATTGGACCCTATCAGTGCGGTTTCAGGCCTGGAAAGTCCACCATCGATCAAATCTTCACACTTCGGCAGATCCTGGAGAAAACCCAAGAATTCCAAATCGATATTCACCACCTCCTTATCGATTTCAAGGCCGCCTATGACAGCATCTATAGCGAAGAGCTTTATAGACCCATGTCTAGTTTTGACATCCCTGCCAAACTTGTCCGTCTGTGCAGGCTGACGATGGAGAACGCTCGCTGCTCCATCAAGGTCGGTAATGACCTCACCGAGACCTTTGATGTCAAAAAAGGCTTTAGACAAGGTGACGCGCTGTCATGTGACTTCTTTAATATTGTACTTGAACGGATTGTGCGGAACCCACAAGCCAACACCGGAGGCACAATCTATTACAAGTCTGTACAACTGCTTGCATACACCGACGATATAGACATTATCGGAAGAACTCAGCGGGCTGTCACTGATGCGTTTGTAAGCATTGAGGCGGAAGCGGCCAAAATGGGTTTAGCGATAAGCGAGGGCAAAACCAAGTATATGCTGTCAACAAGAAGGGAAAACCAACACCGATGAATTGGACAAAACGTCACCGTGGGCAGCTATAACTTCGAGGTAGTAAGGGACTTTGTCTACCTTGGCTCTGCTATAAATTCTACAAACAAAATCAGCGCAGAAATCAATCGAAGAATAACTCTTGCCAATCGCTGTTTTTTGGGCTTATAAGGCATTTCAACAGTAAAGCCCTATCTCGAACAACTAAGGAGACTCTATACAAGACCTTGATCATCCCAGTCCTGCTTTACGGCGCTGAAACATGGACTTTATTAAAAGAGAATGAAGATATCCTTGGTCGCTTCGAGAGAAAAATTCTTCGTAAGATTTTCGGTCCCGTTTGCGTTGACGGGTTTTGGAGGAGAAGATTCAATCACGAACTATACGAGCTCTACAGCGACATCGACCTAGTCAAAAAACTGCGTATTAGACGTCTGAGATGGCTAGAACATGTAGAGCGAATGGACACCAACGCTCCGGCCCGCAGAGTCTTCGAATCTAACCCCGAGGGACGACGCAGAAGAGGGAATCATCGCCATAGGTGGCGCGCACAAGTTCAAGGGGACCTCGACCAATTTGGAGTGCGCAACTGGAGGCAACTAGCTAAAGACCGAGCTAAATGGAGATGCTTGTTGGTTGAGGCCCAGGTTCACCCCGAACTGTAGCGCCACCTAAGTAAGTAAGTAAGGTACTCAGATCGATAAAGAGAGAGGAGGAAGTAAATTTACCCTAAGTAAGTTTATCAAATTCATGAAGGCCTTACTGGCAAGATAATTATAAACTCGCACCAGGAGAAAATTTGAAAAAGCGGTCCCCAGATGGCAAATAAAACGAAACCACTCTGAAGTAATGCTAAAGTGGTTCCTTACTGGATGGTGTCAGGTTAAAGGTGGTTTTTGTGAGTAGAGTCTTACACTACTTGAAACAGAGCGGGACTGTTTCTCGTGCGCATTAGCGTTTTTCCACTACCCCCTAGGCAAAAAAAAAGAGGGTATGTGGTACGAAATCTATCCGTAGTTGCTCAGGTGCACGATTATGGGCGCGTAAAAATCTCAACGTTGTCTAAAACTTTCGCATCGACGACTGATTTTCAAAGTAAATTTTGTTAATTTGGTAACGTTGTTCAAGCGTGAGTCTATTCATGATTATTTACCGAATTATACTGATAAAATGATAGCACAGTTTGACAGCTATCTCTAGCGTTAGGTTGGGTTAGAGGGAAGTGCACCTAGGTGCTTCTCACGGGGGCCAAACGGGCCATTGCTTTTCCCTTAATGTTATGGAACCTGTAAAAACTTAGTCTTTCTTTGTCTCTATCTATCGGCCGGTCTATTGGCGAACCACCCTGAGCTCTTTATAAATCGTATCATGTTCTTTAGTGGAGCTTGCCCAAGATCACTTAAATCTTCAAAGAACCTGTTGTCCAAGTGATATAGGTGCCAGTTTTGTAGATTTGGGCAATCACACAGCAAGGGTTTTATGCTTTCTATCTCTTCCGCGTCCTGACAGCTCCTGCAGTGGTCGGGTGAGTTGATGCCTAGTCGTATTGCCATTTCCCCTATCGCGCAGTTTCCTGTAAATGCACCTATCAAGATACGGACTTCTTTTTTATTCATTGCCAGCAGGCTTTTGGTTCTTCTTTCATTCAGTATGGGCCATAAACTGCGAGATATGATCTCTCCTCTGGTAAACCATGCGGAGTTAATCAGTTCTCTTATTTTGAGCTCGATTTTTCTTTTTAGTACACCAATAGGAACTTTTACTGATGTCTGAATCTCCAATGCTGATCCCCTTCTGGCTAGTTCATCTGCTATCTTATTCCCTTCTATATTACTATTTCCGGGAACCCAGCAGAGAGTTACCTCATGGGTGTTGCATATATTGTTCAGTGAATTTCGCCATCTGGAAAGTGCTTTGAGTGCTTGAGTGCACTCTGGTCTAGTGCTTTGAGTGCCGCTCAACTATCTACGAAGATGGTAATCTTGGAAGGATTAAGTTTCTTTCTGTGAATGGTCTGTGCTGCACTTTCAATAGCGAAAACTTCGGCTTGGAAGATACTGCAGTCGTCTGGGAGTTTGTATGAGTCGTTGATATTGAGTGGCTCATAGAAGACTCCAGAACCAGTTCCTGTATCCATTTTAGACCCGTCTGTATAGAGTTAAATGGCATGTTCAGTGGTTAATATGTTAGAGTCACACTCTTGTCTTTCGGGAATAAACCTTTAATAATTCTTATTAAAGTCTGTGTAGGGTATGACATGACAACCATGTCCATAGGAACTATTCTTCTACCCGCCCGATTGCTTGAGGCGAATCGCGCTTTTAGCAGCTGTACTTCGAATGTACTCATCCAGGGGGAGGAGGTTTAACTTCACCTCCAAACTTGCTTGCGATGTTGATTTCTGTGCTCCTGTACTAGATAGCTGGTCTTGTCCGTTGCATTCCACCATACAATGCTACCATTAGTAATAAGTATAGGTTTGACAATTGCTGTATACATCCAATTGATTATGGACGTACACAGGTCCCATCGTTTACCAAATGTTTTCTTACAAGCGTAGAATGCGCATAGAGCTTCCTTTGTTCTTTCTTCTGTGTTCTTCTTTCAGGTAAGCTTAAAATCTAGGATTGTTCCGAGATATTTTGCTGTTGGAGAGAGTTTTAGAGGAGTTCCATTCAGTTTTGGGAGATCAAATTCATCTATTTTCTTTCGTTTGGTAAATAGAACCAGTATGGTCTTTGTCGGATTAATACCTAAGCCGTAATTCTTTTAGTGCAGATTCCATGAGATTACTGATGGTAGGTAAGTATTTCCCACTGGTCATGATTACTATGTCGTCTGCATATGCAACTGTTTTCATTCCTTCGGCTTTGATAATCTTAAGAATTTTGTTAACGACGAGGAGCCAGAAAAAAGGAGAAACTACTCCTTATTGCGGGGTTCCTCTTGTAACTGTTCCTCTTACCTAATTCAGAGTTGATTATTCTGCTCTTAAGCATTTCGTCTATCCAGCTGATTATATCTGTTTTTACTCCTAGTTCAACCAGTGCTGCATTTTTCGATGTCGTATTTACGTTGTTAAACGCCCCTTCGATATCTAAAAATGCAGCCAGAGTATATTTTTTAAAGTGAAGGTTTTTCTCTATGAATGAGACAACATCATGTAGTGCACTTTCGACCGACTTGCCTTTTAGATATGCGTGTTGAGTTCTACATAAGTTGTGTTCATTGAGAAGGCCTCTCAGGTGTAGATCAATTAATCTCTCCGGTGTTTTCAGAAGAAACGAGGAAAGACTGATTGATCCGAAATCTTTTGCAGTGAAGTAGGTCGCTTTTCCTGCCTTGGGGATGAAAACCACTCGTACTCCTTTCTAGCATTTCGGTACGTAATCAAGCTTTAAACAGCTACTGTAAATTACCTTAAGCCAGGGCGAGATTCTTGTTACAGCGTGTTGTAGCATGGCTAGGATGATGTTGTCTGGTCCTGGAGATTTGTAAAGTTTAAACGGTTTCACCACCCATACTATCTTTTGCTCTGTGATAATGTCATTTAAATAATTTCCTTCATAAGCATCCGTTTGTGAGTTTGGATTTGACTGCAGAGTAGTGACACGTGGATCGAGATCGCAGCATCCTGGGAAGTGTGTTTCCATCAAGAGTTCCAACGATTCTTGGCTTGACTTCCTCCAGGAGTTGTCACTACGCTTAAGATATCCCGCGACTGATGGGTCTTTGGATAAAATGTGTTCGTAGTCTGGCAGCCTCGCTAGTGTTCTCAATGGATTCACAGCAGTTTTTCCAAGACTCTGGTTTTGCTCTTCTGATGTCTCCTGTGTAAAGATTTAGTTCGGAGCTGTACCATATGTGGTCCAGTCTGCTTCTAGCTTACTTGTTCTAGCTTTATTATGTAGTCTTTTGACCCCCGTTCTGCATTTTTTAAGTTCGCTAGTCCAACAAGTGGCCTTAGTGGGTTTTCGATTACGAGAGATGGGACAGAATTTATTAAACTTTATTCATTACAATCGTTAGTTTTATCTAAGAAAAAAACACCCTGAGCTTGAGATAGTTCAGTAAGGCAGAAAGGGTTTTCCCTCCAACGATTTCTCTTCTCTTCTAATTCAAGGTTTTTAGCATCACGCAACTAGAGAACATAATGCACCCACAGATTTTAGAGTGAAGGTTGCATTTCAGTATACAGCCAGTCCATCAATCCAGTGTATGTTTCATGACTGCAAATTGGAACGAAATAACCCCTTTTCTTAAATTTTTTCTCGCTTTGAAAAATAAATTATACAGAATTCTAGCAGCAGTTACAGCATTACATAATTTGCCAATCGGTTACGAAGTGGTCATAGCTTACAGCATACCAGGTTATGCAGTGGTATCATCAACATGCTCCTAGAATATAAATCTAGAAGATTTTACTAGTTCCGGTCGTGATAGTAAATGACAATCTCATTATGCATAGATTCTTATCTCAGAGCACTTACCTCACTTCGTATAATAAACATGCAAAACTTTTAAAAAACTAAAACTACTAAAACTTTCAACTATGTAAGACCTTAGCATTTTGAAAAAGGGTAGTCTACCTTCCTATACCTTTTATAGACTAAATTAATTTATTAGCCTCCGTCTATAGTCGTAAGAATTAATTTAAAAAATCTTAATTAAATATTCATAGCTCCTTTTCTACTGAAATTACGGAAGAACAAACACTATTCCAAATTGAATTAGTTAATTTATTCAAATGCCTTATCCGATCCTCAAAAATCAAAGCATCACAAACAATCTCCAACCACGATAAGTACACAATAATTATTATTACTAAGCCCACATTCATAATTCGCAAATAAAAAATAAAGATAAAAATAAAATTCACGGCAAAACATTAAAATTTGGTCATCACCATCGAACTCTATCGAATGCAATAACCCACAATAATAATTGTATCTATGACAAACTATGGGTATCCAAACAATTTCCTGCATTACACACAATCACACTAACACCGCAAATAACCCATTTGCCGGCGTGAGCTTATTAATGAATTAATTTGTATACCCAAATCTACACACTAATACTATGTTTAGATGCCTAAGACCCAGTAACCAAGAAGCAGAAGAAAAAAAACGCGGTTGAGGACTAAAACATCCAATTCGAAGGTAAACCATCCGAAGATCCGAATTTAAACTTGAACCATCTATGATAACCGAGCCACAAAAACATCATCTGAACACAAAAATCTGAAGACAAAAAAAATTGTAATCTTTTTCTTCTTTCCGCATTGGGTCTGGTGGTGGTGGTGGTGGTAGCGGTGGGGGGAGGTGCCCAGCACATAGTCAAAGCACACACCAAACAACTCCATCCACACCACACCGACCATGCCGATGATAATGATGATGAATACATTTCATTTTACTATTCGCATGTTGGGCGCTGTTTGTCACTATAGTATCTATTCTTTTTCTACTTCGCTAGCGTACGCTGAGGCAACCACACCACACACACAAAAAAAAAAAAAACATCTCAGCAGGCGACATAGTTATCTGTGACCATACTATATTCGTCTCTTTTGTACAATTTTGAATTTCTTATTCATCAGGATTTAAAACTAAAGTGATCTTTAGAAAACGGTTGAGTTATCGATCGTCTTTCAAATCGAATAGATGGCGGATTGAGAAAGGTTCATCCTTAAGTGATATTGTGTGATAAAACGAAAAAAAAATTAATATAGTTTAGTGATTCCTTTTGTGGAAAAGTGTTTGTTATATTTATTTTCTATGTTCTTATATAAGGAAAAGTAAATTTAACTATAAAGATAAACAAAAATAAAGTACAAATCTACCTAGTGAACCCACTAAGGGAGGATTAAACGACTAAGATCGAGATATTCTCAAAAAGGATTACACACATTTTCCATCTAGTTTGCCTTGCTAAATTCTATTTAGTGAACAACAATTTTGGCTTAACTTTATTAAGTTCAAAAAATTAAATAAATCATTTGGTGGTCACATTTTTTTAAACATTTTGGTCAAGGTGAGTACTGATTTTTTTTAGTTCGTGTATCATTTTTTAATTTATATCAAAGCTTCTTTATGGAGTCCTTAAATGTGCCACGGTTATTTCAATATGCACAGAGACGTTCATATTTTTCTGACTTTTTGAACAAAAGAAACAACTCTAACTTATTTTTTTTTTTTATTTTCTAATGAAGCTTCTAATGAATTTGGGGATTAAATGGAAAGGATTAATGAACTTGAATTAAATTGGCACACCAGCTCTGCTGCATATTAAAATATTTGAATGATTTCGATCCAGACTGGTTCATGAAACACAATCTTAACGTGGGTCCTTCCTCAAACCCACAGGCATTCTTCTCTTCTTTTACTACACTCTAGGCATTGAATTTCAGGCTTTAAACTTAAAAGTTAAAGTATTTAGATATTATCTTTGACTTAGAGTTGACTGTAACTTAAAATTTGTTATCCTTACAAACCATTTAATTTTCTGATATGGAAATTACTCGAGTTAAGTGATTGCTACTTCAGTCAAATCTAACTTACTTACTTAGATGGCGCTACAGTCCGGGGTGGACCTGGGCTCAGTCAAATCTAAAGTGACAGATAAATACAGTACGTTTTGTCATTTTCCAAGCAATCAGACTCAAAATCATTAAAAGTCGAATTTTGCTTATTTGCTAGTGATAACTTAGAATCAAGTCCACTTCAGAGTCGATTTTAACAGTTTCTGTTCCTAAGAGTCGATTTTAACTATTTTCCAACAACTGCGGTATCTGCATAATTTTGTCGATATAAGCATACCCATTTTCGACACAAAAACCATTTAAAGTCCTTAAACTTAGTTTAAAAATAGTTTTCTTCCGCAGCAACTAAGATTATAGAAATAACTTTTGGTTTTATTATAGATCCCGTGGCGATTTGTTTCATTGTTAATCAATTCTGAGTTTTTTTTTCAGTAGTATTTGAATGTTTCCTTGAAATCTAAATTAATTTCTTATTCATTTATTTAAATGTTAAAGAAACACGTTTTCGATAGTTTTTTTTAAACTTGTTGATCGTGCGAATAAAACCAAGATCTCTAGTAGTGCATTCGGGTTGAAGGTTCTCTTAAAGGTGATTCTTTAGATTTAAAGAGGATCTACAAAAATATAGTGTGATGCAAGAATTTCACGATTTTTTTTCTTTTTTTTTGGCTGGAAAATAATCTTTTTTGTCTAGCAGGGCATACAATACAGACTCAATATCTGTGACTCATTGTCTAGCTTCTTACATATTTATAATATTTAATTTAGTCAAAACGACTTAAGTATGTACGTATCTGAATGACTAACCCAAAAGTAGATGAAACTAGGCTCAACTCTGCGTTATAGTCTGGGATGGAGTTGTGTCGCAGCTAAAAAGCTGTGTGACTTCTATTTTTTTATATTCTTTGGACTGAAAAGATGTACGTACATATGTACATTGGCACACTGTCTTTCAATTTTGAGTCTTGTCAATAGAATAATATCAAAAGTTCAGAAATCAAGAGCTAACGGAAAGCTATTCGAAATTCTAATTCCTTTGCCATATCAGAAAGTCTTATGTTCAATGTACACAAGGCTGTGTGTTTCTACCAGCTTCATCTATAATTCTTACAAAAGTAAGTTTTTTTTTTTTAGAAAATTCATTTCCCCAATTTTCGGCGGTTGGAGAACAAAACGAATGTCAACATCAAACGCTAAGTAAAGAGGGACTCACAATGACCAGAAATCAATGAGTTTGCTTGTACACTGATTTCTGACTAAGTTCAAAATCTTGGCAGTACGAAAATGTTACATGTTATTTAAAAAAATAATAAAGCGAAGTAGAAATACGAAGATGCGATCGTTTGGTCGTAAAAGATTCGAAGATTCGATTTATCTTGTCGCCTTCATCCTATTGGCTCTATTTCGAAAACATTACTATAGATGCAATAAAACTGTCAGAATTGCAAATAAGTAGAACATGGAATCTAAAATGGTGTCGATGCTGTATGCGCAGCCGCACATCCATTACTGGATTTACAAAATACATGCTTTTTGCATGTCTTTCTAGTGCTCCTTCGCGCACTGGGGTTAATTTTGTTGAGATTTCTAAGTGCGCCATCAATACTGTAGCTATAATATAGACTTTTAAAGTTCTCATTCATAATTTTTCGATTTCAACACCAATAACTGGACAGTCATTGTAGATGCTAAGCTTAAAAATTCAAAGAAAATACTTCATACAGCCTGTTTGAAACTATAGGGTCACTCACTAAAATACTAAACTCTTTTCTACAAGTAAATATTTTTCTAAGACCATGTTTGATATTGAAAATCGTGTTTAAAAATAGAAAAGTAAACGCAAGTGTCTCAAGGAAGGGTAGCAGTTGTGCAGTGGGTAGTGTATTTGCTCGTTAACCGATGTGCGCGATGGGTGCAAGCATTAGCGGGGAACAGCAATCCAAGTGGAAGTTTTTCCAACCACAGCACCAAAGAAAGGTTCCTGCCTGGTGGTACAATAGACCGGATAGCCTGAGTGCTCTGGGATTTGGGTGAAAAATTGTCCCAAAGGGTGCAAAAGAAAAAAATCTAGTACTTGGTTTCCATCATACATATGTGGGCATTTCGAAAACATAAAGTTAATACGTATTTTCTTACACAGAGCGTTTAAGCCACGGCTACGATATATGTTTATACCTACTCCGTTTAATCCCTGTCATAATTGCATCAAAAAACACTCAGAACTACGAGTAGATGCATTTGATTCTCAGCGATACTTCGAAATCTCTTTCATCAGAAAATTGGTTTGTGCATTCAATAAAATTCACTTTGATGTATTGACTAAACTAGTCTAAAGTACGAAATGCACTATACAAGTTGGGCCGATATTGGTACTGTGACATATCAAGTAGACAAACTCTTTGGAATGAAAAAGAAAGAAACAAATTTAATTAATGGTTTAAGATGAAGCGAATGAATTTAGAATAATTTATTCATCTTGAATACGAAGATCATTTGAAAAGTTTCCAGCCTTTTAAAGAAAAATACCAAAGTATTTTAAGCAAAAAAAATTTATTTTTCAACGCAATCTCCTTGCAAATCGATACATTTGATCAATCGTTTCTCCCAACTCTTCAAGAAAAAAATTCTTTATGTACACCAATACCGGTCTGCAACGTTTTCCACCAACGCAGCGCGTGGATAATTTTCTCATACGCAAATCTTCGTGTAAAATCGTGTGCACCCGTTCACCTGATGTACCACAAGCCTCAGCAATCTCCTGAACGGTCAGTCGACGATCTTCCATTACAGTTCAATCGACAATTTCGTCAGTTGAAACAGTCTTTTGGCGCCCAGAACGGTCATCATCAAAAATGCTGGTACGACCACGTTTGTACCCAATGTTTTACATAAGATTAAACGTTTATTTTTTTTTTGTTAGCAAATGGAGTCAAAAAGTATAATAACCTCTTTAATGGTTTACACGTTTGAATCCAAATGAAAGTTGTACACTGGCTTGAGCTGATCAGACCAAACTCTTTAACATCATTTGAAAGCATTTGGCAATTTGAAAAATCATGCCACGTACTCCCTACGCGAGTTATTCCAGCAACACTGCGAAGGAACCTCATTTCGGCAGCTTGTATCCGCGATCTTATTCTTTCGGCCACTACCCGAATTTCATGAGAGTTGGAACATACACCGAATTAAAACCCGATAGCTAAGCTTAACACTAAGTTCGGCCTTCCTTATAACAGATTGGTGAAGCTCTCTCAAAATTGATCCAGCCTGACCAATTCTACAGGATAACTCAGCATTGCTCTTTCCGTCACTCGTGAATAAGACCCCGAGGTACTTACACTTATCCACCTGCTTCAGTGGGACATCACTAACATGTAGAGTGCACTGAATGGGTTTTTTTTTTGGAAACGAGCATTACTACCGATTTGTTTACCTTGATCCTCATTCATTACAAACGGTTACAAACCTTTCGAGTGCGCGCTGAAGTTCGGTTCGAGAGGATCCAAGGATGACCAAATAATCCGCAAAGAGCAGGTAACTAATCATTACGTCTCCCACTTTGAAACAGTCCCCACCACGGATGCGCCGCAACATCCAGTCCATATATACAATGAACAGGTGAGGTGACAAAACGCACCCATGGCGGAGTCCAACGCCCACAGTGAAAGGTATTGATTTAACTAACACTGTTTATCCGAACACACCTTCTACAGTTTTTACACAAAGACTGAATCGCCCTTAACAGGGTACCATCAATCCCATACTCCTGCAGAACACTCCAGAATTTGCCTCGAGAAACCCTGCCATATGCTTTTTTCAAATCCAAAAAACAAGTGTTGACAGATTTAGCATACTCCCAGGCCTTCTCAAGAACCCTTTTGAGAGTGAATATCTGGTCGGTTGTGCTTCTACCAAGACGAAAACCGCACTGCCCTTCCCCCAAACAGTTCTCAACCACAGCTCTGGAACGCATTTCTATCACCTTAGCAAAGACTTTTCCATGGAGACTTAAATGGTATACACCCTGTAGTTGGCGCAATCTCGTTTGTCCCCTTTTTTAAAAGGGACTATCACCCCCATTTGCCAATCACCAGGTGTTTCACTGCATTCTCAGGCCACTTTAATTTCACGCGAGAGCCATTGCACTCCCTCTTTAAGTAAAGCCTTAAACATTTCTGGTCGGATTTCATCCACACCAGTAGATTTGCCAACTTCTTCTTCTTCTACTTCCTCTACCGTAAGACTACTTTCCGCCCTACTCTCGAGCATAGGTCTGTCATCTTCGATGCCCTGTTCGGGATTGAGCAATTCTGAAAAGTGCTCGCTCCATCTGCGTAAGATGTCCTCCTCATTGGAAAGAAGTGTACCGTCTTGTGACTCCTTCAACTACAACGGTAGTGTCATTTTCAACCATTCAACCATACAACTGTCAAATAACTGTCAAGAGATCTAGCATTGTAATGGTTTCCGAATAATATTTTCGACTTTTTTTTTGACTGAGTCTGACATTAAACGAAAATCAGTCATATTTCAAAAATGGGTTAAGCAGTCTAATGTATGATAGAATTTGTCACCATTGTGTCAAGCAGACGTTTAGTTGCATTTGGGTTAAAAACTTTGATGACACGTTGATTCACTTTTACCAAAAGGCCTTCGTGGTCTAATAGATGTGAATGGTTTCTTTCTACTCTTTGTCACAATCAGAGAGTTGTCTAAGCTATTTATGATGTTGGAGGAAAGACCGTGGGTTCTATTTTAGCAACGTCTTGAGATCAATTTACCCGCTTTTCATTTACAATAAAGCCGCTTTCACCTGGTAGCCAACTAATAAGAATATTGTTCTGCCTGCTCAAAACGATAAAGCTCAGATCCGTTTGTTTGGTAGATGGAGGTATTATACTGAGACATGCCCAGAGCTCTCGTCTCTTGGGTGTCTCTTAGCATAGGTTTGTATGGATCGGGATGTGCAAAGACCGAGTAGCATATTACATGTTTGATTTTTTTGAATATTTTGAAATCTCTGAGTTTGAAAGAACGGTGTTTGAGGCCCGTTCCTTTCTCTAGCAATTTTGAACCCAAATTGCGATATTGATAGGTAATTGATAATACCAACACTGTTTATCACAGACACTGGAATCTCATCTTCTGTATCGCAATGGGCCCACCTTAGTGCCTAGTGTCTTATGATAACCTCATAGCCCTACTCAACCTAATCCAGATTGAGGTTCATGTATGCGGTAAGGCAGCCAATGTGTAAGACTAACATCTACAATTTCGTGTAGAACTGCTTACCTTACTAGGTTGTTGACTAGTGATTAGTCTATTTAACGCATATCTTGCCTACTGAAAACGGTTCTACTCGAAGAGGCTTCTAATTGCATTTTTGATATCAATGTGAAATTTTTTTATTTATTCGTTGCAGTCTGCTGTATATGATAGTACTATTCTTATTTCTGACTACATCTGAACATAATTTTTGAAGATAATCTCCAGCTTTTGTCATAGATTACTGTTTAGAGTTAAACCTAAATAGTTTGAATATTTTGACGGGGAAAGGACCTTGCCTTCTGGTACAGATAGCAATAGATTTTGAGAAGGATCTCGTATTAATAAAAATAAGTCTTACCTTATTTTTGCTTTGTTCATTTCGGCTTGGATTTAATTATAATCTACGAACCGGCTTTTAACCTAAAATGATCGCTCAAAACTTTTGAGTGTCTGACGCGGTTTAATTGTTTCTGTTGCAAGATTTAATAGTTGGCCTAGTTTTATTAAAAAATATAATTTCATATAAAATCATTGCCGTTTAATTACAAGCCGTTCGTATTCTACAACCTTTTCCTACCGGCCATAGTCTAAACTATTCCAATCGCAATTCCTCTCATGGTTTGAAGGAAGTCATTAGATGACGTTTTTCTTTTCATATATTTATCATACTAAAATTGCAAATCAGCTTCACTTTGTACAAGAAAAACCCACCTAAAAACCACCTATTTACCATTCCTTATTATTGCACATCGTTGTGAGTACTTGCCACAGGCTTTACAGAGTATTTGCAATACCAAGCGAACTACCGATTGATTGGCATTTTTCTTCTTTATGAATGGTGTGCACTTAAAAACGTCGGCGATTTATGACCGGCGCGCATTCCTACTTCAATTAAATTACTTCACCTTATGAACAAAAATTAATTTTCCTAAAGAATTGCAAAATTTAAGTTTTCCCACTTGGCCCTGGATTGCAGGAAACATAGGCGATTAGAGCTGGAAGTCGAGAGAACCTGATGCAAGAAGTCTTTTGTTTTTTTTTTTTTTTTGTCATAAAACCGATGGTATAATTAACACCGATTGACTTACTTTGAAACTGTCCATTTAGTTGATGGCTTCATGGTTGCATGGAGATATATTGTGTGAGGTTCTGCGTACCTGCATTTCATAGGTTCCTATGAAATTTGAAAGTGCTTAACGACTAAATGCAATCCGCTGTTTAATCTATTTTTAATGGATTTTACTTGTTTGTAGGGTAGAAGTTAATTCTCAATTAGGTTTAGGTTAGATGTGGAATTAGGCAGAATATTTGTTATGAATTAGACATCATCTGTTGATGTGTGTTAGTTAACGGAGTTTTCATGACTTTGTTGAAATCTCAAGGTAGATTCCACTTTCTTGTGCACTTGCACGTCTGTTTATGTCAGCTTGTAAAGACTTGTGTACGACACACTTTCTTGCATAAGCTGTTGGATGCAAATGCCAATACTACACATAATTTGCAGTCACACGATAGCGTAATCGTTTTTCTAAAGTTCATGCGCTCTTATAGGTATGCGCATATAGGCGATTCAATTGTAAGATAATAGCTCTTTTTTCTTATAAATTTCTCTCGGGAAAGACGATTCTATAACGCTTAGCCAGCACCCCGAGATGATTAAGTAATCAAACTACTAGTATGCGCAACAACTAAGTCCTACACAGAATTTCATTACTTTCTTTTGTTACTACATCAAGGACGGACTAGGTAGTAATGAGCAATGGTCACAGAAAGCTGTTGAGAATAGTAGTGGTTCAATCTCTCATAAGTTTTCAGTTAACAATCACAGTTGTTCAGTGGGAAGAACAGAGTCAATGGGCTTGTTCTCTTTAAACGTATTGTGACTTGGAATAACCTACTCTGAACACTGAGCTACCGAGCTGTTATATTATAGAACACTGACAATCACAACTTTGTCTTCTGAGTCAGTATTTGTCTACCACAAAGCAATCACAACTATGGTCTACTCTATTAAATAAACATCTTGTGCGATATAATTGCGATTGCGATTATAAACCGCGGTTTGATACGTACATACCAAGTCGGCGTTATAACGATGAACAAGTAGTGCTGACTCATATACCATGTGCGAAGCAGTAAATCACAGTGAGCAGCCGAACAATCATGCTACAGAGCCATCACAATTACTCAGTGAGAAGAACAGAGTGATGACTAACAGTGATCGCAATCACAGTATCAAACAAGCCCGAATATTCAAAATGATATTTCTACTTCTTGCTTCTTGATTGGGTTTGAAACGCTACCGTTTGAATGCACATGCATGTATGTTAGAATCGATATATCCAATTTAAATACCAAGTGAATCGCTGGTTCGTTTTTACTCTGTGGACAAATGTGCTGACGTTTCCCATTTCTGTCTAATTTGCAAGTTTCGTATCCGCTTACTAGAAAGTTTGTTCATCCATTTGATCACTGTTGCGTATAATACTAAGTTTTACTTATATTTTCGGATAAGGAATTGCCACCTCAATAAGAATAAATATCAGTGCCTTGAATTCCACCAGCCTATTTTATTTCCTATGCCTCTGAGTATCGAAAAGATTTTAGCTTGAAATTTTGTAGCATCAATGAGGAAGAAACTCACTTCCATAAATTTATATTTTGACGTGGCCTCAGCAACAACGTGACGCATAAAACATATGACACATTTCTTGTGAATTTATTTTCAAGCTTACCAATGAAGTTCTTCAGTTTAGGTAGGAAATTTGAACAAACACGCTTTAAAACTGAGTAAACTCCAACACTGTTTATGCTGCGAAGTAGAGAGTATTTACTTTGCGATTCCTCTATGCTAAAATGAAACAAATTACTTTCACCGGAGACATTTTTTGAAGAAAGATTAAAGCATTCGTACTGAAGTTTACCGGAAATAAATATGCTTCTTCGACCTAGATGTCCAACCAACCCATTTATTGACAGCTTACCATAAGTCAGCGATACCTTCCAACCGCCCACAAACTTCTGTATGCTGTTGCTCATGTGCTCACGTGAAATTACTGAGCTGGTACGTCTGCAGAAGGGAGGATTTCACGGATAAATGGACCAAGACAATGCTATGTATCTGCTTGAACTGAACATATTTGACTTTAGACTTCAAACCACTGTCTTAAGTCCCTTAAACGAGTATCTTAAAACTACTGGTGTACGAATCCCGAAATTATGTGAATGCTGCCTTGAGGCAGATGAAACGGCCTTTTATTTTATTTGTGAATGTCCGTGAATGCCTACCCAATGCAAACACATTCTCCTGTACTAAGAGTACATGCTGACTTGAAGCTCTTGCATTGTTACAAAATCGCGGACAAACAGTAGACAGGTAGCTGCGCTGTTGACGCCCCGTCAAATACAATGCAATACAGTGATAAGGCTTAAATGCTTTCTAAAAAACTGAGAGCAGACAGCTCCTCTTTGCTTTTTCTTACTTTGGTAGTGTCACTCTTGGTCACATATGTCTTTGGAAATACTACCTAAATACATCGCAGATATTCCGTTTTGTAACGGCAATGGGAATGATTCTCGAGTATCCAAGAGTATCTTAACCAACTGTTAAAGTTAAAAGGTGCCAAATGAATAGCATTAGACTAAAGCACCAAACTGAATTGATCGCTGAAATATAGGATTAAATATCTCAGGTGCAAAGTCTTAAATTATGCGGAAATGGATGTATCTACTGCCAAAAGTTTCAGATGATGCAAAGCAAGATAAATCTAAATTCTGCACTCCCAATAATTATGTTAATCCTAATAATTTAATACAATTTTGTAAGATTTAGCATAAGTATCTTTGTATCCCCAACCGACTGTTATTGCGTGCTACGACTACCAAACGTCATTCAATTCATAACTACCACTAGTACTAATTCTCACCAAACTCATCTTTTTGTCAAATTATATAACTTCGAACTGAAGCATAAAATTATCGAACATGACTCTTGACGGTTGTGGTTTAAAAAAAAAAAAAGTACTATCAGCCCAAACACAATCGCTATTCGAACAGCGTTACCATGTGATACTACTTGTTATGCAGAAATTGTTCTGTTTCATTCATTCACTTTGTTTCGTTTTGGGTGAACAGTCATATCGGAAACTTTTTGACGGTTTTTTAATTACAAATTGTATCCATAGATACACATTCTGTAGCGATTTCGACTTGTCTCCTCTCCTCATAATTTGACGATGCTTTCGAAACGCGGAAGTATTTAGACTGCTCGCATATGATTATCTCTTGATTGGTTTCTTCATTCTAAGATTGGATTATTTTAAGTAACCGATCGGTTCTTGAGTCATGCTCATCAGTGTGGCTATCTCAAGGTCTAAATGTGTCAGTCATTTGTGTGCTGTGATTGTATGCTTTCAAAAATCAAAAAGGCATTTGCCTCGCTTTTATGCAATCGACACTTTACAAAAAAAAAAAACACTATTGTAATTCGATATGGAATGGTTAAATGAAAACGTATAAAATAAGGATAACCACATCAACCTTTTGTACCGATGATGAATTGATATTCATCACTAACACTCAATTGACGTCATTCGATGGTAAATGCCTGCATGCTCAATTGAAAACGTACTCGTATTTAATCATTTTCAACACGTTTAAAAGTTCTTTGAATGTTTTGAGAGTCACATTAAAAGAATCGAAGCCACAAGATGATCAGAAGGCTTTGTGGCCCCCGTTGTCGTTTATTCTGTGCATATTAATGAAAAGCCCATCAAAGATACGAACATACGTATGAGAAAAAAGTATCTGTCTCTTCTCAGCGGTTTGGTGATTTAATGATTTTAAGCCGAAAGTATGGAGTTAAAAATAACATATGTATATAATAAGCAACACGTTTGATAGCATAGTGAAATAAATTAAACATGGGACCGGTATGTTTTACATACACATGATCCGCGAGAGTCGCTATTATATGATCGAGGTGACCATGGAAGATCAATTTATAGATTCGTCTGAAAAAAAGCTTAGCATCTTCTCTTTTTCTATTTTATTTCAAATGAATCTCTGACGAAATCGATAGAAAGAAAGAGATATCAAATCAATTGAAATGAAATGTTAGGATTGGAAATATCGTTAGAATTTTTGTTTATAGACACGAGACACGAGGTGGACCTGGCTAATCTTCTGGTGAGCTATGGGAATTGTGTTTTAGATTAGAATATTCAAAGTTAAAGATTCCGTGGTACAGATGGAATTCACGTGGCTGATTGACTTGAAGGGCACATTCTCATTGGCATATTGTACCTATAGAGTCTTGTGATGTACTATAGGTCATTAATTAGTCATAAATTCAAAATTAATTATGGATTTTCGAATTGTCAAAATGACGGATATTTAAGTGAAGTGTCTTCTCTCTATCTAACTTATTTTGACACTAAGTGTTTATGATACTTTCAAATTGAATGATGCGATTATATGGCAATTGGATTTTACTATCCCTTCTAAATTAACCATTTCAAATCGCACTTTAAGTACAGAAGAACGGAGGCCCCAACCTCGACAGTTCCCACTATTGCCCACTTAACATTCATCTCAAAAACAGGTGTAGATGTACTATGATCTAAAGCTTCAATATAAAAGCCATTGAAGAAGGCAATTTATCTAAGGCCGAACTACAATGAATTCAATGCTAGAAACCTAGCTGGAAACTTCAAAATATATACAGAAAAGTTAGATCACCAAATTTTCTGTGTCAAACGTTTGATTTTCAGCCTTTTGAAAACGTTTGACAGCAATCGAGTTTTTGACACTTTATCAAAGCGGATGTAAAGCGATTGTGTCAAACGTTTTGACAACATTTAATACCGTTTGACATTTTATGAACTGTCAAATATATCAAACTTCTAGCAGTAAAAGAAAAAAAAAAGTATTTAACCGAAGTTGCGACCAGAGCTCTGGAATGCTGGTAACCGCAGCTTTCGCATTTCATAGCCAGAATTATGAAAAAGTGGCGGTGGAATTAGGCAAACTGGCTGAACTGCACATATTGTTATGCGCTGAATAATGTGGATGCGTGCCATTATGTGCAATCTACACGTAATTTCGATACAACGCCGTTTCTTCGTCATACAATACTCGTAAGAATTTTGTACGACATCCTTCCTTTTTGTGTTTCTTGATCGCTTTTGCGTCAGCTGTTTGATGCAGTGGTGTAACCGAGAGCCATATCTCTTTCATTTTGCAATAGAAAACCTGTTACCATCAACCCCTAATTCATAATTCATTTTGAATTATGTGAAATTTATTTGCAGAATTTATGCAAATCATCGTGAAATAAATTTCAAAAGAAGCTGTCAAATACTTACATACATATGGTACATGCATACATACATTTTCAATGGCCCGTTAATCCTTCATGAGGGTCGCGGATGTAGGATGCTCAGGTGGACCCTCCATCCTTCTCGATCCCCCGCCATTGACTCCAACTCATCAGAAGGAATCCCTAAACGGCTCCAGGAGAGATCTCGGACTTGGTCCAACCATCTATTTCTAGGCCTAATGGCCTGATGGCACAGCAATCATGGAACGTCTTAGAAGCCGGTCTGGGGGCATACGCACTACGTTCCGTTCAGAAAAGTAGCTGCTCAATATTGAGCGCCTTGAGTAATCTGGTGTTGCGCACTGGATCCCTACAACGGTCACTACCCAATTTTCATGACCATAGGTGAGAGTTGGAACATACACCGAGTTAAAAACAAATAATTTAGCTTGAACACTTAGTTCGGCCCTCCTTATAACAGATTGACCAAGCTGTCTCAAAATTGATCCAGTCTGACCAATTCTACAGAATATCTCGGCATTGCTCTTCCCATCGCTCGTAAATAAGACCCCGAGGTACTTAAACTTATCCACCTGCTTCAGCAGGACTCCACTAACATGCAGAATGCACTGAATGGGTTTTTTGGAAACGACCATTACTTCCAATTTGTTCACGTTGATCCTCATTCCAGCATCATCACAAACGGTTACAAATCTTTAGAATGCGCGCTGAAGTTCGATTTGAGAGGATTTAAGGATGACCAAATCATCCGCAAAGGGCAAATAACTAATCGTCAAGTCTCCCACTTTGAAACATTCTCCGCCACGGCTGCGCTGCAACATCCTTTCCATATATACAATGAACAGGAGAGGTGGCAAAATAAAACAAACAAATATTTGGCGCAACAGCTCTTTAAAGTGCCAAGGCCTAGCTTCTCGCAACCACTCATATTATGTGCGTTATATTTTTCACACGAGTGGAAGGGTCCTACAGTTTTAATGCCGAATCCGAACGGCGATTTGAGAAGCTTTTTCGTGACAACAATACTCTCGGATGTTTGTCAGACGCTCGTGAGAGGTGGGACCGTGAAAAAATGTTTGGTATTGTCTGGGACTCGAACTTGGAACCTCATGCAAAGTGATCCAACACACTAACCACTTACGCCACGGCGCCCACAGGTGACAAAACGTACCCTTGGCGGAGTCCAATGCCCACAGTGAAATGTATTGATTTAACACCGTTTATCCGAACACACCTTCTACAGTTTTTATATAAAGACTAAATCGCCCTTAACAGGAAACCATCAACCCCATACTCCTGCAGAACACTACAGAGTTTGCCCCGAGGAGCCCTATTATATGCTTTTTTCCAAATCCGCAAAACAAGTCTAGACAGGTTTAGCATACTCTTCTCAGCATAGCCTTCTCAAGAACCATTCTGTGAGTAAATAACTGGTCGGTTGTGTTTCTACCAGAACGAAAACCGCACTGCCCCTTCCCCAAACTGTCCTCAACCACAGCTCTGGAACGCATTTCTAGCACATTAGCGAAGACTTTTACAGTGAGACTTAAAAGGGATATACCCCTGTAGTTGGCGCAATCTCTTTTGTCCCCTTTTTTAGAAAGAGGGACTATCACCCCCATTTGCCAATCACCAGGTGTTTCACCGCATTCTGAGGCCACTTTAATTACACACGAGAGCCATTGCACTCCCTCTTTACCTAAAGCCTTAAGCATTACAGGTCGGATTTCATCCACACCAGCAGATTTGCCAACTTTAAGCGATTTGATCGCCAAAGTTACTTCCTCTACCGTAGAACTACTTTCCGTTCTACTATCGACCATAGATCTGTCATCTTCGATGCCCTATTCGGGATTGAGCAATTCTGAAAAGTGATCGCTCCATCTGCGTAAGATGTCCTCCTTATTGGAAAGAAGTGTACCGTCTTTGCATTTGACTCCTTCAACGATATTCAACTTACTTCCTGTGAGTCGGCAGACCGGACGGTCTGCCAGAGCATCTTATTTGCAGATCTGTGGTCACGTTCCAATTTTTCGCCAAACTCCTTCCACGACTGTTCTTTCGCTGTCTTCATAGCTAATTTGCAAATTCTTAGCGCCTCAGTGTACCGATTTCGAGAATCAAAGTTCTCCAAGTGAGTCCACACCTTAAAGGCTTTCTTCTTCGCTCTGATGACTTCTTGAACTCCGGGCGTTTTAAACCAATCAGTTCTTTTATCACCACCAGCCGCCACACCAAGCCGCTCCACTTCACAAACATCTCTCACAGAGGCGATAACCGCTGTTGAAAACAGTTGCCATTCTTCCTCTACGTTTGATAGAACAGTTGGAATTCATTCACCTCATTTTCTGAGGTCAAATAGGCGAACTCCACAGGCGGATCAGTAGAAGTGCGTTGTAGTGGGAGAGTTATTATCCTTTGTTTTCGGATCATAACCTCGCTGATAAAAGGAAGAAGAATACGTTGGAATTCATTCAAACCTTTCAGATATTTGCCGTGCAAATGTCTCCCCTATCTCACCACATACTTGTACATATTTTGTAATATACGAGTAGCTCGAAACCGTTTATGCAAATCGTTTAACACTAAGGTGTTTAACATCATTTGGCACCAAATAAAAAGTTGACACTTTTAGAATATGTGTCAACCAGTGTAATATTAAACGACTGTTTGGATCGAATTTGTGTCATATTTTTCCTTGTCAAACGTTTGACGTTGTACGAAGCAGTGTAATCTTAGCATAGTACTCCGACATTAAAAAAAATTCGATATTTCATTGAAGTGTTGCCACCAAACTTGAGAAGTTTTTATTTCACATTTCTGTGTTTATTTATATTTAAAAAATTGTTTGTCAAACCCACAATCGAAAATTACTGACATTTGACATTCCTTTCACTTCTTCCTGAAATCAGTAGAAGGTGTGACGATTTTGTTAGGGTTTCATCAGATTTGAAATCTCAATGAACTCCTGTGGATTTATAGTACGTAAGTTTACAGGCGAAATTTCAAAACGCTTCCACCGAGTTTATAAAAATTTAGTTTTACAGGGAGATGCAACTTGCAAGCAATTGGAGTACGATTTGCTACTGAATTCATTAAGGTTCGCTACGGAAAAACCTATCAAAAGTTTGAAAAAGGATTAAATTAAATCAGTTCCTTTGTTTTAAAATCATTTTTTGGGCAGTTACTTATACCTTTCGTTGAAAGGTATGTTCGATTTGCTTAACTGCATGATAATTTGACTCGCATTCTATATAAACGCTAAGTTTCTAAATATGGGCAAAGTATGAGGAATTTTTAAAATGTATGTACGCTTGGATAAGTGTTGGTAAGTTTTGAGGACTTTTAAGTTACCATTTAAATGCTAGTAAGTCCCATTGTTCTGCTTCATCTGCAGCTACCTTTGTCTAATCCAATGCGTCCGATTCTTGATGACAGTACACTCAAAAAACGCGACTTTATAACGTATAAGACTTCGAATCACTTTTACTTCGCACAATGGAACCATAAACTATCCGAAATAGAGTAAGCCCTAGGAATTTACACTGAACTCCAATTTTTAACCCCAATCAAGGCACAGTGGATCAAGCAAAGGATCATTGACTGTATTCAGAGCGATATTTTATTTTTTTAATTATGACGATCAAGACCTGAGATTGTCTCTACGCATATGGTTTAACTTTATTGCAATTTCTAGAGGATATTATCTTCTTTGTTCAATTCAAAGGCTCTCACGCAAAATAATCAGATTAGAATGGCATACAATTAAAGATCTAAAAATACTTTATCACTAGAGTCTAAAAATACACACGTCAATAGTACTTAAATAATTCAGTAGCATGACGTTTGTCGGCGACAAATGCTGAATTTCTAATTGTACGTTTCGTGTTTTGATTGAGGTAGATTTCAATGGGTTCAGCAACCTAAATTCGCCTTAAAACATGACCGAAATAGTTAAATAGATGCAGTCTTACTCATCAAATAAATACGTAGGTAGGTAGTGTTCTGTTTTGATTCAAGTTGTCTGTACCCACCAGACTGTAGGGTTTCTGTCCACTAGAACAACCTCATCCCTCTGCCACAAATTTATTCCCTTCACGAGACTGCAGTTAGTTGTCACGGATTAAGTTTCGAATTCACTGCTTCATATTCTGTTCGATTGATCGTCTCGGACTGCCTTTCTTAGCTCCTAACCCGCTCGAATTGCCAACATTCTTTAAGCACTTTCGCTGTGTATTTCCAACTATCTTTTCAATTCTTCAGCGCATTGTGCTTAATGTGTTCATAATTTCCAAGGAAATAAGCCCGATAGCAGCAGTGCTCTGTTAGCAGCTGACTGAGCTAGAAACCTTTTCGCCGTGATGGCCCACTCTAATAGAAGTAGGGTTTTGCTTTGTCTAGTCCTCCAATGCTTGGCATTATTCTTGACAACATTGCATTCAACCGAGTAACTTTATCGCGCATGTGATGGTCATAATATATGGCTGTCTAGTATCTACGCTGAACCTAATTACTTTTACTTTTTCCCTGCGGGTGACTAGCACTACTTAGGTTTTCTATTTAGTAAGTATTTGACTATTCGGTCGATGGTTGACATCAATATATGAGTGACATTCTTTAAAATGTTAAGAACGTTAGTCCAGGTCAGACTAGATGCTTGAAAACTTTAGCATTAGCCGCTTATTTATTCACTTTTGATCGAGTAAATATACTTATCACACTGGGATCTTGGGGAACGAGATCTCCGATGAGATTACTAGACAAGGCTCAGAGGAGGCTTTCTCAGGTCCCGAACCCTCGTTGGGTCTTCTGCGCCCTCGGTTAGGGCTTCCATTGACGATTGGGTCACAATCGTGTGGCACAATTGCACAATTGTGTGTGGCATGACTCTCCAGGATGCAGGTTGACTAAACGTATGCTCCCGGACTTCTGTAAGAAATCAGTGGCATTCTTGCTGTCTCTCAGCAGAAAAGACTGTAGACAACTTATTGGCGTCTTGACAGGCCACTTTGCTTTCGCTGAGCACCTTTACGTGCTGGGCTTGAGTGACACTACAATCCGCGACGCTTGTGGAGAGACCGACAATACCACGGAACATTATCTCTGTGAGTGTCCGGCCTTTGCTCGTATCAGGTGGCAAATCCGCGGTGCTGATGTGGTGAGTACTAGTACTCTAAGCTCCTCATCACTGAAGTGCTTGCTTGGCTTTCTTAGAAAAACAGGGAAATTCCAATAAAATAGGTAAATCAGGATTTGCTCTCTGGTAGTACAATGGACCAGTTACATCTGAGTGCTCCAGTCGATCGTTTCCTATCCCGACAAAAAAAAAATGAAAACATTTTTATGAATGATAGATGCAAAGACCACACTGAAACTGAACTAGATACACAGTTCACAACCATTGAAGATATGTATGAGGAATCTGCTGATGAATTGACTTGAGTTTCAGCATAATTTCTTTGCTTCTGGATGCTGATGGATCCCTCTAGTCTTGTGAAATTCTGTACCGAGGTTGTTGTAATTATTTCCTAAAACAATTATGTATTTGACCAATTTTTTCAAAATAAACAGTTTGAAGAAAATTTTGAACAAAAGGATGCTTTATCCCTTTAGAAGGCGTCATTTGTCCAGCCCTATGTCATCGATATTGACTGAAATTGACACCAATCCGGGCATTTTATTCCAATATCTAATTGCGTGGACAGTTCCTTTTCACTTGCTGTTCACAAAATGGGTGACGAAAATAATTTCAATGTGTGGTTGATTATAATTCCTTCGTAACTAGGTGTGGCACTGTGATCGCGATTACTGCCAGTTCTTCTCCTTGAGCAGAGAACAGCTGTGATTAATCTGGTATATAACTGCTTGTCTGCTGCTACGATTTACTGCTTTATATACCTCGCACTATCCCACATGACATATATAAACTGCTTACTCATTTTTTTCAGTAATATCGATCAGTCTGGCCAAAATCTTGCTTACCTATACTCCCAAAGTGCTCTAACCTATGTATCGCACACTTTTTTTATCGTGCTGAGTAGATCATAGTTGTAATGTCCCTTTTAAATTCGTTGTACTGGTACTGAAGCTCGCGCTAGGAAACCGTATTCGCAACGTAATAGCATCAACAGCAACTTAGCAAATATAACCCCTGTGATACTATATACCAACGAAGAAAACGTACAAACCAGCTGCGACTGCGACAGCAGCAATAGCAACGCAGGTATAACCTGTGCTGCTATATACCAACCAACTAAACTTTCCAACCAGCTGCGACTGCGATATGCAACCTTATGAGTTAGTTTTGTGCTTGCTGGCGTATTATGAAAAGGTTCGCATACATAATGGCACATGTTCGAAAGGAAAATTGGATGGAGACGTTCAGCAGATAACGTGCAAAAAGGGTATTTTAGTTTTACAATTCTGTTATACCTTTTCTTCTTCACGTTTTTCGCATGAGACAAACACACATTTGTGTGTAGTGCATCAAAAATTAAATTGTGGGTTGTGAATAGAAGCCAGACAAATTATCATTAGCAATTCATTAGCAATAGCAGTTTATTTATAAGTGGTTAACAGATTGCGAATGCGAATTTTCATTAGCAGTGAATGATTAGCAGGTTGCCATTTTTCGATCATATCTAGTGCATAACAAATCACGACACAATCGTCTTCTTTTTCTTTGTATACTTTTGTGTAGGTATGCATATTTTTTTTTTTTTTTATAATTTGCGCGCACTCAAAGGGCTATGAATACCTTTAACATGTTTACACACAGTGCGGGCGTTGGAAAGGATGGATTGAGAGAGAGAGAGAGAAAGATTTTGGTGTAGTAGTTCTTGAAGCTCAGTTGTTTATGCTTCAGCTATTCTCCGGGAGTGGCGTCCAGATAACTGGGGAGATTTTTGTTATTATTGTCATTGCTTCTGATTCGCAGTACTTTTTTCCCGATAATCGATGTCAAAGGCAAATCATCATCAAGAGAGCGAACAATTTTTCCACATGACCAAGCTACTGCCAGTGTTATGCCTTCGCAGTAGTGTTCACAGAAGCTTTTGCAAATGATCGGACTGACTTTATATATTTCATGAGAAATAAATAAATGCTTGCTGACATCAGGATTTGAACCATGAACCATTAGCGTAGCAATTGACGATGTTACCATTACACCATTACCACCCCCAATGATTAATTTATTCACATTTGGGGTATTTATGTTCGATTGTCTGACTGTTTTGTTCACTAATTGTCACTAAAGATTAGTTTTATAAAAATTAATAAATATTTGGCGCAACAGCTCTTCAAGTGACTGGTCGTACTACTCGTGTTGTGTGCGTTATATTTTTTCACACGAATGGAAGGGACCTACTGTTTAATGCCGTATCCGAATGGCAATATATTTTTGAGAAGCTTTCTCGTGACAGCAACTTTCTGGGATGTTTGTCAGACGTTCGCGAAAGGTGGGACTCTGAAAAAACTTGCTGGTATTTTCTGGTATTCGAACTAGGAACCGCACACGCAATGGTCCGACACACTAACCACTGCGCCATGGCGCCCAGTAATGACTCATTTTATTTGTTCTAAATTGTAGCCTGTACTGCACTGTACTACCAAAGTGAATAAATGCTGCTTATGATCTTAGGAGTGATTGAAACACTGCTAGTCTTAACTGCTCTTTCCCTTAATTGTTCCACGTAATCACTGCTAGCTGAAAATGACTATTTTCACTCTTTTTCTATTCTTTAAGTATTCTCGGATACAAACTCAACCTGCCGTTTTAATTGCTTTAAGCCGGTGAGTGATCCAACGCATGACATGGAATATTCCAGCAGTCATGAAATTAACTTGTGGAAGTACAAACGCATACTTCGCAGAATACAACAGCTTAAACCAAAGCATTACCCACCTCCACCTATAGCGCCAATAAATAACTAAATTAGGTCATAATGTCATAGACGATTTCCTGAGGTTATACAAATCCATTCTGCCTACTCAATACAAACTATTAACAAACAATACATGAGTTCAACCAATCTCCTGTCTAAGCTCTTGAAATATCTTACTTTATGGCTACTTAAATTCAAAAGCTATTAGTCATAGTAATCGCTTTGCACTAAAATTGTAATTTATTTCTCACCACAATTTACTAGTCGTGTCAATAGGTCTAGGCAACTTACTCGTACAATTGACGTAGAAACCGAAAGGAAAGATTTTAAGTCTGCAACAACTCGAAAGGGCATATTTCATTGTGCAAACGTCAAAGTTGCAAATTGCATCACTAATGCATATTCTTCAAAAGTAATAAAATTTTTCCACATAATACTATAATAACTTTTTCTTTTCTAATTACCTTCGGTATATTACATCAGGCCTACTGTGAGACTTATGAACTACGACTTAGTGTCAACATTCAAGTGATCCACTTTAGATGACCTAGCTGTGCCTTCCTGTTTGTTTAGCTAGCCCATCTCATTATGGGGTTAACTACGTTTGCAAATATGTAACCAATAAAATCTACTTCAGATCTTGCGAAAGATACGAGTAGTTGCCGGTCAATTCTAGGTGTCACCGGATTTTTTATTTACCATTTTTCGTTTCGTTTATCTTTCATGGTAAGTGAAGCGACAAAAATGTATCTAGAGCCAAGATAATCCACTGTTTAGCAAAGACAAATATTTTTTTCTTGTGACCAGTAAGAAAAAATGAACCGAAGGTCACAAGCCAACAAATATGATCTATTGTTTCGTTTTAACGACTACATGTTAAAGTTGCATGGGTGATAGGTTATTAGTGACACATCGCTTTGGCAGACTTCGCGGTTTTTAACGTAATGCAATTTAATTACCAAACGTAATGAGTTTCTCAAAATAACTGAATGAAAAATGTGCAATGCATCTTTGCACATTTGTATTGAAAGCGGCACAAGGCTATCTGTAATGAGGTGCTGCTGCGAGAATTGCATCCCATTGTAACCATTAGTTATGGCAATTACTAATTCATTTTTATTGTTTTTTTTTTTTACAGAATAATTTACAAGATGAGTCCCGAAACCGAAACGATTCTTGTGCATCGTAATAAGGCGATTGCAAATTTGGAGACGGATTGCACGTCGACAAAGTATCCCAAGGAAAAGAAGAGTAATTGTGAGAACCTCTCGAATGGAAAAGTGCTAGATGAGAGCGTTCTACAACAACCTGCCAACACTAACGGTTTCATTGAGAAAATTAATGCCCACGAGGAGGCACACCATGCTAATGCCCAACAGGATATCGGAACTGATCCAAATTTCAAAAGACAAGTGGTTTGGTTCAATGCAATTGGATTCTTAATCCTGCATCTAGCCGGTGTGGTGGGCCTTGTAATGATGGGCATGGGAAAGGCGCACGCTATTACAGTTGTTTACTGTGAGTATATTTTAATTTCAATTACTTTTTTAAATTCTTCATTCCATGAGGATAGTTATCGTACTTCTAAGTCACCGGGGACGAGACTATTCGTTTAAGACTTGAAGGCTAAAATTCAAATACACGGCATTTTGCAATAAATTGAGGTCCTCCTTGCGTAGATTACTAATGAAAATAATTGGTCAAGATATGTACAGCTACACGATTTGTTGTACATTTATCGTGAGCTAGACCTGTGGGCCCTTGTACCTTGGTTATCCACCAAGTGCAGGATTTATTATTTCATACTATGGGTTTCAAAATAAAAACGCATTTTATTTTTATTTTTTTTTTCCTCTTGTACAACCCATGCCCACGTGGCAACGACACTGCGACCTGAAAGATCTATTGTATCGGAGGGTTGGAGTTAATCTAACAGACGTACTACCTCCCTTATGAAAGTGAGCATGTCCTTAGTAGCGGAGCATTTCAGTTCCACTGAAGTAAGTATCTCCTTGTGGAGAATACGTTTCCTTAACCAGTGTAGTGCCGGGCATTCACAAAGAATGTTTTCGGAGGTTTCATCCTCCTCTAAACAGAACCGACAGTCCTTCTCTTGGCACAGGTTCATCTTGTTAAGGTGGTATCTCAAGCCGCAATGGCCAGTAAGAAAGCTCACAAGCTTCTTGATGCTTTCCCTATCTAAGTTAAGGATTTCCTTATAGGAGTAAGGCTTGATTAATCGTTTGGATTGTCTTAGACCTGGCCCACTAGTCCAGTGGTCTAGACGAAATTTGTTTTCCCATTCGTTAATCAGCGTTGTAGCTGTCGCCCAATTGACGCCACAATAAGGTTCAGGACCTATGAACGCAGATTCTGAGCCAGCCCTAGCAAGCTCATCTGCAGATTCGTTGCCCACAATCCCTTGGTGTCCGGCTACCCAACCGAGTTTTACCCTGTTGTATTTGGCAAGGTCTTGTAATGCATCGTAGCAGCATTTCACGGTTCTGGAGTCCATTTGGTTGGACGATAGAACTACACGCATACTCGCAGAATGTTTATTGCCTCTTCATACAAGATATTCACTATTATTACTAGATGACATCGGCATTGGTGCACTGAACGTGGCTTTTCTTTAACGAGATGCTTCAGTGGTTTATTTGATAACCACAGAAATATATCCATGAGTTTTTGTTTTAAATTGATATCTTTCTTGAGCAATCTTAAGATCAACGTATAGGTGGACCACTCAGAAGCCTCCTTCTTCGCAGTTTGGATCTAATGTTACATGATTTTATTTTTTATTAACTGAGCTAATTGAACATATTACCAATTAAACTATTGAAGCTTTGATACAAAGTTTTCCTTTAAACTTAAAATTGATACTGGTCCAAAAAGTATAAGTACGGGCTAGCATTGCATTCTAGGACTACTTCTTTCTATGAACGTTCTCGGAGCTTTTGAGAAAGCATTTTCATATTTGAATTTCTGGCCTCCGAACTTCACAATAACTTATTTCTTAAACTTACTACATCACCTGTTCCTGGATTAAGATCATATCCAGCTTGTCAGCTTGAAGGAGCAGCTCTAAATTGCTTTAGCTTTCTTTCTTTTGAAATGTGGTAAAGTAAAAAGGAATACCTGATTGACATGATTTGCTAATCGCTCCCATGATTCCTATTAAGATGGTGGTGACTTCCGTCCCATCTTTACATCATCCCTACCATTTGAGTATTCAAAACTTCTAATTTGGTAAAGAGTGCACGTCTATATTTCGTAATTTTGGGTCGTCTCAACTAAAGATGGGCTAAAGAGTGATTTTCAGTGAATAGTGATCACAGGGAACAATTAAGGAGCAACCGAGCAACTACTTATATATCATAGAGCAATCACAATCACAACAATGTCCTGTGATCAAGTATGTATCTATCTACTCTACAGAGTGTGCGATACACAAGTTTGAGCACATTGGAAGTTCAGATATACTAGAATGAAGGAGATGGTTGATTTGCATGTAAACTGCGGTTTGGTTGGTAGACGTTTGCCTCGTGGATGTATTAGTGTGTGTTATGGAATCGTCAGTTGCATACAAAGTAGTAAATCGCAGTGAGCAGCAAATTAACTTTACTACTTAACTATCACCACTGTTCCTTGCTCTGCGAAAAAAAAGAAAAAAAAAACGGGATGATAATTAACAATGATCACAATTGTCAGTCAGTGTCAGTTTGTTTTTTAAACACTTTCTATAGCTAGCGATGTGCTGATGTTCGCCTGCTTCGTTAGCCTTATCATTGTCTGGTTGACTTATGCTATTAAGATATTCTTCCATTTCACCTGAACTTATTTTAAATGAACCAAAGAGTGCAGCAAAGTGACCATCAGGAGTTGATATATAGAAGTTTTGTTCCCAGGCGCAATTTCCAGGCTTTCGGATGTGAAAACTTCGGCTCTATCGTTCATCATCGGTCTGTCCGGGAAGTTGATTATTTTTCTCATCTTCCAAGCCGCTGCAAAACAAGGTGCATCAAGATTTTTAAAATAAACATTTCTAATCTCGAAGTATGTACATTTTACCAAAGTCAGTTTTGCTATACCTTCTCTCCTAAGCTCTACTTCCACGACACGTACTAACTTCATTAATCGCCTTTTTCGTCGACGTATCCATGTCGATATAAAAATATTGTCCACTTCGAAGAAGACAATGCATCCTCGTGGTAGTAGACAACATTGTTAACATTGTTTTTACCAAAACTTGTCTTTAGCAAGCTAGTCTGAATCTCGGTTCCTAGGAATGGTTTTCATTTCCTACATAACATACTTACTAGTCTCGACCAGCTTACGACTTATATCAAGTATATGTTATGTAAAAGAAAAAGAATACTTTCAGTTTCTTTATTCCTACCAGAGTTGGCCCATAAACAGTCATATCACACTTATAACATTCTGACTACCAGACCCTTGAGAA
Organism: Brachypalpus laphriformis; assembly: GCA_945910035.1. Taxonomy (NCBI): domain Eukaryota; kingdom Metazoa; phylum Arthropoda; class Insecta; order Diptera; family Syrphidae; genus Brachypalpus; species Brachypalpus laphriformis. Next base: position 194,639,297 of record OX246754.1, on the reverse strand, counting down.
GTCACCAGAAGCATTTTAACCTTTAAAGTTGTCTATATGAATCAAAAATACTCAGTAGTCATACACCTTAACCTAGCCTAAAATAATATACATGAAGCAAATAAGAAAGAGAAGCAAAAATTTAACTTCTCAATCTCTGTATATCAGAATGTTATTCTACAATATTTATCGCGAGAACCAACTTTAGATCCTACTTCCCTGACGAACAAAACCTATATGAATAGGCAAACGATATACTCTTCCTTTTATTAATAAAATAAAAATAATAATTGTTGCAGTGATTTGTTTTAACCAAACCCTTAGAAAAGTAGGTAAACTTTCCGTGGCTATCTAGGAACAGCCTTGCTTAATAAAAAAGCTTCAAATGATTAACGCACTTGCAAGTCTTACATTTGATTGGTCAAAATTAATTTCTTGTAGACCATCAAACCTAGAAGAAGTCTCTGAGCCATCTAGGCTAAGAAAATTCGTTCCGCAAATCCAATAATTCCCAGCTACCTCAAGAAATTAAATGGGACTTGGATGACTTCTAGTGAAGATTCGCTAAATCTACTACTCGATACACATTTCCCAAGTAGCTCCCAAGTTGTTAGCAACACTGTCTCTAACAGACCAGCTGCAAATTTAAACAACTTCTCTAACTTAATTATACAGAACAAACTCCACTGGGCGATACACAGCTTCAAACCATACAAATCTGCAGGACCAGGCGGCATAATACCAGTCGAACTACAGAAGTCGTCAGACCTTATCTTTCAGGTGCTAGAAATAATTCTAAAAAACTGAATAGATCTGGTCCATATACCAAAAGTATGGAGAGAAGTTAAAGTACGAGTAATTTTCATATCCAAAGCTGGCAAATGTTCTCATACAAGTCCGAAAAATCTCAGACCCATCTATCATCTTATAAAAACATTAGAACGATTGATTGATATCCACTTGCGCAACAGTACTGATACAAAACTTCTGTCAGCGGCCCAACATGCCTATTACAAATGTAAATCAGTTGAATTGACATTACACTCGCTGGTTCGTAATATTAAGTACTCCCTGTTTCACAAGGAATATACAATGGTAGCTTTCTTAGACATAGAGAGTGATTAATGGTCGGATTATTAACTCAGAGCTAGGTGGGACGTCTTCTGAAAGATTTATCAATAAAGGCACTCCGCAAGGTGGTATCTCCTCTCCTTTGGAATTTAGTAGTTGATGAACTATTGACAATACTGGTAGGTGAGGAATACACGGTGATTGCTTATACAGATGATGTTGCTAAGCAGTCTCAGGAAAGCACCTTAATACTCTAAAATAACTGCTACAAAACGCTTTAAACAAGTTAACCAGATGGGCGGTTCGGTGTGGTTTGGGTGTAAACCCACATAAAACTGAACTAGTACTCTTCTCAGGGAAATGTAAAATTCCGTTCATCGATCCTCCCTCTTTTAATGGTACCAGCTTAACTTTCTCTGATAAAACAAAATATTTGGGTCTTATCCTGGATAGAAAACTAAGCTGAAAACCTTACATTCAAAAAAGAGTCAAGAAAGCTAGAATGAAGGAGATGGTTGATTTGCATGTAAACTGCGGTTTGGTTGGTAGACGTTTGCCTCGTGGATGTATTAGTGTGTGTTATGGAATCGTCAGTTGCATACAAAGTAGTAAATCGCAGTGAGCAGCAAATTAACTTTACTACTTAACTATCACCACTGTTCCTTGCTCTGCGAAAAAAAAGAAAAAAAAAACGGGATGATAATTAACAATGATCACAATTGTCAGTCAGTGTCAGTTTGTTTTTTAAACACTTTCTATAGCTAGCGATGTGCTGATGTTCGCCTGCTTCGTTAGCCTTATCATTGTCTGGTTGACTTATGCTATTAAGATATTCTTCCATTTCACCTGAACTTATTTTAAATGAACCAAAGAGTGCAGCAAAGTGACCATCAGGAGTTGATATATAGAAGTTTTGTTCCCAGGCGCAATTTCCAGGCTTTCGGATGTGAAAACTTCGGCTCTATCGTTCATCATCGGTCTGTCCGGGAAGTTGATTATTTTTCTCATCTTCCAAGCCGCTGCAAAACAAGGTGCATCAAGATTTTTAAAATAAACATTTCTAATCTCGAAGTATGTACATTTTACCAAAGTCAGTTTTGCTATACCTTCTCTCCTAAGCTCTACTTCCACGACACGTACTAACTTAATTAATCGCCTTTTTCGTCGACGTATCCATGTCGATATAAAAATATTGTCCACTTCGAAGAAGACAATGCATCCTCGTGGTAGTAGACAACATTGTTAACATTGTTTTTACCAAAACTTGTCTTTAGCAAGCTAGTCTGAATCTCGGTTCCTAGGAATGGTTTTCATTTCCTACATAACATACTTACTAGTCTCGACCAGCTTACGACTTATATCAAGTATATGTTATGTAAAAGAAAAAGAATACTTTCAGTTTCTTTATTCCTACCAGAGTTGGCCCATAAACAGTCATATCACACTTATAACATTCTGACTACCAGACCCTTGAGAAGTCACCAGAAGCATTTTAACCTTTAAAGTTGTCTATATGAATCAAAAATACTCAGTAGTCATACACCTTAACCTAGCCTAAAATAATATACATGAAGCAAATAAGAAAGAGAAGCAAAAATTTAACTTCTCAATCTCTGTATATCAGAATGTTATTCTACAATATTTATCGCGAGAACCAACTTTAGATCCTACTTCCCTGACGAACAAAACCTATATGAATAGGCAAACGATATACTCTTCCTTTTATTAATAAAATAAAAATAATAATTGTTGCAGTGATTTGTTTTAACCAAACCCTTAGAAAAGTAGGTAAACTTTCCGTGGCTATCTAGGAACAGCCTTGCTTAATAAAAAAGCTTCAAATGATTAACGCACTTGCAAGTCTTACATTTGATTGGTCAAAATTAATTTCTTGTAGACCATCAAACCTAGAAGAAGTCTCTGAGCCATCTAGGCTAAGAAAATTCGTTCCGCAAATCCAATAATTCCCAGCTACCTCAAGAAATTAAATGGGACTTGGATGACTTCTAGTGAAGATTCGCTAAATCTACTACTCGATACACATTTCCCAAGTAGCTCCCAAGTTGTTAGCAACACTGTCTCTAACAGACCAGCTGCAAATTTAAACAACTTCTCTAACTTAATTATACAGAACAAACTCCACTGGGCGATACACAGCTTCAAACCATACAAATCTGCAGGACCAGGCGGCATAATACCAGTCGAACTACAGAAGTCGTCAGACCTTATCTTTCAGGTGCTAGAAATAATTCTAAAAAACTGAATAGATCTGGTCCATATACCAAAAGTATGGAGAGAAGTTAAAGTACGAGTAATTTTCATATCCAAAGCTGGCAAATGTTCTCATACAAGTCCGAAAAATCTCAGACCCATCTATCATCTTATAAAAACATTAGAACGATTGATTGATATCCACTTGCGCAACAGTACTGATACAAAACTTCTGTCAGCGGCCCAACATGCCTATTACAAATGTAAATCAGTTGAATTGACATTACACTCGCTGGTTCGTAATATTAAGTACTCCCTGTTTCACAAGGAATATACAATGGTAGCTTTCTTAGACATAGAGAGTGATTAATGGTCGGATTATTAACTCAGAGCTAGGTGGGACGTCTTCTGAAAGATTTATCAATAAAGGCACTCCGCAAGGTGGTATCTCCTCTCCTTTGGAATTTAGTAGTTGATGAACTATTGACAATACTGGTAGGTGAGGAATACACGGTGATTGCTTATACAGATGATGTTGCTAAGCAGTCTCAGGAAAGCACCTTAATACTCTAAAATAACTGCTACAAAACGCTTTAAACAAGTTAACCAGATGGGCGGTTCGGTGTGGTTTGGGTGTAAACCCACATAAAACTGAACTAGTACTCTTCTCAGGGAAATGTAAAATTCCGTTCATCGATCCTCCCTCTTTTAATGGTACCAGCTTAACTTTCTCTGATAAAACAAAATATTTGGGTCTTATCCTGGATAGAAAACTAAGCTGAAAACCTTACATTCAAAAAAGAGTCAAGAAAGCTACAGTAGCACTTTTCTCTTGCAAAAAAATCTATTGGAAATGGTTTACAGCCTCGAATCACTCACTGGCTATACATCTCGGCCATTAGACCGATAATCACATACTGGGTGATTGTCTGGTGGACAGCTTTAGAAAAAGCTATAAATCGCGATTATCTAAGTAAGATCCAGCGTACAGCTTGTCTGTGCATAAACGGAGCACTACGTATAACTCCCTCTGCGGCACTGGACATTGTGTTTCATCTGATACCCCTTGATATATTTAGCAAGCAAATGGCAGCGAACGCAGCCGTTCGCCTTGAAGCTACCCAACAGTGATCAAGAAAAGTTTTTAGCCAAGCCTCCATTCTGAATAAATTCACAATCTCTCCCGAAAACATGGACTACACCACCCCACATCTAAATCATTTTGGAATGAAACGGCCTTTTGTGTACGATGAATCGATCCACTTCTACACTGACGGCTTGAAAACTTAAGATGGAATTCGTGGATGTGTTTTCTCTGACAGGCTTAATCTTAAGCCCTCCTTCCGTCTACCAAATCATTGTAGGGTGTTCCAGACGGAAATAATGGTGATCAAGGAGAGCTTATCTTGGCTAAAGAAAAACGCGATATTCACCAAGGACATCCGTATCTTTTCAGATAGCCAAGCTGCAATCAAATCCTTGGAATCGATCTCTATAAATTCAGTAGTAACCCTAGACTGCCATTTGTCTCTTAAGGAGATATCGGAGCAGTTTAAATTCACCTCTGTTAAGTGTCGGGGCATAGGTATATTTCGGTGAATTGTAAGGCTGATAAACTCGCCAGAATAGGAACAATTGTTCCCATCCTTCCAGATAAGGATAATCTAGGTATACCAATCGCTGCTTGTAAATTTAAATTCAAGCTGGATACAATCGAAAGAACAAATCTTAGGTGGACAACTGGTACAATATGTCTAGCGACTAAGAAGATTTGGCCCAAGTTGGATCTGAAACGTTGAGAAGTGGATCTCTCTCAATCGATTGCATATTGGCTCTATTATAGGTGTAATCACAGGACACTCTCTAATAGGCAAGCATGCAACAAGGCTTGGCGTATATTCAAATGATTTTTGCAGAAACTGCATGGACGCAGAAGAGGAAGAAACCATTCCTCACCTTCTTTATGCGTGTCCAACTCTCGCCCAGAGAAGAAAACTTCACCTAAGAGCTTTCTATTTCAACGATTTAGACGATCTGATAGATTTAGACACCAGGAACCTCGTTCGCTTCATAAGAAGCTCTAATTGGTTCTAACGAGTAGACTGGAATTACATGATCCTTCGTCGTACCACAACGGACCTTTCTTGGTCTGTGTGTGTTGCGTAAGCTGGCAGTCAATTCAACCTAACCTACCCTATCAAACTTCAAACCAAGAGCTAGGGTCTACCTTCTGAATTATAGATTTTTTTTTTTTGCAATTTAACTCTGAGTTGAGTTGAACTTTATTTTAGACAACTGCCTTTGTATTTACGGAGAACCTTTTTTCATACTTCAGTGTACCTTAATTTTGACTTTAGTACCCACTTGAAGGTACTTATAAAATTCACTCACTATTCGCGTTCCCTCTAAAGTAGCGCGTATAGTGAGTAGCAGCTGAGATTTGTTTACAAATACCCAGTTCGTTATCACGTCGTTAGGGAGAGTGTTTTGTTTAATAAGAATTAAACATAAGTTTACTTTAAGCATATATAAGTAGCTATTAGCATAAACTATTCCATTGAGTTCAATTACTTTTTTGTTTATAGTTTTGTATGAGCATATATATCATACGTCATCTGATGTATTGTAGATAGCTGTCATACTATGACGTGTCACCTATTAATTTAGTTTACTTGTGCTTTGATTTACCATATATCCATTAACATAAATCGAGAGTTGTTATTGCTGTTGTTTTAATTTATCTGCAAAAAATAGATATACGCTGACAATGTTTTGAAGTGAATTTGGCTTTCATTGTACACTTGAACTTCGTACTAAGCCTACATACATAATTCCATTTAAATTTACTCAAATTATAAACATCAGTCACCGCCTTGGTCTGCTTTGTCGTTTTAGATTTCTACATTCAATGACGTCTATCTAAGCTTGTGTAGATAGGAGATTATCGTTACCTGATTTTTCGCATTAGAAGTCCAAGTGTCTCTTTAATTAAGGGTTAGACAACCTTAGATAGTTAAAAAGTGTTGCCACTTCTGCATAAATCGCCCCGTCCTTCAGTTATGCAGTTCATCATTGAAAAGATCATTCGAAATATTTGCAAGTAACTAAGGACGTTCTCAATTACTTTGGGGCGGACAGGTTCCATCTCGGATGTATGTCGCACCTCTTAAGCTTTCGCTATAAATTCCATTCCTGAATATCTTTTTTTGGAACAGTTCACAAATATAACGCTTTCCTCGACGAACTGATTTTTTGCTCGAAGTTCAGGTATCTGGAAAAATTTTCTCATCGCTTCCCTTTGGAAGCCCTTGGATGAAGTAGAAATGTGGAACTTTGCAAAGCATGTACTATTGACTACGGGAAAGAATTTGAAATAGTTAAAATTTTAGTTTTCAAAACGCAGAATACATGGTAAATTTTGTCGCAATTTCGGAATATTTGTGTATCCATCCGCACATCTCCAAAACACTATAGGCAACATCGAGTTCTAAAGCTTTATACATTTACGGTTTCGGACATTGAATAGAACATATTGCAGTTAGATTTTTTCTTATTTTTTTGAAAACACGCTGTCCCGCGGAACATTTACCTTTCTGCATTTGCTCAGATGTATACGGATAAGTTTGAATAGTAAGGTTAGGTTAGGTTAAAGTGGCTGACAGCTGAGTATCGCCAACACACTTAGACCAATAATAGGCCCATTGTGATACCACGTGGATCAAGGGAGAAAGTTTCTCCTACCTACTCGTTAAACAATTTTAAGCTTCTTATGAAGCATAAAAGGCTCTTAATATCGATATCTATCAGGTCATCTATATCGTTGTAATATGAGGCACCTAATTGAAGCTTCCTTCTATGAAAGAGAGCTGGGCAGAAACAAAGAAGGTAAGGAATAGTTTCTTCCTCTTCTTTATCCATGTAGCTTCTACAAAAGTCGTTCGCAAAAAGGTCCAGCCGTGTAGCATGCTTGGCTATTAAACAGTGCCTAGTGATGACACCTATTGTAGCACCGATATGCAATCTGTTGAGAGAAATCAAATTCTTAGAACGTTTTAGATCTAGCTTTGACCAAATCTGTTTTGACGCTAAACATGAAGGTCCACTTGTCCAGATAAGATTTTTACATAGTCTCTTATTTCCACCTGGAACACACTATAATGAATTGGCGTTTGAATAGATTGAAGACAAATTCTTCTAGGTAGATTTTTGTTTTTTTTTTTTATTGTACCAAAGCATTTTTCGTAACGATTCCGAAGCCTCTGAGTGACACAGAAAGTTCAAAATTTGCAGGCTTGTAGTTTGGATGTCACTTAGATTGAAATCATTTTTTTTTTCTTTTTTGTAGACACAATTTTGTTAACTACTTTTTTCGATATGCATGACGTCTAAAATATTATCTTCCGTATAAAAATTTGACATTATCTGAAAGAGGCGAACCCCACAGGCGGATCAATAGAAATTTGAAGTGGGAGGGTTGTGATCGATTGTTTTCGGATCACGGCCTCGCTGAAAAAAAAAAAAGGAAGAAGAAGAATTATCTGAAAGAGTGTGAAGCTATTTTGACAATTTTAAGCTACAATTCTTGCGAACAGTAGTTCGAAAAATATTCATTTATTTACGGAATAAATCTTTTACAATAGATTGGAACAATCTCTGTTTCTATAAATTTCTTTATACAATTCAATAGATTAAGATGAATGTAATTTACAATTCAAAAATAAAAGGCGGTAATGTATGGATTAATAATTGAGCAGAGAAGAGTGAAGTGCGATCCGATCAATCACCTTGGACTTCTTTCACTAAAATAATTTGACTCATTTGATAAAATTCTCATAAAATATCAAACAATCAAACGCTGTAAACTCTCTCTCTCTAAACTATTTGACAAAATGTCAATTTCTCGTTCGCTGTCAAACGATTAAAATGAAATTTTTGACGCAGAAAAGACGAAGATCATTTACCATCAAAAAGTGTCAAACGATTAGCATTTTATCAAACAGTAGAATCGGAGCTTTCTACTTTTCAACTTGATCAGTTCAGAATAATGGATATCTGAGGACTATGACCAAACTTCGCCAACAACAATCGCCTAAGCAGCATTAGACTACTATGTCGAACTTATTTGTAAGATTTCCCAATACTGACGGAACGTAATATATCAAAGTCTCCATCTTACGTCATAATAAAATCGATGCTATGCGTAATGATGCCCTTCAAATAGTAGATTCATTTAAAAACCAGTTTAGGTACTTTTGTAATCAATTTTATAGCTGTAACAGGTGTGTATTTTTGAACTCGTGATAAAACAAAAGTTTATCTTCCTTAGAATTAACTCTCAATATTCCCCTTCTTAGCATACGAACTTGAATAATATTGAGAACTATTTACTCATCCAAATATCTTTCATTCATTTCAGTTGTACTATTAACTTTCCTAAGTGGAATGGGCATCACAATGGGTGCGCATAGATTATTCTCTCATCGTGCCTACAAAGCGAAGACATGGCTAAGGATAGTTCTTCTAATTATGCACACAATGGCTGGCCAAGTAAGTTCTTCTCCCCATATTGGATACAAATAGAGTCTAACAGTTGATTAACTATTTAGAATTGCCTATATGTTTGGGTAAGAGATCACAGGCAGCATCACAAATACTCTGACACTGATGCCGATCCACATAATGCCACAAGGGGATTCTTCTTCTCTCATGTTGGTTGGCTTATGTCTAAGAAACACCCAAAGGTATGTAGAAATTTAAAAATTGTTTACAAATCTGTCACTAAAATCGAAAACTTCCTTCATTAGGTCATTGAATACGGCAAGAAGATCGATATGTCCGATATGGAGGCTGACTACTGGGTTATGTTCCAAAAGAAGTACGTATACAATGTTTGTTATGATTTATTACTTCCTATAAATTTATGAATGCATTGAGGTGCTAACACGTGCTCAATGAAGTTCCTCAAGACCGGTTTTGGGCAACTTGCATAATAAAAGCTTGACACCACGCACATACACACTGAGGCGTATGTGGAATATTTTGAATTTTCTCTCTCTGTCTCAAGTTCGATGAATTTTAAGTGATGTTCTTCGGCTTCGGCTCCAAACTAGTTAGTTCAAGGCACTTCGTCGATAGAATATTTTATCATTCATTTCATTCTAAAATAACACTGTTCCCAGCCTAATTGGAATTTTTAATGAGCGCGCGCGCGCGCGCTCATCTTGCTCGTTGAGTCACACACGTTTACGCATTAAACATCCACCAACATCACCATACCATCATCAGTGGATTGGCTGATTCTTAGCACGTACCTAGTGCATCTACTTTTGGATGTTTAGATACTAGCTTGCATAAAGTACTCAAGTTTACGATATCCCTATGAGGTTAGTCTCTGACTATTCTGTTTGGTTAGATGATGAGACGCCAAAGCAATCATTGAAAGCTTTTCCAACACCAGCAACACAGTCTGAAGGAGAATTCCTTTTGTGCGCGATGTGCAAAGTTTGTTTATGATTAATTTGATTGATATGCTAGGAGCGATTGTTTAATTATTTTTTTATTTATTTTTTTCTTTTTTCTTCTCGTCTTTCTGCTTCGTTTTTGCTTGAGAGACTAGAATAGTAAGAAAGATGCACGGATGGAGAACAGGAAATTAATTCTGTACACATTTGCCTACGATTTTGGATAAGCATTCGAAAATGTATTCTGCGGTTCCGCCGCTGATACATATTCATAGATAGAATCTTTTTTTCTATGTATATGTGTGGATTTGCAATTCATTTGCGAAAATTAGTAGAAAAATTAGCACGTGTTGAGTGTGGTTGCAGATGTATGTGAGAATATTAAGGAGCTTGAGCCATAACTAGAAAATGAAAGTTGATTAGAATTCCATACTGACTGATTTATGGTTTTTTTTTAAAGCTGTTATGGGTGGTGGTAAATTGAAGATGAAAGCGATTTCGATAATGTATGCTTATTGGATGGGTGGATTGGGTTAATGGTCTGACTTCAAGGCTTCAGGATAGGATCTTAAATGTGAAAAAATTCTGAATTCATCTAATATGCAGACCACACACTAGGTAAGTCAATTTTATCGATTATTTACTGGATGAAGTCGCACGCATTCAGAAGTTGACCGTATCTACTTATGCAAAAAAAAGTTTTAATCAAACTTATATGCAAAAGCTAACCAATTTGAGCTGGAAATTGCAGTTTCATTCAAAACTGAAATAATGCTATTTACCACCAAAACCAAAGTGCAAGACTTCACCATTATTAGACTGAATGATGAACTATTTTATTTTTATTATTCTCCAGCACTAAATACCTAGTACGGTATCCATTCTTAGGTTTAGGTGCAAGCATAGGTCTAAGAAAACATTTTGCCTTTGCAGCTGAACCAAAACTTTTTGAAATGGCTATCAAATGCGGATTACATTTTTTTTTCAAAGAATCTTATAGAATTCCGTATCGACTGCCAAATTTATCTTCCAGCAAAGCTTCTAGCTATCCATGTAGCTTGTTGTACACTAAAATGAAACTCAAGTCGAACACTGATTTCTTTATAAACCATCAAGCTGAAAAAAAAAACAAAAGATTTGCCTATTATATCCTTTAAATCAATTAGCGGTCTAAATATTCTGGTAGTACCTTTCAAGGGCAATCTTCTTCTTCTTCCTATTTCGGTGAAGTTGTGATCCTAAAACAAAGGATGATAACCCTCTCACTTCACCGCATTTCTACTGATCCGCCTGTGTGGTCGCCTATTTCACCTAAGAAGAGCAATATACACACAAACTGTTTAAAACTGGCCCATCACGGCTAGAATAGGCTATCGAACAACGTCATATCTAGGGAGATGTGGATATAAGACAGAACTCGTCTAGGCGTTGTCAAAAAAAAAATACCCATTAGACCGAACCACTTACAGAAAGAATCTCTATTCAACTTTCTGTGCAGAAGTTTGACCCTATGGAGAAGCAGACAAGGTGCGCTAGGTAAACTCCTATTTCATGACTTCCAAGAGATGTCTCTAAAAAATATAGAAGAACGAATTGTTTTCCTGAAGATCACTGAATGGAATAAGTATTCCAGTCTACAACACACATTAGTTACTGGGTCAACTGAATTGTGGCAACAAAACAGCGCCGTTTTTAGCACTAATTGAGTCCTTTTCGAAGCGCCGCCTCCACCTACCTATAAACACCAAGAAGCAGAACTTATAAATCTGCACGTACTTCCAGTTTCGAACAAACAATTCTTTTCTTTTCTTTGTACTTAGTTGAGGTATAACCTTACCGCTATCTCATTCTAGTGTGGAATTGATGGAGCATCAGTCTCTGAACCATAAACAACTGAGCTTGAAAACCACTGCACCAAATCTTTTTCTCTCTCTCTCTATCTTCTTCTTCTTCCTTTTATCAGCTCTCTCCTCTCTATCTATCCTTTCCAATGCCTGCACTGTGTATAAACATGTTAAGGGCATTCATTATGTTACAAGAATTCCGGATAGAATATACTGGAAGAACCGAAGAACCATGAAGAAAAAGGAGATGGCTTTCTATACCGACGGTTCTAAGATGGACGTTGGCACGGGAGCTGGAGTTTGTTGTGAAGCCCTATGAATAAACCATTCCTTTAGAATAAACGACAACTGCAGCGGCTTTCAGACCTAGGTTACAGCCATCATACAGGCTGCTGAAATTATACGCGAGAGTAACATCGTTTGTAAAATGATCACTGTCTATATAGACAGCCAGGCAGCCGTTAAGGCTCTGGACTCTGTATAATTAGGTGGCGACTTGTGAGAAGCTGCAAATCACTCTTAAACGAGATATCTAAAGCCAATGCGGTGACCCTCTGCTGGGTACCAGGGCATATAGATATCGAAGGTAACGAAAGGGCTGACGAGCTTGCTAGAAAAGGGTCGGCGCTGCACTTATCGCGGGCCATCCCCTCTGTAGCAACCCCAATCAGTTCCTTACGGAAGAAAATAGATGATGAAGCCAGCGGTCGAGCAAACAGACGCTGGGTTCATCTGGGAAACATGCGCAACGGCCAGGGCGCTATGGCCGGCCTACAGCAAGAAGAGATCAACCTCTCTGGCAAAACTCAGTCACGGGTCATTTTTGGCATAATTACTGGATATTGTGCCATTGGCATTCACGCTGAGCGACGCGGTGTGCTGCATAACGACTATTGCAAAAGCTGCAGAGACGAAGTAGAAATTGAATCTGTTCGTCACCTGTTGTGTGATTGTCCTGCTCTATCCGTCAGAAGAATGAGGACTCATTTTCATTCCATTTTCATTTTCATTTAATTTTATTATCAGCTTTGTATCTCTACATTAGACTGTAACAATCTTTAAAAAAGTAAAAATGTAATTACAAAAAAAGCATTATTACTCTTGGTAGTTACTTCTTCTCGGAGCTAGAGGACTTAAGTATTGTTGAGCTGATAGACCTCCTGAGATTCATATCACTTACTGGGTGGTTCTGACAGCGGACTCTCTTTACAGCGTTTATAGGGTTAAATAATTGGGCACAATGGACCTATACTGTTGGTCTGAGTGAGCGGTGACTCTTTGTCACAAGCACCCATCTACCTAATCTAACCTAATGGTATTCATAACCTCTTGAGTGCGCGCAAATTATAAAAAAAAAAAAAAAGCGATAGATAAATGGGAAAATACTGTGAATCATAGAGCAATCATGACAAAATAGCAAAACAGTTCTCCCCAATTATTTGGACGCCACCATCGGAGTTCTTTTTTTAAGCCTGCTTTCACCTGAGTTTCAAACCTCTTCAGCACTCCTTTTCTCTTTGTCTATCCTTTCCAACTTACATATATCATGCAATCATGTACTTGCATTCAAGAGATTGCTCCCTAAGGATAAGTTCATATTTAAAAAAAGGGATTCTAACTGGACATAACTTCTTCCAGATCTTATGGTATATGACATTCGGGTGGACTTGCTTCTGTCATCTGACATACCATTACTTATTGAGAAAAGGATATCCCCCTTTTACGAGTTAGTAAGCTTAATTTGGAATTGGTTTAAATTTAGCTTAGGTCTTAGAATAAGGCTTAGAGTCCGTCTCTTTTTCATATTGTCTCCAAAGTATAAGCATTTTGTTTTATCGTTTTTATCGTCTCTTTCACGATTCGCTTTCTTAAATGTTTTCACTTTAAATCCGCTCGGTAAGATACTCAAGACGTAGCTGTTTTAAGCTGGACCAAACAGTCCATCTAACCTTCTCCGATGATTCGTCCGTAGTCCAACTTGACATAAAACAAATGGCGCCTAACGCCGGGCACACTATGTCGCGTCGGGCCTTAGGGTATATGATGGATATACATATTTTGTATGCTTCTTATATGTACTATATGTTGAATGATAGTAAAATTCCAGACAAAAACTGCTAGCTAAATCGGCTTGGGATATATAAGGAAGAGATGAACTGTCCTGAAATCAACACTTTCTTCTTTCTGCGTTCTCTTTTCTCCTTTGAGGACATTACCAATATCTGTGAACGTTTTTAGTAAATTTGACAATACTCAGCGAGAAAACATTGTTCCAATCGACGAACAGATTGAGTAATCCAAAAATATAAGCTCGGACGTTTTTTTTTATGCTTTTCGTCAACTTTTTCTGCTTTTGAAAAGCGAGAGGTCCTTTACGTATCTTTAGAAAAGGCTCTACCTCTGCCTCTGTTGACTCTACAAATGTGTTCATGGATAAAGTGATTTCACAGACGTACGCAGTGCGAATAAAGGCCAAGTGTATATTATACAGTGCAGTTTTGTCAAAGAGGATATCTACTATTCTAGAGTATGTTACACTAAAATTGAATGAAAAAGACTCTATGCTCTATACCCGTTCTAACAAGAATTTTTGTACAACTACTCGTATCTATTGAAACGAAAGCAAAAAAAAAATACAAAGAACTAGTTTCCTTCCTTCCATATGCGAAAACTCTAAAAAGGATTTCAACCTCGGCATATTTTATTACACTATTCATTGTATCCTATGACTCCATGCATAAGCATTGCAATACCGTTTTAACCATGAGTTACTTGTAAATTAGAGTATCAGTCTTTGGCTTGTTTTTATGATACTTTTTATATAAGAGAAAAAAGTTCGAGGAGGTGCTAGACTACACAACTATCCGCATACCAGCTTGCACTTTCCGGTTTTAACGCTACACACTGCCTGCCTGCAGTGAGAGAAGATCTAAATAGCTTTAATAGAGTGCTATAGTGAATTCATACGGGCAACATTATGTATCCTTAAAATCCGAGTGAATCTGTGGGTGACATGAACGTAAATCCTTCTAAGTCAATTCTCGTCTAAATATCGATTTTGTGACCACTCGCACGTACAAGCGCAAAAGCATCACCGTCGTCAAAAAGTCTATGAAATTTATGCGAAACTATAAGGCGCATTATTCCTATTAATATAATATATAAAACAAAACCACACGATACTCTCACACAAAAATAGAGATATACATCTTAACTTCACTAGATCCGGTATTAATCACTTCCTACTTAATCACCATGACGAATGTATCAACGGATGTACTACCCCATTGTTACTTATATCCTGATTGATTAGCTATTAATTAATTTGAATGCGACAATCGAGCACACACGAATTGTTTGATTCTTATTCCAACCAAAGTGCACACTTTTGCATTTTTAGTCAAAGTTTATATCTATCAAATAATGCTTAACTACCTAAAACTAGAAATGTATCCGTGAATATCTACGATTAGTATTTCATAGACAGAATAGAAAAATCCTGCTTGACTACCTTGTCACATGTTGTCGATATACTATGATTCTTTCTTTATTCTAAAATTGAAACCCAAAATATCGAAACAAAACCATTAAACAATACGAATTTGCGGTGGTTTTTCCTTCAGGCGATTACCCAAAAACCAGTTAAAATAGATATATACAACAAACACACACACACAGAGAAGCGATTAATTTTAGTTTTCCCTCTTATCAAAAGCAAATCAAAAGATAATAAGCGAAAAGATTTTATGCAAGCACGTTTTAAGTTTTTATTTTATATTTACGTTCGTTTTTGTATTTAAAAATATCCGCCGGATCGTTAATATGTAAAGTTATGTAACGACTTAATTTCTAACAAATAGAAATAAAAATAAAAAAAGATACAAAAACAAAAACAAATCACTTCCTATATCTCATCTTTGACAACGACTGTGAGCACCATGGTCATTGGGTCATTGTTACTCATCATAGATATATCCGCTCTCTCGGGAATGGCTTGACTTCCTTTTTTTTCGCTCAGTTAATATGTATTTAATTGATACATACGCGTATGATACACATTGGCATATCAGGTCTTTCATAAAAATGAGAGCATTTTTCGATCTTGTGAATTGTCTTGGGTTGTTTTTTTTTTTTGGCCATGAAGCCGGCAATCATAGTAATTTTTTGCATTCATACCTTGGCATCGTAAAAGACAAAACAGAAGCCTTAGTTCAAGCTGAAGCTGAAGCCCGTAAGCATAACACTTGGCGAAAAGTAATTTCTCATGTTTCACGAAGTGATACTAGTGGTTTATTATCAGGCGGAAATGTGATTCAAAGCGTGCCAACATTTATGCAAAAAACCAATCAACGTATGGTTTGAGCTGAGATAGCAACTTATTATTGGCCTGACTTGAGCTATACGCAAGAGAGGGATACCAGTAAATTTTAAATATTCATGAATGTCAAGCATCAGTTAAGAAATTTTAACAAAGTATTGGATAAAAAAGACACTGACCTTTAGATTGACATTTTCAAACGGGTTTTTAAAGCATCGAATTTCTATTCTTTTGCTATTTCAAGGCCAGGCGAGGAAAAGCCGCAAAGTAGTGAAATATGGGCGGCTGTGAGTGAGCTCACGACGAATAATTTTTTTTTTAAGGGGATCCCTGTAGTTTTGTCAGAATTTCGATGGGAAAATAGAATTATATAGAGGGCATGCTTATTCTTAATATTCAGCTATTCACTGAGTACGGAAGGTATCTGGAAGGTTTTCGTAGAATCTAATGAAGAGTTATGGCAGATTATTTGTTTGTTCGTCCTTCAATGACACCTGGGGGGTGTATTTCCGTTGGATTTTTTAACGAGCTGTAAATTTGAGATTCATTCTAAAAATATATTAATCTAAATCTTACTTCAATTGCCAAAGTGGTCATTAATATTGAAAAGATATGTACGTTGTAAAGCTGAATATTAAGGTGCGAACAGTTTGGTGAACAAGCCGCCAGCCGGGTCAAGACGAAGCTACCAAACTGAGCAATTAAACTTACAATTAGTACAAGGCTTGAGCTGTTTGCCAATATATACAGCTGTACATTAAGGAAAATAGTGATCTCTAAATGGTGGAAAACACCTGTGAACATGAACACACTCAGGAAAGAATCAACTTTAATCTGAACCACACCCGAACTTTAAAAAATAAATTTAAGGATTGCGTGAATATAAATTTTTGAGAATTTTTAAAATGTGAGCAAATGGAATGCATTTAACGATATCTACGTACTTTGCAATGATCAAGGGCAAAGACTTAGCTGTCAAAAATGAAGGTACTCATACAAATTTAACTCCGATATGATCTTCTTCTTCCTATTTCGGCGAGGTTATGGTCCGAAAGCAAGGAATCATAACCCTCCCACTTCACCGCATTTCTACTGATCCGCCTGTGGGGTTCGCCTATTTGACCTCAGAAAATATCGACTGGCCTCCCGATTTTGGATCACTCGGTTACTAAGGCCGATGAAATGCCGATGTCGTCGATTTGTCTGATCCAGGCGTTTATGGGCCTGCCTTTCCTACATCGCCATGTCTTTGGAACGTTCATTGATATTGCCTTTTTAACAGGGTTCAAATTATCTCTTCTTTGAACGTGGCAATACCAGCTGGGACGGTCGTTGTCTATTTTTCGTACGATGGTTTCCTTGATGTGAAGGCTTCCACGGATCTTCGAACTTCTTATTCGATCAAGCTTTGTCACTCCTGCTAACATGCGAAGCATCTTCATCTCAGCTGCCGTTAATTTACCCTCATACTTTTTGTACATTGTCCAACATTGTGAACCATATGTAAGCGCTGGACACACAACTGCAGTGTAGAGCCTTCCTTTCAACTTAGGTGAGAGCGAAAATGCCGCTCACAGAAGATAGAGGAGTTTTCTCGCCACTTCATCCACCCTACGCTTACGCCAGATATTTTAACTTTTCGCACTTGGGAAGTACTGTTCCATTTAAATAAATGTTTGGAATAAGCCTGAGTGGATCAGAGAACGGGCAACACAGTACTCTGTCTTTTTTGAACTAATGCGATACCCATTTCCCTCCAAAACGTCCACCCACACATCAAGTGCTCGTTGCAGGGATGTAGGATCCTCACTTATGATGGCTCCATCGTTAGCAAAGAATAACTGATGTTTCTTGGAGTCCGTCACTTTACCTTCAAGTAGATAGTCAAGGACTGTAATAAAGAGCAAAGGACTTAAGACACACCCCGACTTTGATTGGGAACTCTTCGGTTACTCCAGCGGGGCATCTTACTCTTGTCTTTGCTCCTTCGTACATGTCCATGATCATATGTACATAGGATTTTGAAACCCCTCGATGTCTTAGCGCTACCCATATTAGATCTCGTGGTTGTCTGTCGAATGCCTTTTCAAAGTCAACCAATACAATATGCAAATCGTGTAAGATTGCGATGTTTTTCCATTATGCTCCTTATACTTTGGATTGCATCTGCGGTTGTTAACATTCCCTTTGTTCACAGGGAGAAGGTAGCTTTCCCTCCATTGATTGAGCTCAGAGGACATCTCGTCTACCCCAACCGCTTTTATTTTTTCTGGAGTATTCAACCGCCTCACTAACTTCTTCGACTGTAATGTTGGGTATTTCTTCACAGTTAGGAGTGGCTCTTGGAAAGTATAGCCAGAGAAACTGTTCATTCAAAAGTCGATCACAATACTGCCGCCACCTCTGCAGAATTTTGTCGTTATCCACAAGAAGCTGGCCATGAGCATTGTTAATAAGCTTTGGCGAACGAATCTCCTGTGCATTCCTCCTTCTTTGTGCGGCTGTTTCGAAGATGGTTGCGCTCCTGTTCATATTCGGGGATGACGGGAATACATTTTCCCTCAAACAAAAGTTAGGTATCTTCAAAAAAGGGAAAAAATTATCAGGGAATAAATAGATATCGCAATTGCGTTGAAAATTCTCTTGAATTGTCATTCATGATACTTATTTCTTTTCCGAGGAATTATTTCCTATTTTTTTAAAGAAACTTAATTTTTGCTCGGGGGAAAAATTCCGAGGGAAAATTTATTCACGATAACCCTGATTGTGTCGTCGCAGCTCCTGGATAGCCTGGTTTGTATCAGCAACCGGGGATGATGTTTTCTCCAGCTCACGATAAAGGCTTTCCGTATTCTCTGCTTGAAGCTGGGAGCACTTCTATGCTTTTTTCTTGCATCATCTGTATTCCAGTTCAAGGCGAGCTTTTTCGTCTCTATTTTTAGAGGGGCACTTTGACCAGGCTTTGAAAGCCGCTTTCTTCTTATTTATAACTTCTTTATCTTCATCACTCCACCACCATGTTTCTTTGGCGTGTTGGTGATGGCCTTTTGAAGCTCCTAGCAGTGATTTGGCCTTCTGTAAGCATGTTAGCTGTAGGGAATCCCATATATTTTGTGCTCTGCACTCTTCATCCTCAGTTCTGTTGATGGCGTGAAACAGGTAATTTTTTATCACGAAAACAAAAGCCTCGCCTTTTTCTTTGTCCAGATTGTACCACTTCATTTTCTCAGGGACCCTTGTTTGTTTGATTTTCTTTGGTGTCTTCATAAAAATGTCTGTTAGCAGGAGACGGTGTTGCTGAGCGATAGCTTCTTCCAGGATCACTTTGCAATCTTTTACCCGAGGATTTATGAAAATGGCTACTAAATGGTAGTTAATCTGGGTTTCAGCTCCACCACTGCTGTAAGTGATCAGGTGTCAGCTTTTTTTGATGAAAATGGTATTTAACACGATAAGACCGTGTGATTTGCACATGCTTAAGATGTCTTCACAAGGAATGTTTCTAATGCCGTATCACAGTCCTTCATGGCAGTCTTCATAGACTTCGTTTGACTTCCCGACATGTCCATTCAAATTTCCTCCAACAAACAGAAATTCTTCCTTTGGGATGTTCTTAAGGAGATTGTGGAAATCCAGCCAAAATACATCTTTATCCCTCTGCTCGCACCCAATTTGGGGAGGATATGCATAGACAATATTCCATACCCCTCCTTGTATTACTAGTTTGAGAGAAATCAAACGGTCGCTGGACTTCGAAATGCTCAAGATGTTACCAAGCAGCTCTGCCGCAAGGATGATACCGATTTCGTTCCTAGCCTTTTCCGTTCCGTAGTATCTCGTAATCTTTTGTCTAGGAAACGCGTCCGATTTCCGGTGTTTTGCCATTTCGTCTCTTGGACACACAAGATATTCACCCGCCTTCTATTCATCATCTCTTCCAGCTCGTAATTTCGACCGGTCATGCTTCCAACGTTCCAACTCGCGACTCTCAAAATTCGTCCAAACTGTTTCATTTAACCCCGATATAATATTCGCGGCAATTAGCTTAATGCTGAAGCGAAATTTGTAAAACATGACTTTACACTATTAGCAATCATTGCAGGGTAATCGCTGTCTTCGAATTAAGAAGGAAACAGATGAATTCCGAAAGCGAGCTGTCACTCGTAGGAAAATCGCAGCTTTTTTTCATATTTGAACTTCAAAATATTGCTCTTTGAACCGAAATGATAGTGAGAAATGGCATCCAGAAATATTTGGTCCCTGGAATCTCAAAAATCTTCAATTCCTGAGAGTAACTGCAATTTTTCTGAACTTCTCCATTTCTTCTTTAAATCAAACAAGCCTAATACTTATTCACATACAGGAAAACCGAGAAGGGATCAGGCCCAGCCAATTTGTGTGTGTGCCAGTAAGCAGAGGATTGTAACTAGATGAACAT
The DNA here is from genome assembly GCA_945910035.1 of Brachypalpus laphriformis. NCBI lineage: Eukaryota > Metazoa > Arthropoda > Insecta > Diptera > Syrphidae > Brachypalpus > Brachypalpus laphriformis. Next base: position 194,618,975 of record OX246754.1, on the reverse strand, counting down.
TTTCACTACCCAGGATTCGCATATGAAATTAAAAAGGCGTTCTTAGATGATTGGCAAGGGACATGGAGGCCTTTTTAATGTTTATTGCCACCACGTCGGATATAGAATCTACCTAAGGCCTTAATTTAAGCACTTTACAGCACTTTACAGCACGTAGAACACAAAACACCTTTGCAATGAAAAGTAGATAGAAGGAAGTACGAGGATTCAATAACCTGCTTGCTCAAGCTCTCAGATAGCTAATTGCTTTAAAACTACATTAAACTGCTTCCCCTAGTACAAAGATCTTGTCAATCAATTGTTTCTTAAAATCTTCTTACCCTCTAGTGTCAATTTCTCTTTCTTTCAGAAAGTCATTGTTTTCTTAAACAACTACAGGCTTTGCTGGCTTTAGCATATCCTTCCTCAACTAGCCCTGATTTTTGAGAGACAATTTTGAACTCTCCAGTAGCACTCCTGCGAACTGCTTGATCGAAGAATCAAATAGTTATGCTCCTTGCAAGGGTGATAACTTCGAACCACTTTAATTGGCAGATAAAGTACCACATCCTGCCACAAGACTACTCAGCATATTTAGTATAGAAAGCATTGCATTGTGCTGTTGAATCTGCATTTATACGTGGCTCTAGATCTAGAAGTTCCGAATGTTTCAAAATTCGTTGCCATCTTCACGAAAATTATTTGAACGTATTGCATCAAGTTATATTCAAATTCATTACTCTTGGTCTATTTATGTTTTTTATCGAACGTTGCTTTATTTGTTTCCAGCCATTACAAAATCCTGTACATCATCTTCACCCTCATTTTACCGACAGCTGTGCCCTGTTTCCTTTGGAATGAAACATTACTCGTATCGTTCTTTGCCACTTTCTTTGCTCGCTACATCGTGCAACTGAACTTCACTTGGTCAGTTAACAGTGCCGCTCATATGTTTGGCAATAAACCCTACGACAGGTAAGACTCTAACCATCACATTCTAACAGCCTTACTAATCCAATTTCATTTCTCCCCATAGGAACATCCTATCGGCTGAATCCATTGTCGTATCCATCGTTGCTGGTGGTGAAGGATGGCACAACTACCATCACACCTTCCCATGGGACTACCGTACCGCTGAATTGGGCATGCCCTACAATCTTACCACCAAGATCATCGATTTTCTAGCTTCAAAGGGTGCTGTTTACGATCGCAAAACCGTCAGCGACACTGTCTTGCGTAGCCGCATCTTGCGCACTGGTGATGGTACCCATCACGCTTATGGAACTGAAGCCATGGCCAGTAAAGCTAATGGTGATGTTGACGAAGGTGCCAAACTTGACAGCAATGGTCTGAGAAAATACATTGTCGAAAAGAATCGCATCAACAAACTGATGATTGACGAATTGGAGAAACTCAAGCAAGTCAAAGGTGACGATATGAATAACAACAACAATAATAATAACAACGAAAGCTGTTCAAAAGCGAAACTAAACATCAATGACTTGGCTAAGAGCACGAGTACGAGCATAACCAAAGATAAGCAAGCGTTAAATGTTTGAGTTCAAAGAAAAAAGGACGAAACAAATCATAAAAGGAATTTTAATTTAATTTAACACTATTGATGGATGTAAATTGCTTTGTTTTTATTTCTTTTTACATTTATATATTATTTGTGTGCATAAGACTTATTCCAAAAAGTATATCTTTAAGGTTTTACTTTATAAGTGAGAGTATTTTTAAGCAAATCAAAAAAAAAAAAAAAACAGCAAGCCAAGGACGACGAAAGAGACTAGTAGAAGAAAAGCGAAAAATAAATATGAGTCCAAGCTTAGTCCCCGAGAAGGCCTAAAGTAACCTCAAGAGTCAAAGTCATGCTGAGCTATGCGTACTATGTTTCTCCATAGAGTGTGAATGGTCATTAGAGCTGTAAGGAGCGTGTAAAAACATACAAAAATTACGATGAAATGTATATTATAACCTTAAAGCTTAAGAAATTGTGTTGTGGATTAAGTTAACAAAATTAGAAGAGAATAAAATTGGTTTATATTGATTTATATTAAGGGATACTTTAGTTTTTTACCAAATAAAAAATAAATAAAGTTACGAAATAAGTTTAAAAATTAAAATGTTTTTCTTATAGATATACGTACACGTATCTATAATATATTCTCTTTCTCCTAAATACATATTTTTATTACGATAAGGGCTATAATCTTTAAACGTTTGAATAGACCGGAACAGGACTTTTTTATTTTTCTACATAATCTCCCTTGACTCCAACACACTTAGCCCAGCGTTTCTCCAATATCAGTATTCCTTCTCGGAAGTGAGAGTCTAAAAGGCTGTGAAAATATTCATTTACGGCCCTCTCAACTTCTGCATTGGATGCGAAGCGCTTCCCAGACACATATTTCTTCAAGTTTGGGAACAGATGGAAGTCTGAGGGTGTCAAATCAGGTGAATAGGGGGGATGGCTGAGCAAATCGTACCCCAAATCCCGCAGTTTTCCCATCGCCAACGCACACTTGTGTACAGGCGCATTGTCCTGGTGAACGATGATTTTTTTCGTCTTCAAGCCAGGCCTCTTCTCGTGAATTTCGGCATCTAGCTGGTCAAGAAGGTTGGAGTGATATTCGCCTGTAATTGTTCTGCTTTTCTCAAGGTAATCAATTAACAGGATCCCTTTCGCATACTGAAACAAACTGGCCATGACCTTTCCGGCAGATGCGATCGACTTCGCTTTCTTTGGCGCTGAACCACCGGCTTCCACCCACTGCTTCGACTGCTGTTTCGTTTCTGGCGTGTAGTGGTGGACCCATGTCTCATCCATGGCGACAAATCACCGCACAAAATCGGTCGGATCCCTATTGAATCGGTCCAAAGATTGTCGCGAAAATCATTTGCACATTTGCTTTTGATCGGCATTCAGCAAATGCGGCACCCATCTTGCGCAGAGCTTTCGCATCCCTAAGTTTTTGTACAAGATATTTCGCACCCTCTCTTCCGATATAACGGGTTGGCCATCTAGTGATTTCTTTTTAAATCATAGGTTATTTTGACACTGACAGCTGTTTCCCGCTCGAAATCTTGACAGAAAGTCAGTATCATACCTCCGCAGTACGAAATGAGTCGTTTTACGCTTGAACAACATTGGGAAATATTGAAAACTTATTTCCAAAGTGAGTGCTGTGTAGCCCAAACAGTGCGTTTTTTGAAAAGAAGTTTTGGCCGAAATGAAGCACCCTCCGTGCCTACTGTACGAAAGTTTGTGCAAAGAGTTCGTGAGACTGGTATGCTAGTGGACAACACTCATGGTTCCCGTCATCGTACGGTGCGCACAGAAGAGAATGTGGCTGCTGTAGCAGAGAGTGTGAGACTCAATTCACGAACATCAACTCGTCATCGATCTCAACAGCTCAACATTTCACGCACTAGCCTGAGGACAATTCTGCACAAAGATCTGGGATTATTATTATTACAATTATTATTCGCTTACAAGGTCCAATTGATTCAGCAATTGAAAGCGCACGACCATCCGCTTCGTTATCGCTTCGCAGTTTGGGCCTTAGAGCAGCTTGAATTGGACAACGATTTTGGGCGAAAAATCATCTTTTCTGACGAGGCACATTTTGATCTCGGCGGCTACGTTAACAAACAAAATTGCCGCATCTGGGGCTCGGAAAACCCGCATGTTATTATCGAGAAGCCAATGCATCCACAGAGAGTGACAGTTTGGTGCGGATTGTGAAGTGGTGGCATCATTGGACTATTTTTCTTCGAAAATGAAGCTGGGAACAGCGTTTCGGTCAACGTTGGGCGTTACAGAGCCATGTTAAGAACTTTTTTTTTTACTGAAATTGAAGACATGGATTTGGACGACCTCTGGTTCATGCAGGATGGCGCGCCATGCCACAATCGGTCTTTTGCGCACCAAATTCCCAAATCATGTTATCAGCCGTCTTGACGATGTCAATTGGCCGCCTCGGAGCTGCGATTTGACACCTTTGGACTTTTTTTTGTAGGAAACCGTGAAAGACCGATATTATGCCAACAATCCGGAAACGATTCAAGCACTTAAGGCCAATATCATCCAAGCAATCCGTGAGCTACAGCCCGAAACCATCAACAAGGTCTTGGAAAATTGGAGTGATAAAATGCACTACTAGAGAAAAGCACGCAAAAAATGGCAACAAACTCGGGCTCCGCAACATAAAGCACATCTTAACCGTTTGTGCAACTCACTAAAAAGTTCTATTAAAACCTTAAGAATAATGAAATGCAAACTTACCTAGAAAGCTTAACGGCAGAAAAAGATTCTAATTATTCGCTTTGGAAGGCTATAAAAGGTATTAAAAAACCTCAAATTCAAGCCGCCCCAATTAGGAAAAATCATTCGTCTTGAGCCAGGCATGATAAAGAGAAAGCGCAAGTTTTTGCCACCCACCTGGAAGAAACTTTCAAACCGTTTGATGGACAAGCTCTTATTGAAAATATAAATACGTCTTATATAGCCAATAGCGTAATAAGAAATGCAACACTTACCGAACTTAAGGAAGAAATAAAGAAACTTAGACCTAAGAAGGCTCCTGGATACGACCTAATTACGGGAGAGGTTCTTAAAGCCCTACCAAGGAAAGCTCTAATTAAGCTTCTGTTCATTATAAACGCCGCACTTAGACTAGAATATGTTCCCAGTCAATGGAAAGTCGCCGAAATCATAATGGTCCTTAAGCCCGGAAAGCCGCCGAATGAAAAAACGCCTTATAGACCGATTTCGCTTCTTCCAATTATATCAAAGGTGTTTGAGAGAATATTGATTAGGCGAATACAGCCGGTAATAGAAGAAAGGCATCTCTTTCCGAATCATCAATTCGGATTCAGAAGTAAGCATTCTACAGTTGAACAAGTACATCGAATAACACATGTAATCGAAAAGTCACTTGAAGAAAAAAAGATTTGTTCAAGCGTATTCCTTGACGTCTCTCAAGCCTTTGACAAGGTCTGGCACGAAGGCTTAAAGTTTAAATTACGACAAGTTCTGCCAGAGCACCTATATAATATTTTGAAGAACTACCTTACGAATAGACTATTCCGCGTCAAATGTGGAAATGAATATTCAGATTTTAAGGAAATAATGGCTGGGGTGCCGCAAGGAAGCGTTCTTGGTCCAGTCTTGTATCTATTATACACCCGTGATATACCGCAAGTAGAAGGCACTGAGCTAGCTGCATTTGCCGACGACACTGCTATCTTGGCAGTAGGTAAAACGGTCGAAGATAGTACAGAAAAACTGCAAGAAGTTTTGGATAGAGTAAATGAATGGACAAAGGTTTGGCGAATCGCACTTAACGAGACCAAATCTGTTCATGTAAATTTTACTTATAAGAAAGTAAATAATTTGCCGATCTTTTCAAACTCGGTTCAAATCCCGTTTGCAAACGAGGCTAAGTATCTTGAAATGACATTGATACAAAGCTGAAATGGAAAACGCACGTTAAGAAAAAACGCAAAGAACTAGATAATAAATATAGAGAAATGTATTGGTTACTTGGAAAATATTCCAAGCTTAATATAGAGAACAGACTGCTTTTATATAAGCAAGTGCTAAAGCCCGTATGGACATATGGTATACAACTCTGGGGTTGTACCAAAATAACTAATATTAAAATTTTACAATCTTTTGAAAACAAAGTGCTAAGAGGTATTGTTAATGCGCCATGGTATATCAGAAATAGCGATATCCATAGAGATCCTGGCATTAAAACAATCGAAGACGAAATTCAAACCTACGCGAGAAAGCATAGAAATCGACTAGAAAGTCACGTAAATATTACAGTCCTCCAACTTTTGGAAGAAAGAAATTTACTGCGCCGTCTACAAAGAACCAAACCTTTAGACTTAGCGTGATAAGTAACCGCGTCTAAACTGCGGAGCTGGCAGGAACTTCTAATGGGAAGGTCCCTGCAAAACGTCCTTATTACGTGAAACGAAAACTACTTGATAAGTCGAATACTTAGTTGTAGTAAAAATGAAAACAAGTCTGTTTTGAAGGGAGGTTTTTTAGTGGGTAAGAATCCCACACTACTATGAGCACGCGCTGTCGATCCTCATAGTGTCTTGTTGAAGATTTTCACCTACCCTCGGGAAAAAAAAAAAAAAAAAAATTCACTACTGCGAGGCCAGCCGAGGCAGCCACTTGAACGACGTTGTGTTCCACAATTAATGGGAATGTTTGCTCTTACTAATAAAGTCATAATACATGGAAAAGATCTCATTTTGTTCAATTTATTGCATTTTTAAAAAGAAGATCGTCCAACACGATATCATGCACTTTTTCGATGGTTTTGGGTGTGGTTGCGGTTTTTGGCCGTCCTTCACGTGGGTCATCTTCGAGGGACGTGCGACCACGTTTAAATTCAACTGCCCACTTTTTAATGATTGACATGGAAGGACCAGAGTCCCCGTAAACTTTTGTCAACTTTTAATGAATTTCCTTAGGGGTTAACCCATCCAAAACGAAGAATTTTATGACCGCACGATATTCAAGTTTATCCATTTTAACGAAAAACACACAAGACGTCTACTGCAAAAATTCGTGTAAGCAAACTACTTGAGAGAACAAGTTGAAACTTGTCATACGCACTAATGAGAAGTGTACCCAGGCAGGAAATATAAATTTTTTGCTGATTGGAACGCTATCTCTGCGTCAGGCCGAGAACTTTTCACCTTGCCTCGTATTATATTAATACATGAACATGAATTTTATCATGCGTTTTTTACCATTTATTTTAAAAGTAGGGGGACGAAACTTATATCATTCGAAAGGTTTTTTTTTTTCTTTTTTTTTGCATGTGCCAAGGAGTGTGGTAATCCTCGAAAGATGCTAGTAACCCGGGCTGCTAGCATGTACGATTCGCAAGCCCGAATAATCGATGCCAGGAGTGCGCCTACGTACTAACCCATATCCTGCACACTACTACACGCTGGACTGCCGTTAGGTATTAATTCGCGGGGTTGGTTAGCATATCACGCTATTTATCTTGCATGAGCTGTTGCTGCTTCTTCTGCTTATGCTGCTCAATTTGCACATTCATTATATTGCGCCAGTTTCTTTTACTGTATTCTGTATTCATATGTCATTATGTGTCTGTTTGTGAGTTTCAACTTTATTAAGTATTTGTGTACAGTACAGTTTTGTTTTCTCAGCTTCCAGTATTTGTGGGATCCTCATTTCTTGCTGCTGCTCATTCCTCCAGACGTAGTTGCTGGTGATGATTTCATTTGCTGTATTCCAGGCTTCATTCGTCGTCAACATGAATCTTATAAGTCCACTCCGAGACACTTGGCCGCCGGTTGCTCTCTCTAATGTGTTTCTGGTCATCGTACACATCCGGCATTCCATCAAAACATGTTCCGCGTTCTGGATTTTGCCTTCACAGTGCGAGCAATATGGGTCATCCACGTGTTTGTATTTGTGGAGATACTCCCGAAAGCATCCGTACCCCGATAGAAACTGTGTCATGTAGAAGTTTACTTCTCCATATTTCCTGCTGATCCATTCCACAACGTTGGGGATCAGCGAATGGATCCATCTTCCTTTGGGTGTGGTGTTCCACCTGTGTTGCCGTTTTGCTTGTACAGCCTCGCTGGTTGCTGTGGGCATTTTTATTTCCAGATCTATTGGCATGCGACCGGAGATTACGCTAATTGCCTCCACGGATACCGTCTGAAAGTCAGAGCACACTCGTAGCGATGCGTTTCTGTTGGCCGAGTTTATCCGTCTCATGTACGTTATCCAGTACATCGCTTGTGCCCATATGGGAGACGCGTACATAAGGATCAACTTGCTTACCGTTGCTAGCAGATTTCTAATTGGCAGCCTGAGTTCTCCAACGTTTGCCATTAATCTTGACAGTGCAGCTACTGCCCTGAAGGCTCTCTCGACTGCGTACATCAGGTGCTCAGTTTAGCCTGTGATCCAGCAGCACTCCAAGGTACTTAATGTGTATATGCGACTCAATGGTTTGCTCACCGGCATGTATAGTGAGATGTTCTACCTTTGTTCTGCTGCTTAATAGAACTGCTTCCGTCTTTTGATCTGCCATCCAGACCTGATGCATGTAACTTGATGCCTGTAGCCATGCCTTCACGCTCCTAGTTGTTTGGCTGCAGTTTTCGGACACTTGTTCTAGAGTTTTTGCTCCGATGATTACTGCAATGTCATCAGCGTAGCCGATAATTTCTACTCCACTACTCCACTCGGCCTTGGCGTTCTTATTATGGCATCATACATTATATTCAACGGGGCTGGGCCTAATACTGACACTTGGGGGACTCCTCCCGTAATTGTACTTCTTAGGCCCCTCTTCCGTGTCATAATAAAGAGTTCTCTTACTGAAGTAGCTGCCTATTATTCTCAGCAGGTAGTTAGGTATACGCAGGTTGTCTAGCGCTCTAACTATGCAGCTCCAGCTGGCTGAGTTGAATGCGTTTTGACGTCGAGAATTACGACGGCGCAATACTGCCTTCTTTGCCCTGCGATAGCTTCCCGCGCAATGTCGCACAGTGCCTTTATAGTCCCTATGGTGCTTCGTTACTTTCTAAAGCCGTACTGCCGAGTAGAGAGCCCCTAGTCTCCTTCCATGTATGGCGCTCGTCTTGTGCCTATTAATTTTCCTAGCACTTTCTCCAGTCTGTCAAGCATGCACAATGGCCTGTACGACGACGGTGGCTCAGGTGGTTTGTTTCCCCTTGGGATGAGGACTAGCCGTTGCCTTTTCCACTGTAGTGGGAAATTGCCTTCCATTAGGCATGTCGTATAAAGGTGTGTTAAGATCTCTGGTCTTGCTTTAATAGCTCCTTTTAGCACGTAGTTCAGGATCCGATCCATTTCCGGCGTCTTGTTGCTTCTAAAACTTCCTCTGTGGTGACTGGTGGTATTGCCTCTGTTTCTTTCGCTGCTCCTTGTGGTAGGGTGAATCCATCTTTCCTCAGGAAAAGAGCGCAGAAAATTGAGTGCATGATATTCGGGCAAGTCGGTGCAGCTGCCGTGCCGTTCTTTAATTTTTTCATGGCTATTTGATACGCGCTTCCCCATGGATTATGTTATATTTCCTCTCTTAGTGCCTGGAAGCATTTGACTTTGCTCTTTTTTATCAGCTTACGGAGTTGTGATCTCTTTCTCTGAAACTGTCCTCTCAGTACCTCATAGCCCTGTGTACCTATACCTCTCTCTGCTGGCATCTTCGCATTCTATGACATTCTGCTCGTGTATTGGCGATGTCGTCATTCCACCAGTATACAGGTGTTCTCCCATTTCCGGTTCCCTTCCGTGGCACGGCTGCGTCGCATCTTCAGGAAAAGGTCATCCTCATTCGAAAAGTACTGCGCCATAGATGTGCACCAAAAAAATAAGAAATCATGTGCGTATGTTACCGTTAAGTCAGATAAAATAAAGTAAACATACACACATGATTTTCCCATACAAAAAGCTTTAACTAATTAAATGAAAGCATTTTGATCACGTTCATGGCTCTATGAGCTTAGATCCGTTTGCCTTCCTTGCACGGGAGAATATTACAAAAAACGTATGTAAACAAATATGTGCATAGCGTTGTTTCTGTATTTCCCATCGGTCGAGTTTGTACCACACGCGATACTAGTCCATCTTAATAGAAATCATCATTAAAACTAAATCGTATAAAAAGAAGTCGCCAAAATGTGTATGAATAGGCTAATCTCGAGAACCACTAAAGGGATTAGGAATGGTTGTTGTGTATTATAATTGCTCTACCACTTACATGAACTGAGCATTCGAGGTCTAAGTGGCAGAAAGGGGGTTGAAATTATATCATAATGGATTACGCCCTAGCATTAGCATAATACTCTCACCATCATCTTTTTACGGCAGCTTTTGCATGTTGTCTTGGGCTTTCTTGGCAATCTAGTCATAGCTCAGCTTGTCTGCGGTTATCATACAGTGTCCCTTTCTCATCACAAGTTGCATTACGTTTCAAAAGTAGCGCTGTTTTTTGTCGGTTAATAAATGAAAATACCACCTAAAGTCATCAGAGGTTATTGTCTTGTGTCTCGTACAAAACGTTGTTCGAGCCCTGAGTACAACCCGAACTGTAGGGCCACTTAAGTAAGGAAGTTCCCTCGCATCAGCAATGGAATTCGCTTACACAAGCTGGTCGAAGACTGGGTCGTCCTAGCTAAGTGCTTCGTAAAGCGGTTGATGAAGAATTAAGGAAATGGCTTCGAGAGAGCTGAAATACAATAAATGAATCCGAATTCGTTGACGCCCTACGTTTTTGTTTTTTTTTTTTTTTAAACACGTGTATATGTTTTCTTGTGCATACATATGTACATAGTAAACTAACTTATCCATACTTCGCCCACCTGCGAGTAGATATTTTCGATGGGCGGTCTTTTACTCATTTTAGTTAATGCTTATGTGTTTATTCTTTGGAATACAATTGCCAACTGCATACACATTCAATACTGAAAATGTTTAAAATAAAACACAAACACATCCACATTCCGTCAGCCACTCCGCAGCTCCGCTATTAAAGATAACGAAAAGAGTACGAAAGGAGAATTACAAAAAAAAATACTATTTCCACCACTGAGTGCAGATACGAGATCATGATCAAGAAAAAATTAATAAAAATTCTGAATTCTTCAAAATATAATTTTGATATTACCTCAGTTTCTAGATAACTTAGAAAGATTATTTTGGGCTTAAAGTCTGCATCTTTAAGGCCCCAAACAAACACATAGGCGCCCCGGCGCAGTGGTTAGTCTGTCGGACCACTGCGCGTGAGGTTCAAGGTTTGAATCCCAGAAGACGCAAAAAATTGTTTCATAGTCACACCTCTCACGAACGTTTGACAAGCATGCGTGAGTATTGTTGTCACGTGAAATCTTTTCACGAAACAAATAAAAACTGCCCTTGGTATACGACAGAAAACTGTATATCCCATCCACTCGTGTGAAAAATACAACTTACACAACACGATTGGTGGCGAGAAGATAGCCCTAGGCCCTTCATGGGTTGTTGCGCCAAATATATAAAACATCTGTATATGCATACGAGTATATACACGATGAAAACTCCGCGAGTGCAGTTCTCATTTACACGACTGTCTTCATATTCTTTCACGCCTAATCGCTACTCAACTGCCGAAATATATTGTAGATCCGCGCTGTTTCTGTGCGGTTTCCGCGCCATTATGCCCTGTCTGTTCAGGACCATATACATATAATTTACGTCTATGAAGCAGTCGCATGATGTAAGTTGGAAAGGAGAGACAGAGATATAAGGTTTCAATAAAACTTCGGGGTGTGGCGTCCAGATAGCTGGAGGGAATCGCTTTACCATTTTTTCCTTGTCTATGATTAACAGTATTTTTTTCCCGACCGCCTAATGTCATTCACATCAATCCTCAAACAGTACCAACAATTTATGCAGCGACAGATCTCTTTTTTTAGATTCGCTTAAAGGTCCATCCACAGCTCGGCGAACTGCGAATGCCCAAACTGCGAACAAACAGTTTTTAGCACATTTATTCGTACGCCCTTGGCAGTTTTATTATTCCAAAAGAACGGAGCTTAATTTATCTATCGATTAATATATGTATAAAAAGTTGATTTGTAATTATTTTCTGCGAAGAAATTAACAATTCGCCGATTTTTCCGGGAATAAGCGAATGATTTTTGCGAACTGTCAACTTTTATTCACATTCCACACATGTAGGACGCAATCCACATTCCCGCGACCAAAACATTCGCGAGAGTTTAACCTCACAATTCTTTTGTTTTGTTCTTGGTGGGTAAGATCGTGGTTGAATTTATCGAATGAAGGTAAGATATAACATTCCCAATGAAAGTCACGCTATGTATTTATGTGTTTTTCACGTTTAGGCAATTAGTTACAAAATGAATGACAACTGAAATTCGCGGATTGCCGCGACCAGATAAAAAAGTAGCTATGAAAGAAATGTCAAAATTTGCGAATATTCGCTTATTCGCATTCGCAGGTCGCTGAGCTGTGAATGGACCTTAAGTGTCGAAACAGACTATTTTGACAACCTTCAGATGTGTTTTCATTTTCAAAAAATGCTTAAGAACTGTCATTTGGGCATTTTGCCAATGTGAGTTTATTTTTCGCTCTAAACTTGATTTCCATATTGGCATCTTTACTTTATTGGATAACAAGTATATTTTTATTAATTTAAACAGAATTCAAGGCGAATAAAAAACTAGTCTATTGTTTCCGCAATATGTAAAATAGGTGATAACCACAATTGCCACATATGTATGTCTTTGACAGTTCCACTTTCTTTACCCAAGGAAAACCTGGGTTGACTTCAAAGTGACCTAAGGTTTGTCAAAAAATGCTTTAGAGCGAAACCCGAGCGGACCGAGCTGTCAAGAAGGATACCTCATATGACCAACTGCTGACATAATCCATCGCAATTGATCGGACTGACTTTATACATTTCATGAGAAATAAATAAATGTATCCTGACATCAGGATTTGAGCTATGAACCATTAGCCTTGCAATCGATGGCGTCTGTTTTAAAAAAATATACATATATAGATCAAAAAACCAGACAACCAATATTATTAAACCTTCAGTACAACTAAATTATTTGATAATAGTCCTCTATAAATATGATAAACTAGCTGGGCCGTACTCGCGTTAATTCGCAAAGTTCTTAAAAAACTTTTGTTGACTATAATATTAGAAACAAATTTAAATATGGTGATCGTATGCAAAATAATGAATTTCAGAGAAATAATTGTAAGAAAAATAGGTATTATAGAAGTTTTGACACATGTATTGTATGTATATTAGTTTTTTTTTTATAATTTGCGCGCACTCAAAGGGCTATGAATACCTTTAACATGTTTACACACAGTGCGGGCGTTAGAAAGGATGGATAGAGAGAGAGAGAGAAAGATTTTTGTGTAGTGGTTCTTGAAGCTCAGTGGTTTATGCTTCAGCTAGTGCTTTGGGATAGACAATGACAATACTCATCATTGATGTGTGCAGAAAAACATCTACTGAAAGTGGGAGAGTATGGCACAACCCAATTATTATTTATTTCGTTTGTTGTCACGATAGTTTCAATTGCCAGCATGTTCGAAAGAAAGTCGACGATATTGTGAATATTCATCATTACCATTTTTCAGATCAATATATGCACGTGTGGTAGACCTCTTTTTTGCCATTCTTTGGTCAACATGTAACATTTTATCTCTTCAAAAATATAATTTTTATGAAAAAAATGCATTAATTTCTAATATTTAAGACAAAAACCTGTGGAACTATTTTATTCTGTCAATTTTCTGTCCTGGAAAAAGCTCAGCTTTGATTTTAGACCACTCCAAACTACATGTCATAGGTATAAAAAGATCTGGGCGACCATGTTTTCTGACATGCATATGTACATATGTACATTGCATCTTAAGTTTTTTTATCTCCGTGATCCAGTTAACATAATATGATATACATACAAAACAGTAATAGGAATGGGGGAAGAAGAGCTTGCGAGAACCGCGGAATAATAATGTAATGGAACAAAGCAGTAACCTCGTCATTGTGAGTGAATCGAACTTATCGATGTAAGCAAGTGAAAATAATGAATGTTTGTAAAATAGTTATTTATTTATTTCTCAGCATGAAGTTATAATTAAGAAGGCTGGCAAAAATCCTCATCCTAACCTTCCACGTAGGTGCCAGCCGGAAATAACCACCACAGCAGTCTTGTACGATGTCAAGATGGGGTTAGCCAAGACCAGGAGGTTTTAAAGAGAATTCTTAGCTACTCAATAGCTTAATTCTCTATTTATGCTTTTTGGTCATCGGATCGAGGTACCTGATTTCAGTGGTGGAGTGAGCGCTTAATGCACGAAACCGTGCCCAAGAATACAAGGCTGGGGGTTAAACCAGTCTCTAACGAGCTCCTTCGGACGCACAGGCGGGGTCCGTCGTATTTTGCCTTATCCCGATACTACGGCGCTGTCGGGACTGACCGTAATTCCGTATTACTCGTGGGTCCAAAATCCGAAAAATTTAAAAATGAACAAAAATAAAACAAAATAAAATGAAAACAAAAAAAAATTAATTTCCTGGCAATTCATCGGAAGACGAAATGCTCGCTTCCAGCCAGGAAAGACGGTGGAGAGCGAGACGCTCCCCAAACCTTTAAAAACCACTACAACCACAGCGTCGGACACTCGACTTAGTGCCCATAAGCGCGAAGCACCCAACTCTCGCAAGTCGGCCAGCAACCGTAGGAAAAGCGCGTGCCAGCGTGCCATCTTCATTCTGGGTAAGATTACTAAGAAAGAGGTGGACGGCACGGCTTCCGAACGGGACCTGGCCGATAAAGTCAAATTCCAGAAGGTTGTTGATGAGTACATCAACTTCCGCAATACCCCACAACTTTCCAAAAGCGATGCAGCAAAGCGTAACCGATCCCAGGAGGAAATCAAGTCCGATTCCCAAAGGATCAAAGTCCCTAAGCCGTCAACACCCAACCCCAATGAACCTTCCACCTCCTCGGCTTTCCAAGCGACACGAACTGTCAGCGAGGTTGTCAGAAACGACCTCCAAGTCGCCCTGGTAGACGAGCTCTCTACCGACGGCAAGGAAGTGACTGAAGTCTGGGGAGCCATTGAGGTCAAACTATCCCAGATGGTCATGGACCATCTTATTAATAACCAAGGAGGACCGCTGCCCTGCTTCGACTCAGCTGAGATCATGCGAGGACGCCTTCTCTAAGGAATTCCTAAGCGGCTGCGTTCACAAGATCCGTGACGCATGGGACGACTTGAGGCTCAAGCTGATCCTGGCCAGAGAGATTCCGAGGAGACCAAGAATCCGCATTTGGCTCCCTAACATGGCCATTAACGACAACCTACTGCTAAACTGCCTGAAGCTGCATAACCCTACGATTCCCATGGATGACTGGAAAGTTATCAAGGTTGAGGAACCCCACAACAATACCCTCTCCTTCCTTCTTCTTATTAATGAAGACAGTGCCGTCTCCATTGAGAAGAACGAATGCAAACTCCGCTTCGGCATCAGGCATGCCAAAGTAAAAATGTTCCGATCCTCTGGTCTCACTGACGACTTAGACGAAGTCGACGATGCCAACAAGTTGTTGGAGGACATGAGGATTGAAACTACATCCCAAACCACAAATAACACCGATAATACCTATGCTGAAAGTCATTCAGATTAATCTGCACCACTCGATTAGTGCTACAGATAGTCTGGTGCTTTTTCTCAAGGAGGAAAACATTGACATCAGCATTGTCCAAGAACCCTGGGTAAACAACCGGAATAACCTCAATCATGGTAAGCCAAGAACCAAGCCATTATATGTCCAAATTTTAGCTCGTCCGATTTAACAACGGTCAAAATAGAGAACGCAGGTAGTGCAAACCTATACATCTCCTCTGCCTACATGGCACACGACCGCCAATCACTGCCAGAAGAATTTCAAGACATGGTGACGGCTATCTCCACAACAAAGACCAACCTGCTTATGGGCTGCGACGCAAATGCCAGGCACGTGCTATGGGGCAGTTCCGAAAGCAACGAGCGAGGTGAGTCCTTGTTCGAATGTATCCTTGCAAATAACCTCTCAATATGTAACAAAGGCAACACTCCAACTTTTATTTTTCCGAGTACGGAAAATTTCAACGGCTGGGAAGATGTCATAGACGTTACGCTCTCTAATAACAGTAGTAGTATGAAAGTCGATAACTGGAGAGTATCCAATCTGAAGTCTTTTTCAGA
Source organism: Brachypalpus laphriformis (assembly GCA_945910035.1). NCBI lineage: Eukaryota > Metazoa > Arthropoda > Insecta > Diptera > Syrphidae > Brachypalpus > Brachypalpus laphriformis. The sequence goes on along the minus strand of OX246754.1, from coordinate 194,603,178 downwards.
CCAAAATTGGATCCTCTTCAATGTAGATCTCGAGATCGAGACTCCCAAACCCTACAGAAACCCCAAAAGAACCGACTGGACAAAGTTTAGTAAAGTCGTTAGATCCAAGCTACGTAGAACTCCAAACGCTTTAATAACCTCCACTGCAAAACTAGACACAAAAGTAAAGACTTTCGAAAAAGCCTTCAATAATGCTTTTAAAGTTGCGTGTCCGGTCAAACACAGTAAGAAAACTTTCCCTCCGTGGTGGAACGAAGAACTCTCTAACCTCAGGAAACTGACTAGAGAGACCTTCAATATCTGCTACAAGTGCAAATACTGGCAGCCTTACACGGACAGCCTTAAAATATACAACAAAGCTATCAGAATGGCCAAAAAACGGTCCTGGATAGAGTATTGCCAATCAATTGATACCCTCAAAGACTCCGCTAGACTCAGCAAGATTCTATCGAAGGATCATTCCAATCCATCCCTCCGGAAAAGGTTGGATGGTAAGTGGACGGAGTCAACTGCAGAATCCTTAAAGATCTTGATACACACCCACTTTCCCAGATGTAAAGACAGCTACTCTGAGCCTAACAGTTCGCAATGCCTGCAATCCTGGGAACACATAATACCCATTATTACCGAAGAAAAAATCTCCTGGGCCATTCGCAGCTTCGCCTCTTATAAATCGCCAGGCCTAGATGGCATTTTGCCCATTATGCTACAAAAAATGCAAGAGGTAGCAATCCCATGGCTCGTGCCGATTTTCAGGAGCTGCATCCTAAATAACCATGTACCCCACTCATGGAGACGGGTGAGAGTGGTTTTCATTCCGAAGGTGGGGAGGCGCGGACATGAGAACGCGAAAGATTTCAGACCAATCAGTCTGAGCTCCTTCGCTTTGAAGACCCTCGAGCGCCTTCTAGACAACCATCTGCGAGATACAATCGAGTCATCTCTTCCCAAATCCCAACACGCATACCTCAAAGGAAGGTCTACAGAAACAGCTCTTCATGAAGTAGTGCGAACAATAGAAAAATCCCTACAGAATAAGGAATACACTTTAGCTACCTTTCTAGACATAGAAGGAGCTTTTAACAATGTACACACTGAAGTAATTCTAGAGTCCCTCATTGAGCTGGGCATAGAAACCTACCTAAGCCAATGGATAGTCTCTATGCTCAGCACTAGAACTATTCAGGCATCTCTAGGAAACAGCACCATAACCAAATATGCCAGTAGAGGAACGCCCCAAGGTGGAGTTATCTCACCTCTACTATGGCTAATAGTGATGAATAACATCCATTTATGCTTAGACAGAGAAAGAATTAAAGTAGTTGGGTATGCGGACGACATGGTGATTTTAGTGTCGGGACTTTTCCCTCCCGTGATAAGTGAGATCATGGAGAGTGCTCTAAGTAAAGTCACCGCGTGGGCCAGAAAGTGTGGACTTGGAGTCAACCCAAATAAAACTGAACTGATGCTTTCACCACAAAAACTAAAATACCCGACTTCAATCTTCCTCGATTAAACGGTCAGATACTCTCCTTATCTTCAAGTGCTAAGTACCTAGGAGTTATTCTAGATCCTAAACTTAACTGGAAACCAAACATAGACGAACGAGTAAAGAAAGCATGTATAGCCTTCTATGCCTGCAACAGAACCTTCGGCAAAAGATGGGGCCCTGTGGATGTACACAGCCTTAGTACGGCCAATCCTTACCTACGGGTCGATAGTATGGTGGCCGGCTCTTAAAAAAGCCTATAACATAACCAAACTAAATAAGGTGCAAAGAGCAGCATGCATAGGCACCACAGGCGCCCTACGGTCAACTCCGTCAGACGCTTTAACAGTCCTGCTACACCATTTACCCCTAGATCTACATATCACAAACATCTCAGCGCAATCAGACTCAGAGAGTCCAAGTGTTGGACTGCGAAACCCTATGGACACAGCAATATCCTAGACTCTCTACCAGGAGAACTCATATCGACTCCAACAGACTACATCATCCCCACATTGAACTTCACAAAGCGTTTCGATGTACAATTCCCTACAAGAAAAGATTGACAAGATGGACAGGCGACCAGTGGCTTCGATCTAACAGTCTACACCGATGGGTCAAAAATGGACTGTGGGGTTGGTGCGGGTGTTTTCTCGGAGTCTCTGAACATCGCAAGATTGTATCGACTCCCGGACGCTGCCAGCGTCTTTCAAGCGGAATTACTCACCACTCGCGAAGCCTGTCGCCAAATCAAGTCACACACAAATACACTACCAAGGCAAAGAATCGCTATTTTAATCGATAGCCAAGCTGCTATCAAAGCCATTGCCTCGGAAACCATTTCCTCGAAATTAGTACTAGAATGCCGACCGGAGCTGGCCTCGCTAGATGGCCAATGCATGGTGACCCTAGTCTGGGTTTCAGATCACAGCAACGTTAATTGCAACGAATATGCTGACGAACTGGCCAGGCGAGGCTCAGCCCTTCAATGCTCACTTGCTGAACTTGTTCACACCCCGCTCGGAGCAATTAAGGAAAACATCTCCTCAATCTTTCTTCGAAAAGCTAACCTTAAATGGTCCAGGTTAACGAGCTGCGTCATATCCAGAAAGATGTGGCCTAACTACAACAAGACCAAAACAACCGCCCTATTGAACAGAACGCGCAAAGACATTGCCCGTACAATCGCGATAATCACGGGACAATGGCCGGTAGGAGAGCACGCAGCCAAACTAGGTATCCCATATAATACACACTGCCGTAGTTGCAACATAGCCACCGAAAAAGAAACAATTATCCACTACATGTGCAATTGTCCAGCACTATCTAGGGCTAGACATCAAGCATTAGGCAAACCCTTCTATAATTTACTTGAGGAGATCTCGGGTAAGAACATAAATGAGCTAACCCTCTTCTTAAACTCCACAGTCTGGCTCTAGATTGTCCTTACCAACACACATCAACATCCAAAGTCGCATGAGTCGTGGTATCAAAACGGCACAACTGTGCTAATTGGGTCTCTGTTTTTACAGAACCGCCACTTCTACCTACCTACCTACCTACCTACCTACCTACCTATAATTAAGAGGTTGAGCTGTTTTATCTTCATATAAGGTGTTTTAGGTCTCTCAAGGCTTTTTGGAAGGCTGGGCATTTGCCGCTTCCTGTGACATGGTTGCTATTTGTGTCCTTTTTGTCACAACACAGAAGGCATTTTGGCTCTAGGGCACAAGATTTTGCGGTGTGTCCACTCGCACCACATCTAATACACCGGTCAGAATAATCCACCGCACTTTTGCATGCTCTGGCAGTATGTCCGAAGTCCATACATTTGTAGCATTTTGTTGGAGTGATTTTTTCCCGTATTCGGCAGACCACCCAGCCAATGCGCACTTTGCTGGCAGTCATCAGCCTCTCAGCGACTTCCGCTGGCAGGCTGACTGTCGCTATCTGTGTCCCTAAGTAAGCTTTTCGCAGAGACTTTATGGCACTTGTTCCGACATGGTACTCTTTGGATCCCTCTAATTGCTTGGTTAGGGCTTCGCAGATCTCCTCCTTCGTTGTGATTCCGTCCAGATCTTTGACTTCTATGAGTACCTCGTGCGTTAGGGTTTTCACTTCCGCTTCTGTTCCCAAGGCCTTTTCCACGGATGCATGAAGCTTGGTCGTTTCCGTTGTTGGGAGGCTCCTTAGTTTTAAGAGTAGGTCTCCTTTGGCCGTCCTCCTGATTTGGTTGACCTTTTGGCCGAGCTCTCTCAATTCAGGGTTGTCCTTTACCTTGTGCAGCATTTCTGCATAAGAGAGACCATCCTTAGCTTTAATCACTAAAGCATCTGGGCGCACTTTCAGCCTTTTTTTGGTACTTCCTCTTGGCTTTTCACCTGGACGGGTTTTTCTTTTCCTATCGGGACCACGGTCTTTTTCTTCTTTGCGGCTGGGAGCTGCTGGCTCGTAATTTTGCTTTCCCGCCTGCGTTTGGGCGTTTGTGGTCGTATCTCAAAGCTATCTACCGCAGGCTTTGACGCCTCAGTGGTCTTCAGGACTGCTGCTCGGTAGTTTAGCGGTTTTGACTGCATGGTTTGTGTAGTCTTATCCTGCCTTTCAACATGTAAATGTTCTTGTCGTTCGTTTTCAGGGTCCAATGCCTTTTCATACGTGGTATGAATAGAACTCACCAGTTTACGAATCTCGTGATGCACGTTGTTCTTATCCTTGATGAATTCAGCAAGTTCGGCTATTTTTTTGCCCAGTACAGTCATCGTATCACACTTGCCTATCTCTGCATTGGAGCGTGGTTTGTTTTGAACCTCAGCTAAAGCTATGGTAGCAGTGTCCACGCGTACGATTTGGGGCGATATTATCGCCGCCTGTTCCCTTTCAAGCGGAGTATCAACTGGCGATCGAGCCAATAGTGCTCCCCTTCGAAATGGGTCTTCTATGGTTGGGGTTTTTGGCTCCCCATTTTTTGGGTTTTTTCCCGTTTCTTTTGTTATTTTTATTTGATTTATTTTGGTTTGTTTAAATTTGTTCATTTTGAATCCCACGAGTAAGGGGGAATTGATATCGACCACGCCATAGCCCCCTGTAGCGTGGTAAGGCTTTATTTCAACCAGAGGTCACCAGGTATTTGGAGGGCTCCGTTAGAGATGCTGTATTGATTTTACATCCCCAGCACCATTCAGGCCTCAGCACGGGTCGCGTAACACCTTGCCTTCGGGATAGGACACTTATTTAAGAGCAGCGTCTACTCGCTCTGTCACAGATACTTCACAGGGCTCATGTGATTTTTTCCCTCACACCCTCCATTCTGCCGCTCGTGGTCGGGGACTGCTTATTGGTTATTCGCAGCTAGCCTACATATCTGAAGGCCATTCAGCTATCCGCCACCTTGCTGACCCCCCTGGTAGCCTAAGCGTGGTCTAACACTGGCGGAGCATAAAACTGAAGCAGTCCTGATAAGTAGTAGAAAGAAGGTAGAAACTCTCACCATTATAGTCGGCGGCCATGAAATAACATCTAAACCGCATATAAAATACCTAGGTGTCATGATAGATACGAGACTTTCATTTAGAGATCACCTTAAGTATGTATGCCGAAAAGGTGCAATAGCAAGTGCCGCACTCGCGCGTATCATGCCCAACATAGGAGAACCAAGACATAGCCGTAGGTTACTGCTGGCTAGAGTGTTTACGACTATAATCCTATACGCCGCACCAATTTGGGCCGGGGCCATGGCAATCAAAACATACAGATCACATATCACATCTGTGTATCGAATATGTGCATTGAGAGCTAGCTGCGCATTTCGCACTACTTCTAGCGATGCAGCTTGCGTGGTAGCGAGAATGCTCCCAATAGATATCCTGGCAGTAGAACAGCAACGTCAGTACTGCGCAAGAAGAGAAAGAAACGAGACCAGCGAAAACCGGATCTATAGAGCAGAAAGCCTAAGAGAATGGCAAGAACGCTGGAATGCTTCTGAGAAAGGCAGGTGGACCCATAGGCTCATACACCAAATCCAGCCATGGTTCGACAGGCAACATGGAGAACTTGAGTTCTACTTAACGCAGTTCCTAACGGGCCATGGATGCTTTCGTTCGTACTTACATAAGTATAAACACGACAATAGCCCTTACTGTCCGCATTGCGCTGACTGCGTAGAAAACGCAGAACATGTATTTTTTGAATGCCCAAGATTCTTCGACGAAAGGAATGCACTAAGGAGTGAACTCGGCCACCCACTGACGCCAGAAAACATCGTTGGCGAAATGCTCAAAAGCCAGGAGGCATGGGACGCAGTCGCTGGGAGCACAATGCGCATAATGAAGATTCTAAGAACCCTAGAACGAGAAAGGAAAGAATCAGACCGGCGAAATACAATCAATGCTCAGCAGGATAATGCAAACATGCACTAGTCGAATACATCAGACTAAAACCCCCCCCGCGATGAAATGCTTGACGGCAGTACCGCGGGGAATGGGGCTGTCGTGGGAGGGGGGTTTAGTGGGTAAGAGTCCCACACTGTTACTCAGGACGTACAGAGTTTCGTCTTTTGAAGATTACCCCTCCCAATCAAAAAAAAACCTATAATTAAGAAAAGATGAAGGCCTTAAAATTTGCGTAAATATATTGACTTTACGCCACCATTTGTGTTTTTGCAATCTTTAAGGCTGATTTAAAGTTAAAAGTGTATATGTGGGTCAACTGAAAAAAAAAAGTATACAAATGGACAATTGTTAATTTTCTTGTAAATAAAATCATTTAAACAAAAAAAACCTTAACTGGATTTCATGCACATATAGAATATTAGGAAATGTATTTCATGTAAATCGATTTTGTATTTGCTGGGATTTCCTTCGGTAAAGCTTTTTTAATGTTTCGCCTTTATGTAATATTGATGTTTAGTGTCTATTTGCCTTAATTTACGACTTATACTACAATGTGTGACGCTGTTAAAAATATAGCGTATTTCCTGCCATCCGTAAAAAATTCACCTATTTTCATAATTCACATATCGTGCTGTTAAATCAAACCGGCATATCTGCAAAAATTCAGTTTTTGAGTTACTGGTGTCAAAAAATTCATTTTTTTTTGTCTATTTTTATGTCGTGCCGGCATATTGTATAGTTGAATAAAAATCCGTCATTTTATTCATGCATAAGGTGGCTTTGAGGTGAACCAAACGGACGTTAAAAGGAAACTATCACATGCGAAAACTTTAAAGCGCTCTGGTGAAAAATATGCATTTTGCAGATATGCCGGTTTGATTTGACAGTGACGATATGTTATGTATATGTCACTACATTTTCAAATTATCTCTGAACTCTGTCCGACTTTGAGTTCGAAAGATTGATCAGAGTCTCTTACGGCCGTATTAAACCTAAACCACAATGTGGCGTTTGGTCACTCTAGCCTTAATGGGCTTTTTATCACCGTTTTAGACACCTACGACATCGCCGTCGATGATCGATGACTGGGGGGAAAGACTTGGAGCACTTCTATTGTTGTATTTCTGCAATTTAAAAGTAATATTAGTAACAATTATAGTGATAAACAAATAGACTTACCTCTAAAAAAACGCGAGTATTTTTTCCAGTTTGACAGATACGTTGTCTGGACAAAGCTTTTTTTCACATCAAAGGGGGTTTTTCAACATTACTATTCGTCAATAACAGCGTCGCGTTCTGTTTTCCCCGTGAACTGAACTCAAAATAAAATAACGCTCTTGGTTCACCTAGAAATTACATTTTCACAGGTTGGTAGCAGCAGCCATCACACTGACGTTTAATATGGATTAAAAATGGCGGAAAAACTAGCAATCGAAGTAAGGAAAGTGCTTAATATTTTTATATTTGCTTAATAATTAAGAGTTTTTAGATACTTATGTCAGAAAGTGAGGATACAACAAATAACTATGATTTACTCTTCCATTCAGCAGAGCTGCCAAGCTTTACATATATTTTTTTTGTTTTGTGAAAAGCCATCTAGTGATGAGATTTGGGATAGAAATTCTGGTTCACGGAAATTGAACCACCTCAAGTGCTGGTTCTATTGTTGTTGTTGTTTTTGAATACTGTGTACAAATATTATTTTTTTTTTTTTAGATATCGCAACTAAGTAATAACTTATCAAGCAATTTTTCTATCACGAAATAAAAACGTTTGGCAGGTTACTTTCCACTGAAAGATCCTGCATGTTCCGCAATCTAGACGCGATTTATCATTATCTCGCCAAGTCGAAGGGTTTCGTCCTTTGTAGTCGGCGCAATAAATTGCTCTCATCCAAAATTTGTAGGACTGCATTGTTGACAGTCGGTTGTTGATTAGTCGGTTTCTATGCTTTCTCGCGAAGCTTCTAGTTTTAGCTTCGATTGTCGGAATTCCGAGATCCCTGTGGATATCGTCGTTTCTACTATACCACGGTGCTTGGACAATTTCTCTTAGCACTTTATTTTGAAAAGCTTGTAAAATATTTGCATTTGTTTTCTTGGTACAACCCCAAAGTTGTATACCGTAGGTCCACACCGGCTTTAGCACTTGCTTGTATAAAAGCAGTTTGTTCTCAGTACTGAGCTGGGAATGTTTTCCGAGTAACCAGTACATTTCTTTATATTTGATTTCGAGTTCTTTACGTTTCATTTTCACGTGCGAATTCCATTTCAGCCTTGCGTCGAGTGTCATTCCCAGGCATTTGGCCTCGTTTGCAAAAGGTATTCGGGCCGAGTTTAGGAAAATTGGCAAGTTATTAGTTTTCTTGTAAGTGAAATTCTCGTGAACAGATTTAGATTCGTTGATGGCAATCCGCCAGTTCATCGTCCATTCATTTACTTTATTTAGCGCGTTTTGCAGTTTTTCAGTCGTTTCTTCGATTGTTTTACTTACTGCTAGGATAACGGTGTCATCGGCAAACGTAGCAAGGATAGTGCCATCTTCTTTCGGTATATCACGAGTATATAGCAAATAGAGAAGCGCCCAAGAACGCGTCCTTGCGGTACGCCGCCCGGCAGGGAGAACTTGTCGTAGTTTGCATTTCAAGTCATCATGCCACACCTTATCAAAGGCCTGCGAGACGTCAAGAAATACGCTTGAGCAAATCCTTTTTTCTTCAAATGCTTTCTCGATAACGTCAGTAATTCTATGCACCTGGTCAATCGTCGAATGATTACTTCTGAACCCAAACTGGTGGTCAGGGATAAAATTATTTTCGTCTATAACCGGTTGGAGACGCCTTAGTAATATCCTCTCGAAAATTTTGGATATGACTGGAAGAAACGAAATTGGTCTATACGATTTTACCTCATTTGGCGATTTTCCTGGTTTTAAGACCATTATTACTTCCGCAACTTTCCATTGGCTCGGAACGTGTTTTAATCTGAGCGCAGCATTTACAATATAGAGAAGCTTAATCAAAGCTTTTCTAGGTAAAACTTTGAGAATTTCTCCGGTAATTAAATCATAACCAGGAGCTTTCTTAGGTTTTAGAATCTCGATCTCATTTTTGAGTTCACTTGGCGTTGCACTTGTGAGTGTTAAATTGCCAGATGGTAAATCCGGCCTATTGATGTTATCGTAAACCACTTGACTATCGTACGGTTTAAATGTTTCTTCCAGGTGGGCCGCAAAGACGTCCACTTTTTCTTTATCTTCCCTTGCCCATACATTTTGATTTAATTTAATTGGCGCCGCGGGGACTTTGGGCCTTTTGGTGCCTTTTACGGCTTTCCAAAGTGAATAATTGGAATTTTTTTTCGCTGTTAAACTTTCAAGGTAAGAGCCTATTGCACGATTCTTAAAATCCTTAATAGTTTTCTTCAACGAATTGCACAGACGATTCAAGTGTGCTTTATGCTGCGGAGCACGATTCTGTTGCCATTTTTTACGCGCTTTTCGTTTTTCCTTGACCAATTCCTTTATTTCCGGAGGATATCGTAAGCCGTATTTGTCCGGCGTTTTCCTTGGAATGGGAGTATTATTCCAAGAGGCGAGCTGTACGATCTCAACGAAGGGATCAACTTCAACCTCAAGTTCATAGGGTGTCGTAAGTGGAACGCTCAGTTCAACATTATCTTCAATTTAGTTCTTAAAACCTTCCCAGTTAGTTGTTCGACCAGTTAATCTCGCTGGCTCTAGGTTATAGACTAGTTTTTCGCTCAATGTCAAAATAATTGGTGAATGGTCAGATGACAGATCAAAACTCTCTTTGACTTTTATGTGGTTGGTAGATATTCCTTTCACAACGAAAAAATCTATCAGATCAGGTATTTTTGAAGTATCGGTTGGCCAGTAAGTCGGTTTACCCGTCGAATGGAAATCACAACTGTACTCCATACCTGCCCCATAGAGCATTCTAACTTTTTGTATCTTGAGCCCCAGAACGTGTGTTTCGCATTAAAATCGCCGCCAATAATGAAATTAGGTTTAAGCGATTCAAACATGTTAGTAAAATCACTTTTTTCAAGCGCGGAACGCGGTGGACAGTAGATAGACGAAATTTTAAAAGTACGCTGACTATTTTTAACTCGAATCCTGCAAAGTTGCAAAGTTTCAAGCTCTATCTTTAGGTCTTCCAATTGCTCGATATAGTTTTTAATAAGCAAGGATGATCCACCTCTCGCTTTTCCTGAAGGGTGACAAGCGTGGTAATCATTATAGCCTTTTATTTTTAAATGCGATTCCTTTTTGATGTGGGTTTCAGAAATCAAGCAAATATCAATACCTTTTTGGCTCATAAATATTTCCAATTCATCAAGTTTTTGCAAAAGTCCGTTTGCATTCCAAGTACATGTTTTTAACATTCGTTTGTCATTCATATTCTAGTTGAAGTGCGCGTTTTCTGTGAATTATTTTTAAGCTTAACCAGCCTATAGAGAATAATTTTATTTATTTTGCTTTGTTCTTCAAGTTTCGCGAGAATAACTGAGAAAACGTGTACAAATATGAACTGAACCAGAGAACAAAACACGGCTAATATTCACTCAAAAACCTGCATTAAACCCCGAAGATTAAAGATGCATTTAAGCCGGACTTAAGACAGTTTAAACTGAGTTTTAAACCGTTTTAAACCTACGTATTGTGAAGTTTCACGGAAATTTACATTTGTCATATGTTTACTATTTTGGGCTTGTTGATTGTACTCTTCGTCGAGTCACGAAATTAATTTAAAAGTGAGAAAATTGAATTTGAAATTGATGTAATTTGTATTCATTTATTTGTTTGTGTGTATGAATGCAATGCGACGTCTATTACCATCCAATTTCTGTCCAATTAACGAATGTAGCCGCCAAATCGCCTATTTTTCCAGTCGAAAGTACTTGCGGAAATCGACTTCATCGTAATCGTCGAACCAAGTCCGCTTATGCATTCGATACAATCGACGAGGAGGAGGGTGGTTCAACATCTGCTGTTCTATGCTCTTCCAGATATTCGTCTTCTGACGTTGAACACATCAACCGGTCCGTTCGCGAACACTGCCTAAATAGCCAATTTTTTCGAAAACCTGTTCAAGTACGGAGAGTTTTCGTAGTTTTTCACAGAAGAGAGCGCTCTCGAGAGAGTAAGAAATTTTCCCATGCTACGAATTTTAGCTCAAGAAATTTCTTTGAGCAGATTTGTGAAATCTGTCAAATCGCTGTATACCATATGCCATTTGGTTGGCTTGTTCCTTCTTTCTTTCTTTCGCATACAATTGGGTGGTTGTGAGGTTTGACGTTTAAAAAGTGGTAAACTTTTGTGGTTCAACGCGTTCGTTTACTTTTTCGTAACTTTACCTCTCTCTGAAAGAATTTTACCCCCACTCGTTGAAATTTGGCAAACTGCTAATTTTGGTGCAGAAAGTACGCGACCTAACATTTCATCAAATTCACGAATGAAATCCACCTTATTTTTTTTTTTTTTTTTGTTCTTGCTACTTCTCATATTTATTTCACATTTCTTACCTCCTGTGAACAAGGAAATGTTAAATGTGACTCGAACAAAACGAGTCAAAAATGAAATTGTGTTTAATCCGAGTTAACCCTTAAATGCCCAGTGTATCTTTAAAGATACAACCATTAAACAAATTATTTCATCGTTAGTTTTGACTTTATTTACTTATGGCTTACTATTTTTGCTTTATTGACTCAAAATGTATCCACTGTAAAAAAAATAGACCCATAGTTTTTAAATTAAATTACTTATAACGAAATATTTGAATTTTTTAATTTTAAACAAATTTAAAAAAAAAAAAAAAAAATTTTTTTTTTCTTTAATAACTTTATAAGTGGTAACACTGCTATGACAGAAAAAATATATCCCGGTGAACGTATATATTATGAAGTAAAATACAGTTATTTCAACCAAATACGATATACCCACCTCATATAACATAGCGATAAATGGTTGTATCTTTAAAGATACACTGGGCATTGTGGCCTATATCATGATTTCGGTTGAACTTTGCTTATTTCTTCATTTGTTGTGTATTGAGAGTAGTTGTGTATCGTTACAAAGTGCAAGTTAGTTGGTTGTGTTCCTTAATTTTGTGATTTAATTGCTTAAGTTGTGTATCAGTGCAGTTAAACCAGTTTGAAGGTATATATTTATATAAGTTTACATAACAGTACACTGTAGTTTTGATATATAAATTACAATTATTGTATTAAAAATTGCAAATTGCTCAAGAAGAAATATCCACAAAAATTAGTAGTTCTCGTATAAATGTTGCTTTATGCATTGTATCGTTCCTGAAAGAAGTAAAATTTGAATTGCGATTTAAACGGAAAATAATTCTATATTCGGTAGTAGCTAGTAGCTTGTTCCCTTTTTTTTTTTTCTTATTTGAATTTTTTCCTAAGAGGTCTTAAATTAAGCATGGCTTTCGCTAAAATTGACGGTGTGAAGATGACTGACGAAGAGGTCAGTGCATTGCTGCATGATTTTAGTTTTGACAGTACTGATGATTTGGATGATGACGTTGATGAGCTTTGCGAGCCAACATCAGTAGCAGGTGTAGGCAAAATTGCATGTCAATAAACGATAGTTTCGTTAGTATGATAAGTAATGCCAATGCAGATCCAGGCCATTTCATACTGGATCCAGTTCCTTCACTATCATCGATTCCATACGTAAGCAGTTCTTGGAATCCATTTCCCTCACAATTTTCTCAAACAAAAATTAACCCGAAGTCCGTGGAATTTAAAAAAGTCATGTGGAAGAAAGCGAACCTTGCTTATAATGCGGAACAAGTGAGATTTGGAGGGGATACTAAGCATGTAAGGAGGTTCGATAGAAAAGAGAAGTCTGTCAAAATGATACCATGATCACAAATTATTAAAGACTATAATCAGCACATGGGAGGAGTGGATCTGATGGACAGTTTCATGGGACGCCATAAAATAGGCATGAAATGCCGAAAATGGACACACCGGTTATTTTTTCATATGCTGGATGTGACTGCAGTAAATGCATGGATATTGCATTAAAGGGATCAACAAACGCCGCCGTGAATGCAAACAAATGAGGCTCATCGATTTTAAGTTGGAAGTTGCAGATGTTATGTTTAGTTACAGCTCTGTGGAACCTAACAAACGTGGGCGACCGATATCTTTGGAATCACTCATTCAAACCAAACGTTCCAAGCCAAATTCGTCCAATGCTCCTCCTAAAGACATACGGCTAGATAAGACAGACCAGTGGACAATTATCGAAAAAAAGGGACGGTGCAAGCTACCTAATTGCTCAGGACAAACAAAAATGTACTGCTCCAAATGTAAGGTAAATTTATTTTTAACGGCAGAAAAAAAAAATATTTTTATAATTATCATAACTCATAAATTATCCTATAGCTAACTTGTTTGGTTTTTGTGTTTAACGTAGATCGTATTGCTTGCTTTTGTAGTTTTTCCCATTCATATAATTTTTAATTTTCTAATTTACTAAATAAATACCTATATAATAATTTATACTTTTTACAAATTTTTTTTTTAATTACAGATATATCTAAATTTACAAAATGATTGTATTTACTGAAGATCTTCTTGTTTGCTGTGTTTCTGTATTTCATAATTTTTTTTACTAAATAATAACTTAAAGATTCTTTTAATATTATTTTCTGTATATATACCAAAATTTGAATTAATAAATACGGTGCAATACTACCTTATTATGTACAATTACCCGTTTATCTAATAAACTAAAAAAAAATCCTATGCATTCGTTATAATTTTCTTTCTGAATAGCTGTGGGGGGTTAATGCCCAGTGTATCTTTTTTGTTAATAACTTCGTCACAAAAAAATTATTTTTTTTTTAACAGTGGATTTGTTGTCTTTGTTTCCGTTTACATACATAATATTTTTTTCATCAAAATCGGTTTCCTTGGGCATTTAAGGGTTAAAGCACTTAAAACTAGTCTCCGGAGCCAGTTTAAATTTGATCGGGTCAAACGCCAACCAGGTTTATACAACTGGGTTTAAGTTCGGGTGTAATGAGTGAATATTATGGACTTGGGTCTAATTTACGGGTTAAACTCACTTTAACCCGGAATTTTAACCCGAGTTAAGGTGAGTGAATAATATGGCCGTTAATCTTGAGACGTGGTTAAAAAATTAATATTACTAGATTTTTTAATTTTACTGGACGCATTCACTTTCAAACATCTCTCCATTCTCCGTACCGTAATAAAAGTAATCAAACTCAATGCTCCGCTGTCAGTGTCAATTGTTGTCAACTGTCATTCGAAAAACGGCAAACATACCGTGGAACGTTTTACGGTGTAAATGACTGCGTTGTCTGAGTGCCACTAGTGAAAATTACAAAAAAAAAATCGAAATCGTCACCAAATCCAGCCCACAATCACAACAAAACGAAGAAATGTTCTCAATAATTCTGTCAATTCTGTTCTCAACAAGTGTACTTGCCGCACCAACACAGTTCAAGTCCGCCACAGTCCAATGGAGCAGCCTAAAGGACGACAAATCGCTCGGCCGCTTCCACAGCACCCTCCTCAACCAGACCCTGCTCCCATTTCTCAACGACTGCTACTCGCCGAATGTCACCAAAAAGGTGCAGTTACCCTGCACCTACTACTTCGACGCAGTCCTGCAGCTGAACAGCACCAACTTCGTAGTCTCGCAGCCCAAAATCGTGACACTCTTCAACGAATCCAGCATCGATACGCAGTTCTGCAAACGGAACCACACTTACCCGACCGCCAAGAATTTCCAGACTGTGCCCATGAACGTCAGTGACGCCCAAACGTGCGGGTACATGTGCATACAGGAGAACACAGCCGGAGAGCTGGTGCCGAAGCCTATTTGCGCATTCCTGGCATGGATGGGCGAGCAAATAGAACAACAAAGCAAAACAGCTGCTCCGGTCTTGCAGCCACCTGCACATGCAGTCGGTGCTAGTGCGGTTAAGGGTACCGCTTCGCACGCGGTGCCAGCTAATGTGGCCGTCAGCAAAGAGTTGTCTGCCGCGGCGGGAAAACCAGGTAAGTGCGTGCTAAACAAACAAATAGCCTTTCAATCGAATAACTAGACTCGAGTAGGTGCCGCGGGGTATATTTGTTCTTCGGCTGTTGGCGTTACGTGAAATTATTTTTATTGCTTGGAAAGGGGGTTCGTCTTTTCATTTCGTGATTAGGTTAGAAGGATGTGGCTACCGAGGCCATTTATTATTTATGGCAGCCTTTAATGAAAAGCCAATGCCTAGCCCGCTATAATTTCATGTGCGTGACGCACCCATTGTCCATGGCCAGTCGTGGTGGCAGTATTCGGTAGAATTGGATCTACTAACTTGAGGCAAAGGTTTGGGAAGTTCACTCGAAACTTGCTTTCTGCATACTGAAATCGATCGATGAAATCTTTCGACTCCTCAGTCTATCGTATCATTAGCCACCAACAACGCCTGCGCTATTACGTTCGGAGTTGTGTAATAAGTTCTAGAACTCGTTGAAAAAAACCAGTTCGTCAACCAGGCAATTCCAAAAATGTTATGGTGACTAAGAACCCGGCGGGGTAAAGTTGTTCTCCCATGTTATGTTGTTGACATGCGTGTTGGGTGATAGCGTACAGATAGCAGTATCTGATCGAGATACTGTATTTAGCGCTAACACTAGTTAGCCGGTGGCTAGAGTGGAAATAGCTATTAGAAAGTTGTTCAGTTTGAGAGGGTGTGAGTACTGTAATGAAACCTACTCTTTTCTGGGGAACGCATAATTAGACCATGTCCCGAATTGAACGGCGGATTTAATTTTAAAATAAAAGAACAATTTTTGCATTTGAATTAAATGATTTTTATTGAATGAACATTTTATCCGACAGCGGATGCCGTGGCGCAGTGGTTAGTGTGCCGGACTACTGCTCGAGAGGATCTATGTTCGAATCCCAGAAAAAACCAAAAAGTTTTTTCACGGTTCCACCTGTCGCGACCGTCTAATAAACATCTGAAAGTATTGTTGTCACGAGAAAGCTTCTCAAAATAAATTTCCCTTTGGATGCGCCACTTAACTGTAGGTCCCTTCCATTCGTGTGAAAAAATATAGAGCACACCGCGAGTTGTTGCGAGAAGCTAAGCCCAGGCACTTGAAGAGCAGTTGCGAAAGTCCCCTTTCCCTTTGCTAATCTGTACTAGCCGCTGTGATTTCCAGACTTTGGGAAAGATTCCGTGTTCTTAGCATCTGTTGTATATGTTTAGTAACAGTTGGAGGGACGTACGGGCGATCACTTTTAACATTTTCGCTGGAATACCATCGGGGCAGCCTTCTTGTTTTGCATGGCCCTTGCGGCCTCAAGTAGCTCTTCTTCGGTGAATAGCGGAACTTCACTTTGTTGATGAGGGCAGCTTTATAGTACTGATAGAGTTTGGGTACTTCCAATTCATTGAGTAGAGCTAAGGTTTCATTGTCACTTAATATGTCCCAGGTGAAGAAATACCTCCTTATATCTTTCAGGATTGAGCACCTTCCAACAAAATGTAGAACGTCTTCTCTTTCCTCCAGGTTGCATTAACCGCGTATATTTTGAAGATCCACTTGGTGCGGCATATAATTCAAATTAAGCATTTCTCCTCGTAACTTAAACATCATTCAAATTTCGTCCACACTGAGTTCATCTCGATAGTAGTTTTTGATCTGCAAGTTATGGCATAATCCGCTGTAAATCATCTTGTGCTGCGATTCCGAAGGTTCATTTAGGTTAGCAATAAATGCTATGCTTCTTATATTGCTGCTTCAGCTCTCCTTGCTCTCTCAATTATTCAGAGCTCTTTTTGCACATTCGTTATAAGTGTACAAATTTCCAACCAATTCTCCTCTGAGCGCAGCATTTGGTCTATAAGGAATGGTGGACTTGGCAGGTTATTTCTCCATTTCGTAAAGCGATTGCAATGGAATATTACGTGCTCTGTATCTTCCTCTTGGTCTGGATAATGTGGACAGAGAGGTGAGTTATCATGTCCAAATTTGTGTAAATATTTGCGATAGCCGCCGTGACCCGATAGGTGGTAGTTGCAGTAGTTGCGTAAAGTTGTAGTTGCAGTCCCCAAACACTCGCTTGGTCCAGGCCTCAATGGTAGGGATCAGCTTGTAGGTCCATCTACCTTTTATATTGTTATCCCATCTGGCTTGCCACATAGCTAGTGATGTTGTCTTATCCTCCTCCTTTATTCTCTTGGCAATACCTGCTTCTTGATGACTCGAGGTCCTTTCGTAGATCCTTACCATCTCATTTGCGAAGATGTCGATGGGGATCATTCCGGCTATGAAACAGCCTGCTTCGTCTGATATTGTTCGGAAACCGCTGATTGCTCTTATCGCGCATAGCCTGTATGTTGACGATAGTTTTCTCTGTGTTTCTATCGTCGCTAAAGCCGCCGCCCAAACCGGTGCAGCACAAAGAGAACAGAGCTAACCACTCTGGATAGTAGAATCCGTCTAGCATATCCTGATGTTTGGCAGTATTCGAGAAAGGGCTGCCTGCAGTAGTGTGTTTTAAACCTTAACCTGTTGTCGAGCATTACTCCTACGTATTTGACTGCTTCCTTGGTTCTTATAGTCCGAGTTCCTACTTGAATATTCGCATATTCAACAGCTTCAGTTTTGTGGTCTGCTAATTCTAAGCCGGCGGATCCTAGCCAGTCTTTAATTTTTTCGATTGCTGCTGATTCTATTTCGTGGATGTGTTTAGCCACGATGACCACGGCGTTGTCGTCAGCGAACCCGATTATCTTAACTCCTCGTGGCAATGCTAGCCGCAGGACTCCGTCGTACATAATATTCCATAAGAGAGGGCCTAGTACCGATACTTGCGGGACTCCTGTCGTGACGTTGTAGTACTTTACCCGCTCGTCGGTTTGGTACCTCAACTACCTGTTGGTGAAGTAGTTTGTAACCATCCTCAATAGGTAGTATGGAGTATCCATTCTGGCTAGCGATCTCCTTATGAACGACCAATTTGCCAAGTTAAATGCGTTTTTGATGTCCAGAGTTACTATTGCACAGTGCTTCTTTGCTTTGGACTTGGCAGGTTATTTCTCCATTTCGTAAAGCGATTGCAATGGAATATTGCGTGCTCTGTATCTTCCTCTTGGTCTGGATAATGTGGACAGAGAGGTGAGTTATCATGTCCAAATTTGTGTAAATATTTGCGATAGCCGCCGTGACCCGATAGGTGGTAGTTGCAGTAGTTGCGTAAAGTTGTAGTTGCAGTCCCCAAACACTCGCTTGGTCCAGGCCTCAATGGTAGGGATCAGCTTGTAGGTCCATCTACCTTTTATATTGTTATCCCATCTGGCTTGCCACATAGCTAGTGATGTTGTCTTATCCTCCTCCTTTATTCTCTTGGCAATACCTGCTTCTTGATGACTCGAGGTCCTTTCGTAGATCCTTACCATCTCATTTGCGAAGATGTCGATGGGGATCATTCCGGCTATGAAACAGCCTGCTTCGTCTGATATTGTTCGGAAACCGCTGATTGCTCTTATCGCGCATAGCCTGTATGTTGACGATAGTTTTCTCTGTGTTTCTATCGTCGCTAAAGCCGCCGCCCAAACCGGTGCAGCACAAAGAGAACAGAGCTAACCACTCTGGATAGTAGAATCCGTCTAGCATATCCTGATGTTTGGCAGTATTCGAGAAAGGGCTGCCTGCAGTAGTGTGTTTTAAACCTTAACCTGTTGTCGAGCATTACTCCTACGTATTTGACTGCTTCCTTGGTTCTTATAGTCCGAGTTCCTACTTGAATATTCGCATATTCAACAGCTTCAGTTTTGTGGTCTGCTAATTCTAAGCCGGCGGATCCTAGCCAGTCTTTAATTTTTTCGATTGCTGCTGATTCTATTTCGTGGATGTGTTTAGCCACGATGACCACGGCGTTGTCGTCAGCGAACCCGATTATCTTAACTCCTCGTGGCAATGCTAGCCGCAGGACTCCGTCGTACATAATATTCCATAAGAGAGGGCCTAGTACCGATACTTGCGGGACTCCTGTCGTGACGTTGTAGTACTTTACCCGCTCGTCGGTTTGGTACCTCAACTACCTGTTGGTGAAGTAGTTTGTAACCATCCTCAATAGGTAGTATGGAGTATCCATTCTGGCTAGCGATCTCCTTATGAACGACCAATTTGCCAAGTTAAATGCGTTTTTGATGTCCAGAGTTACTATTGCACAGTGCTTCTTTGCTTTGGACTTGGCAGGTTATTTCTCCATTTCGTAAAGCGATTGCAATGGAATATTGCGTGCTCTGTATCTTCCTCTTGGTCTGGATAATGTGGACAGAGAGGTGAGTTATCATGTCCAAATTTGTGTAAATATTTGCGATAGCCGCCGTGACCCGATAGGTGGTAGTTGCAGTAGTTGCGTAAAGTTGTAGTTGCAGTCCCCAAACACTCGCTTGGTCCAGGCCTCAATGGTAGGGATCAGCTTGTAGGTCCATCTACCTTTTATATTGTTATCCCATCTGGCTTGCCACATAGCTAGTGATGTTGTCTTATCCTCCTCCTTTATTCTCTTGGCAATACCTGCTTCTTGATGACTCGAGGTTCTTTCGTAGATCCTTACCATCTCATTTGCGAAGATGTCGATGGGGATCATTCCGGCTATGAAACAGCCTGCTTCGTCTGATATTGTTCGGAAACCGCTGATTGCTCTTATCGCGCATAGCCTGTATGTTGACGATAGTTTTCTCTGTGTTTCTATCGTCGCTAAAGCCGCCGCCCAAACCGGTGCAGCACAAAGAGAACAGAGCTAACCACTCTGGATAGTAGAATCCGTCTAGCATATCCTGATGTTTGGCAGTATTCGAGAAAGGGCTGCCTGCAGTAGTGTGTTTTAAACCTTAACCTGTTGTCGAGCATTACTCCTACGTATTTGACTGCTTCCTTGGTTCTTATAGTCCGAGTTCCTACTTGAATATTCGCATATTCAACAGCTTCAGTTTTGTGGTCTGCTAATTCTAAGCCGGCGGATCCTAGCCAGTCTTTAATTTTTTCGATTGCTGCTGATTCTATTTCGTGGATGTGTTTAGCCACGATGACCACGGCGTTGTCGTCAGCGAACCCGATTATCTTCACTCCTCGTGGCAATGCTAGCCGCAGGACTCCGTCGTACATAATATTCCATAAGAGAGGGCCTAGTACCGATACTTGCGGGACTCCTGTCGTGACGTTGTAGTACTTTACCCGCTCGTCGGTTTGGTACCTCAACTACCTGTTGGTGAAGTAGTTTGTAACCATCCTCAATAGGTAGTATGGAGTATCCATTCTGGCTAGCGATCTCCTTATGAACGACCAATTTGCCAAGTTAAATGCGTTTTTGATGTCCAGAGTTACTATTGCACAGTGCTTCTTTGCTTTGGACTTGGCAGGTTATTTCTCCATTTCGTAAAGCGATTGCAATGGAATATTGCGTGCTCTGTATCTTCCTCTTGGTCTGGATAATGTGGACAGAGAGGTGAGTTATCATGTCCAAATTTGTGTAAATATTTGCGATAGCCGCCGTGACCCGATAGGTGGTAGTTGCAGTAGTTGCGTAAAGTTGTAGTTGCAGTCCCCAAACACTCGCTTGGTCCAGGCCTCAATGGTAGGGATCAGCTTGTAGGTCCATCTACCTTTTATATTGTTATCCCATCTGGCTTGCCACATAGCTAGTGATGTTGTCTTATCCTCCTCCTTTATTCTCTTGGCAATACCTGCTTCTTGATGACTCGAGGTCCTTTCGTAGATCCTTACCATCTCATTTGCGAAGATGTCGATGGGGATCATTCCGGCTATGAAACAGCCTGCTTCGTCTGATATTGTTCGGAAACCGCTGATTGCTCTTATCGCGCATAGCCTGTATGTTGACGATAGTTTTCTCTGTGTTTCTATCGTCGCTAAAGCCGCCGCCCAAACCGGTGCAGCACAAAGAGAACAGAGCTAACCACTCTGGATAGTAGAATCCGTCTAGCATATCCTGATGTTTGGCAGTATTCGAGAAAGGGCTGCCTGCAGTAGTGTGTTTTAAACCTTAACCTGTTGTCGAGCATTACTCCTACGTATTTGACTGCTTCCTTGGTTCTTATAGTCCGAGTTCCTACTTGAATATTCGCATATTCAACAGCTTCAGTTTTGTGGTCTGCTAATTCTAAGCCGGCGGATCCTAGCCAGTCTTTAATTTTTTCGATTGCTGCTGATTCTATTTCGTGGATGTGTTTAGCCACGATGACCACGGCGTTGTCGTCAGCGAACCCGATTATCTTAACTCCTCGTGGCAATGCTAGCCGCAGGACTCCGTCGTACATAATATTCCATAAGAGAGGGCCTAGTACCGATACTTGCGGGACTCCTGTCGTGACGTTGTAGTACTTTACCCGCTCGTCGGTTTGGTACCTCAACTACCTGTTGGTGAAGTAGTTTGTAACCATCCTCAATAGGTAGTATGGAGTATCCATTCTGGCTAGCGATCTCCTTATGAACGACCAATTTGCCAAGTTAAATGCGTTTTTGATGTCCAGAGTTACTATACAACAGTGCTTCTTTGCCCCCCCCCCCCGCTATTTCTGCGATATTCAAACTAAGTTCGATTCTACAGCCGCTTGCTAATTCCAGACACTCGGCGTACCAACTGGCCCCGTTCTGAATAGTTTGAAGAACAGCTTTTTCAGTAGCCGGTCATTACTCATATTTAGTACTTTTATTATATAATCTACCTGCAACTTAAGTGTTTTCACAAACAGTGGGTACAAGCTGGTATCCAGCATAATCACGTAATTAGGTGTGCTTACTGTTAAATGAAAAATTCGTTTGATGAAATATCTCAACAGCTTCTCTACCGTTTCGTAATGCTTGCATCCCCAAATTTGTGCTCCATAAAACAAAATGGCTTCAGATGCCGCTTCAAAGATTTTAAATTTACAACTGTGTGCAATATTCAGTTTAGCGAAGCATCTCTTGTTGTTGTTAATTTAGTTTTAAGTTGAAATGAATAAAAATTGTATCTATCTATCTATCTCTTCCACGTGGCACTGATTGCGCTGTTAGCTTTAGAGAGCTGTTCCTTTAGATGTATTTCCGTACATAAACTCTCAGTAAAAATAACGCCAAGATATTTATAATCCTTAACTATACTTCTATCCTCTCACCATTATAACACCACCTTTCATTAGCGCAATACCTCCCACCATCTCTCTTGAAAATAAGTATTTTAGATTTATCGAGATTAACTATTAAGTTCCACATTTTACAATGCTGATACAGTCGATTTATCATAAGTTGAAGCGGCTCGGGCGTGTATACAAGCAAAACTATGCCATCAGCAAATAGTAACGCCTTGATGAGGAGACCCGCGTACTCAATATCTCCAGGCAGACAATGAGTTATGTCTTCAATGAACAACGCAAATAAGGACGGGCTTAATGTGCATCCCTGCCTCACCCCTGATTTTGTGTGGAACCATTCGGATAACGCCTCACCATTCCATACTGCTACTACTGTTTCTCTGTAAAGATTCTGTATTACTCTGCCAAATTTCTGAGACATTCCCATGCCATACAGCTTATACATAAGAGCCTCGCGATCAACTGTATCAAATAAGGCATTAAAATCGACAAAAAAGGCGTACAACTTTTTTCTTTTCCTGATAAATGGATCTGCTTTCCTCCTCAGGACAAAAATATGATATGCAGTGGAATATCCTGACCTGAAGCCCGCTTGGAATTCTTTTAATAAGTTATTTGTGTCTATCCACGTGATTCGGCATTGCAGAATCGAAGTGAACATTTTGTATGGTGCGTTCAAGAAAGAAATGCCACGATAGTTTGACGAGCCCCTCTTACTACCTTTCTTGTGTATCGGAAAAATCAGTGCTTCTTAAAAATGGTTCGGAATTACTCCATATTCCAGTACATTATTATGCATTATGCATTGTAGCTGATTTATGGGTTCAGGAGAACCATACTTATAAAACTCAACAGGAATTCCATCTGAAACTGCGAAATTTTTGCATCGAAAATTTCATTTTCAAAAACAGGTGAACTTTCAAATATCTGGGATTAATGATTAATAGCAAAGCAACCTGTAATGACGACATCAATCATCGCGTAGGCGTAGGGTGAATGAAGTGGCGAGAAAACTCCGCTATCTTCTGTGACCGAAAAATACCCCCTAAGTTGAAAGGAAGGCTATACACTGCAGTTGTGCGTCCAGCACTCACATACATATGTACGATTCACAATTTTGGACAATGTATAAAAAGTATGAGAGTAAATTAATGGCAGCTAAGGTGAAGATGCTTCGCATGACAGAAGGAGAGACAAAGCTTGATCGAATAAGAAGTTGGAAGATCCGTGGAAGGCTTCACGTCAAAGACACCACCTCACGAAAAATAGAACACGACCGGCTCATTTGTTATCGCCACGTCCAAAGAAAACATCATTTGAACCCTGTTAAAAAGGCAATATCAATGAACCTTCCAAAGACATCGCAAGGGATGGGCGGACCTATAAACGCCTGGATCACACAAATGCAACGACACGAGCATTTGATTTGCTTGTATGTTTGTTTGTTTGTTTGTTTCCAATGGCAGGATTGGGCTTTACTTCATTTTCCTTCGGGCTTCCCAGTATAGCGCTGTTAGGTTGTTTTCTTGTTGGTGTTGCTGGTTGAGGTTCGGGCAGGTAAGGAGATGTTCTTGGTCAGTGTTGGTGTTGTTACAGAGTGGGCAATTGGCTTTCGGTTTTATCCCGATACTGAATAGGTGGTGGGGTAGACAATCATGCTTAGTTGCCATTCTCAACTGCGCCACTGCTTCTCTTCTTAGGGCGTCAGAGTTAACCCTGTCTAGCTCTTTTTTTTTTTTTTTTCAGCATTTGGGAGGCGTGCCGATATTTTCTAAGATCAAACAGGCGGATCAGTAGAAATGCATTGATGTGGGAGGTTTATGATTCCTTGTTTCCGGATCATAACCTCGCCGAAATAGGAAGAAGAGGCAAAATCAAACAACTTGCACCCAGAGGCACTCTGGGATCGACCAATCAACGTTGCCCGATTCCTGGGCCTAAACACTGACCTGTCATCAGCAGAAGGTCTACTTCTATTTCAACATCTCAATAAGAATTAAAACTAATGTGTGAGTGTATTCTGTGTTTAGTGCTGATCCTTTCATAGTTAGCTCATCAGCTGTCTACATATGTCCGGGAACCTAGCAATGATTGACTTTGGCAATTGCAAATTCTATTTAATGTTTGTTGGCAAATGAAAACTACTTTTGATCTAATTGTCTTGCTGACCAGTGCCTTAATTGCTGCTTGACTATCTACGAAAATTTTAATTCTAAAATGATTTTTTTGTTTGTTTGTAGCCTGTGCCGCTCTCCCAATGACTAAGACTTCGACTTGAAAGATACTGCAGCCATCAAGGTGTTTGTATAAGTAATAATGTTAACTAATCTGCAAAACAAAAAAAAAAAAAACTCCGGAGCCAGTTCCTATATCCATTTTAGACCCGTCGGTGTCGAATTGAATATCCTGTTCATTGGTTGATGGGTTGGATTCCCACTCTCGTGTCCGTGAATAAGAGTGGGTTAATTCTTATTCAAATCTGTGTAGCGTATGACATAATCTATTGTTCTATCGAGATCAATAGTTATGTGTCTATGAAGTATAGATCTGTTGTATATTTGAGGCGATTTGCGCTCTTGGCCGCTATGCCTAGTATGTACTCTTTCAAGGGAAAGAGATTCTCTAACCCTGCTTAGGAGGTTGATCTATGTACTCCTGCTATGTTAATGCTTTAAAGCTTTCTTCTACGAGTAGAGAGCATTTAGAGCTCTCTTCATTCTTTTCTCAGTGTTCTTCTTTTAGTCAATGATATTTCCTAGATATTTTGCTTCTGAGGAGAGTTTCAGATGAACTCCGTTCAGTTTTGGGAAACTTCACGTAGGATATCAGTTTATTATATATGCAGTGGAAATTTGGAGAAAACTTCAACATTCTGTCCATCTCGACTAGTGTAAAATTTATTTCCGCATTTTTCAAGTCCGTTATCTGTCAGTAATGTCTCCCTTTTACCATTTAGTCTGGTTTTCAGTTAAGGCTTGTAGACACCTTCATGACAGCAATATTTTCCTCAAAGTAATGACATTAGCTATAAATATTCGAAACGATATGGCTTCTTCAGACTTCTCCGTAGATGAGTGTCATGAGTCATATTAAGATGACAGGGCTTCAATACAAATTCTTGTTTCTATCATTTCAAAATCTCTCAAGAAAGTATGGATTTGGCTCATTCAAAAGAATCTCAATTGATTATGTAAACAGTTCGTTAATTATTCACTGCCTATCTATAAAATTAAATAAAACTTTTAATCTTGCTTTCAGAACACCCAAATGAGGCACCTAATACTCAAAGCAACATAGCCGCACAAACATCGACTAAAAACGTTGAAACGCAATCCCAAACCATACCTAAACCCAAACAGAATTCCAGTGAGCAAAAAGAAAATGCTGGCGTAGCAGCTGGCCTACCAGCAGCAGCATCGGAAGCAGGAGTATTACCTCCTATAAAAGTAGAAAAGAAACCGCCAGTACCCACCAAAGAAGACCAAGAAGATCCACCACCAACACTAAGCCCCGACACACAAGAAGAAGAAACCCTACTACCAACCAATCAAGGCAAACATGATTCGCTTCCCATCAATCAACAGGCCAACGCTGACCAGACAAATGAAAATGATTCTGATATCGATCCCAATGAAGATATGAACCCGGAAGATACTGATGATGAAACTGGAGAGCTTTTGATGAGAGATGACAAATTGAAGCCTAACGAGCCGCCACTTGCCAGTCCCGATGAGAATGAAGGCTATCAGAAGAACAGCCAGGAGATCATTGATCGCAACGACTTGCCCAACATAAACCACGTAACCGATCCATTCCTTGAGGAATCCGGCTCAAATTTCTTCACGTATTTCCTTATCGGGATGTTCCTGTGCATCCTTCTGTATGTAGTCTATCACAACAAATCCAAAATCCTGGCTCTCCTCTTAGAAGGAAGGCGCAGTGATAAGGGTCGAAATGGACGGCGGAAGCATACTGCTGCCTATAGAAAGCTAGACTCCAATCTAGAGGAAGCCATCACGTCATCAGCTAGCGGAAGGACAACACAAATTATTTACTAAACCTGATGTGCGGTTGCGCCCTTGATTCGACCCACCCATGTCCTTCTGTGTTTGCTATTATTTTATTTTATTTTTTTCTTTCCTTTTCTACTCTTGTGTTATTCTGTGAATTGAATGTGAAAGCAATATTAGAGTTTAAATAAATTTAACTTGTGATTTCTGTGCCTCATTGTTGTATATCATCAGTGGGAACTGGACAGGACGAGTGAGAAAGAGGATGTACTTGGGGCTGCACTTCCCCGAATTGCCCACCACCGGCAGAAGGTACAGAAAAGGATTAATCTTTTTCTTTCGGTTTTTCCTTTTAATTTTTACTTTCATAATTTTTAGTATTATATGTTGAATTTATCGCCATCGATGTTACATGCTCTTTATTTATTTTCTATTAACTTGTCGCCACAAAAAGAAAAATTAATTAACTATACATATAATTATAAATACCTATATCTTTTGTACATGTTATAAGGATTTCATGCAATGAAATAAAAACAAATCAACAAACATAAAAAAAAAGTCGAATGAGAGTTGCTTTTTATTTATTTTCAACTAGCGGGTACCCGGCGAGCGTTGCTGCGCTCAGCAAAAAAAAGCAAAAAATGTCAGGCGGCGCCTGGGGCTAATTGTATTAGAAAATAGTTTTGTGCCGGCCAACAGTGGGTAAGTGGTCCAACCTTAAATATTTATATGAACAATTTGATAGTACTAAAGTACTATAATACTAAAGTAGTGGACAAACTACTGGACCGATGGTACCCGGCGTGTTTTGCTGCTTTTTGTACTAAAGTACTATAATACTAAAGTAGTCGACCGATTTTGACAAAACTTCACAGGAACACTCGAAGATTGCCTGAAAATGTGAGCTCAATCAGTTACGTGTTTTCGGGGTCCATAGCATATAAACATAGGTACACACATTTTTCCTCATGAAAAAAAAAGTATTTTCAGTTTTTCCCGAATTTTCCAATTTTCCGGGCAACTTTTCCCATTTTCCTTTCCGTAAAAACCTTATTCGGACTAGATTTTAGATTTAGATTTAGATAGATTTTTATTTTTATACTAAAAAAATTTAACAAAACAGTGTATAAACAAAAATCGGTTAGCATGGCATTGCCGTCTGCCTGGTTGACAAAAAGTTAACAATTATTAATAAGTTATTAATTATAGCCTAATAGCACAGAAATGAATTAACACCCCTATTATGGTTAGCGAATCGAATGTTCGACTCAAGTCGAACTGTCAGTGGATTGCTTCTGTCGTGATATTGCTGTTAGCAAACATTTTCATTCGAATAAATTATAATTGCTGACAAAGGAAATAACAATTAAATGTCAACTGTGAAATGTATAAAGCGACAGAAGTAAATCGCCAGGAAGTTCGACTTGAGTCAAACGTTCGATTCGCTAACCATAATAGGGGTGTTATTCTTTATTTTTCTACTTTTTCTTTTTCTTCAGAAGTTTCCATTCAAAATTCTTTCTCTGTATTGTAAAGCAATTTTGCAGTACCTGGCTAGTGTTGTGACCAGTGATGTTCAAATCTGTGTAAAAACTATTTTTTACCTTTTTTACGTTTGAGTATGTAAAAAACGCGTAAATAAGTGTAAACAACGTAAAAATCCCGTAAAAAAACGTAAAAAACTCATAAAAAAGGTAAAGAAGAGGTAAATAAAGTAAATTACTGAGAAAAAAGAGAGAAAATGAGAGGCATTGCAATATCTGTCAAAATCGAAATAAATAAAGAAAATTTTGCAATCGTTCGTTCAGTGTCGTGTGTTGAATTATTCTATAAAGTGAATTGTTTTATAAAGTGCCAAAAATATAATTGGAAAAATATTATTAATTTAATTTATATAAAATGAGTTTCACTGGAAGACCAAAATCCGTGAATTTTGAGGGAAATAACTTTTCTCTAGTTTGAGAAGAAAAAAAATATGCAGCTTATTGAAATTTTTGTAAAAAAAACATTGCAAAACACAGCAGAGTCGCGATTACTGGCGCATCGGTATGTATGTAAGCTATGCAATTGGATTATTTAATCATCGATTAATACTCCAAACAGTAAAAGATGCAATGGGTTTGTCGTCCAAAATGTAGTCGAAAACATAGATGAATCTGCTGAAGAAACCAGTAATATGGATTCGTTTTCCAACAGTTCCATTTTAATGCTGGTATGTACTCTGATTAAGTACAGTGACATTCGAAGCCCTGATTATTTATGTTGTTTTTTTATAGAGTTATTCACACCAAGATCAGTCTTTGATGTCAATCGGAGGGACCACTGAAGGTATCAATGAAGATAAAGAAGTCATATTTATCTCTGAAGCTCATATCGATTCCGAAGAGTCAGATCTATTACCAACGGCTAGGGCTACAACTACAACATCGTCATCTTCGCTTCTCATGTCATCAGGATCATCTTTGTCTTTTACAAAACCTGTTAAACGTACAAGAAAAAAAAGTTTCAAAGCCAAGGAAAATGGGAAATTTAAATGCTTTTGTTGACTTTTGTTGAGGAGAAAAGCACGAAATAGCTATTGCTTCCTTTTTCTTCAGATGTAATATTCCGATTCACAACATCGAATCACTACATTTCAAAAATATGGTAAAATCTATGAGGCCATCTTACGCAGCTGTGCTCCCAAAACGGAAAACTTTGTCGGACCAACTCCTGGATGAAATGTACAAAAATGTATCAGAGACTTTCATTCACCAACTCAACAAGATTCGGTGATATTAATAGATGGATGGAAGAATTCGTCTAGTAACAGCAAAACAGTTGTAACAATGCTGCATAACTCTCAGGGTAAACGTGCATTTCTTAACGCATGGGATCTTAGCGGTGAAATTGAAAATGCGGATATTGTCTCAGATATAGTCCACCAATCAATAGATATGGGGAAGGATATGTATAACGTTTCATTTTACGCAGTGGTGTCAGACAACGCCAGTGTTATGTTGCGTATGGGGAAAAATGTTGGACATGTTTTGTGGCATTCACGAAATTCAGGAAATTTATTTGCAAAAGACATTGCTGACAAAAATCTGTCAGAAAAAGTAAATTTAATTTTAAAAGAATTTAAGAACCCTGACCTGGAAAAATCAATTGTGTCGAAAGGTGGAAAGAGGCTGAAATTATCATGCCAGACGCGTTGGTGTTTGTATCGCGATAGCAAGTTAATTTTTGTTGAGGATTTTGTTGCAAGAGTCGACACTAACCAGAAAATGTTGGAACCTATATGTGAACTTATAAACAAGTGCCAAGCTTTAGATACAAGTGTTTCAGATTCAGTAAATATGTGGCTTTCACTTAAAAATAAGAACGGATTTAAGGAATCAATGATGCCATCTTACTTAGAAAGAAAAGAGATGGCATTAAATGAAATCTCACTAACTGCATATTATTTAAATCCTTTTTACGACAAGGCCATTTTATCGACATCCGAAGAACAAATAATAAACCACTTCTTAATGAAAAACTTAGACGCAAATGGATAAGAGAGCTTGCACTGTTTTCGCCAACAAATTGATATTTTTCATACACTTTTTCGAAAAGAAATTAAAAGACCAACAGTTTTTTGGAGCACCGCAAGCATTCATCACCCTCAACCGTCATCTTTAGTTTTGAAGCTTCTTAACATACTAGCATCGTCCGCGCAGATTGAAAGGGTTTTCTCAAACTGGGCTGAAATACATAGTCCTTTACGAAATCGACTGACCTTTGAAAGGTCTAAAAAACTCATTCGTGTATATTTTTCGCTTAATCCAACTAATGAAGAATAATAAATATGTTTCATTGTTAAAAAAATTCTAATTTTTCTCATTTTTCATTTGGTCAGAATTTATTATTATATTTCAGGAAAAGAATACAATATAATATAATAACAAGGTTATTCCAGATAAATCCATTGCTGGGGGCCCGCATTCCGCATACGCTTAAAGGTTGAGAAACTTCGGATTAGCCAATCTGTTTTCAACAAATCGGGCTTTTTAATCATTTCATCGAAAAGAAGATAAAAACCCAATAGTTTTTTGGATACCGCACAGATTAATCAGATCCAACTCTCCTCTTCTGTTTTGAAGTTCCCCAATTTGGATTATTTTCCGTGGTTTTTTTGACTTTTTTACCTTTTTAACGTTTTTTACATAAGCATAGTAAAAATTCAGCATGTAAAAAACTAATCTAGAAAACGTAAAAAACGTACAGTAAAAAAGTCGAACAACACTGGTTGTGACGTTATTTTCATTAAGGATTTGCAAGACTTGGTTCTCCGATAAGACATCGTTTCCAAACAGAGATTTCCTTGTTTCTTGCAAAATTGGGCACTTGCCATCAAAATGAAAAGTATCCTCTCTCAGATAAATTGTACATGCCACAGACTATCGGTAGCTCATCCCTATGGGGTACATAATTCAGTTTCAGGAGCTCTCCACGCAGTTTTAGGACCGTTGCTATTTCTTCTATGCTGTACTCATCCCGGAAGTAATTATTGTGCTGCAAGTTGTGGCATAACCGGCTGTAGACTCCTCTATGGAGTGACCCTGATGCCTCCTCTAGAAATCTTTCCCTGATCTGCTCATCCACACGCGTGATTAATTGGTAAAGTTTAGGCTTCCAACTCCTCGCATCTTCCACACTAAGCTCCATTCCACATCCACTAGCTAGTTCCAGCCACTCTTTGTACCATCCTGTTTCATTTCTTATAGATTGTAGAGCTGCTTTCTTCGGAAGTCTATAGTCTGGCATGTTTAGTACTCGAAGCACGTAATCCACTTGTAGCTTTAGGGTTTTTACAAAGAGTGGTGATAGGCCTGTCTCCTACATGAGCATGTAATTTGGCGTGCTCGGTGGCAGTTGAAAGCTCTCTTTATATAGAACCTAAGGAGTCTTTCCACCGTTTCAAATTGTTTTCCTCCCCATACTTGAGCAGCGTAGAAGAGAATGGATCGCGAAACTGATTCAAAAACTTTATATTTGCTGCTATGAGCTATATATTTGTTGCTGAAACATTTTCTCCAAGCAATGTTGATGGCTATTTTCTATTTCGACAATTTCTCTTTGAGGTGCCTTCCATATTGAGATTTGTCGTAAAATACACCCCGAGGTACTTATACTCCTTCACCACTTAGATAGTTTCCCCATTCAAGTGCCATTTTTCATTCGCGCAGTTTCTGCCTCCACCTCTTTTAAAAATTATTATTTGAGACTTACTCAAATTTACCACCAGATTCCACATTTTGCAGTATTCGGAGAGTCGATTT
Organism: Brachypalpus laphriformis; assembly: GCA_945910035.1. NCBI lineage: Eukaryota > Metazoa > Arthropoda > Insecta > Diptera > Syrphidae > Brachypalpus > Brachypalpus laphriformis. Next base: position 194,571,802 of record OX246754.1, on the reverse strand, counting down.
ATTGTAAGCTGTAGAGATTCGGGTGAGTACGACAAAAGCACTACGTCGTCTGCAAAGAGAAGGGCTTGAATCAATACACCTCCATATTCAACCCCTCCAGGTAAAAAATCGACTATATCCTCAATGAAGAGTGCAAATAAACTTGGACTGAGAGCACAACCTTGCCTTACCCCTGATCCCGAACGAAACCATTCTGATAAGCCCTCACCATTCCATACAGCTGCTTTGGTATCCTCGTACAGATTTTTCAATCACACGTCCGAACTTCAGCGACATGCCCATGCCAAAGAGTTTGTAGAATAAAGCATTTCGGTCCACTGAGTCAAAAGCTGCCTTGAAGTCCTCGAAGAATGCATATAGTTTCCTATTCCTCAGGAGAAAGGAGTCCACAATACTATTTAAAACAAACACGTGATCAACAGTGGAATATCCTGGTCGGAAACCCGCTTGATATTCTTTGAGCAGATTATTGGTATCTATCCATGCAGTTAGTCGACTTTGCAATATCGATGTAAAAATGTTATATGACGCATTTAAGAATGAAATGCCTCTGTAGTTCCCTGGGTCAGTCATACAACCTTTTTTATGAATCGGAAAGATCATGGTTTCCTTGAAGCGCTGTGGTATTATCCCATTTTCCAAAATGTTGTTAAACAAGTAGGTAAGATTCGTGTTCAGTTCGTTAGTACCATATTTGTAGAATTCGGCTGGTATCCCGTCCGATACTGCAGCTTTACCATCCTTAAGACTACTAAGTGCCTCAACAATGTCCTGCAGTACAATTGGCCTATCCAACATTTCGTTCTGGAAGCCAGGCATGGCATACTGCATTTTAAGCGTACTGCCAGATGGGGTCAAAAGCCTCTCAAAATGAGCTTGAAGGACGGTTAGGTTTAGTGCCCTGTCTATGACATAATTTTCACCATTTAGTTTCTTAGCCAGTTTCCAGATTTTAGAGGGATTATTACACTGCACTAGTCTTCGAGCCTCTGATTCATAATGCATTCTCCTTTTTCTGCGCAAAGCCTTAATGTATGAATTTTTCATTGCAGATTCATTAAAAATCCGGAATAATTTCAGCCATCTGAACGACAGTCGCCTCGCCTTATTGCACTCATTATCAAACCAATGTTCTTTGTATCGTTGTTTTTTGTAATTTTGTTGGTTGTTGATTGGGAACAATTCCTTTATAATATATTCAATTCTGTCGAAGTCCACATAATTCCGGGATTGTAGCTGCTCCTCCAATTGCTTTCTATATGCCGATGCTTTAGCCTTGTTCCATATTAGCTTCGGGAAAAGATTCATATTCCTTGTACCCAAGTCACCCGTTACTATCAGCTCAAAGGTCACAACAATAGGGAATTGATCTGAATATGTAACTTGCATCACTTCGAAGTCTGTTATATGGGTGCCCCGTTTACCTCCTGCTAAACAATAATCGTTGACGGATGTCCCTGGTCCTCCCACAAATGTGAACTCTCCCTGTTTGTCACTCAGACTTGTACCATTCAGCACTCGGAGTCCAAACGAATCACAAAATTCCAACAACTGCGTACCCTTTGCATTACAAATTTGATCCTTAGATTGACGACTTATTCCAGCTAATCTGTTTCCCATACCTTCTTCTTTGCCCACTCTTGCGTTCAGATCTCCTATCACACAAACGTGTCGGTTACCGCAGCACATCGCTACTTCGTGTAGCTTCTCAAAATCACTATGCCAATGATTGCAATTTGAATACGATGGTACTATACAGAATATTTCCGGACCATATTTGAAAGAAACATATATCCCATCCTCTAAAATTATGAATTCGCTGTTGATGTTATTAAGATCTCTTTTGAATCCAAAAAAACATCCTCCACTGGCTCTACCCCTCTCACGTAGCCTAACCGCTGGAATCCACTTGAATTCATAATTTGGAAACGTATTTTCAAAGTTACTGTAACTATTCTCCTCTATAAATGTTTCATATAAAAAAGTAAACTCGAACTGATTAATAAAATTACAAAATTCGCTAAATAATGCCTTATTTCGCAACCCAGCTATATTATACGATAGTATTCTAAATTCTCTTTTCTCTAAACTTATGTTATTGCTACTATTACTATTATTGTTATTAGGGCAGACGGCATTACAATTAAAAATTATTTTTAGGCACTGCTCCCCTTCGGACGCCACTGGTATTTGGCCTTGTGTTTGCATCATAAGCCTTATTCGGACTATTACGAACATTTAAAAATAAAATGACCCAAATCGGTCCAGCCGTTCTCAAGTAATGCGATGACCAATGAACAGCGTTTTATTTTTATTTATATAGATTTATGACGGGCCTTCGGTTCCGGGACATTTGTGCCACTCCTATTTCGTGCACTATGGGCCACCTTCACCGGCTTATTTTCTACAAATCGAATACGAAGGGCTTAACGTAAGTTCGCTTAGTTTATTATTTAAAATAAAGCCTTGTTATCGACTCCTTATAGTTTGACGATATGTTAGTTAAATTTTCAGAAAAATCAGCAAAAATGGAGACAACAAACAGCCGCCAAAAAGAACCGTCATGAGGAAACTCCACAAACTGACATCAAAAAACGAGACGCCACCTCTCACCCCCCCATTCGCACAGCTATTCGTAATACCAAACAATCAATGGCACTTAGATCTGACGGACTCTTTCCATTCGAAAATGTAATCCGATTCTAAAATGAATGGGTATTTTGTATGGTTCTCGGATTGGGTGCTAGTGCTTCCAACTCCAAATCAAACATTTCGGAAAGTTAGATTGTCAAAACATCTATCAAACGTCACTTAAATTACTTGGGAATTGAGTTTGTATACATTTGCTATAGAAATGCAATACAAAATTAGGCCCCAGGATTGGAATACCTCGCATCAATCCTAAATCTGCCCGTAAACTCACTTCAAATCCCAGGCATCTGGAAAGTGAGCAAAGCAGTTCCGCTACCAAAAGCAGACAAACCCTATAGACCTGTCTCACTCCTGTCAACAGGCCAGTAGCTAAAGCCTTCTGTTATGCGCCACTGACAGAAAAATAAAAGAATTTTTATTTAATTTGATTTAAAAATTGTGCTTTATGCTACATACGTCTAAGGTGTCGGATTTATTCGTTTGTGGTACAGAGCAGGGGTCGAATCAACGGATGACTGGTGACGTAATTTGTATTGTGTTGTTGGTAGATCTAACAACAACATACATAAAAATTACGTGACGAGATATCCGTTCACGGAGGACGCGATTCGACCCCGGCTATCCATAATGAATTGAAGCCCAATACCGTGCGAAGAAAAAAGAAGTGCAGCGTAGTGTGAGACGTAACAAACGTCAATATGTCAACTCACTGGCCTCAAGGGCTGAAGAAGCAGCGAGTAGGTGCGACAGTAGGACTGTTTACAACATCGCTAAGGAGCTCATTGGTGGTCGAAACTCCAAACAACACCCAGTGAAGAGTCTAGACGGTAACCTTCTGATATCGGATGAGGATCAGCTCACTAGATGGAGAGAACATTTTGCTACAGTGCTAAATCACTTAGATGATGGCGGTATGACCTGGAATTCGAATGAGCAGTTCGAAGGCATACATTCCCGAATTCGCACCGTACCTCCCAGTAAAACCGAAATAATAGCAGCAATCAAGTCCCTCAAAAAGAACAAAGCGATGGGTATTGATGGCATCCCTGCCGAACTATTTCAAGCGGCGCCAAATACATCGGCAGATTTGCTGCATCCGCTAATACGGAGAGCTTGGGATAGTGAACAATTTCCACAGGAGTGGAAAAGGGGGATGATCATTAAGCTTCCGAAGAAGGGAAACTTGATGGAGTGCGGTAACTGGAGAGGTATATGCGTTCTTCCAGCTGTAGCCAAAATGATAGCTAGAATAATTCTAGAACGAATTAAAGAACATTCAGATTCAACTCTCGATGTCGAACAGGCAGGCTTTCGCGCTGGATCCTCCTGCATCGACCACATAAACACCTTACGGATCATTATCGAGCAGTGCGTTGAGTATAGATCTCCGCTACATTTACTGTTTATCGACTTCGAGAAGGCTTTCGACAGCTTGAATCGAGATGCTATCTGGTTGGCCTTGCGCAGGAGACGAATTCCAGAAAAACTTATGGCTATTATCAAGGCTACATACGAGGGCGGTAAGTGTCACGTCGTGCACAATGGTAAGGTATCGGAGGATGTTAAAGTCCAAAGTGGAGTACATCAAGGGTGCATACTGTCCACACTATTGTTCTTGGTAGTTATCAGCGATGTACTCCGTGCAGCATTGACGGAAGCTAATTATGGAATTCGTTGGACGATGACATCTTACCTTAAACACCTAGATTACGCTGACGATGTTTGTCTACTTTCACATCGGATAATGGATCTTCCTTCGATGGTCCAAAATCTAGAAGCTGAGGCAAACAAAGTAAGGCTAAGAATAAACACAGCCAAAACAAAAGCCCTGAGCACTTCTAACACCCGCGCTCAACTTAGCATTGCCGGACAGGAAGTCGAGAAAGTTGACAACTTTCAATATCTAGGAAGTGTGGTCTCGGCTAACCGCGGTGGCACTGAAGTGGATGTGTGCAGCAGAATCTGAAAGGCTAAAGCTGCGTTCGGATTGCTATCTAAAATCTGGAGAAGCAATGTTATCAGCTTAAGAACCAAGCTACGACTGTTCCGCTCCAACGTAGAATCAGTGCTGCTTTATGGGTGCAGTACTTGGAAGGTGGACACCATTAACACTCGCAAGCTGCAAGTCTTCGTAAACAAATGCTTAAGAATCATCTTGAGGATTTTTTGGCCGAACCGCATCTCCAACGAACAACTTTATCTGAGAGCGGGCCAAGAACCTATAAGCATTACTATACGTAGAAGAAAGTGGCAATGGATTGGACACACCCTACAGCGCGAAGACAACTCCATTGCGAAATACGCCATGCAGTGGAATCCGCTCACCCAGGCAGGCAGAATAGCGGGACGCCCTAGGCAGACGTGGCGCAGAACAATTGAGGAGGAATCGAGCTCTTTAGGAATGAGTTGGAGGCAGCTCAAATGCGTTGCAGAACTTCGAACACGATGGCGCGCAGGCGTGGTTGACGCCCTATGCCCCCCAAGGGGTTAAAGGATCTAAGTAAGTAAAGTATCCATAATGAAACTTATGAATCGTTGGAGTATCAGGATAAGAACATCGTCTACATTCCACTCATGATCGTCTGTTTACTCATTCATTTATTCATTCATTCATTCATTTTCAATGGCCCGCTAATCCTTCATGAGGGTCGCGGGGGTAGGATGCCCAGGTGGACTCTCCATCCCTCTCGATCCTCCGCCATTGACTCCAATTCATCAGGGGGAATCCCTAAGCGGCTCCAGGAGAGATGTCGGACTTGATCCAACCATCTATTTCTAGGCCTTCCGCGAAGTCGCCTACCTGATGGCACGGCAATCATGGCACGCCTTGGAGGCCGGTTTGTGGGCATACGCACTACGTGACCAAACCATCGAAGCATAGATCGTTCCGTTCGGAGAAGTAGCTGCTCAACGCTGAGCGCCTCGCGTACTCTGGTGTTGCGCACTCGATCTCTACGAGTTATTCCAACAACACGGCGAAGAAACCTCATTTCCGCAGCTTGTAGCCGCTATCTTATTATTTCGGTCACTACCCAAATTTCATGACAATAGGTGAGAGTTGGAACATACACCGAGTTAAAAACCGATAGCTTAGCTTGAACACTAAGTTCGGCCTTGCTTATAACAGATTGGCCAAGCTCTCTCAAAATTGATCCAGCCTGTTTACTCAAGTAACAGAATTGCCCCTAATTGAGCTCTCCGATGCAGATTCCATTGTGGACCTGGATCTAGTGTTGCAATCACCTGCCCCACTTCCTGCTGTGTCAACTGGTACTCACACCTCACCTGCACCATCATCAGCCCTAACGTTCGTTTCCAGTGAACACCAGCACATCGTCGTCCTCAGTTGCTGTTGCTTCGTCGTTATTTTTCTTTTTCAATATATTCACCTGCTGCCCTAATAGATTTTTCTGATCTTTCAATTTATTTATGTATAATGTATGGTATATCTTGTTAAAAAAAATATTTAGGCTTTGTCGAAAAAGTAAGCCGAAACTATGGTATGTCCTTCACTTCTTCCTTGCTTGAAAATTTCTTCCAACTTCTTCCCACGAAGTTCCTTTTTCAATTTTGGGAAAAGACAATAATCGCTGGGAGCCACGTCAGAGCTGTAGGGTGGGTGATCCAAAATATCGAAGCCCACCTTATGCAGGACAGCCAACGCAACACGACTCTTATGAAGGAGGACACATTTGGTTAATTTTCCCCTTCTTTTTTCTTTGATGGCTTCTTTCAACCACTCTAGGATTGAAGCGTAGTATTCTCCGGTTATGGAGACACATCTTCCAATATCATTTTTTCGACTTTTTGAACAATTTCCGGGGTGGTCACTTCGATCGGCCGACCTGGCCGTAAGTCGTCTTCAAGTGAGTCCCTTCCTTATTTAAAAAGACTACGCCACTTGTAAATCATGGTTTTACCAGGGAGAGTCCCCGTAAACGGATGAAATCTCTTCCATTATGGTTTGAACCGACTTTCCTTGTTTGGTGATGAACTTTATAACAGTGCGGTACTTGATTTTCTCCATATTCTACACTTTCTTCCCGATTGAGTTGCTTGGTCGACGATAGTTCAAAACCGAATGGTTCGATTGAAATAAAACTTGCTATTTATACTAATAATGAGTCACTAAACTCGTTACGTCTCAGTAAACTATCCCCACTAATGACCTATCTACTCATTCCGTGAACTTAAAAATGCGCCTCCGTATACCATCTACCTCTGATTCTTGCCTTCTGCAGGATAATCTAAATAGTTTCTCCATCTGGTGAGATAACAATTTCTTAGAGCTTAATGTCAATAAATGTCGTTCCATTACCTACTCCCGCAAGTGTATTCTACCACAATCTAGAGCCTACTTCCTTTCGTGAATAGTTTGTACTCTGAGTCACATTCAGCACGCGATTTGAGCGTCATCTGCGATAGCGAACTCAACTTTCGGTCACACATCAACAATGTCGTAATTAGAGCCAACTCAGCTCTTGACTTTGTGAAGCGCTGGTCAAAAGCGTTCTCTGACCCATGCGTAACAAAATCCCTCTATCTCACCTTCGTTAAACCCCTCCTCGAGTATGACAGCCAAGTATGGTCTCCGTATTATGCTGCCCATACCATAAGGATTGAAGCTGTGCAGCGCAGGTTCATTCGCTTCGCCTTACGCTGTCTGCCTTGGGCTGATTACCTCAACCTGCCATCATATACGGATTGTCTATTTAAGACTTATTAATCTCCAATCATTGGAAAAACGTCGTGATGTTGCCGACATACTTTTTGTTCATCGCTTGTTATCTGGTAACATTAATTGTCCTCATTAACTCATTGCAACCAAATAGCATTTAAACATGGAGGTTCGTCATCTGATGCCTTATTATGCATCGACGAATATGTAGGCACTGTTTTATCGACAGAAAATTATACAATCAAATCAAACATCCTTTCGAATATTAATCATTTGTGTACCGTATCGGATTGAAAAAGTTCAACAAAAGCAAGATCCAGCACATTCGCAGAAAGACTAGCTGTGGAAAATATTTGCCTGTTATTTTTAATAATGCTAGCATCAGTAACATTAAGAGCTAAAATATTCTTGGTGTTTCGTTCGACTGTATTTATTATTTTAACAACCGTTGTTTGCTAGTAAAAAACAGCCTTACTACCAGGGTTAATATCATAAAATATCTATCGTCCAAAGACAGTTGCTCTTGTAAACATACTCATTAGAGTTATTCACCCTGATTGTCGTTGGCGTTTGACGCTTTTCGACGATTGTCGTTTTATTCTTTAGATGTAGCACGAATTCATTTTCATAACTTTTTCACTGTGAAAAAGTTGTAATATTATAGTATTCTACACGACAAAAAAATTGCTAAGTAATGTTTAACGGTCAGCAGGTCGTAGCTATGAATAAAACGACAATCGTCGAAAAGCGACAAACGCCAACGACAGTCAGCGTGATTAAGCCTATTACATTATCTATGATAGATTTATGGATTAGTAGTATATTGTAAATGCTCGAAGTCATCACTCCAACTTATAAAGCGACAATACAACACTGCAATAAGGATAGCTTTAAGAACATTTAGGACCACTCTCATCTACAACATGCTAGTCTAGTCCGGTCTTCCATCAGTTGAAGATAGGTGTCAATGCCTCTCGTCAATTGTCATACTCAAACCACTCCTAACGGTTGCCAGGCAAATCCTAAACAGTACAAGACGCTGCAACTATCCATACAAAATTTATAACGCTCTATCATTCGCTAAACAAATTGAAATTCTACTCTCGCTCTAAACAGCAGAGAAACCTACCTACTCACAATAGTTGCTGACATCAAGTTCCATAATCACTGACCTTAGTAAACTACCGAAAACTCCAACAAGCAATGACTGCTATAAAGCGTTCTATACAGAAATCTGCGTTCACTACAAGCAAAATAATTGGAAGCTCGTAAAATATTTACTAATGGTTCCAAAAATGAAAAAGGAGCAGCATTTGCTATCGTAGACGAAAACTTACTTACTTACTTAGATGGAGCTACATTTCGGGGTGAACCTAGGCCTCGACCAATAAGCTTCTCCATTTAGCTCGGTCTTTAGCTAATTGCCCCCAGTTACGCACTCCAAGTTGGTCGAGGTCCCTTTGAACTTGTGCGCGCCACCTACGGCGAGGAGGTCCTCTACTGCGTCGTTTCTCTGGGTTAGAATCGAAGACACTGCGGGCCGGACCGCTGGTGTCCATCCGATCTACATGTCCTAGCCATCTCAGACGTCCAATACGCAGTTTTTTGACTACGTCGATGTCGCTGAATGGCTCGTATAGTTCGTTATTGAATCTTCTCCTTCAAAACCTGTCAACGCAAACGGGACCGATTATCTTACGAAGAATTTTTTCTCTCGAAACGACCAAGGACATCTTCATCCTCTTTTAATAAAGTCCATGTTTCAGCGCCGTAAAGCAGGTATGGGATGATCAGAGCCTTATACAGAGTCTCCTTAGCGGTTCGAGATAGGGCTTTACTGTTGAATTGCCTCATAAGCAAAAAAAAAAACAGCAATAGGCAAGAGTTATTCTTCGCTTGATTTCTGCGCGAATGGCAACAGAGATGAAACACCTAACGCAAATGAAGATGGCCCCATAGGCTGATCCCCAACGTAGAGGAATAGATCAGCAGAAAATACGGAGAAGTAAACTTCTACATGACACAGTTCCTATCAGGGCACGGATGACCCATATGTGAAGGTAAAATCCAGAACGCGGTACATGTTTCAATGGAATGCCGGATGTATACGACGGCCAAAAACATACTACAGAAAGAAACCGGCGGCCAAGTGACTCCGAGAGGACTTATAAAATTCATGCTGACGACGAATGAAGCCTGGAACACAGCCAACGAAATCATCACCAGCATGATGCAACAACTACGTCTGGAAGAACGAGCAGCAGCGAGAAATGAGAATCCTACAACCATTGGATCCACATATGCAATGTAACGCAATTGACATGTTAAAGACATACAATGACAAGTGAACTTACGCAGTAACAGAAATTGGAATGTGCAAATTGAGCTGCTGCTAAGCAGCAATAGCTCATGTGTGATGATGCTAACCAGCCCCGCGGTAAGAGTGGTGTAAGTGTGCAGGGTGTGGATTAGTACGTAGGCGCATTCCTGGCATCGATTATTCGGGCTTGCGAATCGTGCATGCTCGGAGCCGGGCTACTAGTATCTTTCGAAGATTACCACACTCCTTGGCGCAACAAAAAAAAAAAAAACAAGCTTGATTTTTGCGCTGATGTTGTTTTTAGAGTTTATAACAGAGTCAAGGTAGACAAAGTGCCTTACTACCTCGAAGTTATAGCAGCCCATTGTGACGTTCTGTCCAATTCATCGGTGTTGATTGTCCCTTCTTGTTGACAGCATATACCATATGTACTTGGTTTTGCCCTCGTTTATCGCTTAACCCATTTTGCCTGCTTCTGCTTCAATACTTGCAAACGCATCAGTGACAGCCCGCTGAGTTCTTCCAATTATGTCTATATCGTCGGCGTATGCAAGCAATTGTACGGACTTTTGATAGATTGTACTTCTGGTCTTAGCTTGTGAGTTCCGCACAATCCGTTCAAGTAGAGTATTGAAAGAGTCACATGACAGCGCGTCACCTTGTCTAAAACCTTTTTTGACATCAAATGCATCGGTGAGGTCATTACCGACCTTGATGCAGTAGCGAGCATTCTCCATCGTCATCCTGCACAGATAAAACAAATTTGGCAGGGATGTCAAAACTAGAAATGGCTCTATAAAGCTCTTCTTTATAGATGCTGTCATAGACGGCCTTGAAAGAGATGGTGAGTATCGATTTGGAATTCTTGGGTTTTCTCCAGGATCTGTCGAAGTGTGAAGATTTGATCGATGGTGGACTTTCCTGGCCTGAAACCGCACTGATAGGGTCCAATCAGGCTGTTGATAAAAGGTTTCAGGCGTTCACACAATATCGCAGAAAAGGTCTTATATGCGATGTTGAGAAGACTGATGCCTCTATAATTGGCGCAGTTGAGGGGGTCTCCTTTCTTGTGGATCGGGCAAACGATGCTGAGATTCCATTCATCAGGCATACCATACACTCGTCTGACCAAAGAGATGAGTTGCACTTACTACTTCATGCACTTTACCAATCCATCACCAGCTGCCTTCAGAAGTTCGGCCGGTAAGCCGTCAGGTCCAGCAGAAATGTTGACTATCATCGTCTATGTTGAATGGTTCATTCTACCTGACCGCTGGATGTTGGTCTTCGTCACCGTTATACAGTCTGCAGAAGTAGTTTTTTTCATATTCTCAACACCGACTGTGATTCTACTACGAGGTTTCCATTTTCATCTCTGCAGGTTTCTGTACGGGTATTGCTTCTCTGACATGTTCTTTTTACCTTTTGGTAAAACTTCCGTACATTGTTCCTGGAGTATAAGCTCTCAATATTCTCGATCGCGCGCTTCTCATGTTCTTCCCGTCTCTTTTGCTCGTCAGGTGGACGGAAATGTGCGGCAAAATCTGCAGCACAAGAATCTTTGATCACTTCCTACATACCCAACAAAAAAGATCTTATAAACAAATCAAATCTTACAGGGGCATTATAAGGCAAGATTTTTGGAAACAAGCCAATCACTATTATTCAATCACCAACCCCATATGAGTGATGGCAATTTATGCAACCAATTGTTCGAGCAATATGATTAAATGTTTTCTTCGACTACGTTTAGGTCACTCATACAGCCTATGTGAAAACGATACTTCACTACGTTACATGTGCAACGCCAAAACGCTCATCATACCGCATCTACTTTTAAGCACTAAAATTACACTAAGGAGGCTTACTAATAATGAGGCACTATTAGAAATTCTTAATGACCCAACATAACAAATTATCAAATTTGACAACATCATTTAAAGAACATGGTGTCCAGTATCAGATTCAAGGTGGATAAATCGTACGGTTTTCCAATAGGGATATATAGATGTTAAAATTGAATAAAAGAAGATGTGTGTGAGATATCAACGAATTTTTTATTTTATTTGAAAGGCCTATCAATGACATTTATGTGTGGGGCATATGACATCGTTCAAATTGCCGCAGCGGCTTCGCTGGGTGGCGCGCAACCGAGAGGTCCAATTTTCGACGACTCTGGGGCATGGTTAGGTTAGGTTAGGTTGGCTGTCCACACGAGAGTGCATACACACTTAGACCAGTAAAGGTCCTTTGTGATACCATGGAACAAACCATTAGGCCACTCAGGGACTAACAAAACCAACCGGAGCTTTTGACAAAGCGATGGATGCTCATGACGTCCAAGGACGCCAGATCGCAGAGGTTGTCAAGGAAGGGGGACCCTAGATGGAGCATTCTTTTATGCGACAGGGCCGGACATGTGCATAGGAGGTGAAGGATGGTTTCCTCCTCCTCCTCGTCCCTACAGCTCCTGCAGAAGTCGTTGGAGAAGAGACCAAGTCTTCTGGCGTGTTGGCCTATAAGACAGTGTAAGGTGAGAACACCGACAACGCAGCTGATTTGTGTACGCTTTAACTTGATTAGATCGGCACTACGTTTTTGATCCAGCTTAGGCCAGATCTGTCTCAAAATGTGACACGTTGAGCCGTTTCCCCATCTGAAGTTGGTCGTGCTAATAGCGTTCAGCTTTAGTAGATACTTACATGTAGCGAGGGGCATACCCAGGGCTTGCCTTTCAGGCAAAATCCTTAGAGTGGTACCCGGAGTGGTAGTGGACTCTGGGGCATAGACCAGGCTGAATTTGAGCGATGGCACGGGTTATGTTGACTTTGAGGGCACCGGTTGTTTGCGGCTTACTGGCATAGACCTGCGACCTAAAGAAACCCCACAAGAAAGAGTCTAACGGCCAGTTCAAGTCGCCTCTGCGTGAGATAACTATGCTCTCAAATCGGTAGTGAAGAACGTCTATTGTGGCATCAGCTGTGTGGCACGAATCGCCATTCTGTTGGAACCACATCCATATCATCCGATTTGGACCAAAAAAATTGCTTATCGTCGATTAGTAGCGCTCCCCGTTGATGGCGATGGCAATGCCATCGTCGTTTTCGAAGGAGTACGGACCGATGATGCCGCCGACATATAATCCTCTACAAACAGTGACTTTCTGCGGATACATTGCCACTTGATGGACCTCGTGGGGATTTATATTTTATATCGTCCCAAACCCGGAAATTTTGCTTGTTCACGTAGCCGTTCATCCAATAATGGACCTCGTCTCTGAATGGGCCACAACATAACACGCATTTTGATAATAGAGTCTTATGATTTCCACGTGTTGATTGACGCTGTAACTTGCAGTGGTGATTTCACTTTATTGTCCGAAAAATAAAAGACAGGAAAATTAAGAAAAGATAAAGCCGCCATGAACAGTCAAAATCTACCCGTCCCTATTGGAAAACCCTTACATCTCAGGCTCGTTCACTTTCTCTTATCCACGCATTTTTTTTAAATCTAGCCGACAGCTCTGGTAACTAGTGATAAAAATGGAATATATCTGTGATGGAATATTATTTTGTAATTTATTAGCACTGTAATAACCACAATAAAAAGGATTCTTGCTAAATGCTGGTCCTCTTTGCGGTATCGTGCCCCTTAAGTCGTTTAACAAACTCCTTCAGTACTTACATACGTATATTTTTACATCAGAGCTCTGTAAAAGAACGCAATCATTTTGTCATTTAACTCTTTTGACTTCACGTGGATTTGTTTCAATTCAATGACAATGAAAAAATAAGTCACCATTCATTCTGAAGTCATGATTTTGCAATCATAATTTTGAGGTCAAAATGAATGCAGTCATTTTGAGTGCTCTGTATTCATTGAAGTCACTTTGAAGTCAATAGCATTCATTGCATTCATTGAAGCCATTCAAGTTATTGAAGCTTCTTCGTCTTCTTCTTCTTCCTATTTGTGGATCAGATAACGGGCAGCACAAGTTCTCTGTCATTTTTAACCAATGCGATACTCGTTTCCCTCCAAAACGTCCACCCACAAATCAAGTGCTCGTTACAGGGATGTAGGATCCTCATTTATGATGGCTCCATCGTCAGCAAAGTATAATTGTTGTACCTTGGGGTCCGTCACTTTACCTTCAAGGAGATAGTCAAGGACTGTAATAAAGAGCAAAGGACTTAAGACGCTTCCCTAGTGCACCCCGATGGGAACTCTTTGGTAACTCCAGCGGGGCATCTTACTGTTGACTTTGCTCCTTCGTAAATGTTCATGATCATATGTACATAGGTTTCTGGAAACCCTCGATGTCTTAGCGCCACCCATATCAGATCTCGTGGTTGTCTGTCGAATGCCTTTTCAAAGTCAACCAATACAATATGCAAAACGTGTAAGGAATTACGATGTTTTCCAATTATGATTTTTATACTTTGGATTGCATCTGTCGTTGTTAACCTTCCCTTTGTTCACAGGGAGAAGGTAGCTTTCCCTCCATTGATTGAGCTCAGAGGGCATTTCGTCTACCCCAACCGCTTTTAGTTTTCTGGAGTATTTGGGCGCCTTACTATTTTCTTCGACTGTAATGTTGGATATTTCTTCACAGTTAGGAGTGGCTCTTGGAAAGTATAGCCAGGGAAACTGTTCATTCAAAAGTCGATCACAATACTGCCGCCACCTCTGCAGAATTTTTTCGTTATCCACAAGAAGCTGGCCATGAGCATTGTTAATGAACTTTGGCGAACGAATCTCCTGTGTATTCCTCCTTCTTTGTGCGGCTATTTCGAAGATGGTTGCGCTCCTGTTCATATTTGGGGATAACGGGAATAAATGTTCCCTCAAACAAAAGTTAGATATCTTCAAAAAAGTGAAACAATTTATCAGGGAATAAATAGATATCGCAATTGCTTTGAAAATTCTCTTGCATTGTCATTCATGATACTTATTTCTTTTCGGGGAATTATTTCCTCTTTTTTTAAAGAAACTTAATTTTTGCTCGGGGGAAAAATTCCGAGGGAAAATTTATTAACGATAACCCTGATTGTGTCGTCGCAGCTCCTGGATAGCCTGGTTTGTATCAGCAACCGGGGAAGATATTTTCTCCAGCTCACGATACAGGCCCTCCGTATTCTCTGCTTGAGGCTGGGAGCACTTCTACGCTTTGTTCTTGCATCATCTGTATTCCAGTTCGAGGCGAGTTTTTTCGTCTCTATTTTTAGAGGATCACTTTGACCAGGCTTTGAAAGCCGCTTTCTTCTTATTTATAACTTCTTTATCTTCATCACTCCACCACCATGTTTCTTTGGCGTGTTGGTGATGGCCTTTTGAAGCTCCTAGCAGTGATTTGGCCTTTAAGCATGTTCGCTGTATGGATTCCCACATATTTTGTACTCTGCACTCTTCGCCCTCAGCTCTGTTGATGGCGTGAAACAGGTCATTTTTCATCGCGAAAACAAAAACCTCGCCTTTTTCTTTGTCCAGATTGTACCATTTGATTTTCTCAGTGACCCTTGTTTGTTTTATTTTCTTTGGTGTCTTCATACAAATTTCTATTAGCAGGAGACGGTGTTGCTGAGCGATAGCTTCTTCCAGGATCACCTTGCAATCTTTTACCCGAGGATTCATGAAACTGGCTAACAAATGGTAGTCAATCTGGGTTTTAGCTCCACCACTGCTGTAAGTGATCAGGTGTCAGCTTTTTTTTGATGAACATGGTATTTAACACGATAAGACTGTGTGATTTCCACATGCTTAAGATGTCTTCATCAGGAAAGTTCCTGGTGCCATATCCTAGTCCTCGTTTGACTTCCGACAAGTGCATTTAGATCTTCACCAAACTCTTGCTTTGGGATGTGCTTAAGGGGATTGCGGAAATCTAGCCATAATGCAACCTTATCCCTCTGATCGCACCTAATTTGGGGAGCATATGCACTGACAATATTCCACACCTCTCCTTGTATTATTAGTTTGAGAGACATCAAACGGTCACGGGACTTCGAAATGCTCAAGACGTTTCCAAGTAGCTCTGCCGCAAGGATAATACCGATCCCGTTCCTAGCCTTTTCCGTTCCGTGGTAGAACATCTTGTAATCTTTTCTCCTAACATCCAAGAAACGCGCCCGATTTCCGGTGCTTTGCCATTTCGTCTCTTGGACACACAAGATATCACCCCGCCTTCTATTCATCATCTCTTCCAGCTCTTAACTTCGACCGGTCATGTTTCCAACGTTCCAACTCGCGACCCTCAAATTTCGTCCAAACTGTTTCATTACTTTGCTAGCCCCCGGAATCCGTATAGCTCTTAGCCGAACACTTCTGCTCGGTCCAGGATCAGTACCATGTGCAACAGTGGTAGTGCCTTTCCTTTTAGCAAGTATTACCATAATGATACAGTTTGGCAATATTATTGCGATGGTGTTTGTTGTTTGACACTTGCATGCTCCTGTTTTATTATTGTTTGTTTGATCTTTCTTCTATGACACCGGTGATCTCCAGTTGTGTCAACCCACGGACTCGCATGCACACTTGTGGGAGAGTTCTTAAGGTAGTGTATGAGTCGTTGGGCTCACTTGGATGTTATATTGCCTACATATTTATTCATTTATATATGTACCTAAAGGGATTTTGAGGTCTAAATCAAATACATATATTGAACTGAGAACCAGTGTAAGGGTATTAATAATCCCTTTGGCAAGCGCGAATTATAAAAAAAAAAAAAATGTCTGAACTTTATTATTGCTTTTACACGAAGACGTATAGACATTATGTTATCATTTGTAATATTATTATTTTTTTAATTTTATTTATTTATTCTTCTTGTAGACGACACAAAAAAACAGATTAATAACGCTGGTCAACACGATTTTTTGCCGTTAATTAAATTATACATTTTTTGAATCGTACATGCATAGGTATTAACAGAAAAATATCAGAAATAGTTTACTACATCAAATTATCTAAGCATACGACAAAATGTATAAATGGTTAGCCAACACTTAGTGTGACAGTTTTCATTAAATTAAATACATATTTATTACGAAATCAATACAGGACTTTATTGATTAATGAAGTTTGGTCCACGGCAATTATAAGTGGATCTCAAACATAACATCCAAACTGAAATTGTGAGCATTTACCCACTTATTCTTCAAAAAGTCATCGATAATTTTGACCTGCGAATGGTCGCTTGCAACAGAAGCCGTGGTAGTCGCATGAACGATGCTGTGTTCATAATTGCTATGGACCAAACTTCATTAATCAATAAAGTTCTATATTTATTTCACAATAAATGTGTGTTTAATTTAATAAAAACTTCCATACTAGCTGTTGGCTCAGCCTTTACTTGACATTGGTTACTGACAGTTTATCGCGTAGGTCATAGGTGTATTATAACTACCTTCACTAAAGAACTAACGATAACAAAAAAATGTTAGTAGAGCCAAACAATATCATTTTGCCGCCTTTATACATAAAATTTGGACTTATGAAAAACTTTGTTAAAGCCATGGATAAAACTGAAGAAGGTTCTCTTTATTTAAAAACTTTGTTCCCCAGATTGAGCGAAGCTAAATTAAAAGAACGCATTTTTATAGGGCCAGATATAAGAAAGGAAATAATCTCTATCTATACTCTACTATCGACCACATGTTTGTTTTGAGGAGCATTGTGGAGTCTTACATTGGAAGGGATAAAAAACTGTATGCGTTTTTTGTAGACTTTAAGTCGGCATGGTAGACCGAAATGCTCTATTTTATAAACTTTACTGCATGGGCATGTCGAGAAAGTTCGGACGCGTCATCCAAAACTTGTATGCAGATACAAAATCAGCAGTGTGGAATGGTGAGGAGTTGTCAGGATGGTTTCAGTCATTATCCGGAGTAAGATAGGGATGTTCGCTGAGTCCAAGCTTATTTGCACTATACATCGAGAACATCGTAGATATTCTGCCTGGAGGTGTTGAGTACGCAGGACTACTGATCAAAGCACTTCTGTTCGCTGACGATATAGTAGTAATGGCGCAATCACCTGTGTCCTTACAACTAATGATCAACAGGCTGTATGACTACTGTAAGCTATGGAACTTGATCGTAAATCTTAGCAAATCAAAGGTTATGAAATTTAAGAGAGGGGGTGGAAAGGAGTGCAGAAACGAGAAATGGTACTACAACGGAGAAAGTATTGAAGTCGTTAAGGAATATAAGTATCTTGGGGTCTACTTTACAAAAAATTTAAATATGGAGACATCTAAATAGCAAAGTGCAAAACGGCCATCAATGTTGTATGGAAGAAATTTCTCAGTAATAAATTTATTGACCACTGCAGTAAATATAAAGTTTTTGTAGCGGTGTCAGGGTCCATCATGTTCTATGCTGCGCAAGTTTGGGGAGTAAGGAAGCATGAAGCTGTTGAGAAATTACTGCGGTACTACGTTAAGAGAGCATTTCACCTCCCACCCAACACTCCCAATTATATGCTAATGCTGGAAACAGGCTTGTCTCCATTGTACATCAAAACTTTTAAAGGTTTTGAATATGCCGGATACCAGACTGCCGAAAAAAGCTGTTCTGCAAACAATACAATCCAGGGCAGGATGGTACAGGGAGTGGTTGGAACTCGCTGAGGACTGTGGGATACATTTGGATCTGGGTAAAAGCGGAGACTGGAAACCCCAACTTTATCAACTCATCGTAAGTATGGACGAAAAGGCTTGGTTCATGCATTTAGAGCTAGCTTCGGGATCACTGCATAGAATGATCTACAGCCGCTTAAGTCACAAGCTGCAGAAAAATAACTACTTCCGCGATGAATACAGCATATCGGAAATAGCGACTGTGTTTAAATTACGGGCAGAGCTTCTAAAGCTTAATTATATTCCACACAGAGCAGACCTACCAGTGCTATGCAACCTGTGCAACTTGGCAGAACGAGAAGATGGCATACATTTTGTTGGGAAGTGTCTAGTCTTAAGCGAAATTAGGAGACATATCTTTGGAAGTAATTTTCTGTCTGTGGATCAAGTTTTGATGCTTCTTAACGAACCAAAGGTATTTAAGCTATCCCAGTACTGGAAAATTGCTTTAAATTATCGTGAAAGGATTATTAATGAAAATCTCTAAAAATCGCTTTAAATAAAAGAAATACACAAATATGCGTACATATTTTAGTCAATTTTTAATTTCAATTTTGAATTTATTGAATGTTGTCAATCAGGCAGATGGCAAGGCCATATTTATTGATTTTTTGTTAAAACTTTGTAATAATAGTGAAGTACATAAATAAAAATCTATCTAATCTAATCTATGAGAAAGGTCATGAAGGACTCCAATTTTATTGACAAATTATATATAAAGGAAAAAAATGCATAGGTTTCCTTTCCTGAAGTGACACAACATTTTTTAGGCAATACAAAGTCACCAAACTATAAGGAAATCATTTCTAGCTAATACAAAACTACAAAAGCTTGGGGTGCAAAATGTCCTTAAAGATTCATTTCCTTGATTCCCATTTAGAGTTTTTCCCTGAAAACTTAGGTGCCGTAAGCGACGAGCATGGAAAGAGATTTCACCAAGACATAATGGCGATGGAAAAGCGATATCAAGGAAAATGGATGTCGAGAATACTCGCAGATTTTTGTTGGACCTCGAAACGAGATCATCCATCATATTTGTATAAAAGACCAGCAAAACGCATCAAAAAGTCTTCAGAATAATAAAAAAAAAAAAAAATGAATGTCTACAAAGTTTCATGTAATCTCACTTTTTAAAATAAACAGATTTTTCTAAAAATATTGTAATATTCTTGCTGGGGTTCGTTTAAATAAAACCGTCTTTTGTGTATTTTAATCGTTTATTTATTATCAAACACCAACGTTACTTCAACACAATATTCAATCACTTTATTCTTTATTTATTTCAAATTAAACTGTCGCTACAATGTCGCTTATTTTCACCACTGGTATAATATCCCTCTTGTAATCGCTGTATGCACTTATTAACAAATGTGTCCACAATGGTTATGGTATGGGTATTTATATGAAATATAAGTCCTTCTAGAAAATGCTAGATGTCGCTCGGGATGAATTGATGATCCTGGAATAATTGGGATATTGTGTGGAACAGTTGTGGAACGTAAGCACATCAGGTTGAGATATTTACTGCTAGCAGGCCTTGGCAATAGATATCGTTGTACGCAGTACCTGACGATGTACTTGATACTACAATATAGATGTTTCATACATTTTTTACAGACATATTTTAAAACTATTTCATTTGCCAAGGTATAAAAAAAAAAAACATTTTGGAAGAACGCCAAAAAAACATTTTTTATTTGTTGACCAGTGTAACTTGAATGACTTCAATGCCTTCAGATGACTTCAAAGACTTCAAGTGAATGCAATGCATGCTACTACTTCAAGGTGACTTCAATGAATGCATTCATTTTGACTTCAAAATTATGATTGCTAAATCATGACTTCGGAATAATTGGTGACATATTTTTTCTATGTTGAAGTCATTATTAAAGTCCATGACTTGCAAACAACATTGAAACAAATGGAAGCAAATTCTTAATATGACTTCAATGAATGCATTTCGCAATGATTGCATTCTTTTACATCCCTATGTATAACGTAATCTAACCACAGACGTAGATGCAATGTACTAGGGTTAATATCCTGCACTTCCATAAATTTACAAAACAAGAAAACCACTCAATTTTTTTTTTAGTTTTTTTTATTTATAATATAATTCAATTATAATTTATATCACTTCAAATGTATAAGTATTAATTCAATAATGATGATTTATTCCGAAATCTTAACACATACATACATGTAAACATACACATATGTACATAGTATATACCGTACTTTATTTGCAACTTCTTATTGGCGTACTAGCGGATACAGAAACTTTACAGAAAATAAATAAAAAACGATGTAATAAATGTACAAGTCTGATGAAATAATAAATATTTTGTTTTTTTTTACTAAAAATCTAATAAAAACTAACGAATTAAATTAAGTGTTTTTTTTTCCATGTGTATGTGTTTAGTCTGTCTCAAGTTAAAGAAAGTTAAAACATTTTCTTCTTCTCCCGGTTTTGTTTACAAAATGCATGTTTTTTCATTTTTATTTAAAACTTACACTACAACTTAATCTTAATGGAAACGAAGGTTTATTCTTTTTTGCTATCTTTTTTCTTGGATTTGCTACGATTCTTTTGATCTTTTATTTTCGAAATTCACTTTTTTATATTATTATTTAATTATAAGTTTATAGTATGATACAATATTAACATGCATTTAAATGTTTGTATTTTTTTTTTATTAAATTTCAAAAGATAATAAAAAGACACAGAGAATTCGGTTAATAGAATAATCAATATTGTAATGTATATAGATTTTTTTTATTTTTTTTTGGTTAGTTTAATAATTCCTCAGTAAATATATATGTATATATATATTTGTTTTAAATATTGTGTGTGTCTGTATATGTATATAGTTTATTCATATATATTTTGTACATTATACTTATTTTCTAGTAAGTAGGTACTAATTATTATAGTGACACCACTACTACTGTTATGTATATATTTATTTATATATATTTTAATGTATAATATATTTAAAAACTATTTAACAAGCATTTAATTTACGTTTTTTGTTTTAATTATTATTATTTTAAATGTTACAACATAATAAGTATTGCTGAGTTTTAGTAAAACAAAACCGCATTGCGTAGGCGGTTATTTATTTATTTTTTAAAATTTAATATTCCTTTTGGTTTAATACAAAACATGCTATATGCACCTTGCGTTACTTGTCCAATGGGAGATATACTTCTTTTTATTTTTTTTTTTTTAAATATTGAATTAATGACGCGCTTAATTTAAGTTGTGGGAACAAATTTAATTAATAATACATTTATTTAAATTTAAAGCTTTTCTATTAAATATTTAATATAAGATAATTTATACTATAAAAACAAGCAAAACTAAAATTAATCATGTTTTCTTTTTATATAATTTATTTTTATTTTTAGTTTAATTAAAGGCGATTTTTTTTTTATAACCTTGGGTTGATAATACAATTCGTTGATGTGAATTTGTTTTAGTTAAATCATTTTAAAATGAAGATACGTTTTTAATACAGTAATTAGTAAGAGAAAAATTGGGTGATATAGAACTAAATATTTGCTAATATTTGTTAAATTTAAGTGTACCAAATCAGGGAACGTTTATAATAAAATAAATTATAGTTGTTTCTGTTAATTTCTTCAGTGGTACTGAGTGTCTGTTATATTTTCACGTCCTCTTGGACTATCAAAAAGTTGTATTTGAAATAGGTCCATTCGCGTAGCTAAAATGTCATTCAGAAATCTTAACAATATATGTATATGCATCTATATATATGTACATACGTGTAAGAATCGCTTACTTGCTTATTGCAGGACAACAGGCTGAACATGGGATAAATGTCTACAAAGTCTCTAAAGAGCTGTAGTTGATATCGAATTTCCTGGTTTCGTATAAAGATCACGAAGTCACTGAATTCAGGTAAGCTATAGACACGATGCACAAAGTACAAGGACTCACACTTCTCAATAATGACTAGATCAGAGCCGCAATCACAACTCATCAATATCATACTCATAACACTTGAAAATATAAGGAAGAAGTGGTTGGAGCTAAGGCACGTCTCACAAGTAAATGTGCATAATTGTCGTGTATCTATTTTGATGCATAAGGAGATTTATGCATGTACAGGGTGAGCCATAAGGCGAACCCCACAGGCGGATCAGTAGAAATGCGATGAAGTGGGAGGGTTGTGATCCCTTGTTTTCGGATCATAACCTCGCTGATAAAAGGAAGAAGAAGGCTGAACCATAAGTCACAATGGGATTTAAGAATTTAATCATTTTTTTCGTTTATAATTTTTATTTTTCATTTTATTATCCACATTCTGTGAATAGTATTTACAGAAAAAACAATAGATAGATTTGTAACTGAAAAAAGAACGAGAATAAAAGAATTGCACTATTTAGATCACCGTTCAATTATTTTAAGGTTTAGTTTTAACGTAAGATTTGTGCCCTCTGAAGGATCGATTAGTCGCTTAGTTGATCGTCCAAATTCGAGATCCATTCACCAGTGTCAATGGCACTCTATAAGGTGTGAGGTATGATGTGGCATTACATCTGGGAGTATCATTGGGCCTTACTTCTTCAAAACTGAATATGAAAGTACAGTCATTCAGTACTGATTGAATAAATGATTTAAATCCTGCGCTTGCGAAGCTATTACCCCTGGTCTCCACTGGCAATAATTCATTGAAAGAAATATGTCAAGTAATTGAAATTTCCAATAGAGACCGCAAATTTTTTAAAATAATTCATTTCATGAAATCAATTTCTGCTTTTATTTCTTGTAATCTCTGTGGACATAAGCCTTGAAATAAATTTGACAAGGACTGCCAATTTGAGCTTTACTACGAAGAAAACATGGCTAATTGGTGCCTGACATTAGGTCCGTTCGCGTACACTCCCAAAACAGAGAATTTTTACGAAGACCTGTTCGAGTATGGAGAATTTTCGTAGTTTTTCACACGAGAGAGCGCTCCCAAGAGAGTAAGAAATATCCTCATGCTACGAATTTTAGTGTAAGAAATTTCTTTGGGCAGATTTGTGAAATCTATCAAATCGCGGTACACGTTATGTTTTGTTGACTTGTAAGGAACAAAAGAATGACTTTTTCTTTCCTTAACGTACAACTGGATTTGAGGTTTGACGCTTAAAAAGTGGGTAACTTTTGTAGTTCAACGCATTCGTTTACTTTTTCATAATATTACTTTTCTATGAGAGAATTTTACTCCCACTCTTTGAAATTCGACAACCTACGAATATTAGTGCAAAAAGTACGCAAACGAAACGGACCTATTAAGTCTGTAATAAATATGTTTCGAGGAGACTCGGTGTGAAGGCAAGAATTGGTCGTTGCTTACTCTTACGCGATATGGTTGAAAATGAAATATCTTGACACAATTCCACCAAATAAAAAAATAAAAATTTCTGCCATGAAGTCTGAAATAAATAGGTCTCGTGGAGACTCGGTGTTGCAAAATAAAAAATTAATGAAATTTAATATAGTTATTAAGTTTTCAAACCCCATGGTGACTTATGATATGGCCCAACCTGTAACAAGAACTTCAAATAAGTATTAAAGCCTGTGATACTTTAAATACATGAATTACCCTTATTACTGCAGTCGTGTCACCTGAAAATAAGACGTCAAGTATGAATTCATGTAACACCTCAAGTGTGTTTATGGAAATGCACCTAAAGCGCGGCGAAGACAGATGTTTGGAAATGTCCAGCAAACGGGAACAGGGTGATAATCTGTCACTTCGAACTCGGGAATAAGGGTGAATATTGTTTTCGCAACACATTAGAGGTCAGTGAATAGTGACTCTTTTGTTTCCTGTCCTCTTTGGCAAGTGCGTATTATACAAATTGCGACTATACATGCATAGTACTTTCAAATCCCTTTCAATTTAAAGTACGCGAATGAACCTACTATTTAGCTAAAAACAAAAAAAATGCTACAAATTGTGTTTATTCCCTTCTTAACATAAATCCCTCAGCAATGTCTACTTAAACAATTTCAAAATGCAATTCTAGTTGGTGGGGTTCGTTTTTCTGTTTCTTGTTATTTAATGGACGAATATTTTGTAAATTCAATCTAAAATAAAATAAAACAATAGATAGGACAAGAAAAGACTACAAAAGGCTCTACACAATCTTTAAACAGTTGAGTGTCGATAGTGCTAGTGCTAGATACTAGTGCAATCTGTTCCTCGTTTAATATGCAAAAAAACATACATACCCACTGACACTGTCTGGGATATTCAGGGTCATCGTGAATGAATGTTCCCTCCGATTTTTTCCCCCGAACAAAAATTAGGTATCTTCAAAAAAGAGGAAATAATTCCGCGGGAAAGAAATAGGTATCATGAATGACAATTCAAGAGAATTTTTAACGCAACCGGGATATTTAATTTTTTTCTTCCTCTTTTTTGAAGATACCTAATTTTTGTTCGGGCAAAAAATTATGAGGGAAAATTTATTCACGATAACCTTGATTATACTTATGTATCTACTTAAAAATGCGGTCCTACATCCCTGTACAAAATGTACACAGAATTTAATCTGACGTCAACCTTTAGTTTAACTTTAACAACATTTTTCAAGCATATGGTATATACATTCGTACATATGATACTTAGATGCTGAACAAAAGCAACGTCTTTCAAGTCGAAACTTACCATTAGTCAATTGATATCAAAACCGTGTAAGAATATGGCCAACATTTGTTTAAAGTTCTGCATAAAGTAAGGTTCGGCAGTTAAACAACTACAAACAAAGTCGTAGTGGGAATTTCCGAAATGTGGTATAACACCTTTGTCCACTCATGTCTTCAATTTATATACTTATGATTTTCGACTGCAGTTAACTCTTAATCTAAAGTTGTCTGTAAAATCCTTTAAATATTGTCTCTTATCTGCTGAATAGTAAGAGTCGAGCTATTTGTATTTATCAAATCTTAAGCGATAGACAAATTTAAATTTAAAGTTGGCTTTTACTTAAAGTTGTTTGATACAACTAACAAAGTCATATTCAAAGTAACATTTTTAGATTTGCAGATGCGGAGTATTCGTAAGAAACAAAAAAGTCATCTCTGTGTAGCTCTTTATTGTTACTTATATTTTAAGTTGCCGATTCTACATAAGAAATTTCAAGTAAATATCAAGAATAACGCTAGATAACTTTGTAATAGATTCATGCAGGTGAAAGAATAAGTTATACAAGTGAAGGAGAGTTGTGTATAAGTCCTTTGACTATACCTATATATACATTGTTTTTTTTTTTAACAAAATTACACTTTAAAGTTTGTATTGTACCTTTAAATACATATGTTTATAATATGTAAGCACCTATTTATAGAAAGAGAGATAAATTTGAAATTTGTTTTTTAAATATATTTTTTGAAGGTGGTTAAAGTTTATTATGAACGATTTTATTTCTTTTTTAATCTCCTCACTTTTTTCTTGTGTCCCCCAAAAATATGTTTCTTATGCTATTTATTGATAAGACTGTTTAACCTACTCTGTCGTTCCTTATTTTTTTTTTTTACAATTTAATGCATCCCGGTGTGTAATGTGTGTAAATATATATTTATTTCATGTAAGAGTATAACTTCGGTTACTAGTGTAGAATTTACGATTTTAAAGCCAAAAAATAAAAAAAAATATATTTAAAAAATGCAGAGAATGCACTTATAGATGAAAAAAAGTTCATATTTAAAATATCTTAACTTATATAATAACACTTTCACTACGTTTTCTTATTTCTTTCAATTACCTGAATATGTTGCTTTATTTCCTTTTTACAACCCAAAAAAGTAGATCTACGAATATGCATACAATTTAGTTAAAACTTAAAAAATAAAAACAAAAATTCAAGAAATATTCATGTAGTTACTTAAGGATTTATAGAATAAATAGAATAAATAATTTGTCTCTCAGAAGTATACGAAAATGATATTTATTTGATTATTATTATTATTGTATTGCGTTTAACTATTTTCTAATTTATTTAAATTGTTATATATTTTGCTTTTGTTTCTTTTTTATTCTATTATTCAATAATTGTTTTGTTATTTGATATGGATTCAAAAGTTGTCCTGCATATTTCAGCATAAGATACATATGTATGTATTGTATATATATTTATATATTCTATTTAAAACTTTTTTAGTTAATACAATAAACTATTAATTTGTAGTGAAAGAAAAAAGTCACAGAGAAAAGTTATCAATGCAATATTCTAAAACATTTAAATGCGCTTTTTAAAAACTTTCGCTGATCTGACATCATCTGGTCCAACTTGAAGTGAGACAAAAATTAAACAGGAATTTTAAAGAGAGTTATATGCCAGTATCGTGCTTCCTGAATATTGAGGGAAGAGTACTAAGCAGTGTAGTTTTTTTTTTTTTTTTAAATGAATGACTTGACTATTTTTACTGATTGGCCCGTCATACTTAGCAGGGCTGTGATCAATAGTAGTATTCGTTTATGTTGGATTTACTCTGCTCATGAATCTACTCTGCCTACGTTATGCGGCGTAAGTACTACAACCCTTAATTTTTTTTTTTCAAGAGATGCAGGTCTCCATTTTTGATTTACGTACCCGAATGTAGGATTGGAATGCAATATGGGGTATGTATTATTCATCAAACGGGTCGTTTTAGTCGAATAAAAATAGACGTAGGTATAGCTTAGGTATAGCTAATCAAAGAAAGCAATACGACGCGACGTTAGAAGCTCTTTAGCATATTTGAAGCATTCTGATACGATTTGTTTTTCGTTTCGTTTGTCGACCATTTAACCGAAAGCCAATCAGCTTCCTTGTGGAATTCAGAACTTTAGAACTTGCAGCCGAACAGAGACTATTCACCAAGACGAAGGGTTTCACAGTGGCATTCGAATTTAAATTTATTCCGAAACTACCGGAAGTTTATCTTGAGAGCCCCTAAAAGAGTTCCTGGAAATAAAGATTATGCAAATTAAAGATAACTTTTTAGAGCAAATACTCGTATCATTACCCATTTTCTCTTATGGTTATCAGTTTAAATTCAACTAAAGCAGGTGTTCGCCACACTTAGATTGTTTCCTATTTAGGGGCCAAAACTCTAGTTCAAACAAATCACGAATAGATTACTCCAAATAGCCAGATTTAAGGCACTCACAAAGAAGAGACAAGAGAAACCATAGTGGATTAATCACAAATAATAATTGGAGTGGTGACAAGTGACTTTCCGGTAGCTATTCGCTGGGAATTCATAACTTGAAGGAATAGTAGCCATAGACGAGGGAGAATTTTTAGCCAGTTTTAAGGCACATACGATGAAGGGCAATAATAGTTTATCATTCTAAATTTACCCATTTGTGTTATAATAAATCCAATATAATCGGACATTTATGGGACATGTAAAATTTGTATAGACTTTAAGAGATAGTTATCTAAACTATAATATGTGCACACAAGCGCCCCTTAACTAATTATTTTTTTTAGGTTTCATATAAGCTCAGAGCCGAAATTACTCACATCATCCGCAACATATACATATGTATGTAGTGATTATTCTACAATGTTTTAAATGCTTTTGTACACACTTTTCTCTGTGACATTTCTTTAAAATGATTTTTTTTTTGACGTTCTTTCAAATACTCCCCGCGACCTCGCACAAAATCTTGTCATCAGTATTATAATTATTGCTTCTTTTATTAGTTCTTTATAATAAAAATATATTAACTTTACTTAGAAAGAGAAATAAAAACAAATTAAAACTAATCACTGAAGGAGTTTAAATTTTATTTTTCTGTTTATTTAAATAATGGTAATCTTGCGAAATTATTTATTTAGTTAGTGATTCCAATTTATATTCTCTTTATAATGTTCAGAAAAAAAAACAACAATTTAAAAGAGTATTTAAAAAATTCGCATTTATAATTTATTTTAAAACCTATGAATTATAGAAAACAATAATTTAAAGAAAATATATATTTATATAGAAACCATCATTTTAATTTTTCAAAAGCTCATTGGCCCGTTTGTTTGCGCCTTCGATTCTTATAGTATTCTTGTCACCCTAAAATTAAAGAGAAGAAGAAACAAAACAAAAATAAAGAAGATAAGAAATAATAAATAAAAACAATATAAAAAGAAAAAGAAATAATAATAAATAAATGAATGTAAACAATTTAAAGCTACACAAAATTTGGACATGTGTGTTAGTTATTTCAATAGGTAAACGAATACAACTGCGTATTTATTCACAATATTTAAGGCATTATTAGTTATTGCTTGTTCTTTCAGTTTAAAATTATAATTAAAAAGTTTCTTTTAGTAAACAAAAAAATCATAATTATAAATATTTTAACAAAGAGCGAATAAATCCATGCAGATAAACGTTTAAGTTTTTTTTTTATATATATTTCACTAACACAAAGACCGACATTGAATGCAGATATATGCGACTATAGGATATATTTGCTTTTATTTTCTTTGTATAGCTTTAAAAGCAAAAAACAAAAAATTAATAAAATCAAATTAGTTGAAGGAAAAAGTGTATCAACTTTGTCACATACGCTATTGGTCCGAAAATAATTCGCCATTTTTGTTTTGTTCGATATAATATTTTGCTTTATTATTTTGCAGCAAAGTTAAACTATTTGTTGTTTACGTTTTTCTTTTTTTTTTCTTATAGTGCATATAATGTTTCATTTTGTTTGTTTAAAATTTATCTCGTCTACTTGAATAAAATTCTATACAAAAACGTTGATTTTAAATATTCCTAACAGACAACTCCTTTAATTTTATTTTTTGTTTTGTTTTAATAATTTAATTTATGATAAAAATTTAATTTTAGTGTTTTGAAAAATATTTTTATATTTTTATTTTTTTTTTTTTAAGATTTTTTGTTCGAATATATACGTTATAAAATTAAATCTAGAATAAATAAAATAAATGACTAGAAATTAAAATTTATTCGTGCAATGGAAGCTCACATCATTAAAATTAAACTTAGACTTAAAATTGTTACCTAATTTCTGTTTTATAGAATTTAAATTTTAACTTAGTTTATAGTTTTTACTTTACACTTCCAGTTGCGAAAAAGAAAAAAAATTTTACTAAATGAGATGATGGTAATCATGAAAGTTTAAATTTTTTTTTTTTAATTTTGAAAGAATTATTAACCTCTAGCATTGAGAAAGTATGCACTTGGTTGGTTTTATATGAACTTCTTATCAAAGCAGGGTCTGTGCCAAGTTTAAGTGTTTTTCTATGGTTTCCCCGATTCCGATCTACGCTTTTACCTTTAAACTCTTTACCCCAGTTATGATTAGAGCGTGAGAGGATGCAAGTCCTTCTGTCAATGCATGGAGTCAGAATATTCCGTGGTTTGGAGTAATGCTTTATGAACTAGCTAGCTCTAGGTATTTCATGTATTTTACACTCGCCAGTAGCACATTTACAAGTCAGTGCAACTCAGCTATGCAGACCTTACTGTCTTTTGGCGTCTCGCTAGCGTCGAATACGAAACATGCTAAGATGGGTCTTGTTATAAAAAAAGGGTAGGTTAAGTTAGATCAGATAGATGGGTGTCTTGTGACGCAGATCACTTCTCGCTTAGAGCACCAAGGGTCTATTGCGCCCGTTTTATTTTTACCCTGGGAACCAGCAAAGAAAAACTGCTAAATTAACACACATCTAGATAAGGATATGAATCTCAAAGGGTCTTGCAACTCGGAAAGGGAAACCGTTGGTTTAGAACCACCTAGATAGGCATATGAATCTCAGGAGGTCTTTCAGCTCGATGTGTCGTAAGTCCTCCAATTCAGTGAAGAAGTAACTACCGATAGTGTGTTCCAAATTGTAATCCCACAAGTCTTTTAAAGTCTAAGAATCTTTAAACCCCAAATTTTAAATTGGAGCGACCAAGGATTAAAAGGTTAACTCCTATTATATTTTCGCTTTTCCTTTGTATGTGTTAGTAGGAGTTCTGCATAGCACAACAAAAATTTCAAAGTGACTTTTCTCATCTTTGTTGGTGTGTGTGATATAATTCTTTAAACCCATGTTCCGAGTATGAACTTAGATGGTTATCTTTTGCCACAGATCATATGAGAAAAGAGAGAGTCCCTGTGGTTGTAAGGAATTAAAAGAATTATTGGATCAAAAATTCAAACGCAGTTCGATAGTCCTCATTTTTCTGTCGGCGAGGGCAGAGCAGGTGTCGAACAGATTCAATATCTCCCTCGTCCTTTCAGCCCTAGTATGCCGATACGCTCTACATGAACCCCAAGTGCACAGTGTCCTATGATTATGCTAGAGATGACTTGCGTATTGTTACGACTAAACTTAACCAGAGAACATGTCCTCCTCAGATTATAAGCCGGCTATAGCGTTCTGGCAGTTACGCACGTATCCAGATGTATCCGTCGTCTATTGACTTCGTTAGCTAATAGGAAGCTTCACACAGGGAAGGGCCTGCGAGATGTGCAACGCCGACCCCATTCTAGCGAGTTCGTGCTCTTTCATTACTCGGTATGCCCACACGCCCTGTTACCCAGCATAAGGTCACCCTGTAGATTTGTGATACCTCAAGATGCCGTTTGCAGATTCTTATGAGCTTAGATCTAATTTCAGTGGATGCCAGAACCTTAACGGCTGCCTGGGTGTCAATTTACGCAGTTGATTTACCTGAAGGAGTGATTGACCCCTAGTGTTTTGCAGTAAACCACAACTCATACACCAACATTCATTTTGGAACCGTCAGTGTAGAAGGCCAATTCCTCCTTACTGGTGACTTGTTCGTTTTTCCAGTACTTTCGCTTAGGAAATATGATAGTGAATCTCCTGTCAAATGTCAGCATCGGCATCATGTAATCACTTACTACATGCCTACTTCCCATCTGGACAGGATGGAGGTGTGACCGTATGGTGCTGATGACCAGAATCCTGTTTCCCTTAGTCTGAGTGCCGATTTGGCCGCCGGCCGTGTTACTGCAGACTTAGAATAGCCTCCATTGCCTCTGTCGGTATTGAACGTACGGATCCCATGATCTCGATGCAGGGTGACTTCTGGATCTTGATTAGGCTTGAAACCTGGTATTGCTTCTTCAGCGCCTTTCACCAGACTAACGAACCATAAGTTCGAATAGGTCGCACAACCGCCGTATATAACCGATATACCACGGCGGGTTTGAAACCCCATGTATTGCCAAACGCTTTTTTACATGCATGGGCTACACATACTTTTGATCATCGAAATTAACTTTCCAATTTAATTTAGAATCTAGAATGGCATCCATGTAACGTGCTGACTTTGAGAGATTTAGTACAACACTTCCGGACCTAGGGGGATCTCCGTGTTTGCAGGGTTCACTCTCAGACCTCGGCTGCTGATCCAGGTATTAACTAGAAGCAGTATATAATTGTCTATCTAAGGATTGGTCTATCGCTAAGGATTGGTTCCAAAATCTCATACATCACAAGGAGCTAAAAAGTGGTGATAGTACGCTACGGCGAGGTGTCCCTCTGCAGACTTGCCTAATGCTGCTAATACCTCCTAACGTTGAATTTATCACCCTTAGCTAAAGTGTCATCCGAGTGCAGAGGCCGGTAGACAATCGAGTTCTGCACAGGCTGTTTAAGATTGCATCGGCGCTTACATTGTTAAGGGTCCTTCTATACCGATGAACGCCCCCAGCGTGCTTTTCTTGTGATGAATAGATCGACACTGCTCTATGGAGAGCTGTATCTACCGATCTGCCTTTCATTTACGCATGTTGTGATCTATAATAGATAGAAATTATTCGCCAATTTATCAGTCTATCAGTCTTTCCAATGTTTTTAGTAGAAATGACGATAAACTGACTGGTCTATAGTTTTTTTTTTGTTTGGGTCGTGTAGCTAACTTTCCCTGGTTTGGGAATAAAACTGACAAGCACATCCCTCAATTTCTTTGGAATATAACCCAGCCTGTGAAGATTCACTTGAGCCACGGAATAATAGTCTCCACAGACTCTTGCAACATCAAAGGACGAATGTTATCCATTCTGGGCGTCTTGTATGGTGCAAACGATTTAATTGCCAATGCTATCTTTCGATCGTTGACTATCTCATCACTTTCATCCACATCAAGTCATGCCAACGTTTCTGGAATATGTCAACTATCTCCAGGGACAATAAGGGTAAGACGAAGTATATTCTATCACCAAAAACGACAATTATCAACACCGCTTTGGCAAAATTTGTCCACCTAAGTTCTGGTGTTAATTCTGCTGCGAAGACAATTAAGTAGCAGAGGCCTATCAAGAAGACCTAAGGAGACTCTACATAAAACTTTCATCATCTAAGGTCTACTGTATGGTGTAAAAGCATGTGCCATTAAAGTGTCTTCAAGAGAAAGATTCTTCGCACGATCTGTGGTTCATGGAGGAGATGATTCACTCATCAAACTGTAGGGTCAGTATAGCGACATCTATGAGGAAGCTAATGCGTTGGCCCGGATAATTTTTGAGTCCATCTCAGAGGGACTATGCAGGAAAGGCCCCACATAATCTTTAGTGGCTGTAGCGGCAAAATAAAGTAAAGAACAAATTAACTACAAGAACGATCCTAGAGTAGCTGTTTGACAGCAAGGTTCAATGGAAGTTTTGTTGATATATTGTAATGTGCGCAGGTTCAAAGGCTATACCTTCGATTTAATATAGAAGGTGTGAGCAGACACACCGACCTATGCAGTGATATCGCAATAGAAAGTCCATTCAGTATAACCAGTACCAGGTACAATGGCTTTCCCTATTCTAGAGAATTGAATGTCCTTTCCGTAACGCTCTAAAATTGATTTCTCACTACATAACATTTTCTATTGCATTTCGTTAAAGTGAATTTGTTATAATTTAATTTTTCTTTCGTAATGCAAAATATGAAAAACAAAAGTTTAGAATTTTTACTTTTCCACAAATCAAAATCTCGGGTAATTCTGCCTTTTTTTACAATTCAATTGAGTGATGAATGCTGATTTATTTTTTAAAATCATTTTTAACTTTTACTTTTCGTAATTTGGATTTTTTTTTATAATTTTATCTGTTTGTCTTTTGTTTTGTTAGTTATTTGCCTTCTTGTTCATCACAGCAATATGAGCCAAAAACCCTACAGATATA
Source organism: Brachypalpus laphriformis (assembly GCA_945910035.1). Taxonomy (NCBI): domain Eukaryota; kingdom Metazoa; phylum Arthropoda; class Insecta; order Diptera; family Syrphidae; genus Brachypalpus; species Brachypalpus laphriformis. The sequence continues at coordinate 194,538,359 of OX246754.1, read as the reverse complement.
ATATATTTTTTTTATATATAAATGTTAATAAAATCGACAAAAAACATATACACTTTTAACAATAATTAATTTATATAATTTATTTAAAAAATAAAAATAAAAACTGGAATAATATATATATTTTGTATAGCTTTTTAATATTAGGACAACAAAATAATGAGTGTTTATTTGAGAAGCTGATGAGCTCTCTGGTTTGCCACTGCTATTCTGGCTTCGTTGGATTCACCCTGAATATTGTGATAAGCATGAACAAAGTGGAATAACAACATGGCAATGTTAATTTTGGATTAGTAAAATAATGATTGAATGTTAATTTTGGTAAGATGTAAGAAATAAAAGTACGAGTATATTTTACCTTGCGGTTAATTCTGTCGATCTGCCTGTTCTGGTTCTCCAATTCTGAGCCCATATCAAGAGCCATGTTTCGGAGATTACCAATCATTGTGTTAACTTGTCCCATATTCTCCTCCATTTCGTCTTCTCGCGCGTCATTTGTTATTCTGTGTTAAAAGATATAAAAAATTGCTTATAAATAAAATGTCTATATGTACATTGACACAAATAAACAGTAAAATTTACTGAAGATAAATAATTTGAGATATTAGCGCCCCACGTTGGGCGCCTGTTGACTGCAATATGTTTCATTCCTGTAGTGAATTATGTGTGGGAATTAGATCGCGCACAATTATAAAAAATCAATGTAAGAAGAAAAGCATAAAATGACAACAATATAATCAGACCTATGTAGGATGTTTTTTTAGCATATCACATACTTTGAAAGTCGAGAAACTGCTGTACAAAATTTCGCCAAGTCTTTGAAAAACCGTACAAAATCGGCTCAAATATATATACACTTAGGGACAAAAGTCTACATACACACCAGTAGCTCAATGGGTTTCTTTATTCTTGTTAAATAAAACGCAGTAAAATTGAAGATAATTCTTTAAAAACCTTTTGTTAGATATTATTTCAAAATTATAAGAAAACAATAACTTAATATTATTTCATTAACATAAATAAAAAAAATTATTTAAAATTAACTTCGAAAAAAGAGGGACAAAAGTCTACATACACTAGATAGTAGTTAGACAAATTCACCTTTACCAACCGAGACAGAACGGAATCCTTGATGAAATATGTTCGGTCTCTTTCAGTCCTTATAAAGTGAAGCTAATTGTGTGTTTTGAGAACTTGAAACAAAAAAAGTAGAAATGAATTCTAAGGGAAAGGAAGTTCCGACAGAAATGAGACAACTAATCATAAAACACAGTTTAGAAGGAATATCATTAAGGAATATCGGTGCCCTATTTGATTTGAGCCACGCAACAGTGCAGACCGTTATTAAAAGTTATAAAAATACAGGCACAGTAACGCCAAAATCTCGCACAGGACGGCCAAGGATCTTTAACACAAGAGAAGAGACTTTGATAACACGGAAAGTTAAGGTAAATCCTAAGTTAAACGGTACACAAATCACAGCTGAAAGAAGACAAGAAACTAACAAATCATGCAATCCAAAAACAGTCCCTAGAATCTTAACAAAAAACGGTTTTAATAGTATGATCGCAAGAAAAGAACCATTTATTAATGAAAGGAGTCGTAAAAAAAGACTTAAATTCGCAAAAGATCATGTTAAATATGACAATGATTATTGGTCTAAAGTTGATTTTAGCGTCGAAAGCAAGTTCAACTTGTACGCTAACGATGGCAAGCAAAGAGTTTGGCGAAAACTCAATACGGCGTTTGAAAAACGAAATTTAGTAGGGACAATAAAACACGGTGGTGGAAACTTGCTAGTTTGGGGATGTATGTCGGAGAGTGGGGTCGGCAACTTAGTGTTTATAGAGTCTATAATGGATAAATATCTATTCTTAGACATCTTAAAAAATAATCTCCATGCTAGCGTTAAAAAATTAGAGCTAAATGGGTCATTCATCTTTCAGCAAGATAATGACCCAAAGCACACGTCGCGTATTGTGCAGGAATGGCTACTCTACAACACGCCTAAACAATTAAGGACCCCACCTCAATCTCCGGTCATGAATCCCATAGAAGATCTATGGGATGAAATCAAACGTAGACTTCATAAAAGAAGTATAAAAAATAAAACAGAATTGAAAAGAGCCATAACAGAAGAGTGGGCGCTGATCGAACCATCAACAACCAAGAAATTGGTCAATTCAATGCCAAGAAGGGTGAAATCCCTTATAGATGCGGAAGGCAATACAGCGCCGTACTAAATTTCTATTTGTATTAAAAGTATGTCAGTTTTGTCTCTCTTTTAGCATACTGTATGTACACTTTTGTCCCTCTTTTTTCGAAGTCAATTTACATTTGTATTTTTTTTTTGTTTATTTTAATGAAATAATATTAAGTTTTTGATGTCTTATGTTTTTGAATAATGTCTAATAAAATGTTTTATACTAATTTTTCCAAATTTACTGCGTTTTATAAAACAAACAGAAATAAATCTATTCAACTACTGGTGTGTATGTAGACTTTTGTCCCTAAGTGTATATATTTTTTTTCATAGTTTCTTCTGCGACTGTGTCAAGTATCAGTGTTTCTGTTCAATATTTGCCTCAGAATTGAAAATGCTTTTACTATTTTGTTGGATAGCTCCTTTATTTTAATACATCTTTGCACAGTTTCAATCAGTTGGTAATCATACTACGACACCATTTGGCTGCAATTCTTTTCCAATTTCTGCAACGTTTTGAAAAAGGTCTTCAGCCCTTTCTTCTTCAATGCATTCTGCCACAGATTTCAATTCAGGTTTAGGTCGTAATTTTGAGCAAGCCCACCTAAAACATCGACGTTTTTGCTACAGACCTTTGCATTACGCTTGTGCAGTGTGTTTTGAATTGTTATCTTGTGTGAATTACTCGGACATGGATTAGGTGGAAAATAGATTCATTTTGTTGACCAAAATGTCACATATTTTGTTCCATCTGACCCAAACATCTTCAACTTTGAATTATCGCTCCAAAGGACTAGTTTCCAAAAATTAGCAAATTTTTCGACAGATTCTCTTGTAAACTGTAGCAACGCTTTGTGTTTTTAGAAACTTGTGGTTCTTTTTTTTTATGATACAGCCACCCAGACCACTACCTATCTATTAATATTCAAACAGCTTAAAAATGGGTTGGCTTTGCTCAAATATAAATAAAATTATCTTTTCTTGTCGCGTTTTTTTAAATTTTTTATTTGGTTTGCAGTTCCGATCTGTTTTTTACCTCCGTGTAGTGCTTAACAGCGTAACGAACCACAGTTTTGAAGCAAGGAAAGCCGTTGATGGTGAACCTTTTATGTCCATCTATTAAAGTGGGCTGTTGCGCCAAATATGTATGTATGCATGTAATGAGGAGCCTAGTACTAGACGAAATCTTCAATAGGCTAATAAGCTGCAAAATAAGCTGTATGGAAACAGTACTCTGTGATTGAGTGTCTCTCTCTCTCGGTGGGACTACTCATCAGCCCAACCAAGACCGCGGTGATAAGTTCTCCTAAGAAAAAACTGATGCGTCATCCAAAGCCTATGAGGAGTTGAAATTGATTAGAAGCGAGATGCGATAGATAGAGGCAGAAGGGGCAATCATGAGTATCCCAAGAGGCAATAGGAAATGGAAAAAGCATCGAACTCATGGACTGAGTCCCATTCACCAACGAAACACCTTTACTGTTCCCAGAGATATGACCAAGAAATACAGTTTCGTTAAGAACTTCACCACGAATCTGAGCTCAAATAAGGAATGAATTAGTGACTCTGTAATGTATGCCATCAACATTCACACGATAAAAAGATAATCACTGATCCACAAGAAAGGAGACCCCCTCAACTGCGCCAATTACAGAGGCATCAGTCTCCTCAACATCGCATACAAGATCTTTTCTGCGATATTGTGTGAACGCCTGAAACCTTTTATCAGCAGCCTGATTGGACCCTATCAGTGCGGTTTCAGGCCAGGAAAGTCCACCATCGATCAAATCGTCACACTTCGGCAGATCCTGGAGAAAACCCAAGAATTTCAAATCGATACTCACCACGTCTTTATCAATAAGCTTTATAAAGCCATGTCTAGTTTTGACATCTCTGCCAAACTTGTCCGTCTGTGCAGGGTGACAATGGAGAACGCTCGCTGCTCCATCAAGGTCGGTATTGGCCTCACCGAGACCTTTGATGTCAAAAAAGGTTTTAGACAAGGTGACGCGCTGTCATGTGACTTCTTTAATATTGTACTTGAACGGATTGTGCGGAACTCACAAGCCAACACCGGAGGCACAATCTATTACAAGTCTGTATAACTGCTTGCATATGTCGACGATATAGACATTATCTGAAAGAACTCAGCGGGCTGTCACCGGTGCGTTTGCAAGCATTGAGATGGAAGCGGCCAAAATGGGTTTAGCGATCAAGTATATGCTGTCAACAAGAAGGGACAGCCAACACCGACGAATTGGACAGAACGTCACAGTGGGCAGCTATAACTTCGAGGTAGTAAGGGACTTTGTCTACCTTGGATCTGCTATAAACTCGAAAAACAAGATCAGCGCAGAAATCAAGCGAAGAATAACTCTTGCCAATCGCTGTTTTTTTTTTTGGGCTTATAAAGCAATTCAACAGTAAAGCCCTATCTCGAACAACTAAGGAGACTCAGTATAAGACTCTGATCATCCCAGTTCTGCTTTACGTCGCTGAAACATGGACTTTATTAAAAGAGGATGAAGATATCATTGGTCGCTTTAAGAGAAAAATTCTTCTTGAGATTTTCGGTCGCGTTTGCGTTGATGGGTTTTAGAAGAGCAGATTTAATAACGAACTATACGAGCAGTACGTGACATCGACCTAGTCAAAAAACTGCATATTGGACGTCTGAGATGGCTAGGACATGTAGAGCGAATGGACACTAACGCTCCGGCCCGCAGAGTATTCGAATCTACCCCGGAGGGACGATGCAGTAGTGGACCTCCTCGCCGTAGGTGGCGCGCACAAGTTCAAGGGGACCTCGACCAACTTGGAGTGCGCAACTGGAGGTAATTAGCTAAAGACCGAACTAAATGGCTTGTTGCTTGAGGCCCAGGTTCACCCCTAACTGTAGCGCCTAGCGCCATTTTCAGGTAAAAGGAAGTTTGCCCAGTTTAACCTCAAGCTATCACTAGTGAAAATTTTCCATTATATCAAACAGGCAAGTAAACTGCTGAGCTAATATAAGATCACTTCTTAAATTGTACAAACTCGACTTAAGTAGGAACAAGTATCGAGTACTCACGCGGTTTCCTATAGCAAATTGGAGACTGTCTGATCACCATCACCTCATCTAATATAACTTCCGAACGCATCAAGGAAAATCTGGAAGGTGCTCGACAGTAAACAGCCAGATTTCCGGCCTGGGTCCTTCTGTATTGACTACATTAATACCTTGCGATGCACTTGCTTTTTATTGATTTCGAGAAAGCGTACGATCGTGCAAACGATGAATTCCTATGATGTAGGCGCAGTGGCGCAAGTGGTTAGTGTGCCGGATCACTGCGAGTGAGGTTCCAAGTTCGAATCTCAGAAAACACCAACAACTTTTTTCACGGTCTCACCTCTCGCGAACGTCTGACAAACATCCGAGAGTATTGTTGTCATGAGAAAGCTTCTCAAAACAAATTACCCCTCGGATACGGCACTAAACGGTAGGTCCCTTCCATTCGTGAGAAAAAGATAACGCACACAACACGAGTGGTTACGAGAAGCTAGGCTCTGGCACATAAAGAGATGTTGCGTCAAATATATTATATATAACGGGTGGGCCATCTAGTGGCTTCTTTTTAAAACATAGGTTATTTTGACACTGACAGCTGTTTCCCGCTCGAAATCTTGACAGAAAGTCGGTATCATACCTCCGCGGAACGAAATGAGTCGCCTTACGCTTGAACAACATTGGAAAATATTAAAAACTTATTTCCAAAGTGAGTGCTGTGTAGCCCAAACAGTGCGTTCTTTTAAAACAAGTTTTGGCCGAAATGAAGCACCCACGGCGCCTGCTGTACGCAACTTTGTGCAAAAAGTTCGTGAGACTGGTATGCTAGTGAATAACACTCATGGTCCCAATGAAGCCAATGCATCCACAGAGAGTAACAGTTTGGTGCGGATTGTGGAGTGGTGGCATCATTGGACCATTTTTCGTCGAAAATGAGGCTGGGAACAACGTTTCGGTCAACGGTGGGCCATGTTAACGACTTTTTTTTTATACTGAAATTGAAGACATGGATTTGGACGACCTCTGGTTCATGCAGGATGGCGCGCCATGCCACACAGCCAATGCCACAATCGGTCTTTTACGCACCAAATTCCCAAATCGCGTTATCAGCCGTCTTGGCGATGTCAATTGGCCGCCTCGGAGCTGACATTTGACCCTTTTGGACTTTTTTTTGTGGGGAACCGTGAAGGACCGATGTTATGCCAACAATCCGGAAACGATTCAAGCACTTAAGGCCAATATCATCCAAGCAATCCGTGAGCTACAGCCCGAAACCATCAACAAGGTCTTGGAAAATTGGAGTGATAGAATGCGCTACTGCGAAGCCAGACGAGGCAGCCACTTGAACGACGTTAAAGCTTAATATAAAGTTAAAGTTACTAATAAAGCCATAATGCATGGACAAAATTTCATTTTGTTCATTTTATTGCATTTTTAAAAAGAAACTTGTAGTTGGCCCACCCTGTATATATATTTATTTAAATTGGTGCACATTATAGGAGTAAGTTATGAAGGTGGGCAGTGTCACGTGTTGCATAGGAGTCAGCAAGAGTTTCGACATGGTTTTGTACTATCACCAGTACTCTTGTTGGTGCTGATCGATGATGTGTTGCAGAGCGTTTTGTCAATGCGAAATGGTGTAATTTAATGGAGTCTTACAACCAATCAAATGTCCACCGGTTTTATGACAGAGGGAAACCTGGTGGATAAAGCCCACCAAAACTAATTTGTTTTGTTTTCTTTTTTGTATTTAAATTTAACATCACATTATAATTACTAATAAATAATATTAATAATAATTATTAAGATATTAATGTACATATACATATGTATGTATATACTATATATTTATGTATATGAATCTATTTTATACACAAAAACTGATCACACAGTCGCACTGGACTAAATCAAAGTTAATAACAATAAATAGTTTAAGAAATAAAATTAAGACATTACTTTTATTTTTCGTTTAAGATAGATTAGATTAGATTAGATAGATTTTATTAATTCCAATTGGTTTAAATTCATTACAAAAATAATAAAAGTACTAAATCTATTTTAAGTGACATGGCTAAAAGCCGTCTGCCAAAGATTAACAGCATAATTTTACATTTGATTCACTTTAGAAAATTTAAAAATTCTCCTCCATAATTCTTTTTCTGTAAGCTAAACTTATTTCGCAATATGATGTGAGAGCTCTCCAATTGGACCCGTTTAGCAATGCCTTGACGTCAGCAAGCTGGCTTTCCCAAAGTGGAACCTCCTAATATAACGAAAAATTGGACAAATCCCTATGAAATGCATAGCGTTCTCCCTCTGTGACATATTGCACAATGAACATAAAACCGGAAGGTCATCTCTATGCGGTATAAAGTTTAGTGGAAGTAGCTCTCCCCTTGCACGAAAGATTATAGAGATGCATCTTATTTTATTCGTGTCCTTAAAGTAGTTTAGAGAGCCCAGGTTCAGCTGTAGTTCTTTGTAGATCTCCCTATGGGTTGACACACTCGCTTGCTCGATATATTTTTGCCGAATCTGTGTATCTAATTGCGACAGAAAGTCATAGAGGTAACTCTTCCAACTACTTCGCGCATTCCAGTCCAATTCTAAATGGTACTCGTAATTTTCCGCCAAATTGATCATCTCTTTATACGACAGACTTCGGGTATGTACTGCGTATTTAACAACCTTTCTTGGCAATCGCTCTTCTCCCATCCTGAGTGTGCTGAGAATATAGTCAATATTCAGTTTGAGTGTTTGTAAAAACAACGGGGCGAGACCAGTTTCAATCAACAGCATGTAGTTAGGTGCAGTTGTAGGTAATTGAAATGTTCTCCGTAGATAGAATCTCTGCAACTTTTCTACTGTATCATAGCACCTATGACCCCATGCTTGTGCCCCGTACAGGAGTATTGACTTTGAAACCGCTTCAAACACCCGATATTTAAGGCTGTGATGTATGCTGCGATTTTGAAAGCAATTTTTCCATGTTGAGGTTATCGCACTTTTAGACTGCCGAAGTTTTTCAGCCAAATGCGGTTCCATACTTAAATTGTTTAAAATTATAGCTCCAAGGTATTTGTATTGCTTTACGACTTCAATGCTATCGCCATTAAAGGTCCACCTTTCCGCCCTTGTTTGTCTACCCCCGCCTCTTCTGAAAATCATCACTTTGGATTTCATCAGGTTGATTTGTAAACTCCACAGCACACAATAATCATAAACTCGGTTAATCATGAGTTGTAGGGTCTCTGGTGATTTTGCTAACAGGACCACATCATCAGCATACAGGAGAGCCTTAATTAGGGTGTCTGCATATGAAATTCCCCCTGGAAGGTAACTGATGATGTCTTCGATATAAAGCGCAAATAGTGACGGGCTCGCGTTGCAACCTTGTCTAACCCTTACCTCTGTGACGAACCATTCTGACAACCCATCTCCATTCCATACTGCTGCTTTAAGTTATAGACCTAAGCAAATCCAATATTTGATGTTGTTTGTTTTTTCTTGTTTCGAATTTATTATATTTGCTGAAGTTGTTCTATCCACTGATTTGGGTCGTTGGGTAGGAATAGTTTGGTGGCATTATTATTTCTACATTATACGAGTATATTGCTGCTTACTTAAAACACATTTATTGTTGAATAAAACCAAGCATTTGCTGTTTATTATTTACTTGTTGCTGGTTGTTATACGCTTAATTGTTGTTGGCGTTGTTGGCGAAGAAAGTTAAGCGAATTCACTCGATTGCTCATTTTTACTAATGATGTCCGTTGTCGGTTTGGTTCACTAATTCTTGTTGTTGAGTCAGGGGGGTGCAAGTGTACGCCCATGCAAGAGAATTAGGCTTTATTTTTGATTCTATTTTGTTGGCACTCAGCAGGTAGGCAGGATATTAATTAATAAATAGTGGTGTTAGATGACGTGGGTTAGAACACAAGAAGAAAATGATACTTGTATACGAACCGTTTTTACATGAAATAACTGCTAACGAATGTTGCGGTTATAATACCCAACGCAGTCAAACAAATCAGGATCATAATCTTCTATTGGCGGACTTTGCTGTGGTATTTCAATGCCTTCTCTGTGTCCTGTGCAGCTGTTTGCACATAATCCATAGCATGCTCTACGTGATACTCTATGCGATCGATCATCTCGCCCTGGCCCTCCACCAGCATGGCCATCTCCATGAACATGTCGTGCAATTCCCTAATGGATGTTTCTAGTTTGATGATGTCGATGTGTCGTGCTTCGATATCGGCTAGCGTCTGTTTGGCTTGCTGCGTCTCCATTATGATACCTTGTGTGAAGACGGCGGGATTCCCCTGCTCCAGCATATCGTTGAGTTCTTCAATATGTGGTCGCTCGCCCGGTGATCTCCAGCTGCCGTTTTATTCTACCTTTGCAACATTTTCTGTAATCGTTCTGTGTGCGATTGTACTCGGTGATTACTTCGACAAATTTCATAGACAGCGTTGAGTGCTGGGTTTTACGGATTCGCAGATCTACACTGGATTTGTTGGTTTGGTCCTCTTGTTCGATGCCATTGAGTTTACCACGGATTCTGTTCGCGTTCTTCTTGATGTCGGCCATCAGATCTTCCAGCTCTTGCTTGGTCTTCTCATCCGATTGGGGGGCGAATAGTATGTCGCTGTGTTTCTTTTTTACCTCGCCGATGTTGTCCTGGACTTTGTCAATCATTTTACGGATTTCCTCAACCTGGTTAAAGAAATCATCCATATAGCCATCGCGGTCTTCGACATTGAACGCCACATCGTCTTGGGCGGCGTGCAGCGCTGCTAACCTGTCTTTCGTCATATTGGCTGCTGGTTGTGGTCGATGAGTCAGATATAACTACTAGTGACGGCCAGTCTACGTGTAAGGTGGGTGCTGATGCTGGTTGCAGGTTCGTTCCTATTAGCTGGCCGTTGTCGGTCGCGGACTCGTTTTAAAGGACTCGTCGTCGTCGCTTTCACTATCACATCTAATTTGCAGCAGCAAACTCAAGTGAAGAACTAGCTAAAAAAAATCTCTTATGTGTGGAAATGACTCATAGGCGAACCCCACAGGCGGATCAGTAGAAATGCGGTGAAGTGGGTGGGTTGTGATCCCTAGTTTTCGGATCATAACCTCGCTGATAAAAGGAAGAAGAAGAAGAAGTGTGGAAATGACTCATGAAACTTTCCGTCAGCCGTTCTCGGGTTTTTTTTTTTTTTTGCACTACTGATTATGATTACAATGCGTTCTACTCCTCCGGGTTTTTTTTTTTTTTTCGTTTTTCATTTCGATAACCAGTTTTACTTCACACTTTTTAGATAAGAGGATTGGAATTTTTTTCCCGTCGAGATTTGAACACTTGAATCGATTGGTTGGTCGAGCACACACACGGCTGCTGAGTTCAGCAGAGGATTTGTCACATTTGCGGTTAGGATAATAAAAAATACCTAAGATAAAAAATGTCTGCCGCAAATTCATGTTCATTCATTATTCGTCAAAAATACTTATACGCTTGTACCAACCAATCAACCAACATTGTTACAACTTCGTCGTCATCGTCTTCAACGTCAATCGCACTCGCATTGGCATCACTTTTGGTAAAATATTTATCATTTTTAGCAATTTGGAGGAGTAAATCTGGCTTCGTTTTCAAAAAAAAGTGGTAGAACTCTACGCATGAATATCTCAAATTGCATTTCACCGTGAGAATCGCTTTCAATGTGTCGACTTTCGCGAACTTTTGCGTTGAAGATGCATTTTCCTTTCGGCTTCGACATTATTTTTTCTTTAGATTAACGAAACACTGATGCGAACAAGTTCACTAAAACTGACATGCAGCAAATTCAACAAAAAGTGACGCGCACATGAATGATAGTAGTAATGTGTATGGTTTAAGGCTGAACTATAATAGAAGAATGGTTTCGTACGACCACTTCCGAAACAGTGCGAGTAAAAAGGAATTGCATTGTGGCACCATAATAGCTTTTTTCTTCGATTCATTAAGTTTCGTTCACTTTTGGTCACTTACGAAAGATCGTATCTATTCGCTCTTTCATACGAAAATTTGACAGTTGCACAGCTGTGAATGGCTATGAACCACACAATTGAACACATAAGGCTATTATGGGCTATTTTTGCAAATGTCAGGACTGCAGGAAACCTAACGCAGAATTATGACATTAGCTTCCGATTGCTTCCGACTATTATAATTCAGCCTTTACTCGTTCGCTGTGAACGTGTACAATATTCGCCTGCTGTTATCATTCAGTCTAACAGTCTAATGTTCGCCACATATCAAATTCAAAATATTATATACGTTAGGAATTTTGTATGAAAAAAAGGATTTAAAAAATTTTCGTGGGATAGGTTTTTGGGAGCTGAAAAAAAGGAGTATCCCGCGAAAAAAGGATAGATGGCAGCTTTAACTATCATCCATGAATGATACTCCTCAGTTTTACTCTCCTCCTCTGTCCACACGCGTCGACAGTGAAATGCAAAGTGAACAAAGAATGACACTCATTACAGTGCACTATCACGCATAAATGCAGAATTCAAAATTTTTTTAATTCCTTCGCATTTTTTGGACTCTAACACGCAGTCCCATCCACCGGCAATCATGACTGCGCTCGAGTGATCGTGGATGCCCAGCTTAAGATACCCTTAGATCTAGAGAGGATACAGGACCTAATGATGATGTTGACCATTCTAGAAATTTGTTAGGATAGCAACGGGATGTACAGATTGTGCGATTAAACTAAGCTGTTTCGGATCACATTTCAATTAGATGTGAGGAAACAACTCGCGGAAAAATAAGCTATCTGGGAGCATGCCATATAGAAGAGAATGACCTCCCATCTTTAGATCCAAAAAGCCCTCCTAAGTTTCTTAGCCAAACTAAATTGAGAAGCATGATTTACCCTAAGAACAACCTCAGCTGGAACCAGGAGAGAGTTACAATCAGTGCTGCTCCTATATGTATATGTAATTTATTAAAATTAAAGTTGTGTAGAAGGCAAACCGTAAGCAACCTATAGACAATGGCGAAATCTCAGTCAGCAGGGTCTGTAAAATGTATACTACACATCCCGACCATTCCATATGAGTTGGTTATGATCTATGACGAATTGGTTGTGTTATGTGTTATATCTTATAGACGATAGATAAAGCCAATGGTGTAAACAAGAGTGTAGATTACATCATACATATTACGCGGCACAACGTTATTCACAATAGATCTCTAAGACCGTAGTGGACTTAGGGCTCGTACAGGCTCGCGGCAGAAACCGCACAGTTTAACGGCAGAAAAAAATACTGTATTCAGTTAGGCGACGGTGATCGCGTGGTTATGCAGGTCTTACCTGACTAACAGAATACAATACGTGAAAATCGATCAGTGCCTGTCGACTCTTATTACTGTTACATCTGGCGTTCCCCAAGGCAGTCATTTAGGACCTTTACTTTTTCTACTTTTTATCAATGATATCCCTCTAATTTTTAAACATTCACTCTGCCTACTGTTTGCTGATGACTTAAAGCTGTATCGTTTAGTAGCTTCCGTACGCGATTGTGTACTTCTTAATGAGGACTTAACGAGACTAGTTGCATGGTGCAATATTAACTTTCTGCATCTGAACATAGCAAAATGCGAATCATTCTCTTGTTATAGACATTTAAATCCTATTATATTTAACTATAGCATTCACAATATATGCCTTGACAGAGTAGATCGTAAAAAAAGATCTTGGTGTAATTTTAGATAGAAGCTTACGGTCTCACTCCACATCGATTATGTAAAAAGCAAAGCAAATTCTATGCTTGGCTTTATCAAAAGAAATGCAAGTGAGTTTTCTGATCCCAACTCATTGAAATCGCTGTTTATATCTCTGGTTAGATCTGTTCTGGAGTACTGTAGCTCTGTTTGGTGCCCATACTATATTGTTGCATCAGAAAGGATAGAAAGGATTCAAAGAAAGTTCACTAGGTATGCTATTTATAAATTAAACTGGCCTATAGAGATGTCTGCCTATAATGCTAGGTGTTTATTAAATGGACGAGTGTCTCTTGAGAAAAGACGTAAATACTTTTCCATTATGTTTATCCGTGATCTTTTAACCTATCATATTAAATGCCCTCCGTTACTTCAACTTATGATTGTGATTGACATAACACTAGCTTCTTGTTCTGATCACCTAACGGTAGAAAAATGGAGGGTTTTAGAGGAGGCATCTCTCTCTGATCACAGATGGATACGCTTCCATATTAATTTCCAAACTAGGGCTAGCAACAGCTACAGAAACCCTAATAGTACAGACTGGGGTATGTACACAGAGCTAGTAAGGAAACATCTTAAGGATAGGCCTATTCGCAGTGGCGACCCTCAAGATATAGATAAGGCGGTAGACAACTTAGGCAAAGTAATGAACATGGCATCAGGGCCTGCCCACTAAGAAAGAAGTTCAAGAGGTCCCAACCTCCTTGGTGGAGCAAGGAAATCAACTCCAAGAAAAAACAGGTTAGGCATTTCTACAACAGGGCCAAAGAAATAGGGGACGGTACTACATGGGATGAATACATGGAGGCAATCAAAAAGAAAGTCGTGGAAGGAATTTTGTCAGTCCATTGCGGATACCAGTGAAGCTTACAGACTTCGCAAGATGCTAGCTAAAGACACTTCTGTCCCAAGCTTCATCAAAAAATCTGACGGCTCGTGGGCAGAAAGTAGCGAAGAAGTTTTAGAAACGTTGATTGAAGCTCACTTCCCAGGAAGTAGATCGCCAATGGATTCTACTACTCATGGCTACTCGTATATTGGTAGGTCAATAGGGGACGACGTAGAAAATCTCATTACATGGAAGAATCTGCGATGGGCTATTATGTCATTCGCACCATTCAAGGCACCAGGCCCTGATGGAATTTTGCCAGCTATGCTGCAAAAAGCTCCAGCCAAGGTCAGAAACAGGCTTAGGGAAATTTTTAAACATTGTTTAAGGTCATGCTACGTACCAGTGGCATGGAGGGAAGTGCGGGTTATATTCATACCTAAAGCAGGTAAGCCAAGCCACACTTCAGCGAAAGACTACAGACCCATAAGTCTCTCGTCATTCCTGCTCAAGACACTTGAAAGGCTTCTTGATATTCACATCAGAAGCAAGTGTTGCAACGGCATTCTATGCAAAGCTCAACATGCATATTTGAAGGGGAAATCGGTGGAAACAGCTTTACACGACGTAGTAGGGAAGACAGAAGCTAGCCTTCACTATAAGGAATATGCACTAGCAGCCTTCCTAGACATAGAAGGTGCTTTCAATTATGTAGAAGGTAGGGCCATCAAACAGGCCCTGGAATCTATGAATGTCGAGCATAGCATTACCAATTGGCTCTGCAATATGCTCGGCTCTAGAAACATTAACTCCACTATCGGAAACAGTTCAATAAGAAAATCCGTTACCAGGGGGACTCCCCAGGGAGGCGTTATCTCACCTCTCCTCTGGGTTCTAGTCATCGATGGGATACTTAAAGAACTAAGCAATACAGGTATAAGCGTCACTGCTTACGCGGATGACGTGGTGATTTTAGTTCAGGGTAAGTTCCTGGATACATTAAGTGAAATGATGGAATCAGCTCTTAATAGTCTCGAAAAATGGGCAAGAGGGTGTGGACTACACGTCAAACCGGATAAAACTGAATTGGTAATCTTCAGTAGAAAATACAAGATACCACCCTTCAAACTGCCTAAGCTAGCAGGGGTGGAGCTTTCCCTTTCCGATCGCGCCAGATATCTTGGTATAATGCTGGATAGGAAACTAAATTGGAAACTTAACATACAGGAACGAGTCCGCAAAGCATATAATGCTCTCTTCATCTGTAAGCGGATCGCGGGAAAAAAATGGGGCCTGAAGCCCGCAATGATTCACTGGCTATACATCATGGTAGTCAGACCCATCCTTACGTATGGGGCTCTTGTGTGGTGGATGGCAACGAATACGAAAAACACACGGGATATGTTGGCCATGGTACAAAGATCAGCCTGCATTGCCATCACAGGTGCTCTACGCACAACACCTACGGCTGCACTCGAGATCTTCCTGTATCTCTTACCATTAGACCTACAAATCAAATTTCAAGCGGGCAACAGTGCGCTTCGGCTCACTAACGTTGGTCTCTTCAGGACTAATAACATAGGACACTGCTCCATTCTCAAGGAATCTTTTCCCGGAATCCCTGACGAATCGGACGATATACTTGGCACCTTATACTTCGACACACCATACGAAGTACTGTATCCTATTAGAGAGGACTGTCGAAGGAAGACAGTCTCTGTCCGCAATGAGATTGCAATATACACAGATGGTTCTAAGACCAGTGAGGGCACGGGGTCAGGTATTTACTCGAGAGATACGAACCTACAGGTGGCCCTGAGACTTCCGGACACATGCAGTGTGTTCCAAGCAGAGGTTCTAGCTGTACTTAAGGCTGCGGAATTACTTGAGATGGGATCAATATTCGATAAGAATATCGCCATCTACATTGACAGTCATGCTGCGCTAAAGGCGCTAGAGTCCTACGTCACCAAATCTGAGTTAATCAGGAATTGCCGCACAATGCTTAGGGTATTATGTACGCAGAACCGAGTCAGATTATGTTGGGTACCTGGACACTGCGATATCGAAGGCAACGAGCAAGCCGATGCGCTGGCTAAAAGAGGAGCGGGGCTCCCACGTAGCGATATAATTGGTAGTATTAAACCACCAGGGTGCGTGGCCAAGGGAATTATCCGGGATAAAATCATTGACACGGCTAATCTAAGATGGTCAAACTTAGATGGTCACAGGGTGTCTAAGGCCTTGTGGCCTGTGTTAGATCGCAGGAAATCTGGGGAGATAATTAAGTTAGATAGATCGAGGCTAAGAACAGTGATAGGAATACTCTCTGGCCACTGTCTCCTAAAGAGGCATGCCATGAGACTAGGATTATCCAATACGGATGTTTGTAGGTACTGCGATGACCTACATGTCTCAGAGGATATAACTCATATACTCTGTGAATGTCAAGGAATTACCAGGATAAGGCTAAAGTACCTGGGTAGATACTTCTTCGATAACTTGGAGGAGGTGAGGTCCTTGAACCATAACAAGGATCTCTTCAGATTTTGTAGGGAGATTAATTGCTTGGAGGATTGGGTTTAGGTTTTTTGCCGTGAAGGTTTCCTAGGGATCGCGATGGGCCCACTTTGGTGCCTAGTGTTTTATGACAACCTCATAACCCTACCTAACCTAACCTAACCTAACCTACTTCAACTTATTAATTTGCATTCTCCATCTAGAATGTTGCGTGAACAGTTATTGTTCTACGAGCAGCTTCATCGCTCTAACTATAGTCGTAATGAACCATTATCGCGTTGCATCAGAGAAGCTAATTCAATTTGTTCTTAAGTAGACTTTTTCGATAATTGTACGCGTGACACTTTTAAATCTAGAATTCTTTGTTTGCTTGCCAATCAAACAGTATAAGCTATTTTTCATTAACTTTGTATATGTATTTCATTTTTGTTTTATTCTTTACTGATAGCAAGCTTTTGTTTATATTAATTAAAGGAGTTAATGTACATATTTAGTTGTATTATCATTTTAATTATACTTATAGTCTATAAGAGATATATGTACTCTGATTAATGAATAAATGAAAATGAAAATGAAAATGAAGAGGATCTAGGGTACATGATCATCAGTTCAAAGATAAAAGTTGACGGAGCAATATACAAAACGGGCGGTTTCCGCAAAGCAACTGAACACTCTCTAAGAACGCCATAGAAATAGAACCGCACGGAAACCGCACGAATCTATTTTCCAGCGGTCGAGTAGCAGGCGCGGTTAGGTGTGAACGAATATGAAGACAGATATGTAAATAAGAAACGCGTGGTTTCTGCCGTGTCTGTTCGAAGCCTTAACCCTGCCATAAATAATTCATTCGTTCAGTCTTGAACTGATTAAGTTTTTCTTATGATATAAAGTTTTCACAACATTACCTTCCAATGTAACCAGCTTGAGGCATTAATCCATTACGATCGTCCATCACTCGTTGCGGCTGGTTATTAACAACTTTACCGTCGTCATTTCCTTTCCAGGTACCATCGTCTTCTTTGAAGGATTGGCTCCTATTACAACAGAATAGAAAACATTACAAATTTCTAAATTCTACACAAAATCTTACTTATTGCAGGGTAATACACAAATGCCACAACATTTCTCCATACCACTTAAATTCTTCTCGGCCTCTCTCATGTCGGCATTAATCTGATCCATACCCTCCTCGACGCGATCCAGTTGCTCTGTTTTTTTCGATTTTCAAAAAAATAAAAACCATCCGCGAAGAGAATAGATTTTTAAATTAGTAAAGTACGCTCCAAGATATTTTGATTTTGATTTTTATTTTATACATAAACATAAACGTTTCGAAAATAGAACTAAAGAGTATGACTAAAGATACAGCGATGTTGAAATATGGTGACAGAGAGAGACAGAGAGAGAGTAATGAGGGTTATATTAGGTATAAAGGTATTGTGATGCTCTATTTTTACTAAATTAATTTAAAAAAATAGTAATTAAGTTAAAAAATTATATAAGTAATTTCTACTATATTAAATTTTTAAATTAAAATTCCATGAGTATAGGAGAAGAGTAGGTTGTAGTATAGCATGTGTTTTTTTTTTTATATATATGAAGGAGGAGGATAGAGAGAACTCGGTTTTAAAATTCTAGATTTTTTCTTGCAGAAGTTCATTAAGCAGGTTTTTTTTTTAAGTAATTAGGTAAGTAATGAATCATACGAATTTAATGTGTAAAGACAAAAGAAACTGTAAAAAACAAATTCTTGTTAGAATTAATAAAAAAAAAAAAATAGTTAATTTGTGAAACTTGCATTCATTACATGCGCTTAGTTTGTTTTAAAAAAAATATACAAAATTATAAAAATAAAACCTTATAATTCAAAGGCAGGTTATGGTTTTTGGGTTGCAATTAAGAAAGTCTTATAAGAACTTAAACAAAACAAATATGAAATTTGTATAAGTTTTTAGTATATCGTCAATTTAGCTGTTATGTGGCGTGGTATGCGTTTAAAATGTATTTTATTTAATTTTGCATTGCGATAGTGTTGGTATGTTTAATGACGATGAGGTTTGTGACTCAATAGTTAATATCTATGTGTTTGTACGAAGAGTGGGCGAGTAATAGAAAGCTCCATGAAGAAGATACTTTGTAGAATTGGCAGTTTTGCATGCAAGCAGTAGAGACATCGTCCACCATATTGACACAATGACAACATTCAGACCAAATTGATGGAGCCTAACCTGTCTGTAGATCCATTCAAATATTAAACGCATAAGAATTTGATTGAATAAGTTGATTAGAATTTTACAATTTGCATGATTTAAGAATAGATTGCATTTGGAATAAAAGAGTAAATTAAATGCCAGTTATGCTGGGGCTTTCACTAAAATTAAGCGCCCTACACACGATCAATGTTAATTGGTATAACGGGTGGGCCATCTAGTGATTTCTTTTTAAATCATAGGTTATTTTGACACTGACAGCTGTTTCCCGCTCGAAATCTTGACAGAAAGTCGGTATCATACTTCCGCGGAACGAAATGAGTCGTTTTACGCTTGAACAACATTGGGAAATATTGAAAACTTATTTCCAAAGTGAGTGCTGTGTAGCCCAAACAGTGCGTTTTTTGAAAAGAAGTTTTGGCCGAAATGAAGCACCCACCGCGCCTACTGTAGGCAAGTTTGTGCAAGAAGTTCGTGAGACTGGTATGCTAGTGGACAACACTCATGGTCCCCGTCGTCGTACGGTGCGCACAGACGAGAATGTGACTGCTGTAGCCGAGAGTGTGAGACTCAATTCACGCACATCAACTCGTCATCGATCTCAACAGCTCAACATTTCACGCTCTAGCCTGAGGAGAATTCTGCACAAAGATCTGGGATTATTCGCTTACAAGGTCCAATTGATTCAGCAATTGAAAGCGCACGACCATCCGCTTCGTTATCGCTTCGCAGTTTGGGCCTTAGAGCAGCTTGAATTGGACAACGATTTTGGGCGAAAAATCATCTTTTTTGACGAGGCACATTTTCATCTCGGCGGCTACGTTAACAAACAAAATTGCCGCATCTGGGGCTCGGAAAACTAACACGTTATTATCGAGCAGCCAATGCATCCACAGAGAGTGACAGTTTGGTGCGGATTGTGGAGTGATGATATCATTGGACCATTTTTCTTCGAAAATGAGGCTGGGAATAACGTTTCGGTCAAAGGTGGGCGTTACAGAGCCATGTTAAAAACTTTTTTTTTTACTGAAATTGAAGACATGGATTTGGACGACCTCTGGTTCATGCAGGATGGCGCGCCATGCCACAATCGGTCTTTTGCGCACCAAATTCCCAAATCGTGTTATCAGCCGTCTTGGCGATGTCAATTGGCCGCTTCGGAGCTGCGATTTGACCTCTTTAGACTTTTTTTTGTGGGGAACCGTGAAGGACCGATGTTATGCCAACAATCCGGAAACGATTCAAGCACTTAAGGCCAATATCATCCAAGCAATCCGTGAGCTACAGCCCGAAACCATCAACAAGGTCTTGGAAAATTGGAGTGATAGAATGCGCTACTGCGAAGCCAACCGAGGCAGCCACTTGAACAACGTTGTGTTCCATAATTAATGGGAATGTTTGCTCTTACTAATAAAGCCATAATACATGGAAAAAATTTCATTTTGTTCATTTTATTGGATTTTTAAAAAGAAACTTGTAGTTGGCCCACCCTGTATTGTTGGAATCAGTCAGATTTCAATTAAAATTGATCGTTTGCTTAATGTCAAGCAAAAAGTTCTTATTGACCGAAACCAAAATCGATTTCTTCAATATTCCTGACAATTCTTGACAAGCGGAGTTTTCATTCTAACCATAAATTGACGACTGATTTTGAGTGAAAAAAAGAAGTTTAGTTTAGTTTGGGTGTATACACACTTAGGGATGTATGCAAATGATTTGAACAAAAAATAAATACTGAAAAACATTATTTTGCTTGTCGGTATCCAAAAAATATCGCTGTATTCACACTCAAAATATTCAGTCATACAAGTGGAAGATGCATTGATTAAAGAAAGAACGATTCCTTACTTGTATCAATAAAATTTTTTACTTGTATCAATAACTTTAGGGTATGCATCGTTTTCGTGAAAATGTTCAATTGCAGAATTTTTATAAATTTATAGTGAAATTTAAAATAAGTTCCTTAATTCTATCTAGGGCGTACTATCACCTAAACGCCTGTCTGAATTCACCTCAAATCTATCTATAATATTTGGTGTACCTACCTATATAGAGCCTGTTATGACACCACAGAAGGACCCCACAGGAAAGAAATAACGACCGGAGGAGTGCAGGACTTAATTCTGGGACCGAATTTATGGAACATCTCCTGCGATGGAATTCTTTGCATGGAGATGCCCGAAAACACTTTTCTGGTCGGCTATGCAGACGACATAGCTGCAGTGATCACTGCACGGGACACCGAAGACGCTAAGAAAAGACTAAATCAAGTCATGAGACGGGTGCATACGTGGATGGGGGACCACGGCCTAAGCTTAGCAGTGGAGAAAACCGAGATAGTTCTGCTGACGAGGAAGCGGATACCCACAATAATCGACCCCATCTGCGTCCGGAAGTCATATACACTAAGGAAGCAGTAAAATATTTAGGAGTTAGGATAGATACGAAGCTCACGTTCTGGCTACAAATTAAGTCCGCAACCGAAAGAGCCACGAAAACATGCCAATTGCTAAGCAGACTGATGGCGAACATAGGAAATGCCACGGCAAGTAAAATAAGATTCCTGATGTCGGTTACGCACTCAATACTCTTGCATGGCTCCGAGATCTGGGCTGACTCGCTCAAAAAGGAGATACACAGGAAGAAAGTGGCCGCGGTGCAACGTGTAGAAGCCCTTCGGATAATGAGTTCATACCGAACAGTGTCGGCCCTAGTAGTCGCAGGAGTGACGCCCATCTTCTAGCAGCAGCAAGGAAGTACATCCACGACAAGAAGGCGAAAGTAGGCGCGGCAACAGCAGCTACAGAAGCGAAGCAACTCTCGAAGCAGAAGTGGCGAAACAGATGGAACGCCGAAACGAGGGAAAGGTGGGCCTACTGGTTGATCAGAGACATTGCATGGACGGAGCGGGAGCATGGTGAAGTGAATTATTATATCAACCAGTTCCTTACCGGACATGGTTACTTCAACCGGTACCTGCATGCACCCTTCAGGTCAGTTACTTTAAGGTATTATAATAATAGCCGTATTTTATTATCATTCATGATCCATATGGATCATTGGTTTCTATGCAATACAACAACAATTCGAGATCTTGCTTTCTATCAGGATCAATTTCGTGATCTAGAATATTTTTTTTTTTATTCCTTGGTAGTTTACACAACCACACTACAAGACACAGGGAAAATAATTCGTTGATCCAGATCCGGATCGTTTTATTTTCGTCGTGTGATCTATATGGATCTTGGGTGATAATTGGCTATTGTAGTTCTAAGTTTATTTAAACTATAAATTATCTTAGTATTAGAGTGAAAAAATAAACGATTAATAAAAAAAAAAACGCTACCTGGACGAGATGGGAAAAGTAGGAAGCGCAGCCTGCCAATACGGAGATTCTTTGGAAGACGATGCGTATCACATCTTTTTTTTACCTCTAACAGTTGGTCAGCAGAAAGAAATAGCCTGGAGTCAGAGATGGCAACTTTTCTCCAGAAAATGCAGCAAACAAGATGTTCTCGAGTATCGACATGTGGAATAAAATATCTTTATTCATTGAGACGGTACTCAGATCGAAAAAGAGAGAGGAGGAAGAAAATATACCCTCAGTAAGTTTACCAAATTGATCAAAGCCTAACCGGTAAGATATTATAAAGCCGCATCAAAAATGTGAAAAAGCCGGTCCCCAGAGGGGAAAGAAAACGACACCTCTCTGAAGTAATGCTAAATGCTAATGCTAATGCTCTTCCGGAGTGGATGGTGTCAGGTTGAAAAGGGGTTAAAGGTGTTTTTTTTTTTAGTGAGGAGAAGTCTCACACTACTTGAAACTTGCTTCCATTCAAAGTTGGAATTTTTGCAAGCGAGAATGGTCGCATGGCGGTGCAAATAAGACCCTATAAACCGTGTATTTTATGGTGTATACTCTATAGTTCGTTCATGATTCCGAGCTTCATTCAAGCATTTATTATGGAATATGATGACGTTCAAATAACCATCGTTAGTAGATTTATTGTGGGGCAACCTCTTTCTAAAGGATTGTTCTGCTTTATTTTATTGATGGCTTGCGACTAGTTTCTATAACCAAGACCGTTTTAAGACCCAATATCAATAATTCTTAAGTTTGGCAATCGTGACGGATATTCAACATATGTACTTGTATTACTCGTATGTACCTACCTATATTTTTATTTAGAATTTTTTTTTTTGTCTTGCAACAAATCGGTTTCGGTGAAATTTCTTTAATAATATTTGCTATAAGTTTAGGTTAGGTTAGGTACAATGGCTGCCATAAGCTATAGCTACAGCCACTGTGGTACCATTTGTTGAAAAAGCAGGAGTCTCCTACATCCGTAACCATAACGTATAAGCTCGATTAGGAGATTGCATCGGGTAGCCTTGTACTCTTTATTTGTCTTATATTATTTCTTCCTTAATTTGTATCTTGAAACCAATTTGACCTGGAGTAAAATCTGCTAGTCTTGCAGATGTCAATCATCTGGACTATAAAAGAAGTACTCGCCTGTGGGTTTTCTTCTTAACATAAATAGTACAAAACAATTGCAAATACGGTCTAATCCTCCATCTCTACATCTTCTACAAAAATCGAGGGAACGAACTCCCGACATTCTGGTGTGCCTACCTATCAACCACTGCCTATGAGGGCACAGATTGTAGAGATAATACTTTTTCTACAAATTCAGATTAATCTTAAATCTCCCCAGTTATCTGGACACCACCCCTGGAGTTTTTCTCAAACCTAATATCTGAGTTTCAAACCACTACACCAATCTTTTTCTCTCTGTCTATCCTTTCTAACGCCCGCACTGTGTAAGACATTTTAAGGGTATTCATAATCCCTTGAGTGCGCTTAAATTATATATATAAAAAAAATTGTTTGTCTTTATGAAGTTAAGGCCTGCCCAGATTTGCTTAGACGAGACAAGTATTTATATTACGCCCTCTGGCATTGACAATTTTTATCGTTTCATTGTTTAGATGGAATTTAGTCACGTCAATGGAGAGAGAGGGAATTTGTTATATTTAGGGCCCGATTGGCACCTTTCTCTAGTTCATCCGCTTTGCAATTGTCTGCAATTTGCCTATGACCTAAAATCCAGCATAGCGAAAGTTCGCAACTGTCTGTGATCTCGTTAAAAGTTCCGCCGCATTGCATGATCAACTTAAAACTGAAACTAGCATGACCTGACTGTCTAATTATATTACGATATCAAGACCCTCTACTGTATTTAGAGAAGGCTAAGCTGCTAATTCTCAATTTGTCCTAGTTTCCGCTTAACTAGAAAGGACTTCTGCTTCTTTACCACATGCTACGAGTATTTTGAATCCGTCTTTATAGCTCTATCGTAGAGTTATTAAGAATTCTGTTAGATATGGACATGTCATAATATACGAGTATGTCGTAAAAATTTAAAAATTTATTATTCTCCCGACTACGGTTCAGTAATTTTCAGCGGAAAAAACCATGACGAGAGCTTCATACATTCGATGAAAAGCGATAGACATTAAAGATGCTAGACTCTTATTTTTTTACAGACATTCTACGATATATAGGAGTGTTCAGCCTGATTAGAATGACTTAATCATTCACAAAGTTAGGAAACAAATGACTCTTCAATACTTATGATGTTTTTTTTTTCTTTATTCGTCCGATGTAGACCTATTCTGATGAGTTTAACTCAATAGTTGTATTATATATTCTTGAATACTACGAAACTAATTTTAGTTAAATATCGGAGCTCATTTAGCAAATGTCAAGTATATCATTTTCACATTTGCGTTCTGCGAACTTTGCAAATTTCCGTAGAATGGAGCTTCAAATTAAATGTGTTAAATTCAGAACAGAATTCGTACGAATAAAATCGCATAAATACTGATTTAGAGTGCAAGCAGCTTTATAGTCATTGTTCGAGAGCAAATCATTAAAAGAAGCGACTAAGGCCGAAGAAAGTCTTACGTGTAAGAACGCACTCTCATCGCCAGTGTTACCAGCTGAAATTTGACCCAAGAAAATACACTTAAAAATATATACTTCAAGTAGTAGCGCATTTACTAAACGCTGTATCCCGCAAATAAGGAAAAATTTTGAGAGCACTTAAACTAAAACAATTATGTACATCGGTAAGTGCTGGAGAACATTAAAAAAATATTCATCAAGTAAAAAGCCAGGCGAGCAAAAGGCAGTTGAATCGGACACATATATAATGTTTCCAATCCGCCGAAGAATGACATGAATAATTTTCCCAACAATTTGCATATACATATGTATACACATAATCATATTAAATGTCAGTCTTCAAAATGCGAACACGAACATTCATTGAACTTCCAAAATGGTCAAAGAACAAAATAAGTGCTCAGTCTCTCTGAATACTGACTTGTTTCCTAAGATTTAAACAAGTATTACAAGGAAATTAACTTTACAAATTAGTCCCCTTTTATTCCGTTAGTGACTTTACTTTAGCGTTGAATATAAGAGTACCCGCCTTTAGATGGTCTTTCAGGCGCATGCTACTTAAACATGCAATTGCATTTCATACTAAAGGTCGCATGAAAGAAACGCAATTATAGTTTAATCTTTTTCAGCAACGCATATAGAAATGTGAGTAAAAGCAACTGGCCATCATGAAATTGATTAAGACCAAAGAGCATTTTAAATGAAGCTAAGTGCTGGAGAAGAAATCTTTTATTAATGCCAACTAGTGGAAACCGACTTAACTTGTACTGATTGAAATTTTGAATGTTAAAGTAAGATGTAATTGTAGTTGTAGTAGAAAATGACAAACGATAGAAGGTTAAGGACATGTCCTCTGATCAGGTAAGCTTCTGTTTGGTTGTCGGTCAGCAACTCAAAGGTCTGCAAAACCGATGAAATATTTGAAGTAAAATACAATAAATCGGAAACGTAAAGGATAGCCCACAACCTTGGCCATTGGAGAGTCTAAAACAAATGATAAAGAATGTTTTTTTTGTATCCTTCATATGCTTTAAAAGGAAGTACTAAAAACACCTATTCCCGGTAACGAACATCGATATGAAAACTTGACAGCATATATGGTACATCTCACTGACACTTGAGCAATCAGATGTTTATTGAAATAAAGAAATAAAATAAAAAATGCAATAAATAACTGATATATGTGTACACAGCTTTGTTACAATACGCCGAGTCTCCACGAGACATATTTATTTCAAACATTATGTCAGACATCATGTTAGAAATTTTAATTTTTTTATACGGTGGGCAAATCATGTCAAGAAATTTCATTTTCAACCATATCACGTAAGAGCAAGCAACGACCAATTCTTGCTTGGCACCGAGTCTCCACAAGACATATTTATTTCAGACTTCATGTCAGGCACCAATCAGCCATGTTTTCTTCGTAGTAAAACTCAAATTGACACCCCCTGTCAAATTTATTTCAGGGTTTATTTCCACAGAGATGGCAAGAAATGAAAGCAGAAATCGATTTCTTGAAATGAGTCATTTCAAGAAATTTGCGGTCTCCACTGGAAATTTCGATTGCATGAAATATTTCTTGCAATGAATTATTGCCAGTGGAGACCAGGGGATAGAATCAGCTATAATTTTGGTCCTCTCGTCGATAGTTAATGGCGTCATTGAAAATTGGCGGTGTAGGCATTTGTGAAAAGTTACCGATAACATAGAGAGAAATATATTTGGGTGCACTTTTTTCTACTCGTATTATATCATAGCTAGCTTGAATCCGCTAAAATTATACCGGATATCGTTAGCTGATATAAGTTAAAGTTGTTGTTGCATTTCACACGAGTATTTTTTTCTCTAAGCGTATAAAAAGCACTAAAAAACACACAGACTGCCGAACATACCGGCAATCAAAAGACACCCATTCAACGACGGAAGTTGCAGGCGAATGAAACACACTGATATAGGATTACAGAAAACATGACTGAATCAAAAAAGAGAGCACCGAGCATCGTTGCCAACCGATTTGGATGATGAACAAGCATTCTGGAGGTCACAAGCTGAAACCTAAGGTAAAAAGCTACTTCCTAATGTGTTGCCTTAGGGTTTATATTTAACAATTTGCTTGCAAGGGGTTACGAATTCCCTTAAAATGTTTTACACAGTGCGGGCGTTGGAGAGGATAGACAGAGAGAAAAGGATTGGTGTAGTGGTCTGAAAAACTTCAGGGGTGGTGTCCATATAACTGGAGAAATTTGTTTTGTTATTTTGTCTTTTCTTCTGATTCACAGTATCTTTTCCCGACCACCTGATGTCATAGGCATATCAATCATCCAACCGAGCGAACAATTTTCCAGCAATTTACCAGCCTACTGCTAGTGTTATGCCTTCGCAATAGTGCTCAGACAAGTTTCCGCAATTGATCGGGCTGACTCTTTATGTATTTCATGAGAAATAAATAATTAAATGCTTGCTGACATCAGTATTTAAACCATGAACCATTAGCGTGGCAATCGATGACGTTAAAACTACACCATCGCCATCTTCTGGTTAAGACAATTTATAATCTTTTCGGTGTTCATCTAGCATGCAATGTTTGCCAGTAACAAGCAAATACTTTTATAAGACCTCCATCAGGTGGTTATGGATTATGATATGACACTGATGTCGTTAACCAAAATTCAAATGAATTATCTGGGCTCGCAGTAACGCCAGAGCACTCAAGAGGTTTGATGGGAATTAGTGACATTCCTTCCAAATCGCTCAGCGGTTTACCCTCAGAGCATTGAGTTATCCTCGCAAGTTATCATATAGTGCAAAACTGCTTGCAAAAAAAGAGGTTCACATCTATTTTTATAAGCAAAAACCAAGCGAAACTTTTACGCTTAACAAACAACGCCAACACTTATGTGTGACCAAATTGCCAAATGGTTTTGGGCGTCTAGCATTATACATACTCGTATATAACCCTCCATATGAATATGGAGGAGCAGATGCAGCAACTATGGCTACCCAATGTCTTCACCACTTAAGATGGCTTTCTCATGTGAAGTAGATGCCTATCAAAGTCCATTTGACTTTCGAGAATCCATTGGCAAGAATCGGAATATTTCATCTTCAGTGACGTTACATCTGCGCTGGCATGTCACCTGAAGCAAAAAATTTGCTTCTAAAGTTAGAGAAGACAGATTCGATGACTATCTAACGTAAGACGAGTTTCCCAAACCCGTATTTAAAAGAAACCATCAGATGAAGTATTTAGTCAAGTATTCGAGGGAGACGAACCCGATCAGAATGAAGTGAGGATCCCATGAATACAAAATCGATACGCACCACCTCTTTATCGATTTGAAAGTTGCCTATGATAGCGTGTATAGAGACGAGTTATACAGAGCCATGTCTAGTCCTGGTATCCCTGCCAAGCTCGTCCGTTTGTGCAGAATGACGATGGAGAACTCTCGCTGCTCTATCAAAGTCGGTAAGAACACCACCGAACCGTTCGATGTCAGGAAAGGTCTTAGACAAGGTGACGCGCTATCATGCGATCTCTTTAATATAGTACTTGAGAGAATTGTACGAAACTCACAAGCCAACACCGGAGGTACAATCTTTTACAAATCTGTACAACTACTCGCTTATGCCGATGACATTGACATAATCGGAAGAACTCAGCGGGCCGTTAATGCGGCATTTACGAGTATTGAGATCGAGGCAGCAAAGGTGGGTCTAGCGGTCAATGAAAGCAAAACAAAATATATGCTGTCTACAAAAAAGGACACCCAACAGCGGCGCCTTGGACAGAACGCCACAATAGACAGATATAATTTTGAGGTAGTAAAGGATTTTGTCTACCTAGGCCCTATGGTGAACTCCGCAAATGACATCAGTAGGGAGATCACACGAAGAATTACTCTTGCCAATCGTTGTTTCTATGGGCTAAAACGGCAATTGAGTAGCAAAGCCCTGTCCCGAACTACTTAGGTAACTCTTTATAAAACATTAAGCATCCCAGTCCTGCTGTATGGCGCAGAGGCATGGGCTTTGACAAAACCGGATGAGGATGCCCTTGTTTATTTCGAGAGAAAAGTTCTTCGAGCGATCTTTGGTCCCGTCTGCATAGACGGTGAGTGGAGGAGAAGGTACAATGCCGAGCTATACGGCATGTACAAGGACATCGACTTAGCCAGAAGAGTTCGCATACAGCGACTAAGATGGCTGGGTCATTTAGAGCGGATGGAGCCCAACGTTCCCGCTAAGAAAGTTTTCGAATCCACCCCGGATGGACGACGCAGTAGAGGACCACCTCGTGGTAGGTGGCGCAAACAAGTAGAGGGGGACCTCAACCAACTTGGCGTGCGCAACTGGAGGCAGCTGGCTCGTAATCGTGCTAGCTAGAGAGGTTTGTTGGTTGAGGCCCAGGTCCACCCCGGACCGTAGCGCCATCTAAGTAAGTAAGTAAGTTCGAGGGAGACGAAATTCTATTGCGATTTCAATGAAGACTAAACTTGTCTGGAATAGTCATATCACCTTAAGCACCTTTCTGTTCACACCAAAGTCTTATGCACTCGGAATAAAAATTGAAAAACAAGACTATTCATCTGCTCTGAACGTCTATGAATTCTAAAAGGAGCTCTAAGGTCTTCTTTTAGGCAAGAAATGTACTAATTTTCCGTACAAAATAGAAAGCCAAGAGTTTTTTACTTTGAATAAACGTGATAAAAAGCTATGCATTTAGCTATCATCAAAATACGAAGTAGGTATTTGTTTGGTGAAAATTTTAGATCTCGAGTTTTGTTCAAACTTTTGGTACTATTAGTGAAGATGAACTCAAAATTCAGGCCTCTTGCAAGTACTACATAGATGTACATTTCAATAAAAGGGCAATTGCAGCTAAACAAATGGCGTACCAGGTTTTTGGTGAACAAATTCGTAGGCCATTAACAATCTTTTAGCTATTCCTTGGTGTATTTTGTTGAAAAACAATGTCTTAGTAATATTTAATTTGAAAAAATGTTAAGTAAATATTGGACTTTTTGATAAATACTTTAACAATCTTGCTTCCAGATTATAGGTGCAAGTGCGTACGAACCATCCGTATACTTCCTTATTTTTTGTGACGTTTTTATTTTGACAGCGTTTGAGAGATCAGAAAAATAAGTTATCTTCAGTTGGTATCTTGCTGTCAGGAAAAGTTGTTTCGGTAAAAGATTTAAGGAGTTATTACGTGAGTTTTCTCGATACATTTTATCATATTGACCCGACTACAGCCCGTTTGACAAGAGCGTGTACGGCAAAACTTTTTCTCAGATGCCGTTAAACGGATGGTTGAGAAATGAGCAGATAGCTAGCCCCTTGCCCTGATATGCTTTGTAAATAGAGTCTTAGTTGTCGTTCGATCTTTGTCAGAGATGAACGTATTTCGTCATGAGTGGCAGGTACGCATCACGTTAAGAAGCCGTGTTTTTGTGTTTGCATCCAAAAGGACCGAAAATGTCATACGGAGCGGCTGCAAAATACATGAAGAAGTCAACGACATTTGTTAGTAAGTAAGTGCAAATGTCAATGATCTGCCGAATTGTGGCTCTACGTAAAAAACAACTGTTATAAAAAGGAGGACAGGATGATTTAACGGGCATTCGAGAAGAATTCTCTCCTATCATTACGTGGTGGGCAAGCGATTTTGCTTAAAAAGGGTCTTAATGTGTCATGTGATACTATAAGAAGACGTTTACTGGCTCATAATGTGAAATTTCGTAGCACAATAACGAAACCGCTACTGTAGGAAAACCACGTTAAAAAGAGACTCACCTGAGGGGGGGAAATATTGACCGCGATTGAGACAACGTCATTTTTTCGGACGAAGCTTCTTTTTGGGTACGTTCTTCTGTCAGTCATACCTGGTGTACCCACATCTATAAATTTATCCAGTCAAACACGTTTGGGGCTGTTTTTCAAAACAGGGATTTGGTACGAATTAAATTAGTAGAAAGCATGCCTCGGAGACTCCAGTCAATTATTGATAATGGAGGCGACTTGACAAGCTATTAATAATAAAGCATCATAGTCTACATCATGTACATATAATGTGTGTATTTTTTTCAATTTTTTATCGCAAATCATTTCCGAGTTTTGCCGTAAACGCTCTTGTCAAACGGACTGTATATGGCTAAAGCACTTTTCTTAAACGCTGTAGAACCCTAATTTTGCAATTTTCACCGTCACTTCGTGTCAGCAATGACAATTTGACTAAATCCCAAAATAGAGCATAATAGAATAGAGCAGGGAAATGCTTCATCACGACCTTTAGGATTGAGAAATAAACCATTTCCTTGCGACCGAAAATGGTTACGAGGTTTTCATTTATGTGGGTTATGTGCAGAGTTTTCCACCCGACGAGTCGGCTCTTACACAGCCGCCCTTCATCGACGTACATTGCGCTTAGCAAATTAATAAATATAGAAAACAGAAGAGGGAACCTTGGCGGTATATCATTTCGTATAGTCAGGAAGCCGAACTGTTAATTATTAACAGTTAGAGTGCCCTACCTACATATGAGACTGCGATGCTCAGGCGGAAAATACACATACCATATGTATATCTGTGGGTTCTGAGATTTTGTTGCAAGGGATCAATCAATATCAAAACCCAAGATTTTTTCTTTATAAATATTGCCTTACGCCTAGGAGTGCAAATATTTTAATGCAGTTGCACGACATAAGTTGGAAAAAAAAGACATAGGGCTAGAAGAGTTTAATTTTGGCATAGTGATTCCAACCTAATGTTATATTAGGCTCCAGTACATATTAAATAGATGGGTGGTGTCCGTACTAGTTGTAGAGGATTGATTTTGGTTCTGATTTCTAGCATTTGTACGTGTTGGGGTGGTGACCGCATCACTTAACTTTATACAGTCCTACAAAATTTTGGATGAGAGCAATTTATTGCGCCGACTACAAAGGACGAAACCTTTCGACTTGGCGAGATAATGATTAACCGCGTCTAGATTGCGGAACATGCATGATCTTTCAGTAGAAAGTAACCTGCCAAACGTTTTTATTTCGTGATAGAAAAGTTGCTTGATAAGTTATTACTTAGTTGCGATATCTAACAAATTTATATCGAAGGGTGGTGTTTTTTTAGTCAGTAAGAATCTGACACTACTATGAGCACACGCTTGCTATTCTCATAGTGACTATGTAAAATTTATCACCTACCCTAGGGGAAAAAACAAAAAAACTAACCTTTTTACTAGAAAACTTAAATGGACGTTGTTGACTTGAACCGACAACCTATTACTCAATAACCAAACACTTTACACCAGGCTATCCACAATTTGTTGAAAGAATTTCGAAGATATTAAATCCTTGGGTTTTGCAAAAAAAAAAAAGAAATTATATTTTTATGTATAATATTATACCAATATAAGAATATTTATGATATTTTTCCACGTCCGCATGCAGATCCTGCTAAAGCGGCAAACAAATGCTCAAAATGCTCCCCTGAAATGAAGATTTGAAATGTACTCGCAGACAAAATTGTTGATTGGCCCGAGGCTATGCACATATTACGTAAAAAAAAATTTGCAGCTCTATCGAGCTTTGTACCTCCGATATCGCACAGATTCTAAGTGGAACGTTTGACGCTCGCTTTTATAACCATGTATTAAGCACGTGGCCGGATAGGCATTCAAAATTATGTAAGATGTTTTAGACCCAGAAGATGTTAAAGCTTTTAAGAAAGGTCCAAAGAAGCCAATTTAAAATGGTAGTCAACCCGGATCTCAGACGTAAAATGTAAAAAATAAGTCACTTAACTCCAAATTAATGATAGAATTCTTCTGGCTTGTATTCCGTTCCAGCTTCGCATTGGATAAAAACGATTAATTACGATTTGCACCTATGTACGTATTTTGTGAAGCACTTAGAAGAAAAATCGACGAAACGTTGTAGTAAGATTTTGAGGAAAACTGATCATCATACATAACATAGATTTGAATAGCAAGTACAAAAGTATCGATTGTCGAACAGAAAGTATCTGTACTTTTCTTTGATCCTTAATAAAAGAACAAATTCTTAGATAAATACTTAAAACTGGTTCTATAATTGTCTACTTATTTTAAAACGAATCCGCAGTAAGCCATTGCGGGAGATGTTATAAAAAGTATCCCCAATGGCAGCTTAACAATTCTGCCCCACTTCGTACGAATGTATGTTGAAAAAAAAGTATAACATTTGTTTTATGAGTTAACATGAATTCCAAATGAAAATCGATTCTTAACTTTAAATAACTTTCTTTTAATTAATGAATTTTATTTTATTTTTTAGTTTTAATTTCTGAATTCATGTATGTTCTCGTAAACTCAGCTAATGTAACTAACGTTTAAATATTCTTGTAATATCAATATAACAAACTATCATGTAACAATTAAAAAAATAAAAAACGATTTAATAAGAATTACCAACAAAAAAAGTTTCAACAAACCGAAAATTATATATATATATTTTTTATTTTCTTTAATCAAATCCTAAATGTAGATATAGTATACAGGTATTAAGTATTTTTGTAAAGAATTTAAAATTCAAGTTAAAAAGTTAAACTAAACAAAAAAAGAACCGAAACATAAAACCAACATAAAAGAAAACAAACAATAACATTTCTTGTCTTCCTTGTACTCACATGTCGGACTGAGTGTGGTTGAGAGACGAGCATGATTTTGTATTTATATATATATTTTATATATATTTAATTAAATATATATTTTTGGGGTAAGTTTAGTTTATAGGGCGTATTATTGTCGATTTTGTCGGGCGATTTGAAATGTTGAGTTGGGTATTAGCATATATATATATATATTTTTTTCTATTTAGTTTGCGATTGGATTTGATATTTTTTTTAATAAAATTTGTTGGCATTTATTTGGTTTTTTTTTTTTTTTTAAATCTGATTGATCGTTTTTGGGTATATTTTGGATATTTTTGCTGTTGATGTTGTTGTTCTTGTATATATATTTGGATATTTTCATTGGTTGATTTGTTGGAGTGAAAAGAGTTATTTTTACATAAATATATAGTTTTGTTTTTTTTTTTTTATTAAAAATGTGTTTTTTTTATATCAATAGAAAAAAAAAGTTTGTATATATATTATAAATTTAAAAATTTATTTTATCAGGTAGGGACTAGAAATATTATTTACACTGAACATTCCGTAACATATGTATATTGTATGTAGACAATACTTTTCTTTGATTCATTAATTACAATTTTTTTCATAATTTAGTATCCAAAGAAAAGCATTCTTATGATTTTGATGTGCCGATAGTTTTTTTTTTAAATAAAGTATTCTTAACAAAAAAAATTACTGTAAATGAGATGGTATTTTCTTTAATTTCTAAGCTAAAAAATAGTCCTGGTTGGAGTTATTAGAAATTCTTCACAAAGTTGAACGCTTTAAAAAGAAAATAAATTAAGTTCTATAAATACCTTAAAACCGAAAGGGTGGTATTGTTCTAGAATACGCAATAGGAAAGCACAGAATTACGCTCTTTTCAGTGCAAGAATATTGCGGCATAGAGGATTATGAAATAGCAATATTATTATACAATTATGCTCAAAACAATATTTGATCAAAAATGAATGTCATGACATGATGACATTCATTTGCAGCGCGAGACCGAAGCTATGAAGAGATGCTTCAACAGAGAAGAAGTCCGAACATTTTTTCAAAGAAGGCAGCCCATGGTGGAACTATAGCAAGGATGGGAACGTCATGGTCAATATGCAATCGATGCCGAAAACATGACAAGGCGATTCTCTGTCGTGCAGTCTGGTCAAACTTGCAATTGAGAAGATGCTGCAAAATTCGCAGGTCAATACCTAGTCTATCTACTCCTAGGCTCCGCTGCTAATTCTAATAATGACATCAATGCGGAGACCAAACGCAGACTAACTCTTACCGATCGCTACGCCTACAGGCTGAGAAGGCGATTGAGAAACTAAACCCTCTCAAGATCTAAGGATACGGTATATACCATATACGTCATCATCATCCTAGTCGTACTGCGAGTATATGGTGTGTATAGTAGCATGGTCTTTATCAGCACCGGATAAAAGTGCCCTTGTAATCTTCGAGAAAAAATCTTCGTGTGATCTAGGGCGTTGACGGTATATGGAGGAGATGATTCAACCATGAACTATGCGGGCTGTACAACCACATTGACCTAGTGAGAAAAACACGAATATTAGGTGGCTTCCTGAGTTTTCGAATCCAACCCAGAGAACTTACCCAGTAGAGTGGTCAAGTAGAAGGGGGACCTCAACCAACTTAGGAGTACGCAATTGGAGACAACTAGCAAACGATCGTGGTGGCTGGAGAGATGTGTTGGTCCAGGCCCATGTTCACACCGGACTGTAGGCTTAATCAAGGTAAGTAAGTACATAAAGCAATCTATTTGAGCAGATTAAAATAAATATTATAATCAGCGCTTAGATTCTTCAACTCAAAATAAGAATAGGATGCTTTGCATGTTTAACTCGAACACAGTGTGAATAATATCAAAATTTTATAAGTGAGAGTGGCAATCCGCGACGTAGTGTTATGACTTCTTGTCTGGCTGTATGCACTAAACATTAAGTCTAAATTGACATTTCATTTGAAAATAATTCAAGCAGGTTGCACTGGAAATTTTAGGGCGGGAAGCTTAGAAATCAAATTGTAGTTTTTTTTTTTTTTGGTTTGAACTTTGTTGGTAGCAGATTCGGCATGAAAATAGTCGAAAACAAATCATGTAAAACACTTAATTTGGTTTGGATAGCTACTCGTTTCTGAAAGTATTCAGAACCGAATGGACTCTCTGATAAGTCTTGGAGGGGTTCCCAAATTCTTCAAGAATATAATAAAGACTTTTTGGGCACTCCATATTTTAAAAAAATTAGCACGACAAATCATTGTGCTTTCATATCACTGTTATATTATTTTTAGTTTTCACTGATTCGTTACGATGGTATGACGAATTTATTGTCACACTTATCAGATCAAATGGTATTCCTTAAGCCACTTTTGAATAGAACGCCAGAAACATGGAAATTGTTTTCCATTCAACACGTTGTAGTACTTTAAGACTAAAAGTATACCCAAGGGCTTGCAATTCCACGCTTCAGCAGAGAAATCAACGCAAATTCCAATCACAAAATTTTAAAAGAAGACTTAAGGAATCTCTGTTAAAATAGAAAACCCTAGGCTTTATAGTGGTAGCCTACGTGAATAACACAGTCACCGTTTCCTTGGGGAAATAGTTTCTAACACCTAATGATCTAACATTTCACTGAGATTGATTGAGTGTATAAGTAACTGAACATTTATTGTTAAATAAAACCTACAAGAGAAACAAAAACTTCATTCATATGGAATCCGTGAAGGCAATCTTTAGTGACGGTTGCAAAGAGGCGTATACTGATGTAAGTTTCTATTGGAGTATCGGCTGTAATAGGCTCAGTGGGCGCCGTGGCGTAAGTGGCTAGTATGTCAGACTACTGCGCGTGAGGTTCTAAGTTCGAATCCCAGAAAACACCAACAAGTTTTTCATGGTTCCGTCTCTCGCGAACGTCTGACAAGCATCCGAGAGTATTGTTGTCTCGAAAGGGTTATCAAACCAAATTGCCCTTCGGATATGGCACTAAGCTGTAGGTCCCATCCATTCGTATGAAAAATATAACGCACGCAACATGAGTGGTTGCGAGAAGCTAGGCACTGGCATTTAAAGACCTGTTGCGCCAAATATTTATTTTTATTTATTTATCGGCTGCATGTTTTTCATCGTTACCGTGGCTGTGAATCCAACAATGTGGCTTCAAATTCAAGAGCATTATAAAAGCGTTTGCTCCAATGGCGAGTAGAAATATGTCCGAGGGTGTAATAACCCTGACCAAAAGAGCTCACTTAACTACTTCAACTAGGGTTTTAGCAGAACGACAGTGGCTTTTATGCTACTGGTAATGACTGATAAAGGTGAACTTATGTAAAGATACATCGAAAATCCATACTTTTTAGCCCTTGTCACTCGTCGACATCATATCGATATTTTGTCTGTCGCCTAAAATGCTGTTTATTTTATTTCAATCAAACAACATAATTGAGAATATTTTATATCTATTGATCCACTGACCTAATCGATCGGAAATGTATAAAACAAAATTTTGTTCAATACTTTGATAGAAATCATAAATGTCAAGTTGATCGTTCAGCTCCGTTCGCGTACTTTCCGAGCCAAAAACTAATCAGTTGTCGAGTATGATATAATAAGAGTGAAAACTCTCAGAGAGCAGAAAATCTAAGCAAAAGTACGCGAATGGAAATCGAGCCATTTCGAGCCATGTCGAGTTAACTGCCATTAAAAAATGTTTAATGAACAAATTAAACTCGTGTGAAAACCAACAGATTCATATTAAGTTAAAAAGCAATGTTTTGGGAGAACAATTACACATCACAGCATGTTCTTCAAGATACTTTGCATCCATTTTGCATGTCTATTGACTATTTGAAATGAAAACAAAAACACTTCGACTCATTTAGCAAGCAGCTGATTCCACTTGACAGTTTGTATATGTATTTTCGTGGCGACAGAAACTCTTCGAGCACATTTAAGCAAATGAGAGCAAATACTCGCTACTCGTTACTTCTACAATTTTCTCTTTATCTGTCATGTTCGCTCAGTACCCGAATACACTTCGAACTCTTTAGAGCACATTTAAGCGCTTTAGATTGTGTACGCGAATAGACCTAATACTGATCTGATCCCCAATCATATATTGATCGATATTTTTATCCTCGCTATGAAGCACTCACTTTATTGTGGGTTCTAATTCTCTACGCATCTGTCAAAACCTTCATAGCACATGTCGAGTTCAGAAAATTAAAAATAAAGGGACTTATGCTAATTTGCTACATAACATGTACACTAAGACTAAGGCTGCAGTTTGGGACGGGGAAGTAATAATACTAAATGATCTCCACGACTTCCTAGGGGCGGGCCTGCGCATCGATGAAATTTGGATCAGGGTCTTAATGTATGCAGATGATATCATTATACTGGCGGACGAGATACAAGTCCTACAAGAAATGATAAACAGGTTAGAAATGTACTGCGATCTTTGGAACCTGAGGATTAACTTGGAAAAGTCAAACATAATGAGATATAAAAAATATGGGAAGAGGGCTAGCGCAGAAATATGGCAACTTGGCGGTGAAGGCAATGAAGTGGTAACCAATTACAAATACCTGGGGATTATAATGACACCTGCACTATCGATTACAACACACTTGAAAGAAAGAGAAGAAATTGCCAGAACTAGTTTAAATAGTACGTGGAAATACTTCATTGATAAAAAAAGTATTAAACTTTCGGCAAAATCTAAAACTTTCAAGGCTGTGACACAAGCTATCTATTGCTATGCAGCCCAGGTATGGGGATTGGGTAGCTTCGATGAAGTAGATAAATTACAGAGATACTTTATCAAAAAGCTGTTTGTTCTGCCCGATTTCACTCCAAATTATGCACTGACGGTCGAAACAGATTACCAGATCTGGATTTGTTTTCATTACAACTTTCATTAACGGGTGCGCCATTTTTTATGTTTGTATGTAAACATTGAATAACTTTGACATTTATCAACCGATTGACTTGAGTAGACATGTTTTTGTAACGTCAATTCATTACAATTTTAACCATGAATCGCTTCACACCGACACAACGCGCCGAAATAGTGACGCTCTACACTGAAAATAGTTGTTCAGTTGTGTTAACTCAACGTACATATCGTCGAAAATATCGTGGCCAACAAGCACCGTCTGACAACACTATTCGTCGTTTGATGTCGAATTTTGTGAGAGATCGTTAACATACCATTCATCAACGCCCAAGACGTCCCAATGAACTGGTTGAAGCGGTAAGAGAGGGTGTTGCCGAGAACCCACATGTGTCGTATCGTCACCGCGCTCAGCATTTTGGCGCCAGTGGAACCACCTTGCGGCGCATTTTGAAGGATGATTTGCATTTGTTTCTACAATATATAAAGAGCATATGACTCAAAGAATATTGCCGACAGACCGTCCACGTCGCTTGGCCAAACAGTCGCTCGAATGGTTGACAAAAAAAAAACAAAAAAACAAATATTTGGCGCAACAGCTCTTGAAAGTGCCAGGGCCTAGCTTCTCGCAACCACTCATGTTGTGTGCGTTATATTTTTCACACGAACGGAAGGGACCTACAGTTTAGTGCCGTATCCGAACGGCGATTTGAGAAGCTTTTTTCGAGACAACAATACTCTCGGATGTTTGTCAGACGCTCGCGAGAGGTGGGACCGTGAAAAAACTTTTTGGTGTTTTCTGGGATTCGAACTTGGAACCTCATGCGTAGTGATCCGACACACTAACCACTTACGCCACGGCTGACACTGAAGCTGATTTTTGGAAGCAAATTTTGCTGACCGACGAGGCCCATTTCACACTCTCTGGCGCCGTTAACAAGCAAAATTGCCGCATTTGGGGAACGGAGAATCCACACGAGATCCATGAAACACCATTGCATGACCAAAAAGTGACTGTTTGGGCCGGCGTTTGCGCCAAAACCATCATTGGGCCTTTTTTCTTCTGAGAAGGCGAAACAGTCAATGGGAATCAATATCGGTGGATGATTGCTCATTATATCTGCCCACAAATGTGTGAAAAAGATCTGGACGGTTACTGGTTTCAACAAGACTGTGCGTGCGACCATGCCGCACTGAAAATCAAAGAATGCAGTTTCTGCAACAAAAATTCCCTGGACGTGTGCTGTCAAAAAAATGGCGAGATTGACTGGCCACCCAGATCTCCAGATTTGACCCCTCCGGACTTATTTTGTGGGTTTATTTGAAAAACAGAGTGCTCGCCAGCAAGTCTTGGACCAGTGACGAGCTCAAGGCAAACATTCGTGCCGAAATCATCGCTATACCGCCCGAGATGCTCGAAAAAGTGATG
Source organism: Brachypalpus laphriformis (assembly GCA_945910035.1). Lineage (NCBI taxonomy): Eukaryota > Metazoa > Arthropoda > Insecta > Diptera > Syrphidae > Brachypalpus > Brachypalpus laphriformis. The sequence goes on along the minus strand of OX246754.1, from coordinate 194,498,815 downwards.
GAAAACGCAGCAAAAAGGGCACATTTGCTTTGGTCAATAGAGGCGGCCACTTGATTGATGTTGTATTCAAAAACTAGTCCAAATAAATTGTAAAGGACCAAATTAAATAAAAATACCTACCTCATATATGGAAATCGGTTGTTTTTTTTTTTTTTTTTTTTTTAAGTTATTCAATATTCACATACCGGCATAAAAGATGGCGCACCCTGTATATCCAAAAAACTCTCTTCCAATATAAAGTACATCGGCTCCCATACCTGTTGTCGAGGAAAATTGTAAAAAAAAAAACGATTGGTTCGAAAAATGGCAGAAAATCATTGTGAATGCAGGCATCGACTGGCGAAGATGCGACTTCAACTCTGAAGAATGGAGCAGAAACACTATGGCTACATTAGAATCTCTGAGAGAGGAGCAAATCAGAAAAAATATAGAAGAAGCTGAAAATAGTTCACATGGACTATATAAAAAATGAAACCAATACATAGAGCATACCTACGTCAATGACATATTTAAATAGTCAAATATCATGGACTTTTAAAGTCAGAACAGGATTACTCGGGCTAAATGCTAACAAATTTAGGAGAGGAGAATCCAGAAAATGCTCGTTATGCAACCTGAACGAGGAGGAGGATGTGGCGCACTTTATGGGGAAATGTCCAGTGATTGCAGAACAACGAATAAAATATTTCCGTAGAAGTGTCCTTGAAAAAAAACGAGATGCTGCAGATACTAAATGGGGAATCCGAGGATCAATGGAACACGCTACACAAATTCGTAAATGAAACCTTCTGGTACAGAAGAAGACTTATGGATGAATTTAACTATTAGATAATGGAGGATATAACGTATTGAAATCTATATTAGACATTGTTAACTAAATGAAGAATAACATTCACCAACAGACGTTAGACATGTCAACGTTGTGATTCTTTGTTGTACAATCAATAAAAAATATTATTATTATTATTACTATATAAACACGAATCCCTTAGAAACTGAAACGTTTATGTAGGAATTGGAAAATTTTAAATACCTGATAATGTTATCTCATCATAAACAAACTTAAGTTACACCCAAGAAAATACCATCACATTTGTAGTTTTTTTACGTTTCAAAAAACAAATATGCAAAATTTAAATTTTTGTGCAATGAAAGTTCGTCTTGTATTGATTGTATTTTTAAGAAAATCAAATATTTTGTAACTTGTTTTAAGAGTTTTTTTTATTATTACTGTATATATTTTTTTTAATTATCATGTAATACTCTTTTTTTCTTTTCTTTACAATCTTACCTCCTTGTTCGTCCAGCATAACGATGCTTCTCATTCCAACTTCCGTACTCTAAACAAAAACATCACAAATTTCTTAGCATTTTGTTTAGTTATTTCTATTTTTTGTTTTGTTTTTGTGGATCTTTAGAAATACATGTGATTTTGTTTTTTTGTTTTTTATTTCTTTATCTTAGCTTTCTTGATCATTTTCTTAATTCCTTACACACTCATACACAGTTAAAGTCTCTAAGTCTATTTGCAGCTGTAGCATTTTTTCTTATTAGTTTCGATTAGATTTGCGATAAATATTTAGTAAACAAAAAAAAAAATCAAAATCAAAACCAAAAAATTATCGATTAGTATAAAATGTAAAAAAAAAATAATAAAAATCGGTTGCCAGCACCTTTTTACACACAATTAAATGTGAGTTAATTTTTATTTATTTATTTTTTTATTTAGAAGAAGCAAACCGGAAAAAAGCCTAAGAAGGTATGAGGCTTAAAGTATTATTTTTGTTATTATATTTGCAAATCCAAAATACGAAGTTGTTCTCTTTACAAACAAAAACAAACTTTTAAGACATAAAAAAATATTTTCGCAGATTCTTACCGCCTTGAATATTAATTTGATTCAAAGTTTTGGCACCTGTTTCCTCGCTCTAAAAGATATTCGGGAATTTCGTTTAATAAATTATAAATAAAGCGAAAATAAAATATAAAACTAAAAAAAGTGTCAATACGCCATAAGAGAGAGAGAGAGAGATAGAGACAAATTATTCAATTGTTCAAAGATATAACTTAAAAACACTTTGGTAAAATTGAATTGTATTTTTAATTTCTTAATAAAAAAAAAATTGTATAGAACATTTTTATCCAGTTTTTCTTTTCTTTTTTCTTTAAAATTTTATAACGAAACAAAGCGTGCATAACCAGGCTTGAAATTTGAACAAAATACGTGTAGCTTAGGAATAAAAAAAAATATATATTTAAAAAAAATGTAATTTTGTTGAAAATTTAACTACAAAAAATTATTAAAAAGTGCACTGAAATCTATTGCCTCAAGCAGAAGCATTTGTAACAAAAGAAAAAAAGTTTGTTGTACTTTTTATGTGAAAAATATCAAAACAATTTCTTAATTAAAAAAATAAATGCATAGAAAAATCTGAATAATACGTGGTCTAGTGGAACGAGTCAAACTTTTTTTTTATAAGTGAATTATAGTGGATTAAAAACTATCTGCGATAAAATGTTTGTGGTAGGATGTAGCTATGAGGAGGAATATTCAGTAATGATAGTACTGTATTTCATTTTAAATTGTAAAAAAAATAAATAATAAATAAAGTCGACGATAAATAAATAAAAAGTAGAAAGAACTTAGCAAAATCTTAAAAAAAAATTAAAAATTAAATTAAAAATACAAATATATACATATATATTTTTATTTCACACAACGCACTTCTGTTGATATAAAATCCTCAAAGAAATGAAATAAAAAGATAAAAAGAGAGGAGTTGAGAGCTTTCCTGACGAGTGGAAAAAGGGAATGATCGTTAAGCTTCCTAAGAAAGGAAATTTAATGAAATGCGGAAACTGGATGGGTATCTGCATGCTGCCTGCTGTAGCTAAGATAGTAGCTAAAATCATCCTGGAGAAAATCAAACAACATCTCGAAAACACACTCGATGCCGAAAAAGAAGGTTTCCGCTCTGGATCCTCCTGTGATTTCCAGCATCTTGGGAGTATTGTCTCGACCGATGGTGTAACATAACTGGATATAGCCAACAGGATCGCCAAAGCAAAGTCCACGTTCGGGATGTTGTCCAAAATATAGTGAAGCAATGCAATTGAACACCAAGCTGTTATATGGATGCAGCACGTGGAGAGTGATCACTACTATCACCAGAAAGCTGCAAACGTTCGTTAATAGGTGCCTACGCAATATCTTAAGGATTTTCTGGCCCAATCGTATCTCTTACGAACACCTTTACGAGAGAATGGGTCAGGAACCAATAGGCACAACCATCCAACGACGGAAGTGGCAGTGGATTGGTCACACGATGCGAAAGGGTGACAGTTCCATAGGGAACCATGCTATGCAATGGAACCCCTTAACTCAGGATGGCAGAAGACCTGGCGGTCCGAAGAGAACATGGCGCAAAACAGTCGAGAAGGAGGCAAGACAGTTGGAGAGAGTTCAGACACATTGCCAAAAACCGTACACGATGGCGCGTAGGTGCAGTAGAGGCCCTAAGACCCACAAGGGGATACAGGACATAAGTAAAGAAAGTTCTACTCGTAAGTAGTCTGTAGGTACAAGTTGTACAAACATTTTAATAGTATCTGTAGATTTAACAATTTTTCTGATTAAACGCGCCTAACGCTCTTGACCTCAAGTAATGTCTCGTAGCTTTTTAGGAAAGAGGAAGCATTTGAAAGTCGACAGGATGCGATCTATCAAAGATGCTAACAGACTATAACTGACATCAACATAAAAAAAAGTTTTTTTAAGCGATGGGCAAATTAATAAATTTCATGTGCTTACATCATAGTATTAGTTTTGGCCGATCAATTAGTTCGTGTTTGGCACCCCGACAAAGAAGTTGTAGCATATGTTATTTTCAGAACACAGTTGGGGTTGGTCATTGCAAACGTAATGAGTTCAATGATAACTTCAAAAGAATAAGGTCTAAGATAAAAGTCGAAACGTAGATCGATCAACTACCGCAAGAGCTTTTTTATTAACTCGGTCTAAATAATACTTTTTTTGAGTCTTAGCTGTCGCAAACTAAAATATTCGAAAATATTTTTTTAATTGGACATAGAGTTGTTAAAATTAATCTCGTCTTAAAAGACTAAGACAACTGTAATCTTGAGCAGCTACACAAAAACTATCACGTAAATGTTTTCCTGTTTAAGGGACTTGCATTGCATCCTGATTGGTTTGTGTGTGTAAAAAGCAGACAACGTATGTAGGTAATCGTGCAATACTGCGATTAAGTAAATAAAGCGACAAACTAAAAGTCGGTTGGATAAAAATTGTATCACGTTCCATACTCGTCCAACAAATAACGGCGGTGATCTTTGCCATTCCGAACAAATTCACGTTGAATTCCCATTGGGATTAAAACAGACGTCTTCGATAAAGGTCCAACAATTTGATTGAATATAGACTCCAACTAAATGTTAGTATGATAAAAAAAAAAACCTTGTAACACGTTTCGTTTTAAGCCAACAGTTTATGATGACAGATGGCAGATCGGTGCAGTTTATAAGGGCTGTTCGATAAGTCAGTGACTTTGATGCAAAACGGCGCTCGGATCGCATAGAGGATTTTTTTCTAACATCTTCGATTCTTTCTCGGCATAGACAAAAAAATCAAATAGATCTCTCAAATACTTAGCTTTTTACATTGATCGAAAGAACTTTGATTTGTGAGATTTGGCCAAAATAGAAAAAAGTGAGTTTCGTGTTTTTTCGCACTACTATTGTGCGATAAAACCATTAAAGAGAATGAAGACAGACTTAAATGGAATGGTACACAAGGGGTTCACTAAATTTTATTCCGGTCGTTCGAGCACAAAAGACGCTGAGCGCGCAGGACGTCAAAATGACGTCACAACGGAAGAAATGGTCAGCAAAATCCACGATATTGTGTTGTACGATCGCCGGGTCAAGGTTCGTGAGATAGCTGAGATTGTAGCAATTTCAAATGATTCCGTCATTCGAATCCTGCATGACTTCTTCTTCTTCTTCCTTTTATCAGCGAGGTTATAATCCGAAAATAAGGGATCATAACCCTCTTACTTCGCCGCATTTCTACTGATCCGCCTGTGGGGTTCGAATCCTGCATGACTATTTGGGCATGAACAAATTATTGCCAATATGGGTGCCGGTGGACCAAAAACGGATTCGGGTGAAGATTTTAAAACAGAGTTTGGGACTCTTCAAGCGCAATTCAAGTGAATTTTCACGGCGTTTCATAACAGTTGATGAATCCTGTATACACTACTACACGCCAGAAATGAAGGCACAATCAAAACAGTGGAGTTCTGCAGGCGAACGTGCTCCAAAAAAGGGAAAAACGGTTCCGTCGGCCGGAAAAGTCATGGCAACGGTTTTCTGGGATTCCCACAGCGTAATCTTCAAAACGATCAACGGACACTACTATGCCAATTTATTAGATAAATTTAATGCAGAATTGATGGAAGAAGAAAAAAATGCTGTTTCATCACGATAATGTACCGGCTCATTCGTCCGCAGTAGCAACAGCAAAATTAGGTGAATTGCGATATGAACTGCTCCGTCCGATTATTTCTTGTTTCCTTATATGAAGAAATGGCTCGGCAGAAAAAGATTTTCATCAAATGAACGAATTATCGATGCAACAAATGTCTATTTTGCAGGGTTTGAGAAATCATATTTTTTGGAAGAGTTGAAAAGTTTAAATATCGTTGGGAAAAGTGCATCGCACTGAAAGGAGACGTTAAAAGATAACTTCAATTTTGAAAAAAAAAAAAACAAGTATTTCATTTCAAAGTCACTGACTTATCGAACAACCTACGTATATATAAATTCACCTTGCGTGATTTGATTCACTTAAATTTCAGACACCGCAATCGGCAACGAATTCTAGAAATAAAGACCGGCCGATCAAATAATCTGTCAAATCAGGCAGGTACAGATCGGTACAAAAAATATATATCGTTTGACAGAAAGATTGGTTGGGCGAACCAGTTCTCTGTAGTATTGAAGAGGAAATGGATATGCACTATGTGGAGGATCACCAGGGATCGAAACACATTTGCACATTGCACATAATAAATGAGCAATAAGGTCCGAATTATGTTATGTTTAAGTGAATGTAGCTTTTAAAGATCAGGCACTTGCTTGTTCTTAACCTAAGGAAAAGTTCGAAGAGGTCATTATTACACATCACAAATGGAAAGTAGTTCAACATTTTAGTTCACTAATGAGACAAGTTTTATGAGCTCGATCATAGAGGTAAGCGTTCCATGTCTAGTAAGGTTTGCTGAGGTAAAACATTAGGATGATGCGTTCTTCAAACCAGTTGGGCTTTTTACGTGTTGAACCGGAAAAAGTCAGCTGAATGGGTCATAAGTCTTGCGACGCAAAGTTTCAAGGAATATCTATCTGAAGGCCAAGGTATTACTTGTACCACTAGCTTCAGAAAAATTACTTTTTTAAGTCAACAAAAAGGACAACACTATTACTTTTTTTATCATCATCATTTTAGGTTAGAACACAATTACTGAACAATGTTAACAATATAACAAATTAATTGCAAACTGACGCATAACTACTAGAATACTCTCAAGTGCGTTGCCAAAAACCATATAATAAATATTAAAAAAAAAAATCTACATTTTCAAATTTTAAATAAAAAAGTTTGTCTTTTCTTTACAAAACAACACAAAAATAGTTAAATGGACCAAGGAGGAGTGGGGACATAATAAATGGAAATATAAACAAACACGAAACGAATAAAAAATGAAATAATAATTAAAAAAAAATAAAAAAAATAAACAAATAAATTATAATGAGTATAAAGTTTTGTAAATTTTTTTTTTTTAATGTGTCCAGAGTGACTCACCTCCCTGATCATCAAGGGCTACCAGGGTGCGAATCCCGGCTTCCTTGCTCTGTGATGCGGCACAACAAATAATTAGTAAAAGTGTGTCATTTTGTGTATATTTAAAAGTTTCACAAAAATAAAAATGAAAAAATGTAGTTTTTCAAAAGTTCAAAATCAAAATTTGTGTAATATGCAATCCATTAACTTTATACATTTTTTTTTGTAAATATCTTCTTTTTTTTTAGGGTAATGGGGGCATTGATAACGTGAAATATATTATGTTTCTTTTTTATATAAAATTTTGTAAAATGTATACATGTTTTATTTTATTTATATATATTTATAATGTAAATTTTAATTTTATGTTTAATATGCTGTCGTTTGGTTAGTATTTTTTTTTTTTTTTCTTTTCACCTAAAAGTATATGAATGGAGAAAATATAGTAGAATATATCACTTTTTTTTTTAAATGTTGGTTGTTTTTCATTTTAAGTTATAACTGCTGCAACTGTTAAAAGTCGATTTTTTTTTGTTTTTGTATTCTGCTTAACAGAAAAAATAAATAAAAAGTAAGCTGAACAAAAAACCACAAAAAAAAAACTAATTAAACTTTTTATCTTGATTTCATGTTGGATTGTTGAGTATATTTTGCGATTGTTAGATTTTTAATTATATATATTTCTGCTGCACGTATTTGTAGTTTGTTGACAAATTGTATTGTTGTCATTGTAGATTGTTTAACTATTTTTTTTACATAATTTCCTTTACGTTTGAAAATAAAATAAAAAATAAAAAATAATAATATGCAAAAAAAAGAATCAAATAATATTGTAAAACATTTTCAACAACAAAACTAAACAAAATCACAGAAAATGCAGTGGATCAGTGTTTTGTTTGTAGCACCACAAAGAAATACGTAAAATATGACATAAAAAAGAAATACACATCAATAATGTATGTAAACGCTTTGCCGTTTTATTGATAATTTCTTATAATTGCATTGATTATGGATATACATATGCATGTTAACTGAAAAATAAAAATACACTTTAGTACATATTTATTTTGTACATCAGCCTTATTGCTGTTTCTATGCATGAATATTCTAATATTCCGATATCAATTAATAGATTTTGATAAATTCGATGTTCTTTTGTTTTTGGGGTATGCTGGAACACTAGTGTGTTTGCCTGGAGGTTGAATCATTTTTTTATTTCTATTTGTTTCTATTATTTAATTTTTTGTTGTAGTTTAGATTAAGGTCGTTTAAGTATAAGGGTTTGTCCATAGTAGTCATAAACCAGCTTTTCGCTTTCTCGCTCTCCAACCGCTGGTTCACGCTGGTTAAAAATAAAGCCGCCAATAAATGGGCGCGTCCATAGTGAGTCCGCTTCCTGCTTTAAAAAGCTTTAACCAGCTTTTACCGAAATTCATTTTTAATTCTTGTTGCCGTCGGTAATCAGCTTTCAAGCGCGTTCTGTGTGTTTTCTTTGGGAAGAATTCTAATCTGATGGAGGTTACACCAATTCTTGGTTATACAATATTCTGTTTTCTTCAAAATGTAGTCAAAATTGTTTCGTCATACGGAAATGTTCAAAAAACTTCTCTGGATGACTTTTGAGTTTTGGAAGGAAGGTGTAGTATTCACCTACTTTTCCACGAGACTTGCTAATTTCATTAACTTTTGAGCGTAGTGGTTTAATTTTGGAGGTTATACTATCAGTCGCGAAAAAACGCAAAGTAGTTCCTCACCTGAAAACTCCATGAAAAAAAACCGGCGGCACCGGCCCAATGTTCACTTTGACCATCACCTGCTAGAATCTGGTTTTGAGTAGCAGCGTGAATCTCGCCGGAAAGTTGATAAGCAAGGAGCTGGTTCACTATGGACGCAACCCAACATTAGATCACTTAGTTTAAAGAATACCTAATGATTTTATAAAGCGTAGGGCATACAAAGCGACGATGCAAAGAAGACGAGAGCTGCTCGTGAGCTCTACGAGCAAAAGAGACGGGAAGAACATCGGCTTCTCCAAAAGAAGAAGAAAGAGCATGAGAAGAGCGCGTTTGAGAATATCGAGAGTTTATACTCCAGGAACAATGTACGGAAGTTTTACCAAAAGGTAAAAAGAACGTGTCAAAGAAGCAATACCCGTACAGAAACCTGTAGAGATAAAAATGGAAACCTCGTAGTAGAATCACAGTCGGTGCTGAGAATATGGAAAAACTACTTCTGCAGACTGTATAACGGCGATGAAGAGCAACATCCCGCTGTCAGGCAGAATGAACCATTCAACATAGACGATGATAGTCAAAATGTCCGTCCACCTGACCAAAACGAAGTGAGGATAGCAATATCGAAGCTGAAATCCAACGAGGCTGCTGGACCTGCCGGCTTACCGGCCGAACTTTTTAAGGCAGCTGGGGATGAATTGGTAGAGTGCATACACCAACTCAGTGGGCGCCGTGGCGTAAGTGGTTAGTGTGTCGGATCACTACGCATGAGGTTCCAAGTTCGAATCCCAGAAAACAACAAAAAGTTTTTTCACGGTCCCACCCACCTCTCGCGAGCGTCTGACAAACATCCGAGAGTATTGTTGTCACGAAAAAGCTTCTCAAATCGCCGTTCGGATTCGGCATTAAACTGTAGGTCCCTTCCATTCGTGTGAAAAATATAACGCACACAACATGAGTGGTTGCGAGAAGCTAGGCCCTGGCACTTTAAAGAGCTGTTGCGCCAAATATTTGTATTTGTATACACCAACTCATTTCTAAGATATGGTCAGACGAGTGTATGCCTGATGAATGGAACCTCAGCATCGTTTGCCCGATCCACAAGAAAGGAGACCCCCTCAACTGCGCCAATTATAGAGGCATCAGTCTCCTCAACATCGCATACAAGATCTTTTCTGCGATATTGTGTGAACGCCTAAAACCCTTTATCAACAGGCTGATTGGACCCTATCAGTGCGGTTTCAGGCCAAGAAAGTCCAACCTCGATCAAATCTTCACACTTCGCCAGATCCTGGAGAAAACCCAAGACTTCCAAATCGATACTCACCATCTCTTTATCGATTTCAAGGCCGCCTGTGACAGCATGTATAGAGAAGAGCTTTATAGAGCCATGTCTAGTTTTGACATCCCTGCCAAACTTGTCCGTCTGTGCAGGCTGACGATGGAGAACGCTCGCTGCTCCATCAAGGTCGGTAATGACCTCACCGAGACCTTTGATGTCAAAAAAGGTTTTAAACAATGTGACGCGCTGTCATGTGACTTCTTTAATACTGTACTTGAACGGATTGTGCGGAACTCACAAGCCAACACCGGAGGCACAATCTATTACAAGTCTGTACAACTGCTTGCATACGCCGACGATATAGACATTATCGGAAGAACTCAGCGGGCTGTCACCGGTGCGTTTGCAAGCATTGAGGCGGAAGCGGCCAAAATGGGTTTAGCGATAAACGAAGGCAAAACCAAGTATATGATGTCAACAAGAAGGGAAAACCAACACCGACGAATTGGACAAAACGTCACCGTGGGCAGCTATAACTTCGAGGTAGTAAGGGACTTTGTCTACCTTGGCTCTGTTATAAATTCTACAAACAAGATCAGCGCAGAAATCAATCGAAGAATAACGCTTGCCAATCGCTGTTTTTTGGGCTTATAAGGCAATTCAACAGTAAAGCCCTATCTTGAACAACTAAGAAGACCTTATATAAGACCTTGATCATCGCAGTCCTGCTTTACGGCGCTGAAACATGGACTTTATTAAAAGAGGATGAAGATATCCTTGGTCCTATCCTAGTCAAAAAACTGCGTATTGGACGTCTGGGATGGCTGTGACATGTAGAGCGAATGGACACCAATGCTCCGACCCGCAGAGTCTTCGAATCTAACCCCGAGGGACGACGCAGTAGAGAGAATCATCGCCCTAGGTGCTGCGCACAAGTTCAAGGGGACCTCGACCAACTTGGAGTGCGCAACTGGAGACAATTAGCTAAAGACCGAGCTAAATGGAGAGGCTTGTTGGTTGAGGCCCAGGTTCACCCCGAACTGTAGCGCCACCTAAGTAAGTAAGTATGTTTCAACGGATCACCAATTGTGCCAATTAATTTCTCTCTTTTTTAATATTTAAATATAATGTCTAAAAGTTTCACATTTAAAATATTTTGCGTTTTTTTCATATAAGTTAAAAACGAAGAGAAGATATTGATAATGCATACTTACTCCATGGGTGGTAGCTAATCGGAAGAAATTTCTTTGATTTTTTGCCTCAATTCTTATTACATGTACGTATATGTATTTTTTCGAATACGTCAATTACGACTGCAATTAATTTAATTGTTAAAAAAGTTGAATGGTTAGGGTTGGTTCTTGAACAAACAATCTTCCACTCAATAATTGAACACCTAACCTACTACACCATGCTTTTCATATATCAGGTGTAGCAAAAAGAAATCTATTATTTTTCCAATAGATGGCTTTAGTAATTTGTACCTCGCGTTGTACGCGTCCTATCAGACGTCCTATGGCGTTAAAAAGATGATATTTCGCAGAAAATAACTTCTCTGACAGTTTGTGATTGATTGACTCAGTTTTGTTTGAGCGCGCGTCAAACATGGACACCAGCAAAGAGAAAATATGCCAACCAGGCGGCTGAAAATATGAAGTGTTTGTGGTCCTGATACTGTAACAACCAATCATGCGCAGTTTTGATTTCGTCGATTCCGTTCCGGTAATTTCGATGTCAAAGATGCATCACGCTCTGGAAGGCCAATTGTCGAAAATGTCGATAAAATCATGGAAATCGTCGAGTCTGACCGTCATGTAAGCACTGTTTCGATTGCCCAGGAGCTAAACATTGCACAAAAATCCGTTTGGAACCACTTGAATATGGCTGGATACAAAAAGAAGATCGATGTATGAGTGCTACACGAGTTAAAGCAAAAAAAAACTCATGGACCGAATTTCCATCTGCGAATCGCTGCTGAATCGCAACAAAATCGACCGATTTCCGATGGATGGTGACTAGTGGTGAAAAGTGGATCACTTACGACAACTTAAAGCGAAAACGGTCGTGGTCGAATGGCTCTAAGCCGGCACAAACGGTGCCCAGGCCAGGATTGACGGCCCGGAAGGGTTTGCTGTGTGTTTGGTGGTATTGGCAGGGAATGATCTACTAAGAGCTGCTCCCCTACGGAAAAACTGTTAATTCAGACCTGTACTGTCAACAATTGGATCGTTTAAAGGAACCAATCGCCCAGCTTTGGCCAATAGGAGAGGAATTGTGTTCCATCAGGACAACGCCAGGCCACACACATCGATAGCGACTCGCCAGAAGTTCATAGAGCTTGGTTGGGAGGTTCTTATGCATCCACCTTATAGTCTGGACCTGGCACTAAATGATTACCACCTGTTCCGGTCCATGGCGAACGATTTTACTCAAGAGAGGCTTGTGAAAATCGACTGTCACTGTTTTTTGCCAATAGGGACGAAGGCTTCTATGAGAGGCATAATGGAATTTCCTTCAAAATAGCAACAAGTTATCGAACAAAACGGCGCATATTTCTAAATATAGCCTTCAATTTCATGATAAAATAATGGATTTCTTTTTACTACACCTGATATAAAACTTTGTTTGCTTAGTTATTTTAGATACTCATCTTATAAAAAATTGCACAAGCAAAGAAATTCGCTTGTTTGTTCTTTGCAGCCTAAAGTTTTGCACATATGCTGACGATTTAAATTTTATACCAGGGTTTTTTAATATCCATGACTGAACTTCGACAGCCGATGGTGGTGTTGTACTGTTGTACTGTCATTCTGTGACGATTGTGTTCTATCATAGCTGCCATTCAGTGATCGAAAAATACATGCTTGAGAAACGCATCGAAATTGCGAATCGAGCAGTGTCTGTGCGTCGCCGCAACGCTCAATTGAAGAGAAAACTTCTACTTTTGTTGAAAGTGTGTTTGAGAATCAAAACCTCGAGGTTCACAAAAAGTGGGCTCTTTCCGCGAACTCAACTTGACGAATTGACTCAAGAACTAAAACCAGAAGATCAAAGTATGCGTCGGACGCCCACTAACTGGGCAGTTGCAACGGGTTCAAATTTTTGTGAAAGAATCATCTTCAGCAACGAAGCACATTTTTCGCTGAATGGCTTCGTAAATAATCGAAATTTTTGTATGTGGGACAATGACAATTCACAATAATTCCAGGAGCTTCCTTTGCATTTGCTTCCAAACATTTTGGTTTGGAGTTTGGCCAAGCGACGCCATCGGAGGTGATTTGGCAGCAAAAATAATGTCTTTATTTCGATAAGATGTCAATTGGGCGATACGCACGATCGTGTGATTTCACACCCTTAAACTTTTTTTCTTTGGAGCTACGTTATGTCTCTTGCATATGACAATAAACCAGCAACAGTTCACGACCTGGTGAACAACGTCATTTAAGTCGTTGTTGGAATCTAGCCCGATTTATTTGGAATAGTCATCCAAAATGGGGTCCCTCGGACAGCCTCCTACAAACATAGTCGTGGAAGCCATTTGAATTATGATATTCTTAAAACATAACAGCATAGAATGTATTTACCTTAATTCGCAATAAAGATTTTTATTAATTTTTAAGGATCGAGCGCCCTTGTTGAAAGTCCCGATCAAAAGGTGTTAAGCACGTAATTATAGTTTAATTATCCACTAAGTGAAATTTTTATTTTTTCTACGAAAAACCGCCATCGAAATTCTTCTAACTCGGAAGAAATATTGATGACCGATGGAGATTCGACTTAAACGGATCCGACTGTATTTACATTTCCTGTTAATACAATTATTTCTACGAAATGGTGTCGAACATACATAGTGACTTATTTGAGGATATGTCTTTGCTCAATCGTTGTGTTGATTGCGTTGATAGCAGACGTTTTAGTTACGTTTAAGTACAATACCAGATAAATACCTAGCACAAGAAATGAAAAGACACGTCGCAATTGCTTCCATATGTGCTGACCACAGAGATCTCAAAGTAATTCGCCTTTTGAAAGTCGCCCCATCGTTCATTGATAAGGTTGGCGTAAAGTTGGAGGCTTCTGGCGGCAATGTAATGCCTGTTTCAAAGCGTAAAAGCATGCAACCTCTTCACTGCGTCACGGCGCGGCGCCCACACAATGTGCGGTATCGGGCCATGCTTAAAGCAGGGCATCTACAGAGGAAGTGGAAGAGGGTTTCTTTCTCGTTTACATTTTTATAACTATAATACGATAGTGTATGTTGAAGGAAATGCCCAGACTAGAAGCGTGTCCAGTAGCATGTAAATAAATAAATATTTGGCGCAACAGCTCTGTAAGTGCCAGGGCCTAGCTTCTCCTAACCACTCATGTTGCGTGCGTTGCATATTTCACACGAATGAAAGGGACCTACATTTTTGTGCCGTATCCGAAGGGCAATTTGGTTTGAGAAGCTTTTTCGAGACAAGAATTACTCTCGGATGTTTGTCAGACGTTCGCGAGAGGTGGGACCGTGAAAAAAGTTGTTGGTGTTTTCTGGGATTCGAGCTTGGAACCTCACGCGCAGTGATCCGACACACTAACCACTTACGCCACGGCCCCCACCCCAGTAGCATGTGCTAAGCGCTATATTTCTTGCCGCGTCTGCCCGGGCCCTGTTTTGTAGCTATTGCATACTGGTCCAATTGTAGTTTTATTGATAGAAAATGTGAGGTCTTCTCCTTGCCGACTCGGCAACCTGTTCATTCACCCTATGTTACTACGAGCAGGCACCCAGATAAACTGATTTTGGGCCGACAACCTAGAGTAGAAAGTTCCTCTTCTATTCCACTAGTTTGGAGGATAATGTAGTCAAAAACTAGAGCTTTGATAGCAGCCTGACTTTCATTGAAGATGGCGATGTTTTCAATGTGTGTACAGTTGTGCCTCGTTGTTCGACACGCCTCAAACAATACCAATACTTCCACCTGGAAGACACTGGACGATGCGTAAGGATTTGATGTTTTCAGTGTCTCTGGGAAGATTTTCGCATCGATGTAAACCATCTGAACACAATCTGCACTGTCAAAATGAATGGGTTTATAAAAAGGAGTAGATGGTTCCAGGAGTAGATAGGGAAATCCCTGCTTCATAGTGGCATCACAATGGATCTATCTTGGTCCGCGTGTCTGCGCATCTCAATGAGAACCGCTTTCTATTTAATTTAATATTCAAGCTTGTGGAATAAACGCCTTATAAACTATAGCATGATCAGAATGGGTGAAGTATTCTGAGTTTCGCTTCAATGAAAGTAGACAGCATGAAGCTGGCTGTACTCCATTCTATTAAGCAAGATCAGCATTTAATAGGCTTAACATTTGATGCTTTCCTAGTTCTCCGCCCGAAGAGCAAGAACGTGAGTCTTGGAACGAATATGAGAATCTGACGGTGCTGTCATCAGCGAAGGAATGCACTATATTAGAAGTTACAGACAAGACATCGTTTATGAAAATGAGGGTATTTGCACAGTAGGATCTTCAAGAGACAATGAAATTTTCAAACAAACTTATTAAATGTCGAGTTAAAATTTGCGGGAACACATTAACTTGGAAACCGCGTTCATTAAGTGTTGACAGAAAACATGTTCTATGTTTGCTAGCCGTTCATTACAAAAAAAAAAAAAAACTTGGATGTTAACCTGTAGTGACTTCTAAAACTACGGCTTACAGGATTCTATAGGTCCTTATCGATAATTTGAGCATTCAAACTGGTCGGAATGGCATTTTATTCAAAGGGAAAAAGATAAAATTGTGTGCTACAACTAATCTATTCTTCGAACTGTCTTACAAAAATCGAGAAAATCTGAAAAAATTCATAAACTACCTATAAACAGAAACTAAAAGAATAGTTCATTAACAGTCAACTAACAATTTAACACACAACTCCAATGGCAACGTTGTTCCTTTACGTGTATTTTATTAAGATTACGTGTGGACAAAGCGTAAACTATGATTTTGATGAAGACTAACCTTTGATGGCATAATATCAATTAACGTTGCCCATAAATGGTAAACAGTCCCTTGTTGAAGAAATTACATCCTTCGTATCGTAGAAGAAAAGTTCATGGCCAACAGAAATTACATTCTCTTGGATCCCTAGCTAGTTCAGGTACATTAGTTTTCTTTACGTGTTTTTATACAATTTAGATTTTTTTAACAATCTCCACCACTAAGAACAGAATTTTTTGAAGCCCTGAAACCTTATAATGGAATGAAAGGGAAATGGACAAAGTACAGACTGATAGCGTTTGAGACTCCCATAATTTGCCCAAAGATTGCTCTAGAATATTACTAGCTTTCCAAATGGAATAAGAATTGCCTTGTTTGGGTACCAGGTTATAGCGGAATTGCAGGCAATGAAATCTCTGACGCGTTTGCGAAAGAGATTTCAGAGACTCTTCTTCTAATTCCGGAACTGTTAATTGGTGTTAGTCTGGCAAAACTACTGTAACATTGTGAAATTTCTTCTCAATTTGAGTAAGAAAGACTGCAGAGCTATGGTTGGGCTAATTACAGGACACAATGACTGTAATCATCACATGGCTAAAATGGGAATCATCGCAGACCCTACGTGCAAGGCTAGTTTCGAAAGCGAGAACTTCGTTGGTTTCGTGTCTTGGATCTCGATGTTATAGAAATGAATCATTCCAATCGGTTCTCCTGGTCCAAATTCTACTTTTCACCAAGAGTACGCAGAAATTTGTCTAGGTGGGGCTTAAGTACAATGGACCACTTTGTGTCTAAGTGCTAGGGATAAATTTACCTGTACTAAAATACATATGTACATAGTTGGCGTCGTGGCGCAATGGTAAGTGTGTCGGACCACTGCGCCTGAGGTTCAATGTTCGAATCCCAGAAAACACCAAGAAGTTGTTCAACGGTACCATCTCGCGAACGTTTGACAAATATCCGAGAGTCTTTGTTATCACGAAAAGGGTTCTCAAAAACAAAATAAAAATTGCCCTTCGAATACGGCACCAAACTGTAACACACACAACACGAGTGGTTGCGAGAAACTAGGCCTAGACTTTTCATGGGCTGTTGCGCCAAGTATGTAGTATGTACAGTACATGTATACTAAGCATTGACAAGCCATCGGATTCTTCAATACCAACTCCATTCATTTTTAGTTTGGTCATGTTAGTATCTCGCTTTAGAGACAGGAGATAGAACTGGGTTTTTGACGCGTTGAACTCTTGGACTGCAATTGACGATAGCACCAGTATCGGAAGTGAATTCTGCTGAAGTTCGCTGTTGCTGGGACTCCCCAAATAGGGACTATTGTCGTGAAGTCATTAGTGAGTATGCAAAGTCAAAAGTGATGTAGAAGAACATCAATCTAACACAACTTGAATTGATTGACTGCTTAAAGAACTCACAATATATTTTAAGAAAGTGATACCCACAGCAAAAGCTTAAAGTTTGTTTACTATGGCACTATGGCACACTCTATTGAAAGGTTTAGATATATCAAGGGCAACTACTTTGCATTCACCGTAATGATAAATGCACTTTTTCCAATTTTCTGATAGGTAGGTCATTAAGTCCTCGTGGAGCGCTGTTGACTGAAACCATACTAAAGGTTATTGGGAAAATGATTTCCTTCGATACAACTCACAAGGTGGTGATTGACAATGCTTTCCATGACCTTGGAAAGCACTGGCGTTAAAGTAATAGGTCGGTAGCTAGACGAGGAAGTTTTGTCGACCTTTTTTTTTGGAATTGGTTGGGAGTGCACAAGTTTCCACCTATATATCTTAAATGATACCTGCGGTTTACGGTGGAAGAACACCTCTCCAAAAAAAAGGGTGAGAAATTCCATATGGACCTGCATATTTGTTGAGATTGAGGATCTTGAATACACGGGACATTGAATGCGCTCTGAGGAATAGCATATAGTATACCTCTCAAGATCTTTTGAGTGCCCCGCAATATAAGCACGTACATACAGTCAGGCAGACATAGCGAAACGCTTCCTTTAATTATTCTCTGACCAGAATAATCTTCAAATCTATTCCAGAGAAACTGTACGTGAGAGTGGGCTTCAATGGCATCTGCAAGAAGAATGGACTTCAAATAATTTGGTCGGCAGGTTAGCTAGTTATTAATCTGCTTCTTATTTATAAAAACCTAAATTAAAGGTTTTGCTTCCGGCATCCACCTACAGTTGCACACAGGACCTATAAAGATATATATTTCTCCTCCAGTTTATCGAAACAAAAACCTAGCAAATGATTTCGTTGGGTATATACATATGTACACATCTTAGCTAGCCCTAGGTAACAATATTTTATTGTTTTATTTGTTAAAAATTATATATAATATAATAAGTTAATTCAACGTTAAATCCACACCGTACAATGCAAGAAAAAGATTTGTAAACATTTAAAGCTTAAGCATTACCATAGTCACATTCTTCATATACATACATTTAACACCAAGTGCAAATGACTTGCCTGAAGTCTGCGACATTCATACATGTACAATATAAACAAACAGCTCCCACAATGTCCTTTATGCACGCACAAAAGTCCTCCACAATAGCCATGACGACACGACGACGCTGGTATCGTACTTTTCTACTGTCACTCGCTCCCGTTTACGTTCACATCAACAGCATGCATCTATTTTTGTACACCTGAATGCCACCTATGTATATAAGCATTGTGTTACTGCTATACACTGAATACACTCAACATAAGTGGGACAACTTCATTTCTTACGTCAAAACGAAAATCGATACGTAAACATGAACGAGCCTTTCTTTCCCATTCTCCCATCGCCGTCGCCGTCGTCGTCGTCGTCGTCATAGACATTGTCCTTCGAACAGATAGAAAAAAATTTAATTTAATTTGTTACTATGTATGTTCAGCGTCTTAGGTCTTAAAATGTAATGTATTCTCGAAAAGTTTATCCACTATCTAACACGATTACAATGTATCTCAATAAAACGACAAAAAAAAAAACGTTTACATCTTCCAGATAGAAACATAATAATGACCACAAAACATCGAAAACAAATGTATAGATACATAAATATTATAGAAATCGATAACAGCACACATAGACCCATTGCGAAATAACGAAAGAAAATAAAAAAAAAAAAAAACATCAGATCGAAGGACATTTGCCAGGCAACGATTTTTTTTAATAAAAACAAAATAAACTCCTTAAAGTAAAATTTAAAACAAAAATTAATAAAAATAATTTTAATGGAAAAAACAAATTAACGGAAAACAATTCACAAATTAATAAAAAAAAAAAAAAATGGATACAACATTGAACGAGAGATGCATCACACACGTATAGATATTAAGATACATTTTCATTTGTTTTAAAGAGTTCTGAGAGTTAATTTGATTTTGATGTTGCAGTTAAGGTCTTAGAGTTGCTTTCTGTTTTTCTAACCACCGCACCGAACAGATAATTTCACTCTTTTAGGAGCAAGGACAAGCATTGAGTGTTAGTTTATTTCTGTGTATATTACGAATTTATAAAAGACATTGAAATACGAGTATTGATGTAGCATGCACAGTGTTTGTATATAGGTACTACTCTATATTTGATTTCTTCTTAACAGATGTTTTTATTGAGGGACACGCTATTGAAGCATTAGATACTCAGTTTTTAGGACAATCAACTAATCCTAATTCCCCAATAAAGATTTTCGTAACCCTATACCCTACAAGTATACAAGGGATTTATAAAGCCCTGACAGTTAAGGCATAAGCTTGGATTATAAATTCATTAGTATAACGTTAAAGTACACCCTGCAGCAGATAGTCAGAATATCATCATTAAGATATATATTATGCATGTATGTATATCGAAGACCTATTCTCCTGAAAAAATCCCGCGTTAATTAATGTCAATTGACACGAAGTTCGATAGACAGAAACGATAAAGAATCACACCTCCGAGCGATACTAAAGTCGTGACAGCATTACAACGAGCGTTCGTGTAGTGAACACATGCACACATTAAAGTTGCCACTAAGGGGTATGTGGAAGAATATCAGTGCAAACAGAATTAATTTTTTATTTCAAGACTTAAAAATATTATTTTCGCGATGCATGGGCTTGGCTCATTTTTGAACAAAAAAAAAATTATCAAATGGTGAGCCTTTCCGCACTAAACAAACAACAAAACTAAAACCTTACTTAAGACAGTTAGATTTTGAATAACATGTGTGCATAGATATGTCTAACTGAGCAAAGATCAGCTGTGATTGCTCTGCAGTATGATATAACTACTCAGCTGCTCACTTCGACTTACTGTGGTAAACCGCAGACGACGCTACATGATACACACAAATTTCTTGTTCATTTTTTTCCAGTAGCATCGACCAGGTATATACCTACAAAACCGTAGTTTACATGACAAAGAGAACAAATGAACTCAATGCTATCTGTGATCTTAAGAGTGATTAAATCACCGGTAACTGCTCTTTTCCCTAATCACTTTTTAACCCATTTCAAGTGTATAGGGTGTTACAAATCGAATTTTCGTAGCGGGAGCGTATCCTTCAGAACTCTTATGATTTAGAAAGCTCAAACTTTCACACTCATAACAAGGTCATGCAAAACAGGGGGCCAACGTTGTTATTTTGAATCGAACTTTCCTTTCGTAGAAGCTATTGAATATTCGAAAGCGTTTAAGATTTACGAATTTCGATTGCGGAAAATAGTGCTTGGGACGAATTTATGATTCTTGAAAAGGGTGTAGGAAAGTGAACTTGTACGTGTACCTTCCTGCACATGCCCAATAACCAGCATAGCATAAATATGTATATCCGTGACTACTAAAACGTTGAGATTATAATGTGAAGAATTCTAATTTAGTTAATACATGGTGTTCTTCCTTTAATTTTTAAAAGTACACACATCTTTTCTCAAATAAAATCGTAAAAAGCTAAAACTGTGTATACTAACAGTTCAAGTTTATAAAAAAAAAAAGGATTTGTTTTTGTGGAATATACAATTTCCGATCTACGCACGTTCATTCCAAAAGCCCCCATATAAACAAGAAAGCTAGTCTTACAAAACGTGTAATCTGAATCACTTAGTCTGCTTTTACACGATGACTTTTGATACTGGACTCTTTTCGAAGTTCTCTTTGTTATTTTCTTTCGTGAGTCTCGCGATTTTACACTAGGGACTTTTTTTCTTGACTTAAATTAAACTTTTTTTGCAGTTGACTAGGTGAAAATGAAGAACAAAAAAGAAAAACATCAAAATGAGTCGATGAAAACTTTACCCTCGACTCACAAGGTAAAATATTTTTCTTCTCAACTTTTCGAATTTTCTTTCTCTTTTGCACTTATGTGAGTCCAGCCTCTACGTGTAAAAGCAGACTAAGAAGTCTAATCAGATCCAAAGTTTTGGTTCTCACAATACAACTTTTTTTTTCTCTTTTCGATTCTGTTTTATACTGCGCATGGGTTTTACCGCATCAAAAATCTATGAATTACAGAGTGGACAATCGAGAATGTCTAAGCAAAGTCAGAAATATTTTTTCGAAAGACAAAGTGTGATTCCTTTCGACTTATTACACAATCTGTCGCAGATCCAATGAGACTGGTCTATGGTTGGTTGGTTTAGGATCGGCCCTCGATGAGGATGTACTTAGACCAGAGAGTAGGTCCATTGTACTACCGATGTGTAAGGCGGGTGGGTCACCCTCTTACTCTTGGAACCATTTGCTTCGTTGAATGAAGGCGTGAATTTTAGCCGTGCAGGCGTTGCCAAGACCATTAAGATCATTGTAGAAGTATTCACCCAGAGTGGCCTTCCTGATGTTGGCGAGCGCAGGACAGGCGCACAGGAGATGACTGATGGTCTCTTCTTCCTCTTCATCTCTGCAGCTTCTGCAGAAGTCATTATGAGGGATACCTAACCTTTGGGCATGTCTTCCTATATCGACTGGTCTAATAAAAATACAAAGCGTTTATTTTGATTTTTTATTCTTGTTTATTCAAAATAGTCTCCTTCTGAGTTAATACAGCGCTGGAAACGTTCAACGAATTTTTTGAAACATTTTTTATACTCATCGGCTGAAATGGTCTTTAGTATGGCGGTTGAAGTCTTTTGGATGACCGGGATGGTATCGCAAAGTTACTTTACATAAAATGTCAAACCACAGTGAAATATGAAGCGAATTCGCTCAAATTTTGAGGCTAAGTAGATGAAGGGTAGAACATTCACCTACCATCATTCACTCATAGCTGTCGCTGCACTAAGAACTTTGATGGAACCAGTCTCATTGGATCTGGGACAGACTATTTATATGCAGTTGCAGAATATGGCCCAATATTTTAGCACCTTTCTAGAATCTACCGGATAAGATATGTTCTTAGCTGCAAATTTGCACATCTGTATAATAAAGCAGAGAATGAAACCCCCCAAAACTGGGTTTTAAATGTTTAAAGTCTTGGGACTAGCAGATTGTTCCAAATAGCACATTTCTTCTCAGTTGGCTTACTCACCACCATCAAGAATGTATAACATAAATATACTTACAAATGACGAATTTGATAAAAGAAAAAAAAGTTTATCAAACAAATTAGTGATGCGGTTTTTTGAAGAAAACCCCCATAACTCGCTCATGGAATGAGTATTAAGTATGTTGATCGCGGCACTTAGCATAGCCAATTTTCAGCTACAAATTCATTTTTCTGAGGTTGACTTATTTTTTATTTATCTTCCGTACAAATTTCAAAAAAGGAACAGAAATACACTTCTAGCCCCGCGCGGTAGTATTTAATGTTTAATGAATGTCAGAGTGCATATGGAGTAAATGCATCATCCCTTGTGACTGTTTCCAAGTGTTTTCAAAGATTCCAGACATTCTTCTGTGGAAGACGAACCTGGAAGATGTGGCCCAAATCTTTGACTGACGACACAAGTGCGGTCCCCGTTAAGGCAAAATTGATGAAGATACACGGACGACCCAGGAAATGATAGATGATGAACTGAGTTTGAATACAATAACTGTGTCACGAACTTTAAGACATCAACTGAACTAATTAAGAAAATGTGCACAATGGGTTGCAAGAATTTTAATTGACGATCCAAAAAAGGCAAGGGTTCGTTTTGTTTACAATTTTTTTTATAATATAAAAAATAAATATAAAATTTAAATGGAGTCTATTTGCTTTAATAAAACTATAACAGGTTATAAATGATGGTTCTATTAATACGACCAGGAAACAAAACAGCAATTCATGGTATGACGCCTGGAAGGTGCAAGTCCCCTGTTAAGAAAAGATAAAAAAATCGGCAACAAAATTGATGATGTCCATAAACTTCGCCTGGGCGAAAATAGTCGCTGATTTTTCATTGAAAACTGAACAGACAGGAACTGCCAATTGGTATACTGAAACTTGTTAGTAGAAAAAGTTTTCAAAAATTGGTTGGACAACCAGAAGGGGGAAGGAGGCGAAATAAAACCAAAAGATCAAACAGAAACTCCAAAACAGAGGAGTACCTTGCAAAGGAAACGAAGTAGCGTAGGTGTTTTTTACACAACATCAGCGTCAATTCTTAGAGGAAAGAGAAAAAATTACAAGTCTCGGGATATAAACCCTAGCAAAGTTGGATACCGTAGAGAGTCTTTTAAAATTGCCAGAGTTATGGTCTTTTAAAGTTTTCTGTCGATGGAGCTTAAATAATTTTGTATGTACAATAATTGTATATGTATAGGGTGACCAGATAAGAACGATAGGAAAAAAAAATTTAAATAAAACAACAATGGTGTGAGATATAAAATTGATTCTGGCTTTATTTTGAAGATACATTCATGCCATTATGTGTATGGAATAACACATCATTTAAATGGCCGCCTCGGATTCGCTGGCAGTGGTTCAAGTGGTCGGTCTAATTTTTGATGACTCGGTCCAATACGTACGGCGTTATTAAGGCAATAGCGTCTCGAATGTTGGCCTCGAGCTCGTCCAAAGTGGTTGGCTTGTTAGCGTAGACTAAGGACTTGACGAAGCCCCAGAGAAAATAATCGAGTAGTGTCAAGACGCATGATCGCGGCGGTCAATTGATGAACGCTCGCCGTCAGATAACCCAGTCGCCAAATTTCTCCCTTAGAATAATTGCCTTTATTCTTCGACGCCGATGAGGACTCAACCTATTTCTTATATGAATCCCAAAGCCTATGCTGAACCAGGATAACGAGCTATCAGAGAAACCACCATTGATTGCGATTCTCTGTATCTTAATAATAAAACAGAAAAGGTCGAACGCAGATTAATCCATAGAAAGCACTTTAAGTCACCACGTCCAGGAACTGAGTCAGGATAATGACTTTGCCGCTGAGTAAAACAAAGTCACAGGTAGGATTGATCATATTGCGAAAGGCGGATAAGGATTGACGGATTTTAGCTAAAGTTGAAACAATGCATCTTATGGGATCTATCAGAAAGTACAAGTCCTAACTGTGAGAAACTTCGAAAATAATGTGTACCTCTGCCGCTCGCGCAGCTCAATATTGTCAATATCAAGTATTGAAGGCCACTAGAAACGTGCCGCCTACGATGTTCTAGATTTCATCAAGCGGCAACAAGAAACCCATGGTTTGATGAAGGGTGACGTCAAACAAGTGCGTACGGAAGGAGAAAGCTGCTGGCGATATTTATGCCCAAAAAGAAATTCTCCAAAAGAATCGTGGTCCGGTCAAAAGAAAGGAAACATTTTTTTACAAATTTTACCAAAGATAAAATAGAACTCATTGAGGGTACAAATTCCTCCAGAGACGAACAACGCAATTTGGTACTAAAGTCGTACGTGCTACATTTGTTCCATGAATAGGAGGGACGTACAGTTTTATGTCGTATCTGAAAAGCACAATTCAAAGGCTTTTTTCATAGCAGCAATACTTTCGGATATCTGTCGCAAGAGTGGGACGATGAAAAAGCATAGAGAAAAAAAAGAAAAACTCCAGGTCAACCTTTGCTTTGTTTTTTGAGAAACAAGTGCACACATTATATTTGTTTATTTTTAACTACTGGTGGGTTGATTTTCCACAAGTAATTTATTAATACACAAAATCGTCAAGTCCGCATCGCTGAAAAGTAAAATTACTTCTACTTGTATTCAATCGCAGGCCTAGGTTTTCTCATGGTACAGGGATACCAGGCACGTTAGTATGTTTGTCTGACGCCATCGAGAGTAATAGACACGTACAGCAACACAATGTGCTATACATTCTGTTGTCCACTACTCCCGATAATGTCAAAGGCCAGATGTATTCTTGTGCTAAGGGCTTCTATATTTTTAAACTCCCTTGAGCATATGGTAGTATAAAGTTCATTATCCCTCACCTAGGGGCACTTTAATTATGCACCTTTCAATTGGCAAGACCAACATTAATGAATAAAAGATTTGCTCAATCAAGCTCAACCCACCCCGCTTCTAGCGTATAAATAAATGATGACCTTAATAATAAGTAAAATATGAAAAACCCCTGATGATTAAAATTCTTGTGAGTAACGGCGAATACTTAAATTACAAAGTAAGAATATCTTGCGCCACACAAACACAAGGTCCTCTTGAACTTCACTTCAGTTACAGTGTCATCTCAGGCCGCCCGGTACGTATATGTTCGACATTCAATTTTAAAGAAGGTTAATATTAATTGCAGTCGCTTGCTTCAACATTGTATTATACATAGAGTGTAATTTGAGAAGACCGGAATGTCACGTCTGAACCCCAGCAAACGAGGTCAAACAACAAAAAAGCAACCATTGACATTGCAATTAATTTTTTTTTTTTTTTGCACCCTTACACTTTTCTCCATTCACTGTCAACGTTAACAAGGGTGTATACTCGCATATTTCCGTCTTTGGGGTTGAAGCAACAGGATATAAGCTTTTAAAAATGCTATTATGAAACTGGTGTTGTAGTTCGGAAAACCTATCAATACACAAGGACAGATACAGAAAGGAAATGTAAACTCAAACCTTAATTGGGTTTCAATCAATTGTTGGAAAGTTTTTTTTGCGGAAGGTAGGCCTTTTTAAAAAATAAGTGAACAGATCGCAAATCCTTTAAGTTATTTCGCACGACTGGTGTTAAACTTTAGTGGTTTAACATTTGGGGAGCTTCATCAACAATTTGTACCGAATCAATCGGCCACCGATTATGCATCTACATTTCGGTCATTCCATAAAGTTCGGGTTTAGGGGATACCTCTGAAATAGTTGATATAAGATAACAGATATTCGCTCATGCTTCGAAAATTTCGAGAAACAAACAAACAAAATTCAGAACTTCATGGTAGATGATGAATAATACATTTTAAAAGTTAGAGATTAGCGGTAGGCGGCACTTTCAAACTTAAAGCTGGTGAAAATACTTAGTTCAAGACCATGGCTTTTAGTAACATGTATCCTAGAAAACCTCCTTTCCTCCTTGATTGGATATGCTAGCAAAAACCGCCAACTTAACATCAATGCTTGCAATAGGTAATGGAAACGTGTCTAGTATTGCCATGTGAAACTTAAGGTTTTTCGACCAGGTCCCTGGTCGTAGCGGAATAGCAAAATATGAAGCGTGGGATGAATAGGCAAGAAAAGAGTTTACTTTCAACCGAGAATAAGCTACCTCCAGCTTGTCACGTTGCTCAAAGTAATTTGTAAAAAAAAAACTCTTCCGGAAGTTATTAATAGTTGTAGTCTCTGAATACTTGTAAAACATTAAGGAAGTTCTGGCTAAAGTATGACAAGGCTAGACCAGCAAACTCATACAACAAGACCGAGAGTAACTGCTAGGTATCACACGTTCGTGATACCATCTATTCTACCTGCTATTGCCAAGTCTCTGCCACTTAGGAAACAGAAGATTTGGACATTATAAATGTTGATACATTGATGAGATTTATGTTAGTTTACTAGACATTCGTTAGAAACTAATAGGAACCTTCTCTCAGAAACTTAGGAGATGATGAGACCGCGAAAGCCTGTGACATGCGATAGCAAGCAATAAGTAAAATTGCGGAAAAAAGCGACACCGCAGGGCAAGCAAATCTTCAAGCCACTTACTTGATACACCGTTGGCTAGAAGGACTATTGCAAAGGTGATATGATGGACCTATTGGCATTCGGAAAAAAATCTGTTTGGATTTGAAAGCGAATTTTGGTCGACCTTTACATTTATCTCATTTTCCATTTAGAAATGATTAGTTTTCAAAATTAAAGCCATTGGAAATATTTACTACCAGAATTTGATTGTTGTTGTTGTTGTTGTTTTAGCAGTTACATATTTGCATTGTTGGGTATGTATAACAGGAGCCATGCGAACCTGTCCCACAGCAGCTCTAGAAGTGAGTGAAATACCTCCACTACACATCGTGCTAGAGCGAATTGCCAAGGAGACCATTTTAAGAATCAGCAAAGAGGGCATCGGGAAAGGAACATGCATCGCAAATAAAGAGCGAGTAACCCTATCCAAATCGGTGCCGCTTCTGGACTGGTCCAGAGATGATATGGTCAAGAAATACTGCTTTGAAAGGAAATTTGACTCAAAGCTGAGCAACAAAAGAGATTGGAGCAGCGAATCCGATAAATACCAACTCAAACAACACACAATTAAATGGTACACAGACGGATCGAAAACATCTACTGGCACTGGGCAGGAGTGTACGGGCCCAGGACTAGATACTCAGAATCACTGGGAATATTCACCAGTATATTTCAAGCAGAAGTTCACGCGATCGAAAGATGCGCGCAATTCAACTTAGACAGGAAATATCGCGGGCAGGACATCGCGATACTATCAGACAGCCAAGCCGCTATTAAAGCACTGACCTCGAATGAGATCAGATCCAAACTGGTATGGGAATGTCTCACCAGGATCAACAAACTGGGAGAAACAAACAAAGTAACTCTCTACTGGGTACCAGGACATGTAGGAGTAGAGGGGAACGAAGCAGCTGATGAACTAGCTAGAAACGGATCAGACACGCCGTTCCTTGGACCAGAACCCTTCTGTGGGATAGGACCCCACAAAATAAGGGAAGACTTAAGGAAAGAAGAAGAGAACAAATGGGCCAAACATTGGGACAATATCCCCCAAATAAGACAGGCTGGGGAAATACAACCAGAAAAGAAGCAGAGCCTGTCTAAGAGTTAGCAAGAATCGGCTTCGCATCTTGGCGGGCATGTTAACAGGTCACTGCAGACTTAAGGAGAACCTTAGGAAACTGGGAATAGAGGGAGACGGATACTGCAGATTCTGCAGGGACTTCGCAGAAACACCAGCGCACCTTCTTACGGAATGCGAAGCACTGATCCATAAAAGAAGGAATCACCTTGGTGCCTACCTCCTATCAGAAATGGATTTACCTTTGCTGGATCCACTGAAGATACTCCAGTTTGCTGTACAGTTGAAGAGGTGTTGTGTGTTGTGCGGACCGTTCGAACAGTCTGGACATCTGTCTTCGATGCTGGGGTCAAGACGTGATTGGTAGCTATTAAGTAGTCGGCACCAACCCGAGCGTAGTTGGGCTAAAGTTGACCTGGTCTGGCGAGGTAAGTGACGCTTCTCGTTGGGTATGGGCGGAGGGC
Organism: Brachypalpus laphriformis; assembly: GCA_945910035.1. Classification (NCBI taxonomy): domain Eukaryota; kingdom Metazoa; phylum Arthropoda; class Insecta; order Diptera; family Syrphidae; genus Brachypalpus; species Brachypalpus laphriformis. The sequence goes on along the minus strand of OX246754.1, from coordinate 194,470,338 downwards.
GAACACCTTTCACAATATTCGGGTGATGGTTACGTACTAGATTAGCTACCGCCGCGCTGTGAATGCTCTTGATGGCATCCTTGTACCGCTGGGGGTTGAGGTTTTTGCGGATATGCCGAGGTGGGTGCAGAAGCGTTGTTAGAGAGTGGTTGGGATGCTCTTGTAGGTGGCAGGCCAGGAGGAATTGTTTATTTATTTATTTATTTTTTTTTTTGTACTGTTGGGAGAGCATGGTGTTGTGCTCTTTGATGGACATCATTTTGGTTTCCGCATGGAGGTGGTCCTCATGTGCCATCAAGTGGCAACCGGTGATAACTCGCATGGCTGAGTTTTGGGATGCTTGAAGCTTCCACCAGTTTGAGTTGCTCAGCTGTGGAGTCCAGATGGGAGCGGCGTAATTCATGATGAATCGACCGATCGCTTTATAGGTGGCTAGCAACGTTTCTTTATCATTACCCCAGGAACTGCCTACCAGGGATTTTAGAACATTGTTGCCTGATCTGAGGCGGCTGCGGATGTTTAATGCGTGTGTGGAGAAAGTTAGCATGCTGTCAAGGGTGACACCCAAAACTTTTGGCTGTGTAACTGTGGGCATGCGTCGATCTGCGACTGCTATATCAAGCTGTAACTTCACTTCCTCTGTCCAGGACGTGAACAGTGTGGCAGCGGATTTTTCCGTCAGTCCGATCAACTGCGAAAGCTTATATCAGCATGATTGCGAAAGCATAACAATGGTAGTAGATTGGTCATATGGCTAAAAAAAAATATTCGCTCGGCTGGATGTTTTATATGCCTCTGACGCCCTAGGTTAAAGGAGGGGTTAAAGGATCTAAGCATGACATTTGGTTACCAGGAAAAAAATACTGTGAATCGGAAGCAATGACAAAATAACAAAACAAATCTCCCCAGTTATATGGACACCATTCCTGGAATTAATCTGCACCCTAATATCTGAATTTCAAACCGCTACACCAATCTTTCTCTCTCTGCTTTTCCTTTCCAACGTCCGCACTGTGTAAAACATTTTAAGAATATTCATTATTCCTTGAGTTATAATTAAAAAAATTAAAGCTTGCAGTAGCATTGAACCGTTGGCGCATAATTTTTGTTGTTGTTGTTCTGCGTTTAAGAGGATAGCCTGATCTATAAAAGAATTTAAAGATATGATGTCTTTGCTATAGTTAACTTATTTTCAATTTTTTCCAGGCGAACCCCACATGCGGATCAGTAGAAATGCGGTGAAGTGGGAGGGTTGTGATCCCTTGTTTTCGGATCATAGCCTCGCTGATAAAAGGAAGAAGAAGAACTTATTTTCAATTTTATTAAATTGGTAAGTCTTTGGATCCATTGGTAGTTTGGAAAGAGAAAGTCACGAGCTCAGAAGGGACAAAGGAGGTGCTTGAGAATATAGGATTTGTAGGTAAAACACCGTCCGCCTATTAGGAGGTAAGATCAAGTTAGGAGCTGATAAACAGAGATTTGAAAGATGCTCGAATACTGAAGAGGGGGAACAGGAATATTAACTCTATATCGTTTCACTTTTCAATGTAGACTGTACAAAAGTAAATCAGCTACCATAGCTGCTTTGCTTTTTTTTAACAGAGCTATTCATTCGCTGGTCTGAAGGACTGGGCATAAGAAATGTTTACAATCTAACACTTATAATGAATACTTAAAAGCTCAGAAACTGAACATACATATTGCACCCTGAGATGGCAAGTGTCGTCGTAACTTCCAAAAGCAGGTATTCGTGGTACGCACAATAACATACAACAGTCTTTCTCTCAGAGGCTGAGTATTTTTTGTAAACTTTAAAACTGTTGTTGGCTGAAAAGCACCTAAACTGTAAAAGAAATGAAACTACAACTGGGTTCCAATGAAAAGATAGTTAATAATACATGAGAACCAATCAAAATCTAAAAATTGTCATTTTGGAAGTTACGACACTTGTCATCTCAGGGTGCGATATCCTTTCGAGATCTCGAAACAGTGGGTCCCTTTTGGTCTCTCTACCACAATGGTCTCAGCCCGACTCGCTGGATTTCTTCAGAGTTCTTGCTAATCCTCTCGTTTTCTAACCAATAATTGCCCATTATTTCTCTTTTCTTGCTAGTTAGTGCCGACATTGGCAGCTGGCTTCACGTTTTCCAGGCACAGTCTGCAGGTATTATCTTTCAGAGGGCCCATCTTCTTCTGAAGTTACTAAGTCCTGCGACCAACTCTACAAACCATTTTTGAGTGTTCCTCGCTCCATGCTTAGAATATTTCGTTTAGCCATTTTGGCTTATATACATACGTCCACAGTTGACTACCGTTTATTGTGAGCAGTGACCCATTCCTGGATCTAACCCCTTACCATTACTCTATCTACGGCAGCAAATGGTTCGGGACTAAGAACTGGCCCCTGTTCTGCCAGTTTCTCTCCACGTATCCTTTTACCCTAGACAATGTTAATTATTTTTGAATTGCAAATTTCTTGAGTTCCTCAACATATTCCAAAGCCAATGGAGCGTCAAAAAATGCATCAAGAATGCAAAAATATGTTCCTTTACATATAAGGGTGAATATTAAAGGCTAGATTAGAGGCTAACAATACCGAAGGCGAAATCTAAAACAAGTTCCTACATATCAAATCAACCAACAGAGTCAAGGATAATGTAATGGGATTCGATATCTTAGTTACTCTGCAACTGAGCCTTGGCTAATGCACTGTGTATCCAATTCCTGAATGGACTATCGAATTAATTTAAGTGCATCTACTTAACCTACACACCATGTTAAGAAGAAATCAAATACACACTTCCCAAATGCAAAAGGGATGTATCTACGATCTAGTGTTTTTTTCGCCAATACACCGATGCAACTATTCGTAGTGCGATTTAGAAAAAAACTTCTTAAATGTTTCTTGTTTTATAGTTGATTGTTTATTCTGTACACAGTTGGTATGATATCGATAAAAAAATATAGAAAATATATATGTATATATAGAATACTTAGCAGCACGTGCTCAATATGTATATATGTATAGGATAAGTGTGAAAACAGAACATGCAAGGACTATTTTCATTCAGAATTTTTTTTTTTATTTTTACGCAATTTCATACATTCCTGGGACTTGGCACACGAAATAGTTTCGCTTGGTGTGTTAGATACTTTTTTGGATATTGCTTGCTTGTTTGTTTGGTTTGATTGTTGCTTGGTAAATGTAGTTATTTATATATGTATGTATATTTATTTATACTGAATTCTTTTTTTTACAATCATGCAATACAGATATCATATAGTATATGTATATATAGCGCGCTCTATGTTCTACGTAGACTCTTGCAAATATGTTCATTTTTTTGGTAAGTTTAAAGAAAATTAACACATACAATTATGTTTAGAACGAGGATAGAGAACAGTTATATTGTCTTTTTTTATATATATATATTTAATTTCCAATAAATTTTAAACGTAAAGTAAATATATTTCCGTATTTCGTTTCTTATATAAAATAAAATCAAAAAATAAAATCAGCATTTTCATTTCATTTTCTTTTCTAATTTAGCAAACCAAAATCAGGAAAATAAATAAAAAAGAATGCCAAAAATAAGTAGATATGAATAACTTGTATAACAACATAAGAGATCAATTTCTATCGATAAAAGAAAAAATATATTTTTTTAAGGAAAACATAAAATAAAAAACCTTTTTTTGTTTTGATTCTTTGCTACACTGCGTTACACTGTCCACAGCAATTGAAAAATTTACTTAAATGAATTTAAAAAAATTATTTGACTCTAGCTAAACAGACAAATATATCAGGTACAAAAACAGGTTTAACGTTAACAGCTGCAATTTTTAGCAGCAAATTTTTCTAAAGGCTAAAAGGAAAATATTAAATATTACACGTTATTTGGATTTTTATTTTGTTCGTTTCTTTTAATACAGCATTGCCTGGGATTTTTTTTTAAGTTTACTTTAAGTTCGAAGAAACATTTTCTTTTCTTTTTTTAATTTTTATATTGTGTTTGTTTTTTTGGAAAAAATATTCATTAAATTCAAATTGTTTTTGAACAATTTACTTACCTCTTCACAGAGAGCAAGCATACGCCGGGTACTTTCCAACGACTGTAATTTATTAGAAAAACAGATTGTGTAGAGTTTGTATAGAATTGCATGATATTTTTACGTACGTCATCGGTAACAGTTTGTGCTTTTAATTGAAGTTCCTCCAATTCTGTTTTGGGAACTGCTGGGGCTGGGGCTTCTTCAGGCTCTGCAGACGGCATTCTGTAAAGAAAAAGGGAGGAGTTTTTAAAATTGATAAAATATGGTACATGTGTATGTACGTATGACCATTGTGTAAATATAATTTGTAGCAGAGTGACTATTGTTGTAACCTGCGGTACACACCGTGCCACTGCACAAAAGGGCCAATCAGAGAACACCACTTACACAACATCCACATATGGGAATCTTACGTCAATATTTTCTTCTTTTTTCATACATTTATAAAGTTCACATTCAGCTCTTACAAAATAATTGGTAAGACGAGGTTAATCAGTTTGATGATCAACGTAGAGAATTTAGAACAAAAAATGTTTTTTTCTTCAGAGTTAACGAATAAAATTAAAAATTTTCTTTGGAAGCAATTGTTTTTTTTTTTATTTCTTTGTCTCTCAACATTGTGTACGGTTTCCCGAACCTCTGCTGTTCTCTACTAGTTAAAATTTGAAATTGGTTTGTTTTGAATTGTGTACGGATTCCCGGACCTTTGCTATTTTCTTTGTAAGGCAGAGACAAGTAGACTCCCTTACGAATTCGTTTTTGTACCCTGTCCCAGTAAGTTTTGAGGTCATACAATTTGAGCTAGGGAAACGGTACCTCGTCTTTTTCTATCGGTCTATGACCACGACCTGTGGGTGCCGTCATAAGTGGTTAGTGTGTCGGATCACTGCGCGTGACAAACACCCGAAAAAGCTTCTTAAACCAAATTGCCTTCAGATGCGGCACCAAACTGTAGGTCCCTTCCATTCGTGTGAAAAATATAACGCACACAACATGAGTGGTTGTGAGAAACTAGCCCCTGGCACTTAAAAAGCTGTTGCGCCAAATATTTAATTATTTATGGCCACGCCTACAATTATTTACGAGTTTTTTGGGTAAATCCATTTCCACTTTTGGCGATGATCGTTCGAATTGTAGAAGAATGCAAGTGTCGACAATTAGCGTGTATCTATCAATTACTATTCTCACTAACAGGCTGGTGAACCTCAGCTGTCAAGTACCTCAACTAAAGACAGGGTTCAAACCCAGTGTTCCCAGATTGCAGGGGAAAAGCGCCACTATTGGCGCTTTTTGAGTTGAAAAGGGGAACTGTCTAAAAAAAAAAAAGGGGGAAAACGCGTATTTGAAATATTGTTTCCGAAATCACAAAATCTTATAATGTTAAGTCTTCAACATGCATAAATCCTCGTTGTCAATTAGTATAATTACGCACTGCACCTATCCAATAGCTCACGTGACATTGTAACTCCTTTTTTGGGTCCTTGGCTTGGCTTATAAGTCCGACCGTGCTCAAAAATAAAACTTTTTCTTTTCTTGCACCTTTATACAAATGTTTTTTTAAATATGTTTCCTGGTAGTGAATAAAATTATCTCTTAGAAATTTTAACATACCAAACATTAGTTCCGTAAATTTGCAAGAAGGATATCTTATCAACAAAATTAGCTGATGAAAAGGACATGTTTCGAAAACTTGAAAACTTGTAGAATTTATTTTCTGTCTTCCGCACAGTGGAGCAGGAGCAGAACGTACTTTCTCTGTTGTTAATTTTAATAAAACTAAAAAGAAACAAACTTCAGAATCCTACACTCTGCCGAATTCTATATTCAAAGACTTTGCTAAAAAAAAAAATTAATTGCGTTAAATTCGAAGTTGAGAAGGGTTGCCTTAAGCTTCACAATTCCAAGATGTACCTATAAAAGTAAAATATCAGCCTTATCGTCGTTTTTTTTAACGACAAATTTGTGTTTCTTTTCAGTAATATGCGTTTATTCTTTTGTTTTTAAAAGGGGGAAATTCGCGGGGAAAATAGACTGTAAAAAAGGGGGAAAAGGCAAAATGCGACAAAAAAGGGGAAATTCATTTAGAAAATCTTGGAACACTGTTCAAACCTTTAAAATATCGTTGTTGGTAGCTTACGAGCAAAGGAGATAAGAGCGTCTCCTCACTAGGACGATATTTCTTGCTTCATATGACTGCTAAATGATTTGCCTAGTGTTCTTGGAGGTCAGCTCCGCAAATCAGACCATCTCACGGTAATTCGACAAAGAATGCCCTTGGAAAACTATTGCAAAACAACTGGGATCACAATTCCTATGAGCCGTATCAAGATGTAGCCCAAAAAGCTGAGACATGTCAACTAAACGGTATGGAATCTTGGACAAAAAAGTAATCGCAGATAAGAACTATGCACATTCCATCGTATAAATAATCAAAATTGTATGCTATCATGCGGTATGCCGATGTCTGTATCGGATACATGTGATAAATGTCATATCCCATATCGTATCCACAGCTACGCACACTTAACACCCATTTCACACATATCCGGCATCGGATACTTGGCGCCGGATACACGGATTTTTTGTACTTTTCACACATATCCGATAGAGTATTCACGGTGCCGTGTATCTGGTTCAAAATATACAGACTTAATGAGAACGTTCACACTTATCTGGCACCAGATAAACGGCATCCAAAACTCGTTCGAATATTATTTTGCAACAAAGTAGGTATGTCACATCCGATGCCGGATGAAGGGTGTGAACACTCCCATTTAGTTCTGTACACTTCGATGCATTCAATGCCATGCATCCGACATCCGATAAAGCTGAAATTTGTCCGGCATAAAAAATACCGTGTATTCGGCATCTAGGACGTGCATCCGATGCCGGATAAGTGTGAACGCTCTTATTTAGTTCTTGGCACTTTGAACCGGATACATGGCGCCGTATATTCGGTGCCGGATATGTGTGAAAACAGTTTCGGTATATCTTGGATTATTGCTGAGCGTTCATAGCAAGCAAGTCTTATTGAAAGATGCCAGAGCCTTGTTTATTCCAAGAAACGTCAATGTGAGGCAGTTATACGGGTAGCGAATAAGGTAAATGCAACAGTCACATTTCAATGGAAAACTTTTATTTGTTTTATTTTTTTTTTCTTTAATTATGTACAAGGATATATTTGAACTGTTATTATTTGTGTTCTCGCTGAGTAATATTTTTTTTTTTAGTCACACTCTCAGCTACGACGGCGATATTTCCAGCTGACCTTGCCGGACGAACACGAGATGGAGTCTTCACATCACTAACCTGCCCGAGACATTCAAATTTATCAATCAAATTCACTATAGCGGTACGACAAGGCGGTTGAAGATGACCAAAAGCAGTACGAAATTTACGAAACGTTTCCGCGGTACTTTCACCGTTTTTGTGAAAATATTTTCGATCAATATTTAATAACCTCTTAGTTTTTACTTATCAAAAGTCATCACAATGATATTAGAATGGCACCTCTTGTTGGATGACCCTGTATTTCAAGTATAAATTAATTCAATGCCTTTAATGACTCGAATGATATTAATGACTTTAAAGACTTCAATGAATGATAGCGAATGATTCAATGAATGATAGCGAATGATTCAATGAATGAAGAGTAGTCAAAAAGATTGAATTCGTTTTTAATTCAAAATTTTGATTGCCGAATACGGTCAATCCAACTGACATTTCAAAATAAATTCGATGTTTTAACTTGAAGTCGTAATCGATGTCATTGTCATTCAACGAAAGCATTCCGCAATAGTACATACGTATACTTGGCAAGTCCAAAGTAATTTCCACAGAAAATGTCTTAAAAGTTCAAAAAGGAAAATTCAAATGTATAGCTGCATAGTGCATTCAATTAATTGCAACTATCTAAGATTAAATTTCTAACACAAGGTCGTAACATTGTCGGTATTTTTTGCTTCATTAGAAATGCAGTATTGTCTGACAATGACCGTGAATGTTTTATTGCTTTAAAACGATGGAGGATGACCTTAATGTCAGTAGTGCAAGCAGCGTAAAACGTATACATACATGGTGTGGTGAAGACTTCTTAAGGACCCTGTACAAAATTGGGTCGAGGACATATTTCACAATTATTAGTGCACATTCAGTTGAATATATACATTTAGACTTAGTTTTAAAAAAGGTCAGAGTTATTGGTATCTGCAAGCGTTGTTAATTTTTTTTTTTACTTCAACTCATTAGAAGACTTTAAATTTATAAATCTAACTACATACCTATACAATTGCTCTGTTTATATATTGAGTACCAAAAAGTAGTGACGAAATTCTGGCGGAAAATTCAATTAACATTAAACTAATTGCGTGTCACCACTGTTATATGCACACATGATGACAGTAAAAGTATTTATAGACCTCTTTCCGAGAAGTCTAAGCTAACCCATAATGATTATTCACACGCGATGCCTATCTACAACAACCGTGTCAGGCAATCGTTGCACACGATATGGAGATACATTTAAGCCCTGACACAACAGGTTTGAATTGGTACGAGTATAATCCTAGACATTGCAAGCGCCCTTTGCCCAACGAATCAGAACACAGCCCATGTAATCAAAATTTAATGTTTCCTAGTCGCTTTGCCCTTCAAGGACTTATTATTCTATTCCGGAACCGTAAATCAATTTCAAACATTTCTCCGAAGCAATTGTAGTCGTTCATTGGTGCTCATAACCAGGCCAGTTTCATGAGCCTGAATTTTTTTTTGGCAGATTTCCAATGTTCTTCTTCAATAGAATATCATTGTGTATCTGGCGAGGGAAGGAGGGAGAGTATTAGGTAAAGGACAACACACCATCCCGGCGAAATCAATATTTTTTTATTGATTGTATGTACATGTTGAGAGCTTGATGAAACTTTTGATATAAATTGGCAACAAAAGGTATTGCCCTTAAGAACGTTGGCCCTTTATTTCCAGGAACGACATTTTTCCATCATGAAACTTGACCAAGTTTAAAAAGCTATATTGACACAAATTAATGCGATTACCCTCGTAATGCATTACTATAATTGGAATAAGGAATAATTAAATATAAAAAAGTTATGAATTGAAGTTCGAACAAGACCAACAGAAATTGATGAAAGCGGGGGCTATTCAAATTGAAAGGACGCAATACAATACGTAGGCGTTCTGGGCGTAGTCGATAGAAATAATTTGAATGCAAATGAATGACTGCTGAAGTGTGTAACTCGTCAAGCTATTATTAAGAGTGTAGCCATTGTTAGTTAACCGTAAATAGATATGAAATTCACCTTCGTGTTTGTTTTTCAAACTTAAAATGTGCATTTTTTTAAATCTTGCATGCAATATACGACTGTTAAGCTTTTTTTATTGTTACCTATTAATGTGGAACCTACAGCTGATATCAATGCAGAAAGTATCTAGAAAATATATATTCTTGGATAAAAAGAAAATCGATAAAGGTTAATAAACTTCCAACTGAGTTGTGATTGAATAGGGGTGGTAACATAAAAAGTTACGATTTTTCAAAATATGAGAGAGGAAGGATCCGAAATTAGAATTGAAAGGTCGAACATGGCCAGGATATTGTTTTACATACACCTTTTTCTGTTTTCGTTTGCGATTAACACAATAGCTCGTTCTGAATGAGGAGAGGTTATTAAAAGAACTTTACAAAAGAGATTGGAATAAAGTGCACACACTTTCACCTTTATAATCATATACCATTCGGTTTCCAATCGGATTTAAGAAGTTCGACCAACTTCATTGAGATAACGTTGGTTTTTTTTTTTTCATCAAAAAGTAAGAAATGTTTTCTAAAAATTTCGTTCATATGCCATGTCTTGCATGGATTTATTTTTAGGTTAAAAAAAAAACCAGAAGAATTTTTAAAACCGCCGATTAAAAAAAAAAAACATTTAAGGAAGTAAGGTATCGACGAACATTCGAATTTTTTTTTTTTTTTTAAGAAAAACGTGAAATATCTTAACCCTTATCATGTACTTAAAAAAAAACCGCACATGGTATTTGTGGGACAAATTTGCCCAATACATTTTTTATTTAGCAATCACGATTTCCACGTGTAATTTTTTGTTCGGAATGATTTTTACAAAAAAAATTTTAAACATTTTGAACATTTTGTTGAATATTTTGTGCTGTTGGAGCGATTCGGACAGTTGTAGCAACAGGATCGTTTCAAAGTTGACACTGTAGGTTGTTCTTGATGGTTTTGTTTTTGTTGACGTGGAACGACTGATCTTCCCGGAGCACTGCGTGGAAGAAGAGTTCGCTGGAAGATTTCCCCTTGAACCAAAACTTATCCTAATTCTTCCAAAAAAAAATCCTTCGGCTGAAATGTTTTGCTTTATTCCAATTTGGAAAGATAGATATGCACAAGTATACCACTAAAGCATTATAGGCTGATACCTATATCCACAATACGAGTATTATAAAACAACCTCTGTGGCTACCTTGTTTGTTCTAAGCTTACACGTGTAAATGCGAAAGCTGGTCAAAAGTATCTATTCATGATTTTGTAGAGTTGTAATAGGTCTGTTCGCGTACCCTCCCAAAACAATGAACTTTTACGTAAAGTTACGAATTTTTACGAAAACCTTGTTCGAGTACTGATAATTTTCGTAGTTTTTGAGAGAAGAGAGCGCTCTCGAGAAAGTAAGAAGTTTCCCCATGCTGCGAATTTTAGTGCAAGAAATTTCTGTGGGCTAGTTTGTAAAAATTGTCAAAGGATTGTTCCTTCTCTTTCTTTCTTTCCTGCTATCCTTTAATGTAACTTACAATGAACTAAGAGTACCGAGTGATTTCCGCAAGTCCATCATATTCCCGATATTTAAAAAAGGCGATCCAAATGCACCAGAAAATTATAGAGGGATTTCGTTCATGAACACTGTCGCAAAAATCTTCACTGGCCTGCTGACGGCACGATTAACAAAATGGGTAAAAGATAATCAAAAATTAAGTCAGTTCCAAGCAGGTTTTAGAGAAGGTTACTCTACAGTCGATCAAATTTTTAGTCTAACGTCAATCGCCCAATATTTTGTGGACCAAGGAAAGAAGTTATATGCGTTCTTTATTGACTTTAGAGCCGCGTTCGACACAATAAATCGTAACTTTCTCTTTTACAAATTATCGCAAATTGGACTGTCCTCTAAATTTATAAATATTTTGAAAGGTCTGTACCATAATAATAACGCGAATATGGAACGGCGACGACATGTCAGAATGGTTCGAGGTCAAAATCAGAGTCAAACAAGGATGTCTTATCAGCCCTCTGCTATTCTCCCTTTTCCTGGACGATATTTCAAACCTGTTACCAGCAGGTAGGTTAGGTTAGGTTAGGTAGGGTTATGAGGTTATCATAAAACACTAGGCACCAAAGTGGGCCCATTGCGATCCCTAAGGAACCTTCACGGCAGAAGACCTAAACCCATTCTCTCAAGCAATTAATCTCCCTACAGAATCTGAAAAGATCCTTGTTATGGTTTAGGGACCTCACCTCTTCAAGGTTATCGAAGAAGTATCTTCCAAGATGCTTTAGCCTTGTCCTGGCAATTCCTTGACATTCACAGAGTATATGAGTTATATCCTCTGAGACATGTAGGTCGTATGCCTCCTTAGGAGACAGTGGCCAGAGAGTATTCCTATCACTGTTCTTAGCCTCGATCTATCTAACTTGATTATCTCCCCAGATTTTCTGCGATCTAGCATAGGCCACAAGGCCTTAGACACCCTGTGACCATCTATGTTTGACCATCTTAGATTAGCCGTCTCAATGATTTTATCCCCAATAATTCCCTTGGCCACGCGCCCTGGTGGCTTAAAACTACCAATTATATCGCTACGTGGGAGCCCCGCTCCTATTTTAGCCAGCGCGTCGGCCTGCTCGTTGCCTTCAATATCGCAGTGTCCAGGTACCCAACATAATCTGACTTGGTTCTGCGTACATAATGCCATAAGCATTGTGCGGCAATTCCTGATTATATCAGATTTGGTGACGTAAGACTCTAGCGCCTTTAGCGCAGCCTGACTGTCAATGTAGATGGCGATATTCTTATCGGATATTGATCCCATCTCAAGTAATTCCGCAGCTTTAAGTACAGCTAGAACCTCTGCTTGGAACACACTGCATGTGTCCGGAAGTCTCAGGGCCACCTGTAGGTTCGTATCTCTCGAGTAAATACCTGACCCCGTGCCCTCGTTGGTCTTAGAACCATCTGTGTATATTGCAATCTCGTTATGGGCAGAGACTGTCTTCCTTCGCCAGTCCTCTCTAATTGGATACAGTACTTCGTATGGTGTGTCGAAATCTAAGGTGCCAAGTATATCGTCCGATTCGTCAGGGATTCCGGGAAAAGATTCCTTGAGAATGGAGCTGTGTCCTATGTTATTAGTCCTGAAGAGACCAACGTTAGTGAGCCGAAGCGCACTATTGCCCGCTTGAAATTTAATTTGTAGGTCTAATGGTAAAAGATACAGAAAGATCTCGAGTGCAGCCGTAGGTGTTGTGCGTAGAGCACCTGTGATGGCAATGCAGGCTGATCTTTGTATCATGGCCAACTTATCCCGTGTGTTTTTCGTATTCGTTGCCTTCCACCACACAAGAGCCCCATACGTGAGTATGGGTCTGACTACCCTGATGTATAGCCAGTGCATCATTGCGGGCTTCAGGCCCCATTTTTTCCCCGCGGTCCGCTTACAGATGAAAAGAGCATTATAAGCTTTGCGGACCCTTTCCTGTATATTAAGTTTCCCATTTAGTTTCCTATCTAGCAATATCCCAAGATATCTAGCGCGATCCGAAAGGGAAAGCTCCACCCCTGCTAACCTAACCTAACCTACCAGCAGGTATAAGGATAGAAGAACTTAAAGTTACGACATTCCTTTATGCAGATGATATAGTTGTACTTGCAGAATCGCCAAGCTCATTACAACTCATGATCAAAAAAATAGAGGAATATTGTAAACTCAATTGTTTGCTCATAAACACTGAAAAGTCCAAGGTGCTAGTATTCCGCAAAGGCACAGGACGCTTCGCGAGAAATGAGCGATGGAAATACGGTGGGGAAGATCTGGAAGTTGTTAGGTCGTATAAATATTTAGGTGTTACCATAAGCCACAACCTTTCGTTAAAACGGCACTTTCAACTTAAGGTCATAGATGCGAAGAGAGCAATCAACGCCACGTGGAAAAACTTGCTTACTACCCCCAAAGTATGCGTAACAGCGAAAATGAAAGTATTCGAAGCCGTAATGCGATCAGTAATGTGTTATGGAGCCCAAGTATGGGGAAGCAAATCATATGATGATGTCGAAAAACTTCTTAGGTTCTTCTTGAAAAAACTTTTGCGTTTACCTTTAAATACGCCAAACTATATGTTACACGTAGAAACTGGAATATCACCACTCTTTATATTCACGTTAAAGACAAATATGAAGTATATTTTAAAGGTGCTAGGCGGAAGCGATGATACACGGCTGACTAAGATTCTGGCAAAAAGATCCTTAAAATGTAAATCACAGTTCTTTAAAGATTGGGAAAATACTGCTAACAAGTATAACATCAGATTGAACTTAACGGAATCAAATCTCCCAGAATGGATACCCTCTATCTTTCGATTTTTATCGGACGTCGAACAAGGTATGAAAAGAAAATATACTATAATGGCAACAAATTCAAGTTCACGACTTATCTACAAAAGCCTAACTTACGAGCAGAACTATATATACTCGAACCTCAGTGTAGCACAAATTTCGATAATATTTAGAACAAGAGGAGAGCTACTAAAAGTAAATTACATGCCACACCGCAACGACCTACCCTTAAGATGTGGCATATGCAATACAGGTGAAAAAGAAGATATTGCACATTTCATTGGTACTTGTCCAATACTAAAAGAAACCAGGCGAGCGCACTTCAGAGCGGACCTGTTAACACTGGATGAAATTAAGAGTTTATTGAATGGAAGCGATTGGATTGCCTTTGCAGCATACTGCCATGTAGCACTCAATTACAGAACTTCAATTGTAAATGAAAATTTTTGAACTTTGATTTAATCAACTACGTAACTGTTATAAAAATGCGAAATATGTCCACTTTTGATTTTGTTTTCAAGACCTTGTATAGGTGTAGCTAAAGATTGTCAATCTACGGCAGACGGGTAAACCATTGTTTAAATTGTACTTTTAAATTGAATAAAGTACCCTTATGATTATTTATATACTTTCTTTCTTTCGCGAACAATTGGGTTTGAGGTTTGACGTTAAAAATTGGGCAACTTTTGTGGTTCAACGCGTTCGTTTACTTTTTCGTAATTTTACCTCTCTCTGAGAGAATTTTACCCCCCACTCATGGAAATTTGACAAACTGCGAATTTTGGTGCAGAAAATAAACGAACAGACCTAATATTTTATTATTTCCGGTTTTTGCGCACCATCAGTTACATCTTTATCGTGATGCAAGGTTCTCATGAGAATGACTGCCTGGTTTTTCTTCTGAACATACCATATGCAACGAGAGTTATATCGTTGTCATTATCAAAAAAGAAATTGCAACATTTCTCCGGCTTTTCTTTCAAATCCATAGTTTGCAGCATCTTTTATTTGTTTAAAGCGAACCCCACAGGCAGGTTAGTAGAAATGCGGTGAAGTATTATGGTTATGGTTAGGTCATGATCCCTTGTTTTCGGATTATAAACTCGCCGAAATAGGAAGAAGAAGTTCCAACTACCGTACGTTTTCATTTTCAGCAATTCGATTCCTAATTCATGTGTAGTAAAGAAATTTTCATAAGTTATGAGCGAGCATGTTTCAGAATTGCTCAATCCCGAACAGGGCACCGAAGATGACAGACCTATGGTCGAGAGTAGGGCGAAGAGTAGTCCTATGGTAGAGGAAGTAACTTTGGCGATCAAATCGTCGAAAGTTGGCAAAGCTGCTGGTGTGGATTAAATCCGACCAGAAATGCTCAAGGCTTTAGGTAAAGAGGGAGTGCAATGGCTCTCGCGTGTCATTAAAGTGGCCTGGGAATGCGGTGAAACACTTGGTGATTGGCAAATGGGGGTGATGGTCCCTCTTTTTAAAAGAGGGGATAAAAGAGATTGCGCCAACTACAGGGGCTTTATTTTGCAGAATGCGGTGAAACACTTGGTGATTGGCAAATGCGGGTGATGGTCCCTCTTTTTAAAAGAGGGGATAACAGAAAAGGCGCCAACTACAGGGGCCTTATTTTGTACTGCTTTCGGATTCGGATTGCCATTCGGAAATGTAATCCGATTCTAAAATGAATTGATATTTTGTATGGTTCTCAGATTGTAAGTGCTTCCAACTCAAAATCAAACATTTCCGAAAATTAGATTGTCAAAACATCTATCAAACGTCACTTAAATTACTTGGAATTTGAGTTTGTATGCACTTGCTATAGAAACGCAATACAAAATAAGGCCCCAGGGGTATATCTCTTTTAAGTCTCCCTGGAATATTCTAGAAATGCGTTTCAGAGCTTTGATTGAGGATAGTTTGGGGGAGAAATATTGCGGTTTTCGTCCCGGTAGAAGCACAACTGACCAGTTACTCACTCTCAGAATTGTTCTTGAGAAAGCCTGGGAGTATGCTAAACCTGTCTACACTTGTTTTGTGAATTTGGAAAAAGCATATGATAGAGTTCCTCGAGGCAAACTCTGGGGTGTTCTGCAGGAGTATGAAATTAATGGTTCCATGTTAAGGGCGATTCAGTCTTTACATGCAGACTGTAGAAGCTATGTTCGGATAAACGGTATTAAATCAATACTTTTCACTGTGGACTTCCCCAAGGGTGCATTTTTTCACCTCTCCTCTTGATTGTATATATGGACTGATTGTTGCAGTGTAGCCGTGACGGAAAATGTTTCAGAGTGGGAGACTTAGGGATTAGTCATTTGATTTTTGCGGATGATTCGGTCATCCTTGAGTCCTCTCAAACTCAAACTCTGGAACTTCAGAGCGCACTCGAAAGGTTTGTAGCCGTTTGTGATGATGCTGGGATGAAGATCAAGATGAACAAATCGGCAGTAATGGTCGTTTCCAAAACACCCTTTCAGTGCACTCTGCATGTTAGTGGAGTCTCACTGAAGCAGGTGGAGAAGTTTAAGTACCTCTGCGTATTGTTCATGAGTGATAGGAAGAGCAATGCTGAGTTATCCTGTAGAATTGGTCAGGCTGGATCAATTTTGAGAGAGCTTGGTCAATCTGTTATAGGGAAGGCCGAACTTAGTGTTAAAGCTAGGTAGGTATGTAGGTAGAAGCGGTTGTAACAGCAAACCATGCTGATACATACGAGTAATTAGCACAAAAAGTGCCGTTTTAATACCACAACTCAAGTGACCTAAGCGGATGTGAAACGGGTGTGGCTTGTAGGGAAAGGGAGAAAGAGTAAAGATTATTCGAATCCACCCCGTTGCATTGAGGAAACTGATAATATCCCCAACGCTTATCTCCGCTAATTCTACCAGGTTGTCAGGCCTTGCCTAGAGCCGGACACTTACAAAGGAAGTGTAAGATAGTTTCTTTCTCCTTAGTAGTATTGCAGCTGTGATAGTGAACATTAAAAGGAATGCCTATTCTGGCCGCATGAAGCCCGATGGGCTCATGGCCAGCACTAACTGCCAGAACTCTTGCGATATCTGCACGGTTTCTGTTTAGTAGATCTTGCGTTCTTTTCTGGAAGTATTTGGTCCACATCTGCCAGGAGATGACACAGTTCCGCACCCCCTGCCGTCTACTATCAGCCTTTAGCAGATAATGCGCGAAGATGCCTCCCTTAAGGACCCCCAACGGGGCATTCACCGCCTTTGCTAGGGAAACACCAAGGGCGGATCCCTGCCTCGCGAGTTCATCAGCTCTCACATTTCCCTCAATGTTGCTGTGACCCGGAACCCAAAGAAGACAGATCCTTAACCGATGACCTAGCGAGGCGTGTTCCTTTTTGCACTATTCTACTAGTCTCTTAATGTAGTGTTCAAACTAAATTGAATCGGTGAGTAGTACAAGCACCAAAAATTGAATTTTGGGCTAAAATAAGAAGAATGCTCTACGTATGTAAACTTGCCATTCAGCAAAATAACAGTACATTAGAGAGCCAAATAACGGGTGGGCCATCTAGTGATTTCTTTTTAAATCATAGGTTATTTTGACACTGACAGCTGTTTCCCGCTCGAAATCTTGACAGAAAGTCAGTATCATACCTCCGCGGAACGAAATGAGTCGTTTTACGCTTGAACAACATTGGGAAATATTGAAAACTTATTTCCAAAGTGAGTGCTGTGTAGCCCAAACAGTGCGTTTTTTGGAAAGAAGTTTTGGCCGAAATGAAGCACCCACCGCGCCTGCTGTACGCAAGTTTGTGCAAAAAGTTCGTGAGACTGGTATGCTAGTGGACAACACTCATGGTCCCCGTCGTCGTACGGTGCGCACAGACGAGAATGTGGCTGCTGTAGCCGAGTGTGTGAGACTCAATTCACGAACATTAACTCGTCATCGATCTCAACAGCTCAACATTTCACGCACTAGCCTGAGGAGAATTCTGCACAAAGATCTGGGATTATTCGCTTACAAGGTCCAATTGATTCAGCTATTGAAAGCGCACGACCATCCGCTTCGTTATCGCTTCGCAGTTTGGGCCTTAGAGCAGCTTTAATTGGACAACGATTTTGAGCGAAAAATCATCTTTTCTGACGAGGCACATTTTCATCTCGGCGGCTACGTTAACAAACAAATTTGCCGCATCTGGGGCTCGGAAAACCCGCACGTTATTGTCGAGAAGCCAATGCATCCACAGAGAGTGACAGTTTGGTGCGGATTGTGGAGTGGTGGCATCATTGGACCATTTTTCTTCGAAAATGAGGCTCGGAACAACGTTTCGGTCATCGGTGGGCGTTACAGAGCCATGTTAACGACTTTTTTTTTTTACTGAAATTGAAGACATGGATTTGGACGACCTCTGGTTCATGCAGGATGGCGCGCCATGCCACACAGCCCATGCCAAAATCGGTCTTTTGCGCACCAAATTCCCAAATCGTGTTACCAGCCGTCTTGGCGATGTCAATTGGCCGCCTCGGAGCCGCGATTTGACCCCTTTGGACTTTTTTTGTGGGGAACCGTGTAGGACCGATGTTATGCCAACAATCCAGAAACGATTCAAGCACTTAAGGCCAATATCATCCAAGCAATCCGTGAGCTACAGCCCGAAACCATCAACAATGTCTTGGAAAATTGGAGTGATAGAATGCGCTACTGCGAAGCCAGCCGAGGCAGCCACTTGAACGACGTTGCGTTCCATAATTAATGGGAATGTTTGCTCTTACTAATAAAGCCATAATACATGGAAAAAATTTCATTTTGTTCATTTTATTGCATTTTTAAAAAGAAACTTGTAGTTGGCCCACCCTGTATATACACGCTTTTCACTGATTGTATGGAAGCACCGTACAAATGCGGTTAGTTATTTCTGTTTTTCTCAAAAGCGATATTTTGTACATGTACTGTTCTTCCTTTGCGGTGTTGCTGGAATAACTCGTAGGGATCGAGTGCGCAACACCAGAGTACGCGAGGCGCTTAATGTTGAGCAGCTACTTCTCCGAACGGAACGACCTATGCTTCGATGGTTTGGGCAAGTAGTGCGTATGCCCCCAGACCGGCTTTCAAGACGTGCCATGATTGCCATGCCATCAGGTAGGCGACTCCTCGGTAGGCCTAGAAATAAATGGTTGGATCAAGTCCGACATCTCTACTGGAGCCGTCTAGTAATTCCCCCGATGCGTTGAAGTCAATGGCGGAGGATCAAGAAGGATGAAGGGTCCACCTGAGCATCCTACCCCCGCGACCATTAGCGGGCCATTGAAAATGTATGTATGTACTTATGTGGGATGACAATCATAAACAACTTGAATACTACTACTCGGGTAACTACTCGTAATATCTCCTTTCAATAAACATGTGCCTCAAACTGAGGTACTTTGAGGTACTCGTAGTAAGGGACTTTGTCTATTTGAGCTCCGCTGTACATCCTTAAAAAAAAATGCGACACCAGTGCTTAGATCAGCCGGATCTACACCCAATATGCGAGCATGTATATGTTTATACACCTCCAAAACGAAAGACATTCCAGTATTATACTTTCATATTATCGAATTGCCACATATATTCTACTACTCGATTAGATAGAAAATAAGTAAAAAGATAACAATTGATTTTTTTTGTATTTGATTAGCGTCATTATCAACAACTTATCACTTTGGGTTAACCATAACACCCAAGTAGTGAATGTGCATCAATCGAATATTTTTTTTCTTTTGAAGTCCATTCTGACGTTATTTTCACCTCAACAACTCACTTCTAATAGAGTGACTCAATGAATGTATCTTTCATCAAGTAGAACGTGCTGAGAGGAATAATTCATGAAGATGATTTAATTGGCTTGGCCAGCTGACGTAATTATTGGCCAACAGCAATCGCCTCCATTCATTTGAATGTTTGATTGTTTATCTATGCAAAAATAATTAATTCAAATACTTAATCTAATATTCTGTAGTTGATTTACTTTCCGTGTTTGCTTATTTAGAAATTTATTACGTTTGGCGTACGACGAAAACTTTATTTATACCGGCTTTCAGGTCGTTACACTGAGGAGTAATCAAAAGAACATTAAAGTACGCTTATTACATAAAATGATATTCCCTTTCGTTTTTTTATTTTCCTCACTTTCTTTGACGGAAGTAGAAGTTGTACTTAATGTCTGGACAAACTACTAGTAATTTGTTTTGCATAGAAATGGCGCGTTCTATAAACAGAGAAAGGAATTTTAATTTCATTTACTACAATTGACTTTAGCTACGCGTTGCTAAAGGTGGACGGACTGTGCATTTCAATCGATATTATATGTACAATATTTACATACAATACAATACAGCCAGTGGTTCTCAACCTTTTCGATAAAGTAAACACCTAAATCAGCAGCTTTGAACAGTGACAATTGTTGCCTAAATCTGATACTAAGTCATCTCTTAGAGTTGGCCAGACGAGTGTGTGCCTGATGAATGGAATCTCAGCACCGTTTGCTCGATACACAAGAAAGGAGACCCCTCACAACTGTGCCAATTATAGAGACATCAGTCTCTTTAACATTGTATACAAGATCTTTTCTGCGATAGTGTGTGAATACCTGAAACCTTTTACCAACAGCCTGATTAGCCCCTATCAGTGCGGTTTCAGGCCAGGAACGTTCACTATCTTCACACTTCGACATATCCTGGAGAAAACCCAAGAACTTCAATTCGATACTCATCATCTCTTTATCGATTTCAAGGCCGCCTATGAACACATATACCACCTTGATCAAAAAGTTCCCGGAATAAAAACCGTGTGGCGCTCCCATCGTTCCGATTTGAGTTCTGTTTTCTTTGTTAAGTTGGTACATCTGTTGTTGATATTCCCTCTTAATCTTAGCGTCATAGCTTGACATTTGCAAAAGTTACGTAGCCAAGAGTACATCTATCTCTGTGTGTGTTGGCGATTTTCTACCAGACCAGAATTGTGGGCAGAAAACTCGTGGATTTGCACCATGATAACGCACCGTCGCACAGTGCCATCATTATTCGTAATTTTTTGACGAGAAATGCAACAAATACCATCCAACAGCCACCGAATTCACCTGATTTGGCTCCCTGTGACTTCTTTCTGTTCAATCGAGTTAAAAAACCATTACGGGGACTCGTTTCAGCAGCCGAGAGGAAGTAATGGAAAAATCGCAGGAAGCACCGATGGACATACCGAAAACCGAATATAAAAAATGTTTCGAAGATTGGATCAAGCGCTGGCATAAGTGTGTTGCAGTCGATGGGGATTACTTTGAAGGGGACAATATAGATTTAGATGAATAAACTTGAATTTTTAATTTTCTAAATAAATTCCGGGAACTTTTTGATCAAGGTGGTATAGAGAGGAGCTATATCTAGTATAGCTGCCTGCCAAACTTGTCCACAGGATGACAGGATGATGATGAAGAACGTACCTGAAAAATTACCGCCAATGTCACAAAAAAGTTACAAACATTTGTTAATCGCTATCTAAGAAAAATATTACTAGTACTTTGGTCAAATCGCATTTCAAATGAACAGCTTTATGGGAGAATGGGCCAGGAATATGTACAATGGAATTCGCTAACAGAACAGGGCGTTGTTCAGAGACTGTGCCTCTACTGCGATAACTTTGACGTAGGCTGCAGAGACGAAGAAAAGCAAGAGACCATCGTTCACTTCCTATTTATGGAGTTGTCGATAGCATTATTGTTGTCCTGTGCTTGTCAATATTAAGAGAGCTGCTTTGTTGAATATCATTTCAATGGCCAACACGAACTCAATTTCTTCCGGATAGCAAAGAATAATTAGTTCTAGCAGTAGGCGGAGTGAACCACTGGAAAAATAAAGACAAAGGGTGACAGCATGTCAAAATCGCTTCATCACCTTTCCGTGGAGTACGTTGGATAGTGAACTATCGATGAGCGTGTGCTGAGTCTGGATCAACGGATGTGTCTTCAGGTCAGCGGATACCTTATTTGAGCTCTTTCTATATATATTTTGAGCTGAAGCATGCAAGGATCTTAGATGGTGGTGGATGAACCCTTAACGGACCACCGGTAGCGTTCATATTCCCAAATTTCAAAAATTTACTCAACACTCCACAGTTTTCTCCGTTACCGCAATATGCAGCCCCTTTCTTCACAGACGAGCTCTTAGACTCACTCTTTTGGAAGTGAAACGCGCAGTTGATTTCTCTAAAACGAGGAAAGCCCCAGGTGACGATCGGATCCCTTTCGAATTTTACAAAAACAGTTCCACAGAATTTCTCACTGCACTCACAAATGAATTTAATAAAATTTTTGAAACAGCCAATGTCCCAGAAAGCTTTAGAAGAGCGATAAATTTCCCATTGCACAAAAAAGGTGAGCTAGATAATCCAGCCTTTTCTTTTTTGAATACTTCGGCAAAACTATTTAGTGCTTTGATATTTAATAGGCTTACACAATGGATGGCAAACAATAGAATTTTAAATGAATACCAGGCGGGGTTCAGAAAGCATTATTCAACACTGGATCACATTTTTACTCTCCCCATCATTGCAGAGTTTTTTAAACAAAGTAGCAAAAAGCTATATGTCTTTTTCGTTGACTTCCGTGCAGCTTTTGACTCCATAGCGCGTGAAGCTCTTTTCTATAAGCTGTACAAAATTGGTTTATCAAGTAAAGTGATAAATGTGCTAAAAGCGATGTATGAGAGCAACGTGGCGTACGTATGGAATGGAGAGAATGGGTGCGTTTTGGTGAAACCTCGCTTCTCAGTGAAGTAAGATTTAATACGGAGTACAACAACACAAAGTGACTTGGAACCACTTTAACTTTTCTTCTCAGTCGAACATGAGTTGGGATGGATGGGAAGAGCTTTTTTTCCCTGAGAAAAGCTATTTCGTTCAACTGGAATGATTCAGTAGTATTTCATACATTTAAGCACAACTTTTTCATACTTTTTACTTCAATTTCAATTCAATCACCAATCTTCAAACAATTAAGATTGACTAAGAATCGTTTTATGGAGAAGCTTTCACTCTACTTTGCATAATTCTCACCAAAACACACCTAATGTATCGGAAGAATTTGGAACACAAATGGGAGTTAAGCAAGGATGCATCTTAAGCACGCTACTCTTCTTCATATTTATCAACGACATAGTAGGAGAAGTAGGAGGAGGGATCGAGCTTGGCGGTGTGCGGATACCGGCGCTAAAGTTTGCGGACGATATAGTGTTTTTATCGGAGACAGTTTTAGGGATGCAGCTTACTATGAACCGTCTTGAAAACGACTGTAAGCAATGGAATTTGACGGTGAATTTATCAAAATCAAAGATGATGATTTTTAGAAATGGCGGTGGAAGATACTCTCGCAACGAAAAGTGGTCCTATCGGGGTGAAAACGTTGAAATAGTGAAAGAATATAAATATTTAGGTGTGCTAATTACATCCAACCTCAATATGAAAAAACACTTTGAATGTCAACTAGCAGCAGCTAAAAGAGCTATTTCATCAGTTTGGGGACGTTGCGTCAACAATAAGTTTATCGATCACACAGCGAAGAATAAATTATTTCGTACAACTGCTGCCTCTATACTGCTGTACGGAGCCCAAATTTGGGGTTATTGCTTTTTTGAAGAAGATGAAAAATTTCTAAGGTACTTTTTGAAACGAATCTTTCGACTTCCAATATGTACACCGAATTATATGCTGCATCTAGAAACTGAAGTCCCTCCTCTCTTTTTAGATACCCTAAAGCTGCATATAGATTATATTGTAAAAGTAGTGGAAATGGATGATGGAAGACTGCCCAGGATTGTTCTGAAGCATATACTTTCGACAAGAGGGCACTTGGTTCAAAAGTGGGAGTAGTTGGCAGCAAATTATGCGCGAGCTTAAATATTGCATCTGATATGCAACTTTCAATGATAAAACCTATGCTTACAAATGTTTTGAAAAATGCAGGTAATTCCATGTATGAGAGATTTGTAGCTGAAGCACATTCATCGCAACATAGGCTGATGTACAGTAGGCTGAATTTTAACCACATTGAAAGCGACTCAACGTACTTCCTCAATCGTTACTCTCTGCATATGATAAGCGCAATATTCAAACTTAGAGGTGAACTAACAAGTCTTTATTTTATTCCACATCGACTCAATCTGCCAATTTTATGTGACCTGTGCAACCTTAAAGAGAGGGAGGATGTTTACCATTTCATTGGAAGATGTCCCATTTTAGGAGAATTTCGCGCGAGATACTTCGGAGCAATTTCGCTAGACTTGGATGAGGTGATCAACGTACTGAACGGAAGTCATGGTTGGGATGTTTTGTACAACTATGCTGCAGCTGCAATCCGCTACAGAGCCCGTATTTTGAAAGGCGATTTTTAAACAGAAATAGCAACCATATTGTCAATCTGGTAGACGGCCTTAAGCCAAACCATAAACGACTATGTATATACTGTTTGTGAAAATTATATGAAGTTAATAAAAAGCCTATCTAACTAACTAACTAACTATTCCCAAAGTGGGTTGGTTATTGACATCGGTGTATCCGGCCCTTTGTCCCATGGGTTACAAATAAGAACCTGACCCTCCAGTTTGGGAACTGTACCGTCGGAGTAATTTCCCTACCATTCAACCACAAGCATCTGATAAGGTTAATAACACTGTTGACGACCCTGGAAAACGAAAAAAAGACAACGGCATTCGAGCATGCATTTTTCGATGGGATGGGCCGAGCAAAAGAATGATCAAAACTTCGATATGTATTACGCCGATTGGTACAGGTAACCGATTCAGCGTCTAATTTGATGCATATTTACCACTAGAGGCCATTAGAGGCAGACGTAGGCAGAAAGTATTATTTCCGGCATGTAAATAAGGGCCTTATGAAAATCCACAACAAGGCTATATAGGCCATCATTAGTGTTATATGCGCCAAGCTCCCACAGAGGAAGGTGATGACGGCGTCTTCTACGAGATCCTGGACAAATCGAATGGCAATGCCGTTGCCATGACGTTAAAATTGTGTTTTAACAAAATGTTACGAATAGAGGGGCGGATCATTTACAACAGATTGCTCACAATAGCGGAGGAGAAAGGGGCTTTGTCCAACCAGCAATTCGGATTCCGAAAGTCTCGCTCAACAATTGACGCCATTAAAGCTGTAGTTAATATAGCAGCGGAAGCAATTGAAGGTGAAAGATGGCGATACGGCACCAAGGAATACTGTGCAGTAGTGACGCTAGATGTCAAAAACGCATTTAATTCGGCAGACTGGCCCACTATAAGAAGATCTCTTGCTAGGATGGATACACCATCTTACTTGCTGCAGATAATGGCGAGCTACTTTACCAACAGGAAACTGAGGTATGATACCGACGAAGGAGTGAAGTACTACGATGTTACAGCTGGGGTCCCGCAAGGATCGGTGCTGGGCCCATTACTATGGAACATAATGTACGACGGAGTTTTACGACTACCACTGCCACCTAAAGTGAATATAATTGGATTTGCTGACGACATCGCTGTTGTTACAGTAGCAAAACAAATCAGTGAAGTAGAATCAGCTACAAATGTGGCAATCAGTCAAACCAAAAGCTGGCTAGGATCCGCCGGTTTAGAATTAGCTGACCACAAAACTGAAGCTGTTCTAATAACCAGTCGGAAATCTGTGGAATATATGAATGTACAGGTTGGAACCCAAATCATCAGATCCAAAGAAGCAATCAAATACTTAGGAGTAATGCTCGACAATAGACTGCGGTTTAAACAGCATGTTGATTATTCGAGCAAAAAAGCGTCACGACTTCAGACAGCACTCTCAAGGATAATGCCCAACATTGGAGGACCTGGATACGCTAGGAGGATCCTACTATCCAGAGTTGTCAGCTCAGTCCTTCTTTATGCGGCTCCGGTTTGGGCGGGGGCTCTCGCGACCAAAGAAACAAGGAGGAAACTTACATCAGCCTACAGACTCTGCGCTATAAGGACCATCAGTGGTTTTAGAACTATCTCTGACGAAGCAGCCTTTGTCATAGCAGGAATGGTTCCTATCGACATCCTGGCGAACGAGATGCAGAGAATCTACAATCGGAGAGGCTCGAGCCATCAAGAGGCTAGCGAAAGAAGAAGGGTTATAGAAGAAGAAAAAGCAGCTTCAAGAGCTGTGTGGCAAGATCGATGGGATAATGCGGTTAAAGGCAGATGGACCTATAAATTAATCCCCACCATCGACATTTGGATAAACCGAGCACATGGGAACTGCACCTACCACCTCACGCAGTTCCTGTCTGGCCATGGAGGTTATCGCAAATATCTTTACCGGTTTGGACACGATAGCTCTCCGTTGAAGATACGGAGCATGAGGAAAAATGGATGGAAATTTGCGCGTTTATTACGCATGTGCAAATGCAGCTTCGAATTCAAGAACGAATACGTCGAGAAGCAGAAAGTACAGCATAAATTGCTAACCAGCCCCGCGAAGTAATACCTAACGGCAGTCCCGCGGGGAGAGTGGTAGAAGTGCGAAGGGTGTGTGTTTAGTACGTAGGCGTATTCCTGAAATCGATTACTCAGGTTTGCGAATCGTGCATGCTAGTAGCACTCGGGCTATTAGTATGAAGATTACACATCCCTGGCGCAACCTAAAAAAAAAAAAAAAAAAAGAGGGACGGAGGCCAACTTTCGATTGGCGCAACACACTCGTGCAGTATATTAGATATCCAGACATTAAGAAGTGTAAATGGACCATTACCTCCAGAACGGAGCAAATTCAACGAAATACTGTGAGGAAGTTTGACGTTGAGCGGCTGCAATCGTAAATTACCGCCAGAACCTATGCCGATCGAATATCTGTAAATCTCTAACGAAATCCTTAGCTGCTAATAGTAAATACAGAAAACTAGAGCTGGTTATCTCTCGGCCTTGGTTTGATGATGCTTGATTCTTAAAGCAGACCCCCTTAGGACAAAACAAAATATATATTGTCAGTAAAAATGGCCAATGCCCACCGGCAAAATGGCACGACAGGCAGCTACAACTTCGAGGTAGTTAGAGACTTTGTCTACCTGGGCTCCGCAAAGTCGAGCGGTCACACCAGCACAGAAATCAAGCGAAGAATCAATCTTGCCAATCACCTGTTTTTTTTTTTTTTTTTTGAGTACGACCGCCTGACCGCCTTAGGTAACGAAGCCGTCTCTAAAATAAATAAGGTAACACTTGCAATAGACTCTAATCATTCTAATCTTGTTGTATAGCGCAGAGGCATGTAGCTTATCAAAATGAGATGAGGGTGTCTCTGATTACTTTAAAAAATGTTCTTCAAGTGATCTTTGGTCCGATCTGCATCGACGACAAATATAGGCGACGACACAATGATGAATTGTATGTCCTGTAGATGGCGTGGGCTACGGCCTAAAAGCTCTGAATCCACACAGGAAGGACGCCGTAGTAGAGGAAAGCTTCACCTTAGGTGGCGCGATCAAATTGAAAGGGACCCCAACCAACTTCGTGAGCGCAACTTTAGGTATCTTGCTAATAACCGAGTTGGATGGAAGGACCCAAGTTCACCTTGGACTGTGCACAATCTGTAAGTAAGTTTGTACAGAAGATTGTCTTCTTTTTAACGCCTGGGTTATGCAGATTTCTGGCGTTTAACAAAGATCGTGTTTACATCCTACGCTCATTTTGTGGCTTGCTGATCCCCATTCTGACTGTTCTCCTATCACTTAGTTGATGATTCAATGAGAGTATAGGGTCCTGCCTTGTACTCTGAAATCTAAACCATTATTCTTTTGTCCGATTATTTTTCTCCAGTAAGACTTTTTTTTTTCCCCTTGATGCAATGTAATCACTGCTCTACCCACCAACTTTTCCGAAACACGCTGTATCTGCGTGCCATTGCTTTGTTCGCAAAAAAAAAGCAATATTTTAAGTTGGTGAAATACGAGTAGATATATATCATATTTCAAAGCTAAAACCAACCTATGCTGGTGTTCAGGCGTAAACCTTGTTCACGCCCATTTTCATTTGCAACGAATATTTATCATGCAAAGCACAAAGAGAATAGAATGGGATTAGCATAAGGCTATAATCCTCGTTGAACCCAAACAAGAGATTCCTTTACATACACAGTTTTCTTCTTTTACTTAAGCACTCTACGTTAATTCTAATTTAAGGAATAATTCATTCACTAATTCTATTTATGAATTAAAAAGCCTCTTATGTGAGCCGAACCCTGTATATAGTACCTACCTCTTACCCTTCCCTAATAAAACATCGTAAAGAGATTTACAAACTATCCGAAAATCCTTTATTAGTATCCCAAATGTACATATATGGTAGTTTTTAACCCCAACAAATGGAATTCCTACGCTCACATGCTGGATACTTTGAGGTAAACAGGGGCCATCAATTCACCCTTGACCTAAATTCCTCAAATGTGGCATCTGGTTCGCCAAAATGTAACTAAATAGAGATAGATAGATAGAGATAGACCTTGTACACATGGTGAACCACACCGGTGTTCTCTATGGAATCACACCGGCGCACTATCGGTTCTTCTTAGAAAAAAATAAAAATAATAAAAAAAGAAGAACGTTATGCTCTACTGAACCGAACGTTATGTTATTTTTTAATTAAGTGCATAGAAAACTATCAGATTTAACGGTATATTAAGCACTAAATGTACAGCTACCCATCAAAGTATGAAAATTGACTAGACACCGTATGTGATTATGATGAACAATTATTTAATTGGATTGAATTATTATAATTACTTGTTAAAGTATTTTAAAGTGAATTAAAACGCTTCAAATGATTTATAGTAATTTTCCCACGGTAGGGAATAGGGAATAGATATTTAGTATATAGAAGAGCAGTGCGTTTGCCTTGAAGAGCTTAAAAATGTTAACGGATTATAATCAAAGTTGCAGTTCTCTACACACAGAAATAACCTATGTTTGGAGATAATTGATATGGGTTCCCATACAATTAAAGTTGTTTGGAAGTAATTTTGTAAATAAAAATAACTTTTGGGGAAAATAAAATATGCTTGAATCAATCAATAATTACCAAGTCGAACATAGGCATATGTATGTGTTTATGGCAAACATATTTTCATTTCTATACACAATTCTGCAAACAATTCATGTACGGATATTACAACAATTTGCCAACAAATATTGATAGTTAAAAAAATGATTGGAAGAGGTTTTGTGCGTATATTTACGTAGGTATAAGCTAACGATTCGCAATGGATCTCAGAATACTAACTATATTTTTTTTCTTACATTAATCAACATTTGTTTGGAGCTAAGAAATGAAATTCGTACTCTCGCTTTTTTAAAAAAAAAAATATTGAAAGGCAGAACATTTTTGCTAGGATTTGTCTACGCACTAAACTTTACTCAATGTTTATTTAAGTCTAAACGCACTTATACTGTGAGCGTCAAAAGAATGTGTACACCTCCATGTTGCAATTTTAACATTTTATTTCAACGAATATTTTGAATCTTCTTATGAAATATTGGTGAACATTTTATAAGCAGATTTTTCTGAAATATTTGGCAAACAAAACTTAACAAAAAGACTAACAATAAAAAGATCATACAAAAAAATAAATACTTCATTTTCTACGCGTCAAAAAAAAAGTGTACAGTACGCAAACAAAGTTAAAAAGCTTAAATTAGTATTTTGTCTGCTTCCCTTCTGACTTCAAAACAGCTTCTAGTCTTCTTGGCATTGACTCAACCAACTTCTTGGTGAACTCTGTTAGAATTTGTTTCCAATAAAACCGACTTTAACGAGTCTTTGTTGGTTATGGCACGTTTTCGAATCTGCCTATCGAGATACTCCCACGTATTCTCTATCGGGTTAAGGCCCGGGGATTGCGAAGGATGATCCAGCTGCCTAGGCGTCCGATAATGTAATTATTTTTTTTACCAATTTGGCTGTGTGCTTGGGGTCGTTGTCCTGCTGGAAGACCCATAATCAATCTAACCCCAATTCATAACTTGATGTAAGTTTTCCCTCAAAATGTTGAGGTTAACAGTTTTGTTCATTGTGCTGTCAATGAAGACTATATTTCCAACGACCGATGCCGCAATACAGCCCCAGACCATAAACGAACCCCCACCGTGCTTTATAGTTGAGTTTAAACTGTTTTCTTCCAATTCTCTGTTTTTGCCTGTCCATATTTTGGGCTGCTTCTTCGAACCAAATATCTCAAATTTGCACTCGTCAGTAAAAATAACCTCTTTTTAGAATGAGAAACCCTTATGTTTATGCTTTTGGGTGTGAAGCAGTCATCGCTTATGGTTCTTTTTTGAAATATAAGGTTTATTGCGAGGCACTGTGCCATGTAACCAGTAACTATGTAGCGTCCGGCGAACAGTGCTTGCGCTAACGAGGACTTCAGAAGCTTATGGGCTTATAGGCTTTCACTTTCACTTCAACCTTTTTGACCAGCAAGAAAAACTCGCTGCAGTCGGTGAGTGCAGTAAAAAGACAAAAATTTATGGGTTTTGTTGGCCTTGCATAACATGACATTGGCTCTGCGATTCGCACGTATAACGTGCGCTTCCGAATCCCGAATCATCCTCCCCAGACTACCAGTTACCCGAAATTATTCCAGCAACAGCAAACCGCCCCCGGTGCCGAAACCAAATGTTAAGTTCTCCCGAGCAGAGGTACGCCAAAACGTCCGCAAGTACGTGTTCAGTCGGTTCTTTGATCGCGTTAAGAACTATGACAAGGTTCTGGAGAAAAACTTCCCCTCTGCCGTTCAGGTGTACCGCATCTTCTTCGACGGCGTCAAGGAATTCTTCGCTGACATGAAGAGATTCCTGAAAGTTTATCGAATTGCGAATGAATCACCCAAAGGACCAAAGGCCCTGAACCGCAAAGAGCTGGAGTTATTCCTTCAGATGCCGCGCGACATGGTGAAAGTTGCACCGGCAATCATACTCTCATCACTGCCAATGATTGGCTATGCCGCCTTTCCCCTTGCTTATATGTTCCCGAGGGCTTTCTTGACTTCACATTTCTGGACGCTATAGCAAAAGTTAGAATTCCAGCAGATTACCCTTTGCGAAAGGTTCCGGAACAATCGACCCGTATTCCGATGCCTGCAGGCTCTGATGGATTCCCGCAGAGATGACGGATATTATGAAAAGCTGAAAATAATTCTCGGCCTCCTTGGCAGCGGCTTCTATCCGTCTGTGAAACAGATCTTGGAAGTGAAGGATATCTTCGCGCAACCACCATACGCTTACGACTCGCTCAGCTCTACACATATCAAACTGCTTGCACAGATGCATGGCATACCGGGAGCTCTGTTCAGGCAACGCCGAATGGCTGAACATGCGTTTTTAGTTCATTTTATGGACTTGGCGATCATGCGTGAAGGTGGTGTCCACAATATACCACGGGATTCGCTTCGGTATTCGTGTTTCCTGAGAGGTCTGAACCCGGGCAATCTGACCCATGATGAGATGGTTGAGTGGCTGAGGAACTGGACGGAAATATCGCTAGCGTTGAGGAAAGAACACATGACTTTGTATTTACATCTACCCATTTTCTTGGGCTATAACCATCCCACTTGATATATGGCAAATAATATGTCAACTTGAAACTTTTTTTTTTTTTTAAGTTACTGTTATAACTTATTTAAAAAGTAAGAAAAGAAAAATACATTTGGCATAGGCTTATGTCTCCGTAATTTTTACTGCACTTTCTGCTGAATTTTCTCGCTTCCCTGACAATAGACCGTGCTTCACGTTCGGATAATCTTTATGGCCTACCAGGACGAGGTCGATCCTTAACGCCTTTTAACCTCTCAAATTTGTCTAAAATTTTGTTTAGATGTGTTATGGTCTCTATCCACTATATCTGTAAGTCCCGCAATGATTTTCCTTCCTTTCTTAATTTTAACACAAGTTTGAGCGTTTCAATTGAAATTTGTTTTCCCATTTTGAGAACGATCTGCTTTGAACACAAAATGAAGCTACTTTCCTTGTAAATAAGTAAAAACAAATGAGATATCTCTTCTTTGATTCCGTAAAAGCTGAAAAAAAAAGAAAAATAAACCAATCTTATGGTGTTTTCCCGACTAGCGGAATCTGTTACAGTGTGTGCCCCTAGTTGCACACTTTTTTTTGACGCGTAGAAAATGAAGTATTTTTGTTATTTTTGTATGATCTTTGTATTGTTAGTATTTTTGTTAAGTTTTGTTTGCCAAATATTTCAGAACAATCTGCTTATAAAATGTTCACAAATATACAAAGAAGATTCAAACCATTTGTTGAAATAAAATGTTAAACTTGCAACATGGAGGTGTACACTTTCTTTTGACGCTCACAGTACGTTATTTTTCTCACCACTTGCTTTTAAATAATAATTTAATAAACAGTTTAAGAAATCAATTTGAAAATGTATTCTACAAAATATAACTAACTGGAATAATACACTTTGTTCCGGACAAACATATTGGAAAACCAACAAACTGCCGCAAATATACAGGGATTATTGTATAATAGTAATAGGCAAACACGAATTTTGTGATCCCTTTTACGGGGTTTCTACCGAAGCGATTTTCATAAATTATATACCGTTGGAAAGCTCTTTCTATGCAGATGTGCACACCCAGGCCAGGTTAATAAGAAAGCTGAAATCGCCCTATAAAAGTAAGTCATATAAGCCGGTGGCAATGGTGTAGTGGTAACGTCGTCAATTACCCCGCTAATGGGTCATAGTTCAAATATATGAAGAGCTCATAGAGTGCGCTCTGAGCATACTCTGAACGAAAAAAGAAAAACGAATTCAGAGCTCTGATGTGTCTGAGCTAAAAAAGAAAAACGCCTATTGAATACCGGGCGATGCGGAATAGAAGGTAACGAAGCTGCGGATTCGATAGCAAGACAAGGTACAGCATAACCCCCTACGAGATGCCCCAAAATGTGTACCCTATCGGAAGATGTTATAACTTTTGCAAATAGCGACAACTGTCAATTTTGTTTTGATATTTGTGAAGTAAACAGATGCAGAATAAACGTCGATAAGCCATGGAACGCTATAGTCCTCAAGATCGTGACTATTTTTTTACAGAATAATTCGTGAGTGATTTTGGCGCATTCATCATGAGCGACGAAGGCCATTTCCACCCGAAAGGATACGTAAACAAACAAAATTTGCGCTTCTGGGGCACTGAGAATCCGCGTATCAATTACAAAGAGCCATTACACACCATTCAAAGTCACTGCATGGTGCGCCGTTTACGCCGGGTGACTGGTGAGCGACACAGATCAACGAGTTTTTATTACCGCAAATTGATGAATTGGGACTGGAGGATATGTGATTCCAACAGGTGCACATGCACACACAGCTGGCGCGACAATGGACATTTTGAAGGATGCGTTTCCGGGTCGCCTAATGTCTCGTTTTGGCGATTTGCACTGGCCGGCAAGATCATCTGATTTCACCGCTCCAGACTTCTTTTCTTTGTGGTTTTTTGAAGTCACGGGTCTATGAGAACAAGCCACAGACTCTGGAAGCTCTCAAAGAAAATATCCGACAAGAGTGCGAGAGCTTATCGCCTGAAGTTCTCGCCAAAACGATTGAAAATGCGGTAAAAACACCCAAATCAACAATGGCGGCGCCCACTTCAGCGATATCATCTTCGAAGTAATGGAAAAAGAAAAACATAAAAACATTTAAAAAAAAAAAAAAGAAATTATGTCGTTTCATTTTGAAGATACTACCTTGATCAAAAAGTTCCCGGAATTTATTCAGAAAATTACAAATACAAGTTTATTCATCTAAATCTATATTGCCCCCTTCAAAGTAATCCCCATCGACTGCAACACACTTATGCCAGCGCTTGATCCAATCTTCGAAACATTTTTTATATTCGGTTTTCGGTATGTCCATCAGTGCTTCCTGCGATTTTTCCATTACTTCCTCTCGGCTGCTGAAACGAGTCCCCGTAATGGTTTTTTAACTCGATTGAACAGAAAGAAGTCACAGCGAGCCAAATCAGGTGAATTCGGTGGCTGTTGGATGGTATTTGTTGCATTTCTCGTCAAAAAATCATGTCTTTTGCGACGTCAACACGGCCTCTTTTTTGCATGAAATTGAGGTCTTTTGGCACCAACTTTGCTGCTACACGACGGAAACCCAAATCATTAACCAAAATGTCTTGGACGGATCCATAGGCAATGTTCAAGTCCACCGCTATCTCTCTGATGGTTAATTTGCGGTTATTGACCAACATTTCTTTTACTTTATCAATGTTTTCGTCGGTTTTCGATGTCGATGGTCTGCCACTGCGTTCATCATCTTCGATTGGCTCACGACCACTTTTGAGCCGCTCGTGCCACTGGTAAACGACCGTTTTCTTTAGAGAATCGTTGCCGAAACACTTTTCCAACATTTCCACCGTTCGCGCACCATTAAATCCGTTTTTTACGCAAAATTTAATACAAGTTCGTTGTTGCAAATTTAAATCCATTTCTAAAATTGTAAAAAATCGCCAACACACACAGAGATAGATGTACTCTTGGCTACGTAACTTTTGCAAATGTCAAGCTATGACGCTAAGATTTAAAGGGGATTATAAACAACAGATGTACCAACTTAACAAAGAAAACAGAACTCAAATTGGAACGATGGGAACGCCACACGGTTTTTATTCCGGGAACTTTTTGATCAAGGTGGTATACCAATACAACATCGGGTGAGTGTTTTTGGGCCACCCTGTCCCTCCGACAGATTCCACTCACAAATAGGAAAACGTAACAACTACATGATAAAACAAACATAGCCTTTAGAAGTTAGATCGAAGCCCAAGCTATTCGCGCTGCTCTATGATGGCAAAAAGTGGACCGAAAATGTATCTTTATGGTACTCCGAAAGTTTTAGTAAGAAACTCAGATTGCCTTACTTTCGAATTTAAAATCATGTAGAAGACATGGGATTGAATCTATCTCGAAAATTTGATTGATTAACTGATTAACATTCAAACGTGTCAAAATAGTGGCTTTGCCTTGATCCATTGACATTTGTATCAGTAATCTTGAGCAAAGCTTTTGTGGAAATTTGTCTGAACTTGATAATTCACCGATGCTTTCCTGCGGTCCAAAAAAAGACAATATTTATGTACACATAAAGCATAACTAACGAGATTGACATCAAAATCGATTTAAATATTCAGTGAGGCGAAAGAAAATCTAAAACTATAAATAAAATGAAATGAAACCAAATAATGGAACACCTGCCTCAGTCTTCACTTCTAAGGAGCCCGAAGTATTCTCATATAAAATACACTAAATCCAGCAAGTCAAGGCACTTTTTTTTTTGCTCATAATCGATGTTTCCTTCCTTCAAGACTGATAAAGCATACACTGCTTCCGAATACACACCATAAAATATTAATCTCCCAAGGAGCATCAAACAGGAAAGTGTTCTTTTCATTTACCAGTTATGTGACACATCCTTTCGTGTGAATACTGCGATTATATTTATGACATACTCGTTCATGGATGTACATCCATACGTACATATACCAAATGTGTTTTCGTAATAAATTTCTTTTGATATTACTCCAAACATGCGTATCTTATAAGACAACAAATCTGTTTTATTGATTTCTTTTTTCACATCTGGGATTTTCAAGGGATTTTCCTACAAAAGGAGAGCGTTCTTTGTTATGTAACGTGTGAATGAATTCCAGATATCACGACTCCCCGTTGAAGGCTTTGTGACGCTATCAATTTATATTTTTAAACTCTACGATCTACCCGCCATCAATCCAGTGGCGGGAATCCCTCGTTTGAAATTTGTCATTGGGGTGGGATTTTCGCTGGCTATTCTCAAGTATCAATCAAAAAATATATCTACTTAAAAAGTTAAATAAAAAACGGCGTTTTGTATTGTGTAAATTTTCTTTTGTGATGAACAACAGAAATTATAGAAGATAATGGTGAGCACAGCTTCGACAAACTGTCTACAGAATGAGATAGACCAACGAATACTTTTGTAAATAGATGACGTAATGAAACCGGTACTAATGTATCTATGGCGTTTAGCTGTGCAGAAGTGTATGATTAGATTAGTGCCTGAAGAGAATGAAGTTTAAATATTATCATTGCATGGCCAAGGTTGAAAAGGCATCACCGAGACTTTCAGTACCACCAGAGGTTTTAGAAAGAGCGATTGGCTGTCGGGCATCTTTCAAATATTGTGGTAGAAAAATCACTACAAAACTTAAGAGGCAACACATCGGACAACTACTTGCCTATGCAGACGATATTCGCATCATCGAAAGATTAAGGCGAGCCGTCACTGGCGGTTAGTTAGGCAGGTTAGTCCTATTACAAACGACGATAAGATAAAATACCTAGTCCTGTCATAAGTTCTGTTACAAGTGCAAAACGTCATAACAATTAAAGAACAAAACCGTTTGGATTAGTATTTATAAAATTTATTTTCTTAAATAGTAAGTATTTAAAAAAGGCGGTTTAAGAAAAGTGACCGCCTTTTGCTCAGCGCAGGCCCTCAAACGGTGTAGCCACAACAGCGCACAAGGCGCAACAGCACATGAAGAGTCTAGGCCTAGCTTCTCACAACCTCTCGTGTTGTGGGAGATATATTTTTCGCACGAATGGAAGGGACCTACCGTTTGTGCCGTAATTTTTATTTTGTTCTTGAGAAGCTTTCTCATGACAACTCTCGGATGTTTGTCAAACGTTCGCGAGAGGTGGGACCGTGAAAAAACGTTTGGTGTTTTCTGGGATTCGAACACTGAATCTCATGTGCAGTGGTCCCACACACTAACCACTGCGCCACGACGCCCACGCATCACCCCCATCGCACGTGTTATGGGTTTACTCCCGAATTCACAAAAAGTGAAAGGTTCAACTGATCTGTTCCACGATCTTTATTATATTGTTTTAAAAATGCATACATAATGTAGTAACAGAACACAAAATACATAAACATAAAGCACACACATCGAAAGCGTGATGAATTTACTCTTAATCCATACTTTGGGATCATCTTAGGGGCTTTCTGGTATTGCAGTATCAATCGGCTCGATAACGAGAGAGTCAGGTTGGAATACTCATGCTGATGTTGTCACTAACCAGTATTATGATATGATGCTGTTAGGGCTGGATGTATAGGGAGAGTCGGCTTAGGATGCCCATATTGATGTTGTCGCTAACCAGTATTATGAAAGGGAACTGTTGCTAAGTCCATTGGGGATGTTTGTGTACATTGCTACAGCTTGTGCTGATGATGCCAGTAGCAAAGTATGTACGTGTACAGTCCATAGTACATACTTTGATGTTGCTATACGAGGTATGTAACACACGCCCACGGCGTATGGTCACAACGGCAGGCACGTTTTCCAGGGGTATGGACATTGTGGCTAATGTGGTTAAGGTACTATTGATGCTCTTTTAATTTCGGTGGGGTCTTTCAAGCGCCATACTCTCCAACACACTGACCACAAACAATAATCGAAAGGATTCAAATTCTGACTTTTGAAGGGCAATCCTCGTATGCAATAAAAGCAGGAGTATTGATTCTAAGCCATTCTTTTGCCTTTATGTGCTGGAGCAGAGTATTATTGGAAAACCCATCTTGCTCCATAAAAAAGGGCATTCGCCAAGCCTTTAACGACGCCTTCTGAGAAATCTTTTTGGTACACCTTTGCCTCAGATTTTTCAAGGTCGGTTTTAGACAAGCTGATGCGCTGTCATGTGACTTCTTTAATAACGTACCTGAACGGATCGTGCGAAACTCACAAGCGAGGCACAATCTATCAAAAATCTGTAAAACTCTTTGCATAAGCCGAGGATATTGACGTAATTGAAGGAACTCAGCTGGCTGTCACTGGTGCGTTTGCAAGCATTGAAACAGAAGCGTCCAAAATGGATTTAGCGGTAAACGAGGGCAAAACCAAGTACATTCTGTTCAGAAGAAGGGGCAATCAACAACAACGAAATGGACAGAACGTGAGTGGGTAGTTGCAACTTCGAGGCAGTAAGGGACTACCTTGGCTCTGCTATTAATTCTGAAAAGGAGATCTATGCAGAAATCAAGCGAAGAATAACTCTTGCCAATGACTGTTTTTTTTTTTGGGCTAATAAGGCAGTTCAACAGCAAAGCCCTATCTCAAACAACTAAAGAGATTCTATATAAAGCCCTGATCAACCCAATCCTGCTTTACACCGCTGAAACATGGACTTTATTAAAAACCTATGAAGATAGCCTTGGATAACCAACTTGGAGTGCGCAACTGGAGGCAATTACTCGTAGTTAAAGAT
This sequence comes from Brachypalpus laphriformis, assembly GCA_945910035.1. Taxonomy (NCBI): domain Eukaryota; kingdom Metazoa; phylum Arthropoda; class Insecta; order Diptera; family Syrphidae; genus Brachypalpus; species Brachypalpus laphriformis. The sequence continues at coordinate 194,432,319 of OX246754.1, read as the reverse complement.
CGAGCTAAATGAAGAGGCTTGTTGGTTGAAGCCCAGGTTCACCCCGAACTGTAGAGTCGCTTGCGTAAGTAAGTAAGTAAGTAGGTGTGTGTTCTGTAAAAAAGTTAACTGTACTCCCTTACTAATAAGTCTTATCGCTACTTAATCTTTTAACCTTAGTCAAAAGTAAAAAACGATCGAATACGGTTCAGAGAATTAATTGAATTAAATTTAAACCAATGTATACTCTTGTATTGGTCTTTCGGGATCCATACATACATTATACAAGGTACGTTGCAAAGTAAACAAAACATTTCAAGGTAATTCTAGTGCGGCCATCTGTTGGCAATTACATGCGTCGGAAAGGTAGATCCTTTACTGATGTACTGTTTCATGACATTTGGACGAATAGAAGCTGAGTTATTGCGTCTGAAGTGGCAGTATGTTTGTGTCATCGGTATAAAAATGAGGATCGGACAAAGAGCTAATGTTTTTAAATTGGTAAAACTTTTACCGAAATGTTTCAATTGATAAACCAAGTTCATGGTGATGATTATTTATCGCGTGTCAGAGTTCATGAGTGTTATACGCGGTTTAAAAACGGTCGTGAGGATATACATGATGAGCAACATGTTGGCCAACCGAAATCTGTAATCACCGACTGACGATTAAAAATTGCTCAGAATTCAACACTTGTGACCGATTTGTTGACTAGAAATCGCGTTTTAACTGTCAACCAGTTGCCTGATTTGGCACCGTGCGACTTTTACCTTTTCCGAAAAATGCATTTGCGATAAAATGAAAGCGTTTTGTGGACGTAGAAGCCATCCAAACGGCTTGTACCGACGTCCTGAAAGACATCCCGGCCGACGAGCTAAAACACTCATGTCAAATGAGTGTGGCTTTTACATCATGCAAACCGCTGTATTGAGTCGGAAGCTGACACTTTTAAATTAAAAAAATTATTATTATTTTATTTTTAAAAAGTCCTGTTTACTTTGGAACACACCTAGTACGAATATATTATACATATTTGTTTTTTTTTTTTTGTTTGCTTGTGCTATAAATTGTGTTTCGTGTTTGCTTGTGAAACGTTTTCCAAAGTTCACTTCGAAGTGGGAATATCAAATGTTTGCCAGATTTAAAACGGGAAACAAAAATGATGCCACGGAAAAATCATGGAATTATTCAAAAGCAAAGCTAGGAAGAGAGGACGTCTTTAGTAGCGTGGTCGGAAAGCACAGCCTGCACGACATCACATCCGACAACGGACTCAGGCTAATCGACTTTGCAGCGGGGCGAAACTTTGTCGTAGCTAGTACGCGGTTCCCACGTCTCGACATTCACAAAGGACCATGGCTCTCCTTTGATCGAAAAACTGTCAACCAAATCGATCACATTGCGATCAGCGCAAGGCACTCTTCCAGTATTCTGTGTGTCCGGACTTTCCGAGGAGCCAACGTGGACTCGGATCACTACCTAGTTGTAACCAAGGTACGGATGCGGATATCCAGAACGGAGCAAAATCAACGAAATACTGTGAGGAAATTTGATGTCGAAAAGCTACAATCGCAAGAGACCGCCAGAACCTTTGCCGATCGAGTTTCTTCTAATCTCAATCTAAGTCCTATGCCGCCAGCAGCAAATGCGGAAGACCAGTGGCAGCGTTGCCAACAAGCCATCAGAGATGGCGCCTCTGATGTACTGGATTTCTCTCGGCCACCACAACGAAACCCCTGGTTTGATGAGGAATGCCGGCAAGCACATGCAGCTAAACAAGAGGCGTACAAAGCGGCGCTGCATAGAAGGACTAGAGCTGCTTACGAGTTCTACGTGCGCAGGAGAAAAGAGAAACATCGACTTCTCAAAAAGAAGAAAAAAGAGCATGAGAAGCGCTCGATCGAGGAGGTTGAGATACTTTATTGAAGGAATAATGTTCGAAAATTTTACCAAAGGGTAAAAAGAACATGCCAGGGTTTCAAAGCCAGAACAGAAGCCTGCAGGGACGAAAATGGCAACAAAGTAGTAGAATCGCAGTCGGTGCTGAGGATATGGAAGGAACACTTCTACAGACTGTTAAACGGCGATGATGACCAATATTCCGCTTTCAGGCAGAACGACCCATTCAACAGTGATGATGGCAGTCAAGATTCCCGTCAACCCGATCAGAATGAAGTGAGGATAGCGATATCTAAACTCAAATCCAACAAAGCTGCTGGAGCCGACGGCCTTGCCGGTGAACTTTTCAAGGCAGGAGGAGATGAGTTGGTAAGGAGCATGCACCAGCTCATCTGTAAAATCTGGTCGGACGAAAGTATGCCCAATGAATGGAACCTCAGCATCATTTGCCCGATCCTGAAGAAAGGAGACTGCGCCAATTACAGAGGTATAAGTCTCCTCACCATCGCATATAAAATCCTGTCTGCCGTATTATGTGAACGGCTAAAACCGATCGTCAACGACCTGATAGGTCCTTATCAGTGCGGTTTCAGGCCGGGAAAGTCCATTGACCAAATATTCACACTACGGCAGATCTTGGAAAAAACCCATGAATATAAAATCGATACCTTTTCATCGATTTCAAAGTTGCCTATGATAGCGTGTATAGAGACAAGTTATACAGAGCTATGTCTAGTCTTGGCATTCCTGCCAAGCTCGTCCGTTTGTGCAGAAGGACGATGAAGAACTCTCGCTGCTCCATCAAAGTCGGTAAGAACATCACCGAACCGTTCGATGTCAGGAAAGGTCTGAGACAAGGCGACGCGCTATCATGCGATCTCTTTAACATAGTACTTGAGAGAATTGTACGAAACTCACAAGCCAACACCGGAGGTACAATCTTTTATAAGTCTGTACAACTACTCGCTTATGCCGATGACATTGACATAATCGGAAGAACTCAGCGGGCCGTCAATGGGGCATTTACGAGTATTGAGATCGAGGCAGCAAAGATGGGTTAAGCGGTCAATGAAAGCAAAACAAAATATATGCTGTCTACAAAAAAGGACACCCAACATCGGCGTCTTGAACAGAACGCCACAATAGAAATATATAATTTTGAGGTAGTAAAGGATTTTGTCTACCTAGGCTCTATGGTGAACTCCGCAAATAACATCAGTAGGGAGATCACACGAAGAATTACTCTTGCCAATCGTTGTTTCTATGGGCTAAAACGGCAATTGAGTAGCAAAGCCCTATCTCGAACTACTAAGGTAACTCTTTATAAGACTCTAATCATCCCAGTCCTGCTGTATGGCGCAGAGGCATGGGCTTTGACAAAACCGGATGAGGATGCCCTTCGTTATTTCGAGAGAAAAGTTCTTCGAGCGATCTTTGGTCCCGTCTGCATAGACGGTGAGTGGAGGAGAAGGTACAATGTCGAGCTATACGGCCTGTACAAGGACATCGACTTTTTTTTACGTCGTATGTATGTACGTAGTTACCGTGATAACAAAAGTAAGCGGAAAAAATTAGATTCTCCTTTGAAGAGATTTTTTTTGCACTTAAATATTTCAAAACATTTGAAAAACTTTTCAGAAACATTTCCGAAATATTTAAGCATTATTTTTGGTACAAACAATTTTTTTTTGTAAATAAGACAAACTCCTGTCTGGTAGTACAATGTACCACAGCGAATCTGAATGCCCTGGGATTCGCGTTCCTTTCTTTTTGTTAAAAAAAAAAAAAGTACTGAACGACCACTGTATTATCGTTAAGAGAGTCGAAGCAGTATTCTTTATTTTTCAGATTTTAAGTTTAAATTTCAACAATTGTTATTCAAAAGTTCAAACTCATCCCTCAGACTACTAATGAAATATATTTCGATTTGATATTGATAGGCGACCTCCCGGTAGACTTAGGAATAGATGATTGGATCAAGTCCGACATCTCTCCTGGAACCGTCTAGAGATTCCTCCTGATGAGTTGGAGTATGGCGGAGGATCGAGAAGGACGGAGAGTCCACATGATCATCCTACCCCCGTGACCCTCATAAAGGATTAGCGGACCATTGAAAATGTATATATTATGCATGTATTGATATCAATGCTCCGGCCTAGAACCAATCCATTCTCGATGCGGAAACATAAAATCTGTATAAAGAGGTCCATTAGAAAGGAGCAACGAAAACATGTTACGATGACCACCATCATTTCATCTATCTACATGCATAAAAAAAAGAGATCAAACTTTGTGATTAACACCTACTCGTATACCACCCGCAGTCAGATTATGTAGACGACCCCAAAGATTTAACACATAAAACATCTTTGGGTTACCAATTCGGCGTATCAATAAACCTAGGAAGCCGACCCAAAAAGCTAAGTCTTCAACCTTTGATTTGTTTATATAATGTAAGCATGTGTACAAATAAATAACCATTTCTATGACACCCCACTCCACGGCAGGATACACATCTAGCTTCATTAAATCATACGAAATCAGATGAGCGACAACATTACACAGAACATCAGACGCTCGCAGAGCTTTATTTAATAAAACAACACGGAGAGGAGAATGTAATTTGTTCATTAAGCCTCCACAAGACGTCACGCCAATTCATTCGTAACATATGTACAGCTCTTGGGGGTCGTTTTCAAAATATCTCAAACGGCAGTGATACCATAGTCATGGTATACACAAATATTCCCACAACCAACCTCCCCCCCAAGAGTCACAAATGCAATTTCCAACTGAAGAACCGCAGAACTTTAGTAGCACAACCCTCAAATAGGTTCTTAGATATGCGCACAAACACCCCCTCCCACTCACCCTACGCCGTGTACCACATAGTAAATGTGTACTATGTATTAAATATTTATTCCGTTCTGGCTTAATGGACTCGAAAGTTTGTCATTACCGCACTGAAGGGTGCGTAAAACCCACGACGCACCCCAAACTGCTTCTGTAGCGCACATTGTTGGTACTCGTACCATCATCATTGTTGTCGTCATTGTGTACATTACGTTCGGGTGGGAGGTTATGGGCGCCTTCTACTCTCTACCATGGTATTGTTCTTTTTTTTCTACTCGCTCTTTTAAAGGTCTTTTGGGAGGTGTGTGTGCGGAATGGTATGGGGTGACTGCCAACCATGACTCTGCCCAACACAATCCAAATGGAGCATCCGAGTGCTTAACACACTCAAGAATAGAAAAATCAATAGTTACGGAGCAGGGCCAATAGAAATCAGTGCCACTGGAGCACACGTTGCCTGGAAATGTGGCTAACAAAAGCTAAGGAACGAAATTGTTATACATACATAGATATTCCCGGTTAGAGTTGCCGTTTTCGTTTGTTTCCTGCTTCTTTTTTTTTGTATTCGTTCATTCACAGCAATACAAGTTGAAGGGGCAGGTTTGAAGGGCATATTCACGTGTTTTATTTTGGTGACGAGAATCGTAAAAAAAAAGTTGGATTCCAGCAAAAAACATTTTTTTGTTCTTTCTTTCCGCGACGTAAATAAACCTAACATGTGCTGCGTGCACCATTGAATTATGTTTCGAACTTTATAGCAGTTCAACACGAAAATTCCGTTCAGCCTTCACAGGCAAAATGGGATGGAAAAGGCGGACGAAGCTGATATTAGAGTAAACAAATTTCGAGTTTGGCATGCTTTTCGCAGAATTCTGACCTCTATTTTCAGGAAAAATAGAAAAAAAACAAGTACAACCTCGTGGCAGTAAATGGTATTTATTTATTTAGAAATAGCAAATGGAAGGAGATGACTACGAAATGGCTTGCGACATTGTTCAACAGAGAATAGTGTAGATAGTGAAGCACGAAAAAATAATAAAATTGTCACACTAACGCCCTTTTCACGCATATCCGGTTTCAAATATGCGTATGCGACGTCGAATATACCCTTCGCAAGTTCCGATTATACTGGCATTCTCGCTGCCAAACAGAGTTAAGCCATTTGACCAAGTGTCAATTTTGATTTAGATCCAAATAGTGATAAACACTGCCAAATGGTTTAAGGTCATTTGAATAAAAAAAAACATGACTATTTTAGCCGTTCATATCTTATAATATCTGCGTTCAATCATTTTCAGAACAAACTATTACATTACATTAACAATTGTACAAACAAGAATTTTACAATATCAGTTGAATGGTTCTTTATACGGGTTGGGCATACAGACAGAACGATTCTAAGCTACCACGCCCTTCGTTTGTAACAGATGAATTATGTGAATCATATCCAAGTTCTGCACACTTTGATATATCCAAGGCCATCCGAGCCGGACAGACTAAGGTTTTTCGTACGAGCGTTGTCCGATAATTTTTTTTAGAATGTGGCAGCACTGATTCTTTTGACGTTTCCAAATCTTTATCTATACCGATACATATAATAAAACTGTATCAAATAAAAAGTGATGATTTTCGGAAGATGTGGGGGTGGACAGACAAGGGCGGAAATGTGGGTATTTAATCGCGACGGTATTGAAGTCGTAAAGCAATACAAATACCTTGGAGTTATAATTTCCAGCAACTTAAGTATGGAACCGCATTTGACTGAAAAACTTCGGCAGTACAAAAGTGCAATAAGCTGAACATGGAATACTTCTGTACGGGGCACAAGCATAGAATCATAGGTGCTGTGATACAGTAGAAAAGTTACAGAGATTCTATCTACGAAGAACATTCCGATTACCTACAACTGCACCTAACTACATGATCTTGATTGAAGCAGGTCTCGTCCCGCTGTTCTTACAAACACTCAAACTGAATATTGACTATATTCTCCACACACTCAGGATGGGAGAAGAGCGATTGCCAAGGAACGTTGCTAAATACGCAGTAAATACACGAACTCTGTGGTATAAAGAGATGATAAATTTGGCAGAGAATTACGAGTACCATTTGGAATTTGGACTGGAATGTGCGGAGTAGTTGGAAGTGTAACCTTTATGACTTCCTGTCGCATTTAGATAGACAAATTCAGCAAAAATATATCGAGCAAGCAAGTGCGTCAACCCATAGGGAGATCTACAAAGAACTACAGAAAGTTACTTAGAGTCTAACTTTTAAATCATTTTATCGTGATCCACCATCCATAAATATCAAAAATAACTTTTACATTTGGAATTTAATTAATCTTTTCTCTATCACGATCTCGAATCTGCACTTAGTGGATGCAATCATTTTATCATTCTTTATTCTCCAGTATTGCATTCAGTTGGCAGTTATATTTCAACAAGTAACTAAATAAGCGTCAACTAAAATGTGGGCAAAGCAAGGAGAGCACAGGTCAGCTAGTATCATATCTTCATAAAATTGTAAATTTTATATATTAATACTAAGAAACGTTGAAACGTAAAAAAGCAGTGTGTTTTAATTAACAATTTAGTGAAGAAATGGATATTGTGTAACTTAACAAGTGATGAACTTCGTGGAAGTCGTCCTTACAGTGGTGTTGTTCTAGAAAACATGATGCCGTACGCGTCATGATTGAGATAGATAGAAGCAACTTTGGGCTTCGACCGGAATTCAATCAACATATTCGGCGCGACAGCACATGAGAATATGTGCTTTGTTCGAGAAGCTTTCTCATGGCAACAATACTCTCAGATATTTGTTAAACGTTGGCGAGAGGTAGGACCGTGAAAAAACTTGTTATGTTTTCTGGGATACGAACATTGATTCTCACGTGCAGTGGTACGACACACTAATGACTGCGCCAAGGTGCCCCCGGAATTCAATCAATATTGCAACACAAACATTTAGTTATGAAGAGGCTTTGTGTGAAGTGAATTCCACACAAGCTGACCGATGCTCAAAAAAATGGTTTTGTCAAATAGTGCAAAGAAATGCTCAAGAAAAGATCGTGATGCTTCAAAAAACGTGTACAGCATCGTTAAAGGAGGCGATGCCTGGATATACCCGTATGAGGCCGAATCTAAGCGACAACCGGCTGTTTGAGTATTGCAATGTGAGCGAAAACCGACAAGAGACTCGTTCTTAAAGCACTTCGAAAAAAAAAACGATCGCTTGTTTGTTCGGTAAATCGGGTCATGTTAGTACTGTGGCTTTAGAGGATCGAATAACTTTTAATGCCAATTGGAATGCAACAATTTGTTTGCTGGAAGTCATCAATGATTGAAAAATAAACAAATCAAATCCATTATAACAATTCTAGTTCTCACAGAGCCATACAAACAATTTTTTTTTATGACTACCCTTTTTATACATTATACATAGCGTGAGCGTTAAGGAAGAGGGGTTAGGGGGAAAGGAGGCACCCGTGCACATTGGTCTTAAATGTCTGTAGGTTATAATGGAGAGGAAAAGCAGACTCGGGGAGAGCATTCCACAAACGTGTTGTGCGGCTCATAAAAGAATCTCTATATTTCACGGTACGTCCGAAGATAGGCTTAAGGGTAAACTGGTGAGCATTCGAGGCATGGCGTGTATTGCGGTTAAAACGAAGAAGGGGAGGAATGCTATTGAGCATTTTCTGTGGAAATATCGATAAAACAGGGATAGGCTGGAGACATTACGACGGTGTTCGAGCGAAGCATAATTGCTTGTAGTACTCGTGTCTTCTATAAGTCTTATCGCGCGTTTTTGTATCCTATCTAGCAAGTGCAATATGGTTTTTGGTACACCAGACCAGATGTGAGCGTTATACTCTAACTTAGGGCGAATGTACGCCTTATAAGTTGAAGCCAAATCAGAAGGGGTGAGATATTTCTTACACCGCTTTAGGAAACCTAAACATTTCGCTGCATTCTTGGCGATTTCGAATACATGGTCGTTCCAACAGAGTTTGTTGTTGACACACATACCGAGCATGGAAAGTTTTTCGGTTTCTACAATGCAAGTGCCATTCATGGATAATGGCTGATGAGTAGGGTTTCGCTGACCCCGTCAGGACAGCCACCTTTACCTAACCTAACCTAACCTAGGGTTTCGCTTTAATGACAGAAGACAGCATTGAGTCTTGGAAGCATTAAATTCCACTCTACTGGCTAAGCCCCATTTAAATATGCCGTCAAGGTCGGAATTTAATGTGTTAACATACGTTGTTGTTCTTCATCCACGGCCGAAGAGCAGGGTCGTGAGTTTGGGAACGAATATGAAAAACTGAGGGTGCTGTCATCAGCGAAGGAATGGATTGGATTAGAAGTTGCAGACAGAAGATCATTTATGAAAATGAGAAAGAGAGTCGGAGACAAAACAGAGCCTTGGGGGACACCAGCATTTATTTGTTGAGATTCAGACTTGAAGCCGTCCAAAACAACTTGAATTGAACGGCCCGAAAGGTCTATAATCCATAGAAGAAGAGTATCATCGATCCCAAATGCACGCATTTTCGACAAAAGAGCTTGATGCCAAACTCTGTCAAATGCTTTTGAAATATCAAGCGCAAAAATGTTCCTTTCACCAGAGTGGTGCAGAGATTGGTGCCACTTATCGGTGAGATATGACATCAAATCACCAGAGGACCTGTTGCTACGAAAGCCATACTGTCGGTCATTGAGGAGCTTTCGTGATTCAAGATATTTCATTAGCTGACGGTTTATCAGCGTTTCCATGACCTCGGAAAGAAGGGACGTAAGTGCAATGGGTCGATAGCTGGAGAGAGAAGAAGAATCGCCTACGGTACGGGCTGGACAAATACTGTTTTCTCGGAAAGAGACCTGAAGAGTAGGATCGGTGGAAAAGCTTACGCAGTGGTTTTGCCAGCAAAAAAGAACGCCTCTTCAGAACAATAGGCGGTATACCATCTGGACCAGCGGATTTGTATATGTTAAGACCTTTGAGTACTCCTGCAACTGTACGAGTGCGAAAGTGGACTTGTCCCATGGCAAATTCTACGACCTCAAGTACAGGTGGAGACAAAGCACTATCTGGCAGTGTGGAGTTTGCTGCAAAGTGAGCAGCGAACAGATTAGCTTTGTCTAAGGAGCTGACAGTTTTTTGCTATGCAATGGAACCCTCTAACTCAGGATGGCAGAAGACCTGGCGGTCCGAGGAGAACATGGCGCAGAACAGTCGAGAAGGAGGCACGGCAGTTAGGGAAAAGTTGGGGAGAACTTAGACACATTGCCAGAAACCGTTCACGATGGCGCGTAGGCGTAGTAGAGGCCCTAGGACCCACAAGGGGATACAGGACATAAGTAAGGAGCTGACAGTTGGTACGTCGTTATGAATGAGCGTCGGTATAGATGACGAGGCCGAATTCTTAATGTTTTTTTACGAACGACCAAAAGTTTTTACTACCCTTGGGACAATGTAGTATTTTTTGCTTCAACTTTTGGTCGTGGGAGAATTTAACACGGTTAATGAGGGTTTAAACTTTTTTCGGTTTTCCTCAGTTGGGTTGGCCTTGTAAGACCGAAAACTTAATTCCTTTAACCTAATAGCTTCTTTACAGCTCGAGTCATACCACGCATTTTCCTTGGGTCTAATAGCTTTTATCCTGTGAGGGATGTAAGTTCTCATACCTAGGAGAATTGTAGTAGTAGTCATATCAGCCGCGGCGTCCACATCGCTATCGAGGAAGCATAGCGACCAGTTAAAATTCCTAAAGAACTTATTTAATTCATTCCGATTGGCTTCTCGTATAGCCAAACTGTTCTTTTTTGAGTTTGTTCTTTAACTTTGTGGTTGGAATACGAGAAATTGGCCGATATGACACAGTGGTCTGACGAACCTAGAGGCGATAATACATTTACCGTGTATTTATTAGGATCGGAACTAAGGAATAAGTCCAGAGTGTTGGCGGTATGACCAGTTATGTTCGGAACACGTGTTGGCTCATTCACAAGCTGGGTTAGGTTATTTACCTCAGAAAAAATCTCAACATACCTTCCTTCGGGTGTTGTCTGTCCAGAGTGGCGAAGCCAATTAGAATTGTGGACATTGAAATCGCCCGCAATGACGATTTCAGAATGTGGGTATAGGGATACAATTCTTAGGATGGAATTTGACAGCGCATCAAACTCATTATAAGTTGAATTGCTGTCAATATTTGGACTTCTATAAATGAAACAGTAATGGATTAACTGCCTACGGATATGTAGTTTCAGCCACAAGAAATTAAATTCCGAATTGGAACATTGGCCGTATTGTGGGAGAATTTGGTAGGCTACATCACTACGTATATAGACGACGAGACCGTGATGGTGGAAGAATAATGGCTCAATGCTATATCCAGGCAGATCGAATTCCAAAGGATCGGAATTTTGACCCACCTGTGTTTCTTTGCTCTTTATGCAGTCCTTGACTATCTGCTTGAAGGTAAAGTGACGGACCCGAAGGTACTCGTACATCAATTATTCTTTGCTGACGATGGAGCCGTCATAAGTGACCCTACGTCCCTACAACGAGCACTTGATGTGTGGGTGGACGTTTTGGAGGGAAATAGGTACCGCATTAGTTAAAAAAGAACGGGGTACTTGTGCTGCCCGTTCTCTGATCCACTCAGGCATATTCCAGACATTTATTTGAATGGAACAGTGGTTCCCAAGTTCGAAAAATTCAAATATCTGGGATCTATGATCCAGCAAAGCAACCAGTGATGACGACATCAATCATCGCGTAAGCGTAGGGTGGATGAAGCGACGGCAAAACCCCGTGACCGAAAAATGCCGCAGTTGTGCGTCCAGCGCTCACATACGGTTCACAATGTTGGACAATGTACAAAAAGTATGTGGGTAAATTAATTTTTATTTTTTTTAATTAACGGCAGCTGAGATTAAGATGCTTCACATGACAGCAGGAGTGACAAAGCTTGATCGAATAAGAAGTTCGAAGATCCGTGGAAGCCTTCAGGTCAAGGAAACTATCTTACGAAAGATAGGGCGCCACTGGCTCAGCTGGTATTGCCACTTTCAAAGAAGAGATCATTTGAACCCTGTTAAAAAGGCAATATCAATGAACGTTCCAAAGACATCGCAAGGCAAGAGAGACAGACCTCTTGACAGGACAGTGACAGGATCACATAAATACAACGACACCAGCATTTGACTGGCCAATTTTATTCAAATCCCGCTCTATGGTATACTCAAATTTCGTTCAAGGGATCAATGCACGTCTGATGATATAAGGGACTGAAATGAAGATGTTGTTTTCCTACATTCAAATGAAGATGAGCTTGCATTTTTAGAGAGTTGTGCAGTAGAAAGCATGGTTGTCGATGTCGTCAGACCAGCGCAAGCCATTTCAGCCATCACCATCTGCCTGAAGTTTGCAGAGCAATCTGAGGCCACGTTCCCGCAATTTTAAGCTTAAGAAGCATAAGAGAGAATGTTATGACCAAGCAACTTTCTTCTGGGCGACAAACCATGATCAATTAAGAACACCTCTGAATAAATTTTCTTCCATAACTTTGTTTTTTCCCATTTTTATTTTTTTTTACAAAAATACAAATATTTGGCGCAACAGCTCTTTAAAGTGCCAGGGCCTAGCTTCTCGCAACCACTCATGTTGTGTGCGTTATATTTTTCACACGAATGGAAGGGACCTACAGTTTAATGCCGAATCCGAACGGCGATTTGAGAAGCTTTTTCGTGACAACAATACTCTCGGATGTTTGTCAGACGCTCGCGAGAGGTGGGACCGTGTTTGTGTTTAAGAAAAAATGAATTGTTGTTCTGTTGTATTTAACATTTTTATACTTTGAAAGTCTTAACTAAGGACTGTATCGAAAAGAAACTGCACACATTGAAACTATTTTTTTCTTTGATTCCCTATAAGATTTATGTATTGGGTTGTTTTTTTTTTTGGAAGTGGCGTTTATCGCTTCAGAAAATCTCTGTGTATAAAACCGTTATGAATTTGTTTTGATCGGACGTGTTTTAAGTGCTCAATTTTTTTTTTTAAATGGAAGATCAAAAAAGTGCATTTTAGGCATATTTTGTTTTTTTTTTTTTAAAGTTGTCAAAGCGACAGAGGCGCAACGGGAGATTTGTAGCGTGTATGGAGATTCGGCAATTAGCGCTGGTTTACACGCTTTCGTTCCGGCAATACAGACCTTGCTGATGCTGCTCGCTCTGGACGTCCACCCACCACAGACGACGATCAAATCCTAGCTGCAGTTAGCGTTGGCAGACATTTGACGACACGAGAGATCGGTCAGAGGTTTAACATTACCCATACAACCGTTTCACAGAGACTGAAAAGGCTTGGAATATCGAAAAAGATGGATGTTTGGGTTCATCACGAGCTCAGTGAAAGAAACCTTATGGATCGCATAATGATCTATGAGTCTTTGTTGAGGTGGAACTCGCTTGAGACTTTTTTGAAAAGATAGTTTACGGGAGACGAGAAATGGGTGGTTTACAACAACATTTGGCGTAAGAGGTCATAGTGCGTTCCTGGTGAAAAACCGCATTCGGTCGGTAGGCAAGATTTGAATCCCAAAAAGGTTATGTTGAGCATTTGGTGGGATTGGCGAGATGTCCTATACTTCGAGTTGCTTCCACGCAATGAGACAATAAATGCCATCAAATATTGCTCTCAGCTCGACAATTTGAAGCAAGCAGTGGAAAACAAACGACCAGAGTTAGTGAACAGGAAGGGCGTTGTTTTCCACCATGACAACGCCAGACCACACACAGCTTTTGTGACTAAAGAAAAGCTGAATTCCTTTGGCTGGGAGGTAATGCAGCACCCACCGTACTCTTCAGACCTTGTGCCGTCTGACTAACACCTATTCCGCTCTCTCCAAAAAGATTTGGACGGAAGGCAATTTAATTCCGAGGAGGACATAAAACGCACATGGAAAACTTTTTTAGGCAAAAGTCTACTGATTTTTACAAAAGAGGAATAATGTCTCTTCCAGAACGTTGGAAGAATGTAATAGATCGGAATGGACAATATTTGATGGATTAAATGTATGATTTTAAACCAAAAATGTGTATTTAACTTTAACCGAAAAAAAAACGGAGAACTTATTGAAAAACCCAATATTTTAAAACGTATTGCTATGTGAGAGATGCCTGGAAGAATACAATTGCATATTTTATTTTTTAGTTTGATCCTTTAGTTGCAATTATGCCGCGCATTGATGTGGAAATTCGAAAAAAAAAATTGTGCACGATTGGTATACCATATAAAACACAAAGTGGTTTATTATATCCAAAGTTGGGTAAAAGGTACATGGTGTGTGCAAATTCGATTAAAAACATAATTTTAAAGTTCGGCAATGAGTTAACGTTCAATGATCTTAAAAAAAAAGTGGACGTAAAAAAGGACCTAGTGACCCAAAATTGGAAGTTAGAATATTAAAGCTCATCGAAAAGAAAAATTCAATTTCCATTCGTTAAAAAAACTAAAAGCAACTGTGGGAATGATTCAAAGAGCAAAAGAAAGAAACAATTTAAGAACATATAAAAAACATAGAGTACCAAAAAGAAGCAAAAACAAGAAAAACCAAGAAAAAACAGGAAAAACCAGGTGTGAAAAACTTTACAAATGTATTTGTGATGGTAAAATTCAATGTTTTGTGATGGACGACGAAACTTATGTGAAAATGGACTCCAATTTTTACCAGGTCCTCAATTTTACACTACGTATAAAGGTAGTTATGTGGACGATTCTGTGAAAACAATTCGAACCTCCAAATTTGAGGAAAAAGTTCTAGTATGGCAGACTATTTGCAGCTGCGGGGACAAAAAACAATAAGTTTTTTTTACAAAAGGGACAATAAATGGCGAAACTTACAGAAAGGAGGGCCTTAAAAAAACGACTTCTTCCTTCAATATGGAAGCATATGGTCCCACAATATTTTGGCCAGACTTGGCAACAGCAAACTATGCTAGGAACATAATCAATTGGCTTCAACAAAACGGCTTACGATTTGCTGAAAAATCGGAGAATCCGCCAAATGCCCTGGAATTAAACCCAATTGATCGGTATTGGGCTCTCATGTTCATCAACGGAACCTAAGAAAGGAGGGCAAGGCGGCTACAAATGTTTCTGACTTTAAAAAAAATTGGATAAGGGCGTCGAAAAAAAATAACTTTCAACGTGGTGCAAAGTTTGATGAAAAGAGTCAAGCAGTTGAAAATATAAATAATAAAAAATGTTTACGTTCCACTTTATTTGATAAAATATGTGTGCAGTTTCTTTTCGATACAGTCCTTAGTTCTGAACATTTGGGAAAGAATTTTTTATTCGTCCATCTTTCCGAGATTCTACTGTATTACTTATTAATTGTTTTTAAATTAACCTTCAAAATGTATCCATTTTTCGAAAAGATCATTACAAAAATTTTTTTGCAAACCCAAATGTAGGTTTAAAAAGAGGAAAGTTTTGGACTTTTTCAACGTTTTCGGATGATGAAATTTAATCCTCAATATAATGACGTTGGTTTGGAAAATAAATTCCACTGTTACGGTAAGGAAACTCGCAAGACAACTCAACGTGAGCGGTATAACCATCCATCGACAACTTAAAAATAAATTGGAAAAATTGGTACCACACTACCTATCACAAAATAATTTTCAGCAATAATCGATACTTGCACTGCGCTTCATTAAAACCCATTTTTGAACCGGATCGTTACCGGAGATGAAAAAATGGGTTATTTACAATAACATTAAACGTAGTCACTCATGGCTTAGTTCAGAAGACAGACCAGAACAACAGAGATTGGCTTCACCCGCTCAAACTGTTACTATGTGATGAGGGAATGCTGAGAGAATAGTCCACTTTGAGCTGTTACCTCATAACCAGACTATCACCGCAGAAGTCTACTATCAACAGTTTTGCAGATTAAAGACGGCACTAGAGCATAAACGGCCAGGTCTGGTCGAAGGGGTGCTCTATTCCATCAGGATAATGCTCGTCTTCATACAGGTATGACCACCTGCATACAGTTACAGGAGTTCGGTTGGGAAAAATGTATGTATCCGCCTTATTCTCAAGATTTAGAACCTTCAGATTTCCACTTGTTCCGAAGTCAGAACTTCCTCGATGGAAAAAGTGCTAGATCTCGGAGAAATGTCTAAGAGGCTCTGGGGTATTTTTTTCGTCACAACCAAACAATTTTTTTTCGTCACAACCAAACAATTTTTTTAGTGATGGCATTAAGAAGTTGCCTGAGAGGTGGGTAGAGAAGTATTGTCTAATGAAAGAAATTACGTTAATCATTAAATGTTTGCTACTTCTCCGAATGGAACGTTCGATGCTTCGATGGTTTGATCAAATATTGCGCATGCTTTCAGACTGGCTTCCAAGACGTGCCATGATTGCCATGCCATCAGGTAGGCGACCCCCCGTTAGTCCTAGAAATAGATGGTTTGATCAAGTCCGACATCTCTGCTGGAGCCGTCTAGGGATTCCTCCTGATGAGTTAGAGTCAATCGCGGAGGATCGAAAAGGATAGAGAGTCCACCTGAGCTCCATAACCCCGCAACCCTCATAAAGGATTAGCGGGCCATTGAAAATGTATGCATGCATGTATATGCATGTACAATATGTATGTAAGTATGTATGAATGTTTTTATGTATGTATGTATTAAATTCTGCATTTGATACAAATTATTTAACATTAAACAGACATTAAAAAATGGTTGTCAAACGGTAGTGCATGCGATCATATGAAAACACAAGCGTTTTCACTCAGCTGAGGCCTACCAACTCCTACTCTCAACCTCCACACGGTGACAGCCGGGTGCCTAGTACCTTAATCCAAGAAATGGGTAACCAACCCCGTTTGGCGGATTCTTGGTGGCAGCAGATGAGAGAGGGGGGGAAGAGTGCTTTTCTCACTAGAGCACTTCTTCCTGTTCCAGGCGGCAGCGGACGAATTCCCTAGACGGAGTCAACGGTGGCGTCTATAGTTCCAGTTAGGTTGAACTTAGTGAATACCTTGCGCGAGCTGCTTCGACGTATTCGGATCACAGGTCGGTAAGGAATTTCCAATGTTGGTCAGGACATTGGAATAGAGATGGTGGCGGAGGAGCCCTTAATGGGCCAACGGCAGCGCTCATACTTCCGTAGTGGACTACTGGCACCGGTGTACCCGGCCCCTCGTCCTAGGGGAATAATTAAGGAACTGGCCCTCCAGGTTGGGGGTTGTGCCGTCGGGGTAACTTCCCTACCACGTAAAAAACGCATGGTTCCGAAACAACCAAAAGCCTCGGATAACGATGACCCAACTAATGACGACCCCAGCAAACGAAATAAGGACGACGACCTTCGGATCTGTACGTGGAATGTTCTGTCCCTTTACAGACCACGTGCAGCCGAACAACTAGCAGAGGCCCTAGACTGCTATAAAGCAGATATTACCGCCATCCAGGAAGTGCGATGGGATGGGCCAGGCAAAAAGAGGATGAAAAACTGTGACATCTACTACGGTGATTGCTACAGAGGCAACAGGCAACGCTTATTCGGATGCGGATTTGTCATACGCGGCAGACTTAGGCAAGAAGTCTTAAGCTTCCGACACGTGAGCGAGCGTATTATGACGATCCGGATCAAGGCTAAATTCGCTAACATAAGCCTAATTTGTGTTCATGCCCCCACAGAAGAAAAGGACCCTGCCTCCAAAGAGTGTTTCTACGAGCTCCTCGACAAAACATACGAGCAATGTCCTAAATACGACGTTAAGATCGTATTGGGCGATTTTAACGCCAAAATAGGAAAGGAGGACGTCTTCGGTAGAGCAGTCGGTAAGCATAGCCTACACGACACCACGTCTGATAACGGACTAAGGCTAATTGATTTCGCTGTGGAGCGAAATGTCACCATAGCAAGCACATGGTTTCCTCATCTCGATATTCATAAGCAGACATGGCGGTCCAATGATCATGTCACGATCAACCAAATTGATCATATTGCGATCGACGCAAGGCATGCCTCCAGTATTCTGGATGTCCGGACCTTCCGAGCGGCCAACATAGACTCGGATCATTACCTTGTTGTAGCCAAGGTACGAATGCGGATATCCCAATCTGAGCAACAAAGAAGAATTACTGTGAGAAAATTTAACGTCGAAAAGATACAATCGCAAGAGACCGCCAGACTCTTCGCTGAACGCGTATCCCGAAATCTCTCAATCACCCCTATACCGCCAGCATCAAGTGCCGAAGACCAGTGGCAACGCTGCCAACATGCCATCAGAAACGCCGCGACTGATGTGCTGGGTCTCGCTCGCCCACCACCGCGAAACCCCTGGTTTGACGAAGAATGCCGGCGAGTGCATGCAGCAAAACAAGAGGCATACAAAGCGGCGCTGCAAAGGAAGACGAGAGCTGCTCGTGAGCTCTACGAGCAAAAGAGACGGGAAGAACATCGGCTTCTCCAAAAGAAGAAGAAAGAGCATGAGAAGCGCGCGTTTGAGAATATCGAGAGTCTATACTCCAGGAACAATGTACGGAAGTTTTACCAAAAGGTAAAAAGAACGTGTCAGAGAAGTAATACCCGTACAGAAACCTGTAGAGATGAGAATGGAAACCTCGTAGTAGAATCACAGTCGGTGCTGAGAATATGGAAAAACTACTTCTGCAGACTGTATAACGGCGACGAAGACCAACATCCCGCTGTCAGGCAGAATGAACCATTCAACATGGACGATGATAGTCAAAATTTCCGTCCACCTGACCAAAACGAAGTGAGGATAGCAATATCCAAGCTAAAATCGAACAAGGCTGCTGGACCTGACGGTTTACCGGCCGAACTTTTCAAGGCAGCTGGGGATGAATTGGTAGAGTGCATACACCAACTCATTTCTAATATTTGGTCAGAGGAGTGTATGCCTGATGAATGGAATCGCAGCATCGTTTGCCCGATCCACAAGAAAGGAGACCCCCTCAACTGCGCCAATTATAGAGGCATCAGTCTCCTCAACATCGCGTACAAGATCTTTTCTGCGATATTGTGTGAACGCCTGAAACCTTTTATCAACAGCTTGATTGGACCCTATCAGTGCGGTTTCAGGCCAGGAAAGTCCACCATCGATCAAATCTTCACACTTCGGCAGATCCTGGAGAAAACCCAAGAATTCCAAATCGATACTCACCACCTCTTTATCGATTTCAAGGCCGCCTATGACAGCATCTATAGAGAAGAGCTTTATAGAGCCATGTCTAGTTTTGACATCCCTGCCAAACTTGTCCGCCTATGCAGGCTGACGATGGAGAACGCTCGCTGCTCCATCAAGGTCGGTAATGACCTCACCGAGACCTTTGATGTCAAAAAAGGCTTTAGACAAGGTGACGCGCTGTCATGTGACTTCTTCAATATTGTACTTGAACGGATTGTGCGGAACTCACAAGCCAACACCGGAGGCACAATCTATTACAAGTCTGTACAACTGCTTGCATACGCCGACGATATAGACATTATCGGAAGATCTCAGCGGGCTGTCACCGGTGCTTTTGCAAGCATTGAGGCGGAAGCGGCCAAAATGGGTTTGGCGATAAACGAGGGCAAAACCAAGTATATGCTGTCAACTAGAAGGGAAAACCAACATCGACGAATTGGACAAAACGTCACCGTGGGCAGCTATAACTTCGAGGTAGTAAGGGACTTTGTCTACCTTGGCTCTGCTATAAATTCAGCAAACAAAATCAGCGCAGAAATCAATCGAAGAATAACTCTTGCCAATCGCTGTTTTTTTGGGCTTATAAGGCAATTCAACAGTAAAGCCCTATCTCGAACAACTAAGGAGACTTTATATAAGACCTTGATCATCCCAGTCCTGCTTTACGGCGCTGAAACATGGACTTTATTAAAAGAGGATGAAGATATCCTTGGTCGCTTCGAGAGAAAAATTCTTCGTAAGATTTTCGGTCCCGTTTGCGTTGACGGGTTTTGGAGGAGAAGATTCAATCACGAACTATACGAGCTGTACAGCGACATCGACCTAGTCAAAAAACTGCGTATTGGACGTCTGAGATGGCTAGGACATGTAGAGCGAATGGACACCAACGCTCCGGCCCGCAGAGTCTTCGAATCTAACCCCGAGGGACGACGCAGTAGAGGGAATTATCGCCGTAGGTGGCGCGCACAAGTTCAAGGGGACCTCGACCAACTTGGAGTGCGCAACTGGAGGCAATTAGCTAAAGACCGAGCTAAATGGAGAGGCTTGTTGGTTGAGGCCCAGGTTCACCCCGAACTGTAGCGCCACCTAAGTAAGTAAGTAAAGACATTAAAAAATCGCACAGTACGTATGTTACCAACCTGATACCCAATGTACATATGTATTAAATGGTCTAATGATGTTTGAAGCTGATTCGTTGACTAAAAATCCCAAATTTAAGTTTAATTATAGAGACCGCAATGCATTGTTGGTAAATTTACATTCTTATCGTTTCTCCAGAACATTATATGAATGTATACACCCTGCACATATTATCGGGCGTGTAATTTCCCTATTACTAACTTTTTACCTACGAGCTCCAACGATGCTAACTTTTTTCATAAATAATTGCTGAGTGATTAATTGGATAAAAAAAAATTCGCAAAAAACTTGTTTTTTTTCACATGCAGTGTATACATACAAAAGTAATTCTCACGCTTTATAGAGCTTTAGTAAGCCACGTGCTACGAAGTTATTTTTATACTATTATTTATCTCAAAATGCTGTCATAAGTGAGTCATGTAATCTACCTGCTATACGTCATAATGATGAAAGAAAGTTTTGAACAAAAATGTTTTAAAATGTACTCATTGTGGGTTTACTTACGGTTGATACATAATTAAAATTAAATACCGGAAACGTTAGTGTGAATCAATAAAAACTTCTATATAGGAGAGGATATACTTCGTATTTTAGATTTTTTGTTTTTAATTCATTCAACTTCGGAGCACAATGAAGTAGATGGAGCAATCCACTACTTATTTAATTCGTAAGTAAAGCGAGTGCACGATTCTATGGATATGTTCACATGAGCACGTCTTATTCAACACTGATTTCAGTTAAGCAATTTTAAAAATTATTAGAAATTATCCGATACTTTATTTCGAACTAAACAAATATTTTTCTTTAAGAAAATAAATTAAACAGTCGAAGAAGTGTTAGCTTCATCATTAACTAAGCGAGTCTGTGCACTTTCGTTACCAGAACAAACGCTAATGGAATTTAGCAAAATTCTTATCTTTCGAGGGAGACAGAGAAATAGAACGGAAAAAGAGAAAGCAATTTATAATATTTATTTATCTAAGATTATATCAATCATCGAAGTGAGAGAATGTTATTATTATCTCAAGCTGTGGGTAGTAAAATCATGCATTGGGGGTGATAGGTAAATTTACACTGATAAGTTACCTAATAATTCGAAATATGCTTGAGATAAACAACAGCACCTGCAAAGGCAAAGGTCTATAAGTAGACTAAAAGTTGCGATTGTTTGTAATTTTCGGACGCCCCAAGGTAGATGAAGCAAAGTGCGAGAAAAAGGAAATTAAGGACGGGAAACAAGTAGTACTGAGTTTACTACGCTACAATGAGTTTTATTCAACGTTTTGCTCCGGCATTTGGTACGATGGGAACAAATTGATTACACCCAGTGGAAAATGGTATTATTTAAAAAATATTGGGAAATAAATTTTTAACTTCGCAAATTTTATCACTGCACGTACTCACATAAACTCTGACCTTTTTTGTCTCACTTATTTGAGAACACTGGCAAAATCATCAGCCATTTTCCGAGTAGTTTACACAAAGTGGGCAATACTTTTGCAGCCTTGTCAGGGAATTGCTTAAGTATGAAAGAAAGAGTCCAGATTTGAGAAGGTAAGTCTATCACAAGCACTCAGATACAAAACAGTCCATTGTGCCTAAACCTATAGTAAGTGCCTAGTTAAATATTTGCGTACTCCTGGTAAAACTCATAATTTCGACCAGGAAACAAGATTTAATTGGACCCATTCCCATGACATCAAGACCCAATATACACGTGCTTAAAAAGGCGGAACACTGGCAGAGAAAATGCGCTTTCGAGGCGCAACTCGTACGTAAGGTCTGCAATGACTCGCATGTTAGTCATGTGATGATCACATTCATTCAGGGCTATCGCGAATAAATGTTCCCTCGGAATTTTTCCCCCGAACAAATATAAGGTACCTTCAAGAATAGGGAAGAAATACATCCGGAAAAAATTAAATATCGCGATTGAGTTGAAAATTCTCCTGAATGGTCATTCGCGATACCTATTTCTTTTCCACGAAATTATTTCCTCTTTTTTGAAGATACATCATTTTTGTTCGGGGAAAAAATTTCGATGGGAAATTTATACACAATAACCCTGATTGTTTCCTGTGATTAGCCCAACCATAGCTCTGCAGTCCTTCCTACTCAGATTGAGAAGGAATATTGCAGTGCTTCTATCAAGCCCTTTTGCAAGACACTTGGTGCAAGAATCCAAACTACAACAAACCATTTATTATTACCTAGGGACACCATATTATGAGAGTCGATCCAGTACAGGATTTTTGCCAATTATTGGTTCCGCAATTAGAGGAAGAGTTGTGAACTCCTTTCTCTAAACGCATTGCCTGCAACTCCACTATAAACCGGTACCCTAATAAGACAAACGCTATTCCGCTTGGAAACCTTGGTAAGACGGACGATAGGCAAAAAAAAAAAATAACAGGATTTGATTATTAAAGCAAACAAAGTGTATTTCTCGCCATAGTAGGCTATCTACTATAATTTGAAATATTTAGAGGACTGGATTCTTCAAAATGGCTTACTCAATCAGTAAGTAGATAATACCTTTGTTAAAAATTATACAAAGTCTATATTAAGAAAACTAGAAAGCAGTCTGGGGCAGAAAAAAATCATCAAATTGAATCCAAGACTGGTGAAAAACAGGGTTACATTTTGAGACCACCACTACTTCTTCTTCTTCTTCTTCCTATTTCGGCGAGGTTATGAACCGAAAACAAGGCATCATAACCCTCCCATTTTGAGGCCACTACTATTCGCAATTTAAGATGAACTATATATGATTTTCAAAGGAACAAAAGTGGACTTGGGGTAGCGAAGGCTTGAGGTAATTAAAGAATATAAATACCTTCGTATGATTAAAATATCTCGACCGTCGTTTAAAATATAAATTCTGAAAAAAAACTCAACGAAGCGAAAAGACAATTAATTGCAGGTGAAGATTCTTCTTGAGAAAAAAAGGTGTTGCACCGAGTGCGACATTAAGAGACTGGTCCACCACTGACTGGAAGGGCAGCTTGCAAGAATTACTAATCATGCAGCCTTGCCGCACTCCTCTGAAAATTTCTATCTCCTCCGATACTCTTCCACCCTGCTTTATACTGGCTTTCTGACTCCGATATAATGATTCTATAATCTCTCCTGAGAATTTCTAGCAATTTCTTTATCAAATGCCTTCTCATAGTCAATAAAACATATAAATAGATCTTTTTTCATTTCCAAACATCTTTGTGCAAGAGTACTCGAAAATAGGGCTTCCCGTGTACCAAAACCATCCCTCAAGTCAAATTGGGTGTTACTGATGTCCAGTTCTAGTTTTTTGTAAATACTGCTGTGTATTATTTTTATTCCTAGTGAACTAAGTCCCAATTTGGGAAAAGTGGGAGTTAGTTTATTTAAATTGTTTCGATGAAAAAATAATTCTGCTGAAAGTAGTCGTTTTGTCAAAAAATTGCCTTTAACTAGTTTTTAGGAATTATAACGAGGTTCAAATGTAAACCAGACATAAAAATACAGTTCATATATTTTGTGCAGTAGATTTGCATTATGTACCAGCAGTTATTAAGCAGTAGTTGCGTTGTATGTAATTGTCGGGCTGTTCGGTCGATTGGTTAGCTTAGCTAAAATTAAAATGGAATACGTATTTGTAAGTGGCAAGCGGAGGAATAGTAAACTCATATACAGTGAAAAATACCTATACATTAAAAAGTGAACAAACATAGAAACAAATATGAACTTCCTATTTTCTGTAGTACGATAAAATGTGCAAATCCAGAGTGGAAGTTTTAAGCAATAGCAATTGTGTAAAAGGTGGTCCCTTTGTCGATCATAATCATAGTAGTTACAGTGATCTGTATAAACTCTAAGGGTCATTAACGAGATTAAAACGGACTGCGATAATGTTGGAAGAGTTTTGGGACCTACAAATGCCATGAGTGACATACGATCCGCATTTGAAAAAGCTTGCTCGAAGTAAGTAATTAGTTTCAACACGTCCAACGAAGACAGTAGTAACTCAATTTTTGCACTTAAGTGAGTTACTACAGTCTTTGTTGGAGTTGTCGATATGTAAATGAATTAATAACTTCTTCTTCCTTTTTTTTATCAGCGAGGTTATGATCCGAAAACAAGAGATCACAACCCTCCCACTTCACCGCATTTCTACTGATCCGCCTATGGGGTTCGCCTATTTGACCTCAGAAAATATCGGCAGGCCCGCCGATTTTGGATCACTTGGTTACTTAGTTTTCCAACCATGTCGGCGAGTTTAGATTCCGTTAAATTGCAGCGAGGGCTACAAAAAATAACAAGTAAAACATTTGTTTCATCACCAAACACAGCGCTTGATGCTAATGAAGCATGTCATTTGAAATATATTGTATATAGGAGAATTTTGGAAAAACGAAAAGTGAAAAACCATTTTGCAAAGCATGTATAAATGAGGAAACATTTTCTTGGTGCATATTTTGCTCCGAAACGATATCGCAACTTATTATACAAAATATTCCTGCGTTCAACAGGAAATCACACATATATTAAAATTATAACTAGATTTGGAAATTCGCAGGTATTACGCAGAAACTATATCACAGATGTTAACAAAACTTTGGCGTTTTATACTTTAGGATATTGGTCCTTATCTCCAATAAGAATTACTACGATACTCCTTAAAGGGATTAAGTGATTGAAAGAAATAAACACAGAGATTAAAAAAAAAAAACCGACAAAACCAGGCATTGTAAAATTATGCATTCGGAAAGTTTGAGAGCTACTGATTTTTTGCATACTTTTGTGTGCAGTATAAAAGAAATAAACACATTAATTTGCTGGTCGTTGAGGCCCAGACTCACCCCAAACTATAGCGCCTTCTAAGTAAGTGGTTTATTTCCTTGCATACCTATAGGCGCAAATTTATAACTATGGTATGCACATGTGCATTTTGTCGCAGTCCTTCTGTTAGGTAAAAACATACAGATGCGGCGGTTAAAGTCATGCTGCCGTAAGTCATTTCTCAAAAATATTGGTGTAAGTCCAGTAATGAATACTACAATACACAAGCCAAACTGTGAAGTAAATTAAAATGTTACTACTTCAACAACAGGTGGTAGCACAAACTTGATAGATAAAGGAAAAGCTGATACGGATTGTTGAAAGTTACAGCGGTGCAAATCTTAAGTTCTTGAGCTAAATATGACTTACACCACTAACTTTAACCACCTCACATAAAGTTACGAGTATTGTGGACCACGCAGACAAAGTTGCGGGTATCTGCTAGTATTTAATAGATGGAACCTTCAAAATTGTTCCACAAAGTTCCTTATAATATATTGTAGCATTGACTGCAGGATGGTTTGTGTACCAAAAACTGAAACACTGTATCTCAAACTGTAGCAACTATTGCAAAACATTCTAGCAGTAAATATCCCAACCTGATGTGCTTACGTTCCACAATTGTTCCACACAATATCCCAATATTCCATGATCCTCAATTCACCCGGAGAAACATCAAGTATGTTCTAGAACCCCTAGCGATTTCCTATAAATACCCATACCACAACCACCGTGGAGACAGTTGTTCATAAGTGAATACAGCGATTACAAGAGATATTCGACCAGTGGTGAAAGCAAGCGACATTGTGAAAATAAGTTTGTAGCGACCGTTTGATTTGAAATAATAAAGTGATTGAATATTGTGTTAAAGTGAAGTTGGTATTTGATAATAAATAAACGATTAAAATACACAAAAGACGGTTTTATTTAAAACGAACCCCAGAAAGAATACTACATTGGTGTCAGAAAAGTGGAATAAAACAAATTTTGTGTATTGCGTTTTGTGTAAGTGAAAAATAAAAATGGTTCGGAAATTGCTAGAAGATTTGTCATTGCCGCAACTAAAGGAAGTACTGAGCCAGCTGGAGCAACCTACGACTGGTACAAAAAGAGAATTGATTATTAAGTTGCGGAAAATAGTGACGGACGAGGGTGCAGATCCTGAAACAGCTTTGTTTGACGTCGAAGAAGAACAAGTAAGTACGACGAGTGACATGTCGGCTTTAATGAAATTGCTATCTGAGAAATTCGACGAACAAAAGAATTCTCAAAATGAAAAATTCGAGAAGCTAGAAAATTCTTTGGCTGAGCAGAAGAATTCTCTAGATGCTAAGCTTGACGAACAAAAGAACTCTCTGGAACATCAGCTATTCGATCAAAGGAGTGTTCTCGAAAGCAAATTCGATGAACAAAATAAAAGTTTGGAAACCAGATTCGGGACAATCGACGAGAAAATTGGAAATGTAGAGACCCAAATTGAGACATTTGAAACAAAATTCGAGAACGTCCAAACAAAATTCGAGGCTGTTGAAGGAAGATTTGAGAATTTAGCAAAGGAACTCGAACACATGAAGAAACAGAAAGTTCGGGAGTATTCAACCGACTGCCCGAGGAAAAAAGAGATGCAGCCTCCCGTCTTCGACGGACAGACATCATGGGCGATATATAAGAGACAGTTCGAAGCTGCGGCAATGACGAACAACTGGGACGATGAAGAGAGGTCCATTGCCCTCACGCTTGCGCTTAGAGGATCAGCTGCAGAGCTACTACAAACTATTCCCGAGGACAAACAACGCAACTACGACAGTCTGGTGAAAGCCATTGAGATGCGATTTGGGGACGACCACATGCAGCAAGTATATAGGGTCCAGTTGCGCAGAAGGTCCCAGATGAAGGGTGAGACGCTCCAGCAGTTACAAGCAGACATCGAGCGACTGGCACATTTGTCCTATCCAAACGCCGGCGAGGAGATCATTAACGAGATGGCAACGGAAGCGTTTACCCATGCCATAGCTGATGCGAAACTACAAATGGCGGTAAGAATGGCTGGAAAGAAAACGCTCGCCGAAGCTTTGGCGTTTGCTCTGACAATGGAGGCCGCAGACCAGGCCTGTCAGGGAATCCACCGTGTGAGGGAAGTAGCCGCCATCGAATGCTCTTGCCAGAGGATGGACATCGAAGACCGAAACAACGCTCGCGGAGGACAAATTCGTTGCTGGAACTGCAACAAAATAGGACACCTACAACGGCAATGCAGAATTCCACCCAGACGCGGAAACTGTCCACATTGTTCGAATAGGCGACGCAACGAAGAACCATCCAACAGGAACAACATCCATCCTGTTGGTCAGGCTCCTCGAAACCAGGAGTCGGGAAACGCCTAAGAGCCAGCTTTGCGGGGCAAAAGTTGGCTAATGGAATCGACGCCCCCAAGACCACCATACAGGTCTCCCAAACCAAACGATGCAACAAGAGTCTCACAGTGGAAGCATTCATCGGCAAAAACAAGTGCGTGGCTACTATCGATACCGGCGCCACGGCTTCCATTGTAAGAAGAGATCTCGTCCGGAAGTCTTGGCTGCACAACACCAGCTGCTACTGTCTTAGAACTGCGACAGGGGAAGCGGCGAAAGTATATGGAGAAGTTTGCCTCACGTTTCAACTAGCAGGGTTGGCCTTTTCTCATGCGTTCCTGGTGGCCGACATATGTGATGAATGCATCATCGGAGTGGACTTTATGAAAGAACATGACGTAATCATCGACATCGGGATGCAAGTTCTGCGCTACAGGAACGTAGAGATTCCAATGGTGTACGGGAACGAGAATGCAGCACATTTAAGGACAATACTCAGCAAGGACGAAGTTTTACCACCATCTTCCGAGACTATCATTTGGACAAAACTAGAGGGTGATCCTGTGAGCCACCGATTCTACCTATTGGAGCCGGATTCAGGAAGGAATTCCCCAAACTACATCGTGGGAAAAGTTTTAGTGGAGCCAAAGAACAGCCTGGTCCCAGTAAGGCTCATGAACTTAAAGAGCCACAGCGTCAAACTAAAACAAGGAGAGGTTATTGGTGAATGTGTTCCGATATGTTCAATCTCAACAATAACTGAAAAAGAATCTGCGAGGCCCGTTTCATCAGGCAGGTTGGCCGAAGTAAGGGACATGATCCTCAAGCACTGTGAACTGGATCAGGATCAGCGAGCCATGGCAGAAAATCTAATCGGTGAGTACGCTGATATATTTGCCTCACAAGATGGAGAGTATGGGCGAACACATCTGGTGCAACATCGCATAGACACTGGGGATGCCAGACCAATTCGCCAGCCTGCCAGACGACTAGCATTGGCAAAACAGACAGAGGTTGCAGATATGGTGTCAACGATGGAGAAGGAAGGGCTCATCGAAAGTTCTAAGAGTCCGTGGGCCTCACCGGTTGTACTGGTTAAGAAGAAAGACGGCAGCACACGATTCTGCGTGGACTATCGCAGACTTAATGATGTCACCAAAAAGGATAGCTACCCTCTGCCACGGATCGATGACACATTGGACACACTCTCAGGAGCTCGATGGTTTTCCACCCTTGACTTAAAGAGCGGTTACTGGCAGGTACAGATCGATCCAAAGGACCGAGAGAAAACTGCGTTCACTGCAGGAAATGGGCTGTGGCAGTTTACAGTAATGCCATTTGGATTGTGCAACGCTCCGGCAACTTTTGAGCGCCTAATGGAACACGTCCTGCGTGGATTGACCTGGAAAACTTGCTTGGTGTATCTGGACGATGTGATCGTGATAGGAAAAACATTCGAGGAACATCACGACAACCTGAAGAATGTGCTAGAACGGCTTCGAAGCGCTCACCTGAAGCTAAACCCAAAGAAATGTGACCTCTTCAGATCCGAAGTCAAGTACCTGGGCCACGTTATCTCATCAGAAGGAGTGCGAACAGATCCAGACAAGGTGGAAGCTGTGAAAAACTGGCCAGTTCCAAAAGACAAACACCAACTCAGGAGCTTTTTGGGTCTCGCCACGTACTACCGACTTTGCCGGAATCGCGAAGAGCCTGCACCAACTGACAGAAAAAGGAAGGCAATTCAAGTGGTCAGGTGAGTGCGACAAAAGCTTCAAGAACCTTAAGCACCAACTATGCGAAGCACCAACACTAGCATATCCCATTCCCGGAGAAATGTTCATCGTGGATGCAGATGCAAGTAACGTCGGTGTCGGAGCGGTTCTTTCGCAGGTACACAACGGCCAAGAGAAGGTAGTCGCATACTTCAGCAAAGTGCTCTCCAAGCCGGAAAGAAACTACTGCGTGACCAGGCGAGAACTTCTGGCGCTGCTTCTGGCGACAAAACACTTCCATAAATACCTCTACGGCCAAAAGTTCCTTTTGCGCACAGACCACGCGGCTCTAAAATGGCTGCTGCAGTTCAAGAATCCAGAGGGCCAGGTCGCAAGATGGATTGAACGGCTGCAGATGTACGATTATGAAATACAGCATCGTAAGGGGAAACTTCATTCTAATGCGGATGCCTTATCCCGGCGACCATGTAAAAGCGACTGCAAGCATTGTGTGCGGCAGGAAGAGAAGAACCTTCTTTCCGTCCAAAGGGTAAGAGCTGAGCCTATCGCTGGTTGGAGTGCAGAAGAAATCCGCAACGCTCAAAAAGAAGACCCGGACATCGAGCCGATATTAGCGTGGAAGGAGTTTATGGAAAAGCCAACCGGACAAGATATCTCGGACAGGAGCCCCACTCTCAAGGCATACTGGGCTCAGTGGGACTCCCTTCATGTGCAAGATGGTGTACTGAAAAGGAAATGGGAAAGGCCGGACGGGAAAGATTTCATAATGCAGCTTGTCTTGCCGCGATCAAAAGTACACGAAGTGCTACGGGAGATGCATGATGGAGCATCCGGAGGTCATTTGGGTGCAAACAAGACCCTGGAGAAGGTGCGAGAACGTTTCTATTGGCTCAGCGCAAGGGTAGACGTAGAGAGTTGGTGCCGAAAATGCGTCGTGTGTGCCGCCAGCAAGGGACCCAGAACGAAAACGCGAGGCAAGATGCAACAGTACAACGTGGGCGCACCCTTTGAACGGATTGCCGCTGACATCGCTGGTCCATTTCCCGAAACCGACAATGGTAACCGTTACATCCTAGTCGTCATGGACTACTTCAGCAAATGGCCGGAAGCGTTCGCCATCCCTAACCAGGAAGCGAAGACCATCGTGGAACAGATCGTCAACAACTGGGTGAGCAGATTCGGCGTGCCTATGGAACTGCATTCTGACCAGGGACGAAACTTCGAATCAAAGATATTCCAAGAGGTATGCCAACAACTAGGAATTAAAAAGACGAGGACGACTCCGCTTCATCCGCAATCCGACGGGATGGTAGAGCGCTTCAACAGAACCTTAAACGAACATCTCTCCAAGGTCGTAGAAGACCACCAGCGCGATTGGGATCGACAAATTCCTCTTTTCTTGATGGCCCACCGAAATGCAGTGCACAGTACTACTGGACATACTCCATCCGAAGTCTTGTTTGGTCGAGCAGTTCGGCTACCTAGTGAGGTGAAGTTTGGATCCCCTAACGATGAGCCCAAGAGTGAAGAGGATTACGTGGCAGACCTCAGGGAAAGGATCCGAGACATACATCAGAGGACCAGGACGAGGATAAGGGTAGCGAGTGACCGCATGAAAACCAGGTACGACACAAAGGCAACAACGTCCAGCTTCCACGAGGGAGACCTAGTATGGCTGTACAACCCACACCGGCAAAAGGGGAGGTCACCCAAGCTGCAGCAAGACTGGGAGGGCCCTTATAAAGTGGTCACACGCATCAATGACGTCGTCTTCCGGATCCAGCGTGGAGTAAGAGGCAAGATGAAAATTGTCCACCTGGATCGTCTTCATCGTTACCATGGCAGTAATCCAGATGATCTTGTTCGGGACGAACAAGTTTAAGAGGGGGGCAGTGTAGCATTGACTGCAGGATGGTTTGTGTACCAAAAACTGAAACACTGTATCTCAAACTGTAGCAACTATTGCAAAACATTCTAGCAGTAAATATCCCAACCTGATGTGCTTACGTTTCACAATTGTTCCACACAATATCCCAATATTCCATGATCCTCAATTCACCCGGAGAAACATCAAGTATGTTCTAGAACCCCTAGCGATTTCCTATAAATACCCATACCACAACCACCGTGGAGACAGTTGTTCATAAGTGAATACAGCGATTACAAGAGATATTCGACCAGTGGTGAAAGCAAGCGACATTGTGAAAATAAGTTTGTAGCGACCGTTTGATTTGAAATAATAAAGTGATTGAATATTGTGTTAAAGTGAAGTTGGTATTTGATAATAAATAAACGATTAAAATACACAAAAGACGGTTTTATTTAAAACGAACCCCAGAAAGAATACTACAATATATTGAGTATTTTGAAAAGGTAAATATTTTGATAACAAAAACAATTTGAAAGCAAATAAATCGTGTGCAGTGGATTATCATCGACGCGCGCACTGTGACTGCACGGACGTCCGCGCTGTATCCGAGTTTCGCGGCGCGCACGGTTCTGACGCACTGGCTCACGCATACGCGTCGAGCATTGCCCCCACGGCTGACAATTTTTTGCAGCGAATGGCTTTAAAAAAAAAAAAGATTTGTTACGAGATGGAGCCAGATGATGATATTTTTGAAGAGTTTACGACAAATAGTAAAGACGAACAGCGAGAACTTCTCTTTGTACATTGTTTGCATTACTATGAAGCCAAACATAGTCCCTCTTCCATGCAAGCATATTGCAGCGAATGTCATTTAAAGTTGCAAACCGATATCATCGCCAAAGTTTCTGACGATAGATATACAAGTCCTTTGTGCCGCATAAAGATCATTGATATAATTTTCGTTCGATAAATATTGCATTATATACAGTCGACTCCGCTTCACTGAAACACCAATTTGCCTCAATTATTTTTAACCGGAGCTCGCATAACTGAAAAACAATTTCACTTGGGAGTAATACCATGTTCCCACCGAACCGAAATCCCGAGATTTCTATGAACTTTTACCGAAATCTTGATAGCCGTTCCCACCGAGTTAAAGTGATTTCAAATGTCAATAATTGTCAATTTTGAGGCGGCTGTAGTGCGTTCCAAGTCAAGCAAAAATTATGAATAATACCAAGTGATTTTCATTTCGGAACAGCTGAGATAAGCAATGCTCTGGAAAAAAAATAGGTTTTCACGACCATAATCAAATAATTTTTTTTTATAATTTGCGCACACTCAAGGGGTTATGAATACCCTTAACGTGTTTGTACACAGTGCGGGTGTTGGAAAAAATAGATAGAGAGAGAAAGATGGGGTAAAGTAGTTTGAAGCTCAGTTGTTTATGCTTCAGACAAACTCCGGGGGTGGCGTCCAAATAACTGGGAAGATTTTTGTTATTTTTGTCTTTTGCCAACAATTTTTCCACCCATATAACCAAGCTGCTGCCAGTGTTATGCTTTCGCAGTAGTGTTCACACAAGCTTTCGCAATTGATCGGACTGACTTTATATATTTCATGAGAAATAAATAAATGCTTGCGGACGTCTGGATTCGAACCATGAACCATTAGAATGGTTACCACTACACCATGCCACCCCCAAAAACAACCGAAATGAGAACTGTCGTGAGGCGTGTTCCACCGAGGGAAGAAATAGCCCCGTATCGTTGAACTTTATAACATTTTTTTTTTGTTGATACATTTTTATCCCGCAAATAACGTTTCTGTATTTTTTTCATATTTCTGTGTGTTACAACTCACTCCCGTGTTGATTTTAGTATCAATAGCCTTCCGAAAATGTAATTCCACTTAAAAAAAAGAAGGAAATTCAACTAAGAAATTGGCGAAAAATCTCTTGTTTCTTTGTATGTCGAGCATGCTTACGAACACAAGAAAAAAAAAATGCTTTCATCTTATGGGAAATTATTTAATAAATTAACTCGATCTAGTCCCAAATCCAAACTCACATATTTCGTAAATTACACAAATTGCGCTTGACTTGGAACGCACCATTAATATTTTGACATCTATAAATGACACCAAAATGAACCAAAGTTGACGCAGTAGGCTTGTTCGGTTTGACAACCTATCACGGGTGGATGAACTCAAGGAGATTTCAAGTAGATTTCGAAATCTCGAAAATGTATAGCGAACTCTATGAGATTTGGAGATATTTGGCGAAATAAAATAATAGAAGTATATAAAAATGATATAAACAAAAGTATTGCTTGCACTTGCATTTATTAGGTATTCAAAAATGATTAGATAACGTGAACAGCCTGCGCAATAATTAGTTTACGCCATCCAGACTCTACTGTAATTCTATTTGGGACTCAATTCGTAGGGCCTAATTTACCCATCTCGTTGTTTTCTCGATTGTTTCCATCATTATGCGTCCATTTTCATCTTTTAGACAGCCAAATTGTTTTCTTCGCCCAATAGGTACGAGTTATCTGTTTAAACTTCTTCTAAACTTGAGGAGCATCAAATTATACTAAAAAGAAAAATATCTACAGCTGTAAACCTAACTAAATTGGCGAGGTTTGCCATGATAGACGGATTTTGCACTCGAGGGCAGGCCACCTATCTATTATATAGAAATCAATTGTACTATTTACCTAGACAGCGGCGTTTGGTGAGCTGCGACGGCAAGAGTTAAATGTGTTTGAAGATAGATTCAAGCAGAGCGATGAAACAGGGAAAATAAAGAAGAAATGGTATGGGATATGCTGGCAGGAATGTAAATGCAGTATATCTACTCTAGTAGTTCTTGTTATTTGTATAGAAATAGGTATAGTGAGAAGACCCAAAGGTTGCAGGTTACTGCTAACCATCTTATGTCGTCATACCACTCCCTGTATGACCATCGTTTAAAGCCAATACTCTTGGTGTGACCGTGTCGGTGGCAAGCTAACAACTTGACTTAGTGCAGAGTTTTAGCTAAATTTACGGACGGATTAAGAAATGTAAACCTAGTTGTCGGCCCACATACAGTCCAAACTACCCACTTCCCTTTGAAGCGCACCAAATTATCATAAAAAAGAAACCCAAACCCATATTGGCAACACTTCTTAGCCCGATTTCCATGAGAAAAGTAGTAAACGTGCCTCTGCACAGCGCAAAGTTATATACAAAAAGAAAATATCAGCAAAAACATTTAAAAAAAAGAACCTTCTCCTGCGGGGAAAAGACCATGGTTTCGAGTCTGCGCATCGACAAAGCCTTCCAGGTCTCGTCCATGTCTGTGTGCTACGTACAAGCAAAGTGAATATATTGAGTTTCCATATCCTCCAATCTCGTGTGCAAACGATATTCATTTCAACGGACATATCAGCGTAAAATAAAAAATGAAACCATCCACGCCAACTGCACCCAGCTTCCTAGACGCAGCAGATATTCGGCTCTTAGCATTTCTTATGCAAGGACGCTGTCTGTCGAACTACACCCTCCCTCCTTTCACATCGAGTAGGCGCACACGAAGCCCACCCCGACCAAGAAAATCGAATCGGATAAGGCATTAGCAATCATTCTTCTCCGAAATCCATCACCAATTTTGCAACACAAGTCCAATCAGACTACGGCTATGGTGGGATCGATGATGAGTCTTTGGTCGACTCATCGAACAATTATCGACTTCAGTTGAAGTCTCGAGCTCGGATTTTTTTCTCTCCAGCAGTCCGAGCTGATGCCTGTATCCACCCATCATTTATATGTATGACGTCATAGATTTTCTTTTAGTTTTTCCACTCAATTGCTACAGACTGCTGGATATCTGGGAAAGAAAATATTGAAAAGTGAAGAATTTTTCTGCTTACCTGGCTGTTTTTGTTTTTAGTTAGCGCCGGGGGAAAGTCAGTGGTGAATTCCCTTGGAGAAAGACTCCTCTAGTTTAATTGATTTTTATGCTGCAGGAATGTAGGTATTCCTATTTATGTGTCGAGTTCGAGTCGATGGGTGTTGGTTGATTGATTGGTATTCCACGCACCGATTGCACTGAATTTGCACAAAATTAAAATTTATTGGGTTTTGAGGCAGGAAAGGTGGAATAATTTCTCTTTTATTGGATCTGTGTGGGAGTGGTTTCTTGTGAAATTTTTTTTTTTTGGATTTTTTGGTAGCACTTTACACTTGACACAGGAAGAGAAAATATTGTGATACAGCCCGTACGACGAAAACACTTCCGCAGAAGTTGAAGGTTTCAGGACCAAAAGAGAACTGTCAAAACGAGCAAAAACTTTTCTGGAATGTGTACTAGTGAAGTCGACACCGAGAATGAGATGAGGAAGAAAGAAACAATCGAAGAAAACTTTTAAGCTTTCGGTGGGGCTGGTGAAGGTGAGTGATGCCAAGTCTGAGAAGGTAGGGTACGGTTTGGTTCATATATTTTCAAAATGCAAAGTAGAATTATTTTGGAGACGACCGGGTGGATAAAAAAAAAGCAATTGAGTACTACAAGAATCTGCCTTGCAGGAAAATAAAACATGTATTTGTACCCAACTAAAGCCGCAATTTATTCAATGGGAATTGGAATACGAATTATAAATAAAAAAGCAGTTTACAATTTGAACAGTTTTTCTCACAAAATGTATATTCAATGTTCAATGTGACTTAACTAATAAAAGTGAGATGAACACTTAATATTGGAAATTTGTACTAGTGCGCTTTGAAGCTGGCTTTCGTTCCTTATTCAGTGTACGTTATTAGTAGTTCGTTGATGGTTGTACGTACACCATACAACGAAGGAGCATGCACATTACACTGGTTTTTGATTCAGTTCGTTCTTTGCATCGAGGTCGTTAACAACACATTGTTGTTGTACACACACATTGTTCACCGTTTGACTAAAACAACTGAAAATACATTGCTTTAAATGTGTTACGTAGGTTTTCGTAGTGCATTCGTTCTTCGTTCCTTGTTCGGTTTTGTTATTTACACTTTCGTTGTTCCACGTGTGTTTAACAACCAACACCGGGTAAAAAAACAACCGTAAGTGGGAAGCCAGCTTAACCAAAATGTATTGCAGATGAAACATATTAGCACAGCAGCAGCAAGAGGGTCAAGAAATATGAATCCTGCTTGCTGTGGCTATGTTAATGTGTTTCACATCACCGCAGGTGTCGTTTTTCTGTTGCTAAGATAATGTCTTGTTACTATTATCCTTGTTACATATTATACTTATAGTTTAGTTTCATTTATGCAATATAGGCATGCGTGGGCATCGTGGCGGAAATGGTTAGTGTGTCGGATCACTGCGCGTGAGATTCCGAGCTTAAATCCCAGAAAACACCAAATCCCAGAAAACATTTTAAATGAGTGGTAATTTATTTTTTCTAAGTTGAAGTCATTAGCCGCGTTTTGTTTTCCCCGTGAACTGGTTCAGTTCATATTTTTACACAGCATGCAAAAACAACAATTGAACCAGCACTTGAGCTGGTTCACTTTTCGTGAACCAGAATCTCTTTCCCATACCTCACCACTAGATGGCTTTTCATAAGAAAAAATGATATGTAAAGCTTGGCAGCTCTGCTGAATGGCAGAAGTAAATCATAGTTATTTGTTGTATCCTCACTTTCTGACATAAGTATCTAAAAACACTCAATTATTAAACAAATATAAAAATATTAAGCACTTTTCTTACTTCGATTGCTATTTTTCCGCCATTTTTGACATATTAAACGTCAGTGTGTAGCTGCTGCTACCAACTTGTGAAAATGAAATTTCTGGGTGAACCAGGACCTTTTTTTTATTTTGAGATGAACTAGTTCAGTTCACGGGGAAAACAAAATGCGCCTATTGCATTTAAACAAATCCACGTGAATTCTCAGTATGACTTCAGTGAATGCATTCCGCAATGAGTGCATTCTTTTGCAGCCATGATAGAGAACACCACTCTTCAAATATTGATAAAAGCTTCAATTTCAGACTGACGGAGGATCGTTTTGTTGAAAAGCTTTTACTTTTTACTTTGCATAATTCTCACCAAAACATACTTAATATTGGCGATCAAGCTGCGAATCTCGTTTTGGCGCATGCATTTTTGTAGTCATACTAGTCTTCGGTAGAAATTCAACAGAAAGCTTATTTTCAAAATCTGTAATAATTTGAAGTCGAAACATTTTTTAAACTTACTCGAAATACGGTTTAAATTATTTTAAATTAAAGATATTCACATGTCAGAAGAATTAATTAACATTTACAATTATGATTACATTTTTTGCAGTGTGTTCATAGCTTGCTATAAAAAATTAAATACAATTTGACGTCTTTTTTGTCTTGTGTCTTGTTTTATGGATACAGATTTTTTTCCAGGTCATCGATTGTTTTCTTCCTTGCACACTAATTTGGCATTTATATACTGCATCCTACTCACTTTACCAGATGGCGAACTCATATCAATGGAAAGAAAAATTAAGTTCTTTCTTTACATAAAGCTACCTTTGGTGTGAGTGCCTTAAGAGAACGGATTGCTGCCACCCAAATTCAACATTAATTTCCTTAATGTGTTGAAAATATTCTTTATACATAATATATACAGATGCAACGTTATGATGCTATTGCAATACAAAACGTTTGCTTGACTTTGAGCAGGAGTTGTACGCTTGTTAGTAATGACATGAACCAATAAATAAGAACTGCGGTCCGATATACAGATGTCACTGACAAAAGCTTTTCGAACAGTTTGAAAGATTGGTAATAGGAATTGAAAATGTGGGAACACCACTGGATGTCAAACTGTATGGTGTGGATATGTTCAAAAATACTAGAAAAATGTGAGGAATAAATTATGTCGATTGACTTTATGGGGAGGGACCACCGATGATATTTATACTACATATGTAGTACTTTACTACCTACGAGTATGTGCATGATTTTTGAATGTCGTACTACATTCTGAATCCTTATCCTAAAATGTTAACTTTTTAAAGCTTAACGTTCTCAGTATGATCTTTTTTTATTAAAAACAAAAAAAATTATTGCTTAGGCCTATTATAATAAATGGTGATGGTGTAGTGGTAACGTTATCGATTGTCGCACTAATGATTCATGGTTCAAATCCTAATGTCAGCAAGCATTTATTTATTTCTCATTAAATATACGTATAAAGTCAGTCCGATCAATTGCAAAAGCTTGTGTGAACACTATTGCCAAGGCATAACACTAACAATAGGTGTGTTTTGGTGAGGCAGGAATTCTCAGTAAAGTAAGATTTAGCATGGCGTAGTTTGCAACACTCAATTTCAGAGGGCGCTGAAACGAATTTGTTAGTGTTTCAGAGGCTGACAGCGAGCAGGTACACCAGTCTCCAAATATTAAAAAATCATTTAAACCAGGTTGCCTGTCGATCATTTTGTCGAGAAGCTTCTACTTTGTTTTGCATAATTCTCACCAAAACACGCCTAATATGTTAGTCATATGTCTGGAAAATTTGTTCTCTGATTTATGATTGATGCCTATAACATTAGGTGATGTCTGCGAATCAGAAACAAAGACAAAATAACAAAATACTCTACAGTTATCTGGACGCCACCCCCGGAGTTTTTCTGAAACGGCATTTGAGTTTCCACTACACAAATCTTTCTCTCTATCAATCCTTTCCTGCCCCCACACTGTGGAAAAACATTAAAAGGGTATTCATAACCCCATTCAATGAGGGCATTCGCGGGTTTTCTTATTTAAATATTGTTTTTTTTCTTTAGTCTATGGCAATTATTTATGAAGCACAATATCGGACAAATGCCCATCACGACTCCTCTGGAAACACAGGATGCGCGTTAGTTCGGAGGAAACGAATAACGAGCGGGTGAAGTAGTCATTTCGTTCGGGTGAAATCATTATTGTATGTATGAGGCAAGAGTGGAATCATGCGTGGCAAAAACAAAAACATTTTGAAATGAAAGTCGTTATTTTGTAACTAGTTTTTAAACTTGTTATGTACGAGTATATATTTTTGAATAACTGCTTCGTTTCATTAAGAGAAATAACAAAAAGATCCCACCTCTAATTCATGTATAATAATTGTCCATTACTTTTTGGCATGCATAGTTCGGGTTGTACCTGGTTAATAACGCGTATGGTTTTGTCATTCAGCTCTCGAATGGTCTGGTGTTTATTGGCATAGACCTTACATTTTACGTTTCTACAGAGAAAGAAGTCGAATCGTGTTAAATTGCAGGATCTTGGCGGGCATTTGACCTATTTATTTCGTAAGATAATGCGTCCTAGGAATTTCGTTTGGAAGAGTGACATTTGTTTCACGCGCTATTTGACAAGTGGCACCATCTTGTGCAGTCCGATGGTTCCGCCCGCCCAAAACTAGTTGTGGGTGTATAGGTTTCTCTTAAATGACTTGCAGATTTTCAGTTCTCCAAATGTTTTGCTTGTTGACGTATCCATTTGACTGGAAATGGGCTTCATCGCTGAAAATAATAATTTTTTTTTTAAACGCGAAGTGCACTTCTTGCTGAACGACAATTTTCATAAAACGCTACGATCAATTTTATGTGTTGTTCAACTGTATATCGCTCCATTACTAAAACAGATAAACTCTAGTTAACCTCAACATTACAACTCCCCGATAAAATGAATCGTCAATATACTAGAGGAAAGACATATTGAAGTTGAACTCGGAGGAACAAAGCTTGAAGTCTATGACTCAAGAGGCACTTCTCAAGGAGGGTATAAATCCCCACTGCTGTAGGTAATTGTCCTGAACAAAGTTCTTCCAAAACTCAGAAACAGCGGCGTTAAAACCATAGCCTATGCGGACGACGTTGTGCTACTGGCAACAGAAAAATTTCTCCTGACCCTGAGCGAGCAATTTGAAGGGGCGTTGAAAACCATTGACTCCTGGACAGAGAGATGTGGAATAGCGGTTAATCCTCAGAAAACGGAGTTAGTACTATTCACTAACAAAAGGATAATTCTAAAATTCGTAACACCTTCCATAAGGGGTATTGACCTAAGTATCTCCAGTAGTGCGAGATACCTCGGCCTGGTGCTCAATAGGAAACTGAACTGGAGACTAAGCATTAACGATATAGTAAAAAAAAGCCACGATAGCTTTTTACTCGTGCAACAGAATATTCGGGGAAACTTGGGGGCCGAACCCCAAAATCATCCTATGGATGTTTACAGTTATAGTAAGGCCAATACTTACTTATGGCAGCCTTGTATGGTGGCAAGCAGCCAGCAAAATAAACAACATAACTGCTATCACAAAAGTACAAAGACTAGCGTGCATCGCCACAACCGGTGCAATGAGAACGACAGCTACAGTAGGTTGAAGTGGCAGCCAGCTAAGAATCGCCAACACACTTAGACCAATAATAGGCCCTACCTACAGTAGGACTCGAAGCCCTTCTCAATCTGCTTCCGCTAAACATCTTTATACAAGCATCCATGGCATGCCATGGGTCATACATGGTTAAGCATGGCCGGATCCAAATTGTCCTTACAATGCCAGATTCCTCCAACTGGAAAAGGAATTCATGCGATATAAACTGGACATTTTGGGGGTAAGTGAAGTAAGATGGTTAGAAGCGGGCGAGTACCAGTCTCCAACGCGTAACACTGTACTACTCTATTCTGGAAGACCATCCGGAAGTCCGCGGGAATATGGAGTCGGACTACTGCTAACAACAACAGCACGCAAGGGCCTGATTTCCTGGCAGCCTCATGGTGATAGGATTTTGACGGCCAGATTCCGGACTAGAGTAAGATGCGTCACCATCATACAGTGTTACGCCCCAACGAATAGTTCGTCTGAGGACGAAAAGGAAAGCTTCTACAATCTCTTAAGCGCCGTCTTCAACACAACACCAAATGGAGACATTGTCATAGTGATGGGGGATTTGAATGCCAAGGTAGGCAGCGACAACGAAGGGCTCAAGCATGTAATCGGGAAGCATGGACTAGGCAACCGCAATGACAACGGCGAAAGGTTTGTGGATTTCTGCAATGCCAACCGCCTTGTGATAGGTGGCACCATGTTTGAGCACAAGACCTGCCACAAAGTCAGCTGGGTTTCCAATGACAGGCAAGCAACCTCCAACCAAATTGACCATTTTGCTATCAGCCGCCGCTTTAGAAGCAGTCTCCTGGACGTCCGAAACAGACGAGGGGCAGATGTGGGGATAGTACGTGATCACCATCT
This sequence comes from Brachypalpus laphriformis, assembly GCA_945910035.1. NCBI lineage: Eukaryota > Metazoa > Arthropoda > Insecta > Diptera > Syrphidae > Brachypalpus > Brachypalpus laphriformis. The sequence goes on along the minus strand of OX246754.1, from coordinate 194,391,167 downwards.
TATGATAGCTACTCTCCAACTACGCACTGCTGCAGTTCGAAGATCCCACGACAACACAAGAATGCCTAGGTTCAACATCGATAGACTTAGTGATCCCTCAGTGCGCCAACAATTAAGGGAGCACTTTTCGCAAGGTGTGGAAGCAATCAGCAGCTCAATGCCCGCAACCATCCAAGACCATTGGTGTGCTGTGAAAAATGTTTTTACATCTGGTGCTGAAAGAATTGTCGGTCGATCGCAGGGAAGACACAGGGCGTGGCTTTCCGAGGATACCTGGAGACGGATTGACGAACGAAAACAGCTAAAAGCTCGCGTTGCAGCTACCCCAGCAGCAGGGAGAAGCGAGCTAGAGTCCCTATATCGCATGAAGATGAGAGAAGTTCAGCGTAGCGTACGACGTGACAAGCGCAACTACATCAACGCGCTGGCTACAGAAGCAGAAGAAGCTGCACGGAGGTGCGACAGCAGGACTGTCTACAGAATCACGAAAGAGCTGACAGGTGGTCGCAGCTCCAGCCAATACCTAGTGAAAAGCCTAGACGGCTCCTTGCTCATTTCGGATGAGGACCAGCTCAAGAGATGGAAAGAGCATTTTGCTACGGTTTTGAACCGTGTATTCGCTAACGATATGCTCCCAAATCAGACTGAGATGCCCGAGGTGAGAAGTTCCCGAATACGCACCACGACTCCCAGTAAAGATGAGATCATTACCGCGATCAAGGCACTCAAAACCAACAAGGCGGTAGGACTTGACGGTATTCCAGCAGAGCTCTTACGAGCAACGCCAACAACATCGGCTGAGCTTCTGCTTCCACTTATAGATAGAGCTTGGGAAGCTGAGAGCTTTCCTAACGAGTGGAAAAAGGGAATGATCGTCAAGCTTCCTAAGAAAGGAAATTTAATGGAGTGCGGAAACTGGAGGGGTATCTGCGTGCTGCCTGCTGTAGCTAAGATAATAGCTAAAATCATCCTTGAGCGAATCAAACAACATCTCGAAGACACACTCGATGCCGAACAAGCAGGTTTCCGCTCTGGATCCTCCTGTGCCGACCACATCAACACCCTGCGGATTATCATCGAACAGTGTGTTGAATATCGATCGCCACTGCACCTGCTGTTCATCGATTTTGAGAAGGCGTTCGATAGTGTCAACAGGGAGTTTATTTGGCGTGCCTTACGCAGGAGAGGCATTCCCGATAAACTAATTGCTATTATCAAAGCTACATATGAAGGCTCCAAATGTCACGTTCTGCACAGGGGAAGGTTGTCTGAGGAATTTGAGATCCAAAGTGGGGTAAGACAAGGCTGTATCCTTTCACCAATATTATTCCTATTGGTGATTAGCGATGTGCTTCATGCAGCTTTGTCGACGGGAAACGGAGGAATTCGATGGACTCTTACATCTCAACTGAAGCATCTTGACTACGCAGACGATGTATGCTTACTCTCCCACAGAATTATGGACCTCCACCAAATGACAGCAGATGTGGAGAGGGAGGCAGGTGTCGTCGGGCTGAAAATTAATACGACAAAAACTAAAATCATCAGCCTTGGAACTAACTCATCGGCTCAAATATGCATTGCTGGACAACCGGTAGAGAGAGTAGAGGATTTCCAGTATCTTGGGAGTATTGTCTCGACCGATGGTGGAACCGAACTGGATATAGCCAACAGGATCGCCAAAGCAAAGTCCGCGTTCGGGATGTTGTCCAAAATATGGCGAAGCAATGCAATCAGTTTGAGCACCAAAATAAGACTGTTCCGCTCCAACGTTGAATCCGTGCTGCTATATGGTTGCAGCACGTGGAGAGTGACCACTACTATCACCAGAAAGCTGCAAACGTTCGTTAATAGGTGTCTGCGCAATATCTTAAGGATTTTCTGGCCCAATCGTATCTCTAACGAACACCTTTACGAGAGAACGGGTCAGGAACCAATAGGCACAACTATCCAACGGCGGAAGTGGCAGTGGATTGGTCACACGTTCCGAAAGGGTGACAGCTCCATAGCGAACCATGCTATGCAATGGAACCCTCTAACTCAGGATGGCAGAAGACCTGGCGGTCCGCGGAAAACATGGCGCAGAACAGTCGAGAAGGAGGCACGGCAGTTAGGGAAAAGTTGGGGAGAACTCAGACACATTGCCAGAAACCGTACACGATGGCGCGTAGGCGTAGTAGAGGCCCTAGGACCCACAAGGGGATACAGGACATAAGTAAGTAAGTATGGCCGGATCCTGATATGTGGTTTCTCGCATACCACTGAATGCCCGATTGACTGGTTTCATTTGATTGGTCCTCCCAGTGGCGAGTTAGAAATCACACATCAGGGTAAGGTAATTTTAAGTTTTAGTTTTTAGTTTAGTTTTTTTTAGATTAATTTTATAAAAAAAATACGTGTTCTTAAAGGTTTTACCACATGCATATATATATATGTTCTAAAATAAAAAAAAAAAAAAAATGCCGATTAAATTAAAGCAGAAAAATTAAGTTTTCTAAAAATTATAATATAAGTATTGAGCACCTTTCAGGTCAGTTACTTTAAGGTATTATAATAATGTAGTTCTAAATTTATTTGAACTATAAATTATCTTAATGTTAGAGTGAAAAAATAAACGATCCTGCAGAGATATCTAGGCAAAGTATCTAGTACAGACTACATAACGGCTTACCTAGATTTCACGAGACGATTTTTAAGCAGCTATTCGAGCAGTGAAGACTGGAAAAATGACAGAACGCCTAACGAGCGATCCATAGCTGTGTACATCAATAGATCCATAATGGAAATAGGTGTAGGTGCAGGCATCTTCTCTGAATCGCTTGGTGTCTCCATGTCAGCTCGGCTTTCGAACTACAGCAACGTTTTCCAGGCAGAGGTCCGAGCATTGACAATAGCAGCCCGTGAGACTGCGTTGAGGGCAATGCCAAAAACTCAAAGCAGGGAACAAAGCCCTAACGGAGGCAAACAACAGGTGGACCTCTTTAGATACTTGTGTCACCACGAGGAAACTATGGCCTGCATTCGACAGATCAGGAACCAATAGAACCATGCAGAGGGATAGGAAATCTCTCTCTACTCTAATAGGAGTCATTATGGGGCATAAGACATAAAAAAACTATGTGCGACGAACGAAGACCTCTGTAGAGGCTGCGATGACGAGGAGGTTCAGAAAGACACCACCCACTTTTTTTGCTAACCGCCCAGGCCTCTATCATTTGAGAAATAAGTTCCTTGGACAATACTTCTTTAAGGATTTAAAAGAGTTGTCCAACAGACCGATAAACGACATCGCAAACTTCATCAAATCCTCTGGATGGTTTCTATATCGGACACAGTAAGTACTTAATTCTTTCTTTACGATATGTACAAAAGACGTTTTATTTTCTGCTTTTCAGGAGGAAGGGATTCTCTAATCTATCTTAGATGCCAGTTGCCTCAACAAAAACCTTAAGCATCTCTGAAATAATCTCTTTCAAAGATCTGCCTTACTATTGAATCACCCTTTACATGTTTTCTTAAAGTAATAGTGCTTCTGCTGCGCGAAAGCTTTCTAAATCAAATATAATAAGAGATGAGTTGAGAAGTAGGTTAAGCTTAGAAATAATTAATACAATTTTAACTGGCTAAAGAAATTTAAATTATGATATTAAAGAGCTATTAAAAGGTAACACAAATTTTGAACTTTCCGAAGAAATAACACAAATTTTGAACTTTCCGAAGAATTGCTCAAATTTTGTATGACTTAAATTACTCATGGTGGGCGCCGTGGCGTAAGTGGTTAGTGTGTCGGATCACTACGCATGAGGTTCCAAGTTCGAATCCCAGAAAACACCAAAAAGTTTTTTCACGATCCCACCTCTCGCGAGCGTCTGACAAACATCCGAGAGCATTGTTGTCACGAAAAAGCTTCTCAATCGCCGTTCAGATACGGCACTAAACTGTAGGTCCCTTCCGTTCGTGTGAAAAATATAACGCACACAACATGAGTGGTTGCGAGAAGAGCTTAAGAGAAGAGAACCTTAAGAGCTGTTCCGCAAAATTTTTTTTTTTTTTAATTGAATCATTGGTTTCAGGCACTCCTTTACAAAGTTTCATACCATATGAAAAGTGATTCAGCTATTTCAGATTGAAGTAACAGATACCGCGAGGCGATGAAGATACATTTATTCTTCGATTACACAGAAAAATATAAGAAAAAACGCATGTATTTTAAGCGGTATAAAATATATATAATTTTGTTAATTTATTTTCTATGAAACATTTGAAATGAAAAGAATTGCATAGTCTATATGAAGTTACATAAGTACAAAACCTACTTCAAAAGTAAGTTCTTGTAAAACCAGTTCAAGACACAAGTTTGTAATTACTATAAAATAGTTGTTTCGATGAATTTATTCAGAAGTGTATTTCCCTTGTCGTATCACCCGCATCGATTCGACACAAACTTCAAGGCTCTACTGGCATTTCATATGATATCATGTACAGATCTGTGTTCAGTCAATTTAGATGACACGACTTAAGGAAAACACATTTTTTTGCTAATTAGACTATCGTACGAGTTCAGGTAATCGTCGGTTTGGTGGTAAAACAGACAATATCAGCGACTGGATTTTTTCCTTTGTGAGTTTCAAGGGCCAAGGTTTCGGAGGGAGGCTATGAAAAAATAAACTAGACTTAATAAAGAATTGAAAACAATTTTTTTCATTGATTTACCTTAGAGACCAGAGACCCTGTCTCCCGTCCTTTGCGTTTTTCTCAACTTTCAGTAAGTGCTTATAGTATTTCTGCCACTCTACGTCATTCAGTGTGTTCGGTATTTCGACTGTCTTTCCAAACCCAAGGCTGATGAGTGCTTCAGAAGCGTCAATTAAACCCTGAAACAAATTAAATAATCCTGAATAAATCAATTAAAATAAAATGTAAGTATTATTATACCTGCTTGTTCTCTGGGCAAACTAACAATACCCGACAAATGGCACTATTGTCAGCCCCATTTCGAGATAATGGCACGAATTCAATCCGTCTACCCACAGCAACAGTTTGCAGCCAGGAATATCCATTAGCATTAACGCTCACTCCAGGTAACTAGAATAAAAACGTGTATGTACAGACACATAGTAAGCGTAAGTAGTAAATCACACACAAAACGTTACATAATAGATATTATATATTGTTGAATTGTACTTTTTTCAAAGAGTACAATTCCGTCACAATTATGGGTAGTACACGACATGTAAACTACATGCAACCATCGTGGCCGATTGTGACATCAGAATGACGTCAGAGCCGCATGTGCATGCAACCATTTACATGGTGTGTACTACTGCCTTTAGGAACGAGAAATGGAGAAGGGTTAAAACAGACGAACTTAGACTTCATACTAGACTAGACTACTTCACACTAGAATCTGCAAAAACAAGAACAGGAAGTAATACCCTGTATTAACCAAATCCGAAATCTTTACACATCATAATTTCATCCATAGTACATAGCATATGAGTATTGCGCTTCAGTAGGAAGATACAAACACCTAGAAGTCCACGAAGACACCAGCGGCAGACCCTTGACTGGTTTTGGAACCATCCGTGAAAATACGACTACATTCCATTCCCGGCTCAGACTCTGGCCGAAACCAGTCCTGAGCACAAGGAAAGTCGACTCTGAATTTGCACATCAGCTGTAGTTCTGGTGTCGTTGCATCAGACGGCATATCCATAAGACAGGAGTCGTAAGATAAGTGTCGCGCAAGTTCATCAACATTCCAGTGTGGAGTATACCAAAAACCGCCCCGGCTAAGACGATAGATGGCTTTGATAGTGCAACCCATGGTATAAGTATCGAGGGGAGGTAAGTTCAGCAAAGCGTCTAGAGCAGAGCCAGGGGTACTTGGAAAAGCTCCCATGCAGCCGAGACAAGCCGTTCTTTGAAGTTTCGCGCAAAAGGCAACCACATATTTACGCGAGAGCCCCTTCAACCAAACAACCGACGCGACGCATATGCGAGGAATGGTCTTATCATAGTCGTGTAGATGCAGAGAACCTTACTCGGTGACAAGCCCCAAGTCTTGCCAAAATCACCCGTACACTGCAAGAAGACTGAGAGCGCCTTGGATGTTTTCGACTTGACGTGTTTAGACGTCAGTCACCTTCTAAATTTGTCTTGAGTGACCTATTTAGAAGTTTTGTGGATTCTTTTCTGTCGCTGCAGTTCTGGGAACCGGAGTTCTGCAGGGGGTTTTCGTCAATGGGCACGTCAGTTCAAAATAGCCGTTAAAGACGCCAGTCAGGTTTTGAACAGCATCCTCAACCTTTCGTTTCGTTCTGAGTTTAGTTGGAGTTTTGACAGATTTGTCTAGCTCTTCCCTAAACCGCACCCAGTTGGTTTTCCTCGGATTCCTCCTCTCCTGCAAAGTTATGGCCTCGCATTCGATTTGGAAAGCGAGGTATCTATGGTCTGACAAGGACACCTCTGGCAGTACCCTCCAGTTAGTAATTGACTTGAAATACCTATTAGATAGTCAAATCAATTACCTCCTGTCTCCATGCCATAACAAAAGTTGGCTTGGAGCCAACATTGTTAATTACCATACCAGACGATAGTATAAAGTCTAGGAGATGGTTCCCTCGTATGTTGGATTTTCTGCTGCTCCAGACTGTATTCTGAGCATTAGCGTCGCAACACATGACCAGTCCCATTTCCCGAGTGTCACAGTACTTTATGAGTTCGGCAACCGCCTTCGGTGGTGGAGGCATTACCGAATCATAAGGGAAGTAAGCCGACGCAACGACGAAGGTTTTCCAACTTCCGGTCGTTTCGTAGCTTACAGCTGCAGCAACCAGGTCCAAGCTTGGTCACTGAGAGGAAATTCGGCACAATTAGACAAGCTCTCGGTCTTTCAGACCGCTCGTCACATAGCAACGTTACTCCACGAACACCTCCAAAACCACATATGCGCCTGTTCGGCACGTATGGCTCTTGGATAGATGTTATGTGGGGTTTTGTACGCACCACGGAAAGTCTGCTACTTAAGAGAGTGGTAGAAGCCTTTGAGTGATGGAGGTTTATCTGCGAAAATATCGAAGATATAGTCGGTGTTTTATTAGTAGAAGGGCGCGCACCAGATGAGCCAACGCTTCCGCCGAAACGAGCGCCCCTACCCGTAGCTTTGCCTGCGTCAGCCATTTTCTGTCCGCTAATGCTGGGACCTTTAGGGGTAACAGCACCAGCATCCACCAGATTTTGTACGCAGATAACGCCACCGGTAAGAGTGTGCCCAGCAGAAGAGCGCGCATCAGATGCGCACAGGCTTCCACCAAAGAAAGCAAGCGAAACTTGCTTCGTCAGATTGGACCTGTTCGAACCAACCGAAAAGGAGCCAGCGTTGGGTCTGAGGGATTGATCGGCTCCAGTTGGAGTACTTTCCGTCGACCTAGGACTCATTCCTGTCGCTACTGAAGGATGACTGCTTTCGGCGCTAGCGCCTTCAACTGACTCTGCAGCCTCTTTGCACCGGGCCAGCCATCACCGCCTTCCGTCTTCTTCTTTTCAGTTGACTCTTAGTCAGGAGCTTATCGGAGTGCGCCGCTTCAGGAGCTCGTTCAGCCTTATTGGTTTCCCGAGTCAAACCGTCACCGACACAACTTCGATCAGCTACCCGTCTATTGAGACAGAGATTAGACGTTCCAGCCGAAGCCTTTCCGCCACTTTCTTTGTCATTCCAGTCCATTCTACCAAACGAGTCGGAGACAGAGCTGCAGGACTCTTCTGAAGCAAGCGTCGCTACTACTTCCGATTCAACGCCAGATGCGGGGGGTAAAAGTATGGTGGTTGGGACCTCCAGAATCCTCGTCCCGGCCGTAGTCGAAAAGACCACGGGTGGATTATCATTTTCACGAGTACCACCTGGAGTCGACATCTCATTTGTTTTCTCCATCATACTGTATAACAAGTTTTACGTCACAGTCAAGACGTCTTCAACCTTTAGTTCGATGTCTCACCTAGGATCCTTTCAGATCCTTAAGGTCATTGACTCTTAAGCCGTTTCGCCACGTCAAGGCAGCTGAAGAACGGAAACGGAACTATTACTGCATGAGCTGATGCTATAACAATAAAATAAACTAGAAGTACTTTATCGACTCAGAGCGCTGACGACAATATGCGCAAGTATCACAGTGTCAGAGGAGGCGGTATGTGTCCTATCTGATATAGTGTCTATCGATAGTCTAGTTGATGAAATGAAACGGGTGTACTTCAGGAAACTCGCTAATTGACAACAAGTTGTTAATAGATGGCAAAATTAATGGGATAACACTACGACTGGAAGATGAACACACAAGTTGAAGAGGTGAACTACTACATCGCACAGCTGCGTTTCAAAAAGGTTTTATGCTTACCACATTCATTTGTGTATTTTTCAACTTCAGAGCAACGTACGAAAATTATGTGTGGCTGTTAATGCTCGGCGATAAATACTTTAAGCTATAAAATTGGTTTGATATTACGATTACTATTTTGTTTCTTACGTGACAGTCGTAATCAACATTTAGACGACCGAAAACAACTGAAAGCTCGCATTGTAGCTACTCCAGCAGCAGGGGGAGCGAGCTAGAGTCGTTGTATCGCTTGAAAATGCTGTGTAGCTTCCGATGTGATAAGCGTAATCTTAGAAGCAGAAGAAGCAGCAAGTAGGTGCGACAATAGAACCGCCTACAGGATCACAATTGATCACAGGGTGGCAATGGTGCAGTGGATAGTGTTTGCTCTTCAACAGAAGTTCAAGCCCTGCGGGAAACAGCAATCATCAGCCACCCGAGTATAAAAACCAACCATTGCACCAACGAGCTCTCACGACGATCGGTTTTACGTACCGGAGCAACTCGAGGTCCAAGGATCGTCAACCCCAGCTACTCAGCTACTACAACAATAACAGGATCACAAAAGAAATGTCAGGTGGTCATAGTTCCACTCAACACCCTGTGAAAGGCTTGGACGATTCTTTGCTCAGTTCGGATGAGGAAAAACTCAAGAGATGGAAGGAGTAGACAAGGTCTTGAATCGTGTATTCGCTAGCAATATATATCCAAGTCAAAATTAATTGCTCGACGTAACCAATGCACGAATACGCACCACAACCCCCAGTGAGGAAAAAGTCACTGCCGCGATCAAAACATTGAAGAACAACAAGGCTGTACGACTTAACGGTATACCAGTAGAGCTCTTGAGTGCAGTCCTGACAAAGAGAGCTTGGCAGGAAAAGAGAATGACCGTCAAGCTCCGTAAAAAAGGTAATTTTATGCAGTGCGAAAACTGGAGAGGTATCTGCGTAGTAGTAGCTAAGATAATCCCGGAGGTAGTCAAAGACCATCTGGAAGACACACTCGATGCCTAATAAGCAGTTTTTCGCAATCCTCCTGTGTCGGCGTCATCAACAGCCTCCGGATCATCATTGAGCAGTGTGTTGAATACCGTTCGGCTATTGATTTCGAAAAGGCTTTCGGCAATTTCAATAGGGAATTTATTTGGCTGGCTTACGCAGGAGAGGAATTCCAGATAAATTAATAGTTACTATTAAGGCTACATAGAATGGGTTCAATGTTGCTTTCTGCACAGAGGAATGTTGTATGAAGAATTCTAGATTCAAAGTGGGATAAAACAAGACTACATTCTCTCGCCAATACTCTTTTTATTGGTGATGTACTTCATGTTGCTTTATTGACGGGAAACGGAGGAATTCGTTGACTCTTTTAACTCAATTAAAACACCATGACTACGCTGAAGATGTATGTTCACCTTCTCATAGAATTATGAACTTCCACCAAGCGAGTAGCAGACATACGTATGCCTATACTACAGATACTACCGTGGAAGACGTTCAGAAGAACTTCGAAGAATAATCACTAAAAACAGGCCGTCTGAAAGAGTACACCATTTCCATGTTCACCCCGAAATCGCGCGATCAACTTTCTACCAAAATTCATATCGTTACAGAATGAGCAAACTTTAGAACTCACTCTTAGGAAACATATTTCCAGAGGATAACAATATTCAACCATGCAAGTGCTGAATCAACAGACATCTGTAGACATATTGGGGCGCTGTTTCAGCATTACGAGTATCTTTTCTTTCCTGAGTGACGATTATATAAAAAAAAAAACTAATTGAGAGAACCGAGTTACCAATATCTTGGATGTATTGTCTCAGCCGACGCAGTACCGGAAAACGATGTCACAAGTAGAATTACTAAAGCGAAATCTGCGTCCGGAATGTTATTCAAAATATGGCCAAGCAATGCAATCAGTCCTAACAGCAAACTGCGACTGTTTCGCTCGAATGAAAAATCCGTGCTTTTGTATGGGTGCATCACTTCACTTGTAAGGTGACTGCCACTATCACGAAGAAGCTGCAGATGTTTGTTAACCGGTGCTTACGAAGCATTTTAAGGATTTTCTGGCCGAACCGTATCCCAAATAAAATCCTATAGCAGAGAACGGGTCAGGAACCTATAGGAACCACCATACGACGCGGCGTAAGTAGCAGTGGATCGGTCACACGCCGCCCCGAACTCACCCTGAACAGGAAACCCAATGTCGTTTGTTGGTAAGAAAGAAGAGTGGACCGTACGTACGACATTATAATAGGGCAATAACTTGACAGTGCGACTATGTGTGTAAGATATTGATACATATTTACCGTGTGAGACGTAGAAGACATCAATTTGAGCGTGTGGTTGTGCGAGAGGCAGAAAAACATTTTTATTCCCTACTGCTCACATAGTCACATGGTTGCCTACACCTAGACACAACCAAATAGCAATTATGCCCTGAACTCACCTGCACTGGCAGACGCTTGCTGAAGGGCACCAGGAATCCCAACGGTGGTCTATGGTTAACCAACAAGAGCGGGCCACTCTTGGAGCTCGGATCAATAGACTCAATGGTCCCGTACTGCGTGATCTTGTCACGGATAAAGATCCTTGGTATGTCTCTACCTTTTCCGAATTTGGTTATCTAGAAACAAAGAGCTACAGTCAATTATTCTGCGACAAATTTAACTGGAAATTCTTACTGGACGGATCTTGTAATAGGAATAGGCGAATAGGATGCCCGATGCTGCGTAGACAGCGATCTGCAGAAAAAGTACCACGAGATTATATAATAAAAAGCAAAAGATGAATTCCTTTTCATTCAGAAGACCAACAACCTTCGGATGGACGGTCTTACCTCGACGCCCTTCGTGTCCTTCTGCATGTAGTTGCAGAAGCCCTCGTTATAGCTCGACAACTTCTCCTTTATCGCTGCCATCCTGTCTATATGTTATGATAATTGGATTGGAACTGTGAACGATACAATTCGGCCGATTGTGGTGTGTAAATTATGATATTTTGAGAAGATTACTTCATATCTTCTGTCGACTAAACAACATTACGTAGGTCAACAAAATCATATGCTACTGATTGTTCGCTGCTCGCCCCCTCTACAGTTTTCGGCAAGTGTCAGATCTGACAGTGAATTTAAACGTAACGTAATGGTGGAGGGTGAAGGTCGTTGGGAATATATCAACAGGTGGAGTGGACCAATGGTTTGTGTCTTGAAATGGCACTGCATTGCCGACGGTGAATGCATTTAAAAAAATAACGTATCGATGTTAAAATACCCGAAGTGGACTTAAAGAAATTTCTAATTTTGCAATACAAATATAAAATAGGACAAGTCATGTAATAAACTGGGACTCTTAAATAATCCAAATGGGAATAGGGGACCATTTTTTTGGAGATTCCTTAGTCAAAGTTCATTAATAATGCTCAGGGCCAGCTTTTTATAGATGACGACAAAATTCTGTATAGGTTTTTTTTTGTGTACACTTATTTATTTCTAATAAATATGTAACATAGTTTTTTTTTAAGTATAAATAAGCTAAATACTTATCATAATGATTTTATTAGAAGTAAATGACTGTTTTTGACAGTTCTCGTTACTTAACTTATGTATATGTAGGTATATGAAACAAGCTAAATTTAATTATACATTTATTTATAATCAGTTATACAAATTTAATTAAATTAAATTAAAATTATTTACAAGAAACAAAACAAACAAACACAATAAGTGACTTAATCTAATCTAATCGGCGTTTTCCATATTCCCCGCCAGGGTTAGTTGAAACAGTACCCCGGGATCCTCTTGACAGCCTGTTAATTACAAGTCTAGTACCGGCTAGCTGAAAAACTATAATCGCGTACAAAAATACAACTCCAACTAGCGCCAGCGGGGTGCATGGAACGCACCGAGTCTAAGCATCAGCTTCGGCCCAGTGAAGCCACCAGTAATTTTCGTAATTTAACCGGTTATTATTGCATAAATCCCTTTCAGGTACAATTACACAGTATGTCAGTATATCATTGCCATTCCTCAAAAATGTAAATTCATATAGGATTCTTTTATCCGTCGCCCTTCTTGGAATATGATATATGATACGAATGTTGGACGTATCTGATATAAAAAAAACCATATGCATCCAGACACAAAAATGCCTCAGGTGGTATATGCCCATTATCTAATGAATTTTTAAAATACTCAGGATTAGGATAAAATGGTCCAGAGACTAATTCATTCGCCACACAATGATTTCTTGCCGGACGCATCCAATAGTCTTTTGTAGAGACGTGATGCTGAAAGTCAGAATGACCAGTTCTATACATCCGCATGCAGGCTCTGAAATACTTTCTTTAAAAAATTCGTAGTTTTTCTATGTAAGATGTTTCACCATATTGGACTCGCATGGGTCAGAATTGGACGCATAAAAGCCTGGCAACATATCACTTTCACATCGGATCTCAAATAATTGGGGTAGAGAAAACTTCTGACCTTGATGAACATTGTGTGGTAATTATGGAACATTGGCACACTAGGTTTGGTGGGAATATTTGCTGTTCGCAGGTTTTATTTATTTATTTATTTTTATTTTATTTGTATGCTTGCATTTTAAGATACAATATCTTCGTTCGGCGAACAGATGGCGTTGCTTACAGTTTGGAACACTGTGCTTAAGTCTGTGTTTAAGTTTGGTACACAAACCATGCAGTAGTTTGAGTCTATGCTACACTACCCCGCTCTTAAACTTGTTCGTCCCGAACAAGATCATCTGGATTACTGCCATGGTAAAGATGAAGACGATCCAGGTGGACAATTTTCATCTTGCCTCTTACCCCACGCTGGATCCGGAAGACGACGTCATTGATGCGTGTGACCACTTTATAAGGGCCCTCCCAGTCTTGCTGCAGCTTAGGTGACCTTCCCTTTTCCGGTGTGGGTTGTACAACCATACTAGGTCTCCCTCATGAAAGCTGGACGTTGTTGCCTTTGTGTCGTACCTGGTTATCAAGCGGTCACTCGCTATCCTTATCCTCGTCCTGGTCCTCTGATGTATGTCTCGGATCCTTTCCCTGAGGTCTGCCACGTAGTCCTCTTCACATTTGGGCCCATCGTTAGGGGATCCAAACTTCACCTCACTAAGTAGCCGGATTGGTCGACCAAACAAAGGCTTCAGATGGAGTATGTCCAGTAGTACTGTGCACTGCATTTCGGTGGGCCATCAAGAAAAGAGGAATTTGTCGATCCCAATCGCGCTGGTGGTTTTCTACGACCTTGGAGAGATGTTCGTTTAAGATTCTGTTGAAGCGCTCTACCATCCCGTCGGATTGTAGATGAAGCGGAGTCGTCCTCGTCTTTTTAATTCCTAGTTGTTGACATACCTCTTGGAATATCTTCGATTCAAAGTTTCGTCCCTGGTCAGAATGCACTTCCATGGGCACACCAAATCTGCTCACCCAGTTGTTGACGATCTATTCCACGATGGTCTTCGCTTCCTGGTCAGGGATGGCGAACGCTTCCGGCCATTGTCCATGGCGACTAGGATGTAACGGTTGCCATTGTCGGTTTCCGGAAATGGACCAGCAATGTCAGCGGCAATCCGTTCAAAGGGTGCGCCCACGTTGTACTGGTGCATCTTGCCTCGTGTTTTCGTTCTGGGTCCCTTGCTGGCTGCACACACGACGCATTTTCGGCACCAACTTTGTACGTCGTCCCTTGCGCTGAGCCAATAGAAACGTTCTCGCACCTTCTCTAGCGTCTTGTTTGCACCCAAATGACCTCCGGATACTCCATCATGCATCTCCCGTAGCACCTCGTGTACTTTTGATCGGGGCAAGACAAGCTGCATTATAAAATCTTTTCCGTCCGGCCTCTCCCATTTCCTTTTCAGCACACCATGCCTTCAGAGTGGGGCTTCTGTCCGAGATATCCTGTCCGTTTGGCTTTTCCATAAGCTCCTTCCACGCTAATATCGGCTCGATGTCTGGGTCTTCTTTTTGAGCGTTGTGGATTTCCTCTGCACTCCATCCGGCGATAGGCTCAGCACTTATCCTTTGGTTCGAAAGAAGGTTCTTCTCTTCCTGTCGCACATAATGCTTACAGTCGATCTTACATGGTCGCCGGGATAAGGCATCCGCATTAGAATGAAGTTTCCCTTTACGATGTATTTCGTAATCGTACATCTGCAGTCGTTCAATCCACCTTGCGACCTGCCCCTCCGGATTCTTGAACTGCAGCAGCCATTTTAGAGCCACGTGGTGTGTGAGCAAAAGGAACTTTTGGCCGTAGAGGTATTTATGGAAGTGTTTTGTCGCCAGAAGCAGCGCCAGAAGTTTCTGGCCTGGTCACGCAGTTCCTTTCGGAACTACTTTGCTGTAGTATGCTACTACCTTCTCTTGGCCGTTGTGACCTGCGAAAGAACCGCTCCGACACCGACGTTACTTGCATCTGCATCCACGATAAACATTTCTCCGATAATGGGGTATGCTAGTGTTGGTGCTTCACATAGTTGTTGCTTAAGGCTCTTGAAGTTTTTGTCGCACTCACCTGACCACTTGAATTGCCTTCCTTTTCCCGTCAGAAGAGCTTGCACCAACTCTTCGCGATTCCGGCAAAATCCTTTACGAATCGTCGGTAGTAAGTAGCGAGGCCCAAAAAGCTCCTAAGTTGGTGTTTGTCTTTTGGAACTGGCCAGTTTTTCACAGCTTCCACCTTGTCTGGGTCGGTTCGCACTCCTTCTGACGAGATAGCGTGGCTCAGGTACTTGACTTCGGATCTGAAGAGGTCACATTTCTTTGGGTTTAGCTTCAGGTGAGGGCTTCGAAGCCATTCTAGCACATTTTTCAGGTTGTCGCGATGTTTCTCGAATGTTTTTCCTATCACGATCAGATCGTCTATATATACCAAGCAAGTTTTCCAGGTCAATCCACGCAGGACGTGTTCCATTAGGCACCCGAAAGTTGCCGGAGCGTTGCACAATCCAAATGGCATTACTGTAAACTGCCACAGCCCATTTCCTGCAGTGAACGCAGTTTTCTCTCGGTCCTTTGGATCGATTTGTACCTACCAGTAACCACTCTTCAAATCAAGGGTGGAAAACCATCGAGCTCCTGAGAGTGTGTCTAATGTGTCATCGATCCGTGGCAGAGGGTAGCTATCCTTTTTGGTGACATCATTAAGTCTGCGGTAGCCCACGCAGAATCGAGTGCTGCCGTCTTTCTTCTTGACCAGTACAACAGGTGAGGCCCACGGACTCTTAGAACTTTCAATGAGCCCTTCCTTCTCCATCGTTGACACCATATCCGCAACCCCTGTCTGTTTTGCCAATGGTAGCCGTCTGGCAGGCTGGCGAATTGATCTAGCATCCCCAGATGTGATGTTGCACCAGATGCGTTCGGCCATACTTTCCATCCTGTGAGGCAAATATATCAGCATACTCACCGATTAGATTTTCTGCCATGGCTCGCTGATCCTGATCCAGTTCGCAGTACTTGAGGATCACGTCCCTTACTTCCGCCAACCTGGCTAATGAAACGGGCTTCGCAGATTCCTTCTCGGTTATTGTTGAAATTGAACATATCGGCGCACATTTACCAATAACCTCCACTTGTTTTAGTTTGACGCTGTGGCTCATTAAGTTCATGAGCCTTACTGGGACCAGGCTGTTCTTTGGCTCCACTAAAACTTTTCCCACGATGTAGTTTGGGGAAATCCTTCCTAAATCTGGCTCCAATCTGGTTCCCAGGATCACCCTCTAGTTTTGTCCAAATGATAGTCTCGGAAGATGGTGGTAAGACTTCGTCCTTGCTGAGTATTGTATTTATATGTGCTGCATTCTCATTCCCGTACACAATTGGAACCTCTACGTTCCGGTACCGCAGAACTTGCATTCCGATGTCGCTGATAACGTCATGTTCTTTCATGCAGCCTACTCCGATGATGCATTCATCACATATGTCGGCCACCAGGAACGCATGGGAAAAGGCCAACCCTGCTAGTTGTAACGTGAGGCGAACTTCCCCGTATACTTTCGCCACTTCCCCTGTCGCAGTCCTAAGTCAGTAGCAGTAGGTGTTGTGCAGCCATGACTTCCGTACGAGATCTCTTCTTACAATGGAAGCCGTGGCGCCGGTGTCGATGGTAGCCACGCACTTATTTTGGCCGATGGGTGCTTCCACTATTAGACTTTTGTTGCATCGTTTGGTTTGGGAGACCTGGATGGTGGTCTTGCGGATTTCCGCATTGCCGTTGTAGGTGTCCTATTTCGTTGCAGTTCCAGCAACGAATTTGTCTTCCCCGAGCGTTGTTTCGGTCTTCGATGTCCGTCCTCTGGCAAGAGCATTCGATGGCGGCTGCTTCCCTCACACGGTGGATTCCCTGACAGGCCCGGTCTGCCGCTTCCATTGTCAGAGCAACGCCAAAGCTTCGGCGAGCGTTTTCTTTCCAGTCATTCTTACCGCCATTTGCAATTTTGCATCGGCTATGGCATAGGTAAACGCTTTGGTTGCCATCTCGTTAATGATCTCCTCACCGGCGTTTGGATAGGACAAATGTGCCAGTCGTTCGATGTCCGCTTGCAATTGCTGGAGCGTTTCTCCTCTCACCTGAAGTCTTCTGCGCAACTGGACCCCATATACTTGCTGCATTAGTCGTCCCCAAATCGCATCTCAATGGCTTTTACCAGACTATCGTAGTTGCGTTTTTTGTCGTCGGAAATGGTTTGCAGAAGCTCTGCAGCTGATCCTCTAAGCGCAAGTTTGAGGGCAATGGACTTCTCTTCGTCGTCCCAGTTGTTCGTCATTGCCGCAGCTTCGAACTTCCTCTTATATATCGGCCATGATGTCTGTCCATCGAAGACGGGAGGCTGCATCTCTTTCCTTCTCGGGAAGTCGGTTGAATGCTCCCGAACTTTCTGTTTCTTCACGTGTTCTCGAATCTTCCTTCAACAGCCTCGATTTTTTTTTGAACGTTCTCGAATTTTTTTTCAATATTCTCGAACTTTGTTTCAACATTCTCGAATCTTCCTTCAACAGCTGTTTCAAATGTCTCAATTTTAGCCTGTACGTTTTCGAATTGTTCCGAATTTAGCGTCTAGAGAATTTTTCTCCTCAGCCAAGGAATTTCAGAGAATCTCGAACTTCTTGTTTTGCATATCCAGCTTGGCATCTAGAGAGTTCTCAAATTGTTTGTTCTGTTCCTCGAGCTTGGCGTCTAGAAAATTCGTTTGTTCATCGAACTTTTTCTTTTGCTCGTCTAAACAATTGTCTAGCTTCTCGAATTTTTCGGAAAGTAATTTCATTAGAACACAGTGCTTAAGTTTGGTACACAAACCATGCAGTAGTTTGAGTCTATGCTACACTATGATTATCAATGCGGGTTTGTCGCAACCACAGATGCAATCCAAAGTATAAGGATCATAAGGAAAAAACATCGTGATTCCTTAAAGTATTTGCATATTGTATTGGTTGACTTTGAAAAGGCATTCGACAGACAACCACAAGATCTGATGTGGGTAGCGCTTAGACATCGAGGGGTTCCGGAGAGTTCCCAATCAAACTCGGGTTGCACCAGGAAAGTGTCTTAAGGTAAAGTGACGGACCCCAAGGTACATCAATTATTCTTAGCTGACGATGGTGCCATCATAAGTGAGGATGTTACATCCCTGCAACGAGCACTTGATGTGTAGGTGGACGTTTTGGAGGGAAATGGGTATCGCATTAGTTAAAAAAAAACAGAGTACTTGTCCTGACCGTTCTCTGAGCCTCTCAGGCCTATTCCAGACATTTATTTGAATGGAACAGTGCTTTCCAAGTGCGAAAAGTTCAAATATCTGGGATCTATGATCAATAGCAAAGCAAAGCAACCTGTGATGACGACATCAATCATCGCGTAAGCATAGGGTGGATGAACTGGCGAAAAAACTCCACTATCTCTACGACCGAAAAATCACTCCTAAGTTGAAAGGAAAGCTCTAAACCGCAGTTGTGCGTCCAGCGCTCACATAGAATTCACAATGTTAGACGATGTACAAAAAGTATGAGAGTAAATTAACGGCAGCTGAGATGAAGATGCAGAAGATGAAGATGGAGTGACACAAATTTATCGAATAAGAAGTTCGAAGATCCGTGGAAGCCTTCACGTCTCAGCCTTCACCGGCTCAGCTGGTATTGCCATGTTCAAAGAAGAGATCATTTGAACGCTGTTAAAAAGGCAATATGAACGTTCCAATGACATCGCTAAGCAGGCATATAAACGCCTGGATCACACAATTGCGACGACATCGGCATTTTATATCACATAACCGAGTGATCCAAAATCAGGAGGCCAAATAGACGAACCCCACAGGCGGATGAGTAGAAATGCGGTGAAGTGAGAGGTTTATGATCCCTTGTTTTCGGATCAAAACCTCCCCGAAATAGGAAGGAGAAGAACGGTCAGCAGGTCGTAGCTATAAATAAAACGACAAACGCCAACGACAATCAGGGTGACTGTCTCCTTGGGGCGGCCGCCGGGCAAAGTATGCTATAGCATGATAATCTGCCTACTAGCCTAGACTCTCCCAACCGGACTTTGTGTTTTCTTGCGCGTTCTTGGACTATGCGGCTCAAATTGATTACTGTGGTATTCGGCTAGAGTGTGCAATGTGAGGAGACAATCTCTCCAAAAAAATCTCTAATCCAAGGTGGAACAGCATACGTCGAAGGATGCATTGCTAAGAGGGTGCTTAGTCCCTAGTATGCGAACTTAGGATACCCAGGCGACCTCCTGCTTCACTTAATGCCTTCCGACAGTATACCGGGCTCTGCTGCGGGTGATGTTTCCTTTCCCTATTACTCGTGAGTCCAACATTTTTAACTATATTTTTTATTTTTTTTTTATAATTATAAACATACCTTTACAGACTGATCCACCCTCTACTGAATCAACTTCTGGGACAGCAACTGTGTTTCCCCCTAATCCAGAGGAGGTCGCTGACATTAAGGCCGACTCTCTCATTACTGTCGTCGACAAGAGACGAAGTGAAGTGCATCTGTCCTCCCATATCGACTCAGATTCAAACACTCTCTGCGGAGAGTCCTCTAGCGCGCTCAGGGGAGAACACTCGGTTCAATCCGGCTCCACTGCCGTTGAAGTTGGTGTTGACAAACTGTCCCTAGATACCAGCGGATTCATCAAACTAGCTTCGGCTAATAGGAGGCGATTCAATCGTGCCTCGTAGTTTCTAGAGAACGTGGGAACGACAAGGGAACCTAGGTAAAGCTTATACGACCCGAGGAGTCTACCCCTTCTTCACCACAGAAGAAGAAAGCCAGGACCGAGACTTCCACACTCGACAAGACCTCCATTAGGGACAAAGTAGGTATTGTCAAATTGGGTGTGGTTTCCGCTGATCGGGCGCGCAAATGGCTGACCTCCAAGAAAGTATCATGGACACGATAATATAGCTGATAGACGAGGTCGCTAACCCACAGTTTCATGGTTTGTTTCACAAAACAGGCTGGCTTCTAATCGTATACTCTAATTTCGCTGGGAATGTGTGTAGACGTCTGCTAGCAATAAAATCGATCGCTCGTGAAATATTCACTTTGGAGAATTTTTCGTACCCAATGAAAATGTTGGGCTTAAGTCAACTTTCTATACACTAAATATTGGGGCTTATCTTCAAGGCTTATGCTTTCATAGAAGCTACATTTATAAGTAAGATGGCTAGGATCTTAGGTATTTAGGCGAATTTGCAGCTGTCATGATGTGTTGCAGAGGAGGTATCTCCCAGGAATTGAACTGATCATTAGCTGTTATCAAATCAGCATTAAAAAATGCATGTTTTAAGGGCGTTCTGAGAGGTAAGAGTTTCAAGGATGGTAGCTAAATTAGAAGATAATTAGCTTAAGACTGTGTTTGGCAGTATCAAGAACAAGATCCGGAAAGTATGCTTCAATTACTTAGCTTTAGAATCATATTTTATTTATTTATTTATTTATTTACAAAGAAGCTTATAAAATAAATTTACAAACTCTTAAGTGGGAAGGCATTTGGGCAACAAGGCCATGTAATGCCGTTTTTGTAAAAAGAGATCTTTTATAATATTATTTTATACCTATATGTGTTTTATATATATATATTTATAGATTAATAAGTAACTATGGTTCTCTATTTTTCATCTCTTTTTTTTTTTTTATATTTAAATTTGCTTAAGTTTGCCATGCACAGATGTAGCAATTTTTATATTTTTTATTGATTGTACGTTTACTGGGTTTAAGAGGTTGGCCAATTCTTGGGTACTGCCGGTTAGTCTCGATTTTGGACAGTCCACTAGCATGTGCTGGACTGATAGCACTGTGTTACATTCATCGCATTCTTCTTGCGCAGCTTGATTAAAGAGATGCCTGGTAGAAAATAGGGTTTTTCCAACTCTCATCCGAAAGAGACTGGTGCACTCCTGCCTTGTGAATTTGCTATTATATGGAATACGTAAATTAAGGGGAAGGTGGGTTCGAAGAAAACTTGTGCTGTTTTCCCAAAGCCTACCCAGTTCGAATTTTTCCATTGCTGCCCAATTTCTTCGTATCAGCTGCTGACAATTTGGTGTGTCGATTACCAGAGGGAGATTAACTGCTTGCTTTGCTGCCAGGTCTGCTGCTTCATTGCCTGGGATTCCGGTGTGCCCGGGTACCCAAGCTAGTACGATGTTGTCATTAAGTTCCCTTCTGATTGCCTCTAAGGAGGGACATTTGTTGGTCGCGCTTTTAAGCCCATACAGAATACCAAGGTTGTCGGTGCAAATAAGAGTCCTTTCTGACCTGTTGGAGGATAACTTAATTGCCTTTGTAATCCCTATTAATTCAGCTACATAGTTTCCCGCCGTACCCGGAAGCATCCCTTGATGAAGGATTATCGTTTGCCCCGTGGACAGCATTTCTACTACGGCATATGACGTGATATTTTCGGCGAATGATCCATCAGTATATAGAATTCTATTTGGGTTGATGGACTCTATCATCTGATTGTGTAATCTTTTGAAAATGCTTTTGGGAGTTGATTCCTTTTTGTATTGTGCCAGGCTAGTGTCTATTTGGAGGAGGCTTCTTTTCCAGGGTGGTATATGAATAGGGTTTGATGCAGTTTCGTCCGTGGGTGTAGGGTGAGTAGGTAGGATGTGAGCAATATTTTTGAGTGCCGAAATAATACTCCGTCTGGTGTTTCGTTCTGTAGGTGCATGTTTTATTGCCTTGTGTAAGGGATGCTTTGTATCTGACACCGCTTTAGAACCCAAATTTACGGCTCTTCTTTTAGCTATATTTAGAAAAGGCTTATATCCCGCTTCAGTCCTTAAAGCATCAATCGGGGTGGCCATTAAGGCACCTGTAGCTGCACGGTAGCATTGGTTGATAGCGATATCAATGTTTTTTGTATTTTTCTTTGCAGTCCACATGTAGACTGTTATGCCATGTTGAAGTGTTCCTTCAACTAACGTTTTTGTAATGCGCAGTGCTGTTTCTATATGGGGTCCCTTTTTTCGTGAGCAGATCATTTTTAATACATTATTGCGTAATCTCAGCTTCTCTACAATAAGTTTTGTTTGTAGGTTCCATTTTAGGTTACCCGTGAAGGTAACTCCTAATACTCTGAGCTCTCTTCTGAGTGGGATTATTGTTTGCCGGAGACAAATCGATGTCGCTGCACATTTTGTTTTTTTGCATAAGTGTAGTGCTTCCATTTTTCCGACCGGTATAACTGCACCTGTTTGCTGTGCCCAGGCTACCATGGCAGAGTCCACTTTGGCTAGCTTTTGTTCGACTATATTTTGATGACCTGAGGCTAAAGCGTATATGTTGTCTGCATAAATACCAACAAAATCTAGTTCGTAGGTTGGCTGGGTAAGTTCCTGTATTAGTGAGTTAATGTATACGTTATATGCAATCACTGAGAGCGGTGACCCTTGTGGTATTCCATTTTCTGGACGAACTGGTAATGAATTGTACCCGTCTATATTGACGCGAAAGCTTCTTCCGGCTAGGAATGAGAAGGTTACCTGTAGAATTCCTTTAGGAATTCCCCAGGAATGGAGTTGACGAACAATGGAGATAGCTGTAACTCGGTCGAATGCTTTTTCCAGATCTGCGGAAATTAGAACGCTATGTTTGGAGGCCGAAAGGTTTTGACTGATTTTGTGCTCTAGAAGGTGGATGAGCGAGTGAACCCCTCTGTTGGGTCTAAAGGCGTGTTGCCCGGTGGAGATTTTATCTTCAATAAACCATCCAATTCGTCGTGCAAGGATTTTTTCAAAAATCTTTGAGAGAACTGGGAGGATAGAGATGGGACGGTATTCACCGTAGTTATGACAATTTGCAGCTTTTTTAGGTATTGGTCTGAGTTGGGCCCGTTTCCAATCGTGTGGGAAGTTTCCTGTGCTAAGAATTTTATTGTATAACGAACATATTCTTAATTTAAGGGGGTCTCCGCAAGATTTTACCATCATGTAGGATATCTTATCTTCACCTGGTGTTGTTCCTTTTGCCGTGCGAAGCGTCATCTCAAGCTCCAATATCGTTATTTCTTCCGCCAAGTAATGTGGATAGTTTCCGCAGAAAGTTAGGTCGTCTAGGTTAAAGTTTATTTTTTCTTCAAGTATATTCCTTGGGTACGAGCTATCAGCACTGTACATTTTCCACTTGTCTGCGAAGCTATTGGCGATGATTTCGGGATCAGTTTGTACTGTGTTATCTGAAATCATAAACGGGAAAGTTTGGAGAGGGTAATTACCTTGAAGAGATCTTATTCTCCCCCATAACATTTTGGAGTCAATAGATGGGTCCATTGAATTAACAAAATTCTCCCACGATATTCTTTTAGCTTGAATGGATTCCCTACGAACTCTTGCACTTATTTTCCTGTACGTCAGACAGTTTGTAGTTGTTGGGCTCTGACGTAATCTTTTCCATGCTTTATTTTTTTCTCTTACCAGCTTAGCAAGTACTTCGGTGAACCAGATGGGGTTCGGATTCCGGTGGCTTATTTTGGTTACTGGTACACTTCTTGATGCTGCTGTTCTAATGATCTTCTTTATTTTCGAGGCTTCTTGGTTTATGTTTTGTGAGATGGGTGAAGCTGCCGATAGAGCGCATGCTTTTGTTTTAAACGAATTCCAGTTTGCAGTTTCTTCTTTAAAACGTGCTGTAAATTTTTTTGTGGGTCCCCGATAGGGACCACGAATAATAATGGGTATGTGATCTCTACT
This sequence comes from Brachypalpus laphriformis, assembly GCA_945910035.1. Taxonomy (NCBI): domain Eukaryota; kingdom Metazoa; phylum Arthropoda; class Insecta; order Diptera; family Syrphidae; genus Brachypalpus; species Brachypalpus laphriformis. The sequence goes on along the minus strand of OX246754.1, from coordinate 194,367,560 downwards.
TACCCCACAGGACGCGACTTCCCAGTGAAGAATCGGAGCCAAATCAGGCGAGGCTAGCGTGACATCTATCGCTGTAAAGGTGTTTTTAGTGGAGAAAAGAGTGGGTGAGCCGTCATTTAGGACAATTAAATCACGTTCATTGGCGAAATCTTCAAATTTAGAACCAGCAGAATTTGTTGTTCCTGATCCCCATATAGTGTTGGTAGCGTTAAAGTCACCCAATACGATGTGCTGGAAGTTGGTGCTTTTGGGGATGTCATCAAGGAGCTCGGCGGTGACTACAACCTCCCTTTCCTTATATATATTTGTAATATATAGGGGTATTCTCCCTGGAATTTCAAGTGTTTGGTGGAGTAAACTGGAGGCGGATGTTCTGTGGGAAGTTGTTGGAATATTGGCTTTTATAAGAATACCTATACCTGCTTTCGCATATAGATAGTCTTTATTGTGGTGAAATGTTTTATAATTTTTTATTTTAAAGTATTTTAGAGTTTTTGATATGATATGTGTTTCTTGTAGAACTATGATGTCTGGGTTGTACTTAGCTATTAATGTTTCGAGTGCATGTTTGTTGTTGCAGAAACCTTGCAGGTTCCATTGGAGAATGAGGCAATTTTTTATTAAAAGGGTCATTGTGTATTATTAGGCGTTGTATTTTGGGTGTCGTCGGTGGTTGTAATTCCAATTATTTGTGCTATACTTGAGGGTGAGATGTTCGAAATAGAGACGTGATCACTGGATGATACATCCAGATCCATTTCTTTATTTCCAGAGCTTGAATTGCTCTGACAATTTTTGGTAGGGGTGGCGGTTGTATTGTTTAGCTGTAAGTTTTTATTAGTGGTGGATTCGTATGAAAATGTGTTTGATGTTTGATCGATTTGAGTGAGAGCGGTGGTATTATTGTGTTGTTGTTTAGTACGAGGTGCAATATTTACTTCGGTGGACGTTGAAGAAGTGTGGGTAGAGCTTTGGTGCGATGGAGAGCTATGCGGGGGTTCTGGGCGACTTGTGGGGTAAGGCATCTTAGGATGAGAAGAAGTAGGTTGATTTGAGACGTCTTTCTTTGATAAAATACGACCTTTAATTATGTCAGCCATTGTTGCTTCTTGACGTTTTTTAGGAGCCGGTAGGTGGTGAAGGGTGGGATTGTCATTATAGATTTGCCAGGCTTCGCGTATGGTACAACGACGATCGGCTTTAATTTTATTCACTGATTTATACTTTAAGAATGTAGGGCAAGTAGGGTCGTACGAAGGGTGGCTTTCCTCCTTGCAGTTAATGCAGTATACCCGTAGGCATTCATCATGCGGTGGAGGTATGCAGCATTCTTTGCAAAGCACCGAGTTAGTACACCTGTTTTTGGTATGTCCTAACCTTTGGCAAGATATACATCTCATTGGGTTGGGGACGTATTCTTCCACTTTACAGTTGACCCATCCTATCTTAATGTCTTTTGGTCGGCGAATAAGGTCGAAGGTGATGATTGCAGCGCCGGTTGGCACAAGAATATTGTTTTCCTTCTTTACAATTTTCCTAACCTCCAAAACATTATACTTCCTTAGTTCATTCAAAAGCTCTTCTTCGGGAATATCTACTATGTGTCTGGAATAGATTCTGCCTTTCACGGAGTTAAGTCCAATGTGGGATGTAATCTTTACTGGGATTGAGTCTACTAGTTTGGCTTTTATGAATTTTTCCGCCGTGTTGAGGTTAGAGACTTTAACCAAGAGATCACCAGACCGCATGGCCTTAACCTCTAGGATATCCTTGGAGATATATTCCAAACCACGATTTATTTGGAAGGGATTGTAGGAGGCTAATTGTTTGATATTATCCCCATTTTGTTCTAAGCCTGATACTACCAGGTAGCGTGGGATGTTATCATCATTGTTGGCTTTGGCAGGGAGAGATGGGAAGCAATCATCCGCGCATTTGCGTTTGACTTTTTTACTCCGGTTTAAAGAGAACTCTGGGTCAAGATCTTTAAACCGGTTTTGATCAGGGGGATCCGTACCCCCTTTCATGATGGTATTTAAGGAAAAAAATTTGTATTTTTATTTTGTAGGGCTGGGGTTATTTAGAAACAGTTTGTATGGAAAACGCGTGGGGCTAGTGATTTGACACTTCGAAAGTAAACAATGATCTTTTCACTCGCACTATTGCTGTCACACGTCTTTACACGGCGTTTGCCAGAAGGGCACTGAGAATCATATTTTAGTTGCAACAATTCAGCCATTCCACATTTATATGTTGATAAGCTGCACCTTTTCGCTGACCTAAGTTTTATAAATAAGATACGCGATCCAGCTTTGACTACAGATTCCTAGTTTTCACATTATCCAGGTAAGTTTATATTTTCAATAGCTTAAGTCACGATGCTGACCATAAGAGTTGGGCATACTTTGATTTCTTGTTAGCTCTCAGAGCAGTGTTTCTAAAAAAAACAAAGCCTCCAATGCAGACGTTTCTTTTCGAAAATTTTAAATACATAGCCAATAGTTCCATTTCGCAAAGAAATATATTTATTTATATTTATGTATTTAAAATATACCAACATAAGTTAACTGTATTTTACATTTTGCACATCAATGAATCGTTCTAACAAACGTTTGAAAATATGTATAAAAAAAAAAAAAAAAAACATTAAAACCACAAGCCATCATCTTCATTTTCTTCTTGTGACTCGGGCGCTTTAGCTTCCACAGGTACAGAGTTGTTAAGATCAACTTCATCTTGTACAGGAGGAAGCGAAAGAGCAGGAGGAGGAGGGGGAGGAGGAGGTGGTGGAGCAACACCAGCATTAACAATTCCATCCAATGTAAATTTATTATCCTCCTCCTCATCACTCTCAGAAATTGCAAGATCCTCATCGATGCCAACATTATCATGGTCGGGCAAATCAGATGGCATCAACATTGGTACCTGCGAAATTGGTTGCAGTGTTGGTGCTTGCTGCTGCAGTATTGGTCCTTGCTGCTGCAGTGTTGGTACTTGTTGCTGCAGTGTTGGTACTTGTTGCTGCAGTGTTGGTGCTTGTTGCTGCAGTGTTGGTGCTTGCTGCTGCAGTTGTTCACTCTCTGCTTCTGCGGGGAATTGCTGTTCATTGTTTGGTAGGAACTGCGACAATGGCTGCTCCGTTTGTGACTGCGAAGTAGGCAATCGATTGCCCATGCTAAGGAAGTCCGAAGGATCATAATTGGGATCCAAGTCGATGGAGTCATCTATATGTGAAAGGAACATTAAGAAAATGATGTAATAAATGTTCTGGGAACAAATACAATACAAACAAAGCATAAAAAGCAACATAAAATCATGAATTGGATCCAATCGTAGGGGATGGAATTTTGATTTGGGCTTTCCAGAATCAGATTGGATCCAATCTGTGCGGTGGAGGGTCATTGTTTTTTTTTTTTTGTTTACAAGGAAGAGGGTTTGAAGGTTCAAAAGCAAACAAATAAAATAAATGTTTGGATGGAGGAGGTGAAGGTTTAAAGACAAAATAAATTGCAAAAGGAACCTTGAGGCTGTTGAGTGTAGAAGCCGACTCCACTCAACTGTACCATAGCTTCAGCTGCCTGCTGGCTATCGTCCTCGCCATGTTGTCCTTCGTTAGTTACACATATAGTAGGTAGGTAATGTAAAATATAACACACATTTTTTTTTTAATTTGATGTTAATGAGATACGCGTATGCAGTGAGCGATTGTTATTTTATTTTGCTTTAGAAAAGTTTGCGATTTACCATAGAAATAGTTCTTATTCTTAATTGGTACTTCCTCCCAATATTCTAAGAGTGAGTCTATGCAGTTTCATTCCTGTGTTACTTTTAGTTCGCGTCCTTAAGTGAGGCAACTGATGCGAAATACCTAATACTTAAAAAAAAAACTACAGACCTGGGCGACCTTATACTCAAGAAACTAATAGTAACGAGCTAAAATACAGCTTTGGGTATTAGTGGGTTCTTTCCTTTGGTAAATTCACCCAGAACATCCAGGGATTTATGCAAGAGTCTGAAAAAATATATAGTAGGTTGTAACATAAGTACTGCGGTTTTTTGTTCGGGCCATAACAATTGCACAAAACCAATTTAATGCTGAAACCACTATTGAAATTAATATTTCGGATATATTGCTCAGTCAGTCTGCGAAGTTCGTTGTGTTAACATCCTTGTAAACCGTTTTAACTGAATTGTGAAATGGATGTATCGGTAGAGCATATTAAGCATATATGTATTATTGTTTTTGTTTTGCCAGAATGAAAGTGAAGCCACTAGATAAATCTAAAATACGTATGGAGAGGGTGTTCTCAGAGAGTCCAAGTGTCTGCGTTGGTTTGCAAAGTTTAGAAATGACAATTGTGACCTAAAGGATGAACCTCGTTTTGGTAGGCCAGAAGAGATAGATGAGCTCCTCAAGTCCACCGACGAAAGAAATCCTACTGTTATGATAAGGGAACATGCAAGAGAACTCAACGTAAGCCATATGACCATCCATCGACACATAACAAAGATAGAGAAAATCATGAAATTGGGAAAATGACTTCCACACCACCTATCGCGAAATAAAATTCAGCAAAGAATCTGCGGTTCTGTCGCATAACCATCAAGAGCCGTTTATGAGTCGGATCGTTACCGGAGATGAAAAAATGGATTATTTACAATACCATTAAACGTCACCACCAATGGCTTAGTCTAGAAGACAGACTTGCACAACATACCAGGGATGAACTTCACCCACCCAAGATGTTACTGTGTGCATTGTGCGATGCTGAGGGATTGATTCACTTGAGCTGTTGCCTCATAATCCGACTAGCACCGCAGAAGTCCACTGCCAACATCTGTGCAGATTAAAGTCGGCACTAGATCGGAAACGACCAGATTTGGTTAATCGAAGGGGTGCTCTATTCCATCAGGATAATGCTCGTCTTCATACAACTAGAACCACCTGCATACAGTTACAGGAGTTCGGTTGGGAAAAAATTATGCATCCGCCTTATTTTCAAGATTTAGCTCCTTCAGATTTCCAGTTGTTCCGAAGTCTGCAAAACTTTCTTGATAGAAATACTTTTAGATTTCGGAATCATATCCAAGAGTTGGGGTATTTTGTTCGTCAAAGACCAAACATTTTTTTTTTGTGTCGGCATTAAGACGTTGCCCAAGAAGTGGGCGAAATATTGTCTACTGAAGAAAATTACATTTACGACTAAATTGTTACATTTGGTGGAAATTATTTAACACTAAACAGATATTCAAAAATCGTGCAATACTTATGTTACAACCTGATATTATGAGGAGCAGCGTAAAAAATCGATGGAAGAGGCACATATGAGAGCGCTGCAGCGCAAAGCAAGAACAGCGAGGGAAGTTTGTTGCATCAAAAGAAGGGAGACAAAGAAAACCCTAAGTAGTAAGAACAAAATTAATGCAGTCTCTCAGCTCAAGGAGGTTGAAAGTGACACAAAAGGAACAACATCCAGCGATTTTGCGAGAAGGTTTGGAGCTGGAACCCAGGCTTTGAGGCTTTGATGAAATTGAGGAAATAGTCGAAATATTTAGGAACAGATTAATAATAATAGATGAGGTCAGGAAAGGCAAGCCTATAAGCGTCTGGATCACTCAAATGCGACGACATCGGCATTTCATTGGCCTCAGCAACCGAGTGATCAAAAATCGATATTTTCTAAAGTTAAATAGGCGGATCAGTAGAAATGCAGTGAAGCGGGAGGGTTATGATCCCTTGTTTTCGTATCATAACCTCGCTGAAAAAGGAAAAAGAAGGTCAGTAAGATAAAAAAAAAAACAGTGATGCAAAGTAGGTACTGTGTAAATATCTCAAGCCATTCTGCTATATACCAGTGTGGATTCCGTTTCGGCAAATGGATTATGGACTGGAAGAAAAAACGCCCCGAGATCTCGGAATTTCTGTTAAGGCAAAACTTCAACGCAAATAAAGCTTCGATGTAGTTAAGGAAATCATATTCATTGGGGTAAAATAAATTTCACAAATGACACATACCGCTGCTACTTCAGTTCTGCAAAACAGCAGGTTTTGAAACTTGAAGTTGATGATGGCCAATGGATGAAAAGACATAACTACGAACTCTATAAACTGTACCAAGATGGGGATCCACTTAAATAGACTCCTTGTCTCCAAGAAGACAAGGCCTCCAAATACCGTGGATGCCAGAACGCTTGGTCTCGACAAATGACAGCCGTGTGCCTAACATCCGCGAGGATGGAAAGTTCCGGTGTCACAAGGAGTCATATTTATAAAAATCAGATATTGAGATTGATATTATTTCTGTATTCATTAAACTTTGAATCGTGTGTGAGATCGATTGTATCCTAAAAATTTCTCTTAAGCTAAATCTCAATTTGGTATTCATAATATTGAGTTTAATCAGCAAGATGAGATTGATCTTAAAAATAATTGAAGTAGCTCTTTTTCGATTTAGCAGCAGATCAATTGGTTTAAAGTAACTTTAAGAACAATTTTATAGAGATGGGCTAAGTCGTGAATTTGCATTCGCAGTTATAACTGTGAATGCGATTTCTTATTCACTGTGAATGTAAACTGCTACACGATTTCCCAATGGAGTCATATATTTACACCTGTCCGGTTACTTTGTCTCAGTGAGTCAAAATTAAATTTTCTTCCATAAGCGAAATTTCATTTTATGGTGCAAGTGCCCCAAATCATTTTACAACTCCTAAGTTCCTACCTAACATATGTACATATTTATGCACACGTATGTATGTAAGTACATACATATGTCAGACTGTCAGTACGGCTTCAGAAAATCACGCTCTACCGTCGATGCCATAAAGGCGGTAGTAGATACAGCAACTGAAGCAATACAAGGGAAAAGGTGGAAATGGGGGACGAAGAAATACTGCGCAGTAGTAACGCTCGGCGTCAAAAATGCGTTCAACTCGGCAAGCTGGTCATTCATTAGGAGATCCCTGGCCAGGATGGATACACCATACTACCTGCTGAGGATAGTCACTGACTACTTCAGCAATAGGAAGCTAAGATACCATACTGACAATGGCGTTAAGCACTACAGTGTATCCGCGGGAGTCCCGCAAGGTTCGGTTCTGGGACCTCTCCTATGGAACATTATGTACGACGGAGTTCTGCGACTAACATTGCCCGAGGGAGTCAAAGTAATTGGCTTCGCTGACGATATCGCAGTGGTTACAGTAGCCAAGCACGTACACGAGGTGGAGTCTGCCACGGATGAGGCAGTTATAAGAATAAAGGAATGGCTGCAGTTTACCGATCTGGAACTAGCTGTCCACAAGACCGAAGCTGTCCTAATAACCAGCCGCAAAAAGGTGGAATACGCCAGCTTCCGGATCGGAAACGAGACAATCAGGTCCAAAGAATCCTTGAAGTACCTTGGAGTCATGCTCGACAACAGGCTGCGCTTCAAAGCCCACGTCGAGTATTCTAGTAAGAAAGCATCTCTAATGCAGGCAGCACTCTACCGAATGCTCCCGAACATCGGCGGGCCTGGATACGCCCGCAGGATCCTGCTGTCCAGAGTGGTCAGCTCGATACTTCTATATGCTGCCCCAATATGGGCAGGTGCACTGGCGACAAATGAGTGCAGGAAGAAGCTATCATCAGCTCACAGGCTCTGCGCAATCAGAGTGATCAGCGGCTTCCGAACTATCTCCGACGATGCAGCCTGCGTTTTAGCTGGGATGGTCCCAATCGACATCCTCGCTGAAGAGATGCAGAGGGTATACCTTAGATGTCCGTCGTACCGGTAAGAGGCAAAAAGGATTAAGGAGGAGGAAAGGGCAGCATCAGCAACGCTGTGGCAAACCAGGTGGGACAGATCTACCAAAGGCAGGTGGACCCACAAGCTCATTCCCACTATAAAATCATGGACAGAGAGAGCGAGGGGGAACTGTAACTACCACCTCACACAGTTCCTGTCCAGACATGGTGGCTACCGGAAATACCTCCATAGGTTTGGACAAGTTCGCCCCTGTGTCCAATATGTCCAAACGAAGAGGATTACGCGGAGCATGCAGTGTTTTACTGCAGACGCTTTGCAGAAGACAGAGCAAACCTGCCAAGTCCAGAAAATCTTATAAGTCACATGACACGATCAGAGATCTGCTCATTCATAGTATGTGTGCAGAATGCGCTGCGAAGAGCAGAAGCCATAAGAAGAGCCCAAGAGGCGGCCTCGGAGACTAGAGCATAATTGCTAACCAGCCCCGCGAAGAAATACCTAACGGCAGTACCGCGGGGAGAGTGGTTGAAGTGTGTAGGGTTTGCGAATCGTGCATGCTAGTAGCACTCGGGCTATTAGTATCTAAGAAGATTATACATCCTTGGCGCAACATAAAAAAAAAAAAAAAAAAAAAACATACATACATATGTATATCCTTTCATAAAAAAAAAAATTACTCGCACATCTGACTCCGATGAACTTGCTGAAACTAAAGACACAGTAGGATCCTTAATTTTAATGCTTCTTTAAATTCGTTGTACTGGTATTGGAGCTCCCGCTATGAAATCGCATTCGCAACGCGATAGCACCAATAGCAACTTAGCAAGTATAACCCCTGTGCTGCTATATACCAACCAACCAAACCTTCAAACCAGCTGCGACTGTGATATGCAACCTTGTGAATTGGTCTGGTGCCTGTTGGCCCATCACAAAAAGCTGCGCACCCACAATGGCACATGTTCGAAAAGAAAATTGGATGAGACGTTCAGCAGATAACGTGCAAAAATGGTAGTTTAGTTTTATAATTTTATTATATTTCTTCTTCTTCTTTATATCACTGTCGATCCAGCGTAAATAGTGTAGAGTGAACTTCGCATCATTTTTTAGGACCTAGTGTAGCGGTAACGTCACCAATTGCCACGTTAATATTTAGTTCATGGTTCAAAACCTGATGTCAGCAAGCATTTATTTGCTTATGTGAACACTATTGCCAAGGCATAACACTGGCAGTGGGTTGGTTACATGGCTGGAAAAATTGTTCGCTCTGCTGGGTGATTGATATGCCTATGACATCAGGTAGTCGGAAAACAATACTGTTAATCAGAAGCAAAGACAGAAAATAACAAAAATCTCCCCGAAGTTTCTCTGAAACATAACATCTGTGTTTCAAAACACATGCACCAATCTTTCTCTCTCTATCCTTTCCAACGCCAGCACTGTGTGCAAACATATGAAGGGTATTCATAACCCATGAGTGCGCGCAAATTATAAAAAAGGTGCTTTAGATAACGTTGAGAAATATGTGTTTTAAAGGTATGTTTATATGCCGACCTTTGGTTCCAAACAGAAATAGCAGTAGCTATAGGAGTAAGACAGCCTACAGTATTAAGATCAATTTTCGAGGTGGCAGCAATTCTTTTTATCTAAATCAGTTAGGTAGATGATTTTTGCATATGTGTCATAGACTATGCACACGTGGAAATACTCGTGAAAAACTAGTAATGCCGAGTACGTATGTTAAATATAAAAATATGTGCAACCTTTCAATAGGCCCCTTGCGATACCAACGAGTTCTTCATGTGTGTGACTCTCGGATTCCTTTTTGTAAAAATTGCTTCCAGACGAAAATCTCTGAAATAGTTTCGATCCTCTTTCATTGATGTGTGGTCATTTTGATTTTTGAAAAAAATTCTTATTTTTCGAACTCCTGAACAAAAAAAATAATTTCACCGCCTAATTCCGTGGTTATTTTCCCCGCTAGTCTCACTATCGGAACACATAGAGACCCAAACACAGGGAAATTAAGACCGGGCTCAAGAATTTTTTTTTAAAATTGTCATCTTTATGAATACGAAATTGAGATCAGTCTTATACGCGGAGCTTGATCTTTAACATCGAGCTTAAACTCAAAGATAGATCCCAGAGCTTAACCTCATGTTTATGAATATGACACAAGGACTCTTCACGGTTGAATAAGTTAGTAAATAAGTAAGAAGTAAGAGTTATCTGAGATTTTTTTGAAAATATTGGAAATTTCGCTCACTGCATGTTTTTTTTAGACATAACATAAACATGATACTTAAAGGTTTTGAAAAACATACCTTCTTCTGGTTGTCCAAGTCCAACCTCAGTTTCTTCAATCTTAATAATGTCGATTGGTTGACCAGTTTCACCTTGATCTAAAAGTGTAGCCGCAACAGCTTCATCTTCTGTCATCACCTCCTCGAATTCTTCGTCATCCGTTGAGCATTGCAGATCTATAAAAATCATTTAAAATTATAGCACTCTGTAGAAAATCATATCATTTGCGTAAGTTAGAAACAAAAAAATAAAGAAAATTTTAGAAAAAAAGATAATTAACACAATTTAACTAAAAAAATAGAAAGTAAAACAAAAGTATATCAAGCCAAAAATGTGGATGCAATTTATATAAAATGATTTTGCGTTAAGAAATATTATGTATGTATGTATATGTGTAAAACAAACAAAGAAACATAAAATTTTGATTAAATTTGGTTGTTTTTTTCATATATAAATAAATAAAGAGTTTAGTTAAAAGAAAAACAAAAATCGTAGACACCATCATCAAAGTCTTACCTTCTTCCAGTAAAGAATTTTGTGTATTACTTTGATTTGAGGTTAGGCTGTCCTTTCGGGGACGACCACGCCCACGTTTGACGGCATTGATTACTTTGACTAGAAAATAAAGTTGATTTTACCCATGCTCTCAATAAATACAGAAACATACAAAAATAAATTTACAATCAAACTATGCATAATGTACAGAAGTACTTTTAAACAGAAGTACAGCAGTAGATAGGTTCCTTCAACAAAAACAGGTACTATTAGACATATTACTATAAAGCTTTTAATCAAAATGAGATTAAGCTAGGACTTCAAAAGCCCACAATTTACTAATTGGGGAGCTTCGACTTTTTATAAAGAAAATACAATAAAGATGAAAAGGTGAAAGTGAATCTATCATATTGACACCCATCCACGGGTCTGCCGCGTTTTTGAAACGATTATGCTCGGGACATTCATTGGAACGCTAAGCAATGACGTTATTTTGGTTAGTACTTAGCTTTCCGAGAAGCTTCCTGATATTGTATCGAGATGTTACATGTACTACAGTGAAAACCTTATCAAAATACGTTCAGTGGTTTTTAAATGAGGATGTATGGATTTATTTTCGTTGTGTGCTGTTACTTATTAATTTATTTTTAGGGATCCCGTACATATACCCTATTGTTCTCGCTCTGACGTCCGTCCGCCTGTATGTCACCACCTTCTAGGTCGTAACTAAAAACGGTGAATGCAAAATTCTAGCACAGAATTATGTAGAATACTGGCCTTCGGACATATGTAGCTGCTGCCATTTTTCGAGCAATCCTTATTATGGTAGTGTGTCGTTAGGGCGCTTTTTTTTTGTTTTTTAAATGCAAGTGACCAGGAGTGAAATCCTCTAAGGTGACAGTTGATAGTCACACTTTTGACAGTCAAAATTGATGATCACACTTTGTTAGCTCTCCGTAAAACGATCGCAAAGTCACACAAAAATGATCGCAAAAAGGTGATGATCACGCTGATGGTCACCTTAGAGAGAGCAAAAGGGATGATTGTGATCATCAACAATCAACTATCACCTTAGAGGATCCCACTCCTGATCTTTTTGAGTAGAATCCAAAAATATTTTCTTTCTATTTTATGCTTTGAAATATGCGGTCACAATGGAGGAATGTTTAAAAAAATTTTGTCAAAATTCCGATTTTATCTTGAATTGTGGATCTACAAACCACAGATATGAAGTTTGAAGCAACTCAGTTCAAATATTTAAATAACAGTCGATAAAAGTCGAGATCGATATTTTTTCAGAAAACCAATACCTGCCCCTATTTACATATTTGGTTCTATAGCAGGAAGACGCATTGTGGCAAGGTTTTGGTTAACGCTAAATACCTTTCAACACGGAGGATGCAGATTACAGCTATCTGTGCAAAGTAAATGGAAAGAGAAATTGATGCGGAATGAATAACTCAAATACGCCAAATCAATATTAAACGATTATTATACAGTGGCAAATATTTATGGGTGAAACGCAATTGGGTCAACTTTCAGCATCACTATAGGACATCAGCTTACCCAAGAAACGACACTGAAGAAGTTCATTAACACACTGAATTCTCTCGAAACATATAGGCCAGATAATGTGCTTTCATGTTATTGTATTCCTACAACTTACTTAAGCTACTTTAAGACCAATGTACATCGATACCTGCTTTCTCTCTAATCCTTATTCCAATAATGCTCACGGTATGTATCGAAATAATACCATAACTCTTTAGCGCGAGAATTATAAAAAAAAAAACAAAAAAACAAGCTACTTCACTGGCAATTGTCGCATATATGTTATGTACATAGCGTAGTGCTTATCGACACATGCAAGTGTGTCTTGCCTGGCATACCGACAATAGTTCAAATTTCTACAAAGTAGGTCTTAGAAAGGATTAACAATCTTAAGGCCGCTTATTATATTGTAGCAATCATCGCGTTGAGCTGTACAAAAAAGACGCAGTTTGGAATCAGTTCATCGGAATTATTCCAAACCTGCACCGGATTCCGACAGAGTTGGCTGTTCACCTCAACCTTTAAATGACACTGTAGCGAAAATCTAGCAAAACAGTTCAAATTCCTAACTCGAGCGACGAAGTTGTGCGGAACGATAGGCTATAAGCAGGAATGCGGAAAAGTACTCCTTAAAATAATAATCTTCTTCTTCCTTTTTATCAGCGAGGTTATGATCCGAAAACAAGGGATCACAACCCTCCCACTTCACTGCATTTCTACTGATCCGCCTGTGGGGTTCGCCTAATAATAATAATAATAATAAAAAAAGTAATAAGCGTCGAATATTCAAATGGAGAATAAGATATTTGTCATTGACTCTATGAGCTGTACCTACTAAGATGTGGATTTAGATCAAAAAGTTAGAGGATAAGAGGATAAGACATCACTGTGACCTCTACGAGGTGTATCAAAAAGTTGATTTAGACGAAAAAGCCAAAGGTTTGATGTATTGGGTGGCCATTAATTTGTGGTCATTAAGATGTGCGATAACATTATTGCTGCCATGCATCTTAGCTGTGATCTGTTGCAGACTAAAGTTCACTTAGCGATGTTGATGCTTTGAAATTTCACATTATTCCACGTTACATATCGCTACATCTGCTCAGTGTTCGTTAAATATTTGTCACATCTACTTGCTTATGGGAGTTTTGGTAGTTGTTTTTATGGGATTTAGTTTCTTCTTTTCAGCCATTTGTCTTGCCAGTTTCTCATACACACATACATACACATTTGGCGTAACAGCCCATGGACGACCCAGGCCTAACTTTTCGCTACCACTCGTATTGTGTGCGTTATATTTTTCGCACGAATGTAATGGACTTAGAGTTTTGTGCCATATCTGAAGGACAATTTTTATTTTGTTTTTGAGAAGCTTTCTTATTACAACAATACTCTCGGATGTTTGGCAAATATTGGCGAGAGGTGGGACTATAAAAAAGGTGTTTTCTGGGATTCGAACATTGAAACTCACGCGCAGTGGTCCGCCATACTAACCACTGCGTCACGGCGCCAACCAGTTGCCAGTTTATCGTCCGTTTAAAAAACGTTGCCCCAAACTTTGTTACGACTGGCGAGGAGGTTGAGTTTACTTACATGGTAATAGTGATCTTGACGCCGGATTTGTGTATATTCATTCACCGGACTTGAGCATAGTATGTGGTAAGGCCTTTCATTCCCTTTTTTATGACGAGGAACTGCTGAAAACATTGTCGCGAATAATTTCAAATAGGCATATAGCAAATCTAATCGTTATCACAGTCCTTGATTATTTGCTTAAAGGTAAAGTGATGGACCCCAAGGTACACCAGTTATTCTTTGCTGACGATGGAGCCATCATAAGTGAGGATCCTACATCTCTGCAATGAGCACTTGATGTGTGGGTGGACGTTCTGGAGGGAAATGGGTACCGCATTGATTAAAAAAAGACAGAGTACTTGTGCTGCCCGTTCTCTGATCCACTCAGGCCTATTCCAGACATTTATTTGAATGGAACAGTGCTTCCCAAGTGCGAAAAGTTCAAATATCTGGGATCTATGATCAATAGCAAAGCAACCTGTGATAACGACATCAATCATCGCGTAAGCGTAGGGTGGATGAAGTGGCGAGAAAATTCCGCTCTGCACTGTAGTTGTGCGTCCACCATACAAAAAGTATGAGTGTAAATTAACGGCAACTGAGATGAAGATGCTTCGCATGACAGCAGGAGTGATAAAGCTTGATCGAATAAGAAGTTCGAAGATCCGTGGAAGCTTTCGCGTCAAGGAAACCATCGTTCAAAAGATAGAGCGCGACCGGTTCAGCTGGTATTGCCACGTTCAAAGAAGAGATCATTCGAACCCCGTTAAAAAGGCAATATCAATGCAAGTTCCAAAGACATCGCGATGTAGGCAGACCTATAGACGCCTGGATCAGACAAATGCGACAACGTCGGCATTTCATTGGCCTCAGTAACCGAGTGATCCAAAATCGGCAGGCTTGCCGATATTTTCTGAGGTCAAATAGGCGAACCCCACAGGCGGATCAGTAGAAATGCGGTGAAGTGGGAGAGTTGTTATCCTTTATTTTCGGATCATAGCCTCGCTGAAAAAGGAAGAAGAATCGTTGGACCATAATTAAACTATCCATGTGAACTGGCATCTATCTCATTTGTGTTCCTTGATATACTTTAGTTCATCCATGATTCTTACGTGACGAAATCAATTGCGATGTTATTAGTAAAGTTTTATATTTTGTCAAGAAAGTCACTTGGAGTTGTTCCCTGATATTTTCGACGATTTTTTAACGTTCAATTTTTATTTTCGATGAACTGAGTCTTAACTGACCCTTGTGACGGAGAGGCTTACAAGTTTAATCTATTAAATGTGCCCTAATAGGATGTTTATTTAGTACGTATCACTTCCATAGCCGTGGTGGGTATCGATGATCGTGCTTTTGCAACTTCATGGCAGCTTCGTATCCTTCATGGCAGTTTGTGGTGTAGTATTCGGATGACAAGGTTCATATTTTGGACGGAAGAGATTTTAAGATTGTCCCTAGTAAGCACTCACAGACGAAGACATACAATTTCCTCCTTTAGAGTTCCAATACGAACTTTATCCTGTCTTGCTTTTTTTCTACAGAGAGACTGGGAGCTTATGGATATCGAACATTTTCAAATTGTCTTATAATCGATACTACCTGGTGTAGTTTGGTTTCGATGGATTTCTCTTTGTATGATATGTATGTAGCCCCGGCCGCGGACTTATGATACTATTCCACGTACTGTATAGAATGAGAGATAGATTTGCAATTCAAAGCGGTATGACACAAGGCTGCATACTGTGAAAACTACTAGTTCTGTGGTTATTAATAACGAGCTTGACAGTATTTATAGAAAAATTGTTCCTAAGTTAAGGAGCCCAGTGAAGGAGTAAAGGGAAAGGGTATTGCAAAGAATTGAAGATTGCAAGAAAAAGGAAAAAGAGTGAGGTGATAATGCGCGTTAGTCAAATTATAGGTTTCTAGAAACATTGAGCAAGGAAGTTTTTGCACACTCGGCTAAAAAATGATTTTCTGAAGTTAACGGTCCACCCGAAAGCACATATGTTCATGTGCAAACTACATGTGCAAACTACACTACAAACTAATTGAAAAGACGGGGCAAAACTATACACTTCATTTAGACATTTGTAGTGAAAGTAACGATAAAGGAGTACTAAGTTACGGCGATGTCTGAGGGAAGGATGGCTGAAGATGATTTAATAACGAATAACGATTTAAGCGGGCGCCACCACCCAGATATGCCCATCGAAATTACGGACATATGAACGCTTTAAGGATTGCAGTCCAGTCTATAGGAGTAAAAAAACATTTAATCTTTTACGTAAGTATTGTTGAACAACACGTCGAAAGTTTACAAGACTTTCAGGACTTAGGGGGTATTGTTTTCAACCGGCATTAACTCAAGATGAAAGAACAGTCACAATAGTCACCGAATAGGAGATGTGTAGGAGTTGCTATTCAAGACCACAGACTGCGGTTTTAAAAAAAAAAATACTTGTCGACTGAGTAGATAATTCTCAAACACTTGCTGGTTTTGAAAAATAAATAAAAATGTTGAGTTGGATTTCCCCCTTCGTTTTCTTTATTTCGTCTGTGACCTTGCATGGGAAGGCATTGATGTAAGAGGTTGTCTGTTTTAACGACAAGTAATCCTGCTGCAAAGAAATTCAATGTGTGGTTGAACTCATATTCTTTCCTTTTTACAAGAAATTGCCTGAACGAGTATGAAAAATTTTCGGTGCAAACAACCAAAAAAAGGTCTATGACTTAGCTTCTTGCAAACATTCGTGTTGTGCGTGTTATATTTTCCGCACGAATCGAAGGGACCTACACTTTTATGCCACTTTCAAATGGCATTTTTTTTAGAAGCATTCGTATGACATTTTATGTACTTGGATGTTTATCAGACATTCGCGAGAGGTCGGACCGTGAAAAAACTTTGAAGGCACTAAGTAGCCCGATGCACTAACCACTGTGCGTTCCATGGCACCTGAACGAGAAATCCTTATAAAAAATTCCGTGGTCAACTTTCAACTCGATATCTATTTTTCATATCCGTATTGTCAATGTCAAAGATCCTCTAATGACTGAGCTTTAGCCAGCATTAACTAAGAAATGTTTACCTAATACAGGTTAATAACATTATTCTAAGTTCGTTTACGTTTCGTTTAAGCCTGCACAAGTAAATCATCTAGAAAATTTCCTCAAAGTCCCCCCAAGTTTTAAAATAACAATAAAACAGACTAGAACATTAGACAACGAGCATTACGACAATGAAAAATTATAAATGAAGACCACTCACACATGAAATTTACGACTACTTCCACAACATTTAGAAAGACTAAATCAGGCACAATATTTAAAACACACAATAAGGAAATCCAGGTCTTCAAATATAGTTCACATACATGTCTATAGTTTAAATGAAAAAGCTATATGAGAAGAGGAAAACTAGAACACGAATGCGTGACAAAACTCTCTACCGAATCACGAAATACTAATCAAAGCTACTCCATCTAATGAAGCTTCATGTTAATGACAAATGAAAGTAAGGAATTCAGAAAGCCAAATGACCACAGAGATGAAAATGCTGAGATGAAAATGAAATACATTGCTGAAGTAGAAATATAATTGTTCCTTCTCTCTCATACCGAGAAATACAAAATGTATTCTGTTAGTATCGTAGCCCCAGTGCTGTTCAATGTACTCGTATAATAGCAAGTCTGTGATATTTGCAGTGTATAACACTTACCTTCTTCGACAGTATCACGGTGCTTTCGTGGACGGCCGCGTCCACGTTTCACCTCACTTGGGCCGGCCATTGAAGGTGGTGGTAGTTCTATTGCACGTTGCGATGTCATTGATGCGGCCGATTGAGGGCGATCATTACCCTCTACATCGACAAATTCATTCTCATTCTCTGGCGTACTCGACCTGCTGATACGCTGGAAATCAAAGTCCTGATCATCTTGATCCCATGTCCCATCCAAATCTGCATCAGCACGCGCTTGCTCTTGAACTTTGCTGATATTTTGCTCCAATTGAGCACAATGTTCGCCAAACTACAAGGAGAATGAATGAAATATTTATGAAATTGACCAAACATGATTGGAGATACCTCAGATAGCGCACTCTTAGTGTAGTCAAGAATAATTTGTGCGTTCTTTGTGAAGGTAGACTCAGCACCGTTGTATTGCTCACAATTTGTGGCTATCAGCTCAACATCAGTAATGAATTCCGCTCGAGAATGGTATCGATGGGCTAACGAAAAGTAATTTTTCATAGATAATTTCTATAAACAAACAACTCTACTCATTCTCTTACCTTCTACATTTTTGGTAATAGTTTCCAGGTCCATTGGTTTTTTAATAATGGTGTAGTAATCCTTTACCTGCTTTTTGTTGACTGGTTTGAGGAAAGGCCAACTTTCTGGCATTAGTTTCAATTTGCCATTGAGAAGTTTCTCGAAAATGAATGAAAGTGCTACTTGATCATCATCATCCAACAGTGGATTGATTGCTTTTTCTAGTCGCATAAGTTTATCTTCCTTTTCGGCGAGTTGTTCGAAACATGTTTTCAGCATTCGTTGTGCCGCTGCAGTAAATGAACTTCTGGAACCATTGTAGAGAGTGGAGTTTTCAACTATTTGATTGACATCAGCGAGGAATTCTTCACGACTGTGATAACGCCTTTGACGTATGTGTTCTCGCATGGACTGAAGATCCATAGGTTTTGTCACAATGCGATAGTAGTCTGGCACGAGCTAAAGAGAAAGAAGAATTAGTCTCCAAGATAATTCGTCTTGCTAAAACTAACTGTTACGTGCCATTGCTGGCACTATCTGTATTTACATGAGTTGTGCTCTACATCAACGAGCAAACACATTACTTAGACCAGAAGGTTGTTAAGAAGATGGCGTGACAAAATAATTAATGAAACTTTGCAAATCAAAAATATTGGGAGCTTTCTTACAGCACATCACAAGAGAAGAGTGGAGTGCCTGTCATGAATTATAGTAGATCTTGACGACAACTATCACGTAAAAATAACGGAAGACATGTAGACATGTTTCATATTGCAAAGGGATTTAAAAAATAACCCAGCTGCGGCTAGACTCACAGTCCGTATTCAACGTCTAAATTCGTAAAAAAAGAGAAGCTACAGAAAGTAGGTCAGATCATACCGAAGAAATGCAGATAAATAGCAAATAAAAAGATGGAACCTTCTGCAAAGCAGGAAGTACATTTCCACTGATCTTAATAATTGTCGGTGAAATTATGCCGTAGATACAAGGCTGCAATCATTACCTCTTAACCATCACTACTCACCTTAGCATTGACAGGAAACATAAACGGCTGAACATCAGGCAAATCTCGCAGTTCATTCAGAATTTCCTCTAATATCGAAGAAAGCACCACAAGCGGATCAGTCCTTCGTCTGTTTGCAGTTTTATTGTGTCGTTGCAGATAGTCACAGTGTAAATCAATACCCATTCTACGACGTTTCCTGCCCATCGCTTCTTTGGGTACTTTAAGCAGTAATGTGCGTCTCTTAACATCTTCATGACGCTTCAGCAGTTTACCACTCAACGTTACCTTTGTACCATCCACATTCACCAAATCTTCATCGTCACAATTCAATTCCTTTTCGATTTCTTCTTCTTGTTCTTCGGTGATGGCAACGTTCATCGAAGGTGTAGGTCCAGGTGTTCCGGTGTACAAGGGACAAGCTTTGTTCGTCCGCATGTGACCAACTTGTCCGCATGCACCGCATTTTAACTTCAAATCTGGTTTCAATTTGAACTTCTTTCGCGATGGACTTATATCCTTACTGCTGGAATGGCCGGACGGGCCTGAACCACCAGAACTTTTCGGATCACCCAAACTTGTCGGCATACCACCTGGTTGCAGTTTTTGATTCTGTGCCAATTGCGCCAATCGCTCTCGCTCTTGGTTCCTCTTAATGCGGCGCAACTGTTCTTGAATGCGTCGCTTTTCTCGCTTCATCTCTTCCTTTTGCTGCTCATCTAGAGTTGCGAACTGTTTGATAAAGGCTTCGTCTTTCGTGGTTCGAATTTTGACGTACGCATCAATTACCGGCTGGCGACGTACTATCTCAACTCTAGTAAACTCCCCACCTCCGGCATTCTTAAATGTTCGAATGATCCTGAGGATGCGTCCCTGATTAGAATTTCCCATGCCTTGTGCCTGATTTTTATCCTTATCGTCCTTTGAGTTTTTCGTATTGGATCCTTCGCGCTCCTCCATGATTTTCTTAAGCAACTCTTGACGTTCTTGTTCTTCTCGTTCCATTGATAGCTGTGTGGAGGTTTTTTTGTTCGACAACATGTTCTCGAGATTTTTACCCAACTCTTCTAAATCGGATTCCTCTGATGCGGATGATTCGTCTTCATCGGTTGAAAGCACTTCAGAGCTGGCCAGTACCCGATTTTGCAAATCGAAGATACGCTGGCATTCCTCTTTATAACGCTCCTGGTGTTCAGCAATTGAAAAACGATTACCACGTGAAAATTTATCCATTCCTTGTTCACCAGCTTTAGCTTTCTCTGTTGACAGAGTACGGACAACATCGATTACTTCCCAACGGGAAAGTTTCTTGATTTCTTCTTCGGGGACCTTGAATTTACGCAGAAGTTCCTTTGCCTTATTCAGTGGCAGACGACGAAGATCAGCATCAGTACCGGTGACAGTACGTTTTGGTTGGGATTCCTGTTCTTCTTTTGTTTGCTATAATGTAAGAAATATAAAATCAAGGGATACTGTAAGGCTATGGGTGGGCATCTTACTGTTGGTTTATTCGGAACGCGAACGTAGGAAAAACCTTCGCCACATCCTGTAGGATCAGCTGGACCAGTCAACTGAAGCAAACACTTTCCACGCATCGCTTGAATGTATGCTCTGAGAAAATGAAAATTTATACCAATAAGTCCAGAAAACACATGTTTGTCTAAGTTTTAGATCACCTTGTGGTATTCCATGGCGCAACTTTTACTTCATCATCCATTTTGAGTTGAGTTTCTTCATCGTCATCTTCTTGTGGGGCAAATATAAATTTCTCACCGTAACCAGCATCCTAAAAATAGTCACAATTTTAAATGGATAAAGGTTATGATTTCGTTTTTGCGAATCAAATTACCTTCAACCTCTGTTCGGCTGCAATCATACTAAAGTAAGCGCAGCATTGCTCAGGGGATACCATTGCACGGATTTCTTCTTCAGACGGCAGACGAAATTCGGGCTTAATAACCCACCAGTTCGAGTCCATGCCTGTGCGTTTAAAGTCGGCGCACTGCTTTAGGCGCTTACGAATACTGCTTTCAGAATGAGCCGGGAACGCCTTTTTTATGTCATCCATTCGAATCCTTCTTGGATTATCTCTGCTTTTCCAAAAGAGACGGTAAATGAAGACCTATTCAAAAAAGTAGTAAAATATTAACATTGGGTGATTAAAGTAGTTATTAAAAAGCAAATGAAGACTGGCTTCTAAGTCCATCTTCCGAATAGTTACAGTCGGTCAATTGTCTCTAGAATACAACAAAAATAACGGCACATTTAGTTAAATTGTTGGAGCTAGGTCAATGCGCTAAACTTAACGTTTGGATGGCTGACTAGACTCCAGGAGCTATGTTTACTTTTAATCATGCCTTATTCACACATTTAAGAGGGAAGAAGCTTCCCTTTCTCTAGTTTCTCGTAAGCTCCCTCTCTCTGTCAGCTCTTAACCTGGTAAATGTTGTGCATTCGTGTGATTCGGAAGGTTAATGTCCAGGTCTTCCGAGAAGACTATGGCATCAACTCCGACAGTTTTGGAACTATCCGTACAAATTGACAGCGCTTCGTTGTAACGGACATCGGGTTGCGTTCACTCTGTTTTGTTCGATAATGCGTGTTTATAGATTAGTTTGGAATCTAATTCGACAAGCAGTCGGTCGGTGACGCTGGAGAAATATCAGTGCATCAGTAGAATTGTGGCGCGGCCAATGTGTTCTTCTTTTCATTCCTTGGAATCCACATGGACTTGTTGGGCACTATTTGTTTCTGAAACTGTGTTGATTTCATGTTGCTTGGCAATCACACACGGCTTGTACCGAGCAATGTGTAGCTTCATGTCTACAAATCAAAGTTCAATTTCTTTACAAAGAAAGATACGCCGAAAGGCTCGAGGAAGAGTTATCTAAAAGAGCAACACCACAAAATTCACCAAAACTGCTTACATTCATGCCAATGTAGAATTTCATTGGGATTCGAAATGAATTCAAATTTCCTTCAAATATCAACCTTAGCAACAGTTGGCATTAGTACGGATTGTCTGAATATGTTAAATAAAAAATCAATGGAATGATCACTTACCTGCAGAAAGTCTCTCGTAAAATTGTTCGCTCGTTTCGAATTTGGCCCTGGCACTTCATACAGTGGGCACTCTTGTCCCACTGTAAACAGAGCATTTATCTCACGAATCCAATAGTTGTTGCGCGTTCGAATGACAAGGAAATCTGTTATATTTATATTATGCGGATAGATTGGTGCTCTGTACATATTATTCTCCAACGCTTGAATACAATGACCAGGATGTAGAATTCCAAGGAACGGACTGGTGTGTGCATATGCAACTTCTCCATACTTGAATTCTTGTGGCCCGGAATCTTTGGCCGCTTTGCGTTTGTAGTAGTTCTTAATTTTGGAACACATGCCAACTTGGTTCATTAACGGTGGATGTTCTTCACAGAACTCAGCGAGAATTATGTCGCCATCTTTGCCACTCAAATCCTCGGGATTGCGCATAAAGAACACATCACCACCACCAGACGCAATACGTTCAAGTTCTCGTTGCTTTGCTTTCTTCGCAATATGTTTTAGAAGTGGCGCAACAGGATGCGGTCCAGGTGTGGCTAAAGTTCCATGGGAATATTTCTTCAAAGCTGGTCTATGGAACGCACGCAATTTCATTGGTCCCATATGAGTTGGAACGAATGGTGCGCGTAATTCAACGACCGGCGTTGAATGTTGAATAAGATTTCCACCACCGACTTTCAATCGTAATGTTGGTTCAGTCTTAGGCATGTAATAACTGTAGGAATGGATAAATATGGCTTAGAATATTATGTGGATTATTGGTATCTAATTACTTACGAATCATTTGATATATTAAATGGATCGCGATCAGGACTCTTGGGAGGAGGTGGCGGAGTGTCCTCTGCTAGCACGTTAATAACACCTGCTTTACCGAGCAAAATCTTTGATTTCTTAACGTGAGGATGTGGAATTTTTATTTTCGGTGGTGGTCCAGTATTTTTGTTGATCTTGGAAGGGTCTATGTCATCGGGTATACCCAATATAATATTCTCATCGTTTGGATCTAATGTTAGAACCTTAGGTTTTGGAATTTTGTTCATCTCCTCAGCATCCCAAATTATTTCGTCCTCCCATTTGCTGTAGATGAGTTCCTCATTCTCGACAGGAAAGATACTGTACCATGTGTCGTCTATAGCTTCTTGTTTGCTTTGCAGTCTGTGGAGTTAAAAAATTAGTTTAAATGGAGACAGTATATATCCCTCAATTTAGACCTTAATCGGTTTGGAGTTGTGAAGTTAAACGGAAAAGATGCGGAAGTTTTCAAACTGCTACTGCCTACTAACTCGACATCGTGCTACTCTATATAAGTATTTCTCACTCAGCTTTATTATTTCATCGCCTACGCTTCACTATTTTGGTGAAAGAATATTCCTACTGCAAAGACTACAATGATACTCTTGCGTCAGTACCACTGCCATGCGCTTATTTCAAACACATCTGCTCACTAGTACGTATCAAAGGAGGAAAATCGAGAATGTACGGTTTGACTTGGGATGTCAGAATGGGGTCGTGCCTGATAGCGGCGATGGGGGTAACCCTCTAACTTTCTCTTCTACATGTAGATGATTGAAAAAGCAATAGATAAGGCAATCATGATGATAGCAAAAGAGGAAATAGTTAATGAAAGAATCATCATTCTCAGGCATCCGTATACACTCTCTAAAGTAGAACCTTTACCGCAATCTTCATACATGGTATGATAAACACATACGACTCGTCAAAAACTTCATCACGAAACTAATTACGGACATAGAAATGACCAGCGTCTCTATCGTGCTTCAACTGGTGGTAAGTTCTTCAGCGTCTTCTAGGAGTAAATCGACAAGAACTATCACAAGCATGAAGTTGATATTATATCAGGCAGTCAAAGTGCCATCAAAGATTTGACGTCCCACAAAATAATACCTTTAATGTGTGCAAGGGTATATTGGAGTGGGATGAGTGGACACATTATCGGATTTAGCTACGAATCGACGGAAGAAAAGCGCTAAATTCTTGAGCAAACTCTCAAAATGAAGACAAATTAACATAATCTTATTGAATTTCAATCGAAAAAGATCCAAGGTCTGCGTTAGCTTTAGTCGAAATGTGGTAAGAATATTGGGAGCTTCTTCATAGAGCACTGTTGGCTATGAGAACATATCAGGAAGCTAGGCCAAGCAGACAAACAGATGTGCAGATTCTGTTAGGGTACCCGAAGAGACTCGGAACAGAGTCAACGGTCTGGGAGCCTTTTAGCAGATGAAAGGAGCATACTTCCTTAGACCCTGAACTGAATTTTTTTTTAAAGTAAACTAAGCACAAGGAAATGTTTTAACCCGAGAATAACATTGGCTATACCATGAGCGGACACAACATTCATCAATAGATCAATAGCTTACCGGGACACATGCATTAACCATTCGGTTACGCCGACGATATCGCAATTGTAATAGTGGCCAAAAAATTAGAGGAAGTTGTGCAAAACTGCAATCAAACGTGAAGCTATGACTACAGACATCGGGTTTAGTGCTAGCGGACCACAAAACCGAAACCGTTCTCATACGCAGCCGTAAAAAAGTGGAGCACCGCACCATACAGGTCGGTGAGCAAACTATCAAATCGAAGCCGTACCTGGGAGTTTTGCTGGACCACAGACTCAGCTTCAGGGAGCACCTAATGTACGCATGCGAGAAGGCCTCCTGGGCAGTAGCGACACTATGCAGACTAATGCCAAATATTGGGGGACCAAGGCAGCCAAATGCTAAATGGAGAGGCTTGTTAGTTGGTTGAGGCCCAGGTTCACCCCGAACTGTAGCGCCACCTAAGTAAGTAAGTAAGTAAGGCAGCCAATCAGAAATCTCTTAACAACCATGAGTAGCTCAATACTCTTGTATGCGCCCCCAATATGGGCATCAGCGACGAAGTCATACATTAGAACGATGCATAGAATCGCATCTTTAAGGGTATGCTGCGCCTTTAGAGCTGTATCAGCGGATGCGAAAAGCGTAATATCAGGCCGAATGACTATCGATCTAGACGCGAAGAAGACTGCGGCCCTACGTGAAAACGAGCACGATGATGGAACAACAGCTGTAGAAGCTATAAAATCAGAACGACAACATAGGTGGAACATCACAACCAAAGGGCGATGGACATACAAATTGATCCCCGAAGTTGATGAATGGATTAGCAGAAAGCACGGGGAGGTAAACTGGCAGCTAAAAAGAAATCATGAAATGTCAAACCTGCCCCTGCGAAGGAATGCTTTGACTGGCGGTGCCGCAGGGGAACAACAGGACAGAAAGAAACCGAAGGGGTTTTTTAGCACGTAACCATGCAGGAGCATGGAGTCGGGCATATAGCACGGGCTACAAATATTCATAAAAGATTTTTACCCCTACGCGCGCATAAAAAAACACATATTGTGCGAATTTTCAAGCTCCGACTTATTCTACTGTCAACTATTTATACTTACATTGAATTCTTCTGTTTCCCCTGCAGAGGTGTGTTTGAAAGTGGCATTTTTCCGGGTGTAGCTCCTGGCACAGGCATTGTCTTTCCAGGTTGAAAAATCCTTGAACCACTCGATGGCAGCCAACCGGCAGCATTTGTTTTCGAATTCAATTTCTGCAGCACTTTCGCCTTGATGTCGTTGCCATCCCAAACAACATCGTCTTCCCAGTGTAGCTGGGACACCATAAGGAAAGCATCCTCTGCAATCGATTCGCTATCGATTTCCTCTTCCTTCGGCTCTACTTTGGCATTCTTATCGCGCACTTTAAAGCCATAGTTGAAGCCATCCCCAGAGTCGGGAACTTCTAGCATATCATACCAAATCTGTGCGGGTCCATATCTCCAATCAGCTACCTTCGGTTTGTTCTCGTTGTTGTCACCGCTATCAGTGCCCTCATGGCGAACATCTTCACTATTTGAGATGCGCAGCAGTTTATCCTCATCATCGGACATGCACATGTCTTTGCTGGGCGATGGTGCATAGTGGAAACCAAAGCCTTTCCTTCTCGGCTCTTCCGAGTCGCTGGTGGAATCTGATCCGGCATTTGGATTCTGAAATACAATGCATAAGATGTTTTTTTTTTTAATCTTCTACGTCACTTAGAACTGCGCTAAAATTATATAAACTAGCGATAGAAAGAAAGGAAAGGATATGAATGAGAATTATTTATTTATTTATTTAAAAGCCTAACAAGGTAATTTTGGATGGCAAACGACTAACAAAGGCCTCGTAGGGGCAGCATCTCCCGATAGGTGTTGGTCCGCTAAGTAACGAGAAAGAGCCACTGCAGCCGAAAACCTAGCAGCTCTGTTAGTAAGCCCTACTCCCACCTCCTCGTGGTGCCATCTGGGGATTTCTTCGGAAATTGCTAACGGGAGAGGACGAATGGCGAGCTTCCTGCGCCAAAAAACAGGATAAGTGTCGGTTGGTCTGTGGCCCAGCGAGCCGCAACCGTAAAAACTTTTACTGCTCCGAAACGAAAACCAACGCCTCGGATACGGACGGATAATTTGATGACGACCTTTGGCTATCGGACACGGACAACGATCGGATTCTGGAACGTTAAGACCCTCCTGGACTCACTCAAGGAAGGGCCTTATAACGCCAGATTCCTCCAATTAGAACGCGAATTCGCAAGGTATAAAATAGACATCTTAGGGCTGAGCGAGATAAGATGGTTCGATGCTGGGGAATTCATCTCCCCAACCAAAAACACTGTCATGCTCTACTCTGGGAAACCAGCTGGAAGTGCACGGAGTTCCGGAGCAGGACTCATGCTAACTCCAGCAGCACGTAGTAGCCTCATATTCTGGAAACCCCATAATGACCGGATATTGACGGCTAGGTTCCAGAGTAGAGTTAGAAAAATTACCATCATACAGTGTTATGCTCCGACTCTAGACGCGACTGAGGACGAAAAGGATGATTTTTATAGCCACTTAGGCGCCGCCTACAACCAAACGCCTAATGGGGACATCGTAATGGTGATGGGAGATTTCAATGCCAAGGTGGGTAGCGACAACACCATGCTTAAGCACGTGATGGGAGTTCACGGCGTGGGAGACCGTAATGATAACGGTGAGCGGTTTGTGGACTTCTGCAATACCAACCGCCTAGTCATCGGAGGTACGCTGTTTAAGCATAACACCTGCCACAAAATCAGTTGGGTCTCTACTGATAGGCAACGAACATCCAACCAGATCGACCACATTGCGATCAGTCGCCGCTTTAGAAATTGTTTCCTGGACGTCCGAAACAGACGTGGAGCTGACGTCGGACTAGAACGAGATCTCCATCTTATGGTAGCTCATTTACGCCTTCGTACTGCATCCGTCAACAGCAACCGCTCAAACCTACTTAACATCACCAGGTTTAATATCGACAGGCTCAAGGTTCCCCAAGTGCGGCAACAGTTCAGGGACCATCTTACCTTAGAAGCAGAAGCAATCAGCAGCATAGAGAACATGGATGACCACTGGAGTGCTGTGAAAAATGCTTTTGCGACTGGGGCACGCACGTATGTCGGTAAAAAGCCGAAACACCACCGCACATGGCTTTCTACAGACACCTGGAGACAGATCGATGAGCGTACAGCAATCAAGGCTCGGATTGCAGCGGCCTCAGCAGTAGAGAGAACCGAACTTGAAGCCCAATACCGTGCGAAGAAGAAAGAAGTGCAGCGTAGTGTGAGACGTGACAAACGTCAATATATCAACTCACTGGCCTCAAGGGCTGAAGAAGCAGCGAGTAGGTGCGACAGTAGGACTGTGTATAGCATCACTAAGGAGCTCATCGGTGGTCGAAACTCCAAACAACATCCAGTGAAGAGTCTAGACGGTAACCTTCTGATTTCGGATGAGGATCAGCTCACTAGATGGAGAGAACATTTTGCTACAGTGCTAAATCACATAGACGATGGCGGTATGATCTCGAATTCGAATGAGCAGTTCGAAGCAACAAATTCCCGAATTCGCACCGCACCTCCCAGTAAAACCGAGATAATAACAGCAATTAAGTCCCTCAAGAAGAACAAGGCGGTGGGTATTGATGGCATCCCTGCCGAGCTATTTCAAGCGGCGCCAAATACATCGGCAGATTTGCTGCATCCCCTAATACGGAGAGCTTGGGATAGCGAACAATTTCCACAGGAGTGGAAAAGGGGGATGATCATTAAACTTCCAAAGAAGGGAAACTTGATGGATTGCGGTAACTGGAGAGGTATATGCGTTCTTCCAGCCGTGGCTAAAATAATAGCTAAAATAATTCTAGAACGAATTAAAGAACATTTAGATTCAACTCTCGATGTCGAACAGGCAGGCTTTCGCGCTGGATCCTCCTGCATTGACCACATAAACACCTTACGGATCATTATCGAGCAATGCGTTGAGTATAGGTCTCCGCTACATTCAATGTTAATCGACTTCGAGAAAGCTTTTGACAGATTGAATCGAGATGCTATCTGGTTGGCTTTGCGCAGGAGAGGCATCCCAGAAAAACTTATAGCTATTATCAAGGCTACATACGAGGGCGGTAAGTGTCACGTCGTGCACAATGGTAAGGTGTCGGAGGATTTTGAAGTCCAACGTGGAGTACGTCAAGGGCGCATACTGTCACCACTATTGTTTTTGGTGGTTATCAGCGATGTACTCCGTGCAGCATTGACGGAAGGCAACTATGGAATTCGTTGGACTATGACATCTTACCTTAAACACCTAGATTACGCTGACGATGTTTGTCTACTTTCACATCGGATAATGGATCTTCATCTGATGGCCCAAAATCTAGAAGCTGAGGCAAACAAAGTGGGGCTAAAAATAAACACAGCCAAAACAAAAGCCCTGAGCACTTCTTCTAACAACCGCGCTCAACTTAACATTGCCGGACAGGAAGTCGAGAAAGTTGATAACTTTCTATATTTAGGAAGTGTGGTCTCGGCTAATCGCGGTGGCACCGAACTGGATGTGTGCAGCAGAATCGGGAAGGCTAAAGCTGCGTTCGGAATGCTATCTAAAATCTGGAGAACAATGTTATCAGCTTAAGAACCAAGCTGCGACTGTTCCGCTCCAACGTAGAATCAGTGCTGCTTTATGGGTGCAGTACTTGGAAGGTGGACACCATTAACACACGGAAGCTGCAAGTCTTTGTAAACAAATGCTTAAGAATCATCTTGAGGATTTTTTGGCCGAACCGCATCTCTAACGATCAGCTTTATCTGAGAACGGGCCAAGAACCTATAAGCATTACTATACGAAGAAGAAAGTGGCAATGGATTGGACACACCCTACGGCGCGAAGACAACTCCATTACGAAGTACGCCATGCAGTGGAATCCGCTCACCCAGGCAGGCAGAATAGCGGGACGCCCTAGGCAAACGTGGCGCAGAACAGTTGAGGAGGAATCGAGCTCTTTAGGAATGAGTTGGAGGCAGTTCAAACGCGTTGCAGAACTTCGAACACGATGGCGCGCAGGCGTGGTTGACGCCCTATGCCCCCCGAGGGGTTAAAGGATCTAAGTAAGTAAGTATTGGATTATGAAAGTAGTCTTTTACACGCACCGTGTACCAGCCTACTTCAACAGTTTCAGGGTGGTTGTAGAGGTTAAAGGTGAGGACCATGTGACCAGTAGGTACTTTCTTATCATCTATTACTTTTATAAACTTATAAACACCCGTTACGCCTTGGGGAGCCATTTCTTTTACGATTTCCTCTTCTGGAGTTGGAATAAGACAAGGAGCGTTTATAATACCTTTCGATGAATTAAGTGTATCGTGAAGGCTCACGGAGATTGGACACAAGTTGGAGAGCTGCTTACAGCGGAGGAATTTTTCAGCGATACTTTCAGACTTTGCCAATATTAGTAGGCTACCGTCTCTTAGCTGCGACATCGATTCCCATTGAGTACTTATGGCATCTACACCTTTTTTTAAGGCAAATACATTGAAGGATGATAATATATTGGTTGTACCTACCGAGGATACCACAACAAATTTCGGGTTGGTGAGGTTAGCTGGATTTTTGGAAAGATCTAAGGTTGTGTATGATGATTTCGCACGTTTCACTTTGGGTTGATCACTCAGCACTACTTCATCGAGAATGGAAAATTTATTACCCCCCCTAGGGGGTGGCCATTTGGCCATCACAAAGTGGTATATAAACGCACTCGGATATTAGAGTTTATCCGGCACTGGGGAAAGAAAAGTACGCAAAGGGGTAACTTAAGTGGAGATTGAGGTTATGTGCACTGCACGTGGAAAGGCACTAAGACCAAAGAGGGAGAAAGAACTATCCGATGTGCTCGCAATGAGAGTCAAACGTCAACTGTGAATGAGAATTAAAGTGGGAGGTGCGTGTTAATTTTGAGGAAGGTAGGTCATGATTTGGGGTCTTAGAATGATTGTTGTTGTTATTCCACATTCTTGTCGAGTGGAGGATCTAATTGCCGGACTTGCTTGCATATTACCTTATATAATTAAGTCCGCTTCGGGCGAACACCCAAAACAATCCCCAAATCCGTTCGACAGAATGCAGACTTCATGGTAAAACACTTTTTGGCCAATCTGTAACCTTCAAACTTTTCGAACTCGAGACTGCGATTGACAGCATAGGTCGAGTTAAGTTATTCCGGCTCACATCTAGTAAATTCGTACCCCGTCAAGATCGGGAAGTAGCATCACCAAGAACTTAACTACGAGTATTATCAGAGGGTTTCAGACAAGACGACACACAGTGGCTCAGCTTTAAACTTGACTTGTGCTGGAAAAAATAATCCGAAACTCATAATTTTTCATAAGTCAGTTTGGACGACCTTCACACCATCGGTAGTGCAAAGCGAGTAATCACCGCCACCGTGGCTTTTAGAAGCGGCCAAGATGGGTGCTGATGTAAACACGGATTGGATCATTTTGTTGGGTGCCGAGACATAGGGGCATCTCATAACTTGATCAATTAATGGTTAATCACTCAATAAATCTAGATCCTCATCTATCTTTTAAGATTCGTTTACAAAAACTCACGAATAAAGAATAGGGCCCACTCCTATCATTCGGCATTTCAATGAAGCTATGAAAACAAAAAAAAAAAAAAAGAAGCAAGGTATTCATGCGCTTAGCAGCACACATTTAACTTCTAATGCGCATCATTACAGACCAGGACTTGTTGGTGGCCCACCTAGGAAGAATGCGTTTCTTTTTTAACAAAACCAGAAAAAAGGTAAATATTTACAGCTAGTTTAACCTCCCAAAACTAGCACTAACTAACTCGAAATCTTCTTTTTCTATTTTCAGACCTGGCATCTTACAACAAGGAACGCGAGCGATGCTGTACTAAGCTTCGTTCAGTCACCCCAGCAACATCAACTAATCCTGTAAGAAGATAGGATGAAGTATATGCTGTCAACGAATCATGATAACCACCACCGATTTATTGGCTAAACCATCAAGACTGACAGCTGTAACTTCAAGGCAGCCAATGAATTTGTCGACTAGGCGCCGCAGTTATTTATCCCAAAGACATTAGCATGATGGAGAATCACACTTTGAAAATCCCTGATTCGACGGGCTTAGGTGATTGAGCAGCAGAGCACTATCAAGAACTAAGGCGAAGACCGTCATCTCAATCTTGCTGTAAGGTGCAGAACCATGAGCTTTATCCCGAAGAAAGGTTAGATAAAGGTACGTAAGATTGTTGTTATACAGCAAAGATTTCTGTAGAGCACTCTTCAGGTGTTGTTGGTCAAGAACGGCCAATGTCATTGCTCAACTCGGTTTAGTTTTATGACAATTCCGCGGACTTGTGGTTGAATAAATGTGTAGTACCAAATGGTTACTGTAAATATCTGGAGACGGATTGAAGAGCGGAAGCAATTTAAAGCATTGCAGCCATCAACGCAGAGGGTAGAAGCGAATTTTAGTTCCCGTACAGTATGAAGAGTACGCTGTGACGAAAGAAATTTCATCATTGAACTGCTTGAACAAGCCGCAGAAGCTGCAAGCAGATGCGATAATAGTGCTTTACACAGAGTCACCAAAGAGCTGATAGATGGTCACAGATTATGTCAACACCCAATGAAGAGTTTGGACGGGTTTCTGATGGTCGGTGATGAGGATCAACTAAGAAGATGGAAGAGGGGATTTTTTGAACAGCATTATGGATGTCCTAAAATCAAGAGTGGCTATCCATGTCCACAATTACAGAATACTTATCGTATTCACTCAGCATGGATGAAAAGTCACCGCAATAAACACTCAAGACTGTTATAGAGCTGCAGTATTTAAAGAGAACTGACTTACTCAATAAGGACGTGGGACGCCTTCATAAAACTTGCCGCAGTGTTGAACTTTTTATACCGCCAGTGTAGTACAGTGCAGTATGGGTGTGTAGCGCATACCACGCGGTATCCGATGATGCCATATTCGTCCTTTCTGATATGACACCTGTGCATATTCTTGCAACGATAAAACGTTTGCAGAGAGGAACGATAAGCACCTGCTAAAGACCGCCAAAATGAAGAAAGGACCAAAGTCTAACGAAGTGGCAGCAAAGGTGAGATCTGTCAAGAAAAGGACGATGGACTTGTAAGAAATTGAGAGATATGAATAAATCGTCCACACGCAGAAGTGGACTTCTACGGAAGACGAATTGGACATGGGTGTTTCCGAGCCTATTTTGGTTTGTGCACGAGGATTCCCCACTGTTCCTCAACTGCGGCGAAGTGCTCGAAGATGCGAAATATTTTTTTTCTCTACTGTTCGCGTTTTTCAGCAAAGCACGAAAAAGTCAGGAGAGAAATAGGACTGACGCCTACCCCATATGACTTAGTGGAACATAGCATATCATCGCTGGATATCGAGTATGTAGTTAGAATCATAATAGCAGAGATGAGATAGCCAATACGAAAGTTGTACGACCCTATTTACCACCTGGACCAAAGAGGCAAACCTACAACTCGACATTGAGATACATAACAGCGCGATCCCGAAAATCAACCACCCAAAGATTCTAGGAGTCACATTTGACAATCTATCGACTTTCTCTAGTCATTCAAGAAATGTCAGTGAACGAGTCATGTCCAGGAATAAGGTCTTAAAATCTCTGGCCAGTAGTACATGGGGGAAAGACGAAGAAACTCTCCTCACCACATATCAAGCAATTGGAAGATCAGTTCTCAACTATGCGGCTCCAATCTGGTACCCACGCCTCAGTGATACTCAATGGCATAAGCTCCAAACAAGCCAGAATGCTGCTCTACGCATTATCACAGGCTGTCAACGTATGTCATGAACTTCTGTCGAAACAGTTCTTACTTGCTTGCAACCGTCCCGATCACCCCAACAGAGATCTACTCAGCCTCCCTACACCTCCGAGGCATATTCGATCTGACATCCGTTCATACCGTGAAGAGGTTAATAGGTTTATAACCCATACACTACTCGTCCCAGCGTGTCACATATTGGCACCAACATGCAGTCCGAACCGCGCTTGATAGCCACCAGACGGCCGTCCGCCACCGAACATCTCCCCAGACGTACCAGATCCACACTTGCCCAACTGCGATCCGACTGGAGCTCTATGCTGAACAATTATATGCACCGCATACACGTCAGTATCATTAATCAATACCCGGACTGTACAATACAATGTACAGTACAATGTGTTACCTTTTGATCCCTGGACTGCTTTCGTTTCCTTCGCCTTTTTTTCACACTTCGCCAGATCTGCGGCAAACTTGAAGGCTTCCCCGGCCCAAACAGCCGGGAAAAGCGCAACACCTTATCCGGACGGAAGTCTGGAAAGAGTTCTCGCACATCAACATTGGCGTACTTCGAAGGGAGCATCGCTGCCAGTGGCGTATCCAGTTTCTTCTCTGAAGCTAGAAACAGAACACAAATCAAATAACGAAGCGAGGCATTCCCCGTTAGCTTACGCTTGTCGTCCTTCTTATCAGCGTCAGTAGCTTCGCCAGGTTTTGAACCTTCAGTTAGAGAAGTGCTTCGGACGGGGAGACTCGGGGGAGGCATGAGCTCCTTGTCATCTACTTTGAGGCCTGCAATGAAGGAACAAAATACAGTGAACTGGACAGAGTCGACTAGTTACCATCTGCTGTGAGTTTAGTTGCCGGAATTGCTTCATCCAGGTCCACCTGAAATTTAAAACTTGTCAATTATGATAGAACACAAACAAACCACTACCTTCGGGGGCGAATGAGGGCAATCCTCGGACAACTCAGTGATGTCCGAGTAGTCCACCGCGTCATCATCCTTCTGCATCTCCTCGTCATCGTCTGACTTATCGCTGTCCTGTTTCTCGCCATTTTCTATCACTTCATGCAGCAGGGAGTTTAGCCCAAATCTGGAAGAAGCACAATCTGGTGACCCAGAGCAGCAACTGGCGCTTCGATGATACTCACTTGGACAGGGACGCGAGGTGCTTTTTTGTCTCCGGGTCAAATGCATTTCCAACATCGTCCACCAGTTTGCCGTCGGAGTCGATGTTTCCAAACAAAATGCCGGTCATGTCGAAGCCCCCGGGGCTACCGGAGCCTTCATCGTCACTATCCGAGTCCATTGCTGGCGGCACGAGATTCGGGAAAGGTCAATTGGGAGTCTGCCGAAAGACTTTCCGTCACAAATTTACGTCAATTGCACGTAGAATGTGTTCGGATTTGTTTTGAACTTAAGTTTATGTAATAATAGTCAGTATTTTTGACCAAATTAACGAAAAACTGAAAAGAATAATGAATTTGTTGACAATGTGAAATATCTTATAACCGCGGAATGTCAACATTAAAAAAAATGGGTTTACAACTGGAAGTTGAGCATTTGAGGCCTGGCAGCACTGGAAAAAAGAAACGAGTGGTTCTAAGGTAGTGACTACAGTACGCAGTTTGGTCGACTTTTAAAGTGAAGCCATTACCAACGCCTGAGTAGAGCTAATCTCCACAGTGTCTCGCGTTTGACAGCTCACAGCTGTTCTCGCATTTTGGTTTTAATTTTTTTTATGGAGAAAAGAAAACGATATTTCAGAGTTTAGCGAAGCGTAACTATGTTATTTTATATAAATGAGAACCTACCTAACAAGAAAATAATTCCAATTCCACCCTCAATGGAACAGAGCTTACATATATTCCGTCACATTCTTAATCTCCACACGCCCTCACCGCAGCGACATTTCGTTTTGCTAAATCGGTGACCCCGCTTTTTCAAACTGCATTTGAAAGATTTTGAAACCTCATTAAAAAGCCCGTTGACGCCAGAGAGACCTACCGCCACATTGTGGTTTAGCCATTAGAATTTAAACTATAATACGCTGTTTGAGTGAAAATTAAGCTTTTATACAAAAATACCTCCGAAGCTGTTAGTTGCGTTTAGTTTAAAATCTCGTTTCAAGTTTTCAGAATTCGTTCACAAAATTTAAGCTTGTCGATAAATTGTAGAACAGTTCGAATTTAAGTTTAAAAGTTCTGGGGCCAAAGGGGTAAGCAAAATAGCGAGTTACAGCACTATCGTCACTGGTCAACTAGTGGTCGATACTGATACGATACGACTAACAAGAGAAACACAGGATTTCCGCAAGCGAGCTGCTACTCTTATGAGAATCTGAAGATTTTTAGCAACCAGTATTAGGGTTTTAATTGCTTACTAAATATTTAGTTCGAGGACATATGTTTCAACGTTTTAAAATAAAATAAAAAAACCTCAAATTTCTCCTTCGAATGAGAGCCCTCATCAAAAGTATTTCTTTCCTCTCGTAAGTCTAACACGTCTATTATCTATTTCAGTTAATGAGTGGGGCATTAGGCTGTGGTGTTTGCCTACTACATCCAATAGTGACATCTATTTGCTGGCAACTTTTGAACTACTCAAATCATTCACACACCAGCAACGGCACCGGTCTTACGCGTTATACTATTTACCAGGATTCTAAAAGAGTGCAATCTGTTAGTATTAGAAAATGCATCTAACCATTTTTCGATCTTGAGCATTTCAGTAATAATGAAGTGAAAAGTGATGACACTTACCAATACGAATTTTTTCCCGTTCAATCGACTTAAACAAATTTGTGTGAAGTACCGAATACTTCGAGGAAATAAGTAAAGTTTCAAAGATTTGAATTGAATGCCAATGACTTCGAGTGAATTAAAGTGACTTCAATTATTTTTTAAGGAATGTGGTGTAATCACAAAAACTTACTTATTTCAAAAAAAGAGCATTCTAATGAATTATATTTTCAAGCGATTTAATTTTTATACATCCTTGATAAACATTGCATTTGCGACAGTGCATTCTGTTTAGTCCTCGACATAAATTTAGAAGAAATGTTTCAGAAGCCATTTGTGCTAATGTTCCAAAAGTGGTTCAATGTATGGAAAATCGGTTAGTACAACGTAAGATGTTTTGTGGTACAATTATAAATCGTTGCAGGGCAAAAGGAATACTGAACTTCTTTAGGTTTGTCTTACTCAGGTGAACATTTTCCTTCTTCTTCTTCCTTTTATCAGCGAGGTTATGATCCAAAAACAAGGGATCACAACCCTCCCACTTCACCGCATTTCTACGGATCCGCCTGTGGGGTTCACCTGGTGAACATTTTCCATTACTTATATTAATCATGAGCCAAATAAATACAGTAAAAGAGACCAAATCTTCCAGTGTGTGACATTACATGAAACTGAATTGAAGGCAAAAGTATTAACCTACAAAACACTAACAATGGAAAAAAAACTCTGAAAAACACAAACAATGGACTGAAAACGATGTCACGTTCTGCAAAGAGGGAGGTTGTCTGATGAATTTGGGATCCAAAGTGGGGTAAGAAATGGCTGTATTCTTTCATCAATACTATTTCTCTTGGTGATTAGCGATGTGCTTCGTGCAGCTTTGTCGACGGGAAACGAAGGAATTCGATGGGCTCTTACATCTCAACTTGAGCATCTTGACTACGCTGACGATGTATGCTTACTCTCTCACAGAATTATGGACCTCCTTCAAATGACAACCGATGTGGAGAGGGAGGCAGGCGTCGTCGTGCTGAAAATCAATGCGGCAAAAACAAAAAATATGAGCATTGGAACAAATTCATCGACTCAAATATGCATTGCTGGAAACCGGTAGAGAGAGTAGAGGATTTCCAGTATCCTGGGAGTATTGTCTCGACCGATGGTAGAACCGAACTGGATATAGCCAACAGGATCACCAAAGCAAAGTCCACGTTCGGGGTGTTATCCAAAATATGATGAAGCAATGCAATCAGTTTAAAGACCAAGCTAAGGCTGTTCCGTTCCAACGTTGAGTCTGTGCTATTATATGCATCCAGCACGTAGGTAGTGACTACTATCACCAGAAATCTGCAAACGTTCGTTAATAGGTGCCTGCGCAATACCTTAAGGATTTTCTGTCCCAATCGTATCTCTAACGAACACCTTTACGAGAGAACGGGTCAGGAAGCAATAGGCACAACCACCCAACGATGGAATTGGCAGTGGATTGGTCACACGTTTCGAAAGGGTGATAGTTCCATAGCGCATCATGCTATGTAATGAAACCCATTAACTCAGGATGGCGGAAGACCTGGTGGTCCGAGGAGAACATGGCGCAGAACAGTCGAGAAGGAGGCACGGCAGTTGGGAAAAGTTGGGAGAGCTCAGACACATTAACAGAAACCGTACACGATGGAGCGTAGGCGCAGTAGAGGCCCCAGCGCCCATAAGGGGATACAGGACATAAGTAAGTAAAGTATGAACAAAAATTAACCGATTTCAATCAGATGGGAAGACCTGGTATTGAAGTCAAAATGCAAAACCAACAAAACCATAGTTAGACATGGCGGAGGTGGAGGCACATCACACCACTTGGAGTTGGACTAATAGTTTGGATCGAAAGCATAATGCGCAAGGACGAATACTTGATCATTATAAGAGAGAACTTGCCATCTGCTGCTGATATGAGGGGGATTAATGAAAGGAACTTCATATTTCAGCAGGATAATTATCCCAAACACACCTTCAAAATAGTGTGCATCAAGCAGTTGTGTAACATTTCCCCAATGCATGTATACCTGGGCTGAGTAGTCGAAAGGACAGATGTGCTGACTCTGCAGTTGAAATGCGGTGGAAATATCAACTCGAATTCGACTCTGCGAAGATAACAATAGCGTGGATTTGGTACCACTCTCACTCGTCCAATCTCATCACGTGACGTTTTATGACTTCCAATGGAATCACATGAAACGGGAACTGTCACTTGCCTCCATTGGAAATTTTCATCGAATTGTTGGGAAGAGTACTGTCGTCGTTTGTCATATGACCAAAAATTTTCCGTAAAATCAGAAAAATGTTGCGAAGTTTGGTGATATTTTCCTTCTGCTTAATAGCAAGTAAGTGCATTACTCTTATTTCCTACATTTAATAAAACTCCACAGCCGACGTCAATCCGGGAAACTGACCATCTCCACGGAATCACTTTCACTATCGATTTTTTCTTTATCAGCTCCGCATTCTAGACTCGTTTCCTTTCTTTTGCAGTCAACGCCTATGGGGAATTCTCCGTCGTGAACGAGCCCAGCTCTCTGGACTTCAAGGGCAATGAGAAGCTGGACAGCGAGAGTTTGGGCGACGTACTGTCCGCTTCGATGGGCTTCTGGGTCGATGACGGCACCAAATGGAGTGGCCTCTACGTAAACGATCCCTTCAACACGGCGAAGAGCGCCGTGGCAGTGGTCGTGTCTGGTGTGGATCACATCAACCTGAACACCAAAGCTAAGACGTACTCGCTGACGGGAAGCTCTTCGCAGGAGTCCCTCAACGGGCTCAGCTCTGAGCTGGAGTCGAGTAATCTGAACGTTGCCAGCCTGGACTTGGGCCAACTGAACGATGCTCTCGTCAGTTTTACCGATCTCTTCGGTGCTCCATCACAGGTAACGCCACTGAAAGGCACCAACAGCCTAAAACCGGACCTACATTCCGAGGACAAGGAATTCCTCACACAAATCGCTTACCTGAACGAAGTCGCCGACAAGTATGCCACCTTAGAGCAATGCCCAACTTTCGTCACCATCTACCTGCCACTGGGACCCATTGCCAAGGCTCATGGGGAGAAATCCGCTGCAATGGCTGAGTGTCTCAAATTGGTATCCAATGCTATGGAGAACCTCTCCGACTCTGTAAAGAGTGCCTGCAAGGGCACCGGCCTGTTGGTCGTCGTCGCCGAGAAGGCTGAGCTCAATCGCGCTAAGCGTGAGGTGGTGGACGCTAACTCCAACACGGTAAGTACTTGTGACCCCCACAGCCGTTCCGTACTCATTTACCCCTTGTTCTAGGCCAATAATTTGAACCTCGCCACGTACTACAACGATGACTATCCCGTGATCTTCAACATCATTCTGTGGTTCATGGTCGTCTTCGGTTTCTCCCTACTCGCCATCTGCTATGCCATTGGCTCAATGGACCCTGGTAGGGACTCCATCATTTACCGAATGACCTCAACCCGAATGAAGAAGGACAACTAAGCGCTGCCCTTCTCCTTTCCTTCTGTGTGTGTTTGTGTATCCCTACAGTCCATCTGAGTCCCCCGAATCCGTAAATTCCCATTTCAAAGCGCACACAGTGCATTGTTCCATTATATTAGAAAAAAAGTTAATTCAGAGTCCTATTACCGTTCATGAGTCGAATTAAGATTTACTCAAGGTTACCAAATCACACGCATTACGTTCGACTCGCGGACGGAAGTAGGACCTCAAGCATCCGTTGGAAAAGTGTTAAACATAAATTTGTAGATTTGGGAGGAACAGTTCACCCAAAAGTGTAATTACTAGTGTTACTGTATAATTATTCGTTTCTTTCCCTTCTTTTGTTATTGCCTTTCGTTTATTCTACAAAAGATTGTAAATATTATTTTCTTTAGTTTGGAAATAAAATAAATGTTATTAAATGTAACAGAAAGAGAAGAAATTCGTGGTTTTAATGAATGTAATGTACTTTTGGGTAGGCCGCTTGTCGTGTTGCTAGTTTTGGGTGCTGTGTTAAGGCGAAAACCATTAAGGGGTGTATACACTACGATTTTTCCGTCCGAATGCCGTCTTATTTTGCCATACCATACGACCATATCTGTCCCAGAATATTACACGGTTTGATTTTCATCCGATAGTCGGGCAGACCATATGACAGCCCCACACACGATCAGGGGACGAATCGCATCCTCAGTAAATGAGTAACTTATGAATGGGATGTGTGTATTTAGGACCGCGGCATCCCTGAACGCACATTAACGTAATTTGGTATCACCTCTGGGGTCGAATCGCGTCCTCCATTAACGGATCGGCGATTGTACGAAGAAAAATTCCGTCATAAGTAATACGAATGCATGTATTGGGATTATGTCCTACGAAAGCAAACGGAAAGTAATTTTCAATTTGACATGCCGGTTGTACCAGATTATGGGTTGGAATTGTAATAGCTTAAGCTTCAAACACATATCATTTCGAAGTGAAATTCGGCAAAATAAAAATAATTTTTGTAACAAAATATGACCTGGCAATGCCTCCTGAGAGGAAGAGAGGTAGCGAGATCTAAGGAAGACATTGAGCATTACAAAAATGGCCATTGTACAAGAAGCACGCGCAAAATAAATCATAAGAAAGTATATTGGTGTTGTCTTTTATTTTATTAAGGGCCGATTTTTCAATCGTCAGATAAACAGTCTGATAGCTGACTAACGAATAAATTTATTCGACTCTTTATCTGCCAGATAGGTAGGGTGGGTTTTTCCATCACCAGATAGTTATTCGATCGTAGTTTGCTACCGTACAGTACAGTGTACAGTATGAAACGTATCTAACTTCATATAATGTGGGTGTGAATGAAACAGATTGCTTGTAATTTTTTTGTGTTAGAAGCTGGTCAAGGATGACTTCTACCAGCTCTTGGACAAGACGTATGAGCAATGCCCTTGCCATGACGTTAAAATTATCCTAGGTCATTTTAACGCAAAGCTAGGAAGAGAAGACGTCTTTAGTAGCGTGGTCGGAAAGCACAGCCTGCACGACATCACATCCGGCAACGGACTCAGGCTAATCGACTTTGCGGGGGGGCGAAACTTTGTCGTAGCTAGTACGCGGTTCCCACGTCTCGATATTCACAAAGGAACATGGCTCTCCTTTGATCGAAAAACTGTCAACCAAATCGATCACATTGCGATCGACGCAAGGCACTCTTCCAGTATTCTGTGTGTCCGGACTTTCCGAGGAGCCAACGTGGACTCGGATCACTACCTAGTTGTAACCAAGGTACGGATGCGGATATCCAGAACGGAGCGAAATCAACGAAATACTGTGAGGAAATTTGACGTCGAAAAGCTACAATCACAAGAGACCGCCAAAGCCTTTGTCGATCGAGTTTCTATTAATCTTAATCTAAGTCTTATGCCGCCAGCAGCAAATGCGGAAGACCAGTGGCAGCGTTGCCAACAAGCCATCAGAGATGCCGCCTCTGATGTACTGGGTTTCTCTCGGCCACCACAACGAAACCCCTGGTTTGAACATATGCTGCTAAACATAAGGCGTTCAAAGCGGCGCTGCATAGAAGGACTAGAGCTGCTGACGAGCTCTACGTGTGCAGAGAAAAGAGGAACATCGACTTTTCAGAAAGAAGCAAAAAGAGCATGAGAAGTGCTCGATCGAGGAAATTGAGAGACTTTATTGCAGGAATCATTCCATTCGAAAATTTTCCGAAAGTTAAAAAGAATATGCCAGGGTTTCAAAGCCAGAACAGAAGCCTGCAGGGACGAAAATGGCAACATAGTAGTAGAATCGCAGTCGGTGCTAAGGATATGGAAGGAACACTCCTGCAGACTGTTAAACGGCGGTGAAGACCAATATTCCGCTGTCAGGCAGAATGAGCCATTAGGCGAACCCCACAGGCGGATCAGTAGAAATGCGGTGAAGTGGGAGGGTTGTGATCCCTTGTTTTCGGATCATAACCTCGCTGATAAAAGGAAGAAGAAGAAGAAGGCAGAATGAGCCATTCAACAGTGACGATGGCAGTCACGATTCCCGTCAACCTGATCAGAATGAAGTGA
Organism: Brachypalpus laphriformis; assembly: GCA_945910035.1. Taxonomy (NCBI): domain Eukaryota; kingdom Metazoa; phylum Arthropoda; class Insecta; order Diptera; family Syrphidae; genus Brachypalpus; species Brachypalpus laphriformis. The sequence continues at coordinate 194,325,485 of OX246754.1, read as the reverse complement.
GGATAGCGATATCTAAACTCAAATCCAACAAAGCTGCTGGATCCGACGGCCTTGCCGCTGAACTTTTTAAGGCAGGAGGAGATGAATTGGTAAGGAGCATGTACCAGCTCATCTGTAAAATCTGGTCGGACGAAAGTATGCCCGATGAATGGAACCTCAGCATCGTTTGCCCGATCCTGAAGAAAGGAGACCCTCTAAACTGCGCCAATTACAGAGGTATAAGTCTCCTCAACATCGCATATAAGATCCTGTCTGCCGTATTATGTGACCGCCTAAAACCGATCGTCAAGACCCTGATAGGTCCTTATCAGTGCGCTTTCAGGCCAGGAAAGTCCACCATTGACCAAATATTCACACTACGGCAGATCTTGGAAAAAACCCATGAACATAAAATCGATACGCATCACCTCTTCATCGATTTCAAAGTTGCCTATGATAGCGTGTATAGAGACGAGTTATACAGAGCCATGTCTAGTCTTGGCATCCTTGCCAAGCTCGTCCGTTTGTGCAGAATGACGATGGAGAACTCTCGCTGCTCCATCAAAGTCGGTAAGAACATCACCGAACCGTTCGATGTCAGGAAAGGTCTGAGACAAGGCGACGCGCTATCATGCGATCTCTTTAACATAGTACTTGAGAGAATTGTACGGAACTTAGAAGCCAGCACCGGAGGTACAATCTTTTACGAGTCTGTACAACTACTCGCTTATGCCGATGACATTGACATACACCCCTATTATGGTTAGCGAATCGAACGTTCGACTCAAGTCGAACGTCCCGGCGAATTACTTCTGCCGCTTTATACACTTCACAGATGACATTTATTTGTTCTTTTCTTTGTCAGCACTTATTCTTTATTCGAATGAAAATGTTTGCTAACAGCAATACCACGACAGAAGCAATTCGCAGACAGTTCGACTTGAGTCGAACGTTCGATTCGCTAACCATAATAGGGGTGATAATCGGAAGAACTCAGCGGGCCGTCAATGGCAGCAAAGATGGGTCTAGCGGTCAATGAAAGCAAAACAAAATATATGCTGTCTACAAAAAAGGACACCCAACATCGGCGTCTTGCACAGAACGCCACATAGACAGATATAATTTTGAGGTAGTAAAGGATTTTGTCTACCTAGGCTCTATGGTGAACTCCGCAAATGACATCAGTAGGGAGATCACATGAAGAATTACTCTTGCCAATCGTTGATTCTATGGGCTAAGACGGCAATTGAGGAGCAAAGCCCTATCTCGAACTACTAAGGTAACTCTTTACAAGACACTAATCATCCCAGTCCTGCTGTATGGCGCAGAGGCATGGGCTTTGACAAAACCGAATGACGATGCCCTCTGTTATTTCGAGAGAAAAGTTCTTCGAGCGATCTTTGGTCCCGTTTGCATAGACGGTGAGTGGAGAGGGTACAATGCCGAAATATACGGCCTGTACAAGGACATCGACTTAGCCAGAAGAATTCACATACAGCGACTAAGATGGCTGGGTCATTTAGAGCGGATGGAGCCCAATGTTCCCGCTAAGAAAGTCTTCGAATCCACCCCGGATGTACGACGCAGTAGAGGATGACCTCGCGGTACTCGTAGATGACGCAAACAAGTGGAGGGGGACCTCAACCAACTTGGCGTGCGCAACTGGAGGCAGCTGGCTCGTAACCGCGCTGGCTGGAGTGGTTTTTTGGTTGAGGCCCAGGTCCGCCCCGGACTAAAGCGCCATCTAAGAAAGTATTCAGAATTGTTCCTATTTCGTAAATCTTATCTAAACTCTCAGCTTTATCAAAAGTTAACATAAAAAGAGGAAGCCCGCGCTTTACTGTCGTTTCCTGGCATTCCAATTTTTGTTTTTCCCGTTTAATTAAATTTACCGCGTCGACGGTTTTAAAGTTTTTGCTCTTCAAATCATGAACAACATCTTCTTTAAGCATGAGTCATGAAGTCCTTTAGCTACGACTCGTATCGGTCTTTCCGATTTATTTTCGTAAGTACGAGTATACCACTGAATTTTTTCAGTATTCAGTTTATTAGATACTAAGCGGTAATTGTCTGAGTCCTTTACGTTTACTTTCCATTTGTTGTTGTTGAGCGAGGTTACTTCAAAATCGGATAGCAACAGAGGTTTGAGAATAGAATGCAGTTTATTATTGTGTGCAATTCCGATTACGTTTATTGGTGGCGGCGGTCGTACCTTAGTTCGTGGATTTTCTTCGACACATGTGTTTATTTTGTCACGCTGTTCGTTATCTTTTCGCTCATTTTGCATGTTTTCTTGCCTCGTTACCATTTCGGGTGAAGAACCAGCTTTTCGTTTCTTAACTGGTCGTTTTTTTAGAATCCAGTTAGTTTCCCGAGCTAGTTCTTCTTCATCCGTTTGATAATCAGTGTTATCGGGGACGTTTGAACTCGCAGCAGACTCATTACGAGGTTTCTTCATATCCTTAAATGCTTTATTTTCTGCTTTAAGTACATTTAATTCTTTTCTTAGTTCTTCGCAGAGAAGTTCCATTTTACTTAGCCTGGTCCGGAGTTCCATATTTTCGTCCGTAAGGCTTTGAATTTTCGTTGAAGTCCGTTGTTCGTGCGCCGACACTATCGATGTCGCCGGACTTCTAGTTCCGCACGTTTTTATTGTAGATCTTGATGGTGGAGATCTAACTACCCTGGTACCTTTTTTAAAAGGGTCAGATGAACGCAATAAATGGCTCTCCCCAGAATCCGTAGAGCCGACCTCCGAAGAGGGTGGATTTTCCAGTGTACCTGGACTGCCACCTGGGGTATTTATATCTTTTGTTTTGTTCATTACATACTTTGTATACGCCATACTCGGTATACGGAGGGTGGATTTTAGTCGCCTCTTACGACAGGCATGCCTACCTCGGGTATATTCTAACCCCTACCCGAAGGGGGTACTAGCATGCACGATTCGCAAACCTGAGTAATCGATTCCAGGAATACGCCTACGTACTAAACACACACCCTACACACTTCAACCTCTCTCCCCGCGGTACTGCCGGTAGGTATTTCTTCGCGGGGCTGGTTAGCAATTATGCTCTAGTCTCCGAGGCCGCCTCTTGGGCTCTTCTTAGGGCTTCTGCTCTTCGCAGCGCATTCTGCACGCACACTATGAATGAGCAGATCTCCATCCACTCGCCCTCTGATCGTGTCATGTGACTAACAATATTTTCTGGACTTGGCGGGTTTGCTCTGTCTTCTGCAAAGCGTCTGCAGTAGAACACTGCATGCTCCGCGTCCTCCTCTTCGTTTGGGCATATTGGACACAGGGGCGAACTATCGTGTCCAAATCTATGGAGGTATTTCCGGTAGCCACCGTGTCCGGACAGGAACTGTGTGAGGTGGTAGTTACAGTTCCCCCTCGCTCTCTCTGTCCATGATTTTATAGTGGGAATGAGCTTGTGGGTCCACCTGCCTTTGGTAGAGCTGTCCCACCTGGTTTGCCACAGCGTTGCTGATGCTGCCCTTTCCTCCTCCTTAATCCTTTTTGCCTCTTGCCGGTTCGAGGGACGTCTAAGGTATACCCTCTGCATCTCTTCAGCGAGGATGTCGATTGGGACCATCCCAGCTAAAACGCAGGCTGCATCGTCGGAGATAGTTCGGAAGCCGCTGATCACTCTGATTGCGCAGAGCCTGTGAGCTGATGATAGCTTCTTCCTGCACTCATTTGTCGCCAGTGCACCTGCCCATATTGGGGCAGCGTATAGAAGTACCGAGCTGACCACTCTGGACAGCAGGATCTTGCGGGCGTATCCAGGCCCGCCGATGTTCGGGAGCATTCGGGAGAGTGCTGCCTGCATCAGCGATGCTTTCTTACTGGAATACTCGACGTGGGCTTTGAAGCGCAGCCTGTTGTCGAGCATGACTCCAAGGTACCTCAAGGATTCTTTGGACCTGATTATCTGGTTTCCGACCCGGAAGCTGGCGTATTCCACATTTTTGCGGCTGGTTATTAGGACAGCTTCGGTCTTGTGGGCAGCTAGTTCCAGACCGGTAAACTCCAGCCATTCCTTTATTCTTATAACTGCCTCATCCGTGGCAGACTCCACCTCGTGTACGTGCTTGGCTACTGTAACCACTGCGATATCGTCAGCGAAGCCAATTACTTTGACTCCCTCGGGTAATGTTAGTCGCAGAACTCCGTCGTACATAATGTTCCATAGGAGAGGTCCCAGAACCGACCCTTGCGGGACTCCCGCGGAAACACTGTAGTGCTGAACGCCATCGTCAGTATGGTATCTTAGCTTCCTATTGCTGAAGTAGTCCGTGACTATCCTCAGCAGGTAGTATGGTGTATCCATCCTGGCCAGGGATTTTCTAATGATGGCCAGCTTGCCGAGTTGAACGCATTTTTGACGTCGAGCGTTACTACTGCGCAGTATTTCTTCGTCCCCCATTTCCACCTTTTCCCTTGTATTGCTTCAGTTGCTATATCTACTACCGCCTTTATGGCATCGACGGTGGAGCGTGATTTTCTGAAGCCGTACTGACAGTCTGACAGGGCTCCGTTTTCCTCCGCCACCGCAAGCAGTCTGTCATAGATGATACGCTCTAGGATCTTTCCCAGCGTATCGAGCAGGCATATTGGGCGATACGATGATGGTTGTCCGGGCGGCTTATTGCCCTTTGGAAGCTGCACTAAATGTTGCAATTTCCATGGTGTAGGGAATACCCCTTCCTCTATGCACCTTTGCATCGTTGTTAGAAAGATGTCCGGTCTCGTCTTAACAGCCGCCTTGATTGCCCTATTCGGGATGCCATCCGGTCCAGGTGCTTTGTTGTCTCCGATTTTTCTGCATACCCCAAAGAGTTCTTCTGACGTGATTGCCGGGATATGCTCCATGCTGATCTCCTTTCCCTCCATCCCTCGTGATGGAGACCATAGTAGTTGGTCTATGGGGGAATAGGTGCTCTACTATAGTCTTTAGCATTGCCGGGCATGTAAGTTGTGGAGACCTGCTGCTTTTAAGCTACTTCATCACCACTCTATACGCCATGCCCCAGGGGTCTAATTCGGCCTCGTCACAGAGCCGCCTAAAGCTCCTTGACTTACTCTCCTTAATGGCCCTTTCCAGTTCTCGCCTCGCCAATTTAAATGTGGTTAGCCGCTCTTGGAAATCTTGTCTGCCTCTGGATCTCTGAGATCTGCGTCGTGCTTGTAGGCACTTCGCCCTGAGCCGTTTAATCTCGTCGGTCCGCCAGTAGCAGGGCTCGCCTCTTTTACTGACAGACCTTCTGGGCATTGCTGCGTCGCACGCTGTGGTTATGACCTGGATCAGCTGATGCGAAAGTGCCTCAGCCGATCCAATATTTATTGTGGCGCTGGTGCTTAGCATTTCTTCGAACATGTCTTTGTCGAAGAGCGTATCCTTCCACTTTGGTCCTGTTAGGGTGGGACGCAGTCTACGTTTCTCCTCGCCGACATTAAATATAATTGCCTGGTGGTCACTGTGGGTATAGTCTTCGCTGACCCGCCATTTGGTTTTCCGCAGGAGTGAGTTGCTCATGAATGTGATGTCAGTGATTGACCCTCTGCCTGCCTTTCGAAACGTTTCCGCTGTACCGTCGTTGGCCAGACTAATGTCCAGTGCTGCGAAACATTCGAGGAGAGCTCTTCCCCTTGCGTCTATGGTTCTACTGACCCAATCAGTAGCCCAGGCGTTGAAATCTCCAGCTATAATCGCTGGGTGTTTCCTCCTCGCGTCAGCTACGATGTCGTCCAGCAGCTTTAGATAGTCCGCCAGTGTTATACTGGGGGGCGCATAGCAACTATAGAAGTGCACACCATTTATCCTTGCATATACGAAAAGGTCAGCCTGGTGGCCGACTGACTGCAGAGCAAAGCTCCCGCAGGTCCATATCGCGGCTTTTTTCGTGGTGTCGTCTATCCAGCTACTTCCATTTATGGGCTTGTATCGATCCTTTTCTCTCGTACAGTTTGCGCTAGAAGGTCCTGTGCGGCGGCGCAGTGGTTTAGGTTTATCTGGACGACATTCATCATATTAATTTGGCCAGTGCCTTCTTGAGTACCGGGCACTTGCTGCTACCAGCTACGTGTCCGGCGTTTTCCGGTGTGACCGTCTTACACCAGAAGCATAATGCGTCCTTTTTGCATTCTTTGGCTATGTGGCCCTCCTCTCCACAGTTTCTGCACTGCTTGAATCGGTCATGCTCGCTCTTGCATTGACGCGCCGTGTGGCCAAACTCCAGACACCTAAAGCATTTGGTGAGATGATGTAGATGTCTCTCCTAGTGGTGACTTCGTCAAGGTCCTTAATTTCGACCGTGGATCTCTGTATTAGAGTGCGGATCTCCGCCTCTGCGCCAAGGTTTTCACCGATGATGCTCCTAAATTGTTCGGTGCTGTCACCAGATTCGCGTAGCTGGAACAGCAGGCCGCCTTTCTGGGTTCTCCTAATCTTTGTGACCGATTCACCCAGGTTGTGGAGCTTGGGGTCCGCTTTGACCCTGCGTAGTATTTCGGCGTAGGAAAGTTGACCCTTGGTTGCCACCACTATTGCGTCCGGTCGCGGTTTTTTCACTGGCGGTCTTGCCTGGCTTCTTCTCATCTTTCTTGTTCTTTTTGAGAACTTTCGACCAGGCACTGCCGCGGCCTATAATCTGCTCGTTGCTCGCCGCACTGATGGGCTTTTGACTCTTTGTGGCTGTGTTGGCGACCTTCTTCCTGGAGGCATTTAACCACTCATTTTCTCCTGTTGCCCGTTGCTTGCTTGTGGTTGCGTTTGCCCGCTTATCTGTGGCCACTGGGGTCTCAACGCCAGCTGCGGCATCCTTTTGCTTGGTGTTTGCCAAAGGTGGATGTTTCTGTTTCCGCTTTGGCTCCGGACGATACCTGTCTGTAGCACCATTTGGCGGATGTACCTCCTTCCGCTTTGACTCCGGGGGTTCGCTGTCGCCTACACCATCTGATGGGTGTTTCTGCTTCCGCTTTGGCTCCGGGGGTTCGCTGGCTGCAGCCTGCCTTCTCTTGGGTTCTAAAGTTGACTTTAGCCAGGGCGAAGTTTGTGAGAAGTTGTTCTGACGAATAACCTCTTTTGCCTTCTCGTCGTGCAGCTGGATCGCCGAGAGCTCATAGAGGTGAAAACTTAAAAATGAGTGCCGCTATCACATAGACGGCACCGACAAAAGTAGCAATCCATTCATGGAAATGTAGCGATGATTTTACAACTGTTGTGTACACGTGAATGCCGCCAATGATTATCAAACGGATGAAGAAGAGCTAAGTCGGGAAACCAACTGGATTCTAAAAAAAAGCGACCAGTTAAGAAACGAAAAACTGGCTCTTCGCCCGAACTGGTAACGAGGCAAGAAAACACGCAAAATAAGCGAGAAGATAAAGAACAGCGTGACAAAATAAACACATGTGCCGAAGAAAATCCACGAACTAAGGTACGACCGCCGCCACCAATAAACGTAATCGGAATTGCACACAATAATAAACTGCATTCTATTCTCAAACCTCTGTTGCTATCCGATTTTGAAGTAACCTCGCTCAACAACAACAAATGGAAAGTAAACGTAAAGGACTCAGACAATTACCGCTTAGTATCTAATAAACTGAATACTGAATAATTCAGTGGTATACTTACGAAAATAAATCTGAAAGACCGATACGAGTCGTAGCTAAAGGACTTCATGCCTCATGCTTAAAGGAAGATGTTGTTCACGATTTGAAAAACAAAAACTTTAAAATCGTCGATGCAGTAAATTTAATTAAACGGGAAAAACAAAAATTGGAAGGCGAGGAAACGACGGTAAAGCGCGGGCTTCCTCTTTTTATGCTAACTTTTGATAAAGCTGAGAGTTTGGATAAGATTTACGAAATAAGAACAATTCTGAATGTCGTAGTCAAAATCGAACCCATGCGCAAGAATACAAGAATGATACCTCAGTGCAAACGATGCCAAGGATTCAATCATACGCAAACGTATTGTCGAAAAGAACCACGATGTGTGAAATGCGCCGGAAATCACCTCTCCCAAGTTTGTGGAGTAAACAAACAAACCTCTGCAACATGTGTTAATTGTAAGGGAAAGCATCCGGCAAATTATAGAGGCTGTGAAGTAGCTAAGGAGTTGCAAAAACGGAGAGATGCGTTCCTTAAGCCACTAAATATAAAATCAAAATTGCAAACTAAACCAAAGCGTAAGATCGCGCCGGAGAAAGTAGGCAAACTAAAACTACCGGGTTCAGAGCACAAGAAGGTGAGGGAAAGATTGACAACAGAAAAGCCCTCGACCTCTGCTCTTAAAAGAAACGGTACTGAAAATCTAAGATTAGAAAAGCCACCGGGTAATGATCCTCGGACAGCAGCAATGCAGTCTTATGCTCAGGCCGTGGCTTCCGAAAAACCAAAAAACCTTGAAATTTCGACCGACCCCTTTTCTCATATTTTCTCAGTTATTCTCGCGAAACTTGAAGAACAAGGCAAAATAAATAAAATTATTCTCGATAGGCTGGTTAAGCTTGAAAATAATTCACAGAAAACGCGCGCTTCAACTAGAACATGAATGACATGTTGAAATGTTGAAAATATGTTGAAAATATGTACTTGGAATGCAAACGGACTTTTGCAAAAACTTGACGAATTCGAAATATTTATGCGCCAAAAAGATATTGATATTTGCTTGATTTCTGAAACCCACATCAAAAAGGAATCGCATTTAAAAATAAAAGGCTATAATGATTACCATGCTTGTCACCCTTCGGGAAAAACGAGAGGCGGATCTTCTTGGCTTATTAAAGACTGCATCGAGCAATCGGAAGACCTAAAGATAGAGCTTGAAACTTTGCAACTGTGCACGATTCGAGTTAAAAATAGTCAGCGTACTCTTAAAATTTCGTCTATCTATTGTCCACCGCATTCCGCGCTTGAAAAAAGTGATTTTACTAACATGTTTGAATCGCTTAAACCTAATTTCATTATTGGCGGCGATTTTAATGCAAAACACACGTTCTGGGGCTCAAGATACAGTTCGAAAAAAGGTAGAATGCTCTATGGGGCAGGTATGGAGTACAATTGCGATTTCCATTCGACGGGTAAACCGACTTACTGGCCAACTGATACTTCGAAAATACCTGATCTGATAGATTTTTTCGTTGTGAAAGGAATATCTACCAACCACATAAAAGTCAAAGAGAGTTTTGATCTGTCGTCTGATCATTCCCCAATTATTTTGACATTGAGCGAAAAACTAGTCTATAACCTAGAGCCAGCGAGATTAACTGGTAGAACAACTAACTGGGAAGGTTTTAGGAACGAAATTGAAGACAATGTTGAATTGAGCGTTCCACTTACGACACCCTATGAACTTGAGGTTGAAGTTGATCGCTTCGTCGAGATCGTACAGCTCGCCTCTTGGAATAATACTCCCATTCCAAGGAAAACGCCGGACAAATACGGCTTACGATATCCTCCGGAAATAAAGGAATTGGTCAAGGAAAAAAGAAAAGCACGTAAAAAATGGCAACAGAGTCGTGCTCCGCAGCATAAAACACACTTGAATCGTCTGTGCAATTCGTTGAAGAAAACTATTAAGGATTTTAAGAATCGTGCAATAGGCTCTTACCTTGAAAGTTTAACAGCGAAAAAAGATTCCAATTATTCACTTTGGAAAGCCATAAAGGGCACCAAAAGGCCCAAAGTCCCCGCGCCGCTAATTAAATTGAATCAAAATGAATGGGCAAGGGAAGATAAAGAAAAATCGGACGTCTTTGCGGCCCACCTGGAAGAAACCTTTAAACCGTACGATAGTCAAGTGGTTTACGATAACGTCAATAGGTCGGATTTACCATCCGGCAATTTAACACTCACAAGTGCAACGCTTAGGGAACTCAAAAATGAGATCGAGATTCTAAAACCTAAGAAAGCTCTTGGTTATGATTTAATCACCGGAGAAATTCTCAAAGTTTTACCTAGAAAGCTTTGATTAAGCTTCTCTATATTGTAAATGCTGCGCTCAGATTAAAACACGTTCCGAGCCAATGGAAAGTTGCGGAAGTAATAATGGTCTTAAAACCAGGAAAACCGCCAAATGAGATAAAATCGTATAGACCAATTTCGCTTCTTCCAGTCATATCCAAAATTTTCTAGAGGATATTATTAAGGCGTCTCCAACCGATTATAGACGAAAATAATCTTATCCCTGACCACCAGTTTGGGTTCAGAAGTAAGCATTCGACGATTGACCAGGTGCATAGAATTACTGACGTAATCGAGAAAGCATTTGAAGAAAAAAAGATTTGCTCAAGCGTATTTCTTGACGTCTTGCAGGCCTTTGATAAGGTGTGGCATGATGGCTTGAAATCCAAACTACGACAAGTTCTCCCTGTGTGTTTATACGATATTCTAGTATCATATCTGGGGAATAGACTCTTCCGTGTTAGACATGGAAACGAATCTCGCAGCTCAAAGAAATTTCGGCCGGCGTACCACAAGGAAGCGTTCTTGGGCAGCTTCTCTATCTGTTATATACTCGAGATATACCGAAAGAAGATGGCACTATCCTAGCTACGTTTGCCGATGACACCGCTATCCTAGCAGTAGGTAAAACAATCGAAGAAACGACTGAAAAACTGCAAAACGCGCTAAATAAAGTAAATGAATGGACGAGGGACTGGCGGATTGCCCTCAACGAATCTAAATCTGTTCACGTGAATTTCACTTACAAAAAACTAATAACTTGCCAATTTTCCTAAACTCGGCCCGAATACCTTTTGCAAACGAGGCCAAATACCTGGGAATGACACTCGACGCAAGACTGAAATGGAATTCGCACGTGAAAATGAAACGTAAAGAACTCGAAATCAAATATAGCGAAATGTACTGGTTACTCGGAAACCATTCCCAGCTCAGTACTGAGATCAAAGTTCTAAAGCCGGTGTGGACCTACGGTATACAACTTTGGGGTTGTACCAAGAAAACAAATGCCAATATTTTACAAACTTTTCAAAATAAAGTGCTAAGAGAGATTGTCCAAGCACCGTGGTATATTAGAAACGACGATATCCACAGGGATCTCGGAATTCCGAAAATCGAAGCTGAATCTAGAAGCTTCGCGAGGAAGCATAGAAACCGACTAATCGGACATGTCAACAATACAGTCCTACAAATATTGGATGAGAGCAATTTATTGCGCCGACTACAAAGGACGAAACCCTTCGACTTGGCGAGATAATGATAAACCGCGTTTAGATTGCGGAACATGCAGGATCTTTCAGTGGAAAGTAACCTGCCAAACGTTTTTATTTCGTGAAAGTAAAATTGCTTGATAAGTTAATACTTAGTTGCGATATCTAACAAATTTATATCGAAGGGTGGTGTTTTTTTAGTCAGTAAGAATCTGACACTACTATGAGCACGCGCTTGCTATTCTCGTAGTGTCTATGGCAGATTTTTCACCAACCCTCGGAAAAAAAAAAAAAAAAAAAAAAAAAAGTAGCACTCGGGCTACTAGTATCTATGAAGATTATACATCCTTGGCGCAACCTAAAAAAAAAACAAACCTCTACGTCGATAAGTCAAGCACAAAATTGCCGCGGAAAAACAAGTTGAGTAAAAGTAGCGTAAACATTTTTCGATACATAAAATGGCGACCGCTCAGTCATCAACATGTTGAGTGAGCGGTGCCATTCAGTTGAAAAATTACAACTGTTGTGTACACGTGAATGCAGCCATTGTTATCGAGGACGTTTGAACTCGCAGCAGACTCATTCCCAGGTTTCGGTATATCCTTAAAGGCTTTATTTTCTGCTTTAAGTACATTCAATTCTTTTCTTAGTTCTTCGCAGAGAAGTTCCATTTTACTTAGCCTAGTCCGAAGTTCCATATTTTCGTCCGTAAGGCTTTGAATTTTCGCTGAAGTCCGTTGATCGTGCGCCGATACTATCGATGTCGCTGGACTTCTAGTTCCGCACGTTTTTATGGTAGATCTTGATGGTGGAGATCTGACTACCCTAGTACCTTTTTTAAAAGGGTCAGATGAACGCAATAAATGGCTCTCCCTAGAATCCATAGAGCCGACCTCCGAAGAGGGTGGATTTTCCCGTGTACCTGGACTGCCACCTGGGGTATTTAAATCTTTTGTTTTGTTCATTGCACATTTTTGTATACGCCATACTCGGTTTACGGAGGGTGGATTTTAGTCGCCTCTTACGACAGGCATGCCTACCTCGGGTATATTCTAACCCCTTTTTTTTTTTGTTTTTTTCTTCTTGTACAACCCATGCCCGCGTGGCAACGACACTGCGACCTGAAAGATCTATTGTATCGGAGGGTTGGAGTTAACCTAACAGACGTATACCTCTCTTATGAAAGTGAGTATGTCTCTAGTAGTGGAGCATTTCAGTTCCACTGAAGTGAGTATCTCCTTGTGGAAAATACGTTTCCTTAACCAGTGTAGTGCCGGGCATTCACAAAGAATGTGTTCGGATGTTTCATCCTCCTCTAGGCATAGCCGACAGTCCTTCTCTTGGCACAGGTTCAACTTGTTAAGGTGGTATCTTAGGCCGCAATGGCCAGTTAGAGAGCTCACTAGCTTCCTAATGCTTTCCCTATCTAAGTTATGGATTTCCTTATAGTAATAAGGCTTGATTAAACGTTTGGATTGTCTTAAACCTGGCCCATTAGTCCAGTGATCTAGACGAAGTTTGTTCTCCCATTCGTTAATCAACGCTGTAGCTGTTGTCCAATTGACGCTACAATAAGGTTCGGGACCTATAAACTCAGATTCTGAGCCGGCCCTAGCAAGCTCATCTGCAGATTCGTTGCCCACAATTCCCTGGTGTCCAGGGACCCAACCGAGAATTACTCTGTTGTGTTTGGCAAGATCTTGTAAAGCATCGTAGCAGCATTTTACAGTTATGGAGTCCATTGGTTGAACGATAATGCCCTAAGTGCTGCCTGGCTATCTGAAAATATGTGAATCCTAGCGCCCTTGATTCCCTTACGGAGATTGTGCCTGGCGCAGATCTCAATGGCATGGATTTCAGCCTGAAACACAGTGGGAGTCGTACCCATTGGTACCGAAATTTTAGTGTTGGGTCCAAAGACCCCGGCTCCAACTCCAGAATCCATTTTCGATCCGTCGGTGAACCAGACGAGACTTTTGGGGTCCAGTGTTGGAACACCATTGGACCAATTTCCGCGGTCCAATATTTCTACCTCGAATAACCTTCCGAAGCAATGTTGCCTGACCATAATATCCGGTATAGTACAAAACATGTCTCTTTTAGGGATCGAGTTGAGTATCTTTAGATGCCTCACTAGGTCACCTGGCTTATACTCATAATCTAGCTGCAACTTGATGGCATATCTAGCAGCCATCTTCCTAATGAAGATTGGTAAGGATGTTAGCCCGACAATAGCTTCAAGAGCTGTCGTGGGGCAGGTGCGCATCGCACCTGTAATGCCGAGACAGGCAGTTCTTTGCAACTTCTGCAACTTGTTTGCCGTTGTCTGCTGGAGGGTTTTTGGCCACCAGACGAAAGCCGCATATGTGATAATGGGTCTTACCATCATTATGTACAACCAATGTACCATTTTAGGAGAGAGACCCCAAGTTCTGCCGTATAGGCGTTTACTAGCCCAAAGTGCTCTCGTAGCACGTTCTGTGGCGGACTTGATATGTGAATTCCAGTTAAGTCGTTTGTCAAGAATTACACCAAGGTATTTGATCTCGCTGGAATAAACTATTGTGGTGCCTTTGATTGTGATGGGTTCAAGGTTGACCTGTGTCTTCCTTGTAAACGGCACCAGAACGGCTTTACTAGGATTGATGGATAGTCCTTCTTTGTTACACCATTCTACAACTTGTAAGAGTGCACTTTGCATGACGTTAGAGATTGTCGTGCCGTGTTTGCCACTAATACAAACCGCCAAGTCAACAGCATAACCGACGGTGGTGTAGCCTGATCTGTGAAGATTTGCTAACTGGTTGTCGATGACTATAGACCTTAACAGGGGGGAGAGAACTCCTCCTTGAGGACATCCTTTCGCTGCCGTTACAGACACCGACACTCCCCCGGAGGAGGAGGTAATGAATCGGCTTACCAGCATGGCCCTAATCCATTGGTTGGTCGATTCTTCGATACCTATGCTACTAATCGCCCTTGTGATCGAGTCGTAACCAGTGTTATCGAATGCGCCCTCGATATCAAGAAATCCACACAAGGCTATATCCTTAGAACTGAGTGTACCCTATATCTTTTTGACGAGATAATGAAGGGCACCTACTATGGATTTGCCTTTTCTGTATGCGTACTGATTCGAGTGCAGAGGGTTAGACACATTTAACCTGTCTCTGATGTGAATATCAATTTGTCTCTCTATTGTCTTGAGGACAAATGAAGTTAGACTTATAGGTCTACAGGATTTAGGCAGCTCGCTAGGCCTATTGCCTGGTTTGGGAATGAATACCACATTAACCTGTCTCCAGGTGGGTGGTATGTATCTCCAATTGTAGCTAGATCTTAATAAAGCTATCAAACCCGGCAGGATGAGGTCGATTGACTTTTGTAGAAGTGCTGGAAAGAGACCATCACCACCGGGAGCTTTAAAAGGTTTGAAGGTGCCCACTGCTCATTCAACTTTATCTGGACTAAATATTTTACCTGATAAACTGTTAACTCTACTTTCCACAAAAACCCTGTGGTCAAATGTGTTCGAGTACACATGAGATGTGTTTAGAGACGAACCTGGGAAATGTACCTGGAGCAGGATTCTAAGTGTATCCGTACGGTCCGTCGTGTAGGTTCCGTCATTCTTCTTCAATAACCCAACTGTGTAGTTGACTTGATCTTTAACAAGCGCTTTATGGATTCGTGCCGCTGTTGGCATAGCGGCAATGGTTTCGCAGCATTTCCTCCAAGCAGCTCGTTTAGATCGTCTCAATTCTAGATTGTATTCCTTGAGAGCAAACCTGTATTCGTCCCACCTCTTCGTTCGCTTTGCAGAGTTGAAGAGTTTTCTGACCGTCTTCCTAAGTTTCGCCAGTTGGTCATTCCACCAGGGCACTTTACGTTTGCTAACATTGGCTTTGGGGACGCAGCTGTCGTGGTAGGAATTAAGCAGTATATTGTTAAGCTGGTAAGCAGCTTCATCCAGGTCCTCTATGGACTCAATAGATGTGAGGAGCATATCTTTTCTTGAGAACACTAGTTCACGATAGCGATGCCAATCCGTAGATTTGGGATCGTATCTGCTAGGGACATATGAGAGTTGACCGGGTATGTCAAACCTAATATGTTGATGGTCTGACAGTGAGGCCTCGTCTGATACGTGCCAATTCTCAATAAAATTAGAGATAAATGGGGTAGCGAGAGTGAGGTCAAGTACCTGTTCGCGAATCGCATTTATGAAGGTGGGTTTAGAGCCTTTATTCAAAATATCTACTTGACTACTGACAAGGTATTCTAAAAGACAATCACCCCTTCTGTTGATGTCACTACTACCCCAGACCTCGTGATGTGCATTGGCGTCGCAACCGAATGGGAAGAAAGTTTATATTACTGCTAATTAAGCAGGCCGCTCTAGGCGCTTGCTCTCCACACTTGGAAATCAACATACTTGCCCTATTCCGGAGACCTCTTATATGTCCGCAACTAACCCAGTGTTCTTGGATGAGACCAAGGGTTATATATTTTCTTCGGCGAACCGCTTGCTGATGGTAGCGGACGCGCCCTTAGCGTGATGCAGGTTCGCCTGTAGCACCTTGATCGTGCTCATCGATCTTCCTTTGAAGATCGAGCTTGCCGGAGTAGTTGAGCCTTTTTAGGGTCCTTTCCTCTACGGCAAGCAGTCAGATTAGGATGACCCTGAGGTCTGTTCCTAACCGACTCCTCATTCGTCCGAGAAACGTGCCCTCGGGCACCGCTGGTGGGTTTTGAAGGTTATTCTAACCCCTACCCGAGGGGGGTGACTAAATGACATATTACAATGCGGATTATTTAATTTCGGAATACATCTTCAAAACTATGGGCTTTCTCAAATAGTCTTGGTGGCGTTTCAAAGAACCAGCGAAAAATATTCATTACTCACCGAATCAATTTGCATCATTTTTGTTAAAAATTAAACTTTAACGCTTCTCTAACTTTAACACTTCCTGTGAAGAGGAGAGCTCAAAAAGCAACATCTGAACCAGTCGTTAAATAAGCAAGGAATCTTGTTTATAGGTGCACTTAATTGGAAGGCAATTTGTCAAAAACCTAGCACTCTCCTTCGGCAAGAAAAGGACCTGGTTTATTTAAGAGAATCACTCAACAAGAAATGAACATTTCGTATCTCATTGAATCAAAATTTGTTGGCCTAATTGCTTTATGAGAGTTAAATAGTCATAATTAGTGCGCACGGGAGGAGTGAAATATGCACTGTATTGGTTCCGTGTCGACACAAATTGGTATCTACGCCGCTCTGTTTTGTCGTTTGTTTGAGTGGCACTAAGTTCTGAATTTAATTAAGCAAACATTGAAGTGGCCCGAATGATTGAGCTCCCAAATGACGCAGATTTTTCGGGAACAAAAGCGGAGAGCTGTTTACTCTTTGCCTGTTGGATGGACAATTTAGATAATTTGTCACCTAAAATAGTTTGTTAATCAACGTTAACTTGAAATCTGTTTGTTTTAGTTATTTGATTCAGTTGAACAATGTTACTGTTTGTATTTGGCAATTTCAAACTGAATTTGAAAATAGGTTAGTTACATGTTCATTTATTGAGTTATGTTAGTTATGTACGGAAAGAAGTTTATTCGTACTATGTTGTTTCAAAACGCAGCTACATTTTCAACTAAATTCTGCGCCAGTATGACCTTGATTGCCCTATACACTTGTGAAAAGGCTATTGGCCCAAAATAAGTCCTTCAGACTCGAGTAGTTCTTTGGATGTATACACGAGCAGAAGATCTATTCTGATGTAGCGTTGCCCTGGTGGCCAGTACTGCATAATGTGGCATCCACAAAAATACTTTTCGCACTGTCTTACCAACGAAGTAAATGTAGCAACACCACAACTGTCATACTGTCATCATCCCCGTGATTTGTTCCACAGTACTTACTTACTTAGGTGGCGCTACAGTTCGGGGTGAACCTGGGCCTCAGCCAACAAGCCTCTCCATTTAGCTCGGTCTTTAGCTAATTGCCTCCAGTTGCGCACTCCAAGTTGGTCGAGGTCCCCTTGAACTTGTGCGCGCCACCTACGGCGATAATTCCCTCTACTGCGTCGTCCCTCGGGGTTAGATTCGAAGACTCTGCGGGCCGGAGCGTTGGTGTCCATTCGCTCTACATGTCCTAGCCATCTCAGACGTCCAATACGCAGTTTTTTGACTAGGTCGATGTCGCTGTACAGCTCGTATAGTTCGTGATTGAATCTTCTCCTCCAAAACCCGTCAACGCAAACGGGACCGAAAATCTTACGAAGAATTTTTCTCTCGAAGCGACCAAGGATATCTTCATCCTCTTTTAATAAAGTCCATGTTTCAGCGCCGTAAAGCAGGACTGGGATGATCAAGGTCTTATATAGAGTCTCCTTAGTTGTTCGAGAGAGGGCTTTACTGTTGAATTGCCTTATAAGCCCAAAAAAACAGCGATTGGCAAGAGTTATTCTTCGATTGATTTCTGCGCTGATTTTGTTTGCTGAATTTATAGCAGAGCCAAGGTAGACAAAGTCCCTTACTACCTCGAAGTTATAGCTGCCCACGGTGACGTTTTGTCCAATTCGTCGATGTTGGTTTTCCCTTCTAGTTGACAGCATATACTTGGTTTTGCCCTCGTTTATCGCCAAACCCATTTTGGCCGCTTCCGCCTCAATGCTTGCAAAAGCACCGGTGACAGCCCGCTGAGATCTTCCGATAATGTCTATATCGTCGGCGTATGCAAGCAGTTGTACAGACTTGTAATAGATTGTGCCTCCGGTGTTGGCTTGTGAGTTCCGCACAATCCGTTCAAGTACAATATTGAAGAAGTCACATGACAGCGCGTCACCTTGTCTAAAGCCTTTTTTGACATCAAAGGTCTCGGTGAGGTCATTACCGACCTTGATGGAGCAGCGAGCGTTCTCCATCGTCAGCCTGCACAGGCGGACAAGTTTGGCAGGGATGTCAAAACTAGACATGGCTCTATAAAGCTCTTCTCTATAGATGCTGTCATAGGCGGCCTTGAAATCGATAAAGAGGTGGTGAGTATCGATTTGGAATTCTTGGGTTTTCTCCAGGATCTGCCGAAGTGTGAAGATTTGATCGATGGTGGACTTTCCTGGCCTGAAACCGCACTGATAGGGTCCAATCAGGCTGTTGATGAAAGGTTTCAGGCGTTCACACAATATCGCAGAAAAGATCTTGTACGCGATGTTGAGGAGACTGATGCCTCTATAATTGGCGCAGTTGAGGGGGTCTCCTTTCTTGTGGATCGGGCAAACGATGCTGAGATTCCATTCATCAGGCATACACTCCTCTGACCAAATATTAGAAATGAGTTGGTGTATGCACTCTACCAATTCATCCCCAGCTGCCTTGAAAAGTTCGGCCGGTAAGCCGTCAGGTCCAGCAGCCTTGTTCGATTTTAGCTTGGATATTGCTATCCTCACTTCGTTTTGGTCAGGTGGACGGAAATTTTGACTATCATCGTCCATGTTGAATGGTTCATTCTGCCTGACAGCGGGATGTTGGTCTTCGTCGCCGTTATACAGTCTGCAGAAGTAGTTTTTCCATATTCTCAGCACCGACTGTGATTCTACGACGAGGTTTCCATTCTCATCTCTACAGGTTTCTGTACGGGTATTACTTCTCTGACACGATCTTTTTACCTTTTGGTAAAACTTCCGTACATTGTTCCTGGAGTATAGACTCTCGATATTCTCAAACGCGCGCTTCTCATGCTCTTTCTTCTTCTTTTGGAGAAGCCGATGTTCTTCCCGTCTCTTTTGCTCGTAGAGCTCACGAGCAGCTCTCGTCTTTCTTTGCAGCGCCGCTTTGTATGCCTCTTGTTTTGCTGCATGCACTCGCCGGCATTCTTCGTCAAACCAGGGGTTTCGCGGTGGTGGGCGAGCGAGACCCAGCACATCAGTCGCGGCGTTTCTGATGGCATGTTGGCAGCGTTGCCACTGGTCTTCGGCACTTGATGCTGGCGGTATAGGGGTGATTGAGAGATTTCGGGATACGCGTTCAGCGAAGAGTCTGGCGGTCTCTTGCGATTGTAGCTTTTCGACGTTAAATTTTCTCACAGTAATTCTTCTTTGTTGCTCAGATTGGGATATCCGCATTCGTACCTTGGCTACAACAAGGTAATGATCCGAGTCTATGTTGGCCGCTCGGAAGGTCCGGACATCCAGAATACTGGAGGCATGCCTTGCGTCGATCGCAATATGATCAATTTGGTTGATCGTGACATGATCATTGGACCGCCATGTCTGCTTATGAATATCGAGATGAGGAAACCATGTGCTTGCTATGGTGACATTTCGCTCCACAGCGAAATCAATTAGCCTTAGTCCGTTATCAGACGTGGTGTCGTGTAGGCTATGCTTACCGACTGCTCTACCGAAGACGTCCTCCTTTCCTATTTTGGCGTTAAAATCGCCCAATACGATCTTAACGTCGTATTTAGGACATTGCTCGTATGTTTTGTCGAGGAGCTCGTAGAAACACTCTTTGGAGGCAGGGTCCTTTTCTTCTGTGGGGGCATGAACACATATTAGGCTTATGTTAGCGAATTTAGCCTTGATCCGGATCGTCATAATACGCTCGCTCACGTGTCGGAAGCTTAAGACTTCTTGCCTAAGTCTGCCGCGTATGACAAATCCGCATCCAAATAAGCGTTGCCTGTTGCCTCTGTAGCAATCACCGTAGTAGATGTCACAGTTTTTCATCCTCTTTTTGCCTGGCCCATCCCATCGCACTTCCTGGATGGCGGTAATATCTGCTTTATAGCAGTCTAGGGCCTCTGCTAGTTGTTCGGCTGCACGTGGTCTGTAAAGGGACAGAACATTCCACGTACAGATCCGAAGGTCGTTGTCCTTATTTCGTTTGCTGGGGTCGTCATTAGTTGGGTCATCCTTATCCGAGGCTTTTGGTTGTTTCGGAACCATGCGTTCCACAGTCTAACCCTAGAAATCTCTCGATTAGTCTAGACAGCAATTCACCAAAAATCCAGCATTTTCAAAAATATTCTGGAGGTTTTTGTATTTGATATAAATACAGGAAGCGGAAAATGGACGCGCTCAGTCGATCTAATGATGGGAGAAAGAGTTAAAGAAGTCCGATTACTGTTAGAGTTAATTGTTTGAAAATTGGTGGTGACAATAAATGATATTTTGATTGAAAGTTACGTTGTAAAGACAGTTCAAGCAGAGAGCGATAAAGAATACAGATAGCAAGCTATGAAGATATGGATCTGGAATATTCGGTGAGTTACCAGAAGCCAAACTTTCAGTAAGCCTTGGCAAATACTTAACAACCTTTCACGCAGAAACTTTGCCATCAATCAGTGCACAGGTTTAAACCTACAATCCAACATTCGTGGCAGAATCATATTTCATCTTCTCTGACAGTCCAGCTACTTGATTCTACTTACTTACTTAGGTTAGGTTAGGTTAGGTATGTGGGCTGACAGGTAGAGACGCTCTCTGCCACACTCAGGTCAGCATTGACCCATTGTAATACCCATATGGGATAAAGTAATCCTGACTGGTTAAACGGTAGTGCATGCGATCATATGAAAACACAAGCGTTTTCACTCAGCTGAGGCCTACCAACTCCTACTCTCAACCTCCACGCGGTGACAGCCGTGTGCCTAGTACCTTAATCCAAGAAGTGGGTAACCAACCCCGTTTGGCGGATTCTTGGCGGCAGCAGATGAGAGAGGGGATGAAAGTGTTTTCTCACTAGAGCACTTCTTCCTGTTCCAGGCGGCAGCGGACGAATTCCCTAGACGGAGTCAACGGTGGCGTCTATAGTTCCAGTTAGGTTGAACTTAGTGAATACCTTGCGCGAGCTGCTTCGACGTATTCGGATCACAGGTCGGTAAGGAATTTCCAATGTTGGTCAGGATATTGGAATAGAGATGGTGGCGGAGGAGCCCTTAATGGGCCAACGGTAGCGCTCATACTCCCGTAGTGGACTACTGGCACCCGTGTACCCGGCCCCTCGTCCTAGGGGAATAATTAAGGAACTGGCTCTCCAGGTTGGGGGTTGTGCCGTCTGGGTAACTTCCCTACCACGTAAAAAACGCATGGTTCCGAAACAACCAAAAGCCTCGGATAAGGATGACCCAACTAATGACGACCCCAGCAAACGAAATAAGGACAACGACCTTCGGATCTGTACGTGGAATGTTCTGTCCCTTTACAGACCACGTGCAGCCGAACAACTAGCAGAGGCCCTAGACTGCTATAAAGCAGATACTACCGCCATCCAGGAAAAAAAAACTGTGACATCTGACACGTAAGCGAGCGTATTACGACTATCCGGATCAAGGCTAAATTCGCTAACATAAGCCTAATATGTGTTCATGCCCACACGGAAGAAAAGGACCCTGCCACCAAAGAGTGTTACTACGAACTCCTCGACAAAACATACGAGCAATGTTCTAAATACGACGTTAAAATCGTATTGGGCGATTTTAACGCCAAAATAGGAAAGGAGGACGTCTTTGGTAGGGCAGTCGGTAAACATAACCTACACGCCACCACATCTGATAACGGACTAAGGCTAATTGATTTTGTTGTGGAGCGAAATGTCACCATAGCAAGCACATGGTTTCCTCATCTCGATATTCATAAGCAGACATGGCGGTCCAATGATCATGAAACGATCAACCAAATTGATCATATTGCGATCGACGCAAGGCATGCCTCCAGTATTCTGGATGTCCGAACCTTCCGAGCGGCCAACATAGACTCGGATCATTACCTTGTTGTAGCCAAGGTACGAATGCGGGTATCCCAATCTGAGCAACAAAGAAGAACCACTGTGAGAAAATTTAACGTCGAAAAGCTACAATTGCAAGAGACCGCCAGACTCTTCGCTGAACGCGTATCCCGAAATCTCTCAATCACCCCTATGCCGCCAGCATCAAGAGGCGAAGACCAGTGGCAACGCTGCCAACATGCCATCAGAAACGCCGCGACTGATGTGCTGGGTCTCGCTCGACCACCACCGCGAAACCCCTGGATCGACGAAGAATGCCGGCGAGTGCATGCAGCAAAACAAGAGGCATATAAAGCAGCACTGCAAAGGAAAACGAGAGCTGCTCGTGAGCTCTACGAGCAAAAGAGACGGGAAGAACATCGGCTTCTCCAAAAGAAGAAGAAAGTGCATGAGAAGCGCGCGTTTGAGAATATCGAGAGTTTATTCTCCAAGAATAATGTACGGAAGTTTTACCAAAAGGTAAAAAGAACGTGTCAGAGAAGCAATACCCGTACAGAAACCTGTAGAGATGAAAATGGAAACCTCGTGGTAGAATAACAGTCGGTGCTGAGAATATGGAAAAACTACTTCTTTAGACTGTATAACGGCGACGAAGACCAACATCCCGCTGTCAGGCAGAATGAACCATTCAACATAGACGATGATAGTCAAAATTTCCGTCCACCTGACCAAAACGAAGTAATGAGAGCAATATCCAAGCTAAAATCCAACAAGGCTGCTGGACCTGACGGCTTACCGGCCGAACTTTTCAAGGCAGAGAGTGCATACACCAACTCATCTCTAAGATTTGGTCAGACCTGATGAATGGAATCTCAGCATCGTTTTCCCGATCCACAAGAAAGGAGACCCCCTCAACTGCGCCAATTATAGAGGCATCAGTCTCCTCAACATCGCATACAAGATCTTTTCCGCGATACTGTGTGAACGCCTGAAACCTTTTATGAACAGCCTGATTGGACCCTATCAGTGTGGTTTCAGGCCAGGAAAGTCCACCATCGATCAAATCTTCACACCTCGGCAGATCCTGGAGAAAACCCAAGAATTCCAAATCGATACTCACCACCTCTTTATCGATTTCAAGGCCGCCTATGACAGCATCTATAGAGAAGAGCTTTATAGAGCCATGATTAGTTTTGACATCCCTGCCAAACTTGTCCGTCTGTGCAGGCTGACGATGGAGAACGCTCGCTGCTCCATCAAGGTCGGTAATGACCGCACCGAGACCTTTGATGTCAAAAAGGTTTTAGACAAGGTGACGCGCTGTCATGTGACTTCTTTAATATTGTACTTGAACGGATTGTGCGGAACTCACAAACCAATACCGGAGGCACAATCTATTACAAGTCTGTACAACTGCTTGCATACGCCGACGATATCGACATTATCGGAAGAACTCAGCGGGCTGTCACCGGTGCGTTTGCAAGCATTGAGGCGGAAGCGGCCAAAATGGGTTTAGCGATAAACGAGGGCAAAACCAAGTATATGCTGTCAACAAGAAGGGAAAGCCAACACCGACGAATTGGACAAAACTTCACAGTGGGCAGCTATAACTTCGAGGTAGTAAGGGACTTTGTCTACCGTGGCTCTACTATAAATTCTACAAACAAGATCAACGCAGAAATCAATCGAAGAATAACTCTTGCCAATCGCTGTTTTTTTGGGCTTATAAGGCAATTCAACAGTAAAGCGCTATCTCGAACAACTAAGGAGACTCTATATAAGACCTTGATCATCCCAGTCCTGCTTTACGACGCTGAAACATGGACTTTAATAAAATAGGATGAAGATATCCTTGGTCGCTTCAAGAGACAAATTCTTCGTAAGATTTTCGGTCCCGTTTGCGTTGACGGGTTTTGGAGGAGAAGATTCAATCACGAACTAGACGAGCTGTACAGCGACATCAACCTAGTCAAAAAACTGCGTATTGGACGTCTGAGATGGCTAGGACATGTAGAGCGAATGGGCACCAACGCTCCGGCCCGCAGAGTCTTCGAATCTAATCCCGAGAGACGACGCAGTAGAGGGAATCATCGGCGTAGGTGCCGCGCACAAGTTCAAGGGGACCTCGACCAACTTGGAGTGCGCAACTGGAGGCAATTAGCTAAAGACCGAGCTAAATGGAGAGCCTTGTTGGTTGAGGCCTAGGTTCACCCCGAACTGTAGCGCCACCTAAGTAAGTAAGTAGATCATCTCTTCAAGTTCGAAACTTCGATCGGTCATACTTCCAACGTTCCAATTCGCAACCCTTAACGATCACCCAAACTGTTTCAATTCTTTACTAGCCGCCGGAATCCGTGTAGCTCTGACACGAACATTTCTGCTCGGTCCGGCAGCAGTGTTAGCGCCTTTCCTTTTAGCAAGCATTTCCATAATGGTGCTGCAGTGATATTCTTAACCCGTCCCTGCACGGGCAATGTATCATCCCCTTCTCACAAATAACATAGACTCTTTCTTCGGGGCTTTCTTTGAACTTTGGGGCCCCTAATATTGGGCCAATCTAGCCACCTTATAGTTATGCCACTGAGTCAGGATCTTGACGTAGACTCCCTTAAAGTTCAAGTCGTTCTTAAAGCTCCCTTCTAGATATTCTCCTTCTTCTGATTCCTATTCCAGTCTTGGAAGCACCACCAACGGTTTTAATCCCACTCTCTTCCACAAGTGAATTAAAAAAAATTAGGACTCCACCAAATCCGAACAACTGTTTGCTAAGTTTAGACACAGTGTGTAAAATGATAGTGTAGTTGTACCAAGGACACAAAAACGAAAGATGATGGTTACCGCCTTAATTATTCCCAATTGCTGTTTGCCTCCAAATAGTCCTTTGAATTGTGGTAATTGGGAAGAGGTAACCCTGCCTCCGCGAACAGCGTGAATTCGCATTTGCCAGTGTATTTAGATTGGATCCATTCAAGCTGTCATCAGCGTTGTCACAGTGAATATTTGCCAGTTCAAGTTTCACTTTCACTACACGCGCATTTGGTGTCAATGGGGTAGTAGCTTGGCAAAGGGGGGTAGCCTGGCGGCCGACGCCGACAGGATAGACAGCAAGTGAAAATAATAATTTCCTGATTGTATGTGGTTCAGTGAGTTAATAATGTTAATGTGTATTGATTTTATGGGCGCGCTAAAGATAAGAGAGAAGATAGTTAGGGGGCGATGTCCTTGTTTGTTTGTCGTCCAGCATGGTAGTTATTTACATAAATTCGAATGCGAATGGGTGGCAGATGGCACAAAATAAGTCGGAATATTAGTTAATTTGTTCCACCTGGCGTAGCCGAATTTTCTGAAATTAACAAGAAATTAGCGTGTGTGCTTGGGCGTGAAAGTACGTCCGGAATAAGAAATTGAAATAAGAAGTTTTATGAAGGTGGGTAATGGGCTTCTTGAAAAGTTATCAACAGGAAATGGTCCTTGTAATTTGTTGACTGAAAATATACAATGGAAGCAAATTGGAAAACGTGCATTGAAGGTGTCAATGCGGGCAATGAATGGAAATTTAGATTGGAAGCAATTTGAGGTATTCAACTTACTTGTCTTACGAGTAGATGGGAGTTCACATTCCGGGGCGGATCTGGGCCTCAACATCCTTTGCTAGTCGCCTTTAGTTTTGTACGTTAAGTTAGTTGTGGTCCCTTTCCAACTGCGCACTGCATCTTAGGTAAGGTCTTTCTCTTCCGCAATGTCCTTTCTGGAGTAAACTCAAAGATTCTTCGGGCTGGGGTGGGGGTGTTTATTTGCTGTGCATGTTCTATCTTAGCCTATGAACTCGAACGAACTACGAGTATGTCGATGTCACTGTGGAGCTTCTCCAAACTTCGGTATAATCAGGACTGGAAATCATATGGAGAATTGTTAGTTTAAAACAACCGGGTGCGTCTTCATCCACTTTCGTCAATTCTTATACTTCTGTTCACCATATAGCAGAAATGGAAAGATAGGTTAGATTAAGTAGATGGGCACCTTGTGCCGTAAGTCACTGCGCACTTATACCAACATTGAATCCATTGTGACCATTTACTTCTTATCCTGGAAACCTGCAAAGAAAACTGCGGAGATTACAACCACCTAAATAGCGATATGAATCTCAGAGTGTCTATTAGCTCGGAGAGGGAAACCGCTGGGGTAACTACACTTAGATAGGGATTTAAATCTCAGGAGGCCTTCCAGCTCAGTGGAGAAGTAATCACTAAGAGTTTTCATTCTTCTGTTCGTGAAGGGCATGCCATTTGCACAGCAGCTTGGACAGTTTTAATTTCTTCCTCGTCTCTGCAGCTACTGCAGTAGTCGTTGTGAGGTACGTCAATACCTGTGCTTTTTTTGCGTTGGTACGTGGGAATCTTTTAGTATAGGATTTTCACCCACTAAGCCCACTTCCCCTCCTAGCGCTGGTCCTTGCGGCACTGCCGTCAAGCATTTCATCGGAAGTGGGGATTCAGCCTTACACACTCGGCTCGTTCGTGTTGGCAGCCGCCTGCGCCACGTTTCGCTGTTGCTCCTGTCTTCATTGTTCTTTCATGATGGTAGTCACAGTTTTACTTACTGCTTCCCAAGCTCCTGCGTGATGTTCTCTGGCGTTAGGTTAGCTTAGGTTGAAGTGGCTGCCAGCAGAGAATCGCCAACACACTTAGACCAAAAATAGGTCCATTGTGATACCACATGGATCATGTGAGAAAGTTTCTCCTACCTAATCGTTAAACCATTTTGAGCTTCTTATGAAGCGTAGGAGGCTCTTAACATCGATGTTTTTCAGGTCGCCTATGTCGTTGTAATAGAGGGGTCCTAGGTGAAGCTTTC
Organism: Brachypalpus laphriformis; assembly: GCA_945910035.1. Classification (NCBI taxonomy): domain Eukaryota; kingdom Metazoa; phylum Arthropoda; class Insecta; order Diptera; family Syrphidae; genus Brachypalpus; species Brachypalpus laphriformis. The sequence continues at coordinate 194,298,740 of OX246754.1, read as the reverse complement.
TTCTACGGGAGAGAGCTGGGCAGAAACAAAGAAGGTGAGGAATAGTTTCTTCCTCTTCTTCATCCATGCAGCTTCTACAAAAATCGTTCTCTGGTGTTAAGTCCACACCCAGTCTGTTTGCCAGCAAGTTACGTTCTTCGTGATGTCGTGCACAGTGAAACATGATGTGTTCCGCATATTCGACTGCTTCTGTGCACGTTGGGCAATAAGGGTTATCTTCGTGTCCAATTCTGTGCAGGTAGGCTTTGAAACATCCATAACCAGTGCGTCAGGTAGAAGTTCAGCTCTCCATGCTTCCTATTGATCCAACGGTCTATATTGGGGATTAATCTCCACGTCCATCTGCCTTTGTCAGAAAAGTTCCATCTCTCTTGCCATTCTTCGAAGCTTGTTCTTGGTGGTACTTCAGTGTCACTTTGGCTCGTCCCTGTTGACACCATTGTCCTGCTGGCACAATATTTCCGTTCTGCTTCTTTAACGAGGAGGTCTATTGGCATCATTTCAGCCACTACGCTTGCCGCGTCGTAGGAGGTTGTTCGAAAGGCGCTGCATACTGTCAAGACATTGGTTCTGTAGACCGCTTCCGTCTTCCTTCTGTAAGATTTCGTTTTCATGGCACCTGCCCATATTTGGGAGCCGTAAAGCATCATCGACGTCGCAACTCTTGTTAAGAGCAGTCTTTTATTTTGTTTAGGTCCTCCAATATTTGGCATGATTCTTGCCTGGGCAGCCGTTGTTCTTGCTGCCTTCTCAGCCGCGTGTTGCAGATGTTGCTTACAAGTTAACTTTGCATCTATAGCAACGCCAAGGTAATTTAGCTCTGGTTTGGAAACAACAACGTGGTTGTCCACAGTTACTCTTATAGTCTCCATATCTCGTCTGCTGCTGATGAGCACTACTTCGCTCTTTTCCTCTGTTAGTTTTAAGCCTATGTTTACTAACGATACCTATACCATCCCGATAGCTTCATTACATTCGTGCTTCAACTCTTCGAGAAATTTGGTCACTTCAACGACCGCTATGTCGTCGGCGAAGCCAATTATTTTCGAGGATCTCGGAATTCGAAGTCTGAGGACGTTATCGTACATTAGATTCCACAGTAGTGGACCTAGCACGGATTCTTGGGGGAAACCACCTGTGACGTTACGGATTTACTGCCTCATTCCGTCGTCGGTGTAATAGTGTAGTATTCTTTTTCTAAAATAGTCCGTCATTGTTTTCTGCAGGTAGTCTGGTACTCTCTTGACGGTAAGTGCTCGCAGAATGTTACTCCAGTTTGCGGTGTTGAAGGCGTTTTTAACACCCCTTATTCTTCTTCCGCATTTCCATCATCTTCCTTCCATGGCTTTTTCCGCTGTACTTACGACTTTGTCGATGGCGTCAATCGTAGAACGTTCTTTACGGAAGCCACACTGGCATTCTGCGAGGCCTCCCGCTTCATTAATCGCGCTTTCCAATCTGTCACTTAATATGCACTCCAGCATTTTACCCATGGTGTCCAGCATGCATAGAGGCCTATACGATGAAGCATCCTGTGGTGGTTTATTACCTTTTGGTAAGAGGACAAGTCTTTGCTTCTTTCACTGATCGGTGAATACTCCTTTCTTGAGGTAGGCGTTGTATACGTCTGCAAAGATACGAATATATGGGCGCCAATTAATTGCTGCTTTTAATACAATGTTCGGGATTGCATCGACTCTAGGTGCTTTTTGGTACTTGATCTTTTTGCAGATTTGTAGGGCTTCTGCTGCCGTGACTAGAGGTATTGGTAATGCCCCGTCGTGGTTTCCTCTCCGTTTGTTCCTCTATTCCCTGTTATTGTGGAAAAAGCATAGAGACCACGTTTTCGAGAAACACTGTGGACGTGGGCGAGGGTTTTCTGCCACCCTTCAACTTTATCATAATCACTTGGTAGGCTTTTCCCCACGGGTTTTGATTGGCTTCGTTGCACAGTTCTTCAAAGCTTTTCTTTTAACTGTTTTTAATTGCAGCTTTTAAGTTTTTTCGGGCGATTATAAATTTTCCGTGGAGTTCTCCGTAGCTGCTGTGGTCCCCGGAACGCTGGTATAATCGGCGCGCCCTGAAGCATTCAGAGCGCAGTCTGGCGATCTCATCATTTTACCAGTATACTGGGGGCCGTTCCAAGTTTGCTGTTTTCTGCTGCATGGAAGCGTCACAAGCTCTTGTCACTCCTCTCGAGAGCTGCTTCGCTTTATCGACAGCAGGTCCGCAGAGGGATATGTCCTCCATCACCAGCTGGAGTAATTCGACGTCCGACGTTTTTGCTTACTCTCCACGCAGCATCTCTTGTCTAACACGTACGCACACATCCATACGCTCTACATGAACACCAATGGCACAGTGTCTCGTGATAATACCAGGGACGACCGGCGTACCAGAAAACGCGAGTTTTGGCAGCCTGTTGGCTTCGCTAGTGGCTCCATCTCCGTTGGCGTTCTGTCCAAGGCACCGATGTACCTTTGCCTTCATTGACCGCTAAACACATCTTTCCCCATTCTGTCCCACTGAAGGCGCTATGGGTTCTTCCGATTGTGTCAATGTTATCTGCATAAATGCGATTAGTTCCATGTATTTATTAAAGATTAGCAGATCCTCGTGATTTTGTCTGCGTGGTCCACATTAATATTAACTATATGTAAATGTATTTTACTAAGAGAAGGAATAGTTACATCAAACGCCATCGTTATCGCCTTCGTTTTAAAACACATGTAGCTATAAATTTGCGCCTCATAGGTGGGTAACGAAATATCCATGTGTTTACTTAATTTATATTGCGCCCAAAAGTACAATACCTAAAAAAATCGGTACTTCTCAAACTTTCGAATGTATTGCTTTATAGTGCCAATACCTGGATGTTTTCTCAGAAGCCGAACTAACGTTGTGTCCCCCTGCATCCTCGGTTAGGGCTTCTATTGACGATTGAGTTTCTCTCCAGGATGTACTCGTAGGTTGACTAAACGAATACTCCCGGACTTCTGTAAGAAATCAGCAGAAAAGACTGCAGTCAACTAATTAGTGTCTTGACAGGCCAATTCGCTTTCGCCAAGAATCTTAATGTGCTAAGCTTAAGTGACACCATAGTTTGCGATGGTTGTGGAGAGACCACACAGCGGGACATTTTCTCTGCGAGTGTCCGGTCTTTGCTCGTATTCGGTGGCAGATTGTCGGTGCCGATATGGTGAGTGCTGGTACTGTAAGTTCCTCATCATTGAAGTGCTTGCTTGGCAGCAACAAGGAAATTTCTTAGAACAAGGAAATTTCAATAAAATATATAGGTAAACCAGGGTCTTTCTCTCTGATATGATAGCACAATGAACCAGTTGCGTCTGAGTGCTCCAGACGAGTGTTTCCTATCTGGAAAAAAAATAAAAAATAAGTAGTACTTTGTTCATGATGCTATCGATAATATGAGTCCTGTCATCATGTTCGAAGCAAATGGGAAGTGTATTTCCCCTAGAGGGTAAAAGCGGAAAATTCAAATAAGCTTCTTCAGAGTTTTACTAATGTATTCTACACTTCTATTCACGGCTTTAGCACCACTTGTGGAACCTGATGGCTGGTTTTTGGGAAACAGCTCTGGGCGAAATGGCCAATGGCCTCCATTTGCAAAACTGTGCATCTTGGGTCTCGATGTTGTGGGAATTGGTTCAATCCAATCATTTCGTCTGGCTCAAATTCTACATTTCACCAAGAGTGCATAGAAATTTGACTAGGTGTTTACTAGGGGTTTAAGTACAATGGACCGCTTTGTGTCTTAGGATAACCCGCAACCCTATTCATTCATGGTCATGACAGCAGTCACCTTAGTAGATGTTGCGGTTTTCATACTCATAGGAGGTTATAGATATTTTCCTTTTGCAATCTAGCGTCCTAGCACCTCACGTACATATTCAAACGTGCTTGTCCTTATTTCGTGTGCATGGTTCGTAAACAGTAAATTCAATCTTATCCGAGGCTGTTTGTTGTTTCGTCACGATGTGGCTTAAGATGACGTAAATTTGTGGATCATGCTGGAATTTGTTGTTCACGACACGCCCTTTCTTTAGTTCGTAAGGCTTTGCGCTATGATTTGAGGCGTATTATAGCCTGCCAGTTAAAGAAGATGCTTTGTCCTCTGCACTAAGGCGCTCTGATGAGTGTAGTGAGACTTTAACTCGTCTGTTTCGTTCCCTTCGGCTAACCCAGATGGCCTTACACAGACTTAAGTATTCCGCGTATCAAGTAAGCAAAGATTCATTAGACGCCCACTATACTATAGAATTATAAAATAGCTATCTAGCATCGCATGAAGGTGGGGATCTGATTTAACTCGCGATTTTAAAATGCTTAAGTTTGAAAGTGGAACTCATTTATCGATTTTAAAGATGCAACGCGTGTATTTAATAATATTTTTAAAAAGTGTGTAGTATTGGCTTCCATACTAAAAGCACTCGTACATTCCTTATATTGATGGGATACCGTCTTTGATTGCCAATACTACGGTTTGCCCAAACTCTTACCCCAAGACGTTCTTCAAAAAAAAGGTCATAAACCCTTTTTTGTCATTTTCTTCTTTCCACTGCATAACAACCAGTTGCTGTTCCTGTTACTGCCCGACCGCGAAACGGTATGAATTATTTATAGCTTTGCTTACCGAGTCCTTTTGTCCTTTTACATTCATTTTACTTCCTCTGGTGTAATAAACAACAATTGTTGTGCAGATAAAAAATGTCTTACTATTTATGTTCAAGATTGGTTGATTTCTTACCCTGTTTCTCCGTTATCCATTTTTTTTTTTTGGATAGGTAATGGCCGGAAGTAGTTTTAGTTTGCAGAATTCAAAATGGGAGTACAAAACTGTTGTCATTTGTGTCATTTAACATCTTTACAAATGGATGGTTTGATGTAGTCATTATGATGCTGGAAAGGATGCAGTAGGATGGATTGCTATTTACTATTTTTAAACTGACCAATTCATGAATAAATTTGAGAGGAGAGAAATAGGCGGTAAGGACAGATAAAATATGTATCGTATGACAGAAGTAGTAAAACGGTTTGGAAGTAGTTTGGCTAAAAGTAGCAGCTTTAGGCAAACAACCTTAGGCTTCCGGGGCAAAAGAAGATTCCTCATGAGGGTGGAAGGTGGTATCATGAAAGATTGATGATATTGCTCCTGGAAAAAAAAATTGCCCAAAATTTGAAGTGTAAACGTATAATTGTGCAGCATATTAACTCACCACCAACCGCTTGGTTATTTTATTTTTTTTTTGTAAAGGAAATACCAAATCCTAGAGCACTCAGACTCACCGGTATAATAATACGTGGCTGTCAAATGGTAGTACATGCGATTACACGAACACAAAAGCGTTTTCGATTAGCCTAGGACTACCAACCCCTAGTCTACTGTTGACTACCCGATCTTTGTGTCTGCACGTGGAATGTTAGATCCCTCTACAAACAATGTACAGCCGAACAACTTACGGAGTCCCTAGACTACTGCAAAGTATACGAAGACATTACCACCATCCAAAAAGTGCGATGGGATAGGCCGGACAAAAGGCGGATGAAAAACTGCGACATCTACTACGGCAATTGCTACAGACAACAAGGATAGCGTCTATTCGGGTGCGGATTTGTTATTAGAGGCAGACTTAGGCAAGAAGTCTTTAGTTTTCGGCATGTGAAAGAGCTCCTCATGACTATCCGCATCAAGGCTAAATTTGCCAACATTAGCCTAATATGCGCTCACGCCCCTCATGCGGATATGGACGACGCGACGAAGGATGACTTCTGCGAGCTCTTGGACAACACGTGTAAGCTATGCCCTAGCCACGACGTAAAAATTGTCCTGGGTAACAACGTAAAGCTAGGAAAATAGGACGCCTTTAGTAGCGTGGCCTGCACGACAACACATCTGACAACGGATTCAGGCTGGTCGACTTTGCATCGGGACGAAACGCTGTCGTAGCTAGTATGCGGCTCTCACGTCTTGATATTCACAAGGACACATGGGTTTCTTTTGATCGAAAAAACTCCAAACTAGGTACTAGGTACTCTTTCAGTATTCTGGGTGTCGGGACTTTCCGAGGAGTCAACGTGGACTTGGATCACTACATAGTTGTAGCCAAGGTACGGATGCGGATATCCAGAACGGAGCGAAAATAACGAAATACTGTGAGGAAGTTTGACGTCGGACGACTAAAGTCGCAAGAGACCCCGGAGTATTTGCCGATTGAGTCTCTTTTAATCTGAATCTAAGTTCTATGCTGCTAGCAGCAAATGCGGAAGAAAAGTGGCAGCGTTGCCAACAAGCCATCAGAGATGCCGCCTCTCATGTATTGGGTTCCTTTCGGCCATCACAACGAAACCCCTGGTTTGATGAGGAATGCCGGCAAGCACAGGCAGCAAGACAAAGCGACGCTGCAAAGAAGGACTAGCACTGTTCGCGTGCTCTACGAGCGGAGGAGAAGAGAGGAACATCGACTTCTCAGAAAGAAGAACAAAGGGCATGAGAAGCACTCGATCGAGGAGATTGAGAGACCTTATTGCAGGAATGATGTTTGAAAAATTTAACAAAAGGTAAAAAGAACATGGCAGAAAGAGATGAGTTGGTCAGGCGCATACATCAGGTCATCTGTAAAATCTGGTCGGACGAAAGTATGCCCGATGAATTGAACTTCATCATCATTTGCCCGATCCTAAAGAAAACAGAGCTCTGAACTGAGCCCCCTACAGAGGCATTAGTCTTTTCAACATCACATTTAAAATCCTGTCAGCCGGATAGGTTCTTATCAGTGCGGTTTCAGGCCGGGAAAGCCCACCATTCAGACTATGGCAGATCTTAGAAAAAATGCGATACGCATCACCTCTTCATCGATTTCAAAGTTGCCTATGACAGCGTGTATAGGGACGAGTTAGACATAGCCATAACTAGTTTCGGCATCCCTGCCAAGCTCGTTCGTCTGTGCAGGATGACGATGAGGAAATCTCACTGCTCCATCAATGTCGGCAAGAACGCCACCGAACTGTTCGATGGAAGAAATGGTCTTAGACAAGGTGACGCGCTATCATGCGATCTTTTGAAAGAATTGTACGAAACTCATAAGCCAACACCGGAGGTACAATCTTTCATAAGTTTGTATAACTACTCGCTTACGCCGATGACATTCGGAAGAACTCAGCAGGCCAACAATGGGGCATTTCCGAGTATTGAATCAGCACAGCACCAGTCGGATGGACTGGTGAGGCTAACCTCAGGCAACTGTGGGGGTCACAGGTGGCGGATAATGGACGGCCTACAAAATGCAATGAAAAAGGTCAAAGGAACCCCAATGAACTCTCTGTGACAAGACGAGTAAGCACCGTCTTCCAGGTATATGCTTCCCACCTCAAAAGGTGGATACGAGGAATACAGCGAGGAGGAAATGGCGAGATCCGGACGTACCCGCCACAACGTGAAATACACAGCTTCTAGCTCCGGAAGGGTGGCTGCACTTATATATATATAGTATATCACACTATATTATAGCATACCGCTATAATAGTAAGAAAAAGGAGTGAGGATTATTTAAATCCACCCCGTTACATTGAGGAAACTGATAATATCCCCAATGCTAATCTCCGCTAGCTCTATTAGGTTGCCGAAAAAGTGTTTACCTAAGGTGCGCTGTCTGGCCTTGCCAGAAGACACTGCACGAATCAGGAAGCCGGTAACACCTGGAAAGATTGAGGGAATCAGAGAATATCCCCGCCCCTACCACGCAGTCCATTTTTGAACCGTCGGTGAAGATTGTTGTTTCGAACTCATTTGTCAGCACGCTAGTTTCCCATTCCGCCCTGGTAAGGAATCTGACCGTGACGTCATTTCTAAAGATCACTGTGGGAGTTATACCATATAGTCGGACTTGTTATCCGATCCTGCGGTAGCAGATTCAGGATACTGTTGTGACCATACGGATTGGTGCACCAGCATCCTGTTTCCCTTAGCCTGACCGCACTACATGATGATAGATGCATAATGTGGTGATCGCGTGGTAAAAGGTGGAGAATAACGTTCAAGGCTTCGGTTGGACATGTCCTCATGGCACCCGTTACGCCTATAGCCGCAGTTCTTTGTACCCAGTTGATGAGTTTGACGTCATAATAATAGGAAAGAATAGGACGCACCACGGCAGTGTACATCCATAAGAACATCTTCGGGCGAAGTCCCCACTTACTTACCAAAGGTCTTGCTGCAGGCATAGAAAACCACACAGGCCTTCTTTACCCGCTGCTCAATATTAAGCTTCCAGCTTAGTTTTGGATCAAGCACCACACCTAGGTACATGGCACTGGAGGATAGGGAGAGTAGATGATTGTTAAGTCGTGGAAGCGTAAACGTCGGTATTTTGGTAAAGAGCATCAGTTCAGTTTTGCTTGGGTTGACGTTGAGTCCACAGCCAGTGGCCCATGAGCTAAACTTGCCCAAGGCACCTTCCAAAATCTCACTGATTACGGATGGAAACATCACCGATACCAGTATTACCATGTCATCCGCATACGCGACAACCTTAACTCCATCCCTATCAAGTCTACACAAAATTTTGTTGATGACCATAAGCCATAGAAGAGGAGACAAGACCCCACCTTGAGGAGTTCCTCTAACAACAAATATGGTGGAACTGCTGTTGCCGAGAGTCGATTGAATGATTCTAGTTTTTAGCATTGTCAATATCTATTTGCTAATAAACTCTTCCACACCCAGTTGGATCAGAGCTTCCTGAATCGATTCCGTACTGACGTTATTGAAAGCGCCTTCAACGTTTAAGAAGGTAGCTAGGGTAAATTGTTTGAAGTGGATTGTCTTTTCTATCGTTCACACAACTTCGTGGAGCGCCGTCTCCGTCGATCGCCCCTTAGTGTACGCATGTTGAGATTTGGATAGAAGGGATTTGTCTAGAGTATTTCGAATATGTGTATCTAAGATGCGTTCCAATGTCTTTAAAAGAAAAGAGGATAAGCCGATGGGTCTGAAATCCTTTGCGGATCCATGACCCCGCTTCCCAGCTTTCGGGATAAACAAAACACGAACACGTCTCCAGCTCAGGGGAACGTGGTTTAGAAGAATACAGCTTCTGTAGATCGGTACTAGCCATGGGACCACCTGGTCCAATGTTTTTTGCAGCATAGTTGGGAGAATGCCGTCAAGGCCGGCCGATTTATAGGGAGAAAAAACTGTTAATAGCCCAGGTATTAACTGCTGTAATTGTTGTCTTAATGTCATTCCAGGAAGAAGATTGCGCGGCCTGAGCGACTGGTGGGAGGGCAATCTCATTATTACATCCTAGAAAGTGTGTTTGCATTAAAAGTTCCAGTGACTCGCTAGAGGAGTCCGTCCAAGTCCCATCCGGCTGTTTAATAAAGACCGGGCTAGAATGTTCCTTAGACAGAATTTTACTCAGCCTGGCAGAGTCTTTTATGGTCTCAATGGACTGACAGTAGTCTTTCCAGGCAAGAGACTTGACACTTTTAATGGATTTCTTATATTCCTTCAGACAATCCTTATAAGGTTGCCAGAATTTGTGTTTAAGCAGATATTGAAAATCTCTCTAGTAATCTTCCTCAGATTGGATAGATCTTCGTTTCACCAAGGGGGGAATTTTTTCTTGCTATATTTAATAGGACACTAAACCTCAAAAGCCGCACCCACGGCTGTTTCGAAGGTCCTAATATTGGCACACGATTGAGTGCATGCGTGTACATTTTTGGCTGACACTCGACACCTGAAGGGTGAATAGCCATTTCCAGCGGGCGCCCACGGGGAGGACCAAAGGCGAGGATTTTTGCTTACCTGGCAGGCCTCAAAGTACGCTCAATGTTTCGTCACCATTAAGTTGATGTTTGTAGGTACAGATGTAATATTCCTGTTTAGCACTGATCAGGCTCTGAATACAAGATCCCATAAGGGCTTGTGCCAACCCTTGCATGGCAACCATGGGATCATATGGTGACTACAAATCCGAGCATTGGTAACGACTTTGAGTGACTTTGACAAAGAAAACAAATATAGGAAGCGACGGTAGTAACAAGGAGAAGGCAGTGAACCCTTTTGTGAGGGGTTCCAAGATGCCGTGGTCACCAGGTGGCCAAGCGGCAACACAACAGAGGAGCATGGAGGGACACGAGTCGCCCACAAGAAAAGAGACAACGGCTGAACTGGTTGCCCAGTTGGAGAGACAGCGGGGACTACAGGACTGAGGGAAGGAGATAGGCTAAAAAATTTCTCAACTGCAGGATGCAATGGGGAATCAACGCCACTTTAACCAAGCCACGAGGGACCTTATGAAAAACATCTCAGCACTTCACAAGTGAGCGATTACTGCAGAAACCTTACGAAAAGAAAGGAACCCAGACCAGGGAAAAAAAGCTCATAAACCTCTCCAGCGCTTAAATCAGTCGAGGGAAATACAAAGCGACCCTGCGGAATAGAAGAGCAACTGCCAACCCCGAAAAAAAAGAAAGCGGCCAATATTAGAAGAAGGTATAGAAACCACACCGATACAAACACAGGAATGGAAGAAGTTGTCAAAAAATGCAACGAGCCGACTAAAAACAAAAAAAGGTGATGGAAAATAAAAAAAAAAAGAAGATAAAGCTACACCGATCCAAACACTGGAGCGGAAGGAGGTGCTTAAAAGAGCAAGAAGTCAACAAAAGGCCAAAAATAAAGGAGATGATGGAAAAAAGGACACCAAAGGGAAAACGGAGAAAGAAACCAAAAAGATCCGAAGAAAACCCACAAGGCCGGATGCTATTGTGGTAGCGAAAACTGGAGAAACGTCATACGCGAACATTCCGAAAATGATGAAGGCGAAGCCGAAATTGAAAGAATTGAAGAAAGCGAAAACGTTAATAGAATCAGGTAGACAGTTAAAGGCGAACTGCTCTTAACATCCATTCACAGCTCAGCGACCTGCGAATGCCCAAACTGCGAACAAACCGTTTATAGCATATTTATAAACACGCCATGCCCAATTTTACTATTCCAAAAGGACGGAGCTTAATTTATCTATCGATTAATATATAAAAAGTTAAATATAATAAGCGAATGATTTTTGCGAACTGTCAACCTTTATTCACATTCGACCAAAACATTCGCGAGAGTTTAACCGCACAATTCTTTTGTTTTGTTCTTGGTGGATAAGATCGTGGTTGAATTTATCGAAAGAAGGTAAGATATAACCTTCTCATTGAAAGTCACGCTATGTATTTATGTGTTTTTCACGTTTAGGCAATTAGTTACAAAATGAATGACAACTGAAATTCGCGGATTGCCGCGACCAGATTAAAAAGTAGCTGTGAAAGAAATGTCAAAATTTGCGAATATTCGCTTATTCGCATTCGCAGGTCGCTGAGCTGTGAATGGACCTTTATAGCTAAAGAGGAAAATCGATGGACAAACCGCGAAGTTTAAAGAAGACATGACTAGAATCCTCCAATGCGAAGCCAAGGTCAAAGCGCTATGCGACCAAGTAACTATAGAGTGTCGTGACCTAGATGAGGTAACAACTGTGGAAGAAATCTGTAAGATCGTAACAGAGCAGTTCCCATAGACAATGAGCATCACGCAGGACGCAATCAAGTCCATGCGGATGTCAAGACGGGGAACACAAATCGTTCTCCTCAATCTCACCGTGAGTGAAGCGAGCAAGATGATCGCCACGGAACATATGCGGGTAGGGTGGGTCCGATGCAGAATACGAGGGCATCTAGCCCCAGTGCTACAGGTGCCTTGAGTACGGACATGTCGCTAGAAAATGTAAAAATAAAACTGACCACACAGGAACGTGTCCACGATGTGGAGGGAGAAATTCAAAAAAATTCACGGAAAAACCAAGGTGTACCACATGTGACCTAGGATGCACAAGCGGAACTGATCACTCCACTGAAAGTTTCAGATGCGCAGCGTACAAAAGCGCAATACGTGAAATTACGACGAAATTATGAAGTGCATCCAAATAAATCTGAACCACTGGGAACCGCTCAGGATCTACTAGCACAAATGGCGAAAGAACAAAAAGCAGATGTAATCCTCACCTCACCTCACACGCATGAACTCCAGGTACCGACAGAATTTCGTATACGCCAAAATAAAAGGAATTCATTTCTTCAGCTGCTATGCACCACCAAGCCTGAGCATGGAGGAAAACGAACAGATGCTGGACAGCCTTGTATCCGAGGTTAGAGAAAAAACGCCAACCATTGTAGCCGGAGACTTTTATGCATGGGCAGTCGAATGGAATAGCATCATTATAAATAGAAGAGGCGAGGGATGGCTAGATGCATTTGCTAGCCTCGATCTAGTGTTTCTAAACCGAGGCAACAAGCACTCTTTCGATAACGACAGAGCGCGCTCCTTCATAGATCTGACGTTCGCCAGCAGAGCCACAGCAAGGAGGATGGAATGGCAAGTCTCAGACCTGTACACAAACAGCGACTACCAGGCCATCATATTCGAGATAGAAGAACAACACCGATCGCTGCACCACAAACCCCCTCCAAAAGTACAAAAGCTGGAATGGAAAACAAAAGACGTAGACACCGAAATGCTCGAGTACATGCTAAGCAACATGGACATAGCAAGGAGCACAGCAGAAGAACAGACTAAACAAGTCACAAGGTCCTTATCCCGAGGATGCGTCGCAGCCATACCACGGAAGGGAAACGGAAATGGAATAACACCTGTGTACTGGTGGGATGACGACATTGCGAGCAGAATATTACAGATTGCGGAGATGCCAGCAGAGAGCCCGAAGTAGAGGCAGACAGGACTATAGGGTACTGAGAGAACAGTTCCAGAGGAAGGAAGCACAACTCCGTAAGCTGATAAAAAGGAGCAAAGCCGAATGCTTCCAGATACTCAGAGAGGAGTTACAACATAATCCATGGGGAGGCACATATCAAATAGTCATGAAAAAATTTAAGATTGGCACGGCAGCTGCACCAACTTTCCCGTCTATGCTCTTTTCCCGAGGAGAGAAGGACTCATCCTACCACAAGGAGCAGCGGAAGAAACAGAGGCAATACCAACAGTCACCACAGGGGAAGTCCTAGAAGCCGCGGCAACAATAAAGAGCAACAAGACGCCGGGAATGGATGGGATCCCGAACTTCGTGCTAAAAGGTTAAAGCAAGTCCAGAGATCTTCACACACCTTTATACGATATGCCTAACGGAAGTCAATTTCCCATTACAGTGGAAAAGGCAACGGCTAGTCCTCATCCCAAAGGGAAACAAGCCACCTGAGCAACAGCCGTCATACAGGCCGTTGTGCAAGCTTGACACACTGGGGAAAGTGCTAGAAAAAATAATGCGCACAAGACTAGAGACATACACGGAAGGAGACCCGGGGCTCTCTAATCGGAAGTACGGCTTTAGAAAGAAACGAAGCACCATAGGGGCGATAAGGGCAGTGTGCGACATTGCGCGGGAAGCGATCGCAGGGTAAAGATGGTTAGGAGGGAGAAAGCAGTATTGCACAGTCGTAACTCTTGACGTCAAAAACGCATTCAACTCAGCCAGCTAGAGCTGCATAGTTAGAGCGCTAAGCAATCTGCATATACCTAACTATTTGCTGAGAATAATAGGCAGTCACTTCAGCGAGATACCACTTCATTATGACACGGAAGAGGGGCCTAAGACGTACACAATCACGGGAGAAATTCCCCAAGGTTCAGTGCTAGGCCCAGTCCTATGGAATACAATGTACGATAGTATACTAAGAACACCAAGTAGCAAAAATGCTAGAACAAGTGTCCGAAAACTGCAGCCAAACAATAAGGAGCGTGAAGACATGGCTACAGGCATCAGGTCTGGATTTGGTAGATAAAAAGACGGAAGCAGTGCTAATAAGTAGCAGAACAAAGGTAGAACATCTCATTATATAGGTACATGCCGGTGAGCAAATCACAGAGTCCGCACATGAAGTACCTGAGAGTGCCGCTGGACCACAGGCTAAACTTCAAAGAGCACCTGATGTACGCAGGCGAGAGAGCCTCCAGGGGAGTAGCGGCATTGTCAAGACAAATGCCAAACGTTGGAGAAACCATGCAGCCAATTAGAAACCTGCTAGCAACTGTAAGCAAGTCGATCCTTATGTACGCGTTTCCCATATGGGCTCAAGCGACGTTTTTTTTTTTTATGGTTGCGCCAAAGGGTGTGTAATCTTCTAAAGATACCAGTAGCCCGAGCTACTGGCATGCACGATTCGCAAACCTGAATACTCGATGCCAGGAATACGCCTACGTACTAAACCACACCCTGCACACTTCAACCACTCTCCCCGCGGGACTATCGTTAGGTATTACTTCGCGGGGCTGGTTAGCTATTTATGATCTTCTTTCGCTGTCTTCCGCTCCTTGTTCCAAAAGTGTTGCCGGTTGGACTTGGTTGGTTTCTCTGACTCTTTCCAGCCGCCTAAGTTCCTGCACAATTATCGCTGCAACTTGTTTCACCGCGTCCCATATTGCATTCGATGCTATCATATGGTGCACAATGTTTTCGGGGGTTGGTATTTCTCCAATTTTTTCCTCCAGTTCTCTGTGCTCTATATGAAAACGTGGGCACTGAAAAAAATACGTGCCGAGCGTCTTCTGGGGCCTCTCCGCAATTTGGACAGTTGGGAGATTCATCGAGCCCAAACCTGTTGAGATACGCTCGAACACAGCCATGTCCGGTCAGGAACTGGCTAAGATAGAAATCTACCTCTCCGTGTTTCCGGTCCATCCATTTTTGGATATCCGGTGTAGTCGATTGGTCCATCTTCCCTTTGAGGACTGGTTCCATCGCTCCTGCCATGCTTGGGCACAAGCGACGTACCGGATAACGTATGTACATGAGACGGATGAATTCGGCCCACAGAATCGCATCGCTAAGAGTGTACTGTGCCTTTCGAATGGTGGCCGCGGAGGCGATTAGCGTAATTTCCGGTCGAATGCCAACAGATTTGGAAATAACCAACCAGCGAGGCTGTACAAGCAGAATGGCGACACAGGTGGAACATTATACCCAAAGGAAGATGGACCCATACGCTGATACCCAACGTAGAGGAATGGATCAGCAGGAAACATGAAGAAGTAAACTTCTACATGACACAGTTTCTATCGGGGCACGGATGCTTTCGGGAGTATCTCCACAAATACAAACACACAATACAGAACGCGTAACATTTTTTGATGGAAGGCCGGATGTATACGACGGCCAGAAACACATTAGAGAGAGAAACCGGCGGCCAAGTGACTCCGAGAGGACTAATAACATTTATGCTGACGACGAATGAAGCCAGGAGCACAGCAAACGAAATCATCACCAGCATGATGCAGCAACTACGTCTGGAGGAACGAGCAGCAGCGAGAAATGAGGATCCCACAAATACTGGAAGCTAAGAAAACAAAAGGATGGAATGTTAACTGTGCACAAATACTTAATAAAGTAGAAACTCACAAACAGACACATATGAACACACGCAGTAACAGAAACTGGCGCATACTAGTGGATGTGCAAATTGAGCAGCATAAGCAAAAGAAGCAGCAACAGCTCATACAAGATAAATTTCATGATATGCTAACCAGCCCCGCGATGTAATACCTAACGGCAGTCCCGCGGGGAGAATGGTAGTAGTGTGCAGGATGTGGATTACTACGTAGCCGCACTCCTGGCATCAATTATTCGGGCTTGCGAATCGTGCATGCTAGCAGCCCGGGCTACTAGTATCTTAAGAAGATTACCACACCCCTTGGTGCATCAAAAAAAAAAAAGGATTGAAGCAGAGGCGTGTTAAGCGATCAATGAAACCAAAGCAAAATATCGACGTCTTGGACAGAACTTCACAATAGACAGATTTAATTTTGAGGTAGTAAAGAACTTTATCTTCCTGGGCTCTATGGTGTCCGCAAATGACACCAATGGGAAGCTCAAATGAAGAATTACTTTTGCCAATTGCTGTTTTTATGGGCTAAGAAGGCAACTGAGTAACAAGCGCCTATCTCGAACTACTAAGGTAGCTCTGTATAAGCACTAATCATTCCAGCCCTGCCTGCTACTGCTGTATGACGCAGATGCATGGATTTTGTCAAAATCGGATGAGGATGCGCTTGGTTACTTTGAGAGAAAAGTTCTTCGATTGATCTTTGGTCCCGTCTGCATAGACGGCGAGTGGAGAAGAAGAGAAAATGCCGAACTATACGGCATATGGTATATAAAGACATCGACCTAGCCAGAAGAGTTCACATATGGCGAATAAGATGCCTGGGCCATGTAAAGCGGTTGGAGATCAACGTTTCAGCCCGGAAAGTGTTCGAGTCCACCCTGGATGAACGGCGCAGTAGAGGACGACCTCGCGGTAGGTGGCGCAAACAAGTGGAAGGGGACCTCAACCAACCTTACGTGCGTAACTTGAGGCTGCTGGCTCGTAATTGAGCTGGCTGGACAGATCTGTTGGTTGAGTCCCAGTTCCACTCCGGACTGTAGCGCCACCTAAGTAAGCTATTATAATTCTATCAAGCAACAACTCTTTTAGGTGCAGTGGTTGGAAAGACTTCTATGATATTCGTTTTCGTTTTTATACTCTCTGGCTAATAACTGCTCTTCTTCTATGGGTTTTGAACTTGGACATATCGGTTAACGAGCAATCACAGTCTCCACTGCAATATTGCCACCCTTTAACCGCTTACGTCATATGCCTCCGTGATGCCTCCAGATGTCTATTGAAATATTTCGCCTGGGAGTGAGTTGTGAAGATTGCTTGTCCTGTAACAAACTAAATTTTTGCTGTTACCAGGTGAACATGAGAGCTGGGTGCTCTAGTGGCCCACCTGATAGTAGAACGTAGAATGGTCGTGTTTTTAAGGATCATTTTATTGAGATCTTCCAAACATCTGCTATGCTAGTATCTGTGGAACAGGCATAAATCTGCCACCTGCCTTCGATGAACCAGTAAATGAAGGTTGGACGTAAATGCTGGATCTTCTATTACGCGAACGGCGTGTCCGGAGGAGCAATTATCTACTCCTGGTATTGCTTGGAATCCTGACTTCCAGTAATTTTCTTTCTGATCGTACACACGCGGATATGTTTCCATTTTGGATTTTGGATGGTAAACGACCAACTAAGTAGGTGCAGCATCTCCCAATAGGTATTGGTCTTCTGAACAATGGGAAAGAGCTACTGTAGCTCTGTTAGTAAATCCAACTTCCACCCCCTCGTGGTGCCATCTCGGAATTTCTCTGGAAATTGCGAATGGAAAAGGATGAACGGCGATCTTCCTGCGCCACAAAATAGTTTCCACGATCGGTTTCTGGAACGTTAAGACGCTCCTCGACTCACTCCAGTAAAAGCCTCAAAACGCCAGATTCTCTCAATTATAGCGTGAGTTCACGTGATATAATATAGACATCTTGGGGCCGACTGAAATAAGATGGTACGACGCCGGGGAATACCACTGCCCAACAAACAACACTGATATGCTCTACTTTGGCAGAGCAGCTGGAAGCGGGCGGAGGCCCGAATTTGCACTGATGCTAACTCCAGCAGCACGAAGTGCCCTCATATCCTGGAAACCTCACAGGCTAGATTCGAGATTAGAGTAAGAAAAATTATCATCATACAGCGTTACGTTCCGATCGAAGTTGCGACTGAGTATGATAAGGACAACTTTCATAAGCATTTAGGTTCCATCTACAACCAAATACCTTACGGTGACATCGTGATAGTGAAAAGGGATTTCAACGCCAAGGTAGGAAGCGACAATACTATGATTAAGCACGTGATGGGAGTGCTTGACTGCATCCGTCAAGAGCAACCGCTTAAACTTGCTCAACATTACCAGGTTCAATAATGACAGGCTTAGGGATACCCAAGTGCGTTAAAAAATTCAGGGACCATCTTGCCTTAGAAGCAGAAACAATCTGCAGCACAATGCAGGAAAGCGTGAATGACCACTGGAATGCGGTAAAAAATGTGTTTGAAACTGGGGCACGCACCTACGTCGGTAAAAGGCAGAATAACCACCGCACATGGCTATTGGCAGACACCAGGGGACGGATCGATGAGCGTAAATCAATAGAGGCTCGGATTGCAGCGGTCTTAGCAGTAGAAAGTGCCGAGCTATAAGCCCAATATCGCGTGAAAAGAAGGAAGTGCAGCGTAGTGTAAGACGGAGTAAACGTCTGTACACCGACTCACTTGCCTCAAGGGCTTAAGAAACGACAAACAGGTCTGACAGTAGGACTGGCTATTTTGGTGGTCGGAACTCCAAACAACGTTGAGATGGTAAAATTATGATTTCGGATGAGGATCAGCTCACTAGATGGAGAGATCATTTCACTACAGTCCTTAACCACTTAGACGATGGTGATATAATTTCGAGTTCTCCGAAGGAACAAATTTTGGAATTCACACCGGACTTCCCAGTAAGATCGAAATAACAGCAGCCGTCAAGTCCCTTAAGAAAGGCAAAGCGATGTGTATTGATGGCATCCCTGCCGAACTATTCCAAGCGGCACCAAACACATTGGCTGAACTGCTAGACCCGCTTGTACGGAGAGCGTGGGAAAATAAATACTTTTCCCAGCACTGGAAAAGAGGGATGATCATCAAGCTTTCGAAAAAAGGGAAATCTGATGGATTGTGGAAACTGAAGAGGTACATACGTTCTATCGGCTGTAGCCAGGATAATAGCTAGAATCGTATTAGAATGCATTAAGGAACATTTAGAATCAGCTCTCGACGTCGCACAGGCAGGCCTTCGTGCTGGATCCTCCTGGATCGACCACGTTAACACCTTACGGATTACAATAGAGCAATGTGTCGAGTCTAGGTCTCCACTACATCTACTGTTTATCGACTTCGAGAAGGCTTTCGGCAGCTTGAATCGAGATGCTATCTGGATGGTCTTGCGCAGGAGTGGCATCCCAGAAAAACTCATAGCTATTATTAAGGCTACATATGGGGGGAAGTAAGTGTCACGTCTTACACAATGGTAAGGTAGCGGAGGATTTTGAAGTCGAAAGAGGATTACCTCAGGGGTGCATACTGTCACCGCTGTAGTTTTGGTGCTCAGCAGCGATGTACTCCGTGCAGCATTGACGGAAGGTATAATGCAATTCGATGGACTATGACAACTTATCTTAAACACTTCGGCTATACTGACAGTGTTTGCCTACTTTCACATCGGATAATGGACCTTCATCTGATGGCCCAAAATCTAGAAGGTGAGGTAAAAAAAGTGGGGCTTAAGATAAACACGACCAAAACAAAATCCCTTAGCTTTTCTAACACATGCGCTCAACTCAACATTGCCGGACAGATATTCGAGAAAGTAGACAACTTTCTATACTTAGGAAGTGTGGTCTCGGCTGACCGTGATGGCATCGAATTGAATATGTTCAGTAAAATCGGGAAGGCAAATGCTGCTTTCGGAATGCTATCGAAAGTCTGGAGAAGCAATGTTTTCAGCTTAAGAACTAAGCTGTGACCGTTAAGTTCCAACGTAGAATGAGTACAGTTGTGAGGGTGCAGTACTTGGAAGGTGGATACCACGGTCACACGCAGGCTGCAAACCTTCATAAACAGATGTCTAAGAATCATCTTGAGGATCTTTTGGCCCAATCGTATCTCCAACAAACAACTTTATGTGATTGCCATATGGACTAGTTCCCCAGCCTTGTTATTCGGTCAGTACAAATTTATTTGTGATTGTCCCTCGAATAAAATAAAATTAAATAAACTTTGTGTGAGAACGGATCAAGGACCTATAGACATTAACGTGCGAAGGAGAAGTGGCAGTGGATTGGACAAACTCTACAGCGCGAAGACAACTCCATTGCGAAATACGCCATGCAGTGGACAGAATAGTCGAGGAGTAATCAAGTTCTTTGGGAATGAATTGGAGGCAGCTCAAACGCGTTGCAGAACTCCGAACAAGATGGCGCAGAGGCGTTGTTGACGCCCTATGCCCATCGAGAGGTACAAGGATTTAAAAAAGATAGTTTCCATTTCATGACTTGGCTAGCATATTCGAAAATGTGCCTAATGAAAGTAACAAAATGGATATACGTATATTAACATATGGGCTCAAGAATTCCTTAGAAAAAGCCTAGTGCTGACTAAGCTCTGCTTATCATGTAACCTACATGAGTCCTTCGTTAACTGTTCTTCATCCAAGAAATCTCTAGCATTTATACATATGTAGCAATCTCAACGAGATCTTGGCGAAAACGGATATCACATAAACAGAGTGACAACGTAAATTTAAAGGATCTCATTAATATGCGGGTGTTTCACAATATCTGGTCTCTGTATAAAAAAAGCAATATTGTTGTTCTCATTTTCCATTACAGTCCTAACTACAAACACGTGCCACTAATGCAATGCTTTCATATGGCAAAGGCTTTGTGATTGAATACCAAAGATTCGGTCCTCACAACCACCTGGTCCCAGATACTTGGAGCATCCATTACAGCAATCATCGCCCAGTGGCTTTTAAAAGACAATCATTCTTGATGGCTTCGTTAAAACAAGCTCAACAGCTTAATCAAGACAATGATGGGCCGTAGTATCATCGTCAGCCAGCCCAGCCAATCTGCTGTTTTTCTTTTAAATTTTTCACAAAGGACTTAAATTCACAAAATACCCACCTGCATTTCCAACCGAATCAATCAAAACAAAAAAGAGCAAACAGCATCACTAGGACAAGGAGAAATGGATAATTTTTCATCGTCCTACAAAGCCACAACACAGAAATGATTTCTTCCTTCCTATGTAAGTACGAGTACTTCTCCTCTTGAGTATGGGGTGCTGCTGTAGATACAAGCAGATCCAAGGGGCGAGTACAAAATACGAAAAGCAAAACTCAACAACGTGTCTGCTTCAACTTTTCCTCTTTCCATTCTTATTGTTTTGTTCCTTTTTTTTCCTTGTCTTATTTCACTTCTCTTACTTATCATCATAGAAAGTTATAAATCTTTGTTTAATCGCTGCATTATCCTTAAAGCGGAAATGGACAGGGAGGCGGGGAAACAATGAAGATAGCAAAAAAAAAAAAAATACAAGCGAGGTAATAATGGTAAAACGCCAAAACCGAAAAAAATATAAAGCAAAAGGATGAGAGGACGAGGTAGAGAGAACCTTGTAGCAAACAACTAAATTATAATGATTTGCATAGGAAGGATTCGAGGAAATATGACCGGCAGTTGAGGAAGACCACCGACCAACAGTGGAAAGACAAGAAGAAAGTTGAAAAAGTTTGAGTTCAGGCAGCGAATTTCATACAAGAGTACCGTGTGGCAAGAATACAAGAATAAGTAAGAGTGCCACTTCACTGGCAGTGAGTGTGCCTTCTGTGAAGAGGTCTTGGGAGAAATTACCACCACCAAATCGACGAATACCTGAAGGGTTTTTCCTTTTATTACATTGAAGACTGCCTCCTTGAGAATCCGCAGTCTTCTACCACACGCTATTCCTTATTCCTTCAAACAAAGATTGTGTCAAACGTTTTCTGTGCCATGTAAGTATTTCTTGATAGGGTGTGTAGGGGGTAAAACTGTATTGCATAGGTTGTTACAGAACTACCACCCGTTAAAAAAAAAAATATTTTTGTAACCTTTTCAAGAGATGGAACCTACAACTCTAAGGTAGCGCTTCAGATGCCTGCAGGTGCCTGTTGAATCTTCTCTTGAGTAGTTTTAGAACATGGATGGGGTGTGTTATAGGGACAACTCTTCGAAGTTCTTCTGAATATGTCTATTTCCGTATCTAGAGTAAGAGCAAAAGTCAGTAGCACGTAATAGATACGGGGTTGAAGGAAGGTTCGTAAAAGTATAGACCCCTGTGGCATTCCACCGTTCACAGCAAGGTTAGGTTAAGTAAGGTTGGCTATCCACACACTAAGACCAGTGAAGGTGCTTTGTGATACCATGGATCAACCATTAGGCCACTCAGGGACTAAAAAAACCAACCGGAGCTTTTGATAAAGCGATGGATGCACAAGACGTCTACGGACGCCACATCACCGAGGTCTTCAAGGAAGGGGGACCCTAGATGGAGTATTATTTTATGCGATAGGGCTGGACAAGTGCATAGGAAGTGAAGGATGGTTTCTTCCTCCTCCTCGCCCCTACAGCTTCTGCAGAAGTCGTTGGAGAAGAGGCCAAGTCTTTTGGCGTGTTGGCCTATAAGACAGTGTCCACTAAGAACATCGACAACGCAGCTGATCTGTGTTCGCTTTAGCTTGACCAGCTTGGCACTACGTTTCTGCTCCAGCTTTTTTTTTTTTTTTGGTGGGATAGGAAACGCTCAATTGGAGCACTCAGACGCAACTAGTCCATTGTACTACCAGAGAGCAAACCCTGATTTACCCATTTTATTGGAATTTCCATGTCTTTCTAAGAAAGCCAAGCAATCACATCAGTGATGAGGAGCTTACAGTACCAGCACTCACCACATCCGCACCGAGGATCTGCCACCTGATACGAGCAAAGGCCGGACATTCACAGAGATAATGTTCCGCGGTGTCGTCGCTCTCTCTGCGTCGCAGATTGTAGTGTCACTTAAGCCCAACACGTTAAGGTGCTTGGCAAAAGCAAAGCGGCCTGTCAAGACGCCAATAAGTTGACTACAGTCTTTTCTGCTGAGAGACAGCAAGAATGCCGCTGATTTCTTACAGACGTCCGGGAGCGTGCGTTTAGTCAACCTGCATCCCGGAGAGTCATGCCACACGCAATTGTGCTCGTGAGAGACCCAGTCGTCAATGGAAGCCTTAACCGAGGACGCAGGGAGACCCAACGCGGGTTCGGGACCTGAGAAACCCTCCTCTGAGCCTTGTCTAGCAATCTCATCCGAGATCTCGTTCCCCAAGATCCCAGTGTGACCTGGGACCCAGATAAGAGACAGAGAATTCAGCCTTGCGACCGGGTTCAACGAGTTTTTGGTTTCACGAACTATTTTGGAAATGGTTAAAGGGTTAAGCAAGGCCTTAAGCGCAGCCTGACTGTCACTACAGACACAAATGCTACGTCCCCTCCACCTGTTCTTCACAACATAGTTCATGGCCATTAGGATTGCATAAGTTTCCGCTTGGAAAACAGACGCATATTTGCCTAACGAGAAAAGAAATCTAATGTTTTCGACTTCCACCTAGACACCAGCACCAGACCCTTGACTGGTTTTGGAACCGTCCGCGGAAGTACGACTGCATTCCATTCCTCGCTCAGATTCTGGCCGAAGGCTGTCCTGAACACAAGGAAAGTCGACTCTGAATTTGCGCATCAGCTGAAGTTCTGGTGTCATTGCGTCAGACGGCATATCCATCAGACAGAAGTCGTAATATAAGTGCCGCGCAAGTTCATCAAAATTCTAGTGTGGAGTATACCAAAAACCGCCCCGCCTAAGACGATGGATGGCTTCGATGGTGCAACCCATGATATAAGTATCAAGGGGAGATACGTTCAGCAAAGCATCTAGAACAGAGCCAGGCGTAATCGGAAAACCGAGACAAGCCGTTCTTTGGAGTTTAGCGCAAAAAGCAACCACATATTTACGCGAGAGCCCCTTCCACCAAACAACCGACGCGTATGCGAGGAATGGTCTTATCATAGCCGAGTAGATCCAGAGAACCTTATTCAGTGACAAGCCCTATGTCTTGCCAAAAGCACCCTTACACTGCCAGAAGAATTACTCTCCCAGGTATTTGGTTTCCTTGGAAATACGGATAGTGACGCCTACTAGCTCTGGCTGAGTGAGACCGGTCAGAATCCTCCTTCTCGTAAAGAGAATAACCTCAGCCTTTAGAGGATTCACCGAAAGCCCACTCCAAGTACACCAGTCATCGATCATGTCCAGCGCCGCCTGCGCGTTAGCACAAACCGACGCGTCGCCCGGCATGGCCCGACAGAAAGTACGGCCACATCATTCGCATATGCCTGAGCATAGACGTTAGAACTAAGCGACCACCATGCACCATAACAATAGAGACAGAACGCCACCTTGCGGACAATCCCTGTTTACCGCTGTCATAACATATCGCCCACGATCCGCATTCACTACCAAATTTTTATTAATTAGCATAGCTTTAATCCACAACACTAATGTTTCATCTACCCCGTGCTGTCTGGCCGAGTCGCATTGTCAAAAGGGGTGCCTATTATCTCGCCATTTTCATTTCATTAACTATCATTTCGTTTTGGTTAAAATAATTTTTATTCACATTGCAAAAGTTCTTTTGTTTTTGTTTTTACTTTGTTTCGCGATCAGTTCTTTACACGATTATATTGCATTTCTTCTTGTGCTTTTTACTTCTTCTGTATTTTCGTTAAGTGGTCTATTTTTTTTTTTTTTTTATAATTTGCGCGTGCCAAAGCGACTATTAATACCCTTATACTGGTTCTCAGGGCACGGGCGGATACGAAGGATCTCTCTATGTATATTTATTGTTCTGTAATTAGTTATTTTATTGCGGTTGACTTAGACCTAAAGAAGACTGTGCGAATAACCGCCCAAATTCCAAAAATGAACAATCGTCAAGCGAATATTCACTTTCACTTGGACGTTTACGCATTTTTATAAGTTGGGCTATTCTTCATAGTGAAAGATCGCCCAAAACGCCAAAAGTGAAAATACATATGTCAAAATGTTATGCGAACAATCGCCCAAAAGTTTTTAAACAATTCTTTACAACGCAGGCCCAAAAAAAAAGACGACTATAGACCAAAATGAATACCGTTAGCGGAGTGACGAATAGACTTTGCCGCATGCGCCTGCCTGACAGTTGTTGTCATATCCTTAGCGGAGCCACGAAGTCGCGTAAGCGGCTAAATCCCTTTAGTTTAAATAAATGAATTGCGTGAAGCCCGCCACCTACCCACTGTTGGCCGACACAAAACTGTCCTCGAATAGACTTAGCCCCAGGCGCCTGTCTGACAGTTGTTGATATACCCTTAGCGGGGCGACGAAGACGCGTGAGCGGCTAAACCCCCCCGCAAAGCGGAGTTTAAATAAATGAATCGCGCGATGCGCGCCACCTACGCACTGTTGGCCCGCACAGAACTGTACTCGAATAGACTTAGCCCCAGGCGCCTGACTGACAGTTGTTGACATAACCTTAGTGGGGAATGATTTTAAAAAATTATTAAAAAAAAAAGAAATACATTTTTTGGCCGATTGTTCATTTTGGATTTTGGACTATTCTTCTTTGGGCGATTATGCGCACAGCCATTAACTTCTATTTTGGGCGATTGTTCATTATTTTTTGGGTTTTTGTTCTTTTTTTTTGGGCTGTCTTTCATTATGCACAATCGCCCAGAAATTTTGGGCGATTGTTCAGTCTTGGAATTTGGGCGATTTTGTTTTGGGTGGTTATTCGCACAGCCCTTAAAGAAACTTTGCATATACCCAACCTCTCACCTACCCCAAATCCTACAGTGACCCGAAGCAGGGGGGCAGCATGCCATCCATACACATTGCACTGTTTATGGGATCTACTTGTAATGTCGCAACTCTACGTCGCCATAAAGTTTGGGGTGATTTTTCATTTTTGGTTTCTTAATTTTCCCATTTTTTTCATTTTGTTTGGGGTCATATTTTCGTTTGAAACTTGGGCCATTTTTCAAATTTCGTGGGTAGTCAAAAGAACCAGCATTGATTTTATGAATACTTTTGTCCATCGGTGTGTATGTGAGCAAATAAAAAAAAATAAAATAAAAAAATAAAAGCAAAGTGAACATATTCTTATCAAAATAAAAGCAAAATGATCTCTAGCGAAACAGTCTAAAATGAAATGATGATAATTCGAATTAATTATAAAAGTAAATACAAATTTGAGGAACAATCAAATATGAAATATGCTAAATATGAACTACGAGTATTTACAAAAATAAATGAAAATTTGAGACACAATCAAAAACGAAAATTCGAGTTATCGTTTACTAAAACAACAAAATGCGAAATGATAAAATCGAAATAACAGAAATCAAGATAAAAAATGAGAGTTGTGCCATACCCTGTCAAACCACCCTCAATGTCGATGAAGATACCCATCACGTATTCTTTCCTATCAAGCGCGCATTCAATTCTGGCCACTAAATTTTGAAGTGCGGTCTCACAGGATTTCCCACGCTGATAAGCATGCTGCATCTCCGATAGTGGATGCAGCTTTAAAGCAACTATGCGCACGTGAAATTCGATCAGTCTCTCCATACTTTTCAGTAAGAAGGATGTCAAACTTATAGGTCTGAGCTTCTTGGGGAGGGAATAGTCCTCCTTACCAATTTACGGTATGAAAGCTACTCTGACTGTCCCCCAAGGTGTGGGAATATATGCCAGCGCCAAGCCAGCGGTGAAAATTCTTTGCAGATTTGGTACCCTGTTGCGGAATAGCTGGATATATTCTATCGGTGCCAGGCGATTTGAAACCATCAAAAGATGCCATAGCACATTTGATGGCCTCAACTGTTACCACGGCTGATGCAATATACCAGCTGCGCCGAGTTTTCTGACTTAGATCAAGCTCAGCCTGGGTAAGCGGGCCAAGCTGCGACCTAGTGGTTATCTGATTGCCAGGAAAGTGAGTCTGCAGCAAAAGACTAAAAGTTTCTACTTTCGTCTTAGTAAACTTGCCATCAGACTTTCTCAGTGACTCCGGTTTGGTTGGCTTGCCACTTCTGAGGACCTTAACCAACCAGCTGGTTTCACCAATTGTCTCGATCTTTTCACAAAAATCTCTATAAGAAGCACTTTTCGACAACCGAATTAACTTTTTATAGTCTTTTTGCTTCGATTTAAAAAGATCCCAATCGCACTCTAAATTTGTCTTGATTGACCTATTTAGAAGTTTTCTGGATTATTATTTATTTATTTTTATTTTTATTTTTCATTTCAAACAAATTTTAACAATACTATTGCCCTGCGAGCCGCATGGCTTATCTGCAGGAGATTGAGTACATATTTGTTTTTTAAATCATCAAAGTGAATGAATTTATACATGTAAAGTTAATATAAGAAAAAAGTGTTTTGTTTTCGTGTTCAATTTAGAAAAAAACTGAGCGAAATTGCAATATTTGTACTTTATTGTAGATAATTTGATATTTTAATGAAATTGAATTGAATTAACTATTTGTTTTAATATATGGTATGAACTTATAGATTCTAGAAAATATTGTTTTATTTTACTTTTTCTAACATTTGTTTGGTTTATGTTGCGAAGATGTTGAGGAAGATTGTTGAGTACGTTTGGCACTATATAATTCAATTTTCTTCTACCGTACTCATTTATGATCGCTGGAAGTTGAAGTAGACCCTCAGCTCGTCTCCTCGTATTCACCTGGTGAGTAATTGGCGTTCGGAAACTTGTATCATCGTAGTACTCCAGAGCTGCACTCAACTCAAAGATCTGCCTTACTCTAAGAACACGTACGATGTTAGTTGTTATGGCGCCTTTTGACATCAACTTTAACTATCTGTTGTAGCTTTTCGGTGTGCGTTTGCGCTGCACCTTCCCAAGCTAATACGCCATACCGCAGTCTAGACTCTATAAGAGCATAGTAGACTTGCTTTTGTACAGACGTCGTGGATTTGTACTGTAGGCAGGCCAGCGCAAACAGTGACCCTTTCAATATGTTTCGCAGATCGCTGACGTGAGCCTCCCAAAGGAAATGACAGTCAATTGTGATGCCTAGATACTTGTACGTGTCAACGATTTGAATATCCTTACAACTGGACGCATTCGCACATCTGTAGCTCTTCAGCAAAACTTGCGACGCTGGAAAATTTGGGCTCCGGATGTGCATGAGCTTTGTTTTTATGGCATTGATAACTAGCCCATTGTCGTGGCACCATTTTCCAGCTTCATCTAGTTCGGCTTGCATTATCCTTGCTGCTTCTTCTGGGATTGATGACACACAACAATTAGCCGTGTCATCTGCGAAGGCGAACGGGAAACTCTTTTTGAAACATTTCAGCAATTCTTTAGTGTACAAGATGAAAAGTAGAGGACCCGACTTGCTACTTTGTGGAACGCCATACTGCTCTCTATGAGCCCTGCTGCAACAATCTTTGATTCTCACCCTAAATATCCTGTCTGCCAAATAGTCTACTATCTAGTATGCCAGCCTTCCCCTAATTCCAACTCTTTGAACTGCATCGATAAGTTTTTTATGGTCGAGGGTATCAAATGCTTTGCTGAAGTCTAAAAACAGAACTAGGGTGTGGTGACGTTGGCTGAGGCTGGTGTTGATGACATTCGCAAAATCGCCAAGGAGCTGGTTAGTATATCTGCCCTTTTGGAAGTCATACTGATGTTTGCTTATTAGATCGTGTTTGTGGATGAAGTCCCATATTCGATTTGACACGATCTGTTCCATGATCTTATCGATAGCTGGCAAGATTGCAATCGGACGATAGTTCTCCGACTGTTTTTTGCTACCTCCCATGTGTATCGGTCGAACAATTGCTTCCTTCAGTTTCTCTGGTACAGTGTCAAAGCTTAGATTTATAAGTTTCGCTATTATTGGAGCAAATATATCAGCGTTTGATCTTAAATCTATGGCTCTGATACCATCAGCCCCTGCCGCCTTTCGAACATTCAAACGATGCAATAGATTAGCTACTTCAGTGTAGCTGATATCTGCTAAATATACGGAGTCTCGTAGAACAGCGTTACGATGCGTAGACTCGGCAATGTTACACGTGTGGATAATGAATGCTGCCTGACTCGAAAAAAGGTCGCCAAATTCATCCGATAGTTGTACCGTGCTAACATTAGGCGAAAAGTTGTTCCTAATAACATCATTTAAATTTAGTTTCTTTCGACCTAGCACTTCGTTTAATAACGCCCACGTTTTCTTTGTTTCTTCAAACTTATTCTTGTAATATTGATTCCTAGTCACTGTAATTTTTTTGTAAACTTGATTCCGTAACGTTTTGTAATCTCTTTCATATGTAAGGTTATTCCGGTTACTTTTCCACCTACGATAGAGTCTATCTCGATCTCTACAGATGTCTTGAATATCCCTAGTAACCCATGGGACATTCTTTCGGCTTTTTTTTCCTGTGTATGCTTTTTGAGCTTGTATATATTACACTAATTTTTTCAATCAACGAGCTTAAGAGCGATACCGGGTCGTTTTTTTCTGCCACTTGTGTCCAATCAGTGGCTCGAATCAACTGGTTTACTTTACTCGTTATTATAGTTGGTTGCAAATGAGAATCATTTTCCTCAGATGTATGGTCGTAGACCCCGTAAAGCGTGCTATAATGGTCAGATATGTCAATTTCTACTATAGCTGAAAACGTTTTGACCTTTGGTAAATTCACCAAAATATGGTCAATAAGTGTGCGTGTGCCTCTATTTAAGTCGACCCTAGTATCTCCTTTAATGACATTGTACAACCCTTCTGAAGCTAGCATTTCGTGGTAGTTGAGGACAGAATTGTTTATGTTGTTTCCTATATCTAGAAAAGACAACGAAAATTCAATTTTTTTAATTCATCTTTTGCTTGACTGAAATTTTCAAACTTCATATAATTTAAGTCAAACAATTCTTCTACATTGTCATTATCCATCATGATGTAAAAAATAGTTATTCTTCATACGAGTACTAACATATCAATTAAACGCGTTTAATTTTTTCTATGTCAATCATAGACTGAACGAACACAGCTTCTGCCCTTTCTTCCTTTCTAGTGAAAAATTTTCCCGCATTTTTCCACACAAATTTCCAACCTTCTTCTTTGGTCTTCTTCATCGCTAGCCAAAGCAACTGTTTGTTTATGTTCGTGAGCGTGTTATTGATGAAGACATTGTTGTTGTGATAAGCCTCATTCAATTTTGCATTATTATCCATGTTTTGGTTGATTTTAGCAATCGTTAGCGGACGAATTGCACGGGCGTTTTGCATAAAGGTCGTTTTCGTTTGATAGTTGTGGAAAGTGGGGATAATTGAGGATCTTTCGGCGTTTTTATTTTTAGTGCGGTAGATGTCGGTTATATCCGCGTTTGTTATATCTTGTTTGATTGTTTTACCTATAGATCTAATTACTTCAAGTAGATTTTCGTTTTGTTTGGGTGGGATATTCTTGATTTCTATGTTGTGTTTTAGTTGTTGTTCAAGTTTGTTTATTTGTGCCTGCATGCTATGAAATCTTTTAGTTTTTGTATTTCGTTCCTCATTGTGTCCATGAAGGTATTGTTTTTCTCGATATTTTTGTTGATTTCGTCAAATTTTTGAGATACGAAATTACAGAAATAAGCAATGCTCTTCATTTCCGTTTTCATGTTTTTAATTTCGGCTAATATAGTGCTTGTGTTTATGTCTGCATTGACGTTTGATACATTTTCCGTGATTATTGGTGTATTTGCATTATTTTCTGGATTAATAATTTCGGTTCTATTTCTTTTGTTGGATTGAATATCTGGTGTTTCTGGCTGTGATGAAATGTCATTTGGGGTGCGGCTGAGATTTTCGTTTGCGTTTCTGCAGATTTGGCATCCCTTAATGTCTCCAACAGCACCAGCATCCATCAGATTTTGTGCGCAGGTAGCACCACCGGTAAGAGTGTGCCCAGCAGAAGAGCCCGCATCAGATGCGCACACGCTTCCACCAAGGAGAGCAGACGAAACTTGCTTCGTCAGATTGGACGTGTTCGAGCCCACTGAAAAGGAGCTAGCGTTAGGTCTGAGGGATTGATCGGCTCCGGTTGAAGTACTTTCTGCCGACCTAGGCTTCTTTTCTGTCGCTACTGAAGGATGACTGCTTTCGCCACTTGCGCCTTCAGCTGACTCTGCCGCCTCTCTGCACCGCGCCATCGCAGCCTTCCTTCTTCTCCTTTTCAATTGACTCTTAGTCAGAAGCTTATCGGAGCCGCTTCAGGAGCTCGTTCAGCCTTATTGGTTTCCAACCGACACAACTTCGGTCAACTGCCCATCTATTGAGACAGAGATTAGACGTTCCAGCCGAAGCCTTTCCGCCACTTTCTTTGTTATTCCAGCCAAGTTTACCAAACGAGTCGGAGACAGAGCTGCAGGGGTCTTCGGAAGCAAGCATCGCTACTACTTCCGGGTCAACGCCAGAGACGGGGGGTAAGAGTATGGTGGTTGGGACCTCCAGAATCCTCGTCCCAGCCGTAGTTGAAAAGACCATACCATCATCCATCATACTGTATAACAATTTTTATATCACAGTCAAGACGTCTTCAACCTTTAGTTCGATGTCTCACCTGGGGTTCTTTCAGATCCTTAGGGTTATTGACTCCACGTCAAGGTAGCTGAAGAATGGAAACGGAAATAAGGATGTAGGCAAGGTGACGCTCTGTCATGCGATTTCTTTAAAAAGGGCAATCAGCATGGACAGAATGTCACGATACGTATAGGCAGCCATAAATTTGAGGTAGTTAAGGACTTTGTCTACCTAGGCTCCGCTATAAACTTGAGCAATGAAACCATCGCGGAAATCAAACGAAGAATCAATCTTGTCAATTGCTGTTCCTAAGAAGGGAATTGAGTAGTAAAGCCCTTTCTCGAACGACTAAGGTAGTCCTGTACAAGACCCTAATCATCACAGTCCTGCTATACAGCGTAGAGGCATGGACCCCATCGAAATCTGATCAGGATGCCCTTGGATATTTTGAGAGAAAGGTTATGCGAGTGATTTATGGACCATAGGGACGACGCAATGGAGGAAAGCCTCACCGTAGGTGGCGCGAACAATTGGAAAGGGACCTCAACGAACTTGGCGCGCGCAACTGGAGGCAGCTGGCTAATGACCGAGCTGTTTTTTTTTTTTTTTCGCTAAGAGGTAATCTTCAAAAGACGAAACTGAGCCCGTACCCAGTAATATTGTGGCATTCTTATCCACTTACCCCTTCTCCCTTCTTACCCTTATCCCCACGATACCACCTATTTGGCATTTCATTGTAGGGGGGTTTCTGACTAAGTTGTCATCTGGATTCATGTTAGTCCTTTTGGACTCTTTTCTCTCAAGTTCCAGTAATTTTAGTTGGCTCATGATGATGGTTACGCGTTTGCGTGCCATCGTGGCCGCATGTATGTACGTATGTCCGTATGTCTTTACGACTGTGTAGGTACATTTTGATGCATAGCTGGGCGCCCGCTCCCTAACAATCTGTTGCTTCTTGCGTTTTCTTCGTTCTCTTTTCTTTCCCGCCCAAGTCTCCCCAACTTTGGCATACATCTTTTGCATAAGCGCTCACTCGTTCGATCTGTTTTTCGATTCTAGCATGTGATTTACTAAATTTTCCGGAGTTGGTGTTTCTCCCAGTACTGTTTGCAGTGCTTCTCTTTTTAGCTGGAAACGTGGGCAGTGAAAGAATACATGCTCCACGTTTTCGGGGGTGTCACTGCACGCGATGGACAAGCGGGGGAGTCATCGTTCATATACTGGTACAGATATGACCGGAAACAACCATGTCGTCTGCGGCTTATCCAAGTCTCTAAAGTCGGGATAAGGCGGTAAGTTCAACGGCCCTTGGAAGAAAGACTCCAGCGTTGCTGCCACTCTATCAGACTTGTGCTTCTTACTGTAGCGCCCGGGGTTGGCCAAGCCGGTTGGAGAGATTTGTTAGTTGAGGTCCAGGTCCACTCCATCTAAGTAAGTAAGTAGTAAGTAGACATTTCTGCGTTGTGACTGTCTATCTGAAATGACTTTAAAATTTGTTTGTGTTGTTTGAAGACATGAGTTGTTTTTTCCACAATCTACGTGCTTTAAGGTTTCCAGGATATGAGGCCTTCGCGTGTTGCTGGTTTAAGCAGAAGATGCACTGGAACTTGCGCATAGAGTGTAGAAATTGGTACATGTAACATATGCTTATTCCCAAGACGTCCAAAATATATCCCATCTGCTTTGGATGAATTTAAGTGAATTTGGAATTATGGGGACCTTACTTACATGACAATCCAGGAAAAAATCTTTGCCTGGCAATGATAGCCAAAACTCGTCAAAGTGTTTCCCTAGTGCCAGTAGCGACGTCGAAATTATTGCAGTAAAGCAGAACGCTAAACCGCATTGGTCTAGAACTAAGAATTTAGACCGACCATTCTTAGGCTAGAGGACTTAGTGTATGTAATTGCAAATGTTCCTCCTGCAGTGCACCATTATGCTGCAAAAATGTGTGCTTCGGGTTTCAGTTCGTTTTACCCAATCAACCCTGTTTAGAGTTTTCTCAAGGCCTTTTGGCTTTTATACTTTTACTAGCTTACGTCAGAGAAAATCATTTTTGGAAGATTAATTAATTAGAGCAATAGCAATACCATTTGCAAGCGAATAGGGTTAAGTGCTGGACCTTTTATGGTTCTCGTTCTAAGGGCACATACACACACACACGTGAAATAAATTCGCTTTCATTGAATAGAAAGCCTGACATGCTATTAGAAGGCAATTTTCCGTTGTATAAGCTGTGAATAGAAGCGTAACGGTACAATGGGTTTTCTTCTCTCCTGCTTCCCTCTTGTCCTTTCGATTGATTGATGGTTCATTTCAGCGGTGGCGGCTTCCCCCCTGTGTGGGTGTGTATGTACCACTCTCTGGGTACAATTGCTCACTCTTTCATGGATGTCAATTGCAAACGATTTTTTAAGAGGTTATTTAACCTTCGAGTGGTTTCGAAAAAATTCTTTTAGTGGGAGATTCCATTTTCCAATGGCACATGGGAGTGGGGGTAGCGGTCGATTAGAACTACTTGTGTTCTGGTTTAGCTGCTGTTTTGATCCTTAAGCTGAACAGAACGACGCGTAGTATGATGGATGTGTTTTTTGAGAAAACTGTCAGAAAAATGAATTTCATTTATTCGTGCCTTTGTTAGTGAATTTATTTTTAGTTTGATCTTTTGGGATGTACATATTTATGGAGCTCTCACGCAAAATGTAAAGATTTAAAATTAAGTGAACGAAACGAACAGAGTGGTTTGTTTTTTAAGTTAAAATTTAATTTAATTGTAATGTGGAAAAAATTTAAAAAAGCGAGTCTATCATAGTCGACAGATTTGGATGTTTAAATCTGAAGTCGAAACGGTGGCAACATAAGACCTCAAAGTTATAGGTATTTGTTTACTGTACAGCATCATCGTCAACATAATTTTCAATGACCAGCTTATTCTTCATGAGGATAAGGATGCTCAGGTGAACTCCTCATACTTCTCAAATAGCATCACTCTTTCCACCATTCTTGAATAATTAATTACCAACAATTACTTAAACTTCTCCACCAACATCAATGATATCTCACGGAGATTCTAGAAGTGACCATCACTTATAATTCGTTAATGTTTAACTTCATTTCAGCATCATCACAGATGGCTACAAACCGTTCGAGTGCGTGCTGAAATTCGGTTTAGGAGGACCAAGGGTCGATCATTGCTCATCCCCTAACCCAGATTCAAATACAGCTGTGAAATGCGCTTCTAACATCTTAACAAAGACTTTTCCGGAAAGACTTAAGGGCTTTACCCTGTATACGAGTAATTTCCACTTCTGGTTGAATTTCATAACGCCTGCATAAATGTCGACTTTTATCAACTTAATCGTTAAACAACATTCTATTGTATGATTATTATTCACTGTACTCAATACCATAAGTCCACTATTCTCTGGACCCTCTTTTATAATGGTTCTGTAGTTGAAGTTCTATAGTTCAACACCAAAAGACTCAAAGGCCTTACATTTGTTTTGGCTTATTCTAGATGACGTTGCAGTTAGGAGTGGTGGTAGGGTACCAACCAACATTCCTATCTTGCCTGCTTGATTCCTACCCACCTGCCTCCAGTTTCGTTGATTTATGTCATTTTCGAATACGGCCATTTTCGACTAGTGGTAACGTCATCGATTGTCACGCTCATGGTTGATGGTTTAAATTCTGATGTCAGCAAGCATTACTTATGAAATAAAGAGTCATTCCGATCAATTGCGTACGCTTGTGTAAACACTATTACAAAGGTATAGCACTGGGGGTACGGTGGTCATATGGCTGTAAAAATTGTTCGCTCTGTTGGATGATTGATATGCCTATGACTTCAGGTGGTCGATATAAAAAAAAGTGAATCAGAAGTAAAGGAAAAAAAATAACAAAAATCTAGCGCCACTCCCGGAGGTTTTCTGAAACATAACATCTGAGTTTCAAACTACTACACCAATCTTTCTTTCTCTCACTCCCTCTCTCTCTCTCTATGCTTTCCAACGTGCCTGAAGATGATAACGAGAGCCGCTACAATCTTTTAAGCACCGTCTTCAACATAACAACAAAATGGGGACATTGTCAAAGTGATGGGGGATTTGAATGCCAATGTTCGCAACGACAACGAAGGGCTCAAACATGTAATCGGGAAGTACGGACTAGGCAAACCATCTCTTAGACTTTAACTATCGTCTGGCATGGTAATTAACAATTTTGACTCCCAGCCAACTTTTGTTATGGCAAGGAGGCAGGAGGTAATTGACTTGACTCTATCTAATAGGTATTTCAAGTCAATTATTAACTAGAGGGTACTGCCGGAGGTGTCCTTGTCAGACCATAGATAGATCGCTTTCCAAATGGAATGTGGAAGGAGGCAGGAGGTAATTGACTTGACTCTATCTAATAGGTATTTCAAGTCAATTATTAACTAGAGGGTACTGCCGGACATGTCCTTGTCAGACCATAGATAGATCGCTTTCCAAATGGAATGCGAGGCTATAACTTTGTAGAAGAGGAGGAATCCGAGGAAAACCAACTGGGTGCGGTTTAGGGAAGAGCTAGACAGATCTGTGAAAACTCCAAATAAACTCAGAACGAAACGAAAGGTTGAGGATGCGGTTCAAAACCTGACCAGCGTCCTTACCAGCTGTTTTGAACTGACGTGCCTATTTACAAAAACCCCTGCAGAACGCCAGTTCCCTGATGGAGCCCAGAACTGCAGTGACTTAGGAAAGAATTTAGAAAACTTCTAAATAGGTCAATCAAGACAAATTTAGAGTGCGATTGGGATCTTTTTAGATCGAAGCAAAAAGACTATAAGAAGTTAATTCGGTTGTCGAAAAGTGCTTCTTATAGAGATTTTTGTGAAAAGATCGAGACACTTGGTGAAACCAGCAGGTTGGTTAAGGTCCTCAGAAGTGGCAAGCCAACCAAACCGGAGTCAATGAGAAAGTCTGATGGCAAGT
Source organism: Brachypalpus laphriformis (assembly GCA_945910035.1). Taxonomy (NCBI): domain Eukaryota; kingdom Metazoa; phylum Arthropoda; class Insecta; order Diptera; family Syrphidae; genus Brachypalpus; species Brachypalpus laphriformis. The sequence goes on along the minus strand of OX246754.1, from coordinate 194,262,567 downwards.
TCACCAAGACGAAAGTGGAAACTTTTAGTCTTCTGCTGGATACTCACTTTCCTGGCAATCAGATAACCACAAAGTCGCAGCTTGGTCCGCTTACCCAGGCTGAGCTTGATCTAAGTCAGAAAACTCGGCGCAGTTGGTATATTGCATCAGCCGTGGTAACAGTTGAGGCCATTAAATATGCTGTGGCATCTTTTGATGGTTTCAAATCGCCTGGCACCGATAGAATATATCCAGCTATACTGCACAAGAACAGGGTATAGAAGTTTCACCGCTGGCTTGGCGCTGGCATATATTCCTACACCTTGGGGGACATTCAGAGTAGCTTTCATACCGAAAATTGGTAAGGAGGACTATTCCCTCCCCAAGAGTTTCAGACCTATAAGTTTGACGTCCTTCTTACTGAAAAGTATGGAGAGACTGGTAGAATTTCACGTGCGCAAAGTTGCTTTGAAGCTGCATCCACTATCGGAGATGCACCATGCCTATCAGCCTGGGAAATCCTGCGAGACCGCACTTCAAAATCTAGTGCCCAGAATTGAATGCGCGCTTGATAGGAAAGAATACGTGATGGGTATCTTCATCGACATTGAGCGTGTTTTTGACAATGCGACTTTTAACTGCATGTGCGACTCTGCCAGACAACACGGGGTAGATGAAACGGTGCCGTAACATAAGGCCAAATTTTGAAATTTGGCCTTATGACGCTTTCGGAAGCGACATAAATCCAAATCTTAACATTTGGTTTTCACTTACACAAAGTGACATAAGGCCAAATTATTTTGAGACATAATACCAAATACGGGTTTTATATTTTCAGTGGCAAAAAACTTGTTTTCGTGCAAATTCGTTGCTCTGCTAAGGGTAAGTGCTTATTATCAGGCAGGTACGTATCTTAGCATTTCCTACCTTTACGCAAACGTATAAAACAAAACTAATAAAAAGTGCATATCTCCATATCTACATTTGGTTACACGCACGCCGTGAAGTGGTGGCCTGAGCACCTGCATGTGAGGCCGAAAGTCATCTGGTGTATGAGTCGAAGAATCTCAAATAGTGTAAAATGCTTTTAACTACGTATCAGGCTACACAAGTACTGTTGAGATATAGGCGCCTGCACTTACTCTTAACAGTGCAACGAAGTTGCGTGAGTGGCTAAACCCTGCGGAGAAATGAGTTTTTGCGAATTTTTAAACTCTTACCTTCTCAAATTCTTAAAAACAAAATCTTTGCGGGCTAAAAGGAATTCACCCTTTTCTCCGCAGGGTTTAGTCACTCACGCGGGAATTTTTAAACTATTACCTTTCCAAATTCTTAAGAACAAAATCTTCGTAGGCTAAACGGAATTCACCCTTTTCTCGCCGAAATTCGCATAAATTTGTAAACTATTACTTTCTCAAATTCTCAAAAACAAAACGCTTTCGTAATTTGGATTCCATTACTCAGTCTTCAAAATACATATGTTACATCTTATTGTGTGTTTTGATTTTTGTATTATTTGAAATAATGCCATCCTGTGTTGTAAACTATTGCTCACATGATTTTTTTGTTCGCATTTCTTTAATATAAAAAGATTTGAAGCTATTGTAGATTTATAGCTATTACGCCTTAAAATGTTGCAACTTTTCAGAATGGTGAATGGATCTTTCCGTAATTTGATAAGGTAAGGAAGATATATTGGAAAGTGACATAAAGCCAAATCGGCCTTATGTTACCTTTGGAAGACGGCATAAGGCCAAATGTTAAAATTTGGTCTTATGTCGCTTCCGAAAGCGTCATAAGGCCGACAGCCAACAGTGGCTGTCCGCAAGGCGGCGTTCTGTCTCCATTATTATGGTGCATGGTGGTCGACTCTCTGTTGAACACTCTAAATAGTTCTAACGTCTACGCTCAGGCATATGCGGATGATGTCGCCGTACTTTCTGTTGGGCCATGCCTGGCGACGGTCTGTGCTAAGGCGCAGGCGACGCTGGACATGATCGATAAATGGTGTACTAGGAGTGGGTTTTCGGTGAATCCTCTTAAAACTGAGGTAGTTCTCTTTACGAGAAGGAGGATTTTCACCGGTCTGACTCACCCAGTGCTAAAAGGCGTCACCATTCGCGTTTCCAATGAAGCCAAATATCTGGGAGTGATTTTAGATAAGAAAATTCATTGGTCTAAACACGTTGGGTCGAAAACATCCAAGGCGCTCTCAGTCTTCTGGCAGCGTAAGGGTGCTTTTGGCAAGACACCGAATAAGGTTCTCTGGATCTATACGGCTATGATAAGACCATTCCTCGCATATGCGTCGGTTGTTTGATATGTCGCGTAAATATGTGGTTGCCTTTTGCGCTAAACTCCAAAGAACGGCTTGTCTCGGCTGCACGGGAACTTTTCCGAGTACGCCTTGCTCTGCTCTAGACGCTTTGCAGAACATACCTCGCCTCGATACTTATATCATGGGTTGCACTATCAAAGCCATCCATCGTCTTAGGGGAGCGGTTTTTGGTATACTCCATACTGCAATTTTGATGAACTTGCGCGACACTTATCTACCTACTCATGTCTTATGGACATGCCGTCTGACGCTGCCGTTCTTCCAAAGTAGTTCGTGAAACCAAAACTCTTTGAACTCGGTCGCAAGGCTGAATTCTCTGTCTCTTATCTGGGTCCCAGGTCACACTGTGATCTTGGGGAACGAAATCTCCGATGTGATTGCTAGACAAAGCTCAGAGGAGGTTCCGAACCCGCGTTGGGTCTCCCTGCATCCTCGGTTAGGGCTTCTATTGACGATTGGGTCGCTCCCGAGCACAATTGTGTGTGGCATGACTCTCCAGGATGCAGGTTGACTAAACATATGCTTCCGGGCGTCCGTAAGAAATCAGCGGCATTCTTGCTGTCTCTCAGCAGAAAAGACTGTAGACAACTTATTGGCGTCTTGACAGGCCACTTTGCTTTCACCAAGCACTTTAACGTGCTGGGCTTGAGTGACACTACAATCTGCGACGCTTGTGGAGAGAGCGACGACACCGCGGAACATTATCTCTGTGAATGTCCGACCTTTGCTCGTATCAGGTGGCAGATCCTCGGTGCGGATGTGGTGAGTGCTGGTACTGTAATCTTCTCATCAATGAAGTGCTTGCTTGACTTTCTTAGAAAGACAAGGAAATTCCAATAAAATAGGTAAATTAGGGTTTTCTCTCTGGTAGTACAATGGACCATGAAAATCTTTGATGATTTACTTTAAAATCGCCTAATGCAGCCTCATAGTATGATAAGAAAAGGCTTGGTTCGATTTTTTAGATAACAATGACCACTTGCTTTATTTTACCTTAATATTTATACAGAATTAATGCTAGCCTAAACAAAAAGTGCATATTATAATTACAAAGACAAAAGTGCAAATTACGGAAAAATGAAAAGGGTCAAATTATTTAATACAAAGAAAAACAAAAATATGCTGACTTCGCTTATCGAGCATTGCCCTTTGTAGCTACTGCAATGTTTTTTATTGCATTCGTCATAATGCGTTGTCATCAAAGTATTGTTTTGTAATTTGTTTGTTGATATCATCAACAGAGCAGTTGCGTCTGAGTGCTCCAGTTGAGTGTGTCCTATCCCGACGAAAAAAAAAATGGACTAGGCAACCGCAATGACAACGGAGAAAGGTTTACGGATTTGTGCAATGCCAGCCGCCTTGTGATAGGTGACACCATGTTTGAGCACAAGTCCTGCTACCTCCAATCAAATTGGACATCCAAAACAGGTGAGGGGGAGATGTGGGGATAGCACGAAATCATCATCTTATGATAGTTACTTTCCAACTACGCACTGCTGCAGTTCGAGGCTGTACGAATAGCCGCCCAATTCATGCATAATGTAAGAAAGCCCAAGAAAAAGGTACAACCGCCAGAAAATTAATGAACAATCGTTCAAAACACGAGTGAATGGTCCAGGGGGCCCACACATTTTTTATTAAACTAGGTCTTAAAATCTATCTTAAAAACTAGAGAGGGAACTGGGACTGGTTAGTTCATGAAGAGGTGTACAGGGACTTTCTAAGGGCGGATAGACTCGAATGAAAGTCTAGGGTGTTCTGTGAGTTATTTGCCAGGCGTAACATTCTGGAAATTGGTTCGAAATTTCCGTAGTTGGTGCGGTGGTGAGGGAGAAGAAAGAGCGGTACGGACCTGAGGTTTCGAGGGTTAGTGCGAAGGGAAATCATTTCCAGTAGTGCGGTGGAATCGATCATACCGGTTAATAATTGGTGCACGAAAAGTATGTCAGCGGCTTCGCGACGTTTTGTAAGGGTTTGCAGGTTAATCAATTTTAGCCGGTCTTCATAGGGAGGTAAGATATAGTTGTCGGCCCATGGGAGACCGCGTAAGGCAAACCGGATAAACCTACGCTGCACAGCTTCGATTCTAAGGGAGTGTATGTTGTGATAAGGTGACCAAACTTGGCTGGCGTATTCCAGGAGTGGTCGGACAAAGGTGATATAAAGGGATTTAGAAACGTAAGGGTTTGAAAATTCTTTAGACCAGCGTTTTATGAAACCGAGAGAAGAATTGGCCTTGTGTACAATATGATCAATGTGGGAACGGAAGTTTAGCTCCCTGTCACAAATAATACCCAAATCGCATATAGAGGAGACTGAGGGAACGGGCTCGCTAAGAAAGTAATAGGTTCTGAGGGATGGGGGGAGGCGTTTACGAGAGAATGTTATGGATTGACATTTGGCGACGTTAAGTTCTAGAAAGTTTTTGTCGCACCATGTGTGGAATGAATTTAAATCGATTTGAAGTAAGAGAGAATCGGTGGGGGTAGATATTACCTTAGTGATTTTCATATCATCCGCGTAAATAGACAGATCAGAGTCTTTTATGACGTGACCAACATCGTTTATAGTTAAGACAAAGATCAGCGGACCAAGATGACTGCCTTGAGGAACCCCTGAAGTGGCGTTAATGGGGTCAGAGACTGAAAATCTGAAGAGAACCCTGTACTGGCGTTTTTCTAGGTACGATCTCAGCCATGAAATGAAAGAGGGTGGGAAACCGAGGGCTTTAAGTTTAAGGTAAATAGTTCGGTGACAGATTTTGTCAAAGGCCTTGCTGAAGTCGGTGGTAATGACATCCACTTCATTACCTTTCTCTAGTGCTTGTAGTGTTTTGGAAACGAATTCGGTCAGGTTAGTCGTAGTGGACCTACTTTTTAAGAAACCATGCTGTTGTGGGGAAAAAATGGATTTGCAGTGGAAATACAGTGAGTCGTAGACAATGCTTTCGAAGAGCTTAGGGATAGAGGAAAGTTTGGCTATGGGTCTATAGTTAGAAATATCGTTTTTACTGCCTTTTTTATGGATAGGGAAAATAAAAGAGTCCTTCCATAATTTTGGGAAAACGGCTTGAGAGAGTGAGAGACGAAATAGAGTTGTAAGGGGCTGACACAGGACATCTACACATTGCTTTAGTAAGATGGCGGGCAGACCATCGGGACCAGGGGAGAAGTCATCTTTGAGCCTATTAATTTTTTCTCGCACAATATCAGACCTAATGTCGACTGAAGCTAGAGAGGTTTGAGGACAGTTATTCAGGTAGGAGAAAAAATCTAGGTCCGGTTCGTGTACATGGTCACTATACGATTGGCTGAAAAAGGTTGCAAAGAGGTTGGAGATTACTTTAGGGTCAGCAGATGAAATATTAAGTAATTTTAGAGTGGAAGGAAAGCCGTCGGACTTTCTTTTGACGTTGATAAATTGGTAAAAGCGCCTAGGGTCAGTGATTATACTAAATTGCATTCTATCGAGGTATTCGAGATAGAGGGATTCGCAGAGGATGGAAAAGCGGGAGTAAGCTTGCTGGTAATATGAGTAATCTGAGGCAGATTTGGATACCAGGCAAGTTTTCCATAATTTGTTTCTGACGTTGCGAAGAGTACGCAATTCATTATTATACCAAGGAGGTGATGATGAGCAGTTTTTTCGAGGCAGATAAGGGACAGATTGGAGAAGACAGTCAAAGATTGCTGTATAGAAGAATACGAGAGCGATATCAATGGGTGTGTTAATGTTTAGGAAGAGGCTGAAATTTATGCTATTGAGTAGGTTGTTAAGTTTAACGAAGTCAGCTTTGCGGAAGTTGAAAGAGAGAGAGTTCTCAGAATCAACGGTAATGTTGACGTTTTCATACGAAAAGGCAAGAGCTAGAGGAGAGTGATATTGGTCTAGGGTGCAGAGAAGATGGTTACTCGCGGTAACCAAGGAGTTATGGGGGTCGGATGAGAAAATCAGATCTAGCTGCCTACCTAAGTTGTTGGTAATGTCACTGATCTGAAAAAGGCCGGAGTCAAAAAGACGATCAGTAAGGAGGGTTTCCTTTTCTGAGGAGGAATTAGTAGGAACAAATGATGATTCGTCCTCAGATGGAGACCATTGTAAAAGGGGAAGGTTGAAGTCGCCAACAATTATAAAATCGTCATCAGGATTAGCGATATCTAACAGAGAGTCAACTGTATCAACGGCCAGCTGGTATGCTTGGACGGGTTGAGAAGGGCGAATATAACAGCAAACAATATATACGCTCCGTTTGGATACAGATAATTTAGCTGATACGAATTCAAAAGAAGTGGAATTTGAGAATTTGACGAGGGTTGCATCAAGACGATTATGTATGGCTAAAAGAACACCGCGGCCGAAGGAGAGGTCTTCATGTTCCTGGCCGTCAGCGCGAAAGACTACGAAGTCAGAAGTGAATAATTCACAGTTAAGAACGTTGGGACAAAGGTTGGTTTCAGTTAGGGCAAAAATGTCGTAGGGAAGTGATTGTGATTTCAGGTGCACCATCGGGGTTTTGGTGCGAAATCCTCTGACATTCTGATAGTAGAGGGAAAGGAGCTTTGGGGCAATTTCAATGGAGTGAGATGGATCGACTGAGATGGAGTTAGGGACGAAAATATTTATTATGATTGCTGCGAGTTAGACTTCGTCGCTCCGCTAAGGGTATGTCAACAACTGCTAGGCAGGCGCTTGGGGCTAAGTCTATTCGACTGCATACTAGTGCAAGATTGACTGCATCAGTCATCTCGCTCTACTTTGCATTTCCCACTATTTCCACGGTCTACCTAGGTATGGGTTCGATTGAAACAATCACCGTACCTAGTCCACACTTTATGCATAGCAGTACTTAGAGTTCGATTAAATCAGTCACTCTATGTACGCTTATTCTCCTCTACACCTACACGATCCACCTAGGTATGAAGGGTTTGACTGAATCAGTCACCCCACCTAGTCAATACCATGCATAACAGCAATTAGAGTTAGACTGAATCAGTCACTCTACTATACTTATGCACCTCTACGCCTACACGGTTTATGGGACCTGCCAATATAACTTGCACACGCAGTATAGGGGGTTCGATTGAATCAATCACCCCCCATCACTTGTTGTACACTATACCTTCTCGGTACACTTTGACTTCAGGGTTGACTGAGTCAGTCAGCCTCTCTAACTTCTTCAGTCAGCATTCTCAGCCAGCACCCTCATGAGAAAGGTTAAGGTTCCCCCGGTAACCGGTGACTCGACCGGTCACTACTCATTTGGTATCACAATGGACCCAAGCGGTCTAAGTGTGTCTTGACCCTGTCAGGACAGCCACCTTTACCTAACCTACCTAACCTAAGTCTATTCGAAAATAGTTTTGTGCCGACAAACAGTGGATAAGTGGCGTGCTCTGCGCGATTTATTTATTTAAACTCCGCTTTCCGGAGTGGTTTAGCCGTTCACGCGACTTCGTTGATCCGCTGGAGTTTTTCATTTTGTTCTATGGTCGTAGTTTTTCTGAACCTGCGTGCAAAGAATTGCCCAACAAGTTTTAGGCGACTGTTCATTTGGGAGTTTTGGTCAATTATTCGCACAACATTTTGGCATATTTTCACTTTTGGCATTTTGGACGATCTTTCACTATGAACAATAGTCCAACATATAAAAATGCGCAAACACCTAAATGAAAGTGAATATGCGCCCAAAAAATGTTCAGGTTATTTTTGGGTGATTGTTCTTTTTTGGAATTTGGGCGGTTATTCTCACAGCCGCAGTTCGAAGATCCTACGAAAACACAACAATACCCAGGTTCAACATCGATAGTCTTCTTAGTGATCCTTGAGTGTACCAACAATTAAGGGAGCACGTTATGCAAGATGTGGAAGCAATCAGCAGCTCACTGCTCGCAACCATCCAAGACCATTGGTGTGCTGTAAAAAATGTTTTTACAACTGGTGCTGAAAGAATTGTCGATCGATCGCAGGGAAGACATAGGGGGTGGCTTTCTAAGGATACCTGGAGACGGATTGACGATTGACTCCAGCAGCATGGAAAAGCCAGCTAGGGTCCCTATATCGCATGAAGATGAGAGAAGTTCAGCGTAGCGTTCAATGTGACAGGTGCAACTACATCAACGTTCTGGCAACAGAAACAGAACACGCTGCGAGGAGGTGCGACACCAGGACCGCCTACAGAATCACCAAAGAGCTGACAGGTGGTCGCAGCTCCAGTCAATACCCAGTGAAAAGCCTAGACGGTTCCTTGCTCATTTCGGTTGAGGAGCGGCACAAAAGATGGAAAGAGCATTTTGGTACGGTCTTGAGTTGTGTATTCGTCAGCGATATTCTCCCAAATCAGACTGAGATGCCCGAGGTGAGAAATGCTCGAATACGAACCACGACCTCCAGTAAGAATGAGATCACTACCGCGATCAAAGCACTTAAAACCAACAACGCGGTAGGACTTGACGGTATTCCCGCAGAGCTCTTACGAGCAGCGCTAACAACATCGGCCGAGCTACTGCTTCCACTTATAGGGAGAGCTTGGAAAGCTGACAGCTTTCCTGAGGGGTATCTGCGTGATGCCTGCTAAAGCTAAGATTATAGCTGAAATCATCCTTGAGCGAATCGAACAACTTCTCGAAGACACACTTGATGTCGAACAAGCAGGTTTCCGCTCTGGATCCTTCTGTGTCGACCACATTAGCACCCCGCGGATTATCATCGAAAAGTGCGTTGAATAACTTTCGCCACTTCACCTGATATCCCTCGATTTTGCGAATGCGTTGGATAGTGTCAACAGGGAGTTTATTTGGCGTGCCTTACGTAGAAGAGGCAAATAATTGCTATTATAAAAGCTACGTGTGAAGGCTCCAAATGTCACTTTCTGCAAAAAGGCAGGTTGCCTAAGGCATTTGAGATCCAAAATGGAGTAAGACAAGGCTATATTCTATCACCAATACTATTCCTATTGGTGTTTAGCAATGTGCTTCGTGCAGCTTTGTCGACGGGAAACGGAGGAATTCGATGGACTCTTACATCACATAGAAACATATTGACTACACTGACGATGTATGCTTGCTCTCTCACAGAATTATGGACCTCCACCAAATGACAGCAGATGTGTAGAGAGATGCAGGCGTCGGGCTGAAACGAAATACGGCAAAAACTAAAATTATCAGCCTTGGAACAAACTCATCGACTCAAATATGCAATCCTGGACAACCGGTAGACAGAGTAGAGGTTTTCCAACATCTTGCGAGTATTGTCTCGACCGATGGTGGAACCGAACTGAATATGGCCAATAGGATTGCAAAGTCCGCGTTCGGTATGTTGTCCAAAATATGGCGAATCAATACAATTAGTTTAAACCCCAAACTAAGACTGTTCCACTCCAACGTTGAATACATGCTGTTATATAGATGCAGCACGTGGGAAGTGACCATTACTATCACCAGAAAGCTACAACCGTTTGTTAACGATTTTCTAGTCCTATCGTATCTTTAAGGAACACATCTACCAGAGGACTGGTCAGGAACCAATAGGCATAACCATCCTATTGGCAGTGGATAAGTCACACGTTCCGAAAGGGTAGCAGTTCTTTAATTGACCATGCTATGTAATCGAACCCTTTAACCCAGGGTGGCAGAATACCTGGCAGTCCGAGGAGAACATGGCGCAGAACATTCGGAAAGAAGCACGGCAGTTGGGCGAAATTTGGGGAGTGCTGAGCCACATTGCCAGAAACCATACTTGAAGGCACGTAGGCGTAGTAAAGGTTGATCTCTTCTTGCTGTAGGCCGGCCATAGCGCCCTGGCAGTTGCGCATGTTTCCACATGAACCCAGTGTCTGTTTGCTCGACCGGTGGCTTCATCCTCTATTTTTTTCCGCAAGGAACTGATTGGGGTTGCTACAGAGGGGAGTGCCCGCGATAAGTACAGTGCCGACCATTTCCTAGTAAGCTCGTCAGCCCTTTCGTTACCTTCGATATCCATATGCCCTGGTACCCAGCAGAGGGTCACCGCATTGGCTCTAGATATCTCGTTTAAGAGTGATTTGCAGCTTCTCACAAGCCTTGACCTAATTACAGCAGAGTCCAGAGCCTTAACGGCTGCCTGGTTGTCTATATAGACAGTGATTGTTTTACCAACGATATTACTCTCACGTATAATTTCAGCAGCCTGTATAATGGCTGCGATCTCGGCCCGGAAGACGCTGCAGTCGTCGTTTATTCTAAAGGAGCGGTTTATTTCTAGGGCCCCACAATAAATTCCGGCTCCCATGCCAACGTCCATCTTAGAGCCGTCGGTATAGAAAGCCAACTCCTTTTTCTTCATGGTTCTTCGATTCTTCCAGTATATTCTATCGGGAATTCTTGTAGTGAATCTCCTTTCGAATGCTAGCATCGGGTTCATGTGATCAGTTCCCGTCAATCCGCTGGTGATCCCCCATCGGGACAGATTGGAAGCACGGCCGTAAAGGCTTGATGACCACAACCGGCCTTCTCTCAGTCTTACAGCGGTTTTAGCCGCCAGACTGCTGCAGTATATGTCAAGCGGAATGAAACTAAGCATGGTTTCCATTGCGCTGTTGGTGTTGTTCTCATTGATCCCATGACTCCGATGCACGCGGCCCTCTGGATTTTGGTGAGGTTTGACAGCAGGTATTGCTTTTCAAGTGCCGTCCACCATACTAGTGAAACATATGTGAGAATGGGACAGCCGGTTTGAAGCCCCACGTATTACTGAAAGCCTTTTTGCAGGAGTAGAAAGCTACGCTTGCTTCTTTAACGCGTTCGGCAATATTTTCCTTCCAGTTAAGTTTGGAATCTAGAACTACGCCTAGATACCGAGCTGAACTTGAGATACTTAGTTCAATGCCACCAATATTTGGGGGTCTGATGGTAGGGATTGATCTCCTCTTAGTGAAGAGAACTACCTCCGTCTTTGAAGGATTCACTCCCAGCCCTTTGCTGTTGACCCAGTTCTCCACTAGATGTCGCGCGAAATTGAGCCTTTCACTTAGAATTAAAGGAAAATTTCCATATAGGCCGTCACGTTGAAGCCGTTTTCCTTCAGTATTACCAAGATCTCATCCACCACAAGGAGTCATATTAGCGGGGAGAAGACTCCACCTTGGGGTGTTCCTGTGCAGACCCTTCTCCGGATGGTTACATCTCCTTGCGTTGAAGATATAATCCTTGATTGAAGCATCTGCGCAATCCAGTTGCAGAGGCCGGTGTTGAGATGAGAGAGCTTACGTTGTTGAACGTTCCTTCAATCTCCAGGAACGCCCCAAGAGTCAACTCCTTGAAGTGGAGGGATCTTTCTATGCGCTATACGACCCGGTGGAGGGCCGTGTCTACCGATCTGCCGCAGATGTATGCATGTTGTGATTTAGATAGGTAATCATCGCCGATCACACCTCTTATATATACATCTTTTAGACGTTCCGTACTTGACATTTGAAAGCAATTATATACGTTATATGTATATATTCGGCGCAACAGCTCATCAAGTGCCTAGGCCTAGCTTCTCCCAACCACTCGTGTTGTGCGCGTTATATTTCGCACGAATCAAAGGTATCTACCTATAGTTTTGTGCCGTATCCGAAGTGCAAATATATGAAAAGCTTTCTATGACAACAATACTTTCGGATGTTTGTCAAACGTTCGCGAAAGGTGGGACCGTGAATCAACTTTCTGCTGTTTTCTGAGATTCGAACATGGAACCTCACACGGAGTGGTCCGACATACTAACCACTGCGCCACGGTGCGCGCCCACAATGAAAGCAATTGGTAAAGTGAAAAAGCTGGATAAATGGGTTCCACACGAATTAACAGAACGGAACTAGACTCGAAATGAAAAAGACCCGTTTTTGCATAGAATTGTTACGTATGTTGAAAAGTGGACCCTCTCTCTGTGAACGCAGCAGCTTACACCTTCAGAAATGCGACCTTATTGAAAATCAGCAGATGCAATTGGGAAGTCTAGCTTCAATCCGGGAAAAGTTTATTTTCTCACCTTTTTTAAAGAACCGGTCTACTATATCACTCCTTCAAATGGAAGACCAAATAATTTAAAATACAGAGGAGATGCATCTTCTTGGCATCACGGTCAACTCTGGTGTAACATGGCTCAACCATATATCCGCGTTCATAAAACTGATATCTCTGTTAAAAAGAAAGAGATGCTTCAAGTCAATACTGTTCGGATTAGCTGGAGCCCACCTAATCTAGTGCCCACCCTAAACCTATTCTATTATCAGATCCTCTGACCATTGCACGCGCAACATACAGTATATACCCTTTCCTTCAAATTAATGATAAAAAGTATTCACATCATGGAACATACTCTTCAGCAATAAACGTAATCTGTCCAATAGAACTCGGCAATAAATCTTTTTAATGTCCAATCCTGTGAATAAATATTCAACGGATTAACGTAGCAATAAAAAAAAAAAAGAATTCGCCAAAAAAAAAAAAAAAAAAAAAAAAAAAACACACTTTTATGACATCATTTATACGGCCGAAGTTGCTTGCTTTTGTTTCATCTCCCACTTAGGATCGTAAATATTGGCGACTCCTTCAAAATCGGCATTTTAAATCGACAATTCAAGCAAATTCCAATCCCAACAATAGATCCCTTCCCAAAGCGCCCACACAGTAATCCTGCCAACCCGTTTAATTGGTGTCAATTATCCTGCTGAAAGAAATGTAGGTACCTATAAAAAATAAAAATAAAATTACGCTCGTGTATCCCCGTTTTGGATTATTTTTTATATCCTTCGCATCCACCCTCTCATTCACGGTTTATTCATTCCAAATGAAGTATGTATTATTTCGAGAGTGCTGTAGAGAATTGAATTTCCGGCCAGAAAAAAAGGGACTTTAAATTTTTATTAAGAAACATTTCCTTGTCAATTATCAATTAGCAGGCATAAGGCATGCGTGTCCTGTTAATGAGATTCGAATAAACATACATGGAATGTCCACCCAGATGTTTAACTTTTTTTTTTTTTTGGAACGCCCTGACAAGGACCAATTTTGTAACAGTCTCAGTCCTTGGTCTCATTTTTTTTGGTTCAATTTACAAAATCGGACTCGGATTTGTTGGATACCTTGCATCTGGCTGTAGTATCAATAAGGGTATCCAGTGCCCGGGACTGCAGTGGATGGAAATCGTCAATTTGCATATTTTTCACGGTCCTAGTGAGTTTTTTAATTGTTTTCTTTCCACCACCATTTCGCTACTTGCCTGGTTCGGAGAAGGACTTTCATTCCAATTTTCTTTTATTGCCAATTTAACTCTTTTTTTTCCCGAACTCAATTAATAGGGTGTGCTCACCATGATTCTATAGGTTGCAGCGTATTGGACAAAAACAGGTTGATGCAAATTATTGTTTTTTTTTATAATTTGCGCGCACTCAAGGGGTTATGTATGCCTTTAACATGTTTTCACACAGCGCGGGCGTTGGGAAGGGTAGATAGAGAGACAGAAAGGTTTGGTGTAGTGGTTTGAATTTCAGTTGTTTATACTTCAGAGAAACTCCAGGGGTGGTGTCCAGATAACACTGGTCAACAAATAAAATATTTTTTTTTTTTGCCGTTCTTCCAAAATGTTTTGTTTTATACTTTGGCATGAAATTGTTTAAAATATGTCCGTACAAAATTTATGAATCATCCATATTTGACGATAGACCAGGTGCATCGTATAACTAATGTTATAGAAAAGGCACTGGAAGAAAAACAAATTTGTTCTGCAATATTCTTAGACGTTGCATACGGGTTAAGAGTATAAACTTCATAGGGATATACCTAGACAGTACTATGAGATCCTTAAGTCTTATATAGGTAATAGATTCTTGAGAGTTCGGTATGGCTCAGCGTATTCTGAACTTAAAGAAATACAAGCAGGTGTTCCACAGGGAAGTGTTCTAGGGCCCACCCTGTATTTATTATATACGAGTTATATACCGCATGCGAGTGATACCATGATAGCCACATTTGCAGACGACACTGCTCTTCTATCAACAGATGGATGTGTGGCTAAAGCTACAGAAAAACTACAAAATTCAATTAACGAGATACCACCTTGACCAAAAAGTTCCCGGAATAAAAACCGTGTGGCGCTCCCATCGTTCCGATTTGAGTTCTGTTTTCTTTGTTAAGTTGGTACATCTGTTGTTGATACTCCCTCTAAATCTTAGCGTCATAGCTTGACATTTGCAAAAGTTACGTAGCCAAGAGTACATCTATCTCTGTGTGTGTTGGCGATTTTTTACAATTTTAGAAATGGATTTAAATTTGCAACAACGAACTTGTATTAAATTTTGCGTAAAAAACGGATTTAATGGTGCGCGAACGGTGGAAATGTTGGAAAAGTGTTTCGGCAACGATTCTCTAATAGTCTAAGAGCTGGTGAACGTTTTTGAAACGTCATTTTAGCACAGGAAATAAATATATTTTTTTGTTAAACTTGAGCTAATGATCACAAATATCAACGTCTGGCAGCTGTCTGTTGGTGCGTTTGGGGGGGGGCTGGGCCCCAAAGACGTCGAAAAAAGGGATGAGGTAACGTCATTTCAGCAAAGCTGAATTTTTGTATGTGAGTAGTTTACTTGTTTATATAACATATTTTACCACTGCCAGACATTTTGGCCGGGTCTAACATCCTGCCAGACGCAAGCGAAGTTTGAATGTCGCTACTAAAGCGATGTGCGACAAATGTATCTAATAGCCGATTTTCATCGAAACTATTGAAGCATTTGAAAACTTACTAAGTGTGTCTTATAGGAAATTAAATTCTAAATAAAATAGTATATACACAAAATTTTCATATATCCAGTAGAACAGAAGATATTTTAAAAAGAGTCAGTAGCCGCGATATGTCTTCTCCCTTCGGCTGTTCTACCTGGGAAAAACAAAACAATCATGCTGTTAATAATTTTCAGTTTTTTTATTGGGTTATATAAATGATTTGGACGAATATAATTTCCTGTATTACGTCAGGTTCAGATCCATCATCACATAAATTAAAGAATTTAACAATTTTTTTTAGTTTGCATGTAATAATCAATATGCAATAAAAATAATGCATTATAATATTCATTATGTATGTACCTGAACTCTCGTTTTCATCATAAATATCAGGAGGTTGGATTACAACGTCTTTCACTAGAGCATGTAATTGATCACCGTCGAACCAAAGAAACTCATATACACCATTAGATTCCAACCATCCATTTTCAATTGGGGATAAATTAGTTGAATTTTTTAAATGTGCATTTCTCCAAATATTTGAAATATAATGAGCCCATAAGAAATGTTGACGCAGATCTGATTTACATGGTGGCGAATTTCCAGCGTCAACATTTAAAATTTTTTTATGGAAATCGTCATTCATGTTCATTGCATTATATGTTTTTGTAAATATCTCATATCTGGATTTATTGACGTAATTTATATTACGGATATTGTACAAACGACATACAAACTCCTCTAAGACTTCAAAAACTTTTTCCCTTGAGCCTTACATGTAGTACATCCAAAGTACCAAGCAAGATCAGTAAATGCTTTTTGATATTTGTGGGATTTATTCAATTGTATAAAAGGTCTTCGTTTTCCTTTTCTGTAAAATGTAGCATAATAATCGCAACCAGTTGCTTCATGAAATCCTGGTGAAGAATTACACAAAGACTCTCCTAGAGCATTAAACAATTTGGATAAATCCTACAAATCGTCGTGAATTTCCAACGCCAACCTGCTTCCAAATGTTCAGAGAGCTCTTTAAATGTTCCATGTTACCTAACATAATCACAATAACGTCTGTATCTGAGCACTTTATTAAAACATTTGTATCTTGATCGATGTTGCAAACATGGTAGACGATTTTGGTGTCAGCTTTTTCATGTTTTTCACAAGATAAATTGCCTTCCACAGTTTTTTTCACTTTTCCATTGTCAGTTTTAAAACAGTAACAAAAGTCATAATTTGTTGAGGTTGTCCAAGCTATCTCTCAGAAGATGTTCGCTATCTTCGATAGATGGTGTAAAATAACGATCAAAATCATATCGATTCTGGATGCAGAATACCTAGTAGCCACTTGCAATATTTTTTTTGAGATGTTGCCGAATGTTTTTGGAACTTCCTTTAAGAAATGCAGTATGAAAAAGCCATCGATAATTACAATATCAATATTGCGTACTGCCTGACTATCAACTTTTGCCTCCAACAATTTCATGAGAACAGATTTATTGGTTTTAGAAACTGTTCCATCTAAATGGCACATTGATAAAGGAACAGGCATCAAAGGATACGATACATCTTTTGCAATATCTGTATATTGTTCCAGGGCATTGCTATAGGGTTTGGTGCTGCTCGTCCTGTTGCAATGTTATATAAGAAATCGTTACTCAGTTCTGGTGCAAAAGGATTTATATTTTGTTTAATGTAATGCATAAAATTCTGAAGCTGCACGCATTTTTCCATTCTACTTCTATCCAAGTCTGCTGTAATATCTTAAGCTTTATGCAATCCACATTCCTCAAATACGTGCGATATTATCGTTGATCTTATGCTGTGACTTTTAGACCAGCGTTGACGAGCAGATATCGAATTGGTGAAATGTATAACTCCTGTCAATCTTTTTGCAGCATCTGCATTTATTGCCTGTTCCAACGTCAAATCTATTGGCTGTCTAGAGAATGCCTTTTCGGTTCTTTTCACAATGAAGGACCTGTTCTCAAAAAGTACTCTTAGTCCTGGGTGAGGTTCGTCGATTTTTAATAAATTATCGTGGTACTTGACCAACCACCGTGCTTGCGATTTTGGGCAATATGTATTTAAATAATTCGAAATCTGCAGTACGAATGCTTCGTGTCAAAATTAAATAATAATTAACATCATCTACATAAATCATGTAGAACTGCGATGTTTTGCCAAATTGTCCATTAATCGTTGCTTCTTGATATGCATTATATTTTCTAAACAATTGTCAATAGTGGGACTTGATGTCTGTGTAGATTGAAAGTCATTAAGATAACTGATTATATCATCCCCAATTTCTATTTGTTCTTTCTTCAAAAAACTTTCAAAACGTAGGATCTGAAAGCCCAAAGTCATTAAAGGATGCAGTCTCTTGCACGTGTTAAAATGCTTTACAGCTATAAATCCAGCTACTGAACCATTTGCTAAAAGTTCACTATCCACCATTACATAAGCCAATCCAGAATCATCTATAAACTTTCCGATGGCTTTGAAATAAGCCACCATAATGTGGAAGCTGCCTAGATGAATAAAAAGGCCATTGAATCTTGGCTTTTTCAGTTGCTTGAATTTGAACAGCGGCTACTGACTCTTTTTAAAATATCTTCTGTTCTACTGGATGTATGAAAATTTTGTGTATATACTATTTTATTTAGAATTTAATTTCCTATAAGACACACTTAGTAAGTTTTCAAATGCTTCAATAGTTTCGATGAAAATCGGCTATTAGATACATTTGTCGCACATCGCTTTAGTAGCGACATTCAAACTTCGCTTGCGTCTGGCAGGATGTTAGACCCGGCCAAAATGTCTGGCAGTGGTAAAATATGTTATATAAACAAGTAAACTACTCATATACAAAAATTCAGCTTTGCTGAAATGACGTTACCTCATCCCTTTTTTCGACGTCTTTGGGGCCCAGCCCCCCCCAAACGCACCAACAGACAGCTGCCAGACGTTGATATTTGTGATCATTAGCTCAAGTTTAACAAAAAAATATATTTATTTCCTGTGCTAAAATGACGTTTCAAAAACGTTCACCAGCTCTCCGACTATAAAGAAAACGGTCGTTTACCAGTGGCACGAGCGGTTCAAAAGTGGTCGTGAGCCAATCGAAGATGATGAACGCAGTGGCAGACCATCGACATCGAAAACCGACGAAAACATTGATAAAGTAAAAGAAATGTTGGTCAATAACCGCAAATTAACCATCAGAGAGATAGTGGAGGACTTGAACATTGCCTATGGATCCGTCCAAGACATTTTGGTTAATGATTTGGGTTTCCGTCGTGTAGCAGCAAAGTTGGTGCCAAAAGACCTCAATTTCATGCAAAAAAGAGACCGTGTTGACGTCGCAAAAGACATGATTTTTTGACGAGAAATGCAACAAATACCATCCAACAGCCACCGAATTTACCTGATTTGGCTCCCTGTGACTTCTTTCTGTTCAATCGAGTTAAAAAACCATTACGGGGACTCGTTTCAGCAGCCGAGAGGAAGTAATGGAAAAATCGCAGGAAGCACTAATGGACATACCGAAAACCGAATATAAAAAATGTTTCGAAGATTGGATCAAGCGCTGGCATAAGTGTGTTGCAGTCGATGGGGATTACTTTGAAGGGGACAATATAGATTTAGATGAATAAACCTGTATTTTTAATTTTCTGAATAAATTCCGGGAACTTTTTGATCAAGGTGGTATGTGATTGGACGCAGCGATGGCGAATTAACACGTTCGCGGACAGAGCGGCATATGCCACTTAATTGGGGGTGGCAATGGTGTAGTGGTAACATCGTCAATTGCCACGCTAATGGTTCATGGTTCAAAACCTGATGTCAGCAAGCATTTATTTATTTCTCACGAAATATATAAAGTCAGTCCGATCATTTGCAAAAGCTTCTGTGAACACTACTGCGAAGGCATAACACTGGCAGTAGCTTGGTCATGTGGCTGGAAAAATTGTTCGCTCTGTTGATGATGATTTGCCCTTGACATCGATTATCGGGAAAAAAGTACTGTGAATCAGAAGCAATGACAATAATAACAAAAAAAAAAAAAAAATCTCCCCAGTTATCTGGACGCCACCCCCGGAGAATAGCTGAAGCATAAACAACTGAGCTTCAAAAAACCACTACACCAACATCTTTCTCTCTCTCTCTATCCATCCTTTCCAAACGCCCGCACTGTGTGTAAACATGTTAAAGGTATTCATAACCCTTTGAGTGCGCGCAAATTATAAAAAAAAAAATAAAAAAAAAATTTGTGGGGTTTGTTATGACACAACAACAACAACTGTCCGCGAACGTGTTAAACTTAATGAGTCAAAGTCCATCCATATCAATTTTACAAATAAAAAAATAACGAATCTTCCCGTGGTTATTAATAATCAAGTAGTTCCATACTCTAACACAGCTAAGTATCTCGGTATGAATCTGGATGCTAAACTGAAATGGACGGAACATGTGAAAAAGACAGTAGAAGATCTAAATATTAGATATAGAAAACTTTATTGGTTGTTAGGGTATAACTCAGAACTGACTATTGAGAATAAAATTCTATTATACAATCAGATATTAAAACCCGTTTGGACATATGGTATTCAATTATGGGGTTGCACAAAGAAAACAAATGTTGCAAACATTTTAAAATAAGGTTCTTCGGGGAATAGTGAATGCCCCATGGTACATTAGAAATAGTGACTTGCATCGAGATTTGCAGATCGACCTCGTATCAGATACAATTAAAAAGTACGCAATGCGTCACAACGAGCGTTTGCAGATACATATCAATCCTGAGATAGACGATGTCTTAAATGTACGAAATAATATTCATAGGTTAAGAAGAATCAAGCCCCCCTGGCAGCTGACCTCCTTGTGGTGGGGGGCGGGCAACGTGACTGGGATGTGCGGATGGGGTAACTTAAATAGTTATTCCCATCCATACAATCCAGTCACGGCTAACAAAGCGCACACCCCATGATGACAAGAAGAAGACGACCGGCCTCGGATATTGCCAAGCCTGGTAAGCCAGGGCATCCTTTGGAGCCAGGCCTGAAGGGTGTCAGGATGTGAGCGACAACGGCATCGACTTAGGATAGGCACATGGAACGTCCCATCGCTAACAGGGAAGGATCTTGAGCTTGTTGGGGAGGCTGTTAAAAGTCGACTAGATATAGTTGGCCTCTCTTCAACAAAGCAGAGAGGTTCTAAAACTGTGGACCTTTCGGGTGGGTGGAAGCTCTTCCTGTCAGGAGTCGCACCCTCAATGTCTGCTCGGGCGGGAGTGGGGATACTCACAAGTCCCAGGTTGACAGACAGAGTATTGGAGTGGATACCATTAGGAGGGAGAGTTGCGATCTTAAAGCTCAAGCTTGAAAGATCAACTCTGGCATTGGTGCAGGTGTATGCACCGAACCTTCAGTCAGAGTACGCAGCTTTCTTAGATGAAGTTGATGTTGCCCTTGAAAAGGTTGCAGATATGGATTCTTTTGTCCTGAAGGGTGACTTCAATGCTCATGTGGGTGTAGATGTTATGACATGGGGGAGTGTGATTGGGAGGAACGGTGATCCTGATCAAAACGCGAACGGAGAGAGGTTGTTGGATTTTTGTTGTGAAAATGGCTTATCCATCATGAACACTATCTTTCCGCACAAAGACATTCACAAATACACGTGGTACCGTCAGAGTCTTCAGCAGAAGTCGTTGATCGATTTCTTTGTGGTACCATCGTGTCTGAAGAGAATGGTTTGTGATGTTCGCGTATTGAGAGGGGCCGAACTGTCAACTGATCATCACTTAGTGCTGTGCAAATTGTATCTTAGCGAGAGAGTGCCTCCCCTACCAAAGCGTAAACCAAGGATGGTTACACGCATACGATAGGAGAGGTTACAGGACCATGAGATACGGGAGACATTTGCGCGGCAAATATCTGAGAGGTTTGAACGAATTCCAACTGTTCCATCAAATGTAGAGGAAGAATGGCAACTGTTTTCAACAGCGGTTATTGCCTCTGCGGGAGATGTTTGTGGAGTGAAGCGGCTTGGTGTGGCGGCTGGTGGTGAGAAAAGAACTGCTTGGTTTAAAACGCCCGGAGTTCAAGAAGCCATCAGAGAGAAGAAGAGAGCCTTTAAGGTGTGGATTCACTTGGGGAACTCCGATTCTCGAAATCGGTACACTGAGGGGCGAAGAACTTGCAAATTAGCTGTGAAAACAGCGAAAGAACAGTCTTGGAAGGAGTTTGGCGAGAAATTGGAACGTGACCACATATCTGCAAATAAGATGTTCTGGCAGACCGTCCGCCGACTCAGAGGAAAAAAGTTAAATATCGTTGAAGGAGTTAAATCCAAAGACGGTAGACTTCTTTCCAATGAGGAGGATATCTTACGCAGATGGAGCGAGCACTTTTCAGAATTGCTCAATCCCGAACAGGGCACCGAAGATGACAGACCTATGGTCGAGAGTTGGGCGGAAAGTAGTCCTACGGTAGAGGAAGTAACTTTGGCGATCAAAGCGCTAAAAGTTGGCAAATCTGCTGGTGTGGATGAAATTCGGCCAGAAATGCTCAAGGCTTTAGGTAAAGAGGGAGTTCAATGGCTCTCGCGTGTCATTAAAGTGGCCTGGGAATGCGGTGAAACACCTGGTGATTGGCAAATGGGGGTGATAGTTCCTCTTTTTAAAAAAGGGAACAAAAGAGATTGCGCCAACTATAGGGGTATATCTCTTTTAAGTCTCCCTGGAAAAGTCTTCGCTAAGGTGCTAGAAAAGCGTTCCAGAGCTGTGGTTGAGGGCAGTTTGGGGGATGAGCAGTGCGGTTTTCGTCCCGGTAGAAGCACAACCGACCAGTTGTTCACTCTCAGAATGGTTCTTGAGAAGGCCCGGGGAATATGGCAAACCTGTCTACACTTGTTTTGTGGATTTGGAAAAAGCATATGATATGGTTCCTCGAGGCAAACTCTGGAGTGTTCTGCAGGAGTATGGGATTGATGGTTCCCTGTTAAGGGCGATTCAGTCTTTATATACAAACTGTAGAAGCTATGTTCGGATAAACGGTGTTAAATCAATACCTTTCACTGTGGGCGTTGGACTCCGCCAGGGGTGCGTTTTGTCACCTCTCCTCTTCATTGTATATATGGATTGGATGTTACAGCGCAGCCGTGGCGGGGAATGTTTCGAAGTGGGAGACCTAAGGATTAGTCATCTGCTCTTTGCGGATGATTTGGTCATCCTTGGGTCCTCTCAAACCGAACTTCAGCGCGCACTCGAAAGATTTGTAGCCGTTTGTGATGATGCTGGAATGAAGATCAACGTGAACAAATTGAAAGTAATGGTCGTTTCCAAAAAACCCATTCAGTGCACTCTGCATGTTAGTGGAGTCCCACTGAAGCAGGTGGAGAAGTTTAAGTACCTCGGGGTTTTATTCACGAGTGATGGGAGTAGAAATGCCGAGCTATCCTGTAGAATTGGTCAGGCTGGATCAATTTTGAGAGAGCTTGGCCAATCTGTTATAAGGAAGGCCGAACTTAGTGGTCAAGCTAAGCTATCGGTTTTTAACTCAGTGTATGCTCCAACTCTCACCTATGGTCATGAAATTTGAGTAGTGACCGAAAGAATAAGATCGCGGATACAAGCTGCCGAAATGAGGTTCCTTCGCGGTGTTGTTGGAATAACTCGTAGGGATCGAGTGCGCAACATCAGAGTACGCGAGGCGCTCAACGTTGAGCAGCTACTTCTCCGAACGGAACGATCTATGCTTCGATGGTTTGTTCACGTAGTGCGTATGCCCCCAGACCGGCTTCCAAGACGCGCCATGGTTGCCGTGCCATCAGGTAGGCGACCCCGCGGTAGGCCTAGAAATAGATGGTAGGACCAAGTCCGGCATCTCTCCTGGAGCCGTCTAGGGATTCCCCCTGATGAATTGGAGTCAATGGCGGAGGATCGAGAAGGATGGAGAGTCCACCTGAGCATCCTACCCCCGCGACCCTCATGAAGGATTAGCGGGCCATTGAAAATGAAAAAAAATGAAGAAGAACCAAGCCCCATGAACTTTTTTGACAATTACGAGAGCCCGTATTTAAATTATAATACCTACTCAAACCCGACTTAACGTTGAAAATAAAATCTTTGTCGATCACTAGTTGATTGGTCATGATCAAGGAGGTGTTTTTAGTGTGGTTAGAGTCCCACACTACTTTGGGTTTCTAACCCCACTGTGTCTTTCGAGATTTTCACCTTCATAGAAAAATCTGTTTATTTAAAAAAGTGAAAATATAATACATGACGGGGACGGCTTAAGAATATCACTGCAGAGCCCCCCAACAACTAGCGCTCGTCGTATAAGGCGACTAAGGGGACAAATCAGATCTAGGCAATATGACACCGAAGTGAGCTTAGCGACACATACACTAACTTAAAAACCCTCCCACAAGTATTCATGCGAGTCCGTGGGTTGACACGACTGGAGATCACCGGTGTCATAGAAGAAAGATCAAACAAACAATACTAAAACAGGAGCATGTACACTCAGAAAAAATATCCTATTAATTTGTTATTAGTACAGTTATTGGCTTAATAGTACCGATATTAATCACTTTTCCCTATATATTTAATAGTTTTCTAATTGAATTAAAAGTTCGTATATTATTGATTTAACAGTACAGACATTTTTATTATTTTAATGATGTACAGAATTAATACAAATAGAAATACTGTAGATCTGATAGTACTTCTCTTATTAAATTAAATAGATCATCCTATTATTTTAACAGTCTGAAGTAGTAAATTATTAATAGTACCATCATATTAAGTTTTAAATGGGAGAAATCTAGATATCATATTGGTTTAATAGTATATACACTATAATATCATATTTTTCCTTGTTTTTAACCAGATATACTATTGATTTTCGCATTCGGTGCCTAAAGTTTAAGTAGTGAAGTTGTGGAAGCAAAAAAATAAATTCTGAAGAAGTGCATTTTGAATATTAAATTATTAAATTATTTAAAAACTTAATATTGAGTCGTAAATGTTTTATCAGCGCTTTTGTTTTTTCGATGTACAATATTTACCGTAGTTCGCTTTCCATTTTCCCCCCTTTATATTATTCTTTTGTATATTTTGTTTTTCCTAGAAATACAATAGAAAGTCACGATAGTTTTTTAGAAAATTTTGGCGAAGGCAGTTCTTCTTTTATTAATATTATGGACAGCATAGTAGAATGCGTCCCAAATGTTCAAGTGGAAGAAAACAATAAAAAAAAGTGTAAGTGATCTGTGTAATAAACTAATGAAAAGTTCGGAGACGGGCAGAAAGACTGAAGCTTTCACCTCATCTCAAGAAATCATAGGGGTCGTGGAAGAACCTTCTGCTTCTCCTTCTGTGGTGATCCAAAATTCAGAAACGAAAGAGGATGAATTAAAACAGCTAATTTGCAACCGATTTGGGTTCGACGAAATAGTGTATAAACGAGTCGCTGGTAGGGCAATATTTTATATCCTTAGTACAAACTTATTAAGAATTTTAGAGTTTTATATTTTTGATTGTTCAGAAAATGATTTTGACATTGAAAGCCTTCTTGTTGCAATGGAATCGGAACTAAGAGTTAAGTTTAAGTTCCATTTAAACTTATGGAGGAAAGACGTATGTCCTTTTTTGGTTTTTAATATAAATAAAAATTCTCTTACTTTCTTTTTATGATTAGGCCAGCACAATTTCCGTTTCCAAATCCTGTAGAGAATGGATTGAAATGCATTTCCCATCAACAAGTTATTCTCCATCATCGTCATATACAAGCGAAAAAAATACAATCAACAATTTCAAACTTCTTGAACTACTCAATAAGTTCGAAGTAGGTGTTCAAATTTTATGATCTATGAGAAGAAATATCTTGATAAGTATCACAAGAATGCTTTGACATCTATTATAGTAGATAGCTATTCTAATAACAATCTAACAATGTCAATGAATGAAATAGTGAAAGCAACTGATGCAATTATAGCTATATTTCCTTCTGAGAGCAGAGTGGGCATATTGAAAGAGTTCACAACTTGTGGTGTATGATGTATGTATTTGTAGCTTAGCATAAACAAAATGAAATGCAGCAAAAGCCACTCATTCAAGAACAAATATAGGTATGTCTTACACACTTGCTTTAAAAGCTGCACTTAAGTTTGCACATTCACTTCCCACTCAGACGTTTTTTGAACAACAGTTTTTGAAGAAAATGATTTATATACGTATGATGTTAGCCTGTTAGACGCTGTACTTAATAATAATATAATACGTATAAGTCCAATGGAAATTTGCTGTACTTATAAAATAAAATTTAAAGGTAAATTGTATAAGAAACTTTTTTTTTCGACAAAAACTTATATGAAATCAATTTCATTCTATGAAATTTTATTTTTTTTTAAGGAAGGTGGAAAGCATCGAAAGCCAGAGTGTGGGACTTTAACTCTAACTAAAACCACCTCTGCTTCAAACCCCATTTCTCGACAATACTACCAAGGGTATACAGTCTTCCGGGGGGGTTTTCAGCCGTGGATTACAGTGTGGGAAAAATTCCCAAATAGGAAAAACACCTCCTAATATTACAACTGAGAGGAACTCTCATCCAGTCATTTTTCTCTAATTTATAATTAACGTTTTGGAGGGGTGAAGCTCATTAGCTGACCCCGAAATTCATTTTGTGTGTATCTACTTTAATTTGGCCATTTATAGGTTATAGGTACCTGTGTGTATATATAATAGTCATGTTTTATATTTTTTTCTATTATAGTTTTCGTTAGAAAATTAAGTCACGCGGCCTTAATCTTTTAAGCCGCCTAATAGTATTGTTGTTTTCTTCCACCATGTATTGTATTTGAGGATTTACATGGTCTTGGAGTTGTTCGTAGTGCCTAAGAGCATATTTTCTTATAACTTCACTTACATTTTCTACGTCTAGATCCTTGTGTAGGTTGTCATTTCTTATATACCAAGGTGCATTAACGATGCCTCTTAGTACTTTGTTTTGGAATGTTTGTATCATTCTCAGATTTGTCTTTTTGGTACAACCCCAAAGTTGTATCCTATACGTCCATACGGGTCTCAGGACTTGCTTGTACAATAGCAATTTATTTTCAATTGATAGCTGGGAATTTCTTCCCATTAACCAATGCATTTGTCTGAGTCTAATGTTGAGCTCCTCTTTTTTCTTTTTGACATGCTCCTTCCATCTGAGCTTGGCGTCAAGTGTTATACCCAGATATTTCGCAGTATTTGCGTACGGAATTTCTATTCCATCAATATTAACTCTTACATTATTTATTCTTCTATTAGTAAAGTTAATATGGATATATTTAGTTTCATGAAGCTTTATTCTCAATTTTTTTGTCCTTACAGATTTAATGGCCTTTTGTAATTTTTTCGCTGCTTCATCAGCATTATCGCCAATAGTCATAATTGCAGTGTCGTCTGCAAAAGTCGCCAAGCTAGCTTCTTCCTGCTGAGGTAGGTCTCTTGTATATAGGAGATAAAGGATTGGTCCCAAGACACTTCCTTGTGGAACTCCTGCAGATATTTTCTTTAAATGAGAGTATTCATTCTCATATCTTACTCGAAAGTAACGATCTGCGATATAAGATTTAAGAATTAAGTAAAACTCTTCGGGGAGATCCCTTTGCAGTTTAAATTCTAGTCCGCGATGCCAGATTTTATCAAACGCTTGTGCTACATCTAGAAATATGCCTGAACATACTTTTTTATTCTCAAGTGCTTTTTCTACTGTACTTACAATTCTATGCACGTGTTGCACAGTAGAGTGTTTCTCTCTAAACCCAAATTGGTGGGAAGGTACAAGACTTCTTTCTTCTATTATTGGCTTAAGTCTTTTCAAAAGCAGTTTTTCAAATAGCTTTGATAATACGGGTAGGAGCGAAATCGGTCTATACAATTTCTTTTCATTTGGCGACTTATCTGGTTTCAGAATCATAATTACCTCTGCCACCTTCCATTGCATCGGAACATACTTTAGCCTGAATGCTGCATTAATTAAATGTAATAGTTTCCGTAAAGCTTTGTCCGGGAACTCCTTAAGTATTTGTCCTGTTATCAAATCGTAGCCCGGTGCTTTTTTTGCATTTATGTTAGTTTTAATTTCATATTTTATTTCCAGAAATGTTACATGCTGTATATTTCTGTGATCATTTCTGGACTGCAGGAAAAGATTTTCGTCTGCAGTTTGCCTAGGAAATGGTTGGAAGGTTTGCTGCAGGTGATCTGCGAAGAGGTTAGCCTTTTCTTTGCCATTTCTTGCCCAAGACCCGTATTCCTCTTTTATGGGCGGTGCTTGTTTTGCTGGTGTTTTTAAAGATTTGACAGCTTTCCATAGCGAGTATTCTGTATCTTTATGCGCTGATAGCTTATTCAAGTATCTGCCAACTGATTCGTTCTTCACAATTTTTAGAAGCCTTTTGAGTTCATTGCACAATGTGTTAAGAATCTTTTTATTCTCAGGTGTTCTGATTCTTTGCCAAGTCTTACGAGCTTTGTGTTTTTTCCAGATTAATTCTTTAACTGCATATGGATAATTTATATCCATATTCCTGTTTTTTTGACCAATAGGGGTGCTTATCCATGCTGCTTGCTGGATATTTGTATTGAATAGCTCAATTTCTTCTTCTAGTTGGAATGAGGTTTTTATCGGGACCTGTAGGTTTATGCTATCTTCTAATGTTTGTCTGAATATGAGCCAGTTTGTTTTATGATTTATAAGACGTGGTCGACTTTCGTCATAAGAACTGGAGAATGATCTGACGACAGATCATCTTTATTTTCTACATGAATGTAGTTATCAGATATTCCTTTTCCTACATAGAAGTCTATTAGGTCTGGGATTTTATTCTGGTCTACCGGCCAGTGTGTTGGCACAGCACTTGAATGAAAATCACAATTTAATGCTCGTCCTGCTGAATATAGCTCTCTACCTTTGGTGTTTGTTAGTCTTCAGCCCCAAAAGGTATTTTTGGCATTAAAGTCACCTCCGACTATAAAATAACTTCCCAGGGTTTGGAAAAATCTAATATAGTCGTCTTTTTTTAGATTATGTTTTGGTGGGCAGTATATTGCAGATACTTTAATTTTCATTTTGTTTAATATGTGTACATTTATGGTTGTAGCTTGCATTTTTTCTTCCTCAATTTTGGAGTCTTCGTAGTGTTTGATTGAGTCTTTTACGAGTAACGCAGATCCTCCCCTTGCCCTATCCGCTGGGTGAATAGCATGATAACAGCAGTATCCAGATATGTTTAAGTTATTTGATCTGGTTAGGTGACTTTCTGTGATTAAGCAAATATCTATTTTTTCAGTGTTTAGGAAAACTAATAATTCTTCAATGTGCTGCATTAGCCCATTTGCATTCCAAGTTACTATTTTTATTTCATTATTCATACTGATTCTTTGGTCACTTCGTATTTGATAAACTTGTCTAATTGCTTGAATTTTTCAAATATTTTATTATTTGTGTCCTTTTGTTCTTCAAGTCTTGTATTTAGTTTATCTACCATATTAAGTATTTCCTCAAGCATTTGGCTATCGTTGTGTCTCACAACTTTATTGGGTTCTTTGTGTATACTAATTACTTTAGTATGTTGTTTCTTTTTATTTAACGTCTTAGTAGGTTCGTTTTGCTTAGTATTCACTTTTGTTTGCTGTTTTTTACTAGCCATTTCTTCAGTAGTCCCTTTTTGTTTAATAATTTCTACGTATGTTTTGGGTATCGTCTTACTATTTGTTATGTTATCTGACATTGTTTGACTGGGTAGCTCTTTTTCTACCATCCCTTTCTTTTGTATTTGTGATTTTCGTTGCCGGTTTCTGATTTTTTGCAATTCTTGGGCTACCTCACATCCCCTATAGTTTGCAGGATGGTTTTTCTTGCAGTTGATGCAGTTGCGTGGTGTGTTTTTACTGGCAGTGCAATTCTGTGTTAAATGCCTTCCGGCACATCTGACACATCTTGCTTCGCGCGAGCAATATTTCTGCGTGTGGTCAAAACCTTGACACTTCTTACACTGTGGTATTGCGTCAGTTGTTTTCCGCAGTGGTTCAATTTTAACTCTCATGTTAAGGATGGAGCATAGTTTGTATATACTTTCTGATTTCTCTTTGCTGCCAAATGTCAGCATAAAGAGTGGAAGGGCTCTATTGCATACCACTTGCTTTCCTTCTTCATCTGTTTTTTTCTCTTTTTTTTAAGATGTTGACTGCATCGAGCAGGTGCATGCCTTTCTGCTGCAAATCTTCTATAATACTTTCCCTATCACATGTTGGATGAAGGCCCCTAGCCATAACCTTGATGGGTCTGTTATTTTTATCTTCATATGTGTACCATTGGATATGAGTTTTACTGAGCTTCTTCGCAAGAGCTCTGTATGTATCTGAATCTGCAGTATGGATTTTCTCAACATCATTGTTCCAAGCTACTATTTTATAGTTCTTGCTTGGTACTGAGCTCAGAAGTGTCTTAACCTCAGCGAAACTAGCTATTCCAATTATATTAATTGGTGGAGGCGGTCTTGCCTTCTTAATATCTGGTTGGTTGGGTGTTACCTTATTTTTTGTAACTTTTTTTTTGCCTATTGTGGGCAATTTGCCTGGACTTATGCCTAGTGAAGACAATGCTTTACGCTTTTTGCTTGGTCTCTCTTTCTCCTTTATTATCCAGTCAGTTTCTCTTAGGAGTTCCTCCTCGTCCGTGAGGTACTCACGGCATTTTGCTTGCGGTTTTAATTTAAGTTCCTCTATGAAATAGAACATATTATGCTTGTATTATGCAAGTCGGATCTTTACTTCATATGTAGACAGGGGCATGTTGGCTACTTTAGTGACTATTTCCAAGCATACATTGTTGACAATAGTAAAAATTCATTGTAATTACACTCTGTTCTCGAATTTGATGGTCCTCCAATTGATTTATATCTCCTTAATAATGGAAAAATGGATTTCAGACTTAAAAAAATTAAACGTTTAAATCATTTCTTTTTTTATATATCATAAGCTTATAAAACACGAATTCAATTGTGTACTACTCGTATGTAAAACTAAAAAAAAAAGGAGAAAAATAAAAAAAAAATTAAATAAAGGAATTGTTTTATTTTTATTTAATCTTTTTTTTCAGCCAAATATAATATATGGGACATCAATTGGGATAACCACATTAATTTGATAAGATATACTATTTATTAATAATGACACACTTTGAAGTAATAGGATGATACCGTTAAACATAAGTAGTGGGTTTTAATGGGATTTTCCTTTACTTTTAATAGTTTCTACGATTCCTACTTATTATTTTTCGTCACATTAAATTAATAGGAGATGTATTAAAAGTAATGCTGTATACTATTAAAGATTAATAGGACACAGCATAAATATTAAATGGCAATCCTATTGAAAAAAGAGAAAGAATAGAGCATTGATATAATGGTTTTGAAAGTATTATTTTCATGGTACAAATCCCATTGACTAATTTTAATAGTAAAAAACTGTGAAATTAATAGGAAAAATAATTCGTTTAATAGGATTTTGTTCTGAGTGTACGTGTCAAACAACAAACGCCATCGCAATATGGTAATATTGCAAAACTGAATCATTATGGTAATACTTGCTAAAAGGAAAGGCACTAACCCGGCAGGCACTACCACTGCTGTGCATGGTGCTGATCCTGGACTGAGAGGGAATGTTTGGGTCAGAGCTATACGGATTTGAGGGTCGCGAGTTGGAACGTTGGAAGCATAACCGGTCAAAGTTACGAGCTGGAAGAGATGATGAATAGTAGGCGGGTGGATATCTTGTGTGTCGTGCGCGTTTCTTGGACGTTAGGACAACAGATTACAAGATGTTTTACTACGGAACGGAGAAGGCTAGGAATGGAATCGGTATCATCCTCGCGGCAGAGCTACTTGGTAACGTCTTGAGCATTTCGAAGTCCAGCGACCGTTTGATGTCTCTCAAACTAGTAATACAAGGAGAGGTGTGGAATATTGTCAGTGCATATGCTCCCCAAAATGGGTGCGATCAGAAAGATATAGATGCATTTTGGGCAGATTTCCACAATCTCCTTAAGAACATCCCAAAGACAGAGTTTCTGTTTGTTGGAGGAGATTTGAATGGACATGTCGGGAAATCAAACGAAGACTATGAAGACTGCCATGGAGGACTAGGATATGGCACCAGGAACCTTCCTGGTGAAGACATCCTAAGCATGTGCAAATTACACGGTCTTAACGTGTTAAATACTATGTTCATCAAACAAAGCCGACACCTGATCACTTTCAGCAGTGGTGGAGATGAAACTCAGATTGACTACCATTTGGTAGGCAGTTTCATGAAGCCTCGAGTCAAGGATTGCAAAGTGATCCTGGGAGAGGCGATCGCTCGGCAACACCGTCTCCTGCTAACAGAATTTTTTATGAAAACACCGAAGAAAAGCAAACAAACAAGGGTCTCTGAGAAAATCCAGTGGTACAATCTGGACAAAGAAAAAGGCGAGGCTTTTGTTTTCGTAATGAAAAATTACATTTCTCACACCACCAACGGAGCTGAGGATGAATAGTGCAGAGCACAAAATATGTGTGATTCCCTACAGCGAACTTGCTTCAAGAAGGTCAAATCACTGCTAGGAGCTTCAAAAGGCCACCATCAACACGCCAAAGAAACATGATGGTGGAGTGATGAAGCTAAGATGGTGATAAATGAGAAGAAAGCGGCTTTCAAAGCTTGGTCAAAGTGCCCCTCTAATAATAGAGACGAAAAAGCTCGCCACGAAATGGAATACATATGTTGTAAGAAAAAAGCGGAGAAGAGGTGCGCCCAGCTTCAAGCAGTGAGTACGAAGGGGCTGTATCGGGAGCTGGACAAAATATCTTCCCCAGTTGCTGATCCAAATCAGGCTATCCAAGAGCGCAAACATCTTCAAAATAGCAGCCCAAAGAAGGAGGAATGCTCAGGACATTCGTTCGCCAAAGTTCATTAACGATGTTCATGTGCAGCTTTTTGTGGATGACGACAAAATTCTACAGAGGTGGCGGCAGTATTGTGAAGAACTTTTGAATGAACAGTTTCCCCGACTATACTTTCCAAGAGCCACCCCTAACTCTGAAGAAATACCCGACATTACAGTCGAAGAAATTAGTGAGGTGGTTAGATACTCCAAAAAACAAAAAGCGGTTGGGCCAGACGAGATGCTCTCTGAGTTCTGGAAAAAGATGGGAGACATCGGGTTCAGATGGCTCAGAATTCTCATCTCCGAATTCGTGAGAGGTGATCCAATGCCGAATCAATGGAGGGAAAGTTAGCTTCTCCCTATATACAAATGGAAGGGTGATACACGAAACTGTGATAACTACCGTTCGATCAAGTTGTTGCCACACACCATGAAGATCGTTGAGCGGGTATTAGCTGGCCGACTGCGAAAAATAATACGGCTATCTGATGATCAGTGCGGGTTTGTCGCAGTTAAATCAACCACAGATGCAATCCAAAGTATAAGGATCATAATGGAAAAACATCGTGATTCCTCAAAAGATTTGCATATTGTATTGGTTGACTTTGAAAAGGCATTCGACAGACAACCACGAGATCTGATATGGGTGGCGCTAAGACATCGAGAGGTTCCAGAAACCTATGTACAGATGATCATGGACATGTACGAAGGAGCAAAGGCAAAAGTAAGATGCCCCGCTGGAGTAACCGAAGAGTTCCGAATCAAAGTCGGGGGTGCACCAGGGAAGCGTTTTAAGACCTTTACCCTTTATTACAGTTCTTGACTATCTGCTTGAAGGTAAAGTGACGGACCCCAAGGTACATCAGTTATTCTTTACTGACGATGGAGCCATCATAAGCGAGGATCCTACATCTCTGCAACGAGCACTTGATGTGTGGGTGGACGTTTTGGAGGGAAATGTGTATCGCATTAGTTCAAAAAAGACAGAGTACTTGTGCTGCCCGTTCTGTGATCCACACAGAACTATTCCGGACATTTATTTGTATGGAACAGCGCTTCCCAAGTGCGAAAAGTTCAAATATCTGGGATCTATGATCAATAGCAAAGCAACTTGTGATGACGACAGCACTCATCGCATAAGCGTAGGGTGGATGAAGTGGCGAGAAAATTCCGCTATCTTCTGTGACAGAAAAATGCCCCCTAAGTTGAAAGGAAGGCTCTACACCACAGTTGTGCGTCCACCGTTCACGTACGGTTCACAATGTTGGACTATGTAATAAAAGTATGAGAGTAAGTTAACGACAGCTGAGATGAAGATGCTTCGCATGACAGCAGGAGTGACTAACCTTGATCGAATAACAAGTTCGAAGATCCGTGGAAGCTTTCACATCAAGGAAACCATCGTACAAAAGATGGAGCGCGACCGGTTCAGCTGGTATTGCCACGTTCAAAGAAAAGATCATGTGAACCATGTTAAAGAGACAATATCAATGAATGTTCCAAAGACATCGCGATGTAGGAAAGGCAGGCCTATAAATGCCTGGATCAGACAAATGCGACGACATCGGCATTTCATTGGCCTCAGTAACCGAGTGATCCAAAATCGGCGAGCCTGCCGATATTTTTTGAGGTCAAATAGGCGAACCCGACAGGTAGGTCAGTAGAAATGCGGTGAAGTGGGAGGGTTGTGATCCCTTGTTTTCGGATCATAACCTCGCTGAAAAAGGAAGAAGAAGAAGACATGGAAATTTGTAGATATTAATTTTTTTTTAATTATTCTGAAGACTTTTTGATGAGCTTTGCTTGTCTTTTATACAAGTAAGATGGGTGATTTCGTTTCGAGGTCCAACAAAAGTCTGCGGGTATTCTCGACGACCATTTTCCTTGATATCGCTTTTCCATCGCCATTATGTCTTGGTGAAATCTCTCCCCATGCTTGTCGCTTACGGCACCTAAGTTTTCAGGGAAAAACTCCAAATGGAAATCAAGGAAATGAATCTTTAAGGACATTTTGCATCCCAAGCCTTCGTAGTTTTGTAATAGCTTAGAAATGATTTCCTTATAGTTTGGTGACTTTGTATTGCCTAAAAAGTTGTGTGTCACTTCAACAAAAGAAAGCCATGCATTTTTTTTTGTATATTTAGTCTGTCAATAAAATTGGAGTCCTTCATGACCTTTCTTATATCTGGGCCTATAAAAATGCCTTCTTTTAATTTAGCTTCGCTCAATCTGGGGAACAGAGTCTAGAGAAAACCTTCTTCAGTTTTATCCATGGCTTTGACAAAGTTTTTCATAAGTCCCGATTTTATGTGTAAGGGCGGCAAAATGATGTTGTTTGGCTTTTCTAAGGGGCTTTGAGCAATATTTTTTTGTCCAGTTGTACAATATAATGACTCCTCATTGGCGATTCTTTTTTTATTATAGTGTTGATTGCTAGCTCTGCTATCCTGTCAGTAACCAATGTCAAGTAAAGGGTAAGCCAACAGCTAGTGTGGAAGTTTTCATTAAATTAAAGACACATTTGTTTTGAAATTAATGAAGAACTTTATCGGTCCATAGTAATTATGAATCGTTCATGTCACCACCACGGCTTCCGTTGCAAGCGACCATCCGAAGGTCAAAATTATTGATGACTTTTTGAAGAATAAGGGGGTCAATGACCGCAATTTCAGTTTGGATGTTATGTTTGAGATGCATTCATAATTGCCATGGACGGAACTTTATTAATCAATAAAGTTCTATATTGATTTCGTAATAAATGTGTATCTAATTTAATAAAAACTTCCACACTAGGTGTTACTTACTTACTTACTTAGGTGGCGCTACAGTTCGGGGTGAACCTGGGCCTCAACCAAAAAGACTCTCCATTTAGCTCGGTCTTTAGCTAATTGCCTCCAGTTGCGCACTCCCACTTGGTCGAGGTCCCCTTGAACTTGTGCACGAGACCTACGGCGAGGAGATCCTTTACTGCGTCGTCCCTCGGGGTTAGATTTGAAGACTCTGCGGGCCGGAGCGTTGGTGTCCATTGGCTCTACATGTCCTAGCCATCTCAGACGTCCAATAAGCAGTTCTTTGAATTGGTCGATGTCGCTGTACAGCTCGGATAGTTCGTGATTGAATCTTCTCCTCCAAAACCCGTTAACGCAAACGGAACCGAAAATCTTACGAAGAATTTTTCTCTCGAAGCGACCAAGGATATCTTCATGCTCTTTTAATAAAGTCCATGTTTCAGCGCCATAAAGCAGGACTGGGATGATCAGAGTCTTATACAGAGTCTCCTTAGTTGTTCGAGATATGGCTTTACTGTTGAATTGCCTTATAAGCCCAAAAAAAGAGCGATTGGTAAGAGTTATTCTTCGCTCGATTTCTGCGCTGATCTCGATTTTCGAGTTTATAGCAGAGCTAAGGTAGACAAAGTCCCTTACTACCTCGAAGTTATAGCTGCCCACTGTGACGTTCTGTTCAAATCTTCGGTGTTGCCTGTCCCTTCTAGTTGACAGCATATACTTGGTCTTGCCGCCTTAATGCTTGCAAACGCACCGGTGACAGCCCGCTGAGTTCTTCCGATAATGTCTATTTCGTCGGCGTATGCAAGCAGTTGTACAGACTTGTAATAGATTGTGCCTCCGGTGTTGGCTTGTGAGTTCCGCACAATCCGTTCAAGTGCAATGTTAAAGAAGTCAAACGACAGCGCGTCACCTTGTCTAAAACCTTTTTTGACATCAAAGGTCTCGGTGAGGTCATTAACGACCTTGATGGAGCAGTGAGCGTTCTACATCGTCATCCTGCACAGACGAACAAGTTTGACTGGGATGTCAAAACTAGGCATGGCTCTATTAAGCTCTTCTCTAAAGATGCTGTCATAGGCGGCCTTGAAATCGATAAAGAGGTGGTGAGTATCGATTTGGAATTCTTGGGTTTTCTCCAGGATCTGCCGAAGTGTGAAAATTTGATCGATGGTGGACATTCCTGGCCAGAAACCGCACTGATAGGGTCCAATCAGGCTGTTGATAAAAGGCTTCAGGCTTTCACTTAATAATGATCAGAGAAAAGAACTTGTATGCGATGTTGAGGAGACTGATGCCTCTATAATTGGCGCAGTTGAGGAGGTCTCCTTTCTTGTGGATCGGGCAAACGATGCTGAGATTCCATTCATCAGGCATACACTCGTCTGACCAAATCTTAGACAGGAGTTGATGAATGCACTCTACCAATTCATCCCCAGCTGCCTTGAAAAGTTCGGCCGGTAAGCCGTCAGGTCCAGCAGCCTTGTTGGATTTTAGCTTGGATATTGCTATCCTCACTTCCTCTTGGTCAGGTGGATGGAAATTTTGACTATCATTGTCTATGTTGAATGGTTCATTCTGCCTGACAGCGGGATGTTGGTCTTCGTCGCCGGTATACAGTCTGCAGAAGTAGTTTTTCCATATTCTCAGCACCGACTGTGATTCTACTACGAGGTTTCCATTTTCATCTCTACAGGTTTCTGTACGGGTATTGCTCCTCTGACACATTCTTTTTACCTTTTGGTAAAACTTCCGTACATTGTTCCTGGAGTATAAACTCTCGATATTCTCAAACGCGCGCTTCTCATGCTCTTTCTTCTTCTTTTGGAGAAGCCCATGTTCTTCCCGTCTCTTTTGCTCGTAGAGCTCACGAGCAGCTCTCGTTTTCCTTTGCAGCGCCGCTTTGTATGCCTCTTGTTTTGCTGCATGCACTCGCCGGCATTCTTCGCCAAACCAGTTTCGCGGTGGTGGCCGAGCGAGAACCAGCACATCAGTCACGGCGTTTCTGATGGCATGTTGGCAGCGTTGTCACTGGTCTTTCGCATAGGGATGATTGAGAGATTTCGGGATACGCGTTCAGCGAAGAGTCTGGCGGTCTCTTGCGATTGTAGCTTTTCGACGTTAAATTCTCACAGTGATTCTTCTTTGTTGCTCGGATTGGGATATCCGCATTCGTACCTTGGCTACAACAAGGTAATGATCCGAGTCTATGTTGGCCGCTCGGAAGGTCCGGACATCCAGAATACTGGAGGCATGCTTTGCGTCGATCGCAATATGATCAATTTGGTTGATCGTTACATGATCATTGGACCGCCATGTCTGCTTATGAATATTGAGATGAGGAAACCATGTGCTTGCTATGGTGACATTTCGCTCCACAGCGAAATCAATTAGCCTTAGTCCGTTATCAGACGTGGTGTCGTGTAGGCTATGCTTACCGACTGCCCTACCAAAGACGTCCTCCTTTCCTATTTTGGCGTTAAAATCGCCCAATACGATTTTAACGTCGTATTTAGGACATTGCTCGTATGTTTTGTTGAGGAGCTCGCAGAAACACTCTTTGGTGGCAGGGTCCTTTTCTTCCGTGGGTGCATGAACACATATTAGGCTTATGTTAGCGAATTTAGCCTTGATCCGGATAGTCATAATACGCTCGCTTACGTGTCGGAAGTTTAAGACTTCTTGCTGAAGTCTGCCGCGTATGACAAATCCGCTTCCGAATAAGCGTTGCCTGTTGCCTCTGTAGCAATCACCGTAGTAGATGCCACAGTTTTTCATCCTCTTTTTGCCCGGCCCATCCCATCGCATTTCTTGGATGGCGGTAATATCTGCTTTATAGCAGTCTAGGGCCTCTGCTAGTTGTTTGGCTGCACGTGGTCTGTAAAGGGACAGAACATTCCACGTACAGATCCGAAGGTCGTTATCCTTATTTCGTTTGCTGGGGTCGTCATTAGTTGAGTCATCCTTATCCGAGGCTTTTGGTTGTTTCGGAACCATAGATTTTGTACGTGGTAGTGAAGTTACCCCGACGGCACAACCCCCAACCTGGAGGTCAGACTGATTGGTCTGAAATCTTTCGCGTTCTCATGTCCGCGCCTCCCCACCTTCGGAATTAAAACCACTCTCACCCGTCTCCATGAGTGGGGTACATGGTTATTTAAAATGCAGCTCCTGAAAATCGGTACGAGCCATGGGATTGCTACCTCTTGCATTTTTTGTAGCATAATGACCAGAATGCCATCTAGGCCTGGCGATTTATAAGGGGCGAAGCT
Source organism: Brachypalpus laphriformis (assembly GCA_945910035.1). Classification (NCBI taxonomy): domain Eukaryota; kingdom Metazoa; phylum Arthropoda; class Insecta; order Diptera; family Syrphidae; genus Brachypalpus; species Brachypalpus laphriformis. The sequence goes on along the minus strand of OX246754.1, from coordinate 194,224,464 downwards.
GCGAATGGCCCAGAAGATTTTTTCTTCGGTAATAATGGGTATTATATGTTCCCAGGATTGCAGGCATTGCGTGTTAGGCCCTGTGCAACTGTCTTTACATCCGGGAAAGTGGGTGTGCATTAAGACCTTTAAGGACTCTGCAGTTGACTCCTAGCGGAGTCTTTGAGGGTATCAACTGATTGGCAATATTCTATCCAGGACTGTTTCTTGGCCACTCTGATAGCTTTTTTGTATATTTTAAGGCTGTCCGTGTAAGGCTGCCAGTATTTGCACTTGTAGCAGATATTGAAGGTCTCTCTAGTCAGTTTCCTGAGGTTACAGAGTTCTTCGTTCCACCACGGAGGGAAGGCTTTTTTTGCTGTATTTGACCGGACACGCAACTTTAAAAGCATTATTGAAGGCTTTTTCGAAGTTCTTTACTTTTGTGTCTAGTTCTGCAGTTGAGGTTATTATAGGGTTTGGAGTAGCTTGGATCTAACGACTTGACTAAACTTTATCCAGTCGGCTCTTTTGGGGTTCCTGTAGGGTTTGGGAGTCTCGATATCGAAATCTACATCGAAGAGGATCCAATTATGGTCTGAAAAAACTTCAGATTGGATACTCTCCAGTTTTCGACTTTCATACTACTACTGTTATTAGAGAGTGTAACGTCTATGACATCTTCCCAGCCGTTGAAATTATCCGTACTCGGAAAAATAAAGGTTGGAGTGTTGCCCTTGTTACATATTGAGAGGTTATTTGCAAGGATATATTCGAACAAGGAGTCACCTCGCTCATTGCTTTCGGAACTGCCCCATAGCACGTGCCTGGCATTTGCGTCGCAGCCCATAAGCAGGTTGGTCTTTGTTGTGGAGATAGCCGTCACCATATCTTGAAATTCTTCCGGCGGTGCTTGACGGTCGTGTGCCATGTAGGCAGAGGAGATGTATAGGTCTGCACTACCTGCGTTCTCTATTTTGACCGTTGTTAAATCGGATGAGCTAAAATTTGGACATATAAAGGCTTTATGTTTTTTTTAGCTAAAATGCAGGTTCCTGGCTTACCATGATTTATGTTATTCCGGTTGTAAAAAAGGCTGTGTTGGTTGCAGTTGAGGCCCTTAATGTCAGGGCCGTTTACCCAGGGTTCTTGGACAATCTTCTTCTTCCTTTTATCAGCGAGGCTATGATCCGAAAACAAAGGATCACAACCCTCCCACTTCACCGCATTTCTACTGATCCGCCTGTGGGGTTCGCCTATTTGACCTCAGAAAATATCGGCAGGCCTGCCGATTTTGGATCACTCGGTTACTGAGGCCAATGAAATGCCGATGTCGTCGCATTTGTCTGATCCAAGCGTTTATAGGCCTGCCTTTCCTACATCGCGATGTCTTTGGAACGTGCATTAATATTGCCTTTTTAACAGGGTTCAAATGATCTCTTCTTTGAACGTGGCAATACCAACTGAGCCGGTCGCGCTCTATTTTTTGTACGATGGTTTCCTTGATGTGAAAGTTTCCACGGATCTTCGAACTTCTTATTCGATCAAGCTTTGTCACTCCTGCTGTCATGCGAAGCATCTTCATCTCAGCTGCCGTTAACTTACTCTCATACTTTTTGTACATCGTCCAACATTGTGAACCGTATGTGAGCGCTGGACATACAACTGCGGTGTAGAGCCATCCTTTCAACTTAGGGGACATTTTTCTGTCACAGAAGATAGCGGAATTTTCTCGCCATTTCATACACCCTACGCTTACACGATGATTGATGTCGTCATCACAAGTTGCTTTGCTATTGATCATAGATCCCAGATATTTGAACTTTTCGCACTTGGGAAGCACTTTTCCATTCAAATAAATGTCTGGAATAGGCCTGAGTGGATCAGAGAGCGGGCAGCACAAGTACTCTGTCTTTTTTGAACTAATGTGATACCCATTTCCTTCCAAAAAGTCCACCCACACATCAAGTGCTCGTTGCAGGGATGTAGGATCCTCACTTATGATGGCTCCATCATCAGCAAAGAATAACTGATGTACCTTGGGGTCCATCACTTTACCTTCAAGCAGATAATCAAGGACTGTAATAAAGAGCAAAGGACTTAAAACGCTTCCCTGGTGCACCCCAACTTTGATTGGGAACTCTTCGGTTACTCCAGCGGGGCATCTTACTTTTGTCTTTGCTCCTTCGTAAATGTCCATGATCATCTGTACATAGATTTCTGGAACCTCTCGATGTCTTAGCGCCACCCATATCAGATCTCGTGGTTGTCTGTCGAATGCCTTTTCAAAGTCAACCAATACAATATGCAAATCCCTTAAGGAATCACGATGTTTTTCCATTATGATCCTTATACTTTGGATTGCATCTGTGGTTGATTTACCCGAGACAAACCCGCACTGATCATCAGATAGTCGTATTATTTTTCGCAGTCGGCCACCTAATACCCGCTCAAGGATCTTCATGGTGTGTGACATCAGCTTGATCAAACGGTAACTATCACAGTTTCGCGTATCACCCTTCCCTTTGTATACAGGGAGAAGCTAACTTTCCCTCCATTGATTCGGCATTGGATCACCTCTCACAAATTTGGAGATGAGAATTCTGAGCCATCTGAACCCGATGTCTCCCATCTTTTTCCAGAACTCAGAGGGTATCTCGTCTGGCCCAACCGCTTTTCGTTTTTTGGAGTATTTGACCGCCTCACTAACTTCTTCGACTGTAATGTCGGGTATTTCTTCACAGTTAGGGGTGGCTCTTGGAAAGTATAGCCGGGGAAACTGTTCATTCAAAAGCTCTTCACAATACTGCCGCCAGGGTTCTTGGACAATGTTGATGTCAATGTTTTCCTCCTTAAGAAAAACCACCAGATTATCTGTAGCACTAATCGAGTGGTGCAGATTAATCTGAATGACTTTCAGCATTAGTATTATCGGTGTTATTTGTAGTTTGGGTTGTGGTTTCAATCCTCATGTCCTCCAATAATTTGTTGGCATCGTCGACTTCGTTTAAGTCGTCAGTGAGACCAGAGGGTCGGAAAATTTTAACTTTGGCATGCCTGATGCCGAAGCGGAGTTTGCATCCTTTCTTCTCAATGGAGACAGCAATGTCCTCAATAATAAGAAGAAGAAGGAAGGAAGGAAAGGGTATTATTGTGGGGTTCCTCAACCTTGATAATTTTCCATTCATCCATGGGAATCGTAGGGCTATGTAGCTTCAGGCAATTTAGCAATAGGTTGTCGTTAATGGCCATGTTAGGGAGCCAAATGCGGATTCTCGGTCTCCTCGGAATCTCTCTGGCTAGGATCAGCTTGAGTCTCAAGCCGTCCCATGCGTCACGGATCTTATGAACGCAGCCGCTTAGGAATTCCTTAGAGAAGGCGTCCTCGCATTTGATGACCCTGTATCTTCGTATGATCTCAGCTGAGTCGACGCAGGGCAGCGGTCCTCCTTGGTTGTTAATAAGATAGTCCATGACCATCTCGGATAGTTTGACCTCAATGGCTCCCCAAACTTCAGTCATTGCCTTGCCGTCGCTAGAGAGCTCGTCTACCAGGGCGACTTGGAGGTCGTCTCTGATAACTTCGCTGACAGTTCGTGTAGCTTGGAAAGCCGAGGAGATAGAAGATTCATTGGGGGTGGGTGTTGACAGCTTAGGGACTTTGATCCTTTGGGAATCGGACTTGATTTCCTCCTGGGATCGGTTACCATTTGCTGCATCGCTTTTTTGAAAATTGTGGGGTATTGCGGAAGTTGATGTACTCATCGACAACCTTCTGGTATTTGATTTTATCGGCCAGGTCCCTTTCGGAAGCCGTGCCGGCCACCTCTTTCTTAGTAATCTTACCCAGAATGAAGATGACACGCTGGTACGCGCTTTTCCTACGGTTGCTGGCCGACATGAGTGCTTAGCGCTTATGGGCACTAAGTCGAGTGTTCGACGCTGTGGCTGTAGTGGTTGTTAATGGTTTGGGGAGCGTCTCGCTCTCCGCTGTCTTTTCCTGGCTGGAAACGAGCAGTTCATCTTCCGATGAAGTGCCAGGAAATTATTTTTTTTTTTTTTGTTATATTTTTATTTTCATTTCCTTTTGTTTCATTTTTGTTCATTTTTAATTTTTTGGATTTTGGACCCACGAGTAATAAGGAATTATGGGCAGTCCCTACAGCGCCGTAGTATCGGGAAGGCAAAATACGACGGACGATCGGGAGGCAAAATACAACGGGCCCCGCCCGTGCGTCCAAAAGAGCAGAGACTGGTTTAACCCACAGCCTTGCATTCTTGGGGACGGTTTCGCGCACTAAGCGCTCACTCCACCACTGAAATCAGGTACCTCGATCCGATGACCAAAATGCATAAATAGAGAATTAAGCTATTGAGGAGCTAAGAATTCTGTACAAAGCCTCCTGGTCTTGGCAACCCCATCTTGACATCGTACAAGACTGCTGTGGTGATTATTTCCGGCTGGCACCCACGTGGAGGGTTAGGATGAGAATTTTTGCCAGCCATCAAAAGGAGGTAAGTTCAACGAGGAATCTAAAGCAGAACCAGACGTACTAGGGAAAACTCTCGTGCAGCCGAGATAAGCAGTTCTTTGGAGTTTGGCACAAAAACAGTCACATATTTACATGAATATCCTTTCCACCAAACAACCGACGCGAGGAATGGTCTCATCATGGCCATACAGATCCAGAGGACCTTATGACGTATAAGTAATAGATCTGGCCAAAAACACACTTACACTGTTAGAAAACTAAGAGCGCCTTTGATGTTTTCGACTGACATGCTTAGACCAAAGAAGTTTCTTATCCAGAAGCACTACTATATATTTGGCTTCACATCACACCGACTACTATTGGCGGTGATTTGAAACACAAGCTTATGACTACTACCAAATTTTAAACTCCGGCTTTTTATAGCTTATTACCTCCCCCTTTCTCATGTATCACATTTTCTTGTTAAGCATTACGGCTCCAATCCTATCCCTTTCCGATGCCAGCACGCATATTAACAAAGTATGTGCCTTGTGGCACCGGTAATAATGTCGAAATGTTTCCCTTCTGCAAGCCATTATTCCTTACTACTAAAATAAGTACTCATTAAAGAAATCCCCTTGATTAACATTTAATTTATTCCACCCATAAGCAGCTGTAATTGTTAAAGGACCTCAATTTAATTAATCATGAGTATGCCCTGTTTAATATCACCATGTCACAAAGTGGCCTAAAAAAAAAATCCAATCCTAAATCCAGTTGAAGAAAGGTCAATTGAAACACCACTGACACAGCCAGACAAAAATAAAAGGCGCACGCACAAAACACCATCATGGCCGAGCACACATTATGACATTAACAAGACTTTGTCCATAATCAGCTAAGGGCTCCATTAAGCTGCCTTATTCCTTTCGTAGTCAATTTCGTTCCTCTTTTCCACCCACAAGTCAGTTGTGTTCGCCAAAGATCATCGGTCGCAAACCATCATGTGCCTACTTCCTATCAACAAAATACCAGAATTATTTTCTCAATACATAAAAGGACATTTTCGCTCCCAGAAAACGGGAAAATGAAAAGGAGAACCAAACCAAAAAAAATAAAAAAAAAATTGTCAAAAATTCCGATTCAATTTGTCAAACTTGACATTGGCAAATGGCGATTTGGTTAAGTTTTTCGTCCTCGTTGTCGCCAAGAAGACAATAGCATCGGCAGGACCCCATGACTAGTGTAATCTATTATTATGAAGCTGTTTTTTGCGCCGCGCGTTCATCCTTATTAACTGATCCATCTCAGTAGTATTGCTGTGTCTGTCTCCTGCTTTTGAGTTTTTGTTCCTTTGCTGAGCTGTCCTTTGGCAGCATGACATCAAATTAATAAATTTTGATGAAGCCCCTTATCTTCATTCCATTCACTTCAGTTCAGTTCAGTAAATCGCTGGCTGTCGGAGCGCTTTTTTTTTTTGTTAAGCCTCTTCCCTGGATGTATAGAATCTTGTTTGAATGTAAAAAAAAGTTGAACTCTGTGTTACTTGTCGCAAAGGCATTGATTGATAACTTTAAAGGCACTGACTGTGTGCACTGGCGTTTTGTTATCCTTATTCCCAGGACCTTTCCGCGCCAGGATAATGCGCACTCTATTGAACTTTGTTGCGGGTGCTTGACGCGGCGCGTGGTGGAAGTAGTTGTCTGCACGATAACATAATCCTCAGTTGGAAAGTTACTGGAGCAGAGTAACGTCAGAGGGCAAAGGCAAATGTCCAATGTAATTGGTGTGGAAATGAATGCCTCTACATCGATATTTCTATAACCTCGTGCTCGTGGATTCAGGGATTATTATGACGGATTGAAGGCCATAAATTGTTGTTCAATGATGCGTTAGCATTTCATGTTCGTTCGTTTCAACCCGCTGGGATTTTCACGTCGGGTTATTGTGGGTACCCTGATGCAATGCGGGATAAAGATAAATGGAGACAAAGAATACAACATGATGGATATGCAAATGGATTAATTCGATATCAAGTTGATGATGATGTTGATGGAATTATTCGTTCATTCCTTTTACTTGTATCTTGGATGGATTTGAATAAGAACGCAGTGCTTTGTCACCGATTATCATCATCTGACTCATGGAATTTGTTCTGATGTAGGTACGACGCGGAGACGTGACTGCTGGTTTCAATTCAAATTGAGTTTTGGTCAACATGGGAACTGCTTGCATGATTAATTTTCTGCGTGGTATTTGAAAGACAGGTTTGGCGACGGTTTACATCATGTAATCTTATTAACTTCAAGCCAATGTCAGTCAATATTTTTGTCCATAGATTTATGAAATATGTGCGCCGTGACGCAGCGTTTAGTGTATCGGACCACTTGCGCGTGAAGTTCCATGTTCGAATCCCAGAAAACACCAAACGTTTTGCACGGTTCTACCTCTCGCGAACGTCTGACAAACATTCGAGAGTATTGTTGTCACGAGAAAGCTTCTGAAAACAAATAGCCCTTCGGATATGGACTAAACTGTAGGTCCCTTCCATTCGTGTTAAAAATATATATATATATTTTTTTTTAGAGTTATGAATTCCATCCTCTTCCTCCTGCATTTGTTGTTCATATTTCTGAGAGATGTCGAATTAGCTCACCTTGCTGGGTCCCTTTTTAACTCTCTCACACGGTGCTCTTAGCCACAAGTACTCTCTGGATTTCTCCAGAGTTCCTTCCTGGCCTCAATCACTTGTGTCAACCCTAACATTTCTTTGAAGGTTATCTGCATAATCCCCTCGCTTTATAATCAGCGATGATGTCTCCACGTCTTCAAGGCAGAGATATTGTCGAAAACGCTTTCAGTTATCTGGCAGTGTAAGGATGCTTTTGGCAAGACATGGGGCTTATTACCGACTAAGATCATTTAGATCTGTACGGTTATGGCATCCGTTCTCAGTGGAAGGGGCTTCCGGTAAATATGTGAATGCCTTTTGCGCTGAACTCCAAAGAACGGCCTATCTCCTGATCGTAGTCTTAAACCCAAAACTTGCCTTTATTGTGTACATAGAGGCGAGAACCTTAAGACCGTCAGCATTCTCTGGCAATGCCGCCGGATGTTTAATAGAACCCAGGGACTTAGTCCCAGATTGCGACACTAGATTTACAAGTCCAAGATTCCAGTATGTAAGCTTGTGCATTACAGGTGTGATGAGAGAAAATCCATTTGCTCTGCTTTCCTCCTTTGCATCATCTTACTGAAAGTGAAGCCAGAAAGACTCTGTACTTCATATGTGTAGTGTTCGGATGGCGGATCATTGTCATTGGGCGATTCAGGGGTGGTAGGATGCAAAGTCTTCTTAGGAGTATACCGAGTCATTGGGAGTATTTTTAAGAGTGTTGGATTGGCCCTGAGCCAGGCGACATTGTATTTTACACACACGGTTTCTTATTGACGGCCTTTCTGGAGCTGAAGTTTACTCCAGATATGCTGAGATTGAACAATCTGCAGGCGAAGGGCAGATGCAGAGATATTATGGGAACACCATCTTATGGTTGCTACTCTCCAACCACGCACTGCTGCAGTTCGAAGATCCCACGACAACACAACGTCGATAGACTAAGTGATCCCTCACCGCGCCAACAATTAAGGGAGCACCTTTCGCAAGGTATGGAAGCAATCAGCAATCATCCAAGACCATTGGTGTGATGTTAAAAATGGTTTTATATCTGGTGGTGAAAGAATTGTCGGTCGATCGCGGGGAAGACATAGGGCGTGGCATTTCGAGGATACCTGGAGACGGATCGACGAACGAAAAGAGCTAAAAGCTCGCGTTACAGCTACTACCGCAGCAGGGAAAAGCGAGCTAGAGTCCCTATATCGCATGAATATAAGAGAAGTTTAGCCTAGCGTATAACATGACAGTCGCAACTGCATCAATGCGCTGGCTACAGAATCACCAAAGAGCTGGCAGGTGGTCACAGCCCCAGTCAACACCCAATGAAAAGCCTAGACGGTTCCTTGCCCATTTCGGATGAGATGCAGCTCAAGATATGGAAAGAGAATTTTGCTACAGTTTTGAACCGCGTATTCACTAGCGATATGCACCCAAATCAGACTGAGGTGCCCGATGTGAGAAGTTCCCGATTACGCACCACGACTCCCAGTAAGGATGAGATCACTGCCGCGATCAAAGCACTTAAAACCAACAAGGCGGTTGGACTTGACGGTATTCCCGCAGAGCTCTTACGAGCAGCGCCAACAACATCGGCTAAGCTACTGCCTCCACTGATATAGAGAGCTTTCCTGAGGGGTATCTGCGTGACGCCTGCTGTAGCCAATATCTCAAATCATCCTGAAGCGAATCAAACAACTTCTCAAATACACACTTGATGCCGAACAAGCAGGTTTCCGCTATGGATCCTCCTGCGTCGACCAGATAAACACTCTGCGGATTATCATCGCACAGTGCATTGAATATTGATCGCCACTTCATCTGCTATTCATCGATTTTGGGAATCCGTTCGATAGTGTCAACAGAGAGTTTATTTGGCGTGCGTTACACAGGCTACAATGAAGGGTGTAAATGCCACGTTCTGCAGAGAGGAAGGTTGTCTGAGGAGTTTGAGATCCCAAATGGGGTAAGACAAGGAGCTTTGCCGACGCGAAACATAGGAATTTGATGGACTTTTACATCCCAACTGAAAAATCTTGACTACGCTGACTATGCTTACTCTCTTACAGAATTATGGACGTCCACCAAATAACAGCAGACGTGGAGAGAGAGGCAGGCGTCGGTGGGCTGAAAATTAATACGGCAAAACCTAAAATGATCAGCCTTGGAACAAACTCATCGACTCAAATATGCATTGCTTGACAACCGGTAGAGAGTGTAGAGGCTTTCCAATATCTTGGGAGTATTGTCTCGACCGATGGTGGAACCGAACTGGATATAGCCAACAGGAACGCAAAAGCAAAGTCCGCGTTCGGGATGTTGTCCAAAATATGGCGAAGCAATGCATTCATACGACCAAGATAAGACTGTTTCGCTCCAACCTTGAATCAGTGCTGTTATATGGATGTAGCACGTGGAGAGTGACCACTGCTATCAACAGAGAGCTGAAAACGGTCGTTAATAGGTGCCTGCACAATATGTTAAGGATTTTCTGGCCCAATCGCATCTTTAACGAACACCTTTACGAAAGAACGAGTCAGGAACCAATAGGCACAACCATCCAACGACGGAAGTGGCAGTGGATTGGTCCCACGTTCCGAAAGGGTGACAGTTCCATAGCGAACCATGCTATGCAATGGAACCCTTTAATTCAAGTTGGCAGACTACCTGGTGGTCCAAGGAGAACATAGCGCAGAATAATCGGGAAGAAGACACGACAGATGAGGAAAGCTGGGTAGGGCTGAGACACATTGCCAGAAATCGTGCACAATGGCCAGATAAAAATCGAATTAATTTAAACTCAGTCTTCGAAAAAGAACGACTTTATTTAATGACTGTTGGAACAAGACTCTTTTCTCAGTCAATTACTTTCTAGCTTGTCTTGGGGTCATTTCAATTGTTGAATGATACCTATCATTGTAATTTCCTACTGCTTTATGTATCCTTTGTTCTACTGATATGTCTTTTTCTATTGCTTGAATATTTTCTATTAAAGTAGAATGTAGTCTTTCGACATCAGAATTCCCAGTATGACTATTGGGCTTCGTCCAATGTATTTTAATCCCTTTTTCCTGTAAATATTTAACAACTTGTTCCGATTTAAACTCATTATCCATAATCATTTTTCTTGGTGTATCAAAAGTAGCTGTGTAGCATTCTACTATAGCAATCTTTTTAATCCAGTTTCTGTCATTAATTAAATATGCAACAGCGAATTTAGTTAATTTATCGATAATGGTAACAAAACTTTGCTTTTTGTAATGGAAAATGTCTATGGTATATGGATAATTTCATTTCTTCGATTTGGTGTTTCGGTAGTGTTAAACCATGGTTTTATTGGATTTCTGTCATACTTTATTCCCTGACACGTTTCACAATAATTAATGATAAGTTGTATATGTTCCTGTAACTTTGGATAATATTTTTTATCTTTAAGTGTCTGATAGGTTTCATTGATACCGCTGTGTAGTGATTCATTAGTATGATACAGTGATATTTGTTTGTGACACTCTTCTTCATTTTCTATTTCTTGTGCTCTTTTCGTTACTTTCCAAAACTTAATTCTTAAATTGCCCGAGAAAAGTTCTATTATGCATTGTTGTACTTTGTTATATTCTCTATCATCTACTTCTGAATAAATTCCTATATGTCCCGAGGTAACATTTCTCTTTAATACTTCTTTAATTGTTATTTCTTCGCTTTGTGGATTGATCTGAATAATTTTTCTTTTATGCAATATTTCTATCTCCCTAGTTGGACTATAAGTTAGAATTATCTGCATTTTGTCTTTATTTACTATCTCTTCTCTTATATGTATATGGTTTTGTAATTGTATTGTGTCAGACAGGTCCATATTGGATTCACTGCTGTTCCTTTTATTTATTTGTGGACTATTTTCTAACCTACTCGGCTACTTTATTTTCCTTGCCCTTAAGATACTCAATCTCATAATTATATTCTTGCAACTTTAGAACCCACCTTTGATTTCTTGGCGAAAATTCTTTCCCTTTATACTTCGAATTTAAATAATTTATTGGTACATGGTCAGTGACAATATTAAACTTTCTTCCGTACAAATAAGGTCGAAAATAATTTACCGAAAAAACTATAGCTAAAAACTCTTTATCTGTTACGCTATAATTTTTCTCGTGGTTGTTCAACGTTCTGGATACATAACATATCGGATGACCGTCTAATTAGTCCCTGAGTTGCCAAATGGAAAGATCCATGGTATCAGCATGGACCTCTACTAGTCTAAGCTACACGAACCGAACCAAACCTAACATAGCCCATACTTGTACTTTCTTGATGGGCCGATGGACTTACCGTCTTATCCCAATAATTGAGACTTGGATAAACCGCAGACATGGTGAAGTTAACTTTTACATAACACAACTACTAACGGGACATGGTTGCTTTCGGTCATACCTATGTATACTAAGAATGTTGACTCCCCCAATTGTCCATCGTGCAGTGATACTCCCGAAGATGTGGAGCGTGTATTCTTTTACTGCTCACGATTCCAGCTACAAAGAAAAGCTATACAAAGAGTACTGAGAATATAGTTCATCACATGGTAGAATCCGAAAATAAGTGGAACGTAGTGACCTCGTTTGCCAAAGATATGTATATGCCAAGAAATGAGGCGACTAGAGGGAAAAAGGAGAGAGAGCGAGAAAAATGCACGAAGTAACATCGTGAACGCGAGTAGTAGACACGCAGGCATATTCCAAAATATACCTACGCAAAGGCACATGCAGACGGACATGCGCACACAACAACACGCAAATGTTTAGAGAAAAGTGTGATGCAGCAACTGCGTATACTCGTAGAGTAGTGATGGGCATATTCGAATGATTTAAAGAATCGAGACATAAGCACTCGATGATCCGTATAATCGAATGATCATTCAAGATATGAGTGCTATCTCAAGACATCGTCTAAGATCATTCGAATGATTTACTACACCTATCTTCTACGAAGCAGCGAGAACCAAGAACGAGCGCAAAGATGAAACACCTCGAAGGAGTAAATATCTCGAGACATCGTTTAAAATCATTCCACCTTTAAAATGAATGGAGTACTATCTTACTCGGATACACATCTTATATCTCGAATTGTGATATGAGTGGAATCGATAACTTTTCTTGTGTATGTATTCATCCACTGTGGATATTCTCATATGCATATAGCACTTATATCTCGAATGATCATTCGAAAAGCGAGAACTGAGACATGAGAAATGAGATATGAGTGATGAATGGTGAAAGGTGAGATATGAGACACGGGTATTTGTGTTTACTCTTTGCTTTCGTTCTTGGTTCTCGCTGCTTCGTAGGAAGTATGTAGGTATAGTAGATCATTCGAATGATTTTATACGATGTCTCGTGATATTTAGCCTTTGCTCTCGTCCTTGGTTCCCGCTGCTTCGTAGGAAGTAGGTACGTAGTAAGTCATTCGAATGATTTAAGACGATGTCTTGAGATATTTACCCTTTGCGATAGTTCTCGGTTCTAGCTTCTTCGCTGAAGTATGTAGTTATAATAAGATATCTCGAGATATTGGAAGAATCGATTATAATCGATTATATCATTCGAATGCGCCCATCCTAGTATAGAGGAACGAACAAGGAGATACGAAAGGAATGAAGTGGCAACTCTGGCAGCTAAAAAAAAAGTGACGAAAAGTCAAACCTGCCCCACGAATGCCTTGGCACCTGGTGGTGCCGCATGGGAACAACATATGTATATATTTGGCGCAACAGCTCATCAAGTGCCTAGCTTATCGCAACTAGTCGTGTTGTGTGCGTTATATATTTTGCACGAATGGATGGGACTTACAGTTTTGTGGCGTATTTCCAATGGCCATTTTTATTTGGTTTTTGACAAGCTTTTACTGTTGTATGGTTGTATAACGTTCGCAGATGAACAATAGGACAGAGAAATAGGAGGGGTTTATTAGCACGTAATCAAATCATGCAGGATCATGGAGTCGGGCATAACTCGTAGCACGAGAAATAGATTTAAGTGTCCGTGAAGAATAAAAAAAACTAACTTTATTTAATTTAATACAATTTATTACACACTAAAAGTTCTTAAAGTAATACACGATTCAAGACGGGGGAATGAACTACGTATCATCCACCTTTTGCTACCTGCATTTATTATATTTTTTCCATACATTTATCCACACTCAATTCTGGGAATCGATCGAATGATCGTTGCAGACTTTAGGTCAGCACAATAGCATTTCGCATGAAATGAACTGAATTGATAAAATTGCTTACTTTGCTGTGTTGCTATATTTTTAATGAACTCGTATGACCTGAATTAATAACATTATATATATGTCAGGTGCTGGGTGATACGTAACTTCTTCCTCCTCATGATTAGAATTCTCCTGAATTCTATTCGTAAATTAAAGTTGTATTCTTTTTTGTTGTATACATAAAAAGGATAATATGGCAAACATTATTAATATTATTACAACAAATGCTATGTTTATTTGAAATGATAAATTCTTTATAAATTCAACTTCTTTTATTTCTTTAATATTATCTATATGATCAAAAACAATTTTTTCAAAATTTAATGTTTTATTTGGTTTATAGTTTTCGACATAACTTGGGTAGTAAAATCTTTGTTTTTGTATTTGTTTGACATTAGAGAATTTATGTTCCATTAAGTATAATGTACGATTCGTAAACGTTATTAAATAATTACAGCTAATCTTAAGCTGCCTATCATCACAAGTGTGAGTTACATTTGATTCGAAGTCTTTTACAAGTATAGTTTCGTCATCGAATGGTACAATTTCAGTTTTTCTATTCATTCTAGGTTTACAATTTTGTCTGATTATGTAATGCTTTCAATAAGTTCGTTTAATACTTTATTTTGTTGAAATTTCTATATTCTATTATTATATTCTACACTGATAGTACCAATATCCAAATCATCGGCTGAAAGTTTAACTGGTCTTTTAACGTTCGTTATATGAATTTCGTCTAACTTTGCTTTCTTATATTTCGGTAGGTGCTTATGCTTAACTGCCTTGTAATTTTTAATAATACCTGATGTTCTTCTTTCTTCATAATCTCTTTTAGTATTAAGTTTAACTAATCTTTTATTCTTGGTTGACTTTAAATTCTCGTAAACTCTTTCTAAACTGATCTTACCTGTTTGTACCTGTTGAGGAGTAGATCTTATTGTTGAATGAAACCTCTTATTATAATTTCTTATTGCTTGCTTTATCGTTAAATTACTATCATTAAGCAATAATATTCTTAATTTGTTTGCCAAAGTATTATGAAACCTTTCTACATTTGTGTGAGAGTCTGGTTTAGTTAAATGTAAGCTTATTCCCTCTTTTCTAAAAGTTCCTTTATTTGAATTGCTTAAAATTCATTGTCTGCTATTATCTTATTTGGCTTACCTATTTTAGCAAAAGGTTACTCTAACTGTTCAATTAATGTAATATGGTTTCTATCTGTCAAGTAATATTCGGCACCAAATTTTGAAAATTTGTCGATTGCTGTCAGAAAGTTGCACTTCTTAAAGACATAAGTGTCTATATGAATAATTTGATTTATATTTGTCGGTGTTTCCGTAAATTTAAATTTTGGCTTTATTGGGTTACGATCATACTTTGCTGCTTTACAGACGTCACACTGACTTATTACTATTTGAATTAATTCTAGTAATTTGGGGTAATATATTTTGTATTTAATCTGATTAAATCTTTCTTGAATACCTGAGTGTAAGCTTTCCCTGACATGGTACAAAGATATTTGTTTAATCGCTTCGACTTCCGTTTTTAAGTCTTGTGCTCTGTACGAACATTTAATAAATTTTATTTGTGGACCATTGGAAAATAATTCAATGAGCTTTTCTTGAACGATGTTATATTGGTAATCGGGAACTTGGGAATATATTCCGGTAATGCCTCTCTTTATGAATCTCCTAAATATGTCTGTCAATCTTGTCATGTCATAGTCTGATATGTAAATTATCCTCTTTCCATTTATAACTGCGATCTCTTGAGTTTTATTATTTGTTAAAATAATCTGTGTTTTATATTTGTTTACGATTTCTTCTTTGATAGCTATATGATCAAGTAATTCTTCTTCTCCTGAGTGTATGGTTGCCATCGTAATGTCGTCTTCTATGTTAAATATAACATCTGATTCTATGTCACTTTTGCTAGAAATTGGCGAAAAATGTTATATGTTAGGGGTCTCCGATTCCTCTCCTCCCTCAGATTTAACGCCCTCGTTAATTTTTGTTCGGCTTAGAAAATCTGCCACTTTGTTATCCTTACCTTTTAGATATTCAATTTCGAATTGATATTCTCCCAATTTGAGTAACCAACGTTGATGTCTTGGTGACATATCTTTTCCTCGTTATTTGGCGTGAAGGTATTTTATAGGTTGATGGTCCGTCAGAATCTTAAACTTATTTCCATATAGATATGGTCTGAAATAATTTACAGACCGCATAATGGCTAAAAATTCCTTATCTGTTGCGGAATAATTGTGCTCATGGTTGTTTAACGTTCTCGATGCGAAGCAGACAGGGTGACCTTCTTGTGAAAGAACGGCACCTATCGCATAGTTTGAGGCATCAGTCGTTAACGTGAACGTTTTCTCAAAATTTGGGAAATGTAATACTGGATGAATGGTAATAAGATTCTTTAATTTCTCGAATGCTTCAATATAATTCGGATCATTACTATTTACCATACAATTTTTCTTTAAATATTTTGTCATGGGTTGGGCTACTTTTACGTAGTCCTTGACAAATTTCCGGTAGTAACCACTAAGACCTAAAAAAACTCTTAATCTCGCGCTGAGTCTTTGGAATGCCTACATTTTTAATGGCTTCAATCTTATTAGGATTTGGCTTCAAACCTTCTTCAGTTATTATATGACCTAAGAATTCTGTTTCCTTTTTCATGAAGTTGCATTTATCTATTTGTATCTTTAGATTTTTAGATTCTAATACTTGAAAAATGTCTTTTATTGCTCTAACATGTTCTTTTAGTGACGTGCTAAAAATGAGTATATCGTCCAGATATACGACGCAGGTTTTATTTATGTAATCTCTTAATATATGATTCATAAGGCGTTGGAAAGTTGCCGGGGCGTTTTTTAACTCGAACGGCATCCTTATGAACTCATAGAGACCATGTGGCGTAACAAACGCAGTTTTGTGTCTGTCTTCCTTTTTTATTAAAATTTGGTGATAACCCATCGCTAGGTCTATCGTTGAAAAATATTGGGCTTTCCCCAATTTATTTAGGATTGAGTCAATATTTGATAACGGAAACTTATCGTCGACCGTTACGTCATTTAACTTCCAATAATCTATAACGAAGCGGTACTTTTTATTCCCTGAATTGTCCATTTTCTTGGGGACAACTATCAAAGGACTAGAGTATTTTGAATTGCTCTGTTGTATAATGCCTTGCTCTTTCATTTCCTGTATTTGTCTCCTGACTTCCTCTTCGTGCTTGGGTGGGTAACGATATAGCTTTGCTTTGATCTGCTGGTCAGTAGTTGTTCTTATTTCATGCAGTATTTCGGGAGTACTAGTGAGTTTATCACCCTCTTTAAAAAAAACAGCGACTTAAACTTTCTAATAATTTTTTCAATTTCTTGATATTCCTCGGGGTTGAGGTGGTCTAGCTTCAAATGTTTAATGTTATCGTCTACATATTCTAGGGTATGAATTTCATCAAATGATATTGACCTATATTGCAATTTAATGGTCTGTCCGTTAAGTTTTCTTATACCTGCTTCTAGGTCTATTAACGTGTTTAATTTGCTAAGTAAGTCTGTGCCTATTATGAACTGATATTTTCGTTCGGGTAGACTTTTTACTTTCCAACGAATAATAGCTCCTGTTGGTGCTTTTAATTCATCGGGTGCAGTAGTATGTACTTCAAAATCAAAGGATCCCTTACCGTTAATTGTAGAAAATGGTACTGGTTTAATTTTTTCTGTTTTAGAAATATTAATCTTGTCATCTATGAGACTAAGTGAGGATCCTGTATCAATTAAGGCTAAATATTTCTGTTTGTTTATTGTTATTTCAATGGTTGGTAATTCTTCTGAGGCTATTTGATAAAAAAACTCGGCGTTATCAGTTTTGACCTGATTGATTTGATCGATATTGCTAAAAGACGTTTTTAATCCCTGCTCAGTCACATTCTGTTTGCGGCGATTTTGGCCCGAATTTGATCTAAGGTTTCCTGATTGTACGACTTGTCTATCTATAGTATTAACCTGCCCTTGTTGAATATTGGAAACATCCATGGGCTCGGGTTGCCTATTGAAATATTGCTGGCGGTACTGCCCAGAGTTTCTATTATTGCCTGACTGTTGATAATATCTTCTATTTTGCCCTGATCG
Source organism: Brachypalpus laphriformis (assembly GCA_945910035.1). Lineage (NCBI taxonomy): Eukaryota > Metazoa > Arthropoda > Insecta > Diptera > Syrphidae > Brachypalpus > Brachypalpus laphriformis. The sequence continues at coordinate 194,206,934 of OX246754.1, read as the reverse complement.
GTTATGATTCTGATTATTGTTTAAGTTAGAATTGTTAGGGTAGTAATTATTAGGAAACTGATTATTGTGGTAGTTATTCCCTGAACGATATTGCTGATCGTTACTATCTCTATTTTGTTGCCTGAAATTATTCGGTGTTGGTCTTTTACTGTCTTTATTAATAACTCTATTTTTTGTAAATTCTGGTCTTATGCAAGAGTCTTCGTATCTACGTCTTCTCATTACTAATAGAATATTCTCTAACACATTTTCCTCATATATTCTTTCTAGGAGTGTTCCCTGTGTCATTTCTCTGATAGTATTTACTAAAATTGCACTTATGTTACTAAGGTTTATAAAATTATCACCTTCGTAATATATAATTAGATCATCAGTCTTATATTTTAATTGTTGTATTTCTATCCCTAATTCACTTACGCTATTTACTTTGAGACTGCTTATACTTCGGTACAGTTGAAAGGGCTTGATGTCCGGCTTGTAGCGCAATTTCAGCGTTGCTTTGATGAGATCCCAGTTGTCTGGTTGTGGTACATTTATCACCATGTTCTTCGCCACCAGTGGGCGCCGTGGCGTAAGTGGTTAGTGTGTCGGATCACTACGCATGAGGTTCCAAGTTCGAATCCTACAAAACACCAACAAGTTTTTTCACGGTCCCACCTCTCGCGAGCGTCTGACAAACATCCGAGAGTATTGTTGTCTCGAAAAAGCTTCTCAAATCGCCGTTCGGATACGGCACTAAACTGTAGGTCCCTTCCATTCGTGTGAAAAATATAACGCACACAACATGAGTGGTTGCGAGAAGCTAGGCCCTGGCACTTAAAGAGCTGTTGCGCCAAATATTTTTTATTTTTTTTTTCTTCGCCTCTCCCTGGATTTTCCCGTAGTAGATCGCTAATGTAAATGCTCGTCTTGATTCCTCGTTGTTAATCTCGGCCAAGTAATAATCCACATTCCGGATAAACGAAGTTATAGTAATATCACCATGTCCCGTGAAAGTAGGCATGTGTTTTACATGGTTGATGATTTGGTCTCGTCTGACGTCTCGATCTCGATTTTGGAGACCTTGATATGCGTTTCTCAGTGCTTCCAGTTGTTGGTTTCTTCGTTGGAGCTCTGCAAATAGCTCTTCAATGTTTTCGTTATTTACCGCCATTTGTTGAATTTAATTTAGTTTTCCTTTTTCTCACTTAAACACTTTATTATGTCCACCGAATGCGTTCGTAAATGGACCCGGTTTGTATTTGAACTTTGCGATACTTTTCAATGTACACCAATCTTAAACGATTTTATTTGTGTAGTTATTTTCACTATGGTACTTAGTCGTACGCGTTTTTTATTTTTCATATTTGTTCGAAATCACTAGATAATCCGTTTTAGGATTATCCTACCGACTGCGCCAGAAATAGATTTAAGTGTCCGTGAAGAATAAAAAAAACTAACTTTATTTAATTCAACGCAATTTATTACACACTAAAAGTTCTTAAAGTAATACACGATTCAAGACGGGGGAGCGAACTACGTATCATCCACCTTTTGCTACCTGCATTTATTATATTTTGTCCATACATTTATCCACACTCAATTCTGGGAATCGATCGAATGATCGTTGCAGACTTTAGGTCAGCACAATTGCATTTCGCATGAAATGAACTGAATTGATAAAATTGCTTACTTTGCTGTGTTGCTATATTTTTAATGAACTCGTATGACCTGAATTAATAACATTGCTTATTTAGCAGATGTTGTTATGCTTTTGATGAAATCATCATATATGTCAGGTGCTGGGTGATACGTAACTCACGTGCTACAAACATGCCCATCAAAAAAATACTACCAGAGCTGTGTACATCCTCAAGAACCTTACGGCCTTTCAAGAGTGCTCAAGTATCATACAATGACAGGCAAGCAACCTCCAACCAAATTGACCATTTTGCTATCAGCCGCCGCTTTAGAAGCAGTCTCCTGGACGTCCGAAACAGACGAGGGGCAGATGTGGGGATAGTACGTGATCACCATCTTATGATAGCTACTCTCCAACTACGCACTGCTGCAGTTCGAAGATCCCACGACAACACAAGAATGCCCAGGTTCAACATCGATAGACTTAGTGATCCCTCAGTGCGCCAACAATTAAGGGAGCACTTTTCGCAAGGTGTGGAAGCAATCAGCAGCTCAATGCCCGCAACCATCCAAGACCATTGGTGTGCTGTGAAAAATGTTTTTACATCTGGCGCTGAAAGAATTGTCGGTCGATCGCAGGGAAGACATAGGGCGTGGCTTTCCGAGGATACCTGGAGACGGATTGACGAACGAAAACAGCTAAAAGCTCGCGTTGCAGCTACCCCAGCAGCAAGGAGAAGCGAGCTAGAGTCCCTATATCGCATGAAGATGAGAGAAGTTCAGCGTAGCGTACGACGTGACAAGCGCAACTACATCAACGCGCTGGCTACAGAAGCAGAAGAAGCTGCACGGAGGTGCGACAGCAGGACTGTCTACAGAATCACGAAAGAGCTGACAGGTGGTCGCAGCTCCAGCCAATACCTAGTGAAAAGCCTAGACGGCTCCTTGCTCATTTCGGATGAGGACCAGCTCAAGAGATGGAAAGAGCATTTTGCTACGGTTTTGAACCGTGTATTCGCTAGCGACATGCTCCCAAATCAGACTGAGATGCCCGAGGTGAGAAGTTCCCGAATACGCACCACGACTCCCAGTAAAGATGAGATCATTACCGCGATCAAGGCACTCAAAACCAACAAGGCGGTAGGACTTGACGGTATTCCAGCAGAGCTCTTACGAGCAACGCCAACAACATCGGCTGAGCTTCTGCTTCCACTTATAGATAGAGCTTGGGAAGCTGAGAGCTTTCCTAACGAGTGGAAAAAGGGAATGATCGTCAAGCTTCCTAAGAAAGGAAATTTAATGGAGTGCGGAAACTGGAGGGGTATCTGCGTGCTGCCTGCTGTAGCTAAGATAATAGCTAAAATCATCCTTGAGCGAATCAAACAACATCTCGAAGACACACTCGATGCCGAACAAGCAGGTTTCCGCTCTGGATCCTCCTGTGCCGACCACATCAACACCCTGCGGATTATCATCGAACAGTGTGTTGAATATCGATCGCCACTGCACCTGCTGTTCATCGATTTTGAGAAGGCGTTCGATAGTGTCAACAGGGAGTTTATTTGGCGTGCCTTACGCAGGAGAGGCATTCCCGATAAACTAATTGCTATTATCAAAGCTACATATGAAGGCTCCAAATGTCACGTTCTGCACAGGGGAAGGTTGTCTGAGGAATTTGAGATCCAAAGTGGGGTAAGACAAGGCTGTATCCTTTCACCAATATTATTCCTATTCGTGATTAGCGATGTGCTTCATGCAGCTTTGTCGACGGGAAACGGAGGAATTCGATGGACTCTTACATCTCAACTGAAGCATCTTGACTACGCAGACGATGTATGCTTACTCTCCCACAGAATTATGGACCTCCACCAAATGACAGCAGATGTGGAGAGGGAGGCAGGTGTCGTCGGGCTGAAAATTAATACGACAAAAACTAAAATCATCAGCCTTGGAACTAACTCATCGGCTCAAATATGCATTGCTGGACAACCGGTAGAGAGAGTAGAGGATTTCCAGTATCTTGGGAGTATTGTCTCGACCGATGGTGGAACCGAACTGGATATAGCCAACAGGATCGCCAAAGCAAAGTCCGCGTTCGGGATGTTGTCCAAAATATGGCGAAGCAATGCAATCAGTTTGAGCACCAAAATAAGACTGTTCCGCTCCAACGTTGAATCCGTGCTGCTATATAGTTGCAGCACGTGGAGAGTGACCACTACTATCACCAGAAAGCTGCAAACGTTCGTTAATAGGTGTCTGCGCAATATCTTAAGGATTTTCTGGCCCAATCGTATCTCTAACGAACACCTTTACGAGAGAACGGGTCAGGAACCAATAGGCACAACTATCCAACGGCGGAAGTGGCAGTGGATTGGTCACACGTTCCGAAAGGGTGACAGCTCCATAGCGAACCATGCTATGCAATGGAACCCTCTAACTCAGGATGGCAGAAGACCTGGCGGTCCGCGGAAAACATGGCGCAGAACAGCCGAGAAGGAGGCACGGCAGTTAGGGAAAAGTTGGGGAGAACTCAGACACATTGCCAGAAACCGTACACGATGGCGCGTAGGCGTAGTAGAGGCCCTAGGACCCACAAGGGGATACAGGACATAATGAAATGAAAAATTAAGTATCATACTCGTAAGTCTATAAAATAGATTTTAACTGAATTATGTTTCTTAATTAACCTGCGGACTTGTAATGAATGCCTGCTTGCTAGCTGATTAAATTTTATAAACCTCGCATAGCCATTATCACCTTTAAAAAGCCTTTCACCATCCTAAAAGCCAACAAAATATACACTTAGTCATCTCGAAAAATCCATAAAATAAAATTTCCCGCTGACAAGGTAATTTGCTTGTCGTACTGCAATAATTTATTTACCAACATCTTTCCCTCAAGAAAAAAACGTCAAAAGAAAAAAACCAGAGAAAATGTCGAAAAACTTTCAAAGTCAAAATATATTAGCGAAATTACCCCCCGCTCAACGTCTTGGCGCACCCCGCGAAGAAATAAATTATTTCGCAATCTTTGCACAAATTCCCCCCAACAATAAATTCCCATTACTAAGCAATTAATTCCCGTTTCACTTTTTGAAAGTAATAAAATGTACCAGCAGGAGTAGATCTTCTTACCGCTTCCGGTTCAATCCTTACAATCCCCATGGAGCCAATCCCCGTCACCAAAGGAAAAAGGAACATACCACTTACGCTGTTTATGTTTTGACACAATTATAAAACGGGCGGGCGAAAAGGCCAAATACTCTGACAGGAGGGGTACCTCCAGTCACCACAAACAGGACCGCTCTCTGTTTTGGCAAAAATTCGGATCCTTATTCGTATCCGTTGAACTGAACATGATTTATTGTACGAGCGACCATTAATTTCGTTTCGTCGGCGATACATTCGGTTAGATATCGCGCTCAGGTATGAATGCGACAGCGGATACCTTTTGCTGGGCGATAAACTTTTTCCTGTTGCCTGCTAAGCACACGGGCCCAAAGAAATCGTTCCGAAAGGACACATTTCTATGGGTTGCGGGAGCAGTTAATTTCAACACACACACACAGCCAGCCATATAGAGATACGTCAACCTTTGGCCAAAAAGTTGAACCGGAAGGAAGGGTGAGAGGAAGTGTTTTTGGGCTTCCTTCGGATGCTTTTTGTGTCTTTCTCTTTGTCGATATGCCGAAAAGCAAGTTTTCGGTGAAAAAGTTTTCGAAGGTCATGCGATAAAGTCCATGTAAATTGCTCACCCTTGTACGGGTATGTTCGATAGGATAAATGGAAAAGGAACTTATGCTCCAACGACCTGTCTGTCTTAAGTAGCTGTGCTATGGGGTTGTTATATGGAATGTTTTCCCTTTTGGAGGGAGTTAACGGCCTGGCAAAGTGTCATATCAAATGGGCATGCAGTTACGTTTACCGCTGGAGTTGGGTAAGCGCGTGGTCCTGGAAAATTCTATAGCTGACAGCTATTAAGAGTTATTCTACATATGGTGAACACTGGTGCCAATAATGAGTTAAGGGGACAGCAAAACGCCACATATAATATTGGAAAAAGTTGAGAGTCTTTCCACAATAATTTATCCTTAGATTTGATAAAAAAAAAAAATTAGAATGAATTAGAATTAGTTTCCATTGTCAGTTTTGGAAACACTCGAAGGACTCAGTCACAACTGGTCCATTCTACTACTATAGAGCGAAACCCTGGTTTACCCATTTTATTGGAATTTCTTTGTCTTTGTAAGAAATCAAGCAAGCTCTTCAGTTATGAGGTAGTGTGGTAGAGGACTACACTTCAGCGGACCAAGAACATAAATCTTCCCAAATCAAGTTGTGGAATACGTGCCAAGGACTGAATGGTGCAGTGAATGAAAAATAAAGACGTGCACCGCAAGCTCAATGTCCCTATGAGATACCGGGTGAACTCTCATAGTAACCAGCCTTTCACCTGTATGCGAGCTGTGCAGGTGCTTACCTTACTTTCTCGCCTTACTCGTGGGAACATCAATGGATACAATAGAAAACAACAAAAACAAAATTGAAAAACAAAAACAAATCACGAATATGCTAACGGAGTCAGATGAGGAACCTTCACCTATTTCTGAGAGAGGAAATCCCTCACCTCAAAAATACGTTACTCAGACGTAAAAAATATCAAGCGACGAAAACAACGGCAATGCAGAAAAACTCAAAACCTAGCTGGAGCATGAATACTTCACTGGAGCTCAGAAACACCGAATCGGAGCCAAGATCCGCAGTGGCTTTGCACACGAAGAAGTCAAGCGCATGGAAAAAGAGCACTATGCGAAAGTCCTAGCTGAAAGAAAAAAATAAAAACATAGCAAGGACAGTGGACCCAGGAACACCAAGCGTTGCATGTCCACTGACAACTCTCCTCAAACTGTACATAAGAAACACAGACGGCACACAGAGTCACGTAGGAACACCTGTGCAGTCATGCAGAGAGGAGATCGAAGAGACCTTCATAAAGTCCACCACAGGTAGCCGCAAAAAAAAACTCCTTTTAAAAAGTACATGTCAATGGTTTCGAAGCCCCACTCAGCCGCACGCAAAAGCTCAAGCAGCAAAGAAAACATAAAGGTAAAGGCTTTGGATGTAGCACAGGAGCAACCCATGACATCAGGACTGTCCTATAGGGATATTATGGCCCAATGTAAAGTTGCCATCATGCACGCTATGCATCCGGAGGAGACACTCACATACTTACTTACTTAGGTGGCGCTACAGTTCGGGGTAAACCTGGGCCTCAACCAACAAGCCTCTCCATTTAGCTCGGTCTTTAGCTAATTGCCTCCAGCTGCGCACTCCGAGTTGGTCGAGGTCCCCTTGACCTTGCGCGCGCCACCTACGGCGAGAGGTCCTCTACTGCGACGTCCCTCGGGGTTAGATTCGAAGACTCTGCGTGCCGGAGCGTTGGTGTCCATTGGCTCTACATGTCCTAGCTATCTCAGACGTCCAATATGCAGATTTTTGAATAGGTCGATGCCGCTGTACAGCTCGTATAGTTCGTGATTGAATCTTCTCCTCCAAAACCCGTCAACGCAAACGGAACCTAATATTTTACGAAGAATTTTTCTCTCGAGCGACCAAGGATATCTTCATCCTCTTTTAATAAAGTCCATGTTTCAGCTCCGTAAAGCACGACTGGGATGATCAAAGTCTTATACAGAGACTCCTTAGTTGTTCGAGATAGGGCTTTACTGTTAAATTGCCCTATAAGCCCAAAAAAACAGCGATTAGCAAGAGTTATTCTTCGCTTGATTTCTGTGCTGATCTTGTTTTTCGAGTTTATAGCAGAGCCAAGGTAGACAAAGTACGCTTACGCTTACGCTTCTGTTCAATTCGACGGTGTTTATTGTCCCTTCTCGTTGACAGCATATACTTGGTTTTGCTCTCGTTTATCGCTTAACCCATTTAGGTCGCTTCCGCCTCAATGCTTGCAAACGCACCGGTGATAGCCCGCTAAATTCTTCCAATAATAGCAATATCGTCTGCGTATGCAATCAGGTGTACAGACTTATGATAGATTGTGTCTCCGGTGTTGACTTGCGAGTTCTGCACAATCCGTTCAAGTACAATGTTAAATAAGTCACATGACAGCGCGTCACCTTGTCTAAAACCTATTTTGACATCAAAGGTCTCGTTGAGGTCGTTACCGACCTTGATGGAGCAGCGAGCGTTCTCCATCGTTATCCTGCACAGACGAATAAGTTTGGAAGCGATGTCAAAATTAGACATGACTCTATAAAGCTCTTCTCTATAGATACTGTCATAGGCGGCCTTAAACTCGATAAAGGGATGGTGAGTATCGATTTGGACTTCTTCGGTTTTCTCGAGGATCTGCCGAAGTATGAAGATCTGATCGAAGGTGCACTTTCCTGGCCTGAAACCGCACTGATAGTCAACCGCACTCTACCAGTCAGGTCCAGCAGCTCTAGTGGATTTCAGCTTGGATATTGCTATCCTCACTTCGTTTTGATCAAGTGGAGGGAAATATGGACTCTCATCGTCTATGTTGAATGGTTGGTTCTGCCTGACAGCGGGATGTTGGTCTTCGTTGCCGTTATACAGTCTGCAGAAGCAGTTTTTCCATATTCTCAGCACCGACTGTGATTCTACTACGAGGTTTCCATTTCCATCTCTACAGGTTTCTGTACGGGCATTGCTTCTCTGACACGTTCTTTTTACCTTTTGGTAAAACTTCCGTATATTGTTCCTGGAGTATAAACTCTCGATATTCTCAAACGCGCGCTCTCGTGCTCTTTCTTCTTCTTTTCGAGAAGCCGATGTTCTTTCCGTCTCTTTTGCTCGTAGAGCTCACGAGCAGCTCTCGTCTTCCGTTGCAGCGCCGCTTTGCATGCCTCTTGTTTTGCTGCATGCACTCGCCGGCATTCTTCGTCAAACCAGGGGCTTCGCGGTGGTGGGCGAGCGAGACCCAGCACATCAGTCACGGCGTTTCTGATGGCATGTTGGCAGCGTTGCCACTGGTCTTCGGCACTTGATGCTGGCGGCATAGGGATAATTGAGAGATTTCGGGATACGCGTTCAGCGAAGAGTCTGGCGGTCTCTTGCGATTGCAGCTTTTCGACGTTAAATTTTCTCACAGCGATTATTCTTTGTTGCTCAGTTTGGGATATCTGAATTCGTACCTTAGCTACAACAAGGTAATAATCCGAGTCTTTGTTGGCCGCTCGGAAAGTCCGGACATCCAGAATACTGGAGGCATGTCTTGCGTCGATCGCAATATGATCAACTTGGTTGATCAGTACATGATCATTGGACCGCCATGTCTGCTTATGAATATCGAGATGAGGAAACCATGTGCTTGCTATGGTGACATTTCACCCCACAGCGAAATCAATTAGCCTTAGTCCGTTATCAGACGTGGTGTCGTGTAGGCTATGCTTACCGACTGCCCTACCAAAGACGTTCTCCTTTCCTATTTTGGCGTTAAAATCGCCCAATACGATTTTCACGTCGTATTTAGGACATTGCTCGTATGTTTTGTTGAGGAGCTCGCAGAAACATTCTTTGGTAGCAGGGTTCTTTTCTTCCGTGGGGGCATGAACACATATTAGGCTTATGTTAGCGAATTCAGCCTTGATCCGGATAATCATAATACGCTCGCTCACGTGTCGGAAGTTTAAGACTTCTTGCCGAAGTCTGCCGCGTATAACAAATCCGCATCCGAATAAGCGTTGCCTGTTGCCATCGCACTTCCTGGATGGTGGTAATATCTGCTTTGTAGCAGTCTAGGGCCTCTGCTAGTTGTTGGGCTGCACGTGGTCTGTAAAGAGACAGAACATTCCACGTACAGATTCGAAGGTCGTTGGCCTTATTCCGTTTGCTGGGGTCGTCATTAGTTGAGTCATCCTTATTCGAACCTTTTGGTTGTTTCGGAACCATTCATTCTTCACGTGGTAGGGAAGTTACCCTGACGGCACAACCCTCAACCTGGAGGGCCAGTTCCTTTAGTTATTTCCCTAGGACGAAGGGCCGGGTACACCGATGCCAATAGTCTACTGCGGGAGTATGTGCGCTGCCGTTGGCCCATTAACGGCTCTTCCGCCAATATCTCTACTCCAAGGTCCTGACCACTATTGGAAATTCCTTACCGACCTGTGATCCGAATACGTCAAAGCAGCTCGCGCCAGGTATTCACTAAGTTCAACCTAACTGGAAACATAGACGCCACCGTTGACTTCGTCTAGGGAATTCGTCCATTGCCGCCTGGATTAGGAAGAAGTGCTCTTACAAGAAAGCACTCTTCCCCGCTCTCTCATCTGCTGCCGCCAAGAATCCCCCAAACTGAGTTCGTTACCCATTTCTTGGATTAAGGTACTAGGCACCCAGCTGTCACCGCGTGGAGGTGGAGAGTAGGAGTTGGTAGGCCTCAGATAAATGAAAACGCTTGCGTTTTCATATGATCGCATGCACTACCGTTTAACCAGCCCTTATAAACACTCACTCACTCAGCTCACTATTTTTCATGCGACCCACTCCCTTTTTTCGTTCTTGTCCAAATCATGTCAACTGGCTCAAACTTGTTTATCGCAAACTATTTTTATCGCACTGAGTAGGGCCACAAAAAAAAAAAAACAAAGCCGCTAAATGATAACTATAATCTGAAGAGTGATTAGATCACTTCTAATCTTAGCTGCTCTTTTCCTTAATTGGTCTCTGTGATCACTGTTCACTGGAGCTCACTATCTAGATCATCTTCATGTGCTCGTACATATAACAGGCGTAACGGTAAAATTGCAGTTCAAAAAGAACCGAAAATATATCCTTTTTTGAGTCTGTTCTACAGCATTCAAAAGCTCTTGCATTCATCATTAAAACTAAGAACTCGCTTCCCCTGTTGTATTCGTTCGACGCCACTGTTGAACGGATGTGAGAGTGGGGGAGATTGCACACCAATCTCACTGTGGAATAATATTTTGTCATGACATAATTCACCACTAACGAACGACCCGTAAATGGTCTAATTGCTTCGCATAGACAAGGGATCATTGTTTCTGTATGTGTGATGTTTATTACCCCAACGGTTGATGGGGGCCGCGCTGAGGCTGAGCGTTGTTGTTTTTTTTTTCTTTTTGGTTTTATGGCCCTATTGCCTTGGGATTGAATTTATGACCTGCAAATGTGGATTTCGACGACGTTGGTAACGATGATGCGACAAAAAATGCGGCGAGCGGATGTATCAAACGAGCTATTTTGTATTGCCCACTTAACGGTGCTACGTTACACAGTACAAGACACAAGGACACTGTGCTTAACGTTAGTGCGCACAATAAACACAGGAGTTCTGCTTTTTCTGAGAAGTAATACACGCCGAACTGTGAGGACTCTGTTGAAGGACGACAATGCGACAAAACACTTAAGTGACTCACAAATGACTGTGAGATGATTGGCGAATATGCTGCACACAGTAACGGTGAGCGCACCTCCTAAAAGTGGACCCTGTACGTCCCATATTGGCCCTTAAATGAATCCGGTACACTCACATAATATTTAATGCACTTTCCGATTGTTCCGTCTCATGAGTTGTGATGTGGCTTGTAACGGTCATCGTGTAGAGTGGGACGACGCTGCGGTTGTTGATCCTTACGCTGCGATGGACCACAATTAAATTTTATTGCTGGCACTTTGCTGGGATGTTAGCAATTTTGACATAATTTCTGTTCGCTGTCAGAGTGCTGATGACAGCTCGGCCGACATGGTGTCATTAGAAGTAATTGAGGCGCACATTGCGGTTTATATTTGATGAAGTGATGAAGCGTCATCTAATGGACTTGGACTTGGACTTACGACTAGTGTCTCGGCACTAGGGGGTACGACCATGTTAAATGCATTCGGCATGTTTCTTGTGTGCGAGGATAATTGAGATGAGCACAACCACATCGTGTGTGTCACACAATTGTGTAAATGCCAAGCGAATTTATTTGACATTTAAGGTGGCCTGGGGATGACAAGATGTAGTGGATTATTACTGTGGTATCTTGTTGCGAGGAATAAACACAGAACAGTTCACTGGTGTACGTCAGAAGGAACCTTAACTTTAGCAACACTTTTTATTGGGTTCCGTAACGCTACTGCACTCCCTTACTCGTTCGTCCATTTGCCTGCTTGGGTGCCACCAAATAGGCGTGACACACATGTGCCATTAAAAAAAAAATACCGTTATTTTGGAGGTAGTTCCAAACAAAAAAATAAGGGAATCAAACAATTTTTTTTTCTCGAATATATGTATGTGACACAGCTATACCTATACAAAACATGATAACTGAACTTTTAATTGTATTAATGGTCTTCTTCCTATTTCGGCGAGGTTATGATCCGAAAACAAGGGAACACAACCCTCCCAGGTCGCCGCATTTCTACCGATCCGCCTATTTGACTTCAGAAAATATCGGCAGCCCACCCGATTTTGGATCCCTCGGTTACTGAGACCAATGGAATGCCGACGTCGTCGCATTTGTGTGATCCAGGCGTTTATAGGCCTGTCTATCCTACATCGCGATGTCTTTGGAACGTTCATTGATATTGCCCTCTTAACAGGGTTCAAATGATCTCTTCTTTGAACGTGGCAATACCAGCTGAGTCGGTCGTGCTCTATTTTTTGTACGATGGTTTCTTTGATGTGAAAGCTTCCACGGATCTTCGAACTTCTTATTCGATCAAGCTTTGTCACTCCTGCTGTCATGCGAAGCATCTTCATCTCAGCTGCCGTTAATTTACTCTCATACGTTTTGTATATCGTCCAACATTGTGAACCATATGTGAGCGCTGGACATACAATTGCGGTGTAGAGCCTTCCTTTCAACTTAGGTGGCGTTTTTCTGTCACAGAAGATAGCGGAGTTTTCTCGCCACTTCATCCACCCTACGCTTACGCGATGATTGACGTCGTCATCACAAGTTGCTTTGGTATTGATCATAGATCCCAGATATTTGAACTTTTCGCACTTGGAAAGCACTGTTCCATTCAAATAAATGTTTGGAATAGGCCTGAGTGGATCAGAGAACGGGCGTATTAAGTGTTCGTTGCAGGGATGTAGGATCCTCACTTATGATGACTCCGTCACCTTAACCTCAAGCAGATAGTCAAGGACTTAAGATGCTTCCCTGGTGCACCCCGACTTTGATTGGGAAGTGTTCGGTTACTCCAGCGGGGCATCTTACTCTTGTCTTTGCTCTTTCGTTGATGTCATCTGTACATAGGTTTCTGGAACCCCTCGATGTCTTAGCGCTTGGAAAGTATAGCCGGGGACGCTTAGTATCGTCAGAGTTGTGTCTTTTTGTCTTTTTATGTTGTAATGATGAGGCAATTTAGAGTTGATTTTACCAACATTCGTGGGCTTCGAACGAATTTCTTCGACTTGTACGCCCACGCTAATTCCTATAAACCAGCTGTTTTGGCACTTAGTGAAACACAGGTAGTTGAAGAATCATCTGATTTGAAGCTGCCTGGATATAACTTAGTGCCATTATTCTTTCCCCATCGCGGACTTGCCATTTATGTCCGTAGTGATATAGTTTGCCAAGTTCCACTACAGTATGGCCACTGTTCCAATCCGGAATTTAACAACAAATGGCTAAAATTCATCGTCCGTAAGCTAATATTTCACTATTGATTTTTTTTTATAGAAGCCCTAGTGCGGATAGCAACTCAACTTTTAACGAGTTTGATGCGCTGTCCGATTCCATCACACGAATTGTCTCCCTGTATCCTCATACTGAAATCGTCATTGCGGGCGATTTCACTATACACAATTCGGAGTGGCTTCGACATTCTGGCCAGACAACACCCGCAGGAAGGTATGTTGAACTTTTCGCTGAGATAAACACTTTGACTCAGCTTTTAAATGAGCCTACACGCATGCCGGACATTGTAAGTCATTCCGCCAACACGCTGGACTTGTTTCTTACTTCGCACCCTGATAAATACACCATTGATGTTTTAGCGCCTCTAGGCCGGTCTGACCACAATATCATATCAGCTGAATTCTGGTACTCCGACCACACAGCTAAAGAAAAACTCATAAAATAAAAGTTGGGCGTTACAAGAAAGTCAACTGGGACGGCCTAAATAGTTTCTTTAGGAGATTTAACTGGTCGCTATGCTTCCTCCCTATGCCGCCGCTGACATGATTACTGACACCATTCTCTTAGGCATGAATGACTATATTCCTAACAGAATAAAGAGCATTAAACTTAAGGTAAACTCGTGGTTTGATCAGAGCTGCAAAGAGGCTATCAGGTTAAAAGAGGTAAGTCTTTGGTCTTATAAAGCCAACAATTCTGAGGAAAACCAAAAGAAGTTTGAACGGTCAAGAAATGACTGCAATGTTTACATTCGACGTGTAAAATTCCTACATGACCAAAAATTGAGGCAAAAAATTCTACAATGTCCCAAAGGTAGTAAACATTTTTGGTCATTCATCAAAAGTGTTAAAAATTCTGCCTCGTCTGCCATCCCAACGCTCATTTACAATGACATTCCAGCTGTCAGCTCCTTAGACAAAGCCAATCTGCTTGCTGCTCACTTTGCAGCGAACTCCACCATGTCAGATAGTGCTTTGTCTCCACCTGTACTTGAGAGCGTTGAATTTTCCATGGGACGAGTCCACTTTCGCACTCGTACAGTTGCAGGATCACTCAAAGGTCTTAACATACACAAATCCGCTGGTCCAGATGTTATCTCCCCCATAGTTCTGAAGAGGTGTTCTTCCACGCTGGCAAAGCCTCTGCGTAAGCTTTTCTGTTTATCCTACTCTTCTGGTCTCTTTTCGAGTAGATGGAAAACTGCATTTGTCCAGCCAGTCCCTAAAAATGGCGAATCTTCCTCCCCATCCAACTACCAACCCATTGCACTTACGTCCCTTCTTTCCAAGGTCATGGAAACGCTGATAAATCGTCAGCTTATAAAATATCTTGATTCACGAAAACTCCTCAATGACCGGCAGTATGGTTTTCGTAGCAGCAGGTCCACTGGTGATCTGATGGCATATCTAACGGAGAAGTGGAACCAATCTCTCCATCTTTTCGACGAAACAAAGATGGTTGCGCTCGATATTTTTAAGGCATTTGACAGAATTTGACATCAGGCTCTTTGTCGAAAATGCGTGCATATGGCATCGATGAGTCTCTTCTTCAATGGATTAGAAATTACCTTTCGGACCGTTCAATACAAGTTGTCTTGGATGGTTTCAAGTCTGCAATTCACCATATAAATGCTGGTGTTCCACAGGGCTCCGTTTTGTCTCCGACTCTCTTTCTCATTTTTATAAATGATCTCTTGTCTGCTACTTCTAATCCAATCCATTCCTTCGCTGATGACAGTACTCTCGGTTTTTCATATTTGTTCCCTAACTCACGTCCCTGCTCTTCGGTCGTAGAAGAGGAACGACAACGTATGTCAAACACATTACATTCCGACTTGGACAGCATAACCAAATGGGGTTCAACCAATAGAGTGGAATTTAATGCATCCAAAACACAATGCTGTCTTCTGTCTCTCAAGCGAAAGCAAGACACCCAACTATTATCCATGAATAGTACTTGCATCGCTGAATCTGAAAGACTTGCCATTCTCGGTTGTACATCTTCGATGCAACGATCACATATTCGAGGTCGCCAAAAATGCTGCAAATTGTCTAGGATTCCTTAAGCGGTGCAACAAATATTTTACCCCGTCTGATCTGGCCTCCATCTATAAGACATTCATCCGCCCAAAGCTGGAATATAACGGCCACATCTGGTCTGGTGCACCTAAGACCGTTCTGCACATTCTAGATAGGTTACAGAATCGCGAGTTAAAACTTACAAGTGATAGAGACATTGTGAACTCCATAGTCTCACTTGAACATCGTAGAAATGTCTCATGTCTTTCCCCATTTTATCGCTTTTTTTTCATAAAAAATGCTCCAGCGAAATAGCCAGTTGCATTCCTCCCCTTCAAAACTTCATCCGCAATACGCGTCATGCTTCGATGCACATCAGTTCACCCTCAAGCCCAACTTCGGACGTACTGTCAAATATAGGGATTCGTTTATAAGCCGAACAACACGTTTGTGGAGCGAACTACCAGCCTCTGTATTTCCAAATCATTACAACCTTCAAACATTTAAAGCCAGCGCAAACCGGCATCTTCTTCGTTCCTCTCCCCCCTTTTCCTATCCGCCCGTGCCCTTAGTATCAGTATAAGGGTATTAATAATCCCTTCAGCGTGCGCGTATTACAAGAAAAAAAAACTATTCATTCAAAAATCGTTCACAATACTGCCGCCACCTCTGCAGAATTTTGTCGTCATCCACAAGAAGCTGGCCGTGAGCATTGTTAATTAACTTTGACGAACAAATCTCCTGAGCATTCCTCCTTCTTTATGCGGCTATTTACAAGATAGTTACGCTCTTGTTCATATCCAGCTCCTGGATAGCCTGATTTGCATCAGCAACTGGGGAAGATATTTTCTCCGGCTCCCGGTACAGACCCTCTGTACTATCTGCTTGAAGCTGGGCACACTTCTTCTTCACCTTTTTCTTACAACGTCTGTATTCCACTTCGTAAACCGATGCTCCCATAAACCTAATTTCAGATTCAAAGACCCAACCTCTTCTGAGTTATTAATGAAGTTTCCAAGGTTTTGTAGACTACAACGGGCAATGTCTTGGCATTCGCAGAGTAGATTTCTTATATTCCCTGAGACGTGTAGACATTGCTATACCTCACAAGACGACGACCATAGAGTATCCCTATCGCTGTTCCTAACTATGATCTATCTAGCTTTATTATCTTCCCAAATTTTTTGCGATCTAATACTGGTCGTAAGGTCTTATGCACCTTATACCTATCTAAGTTGGCCCGTCTTAGGTCAGCCACGTTGATGTTTCTACCGAGAATAATTCTCTTAACTACGTACATTGGCGCTTTTATGTTTCCAATTATGTTACTTTGTAGGAGCTCTGCTCCTTTTTTGATAACTGAGTCGGCACTTTCGTTGCTTTCTATATCGCAGTGTCCAGGTACCCAATATAATCAACACGGTTCTGCGTACAAAATGCGTTAAGCATTGTGCGGTCATTTCTGAAAATTTCAGTTTTTGTGACGTGAAACTCTAGTGCCCGTAGCGCAGCCTGACTGTCAATATAGATGGTGATACTTTTATCGAATACTGATTCCATCTATCTCTAGCAATTCCGCAGCTAGAATATCTGTATGGAATGCACTACATGTGACCAGTAGTCTCAGAGTCACCTGTATGTTTATATCTCTCGAGTATATACTTAACCCCGTTCCCTCAGTGGCATTGAAACCATCTGACGTGTGGCTCGGTTTACTTCCCTCCATACCACTGGTGTGTATCCTCACCTTAGACAATGTTTACAAAGCATGTTTCTAATTGGCCCGGCGGCGGTTTGAACGGTGTTGGCATAATATCCCAATGGAGATTCTTCCATGTAATCAAATTCTCTAGCTCCATCTCCTATGACTTGCCAATACATATTATCTAAGTATCCATTACTTATGGAAGCCATTGGTGTTCTGCTTCCTGGAATGTGAGTTTGAAAGTACTTTTACTAAGTCAAAAATATCACTAAGTGTTCCAATTTTACTTTTCAGGTCCAGAACACTACAAATTGTAAAGAAATATATTTTTTTCGCCATTTTTCACGCAGAAGTGGTCAATAAGGCGATGAAAGATGCATTTGAAAGCAGCTTTCCTATTAGCCGTAAGAAAGATCCGAAGAACACTCCCTGGTGGAACAAAGCGCTAGTCGAACTAAGATCAAAAGTCCGCAAGCTCTTTAATAAAGCAAAGCGTGACGGAGACTGGCAAACAGACACCGTGCAATTAACAAGATACAACTTGGAAATCAGTAAATAGCTTCAGAGCATTTAGTGAGAACAAAGCGTCAACCCGTGCAGCGGCCAGGTTACATACCACCTTGATCAAAAAGTTCCCGGAATAAAAACCGTGTGGCGCTCCCATCGTTCCGATTTGAGTTCTGTTTTCTTTGCTAAGTTGGTACATCTGTTGTTGATATTCCCTCTAAATCTTAGCGTCATAGCTTGACATTTGCAAAAGTTACGTAGCCAAGAGTACATCTATCTCTGTGTGTGTTGGCGATTTTTTACAATTTTAGAAATGGATTTAAATTTGCAACAACGAACTTGTATTCAATTTTGCGTAAAAAACGGATTTAATGGTGCGCGAACGTTGGAAATGTTGGAGAAGTGTTTCGGCAACGATTCTCGAAAGAAAACGGTCGTTTATCAGTGGCACGAGCGGTTCAAAAGTGGTCGTGAGTCAATCGAAGATGATGAACGCAGTGGCAGACCATCGACATCGAAAACCGACGAAAACATTGATAAAGTAAAAGAAATGTTGGTCAATAACCGCAAATTAACCATCAGAGAGATAGCGGAGGACTTGAACATTGCCTATGGATCCGTCCAAGACATTTTGGCTAATGATTTGGGTTTCCGTCGTGTAGCAGCAAAGTTGGTGCCAAAAGACCTCAATTTCATGCAAAAAAGAGACCGTGTTGACGTCGCAAAAGACATGATTTGCGAGGCTGAATCCGATCCCACATTCATCGAAAGGATCATTGCTGGGGACGAGACGTGGGTTTATGAGTACGACACGCAATCAGGTAGGTAGGTGAATGGCGTTCACCAAATGAGCCGAGACCAAAAAACCACATGGTTTTCAGTAAAAAAAGAAGGCAATGCTCACGGTTTTCATGGATTACAACGGTGTAGTGCATCACGAATTTTTGCCAGAAGGCCAGACAGTAAACAAAGAGTATTATTTGGGTGTTATGAGACGTTTGCGTGAAGCAATTCGCCGAAAGAGACCTGAATTGTGGGCAGAAAACTCGTGGATTTTGCACCATGATAACGCACCGTCGCACAGTGCCATCATTATTCGTAATTTTTTGACGAGAAATGCAACAAATACCATCCAACAGCCACCGAATTTACCTGATTTGGCTCCCTATGACTTCTTTCTGTTCAATCGAGTTAAAAAATCATTACGGGGAACGCGTTTCAGCAGCCGAGAGGACGTAATGGAAAAATCGCAGGAAGCACTGATGGACATACCGAAAACCGAATATAAAAAATGTTTCGAAGATTGGATCAAGCGCTGGCATAAGTGTGTTGCAGTTGATGGGGATTACTTTGAAGAGGACAATATAGATTTAGATGAATAAACTTGTATTTTTAATTTTCTGAATAAATTCCGGGAACTTTTTGATCAAGGTGGTAAAGCACTGGCTTAGGAGAAAGCAGGCGCGCCAGGCTCACTGAAAGACCAAGATGGCAGCTGTACCGAAGATGAAGAGCAGAGAGCCCTTCTACTATCAGAAATACACTTCACGGGTAGCTCAATCTACAGCAGCACAGATGTATTAGGAAGACATAAAAGGCCCAGGAGAGAGGACTGAGCGATGGCAAGAGACATCTGCACGAATCAAAGGCTAAGTTGGGCTTTGAAGACTTTCCAGCCGTTTAAAGCATCGGGAGCGGATGGAATATTCCCTGTCCTACTACAACAAGGCCAGGAAATCATTATGCCACACCTCCTGGGACTATTGAGAAGCAGCGTTGCACTTGGGCATATATCATGAATATGGAGAAGAGCAAAGGTCATATTTATTCCGAAAGTGGGAAAAAGAGAAACCTCCTCACCAAACTCCCTTAGGCCCATCAGCCTAACCTCATTCATGCTAAAGACGCTAGAAAAGGTCATAGATAATCACCTAAGAATGACTCTGCTGGAAAGGATATCTGTCCACCACAATCAACATGCCTACAGAGCAGGAAGATCCACCGAAACTGCGCTCTACCAGCTGACAAGTTGGGTTTAGGATACACTGGAGAGCAACGAAACGGCAGTATGCGAAGGAGCCTTCGATAAGACCTCACATGAAGCAATTCGGAGGGATCTCGAAATTAAAGAAGTAAATCACACCACAAGTAATTGGATGTGTGAAATGCTAAGAACTAGGACTGCTGAGATAGAGGTGGAACTAAAAACCATCACAATAAGCACCACTAGAGGCTACCCACAAGGAGGGGTATTATCACCATCACCAGCAGATGAATGAATTGACATATGCCGGCATTACGTGCCAGGCGTACGCCGACGATATAGTCATTGTCGCTAGAGGGAAATTTGAAGAAACACTATGCGAAATCAATTAAAGGGGTCTAAGAATCGCACAGAAGTGGTGTTAAATGGTAGGACTTAGAGTGAATCCTACCAAAACCACTGTGATACCCTTTGCCAAGAAAAGACAGCTAAAGCTTATGCAACCTATCTTGTTGGAAGGGATCAGGGTCGACCCACAGAAACAGGTCAAGTAACTAAGTCTATCACTAGACAGCAAACTCCTCTGGAGAGAACATGTAGAAGCTGTGGTAACCAAAGCCACCAGAGGACTTATGGTATGCAGGAAAATTTCAGGAAAAACCTGAGGTTGCAGCCCAGCCACACTGAGATGGATGTACCTGATGGTAGTAAGGCTCATCATCACTTACGGGGCAGTGGCATGGGTTAACGGAACTAGGCTTACCACGACGAGGACGTCCCTCAACAACATGCGAACCTGTCCCACAGCAGCGCTCGAAGTGATCGTAGGTACACCTCCACTACACATAGTGCTAGAGCGAATCGCCAAGGAGACCATTTTAAGAATCAGCAAAGAGGGCATCGGGAAAGGATTATGCATCGCCGACAAAGAGCGAGTTACCCTATCCAAATCGGTGCCGCTTCTGGACTAGCCCAGAGATGATATGGTTAAGAAATATCAAAGGAAGTTTTACTCAAAGCTGAGCAACAAAGAAGACTGGAGCAGAGAAGCGATAAATACCAACTCAAACAACACATACAGACGGGTCGAAAACATCTTCTGGCACTGGGGCAGGAGTATACGGGCCCAGGACTAGATACTCAGAATCGCTGGGAGTATTCACCAGTATATTTCAAGCAGAAGTTTACGCGCAATTCAACATAGACAAGAAATATCGCGGGCATTACATCGCAATACTATCAGACAGCCAAGGCGCTATTAAAGCACTGACCTCGCACGAGATCAGATCCAAACTGGTATGGGAATGTCTCACGAGGATCAACAAACTGGGAGAAACTAAAAAAGTAATTCTCTGCTGGGTACCAGGACATGTAGGAGTGGAGGGGAACGAAGTAGCTGATGAACTAGCTAGAAACGGATCAGACACGCCGTTCCTTGGACCAAAACCCTTTTATGGGATAGAGCCCCACAAAATAAGGAAAGAAGAAGAATGGACCAAACATTGGGACGCTATCCCCCAAATAAGACAGACGAAAGAACTTCCGGGGAAATACAACCAGAAAAGAAGCAGAGCCTGCCTAAGAGTTAGTAAGAATCGACTTCGCATCTTGGCAGGCATGTTAACGAGTCACTGCAGACTCAAGGAGCACCTTAGGAAATCGGGAATAGAGAATAGAGATGGACACTGCAGATTCTGCAGGGACTTCGCGGAAATACCAGCGCACCTTCTTATGGAATGCGAAGCACTGATACACAAAAGAAGAAATCACCTAGGTGCTTACCTCCTATCAGAAACGGATCTACCTTCCCTGGATCCACTGAAAATACTCCGGTTTGCTGGAGCAGCTGGACTGGAGGAAGTGCTCTAGACCGAATATCATCGACTAGAGCTGTAGTATGGGGGGCCCACTTTTGGACGCTCAGAATACTGATTTGTTCGCTAGGAACTGGAGGGTGGTTCAAAGGACCGTAGAGCGTGATCTTGTTCATCTGGTACTTGGTGCCACGGACTGCTCGATGGATCGCCTAAATCTGCTAAAAGGCAATGTGGCATATTGTTTTGGCAGAGTTAGGCTGATCCTGAAGAGCTCAGACAAGGTCTCAGGTGAGCAGAAGCCCGCACAAACTGCCGTAGGAGCAGTTACAGATGATGCCACCCATCCTAGGGGCGCAGCATCGCTGGACATTGTGGAACGTAGTACACCTGTGTCTATACCTTCCACCTCAGAAGTCTCCAATGAGGTTGCACGTAGTACACTTGAGTCTAGTGCGGCCACATTGAAGGGTTCAGTGACTTGCGATGCTAGTATCTCGACGGTGACACCATCTGTTGCTCAGATGGCGGGTGCGGCACCTGTGCCCACTCTTTTAAACAAGACAGCTTCTCCTGTGAGGGATAGGCTTGCTGACCACTTTCGTTGGGATGGTGAACTTAAGAAAACAGACATTGATACGTCTGCCAGTAATAAGGAACCATCACACGAAAAACAATAATGTACTAATGATGAAAGAGGACATCAAAGTGATGCAGGGCAACCTGCATCATGCTAAAGGTGCAGCGGACATCTTTAGCCAATGGTTCATCCGGGATAAAATCGCTCTTGGTTTCATTCAGGAGCCTTGGGTGGTTGGAGGCAAAATTATGTGCCTTCATAGTAGGACATGTAAGTTGTTATATGCCCATGGGGAGTAAATGCCTAGGGCTGCTTGCTTAATCAGTTCTAAAATTCATTTTCTTCCCATCCCAGAGTTCATCAGCAGAGATTTGGTGGTCTGCATGGTCGAAATTCCGATTTTAGGAGGAGTTCGGGAGATCGTTTGCGCCTCCGTCTACTTTCCTAGAGATTCGGAGCCTGTTCCGCCCGTGGCTGTGCAGGATTTGGTGAACCTATGTCAGCGTCGCAACTGGCACCTGATCATTGGATGCGATGCCAACTCCCATCATGTGGTATGGGGTAGCAGCGACATTAACAAAAGGGGTGAGTTACTTCTTGATTATATTACTAGTAGAAACTTAGCTGTGTGTAATGAAGGTAACAAGCCAACTTTTATAAATTCTATTCGAGAAGAGCTACTTGATCTCACTATCTCGAGCCCTTTTATTTCCAATTCTGTTGTCAATTGGCATGTGTCAAATGAACCCTTACTATCTGATCATCAGCATATCAGATTTAACATCTCGGGTCGGCTTAAACATAATAATCAAACGCATTACGTACCGAAACGAACTAATTGGGCACTTTTTGGCGAAAATCTCGCCGTCAAGGATGCTGCTAACATCTTTAAGATCTAAATGTGATGTTGATGTGGCAGCCTGCCAACTAAATGACTTCCTAATCTCTTCCTTCAGGAGTAGCTGTGTCCCGAAAAATGACAATACACGTAAACGGAGCGTACCGTGGTGGAATGACCAGCTAGAGATACTCCACAAAAGGGTGAGAAAACAACGCAAAACGCAATAAAAATTGGGACGAATATAGGTCCGCTTTGACTAAATTCAACATAGAGATGAGGAAATCTAAGAGAACAGCTTGGAGAAAGAACTGCGAAAATATCGAGTCCCTTCCAGTAGCAGCCCGTCTCCAAAAGGCTCTCTCAAAGGATCATTCCAATGGGGTGGGATTGCTCATCAAACCTGATGGCACCTACACCGCCAGTCGAAGGGAAACCCTGGCAACTCTGCTCGAGGTTCACTTCCCTGGCTCAACAATTCTAAGCGACCACGTACCTGTTGCTCCTGAAGGCTCCACATGTGGCACCTCCAGAAGAGTCAATAGCTTGTCTGGAAATCTGTTCAGTCACGAAAAAATTAAATGGGCAATCGGTTCATTTAAACCCTTTAAGGCACCTGGCAGTGATGGTATTTTTCCAGCTCTCATACGGAAAGGTCTGGTTTACATCGTGCCTGCCTTGGTAGCTCTATTTAGAACAAACTTCAACCTGGGATACATTCCACTAACTTGGCGAGAGGTAAATGTGGTGTTTATCCCTAAGCTAGGTAACAAACCCAGCGAGGTACCCAAATCCTAGCGTCCAATCAGCTTGACATCGTTTTTCTTGAAAACCATGGAAAGACTGCTAGACTTACACATTAGAGGCATTCTTGAAAAGACTATACCTCTGCACTCTAGTCAAATTGCATACAGGAAAGGTCGATCTACGGAAGGCGCCCTTCACTATCTCGTCACAGAGATTAAAGCTGCCTACCACTTCAAAGAAATCGCCCTTTGTGCATTCCTTGACATAGAGGTGCATTTGATAACACTGGTTATGAATCCATCACTAGTGCTATGAGACGCAGGGGAATAGACGAACCTACTACCAGATGGGTTAGGAACATGTTCGATAGCCGCATAATAACATCTTCGTCTGGAAAGGTCTCTGTGACGGTCTCCGCGGCCAAAGGTTGCCCCCAAGGAGGCGTCCTCTCGCCTCTCTTATGGTCACTCGTGGTGGATGACTTATTGAACACACTTAATAGTTCAGGTTTGATCCATTCTGACATACGCGTCCGTAGTCTGGTTGACGAAAACCAAAGAGGTCACAACCATTAATAGACTCACAAAACTTCAAAGACTAGCTTGCCTCGGCATCACAGGTACTATGCACACTTGTCCCACAACAGCCATTGAAGCCATAATCGGACTTACTCCGTTACATATATTTATAAAAAAAGTGGCTGTATAAATCCGAACGCGGACTTTGCTTTGGCGATCCTGTTGGCTATATCCAGTTCGGTTCCACCATCGGTAGAGATAATACTCCCAAGATACTGGAAATCCTCTACTCTCTCTACCGGTTGTCTAGCAATGCATATTTGAGCCGATGAGTTTGTTCCAAGGCTAATCATTTTAGTTTTTGCCGTATTAATTTTCAGCCCGACGACGCCTGCCTCCCTCTCCACATCTGCTGTCATTTGGTGGAGGTCCATAATTCTGTGGGAGAGCAAGCATACATCGTGAGCGTAGTCAAGATGTTTCAGTTGAGATGTAAGAATCCATCGAATTCCTCCGTTTCCCGTCGACAAAGCTGCATGAAGCACATCACTAATCACCAATAGGAATAATATTGGTGAAAGGATACAGCCTTGTCTTACCCCACTTTGGATCTCAAATTCCTCAGACAACCTTCCCCTGTGCAGAACGTGACATTTGGAGCCTTCATATGTAGCTTTGATAATAGCAATTAGTTTATCGGGAATACCTCTCCTGCGTAAGGCACGCCAAATAAACTCCCTGTTGACACTATCGAACGCCTTCTCAAAATCGATGAACAGCAGGTGCAGTGGCGATCGATATTCAACACACTGTTCGATGATAATCCGCGGGGTGTTGATGTGGTCGGCACAGGAGGATCCAGAGCGGAAACCTGCTTGTTCGGCATCGAGTGTATCTTCGAGATGTTGTTTGATTCGCTCAAGGATGATTTTAGCTATTATCTTAGCTACAGCAGGCAGCACGCAGATACCCCTTCAGTTTCCGCACTCCATTAAATTTCCTTTCTTAGGAAGCTTAACGATCATTCCCTTTTTCCACTCGTTAGGAAAGCTCTCAGCTTCCCAAGCTCTATCTATAAGTGGAAGCAGGAGCTCAGCCGATGTTGTGGGTGCTGCTCGTTAGAGCTCTGCTGGAATACCGTCAAGTCCTACCGCCTTGTTGGTTTTGAGTGCCTTGATCGCGGTAATGATCTCATCTTTACTGGGAGTCGTGGTGCGTATTCGGGAACTTCTCACCTCGGGCATCTCAGTCTGATTTGGGAGCATATCGCTAGCGAATACACGGTTCAAAACCGTAGCAAAATGCTCTTTCCATCTTTTGAGCTGGTCCTCATCCGTAATGAGTAAGGGGCCGTCTAGGCTTTTCACTGGGTGTTGACTGGAGCTGCGACCACCTGTCAACTCTTTCGTGATTCTATAGACGGTCCTGCTGTCGCACCTCCGTGCAGCTTCTTCTGCTTCTGTAGCCAGCGCGTTGATGTAGTTGCGCTTGTCACGTCGCACGCTACGCTGAACTTCTCTCATCTTCATGCGATATAAGGACTCTACCTCGCTTCTCCCTACTGCTGGGGTAGCTGCAACGCAAGCTTTCAGCTGTTTTCGTTCGCCAATCCGTCTCCAGGTATCCTCGGAAAGCCACGCCCTATGTCTTCCCTGCGATCGACCGACAATTCTTTCAGCACCAGATGTAAAAACATTTTTCACAGCACAGCAATGGTCTTGGATGGTTGCGGGTATTGAGCTGCTGATTGCTTCCACACCTTGCGAAAAGTGCACCCTTAATTGTTGGCGCACTGAGGGATCACTAAGTCTATCGATGTTGAACCTGGGCATTCTTGTGTTGTTGTGGGATCTTCGAACTGCAGCAGTGCGCAGTTGGAGGGTAGCTATCATAAGATGGTGATCACGTACAATCCCCACATCGGCCCCTCGCCTGTTTCGGACGTCCAGGAGACTACTTCTAAAGCGGCGGCTGATAGCAAAATGGTCAATTTGGTTGGAGGTTGCTTGCCTGTCATTGGAAACCCATCTGACTTTGTGGCAGGTCTTGTGCTCAAACATGGTGCCACCTATCACAAGGCGGTAGGCATTGCAGAAATCCACAAACCTTTCGCCGTTGTCATTGCGGTTGAATAGTCCATGCTTCACGATTACATGTTTGAGCCCTTCGTTGTCGCTGCCTACCTTGGCATTCAAATCCCCCATCACTATGACAATGTCTCCATTTGGTGTTGTGTTGAAGACGGCGCTTAAGAGATTGTAGAAGCTCTCCTTTTCGTCCTCAGACGAACTATTCGTTGGGGGCGTAACACTGTATGATGGTGACGCGTCGTACTCTAGTCCGGAATCTGGCCGTCAAAATCCTATCACCATGAGGCTGCCAGGAAATTAGGCCCTAACGTGCTGTTGTTGTTAGCAGTAGTCCGACTCCATATTCCCGCGGACTTCCGGATGGTCTTCCAGAATAGAGTAGTACAGTGTTGGAGACTGGTACTCGACCGCTTCTAACCATCTTACTTCACTTACCCCCAAAATGTCCAGTTTATATCGCATGAATTCGTTTTCCAATTGGATGGATCTGGCATTGTAAGGACCTTCTCTTCCCGAGTCGAGGAGCGTCTTTACATTCCAGAAACCTATCTTTGTCCGGGTACAATAGCCAAAAGTCGTCAACATGTGATCATTCCTTATCCGAAATTTTCGGTAACGCAGGTTGCTGGCCCACGTTACCAAGTCTAGAATCAAGGCCCTAGACAACCCGCACTTACAATTTTGGCCTATACGTATAAGGGTTTGTACGTATTGTTGCCCGGGGACCACCACTAGGAGGTAAAGTAAGCACTTCATCACGAACTTGATTGTTGCGCTACTGGCCCAAGCCAAGTTTTGGGCAATCAATAGTTTCCCGATCAATCGCAATGCAGGTCCCCAAACACATAAGAAGGCTTGTGAGCTTCTTTACCGGTCACTGCCAACTTCTCTACCACCTTAACAAAATGAGAATTTCGGAGGATATCACTTGCCGCCTTTGCCTAGAAGAGGACGAAACCGCAGAACACATACTATGTGAGTGTGTAGCACTAGGAGAAGCTTTTTCCTTAAAGAGATCATATCTCCAAAAGATCTAAGGAACTCCTCCGCAGCCGTAATTATAGCTTTCATAAGGAGAATAGAAGTACTGCTGCCCTAAAAGTGGCCTATGGCACAATAGATCTCCTTGGTCGCAGTGCCTACACGACATTTGGACGTGGCCACACACCTGTTAAAAAAAAACAATAGCAATAGCACAATAGATCTTTTAAAGGTCGCAGTGCACTTGCAACTCACTATCATATACATCTACATGATGGCGGCATCAGCACAGCTTAATTTTTTGAGGAATTTATGGTATACAACTTTTGCTAAGGGCTTGTATAAGTATATATGGTATTCCAACTCCTTTCTTTGTGTGGAATTTTTTTCTGGAATATCGCAAATGACACTTTTTCTTTAAAATTGTTGAAGAAAGTATTGTATGTATCTATCTAAATATTGTGAATCATAAGGCAACGACAAAATTACAAAACAAATCTCCACACTAATCTGGACGCCACTTCGAAGGTTTTCTGAAACGTAATATCACTTGAGTTTCGAACCACTACAACAATCTTTTCTTCTCTCTCTCCAATGATGTAATTGTGTTTACGTTTAAAGAAGCTGTGGCAAGGTTAGTTGGGATTACCGTAAAATGGAGAGGTAAAGGAAATTGCCAGAGCTGTCAGTTCTTTCTTTGTATGGACAATCATAACTACGAATATATCTAAACTAGGACTATAGTTTCATTACAGTAGTAATGCAGTACTAAGTTCGTTATCTTTTTAAAGGAGCTTATGGGTCAGAAGCATGAACATTGAGTTAGTGTAAATACCAAAGCGTTGCATACGTGAGTACAAAGCTTTCTTTTGCTTGATGAAGCTCATCATAAGTAAATCTATCCAGAATCGATTGGACGATTCCCTACATTCGATTGCATCACTTATCTGATTAAGCATCGAACCACCCCCTCACTCGCATTTCAATCCAGCCATTACTCATAAAACTACTCGATATTAAATACGACAGGATACGACCAACCGTATAGGTGTGTGTGACTGAAGGACGAAACTAATCTGAAGTAATAGAGACAATCTAATCACAGTCGCCAATTACATGCTATGGTAACAACAGGCATCGATTATTATCAGTCGTTTATTATTTTTTCTACGACAATCTATACCGCCCACTCACGTAGCGCAGGTGTTTTTGAGTCAACCACCATCGTTCTCCGTGCAGGGGCGGCAATCGCGACAGGTTTAAGGACTAAGGACGCCCCGTACGGATGTGAACAACGCAAATGAATGTCAACTCGTGCAAAACGAGAAACAATTTAGCTGCTATTTTGTAAACTCAGAACTGTCATTTGGATTTGATCCAAATGCTAATTAATGCTTTCGACTAGTTAAATGGAGAAGAAAACAAGCACCAAATGAGAGGGAGTAAAACACGCGGCGGAGACAAAGTGCTGACAATGGACGAATTTATTGCTTACAGCTCCAGCTCCAGTACCTACTGCTACCAGTGCCATGAAGTATTATGCAGAATTTATTTTGGTAATTAATTTGATTCTAATAGCACCTTCGTCGGAGTGGAACGCAAATAGTACCAAAGGATGAAACTTAAGAAGTTGCCGAGCAGGGAAGAGTAACTAACTTAGTGTTGGGAAAAAATAAAATCGTAATTTAGGGTTCTTTCTTGATTGGTTTCCTTTTCGTAGACACAGAGCAAAACATGTCGCTTCAATCTTCACTTAAGTAGTATTAGCTAAGCAAGTGCCCAACACAGATGGAACACAACCCAAAATGGGCTTCCTTCATAGGAAAAGTTACTCATTTTCCATCAACATACTAATACAACACATTCACTTGAGGGAATAATTTGGAACACAGGTAGCAAACTGACGACAGGATAAGCTAACCAAAGTCATGTACAACTCGAAGCCTAATTGATGCACAAAACCGACAGCAAGCACCATGTGCAATGTTGAACAACTATATCCTAGTTGGCCCTGAAATGGCTCCGCACAAATCTACTGCCAGATATTCCCTAATCGTTGTTGGCTTATGTTATGTTTTGCTTATGCCATAAAGTGATGGAAGCACACTGACAGACTCACATACATATACACACATATAACATGCCACCGCACGTAATTACGTCATGTCTGGGTGCTATACACAGCTTGAGAAAGGACCAAGGATAAGTAAGTATATATGGTTTAGTGCTTGTCAAGGTCTTTTTTTGCGTTCATTGTTATTAGTGAATAACAGCTTTCACATATTTGACGTACAGTCAGCGACGGAAAAATTGTTTTTACACCTATAGAGTACATAATGTCCACAGTGTTCGCGTCCATCGTCTATATGGTATTGTACACTACATATATATTTATCCACGTGATCCCGTTGAGTTTTGTGAAGCCTTGTTGTCAAAGTTCCAAGTATTCTCGATCTTTTGGATTCGCGTTAATTTTTAGATGAATTCGTGCAGTGAAAGGACTCCAAAGGACTGGATGGAGACAATACACAATCTTTAACAAACAGTCTGAAACTCTAATTCAATCCTCCCTTGTAAGACTCGATTTAAGTTGATGTAGATTTAGATGCATGCAAATAGGTCAATCGTCCCCTGCAACTCGGGCATCCCCCAAAACTGTTCAATGATATACTTGAATAATTATTCTATTATAATAGAAACTTCTCTGTTTAAACTATTTTGATGAACTGTAGTATCTGAAGTAGACACAGCTAAAAACGAATCTAGTTTCTGATATGAGATAGCCTCCCAGACGTTCTCTTCTTTTCTGGAATAATGCTTAATGTTCCATAAAAAGGTGAGAGCATAGCATTCTTTGAAGTCACCAGGGTCCATTCCTCCTCCTCGAGTCTGCAGTGACCATTTAGCGCTCCTGCCAGGATACGAAGTTGATTATTGCAAGCGATTATACATAAATGTTTTACTTCTTTTCTTTTGATTGTGTCAGCTGGGCGTCCATTGGCCCATTGGTCCGTTTGCTCTCTTATTCTCTTCTCCGATCTTCCAGTAATTTGTACGGTCCTAACAAAAAAAAAAAAAACATGTGTGGCAATATCGCATCATGACCTCCTCGTGGTGCCCACTGGATAGCTATCTGATAGCGAACTAACGATGAGCGTATGCTGAGCCTGACGACATATTTGTAGCTGAACACTCAGACCTGCGTAAGCACATCTGAGTGTACTTCGGCACGCATATGTTTAACCGGACGAGGCAACTCTTGTTGACCTGATTGGCTGAAATATGCGTCTCAGAAGTCTAGCAAGAGCTCCTCAGAAGGTGGACGGGCGGCGAATGAATCCACCCGATAGAACCAACGGCGACGTCTACAGGCCTGCGGATACCTTACTTGAGCTACTTCGACATATTTGGAGCAGAGGTCTGTAAGGATTTTCAATACTGCGTCAGAGTACTGAAAAAGAGATGATGGCAGATGAACCCTTAATTAGCCAACGGCAGCGCTCATATCCCCGAAGTGGGTTACTGGCATCGGTGTATCCGGCCCTCGTCCCAGGGGTTGCAAAAAAGGATCTGGTCCTCTAGGTTGGGGGTTTTTCCGTCGGGTTAACTTCCCTGCCACGTAAAAAACATTCGGTTTCGAAGCAACCAACAGCCTCGGATACGGATGGTTTTACTGTTGACGACCCAAGCAAACGTAAAACGACAACGACCTTCGTGTCTGCACGTAGAATGTTAGGTCCCTCTACAAACCACATGCAGCCGAATAACTTGCGGAGGCCCTAGAATGTTTCAAAGCAGACATTGCCGCCATCCAAGAAGTACGATGGGATGGACCGGGCAAAATGAGGATGAAAAGCTGCGACATCTACTACGATGATTGCTACAGACAACAAGTAAAGCGGATTGCTCATTGGAGGGAGACTTAGGCAAGAAGTCTTGAGTTTTCGACATGTGAACGAGCACCTCATAACTATCGGTATCAAGGCTAAGTTCGCCAAAGTTAGCCTAATATCCGCTTACGCTCCTCACGAGAAGATGGACGACGCGACAAAGGATGCCTTCTACCAGCTCTTGAACAAGACGTATGAGCAATGCAATACACACGATGTTAAAATTGTCCTAGGTGATTTCAACGCAAAGCTAGGAAGAGAGGACATCCTTAGTAGTGTGGTCGGAAAGCACAGCCTGCACCACATCACATCCGACAACGGACTCAGGGTAGTCGACTTTGCGCCTGTCGAGACTCTGTCGTAGCTACTACTCGGTTCCCACGTCTCGATATTCATAAAGGAGCATGGCTCTCCTTTGATCGAAAAGCATCAACCAAATCGATCACATTGCGATCGACGCAAGGCACTCTTCCAGTATTCTGGGTGTCCGGACTTTATGACGAGCCAACGTGGACTCGGATCACTACATAGTTGTAGTCAGGGTACGGATGCGGATATCCAACAGACGAAATCAACGAAATACTGTGAGGAAATTTGATGTCGGGCGGCTACAATTGCAAGAGACCGCCAGAGCCTTTGCCGATTAAGTTTGTTTTAATCTTAATCTAAGTCCTATGCTGTCAGCAGAAAATTCGAAAGACCACTGGCAGCGTTACCAACAAGCCATCTGAGATGGTGCCTCTGATGTACTGGATTTCTCTCGGCCACCACAACAATACCGCTGGTTTGAGGAGGAATGCCGGCAAGCGCATGCAGCAAAACAAGAGGCGTACAAAGCGGCGCTGCATAGAAGGACTAGAGCTGATCGCGAGCTCTACGAGCGCAGGAAAAAAGAGGAACATCGACTTCCCAGAGAGAACAAAAAGGAGCATGAGAAGCGCTCGATTGAGAAGATTGAGAGGCTTTATTGCAGGAATGATGTTCGAAAATTTTACCAAAAGGTAAAAAGAACATGCTAGGGTTTCAAAGAACACAAGCCTGCAGGGACAAAAATGGCAACATAGTAGTAGAATCGCAGTCGGTGTTGAGGATATGGAAGGAATACTTCTGCAGACTGTTAAACGGCGATGATGACCAATATTCCGCTGTCAGGCAGAATGAGCCATTCAACAGTGACGATGACAGCCAAGATTCCCGCCAACTCGATCAGAATGAAGTGAGGATAGCGATATCTGGACTCAAATCCAACAAAGCTGCTGGAGCCGACGGCCTTGCCGCTGAACTTTTCAAGGCAGGAGGAGATGAGTTGGTAAGGGGCATGCACCAGCTCATCTGTAAAATCTGGTTGGACGAAAGTATGCCCGATGAATGGAACCTCAGCATCGTTTGCCCGAACCGAGACCGTCTGAATTGCGCCAACTACAGAGTTATAAGTCTCCTAAATATCGCATATAAAATCCTGTCTGCCGTACTATGTGAACGCCTAAAACCGATCGTCAACAACCTGATAGGCCTTTATCAGTGCGGTTTCATGCCTGGAAAGTCCATCATTGACCAAATATTCACACTACGGCAGATCTTGGAAAAAACCCATGAATATAAAATCGATACGCACCACCTTTTCATCGATTTCAAAGTTGCCTATGACAGCGTGTATAGAGACGAGTTATACAGAGTCATGTCTAGTCTTGGCATCCCTGCCAAGCTCGTCCGTTTGTGCAGAATGACGATGGAGAACTCTCGCTGCTCCATCAAAGTCGGTAAGAACATCACCGAACCATTCGATGTCAGGAAAGGTCTTAGACAAGGCGACGCGCTATCATGCGATCTCTTTAACATAGTACTTGAGAGAATTGTACGAAAATCACAAGCCAACCCCGGAGGTACAATCTTCTTCAAGTCTGTACAACTACTCGCTTATGCCGATGACATTGACATAATCGGAAGAACTCAGCGGGCAGTCAATGGGGCATTTTCGAGTATTGAGATCGAGGCAGCAAAGATGGGTCTCGCGGTCAATGAAAGCAAAACAAAATATATGCTGTCTACAAAAAAGGACACCCAACATCGGCGTCTTGGACAGAACGCCACAATAGACAGATACAATTTTGAGGTAGTAAAGGACTTTGTCTACCTAGGCTCTATGGTGAACTCCGTAAATGACATCAGTAGGGAGATCACACGGAGAATTACTCTTACCAATCGCTGTTTCTATGGGCTAAAACGGCAATTGAGTAGCAAAGCCCTATCTCGAACTACTAAGGTAACTCTTTATAAGACATTAAGCATCCCAGTCCTGCTGTATGGCGCAGAGGCATGGGCTTTGACAAAACCGGATGAGGATGCCCTTGGTTATTTCGAGAGAAAAGTTCTTCGAGCGATCTTTGGTCCCGTCTGCATCGTCGACGGTGAGTGGAGGAGAAGGTACAATGCCGAACTATACGGCCTGTACAAGGACATCGACTTAGCCAGAAGAGTTCACATACAGCGACTAAGATGGCTGGGTCATTTAGAGCGGATGGAGCCCAACGTTCCCGCTAAGAAAGTCTTCGAATCCACCCCGGACGGACGACGCAGTAGAGGACGACCTCGCGGTAGGTGGCGCAAACAAGTGGAGGGGGACCTCAACCAACTTGGCGTGCGCAACTGGAGGCAGCTGGCTCGTAACCGTGCTGGCTGGAGAGGTTTGTTGGTTGAGGCCCAGGTCCACCCCGGACTGTAGCGCCACCTAAGTAAGTAAGTAAGTAAGTAAGCGGTGTGCCAATGTTGTTCTTCATGGTGACTTTAATGTTAATCTCGTCCGCTCAAATGCACCAGTAACTCGGCTTCGCTATTTTTTTTAAAGCAATTCACAGAACTGTCACTGACTCTAGTCCAAACTGTTCTGCACTTCTTACTGGAACGGTCGCTGTCAATACTGTCTGCCTGATCCCTTTTTACATATTAACCGAAGTTCAATCGAACACCTCCCATATTCAAAATCAATAAACTTTCGAGTTTTGTGTACCAGCTACTTGCCAAATAAAAAGGTTATAAGCTCGAAAAGTTGGACTACCGTCTAAGGTTTGGCATAAGAAATGCCAAACTTAAAATTTACATCTCTTCAGGCCCGGACGAAGACACAGACGATGTCAACGACGCCAACACTCTGTTGGAGGGCATGAAGATTGTCCCAGATACCCCAAATGCCCCGTTGAAGATGATTCAGATTAATCTGCGGCACTCGCAGTGTGCCACAGACAATCTGCGTGTCTTTATCAATGAAGAAAACATCGATATCGGCATCATCCACGATCACTGGGTAAGGGGATCTACCATCAGGGGACTTCAGGACAACCACTACAAACTCTACTACAACCACAATAACTGCAACGGTAAGCCTAGAACTTGCATTTTAGCTAAGAAGCATATAAAAGCTTTTCTATGTCCTAACCTTAGCTCTGCCGATTTAACGGTGGTTAAACTGGAAACTGCAAACGGTGAGGCCCTTTTCGTTGCATCTGTCTACATGGACCGGGATCGGCAAGCCCCGCCGGAGGAAGTCCAATACCTAACATCAACTATTAACACCAGTAAGGCCAACCTCTTGATGGGCTGCGATGCCAATGCCAGACATATGCTTTGGGGTAGCGCGGAGACAAATGACAGAGGTGAGTCTGTTTTCGATTTCATCATTAGCAATAACCTATCAATTTGTAATACTGGCAATTCTCCAACTTTTGTTTTTCCGAGTACGGATAACTTCAATGGGTGGGAGGCGGTTATTGACATTACTCTAGTATCTAACAATGAAACCATCAGGGTCGATAACTGGAGAGTATCCGATTTACAATCTTTTTCTGATCATAATTGGATACTTTTCAACGTCTGTCTCGAGATTGAGACGCCTAAACCTTATAGAAACCCAAAACGCATAAACTGGACAAAGTTTAATCGTATAGTTAAGTCAAAACTGGGTAGCACATCAATGTATAAAATCGACTCGACCACGGAACTGGATTCAAAGGTTGAAATCTTTGAGAAAGCAATTGACGTTGCCTTTAAAGTCTCGTGTCCAATCAGTTATTGTAAAAAGAAAGTCCCAACATGGTGGAATGAAGATCTATCAAAGCTTAGGAAGATGACCAGAGCGATCTTCAATATCTGCTACATTCACAACTTCTGGCAGCCCTACAAGGACTGCCTAAAAATATATAAGGAGTCCATCAGAATGGCCAAAAAGCAGGGCTGGAGAGATCAGCAAAATTTTGTCCAAAGGGCATAGCAACCCGTCCTTTCTTAAAAAGACGGATGGAAGCTGGACAGATTCTTCTGCGGCATCTCTGGAACTCCTGATGAGTACTCACTTCCCAGGCTGCAGTGAGATTAGAGTAGAACAAGCTAGTTCCACCTGTACGCCACTGGCAGCTTGGGATAACATCACAAACATTATTACGGAGGATAAAGTCTCCTGGGCTATAAATAGCTTCTCTCCCTATAAGTCACCTGGCCCTGACTGCATCATGCCTATTATGATGCAGAAATTGCAAGACAGCAATTCCCTGGCTATTACCGATTTATAGGAGTTGCTTAAACCTAAACCATGTTTCCCCAAACCTGGAGACGTGTCAAAGTGGTTTTCATCCCCAATGCGGGCCGGCGAGGACATGAATCAGCGAAGGATTTTAGACCCATAAGCCTGTCCTCCTTTGTTTTGAAAACTTTAGAACGTATCCAAGACTTCCATATCCGCGATAACCTGAGTTCTCCACTGTCGAAATCCCAGCATGCGTATCTCAAAGGGCGGTCCACAGAAACTGCCCTTCATGAGGTCGTGCGTACAGTGGAAAAAACTCTTCACTACAAAGAATATACTCTCGCCACATTTCTTTATATAGAATGAGCCTTCAACAACATTTTCACTGTATCTATTCAGGAATCTCTCACCGAGTTAGGTGTAGAAGGCTTTATTAGCCAACGGATAGTTTCTATGCTCAGTACTCGTATAATCCAAGCAACACTAGGCAACAGTAGTACAACTAAAACGGTAAACAGAGGAATTCCACAAGGCGGAGTCATCTCCCCCCTGCTCTGGTTAATGGCAATCAATAAAATCTTGGTGCGACTTGATAGGGAGGGTTTGAAGGCGGTTGCGTACGCGGATGATATGGTTATACTAGTATCAGGAAAGTTCCTCTCCACGATAAGTCAACTCATGGAGAGGGCTCTGGATAAGGTACACTAATGGGCTACGAGCTGTGGCCTCAGAGTAAATCCGAAGAAGACTGAAATGATGCTGTTTACCACCAAAACCAAGGTACCGGCATTCACCCCCCTCCCAAACTAGATGGTCAGCCTCTCTCGCTTTGCTCCAGTGCAAAATACCTAGGCAAGGTTCTAGACCCGAAACTTAGTTGGAAACTCAATAAAGAACAGCGAATTAAGAAGGCAAGTGTAGCCTTCTATGACTGTAATAAAACATTCGGTAAGAAATGGGGACTCCAGTCAAAGGTGATCCTTTGGATGTACACAGCCGTTGTGCGTCCTATTCCTACTTACGGCGCTATCGTTTGGTGGCCAGCTTTGACCAAAAAGTACAATATCGACAGAATAAAAAAAGTACAGAGATCGGCGTGCGTGGGTATCACAGGAGCAATGAGGTCTTGTCCAACAGATGCTCTCAGTGTGATCCTGCATCTGATCCCTCTCGAACTACACATCATAGACACAGCTATATGCAGCGCAGTCCGGCTCAGGGAATATGGATGCTGGACTACAAGGCCATATGGTCACGGCAAGGTCCTGGAGACGATTCCAGTGAACTGGTTGCGCCCTCTACCGACTACACGATACCCAAACTCAACTTCAGAAAATCGTTCTTAGCAAAATTCCCTTCCAGAGAAGAATGGAAGAACGGACGCGTTACCTGCAACTATGATATAGGGATATACACGGACGGTTCGAAGATGGACTGCGGAGTCGGCGCAGGCAACTTCTCTGACCAGCTGAATATATCAAGGTCCTTCCGTCTCCCAGACTCTGCTAGCGTTTTCCAAGCGGAGCTTCTTGCAATTCGAGAAGCCTGCCGCCTGCTAAACAACCTTCCAACATCTAACCACAACATCGCTATTTTTTCGGATAGCCAGGCTGCCATCAAGGCCATTGATGCAGTCTGCATCTCTTCAAAACTGGTAGAGCAATGCCGGTTTGAATTGAATCAACAAAGCACTTACTCGAGAATCACTCTCATCTGGGTCCCAGGGCACAGCAACCATGAGGGAAATGAGCGTGCTGATGAGCTGGCCAGGCGAGGGTCGGCCCTTAACGGCTCTCTAGCAGAAAGAGTCGACATTCCGCTTGGTGCCGTTAAGGGCTATATTCACCTCCACTTCCTCCAGCTAGCCAATCGCAGGTGGAACAACCTCACAAGCTGTGTCATATCTAGGAAGACGTGGCACAGTTTCAACAAACCCAGGTCAAAAGAGTTACTAGGCAAACCAAGACCAGTTATTGCCAAAATCGTAGCTATTATCACAGGTCACTGGCCAGTTGGGGACCATGCGGCCAAGCTTGGAATCCCCCACAACACCTTTTGTAGAAGCTGCAGGGATATTAATGAGAAAGAATCTCTATGTCATTTCCTTTGCAGATGTCCGGCCCTGGCGAGGATCAGACAGCAAACTCTTGGCAAACCCTTCTTCGAGGATCTGAGAGAGATAGCGGACAAGAGGATTGGAGAACTAATCCTCTTTCTGAACTCCACGGGCTGGGTTTAAACTTAATATCATTTTCAACTAGCCACTACAACAGGTAGACACGAGTCCGTGGTAACAAAACGGCGCACTTTAAGCGCTAATTGGGTTCTTTTTGGACCGCCACTTTACCTACCTACCTACATGACAGCGCTTGCCGGAACCCGGTGCATGTTTGGAAGAGTTTAGAAGACCTGTTTCCTAGTTGCCCAGACCATCGCGTGTTTTCCAGCGTTACGCGACACACCTGGATAAGTTTTGACGGTATCCCGAATTGGACCATCGCTTGGCACATTTCAAGACGATGAATGCCGTCATAAGCTGCTTTAAAGTCGATGAAAAGGTGGTGAGTTTCGACTTGATATTCGTTCGACTTGATATTAGACGTTCACACAATACGTTGGATAGGATCTTATATGCGACATTTAGCAGGGATATTTTTTATTTTTATTTTTTGCTGACAGCAGGTGAAAAATCTTCTAAAGACACCATAAGGTCCGACCGAGTGTGCGAGACACGTCTCTCGGGGGAACCTGTAACCCTAGAGAGCGCGTCCCTAGGTGGCGGATAGACAAACGCCTCCCAGATATGGGTAGGAGGGAAATGAAATACCTCTCGCGGACCAAACAGGTCGAAGACAGAACTTCGTTAAAAAATAAGTACTTTTAAACTTTTTCATAAAAAAGTTAACACAACGATTATGCAATGAACAACACAACAGATAATATTACCCCAGGTGGCAGCCCAGGCATTCTGGAAAATCCACCCTGTAACCAGGTCGGCTCTATGGATTCTGGGGAGAGCCATTTATTGCGTCCAAGTGTAATGAATCCCGTCAGGGAATACCGGAAAGACCATGGTGAGATTGCTGTAGAGGATCCTTTCAAACGAAGATCCCGGTTACCCAGATCACCAGCATCAAAGGCCCAGCCTTCGTCTTCCACTTCCACCACATCACCTACACCAGTTCCTACTGATGCAGGTGAAAAAAACAAAGAGCTAAAATCAAACTTGTATAGAGAAAACGAGGAACTAAGAAAGAAACTTGAGTCTCTAGAATTGCTTACT
The DNA here is from genome assembly GCA_945910035.1 of Brachypalpus laphriformis. Taxonomy (NCBI): domain Eukaryota; kingdom Metazoa; phylum Arthropoda; class Insecta; order Diptera; family Syrphidae; genus Brachypalpus; species Brachypalpus laphriformis. The sequence continues at coordinate 194,168,211 of OX246754.1, read as the reverse complement.
AGTCAATTGACCAAGGATATAGCTCAGTTAAAGAAAGAAAATATAGATCTAAAGAAAGCATTAAGTAGTCAATCTGAGAATAATGAAAATGTTTCCAGAACTAATAACACGCAGTACAGTAGTGAAGAAGAGCAGTTAGCAAATGAAATAGATTGGGTCCTGAAAAAAAGAAATAGGCCTACTAAACAAAGAAAAGCTAATTCTTCGCCAGAAGCTACTGAACCAACCGTAATAGAAAACAAAACAACAAAGCAAATTCCTAGAAAAGAGATGCCACCACCTCCGATAAACATAGTTGGCATGTTAGACTACCCACCAGTACATGCACTTTTGCAGTCTGTTACCAGCAAAGACAAGGTTATTGCTCTCAAAAACAATGTCTGGAAAATTAATACTCCAGATTCTGAAACCTACAAAGCCCTTTCCAACAAGCTAGACACCGAGAAAATACAGTGGTACACATATGAAAATAAAAATGAAAGACCAACCAGAGTTATGGCTAGAAGTCTTCATCCAACTTGCTCAAGCGCCGATATTATAGAAGATTTGCGCAACCAAACCTTAAAAATCATTGACGCAGTCAATTTCTTAAAGAAAGTAAAAAACTGCGAATGATAAAGGAGAGGTTACTATCATCAAAAAAGGATTGCCACTATTTACGCTTATCTTTAGTAAGGAGGAACGGCTAGATAAAATATATAACATTAATACAATCCTGCATATGAAAGTTAGAATCGAGGCTTTACGCAAAACCTCTATTCTAATACCACAGTGCAAAAAATGCCAGGAATTTAACCACACCCGAAAATTCTGTGTTCGTGAGCCACGATGTGTTAAATGTGCTGGTAACCACCTCACCCAGGACTGCAAATTACAGAAAAATACACCTCCAACATGCGCCAATTGTATGGGACAACATCCTGCTAGCTATCGCGGTTGCAGAGTGGCAATGGAGCTGCAAAAATCGAGCAATATTGCGCGAGAGTCTAAATCGACCAAGAACACAGCACAAGGAGGCACAAAATACCCCATCACCGAACCGCAGTGTCCAGATGGAAATGACAACGCACAATCCACAACTACTAATAAAAAAAACGTGCGCACAGACGGTAAACTTGGAGTCTCACCCAAAAACCAACGATAATAAAACAATTCTTAATGAAATATTAAAGAACATAGAATCCCTCAACAGAAGGCTGGATGACCAAAACGAAACAAACCAAAAAAAATTTTCATAACTTAAAAAAGATAGAAACAGATATCAAAAATGCCAGCAAAAAAAAAAAAAGTAAAACTTTAAGAATAGCCATTTGGAATGCAAATGGCTTATCGAATAATGAATCCGAAATAGAGATCTTTCTTCATAATGAGAACATAGATATCTTCATGATTGCAGAAAGTCACTTCACCAAAAGCTCATATCTCAAATTGCGAGGGTTCCGTTGCTACCATGCTATTCACCCTGATCACAAAGCAAGAGGTGGCTCTTCGATCATAGTAAAATGTCGAATAATAATATCGAATACTACGAATTTAGTACAATTGAAGAAGCGCACATGCAAGCAATGTCTATAAGTATTGAACTACAGCACAATTGTAAATGCAATATAGCAGCAGTTTATTGTCCACCACGTTACAATAACAAAAAAAAAAAAAGAATATACTAACTTTCTCAAATCCCTTGGTAAAAACTTAATTGCAGCAGGTGATTTTAACGCCAAAAATACATACTGGGGTTTTAGGCTTACGACAGCTAAAGGCAGAGAGTTATTATCAGCTGGAAAAGAAATGAAATGTGACTTTCACTCTGAGAAACAACCTACTTACTGGCCAACAGACCCGAATAAGATTCCCCACATTATCGCCCTTTTCATAACTAAAGGTGTTTTAGGCAAATACATAGATATTGAAAATTATGAAGGGCTTTCATCGGACCATTCGCCAGTTATCATGACCATCAGATCTACAGTGATACACAGAGACTGCGCAGAGAGACTTTCGACAAAAAAACGAACTGGCACTTCTTGCGTTACCTGCTTGAAGAGAAAATAAACCTGGAAGTCCCAATAACTAATACAGACACAATTGAAGATGAACTAGACATGCTTGTGAAAAACATCCAACTTGCAGCATGGGAAAGCACTCCTGGAATCAGAACTAAAATAACAAACGACATCACGTACCCAGCAGAAGTTAAAAAACTCTTAAAAGCGAAACGTAAACAAGGAAGAAATGGCAAAATCATCGGTCACCGCAAAACAAAGAAGTACTCAACAAGTATTGCAACGACCTAAAAGCCGTGTTAAAAGAAATTAAAAATGAAAGTGTTAGCAAATATCTCCGCAGCCTAACGGCAGAAAAAGATACTGAGTACTCCTTATGGAAAGCAACTAAAGCCCTCAAACAACCTATAGCTCAAAATCCACCGATCAAAAAAGAAGACAACACTTGGGCAAGAAGCACTGCTGAAAAGCCTGAACTATTGGCGAAGCACCTGGAAGAAACATTTCTACCTCAAACAGCAGACGAAAATACAAAAGTTGTCCAAAATATCGATATGGTAGCTCTACGTCTTGTAACCTTGAATGAACTCAAAGAAGTTATTAGAAAAGACATCAAAGCAGGAAAAGCACCAGCATATGATTTAATTACAGGGCAAATAATAAAGGCATTGCATGAAAAAGCTATAGGAAAACTGCTTCGCATACTCAATGCAGCTCTTCGATTGCGTTTTGTACCGAGGTAATGGAAGATAGCGGAAGTTATCATGATTCATAAACCTGGTAAACCGCCAAACGACAAGAAATCATATCGACCCATATCCCTACTTTCTACAATCTCTAAAATATTTGAAAAAATCTTTTTAAGAAGACTCTAACCTATTATAGATGCAAGAAATTTGATCCCCCCACATCAATTTGGATTTAGGAGCAAACACTCAACTATCGAACAAGTACACCGGATAACAAACACAGTAGAAACTGCGTTGCAACAGAAAAAATTTGCTCTGCCATATTCCTGGATGTTGCACAGGCTTTTGACATGGTGTGGCATCAGGGCCTTTTAAGCAAACTTCAAAGACTCTTACCAACACAATTCTATCTTATACTAAAATCGTATTTATCTGAGAGACAATTTCGTATAAAATATGAAACCGAGTATTCTCAATTACGTGAAATAAAAGCAGGGGTTCCTGAAGGCAGTATCTTTGGCTCGATTTTATACTTGCTATATACGAGCGATCTCCCAACACCTCCCGGAGCAAGTATAGCGCTGCAGTGATATTCTTAATCCGTCCCTGCACGGGGAACTACAGCAATAATTATAAATTAAAGTATCTGACCTGAAGGGTTCTCAATACTTACAATATGATTTTTATATACTTGGTATATTTTCATTATTTTTTATTTTATTTTATTTATTTTTTAATGCTATTTTTATATTTTGTTTTAAGGAGAAATGTGGAGAAACCTTATACAAATGTTTATAATTTTTATTCAACTAAACTAGAGGGGAAAACAAATAAAACTAACTTATTCTAGGTTAAACCTAACTTAACCTAACATAACCTACGACAGAACTGGGCCCTGATATGCGATCTCCAGCCCATCTATACAAAGGATCATCGAATGGCAAATGTCATTCTCCTTTTAACCGGCGAACCAAAAATTACATACCAGGGCCCAGTCCTACTTAACCTACACATTAGCTTCAACCCAGTCGAGCCACCAGTATTTCTCCCGATTAAACCGGTCGGTGTTAATTATATCCCTTTCAGGTATGTTTACGCAGTATCTTAGGACGGCATTTCAATCACCCGAGTCAATAGGCCTATTGAGAATACGTTTATTTGTTGCCCTTCTAGCAACGTGATAGATAATTGGCACGTTGGTTGAGTCCGATAAATAACCGTGTGCATCCAGATGCAAGAATGCCTCAGGTGGTATATATCCACTCTCCATAGTATTTTCGAAATACCCAGGGTTAGGGTAAAATAGACCTGACACAAGTTCGTTCTCTGTAACGTTTGCTGACCGTGCAAAATGATTCCTCACAAGATCCAGAATGAAATTGTCGATTCTGGATACACCGGAAGCATCGAGTAGCCTCTTATTGGAGACATAATGTCGAAAGTCGGAATGTGCGCTTCTGTACATCCGCATACGTGCTCGAATACATTTTCTCTCAAATAACCGGAGCTTTTCCATATACGATGGACTTATGTTCCACCATACTGGACTCGCATAAGTCAGGATTGGACGAACAAAAGCTTGGTAACATATGACCTTCACATCGGATCTCAGATAGTTGGAGTAAAAAAGGCGTTTGAGGGACATAAATGCTTCGATGCGAAGACCATTAGAACTCGTGATTCGTAAATTTTTCCAGTTGCGTCTCGAATCTGAATTACTGCGTCTTACTGGGGTGCAGAACAGTATAGTTTCACATTTCGCGTGGTTGATCTTAAGCTTCCATTCGGAGCAAAATGTTTGGAGCTTATCAAAATTATTTTGAAGTTCACCTTGAATGCCTTGTATTTTTGCGCCACTTGCATACAGAATAACGTCGTCAGCAAACGCTAGCGAATCATCCAAACCCTGTAGCATTTCGGAAACATATATGTTGAACAGAAGCGGTGCTGTAACTGTGCCTTGTGGGAGCCCATTAGTGATATTAAGAACCTAAGTCGTCGTGTATTGTCCATCTGTTACCACGAATTTCTTCTCTTACACCATAGATGTAATCATCTTTATGAGATGATGCGGAAATTCATAACTGATAAGTTTATATAAAAGCCCGTCGATCCAAACCATGTCGAAGGCATTATCGATATCCACCAGACAGACAGCTGTACTTTTTTGGCGTTAAGATTCCAACTAACGTCAGAAATCAATTTTGTAACAGCGTGCACCGCCGAATGGTTTCTCTTGAACCCAAATTGGTTCCGCGGTATAATCTCCTTTCTTTCGCACACGAACAAAATAGACTTACTAATAACAACTTTATAAACCTTCCCGATATTAGGCAGGAGACTTATTGGCCTATAATTGGAAGGATCAGAAGGATCCTTCTTCTTTTTGATTACTGGAAAAACCTTCGATGTTTTCCAATAACTCGGGAAGTAGCAGTTGTTTAACATATTATTAAATATTACGCAATATTGCCGTATAATTAATTTCGTCCGGTATATGCTTTAGAATAATATTGGGAATGTTATCTAAACCACTCGACTTTTTGTTATTTAGTTTCCTAAATATGTATGTCAGTTCGTCTAGTGTTGTAAAGTAATTGTCAGTCTGTCCATCTGCTAGTTGGTCCGCTTTTAATAGCTCAGAGAATCTCAGAAGAGTTCGTGTTTCGCTGTTGCGAAACCTCGACAGTTCCTCATTTACTTCGCTAGTTCTGCAGCTTGGTAGATCCTTAGCATGGATTGCCTCAAAATGATAGCCGATTAAGTTTAGTATGTCCGCTCCATTATCTATAACGAAATGGTTATCTATAATGGGGCAGTGCTGGCTATTAATCTCCGCCTGAGAGAGAAGAGTCTGGAAAGACAGTGGAATTTTCAGTTTTGGAATTTTGATAATGTTCCGAGGCTTGAACATCTGATTAATTTTAGGAAACATATTCCTGGAATCGGACTTCAATATATTTTCAGCGCGTTGCCTCCAATAATCGTTGACACTATTCCCGAACTGCTGATTTATCAGTGTCTTCCCCTTAAAACTGACGTCGTATACGATTTATCTGAGTGATTAAAAAGCTTTTGTAGGTTTGTAGGGTTTTAATGTCACGATTTAGATAACATACAATTCTGTCTTTGGATTTAATTTTCGGAACTGATGACTCCATAGCTTGTAATACCACCGTATTTAAATTCCCGATATAGGAATCGCATTCCTCGTTAGAAAGATTCCTTTTACTAGGAATATTAGGAGCGGAAAAGCAGTTCCTATATTTTCTGATGGCACAACGTTGAAATTTGCACCAATCAGTCTGCCTAAAATTTAATTTAGGGACTTCGTGCTGCGTTGCGAAGCTAAACGTAGAGTCGCCAGCAAATGCCACGGGCATAACTATTGCATTATGGTCGTTATTATACGGCAATATAGAAAGTTTATTATCGTGGATCGTTTGAACTTGCAATCGCGCGTCCGCAATGCAAAGATCAAGATATGAATTTCCAGAAGGAAAATTTGGTGCAACTGGGCTGTATAATTTGATTTTATATTCGACCTGGTTTTCCTTAATAAAGCGGTTTAGGAAGTTGCCTCTTCCGTTCGCCCTTGAGTTCAACCAAGCCGAGTGCTTCGCGTTCAAATCTCCAGCAAGGACGAAATAGTTGTCTAAACTATCTAGTCTTAGTATTTCGAAAATTTTTTCCATCTCAGTTTTTAATGAAATTTAATGGTTTTATTAAGAATACATTGTTGGTAGACATCTCAATATGTTTAGAAAGAGTTGCTATAAAAAGATCGTACGATTTAGAGGCACTACTTTCTGAGAAAACATCTTCCCAAAGCTCAAAACGGAGACATGTTTTGAGTTTAGCGAAGTCAATTTTAGTTACCATACCGAGAGAACTATAATCTACTCTTTTTTAACCATAGAAGTGTCCACCAATAAACCGGTCATTGCGTGGTCAGTGATACTCAAGTCGAAAATACATTTTTGCCAAGAATTTAAGGAAACATGAGTAAAGAAGACATAGATATTGTCTAAGCATTTACCAGAAATCGAACTAGTGGGTTCGTTAATTAACGAGGCTCATTTTATCCCATGAGAAGCCAGCAAAGATAAATATATATGTAGAACTAAAATCGCAATTTTCCAAAATATCTGAATTAAAATCAACCAAAATGATAAAATTTTTCGATTTTTCATTATGTAAAAGATTTGAAAATTCTTCCACAAAAACCGAAGCACTGTATCTGTGAAGACGATAGACACATAATACAGCATAGAATTCATTATTATTCTTAAAAGATAGTTTCAAAATATCGGCACTAAAGAAATCTAAGCATGAGCTAGCACAATCAACATCTTGCTTCACAAAACAACCAAAACCGCCAGCTACGTAGTTTTGACAAACAAATAAAAAACAACTTCTCTTCACCAAAATGTTTTGAAATCGCTGCACTCTGAGGTAAAGGTATCGGATTTACAGATAAAGGAAACCGACAGCAGCCCAATCAGTGGCAACGTAACGATTTGATGATACTTGCGATTTTGATAATATTTTGATCTATGTAAATGTGTATCTATTTTATGTTTTGATACCTATTTCACAGTTTTATATATATGTATAGTATATAATATAAGTGAATTGTTTTATATATGCAATAATACAGTCGAAGAAGTTAGTGAGGCGGTCAAATACTCCAAAAAACGAAAAGCGGTTGGGCCAGACGAAATACCCTCTGAGTTCTGGAAAAAGATGGGAGACATCGGGTTCAGATGGCTCAGAATTCTCATCTCCAAATTCGTGAGAGGTGATCCAATGCCGAATCAATGGAGGGAAAGTTACCTCCTCCCTGTATACAAAGGGAAGGGTGATAAGCGAAACTGTGATAACTACCGTTCGATCAAGCTGATGTCGCACACCATGAAGATCGTTGAGCGGGTATTAGGTGGCCGACTCCGAAAAATAATACGGCTATCTGATGATCAGTGCGGGTTTGTCTCGGGTAAATCAACCACAGATGCAATCCAAAGTATAAGGATCATAATGGAAAAACATCGTGATTCCTTAAGGGATTTGCATATTGTATTGGTTGACTTTGAAAAGGCATTCGACAGATAACCACGAGATCTGATATGGGTGGCGCTAAGACATCGAGAGGTTCCAGAAACCTATGTACAGATGATCATGGACATGTACGAAGGAGCAAAGACAAAAGTAAGATGCCCCGCTGGAGTAACCGAAGAGTTCCCAATCAAAGTCGGGGTGCACCAGGAAAGCGTTTTAAGTCCTTTGCTCTTTATTACAGTTCTTGATTATCTGCTTGAAGGTAAAGTGATGGACCCCAAGGTACATCAGTTATTCTTTGCTGACGATGGAGCCATCATAAGTGAGGATCCTACATCCCTGCAACGAGCACTTGATGTGTGGGTGGACGTTTTGGAGGGAAATGGGTATCGCATTAGTTCAAAAAAGACAGAGTAGTTGTGCTGCCCGTTCTCTGACCCACTCAGGCCTCTTCCAGACATTTATTTGAATGGAACAGTGCTTCCCAAGTGCGAAAAGTTCAAATATCTGGGATCTATGATCAATAGCAAAGCAACTTGTGATGACGACATCAATCATCGTGTAAGCGTAGGGTGGATGAAGTGGCGAGAATATTTCGCTTTCTTCTGTGACAGAAAAATGCCCCCTAAGTTGAAAGGAAGGCTCTACACCGCAGTTGTACGTCCAGCGCTCACATACGGTTCACAATGTTGGACGATGTATAAAAAGTATCAGAGTAAATTAACGGCAGCTGAGATGAAGATGCTTCGCATGACAGCAGGAGTGACCAAGCTTGATCGAATAAGAAGTTCGAAGATCCGTGGAAGCTTTCACATCAAGGAAACCATCGTACAAAAATTAGAGCGCGACCGGCTCAGCTGGTATTGCCACGTTCAGAGAAGAGATCATTTGAACCATGTTAAAAAGGCAATATCAATGCACGTTCCAAAGACATCGCGATGTAGGAAAGGCACGCCTATAAACGCCTGGATCAGACAAATGCGACGACATCGGCATTTCATTGGCCTCAGTAACCGAGTGATCGAAAATCGGCAGGCCTGCCGATATTTTCTGAAGTCAAATAGGCGAACCCCACAGGCGGATCAGTAGAAATGCGGTGAAGTGGGAGGGCTGTGATCCCTTGTTTTCGGATCATAGCCTCGCTGATAAAAGGAAGAAGAAGAAGACAACTGACGCATATGAGATAATTGGTCTAACTATCATCGTACACATCAAGTATGCTGACCTCGGCTAGAGGTCATCTTTGTTCAGATACCCGTTTGCATTGATGAAACACTTTACGCTTTCCAGATTTTCTCTTCCACATGAAAGTTCCAAGTTAGTCCACTATCTAGGTAAATACGCAGACACTTAACTGTCCTGGTCACCTTTAGCTCCGATCCGAAAAGTGTCAAGGACTGAAGCTCCAGATCTTTCCTTTTTCTTGTGAAAATGATTAAATAAGTTTTTTTTCCACATTAATGGATAACCCTTGTTCCTGACACCGCCGCTCCAAAACTTTGAGAGCATTCCTTATAATGTCTGCTGTGGCATTCATAAATTTACCTCTTGCCATTTATGCTATGTCATCGGCATATCCCACAGTGTGCATGCCAGTCCCCTCAAGTCTTTTCAGGAGAGAGTCCAGAGTTATGTTCCACAGAGCAGGTGATAACCCTCCTTCCTGCGGGCAGCCTCTGCTAACCCTTCCTCTAAGTCTCTAAGTTCCCGTCTGAATGTTTATCGCCCTATTTTTCAGAATATTGTCCACCTATCTCACCAACAATGGGTTAACCCTGCGTTTCTCTAAAGCTAATCTCAGATTTTCGAAGCATATTTTATCGAAGACACCTTTAATATGCATTATTGTATGTAATTTCAAAAGCTGATTGTAAATGCTTCAGCTGAGACTCTACATCCCAAGTGTTTTTTGGTATTTTGGTTACCATCCCAAAGGGATACGGCTGCTTTACAAACACCCCTAAAATGCAATTAAAGCCCTAAAAAAATTGTCAGTTGCGCTACTCAACACAGGTATACATGCTTTTTTTGGACTCGATTCAGCACCGAAAGCGTAGTCGAGTCGAGCCAACATCGTTTCAACTCTGCTAGTGTATGCAAGAAGTTCAAACCGGCTTGAAGCCAGCTTCAACTATGTATATAAGCGCAGTAACACCAAACTTAATATAAGGGACTACCTGCTCTATTCAAGATAGTATGAAATACATACATGGGGTTGTACCAAAAAGAAAATAATTTTAAGGATTTAGAAACTTTTGAAAATAAAGTGCAAAGAGCAATCGTCAAATGCACCGTGGTATATCAGAAACATCGATATTCACAGAGATCTCGAAATTGCGATAGTCGAAGATACATACATACATACATACATTTTCAAATGGCCCGCTAATCCTTCATGAGTGTCGCAGGGGTAGGATGCTCAGGTGGACTCTCCATCTTTCGCGATCCTCCGCGTCACGAAAAATAGAGATGAGCTGAACCTAAAATTTAGAAAAATGTATTGGTTAATTGGGAAGAGGTCAGAGTTATCAGTTCACAACAAACTGCTGCTATACCTTCAAGTTCTCAAACCAATTTGGGCGTACGGCATTCAACTTTGGGGCTGTACAAAGAAAAGTAATAATATTGTTCCCATACAAAGATTCCAAAACAAAGTACTACGTTGCATACTAAATGCGCCGTGGTACGTACGAAACGTAGACATTCACAGAGACCTGAATCTAAAAACAGTACAACACGAGAGTAGAAATTGCAACGAAACATTTTCAACGCCTTCGTCAGCACCAAAATAACGAAGTTCAACAAATGTTAAGTACACCCGCTGAGCCGAGAAGACTACAAAGAACAACTCCAATGGACCTAATGTTATCTAAATTGCACAATATTTTATGCATTCAAATAATCGAGAATTCTAAATGTTTCAGCTAAAAGCCTAACTTTTACTCATATAATTTGACAAATCATGAAATGTAAATTACTAGATGTGATATGTATCGTAATAAAACGACACACGTGGGTTTTGGATAAAAAAAAGATGTTCGTATGAAGTTAAAATAAATGTAGCACTTTAGACAAGTTAAATTCCGATGAAAGTTCCTGCCATTTTCGCGACCGGGATATAGTATGACACGAGGTCAAAAGGTTTTATCCTTTGCAGACGACGAACTGAATTATTCGCGTCACGTAGTTGAATGACGGTACGGTTACAATGGCCGTGAACACGATCTTTGTGTTTACGCGCAAATTTTGTTATCTCCTCGACGACGCTGGGAATTCCCAGATCTCGATGAATATCTTCGTTACGTACATTCCACGGTGCGTTGACGATCGTTCTAAAAACTTTATTTTCAAAAGTTTGTATGTTGTTTCTATTGCTTTTCTTGGTACAACCCCATAGTTGTATACCATACGTCCACACAAGCTTTAGCACTTGCTTATTGATAAGCAGTTTGTTATGTGAGCTTAACTTCGAATGTTTTCCGAGTAGCCAGTACATTTGTCGGTATTTGTTTTCGAGCTCGTCGCGTTTTGTTTTTTACGTGCGATTTCCATTTAAACTTAACGTCTAGAGTCATTCGTATATATTTTGCTTCGTTCGCGTACGGTATTTGAGCCGAGTTAAGATATAGAGGTCATCTATCCACTTTTTTATAGGTAAAGTTGACGTGAGTATATTTGCTTTCGTTCAGCACAATACGCCAAGAATTCGTCCAAGCGTGGACTTTATTAATAGCATGTTGCAGCTTTTCAGTTGCTGCTTCAATAGTTTCGCCCGTGGTCAATATCGCCGTATCGTCCGCAAACATGGCGACGACGCAGTTTCTTTCCTGCGGGATATCACGCGTGTAGAGTACATATAGAAGTGGGCCAAGGACACTTCCTTGTGGAACTCCGGCCGCAATCTCCTTGAAGTCAGAGTAATCATTTACGTGCTTGCTGACGTGCTGACACTTGATACAAAGCTGAAATGGAAAACGCACGTTAAGAAAAAACGCAAAGAACTAGATAACAAATATCGAGAAATGTATTGGTTACTTGGAAAATATTCCAAGCTTAATATATATAACAAACTGCTTTTATATAAGCAAGTGCTAAAGCCTGTATGGACATATGGTATACAACTCTGGGGTTGTACCAAAATAAGTAATATTAAAATTTTACAAACTTTTGAAAACAAAGTGCTAAGAGGTATTGTAAATGCGCCATGGTATATCAGAAATAGCGATATCCACAGAGACCTTGGCATTAAAACAATCGAAGACGAAATTCTAACCTACGCGAGAAAGCATAGAAGTCGACTAGAAAGTCACGTAAATATTACAGTCCTCCAACTTTTGGAAGAAAGAAATTTACTGCGCCGTCTACAAAGAACCAAACCTTTAGACCTAGCGCGATAAGTAACCGCGTCTAAACTGCGGAGCTGGCAGGAACTTCCAATGGGAAGGTACCTGCAAAACGTCATTATTTCGCGAAACGAAAACTACTTGATAAGTCGAATACTTAGTTGTAGTAAAAATAAAAACAAGTCTGTTTTGAAGGGAGGTTTTTTAGTGGGTAAGAATCCCACACTACTATGAGCACGCGCTGTCGATCCTCATAGTGTCTTGTTGAAGATTTTCACCTACCCTCGGAAAAAAAAAAAAAAAAAAAATTTACGTGCTTATCACGAAATAGTCTCTCGGTGAGGTACGATTGTAAGATTAGACAGATTTGCCGTGGAAGTAGTCGTTGCAATTTATACTCCAAGCTCCTTAGTGGGACTTTTATGAGATCCCCTAGTTCGTCAACAAGCTATATGACGGAGGCGGCGATTTTGAAGATTTGGGCATAGCAGGTGTTTGATGGTTTTTGTCTCCTCTATATCTTGGCAGCTCCTGCAGTGGTCGGGTGTGTTGACACCTAGTCTAGCAGCCATTACCCCTATCGCGTAGTGTCCTGTTAGCGCACCTGTCAAGATGGAAATTTCTTTTTTATTCATAGCCAAAAGGCTTTTTGTTCTGTTTTCATCTACTGTCGGCCATAAGCTGCTCGATATTACACAATCGCTTCTGGCGGACCAAGTGGAGTTAATTAGTTCTCTTGCTTTTATGTATATTTTCCGTTTCAGTTCACTAATTGGAGTTTTTACTGACATCAAAGTATGTTGAAAATCCAGTGCTGATCCCTTTTTAGCTAGTTCAGCTGCTGTCTCGTTTCCTTTTATATTGCTATGTATGGGAACCCAGCAGAGAGTTACGTCATGGGTGTTGCATATTCTGTTCAACGTGTTACGGCATCTGGAAACTGTTTATGATCTCACTTCCTCGCTGTTTTTTTGATTGCCGTTTGACTATCCACGAAAATGTTAATCTTGGAAGATTTTAGTTTTGTGCTATTCACATTCTGTGCAGACCTGTCAATGACGAAGACCTCAGCTTGAAAGATGCTACAGTCATCCGGGAGTTTGTATGAGTCGTTGATTTTAAGTGACTCGCAGAAAATTCCAGAGCCAGTTCCAATATCCGTTTTAGACCCGTCAGGGTAGAGTTGAATGTCCTGTACATTAATTAATGTGTTGCAGTCCCACTCTTGTCTTTCGGGAATGAAAGTGAATTAGTTCTTGTCGCAATCTATATAGGGTATGGTATAATCTGTTGTTCTGTTGAGATTGGTTATACTATACCTGTTGAGTATAGATCAATATTCATAGGAGCTTTGCTTCCATGCGCCCGATTATTTGAGACGAATCGCACTTTTGGCAGCTATATCTAGGGGAGGGATATTTAGCATCATTTCTAAACCTGCTTGTGGTTTTGATCTCTGTGCTCCTGTTATGCTTATGCATGCTAATCTTAGGTAAGAATGGCTCTGATAATCGCTGTGTACATCCAATAAATCATGGACGGACGCAGATCCTATTGTTTACCAAAGGTTTTCTTGCATGCATAGAATACGCAAAGTGCTTTTTTAATTTTTTTCTTCCGTGTTCTTTTTCCAGGTGAGCTTCGAATCAAGGTTTCGAGATATTTAGCTGTTGTGGAGAGATTCAGAGGAATTCCACTCAGTTTAGGGGGATCAAATTCTTCTATTTTCCTTCTTTTGGTAAACAGAACCAATTCAGTTTTAGTCGGATTTATACTAAGACCGTTTTGTTCTGCCCAGGACGACAATTCTTTTAGTGAGGTTGCTGATTGTAGGTAAGCATTTCTCACCGGTCATGATTGCTATGTCTTCTGCGTATGCAACTGCTTTTTCTCCTTTGGTTTTCAGAATCTTCAGAATTTTGTTAGCGACAAAGAGCCAGAGCAAAGGAAAAACTACTCCTCCTTGCGTGGTTCCTCTTATAACTGTTTTCTTTACGATGCTCTCATCTAATTCGGAGTTGATTATTCTGCTCTTAAGCATTTCGTCAATCCAGTTGACTATCTCTGCTTTTACTCCTAGTTCAACTAGTGCCGCATTAATCGATGTCGTATTTACGTTGTTAAACGCCCCTTCAGTGTCTAAAAATGCGGCTAGAGCATATTCTTTAGAGTGAAGGTTTTTCTCTATGAATGAGATGACATCGTGTAGTGCAGTTTCTACCGACTTTTATGTAGGCGTGTTGAGGGTTACATAAATTGTGTTCATTGAGAAGGCTTCCCAGGTGTAGGGCAATTAATCTGTCTAGTGTTTTCAAAAGAAACGAGGTGAGGCTAGTTGCTTTGATACCTTTTGCGGAATTATGTGTTGGTTTACCGCGTTAACAAGTTGAACCAGTGCCAAGAGAAGGACTGTTGGTTATGTTTAGAGGATGATGAAACATCTGAACACATTCTTTGTGAATGCTCGGCACTATGTACACTGGTTAAGAAAACGTATTCTCCACAAGGAGATACTTACTTTAGTGGAAGTGAAATGCTTCGCTACTAAAAACATACTCGCTTTCATAAGGGCGGTAGTACATCTGTTAGATTAACTCTAATCCTCCGATACAATAGATCTTTTAGGTCGCAGTGTCGTTGCCACCTGGGCATGGGTTGTACAAGAGAAAAAAAATGGGTTGGTCTACTCGCCTTAGGAATGAAGACCACTCTCTCCAATTTTTCGGTACGAAACCTAGCTTTATACAGCTGCGGTAAATTACTTTAAGCCAGGTTGTGATTCTTGATAGAGCATTTTGAAGAATGGCTGGAGTGATGTTGTCTGGTCCTGCAGATTTATACGGCTTAAACGATACAGCCCATGCTATCTTTTGCTCTGTAATAATATCATTCATCATCTGTAACTGAGTTTGGAACGAACTGAAGGGTAGTAGCGTTTGGAACGAGATTGCTGCACCCTGGGAAGTGTGTTTCCATTAACAGTTCTAACGATTCTTGGCTTGACTTCGCCCAGGAGTTATCACTGTGAATCCTAACGATTACAGAGGATAACCACCTAACCTTACCTAACCTATCGTCAACGCAGATAGGATGCTAGACCGCTTGAAACATTTTTGTCTCGAAACGATCGGATTTCATCCGGTACTTGTAGGTTGCACCGAGTGGGTTCTTATAACTAGTATGTTTATAGTTGTTTTCGATAGAGCTCGGCCATTTAATAGCCTTCTTACCGGTAGAATTCGATCATCAAGCCGATGCCATTGACTACCTAGAAGTTGTAACTATCCATTGTGATGTTTCGCTCAATACGTCTATTAGTGGATATCATTTTTTGTTGACAGCGTATACCTACTTCGTCTTATTCTCGTGTATAACGAGATCCATCCAGGCCGTTACTTATTCAATGGTAGTAAGATTTTGCTTCGTTCTCGATGACGAATCTGATTATTGCGCTGAATATTTGCAAACGTGCTTTGTACTAAGTAATGCACTGGGTCGATATTGGTACATCTTAAAGCGCTATCATCCATCACATAGGATGGTGATGTTGTGCTGGCTGTGCTTTCCGATGGCCATAAAATACGTCCTTCTTTCCGATTTTTATCAGTTTCCTATGTGACTGCGTGAGGGCAAGTGAGGCTAATGTTGCCCTTGATGCGGTTGATCAACACTCGCTGCACCATGTAGCTAAAGCTTCAGACTTTTGCTAAAATTGGCACCTGATAGCGAAGCCGCACCCAAGTAATCTTTGTTGGCACAGGCGGAAGCTGGCGCTTTAGTACATAGTCCATCGCATCGCATTTCATGGATGGCGGTTACATATATCTGATACATAGCAGTTGTTGATGGTAGGCCATTTCATCAAACTAGAGAAAGTACTATTCAGCAGGAGTTGCAGAAACGACATAAGCATTAATGCAAAGAGCTTAAATTACCCATCTTCAAATAGGTACATACCTTCTTCGCAAAATGGGCCAGCATGTGGCCTGAGAGAAAAGGATAATTCATCACATCCCACATTGCATTTGAAAGAACCCACCTTCAAATAAATAGAAGATATTTAAGAAGTTTGCCAGTCGAGCAATAATCCCATGCAGAAGTACCTGCGGAAGTGTAGCCGGAAGTGAGTGGGACCACCTCCGCCTTTTTTCCATCGTAGGAACAAACTTCACTGCAAATTAATTCTTCGCTGGAACCAAATAGCATACCACCAGTCACTTAAACGTAGATCCTGAAGCGGTGTACAATGACAGTAAGGTACCAGTAAGGTACCAGTAAGGTTAGATGGGACGTTATTCCAGTGAGATTTTCTCATCAGCAGACGCCCTGTGAAGCATAACTGAAACTAGGGCATCCTGAGTTTCAAAATCCTTTACAAACGTAGGACCAATCGTTTTGCGAAATTCCAGGAAGGCAAAAACAGGGTGTCGTGGGGCAGTGGTTCGTGTGTCGGACCAATATGAGCGATGTGAAATATTCGAATCCTTGAAAACACTAAAACGTTTTTTACGGTCCTATATCTCACGAAGGTCTAAAATATATGCGAGAGTATTGTTGCCATGAGGAAGCTTCTCGGATAACAAAACAAAGAATTGCCCTTCGGATACGGCACAAAACTCTAGGTCTCTTCTATTCGGTAGAAAATTTCAACGCACACAACAAGAGTGGTTGTGAGAAGCTAGGCCCTAGGCCCTTCATGGGCTGTTTGTGGGAAATATGTGTATATGCAAACAGACAAACGTTAGTTGTCGTTAGTCAACGTAACACTAGCTGATATTGGGGTGACAATCAGAGCATGCAACCAAAACATAACATCAATACCATTCATTTATAGAACATGTAAAATGATTCTTCAACTAGGCCGTTCGAGTAAGCATAGTCTTATCCAAAATAATGACTCAAATCGCGGGACCCAAATTCAGAAGAAAGTCCTTCCAATCGAGAGTAATGTAATTTCTTATATATGCTGCCCCAATGTGGACAAAGCCCAGATCGTACTCGTATTGAGAGTATGTACTACCACGGGACGAATTTCAATGGATGATCTCTTCGATGAATGGCAGATACTACAAGACAGTAAGGACCAGGAAATTTGTACGTCATCTACAGAAAATTTCCGAAGTAGCGGCAGATTTGGAACCAATAATAGGATATGGACCCGAGTGAAACCATTCCTAATTTGTCAAAGCTGCGGAGCGGATTTGGAATGCATGAAATGAAGATCCTAAGTACTAACGTCGATCATAGTAATGCCACCCATTTGGTTGACAGGTTGATCTACATATCCCACCCTGGTTTCGTATTCTTTCTCAAGATTCCTCATAGATTTCCTTTTCCAATCAAAGTAGGTGACATATCCTCCTGGCGCTGAGTGTTGTACACAGCCTGTTAATAAGGCGATTAATTTAAGGCGGGAAGGAAGAAAAAAAAAAACCTGAAATTAGTTTTTCATATGACATACGCCGCATGGTTCGCCTATACGAAACTCTTTCATTATCCATGTCAAAATGTTATGAAAACAGGATACACAGAACTATTGCATAACACTTTAAGGACCGTGAACTGCGTCACAGTACGAGTAACACAGAAAAAGGACAATTTTTCCCACACGTACTAAACTCTAGCTATAAGCCGGATTTATTTCCCAACTCGCCCCTACGGTCGAACTCGACCCCGAGGAGTCGAGTGAGACCGAAATTTAATTAAGCGAAGCAAAGCCGTAGTAGCGTTACGCGTAATTATCGTTCCGTTGATAGAGTCAGGTGCAAAAAAAACTAACACCGACAGGAAGTAATTTTCGTCACACAGATAAGAAGGATGTGATTTAATTGTGAAACTTTTTTTTTCTGTTGATCAATCTACACATAACAGAGATTTCTATTTAATAAGATTACATGGAGTATATGTAGTTGTGGAGGCCGCGCAGACGACGATGAGCTATTCACGAAATTTAATTAATTCTGTCGCCTCGGTAATATTAAATGCCACTCGAAGAAGAACGCACTGTCGTTGGTGCGGCTTCTATTCGGCTACTTATCTCATTATCTGTGTGTATCGTTGGCATCATAGAAGTATTGACAAGTTGAATGTAATTAATTTAGGTCGGCTAGAAAAACTTGAGCGCACATAGAGAACAACAAACGATTGTAGATATCTTCTCAAGGCGACTGTCACATTTTAATAAGATTAATCAAATAGCCTCTCGTGTTATTGCTTTGAATAAATAATTACACTTTATTTAGGTTTTTTTTTTTTTTTATCTAAGAATGACAAGTTGGTTTGATGCGTTGAACGACGATGATAATTGAATATTTTCTCGGCAAATCGCTATTGACTTCAGGCAAGAAATAGATTGTTAGATGAAGATAACCCCGATAGTTGCATGTCCATTTATTTACTATTTAGGGTGAGTTTGTCTACCGTCTGGGATGGACGTAGACCTTAACCAAGAAACCCTTTTAGCCGGGACTAATATTACCCAGGAGAGTCTTGCTGTGGTCACCAAATTGTTTGAAGTCTCCTTCCACTTGTCGAATTGAAGAATTTCTGGGCGGAAGCGTTCTGTCCATCCGTTCTACATGTTAAGAGTCGTTGTATTCGGACTCTTGGATTCGAAGTCGAACCGTCGTGACGAACAGACTCGTGTTAATTGTGCTTAATCAAATCTCTGAATTTTACCTTTCTCTAGCGGCTTTTGCCGCTTATATAAACTTTCCTTGAGACAGTGACTCTAAAAAGTTAAAATTGGTGAAAAAAATAAAAATAATATTTCAGCATTAATGCTGGAATCTGAAAAAAGTGATCAGTGCGAAGTACAAAATAGTGCACGCGTTTCCCTTAACATTCACAATTATGTATTACCTATCGACAATGCACACTCAGTAAATAAGGCCGCAGCCGTCAGGTCTCTCTTAAACCAAAGTACCACGAACGTATTAAAGAGAAGTGCAGCCGTCTCACCGACTGACTCTCCGAACTCAGACTCTCAGCCCACGAAGATTTTTGCTAGAGATAAAGGTGCTAGCCAAATCATGGAAGTAAATGACAACGAAAACGGTGACACCTCTGAGTGGACAACTGTAATAAATAAATTAAAACGAGCCGCGGGTAGTTATCAGCCAAAGTCAAAAAATAATTCAGATGACTCATGTCCAAGCAGTTCGAGACTTTCGAACAACCAATTCTTTCCCCTGATCAACTCTACGTTAGCGGCAACCAATGCAACACCCGATCGCATCCAGAACCCCACATCCCCCAAAGAAGCAGAAGTGCAGTTTCACGATACATCAAACAACGAGGACGCCAAATCGTCACCACGAGGAGTAAATAAATTTCCTTTCCGTCCTCCGATATTCATTTTTGGAGCCAATTGTACTCTTATAAGTGACTTAATAAGACTTGCAGCCACAGAATGTAATGTATGCGATATAGATCATAAGTTTGTAAACATGGGCTACCGGAAAACAAAGGTTTATGTTAATAACTCAGCTGTTCACAAGCTAGTTATCGAAAGACTTCGCGGTACGGGCATCGGGGCCTTCTCATTCGTCAATTCGTTGAAAGGTCTTGATGGGGATACTCCAGTCGAAAAGATTAAAAAAGCGCTACGACAAATCCTTCCCAATTTGAAGATAAGTAAATTAGCACCTTTTTCTACTTCTAGAACTAAGGAGTTAGATATCAAATTAAATATGTTTAGTGTACAGTTAGAGATAGGAGAGTCCATTAAAGATCTTATTAGCGTCAGATATTTACTGAACCAGCGTGTTTACTGGGAGACGAAGCACAATCGGGCAGTTATCCGTTGCTATCGATGTCAGCGATTTGGACATTCAGGTGAATGTTGTGCCTATATTAGCAGATGTGTTCTTTGTGGTGAAAATCATGATTCGAATGAGTGTATACACTCGTTTAGAACGCTAAAAGAAAAAAATGAATGCATCCCGATACCCAAATGCGTAAACTGCAATGAGATTGGTCATGCAGCCAGTTATTAGGGCTGTCCAGCATATCTTAAATATAAAAAAAGGCAACATATTCTGAAAGGGCTAGGCAAGCAGTAAGCAGAAAAAAATCTCTCGTTCAAGAATCGATTTTGAATTTCGTAAATGCAAACCTTTCTTTCGCTGAAAAAGCAAAAACATCAGCCAAACAACCGAATATGCATTTTTCTAGGACTAGAATCCAATATAATAATGAACCCGCTCCAATAACTCTCCATAACTCAGATACACAAAAAAGTGATCTCAACGACTTCCTTGATGAAGCAAAACACCTGTTTAATATCTCATTTGTAGATCTTTTGACAAAAATAAGGCAATTCTGGCCTAAGTACCTAGTTTTGAAAACCATGGAAGAAAAAATGTTTTCCTACCTTGAGTTTGTTGCCTCTATTGTTATATAATGATGCCATTTACAAAATTAAAAATCATTTCGATAAATATGAACTCAATAATTTCAGATGAAAAAAGACTTGCGCTATTAAATACCTTAAAAATCAAAAGACCTCCTTTCTGAAACTAGACTATCCGCAAGATATAAGCCTTCATTTGAGGGATATAATATAATAAGAAATGATTCTGGTAGAGGGACAGCGATTTTACTTGACAAAAAGTATAAGTTTAATCTAATCTCTTTCCAAAGTGATGTCTTCTCGGTGTGTCTCGCTTCTATTTTCTCACAAAGTCCTTCTGGTTCAAACTTCCGCTTGTTGATTGGAAGCATTTACATTCCGTTCAACACTGGACAGCATTTATTAAGAGAGCTTGATAAGGTTTACGCTGAGATTTTAATGCCCGTCACTCAGCATGGGGAAACAGCGTGCATAATAATATCGGAAACCATTTCTACCGTAAGTTCTACAATGGCCCATACCTAAGTCTAGATTTAATTCCATCTAACACCCCAACATATCCCAGATCCTCCTCTTTTTTGGACTTTTTTCTTATATCTCCATCCCTCAACTCAGCGCGCAACTCGAACAACTCCTCAAATGGTTCAACCTGTAAAACCTTTTCAGTATTCTCTGATCATTTTGGAATACTTTTAGAGGTAAATGTTGAAGATTTTTTCCCTATTTTGATCCCACCTGCTACATATAGAAGTCTTAAAAATACGAATTGGGAAGCTTTTCGAATAAGTCTTCATAACTCTCTGCCTTCAATTAATGTCCCAACTGCAAGAAATGTATCAAATGCTGAAATTGACATCGCAATAGCCAAACTTAACGAACTAATTATTTCTAAGATAGAATCTTATTCTAATATTCAAAATGTCACCGATCACAGGTACCATTGTATTTCTGATTTGACCAAGAAATTGATTGAATTAAGAAGAATTTGGCTCAAACAACTTAAAATATTGTACCATCGTCACCTTAATAGAGTTAATTCCGAATATTTTGAACTTTATTCTGGAATTCAGTGTATAAGTAAAATTATAAAAGAAAACGTTAACTTAGATCTCAATAATTCTTTTAAGTCAAGACTGAAAAAATTAAAACCATCTCCGCACGCTTTTCAAGAGATAGATAAAATAACCGGTCGCAAATATTTTGGAACAAATATTTCGAAAGATGTGCTAATCCATAATGGCCAAGAGCTGACTGACATCCAAGCCAAATTGAATGCATTTAAAAACTTATACACTACTGATTACTCTGAAAGAGCACCCACCGATGATCGAAACTTTGAAATCGAAGTTTTATCTGCAATAACCCAATTTGAGGAAAGACATCTTGATCACACACTTTCCACTTTTTCATCTTCTAACAGTGCCTGTGACCCAGGATTTCCCCCGTTCACTTCACCTAATATCGTTAACATTCTCAGAACGTCGCTTAACAATAAAAAATCCGCTGGTGTTGACCAAATACCAAACTTCATTTTAAAGAAATGTCCATATTCGTTAGATATTACTACTGTCCTCAATATATAACCATTGTATTAACAATGGTTATTTTCCTGAAATTTGGAAAAAAGCAAAGCTTTTTCCTATAGCTAAAAAGAAGGCTGCGAAAGAAGTAAATAACTTCCGCCCTATCTCGCTTCTCTCCAATATTGGAAAATTACTTGAGCGGGTACTAGCAACGGACTTAAATAATTTCTGTGAGGATAAGGATATCATCCCAAACAACCAGTTTGGATTTAAGAAAGGAAGCTCCACGGAGCACGCCTTACTTATACTACAGAACAAAGTTGTTCAAAACCTTAGAAATAAAAGATGTACAGTCAGCCTGGACATTGACCTTGAAAAGGCTTTCGATTCGCTTTGGCATCACGGCCTCTTATTCAAGTTCATAAGACTAAGGTTTCCGAATTGGCTCATAAGAATGATACACAGCTTCTTATCAAACAGAACTACATCAATATATATAGGATCCGAGCACACGGATTTTTTCCGTGTGAATTCAGGTGTACCTCAAGGATCGATACTCGGACCGTCGTTGTTCAATATCTATCTTCACGATTTTCCTCTTTCAGACCCCATAACGGAAGAGCCTGGATCACTTCACTACGCTGATGATACCACCATATTGGCTAGTGATGTACGACCGAGTTTAGCTCTTAACAAAATGAAAGCAAAACTTCCACTGGTAGAAAACTATTTTAAAAAATGGAGACTTAAAATAAATACGAGCAAATGTGGTCTCACATGTTTCAGAAATGCCAGTGGGAAGGGTCATTACCGCGCGGTTAAAGAAAGCAAGGATTTAACACTAAAAATAAATAACTTTCCAATTCCATTACGTTCTGAAACAAAGTATCTGGGAATACATTTTCAGAACCGATTTCTCTTTAACAAGCATGGAAGGGGTGTTTTTAAGAAAGCGAAAATGGTTACAGGAATACTTAAACCATTACTTAACTCTAAACACATGCTAGGAAAAACTAAGATTCTGATGTACAAGACCCTTGTAAGACCAATACTGACCTATGGTTTTTCTACTTGGTTTACTATATCACCCACCGTAGCCAAAGAAATGGAGGTATTCGAAAGAAAGATATTGAGATTTTGCTGCGGACTGTATAGAAAACCAAATAAAAAATGGTTCTCTAACAAGACTTTATATGAAGCAACTCAGGTTCACCTCTTATGAACTATCAAATAGAACTTCTTCTAAAAAAGATGGAACTTATACGTTCACACTCCAATCCACTGGTAAGATCTTTAATGGACGCTAATATCAACGACCGTTTAAATGACAAATACTATTTGTCACCCTTTAACCTCCTAAACGAGAATTCAATATCCCTAACAAGACAAGACACATATAGACGTCAGTTGGCGCCATTCTATGAAAAAGTATCTCCTTATAACTATAGGGGATGATGTTGATTAAAAATAACATTTAGAAAATAATTAAAATGATTCCCAACATAACCCTTTGTTTTAACGCAGAAAGCTTTGGATCTCTTTATGGTGGTATAGTAATTTATATAAACCATTAAGGATTTTTAAAGTTTCTGCAATCAATGTATGTATGTAGGCCCTACACACTATATATTCTTGATATCTTACAAGATAAATAATTACCTTTAGTTGTAGATAGTTTAGGTTAGGTTTTAGTTTTAATTTTATATTTTAGTTTTAGTCATTAAGTTAAGATTGCCAACAATGAGCATAGTAGTGATTGTACGCCGGGAGCAAGCGTACTCAAATTAATGATGAGTATAAATAATATTGTAATGAATTGTTGATTAATATCTTTCTTAAATATTCTCTTACTTTTGCTCAAGTCAGACATATCATTAAGTCGGCCAAAATTTAGAATAAGAATGTATGGTTATAATATGCTGATTTATTTTGCCTCAATAAGGTTTTTTTTTTTTTTTTACTTTACCCACCTCTAAGCCGTGTAAGTTCACAATCTTTCTGATAGATTTGAAAGCAGAGTCTGAGGACTTTGGTCCTAAGAATAACTGCAAAAAATCCTGGCTGCCTGATCAGTAATTTCACTTCCCGGTATCTATTAGACATTCACTTTGTTGACCTTCTGCTGAAACGATTGCAACCAGTAATTGAAGAAAGACACTTGATCCCGGATCATCAATTCGGGTTTCAGGTCAAACATTCCACAATCGATCAGGTGTATCGAATAACGAACGAGATTGAAAAAGCTCTAGAAGGGAAAAAAATATGCTGTAGCGCTTTTCTCGACGTATCGCAAGCCTTCGACAAGGTATGGCACGAAGGCCTAAGGTATAAGCTAAGGGTAATCTTACCGGAAAAGTTGTACAGAATATTGGAATCTTATCTTGAAAACAGACTTTTCCGTGTTAGACACGGGAGTGAATATTCGGATTTCAAAGATATCTACGCCGGTGTTCCACAAGGAAGTGTTCTCGGTCCAATCCTGTTCTTGCTCTACACAAGAGATATACCACAAGATGAAGGGACCATTGTAGCAACGTTCGCAGACGACACGGCTATCCTCGTAACGGATGAGTCAGTCGAATCATCAACGGGAAAACTCCAACGAGCTTTGAACAATGTATGCGAATGGACAAAAACCTGGCGAATAGTCCTCAATGAGACAAAATCAACGCATGTCAATTTTACGTTGAGAAAGATAAACAACTTACCTATATCCATTAACTCGGTACAAATACCTTACGCAAACGAAGCAAAATATTTAGGAATGACCCTGGACGCAAAGCTTAAGTGGAGGCCACACGTTAAAAAGAAGCGCGAAGAGCTCGAAATCAGATTTAGAGAAATGTATTGGCTGCTCGGAAGATACTCGGGGTTGGGCGTATACGACAAACTGCTTCTGTATAAGCAAGTGCTAAAACCGTCTTGGACATATGGTATACAACTTTGGGGTTGTACCAAACCAAGCAATATGGCTCTACTGCAAGCATTTCAAAATAAAATGCTAAGAGCAATCGTGAATGCTCCTTGGTATATAAGGAATAGTGATATTCACAGAGATCTAGGAATTGCTACCGTGAGGGACGAAGTAACAAACTTTGCTCGCAAACTTCGTACCCGTCTTCGTGTTCATTGCAGTAATGAAATAATCCGTACTATGGACGTGACAAGCCTTGAGCGCCGACTACAAAGAACAAGACCTTTCGACCTAGCGCCGTAAGGAAAAACCGCATGTAATGACGGTATTAGTAGGTGCCTTCACTGGAAAGCTACCTACCTAACGCGATTAACACTACAGAAGCGTAAACTACTCGTTAAGGCAACTTAGTCGTAGTCATCACAAAAAAAAATGAAAAAATGAGAGGAACGAATTTCCTACTACTATGAGTACGCGCAGCCGGTTCTCATAGTGCCTCTCTGAGGGGGTGAGGTTTAGCCCGTAGGCATATATTGACTAGCACTGATGGCATTGTCAGATATATGAATCGGGCATAACCAATGGTACGGACCATTGGTATCTTATGAAGATTCCTGCACCTCCAGGCGCAACCAAAAAAAAAAAAAAAAAAAACTTTGTTGACCTCTACTGCGTCGTCCCTCCGGCTTAGATTCGAAGACTCTGCGGGCCGGAGCGTTGGCGTCCATTCGCTCTACATGTCCTAACCATCTCAAACGTCCAATAGCAGTTTCTTGACTAGGTCGATGTCGCAGTACAGCTCGTATAGTTCATGATCGAATCTCTTCCTTCAAAAACTGTCAACGAAAACTTTGTTCGAGATAGGGCTTTACTGTTGAACTGCCTTATAAACAAAAAAAAAAAACAGCGATTGGCAAGAGTTATTTATCGCTTGATTTCTGCGCTGATCTTGTTCTTAGTGTTTATAGCAGAGACAAGGTGGTTGGTCAAACGGTTGTGCATGCGATCATATGAAAACACAAGTGTTTTCACTCAGCTGAGGCCTACCAACTCCTACTCTCAACCTCCACGCGGTGACAGCCGGGTGCCTAGTACCTTAATCCAAGAAATGGGTAACCAACCTCGTTTGGCGGATTCTTGGCGGCAGCAGATGAGAGACGGGGGGAAGAGTGTTTTCTCACTAGAGCACTTCTTCCTGTTCCAGGCGGCAGCGGACGAATTCCCTAGACGGAGTCAACGGTGACGTCTATAGTTCCAGTTAGGTTGAACTTAGTGAATACCTTGCGCGAGCTGCTTCGACGTATTCGGATCACAGGTCGGTAAGGAATTTCCAATGTTGGTCAGGACATTGGAATAGAGATGGTGACGGAGCAGCTCTTAATGGGCCAACGGCAGCGCTCATACTCCCGTAGTGGACTACTGGCACCGGTATACCCGGCCCCTCGTCCTAGGCGAATCATTGCGGAACTGGCCGTCAAGGTTGGGGGTTGTGCCGTCTGGGTAACTTCCCTACCACGTAAAAAATCTATGGTTCCGAAACAACCAAAAGCCTCGGATAAGGATGACTCAACTAATGACGACCCCAGCAAACGAAATAAGGACAACGACCTTCGGATCTGTACGTGGAATGTTCTGTCTCTTTACAGACCACGTGCAGCCGAACAACTAGCAGAGGCCCTAGACTGCTATAAAGCAGATATTACCGCCATCCAGGAAGTGCGATGGGATGGGCCGGGCAAAAAGAGGATGAAAAACTGTGACATCTACTACGGTGATTTCTACAGAGAGAAGAAACAGCGCTTATTCGAATGCGGATTTGTCGTACGCGGCAGACTTAGGCAAGAAGTCTTAAGCTTCCGACACGAGGGCGAGCGTATTATGACTAACCGGATCAAGGCTAAATTCGCCAACATAAGCCTAATATGTGTTCATGCCCCCACGGACGAAAAGGACCCTGCCACCAAAGAGTGTTTCTACGAGCTCCTCGACAAGACATATGAGTAATGTCCTAAATACGACGTTAAAATCGTATTGGGCGATTTTAACGCCAAAATAGGAAAGGAGGACGTCTTTGGTAGGGCAGTCGGTAAACATAGCCTACACGACACCACATCTGATAACGGACTAAAGCTAATTGATTTCGCTTTGGAGCGAAATGTCACCATAGCAAGCACAAGGTTTCCTCATATCGATATTCATAAGCAGACATGGCGGTCCAATAATCATGTAACGATCAACCAAGTTGATCATATTGCGATCGACGCAAGGCATGCCTCCAGTATTCTGGATGTCCGGACCTTGCGAGCGGCCAACATAGACTCGGATCATTACCTTGTTATAGCCAAGGTACGAATGCGGATATCCCAATCTGAGCAACAAAGAAGAATCACTGTGAGAAAATATAACATTGAAAAGCTACAATCGCAAGAGACCGGCAGACTCTTCGCTGAACACGTATCCCACAATCTCAGAATCGCCCCTATGTCGCCAGCTTCAAGTGCCGAAGACCAGTAGCAACGCTGCCAACATGCCATCAGAAACGCCGCGACTGATGTGCTGGGTCTCGATCGCCCACCACCGCGAAACCCCTGGTTTGACGAAGAATGCTGGCGAGTGCATGCAGCAAAACAAGAGGCATACAAAGCGGCGCTGCAAAGGAAGACGAGAGCTGCTCGTGAGCTCTACGAGCAAAGGAGGCGGGAAGAACATCGGCTTCTCCAAAAAAAGAAGAAGCTTAAGACTTCCTGCCTAAGTCTGCCGCGTATGACAAATCCGCATCCGAATAACGTTGCCTGTTGCCTCTCTAGCAATCACCGTAGTAGATGTCACAGTTTTTCATCCTCTCTTTGCCCGGCCCATCCCATCGCACTTCCTGGGTGGCGGTAATATCTGCTTTATAGCAGTCTAGGGCATCTGCTAATTGTTCGGCTGCACGAGGTCTGTTAAATGTCTGAACATTCCACGCACAGATCCGAAGGTCATTGTTCTTATTTCATTTGCTGGGGATGTCAGGGAAGTTAGCCCGACGGAATAACCCCAATCTGGAGGGCCAGTTCCTTTAGTTATTCCCCTAGGATGAGGGGCCGGGTACAACGGTGCCAGTAGTCCACTACGTGCGTATGAGCGCTGCCGTTGGCCGATTATAGACTCGCCCGCCACCATCTGTTTTCCGAAGTCCAGACTAACATTGAAAATTCCTCACCGACCTGTGATCCGAATACGTCGAAGCAGCTCGCACAAATTCAATTTATTGGTTTATTTTGTAAGCATTTTTTGGTTGCTACTTAACTTTTGTTGTTACCTCGCTTTAGGGGGTTTACACTTGTATCGGTCCCACAATTAAGGAAGGCGGTCAACCTATGAGGTGTGAGATATCAGACCGCCCAATGCTCGCACAATGTATTCACTGAGTTCAACCCAACTGGAACTGTAGACGCCACCATTGCCTCCTTTTAGGGAATTCGTCCGCTACCGCCTGGAACAAGAAGAAGTGCTATAGTCAGAAAGCATTCTTCCCCCTCTCTCATCTGCTGCCGCCAAAAATCCTCCAAAGGGGTTGGTTATCCATTTCTTGGATTAAGGTACTAGGCACCCAGCTGCCACCACGTGGAGGTTGAGAGTAATAGTTGGTAGGCCTCAGCTAAGTAAAAACGCATGTGTTTTCATATAATCGCATGTATTATACTACCGTTTGACCAGCTAGGTTAGTTAGATGGGTGCCTTGTGACAAAGAGTTAGTGCTCACTCAGACCAACAGTGCGGGTCCATTGTACCCAATCAATTAACCGCGGAAACGCTGTAAAGAAAGTCCGGTGTTAGGATCATCCAGAAAGTGATATGAATCTCAGGAGGTCCATCAGCTCAACATTACCCAAGTCCTCCAGCTACAATAAGAAGTAACTACCAAGAGTCCTCATTCTTCTGTCGGATAGGGCAGGACAGTCACACAACAGGTGATGAACAAATTCAATTTCTTTTTCCTGCCTGCAACTTCTGCAATAGTCGTTATGCAGCACACCAAGTCGTTCCGCGTGAACGCCAATTATGCCAGAAATGACCCATGTGTTATAAGGACTAAGTTTTACCAGAGAGGTTGATCTCTTCTTGCTGTAGGCCGGGCATAGCGCCCTGGATGTTGCGCATATTTCCAGATCAACCCAGCGTCTGTTTGCTCGACCGTTGGCTTCATCCCCTATTTTCTTCCGTAAGGAACTGATTGGGGTTGCTACAGAGGGGAGGGCCTGCGATAAGTGTTCCGCCGACCCTTTCCTAGCAAACTCGTTAGCCCTTTCGTTACCGTCGATATTCATATGCCCTGGTACCGCATTGGCTCTAAATATCTCGTTTAAGAGTGATTTGCAGCTTCTCGCAAGCCTTGACCTAATTACAGCAGAGTCCAGAGCCTTAACGGCTGCCTGGCTGTCTATATAGACAGTGATCGTTCTACCAACGATATTACTCTCGCGTGTAATTTCAGTAGCCGGTATAATGGCTGTGACCTCGGCCTGAAAGACGCTGCAGTCGTCGTTTATTCTAAAAAAGTGGTTTATTCCTAGGGCTTCACAATAAACTCCGGCTCCCGTGCCAACGTCCATCTTGGAGCCGTCGGTATAGAAAGCCGGCTCCTTTTTCTTCATGGTTCCTCGGTTCTTCCAGTATATTCTGTCAGCAATTCTTGTAGTGAATCTCCTTTCAAATGCTAGCATCGGGTTCATGCGAACAGTTTCCGTCAATCCACTGGTGGTCCCCCATCGGGACAGAATGGAGGCATGGCCGTAAAGGCTCGATGATCACAATCGGCCTTCTCTCAGTTTTACAGCGGTTTTTTAGCCGCCAGACTGCTGCAGTATACTCGTATGTTTGACCAGCTAACTATAGCAAAGACCTGATTTACTTCAGCTGAGGCTTCTCTCGATCTTTGGTGGCTACCTACTTTTAAGCTTTACTGCGATTTTGGAGGGGATAGTAATCTTACTTAGGATTCTCAGCATGAAACCCGTAAAGCTAAATCTGAGAATACAGAATTCACAACGGATTCCTTCCCAGACCTGCAAATTGATACATTTTTCTGCTGCTTAATTGAACAGGGAATTTCTCTGGAGGACGAGTCTTCCACAGCAGCACAACAAATCCCTAGTATAACCCCAGAAAAGATTCTTGAGGCATATAACAGATATGGGAATGAAAAAGCCCCTGGACCGGATGGCATTCCAAATGCAGCCCTAAAAGTCGCGATCAAATCTAGAATGGATGTGTTTGTGGACATCTATAACGCCTGCTTCAGAGAGAGAGTTTTTCTCGATCAATGGAAGAAACAGAGCCTCTTGCTACTACCCAAGAGAGGCAAACCTACAGGAGATCCATCGGCGGGAAAAGTTCTGGAGCGCATCGTCGGTAACAGATTGGAAGCAGCCATTGAAGAACCAGGTGGACTGTCAGGACATCAGTACGGATTTCGAAAGGCACGCTCGACTGTTGATGCTTTAGGTAGTGGTTGACACAGCGCAAATGGTCATAGAAGGAAGACGATGGAGAAGAGGCACAACGCAGTACTGTTGCGTCATAACACTGGACGTTAAGAACGCTTTCAATACCGCTAGTTTGAACCACATCCTGGAAGCGCTGCGAAATATGAGAGTACCATGTTAATGCAAATTTCAAATCTAGCCCTCGCGTCATCAATCAGTCATAGATACAGACACATGATTTTTGGTAAACAATTTTTGTTAGTTGTTCATTGTTTTATCAAAGCAAAGTGGGCTGAAGGCAGAGGTGTTGTCTAATGTACCATATTGCGAGGGCATCGTGGAAATTTGTTAATCCATAACTCGATTACGGATCTAAGTTACTTTTTTTGTTGACCATTTTTTGCATTTGATCGATTGAAACAAATACGCAAATGTTTAAAGAAAGGTATGCTGCAGAAACTGCGTATATAGGAGCGAGCAAGGTGTAGCGAAAGAAACAAGATCCTGCCAACCCTGGCAGATAAAAAAGAAGTGACCAAATGTCAAACCTACCCCTGCAAAGGAATGCCTTGACTGGCGGTGCCGCAGGGGAACAGACAGGACAGAGCAATAGGAGGGGCTTTTTATTAGCACATAACCATGCAGGAGCATGGTGTCGGGCATAACTCGTAGTACGGGCTACAAGCATCTATAAACGATTTTTACTCCTACCTGCGCATCAAAAAAAAGAGCGGACAAGGATGATTAGTGTCTACCTTAGTAGTTCGAGGAAGCGCCTTGTTACTCAATTGCCTTCTTAGCTTATAAAAACAGCGACTGGCAAGAGTAATTCTTCGTTTGACGGACCAGCTTGGCAGGGATACCGAGACTAGATTTGGCTCTGTATAACTCGTCTCTATACACGCTATCATAGATAACTTTGAAATCGATGAGGAGGTGATGCGCATCAATTTTATATTCGTGGGTTTTTCCCAAGATCTGCCGTAGTGTGAATATTTGGTCAACGGTGGGCTTTCCCGGATTGAAACCGCACTGATGAGGATCTATCAGGTTGTTGACGATCGGTCTTAGGCATTCGCATAATATCGCAGACAGGATCTTACACGCGATGTTGAAAACACTTATACCTCTGTAATTGGCGCAGTTCAAAGGGTCTCCTTTCTTCAGGATCGGGCAAACGATGCTCAGGTTTCATTCAACGGGCTAACTTTCGTCCAACCAGATTTTACAGATGAGCTGATGCATGCTCCTTGTCAACTCATCTCCTCCTGCCGTGAAATGTTCGGTGGCAAGGCCGATGGCTGCTTGACAGAACAATATTGCTCATCACCCTTAGACTTAGCGTGATAAGTAACCGCGTCTAAACTGAGGAGCTAGCAGAAACTTCTAATGGGAAGGTACCTGCAAAACGCCCTTATTTCGTGAAATGGAATAAGTCGAATACTTAGTTGTAGTAAAAATAAAAACAAGTTTGTTTTGAAGGGAGGTTTTTTAGTGGGTAAGAATCCCACACTACTAAGAGAACGCGCTATCGATCCTCATAGTGTCTTGTGGAAGATTTGCACCTATCCTCTGAACAAAAAAAAAATACTGGTCATCGTCACCGTTTAGCCGTCTGCAGAAGAGTTTGTTTCATATTCTTAGCACTGCGATTAATACTGCTATATTGTATCTAGTCTTTCTATGCAGCACCGCTTTGTACGATTCTTATTTTGCTGCATGTGCTTGCCGACATTCCACCTCAAACCCGGGGTTTCCGAGAGAAACCCAGTATATCAGAGACGACAGCTTTGATGGCTTGTTGGCAACCCTGCCACTGGACTTTCGCATTTGCTGCTGGCGGCATAGGACATAGATTGATTTAAAAAAAAGAATTGATCGGCAAAGGCTCTGGCGGTCTCTTGCTATTGTAGCCGTCCGACGTTAAACTTCCTCACAGTATTTCATTGATTTCGCTCTGTTCTGGATATCGCCATCCGTACCTTAGTTACATCTAGGTAGTGATCCGAGTCCACGTTGGCTCCTCGGAGGTCCGGACACCCAGAATACTGTAAGAGTGCCCTACGTCGATCAATTTGGTTGCCATGTCCATTTCCGCGTACTAGCAACGACAACTTTTCGTCCCGCCGCAAAGTTGACTAGCTTGAATCCGTTATCGTGCAAGTTGTGCTTACCGACCACACTACTAAAGACGTCATCTTTCCTAGCTTTGCATATAAATAGGCCAGGGCAATTTTAACGTTGTAGCTTGCTCACACGTCTTGTTGGAGAGCTGATAAAAGTCATCCTTCGTCGCGTCGCCCATATTCTCGTGAGGGGCCTGAGAGAATATTAAGCTAATGTTAGCTAATTTAGCCTTGATGAGGATAGTCATGAGGCGCTCGTTCACATGCCGGAAACTCAAGGCTTCTTGCCTAAGCCCGCCTCTAATAACAAATCCGCACCCGAGTAGACGCTGTTCTTGTTGTCTGTAGCAATTTTCTTAGTAAATGTCGCAGCTTTTCATCCTCCTTTTGCCCGGCCCATCTCACCGCACTTCTGGGATGGCTATAATGTCTGCTTTGCAGCAGTCTAGGGCCTCCGCAAGTTATTCGGCTGCACATGATTTGTAGAGCGACCTAACATTCCACGTGCAGACACGAAGATCGTCACTGTCTCTATCACTAAGTTCAATCAAACTTCATGGATGGTGATAATGTCTGCTTTGCAGAAGTCTAGGGTCTCCGCAAGTTGTTCGGCTGCACGTGGTTTGTAGAGGGATATTCTACGTGCAGACACGAAGATCGTCGCCATCTCTATCCTAAGGTCCTTACTAACATTGGAAATTCCTTACCGACCTGCGATCCGAATATGTTGAAGCAGCTCGCGCAAGGTGTTCACTAAGTTCAATCAAACTGGAACTTTATATGCCACCGTTAACTCCATCTAGGGAATTCGTCCGCTGCCGCTTGGAACAAGAAGAAGTGTTCTAATGAGAAAGCACTCTTCCACCTCTCTCATCTGCTGCCACCAAAAAGCGTCCAAAGGGTTGGTTACTCAATCACCGACCAACCTACTAGGAACCCAGCGGTCACCACGTGATGGTTGAGAGTAGGAGTTGGTAGGCCTAGGCTAAGTGAAACGCTTGTGTTCTCATGCAATTGCATGCACTATTGTTTGACCACCACATATTAGTCTATATTAATTTATGATTTAATCGCCCAATTTATGCAATTTCGACGCGGCGTCCGATTATGTAGCTAGAAGTGTACCACTCTTTTTCTATTCACTTTTTTTTTGTAAAAGTCGTATAGATATTCCTGCAGTCGCTGAAGGCCTCTAAGGTATTGGTAAGTTACAGCGAATTTTCATTTATCTAAGTTTTAGCTCATTATATCCTAGCACGGCCCAAACAGCGGCATAAAATCAATGTACCCCACGAGAATAGGTCACAAATTGGAAAACATAACCTCAGTGTAACATATCAAATCCCATTGTACTACTCTATTCGTTTCCTTCAAATTCCTTCAATCTTTTGCATGGAAAAAAGGCATTTTACATGAACTGAAATTCGTCAGTTTTACCCTCATCCCGTTTACATGCATAAAAGTCATTGTTACTACACAGCACCACGCCCGCTGTGTTATCGAATAGAGACAGCAAATTACAGCCATTCACCCTCACCCATCCGCCAGAGACAAAACCAATAAAATTTTATGGAGTAATCACAGTGAAAAATTGTATAGGGCGGCTCTAACCGCGCCATTAAATTACCTAGATAGGCTTCAGGAATGCGCTATCTGCCAATTGGGGCGTATAAACAATTCCATTTGTTACATCAATAAAACTGCTGGTACAACATACAGATCCACCCCCAAAGGAAAACAATAAAAAACCGCAATGATATGCCAATAAGTGCAACCAATTTCACATAACCACTAATGCCGCACATTAGGTCTTTCAAAAGAGACCCACTTTGACAGGAATTATAAATTGATTGGAAGGCACAGTTGATGAGCCCCGAGTATCAGTGTGGTACCAAACTTGCGTCATCCGTTGGCAATGATGTGGATCGAAACGCTTATCGAGTAGGTAAGCCCAACATCACTACCACTATAAGGGAGAGATGAACTTGACGGAATAATTCACAGAAATTTTGCACCTAATTACTCGTACACTGTTGCAGTTGGTTGAGTGCAAAATTCCAATAACTCATCTATACCACACTAGAGGGGATTTGTTTCGCAATTCCGCACAAATTGGCTCGTTCCACCCTTCTGGTGTCAGACAGCATTACCCACTGCACAATAGGCTGAGCTGCTTACAGAAAGATTAATGAAATATTTACTACGCTCGGTTCCAATTGTTTTGCAGTGTGCGGTAGTTGGCTCTCTAGGGCAAGCATCAGCCGGGAATCCCTTTGAAGGGCATCATGGTGGGCAACTAATTCAATACATTCGACAGCCCGGTATCGAGCACACAATAGATCTCTTTGTGAATGCTTTTTGGGGTTTCCAGCTATTTATATTCAATTAATTGCAATTGTTGTAAAATTTTATGAAATTTCAACAGGATGTGTGACAGAGCGGATTATTTAACAATCCTAGAGCTTATAACCTTTTTATTTGGCAAGTAGCTGGTACACAAAACTCGAAAGTTTATTGATTTTGAATATGGGAGGTGTTCGATTGAACTTCGGTTAATATGTAAAAAGGGATCAGGCAGACAGTATTGACAGCGACCGTTCCAGTAAGAAGTGCAGAACAGTTTGGACTAGAGCCAATGACAGTTCTGTGAATTGCTTTAAAAAAAATAGCAAAGCCAAGTTACTGGTGCATTTGAGCGGACGAGATTAACATTAAAGTCACCATGAAGGACAACATTGGCACAAAGCTACGAGACCGTAAAGCAGCGATTGCTTCTTGAAATTAAAGAACATTTACAACCTACATATGTACGCATGTATATCACCTCCGAAGAAGTCCTAGAATACAAGAAAATCGGGAATCAAAAGACGTCTGGCATCATTCCCAATATTGTCATACCGCAACAATCAGTTGATATACTTAAGGATATATGCAATAAGGCGCAAAGACTGGCAATACTCCCAAGATGCAAGAAGTCACCTTGAGATCCTTCATCGTACAAACGTTTTGAATACTGGGCACAATGGTAACAAAATTTGGAGAATCATTTAAGCGACAGGCTTGCGGAAAACCGATATGATCTCTGAAAAACTCGATCCATAATTGGACGCCGCTGATGATGAAGTACGAGTAGTAATCACAGACAAGAAAGTCATAGAAGCAATACGATGGACGAGGAGTATGAAATACTCTTCTGTTATAACGTTGACCATCAAGAATGCCTTCAGTAAAATGCACATTTATACTGCGGGTAGTCACAACCAAAAGGGTGCTGAAATATGTACAGAAAGTATTGATAGACTATTTAAAAGAAAGGATGCTGCCATACGAAATACAGGATAGAAGAAAGCAGTTCAACATCGCAGTACAACAGCGGGTGTTCCTTAAGGTGCTCAGTCCTTTGATGTGGAACATATCGTAAGTGACTTTGCTGATAATATGTTATAACAGTGATGGGCAAAGCGCTAGGGAAGATAGAAACTAAGCTGATGAGCAGTGCACCCCACAGTGGTAGTAGTTGGCAAGAATGCTGTAGTCAAAAAACTAGAGCGTCATCACAGATGCAAAGCCTACTTTTCAGAAGCATCTACGATTTGCATCTGCAAGTCAAACATTGGTGGCCCACAATATACAACAAGATTTTTCCTCACAAGAGAGGTAGCATCAATAATTCTCTATGAATCACAAACCTGGACCGAGGCTATGACCCCGATGTGTGCCTTTCGGACAAAATCGTGCGATGTTTTGTATGTTATAGCCGGCATGGTGCCGATTGACATTTTAGCATATGAAGTCCAATGAAGAGTGATACAAAGTGAAGAGAATAGCAGCAAGATTACCAAATAGTATTCGGCCACAACCAAGAGTGATCAAGCTAATCGAATTGCAACGATGATGAGATTCCTCTGACAAAGGCAGATGGACACGTAAGACCATACCCAATATCGAGACGTGACTAAACTGAAAACATAGAGAAGTGGACTTTCACACAACCCAGCTGTTAACAGCCGGGTTATGAACGTTACGGTAATCCCCCTTGCCTCACCTGCAGAGAAATTATTAAAGATGCGGAGCATATTATATTTCATTGCCCATGCTTCAGAACTGAAATGCATCAAGTGGAGAAGAAATTTGAAAGCGCTAACACCGTCAAGGCTAAACTTGCTAACATAAGCCTAATATGTGTTCATGCCCCCACGGCAGAAAAGGACCCTGCCACCAAAGAGTGTTTCTACGAGCTCCTCGACAAAACATATGAGCAATGTCCTAGATATGACGTTAAAATCGTATTGGCGATTTTAACGCCAAAATAGGAAAGGAGGACGACTTTGGTAGGGCAGTCCGTAAGCATAGCCTACACGACACCACGTCTGATAACGGACTAAGGCTAATTGATTTCGCTGTGGAGCGAAATGTCACCATAGCAAGCACATGGTTTCCTCATCTCGATATTCATAAGCAGACATGGCGGTCCAATGATCATGTACCGATCAACCAAGTTGATCATATTGCGATCGACGCAAGACATGCCTCCAGTATTCTGGATGTCCGGACCTTCCAAGCGGCCAACATAGACTCGGATCATTACCTTGTTGTAGCCAAAGTACGAATGCGGATATCTGAATCTGAGCAACAAAGAAGAATCACTGTGAGAAAATTTAACGTCGAAAAGCTACAATCACAAGAGACCGCCAGACTCTTCGCTGAACGCGTATCCCGAAATCTCTCAATCACCCCTATGACGCCAGCATCAAGTACCGAAGACCAGTGGCAACGCTGCCAACATGTCATCAGAAACGCCGCAACTGATGTGCTGGGTCTCGCTCGCCCACCACCGCGAAACCACTGGTTTGACGAAGAATGCCGGCGAGTGCATGCAGCAAAACAAGAGGCATACAAAGCGGCGCTGCAAAGGAAGACGAGAGCTGCTCATGAGCTCTGCAACCAAAAGAGACGGGAAGAACATCGGCTTCTCGAAAAGAAGAAGAAAGAGTATGAGAAGCGCGCGTTTGAGAATATCGAGAGTTTATACTCCAGGAGCAATCTACGGAAGTCTTACCAAAAGGTAAAAAGAACGTGTCAGAGGAGCAATACCCGTACAGAAGCCTGTAGAGATGAAAATGGAAACCTCGCAGTAGAATCACAGTCGGTGCTGAGAATATGGAAAAACTACTTCTGCAGACGGCGACGAAGACCAACATCCCGCTGTCAGGCAGAATGAACCATTCAACATGAACGATGATAGTCAAAATTTCCGTCCACCTAACCAAAACGAAGTGAGGATAGCAATATCAAAGCTAAAATCCAACAAGGCTGCTGGACCTGACGGCTTACCGACCAAACTTTTCAAGGCAGCTGGGGATGAATTGGTAGAGTGCATACAGCAACTCATCTCTAAGATTTGGTCAGACGAGTGTATGTCTGATGAATAGAACCTCAGCATCGTTTGCCGGATCCACAAGAAAGGAGACCCCCTCAAGCGCGCCAATTATAAAATCATCAGTCTCCTCAACATCGCATACAAGATCTTTTCTGCGATATTGTGTGATCGCCTGAAACCTTTTACGAACAGCCTGATTGGACCCTATCAGTGTGGTTTCAGGCCAGGAAAGTCCACCTTCGATCAAATCTTCACACTTCGGCAGATCCTGGAGAAAACCGAAGAATTCCAAATCGATACTCACCACCTCTTTATAGATTTCAAGGCCGCCTAAGACAGTATTTATAGAGAAGAGCTTTATAGAGCCATGTCTAGTTTTGACATCCCAGCCAAACTTGTCCGTCTGTGCAGGCTGACGATGGAGAACGCTCGCTGCTCCATCATGGTCGATAATGACTTCACCGAGACCTTTGATGTCAAAAAGGGTTTTAGACAAGGTGACGCGCTGTCATGTGACTTCTTTAATATTGTACTTGAACGGATTGTGTGGAACTCACAAGCTAACACCGGAGGCGCAATCTATTACAAGTCTGTACAACTGCTTGCATACGCCGACGATATAGACATTATCGGAAGAACTCAGGGGGCTGTCACCGGTGCGTTTGCAAGCATTGAGGCGGAAGCGGCCAGAATGGGTTTTGTGATAAACGAGGGCAAAACGAAGTATATGCTGCCAACAAGAAGGGAAAACCAACACCGACGAATTGGACAAAACGTCACCGTGGGCAGCTATAACTTCGATGTAGTAAGGGACCTTGTCTACCTTGGCTCTGCTATAAATTCTACAAACAAGGTCAGCGCAGAAATCAATCGAAGAATAACTCTTGCCAATCGCTTTTTTTTGGGGTTATACGGCAATTCAACAGTAAAGCCCTATCTCGAACAACTAAGGAAACTCTATATAAGACTTTGATCATCCCAGTCTTGCTTTACGGCGATGAAACATGGACTTTATTAAAAGGCGATGAAGATATTCTTGGTCGCTTCGAGAGAAAAATTCTTCGTGAGATTTTCGGTCCCGTTTGCGTTGACGCGTTTTGGAGGGGAAGATTCAATCACGAACTATCCGAGCTGTACAGCGACATCGACCTAGTCAAAAAACTGCGTATTGGACGTGTGAGATGGCTAGGACATGAAGAGCGAGTGGACACCAACGCCCCGGCCGCAGAGTCTTCGAATGTAACCCCGAGGGACGACGCAGTACAGGGAATCATCGCCGTAGGTGGCGCGCACAAGTTCAAGGGGACCTCGACCAACTTGGAGTGCGCAACTGGAGGCAATTAGCTAAAGGCCGAGCTAAATGGAGATGCTTGTTGGTTGAGGCCCAGGTTCACCCCGAACTGTAGCGCCACCTAAGTAAGTAAGTAAGTAAGTAACATCTCGAAAGATAAAAGTAAATAGGTGAAACAATACAACCCTTTAAAGCTAGAATTAATGAGAACAGCATCCACGGTGGCAATGGAGACCATGCCAATCGTGCTGGATCTAGTACGGTGACAGAAAATGCACTCAGGCTGAGAGAAGCGGAATTTTGGTCATCAGTACCACACGGTTATGCCCCCGTCTTATTCTAATGGGAGGCTGCACGTATGACATTTACGGATTTGATGCCAGCGCTTGGAAGGAGGTTCACGCTCACAATTATTGACAGAAAAGGGAAAAGAATCGAAAAATTGCTAGTAAAGAGGAAATGGCCTTCCACACAGACTGTTCAAAAATGGATGTCAGTACAGGTGGATTGCAGGCTCTCCCCCTTGCGAATGTTCATAGTATATATTGCCGTTGTGGCCGCTAGTAAAGCCAAAAAGCGATCTATTCATCTGAATGCATGTGCTACGGCTAGAACCTATGGGTTGGTCTATAACACAAACATACACCGACTAATATGGTTGGGACATATAGAGGGAAAGAAGCCCAACCCAATGCCGGAAAATATTCGAATGGCCGGCGCCTCGCGGTAGGTGGCGGAAGGCGACCTAAACCAACTTGGGGGACCTCAACAGCTGGCTCGTTACGGGACTGAGGCTTGTTAGTTGAGGCCCAGATCTACCCTGGACTTTAGCGCCACCTACATATGTGTGTGAGTAAGTAGGCATTACAAAATTAAAAACTGTGTGATTGGCATTTATGGGCAATGTCTCAGTGTAACTCACGGTGTACGGGAGCCACAGGAACGAGGAATAAATTACCCTTTCTGATACAAGAATTAAGGCTTTCACACACCGCCGCGATAGCGATAACGATAACTATCGCAATAGCGATAAACAACTAAACACACCAGCGCTATAGCCATAGAAGTCTTCTTTTCAATTTTTGCTCAGTTTTATTTATGCTAATGAAACCTATGTATGTATTCACAGAAGAAATTAACTTTTCCACATCCACCATTGCGCGATAGAACGATAGAATGTAACATGCAGCAATAGCCACGTTCAATCGCAATCTCTCGCGACAATCGCCGATGTACTCGGTGTGCGTGAACAAACTTCAATACATGTGTTGCGATAGATCGCTATCGCTATCGCTATCGTTATCACTATCGCTATCACTATCGCTATCGCGGCGGTGTGTGAAAGCC
Source organism: Brachypalpus laphriformis (assembly GCA_945910035.1). NCBI lineage: Eukaryota > Metazoa > Arthropoda > Insecta > Diptera > Syrphidae > Brachypalpus > Brachypalpus laphriformis. Next base: position 194,127,716 of record OX246754.1, on the reverse strand, counting down.
TTTAGGTCTCTTGGCAGTTACTTCGTCACTGAGCTAGAGAGCCCTCAAAAACCTCTTAAGATTTATATCTTTGTATGGGTGATTCTAAATTATCGTTTTTAATTTACCAGATTAAAGGACAGAGGGAAAATAGGCACAATAAACGCAACTGTTCGTCCTAGTGAGTATTGTTTAACGTCACAGGGCGCTCATCTATCTACCTATACATCCCTGTTGAGGATGATTTTATCTGTTCCGGTTACCGGCGTTAGATCAACACCTTTCACTGCGGGCGTTGGTCTCCATCAGGGATGCATTTTGTCAACCTTTCTCTTCATATGGAGTGGATGTTATAGCGCGGTCTTAATGGAAAATGTTTTAAATTGGGAGACTTAACGATTAGTCATCTACTTTTCGTATGGCCTCTTATAGCGCGAGAGTTATTGAAGGAGGTTTTCCTAGTTTGCTTGATATTTCCGTTCCAGACTTTCCCCTCTGAGGCTATTTGAAGTCATTAGCATGTAACTTCATTTCGACAGAGGATATGTACATACACAACACATAACTTGAGAATCAAGAGAAGGCATGTCCGTGGCGGACATTTGACTTGCATTACACTTGATGCAGTATAATTTAAAAGTCCAAACTACAATCGAAAAAACTGAATGCAAGGTTATTGCCTACGCAGATGATGTTGCTATCCTAATAACAGGCAAATACCCACAGACGCTGGCCGATATCATGCAGTCTGCCCTCAACGAACTGCTCAGATGGACCGACAAATGTGGCCTTCCTTTAACCTGACGAAGATTGAACTAGTTCAATTCACAAGAATACACAAACTCCCTGACTTCGCTCTATAAAATAGAAGAGGGTCCACTCTTAAACTCTTAAATAGCGTTAGCTTTAAAGGCCTAAAACTTGACCGCAAGCCAATTTGGAAAGACGTCCCAGAAAATCACTTTCTGCCCTATACATCTGCAAGAAGGCTCCGCCAACAACCAAACTCTTGCTATACACGTTGGTAATAAAACCGATTCTTATGTATGGAGTACTGGTATATTGGCCCGTCCTGGAGAAGAAATCCAACCTATTAATAATGGAAAAAACTCAACGAGTTGTATGTCTCAGCATCACTGGTGCATTGAGAACTTCTCCCACAGCGGCGCCCCAAACCATGCTCATCCTACTTCTGATCGACATCGTCAGTAAACAATTGGCTATCAGCTCGGCAATAAGACTGAGAGGATCCAAGCAGTGGAAGGATCAACACGCGGGACATGTCAAAATACTTTCGATGCACCATCATCTCCCCATTTCCACTGACCACCTGCTCACTGAATATGACTTCAACAGGGGCTACATGCACTCAACACCGGACAGAGCTGAGTGGACGCAACACGATGTCCTATACAACGAATCGCTGTGAATTTTTACGGACGGGTCCAAAACCAAGGACGAAGTTGGTGCCGGAATCTTTTTAGAAGACATGGATATATAATACACCTCTCTCTTAACTTTCCGAACCATTGCAGCGCTTTTCAAGCCAAAGTTACCGCTCTTCGCCAAGCCGCTGACTGGCTAACGGCAAATACACTATCAACATCGGCTATTGTTATCTACGTCGATAGTCAGACAGCCATCAAATCCCTCGCATCCAGCACTACGAGATCTAAGGCAGTAAAAGACTGCCGCGTATCTGTTAACGAGATTGCTCGTCAGTACGACCTCACCCTTTGCTGGGTTTCAGGTCACAGAGACATAACGGGGAATTGGGCAGTTGACAAACTGCCCCGACAAGGCTCCTGTGGTGCAAACAGCATACGAAGCGCCAACGTCTTATGTTAAGTACCTTATTCAAATCGACGCGGAGAATGTTTTTTTTTTTTTCTTTTGGTTGCGCCAAGGGGTGTGGTAATCTTCTTAAGATACTAGTAGCCCGGGCTATTAGCATGCACGATTCACAGACTCGAATAATTGATGCCAGGCGCCTACGTACTAGTCCACACCCTGCACACTTCTGCCACTCTACTCGCAGAACTGCCGTTAGGTATTACTTCGCGGGGCTGTTTAGCATGCCATGCCATTCACACGCATGAGCCATTGCTGCTTCTTATGCTTCTGCTGCTTTACAGCAGCTCAATTTGCACATTCAAATTTATATTACTGTGTGAGTTCACTTCTCATTGTGTGTCTTTAACATGTCACTTGCGTTACATTGCATATGTGGGCGTTTTGGTGTAACGTTGTCTACCTTCCAGTGTTTGTAGGATCCGGAGAAGATAGTCAATCAGCGATGGCGACATCTGGGCCAATGCAATACCGCCAGACAACTTTGGCCAACACTTAACAAATCTAGGTCTATACGACTCCTCAAACACTAGAAAGGATGCTTGCAGTACGAAAACGTATGGGAGCTACAGACTTACATTCGTGTTAATAACAGCGCGCTCTCCTCTCGCTTATGAACCTACGAATTTAGCAGTGTAGGAAAAAAAGAAGTACATTTTTTGTAAAGCTAATCCGATTACACTAGATTTTAAATTGAAGTTTGCGCGTGAAGACCGACCAATTATAAACTCCGCACCTACAAACTTCCACGTTTTTTCTTTCTTTTTTCCAATATCACAGCACACGAAAACAAAGACACTCTCCAATTAAACAAACTTTTGTTGGCAGGACCAAAAGGAGGTGCAAATCACCTTCGACTTTTCTTCACCTGAATAACACAAAAAAGTTCAACTCGAACGCACATTTTCATTGCAAATGACACAAAAGGAAAGTTCTCAACCTTTCCCCCATTGATTTTCAATTTCCCACAAGGACGAAACCGCCAAGATAGAAAAAAGTAAAAAGGACTTTTATCGGTGCTCACCTATAAAAGGGAAACTTTTGTGCACCCTTTCATCATAATTATTGTCGTCTTCGATGATCAATGGCGCACAGAAGCACAGAATCATCGCTATCACCATCATCGTAGTCGTCGTCGACATTGTCGTCTGCGCCTCATCAATAAATGTGCAAGCAGTTGTGCCGGAGAAGGATATTCTTTTTTCTTCTTAAATGGAGCGTGGTCCTTTTAACAAAAATGTAAAAAAAAAGTAAGAAGAAGAATTTCAATTAGGAAAAAGAAAATCTTTAAGGACACTATATCGAAGCTTTTACTACTTGCGTTGGTGTTTTAGTGGTACAATATTTTCGTAGACATATTTACTTGCACACATTCAGAGGGCACTCATGGTAAGTGACATACATATGTCCATATACACGCACAGATACTTTCTGCAAAAGGGCCAGACACAACAGAGCAGTTAGATCTAGCTGAATGATGCTGTAAGCCATGATGTTGGTGAAAGTATGCAGGGTGTAGCTAAAACTTGAATATGGCCAAAGGGTAACAAAATTAATACAGAGGGTAACAACACATTACAAAATAAAATTATATGTAAAAATACTTTTTAAAAATAATCTTTTAATATTTCAGATGTATTGTACTTGCTTAAAGAAGGCCAAATCACTGTTAGGAGCTTTGAAAGGCCGTCAACAACACGCCAAAGAAACATGGTGGTGGAGTGATGAAGAAAAAAGCGAAGAAGAAGTGCGCCCAACTTCAAGCAGAGAGTACGGAGGGCCTGCATCGGGAGCTGGAGAAAATATCTTCCCGGTTGCTGATGCAAATCAGGCTATCCAGGATCTGCGAGGACACAACATAAACAAGAGCGCAACTATCTTTAAAATAGTCGAACAAAGAAGGAAGAATGCTCAGGAGGTTCGTTCGCCAAGCAGAGGTGGCGCCAGTATTAGCCGCGTTTTGTTTTCCCCGTGAACTGAACTAGTTCATCTCAGAATAAAAAAAACGCCCTGGTTCACCTAGAAATTTAATATTTGTTTTTTTTTTATATTTTTATATTTGTTTAATAATTAAGTGTTTTTAGATACTTTTGTCAGAAAGTGAGGATACAACAAATAACTATGATTTACTTCTGCCAGTCAGCAGAGCTGCCAACCTTTACATATAATTTTTTTTTTTTGTGAAAAGCCATCTAGTGGTGAGGTATGGGATAGAAATTCTGGTTCACGAAAATTGAACCAGCTCAAGTACTGGTAGGAGCAAGAGGAGAGGGAACACAAAGTACTTACTTACTTAGATGGCGCTACAGTCTGGGGTGGACCTGGGCCTCAACCAACAAACCTCTCCAGCCAGCGCGGTTACGAGCCAGCTGCCTCCAGTTGCGCACGCCAAGTTGGTTGAGGTCTCCCTCTACTTGTTTTCGCCACCTACCGCGAGGTCGTCCTCTACTTTTTTAGCGGGAACGTTGGGCTCCATCCGCTCCAAATGACCCAACCATCTTAGTCGCTGTATGTGAATTCTTCTGGCTAAGTCGATGTCCTTGTACAAGCCGTACAGTTCGGCATTGCACTTTCTCCTCCACTCACCGTCTATGCAGACGGGACCAAAGATCGCTCGAAGAACTTTTCTCTCGAAATAACCAAGGGCATCCTCATCCGGTTTTGTCAAAGCCCATGCCTCTGCGCCATACAGCAGGACTGGGATGATTAGTAACTTATAGAGAGTTACCTTAGTAGTTCGAGATAGGGCATTGCTACTCAATTGCCTTCTTAGCCCATAGAAACAACGATTGGCAAGAGTAATTCTTCGTGTGATCTCCCTACTGATGTCATTTGCGGAGTTCACCATAGAGCCTAGGTAGACAAAATCCTTTACTACCTCAAAATTATATCTGTCTATGGTGGCGTTCTGTCCACGACGCCGATGTTGGGTGTCCTTTTTTGTAAACAGCATATATTTTGTTTTGCTTTCATCGACCGCTAGACCCATCTTTGCTGCCTCGATCTCAATACTCGTAAATGCCCCATTGACGGTCCGCTGAGTTTTTCTGATTATGTCAATGTCATCGGAAAAGCGAGTAGTTGTACAGATTTGTAAAAGATTGTGAGTTTCGTACAATTCTCTCAAGTACTATGTTAAAGAGATCGCATGATAGCGCGTCACCTTGTCTAAGACCTTTCCTGACATCGAACGGTTCGGCGATGTTCTTACCGACTTTGATGGAGCAGCGAGAGTTCTCCAGCGTCATTCTGCACAAACGGACGAGCTTGGCAGGGATGTCCAGACTAGATATGGCTCTGTATATCTCGTCTCTGTGCACGCTATCATAGGCAACTTTGAAATCGATGAAGAGGTGGTGCGAATCGATTTTATATTCATGGGTTTTTTCCAAGATCTGCCGTAGTGTGAATATTTGGTCAATGGTGGACTTTAAATAAATAAATAAATAAATATTTGGCGCAACAGCTCTTTAAAGTGCCAGGGCCTAGCCTCTCGCAACCACTCATGTTGTGTGCGTTATATTTTTCACACGAATGGAAGGGACCTAAAGTTTAGTGCCGTATCCGACCGGCGATTCGAGAAGCATTTTCGTGACAACAATACTCTCGGAGGTTTGTCAGACGCTCGCGTTAGGTGGGACCGTGAAAAGACTTTTTGGTATTTTCTGGGATTCCAACATGGAACCTCATGCGTAGAGATCCGACACACTAATCACTTACGCCACGGCGCCCATGGTGGACTTTCCCGACCTGAAACCGCACTGATAAGGACGTATGAGGTTGTTGCCGATCGGTTTTAGGCGTTCACATAATACGGTGATGTTGAGCAGACTTACCATATACCTCTGTAATTGGCGCAGTTTAGAGGTTCTCCTTTCTTCAGGATCGGGCAAACGATGCTGAGGTTCCATTCATCAGGCATACTTTCGTCCGACCAGATTTACAGATGAGCTGGTGCATGCTCCTTACCAACTCATCTCCTCCTGCCTTGAAAAGTTCAGCGGCAAGGCCGTCGGCTCCAGCAGCTTTGTTGGGTTTGAGTTTAGATATCGCTATCCTCACTTTATTCCGATCGGGTTGACGGGAATCTTGACTGCCATCGTCACTGTTGAATGGCTCATTCTGCCTGACAGCTGAATATTGGTCATCATCGTCGTTTAACAGTTCGCACAAGTGTTCCTTCCATATCCTCAGCACCGACTGCGATTGTACTACTATGTTGCCATTTTCGTCCCTGCAGGTTTGTGTTCTGGCTTTGAAACCCTGGCATATTCTTTTTGCCTTTTGCTCTGGCGGTCTCTTGCGATTGTAGCCGCCCGACGTCAAATTTCCTCACAGTATTTCGTTGATTTCGCTCCATTCTGGATATCCGCATTCGTACCTTGGCTACAACTAGGTAGTGATCCGAGTCCACGTTGGCTCCTCGGAAAGTCCGGACACCCAGAATACTGGAAGAGTGCCTTGCGTCGATTGCAATGTGATCGATTTGGTTGACAGTTTTTCGATCAAAAGAGAGCCATGTTCCTTTGTGAATATCGAGATGTGTGCACCGCGTACTAGCTACGACAAAGTTTCGCCCCACCGCAAAGTTGATTAGCCTGAGTCTGTTGCCGGATGTGATGTCGTGTAGGCTGTGCTTTCCGACCCCGCTACTAAAGACGTCTTCTCTTCCTAGCTTTGTGTTAAAATCACCTAGGATAATTTTAACGTCGTGGTATGGGCATTGCTCATACGTTTTGTTCAAGAGCTGGTAGAAGTCATCCTTTGTCGCGTCGTCCTTCTCCTCGTGAGGGGCGTGAACGCAAATTAGGCTTATGTTGGCAAATTTAGCCTTGATACGGATAGTCATAAGGCGCTCCTTCACATGCCGGAAACTCAAGACTTCTTGCCTAAGTCTGTCTCCAATGACAAATCCGCACCCGAATAGACGCTGTCCTTGTTGTCTGTAGCAATCGCCGTAGTAGATGTCGCAGTTTTTTATACTCCTTTTGCCCGGCCCATCCCATCGCACTTCTAGGATGGCGGTAATGTCTGCTTTGAGACACTCTAGGGCCACCGCAAGTTGTTCGGCTGCACGTGGTTTGTAGACGGATCTAACATTCAATGTGCAGACTCGAAAATCTTTGTCCTTTTTACGTTTGCTTTGGTCGTCAGCAGTAGAATCATTCGTATCCGAGGCTGTTCGTTGCTTCGTAACCGAAAGTTTTTTACGTGGTAGGGAAGTTAGCCCGACGGCACAACCCCCAACCTGAAGGACCAGATCCTTTTTTTTGCAACCCCAAGGACGAGGGGCCGGATACACCGATGTCAGTCACGCACTTCAGGGATATGAGCGCTGCCGTTGGCCCATTAAGGGTTCATCCGCCACCATCTCTTTTTGTATACCCTGACGTAGTATTGAAAATCCTTACAGACCTCAGCGCCAAATATGTCGAAGTAGCTCCGGTAAGGTATCCGCTGGTCTGTAGACGTCACTGTTGATTCCATCGAGAGAATTCATCTGCCGCACGTCCTCTTTCTGATGAGCTCTTGCTAGACTTCTGAGACGCATATTTCAGCCAATCAGGTCAACAAGAGATGCCTCGTCCGGTTAAACATATGCGCGCTGAAGTTCACCCAGATCCAAGTTTTTGGCCCATTAATATGATAGTTAAGGAATTCACTAACCGTCCAAGCACTAAAAGCAATAAGCCAAAAAACTTAATGAAATAGCCTTCTATTACCAGAATGTTAGAGGGCTAAGAACTAAATGTACTCGGTTCTTATTAAATATGCTTTGCTCTTCTTCAGACATTATTATACTCACTGAAACGGGCTTAGATGACTCTTTCACCAATGCCGTTATTTTTCCCCAAAATTTCAATGTTAATCGTTGCGATAGGTCACCAGATAATAGTGATTACAAAAGATTTGGTGGTGTTCTAATTGCAATCAAAAATGCCTTTCAGTCTTTTGAAGTAGATCTCAATGATTTTTCAGATATTGAAATTTGTTGTAGTAAAATTGTCTTGTCAACCTCGACTAACATTTTTATAGTATGTGTATATATTCCGCCTAAGTCCTTGTTACCTGTTGTAACAAGGTACCTAGAAGCATTTCGCTTTATTGAAGGTCTCATATCCACGTCGGATTTATTTTATATTTTCGGGGACTTCAATCAAACTAAAATTGATTGGGCCTCAGGAGATGCAGATTGCACTTTTCTTAATCCTGTAAATGCCTTATCTGTGATTGGGTCGGAAATCATTGATACTGTCCAATCCCTCGGTCTTCTTCAACTAAATCCGGTTAAGAATCATCAAAATCGTACGTTAGATCTTATCTTCTCTAATAACAACGATGAAAGTTTTGTTACTAGAAGTTTCTCACCTCTCGTTTCCGAAGATATTTATCATCCTTCCCTAATCCTTTTTTGCAACTTGAATATTACTGAAGCTAAATCCTTTAACTTTTATAAATTCGATTTCAAAAATGGTAATTACATTGATATATGTGAGGAGTTGAGCAATTATAACTGGGTCCCACATCTATCGTTAGATATTGATGATTTATGTTCAGAATTCTATCGGGTTATTACTAAAATAATTTTTAGTTTTATTCCTGTAGTTTTAGTCAAAAACTCTACTCTGGGGTCTTGTCCATGGGACAATGAGATAACCCGCAATTTAAAAGTACTTAAAAATAGAGCTTATAGGATATGGCGCTGTAGCATGGAGGATGAGGACTTTGTGTTATACAGAAAACTAAAATCCGAATTTAAAATTTCTTTACACAATTCGTATTTGATTTATTTAAATGAAATGCAAAACTCTTTTAAATCGAGTCCTAAAAAATTGTGGCAATTCATAAATACTAAAAATAAAAGTGACGGTTACCCTGCCTCATTTTCATTTAATGGACAGGCAATGGATACACCTATTTCTATCTGCAACTCGTTTGCATCCTTTTTCCAGTCAGTCTATTCAAAAGTGGACTCAAATATTGACAATTCATTTTTTAGTTACCTTGGGAATGCACCTCTTTCCGCGTTCCATAACATTGAGATTTCTCCCGATAGTACTTTAAAAAGCCTAGTCGAAATGGAACTCAACTTTAATCCTGGCCTTGATGGCCTGCCTTCTGGTTTCTTAAAAATGTGTGCTATCCCATTACATGGAATATTATGCCACATGTTCAATTTATCATTAAAATCAGGTATTTTCCCATCTGTATGGAAAAACTCTTTTATTATACCACTTTTTAAAAGTGGTAGGAAAAACAAAGTTGAGAACTACAGGGGTATATGTAAACAATCGTCAATCCCTAAATTGTTCGACAAATTAGTTTCTGAAAATTTGAATTTTTATTGCAAATCTTTATTGTCCAACAACCAGCATGGTTTTGTAAAGAAAAGATCCACAGTGACCAATCTGCTTGAGTTCACAAATTTCGTGATATCGGAAATTAGTAAACGAAATCAAGTTGACGCAATCTACACTGATTTCAGTAAAGCGTTTGACCGTGTTGACCACAAAATTCTGCTTTATAAACTGGACAAACTAGGATTTCCATGTTCCTTTTTACGCTGGTTATCATCCTTTTTATCGGAAAGATGCCAATTTGTCAACTTTCGAAATCACATTTCTAGTAAAATTTGTGTGACATCTGGGGTTCCCCAAGGTAGTCACATTGGTCCTATTTTGTTTATCCTCTTTGTAAATGATGTAGTCTCATTTTTGCCGGAATGCAACATTCTAATGTTTGCTGATGATTTTAAAATTTATTTATCAGGCAATGAGTATCATACATTTCAACTCTTAAACGAGTATCTTTTTAAATTTCATCTATGGTGTTCAAAAAATTATCTCTCACTTAATGTTGGCAAATGTTCAGTAATTACTTTCTCACGACGTATTTCGCCCATTTTATATAATTACTCACTTGGTGGTGAAGCCGTGTCTCGTGTTACCTTAATAAAAGATCTAGGTGTATTGTTAGATACTAAGTTATCATTTAACAATCATATAGACCACATTATAAATATGGCTAATCGATCTTGGGGAAGAATAAGGCTTTATGCCGGTGAATTCTCCGACCCTTATGTTATTAAATCACTATACCAAGCATTTGTTAGGTCTCTGTTGGAATATGCATCAGTTATTTGGTGTCCGTATTACAAGTTCCATATAACCAGAATCGAAGCTGTCCAGAAAAGATTCTTGAGATTTGCTTTACGTGGGCTTCCATGGTCTGACATTTACAACCTCCCGTCCTATCAATCAAGGCTAAAGTTAATTAACCTTGACTCGCTTGAGGATAGGAGGATGGTTGCTAAAGTGGTTTTTGTTCACAGAGTGCTTACAAATGATATTGATTCCTCCGGAATTTTGAACTGTATTAACATTAATGTCCCATCGACCAATCTACGTAATAATAGATTTTTTACTATTACACATTCGCGCACTAACTACGGTCGCTCATCCTCTATTAATGGATTATTGATAACTTACAACGCTAATGCTATTTTGATTGATTTTAATATATCTTTGGTATCTCTTAAAAAGAGATTGATAGGTTATATTCAGTCATGATTGCTAACTCTACGGATATGCTTCAAAATGTTCTTGTATTTATAACATATCTTATTTGATTCGTTTTGTATATCACTTTATTATTTTTCTTTTTTTTTATTCATACTTTTGTAACTAAGTCTAAGAAAGAAATTGCTCTTTGTTGACAAAATAAATAAATAAATATCGCTAGTATAGATGTGCTTACGCAGGTCTGAGTGTTCAGCTGCACCTATGTATATCGTCAGACTCAGCATACGCTCATCGTTAGTTCACTATCTAATAGCTATCCAGCGGGCACCGCGAGGAGGTGATGGTGCGATTTTGCCCACTAATTATATTATTACCTAATAACACTAACAAATATTTCAAAAATAGCAAACAATGATCAATTGAAGACAACTGTAAAAACTAAATAGCGAGTCCCTCTCCGTTTCCTTACGCATACATAAATTTTTAATGGCACGCTAATCCTTCGTGAGGGTCGCAGAGGTAAGATGCTTAAGTCGACTGTCCATCCTTCTTGATCCTACGCCATTGACTCCAACTCATCAGGTGGAATCCCTAGACGGGTCCAGGAGAAATGTCGGACTTGGTCCAACCATATACTTACTCGTCTACCTGATGGCACGGCAATCAGAATTTCTGCAGGCGATTTCCCAGTTAGACGATTCGGAGTTGTGCGGTATGTTTCTAGACATCTCAGCAAGGCTAATTCCATATTTGTTTTTTCATTCATGGTTTTCTTCAGAATAGCTTTGAAGGTGCGAACGAAGCGCTCGGCTTCGCCATTGGATGCTGGGTGAAATGGAGCAGTTTTCAACGTGTTCAATTCCATTTTGGGGGCAAAAGTTAATAAACTCGGTGCTAGAGAATTGTGGGCCATTGTCGCTAACTATGGGGGATACCTTCGAGTGTGAAAATTGTTTGGAGAGCTCCAACAGTGGACGCCGTGGTCGTTTCGTGCATCTGTATAACGAAAGGGAGCATCAGTACATATGTACTAACCACACTTTCCCGTGAAATGAAAGTCAACATGAACTCGCTGCCAAGGCTTCTCTGGTTCGGGCCACGAACTAAATTCTTGCGGTGGGGCTGGGCTGTTACGTTGACAAAGTTTGCAGAATTTCACTTTTGCTTCAACTTCGGTATCTATTTGCGGCCAATGTCTGCGGGGATGTTGCTTCATCGTCACTATTCCCCAATGACCTTGATGTAGCAATTGTAATGTCTTCGTCTGTATGATCTTGGGTACCACTACCCTGGTGTAATCTGCTTGCAATAGGATTACCTTCTTATACTGCGTCAATGATGACTTGCGGTTAAAATACGGCTGAAGATCCTTTTCAAAAAGTGGTAATTGCGGCGGAAAACCATTGGATCTGATGTTTGATGTTGTGGCGGAGGCAATATCTTTGGCTTGTATTGGGAATTCGCCAATTTGCTCAACCTGAAGAATGAAAATTTCCCAGCAGGAAACCTCCTGTAGGTCAAAACTCGCATCCGGGCCTATCGGAAATCTTGATAGGGCGTCCACATTAGTATGTTTCGCTGTTGGCCTGTACCGAATATCGATTTAAAGTGGTTTTCGGAAGAGCTTTGTCGGGATGGAATATAGTAAGTAGAGGTTTGTGGTCAGTTACCAAAACGAATTTACGCCCAAATAGATATTAAAGAAATTTGGTGGCACCGTAAATGATCGCTAATGCCTTCTTCTCAATTTGAGAGTAATTAAGTTGATGCTCGTTTAAAGTCTTCAACGCAAATGCGAGGGGTTGATCTGACCCCTCTGATGTGATATGGGACAAGATGGCTTGCAGTTCCGGGTGAAAATGTGTCGGCCGGGCACGGATTATTTGTTGTTTTAGGGCGTTAAATGCGTTTTCTTGCTTTTTTTTTCCAGAGAAAGGGTACATGCTTCCTTCGTAAGGCGTTCAAAGGGGCTGCAAGTTGGGAAAAATTATTAACGTTTTTATTATAATAATTTACCTTGCCCATAAATGTCTCAAGCTCTTTAAACTTAAGTGGCCTAGTCAACTTTTCGATTGCAACTTGTCCGGAATCTGAAGGGTGTACTCCTTCATAACTAATGACGTGACCAAGATACTTGGCTGTGCGAATAACCGGCCAAATTCCAAAAATGAGCAATCGCCCAAAATGTTTGGGCGTTTGTGCATGATGAAAGAAAGTCCAAAAGAAGCAGCAGTTTGTTTTACATTTCACATTCCATAACTCAGCCCTAGTGATATCTAGCATGTTCGAAAATGTTCTCGAATCAGTAGAGAAGAGACAGTCGATAGAGGTGAAAAGAGCGATGGACAAGTGCGATTACAGTGAGAGTTAATTATTTGAAAATTGGTTTTCATAAAACGTGAACTTGTAGAAACTGTTTAAGTTGAGATCAATGAAGAATAAAGTGATTTGATTATATAAAAGAACAATTAGAAACCGTAGAAGCCAAAACTAAAACGTTCGAAACAAAATTCGAGAAAGTGCAAGCTTAATTTAAAGTTGTTGAAGGAATATCCGAGAATTTGGTAAAATAACTCGAACGCGTGTATAAACAGAAAGTCTGTGAGTATTCAACTGACTGCCAAAGAGGGAAAGAGATGCTGCCTCCCGTCTTCGATGGTCAAACATCATGGTCGATATATACTATAAAAGGCAGTTCGAAGCAGCGGCAATGAAGAACAACTGGGACAATTAAGACAAGTCTATTGCCCTCACGCTTACCCTTAGAGGATTAGCTGCAGAGCTACTACAAACCATTTCTGACTACAAACAACATAACTACGATTCGTTGGTGAAAGCCATTGGGGACGACCATATACAGCAAGTATAAAGCGTCCAGTCGTGCAGAAGGGTCTACAAATGGTTGTAAGAATGGCTAGAAAGAAAACGCTCGCCGAAGCTTTAGTGTTCGCTCTCAGGCCTGTCAGAGAATCCACCGTGTAACGAATTAGCCACCATCGAATGCTCTTGTCACAGGATAGACGTTAAAGACCGAAACAACGCTCGCGGAGCACAAATTCGTTGCTGGAACTGCAACAAAATAGGACCTACAATGGTGGTGCAAAAGTTCACATTGTAGAAATAGGCGACGCGGCGAAGAATTATTCAACAGGGATAACATCCATCCTGTTGATCAGGCCTCTCAAAATTAGCTGTCGGAAAACCGCTTAACAACTAGCTTCCCGGGGCAGAAGTTGGCTGTTGTAATCGACGCTCGTAGGACCACCATCCAGATCTCTTAAAACAAACGATGCTACAAAAGCCCAGCGGTGGAAGAATTCATCGGCAAAAATAAGTGCGTCGCTAATATCGTAATAATTGTGGACGCCGTGGCGTAAGTGGTTAGTGTGTCGGATCACTGCGCGTGAGGTTCCAAGTTCGAATCCCCAGAAACACCAAAAAGATTCTTCACGGTCCCACCTTTCGCGAGCGTCTGACAAATAGGCGAGATTATTGTTGTCTCGAGAAAGCTTCTCAAAACAAATGGACCTTCGGATACGGCACTAAACTGTAGGCTCCTTCCATTCGTGTGAAAAATATAACTCACACAACATGAGTGGTTGGGAGACCCTAGGACCTGGCCCTTAAAAAGCTGTTGCGTCAATTATTTATTTATAGAACTGAGCATGAGGTTCAACTTTCTTTCGTAGACGTGCGACGAATTTTTTTTCCATTGTAGTTTGGGTAGTAGCCGCGCTACTACAACTGTTAGCGGTAGGTGATCCGAAAAGATCTGTTCATCCATTAGTTATTTCACGTTGGCAGTAAAATAACCCATTGTACAAATATTTCCAGTTGACGCAAATGAGGCAAATAGATCGCGCAAGAGTGTGCAATTTGGTAAAGCCCCCATTAGGACTTCATTATTCTCATCATTAAACTGATCTTACAAGGCTTCCAGGGGTTGAGGTTTTTTGTGCGTTCGGCGACAAGTTTGAGTCAGACTTGTGCGCCATTCTGGAAGTTTCCTAAAAAGTTCGTAAGTCCCTTCGAATGTCCTACCTATCCCATCAATGTCGATAGCAAGGGGATAATATCATTTCCAGTGCACCACCCTGTGCTGTAAACTGTTCAGGGTTACTTATTTATTCAATCATGATGGAAGCTCACCGATACTGTGCGGATGGATATACCTATAGCAAGGACGTATTTATGTATGTATTTCATTGATGACGTAAAGCTAGCCCCCATGACTGCTGCAGTCGTTGTGCTGGATAAAGGTTGAAACACCAAAGTTTTATAGTGATTGAAAATTGTTTTCCGCTTCGTGGTGAAATGTTTCCTTTTCTTTGCTGGTACCTGAAAAGGAAGCACCCTTATATCCTTTCACCGCTTAGCGGTACACATCACATCAGTAAGTAATTTCATTGTTTTGTATTTTTTTTCGCTGTCATCGTTCAGTAGTTGTTGTGCTGTGCTTTTATTGTTATTCCTATCGAATCTCTTCACTCACACATAAGTGTACAACCACACAAACCAAAAGGACTTTTAGAATTGATAGGAAAGTGAGTCGAAATTAATTTTCGAAAAAGAACTTAAGACCGGTGTTTGATTACCGAGGTACTGTTGCGTTGATGTTGCATGCTCCTGATATACTCGATGAAGCTTAAGGCAAACATAATACTCTCAAGGATTTAGATTGCTCGTTAAAGTGCCACACAAACCCAACCACTGTGCCATGGAAAGAGTAATTTCTTATCTCTTCGGAAATTCATGGATATTTGTTTTGGAAGAGAATATTTCGTCGGATTTAATTGTACGTTTTACTGTCTGGATGTAAAAACTTAGCACTACTGGACAGGGTCAGAAAGAGTCCTGCAACAAGGAATAGGAAAGGTTTTATGTGGCAAACATTCGGATGCACTCAAACCCGGGTTAAGGAACATAAAAAAAGTAACTTTCAGTAAAGGGTTTTTCTCGAAAAAGATACGCTGCTTAGTTTTACGGACCATCTGGTGGATTAAAGGCGAATTGTTTCTAGTTTATTATTGTTTGTTACAACTGAAGTACTTGGATATTGTAATTATCACAGATTATTGCAATTTGTTTCAGTTTTGTTTGGTAGTAATGAAATTAGTTGCTCAAGTCTAATCGCCATAGGGATGAAGTTAAAGCTTTTATAGGTCTACAGGTCGACAATTACCTTTGAAGGGAAATAAAACAAGAATGTAGGTTTATGGTTACTTAAACCGGTACCTGAACACGATGAGAAAAGTAGAGAGCGCAGCCTGCCAATACGGAGACTCTTTGGAAGACGATGCGTATCACACCTCTTTTTACCTGTAATAGGTTGGCAGCAGAAAGAAATAGCCTGGAGTCGGAGATAGGCAACTTTTCTCCAGAAAATGCCGTAAACAAGATGGTCTCGAGTATCATCGACATGTGAAATAAAATATCTTTATTTATTGAGACGGTACTCAGATCGCAAAAGAGGCAAGAGGAAGTAAACATATCCTCAGTAAGTTTACGAATTTGATGTAAGCCTTACCGGCAACATATTATAATCCCGCACAAGGAGAAAAATGTGATAAAGTAACTCCCTAGAGGGAAAAGTAAACGACACCACTCTGTAGCAATGCTAAAGCTGTTCCGGAATGGATGGTGTCAGGTTGAAAAAGGGTTAAAGGTTTTTTTTTAAGTGAGTTGAAGTCTCACACTACTTGAAACAGAGTGAACTGTTTCTCGTGCGCATTCGAGTTTTTCCACTACCCCCTTGGCAAAAAAAAAGGCATACTCTTCCAATTTATCTCATAGTCAGTAAACTTCATCCGGTAGTGATCACCATTGACTGTGACTGCATTGGCAGCATGCCCGGTGACCCCCCGATCATAAAACCTGCATCAAACAGGAAGTTTTTGTGGGGGTATTTCGATTTCGTGAATGGCTTCAAGTTGCTGACTTGCCCATATGCGATCATTTTGCTCTTTAACGAAGCCGTTGAGCAAAAATTGCCCTCCCTCGTTGAGAATGAGCAAATTGGAGTTAGCGCACATAAAGTTGTCGCAACTGAACCCGAACTCTAAACAAAATTTCGACAATTTGTAAGCGTTGATGAAGCGGTAGTTTTCCGCGATTAAATAGCAAGTATAGACAAGTTGAAACATCAAACCAACCAGCAGCTAACTTCACGAATAACCGAGTAACTCTATTGAAAAAATGGGATGTCCCAATTGAAGAACCCTTTCGGTATATACGAGTATCTAGCAAACTAGTTTTACGCAAGAATATGAAAGTCATGCATTTACTTATGTCCTGTCACCCCTTGGGGGGCATATGGTATCAACAGCGATTGCATGGCAACGTGTTCGGGGTTCTGCAATGCGTTTCAACTCTCTACAGCTCATCCCCAAAGCCCGAGATTTCTTCTCAACTGTTCTTCGCCACGTTTCCCTTGGATGCCCTGCTGTTCTGCCTAATTCGATAAGCGCATAGGCAGATTGCATGACATATTGCGTAATGAAGCTTTTTTCGCACCGTAAGGTGTGACCAATCCACTGCCGTTTTCTTCGACTTATGGTGATGTCAATATGTTCCTAGCCCGTTCTCTTATGGAGATGCCGTTAGGGCGAAAAATCATAACGTCTACGCAACGAAGATATCTATTGAAGAAAGACTGCATCTAACGAATGACAGTGACGCTGATTCGACGCTTGAGCGAAACAGCTTGGTTTTGGTGCTGTAAATACGGCTTCTCTAGATTTTAGATACCACCCCGAACCTAGCCTTTGCTTTCCTGATTCTGTTCTCCACATCAAGTTCGGTTCCACCCTTGGGCGAGACAATACTTCCTAAGTAACGAAAGTTGTACAATTTTTTCGGCCTGCTCTTCACCTATGTTGAATTAAACGGTGGTATCTGTACGGCTGATACCTTTTTTCCCGTATTTATCTTCAGCCCCACTTTGTTTGTCTCAGTTTCCAGACTGTGGACCAATTGATACAGGTCCTGTATTCTGTGCAAAACCAAGCAAATGTCTTCAGCGTATTCTACGAGCTTTAGCTGAGATATCAGTGTCCCCGATATGCCGCTGTTATTCGTTAGGGCTGCACGGAGAACTAGAAATAGTAATCGAATATAATGCAGTCCTGCTGCACGAAACTTTGGACCTCGCTAGACATTATACCTTCGAGCAACAAGTGGCATTTTGCACCCTCGTAGGCTGCCTTTAAAATAGCTACGGGCTTCTCGGAGATGCCGCTTCTGCGTAATGCACACGAGATGAACTGTTAAAGACCTTCTCAAAGTCAATAAATAGAAGATGAAGGTCGACTCAGGATTATCCGGAGCGGAAACCTACTTGTTCGACATCGAGAACTGCAACAAGGTGTTCTTTGTTCTATCCAGCATCACTTTTGCTATAATTTTGGAGACCGCAGGGAGAACGCAATTACCTCTCGAGCTACTGCATTCTGTTAATAACGATCATTCCTCTTATCCATTCTTCTGGGAAAGAGGAATGATCGTTCTTCGCTTCCTAAGCCCTTCGAAAAACTGGTAGTATTAGGGCTGCGATATACTTGGCTCTACTTGGAGGAGCTCTGCAGGGTCTAGTCTATCTCCAGTCCCACCGTTTTATGTTGAGTGCTTTGATCGCGGCTATGATTTCTGTCTCACTAAGAGGACTGATGCAAATTCAGGTATTTACTGCCGCGGATACTCATCTGTATATGAGGTAGTTACACCATCGTCTTAATGATTTAGAACCGTGGCGAAATGCTCCATCGACCTTATTAGTTGATCCTGATCCGAAGTCAGTAGCAAATCTTTGAAGGTCTTCACTAGTGTGCTCCTTCGTGATCCTGTACACGGGCCTACTGTCCCATATTATTGCTGTTTGCCCAGCCTGTGCTACAAGGGCATTAATGCGATTCCATCTGTCACGTTTCACACTACGCTGAACTTGCTGCCTTTTCATGTGTTATTTGGATTCTAGCTCAACTTTCTCTACTATTGATGCAGCTATGATTTGAGCTGTAAGTGATCTTCGATCCTTTTCCAGGAGTCTTTGTTTTTTTTTAAGCGCAGGTCCTTTATAGATTAGATTTTTTTTTTTAGATTTAGATTAGATTTTATTGATTCCATTTAGTTTAGATTCATTACAAAAAAAATAAAAGTACTAAATCTATCTTAAGTGACATGGCTAAAAGCCGTCTGTTAAGTCTAACACCATAATTTTACATTTGATTCACTTTAAAATTAAAAAATTCTCCTCCATAATTCTTTTCCGGTAAGCTAAACTTGTTTCGCAATATGATGTAAGAGCTCTCCAATTGGACCCGTTTAGTAATACCTTGACGTATTCAGATAGCAAGCTGGCTTTCCCAAAGTGGAGCCTCCTAATATCACGAAAAATCGGGCAAATCCCTATGAAATGCATAACGTTCGCCCTCTGTGACATATTGCACAATGAACATAAAACCGGAAGGTCATCTCTATGCGGTATAAAGTTCAGTGGAAGTAGCTTGCACGAAAGATTATATAAGATCTTATTTTATTCGTGTCCTTAAAGTAGTTTAGAGAGCCCAGGTTCAGCTGTAGTTCTTTGTAGATCTCCCTATGGGTTGACACACTCGCTTGCTCGATATATTTTTGCCGAATTTGTGTATCTTATTGCGACAGGAAGTCATAGAGGTGACACTTCCAACTACTCCGCGCATTCCAATCCAATTCCAAATGGAACTCGTAATTTTCCGCCAAATTTATCATCTTCGAGTATGTACTGCGTATTTAACAACATTTCTTGGCAATCGCTCTTCTCCCATCCTGAGTGTTTTGAGAATATAGCCAATGTTCAGTTTGAGTGTTTGTAAGAACAGCGGGGTGCGTTCAATAACGTAGAAGGAAGGGCCATCAAACAGGCCCTGGAAACAATGAACGTCGAGCATAGCATTACCAATTGGCTCTGCAATATGCTCGGCACTAGAAATATTAGCTCCACTATCGGAAACAGTTCAATAAGAAAATCCGTTACCAGGGGGACTCCCCAGGGAGGCGTTATCTCACCCCTCCTCTGGGTTCTAGTCATCGATGGGATACTTAAAGAACTAAGCAACACAGGCATAAGCGTCACTGCTTATGCAGACGACGTGGTGATTTTAGTTCAGGGCAAGTTCCTTGACACATTAAGTGAAATTATGGAATCAGCTCTTAATAGTCTTGAAAAATGGGCTAGAGGGTGTGGACTACACGTCAACCCGAATAAAACTGAATTGGTACTCTTCAGCAAAAAAATACAAGATACCACCCTTCAAACTGCCTAAGCTAGCAGGGGTGGAGCTTTCCCTTTCGGATCGCGCTAGATATCTTGGGATAATGCTAGATAGGAAACTAAATTGGAAACTTAATATACAGGAAGGGTCCGCAAAGCTTATAATGCTCTTTTCATCTGTAAGCGGACCGCGGGGAAAAAATGGGGCCTGAAGCCCGCAAGGATGCACTGGCTATACATCATGGTAGTCAGACCCATCCTCACGTATGGGGCTCTTATGTGGTGGAAGGCAACGAATACGAAAAACACACGGGATATGTTGGCCATGGTACAAAGAACAGCTTGCATTGCCATCACAGGTGCTCTACGCACAACACCTACGGCTGCACTCGAGATCTTTCTGTATCTTTTACCATTAGACCTACAAATTAAATTTCAAGCGGGCAATAGTGCGCTTCGGCTCACTAACGTTGGTCTCTTCAGGACTAATAACATAGGACACAGCTCCATTCTCAAGGAATCTTTTCCCGGAATCCCTGACGAATCGGACGATATACTTGGCACCTTAGACTTCGACACACCATACGAAGTACTGTATCCAATTAGAGAGGACTGGCGAAGGAAGACAGTCTCTGTCCATAACGAGATAGCAATATACACAGATGGTTCTAAGACCAACGAGGGCACTGGGTCAGGTATTTACTCGAGAGATACGAACCTACAGGTGGCCCTGAGACTTCTGGACACATGCAGTGTGTTCCAAGCAAAGGTTCTAGCTGTACTTAAAGCTGCGAAATTACTTGAGATGGGATCAATATCCGATAAGAATATCGCCATCTACATTGACAGTCAGGCTGCGCTAAAGGCGCTGGAGTCTTACGTCACCAAATCTGAGATAAACAGGAATTGCCGCACATTGCTTAGGGCATTATGTACGCAGAACCGAGTCAGATTATGTTGGGTACCTAGACACTGCGATATTGAAGGCAACGAGCAGGCCGACGTGGTGGCTAAAAGAGGAGCGGGGCTCCCACGTAGCCATATAATTGGTAGTATTAAGCCACCAGGGTACGTGGCTAAGGGAATTATTCGGGATAAAATCATTGACACGGCTAATCTAAGATGGTCAAACTTAGATGGTCACAGGGTGTCTAAGGCCTTGTGGCCTGTGCTAGATCGCAGAAAATCTGGGGAGATAATCAAGTTAGATAGATCGTATGCTGCGGTTGTGAAAGCAATTTTTCCATGTTGAGGTTATAAAGAGGACTCATTGAACAGGTACCTCGGAGGATTAACAGCTGAATACGCTACAAATTACTTTCTATGGAAAGCTACAAAAGGACTAAAACAACCTATTGTGCAAATACCTCCAATCAAAGCACCTGATGGAAACTGGGCAAGAAGCGATGAGGATAAAGCCATTCTTTTCGCAGAATACCTAGAAAACATATTTAAAACACCAGATGAAAATGGAAACAGACAACCTATGCTATTAGAACCATCTGAAGAGGAAACCGAAGAAATTCTACCCACAAATCCTAACGAAATACGCAACCTAATCAAGCATGAGATAAAGGCAAAGAAAAGTCCTGGATATGACCTTATATTTGGTGACGTATTAAAGAACTTACACATGAAGGCAATAATTAAAATAACAAATTTAATAAATGCCTCATTTAAGCTAAAATGTGTCCCTAGTTTCTGGAAGATTGCTGATGTCCTAATGATTCCCAAACCAGGTAAACCGCCAAATGAGGTATCATCTTACAGGCCTATATCGCTATTGCCGATGATATCAAGTGTTTGAGAAAGTGCTCGCTAAACGTATAAATAAAATAATTGAAAGAAAAAAGATGATTCCGAACCATCAATTTGGTTTTCGAAGGCAGCACTCTACGATACAACAGGTACACAGAATTACGGATAAGATCGAAGAAGCATTAAAGGAAAGGAAGGTCTGTTCGGCTGTATTCTTGGATGTGGCGCAGGCCTTTGATAAAGTATGGCACGAAGGACTTATCTATAAACTGAGATGTATGCTGCCAAATCAGTGTGCTTCCATTCTTAAATCTTACCTAGGTGGAAGACATTTTAGAATAAAACAACAGAATACTTATTCAAAACTAAGAGAAATAAAGGCCGGAGTACCGCAAGGTAGTGTACTGGGCCCTATATTATACCTATTATATACTAGTGATATTCCGGAACTAGAAAACCACACTATGGCAACATTTGCAGATGATACTGCAATACTAGCAGAAGGGAGAACTAATGAAGAATTCACAGAAAAACTCCAAATAGGAATAAACAAAATCTGTGAATGGACTAAAAAGTGGAGAATCAAATTAAATGAGTCCAAGTCAGTCCATATTGATTTTACAAATAAAAAGTTTGAACATATACCAATCATTATCAACGAAAAAATAGTTCCATACGCTAATACAGCGAAATATTTGGGTATGATACTAGATGCTAAGCTGCGATGGAAAGAGCACATAAAAAAGAAAAAAGAAGAGTTAGAGATGAAATATAGAAAATTGCACTGGCTGATAGGAAGAAAATCAACCGAAACCAACATGGACATATGGAATCCAACTATGGGGTTGCGCCAAAAAGACAAACGTAGACATAATACAACGATTCCAAAATAAGGTGCTTAGAAATATAGTAAATGCACCTTGGTTCATAAGGAACACTGACCTTAATCGAGACTTGAAGATAGAAAGTGTAAGTTCGGAAATCCTTAAACACGCACAAAAACACAAAGAAAAGCTAGAAGAGCATATAAACTTAGATGCGAGAAAACTTTTGAATAATGAAAATCAATTACGAAGGCTTAAAAGAATAAAACCTCTCGTTTTAACTTAACTTCGAAGTATAAGAAAAAAGAAAGAAGTATACATATATAGATGCATAACATAGCACATCCGCTTATTAGTCCAAGTGACTAGATCGCAATTAGGCTGGCTCCTCCCCGCCCTGCGATGAAAAGCTAAGATGGCGTTACCGCCATAGGGGTTAGTGGGTAAAAATCCCACACTGTTACTGAGTACGGGCTCGGTTTCGTCTTTTGAAGATTACCACCTCCCAGCGTAAAAAAGAAAAAATTTGAGGTTTAGGCTGCCGAAGTTTTTCAGCCAAATGCGGTTCCATACTTAAACTTAAGTTGCTGGAAATTATAGCTCCAAGGTATGTGTATTGCTTTACGACTTCAATACTATCGCGATTAAATATCCACCTTTCCGCCCTTGTCTGTCTACCCCCGCCTCTTCTGAAAATCATCACTTTTGATTTCATCAGGTGGATTTGTAAACTCCACAGTACAAAATAATCATAAACCCGGTTAATCATGAGTTGCAGGGTCTCTGGTGATTTTGCTTACAGGAACACATTATCAGCATACTGGAGAGCCTTAATACGGGTGTCTGCATATGAAATTCCCCCTGGAAGGTAACCGATGATGTCTTCGATATAAAGGGCAAATAGTGGCGGGCTCGCGTTGCAACCTTGTCTAACCCCTACCTCTGTGACGAACCATTCTGACAACCCATCTCCATTCCATACTGCTGCTTTTGTGCTATCGTATAAATTTTCAATAATCTTTCCAAATTTATGAGATATTCCGTATTGATGGAGCTAGTAGAATCATTTTTGCCGGTCTATGGTATCAAAAGCAGCTCTGAAGTCGATAAAAAAGCATAAAGTTTTCGTTTTCGTTCTATGACCTTCTCTGCTATATTATATAACACAAAGATATTACCTACCGTTGAATATCCAAGTCGAAAACCTGCTTGGAATTCTCCTATGAGCGCGTTTTCCTGAATCCAGCGCGATAAACGACATTGTAGAACACTTGTAAAGATTTTTGCAGAAAAATGTAAGAGGTATATTCCACGGTAATTGGCAGGGTCTGACGAGTGGCCTTTCATAAATATTGGAAAAATAATGGCTTGTTTGAGGCTTTCCGGCACGCTACCCGATTCAAATATATTGTTTAAAACAGTGGTTAATGCTACTAAAAATTCATCTGAGCTGTATTTGAAGAACTCTGCCGGTATTATATCGTACCCGAGTGCTTTGGAATCTTTGAATCGAATTAGAGCTTCTTTTACTTCTTCAAAATTCAAAATTGTAGCATCTAATGTTTCATTGAAATAAAGTGGCTTCGCATACTGGATGTGACTAGTGTCATTAGATGGATTAAGAAGATTTTCGAAGTGACTTTTTAAGACCTGAACAGTGAGCTTATTGCTGAATTCTGGAGAGATACCGTTGAGTTTTCTCGCTGATTTCCAGAAAACTGCTGAGTTCCTGCAATTCGCAAGTTTACTAGCCTCATTTTCAAAATATTGCGACTTGCATAGACACTTATAGTGAGATCTAACTCTGTAGTATAGCTCCTTACATGACACTTCTACAATTTTAGATCCAAATGGTAAACTTTCAAATTCAGCATGGCTTAAATAAAATGGTAAAAAGTCTACTGGAATTAATGCCAATGGAGTTGTAACACATTCGACGAAATCTGGACTTTGTAATTGAATATTTTCTGTACTATATCCATAAGTTATTAAAATACGACTTTTTTTAAATTGAGCTATACTCGACGGAGAAGGAGTACTCGGATGAATCCATGTTAAATTTGAAACGGCTGACGATGACGATCCAGCAACTCCACTTGCTCCAGATCTTGCTCCCGTATTCGGCCCACGCGACGATCCACTTTCTGACGTATCCATCGGTACAGCAGCTGCAAGTCCAATCGATGCTCTATTAGCAGTTTCAGAAGTACTACCAGTATCAGGAACACCAACAAGGCTTTCAAGAGCTCAATAGTACCAGGTGATAACTGGCCAAAGTTTTCGCCTGTATCTGGACCTCCAAAAGCCGGATCAACGCGGAGTAACTTGGTGGGATCGGTGTCGGATCCGGTATCGGCGGGTCTTTTATTAATTCCGCTGGGTCCAGGTTGAATATTTTCAACAGGTATATCCTGCGCAATTCTATTTTCGTATTGAGATTTAATTTGTCGATAAAAATGTCCGGTTGGGCCTCTATATTCTTCATACAATTGTTTACACTCTTGTCCTCTTTTAAATGCGTTAAAATTCACGTATTTAGCCTTATATTCTGGCCTCTTCCAAATGTCTGCAATGTGTTTTTCACGCTGAGCAAATACTTCTTGGGCGAATGTTCTTTTCTCATTACTCATTTTTGGGTAATGTACACCAAACACACTTTCGACACCATATTTAAGTCCTATTCCGAAAAACCCAGCTAAATCTGCAACACGTCCGGTTTGTTTAAAGTCTTTAATAAAACTGCCAATAGCTTCTCTATCCGCCTCTCTTATATCTTCGGAAGAATTAGCCAATTCATACTCTAAATCGTGAACATATGCGACAAAATCCGCCGAGTTTACTACTTCGTCCTCATCAAATATATTATTACCGGGACCCAAATAATTATATCCTGGTAACGTATACCCCTTTTTTGGCATTTCAAAGATAGACAGTAACAAACTAAAGTACTAAATTCAAAATTTAAGCTATATATAAGGATTTTATATGAATTAAATAAGTATTTCAAATTTTGAATTTTGCACATGTAAAATTTATAACACTTTATGCCGACGACGACGACGACGACACAGCTCACAACAACGGGCGGTACGATCGGCCCGA
The DNA here is from genome assembly GCA_945910035.1 of Brachypalpus laphriformis. Classification (NCBI taxonomy): domain Eukaryota; kingdom Metazoa; phylum Arthropoda; class Insecta; order Diptera; family Syrphidae; genus Brachypalpus; species Brachypalpus laphriformis. The sequence continues at coordinate 194,102,433 of OX246754.1, read as the reverse complement.
AGGGCCATGATCATGTAACCATGCCGCCGTTGTTTTCCTGAACAGTCGAAGAAAAGCGAATGTGCGCTTCTTCCATTTTAAGCAAACTCCATCGAATCAGGGTTTCTTATTAACATGTTTTCGATAAGTATTTCCGACTTGACTTTGCCTCGCAATCGATGATTTAATTATTTCGTCCATATCTAATTCAGCGTTGGTACTCTGTTCACAAAGGCGGCTGTTAAGATTGTTTCTATATAGGGTCGCTGTCTCCTCTTTCCAGGCGAGTTGCGGAAGAAGCTTCAAATCTTGTATGTGATCCGTCCCGATCCTTTCCAGGCCTATCGTGACAATAATAGGGAAGTGATCGGAGAATGGAAGAGCCCTAACTTCGAAGTCCATTATAAGGGAACGCCAGTCTCCTCCGGCGAAGCAGTAATCTATTATAGTTGCACAGTTCGCTTTAATATAGGTATATTCCCCATTTGAATCAGATTTACTGCATCAGTTATATGCTGTAAGTCCCATTGAATCCATCAGGTCTAGAATTTTCCTTCCGCACGTGTTTACAACCGCATCTTTTGACTTCCGTTGGATTCCTTTAACACCAATATCCACACCGCTCAAATTCCCAATTCTACCATTCATATCGCCAATTACCAGCAAGTTATTACTTTGGGTTGAGAATAAAAATTCTTCTAGTCGGTTGAACTCCCTCTGCTATTTGTTACCATTGCAATTAAGATAAGTTGGAATAATTAATAATCGCTGTGATAAAATTTCCAGTTCAACATATGTTAATCCATTTTCGGAAACTTTGAATTCACATTTAAGGTCGACGGTGACCCTTTTCTTTATTCCAAAATAACAACCTCCTCATGCACGCCCATGTCGATTGATTTTAATCGCCGGTAACCATATGAAGTTATAATTTATAAACTTTTCCTCAAATTTATGGTAATCCTCCTCTATTACAAAAGTTTCAAAAAGAAACACAAAATCCATTTCATTTACAAAATTAAAATAGTCTGGAAACAAATCCGTAATCCGGTAAAATATTATATTTACATAAATTTAAATTTAACGAACTACTTTTACAAACATGGCAGACGGCTATTTCCTAGTTTTGATTACTTAAATGATTAGCTTGCATACTTTCAGGCTACTCGATGTTCGCACTGCGTTCAGCTTCGTTGTTGTTATTGAGGTTTCCTTTGATACCACCGATGACATTAGTGACATGACCAAATTGACTTGTAGCAATAAATAAATCTGGGTTGTCAAGATCCCTCTCAAATTTCAAAACAACTCGTTCTGCCGCCAGCAAACCGTTCAAAATATGGTATCCATCCAACTTGCCACATTTTAACCCAACTTCAGGACTCCAAGTAAAGATGTTACCACCAAAATACAGACGATCGTCGCTTACCCTACCAGGTCCTTTATAGGTACTTGTAGCCCGTGCTACGAGTCATGTCCGACTTGATGCTCCTGCATCCTGTTGATCCCCTGCGGTACCACCCGTCAAGGCATTCCTTCGCAGGGGCAGGTTTGACATTTCGTCCTATCGTATCTCCTCTAAACATTTGCGTTTGCGTGTTGTTGTTGTACTTCGTGTGATTGCCTCGCTCTAGTCGCCTTAACTGTTTTTTTTTTTGCCTAAGGGGTGGTGGAAAACGCTACTGCTCACGAGAAACAGGCCCGCTCTGCTTCAAGTAGTGTGAGACTTGGTACTCACTAAAAAACCAACTTTAACCTTTTTATTCTACTTGCCACCATCCACTGCGGAACCGCATTACTTCAGAGTGGTGTCGTTTTCTTACCCCTTTCGGGCCGGATTTTTCATATTTTTCTTCTCTTGCAGGTTATTTCTTTCTTGCCGGTAAGGCTTACATCAGGCTCACATAAATCTCATGAGGGTGATTATTAGGTCTTCCTCTCTCTTTTTTTTATTTAAGTACTTTTTCTATAAAGGAACGTATTTGATTCCAGCTTTGGTCACTATGTTTTCCTGGGGTGATGACGCCGATTAGAGATTTTAGTGCCCTTCTTTCAGCTTCCCATCTGTTGCACTCGAAGAACGTGTGGTTTGCGTCGTCCAGTTCTGAGTCGCCATATTGGCAAGCCGAGCTCCTTGTTTTGCCCATTCTGTGGAGGTATGCGTTGAAGTAACCGTGTCCGGTAAGAAATTGGGTGACGTAATAATTTACTTGCTCGCGTGTCCTTCACCATTCGCAAGAGATATTCGGGAATATCAAAAATACTTTCGAGGGCGTTCAGCACATAGCTCCATCTGGCTAAATTGAAGGTATTGCGCACGTCCAGAGTTGCTAGCAATACGATTTTCTTGAATAGTGGTTGCCCTGTTGAGCCACTTTTTCAATTGCTCCAATCGTAGAGTGGCCCTTTCTGAATCCGTGCTGTCTTTCGGACAAATCTCCTGCTCTCTGCACGGCTGCTATAAGCCTTGGCTTTAACAACTTTTCCAGGAGTTTCCCTGCGGTGTCCAGCATACACAGAGGCCTGTACGTTGATGGGGAATCCGGGTGTCCTTTTCCTTTGCTGATCAGTAACAAGCGCCGTAACTTCCAGCTCCTAGGGAAAACTCCTTCCTGGAGACAACTATTGTACATATTCAGCAGCAGCTGAGGATATGTCTGGGCAATCGTCTTGAGCATCTCCGCTGGTATTCCGTTCGGCCGAGGGGCTATTTGGTTTTGTAGTGTTTTCGACGCGAGGATCAACTGTTCTTCACTGAACATCGGGGTTTCTGATCGTTGGAGCGAAGAGGTGTCGGCAGGCCGAATACTATGCGTTGGGAAGAGTGTGTTCACTATAAACTTCATCCTTTCTTCGCCGAGCACAGGGCTAGCTACCTGTGTTCCCAGTTTTCGCATTACAACTTTGAAGCCTATCTCCCAGGGGTTGCTGTTGACATCCCGGCGGAGATTCTCCCACTTTTGTTTTTTACTTCAATTGATGGCCCTCTTGAGCTCGGATCTCAAAATTCTGCTAGAATGTCTTTCGTGGGTTCAACTTGTCTTCTCCTACCCCTGGCGACTTTGCGTCTGAGATGTAGGCATTTGAAGCGCAGCTATCTCGTCGCTCCACCAGTACATCGGTTTCCTGTTTCTATTGGAGCCGCTCACTCGGGGCATCGAGGCTCCACATGCCAGCCGTATGAGTTGCATCGTGGCCTCAACTTTTGTTTCAGCAGCTCCCACTGTTTCTAGGACCGCGCTTTTTCTTTCTTCGATTGCGGATGTGAGAAGCTCTTCGTTGACCCTGCTAACGATCCATCTCGGCGTTCGGCTTTGGTTTTGCTTAGGAACGCTTTGCCCTTCTCGTCGCCTAAACTCTTGGCATACGAGCTAACTACGTTCAATTTATTTTCGGAATCTAGCATGTGATCTCTTTGCGGCTATAATCGTCGACAGTAAAAGAATATATGTTCCACAGCTTCGGGAGTATCATAGCATGATCGACAATTGGGAGAGTCATCATTCTTAAAGCGGTATAGGTATGACCGCAAGCAACCATGTCCCGTTAGCTGTTGTGTTATGTAAAAGTTGGCTTTAAGTACCATGTCTACGGTTTATCCAAGTTGCGATAAGATGGTAATCCCATCGGCCCTTAGATGAAAAGCTCCAGCGCTGCTGCCACACCTTCAGACTTGTGTTTCTTTCTGTTATGTCCGCATCAGTGTGGGGTAACCGTGCTTCCTGTCTATTCTTTAGAAACATTCTCTGCAGTTCTTCCGCTAGTATATCGACTGGTAGTATTCTTGGCATGACGCAGGCTGCTTAATCCGAGGTGGTGCGGAAAGCGCTACTCATTCTTACCGCACATAGTCGATTTACTGCTACGATCTCTCTTTTGTATGAAGTTACTCTGATAGCTCCGGCCCAAACTGGTGACCTATAAAGCACAACTGATGTAACTACTCTAGCTAAGAGAAATCTTGGGCTGTATCTCGGTCGTCCTACTTGTATTTGACATAATCCGCGCAATAGAAGCGTTTCCAGGTGTCTCTAGATAGCCATGTGTTGCGGTATTTCTGCCTTATACCGACAAACTGTACTACTAATCGTTTCTGCTCCTTTGGCAAGATGCTCCCTAAATTGGTGGCGCATTGTAGGATTCCGAAGCCTGTAGATATTGTACCTTGGAACTCGAAATGTGTTAGTGGAGTTGTTTCGGACGGACGCAATACGAAGACGAAAACGAGTTATCATGAGATGATGATCATGTGCATTACGATATATGTCGCCTGTTGTTTGAAACCCTGGTGATGTTGTGGCAGCCATTTTGCTCAAACAATGTACCTCCTAAAACAAGCTGGTTGGTGTTGCAGAAATCCACAAAACGTTCTCCGTTGTTATTGCGTTCTCCTAGGCCGTGTTATCCCATCACTTGCTTGAGCCCTGTGTCGTCGATGCCGCCCTTGGAATTGATATCCACCATTACATTGATGATGTCTTCGTTTGGTATTAAGCTGTGAAAAGCGCTTAACTGACTGTAAAAGTTGTCCTTTTCATCCTTTGTAGGGTTCTTGGTTGGGGCATTTCACCGTATGATGGTAATTCTTCTGAATCTGCTCTGGAATCTGGCCGTCAATATCCTGTCACTGGGGTGTGTCCAGGATATGAGGCTTTTGCGTTCCGTTGGCGTCAGTATCAGTCCCACACCAGATTCTATAGCGCTCCTGGCTGGTTTTGTACAGCAATGCAACGCAGTGTTTTTCGGTGTCGATTTGTACTCGCTCGCATTCAACCATCTTATTTCGCTCAATCCCAAGATATCAATGTTATACCACATGAATTTCCGTTCAAAATGGAGGAATCTTTTGCCAAGAACAGTCAATAGTTTCAGAATCCTATCGCATTCCTTTTTCGATAGCTAAACGTCGTCAACAAGTTATCCATCCGAGGCAAATTGTTTCGGAGTAATAGTTGTTCTTACTGCAGCGACTCACTGAGCCACAGACCAACCGACATTAATCCTGTTTTACGGCGTAGAAAACTCGGCAATACGAGGAGGTGGATGTAGGACTCACTAGGACAAGTGTTCGATTGCAATGGCTCTTTCTCTTATTTAGCGAAACCAAAATTCATCGGGAGATGCGGCTTCCACGATGCCTAGTTGTTTGCCATTCATGTGTGGTTCTCCACTCTGATTTTTGTTTTGTGACCTCAGACGAGGTTTGCGGACATTCCTGTCGAGCTCATCCCATAATAAATCGATAGAGTTTAAATTAGGTGACTGAGGAGGCAAATTCATATTTCTTAGCTTTTCATTCATTATCATCATTTGAAAAACGTTTGCATATTTACGTTGCTGGAAAACGAATCCTTTTTCCATGTTTCTAGATGCAGATTATTTTTATATCTTTCTGTGTTCAGCTCTAAATAGATTTGCGTGTTATTGCCCAACATAGTACCAACAAAAGAAACCCAAATCACCGTCGGCCCACCATCGAGTCTAACTAAACCAAATAATGGTTGATTCCATTTCTTCAGCTCAACGTCTAATGAAAACAAGTCTCCTCAGGCCAATAGATAAAATTTGGACTCAACAGACAATAAAATCAAATCCAATCAGTTACTGTCCAATTATCATAATATTTTGCCCACCCGAGTATCTTTCATTAGGTTATTATCATAATTACAGGTTTTTGACTGGTGCATTTTCAAATAAACGATCTTCTGTAAGTATTGTTTTTTGTGATGGAAACGCTTACTTACTTACTTACTTATATCCTGTATCCCCTTGTTGCCATCGTGTACGGTTTCTGGCAATATGTCTGAGTTCTCCCCAACTTTTCCCTAACTGCCGTGCCTCCTTCTCGACTGTTCTGCGCCATGTTCTCCTCGGACCGCCAGGTCTTCTGCCATCCTGAGTTAGAGGGTTCCATTGCATAGCATGGTTCGCTATGGAGCTGTCACCCTTTCGGAACGTGTGACCAATCCACTGCCACTTTCGCCGTTGGATGGTTGTGCCTATTGGTTCCTGACCCGTTCTCTCGTAAAGGTGTTCGTTAGAGATACGATTGGGCCAGATAATCCTTAACATATTGCGTAGGCACCTATTAACAAACGTTTGCAGCTTTCTGGTGATAGTAGTGGTCACTCTCCACGTGCTGCAACCATATAACAGTACGGATTCAAAGTTGGAGCGGAACAGTCTTATCTTGGTGCTCAAACTGATTGCTTTGCTTCGCCATATTTTGGACAACATACCGAACGCGGACTTTGCTTTGGCGATCCTGTTGGCTATATCCAGTTTGGTTCCATCATCGGTCGAGACAATACTCCCAAGATACTGGAAATCCTCTACTCTCTCTATTATATAACTCATCGGCATATTTGAGCCGATGAGTTAGTTCCAAGGCTGATAATTTTAGTTTTTGGCGTATTACTTTTCAGCCCGACGACGCCTGCCTCCCTCTCCACATCTTTTTTTTTTTTTTTTTTTTTTTATTAAAAATTCAATAACTTCTTTTTATTATAAATACAAAATGGAAAGATAAAGAACAATAAGGAGTCAATTCTGTAGCATTAAGTGCTAGAGGCGAACGGCCCCGCATACAAAATAATAATTCTTTTTAGTGTGGGGTAGTAATGAGAAGATTTACAAAAAGCTGAATGATTATCTATAATAAAAACTTTACTGTACAAACTTTATTAAACAATATTAAGGAGCATATTTTTGAGCTCAGAGCAATCCACGGTAAAAAGCCATTTTTTTGTTTCTTTCAAAAATTTATGGGTTTCTTTACTTTCTACTGTCATTTGGTGAAGGTCTATAATTCTGTGGGAGAGTAAGCATACATAGTCAGCGTAGTCAAGATGTTTCAGTTGAGATGTAAGAGTCCATCGAATTTCTCCGTTTCCCGTCGACAAAGCTGCATGAAGCACATTGCTAATCACCAATAGGAATAATATTGGTGAAAGGATACAGCCTTGTCTTACCCCACTTTGGATCTCAAATTCCTCAGACGACCTTCCCCTGTGCAGAACGTGACATTTGGAGCCTTCATATGTAGCTTTGATAATAGCCATTAGTTTATCGGGAATGCCTCTCCTGCGTAAGGCACGCCAAATAAACTCCCTGTTGACACTATCAAACGCCTTCTCAAAATCGATGAACAGCAGGTGCAGTGGCGATCGATATTCAACACACTGTTCGATGATAATCCGCAGGGTGTTGATGTGGTCGGCACAGGAGGAACCAGAGCGGAAACCTGCTTGTTCGGCATCGAGTGTGTCGTCGAGATGTTGTTTGATTCGCTCAAGGATGATTTTAGCTATTATCTTAGCTACAGCAGGCAGCACGCAGATACCCCTCCAGTTTCCGCACTTCATTAAATTCCCTTTCTTAGGAAGCTTGACGATCATTCCCTTTTTCCACTCGTTAGGAAAGCTCTCAGCTTCACAAGCTCTCTCAATAAGTGGAAGCAGAAGCTCGGCCGATGTTGTTGGTGCTGCTCGTAAGAGCTGTGCTGAAATACCGTCAAGTCCTACCGCCTTGTTGGTTTTGAGTGCCTTGATCACGGTAATGATATCATCTTTACTGGGAGTAGTGGTGCGTATTCGGGAACTTCTCACCTCAAGCATCTCAGTTTGATTTGGGAGCATGTCGCTAGCCAATACACAGTTTAAAACCGTAGCAAAATGCTCTTTCCATCTCATGAGGTAGTCCTCATCCGAAATGAACAAGGAACCGTCTAGGCTTTTCACTGGGTGTTGGCTGGAGCTGCGACCACCAGTCAGTTCTTTGGTGATTCTGTAGACAGTCCTGCTGTCGCACCTCCGTGCAGCTTCTTCTGCTTCTGTAGCCAGCGCGTTGATGTAGTTGCGCTTGTCACGTCGCACGCTACACTGAACTTCTCTCATCTTCATGCGATATAGGGACTCTAGCTCGCTTCTCCCTGCTGCTGGGGTTGCTGCAACGCGAGCTTTCAGCTGTTTTCGTTCGTCAATCCGTCTCCAGTTATTCTCGGAAAGCCACGCCCTATGCCTTCCCTGCGATCGACCGACAATTCTTTCAGCACCAGATGTAAAAACATTTTTCACAGCACACCAATGGTCTTGGATGGTTGCGGGCATTGAGCTGCTGATTGCTCCCACACCTTGCGAAGAGTGCTCCCTTAATTGTTGCCGTACTGAGGGATCACTCAGTCTATCGACGTTGAACCTGGGCATTCTTGTGTTGTCCTGGGATCTTCGAACTGTAGCAGTGCGTAGTTGGAGGGCAGCTATCATAAGATGGTGATCACGTACTATCCCCGCATCTGCTCTCGCCTGTTTCGGACGTCCAGGAGACTACTTCTAAAGCGGCTGCTGATGGCAAAATGGTCAATTTGGTTGGAGGTTGCTTGCCTGTCGTTGGAAACCCAGCTGACTTTGTGGCAGGTCTTGTGCTCAAACATGGTGCCACCTATCACAAGGCGGTTGGCATTGCAGAAATCCAGAAACCTTTCGCCATTGTCATTGCGGTTGCCTAGTCCATACTTCCCGATTACATGTTTGAGCCCTTCGTTGTCGTTGCCTACCTTGCCATTAGGCCCTTGCGTGCTGTTGTTGTTAGCAGTAGTCCGACTCCATATTCCCGCGGACTTCCGGATGGTCTTCCAGAATAGAGTAGTACAGCGTTGGAGACTGGTACTCGCCCGCTTCTAACCATCTTACTTCACTTACCCCCGAAATGTCCAGTTTATATCGCATGAATTCGTTTTCCAATTGGAGGAATCTGACATTGTAAGGAACTTCGCTTCCCGAGTCGAGGAGCGTCTTTACATTCCAGAAACCTATCCTTGTCCGGGCACAATAGCCAAAAGTCGTCAACATGTGATCATTCCTTGTCCGAGGCATAGTGTCGGTTTCTATAGCGAGCAATTTTCGGTAACGCAGTTTTCTGGCCCACGTTACCTACCCTAGAATCAAGGCCCTAGACAACCCGCACTTGCAATTTTAGCCTACACGTATAAGGGTTTATACGTATAATTGCCCGGGGACCACCACTAGGAGGTAAAGTAAGCACTTCATCACGAACTTGATTGTTGCGCTACTGGCCCAAGCCAAGTTTTGAGCAGTCAGTAGTTTCCCGATCAATCGCAATGCAGGTCCCCATGGAAACGCTTGCTGTGTATGATTCATCCTTGTTGATGTGAGCAGCGATTTCGGGGGCTGTCTGTCTCGTTTGATTATAATATCGATTCTACGGTCATTGGTATGTTCGAATATATAACTAATGGGTGAGCATTCAGATCTAATTGAACATGTCTAGTCTTCTGTCAGAGAATGTACATATGCTCTTCAAAAATTCAATCTTAACTACGCATTCCGCTCTTGTATCTGAAAATAAGAAGAGCCCCAAGCTTTATTGCTTTCTTCCTTTAAATTGAATGATAATTGCGTCTCTCAGTCGTAAAATTCGGTACTTATCGCATCACAGCTCAATTAGGCCGATTTCCTACTGCAACCAGTTATCCATGCGAAACATCTTGCATTGATGTAAGGATATCAGCGTCAGTCTTTACCGAATCAGTCAGTATCAATCGCTTGATTTGACGTATTGTGCGATTTGCATTTACGAGTAGTCATACGGTGGCCATTAGAAATACGAGTATGCATTTCTTATCAGACATCCTTACCATGTGTTTCCTCCTGATCCAATCTGCACACAAAGCACACTTCAGACAATATTTATTCACCATAATGTCCAAACTAATTATTTCACTCTCCATTATTCCAGTCACACTTACACGTATATTGTATATCCTTCCAGCTAACAGGACGCGCTAGGACAAACACACACACGGACATTCATCAAACAAATCCGTGTACAAAATTTCATGATAAATTAACAACAAAGTCATTTCCGAGATAAGATACATGGTGATGTTAGTCAGTCTATTGGTTTGCCATTGTAGACTGTACTCTGATTAGGCTCGTCCTCATGAGGACTTTAATGGGCGTAGAAAAGACGCAACGGCATTATCTTATTTCATTAATTATTAGCTCAATCTGTCACAGGACTACGGCACACGTTCAGATGGTTATTATCTCGGCTGCGTGGTCTACGCATTGGGATTCGTCATGACAGTCGTCATCACTCGAACGATAGATTGCTATAATTTCCTCCTTTTCTGGTGAAATTCTGAAAGTCAAGCTAAGAAATGGTAATGGAGGACTATCGCACGAGTGTCTTTTAGCCATCGGGCTTGTGGTGGGAAATTGCTTAAGTGCTGCTGCTGATGGCCTTCGCACAGGCGAAGGTAATCTTATTGCGAGATAAGTACCATCTCAGCCATAGTGACAGTGACAAATACAAAGCATTACCTGAAGGAGCTGTCTTCCGGTAAGGGAGGAGGGATGGGTTTGCCAATGGAAGCTACCCGGTATTGTCAACGTGATTCTTTGTTTTGGGCTCTCTGAATTTGTGCGCCACTTGAATAGTCTGTCAGCTGAATCATTAAGTAGAACATCAAGGGCTTGGAATGGGAAAATTTTGATTTTATTCAACATCGGCATCAAGTAGTGGTGGTCAAGAGGATTAATGCCAAGGCATTAGTATGTGTACCTTAGATATGTAGGTATGTGATAGGAATCGAAATTGAAACGTCTGTAGACGTCGGAGACACTTCACTGTCTCTGCATGATCCTAAATAAATTTTTGGGTGCATTCATGTACGTGACAACGAAACCCATCAAATCGATAGAACTTGATATGATTGGAAGATTCTTTTAGGCAATCCCGGTTTTCTGTTTAGGTCATGAACATGGCATTGACTGCTACTTTTTTTTTTTTTTTGTATTTGAATATAGATGTGGCTCGTGGCACAGTAGTTAGTGCGTTGGATCATTGCGCTAAGGATCCAGGTTCAATACTCGAAAAAGTATAAGAAGTCTGGCTAACATCCAGATGTACAACTGCTGTGATAAAGCCTCTTAAGTATCGCTTTTCAGACACAGAATAAGGCTGAAGATTCTCCCCATTCGTACGAAAAATAAATATACACAGCATGGTAGCTGCAGGTCATGAATTCAGGAACAATCCATACATTACATGTAACTCTTACAGTTCTTTATCTTCTCTTCCACTTTTCGTCTATGCAAACGGGTTCCTAAATCACTCGAGTAACCTCAAATTATTGTAACTAAGTGTATCCTCCTCCGATTTCGGTTCATGTCTCTGCGCCGTATAGCAGTACTGGGATGATTAGGTTTTTTTTTTGGGATAGGAAACTCTCGACTGAAACACTCACACGCAACTTGTACATTGTACTACCAGAGAGCAAACCCTGATTTACCTATTTTATTTGAAGTGTAGTGTCACTCAAGCTCAGCACGTTAAGGTGAAAGTAAAGTGGGCTGTCAAGACGCCAATAAGTTATCTGCAGTCTTTTCAGCAAGACAGCAAGAATGCCGCTGCTTTCTTACAGACGTCCGGGAGCATATGTCAACCTTCATCCTGGAGAGTCATGCCACACACAATTGTGTTCGTGAAACATCCAATCGTCAATGGAAGCCCTAAAGTAGGGGCCCCAAAAAAAGTCTTGCCTCAGGGCATCCGAAACTCTTTCAAGTACAATGATGAAGAAGTCGCATGACAGAGCGTCACCTTGTCTAAATCCTTTTTGACATCAAATGGGTCCGTAAGGTCGTTACCGATCTTGATGCAGCAGCGTGTGTTCTCAATTTTCATCCTGCATAAGCGGATAAGTTAAGCAAGAATGTCAAAACTAGACATATGTACATATGTAGGTAGCACTGTATAGCTCTTCTCAATATATACTGTCACAGCTGCCTTTGAAATCGATAAAGAGGAGGTGGGTATCGATTTTATGCTCCTTGGGTTTCCAAGATCTGTCATAAGGCGTTTTTCTTTTTTAGTTCAGAGTATGCTCAGAGCGCACTCTATGAACTCTGAATAATTTGACCGAGCGTTCAGAGCAAAATCCTGAGCACAGCCATTTTTCATATTTGACAGGAGAGGACAAAGAAAAAAAAATTGCAAAACAATTTAAATGGCGGACGAAATTTGTTGTTCTGATGCAGAAAGTAAATATAACATAAAAAATAACTATCAATAGATATTCTATTCATATTTTGACAGCTCAACCTATAATTGCTAATCAAATGACATCAGAGTGCTCAATTGTGTTTCGTAAATAAATCAGAGTGCTCTGAGCACGCTCGGTTCAGAGCACGTTCAGAGCACGCTCGATGTGCTCGAGCTCTGTTGAACGAAAAAAGAAAAACGCCTATAGTGTGAATATTTGGTCGAGGGTGAACTTTCCTTGTCTAAATCTCTAAAAGTTCTTATTATGAAGCAGCATGAAATGGAATAGTCATCAATTAAAAGTGGTTTCATGCTGGAACGGGACGAAGGTTAGGTTAGGTTAGATTGGCTGTCTGCACCACGATGCAGACACACTTAGACCAGTAAAGGTCCATTGTGATGCCAAGGATCTACCATTAGACCACTCAGGGACTAATAAAACCAACCGGAGCTTTTGATGAAGTGATGGATGTTCATGGCGTCTAAGGACGCCAAATCGCTGAGGTCGTCAAGGAAGGGAGCTCCTCGATGGAGAATTCTTTTGCGTGATAGAGCAGGACATATGCATAGGAAGTGAAGAATGGTTTCCTCTTCCTCCTCGTCCCTACAGCTCCTGCAGAAGTCATTGGAAAAGAGGCCAAGTCTTTTGGCATGTTGGCCGATTAGACAGTGTCCGGTGATGACACCTATAAGGCAGCTGATCTGTAATCGCTTTAGTTTAACCAACTCGGCACCACGTTTCTGGTCCAGCTTAGGCCAGATCTGCCTCAAAATGTGACACGTAGAGCCACTATCCCACCTAAGGTTGGTCTTGCTAATAGCGTTCAGCTTCAGTAGATGCTTACATGTAGCGAGGGGCATACCAAGAACTTGCCTATCTGGCAGAATCCTTAGAGAAGTACCCCGTCTAGCGAGTTCGTCCGCCCTACAGTTTCCTGGAATGTCTCTGTCACCTGGCACCCAGCATAGGTGAATGTTGAACTGCTCTCTCATCTCTGTAAGAGATAAACGGCAGTCTAAGACGGTCTTTGAAGTAAAGGAGCACGATTCCAGGGACTTGATAGCCGCTTGACTGTCAGTGAAAATGCTAATATCGCTGACAGATAATACATTACATTTCAGCTAAGACAGGGGTTCCTTAATCGCCATGATTTCCGCCTGAAAAACGCTACAATGATCAGGGAGGCGGAACGAGATGCTCAGATTGAGCTTATCGGAGAAAACACCACAGCTCACCCCACCTTCGGTCTTAGAGCCATATGTGTAGAAGTGCACCGAATTTCCATCATCAGGGGGAGAGCCATCCCACTCATCCCGTTCAGAGATACTCGTACGGGAGTGTCGGTCAAATCTCAGTATCGGTGGGGTGTAGTCCGTGTTTTCATGTGTGAAGTTGAGAAGATCAAGGATCGAGGAGTGGCCAATGCGATAACTAGACCACTGAGAGGAGGCTTTAAGACGAATAGCCGCACTGGCAGCAGTCTGTCTGCCGAGGATATCCAGGGGTAACAGGTTGAACATAATGTTCAGTGCCGCAGAGGGGGTAGTTCTTAGTGCACCACTAATGCACATGCAAGCGGATCGTTGCACTTTAGCTACCTGAGAGAGGTGAACAGCCCTGTTAAGAGCAGGCCAACAAACGATCACGCCATAGAGTAGTATGGGCCTGACAACAGACACGTAAAGCTAGCGAGTGATTTCCGGTTTCATACCCTAGCTCCTACCTATAGCCTTTTTACAGGAATAGAGAGCTACATTGGCTTTCCTTACGCGTTCTAGTAGATTGGCTTTCCAGTTCAGTTTTCTGTCCAGAATAAGACCCAGGTATTTTGCATTAACAGTGAAGGTGAGACTGGTGCCATGAATCATAGGAGGGTCGACGTGGGGAACTTTATATTTCCTTGTGAAGAGAACAAGTTCTGTTTTATGAGGGTTAACCCCCAATCCACAATTGGAGGCCCACCTAGTGAGCCGAGAGAGAGAGCATATTGGTGGATTTCCTTGAGAGTGTCTGGGTACTTGCCAGACGCAGCAATCGCAATGTCATCAGCATAGGCAATCACTCTACAGCCTGACCTATCCAGGTCCACTAGGAGCTCATTCACTACAAGATTCCACAGGAGGGGGACAAAACTCCACCTTGGGGTGTTCCGCAACAGGCAAGTCTTCTGGCAGATGCTCCACCCAGCTTTGTGTTGATAATTCTGCGTGTTAGCAATTGATTGATCAACACTCCGAGCGAAGTATCTACTTTCAGATTTGCAAGTGCGTCTGTGATTGCCTTTGGTTTGACACGAAAGGTTCATAATAATTTCATTTCAAAGCTAGGCCCTTCTGCAATATTACGAGGTAATATTAAACGATTGAGGGATCGCTTTGAAAATAAAAAAAAAAAAATCATTGGAATGGAACACATTAAACTAATTTCCAACATCCCAAAGTAGTCTAATCGAATGCTGTGGATCTATGGAAGCTAATAGATACAATAAAAAACTACCTGGCTGGACGGAAAAATATCAAACGACCTGTTGATGGTTGGGACGACCTCATGGTTCACATCATAACCTCCAAGCTCGATACAGAAACATCACTTAAATGGAATGAGGAATCTCCAGTGGATGGCCTACCAACGCTTGCAGAACTGATGACTTTTCTGAAGAAAAGATGCCAAATTCTCGAAGGTAACGTGAGCCAATTTTTATAACCATCTAATACAGGGCTTGATACGGCCAGTTCGAATAAGAATCTTAAACAACCAAGAGCTCTTATTCCAATTAAAAATGCATGCAACTTTTTTAACAAGCAGGGTCACTTTATTTATCGATGCATAGAATTTCTAAACCTGCCTGTGTTTAAAAGGCTTAAGCTCTGTCCAAATTGTCTAAAAAATAAAAACCACAACTTGGCTGATTGCCCATCAAAGAGCTGTTGTCATACTTGTGAAAGTAAACACCATTCGCTGCTGCACCGGCAAACTTCAACGGCATTAAATAACCCCCCTTGTTCACCACCGACGCTAGGTAGTGTTTCTTCTACAAATCAATTTTCACAAAACCGCAATAGCTCGCCAAATAAACAAGCGAACATTCATTCTTCACCTTCACCATCATTAAATAATACATGTTCGCTCCATAACAAATCAATAGAAAACAATAATTTGGGAACCGCTATTATTAATCTCGTGAGCAAAGGCAATCAAACATTCCATGTCGTGTATTATTAGTCGGCGGGTCACAACTTAATATGATTTCCGAACGCATAATTCGAATTGCTGGGATACAGCGTCGACATTCCCCAGCAGAATTTATGTGTGCAAATGATAGTCTTGGTTCTTCAAAATTCAAATGCTATGTTCCAATCGGGTCACTCTTAACCTCGTTTTCCACAACCATTGAGGCGTTACTTATGGACCAAATTACGGGTATACTTCCGGATACTAAAATTAGTGTGGTAGATTAGAACATTCCCAAACATATTCAGCTGTCTGATCCTCTATTCAATATTCCGCAGCTCATTGACATGCTTATAGGTGTTGACATTTTTTACCATATCTTGAAATCGGGAAAGATCAAACTTGGTGAAAACTTATCAACACTTGTCAACACTCTGTTCGAATGGGTTGTACCTGGAAGGCTACCAGCATCTCCATTGTCAAACTCATTGACTAATTGCAATTCTCTCCAAGTATCCGACATTGATCAGCGCGATGTTTAATTAAATGCAGCCTTAAAGGCCTACAGACTAAGTGAATTAATTTATTCATCTATCACACATGGAAGCACCCCAATCAGTTGATCTTAATCAGCCTCATTATATAATACCACCTCATTGCGTATTTAAGGTGTTAAGTTCCTCCACTAAACTACGTGTCGTATTTGACGCATCATCGAAGACGAGTACAGGAATATCGCTGAACGAGCTTTTAATGGTGGGTTCTACTATCCAGCCGGACCTCTTTATAATAGCATTGCGATTTCGATTTTATACCTATGTCTTTACATCCGATATTACAAAAATGTAACGACAAGTTGGTCTGCACCCAGACGAATGTGAACGTTTCCCTCTCGCTTCCAAATCGATACGTTCAGATTTTCATGTTGTTGACATATTAATAGGTGCAACCACTCTACGAGAAGCTATTGATTTGCAACAACAGCTGAAACCCATGCTATTTAAAGGTGTTTTTAATTTGAGAAAGTAGTATGCAAATCACATTGGCCTATTAAAGGACATAGCTGAAGAAGATAGGGAAACTCTATTTAACATCAGGAGTGTTGATGCAATCAAGGCACTAGGAATAATATGAAATCGTTCAACCGACAAATTTTTATATGAAACTAATAACAAATTTCATGATTACATCATAAAGAGAACTGTTTGATCAGAGATTGCTCAATTCTTCGACCCTCTTGGGCTTATCAATCCGGTTATTGTTCTAGCCAAGACATTTATGCAACAATTGTGGCGATTAAAGCTGGATTGGGATGATCCTTTACAGCAAGAATATCGAGAGCCATGGGTCAATTTCAGAAGTCAATTGCGAAGATTGGATGATTTAGAGATAGATCGGCTTGTGTTGTGACCACAACAGCAATTACGTTTTTTTATTATAATCACAACACCGGACAATGTACTCATGTTCGACGTTGTCAAAATTTATTTTATAATTTCTCAGCCAGTCAGCACAAATATTCTTCGTGCTGTCTGTGTATATTGATTCATAATGTGTAACAAAAAACTTTAGCACCTAATTTTGTACAGTTAACATAGTTTTAGTATTTATTTATTTATTTATGTGGCTTAGTACAAGCAATCAAGAGCTTAAATCTAAACTTAAGAACTAACAACAAGCTTAAAAGTATATATATATATTTTTTTTTGTTGGTCTCCTAGGGGCCAGCACAGTTTTTATTAAACTAGGTCTTAAAAACTATCTTAAAAACTAGAGAGGGAAAATAAAAAGGTGAGGGAAAGGCGAAGACTGGTTAGTGGAAATAAGAGAAGAGAGGTCATGAAGAGGTGTAGAGGGACTTCTAAGGGCGGATAGACTCGAATGAAAGTCTAGGGTGTTCTGTGAGTTATTTGCCAGGCGTAACATTCTGGAAATTGGTTCGGAATGTCCGTAGTTGGTGCGGTGGTGAGGGAGACGAAAGAGCGGTACGGACCTAAGGTTTCGAGGGTTAGTGCGAAGGGAAATCATTTCCAGTAGTGCGGTGGAATCGATCATACCGGCTAATAATTTGTGCACGAAAAGTATGTCAGCGACTTCGCGACGTTTTGTAAGGGTTTGCAGGTTAATCAATTTTAGCCGCTCTTCATAGGGAGGTAAGATATAGTTATCGGCCCAAGGGAGACCGCGTAAGGCAAACCGGATAAGCCTACGCTGTGCACAGCTTCGATTCTAAGGGAGTGGATGTTGTGATAAGGTGACCAAACTTGGCTGGCGTATTCCAGGAGTGGTCTGACAAAGGTGATATAAAGGGATTTAGAAACGTAAGGGTTCGAAAATTCTTTAGACTAGCGTTTTATGAAACCGAGAGAAGAATTGGCCTTGTGTACAATATGATCAATGTGGGAACGGATGTTTAGCTCCCTGTCACAAATAATACCCAAAACGCATATAGAGGAGACTGAGGGAACGGGCTCGCTAAGATAGTAATAGGTTCTGACGGATGGGGGAAGGCGTTTACGAGAGAATGTTATGGATTGACATTTGGCGACGTTAAGTTCTAGAAATTTTTTGTCGCACCATGTGTGGAGTGAATTAAGATCGTTTTGAAGTAAGAGAGAATCGGTGGGGGTAGATATTACCTTAGTGTTTTTCATATCATCCGCGTAAATAGACAGATCAGAGTCTTTTATGACGTGACCAACATCGTTTATAGTTAAGACAAAGATCAGCGGACCAAGATGACTGCCTTGAGGAACCCCTGAAGTGGCGTTAATGGGGTCAGAGACTGAAAATCTGAAGAGAACCCTGTACTGGCGTTTTTCTAGGTACAATCTTAGCCATAAAATGAAAGAGGGTGGGAAACCGAGGGCTTTAAGTTTAAGGTAAATTGTTAAGTGGCAGATTTTATCAAAGGCCTTGTTGAAGTCGGTGGTAATGACATCCACTTCATAACCTTTCTCTAATGATTGTAGTGTTTTGGAAACAAATTTGGTCAGGTTAGTCGTTGTGGACCTACTTTTTAAGAAACCGTGCTGTTGTGGGGAAAAAGTGGATTTGCAGTGGAAATACAGTGAGTCGTAGACAATGCTTTCGAAGAGCTTAGGGATAGAGGAAAGTTTGGCTATGGGTCTATAGTTAGAAATATCGTTATTATTGCCTTTTTTATGGATAGAGAAAATGAAGGAGCCCTTCCATAATTTTGGGAAAACGGCTTGAGAGAGTGAGAGACGAAATAGAGTTGTAAGGGGCTGACACAGGACATCTACACATTTCTTTAGTAAGATGTCGGGCAGACCATCGTGACCAGGGGAGAAGTCATCTTTGAGCCTATTCATGTTTTCTTGCACAATATCAGACTTAAAGTCGACTAAAGCTAGAAAGGTTTGAGGACAGTTATTTAGGTAGGAGAAAAAATCTAGGTCCGCTTCGTGTGCATGGTCACTATACGATTGGCTGAAAAAGGTGGCAAAGCGGTTGGTGATGACTTTAGGGTCAGCAGATGAAGTATTAAGCAATTTTAGAGTGGAAGGAAAGCCGTCGGACTTTCTTTTGACGTTGAAAAATTGGCAAAAGCGCCTAGTATCAGTGATTAGACTTAATTGCATTCTATCGAGGTATTCGAGATAGAGGGATTCGCAGAGGATGGAAAAGCGGGAGTAAGCTTGCTGGTAATATGCGTATTCTGAGGCAGATTTGGATACCAGGTAAGTTTTCCATAATTTGTTTCTGACATTGCAAAGAGTACGCAATTCCTTATTATACCAAGGAGGTGATTATGAGCAGTCTTTTTCGAGGCAGATAAGGGACAGATTGGAGAAGACAATCAAAGATTGCTGTTTAGAAGAATACGAGAGCGATATCAATGCGGGTGGTAATGTTTAGAAAGAGGCTGAAATATATGCTATTGAGTAGGTTGTTAAGTTTAACGAAGTCAGCTTTGCGGAGGCTGAAAGAGACAGAGAGTTCTCAGAATCAACCGTAATGTTGACGTTTTCATACGAAAAGATAAGAGCGAGAGGGGGGTGATATTAGTCTAGGGTGCAGAGAAGATGGTTACTCGCGGTAACCAAGGGATTATGGGGGTCGGATGGGAAAATGAGATTTAGCAGCCTACCTAACTTGTTGGTAATGCCACTGATCTGAAAAAGGCCGGAGTCAAAGCGACGATCAGTAAGGAGGATTTCCTTCTCTGAGGAGGAGTTAGTAGCAACAAGTGATGATTTGTCCTCCAATGGAGACCATTGTAAAAGGGGAAGGTTGAAGTCGCCAATAATTATAAAATCGTCATTACGATCAGCGATATCTAACAGAGAGTCAACTGTATCAACGGCCAGCTGGTATGCTTGGACGGGTTGAGAAGGGCGAATATAACAGCAAGCAATATATATGCTCCGTTTGGATACAGATAATTAAGCAGATACGAATTCAAAAGAAGTGGAATTTGAGAATTTGACGAGGGCTGCATCAAGACGATTATGTATGGCTAAAAGAACACCGCGGCCGAAGGAGAAGTCCTCATGTTCCTGGCCGTCAGCGCGAAAGACTACGAAGTCAGAAGTGAATAATTGACAGTTAAGAACATTGGGACAAAGGTTGGTTTCAGTTAGGGCTAAAATGTCGTAGGAAAGTGATTGTGATTTCAGGTGCACCATCGAGGTTTTGGTGCGAAGTCCTCTGACATTCTGATAGTAGAGGGAAAGGAGCTTTGGGGCAATTTCAATGGAGTGAGATGGATCGACTGCAATGGAGTTAGGGACGAAAATATTTATTATGATTGGTGCGAGTTTTTTTGGAGATACGAGAGACGTTTGGAACCAATATGAGAGCTATAGGTTGATAGGTCTTTAGCCACAGTGGAAGAGAAGGGGCCACAGGGCTATAGGGTCAGTTGGGAGGCCTTCTTTTTGGATCGAAACCATGACATTAGTCTTTGTTTTTCCGTCGATACAGACGGAGGCAGGCTTGTCATGTAAATAGGCTAGGTAACGGCGAACATTTTCAAAAAGCCGGTTATCGCGCAATCTTGACATAATATAGCGGCCATCGAGGTCATTGATTGTTGACGTTGGGTCTATTAATTTAGACGTGAGGTTGATGGTGGGAGGAAGCATTGGATCGAAAGTGGGGGGAGATGCAGTAGATGGAAAATTGGCCGAGATGGAATTGTTAAGAGAGACCGAGGACGAAGTATGGGCAGAGGTGCAACTGGGGGTGGTTAACGAGGAAGGATTGAGAGTGTAGTAGTGGGTGAAATTCGGGTAATTAACGGTGGGGGGAGTGTTATTAGAAGAAGTGCTATGGCTTAGAGGAGGACAGGAATCAGGTGACAGATTGAAAGAGACGCGGTTAGTTGAGATCCTATTGGGGTAGTTGACTGAGGGAGTGGCCTATGACTTTTGTGATGAGAAGGCAGGATCAGTTTGCAACGGGAGATGTTGATACCGTATTTCCTTAAAAACAAATTCGTAATCCACGAGATATCAGCATTACGAGGGCTACCTTTGATGAAGAAGATTGTAACCTGGAGGTTGTCAGGACTTAATTTAACCAGCCTACGCTGCCACTCAGAAGGTGTCCAGGTTGTTCCAAAATGCTTGATGAGTTTCCGGGGCAGCGACTTGAGGAGTTTCGGACTCTTGGAAAGAAGGGGCAGCGAGAGATTTTGATGATTCGTCCATCGGCAGTAGAAGGGAAGGTGGAGGTGACCGTGAGTCGACATCGGCATCCAATAATTCATCCAAAATTGATGTGTTGTAGTGGACGTTTCGGTTAAGTTGGGTATGGATAGGTAGGTCGTCGATTTTGTGGCATACCGATTCAATTCCATTCACAATGCTTGAGCGTGTTGCAGTGACTTCGTCACCGACACCATTGATTCGAACGAAAATTACGTCGAGCATTGGATCAGGTTGCCTGGGTGATGAATGCTTGCTTGAAATATTGGAAGAGGATGTCAAAGTCTTCCAACAGGGAGTTAATCGATTCGCACAATTTTTCGTAAGAACTGATCTGCGGGGTATAATTAGCTTTGAAATCACTAAACACTTTGTTGAGGTGGCGCATGGTGGATTCTTCCTTCGTAAGACTGGCTAGAAACAACAACTCCGTCAGACCACCAATTTTTTTTTTCAATGTTACAGAGTTTGGACTTGATTTGCTCGGTTGAGTTCTGAACCGAGTTGCCTAAATCGTCGACACATCTAACGCTGCTTTCTAAGTTGGAGAGTTTTCCCATAATCTTTTTTGACAACGTTTTTTGGTGGGAGTCATTTGTGTCACTAAGGCACTTTATCGCAAAGAGAACGTGCGAGAGTGAGATATTCTTGCACTCAACAAAAAAGAAAAGGAGGTCGTCAGAAAGTGATTTTACATACCATATACCGTATTTCTTTTGTTGAGACCGACACAAATGGCATGGAAAGATTTTCCGCAGATTCCTTTATAAGAAACCCAATCAGCATTGTTGTCAGTGATTGGGCAGTTGATGATACCGCAAGACATGGCGAATTATAGGGTGAACAAGCGCGTCAGCGAAAATGGGGTGAATGGAATTGGTGGCACAGTGACACAGAGCACGATAATTACTGCAGATGTATGCAAAAATTTAATGGGAACACTTTTATCAAAATCAGATGAAAGTGGGGCGAATGTCGGCACTTGGGGTAACGCACTTGAATACAGACGGTAGGTCACTTAATTGAAATTATTTGCAAAACCGGGCGACACTTGGGGTAATGCACTGAATATTTAGTTGGCGAAAGAGCAGTTTAGAGTGATTTGGCGGAAATATTGACTCGCGAAACAGGAGAAAATGAAAACACGTCTAAACGGTTGGACAGTTGCATTTAAGGCAGGTAATTTTAATAAACAGTGAGTTCACGTTGAACCCACAGCAAAGTCAGTGTTTTTATTATAGACTTCTCCCCACCAGCGGTAAGGGGGTTAAACTAACTTGCTGGTCAATACATTGGTCCCTCGAGAGAAAGCGAACCACAAGAAAGGCATTACCAGGGCTACTAACACTGGTAGAATACAAACAAAACCATAGTGAAAGCGTTACCAGGGCTTCTGACATTGGTATATATAAAATCAGCCGTAATGAAAGTGTTTATCAGGGCTGATAAAACTGATAAGTGAAAAAAAAAATATATATCATGGACGAGACGGATGTTTTCATAATCGCTGCAAAACATAAAACACTAGCAGAAGACCTAGAAAAGCTGAGGTTCAATGTCGGCAAGGATAGTTCCATCAGAAAGACTCAGAAGTATAAAAATGAACGGTTGCAACGCATCAAAGAAGAGGAATTCGAAGAAAATCACAAAAACATAAAATCGGTTGTCAAACTCGACACGCCGTATATAGAGAGAAATACATTTCTTAAAGTCAAGGAAATGTATAAAGACCTTAAAACAGAACTGGAGAAGATAGATCCTCCTAAGAGCATGGAGCATCTCATCAGCCCATCAGAATCTTCTGGATCCACTGTAGACAAAGATCAAAGTAGGAGATTAAAGAAACTTCAATTAAAAATAGAAGCAATAATTGCTAGCATGGAGGAGTTTGAAGACACGTTTGAAAACTATTCGAAGGAGATACACGAGTATCAACAAAAAGTGTTGTTGGAGCAACTACGTGCGTTGACGGAACTACACGAAGAATTCATAGTAAATGCAACAGAGGAAGACCTGAAAAGAACGTATGCGGCCAATAACCAGTATAAAGATGTTAAACAAGTTGTAAATCATTGCCTCCATAAAATGGCGCCTAGACTTGGTGAAACCAATAAGTCAGGGGTAGATCAATCTAACCACTGCGAAACGAGATTACCTCAACTAAAAATACCCACCTTTCGAGGAAATTTTCTGGAATGGCAATCCTTTTACGACTTATTTTCTACCATAATATACAACAGAGGCAGCCTAAGCACTACGGAAAAGATGGAGTACCTGAAGACTCATTTGGAGGGCGAACCCCAACAACTCATTCAACGCTTAACAATTTCAAGTCAAAACTACGACAATGCATGGGAAACAGTTAAATCCAGATACCATAACTAGAGAAAAATTTCATCTATGCACATTGACAAAATGTTATAGGCCGAACAGCAAGGAAATACACTCTCAGCGACATCAATAAAGAACATATTGGATGACACAAAGGAAGGGTTAGCGGAGAGAGAGAGCAGAGAGAGCTCCACAAGTTAATCAACAAGACTCAACAAAAACCACGACGAAACAAGTAATCCATGGCCACCAAAATCAAAATGTGTTACTTGCAACGGCAATCTTAAATGCAAGCAGCAGTGACGGATTTGGACACAGTGTCACAGTACGAGCACTTATCGACCCTAGCTCTCAAGCTTCTCTCATTACAGAGTCGATCGTTCAATCATTGAGGCTTAAAAGACAAAGGGCCTTCGTTGAAGTGAGTGGATTGGGTGCTACAACCGCAGGAACAGCCAAACACAAGGTGGATGTTATAATACCGCCACGGTTCTCATCAAACTTCAAGCTCCAAGTAGAAGCCCTTGTCTTACCAAAATAAACAAGGCAATTACCATCTGAAGGACCTACAAACTTAAAAACTGGCCAGTTCGGTGAACACGAACTAGCCAATCCTACCTACAACTTCCCTGGCTCCATTGACATGATCATAGGAGCTGACACGTACGGCGAAACCATTCTTGATGGTCTAAAAAGGGACGCTGATAACTCGTTGATAGCTCAAAGGTCACATTTAGGTTGGCTCATCTCAGGCCGAACCTTCACAAAAAAGCATTACTGTGTTACTATAACCGGGCTAGTAGCCCAAACATCGATGGATCGTCAGGTTGAAAGGTTTTGGGAGCACGAGGAAGTCCCTCAACCGAGATATCAAAAACCAAGTGATAAGGAATGTGAACAGATTTATGTAAGAACGCATTACCGGGAAGATGATGGCAGATATGTAGTGAATATCCCATTCAACGAGGAGGCGATGCAGTCATCAAGATCAGGAGAGTCCAAAATCAGGGCCATTGCAAGATTTCGTCAGCTTGAAACCCAACTCAATAGGAATCTGCAGCTGAAAACGGAGTACGTAAAGGTTATTAATGAATTTTTGGAACTGGGACACATGGTAGAGGCAACTTTAAGCAACAAGCCGCAAAACACCATTTACTACATGCCTCATCAGGTTGTTCTCAAACCCGAGAGTACTACTACAAAGGTATGAGTACTATTCGATGGATCTGCCAAAACTTCGACCGGGGTAAGTTTAAATCAATTAATGCTGGTGGGTCCCAAGCTCCAGGAAGATATCACAACTATTTTGATGCCCTGGCGGAGATATACATAAATATATCTTTACTTCAGACATAGAAAAAATGTATCGTCAAATTAAGCTGAATGATGAACATCAGGATTATCAGCGAATATTATGGCGAAACTCCAGCGACCAACCCATAAAGGAGTATAAACTTACAATGTTAACTTATGGGACAGCTTCAGCTCCATACTTGGCAGTTAAAACTCTGCAGCAACTTGCTGTAGATGAAAAAGAAGTAGCCAGTTGCATCAGAGATTGTGAAACACGATTTTTATGTTGATGATGTGATGTCCGGATGCGATACAATAACCGAATGTACAGAAGCACAAATGCAACTTACTACTATGCTAAAAGGAGCAAGGTTTCATCTTCGAAAATGGGCTGCTAACGATACTAGGCTACTTAAGGGCGTTCCACCCGAGTCGAGGAGTCAGAAAGACATAAGCATCATGAAAGAAGAAACAATTAAAACATTGGGGATTCATTGGAGCCCTTTGAGTGACACGTTCCAGTTTAAAGTTCACACCGGTGGAAATACAAAACATGACCAAGCACTCACAAAGCGGAAAACTTTCTCTAAAATAGCCAAGTTATATGACCCACTAGGTTGGTTGGCACCGATTACTGTAAGCGCAAAAATCTTGATGCAGGAAATCTGGAAATCAGAGGTTAATTGGGATGAACCACTTACAGTCGTTCTGCAGAATCAATGGAACCGGTTGCGAGATAATCTGGTGGCAGTCGAAGACATCAGAATTCCGAGATGGATGGAAATTACGAAATGCCAAAAGTTTGAGCTTCATGGATTCTGTGATACCTCAGAAGCTGCGTACGCAGCAGTGGTGTACTCCAGAGTAGCTTTTCAGAACGGATCCTATGCAGCAACAATGATGACAGCAAAAACAAAAGTGGCACCAATCCGGAAGAAGATTCCTCTTCCCAAGCTCGAGCTTTGTGGAGCTCATTTAGTATCAAAGATTTTGACAGAAACAATGCGGACATACGGCCCACAAGTAGGCAATGCATTTGCTTGGACAGATTCCACAATAACATTGGCCTGGATATAAAAATGTCCATCAAGCTGGAAGACATTTGTTGCGAACAGGGTATCGGAGATACAGGAAGCAACGAAGCCAAGTTCCTGGAGGCACATACGCTCATCGGATAATCCCGCTGAGTCTGCTTCCAGAGGTTGCTTAGCAGGACAAATAAAAACAAATCATTATGGTCCCCAGTGGCTACAACATGATTCAACATATTGGCCGCCGCAAGAAGTACATTCAACAACGGTTCCCGAAGCTAAAGAAGTATTGACAATATCGGTGTCCAAATTGCTTACTGTAGAAGATTTATAGCAAATTGCAGAGCTCCAAATTTGAGAAAAACAGGAGAAAACAGTGAGCGAAATCGAAGAGCCGCGCAAGGCTCTTATACGCATCATTCAAAAAAAAATTTTTTTTTCCGAGGGAAGGTGAAAATTTTCAACAAGACACTATGAGGATCGACAGCGCGTTCTCATAGTAGTGTGGGATTCTTATCCACTAAAAAGCCTCCCTTCAAAACAAACACGTTTTCATTTTTACTATAGCTAAGTATTCGACTTATTAAGTAGTTTTCATTTCACGAAATAAGGACGTTTTGCGGGTACCTTCCCATTAGAATTTTCTGGTAGCTCCGCAGTTTAGACGCGGTTACTTAACGCACTAAGTCTAAAGGTTTGGTTCTTTGCAGACGGCGTAGTAAATTTATTTCATCAAAAACTTGGAGGAATGTAATATTAACGTGACTTTCTAGTCGACTTTTAAATTTTCTCGCGTAGTTTTTGATTTCGTCTTCGATTGTTTTAATGCAAAGATCTCTGTGGATATCGCTATTTCTGATATACCACGGCGCATTAACAATACCTCTTAGCACTTTGTTTTCAAAAGTTTGTAAAATTTTAATATTACAACCCCAGAGTTGTATACCATACGTCCATACAGGCTTTAGCACTTGCTTATATAAAAGCAGTCTGTTCTTTATATTAAGCTTGGAATATTTTCCAAGTAACCAATATTTTTCTCTATACTTATTATCTAGTTTTTTGCGTTTTTTCTTTACGTGCGTTTTCCATTTCAGCTTTGTATCGAGTGCCATTCCAAGATACATAGCCTCGTTTGCAAATGGGATCTGAACCGAGTTTGAAAAGATCGGCAAATTATTTATTTTCTTAAAAGTAAGATTTACATGAACAGATTTGGTCTCGTTGAGTGCGATTCGCCAAGCTTTTGTCCATTCATTTACTCTATCCAAAGCTTCTTGCAGTTTTTCTGTAGTATCTTCGACCGTTTTACCTACTGTCGACTTGACTGGAGTAAACCATTTTGAGGGACCTGTGAGCCTTGGTAGGTACTCCTTTACCCAGCACCTCCAGAAGTGGCGATGTTCGCCAATTGCCCCTCATAACCTTCTTGTCATGATTGAATGTTGCTATTGGTTTCACTCCGTTCGAAGACCCTCATCCTTCTCAGTATTTATGGGAATGTACGTCTTGTATTGACTATGTTTTCGACCTCTATGAACACAGAATCTCGTCCGATATATTGCTTGGTGGCTTCATTTGATAGAAAACTGACTTGATGGATCGCCCGAGCCTCTCCCAACTGCCACCCATATGCGGTGAGCCTGCTGGTATAAACTCCCATTTGGTGTTGAGAGTAGTGAAAGCTTCCATCATCTTGACTTGGTGGATGCTCTGTAGGGCCTTCCTTTACTCATGATCCGCTCCTTAAAAGTTGGTTCCATTGTCACTATATAGCTCTATTACTCTGAAGTAATGCAAAAGCGGTTCCGAAGTGGATGGTTTCAAGTAGAATAAAAGTGTTCAATGTGTTTTTTTTTTAGTGAGTACCTAGTCCCACACTACTTGAAACAGAGTGGGCCTGTTTCTCGTGAGCAGTAGCGTTTTCCACCACCCCTTAGGCAAAAACAAAAAAAAGAAAATACAGCTCTGTTGGTGTCCCACGTCTGGCAATAAAATTCCGAATGGCTAGAATGCATGACTCGGCCGACAATGAGTGTGCTATTTCGATGTGGACTACACTTGTTGCTAGACACGTCATCAGAACTCCTCGTCTCTTGAGACTTCTTCGCAGCACGGTGACATTCATCGGACCAAAGTAGTCGATGCCGACAAATGATAAGGGTCGACTAAAGGAAGCTAGCATTTTATGTGGAAGCTGGACCATCATCGGATGCTGCCGTCTCGCATTTGCATTTTTACTCGTAGATTCCTGGCAGGGTTTTCTCGCAGCTCATGTGCTCAATGTGGAATTTCTGTCGAAGTTCATTGATGGCTGTTTCGTGGGGTTACCCTGTCTATACCGGCAGTGTAGTCCATGATGATCCGATCGGTGATAGGATGCCCCCTTGGCAGGCAGGATGACTTGCCGCTTCAAATCCTTGGTCGCTCGGATCTAAAGTATGGCATAGGTTGAAAATGCAGCTCGACTTATCAATTGGTTTGTTCCTGATCAAATTCCCCACTTTGTTTTCATATGAACTGTGTTTCACTCTCTGGACCACTTTGTTTGTTTGATTTAGCTTCTATTTTGCTAAATTTTCTTTCGTTCTTTGTTTTTCTTTCCGAGACGATCAACTTTTACTTGTTAGCTTTGAAGCTTGTAAACGCTGTGTTGAGCGTATCATATCTGGCATCCTGGGGCTATGCTGAGGCTACCAGGGGGGTCAGCAAGGTGGCGGATGGCTGAACGGCCTATAGATATGTAGGTTAGCTGCGAATACTGAATAAGCAGTCCCCGACCAAGAGCGGCAGGGGTGGAGGGCGTGAGTAAAAACCACAAAAGCTCAATGAAATTCCCTGTGACAGGGCGAGTCGATGCCGCCCTTTAAATAAGTGTCAAAATCCCAATTTAAAAAAAAAAAAAAAAAAACCCTGGCAGTAGGTATAAAATGCAACCGTTATTTCGATGCAATGGACAAAACAACTGATAATATTACCCCAGGTGGCGGACCAGTTACACTGGAAAATCCACCCTCAAATGAGGCAGGTCCTACGGATTCTGGGGAGGACCAACTATTGCGTTTAAACGACCCATTCATAAGGAGAGGAAGGGTATCCAGATCTCCACCAACACGATCTGATCCCCTCATCGCTGCCCTGGGAGTGAAACACTTGGCTCCCACGGATTGTAAAGCGTCTACAAGTGAGACAGGAGAAAATCGTTTCAAAAAGAGCTATCATCTGCGAAGATCACCACCGCCTTTAAAACAGGATGAACCCGAATCGGCACCACGGGAGAAACCCGCCACAGCCCGGAAAATCATCGCAGAAAACCCTTCAATAGGGAGCGCCACCCTAACGAAACCAACAAACGGTAACCAACATGAGTCCTCCGATGTTAGTGAAGCCCAGCTGACGGAAAACTCACTGGAGAAGGAGCTACAGAAATGCAAGGAGACGATTAAGAAAATGAAATTCGCGACGGACAGGCAGAAGAATATCAGCACTGATATTAAGAAAGGTCTTGCTGAACTAGAGGAATCATTGGACGTAATCAGCTTCCTTAAAGAGGGGCGGGATAGCGACCTGAGGCTACACCGATCACAACAACCTGAACTTCAGATGCGACAGGTCAACAGAACAGATGCGAACCACCAGGAGCTTCCAAAAAGTAGGACACCGAGCGGAACTCGGGAACCCAAGAAGAGACCACCATCTAGCCCCCTTGAAAAGGAGACGGAAAAAAAGAAGAAGAAGTCACCGAAGGTTGCAACTCCTCCAACTAGGCTTCAAACCGTGCGGAGAAGGGATGTAGTCCACAAAGATCTTGGACCCAATATAGGCCAGAAGGACAACCCGTTCTCGAAAGGAAAAGAACCTAAAAAGCTGATCGAGAGCAAGAAGGCCAATGGTAAAGCGCGGCCTCCCTCAGTGAAAGAGCACGAGAAGCATAAAAAGGAGGAAGGAATGGTAATCAGCCAAAAAAAAGATAAGAGACCAGCGAGGCACCGGCGGGAAGCAATCATCATAAGACCAAGAGGAGCAAAAACGTACGCGGAGATCCTCCGAGAAATTCGTGCAAGGGCCAACCCAGATGAAACACAAACGGAGATAAGAGCTGTCCGTCAAACGAGGTCCGGAGATGTCTTGCTTGAGCTCGGTGCAAAAACAAAAGATAAGGAAGGTTTTAGCTCATCCCTTAAGGCCATCTTGGGGGAGAAGGCAACGGTCCGAAACCTTGAACCAAAAACGATACTGGAGATCAGAGACATGGATGACCTGACAACAGTAGATGAAGTCGAGGAAGCTATCAAACGAGCAATCAATGACCAGAGGGTGGAACTTCAAATCACCTTAATGAAGGCCAACAGCAGGGCACAAAAAATTGCTTTAGTTCAGCTGAACGACCGAGTGGCAGGTGAGCTGCTAAAAATCGCTCGTATAAGAGTCGGGTGGGTTTTCTGCAGAGTTCGCCGAAGAGTAGTGGTCACGCGCTGCTACAGATGTTTCGGCTATGGCCACCAGCAAGCTAATTGTAAGGGGCCCGACAGAAAGAACCAGGGAATATGCTTCAAGTGCGGAGTACAAGGCCATAAAAAATCCGATTGCAAAGCTATTGCGAAGTGCTGCTTATGTGCGGAGCTGAAGCTCGGGCCAGCACTGCTAGCCCATTTACCAGGGTCGGGAAACTGTCAGGTGAGGGGCACTTGAAAAGGCGAAGAGAAGCAGCGCACCATGATGAAAATCCTACAAGCAAATCTCCATAGAAGTCGCACGCACTCTTACACCGCGCATGCGATGCGTCGATGCCTCGAGTTAGAAACTCAATGGGAGGGCGAAAACCAGTGTACTGGTGGACGGAGGAGATCGCTGAACTTAGGAGGAGATGCCTACACCATAGACGCAAGGTCACCAGGGGAAGGCGAAGACACGCTGAAATCACGGAAGGCGCACTCGCGGAATACAAAACCGCAAGATCCGAGCTCAAGAGGGCCATCAATTCGAGCAAGAAACAAAAGTGGGAGGACCTTCGCCGGGAGATCAACAGCGACCCCTGGGGACTCGGCTATAGGGTTGTCATGAAAAAATTAGGAGCGCAGGCGTCATCCCCCACGATGACAGCAGAGCTAATGAAGAGCATTGTAGACACACACCTCCCGGCCCACCCTGTTAGGTCAATGGAGATCTCTCCTGCCCAACAACAAGACATCCCATTGTTCAGCGAAGAAGAGCTGATTCTAGCAGCTAAATCTCTTCAGAACAATAAGGCCCCCGGCCCCGACGGCATACCAGCGGAAGTATTGAAAACGGTTGCAAAACTTGCCCACAGATACTTCTAAGTATGTATAATGGCTGTCTAAAGGAAGGGATCTTTCTCAAGAAGTGGAAGGTACAACGCCTGGTACTCATAAGCAAGGGAAAAGGAGACCCGGATTCCCCATCAGCATACAGACCTCTGTGCATGCTGGACACGGCAGGAAAACTCCTCGAGAAGATGCTAAAGCCTCGAATCACAGAAGCAATCCAAAGAGCAGGTGGCCTATCCGATCGACAGCACGGATTCAGAAAAGGCCACTCCACCATAGGAGCAATTGAGGAAGTAGTCAAAACCACCCACCTCGTCCAAAGGGGAAATCACTACTTTTTTTTTTTTTTTTAATTTGCGCGCACTCAAAGGGTTATGAATACCTTTAACGTGTTTACACACAGTGCAGGCGTTGGAAAGGATGGATAGAGAGAGAGAGAGAAAGATTTTTGGTGTAGTGGTTCTTGAAGCTCACTTGTTTATGCTTCAGCTATTCTCCGGGGGTGGCGTCCAAATAACTGGGGAGATTTTTTTTTTTGTTATTATTGTCATTGCTTCTGATTCACAGTACTTTTTTCCCGATAATCGATGTCAAGGGCAAATCATCATCAACAGACCGAACAATTTTTCCAGCCACATGACCAATCTACTGCCAGTGTTATGCCTTCACAGTAGTGTTCACAGAAGCTTTTGCAAATGATCGGACTGACTTTATATATTTCATGAGAAATAAATAAATGCTTGCTGACATCAGGATTTGAACCATGAACCATTAGCGTGGCGAATCGTCGTCAAGGCGAATCGTCGTGCTGGCAGCTCTGGATGTGAGGAATGCCTTCAATTCGGCCAGATGGGGAGATATGTTAGATGCGCTCGAGAACACCTTCAGGATACCGCAATATCTTCTGCAAATTGTGAAGGACTATCTCAAAGACAGGGAACTTCTGTACGACACCGTGGAGGGTACTCACAGAAAGGAAATCACTGCTGGAGCAGCACAGGGCTCAATCCTTGGACCCGATCTGTGGAATATCTCATACGATGGAATCCTTCGCATGGAGATGCCCGACGATACCTTCTTAGTCGGGTACGCAGATGACATCGGTGCGGTGATTACCGCAAGGGACATCGAAGGGGCCCAGCTGAAACTGAACCAGGTAATGAGACGAGTACTCGCCTGGATGGAAGCCCATGGCCTTAGTCTCGCCGCGGAAAAAACAGAGATAGTTCTTCTGACTAGGAAACGGATCCCGACTATTGCCGAGTTCCGTGTAGGTCCAGAAGTTATAATTAGCAAACCAGCAGTAAGGTATCTAGGAATTGCCCTGGACTCTAAACTCTCTTTCTAGCAACAGATTAAGTCCGCATCTGAGCGAGCTGCGAAGGTCACGTCAAGGCTGAGTAAGCTTATGGCAAATATCGGAGGCCCAACAATGAGTAGGCGACGACTCCTCATGTCCATCACCCACGCCATTCTTCTGTGGGTGTGAGATCTGGGCAGACGCACTTAGACAGGAGAAGTACAGAAAGCAAATTGCCGCAGTACAAAGGCGAGGAGCTCTCCGAGTTGCAAGCTCCTATCGCACAGTGTCGGAACCAGCCGTCCTCGTAGTTGCGGGTGTGACCCCCATCGACCTCCTAGCGACAGAGAGGAAGTACGCCCACGACAAGAAGGCGGAAGTAGGGGCTCAACTGGCAGTCGCTGAAGCGAAAGAGCTTACCAAGCAGGCTTGGCAGAGAAGGTGGAGCGCTGAAACGAGGGGGAGGTGGACAGCGAGGCTGATTACAGACGTCACGGCTTGGACAGAGCGGGAACACGGCGAAGTGAACTACTTTGTCACTCAATTCCTAACCGGACATGGGTATTTCAACCGATACCTCCACAAAATGGGTAAAGTAGAGAGCGCAGCCTGCCAATATGGAGACTCAGCGGAAGACGACCCTTTCCACACCTTTTTCGCCTGTAGCAGATGGACAGAGCAGAGGAGTAGACTGGAGTCGGAAATAGGCGATTTTTCCCCGGAAAATGCTATAAGCAAGATGATCTCGAGTACCGACACATGGAATAGAATATCTTCCTTTATCGAGACGGTACTAAGATCCAAAAAGAGAGAGAGGAAGACGCCAACATTCCCTCACAAAATGCATAAAGTAGATAAAAGCCTTACCGGCAAGAATGTATAAACCCGCACCAGGAGCTGAATTTGAAAAAGCCGGTCACCAGAGGGGAAAGAAAACGACACCACTCTGAAGTAATGCGATAAGCGGTTCCGGAGTGGGTGGTGTCAAGTAGAAAGAAGGGGTTAAAGGTGGTTTTTTAGTGAGTAGTGAGTCTCACACTACTAGAAATAGAGCGGGACTGTTTCCCGTGCGCATTAGCGTTTTTCCACTACAACCTAGGCAAAAACCAAAAAAAAAAAAAAAAAAATCATATCTGGCATAAGATTTATTCAGTAAACTTGGCAGTGAAACTGGCTGATCTTGCTCAACATTTTCTTTATCCACCTGAACATCTAATAAAACCTCATTTAACGGTCCAATTTCCAAGGAAAATTTGTCCTCCGTAAAAACCTGGGAGAAGAGGAGTATTCCTGAGTTGTTCTAAATTCGCGTTAGATATGTTTGTCAATTTTGCCAAGTAGTAAATAGCAATTTGTTTTCCTTGCTTGGCCCATAAAAAAAAATATTAAAAGATGTTCGGCAGAACTTCTTAAAAGGACTAAACATTGCTACATCAAGCGGTTAAAGGCGATGGGTAAGTGGTGGTAAGAAAATAAGCATTTGTTTAGCACATCAATGTTGAGCAGTACATAGAGTAATTTGTATAACGTTGGATATGTTTGAGAATTTCTAAACAAAGTTCCAAAATCATCCAACCGGTGATGGTTAATCTAAAGCAAGTAGCGTGACATTTATTAAATAAATTCGCTTATTGAAGGACTATCTCAATGGGGGATATAGTATCTACATCATCACCCAAAAATGTTCGCAATTATTTCTGCGGAAAAAAAATTCTTGTAATCGGAAACCTTTTGGGTGCCTTTGACTTTTTATCGTCGTGCATCAACTTCAGTTAATCGATTAAAAAATACCCGGTTTGCATACAACTCCAATTGCAAACGTGTTCGCTATTTCAATTATTCTCCACCAAGTGTCTGGTTACAACAGCACACACGCACACGTAAACCATGATTACACCAACTTTGCCTTTGTGCGATGCAGGTGTTGTGCAACAAACAATCCGCATCCTTTTTGTCCTCTTACTGTTTTCGGTGGTATTTGAGAGATACAAAATTCACATTTGCAATACAATCCGCTCGATTAATCCAATTAGTAATGTGGCACGTGAGGTTGCAACCGACGGTTTTTGTTCTACGGCGGTCGCACATCATCTGCTGTTCCTTTAACAGAGAGATAAAATAAAACCTAAATCCAGTTACACATTCATTTACTCTGTACAGTTTTGTTTTTTTTTTTCCACTTTTCAAATAAAAAACGTGAAGTTTCTACATTGCCACTGCATTTGCTCGCTCTGAACAATTGCATCTATCCTGGGAACGAACGCTATATCGCCTCCAAATATTCATCAGAATAAAAAAAATCCTTTTTCCTATCAATTTGTTTATTGGAAAATGCTTCTAACGTCCCAGAGCGACGGATTGCAACTAAAAAGCCATCCCTCTATTCAAAAATTAATTTGCAATACCCTCCTGGATAAAAGATCGGATGGGTAACATCGGAAAAATTCCGCATTGCACTGCGGAGCTTACGTTTAGTGGCGCATTTGGGATGGGCAGGAATGGGGGTATTTTTCAGTTAGAGGCCGATTCATTTGTTTGCTTTCGTTCTTTATTCCCCGGGCTAATTGTTTTGTTTCGAAAGCTTATTTATTCAGAATCCTAGTTGAAGTGGGGGTCGTGCGGCTGTTTTGTTGACTTGTCTATTTCCGTTGTATCAGACAGGGTCAGTGAGGGAGGCACGTAGATACCTACGGTGCTAAATCTCCAAACGGGAATTCGTTATTTATTTGTTTCGCTTTCATTCCATTAAGCAGGATTTTGCCAATCAACTGGGCCCGTAATAACTATTTCATGCGTTCAGTGCAAACAAACATAAATTAAATCCTGTTGAAATAAATGTCGTCGATAACTGTTTTAGATAAGGCATGGGCTTGGCACATTGGCGCCAAACTTCT
Organism: Brachypalpus laphriformis; assembly: GCA_945910035.1. Lineage (NCBI taxonomy): Eukaryota > Metazoa > Arthropoda > Insecta > Diptera > Syrphidae > Brachypalpus > Brachypalpus laphriformis. The sequence continues at coordinate 194,067,404 of OX246754.1, read as the reverse complement.
TTGGGATTTTTAATCTATCAAAAAAAAAAAAAAAACATGAATGAACAAATGGAAAAAAAAGAAAAATGGTCTAAAATCATAATATTAGACATTAAAAAAAAATATATATACTCGTGCATATCTATATATAGGGGAGACCGGGGACAAAAGTAACATTTTTTACATTTGGATCTTTTGTCACTAACTTGTAAAAGATTTAAAATTGCTTGTTTCGCTATAGGGAAGAACATTTATTGCACTACAATTGGATCTAGGTTCGAACCATAAATAACAGATTATTTATGAGCGACATCGGTTTTCCGTAACCACTTCTGTGTTACTTTCGTCCTGTAGGCCTGGGACGCCTATATCGCCTTTTACTATGGTTCCGAAACAACCAAAAGCCTCGGATAAGGATGACTCAACTAATGACGACCCCAGCAAACGAATAAGACTAACGACCTTCGGATCTGTACGTGGAATGTTCTGTCCCTTTACGTGCAGCCGAACAACTAGCAGATGCCCTAGACTGCTATAAAGCAGATATTATCGCCATCCAGGAAGTGCGATGGAATGGGCCGGGCAAAAAGAGGATGAAAAACTGTGACATCTGCTACGGTGATTGCTACAGAGGCAACAGGCAACACTTATTCGGATGCGGATTTGTCATACGCGGCAGACTTCAGCAAGAAGTCTTAAACTTCCGACACGTAAGCGAGCGTATTATGACTATCCGAATCAAGGCTAAATTCGCTAACATAAGCCTAATATGTGTTCATGCCCCCACGGAAGAAAAGGACCCTGCCACCAAAGAGTGTTTCTACGAGCTCCTCGACAAAACATACGAGCAATGTCCTAAATTCGACGTTAAAATCGTATTGGGCGATTTTAACGCCAAAATAGGAAAAGAGGACGTCTTTGGTAGGGCAGTGGGTAAGCATAGCCTACACGACACCACGTCTGATAACGGACTAAGGCTAATTGATTTCGCTGTGGAGCGAATTGTCACCATAGCAAGTACATGGTTTCCTTATCTCGATATTCATAAGCAGATATGGCGGTCCAATGATCATGTAACGATCAACCAAATTGATCATATTGCGATCGACGCAAGGCATGCCTCCAGTATTCTGGATGTCCGGACCTTCCGAGCGGCCAACATAGACTCGGATCATTACCTTGTTGTAGCCAAGGTACGAACGCGAATATCCCAATCTGAGCAACAAAGAAGAATCTCTGTGAGAAAATTTAACGTCGAAAAGCTACAATCGCAAGAGACCGCCAGACTCTTCGCTTAACGCGTATCCCGAAATCTCTCAATCACCCCTATGCCGCCAGCATCAAGTGCCGAAGACCAGTGGCAACGATGCCAACATGCCATCAGAAAAGCCTCGATTAATGTGCTGGGTCTCGCTCGCCCACCACCGCGAAACCCCTGGTTTCACGAAGAATGCCGTTGAGTGCATGCAGCAAAACAAGAGGCATACAAAGCGGCGCTGGAAATGAAGACGAGAGCTGCTCGTGAGCTCTACGTGCAAAAGTGACGGGAAGAACATCGGCTTCTCCAAAAGGAGAAGAAAGAGCATGAGTAGCGCGCGTTTGAGAATATCGAGAGTTTATACTCCAGGAACAATGTACGGAAGTTTTACCAAAATGTAAAAAGAACGTGTCAGAGAAGTAATACCCGTACAGAAACCTGTAGAGATGAAAATGGAAACCTCGTAGTAGAATCACAGTCGGTACTGAGAATACGGAAAAACTACTTCTGCAGACTGTATAACGGCGACGAACAAAGAACAATTCAACACAGCCGATGATAGTCAAAATTTCCATCCACCTGACCAAAACGAAGTGAGGATAGCAATATCCAAGCTAAAATCCAACAAGGCTGCTGGAACTGACGGCTTACCGGCCGAACTTTTCAAGGCAGCTGGGGATGAATTGGTAGAGTGCATACACCAACTCATCTCTAAGATTTGGTCAGACGACTGTATGCCTGATGAATGGAACCTCAGCATCGTTTGCCCGATCCACAAGAAAGGACACCCCCTCAACTGTGCCAATTATAGAGCCATCAGTCTCCTTAACATCGCATATAAGATCTTTTCTGCGATATTGTGTGAACGCCTAAAACCTTTATCAACAGCCTGATTGTACCCTATCAGTGCGGTTTCAGGCCAGGAAAGTCCACCATCGATCAAATCTTCACACTTCGGCAGATCCTGGAGAAAACCCAAGAATTCCAAATCGATACTTACCACCTCTTTATTAATTTCAAGGCCGCTTATGACAGCATCTGTAGAGAAGAGCTTTATAGAGCCATGTCTAGTTTTGACATCCCTGCCAAACTTGTCCGTCTGTGCAGGATGAAGATGGAGAACGCTCGTTGCTCCATCAAGGTCAGTAATGACCTCACCGAGATCTTTGATGTCAAAAAAGGCTTTAGACAAGGTGACGTGCTGTCATGTGACTTCTTTGATATTGTACTTGAACGGATTGTGCGGAACTCACAAGCCAACACCGGAGGCACAATCTATTACAAGTCCTCACAACTGCTTGCATACGCCGACGATCTAGACATTATCGGAAGAACTCAGCGGGCTGTCACCGGTGCGTTTGCAAGCATTGAGGTGGAAGCGGCCAAAATTGGTTTAGCGATAAACGATGGCAAAACCGAGTATATGCTGCCAACAAGAAGGGAAAACCAACACCGACGAATTGGACAAAACGTCACAATGGGCAGCTATAACTTCGAGGTAGTAAGGGACTTTGTCTACCTTGGCTCTGCTATAAATTCTACAAACAAGATCAGCGCAGAAATCAAGCGATGAATAACTCTTGCCAATCGCTGTTTTTTGGGCTTATAAGGCAATTCAACAGTAAAGCCCTATCTCGAACATCTAAGGAGACCCTATATAAGACCTTGATCACCCCAGTCCTGTTTTACGGCACTGAAACATTGACTTTATTAAAAGAGGATGAAGATATCCTTGGTCGCTTCGAGAGAAATATTCTTCGTTAGATTTTCGGTCCCGTTTGCGTTGACAAGTTTTGGAGGAGAATATTCAATCACGAACTATACGAGCTGTACAGCGACATCGACCTAGTCAAAAAAGTGCGTATTAGACGTCTGATATGGCACCAACGCTCCGGCCCGCAGATTCTTTGAATCTAATCGAGAGGTACGACGCAGTAGAGGGAATCATCGCCCTAGGTGGCGCGCACAAGTTCAAGGGGACCTCGACCAACTTGGAGTGCGTAACTGAAGGCAATTAGCTAAAGACCGAGCTAAATGGAGAGGCTTGTTGGTTGAGGCCCAGGTTCACCCCGAACTGTAGCGCCACCTAAGTAAGTAAGTAAGTCCACTATTCCTATCGAGCCTAGGACCAGCTCTCGACAAAGGCCGAATATCTTCCGGTGAAAAAACGTTTGCCCATGATGTGCTAGTTCCTGGAGTGCTGGATGTAGCTGGATGTCCCATTTCGACGATTACTGTTGTATTTTGAAGTTCTACTGGCTCAGAATTGGAGGCGTGAGACTCAGTTTGTGGCAGTATTTCCTCCTCCTTTCGTTCAAACGCTGGTGCTGGTCGATCAGTAATTGAAGAAAGAGTGAAATCAAGAGCTGTGAAAATTTGTCGGTTAAATGGACTTATTCCCATACATTTAAATGTTGCAATAGCGTTCGCGTCCGTAATGGTAAGAGAATAGGCTCCCTTTACAATACTCAGTATATGGTGGATGGTCATCGTCTTGCCAGGGTCACTGCGTATCCAGTTATCATATTTTATTAGTATTTATTACCTTTTTAAATGGTCCATAGACTTCTCTGTCAAGAGGCTGTACCTTATGAGTACAATGTGGAGAAAAAGATAGCAGGACTATTCTATTATTCTTACAAAAGTCGAGAGCCTTTATCGACAAATGCGACTCGTGATTGTCGAACAACAGAACGTACTTTTGCTTAGTTGTTTGTCTTGCCTGGTTTTTGAAGTGCTCCAGAAAGAGTAAGAACTCAGTTTCTTGTATCTATCCACTTCCGTCACCAGCCCCTGCTGATCCAACAGGACTATCTCGGATAAGGTGGTTTTGGTACCGTTTGAGAGGAATCACGAAAAATAGAGGCGTATGCCACCCTTGAGCATTAACAGCGATGGCCGCAGTTACTAATCTTGCACATTCGGTAGATGTAAGGGCCCTAAATTGCTTTATACCTCTTTTAGCTTTGGAACAGTGGTTATTCCCGTTTCATCCATATTCCATATGTTCTTAGGCTCAAACTTGTATCTGTCCAATATTTCTTGGATAACATCCAAGAACTTATTGACATTGCCGAAGTGAAAGACTAGAATGCTTTTTCATGAACTCTGTAAATCTTTCTGAATGGCCAGGTCGCAGGGAATGGTTTTTCGTGCTTTACACCTATCTGATAAGCCATTTTTCTTACCTCTTTCGGTAATGCAATATAATAATGTGGAACAAACTCATCGGCTCAAATATGCATTGCTGGACAACCGGTAGAGAGAGTAAAGGATTTTCAGTATCTTGAGAGTATTGTCTCTTACACGTTCCGAAAGGGTGACAGTTCCATAGCGAACCATGCTATGCAAAGGAACCCTCTAACTCAGGATGGCAGAAGACCTGGCGGTCCGAGGAGAACATGGCGCAGAACAGTCGAGAAGGAAGCACGGCAGTTAGGGAAAAGTTGGGGAGAACTCAGACACATTGCCAGAAACTGAACACGATGGCGCGTAGGCGTAGTAGAGGCCCTAGGACCGACAAGGGGATACAGGACATAAGTAATATAATAATGTAGCTTTCGAGGATCGTTTCTTCCTCATCGGTAAAAACACGTCTGACGCTGCGGTATCCAACTGTAGCTGATGTATTTCCAGAAGCCGATTTCTTGATGTGGCATGGCAAAGCCAATATTTTATTGCTGCCGCCCTAACGGATAATTGATTACAAAAATGTTCGTCTGCTGCGTTTCTGTAACTAGCTGTGTTAATTGTTCCTCTTGATGTTTTCCTGTTTCGACATCGAGGCATTCTAATGTCGAAAGAAAAATAAAATTAAAGTAAAATTTTAACATTCCAAAAGAACGTGCGCGAAAGTAACTTGTTACTTTCATCCACATAGTGCTGTGTTACTTTTGTCCCCACCCGGATTTTTTGCAAAAAATATTATTAAACATTAACACTGCACAATGTTTATAGCAAAAAAAAAAAAAGGGACATATAAACACATATTTATCGAGTATTTTCGTAACAATTTACACCAATTCGTATTGTTTAAAAGAATATAAAACAATAAAAAACAATAATTTTTCGTGTAAAGCTGGAATTACAAAAATATTTGGCGCAACAGCTCCTTAAAGTGCCAGGGCCTAGTTTATCGCAGCCACTCATGTTGTGTGCGTTATATTTTTCACACGCATGGAAGGGACCTACAGTTTAATGCCGAATCCGAACGGCGATTTGAGAAGCTTTTTTTTTCGTGACAACAATACTCTCGGATGTTTGTCAGATGCTCGCGAGAGGTGGGACCGTGAAAAAACTGTTTGGTATTTTCTGGGATTCGAACTTGGAACCTCATGCGTAGTGATCCGACGCACTAATCACTTACGCCACGGAGCCCACTAAAGCTGGAATTGATAATTTGGAATACAGCGCCTGTGGGTCGCACGAAAGCTCAACATCGAATGGCTGAGAGGGAGAGTGGTCGACTTTTGCACATAACTGCGCACCAGAATTTGCCCTGACACATTCGTTCATGTCGTGGAATGGCCTGTTACTTTTATAACAATGTTACTTTTATCCCCGGTCTCCCCTATATAAAACTAAGTCGCAAAAAGCGTATGTTTCCCTCTACCGCCCGCAATTTTAAACCAATTTAGTTGTTTTTTTTTAAATGTAGATAATTACGGTACAAAGGTGATAGGCAAAAAAAATAAAAATAAATAAAAAATTACAAAAACATTGAAAAGAAACTTACGACATTTTTGTGTACCTGGCGAAGAGGGTGGGGTTTAGGCTAAGACTTTCAAAGCTCTTGGTTAAAAGTTAAGATCTGATTAGGTTATGTTAGGTTTACTTGAAGTGGTTGTCAGTTGAAAATCGCCAACACACTTAGACCAATAATAGGTCCATTGTCTTCAGAAAGGAAAAACAATCAACGGCTAGTATAATGCGAACTTATTGCCGCTTTCAGCCAGTGCCCTGAGCATCAGTATAAGGATATTAATAATCCTTTTGGCGCGCGCAAATTATAAAAACAAAAAAAGTCGAGACAAAGTAGCCGCTATTGGCGAAAAAAAAAACGTTTGCTTCAATAACACATTGCACCAGTTCACACATCCGTCATCGCGATGGTCAAAATCAATAAGTTAAAGTGCGAATTGCTTCCTTATGCAATCTATTCGCCACATTTAGTCCCCTCGGATTACTTTCTGCTTCTAAACTTAAAAAAAAAAAATAGTTCGGTGGTAAAAGATTTGCCAACAATGAAGAGCCCGATCCTGAAGAAAGAAGACCCTCTGAACTGCGCAAACTACAGAGGTATAAGTATAAGTCTTCTCAACATCGCATATAAGATCTTGTCTGCTGTATTATGTGAACGCCTAAAACCGATCCTCAACAACCTGATAGATCCTTATCAGTGCGGTTTCAGACCCGGAAAGTCCACCGCTGAGCAAATATTCACGCTACGGCAGATCTTGGAAAAAACCCATGAATACAAAATCGACACGCACCACCTCTTCATCGATTTCAAAGTTGCCTATGATAGCATGTATGGAGTTATACCAAACCATATCTAGTCTTGGCATCCTTGCCAAGCTCGTCCGTTTGCGCAGAATGACAATAGAGAATTCTTGCTGTTCCATCAAAGTCTTCTTAACGACCACCGAACCGTTCCACGTCAGGAGGGGACCTAAAGTCTAGTGCCGTATCCGAAGGGCAATCTGTTTTGAGAAGCTTTCTCGTGACAACAATATTCTCGGATGTTTGCCATACGTTCGCGAGTGGTGGCACCATGGAAAAACGTTTTGGTGTTTTCTGGGATTCGAACATGGAACCTCACGCGCAGTTGTCCGACACACTAATCACATGTGTCACAGCGCTCACCATAAATGACACAATAGATAAATATAATTTTGAGGTAGTAAAGGACTTTGTCTGCGTAGGCTCTATGTTGAGATCCGCAAATGACACCAATGGGGAGATTAAACGAAGAGTTACTCCCGTCAATCGGTGTTTCTATATACTAAGAAAGCAATTGAGTAACAATACCCTATCTCGAATTACTAAGGTAACTCTGATCATCCCGGTTCTGCTGTATGGCCCAGAGACATGGACTTTGTCAAAATCGGATGAGGATGCCCTTGGTTATTTTGAGAGCGATCTTTGGTCCCGTCTGCATAGACTGTAAGTAGAGGAGAAGGTACAATGCCGAACTATACGGCCTATATAAGGACATCGACTTAGCCAGAAGAGCACACATGCAGCGATTAAGATGGCTAGGTCATTAAGAGCGGATGGAGCCCAACGTTCTTGCCAAGAAAGTCTTCGAATCCACCTCGGATGGACGGTGCAGTAGAGGACAACATCGCGGTAGGTGGCGCAAACAAGTGGAGGTGGACCTCAATCAACTTGGCGTGCGCTACTATAGGCAGCTGGCTCGTAATCGGTTTGGGTGGAGAGGTTTGTTGGTTGAGGAGCAAGTTCACCCAAGACTGTGGCGCCACCTAAGAAGAAGACGAAGAACAACAAGTGCGGGCATAATCATATTGAGCCGTTTTTGTAAAAGTGCTGCAATTATGTCATCTCCAGCAGGTGCTATAAATGGTTTGAAGCAGCTTCCTGCTAATTTAACTTTATGAAGATTTTTCCAGACAAACTGTAGTATTCGATTTATTGCATTGTACACAAATAGACGAACCTGGGAAGTGGACACGATGTAATGTTTCGAAACTAGGCTAATGCCATTGAGAAACATAATTAAGCATTTAAGTCGCAGGGCTCAAATCACTTGCTACAATTTATTCATTATTTTCTTGCTATTTTTAAGAAACTTGAATTTGAAACTTTTATGGGAACGCTGACTAGAAGTCCAGTTTCCTTTACATTATTTTGGCTCTCGATTATCACAAACATCTCCCAAAAGTTGAACTTTAGAAAATTCCTTTTCAATTTTGATTAATCACTTCAAAAGATTGAGTTTACTGCTCCTTTATAAATTCAAAATAAAAGCATTGTTCCACTTTGAGTGAAAACATGGGCAATAATTAGAAATGGTTAATCTAAAACTTGGGTGCAGCAGTATCAAGCTACCACACTGATACACAATTTTACTCAAAGCATGTGGAAAAAAGCTCCTAACGACACACCATTCTATAATTATTTTCTTCTTTCTCTTCTGTCTTCATTTCTACCATAGTCAGGCATTTCCATGCCATGATAAAATTAATTGTTCCACATTAACACGGATATGGTCAGTAAGTGTCAGCTTGGCTACATTCATACACACCCTTGCACTGGCAGCAAGGAAGAAGAAAGAGGATAATTTCGGTGAAATGACTGCACACAACCATCACTACCATCACAACAGCGAACAATGTGACTAAACGAAGGAAGCATCGTGTTTATTGAGTGTTGGGAACCCACTTAGACATACCCTTTCTTACCAATTATAACCGTACTCCTTTCTAGTAGGTTCTAATTTGAGTTCTCTGCTGGACTGGACTCAGGACTTTGTCTTGGTGCAAAACCACATCCTATACGATCCCAAACGCCTCGACTGAATGAATGAATTCATCTAGCTAGGTAAGTGAGACATTGTAATTAGATTTTTGGTGAAACACAAAGTTGACCCAGGCAGTAGAAAAACGTGGCCTCGAACAATAGACTCCAAGAACCACCAGGATAACACTGTGGTTAAATGAGATATGAATGGAGCATAATTATGCTATGGGTGTGTTATTGAAAGGCGTTTTGTTTCATAAATCGCATGCAAGTCCTGCAGGGTTTTGTTTTGTTGATGAGAGGCAAATAGGACGTGTTGTTGGCCGTAATTCAATTTTGATTTATGTACTATTCAGTAAGGAATAATTGGTGAAAAAAAGGCTTAATTACTTTCACACAGGGATCTGGAAATAAAATTAGTACAAGCTCAAAAGCAATTAGCGAAGTAAATTCGATATCTCCACATAGTTTGATGCAATTATTTCTTAGATACGTAGGGGTATCTGTACGAGGGTTGTCCGATAAGTTTTTAGAATGTAGCAGCACTAATTGTTTTGACATTTCCAAATATCATATTCATAAAATCCGAAATTTTTTATGGTACGGAACATTGACACGTCAAAAAGCGCTTAGTGGTTTCGTTTTTGCAAACGGACTTTTGCAAAAACTCGACGAATTGGAAATATTCATGCGTGCAAACGATATTGATATTTGCTTGATTTCTGAAACCCACGTAAAAAGGAATCGCATTTAAAAATAAAAGTCTATAATGATTACCACGCTTGTCACCCGTCGGGAAAAGCGAGAGGCGGATCATCCTTGTTTATTAAAGACTGCATCGAACAATCCGAAGACCTAAAGATAGAGCTTGAAACTTTGCAACTGTGCACGATTCGAGTTAAAAATAGTCAGCGTACTCTTAAAATCTCATCTATCTACAGTCCACCGCGTTCCGCGCTTGAAAAATCTGATTTTACTAACTTGTTTGAATCGCTGAAACCTAATTTTATCATCATCGGCGACGACTTTAATGTGAAACATACGTTCTGGGGCTCAAGATACAGCTCGAAAAAAGGTAGAATGCTCTATGGGGCAGGTATGGAGTACAGTTGTGATTGCCGTTCGACGGGTAAACCGACTTACTGGCCAACTGATACTTCGAAAATACCTGACCGGATCGATTTTTTCGTTGTGAAAGGAATATCTACCAACCACATAAAAGTCGAAGACAGCTTTGATCTGTCGTCTGATCATTCCCTGGTTATTTTAGCAATCAGCGAAAAATTAGTCTATAACTTAGAGCCAGCGAGATTAACTGGTCGAACAACTAACTGGGAATGCTTTAGGAACGAAGTTGAAGATAAGGTTGAACTGAGCGTTCCACTTACGACACCTTATGAAATTGAGGTTGAAGTTGATCGCTTCGTTGAGATCGTATAGCTCGCCTCTTGGAATCATACGCCTAATCCAAGGAAAACGCCGAACAGATACGGTTCATGATATCCTCCGGAAATAAAAGAATTGGTCAAGGAAAAAAGAAAAGCGCGTAAAAAATGGCAACAGAGTCGTGCTCCGCAGCATAAAGCACACTTGAATCGTCTGTGCAATTTGTTGAAGACGACTATTAAGGATTTTAAGAATCGTGCAATAGGCTCTTACGTTGAAAGTTTAACAGCGAAAAAAGATTCCAATTATTCACTTTGGAAAGCTGTAAAAGGCACCAAAAAGCCCAAAGTTCCCGCGGCGCCAATTAAATTAAATCAAAATGAATGGGCGAGGGAAGATAAAGAAAAAGCGGACGTCTTTGCGGCCCACCTGGAAGAAACCTTTAAACCGTACGATGGTCAAGTGGTTTACGACAGCCGCAATAGGCTGGATTTACCATCCGACAATTTGAGGCTCACAAGTGCAACGCTAACTGAACTCACACATGAGATCGACAATCTAAAACCTAAGAAATCTCCTGGTTATGATTTGATTACCGGAGAAATTCTCAAAGTTTTAAAAACTACGACACGTTCTCCCTGTATGCTTATACGATATTCTAGAATCATATCTCGGGAATAGACTCTTTCGTGTTAGACATGGAGTCGAATACTTCGAGCTCAAAGAAATTTCGGCCGGCGTACCGCAAGAAAGCGTTCTTGGGCCGCTTCTCTATTTGCTATATACTCGTGATATACCGAACGAAGATAGTACTATCCTTGCTACGTTTGCCGATGATACCGCTATCCTAGCAGTAGGTAAAACAATCGAAGAAACGACTGCTAAACTGCAAAGCACACTTAATAATGTAAATGAATGGACGAGGGACTGTCGGATTGCCCTCAACGAATCTAAATCTGTTCACGTGAATTTCACTTACAAGAAAACTAATGACTTGCCAATTTTCCTAAACTCGGTCCGAATACCCTTTGCAAACGAGGCCAAATACCTGGGAATGACATTCGACGCAAGACTGAAATACCAAATGTGTGGCGTTATCACCTAGAACACGGGATGATCTGCGAAATCCAATCCCAAACGGTCTTCAGTGGTTTTGCGCACAGTGCCGGAAATTTTCAACGTCAACGCTGTTAAGATTACTTGACGAGTGCAGAGGTCCGTCGAAGCGCATAATGGCGGAGCTTGAGCGTATTCAGTCACTCTTTAAGCAGCATCTTACCACCTGTGACAAACTGTACGACCTTGTGTGTTGCAATGAAGCCACCCTGAAAGCTAGTAGTACCCGTCAAAAATTAGCTAAGCCTAAGCCCACCTCAAAATCAAAAAAATCATCCGATGTTGGCGTTGACCTTTCATCTCCTAGCTCTCGTAGCGATCTTAGAGTTACTGCTGAATTATCACTTCCGGTTGATGACCCTGTTACCAGTAACCCGAAAACTCCGTTTTTATCATCTGATGTTGCCGTCGGCTTACCATCGCCATATTCTCCAAGTGACTGTGGAGTTACTGCGGAACTATCACTTCCGGTTGCAAAACCTACTGCCAGTCACCCGCAAACTCCTGAACCTGCTGGGATCGTTAGTATTCCTGTCCCTACTTCTGCCTTTTCATCATCTGGCAATCTCGAGGTAGTTAAGAGGCCTCCTCGCAAGATGATTTTCATATCGAGGCTTTCTTCTACAACCACAGCCAACGACATCCTGAGCTACATTAGCAACAAAAGTACTATACCAGTTTCATCTATAAATTGCTTCAAGTTTAATTTTAATGAACCTCGTGAAATAGCATCATTCAAGCTATTTACTCCTGATGCTTATTTCAATCTGCTTCTTTCTGCTGACTTCTGGCCTGATGGGACATTGGTACATGAATATGTTCCTCGAGCTAGACCCGCCTCATCAATGAAGACACCTATACCTGCAGCCGTAACATCGCATTCAAAAAACGATTAAGTATCGCCAAATCTTTAGGTATAAATTCTAAACATAACTATACTTTATATTATCAAAACGTAGGCGGTATGAGAACTAAATTTAAAAAATTGTACCTTTCATCTTCATCATTTGATTTCGATATTATTATTTTTATAGAAACTTGGCTTTTAGACAGTCATTTTACGGCTGAATTCATGAGTGTCGCCTCCTTTAATGTATTTCGTAAAAATCGCTGCGTGAACACTATAGGTTTGCTCAGAGGCGGAGGAATACTGATTGCAGTTCGTAGTTGCTTTCCTTGTAGGCAGCTCGAGCTGCTTTCAAATAACCTAACACCTTCTACCAATGTTGATGTTGATCAGTTAATTTTGAAAATTTCCTTTTCATCAGACTTCGATCTTTTTTTGATTGCCAGCTACTTACCTCCTGGTAGCCCTTTAGAGCTTTTTAAATTACACTTCGATAATTGTCGTAATCTACTTGATAATCTAGGACCATCTCAACATGTAGTGTTCACCGATGATTTCAACTTGGCGGATATTGTATGGGAGTTTAATAAATTTGATAGTCATCTTATACCCTATAATGTTACTAGTGAAAGAGAGATTGAACTTATAGACTTCTTTTGTCAGTATGACCTAATTCAGGTTAATCCAAATAAAAACTGTTATAATCATGTTCTTGATCTTATGTTTGTTGATAAAGAATTTGTTGTTAATATTGAATTAGCTGATTCTCCCATTCTCAATAACTCTGTTTTCCATAATGCCTTTATAGTTGATTTCTCAATCTTTCATTATCAGAAAATTTCAAATGGTCAAAGATTTCGTAAGGGCTATAATAAAGCTGATTTTGATGCAATGAACAATTACTTGGATTCGGTTTCATGGAATAATATATTATCATCAGTTGATTTGGAATCTATGTATGACACTTTCTTTTCTATTTTAAATTCTACTATTAGTCGCTTTGTTCCAGTCAAAAAAAGCATTTTGCATGGACACCCGGTCTGGTTTAATAGGAGGCTTTTGAATCTTAAAAACAAAAAGAATAAGGCCTACAAGCGTTTAAGGAATGACAGATCTAATATAGAACTAAAATCTTGGTACTTACTTTGCCAAAAGGAATTTGATGTTCTAAACAAATTTTTGTACAGAGGTTACATATTATCGTGTGAAAATAAATTAAAATCGAATAGCAAATTTTTCTGGAACTTCATAAATTCCAAAAGAAATACTAATGGGTTACCAAATCTTATGTATTTTAATGACTCTTCATCTAATGAAACTAAGGCGATTTGTGATTACTTTGCTGACTATTTTAGTTCAGTTTATAGTAATTATGATGGAGTTGATTCTTTTTCGAATTTGGAATCTATGATAAACCTTGGTGATTTGCATTTTGATAGATTAGATATTGAAAAAGCTCTTGTTGACCTTAAGGGTGTAAAAAGTGAAGGTCCTGATGGTATTTCTCCTATCTTACTTAAGAACTGTGCAACTTCTTTATCTTTCCCACTTCATCTTATCCTATCAAAATCAATCGCGTCTGGAAGTTTCTTAGATATTTGGAAAATATCTCACATTGTGCCGATCCATAAATCCGGTCCTAAGCAAAACGTTAGCAATTACCGTCCTATTTGCAAGATCCCTTCCATTCCGAAATTGTTTGAAAAGCTAATTACAAACAAGGTGTCTTCCTCAGTAAAGAATTTTATTTCTGTTCAGCAGCATGGGTTTATTCAGGGCAGATCTACATGTACAAACTTGTCGATTTTCTGCAATTTTGTTATAAAAAAATTCGAGATCGGCCTGCAAACTGATGTGGTTTTCATTGATTTTGCAAAAGCATTCGATAGGGTTAGCCACAAAACATTAATAAGGAAACTTTCCTGCTTGGGTTTCCACTCAAATTTACTTGATTGGATTGAGTCTTATTTGAGTAATCGGATCCAATTTGTGAAAATTAATGACACTCTGTCTAAACCTATTAATGTAACTTCGGGCGTTCCACAAGGTAGCCACCTTGGCCCGTTGTTATTCCTACTTTTTATTAATGATCTTCCGGACGTCATCAAGCATTCTGAATGTCTTTTGTTTGCTGATGATCTAAAGATATTTCGTGCAATTAAAACTAAAAACGATTGTAATCTTTTGCAGGAAGACATTAATGCAGTGGACAAATGGTGTGTTGTTAACAATTTGCCCCTGAATACTTCGAAGTGTCAATGCTTCACACTTTCTAGGTCTTTTACTTCCATTTTGCATTGTTATTACATTAAAAACAGTCCACTTGATAGAGTGACCTCAAAAAAGGACCTGGGTATTTTGCTTGATCCTCGCCTAACTTTCAATGAACACATTGACTATATTGTGTGCAAGGCTAATTCTCTGCTAGGTTTCCTTAAACGTAACTCAAGAGATTTTACTGATCCCTACACACTGAAAACTCTTTTCATTTCTTTAGTTAGACCCCACTTGGAGTATTGCAGTGTTATTTGGAATCCTTCTTACAATTTGCACTCCTATCGAATTGAAAGAGTACAGAGAAGTTTTACTAGATTTTTATTTTTCAAACTAAATTGGCGAATCGAAACGCCTTCCTATAAAACCAGATTATTGTTATTTAACTTAAATACTTTAGAATGTCGTCGTAAATATTTTTGCGTTATGCTGGTCAGAGACTTAATTCATTATCAAATTCAGTGTCCTACCTTGCTATCTATGCTTGATTTTTATTCTCCTTCTCGAATGCTACGCGCTCAGTTCCACTTCCGTGAAAGTATACACCGGACTAATTACGGTCAAAATGAGCCAATTGCTCGTTGCATCACTGAAGTTAACTCTATATTAGCATCAATAGATATTTTTCTTAATTGTTCCAGACTGAAATTTAAAAATAATCTACTATTAATCTTATCTGATAATGTTTGATTGTTAAGCTTCCTTTCCTATTTATTTAAAATAAAATAATTGTATGCGTTTATTTTATGAATGTTTGTTTTGTATCCAAAATACTTCTTAATTTTGTTATTTAGTCTGTAAGAGATTATTATACTCTGTTAGATGAAATAAAGAAAGAAAGAAAGAAATGGAATTCGCACGTGAAAATGAAACGAAAAGAACTCGAAATCAAATATAGAGAAATGTACTGGTTACTCGGAAAACATTCCCAGCTCAGTACTGAGAACAAACTGCTTTTATACAAGCAAGTGCTAAAGCCGGTGTGGACCTACGGTATACAACTTTGGGGTTGTACCAAGAAAACAAATGCAAATATTTTACAAGCTTTTCAAAATAAAGTGCTAAGAGAAATTGTCCAAGCACCGTGGTATAGTAGAAACGACGATATCCACAGGGATCTCGGAATTCGGACAATCGAAGCTGAAACTAGAAACTTCGCGAGAAAGCATAGAAACCGACTAATCGGACATGTCAACAATACAGTCCTACAAATTTTGGACGAGAGCAATTTATTGCGCCGACTACCAAGGACGAAACCTTTCGACTTGGCGAGATAATGATTAACCGCGTCTAGATTGCGTAATATGCAGGATCTTTCAGTGGAAAGAAACCTGCCAAACGTTTTTATTTCATGATAGAAAAATTGCTTGATAAGTTAATACTTAATTGCGATATCTAACAAATTTATATCGAAGGGTGTTGTTTTTTTAGTCAGTAAGAATCTGACACTACTATGAGCACGCGCTTGCTATTCTCATAGTGTCTATGGAAGATTTTTCAACTACCCTCGAAAAAAAAAATGTTTTGGAGCCAAAGTTTGTTGCCATTTTTCGCGCGCTTTCTCTTCTCCTTAATCATCTCTTTTATTTCCTGTGGATAAGTTTGAATGTAACTGACCGGGGTTTCCTTTGGCTTGGGAGTATTCTTGCACTCGGCATCCTGTTAAATTTTGACGAAGCAATGAACTTCAACTTCAAGTTCATATGGCGTTTTAAGTGAAACGCTTAGCTCAATATCTTTTTTGAAGCCATCCCAATCAGTTTTCGCGCTGGTTAATCTGGTCGGTCCTACTTTTTTAATCAGAGCTTCGCTTATAGTCATAATGATTGGAGAATGATCAGAGGAGAGATCACAGCTTTCTCCAACTTTTATACAATTGCCAGATATTCCTTTAACAACAAAGAAATCGATTAGATCTGGTATCTTATTTCTATCAGTCGGCGAATATGTTGGTTTACCCGTCGAGTGAAAATCACAACTGTATTGCATACCCGCATTATGAACCTTTCTACCTCTCTGTGAGGCGTACCTTGAATCCCAGAAAGGGTGTTGTGCGTTGAAGTCGCCACCAATAATAAAACTTGGTTTAAGGATGTTGAAGATGTTTGTGAAATCACTTTCTTCAAATTTACATCTTCTTCTTCTTCTTCTTCCTTTCATCAGCGAGGTTATGATCCGAAAACAAGGGATCACAACCCTCCCACTTCACCGCATTTCTACTGATCCGCCTGTGGGGTTCGCCTATTTGACCTCAGAAAATATCGACAGGCCTGCCGATTTTGGATCACTCGGTTACTGAGGCCAATGAAATGCCGATGTCGTCGCATTTGTCTGATCCAGGCGTTTATAGGCCTGCCTTTCCTACATCGCGATGTCTTTGGAACGCGCATAGATATTGCCTTTTTAACAGGGTTCAAATGATCTCTTTTTTGAACGTGGCAATACCAACTGAGCCGGTCGCGCTCTATTTTTTGTACGATGGTTTCCTTGATGTGAAAGCTTCCACGGATCTTCGAACTTCTTATTCGATCAAGCCTTGTCACTCCTGCTGTCATGCGAAGCATCTTCATCTCAGCTGCTGTTAATTTACTCTCATACTTTTTGTACATCATCCAACATTGTGAACCGTATGCGAACGCTGGACGTACAACTGCGGTGTAGAGCCTTCCTTTCAACTTAGGGTGCATTTTTCTGTCACAGAAGATAGCGGAATTTTCTCGCCACTTCATCCACCCTACGCTTACGCGATGATTGATGTCGTCATCACAAGTTGCTTTGCTATTGATCATAGATCCCAGATATTTGAACTTTTCGCACTTGGGAAGCACTGTTCCATTCAAATAAATGTCTGGAATAGGCCTGAGTGGATCAGAGAACGGGCAGCATAAGTACTCTGTCTTTTTTGAACTAATGCGATACCCATTTCCCTCCAGAACGTCCACCCACACATCAAGTGCTCGTTGTAGGGATGTAGGATCCTCACTTATGATGGCTCCATCGTCAAATTTACATCGCAGTGGACAATACGATATGCTATGTCCCCAGCTGATCTATTAATAGCTCTAACAGAGATTTGAAGAGGGATGTCCGCAGTGGATGGTATTTTGAATTGCCATAAGTATGATTTTTTCGTGAATAGAGTACCAATTTCTCTTTCTGTAGACAATAAGTTCAAAGCGCCTGCTCCAGCTCATGGATAGCATGTATGAGAATTTAATCATTTTCTGATAAGAGAAGATTTCATCCTTCATATCCTTCCACTGTTTTATTGAAAAGAAAAAAAAGTTTACCAGCAAAATAAACTTTTATACTTTTACGTAGCGTGGATTTGCAAGTCCTTCGTATCCTCTGTATGAAACAAAATCCAACTACTATCGCTGCAGTGCCCTATTACATTGAATTAGCTTCGCAAGGATTAGCTTTTAGACCGCATACTCTTTATAGTGTCCCATTATGGCAACCAAGTTATTCGCTTATCTCAGTCGAACTTGGTCTCAAATTGCTCAAAGTCCTTGATAACTATTCACGTGTTCCTCTCTATCAAGCGGCTGATCATCCCGTTCACTATCCAAGTCCTTTTAATCCAATCAACCCTCTCAGTTAATTTTAGTTGCCCTTGGTGGCGTGCTCGTCATTTGCTTTTTATATTTTTTTTTCCGTACGATACATTATAACACCATGCATGCGAGAAATCTCGCATTACAACGTCGCCCCATTTGTTATGGATGCCGTTGGTTGCGCCAAGCTCCAGTATTCATCTCAGCAGCTACATACATAGACGTACTCACATCTATACAGAGAAATGTATACGCCACTTAAGGTGATGGTATTAAGACCAGTGCTGTCAATGACATCGGCCAACCCATGTTATTCTTTGTTGCTAGCAGCGGGACTCTCTCTACTACCATCAGAAAGCTTGTTACAGTATCCTTTGGCCCGATCGATTTTCTGTGCCACTGGAGCTGGTGTGCTCCTTTTGGTTGCGTTTTTCACAAAAGTTTTGTTGCGTTGCTTTTTTGTGATTTTCTTCTATTTGTCCTTTTCTCGGTATCGTTGTAACATTAAGACCAACTCATGCATATATTCCTTTGGCCGATGGATGCATGGGCAAGTTATCCACCATTAGAGTTAATTCCAGTCTTATGTGGTCCTTTAGAGGCGACAAAGAAGGTGGAATGGTGTACAGTGGCGAGGGTAAAGGTCATTATCTGGAAACTACAACATGTTTCCTTTCGGTCGGGGCTTAGGGGGGTTAGCTTTTATTATTTTCCTGTGCTAGATGGGAAGACCCTGTGGTTGCATCTACCATAGAAGGCAAGAACAGAATACCCAGTGGGGGGAGGGATAGATATTTATAACATAGTCTAAATTATTTATGTTACCATTTGTATGCAGAGGGATACAGAGGGGATACGCATAAAGAATGAATGGCAAGATGATGGCTGTGAAGTGACACATAGACGTCTTGCAGCAGTCGGATTGTAAAAGTAAGTGGTTTTGAAAATTAAATGGTTTTATATGCAGGTCCAATGTATCTTTTGCATATTAAAGGGCATTCTGACGCCAAGTTCCCAAGTGATTGATCCAAAAATCTTGCTCTAGTCTACTCAGTCGATATTAATATTTAAATGTCACTCTATAATTAGAACAGTCCATTGTCGTGTCCAAAATCGATAGAAATAGACCTGAGAAGTACTTACTTTTTTTTTTTTTTTTTTTAAGAAATCAGCGAATGTATCGATACTTTTTTCTGATGGGATGTGAGAATCTTTAAACGATGAAACTGATCCCGTAACAGTATGGAATTTCCACCCACTAAAAACATGTCTCTTCGATTGCCTCCCTTCCCCACGGTATTGCTACCTTGGCATTTTTTGTTGGGGAAGAGATTAGACAGTGAAATAACACGTGTTTCGCGGCTTCTTCATTCCTTTCGCAAGACGGACAGTAGGAAAAGCTAAAGTGCTTAGATTTGTATTTATATCCACTCAGCAGCTGTGTTGTATTAATTTGTGTTGTGTTAATTTCACCATGCCTTCGGCCTGTCTACGACTGAATGTGTGGACTAAGACGATAGGTTCATCGGGACTTAATTGACACAACGTAGTTGCCATTTCCTCATGCTGTTTTGTCCCTCTGATGAATGTATGTGCTTCACTGCGAACTATCTCAGCTTCCTGATTTCTTTGTTTCCGTATTTTCTGTATCTATCGTTTATCCGTTTCTTGTTGACAGTGAATTTCGGGAGTCGTAGATATTGATGTTCTGCTAATCGTTCTGCATCTTCAATGGGTTCTTCCAAACTCCGCAGATCTTTACCAGCTGTATCCAACATACAGAGTAGTCCAAACGGCGCAGCGACGTATCGCCCGCGGTGTGTTTCCTTTCCGGTGTAAAACTGATTTTTGTCAGGCATGAATTGTAGATATTTGCGAACATGTCCGATCTTAATTGCAGCTTAAATGGCTTAATTGGTTATGACATCTAACCCTGGTGCTTTTTGGTTTACAGGACGACTACCGGTTGCACTACTTCTTTCTGGTTGTGTATTTTCCGGTAGTTGGTCCCCCAAAAGTGTTGCTTCTTGAATTGGATAAAATCGGCTAACGATATTTTGCACCAACCTTGGGCAGGTGCGAGCTGGTGACGAAAAGCTTTTTTTCATTACTACCTGGTATGCCATTCCATATGGGTTTTTGGTCGACGTCATTGCATAAATATCATTGTAGCGTCTGCGTTTATAACTCTGGAGTGATTTGCGCTCCGTTTTTTATCTCTCTCGAAGTTCATAAAATGTTACCCTTCCGCTAGAGCGTTGAGTTATCTTGAACGATGGCATTCCTCGATCAACTGAGATATCTCCTCAGTAAATGGGTGGTTTTCCTTCATGCCATGTCCTTATTGTTTTGGTGATCATCAGTTTTGATTTCTGGTTATCTGAACCTGAGAGTGCTTAGTCCGAAATTACACGTTCGAACGATCATTCGTCGAAAATGATTTACAACCTGCTTTTTCTGTCGTTTTTTTTAATAATAAATTGTTTTGTTATTTAAATGAATAAATAAAGTACAAAACACTACTTTTGTTTTCTCATTGTTAAGACTACTAATCCATCGAATGATAGCAGGTAGGTAGGTAGGTAAAGTGGCGGTCCAAAAGAACCCAATTAGCGCTTAAGGTGCGCCGTTTTGTTACCACGGACTCCTGTCTACCTATTGTAGTGGTTAGTTAAACACAGCCCGTGGAGTTCAGGAAGAGGATTAGTTCTCCAATCCTCTTGTCCGGTATCTCTCTCAGATCCTCTAAGAAGGGTTTGCTAAGAGTTTGTTGTCTGATCCTCGCCAGGGCCGGACATCTGCAAAGGAAATGACATAGAGTTTCTTTGTCATTAATATCCTTACAGCTCCTACAAAAGGTGTTGTGGGGGATACCAAGCTTGACCGGATGATCCCCAACTGGCCAGTGACCTGTGATAATAGCTACGATTTTGGCAATAACTGGTCTTGGTTTGCCTAGCAACTCTTTTGACCTGGGTTTGTTGAAACTGGGCCACGTCTTCCTAGATATGACACAGCTTGTGAGGCTGTTCCAGCCGCCATTGGCTAGCTGGAGGAAGTGAAGGTGAATATAGCCCTTAACGGCACCAAGCGGAATGTCGACTCTTCTTGTTAGAGAGCCATTAAGGGCCGATCTTTGCCTGGCCACATCATCAGCACGCTCATTACCCTCATTGTTGCTGTGCCCTGGGACCCAGATGAGAGTGATTCTCGAGTGAGTGCTTTGTTGATTCAATTCAAACCGGCATTGCTCTACCAGTTTTGAAGAGGGGCAGACCGCATCAATGGCCTTGATGGCAGCCTGGCTATCCAAAAAAATAGCGATATTGTGATTAGATGTTGGAGAATTGTTTAGCAGGCGGCAGGCTTCTCGAATCGCAAGAAACTCCGCTTGGAAAACACTAGCAGAGTCTGGCAGACGGAAGGACCTTGATATATTCAGCTGGTCAGAGAAGATGCCTGCGCCAACTCGGCAGTCCATCTTGGAACCGTACGTGTATATCCCTTCCCTATATCATAGTTGCAGGTAACGCTTCCGTTCTTCCATTCTTCTCTGGAAGGGAATTTCTTTAAGAAGGATTTTCTGAAGTTGAGTTTGGGTATCGTGTAGTCGGTCAAGGACGCAACCAGTTCACTTGGTATCATCTCCAGGACCTTGCCGTGACTATATGGCCTTGTGGTCCAGCATCCATATTCCCTGAACCGGACTGCACTGCATATAGCTGTGTCTATGATGTGTAGTTCGAGAGGGATCAGATGCAAGATCATACTGAGAGCATCTGTTGGACAAGACCTCATTGCTCCTGTGATACCCACGCACGCCGATCTCTGTACTTTTTTTATTCTGTCGATATTGTACTTTTTGGTCAAAGCTGGCCACCAAACGATAGCGCCGTAAGTAGGAATAGGACGCACAACGGCTGTGTACATCCAAAGGATCACCTTTGACTGGAGTCCCCATTTCTTACCGAATGTTTTATTACAGGCATAGAAGGCTACACTTGCCTTCTTAATTCGCTGTTCTTTATTGAGTTTCCAACTAAGTTTCGGGTCTAGAACCGTGCCTAGGTATTTTGCACTGGAGCAAAGCGAGAGAGGCTGACCATCTAGCTTGGGAGGGGGGTGAATGCCGGTACCTTGGTTTTGGTGGTAAACAGCATCATTTCAGTCTTCTTCGGATTTACTCCGAGGCCACAGCTCGTAGCCCATTAGTGTACCTTATCCAGAGCCCTCTCCATGAGTTGACTTATCGTGGAGAGGAACTTTCCTGATACTAGTATAACCATATCATCCGCGTACGCAACCACCTTCAAACCCTCCCTATCAAGTCGCACCAAGATTTTATTGATTGCCATTAACCAGAGCAGGGGGGGAGATGACTCCGCCTTGTGGAATTCCTCTGTTTACCGTCTTAGTTGTACTATTGTTGCCTCGTGTTGCTTGGATTATACGAGTACTGAGCATAGAAACTATCCATTGGCTAATAAAGCCTTCTACACCTAACTCGGTGAGAGATTCCTGAATAGATTCAGTGAAAATGTTGTTGAAGGCTCATTCTATATCAAGAAATGTGGCGAGAGTATATTCTTTGTAGTGAAGAGTTTTTTCCACTGTACGCACGACCTCATGAAGAGCAGTTTCTGTGGACCGCCCTTTGAGATACGCATGCTGGGATTTCGACAGTGGAGAACTCAGGTTATCGCGGACATAGAAGTCTAGGATACGCTCTAAAGTTTTCAAAACAAAGGAGGACAGGCTTATGGTTCTAAAATCCTTTACGGATTCATGTCCACGATGGCCCGCCTTGGGGATGAAAACCACTTTGACACGTCTCCAGGTTTGGGAAACATGGCTTAGGTTTAAGCAACTCCTATAAATCGGTAATAGCCAGGGAATTGCTATGTCTTGCAATTTCTGCATCATAATAGGAATGATGCTGTCAGGGACAGGTGACTTATAGGGAGAGAAGCTATTTATAGCCCAGGAGACTTTATCCTCCGTAATAATGTTTGTAATGTTATCCCAAGCTGCCAGTGGCGTACAGGTGGAACTAGCTTGTCCTACTCTAATCTCACTGCAGCCTGGGAAGTGAGTACTCATCAGGAGTTCCAGAGATGCTGCAGAAGAATCCGCCCAGCTTCCATCCGTCTTTTTAAGAAAGGACGGGTTGCTATGCCCTTTAGACAACATTTTGCTAAGCCTTGCGGATTCTTTGAGGGACTCGATAGACTGGCAGTAATCTTTCCAGCCCTGTTTTTTGGCCATTCTGATGGACTCTTTATATATTTTTAGGCAGTCCTTGTAGGGTTGCCAGAAGTTGTAAATGTAGCAGATATTGAAGATCGCTCTGGTCATCTTCCTAAGGTAGCATTATCTCCCATCCTGCTCCAGACCTCATACCATCATATTTTCTTCTCTACAACTTGTTCCGAGAGTATGTAATTTAGGTACATACCTTGTTCGCAAAATGGGCCAGCACGTGGCCTGAGTGAAAAGGATAATTCGTCACATCCCACATTGCATTGCAAGCGATAAACCCGATATTTAAACAAAGTTTTGATGACATATTCGATACACGTAGCTTTAACGTATAAAGATGCATGTCTGCTACTCCAGTTTTGAAGCTGATAACATAATTAGATCCAAAGTCCGGCAGACCAAAAACTCTTTTTATAAGTTCTAAGAAGCACAACGGCACAAGTTCTAGAAACCAAACTCACTTTCTGGGAGCAGATTAAGTCCACATCGGATAGGAAGGCAAAGATCACCACAGCACTGAGCAGACTTATAGCGAACGTAGGTGGCACAAAAATTAGCAAACGTAAGCTTCTGATGTCGACTACGCACTCTATACTCTTGTATGGCTGCGATATTTGGGCTGACCCATTCAATCAGAAAAATACACGGAAGTAGGAGCGGAAACAGAAGCTACAGAATGGAATCAGCTCATGAAGCAGAAGTGGCAAAACATGTGGAACGACGGAACGAGGGGAAGGTGGACCTACAGGTTGATCAGAGACGCTACTGCATTGATGGAGCGGGAGCACGGTGAAGTAAACTATTATACCACCCAGTTCCTCAACGGACATGGATACTTCAACCGGTACCTGCACAAGATGGGAAAAGTAGGGAGCACTGTCTACCAATACGGATGGTCCGTGGAAGACGTTGTGTATCACACCTTTTTCAGCTGTAAACGTTTTACAATAGGAAGGAATAGCCCGGAGTCAGAGATAGGTAACTCTTCCCCAGAAAGTACCATAAACAAGATGGTTTCGGGTATCGATATGTGGAATAAAATATCTTTATTCATCGAAGCGGTATTCAGATCGTAAAACAGAGTAGAAGAAGTAAACATACCCTCGGTAAGTTTACCAAATTGATGAAAGCCTTACCGGCAAGATATTATAAGCCCGCATCAGGAAACAAATGTGAAAAAGCCGATCCCCAAAGGGGAAAGAAAACGACACCAGTCTAAAGTAATGCTTAAGCGGTCCTGGAGTGGATGGTGTTAGGTTGAAAAGGTGAATAGAAGTCTCAGACAGAGCGGGACTATTTATCGTGCGCATTGGTGTTTTTCCACTACGCCCTAGGTAAAAAAAAGGCAATCCTGACACAAAACCGGGCGGCTTTGGACAGCTGAAATCAAGTATTCCGAGCTTATTTTTTCTATCTTCTCGCTCGTCGCTCAGCAACTACGTGGCCACACCCATATGATTTCATAGGATTTTCTTGCATCACTCAATCGCTTAGTCGCTCGCCGCTTCGGCTTTAGCCGAACCAGAACACCATTCCACAACAAACCACCTCACACATACAAGGGAGCTACTAACTTAGATCAATTTAATAATCGTCTACACCACTTTTACTAAAGGCGTTTTCGTTCGCGATTGCGAAGGCCTATAACAGACTGCATGAAGTTGGCTGCTATTACAACAGGGTTTCTTCAGCTAGCATCCTCTATGCATCTAAGTCTATCCAAAAGACTTTCAAATTATATTTTAGACCGGACGAAACTAGTCTGCTAAGCTAACTACCTGTTTCTTAGAATGGCGGCAAGTTTAATTCGCAGCTGTATCTTTCGCGTCAGTTGTCCATACATTTCCTCGTTGTTTTTTTTATGATTTAGAATGCCTACGTCGATTGTTGCTCATGTATGGACTGCTACTGCGCTAATAGGTTTTGAGCAGATTGGCAACCATTCGCCGGTGGTATGGTGTTGTGATTATGTGTTCGGTTGTACATGGTAGATTGTCGGTTCATAACACCCAGAGTTAAAAAAAAAAAAATTAAAAATACTGTGAAGCAAAGCAAATGCAAAAGAACACTAACTCCTCGGCTAATTCGAACGCAACGTATGGAGTATAAAATGGAACCTAATACCACTGCAGCTTAAAGAATATTTACATCCATTTCTCCTATTTTTCTACTCCATGCCTAGTTGCATTTAAAGTACTATATTCTTAGGCGTTACTCAATAAAAAACAAAAATAAATACGAGTATTGTCCGCAATAGCTCTTCAAGTGGCTGGACCTAGAATCTCGCAACTACTCGTGTTGTGTGCGCTATATTTTTTCACATGAATGGAAGGGACTTACAGTTTAGTGCTCCATACGAAGGGCATTTCGTTTTTGAGAAGCTTTTTCGTGACAACAATACTCTCGGATACTTGCCAGACATTCGCGAGAGGTGGGACCGTGAAAAAACTTTCTGGTGTTTTCTGGGATCCGAACATGGAACCTCACGCGCAATGATCTGACGCACTATCCACTGCGCCGCGGTGCCCACAGGCATTATGTTACTTAATAGTAAAAAAAAGTATTGAAGAGATCGGTCACCTAGAATTTGGAAACTAGATTCCTTGTGAGATAAGACGTTATGATTAAGCTATTGACACCTTGAATTTGGAAACTTACATTCTTTGTGAGATAGGACGCTAGGATTAAGCTATTGCTTGCATAAGACTCCACTAGTAAGGCATTCTTCTGTGAATTCAGTGTGTTGATTGTAACCTGACCGACCTGCCTGATAGCAGTATTGCGATGCGAATTTAGCGCACGAATCCCTGCTTGTAACATACTAGGGGAGGCTTCTATTCCTCTGAGTATCTCAAATTAAAATTATACAGACGGGCCTCAAACTATTTTATTATTTTTTTATTATTATTTATTTATTTATATATTATACTAAATAATTTAACTGGATACTACAAGATATCTTATCTTTAATTAAGTATCTAAAATTGAGATTACAAATATAAAATTTAATTAGAAAAAGAAAGTGAAAAATAAAAATTAATGAAAATGTACGCTTTACAAACATAGCAATAGCATTTATGCGGTTGTTAGCTCTGATTTGACAATGCTAAAAATAATTTCCTGCGAAATGTGACTGGTGATGTAGTGCCTTGCAATTCTTGTGGAAGGTTATTCCACAGTCGAATTGCTTGGACAAAGTAGGACCGCTCTCCAATAGTGTGTTCAAAACGGGATATTATTAACTTCAACCCTCTGCGCGACTGAGCAAAAAGTAGCATTTCACGCAAAAATTCAGGACATTTACCATGAATAATGTTAAAAAGCTTCAAAATATTTCTAAAGTGATGGTATATATCTAATTTTAAACCTAACAGTGACCCGTTTAGATGCGAAACACTTCTATGCCTTGGAATATTATGAATAAACCGAATACAGTCGTTAAAAGCTACATTCATTTTACGCTTACAATCATAATCAAGACAAGGGTACACAGAACAATTATACGTGAAAAAGGGGAGTAACAAGCTTTTAACTAAACGGCATTTGATTGTTATAAGCAGTGAATACGATGAAGACCTCAGCCCACGTAGACCAAAATATATCCTTTTTACAGTATCCGAAACGGCATCACAGCAGGTTAAGGTGCTATTGATTTGATATCCTAGATACCTGACTTTGTCTACATATTGAATAATGTTGCCATTTAGAACAAGGGCGGGATAATCAGAGGAGTCAATTTTCTGCCGTGAGCAAATAATTCCTAAAGTCTTTAAAAGATTAAGTTTCAGATTATTAAAATCTGACCACCGTTGTATATTTACGAGGTCCTCATTTAGATATTGGGCGCTTTCTTTTTGCTGGACTGTTGAAGAGTGTCAAATGGATTTCTGTCATGCTACAAGCTAGCCTCGGTTTAAAACAGCTGTTTAGCTTTAATATCTTACATGGGGCTGATGACCCTTTTACATACATCAATTTACAATGGAATTAGGTTTTGAATGTGTGCGCTTCTAAATGGTATAATACCTATACATTGAGTTGGTAGAGCTTTAAATGGTGCTTTCTCTTTCCTCAAGTCGGCCATTAATAAGGGTTTAGAATATATTAGTCTAGTTAGCTAGAGTGTATAACTAGCTGATTCTTATGGGTCTGGTTACTGTTGGAAAGAGAAAGCATGCCTTTGACCGATCTAGCCTTGTACATTTGACAGCTTCAGTTCTATATTTACTCGCGTGGTGTTCAGTTTAATATTTGTGTTTCACAAATATAAATAATAATAATTACTATTTTTTTGTGCGTTGTTACTAGTTATCGATGATATTTGTATTTCATATATACGTATCTCGATAACTAGTTCAATGGGCATAAAACCTATTTCATCGTGAAGTGTCAAATGTGCTCGGTTTCGACTTTATGTCGACATGTGTGCTGCATGTTGTGTGTTGCGTGTTGGGTGTCGTGTTGTGTTTTTGTTGGGAACCAACAGCGTGGTTATAAAATGTGCTTGTTCCTTCGTCAGTTCCAGTATCGTGGCTATTAAATTGGTAACTGATATCCAAACATGATTTCACATTAAAGCAGTCGTGTGTGATGTTCAGATACATGAGCTGGTAGACAAATATTGAAGAGAATTCCTTACTTTAAAAAAATGTGGTAAGATATCCAAGGTCATTGCTGCATGATAATTTCTTATCCGAGGACCAGAGAACATTCCCTTAAATTGCTTCAGAGAAAGAGGGAGAACAAATCTGCTTGCAATTGAGATTCAGCAACAGGCACCATCACAATTATCATCACACAACGAATTCCAAAGGAGCACTCCGAAGTGTTGTTACTTCTTTATCTCATACCACACACGACTATGTCCGGATATAACTGGCCACAATCCAGTTCATTTTGTCCAGTACACACAGATTGGCCAGCATTGCACATCTCCACCTTCACCGAAATGCAAATGTAAGTGGCCACCGCTACCGCACTTGTTTGCTGGGGATACCAAGGATTTCAGAGAGAAATATATGGAATCCTCCATGCTCTTGACTAGGACAAGCCACACATGACGACAACGATGGTTGGCAGGCATTAATTTCCACTTCAATATGATTTGAGAGGCTATGCAAACCTAATACCAGGTGATCCTTGTATGGCGTCAAACGATTGTTTTTCTTTGCCTTTGGACAGTAGGGCAGGTTAAACACGTACCATGTACGTGGAAAAAATGCGCTTGCTTTTTGCGTACATGTGAGATACACCTATACATGCCTAGCAGCACATTTGTGTAGATACAACATCATCGTCGTGTTTCTTTGTGGAAACCCGTACCGAGTGCAGTTTGGAAGGAAACGATATTTTCTCAACAGATTGGATTGTATCCAAGCGTGGATGGGACAGCCGGCGAGGGTAATATTTCGTCCGGCTAAGAGTCCTTTGTGAATTTTCAACAGATTTCCATTTCTATATCTTTCCTCGTAAGCTTTCATCTTTCCAGGATGGTGCTGCAGCTCATTTTTTTTCTTTTTATCTCGCTGGGAGAAAGAGAGAATTTGCCAACAGAAAGATTTATTTAATCCGAAAGTTTGTGCATTAAAAATCAGATGCACCTACTAGAAACACAGCTCTGCTCTGGCGCTGGGTGTTCAGTGTTCATACCATGGAAATGGAACAACCCGTCTGGTTTATTTGAATGAAAAACGAAAGAATGAAAAAAAAAATTTTAACGTGAGACCCTTAAAGGTACTTGCAGCTGATTGAGTTTACGACTTAATCAATAGAATGAACAGAAAACTCATGGATAAGGTGAGATACAAGGCAGGAGAGCGAACTTTTTCTCCATAAATGTGCTGGAGTTAGGCCAAGAAGGATATCCAGACACCAGCGCCGAAGGCAAATTGAATCTGTCCGAAACAATGAGAGAAAACGCAAGGCAGTTAGGCTGGGCTGGGCAAAAGTGTGGAAGCATTTTAAAGGAAATAATCCTAATGGAGATTATTCGGATCGAACGGATTTGAACAAGAGGGGGCCAAAGTGTTGAAATGATGATTGTAATGAATGCGAACCGATGAATAAGTAATTGGATGGATTCATTTGAATTTTTACCGGCTTCAGCTGATAATGGAGATCAAGTTTAGCGTTCAATTGGTTTGTTTCTATTGCTGAAGTGAAGAAGGTGACGCTGGAGGGCTTTAAGTTGAAGGGAAAACTTAGTCTGGGGTTGGTATTGTAGTACTTTTACAAAGTTTTTTTTTTTTTAAGGTAGATAAAAATCTCTATAAGAGCCATCGGCGCGTACTCATAGCAGTGTGAGATTTTTACTCGCTCAAAAACCTCCCTTCAACAAATTTCTTTTTTGACTTACTACAATAAAATGTTTAGCTTATCGAGTAGTTTTTGCTTCGCGAAATTAAAAAGTTTGGCAAGTACCTTTCCCCTGAAAGGTCCTGCTAGTTCCGAAATTTAAACGTTGAACATACACCGAGTTGATATCGCACTAGGTCAACAGGTTTACTCCTTCCCTCACCAAGGATTTGAAGGACTGAATTCTGGGCATGTCCTTGTAACCGATATTTATGCTTACGCGCGAAGTTTTAAAATTCATCTTCGACAAAGCAGAGAGGTTCTAAAATTGTGGACCTTTTGGATGGGTGGAAGCTCTTCCTGTCAGGAGTCGCACCCTCAATGTCTGCTCAGGCGGGAGTGAGAATACTCACAAGTCCCAGGTTGACAGATAGAGTATTGGAGTGGATACCATTAGGAGGGAGAGTTGCGATCTTAAAGCTCAAGCTTGAAAGATCAACTCTGGCATTGGTGCAGGTGTATGCACCGAACCTTCAGTCAGAGTACGCAGCTTTCTTAGATGAAGTTGATGTTGGAACGTGATCACAGATCTGCAAATAAGATGTTCTGGCAGACCGTCCGCAGACTCAGAGGAAAAAAGTTGAATATCGTTGAAGGAGTTAAATCCAAAGACGGTACACTTCTTTCCAATGAGGAGGACATCTTACGCAGATGGAGCGAGCACTTTTCAGAATTGCTCAATCCCGAACAACACCGAAGATGACAGACCTATTGCCGAGAGTTGGGCGGAAAGTAGACCTACGGTAGAGGAAGTAACTCTGGCGATCAAAGCGCTAAAAGTTGGCAAATCTGCTGGTGTGGATGAAATTCGGCCAGAAATGCTCAAGGCTTTAGGTAAAGAGGGAGTGCAATGGCTCTCGCGTGTCATTAAAGTGGCCTGGGAATGCGGTGAAACACCTGGTGATTGGCAAATGGGGGTGATAGTTCCTCTTTTTAAAAAAGGGGACAAAAGAGATTGCGCCAACTATAGGGGTATAGCTCTTTTAAGTCTCCCTGGAAAAGTCTTCGCTAAGGTGTTAGAAACGCGTTCCATAGCTGTGGTTGAGGACAGTTTGGGGGATGAGCAGTGAGGTTTTCGTCTCGGTAGAAGCACAATCGACCAGTTATTCACTCGCAGAATAGTTTTTGAGAAGGCCTGGGAGTATGCTAAACCTGTCTACACTTGTTTTGTGGATTTGGAAAAGGCATATGATAGGGTTCCTCGAGGCAAACTCTGGAGTGTTCTGCAGGAGTATGGGATTGCTGGTTCCCTGTTAAGGGCGATTCAGTCTTTATATACAAACTGTAGAGACTGTGTTCGGATAAACGGTGTTAAGTGAATGCCTTTCACTGTGGGCGTTGGACTCCGCCAGGGGTGCGTTTTGTCACCTCTCCTTTTCATTGTATATATGGATTGGATGTTGCAGCGCAGCCGTGACGGGGAATGTTTCAAAGTGGGAGACCTAAGGATTGGTCATCTGCTCTTTGCGGATGAATTGGTCATCCTTGGGTCCTCTCAAACCGATTTGTAGCCGTTTGTGATGATGCTGAAATGAAGATCAGCGTGAACAAGACAGAAGCAATGGTCGTTTCCAAAAAACCCATTCAGTGCACTCTGCATGTTAGTGGAGCTCCATTGAAGCAGGTGGATAAGTTGAAGTACCTCGGGGTTTTATTCATGAGTGATGGGAAGAGCAATGTCGAGTTATCCTGTAGAATTGGTCAGGCTGGATCAATTTTGAGAGAGCTTGGCCAATCTGTTATAAGGAAGGCCCAACTTAGTGTTCAAGCTAAGATATCGGTTTTTAACTCGGTGTATGTTCCAACTCTCACCTGTGGTCATGAAATTTGGGTCGTGACTGAAAGAATAAGATCGCGGATACAAGCTGCCGAAATGAGGCTCCTCCGCGGTGTTGCTGGAATAACTCGTAGGGATCGAGTGCGCAACACCAGAGTACGCGAGGCACTCAATGTTGAGCAGCTACTTCTCCGAACGGAACGATCTATGCTTCAATGGTTTGGTCACGTAGTGCGTATGCCCCCAGACCGGCTTCCAGTTGGTTGAACCAAGTCCGACATCTCTCCTGGAGCCGTTTAGGGATTCGTCCTGACGAATTGGAGTCAATGGCGGAGGATCGAGAAGGATGGAGAGTCCACCTGAGCATCCTACCCCCGCCACCCTTATGAAGGATTAGCGGTCCATTTGAAAATGTATGTATGTATGTATGTATCTTCGACTATCGCAATTTCGAGATCTCTGTGGATACCGATGTTTGTGATTTACCAAGGTGCATTTGACGATTGCTCTTAGAACTTTATTTCCAAAAGTAATGAGGAAACAAGGGGCAAACAAGATGTATATGGCAGAATCGGAACGGATAGTAATTCCAGAAGCGATTAAACGAGCGATAGAAACGTTT
Source organism: Brachypalpus laphriformis (assembly GCA_945910035.1). Lineage (NCBI taxonomy): Eukaryota > Metazoa > Arthropoda > Insecta > Diptera > Syrphidae > Brachypalpus > Brachypalpus laphriformis. Next base: position 194,035,493 of record OX246754.1, on the reverse strand, counting down.
TCCCCTCACAAGACCGCAGGATCGGATGGTATTTTCCCAGCTTTAATACAATGCGGGCAGACTTCATTGTACCTAGGTTATATACATTACGTGCCTAGCAAAAGTCTCTATACCGGTAACATGAAGAGAGATAAGTGTGGTGTTTCTTCCAAAAATGGGAAAGAAGGACTACAACAAAGCGAAGTCCTTCAGACCGATCAGCGTAACATAATTTGTGTTGAAAACGATGGAAAGTGGATCCCTAGAACAGTAGACGACATGCGTACAGAACTAACAGGCCTACGGAAACACCGCTACACCAGTTTGTACGCGTTGCGGAAGAGAAGATACATACCGGAGGTGTTGCAATGACGACAATAATGGACATTAAATGTGTTTTTTTTTATAAAATATGCTTCGAAAATCTGAGATTAGCTTTAGAGAAACGCAGGGTTAACCCATTGGTGGTGAGATAGGTGGACAATATTCTGAAAAATAGGGCGATAAATATTCAGAGGGGAACTTCAAGACTTAGAGGAAGGGTTAGCAGAGGCTGCCCGCAGGAAGGAGGGTTATCACCTGCTCTGTGGAACATAACTCTGGACTCTCTCCTGAAAAGACTTGAGGGGACCGGCATGCACACTGTGGGATATGCCGACGACATAGCATAAATGGCAAGAGGCAAATTCATGAATGTCACAGCAGACATTTTGAGGAATGCTCTCAAAGTGTTGGAACGGTGGTGTCAGGAACAAGGGCTATCCATTAATGTGGAATAAACTGATTTAGTCATTTTCAGAAGAAAAGGGAAGGATCTGGAGCTTCAGTCCTTGACACTTTTCGGATCGGAGCTAAAGGTGACCGGACCGGTAAAGGACAGTTAAGTGTCTGGGTATTTACCTAGATAGTGGACTAACTTGGAACTTTCATGTGGAAGAGAAAATCCGGAAGGCGTAAAGTGTTTCATCATGGTAAACGGGTATCTGAACAAAAACGACCTCTAGCCGAGGTCAGCATACTGGATGTGTACGGTGATAGTTAGACCAATTATCTCATATGCGTCAGTTGTATGGTGGCAAATAGCCTCCCACAAAACTGTAAAGATGCACCTGGATAGGGTTGAACATATGGCCTGTGTAGGGATCATCGGTACAATACGGATGACACTAACATGTACAATGGAAGTGATACTGGGTATTCTGCCGCTGGACTTATTTATAAAAAAAGCGGCGGCATCGACTGCACTTCCTCTACACTGAGATGACAACTGGCACTGGCACGATACTATCTATGGACATAGGAAATTCCTAGATCTCATGAAAAAATGGGATTAGGGAGTTGAATATGCCCACGGATAAAATTATTTGCATATATAAAACAATTCACTTTGTGAGGGTATCTTTCTTCAAAGGCTGAGGTGGGCTCGCCGGCCCCAGGGTTAACCCAAAGGAACACCCTAGACTTTGGGAAAGAGGTACTTTATTTATAAATGGAATGGTTCTATACAATATTGTTGCGTTAACAATGCAAATGGTTCTTAGCTAACAATATTTATACGTAACAATAGATGTATAACTTAACGCTAATGTTGGTCGTCCTGCGGCTGGTTCTGGTACGGCCCGGGGTTATGCGTCCTGTTGTCTGGCTCGGTTCGGTACGTCGTCTGGAAGGAGTTTCAGTCTGCACTTAGGGCAGGCTTCGATGGTCGCAGTCCGCACTTAAGGCAGGCTTGCGATGACCCAGTCCGCACTTAGGGCAGGCTTAGGAAGGATCCAGTCCGCACTTAGGGCAGGCTTGGAAAGTAGCCGTCCGCACTTGGGGCAGGCGTGCTGTGACCCAGTCCGCACTTAGGGCAGGCTTGGGAAGGATCCAGTCCGCACTTAGGGCAGGCTTGGAAAGTAGCCGTCCGCACTTAGGGCAGGCGTGCTGTGACCCAGTCCGCACTTAGGGCAGGCTTAGGAAGGATCCAGTTCGCACTTAGGGCAGGCTTGGAATGTAGCCGTCCGCACTTAGGGCAGGCGTGTTGTGACCCAGTCCGCACTTAGGGCAGGCTTGGGAAGGATCCAGTCCGCACTTAGGGCAGGCTTGGAAAGTAGCCGTCCGCACTTAGGGCAGGCGTGCTGTGACCCAGTCCGCACTTAGGGCAGGCTTAGGAAGGATCCAGTCCGCACTTAGGGCAGGCTTGGAAAGTAGCCGTCCGCACTTAGGGCAGGCGTGCTGTGACCCAGTCCGCACTTAGGGCAGGCTTAGGAAGCATCCAGTCCGCACTTAGGGCAGGCTTGGAAAGTAGCTTAACAAAGGGCGGCAAATCCGCTGTAGCTTACTCGGTTTGTTTCTCTCAGAAGGGGAGAAACCTATCGGACGGGCCGGCTATAGCTAGTAGCAGACCCGTGGATTATTGCCCATTCACCGAGGTGAAGGCAGAAAATTCGGTGGAAAGTCGTAAGACCAATTCCGAGAGGCTGTCAAGAGTACACTGGATTGGTACCACCACGCTTGAGCAGACTCTCCCGACTGACTCTCATCCACTCTCCTTTATGGAAAAATCCTGCAAGACGAGAATCTGAATCTTGAGTCAATGCAAAATTTCCTCCACATTCTCATCTGCGATCTTTCTATTTACTTTTTCTCCTATTGCACTATTCCCCTTTTTCTCCGTTTCCTCTTGTTTGACAGAAGATTTGGAGAATATTCGCTGTTTCGCAACAGATGGCGGCCTCAGCATTAGGTGGTTAGTGAGGTGTGCGTAGAGTGTGGATGATCGCTTCTGTGATGGTGGATTATGTCACTTCGTTACAACTTATATTAGATACTATATATATTAAACCGTGAAATAGGTATAAAAACATAAAATAGATACACATTTACATAAATCAAAATATTATCAAAATCGCAAGTATCATCAAATCACTTACGTTGCCACTGATGGAGCTGCTGTCAGTTTTCTTTATCTGTAAATCCGATACCTTTACCTCAGAGTGCAGCGATTTCAAAACATCTTGGTGAAGAGAAGTTGTTTTTTATTTCTTTGTCAAAACTACGTAGCTGGCGGTTTCGGTTGTTTTGTGAAGCAAGATTTTTCTTAAGTGCCGATATTTTGAAACTATCTTTAAAGAATAATAATGAATTCTATGCTGTATTATGTGTCTATCGTCTTCACAGATACAGTGCTTCGGTTTTTATGGAAGAATTTTCAAATCTTTTAGATAATGAAAAATCGAAAAATTTTATTATTTTGGGTCACTTGAATTTAGAAATTTTAGAGAATTGCGATTTTAGTTCTACATATATATTTATCTTTGCTGGCTTCTTATGGGATAAAATGAACCTCGTTAATTAACGAACCAACTAGATCGATTTCTGGTAAATGCTTAGACCATATCTATGTCTTTTTTACTCATGTTTCCTTAAATTCTTGTCAAAAGTGTATTTTCGATTTGAGTATCACTGACCACGCAATGACCGGTTTATTGGTGGACACTCCTATGGTTAAAAAAGAGTAGATTCTAGTTCTCTCGTTATGGTAACTAAAAGTGACTTCGCCAAACTCAAAACATGTCTCCGTTATGAGCTTTGGGAATATGTTTTCTCAGAAAACAGTGCCTCTAAATCTACGATCTTTTCACAGCAACTCATTTTAAACATATTGCGATGTCTACCAACAATATATTCTTAATAAAACCATTAAAGAGGCTAAAGCCTTGGATTTTTACCTTTTTATCAAAAACTGAGATCGAAAAAATGTCCGAAATACTATGACTAGATAGTTTAGACAACTATTTCGTCCTAGCTGGAGATTTGAACTCGAAGCACTCGGCTTGGTTGAACTCAAGGGCGAACGGAAGAGGCAACTTCCTAAACCGCTTTATTGAGGAAAACCAGGTCGAATATAAAATCAAATTATACAGCCCAGTTGTACCAAGTTTTCCTTCTGAAAATTCATATCTTGATCTTTGCAATGCGGACGCACGATTGCAAATTCAAACGATCCACGATAATAAACTTTCTATATTGCCGTATGATAGCGACCATAATGCAATAGTTATGCCCGTGACATTTGCTGGCGACTCTACGTTTAGCTTCGCAACGCAGCACGGCGTCCCTAAATTGAATTTTAGGCAGACTGATTGGTGCAAATTTCAACGTTGTGCCATCAGAAAATATAGGAACTGCTTTTCCTCTTCTAATATTCCTAGTAATAGGAATCTTTCTAACGAGGAATGCGATTCCTATATCGGGAATTTAAATACGGTGGTATTACCAGCTATGGAGTCGTCAGTTCCGAAAATTAAATCCAAAGACAGAATTGAATGTTATCTAAACCATGACATTAAGACCTGCAAACCTACAAAAGCTTTTTAATCACTCAGATAAATCGTATACGACGTCAGTTTCAAGGGGAATTGCCCAATTTAAAGCTGCAAAGGTTAAAATCACTTCTGAGAAGTGTGAAGACACTGATAAATCAGCAGTTCGGAAATAGTGTCAACGATTATTGGAGGCAACGCGCTGAAAATACATTGAAGTCCGATTCCAGGAATATGTTTCCTAAAATTAATCAGATATTCAAGCCTCGGAACATTATCAAAATTCCAAAACTGAAAATTCCACTGTCTTTCCAGTCTCTTCTCTCTCAGGCGGAGATTAATAGCCAGCACTGCCCCATTATAGATAACCATTTCGTTATAGATAATGGAGCGGACATACTAAACTTAATCGGCTATCATTTTGAGGCAATCCATGCTAAGGATCTACCAAGCTGCAGAACTAGCGAAGTAAATGAGGAACTGTCGAGGTTTCGCAACAGCGAAACACGAACTCTTCTGAGATTCTCTGAGTGATTAAAAGCGGACCAGCAGATGAACAGACTGACAATTACTTTACAACACTAGACGAACTGACATACATATTTAGGAAACTAAATAACAAAAAGTCAAGTGGTTTAGATGACATTCCCAATATTATTCTAAAGCATATACCGAACGAAATTATACGGTAATATTGCGTAATATTTATTAATATGTTAGACAACTGCTACTTCCCGAGTTATTGGAAAACATCGAATGTTTTTCCAGTAATCAAAAAGAAGAAGGATCCTGATCCTTCCAATTATAGGCCAATAAGTCTCTTGCCTAATATCGGGAAGGTTTATGAAGTTGTAAGTCTATTTTGTTCGTGTGCGAAAGAAAGGAGATTATACCGCGGAACTAATCTGGGTTCAAGAGAAACCATTCGGCGGTGCACGTTGTTACAAAATTGATTTCTGACGTTAGTTGGAATCTTAACGCCAAAAAAAGTACAGCTGCCTGTCTGGTGGATATCGAAAAAGCCTTCGAGACGGTTTAGATCGACGGGCTTTTATATAAACTTATCAGATATGAATTTCTGCATCATCTTATAAAGATGATTACATCTATGGTATATGAGAAGAAATTCGTGGTAACAGATGGACAATACACGACGACTAAGGTTTTTAATGTCACCAATGGGCTCCCACAAGGCACAGTTACAGCACCGCTTCTGTTCAACATATATGTTTCCGAAATGCTACAGGGTTTGGATGATTCTCTAGCGTTTGTTGACGACGTTATTCTGTATGCAAGTGGCTCAAAAATACAAGGCATTCAAGGTGAACTTCAAAATAATTTTGATAAGCTCCAAACATTTTGCTCCGAATGGAAGCTTAAGATCAACCACGCGAAATGTGAAACTATACTGTTCCGCACCTCAGTAAGACGCGGTAATTCAGATTTGAGACGCAACTGGAAAAATTTACGAATCACGAGTTCTAATGGTCTTCGCATCGAATCAAAGATTGTTGTGAAATATCTAAGTGTCCATTTGGACAAATTTTTATACTATAATGAACATATTAATACACAGTTAAAAAAGGCAAAAGCAGCATTTATGTACCTCAAACGCTTTTTTTACTCCAACTATCTGAGATCTGACGTGAAGGTCATATGTTACCAAGCTTTTGTTCGTACAATCCTGACTTATGCGAGTCCAGTATGGTGGAACATAAGTCCATTGTATATGGAAAAGCTCCGGTTATTTGAGAGAAAATGTATTCGAGCATGTATGCGGATGAACAGAAGCGCACATTCCGACTTTCGACATTATGTCTCCAATAAGAGGCTACTCGAAGCTTCCGGTGTATCCAGAATCGACAATTTCATTCTGGATCTTGTGAGGAATCATTTTGCACGGTCAGCAAACGTTACAGAGAACGAACTTGTGTCAGGTCTATTTTAACCTAATCCTGGGTATTTCGAAAATACTATGGAGAGTGGATATATAACACCTGAGGCATTCTTGCGTCTGAATGCACACGGTTATTTATCGGACTCAACCAACGTGCCAATTATCTGTCACGTTGCTAGAAGGGCAACAGATAAACGTATTCTCAATAGGCCTATTGACTCGGGTGATCGAAATGCCGTCCTAAGATACTGCGTAAGCATACCTGAAAGGGATATAATTAACACCGACCGGTTTAATCGGGAGAAATACTGGTGGCTCGACTGGGTTGAAGCTAATGTGTAGGTTAAGTAGTACTGGGCCCTGGTATGAAATTTTTGGTTCTCCGGTTAAAAGGGGAATGACATTTGTCATTCGCTGATCCTTTGTATAGACAGGCTGGAGATCGCATATCAGGGCCCAGTTCTGTCGTAGGTTAAGTTAGGTTTAACCTAGAATAAGTTAGTTTTATTTGTTTTCCCCTCTAGTTTAGTTGAATAAAAATAATAAACATTTGTATAAGGTTTTTCCACATTTCTCCTTAAAACAAAATATAAAAATAGCATTAAAAAATAAATAAAATAAAATAAAATAAAATAAAAAATAATGAAAATATACCAAGTATATAAAAATCATATTGTAAGTATTGAGAACCCTTCAGGTCAGATACTTTAAGTTGTAATTATTGCTGTAGTTTTTGGGTTTATTTAAACAATATAATGTATAATAGTGTATAAGTGGATAAGGCGAACCCCACATGCGGATCAGTAGAAATGCGGTGAAGCGGGGGGGTTGTGATCCCTTGTTTTCGGATCATAGCCTCGCTGATAAAAGGAAGAAGAATAGTGTATAAGTGGATAAATAAACAAGCAGAAAAAAAACAAAAAAATAAAGCTATTCAAAAGAATAAGCTTACAGTAAAGTGTGCAGTACATCCACAGAATCGTAATTCTTACACTGTGGCTTCATGTCGTTAATTTAACAAGCTTCCTCCTTCAATCAAGACACTGAGACTACCAGCTGCGTTTAAAAGACAACTAAAACATTGGCTTTTAAACGTAGATATGGAATCTCTTCTTAGTGGTCAAACATAGGCATTTCTGACGTTCTGGTGATATGAATTTTCTTTTTCGTTGTTTTTTAAATCGTTTTTCAATTTTTTTGATTTCGTTGTGGAGTTGGGTATAGAGACACGATAGACGCAGAGCTAGACGACTTGTAGCAGAATGAGATTGGATGGAAACTTTACTTAGGGTAATTTTGGAAAATTGAGATATTGTGTATGAATGATTAAGTTGGACTTACTTACTTATGTCCTGTATCCCCTTGTGGGTCCTAGGGCCTCTACTACGCCTACGCGCCATCGTGTACGGTTTCTGGCAATGTGTCTGAGTTCTCCCCAACTTTTCACTAACTGCCGTGCCTCCTTCTCGACTGTTCTGCGCCATGTTCTCCTCGGACCGCCAGGTCTTCTGCCATCCTGAGTTAGAGGGTTCCATTGCACAGCATGGTTCGCTATGGAGCTGTCACCCTTTCGGAACGTGTGACCAATCCACTGCCACTTCCGCCGTTGGATAGTTGTGCCTATTGGTTCCTGACCCGTTCTCTCGTAAAGATGTTCGTTAGAGATACGATTGGGCCAGAAAATCCTTAAGATATTGCGCAGACACCTATTAACGAACGTTTGCAGCTTTCTGGTGATAGTAGTGGTCACTCTCCACGTGCTGCAACTATATAGCAGCACGGATTCAACGTTGGAGCGGAACAGTCTTATTTTGGTGCTCAAACTGATTGCATTGCTTAGCCATATTTTGGACAACATCCCGAACACGGACTTTGCTTTGGCGATCCTGTTGGCTATATTCAGTTCGGTTCCACCATCGGTCGAGACAATACTCCCAAGATACTGGAAATCCTCTACTCTCTCTACCGGTTGTCCAGCAATGCATATTTGAGCCGATGAGTTAGTTCCAAGGCTGATGATTTTAGTTTTTGCCGTATTAATTTTCAGCCCGACGACACCTGCTCCCTCTCCACATCTGCTGTCATTTGGTGGAGGTCCATAATTCTGTGGGAGAGTAAGCATACATCGTCTGCGTAGTCAAGATGTTTCAGTTGAGATGTAAGAGTCCAACGAATTCCTCCGTTTCCCGTCGACAAAGCTGCATGAAGCACATCGCTAATCACCAATAGGAATAATATTGGTGAAAGGATACAGCCTTGTCTTACCCCACTTTGGATCTCAAATTCCTCAGACAACCTTCCCCTGTGCAGAACGTGACATTTGGAGCCTTCATATGCAGCTTTGATAATAGCAATTAATTTATCGGGAATGCCTCTCCTGCGTAAGGCACGCCAAATAAACTCCCTGTTGACACTATCAAGCGCCTTCTCAAAATCGATGAACAGCAGGTGCAGTGGCGATCGATATTCAACACACTGTTCGATGATAATCCGCGGGGTGTTGATGTGGTCGGCACAGGAGGATCCAGAGCGGAAACCTGTTTGTTCGGCATCGAGTATGTCTTCGAGATGTTGTTTGATTCGGTCAAGGATAATTTTAGCTATTATCTTAGCTACAGCAGGCAGCACGCAGATACCCCTCCAGTTTCTGCACTCCATTAAATTTCCTTTCTTAGGAAGCTTGACGATCATTCCCTTTTTCCACTCGTTAGGAGAGCTCTCAGCTTCCCAAGCTCTATCTATAAGTGGAAGCAGAAGCTCAGCCGTTGTTCTGGGCGCCTTGTTGGTTTTGAGTGCCTTGATCGCGGTAATGATCTCATCATTACTGGGAGTCGTGGTGCGTATTCGGGAACTTCTCACCTCGGACATCTCAGTCTGATTTGGGAGCATATCGCTAGCGAATACACGGTTCAAAACCGTAGCAAAATGCTCTTTCCATCTCTTGAGCTGGTCACAATCCGAAATGAGCAAGGAACCGTCTAGGCTTTTCACTGGGTGTTGGCTGGAGCTGCGACCACCTGTCAGCTCTTTCGTGATTCTATAGACAGTCCTGCTGTCGCACCTCCGTGCAGCTTCTTCTGCTTCTGTAGCCAGCGCATTGATGTAGTTGCGCTTGTCATGTCGTACGCTACGCTGAACTTCTCTCATCTTCATGCGATATAGGGACTCTAGCTCGCTTCTCCCTGCTGCTGGGGTAGCTGCAACGCGAGCTTTCAGCTGTTTTCGTTCGTCAATCCGTCTCCAGGTATCCTCGGAAAGCCACGCCCTATGTCTTCCCATCATCTACCCCTCGTCTGTTTCGGACGTGCAGGAGACTACTTCTAAAGCGGCGGCTGATAGCAAAATGGTCAATTTGGTTGAAGGTTGCTTGCCTGCCGTTGGAAACCCAGCTGACTTTGTGGCAGGTCTTGTGCTCAAACATGGTGCCACCTATCACAAGGCGGTTGGCATTGCAGAAATCCACAAACCTTTCGCCGTTGTCATTGCGGTTGCCTAGTCCATGCTTCCCGATTACATGCTTGAGCCCTTCGTTGTCGCTGCCTACCTTGGCATTCAAATCCCCCATCACTATTACAATGTCTCCATTTGGTGTTGTGTTGAAGACGGCGCTTAAGAGATTGTAGAAGCTCTCCTTTTCGTCCTCAGATGAACATATTCGTTGGGGAGTAACACTGTATGATGGTGACGCGTCGTACTCTAGTCCGGAATCTGGCCGTCAAAATCTTATCACCATGAGGCTGCCAGGAAATCAGGCCCTTGTGTGCTGTTGTTGTTAGCAGTAGTCCGACTCCATATTCCCGCGGACTTCCAGATGGTCTAGCAGAATAGAGTAGTACAGCGTTGGAGACTGGTACTCGCCCGCTTCTAACCATCTTACTTCACTTACCCCCAAAATGTCCAGTTTATATCGCATGAATTCCTTTTCCAGTTGGAGGAATCTGGCATTGTAAGGACCTCGCTTCCCGAGTCGAGGAGCGTCTTTACATTCCAGAAACCTATCTTTGTTCGGGTACAAATGCCAAAAGTCGTCAACATGTGATCAGTCCTTATCCGAGGCATAGTGTCGGTTTCTGTAGCGAGCTGGTTTCAGTAACGCAGGTTGCTGGCCCACGTTACCTAGCCTAGAATCAAGGCCCTAGACAACCCGCACTTACAATTTTGGCCTATACGTATAAGGGTTTATATGTATCGTTGCTCGGGGACCACCACTAGGAGGTAAAGTAAGCACTTCATCACGAACTTGATTGTTGCGCTACTGGCCCAAGCCAAGTTTTGAGCAGTCAGTAGTTTCCCGATCAATCACAATGCAGGTCCCCAAATTGGAGACGGGTTGTTATTAGCTACAGTTTTTCGTTGCTCATAAGTCACTTCAACTCCTACATACTATATAAGGAGTTGGCTTATCAATATCACATATTGTTAACGTTCACCGAAGAAAAGCTTTCGTCTAAACTGAAATACGATGGGCATCACTGTCCTGGTTAGGGTACTCACTTTCCCCTCAAGCGCATGCTTCTCGCTTGTGCATGACTATGAATAAGTCATTTTGCATCACATGCCATAAATCTTGCGTAACCTTATATTAACATTTTATGTTTTTGTTTACCTTCATACATCATTTATAATCCTTCCACTCACCTTATAATCCTTAAACGCAATCGTTCCTTGTTAAGCTTATCTGAAAAAAATTATCTAACATCATTTTTCCTCAATTGAGTCATAAGCGTCGAAGAATTAATTACCCCAACCAACCATTGGGTAGTTCATATATTTCACTGTTTTTGTATAATTTATTCGGCCTGTCAAAATGTTTGACATGCAAATGTCAAAGTCACGAATTCCTTGGTTTTTCTGTGAGTGAAACAAGGATTTCTGTTTATTTAATTTTATTAGAACGTGATTTAAACAAGATAAGAGTGAAACGTTTATAGCCGGCATTTTCGTTCCACATACATAATTTGGCAACAAAGTAGCATGTGTACATGCACAATGTCAGGATTTGATGACTTCGAAATGTTTTATTGCATTACTCTAGTTTTGGTTTTATGGATTTGCACACTACACTGTACAACTTGAGTAGTAGAAAATTTATGACTTTTGAGTTCAAGGACTTTGTCGATAAATTTCAGTTGTATACTTCGTCTCTATCTGATAAAAGAAATGAAGCCCAAAATCAAGTTTTATGCCTCGTACAAATCGATCAATATTTTAAACTACAAACATGACTTTATAGTTCATTTCGAAGAATTTAAAGTGCATAACGTTTGACAGGTGTACGAAACTAGAATTCTTTGCAAAATTAAAAGCATTCTCCAGTTCCCAACTTCAATAGACGAAGAGATAAATTCTCGAAAGTGACTACATATTTATTTTCTGATTCACAATTGTTCTGCGGACAGTAACAATCAAGTGAAGTTTAATTTGTAGCCTACTACTATTAGGTTAGGTTAAGCGGAGTTATGAAATACTAGGCATCGAAATGGGCCCATCGCAATGCAAGAAGAACCTGTATAAAAGGCACGGAAGCCTAAACTGTTTCCCACCAAGTACTAGCTTTTCCTGAATTTTTTTTGTATTTTAGCATCATAACGTTTTCTGAAGAGCATCTACAGTTTCAGTTAGGTTGAACTTAGTAAACACCTTGCGCGAGCTGCTTCAAATATTCGGAAAACACGGATTACGATGAAACCAACAGCCTTGGATACGGATGATTTTACTGTTGGCGACCCTTGCAAATATAAAAAGCACAACGATCTTCGTGTCTGCACGTGAGAGGTTAGGCCACTCTATAAACCACGTCTACGTTCGGCCGAACATTATGCGGAGGCCATTGACTGCTGCAAAGCAGAGATTACCGCCATTCAAGAAATGCGATGGGATGGGGCAAAAGGAGGATGAAAAACTGTGACATTTGCTACGGTGATTGGTACAGACAACAAGGACAGCGTCTATTTGGATGTTGTTTTGTTATTAGAGGCAGACTTAGGCAAGAAGTATTTAGTTTCCGGCATGTGAATGAGCGCCCCATGATTATTCGTATCAAGGTTAAATTCGCCAACATTAGCCTAATATGTGCTCACCCCCCTCATGATAAGATGAACGACGCGACTTAGGATGACTTCTACCAGCTCTTGGACACCATATATGAGCAATGCCCTAGCCACGGCGTTAAAATTGTGGTGGCCGATTTTAACACAAAGCTAGGAAAAGAGGATGTCTTTAGTAGCGTGGTCGGAAATCACAGCCTGCACGACATCACATCCGACAACGGATTCAGGCTAGTCGACTTTGCGACGGATGAAACGTTGTCGTAGCCAGTACGCGGTTCTCACGTGTTGATATTTACAAAGGAACATGGTTCTCTTCTGATTGAAAAACTGTCAACCAAATCGATCACTTTGCCATCAACATAAGACACTTTCCAGTATTCTGGGTCTCCGGAATTTCCGAGGAGCCAACGTGGACTCGGATCACTACCTAGTTGTAGCCAAGGAACGGATACGAAACGATGTCAACGAAATACTGTAAGGAAGTTTGACGTCGGACGGCTAAAATCGCAAAAGACCTCCAGAGCCTTTGGCTATCGAGTTTCTTTTAATCTCAATTTAAGCCCTATGTCACCGGCAGCAAATGCGGAAGACCAGTTGCAGGGTAACCAACAAGCCATCAAAGATTCCGCCTGTGATGTACTGGGTTTCCCTCGGTCAGCACAACGAAACCCCTGGTTTGATGACGAATGCCGGCAAGTACATACAGCAAAACAAGTGTAGTACAAAACTTCGCTGCATAGAAGGACTAGAGTTGATCGTGAGCTCTATGAGCGAACGAGAAAACAGGAACATTGACTTCTCAGGAAGAAGAGGAAGAAGCATGAGAAGCGCTTGATCGAGGAGATTAAAAAGACTTTATTGCAGGAATGTTGTTAGAAATTTTTACCAAAAGGTAAAAAGAACACGCCAGAGTTTTAAAGCCTGTAGGGACGAAAATGGCAATATAGTAGTAGAATCGCAGTCGGTGCTGATGATATGGAACGAACACTTCTGCAGACTGCTAAACGGCGGCGTTGACCAATATTCTGGTGTCAGGCAGTATGAGCCATTTAACAATGATGATGATAGTCGTGATTCCCGTCAACCCGATCAGAATGAAGTGAGGATGGCTAAACTTAAATCCATCAAAGCTGCTGAAGCCAACGGCCTTGCCGCCAAACTTTTTAAGGCAGGAGGAGATGAGTTGGCAAGGAGCATGTACCAGCTCATCAATAAAATCTGGTCTGACAAAAGTATGTCCGATGAATGGAACCTCAGCATGATTTGCCCGACCATCCCGAAAGGAGTCGCCCTGAATTGCGTCAACTGCAGAGGTATAAGTCTTCTTAACATCGCATATAAGATCTTGTCTGCGGTATTGTGTGAATGCCTAAAATCGATCGTCAACATCATGACAGGTCCCCATAATGGGCTGATTTGAATTGACATGCACGAGGCTGTGGTAACAAAACGGCGCACCCTCGCGCTAATTGGCTTCTTCTGCGTCGCCACTCTATTTACCTTCGATTTGAGAGATGACGTGCTTTATTTTTGTTTGTACTTGTCTACTTTTAACTGGTTCGCTCCAGACTGCCATCACAGCACTCAAATAAACTCTGCCGGATCCGATTATGGCGTTAACTAAACAAATTTTAAAGCCTTCTCTAGAATTTTTTTTTAAACTAAATTAGCTCCTGCTCTATGCTGCAATGACGATGTTTGTCCATTAAAGTCTTGATAGCGTAGGTAAGCTAGCTAGCCCTTTATCTGGCAGTAGTTACGCTTAGTTTAGTTTCACTGCAATTTTGTAAAGTAAAGGCAAATGCAATTTCATTAGTATTAAAATATTCAATGCCAATTAGTGCAACAGAACTTTCATTAACACTGAATTTAGTTCTTTCGATGCATTAAACAATGCACCATTCCCAGGTTTGTAGTATTGTTACGGCGGTTCCCGTAAGAATCTCCACCGAGTTTGGACATGACAGCGTACCATGCTGGCCGAAATATCTAGATGAAGATGAAGATATGGAGCGTGCAGTATTTCATTGCATACGCCTTACGACATGGAAAATTACTCCGCCCAGCCCGTCATTACAGCTCGGCTATACATTTCGGTCGAAGGAGAGTTGAATGACAATACGGATACAGTAAATCCCGTTTAAGTATCACCCACGTAAGTCCATAACCCACATAAAGTCCACCGTTTTTTGAAACTCACTATTTCCAAAAAAAAATATTTCACATAAAACTTCCCTTTTAAGAACACTCTAGCTTTTTTTTAAATTTTTAATTTGCGCGCACTCAAGGGGCTATGAATACCCTTAACATGTTTTTACACAGTGCGGGCATTGGAAATGATAGATAGAGAGAGAGAAAGGTTTGGTGAATTGGTTTGAAACTCAGTTGTTTATGCTTCAGAGAAACTCCGGGGGTGGCGGCGTTCAGATAACTGATGATATTTTTGTTATTTTTCATCTTTACTTCTCATTCACTGTATTTTTTTCGCGACCACTGATGTCATAGGTTTATCAATCATCAAAAAGGGCGAATAAATTTCCCAGCCATATGACCAAGCTACTGCCTTTCGTTTGATCAGACTGACTTTATATATTTTATGAGAAATATATAAATGCTTGCTGATGTCAGGATTTGAACCATAAACCATTAGCGTGGCAATTGATGACGTTACCACCATTGCTACCCCCGCTTATCTACCTTCTTCACCTAATTACACATTACTTTTCCTACTTTCTGAACGTTTACCTGAAATGTTCACCTTTTAACTACTGTTGTGAACGAGCCCTGTACGCAAATGTAAACAAGGGCTATAGAAGTTAACTAGCACCCTTATGGCTAAAAGCTAAAAAAAAAAAAAAAAAAACAGGTCGACTGTCAAACACTGTGGCCAATCAGGTTAGGGGTTGTTGTTCTGTTTTCTTGGCCCGGCAACCACACATGTGTTGCATTATATCTAAGTAACTTTAAACTAACTAAAACTAACCAATTAAGGGATATTGTAAGTACATGAAATACCAATTTATATGAAATAAATAAATATGTACATATATATGTTTTGTAACACCTTCACCAAGGAAATCCCCCTTTCATTTCACTGGGGTTCACAAATGGTCTCGTTGCGACCTAATTGCCGCAACAACTACCCCTTCAAAAAATAAGTACAGGAATTCAAATAGAACTATAAGTCATTTTAATTTAGTGCTGTGGTAAGCTCCACCGCTCTGGTGAGGTTTTGGCTAGAGTTGGGCTAAGTCGTGAATTTATGTTCACAGCTATAACTGTGAATGTGATTTTTTATTCATTGTGAATACAACCTGTGAATCCGAATGTATGGGAGTAAATTTGTTACGAATAAAAAATTCTTCACTTACTGTGATAATAAAGCACAATTTACATCTTGACTTCGTGTATCGTAAAATGTACTCGTAGGTAATTCGTTAATATACATGTGTATATTCAATATTCAATATCTCGTCCCAATAATTCAAAATAATTCAAAAATAAACTTACCCCAGAAACAAATGTCACCAAATGATGCTTGATTTGCATATGCCTGGCACACATTATATTTTGCGAAACTCTCATCTAATTCCGTAAAAAATTACCAATAAAACTAATCTTTTTTCGCTTTATTATTGGCGGCATCTTAAAAGTATTTTCTTTTATGTACGCGCACTTGTACACACCAAACAAACATTTCTATAAATTTGTGCTTTGAATATAACCACATACAAGAGAAATATTTCCCTTATCTGTGGTATAACCTACTGAATAATATACATTTCATATACCTGAATGTTGTTTGTGCATCCAAGGCATTTCGTTCACCACGTTTTGCTTTGTTTTATACTTTGTTGCCTGGCACTTCAGTGTACATAGATGCGATGTATGCACATTAGGTATACACATGTTCGTTCATCGTTGATTGCTCTATACTGAGCACTGCCAGCACCGAACGGTCTGATGTGTACATGTTCGTTCTTCGCTCGTCGCTCTTTCTGAGCAATAGCAGCTCTGAACGGTTTGATGTATAGAGGGTGGGCCAACTACAAGTTTCTTTTTAAAAATGCAATAAAATGAACAAAATGAAATTTTTTCCATGTATTATAGCTTTATTAGTAAGAGCAAACATTCCCATTAATTATGAAATACAACGTCGTTCAAGTGGCTGCCTCGGCTGGCCTCGCAGTAGCGCATTCCATCACTCCAATTTTCCAAGACCTTGTTGATGGTTTCGGGCTGTAGTTCACGGATTGCTTGGATGATATTGGCCTTAAGTGCTTGAATCGTTTTCGGATTGTTGGCATAACATCGGTCCTTCACGGTTCCCTACAAAAAAAAGTCCAAAGGGGTCAAATCGAAGCTCCGAGGCGGCCAATTGACATCGCCAAGACGGCTGATAACACGATTTGGGAATTTGGTGCGCAAAAGACCGATTGTGGCATGGGCTGTGTGGCATGGCGCGCCATCCTGCATGAACCAGAGGTCGTCCAAATCCATGTCTTCAATTTCAGTAAAAAAAAAAGTCGTTAACATGGCTCTGTACCGCCCACCGTTGACCGAAACGTTGTTCCCAGCCTCATTTTCGAAGAAAAATGGTCCAATGATGCCGCCACTCCACAATCCGCACCAAACTGTCACTCTCTGTGGATGCATTGTCTTTTCAATAATAACGTGCGGGTTTTCCGGGCCCCAGATGCGGCAATTTTGTTTGTTAACGTAGCCGCCGAGATGAAAATGTGCCTCGTCAGAAAAGATGATTTTTCTAAGGCCCAAACTGCGAAGCGATAACGAAGCGGATGGTCGTGCGCTTTCAATTGCTGAATCAATTGGACCTTGTAAGCGAATAATCCCAGATCTTTTTGCAGAATTCTCCTCAGGCTAGTGCGTGAAATGTTGAGCTATTGAGATCGATGACGAGTTGATGTTCGTGAATTGAGTCTCACGCTCTCGGCTACAGCAGCCAGATTCTCGTCTGTGTGCATCGCACGACGACGGGGACCATGAGTGTTGTCCACTAGCATACCAGTCTCACGAACTTTTTGCACAAACTTGCGTACAGGAGGCGCGGTGGGTGCTTCATTTCGGCCAAAACTTCTTTTAAAAAACGCACTGTTTGGGCTACACAGTACTCACTTTGGAAATAAGTTTTCAATATTTGCCAATGTTGTTCAAGCGTAAAGCGACTCATTTCGTTCCACGGAGGTATGATACTGACTTTCTGTCAAGACTTCGAGCGGGAAACAGCTGTCAGTGTCAAAATAACCTATGATTTAAAAAGAAATCACTAGATGGCCCACCCGTTACATGTTCGTTCTTCGCTCGTCGCTCTTCATTGAGCAATGGTAGCTCTGAACGGTTTGATGTGTACGTGTTCGTTCTTCGCTCGTCGCTCTTCACTGAGCAATGGCATCTCCGTACGGTTTGGTGTGTATATTTTCTTTCTTCGTTCGTCGCTCTGCACTGAGCAATCTTTTGTTGCTGTGTTGGAACGAATGTTTTTTGTGTAAAAGTGTATCGAAAATTAATTTTAAGTTCGGGTAAATGTATAGTGATTGAGTAAGCAATAATTTCAATAGATAGGTGTACTTTTATTAAATTTATTTATGTAGTATAAATGTGTTGTGTATAAATGTGCTGTGTATAAATGTTTACCAATGCGTTCACACTCGGTGAATTTTTAAATCGTAAGAGAACGAAACTAATTTACAAAGGTATATGGCGCAATTAGCCACCAGGGTAATCGACTTTGTAGCGAGGCGAAACTTTTTCGTAGCTAGTATGCGGTTCCCTCGTCTCGACATTCGCAAAGGAACATCGCTCTCCTTTGATCGAAAAACTGTCAACCAAATCGATCACATTGCGATCGACGCAAGGCACTCTTCCAGTATTCTGGGTGTCCGGACTTTCCGAGGAGCCAACGTGGACTCAGGTCACTACCTAGTTGTAGCCAAGGTACGGATGCGGATATCCAGAACGGAGCGAAATCAACGAAATACTGTGAGGAAATTTGACGTCGAAAAGCTACAATCGCAAGAGACCGACCGCCAGAAACTTTGCCGATCGTGTTTCTTCTAATCTCAGTCTAAGTTCTACGCCGCCAGCAGCAAATGCGGAAGACCAGTGGCAGCGTTGCCAACAAGCCATCAGAGATGCCGCCTCTGATGTACTAGGTTTCTCTCGCCCACCACAACGAAACCTCTGGTTTGATGAGAAATGCCGGCAGGCACATGCAGCAAAACAAGAGGCGTACAAAGCGGCGCTGCATAGAAGAACTAGAGCTGCTTACGAGCTCTACGTGTGCAGGAGAAAAGAGGAACATCGACCTCTCAGAAAGAAGAAAAAGGAGCATGAGAAGCGCTCGACCGAGGAGATTGAGAGACTTTATTGCAGGAATAATGTTCGAAAATTTTAGCAAAAGGTAAAAAGAACATGCGAGGGCTTCAAAGCCAGAACAGAAGCCTGCAGGGACGAAAATGGCAATATAGTAGTAGAATCGCAGTCGGTGCTGAGGATATGGAAGGAACACTTCTGCAGACTGTTAAACGGCGATGATGACCAAGGTAGGCAGACTGAGCCATTCAACAGTAACGATGGCAGTCAAGATTCCCGTCAACCCGATCAGAATGAAGTGAGGATATCGATATCTAAACTCAAATCCAACAAAGCTGCTGGAGCCGACGGCCTTGCCGCTGAACTTTTCAAAGCAGGAGGAGATGAGTTGGTAAGGAGCATGCACCAGCTCATCTGTAAAATCTGGTCGGACGAAAGTATGCCCGATGAATGGAACCTTAGCATCATTTGCCCGATCCTGAAGAAACGAGACCCTTTGAACTGCGCCAATTACAGAGGTATAAGTCTCCTCAACATCGCATAAAAGATCCTGTCTGCCGTATTATGCGAACACCTTAAACCGATCGCTAACAACCTGATATGTCCTTATCAGTGCGGTTTCAGACCTGGAAAGTCCACCATTGACCAAATATTCACACTACGGCAGATCTTGGAAAAAAACCCATGAATATAAAATCGATACGCACCACCTCTTCATCGATTTCAAAGTTGCCTATGATAGCGTGCATAGAGGCGAGTTATACAGAGCCATGTCTAGTCTTGTCATCCCTGCCAAGCTCGTCCGTTTGTGCAGAATGACGATGGAGAACTCTCGCTGCTCCATCAAAGTCGGTAAGAACACCACCGAACCGTTCGATGTGAGGAAAAGTCTTAGACAAGGTGACGCGCTATCATGCGATCTCTTTAACATAGTACTTGAGAGAATTGTACGAAACTCACAAGCCAACACCGGAGGTACAATCTTTTACAAGTCTGTACAACTACTCGCTTACGCCGATGACATTGACATAATCATAAGAACTCAGTGGGCAGTCAGTGGGGCATTTACGAGTCTTGAGATCGAGGCAGCAAAGATGGGTCTGGCGGTCAATGAAAGCAAAACAAAATATATGCTGTCTACAAAAAAGGACACCCAACATCGGCGTCTTGGACAGCACGCCACAATAGACAGATATAAGTTTGAGGTAGTAAAGGATTTTGTCTACCTAGGCTCTATGGTGAACTCCGCAAATGACATCAGTAGGGAGATCACACGGAGAATTACTCTTGCCAATCGTTGTTTCTATGGGCTAAGACGGCAATTGAGTAGCAAAGCCCTATCTCGAACTACTAAGGTAATTCTTTATAAGACTCTAATCATCCCAGTCCTGATGTTTGGCGCAGAGGCATGGGCTTTGACAAAACCGGATGAGGATGCCCTTGGTTATTTCGAGAAAAAGTTCTTCGAGCGATCTTTGGTCTCGTCTGCACAGACGGTGAGTGGAGGAGAAGGTACAATGCCGAGCTATACGGCATGTACAAGGATATCGACTTTGCCAGAAGAGTTCACATACAGCGACTAAGATGGCTGAGTCATTTAGAGCGGATGGAGCCCAACGTTCCCGCTAAGAAAGTTTGCGAATCCACCCCGGATGGACGACGCAGTAGAGGACGGACGACCTCGCGGTAGGTGGCACAAACAAGTGGAGGGGGACCTCAACCAGAGGTTTGTTGGTTGAGGCCCAGGTCCACCCCGGACCGTAGCGCCATCTAAGTAAGTAAGTAAGTAGTGAGCAATAAAGAATATGAATGTTAAAATAAACTATGAAAAATCTAACGTTACATTCGGACAGTTATCAAGATTAAGGTTTTGCAAATAATGTGCTATGCGTTGTGGCACATAGTGCTCAGCAGTTGCGAATACAAAAATGTGTTGTGAAAAATAATTCCTTATTCATGTTTTAAACATTCACAGTTTATTTTTAATTCATTCATTTTGCCCATCTCTTATTTTGGCATTTTCTTATTAGCTTTCACTGTCCGGTTTATGATTGCCGAAATTACGCCGCTTTTCGAATTCGTGAATCCAAGCAGCTAAACGATTGGAGAAAAGTGCCTTAAGCACTTAAGCGGGTATTTATAACGGAACACGCCGCATAAGTATCCACAACATTGGACAATTCTAATGATGCACTTATCCGGGTTTTACTGTACTTAATTTCGTAACAACTCTCCAAAATCTCTTGCAGAAATAAAAAAGCTAATAAGGGAAACAGAAGCAGCTTAAGCACCATTATTTTCATTATTTCGTGAAATGAAAACTACTTGATAAGTCGAATACTTAGTTGTAGTAAAAAATTAAAACAAGTCTGTTTTGAAGGGAGGTTTTTTAGTGGGTAAGAATCCCACACTACTATGAGCACGCGCTGTCGATCCTCATAGTGTCTTCTTGAAGATTTTCACCTACCCTCGGGGAAAAAAAAAAAAAAAAAAGCTTAAGCACATAAGGCACATAGCATGCTTAAGGTAATGTTTAACAGCTTAAGGGTGTGGACTACTAAGGCATATTTCTGGCATCGATTTTTCAGCTATCTCGAATCGTGCATGCAGCATGCTAGTATCCCGGGTTACTAATATCCTTAGGAGAGTACACATCCTTTGGTGCAACAGAGAAAAAAATAAATAAAATAAAAAAAACCGATAATGCGAGTATATGTATGTTGTACATTTAAATGTCATTATGGTTACAATAATTTTTATATTTCAATCATCCTCTATTTTTAGTAGCTATTAGCTGTATTCAATAACAGACCAAAGTGAATAAAGGTTTCAGTGTTTGTAAATTGTGAAAAGTGAATTGTTTCAAATTTTCAACCCAAAAAAAAAAAATCCGATTGTAATTGAGATTGTAATTTATTTTAATTCATTACCAACATACCTCGGAATATCTACAGTAAAAGCCATGAAATGTTATTTACCCCTGGTAAAGTATGTGTTTTGCTATTATTTATTGATTTCACCAGATACCCTGTAGTAGAGCGTATTTGAAAATTAATTGATTTATTTATCGAAATTTTCGTTTAATTAATTATTCTGTACAGTATTTTTCAGGGGGAGGACATACTACCTCTATCCAAACCTAAAGGGGAAGAAGTAAAATTTAAGCGCAAAAGTTTTGATTAAATACATATGTTTGTGGTGGTTATCTGTGATTATTTATCAAGTGACATTTCAACCGATTGTTTGATAAATGCAAGCGAGTCTATACCAGAAGCACAATTATTTTCTGTGACCTAATTAAGTCGTTTGATATGATTTATTCAGTTTGTGGCTATTTTTCGATACCACTTATGAGTGGTAATTTCACGAAAATAATCCATCACTGAACTGTAATTAGAAGAGTAACTAAACTTCACATGAAACCCTTATTTATTGTTGAAACTTTTTAGCTCCACAAATAATTGTGAGGGGTTTATGGAATTTGGGAGACCAGTCTACCGTTAATTGTGGTTCTTTATATTGTACATATATGTATGTATTAAAAATGAGCACTTGAAGCACTATTTTATATTTTAAAATACGTAAAGCAAGCACTCTGTTGGAACTTTCCGCCATCCAAATTTCTTATTGCATTTGTAAGCCGCTAGATATCGTAACCAATATCGCAAAACAAGTCTATAACATTCTAAAAAAAACCAGCAGTACAAAACACTACAATATATCAAAGTTATATAATAACTTTCACAAAATTGGATATTCTGTGGTCATTTCGAGGGTCCGGGGACCAGACTAGAGGAGGTATAAATATTTTTTTAAGAATTCGTGCCCGTATTTTTGGAGTAATCTACATTCCTGCTGACAATTATCATATAGTAGATGATGTCTACACTAATGATCGTTTATAATCGATTCATCCAATATCTCGAGATATCTCGAGACATCGTCTGAAATCATTCGAATAATTTACTATACCCACATACTTCTGTGGAAGCCGGGAAAACCGAGAACGAACGCAAAGGGTAAACATGTCGAAAGGGTAAATATCTCGAGACATCATCTGAAATCGTTTGCATGATTTGATATACCTACATACTTCTGTCGAAGCAGCGAGAACCGAGAACGACCGCAAAGGGTAAATATCTCGAGACATCGTCTGAAATCATTCGAATGTTTTGGTATAACTACATACTTCTGTCAAAGCAGCGAGAACCGCGAACCGAGAACGAGAACAAAGGGTAAACTCAAAACAAAAACTGAAATGATCATTCGAGATATGAGGGTATATGCATATGAGAACACACTCCCCAAGAATCAAGATATGAGATGTGTATACGAGTACTCGATTAATTTTAAAGGCGGGTAGTAGCAAAGCTAATGAATCGAGTACTATGTTACTTGGATACACATCTCATATCTCGAATCGTGATATGAGTGCAATCGAGAACTTTGTTTGTGTATTCTACCACTTGGGGAGTGTGTTCTCATATGCATATAGCACTCATATCTCAAATGATCTTTCGACTATACGGATCACTCGAGTACTAAGGTCTCAATTTTTTAAATCATTCGATTATGCCCATCACTAGTCTACACCTACTCCAATTGGGAAAAAACTTCTGCACATTAACCTCGTAGCACTGTTTCCACTTAGAGAGAAACTCATTCGCTAGACTATCACCAAAAATTCTGTCAAAACGTTCATTTCTGTACCTCAAAAATCCATTGGGAATCGCTCGAATACCAAGTCAGCACATGGTTGCCCAGGGAGTATGATACAAGTAATTAATAAAATAGCTGCACACATATACTCGTATATTGTTACTTAATGAAGTTATTAGCAATGTAAATGTGTAAATGGTTTTCCAATAGGGACGGGTAGATTTTCATGGTAGACAGTTCATGGCGGCCATGTTGTCTTATCTGTTGTTAACTTTCCTATTATTTATTCTTCAGACACTAAAGACAAATCACACCATGGCAAGTTACAGCGTCGAGCAACACGTGCAAATGATAGAACTTTATTATCAAAATGGGTGTTCTGGTGCGCGTTGCGCCCATTTTGCGGTTAACATGATCGTCCTTCCCAGTTTACTATTCAACGTTTGCTGGGCAAATTCGAGTCGACCGGTTCAGTGGACAATCAGCCAACATCCGTACGTCAACGAAACGCAAGATCCGTGAGAGTGTGCAGGAGAACCTGAGGCAGTCAATTTCGCGCCGCGCACAAGAACTCGGCCTTTCGCAAACATCAACTTGGCGAATTTTGCGTCGGGACTTGGGCCTACATCTGTACAAAATCTAACTGATCTAGGAGCTGAAGGAAAACGACCATAGACAACGCCGTGTGTTCGCTGATTAGGTTCTGGAGCAGTTGGAAGCGGACCCCGATTTCAGCAAAAAATCATCTTCAGCAACGGGGCCCATTTTTTGATGAACCTGTACGTCAACAAGCAAAATTGGCGGATTTGGGCGGATGCCAATCCATACGAGGTCCACCAAGTGGCAATATCCGCAGAAAGTCACCGTTTGGTATGGATTGTAGACCGGCGGCATAATCGTTCCATACTTCTTCGAAAACGACGATGACATTGCCATCACCACCAACGCAGAGCGCTACCAATCGACGATAACCAATTTCTTTTGGTCCAAATTGGATGATATGTGTGTGAACGACATGCGGTTCGAACAGGACGGCGCTTCGTGCCACACAGCTGATGCCACAATGGACATTCTGCACGACCGATTTGAGGGCATGGTTATCTCACACAAAGGCGGCGGGTGTGAACTAGCCACCGAGATCGTGCGACTTGACCTCGTTCGACTTTTTCTTGTGGGGTATCCAGTTGCAGATCTATGCCAATAAGCCGCAAACAACCGGTACCGTCAAAATTAATATAACCCGTGCCTTCGCTCAAATTTAGCCTAATCTATGCGCCGGAGTCATCGAAAATCGGACATCTCGGATGCGCGCCACCTAGCGAAGCCATGGTGGCCATTTGAACGATATCATATTCAACATATAACGTCATTGATAGGCCTTACAAATAAAATAAAAAATGCGTTGATATCTCACACTCAACTTCAATTTTAACATCTACCCGTTGCTATTGGAAAAGACTAGCACTAAGATTAAACACAAGTTTAGAAATAGCTCAGTAACTCAAAAATCATAAAGCTATGAACAAATATTTTAAAAGGACGAGACAAGTAATATTCTGCTCGTAAATGATAAATTTTGTCTAACCAATTTTTTGTACAGTACGCGTATGTAGTTGGTTTTTGAAAATATGTTCAAAAATGTTTCTATTAAATCAATTTTGTTTGCATAATATCTTCAACTTTAAGTAAAGGTTTAATGAAATCCGATGTGATATCATGCTCAGGAAACTCTACTACCAACACTTTGTCATTCTCTTCGAATTTCGACTTCAACTGAAGCTCGTATAAATTTGAAACAAATGTCAAAGTGCATATGGAGTAAATGCATCATCCCCTGTGACCGTTCCTAAGTGGTTTCAAACATTCCGTATTGGACATTTTTTCTGTGGAGGTGAACCTATTGAAGGACGACCCACATCTTCGACCGACGTGATAAATGCGGCCCTTGTGAAAGTAAAAATATGATGAAGATCCAAAAACGACCCAGGAAATAATAGGCAATGAACTAGACTTGCATGCCATGACATGAGTATCAAATCATAGCCTGTACTATTTGAAGAAATGTGCTGGATGGGTTCCACGAATTTTGAATGACTACGAAAAAAGGGACACTTTCGTTTTGCTCAATATTATGAGGGTTATGAATACCCTTAATATGTTTACACACAATGGAAGCGTTGGAAAGGATAGAGAGAAAGAGATCGAGGGAAAGATTAATTTCGGGTGATGAATTATGGTCTTATAAGTACGACCCAGAAATCAAACATCAATCCAGGGTATGGAGCCCAGAAGGTACAAGTCCCCTGTAAGGCAAAACAACAAAAATTGCCAACAGAGGCGATGATGGCGGATTGCTTCACCAGTACCAAAATAGTCGCTGCTATTTCATTGGCAGTTGGTTGGACAGTAACTGCCAACTGGTATGCTGAAACCCTTTTACCAAAAGTTTTCAAACATTAGTTGAATTATCAGAACAAAGGAGAGCTTAGTCGCTGCTTTTTGCATCAAGACAATGCACTTGCTCACACTGCAAAAAAATGACAAATTTTCTTCTGCTCTCAGGGATCAATAAAATTCGGTCAGCACCTTATTACCCAGATCTAATGACTTGTAATTTCTGGTTGTTCTCGAAGGTAAAACAAAAATTTGTCGAAATAGAAACTCGGCAGACTAACGACATTGAGGAGGGGCTTTAAAAGTGCACCTGAATGGAGATTATGTTAAAAAAATAAAAATCTATAAAGATTAAAGATATTCAGTTAAAACAAATTTTTTTCTAACTAACTTAACGAACTTTGGTTAGTGTTCTCGTAGTTGCTGTTACACATACTTACTTAATTACTTACTTGGATCCCTTAACCCGTCGGGGGGCATAGGGCGTCAACCACGCCTGCGCGCCAATTCTTCGAAGTTCTGCAATGCGTTTGAGCTGCCTCCAACTCATTCCTAAAGAGCTCGATTCCTCCTCAACTGTTCTGCGCCTAGGGCGTCCCGCTATTCTGTCTGCCTGGGTGAGCGGATTCCACTGCATGGCGTATTTCCCAATGGAGCTGTCTTCGCGCCGTAGTATGTGTCCAATCCACTGCCACTTTCTTCTTCGTAAAGTAACGCTTGTAGGTTCTTGGCCCGTTCTCATATAAAGTTGTTCGTTGGAGATGCAGTTCGGCCAAAAAAACCCTCAAGATGATCCTTAAACATTTGTTTACAAAGACTTGTAGCTTTCGTGTGTTAATGGTGTCCACCTTCCAAATACTACACCCATAAAGCAGCACCGATTCAACGTTGGAGCGGAATAGTCGCAGCTTGGTTCTTAAGCTGATAACATTCCAAATTTTAAATAGCATTCCGAGCGCAGCTTTAGCCTACCTGATTCTGCTGCAAACATCCAGTTCGGTGCCACCGCGATTAGCCGAGACCGTACTTCCTAAATAAAGAAAGTTATCAACTTTCTTGACTTCCAGTCCGGCAATGTTAAATTGAGCGCGGGTAATAGAAGTGCTCAGGGATTTTATTTTGGCTGTGTTTATTTTTAGGCCCACTTCGTTTGTCTCAGCTTCTAGATTTTGGGCCATCAAATGAAGATCCATTATCCGAAGTGAAAGTAGACAGACAACGTCAGCGTAATCTAGGTGTTTAAGGTAAGATGTCATAGTCCAGCGAATTCAATAGTTGCCTTCCGTCAATGCTGCACGGAGTACATCGCTGATAACCACCAAGAACAGTAGTGGCGACAGTATGCACCCTTGACATACTCCACTTTGGACCTCAAAATCCTCCGACACCTTACCATTGTGTAAGACATAACATTTATGCTTTGTCTTGCTCGGGGAAGGCGGTTAATAGATCCATGATATCCACATGATCCCATGTACTATTAACACCTGAGTTTCGAAGACTATTTGTTTTGCGCATTGGCACTTTTTTTATGAATATATGTAACGGAGTGAGTCCGATTATGGCTTCTATGGCTGTTGTGGGACAGGTATGCACAGCAGATACCGAGGCAAGCTAATCCTTGAAGTTTATTCAGTTTGTTGGTGGCTGTGACCTCCTTGGTTTTCGTCCACCAGACAGCGGAAGCGTATGTAAGGATGGGTCTTACAATCGTGGTATATAACTAGAATATGACCTTTCGGGACAGACTCCAGAATTTGCCATATATACGGCGAGAGGCGTACATGACAGTAGTCGCCTTGGCAATTTTATGTTTAACATGGGAATACCAGTTAAGTTTTTTGTCCAGGATAACTCCTAGATATTTAACCTCACCGGAAAAATGAATGGTTGAGCCATTTAGAGTCACTCAGCCAACGTTCAGCATTTTTCTTTTTGTAAACGGTACGACGACTGTCTTACTGGGGTTAATCGATAGGCCCTCCCCAGCACATCAGTCCGAGAGTACAAGGAGTGCATATGATCACAAGATAATCTGTGTAGCCTATAGTTATAAAGCCTAAACTATTAAGTCTATTCAATAAGCCATCCACCACGAGCGACCATAAGACAGGCGAGAGGACGCCACCCCGTGGGCAGCCTTTGGGCACGGAGACCGTCACAGAGACCTCTCCAGACGAAGATGTTATTATGCGGCTATCGAACATGGTACTAACCCATCTGGTTCATTATGCTTACGAGGTAGTCATAACTAAACTAGAATTAGTTTCCAGATTTGCTAATATTGATAGACTTTAACGAAGAAGTCACTTTAACTAGAGTATGGTGATGAACAAACGCAGAAAATTGGTTCGAAAAAAAATAGGCTCATCAAACGGTAGTGCATGCGATCATTTGAAAATACAAGCGTTTTCACTTAGCTGAGGCCTACCAACTCCTACTCTCAATCTCCACGCGGTGACAGCCGGGTGCCTAGTACCTTAATCCAAGAAGTGGGTAACCAACCCCGTTTGGCGGATTTTTGGTGGCAGCAGATGAGAGAGGGGGGAAGAGTGTTTTCTCGCTAGAGCACTTCTTCCTGTTCCAGGCGGCAGTGGACAAATTCCCTAGACGGAGTCAGCGGTGGCGTATATAGTTAGAGTTAGGTTGAACTTAGTGAATACCTAGCGCGAGCTGCTTCAACGTATTCGGATCACAGGTCGGTAGGGAGTTTCCAATGTTGGTCAGGACATTGGAATAGAGATGGTGGCGGAGGAGCCCTTAATGGGCGAAGGGCAGCGCACATACTCCTGTAGTGGACTACTGCCACCGGTGTTCCCGGCCCCTCGTCCTAGGGGAATAATTAAGGAACTGGCCCTCCAGGTTGGGGGTTGTGCCGTCGGGGTAACTTCCCTACCACGTAAAAAATCGATGGTTCCGAAACAACCAAAAGCCTCGGATAAGGATGACTCAACTAATGACGACCCCAGCAAACGAAATAAGGACAAAGACCTTCGGATCTGTACGTGGAATGTTCTGTCCCTCTACAGACCACGTGCAGCCGAACAACTAGCAGAGGCCCTAGACTGCTATAAAGCAGATATTACCGCCATCCAGAAAGTACGATGGGATGGGCCGGGCAAAAGAGGATGAAAAACTGTGACATTTACTACGGTGAGTGCTACAAAGGCAACAGGCAACGCTTATTCGGATACGGATTTGTCAAGCGCGGCAGACTTAGGCAAGAAGTCTTAAGCTTCCGACACGTAAGCGAGCGTATTATGACTATCCGGATCAAGGCTAAATTCGCTAACATAAGCCTTATATGTGTTCATGCTCCCAAGGAAGAGAAGGACCCTGCCACCAAAGAGTGTTTCTACGAGCTCCTCGACAAAACATATGAGCAATGTCCTAAATACGACGCAAAAACCGTATTGGGCGATTTTAACGCCAAAATAGGAAATGAGTACGTCTTTGGTAGGGCAGTGGGTAAGCATAGCCTACACGACAACACGTCTGGTAACGGACTAAGGCTAATTGATTTCGCTGTGGAACGAAATGTCTCCATAGCAAGCACATGGCTTCCTTATCTCGACATTCATAAACAGACATGGCGGTCCAATGATCATGTAACGATCAACCAAATTTATCATATTGCGATCGACGCAAGTCATGCCTCCATTATTCTGGATGTCCGGACCGTCCGAACGGCCAACATAGACTCGGCTCACTACCTTGTTGTAGCCAAGGTACGAATGCGGATATTACAAACTGAGCAAAAAAGAAGAATCACTGTGAGAAAATTTAACGTCTAAAAGCTGCAATCGCAAGAGACCGCCAGACTCTTCTCTGAACGCGTATCCCGAAATCTCTCAATCACTCCTATGCCGCCAGCATCAAGTGCCGAAGACCAGTGGCAACGCTGCGACTGATGTGCTGGGTCTCGTTCGCCCACCACCCGCTAAACCCCAGGTTTGACGAAGAATGCCGGCGAGTGCATGCAGCAAATCAAGAGGCATGCAAAGCGGCGCTGCAAATGAAGACGAGAGCTGCTCGTGAGCTCTACGAGCAAAAGAGACCGGAAGAACATCGGCTTCTCCAAAAGAAGAAGAAACAGCGTGAGAAGCGCGCGTTTGAGAATATCGAGAGTTTATACTCCAGGAACAATGTACGGAAGTTTTACCAAAAGGTAAAAAGAACGTGTCAGAGGAGCAATACCCGTACAGAAGCCCGTAGAGATTAAAATGGAAGCCACGTGGTAGAATCACATTCGGTGCTGAGAATATGGAAAAACTACTTCTGTAGACTGTATAACGGCGACGAAGACATCCCGCTGTCAGGCAGAATGAACCATTCAACATAGACTATGATAGTCTAAATTTCCATCCACCTGACGAAGTGAGGATGGCAATATCCAAGCTAAAATCTAACAAGGCTGCTGGACCTGACGGCTTACCGGCCGAACTTTTCAAGGCAGCTGGTGATGAATTGGTAGGATGCATACACCAAGTCATCTCTTAAAATTGGTCAGACGAGTGTATGCCTGATGAATGGAATCTCAGCATCGTTTGCCCGATCCACAAGAAAGGAGAGCCCCTCAACTGCGCCAACTATAGAGGCATCAGTCTCCTCAACATCGCATACAAGATCTTTTCTGCGATATTGCGTGAACGCCTGAAACCTTTTATCAACAGCCTGATTGGACCCTATCAGTGTGGTTTCAGGTCAGGAAAGTCCACCATCGATCAAATCTTCACACTTTGGCAGATCCTGGACAAAATCCAAGAATTCCAAATCGATACTCACCACCTGTTTATCGATTTCAAGGCCGCCTATGACAGCATCTGTAGAGAAGAGCTTTATAGAGCCATGTCTAGTTTTGACATCCCTGCCAAACTTGTCCGTCTGTGCAGGCTGACGATGGAGAACGCTCGCTGCTCCATCAAGGTCGGTAATGACCTCACCGAGACCTTTGATGTCAAAAAAGGTTTTAGACAAGGTGACGCGCTGTCATGCGACTTCTTTAATATTGTACTTGAACGGATTGTGCGGAACTCACAAGCCAACACCGGAGGCGCAATCTATTACAAGTCTGTACAACTGCTTGCATACGCCGACGATATAGACATTATCAGAAGAACTCAGCGGGCTGTGACCGGTGCGTTTGCAAGCATTGAGGCGGACGCTGCCAAAATGGGTTCAGCGATAAATGAGGGCAAAACCAAGTATATGCTGTCAACAAGAAGGGAAGCGAACACCGACGAATTGGACAAAACGTCACAGTGGGCAGCTACAACTTCGAGGTAGTAAGGGACTTTGTCTACCTTGGCTCTGCTATAAACTCCAAGAACAAGATCAGCGCAGAAATCAAGCGAAGAATATCTCCTGCTTATCCCTGTTTTTTGGGGCTTATAAGGCAATTCAATAGTAAAGCCCTATCTCGAACAACTAAGGAGACTCTGTATAAGACCCTGATCATCCCAGTCCTGCTTTACGGCGCTGAAACATCGACTTTTTAAAAAGAGGATGAAGATATTGTTGCTCGTTTCGAGAGAAAAATTCTTCATAAGATTTTCGGTCCCGTTTGCGTTGACGGGTTTTGGAGGAAAATATTCTATCACGAACTATACGAGCTGTACAGCGACATCCCCTAGTCGGGGATGTATCACGTCCCAAGCGGTATTGCCGTAACGATGAGCGATTCACTTGAAGGGGCTCGAAGTTAAACCAAACGATAATCATCCCACCAAGTCTCTCCAAGTTTCACCTGCCCATTTCACTGACTACCTGTCCATTGAATATGACTTCAACAGGGGCTACAGGCACTCAATACCGGGTAGAGCTGAATGGACGCTACGTGATCTCCTATACAATGAATCACTGTCAATTTTCACTGACGGGTCCTTAACTAAGGACGGAGTTCTTTTGAGAAGACCTGGACATACACCTCTCTTTTAACCCTCCAAACCATTGCAAGTTTGTTCAAGCCGAAGTTACCGCTGTTCGTCAAGCCGCTGACTGGCTAGAGGTTAATACACTATTAATATCGGATATTGCTATATACGTCGATATTCAGACAGCCATCAAATCCCTTGCATCCAGCACTACGCGATCTAAGGCTGTGAAACACTACCGCGTATCTCTTAACGAGATACCTGATCAGTACAACCTTACCCTCTGCTGGGTACCAGGTCACTGTGATATACCGGGGAACTGTGCAGCTGACGAATTTTTTCGACAAGGCTCCTTTGGTGCAAACAGTATAAGCATTATCGACATCGCCGCGTCAACGTCTTACATTAAGTACTTTATTCAAACCGACGCACGCGGAGAAAGTGCCCAATCTCCGATGGCAACATCTAGGTCAATGCAACACCGCCATCATCGGGCTCTTGAAACACAAGAGAGGAAACATTTCCAAAATAGCAAACGTTCTCACCGGGCACTGCGTCATAGGAAGACATGCCCACAAACTAGACATCCCCTACAACGATTTCTGTAGAAGCTGCTTGGATGAAGAGGAGGAAGAGAACATTAGTCACTTTCTATGCGCTTGTCCTGCGCTCGCCAACATTAGGAAGGCCACCGTGGGTGAATACTTTTTTCACGATCTGAGTGATCTCGGCAACGCCTGCAGGGCTAAAATTAACGCATTTATACAACGAACTAAATGGTTCCTAGAGTAAGAGGGTAACCCACCCACTTGACACATTGGCAGTACAATGGACCTAATTCTGGTCTAAGTGTATCTTCATCGAGGGCCGATCGTAACTAACCAAGCACAAGATATTATATTGCTCAACTAAATTTGTGTTTCCGATACTATGTCACAAACCGAAGGTTGAACTCCAAAATAGCACCTCTACTGTAAAGTCCAAAACATGGCTTGATAAAGATGTACCTTACAGGTTCATTAAAAACTTCATTCCGCAACCTCACAATTGCATGCCATCATTGACTACGCAATAAGATTGTACGCTGATGAATCGGGGGTGACAAATATGACAGGAATACTTTCCAGCATCTTCTAGGCGGAAATTCGTGCGACAAAAGTGTATGCAGGTTGATTTCAACAGAAACTATAGACTAAACGCTTTCTAACTATAACCATTGATGTGCAAACCCGATCTTTACCTCAAGTATAATGCATCTCCTTAATCTTGTTCTCTCTTTTCGGTGCTTAAGGCTTCGCAATCATACCTCCATTCATATGAATTTGACCACACAGGTATTTAATGGAACATTCGCGTATCCCATTTTCATTTTCGCTGTAATAAGTACGAGTATTTCATCTGAAAATGGAAACGCTGTGTCAGTGAAGGCATTACTTCCTCCATCGGATATGCAATTACTTTCGAAATGAAAAGGGTTAACAGCATGTGCTGTACGACAGAAGCAATTTCGCTAATTGACCACTATTCGACAGCACTTCGATTGAAGTAAAATTAATTCCTTGTGTAAATTGACTTTAAAATAAAACCGTTGTCTCCATTAAAAGCAATAATTTTTTTTCATTAATAAATTGTTTCATGTCACGCAGTAAATTGCGAGAAAAAGAACGTCGAACATTAATTTAACAATTTTTCTCGTGGTTTTCATCATTTATTGCTTCGTTGCTACTACGTTGCTGCTGATAGCTGCTGAGCTTCCTCAATTAATGAATCAAATAAAATAAGAAGCATGACACAAAATCCCCCCGATCTCGTATCCAGAATTATAAAACAAAAACCCCAATTCCTTTATTAATAATTAAATTAATGAGTTACGAGCATAAGAGTGTATAGTATATAGCTGAGCAAATAAATCATGTTTCCTGGGAGTGGTGAATTTTTTTTTTATTATTATTTAGGTATAACGGGTAGAATTATTATAAATGATACATTATTTTAAAAAAAGCATTCATCTTGTAGTTAATTAAAGACCACAGAAAATACTCGTGTATACTCGTACACACAAAATAATTATTAAATTAAAGACATTTTATTGATATACTGAGAGTAAAATGGGATTTTCGGTGAACTGTATTGGCCTTAATTATAGGTTAGGTTAGGTTAGGTTAGGTAGGGTTATGAGGTTATCATAAAACACTAGGCACCAAAGTGGGCCCATCGCGATCCCTAGGGAACCTTCACGGCAGAAGACCTAAACCCATTCTCCCAAGCAATTAATCTCCCTACAGAATCTGAAAAGATCCTTGTTATGGTTTAGGGACCTCACCTCTTCAAGGTTATCGAAGAAGTATCTTCCAAGATGCTTTAGCCTTGTCCTGGCAATTACTTGACATTCACAGAGTATATGAGTTATATCCTCTGAGACATGTAGGTCGTCGCAGTACCTACAAACATCGGTATCAGATAACCCTAGTCTCATGGCATGCCTCCTTAGGAGACAGTGGCCAGAGAGTATTCCTATCACTGTTCTCAACCGCGATCTATCTAACTTGATTATCTCCCCAGATTTTCTGCGATCTAGCACAGGCCACAAGGTCTTAGACACCCTATGACCATCTAAGTTTGGCCATCTTAGATTAGCCGTGTCAATGATTTTATCCCGAATAATTCCCTTGGTCACGCACCCTGGTGGCTTAATGCTACCAATTATATCGCTACGTGGTAGCCCCGCTCCTCTTTTAGCCAGCGCGGCCTGCTCGTTGCCTTCAATATCGCAGTGTCCAGGTACCCAGCATAATCTGACTCGGTTCTGCGTACATAATGCCATAAGCATTGTGCGGCAATTCCTGATTATATCAGATTTGGTGACGTAAGACTCTAGCGCCTTTAGCGCAGCGTGACTGTCAATGTAGATGGCGATATTCTTATCGGATATTGATCCCATCTCAAGTAAATCCGCAGCTTTAAGTACAGCTAGAACCTCTGCTTGGAACACACTGCATGTGTCCGGAAGTCTCAGGGCCACCTGTAGGTTCGTATCTCTCGAGTAAATACCTGACCCCGTGCCCTCGTTGGTCTTAGAACCATCTGTGTATATTGCAATCTCGTTATGGACAGAGACTGTCTTCCTTCGCCAGTCCTCTCTAACTGGATACAGTACTTCGTATGGTGTGTCGAAGTCTAAGGTGCCAAGTATATCGTCCGATTCGTCAGGGATACCGGGAAAAGATTCCTTGAGAATGGAGCTGTGTCCTATGTTATTAGTCCTGAAGAGACCAACGTTAGTGAGCCGAAGCGCACTATTGCCCGCTTGAAATTTAATTTGTAGGTCTAATGGTAAAAGATACAGAAAGATCTCGAGTGCAGCCGTAGGTGTTGTGCGTAGAGCAGCCGTGATGGCAATGCAAGCTGTTCTTTGTACCATGGCCAACATATCCCGTGTGTTTTTCGTATTCGTTGCCTTCCACCACACAAGAGCCCCATACGTGAGTATGGGTCTGACTACCATGATGTATAGCCAGTGCATCATTGCGGGCTTCAGGCCCCATTTTTTCCCCGCGGTCCGCTTACAGATGAAAAGAGCATTATAAGCTTTGCGGACCCTTTCCTGTATGTTAAGTTTCCAATTTAGTTTCCTATCTAGCAATATCCCAAGATATCTAGCGCGATCCGAAAGGGAAAGCTCCACCCCTGCTAGCTTAGGCAGTTTGAAGGGTGGTATCTTGTATTTTCTGCTGAAGAGTACCAATTCGGTTTTATCCGGGTTGACGTGTAGTCCACACCCTCTAGCCCATTTTTCTAGACTATTAAGAGCTGATTCCATAATTTCACTTAATGTGTCAAGGAACTTGCCTTGAACTAAAATCACCACGTCGTCTGCGTAAGCAGTGACGCTTATGCCTGTGTTGCTTAGTTCTTTAAGTATCTCATCGATGACTAGAACCAAGAGGAGGGGTGAGATAACGCCTCCCTGGGGAGTCCCCCTGGTAACGGATTTTCTTATTGAACTGTTTCCGATAGAGGAGTTAATGTTTCTAGTGCCGAGCATATTGCAGAGCCAATTGGTAATGCTATGCTCGACGTTCATTGTTTCCAGGGCCTGTTTGATGGCCCTACCTTCTACGTTATTGAACGCCCCTTCTATATATAGGAAGGCTGCTAGTGCGTATTCCTTATGGTGAAGGCTAGTCTCTATCTTCCCTACTACGTCGTGTAAAGCTGTTTCCACCGATTTCCCCTTCAGATATGCGTGCTGAGCTTTGCATAGAATCCCGTTGCAACACTTACTTCTGATGTGAATATCAAGAAGTCGTCCAAGTGTCTTGAGGAGGAATGACGAGAGACTTATGGGTCTGTAGTCTTTCGCTGAAGTGTGGCTTGGTTTACCTGCTTCAGGTATGAATATAACCCGCACTTCCCTCCATGCCACTGGTACGTAACATGACCTTAAACAATGTTTAAAAATTTCCCTAAGCTTGCTTCTGACCTTGGCTGGAGCTTTTTGCAGCATAGCTGGCAAAATTCCATCAGGGCCTGGTGCTTTGAATGGTGCGAATGACATAATGGCCCATCGCAGATTCTTCCATGTAATGAGATTCTCTACGTCGTCCCCTATTGACCTACCATTGTACGAGTAGCTATTAGTAGTAGAATCCATTGGCGATCTACTTCCTGGGAAGTGAGCTTCAATTAACGTTTCTAAGGAAGCTTCACTAGTATCCACAATGGACTGACAAAATTCCTTCCAGGACTTTCTTTTTGATTGCCTGATTAAGTACTTAAACTCCCGCTTGCGGTCCATATATTCATCCCATGTGGTACCGTCTCCTATTTCTTTGGCCCTGTTGTAGAAATGCCTAACCTGTTTTTTCTTGGAGTTGATTTCCTTGCTCCACCAAGGAGGTTGGGACCTCTTGGACTTCTTTCTTAGTGGACAGGCCCTTTCGAATGCCATGTTCATTACTTTGCCTAAGTTATCTACCGCATTATCTATATCTTGAGGATCGCCGTGCGAATAGGCCCATCCTTAAGATGTTTCCTTACTAGCTCTGTATACATACCCCAGTCTGTACTCTTAGGGTTTCTGTAGCTGTTGCTAACCCTAGTCTCGAAATTAATTTGAAAGCGTATCCATCTGTGATCAGACAGAGATGCCTCCTCCAAAACCCTCCACTTTTCTACCGTTAGGTGAACAGAACAAGAAGCTAAGGTTATATCAATCACTTCTTGTCTGTTCCTTACTACAAAAGTTGGCGTAGAACCCTTGTTGCATATGGTGAGCTTGGTCGAAAGGATGAAATCAAAAAGACACTCACCTCTTGTATTAGTATTACTGCTACCCCATTGTGAGTGATGCGCATTTGCATCACAGCCCACGATGAAGAGCCAGTTGTCCTTCCTTACCAACTGCTTCAACTTCACAGATGGAATCTCCGCCTGCTCGTACGGGAGGTATGCTGAGACCAGACACAGCGGTTTACTTCCCTCTCTTTCACAGGAGACTGCTACTAGATCGCCGTCACTGAAATTATTCAAAAGAAATGCCCTTATGTTGTTTTTTAAAAGTATACAAGCCCTGATTTTACCTTCGTTGGCTTTGTAGAACAACGTGTAATTCCTGTTTTTGAGCCCTTGGATCTGGTTGTTGTCGCTGATCCATGGCTCTTGTACCAGTATGGCCGAGACGTCATGCTTGATGATATAGTTGATCAAGCATGCCGTCGCAGCCTTACTGTGATGCAGGTTTATCTGCATCACCTCCATCATCTTTGGGCTCCTCCTCCTCCTCAACACCCTTGGTCATGATCTTTAGCATGACCTTCCCCATGCTATATCGCACCATCCCTTTGGCCTTTTCAAGGGGTGGCAGCGATTCCCTATTTAGGGCCAGCAAGAAGTGCTGACCAAACTGCTTCCTAGGCCCAGTCTTGAGCACCCTCCATGTATTGGCCTTCAACTCCCTGTTCTGCATGTGGAGGAGACCAAGCTGTTTTTCTGGGTAGGTGTATGGCAGCGGAACCCAGACCCAAGCTTTGGGCGGAGTGTATCTCGCCAACTCCGCCATAGTCACGCACTTGAGCTGAGACCCGCTCCACACTTCCCCAACCTCCGAAATAAACTGTCTGAGGAAGTCAGCAGAGGCTTTGTTCCCACAGGCAACAACCTTCCAGCCCCCTTCCCATCCAGCACCGTCGAATTGAAGGTCACTATCCTCAGTGGAAGACATCTTCTTCCACAGAGCATCCTGAAACTTCTCCTCGACGGCAATCCACTGGTCCATGGTCAGGCGACCGCAGGGCTCCTGCTCGTTGACAATAGCAACAAGGAGCTCATCCTCCGGGTCGTAGTTCGGGCGCGCCGAAGGCGAAATACCAGCCTTCACCTTTTTCGCCGCGCTCGGTTCCACGACATCGTCGGACCTGCTCCTTTTGCTTTGGAACGCCACCCTACTGGCCCCCGCAGCTGAAGTCTCCCCCTCCCTGCCTGTGCTCTCAGTTCTGCTGGGAGGCTCTACTCCACTCGT
This sequence comes from Brachypalpus laphriformis, assembly GCA_945910035.1. Lineage (NCBI taxonomy): Eukaryota > Metazoa > Arthropoda > Insecta > Diptera > Syrphidae > Brachypalpus > Brachypalpus laphriformis. Next base: position 193,997,481 of record OX246754.1, on the reverse strand, counting down.
AGAGGCCCCCAGCTCCTCCCTACTTCTAGCCTCACCTGCCTGTGCGACCGCTACCTTCCTGGCAGCCTCATCGGCTAAGACTGCCTTAGCCCGATCAAGCTGCAACCTATCCCAAGCACTCAATGAGTTAACGTCACACCCCCCGAACTGTTGGACCTTGCGCTTAGCACTCTCGACCTTTCGCCGAGCATTGCGCACAAGCATCTTCTCCAGTTGGTGTGCGTTTTTCCTGCTACCCTTCCGCAGGACCTCAGAGAAACTAGGAGCAGCAGAGTTCTCGCCAGCTGCGCTACTAGTCCCTTTGGTCACTGATCCCTTGCCACCTTTAGTGAGAGTGCCAGCCAACTCACTGCTACCCTTTCTAACTACCGTGAGAGTACCAGCCAACTCACGTGTGCCCTGTTCTAATAAGATGGGAGTACTAGCCAACCCACTATCGCCCTTAATTATAGAAGTGAGAGTGCTAGCCTGCTCACCTCCCTCTGCGCTAGCGTCAGTGAGTGTGCTGTCCGCATCCTCGCTGTCGCTAGCCAGTAAAACGTCCTCTAACTCCTTCTCTAGCCCAGACACGGAAGACTGTGGGGATGACACTACGACATCGCCCCCCAGTTCCATCCCTGTCTGTCCAGAGAGTACTTCCCCAGGTAAAATTAAATTTTTTTGTGTTTTTTGTAAATTTATATTTGTTATTTGCTTGTTTAGGTTTTCACTGTTCATTTTGATTCCCACGAGTAGGCACGGAACAACTGGTCGATCTTAGTTTACCGGCATGCTAAGATAAGGCGCAACTTACTGTGGGCCCTGCCAGGGCGCCCACAGGAGCTCGTTAGGACTGGTTTAACCCCCAGTCTTCCATCGCTCGGCACGGTTCTAAAGCTCACACCACCAGGGAGTTAGGTATCTGTTGTTACCTCATTCTCGATGACCACTGCGCACGATTGATGCGTGCGTGTTAGTCTTAGCTGACACTAACCTAGCGAACTAGGATTAGCCATTTCCGGCGGGCGCCCACGGGGAGGACTAGAGAAGAGGATTTATGCCCACCGGCCTTAATTATAAGTATTAACAGTAATTAATGGGATATCTTAAAACCCATGTTATACATAATTGCACGAAAATATGCAAATGGATGCGAAGAATTGCCAACGGAATTGCATTTTTAAGAGGGAAAACAAAAGTTCGATAAGTTGGTTAGGTTAGGTTAGGTTAGGTAAGGTGACAGGGTTAGGACAGGTGACAGGGCTAGGACACACTTAGACCACTTGGGTCCATTGTGATACCACATAGAGTTGGGACCGGAGGAATCACCGGTTACCGGGGGAACCTTAACCTTTCTCTGGAAAGTGTTGGTTGAGAATATCTGTGCCTGAAGTGGCTAGAGAGGGTGACTGACTCAATCAACCCTAAGTCGGTGTATACCGGGAAGATATTGTGTACAAACAAGTATTGGGGTGATTGATTCAATCGAACCCCCTGTAGTGTTGTGTAAGTTATAATGGCAAGTCTAAGTAAGCCGTGTAGGTGTAGAGATGCATACCCGTAGTAGAGTGACTGATTCAATCGAACTCTAAGTACTGCTATGCATGGGTGTTGACTAGGTGGGGAGACTGTTTCAATCAAACCCTTCATACCTATGTGGACCGTGCAAGTGTAGAGGTGCATAAGCGTAATAGAGTGACTGATTCAATCAAACTCTAAGTACTGCTGTGCATAAGGTGTTGACAAGGTAGGGTGACTGTTTCAATCAAACCCCTACCTAGATGGACCGTCGAAATAGTGGAGTGCATAATTGAAGACGAAGTGACTGATACGAGTACTTGGGTATTTCAACTAAACCAGTTGGATTTCCCTATGAATCTATATAAGTCTATAATATCTATGTTAGACAGGTCACTTAGGTCTTCAAAGAAGTATTCACCTAATATTTTCTTTCTCAGGGTAGCTAGCGCTGGGCATGTGCCGAGGAGGTGGAGAGTGTTCTCCTCTTCCTCTTCATCTCTGCAGCTTCTACAGTAATCATTTGCTGGGACTAACAAACAGTGCCCTGTGATTATTCCTACTGTGAGGCTTTTGTTCCTTCTACTAGTATTTTTTGAAAGGAGTTTTTTGGTTTTCTTCGCATCTAAGAGAGCCCAGATCTTTCTGGTCAATACGCACGTAGCTAGACTACTCCATCTGTTGTTTAAAGTAGCTTGCGCTTCGTTTAACATACAAAGTTTCTTCGTTTGTATTTGGGGTGCCAGTACCTCTCCGTTGACAGCTAGATGCAGTACGGTGCCTTGTTTAGCTAGTTTATCTGCTTTACAATTGCCTGGAATATCTCTGTGTCCCGGGACCCAGCACAGAGTGATATTGCATCTGTCCACAATCTCGTTAAGAGATTCGCGGCAATGTTTGACCAATTTAGATCTTATTGTTGGCGTTTCCAGAGCTTTAATCGCTGACTGACTGTCTTTGTAAAGGACCACCTATCGGGTGCATAGAGAGTCTGCGCGCCGCTTCACGAACAGCCAATATTTCCACTTGAAAAATACTGCAGTGGTCCGGAAGTCGGAGGGCTACGTTTATCAAAGGTACTTCCGAAAATATACCCAAGCCTGTGCCCTCCGATGTTTTGGAACCATCTGTATAGATTTCGATTGCGGTGTCATTTAGAATGGTACCGTCATCCCATGCGAATCTGTCAGGGATGGTGGTGTTATATTTGATGTTGAAATCGATAAATGGGGATATGTAATCTGTTTCTCTGAGATTGGAATTTTGTAGAATTTTCATCCGGCCGAATTGTGAGCTTGCTCACTGCAGAGATACTCTAAGTCTTAGGGCTGCTTTACTTACTTACTTAGGTGGCGCTACAGTTCAGGGTAAACCTGGGCCTCAACCAACAGGCCTCTCCATTTAGCTCGGTCTTTAGCTAGTTGCCTCCAGTGACGCACTCCAAGTTGGTCGAGGTCCCCTTGAACTTGTGCGCACCACCTACGGCGATGATTCCCTCTACTGCGTCATCCCTCGGGGTTAGATTCGAAGACTCTTCGGGCCGGAGCGTTGGTGTCTATTCGCTTGTGATTGAATCTTCTCCTCCAAAACCCGTCAACGCAAACGGGACAGAAAATCTTACGAAGAATTTTTTTCTCGATGCGGCCAAGGATATCTTCATCCTCTTTTAATAAAGTCCATGTTTCAGCGCCGTAAAGCAGGATTGGGATGATCAAGGTCTTATATAGAGTCTCCTTAGTTGTTCGAGATAGGGCTTTACTGTTGAATTGCCTTATAAGCCCAAAAAAATAGCGATTGGCAAGAGTTATTCTTCGATTGACTCCCGCGCTGATCTTGTTTGTAGAATTTATAGCAGAACCAAGGTAGACAAAGTCGCTTACTACCTCGAAGTTATAGCTGCCCACGGTGACGTTTTGTCCAATTCGTCGGTGTTGGTTTTCCCTTCTTGTTGACAGCATATACTTCGTTTTACCCTCGTTTATCGCTAAACCCATTTTGGCCGCTTCCGCCTCGATGCTTGCAAACGCACCGGTGACAGCTCGCTGAGTTCTTCCGATAATGTCTATATCGTCGGCGTATGCAAGCAGTTGTACGTGTAATAGATTGTGCCTCCGGTGTTGGCTTGTGAGTTCCGCACAATCCGTTCAAGTACAATATTAAAGAAGCCACATGAAAGCGCGTCACCTTGTCCAAAACCTTTTTTGACATCAAAGGTCTCGATGAGGTCATTACCGACCTTGATGGAGCAGCTTGCGTTCTCTATCGCCATTCTGCACAGACGAACAAGTTTGGCAAGGATGTCAAAACTAGACATGGTTCTATAAAGCTCTTCTCTATAGGTGCTGTCATAGGCGGCCTTGAAATCGATAAAGATATTATGAGTATCGATTTGGAATTCTTGGGATTTCTCCAGGATCTGCCGAAGTGTGAAGATTTGATCGATGGTGGACTTTCCTGGTCTGAAACCGCACTGATAGGGTCCAATCAGGCTGTTGATAAAAGGTTTCAGGCGTTCAGACAATATCGCAGAAAAGATCTTGTATGCGATGTTGAGGAGACTGATGCCTCTATAATTGGCGCAGTTGAGGGGGTCTCCTTTCTTGTGGATCGCGCAAACGATGCTGAGGTTCCATTCATCAGGCATACACTCGTCTGACCAAATCTTAGAGATGAGTTGCTGTATGTACTCTACCAATTCATCCCCAGCTGTCTTGAAAAGTTCGGCCGGTAAGCCGCCCGGTCAGGCAGCCTTGTTGGATTTTAGCTTGGATATTGCTATCCTCACTTCGTTTTGGTCAGGTGGACGGAAATTTTCACTATCATCGTCCATGTTGAATGGTTCATTCTGCCTGACAGCGGGATGTTGGTCTTCGTCGCCATTATAAGATCTGCGGAAGTAGTTTTTCCATATTCTCAGCACCGACTGTGATTCTACTACGAGGTTTCCATTTTCATCTCTACAGATTTCTGCACGGGTATTGCTCCTCTGACACGTTATTTTTACCTTTTGGTAAAACTTCCGTACATTGTTCCTGGAGTATAGACTCTCGATATTCTCAAACGAGCGCTTCTCATGCTCTTTCTTCTTCTTTTGGAGAAGCCGATGTTCTTCCCGTCTCTTTTGCTCGTAGAGCTCACGAGCAGCTCTCGTCTTCATTTGCAGCGCCGCTTTGCATGCCTCTTGATTTGCTGCATGCACTCGCCGGCATTCTTCGTCAAACCAGGGGTTTCGCGGTGGTGGTCGAGCGAGACCCTGCACATTAGTCGCGGCGTTTCTGATGGCATGTTGGAGCGTTGCCACTGGTCTTCGGCACTTGATACTGGCGTCATAGGAGTGATTGAGAGATTTCGGGATACGCGTTCAGCGAAGAGTCTCTTGCGATTGTAGCTTTTAGACGTTAAATTTTCTCACAGTGATTCTTCTTTATTGCTCAGATTGGGATATCCGCATTCATACCTTGGCTACAACAAGGTAATGATCCGAGACCATGTTGGCCGCTTGGAAGGTCCGGATATCTAGAATATTGGAGGCATGCCTTACGTCGATCGCAATATGATCAATTTGGTTGACCGTTACATGATTATTGGACCGCCATGTCTGTTTATGAATATCGAGATGAGGAAACCATGTGCTTGCTATTGTGACATTTCGCTCCACAGCGAAATCAATTAGGCTTAGTCCGTTATCAGACGTGGTATTATGTAGGCTATGCTTACCGACTGCCCTACCAAAGACGTCCTCCTCTCCTATTTTGGCGTTAAAATCGCCCAATACGATTTAAACGTCGTATTTAGGACATTGCTCATATGTTTTGTCGAGGAGCTCGTAGAAACACTCTTTGGTGGCAGGGTCCTTTTCTTCCGTGGGGGCATGAACACATATTAGGCTTATATTAGCGAATTTAGCCTTGATTCGGATAGTTATAATACGCTCGTTCACGTTCAGCTTAAGACTTCTTGCCTAAGTCTGCCGCGTATGACAAATCCGCATCCGAATAAGCGTTGCCTGCTGCCTTTGTAGCAATCACCGTAGTAGATGCCACAGTTTTAAATCCTCTTTTCGCTCGGCCCATCCCATCGTACTTTCTGGATGGCGGTTATATCTGCTTTATAGCAATCTAGGGCCTCTGCCAGTTGTTCGGCTGCACGTGGTCTGTAAAGGGACAGAACATTCCACGTACAGATCCGAAGGTCGTTGTCCTTATTTCGTTTGCTGGGGTCGTCATTAGTTGAGTCGGCGTTATCCGAGGCTTTTGATTGTTTCGGAACCATCGATTTTTTCCGTGGTAGGGAGTTACCCCGACGGCACAACCCCCAACCTGGAGGGCCAGTTCCTTAACTATTCCCCTAGGACGAGGGACCGGGTATACCGGTGCCAGTAGTCCGCTACGGGAGTATGAGCGCTGCCGTTGGCCCATTAAGGGCTCCTCCGCCACCATCTCTATTCCAATGTCCTGACCAACATTGGAAACTCCCTACCAACCTGTGATCCGAATACGTCGAAGCAGCTCGCGCAAGGTATTCACTAAGTTCAGCCTAACTGGAACTATAGACGCCACCGTTGACTCCGTCTAGGGAATTCGTCCACTGCCGCCTGGAACAGGAAGAAGTGCTCTAGTGAGAAAACACTCTTCCCCCCTCTCTCATTTGCTGCCGCCAAGAATCCGCCAAACGGGGTTGGTTACCCATTTCTTGGATTAAGGTACTAGGCACTCGGCTGTCACCGCGTGGAGGTTGAGAGTAGGAGTTGGTAGGCCTTAGCTAAGTGGAAGCGCTTGTGTTTTCATATGATCGCATGCACTACCATTTGACCAACAAGGGCTGCTTTAGATGCTACCAATTTCCCAAAGATATCAATAGGAAAAATGTTGAGTAGGGTTTCGAAGGCGGCTGTGCGAGTGGACCTGAGAGCCACTGTGATGCACCTACATGCTAATCGCTGTACTTTTTCTATAGAGTTTGTGTTGCATCTTGTTTCAAGGGCAGGGCACTAGACGAGAACGCCATAAAGCAAGATTGGTCTGACCACCGCCAGGTACAACCAGTGGACTATATTATGTTGGAGACCACATTTTGGACCTATAGCTTTTTTACAGGTGTAGATGGCGATTTTCGGTTTCTTAGTTCGGTCTAGAATGTTCTGTTTCCAGTTAAGTTTACTATCAAGGGTTACCCCTAAGTATTTTGCTCTGTTTGTAAAGCTGAGTTCCGTGTTTCTAAGCTTAGCTGGAGCTATGATCAGGATTTTTTATTTCCTAGTAAAAAGTGCTAGTTCAGTTTTGGACGGATTTACGTTAAGTCCAACGCTGTCCGTCCATTTCTCTACTAAATTTAGCGCCGAATTCATTAGACCTCTTAGGGTTTGGGGGAATTTACCTGAAATGGCTATAGCGATATCGTCAGCATATGCTACGACCTTGTAGCCTTTAGTTCCTAGTGAAGTGAGTAGCTTATTCACTACTAATATCCAAAGTAGCGGAGAGAGAACACCACCCTGGGGTGTACCTCTGTGTGCTAACCTTTTGATTGAGCAGTATACAAGCTCGGACAGAATTTGTCTGCTGTTCAGCATTCGCTCTATCCAGATGCGTAAGCAGCAATTACCCTCCAGGTCAGTGAGCGCTCTTGTTATGGATTCTGTATTGACGTTATTAAAGGCGCCTTCTATGTCAAGGAAAGACACCATAGTATATTCTTCAACGACAAGAGATTTTTCAATGGTATCTATTGTACTAACAAGTGTAGAGCTGTTTCCACTGAAAATCCTTTCCGGTAAGCATGCTGGGAATTAGATAAGGTTTGTACTTTGAGTTTTGAATGAATAAAGTTATCAACTATCCTTTCTAACGTTTTTAGAAAGAAAGAGCAGAGGCTAATTGGTCTGAAATCTATCGGAGTGTAGTGCGAGGTCTTACCGCATTTCGGAATGAACACCACCTTAACTCTTTTCTATGAGGATGGGGTATAACCAAATTAAAGGCAGCTATTGAAAATCACGTAGAGCCAGGGGGCTAAGGGTTTTATGCCCTCTTGCAGTTCTACCGGTGTTATACCATCTAATCCTGGAGATTTATATGGGAGGAAACTATTAACAGCCCAACGAATTGCATGAGTGTTTATTATTCCAGCCGGAACGTCCATGATTGAGTGGTGTTGAGGTATAGATATGTTTGTATCTTTAGAGCTTCCTGGGAAATGAGTGTCCATGAGGAGGTTTAATGTTTCTTCTGTGGACATGGTCCAGTCTCCGTTAGGTTTCTGGATAAAACCAGGAATATGAGGAGATTTGGAGAGTATAATATTTTTCTCAATCAACTAGAATCGTTTGTCCTTTCTATATTACTACAGAATAATCTCCACGATGCTCGCTGAGCTTTCCTTATCTCTTTTTTAAAAACCCTGGGGCTATTCTTATAGTTCTCCCAGTCTTCTGGAGATCGTGAAGACTTAGCTGTATTGAACTGTTTCCTACTATCATTTCGGAGTTTTGCTATGTTAGTATTTCACCAATGTGGTTTATTACCATTTATGTGCCTGCTTAACGGACAAGCTTTCAAGAAGGCTTTGTTCATAGTTTTGGACACTTTGTCTACCATATGGTCAATTTCAGATGATGAGCAAGGTTCAGTAGTCAGGAAACCTCGCAGTAGAATCACAGTCGGTGCTGAGAATATGGAAAAACTACTTCTGCAGACTGTATAACGGCGACGAAGAAAAACATCCCGCTGTCAGGCAGAATGAACCATTCAACATAGACGATGATAGTCTAAATTTCCGTCCACCTGACCAAAACGAAGTGAGGATAGCAATATCTAAGCTAAAATCGAACAAGGCTGCTGGACCTGACGGCTTACTGGCCGAACTTTTCAAGGCAGCTGGTGATGAATTGGTAGAGTGCATACACCAAGTCATTTCTAATATTTGGTCAGACGAGTGTATGCCTGATGAATGGAATCTCAGCATCGTTTGCCCGATCCACAAGAAAGGAGACCCCCTCAACTGCGCCAATTATAGAGGCATCAGTCTCCTCAACATCGCATACAAGATCTTTTCTGCGATATTGTGTGAACGCCTGAAACCTTTTATCAACAGCCTGATTGGACCCTATCAGTGCGGTTTCAGGCCAGGAAAGTCCACCATCGATCAAATCTTCACACTTCGGCAGATCCTGGAGAAAACCCAAGAATTCCAAATCGATACTCACCACCTCTTTATCGATTTCAAGGCCGCCTATGACAGCATCTATAGAGAAGAGCTTTATAAATCCATGTCTAGCTTGGACATCTCTGCCAAACTTGTCCATCTGTGCAGGCTGACGATGGAGAACGCTCGCTGCTCCATCAAGGTCGGTAATGACCTTACCGAGATCTTTGATGTCAAAAAAGGCTTTAGACAAGGTGACGCGCTGTCATGTGACTTCTTCAATATTGTACTTGAACGGATTGTGCGGAACTCACAAGCCAACACCGGAGGCGCAATCTATTACAAGTCTGTACAACTGCTTGCATACGCCGACGATATAGACATTATCGGAAGAACTCAGCGGGCTGTCACCGGTGCGTTTGCAAGCATTGAGGCGGAAGCGGCCAAAATGAGTTTAGCGATAAACGAGGGCAAAACCAAGTATATGCTGTCAACAAGAAGGGAAAACCAACACCGACGACTTGGACAAAACGTCACCGTGGGCAGCTATAACTTCGAGGTAGTAAGGGACTTTGTCTATCTTGGCTCTGCTATAAATTCTACAAACAAAATCAGTGCAGCAATCAATCGAAGAATAACTCTTGCCTATCGCTGTTTTTTGGGCTTATAAGGCAATTCAACAGTAAAACCCTATCTCGAACAACTAAGGAGACTCTTTATAAGACCTTGATCATCCCAGTCCTGCTTTACGACGCTGAAACATGGACTTTATTAAAATAGGATAAAGATATCCTTGCCCGCTTCGAGAGAAAAATTCTTCGTAAGATTTTCGGTCCCGTTTGCGTTGACGGGTTTTAGAGGAGAAGATTCAATCACGAACTATACGAGCTGTACAGCGACATCGACCTAGTCAAAAAACTGCGTATTGGACGTCTGAGATGGCTAGGACATGTAGAGCGAATGGACACCAACGCTCCGGCCCGCAGAGTCTTCGAATCTAACCCCGAGGGACGACGCAGTAGAGGAAATCATGCCGTAGGTGGCGCGCACAAGTTCAAGGGGACCTCGACCAACTTGGAGTGCGCAACTGGAGGCAATTAGCTAAAGACCGAGCTAAATGGAGAGGCTTGTTGGTTGAGGTCCAGGTTCACCCCGAACTGTGGCGAAACCTAAGTAAGTAAGTAAGTAAGCAAGATTCAGGTAGCTCGGTGTTGAGTTCTTTATTTAAAAATGTATTATAAACCTGCCAGTTAGTATTTTTCGGATTCCTAAAGGACTTTAATGGAGGTTTGGTAAATTCCAAACTAAAATGTATGTACTTGTGGTCCAAAAAAAGAAATATCTTTCGATACCATCCATTTAATAATATTTAGCTTTGAGGAGTTGGTAGAAAAAGTAATATCTAGTACTTCTTGCCTAATTCTATTAGTAAAAGTAGGTTCAGAACCTGTATTACATACATACTACGAGGTTAGTTTCTATGATAAAGTCGAAAATACGCTCACCTCACTTGTACCACTGCTTCCCCAGAGGTTGTGGTGGGCATTGGCGTCAGCGCCTATCACTAGGTGGAAGTTATTTGCTTGGGCTGATTTTATCGTCTCGCGTATACTTGGTGTTGGTTTGGGCCTGTATCATCGTAGGGAATATACGCTGACGATATCCATAGATATATCCTGATGGTCTAACTCCACACATGCGTCCGAGTCCGAGTCGCTGATATTTGGTAAGAAGAAGGCTTTTAAATTATTTTTCGCTAAAATGCAGGATCTTGGTTTACCTGATTCTTTGGCATAAAGCAAGGAATAGTTATTTGCCCTTAATCCAGCTAAGCGGTTGTCGCTTGTCACCCTGGATAAGGGCAATATCCTCTCCTCCTGACTGCAGGCGGAGCAAAAGGTAAGCAGAAGCTGCTATCGAGTGGTGTAGATTAATCTGTACCAGTCGGATCATCATTCCTGACTGGTACAGATGCCTCTTTTACTGTGGTGTCACCATCCTCAGACTCGGAAGATTTACCACTATTATGCTTTGGCAGCTCAACTATCTCTACGAGTATACCACCTGCTGACTCAGCAGGTGTACCGGCCGGTTCAATTATTACTTAGACGCCTGGTGACTCAGATGGTGTTACGACCTGGGTCGAAGTGGAAGCCGTCGGTTGTGAGTGAGACGGAAGGCTATCTGGTTCGTTATCCAATCCAAGGCTGCTTAGAGAGGAAACCATACCTGAGATGAGTCTTTCGTCTTTCTTATGGTCCTTCAACAACAGTTCTCCCATGCGGTAGAATACTTTATAATCCCTTTTGCTTAAAAGCTCTAGGGATTCTTCGTTGAAGAGGAATGAAACTAACCTTCCTGCCTCAACCGGTTCGTCGGCTTTGATGGTCTTCCAGTTGGGGTTGGAAGGTCGGGATTTTGAATTCGGATTAGCTGGAGGATATCCGTTTCGTTACATGGTCCTGGAGGAATCCAAGTTCGGGCTCTTGGACGGGCCTTAATATCGCTCCAGTGACGGACCGATAGGTCAGCTTTAGCTCAAAGGTGGTTAAGCTTGGGCACTGCCTCTTTGAGGAACGCGATGGAGCTGCTGCTGCTGGATTTCAGGACCTTTGCACCGTTAAGGTACCAACCAGCGTTCGAAAAGGTCGGTAGCGTAGCCATTGGATTCTTAAGACAATGCGCCAGCACGTCTGACGCATGTCTTTCCTTGAGGAGCCTCCAGTTTTCTCTACTGATACGGCCCTCCTCGTTTTCGTTGTCGCAGATGCCGAACACCAGGTGATCATTCGCCACCTCGTTGTAGGGCCTGAGCACCGACTCGGTATTCTTGGCCTTCTTCGGGGCTTTGGAGGTGTCGTCCTGGGATCTATGACGTTTGGACGTTGAGTCCGTTTTAGGTACCACGCCCGAACGTCCTTCCGACTCAGGTGGACGGTTCGGGGTGTTGCCGAAGGGCCTATTGCCGTTCACTGGTATCACCGACTCAGGTTGAGACTTGCTAGCGTGCGCATTTTGGGGGTGGCCTCTTGCTGTCAAGTGGCTCACACTTACTCGTTGAAGGGGCCTGTCCTCCCGACTCGGGTTGACTGGTCTCTTCAGTGATAACGCTACCCGCCCAGCATAGCGTCTCTTTGTCCATCTGCTCCAACGATTCCTCTGGTTTCTCGAGAATTCGTGCGAGCAGATGCTTTGCCAAGCGAAGGTTTCTGTGCTTCTAGGCACTGGGGGAATTCCTCTTTTGGATTGCGCGCCCGCAACGTGCCGATACGGCTTTTGCCTGGGACTCCGCATTCGAAGCGGAATTGTCAATGGATCCGGAATCAGAATCCGAAGGGTTCGTGTGATTGTCGTTGTCTGTCGTCTCTCTGTATGTAAGTTTGTCGGTCGGTTCGTTGTCCTTGTTCATTGCGTTGAGAGGCAAAGCCACGGAATTTGTGTTTGTCTTTGTTTTTTTGTTTGATTTTGCTTAGAAAGTTTGTGCATGTTCCCATGAGTAAGCCGATGAGAAGTGTCCACCCAGCTGGTACTGGCGGTAAGGCTTATTACGAGAGGCCCTGCCAGGGCCCCTGAAGGAGCTCGTTAGCGACTGATAAAAACCCTCAGCCTTTTATCCCTGGGCACGGTTTACATGAAACGCTCACTCCACCCTTTAGAATGGGTTGACTACACTTTAGCTTCAGATACCCTACCCTGAAGACCTTACAGCATGGGTGGCCCTACTGCAATCGACCTCCGGGATCATTGGGTCCTTACTAAGCATCCTCACCGCGACAAGGTATGTACTCGAAGAAAATGGTGGTTCCCATACGGGGAATCGAACCCCGGCCTCTTGTAAGTTGGTTAGAAAATAAAAAAACTTTTTTGACTTTTTAATCTTTATCAATCTCTATTTTTTAAGCGTAATTACCGCTAATTTCGACACATCTTTTTTTAACAAATATCAGTAGAGCTACCTTTCAAAACATTTCTCATAATTGGGTGTTTAGAATTCCTCTACTTCGGCATTTACTAGTAAATTTGAAACAAGGACCCATCCCTTTAATTTAATTTTTTTTTTTCGGAACAACCCAAGGACCTAGATCTGGAGAATAAGACGCATGGGAGTGCCAGAAAATTACTCTTTTTTGTCTGTGTGTGGGCAGCTGCATTGTCTGCTTCTTCTTCCTATTTCGGCGAGTTTATGATCCGAAAACAAGGGATAATAACTCTCCCACTTCAACGCATTTCTACTGATCCGCCTGTGAGGTTCGCCCATTTGACCTCAGCAAATATCAGCAGGCCTCCCGATTTTGGATCACTCGGTTACTGAGACCAATGAAATGCCGATGTCGTCGCATTTGTATGATCCAGGCGTTTATAGGCATGCCTTTCCTACATCGCGATGTCTTTGGAACGTTCATTGATATTGCCTTTTAAACATGGTTCAAATGATCTCTTCTTTGAGCGTGGCAATACCAGCTGAGCCGGTCGCGCTCTATCTTTCGTAACACAGTTTCCTTGACGCGAAAACTACACGGACCTTCGAACTTCTTATTCGATTAAGCTTTGCCACTCCTGCTGTCATGCGAAGCATCTTCATCTCAGCTGCCGTTAATTTACTCTCGTACTTTTGTACGTCGTGGAACATGGTGAACTGTATTTGAGCGCTGGACGCACAACTGCGGTGTAGAACGTTCCTTTTAAATAAGGTGGCATTTTTCGGTCACAGAATATAGCCGAGTTTTCTCGCCACTTACGCGATGATTGATGTCGTCATCACAGGTTGCTTTGCTATTGATCATAGACCACAGATGTTTGAACTTTCGCACTTGGGAAGCACTGCTCCATTCAAATAAATGTCCAGAATAGGCCTGAGTGGATCAGAGAACGGGCAGCACAAGTACTCTGTCTTCTATGCACCAGCCCAAGATTCTCTACTTAGCTCCAGTTGTTTTATGCCGTTGTGCAATTTCTTCAGGTCGTTGACCACTACCTATACATACATGCAACCAAATTACAAACAAATTACAAACGAGATGGTAAAACAGTGGGCGGAGCCAAGTGATAAAAAAAACATCGCATTTTTTATATGCACTTTCTTAATGTTACTTTTCTATGTTGTGGGTCAATTTTCTAATCTCCCACTTTTGCCAATCATTTGTGCGTGATGCATTTGTGATTTGCCGTCGGCCTTTAATTTGGCATTGTCATTTGCCCACAGAGAATACATCGTGGGTGTGATGTCGAGAAAGGGATTTCATCACAGATAATATAGTTAGGTACATAGATATCGCATCCAGTACAAAAAAATGGCCAATTTTCAATCGACTGGGATTTACTCGTAGGTCCCAGTTCGATCGATCTTGTATGTATACCATGCTCAAACGGTTGTGAGTTGAGTAGCACCACAGATAGTATAGTTATGTAGACATCGCATCCAGTACAAAAAAAAATGTCCGATTTTCAATCGACTGGGATTTAGTCGTGGGTTTGATCGATCTTGGTTGCCACCCTAGTAAAGGAGATTCATCGAACTCTTTCAGACCAAACGAAAAAAATTATGTTGCAAGACCATGCAATAATCCTGCTCTTCAGTGTGTCGTAGAAACACCAAAGCAAACTTCTGTCATACAAAAACCATTTTCTGTTAAAGAACAATGTCCATGTACATACAACAAACTGATGGTATGGTATGATTCAATAGCGATCGTGCCATTTTCATGGCTTGTGTGTATCTTACACGGTGTCTCCACGAGCCATGTGTCATGCTTGGGCATATGTCTTGTCTTTAAAACGTCTCATGGAGACCGCATTATGTCTTCATGTTTGCATGCCCTGCCATGTATGTTTAAATTTATCACTTGCCATCCATGCCTGCCATGTAGTTGGGCATGAGCAGTCGCTTTGAACGAAATTCAGTCACAACCGAGTGAAAAACGTAAGGATATGCCCAGAATCGACCCTTTCTTTGTTTTTGATGTTTTTCTTGTTTATTTTGCAGTTACTCTAAAGCTTAGAGTGCAAAAATGAGCTCCAGCTTCAGTGAAATGTTCAGACATGAACTGCCCACCAATTCAAATATGGCAGCTGCCTGAGCATGGTCTGACAGATGTTGGACATATGCCCAAGCACGACTCGTGGCTCGTGGAGACACGGTGACGTCGCGTCGTGTTGTCTTAGAAGGGTTGCATGGCATTTATGTACTTGTCTAGATGCGTATTTCTTGTTTCTTTTGGTAAATACATGAGTTTGAAATTTCTGTCATCGCAGGTTAAAAATTATGTGTATCATTTATTTGAGATCGAATTGCGACAGCGCTTGGTTTTAAATAAAAACAACAAATGAATGATAAAAGGAAATCAGGAGTTTCTTGCACGCCATGTAAGAAATCGAAAAGGGGTTTTCCTAATTTCAAAATGTTTGCATGCCCCTCAAAAGAAAAAATGAAATTTTAAATAATTTTGGAGTGAGTTTGTTGGCAGGAAAATGCTAAAAAGAGATACAGTTCCCACACTCAAATTGCAAAATGATATTGATCAATTTGAAGAATTAGAAAATCTTTCTTCTTCGAATAGTAAGAGAAGAAGAAGTTCAAGTTCAGATCTAGGCTGCTTGAAATGCAATCAATGGAGAAGCGGGAACAAACCATTTTTCAACTAAAAAAAGGTATTGCTTCTTTCAGTTTGAAAATTAAAACTTTAAAGCAAAAACTTAGATTAAAGAACAGAGCTCATTCTACATTAAAAATAAAGAAACAATATAGGTATTCAGGTTTGGTATCCCAAATTAAGAGCATGGATATGTCAGAGCAGTCTAAGTTATTTTGTTTTATGTTGATGGGGCTTTCTAAATCAAATTTGTATAGCCCAGAAGAAAAAGAACTTGCACAAAATGTTTTTTATCACTCGCAAAATACATATACATTTCTACGAAATGGGTTGGGCTTCCGACTTCCTCATATAGCTTCATTATATCGTTGGGCTTCTGTGAAAGGTCTACAGCCTGGGTACCAAAACATGGCTCAAAGTATATTGAAATCTAAAATTGCATCAATGAGTCATCGTCAAAATTATGTGGTGTTAGTTTTTTATGAGATTCGAATCCGCCGAAATTTGACCTACAACGATACCAACGACTTAATTGATGGATTCGAAGATTTAGGTTCAGCAAGAAAAAAATCAAATGGTAATGAAATTCCTGTATTTATGGTTAATGGTCTTTTTGATTCATGGAAAAGCGTTGTTAACTATTTTGTTTCAGAAAATGGAATAAAAGGGAATGACAGTTGATTAAAAAGAATTTTGAAATATGCAAGGATCTTGTTCTTCAAGTATGCGCTGTTGTTTGTGACCAGGGTCCAAACAACAGGAAAGCGTATCAACTTTTGAATGTGACTGACAAAAACCCATTTACGACATTTGAAAACCAAAAAATATACTGTCTTTACGATTTTCCTCATTTACTTAAATCAGTGCGCAATCTGTTACTGAAATCGGATCTGAACACACCCGATGGTTTAGTTTCTTTCGATGTCTTAAGAGAAATATATAATTTAGAGACCGACAATGTTGCCAAACCTTGTTTAAATTTTACTAGCTCACATATAGCTCCTAATGCTTTTGAAAAAAATAGCGTACGCCTAGCGACTGAAATATTTAGCAAGACATCTGCTGCGTCCATACAAACAGCTCAACACCTGAATTGTTTAAAATTTACTTCGCAACACGCTCAAGCAACGCAAGCCTTTACGCTGGCATTAAACAATACCTTTGACTGCATAAACAGTGGCTCACAATACGACAAAAATGCGCTTCAACGTGGAGTTACTGTTGGAAATGCTGCATACCAACAGATAAAATATTTTGTAATATATTTGCAAGCGATGCAAAATTTTTCAAATGTACCCAAAACTTTTTATTTCAAAGGAATGGAACAGACACTTAAAGCAGTTTTATTACTAAGTGAGGACATTAACAACGGTACGTTTGTTGATGCTGATTACTTGCTGACAAAGGGGGTACATCAAGACATCTTAGAGAACCTGTTCTGCTTATAAATTCAGTGTACCTACTAATGTCAAAAAGTCTTTCGTCAAATCTTATTTCCTTCTCACCTTACAGTAATTGTAAGGACGACGATGTTCAGTTTTTTGAGCTTAGGTATAGTCCAAACAAAGGGCACTCATGTTGTTTTGCTGAATGAGGAACAAGAAGAAGAAGACTGTGATGAGTTTTTGTACACAGAAATCATAAACAAACTAGAAACAGACACTGATTTTACACTTGAGACTGTTGCAATGCGGTACTTTGCGAGATATATTGCTTACAAAATGCTTTCAAAGAGCCACTGTTCAAATTGTTCAGAAATTCTTTTTGAGAAAAGATGAAAAAATAACATGCCCTTCGGAATTTTTTATATTTGGGAACATTTTTTCTCAAAATAGTGGTTTTGGCAGTATAATAATAATACTAATCATCATCATCATTTGAATAAACATAAAATAAATCTTTACTTATTCAAATGAGATAACTAATTTCAACCGTTTTCATTACCTTACAAAATGCTTTTAATAATAAAGTTCATTGAGAAAAAAAATCAAATAATGAGACGACATAATTTCACAATTGTACCAAGTTCCTACCTTATCATACTCGTAATTATTTATAAAGCAAACATAAATAATTTGAAAATCGAAAATCTTTTTCTGAAAAATAAAAATTTATTGAAAAATTTATGTGACTGTGTCACCTACATACATATGTACCTACGTAGATATTTATTTTTTATTTGATGAAAATTGCTCACACATAGAATCATCCTTTCATACATCTCACAAAACGTGCTACTCAACTCACAACCGTTTGAGCATGGTATACATACAAGATCGATCGAACTGGGACCCACGAGTAAATCCCAGTCGATTGAAAATTGGCCATTTTTTTTTGTACTGGATGCGATATCTATGTAACTATATTATCTGTGATAGGACGCTTCAATGATGTGGTTGCAGTCTTGAGTGTGACCACCCGAATTTTTCCATCGGTTCCAGGATGCGTCGCTGTAATTCTGCCAAGTCGCCAAAGTGTGGGCGGAGTTTGCTCATCAGTCAAGAGTACTAAATGTCCTACCTTGAGTTGAGAGTTTTTTTTTGTACTGGATGCGATATCTATGTAACTATTATCTGTGATTTCATGGTTCATGTTGCGTCGCAACATCCTGCCGGGCCCCAGGGAGATACATCGACGCTGTTGAAGGTGATCTACCATCTTCTTATCATCTGTTTTACAGGGTTGAGTTTCTGCTTCGATTACCGATGTATGTTCCTGGATGATTTCTGCTGGCCATGAGCTCCTCGAAGTGTGGGTAGGTACATGAAAGGGAGAAGAAAGTAGGGGTGGTGAATGGTGTGTGGCAATACATAATAGTTTATAGGTATAGGTTTGATTAGGTTTATTAAATTTATTGTAATTAATAATTAAGTTAAGTTGAGATATAATATAAAATATTTATTTTGGAGTGTGTGGGTATGTGTGTGAACCTTTATTCGTTAAGCATTGGTAGAAAGCAAAGTTTAGCGATAGGACGCTTCAATGATGTGGTTGCAGTCTTGAGTGTGACCACCCGAATTTTTCCATCGGTTCCAGGGTGCGTCGTTGTAATCCTGCCAAGTCGCCAAAGTGTGGGCGGAGTTTGCTCATTAGTCAAGAGTACTAAATGTCCTACCTTGAGTTGAGAGTTTGGCGTAAGCCATTTTAGACGCTGTTGTAGCCGAGCCAGGTATTCGGATTTCCATTTTTTCCAGAAGTCTTGCTGAATTTTCTGCATTAGCTGCCATCTATCCAAGTAATTTGGTTTGCTTTCGGTTAGATCTCTTTCGGATGCGCTGTTTAGGGATGCACCAATTAAAAAGTGTCCTGGTGTCAAAATAGACACATCGTCTGGGTCTTCGGTTACCGGACAAAGTGGACGCGAATTGAGGCAAGCCTCAACTTGTGTTAATACTGTTGCGTACTCTTCGAATGTGAGAGTGTAATACCAATAACCCGACTTAAGTGGTATTTCATCGATTTTACATCTGCTTCCCACAGTCCGCCGAAATGCGGAGTAGCAGGAGGGTTGAAATGCCATGTTGTGCCGTTGGATTGCATCTGCTGGACAATGTCTTCTGTCCATTGCCTTGATATGTGGGGGGTTTTCTGTTTCCAGAATTTTTGCAGCTCCCTTGAAATTGGTTCCACAATCGCTTTATAGGTGTGAACAGATCCCACGGCGCGCAGTGAAGCGTTTAAAAGCTGCAAGAAATGCGGATGTTGTGTAGTCGCTTACAAGCTCGAGGTGTACTGCTTTAGTACAGAAGCAAATGAAAGTCGCTATGTACGCCTTTGTAATTTTACTGCACCGACCCTTCCATGCTTTTAATTGAACAGGACCTGCATAGTCCTGTCGCATTTCTGTTGCCTTGTACCTGTAACATTTTAGACAGTTGTGAATACATCTTTTCACACTAGATTTGAGATTCAAAATCCAATACTCAGATCGAAGTGTTGCCATCATTAATTGCTGACCGCCATGTAGAGTTCTTAGGTGCGCATCTTGAACAATGAGTGGCGTTAGAACATTTTGCGAAGGCAATATTATTGGATGCCGCTGTGTGTAAGGTAAATCAGCATTTTCCAATCGACCACCAACTCGCAGCATCCCTTTCTCGTCGATAATTGGCGAAAGTCTTGCCAATTTGCTTCTTTTGGGGACTGTTTCACCTTTGATCACCTTTGAAATTTCTTCGGCGAAAAACTCTTGCTGTACTATGGTAATCAATCGCCGTTGAGCCGAAGAGATTTCGTCGACTGAAAGTGGTCCAGACACCCGCGTTGACAATTTTTCGGCCTTGAATCGCAAGTTGGCAAAAAACCGAAGCCAGTACGACGTAGCTCTAAGAAGACGACGTAGAGTTGAAAAACAATTGATAAATTTATTTGCCTTGAAGGCGGTGAAGTGAACGCAGAGCTGAAAACTATTTTTTAAGGGGTACCCAGAAGCGATAAACTCGTTTTTGGTTCTTGAGATCTCTGGTGCTTTCGTTTCAAGATCCGTCGGTATAAATTCATATGGAATATGGAGTTGCTCATCAAACGCTTGCAGAAATTCGGGTCCGTGCCACCATTGATGATTTTTAAGGAGATCTCTTGGAGACAGTCCTCTAGATGCGATGTCTGCTGGATTGTCCTTAGAAGGAACGTAGTTCCAGCACCTAGGATAAATAAAAATAAATATTTGGCGCAACAGCTCTTTAAGTGCCAGGGCCTAGTTTTTCGCAACCACTCATGTTATGTGCGTTATATTTTTCACACGAAAGGAAGGGACCTATAGTTTAGTGCCGTATCCGAACGGCGATTTGAGAAGCTTTTTTCGAGACAACAATACTCTCGGATGTTTGTCAGACGCTCGCGAGAGGTGGGACCGTGAAAAAAACTTTTTTGTGTTTTGTAGGATTCGAACTCGGAACCTCACGCGTAGTGTTCCGACACACTAACCACTTACGCCACGGCGCCCACCAGCACCTAGGATCTATAAGTTCTTGAATCTCCGCCACTCTGTTGGCAACGAGCGTTGTTCGGATGTAAGGCGCGGTTCTTATCCATGCAAGTGTGATTTGTGAGTCGCACCACGCGAAAATTTTTGCTGATTGAAGCTCCATCGTTCTCACGGTATGCACTAGTACACATGCTAGCAGTTGGGCTCCACAAAGCCCAACTCGGCGAAACTCGAGTTTTTGACACAATCAGGTGTGTAACTGATGTAGTTCCAGTGATCACCCGAAGGTATACTGCAGCGGCATACGCCTTTTCTGACGCATCGCAGAATCCGTGGACTTCGTGCTGTGAATCCTTGGTGAGATTTATCTAGCGAATCGCGATGGCGTTGAGTGCGTTCAGCTCGGTTTTCAAGGTGTGCCACGCAGAACTGATTGTTAGTGGGAGTTCGGTATCCCAAGTTTGTTTTTCTTTCCAGATTTCTTGCATTAAGATTTTGCCCACGTCATCGTGGCGAAAGGCGAAATCCATCCCATTGGATCATACAGCCGCGCAATATCTGATAACACTGTTCACTTTGTAGTCCTCTTTGCATCCTGAAGAGTGATTTTAAAGGTAAAGTGATCCTTTGCAGGATGCCACTGGATGCCTAGCGTGTTAATCGCGTTGTCTTCGTCAAATGAGAGTGGTAGCTGTACCTCTCTATCCTCCCTTGGAACGGATGCCAACAATCGTTTAGAGTTACTTGCCCATTTTCGTAGTGGGAAACCTCCTCGCTGCAACATTGTTCTGAGCTGTAATTGCATCTCCATGGCTTCTGCTTCTGAGTCGGCCCCATGAATTACGTCATCTACGTAAAAGTTTTTCTTTGCAATTTTCGATGCAATAGGGTAGTCCTCTCGTTCGTCGGATGCAAGTTGTTGCAGGGTACGAAGCGCTAATTATGGTGCGGAGGCGGTGCCAAATGTGACCGTGTTAAGTCGGTATATCTTTACCTCTTCTCCAGCCGCATCTCTCCATACATTAAGTTGGTATAACGAATCGGCCGGAGGAACCCATATTTGCCTATACATTTTATTGATGTCCGCTACAAATGCGATTTTGTATTTCCTAAATCGGGCAATATGATCAAAGATGTCATCCTGCAATCTTGGGCCAACAAGAAGATGATCATTGAGTGACGTACCATCGGACGATTTGCAGGACGCGTCAAAAACGATTCGTAGCTATGTGGTTGAGCTGGATTCCTTTATCACTGCGTGGTGGGGAACGAAGTAGTGAGGATTCGTTAGTGCACTGGGGTATATCTCTGTCATATGCTTCAGCTCCCTATATTCATTGAAAACCCTTTTATACTCCCCATGGGATGACGCATTTGTTTGGAATTTTCTTTCCAGTTGCCTGAACCTAAGAAGCGCTGATCTTTGAGACAAACCTATCAAGGGACGTGTTCCCCCTTTAAATTGAAGTTGAACAACATATTTGCCATCCATTTGACGTTGATGCGTTCTGCAAAAATGTGTTTCACATTCCTCTTCTTCCGGTGAAAGCAGATTCCTCCTTTGGACTACCTCAAGTTCCCAAAATTTCAGCAACAAGCTGTCCATGGTTTGACTTTCTGTAGTTGTGTGGAGAGATGTTATTCTTGACTGTTTGCTGGGTGAAATACCTCCGGAAAGTACCAATTCTAATTCTGTCCATTGAGCCATAGGAGTCCCTGGTACTCCCTTTAAAATGCCTTCAATGATAATGAACGGATAAACATCGCTGCCAAGTAGAATATCGACTTTACTTGGTTTATTGAACATCGGATCAGCAAGTTCAATATTTTGGAGGTGGCTCCAATTAGCATATGGAATATTTTGCGTTGGAAGCACAGTTGTGAGTTTGGGCAAGACCAAAGCATTAAGCTGTACGCTGAAATTCTCGTTCACATTTGAGACAATTGTCAGGGAAACCTTGTGCTTGGAGGTGCTAGTGTTGGTTTCTCCTACGCCAAGGATGTTGACGCAGCTCCTTTCCCTTTTTAAATTTAATAATTGAGCGGCAGACTGTAATAAAAGAAGCCTCTGACCCAGGATCCAATAGCGCTCGCAGCAACAACTGTTGGCCAACGGTTGTCAAAACCTTGATGAGGGCTGTAGCCAGAAGAACGGGTGCTTGGTCGTTTTCGGTTATGAACGCGATGTATGCTGAAGCAGTTTGGTTGGAGGTTATTGGGCTCTCTGATCGTACCGATCGAAGAGGTTGAACGGAAGAGGAGCCTGGTTGAGTGGGTAGCGAACCAGCTGCTGTTGAAGCGGGTTCGTTAGCATGCATTGCGTTAACTGGCTCGTTTTTGTGCAGTAACGAATGGTGCTTTTGGTGGCATGTAGAACACGTAAATGCGCGTTCGACAAAGAGTTGAGACACAATTTCCTTTTCTTCCCAATGTCCTGTCTTTTCCTGATGTTTAGTGCCTTAAATTTGAAGCAGTTGCGAATGGAATGTGAACCCTGACACAGTGAGCAATTCAGAACTGTGGAATTGTGTACACGAATTATGCCTGTTGCTATTTTTTTAGATTTAGGTTGACTGGAACCTGATGAGGAGTGTCCAGTGACATCCAAGGTTCTTGATCTCATAAGAATGAAATCTTCTAAGACACTGTATTGCGGATAGTCCGCATGCATAGATATGTGGGAGTCCCAATGTCCTCGAGTAATAAACGGAAGTTTCTGCACTGTGTGAAAAATAAGAGCATCTTCCCATGCGTTCACAGGCACTCCAAGGTTTTTGAGTGATTGTCTTGCTTCGTTTGTTGTGTCTAGCAGTAATTTGAAATCATCGGATGATTCCTCAGTAAGCTTTGGTTGATCGAAGAGCAATTTGAATTGATTGTCCTTTAACAATCGAATATTTTGAAACCGCTTGACCAGCAATGCCCATGCAGCTTCAAAATTCGTATCGGTATTCCGTAGCGTACGTGCCGCTTCACCAGTTAAATTACCTTTTAAATACTGCAATTTGTGTGCATCGGATATTGACGCATTTTTGTTCACTAAACTTTCGAATAATCCTTCGAATTCTGGCCACAGTTGTAGCGAACCATCAAAGGTAGGGATTTTCAAAGGAGGAAGCTTTAATTCGACCGACGGTGTCTTTGACCCTGCTACTGAGTTGTTAAGAATACTCTGACTCTCGATGATTGCTAACTGTTCCCTTAACTCGCACGAATATTTAAAGAAAAGCTCCTTTATTTTATGGAACGTTAGCGCTTCCATGTCTTCACTTTTGCCTCTTCACTATGGGCCTCAACAATTTTTTGATGAATAGCTCTAGCTTCCTCAAATGATGCTTCTAAATCCGCTAAGCGCGCCTCATTCATGTGTGTAGATTTCTTCGATTTTTCTAAACCTGCATATGCCTTATAATCAGCATGTAAGCCTTGCGAAATTGTGTGAATCGCATCTATTAAGTTGGGAATCTTGTATTTCTCATGATGAAGACAAGGAATTAGATTAACCCGCAGAACACACCACACACGATTATATTTAGATCCACGTGGATCAATGATTTAGATGTAATAAATTATAAGATTACAAAAAAATGCCACACACCTGCACTTAAGCGTTGCTCCCTCGGTGTACCACCAACTGCAGATCCAGATCCTCACAGGAAATCCGACCGTACCGAATGTCTATTTACCGACGCACACGAACATCCTTGGTTGTTTAATTATTTTGTCCTGATCCTGTACAGAATCCTTTAATCCGGCTCGAAGGATCACTATGTTTCGTAAGGACACTCGCGAAAAAGGATAACGAAATACTTCGCAATCTTTACGTTAAATGAACTTAATATGTTGCGCGGTGAATTCTCGCAGGGACAAAACAATATAGGCTTTGCTACTAATTCTTCTGTCCAAAAGAAACCTCCGAATCCAGCTGTTTTTTGCCGTTGGTCCAGTTCCACAGATCATTGACCTGTTGGGATTGCAGGTCTTCCAATAGGCTATGCACCAGCCCAAGATTCTCTACTTAGCTCCAGTTGTTTTATGCCGTTGACCAATTTCTTCAGGTCGTTGACCACTACCAATACATACATGCAACCAAATTACAAACACCGAGATGGTAAAACAGTGGGCGGAGCCAAGTGATAAAAAAAACATCGCATTTTTTATATGCACTTTCTTAATGTTACTTTTCTATGTTGTGGGTCAATTTTCTGATCTCCCACTTTTGCCAATCATTTGTGCGTGATGCATTTGTGATTTGCCGTCGGCCTTTTATTTGGCATTGTCATTTGCCGACGGAGAATACATCGTGGGTGTGATGTCGAGAAAGGGATTTCATGGTTCATGTTGCGTCGCAACAATCTGAGGTATACTGAAAGTTGTTTACTAAAAATAAATAAATAAAGTTTTTGAAACCAAAAGAGACGGGAACTTCGTTGCTACTTTTATATTTTTCACGAACCTCCATATAGAGTAAAATATGTTCTCAATGAACCTTCCACGCGTTGCATTAGAGGAGCTAATAAATTTTGTAATTATATTGACTCCCCTGGCAGCTGACCTCATCGTGGTGGGAAGCGGGCAGTGTGACTGGTATACATACTTGGGGTAACTTAAAATTAAATGTAGCTATTCCCATCCGTAAAATCCAGCCAAGGCTAGCTAACAAAGCGCACACCCTAAGATGGCAAGAAGACGTAAACATTCCTCGGATCTTTCAGCTTCAGCTTTCAGCCAAAGGCCTACTGACCATATTATGGATCAAGAGATCAACAGTACAGTTCAATTATTAATTCCATGTTCTAATCCCGTTAAAAGTTTCCACTCATGCTGTCAGAAACATTTTAGCAACCTTAAAACATTTAAACCATCAATCGCTAGTCAAAATACCCAGTTAATGTATTGTTAACGTAGCCCCAGTTTAAAAAAAAAAAAATAGAGCAATATCCCTAAATGCAACGTCAGCTTACTTTCTAATAAGACCATGAAAAATGGTTACCTGTCAGCAAGAACACACCAAAGTAAACATTCATATTTCACTACACCCGAAGAAGTATAAAGTCCACGTCATCGCAGTTTCCACGCAGATGGGAAAGTTCCGCAATAAATTTTCATATACACAGCAAAACACATCTGTGTACGTGTACCTCACAGGGCAAATACTTTGTCTTTAAATTTTTGAACCTAGCATAGTCCGCAAGGCGCACACCGACATGACACTACCTAAAGGCATTCAACCCCAAGACTATCCCAATCGATAAATACAACATGCCTCCCTTCTTTCTACACCCAAAGCCCGGGGTGGCGTTAAGCCACCTTTAAGAAAATTTACTCGTATTATAAATAATTTAATTCTACCGCAAAGAATGTGGGGAAACAACTGAGAAGAAAAGTTAAAACTGCGATGAAATGGAAAGAAAAAACAAGTCACGAAGGAAATACGAATTTATTATTCAACAGGACAACAACAAATGCAAGAAAAAATTCTCAAATCAAGAAGTCAAAGATAAACGTCAACGCCCGCCGCCCTTAACACGACGAAAGACTGAAAACCGAGAAAAAAAAAAGGAATCTGATCCTTTACAATTGCCAACCCATAAGTTGTTTTATATTTGCAAAATGTCTCCAGGTAAGAGGATCAAGGTAAATCGTACACCCGGTACTCAACAATTGCTCTTTGTGACGTGCTCTTCCTCTATCCCACGTATGCACTTAACCATGTGTGGACTCGAGCGCTTGTCCTTGACTTAAAGGTTTTCATGAAAAAAAAACCGATCCCATTCTCTCCTGTCTGAAAGGCTTAAAGCGATTTTTCCTATGCTTGGAATGTGAATTTGAATATATTAAAGCAGAGCAACAGATTTATTCGAGTTGCAAAACTAAATTCCATATAAATCAGAGAGAACATCCTGTCATGAGAAAGTAGCGCTGGTTGTTTAGCCCATAGCCCCTCTGTTTTTGACTGTGTGTCCTTGGGTTGTTATTTGGGTTTGTAAACGGAAATCCCCTTGGCAGCTGCAGTTACCGTATGTTGCAACATACTGTTGCTGGGAAAATGAGATCCTGCTCGTGGTGACCGCAAATCAAGATTAGTCATAACAAACTGTCACATAACTTACCCCTGTCATTCAATATCTTCAGTCTGCACTTGAACGTCCATCAATCAGTGCGTATTTTAGTGCGCCCTCTGGGTATGCATTTACATGTATCATATTTGCAACGTCAGGATTCCATTGTCTTGTTTGGACAGTCTCTTGGTTCTTTGGTTTGTCGTGCTTTAGACGCACATTCGTCTCTTTCGCTTTTGTGGTCTAATGGCTGACGTTTTTGAGTTTTGATGAAATAATCTTGAAAGGGCACGAGTAATCATTATTTTGAGCACAATACATACGTCTAGGCTACATGAAACGTTTTCTAAGGAGGTAGTTCGCGTACATTAAATCCTATCAGGCGCGAACGCAGAAAAAAATTTCGGGCGGGGGGTTTTGAAAAGCAAGTATTATTTTGTCATAAATAATGTCTTATTTTATTATTAGATAATATAATATAATTAATATAATATATATAATAATATAATATAATTTATAGTTGGAATATTTTACAAAATTATATCCATACGTCTTGGTACTTTAGCCATCATAATATCTATAACCTCTTCGTATTTCATATCAATATCTCTATATATATTAAGCAACATCAAGCCATTTAACCGCTTCTCTCTAGTCTTGCTACGCAGATAAGTTTTCAATCTGCGAAGACAAGAAAAAGACAGTTCACTTGATGCCACAGATATGGGAAGTGTTGCACCGATCTGCATCAAGCGATATATTGTTTGGTACAACGTTGAATCGCAACAATTGAGAGCGTCTATAAAATTTGTTGGCCGTTTATCAATCGGAATATTTAAGCAATATCGCCAACCATAGTTAATTTAACATTCAAACAGATATCAAGAAAATGAAAGAAAGAAATTTTTACCTGCGCCACATCGTCATTTCGCCTCGAATATCATCAGTACATCTTTTGATGTCATTTGGCCATTCTTTTGAAAATACGTTGATAGTGCTACGTATTTCTTCTGTTTCCAGCTTAGAACACTTTTCCGGTAGAATGTTTTGAATTTTAGAAAGGAGTTCTCGATGGCCAAGAAATCCGAAACAGACGTGGAGCTGACGTCGGACTAGAACGAGATCACCATTTTATGGTACTTGATTTACGCCTTCGTACTGCATCCGTCAACAGCAACCGCTCAAACCTACTTAACATCACCAGGTTTAATATCGACAGACTCAAGGTTCCCCAAGTGCGCCAATAGTTCAGGGACCATCTTGCCTTAGAAGCAGAAGCAATCAGAAGCATACTGGAAGAGAACATGGATGACCATTGGAGTGCTGTGAAAAATGCTTTTGCGACTGGGGCACGCACGTACCATGGTATGTCGGTAAAAAGCAGAAACACCACCACACTTGGCTTTCTACAGACACCTGGAGACGGATCGATGAGCGTACAGCAATCAAGGTTAGCGAACAATTTCCACAGGAGTGGAAAAGGGGGATGATCATTAAACTTCCAAAGAAGGGTAACTTGATGGAGTGCGGTAACTGGAGAGCTATATGTGTTCTTCCAGCTGTAGCCAAAATAATAGCTAGAATAATTCTAGAACGAATTAAAGAACATTTAGATTCAAATCTCGATGTCGAACAGGCAAGCTTTCGCGCTGGATCCTCCTGCATTGACCACATAAACACCTTACGGATCATAATCGAACAATGCGTTGAGTATAGGTCTCCGCTACATTCACTGTTTATCGACTTCGAGAAGGCTTTCGACAGCTTGAATCGAGATGCTATCTGGTTGGCCTTGCGCAGGAGAGACATTCCAGAAAAGCTTATAGCTATTATCAAGGCTATATATGAGGGCGGCAAGTGTCACGTCGTGCACAATGGTAAGGTGTCGGAGGATTTTGAAGTCAAAAGTGGAGTACGTCAAGGGTGCATGCTGTCCCCACTATTGTTCTTGGTGGTTGTTTAGTATTTCAATCTTAAATTAATCCAAACTTTTAAGCACATTTTTAGCATCTTTCAATCAGCCGATGTTATTAAATAATTATCCGAATTGTTTCCAACACCACTGTATTTGCTAATTAATAATCATTAATATTATTATATTATATTCTGTAGTATAATATTTTCCTTAAAATCATATGATTAACTTGTCTATATAATATAACTCAATACTTACTGTTTTCATTTGCCTACCGCATGATTGTAATAACCTTCTTAATTTCACTTTCGCATTATCTCTTGGCGTAAGCGCAACGAAACAAATAAATTGCATCTAATAGCATTAGAGTATAGTGTTTCATTTATTAAGCTGCACCTACCATCAGTTAACTATCTGAACACTATTCATCAACATAGTTAGTAAAGAACTCGAATTTACCATTCGATTTAAAAAATATTAAATCGAACTGGATGTGTGCAGCAAAATCGGGAAGGCTAAAGCTGCGTTCGGAATGCTGTCCAAAATCTGGAAAAGCAATGTTATAAGCTTAAGAACCAAGCTACGACTGTTCCGCTCCAACGTAGAATCAGTGCTGCTTTATGGGTGCATTACCTGGAAGGTGGACACAATTAGCACACGCAAGCTGCAAGTCTTCGTAAACAAATGCTTAAGAATCATCTTGAGGATTTTTTGGCCCAACCGCATCTCTGAAGAACAACTTTATCTGAGAACGGACCAAGAACCTATAAGCATTACTATACGAAGGAGAAAGTGGCAGTGGATTGGACACACCCTACGGCGCGAAGACAACTCCATTGCGAAATACGCCATGCAGTGGAATCCGCTCACCCAGGCAGGCAGAATAGCGGGACGCCCTATGCAAACGTGGCGCAGAACAGTTGAGGAGGAATCGAGCTCTTTAGGAATGAGTTGGAGGCAGCTCAAACGCGCTGCAGAGCTTCAAACAAGATGGCGCACACGCGTGGTTGACGCCCTATGCCCCCCGAGGGGTTAAAGGATCTAAGTAAGTAAGTAAAGTAATCCTTGCGGTTTGTAGGATCGAGTTTGGAGTAAAATAGAAAGTGATCCAATCGTCCCACTGTCTTGTGTTGTATCTAATAAACGTCTGACTTCGCCGATGGTTTCTCCTTTCGATACTGGGAGCGTGGTGAACTTTCTTAAGTAAGTCATGACGATGGTTCGCTCGTTCTCGTAGCGACTCTTCAACAATATCCACGCGACGTCATAGTTGGCTTCTTCAAGGGCAATGTTCTCTAATAGAAGTGCCGCCTCATCCGTGAGATGCCCCTTTAGATGGGACAACTTGTCCACCTTTGAAATTGGTGCCGTATGAACAACGCTCGTGAACAAGTCACGAAATGACATCCACGACAAATAATCCCCCGAAAACACAGTGTTGAGAAGTCGGGCGAGTGTAAGCAAACACGTATTTCCAGTAGGCAATATATGCAAACTAAAATCTTTATTTAAAGAATATAAAGGTTAAATTTACAAGATAAGTTATAATTTCTTCTTACAGTTGTGCTCGGACTCCGTCCTATCTCTCCACTAGCCAAATAAGAAAAGAAAAAAACCTAAAGGTGTGTGCTGACATCTGTCAGCTGACAAGGGTTGTCATATGTGGCGTATGCCCGAAGAGTGCTGCCAAGTGTCGCTGTAACACACAGGACGGTTGATTTTTGGTAGCTGAAAGGACATGACTTGCTGAGGTTTTGTGGAGTCGTTGCTCGGTGAAGTTTATGCCACCACCTTCTCATCAAGCTGATCTGTTAAGTATCCCAAAGTTTCACAAAAGACATTTTCTATTTATGTATACTTATCTTTTACGAAATAATCTTCCTTCTGGTCACCTTTTATTAGCAAGTCATCGTGTATTTGTTGGAGCTTACGCCAATATCCTTTAAGGGGATCAATTCGCGTTTTGATATACCCTGTTGTACGAGTTGCTTTGCCGACTTATTGAAGTTAACCCGAAAATTATTTATTAAACTCATTGCGCTGTTTTGTTTTTTCCATAACTCTTCCATGGCAAAATTAGTTGATTTTTGTAACTCGTAATTAGACTGCAGACGATGCGAGGGTATGATAGCACCGCAAAGTAAACCGCTAATATAAGACGACTCTAGTGAAAGCACTGTTCACTAACACAAGCTTAAGTTCAGTATATAGGTATTGCGTGATTTCGCTCATAGAAATCCAATAATATATGTACCGGTGTACCTGCATTAATGTATATTGCACGAAATGGACTTTACACCAAAGTTTGTGAAAAATCCACGTTATTTAATAAATCCAATTAAATTGTTGTAGAATTTCCCGAATGAAAGGTCAGTACATTGTTCTATCCGGCTCGAAGGACCAGAAAATGTGGATTAAAACATGTAGTCGCGAAGGGAAAGAAAACACCCAACTGTGACAATGATCACGCAAGACGACCTTACTCGTCGCTTGTTATAATTCAACTCACTTTATTTCATTATATTGGCGAGCTTGAAGCTCTCTAAGAACAATAGGTTAGATGCTTATGTACATGTAAAGAAGTAAATAACCAAGGCAAATAGATAATATGGTAAATTAGAATACATGTGGTGAGTAAAGAATAGCGTATGATATGATACACGGACTGTGCGGCCATAGTTGCGACCAGCAATTGATTCCCTGGATGGGACGATGGTGACTCAAACTCCAAGAGTTCGACTACGAAACAGTTCATCAGCCATGTTGACGCCTTAAGCCGACAACCTGTAGAAGGCGAGCAGTGGAGGAGGCATCTGCGTTGATCCTGAATGTCAATATCTCCGCAGAGGATTGGGTGGGTACCATGCAGTGGCTGAACCGGATGCTATACGATGTAATTTCCACGTTGAAGGCAACTGAGATGACTTTCGAAAAGAACGCAGCTACAGAAGGACTATCTTGTTAGAGGGCATCGGCTGTTCCGAAATGTGGGCAATGCCGAGAGTGGTCCTCAAGGCGAATTTTGAAAATATGCCACGACAACGTGGGACACCTTGGTGACGTGAAGACACTGGAGAGGATAAGGCTAACGTTTTGGTTGCCAAATATGAAGGAGCCACATCAAGTCGTGCGTTGAGTGCGCTTACGGAAAGAGGAGAGGAGGCAAGTCTGAGTGCAAACTCCACAGCATATAACGATCACCTTGGCGAACCCCACAGGCGGATCAGTAGAAATGCGGTGGAGTGGGAGGGTTGTGATCCCTTGTTTGCGGATCATAGCCTCGCTAATAAAAGGAAGAAGAAGAAGATCAATTGGATCACCTTGGACCATTTACAGAGGGGAAAGGCGGAACTAGATACGTTCTGGCCCTGGTCGACAACTTCACCAAGTACACCACACTATGAGCCGTAAAAAACACCAACAGTAAAGGGGTTCTTAGTGTGCCGAACGAAGTGGCCAGCTATTTTGGATTGACCCGAAGGATCGTCACTGACCGAGGAACCGCCTTCACATCGCAGATGCTTGAGCAGTTCTGTGAGAAGAATGGGATCGAATCCCAAAATCATCCCATGGATGTACACGGCTATAGCAAGGCCTATACTGACTGACGGTAGCATTGTATGGTGTTAAGCCACCAACCATCACAAAATTACAAAGACTAGCGTGCATTGGTACCATCAGAGCAACGAGAACAACACCAAAAGCAGGACTCAAGGCCATTCTCAACCTGCTTCCGCTAGACATCTTTGTTTAAGCATCGGTAGCTGTTAGTGGCCGAAGATCAAGCCAGACAGATAGCTGCAGAGATATCCAGGCAACTTCACGCGACCATTTCTAAGCACCTACCCGAGCAGGGAAGAATGGAAAACCGATAGAGCATCCACCGTTGGCGCAGGCATTTCTCTAAACCACTAGGAATTTCCATATCAGTTTGGCTTCCAAACTACAGCAGAGGTCCTAGCAGCGACAATAGCAGACTGCGATGGAGGCAATACCAGAGGAGGATATCACCCTTTTCATCCACAGCCAGGAAGCAATAAAAGCAAGCATCTGCTAAGGAATCACCTTGGTGCCTACCTCCTATCAGAAACGGATTTACCTTCGCTGGATCCACTGAAGATACTCCGGTTTGCTGTAGCAGCTGGACTGGAGGAAGTGCTCTAGACCAAGTATATCATCGGCTAGAGCCTTAGTAAGGGGGGCACAATAGATCTTTTATAGGTCGCAGTGCACTTGCACCTCTCAACAATATACATCATCATCATACATCAAGCATCTGCTACAGAAAGAGAAGAGCTCAAGGTTCTTGGAACACAGCACAAGGTTAGACTCTACTGGGTCGCTGGACATGCGGTCATACCAGGAAACAACAAAGCCGACAAACTGACAAGGGGAGGCTCGATACTAAACTCAGATCATTCCGACCCTTAGTGTACATCCCGTCTTGCACAACTTAAACTCGAAGCCGGGAGGCGAACAACAGATGGACCTCTCTAGATACTTGTATCACCACAAGGAAGATATGGCCTGTACTCGACAAAGTAAGGCTCATGCGGAGGGGTACAAAAAATCCGTCTCCACTCTTATAGGAAACATTACGGGTACAGACGAAGACCTTTGCAGGGGCTGTGGTGACAAGGAGGTTCAGGAAGACACAACCAACTTTCTTTGCCACTGTACAGGCCTCCTCAGCCATTTAAGAAACAATTTCCTCGGGCAATACCTCATTCAGATGACTGAATGGCTTGTTGTCTACTGAAATGTAACCCTGCACCTTAGAGTACCATCGCCTTCCTCATTGACAACCAGGCTTTTGCCAAAACTAATGGAACAGTGCAGACAGGTCTTTGAATCCACGCCAGATGGACGTTGCAGAAGAGAACGACTTCGCGCTAGGTGATGCAAACAAGTGGATGGGTACCCCAACCAACTTGGCATGCGCAACTGTAGGCAGTTGGCTCGCAACCGGACTGACTGGAGAGGTTTGTTGGTTGAGGCTCAGGTCCACCCCAGACTGTAGCGCACCCTAAGTAAGAAATAGACTGAAAGTACTGGAGCGTGAGAGAACAGAGTCCAGCAAGACTAACACGAATCCAAAGTCAGAACACCCTCTGCGATGAAATGCCAACAAAGCGGTACCGCTGGGGAAGGGAGAAATGGTTAGTGGATGTACAAATCCCCGTCTTTTGAAGATTATCACCTCCCAGCGGTATGACAAGTAAAATAAGCAAAAACTAAACCAAAGCATAGCACCCTGGACACGGACCTTGAAGTAAAGCAACCTAAGCGGGTAGCTATTGTACCGAACCAGATAGTTGGACTACATATCTACGAAACGCATTTGCATGCAGTGGTACTTACCCTATTGATAGCTGTATCCAGATTGTTCATGTGGCGACTGGAATGTACAACGTACTGTGCTTCCTTGACTTTCGACATCGTTTTCAATCTTTGTACAGGCTGAGGCTTACATTAACTCCATACGATCGTCTGTCTAAAATGAAAAAACAGATACAGATGGTGGTCAACAGGGGATGCAAGTTCTCATCTAGCTTAGGCCTAGCCACTCCTACTCTTCAGCTTTACGTTCGTGACCAATCGCTTTGGAAGCTCTTGGGCGCAACAGACGACGACTTGTTCCAGCGACAGCGGACGAGTTGATGGTGGCCGTCTACAGCAGCTCATGAAACTGCTTCGACATATTCGGATCACAGGTCGGTAAGGAATCTCCAAGTTTAGTCAGATGGCGAAGGAGGCCTTAATGGAACAACGGCAGCGCTCATACTCCCGTAGTGGACTACTGACACCGGTATACCCGGCCGGTTGTGCTGTCGGGGTAACTTCCCTAAAAGGACTCTAGTTACGAAGCAACCAACAGCCTCGGACATGGATGATTTTACTGCTGACGACCCTGGCAAACGGAATAAGGACAACGGCATTTGAGTCTGCACGTGTAACGTTAGGTCCGTCTACAAACTACGTGCAGCCGAACAACTTGCCGAACAACTCCCGGGCAAAGGGAGTAGTGAAAGACGAAGGCAGATTGATCGGCGGAGCGGTTGGTGGGCTGCACAAAAAGCAGCCAGAAGGGTACGAGTCAGTGGGCAAACGAGGCGGCAACGACAACGAGGTCGAGGAGCTGCGAAAGGAGTCGCGAGCTTTGAGGCAGATGCTCGAGGAATCGGTGCGGGGGAACAAGTGTGCCAACATCCCTGTGGCTGGTATGCAGGGTGACGGATTGCACACGTGTTTGGATGCTACCAGTGATCACACGAGTGGGGGCGCTGGCGGAGTGCACCGAAGTTGCAGGAACTGCGACAACAAAGTGCACATGGGTGCTGGTGAGGCTCCTACTGGCAGACGAGATAACGGAACGCATCAGTATGCTGACTATAGTGATGCGCGATATATCGGAGGAGATTATAACGGCAGGTATAAGCAAACAGGGGGGCAGAAAGCGAGGAGGATCATAACCGATCGAGGAACGGCATTCACATCACGATCGTTCAAAGAGTTTTGCAAAGAGAATGGGGTCCAACATATTCAGACGGCGGTGAAGATGCCCAGAGCCAATGGGCAGGTAGAGAGGTGCAACCGCAACATCTTGGCGTCACTCAAATGCATGCATGGGCCAGGTAGAGGAGAAGACTGGGCAAGCCATTTACGCGATATTAAGTGGGGACTGAATAGTGCCCGCCATTGTACAACATGAGCGAGCCCACATGATCTTCTCTTCGCCTATACTCCGAGAAGCATCCTGGGGGACAAGCTGCTGTTGGAATGGGAGGAGCGAGCGTTAACAGATTCCAAAGAGATGGCGCAACGACGCCGCGAGGAACGGTAAAACATCAGCCATGCCCAACATCGACAGAAAACTAGGTTCGATGCCAGGCATCGGCAACCTACTCAGTATGCCGTGCAGTACAATGGACCAGTTGTGTCTGAGTGCTCCAGTCGAGTGTTTCCTATCCCGATAAAAAAAAATAAAAAATGCCGTGGGTGATCTCGTACCGCTCGAGAATGACTCTGGTTCCACCGGCGATTCTCGCAAATTGGAGCCAGAGTACAAAGGGCCATATATCATTTCCAAGGTCCTCACGAACGAAAGCTATGTGGTGGAAGACATACCTGACATGCAGCGGACCCAGCTTAAACTAAACACCGTGATGCCAGCTGATCGCATAAAGGGCTGGTGCGAACTTTCGGATGAGGGAGTTTCTGGGGGGCGAGTGATACTATGGAGACGACGACGACGGTGACCTCGAGGGCGAGGTTAAGGAATAGGATGGCCGAGTTGTAAGAAAACGTCGTAATGTATTTAACAAAAAGATGCCCTGCACGGCAGGGGCAAAGCAGCCGCACCGCACGGGCACCGCAGTCGCGCCGCAGGGACACCGTAGCTGCACCGCAGTGACACCACAGCCGCACCGCAGGGACACCGCAGCCAAACTGCAGCCGCACCACAGCCACACCGCAGCCGCACCGCAGGCACACCGCAGGGACACCGCAGAGCTACCACAGGGGCACCGCAGCCGCACCGCAGGGACATCGCAACGGCACCGCAGCAACACCGCAGCCGCACCGCAGGCGCACCGCAGCTGCACTGCAGCCGCACCGCAGGGCCACCGCACCCACACCGCAGCTGCACCGCAGCCGCACCGCAGGGACACCACAACGGCACCGCAGCCACACCGCAGCCGCATCGCAGCCGCACCGCAGCCGCACCGCAGGCACACCGCAGGCACACCGCAGCCTCACCGCAGCCTCACCGCAGGCACACCGCAGCTGCACCGCAGCCGCACCGCAGGGACACCGCAACGGCACCGCAGCCACACCGCAGCCGCACCGCAGCCGCACCGCAGGCACACCGCAGGCACACCGCAGCCTCACCGCAGGAACACTGCAGCTGCACCGCAGCCGCACCGCAGGGACACCGCAACGGCACCGCAGCCACACCGCAGCCGCACCGCAGCCACACCGCAGCCGCACCGCAGCCGCACCGCAGCCGCACCGCAGCCGCACCGCAGGCGCACCGCAGCTTCATTGCAGCCGCACCGCAGGGCCACCGCACCCACACCGCAGCTGCACCGCAGCCGCACCGCAGGGACACCGCAACGGCACCGCAGCCACACCGCAGCCGCACCGCAGCCGCACCGCAGCCGCACCGCAGGGACACCGCAGCAACGGCACCGCAGCAACACCGCAGCCGCACCGCAGGCGCACCGCAGCTGCACTGCAGCCGCACCGCAGGGCCACCGCACCCACACCGCAGCTGCACCGCAGCCGCACCGCAGGGACACCGCAACGGCAATGCAGCCACACCGCAGCCGCACCGCAGCCGCACCGCAGCCGCACCGCAGGCACACCGCAGGCACACCGCAGCCTCACCGCAGGCACACCGCAGCTGCACCGCAGCCGCACCGCAGGGACACCGCAACCGCACCGCAGGGACACTGCACCGCAGGGACACTGCACCGCAGGGACACCGCAGCCACACCGCAGCCGCACCGCAGGGACACCGCAGCCGCACCGCAGCCGCACCGCAGCCGCACCGCAGGCACACCGCAGCTGCACCGCAGCCGCACCGCAGGGACGCCGCAGCCACACCGCAGCCGCACCGCAGGCACACCGCAGCTGCACCGCAGCCGCACCGCAGGGACACCGCACCCGCACCGCAGCCACACCGCAGCCGCACCGCAGCCACACCGCAGCCGCACTGCAGCCGCACCGCAGCCGCACCGCAGGCGCACCGCAGCTTCACTGCAGCCGCACCGCAGGGCCACCGCACCCACACCGCAGCTGCACCGCAGCCGCACCGCAGGGACACCGCAACGGCACCGCAGCCACACCGCAGCCGCACCGCAGCCGCACCGCAGCCGCACCGCAGGGACACCGCAGCAACGGCACCGCAGCAACACCGCAGCCGCACCGCAGGCGCACCGCAGCTGCACTGCAGCCGCACCGCAGGGCCACCGCACCCACACCGCAGCTGCACCGCAGCCGCACCGCAGGGACACCGCAACGGCAATGCAGCCACACCGCAGCCGCACCGCAGCCGCACCGCAGGCACACCGCAGGCACACCGCAGCCTCACCGCAGGCACACCGCAGCTGCACCGCAGCCGCACCGCAGGGACACCGCAACCGCACCGCAGGGACACTGCACCGCAGGGACACCGCAGCCACACCGCAGCCGCACCGCAGGGACACCGCAGCCGCACCGCAGGGACACCGCAGCCGCACCGCAGCCGCACCGCAGCCGCACCGCAGGCACACCGCAGCTGCACCGCAGCCCCACCGCAGGGACGCCGCAGCCACACCGCAGCCGCACCGCAGGCACATTGCAGCTGCACCGCAGCCGCACCGCAGGGACACCGCACCCGCACCGCAGCCACACCGCAGCCGCACCGCAGCCGCACCGAAGGAACACCGCAGCTGCACCGCAGCCGCACTGCAGCCGCACCGCAGCCACACCGCAGCCGCACCGCAGGCACACCGCAGCTGCACCGCAGCCGCACCGCAGGCACACCGCAGCTGCACCGCAGCCGCACCGCAGGCACACCGCAGCCACTCCGCAGCCGCACCGCAGGCACACCGCAGCTGCACTGCAGCCGCACCGCAGGGACACCGCACCCGCACCGCAACGGCACCGCAGCGGCACCGCAGCCGCACCGCACGAACACCGCAGCCGCACCGCAGGGACGCCGCAGCCACACCGCAGCCGCACCGCAGGCACACCGCAGCTGCACCGCAGCCGCACCGCAGGGACACCGCAGCAACACCGCAGCCACACCGCAGCCGCACCGCAGCCGCACCGCAGGAACACCGCAGTTGCACCGCAGGGACACCGCACCCGCACCGCAGCCGCACCGCAGCCACACCGCAGCCGCACCGCAGGCGCACCGCAGCTGCACCGCAGCCGCACCGCAGGTACACCGCAGCCGCACTGCAGTCGCACCGCAGGGACGCACCCGCACCGCAGGGGCACCGCAACGGCACCGCAGCCACACCGCAGCCACACCGCAGCCGCACCGCAGCCGCACCGCAGGGATACAACAACCGCACCGCAGGGACACCGCACCGCAGGGACACCGCACCGCAGGGACACCGCAGCCACACCGCAGCCGCACCGCAGGGACACCGCAGCCGCACCGCAGCCACACCACAGCCACACCGCAGGCACACCGCAGCTGCACCGCAGCCGCACCGCAGGGACACCGCAGCTGCACTGCAGCCGCACCGCAGGGACACCGCACCCGCACCGCAGCCGCACCGCAGCCACACCGCAGCCGCACTGCAGTCGCACCGCAGGGACGCACCCGCACCGCAGGGGCACCGCAACGGCACCGCAGCCACACCGCAGCCACACCGCAGCCGCACCGCAGCCGCACCGCAGGGATACAACAACCGCACCGCAGGGACACCGCACCGCAGGGACACCGCACCGCAGGGACACCGCAGCCACACCGCAGCCGCACCGCAGGGACACCGCAGCCGCACCGCAGCCACACCACAGCCACACCGCAGGCACACCGCAGCTGCACCGCAGCCGCACCGCAGGGACACCGCAGCTGCACTGCAGCCGCACCGCAGGGACACCGCACCCGCACCGCAACGGCACCGCAGCCACACCGCAGCCGCACCGCAGCCACACCGCAGCCGCACCGCAGGCACACCGCAGCTGCACCGCAGCCACACCGCAGCCGCACCGCAGATGCACCGCAGGGACGCCGCAGCCACACCGCAGCCGCACCGCAGGCACACCGCAGCTGCACCGCAGCCGCACCGCAGGGACACCGCACCCGCACCGCAGCCACACCGCAGCCGCACCGCAGCCGCACCGCAGGAACACCGCAGCTGCACCGCAGCCGCACCGCAGCCGCACCGCAGCCGCACCGCAGCCTCACCGCAGGCACACCGCAGCCGCACCGCAGCCGCACCGCAGGGACACCGCAGCCACTCCGCAGCTGCACTGCAGCCGCACCGCAGGGACACCGCACCCGCACCGCAACGGCACCGCAGCGGCACCGCAGCCGCACCGCACGAACACCGCAGCCGCACCGCAGGGACGCCGCAGCCACACCGCAGCCGCACCGCAGGCACACCGCAGCTGCACCGCAGCCGCACCGCAGGCACACCGCAGCAACACCGCAGCCACACCGCAGCCGCACCGCAGCCGCACCGCAGGAACACCGCAGTTGCACCGCAGGGACACCGCACCCGCACCGCAGCCACACCGCAGCCGCACCGCAGGCGCACCGCAGCTGCACCGCAGCCGCACCGCAGGTACACCGCAGCCGCACTGCAGTCGCACCGCAGGGACGCACCCGCACCGCAGGGGCACCGCAACGGCACCGCAGCCACACCGCAGCCACACCGCAGCCGCACCGCAGCCGCACCGCAGCCGCACCGCAGCCACACCGCAGCTGCACCGCAGCCGCACCGCAGCCACACCGCAGCTGCACCGCAGCCGCACCGCAGCCGCACCGCAGGGATACAACAACCGCACCGCAGGGACACCGCACCGCACGGACACCGCAGCCACACCGCAGCCGCACCGCAGCCTTACCGCAGCCACACCGCAGCCGCACCGCAGGCACACCGCAGGCACACCGCAGCCTCACCGCAGGCACACCGCAGCTGCACTGCAGCCGCACCGCAGGGACACCGCAGCCGCACCGCAGGAACACCGCAGCCGCACCGCAGGGGCACCGCAACGGCACCGCAGCGGCACCGCAGCCACACTGCAGCCGCACCGCAGCCACACCGCCACACCGCAGGGGCACCGCAACGGCACCGCAGCCACACCGCAGCCGCACTGCAGGCACACCGCAGCCGCACCGCAGCCACACCGCAGCCGCACCGCAGCCGCACCGCAGCCGCACCGCAGCCGCCCCGCAGGGACACCGCAACCGGACCGCAGGGACACCGCAGCCACACCGCAGCCGCACCGCAGGCACACCGCAGCTGCACTGCAGCCGCACCGCAGGGACACCGCACCCGCACCGCAGGCACACCGCTGCTGCACCGCAGCCGCACCGCAGCCACACCGCAGCCGCACCGCAGGCACACCGCAGCTGCACTGTAGTCGCACCACAGGGACACCGCACCCGCACCGCAGGGGCACCGCAACGGCACCGCAGCCACACCGCAGCCACACCGCAGCCGCACCGCAGCCGCACCGCAGCCACACCGCAGCCGCACCGCAGGCACACCGCAGGCACACCGCAGCCTCACCGCAGGCACACCGCAGCTGCACTGCAGCCGCAGTGCGGCTGCGGTGCGGCTGCGGTGCCGTTGCGGTGCCCCCGCGGTGCGGCTGCGGTGCGGCTGCAGTGCAGCTGCGGTGTCCCTGCGGTGCGACTGCAGTGCAGCCACACCGCAGCCACACCGCAGCCGCACCGCAGCCGCACCGCAGGCACACCGCATTCACACCGCAGCCT
The DNA here is from genome assembly GCA_945910035.1 of Brachypalpus laphriformis. Lineage (NCBI taxonomy): Eukaryota > Metazoa > Arthropoda > Insecta > Diptera > Syrphidae > Brachypalpus > Brachypalpus laphriformis. The sequence goes on along the minus strand of OX246754.1, from coordinate 193,956,905 downwards.
CACCGCAGGCACACCGCAGCTGCACTGCAGCCGCACCGCAGGGACACCGCAGCCGCACCGCAGGAACACCGCAGCCGCACCGCAGGGACATCGCAGCCGCACCGCAGCCGCACCGCAGCCACACCGCAGCCGCACCGCAGGGACACCGCAGCCACACCGCAGCTGCACTGCAGCCGCACCGCAGGGACACTGCATCCGCACCGCAGGGGCACCGCAGGGACACCGCAGCCACACCGCAGCTGCACTGCAGTCGCACCGCAGGGACACCGCAGCTGCACTGCAGCCGCACCGCAGCCGCACCGCGGGGGCACCGCAACGGCACCGCAGCCGCACCGCAGCCGCACCACAGGAACACCGCAGCCGCACCGCAGGGGCACCGCAACGGCACCGCAGCCACACCGCAGCCGCACAACACCCGAACCGGTACGTTGCGGTGCCCCTGCGGTGCGGATGCTTTGTCCCTGCGGTGCGACTGCAGTGCAGCTGCGGTGTGGCTGCGGTGTCCCTGCGGTGCGGCCGCGGTGTGGCTGCGGTGCGGCTGCGATGTCCCTGCGGTGCGGCTGCGGTGTTCCTGCGGTGCGGCTGCGGTGTCCCTGCGGTGCGGCTGCAGTGCAGCTGCGGTGTGCCTGCGGTGAGGCTGCGGTGTGCCTGCGGTGTGCCTGCCTGCCTGTCCCTGCGGTGCAGTGTCCCTGCGGTGCGGTTGCGGCGTCCCTGCGGTGCGGCTGCGGTGCAGCTGCGGTGTGCCTGCGGTGAGGCTGCGGTGTGCCTGCGGTGTGCCTGCGGTGCGGCTGGGGTGTGGCTGCGGTGTGGCTGCGGTGCGGCTGCGGTGTGGCTGCGGTGCCGTTGCGGTGCCCCTGCGGTGCGGGTGCGGTGTCCCTGCGGTGCGACTGCAGTGCAGCTGCGGTGTGCCTGCGGTGCGGCTGCGGTGCAGCTGCGGTGTCCCTGCGGTGCGGCTGCGGTGTGGCTGCGGTGCGGCTGCGGTGCCGTTGCGGTGTCCCTGCGGTGCGGCTGCAGTGCAGCTGCGGTGTGCCTGCGGTGCGGCACTGCACTGCAGTCGCACCGCAGCTGCACTTCAGTCGCACCGCAGGGACACTGCACCCGCAACGCAGGGGCACCGCAACGGCACCGCAGCCACACCGCAGCCGCACCGCAGGCACACCGCAGGCACACCGCAGCCTCACCGCAGGCACACCGCAGCTGCACTGCAGCCGCACCGCAGGGACACCGCAGGAACACTGCACCGCAGGGACACCGCAGCCACACCGCAGCCGCACCGCAGGGACACCGCAGCCGCACCGCAGGAACACCGCAGGGACACCGCAGGGACACCGCACCGGCACCGCAGGGGCACCGCAGCCACACCGCAGCCGCACCGCAGCCGCACCGCAGCCACACCGCAGCCGCACCGCAGGCACACCGCAGGCACACCGCAGCCGCACCGCAGGGGCACCGCAACGGCACCGCGGCCGCACCGCAGGGGCACCGCAACGGCACGGAAGCCGCACCGCAGCCGCACCGCAGCCACACCACAGCCACACCGCAGCCGCACCGCAGGCACACCGCAGGCACACCGCAGCCTCACCGCAGGCACACCGCAGCTGCACCGCAGCCGCACCGCAGGGACACTGCACCGCAGGGACACCGCAGCCACACCGCAGCCGCACCGCAGGGACACCGCAGCCGCACCGCAGGGGCACCGCAACGGCACCGCAGTCGCACCGCAGGTACACCGCAGCCGCACCGCAGGCACACCGCAGCTGCACTGCAGCCGCACCGCAGGGACACCGCACCCGCACCGCAGGGGCACCGCAACGGCACAGCAGCCACACCGCAGCCGCACCGCAGGCACACCGCAGGCACACCGCAGCCTCACCGCAGGCACACCGCAGCTGCACCGCAGCCGCCCCGCAGGGACACAGCAACCGCACCGCAGGGACACCGCAGCCACACCGCAGCCGCACCGCAGGGACACCGCAGCCGCACCGCAGGGACACCGCAGCCGCACCGCAGCCACACCGCAGGCACACCGCAGCTGCACCGCAGCTGCACCGCAGCCGCACCGCAAGTACACCGCAGCCACACCGCAGCCACACCGCAGCCGCACCGCAGGCACACCGCAGAGACACCGCACCCGCACCGCAGGGCCACCGCAGCCACACCGCAGCCGCACCGCAGGGACACCGCAGCCACACCGCAGCTGCACTGCAGTCGCACCGCAGGGACACCGCAGCTGCACTGCAGCCGCACCGCCGCCGCACCGCGGGGGCACCGCAACGGCACCGCAGCCGCACCGCAGGAACACCGCAGCCGCACCGCAGGGGCACCGCAACGGCACCGCAGCCACACCGCAGCCGCACAACACCCGAACCGGTACGTTGCGGTGCCCCTGCGGTGCGGATGCGGTGTCCCTACGGTGCGACTGCAGTGCAGCTGCGGTGTGGCTGCGGTGTCCCTGCGGTGCGGCTGCGGTGTGGCTGCGGTGCGGCTGCGATGTCCCTGCGGTGCCGTTGCGGTGCCCCTGCGGTGCGGCTGCGGTGTTCCTGCGATGCGGTTGCGGTGCGGCTGCGGTGCCGTTGCGGTGCCCCTGCGGTGCAGCTGCGGTGCGGCTGCGGTGCGGCTGCGGTGCGGCTGCGGTGCGGCTGCGGTGTGGCTGCGGTGCGGCTGCGGTGCGGCTGCGGTGTGGCTGCGGTGCCGTTGCGGTGCCCCTGCGGTGCGGCTGCGGTGTCCCTGCGGTGCGGCTGCGGTGCAGCTGCGGTGTGCCTGCGGTGTGGCTGCGGTGCTTCTGCGGTGTCCCTGCGGTGCAGTGTCCCTGCGGTGCGGTTGTGGTGTCCCTGCGGTGCGGCTGCGGTGCAGCTGCGGTGTGCCTCCGGTGAGGCTGCGGTGTGCCTGCGGTGTGCCTGCGGTGCGGCTGCGGTGTGGCTGCGGTGCCGTTGCGGTGCCCCTGCGGTGCGGGTGCGGTGTCCCTGCGGTGCGACTGCAGTGCAGCTGCGGTGTGCCTGCGGTGCGGCTGCGGTGCAGCTGCGGTGCGGCTGCGGTGCAGCTGCGGTGCAGCTGCGGTGTCCCTGCGGTGCGGCTGCGGTGTGGCTGCGGTGCCGTTGCGGTGCTCCTGCGGTGCCGTTGCGGTGCCCCTGCGGTGCGGGTGCGGTGTCCCTGCGGTGCGGCTGCGGTGCAGCTGCGGTGTGCCTGCGGTGTGGCTGCGGTGCGGCTGCGGTGTCCCTGCGGTGCGGCTGCGGTGTGGCTGCGGTGTCCGTGCGGTGCAGTGTCCCTGCGGTGCGGTTGTGGTGTCCCTGCGGTGCGGCTGCGGTGCAGCTGCGTTGTGCCTGCGGTGCGGCTGCGGTGTGCCTGCGGTGTGCCTGCGGTGCGGCTGCGGTGTGGCTGCGGTGCGGCTGCGGTGTGGCTGCGGTGTCCGTGCGGTGCAGTGTCCCTGCGGTGCGGTTGTGGTGTCCCTGCGGTGCGGCTGCGGTGCAGCTGCGGTGTGCCTGCGGTGCGGCTGCGGTGCGGCTGCGGTGTCCCTGCGGTGCGGCTGCGGTGTGGCTGCGGTGTCCGTGCGGTGCAGTGTCCCTGCGGTGCGGTTGTGGTGTCCCTGCGGTGCGGCTGCGGTGCAGCTGCGTTGTGCCTGCGGTGCGGCTGCGGTGTGCCTGCGGTGTGCCTGCGGTGCGGCTGCGGTGTGGCTGCGGTGCGGCTGCGGTGTGGCTGCGGTGCGGCTGCGGTGTGGCTGCGGTGCCGTTGCGGTGTCCCTGCGGTGCGGCTGCGGTGTCCCTGCGGTGCGGCTGCGGTGCAGCTGCGGTGTGCCTGCGGTGTGGCTGCGGTGCGGCTGCGGTGTCCCTGCGGTGCGGCTGCGGTGTGGCTGCGGTGTCCGTGCGGTGCAGTGTCCCTGCGGTGCGGTTGTGGTGTCCTTGCGGTGCGGCTGCGGTGCAGCTGCGGTGTGCCTGCGGTGCGGCTGCGGTGCAGCTGCGGTGTGAGTGCGGTGCAGCTGCGGTGTGGCTGCGGTGCGGCTGCAGTGTGGCTGCGGTGTCCCTGCGGTGCAGCTACGGTGTTCCTGCGGTGCGGCTGCGGTGCGGCTGCGGTGCGGCTGCGGTGTGGCTGCGGTGCGGGTGCGGTGTCCCTGCGGTGTCCCTGCGGTGTCCCTGCGGTGCGGCTGCGGTGCAGCTGCGGTGTGCCTGCGGTGCGGCTGCGGTGTGGCTGCGGTGTCCCTGCGGTGCGGCTGCGGTGTTCGTGCGGTGCGGCTGCGGTGCGGCTGCGGTGCCGCTGCGGTGCCCCTGCGGTGCGGGTGCGGAGTCCCTCCGGTGCGGCTGCAGTGCAGCTGCGGTGTCCCTGCGGTGCGGCTGCGGTGCAGCTGCGGTGTGCCTGCGGTGCGGCTGCGGTGGGTGCAGCTGCGGTGTGGGTGCGGTGGCCCTGCGGTGCGGCTGCAGTGCAGCTGCGGTGCGCCTGCGGTGCGGCTGCGGTGTGGCTGCGGTGCCATTGCGGTGCGGCTGCGGTGTGGCTGCGGTGCCGTTGCGGTGTCCCTGCGGTGCGGCTGCGGTGGGTGCAGCTGCGGTGTGGGTGCGGTGGCCCTGCGGTGCGGCTGCGGTGCGCCTGCGGTGCGGATGCGGTGTTGCTGCGGTGCCGTTGCGATGTCCCTGCGGTGCGGCTGCGGTACAGCTGCGGTGCCCCTGTGGTAGCTCTGCGGTGTCCCTGCGGTGTGCCTGCGGTGCGGCTGCGGTGTGGCTGCGGTGCGGCTGCGGTGTGGCCGTGGTGCGGCTGCAGTTTGGCTGCGGTGTCCCTGCGGTGCAGCTGCGGTGTGCCTGCGGTGCAGCTGCGGTGTTCCTGCGGTGCGGCTGCGATGTAGCTGCGGTGTCCCTGCCGTGCTCCTGCGGTGCGAGTGCAGTGTCCCTGCGGTGCGGCTGCGGTGTGGCTGCTGTGCAGCTGCGGTGTCTCTGCGGTGCGGCTGCGGTGTCGCTGTGATGCGGCTGCGGTGTGGCTGCGGTGCGGCTGCAGTTTGGCTGCGGTGTCCCTGCGGTGCAGCTGCGGTGTGCCTGCGGTGAAGCTGCGGTGTTCCTGCGGTGCAGCTGCGGTGCAGCTGCGGTGTCCCTGCCGTGCTCCTGCGGTGCGAGTGCAGTGTCCCTGCGGTGCGGCTGCGGTGTCTCTGCGGTGCGGCTGCAGTGTCCCTGCGGTGTTCTTGCGGTACGGCTGCGATGCGGCTGCGGTGCATTTGCGGGGACCCTGCGGTGTGGCTGCGGTGCAGCTTCTGTGCCCCTGCGGTGCGGCTGCAGTGCAGCTGCGGTGCGGCTGCGGTGTTGCTGCGGTGCGGCTGCGGTGTGGCTGCAGTGTCCCTGCGGTGTCCCTGCGGTTCGGCTGCATTGCCCCTGCGGTGCGGGTGCGGTGTCCCTTCGCTGCGGCTGCACTGCAGTGCAGCTGCGGTGTGGCTGCGGTGTTCCTTCGGTGCGGCTGCGGTACGGTTGCGGTGCAGCTGCGGTGTCCCTACGGTGCGGCTGCGGTGCAGCTACGGTGCCTCTGCGACGCAGGGGCGGTGTCTCTGCGGTGCAGCTGCGGTGCCGTTGCGGTGTCCTTGCGGTGCGGGTGCATTGCAGCTGCGGTGCAGCTGCGGTGCCATTGCGGTGTCCCTGCGGTGCGGCTGCCACTGCGGTGTACTTGCGGTGCAGTTGCGGTGCCGCTCCGGTGCCGCTGCGGTGCGGCTGCAAGTCGTCGGGAGTGAGACCTTCTACGACAACCCTAGCACGAGTCGTAGAAGAACACCTCGAACGCGCGGAGTCAGCCCTAGGCACAGGGTGAGCGCGGACCACCACAGGCGCAGGGACACTGAAGCTCCAAGAGGACATTGGCCTGCTGGCACGAAAAGGCCAAGATCGCCTCTAAGGAAGGTATATACTTTCCGGGAGGTGAGAAGAACAAAAAGCAGCAGACCCAGAGAGCGGCTGCATAAACGTCCCGCGCTACCAGACAGGAGTAAGCTCGGTAGTCTGGACGACTAACTGAGAAAAGCCCTCAGTGGAGCGGGTGCAAAGTGGTACCTGCGCTTCCTAGCCCAAGGTTTCGAACCTGAAGAGACCAGGAAGCTAACCGTGGAAAGGAAAAAGGAGGTAACTGACACTCCAGAAGCACAGGGACACCTAATAAGGGGAAGGGATAACATACCTCCCCCGGAGAAACCTGATAGTAAGCGGCACAAGGCTACCAAGGCGGGCCCAATCACCGTCTCATCGGAAAGAAGACGCAGAGTAGAGCCCGGCACCAGATACTCGTATGCAAGCATAGTCAGAAGCCTGCGAGTGGCTGTGCTCCCAGAGGAGTACGCGGTGGCAACGCTAAGCACCGAGGATCAAACGGCGCTTGAGAACGCCATTCTCGAAGAATTAGCCCTAGGCTGGAAGAGCAAGCTTCAGTTTAAAGGTATACACTTCAGACTGGGCTTACTACTTGTTGACTGCTACAACGATGACACAGCTCAATGGCTACTGCAAGCAGCAGCACGACTAAGTACGTGGAAGGGAGTCAAATTGACAGCGTGTTTGGGAGAAGATATCCCCGAAACGATTCCTTAAGGGCATATTGTATTGGTTGACTTTGAAAAGGCATTCGACAGACAACCACGAGATCTGATATGGGTGGCGCTAAGACATCGAGGGGTTCCAGAAACCTATGTACAGATGATCATGGACATGTACGAGGGACCAAAGACAAGAGTAAGATGCCCCGCTGGAGTAAGCGAAGAGTTCTCAATCAAAGTCGGGGTGCAGCAGGGAAGCGTCTTAAGTCCTTTGCTCATTATTGCAGTTCTTGAATATCTGCTTGAAGGTAAAGTGACGGACCCCAAGGTACGTCAGTTATTCTTTGCTGACGATGGAGTCATCATAAGTGAGGATCCTACATCCCTGCAACGAGCACTTGATGTGTGGGTGGGCGTTTTGGAGGGAAGTGGCTATCGCATTAGTTCAATAAAGACAGAGTACTTGTGCTGCCCGTTCTCTGATCCTCTCAGGCCTATTCCAGACATTTATTTGAATGGAACAGTGCTGCCCAAGTACGAAAAGTTCAAATATATGGGATCTATGATCAATAGCAAAGCAACTTGTGTGCAACGACATCAATCATCGCGTAAGCGTAGGGTGGATGCAGTGGCGAGAAAATTCCGCTATCTTCTGTGAGAGAAAAATGCCACCTAAGTTGAAGGGAAGGCTCTACGCCGCAGTTGTGCGTCCAGCGCTCACAAACGGCTCACAATGTTGTACGATGTACAAAACGTATGAGAGTAAATTAACGGCAGCTGAGATGAAGATGCTTGGCATGACAGTAGGAGTGACAAAGCTTGATCGAATAAGAAGTTCGAAGACCCGTGGAAGCTTTCACATCAAGGAAACCATCGTACAAAGATAGAGCGCGACCGACTCAGCTGGTATTGCCACGTTCAAAGAAGAGATCATTTGAACCCTGTTAAAAAGGAAATATCAATGCACGTTCCAAAGACATCGCGATGTAGGAAAGGCAGGCCTATAAATGCCTGGATCACACAAATGCGACGACATCGGCATTTCTTTGCCTTCTTCTTTCTGAGGTCAATTAGGCGAACCCCACAGGCGGATCAGTAGAAATGCGGTGAAGTGGGGGGGTTGTGATCCCTTATTTTCGGATCATAACCTCGCTGAAAAAAGGAAGAAGAAGAAGTGCGCCCATATACTCACACGCACATACTAGTGCAACGATAGCCACTGCTGCATGACTGCTGGTCGTGGTCTCCACTTGTGGGCGATGATTTGATTAATTGTTTTTAGCACTGCTCAGCTTCAGAACAACGCAAAGGGATGCTTTATATCTTAAATGAATCAGCGGTGAATTTGCTAAATTCATATATTTTTTATTTTTTAATTCGGAGAGCCAGTACTGAGCTACGGCTGTGGAATCGATATTTACAGATGGACAATTCGATCTCAACCCCCTTTATGCCACTTAGACCTTGAATTTCGGAAAATTCTCTAGCATCTAGGCAAAATAAGGAATACCTGTGCAAATGTCAAGTACCTACATCTAGCAGTTTTCGAGAAACGGTGTTCACAAGGAAAATCGATTTTGTTTTTATAGTATTTAAGAAGATAAGACAGATGAAATAGGCATAACCTCTGTTCAAAAGCTGGACACAATTGTTGCTAAAAGGGGTATAAGGCAAGTTGGGGCTCTTACATCTGCCAAATGTGGAAGATTAGTAACTGAGGCCATCGCCGTTAATGCTCAAGGGGGGCATACGCCTCAATTTAGCGTGATTCCTCTCAAATGGTACCAAGCCCACTATATCCGAGATGGACTTGTTGGATCCGCAGGTGCTGGTAACGGTAGTGACTGGATGCAAGAAAGTGAGTTCTTACTCTTTTTGGAGCAGAAAAAAATTTCGGGGGGGGTTTTCAAAAACAAGTATTCTTTTGTCATAAATAATGTCTTATTTTATTATTAGATAATATAATATAATTAATATAATATATATAATATATATAATAATATAATATAATTTATTGTTGGAATATTTTACAAAATTATATCCATACGTCTTGGTACTTTAGCCATAATATCTATAACCCCTTCGTATTCACGTCAATATCTCTATATATGTTAAGCAACAAAAAAAAACAAATATTTGGCGCAACAGCTCTTTAAAGTGCCAGGGAATACCTTTTCGCAACCACTCATGTTGTGTGCGTTATATTTTTCACACGAATGGAAGGGATCTACAGTTTAATGCCGAATCCGAACGGCGATTTGAGAAGCTTTTTCGTGACAACAATACTCTCGGATGTTTGTCAGACGCTCGCGAGAGGTGGGACCGTGAAAAAAACTTTTTGGTATTTTCTGGGATTCGAACTTGGAACCTCATGCGTAGTGATCCGACACACTAACCACTTACGCCACGGCGCCCATGATAAGCAACATCAAGCCATTTAACCGCTCCTCACTAGTCTTGCTACGCAGATAAGTTTTCAATCTGCGAAGACAAGAAAAGACCGTTCACTTGATGCCACAGATATGGGAAGTGTTGCACCGATCTGCATAAAGCGATGTATTGTTTGGTACAACGTTGAATCGCAACAATTAAGAGCGTCTATAAAATTTGTTGGCCGTTTATCAATCGGAATATTTAAGCAATATCTGCAACCATAGTTAATTTAACATTCAAACAGATATCAAGAAAATGGAAGAAAGAAATTTTTACCTGCGCCACATCGTCATTTCGCCTCGAATATCATCAGTACATCTTTTGATGTCATTTGGCCATTCTTTTGAAAATACGTTGATAGTGCTACGTATTTCTTCTGTTTCCAGCTTAGAACACTTTTCCGGTAGAATGTTTTGAATTTTAGAAAGGAGTTCTCGATGGCCAAGAAATCCGAAACAGACGTGGAGCTGACGTCGGACTAGAACGAGATCACCATCTTATGGTAGCTCATTTACGCCTTCGTACTGCATCCGTCAACAGCAACCGCTCAAACCTACTTAACATCACCAGGCTTAATATCGACAGGCTCAAGGTTCCCCGAGTGCGCCAACAGTTCAGGGACCATCTTGCCTTAGAAGCAGAAGCAATCAGTAGCAAGAGAGCATGGATGACCACTGGAGTGCTGTGAAAAATGCTTTTGCGACTGGGGCACGCCGGGCAATACCGGAAGTGCAGCGTAGTGTGAGACGTGGCAAACGTCAATATGTCAACTAACTGGCCTCAAGGGCTGAAGAAGCAGAGAGAAGGTGCGACAGTAGGACTGTTTATAGCATCACTAAGGAGCTCATTGGTGGTCGAAACTCCAAACAACATCCAGTAAAGAGTCTAGACGGATGCGGATCAGTTCACTAGTTGGAGAGAACATTTTGCTACAGTGCTAAATCACTTAGACGATGGCAGTATGATCTCGAATTCGAATGAGCAGTTCGAAGCAACAAATTCCCGAATTCGCACCGTACCTCCCAGTAAAACCGAGATAATAACAGCAATCAAGTCCCTCAAGAAGAACAAAGCGGTGGGTATTGATGGCATCCCTGCCGAGCTATTTCAAGCGGCGCCAAATACATCGGCAGATTTGCTGCATCCCCTAATACGGAGAGCTTGGGATAGCGGACAATTTCCACAGAAGTGGAAAAGGGGGATGATCATTATACTTCCAAAGAAGGGAAACTTGATGGATTGCGGTAACTGGAGAGGCATATGCGTTCCTCCAGCCGTGGCCAAAATAATAGCTAAAATAATTCTAGAACGAATTAAAGAACATTTAGGTTCAACTCTCGATGTCGACCACGCAGGCTTTCGCGCTGGATCCTCCTGCATTGACCACATAAACACCTTACGGATCATTATCGAGCAATGCGTTGAGTATAGGTCTCCGCTACATTTAATGTTAATCGTCTTCGAGAAAGCTTTTGACAGATTGAATCGAGATGCTATCTGGTTGGTTTTGCGCAGGAGAGGCATTCCAGAAAACCTTATAGCTATTATCAAGGCTACATATGAGGGCGGTAAGTGTCACGTCGTGCACAATGGTAAGGTGTCGGGCGATTTTAAAGTCCAAAGTGGAGTACGTCAAGGGTGCATACTGTCACCACTATTGTTCTTCGTGGTTATCAGCGATGTACTCCGTGCAGCATTGACGGAAGCTAATTATGGAATTCGTTGGACGATGACATCTTACCTTCAAATGTTTCAAATGTTTCAAATGTTTGTTGTTTATTTATAGTCCTACACAGTAAGATACAATATCTTTTAAGCTAGTGTAAGCTTCAGTATTACGATACTATTTGTAAATTTACATTTCTGTTACTAAGTGACAATTCAGCTGTATCTCAGTAGTAAATAAAAAAGAAAAAATACAATACAAATAAAATAATATATAATAAAGATAAATACAAACGATTCAAGTAATAATTATATCAATTAAATTAATTTAGCTAGTTAACCCAAATAAAACATCATCATCAAAGGGCTCCTAAATATTGCCTAAGTCTAACCTTAAACTGGGTTGCACAATTTATCGATCTAATGGTTCGTGGAAGGGAATTCCATAGCCGGATGGCATGAATGAAAAACTGCCGCTCAGATATTAGAAACGAGTAGCGTACTGGAACAATGTCAGGACTTCTGGTAGAACGCGGAAAACAAATCTTATTATACAGATAGGGCGGTTGACGTGTTTGCATGACATTGTGAAGCATGCTTATTGTTCGGAATCTAAAAAGGTTCTCTAGAGTGAGGCAATGTATTGATTTAGAAAACGAGGATATATGATCATACCTCCGCAGTCCATAGATATACCGTGCAATACTATTGTAGGCAACATTAAGTCTCCGTCTGTGTTCGTAATCGCAGTTGCAAAAAAGTTCACATCCGAATAATATAATTGGGATGAATAATATTTTGGCGAGCATCATCCTTGTTTTGATCGGAGTAATTTGTTGTGTAGCCCATAACATGCGAATACCTCCGTAAGTTTTACCTACAGTTAATCTTATATGGTTATTCCAGGTTAGTGTTTTGTTGAAGGTTATGCCGAGATTCTTCGCAGAATCAACATACTCTATGGGTATATTATTGAGTCGTATTAGGGGAAAACACGATGTATCGAGACAATTCCTGGATATGACAAGGCATTTTGACTTGGTCGGATTTAGACAGAGACCATTTACCTGTGACCATTGTAGTATCTTACATAGATCTTCGTTTACTTCATATGCCCCATTTTCAACAAGACCCAACGGACAACTATTGCAAAGCTGAACATCATCAGCATATAAATGAATAGATGAATTTAGTGAAAGTGCAGAAAACTGGATGCCGAATTTTTGGCGACAACTGCTTGAAACCTTTCATTTAAATATGAAAAAATTAGATTTGTAGACGATCCTGAGAAACGAAATTGGTCCCTGAGTTTACTGCACAGAATATTATACCTTAAACACCTAGATTACGGTGACGATGTTTGTCTATTTTCACATCGGATAATGGATCTTCATTTGATGGCCCAAAAGCTAGAAGCTGAGGCAAACAAAGTGGGGCTAAAAATAAACACAGCCAAAACAAAAGCCCTGAGCACTTCTAATACCCGCGATCAACTTAACATTGCCGGAAAGCAAGTCGAGAAAGTTGATAAATTTCTATATTTAGGAAGTGTCGTCTCGGCTAATCGCGGTGGTACCGATCTGGATGTGTGCAGCAGAATCGGGTAGGCTAAAGCTGCGTTGGGAATGCTGTCCAAAAATCTGGAGAAGCAATGTTATCAGCTTAAGAACCAAGCTACGACTGTTCCGCTCCAACGTAGAATCAGTGCTGCTTTATGGGTGCAGTACCTGGACGGTGGACACCATTAACACACGCAAGCTGCAAGTCTTTGTAAACAAATGCTTAAGAATCATCTTGGGAATTTTTTGGCCGAACCGCATCTCCAACGAACAACTTTATCTGAGAACGGGCCAAGAACCTATAAGCATTACTATACGAAGAAGAAAGTGGCAATGGATTGGACACACCCTACGCCGCGAAGACAACTCCAATGCGAGATACGCCATGCAGTGGAATCCGCTCACCCAGGCAGGCAGAATAGCGGGACGCCCTATGCAAACGTGGCGCAGAACAGTTGAGGAGGAATCGAGCTCTTTAGGAATGAGTTGGAGGCAGCCGTAAGGTGTGTCCAATCCACTGCCACTTTCTCCGTCGTATAGTAATGCTTATAGGTTCTTGGCCCGTTCTCGTATAAAATTGTTCGTTGGAGATGCGGTTCGGTAAAAAAGTCCTCAAAATGATTATTCAAAATTTGTTTACGAACACTTGCAGCTTGCGTGTGTTAATGGTTTCCACCTTCCAAGTACTGCACCCATAAAGCAGCACTGATTCTACCTTAGATCGGAACAGTCGTAGCTTGGTTCTTAAGCTGATAACATTGCTTCTCCAGATTTTGGATATCATTCCGAACCCAGCTTTGGCCTTCCCAATTCTACTGCGCACATCCACTTCGGTGCTACCGCGGTCAGCTGAGACCACACTTCCTAGATATAGTAATTTATCAACTTTCTCGACTTCCATTCCGGCAATGTCAAGTTGAGCGCAGGTGCTGGAAGTGCTCACGGCTTTCGTTTTGGCTGTGTTTATTTTTAGGCCCACTTTATTTCCATCAGCTTCTAGATTGTGGGTCATCAAATAAGGATCCATTATTCAGTGTAAAAGTAGACAAACACCGTCAGCGTAGTCGGGGTGCTTTAGGTATGATATCATAGTCCAACGAATTCCATAGTTGTCTTCCGTCAATACTTCGCTGAAAACCACCAAGAACAATAGTGGTGACAGTATGCACCCTTGATATACTCCACTTTGGACTTCAAAATCCTCCGACATCTTACCATTGTGTACGACGTGACACTTACCGCCTTCTTTTTGATGATAGATGATAGCTATAAGTTTTTCTGGAATGTCTCTCCTGCGCAAGGCCAACCAGATAGCATCTCGATTCAAGCTGTCGAAAGCCTTTTCGAAGTCGATAAACAGCAAATGTAGCGGAGACCTGTACTCAATGCATTGCCCTATTATGATCCGTAGTTTGTTTATGCGGTCAATGCAGGAAGATCCACGCTGCACTTCCTTCTTCTTCGCACGATATTGGGCTTCCAGCTCGGCTCTCTCTACTGCTGAGTTCGCTGTAATCCGAGCCTTGATTGTTGTACGCTCATCGATCCATCTCTCGGTCTCTGTAGAAAGCCATGTGCGGTGGTATTTCTACCTTTTACTGATGTAGGAGCGTGCCCCAGTTACAAAAGTATTTTTCACAGCATTCTAGTGGTCATCTTTGCTTTCGGGCATTGTGCTGCTGATTGCTTCTGCTTCTAAGGCAAGGTGGTCACTGAGTTGTTGGCGCACTTGGGGAACCTTGAGCCTGTCGATATTAAACCTTATGATGTTAAGTAAATTTGACCGGTTGCTGTTGACGGATGCAGTAGGAAGGCGTAAATGAGCTATAGTGGCTACCAGTTGAAACCCAACTGATCTTGTGGCAGGTGTTATGCTTAAACAGCGTACCTCCAATGACTAGGCGGTTGGTATTGTAGAAGTCCACAAACCGTTTACCGTTATTATTACGGTCTCCAAGGCTGTGAACTCCCATCACGTGCTTAAGCGTAGTGTTATCGCTACTTGCCTTGGCATCGTAATCCCCATCACCATTACGATGTTCCCATTAGGCGATCCATCTCACCGATCGGAGCATAACACTGTATGATGGTACTTTTTCTTACTTTACTCTGGCCGTCAATATCTGGTCACCGTGAGGCTTCTTCGTGCTGCTAGAGTTATCATCAGACCGACTTCGGACCTCCGTCCGCTCCCAGCTGGTCTACTAGAGTAGAACATGACAGTGTTTTTCGTTGGGGAGTGACATTCCCCGGCATCGTACCATCTTACCTCGCGCAGTCCCAAGATGTCTATATTATATCACGTGAACGCTCTAATTGGAAAAATCTGGCGTTTTGAGGCCCTTCCTCGAGTGAGTCCAGGAGGGTCTTAACGTTCCAAAATCCGAACGTTGTCCGTGTTCGATAGCCAAATGTCGTTATCAAGTTATTCGTCCGTATCCGAGGCGTTGTAGTCCGTTTCGGAGCAATTGAGCTTTTTACGGTTTGCGGCTCGCTGGGCCACAGACCAATCGAAACTTATCCTGTTTTGTGGCACATGAGGCTCGCTATTTGTCCTCTCCCATTTTTTTTTATATGTTGTTTCTCGTTGTTTAGCAGACCAACACCTATCGGGAGGCCTTTGTTGGACGTTTACCATTAGTGTCCTTTGTTCAACTTCTTTTAACTGTCAGTCATAAAATGAACATCAGTCATACAATAAACTATGTAAGGCGACCCTAACCTTTAAGCATTCGTTTTTATTTTTCGTTTCGTTTTTCTCATAAAAACAAAAATTCAGACTCAGACTCAATACAATACATTGCATACTTGCTACTCCTTTAAGCTCCGGTATCTGCGATTGATTGCGCAGAACGGGACACAGTAAACACATTACCCACTGCAGCATTCATTTCTTAATTGTTTCCCTTTATTTAAATTAATATCTTATACAGTAGACTATAGAAATTAATATAACTTTTTTGTGCACTTTGAATGCCCGTTGTCTTTTCATCATTCTAAATGAAGTGTGGCTGAATGCCTCACATACAGTCAGGCCTTCACCTGCTATATCATTTTTCGAAGTGAACCTGAAGACTTTCGGGGACCAGAGGGGTGTTCATCGGCTCTATAGGTCTAAGCCACTCGCTGTTTGCGTACGTAGTCTTCTGACTAGGTCGATATTTCTATACAGACCATACAACTTGTCTGTACCATATAGCTAACTGTTTTCTTTTTGTTTTAAAGAGATGGGGTGACAGCGCAAACAATGACCCACAAAGAACTACGACTTATAGAGATATTTTGTGCTATCCCCTAGTATGTTGTTAGTTAGCTAAACTCTAGTTCATTGGTGAAGCTAAGGATAGTTTCAGCTGACGAAGAGGTGACATCAGAAGATGATGTGAATCCTTTGTTAAAGTGCTACAGCTTAAGCCAGGCAATGGCCGGGCAAACACATAGTATAAGATGGGCTGTTTCGGTGTTTTCAGGACAGAGACGGCACGTGTCCGATCGATTGAACACGGCCCATTTTCTTGAGAGTGCAATGTCCAGTTAGGAAGTCGATTAAGACTTAAGCATTGCCTTTGCTCGTTTTTTGATAAATTGATAAATTTATTGGAGTGCTTTAGGCCAGTTTTTTTTTTTTTTTTTTTGCCGAGAGCAGGTGAAAAATCTTCCAAAGGCACCATAAGGCCGACGGCGCGTGCTTCTGGTAGTGTGAGATTTTTACTCACTAAAAAAACACCTATGCTCAAAATTATTACTACAACTAAGCCGACGCTAATCCAGTAGTTTTATTTTCGTTTACGAGAATCGTGATTCTAGAAAGAGAGGATCATATGTGATTAAAAATAAATGTAGCACTTTAGACAGATTAAATTCTAATGAAAGTTCCTGCCTTTTTCACGACCGGCATATGCTATGTCGCAAGGCATTGAATTATTAGCGTCAAGTAGTTGAATTACGGTACGGTTACAATGGCCGTGAACATGATCTTTGTGTTTACGAGCAAATTTTGTTATCTCTTCGACGACGCTGGGAATTCCCAGATCTCGATGAATATCTTCGTTACGTACATACCACGGTGCGTTAACGATCGTTCTAAGAAATTTATTTTCAAAAGCCTGTATAATGTTTCTAATGTTTTTCTTGGTACAACCCCATAGTTGTATACCATACGTCCACACAGGCTTTAGCACTTGCTTATAGATATGTAGGCTTAACTTCGAATGTTTTCCGAGTAGCCAGTACATTTGTCGGTATTTGTTTTGAAGCTCATCGCGTTTCTTTTTTACGTGCGATTTCCATTTGAGCTTAACATCTAGAGTCATTCCGAGATATTTTGCTTCGTTCGCGTACGGTATTTGAGCCGAGTTTAGATATACAGGCAATCTACAGTCGAGAACGGATAAGCGGAAAACGGATAAGTAGAAGAATCGCACAAGGGCAACCGTTTTAGATGCTCCTAGCCATTTCACGCGGTTTCTATACAAATTTGTTCGTATAAGTGCGAAACGTTTAAGTGCAAATTCCTCATAAGTGAACAACTTTTCAAAATCCCGAATAAAGTTTTCCACTGTTTTTAAAACGGATAAGTGCAAATGCCAATTTTTATTTTTTTTACATTAATAAAAAATTAAGTAGCAACACTTAAAACTGCATACATAGTACATACATACATATATATATTGGCAATGGCCCGCTAATCCTTCATGAGGGTCGCGGTGGTAGGATGCTCAGGTGGACCCTCCAACCTTCTCGATTCCCCACCACTGACTCCAACTTATCATTAGGAATCCCTACACGGTTCCAGCACAGATGTCGGACTTGGTCCAACCATCTATTTCTAGGCCTACCGGGGAGTTGTCTACCTGATGGCACGACAATGATGGCACGTCTTGTACATGGTATGTACAAATAAATAAGTATTTGGCGCAATAGCTCTTTAAGTGGCAGGGAATAGCTTCTCGCAACCACTCATGTTGTGTGCGTTATATTTTTCACCTGAATGGAAGGGACCTACAGTTTAGTGCCGTATCCTAAGGGCAAATTGTTTTGAGAAGCTTTCTCGAGACAACAATAGTCTCGGATGTTTGTCAGACGTTCGCGAGAGGTGAGACCGTGAAAAAATTTGTTGGTGTTTTCTGGGATACGCACTTGGAACCTCACGCGCAGTGGTCCGACACACTAACCAATAACGCCATGGCACCCCACTATGTATGTAGTAGTACGTATTAATAATCTTATTTTGGATATAATATCTACATGGACGTATGTACAAGTGTTCATACATATGTGCAATTGTATACTTATTTCAAAATCGAATTTGATTTTTTTGTCGTTGTGTTGATGTGGAATAAAAGAATTCCAAATAGTATAAATATATGCAGTTTATTTTTTTGAGTATGTAAATACGGTGCACCTTACTAAGTAAGTACATATAAATTCAAAAATTTGCACTTATGGATAAGTGCACATACCGGATAAGTGCACAACAAATCGATACCCGGACGTTGTGCACTTATCCGTTCTCGACTGTATCCACTTTTTTGTACGTAAAGTTGACGTGAGTAGATTTGCTTTCGTTCAGCACAATACGCCAAGAATTCGTCCATGAGTGGACTTTATTAATAGCATGTTGCAGCTTTCCGTTTGCTGCTACAATAGTTTCGCCCGTGGTCAATATCGCCGTATCTTCTGCAAACGTGGCGACGACGCAGTTTCTTTCCTGCGGAATATCACGCGTGTACAGTACTATAGAACCTGCATTGCCATTGATCGGGAAACTACTGACTGCCCAAAACTCGGCTTGGGCCAGTAGCGTAACAATCAAGTTCGTGATGAAGTGCTTACTTTACCTCCTAGTGGTGGTCCCCGGGCAACTATACGCTAAAATTGTAAGTGCGAGTTGTCTAGGGCCTTGATTCTAGGCTAGGTAACGAGGGCCAGCAACCTGCGTTACCGAAAATTGCTCGCTACAGAAACCGACACTATGCATCGGATAAGGAATGATCACATGTTGACGACTTTTAGCTATTGTACCCGGACAAAGATAGGTTTCTGGAATGTAAAGACGCTCCTCGACTCGGGTAGTGAAGGTCCTTACAATGCCAGATTCCTCCAACTAGAAAAGCAATTCATGCGATATAAACAGGACATTTTGGGGGTAAGTGAAGTAAGATGGTTAGAAGCGGGCGAGTACCAGTCCCCAACGCGTAACACTGTACTACTCTATTCTGGAAGACCATCCGGAAGTCCGCCGAAATATGGAGTCGCACTACTGCTAACAACAACAGCACGTAAGGGCCTAATTTCCTGGTGTTTAAGGGATTTGAGGATGATCCCAATAGCTGCGGTCTGGCATAGTAACTGTGAAGGGTTGGTTGAGATGGATTCTTTTTGGCATGAAGTTTGAGATACATACTGCTGGAGAAGATAGTAGCAGAATTTTCTCAAGGATCTTCATGTCACCAACTATATTGGAGTTTGCGCATTAAAGGTGAAGCTTTAGAGCACTGGCAGCCGCAGTCCTACAATGTGTTAGGGTGGAAGGATTAAGAGAACTTCCAGCACAGCTGCTGGGCAGGTGCGCATTGCATCCGTAATACCTACACAGGCTAGTCTTTGTACCTTTTGGAGTGCGGAGCGGGTAACGATTTGATTTACTTTTTCACACCATTCTAGCGAAGCATGGGTTATTATCCGGGTGACGATTGTGGTATAGGTTCTTGGATTTAATCCCCATTTATTGCCGAAAAACCTAGAACATTATTTACTGATAGTGCTTGAAGGCTTAAATTTCTCCTCCTAGTAAAAGGTATGATTACGGTTTTTTTTTGGTTATCCTTCTGACTGGGACCAATTATTTACATTCTTCTTCTCCTTCCTTTTTTCAGCGAGGTTATGATCCGAAAATAAAGGATCAAAACCCTTCCACTTCACCGCATTTTTACTGACCCGCCTGTGGAGTTCGCCTATTTGACCTCAGAAAATATCGGCACTCCTGCCGATTTTGGATCGCTCGGTTACTGAGGCCAATGAAATGCCGATGTCGTCGCATTTGTCTGATCCAGGCGTTTATAGGCCTGCCTTTCCTTACATCGCGATGTCTATGGAACGTGTATTGATATTGCCTTTTAAACAGGGTTCAAATGATCTCTTCTTTGAACGTGGCAATACCAGCTGAGCCGGTCGCGCTCTATCTTTTGTACGATGGTTATGTTGCATTTGTTAAGAAATGCCCCTAGCTATTATGAGTACATCATCTACGTAGCCTTGGGTAAGAAATCCGGTACTATTGAGGTCATTTAGGTTCTGTCCACAACAATGGACCATAAAAGAGGGAATGCGAAATGCACTTCTTGGTGAACGACCACTTTCATAAAACATTTTGATCTTTTTAAACGCGTTGTTCAACTGTATATCTCTGGACTAAATTTGCCAAAGCATCAAGAAAACAGTTGTCAAAAAAAACAAAAAAAAGTATCTCTAAAATAATCGTTGTTAAAGATCTGCGTTGCCATTCAATCACCCTTTATTAACCTTCATACATCCAAAAGCTCACGAGGGTATTGAGCAGAGTTCTCGCCATTGCTCAGGCTGTTCGAGAACTATCATTGGCACCACCCCTATGAATAGATATCGACAGACATATGTGTATGTGAACAGCTAAGCAGCAGAAGCGATGTCGTGTCGAGCTAAGAGCACTCACTGCCAGCTACATCGTAGCACTCTACTGGGTGCGCATATACACTGAATGTCAAGTGTCATGACAGCATAAACACGAAATTCAATCGCGCATCTTTGTTTCAAGATTTTTATAATTCATAATAATTACATTTATTTAAAAGTGCTTGCAATCTAGTCGCTAGTTATAGACGCATAGTCTTATTTTCACCGTCTCACAAAATAATATATTTAAGTGCGTAAAAATTGCAATATACACTTCCATACATCCAACCGTTTGCCAAGAATGAGTGATTCAGCCCGTTTAACCCGTTCGAGCAACGAAGACCAAAGGTCATCACCTGCTTTGAAAACAACAAGCAAACTGCAGGACAAGCAGCTTAAAACCATCGAACTACGCATTCAAAAGCAATACGATGAACTTAAATATTTAATCGTGGAGGAGCACAAAAAACTGGCTGAGAAACTGGACAAAATTGAAAGGGACTTCAACCTCCGTTTCCTTGAAGTCAACCAAAAAATGTCAGCACTATCGAATAGAGTAGAAGCCCTTGAAAATACAACTAAAACACCTGACTCGGACTCACAACCTGCTTATTTGTCGCACTATGTTGAACGAATCGACTATCTCGAACGTGAGAAACTGAGTGCTGATGCTGTACTACGAGGTATTCCTAAAAGTGACAACGAAGACTTGCATGAAATATTTTTCACCTTATGTCAATCGATTGACTGCCTACAACCACCCGAGGTTCTCAACATCTTTCGTGCAAAATCCAAAGGCACTTCTGAGGACACTGCAATCATCGTGAAATTTAAAACAGCAGCAATCAAAATTCCATTCTGATCCTCATGGCACTTTATGGACTTGGATTTCACTTGGACTTCAATACCTGATGGATAAGAGATGTAGCTCAGTTCAATAATTTACCATTTCAAGAACGCTCTGGAGATATTAAAACAGAAGAAATACTAAACAAATTCTTATGCTTAGCAGACCATACTTAGCATTTCTAACAGGCATTTTCACACGGCACAACTTGCTGGCGAACCGCCTAATTAGAATGCTTTTAAGTACTACAGACCTTTGCAAAGGAAGAGATGACAAGGAGAGAACTTTCTATGCGAATACTCAATCAAAAGCAGAACCAGAAAGGCAGCCCTCAGAGGACTTTCCTCAAGAATTCTAAGCTGTTTGAATTCATACTAGGGATTACCCAGGGATAAGGCATCAGGATTTTGGCATTGCACAACTCGAGAACTTCAAGGCAACCCGTAAAAACGAGAGATGAAATGTTCTTTGAGAGTATAGTGCTCCATTATTATCAAACATCATGCATTTTGCGTGGTTTGCTATACAACTGCAAAGCCTCGATGACAAAACTACATGCGTAGGTTGTCTTCGTAAAATTTACGACTTCTTTTATAGGGTCGTGCTTTTGCTCAGCCTTGTATAACTGCTCACGGCAAGATTCTAACTTTGCTTCAGTTTTATACTCTACGGTATGCGTTGCATCCATGCATTCATTGGTGAAACAGGATATTAATTTGTTAGGCTTGGATATTGGGGTCACTGCGGGTCTCTGAGGGTCCATTGTGTTTCCCGATTTAAAAGCTTTGGGTAATGATATTGGCCCAATAAAATCCTTAAACATTTTACTGGTCTGAGCTTCAAATATGTTAAGGTGTTCACTTTCGAGTTGGACCCAACTGGAATTCTAGGTTCTCCTTTGGGAATTCCTCCACCATTGAATGATCTAAAAGAAAATCCTCCCTTTTCTCACATGCTGGCAATAACGACCTTCCAAGAGGGTTGGAACCTCCCACGATATACTTCCCAAACTACAAGGCAGCACATAACTCACATGGACCAACAGTTACATAAATTATTTATTCAACCACCGAATAAAGCTTTTCTTTCTGCGAAGCATTCGTGACCCAAGCAGACTTGCTTGCCATCGAAACATACACGTTGCAATAGTAGCGAATCTACACAGCACCACGGTGTAGTATACCTCACTGGTTAATATTAATTGACCTAGTTGTTCATTCCAAGTTAACATCCTGCTTCATTAAATTGAATCCAAAGAGCATGTCCACCGCACAGACAGCAGCAGCATGATTCATTCACACGACACACCCCTAGAGCATTCGACGATGACCACTATCTTACCGATTCAGCCCTTTCAAATGGAAAATCTGTATCTAAATATTTATTGCTATTTTCCCTCGTTAATCTTCGAACGGAAAGGTCCGTTACCCATTCCAAAACCATGATTAAAAATTCCTCTCATTTCCCACAATCTACTTTATATTAATTCGGCGAAGAATAATCATTGTTCCTTCCAAGAAGCCAGAATTACTATTAACATTCCAAAACTTGTTGGTATTCTTTGAACCGATAAAGGGAGAGACATGAAACAAAAAAGTGTTAATTAATTGAGCGGAAGCCACCCCAATGCTCCCACAAATCAGTGGATTCGGACTTCTTGCTGGGAAATTTTGAGAAAACTTTTCCGTCAATCAACGAAGATGAGAAAGGCAGGCAAAACGCACTTCCTCAAGACTACACCGAAAAAGGACAACGATTATGTTTCACACTGCAAGCAACACATGACAAAGGATATTCGTACCTTGAGTTTGTGGTTTTCGCATCTAAATCAACAAAACCGAGCAGCAAGTGCTGGAAATTTGCATACCTAATGATCTTTTGAATATGCATGACAAGCAGTCACGCAAAATGTCCTGAGAAGTTGTTCCACAAGTTGTGCCGAACAAAAGTTTCTGCTGTGTCGCTCCTCGTCGAGGTACAAAGCGTCTAGTATACGTATTACCTTTGTGCCATGTTGCGTTAGCATAACTAAGCCTAAAGACCCTAAGCTACATATTTTTGGATAATTTTTGGAATATTTCGTGGTGAAATTATGTCAGAGTCAGGATGGAATTAATCAGAATTAGGATCGTGGAATGGGCGGAAAGATGGCACGTTGGAAGCAACTTGCTGTCAATCAGGATGTGCGGTTGTACATACATGGTATCGGGGACTAGATGTCGCGGTACGGGTGTGCCGGCGTGGAAAAGTTTATTTGGATGTGCGGCGGACTATACTCAGACTGATATGTGTGCGTGGGGAAGCGGGATGAGTGGCGAAAATTAAGGATGTTTTGCACTTTCACCGGATGTCGTCAGAATTTCACTTTATAATTTATTAACATGTACATATGTATGTAGGCCAGGTGAATAGGATCATATCTGTGCGAAGGATTCTGTTTGTTCTCTCATGGGAATGGGGGTGTGAATAATATCTTCTGTGCGTAGAATGATTTGATTTGCTGAGTCGAGAAATGCGAAGAATCATTTCACGCTATGTCATAATTATTATTTTTGAGACGGGAATATATAATATTGTTGGTAATCCCATTTTTCCTTGGATGATGTGCTGTAATTTTAAGAAGCTAAGGAGGAGGATTTGTGATATAGACAAGTTCGCAAATAGCAAAAACGCACCCTGACATATCCACTAAAAAATTTGAGCTCATAAAAGGAATAGAAGTATTTCGACTTAAGGCGATTTTGTGGATAGTATTAACGTTAGTACGAGTACATCCTGCTGCCCGAGGCATTATAGTGTACTTCAGAGGAAGATAATGACGATTAAGGAGGCCTTGTCTTGTGTAATGTGGACTCGGGATATAACCATCTTCACCGCTACACAAGCCGTAGAATGGTGAAAGATGGAATTAGAATCTGCGTTTGTACGCTTCGCTAAAAGTCTTGTTCAACCTCTACCACTTAGATTATAGATCCAGCTAAATCTTGGGTTTACTTCGCTTGAGTCCCAAGGCTACATAGGGTCGCAGGAAACATTGTTAGAAAAAGGTGACTTCAATAAACGTTCAGTCTTTCTGCGTCCCCTGCCAGGGCTTCCATTGACAACTCGGTTTTCTGCTACCATAATTATGTATGGGATGTGTATGATATTTACTGTGCCCGAGATACAAACCTTCCAGAGGATTTAATGAAGTTTGCAATGTCGTTTACGTCTGTTGGATAATTCTTCTAAATCCTTAAAGAAGTGTTGTCCAAGGAACTTGTTTCTTAGATGGTAGAGTCCTGGGCAGTGGCAAAGAATGTGGGTAGTGTCTTCCTGAACCTTCTCGCCACCACAGCCCTTACAAAGATTTTCGTTCGTCACATCTACTTTTTTCATGTGGAATCGCATTGTGTTATGCCCCGTAATGACTCCTATGAGAGCAGAGAGGGATTTTCTATCTCTCTGCATGAGTCTATTGGTTTTTGTTCTGTCGAATATTGGCCATAGCTTCCCTGTGGTGATACAAGTATCTAAAGAGGTCCACGTATTGTTCGGCTCCAATAGAGCTTTGTTCCCTGCTTCGAGTTTGAGTGTGCAAGGCGGGATGTACACTGAGGGGTCGGATTGATCCGAGTTTAGTGTTGTAGTTCTTTGGCCTTCTCATTGCCTGGTATGCCCTCATGTCAAGGGACCCAGCAGAGTTTTACCTTGTGCTGTGTTCCAATAACCTTGAGCTCTTCTCTACAACACTTCACAAGCTTCGATTTTATTTCTGTAAGCTTCGATTTTATTTCTGTAGCAGATTGCATTTATCGCTGCTTGGATGTCGATGATAAAGGTGATATTAAAGAGATACCCTTTACAGAAGGTGCTAAGAATTGTGGAATTATCCTTTTGTTAGTGATTAGTACTAACTCTGTCCACATCTCTTCGTCCAGAAATCTATGATTTTTAGCGCCCCTTCAATTTGGTCGCTCAGCATTAGGAGACATTTTCCTGTTGCCGGCAGCATAACGCCGCTGTTTCTGAGTTTTAGGAGTACTATGTTCAGGACAATTACCCATCGCAATGGGAATATAACCCCGTCTTGAGGCGTAGACTACTAAGCTCCTCCGAGTTCAATTTTAATATGTCCTTCTTCTAACATATTGACGATTCCCTCTATTAGGGAGTCATGAATATTGAGGTTTGCTGAAGTTCTGCATACCGCATTTGTTCTGACATTGTTAAAGGTTCCTTCAATGTCTAAGAAAGCGGCTAATGTATATTCTTTGTCTTTCAAACATCTTTAGGACAAATGAGGAGAGACTTATTGGTCTAAAGTCTTTTGCGGTGGCATGGCTTTCAGGTATAGTCCTTTGAGTGCCGGAATAATTGTGGTTACGCTTTTCTGTAACATGATCGACATAATCCCGTCGGGTTCTGCGGTGTTAAGGAAGAGAATGATCTAAATGCCCACTTAATTCTTTCCTCTGTAATTAGATTCGTCAGAGTTTCCGCTTCCATGCTATTATTAATTCCGATGTTATTGTCTAGATGAATCGTACATCCTGGAAAGTGCGTTCTTTGCAGAGATCTTAATGATTCTGCATAGGATTCAGTCCACCTTACTTCGGGTTCTTTGAGAGATCCTAGAGTTTTTTATTTTCTGGATAGGATTTTTCTCAGTCTCGCAGATTGTGCTGTATCACTGATCTCATAACAGAAGTGTGGCCGAAAATGGCGTTTAGCTTTCTGTTTTTAACTTTTGAAATATCTCTGACTGGGCTTATATTGTTCCCAGTCCGCATTCAGTTTTGTTCTTTTGGCTAAATGTTTAAGGGGTCCGATTTTCTTTTGTTTTTTGGACAGGCTTTAATATAAGCTTCATTAAAGATGGATGTTATATCCTCAGCCTTGCAATCGATGTCGGCAGGTCATTGCCTGTTACCTTCCTGCAGGAATCTGCCACTTTTCCTCACCTCGTTGCTTAAGAGATCCCAGTTGGTTTTCTTGGGGTTTCTGTATGGTTTAGGTAAGTCATACATCAACCAAGAGAAATTCAATAATTTTATGGTCAGAGTAGGTATACAGAGCCCCACCCCCACCACGTTCCACTTGTCCATAATTAAAGTATTCGGCTCTCTCGTATATACGTATAGGGCATCACTTCCAAAAGATGACACACGTATCTAAAGAGGTGTATCTATTGTTTGTTTCCATTAGATCTTTAGCTAGACTGACCTGGATGCGGAAGCCCACCGAACCAGGCGATTGTTTTTTTTTTTTTTTGGTCGAAAGGTGGAAATCTTTCAAGGACGAAACTGAGCCCTTAGTCTGCAAAATTGTAGGAATTTCACCCCCTCGATTTCCAGTCCTCGTGGCACTGCCGTTAAGCATTTCATAGCGATAGGGGCTCGAGCCTTATATTTTTGACTCGATCACATTTGCATTCTGTTATTGCCCTGCTCTCAGTCTTTCTTCATGGCGCTGCGTCTTTATTATTTTCTGCTGATTGCGTGAAAGAAACAAAGACTATTCCTTGTATTAAAATAAACCGCCGCAGGATGCCTTTTCGTATCGACCACTATGCATGTTGGACACCGTGGGCAAAAATACTGGAGCGCATCTTAAGCAACAAACTGCCGACTGCGATCGATGAGGCATGATCTGGCAAATTCCCAATACAGATTCCGAAAGGCACACTCTACAATCGTCGTCACAGATGAAGTCGTCAATATGGCGAGGAAAACCATCGAGGGCATAGCGCCATTATCACACTTAACGTGAAAAATGTATTCAAAACCACTAACAGGATCAGCATGCTGAGAGGTGAGTGCCCCGCCAAAAGAGTGCTGGATTACTTGCAGAAAATTATGCCGGACTCCTTCAGAAATAGGATACTTCTATACGACACTGATGATGGAATGAGGCTGTACAACTTTCTTTAAGGCTAGGACTAGGTCCATTACAGTGCAGTTACAGTATAATTTCCCTCACTGATCAGATAGCAATCGTTATGCAGGCCAAACTCCTAGACGAGTTGGACCATGACTGAAACGAAGACAGTTTGAGACTGGCTGACATCAATGGCTCTACAACATGCAGAGAGAAAAGCAGCAGTAATGCTGATCAGCAGCGAGAAAGTCATGGGACTATAACAGTAATCATCGGTAATTACGCAGTGTTTTTCCAGCTGGAATTAAAGTAGATTGTAGATTTAGATAGATAGATAGATACATACAATTTTATTCATTTCATTGCAGATTGTTGAAGAGGTGGGATTAGGTCACCTTATCAGTGCGGCCACATTGGGCCTATTGTGATTTCCTCTGTTCTTAAATATCACTCAATATACCCGATTTGGTGATGAACTCTGCTATGCTTTTGAGTGAGCTTGCAGATAGGTCTTCTGCTTCAAGGTAGAATTTACCTAAATAACGATTACGTTTTCTGATTAGACAGTTACAGTGACATAAGATGCGTTCTGCTGATTCTTCATCTTCGTTGCACTTTCTGCAGATGCTGTTTTGTGCTATTCCCATAACCACGAGATGTTTTTTCACTCGACAGTGGCCTGTATGGAAACCTGTAGCTATTCGAATCTGACTCCTAGTTCATTGTAGGAGTTGTTTCGTTCTTTTGAGGGAAGTATTTGACAGAAAGATCTTGGCTTGTTTGTTACCTTAACTTTCCATCCAGTAATGATGCGCTTTTTCTTTTAGCCAATTTTTGATACTTCTTTTTGCCGTACTCACTGGTAATCCACAGAATGGTCTTGGCATTATAAAGTTTGAGGCAGCTCCGGCTGTGAGAATAACCGCCCAAAACAAAATCGCCCAAATTCCAAAAAAGAACAATCGCCCAAAAAAACCTGAAAATATTTTGGGAGATTATTCACTTTCATTTGGGCGTTTATACATTTTTATAAATATATATTTGGCTATTGTTCATAGTGAAAGATCACCCAAAATCTCAAAAGTGAAAATATATGAAAATGTTATGCGAATAATCACCCAAAACAAATTCGTCCAAAACTCTCAAAAGTTTTTAAGCAATTTTTTGCAACGCAGGTCCAAAAAAAAGAAGACCATAGACCAAAATGAATAGCCTTAGCGGAGCGACGAATAGACTTATCACCAGGCGCCTGCCTGACAGTTGTTAACATACCCTTAGTGGAGCGGCTAAAGCCCTCCGGAAAACGGGGTTTAAATAAAAGAGTCGCGCAAAGCGCGCCACTCACACAATGTTGGCCCGCACAAAACTGTTCTCGAATAGACTTAGCCCCAGGCGCCTGCCTGACAGTTGTTGACATACCCTTAGCGGAGCGACGAAGTCGCGTGAGCGGCTAAACCCCTCCGGAAAGCGGAGTTTAAATAAATGAATGGCGCGAAGCGCGCTCCTTACCCACTGTTGGCCCGCACAAAACTGTCTTCGAATAGACTTAGCCCCAGGCGTCTGCCTGATAGTTGTTGACATACCCAATGCGAGTATGACAATATGATTTTCTGATATGATTCTAAGAAATTATTTAAAAAAAAAAAAAATGTTTGGGCGATCGTTCATTTTCGGATTTTGGGCGATTCTTCTTTGAGCGATTATTCGCACAGCCATGTACTTCTGTTTCGGGCGATTTTTCATTAATTTTTGGGCGGTTGTTCCTTTTTTTGGGCTTTCTTTCATAATGCACAAACACCCAAAAATTTTGGGCGATTATTCATTTTTAGAATTTGGGCGATTTTGTTTTGGGCGGTTATTCGCACAGCCGGCAGCTCCTGTTCTGGCTAGCAGGTCAGCTTTTTCATTTCCTTCATATCCGCTGTGTCCTGGGCACCCAAATGAGATCAACTCTGTTTAGGCTGGCTAGTGATATGAGCAGTTGAAGGCATTCCCATACTAGTTTGGATGTTATTTTATAAGCCTTAATTGCCAGTAGAGCAGAATTGCTATCTGAAAGAATATAAATGTTCTTGATGGTTATAGATCTCTTCATATTTTCTCTGATGCATAGTTCTATAGCGAATACTTCGGCTTGAAATACGGAGTTACTTTTTTCCATGCATGAGTGAATGAATGTTTTCGTATTAGCGCCGTATACTCCAGCGCTATACAGCGATCCGTCTGTGTACCATAAACGAGAGCTATTGGCAAATATAGGCTTGTTCTTCTTCCCAGTTATTGCGATCTGGGAATGTAACCTTGAAGTTGTGTCTGAAGTTGAATCTTGGCAGACATTTGCCCATAATTGTTATTCCTATAGTTCATTGTTGTTGTGTTCATGCGCAATATCCGAGAGAACTAGTTTGGAATTTGAGTTATCTTCTGCGATGAGCATAAATGCGTTAGCCATAGCTTCTTTCTTTATATGATATGAAGATGTAGAGGTGATTGATTTAGAATAACCTCCAGCGCTGCAGTAGAAACAGTTTTCATTGCACCTGTTGTGCATACACAGGCAAGTCTTTGTAGTTTATTGAGCCTGCCCTGTGTAGACCTTTGCTTTGTTTTTTGCCACCATACTGCTACTGCATATGTGACAATTAGCCTTGCTATTGCCGTGTATAGCAATAGCATTATTTTGAGGTTTAGGCCCCAATTTCTACCAATGAGACTTTTGCTGGTCTATAATGAGATCATTGGATGGTAAACGACTAACAAAGGCATCGTAGGGGCAGCATCTCCCGATAGGTGTTTGTTCGCTAAGTAACGAGAAAGAGTCACTGCAGCCGAAAACCTAGCAGCTATGTTAGTAAGCCCTACTTCCACCTCCTCGCGGTGCCATCTGGGAATTTCTTCGGAAATTGCTAACGGGAGGGGACGAATGGCGAGCTTCCTGGGCCTAACAACAGGATACGTGTCGGTTGGTCTGTGGCCCAGCGAGCCGCCACCGTAAAAAAAACTAATTGCTCCGAAACGGAAACAATGCCTCGGATACGGACGGATAATTTGATGACGACCTTTGGCTATCGAACACGGACAACTATCAGATTTTGGAACGTTAGGACCCCCTAGACTCACTTCAAGAAGGGCCTTATACGGCCATAATCCTCCAATTGGAACGCGAATTCGCACGGTAGAAAATAGATATCTTAGGGCTGAACGAGATAAGATGGTTCGATGCTGGGGAATATATCTCCCCACCAAAAGGCACTGTCATGCTCTACTCTGGTAAACCAGCTGGAGTTGATATCCTAAAATACGGCAGAAATGACATAAGAAGGCTTGTGAGCTTCCTTACCGGTCACTGCCAACTTCTCTACCACCTTAACAAAATGAGAATTTCGGAGGATATCACCTGCTGCCTCTGCTTAGAAGAGGACGAAACCGCACATACTATGTGAGTGTGTAGCTCTGTGTAGAACTAGGAGAAGCTTTTTCCTTAAAGAGGTCATATCTCCAAAAGATCTTAGGAACTCCTCTGCAGCCGTAATTATAGCTTTCATAAGGAGATTAGAAGTACTGCTGCCCTAAAAGTGGCCTATGGCACAATAGATCTCCTCGGTCGCAGTGCCGACACGCCATTTGGGCGTGGCCACACACCTGTTAAAAAAAAAAAAAAAACAGTGCACGGACGTCCGGAGTAGGACTCTGCTAACTCCAGCAGCACGTAGTAGCTATAGTATTGACAGCTAGGTTCCAGAGTAGAGTTAGAAAAATTACCATCATACAGTGCTATGCTCCGACTCTAGATGCGACTGAGGATGAAAGGGATGATTTTTATAGCCAGTTAGGCGCCGCCTACAACCAAACGCCTAATGAGGACATTGTAATGGTGATGGGAGATCTCAATGCCAAGGTGGGTAGCGACAACACCATGCTTAAGCACGTGATCGGAGTTCATGGCGTGGGACCGTAATGACAAAGGTGAGTGGTTTGTGGACTTCTGCAATACCAAGCGCGTAGCCATCGGAGGACGCTGTTTAAGCATAACACCTGCCAAAAGATTAGTTGAGTATCTACTGATAGTTAATGAACATCCAACCAGATCGACCACATTGCGATCAGTCGCTGCTTTAGATATTGTCTCCTGGACGTCCCAAACAGACGTGGAGCTGACGTCGGACAAGTAGCTCATATACGCCTTCGTACTGCATCCGTCAACAGCAACCGCTCAAACCTACTTAACTACTACACCAGCTTTAATAGCGACAGGCTCAAGGTTCCCCAAGTGCGCCAACAGTTCAGGGACCATATTGCAGAAGCAATCAGCAGCATACTGCAAGAGAACATGGATGACCACTGGAGTGCTGTGAAAAATGCTTTTGCGACTGGGGCACGTATGACGGTAAAAAGCAGAAACACCACCGCTCATGAATTTCTACAGACACATGGAGACGGATCGATGAGCGTACAGCAATCAAGACTCGGATTGCAGCGACCTCAGCAGTCAAGAGAAGCGAGCTTGAAGCCCAATATCGTGAGAAGAAGAAAGAAGTGCAGCGTAGTGTGAGACGTGACAAACGTCAATATGTCAACTTACTGGCCTCAAGGGCTGAAGAAGCAGAGAGTAGGTGCGACAGTAGGACTGTTTATAGCATCACTAAGGAGCTCATTGGTGGTCGAAACTCCAAACAACATCCAGTAAAGAGTCTAGACGGTAACCTTCTGAATTCGGATGCGGATCAGCTCACTAGTTGGAGAGAACATTTTGCTACAGTGCTAAGTCACTTAGACGATGGCAGTATAATCTCGAATTCGAATGAGCAGTTCGAAGCAAAAAATTCACGAATTCGCACCGTACCTCCCAGTAAAACCGCAATAATAACAGCAATCAAGTCTCTCAAGAAGAACAAGGCGGTCTAAGTGTCACATCGTGCACAATGGTAAGGTGTCGGTGGATTTTAAGATCCAAAGTGGAGTACGTCAAGCGTGCATACTATCCCAACTATTGTTCTTCGTGGTTATCAGCGATATACTCCGTGCAGCATTGTCGGAAAGAAACTATGGAATTCGTTGGACTATGACATCTTACCTTAAGCACCTAGATTATGCTGACTTGTCTACTGATGTTTTTCTTTGATGTTTGTCTACTTTCACATCGGATAATGGACCTTCATCTGATGGCCCACAATCTAGAAACTGAGGCAAACAAAGTGGGCCTAAAAATAAACACAGCCAATATAAAATCCCTGAGCACTTCTTCTAACAACCCCCGGACAGGAAGTCGAGAAAGTTGACAACTTTCTATATCTGGGAAGTGTAGTCTCGGCTGACCGCGGTGGTACCGAACTGGATGTGTGGAGCAGAATCGGGAAGTCTAAAGCTGCGTTCGGAATGATATCCAAAATTTGGAGAAGTAATGTTATCAGCTTAAAAACCAAGCTGCGACAGTTCCGCTCCAACGTAGAATCAGTGCTGCTTTATGAGTGCAGTACTTGGAAGGTTGATACCATTAACACACGTAAGCTGCAAGTCTTCATAAACAAATGCTTAAGAATCATTTTGAGGATTTTTTGGCCGACCCGCATCTCCAATGAACAACTTTATCTGAGAACGGGCCAAGAACCTATAAGCATTACTATACGAAGGAGAAAGTGGCAGCGGATTGGACTACGGCGCGAAATACGGCATGCAGTGGAATCTGCTTACCCAGGCAGGCAGAATAGCGGGACGCCCTAGGCAAACGTGGCACAGAACAGTGAGGAGGAATCGAGCTCTTTAGGAATGAGTTGGAGGCAGCAGTGACCCTGAGTTTATTTCTGCCTAGTGAGAGTTTAGTTTTTCTGTCTTCTTGTATGCATTTATCCAGTTACATATTGTATTATCTACTCCTGTGTACTGGATACATCTGTATATTTGGGCATATTCGGTGTTATCAAAAGCTCCTTCGATGTTAAGGAAGCATCCCACCACAAACTCTTTGTCTATACAGGATTTTTCAATCCTAGTTGCGAGCTCCTGATTTTCCTGTTTGATATGCTTGGTTTTTATGTAGAAGATCAATAGCGAGGGATCTGTCCCTGATATGTCTATCAAGTATTTTCTCCACAGTTTTCAAGAAAAAAGGGGTAAAGCTTATGGGTCGGTACGATTTCTGTAGTTCTGTTGGTTTACGGCCCGCTTTAGGGACGAACGTAATTGTAACTTCTTTCCAACTTTTTGGTATATAACTTCGCGCAAAACTTGTACTAAATAAGTTGATAAGTATCGGTGTTAGATGTTGGGTGCCTTTTTGAAGGAGAGTAGGGTATATTCCGTTTTCTCCTAAGGCTTTAAAAGGAAGAAATGAGTTTATGGCCCATATTATTTTTCCTTCGTGGAAGATTTCCTTTGATCTCTGCCAGTCATCTCTGGTTGGTCTTTCGATCCTGCTCTGGGGAGGATAGGCTGGAGAGATGGGAGCGTTGATGGAATCTGGGAAGTGTGTTTCGGTTAGGAGCTGTAGCGTCTGTAGACCTTTTTCTGCATAAGTGCCATCTGGGTTTTTTATTAACCCGATTTGATTAGTGTGCTGTTTAGAGAGAAGTCTGTGAATCCGGGCACTGCTGGGAATATCAGAAAGCCCCTCTCAGAAATTTTCCAAGATTCTCTTTTAGCTCTTTTAATCTCGACGTTATATTTGGTTAGATTTTCAGAGTATGAGGTCCAAGCATTGTTGCGCTTCGCCTTGTTGAATAATTTTTTGGATTCTTTCCTTAGATTGGCGAGTTTTTTGTTTCACCACGGTGTGAGTTAGTTGTCTGATTTTTGATTCTCTGGGCAGGCCAGGTGGTAGGCTGATTTGATTGCTAGATTTAGATTCCCACAACCAAGTTCTTGGCTATCTACATATGTCTCCAATATTTCTATTGCAACGGTTCAAGTTATCCATAGGTTCTAGTGCAGTTAAAGTATATTGGCATTAGTATATGTAGATGCAAGGCTAACTTGTTGTACGTAGCTGAAAAGGCAGCAAAAGCAACCAGTGCCAACTACCTATTTTCTACCAGAGAGAAACGATGCCACTAAATATACGATTGAAAGTGATAATTGTATAAATTTTGTAGTTTCATCACAAGCTGCAAAGGGGATTTTGTTAGAGTGAGTGAGTAGAACTTAGAATTGAAATAAAATACATATAAACTAAGTTTGAATCCAATTTCAAATTTCGATCTTCTGATTTTTTTTAGAGTGATAGAACTTTCGGTAAAGACAGCTGTTACTTGACATTAATGAATGACATCTGTTTTGACATTTGTGTTTAGTAATTTGTGTTGACAAATTAGCATGGAAAGACTTACAGAACAACAACGTTTGTAAATTATTCGCCAAGTCGCCCATCTGAGCTACTTATTCGTCAAGTTATTGATAAATTTCAAACAACATTTACTCTACTCGACGCAACAGCAAGAACAAGATGAATAACTGTACGTTCAGAAGAAATTATATGCTCCTTAAGCGAAAGTGTTGATGACTATTCGACTATGTCTTTCATCACCGTTCTCAACAAGTTTGACTTTATTATTCGTCACCGTTCTCAATAAGTTTGGCTTTGTTATTCCACTACATGGAAAGTTTTGCCTTGGTCTACACCCATATAAGTGCAATTGGTTCAAGATCTCAAGCCGCAAGACAATAGTTCGCGTCCTTTGCTTGGTGAAAGGACTGAAAGTCAATCGCAAGCTGGTTCATTTTTGTTTCGAACAATTTTGTTCAGTGATAAGACTCATTTCTGGTTAAATGGCAATGTTTATAAACAAAATTGCCTTATTCTCGTATGAAGTGAGAATAATCGTCAAGAGGGTCACAAGGTTCCATTAAAATTGAGGTTCCATTGTAAATTGCCCGTGAAGTCGGTAACTTTTTAAGTTAGCACTGCCACCGAATCCGAAAACCATACTTACGCTACGCTCTGTTTTGAATTTAGCAACAACTTTTGTTGCTCAAAACTTTTCACTGAAGATAAATAGTCCAGCCCTCAAAATAAAAAAAGGGATTAAATTCAGATGTAAGAAAGCTATAAATGGTTTTTTATAGCTTCACTAGAAAACTATGAAGAATGCATTAAGTGCGGTGCACGTTGGATGCTATTCACTGAAGATGAGACCGAACATGAACATGTTAACTAAAAACCTGAAGTCTTACACAGGAAATTGCTGCTCTCATTGATACAGAAAAAAAAAAATACAAAATTAAGGAAAAGGTGAACTTCATACTCTTCATTTCAGACTCTGTAATTTTTTTTTCTCCAATTACAGTCGAGTTCCTGAAAATATTTGCTGCAGGAATAGTAACGAATTACGGCTTCTCCATTTGTTCATATCTTCAGCTTCTGCGAATGGTAGCGAAAGATAATGCTACCAGGTTATCGTAGATACATGTACAATATATCTACTAACCTGTCACATAGTATCCTTCAATGACTCGAAATGTTTCCGCACGTACATATGGTATGTACAATTCCTCTTAATGAGATACGAGATGCCACTTGTACAAAATTTCTGACCAGGATTGGGTCAATACCAATCGTGTACTCTGACATATGATGAAATAACAATTTAGCTGTAGTGGGTGGCATATTAGTAAAAGCAAACACGGCATGGAATTAGTGTGGAAGTTTCTTTTTTTTTCAAATACTCATTGAAGTTTCCTCTCCTTAATATATTTACTCATTAAGGAGAATACATTGTGTGATGCTATAGGACAGTGTCTACTCCCACAGATCTTACAAAAAAACATTCCTCCTTACATTACGTGACTAAGAATGCTGGCGCTCAGCAGGGAACTTTTTATTTTGGTACGGAACGTTAAATTCGGAGACATTCTGCTTAATTACTTTATATCTTCCGGATTAAAAGAAGATAAAACATAATTTAATTAAGAAAGCTATCGACAAAAAAAAAAATGGTCGTTAGTCTGTGGGATATAATGGAATTCGCAAATAAAGTAGAACTTGTAGGAAGATGCTCCTTATTGGACTTTTTTCTGCATTAATTAGTTTTCGTTCGCAAAAGTAGGAGAGCACACATAATACAATGCTGCACTTAAAGGGTGGTTCTCCTCTTTAGTGCATATACTTATAACTAATTGACCGTCACAACATATTGACCCATATTAGACTCCAAAGATCCTATTTGTATCCAAATTAATGTGCTCAAAGAAAGTCTACGCAATTCTGGATAACGTATAATATATTGATCCGAGTAAAACTGCGTTAAATTTGATGTAGCGAATGGTTTCTACCATAATGTTCAGCTTCCATGATTCAACTTTCGAAAACGAACTAAGATTGGTTGATGTTTTAAACAAATAAACGTAGTCTTAATTCTTGATCAGGCACAATAGATATTTGAGGCTGCAATGCGTACAAGGCCTAAGTATAGTATAGTATGGTAATGTTTGAAAGAGGGCTTTGCGATATTTTAAAAATAAATCTAGATGGATCATATGCAGTGCATTGTGACTGTCTTGATTACCCGGGGAACATTTAAAGGAAGAACCACCTGGATAAGGATATGAATCTTAGGAGGTCTTTCAGTCCAGTTTGCGTAAGTTATCCAACTGCGAAATGAAGTAAGTATAATATTAAGGACAATGACGAGGACAGAATAATGTCTAAGAAGGTAATGAATGGATTCTATTTCTACTTCGTTCGTCTAACTTCTGCACTAGTCGCTCTGAAATACTCTGAGATGTGCTGCAGGAATACCAATTTCAAAGTGAACATTAATTATGCCAGATCCAACCAGAATATCACCATCTTCATTGACAGTCGCTAGAGTCTTGTGTCACTAAATCTGATATCGTCAGAAAATGCCGCACAATGCTTAAGACATTACGTATGCAGAACCGTGTCAGATTATGGTGGGTACCTAGACACTGCGTGACAGAAGGCAATGAAAAGGCTGATGAGCTGGCCAAAAGAGGAGCAGAGCTCCCGAATAGGGACATAATCAGTAACATTAAACCATCAAGGCGTGTGGCTAGGGGAATTATTCGGAATAGAATCATCAACATAGCCAATCTAAGATGGTCCAACTTAGATGGTCATAAGGCGTCTAAGGCCTTGTGGCCTATGTTAGACCGCAAGAAATCTGGGGAGATCATAAAACTAGAAAGCTCAAGGCCAAGAACAGCGATAGGAAT
The DNA here is from genome assembly GCA_945910035.1 of Brachypalpus laphriformis. Taxonomy (NCBI): domain Eukaryota; kingdom Metazoa; phylum Arthropoda; class Insecta; order Diptera; family Syrphidae; genus Brachypalpus; species Brachypalpus laphriformis. The sequence goes on along the minus strand of OX246754.1, from coordinate 193,920,235 downwards.
ACTCTCTGGCCAGTGTCTTCTAAGGAAGCATGCTATGAGACTGGGTTTATCAAATACGGATGTTTGCAGGTACTGATTTAGATTTCTTAGATCTAATTGCTGGTACTGCAATGGCCTACATGTTTCGGAGGATGTAACACATATACTCAACAGCGGATCACTAAGCAGAAATGTATATCGTCCCAAGTACGTGATTCAGTCACCTACATCTTAAAAGGTCTCCCTCTTTGTATCGACGAACAATGGATGTACAACTGGCTCTACTCGAAGTACAGGATTTCGGAAGCATACTTTGTGATGATTTTGCACTCCAGCACGCGTAAGTCATCTCACTCCTCCTTCATTGTTCACATGCCGAAGAAATATGATTGGCTTTTCTTCACACCCAACACGGACGTCTTCTCTCATGACGGCATCGAGTTCCGACGCTGGAAGGACCTTTCATCTTTAAATTCATATTTTTTCAAGCCTTACTGTCCCAGTCTTTTTATTGCTAGCAATGTGTTTTCCCCTCAGATTTGCAAACCTACCACTTTCCCTTATAATATACCTACTACCTGCCCAATAACCCCGCCACAAGCGTGTGTCTTTCAGTAAAACTAAACGCACGTCGCACCTCCAAAAAAAAATCGGGCTGACCTAAATTTGTTTTTTCGTTCCCAACGTTAATCCCAAATGGCTGTCCCTTTACAACCAAAATGTTAGAGGGCTGCGCTCTAAAATATCCGACGTATTCTTAAACTCCCAGAAGCTACCCTACGACGTTTTTGCGTTGACGGAAACAAATCTTTTACCTAATCATAAGGACACAGAACTTTTTACTTACTTACTTAGGTGGCGCTACAGTTCGGGGTGAACCTGGGCCTCAACCAACAAGCCTCTCCATTTAGCTCGGTCTTTAGCTAATTGCCTCCAGTTGCGCACTCCAAGTTGGTCGAGGTCCCCTTGAACTTGTGCGCGCCACCTACGGCGATAATTCTTACGAAGAATTTTTCTCTCGAAGCGACCAAGGATATCTTCATCCTCTTTTAATAAAGTCCATGTTTCAGCGCCGTAAAGCAGGACTGGGATGATCAAGGTCTTATATAGAGTCTCCTTAGTTGTTCGAGAGAGGGCTTTACTGTTAAATTGCCTTATAAGCCCAAAAAAACAGCGATTGGCAAGAGTTATTCTTCGATTGATTTCTGCGCTGATTTTGTTTGCTGAATTTATAGCAGAGCCAAGGTAGACAAAGTCCCTTACTACCTCGAAGTTATAGCTGCCACGGTGACGTTTTGTCCAATTCGTCGATGTTGGTTTTCCCTTCTAGTTGACAGCATATACTTGGTTTTGCCCTCGTTTATCGCCAAACCCATTTTGGCCGCTTCCGCCTCAATGCTTGCAAAAGCACCGGTGACAGCCCGCTGAGATCTTCCGATAATGTCTATATCGTCGGCGTATGCAAGCAGTTGTACAGACTTGTAATAGATTGTGCCTCCGGTGTTGGCTTGTGAGTTCCGCACAATCCGTTCAAGTACAATATTGAAGAAGTCACATGACAGCGCGTCACCTTGTCTAAAGCCTTTTTTGACATCAAAGGTCTCGGTGAGGTCATTACCGACCTTGATGGAGCAGCGAGCGTTCTCCATCGTCAGCCTGCACAGGCGGATAAGTTTGGCAGGGATGTCAAAACTAGACATGGCTCTATAAAGCTCTTCTCTATAGATGCTGTCATAGGTGGCCTTGAAATCGATAAAGAGGTGGTGAGTATCGATTTGGAATTCTTGGGTTTTCTCCAGGATCTGCCGAAGTGTGAAGATTTGATCGATGGTGGACTTTCCTGGCCTGAAACCGCACTGATAGGGTCCAATCAGGCTTTTGATAAAAGGTTTCAGGCGTTCACACAATATCGCAGAAAAGATCTTGTATGCGATGTTGAGGAGACTGATGCCTCTATAATTGGCGCAGTTGAGGGGGTCTCCTTTCTTGTGGATCGGGCAAACGATGCTGAGATTCCATTCATCAGGCATACATTCCTCTGACCAAATATTAGAAATGAGTTGGTGTATGCACTCTACCAATTCATCCCCAGCTGCCTTGAAAAGTTCGGCCGGTAGGCCGTCAGGTCCAGCAGCCTTGTTCGATTTTAGCTTGGATATTGCTATCCTCACTTCGTTTTGGTCAGGTGGACGGAAATTTTGACTATCATCGTCTATGTTGAATGGTTCATTCTGCCTGACAGCGGGATGTTGGTCTTCGTCGCCGTTATACAGTCTGCAGAAGTAGTTTTTCCATATTCTCAGCACCGACTGTGATTCTACTACGAGGTTTCCATTCTCATCTCTACAGGTTTCTGTACGGGTATTACTTCTCTGACACGTTCTTTTTACCTTTTGGTAAAACTTCCGTACATTGTTCCTGGAGTATAGACTCTCGATATTCTCAAACGCGCGCTTCTCATGCTCTTTCTTCTTCTTTTGGAGAAGCCGATGTTCTTCCCGTCTCTTTTGCTCGTAGAGCTCACGAGCAGCTCTCGTCTTCCTTTGCAGCGCCGCTTTGTATGCCTCTTGTTTTGCTGCATGCACTCGCCGACATTCTTCGTCAAACCGGGGGTTTCGCGGTGTTGGGCGAGCGAGACCCAGCACATCAGTCGCGGCGTTTCTGATGACATGTTGGCAGCGTTGCCACTGGTCTTCGGCACTTGATGCTGGCGGTATAGGGGTGATTGAGAGATTTCGGGATACGCGTTCAGCGAAGAGTCTGGCGGTCTCTTGCGATTGTAGCTTTTCGACGTTAAATTTTCTCACAGTAATTCTTCTTTGTTGCTCAGATTGGGATATCCGCATTCGTACCTTGGCTACAACAAGGTAATGATCCGAGTCTATGTTGGCCGCTTTGAAGATCCGGACATCCAGAATAATGGAGGCATGTCTTGCGTCGATCGCAATATGATCAATTTGGTTGATCGTGACATGATCATTGGACCGCCATGTCTGCTTATGAATATCGAGATGAGGAAACCATGTGCTTGCTATGGTGACATTTCGCTCCACAGCGAAATCAATTAGCCTTAGTCCGTTATCAGACGTGGTGTCGTGTAGGCTATGCTTACCGACTGCCCTACCAAAGACGTCCTCCTTTCCTATTTTGGCGTTAAAATCGCCCAATACGATTTTAACGTCGTATTTAGGACATTGCTCGTATGTTTTGTCGAGGAGCTCGTAGAAACACTCTTTGGAGGCAGGGTCCTTTTCTTCTGTGGGGGCATGAACACATATTAGGCTTATGTTAGCGAATTTAGCCTTGATCCGGATAGTCATAATACGCTCGCTCACGTGTCGGAAGCTTAAGACTTCTTGCCTAAGTCTGCCGCGTATGACAAATCCGCATCCGAATAAGCGTTGCCTGTTGCCTCTGTAGCAATCACCGTAGTAGATGTCACAGTTTTTCATCCTCTTTTTGCCTGGCTTTGTATGCCTCTTGTTTTGCTGCATGCACTCGCCGACATTCTTCGTCAAACCAGGGGTTTCGCGGTGGTGGGCGAGCGAGACCCAGCACATCAGTCGCGGCGTTTCTGATGACATGTTGGCAGCGTTGCCACTGGTCTTCGGCACTTGATGCTGGCGGTATAGGGGTGATTGAGAGATTTCGGGATACGCGTTCAGCGAAGAGTCTGGCGGTCTCTTGCGATTGTAGCTTTTCGACGTTAAATTTTCTCACAGTAATTCTTCTTTGTTGCTCAGATTGGGATATCCGCATTCGTACCTTGGCTACAACAAGGTAATGATCCGAGTCTATGTTGGCCGCTTTGAAGATCCGGACATCCAGAATAATGGAGGCATGTCTTGCGTCGATCGCAATATGATCAATTTGGTTGATCGTGACATGATCATTGGACCGCCATGTCTGCTTATGAATATCGAGATGAGGAAACCATGTGCTTGCTATGGTGACATTTCGCTCCACAGCGAAATCAATTAGCCTTAGTCCGTTATCAGACGTGGTGTCGTGTAGGCTATGCTTACCGACTGCCCTACCAAAGACGTCCTCCTTTCCTATTTTGGCGTTAAAATCGCCCAATACGATTTTAACGTCGTATTTAGGACATTGCTCGTATGTTTTGTCGAGGAGCTCGTAGAAACACTCTTTGGAGGCAGGGTCCTTTTCTTCTGTGGGGGCATGAACACATATTAGGCTTATGTTAGCGAATTTAGCCTTGATCCGGATAGTCATAATACGCTCGCTCACGTGTCGGAAGCTTAAGACTTCTTGCCTAAGTCTGCCGCGTATGACAAATCCGCATCCGAATAAGCGTTGCCTGTTGCCTCTGTAGCAATCACCGTAGTAGATGTCACAGTTTTTCATCCTCTTTTTGCCTGGCCCATCCCATCGCACTTCCTGGATGGCGGTAATATCTGCTTTATAGCAGTCTAGGGCCTCTGCTAGTTGTTCGGCTGCACGTGGTCTGTAAAGGGACAGAACATTCCACGTACAGATCCGAAGGTCGTTGTCCTTATTTCGTTTGCTGGGGTCGTCATTAGTTGGGTCATCCTTATCCGAGGCTTTTGGTTGTTTCGGAACCATGCGTTTTTTACGTGGTAGGGAAGTTACCCCGACGGCACAACCCCCAACCTGGAGGGCCAGTTCCTTAATTATTCCCCTAGGACGAGGGGCCGGGTACACCGGTGCCAGTAGTCCACTACGGGAGTATGAGCGCTGCCGTTGGCCCATTAAGGGCTCGTCCGCCACCATCTCTATTCCAATGTCCTGACCAACATTGGAAATTCCTTACCGACCTGTGATCCGAATACGTCGAAGCAGCTCGCGCAAGGTATTCACTAAGTTCAACCTAACTGGAACTATAGACGCCACCGTTGACTCCGTCTAGGGAATTCGTCCGCTGCCGCCTGGAAACAGGAAGAAGTGCTCTAGTGAGAAAAGCACTCTTCCCCCCCCTCTCTCATCTGCTGCCACCAAGAATCCGCCAAACGGGGTTGGTTACCCATTTCTTGGATTAAGGTACTAGGCACCCGGCTGTCACCGCGTGGAGGTTGAGAGTAGGAGTTGGTAGGCCTCAGCTGAGTGAAAACGCTTGTGTTTTCATATGATTGCATGCACTACCGTTTGACTAGCCTGACTGAACTTTTTACTTTCGATTTTAATGTTTTTCGTAAGGACGTCCCAGTTGCTCATGACGTTCCATCTGGCAATTTTCTCCATTGCGACGATTCCCCCAGCGATACCCACGGGCGTGGTGTTCTTTTAGCTCTTCACACTTGTTATGACGCATCAGCTTTTTCAATTCCAACTGCCTCTAACCTAGAACTGATTTGTGTTAAAATCAATGTTGCAAAACGTTCTGTTTATATCGTTTGCTGCTATATCCATCCAGCAGAACCTATTAAGGAATACCAGCTTCTCGTGGATGCACTTGACTTTTTGATGGATACTATTACCCCAGAAGACGATGTAATCCTTGTTGGTGATTTTAATCTCCCACGATTGTGCTGGGCCAAATCAGATGACGACATCCAATTCATTTCTATTAATGCCTCTTCTGACAAGGAAGTTTTATTCAACGACCGACTTATGGCTTCTGGGTTGCACCAGATGAGTAGTATAAAAAACAATTTGGGAAGACAGCTTGATTTAGTTTTTTCAACCGACCCTGACAACTGTGTAGTTACTGTTAGTAGCCACCTGCTCTCTAAACTCGACGCATATCACCCCCCGTTATTTTTAACATTTTCATACACGAATGAAAACATTAATGTTGTCACTTTGACGCAGCGTAAATTTAATTTTCGTTAAGCAAACTTTGACAAACTTAACAACCTTATTGCTAATGCCGATTTTGATTTTATCTTTGACAAAACCATTAACATTGACTCAGCCATCAATTCTTTTTTCTTTTACATCTATGACTGTTTCCTTCAATCCATCCCTCTCACACAACGAAAAAATGCCGCATCTTCTTCCTCTTGGTACAGCAAGGAATTACGCTCACTTCGGAATAAGCGAAATAAACTATGGCAGGCATATCTAAGTTCCAGATCTGAGTCTGACCTTTCTAATTATCTTTCGGCGTATAACAACTTTTCCGCGTTATGTGAATCACTTTACTCTGAATACCTTGATCATATGCAGTTCGATCTTATTTCCAACCCCAAACGGTTCTTCCATTTTATCAACAATAAAAGGAAATCTGACGGTTATCCTTCTATATTCAAATTTTTAAGTTGCGCATCTGCGGATCCCAAAATAATTACCGAACTTTTTGCTGATTTCTTCAGCAAGGCGTTTTCTAATGTCACTGCTGAGCCCGATTTAGTTATTTTACTTACTTGAGTGGCTGTGGTTAAACCTCCCTAACATCTCTGAATATTAACGAGTCAATAGTGGTTGACATGATCAATCTTCTCAAGGACGATTACTCCTCTGGCCCAGACGGACTTCCGGCAATAGTTTTGAAAAAATGCGTCAGCAATTTAGCTCGACCTCTCACTGCTCTTTTTCAACGGTCTATCTCAAACGGTGTCTTCCCCACACTATGGAAAGACTCGTTTATCATCCCTATCCCTAAAAAGGGCTGCAAGAGCGAAATTTCAAACTATAGACCTATTGCTAAGCTTTCATGTATACCCAGGCTTTTTGAGCGTATCGTTTATGACTCGATCTTCTTCCATTTTAAATCGATTTTCTCCCCTAAGCAGCATGGGTTCCTAAAGGGTAGATCTACTACCACCAACCTCACCGAACTCATTTCTTCAACATTATGCGCAATGGAAAGTGGTAAAGAAGTAGACGTTGTGGCTACTGACTTCAGTAAAGCGTTTGACAAAATCTCCCACTAAATAATACTCCTCAAACTTTCAGCTGTTGGTTTTCTGCCACCGATTATTTCGTCGGTTAAGTCCTACTTAGAACATTGCCAATACAGTGTCCTTTTCAGATCTTCCGTTTCAAACCCAATCATTCCGACATCAGGCGTAGCCATTTAGGACCTCTGTTATTCGTACTGACCATAAACGATGTCGAGCTTATCATTACGGGATGCAACCTGGCAATCTACGCAGACGATATGAGGATCTCAAAACAAATTTCCTGCACTACTGATTCTCACTCGCTGCAGGCTGACTTAGACCTCTTTCTCATCTGGTGCCGACAAAACTTTTTAGAACTCAACGTCGCAAAATGTCAATCTATCACTTACTCTCGCAGACGCCCTCCCCTGCCTCCAAGAACTTATTTTTTTAAAAATGAACCTGTTCCCAAGGTTAGTTTTATTCGTGATCTCGGCATCATTTGCGACACTAAACTTAACTTTCGTTCTCACATCGATAATGTAATCAGCAGAGCTAATTCAACACTAGGCTTTATAAAACGTTGGTCTAAGGAGTTCCCCAACCCTTACGTAACCAAATCTCTTTACATGACTTTCGTCAGACCACTTCTCGAGTATGCCAGGCCAGGCTTGGTCGCCATACCATCAAGTCCACATTCAAAGAATTGAAGCTGTTCAGCGCAGATTCATCCACTTTGCCCTGCGAGGTCTTGGCTGGAATGACCCCTACAATTTACCTCCCTATGAGAATCGACTAAAGTTGTTAAACTTACAAGCCTTGGAAACACGTCGCGTTATCGCTGAGGTAGTTTTTGTGCATCAATTATTAGCCGGAATTATTCACTGGCCTCACCTACTGCAACTGATTTTGCTTAATACAAACTCTCGACGCTTAAGATATGCACCCCTATTCCGCCCTGTATACCACCGCACTGAATACGGCCAATATGAACCTATGAGCAGAATGCTACGTAATGCAAATAAGTTCCCTAATGTCTTCGACATGCACCGTAGCAAATCCATCCTTCGACTTTCCCTACGCAACTTACCTCCCCACTCCTAACTTTAGCCTTAGTAGTTATTTAATTTAATTTTAAGTAAAAATGACATTAATAATAAAAATAAGAATTTTAGAAATTCACATAGTTTTAAGTTATTAAATTCTTGTTAGTTAATTAATTAGCCTCTTAAGATTGTTCTGCTTGTATTAAGCTTATAAATAAATTACTCTGTGAATGCCAAGGCATTGCCAGAACAAGGCTAAAGCACCTTGGACGATACTTCTTCGATAACCTAGAAGAAGTAAGGTCCCGGAATCATAATGAGGACATCTACAAATTTTGTGTGAGGAAATCAAGTGTATGGGAGAATTAGTCTAGGTCTTTTTGCCATAAAGGTTCGCTAGAAATCGCGATGGGCCCACCTTGGTGCATAGTGTCTTATGATAAACTCATAACCCTACTCAACCTAACCTAACCTAACCATGCCAGAGACGAATTGTGTATCAATGCCAATAAGCTTAACGTTGCGTTGACGAATTTCGGAGGAGAATATTCAACGACGAACTATACGAGCTCTACACCGACATCGATCTAGTCTAAAAACTTTGCATTGGACGACTGAGATGGCTAGGAGATGTAGAGCGAATGGACACCAACGCTCCGGCCCGCAGAGTCTTCGAATCTAACCCGGAGTGACGACGCAGTAGAGGGCCTCCTCGTCGTAGGTGGCGGGCAGAAGTTCAAGGGGACCTCGAACAACTTGGAGTGCGCAACTGGAGGCAATCAGCTAAAGACCGAGCTAAATGGATAGGCTTGTTGGTTGAGGCCCAGGTTCACCCCGAACTGTAGCCTCATCTAAGTAAGTAAGATTGACTTATGATCTTTCCTCATAATAGAATTCACCGCCTGTCGAACTCGTCGTAAATCAACATTTTTAAGGACCTTATAAGAACCCTCACAGAGGGAAATATGGAACGTCGATCGCTTTCTTCCATTACCTGGGATGGAAATATACCCCAGCTCTACATATCTCATTTCAATGCCACCAACAGATTCTTACCAACATTGATAAATTTGTCAATTTTCCTCATACATTCCTACTTGCCATCAAAAGTGTCCAACCATCCCCTGTCATCAATCAATCGATATCTAATCAAATCAAAATAATGTGAACACAATAAATGTACAAACAGAAGACATAAAGTCAACAACGCTGTTCAGATTGTCTGTCTCGTCTTCGGCGAATAAATCGCAGTAAATTGAGTGATTTGAAGGAGGTGCCCACTGGCATAGTTCAATGGTCTTCCACAAGAGTGTTGACGGTGTTCTGACGGCTGCCTTCGGGTCATAACCCAGTCAGCACTACCACTGTCAAAAAGCACGTTCTTTTTAGAAATTATTATGTCTGCTTTGCCTGGCCATTGCGTGACAGCTGTGCGGTTAAGGAATCGCGTAAATGCGTAACGAAAACCGAAGGACACCCGGCGACTGACGTGCTGTCGAGAAGTTTAGGTGCTACCACAATTACCTGCGGTTTATTATTCAAGAAGTTGACCGAGTGTTGGTGATGGTAATTGCGAAAGTCGTAGCTTGCCTGAGAAAATATCGCGTGTCAGTTTTTTTTTTATTTTTTTTTTTAACAGAACTACAAATGTGGATTTGGATTTTTTTATTTTCTCTTTCTTAATGCAGTACTTTACCACTTAGGGCAAATATTTTTGAGGGATCGGCTGGTGAAGTCCAAGACAAACGTAATAAATCAAATTGAGTAGAATGGGGTAGAAGGAGAAAAAGTTAAGGACTGTGAGTTTGGAGCTGTGAAAATTATAAGAGCGTCGATCGAGACGACAAGGATTAATTTGTAAAAAGGGAATCAATGTGTATGAAAGTCTGCGCTGTCTTACGTAAAATTTCATTGAAGTTAGTCTATTTTTATTTTTATCTATGTTTCCCAACACAGTCGGGGTTGGGGCCGAGAGCAAGCATTATCCTTCAATTGAGAGGAAGGAAAAGAAAGCAACCATAAGTAAAAAATAAAAAAATAAATATTGGTCCAACAGCTCTTTTAGTGCCAGGGCCTAGCTTTCTTGCAACAACTCATGTTGTGTGCGTTATAATTTTCATACGAATGGAAGGGACCTACAGTTTAGTACCATATTCGAAGGGCAATTTGTTTTGAGAAGCTTTCTCGAGACAACAATACTCTCGGATGTTTGTCAGACGTCCGCGAGAGGTGGGACCGTGAAAAAACTTACTTACTTAGGTGGAGCTTCAGTTCGGAGTGAACCTGGGGCTCAACCAACAAGCCTCTCCATTTAGCTCGGTCTTTAGCTAATTGCCTCTAGTTGCGCACTCCAAGTTGTTCGAGGTCCCTTTGAACTTGTGCGTGCCACCTACGGCGAGGAGGTCCTCTACTGCGTCGTCCCTCGGGGTTAGATTCGAAGACTCTGCGGGCCGGAGCGTTGGTGTTCATTCCTAGCAATCTCAGACGTCCAATACTAATTTTTTTTGACTAGGTCAATGTCGCTGTACAGCTCGTATAGTTCGTTATTAAATCTTCTCCTCCAAAACCCGTCAACCCAAACGGCACCGAATATCTTACGAAGAATTTTCTCTCGAAGCGACCAAGGATATCTTCGTATGCAAGCAGTTGTATAGACTTGTAATAGATTGTGCCTCCGGTGTTGGCTTGTGAGTTCCGCACAATCCGTTCAAGTACAATATTAAAGAAGTCACATGACAGCGCGTCACCTTGTCTAAAACCTTTTTCGATATCAAAGGTCTCGGTGAGGTCATTACCGAACTTGATGGAGCAGCGAGCGTTCTCCATCGTCATACTGCTCAGAAGAACAAGTTTGGCAGGGATGTCAAAACTAGACATGGCTTTATAAAGCTCTTCTCCATAGATGCTGTCATAGGCGGTCTTGAAATCGATAAAAAGATGATGAGTATCGATTTGAACTTCTTGGATTTTCTCCAGGATCTGCCGAAGTGTGAAGATTTGATCGATAGTGGACTTTCCTGGCCTGAAACCGCACTGATAGGGTCCAATCAGGCTGTTGATAACAGGTTTCAGGCGTTCACATACGAGTAATATCGCAGAAAAGATCTTGTGTGCGATGTTGAGGAGACTGATGCCTCTATAATTGGCGCAGTTGAGGGGGTCTCCTTTCTTGTGGATCGGGCAAACGATGCTGAGATTCCATTCATCAAAAATTTTAGAGATGAGCAATGATGCAATATACCAATTCACCATCAGCTGCGTTGAAAAGTTCGGCCAGTAAGCCGTCAGGGCCAGCAGCCTTGTTGGATTTTAGCTTGGATATTGCTATCCTCACTTCGGTTTGGTCAGGTGGGTGGAAATATTGACTATAATCGTCTATGTTGAATGGTTCATTCTGCCTGACAGCGGGATGTTGGTGTTCGTCGCCGTTATACAGTCTGCAGAAGTAGTTTTTCCATATTCTCAGCACCGACCGTGGTTCTACTACAAAAACAAATACAAATATTTGGCACAACAGCTCTTTAAAGTGCCAGGGCCTAGCTTCTCGCAACCACTCATGTTGCGTACGCTATATTTTTCACACGTATGGAAAGGTGCTACAGTTTAATGCCGAATCCGAACGGCGATTTGAGAAGCTTTTTCGTGACAACAATACTCTCGGATGTTTGTCAGACGCTTGCGAGAGGTGGGATCGTGAAAAAACTTTTTGGTATTTTCTGGGATTCCAACTTGGAACCTCATGCGTAGTGTGCCGACACACTAACCACTTACGCCACGGCGCCCGTGATTCTACTACGAGGTTTCCATTTTCATCTCTACAGGTTTCTGTACGGGTATTGCTCCTCTGATACGTTCTTTTTACCTTTTGGTAAAACTTCCGTACATTGTTCCTGGAGTATAAACTCTCGATATTCTCAAACGCGCGCTTCTCATGCTCTTTCTTCTTCTTTTGGAGAAGCCGATGTTCTTCCCGTCTCTTTTGCTCGTAGAGCTCACGAGCAGCTCTCGTCTTCCTTTGCAGCGCCGTTTTGTATGCCTCTTGTTTTGTTGCATGCACTCGCCAGCATTCTTCGTTATACCAGGGGCTTTGCGTGGGTGGGTGAGCGAGACCCAGCACATCCGTCGCCGCGTTTCTGATGACATGTTGGCATCGTTGCCACTGGTCTTCGGTACTTGATGCTGGCGGCATAGGCGTGATTGAGAGATTTCAGAATACTCGTTCAGCGAAGAGTCTGACGTCTCTTGCGATAGTAGCTTTTCGACGTTAAATTTTCTCACAGTGATTCTTTTTGGCTACAACAAGGTAATGATCCGAGTCTATGTTGGCCGCTTTGAAGATCCGGACATCCAGAATACTGGAGGCATGTCTTGCGTCGATCGCAATATGATCAATTTGGTTGATCGTTGCATGATCATTGGACCGCCATATCTGCTTATGAATATCGAGATGAGGAAACCATGTGCTTGCTATTGTGACATTTCGCTCCACAGCGAAATCAATTAGCTTTAGTCCGTTATCAGACGTGGTATCGTGTAGGCTTTGCTTACCGACTGCCCTACCAAAGACGTCCTCCTTTCCTATTTTGGCGTTAAAATCGCCCAATACGATTTTAACGTCGTATTTAGGACATTGCTCGTATGTTTTGTCGAGGAGCTCGTAGAAACACTCTTTGGTGGCAGGGTCCTTTTCTTCTGTGGGGGCATGAACACATATTAGGCTTATGTTAGCGAATTTAGCCTTGATCCGGATAGTCATAATACGCTCGCTCACTTGTCGGCAGCTTAAGACTTCTTGCCTAAGTCTGCCGCGTATAACATATCCGCATCCAAGCGTTGCCTCTGTAGCAATCACCGTAGTAGATGTTAAATTTTTTCATCCTCTTTTTACGCGGCCCATCCCATCGCACTTCCTGGATGGCTTTTATATCTCCTTCCCTGAAAAAAACTTTTTGGTGTTTTCTAGGATTCGTACTTAGAACCTCACGCGCAGTGAGTAACCACTTATGCCACGGCGCCCACCAAAAGTGAGTTGGCCTGTTTTCTCCCTGCACCCAATACTCACCTTTACTGGAAATATAGAGATTAGAATCCAAAGAACTACAAACATTATCTGGCCGTAGGATGTTCAGCAAAATACGGGAGTTAGTCCCAGGGTGGTACGTTGGGTATACCAGTACATTGTTAGATCATATCTAACATACGAAATGATTGTGCTTGGAATGGAGTAATGAACTCAGCTTGGGTATCTTCAAGCCATGTGACACTGTCTTATATACAAACGGTTTACTTATTAACTGGTTTTTGAGTCTAAGATCAAACACTCTGCAAGCGTGGGCAGACTAGCTACTGTCTTTCAGGCGGAGATCTTTTTCATTGCAACTGCAGCGTACATCCTTTGAAGAAAGTGAGTAAACGGTAAAACCATAGCCAAGGCGCTATTAAAGCCTACTCTGTTTGTTGAATTGAGGCTCTAGTTAAGCTGAGTAGGCTAAAAAAATGTAACTTTGTGAAGCTGACCTAAGTTCTTCTTCTTCACGCAGAACGAGCAAACTTTGAAACCCACTCCCAGGAAATATATTTCCAGAAGATTATAATCTTCAGCTTTTCAAGAGCAGAATCAAGAATCATCTGCAGACATTTCGAGGTGCTGTTTCAGCCTTTTCTAAGAGAAGATTATATATATACAAAGAATGGTAATGAAAGAACCAACGCTCTACACAATCACAGCCTTCTATAGACTCCTGCTCATCGGTTCGCAAACGTGAAATAATTTAGGTGATGCGTCGCCAACCACAAAAGAGGACACGGCTAAATACCTACTCCGACTGAACAGATATGTCTTCAGAATTTGAGTCCGTTTCATCACTATTAAACTTCCTTTAAACGAGCAGCTAAAAACTATCGATATAAGAGGCCAGGTTCTATGTCCAGTCTTCGGTGGGATTAGGACGCCTATCTTAGGGAGGACGGGCTGTTCGAGCTTAACCCGTCAGTCTTGTTCGCTTTGTGTAAGTAAAGAGCATATTTAAAGCTCTCGGGTGAATGACTAATCTGTTGATGAGCAGCTGATAGGGCTGGTAAGGGTGCAATTGACCATGAGGGATGCTTTCGTGAATTCGCTTTTTTTGTATAAAAAATGCAAGAGTCCTCTAAAAGCCCTTCCATTGCTTTCAATAAGAACACTAACCGGCGTGTCGGCAATGTTTTTGCTGCATTTTCTCCAATTAGCTTGCTTAGATTTTACAATGCCTTGGTATAGTTGTTTCGTGTAGACGTATATACGAAGACTTACTTCGGACACATAAATGTTTAAGACTTCCTTAACTGCTTCTTTCAGGCAGAAAAAAAAACGCCTGTGTGGGAGCGGTGATAATAGCCGATAAGGAATGTTTGTATCCTTCAGCACCCAGATCAACAGCATGGTCTGTTTCTTTTATTAATAGGTCTCAAATGCTGTCGTTTACAATTTGGATCATAGTCGCTTGGTATCGAATCGCGATAAAGTTGCACATTGAAAAAAGAGATAAATGCTGGAGCTAAGGCAGTGGAAGTTCTGGCTAGTTTCTAAAGCTTTGATTAACTGCAGGAAATACCATCTACTCACCTGCCTGTTGCTTGACATTTTTCTAACACATTCCATCACGTGGACTCTATTGCGTTAAGATCTTTTTTATTTCACAGCATTTAGCGAAGTCCTACATAAGCGGGTTGCTTTACTAGACCAGGCAACGAGGGTAATAATATTTCAAGGAAATATTATTACTCTCTTCTAACGCAAATTGAGAAAATAAAAAACTTAACCCGAAATGAGTTGAACTGCGGTGCCTATTCATTATGTTGCAAACGACGTCGTTAAATTAAGTTTTGTTGCTTATAAAATGATTATGTGCTTTTGTTGTAAAAATTAACAACTCCTATCGAGGTGTATATCAACACATAATTAAATTGGTTTCCATTTTACAAATGAAATTTTGAACTTTTCTGAATGTATACTTGTTTTGATTGCATCGTAAAATTTAGTACCCTGATTTACGTGCACGGGACTTCGTTCATGCCTGAGAGCTTATGTATGTATGCTGTTAAGGATCGTAATGAATTCAGTTGCGGGTATATTATATAGAAAGGAGGTAGTGATGCATTTACTTATGAAGTGTTTACGATTTTTGTAAATGGCGTCTAATGTCATTGTGGTATTGACAGTGTACTAAACAGATACAAAAAAAAAAAACAAAAAAAAAAACACGACGATGAAAAATGGAACGGTTTACCCCTCAAGAACATGAAATAATTGTGCCGATTTTTTTGCGGGGCAGTAATTCATCAGTGATAAGAACAGCTGCTCAAATGGTAGTGCATGCGAACATATGAAAACACAAGCGTTTTCATTTAGCTGAGGCCTACCAACTCCTACTCTCAACCTCCACGCGGTGACAGCTGGGTGCCTAGTACCATACTCCAAAAATTGGTAACCAACCCCTTTTGGAGGATTCTTGGCGGCAGCAGATGAGAGAGGGGGGGAAGAGTGCTTTCCCACTAGAGCACTTCTTCCTGTTCCAGCCGCAGCGGACGAATTCCCTAGACGGAGTCAACGGTGGGTTCTATAGTTACAGTTAGGTTGAACTTAGTCAATACCTTGCGCGACGTATTCAGATCACAGGTCGGTAAGGAATTTCCAATGTTAGTTAGAACCTTGGAATAGAGATGGTGGTGGAGGAGCCCTTAATGGGCCAAACGCATCGCTCATACTCCCGTAGTGGACTACTGGCACCGGTGTACCCGGCCATTCCTCCTAGGGGAACAATTAAAGGAACTGGCCCTCCAGGTTGGGGGTTGTGCCGTAGGGTTAACTTCCCTACCACATAAAAAACGCATGGTTCTGAAACAAAGAAGAGCCTCGGATAAAGACAACTCAAATGACGACGACCCCAGCAAACAAAATAACAAAATAAGGACATCTGTAGGTACGTGGAATGTTCTGTCCTTTTACAGACCACGTGCAGCCGAACAACTAGCAGAGGCCCTAGACTGCTATAAAGCAGATATTACCGCCATCCAGGAAGTGCAATGGGATGGACCGGGCAAAAGGAGGATGAAAAACTGTGACATCTACTACGGTGATTGCTACAGAGGCAGCAGGCATCGCTTATTCGGATGCGTATTTGTTATGCGCGGCAGACTTAGGCAAGAAGTCGTAAGCTTCCGACACGTGGGCGAGCGTATTACGACTATCCGGATCAAGGCTAAGTTGGCTAACATAAGCTGTTCACGGTAATTAGACCACTCATACAAACCGCACAATACAGTCTGTAAAAAATGTACCAGTAAAAAAAACTCCGCAAAATAAAAACACTTCTTTCCTTTTGAACGTTGTAAACTGTGTTGCTTTACTTTCTTTGTTCTTTATATATATTATTGACAATAGCAAAGCAAATTGCAAATAGCATATAGCAAATTGACATTTCGAAATTACTCTTGATATATATATATATATATTAATTATGGGAGGGTTAAGAGAGTTGCCATACTATCTCAAACATAAGCCTAATATGTGTTCATACCCCACCAAAGAAAACGACCCTGCCACCAAAGTTTGTTTGTACGAGACATACAAGACATACGAGCAATGTCTTAAATACGACGTTAAAATCGTATCGGGCGATTTTAACGCCAAAATAGGAAGGGAGGATGTTTTTGGTAGGGCAGTCAGTAAGCATAGCCTACACGACACCACGTCTGATAACGAACTAAGACTAATTGATTTTGCTGTGGAGCGAAATGTCACAATAGCAAGCACATGGTTTCCTCATCTCGATATTCATAAGCAGACATGGCGGTCCAATGATCATTTAACGATCAACCAAGTTGATCATATTCCGATCGACGCAAGACATGCCTCCAGTATTCTGGATGTCCGGACCTTCCGACCGGCCAATATAGACTCGGATCATTACCTGTGTTGTTGTTGTGGTACGAATGCGGATATTCCAAACTGAACAACAAAGAAGAATCACTGTGAGAAAATTTAAAGTAGAAAAGCTACAATCGCAAGAGACCGCTAGACTCTTCACTGAACGCGTATCCCAAACCCTCCCAATCACCTCTATGCCGACAGTATCAAGTGCTGAAGACCAGTGGCAATGATGCCAACATGCCATCAGAAACGCGGCGACTGATGTGCTGGCTCTCGCTTGCCAAACACCGCGAAACCCCTGCTTTGACGAAGAATGTCGGCGAATGCATGCAGCAAAACAAGAGGCATACAAAGCGGCGCTGCAACAGAAGACGAGGGCTGCTCATGAGCTCTACGAGCAAAAGAGACAAGAAGCAAATCGGCTTCTCCAAAAGAAGAAGAAAGAGCATGAGAAACGCGCGTTCGAGATTATCGAGAGTTTATACTCCAGGAGCAATGTACGGAAGTTTTACCAAAAGGTAAAAAGAACGTGTCAGAGAAGCAATACCAGTACAGAAACCTGTAGAGATGAAAATGGAAACCTCGTAGTAGAATCACAGTCAGTGCTGAGAATATGGAAATACTACAATACTTCTGCAGACTGTATAACGGCGACGAAGACCAACATCCCGCTGTCAGACAGAATGAACCATTCAACATAGACGATGATAGTCAATATTTCCATCCACCTGACCATAACGAAGTGAGGAGAGCAATGTCCAAGCTGAAATCCAACAAGGCCGAACTTTTCAAGGCAACTGGTAATGAATTGGTAGAGTGCATACACCAACTCATCTCTAAGATTTGGTCAGACGAGTGTATGCCTGATGAATGGAACCTCAGCATCGTTTTCCCGAACCAAAAGAAAGGAGACCCCCTCAACTGTGTCAATTATAGAGGCATCAGTCTCCTCAACATCGCATACAAGGTCTTCTCTGCGATACTATGTGAACGCCTGAAACCTTTTAACAACAGCCTGATTGGACCCTATCAGGGTCCTGGGGTCAGGCCAGGAAAGTTTACTATCGATCAAATCTTCACACTTCGTCAGATCCTGGGCAAAACCGAAGAATTCCAAATCGATACTCACCACCTCTTTATCGATTCCAAGGCCGCCAATGACAGCATCTATAGAGAAGAGCTTTATGGAGCCATGGATAGTTTTGACATCCCTACCAAACTTGTCCGTCTGTGCAGGCTGACGATGGAGAACGCTCGCTGCTCCATCAAGGCCGGTAATGACCTCACCGAGACCTTTGATATCGAAAAAGGTTTTAGACAAGGTGACGCGCTGTCATGTGACTTCTTTAATATTGTACTTGAACGATTTTTTTTTTTTTTTTTTTTTTTATAATTTGCGCGCGCCAAAGGGATTATAAATACCCTTATACTGGTTCTCAGGGCACGGAACTCACAAGTCAACACCGGAGGCACAATTTATTACAAGTCTGTACAACTGCTTGCATCCGCCGAGATATAGACATTATCGGAAGAACTCAGCGGGCTGTGCGGTGCGTTTGCAAGCATTGAGGCGGAAGCGGCCAAAATGGGTTTAGCGATAAACGAGGGCAAAACCAAGTATATGCTGTCAACAAGAAGGGACAGCTAACACCGACGAATTGGACAGAATGTCACATTGGGAAGCTATAACTTCGAGGTAGTAAGGGACTTAGTCTACCTTGGCTCTGCTATAAGCTCGTAAAACAAGATCAGCGCGGAATAACTCTTGCTAGTCGCTGTTTTTTGCGGTATAAAACAATTCAACAGTAAAACCCTATCTCGAATAACTAAAGAGACTCTGTATAAGACCCTGATCATCCCAGTCCTGCTTTACGGCGCTGAAACATGGACTTTATTGAAAGAGGATGAAGATATCCTTGGTCGTTTCGAGAGAAAAATTGTTCGTAAGATATTCGGTCCCGTTTGCGTTGACGGGTTTTGGAGGAAAAGATTCAATAACGAACTATACGAGTTGCACGGCGACATCGACCTAGTGAAAAGACTACGTATTTGACGTCTGAGATGGTTAAGACATGTAGCCATCGAATTTAACCCGGAGGGACGACGCAGCAGAGGGCCTCCTCGCCGTTAAAGGTGTACATCATGTTTATCGCTATATTTACTTTCTGTATTGTTTTTGCAGTATGTTCCTTAAATATGAGTTTTGTATCGAGATGAATGCTCAAATATCTTACAGGTGGAACCCAGTTAACTTTTTCTTCTTCCTTTTATCAGCGAAGTTATGATCCGAAAATAAAGTATCACAACCGTCCCACTTCACCGCATTTCTACTGATCCGCCTGTGGGGCTCGCCTAACAAAAACCCAGTTAACATATGCATTATTAACAATTAGCTGGTTGCTTGGAAGAAAACAAGTCTTTCGTTTCCTGCTGAAAAAGATAGCTTGCACCTTCTCAGCATTTAGTTTAATTTTCCAGCAATTGTAGAATCTAAGCAATATTTGAATCGCATGTTGTAGATTTGTCTCTACGTTGAGACTAAACTCATGCGAAGAATATAATGCCTTGTCATCCGCGAAAATAGCTACTTCACAATAAGGGAGTCTTGGAATATCAGACATCAGGAGGCTTAGGGTTACCAAAAAAGCAGTATTCCAAATTTCATACATCTAGATCGAACTGTTTCCAAGATGCGAGTGTCCAGAAATCGCAATTTTGGGCATCATTATAAATATAGTGTACTCCCAATCGAGCTAGAGGTTTGAAATTTATAACATAGGTAGTTTTTAACTTAAAAAATCACTATATATCATATGCATAGGTGATCAAAATGCTATGTATACATTATACAGTGGGACTAGTGGGAACTAGTGGGTTGGGATTAATTACTAACATCTTCTTCTTCCTATTTCGGCGTGGTTATGATCCGAAAACAAGGGATTATAGCCCTCTTACTTCAACGCATTTCTACTGATTCGCCTGTGATGTTTGCCTATTTGACCTCGGAAAATATCGGTAGCCCTCCCGATTTTGGACCACTCGGTTACTGAGGCCAATGAAATGCCGATGTTGTCGCATTTGTGTAATCCAAGCGTTTATAGGCCTACCTCTTCTGCCTCGCGATGTCTTTGGAACGTTCATTGATATTGCCTTTTTACAGGGTATATTTCTTCTTTGAACGTGAAATTCAAATAAATGTTTGGAATATGCCTGAGTGGATCAGGGAACGGCCAGCACAAGTACTCTGTCTTTTTTGAACTAATGCGGTACCCGCTTCCCTTCAAAACGTTCACTCACATATCAAGTGCTCTTTGCAGGAATGTAGGGTCCTTACTTATGATGGTTCCATCGTCAGCAAAGAATAATTGATATACCTCAGGGTTCCTTTTCTTTGTATAGAGGGAGAAGGTAGCTTTCCCTCCATTAATTCGGCATATGATTACCTCTCACAAATTTGGAGATGAGAATTCTGAGCCATCTGAACCCAACGTCACAGGGCATCGCGTCTGGCCCAACTGCTTTTCGTTTTTTGGAGTATTTGACCGCCTCACTAACTTCTTCAACTGTAATGTCGGGTATTTCTTCACAGTTAGGGGTGGATCTTGGAAAGTATAGCCGGGGAAACTGTTCATTCAAAAGTTCTTCACAATACTGCCGCCACCTCTGCAGAATTTTGTCGTCATCCACAAGAAGCTGGCAATGAGCTTTGTTAATGAACTTTGGCGAACGAATCTCCTGAGCATTCCTCCTTCTTTGGGCGGCTATTTTGAAGATGATTGCGCTCTTGTTCATATTGTGTCTTCGCAGTTCCTGGATAGCTGGTTTGCATCAGCAACCAGGGAAGATATTTTCTCCAGCTCCCCATACAGACCCTCCGTACTCTCCGCTTGAAGATGGGCGCACTTCTTCTTCGCTTTTTTCTTGCAACATCTGTATTCCATTTCGAGGCGTCTCTATTACTAGAGGGGCACTTTGATCAAGCTTTGACAGGCGCTTTCTTCTTATATATCACCTTCTTAGCTTCATCACTCCACCACCATGTTTCTTTGGCGTATTGGTGGTGGCCTTTTGAAGCTCCTAGCAGTGATTTAACCTTCTTTAAGCAACTTCAAGAAACTGGCTATCAAATGGTAGTCAATTTGGGTTTCTTTTCCACCACTGCTGTGAGTGATTATTTGTCGGTTTTGTTTGATTAATATGGTATTTTAAACGATAAGACCATGTGATTTGCACATGCTTAGAATGTCTTCACCAGGAAGTTTCCTGGTACCGTATCCCAGCTCTCCATGGCAGTCTTTATGTTCTTCGTTTGACTTCCCGATATGTCCATTCAAATCTCCTCCAACAAACAGAAACTCTTTCTCTGCGATGTTCTTAAGGAGATTACGTAAATCTAGCTAAAATGAATCTTTATCACTCTGATCGCACCCAATTTGCGGAGTATATGCTCTCACAATATTATATATTAAAACAGTCGCTGGACTTCGAAATGCTCAAGACGTTACCAAGTAGCTCTGCTGCAAGGATGATACCGATTCCGTTCCTAGCCTTTTCGTAGTAGAACATCTTGTAATCTTTTGTCCTAACGTCCAAGAAACGCGCCCGATTTCCGGTGTTTTGCCCTTTCGTCTCTTGGGCACATAAGGTATCCACCCGCCTTCTATTCAACATCTCTTCTAGGTCGTAACTTTGACAGGTCATGCTTCCAACGTTCCGACTCACGACGGTTGAAAATCTAACTGACGACGATTGAAAAATCGGCTCTAAGAGTAATACAATATAATGTCTTTATTACGGATATTCGTGCTATTATAATACTTAAATAATTACGAGTGATAGTAACTCCATTGTTTTAATTTTTATTTATTTTTATTATTTATACTTACAATGTTACGCGTATGTAAATTGCGGCGATTGTGGCGACAACGCGAGCGCAGTGTGCCAGATAGTGGTAAATCGGGAGGGGACATTAACGTCTGGACAGGACAGTCCTTGATGTTGGTTGCTCTATATTATTTTGTGGTCTGGCTTGCGTTTATCTCTCTAGAGTTAAACATTGAGACAGCATTCACCTCATTTATTTCGACCGTAGTCAAATTAAAACCCATGGCAGTTGTAGAATGTAATATCGTGAGATCGGCATTCCAAAGGGATCTAGAATTGATAGTTTACCAAAGAAATAGAGTCAGGAAAACTGCAGATAGAGAATGGGCTTTGAGTCCAAGTCTTGTAAAGGTACAATAAAAGGACACATCTTCTGTGAAAAGAAAAGTGGTTACGAAACGAAAGACAGTTTCAAAAAGTGATTAACAAAAGGAAACGTCAGTAATAGACACTTTAGATGCTGTAACTAAATATCATTTGGTTTTGTTAGTATCTGAACAAAAAGTTATGAAATCTCCACAAACACATACATGTAAAAAGCACCCCAACTCTCGTCCGGAGTATGTGTTTTGTCATCTGAAAAAATAACTAAAATGTATAAATTATTAGACAGATAGACTGATAGACTGATAGACCGTAGGCAGTGTTTAGATAAGCACAGAAAAATATTGTATTAATTGATAAGTCTACAGACCAAACTTGGCAAGTTTTCATTAAAGAACTGAGCAATACTAAGACCCTTGGAAACTCGCCAAGTTGCACCCCTATATTTATCAATTCACACAACAGTTTTCTGTGCTTATCAAAATACTGCCAATGTAAGCAAGACATAATTTCTATATTTCAGTTTTTTTTTCAGATGACAAAGCACACAGTGCTGGTTTTCTATACGTATGTTTTTGGTGTGATAAAACTCGCATGCTACATCAGCTGCTACCCACAGGCCACCAACTTACTTTACTTACTTAGATCCTTTAACCCCTCGGGGGGCATAGGGCGTCAACCACGCCTGCGCGCCATCGTGTTCGAAGTTCTGCAACGCGTTTGAGCTGCCTCCAACTCATTCCTAAAGAGCTCGATTCCTCCTCAACTGTTCTGCGCCACGTTTGCCTAGGGCGTCCCGCTATTCTGCCTGCCTGGGTGAGCGGATTCCACTGCATAGCGTATTTCGCAATGGAGTTGTCTTCGCGCCGTAGGGTGTGTCCAATCCATTGCCGCTTTCTTCTTCGTATAGTAATGCTTATAGGTTCTTGGCCCGTTCTCAGATAAAGTTGTTCGTTAGAGATGCGGTTCGGCCAAAAAATCCTCAAGATGATTCTTAAGCATTTGTTTACAAAGACTTGCAGCTTCCGTGTGTTAATGGTGTCCACCTTCCAAGTACTGCACCCATAAAGCAGCACTGATTCTACGTTGGAGCGGAGCAGTCGCAGCTTGGTTCTTAAGCTGATAACATTGCTTCTCCAGATTTTAGATAGCATTCCGAACGCAGCTTTAGCCTTCCCGATTCTGCTGCACACATCCAGTTCGGTGCCACCGCGATTAGCCGAGACCACACTTCCTAAATAAAGAAAGTTATCAACTTTCTCGACTTCCTGTCCGGCAATGTTAAGTTGAGCGCGGTTGTTAGAAGAAGTGCTCAGGGCTTTTGTTTTGGCTGTGTTTACTTTTAGCCCCACTTTGTTTGCCTCAGCTTCTAGATTTTGGGCCATCAAATGAAGATCCATTATCCGATATGAAAATAGACAAACATCGTCAGCGTAATCTAGGTGTTTAAGGTAAGATGTCATAGTCCAACGAATTCCATAGCTGCCTTCCGTCAATGCTGCACGGAGTACATCGCTGATAACCACCAAAAACAATAGTGGTGACAGTATGCACCCTTGACGTACTCCACTTTGGACTTCAAAATCCTCCGGCACCTTACCATTGTGCACGACGTGACACTTACCGCCGTCGTATGTAGCCTTGATAATAGCTATAAGTTTTTCTGGGATGCCTCTCCTGCGCAAGGCCAACCAGATAGCATCTCGATTCAATCTGTCGAAAGCTTTCTCGAAGTCGATAAACATTAAATGTAGCGGAGACCTATACTCAACGCATTGCTCGATAATGATCCGTAAGGTGTTTATGTGGTCAATGCAGGAGGATCCAGCGCGAAAGCCTGCCTGTTCGACATCGAGAGTTGAATCTAAATGTTCTTTAATTCGTTCTAGAATTATTTTAGCTATTATTTTGGCCACGGCTGGAAGAACGCATATACCTCTCCAGTTACCGCAATCCATCAAGTTTCCCTTCTTTGGAAGTATAATGATCATCCCCCTTTTCCACTCCTGTGGAAATTGTTCACTATCCCAAGCTCTCCGAATTAGGGGATGCAGCAAATCTGCCGATGTATTTGGCGCCGCTTGAAATAGCTCGGCAGGGATGCCATCAATACCCACAGCCTTGTTCTTCTTGAGGGACTTGATTGCTGTTATTATCTCGGTTTTACTGGGGGGTGCGGTGCGAATTCGGGAGTTTGTTGCTTCGAACTGCTCATTCGAATTCGAGATCATACCGCCATCGTCTATGTGATTTAGCACTGTAGCAAAATGTTCTCTCCATCTAGTGGGCTGATCCTCATCCGAAATCAGAAGGTTACCGTCTAGACTTTTCACTGGATGTTGTTTGGAGTTTCGACCACCGATGAGCTCCTTAGTGATGCTATACACAGTCCTACTGTCGCACCTGCTCGCTGCTTCTTCAGCCCTTGAGGCCAGTGAGTTGATATATTGACGTTTGTCACGTCTCACACTACGCTGCACTTCTTTCTTCTTCGCACGGTATTGGGCTTCAAGCTCGGTTCTCTCTACTGCTGAGGCCGCTGCAATCCGAGCCTTGATTGCTGTACGCTCATCGATCCGTCTCCAGGTGTCTGTAGAAAGCCATGTGCGGTGGTGTTTCTGCTTTTTACCGACATACGTGCGTGCCCCAGTCGCAAAAGCATTTTTCACAGCACTCCAGTGGTCATCCATGTTCTCTTGCAGTATGCTGCTGATTGCTTCTGCAATATGGTCCCTGAACTGTTGGCGCACTTGGGGAACCTTGAGCCTGTCGATATTAAACCTGGTGATGTTAAGTAGGTTTGAGCGGTTGCTGTTGACGGATGCAGTACGAAGGCGTAAATGAGCTACCATAAGATGGTGATCTCGTTCTAGTCCGACGTCAGCTCCACGTCTGTTTCGGACGTCCAGGAAACAATTTCTAAAGCGGCGACTGATCGCAATGTGGTCGATCTGGTTGGATGTTCGTTGCCTATCAGTAGAGACCCAATTGATTTTGTGGCAGGTGTTATGCTTAAACAGCGTACCTCCGATGACTAGGCGGTTGGTATTGCAGAAGTCCACAAACCGCTCACCGTTATCATTACGGTCTCCCACGCCGTGAACTCCCATCACGTGCTTAAGCATGGTGTTGTCGCTACCCACCTTGGCATTGAAATCTCCCATCACCATTACGATGTCCCCATTAGGCGTTTGGTTGTA
Organism: Brachypalpus laphriformis; assembly: GCA_945910035.1. Classification (NCBI taxonomy): domain Eukaryota; kingdom Metazoa; phylum Arthropoda; class Insecta; order Diptera; family Syrphidae; genus Brachypalpus; species Brachypalpus laphriformis. The sequence continues at coordinate 193,895,088 of OX246754.1, read as the reverse complement.
GGCGGCGCCTAAGTGGCTATAAAAATCATCCTTTTCGTCCTCAGTCGCGTCTAGAGTCGGAGCATAACACTGTATGATGGTAATTTTTCTAACTCTACTCTGGAACCTAGCCGTCAATATCCGGTCATTATGGGGTTTCCAGGATATGAGGCTACTACGTGCTGCTGGAGTTAGCATGAGTCCTACTCCGGAACTCCGTGCACTTCCAGCTGGTTTCCCAGAGTAGAGCATGACAGTGTTTTTGGTTGGGGAGATGAATTCCCAGCTTCGAACCATCTTATCTCGCTCAGCCCTAAGATGTCTATTTTATACCTTGCGAATTCGCGTTCTAATTGGAGGAATCTGGCGTTATAAGGCCCTTCCTTGAGTGAGTCCAGGAGGGTCCTAACGTTCCAGAATCCGATCGTTGTCCGTGTCCGATAGCCAAAGGTCGTCATGAAATTATCCGTCCGTATCCGAGGCGTTGGTTTTCGTTTCGGAGCAGTAAAACTTTTTACGGTTGCGGCTCGCTGGGCCATAGACCAACCGACACTTATCCTTTTTTTTGGCGCAGGAAGCTCGCCATTCGTCCTCTCCCGTTAGCAATTTCCGAAGAAATCCCCAGATGGCACCACGAGGAGGTGGGAGTAGGGCTTACTAACAGAGCTGCTAGGTTTTCGGCTGCAGTGGCTCTTTCTCGTTTCTTAGCGGACCAACACCTATCGGGAGATGCTGCCCCTACGAGGCCTTTGTTAGTCGTTTGCCATCTAAAGGTCACCAAGCCCATCTGAAATACAGCCAGCGCATCACAAGCCTCGTTGAAGATGACGATTTTTCCTCAAAGTTAATCATAAGTGACGAAGCATACGAGAATACTCATCCAATGAGAATGACTGTGTGGTGCGGTGCCTGTGCTTAAAGGTTGAGGGGGGGGGGGGGGGGGGGGGGATGGGGGGGGGGGGGGGGGGGGGGGCAAAACGAACAAAACAAATGAACTCGACTATAAAAACACCACCCTTCGATATAAATTTGTTAGATAACGCAACTAAGTAATAATTTATTAAGCAATTTTTCTATCACTAAAAACGTTTGGCAGGTTACTTTCCACTGAAAGATGCTGTATGTTCCGCAATGTAGACGCGGTTAATCATTATCTCGCCAAGTCGAAAGGTTTCGTCCTTTGTAGTCGGTGCAATAAATTGTTCTCATTCTAAATTTGTAGGACTGTATTGTTGACATGTCCGATTAGTCGATTTTTATGCTTTATCGCGAAGCTACTAGTGTCAGCTTGGATTGTCGGAATTCCGCGATCCCTGTGGATATCGTCGTTTCTAATATACCACAGTTCTTGGACAACCTCTCTTAGCACTTTATTTTGAAAACTTTGTAAAACGTTGGCATTTGTTTTCTTAGTGCAACCCCAAAGTTGTATACCGTTGGTCCACACCGGCTTTAGCACTTGCTTGTATAACAGCAGTTTGTTCTCAGTACTGAGCTGGGAATGTTTTCCGAGTAACCAATACATTTCGCTATATTTGATTTCGAGGTCTTTACGTTTCATTTTTACGTGCGAATTCCATTTCAGCCTTGCGTCGAGTGTCATTCCCAGGTATTTGGCCTCCTTTACAAAAGGTATTGCGGCCGAGTTTTTTTTTTTTTTTTTTTACGCTGGGAGGTGGTAATCTTCGAAAGACGAAACTGAGCCCGTACTCAGTAACAGTGTGGGATTTTTACCCACTGACCCCTTCTCCCTTCTTCCCGTTTCCCAGCGGTAACACCATCTTGGCTTTTCATCGCAGGGCGGGAAGGAACCAGCCTAATTGCGATCTAGTCACTTGGACTATTAAGCAATTTTTTCCTGACATCTACGTCTTTGAATGAGATCCACCATCTGGTGTATCTTTTTTTCTTCGGATGTGCTATGTTATGCATCTATATATACTTTTTTTTTGTTATACTTCGAAGTTAAGTTAAATCGAGAGGTTTTATTCTTTTGAGCCTTCGTAATTGATTTTCATTATTCAAAAGTTTTCTCGCATCTAAGTTTATATGCCCTTCTAGCTTTCCTTTGTGTTTTTTTGCATGTTTAAGAATTTCCGAACTTACACTTTCTATCTTCAAATCTCGATGAAGATCAGTGTTATGAACCAAGGTGCATTTACTATATTTCTAAGCACCTTATTTTGGAATCGTTGTATTATGTCTACGTTTGTCTTTTTGGCACAACCCCATAGTTGGATTCCATATGTCCATGTTGGTTTCAGAATTTTATTGTATATTAGCACTTTATTTCCAATTGATACGGTTGAGTTTCTTCCTATCAGCCAGTGCAATTTTCTATATTTCTTTTTTATGTGCTCTTTCCATCGCAGCTTAGCATCTAGTGTCATACCTAAATATTTCGCTGTATTAGCGTATGGAACTATTTTTTCGTTCATAATGATTGGTATATGTTGAACCTTTTTATTGGTAAAATCAATATGGACTGACTTGGACTCATTCAATTTGATTCTTCACTTTTTTGTCCATTCACAGATTTTGTTTATTCCTATTTGGAGTTTTTCTGTGGATTCTTCATTAGTTCTCCCTTCTGCTAGTATTGCTGTATCATCTGCAAATGTTGCCCTAGTATGGTTTTCTAGTTCCGGAATATCACTAGTATATAATAGGTATAATATAGGGCCCAGTACACTACCTTGCGGTAAGCCTGCCTTTTTTTCTCTTAGTTTTGATTAAGTATTCTGTTGTTTTATTCTAAAATGTCTTCCATCTAGATAAGATTTAAGAATGGAAGCATACTGATTTGGCAGCAAACATCTCAGTTTGTAGGTAAGTCCTTCGTGCCATACTTTATCAAAGGTCTGCGCCACATCCAAGAACACAGCCGAACAGACCTTCCTTTCTTCTAATGCTACTTCGATCTTATCCGTAATTCTGTGTACCTGCTGTATCGTAGAGTGCTGCCTTCGAAAACCAAATTGGGCCGAGTTTAGGAAAATTGGCAAGTCATTAGTTTTCTTGTAAGTGAAATTTACGTGAACAGATTTAAATTCGTTGAGGTCGATCCGCCAGTCCCTCGTCCATTCATTTACATTACTCAGTGCGTTTTGCTGTTTTGCAGTCGTTTCTTCGATCGTTTTGCCTACTGCTAGGATAGCGGTGTCAAGCACGCTTCCTTGTGGTACGCCGGCCGAAATTTCTTTGAGCTCCGAGTATTCGTTTCCATGTCTAACACGGAAGAATCTATTCCCGAGATATGATTCTAGAATATTGAATAAGCATACAGGGAACTTGTCGTAGTTTGCATTTCAATCCATCAAGCCACACTTTATAAACTGGTGGTCAGGGATAAGATTATTTTCGTCTATAACCGGTTGGAGACGCCTTAGTAATATCCTCTGAAAAGTTTCCGATTTGATTCGAAGAAGCGAAATTGGTCTATACGATTTTACTTCATTTGGCGGTTTTCCTGGTTTTAAAACCATTATGACTTCCGCAACTTTCTATTGGCTCGGCACGTGTTTTAATCTGAGTGCAGCATTTACAATATGGAGAAGCTTAATCAATACTTTTCTAGGTAAGACTTTGAGAATTTTTCCGGTTATCAAATCATAACCAGGAGATTTCTTTGGCTTTAGATTCTCGATTTCATGTTTAAGTTCCCTTAGCGTTGCACTTGTGAGCGTCAAATCGTCAGATGGTGAATCTAGCCTATTGTGGTTGTCGTATACCACTTGACCATCGTACGGTTTAAAGGTTTCTTCCAGGTGGGTCGCAAAGACGTCCGCTTTTTCTTTATCTTCTTTTGCCCATCCATCTTGATTTAATTTAAGTGGCGGCGCGGGGACTTTTGGCCTTTTGGTGCCTTCTACAGATTTCCAAAATGAATAATTGCAATCTTTTTCGCTGTTAAACTTTCAAGGTAAGAACCTATCGCACGATTCTTAAAACCCTTAATAGTCTTCTTCAACAAATTGCACAGACGATTCAAGTGTGCTTTATGATGTGGAGAACGACTCGGTTGCCTTTTTTTACGCGCTTTTCGTCTTTCCTTGACCAATTCCTTTATTTCTGGAGGATATCGTAAGCCGTATTTGTACGGCGTTTTCTTCAAATGGGAGTATTATTCCAAGAGGTGAGCTGTACGATCTCAACGAAGCGATCAACTTCAACCTCATAGGGTGTCGTAAGTGGAACGCTCATCTCAACATTATCTTCAATTTCGTTCCTAAAGCCTTCCCAGTTAGTTGTTCTACCAGTTAATCTCGCTGGTTATAGACTAGTTTTTTGCTCAATGCCAAAATAACCGGTGAATGATCAGACGACAGATCAAACGTCTCTTTAACTTTTATGTGATTGTTAGATATTCCTTTCACAACGAAAAAATCTATCAGGTCAGGTATTTTCGAAGTATCAGTTGGCCAGTAAGTCGGTTTACCCGTCGACTTGAAATCACAACTGTACTCCATACCTTCCCCATAGAGCATTCTACCGTTTTTCGAGCTGTATCTTGAGCCCCAGAACGTATGTTTCGTATTAAAATCGCCGCAAATAATGAAATTAGGTTTCGCCAGAATAACTGAGAAAACATAAGAAAAAGGGTCCGTCGAAATGTCAACGTTTTTTTGGTTTTTCGGAAGCCGCGCCCCGAGCGTAAGACTGCATTGCTGCTGTCCGAGGGTCATTACCCGGTGGCTTTTTCGATGTTAACTTTTCAGTACCGTTTCTTTTAAGAGCATAGGTCGAGGACTTTTCTGTTGTCACTCATTCCCTCACCTTTTTGTTCTCTGAACCCGGTAGTTTTAGTTTGCCTACTTTCTCCGGCGCGATCTTACGCTTTGGCTTAGTTGGCAATTTTGATTTTGTATTTAGTGGCTGCTTTTCTGAAGAATTTCAATTTAGATAATTAAAGTTTAATGGCAATAACCGTTGTTTATTTGATATACTGAGGTAAGTATTTTTTATCCGCTTAGAGATTGGGAAGTCGGAAAGTAATCAATATGGGAACATTTTAAATTTGCATTTGCAGCTTCATTTTTGCTTCACTTGCTAGAAAGTAGTTCGAACAACAGTTGACAAAATTTTGAAGAGAAATTTTACCAAGTTTATTGATACATATATGTCTAGGTATAACTGCTTGAAACCGTAGACAAAGGTTTTTTTTTTTTTAGTGTGTGAAAAAATTACTAGGGGCGGCATAAATGGGGTCTGCCCCGGGCGGCCCCAACCCACGCTACGCCACTGAATATTAGACAAGAAATAGAAAACATACAGCCGGAAGCATTGAAAAAAGTGATGGAAAATGCCACTAAAAGGGCTCAAGTTTGCACAAAAACTGAAGGCCAACATTTGAAAGGTACCATCTTCAGAACTTATTGCAACAAAATCCAAAGGCAAAGTAAAAATAATAAAATTTTAAATTTAAAGAAAAAGTGTATAGCTAAATTAAACTTTTGCACCACCTTGTATAAAAACCACGGTGCATAATATCTGCCATACTGCTACCGAATTATAAAGTTTCGTTGATTTAACCATCATTTTGATCCTTATTGACCTCGGCGGGAGTCAGTCCAACGCAATCTCTCTTAAATAGCTATTAGAACTCTAAATTAGCTCGACACCTTCGCTAATACATCATTGTATCCGTGCTGATGGTGGCTTAATGCACTGTCCTTACTCAACATGCACCTTCAGCAAGACTTACGGGTTGAAAAGTTTCATCGCTTTAGCTAGAAAGGTTTAAATTAAACCGAGTTCCGTAGATTTAGTCAAACCGGTCACGACCTCACCCGTCCACCATTTTCGGCCTTTCTATCCAATTTTTGTCGCAATAAATTCTACAATAGGATTATTCCCGAAATTTAATTTAATTAAAATAAACACACAAAAGCCGGCCGCGCACGCGAGAAAAAAACGAGAGTGACAGATAGCCACAGATAATAACAAGAGGATCGGGAAAGTGCAACAAAAGCAGCCTGTGGGATGCTGCTCTCCCGGTTGCTCAGCTAGGGTGAGTTCACTGGAGTCAGCGAAACCGGGTGTTTACACACGATATGGAAATGGGCGCCACCAGATCTTTGAAAGGGATCTAGAAACCTTTTAGAGAAATTGAATGGGGTGGGGATCCTGAAATTGTATAAATAGGAAAGAAAACAACGAACGTGCGATACAAATGCTCTATAATCCGGAGCACGGCCAATTTATTTAATTTAGAAATGGTTTTATATGAACAAAAGGGGTTGAAACTGGCAAATGGAAAACCGCTTGAAAATACCGAAAGGTAAGTAGCCGTTGGGGGTGGCCCGCTATCACCGGTCCCGAAACTTTAAACGTTAAACGGATTAGGTCGCGCGTCCCGCTTTCACCGGGAAATATACGTTATGAGACCCTACCGGGATTTATCATACACTGATCGCACAAAGAGAATTCAAAATAAAATTGAAACAACTTATCTGTCTTTTTCCTGAAAGAAAAGAGGTTATTGAATGTAAAATATAAATATGTCAAACAACGCCTTGCGTCGGACACTCCTGAGGAGGAAGAAGCCTGAGTACCCACTCGTATTCCTATTATTTTATTAAGTCCGCGAAAGTTAGCTATCCCGGTGGAATCTCACGCAGATTTGGGGAAAAGGGACTAGCCGATGACGTGCTACCCCATACAAATAATAAAATATAAACGTCGGGCTCTCGGCCATTGATGAATTTATGAATTTGGACTGAACCTCCTTCAGTCCGTTGACCGCTGCTCATGGTCGTACACGTTGTGTTGAATGTTTGCGATGTTTGGGTAAATGTGTGACGTTCATGATTTATCTTGCTGTGTACTTGTCCTTTATGTGTGGGCTCGCCCTGGTGGTGTGGGCAAAATATTAGGGCAGTCCACCCTCTTCATCGTCGCTCGTCTCACTCGTCGCTGATTTAATTTACATCGTTGGCGGACGGTCCATCCGCATCAGAGGGTTGCCAACCGACCGTTGGGCTCTGTCTCCCGGAGTACCTGCTTTTGTTGCCCCCTTGAAGCGTGTGGAAAAGTATAAGCACTGAATGGTGGAACCACCCAGGAACGCTTAACGAGACCACTGCTTCAAGAAGACAACGGAATAAAATTGGATAGAAAGGCCGAAAATGGTGGACGGGTGAGAATTGGTAGGACTGAGGGGACAAAGGATCTCGTGCGAAATTTGCACGTAACAAAATAAACAAAACAATGCAACTTTAGCAATTCTTTGAAAAAATATCTCCCTGCATTTTATCGCATGATAGATGCATTACTAATGAACATACTCGTAGATTGCATGAGTAAATTGTAATAAATAAATAGCTAAGTCACGCAATACTGGAAAAACATTGCGTTGCTCATTAAAACTGCACACCTTAAAAAAGAATCTACAGCATTGCATGCTTTTCAATCGTTCAACTTACGTCACTTAATTTATTCGTTTAAAAAGTCTGTTTAATTGCGTCCTTTTGTAGGTTCTTTCTCACAAGCAACACATCGCGTTTCTATGTAATAAAAGTAAAGTATCATATGCACATCGCAAAGTATTGCAATATATCTAAATCTAATGATGTCGGTACACGATTCTTAACGTAACATATAAGAGTTAAAGTCTTTATGAGTGATTCCCAATTTCTATTTTACATTCACAGAGTTATTCTTTTTCACTACATTTCGGCTGAAAATCACCTTTCCAAGGTGCATTTTTTCACCATTCGATTTTGCTCTGGTGGAGCATAGTAGTTCCGGTTCTATAGCTCATTCGAAAAACTTTTTATTAGTTCCATGTATCTAGATTCACTACTACATCAATAGCATACTAACAATATTATTAAATTACCAATTCTAAGTAATAATCCACCAAAATTAACACTCGTATTGTAACAATTGCGTTAAATAAAAGAAATTAGTTTCTATTTAAATACTAATATTCTTGACGACTGAGGTTTCCAACATAAGAAATTCGCTGAACATTTTTTTTTTTTAATTAATGTAAAAAAACCTTAAAAGCATAAAAAAAATTGGGAGGAAGTTAATAATACTTTAATTAGTCTAGAAAGGATCGAGTTAATTTTTTCAAATCATTATCCGCGCCACTTACCCGTTGTTTGCCAGTACAAAACTGTTATGGAATAGACTTAGCTCCAGGTGCCTGCCTGACAGTTATTGACATACCCTTACCGAAGTGACGAAGTCGCGTGACCGGCTTAACCACTCCGGCCATTTAAAAAAAAAAAAAAATAATTACCAAAAATCATCCAAATTTAATTCGGCATAAATTCAGTTTTAGATTAAAATAATTAAAGTAAAGGGGCACAGATGGACTCTCTGAATTTCGACAACGCCATCGACTTAGAATAGACACATGGAACGTCTCATCGCTCACAGGGAAGGACCTTGAGCTTGTTGGGGAGACTGTTAAAACTCGACTAGATATAGTTGGATGGGTGGAAGCTCCACCTAAGTAAGTAAGGAAGCTCTTCCTGTCAGGAGTCGCACCCTCAATGTCTGCTCGGGCGGGAGTGGAGATACTCACAAGTCCCAAGTTGACAGACAGAGTATTGGAGTGGATACCATTATGAGGGAGAGTTGCGATCTTAAAGCTCAAGCTTGAAAGATACACTCAGGTATTGGTGCGAGTGTATGCACTGAATCTTCAGTTAAAGTATGCAGCTTTCTTAGATGAAGTTGATGCTGCCCTTGAAAAGGTTGCGGATATGGATTCTTTTGTCCTGATGGGTGATTTTAATGCTCCCGTGGGTGGGTGGAGGAACGGTGATCCTGATCAAAACGCGAACGGAGAAAAGTTGTTCGATTTTTGTTGTAAAAATGTCTTATCCATCATGAACACTATCTTTCCACACAAATTCATTCACAAATACACGTGGTACCGTCAGAGTCTTCAGCAGAAGTCGCTGATCGATTTCTTTGTGGTACCATCGTGTCTGAAGAGAATGGTTTGTGATGTTTGCGTATTGAGAGGGGCCGAACTATCAAATTGCAATTGCAATTGCAGTGCTGTGCAAATTGTATCTTAGCGAGAGAGTGCCTCCCCTACCAAAGCGTAAACCAAGGACGGTTACACGCATATGATGGGAGAGGCTGCAGAACGGTGAGATACGGGAGACATTTGCGCGGCAAATATCTGAAAGGTTGGAACGAATTCGAACTGTTCCATCAAATGTAGAGGAAGAATGGAAACTGTTTTCAACCGCGGTTATTGCCTCTGCGGGAGATGTTTGTGGAGTGAAGCGGCTTGGTGTGGGGGCTGGTGGTGAGAAAAGAACTGCATGGTTTAAACCGCCCGGAGTTCAAGAAGCCATCAGAGAGAAGAAGAAAGCCTTTAAGGTGTGGATTCACTTAGGAAACTCCGATTCTCGAAATCGGTACACTGCAAATTAGCTGTGAAAACAGCGAAAGAACAGTCTCGGAAGGAGTTTGGCGAAAAATTGGAACGTGACTACAGATTTGCAAATAAGATGTTCCGGTAGACCGTCCGCCGAGTTAGAGGAAGAAAGTTGAATAACATTGAAGTAGTCAAATCCAAAGACGGTACACTTCTTTCCAATGAGGAGGACATCTAACGCAGATGATGAAATGCTCAATATTGAACAGGGCACAGAAGATGGCAGGCCTATGGTTGAGAGTAGGGCGGAAAGTAGTCCGACGGTAGAGGAAGTAACTTTGGCGCTCAAAGCGATAAAAGTTAGCAAATCTGCTGGTGTGGATGAAATCTGGCCAGAAAGAGGGAGTGCGTGTCATTAAAGTGGCCTGGGAATGCGGTGAAATACAATTTTTAAGAAAGGGCACAAAAGAGATTGCGCCAACTACAGGGTTATATCTCTTTTAAGTCTCCCAGGAAAAGTCTTCGCTAAGGTGCTAGAAATGCGTTCCAGAGCTGTGGTTGAGGACAGTTTGGGGGATGAGCAGTGCGGTTTTCGTCCCGGTAGAAGCACCAGTTATTCACTCTCAGAATAGTTCTTGAGAAGGCCTGGGAGTCTGCTAAACCTGTCTACACTTGTTCTGTGGATTTGGAAAAAGCATATGATAGGGTTTCTCGAGGCAAACTCTGGAGTGTTCTACAGGAGTATGGGATTGATAGTTCCTTGTTAAGGGCGATACGGTCTTTATATACAAACTGTTAAAGCTGTGCTCGGATAAACAGTCTTAAATCAATACCTTTCACTGTGAGCGTTTTACTTCGCCAGGGGTGCGTTTTGTCACCTCTCATTTGTTGTGAGCAAGGGTAGGGCCACGGAGGCAACTTCGGTGCAGGTGAGGAGGGCGGCGGCATGCTTGCGGTTGCTCGGCTCAGCTCGTCGGACGGGGTGGTTCTGGCCAACCCCACCATACACCACCTACTCAACAAACAAAAATCATGGCAAGATAAAACTAAACCTAAGAGAAGAGAAAGCTAAACCCTAACCAGAAATCGGACGGACGAAAGAGGATAGAAAAGAAAAAGAAAGGAAAACCATGCCCAAGGACTTCTGCTTAAACCTGAGAGAAAGCGTGGAAAGAAACGCGAACTAAACCTAACTAAACTAGACTAAACCTAAACTAACCTACAACTTAAGATAAACCCTAAAACTAACCCTAAACTACCTTAAAACTACCCTACCTTACCCTAACACGCAACTCCTCCTTTCCACAGTCTCCCTCAGATATAGGTTCGTCAAGAACCCGTGGTATGCCAGATGTTAACGGCAAAGGTTGGCCAGCCCACCCTTTACGTCTTGTGACGCAATCCAAATGCTATCTCTCTGGCCGAATTTCTTTGAGAGATAGCCCCTCGAAGTACCTCCCGATCACTGCCCTAAGTTTGTAAGTAAGTTCATATCGTAAGCGTTCGTAATTGTCCCGTTACGTATTTGTCCGTCCATAGAAGGACGGCAGGACCCGTCACCCACACATCACTAGCAAAAAAAAACTTTAGCCGCGCATATCTCTACAATTGATATAACTCACTGAATTTAACTTCACCATTTTATTATATACGTATAAACTTATGTAAAATCCAAAAAAACTAAAAACTAACTCCCTTCTGCTCTTAACACTAAAACTATAAAAAAAATTCAAAATAAACTTAAAGTTAACTTATATTAGTCACGTTTTTTTTTTTTTGAATCCCCCGTTGTCCTGCCGGCAGCACAAGAAAGGATCCTTGTTTCCTTTTATCCTGGAATCGCGCACTCAAAACAGTATTAAAGGCAGAAAGCCCTAACCTTAACATACATTTAAACTAAACTAACCTAACCTTAACACTATATAAACCAAATTCACTTTTAAATTAAAAAAAAAAAATATATATATATAGGCACTTTTTGCGTCCCACGGAGCGCCTCTGGGCGTTGTGTGTCGATTCAGGGACACCCTTGGGGCCCTGTAGTGGCGGAGCACCCAGGCTCTCCTCTTGTCCGTTGAATGTTCTTTTGTCGCTGTTGTCTTATTGTAGTTTTTGTTCTTTGTGTTGTCCAATCGATGTCCTTTGTTATAACTGAGTCGGCTCGTCCTTGGTTTTGTGTGTGTTTGTATGTGTATATATGTATGTAAAGCCAAATGGTGAACCGTATCACTACCGCTTTTCCGGTACCTCGGCTCCACCGCTTTAATGAGATACCGTATCTCCGGCTAGGCCCGTTACGGTTGGCGCTTTAATGTGGGGAAGCGGAGTCCCGACACGCTATCTCGTTAGCTCTGTAGACGGAATCAAATTAGAGGTCACCGAATTCCTTACTAGCACTTTCACCTACCACTGAATAGCCAATATACCACCTATATGTACACTGCAGTACTGCCTTTTGGAACAGATTTTGGGGAAACCGACGTATCTAAAATAAAAATATGAAAAACCTGCCTATCTAATCATAGTGCCAACTCACCCTGCAATTAGAGTTAAAATCTCTTAGGAATGAGATTTAACTCACTGTTTCACGAACCAAAAAAGTTTTTCTACCCTGTGGGTGTTCGCCTTAGGGAATCGACCGCTCGCTCGATTAAGAAAAAACTGCAATTGAATTGCCAGTCAATGCTCTTTGGCCCACTTTTCATTTTTCTTTTCTTCCTCATCCCGTTTTTTTTTTCTCTTCTACCTACTTTTCTTATCTCTCTCTTCTCACTCATTCGGAACATCGAAACTATCTCCACCTTCCAATAGCCCTTTTATCCTACGTCCGTTCACAATGACTTCTCTTGTTTGTTTTGAATTATAACTTCTTCACCTGATACATAAATAAACTTACACTACATCAATAACGTCTTGTCGAACAATAAATCTAATAATATTGAATACAACATAATTAACATAATAATAAAGGGAATAAACATACATATATAACACTAAGTCGTTAAATTTTCCGGGGAATTTAAAAGCTCGCAATTGTGAACGGAGTAAAATAATATCCTATAGTAAAAAAAAAGGAAATATTTTTGCCTGTAAGTTAATGGGGAACAGAGATCGCCATATTGCCGTGGGGTTGCCCCGGGTGTAAGAGCAGCATAGCACCAGCCTGAACCTACCCCAACTGTCAAATGACAATATATCGTGCTGGTGGTAAGTACTACTCCTTACATGTGTTTTATTTTATTTTTGATTTTTATTTTTTTTTGTTTTCTTCCAGATTGGTGCCAGGAATCATTCCTCGATTCCTGGCTTTCCAACAGGCTCCCGTAACACATTTTCATTGTATATGTGGATTTAATGTTGCAGCGCAGCCGTGGTGGGGAATGTTTCAAAGTGGGAGACCTAAGGATTAGTCATCTGCTCTTTGCGGATGATATGGTCATCCTTGGGTCCTCTTAAATCGAACTTCAGCGCGCACTCGAAAGGTTTGTAGCCGTTTGTGATGATGCTGGAATGAAGATCAACGTGAACAAGTCAGAAGTAATGGTCGTTTCCAAAAAACCCATTCAGTGCACTCTGCATATTAGTGGAGTTCCACTGAAGCAGGTGGATAAGTTTAAGTACCTCAGGGTCTTATTCATGAGTGATGGGAAGAGCAATGCCAAGTTATCCTGTAGAATTGGTCAGGCTGGATCAATTTTGAGAGAGCTTGGCCAATCTGTTATAAGGAAGGCTGAACTTAGTGTTCAAGCTAAGCTATCGGTTTTTAACTCGGTGTATGTTCCAACTCTCACCTATGGTGATGCAATTTATGTAGTGACCGAAAGAATAAGATCGCGAATACAAGCTGCCGAAATGAAGTTCCTTCGCGGTGTTGCTGGAATAACTCGTAGGGATCGAGTGTGCACCAGAGTACGCGATGCACTCAATGTTGAGCAGCTACTTCTCCGAACGGAATGATCTATGCTTTGATGGTTTGCTCACGTAGTGCGTATGCCCCCAGACCGGCTTCCAAGACGTGCCGTGGTGTCCGTGCCATCAGGTAGGCGACCCCGCGATAGGCCTAGAAATAGATGGTTGGACTAAGTCCGACATCTCTCCCGGAGCCGTCTAGGGATTGCTCCTGATGAGTTAGAGTCGATGGCGGAGAATCGAGAAGGATGGAGAGTCCACCTGAGCATCCTACCCCCGCGACCCTCATGAAGGATTAGCGGGCCATTGAAAATGTATGTATGTATGTATGTATCTAAAACTAGTTTAGGGTGACGGTACGGACAGACTTGAGAACTACCTTTTTCGGACTTCTGCATAAAAGCAATTTCAAAATTTATCAGACTGTCAAGATCAAAGAATTTAACGAAATCGGTTCTTGCTGTATGTATAATACTTGCTCACATTGTACATACGCGTTCGGTTGGATTTGAAAACTAACGCAACGTCTTCTGTTTTATCAAAAATGCGTTCAAAAGAGCAAACATATTTTCAAACGCAAATAGATCAGATTGTGCAATCGTGGTTATACCGCACTAAAAGGTACGTGTCTGTTTCGCGTTGTCTTAGCGCAAGGGATGTGCTTAAGAAAACTTCTAATGCGAACCATCCAAAAGCTAAAAAACCTCAAAGACATATTCGATGCCAAACAAATAACTTTCCGCTGTGGATCCCCTTCTGCCGACTACATAAATACTATGTGGATCATTACTGAGCAGTGCGGCGAATACCCATCGCCATTTCACCCGCTGTTATCCAACTTTGGAAAAGCAAGACAACAGGGAATTGATTTCCTACTGCCTTGCACAAGAGAGGTATCTCCGATAAAATAGTAGCTATTATCAAGTCTACATAAGTATGATAGGTCCAAGTGTCACTTTCTGCATATAGGAAGGTAGTCTGAATAATTCACGATCCAAAGTGGGATAAGATATATTGTTCTGTTGTGGTTCAGCTCAAGTATGTATTGCTGGACAACAGGCAGAGGAAGTAGAAGATTTTAAATATCTTGGGAGTATTGTTTCGACTTGTAATGGAAGCGAACAGGGCATAGTCAGCCGAATCGGCAAAGCAAGGTCAGTGTTTGGTATGGCTGCACAGAGCTACGACTGATCCGCTCCAATGTTAGATCTGAGCTTTTATATGAGTAGAGCACATGAAAAGTCACCACTATTATCGCGAAAAAACCTGTAAGCGTTCTTTAATATGGTTCCAAGATTTTCTAACGAATTTATGGTCCAGTGGTATCTTCAACAAACATCTTTGCTGGACAACGGATCAGGAACCAATAGACAGAACTGTTTAACGGATGAAGTGGCCGTGGTTTGGTCATACATTCCATTAATGTGATATTACCATGGCTTGTCACGCGATGCAATGAACTCATTAACCCAAGTATTTGGCGTATAACAGTTGAGGAAGAGTCATGGCAATTGGGGAAGAGTTGGAGAGACTCAAAACTTATCGCCGGAAATCGTGCCTTATGGTGCGTATGCGTAATAGAGACCCTTAGACATATTGTTTAAAGGTTTACTGAACGTAAATAAATATCCTTCTTTATTTATACAGTGTTATACATTTCGTAATAATTCATCAAGACTATACATCCCAAATCCCTTGATTATGTTTACCTTCTAACATACATACCGTCATTCAAAATACAAACACATATTTTCCACTGCGCGTAACAATTTGAACACAACCATTAAACTATTATTCATTGAAACCATTGCTTGCATTCACAGTAAAAATATTCGCTTACACATAGACCGGGCAAATAAAACTAAGAATATGTATAAAAATTGTTAAAAAATTGCTCACTCAACTACGAAAAAATTCTACAGAGATACAAAACTTATACAAAACCCATATATAAACGGCCACCGACTGTTTTATTTCCGCGATGAGCTATTCCCTTCTGCACAAATTCAAAATTTATGTTCGTGCAGATAATGCGCTTCTGTGAAACATAAATATCTGTTAGTTTCCAGGAATCTTTTGAATACCTTTTGTTTTATTCGGATGCAATGACGCGTTAAATTGCTTTTGTCCCATTTATCTTTTTATATTAAATGCAACCGTGAATACTCTAGAGTTTATTATAATAGTTTAATCATTGTTCATGACGTGAGTAAAGCCTGAATATTGCTATCTCGGTAAGCCTCTTTTTAAAGGATAATGTGTTCGACTAATTCGCGTATCGTGAAGGTGCATTCGCCATTTAATCGGCTAACAAGGTTTTAAGGAATAATTGGGATGACGAAAAGCTTATGACAAACGACATCACAGATGGCGTTATTGAGTTTTTGGAAGTTCCAGACTCATTCGTATCTATGTTATTTTTATATCATTTGACAGTCGACAAATTTTGCGTCATTCTAAAAAGATTGAACGATTTGATTTTGTTTTAAAGGTTTTACAAAAAGTGGAAGATGGAAGACCAAGCTATACATTTCGAAATATTTTACTGCTCTACTTTCGTAAAGGAAAAAACGCGGATCAAGCTTGTGAAAAGTTGCATAAGTATACGGTGATAATGCTCTATAAGAAAGTCAGTGCCAATGATGGCGCATGAAAATCCATGCTGGTAATTTTAATCTCAATGACGCATCTCAGGCAGGGAGACCCACCGGGGTTAAAGACGATAATACGATGACGGTAATACATGGCACCCTAATACCAACCTCAGTTGACTGGCTCGGCACAGGGACATAAGTCCATAATTAGTAATGGGCGCAGTCGAATGATATAATCTAATCTAAATGTTGGTTTTATTAAAAGATTGGCAATAGTTTTTAGTACCTTCTGATCGCGGAATCACTTCAAGTAGCCTACTGTGTAGAGATTCATAGAGTGCTGTCAAATAATCTAACGATATTTTGGGACCAGGCTCGTTTTATGGCTTCAATAATCTCTTCCGTTTCATCATACTGCCTTCCTCCTTCGTAGACTTTTCTTGAAAGCCAACCCCACACGTTTTCCATGATGTTCAGGTCGGGTGAATATGGCGGCCATGCAAGTAGGTTTACATTTTGGTTCTGAATCCAGGCTTTTGTTGTCCGTGCGTGCGGTATGTATCGGTGCATTGGCTTGTTGGAAAGTCCATCGCTGTCCACCAAACATCTTCGAAAACTGCGGAAAAATTCTTTACAGTATCGATTTGTAAGTGATTGCTGTCATTTTGGAGCTTTGGAAATCCAGCTCCGCAGTTGCGTAATAGCTTATTGCTCCCCATATCATTACACCACCTCCTTTGCTGTGCCGCATTTGAAGATGCATTTCTTCTTTTCTCAAATCATGGAAATAACAGCTGTATCTATAAAGCCCGTCCAAATTAAATTTTTTTTCATCAGAAAAGACGATGGTATGCCACTCTCGATTCCACCTGATGTGACTTGTTGCAAAATCAAGCCGCTGGATTTTACGTGCCGCATTCAATGGTGGTTTCCTCTTCATTTTTTCATAGTCAGGACACTTCGGGTAGGGGTTAGAATATACCCGAGGTAGGCATGCCTGTCGTAAGAGGCGACTAAAATCCACCCTCCGTATACCGAGTATGGCGTATACAAAAAACATGCAATGAACAAAACAAAAGATTTGAATACCCCAGGTGGCAGTCCAGGTAAACTGAAAAATCCACCCTCTTCGGAGGTCGGCTCTACGGATTCTGGGGAGAGCCATTTATTGCACCTTATAAATCCCTTCTCAAAAAGTACAAGGGTATCTCGATCTCCACCAACCAGATCGAACGTCTCCGGAAAAAGAAGTCCACCGGAAGCGCAAACGCGTGAAAAACGGGACTTAGCGAAATCTAAAAGCATTGAGGAGGAAAACGACGTCCTCCGTACCAAGCTTAGCGAAATGGAGCTACTCTATAGTGAGCTTAAGAAAGAGGTAGATTTACTCAGGCAAGAAAATAATGCCCTAAAAAACACGTACCTACAAAAAGAAAATACAGTTAGCCCTCATCGCTCACCTAGTCGCGAATACCATACGGATGAAGAAGAGCTAACACGCGAAACGAATTGGGTCGGAAAGAAACGACCTAGCAAAAAACGCAAAGCTGGTTCCTCACCGGAAGTCGAGCCACAAAAAGATGAAAATCGCAAGGTGATATCTCTGCGAAACAATACGTGGAAAATCAATGTCGATGATGCCAGCGGTTACCGATCAGTATCTAAAAAATTGAATGCCGAAAAGATTCAGTGGTATATTATGAAAATAAGTTAGAAAGACCACTGCGTGTTGTAGCAAGGGGACTCCACCCCTCGTGCACTAAAGAAGATGTAATGAACGACCTTCAAGGCAAAGGCTTTAAAATTCTTGATGCCGTCAATATTATCAAGAAGGAGAAGCAACAGTCGGAGGGAGATCATGAAAAATTGGTAAAGCGCGGACTTCCACTATTCATGCTTAGTTTTGATAAAGACGAAAATAAAGATATTATACATGGTATCAAGACTATTCTAAACATCGTGGTCAAAATCGAACCCATGCGTAAGACTTCCAGATCGATCCCGCAGTGTAAGCGCTGTCAAGGTTTCAATCATACGCAGACTTACTGCGAGAAAGAGCCGCGATGCGTCAAATGCGAAGGTAAGCATCTCTCGGAAGAGTGTCACCTAAACAAACAAACCCCAGCCACTTGTATAAATTGCAAAGGAAAACATCCTGCGAACTATCGAGGTTGCGAAGTGGCGAAAGAGCTTCAAAAACGCCGCGATACGCTAAAAAATTCGATGCGTCCGAATATGAAACCAATCAAGAACAGACCCAAAATAGCTACGAAAAAAGCAGCGAAAGATAGAAAGTCCGTCAATATTAACTTAAGATCGGTTAATGATAAAAAATCCGAAAGTAATAGAGATAAGGTGACAGAAGCAAAATCTCCGAATATTGGCGTGCAGTCTTATGCTCAAGCGGCGAAGACAGTTAAGCGTACGTACACGAGCGACAACTCACGGGAGATCAAAGCAAGAAACCGTCCCAACTTTAATGTAAAGACTCCTTCTCAAGTTGCGACATTGAAAAATGGTGATAGAGGTAGTTCAGAAGATCATGTATCCAATGTTTTTTCCCTAATCCTTGCGAAACTTGAAGAGCAATGCAAAACAAATAAACTAATTTTCGAGAGACTAGTTGCACTAGAAAACAACATTCATAACACGCGCACTTCAACCAGAATATGAAAGAAACGCTTAAAATTCTTACTTGGAACGCTAACGGGCTCATACAAAGACTCGACGAGTTAGAAATATTTATACGAGAAAAAGATATTGATATATGCTTGGTCTGTGAAACTCATCTGACAAAGCAATCGAATATTAAGATAAGGGGATATAGCGGGTATCACGCCTTTCAGCCATCGGAAATAGCCAGAGGCGGATCATCTTTGTTTATAAAAGAATCTATCGAACACTCAGCGGAAGTAAAGATTGAATTAGAAGCAATGCAAGTAAGCACGGTACGCGTTAGAAATAGACATTTTGCTTTCAACATTTCGTCTATATATTGTCCACTGCCATGTAAACTTGAAGAAAGTTATTTCACAAACATCTTCAACTTCTTTAAACCAAATTTTATTATTGGTGGTGACTTTAACGCGAAACACCCCTTCTGGGGCTCAAGGTACGCCTCTCAGAAAGGTAGAAAGCTTTATAATGCGGGTATGCAATTCAGTTGTGATTTTTACTCGACGGGTAAACCAACATATTGGCCAACTGATAGAAATAAGATACCAGATCTGATTGATTTCTTTGTTGTTAAAGGAATATCTGGCAACTGTATAAAAGTTGAAGAAAGCTTTGCTCTCTCCTCTGATCATTCTCCAATCATTATGACGATAAGCGAAGCTCTGATTAAAAAAGTAGGACCGGTCAGATTAACCGGCGCGAAAACTAATTGGGATGACTTTAAAAAAGATATTGAAGCAAATATTGAGCTGAGCGTATCACTTAAAACGCCCTATGAACTTGAAGTTGAAGTAGATCGCTTCGTCGAAATCTTACAGAATGCCGCGTGGAAGAATACTCCCAAACCAAAGAGAACTCCGGCCAGTTACATTCAAACTTATCCGCAGGAAATAAAAGAGATGATTAAGGAGAAGAGAAAAGCGCGTAAAAGATGGCAACAAACTCGGGCTCCGCAACATAAGGCACATCTTAACCGTTTGTGCAACTCACTAAAAAAATCTAGTAAAGACCTTAAGAATAATGAAATACAAACTTACGTAGAAAGTTTAACGGCAGAAAAGGATTCTAACTATTCGCTTTGGAAGGCTATAAAAGGTATTAAAAAACCTCAAATTCAAGCCGCGCCAATTAGGAAAAATCAAGACGAATGGGTCGGGCATGACAAAGGAAAGCGCAAGTTTTTGCCGCCCACCTGGAAGAAACTTTCAAACCGTTTGATGGACAAGCTCTTATTGAAAATATAAATACGTCGTATATATACAATAGCGTAATAAGAAATGCAACACTTACCGAACTCAAGGAAGAAATAAAGAAACTTAAACCTAAGAAAGCTTCTGGATACGACCTAATTACGAAACGCTCTAATTAAGCTTCTGTTCATTATAAACGCCGCACTTAGACTAGAATATGTTCCCAGTCAATGGAAGTCGCCGAAGTTATAATGGTCCGTAAGCCTGGAAAACCACCGAATGAAAAAACGTCTTATAGACCGATTTCGCTTCTTCCAATTATATCCAAAGTGTTCGAGAGAATATTGGTTAGGCGAATACAGCCGGCAATAGAAGAAGGGCATCTCATCCCTGATCATCAATTCGGATTCAGAAGTAAGCATTCTACAGTTGAACAAGTACATCGAAAAATCACTTGAAGAAAAAAAGATTTGTTGACGTTTCTCAAGCCTTTGACAAGGTCTGGCACGAAGGCTTAAAGTTTAAATTACGACAAGTTCTGCCAGAGCACCTATATAGCATTTTGAAGAACTACCTTACGAATAGGCTATTCCGCGTCAAATGTGGAAACGAATATTCAGATTTTAAGGAAATAATGGCTGGGGTGCCGCAAGGAAGCGTTCTTGGTCCAGTCTTATATCTTTTATACACTCGTGATATACCGCAAGTAGAAGGCACTGAGCTAGCTACATTTGCTGACGACACTGCTATCTTGACAGTAGGTAAAACGGTCGAAGATACTACAGAAAAACTGCAAGAAGCTTTGGATATAGTAAACGAATGGACAAAGATTTGGCGAATCGCACTCAACGAGACCAAATCTGTTCATGTAAATTTTACTTATAAGAAAATAAATAATTTGCCGATCTTTTCGAACTCGGTTCAAATCCCATTTGCAAACGAGGCTAAGTATCTTGGAATGACACTTGATACAAAGCTGAAATGGAAAACGCCCGTAAAGAAAAAAACGCAAAGAATTAGATAATAAATATCGAGAAATGTATTGGTTACTTGAAAAATATTCCAAGCTTAATATATATAACAAACTGCTTTTATATAAGCAGGTGCTAAAGCCTGTATGGACATATGGTATACAACTCTGGGGTTGTACCAAAATAAGTAACATTAAAATTTTACAAACTTTTGAGAACAAAGTGCTAAGGGGTATTGTTAATGCGCCATGGTATATCCGAAATAGCGATATCCGCAGAGATCTTGGCATTAAAACACTCGAAGACGAAATCAAAAACTACGCGAGAAAGCATAAAAGTCGACTAGAAAGTCACGTTAATATAACAGTCCTCCAAGTTTTGGATGAAAGAAACTTACTTCGCCGTCTACGAAGAATCAAACCTTTCGACTTAGCGCGTTAAGTAACCGCGTCTAAACTGCGGAGCTAGCAGGAACTTCTAATGGGAAGGTACCTGCAAAACGCCATTATTTCGCGAAACGAAAACTACTTGATAAGTCGAATACTTAGTTGTAGTAAATATAAAAAACAAGTCTGTTTTGAAGGGAGGTTTTTTAGTGGGTAAGAATCCCACACTACTATGAGCACGCGCTGTCGATCCTCATAGTGTCTTGTTGAAGATTTTCACCTACCATCAGAAAAAAAAAAAAAAAAAATGTCATGGCGAATATTTAAGTTTCTGCCTTAATTTTACTTACGGAGAGCCTTGAATATGAAGCAGCTCTCAGTATCGCCCGCCTTTGCTGACATGTTGTTGCTTTGCTGACTCTTCCTTTGCGGTTTTTCCATACTTCTCCGGGTCCTTAATAAAGCTGTGTACAACAGTGGTGCCTCTTCCAATCTTGCTGACTATGAAACGGATGGATTTTCGTTGTTCCCGGTAAGCTCGAATTTTGCCTATTTCCTCCTTGGTTAATGTCTTTCCTTTACCCATAGTTGTGGATTGTATGAAGTTATTTCTTGAACTAAGCTCTCTTATACTCGAACTATCCTTTTATTTGATTTAAAACACGGTAACAGGTAGATTAAGCTACTGTTCGTAATCAAGTGACACAAAAAAAACAGGTAAATTTGATGACCTTTTTGGGAAAAGCGTCATAAAAGTTGCATTTATCAACTTAATCCCATTTTGGTTTTTCCCAGGTTAGCGAAGGGTTTGAAAATTATCGTAAAATTAATAAAAAAAACTGCCTGTTCGTAATCAAGTGAGACGGAGCGTACGAGAAGCACTCATACTCGTACCTCGAATGATCCTTCGATTATATGGATCACTCGAGTACTTATGTCTCGATTCTTTAAATCATTCGATTATGCCCATCACTATCCATAATGGACGTATATCCCGCTCTAGTGGGACATAAGTTCCAACTGGAATTATGGACCTATGTCCCTATGTAAGTTCACAATTTTGTGAAGATTTTTTTTCGCAATACTTACGTATTTTATTGAATATAATATGAGCGCAGGGACATGCATATGTCCATATTTTCTTATTGCCGAAGATAGGACATACATAAGACCACAATGCATAAACAGTCCAATGAGTATGGGGGGCATGCGGCCTTCTGCAAACACCCTGCTTGGGGTTACTGTTGATTTGAGGTAGGTGCGGGGCTGGACATATGCAAAGTTTATTTATACCCATGTTTCGCATGAATTTAAATAAACTTTACATATCCATGTTTTGCATGGATGTAAACAAACTTAGCATATACCCAACCTCGCACCTATCTCAAATTCAATAGTGACCCCAAGTAAGGGGTTCTAGGGGGTCAACATGCCCCCCCATATATATTCCGGTTTGAGAGTACTGAGAGTGTACATCAAACTCTCAAATCGTATTTAGTTTAAGAGAATTGGATAAAGTAAAGCAAAAAATTAGAGCGCATTATCGCATCATAGTAACTATACTGAAGTAAAAAAAAAAAAAAAAATTCACTAGCTTATCACGTGCTCTTCTTGTTTTTGTGAGTTATCTTAAGTACGTCTAAGAAAACAGTTAGATGGGACATAAGTCAATAACTCGATTTTGAAGTTATGTCCCATTAGAGTGGGACATGAAGTATGTAAGTAAATTATGGACTTATGTCCCGGAGACTTAAATATGTCTCTGCGCCGACTGGCTTCAAATATTTTAGATAATATCCCTGCCCGGCCTAAGAAGGAAGCAGGCCCTGATCAAAAAATTCCCCAATATCCAAGGAATATACAATATTTTAAGTACTTTAAATCGTACTTACATATATATAGGGTGCTTTTTAAGCCAGTACTAACTTTGATTTTGAACAAAACGCTGCCATTCATTTATGTTCAATTGAGAGAATACATTCTGCAATTCATTTTTAAATACAACTTCAGGCATATGCCCATCACGACTGGATCTGATGAATGTCATCCGAAAGACAAAGTTTTCGACCACTTTTTCAAGCATTTGTGGCCGTATGTCCTCAACAACATGAATAATGTTAGCTTCATATGCTTCGATTGTTATTGGTTTGTCAGCGTAGACTTTAAAATCCCAAGATCTTGGAGGCCAATTTACAAGTTCATTTCGCGAAATTATGGCTTCATCGAATATTTCCTTCAATAAACTGATTGTGTCGGTTGCTGTATGGGACGAAGCGCCATCCTGCTGGAACTACATCTCTTTTACATTCATGCCATTTAATCAGAGAACAAAAAGTCATTAATCATGGCTCTATAGCGAATATCGTTGACGGCAGCACGCTGATTAGCCTCATTTTTTTGAAAAAATATGGCCCATGACTCCACCAGCCCACAGACCGCACCAAACTGTGCATTTTTCGGGATGTAATGACGCGGCGTTTCGATAATCTCATGTAGATTATTTTCGCTCCAAAAGTGACAATTTTTGCGTATTGGCATACCCATTGAGCCAAAAAATAAACCGCATCGCTGAACACAATTTTTCAATAAAACAGCGAATCCAATGCCAGTTGGTTTTCGCCCCATTCACCAAAATTTCGACGCAAACGATGGTCATTCAATTGCTTCAGTTGCGATGGCTTCAATTCTTGCACTGCTGGATTTTGTAAGCCTTCAAACCAAGATCATTGCGTAAAATTTTCCAAAAAGTGGACGGGCAAAGACCAAGCTTTTGTGAACGGCGTCGGATCTTCTTAACCAATCTCCTGAACAGATCCAATATTCTCTTCAGTACGCACTCTTTTTATGGTGTCACTGCATCTTGCAAAGAAAATATTGCGCGGAAACGGTCAACAATACGGCGAATAGCGGTCTTAGATGGTCGATTCTGAGTTTAGCCCCTAAAGAGGAAAGACGAAAAAATGTCGAGTTGTTTCGTTTGCAAAGTTAAAATTGTCAGGGACTCGAGTAAAATAAAATGCAATGAATGCAGCAACAGAGTGCGCGAAATTAAAACCAGCCGATATTGAACACCTTGTATAAAATAAAAAAAAGTGTGGAATTGTTCTGTGTGCACTCTTAAAAGGCGCAATGAAACGGGGAGATTATCTTTGTCATCGACAACGTCATATGAAGGTGACACCACTAACATCACTCTCAAAGAAGTCTATGACCAAATCACTGAGCTAAGAAAAACACTCTCTTCCACCGAGATTACGCTTAATGGAATGAACTAGACGAATGCAAAGAACGTCTCAGCAGCGCAGACTGGTTGATTCATGCCAACTATTTGGAGATCAGCAACGTACCGGCAATCGACAGTGAATGCGTAATTGACACAGCTGTAAACATTATTAACACTGTGTTGGGACTGCAAGTAAACAAAGAAGACATTGACCTTTGCTACAGAAAAAAACTGCGAGTAAACGGCAAGCTTTCTGATTCTGATGTGTTGGTACTGAAAACGCTGCGAACATGTACTAAGAAGAAAATTCTCACTACGATGAATGCTAATAGGAAACCAATTAAAGCTAATTTCATCACGCCTTCTGCTAAGGGGAATATTTATATAAACGAGTTGAAATATCTTCTTAAGGAAGCTAAAACAGCAAAGAAGCAGTTAAATTATGAGTTTCTCTGGGTGCGACGTAGAAGAATTATGATGAGACGATCAAATGGAACTGAGGTAAAATATATAAGGAGTCTAGAAGATCTTAGAACATTATAGTAAATCTAAATCCAAATCCTATCTTAAAAATTAATATGTTACGTAACTTTAATGACCTCTATGATCCAATTTGTGTGAATGACTGTAATGAAACTTATGTTGGTACGAGATTTTGTAGTTCAAACTTAGACTTAACAATTGTGCATCAAAATATAAGAATTATGAGAATGAATTTCGATAACTTTTGTGCTCACTTACATAATTGCTTTGCTACATTGCCTCAAATTATTGTCTTAACGGAAATCTGGGTTTTTGATAACGAAGTCTATAATGGCTCTATTCCCGGCTATTGTGTGTACCCAAATTGTAACGAAACTTATCCATCGGCAGGTACGGTTGTGTTTGTTAAAAGTGATCTTGAAGCAGAAGATACATTCACTCTAGATATTGAAAATGCAGATTGTGTCGTTTTAAAATTAAAACTGGGTAAGAATTTATTTGTGACTTTTGTTTGTGTTTATCGACTGTAGTTTGTGCATAGTAGTATTTTTCTTAATCAGCTCGAAGGTTTATTGTGCTCTATTAATTGCGGGAATGTTTGCTTAGTGGGGGACATAAATATCATCATACTTAATCTTCCAAGGGACTCTGATGACTATATGCTTTTGTTATCCTCACTAGGTTTTCGTTCGCTTATAAATCTTCCTACAAGAATAAGTGATAAAACAAAGTCATGCATTGACCACCTCTTTCTCAAGTCCAGAGATTTTACCAATGTCTATCCGTATATTTTGGAAGTAGGTAAAACTGACCTTTATTCAATCGGCGTTGCTTTTAAAAATGCTTTAAGAAAAGCTTCCACTGGTGATAGTTCGAACCAATCTCTAGTACTTGTGAAAAAGAAACTTTTCAAATTAAATTTTCTAAACTAATTCGGTGTCTGTATATAGAAAGATGGGATTCTGTGCTTAGTTCGGAATGTCCTGATAGTGCTTTTTCAATCTTTTCAAAAAAACTTAAAGGATATATAAGCGACTGCAAAAGTACTAAGCAAAAGAATAAATTTAATAAAATTAAACCTTGGATCAGTGATGGGATTTGCGCAAAAATAGAAGAAAAAAATATATTCTATGCAAAGATAAGAGCAGAATGAACCAGCCTTTAGTTAAACAGATGTATAGAGAGCTACAAACTAATGTGCGGGATCTTACAGATAGGCAAAAAATTGAATACTATAGCAACAAATTTGCAGAATGTCGGTATAATCCTAGAGAGAAATGGCGTATTGTCAATAATATATTAGGCTAAGACAAAAAAGACTCAGATTTAAAGTTTCTTAAACTAGGCAATCAAATCGTCAGTAGTAATGAGGACTTAGGCAACGGAATGAATGCTTTCTTTAAAAATGCGACTGAAAAATGTAAACCAAATGTATGTATTCAATTAAATGAGAGTAATGGGAGATTTTTACTTGATAATACGAGTTCACTTTCTTTTTATTTTGGGCCCATTAGTAATTCAGAGCTTCTCGCTATTATTAACGGATTGAAAGCTAAGAACTCATGTGGAATAGATGACATTAGTACCGTTATCATCAAGAAGATAGGAAAGTTAATAGTAAATCCCTTGAGGCACATTGTTAACCAAAGCTTTCAATGCGGAATATTTCCTGATTGCCTTAAAACCTAGTTAATTATTCCGATTTTTAAAAAATTTGATCCAAGTGACCCAAACAACTATAGGCCGATATACTTGCTATCGGTCTTCTCAAAGATTTTTGAAAAGGTAATAGTTAGCAAAATGCTTAGCTTTTTTGAAAAGACTCGACTTTTTAATAAGTTCCAATTTGGTTTTATGAAAGGTAAGTGCACTGAAGATGCAATTGTGGCCTTTTTAAAGAGAATTTATAGTGCTCTAGATAATAATCAAAAAACGGTCGCACTATTTCTTGATTTAACGAAAGCCTTGGATTTAGTTAATCAGGACTTATTATTTCAGAAACCCAGTAACGCTGGCTTTAGAAGCAATATATCCGAATGGTTTAAGTCCTACTTGCTTAATTGAAAACAGTGCGTTAGGGTAAATGAATTTGTAAGCAAGGAAGAAGTCTGTCCAAATACTGGTGTCCCGCAAGGGTCAGTTCTAGGACAAATCCTTTTCCTTGTTTACATTAATTCCATATTCAACCTACCTATCAACGGCCATTAATGCAGAAAATTCTTTTATTACGATTCGAGACCAAATGAATTCTGATCTACATTTGCTAGGTAACTGGCTTAATTACCATCAACTTATACTTAGCCCAAAGTCTAAGGCTATGTGTTTTTCCTTGTCCAACCCTAATATAATAATGGAAGGCATTACATCTCATCATTTTAGTTGTAATAAGCTGCACTGCACAAACAAATGGTTTACTTTTGAGTTCGTGAAGGAGTTTAAGTACCTAGGAGTTATTATAGATAACAAATTAAACTGGAAGTCACACAAAATGTCCCTAAGAAAAATTCTATACATATCTTTAAACAAAATGTATCACTTGCGTAAGCTTGTTCCTCATAGTTTACTCTCAGATATCTACTACGCATTGGTCCAATCACGGCTTGAGTATGGTCTTGCTTGCTGTGCCTATATAAGTAACCTGAGTCCTATTATTACAGCTCAGAAAAAAATAATTCGATTATTGCTATGTAAAAACAGATTTGAGCCCTCATTGCCCCTATTTCAATCAGCGAAAATACTACCACTTCGTTACCTCTTTATCTACAAAGCGCTTAAAGCATTTTTTGTTAGAAGTGGTAATATTCACTTTAGAAGAAATGGAGTCTATTCGTTGAGAAATGGGTCTACAGTTGATCTTCCTAGGGTTAATAAAGAGCACAATCGACGTTTTCTGACTTCTATAGCACCTTACATTTTTAACAAACTGCCGTCAGCAGTTGGTTACTTTCAAGATCTGAGGTTGAGACTCTACTTCAAGTTATATCTTAAGGTACTATTTATTTATGTTTAATTCACATTTTACGATCGTTCTTCTCTTGGTATCTTTGTTTTCCAAAACAATTATTTGCATGATAAAAATGATATTTGCATTTCGCTGTACATCACGTTCTCCTTTTTCGTCTTCCCTTTTCGGCTTTAATCTATCGATTTTAATATTTTTAATAGTCATACACTTGGTACTGGTTGTATTATACCACAAAGTGTATTATTTCCATATTTCGTGATTATTATACCCAGAATTCATCTATATTATTATATATGTATCTATTATCATAATGTATTACATTCAAATTCTTTTATCATATCTTGAATGAATTGTTATATTGAAATGGAAATAAAAAAATCTTGAAATCTTGAAATCTTGAATCTTGATTATGTCGGGTGTAATATGGTGCAAGAGCTCTATAAGTTAGGCGTACAGAACTATAATTTTGGAACCAAATGTCTAAAATTTGGTAACGTTGTTGAAGCGTGTATACTTACTCACTTACGTAGGTGGCACTACAGTTCGAGGTGGACCTGGGTCTCAACCATCAAGCCTCTCCATTTAGCTCGGTCTTTAGCTAATTACCTCCAGTTACGCACTCCAAGTTGGTTGAAGTCCTCTTGAACTTGTTTGCGCCACGTACCGCGAAGTCGTCTTCTTATGCGTCGCCCCTCCGGGATAGATTCAAAAACTCTGCGGGACGGACCGTTGGTGTCTCCATGTCCTAGCCATCTCAGACGTCCAATATGCAGTTTTTTGACTAGGTCGATGTCGCCGTATAGCTGGTATAGTTCGTTATTGAATCTTTTCTTCCAAGGATATCTTCATCCTCTTTTAATAAAGTCCATGTTTCAGCATCGTAAAGCAGTACTGGGATGATCAGAGTTTTATACAGAGTCTCCTTAGTTATTCGAGATAGAGCTTTACTAATACTTACTTACTTACTTAGATGGCGCTACAGTCCGGGGTGGACCTGGGCCTCAACCAACAAACCTCTCCAGCCAGCACGGTTATGAGCCAGCTACCTCCACGCCAAGTAGGTTGAGGTCCCCCTCCACTTGTGTGCGCCACCTACCGCGAAGTCGTCCTCTACTGCGCCGTTGATCCGGAGTGGGGCTCCATCCGCTCTAAATGACCCAACCATCTTAATCGCTGTATGTGAACTCTTCTGGCTAAGTCGATGCTCTTCTATAGCCGTCTAGTTCAGAATTTCACGTTCTCCTCCACTTACCGTCTATGAAGATGGGACCAAAGATCACTTGAAGAACTTTTCTCTCAAAATAACCAAGGGCATCCTCATCCGGTTTTGATAAAGACCATGCCTCTGCGCCATACGGCAGGACTGGGATGATTAGTGTCTTGTAAAGAGTTACCATGCTGGTTCGAGATAGAGCTTTGCTACTCAATTGCCTTCTTAGCCCATAGAAACATCGATTGGCAAGAGTAATACTTCGAGTGATCTCCCTACTGATGTTATTTGCGGAGTTCACCATAGAGCCTAGGTAGACAAAATCCTTTACTACCTCAAAATTATATCTGTCTAGTGTAACGTTCTGTCCAAGACGCCGATGTTGGGTGTCCTTTTTGGTAGACAGCATATATTTTGTTTTGCTTTCGTTGACCGCTAGACCCATCTTAGCTGCCTGGATCTCAATACTCGTAAATACCCCATTGACGGCCCGCTGAGTTCTTCCGATTATGTCAATGTCATCGGCATAAGCGAGTAGTTCTACAGACTTGTAAAAGATTGTAACTCCGGCTTGTGAGTTTCGTACAATTCTCTCAAGTACTATGTTAAAGAGATCGCATGATAGCGCGTCACCTTGTCTAAGACCTTTCCTGACATCGAACGGTTCGGTGATGTTCTTACCGACTTTGATGGAGCAGCGAGAGTTCTCCATCGTCATTCTGCACAAACGGACGAGCTTGGCAGGGATGCCAAGACTAGACATGGCTCTTTATAACTCGTCTCTATGCACGCTATCATAGGCAACTTTGAAATCGATGAAGAAGTGGTGCGTATCGATTTTATATTCATGGGTCTTTTCCAAGATCTGCCGTAGTGTGAATATTTGGTCAATGGTGGACTTTCCAGGCCTGAAACCGCACTGATAAGGACCTATCAGGTTGTTGACGATCGGTTTTAGGCGTTCACACAATACGGCAGACAGGATCTTATATGCGATGTTGAGAAAACTACCTCTGTAGTTGGCGCAGTTCAGAGGGTCTCCTTTCTTTACTAATGAATAGCTTTAGAAGCGCAAAAAATTAGCGATTGACAAGAGTTTTCGCTTTATTTTTGCGCTGATGTTGTTTTTAGTGTTTATAGCAGAGTCATGGTATACAAAGTCCCTTACTACCTCGAAGTTATAGCTGCCCA
This sequence comes from Brachypalpus laphriformis, assembly GCA_945910035.1. Taxonomy (NCBI): domain Eukaryota; kingdom Metazoa; phylum Arthropoda; class Insecta; order Diptera; family Syrphidae; genus Brachypalpus; species Brachypalpus laphriformis. The sequence continues at coordinate 193,864,965 of OX246754.1, read as the reverse complement.
CTGTGACGTTCTGTCTAATTCATCGGTGTTGATTGTCCCTTCTTGTTGACAGCATATACTCGTACTTGATTTTGCCCTCGTTTATCGCTACACCCATTCTGGCCGCTTCTGCCTCAATACTTGCAAACGCACTGGTGACAGCCCGCTAAATTCTTCCAATTATGTCAATATCATCGACGTACGCAAGCAGGTGGTTTGTCAGTTCCGCACAATCCGTTAAAGTACAATATTAAGGAAGTCGGATGACAGCGCGTCACCTGGTCTAATACTTTTTTGACATCAAAGGTATCGGTGAGGTCGTTACCTACCTGGATGGAGCAGCGGGCGTTCTTCATCGTCATCCTGCAGAGACGGACAAGTTTGGCAGGGATGTCAAAACTAGACATGGCTCTATAAAGCTCTTCTCTATAGATGCTGTCATAGGCGGCCTTGAAATCGATAAAGAGGTGATGAGTCTCGATTCGAACTTCTTGGGTTTTCTCCAGGATCTGCCGAAGTGTGAAGATTTGATCGATGGTGGACTTTCCTGGCCTGAAACCGCGCTAATAGGGTCTAATCAGGCTGTTGATAAAATGTTTCAGGCGTTCACCCAATATCGCAGAAAAGATCGTATATGCGATATTGAGGAGACTGATGCAACTATAATTGGCACAGTTGAGGGGGTCTCCTTTCTTGTGGATCGGGCAAACTATACTGCGATTCCATTCATCAGGCATACACTCGTCTGACCAAATCTTACAGATGATTCATCACCAGCTGCCTTGAAAAGTTGGACCGGCAAGCCATCAGGTCCAGCAGCCTTGTTGGATTTTAGCTTGGGTATTGCTATCCTCACTTCGATTTGGTCAGGTGGGTGGAAATTTTGACTATCATCGTCTATGTTGAATGGTTCATTCTGCCTGACAGCGGAATGTTGGTCTTCGTTGCCGTTATACAGTCTGCAGAAGTAGTTTTTTCCATATTCTCAGCACCGACTGTGATTCTACTACGAGGCTTCCATTTTCATCTCTACTGGTTTCTGTACGGGTATTGCTTCTCTGACACATTCTTTTTAAGTTTTGGTAAAACTTCCGTACATTGTCCTTGGAGTATTAGCCCTCAATATTCTCGATCACGCGCTTCTTATGCTCTCTTTTCTTCTTTTGAAGAAGCCCATCTCTTTCGCCCGTAGAGCTCACGAGCAGCCCTCGTCTTCCTTTGCAGCGGCGCTTTAGATGCCTCTTGTTTTGCTGCATGCACTCCCCGGCATTCTTCATCAAACCAGGGTTTGCATTGTAGTGGACGAGCGGGACCCAGCACATCAGTCGCGGCGTTTCTGATGGCATGTTGGCAGCGTTGCCATTGGTCTTCGGTACTTGATACTGGCGGCATAGGGGTGATTGAGAGATTTCGGGATACGCGTCCAGCGAAGACTCGGGAAGCGTGTATGTCATCACTATAAAATTGCAAAGACTACTGAATAAAAATCACACTGACAGTTTGCAATCTGACAATTGATTTGGCAGATATAACTATCCGAAGTTAGTACGGGCTTAAAAAAAAAAAACACATATATATTGCACACATTTGGCGCAAGCTTCTCGCACTCCACTCCACTCATGTTGTGTGCGTTATATTTTTCGAACAAATAGAAGGGGCCTACAGTTTTCGGCCGTATCCGAAGGGTAATTTTTTTTTGTTTTTGAAGAGATTTCCATGACAACAATACCCTCGGATGTTTGTCAGAAGTTCGCTAGAGGTGGGACAGTGAAAAAAACGGTTGGTGTTTTCTGAGATTCGAACATTGAAACTCACGCGACTTAAAAAGTACTAGTATCGCGTGTGGTCGAAATTCGACTAAGGGGAAATAAACGAACAGCCAGAGAAACAACGCTATGTATTTGTTTGCATAATTTTTTTTTGTAATATCCTCCCGTGCAGCGAAGGCAAATAGATCTAAACTCATACAGCCATGAACGTGATCAAAATGCTTTCATTTAATTAGTTATAGCTTTTTGTATGCGGAAATCATGTGTGCATGTTCACTTTATTTTACCTGACTTAACGGTAACATACGCCCACGATTTTTTTTCTTTTTCTGCATATCTATTTTTTTTTCCCGAGGGTAGGTGAAAAATCTTCCATACACACTATGAGAATAGCAAGCGCGTGTTCATAGTAGTGTCAGATTCTTACTGACTAAAAAAACACCACCCTTCGATATAAATTTGTTAGATATCGCAACTAAGTAATAACTTATCAAGCAATTTTTCTATCATGAAATAAAAACGTTTGGCTGGTTACTTTCCACTGAAAGATCCTGCATATTCCGCAAACTAGACGCGGTTAATTCTTATCTCGCCAAGTCGAGATATATATGTGCATATCTATGGCACAGTACCTTTCGAATGATATAAGTTTCATCCCCCTGCTTTTATAATAAATACTAGAAAAACGTACGATCAATTTTGTGTTCACGTATTAATATATGAGATTAGAAAGTATTATAAATTTTAAACCGAAATCTTTAACAATCTGGATATTGGCTATATGGCGGTCAACGAAAAACATCACTGTATTGTTATTTAAAACTCTGCAAATTAAAGTAGTATGCCTAGTCAGCAGTTTTACTATCGCATTTATGTTCACACGGGAAAACTGTATGAACGACCTGCTGTTCTTTTTCTTCCTTTTATCAGCGAGGTTATGATCCGAAAACAAGGGATCACAACCCTCTCCTTCTACTGGGGATGCTGCCGCGTACATAACTTGCGCAGCGTTCCGATATACTAACGACTGCCCCAAAGCGCGCACCTTGAAGGACTTGAAGTAGAATAAGTACTGCAAGAGCTATAAGAATGAAGACAAATTCATGTGCCACCTAAATTTCGAGTCTTCTGCTGCGGCCAACACAAGTAAATTTGAAGTGATGGGCCTCATGGGATTCATGTCTCTAGCTGGAAGGGCTAGTCAAGGGTATACTCTTTTTAGTTTGGCAGAGCTATCAATAATGGGTATAACAAATCTAAGTGGTATTGTAGCTTACGTGAGTGGTGATTGTAGCCCTACGGCTTTCATTTACCTAACCTAACTTAATGTTTCGGCATTAAACTAGAACTGATGGTACCAATCTCCTTATCCACTATATTGTGTAAGCCTGATAATGGTTTGTCAGGAAAGATTGTGACAAGATGTCCTCGAAAGGGCTTTGTGAAACTATACATATATCCCTTTCCGGACGAAGTAAAATTTTTGTGAAAAAGAAAAGTTTTCATAGGATATTTAGTACAAAATAAACACAAAATTATTAAAAAAAAAAAATGTTCATTTGAACGTTTTTGAAAAAAAAATAGGTGGTTCCACTATGGGAAGGAACTATGCTGAAAGAAATGTGTATGTGGAACGTGGTTCCACAGTGGAACAATTGAGCTCCAAGGGGTTATTCTCATACGCAGACTACATTGAGGCCGCGTCTACTCGATTAATCTAGCGCATTTTTTTTCCTTCTGACTCTATTCATAACGTATCTTTGAACTGCTTTTTTAACATTGTCCATACTCGCAGCAATTTCCTAACACTTACCTACCCAAAATTCAACATCGAGTCATGTTCAAGCTATTTCCTGCTAATATCAAGCACAGAGACTCATGCAAACGGCGGTAAAGATGTTCATCTGCAGTTTTTTTTTTTACTCGTAAAATCCATCACACGTATACACGTATTAAATCCTTTATTTATTCGCTTTACGAAAAGCAATCCTATTCGAAACAAACTCATTTAAATCCAACTTTGACGAATTAGTAAAACTTTTAATGAACTTCCTTTCCCAAGGACATTTGCGCATCTTTCTCAGAATAAAAGTGCAGCGTTGCAAATTCCTTGCAAAGAATTGTAGCAGAAGCATTGCATTCCATCTAGATACACCCGCCCCTCTTTGGATTCCAGCTGAGCTTGTGCTATTCTTTTAATGAACTCTCGGCATAGTCTAAAACCCGAAACGTACTCTGTCCATAAACTACTGAGCGCAGAATCTAAAAGATTTATGCATTCGCTTCGTGTCTTGAGTGCAACCATAAAACGCGGTCGAGACTCCCAGGAATAAATATAAGGAATACCCATCCAGCTTTGCATATTTTCTAGTTGTATTTGCGCCCTCCGGCTCCCGGCGGGGGATGGTTAGTTAATTTCACTACTCCTTGCAGAAAATTTCCTCTGGCACACTCAGTTCACTTTTGTGGGCAATTAAAATGCAATTATTCTGCCACTAAGCCATTAAAGGATTCATGCGGAACCACACTACCGCTTCGCTATCAGTAGCTATGTATTATAGCTACTTGGCTTATATTCCCCTCCACTCTATCTGGAGGAGGTAATTAAATTTTGACGTTGATAAAGTGGAGCTCCTTCTAATGTGTATAGTGTACGCGTGGAGTGGGGGAAGGGTTGCCTTTGCCTAGGTACCATGTGTATACCACTTGTCGGAGAATTTAAAGTGTCTGGCTAATAAAAGGATGTAAAAAGTTTAAATTAACAAATGTTACTCAAAAAGTCCTGGAAAACTATTTCATAGAACTAAGATGACACTTAAAGATTGATGAGTATGCTTGAATGTCGGTGCCCAAGGAACTTGGACTTTAATAATGAGCACCATTGGTTTGCTGTATATGGGCTTACACAATTTTAATTAGGAAAATCCTACTTATAAAATATTGTCAAAATCGGCATTTTGGTAGAATTTCTAAATCAACTGTCACTGTGGAGAAACTTTTGCGACAGCAATTATTATCAGTCATTGGTATGTATCAACTGAATGGCGATTAAGACCGCATTAGGTACTAATATACTCGTAGTATTAAATTCCAAAATAAAAGGCTACAACAGTCTTAATAAACATTTGTGCGGCTCACTTAATATTCCCCGTACGGTGGGAGACTGTTATTTGATTTTACCTGTACATTGGTGAGAATTAACTGCAGTCATCCAAAGAACCAGGTATTGTACCAACATACTAAGGGATCGCATAGTCTGGCAACAATTTAGGAGCCTTATTGTTTACGTAACGGAAGCAATCAGCAGTGCCATGTCGCCGAACGTAAATAAACACTGAATGCTGTGAAAAATCGACTCGTCACCAGAGCAGGAAATCTTATTGGAAGCCATGTCATCCAGTTAGCTGCTGACACCTGTATGTGAATCAAAGAGAGGATGCAACTTAAATTACGCATTGCACCCACTTCTGCAGAGGAAAACAATGAGCTCGAGTCTCTGTACCACATGACTATGAGAGAAGTCCACTGTAGTCCGCGTAACCAACGAAATATCATCAACGCACAGTCTGTACAAGCTGAAAAAGCAGCAAGTACTCGCGTGAATAAAACCCTGTCCAGAATCACCGAGGACCTGATAGATGGTAACAGCTTGCGCCAAAACCTATTTAAGAGTTTGGTCGGGTCTCTGCTGATTTTTAATAGGGCCAGCTTAGGAGATGGAGAGGTGAAGATAAGTTTTTCAATGCCCAACATTTCAGAATTCGCATCGCGCCTCCTAGCAAGAATGAAATCATTGCCGCGATTAAAATATTCAACCCAAACAAGGCGGCATGATTTTACGGCCTTCCCGCCTCTACAAGGCTCCGGTCGCAGAAACTGCAGACCTTCCATTAGTTTTGAATATTTTTGGAATAACAATACTTTTTCCGAAAAATAGAGAAAAAGAACGCTTGTCAAGCTCCAAAAGAAAAGCAATTACACAGAGCGTGAAAACTGGAGAGGCATTTGCTTGCTTCCTGCAATTGCTAAAATAAAAGCCAGCATAATCCTCGAAGACTTTAAATGACATCTAGAAAGTACTCTCGACAATGAACAGGTAGATTTTCGTTCTGGATTCTCCTGCGTTGACGACATTACGTACTTACGAACGTACTGCATAGGGGCAGGTTGTCGGAAGAATTTGAAGCCCGTTGCATTGGAAGTGCCGTCTCGATTGACGGTGCTACTGAGTTAGATGTTAGTAGCCATAACAGGCGCATATCTAAAGCAAAGCTTGCATTCGGTATGTTGTCTATAATACGGAAAAGTATTGCAATTAGCATAACCAATGTGGAATCGGTGTTGTTCTATTTTACAGTACCTGGAAAGTGATCGTCAACGTAACAAAATAGGTACAAGCTTTTGATAGTTCTTGTTAAAGAAAAATGTTGTGAGTGTTCTGGCCAAATCATATCTGAACCAAACATCTTTTTTAGAGAACGGGGCAAAAACGTAACGATGTGTTTATAAAAAAAAAGTGGCAGTGGATTGGTCACAAAACCAAACCTTAAAACAGATTCTTTTCAGGGAAGTCTACAACCTCTAATCCCGCATACCGTCTATGGACTTAAGGCAAAGCATTCGATACGGTTAATCACTGCTCTTAATGTTTAGGCTTAAGCGTATTGGCGCCCACCCTTTTGTTAAGGTAGCTCTTGTTTTTTTTAATCAAACATGGTTTGAATGGTAAAGCCAATTTTTCCCATTGGAACACGTTTCAATGTATTGTACATGCCCACACATTACTTAGGTGTACCTCAAGGTAGTCATCTGGAACCTTTACTTTTGATTCTTTTCGTCAATGCCCTCCCAATCTTGCTGCAAATTAGCTGATCTCCCTTTTTGTCGGTGTGAGTTATATTATACAAGGATACAAGATCTCGTTCGTTAAATCCTGACGTTATTGCCTTTGTGTCATACCTGGTTTTCTTACGGTCTAGCAAGAGACCTTATCTTCGCACTGACACTAGGTAGTCGGACTGCTCGACGAAACAAGATTTCGGATGGAGTATAGCTGGTAGTCCCCTAAGACCTTGGAGAGATGTTCGTTCAGTGTTCTGTTGAAATGCTCTACCATCCCGCCAGATTGTGAATGAAGCGGAGTCGTCCTCGTTTTTTTAATTCCTAGTAGTTTCGTCTCTAATCAGAATGCAATTCCATAGGCACGCCAAATCTGCTCACTTAGTTGTTGACAATCTGCTCTACGATGGTCATCGCTTTTTTGTTAAGGATGGCGAATGCTCCGACCATTTGCTGAAGTAGTCCATGAGAACTAGGATGTAACGGTTGCCATTGTAAGTTATCGCAAATGGGCCGGCGATGTCGGCGGCGATCCATGAACTTCTACGTTAATATCGGCTCGATAACCGCATCTTCTTTCTGAGAGTTGCGGATTTCCCCTGCACTGCAACCGGCTATAAGTTCGGCTTTTAGCCTATGGTTTTTCTCGTCCTATCGCACACAATGCTTACAGTCGATCGTACATGGTCGCTGGGATAACGCATCCGCATTAGAATGGAGTTTTTCTTTACGATGCTGTATTTCGAAGTCGTGCATCTGCAATCAATGAATCCGTCTTGCGACCACACCTTTCGGATTCTTGCACTGCAGCAATCATTTTCGAATCGCATAGTTTGTGCTCAAAGGGAACTTTCGGTCGTACAGGTATTTTTGAAAATGTTTTGTCGCCAGAAGCAGCCCCAGAAGGTATCGCCTGGTCACACAGTAGTTCCTTTCGGGCTTGGAGAGAACTTTGCTTAAATGTGCTACTACTTACAGTTCGCCGTAGTCTACTTCCGAAAGGACCGCTCCTACGCCGATGTTGGTTGCATCTAAATTCATAATAAACATTTTGCCGGTAGTTGGGTAACCTTGTATCGCTCCTTCGCATAGTTGTCGCTCAGGATTCCAGAAGCTTTTAGATTTTCACAGCTTCCACTTTGTCTGGATCCATTCGCATTGCTGATGAGACAACATGGCCCAGGTACTCGTAATTGACTTCGGATCTGAAGAGGGCACATTTCTTCGGATTCAGCTTCAGGTGCGCACTTCAAAGTCATTCCAGCACATTTTTCTGATTGTCACGATATTCCTCAAATGTTTTCCCTAAATCGATGACATCGTCCAGATACACCAGGCAAGTTTTCCAGGTCAATCCACACAGGACGTGTTCCATTAAGCGCTTAAAAGTTGCCGGAGCGTTGTACAATCCAGTGAATGCAGTTTTCACTCGGTCTTCCGGATCAATCTGTACTTGCCAGTAACCACTCTTGAAGTCGTGGGTGGAAAACCATTGTGCTCCTGAGAGTGTGTCTATTGAGTCGTCAATTCGTGGCAGAGTGTAGCTATCCTTTTTGGTGACGTCAGTAAGTCCCCGATAGTCCACGCAGAATCGAGTGCTGCCATTTTTTTTTTGACAAGTACAGCCGGCGAGGCCTACAGTTTCTTAAAACTTTCAGCCCTTCCTTCTCCATTGCTGACACCATCTCTGCAACCTCTGTCTGCTTTGCTAATGGTAGTCATCTGGCAGGCTAGCGAATTCGTCTGGCATCTTCAGTGTCTATTCGATGTTGTACGAGATGTGTTCGGCGTGCTCACTGATTAGATTTTCTGTCATAGTTCGCTGGTTCTGATCCAGTTCACAGTGCTTGAGAATCATTTTCCTTACTTCTGGCAACTTGGCTGATGAAACAGGCCTCGCAGATTTCTTTTCGGTTGAGACTGAAGAAATCGGAGCACATTTGGCAAAATAGCTTCCCCTCGTCTTAGTTTGGTGCTGTAGTTCATGAGTCTCACTGGAACCAGGCCGTTTTTGGATCCACTTAAACTATTCGCACAGTGTAGTTTGAGAAATTCCTTTCTGAATCTGGGTCCAATAGATAGAATCCGTGGCTCGCAGGATCACTCTCTAGTTTTGTCCAAATTATAGTCTCGGATGATGGTGGTAAGACTTCGTCCTTGCTGAGTATTGTCCTTAAATATGCTGGGTTTTCATTTCCGTATACCATTGGAACTTCTACGTTCTCGTACCTCAGAACTTGCATTCCGATGTCGATGATTATATCGTGTGCTTTCATGAAGTCATTACATATGTCGGCCTCCAGGAACGTATGTGAGAAGACCAACCCTGATAGTTGTAACGTGAGGCGAACTTTTCCATATGCCTGGATGGTGGTCCTACGAGCATCGATTCCAACAGCCAACTTCTGCCCCGCGAAGCTTGTTCTTAAGCGGTTTTGGCAGCTGATTTTGAGAGGCTTGATCAATGGGATGTATGCTATCCCTGTTGAATAGTTCTTCACCACGTCGCCTATTCCTACAATGTGGACAGTTTGCGCGTCTGGGTGAACTTCTGCACCACCGTTGTAGGTGTCCTATTTTGTTGCAGTTTCAGCAACGAATTTGTCCTCCGCGAGCGTTGTTTCGGCCTGAGGGCGAACACCAAAGCTTCGGCGAGCGTTTTCTCTCTAGCCATTCTTAAAACCATTTGTATTTTTGCATCAACTATGGCATGGGTAAATGCTTCGGTTGTCATCTCGTTAATGATCCCCTCACCGGCGTTTAGATAGCACAAATGTGCCAACAGCCCGATATCTGCTTGCAATTGCAGGAGCAATTTCTTTTCAATTCAATTCAATTCAATTCAATTTTCAATTCTCCCCCTTATCTAGACCCTTCTGCACGACTGGACGCTATATACAATACTTGCTGTATATAGTCGTCCCCAATGGCTTTCAGCAACAAATCGTAGTTACGTTGTTTGCAGCCAGGAATGGTTTGTAGCAGCTCTGCAGCTAATCCTCCAAGGGCAAGCGTGAGGGCAATAGACTTCTCTTAATCATCCCAGTTGTTCTCCTTATCGCTGCTTCAAACTGCCTTTTACCTATAGTATACTAGCTGACTAGTGCTCGCCTTGCTTCGGCCGCATTTTAGTTGACGGTTATTTAGTTGTTGAAATATAATTGCCCACTGAATACAATACCGAAAATGTGTAAACTCAATTATAACTTCCGCGTGGGAATCCCCAACAAAGCACACACAAACCCGCTCAGCCACTGCAGTATGACTGTTGGCAGTGGTCTTCACTGAAAGAAAATTGTGGGCGATGATTTGATTGATTGTTTTTAGCATTCAGGACAACGCAGAAGGATGACTTATACCTTAAATAAATCAGCGGTAAATTTACTAAATTCATCTGTTTTTTATTTTTTTAATCCGGAGAGCCAGTACTGAGCTATGGCTGTGGAATCGATATTTACAGGTGGAAAATTCGATCTCAACCGCCTTTATGCCAATTAAACCTTGAATTTCGGAAAATTCCTTCTTATCTGGCATCTAGGCAAAATAAGGAATAACTGTGCAAAATTTCAAGTACATATGGTACGCCTAATAGTTTTCGAGAAACGGTGTTCACAAGAAAATCGACTTTGCTTTTATAGTGTTTAAGATATCAACCATGATATTTGACCATCGAAGACGGGAGGCTGCATCTCTTTCCTCACGCATTCGAGTTGTTCAGCCAGATTCTCGAATCTTCCTTCAACGACCTCAAATTAAGTTTGAACTTTCTCGAATTTTGTATCGAACGTTTTACTTTTGGCTTCTACGATTTCTAATTGTTCTTTAAAATAATCAAATCACTTTATTCTTCATTGATCTCAACTTAAACAGTTTCTAAAAATTAAAATTTTATCAACACCAATTTTCAAATAATTAACTCTCATCGTAATCGCACTTGTTCATCGCTCTTTTCACCTCTATCGAATGTCTCTTCTCTGCCAGTGGTTGGTGTATTTATACCAAATACAAGAACTTCTAGAAGATTTTCGAACATGCTAGATGTCACTTGGGGTTAATTATGGAATGTGAAATGTAAAACAAACTGCTGTGCTTGATGGTAGTTTTGACAGATGCCAGTAGTGCGCCACAACGTGCTCTTTGGCAATGCGGTGCACAAAGTACTCCCTGTGGATGCTACAATATTAATGCGCTGTCGTTATGGTGTAAGAAAACTTTCAGAGCTGATTATTAGCTGATGATTAGGTTGTTGTACAGGGCCACCTTAGCTGTTCAAGAAAGCGGTTTTGTTACTAGTTGTCTTTTTTTTTTTTTTTTATAATTTGAGCGCACTCACAGGGTTATGAATACCTTTAACATGTTTACACACAGTGCGGGCGTTGGAAAGGATGGATAGAGAGAGAGAGAAAGATTTTGGTGTAGTGGTTTTTGAAGCTCAGTTATGTATGCTTCAGCTATTCTCCGGGGGTGGCGTCCAGATAACTGGGGAGATTTTTGTTATTATTGTCACTGCTTCTGATTCGCAGTACTTTTTTCCCGATAATCGATGTCAAGGGCAAATCATGATCAACAGAGCGAATCATTTTTCCAGCCACATGACCAAGCTACTACCAGTGTTATGCCTTCGCAGTAGTGTTCACAGAAGCTTTTGCAAATGATCGGACTGACTTTTTATATTTCATGAGAAATAAATAAATGCTTGCTGACATCAGGATTTGAACCATGAACCATTAGCGTGGCAATTGACGACGTTACCACTACACCATTGCCACCCCAATGGGTGGCCTTTTCCTTTCCAAAGAAATAGCTGTTGGCAAAATCGATTTTCAACTTCAGTTCTGTGGTGGTTTTATTGCTCGAGCTCCTAGCGGAGCCTACGTAGACGAGGTCCTTAACTAAATAAAGGTTGAAGCTGCCTAAGCAACATTCTGTCAGTGGGAACTGTTCTTTTCTTATTGACAGCAGATGCTTTATTTTGCCTGATTCCCCACTAGATCCACTTTTGCCGTTTCTGCCTCAACGATTGCGAAAATGTTATTTAATACTGACCTCGATGGAGCGGCGTGGGTTCAACTTCGTCGTCTTATTTAGGTCAACGAGCTAAACAGGGATGTCAAGACTGGACATGGCTCTGAATAGTTCGGTTTCTATAAAAATGTTGCATTAAACATTGAGAAAAACTCACCAGATTCTGACTCCAGCATTCGGTATTTCAAGTTGGAATCATCTATGTGGATTACTCGTATCATGTAGCGTGAATTTGTATTTCATAACAAATTATTGCTGGCAATAATGTGTAAGTATCAATCTAACTCTTAAGGTGGTACGACACTTGCATATCCATATGACCAATGGTGTTGTATAAAATATGGCACGATTTCTGTATTTTGTTCATATATGTAAAAAAAAGCGAAATTTGTCTATCACACTAGTGTGTCAATCTATGACATAAAAATATGACCAACTTAAAAAAGCTTAAAATCAAATCGCAAACATATTACGTTGGACCATTTATTTTGTTAATTCGTTGCCACTAAGTAAGAAATTTCACTAAAACTATATTAAATTAAAATAATTGAAGAATTATAGTTTATTTTGATTTGTATCCACTGCTGTTGGATCGAAAAGTGCACAATAAGCGTCAAAACAATTACGTTGTATGACGATCAAATGCTATATAAAAACAAGCGATTTGTCCATGGTTATATGGCACAAAACTTACCAATATATATCTATGATGATGGCTATGTTCTGCTATTATACTGTGCCATATACATATATGGCACTAAAATCGTCCTCATATATATTTCGACATACGTGTATATGTATGTTGCCATATAAATTTGTATATCACACTTGTATGAAAGTTCTGTGTCACATTTATCTGACAAAATTTGCTAGTCTAATACCACTTTTACTGACATAGACCAAAGAGTTGGTTATCGTAATGATTTCTGTTTTTATTTTTAAGTATTTTTCGCAACAAAACTAAGAGCACATGGACGTACTTATGAACTTATGCCATTAAAAGTTTACCACCGAAAAACCAGAGAGAACACCAATAATTTTGCAACCAATTCTAGTGGAATCCCAATTCCATGAATCTTCGTCAGCACGTACTATATTTAGCAATCGTCCTTTGATTTGAATAATGATTTCCCATAAAATTCGGGAGATGTGAATACTTAATCTTTAGATCGTAGGTAAAAAATATCGACACATTCACTATACAACTCACCACCAAACAATCGATAAGTCATGTAATTTAGATGGCGAACGACAATGTCGAAGCGTTAACAATAAATTTCCCGATGGTGAAGAAATCCTTAATTAGGATATTTCTTCTGTTTTTCGTCTCATATTTACTTGCTTCTACGCCTATTGATTGCAATAGTGAGTAAATTGATTTGCGATTTTAATCAAAACTGATATAACGATGATGCTGAAATTAAGAAAACGTTCAAAAATGTTACATTACATAAAATTAATCGTTGATACTTTATCCCTTATGATCAAACCATGCCTGTACTTGTAAAAATCCCTATAAAGTTCGGAAATTCAGAGAATTTACTTGAAAATGTAGGCAATTTTATACGTTCCAACTTCGAACGTGACGTATGTTGTTGTGGGAAAAACGATGTGTTGAAACTATGACCTAATGTGACATTGGTCTTCTGGGCGGATAACAAAGACATTATCTTGGCTTTCGTAGCCACGGGAACACGGTGAAGTAGATTTTTACGTCACACAGTTTCTTACCGGACACGGATACTTCAACGCCTATCTCCACAAAATGGGCAAAACAAGGAATTCGGCTTGCCAGTACGGCGACTTACAAGTTGACCACGCAAACCACACGTTCTTCGCCTGCAACAGATGGGAAGTCGAAAGAAGGGCGCTGGAATCAATGATCGGCGTCGTAACCCCGGACAACGTAGTGGCAGAAATGTTAAGTAGTGCACAGAACTGGAATCGAGTATTCTCCTTCATAGAAAATGCATCCAAAACAAAAAAGAGAGAGGAAGATCAAAGTACTTTCGTCATGAGATATATGTATGCCTGATGAAAGTGACACCGGCAAGAATGAGTAAACCCGCAACAGAAGACAGATATGAAAAAGCCGGCCCGGTTTGGCCAAGTTATGCAGAATTCCACATGTGTGAATAGCCGACCACAACAAAAAAAAAAAAAGGGAAATTTTCTCTCAGGCAGGCCGATTCTATTTTTCTGAGCATGTTAATGTGCTAGGGTCGATTGACACTACAGCCTTGCGATGAGTGCTGATACTGTTAGCTCCTCATCCCTGAAGGGCTATTTTGGCTTTCCTAGAAAAAAAAAATTCAAACAAAATGGATAAATCATTTGTTTTGCTGTTTCCTTCTTCTTCTTCCTTTTATCAGCGAGCTTCTGATCCGAAAATAAGGAATCATAACCCTCCCACTTCACCGTATTTCTACTGAGCCGCCTGTGGGGTTCGCCGTTTTGCTGTTCCCAAAAAAGAAAAATGGATCTAGCGGAGACCCGTATACGAGTTACTGTTTTGTGATGATCCGTAACGTATTAACATACATGTGTGGTTCACGCAGACAGCTTAAGCACGAAAGTCCACCTGTCCAACACCGGCCCTTCAATGCCCAGTAAATGAGAAAGCTATAAAACTAAACGTAGATTTAACGATTAATGCACATATGCAAAACGAACGTCATTAGAATCAGTCATTCTAGCTGCAGTTATTGAATCTTTACTTACTCTTCGCACGGAGGAAATAGGTGCAAGTAGCGTCTTGTATCTCTTAACACGTGGTTATGCAAAGCATCCGAGAATCTTTTTTTTCAACGTTTACCACTTCAAGACTCAAAGAGCTAGACTAAGACACTAGACGACTCTAGGTTAGGTTAGGTTAGGTAGGGTTATGAGGTTATCATAAAACACTAGGCCAAAGTGATCCCTATGGAGTCTTCACGGCAAAAGACCTAAACCAATTCTTCCATACAATTAATCTCCCTTTTGAAAAGGTCCTTGTTGTGGTTCAAGGACCTCACCTCTTCTAGGTTATCGATGAAGATCCAAGAAGAAGAACCAAGATGTTTTAGCTTTGTCGTGGCAATTCCTTGGCACTCATAGACTATATGTGTTGTGTCGTCTGAGGCATGTAGGTCATTCCAGTACCTACAAACTTCCGTGTTAGATAATTCTAGTCTCATTGCATGCTTCCTTAGGAAACAGTGGCCAGAGAGTAGACGACTCTAATGTACAAACGAATGAGTCCTCAATGAAATGAGGAAAAACTACCGATTGGGGCAAATCGTGCAAATTGTTATGAACCACCCATCCCTCCGACTTTGCCCGCCCACATCCTTGAACTCCCTTCAACAGCTCTCGTATTAAAATAGAAACTGTTTTAGTTTCCACGAAAACAAGTGCACACATCAAAACTCATATTATTGAGTGCGTCATGAGAGGATTACCAAGTATTGGCACCCTCAACCCATAAATCGCATTTTCTTCCCTCCTTCACGCGTTTCGAAGTCCCCACTTAGATATAGACAACAAACGAACACTCAAAACAATAATCCACACCAAGACGATGCACATCATAAAATGTAATTGAAAGCACTTTTCTCGTTACTCTTATGCAGATAAGTGTAATGCGGTGAACATTTTCTCGAGAATTTCAAATAATTCAACTTTCATTCGATTCCGTCCCCAATCCGCTTCAAAACGAAATACCTTCCATTCACAAGCCCGACCGCAATGAAGTGAAAAATTCTTTCGAACGTTGTGTGTGCGGCGTGGATGCCAAGATGCCGACTCATTTATAAGAAAAGAAGGTGAAGTGGATTCTCGATTGAGCTCAGCAAACTTCGAAATTAGCATTCAAAACCGTTTCCATTTGCCAAAAGGAAATCTTGCGAATGTGTCGACAAATTATAGACCCATTTTGAGAGAATGCACATTTGGATGTACGAGTACTAGTATTTGGCTGCGCATCTCTGCGGCAAATTCATGCTCCTTGCGAACATGCATTAAAATTGCAAAAACTTTTCAAATGTAAGTCACTTTATTTTAAATTCACCAAATGCAACTGCAGCAGGTAAATAATTTCCAAAAAAAAAAAAAAATACTAAAATTGAAAAAGCTGGAAAAGTGCTGTGCGATTAGATATTTGAAAACTTTATGAATACACAGTAAGTGTTGCAAGAAAATATTTAACTCAGTGCATTGGATTATTTTGCTGGGACTCGCGTAAGAAGGATCTACAGTAAAAGGTTTTTTTTTTTTTTTTTTTTGAGGGTAGGTGAAAATCTTCAACAAGACACTATGAGGATCGACAGCGCGTGCTCATAGTAGTGTGGGATTCTTACCCACTAAAAAACCTCCCTTCAAAACAGACTTGTTTTTATTTTTACTACAACTAAGTATTCGACTTATCAAGTAGTTTTCGTTTCGCGAAATAATGACGTTTTGCAGGTACCTTCTCATTAGAAGTTCCTGCTAGCTCCGCAGTTTAGACGCGGTTACTTAACGCGCTAAGTCGAAAGGTTTGATTCTTTGTAGACGGCGAAGTAAATTTCTTTCTTCCAAAACTTGGAGGACTGTAATATTTACGTGACTTTCTAGTCGACTTTTATGCTTTCTCGCGTAGTTTTTGATTTCGTCTTCGAGTGTTTTAATGCCAAGATCTCTGTGGATATCGCTATTTCGGATATACCATTGGGCATTAACAATACCCCTTAGCACTTTGTTCTCAAAAGTTTGTAAAATTTTAATGTTACTTATTTTGGTACAACCCCAGAGTTGTATACCATATGTCCATACAGGCTTTAGCACCTGCTTATATAAAAGCAGTTTGTTATATATATTAAGCTTGGAATATTTTTCAAGTAACCAATACATTTCTCGATATTTATTATCTAATTCTTTGCGTTTTTTCTTAACGTGCGTTTTCCATTTCAGCTTTGTATCAAGTGTCATTCCAAGATACTTAGTTGAAGATGTTTGTGAAATCACTTTCTTCAAGTTTACATCGCAGTGGACAATATATAGATGAAATGTTGAAGGCAAAATGTCTATTTCTCACGCGTACCGTGCTTACTTGCATTGCTTCTAATTCAATCTTTACTTCCGCTGAGTGTTCGATACATTCATTCGTTTATAAACAAGGATGATCCGCCTCGTGCTCTTTCCGATGGGTGGAAGGCGTGGTACACGCTATATCCTCTTATCTTAACATTCGTTTGTTTTGTCAGATGAGATTCACAGACCAAGCATATATCAATATCTTTTTCTCGTATAAATATTTCTAACTCGTCGCGTCTTTGTATGAGCCCGTTGGCGTTCCAAGTAAGAATTTTAAGCGTTTCTTTCATATTCAGGTTGAAGTGCGCGTTTTATGAATGTTGCTTTCTAGTGCAACTAGTCTCTCGAAAATTAGTTTATTTGTCTTGCATTGCTCTTCAAGTTTCGCAAGAATTAGGGAAAAAACATTGGATACATGATCTTCTAAACTACCTCTATCGCCATTTTTCAATGTCGCAACTTGAGAAGGAGTCTTTACATTAAAGTTTGGACGGTTTCTTGCTTTGATCTCCCGTGAGTTGTCGGTCGTGTACGTACCCTTAACTGTCTTCGCCGCTTGAGCATAAGACTGCACGCCAATATTCGGAGATTTTGCTTCTGTTACCTTATCTCTATTACTTTCGGATTTTTTATCATTAACCGATCTTAAGTTAATATTGACGGAATTTCTATCTTTCGCTGCTTTTTTCGTAGCTATTTTGGGTCTGTTCTTGATTGGTTTCATATTCGGACGCATCGAATTTTTTAACGTATCGCGGCGTTTTTGAAGCTCTTTCGCCACTTCGCAACCTCGATAGTTCGCAGGATATTTTCCTTTGCAATTTATACAAGTGGCTGGTTTTTGCTTGCTTAGGTGACACTCTTCCGAGAGATGCTTACCTTCGCATTTGACGTATCGCGGCTCTTTCTGGCAGTCAGTCTGCGTATGATTGAAGCTTTGACAGCGCTTACATTGCGGGATCGATCTGGAGGTCTTACGCATGGGTTCGATTTTGACCACGATGTTTAGAATAGTCTTGATACCATATAAATATCTTTATTTTCGTCTTTATCAAAACTAAGCATGAATAGTGGAAGTCCGCGCTTTACCAATTTTTCATGATCTCCCTCTGACTGTTGCTTCTCCTTCTTGATAATATTGACGGCATCAAGAATTTTAAAGCCTTTGCCTTGAAGGTCGTGCATTATATCTTCTTTAGTGCACGAGGGGTGGAGTCCCCTTGCTACAACACGCAGGGGTCTTTCTAACTAATTTTCATAAGTATACCACTGAATCTTGCCGGCATTCAATTTTTTAGATACT
The DNA here is from genome assembly GCA_945910035.1 of Brachypalpus laphriformis. Classification (NCBI taxonomy): domain Eukaryota; kingdom Metazoa; phylum Arthropoda; class Insecta; order Diptera; family Syrphidae; genus Brachypalpus; species Brachypalpus laphriformis. The sequence continues at coordinate 193,846,998 of OX246754.1, read as the reverse complement.
GATCGGTAACCGTCGGCATCATCGACATTGATTTTCCACGTATTGTTTCGCAGAGATGTCACCTTAAACTTCGATGCCAGAGTTCCTTTAAGGAGGCAATGCAACTTATTATAGTCCGTAATTCCAACGACGTTTATCGGCGGCGGAGGACGTAATTTTGGTTGTTGTTGCTTTTCTTGCATCTCCTTGCGCTTTTCATCTTATTGTGGCTCGACTTCCGGTGAGGAACCAGCTTTGCGTCTTTTGCTAGGTCGTTTCTTTTCGACCCAATTCGTTTCGCGTGTTAGCTCTTCTTCATCCGTCTGGTATTCGCGACTAGGTGAGCGATGTGGGCTAACTGTATTTTCTTTTTGTAGGTACGTGTTTTTTAGGGCATTATTTTCTTGCCTGAGTAAATCTATCTCTTTCTTGAGCTCACGATAGAGTAGCTCCATTTCGCTAAGTTTGGTACGGAGTACGTCGTTTTCCTCCTCAATGCTTTAGAGTCCCGTTTTTTCACGGGTTTGCGCTTCCGGCAGACTTCTTTTTCTGGAGACGTTCGATCTTGTTGGTGGAGATCGAGATACCCTTGTACTTTTTGAGAAGGGATTTATAAGGTGCAATAAATGGCTCTCCCCAGAATCCGTAGAGCCGACCTCCGAAGAGGGTGGATTTTCCAGTTTACCTGGACTGCCACCTGGGGTAATCAAATCTTTTGTTTTGTTCATTGCATGTTTTTTGTATACGCCATACTCGGTATACAGAGGGTGGATTTTAGTCGCCTCTTACGACAGGCATGCCTACCTCGGGTATATTCTAACACCTACCCGAAGGGGGTAAAAGGTATGAGCAAGAGTCTATTAACGCAACTGGTGGTCTGCAACTGACTTATATTTGACATTTCAGAAAAACGTTAAGAAGTACATTTACCAACATACATTATATTAAAAAGTTCTCAAAAATAAAAAAAAGATACTCGTACAAACTGTGTTTTTTTCACTTAGATAGTACATGCGATAGCGATAACTCCCAAACCGAACTGTCATTCTGCGGCCTCTTTTTGGCATTAATCTGGCAAATCACCATAAATAGACTCGCGGTTGAACAGCGCTAAAAAGAACTTGTGAACGAATTTATGATCTGTATAGGCGCACATAATCGTTTATTTGAACAAACCACCCTGTGGATAAATTTTATTCCACATACTCTCCAAATGATTCAATAACAGCAATACGTCAGAGGAATTTGCGTATTAAATATAACATCGCCACTGTAAATGAAAGTGTGCAAGAAGATTCAAATTTATCGATTCGCTGTCGCAGCACTCGGTGCTCTGTTCGTCCACTGCCCGGAAAATTGTGTGCAAAGATCTTGGTCTACAGCCATATAAGATCCACTTGGCCACAAAACCATCACTTACAGGGTTTCCATTGGCCATCACAATGAAACCCCTGCTTTGATGAAGAATGCTGGCGATCACATGCTGAAAAATGAAAAACAAGAGGCGTACACAGGCGGCGCTGCATAGAAGGACTAGAGTTGCTCGCGAGCTCTACGAGCGGAGAGCCTTTATTGTAGGAATGATGTTCGAAAAAATTACCAAAAATTAAAGAGAAAATGCTAGGGTTTCAAAGCCAGAACCGAAGCCTGCAGGGACGAAAATGGTAACATAGTAGTAGAATGGCAGTTGGTGCTGAAGATATGGAAGGAACACTTCTGCAGACTGTTAAACGGCGACGAAGACCAATATTCCGCTGTCAGGCAGAATTTATTTATTTATTTTTTTTTTTTTTTTTCCGAGGGTAGGTGAAAAATCTTCCATAGACACTATGAGAATGGCAAGCGCGTGCTCATAGTAGTGTCAGATTCTTACTGACTAAAAAAGCACCACCCTTCGATATAAATTTGTTAGATATTGCAACTAAGTATTAACTTATCAAGCAATTTTTCTATCACGAAATAACAACGTTTGGCCGGTTACTTTCCACTGAAAGATCCTGCATACCATATTCCGCAATCTAGACGCGGTTAATCCTTATCTCGCCAAGTCGAAAGGTTTCGTCCTTTGTAGTCGGCGCAATAAATTGCTCTCATCCGAAATTTGTAGGACTGTATTGTTGACATGTCCGATTAGTCGGTTTCTATGCTTTCTCGCGAAGCTTCTAGTTTCAGCTTCGATTGTCGGAATTCCGAGGTCCCTGTGGATATCGTCGTTTCTACTATACCACGGTGCTTGGACAATTTCTCTTAGAATTTTATTGTGAAAAGTTTGTAAAATATTTGCATATGTTTTCTTGGTACAACCCCAAAGTTGTATATCGTAGGTCCACACCGGCTTTAGCACTTGCTTGTATAAAAGCAGTTTGTTCTCAGTACTGAGCTGAGAATGTTTTCCGAGTAACCAGTACATTTCTCTATATTTGATTTCGAGTTCTTTACGTTTCATTTTCACGTGCGAATTCCATTTCAGTCTTGCGTCGAGTGTCATTCCCAGGTATTTGGCCTCGTTTGCAAAGGGTATTTGGGCCGAGTTTAAGAAAATTGGCAAGACATTAGTTTTCTTGTAAGTGAAATTCACGTGAACAGATTTAGATTCGTTGAGGGCGATCCGCCAGTCCCTCGTCCATTCATTTACATTATTCAGAGCGTTTTGCAGTCGTTTCTTCGATTGTTTTAGCTACTGCTAGGATAGCGGTGTCATCGGCAAACGTAGCAAGGATAGTGCCATCTTCGTTCGGTATATCACGAGTATATAGCAAATAGAGAAGCGGCCCAAGAACGCTTCCTTGCGGTACGCCGGCCGAAATTTCTTTGAGCTCGGAGTATTCGACTCCATGTCTCACACGAAAGATTTTATTCCCGAGATATGATTCTAGAATATCGAATAAGCATACAGGGAGAATTTGTCGTAGTTTAAATTTCAAGCCATCATGCCACACCTTATCAAAGGCCTGCGAGACGTCAAGAAATACGCTTGAGCAAATATTTTTTTCTTCAAATGCTTTCTCGATTACGTCAGTAATTCTATGCACCTGGTCAATCGTCGAATGCTTGCTTCTGAACCCAAACTGGTGGTCAGGGATAAGATTATTTTCTTCTATAACCGGTTGGAGACGCCTTAATAATATCCTCTCGAAAATTTTCGATATGATTGAGCAAATATTTTTTTCTTCAAATGCTTTCTCGATTACGTCAGTAATTCTATGCACCTGGTCAATCGTCGAATGCTTGCTTCTGAACCCAAACTGGTGGTCAGGGATAAGATTATTTTCTTCTATAACCGGTTGGAGACGCCTTAATAATATCCTCTCGAAAATTTTCGATATGATTGGAAGAAGCGAAATTGGTCTATACGATCTTAGCTCATTTGGCGGTTTTCCTGGTTTTAAAACCATTATGACTTCGGCAACTTTCCATTGGCTCGGCACGTGTTTTAATTTAAGTGCAGCATTTACAATGTGGAGAAGCTTAATCAATACTTTTCTAGGTAAAACTTTGAGAATTTCCCCGGTAATCAAATCATAACCAGGAGATTTCTTAGGTTTTAGATTCTCGATCTCATGTTTGAGTTCCCTTAGCGTTGCACTTGTGAGCGTCAAATCGTCAGATGGTAAATCCAGCCTATTGCGGTTATCGTAAAAGTGGTTTACTTTTTTTTGACCATCGTACGGTTTAAATGATTCTTCCAGGTGGGCCGCAAAGACGTTCACTTTTTCTTTATCTTCCCTCGCCCATTCATTTTGATTTAATTTGATTGGCGGCGCGGGGACTTTGGGCCTTTTGGTGCCTTTTACAGCTTTCCAAAGCGAATAATTCGAATCTTTTTCGCTGTTAAACTTTCAAGGTAAGAGGCTATTGCACGATTCTTAAAATCTTTAATAGTCTTCTTCAACAAATTACACAGACGATTCAAGTGTGCTTTATGTTGCGGAGCACGACTCTGTTGCCATTTTTTACGCGCTTTTCTTTTTTCGTTGACCAATTCTTTTATTTCCGGAGGATATCGCAAACCGTATCTGTCCGGCGTTTTCCTTGGATTAGGAGTATTATTCCAAGAGGCGAGCTGTACGATCTCAACGAAGCGATCAACTTCAACCTCAAGTTCATAGGGTGTCGTAAGTGGAACGCTCAGTTCGACATTATCTTCAATTTCGTTCCTAAAGCCTTCCTAGTTAGTTGTTCGACCAGTTAATCTCGCTGGCTCTATGTTATAGACTAGTTTTTCGCTGATTGTTAAAATAACCGGGGAATGATCAGCAGGAGGAGATGAGTTGGTAAGGAGCATGCACCAGCTTATCTGTAAAATCTGGTCGCACGAACGTATGCTCGATGAATGGAACCTCAGCATCGTTTTCCCGATCCTGAAGAAAGGAGACCACTTGAACTGCCCCAACTACAGAGGTATAAGTTTTCTCAACATCACATATAAGACTTTACTTACTTACTTACGTGGCGGTACAGTTCGGGGTGAACCTGGGCCTCAACCAACAAGCCTCTCCATTTAGCTCGGTCTTTAGCTAATTGCCTCCAGTTGCGCACTCCAAGTTGGTTGAGGTCCCCTTGAACTTGTGCGCGCCACCTACGGCGATGATTCCCTCTACTGCATCGGCCCTCGGGGTTAGATTCGCTCTTGGTGTCCATTCGCTCTACATATCCTAGCCATCTCAGACGTCCAATACGCAGTTTTTTGACTAGGTCGATGTCGCTGTACAGGTGGTATAGTTCGTGATTGAATCTTCTCCTCCAAAACCCGTCAACACAAACGGGTTAATATAAGACTTTGTCTGCCGTAATATGTGAACGATCATCAACAACCCGTCCTTATCAGTGTGGTTTCAGGTCCGAAAAGTCCACCATTAGCCAAATATTCACAATACGGCCGATCTTGGAAAAACCCGCGAACATAAAATCGATACGCATCAACTTTTCATCAATTTCATAGTTGCCTATGATAGCGTGTATAGAGGCAAGATATATAGAGCCATGTCTAGTCTTGCCATCCCTGCCAAGCTCGTCCGATTGTGCAAAATGACGATGGAGAACTCTCGCTGCCCCATCAAAGTCGGTAAGGACATCACTAAACCGTTCTGATGTCGGGAAAGGTCTTAGATAAGGTGGAGTGCTATCATGCGGTCTCTTTAATATAATACTTGAAAGAATTGCACGAAACACACAAGCCAACACCAGAGGTATAACCTTTTACAAGTCCGTACAACTATTCCCTTATGCTGATGGGCATTGACATAGTCGAAAGAACTCTGCAGGCCGTCAATGGGGCGTCGCGAGTGACAGCTTTAGCTGTCAATGAAACTAAAGCAAAATATGTGATGTCTACAAAAAAGGACACCCAAAAACGGCGTCTTGGACAGAATGCCACAATAGACAGATATACATTTTTTTTATTTTCTGAAGGTTTATCCATACATCTGTGTATTGACACTTAGTATATTTTCTAAATAGATTTGTGATTTTGAAATTTTTTGACCTACCGACCAGTGTCGCATAGTCATTTCGTCAGAAAGCTTAGAAATTTTTTTTTAATGTGCGAGTACTATATATGTATATTGTGAGGGTATTTTCCGAAGGCTGAGATTTCGCTCGTCGGACCCAGGGTCTCCCAAAGAAGCACCCGAAACTTGCGGTAAAGAGGTAAATTATTTATTTAACACCGCAATGAATGTTTAGTTTAGCTGGCCTTAACAATATGGAGCTTCTTAACAATGAATCGAGTCCTATTTCAATTTGTGCTCTTACGAGGCCCGGTGTAAGCTAACCTTAACAATTTCCTTCTACTTAACAATAATCGGATACCTACGTTGGCCTGGCTTTCTTACTGACTACTCTACTAACTACTGGTAAGCGTCCGCTGGTGATGGACACTTGAGCAGCAACGGCTTAGGGCCGTCACTTGGGCAGCAACTGCTTGTGACAGTCACTTGGCAGCAACACCTTACGGCGTCACTTGGCAGCAACACCTTACGGCGTCACTTAGGCAGCACCTGCTCGTGGCAGTCACTTGGCAGCAACACCTTTCGGCGTCACTTAGGCAGTAACTGCTCGTGGCAGTCACTTGGCAGCAACGGCTTATGGCCGTCACGTGGGTAGCAACTGCTCGTGGCAGTCACTTGGCAGCAATGACTTAAGGCCGTCACTTAGCAGCACTTGCTTAAGGCAGGTACTTAGCTTTCAATAGCGCGGTAAACTCCTAGGAGCACGGATCGAATGCTCCAACTCGAGGATTAACTTTAGGACCGGCAATGGGTTATTCTTGAGGAGGATGAGCCCAAAAGTTTACGATCGGATCGGCTGTGGTCAGCAGCAGGTCCGATTTATAAATCGTCCAAGTCCGGAGACAAACGAGAAAAAATTCCTGTGGTATCACCACGTCGGAGAGTTGGCTCAGAAGTACTTGAAATTGGTACTAATCTACTGAGTGAGGAACTCTGTCGATCACATCTCCCAATCTCCGCCTTATGAAATTTTCTGCAAAAAGCGAATGCGAATTATAAAAGTGGATGTAATTCACTTTTTCGAACCACTTGGCCAAGGAGATTGAGAGAAGTGGTCATGTTCGCATGGCATGATCATCGCCAGATGTTGTTTGTTTGTATTGAACCAGCTATGGACAGTAGCGGCCATAAAAGTGAACTACAGTGGAGGCGATAAAAAGTTTAAGGCTTCGTTACAATATTAGTATAATATTTCTCAATTTTAGGTTTAAATATTATCTTGATAATAACTTAACATGCACTTTGTAGTCAATCTCCTCTAATTATGTCCGTTGGTTTTGTCCTTCCAAGTCTTCTTTTTCTTGATATCTCTAGGGCTGGTACAGACTTAATTTCGTCGTTTTGGTGAAGTAATACTTTTATATGGTGTCTTCTGCTTATCGTCGTTATTTCTTCAGTTATGGTACGGATATTTAGGTCTCGACGTATGTCAGCATTAGTTATATACCACTCTGCATTGACTATTACACGTATAATTTTTGATTGTTGTGTTTGTATTAGTGCTATATTCGATTTTTTTGATGTCCCCCTGTAGGCCATAGGTACAGATAGGTTTGATAATTGACTTGTACAATAGGATTTTATTACTTGTCGATAATTTTGAGTCCCTTCTAAGGAGCCAGTATAATTGTCTGTATTTCTGTTTTATTTGATTTTTCTTTTTTTGTATATGATACTTCCATGTGAGTTTCGTGGCCAAGTGCATGCCTAGATACTTAGCTACTTTGTCTATAGGGATCATTTTGTCATTTGTTCTTAGGGGTATTGGTGAATTATTAACCTTAGTAGTATAAACCACTTGTGAAGTTCTGTCCTCATTGATTTTTATGCGCCAGTCATCGAACCACTTTATTGTTTCGTCTAGTGTGTGTTTGCGCTGCGTTGTGGCTATAGTCAGATTCTTATGTGAGTTTAGTAGTACTGTATCATCCGCAAAAGTTGCAATCATTGTTGAAGATGTACCTTGTCTTGGAAAGGGAATGTCTGCATTATATAGCACATAAAGTAATGGTCCTGGCACACTACCCTGAGGAACTCCTGCTCTTATCTGATGAATTGTTGAGGAATCGTCTTTAAATTGTACATAGAAGGAGCGATCGGTAAGATAGCTTTTAAGTAATAGGTAAAATCCTGGGGGGAACATGTTTTGTAATTTATGTAGCAGTCCCCTGTGCCACACTCGGTCGAGAGCTTTAGCCACGTCAAGGAATACACTAACACAATAACTTTTTTCGTCTACGTCAGTTGAGATTTTGTTAACCACCCTATAGATTTGCTGTATGGTTGAATGCTGTCGCCGGAATCCGAACTGATGGTCAGGTATTATGTTATTCTGCGTTAATTTCTCAAATATTTTTTCTAATATTTTTGATAATACCGGAAGTAGGCTAATTGGTCTATATGAGGTTGCTTGCGTGCCGTCTTTACTGGGTTTAGGTATGGCAATAATTTGTGATACTTTCCATATTTTGGGTAAATACTAAAGTCTTATAATTGCGTTGTATATGTTTCTCAGGAATTCAATTCAATTCAATTTATTAACGGAAATTGCTTACAATAGGAAGATAACAAGCATCTTATAAATTTTGCAAGCCTTAATTGTTATATTAGATATACATGTGCAAATAGAACATAAAAATAATGAGTAGCGGTATACAGAAAACTATAGTCAAATTCAAATTGTTTATGTTTCAGTGGCCAGATATTTTAAGAGAGAGGACCTAAAATTATTCGTGCTTCTAATGTTTCTAATATTGATGGGCAGGGAGTTGGAATATGTTGCCTTCTTTCGTCAAGCAACTTACTGGTGAGTAAGTCGTATCCTGGGGATTTATTATTTTTAATCCTTTTTTTGATGCAATAATCAATTTATTTTGTAGTAACTTTCTTAATCTTAATGTCTGGAATTATTAAGTCGTTGAAGGAAGGCAAAGTAGCACCGTCATCGTCATAATGAAATATATATAGATATAAATTTGAGGTAAAAAATGACTTTGTCTACATAGGCTCTATGGTGAGCTTCGCAAACTTGCCAATTGGTGTTTTTATGGGTTAAGAAGGCAATTGAGTAACAAAGCCTTTTTTCAAACTTCTAAGGTGACTCTTTATAAGACACTAATCATCCCAGTCCTGCTATATGGCGCAGAGGCATGGGTCTTGTCGAAATCGGATGAGGATGCCCTTGGTTATTTTAAGAGAAGAAGTCTTCGAGCGATCTTTGGCTCATCTACATAGACAGCGAGTGGACAAAAAAGGGCAATGCCGAACTATACGGCCTATACAAGGACGTAGAGTTAGCCAGAAGAATTCACATACAGCGAGTAAGATGGCTGGGTCATTTAGAGCGGATGGAGCCCAACGTTTCAGCCAAGGAAGTCTTCGAATCCACTCCGGATGGACGGCGCTAGCAAGTGTAGGGGGACCTCAACCAACTTGGCGTGCGCAACTGGAGGCAGCTGGCTCGTAACCGGGCTGGCTGGAGAGAATTGTTGGTTGAGGCCCAGATCCTACCCGGGCTGTAGCGCCACCTAAGTAAGTAAGTAAGTAACCACCACTTTCACCGTTCTTTCTCTGATTAAGCTCTACCTAGACCTACCTGGATCTACCTAGACATGTCAATTAGCCTTCAAGATCGTGCGATTCAATACAGCTTGATGATTTTCTGTGAGGCTATATACCTAAATTATGCTGATAAACCAGCAACAATTGCTCATGTTGTTCGTGAAACACGGTCACTATTGCTTAAAAAAGTTGCCCAAAACTGGACGAACATAATGCACTTCGTCTAGAAAAGCTGCGGAAGCTGTATGCCCGAAATTATTTTCAGGTATTAATGCCATCTTTCGAGTCGATTTCATCCTTCAAATAGAAAAAGATTTTGAATAAAAGTAAAATTTTTGTGTAATATTTTTAAATATAAATTGTTTTTGGACTTAAAAAACTTCCTTTACTACATTTTCTCGTTCGTTCTGCTTTTAAAGCCTCGGGATGTTTCTTTTACGATTTGGCAAAATTTCATCATTCCTGTAATAGCATCATATATCCATATATATTCCGGGGGCTAGAAAAGTAATGAAACAGTTTGGACGAAATTTAAGGGTCTCGAGTTGGAACGTTGGAAGCATGACCGGAAGAATTTACGAGCTGGAATAGATGATGAATACGTAGAAGGCGGGTGGATACCCTGTGTGTTCAAGAGACAAAATGGCAAAACACCGGAAATAGGGCGCGTTTCTTGAACGTTAGGATAAAAGATTACAAGATGTTCTACTACAGAACGGACAAGGCTAGGAATGGAATCGGTATCATCCTTACGGCAGAGCTACTTGGTAACGTCTTGAGCATTTCGAAATCCAGCGATCGTTTGATATCTCTCAAACTAGTTATACAAGGAGAAAAAAAAGGAGAGGTGTGGAATATTGCCAGTGCATATGCTCCCAAAATTGGGTGCGATCAAAGGGATAAAGATATATTTTGGCTAGATTTCCACAATCTCCTTAAGAACATCCCAAAGGAAGAGTTTTGTTTGTTGGAAAATATTTGAATGGCATGTCGAGAAGTCAAACGAAGACTATGAAGACTGCCATGGAGGACTGTGATACGGCACCAGGAACCTTCCTGGTGAAGACATCCTAACCATGTGACAATCACATGGTCTTATCGTGTTAAATACCATGTTCATCAAACAAAGCTAACACCTGATCACTTACAGTAGTGGTGGAGATGAAACTCAGATTGACGACCATTTGGTAGCCAGTTCTATGAAGCTTCGGGTAAAAGACAGCAAAGTGATGCTGGGAGAGGCGATCGCTCAGCAACACCGTATCCTGCTAACAGAAATGTTTATACAATAGAAACAGCGAAAAAGAGCAAACAAACAAGCGTCTCTGAGAAAATCAAGTGGTATAATCTGAACAAGGAAAAAGGGGAAGCTTTTGTTTCGGTAATGAACAATTACCTCTTCCACACCATCAATGGAGCTTAGCATGAAGAGTGCAGAGCACAAAATATGTGGGATTCCCTACACTGAATTTGCTTAAAAAAGGCCAAATCAGTGTTGGTATCTCAAAAGGCCACCACTAACACGCCAAAGAAACACGGTGGTAGAGTGATCAAGCTAAGGAAGTGATAAATGAGAAAAAAAACAGCTCTCAAAGCTTGGTCAAAGTGCCCCTTTAATAATAGAGACGAAAAGCTCGCCTCGAAGCGGAATACAGATGTTGCAAGAAAAAGCGAAAAAGAAGTGCTTCCAGCTTCAAGCAGAGAGTACGGACGGCCTGTATCGCGAGCTGGAGAAAATATCTTCCCCAGTTGCTGATGCAACCAGGCTATCCAGGAGCTGCGAGGACACAATATGAACAAGAGCGCAACCATCTTCAAAATAGCTGCCGAAAGAAGGAGGAATGCTCAGGAGATTCATTCGCCAAAGTTCATTAACAATGCCCATGGCCAGCTTCTTGTAGATGACGACAAAATTCTGCAGATGTGGCGGCTGTATTATGAAGTACTTTTGAATGAACAGTTTTTCCGGCTATAATTTCCAAGAGCCATCCCTAACTGTGAAGAAATACCCGACATTACAGTTGGAGAAGTTAGTGAGGCGGTCAAGTACGCAAAAAAAACGAAAATCGGTTGGGCCAGACGAGATGCCCTCTGAGTTCCGGAAAAAGATGGGAGACGTCGGGTTCAGATGGCTCAGAATTCTCATCTCCAAATTTGCGAGAGGTGATCCAATGCCGAATCGATGGAGGGAAAGCTACCTTCTCACTGTATACAAAGGTAAGCGTGATACGCGAAACTGTGATAACTACCGTTCAATCAAGCTGATGTCACACACGATGAAGATCGTTGAGCGGGTATTAGGTGGCCCACTGCCGGCTTGTCGCGGGTAAATCAACCACAGATGCAATCAAGAGTATAAGGGTCATAATGGAAAAATATCGTGATTCCTAAAGGATTGGCATATTGTATTGGTTGACTTTGAAAAGGAATTCGACAGACAACCACGAGATCTAATATGGGTGGCGCTAAGACATCATCGCGTTCCAGAAACCTATGTACAGATCTCGTCCAATAATGGACATGTACGAAAGAACAAAGACAAGACTAAAATGTGCCGCTGGAGTAACCGAAAATTTCCCAATCAAAGTCCGGGTGCACCATGGAAGCGTTTTAAGTCCTTTGCTCTTTATTACAGTACTTGGCTATCTGTTTGAAGGTAAAGTAATGCACCACAAGGTACATCAATTATTCTTTGCTGACGACGGAGCCATCATGTGAGGATCCTGCATCCCTGCAACGAGCACTTGATGTGTGGGTGGATGTTCTGGAGGGAAATGGGTATCGCATTAGTTAAAAAAAGACAGAGTACTTGTGTCGCCCGTTCTCTGATCCATTCAGGCCTATTCCAGACAGTGCTTCCCAAGTGCGAAAAATACAAATAACTGGGATGTATGATCAAAAGCAAAACAACCTGTGATGACATCAATCATCGCATATGCGTAGGCTGGATGAATTGGTGTGAAAATTCCGATATCTTCTGTGATCGAAAAATGCCACCTAAGTTGAATGGAAGGCTCTACTCCGCAATTGTGCGCTCAGCGCTCACATACGGTTCACGATGTTGGACAATGTACTAAAAGTATGAGAGTAAATTAACGGCAGCTGAGATGAAGATGCTTCTCATGACAGCAGGAGTGACAAAGCTTGATTGAATAAGAAGTTCGAAGATCCGTGGAAACCTTCACGTCAAGGAAACCATCTTACGAAACATAGAGCGCGACCGGCTCAGCTGTTATTGCCACGTTCAAGAAAGAGAATATTTGAACCCTGTTAAAAAGACAATATCAATTAATCTTCCAAAGACATCGCGAGGCATTAGAGGCAGGCTTATAATGTGACAGCATCGACATTTGATTTCCCTCAGTAACCGAGTGATCCAAAATCGGGAGGCCTGCCGATATTTTCTGAGATCAAATAGACGAACCCCACAGCCGGATCAGTAGAAATGCGGTGAAGTAGGAGGGTTATGATCACTTGTTTTCGTATCATAAACTCACCGAAATAGGAAGAAGGAGAAGGTTCATGTAATAGCGTATCTCCTTCTTCTCGATCGAGCGCTTCTAATGGTCCTTTTTTATTTTGATTAGGCGATGTTCCTTCTTTCTATTCCGCTCGTAGAGCTCATGAGCGTAGCTCCTTCTACGCAGCGCCGCATTATATACATCTAGTTCGGTTGTATTTATTGACCAGCAATCATAAAAATCTCGTTGTGACCAAAAGAAGTTCAGCATACCAGAACCTGCATCTGGCATGTGTTTTTGGCAACGTTGCCATTAATATATCTAATTCCAATATACAACATTCCGACTCACCACAAGGCTCGTGTTAGTCTGTTTCCGTTACCCGATGTTGTATCATGCAAGTTATAACTTTCGCTAAGATCGCTACCGTCTTGGCTAGGAAATAGCTGATTTATTTTGTCCATGAGCTCGGAAAAGTAATTTTTGACTGCGTCGTCATAGTCCTACTTAGATTTGCATATGGAGACTATTTTTGGTGATAGCCTTGGTGCGGTCTGTAATGAGGCACTTGTTCATATGCTTGTGCCACCGAATTTCAAATCCGCTGTCTCTGTTGCATGTTGCAATTATCGTAGTAAATATTGCAGCTCCATCCTTTTCTTGTTTGGCCGATCCCATCGTACTTCTTTCGTGACTGTAATACCTGCTTTGTAGCAGTCTACGGCCTTCGAAAGTTGTTCAGCTACACACGGTTTGAAGAGAAACCCGACATAATTTCATGTGCAGGCTCGAAGATCGTTATACTTTTTCCATTTTTCAGGGTCGTCAACAATATTATCGACCTTATCCGAAACTAAGTGTTCAAGCCAACCTATCGGTTTTTAACTCTCACCTATGGTCATGAAATCTGGGTAGTGACCGAAAGAATAAGATCGCGGATACAAGCTGCCGAAATGAGGTTCCTTCGCGGTGTTGCTGGAATAACTCGTAGGGATCGAGTGCGCAGCACCAGAGTACGCGAACTATCTATGCTTCGATGGTTTGGTCACGTAGTGTGTATGTCCTCAGACCGGCTTCCAATACGTGCCATGATTGCCGTGCCATCAGGTAGGCGACTCCCCGGCCTAGAAATAGATGGTGGAACAAGTCCGACATCTTTTCTGGAGCCGTCTAGGGATTACACCTGATGAATTAGAGTCAATGACGGAGGATTGAGAAGGATGGAGGGTCCACCTGAGCATCCTACCCTCGCGACCCTCATGAAGGATTAGCGGGCAATTGAAAATGTATGTACGTATGTATCCGAAACTTATTCGTAAATACTTTTTTTTTTAAATGGTAGGGAAATTACCCTGATGGTACAATATGGGGATCCAGATCCTTGTTTACGCTCTTTAGGATAAGGGGCCGAAAACACCGACGCCAATTACTGAATTTGGGAACATGAGCACAGCCGTTGGCTCGTTAAGGGTTCATCTGCAGGTATTAGAAAGTTGTATAGACCTCAGCTCCAAATATGTGTGTCTAAGTATAATATCTCGCTGATCTGAAAAATGTCCTCCTCCTTCCGAGCGGCTCTAGCTAGACTTCAGATACGAGTACGTATATCAGCCAGTAAAGTAAAAAAGAGATACCAGTTTAACTCATGTATTGCTTGAGCTACATACTTATCGTCAGATTCAGAACACGCTCATCGTTATTTCATATCAACGTATGTGGGTACGTCGAAAAGGTGATGATCCGTTTTGCTCTCCAGACTTTTACTCACATCAGGAGTAGACAGTCGTCAGGACTAGAAAATCTGGATTTTCTTTCCATACACACCGTATACATTCAAATTTCTTGCATTATACACGCAAGATACACGTATGTGTAAACTGTTCATGTCGCAGATATTCCGCAGTCTAACTACGAAAATGTTTGAATGTCCATCATGCGTTGAGCAGTTGGACGTATGAACGCTATGAAATATTTGCACTGGATGGGTACTCGTAAATATTTAATTTAAAGTGATTAGATACCCCTTAATATATTCTCACTGCTGCATACCACATTCTACGTGATAGTAGTTATGAAAAATTCAGTAGGTACTCACTACGTTGGTTAGTTCGCTAGATGGGTACAAAGCGATTTAATTTTAATTCATTTGCGTCTCCTCCAGGGTCTTGTTTTACTATAATTACCTGGTTATCGCTGTTTATTTGACTTTTCAGTTTGCATATCCTTTGCTTTTGCTGCTCTCTTCTTTTTTTCTTTTTACTCTCATCTGCAATTTGAGTTGAATCAAATATGGGTTCCTAGATGCACCGGCGGGGGATAAGAACGCACAAAATGCAAAACGATGTAACGATCCAGATAGGAGATTTAATTAAACACAAGTTTGCTTCTCATAGACGAAGCGCTACTGTGCAGTAGTGTCAGATTACTCTGCCTATACAGCTGCAGGGCTCAGTCTAATGAAATGCACGTGGTATGAGGACAGAGAAATAGCTATTGTCGCAATCTGCGAAGATATTAAATTTCAAGCGGCAATGCAAATACTAATGAGAATTTTGCTGCCGCTCCAGGGCATTGGATTGGTAGTTAAACTCTTATCTGAAAATGCGTTATTTTATTGAAGTAATTTAAATAAACCCACGGAGATAGTAATCAGATTCTGGATGGTTGGGCAATATGTCTGATATGAAATTGAATACGTATTCGATTAAAACCGCAGGATATGTCGTTTATATGTTAAATTACATATTTATTGGATTACAACCAGTTTGGGGATCTGGGTGAATTAACTAAACTTGGTGTGATACTATGTATGTAGTAAGTAAGCCACCATATTAACTCGATAGCCCCTACAGACGTATGGTGAAATTGTAAGGTCATGCTCTAACAAGAATTCACAAATAGCGATCAAGGTTGCGAAATAGGCGGCCAAGAAAATAGAATAAAAAAAATATTTTTTTTTAGAATAGGATAGTTTAATCCTAACTGACATGGCTTGAAGCCGTCTGCCAAGGACTATCAACCTTTAAATATTTTTGTTGTATATAGAAAATTTAATTTAAAATTGCCAGCTTTTCAATTTGAAAGTTCTCTTCTATAATTCGTTTACGATAACCTAACATAGTTTCGCACTACAAGAGTTTTCAGTTACGAGTATGTCCACTTATCAGTGTCTGTACTTCTTCTCAGTCGACGTTTTCCGAAACAATATCTTCTGATATCTCAAAATATTGGGAAAATTCCTGGGAAACTCAGGATACTTTCCCTTTGCTAAGTTGCAAATTGAGCAATAAATTGGAAGGTTCTCTCTGTGCGGTACGTAGTTGAGTAGCAATACCTCCCCTCTTGCTCGAAAAATCAACTAGATATAACGCACGGTATTGGAATCCTTAAAGTAATTTTGAGACCCCAAGTTAAGCTGTAGCGTTTTGTATATTTCCCTGTGGGTGGACTTCGCTTTCCCAATGCGCTTTGACGTATATGTGTATCTATGTAGGATAAGAAGTCATAGAGTGTATCCTTCCAACTGTGCCGCGTATCCCATTCCAAGTCAAGGTCGTATTCATAACGCTCTGCCAAGTTTAAAATATCTTCAAACCGAAGGCTTCATCATTTTGAATGTACAAAGCACGTAATCAATACTCAGTTTAAGGGTCTGTAAAAAAATGGGCCAAATCCTTTTTCGACCATAAGCATGTAGTTAGGGGCGGTTGTAGGAAGATTGAATGTTCTTCGTAGATAAAACCTCTGTAGCTTTTCTACCGTGTCATACCACATATGACCCGATGTTTGTGCTCCGTAGAACAAAATTGATTTTGGCACAGGATCAAAGACGTGATATTTTACACTGTGAGGAATCCTTCGGTTCTGTAAACAATGGTGCCATGTTGAACAAACTGTGCATTTTGACTTTAGTCTATCAGCTAAATGCTCTTACGTGCTATGGTTATTGGAAATAACTCTTCTTAAGTACCTGTACTGTTTAACCACCTCATCTGCTTGGGATGTCCTGACAGCGCCCCTTTTGATAATAGTAACTTTCGAATTGTTTAAAATTATATCTAATTACCATAGCTGGGAATAGTCGTATACTCCACTTATCATTAGCTGCACTGTATCAGCTGACGCTGCCAACAAAACAACATCATCAGAGTACAAGAGAGCGTTAATAAGAGTGTCCACAAATTGGATTCCTCCCGAAAGATAAATCGATGATGTCTTCGAGGTAGAGTGGAAGGGCACTTGTGGCCTCGCATTACGTCCCTGTCTTACTTCCACGCCCGTATTGAACAACTCTGACATTCTATCCCCATTCCAAACTGCTGATTTTGTGCCGTCCTACAGGTTCTCCATTACACTTCCAAATTTGATATTCCGTATTGATACAGTTCGTAGAACAACCTTTGACGATCAACTGTACTGAAGGATGTTCTAAAATCTATGAAGAATTCGTAAAGTTTTTGCTTTCGCTTGACGAAGACCTTCGCTATATTCTGCAGTACAAAGATGTGGTCTACCGTTGAGTAACCAGGTCGAAGGCCATCTTCAAATTCTTTGAAAATAATTGTTTTTCTCAATCCAAATCATGTAAGGAGTTTAAAAAGTAGTTGTGAACCTTTTTGCTGACGCGTTGAAAGCGAGATTCTTCGGTAGTTACGTGGGTTTGACGAATTGCCATTTTTATAGATAGGAAAGATAACAGTTTGCTTGATGCTCTCCGGAATGCAACCAGACTTAAAAATTGGGTTAAATAAATACGCTAAAGATGCCTGGAACTCATTCGTTCTATATTTTTAAAATTCAATGGGGAAATCTATCGGCCCCACAATTGAAATTGTGGAATTGGTTTGGTATATAACCTAGCTTTATACAGCTGCGGTATCTTACTTTAATCCAGGGTATCATTCTTGTAAGAGCATGCTGAAGTATGGTTGGAATGATTTTGTCTGGTTCTGCCCGATTTATAAACGATTCCACCGCCCATGCTATCTTTGGAAGGGTTTCATTCCTGAGATGAGGTTTCCGTTGGCTGATCCATTTAGTATATTCTGCCCAATTAGTTTTTCTGGGGTTTTTAAAAGGTCTTTGCTTGAGAGGGTAGATGTCTATTGCAAGGAAAATTCATAACCCCTAGAGCCGAAACTGATTTGATGCTAGTGCTCTTAAATCTTGTATTAATAGTAGATTTTAGTTTATTGTTAATGTTTATAAATAAATAAATAAATAAATAAATCTATCATAACCTGTTCATTACTACATCTTAGGGTGAGGTCTTAAATCACCTCCCCAATTCTGAATTGAAACGTAGGATGATTACCCTTATTATATAGTACAAGATAAGTCGAGAGGATAAATTCAAAAATAGACTCATACCTTTTATTGATGGATTTGCCGCCCCATTGTACATGGTGTGCGTTTGCGTCGCATTTCATCCCCAGAGATTTGTTCCTTGATTGGGCATGTTCTACCAGTTTACGAACCGTTCTCGGTGGTGGATTTTCTTCTTTGAACATCATGTACGCATAAATTAGAAGAAAACTGTTGTTCCCGTTTTCTACATTGACTTGCATCTTCCTTGTTATATCTAGGTAAAAGAAACATATTAAATTATTTTTTAGCTAAGATGCAAGCTTTATTTCTACCTTTTTTGTAGAGTAAAACAGAACAACATCTTAAGCTTAAAATATACGGCTCCTGGATTAAAGGAACAAGAGGTCGTTAGTGGCTGCTTTGGAGTAGTGCTGATTAATCTGCACTATCGAGAGTTTCTGGCTCATTCTTGCAGTCTGCACTCAAAATTTTAATCCGGATCTGTCACAGATCAAATTTGTTTACGCCACATTTACTTTTTAGTAGTTCCACTTAGAAGTTGCAGGGACGAAGAAGAAATTAAATCTATTCGTCACCTGCTGTATGATTGTCCTGTCGTATCCGTCCTAAGAATGAGGACTCTTGGTAGTTACTTCTTCTCGGAGCTGGAGGACTTAGGCAATGTAAGCCTGACGGAGCTCCTGATAATCATTTAACTATCTGGGTGGTTCTAACAGCGGACTATCTTTACAGCGTTTCCAGGGTTAAATAACTTGGGCACAATGGACCGAACTGTTGGTCTAAGTGAGCAGTGACTCTTTTTGTCACAAGGCACTCATCTACCTAATCGAACCTAGTAGTTCCACTGACCTTTTGTATACTGCAAACAAAAGCTCGTTGCCTTCCTTATCCCTGCTGTTTCTTTTGAGTCTTGAGTGGATCACGTTCGGGTCTTTAATGGGGAGGTCTCTTATTCTGTACCACCATAAGCTTGAGGACGGATTCGTTCCCGTGCTGAGCATTGTTGGGTTGTTTTGTAAGCATTTTTTGGTTGCTACTTAACTTTTGTTGTTCACCTCGCTTTAGGGGGTTTTACACTTGTATTGATGCCACAATTAAGGAATGCGGTCAACCTATGAGGTGTGAGATATCAGACCGCCCTGTGAAATCCACAGCGAAATCCACAGTTTTATCTTATGGCGTAAAAGCAGCATGGTTATGGGCACAATTTCTATTGTAGTTTTGATCATCGGTTTCAAATTATCATCGGTTTCTGATTCGTTGCGCAATTCATTCTCTGTCTCAGGGCCTACGTCGATGGTTTCGGGAGGAGGAAGAAATTCTTCCTCCGCGCTATCGATACCGAGCATATCAGAAAAGAAGTGACGAAGAGTACTCCTAGGTGAGTCCGAATCGCTTTGCAGTTAGTTTTTTTGTCGTTGTCGGTAGATGTTATGTAGTAGTTGTGATTGTCGCATTACGCCCAATTGTGTTTGTTGTTTGTTGTCTTTATTGTTATTATTCAGTTCTTTTTCTTTTTGGGTTTCTGTTTGTTTGTTCGTTTTGTTTAATATTTTGCTCCCATGAGTAAGTCGAAAGTATAAGTCAATATAACACAATATCAATTTTTAGTTTTATTATTTATTTTATTCAATAGAGCACGATATTTTATATTAAGTCTTACTTAATGATTTTTGGTATAATACTCTCTATATATAGGTATTTAAGTTCCTCTATGAGGAGTCCGATCAATAATCTAGCACTAACTATAAGCGACTGTACTACAATAATAATTTTCTGTAAACCTTTAGTTCATTATATATTGGTAAACTCCGTTGTGATAATAGAGAAAGTAAATGGAATTGAAACAAACAACAGTAGTACATATGTACTGCTGCTACACTAGCAGCACAGTCAACAACTAAGTAACTAGACCAAAATCGCCAAACCTGTTCTAATATTTTGAGTAATGATCTAGGGGTATTCAGTATTCATACAATTCAATATCCATAACTATCCTTCCCTTTTAAGTGAAGACGTCTCGGCTTCATTACAACAGTAACTATAGCTAACATAGTATAGTATTTATTTAGTGTCTAATTTTGCCACCTATATGAAATTTACATTAGTACATATTTTAATAGCTTTAATTTCTATTTTTTTTACACATTTGAATGAAATTTCACATTTTTATTATTATAATCCTATTTCATTCTATTTTAGTTATTACATAAATTTTATGGGCAAATAAACATAAAATATTCATATTAAATGCAGAATTAACAAAATTAACATATATAATAACCAAAACATACGTATTCATTCGAATTTTGTTTAACTTAAGGATAGTTTCCTTTTAATTAAATTCCCTTAAATTTTTGAGTTAATAACTTATAACATTACGATTAACAATAATAATTGAGGAAACAGAAGCTTAGACAAAGCCGTCTTTTTGATGTCGGTCAATAAATTTACCTGAGGTTTTCCTTATGAACTCTCCTATTGTCAATAAGAACCGTAGTCCCTAGGTCTCTTTGAACTACCTTTTCGATGTACAATTTCCTAAATTTATTCCCAATTCGTTTATTTGTTCGCACAAACACTTTTTCGCCTGGTTCGAAAACCCTAGTTTGTCTATCCTTGTTATGGTAATCTAGATCTCTCTTTTGAGTGTCGACTATTTTTATCCTGATTTCTTCCAGCATTTCGTTTGGAATGGAATGGATTATATCAATTGGTCGATATTTCGTGACCGAGTGAATCGTCCTATTGTACTTAACTGTGGCAAGTAAAAGGAGCTCAACTGTATCACAGATGTTCCGTTCTAGTTTAGTACACCTTGCTATCTCGGATAAAGTACTATGAAATCTTTCGACTTGCCCGTTTGCTACACTATGAAAGGGTGGTGTATTAAACATAATTATTTCGAAATGATCTCTAAGCAGTGACTTTATACTTTCCGAGACAAAGGATCTCTCATTGTCACAGACAATTGTTTTTGTATTTTTGAACAGGTTGAGTGTTTCTATAAGCGGCCCCTTAATGTCAATTATTGCATGCGATTTAATCGGTTTTACCACAGCGAACTTGGAAAATTTATCCAGGCATGTTAAGAAATGAGCTCCTGCAGTTGAATAAATATCCATATGCAGTATTTCACCTGGACCGGTGGGTATAGGAGTTTCGCATATCTCAGGCCTAGGCGGATGCCTTTGATATTTTGCCTCATGACAGATCTTACAATTGGAAATTATTTCTTTCAACCTCTTTCGGATTTCAGGGAAATAGTAATCATTCAAAACCTGATTCGTGTTTTCATGTACAGATCGATGGGCGCGATTATGCTCGATTGAAAGAATTTCAGCTTGGTCATTTGGGTTGAAAATGTCGGTCACCATCTTTTTGGTGTGATAAAACTTTACCGAAGGAAACAAGGTTATCAGTTTATCTTGAATTTGCGCTAGGATTGCTATGTCGCAATGAATTGCATTAGCAACATTTGGATTAATTACATCTTTTAATATTAAGAAAAGGTTGTCTAAATTATCGAATGTAATTGAGTGTCTCATTTGCTTCTTGAAAATTATTTTGGTTGCTTTTAGTACCTCTGGTCCTATATTAATGATTATTTGATTTTTGAAACAATTTAAGGGATTTTGAACACTTGGTATTGTCTGAGTTAGGGAAACCTCGCTATGAGCTGTAAGAGAGCTTGAGTTTACCTGTTGTTCCAAGCCATTAATATGCTGTCTAGACAACGCATCAGCAACGAAGTTTTCTTTGCCCGGTTTGTAAAAAAACTTAGGCGAAAATTCCTCCACAAACGCCCTCCACCTTTTAATTTTAGCGTTAGGGTTCTTTTCAGATATCGCAAACGTTAACGGCTGGTGGTCTGTGTAGATATTTAGCCGATTTACTCCATATAAATAGTTGCGGAGTTTTTGCAATGACCACACAATGGCTAGAAGTTCTCGCTCATTTGTAGCATAGCTTTCTTCAGTGGTAGACAACGTTCTAGATATCATTGTTATAGGACGGCCATTTTGAGAAAGAACAGCGCCAAGCGCATGAGATGAAGCGTCAGTTGTTAGATCAAAAGGCTTTTCATAGTCCGGGTATAGAAGTAAAACATCTTCCGAAGCTAGAATTTGTTTAATTCTCTTAAAAGCCTCTAGTGCTTCTCCGTCTAGCTGTACCTTCTTGTTTTTCGACTGACTTTTCCCTACATTTCCATTCTCACCCCGTAAGTACCTAGTAAGAGGTTTCGCAATTTGGGCATAGTCTCTAATAAAACGTCTGTAGTATCCGGACAATCCAAGAAAGGATCGTAAGCTACGAAGTGTCATGGGAACTTCATAACTTACAATATCTTTTATTTTATCTGGACATGTTTTTATTCCCTTATTGGATACTACAAACCCCAAAAATTCGACTTCTTCTTTAAAAAAATGTGATTTTGCAAATGAAACTCGCATGTTGGCTTTAAAAAGCAGTTGTAAAACTTTCTCGACGTTTTGGAGGTGTTCTTCTTTTGTTTTCGAAAATATAATAACGTCATCGATATAAACATGACAGCATTTGCCTATTTCTTCTCTTAGTACGTCATCTATGGCCCTTTGGAAAATGCTTGGTGCATTTTTTAATCCGAATGGAAGCCTACAAAACTCGTACTTTCCATTATTTATAGAGAAGGCTGTCTTCTCCCTATCCCGCTCAGACAATTTGATTTGGTGGAAACCTGATTTTAGGTCCAAAGTTGTAAAAAACGAAGCCTTACCAAGATTAGCCAGGATAACCGCTGTGTTCGGAATAGGATATCTATCGCTTATAGTTTTATTATTTAATTTCCGAAAATCGATTACCAAGCGCATCTTGCGATTGCCCGTCTCGTCAACTCCTTTTTGTCGACAATCCATACCGGATTGTTATATGGAGATCGTGACGGTCTTATTATTTCGTTGTCGAGTAAGTCGGCAATCTCATTATTAACGAAATCAGCCGCGGACATAGGATACGGGTAGGCTTTCGAATAAACCGGATCGTTATCGGTCGTTCGAATGGTTGCTACAACTTTCGTGTTAAACGGTAACAGCTCATTAGGATCTGCAAAGACATTCGAGTGCCGGTATAACAAAGAGGAAACTATTTCTTTCGTATCTGGCGGAATAGTTTTGTTTTGTATTGAGATACTATTGACGTCTCTACAATAAAAATATAACAATTTCTCTTCGCCGCCACTGTAATTCAGAATTCCTTTTACCAAATTTAGTTCTGCGTTTATTTCGTTCAGAAAATCAAATCCTATGATGCCGTCGAATGTTTTCAGAGTTGGAAGTATAAAAAAGGTGGCGTTTCTATTAAAAATATTGATGACACACTTAGACCTAATCTGGCTAGTTCCGTGTATTGACTTTACTGAGAATGGTTTTTCTATTGTTTTGATTGCTTTGAGTGTGCTAAAATTTTTTATATAATTTTTAGATGCGCCAGTGTCTACCAAGAGTTTTATTTTCTTTCCCTCCAGTGTTCGGCCGACGTACGGCAGGAGGGATCTTCCCCTAAAAAATTAATTTCGTCAAACGTTTCTGAGATATCATTACGCATGAGTGCTGCATCTTTCACCTCGGCTTCATCACCTTCATCATAACCTTCATTTCTACTATATTCATAGTTATAAAAATCTTCGTTTGTATTATAATATTCGCATCGCCTTGATTTCCTAAGCTAGTGCCTGGTACAGTTAGGCCCTGATTTAGGTGATGCACTCTCTGATGTTTAGGAAGCGTTTGACGGTCAGAATCGCGATGTATCTTTAACTGATTAGGTCCTTGGTAATAATTTGGGTTTTGCATAGGTCTTGGAAGTTGAATGGGATGCTGCAAGGAGCCTCGAAAATTATTGGAGTTTTGCATAGCAGGTCTTTGGCTATTACTGGGGTTCTGTGTAGACCTTTGGAAATTAGTACGATTTCTAAAGTGTGAAAGTGTTGGATCTATTTCCATTGCAGTTGGCAAAGGTCGTAGTTGGTCAGCAGAAACTGGTCTATAGTGGGGTGAATTGTATGGGTTAAATTGATTATAATGGAAACTTTGTCGAAGTGAAAAGTTATTCGGACGCTCGTTCTTAATTGAGAAAGAATTTGCAAATACGTAGCGCGCTTGATTTGCCTCAAGTTCCTGCGCAAGAGCAAGAGCACCAGGCATATCAGATGGTCGCGAGGAAAATAGTATATCACACATGGGCTTTTGTAGACCAGAAATGAAAATCCTCAATGCATCCTGCCGATATTTTTGGCTGAGAGATTCGATTAGGCTTTTATTACCTTCGTGAAGCATTAGCGTCTTATTAATAATCAACGTCAACTTTTTTTCCACCTCGTCATAGAATTCCACAATAGATAACCTGCCTTGTCGGAGAGTGGACATTTCCTGTTCTATAAGGTAGATGGGTCTTTTGTCTGAATACGTGAAATCTAAACGGGCTATAATCGCTTTGAAATTAAGAACAGTGTTAAATGAAGATAACAACTGATCCGCAGAGCCGATGATTTTGTTCCGAATTATTGCTACCGCCTGATAATGCCTAGAACTTCCTTCAGATGCCTCGAATAATTTATAAGCGGCGAAAGCAGCCTGACGCCAAGAAATATACCGCACTTGTTCACCTCCGAATTCAGGCAGGGATTTAACCAAATCTAATGATTCTTCGCAGTTCTTGTCAGCCTCAATGGTAACTGGCTTATAGTCTTCGACAACTGTTGGAGATTCTAGTGCCCTAAGCCTATTCGTTAGTTCCTCTACCGTAGTATTGAAAGCTTGTCTAGTTTGCTCCGTTGCTACCTGAATTGCTGCGGAAACTATCGCAGAAATCTGTTGCGCGTCCATTATTAACTCAGGGAAAAAAGGGCTTTTCAATTAATAATATTTCAGATTCACAAAAAATAAGTTCTTAAACTAAAATATAATCTAAATTATGAATTAGATTTAACTGCAAACAGATAATGTAATGAAGTATGTGTTAAGAACTGTTACTTAAATCGAATACGAATGATAATGCTCACTGTAATTTACTCTATATATATGTATATACTATGTACTGGTAGGAAAACAAATTCTACATACTTTCCTATATATAAAAAAATAACGAAACTTAGAACTATTGACAAGTATTATTTTTCACAACTGGTATTCAAATAATAATTAAGTTTAAATTAATAGAAAAGTAGAGTTTAATGCTGGCAATAGTTTACTATCGAAGTTCTCTCCAACTGCTTGATGATGATGTTTTTTTTCATAGACCTTCGTTTTTTTTGTCGTTTCACTTGAGATCAATTTTGCTTCTTTTTATATTTTTTTATTATTGCAAATAACACTTTTAATTCATTTAACTTTTTTCATTCTCATTTTTTTTCAGCTTTTCGCTTATTTTTTCACTTTGTTTTTGATATACCTGGGACGTATTATCCACAGTGGTGTAGAGCTTATTCTTGAGTCCGTAATACGAAACAACGCGAACTATTATCTTTTACCAAGATCTTTTAACGATTATTATTTTTAATCGCGTTGCCCGATCGTTGGGCGCCAGTCAATATAACACAATATCAATTTTTAGTTTTATTATTTATTTTATTCAATAGAGCACGATATTTTATATTAAGTCTTACTTAATGATTTTTGGTATAATACTCTCTATATATAGGTATTTAAGTTCCTCTATGAGGAGTCCGATCAATAATCTAGCACTAACTATAAGCGACTGTACTACAATAATAATTTTCTGTAAACCTTTAGTTCATTATATATTGGTAAACTCCGTTAGAGAAAGTAAATGGAATTGAAACAAACAACAGTAGTACATATGTACTGCTGCTACACTAGCAGCACAGTCAACAACTAAGTAACTAGACCAAAATCGCCAAACCTGTTCTAATATTTTGAGTAATGATCTAGGGGTATTCAGTATTCATACAATTCAATATCCATAACTTATATGGTAAGTCTCAGCAGCGCCTATATACCAGGATAATGCAGAAGGGTACGACAGGAGTTGCCGAGATGCCTGAAGGAGCTCGCTAGTGGTTAGTTTGACCTCTAGTCTTTCATTCTTGGGCACGGATTGTTGCACTTTGTGTGCTTCCACCACCGCTTAATACCATATAATCTTAGATTTATAATTGAGTATACACTTATTATTATTAGTATCCTCTACGTGTGGTACACAGCTTTACCCGGGTAGAATAAAAACGGGTACAGTTAGTTTAGTTATATTTGTAGAAGAGCCAAGTTGAAATACACAAATCGCATACGGTTGAAAAGAGCATCTCAATAGCAATCCAGTGATACTCCACAAACTTCTTATGAGAGAGCTAAGCGTTGTCGGTAGCCAATCAGCGAGACTTAGATGGAAAATTTTGAGCCGATACCGGTATCTGGCTTTGTGCTCAAATCCCATCATAACACAGCTAAGCGCAGAGGATTTGCAACCTAATAATCGGCGGTATTTTCATTACCCGGCCGCCGTGATTCCGGTAGAATCGCCATATATCGCAGTATCAGTAGCTTCACAAATTGTCACTACAATAATTGCGTCACTTCCGAGATGAGATTGCAGATAAAAGATTCTATGAAGATTTGTGAAGTTAACAAACATCGTCTCGTTAACTTTACGGTCAATGCTGTCTCAAATGTATAATCGACTGCGTATACATTCATCTGAGCATAGCGTTGGCAGACTTTAAACATCGTTGCTAGACTACTCGAAAATCATCATAACGTTCATACCCGATCATTACCCAGATTTCGCTTCACCTCTTATAGACACTGGCAACTTTAATGTAAGTGTCTTGCAAAACCACTCGCTACTGAACTTCATGATCAGTGCTTTTAGTCTATCCTATATCGCTCACCGACGACTCTAGGCAATACTTGTATTGAGTTAGCGTTTGCCAAAAATCTCGATGCAACATGCATGCGATTTGTATCTTACTTTTCATATCACAGATCTTTCATCAATAAGCTCATAATGGAATAATAATTCGTTTCCCTAACTTCCTGTTGTTCTTGTTTATTTCCTACCTTCCTTCCCGGTACCAATGACAGTAATGATGATCTCTTGGCGAACGATATCTTTGTAGACGTATTAACGTTATCTGTTCATACCCGCGCAACAGTCATACCCACCTTTTTTTCGTTCTTGGGCCGCCTTTCTTCCACCCATGTCCATTTCACGGGTCCTTGTCTTCGCTGTTCTTAATCTTGACGCCCTGCTCTCTGCCTTTTTTTCGTATTATCAGCTTGTTAGTCCAGATATTAATCCCTGCTACTTACAGTAGTTATATATGTACATATACATATATTGGCGCAACAGCTCCTTAAGTGCCAGAGCCCAGCTTCTCGCAACCACTCATGTTGTGTGCGTTATTTTTTCGCACGAATGGAAGGGTCCTACAGTTTAGTGCCGATTTGAGAAGTTTTCTCTTGGCAACAAAACTCTCGGATGTTTATCAGACGTTCGTGAGAGGTTGGACCGTGAAAAAAACTTTTTGTTGTTTTCTGGGATTCGAACTCGGAACTTCACGCCCAGTGGTCCGACACACTAACCACTTACGCCACGGTGCCCACAGTAGCAATGGTTAACACCATTCTCTTATTAGTGTTGGAGATACAATATAATTTAAGGTACTCGCAGAAAGATGTTTCTACATATTGTAATGTTCCTGCTGGGGCTCGTTTATATAAAACTGTCTTTTGTGTATTTTAGCTGTTTATTTATTATCAATTACAAACTTTACTTCAACACAATATTCAAATCACTTTATTCTTTCCAAATTAAACTGTCTCTACAGATTTGCTTTCAATCACAATGTCGCTTATTTTCACCACTTGGTCGAGTCTCTCTTTCAATCGCTGTATTCACCTTATTAACAACTGTACCGACGGTGGTTGTGGTTGGTGTATTTATACAAAATTGCAAGAGGTTCAAGAACATGCTAGATGTTGCTCGGAATGAATTGATGATCGTGGAACAATTGGAACATTCTGTGGAACATTTGTGGAATATTGGCACATCCGATTAGGTGGAAATATTTGCTGCTAGCAGGTTTGGCGTTGCTTACAGTTTGGAATACAGTGTTTTAGTTTGGTACACAAACCACGCAGAAGTTTGAGTGTATGCTACAATATTAAGCATATACATCTTCTATTCTGCGGCGCATTCCAGCTCACTGCCACATCGACTCTGTGTTGTAGAGTGGACTCTTCTTTGATCAGTGCGTGGAAGTTCGACTTTGCATTTTTTTATGGAACATAGCACTACTGGTGCTGAATTCCTTCAGTGGGAGTGAGTTCCTTTGCTCTACTCAGTGTGAGGAGTGACACTTATTAATTGCCTCATTCATGAGCTAACTATTTCTAGCCTGGGCATTTTTTATTTATTTTTTTTCTGATTTTGAATTCTCGTTCTTTTACGACATTTGAGTACTTGAACATACGAGGATGGTCTGAACATTTTGCGACCTCAACATGAAGATGGCAGCACTCGTCAACAAAATGTAGCGGTTCAACAGCGCTCTGAGCACCGCCTCTCTATCAATAAAAGAAATGCCAGTGTACAATATGGAAATTTTAAAAATTAAACTAGTTTAAACCCCGCCTGCTTCGCCAGGTACACAAAAATGTCTAAGTCTTTTTTTCAATGTTTTTTTTTTAATTTTTGTACTTTGTACGGTTATTATCTACATTTAAAAAAAAACCAACTAAATTGGTTGAAAATTACGGGAGGTAGAGGGAAACATACGCATTTTGCCACTTAGTCATCATCATGCCACTTGATCATTTTTAAAGCACGACCTCCCTTGCCCAAATCTTTAGACGGCTGAATTAAATTTTGAAACTTTTTCGTATTGAAATTTTAAGAATGTGGAGTTCTGTCAAACGGCACAAAAATGTAACGGGTCGACGGCGCTCTGAACACTGCCTCGTTATGAATACAAGTCAATACCAGTGCACTCACAATTACAAAAATACCAATTTACAGGGAACTCTCGATAATTCGAACCTCTATAAATAAACGTATCGCCTAAGACCCATAGGACAACCTCTATTTATCGAAGAAAACCTATTCAATTTGTCCTTTTCATTAATTTGAACTTTTTTTTGTACAACATAACCTGAAAGCCCTTCTAATTCGAACTCTTTTGTTCTTCTTCTTCTACTTCTTTTCTTACCTCTATAATTCGAAGTTATGTCTATTTGTTTCTACTCAACTGTTCGTTGAAGTGTGTATGTAACGTAAAATGTGTGCAGATGGTTCACAGTAGAGTTTACAAATTTTTAGAGAGGACATATGTCGACGATGACGTTTTTTAAGCTTTAATCACGATCGAAAACACCATGGACAGCTCGTTTGCAGTCGCTTACTCAGAAGAATATTACAGATTTCGTAATTTGTATAAAAATATTATAATTTTATTACCATGGGGAGTATTACATAAAAGTAAACACACTGTACAAATAAAATTAAGTTTTGTAAAAATCTTCTTTGTTTTTCCCTCTGAAACCTTCATTATTCAAAAACCTCTGTACTTCGAAGTTTTTCCCTGGTCCGATGAAATTCGAATTATCGAGAGTTTAATGTATTATATTCCGAAATTAAATTCATTTTTGAAATAACGTAAAAGAAAAACAAAACTTTGTAAGCACGAGTTACTTCGATGAAATTCTTAGACGACTGATTTGAAAATTAAAATTTATGTGCCACATCAAAATTTAAAAAAGTTGGTTGATAGTAGCGTTGGATGTCTAACGCGAAAAAAGCAAGGGAATGTGTTTGCCCAGCTTTTGAAAGGTACTCACCAAAATGTCAGCCATTTTGGATGAGCAGTTGTTGTTTGACAATCGTCTGACTGAGTCGATTTCAGTGTTTTTGTAAAAATGGACCAAATCGAGCATCGAGCTGTCATTAAATATTTGTTTTTGAAAGGCAATACGTCTACGCAAATCAAACACGAGTTGAATGCTGTGTACAGGGACTCTGCACCATCATTTACCACCGTGGAATTTCGGGCAGCTGAATTTAAACGTATCCGTATAAACTGGAGATGATGAACGTTCGGGACGTCCAAAAACTGCAACCACTCACAATAACATCGCTCAAGTTCACCCAAATGGTGCTCGACAACCGTCGAATTAAAGTAAGAGAGATAGCAGAAGCTATGGATGTCCAAGGAATGTGTTTGTCACATATTGAATCAAGATTTAGGCATGAGAAAGCTGACCGCGAGATGGCTCACGTTAAACCAAAAACATGTTCGAATGAACATTTCCAACGCTCTGTTGGCACAGTTTAGGCGCGATACACCAGGGGTCGAATCGCGTCCTCCATGAACGGATCGGTAATTGAACGAAGAAAAATTCCATCACACGTCATACGAATGAATGTATTGGGATTATATCCTACGAAAGCAGACGGAACGTAATTTTCAATTTGACATGCCAGTTGTACCAGATTAAGGGTTGAAATTGTAGTAGTTTCAACTTCAATCACATGCAATTTGGAAGTGAAATTCGGTAAAATAAAATAATTTTCATACAAAACGAAGTGATTCTTCCACCAAATCATCAGAAGCAGTATTTGTGTGCGGTATTGAACTGCTGTCTTCCGGCTCAGGCAACTTCTGGGAACTTCCAAACATCTTAACATTTGGAAGCCCCTCAACTGCTGCTTTCAATCCAGCTGCTTGTATCATTAGCAGCTCCTCTCCTGAAAGCGGCTTTTCCTGATACGGACCAGAGCGCCCGCATGGGGCCAGTAAGTTAGAATAAGATAGTTAAGTTAATTAAGCTAGTTTTAAGCGTTTTGTTAGCACGTAAGATACCTATAATGAATTATACCAATAAAATGCACTAAAAATGAAAAAAAAATGACCTCAGTTGCCATGGCAAAGATCCACGAATTACGATTTGAACTGCTTGACCAACCTCCTTACTCGCCAGATCTAGCCCCAAGCGACTTTTTTTTTGTTCCCTAAGTTAAAAGTTGCGCTCAAAGGACAGAGACTATTGATAAATGAGGAGGCTATCACCTTCGTAAACAATTATTTTGCAGGGAAAAACGCCGAGTACAATTTGGACGGGGAGCATCTCTGAGAAAAGTGGCTAGACTTATAAGGAGACTATGGAGAAAAATAAAAATATGTTGTTACGCCTTGGGCGTTTATAACAATAAAAAAAAATTATAATTGTACTCCCGGTCACGGATAACGTCAGGCTGGCTTTTCGACGGGATTTCGTCACCAGTATTACCGTCCGAAAGAAGACCGTGCCGAAAGAAGAAATAAAAACAACCAACAAAAGAAAGTAGCTTGCAAACGATGGTGAAGAATAACACAAAACGTTTTTAATAGAAAAATAAAAGTAAACTTTATTTAATGACCGACAGAACAAAGGTGACTTAAAAAATAATGTCTTACTTCTAACTTAACCCTATGCTGCACACGCAGCCGAATATTGCATACTCAGCAATACGTGCACACGCCGCTCAACACTGCACGCGCCGCCCAATACTGCACACGCAGCCCAATACTGCACACGCCGCAATTCTGGCTTTATGTCTGATTAAATTTGAAGTAATTTGATGAGAACGTGGACTTTGTTATTAGGTGCTATTTGGGGTGCATCCGTAACAATGAAAAAAAAAATGTCTTGCATTAGGTCGGAAACTTTTCAGACCACCTAATTCCATTTGTGACTGGTGGTCTTGCGTTCTGTATTTCGCGAATAATGGTGAAAACTTTATTTCTGATTAAAAATGAAGAACTTGAGTTTCCAATGTTTTTGGTTTTTAAACTGATTACTCCCTAAAAAATTGTTTGACTGGGTTATTGCTTCTGCCTTGATTTGTACTAGTTCTGATTACCGAGATCATGCGTTATTTATGGCACGTCCATCCAGAGTCATTCATTGTAATAAAATGTATCTAGGTACAATAGTAATTTCACAAAGAACCAAAAAAATATGTGCATGCGTACAAGTATGTATTCCTCTACGTACATATTTGCACTCCAATTCTGTGACTGCGTTGTTATAAGCCCAGCTTTATTATTGTTTAATCTTTTAATGCTTATCAGAGTTGGGATTCCATTATCTCTCCGTATCTGTGTACATCTACCTTTGGGCGCTTTTGTTTTATGTTAATGAATTCCAAACATGAGAATTATTATAAAGTGTAAATGTTACATATCTGTTTGTTATTTTAAATTGTATATTTTCCTTATATACTAGACAATGTTAATTTATTTTGTTCTTGAACTTTAAAAGTGTTAAAATATTTACTTTAATTGAATTATTTCTAGGAAACACACGAGGGATAATTGCATTCATGGCAGTGAATATATTATGTAAAAATGTGGAAATATTTTATGTAATGCGAACTCATTAAAAGCTTAAATATTATTAAATCATTAAATATTAATTAATGCCTAAGAGTTTAACAAATTTAACACAATAGTGTAAGTTGGAAATGAGGAGAAGAGGTAGGAAAAATAGGGGTTATATTTGGAGTAGTGGCCCGAATTTATGTGGTATTAGGCTTTAGTGCAGACTTATTCTAAGGGTAGTGTAATTTTCTGCGTTTTGGTATCACTGAAGGTCGACAAATAGTTTTGGTCTCATGCTTAGCTCAATTTGTGGAACAAAAAGAAAAGCTTTTCAAACAGTTTGATGTGTACAAGTGGAGGCATATGCAAGGACATTGACTTAGCCAGAAGAATTCACATATAGCCGCTAAGATGGCTGGGTCATGTAGAGCGGATGGAGCACAACGTTCCAGCCCGGTAAATCTTCGAATCCACTCTGGATGGTCGGTGCAATAGAGGTCGACCGCGCGGAAGATGGCGCAAGCAAGTGGAGGGAGACCTCATCAAACTTGGCGTGTGCAACTATAGGCAGCTGGCTCGTAACCGGGTTGACTGGAGAGGTTTGTTGGTGGAGGTTCTAGTCCACCCTGAGCTGTAGCGCCACCTAAGTAAGTATGTAAGTAACTGGAGGCAACTGAATAATAATAAAGCAGTCAGATCGTTTTGTAAAAATCAAGATGCGAGACTCGCATGCTTTAGGTTTAGTTCATTTCAAGACGTGGCGTGAGTTAAGGTGTACTTCCCGACCGGAGACTGCCGAAAATACTCTTACTTAAAAAAAAAAATTGAAAAATAACAAGGCTCCGGGATATGATTTATTCACTGACGAAATTTTGAAAGAGCTACCGAAAAAAGTGCTGGTTAAGTTGCTCTACATTATAAATGCTTCTTTAAGACTATTATATGTTCCAAGGCAATGGAAAGTCGACGAGGTTATTATGGTCCCGGAACCGGCGAAATGTGCAAATGACAAGAAATCGTATAGACCCATTTCACTTCTGCCAAGGTCTTCGAGAAACTTCTGCTGAAACGATTGCAACCAGTAATTGAAGAAAGACCCCGGATCATCAATTCGGCTTTCGGGTCAAACATTCCACAATCGATCAGGTGTATCGAATAACAAACGAAATTGAAAAAGCTCTAGAAGGGAAAAAAATATGCACGAAAGCCTAAGGTATAAGCTAAGCGTAATCTTACTGGAAAAGTTGTGCAGAATATTGGAATTTTATCTTGAAAACAGACTTTTCCGTGTTAGACACGGGAGTGAATATTCGGATTTCAACGAGATCTACGCCGGTGTTCCACAAGGAAGTGTTCTCGGTCCAATACTGTTCCTGCTCTACACAAGAGATATACCACAAGATGAAGGGACCGTTGTAGCAATGTTCGCAGACGACACGGCCATCCTCGTAACGGATGAGTCAGTCGAATCATCAACGGGAAAACTCAAACGAGCTTTGAACAAAGTATGTGAATGGACAAAAACCTGGCGAATAGTCCTCAATGAGACAAAATCAACGCATGTAAATTTTACGTTAAGAAAGACAACTTACCTATATCCATTAACTCGGTGCAAATACCGTACGCAAACGAGGCAAAATATCTAGGAATTACCCTAGACGCAAAACTTAAGTGGAAACCACACGTTAAAAAGAAGCGCGAAGAGCTCGAAATCAGATTTAGAGAAATGTATTGGCTACTCGGAAGATACTCGAAGTTAAACGTATACAACAAACTGCTTCTGTATAAGCAAATGCTAAAACCGTCTTGGACATATGGTATACAACTTTGGGATCGTACCAAACCAAGCAATATGGCTCTACTGCAAGCATTTCAAAACAAAATCCTAAGAGAAATCGTAAATGCTCCTTGGTATATAAGAAATAGTGATATTCACAGAGATCTAGGAATTGCTACCGTGAGGGACGAAGTAACAAACTTTGCTCGCAAACTTCGTACCCGTCTTCATGTTCACTGCAAAAATGAAATAATCTGTACTATGGACGCGACAAACCTTGAGCGCCGACTACAAAGAACAAGACCTTTCGACCCTGCGCCGTAAGGAAAAACCGCATGTAATGACGGTACTAGTAGGTGCCTTCACTAGAAAGTTACCTACCTAACGCGATTAACACTACAGAAGCGTAAACTACTTGTTAAGGCAACTTAGTCGTAGTCATCACAAAAATGAAAAAATGAGAGGGACGAATTTCCTACTACTATGAGTATGCGCAGCCGGTTCTCATAGTGCCTCTCTGAGGGGGTGAGGTTTAGCCCGTAGGCATATACTGACTATCACTGATGGCATTGTCAGATATATGAATCGGGTATAACCAATGGTACGGACCATTGGTATCTTTTGAAGATTCCTTCACCTCCAAGCGCAACCAAAAAAACAAAAAAACTTCAAATCTGGGAATTGGAATCATTCTTTCTGGCGCTTCATAATTCGTTGGTAGCGCCGTCGCCTTCTGCTATGAGGAAATGAGAGCTTATCAGGCTGACATTGAAGAGTTTAGCCTTAGTGACTACCTTCATTACGTCATCAGACGTTCAAGACATTTCCTATTCCTGCTCATTTAGAAGTTTCCCAAAGAGTTTAATTTTTTTCATGTTATGAGTTCCTTTGTTATGTAAAATATTTTTAGTTCAATGAATGGAACCAAACGCCCCCTTTTTTTGCCCGTCTATTGGATCCCTTATTACTACCCAATCCAATGTGAATTGGTTCACAATGTAATGTAACTTTTTTGATATTATATACGGTATTTTGTTTGTAAACGTATTTTCTCACAATTTCGCATATTGTCTAGGTAGCTTCAGTTGACGAAATAGCAACAATCGGCTCGGGATAGCTCTTGCCGATATTGGTAATGGACTTTGTTTTCTAAGAAATCGCCCTCATTTGTCCTCGACCCAGCTGGATGTCATTGTATCTTCATTTCATTTATTTATTTATAAAGAATCTTTTACATTGGACTTATAAGTTAAAGTCTATAATAGTAAAAGTTAATAAATTTAGACTAAGTAATTCATAATTTCATATTTTTGGTTTTGCTTTCGTGAATTAAAATAAACTACACATGTTAACACTGGAGATATATGGTAAGTATTCAAAATAGAGAAAAAACAAAAAAAAAAATTAAAAGGAAAAAGATAAACTCTCTAATTACAAAATTCTTCTAGGCACTTTCGGTCAGATATTTAAATAAAACTTTATCAAATGACTTGGTTCCACGTAGCATTCTAATGTCCATGGGTAGAGCGTTCCATTTTCTGACAACATAAACAAGATATTGGTTCTCGGAGTTTCTGCACGTAAACCTAGGTTGAATAAAAACTAAAGAACGAGAGGAAGTTGGGAACTGAAGTTTTTCATACAGTTTTTCATCTTGAGGCCCTTGTTGGCGTTAAGCTCAGATAAGTTGGATTAATTGTTCTGCTCAGTTTCTTGAAGAAGTTGCTACTTTCGAGAGTAGTTTTGTCCGCCGTTATTCTTTGCTCTCTGGGCCCATTTAAAGAATTGTAGAGCACTGTTGGCTTTATTTCAATATTTCTTCAAGCTCATTCCA
Organism: Brachypalpus laphriformis; assembly: GCA_945910035.1. NCBI lineage: Eukaryota > Metazoa > Arthropoda > Insecta > Diptera > Syrphidae > Brachypalpus > Brachypalpus laphriformis. The sequence goes on along the minus strand of OX246754.1, from coordinate 193,811,195 downwards.
AAAGTTATACCCAAAAGTAATTTTCCAGAAAATAGAGTTGCTGCCCTGTGTTGTCTGGTTCATTGTATGACTCTTTAAATATTCGACTACCCATATCATTGTTTGGCTACAGAAGATGTACTAAAACATACAGATCTCAATCGGACTCTAGTGCTTCAGAGCAACCTCTTGCCAGACATACCTGAAGGTGGAGCTGACCAGCCAGTATACGATTTTCGAGACCCATATTGGGTCAGAAATATTTGAAAAACCGTAAAGCCTACGAAGTTGAGATTTCGTATACTGAAAGTCTATAACCAAAATAAGTGCATAAATATCTTGGCTACAACCTATCGCTTTTGACTAGGAAGCCGTCCAATAGTCCACCTTCTATGCTAAAATAAGAAACGTTTAGAAACAAAAAATTAAAAAATTTTAAGCTTATACTGACATACTTTGGAAGATTTCACCTTATACACAGAACAGTGCCACTATGGTGAAATGCGTGAATTACTATTGGAGTATTTAGAATTTCTCGCAAGTATCAAACTCACTCTAAGAGTTACTGTCGATATCACGGCAATCATTTCTTCTGCTGAAATCGTAGCCAAGCTATATGTATACTCTTTTTTTGTTTAAGAGAAAACCCAAATTCCAGAGCACTCAGACTCGCCGGTCCATTGTACTACCTTTTTATACTCGGGTGGCTAATGATTGCTGTTCCCCGCTGGGGCATGAATTTATATGGTATGTATATTTTGCTATTGCTCTTAATATGCATGTGTAGCTCCCGGAGGGAATCGTAGGATTTCTAGACTCTTCCGAATACTTCTGTGTAGATACAAATCGAAAAACATGTTCCTCAGTTTGCTAGTTTTTCTGCCTATAGCATCTACCATGTGCAGGGTGGGCCAGCTACAAGTTTCTTTTTAAAAATGCAATAAAATGAACAAAATCAATTTTTTTCCATGTATTATGACTTTATTAGTAAGAGCAAATATTCCCATTAATTATGGAATACAACGTCGTTCAAGTGGCTGCCTCGGCTGGCCTCGCAGTAGCGCATTCTATCACTCCAATTTTCCAAGACCTTGTTGATGGTTTCGGGCTGTAGCTCACGGATTGCTTGGATGATATTGGCCTTAAGTGCTTGAATCGTTTCCGGATTGTTGGCATAACATCGGTCCTTCACGGTTCCCTACAAAAAAAAAGTCCAAAGGGGTGAAATCGCAGCTCCGATTCGGCCAATTGACATCGGCAAGACGGCTGATAACACGATTTGGGAATTTGGTGCGCAAAAGACCGATTGTGGCATGGGCTGTGTGGCATGGCGCGCCATCCTGCATAAACCAGAGGTCGTCCAAATCCATGTCTTCAATTTCAGTAAAAAAAAAGTCCTTAACATGGCTCTGTAACGCCCACCGTTGACCGAAACGTTGTTCCCAGCCTCATTTTCGAAGAAAAAATGTCCAATGTCTACAATCCGCACCAAACTGTCACTCTCTGTGGATGCATAAGCTTCTCGACAATAACGTGCGGGTTTTCCGAGCCCCAGATGCGGCAATTTTGTTTGTTAACGTAGCCGCCGAGATCAAAATATGCCTCGTCAGAAAAGATGATTTTTCGCCCAAAATCGTTGTCAAATTCAAGTTGCTCTAAAGCCCAAACTGCGAAGCGATAACGAAGCGAATGGTCGTGCGCTTTCAATTGCTGAATCAATTGGACCTTGTAAGTGAATAATCCCAGATCTTTGTGCAGAATTCTCCTCAGTCTAGTGCGTGAAATGTTGAGCTGTTGAGATCGATGACGAGTTGATGTTCGTGAATTGAGTCTCACACTCTCGGCTACAGCAGCCACATTCTCGTCTGTGCGCACCGTATGACGACGGGGACCATGAGTGTTGTCCACTAGCATACCAGTCTCACGAACTTTTTGCACAAACTTGCGTACAGCAGGCGCTGTGGCTGCTTCATTTCGGCCAAAATTTCTTTTCAAAAAACGCACTGTTTGGGCTACACATCACTCAGTTTGGAAATAAGTTTTCAATATTTCCCAATGTTGTTCAAGCATAAAGCGACTCATTTCATTCCGCGGGGGTAGTATCATTCAAGATTTCGAGTGGGAAACAGCCAGTGTCAAAATAACCTATGATTTAAAAAGAAATCACTAGATGGCCCACCCGTTATGACAATGGTGCGGAAGGTTTTCCTATTTATCCTTGTTTTGTGGATGCTGGTGCCCGCGTTGTTGAACCTTACGCGAAAATCTTGGCACCACTAGAATCGTGTTTCAATATTTTTCAAATGAAAATGCATGCCATTGAAACTTGCGCCCAGATTAATATTTCTTTCATTTGATTTCCTTTGCCTTGTTTTTCAGTCCCTTGCCATACACCGTAAAGTCAAAGAGGGCTAAGTGTCTGGTCATCAAGGTATTAAGGGCAATGAGTTACCTGCTGAAATGGATCGGGATCAGCAAAAGCATTCGTAGGCATTTCGGCTTTAACTGCGCTGATGCTCTAACAACGACTAATAGACGAGAGCATCAGCTCCGTCTAACCCAGTGAGAAAATGTTTCAGGGTTTATGCAGTCTAAAAGGATAATTAATCCATATTACTAGAAAGCTATACTTATTTTCCTACAGACCAGTGTGGACTCCGGCACAAACTATCTTAACATGCTAAATCTGTCTCCATAGACAGAGCGCCACATTTGTGGGGAGGAGTAAACCTTCGACCACATTCTCTGTGAATATCTGGCACTATGCATGTCTGTATTACAGAGTTACTCACATTTGTGGATTTAAGGGACTCCTCTACTAGGGACTTACTTACCTTTAAAAGGATCTAGTTAGAATCCCAAACTTTCAAGCATCCATGACACAGCAGGTTTCTTAGGTCACAGTGTCAGTCGTTGGGCAGATCCTAGTAAAAAGGAAACCCAGAACTTTCTAAAGCAAACTTATTAATTTGTCAGTGAGTTTGATGGAATGCACTTTGAACTGCGCGTGCATCTTCATAAAAAACTATGTTCGTAAATAGTTGGACTAACCTTCATGATAGTTTCTTTTAGGAAATTAGAATATTCCTGGTCAGATTTAGTTTAAATTTTGTTAAGTTGACTTCACTTCAGTCAGCTTTACTATCGTTCATCCTTTATGGGTGGTAATAACGTCATTGATTGCTACGCTAATGGTTCCCCGCTGAAATCCTGATGCCAGCAAGCATTTATTTACTTATTTCTCAAATTATAAAAAAAGGATAACGTCATTGTGTTAGGTTCCATTACATCTTCTCTATTGCCTTTTTTTTTTTTTTTTTAAAACGCTAATGCGTACGAGAAACAGTCCCGCTCTGTTTTAAGTAGTGTGAGACTTCTACTCCTTCTACTCACTAAAAAAAACACCCTTTTCCCCTTTTCTGACTTTAGAAAAATTAAAGTTAGTTACACTGAAACGTGCTGAAAACTAATATAGGTACCTAATCTACCTAGGCTAGTCAAACGGTAGTGCATGCGATCATATGAAAACACAAGCGTTTTCACTCAGCTGAGGCCTACCAACTCCTACTCTCAACCTCCACGCGGTGACAGCCGGGTGCCTAGTACCTTAATCCAAGAAATGGGTAACCAACCCCGTTTGGCGGATTCTTGGTGGCAGCAGATGAGAGAGGGGGGGAAGAGTACTTTTCTCACTAGAGCACTTCTTCCTGTTCCAGGCGGCAGCGGACGAATTCCCTAGACGGAGTCAACGGTGGCGTCTATAGTTCCAGTTAGGTTGAACTTAGTGAATACCTTGCGCGAGCTGCTTCGACGTATTCGGATCACAGGTCGGTAAGGAATTTCCAATGTTGGTCAGGACATTGGAATAGAGATGGTGGCGGAGGAGCCCTTAATGGGCCAACGGCAGCGCTCATACCCAAGTAGTGGACTACTGGCACCGGTGTACCCGGCCCCTCGTCCTAGGGGAATAATTAAGGAACTGGCCCTCCAGGTTGGGGGTTGTGCCGTCGGGGTAACTTCCCTACCACGTAAAAAACGCAGGGTTCCGAAACAACCAAAAGCCTCGGATAAGGATGACCCGACTAATGACGACCACAGCAAACGAAATAAGGACAACGACCTTCGGATCTGTACGTGGAATGTTCTATCCCTTTACAGACCACGTGCAGCCGAACAACTAGCAGAGGCCCTAGACTGCTATAAAGCAGATATTACCGCCATCCAGGAAGTGCGATGGGATGGGCCAGGCAAAAAGAGGATGAAAAACTGTGACATCTACTACGGTGATTGCTACAGAGGCAACAGGCAACGCTTATTCGGATGCGGATTTGTCATACGCGGCAGACTTAGGCAAGAAGTCTTAAGCTTCCGACACGTGAGCGAGCGTATTATGACTATCCGGATCAAGGCTAAATTCGCTAACATAAGCCTAATATGGGTTCATGCCCCAACAGAAGAAAAGGACCCTGCCACCAAAGAGTGTTTCTACGAGCTCCTCGACAAAACATACGAGCAATGTCCTAAATACGACGTTAAGATCGTATTGGGCGATTTTAACGCCAAAATAGGAAAGGAGGACGTCTTCGGTAGAGCAGTCGGTAAGCATAGCCTACACGACACCACGTCTGATAACGGACTAAGGCTAATTGATTTCGCTGTGGAGCGAAATGTCACCATAGCAAGCACATGGTTTCCTCATCTCGATATTCATAAGCAGACATGGCGGTCCAATGATCATGTCACGATGAACCAAATTGATCATATTGCGATTGACGCAAGGCATGCCTCCAGTATTCTGGATGTCCGGACCTTCCGAGCGGCCAACATAGACTCTGATCTTTACCTTGTTGTAGCCAAGGTACGAATGCGGATATCCCAATCTGAGCAACAAAGAAGAATTACTGTGAGAAAATTTAACGTCGAAAAGCTACAACCGCAAGAGACCGCCAGACTCTTCGCTGAACGCGTATCCCGAAATCTCTCAATCACCCCTATACCACCAGCATCAAGTGCCGAAGACCAGTGGCAACGCTGCCAACATGCCATCAGAAACGCCGCGACTGATGTGCTGGGTCTCGCTCGCCCACCACCGCGAAACCCCTGCTTTGACGAAGAATGCCGGCGAGTGCATGCAGCAAAACAAGAGGCATACAAAGCGGCGCTGCAAAGGAAGACGAGAGCTGCTCGTGAGCTCTACGAGCAAAAGAGACGGGAAGAACATCGGCTTCTCCAAAAGAAGAAGAAAGAGCATGAGAAGCGCGCGTTTGAGAATATCGAGAGTCTATACTCCAGGAACAATGTACGGAAGTTTTACCAAAAGGTAAAAAGAACGTGTCAGAGAAGTAATACCCGTACAGAAACCTGTAGAGATGAGAATGGAAACCTCGTAGTAGAATCACAGTCGGTGCTGAGAATATGGAAAAACTACTTCTGCAGACTGTATAACGGCGACGAAGACCAACATCCCGCTGTCAGGCAGAATGAACCATTCAACATGGAAGATGATAGTCAAAATTTCCGTCCACCTGACCAAAACGAAGTGAGGATAGCAATATCCAAGCTAAAATCGAACAAGGCTGCTGGACCTGACGGCTTACCGGCCGAACTTTTCACGGCAGCTGGGGATGAATTGGTAGAGTGCATACACCAACTCATTTCTAATATTTGGTCAGAGGAGTGTATGCCTGATGAATGGAATCTCAGCATCGTTTGCCCGATCCACAAGAAAGGAGACCCCCTCAACTGCGCCAATTATAGAGGCATCAGTCTCCTCAACATCGCATACAAGATCTTTTCTGCAATATTGTGTGAACGCCTGAAACCTTTTATCAACAGCCTGATTGGACCCTATCAGTGCGGTTTCAGGCCAGGAAAGTCCACCATCGATCAAATCTTCACACTTCGGCAGATCCTGGAGAAAACCCAAGAATTCCAAATCGATACTCACCACCTCTTTATCGATTTCAAGGCCGCCTCTGACAGCATCTATAGAGAAGAGCTTTATAGAGCCATGCCTAGTTTTGACATCCCTGCCAAACTTGTCCGCCTGTGCAGGCTGACGATGGAGAACGGTCGCTGTTCCATCAAGGTCGGTAATGACCTCACCGAGACCTTTGATGTCAAAAAAGGCTTTAGACAAGGTGACGCGCTGTCATGTGACTTCTTCAATATTGTACTTGAACGGATTGTGCGGAACTCACAAGCCAACACCGGAGGCACAATCTAGTACAAGTCTGTACAACTGCTTGCATACGCCGACGATATAGACATTATCGGAAGATTTCAGCGGGCTGTCACCGGTGCTTTTGCAAGCATTGAGGCGGAAGCGGCCAAAATGGGTTTGGCGATAAACGAGGGCAAAACCAAGTATATGCTGTCAACTAGAAGGGAAACCAACATCGACGAATTGGACAAAACGTCACCGTGGGCAGCTATAACTTCGCGGTAGTAAGGGACTTTGTCTACCTTGGCTCTGCTATAAATTCAGCAAACAAAATCAGCGCAGAAATCAATCGAAGAATAACTCTTGCCAATCGCTGTTTTTTTTTGGGCTTATAAGGCAATTCAACAGTAAAGCCCTCTCTCGAACAACTAAGGAGAATCTATATAAGACCTTGATCATCCCAGTCCTGCTTTACGGCGCTGAAACATGGACTTTATTAAAAGAGGATGAAGATATCCTTGGTCGCTTCGAGAGAAAAATTCTTCGTAAGATTTTCGGTCCCGTTTGCGTTGACGGGTTTTGGAGGAGAAGATTCAATCACGAACTATACGAGCTGTACAGCGACATCGACCTAGTCAAAAAACTGCGTATTGGACGTCTGAGATGGCTAGGACATGTAGAGCGAATGGACACCAACGCTCCGGCCCGCAGAGTCTTCGAATCTAACCCCGAGGGACGACGCAGTAGAGGGAATTATCGCCGTAGGTGGCGCGCACAAGTTCAAGGGGACCTCGACCAACTTGGAGTGCGCAACTGGAGGCAATTAGCTAAAGACCGAGCTAAATGGAGAGGCTTGTTGGTTGAGGCCCAGGTTCACCCCGAACTGTAGCGCCACCTAAGTAAGTAAGTACTAAAGATCTGCAATGAATGTCTTGAAACCAGCTTCAAGGCATTCAATATTTTTCCGTGTACTCTATACGTTGTACCCACATCTTGAAAAATAAAATGAATGAATCACTTGATGTTTAATTGCTGTATGAGTTTTGCACCCATTTTCAACAAAACTCTCAGTGCACTGTACTCATACAGAATGGGTATTCATTAACGGGTATTCATAAAAATAGTGTACACTGAACTGGGTGCACTGAGTACACCAAATACTCAGTGTACCCAATGTCGAGACTATATACTTCTGTTGCAAAGCACGTCAACGGCGAGCTTGTTAAGCGATTCCAAACTCATGCACTCGATTTTAATAATTTTATTTAAACCTGTTCTTCTAGACTTTTACAAATTTCAATTTGATTTAAATTAGAGTTTAAAAACATAATTTGGTTAACCAAAACTGGGTCAGATCCAAGAAGAGAACGTTTTTCGGAAATTAGATTTCTAGCGGAAGAAAATATACGTTCAGAAGGAGCACTACTTGAAGGCGTAGCTAATACTTTACAACTGACTTTATACAAATGGGGAAATTCAACTTGGTGCAATTGCCACCACTGTAAAACATTAAATTCTTCGTAAAAAATAACATTTACTTTTTCATAAGCAAGTAGTTCGTTATTGACTTTGTCATTAGAATTGACGATTTCAATTGGTTGAACAAAGTCTGCAAACAAAGAGTTACCATCTGGTATAATGATTTCCAGATCTTCATTTAACAACCGTTCAAAGACTTGAGCTTCGTTTTCAGAAATATCATTTGCATAACCTTGCATCAAATTCTTACATTCTTCCTTAATAGTATTTTTTTCGGCTTCATTAAATTGGATTAACTTATTTGTCGGGGGGAAAAGAAATAAAGCAATTTTATGATTACTTGTTAAATTTTGTAAAACAATGGAATCTAAAAAGGAACTTAATTTGGTTTTGAAACTTGTAATTATATTTAAATCTTCTAAATTGACAGTACATACTTTTTTTAATCGATGAATGTGAACGATTGTTAAATGAAGAGTTGGATACTTTTGGCCCTCTAAAATCTTTGAAGATTCTTCAAAAGATCTTAGAATTGTAACTAATTCACCAATATAACTTAAATTAATGTTACTTATTTTTTGTAATTCATTTTTTTCTCTTAAAATATTTGTGATCTCGACCCAGTTTTTTTCTATAGAAAATAATAAATAATAAATAGTGTTAAATCTGGTACAGACATAACTTTTTAAAGTGGTTTGAAGAGAACAATTAATACCTGATTTTTTAAAATATTTAACAAGTCTAGTACACACATTACAAATTTCACTTATTTCAGGTATTTCCTTGATACTTTTTTCTAAAACATTATGTAATAAGTGAATAATACAATAAATATGTTGAGAAGAACGGAAGGCAGCAATCATATTTGAACCCCTGTCCGTTACCATAATGGCTTTATCATTCAAATTACATCCGAATTCACTTAAAAGTGTTGTAATCTTTGAATGTATATTTTGGCCTGAAATATCAATGAATAATTTGGTTGCATATTAAACAATTTTAAAAATGATCACCTGTGCATGATTCACCCTTCATAGATTTCAAACCCAGAAGTCTGGAAAATAGTTTGCCTTCTTTAACGTAATGAATCGTTAACGATATGTATGCGGTTCTTAAAAAATTGTCTGTCCAAATATCCGAAGTTAAGCCATATCCAACATTTTGAATACTAATTAACTCAGATTTTATAATTTTGAAATGCTTATTGTATAAATTTTGAATGTTGCGCGAAACTGTTGTAGGGTGGGGTAACAATTGGTCAATATCAACATTTTGGCCGTATTTTGCACCAATGGACAATAAAAAGTCAGCAAAATTTTTCAAACCACAATCACTTACAATATTAAACGGTCTACAGTTTTTTATTGTCCATTCTGTTACCAACAATACACTTTTTTTCTTGTCTTCATAGTCCACTACCGTTTTTTCCGTTGTCTTAACTGTATTGATTTTTTTTAAAAAGTAACATTTGTGTTTTACTAAGTTTGACGTACTTTTACAATTAAATTTGTATACCGAAACACAATTTTTACATGCCACCAAATTCTGAATTTCATCACCGTTTTCATTTTTTATAGTACCAAAAACATCCCAAACCTTGCTACGGCCCATTTTATTATTGATTTTGAATTCGCCGCTGATAATTTTTGCCTTGATAGATGAATTATTCAACATGCCGCTTACACTGGCCATTGATACATCGGATGCATTATTTGAATCATACAAACATTAAACGTTAACATAAACAAACTATATTCCTAAAACAAATAAATAAACTTACTTCATTAGTTTCCATTTTCTATTTTTACTTTAAATTTGATAGCTGCTTTTATATCAGATTTATTTTCACTACAATTGATAGTACCTGCACCTAACCAACCTTTATCACCAAAGCTAGAAACCAAACAGACTGTGCATGCAATTGGTTTATATACTGCACTCACTTCACTCAGTGTACCCAGTATACCCAGTGTATTTTTTACAGCTATCATTGCACTTGTTTGACCACAACAAGCCAATTCAAGCACCCAGTCGTGGGAGCAAAAAAAAACAGTGCACTCATTTGCTATCAGGCGATCGGGTATTGCACAGTAACTGTCTCTCGCGATGTGGTACTCAATTTTGCTGTACACTTCTGTCTATTATTGCAATGAATAGAGTACACTGAACTAGTGTACCCATTAAGAGAGAGCAAATGAATGCATTCATGCAGGCCTCTAGTAAGTACCTAATGTTTGATAGCGCTTGTCTGTAGTTTATATGTAGATACAAACTATTTTGTAGAGACAGAGTACGACTCTACACGAGATGTTATTTCCTTCGATGTACACTTGGGCGTAAACGATAAAAAATATCTCCAGTATGATGAACTTCTCTCCGCAAAGTGGTGTTCTGTCCCCATTGTTATGGTGTATGGTGGTCGACTCTCTGTTGAACAGTCTAAATAGTTCGAACGTCTACGCTCAGGCATATGCAAATGATGTTGGCGTGGTTTCTGTCGGCCCATGCCTGGCGAAGGTCTGTGCTAACGCGCAGGCGTTGAGGAGTGGGCTTTCGGTGAATCCTCTTAAAACTGAGGTTGTTCTCTTTACGAGAAGGAGGATTCTGACCGGCCTAGCTCAGCCACTGCTAAAAGGCGTCACTATCCGCATTTCCAATGAAGTCAAATATCTGGGAGTGATTTTAGATAAGAAACTTCATTGGTCTAAACACGACATATTGGTCGACTCGAAAAAATCCAAGGCGCTCTCAGTCTTCTTGCACTGTACAGGTGCTTTTGGCAAGACATGGGGCTTGTCACCGAATAATGTTCTCTGGATCTTCACAGCTATGATAAGACCATTCCTCGCATATGCCTCGGTTGTTTGGTGGAAGGGGTTCTCACGTAAATATGTGGTTGCCTTTTACGCAAAACTCTAAAAAAAACGGATTGTCTCGGCTGCACGGGAGCTTTTCCGAGTCCGCCTGGCTCTGCTCTAGACGCTTTGCTGAACTTACCTCCCCTTGTTTCTTATATCATGGGTTGCACTATCAAAGCCATCATCGTCTTAGGCGGGGTGGTTTTTGGTATACTCCACAATGGAATTTGATGAACTTGCGCGACACTTATCTTACGACTCCTGTCTTATGGATATGCCGTCTGACGCAATGACACCAAAACTTCAGCTGATGCGCGAGTTCAGAGTCGACTTTCCTTATGTTCAGGACTGGCTTCGGCCAGAATCTGAGCCAGGAACGGAATGCAGTCGTATTTTCACGGACGGTTCCAAAACCAGTCAAGGGTCTGCTGCTGGTGTCTTGGTGGAAGTCGACAACAACAGATTTATTTTCTCGTTAGGCAAATATATGTCTGTTTTCCAAGCGGAAACTAATGCAATCTTAATGGCCATGAACTATGTTGTGAAGAACAGGTGGAAGGGCCGTAGTATTTGCGTCTGTAGAGACAGTCAAGTTGCGCTTAAGGCCTTGCTTAACCCTTTAACCACTTCCAAAATAGTTCGTGAAATCAAAAACTCTTTGAACTCGGTCGCAAGGCTGAATTCTCTGTCTCTTATCTGGGTCTCAGGTCACACTGGGATCTTGGGGAACGAGATCTCCGATGAGGGGAGGCTTTCTTAGGTTCCGAACCCGCGTTGGGTATCCCTGCGTCCTCGGTTATCATTATGATCAACTTCTAAGTCAAAAGAAATCATCTGTTTTAGGACATAATTTTTATTTTATTTTAGTAATTAGAGCAATTTTAAAACGTTTGTATTAATTTCTTTCATGTTTTGTTGTTTGTGTCCTTAGAAGACAGCTTAACATTTTGTAAATATCTAAAAATTTCTTATATTAATTTTATTCTCTTTTTACTAACGAAATTTACTTAAGTCATACTTAGAACCGTATAGGGAAAACTATTCATAAGTTTCAATTGAATAAACAATTTCTAGTGTTTTCATATTAAATATCTTTTTATATGTATTTAATTCCTTTGACATTGTAATAATGTTAAATGTAAATATTATTTCTGAAAACATTGAGTTAAATTGCTTGCTTCGCAGTATAATTTTTTTATTCTTTTTTTTGTTTTCTCAAATTCATTCCCGCTATTTTTTGATTTTATTTTTGTTATACGTCTCTCTTTCAATTAGATTCGGGCTATACAAGAATTTACATTATTTACATAGTTTATTTATTGAAAAAAAGTTTATCTACTAGTAGAATAAATTACAAATAGTTTTTGTTTTTTTTGTTAACTAGACAGTAGATAACATTCATATACTCGTACATATGTATAAAGTGTTATACAGAAAATACTAGCTTATTGTGTACCATTTATATTCTGAAACTGTTTTCTATAAAGAATATACATTTAACTATTTAATTTACACAGTTATATATGTATAAATGATTTTCTATAGGTTATTTTTTCATGTTTTAAAAACGAAAAAATGTTGCTCATGTTTAGAATATGGGTTTTCTAATATTATTACTAGGTTTTGTGTTTGTGTGGGACTTTTTTATTTTTTTTAGTTATATGAAAATATATCTCTGTGATCTGATTTTATTATTTACACGTATATTTGTATCCTATTAAACAGAGATGTATTTCAATTCTTCGTAGAGGTTTTGAAGTCCCACTGGATTCGAAGTAAGGCTTCAAAACCACTTAATAAAATTCTTTGATTTATATGTATGGATGTATAAAAACATATACAAACCGTTTGATTTCACTTAATAAACCGATAATCGGGCTCAAGATTATCGATTCAAAAAAGTGAATCATCATGCTGTTTGTGTTAACTTTCTTAGTAAGAAAATAAAGTATATTCAACAGAAACAAATTAAATAATTATTTTATCATGACCATCAGAAATAAGTACATCTTTAGTAAACAAAAATGTTTATTTATTATTTTTCATTAAAGGGGAAACCTTTGTTTTTTTGTTATGAAATGGTATTTTAAAAAACGTAGCACCATGAATTCGTTGTTGCATTTTATCCGAAACCAAAAATAAAATAATCGAAGAAAAAATGTTAAATTTTAGTTTTTGGGATCCCAATTCGAAGTAAGATTTTGCTCTTCAAAATTTTAACCACATCTTGTGCAATCAGAATTACGTAAGGCACTCATTCTTTTGGTATTTCCTTTAACTTCGCTGCCATTCCCATTACTAGAAACACCTTTTAACTTTTTAAACACAGTCAAAGCATGATTATTTATTAGTACTGCAGAAACACCTTTAAACGAGGGGTCATTTAATACCTATTATTTTCAAAGCAACTTTTTAATCCAATACTACATATAAGAAAACATCGAATAACAGAGAAGTTCGATAAATTCTGAAATCATGCTCTGAAATACCTTCATTCAGCCGCAAAAAAATTTCTCGAAAAATTCTTTATAAAGTTCAAACTAAAGCTGGCTGTTAAGTTGTACTTAAAAAATATGTATCTTTCACCCCTGGGAAATACACAGGGGCAAAAAATAAAATACGATTGAGGTATTCTATTGATTGGTTGGTTTTCAGAAAACTGCTTTTCCTCGGCAATCTAGTGGCCGATTTTTGGCGTATAAAAAACAGTGTATAATAATTTTGAAAACAAGGGCTCATCGCTTCTCAAAAAACCAATTTTCCTTAGAACGGCTCTAGATTGGCCTAAATATATTAGTTGCGTTAGTTCGAACGCAAGATAAAAGATTGCGTAGCGGGTTTTTAACGAAAAAGAATCTAAAACCATAATTTCCTTATTGATTGGTTGTGGAAAATTTGCTACGTGCATATCAGTCGCTTTCATTTAAAATCAATATTTGACCAGTATTTGACATACCTATCCTAAGACATAGAATAGCGAATGTTTTATTTATTTTATACTTTTTTTGGAAATTTAAATTTTAAGGAAAATCCTATTGGGAACGTTGAAAAGCATACTTACTTAGATAGTATTACGAACTTCAATATAGAAAATATAAAAAGATAAATACCGATATATTTTTAAATGTGATTCAGGAAACTTTTCGCTACATAACAAATGAAGAGCCGAAAAAGTGTCGTGGGATCAAACTCTAAAAATTTCATTCTTTGATTCGATGAAAATCCATCAACTTAATAAGAAAATCTATTCGCCCTTTTCAAATTTGAAGATCACAAAATAAAAGCGAAGTGCTATAAGGGCATCGGGAAAGGAACATGCATCGCAAATAAAGAGCGAGTAACCCTATCCAAATTGGTGCCACTCCTGGACTGGCTCAGAGACGATATGGTCAAGAAATACTGCTTTGAAAGAAGGTTCGCATCAAAGCTGAGCAACAAACAGGATTGGAGCAGTGAGTCCGACAACTCAAGGTGCACCTCAGGAAACTGGGAATAGAGAGAGACGGAGACTGCTAATTCTGCAGGGACTACGCAGAAACACCAGCACACCTTCTTAAGGACTGCGAAGCACTGATCCACAAAAGAAGAAATCACTTAGGTGCATACATCCTATCAGAATTGGATCTACCTTCGCTGAATCCACTCAAGATACTCCGGTTCATAGCAGCTGCTGGACTGGAGGAAGTGCTCTAGACCGAGTATATCATCGACTAGAGCCTCAGTTTGAGGGGCACAATAGATCTGCTAAAGGTCGCAGTGCACTTGCACCTCACAATAAATTATTATCTTACCTTATCTTATGTTCAAATTTAACTGCAGTACTGCAGTAGCCAATAAGCTCTGAAATAACATTTTCTGACAAATAACCATGTTAAAATTTATCCCTTCAATTTGTAAAACTTCCTCCTATACTACCTATGTAATGCAGCCAAATATACTCTTTCATAATTTTTTCATAAATCATCCACTTTACAAAACATTTTTCAGACAAAAGCTATCGAGGAAGTACATATTCCTATTTACAAATTCTTTTTTAACAGTTTTCTTGATTTGGCAAGTATTGGAAGCACAATATGGCGTTGAATTTCTCTTTATATAAATCGCTCTGTATTCAAGCTCCCAGAAAACCTACGAGCTTAAATTTTGAAAATAAAAGCAATTATCAAAGGACTCTGCAACAGCTGAGGTTGCGGTTTTAAGAATGTAGAGTGTAACTATTTTGTGAATTCCTTGAGTCGATTTTTTCAACGACCTAATGTAGTTCCCCCCATCGTCTAGACGACTTGCATTAAAGAGCATAACAAGAGTTTGCAACATTGCAAACTGTGCTGTAGAGAAGAATCTAGGGTAAATAAAATTTTACTTTTCTAGTATGGGGTACATCAACAAGTTTTATATGTATATTATTAGGCGAGCGAGGAAACAACGAAAGGCGAGAAGCTTTGAGAGACATCTGGAAGCTGTCAACACGAAGGTACCAGAAGTTGCCAGATTTTTGGCAAAGGGGATTTCATCGGCGAATTGGAAACTTGGTATCTCACCTGGAAACCAAGAGTCAAATATAATAGGAGGTTTGCAGAAGCCTATGGAAGAGTTCTGTTTTGGCAAGCAATAACCGCAGATATTAGAGACGCCCAGATTTCAAGCCTAAAAATAAAATTGTACGAGATTTTATTTATTTTTTTTGTTAAATGTTAGTTTATTTGTTACAATATGTTTATATATTTTAATTTTTTATTTTTTTTTTGTTCAACGCAAATTTTATTTTGGTCGGATATCGGCGCTCTCTTTGCTAAACTCAAAATTAAGGAAACTTTGATCAGTTAAAGAGCAAATCGTTCTAATAAACACAAAAAAGAACTGACCTATTATTCCTTCATTTCATAAAGTAATACATACTTGGCCAATAAATTCCGTCTGTTTATAGTTAGTGTTCCCCTTTGAATGACGCCATTTGTAAATGTTGCTTCGAGCTTGCGGTTTTTTCTTCTTTAAATATACATCGCAGTGCATATGTGAAAGAAAGTTCATAGCGATCGGTTGTGTTTTACGCATTTGGTAAACTTTTGAAAATGGAGGCAAATAAGGAGTTTTTTCGGCACATTATGTTCTTTTATTTTCAAAAAGGTAAAAACGCTGTACAAACACACGCTTGGACTGTTCGCGAGTGGTTCCGCCGTTTTCGTGATGGTGATTTCACATGTTCTGACTTGCCCCGTTCTGGACAACCGGTTGTGATTTATTGCGGCCAAATTAAAGCTCTAGTTGAAAATCATGCACGCTATATAGCCAGGCACATAGCTGATATATTGGATATATCAAAATCAAGCGTAGAAAATCACTAGCGTAAACTGCAAGACGTAAATCGATACGATATTTGGCTGCCGCACAATTTGAGTGAAAAACATTTATTAAATCGTGTCTCCATCAGCAATTCCCTGCAGAAACGCAACGGAAGTGAACCATTTTTAAAACCAATGATAACGGGCGATGAAAAGTGGATACTTTACAATAACATGGAACGGAAAAGATCATGGAGCAAAAGACGTGAGCCACCTTTAGCCATTCCAAAAGCTGGTCTTCATCCTAAGAAGATTATGCTCTGTATTTGGTGGGATTGGAATGGTATTCTGTATTATGAGGTTCTTCCGCATAACGAAATCATTGATTTCGATAAATACTGCTCTCAGTTGGATAAACTGAAGGATGCAATCACCGAAAAACCACCGGAACTGGCTAACCGCAATGGCGTCGTGGTCCATCAAGACAACGCTAGACCGCATGTCTTTTGCAGACTCGGCAGAAGTTGGTGCAGTTTGGATGGGATCTTTTACCTCACCCGCCGTATTCATCTGATCTTGCATCTTCCGATTACCATTTATTCCGGTCCCTGCAGGAGTTACTTAATGGAAAAAAATTTCGTCACGTTGGCAGCCTGTAAAATCCACTTGAAGCAATTCTTCGCCAATAAAAATCAAACGTTCTACGAAAGGGGCAATATGAAATTGTCCGAAAGATGGTATAAAGTAGTACAAACTAATGGTGCATATATAACTGATTAAGGTTTTTTCTAATAATAAATATTTAATCTTTTATTTAAAAAAAAAATATTTGGCGCAACAGCTCTTTAAGTGCCAGGGCCTAGCAACCACTCATGTTGTGTGCGTTATATTTTTCACGCGAATGGAAGGGACCGAAAGGCAATGTGTTTTGAGAAGCTTTTTCGAGACTTTCTTTCTTTCTCTTTTCAATCCGCCTAAAAAAACAAAGACAAACTCATACATGTTTGCTTTTCGACACATTTAAACACCACATACTCCTAAGATTGAAAAATGAAGCTCCATTATCCGATGTGAAAGTAAACAAAGATCGTCAGCGTTATCTAGGTGTTAAAGGTAAAATGTTATAGTCTAACGAATTCCATAGTTATCTTCCGTCAATGCTGCACGGACAAATATAAAACAAATATTTGGCGCAACAGCTCTTTAAGTGCCAGGGCCTAGCTTCTCACAATCACTCATGTTATGTGCATTATATGTTTCACACGAATGGAATGGACCTACAGTTTAGTGCCATATTCGAAGGGTAATTTGCTTTGAGAAGCTTTTTTGAGACAACAATACTCTTGGATGTTTGTGAGACGTTCGCGAGAGGTGGGACCGTAAAAAAACTTTTTGGTGTTTTCTGGGATTCGAACTTGGAACCTCACGCGTAGTGGTCCGATACATTAATCACTTACGCCACGGAGTACATGGCTGATAACCACTAAGAACAAGAGTGGTGACAGTATAAACCCTTGACGTTCTCCACTTTGGACATCAAAATCCTCCGACACCTTACCATTGTGTAGGACGTGACACTTACCGACCTCATATGTAGCTTTTATAACAGGTATCATTTTTTTCTGTGATGCCTCTCCTACGCAAGGTCAACCAGATAGAATTCGAGCTGTTGAAAGCCTTCTCAAATTTGAGAAACAGCAAATGTAGCGGAGACCCGTTTTCTTTGAAGTATATCCCTTAATCGTATTTACATAGCTCAGCGGATAACCTTAAGGATTTCGAAATATCCCGATGCAGGTTTTCTGCAATTTTGACAACTAAATCCATAATACCGTGCATTTTTAACTCATCCAGCACTACATGTTGGATTTTCATTATAATCATGCCAAAATATTTCATTTCAAAGAACCCTTAGGCTACGGATACATGCAAGTCTTTTTTTGTAAGTAATTGATTTGTAATAACCAGCATGGATTTGTAAAACAGCACTCGACTGTAGCAAACCTAATCTTATTGACAAATTTTGTTGTGCCTGAAATAAGTAAATGTAACCAAGTAGATACCGTGTACACTGACTTAAGTAAAGCATTCGACCGTGTAGATAATAGCTTATTGCTTTTCAAACTTAAACGCCTGGGTTTTCCAGTTTCCCTTGCTGATTGGTTGCCATCATATTTATGAAATATGTAGATACCAATTTGTAAACTTCCGAAATACAATTTCAAATAAAATTGTAGTTACTTCTGGTCCACTCCTCTTCGTCCTGTTTGTAAATGATGTTGTTAAATATATACAATACCTCAATGTGATATTTTAATGTTTGCGGATGACTTTAAATTGTTTCCATCCGGGAAGAACACGCACACCTTCCAAATACTTAATACTAACATGCAGAAATTTTCTCTTTGGTGCTCTAAAAAATTGTTGTCCCTAAATGTTAGTAAGAGTTCGGTTATATCCTTCACATGCCGTAAATCGCTTCTTTTATTTAATTACAAACTTGACAATAAAGAAATTTCTCGAGTTGATCAAATTTAGGATTTGGGCGTTTTGCTGGACTCAAAACTTTCCTACACAAATCATATTGAATTTATCACAAATAAGGCTAATAGAGCCTGAGGAATGATAAGACATTACGCTGGTGAATATACCAACATGTACGTTATTAAAATGTTATATGAATCATTTGCTAGGTCCATTTTGGAATAAACGTCAATTGTTTGGTATCCGTATTATAATGTACATATCTTAGATATTGAAGCCATCCAAAAAAGATTTTTGAGACTTACCCCTAGAGGACCCTGGGTTGACCCTAACACGTTACCCCCCTACCAATCGAGACTTAACCTGATTAGGTTAGAGCCGCTTGAAATTAGAAGAGTGGTGGCTAGAACAATTTTTCTTCATAAGCTACTTATTGGTGAGATTGATTCCCCTGAGATCTTAAGACTTTTAAATATAAATATTCCAGCTGCTGGCCTAAGAAATCAACGATTTTTCAATATAACTCACTGGCGAACTAATTACGGCCATTCTTCATCGATAATTGGGCTTATGAGTGCAAAATATGATAGTGAAAATATCACTACTTTAATTCTTCGGTCGATATTATAAAAATAAACCTTATATTATATTTTTTATTTTCTACCTGTTTGTTGTTTTATTGTTAAACTTACTGCTTCAATTCTTTTTAAACTCATTGCGATTCTATCTAGGAAAGACTTGTACTTTGTTGATAATAAAATTAAATTAAAAAATCAAGAAAACTCTTTGATCTCATTTTGAACTCTGGTGGATTTCTATGTCATGTTCCGTTTATCCAGTAAAAAATATGTGTAGGATGGGTTTTGCAGGATTATTTCCATAGCACTAAATATAATATTTCCATTCTACAGTTTTTGCCTCTATTTGAAGTCATCAAAACCATTATGTACGATTACATACCAGTTTTTGGAAAGTTCTGATTTTAGTGGTAACTCTCTATAAAAAAAAAATTGATCTTCTACGAAAATGGCTCTAATGATGTTATTTGAGTTGAGATAGATGTATGCTAAGAGAAGGTTTTAAGGTTTTTGGCTAAAAAAAATTGTATAAGATTAATTTGACAATTCACCAATTTTCGAAAATTGATTATATATATTTTCCGTAATAGTACTATTGTATGGACTGTTACAAAAGGTACGAGTACAAAAGTCACAATTTTATTTGAACAATTTTACCTATATTTGAAATGTGAAACAGTTAAAAAGAGCGTCATGTGGATGCAGGTATGTACGCATCACATAGTCGTCCACCTATTTCAATATTTTTATTTAATTATATATATGGAGACGATTAGAAATAGATTTTGATTTTTTCACATCACAGCACACATCGCAACCGCTGTACCCCCCCCTCAACCAATCATTTTCGTATTTCTCTTCTTTTGATACTAGTACTTAAATGCCAATGCTTAACAAATTCGGACTGCACTCGAATGTGGTTAAAAATATTTACAATAACAAAGCAAGTACAACTGAACATTAAAAAAGATATATAACAAAATAACTAAAAAATATACTGATGGTACAATACATTAAGTTTCACTTCTCTAATTCGCTAGTGAAAGTTATAAAATTGTTTAATTCAATAAATTATTGTTGTCTTATTTAAGTTCTAATGAATTTTCAAGATAGCTATTTTTTTTTCATTCACATTATTCGCAATTACTAGATATGCAAGAAAAAAAAAAAAAACAATCTATTACCACATAACACGAATAGTTTCATTTTCTATTAAAAAATAACTTGGTATTTATATTTATTTACAATAATGTTGCTTTAGTTGTTGTTCCTTTTTATAACCTATATGCACATTTTTATTTTAGATTTTATTTGCCTATAGCGAGCGAAACCTATTCTTATACTAGATAATATAAATAACTTTCATTTATATTTCTTATAATCATATAACTAACCAAAGATATTTAAATAAAATTTTCTATTAGTTGTTTTGTTATAGTTTTCCTTCTTAAAATTAAATTAAATTTAGTTGATTTTACTATTATAGTATAACAATAGTGGAAGACTTCCGCTTATAATTAAGAAATAATTTAAAAACAATTTTATGTTAGTTTTAACTTTCGTATTTTTTCTTTGTTAACGGAAACAATTTTACTAAATTACCTTAAGTTGACGTTTTTTTTTACAATATAATTTTTACATAGCGAATTTTACAGTTTTTTTTTTTGTGTTTATTACGTAATTGTTTTATATAGAAATAGAAAATTTGTCGTTTTATTTAAATTTATCATAATTCAAATCATTTTCAGTCAGATAAGATTTTTTTCTTTCTTTCAAATTGTTCTAGCATTTTTTTTTGTTCTAACTACGGAAGTTGATTTAGAAACGAAGTATTTTTTTTTTAGCAGTCAACAGTAAGTGCATTTACTTGTGTCTCATTTGACTTTCCTCTTTGTTTTTGTATCGATGGGATTCGGTGCTGCTTAGTAAATAATTTTTGTTGGCATAGAATTTGGAAGATACAGTTTTGAGTACACAGATTGCCTTAAAATTTTCACCTGAAAATATATAGAAAGAAAAAATCATCAGACATTTTGAATTTCGTGAAATGGAGTACAAACAAAAAAGGACTACTCTGAACCAAAAAAACTTAAAACTTATTATCTTGTTATTATTTTGCCAACAGCACCTTTAGGTTATTAATTTTATTAATGTAATCTGACCAGCAGCGGCTGGGTGTCTAGGCTGCAGTGGTGTTGAGTCTTTATTCAATAATAATGTTAATAAAGGCTTATGGCAAAAAAAACCAACGAATTGAGTAGAGGGTAGGTATAATGCAATGTGCTTGAAATTCAAGTTAAATGCTTGAACTGTTTTTCTTTTTGTTATACGTATATCTTCGCCTCGAGGAATTCTGGCGCTGTGGAGCATAAAATAAATCATTTGATGAAACAAATAGAATAAGAATGCAAATTACAAGTTAATTGCATTAGAGAGTTGAATTACTTTGGTTTAGTGCAGAATTATTCCACAAGTGCTGGTACACAGGAAAGTACTTAAATTCTCGACAGAACTTCGTAAAAGTCGCCTAGGAAAAGGAAAGGATTCGAAAACGAAATATTTGGAAAATGAGTATAGAAAGAAAGTTTCATTTAATTTCCGTGCCGTTTCTTTAAAAGGTTTCGACAAGTTGTGATATGCAACATATACTCGTACCTAAATTCCTGTTCCTACAGAAATGTACAAAGACGTGACCGGGGGTTGGATCTAGTGGACAATCATACCATAGACCTGCCTTGCTTTATTTTTTTGGGGGTGCCTTACAATACTGATAAATGTAATGGTTTATTTAAATAAACATACCATTTGTTATTTTTTAGCGAAATAATATACGCTGTGTAAAATATTAAAATGTTGATACGAATTCTTTAAAATTTTGACGATTTTGAAAAAAATTGTACATATACAGGGTGTCCCAGTTAAGCAGTATAATCCTTTAAGAGGAAATACCTGAAGTTCCGCCGAACAAAAAATTGTACGGCAGGGGGGGTCTATTCTCACAACATTTCAAGCTGTAGCCCATCAAAGTGGGTGACCTCTTATTGTGAGGTGTAACCACTTTAAGCGCTATAACTCCTAAACTATTATAGGTACAAAAATAGTTTTATACATTTAGGAAAGATAATTTAGTAGCGCATACAAGTTTTAAACACATTGGGTACAGCCGTGCAGCTACAAAAAAGTGATGGCTCCTTAAACTCAAAATAATGAAAATTTTTTGTTCCATTGTTTCACTTAAAATGCATTTTTCTCAAAATTTTTACTTAATATTTTTTTTATGAAATTTTTATCCCTAAAAAATTTCCTTAAAATTATGTTAAGCAACTTTTTTACGTACGGTCAATAGAAGTTGTAGTAAAGCAATTTTTTGTCAGATTCAAAAAAAAACCTATGACAGGTATAATCAAACATAATAAGGTACAAGGTTAGGTTAGGTTAGGTTGGAGGGAAGTGCACCTAAGTGCGGTCGGTTCTGTTGTGAACCAGCCTGTGCTTATTATGAAGCCTATCATGTTCCTCAGTGGGACTTGTATGAGATCCCCAAGTTCGTCAAAAAAAAAATGGTGGGTTGCCGACTGCGACGCAACGTGCTTTTCACATACACTTCGCACTCGGTCGACGTGATTCCATTCCTGACAAAAAAAAAACAATACCTTTGGGTGTCAAACTTTAAAGAAACAGGCCCTGCGCACAAAAAAAGTCTCCTGGAGGACCTCTTACTTCAACAGAAGCGGAAAATGTGGCCGCTATGAGGGCTTCGATTCAGCAATCTCCGTGGCGTTCTGCACGCAAACACGCGGCGGCATTGAGCTTATCGAATCGAAGTTCTCGAAGAATTCTTCACCGTGATCTGAAAATGCATCCCTATAAAACTATGGTTGCACAAGAACTGAGTGAACGAGATTGGGAAAACCGTACAGTTGCGAGTCGAGACCTCCTTCTGAACATTCCCCGCACAGATGTTTTAACGTGTCCGACGAAGCTCATTTCCAACTTTCAGGCACAGTCAATAAGCAAAATTTCCGATATTGGTCTCAAAATAAACCCAACAACCACTTCATAGTCCCAAGGTTACAGTTTGGTGTGCTGTTTTTGAGGTTGGTGTATGGGGTCCATACTTTTTTGAAGAGAACGGTGTTACCACTACTGTAACTTCCGATCGATATTTTGCAATGCTGGAGAATTTCCTTCGGGCTAAATTGCGTTATCTACACATGGGCAAGAACATGTGTGGTTCCAACAAGATGGTGGGGCAACTCGCACACTTGCCAGTCTCTAGCGATTCTTGGAGAAATGTTTCCTGCGCGTATTGTCTCATTACGTGGTGATATCGGGTGACCACCGCGTCCGCCTGATTTGATGCCTTGCGATTTCTTTCTCTGGGGATATCTTAAAGCCCAGGTGTACAAACATCGTCCGCAAACTTTGGAAGCTCTAAAGAATGCATAAGCACAGGAAGTCGCTAACATTCCGCTTGAAATGACTCACCGCGTAATGGAAATCTTCCGAGAGAGGGCTACTTAGTGTATCGATAATGGTTCTTTGTTCTTTCAGCCCCACTTTTTTTTTCACAAAGCGCTTCGACGTTCAATTCCACACAAGATTAGAATGGCAAGATGGGCAGGTGAATAAGAATTTCGACGTAACAATATGCAGAGATGGTTCAAACATGGACTGCGGAGTCAGTGCGGGTGTGTTTTCCAAATCATTGAACATCTCTTAATCAAATAGGCTTCCGGATTTTGCCAGTGTGTTTCAGGCAGAATTACTCGCTGTCCGGGAAGCCTATCGTCAGATCAAAATATACGCTAATATAACACCATAGTAAAAGATCACTATGTGAGGTTTTACCCTCTTCCAGGCTCCAGTAGTCGTTCCTTTCTCTGTAGAAATCCCCACGACTCGTCTTGGCTATTACGCCTTTCGACTCAAACCTTGGAGCAATTACTTGCTCCCTCAAGGCGTCGTGATTGGGGATGGAAAACCGCGGTTTTTAGCGAGCTGCTGTAAATAAACTCAGAGGTTTTCCTTTGGCTTCTAGATCAGAAGTGATTTTATTAAAAAATTCATTTGTCTTATATACTAATTTACAATACATTCGTTCTTACCTAAATTCCACACTTCGCACATTGAACCCTATATTGCCTATCCAGCATATTCCATATTATTAGTTGAGTGACTGATGTCACTCAACTCATGCTTGAATTCGGTATTGCCCATTCGACATATTTTTGTTATTAGTGGAGCGACCGCTGTCACTCCACGCGAGCTCGTCTTACAGATACACTTCAAGTAAACATATTGCAACCCAAGCGCATATTGTTCGCTCTCTGCGGACGTTGAACGCAGGCAAGTGGTTTTCACTTTGGGTTCTAATTACCCATGGCGCTTGTATGTTGGTTCGAAGCATATCCGCTTACGTTACTTGCGATTATTTATGGCTTGTGCCAACTGGGTTCAATTTACGAAGTGCAGTGTTTGTGCGTTTTACAGTTAATTGTTTTTGTTTAATGATTCTTGATAAGTGGTCACTGGTGTGGCCCCTTCACAACTATCTTTATTGATAGCCAGGCTGCCACCAAAGCCATTGAGTCGGTTACTACATCCTCCACGCTGGTGCTTGAATGCCAAAAGGAGCTAGCCTTGCTAGATGGACAATTTAAGGTAACACTGATTTGGGTTCCAGAGCGCAGTTACTTTTATGGAAACGAACTTGCGGATGAACTGGCTAGACAAGGCTCATCCCTCCAGGGCTCACTTGCGGAATCAGTTCAGACTCCGCTTGGAGCAGTCAAAGCAGAAATATTTTCGAAATTCCTTGCTTAAGCCAACGTCAGATGGACTAGGCTAACAAACTGTGTTATATCTAGAAAGATGTGGCCAAACCTTAACAAAGCAAAAACATCGGACTTTCTTAACAGGGACGTCGCCAGGATAACAGCGACCATCATGGGTAACGTGCCTGTAGGACACAATGCAGTCAAACTAGGCATCCTACACAACACACATTTGCCGTGTTTTTTTGAAACCTAGCAGGCCAGTCGTTCATTTAAACGATTTGCCAGCCGGCCACAGCCAGCCGATTTTATACGAACATATCTCTAGGAACCAAGTAACCTCGCAGTGACAGCAACAACAAATAACTAAAAAACATTCGTTTTTGCGCCGCCTGAAATTGGGCATCACGAAATTCCCAGCCAGTAACTTTTTGCTGGGGATAAAATCAAGAGTAGTAGCCAGCCAATTGCTGTATTTGTTTTATGTGTAAAATTTTACTTAACTAGCAACTACTGGCTGGCTAGGCTTAAAAAAAACCACGGCTATTGTCGCAGTTTCAATGTTGCAACTGAAAACGAAACTCTTATCCACTTTTTATGCACCTGTCCGGCATTAGTTAGGACCAGACAACGAGCTTTAGGAAAACGTTTTGTTTTTCAATTCCCTTGAGGAAGTCTCAGAGAGAGACCTTAAAGATTTAATAAACTTCTTAAACTCTACAGGTTGAATCGAGAGACCCCTCACCAACACACTTTCACTTCCCGGTACACGAGTTTTGTGATATCAAACCGGCACCCAGTGCTAATTGGGTTCTTCTTAAAGATGAACCACCACACCTACCTACCTACTTACCTATATAAGCATTGCTTTTTATCCCTTAATTCAAAAACCTTACGATTAATACTTAATGCCTAAGACTTAATGTTAAATGAAATGCAGATATATTTTATATTAAAATTCGCAATATTATTTTAGATGAGATGACTCGTAGCTGACAGAAGTTTCAAATTAAAATTATTTTCGAAACGAACAAATCTTTTGCTTATCCTTAAAATACTGTCAATTTACCAAAAGGCCGGGAGAGTAAAGAACATAGCTTTGTGGTAATTTTATTTAAATAGAATTGTATTTAAATAACTTAAGTTCTAACAAAAAAAAAAAAATGATCTGGTACAATTTGTTTTTTCAGCTTGAAATTTGCGTATTTCCAATAACTCTTGTCATCGCTTACCAAAACAGAACTTATCTCCTGGCTTCTCCCGAACTGTTTTCATAATCGACTGGCTTTTCCAGGCAGATTTCCAATTCGACTATGGAACTTAATTTGTTGAAGATCTGTCAAATTCTGGTACAACCGAGTTGACAGCTTCTAGATGTCTCTCAGAGGCTTGCAGTATTTTTCATGTGTTGATTGTTTAAGTGTTTTGTTTCTGCGTACGGGGAACAGTACATTCATAGTTTGACAGCTAATGTCAAGCAAATCTCATTTTCGTTCGGCTGTGGGAACACCTCAGTGGAGGCTGTTAATTACATAATAGAACTAGGTATGGTTGCGAAGGTTGAAAGAATATGATGTAACGAGTAGCTACTCTGCAAATCAAAGTATGTTCATGCCGTTTGCAGGAACAATTTGATTTCTATTAAAATGGAGCACACCATATTTTTGCATCCGCCCAGGACATACAATTTCATATATACAAACATACATACATACACTGCACACTACATACAACAATACCTTCGTTTCATCCCTTCTAAGTTCAATACATTCACTTGCAACCCTTGTTGACTGTGGACTGATTCAAGCTGATGTATGTTTTTCAAATATTGCCGTGTTTTGACAGCACAGCCCTTATACTTATATTTGCGAAATTATTAAACCGATTTTAGATTTTCTTTCAAAAGTTGAAAAGCTGTGATATATTTTGTACTTTATCATGCATTCCGCCCGTCTAATTTTGACCTCAGAAAATATCGGCAGACTTCCCGATTTTGGATCACTCGGTTACTGAGGCCAATTATATGCCGGTGTCGTCGCATTTGTGTGATCCAGGCGTTTATAGGCCTGTCTCTCCTGCCTCACAATGTCTATGGAACGTTCATTGATATAGTCTTTTTAACAGGATTCAAATGATCTCTTCTTTGAACGCGGCATTACCAGCTGAGCCGGTCGCGCTCTATTTTTCTTAAGACAGTTTCCTTAACGTGAAAGCTTCCACGGATCTTCGAACTTCTTATTCGATCAAACTTTTGTCACTCCTGCTATCATGCGAAGCATCTTCATCTCAGTTGCCGTTAATTTACTCTAATACTTTTTGTACATTGTCCAACATTGTGAACCGTATGTGAGCGTTGAACGCACAACTGCGGTGTAGAGCTTTCCTTAGGGTACATTTTTCTATCACAGAAGATACCGGAGTTTTCTCGTCACTTTATCCAGCCTACGCTTACGCGATGATTGCTTTCGTCATCACAGGTTGCTTGCTATTGATCATAGATCCGAGATATTTGAACTTTTCGTACTAGGAAAGCATTTTTCCATTCAAATAAATATCTGGAATAGGGCTGAGTGGACTAGAGAACGGGCATCATAAGTACTCTGTCTTTTTTTTAACTAATGCGATACCAGTTTCCCTCCAAAACGTCCACCCAAACATCAAGTGGTTGTTGCAGGGATATATGATCTTCACTAATGATGGCTCCATCGTCAGCAAAGAGTAATTGATGTACCTTGGGGTCACTTTACCTTCAACGAATGATTATGTATGCCATAGAAATAAATCACGAAGTTGACTTTAATACTGAACACTGAATACTGAATAAGTTTTCCGAATTGACGACCGATTTCCAAAGCGAGTTTGAATAATTTGGTAGCGTTGTTCAACCATGAATCTGATCGTGATTATTTGCGAGCTATACTGAGTAAAAGTTGAAAGTTATTCTTATCGCAAGTTCTATATAAGCAAAAAAACACTCTTTATTTGAAGCCTGAATTGTCTTAAATTCAATTACAATTTGCAAATATCTCACCCCCGTACAGTCATCTCAATATGTGTGTTTCCGTTGCAAGTAAGTACTGACACTTTGTAAAACGTCAGTGGCAACACCATATCAGCTGCATCATTTATATCTTCTAATAGGTCATCATGTTATTATTTGTCCATAATCAGTGTTGAATAACAAATCGATCTCCTTATTCAGTTATGTAATGTGATTTTATAATCCTTGGATAGATTAAGGCGTCCTAATAGAAAATATATAATTATTTGATGCCACAAAAGTCAATTTGCAACACATGCTTCACTCATGTTTACTCTCCCTCCTTCTGTCGCCCAGCAATCAATAGAAGCATCCCTTTCCCAGACCATTCGTCTGTAGTAACATCCAAATTAATTATGCTTTCCTGAAACTCATCAAAGAACCCGCCTATCAATTACAAATGATTGATTACACGTCCCATTTGCAAACAAACTATACGGTCTGTGAATGTGTTACACCCTTTCACACCACCTGTCGTTTCCTATTAACCCAGGCGATATATAGATCGTCGTACACTACGACTAGATGTAGTTCCATTCGAATCCCGAATGATAAATTATCATTTTCGTAATTCGAAATCAATTTGCCATAAGACATGTCTGAACTATAACAACACCACCAAGTGTTTACACAGCAATCCTCCCCTGAAAAGTTTACATTTTCCAAGTGGTGGCTGATTTGTTTGATCTAAATTTTACGCCAAGGTAAATAATTACGCACATACATTTCGAAAAATTGCATAATAATACTTTCTTGTTTGTTCATTGCAAATAAGTTGAATGGCTCCTCAATTCAAAAATACTTGACTTTTTTCCAAATTTTTTCGAAACGTTTTCACTTCTCAACGCATAAAGTTTCTCGTTTTACTGGCTGCTAATGCTAAAGATTACATTTTTTTTTTATATAAATTTCCCTTTAAAATAATTTTGAAAGAAACTTTCTGTTCTTAAAAGCCAGCATTTTTCTTTTCCTTACATTTTGGTATTTTCCTACAAACAAAGTTCGGCTTTTAGCGTATGTTGTTTGGTTAAGAAATATTCAAACATCCGTAAACATCCGCGCCGACAAATTACATTTTCCGTTTCTGCTTTTTACGTTATTTGACAGAAAAAAAGAAAAGAGAAAAATGTTGACAAATTTAATACCAACCCGTCGGTTGTCGTCGTCGTCTTTACCTTTTATGCCGGGTCCATTATATTGTTTGAGAGACGAAGCCGGGCAACAAACGTGGGATAAAAGAAGAAAAATGATGGAAACAGAAACTTTTTAGACAGGTAATGGATTGGCACGTGTTTTCTAAAAACTTTGCAACTAATTTGATGACTCGGGAAAATATCGTATATTCTGTATAGAAAAAAAAAGTGTACTCTTAGGTACTGATTAATGGTGGCCATAATCCCGGTGGAGAACGGAATTCTCACCTTCGTTCATGTTAAAAGGAACAAGTTCTCTTGCTGAGTATACCTGGCAAGTTTTCGCCGATTTTATCGTTCATTTTTGATACAAGGACAAAGAAAATCAACAATAAAGAAAGTTTTCTATCCGATTTTTAGAAGAGAGTATCGAAACGGATTTAAACTGTTTCAAGCGGAAGCGGTATTCAAGATAATATTTAGGAAAAAGTTTAAAAATCCATTGGAGACAGAGTTTATTAATATTTTAAGGAAGTTTGCCAGAAAAAGAGGGAAGAACAAGACTTAAGTATAAGTGTGGCACTTCCATTTTTTCGTAGTCAAGATTGTGACAACAAAGGCATTAGGAATCTCAAAACGTGAACTACGTATGTATGTATGTTAAATTAATGAGAACAGTACTCAACTTCTTCCATGTCCAGGTATGTTGTTCGTTTGGGATAACATGCCAGTATTCGTTAGCAAATATTTCGTTGGACACGTACTATTTTGAGTTAAGGAGGTTCATGTGATATAATCGATTATCTTAGTTCAAAACTAAGGTATAAATCCAAAAGTCCTAGCATGGTCGAAACTCAATATTTCATTCTGATCTTCTGGCCTAAGGCACTCGACCCGTACTTTCGTATATGCCAGAATTCATATCATAAGTTTTTTTTTAATGTTCATACATCACATATCACCCAAACATTTATGATGGAACGATTGATGCTGAACACCATTAAGTAAACATTAGCGCAGATATGCTAGTTATATTCATGCTTTCGACGAACACAAGCCTTATAGATTGTAGCCTGGTCTGTAGGAGTGAAAAACGTCTGCATCTTTGGAGGCGCACAAACGTTTCGCTGCTTTAATAATCTGCTGACTCCAGTGAAGGTCTGGATTAACAGATCTACCAAGCATTGACAAACCCTGTGACTTTTGAATGCCAACTTCTTTCACTTTTGGTTCCACCACGTTAGTCCCTCTTTAGAGTTCCGAAAGAGAAAGTTGCTGATATAAATAGAAAGGGGTCGTTGATAGGACAGATGCCTAAAGAACTACAAAATTAGCTGAGAATGGAATTGAAGTTTAATGCATCCACCTAATACAACTCGTATTGACCAAGCACTTAAAACAACTCGCAATCCATTTTTTTTTTGCCACCGTTGCTAAAAAAAACTTAAAGCTTGTTTAAGAGGGGACTATGTCACACTCTATCGAAAGCTTTGCATGTTTTCACTGTGGTGATGAATAAACTTGCTTCAATTTTGCGACAGGTAGATCATTAGATCTTATATGGAACACTGTTGCCTGAAACCCTACTAATGGTGACGACTATTGCTAGATACCATCTAATGAGCTATTTTGAACAGAACCATTTTTTTTGACTTTAGATAGCACTGATGTTAAAGCAATGGATCGTTAGATTTAACAGTCGATTTTGTAGCCCTTTTTCGGAAACGGCTGAAATTGCGGACGTTTGCTCTTCTTTGTGAGGCTTTGACATAATAGAAGTCTTGTCTTGGCTTAAGAAAAACGTGATATCTGCTAAAAATATCCGCATCTTTTCAGACAGCTAAGCAGCAATCAAATCCTTGGAATCCTTAGGTATACCAATCGCTACCTGCAAACTCAAATTTAAGCTGGATGGTATAGAGAGTACGAACCTTAGGTGGACAAGTGTACCCACATGTCTAGCGACAAAACAAATTTGGCCGAAGCTGGATCTAAAACGTTCTAAGAATTTGATTTCTCTCAACAGACTGCAAAGCGGCGCTTTAATAGGTGTCATCACTGGACACTGTCTAATAGGCAAGCATGCCACAAGGCTAGACGTTTTAACGAACGTCTTTTGTAGAAGCTGCATGGATGAAGAAGAGGACGAAACTATTCCTTAACTTCTCTGTTTCTGGCCAGCTCTCTCCCTTAGAAGGAAGCTTCACCTAGTAGCCCCTATTACAACGACATAGGCGACCTGAAAAAACATCGATATTAAAACCCTCCTACGCTTCATAAGAAGCTTAAAATGGTTTAACGAGTAGGTAGCAGAAATTTCTCCCATGATCCATGTGGTATCACAATGGACCTATTATTGGTCTAAGTGTGTTGGCGATACTCAGCTGGCAGCCACTTCAACCTAACCTAACCTAACCTTGGCAGAATAGAAGCACCCTTTTTTAAAAAAGAAGAGCGATCTAACCTGGACTTAGAAATGTATAACTAATTAGAAGTGTATAAGCGCCGTGGCGCAGTGGGTAGTGTGTCGGACCACTGAGCGTGAGGTTCTATGTTCGGATTCCAGAAAACACAAACAAGTTTCTTCACGCTTCCACCTCTCGCAAACGTCTGACAAACATCCGAGAGTATTTTTGTCACGAGAAAGCTATTCAATGTTCAACAGTGAATTTGTTGCCGCAAAACTATGAGCTGATTTTAAGTATATACTTACTTACTTAGGTGGCGCTACAGTTCGGGGTGAACCTGGGCCTCAACCAACAAGCCTCTCCATTTAGCTCGGTCTTTAGCTAATTGCCTCCAGTTGCGCACTCCAAGTTGGTCGAGGTCCCCTTGAACTTGTGCGCGCCACCTACGGCGATAATTCCCTCTACTGCGTCGTCCCTCCGGGTTAGATTCGAAGACTCTGCGGGCCGGAGCGTTGGTGTCCATTCGCTCTACATGTCCTAGCCATCTCAGACGTCCAATACGCAGTTTTTTGACTAGGTCGATGTCGCTGTACAGCTCGTATAGTTCGGGATTGAATCTTCTCCTCCAAAACCCGTCAACACAAACGGGACCGAAAATCTTACGAAGAATTTTTCTCTCGAAGCGACCAAGGATATCTTCATCCTCTTTTAATAAAGTCCATGTTTCAACGCCGTAAAGCAGGACTGGGATGATCAAGGTCTTATATAGAGTCTCCTTAGTTGTTCGAGATAGGGCTTTACTGTTGAATTACCTTATAAGCCCAAAAAGACAGCGATTGGCAAGAGTTATTCTTCGATTGATTTCTACGCTGATTTTGTTAGAAGAATTTATAGCAGAGCCAAGGTAGACTACCTCGAAGTTATAGCTATATTAATTTTAAGTATATATATATATAAATATATATTTTAAGTGTATAAGATACACTAAATCTTATATTGCACATAGTTTTACTACTCTACACAAAGTTTAGGAGATATGTAATACCATATTTACTTTAATATTTATACATTGTTACATAAGCAAAATACTTGCAAAAGAAACACAATAACACACTTGTAACAAAACATCAATTTTGTCATTGAATATAGCTTGAATTAATATAATAACATAGTGCCCCGCCTTTTAATTGCAACCTTCCTTTTCAGCTTTTACAACATCCCACCCCAAATTTTACATTACAACAGTGGATGTGTGGTATTTTTCACACTGCATGTAGCAGAAAAAAACTGATGCGATTTTTGAAATTTTTGAAAATTTCTCCCGTCACTTCTTTTATCCTTTTACGGCACTGGGACTTAAGCTCACTTCTAACTTCTTCATGGGCAGCTGCAAAGCCAATTTTTGGCGGTTTCCTCTGTTCAATCGGTCTGTGGGCAGCTACGTTCTTTCTTTGTGATTTTCCGACAAAATTGTCTGTACCAGAGACAAACACATTGTACTTGTTACCCAAACCAAGTCTTGGACAGTCAGTATTTAGCCTACCAATCACCACATATAATAGATCCTCAAAATGCTTATCCCTCGCCCTTAATAAATTTTTAAATATTCACAAAAAATCAGCTCAAGTCACTGTCTTGGAAAATTACGTTTATGGGGCTGTTGGTATAGAGGAAATTTGAAGCTCATTTTGTTTATACACGGCTTGCTAAGTCCAAAAAATTATAGTAATCAGATTTGTAAATAATTACTTGTTAAGTAACTTTCGTCTAAATTACTTTTTTGTACAGTGGAATACTTTCAAAAATGGTGGAAAGACACATTTAAGTCTTAATTTTCCAAGACAGTGACCTGAGTACGATATCTGGTGACAACATGAGACCAGTTGCCCCAATAGAGTCCCTAATCTAGGCCTGTGGTGTTTGGTTTCAGTCGTTGTCCTTTAGGCGTCTTATAAGTGTTTTAGATTGAAAATTATCCTTCAGCCACATAGGCCTTTGTGTTTTGAATCATCCACAGAATTTATCGCCTTTTACTACAATATGTAAAGACGTTTGTAAGAATTGTTTTCTCAGAAATGTTCCACTCACGCATCCACGATCAGCTTTTTAAAGCACACCTGCCTGGAAATCATGATTTCGAAAATTTGTTTGAAAACTCCCTTTTTTGACATTTTGGGAAGTTATCGTCGAATAGAATTCGATTCATGCGGAAAACCTCTGAATAGGAAAGTTAAACAATAAAATTACAACTTTTACTTTAACCGAATTAATCTACCGCACGTACAAACCTGTCGCGCTCAAAACAAAACCAAAAAAACGAAAGTTAATTAGCAACTTTCTATGTTTTGTTTTTGTTTTCTTAATCCAGATACATCCCTATACGTATGAGTTCCTGATTTTCAGTTAATTAATGCAGGCAAAAGAACAACCGTCCAATGTCAGTGATTCACCCATGAGAACACAACCACAAGGAATTTTGAAATGTTTTTTATCCGTTTATTCGAAAAATACCCTGCAAACCACGAGCAACACGATAAAAAAGGAAGACTACTGTGATTAGAGTCAGCGAATAATTAAATTAAGTAAAAAAAAAAAGAGAAGAAACCAGAATACAAACCACTGCTACTCAGTATAGGCGGTAGGTGACCTTCCTTTTCAAATTTCTGCAAAAGCTAACGAGAATAAATGCCAATGAAACAGAAGGCAAAATCCTTGAAGGATTTATGAACTAAAGAGGAAGTTCCCTGCTCCGGATAAAGAATGGAAACGTAAAGAGAATTAAAAAAAATACGAACATAATTATCATAACAGGTATGTACCATCATGTCGTCAGTTGAGTAGCGTCATTTTGGGTTTCACTTATTCTTTCAGTTTATTTACAATTTTTTCTTGTCAGCGTAACCTAAAACCCTATGACGGGCTAATGTGGTAATATGGAAAGTTCCCACGACAATGGCAGCACGATTTAAAACAAATTCAAATATTTAGCATATATAAAAATGTTTTAATAATTTCTCAACGCTACAGGGTGGGGCGAAAGCTTTAAAACGGTAAAAATTATTTGAATTTGGAAACCTCACTTCAAAATAGACTTGTCTTTATTTTTACTACAACTAAGTATTCGACTTATCAAGTAGTTTTCGTTTCACGAAATAAGGACGTTTTGCAGGGACCTTCTCATTAGAAGTTCCTGCTAGCTCCGCAGTTTAGACGCGGTTACTTATCGCGCTAAGTCTAAATGTTTGGTTCTTTGTAGACGGCGTAGTAAATTTCTTTCTTCCAAAACTTGGAGGACTGTAATATTTACGTGACTTTCTAGTCGACTTCTATGCTTTCTCGCGTAGGTTTGAATTTCGTCTTCTATAGTTTTAATGCTAAGATCTCTATGGATATCGGTATTTCTGATATACCATGGTGCATTAACAATACCTCTTAGCACTTTGTTTTCAAAAGTTTGAAAAATTTGAATATTACTTATTTTGGTACAACCCCAGAGCTGTATACCATATGTCCATACAGGCTTTAGCACTTGCTTATATAAAAGCAGTTTGTTCTCTATATTAAGCTTGGAATATTTTCCAAGTAACCAATACATTTCTCTATATTTATTATCTAGTTCTTCGCGATTTTTCTTAACGTGCGTTTTCCATTTCAGCTTTGCATCAAGTGTCATTCCAAGATACTTAGCCTCGTTTGCAAACGGAATTTGGACCGAGTTTGAAAAGATCGGTAAATTATTTACTCTCTTATAAGTAAAATTTATATGAACAGATTTGGTCTCGTTGAATGCGATTCGCCAAACCTTTGTCCATTCATTTACTCTATCCAAAGCTTCTTGCAGTTTTTCTGTAGTATCTTCGACCGTTTTACCTACTGCCAAGATAGCAGTATCGTCGGCAAATGTAGCTAGCTCAGTGCATTCTACTTGTGGTATATCACGAGTGTATAATAGATACAAGACTGGATCAAGAACGCTTCCTTGCAGCACCCTAGCTATTATTTCCTTGAAATCTGAATATTCGTTTCCATATTTGACGCGGAATAGTCTATTCGTAAGGTAGTTCTTCAAAATATTATATAGGTGCTCTGGCAGAACTTGTCGTAAATTCAACTTCAAGCCTTCATGCCAGACCTTGTCAAAGGCTTGAGAGACGTCAAGGAATACGCTTGAACAAATCTTTTTTTCTTCAAGTGACTTTTCGATTACATGTGTTATTCGATGTACTTGTTCAACTGTAAAATGCTTACTTCTGAATCCGATTTGATGATCCGGAATCAGATACCCTTCTTCTATAACCGGCTGTATTCGCTTAATCAATATTCTCTCGAACACTTTGGATATAATTGGAAGAAGCGAAATCGGTCTATAAGACGTTTTTTCTTGCGCCGGTTTTCCGGGCTTAAGGACCATTATGACTTCGGCAACTTTCCATTGACTGGGAATATATTGTAGTCTAAGCTCGGCGTTTATAATGAACAGAAGCTTAATTAGAGCTTTACTTGGTAGTGCTTTAAGAACCTCTCCCGTAATTAGGTCGTATCCAGGAGCCTTCTTTGGTTTAAGTTTCTTTATTTCTTCCTTAATTTCGGTAAGTGTTGCATTTCTTATTACGCTATTGTCTATATATTACGTATTTATATTTTGAATAAGAGCTTGTCCACCCAACGGTTTGAAAGTTTCTTCCAGGTGGGTGGCAAAAACTTGTGCTTTCTCTTGATCATGCCTGGCTCATTCGTCTTGATTTTTCCTAATTGGGGCGGCTTGAATTTGAGGTTTTTTAGTACGTTTCATAGCCTTCCAAAGCGAGTAATTAGAATCTTTTTCTGTCGTTAAGCTTTCTAGGTAAGTTTGCATTTCATTATTCTTAAAGTTTTTAATGGATCTTTTTAGTGAGGTTAAGATGTGCTTTATATTGCGGAGCCCTAGTTTGTTGCCATTTTTTACGTGCTTTTCTCTTCTCCTTAATCATCCTTTTTATTTCCTGCGGATAAGTTTGAATGTAGCTTGCCGGCGTTTTCTTTGGTTTGGGAGTATTCTTCCACGCGGCATTCTGTAGGATTTCGACGAAGCCATCTACTTCAACTTCAAGTTCATATGGCGTTTTAAGTGATACGCTCAGCTCAGTATTTGCTTCAATATACTTATTTACTTACTGACATATCTCTTAATATTATGTGCAACAAAAAAAAACTACACTACGCGAGTTAGATCTCATGTTGTGAGCTCGATCTCAAAGTGTTGAGATCGATCACACAATGAAAGCACGATGTGAGACAGAGCTTGTTTTGATAAGCAAAAAGACGGGCAAACGATTGATTGCATGAGATCGATCTCATAAATAGTTAAGCATAGTATTTCCCTTACTCAGTTCATATATGTACAACTGTCAAGAAGGTCGAATTTCAGCTAAATCTTGTTACAAATCAAATTTATAAAAAAAAGAAGGTGTTCAGTTGGTGAAGATTTTCGTCGGCTGTGTTGATTTAGTGAACAGGGTGTGAAATTACTAGCTGAATAATGTTTGAGGCCGACCCTGGAAACATGCGGCGTGGTGCTTTGACGAATGAAGAGAAAAACAGAATTTTTCTGCGCTATATAGGAGACCCAGGATTGCGAATAGTACCCTTAGAAGCCGACCAAAATGTTGAGCAAAAATGTTAATTAATACCAATAGCGTTTACAAAACGCAAATTGTCGATGGAATTTCTGAAGAGAATCATACGACCGTTTTGTTGAACTTGTTGTTGAACTGCTGGATTTCCTCTCACGAGAACTTAAGGAAAGCCCCCCCTAAACAGTGGTATATAAGAACAGTGTTTTGTCCATACAAAAACATAAATGGTAATTTAAATTATAACGGGGTATGCATAGGTCTTTTTAAATTAAAAGCCAATATAAATTTACACCCTTCCTTTTTAACTTCTTAGTTTTTGGGTACCTAACTATATTTTTTATTTTTCATTCAAAAACCAAGTATTTAAAAAGAGAAACCATATTACTTTTCATTGGACTTTTAATTTGAAAAGATCTGTAATTAAACTTCTGTTGAATAAATAGAATGCCTAAAATTATGGTTGGTTACTTTTGGAGACAATTAAAATTACCAACCCCGTTCCCAGTCTTTAAGAATTATTTTTTCATTTCCGGTTTTGTTGACATGTACGAATATTTTGCTTTTTAAACGCGACTTTATATTGGTCAGTTTTTTATTATTATTATTTCTTTCTTTATGTCTTCACCAAATTGGTTTTTATAAGCAGTTACTCGTATAATTTTTAGCACTGCATCCTTCTTCCTCGCCTTAAACATTGGTAATTGTGATTTTTCCATCAGTTCTTTAACCAAAAATTTATTAAAAGGATCTAATTCACTGTTGAAAACCACACTCTCGTTTTCACTCACAGAAGAATTTTTTTATTTAACTTGTCGCTAAGAAATTCGAATCACAATTAAATATGTATCGTGGGGCATATCTCCATTCTTAGGGAATCATTTCGCGATATCCCTGATAAATCGGACCGAAATCCTTGGTACCACAGACTTCAACACATCACACGCTGTTGTTGAAGGAAGGTAGTAAATTTCCGCATTGAAATTGCAATATACACAGATGGTTCCAAGACCAGTGAGGAAATGGGGTCAGAGAAATAGCTTTAAGACTTCCGGGCACATGCAGTGTGTTCCAAGCGGATGTTCTAGGTAAACCTTGTGGAAATACTTGGGAAGGTTTAAATATCCGATAAGAATATCGTAATTTAAATTGACAGCCAGGTTGCGCTAAAGGCGCTAGAGTATTACCTTACAAAACCTGAAATTGCCAGGAATTGTTGCACAATACAGAACCATGTCAGATTATGCGATGCTATGTACGAAATTAAGTGCATGAGAGACTTGGTTTAGGTTTTCTGCTATAGATGTTTCCTAGGGATAGCGATGGACCCACCATAGTGCCTAGTTTTCTATGATAACCCTATAACCCCATAACCTTACTCAACCTAACCTAAAATAACCGAAGAACAAAGACATACTGAAGCTCAAAATCCCTGTCGCAACCGAAGTAAGACAACCCGACTAACCAAAATCCCGCAATGAAAATCACTTCCTCCAAATTATTTCAGATTAAGGCAGTCTCGGAATAGAAAATCCCAGTTTATATGAATCCCAGGAAATTTAACATTTCTTAAAATTTGAAAATATTTTCAACATTCCGAAATTCTTTTTTTGAACTAGGCATGAAGTTGTTCTCGATATTTCTTTTAATGGCTCTTTTCGAATGATAAGGATGAAAGAGACATTTTTGCTAAAGTAAGTGATACATCTTTGCAAAAACATAAGGGCAGCTTAAGTCGATGTGCATCTGTGCACGCTACTCCATCAAGGTCGTTTCAAACCTCACGCAAATCTTTGATGCCAAAAATGATTTAAGACAAGGGGATGCGCTGTCATGTGACTATCTTAATATTAAACTCGAAATGATTCTGCTCAGTCCTGCTTTACGGCGCTGAAATATGGACTTTATTAAAAGAGGATGAAGATATCCTTGGTCGCTTCGA
Source organism: Brachypalpus laphriformis (assembly GCA_945910035.1). NCBI lineage: Eukaryota > Metazoa > Arthropoda > Insecta > Diptera > Syrphidae > Brachypalpus > Brachypalpus laphriformis. Next base: position 193,772,460 of record OX246754.1, on the reverse strand, counting down.
GAGAAAAATTCTTGGTAAGATTTTCGGTCGCGTTTGCGTTGACGGGTTTTGGAGGAGAAGATTCAATCATGAACTATACGAGCTGTACAGCGACATCGACCTAGTCAAAAGACTGCGTATTGGACGTCTGAGATGGCAAGGACATGTAGAGCGAATGGACACCAACGCTCCGGCCCGCGGAGTCTTCGAATCTAACCCCGAGAGACGACGCAGTAGTGGACCTCCTCGCCGTAGGTGGCGCGCACAAGTTCAAGGGGACCTCGACCAACTTGGAGTGCGCAACTGGAGGCAATTAGCTAAAGACTGAGCTAAGTGGAGAGGCTTGTTGGTTGAGGCCCAGGTTCACCCCGAACTGTAGCGCCACCTAAGTAAGTAAGTAAAGTCGATATTCATGCTTTTCCGTTTAGTTAGTCTTTAGTCTTTAGTTGGGCTGCTATTCCGGTTTCATAACTCTACTCATACTATATTAGATTGCATATTTCGGTAAAATGAACTAAATTTTGACTTATGTTGGAACACGCTATTTTATGTTATTACCACTATGAACTGTGAATTATTCATTGTGAATGAAAATCTAATACGCAGCCTGTAAACGACTTAAAAATAAACCGTAAAGGTCGATTCACAGCTCAGCAAACTGCGAATGCCCGAAATGCGAACAAACCATTTTTAGCACATTTATAAGCACGCCATTGGTAATTTTACTATTCCAAAAGAACGGAACTTAATTTATGTATCGATCAATATAAAAAATGTTAAATTGTAATTAGTTTCTGCGAAGCGATTAATAATTCGCCGATTTTTCCGCGAATAAGCGATTGCTTTTGCGAACTGTCAACTTTTATTCACATTCTACACATGTAGGACGCAATCCATATTGGCGCGACTAAAAGATTCGCGAGAATTTAACCCATTAAGACCCAAGGGTATTTAAAGTAAACAATATTCCGTTTTTTTTAGTTATTTTCTATTTATTTAAAAGAAAATAAAAATATTAAAAAAAAAAAAAACATTTAAAAAAAAGATTAGTTTAAGAGATACAATGGTGTACTTTATTTAGTACAATGGGATCATGCATACCGTATTAATTTTTATTGATATGAAATAAATTACTCTCTCTCGATACATAGTGTAACATCACACTTTGGTTCCATTGGAGATTGGTTCCACTTTTCCGTGAGATATGCCATCAAATCACCAGTGGACCTTTTGCTATGAAAAACGTACTGCCGGTCATTAAAGAGCTTTCGAAATTCAAGATGTTTCATAAGCTGAAGATTTAAAAGCGTTTCCATGACCTTAGAAAGAAGGGACGTAAGTGCAATGGGTCGGTAGTTGGAGGGAGAAGAAAATTCGCTTTTTTTAAGGCCGGGCTGGACAAATGCTGTTTTCCATCTACTCGGAAAGAGTCCAGGGGAGTAAAATAGATGAAAAAGCTTACGCAGTGGTTTTGCCAGCTTGGAAGAACACCTCTTCAGAATTATGTGTGAGATACCATCTGGCCCAGCGGATTTGTGAACGTTAAGATACTCTTCCTACTGTACGAGTGCGAAAGTGGATTTGTCCCATAGAATATCCGACGCGTTCACGTACAGGGGGATGCAGGGCACAATCTGGGAGTGTGAAGCTTGCAAATTGAGCTGCGAGCAGATTGGCCTTGTCTAAAGAGCTGACAGCTGGAATGTCATTGTAAACGAGCGCTGGGATGGAGGATGAGGCACACATTTTTACATTTTTTACGAACGACCAGAAATTTCTGCTACCTTTGGGACCATGTAGAATTTGTTGCCTCAATTTCTGGTCATATTCGAATTTTACACTACGAATGCGGGTATTACAGTCATTTCTGCCACGTTTGAATTTTTTCATGTTTTCCTCAGTAGGGTCGGCCCTTGTAGGACCGGAAACTTAACTCCCTCAACCTAATAGCCTCCTTACAGCTCAAGTCGTACTACGCATTTTCCTTCGGCTTAATACTCTTCACTCTGCAAGGAATAAAGGTTTTCATGCCAAGGATGGCGGTATTCTTAATCATATCGGCGGCAGCATCCACGTCACTATCGAGGAGGCATAACGACCAGCTAAAGAAGCTGTTCAAGCCGTTCCAGTTGGCTTTCTCGTATTGCCAAACTATTCTTTTTGGAGTATTTTCTTTAACTGAGTGGTTGATGTACGAGAAATTAGCTGATGTAACACAGTGGTCTGACGAACCTAGAGGCGATAATATGTTTATACTATACTTATCCGGGTGGGATGTCAGAAACAGGTCCAGGGTGTTGGCGGTATGACTGATAATGTCGGAAATTCGTGTGGGCTCGTTTACAAGCTGGGTTAAATTTATACCGCAACGAAGATCTCAACATACCTTCTTTCGGGTGTTGTCTGTCCAGATTGTCGAAGCCAACCAGAATTGTGTATATTTAAATGCCCCGAAATAACGATCTGAGTACGGGGAAAATACTTGAGATGGAGTCAGACAGCGCATTAAACTCATTACAAGTAGAATTGCTGTCTAAGCTGGGGCTTCTATAAATAAAGCAGTAGTGAATAATTTGCCTACGGACGCTGAATTTTAACCACATGAAATTTAATTCCGGAATGGAACAGTTGCCATATTGAGGTAGAATTTGGTAGGCTAGGTTAGGTACATAGGTAGATGGGTGCCTTGTGACAAGGAGTCACTGCTCACTCAGACCAAGAGTACGGGTCCATTGTGCCCAATCATTTAACCCTGGAAACGCTGTAAAGAAAATCTGCCGTAGAACCACCCAGAAAGTGATATGAATCTCAGGAGGTCCGCTAGCTCAACACTACCAAAGTCCTCCAGCTCCGAGAAGAAGTAACTACCAAGAGTCCTCATTCTTCTGACGGATAGGGCAGGACAGTCACACAGAAGGTGACGAACAGATTCTATTTCTTCTTCGTCCCTGCAACTTCTGCAATAGTCATTATGCAGCACACCGAGGAGCTCCGCGTGAACGCCAATGGCACAATGTCCGGTAATTATGCCAGAAATAACCCGTGCGTTATAACGACAAAGTTTTACCAGAGAGGTTGATCTCTTCTTGCTATAGGCCGGCCGTTGTGCATGTTTCCAGATGAGCCCAGCGTCTGTTTGCTCGACCGGCGGCTTCATCCTCTATTTTTTTCCGCAAGGAACTGATTGGGGTTGCTACAGAGGGAAGGGCCCGCGATAAGTGCAGCGCCGAGCCTTTCCTAGCAAGCTCGTCAGCCCTTTCGTTACCTTCGATATCCATATGCCCTGGTACCCAGCAGAGGCTCTAGATATCTCGTTTAAGAGTGATTTAAAGCTTCTGATGAGCCTCGACCTAACTACGGCGAGTCCAGAGCTTTAACGGCTGCCTGGCTGTCTATATAGACAGTAATCGTTTTACCAACGATATTACTCTGGCGTATAATTTCAGCAGCCTGTATGATGGCTGCGACCTCGGCCTGGAAGACCCTGCAGTGGTCGTTTATTCTAAAGGAGCGGTTTATTCTTAGGGCATCATAATAAACTCCGGCTCCCGTGCCAACGTCCATCTTAGAACCGTCGGTATAGAAAGCTAACTACTTTTTCTTTATGGTTCTTCGATTCTTCCAGTATATTCTATCGGGAATTCTTCTAGCGAATCTCCTTTCGAATGCTAGCATCGGGTTCATGTGATCAGTTCCCGTCAATCCGCTGTCCGTAAAGGCTTGATGACCACAACTGGCCTTCTCTCAGTTATTGATCCCATGACTCCGATGCACGCCGCCCTCTGGATTTTGGTGAGGTTTGAAAGCTGGTATTGCTTCTCAAGTGCCGTCCATCATACTAGTGAACCATATGTGAGAATGGGTCTTAGAACCGCCTTGTATATCCAGTACACCACAGCCGGTTTGAAGCCCCACGTATTGCTGAAAGCCTTTTTGCAGGAGTAGAAAGCTATGCTTGCTTTTTTAACGCGTTCGGCAATATTTTCCTTCCAGTTAAGTTTGGAATCTAGAACAACGCCCAGATACCGAGCTGAACTTGAGGCACTTAGTAGAGAACTACCTCCGTCTTTGAAGTCATATTAGCGGGGACAAGACTTCACCTTGGGTGTTTCTCTGCAGACCCTTCTCCGGATGGTTACATCTCCTTGCGTTGAAGATATAATCCTTGATTGAAGCATCTGCGCAATTCAGATGCAGAGGCCGGTGTTGAGATGTGCTCTGTGCAAACTTTTCAGGATTGCGTTAGAGCTTACGTTGTTGAACGCTCCTTCAATGTCCAGGAACGCCCCAAGAGTCAACTCCTTGAAGTGGAGGGATGTTTCTATGCTCGACACGACCCGGTGGAGGGCCGTGTCTACCGATCTGCCACAGATGTATGCATGTTGTGATTTAGATAGGTAATCATAGCCGATCACACCTCTTATATATATATCTATCAATCGTTCCAAAGCTTTAAGCAAAAAGGACGATAGACTGATAGGTCTCAGGTCTTTTGCGTTTGTATGGCTCGCTTTCCCTGCTTTTGGAATAAATACAACGCGCACCTCCCGCCATGCTTTAGGAACATAACCTAGCTTAAGGCATCCTGTAAAGATACGTTTGAGCCATGGAATAGCAATACCCACTGACTCTTGCAGCATCACAGGTCGAATGTTATCCATTCCTGGTGCCTTATATGGAGCAAATGATTTAATTGCACATGCTACCTTGTCATCATCTATTATGTAACCCACCTCTTCCGCGCTTATTCCCGATGTCGTTTCTGGAATGGTTAGATCATCTCCGGAGATTGATGTACATCTGGGAAAGTGAGTACTCAGTAGCATATCCAGCGTTTCCTCGAGTGATTCTCCCCAGGTACCATCGCTTTTACTAATATTGTATTCCGGCGTTGGTGTCTTGGCCAGGACCTTCCTTAAGCGGGACGCTTCGTTTGTTGATTCTATAGATGCGCAAAAGGACCTCCAAGAGTTCCCCTTTGCGAACCTTATCTCTTTCTTGAGGAGCTTCACGCTTTCTTTAGAGGTGGACCACTCGACGACCCCCTTCTTAGCGAGGTTCCATCCTACTCTTGAAATACGAATGAGTTCCGCTATTTTATCGTTCCACCATGGTGGACGCCTTTTATCGCTAAGCCTACTAACCGGGCAGGACTTCTCGAAGGATCGCGTAAGTCAGTGCATCGACTGCATTGTCAACTGCTTCAGTCGAGTCGAGGTCCTCAGTGAGGTGATACACTGATATCCTCAGTTCTCTCTTGAATTTTGACCAGTGGGCCCTACGCGAATTTCTAAAGGTCCCATTCCCATGAGTAGAAAGTTATAGCTTGAAGAGTATCCAACAGTGGCCAGATAGTGACGCCTTGTTGGAGACTCTCCAGTTAACAACTTCAACAGAGCTCTGCTCAGAAATAAAAGTTATATCCAAGACTTCCCTTCTATTAGACCTCACATAGGTGGGGTCATTGCCTCTGTTACAAATAACAAAATTGATTTCAAGACTTCGCCTCTAGCATTGATGTCAGTGCTACCCCACAGAGTATGGTGGGCATTGGCATCACATCCCAAGACTACGTTTTTCTCACCTTTTTGAGACGCTGATATGAGCGACCTCAGATTTTCCGAGGGGACGTTGATGCCGTCATCGTAAGATAGGTACGCAGACGCCACCGTGCAGTTTCCATTCACCTCTCTCACGTTTACCGCTGTCAAGTCGCCGGAGATGAAATGAGATTTGGTAGGCTACATCACTACGTATGTAAGTGGCGAGACCACTGTGAGGGAAGAATAATGACACCAGGCTATATCCAGGTAGGTTTAAATATCAGGAACCAGAATTCTCACCCACCTTTGTTTCGCCCAGTGCCAAAACAGCTGGCCTGTATTTACAGACATGGACATACGCGGCAAAGTGATTTTTCGTTAGCCCACGAATGTTACTAAGGTCTTTACCTAAAATTCCTTATCATTATAATACAAAAACACAAAAAACACAAGTCCGACTGAGCGAGGCTGCGAAGTGCAGATCCAACGATAGTTTTCCAAAACGAATTGCCGTACAACAATATGCTTTGGTCCACCAACAAAAATAATCACCTCAACACCCGCTATCCGTCTGAGGTTAAATGTGCGCATAATCGAAAGGTTTCATTTTTTGCAGTCGGTGCACAAGATTCGTTTCGTCTAGAATTTGAGTTATAGCATTGCTACAATGAGCGTAAAGTCGATACGAAGCTTGCGAGGGAAATTTGTTATTTCGTCTTCCACCGTAGCTATTCCTAAGTTTCTGTGGATAGCATAAGATGAATAAATCACACACCAGCATACTTTCAATAGTTCGGAATAACACTCATGACATGTAGAGCGAATGGACACCAACGCTCTGGCCCGCAGAGTCTTCGAATCTAACCCGGAGAGACGACGCAGTAGAGGACCTCCTCGCCGTAGGTGGCGCGCATAATTTCAAAGAATCCACGATCAACTTGGAGTGCGCAACTGAAGGCAATTAGCAAAAGACCGAGCTAAATGGAGAGGCTTGTTGGTTGAGGCTCAGGTTCACCCCGAACTGTAGCGCCACCTAAGTATGTACATAAGTATTTGACCAAAGTGTATGGATGCGCGATTGGGTGCTAACCACATTCCTGGTTCTTCAAGCTTGTGTGCAGTTGAAACTCTCACTTGTTGGTAATTGCAAAACGAAGTGGAATAAATCAACTTTATTTCAATTCATCTCCAGATATCTAGAAAGCAAAGGCATGAACTTTCAGTTTACAATCGAGAGGAACTTTCAACGACTTTTGAGTCATTTTATTTTAAAATATCCCTGGGTTAAACTGGCTTCCATTAAGCTGCAGGATTTACATTTTTCCACTTCGGCTGAGAGAAGTATGTAATGGGGCAAGAAGAACAAAAAAAAAATATTACCTTTCCTCACATGTGCAAGGAAGAATAAAATTATATTACGTGTATATACAAAAGAATACACAATCGCGTTAATTTCAGGTCCCCGGTCTTTCTCTCGTGCATAGAAGTCCTTTGTATCAGCGGCAAGCAGTCCTGGAGAGCACTAATAAAGAAGTAATTTAGCTGCTTCTGTCCAATGAAATATTCATGTAATTTTTGGCACAAAGTTTAATTTGGCTCCCTTGTAGCAAGTGTGGCTGCTTTAGAATTACAAAGCAGAACGCTGGGCTGGAGGCGCTTCAGAGTACATATATATATTCCACACTGCAGCGTATATATTTAGAGGGAGAACAAATGAAAGGACATATTTTTCCGACGAAGAAAAGGATAAAGTTTGGTTGGGTTTTTTTTTTGTATACTGGTAAGTACTATGCACTCGAATTTTTGATGAAAATTGGTTTAGAATTGTAAATTTTGTTTTTCTACGAATATTTTGGAGCACTTTTGCTGCTCGGGAAAGAAAGAAAAAAAGTTTCGCTGCAATTTATTCCTTTGAGTGTAATTTTAAGTTGAAATCCTTTGGACGAACTTCGGAAGTATGGTAATGGGATTGAAATTTATTTGCGTTTCTAATGAGACTGACCTTTTTGTGTACGCTAGGTGGTGCTTGGATAATTGTGATAGTACAGTAAAACCTCGATTATCCGCTATATTGACGGGGAAGCGGTTGCCGGAAATACACGGAAAATCGAAAATTTATGAACAATATGGTAAAAATTAACTGATTTATTTCTGTACATATTTGAAATGTAGTATATAATAAGTGTTTTAATAAATACGTTATACACGCATGTGAAAAAATATTTACAGAACTATTTAAAAAAAATCGGTGATATGTGTTCCTTTTAACAGCATGCATTTTGAGACAAACATATGAACGGCTCTTTAAGAGCCAGGGCCTGGCTTCTCGCAACCACTCATGTTGTGTGTGTTATATTTTTCACACGAATGGAAGGGACCTACAGTTTAGTGCCGTATCCGAACGGCGATTTGAGAAGCTTTTTCGTGACAACAATACTCTCGGATGTTTGTCAGACGCTCGCGAAAGGTAGGACCGTGAGAAAACTTTTTGGTGTTTTCTGGGATTCGAACTTGGAACCCCAAGCGCCACAACGCCCACACATCATTTTGTTGGTCGAGGAAATTTAATAAATCATTTGCGGCTTTTAATGTATGTTCAGCAGATACTTTGTCATCTTCTGCACGAATTTCTTTAATATCCGGATCTTCGTTTGAATTCTCATCAACTTGGGCAGTCATTAAGACTATTGTAGTGTTAGCTACGATCAGATAATCTGTTTAATTTTGGTCTGAAGTTAACCATTCCTCAACGTCTTCTAATGTAACATTTTCAAACCCAACGACGTTTTGTACTGCATGCAGACGTTGGGTGAGTCTTTTACTCACTAAAAAAAACTACCTTCGGGATAAATTTCTGTTTTGCTTACTACAACTCAGTTTTTGACTTATCAAGCAGTTTTTCTTTCATGTATTGAGATCGTTTGGCAGGTTGCTTTCCATTGAAAGTTCCTGCTTGTTCCGCAAACTAGTTGCGGTTTTTTGCTATCGCGTTAATTCGAAATGTTTAGTCCTTTGTAGACGACGCAGTAGATTCCTCTCATTAGAATTTGAAGGACTTCATTGTTAACGTGTCCTTGTTATCTGTCCTTACGCTTACGCGCGAAGTTTTTGATTTCATCTTCGACTGTTGCAAATCCTAAATGTCTGTGGATATCGCTATTTCTAATGAACCATGGTGCATTAACTATTGATCTTAGCACTTTATTTTCAAAAGTTTGTAAAATATTGACATTCATTATTTTGGTATTATACAACCCCAGAGTTGTATTCCATATGTCCACACCGGCTTTAGCACTTTTTTTTTTTTTAAGGCCCGACCGCGCCTGCTTATGGTAGTGTGAGATTTTTACTCACTAAAAAAACATCTCTCCTCAAAATTAATACTACAACTAAGCCAGTGCTTATCCAGTAGTTTTACTTTCGCTTACGAGAATCGTTATTCTAGAAAAAGATGATGGTATGTGATTAAAAATAAATGTAGCACATTAGACAGGTTAAATTCCAATGAAAGTTCCTGCCTTTTTCACGACCTTCATAAGCTATGACGCGGGGTCAAAAGGTTTTGTCCTTTGAAGACGACGAATTGAATTGTTCGCGTCAAGTAGTTGAGTGATAGTACGGTTACAATGGCCGTGAACACGATCTTTGTGTTTACGCGCAAATTTTGTTATCTCTTCGGCGACGCTGGGAATTCCCAGATCCCGGTGAATATCTTCGTTACGTACATACCACGGTGCGTTCACGATCGTTCTAAGAACTTTATTTTCGAAAGTTTCTATGATGTTTCTATTGGTTGTCTTGGTACAACCCCATAGTTGTATACCATACGTCCACACTGGCTTAAGCACTTGCTTATAGATAAGCAGTTTGTTATGTAGGCTCAACTTCGAATGTCTTCCGAGTAGCCAGTACATTTGTCGGTATTTGTTTTGAAGTTCGTCACGTTTCTTTTTGACGTGCGATTTCCATTTGAGTTTGACATCTAGAGTCATTCCTAGATATTTTGCTTCGTTTGCGTACGGTATTTGAGCCGAGTTTAGATATACAGGCAATCTATCCACTTTTTTGTACGTAAAGTTGACGTGAGTAGATTTGCTTTCGTTCAGCACAATACGCAAAGAATTCGTCCAGGCGTGGACTTTATTAATAGCATGTTGCAGCTTTCCGGTTGCTGCTTCAATGGTATCTCCCGTTGTCAATATCGCCGTATCGTTCGCAAACGTGGCGACGACACAGTTTCTTTCTTGCGGGATGTCACGCGTGTAGAGTACATATAGAAGTGGGCCAAGGACACTTCCTTGCGGAACTCCGGCTGCAATCTCCTTGAAGTCAGAGTAATCGTTTCCGTGCTTAACACGAAAGAGTCTCTCGGTGAGGTACGATCGCAAGATTAAAAAGAGTTGCCGTGGCAGTAGTCGTTGCAATTTATATTCCAAGCCTTCGTGCCAAACCTTATCGAAAGCTTGTGAGACGTCAAGAAATACACCACAACAAATCTTTTTTTCTTCCAGAGCTTTCTCAATCACGTCAGTTATTTTGTGGACTTGGTCAATTGTAGAATGTTTAATTCTAAATCCAAACTGATGGTCAGGAATGAGACGTTTTTCGTCGATTACGGGCTGTAGACGTTTGGAAAGAAGTTTTTCAAATATTTTTGAGATAACCGGCAATAGGGAAATAGGCCGATATGATTTCTTCTCATTTAGCGGTTTGCCTGGTTTCGGGACCATTATAATCTCGGCGACTTTCCATTGCCTCGGAACATAAAGCAGTCTGAACGAAGGGTTGATCAAATAGAGCAGTTTGATAATAGCTATATTCGGCAATTCCTTGACTACCTGCGCCGTAATCAAGTCGTAACCCGGAGCTTTTTTTGTCTTTAAATTTTTAATCACTTCCCTCAGTTCAATCAATGCAACTTTTTTTACTTTAAAGTTGTCAGATGTCGTGACTGGGGAGTCGGGCGTTAATGAAGGGCCGTCGAACGGCTTAAACGTTTTGCTTTAGCACTTGCCTGCATAAAAGCAGTTTCTTCTCTATATCGAGCTTGGAATATTTTCCAAGTAACCAGTACATTTCTCTGTATTCGGTTTCGAGTTCTTTACGTTTTTTGTTCACATGCGATTTCCACTTCAACTTAGCATCAAGTGTCATACCGAGATATTCAGCCACAAAGTCATTATCGATTTTGGAAACGTTTGTGTGCCATACAAAGTCACCTTCTAATGGACGGGGATCGAGTTTTTTCCAGTCATTTCTGAGGGAATTCTATTTGAAGTAGTGCGTGGGAAGCATATAGTAAAAGGATGAACGTGGGACGCACGTTTTAAAAGATGAAAGAACTTGTGCAGGTTAGATCTAGCATTATGAAAAATATCTGTCTTCCATGAATCTCCATCTAACTTCGCAGTAGAGGGCCTTCTCACCGTAAATGGCGCACACAAGTTAAAGGAAACGTCATCTTGGAGTGCGTAACTGGACGCAATTTGTTACTACCAAACTTACTTAAGTAAGTATCTACTTCCATAAATGCCTCCATTTTAGCATCGTTGGTACTAGTGTGTATCGTTACACCATTCAACATTATCGAGTAATTTATTATCCAAGAGCGATTAATCTGCTGACGGCATGTTAAGCCTTCAAAGGGACAAGAGAAATTGTCCTCCTGGCGAAGAAGCTTTAAATGTTCGTTACTAAGTCCACTAAGGGCTAACAGATAGGTTAGACACGGGTACACTTTATCTCGGTGACTACCTTCTCAGCAAAAATCACACGTTTCTTGGATCTTTTCAGGTAGGTGTTCAATCATCTCTATTTGCTTTTCTTTAGCCATATCGTAAATTGTTGTACATTCACGCATAAATAAGCCATCACCAACAGGGTCGGAATCATGGGGACTTGGCCGATGGCTCAAGGATCACGGATCCTGTGTTGTTTGTTCACCGGCTCATTAGCCTATACAAGAAACTAGAAAATACACCACCTTTTTGGAAAAGCCGTTTTCATTTTCCTTCATATAAACAAAAATTCGTATGTGCTACACAGATACCTCTAACGCTGATTAAACAAGCATTGACATTACCCTTTGATCTCGCAGGGTATCCGTTATAACTTAGCCAAAATACATAATGAACTCATTAAATATAATGAATAATTACTTAGATTTTTATCTAGATTAAAAGATTATTGCTTTAAAGTGCCTTAAAGACCCCCTGTTGCCTAGTAACTCTATGCGCAATTTTAGTCCTTTCCCTCCAATTCTTATCGATCGGGAGTGCAATTTTATTTTAAAATTAAATGTTTTCGTTTTAAATGATTGTAAGAGTTTTAATTAAACTTCTCTGACATTAAGGATTCATCAATGGTTGTAAGTATTTCCTTTAAAAAAGGGTTGAGATACTTGTGACAGTGAAAATACTATCCACAAGGTTCCATCAATTCGCTTTGGGCAGAAAAACCCATATGTAATTAAAATTATTGCAAATATTAACATTTTATATTATTTACCGTTCATTTTCTGGCCACACGCTTGCATTTTAAAGTCAAATAAGGGTTGATCGCTGGACAGGCATGGGACAGGTGATAAATTAAATTTCAGTCTTCTCGAATGAGTGAGATGAAATTTATTACAATCTGCGGGTGTGACATCGTTTGGGAAATTTGCATTTAATACTCACATAAGGACATGTAAGGATTTTATGAAGTGAGTTATTGTGCAAGTCATTCAGTTGGGATTTCAAGCTTTAATAAAGGATATATGCAAATTTGCATATTAATTTGCATCTAACTTTAATTCAATTAATGTGGTGTGTGGTGGTATGGTAGAAAATGTTCTTTGTAAAATGTAAATGTACCAGGACTTACGAGTATGATTTCTTATTTTACAGATTCGGTATTCGCGAATGTAAGAATAACATCCTGTAATCATGTAAGTTACTCCCTTCCGATAAATGCCTGGATGATGAGGATTATGGAGTATATTTCCATCCACAGTACGTTTAAGAGATCAAGTTGAACAAAGCTGCTGATGGACCGTCTTGATTGATAACTATTGTCTATATTTATTGTCCAACCAATTCATCACAGAACGGAATCAATTCAAATTAAATGTTTGAGAGATGTGTTATAAATTTGACAAAACTGATTGAAATCAGGTCATTGTTGAAATTCTTGACATTCGATGGTTTTTTGTTTAAACATAGACTGCTAGCTAGGTTTATTAAAGCGGTTTCTAGCGGTTTGGGTTTTGTGCGTAAAAGGTGGTTCATAAACTTTCTAATAACCTTAACGAAGCGGATATGATTGTGAAACAAAGTGGCTGTAAAAGTGGTTGCTGTCATTAAAATGATGTACTTATGAATCTTCTTCTACCTTTTCGGCGATGTCATGTAAACTCAAAGCTTTATTACATTCCCACTTAACTTCTATTCTACTGAACCACCTGTGGGATTGCCTATTTGAGTTCAGGAAATATCGACAGGACTCTCGATTTTGGATCACTTTGTAACTGAGGCAAACAAATTGCTAGTGTTGTTGCATTTCTAGTGAAACGTTTAATGACATTGTCTTTTTGATGGGGTTCAAATGATCTCTTCTTTGAACATGACAATACCAGCTGAGCCGACCGCAAACTCTTTTTCGTGAGATGGTTTCTATAAAGCCTTCTACGGATATTCGAACTTCTTATTCGATCAAGCTTTGTCACCCTTGCTGTCATGGGAAACATCTTCGCCTGAGCTGCCGTTAACTTACACTCATACTTTTTAAACATTGTTCAGCATTGTGAACAGCATGCGAGTGCTGGACGCACAACTGTGGTGTAAATTCTTTCTTTCAGCTTAGGAAGCATTTCTCGGCCACAGGAGACAGCGGAGTTTTCTCCACTTCATCCACCCTACGCTTACGCGATGATTGATAATGAAATACAGAGCACAGATTACAAGTACATTCGTAAAATCCTTAAGTTACTGCGGTTCAATACTTTCAAGACGAGTGATGAACAAATGGTACTTCTCAAAGGAAAATACTATTTTCGTTTTGGAGCACGCTGTTGTAACAACTGGCTATAAATATATAGGTACACATGTTAGTAAGAGTTCATTTTCCCATTTATTGTTAAAATCAAAATTGATTGAGCAATCTACGAATTAGTTTTCGTTAAATTCTCACAGAAATGGGTTTTGTGATTTTTGTTTTAAAGTATAGTTTTAAAGTAAAGATTAAAATTAATAATACGTAAATTCCTGCAATAAAGTTTTCTGGATATTTGCTTTATATCTGAGGAGAAAAATAATGATAGAAGCCAGCACGTTCTTGTATTTACATTCATAATTCGCTAGAAACTAGTGACAAGCTAAGTTTTAAACATAATATCCCTGTTCTTATTCTTGCTTCGCATGAACTCGAGTAATGACATCGGCACTGATGTCAAACTAATTACCAGCCTTGCTGCTGTGTCGTTTAGCTAAGAAATCTATTGTGTAGCCAAATATATAAGCACCTGCACCAGTCAAGTTCCGCAGAGATTGTCAAAAGTAGACAAAGATATTTTTTCTTTCTTGGAAAGAAAAATTCTTCCAGTGATGTTTGATAGCAATTGAGTAGTCACTGAGTATATGTTGTGTATGTACATACATATATATAGATATGTTCAGTAATAACGTTTAGTTCCAACATAAAAATGAAGGTGTCTGGGATACGTAAAACGGATGCACACGACCACTTCGGACCAAAGTCTTTAAATCCACTATGTTGAAAGTACCGTGGCGAGGATTCAAGCCTGAGTCCTTTGAACAAAGCTCGAATAGTTAATACGACGCTTAAGCCCACACGTATGTACGTACATATGAGTTTCTACTGACGTCAGGTTTTTAGTGAAGAAGGTATGAAAGCTGAAAACAATCGTATTACAGCCATAAGCAAATTAAAAAAACCCAAGTTCGAAAAAGAATTGAAATTGCAACTCGTACGACTAGGTGTAAGTTACGAGTATTTAGCATGCGCATGCAGCAACAGATAAGTGTGACAGGGGATCGGAGTAGGAAATGGGAATCAGTTTGCTGTCGGTTGTCTCTTATGGAGATAACAGAGCAGTTCAACGTTCACCGTGAAGGATTCTGCCTAATAGGGAAGTGGTGGGTATGCCCCTCGCTACATGTAAGCATCTACTCAACCTGAACGCTATTAGTTAGACTAACTACAGATGGTAGAACGGCTCAACGTGTCATATTTGGAGACAGATCTGGCTTAAGCTGGACCAGAAACGTAGCACCGAGTTGGTTAAGCTAAAGCGATCACAGATCAGCTGCGTTATCGGTGTCCTCACTGGACACTGTCTTTGATTTGTTTAGTTACAAATGCGCGCACTCGTATTAGAAGCCATGTGCTCTATTTTTCGCTATTAAAAAATCGCTGCGTTTATTATCGCTTGTCCCCGTATGGCAATTTCCTACAGCGTCTAAGATATTTTTTATCGTCACGACATAAATCGGCAACTTGGCGTCATGACCATCCATAGCTTTATTAAAAGCGCCGGTTGGTTTTAATTAGTCCCTGAGTGATCTAATGGTAGACCCATGGCATCACAATGAACCTTTACTGGTCTAAGTGTGTCTGCATAAGAAAGAACCAACCTAACATAACCTAATCTAACCTTTGTTTATATTTTCCACTTAGAATATGGCATTGTTTCTTTCATACATCCGCATAAAAAGTTATCGGATCCAATTCATATACCTACTCCAACCACGACTCCATTTATTTTGAATACGTCTATGTGCCATACATGAGAATTCTATTCTCAGTTAATGCCCTGACCGTGTCTTATTTTTTTTCGTAAAAGTGTAAGTGTGCGATGTTAAACAGGATCTGAAGAGCTACTCGTAGCATTTAAAGTAAGCTGAGCCTTGCTCGTGTAGATTTTCCTTTTGGTGGTGTAGCCACCGCACAGGTGTTGCGCACGTTATACTCATACCTTTTTATCGCTGTGTACAATAGCAGTGTTGTTGTGAAGCTAAGCAAATTCCGTCTTTGCCTATGTTCTTATTGGAATGAACATACTCTGCTAGATGATAAGCTTTATTTGCTGTGAGAACTCTGTTGCTTCACTGAAGAGTGAATGAAATTAATTTGGCATTTCTTCTTCTTTTGGAGAAGCCCGATGTTCTTCCCGTCTCTTTTGCTCGTAGAGCTCACGAACAACTTTGGTCTTCTGTTGCAGTGCCGCTTTGTATACCTTTTGTTTTGCTGCATGCACTCGCTGGTATTCTTCGTCAAACCAGAGTTTTCAAGGTGCTGGTCGGGCGAAACCCAGCACATCAGTTGCGATGTTTCTGATGGCATGGTGGTAGCGTTGCCACTGGTCTTCGGCACTTGATGCTGGCCGAATAGGGATGATTGATTGATTTCGGGATATGCGTTCGGCGAAGACTCTGGCGGTCCTTGTAATTGTAGCTTTTCGACGTTAAATTTTCACACTATTTTCTATGTTGCCTTGGCTACAACAAGGTAATGATCCGAGTCTATGTTTGCCGCTCGGGAGATCCGGACATCCAGAATACTGGAGGCATGTCTTGCGTCGTTCGCAATATGATTAATTTGGTTGATCGTTACATGATCATTGGGTCGCCATGTCTGCTTGCGAATATTGAGATGAGAGGACCATGTGCTTCCTATAGTAACGTTTCGCTCCACAGCGAAATCAATTAGTCTTAATCCTTTGTCAGACGTGGTGTCTTGTAGGCTATGTTTACCAACTGCCCTACCAAACACGTCCTCCTTTCCTATTTTTTCGTTAACATCGCCCAATACGAATTTAACGTCGTATTTAGGACATAACTCGTATGTTTTGCCGAGGAGCTCGTAGAAACAATCTTTGGTGGCAGTGTCCTTTTGTTCCGTGGGGGCATGAGCACTTATCAGGCTTATGTTAGCGAACTTAGCCTTGATCTCGATTGTCATAATGCGCTCGCTCACGTGTCGGAAGCTTAAGGGTCCGAACATTCAACATACAGATCCAAAGGTCGTTGTCCTTATTTCGTATGATAGGGTCGTCAACAGTTGAATCGCCCTAATCCGAGGCTTGTGATTGTTTCTGAACCAGTGGCTTTTTATGTGGTAGGAAAGCTACCCCGACGGGACAACCATCAACCTGGAGGGCCAGTTCCTTGAGTTATACCCCTAGGACGCTGGGCCGGGTACACCGGTGCCAGCAGTCCACTACGGGAGTGTGAGCGCTGTCGTTGGCCTATTAAGGGGCTCCTCCGTCACCATCTCTTTTCCAGGGTCCTGACTAACATTGGAAATTCCTTACCGACCTGTGATCCGAATATGCCGAAGCAGCTCGTGCAAGATATTCACTAAGTTCAGTACTATAAGTTACTTTATACGCCACCGTTGACTCCATCTAGGGAAGTCATCCGCTGCCGTCTGGAACATGAAGAAGTACTCTAGTGAGAGAGCACTCTTCCCCCCTCTCTTATCTGCTGTCGCCAAAGATACTCCAAACGGGGTTGGTTACTCATTTCTTGGACCAATGTACTAGGCACCCAGCGGTCACCACGTGTAGGTTGAAGGTAGGAGTTGGTAGGCCTCAGCTAAGTGAAAACGCTTGTGTTTTCATATAACCGCATGCACTACCGCTTCACCACCAATTTCCTTACTGGGCTTTCAGATTATTCTCTTGTACTGATAAGTAGACACGTAAGTGATGTCGTTCTTAAGTTATTCAGAAGCAGAAGATTAAGTTAATTGACTGGTAGTCTTGGGCTTTTGTGTGCTTCTACTTTTGCAAAATGTCCGTTTCGCTTTGTAGTGGTATTCTCGCTAAGGTTTGGTTCAGTGATCAAGTGTTCCTTTTCCGAAAGAAAATGTAAAAACAAATTAATAAGTTTTATGAATTCTTTTTCACGAAAATTACTACATACACCCGCCTTGGTATGACATACGAGTATTACTTTCTTTTCTTTTTTTCGTATCGAGTGATTGTACAAAATGATGTCATTTGCTCGATTTATTCTTCAAATTTCCAATTACCAATCCACATTTTTCAAAGGATACCAAAGCAAAAACAGGAAACTTCTGGATGAGGGAAAGAAAACCTTATTGACAAGAATGAAAATAATTTCTTCGCTCATAAGACGCAAGCGAATCAGCAAATAGATGATGGGGTGGAAATGGATGTTTTATGGATGCGGATCGTTCTGTGTGTAGAATCTCATTCCGTACAGTTTTTGAATCATATATGAAAAAAAGAAAAATACTTTTAATAGAAAGCACACATTTCATATGAGTAGATTAATTTTTTTCTGCTCCGTCTTTCCATATTAAATGGGTTCACATGGAAGGACAACCTTTCCAAAGTTGTGAACGAACTACTGATTAGCCCTTAATGGATAAATCGACAAATGACAATCAGCGTTAGTTTTGGAAAGGGCACTCACATAAATGTTCAACAAAATGTTTGATCTACTCTCACGGAGAGGGATGTAACGATTATTGAATTGCTTCTTAGCATTTCTATAACAATTTGTTTGGGTATTTATGTGGGAAATCACCGAACAATTTCTGACGAATTCATGAATTGACATTTGACATGCACAGGAGGTAATACTCGTAGTTTTATTCCATATAATCATGAAAGAGGACAATGTTGCATGGGCTTAATTTGGGAAATCACTGACATAAGTTGCTGGTACACGTAGTACCTTCAAGTGCTCTCAATTGTGTATGTAGGCTAGCTGTTCAATTATCGATACTGATATTTTGTCGGTACTCTTGTGCGAAAGATACGTAAACCCTGAGTAGTAATAAAAGGGGTAGTTTTATGTGTAGCAGCCCGAAATAAGTAGAAATCAGAAGAGGAAAAAGCATCTTGAAGTAAGCACTTAAGTTGTATGTTACATCAAAATGGTCCCTTCAAACAAACCTAGTAATTGATATTACATCTGAAGTGGAAGCATATTTTTGTATTGTATTTGTACTTAATGCGTTTCTGCAAATGGAGTTACTTCTTATTTTCGCTGGGGAAATACAATTGACTCCTGTAGGAAGGAATGTAAATCGCATTCCGGTATGCATACATACATCTTCTAATAATAACTGGTTATGACATATTGATACATGTATGGTTAGTCCCGCCAACTATACTTTATTATAAACAATACTCGTTTTGTTCGCATCTAGATTCTTTTTTAATTCACTCCTTTATTTTGTACTTTCTCGGTACTTTTTTTCGGCCCGAAATCAAGGAAACATCAAACGCATACATTTACTATAAACGACTTCTGTCACCTGTTTGACATTCGCTTTGCTTTTGATCACATTATTGCATCATATTTCGTTTGCCGCTTACCGAAAAGTAAAAACAATTGCTGCACTCCTGAAAGTTTCACCAAGTGGAATTCTGAAAATTTGTCTACTGTTGAACGTTGGGTGGAAATCTTCTAACATATAGGCACTCAACACGTGCCTTTCGTCGAATTTTCTCAAATCATTAAGTTCTTCATTTGCTTCTCTGGTTCTTCAGCTCCGATTGAACCTGTGTTTTCGCAAGCGAAAAAAGTTTGGAAAAAGGGGAGCTCCGCTCTTCAGATATCGGCGCTGAAAGCTACATATTTTAACTGCGAAAATCAATTTCGAATTTGTATGCATCGGCTTTTATATTTTTATCAAAACTCAACTGGAGCTGCTACGAAAAATTGCGAGCCAAGGAAGTACAATTTTAAACCAAGAGAAGGTCAAGCCAATTCAAGTCCGGGCGCAATGTCAACAACGTCAGTTGATGTGAATGAAAATCGATAACTTGTTTCGATTTTTATTTTCAATACATTTTTGAACTTAAACTCTGATGTTACACACAAATTTTTCTGAAATATATATATGTATTTTTTTATCCCTTGTTTTCAACGCAGATATGCACACTTTTTTATAATTTTTTTTTTTCAAAATTATATACCTTTTTCGCCCAAAAAGAGTTGGCAGGATTATGTATGATACATGGACTACATGGATTAGGCGACTGGCTAATTAGTGCTCATTTACGAGTTGGAAGAGTTTCCTAGTATACGTATTCCATAGATTTAGTTATCATTTATGGACATTAGTGCGTTTTCAATTCGTGATGATTATAATCGTCCAAAACGCCATATTGCCTTGTTAACGTAAATTAGGAGAAGGAAAACACGTTTCGTACAATTCAAGATTAGTATAGGAAATCTTGTTTTTTGATGGTGTTTAAGGGTTTTTGAGGGAAACATTGCTTTTGTGCACGCTAATGGTTCATGGTTCAAATCCTGATGTCAGCAAGCATTTATTTATTTCTCATGACTTTATAGTCAGTCCGATCAATTGCGAATGCTCGTGTGAACACTATTGTGAAGGCAAAACACTGGGAGTAGCTTGGTCATATGATTTGCCTATGACAACGGTTATTGGGAAAAAAATACTGTGAATCAGAAGCAAAGACAGACATCTGGACGCCACCCCCGGAGTTTCTCTGAAGCATAAACAACTGAGCTTCAAAACCACTAACCCAAATCTTTCTCTCTATCTATACTTTCCCATAACCGCACTGTGTGTAAACATGTTAAGGGTATTCATAACCCCTTGAATATGCACAAATTATAAAAAAAGACGCTCTGGCAATTGTTTAAGGAGCCTGGCTAACAATAGAATTATCTTAGAAACTTTCATCAAAGTGGTAAGCACAACAAATTTCTCATGGGGATAAATAGTGCATGCACGACCAAACGAGTTGATTAAGTCATATCCATTTGCCCGTCCGTCCCGAAATCAAATGAAGAATTAATTTTTCAAATCACTGTCTCTTATGCTGAGAAGATAATTCTAAGAAAACTGTCTCTCAAACAACTAAAATACCATTTTGCAAGACCTTATTAAGAATGGGTGAGGGAGGAAGGAAAGAGACTTTAACAACTTTGTATGCACAACTTGGAATAAGTAACTTGTACCAGAACTGGTTGGAGCGCTCAGAAGAGGTGCAAAGAAATAACACCACGGGAATTTACTCCACATGGGAATCTATTCCACATCTAGTGAGAAATAATTCCACTTTTCTAATGTGGAGTTATTTCCCACTAGAAGCGAGAATTAATTTAACCCGAAATATGGTGGAGTTGTTTCCCGCATTAGATTTGGAAAATGGCTGTGCGAATAACCACCCAAAAAAAAAATAGTACATATTCCAAAAAATGAACTATCGGCGATGGATCATTTTTGGAATTTGGGCGATTTGTTTTGGCCGGTTGTTCGCACAGCCTTGGAAAATGATCGACAATTTCCGTAATAATATATGCCATAAGCGAAACTTATCAGCAACATTTCATATAAATTCATTTTATTAAAAAATTTTGGAAAAGTATTATTTATAAAATTAAATGCATTATTCTGTGATCTGCATATCAAATTTAGTTTTCAAAATAATGGAATTTTAAAGCAAGGATATAGATACAATGTAACTATTATGTATATATATCTTGTAATATTTATAAGAAAACTTTTACAGAGTGCTGAATAATTGTTCTGCAAAATGGACAAAGAATTGAAGAGCGTAAGCTCTCAGCTATTTAATTGAAACAATCTTTACAAAATCTACAAATGATTGCATGGCTGTAAAAGAATGTTGCGTTATTGCTCAAAACAAATAATACATAAAGTTTTATCTTCTTCCTCCTTCTCTTCAAGATTATCGTCCGTATCTGAACACAGTTCACCATTAAAAGCAAGTAAATCTGGACTATTGTCGAAGATATAATATATTATTCGCGGTAAAAACTCAGAGATCGTTATTTTATTTTTTGTGAACTCGGCAATTATTTGGTTCCTATTTTTGAAGAATGGTTTTGGAGCTTCAAATAAAATAAATGTTTGCCCATCCACGGCCGATAAAAAATCGCTTGTGTAGTTATTCTCTTCGGCGGGAGCCGCAAAAATGGGTTTAGCGATAAACGAGGGCAAAACCAAGTATGTGCTGTCAACAAGAAGGGAAAGCCAACACCGACGAATTGGACAGAACGTCACAGTGGGCAGCTATAACTTCGAGGTAGTAAGGGACTTTGTCTACCTTGGCTCTGCTATAAACTCCAAAAACAAGATCAGCGCAGAAATAAAGCGAAGAATAACTCTTGCCAATCGGTGTTTTTTTGCGCTTATAAGGCAATTCAACAGTAAAGCCCTATCTCGATCAACTAAGGAGACTCTGTATAAAACTCTGATCAGCCCAGTACTGATTTATGACGCTGAAACATTGACTTTATTAAAAGCGGAGAGAAAAATTCTTCGTAAGATTTTCGGCCCCGTTTGCGTTGACGGGTTTTGGAGGAGAAGATTCAATCACGAACTATACGAGCTGTACAGCGACATCGACCTAGTCAAAAGACTGCGTATTGGACGATTGATATGGCTAGGACATGTAGAGCAAATGGACATCAACGCTCCGGCCCACAGAGTCTTCGAATCTAAGCCCGAGGGACGACGCAGTAGTGAACCTCCTCACCGTAGGTGGCGCACACAAGTTCAAGGGGACCTCGACCAACTTGGAGTGCGCAACTGGAGGCAATTAGCTAAACACCGAGCTAAATGGAGAGGCATGTTGGTTGAGGCACAGGTTTACCCCGAACTGTAGCGCCACCGAAGAAATTAAGTAAGTTATACTCTTCATGAACCAAACAGTCCAAGAACTTGAGATAATTTCAAAGTCGATGAATTTTTTCCCTAGTCGACTATTGTAGCCTTCCAACGAACTCGTAGTCCTCATGTTTGCATTAAAGACAGAAAATTTTATTGGAATTTCGTAGAAAAATACGTTTTAAATATTACAACAAAACGTGATAATCAAAAATATTGCTCACAAGATCCAGTGCTTTTTGTAATAGGTAATAAATATATTTAAACAACTAGAGTTAATTTTCGCTGCTTCAGCTTTTAATAAATTAAACGCTTTAACAATGTTATCTGGACTCAACAACGGCAATGTCAAAAGTTTTTTGAATATTTTAGAAATGTTTGAATTTGTTTGCATGTATGTAGCAAAACTGGTACATTTTGAACATGCTACATACTACATCTTTCTCCCATTATGCTACATTTTTCCAAACAGTCTAATTAATTCTGAGTTATGTTTTCTTTTTTTTTTTGCTTTTAGCTCATATAATTAACTTTCATATGTTAAAGATAATAAACGATTTGAAAAATTGGTTAAGTTCAGATTCTGTGGAATTAATTTTACTGGCAAACGAGCTATTGAAAGGTGTGGCAATATTTGAGCCTTCTGACGAATTGGTAAGGTTTTGAACGTGACCATAGACCTGCAAATTAGATGTTCTGACTCAGAGGAAGAAAGTGTAATATCGTTGAAGTAGTCAAATCCAAAGACGGTACAGTTCTTTCCATTGAGGAGGACATCTTACGCAGATGGAGTGAGCACTTTTCAGAACTGTTCAATTCCGAACAGGGCACCGAAGATGACAGACCTATAGAGTAGGACGGATAATAGTCCTACGGTAGAGGAAGTAATTTTGGCGATCAAATCACTAAAAGTTGGCAAACTTACCGGTGCGGATGAAATTCGACCAAAAATACTCAAGGCTTTAGGTAAAGAGGGAGTGCAATGGCTCTCGCGTGTCATTAAAGTGGGCTGGGAATGCGGTGAAACACCTAGCGATTGGCAAATGGGGGTGATTGTCCCTCTTTTTTTTAAAAAAACGGGACACAAAATATTGCGCCAACTACAGGGGCATATCTCTTTGAAGTCTCCCTGGAAAAGTCTTCGCTAAAGTGCTAGAAACACATTCCAGAGCTGTGGTTGAGTATAGTTTGGGGGATGAGCAATGCGGTTTTCGTCCCAGTAGAAGCACAACCGACCAGTTATTTACTCCCAGAGTGGTTCTAGAGAAGGCTTGAGAGTATGCCTAACATGTTCACACTTGTTTTGTAGATTTGGAAAAAGTATGTGAAAGCGTTCCTGGAGCAAACCAGTCTGCAGGAACACTCCAGTCTGCAGGAGTATGGGATTGATGGTTCCCTGTTAAGGGCGATTCAGTCTTTATATATAGGTACAAACTGTAGAAGCTACGTTCGGGTAAATGGCGTTAAGTCAACCGACTCATTACCCATTTCTTTCGTATAAAACTACGACTAAAACTCCAACAAAATTCTTACCATATTATCAACAATATACGCAAATGCAGTTACATTCCGGTATTACAATAACATTATTGAAAACCCACAATCAAGTGGTACCCACCCTAAGTGAGAAATAACTCCACATTTATGAAGTGGAGTAATTTCCCATAAAAAGTGGTACTGATTCTCACTTTTTGTAGGAAATAACTCCACATTAGAAAAGTGGACTTTTTTCCCACAGGCCTCTGATAAGGCATAAAAAGCTCGGGCGAAAAAGCCCATCTGAAAATTAGAGAATTTCAGGATAGCGCGGCTTATGAAAAGTATAGTCATAGCATCACCCTGACTGAGAGATAATTGTTAGGGTAGATAATTCAGCAGCTGGTGGAAAAGTTGGTTCTTAACATGTTTCAGATGAGGGTCAGCTGTCGTTCCATTCTAGATAGAGGAATACGGGAAAACAGAAAGGCCTGCCAGATTCTTTAAATGTGCGGATTTATATTACACCCCACATACAGAGTGGGCCAACTACAAGTTTCTTTTTAAAAATGCAACAAAATGAATTTTTTTCCATGTCTTATGGAACACAACGTCGTTCAAGTGGCTGCCTCGGCTGGCTTCGCAGTAGCGCATTCTATCACTCCAATTTTCCAAGACCTTGTTGATGGTTTCGGGCTGTAGCTCACGGATTGCTTGGATGATATTGGCATTAAGTGCTTAAATCGTTTCCGGATTGTTGGCATAACATCGGTCCTTCACGGTTCCCTACAAAAAAAAAGTCCAAAGGGGTCAAATCGCAGCTCCGAGGCGGCCAATTGACATCGCCAAGCCGGCTGATAACACGATTTGGGAATTTGGTGCGCAAAAGACCGATTGTGACATGGGCTGTGTGGCATGGCGCGCCATCCTGCATGAACCAGAGGTCGTCCAAATCCATGTCTTCAATTTCAGTAAAAAAAAAGTCGTTAACATGGCTCTATAATGCCCACCGTGGACCGAAACGTTGTCCTCAGCCCCATTTTCGAAGAAAAATGGGCCAATGATGCCACCACTCCACAATCCGCACCAAACTGTCACTTTCTGTGGATGCATATGCTTCTCGACAATAACGTGCTGGTTTTCCGAGCAATTTTGCTTGTTAACGTAGCCGCCGAGATGAAAATGTGCCTCGTCAGAAAAGATGATTTTTCGCCCAAAATCGTTGTCAAATTCAAGATGCTCAAACTGCGAAGCGATAACGAAGCGGATGGTCGTGCGCTTTCAATTGCTGAATCAATCGGACATTGTAAGTGAATAATCCCAGATCTTTGTGCAGAATTCTCCTCAGGCTAGTGCGTGAAATGTTGAGCTGTTGAGATCGATGACGAGTTGATGTTCGTGAATTGAGTCTCACACTCTCGGCTACAGCAGCCACATTCTCGTCTGTGCGCACCGTACGACGACGGGGACCATGGGTGTTGTCCACGAGCATACCAGTCGCACGAACTTTTTGCACAAACTTGCGTACAGCAGGCGCGGTGGATGCTTCATTTCGGCCAAAACTTCTTTTCAAAAAACGCACTGTTTGGGCTACACAGCATTCACTTTGGAAATAAGTTTTCAATATTTTCCAATGTTGTTCAAGCATAAAGCGACTCATTTCGTTCCGCGGAGGTATGATACTGACTTTTTGTCAAGGTTTCGAGCGGGAAACAGCTGTCAGTGTCAAAATAACCTATGATTTAAAAAGAAATCACTAGATGGCCCACTTGTTATTTGTTCCACCGTGTTGTCTTTTTCGAGTACACTGCCTTTAATCGGATCAGTGTTTCGTTGCACTTGCACCTCTCTTCATGTCAGTTTACGGTATTCAATATGTTTTGCATCTTGTTAGATTTAAGGTTCTATTCTGTTTAACATTGGGAGCTCGAATGTCGGGCTCACTCTTAAACCCTAACCGTTTAGTCAATTTCTAAGGACTAATCGTAGTAAATATGCAGTTCTATAATGGTGCCAATACCTTGCTTGTCACCAGACAAGACAATAGCACTGAGGTACGCTATGCGGTTCCTCTGAATACCGAATTGTGTGCCGACTTTAAGTGGACGCATTCCACACTTCTACCCAGATGAAGAGGAGATCTTGTGTCATGCCTTTCATGTCAGCATTACTATAAAGCCCTTTTAATGAAAAGAAGGGTGCTTGAATGATGTCCATGTGGTAAAGCAAGTTAATGGCGTCAGAAAAGTGTCAAATTGCAACTAAAGTCATATAACAGAAACCCAGCGTCTTATTTTCGAAATTAAATTTTTCCATTGTTTTGTATGGAGAAGATAAATATTGGTGTAAGTATATTTATGTATGTTTATTTTGATAACTCTTGAGAATTAAGATTTATTGTAAATCTGCTTAGAATTCCAATAAAAACTATTTGAGTCGTTCAAGCGTCAAACGCGTCAAAATATTAGTTCACAAATCCATTCAATCATTCCCATTGATGCCAACCCACACAATTAAGATTTTCACAACACCAAAATATTTAAAAATTCCAATTGCCAACGATAATATTTTTAGAAATGCCAACAAAGGATTCGAACTCCTCCTTCCCCATTTTGTCGATTCGCAAAATTTTCATTTAACCAATTATGATTATCGTCAATTACTGCGAGAATCCACGTCATTCCCTGTGTAAACAGACGTTCGAAAAATTGGCCACTTGCCATGATTTCATCCAAAAGTGCGAAATAAATCACAACACAGTTTAAGTGCCCTCCGTCGCAGTTTTGAGGTTGAATAAAACCATTAGCATCTGCCCCCTCTCTCTGTCGATGTCGGCAGACTGCTGACAAATTTATTTACTTTTACACTTTGCCGTGCCAGTCCACACTCACACTTTGCCCATAAATCAGTCATTAGATACAAAATTGCACTCAAAAATTATGAAATGAAAATGCTGTAGATATTTTTAGACCAGAAAATTGCGCGAGCTGCTGCATCTGAACTTGGTTAGACATTTTTTCGGCTATTTTTAGCCACGGCATACTTTGGAGATATTCAAAATATCGATTCACGCCACTTCGCCTAGACACCATTATATGGGGTGCTGTGCTTAAGTGATCGATCGGAACAAAACGGCCGGGCTTCGCGGCAGTATCGGTAGGTAGTGGAATTTCAAACCAACAATTTTCGATTTTCTACATCGATGAGGAAATTTATCGTTGTTGGTGGCTCGCTTTCGCTATTATAAATGGTGATAGAAATTTAATTTTGAGTATGCCCCCTAGCGGGCAACGTAATAAGGCACCCTCCCTTCTGGGCGACCGGCAGCGCGGCTAGGGGTGTCCATATTGAAAGACATGTTTACAGATTCAACAATTTTATTAATTTAAACAGAGGGGACAGGGCAACAGGACGAGGATCGCATTAGTGGGGCTCATGTTACGGGATGGCATTGAATTGAAGTCGGCATTGTTGGGGTATACGCGCACGATGAGGGCATTGTAAGTGGAGCCATTATAGTCCCTTCGGTGGTTTGTTTTAATTGAATTTTCAATTTTGAAATTCAGTATAACTAATCGGGTTTTGTTTATTGTAATCAGAATAAATTGCTAGGAGCTTTATGTGTTGAAGGGGTCGCTTTCGGTGTTAACTGGGGCGGCATTCCAATGCGGTTACGCGTGGAAATGGATATTATTAGATTGTTGGTAGATAAAGCAAATACGGATGTACGCATGGACAGATTGTAATGGAAATTGGTTTTGAATAACATATTAAATTGTTGCACATAACTAATACGCAACATGAATTGTTAATGAGCGACACTGTTTTTCGCATTTATTCTTATTTTAGCATTTAGTTAAGCACATATGTATGTAAATAGGTATATTGCTTCATATATAAGTTTCGATATTCAAACTTGATTTGAGTTGAATAAACTTTAACTTTAAGGCTGCTCTCACTCCGAAGAAACATTATATAAGTCTGGCCCATTTAATTGTCAGTACTGTTCAAATAAAATGTTTTTTCTCTTAGCAATAGCACTGCCAAACCAAATTCCAAAACAGAGCAACCCTTACTCACTTACGTAGGTGGCGCAACAGTTCAGGGTGAACCTGGGCCTCAACCAACAAGCCTCTCATTTAGCTCGGTCTTTAGCTAATTACCTTCAGTTGTGCACTCCAAGTTGGTCGAGGTCCCCTTTAACATATGCGCGAAACCCTATATCGCATGAAGATGAGAGGAGTTCAGCGTAGCGTGTGACGTGACAAGCGCAACTACATCAACGCGCTGGCTATAGAAGAAGAAGTAGCAGCACGGAGGTGCGACAGCAGGACTGTCTACAGAATCACGAAAGAGCTGACTGGTGGTAGCAGCTCCAGCCAACACCCACTGAGAAGCCTAGACGGTTCCTTGCTCAGTTCGGATGAGGACCAGCTCAAGAGATGGAAAGAGCATTTTGCTACGGTTTTACACCGTGAATTCGCTAGCGATATGCTCCCAAATCAAACTGAAATGCCCGAGGTGAGAAGTTCCTGAATACGCACCACGACTCCCAGTAAAGATGAGATCATTACCGCGATCAAGACACTTAAAACCAACAAGGCGGTAGGACTTGACGGTATTCCAGCAGTGCTCTTACGAGCAGCGCCCACAACATCGGCTGAGCTTCTGTTTTCACTTATAAAGAGAGCTTGGGAAGCTGAGAGCTTTCCTAACGAGTGGAAAAGGGGAATGATCGGTAAGCTTCCTAAGAAAGAAAATTTAATGGAGTGCGGAAACTGGAGGGGTATCTGCGTGCTGCCTGCTGTAGCTAAGATAATAGCTAAAATCATCCTGACATCTCCAAGACACACTCGATGCCGAACAAGCAGGTTTCCGCTTTGGATCCAAAGACTGTTCCGCTCCAATGTTGAATCCGTGCTGTTACATGGATGCAGCACGTGTCGAGTGGCAACACTACTATCACCAGAAAGCTGCAAACGTTCATTAATAGGTGCCTGCACAATATCTTAAGGATTTTTGGCCCAATCGTATCTCTAACGAACACCTTTACGAGAGAACGGGTCAGGAACCAAAAGGCATAACCATCCAACGGCGGAAGTGGCAGTGGATTGGTCACACTTTCCGAAAGGCTGATAGTTCCATAGCGAACCATGCTATGCAATGGAACCCTCTAACTCAGGATGGCAGAAGACCTGGCGGTCCGAGGTCATGGCGAACATGGCGCAGAACAGTCGAGAAGGAGGCGCGGCAGTTAGGGAAAAGTTGGGTAGAACTCAGACACATTGCCAGAAACCGTACACGATGACGCGTAGGCGTAGTAGAGGCCCTAGGACCCACAAGGGGATACAGGATATAAAGTAAGTAAGTAAAGATGCTGATAGGCGGCCTTGAAATCTTGTATGGGGAATATCTGAAGCATAAACAAATGAGCTTCAAGAACCAGTACACTAAAAAATCTTTCTCTCTCTCTCTATCTATCCTTTCCAACGCCCGCACTGTTTGTAAACATGTTAAAGGTATTCATTACCCTTTGAGTGCGCGCAAATTATACAAAAAAAATAAAAAATAAAAATAATAGGCGGCCTTGAAATCCTGTATGCAATGTTGAGGAGACTGGTGTCTCTATAATTGGCGCAGTTGAGGGGGTCTCTTTTCTTGTGAATCGGGCAAACGATGTTAGATTCCATTCATCAGCCATAAGCTCGTCCATCCAACGATCCTAAACGATACTATTGCTCCACGCAGCACACAAAAATGATATAGTCTAGGTTTCGATGGTACTCAGCTTGCCTTACATAAATTAAAATAGTGTCGGACGACATTGTCTGCTCTGATGACTAGGAGTGGAAGAATATTAGTCTACATTTACAGGAGTTGTTGATTGATGTTGTATTCATGGAGAAAATATCTGTGTTTTAGGTACTTGTGTTAAATATGTAGTATTATATCTACTCTAGATTTTATCTATTGAACTATATATTGATGTTACATCCAAATCACCTATTAAACTATCACGACCATAAAATCTCCCAATCAGTAGGAACTATTTCTCATAGTTGGAGGAACTGTTCTATAGCATAAAGTGCCTCTAACAATGAGCTATTAAAATTGGAAATGAAGTCATACTGATAAGACTTCAAGCCAATACCATTCTAAGAAATTCCGGGTATAATTTAAAATTTTAATTGGCAATTATAAAATCGTGAAATTTATACGTTTCAAAAATGAATCCCTGAACTAGAACTAATGCGTTCCACTTTAATTGAAATCCCGCATCCAACTGACGCTCACAGCATCTACCAGGTACACCAGCGACTCCCACTTCACATTGCTTGTTCAATCTAAAAACTAGTGAACTCTCATCTAAAATATCTTTTCAAATTACAGACAAAAATCAATTGGTATGCATATACGCTTTAAGCGTCCCTGCTTTTTGCTTCGTCCTTCCAGGTGAACGTTCGCGATCGATAAATTAATTTGCATTTTGGCCCCCAAAAGAGATTCGGTAAATAAGGAATAAGGTGGTGGCTTTTGGGATCCGGAATAAATGGGATCAAACTTAACGTATGTGTACATATGAAAGTGTAAGGCCTAGAGAAGATTTTTCGATTGCGGTCACATTAATTTCCATCTGTTTATATTTTGTTTTATATTTTTAATTTTTTTTCCTTACGCATATTTTTGATGTTTGCCATAAATATTGAGTTATTATTCAGTACTCAGCGTGGTTTTAATGTGGATTGTAACATGCGGGTGTGGAAGTGCATACTTAAGAGTATTTACCACCGTGTATATTGCCTTTCTGCGTTGCGTGGCAATATAAACAGCGCAGTACGTAAGCTAAATTTGTTGAAATTTTCATGAATGGGTACAATTGTTAAAAACAAATATGTAGGCAGAGTAGGACTCTGCCGCAGTCTATTTTGTGAAAATGTCAATTGTGTATAGTGAAATGAAATGAAAATAGTTTTCTTAAAGCAGTTGTCGGCCCCGGTGCAAGTCCAATTTTGGGCCCCTGCCGAAATCAACATTCATACTTGACCCAGGCTCATCAGATGTGGCCTGAGTTGTCCGAGTGCGCTAATGTTGCATACGAATATTCGCGGCAGTACTATGCGTTGGTTTTGAGTTCGGGTGCGACGATTTTGGTGTAATTTTCGGCACTGTGTCAAATCGCCCAAAATGCAAAAAATCAAAAATATGTCAACTTACCCAAGGTTGGGCGATTTAACTTTTTTTTGTTTTGGGCGATCTAACATGATGCCAAAATACCCAAAAAGTGATTTCGGGCGATTTTGTGTTTCGGCAATTTTATGACGGATCTGTGCCATATCGCCCAACACCAAATCGCCCAAATCTGAAAAATATCACATCGCCCAAAATCTTTGGGCTATTTAACACTATGTATCAGCTTAACTTTCCCTGACACAGCAAAATATTTGGGTCTTATCCTCGATGACAAATTAAGCTAGAAACCTAATATTCAAGATAGAGACCAAAAATCCATCGGGAATAAATGGGGTTTACAACCTCGAATCACTCACTGGCTCTATATCTCGGTCATCAGACCGATACTTACATATGGGGTGATTGTCTGGTGGACAGCCCTGTAGAAAGCTATAAATCGCGATTATCTAAGCAAGGTCCAGCGTACAGCTTGTCTATACATAAGCGGAGCAATACGTGAAACTCGCTCTGCGGCACTGGACATTTTGTTTCACCTAATACCCCTCGATATTTTTAGCAAGGAAATGGCAGCGAATGCAGCCGTTCGAGTTGAAGCTACCCAACAGTGGTCAAGAAAAGAATTTCACCACACTTTCATTCTGAATAAATTTAAAATCTCTGCCGAAAACACGGACTACACCCTCCCACGTCTAAATTTTGGTAAGAACTTCCCCCCACTATCCCTTCTACATCACTCTGGGAGGGTGATGCATTTTTAGAAGATGAGTCAATTCACTTCTACACTGACGGGTCAGAAACCAAAGACGGAGTTGCTGGAGGTGTTTCCTCTGAGAGGCTTGATCTTGAGCTCTCCTTCCGTTTTCCAAATCATTGTAGCGTTTTCCAGGCGGACATAATGGCGATTAAAGAAGTCTTATCTTGGCTTAAGAAAAGCGTGATATCTGCTAGAGATATTCGCATCTTTTTAGACAGCCAAGCAGCAATCAAATCCTTGGAATCGACCTCTATAAATTCCTTAGTAGCTTTAGATTGTCGATCATCTCTTGCAGAGATGGCTGAGCAGTTCAATAGTCACCTGTGTTGGGTGCTGGGGCATAGGGACATTCCAGGGAATTGTAAGGCCGATCAACTCGCCAGAATAGGAACAACTATATCCATCCTGTCGAATAAAGGTTCCTTAGGTATACCAATCGCTACTTGCCAACTTAAATTTAAGGTGGATGCTGTCGAGAGTACAAATCTTAGGTGGACAAATGGATCAACATGTCTAGCGACAAAATAGATTTGGCCGAAGTTGGATCTAAAACGTTCTAAGAATTTGATTTCTCTCAACAAGTTGCATATCGGTGCTATAATAGGTGTCATCACTGGACACTCTCTAATAGGCAAGCATGCTACAAGGCTAGGCCTTTTTACGAACGACTTTTGTAGAAGCTGCATGGATAAAGAAGAGGAAGATACTATTTCTGACCTTCTTTGTTTCTGCACAGCTTTCTCCCGTAGAAGGAAGCTTCACTTACGAGCCCCCTATTCTATATACGTAGCTCCCTATTCATAAGAAGCTCAAAATGGTTTTGGCGAGTAGGTAGAGAGATTTTCTTCATGATCGATGTGGTATCAGAATCGACCTATTATTGGTATAAGTGTGCTGGCGATTCTTAGCTGGCAGCCACTTCAACCTAACCTAACCTAACACTATGACAGATCGACCAAGAAATAAAAACGTCATCATCCAAAGCAGAAATGGGCATTTTATCGCAATTCGAAAATACCAACATATAGGAGGATCAAAAAAAGACGACCATAGACCAAAATGAAAAATGTTGAAAACATTTCTTTTTCGCATTTTTTCGTATTTTATTGGTTATGATACTCGTATGAGCGTAGGAACATATGTATGTCCCACCCCATCGGGACATAAGTCCAGAATTTTTTTTAAGAATATGGGACATACATACATAAGTTCACAATGCGTAAGCAGGGGAATATGTACGGTAACCCGCCTGCTTGGGGTTACTGTTGGATTTGAAGTAGGTGCGAGGTTGGGTATATGCAAAGTTTCTTTAAATTCATGCGAAACATGGATATAAAGAAATTTTGCATACACCCAACCTCGTACTTACTCCAAATGAGTTGGGTTCGATACCCCATTTTTTATAATACCGCATTTAAAATCCCCTTTTGTTAATCCCGTTTCTTATAGACCTGTTTTTTGAAATCTCGCTTTTTTTTAAATCACGGCCTGGAACTGAGTCTATTCGAAAACAGTTTTGTGCCGGCAAACAACGGGTGGAAACAATCAGCAGCTCACTGCCCGCAACCATCCAAGACCATTGGTGTGCTGTGAAAAATGCTTTTACATCTGGTGCTGAAAGAATTAGTGGTCAATCGCATGGAAGACATAGGGCGTGGCTTTCCGAGGATACCTGGAGACGGATTGACGAACGAAAACAGCTAAAAGCTCGTGTTTCAGCTACTCTAGCAGCAGGGAGAAGCGAGCTAGAGTCCTTATATCGCGTGAAGATGAGAGAAGTTTAGCGTGGCATGCGACGTGACAAGCGCAACTACATCAACGCGCTGGCTACAGAGCAGAAGAAGCTGCACGGAGGTGCGACAGCAGGACCGTCTACAGAATCACGAAAGAGCTGACAGGTGGTCGCAGTTCCAGCCAACACCCAGTGAAAAACCAAAACGGTTCCTTGCTCATTTCGGATGAGGACCAGCTCAAGAGATGGAAAGACCATTTTGCTATGGTTTGGAACCGCGTATTCGCTAGCCATATGGGTCCAAATCAGACTGAGATGCCCGAGGTGAGAATTTACCGAATACGCACCACGATTCCCAGTAATGATGAGATCACTACCGCGATCAAGGCACTCAAAACCAACAAGGCGGTGGGACGGTATTCCAACATAGCTCTTACAAGCAGCGCCAACAACATCGGCTGAGCTTCTGCTTCCACTTATGGAGAGAGCTTGGGAAGCTAAGAGCTTTCCTAACAAGTGGACAAAGTGAATGATCGTCAAGCTTTCTAAGAAAGGAAATTTAATGGAGTGCGAAAACTGGAGGGGTGTCTGCGACCTTTTCACACTAATTAAAAAAAAATAAAAAAATTTTGTGAATTTCCTATAGTCGAATTACGAATTATTATGGTTGTTTTATATAATTATTAACTTCCTCTGAAAAAAAAAATTCTTTATATGCTTTTTAGGCCTTTTAACAGAAAAACATTTTTTTTTGCGAATTTCCTATCTTGAAAACCTTAGCCAAAACTCAGACCTGTAACTAAATATTCTCTGTATGCTTAGAAATGCTGACAAACTCTTTGGAGTTTTTTTTATTTATTTAATTCATCTACAAGTAATATAACTTCACAGATTGAAATAAAAAAGGGATTCCAATGGTAATAAAAAAATAAAATGTGTATGATGATATGAAATGACATACTCAATTAACCAATGAAACTAAATAATGTGTTTTCGAACATAGTTCTGGATAAACTTAGATCTACAATATACCAAACTGAGTCGAAATTCGGAATAGCTCTAGATATAGGCTCATTCAATCCGTAGTTTGTCCTATGTATTGCGCGGAAAAGAAACTCTCTTTGCCTCAATGGCCTTTCTGGAGCATAAATAGGGATTACAGCTAACAAGCAAGGGCTTTTTAAATGATAACAAAGGAGGTCTCTCACAAACATTACATCGTGGATCTTTCTTCTACTAAGCAGCTAAGCTAAACCTAGAAGTTGGCATCTAGCATCGTATTCCGGCGAAAAATTCCAGCGCATTTTGAAAAAAACAAATTTGGAAAATCGTCTTTGAATTCTTTCCACACAATTAATATGCACCTGATAAAAAGGACACCAAACGATGTCACAATATTCCAGAAGAGAACGAGCAAGGGCTATAAAAAGGGTTATCAGTGAGTGAGGATTAGAAAACTCGACAGAATTTCTTTTGATAAAGCCAACCATGGAGTTAGCTTTTGACGTTATATAATCCACATGATCGCAAAAAGATAACGCCTGATCAAAAACGATACCAAGATCCTTAGCCACATTTACCCGTGTTAACTCTAGAGAATTAATGGAGTATCGGTGAATAATTGGGTTGAAACACCTGCAAAAAGTTATTACATTGCATTTCTTTATGTTAAGAAAAAGATGATTATCTTTGCACCAAATTGAAAGAGCATTTATATCACTTTGAAGTTTAATACAATCATTTAAGCTTGAAATTCTTAAGAACAACTTTAGATCATTCCACCTGATAACCCTTTTCAAATGAATTTAGTACAGACGACGTGAAATATACGAGATTGGAGGCTGTAGATCTCCCTGAAACAAAACCATGTTGAATTTCCGACATATGTTCCTTGACATAAAAATCCAATTTATCTTTAACTATACATTCAAAGAGCTTAGGGATGGCTGAAATCTACAGATACCCCTGTAGTTCCTAACGTCATTTCTAGAGCCAGATTTGAAAATAGGAAGTAAAAATGAGACCTTCCACTCATCTAAAAAAAAATGCCAAGTATAAGTGATAAATTAAAGATAAGTAGAAGGGGATAACATATGCTGGCTTTACAGTTACTTAAACCCAGTGCTGGAATTCCATCCACTCCTGCACTTGCCGATGGTTTCAGATTGTTGAGAGCTAGAGCTATGTCCTGTAAATCGAGATAAATGCAGCCAATATCCACTTTTTGATCTACTACGGTTGCTGGAGCTAAACGAATTGGTGTGTTATTTACATATACCGATTCAAAAAATCGGGCAAACAGTTCGCACGAAGATCCAATATTATTGGACTCTACGTTTTCGTACGACATTATTTCCGGAATACCATACGTATTACGCTTAGGCTTTATAAAGCTCCAAAAGCTTTTGGCGTCAGCTACTAGCTTGCTTTCGATATCCATAATATAATTTCTGTGAAGAGAGTTCTGAAGGTCAAGCCAACATTTTCATTGGAAAATGAAACAATTGTAAGCCTTCAGAAATTATCGCATATTGTACTCTTATATAACACACATATGTAGCTCTGTAAGCCATATTATATAGTGATGGTCCGAAACACTATGGAACAAAGACCAACTCGCAAAGGACATTTTTTTTTTTAGAAATGCTTTACTTGTCCATCTAACACTTCTTAAAGGCTAACCACACACATAAACAGCAGAGTAAAACTGACATTTGCAAATATATTTAGATGTATCACGGAAAGCTTTTTAGGGTAATAACGTTATCTACTCGGTGTACCTAGGTAAATTCCGTAATGAATAATAGAGTATTTGAATTAAAGGAGCACCTACATATAAGTGACACAAGTGTCAATATTGTCGTCAATTAATTTTACCTTTAATCTCTTAATTCGTAATTTAGATTATCATGCATTACGACATTAATGTGAACGTTTAGCTTCAACTCATGGGACCTCTTCATGCAGACATACTCATACCACCTTGATAATGTTTCCCTCTTATCTTGATACTTATATTTGCAGCAATTTAGAGGGGTAAATCTGTCCTAAATTACTTCAATCCCCTTTTAAAGTCACGAAGGATGTAAATGGTCCCATTTATTCTTTTAATATTTTCATATTCTTCGAACATCCTTGACCCGGGAATAGTGACGTGTATGTCTGTGAAACCAGGTTTTTGTAAAAAAAATACAAAAACGGTGTACCTTTTCATTGTAATGGGCATGAATTTTCGGGTAGTTTCCTAATTCAACGAACTGTAACAATAGTCGGTTTCCCAGCATTGTCGCTATCGCATTTGAGTTTTGCGACAGTAATTGGATGGTCAAACGGTAGTGCATGCGATCATATGAAAACAAAAGCGTTTTCACTCAGCTAATGCCTACTAACTCCTACACTCAACTTCCACGCGGTGACAGCCGGGTGCCTAGCACCTTAATCCAAGAAATGGGTAACCAACCCCGTTTGGCGAATTCTTGGTGCTAGCAGATGAGAGAGGGGGAGAAGAGTGCCCACTAGAGCACTTATTCCTGTTCCAGGCGGCAGCGGACGAATTCCCTGGACAGAGTTAACGGTGGCGTCTATAGTTCCAGTTAGGTTGAACTTAGTGAATACATTGCGCGAGCTGCTCTGACGTATTCGGATCACAGGTCGGTAAGGAATTTCCAATGTTGATCAGGACATTGGAATAGAGATGGTGGCGGAGGAGCCCTTAATAGGCCAACGGCAGCGCTCGTACTCCCGTAGTGGACTACTGGCACCGATGTACCCGGCCCCTCGTCCTAAGGGAATAATTAAGGAACTGG
The DNA here is from genome assembly GCA_945910035.1 of Brachypalpus laphriformis. Taxonomy (NCBI): domain Eukaryota; kingdom Metazoa; phylum Arthropoda; class Insecta; order Diptera; family Syrphidae; genus Brachypalpus; species Brachypalpus laphriformis. The sequence goes on along the minus strand of OX246754.1, from coordinate 193,735,335 downwards.
CCGTCCAGGTTGGGGTTGTGCCGTCGGGGTAACTTCCCTACTACGTAAAAAATCGATGGTTCCGAAACAACCAAAAGCCTCGGAAAAAGATGACTCAACTAATGACGACCCCATCAAACGAAATAAGGACAACAACCTTCGGATCTGTACGTGGAATGTTCTGTCCCTTTACAGACCACGTGCAGCCGAACAACTGGCAGAAGCCCTAGATTGCTATAAAGCAGATATAACCGCCATCCAGGAAGTGCGATGGGATGGGCCGGGCAAAAAGAGGACGAAAAACTGTGACATCTACTACGGTGATTGCTGCAGTGGCAACAGGCAACGCTTATTCGGATGCGGATTTGTCATACGCGGCAGACTTAGGCAAGATGTCTTAAGCTTCCGACACGTTTGCGAGCGTATTATGACTATCCGGATCAAGGCTAAATTCGCTAACATAAGCCTAATATGTGTTCATGCCCCCACAGAAGAAAAGAACCCTGCCACCAAAGAGTGTTTCTACGAGCTCCTCGACAAAACATACGAGCATTGTCCTAAATACGACGTTAAAATCGTATTGGGCGATTTTAACGCCAAAATAGGAAAGGAAGACGTCTTTGGTAGGGCAGTGGATAAGCATAGCCTATACGACACCACGTCTGATAACGGACTAAGGCTAATTGATTTCACTGTGGAGCGAAATGTCACCATAGCAAGCACATAGTTTCCTCATCTCGATATTCATAAGCAGACATGGCGGTCCAATGACCATGTAACGATCAACCAAATTGACCATATTGCGATTGATGCAAGGCATGCCTCCTGTATTCTGGATGTCCCGACCTTGCGAGCGGCCAGCATAGACTCGGATCATTACCTTGTTGTAGCCAAGGTACGAACGCGGATATCCAAATCTGAGCAACAAAGAAGAATCACTGTGAACAAATTTAACGTCGAAAAGCTACAATCGCAAGAGACCGCCAGACTCTTCGCTGAACGCTTATCCAGAAATCTCTCAATCACCCCTATGCCGCCAGCATCAAGTGCCGAAGACCAGTGGCAACGCTGCCAACATGCTATCAGAAACGCCGCGACTGATGTGCTGGGTCTCGCTCGCTCACCACCGCGAAACCTCTGGTTTGACGAAGAATGCCGGCGAGTGCATGCAGCAAAACAAGAGGCATACAAAGCGCGCTGCAAAGGAAGACGAGAGCTGCTCGTGATCTCTACGAGCAAAAGAGACGGGAAGAACATCGGCTTCTCCAGAAGAAGAAGAGCATGAAAAGCGGCCGTTTAAGAATATCGAGAGTTTATACTCCAGGAACAATGTACGGAAGTTTTACCAAAAGGTAAAGAGAACGTATCATAGAAGCAATACTCATACTGAAACCTGTAGAGATGAAAATGGAAACCCCGTAGTAGAATCACAGTCGGTGCTGAGAATATGGAAAAACTACTTCTGCAGACTGTATAACGGCGACGAACACCAACATCCCGCTGTCAGGCAGAATGAACCATTCAACATAGACGATGATAGTCAATATTTCCGTCCACCTGACCAAAACGAAGTTAGGATAGCAATATCCAAGCTAAAATCCAACAAGGCTGCTGGACCTAACGGCTTACCGGCCGAACTTTTCAAGGCAGCTGGTGATGAATTGGTAGAGTGCATACACCAACTCATTTCTAAGATTCGGTCAGACGAGTGTATGCCTGATAAATGAAATCTCAGCATCGTTTGCCCGATCCACAAGAAAAGAGACCCCCTTAACTGCGCCAATTATAGAGGCATCAGTCTCTTCAACATCGCATACAAGATATTTTCTGTGATACTGTGTGAACGCCTGAAACCTTTTATGAACAGCCTGATTGGACCCTATCAGTGCGGTTTCAGGCCAGCAAAGTACACCATCGATCAAATCTTCAGACTTCAGCAGATCCTGGAGAAAACCGAAGAATTCCAAACCGATACTCACCACCCCTTTATCGATTTCAAGGCCGCCTATGACATCATCTATAGAGAAGAGCTTTATAGAGCCATGTCTAGTTTAGACATCTGTGCCAAACTTGTCCGTCTGTGCAGGCTGACGATGGAGAACGCTCGGTGATCCATCAAGGGCGGTAATGACCTCACCAAGACATCTGATGTCAAAAAAGGCTTTAGACAAGGTGACGCGCTGTCATGTGACTTCTTTAATATTGTACTTGAACGGATTGTGCGGAACTCACAAGCCAACACCGGAGGCACAATCTATTACAAGTCTGCACAATTGCTTGCATACGCCGACGATTTAGACATTATTGGAAGAACTCAGCGGGCTGTCACCGGTGCGTTTGCAAGCACTGAGGCGGAAGCGGCCAAAATGCGTTTAGCGATAAACGAGGGAAAAACCAAGTATTTGCTGTCAACAAAAAGGGAAAGCCAACACCGACGAATTGGACAAAATGTCACAGTGGGCAGCTATAACTTCGAGGTAGTAAGGGACTCTGTCTACCTTGGCTCTGCTATAAATTCTACAAATAAGATCAGCGCAGAAATCAATCGAAGAATAACTCTCGCCAATCGCTGTTTTTTTTTGGGCTTATAAGGCAATTCAACAGTAAAGCCCTATCTCGAACAACTAAGGAGACTCTATATAAGACCTTGATCATCCCAGTCCTGCTTTACGGCGCTGAAACATGGACTTTATTAAAAGGGGATGAAGATATCCTTGGTCGCTTCGAGAGAAAAAAATCTTCGTTAGATTTTCGGTCCCGTTTGCGTTGACGGGTTTTGGAGGAGAAGATTCAATCACGAACTATACGAGCTGTACAGCGACATCGACCTAGTCAAAAAATTGCGTTTTGGACATCTGAGATGGCAAGGACATGTAGAGCGAATGGACACCAACTCTCCGGCCCGCAGAGTCTTCGAATCTAACCCCAAGGAACGACGCAGTAGAGGGAATCATCGCCGTAGGTTGTACGCACAAGTTTAAGGTGACCTCGACCAACTTGGAGTGCGCAACTGGAGGCAATTAGCTAAAGACCGAGCTAAATGGAGTGGCTTGTTGGCTGAGGCCCAGGTTCACCCCGAACTGTTACGCCACCTAAGTAAGTAAGTATAGACAGTAATTTTGTATATGTCTGCACAAATTTAGAGAACTAATCTATTTATTTATTTTAAGTGAGTTATTATAGTCACCAAAGTTGTTGAAATGATAAATAAATTGTTCGTGTTAATTTTTTCTAGTTGTTTTGAAATACATACATTTTTATTACAGTTTTCGTGTTATTGAAAAGAAAAATGTTTTGAGTTCCCTACACTTGGAGCTGACGAATGAAAACAACTTTTTAATTTTTAATATTTTTATTTAAACTTCAGATCCCTTACCGCTGGTGGGGGAAAATCTTCAGTTGAATGGCAATCTAACTGGACCCGCTTATATATGTAGGTCAAAAGTTCTGATGCAGGAATTCTGTATCTTTGTGTGGATCACGAAGTGGCATCCATTTCTGCGTATTTTGATTGAAAGGTAAAAAGTGCTTATGCACTCGATCGCATTACATTTTTGTTTATTACACATTGTAACAATAGTATACATATATGCGTTAGGGTGGCAATGGTGCAGTGGGTAGTGTGTTTGCTCGTTAACTGATACATATGTGCAGTTTCAAGCCGCAGCGATGAACAGCAATCACCACCCACCCGAATATAAAGGAAAACGAATAACATTGAAGTTTTTTCGACCTGGTAGTACAATGGACCGGAGAATCTATGTGCTCTGGGAATTCGGTTTTCTTTTTTTTAAAAAAAAAAAAAAAAGAACGTATATGAGAGTATTCTGCTAACGTAACCATACATCCATAATTAAACCTGTATATTTTCAGTGTAATAAAAATATAATTTTTATTGCAAAAAAATAAATAAAATAAACTATTGAATTTGACATACTTTGATTTGCTTATTAATAGTTTCAAATATCCAAATATTGTATAAATAAATTTACCAAGCAGCTTCAGTTACGAATGATATAGGTACGTTTAAGAACTCGGTCTGTGAGACCGGCGTCACTAACGTTTAAAGTATAGAGTGCGTCATCAGTAGAGGGTTAAGAACCCAAGATATGCTTTTTTTTTATAGAAAACAGATGGTTTAACTCTATTCCGTGCATGATTGCCTTATTCAATTTAATGTTCAATTATAGGAAGGACGATTTGCCTTTAATTATTTTCCATTGCATTTAAATATTTACATCTGAACTCAACTTCTCGTAAATAACCCACAAATTTATCGGACCATAAAATGATCCAACTGCCTTTTTGAAGAAAAAAAAAAAACTCTGACCTTGTAAATTTACAGCAATCCTTCCGTTACAGCCCTTGTATCCGTAAACAATCGAATTAAGCTTTATTAAGTGCGTGCATTGTGGCATTGTAAAAGTCCTCTTGAATTCTGTTGTAACTCGTTTCGTTTCCGCTAAAATGTTTTCGAATTTCCTGTTGTAATATATGAAGAATGTATAGGGCACTCCAAATTCATGTGGAAGGGAAACTCATAAATGCGCTGCACATGGAACATGATTTTGTTTTGGGGAGGGCAGCAGCCCTGCCAGGCGGGAAGAGCCGTTTTGTTCAGGTAACCATACCACGTTGAATCCAATGTTTGAGGGTTCATGCAGATTATGCAGGTCACATATTTAGACGTACAAGAAGAAATGATTTTTAAAATCCTTGAATCACACGTTCTGGGTTCAAATGAATCGGTGAGTAAAAGAACAGTACAAGCGCCAAAAATTCAATTTACGGCTAAAATAGCCAAAATGTTCTACGTATGTTAAATTGCCAATCAGTAAAATAGCAGTACATTACAGAGCCGAATGTATACAAAAATCGAGTAGGTACGCTTTTCGCTGATTGTATGGAAGCACAGTACAAATGCGGTAAGTTATTTCTGTTTTTCTCAAAAGTGAAATTTTGTACATGTACAGTTCTCCCACTCACCAATTCAAATGAATCTAGCACCAAATATACGGAATTTTCTATCAATTCTATCATCAGTTTCTTGGAAAATTGAGTCTGCTTTGTGCATAGATACAATTTTTACTTCGAAAAGCAACACTGGTTAAATTTTTGGTTTAAGTGCACCTTACCGAGGGCAACTCCTTTTGAACTGTGGAATTTTGCGATTTATTTCACTAGGAACTACAATAGTTTATAGTTAATTACGCGCCCAAAATATCTTTACATACCATCACCCAAAAATAGAATTTGAATCCCATCAACATTGATGGGAGTTATGTATAATAGAATCGGATAGATGAACTGTTCTGAAAGTTGAACCCAGAAAGATGAACGAAATATTTTCACCATTACAATGTCCCAAAAGATGAACGGGTTAAATTTTGGATACTCGAAAAGATGAACGCTCTACTCGTAACTCATTTTTCTTCTTTCTATGTTATTAAGTTCTCCGTAGTAAATCCATATGAACGCTATTTAGTTATGAAATCGATGTTTTTCTGCTTGTTTGTTGCATTTTGCGGTTCCCTCATTTAGTGTCCGACGGAAGGTCGATTTATAGCCGAAGCCGAAGCTTTAAAAATTTAAAGAATTTCCGCTTAAGATTGACTAAAAGTGAATAAAATAATGATTTTTTGGAAGTTTTTCTGGAATGTATGCATGCAATAAGCAAACTAACGGGATAAATTAACTTTTCAAAAATAATAACAAATTAAACTAGTATCAATTTTAATATTTTATTGAAATAGTAAATAACGGGTGTCCGCCGGGAAGGTATACTACTTTGTTTGTTTATAATTTTTGATTAAATGAAAGAGAATGGATCTTATATTGATAAATGTTTTATTTAATGTCGGCAATTATGTATGGAATACAATATCAGGTAAATGTCCGCCTCTGCTAGTCTCACAAATGCGAGCCCTTATTGGGCACATTTTTCATTACATTCTCACACATTTCACGCAGTATTTCATTAATTTCATCACGAATATTTTGTTTGAGTTGCTCAAGCGTTTCTGGTTTGTTTGCATAAACCTTGCTTTTCAGATATCCCCACAAAAAGAAGTCAGGAGCAGTCAAATCAGGCGACCGTGGAGGCCAATCAACATCACCATTTTTTGAAATAACTTGTTGTGGAAAGAGGTCTCGCAGTAATTCCATTGTAATCCTGGCTGTATGCGATGTGGCACCGTCTTGTTGATACCACATGTTAATCAAGCCCAAAGCATGCAGTTGTGGCGTTAAAAAGTTTTCAATCATATCACGATATCGCTCCCCATTCACAGTTACCGTTACGCCGTTTTCATTTTCAAAGAAATAAGGTCCAATGATTCCTCCTAACCAAATTGCACACCAGACTGTTACTTTTAATGGATGCAAAGGTGACTGATGAATAATTTGAGGGTTTTCCATTGCCCAGAACCGACTATTCTGTTTATTCACATATCCATTCAAATGAAAATGTGCCTCGTTACTCATTATGATTTTTTCATGAAAATCGGGGTTGTCATGGGCTAGCTGTAACATCGTATTGGCATATGTACGGCGGCGTAAATGGTCTTCTTGAAAAGCTCTTGTATCAACTGAATCTTAAATGGAAACAAATCCAAATCCTTGTGCAAAATTGTGGCCAAAGTTGTTCTTTGAAGACCAAGCTCCTGAGCACGGCGTCGAATTGAGGTTGATGGATTGTTTTGAACACTTCCTTGAACAGCAGTAATGTTTTTAGCCGATCTTGCAGTACGTTGTGGCCCATACTTGGGCCTATCACCTACAGACCCTCTTTCTTCGAAATCATTCACTACACGATAAATAGTGCGTTTTGTTGGCACGTTATTTCTCCCAAAAATTTCACGTAACTTTCTCATCGTCACAGTAATCGATGATTGATTTTGATAAAATGTTTTAACGATTAAAACACGTTGGTTTATCGAATATTTTTCCATAATAAATTTGCCACGTGTCTACTTCACGACTACCAAATATGAACTGTCAAGACTAATGTTTACCAAAATGGCGGCAAAACAAAGTAGTATACGTTCCCGGCGGACACCCTGTAGTTCAAAACAAAATAAGAAATAACTCATTAATAACCAAAAAACAAGTAATTCATTAGCAATAATAAAAAACATTTATCCAATCAGTCATTTTCGGCGCCTACCACGACGCACGGCAACCAATAAACCATAAACTAAACCTTCGGCTTCGGCCAAATCTTCAGCCTATTTTGGCCGAAACCGAAGGTTTAGCCGATTGTAGTTTTTTTTAGCCGAATGTGACCGAAGCCGAAGCCGAAGCTTCGGTCGGACACTACCCTCAAATGTGTCCATCTCATTGTGAAGTCAATTTATTCAGAAGACAATGTTTCCCAACCATTGTTTATTCGAATCTCGCTCTATTTCGTTCAATGAGTAAAATGAAGATGTGGTTTTCCTACATTCAGATGTTGAAGATCACCTTGCATTTTCAGAAAGCAGTGCAGTAGAAAACTCGGTTGTCGATGTGGTCACACCAGCAAAAGCCATTTCAGCCATCAACATCTCTCTGATATTTGCAGAGCAATGTGCGACCCACGTTTCCACAATTTTAAGCTTGAGAAACATAAGAGAGAAGTTTATGACCAAGTAACTTTCTACTGGGCGGCAAACCACGATAACTTTTTTAAGAACATTTCTAAATAAATTTTCTTACATAACATTGTTTTTCCCCATTTTTTTTATTGTTGTTTTGTTGTATTTCATATTTTTATAATTTGAAAGTCTTAACTAGTTTTCCTTTTTCAACTAAAATTTGATACTCGAAAAGATGAACATTTCGAAAAGATGAACGAGCTCTGTTTCTTACTCGTTTATCTTTCCGAGATTCTACTGTATCTCTTTTTGATCAGTGTGTGTTGGATAAATTGGGATTTTGTCGGGGGTCTTGGGTCTTCTGTAGAAAGCAACGACAAATGATATCCTTGTGAGTCGGCTGGTGCAGTTCTCAAATGAGTTGTCAGAGAAATACTTAGAATTGTGAAGGCGTATGATGTAAAGGATTATAATGTATTTAGGTTTTAACAAAATTAAATTTCCATTCAAACCCAACAAACGCAAATAGTCTCACTCAGCGGGTGAATTATATTGTGTAGTAGGTTGGGAAATATGTAATTAGACACCAACATGAAGTGATTCTTTCAGTTCTATTTCGGTTGCTATTTACGTATGTAGCTGTGCCAGTCATACTTTGTAATGAATTTCTTTTCATCGATTGTAAACGTCTTCGTTCATTGTGAGTATCTTAATTTTATCTTAGCATGTCAATCTGATGAATGCCATACCACGCAATACACCTCCAGTTTGTATCTAATTTATATCATTCAGGAGAGTGATGATATGCTAAAGACTAAGAGGGCACGTAGATGTAAAAAGAGGTTTATTCATTTATGATGAAGTGTAAGTAGATATTTTCTGAAAATGTTGAGACACTTGCTGCAAAAAAAAAAGGAAAACATGTACATATCAAACGTATTGCAATAGAAAAGTATAATGACCTTAAATTGCCCAGTACAAATACACTTGTACTCGACAATTTTTTTTTCTGTTAGTGGCCCTACAAATAGAGGTTAATCTGGACCTCAACCCAGATACAGGTGGAACCTTATTTGACTGAATTTGACAGGACATATAAGCACGTACCTGTTCTCAAATGATATCTAACTTATAAAAGAAAGTAATATTCTAGAATACCCCACACAAATATATAAAAAATCGCAAAGCCTTACACAAGGATGCTCAGAATTTGCGAGAACATTTCATAAACTTGCTTATTATTCTCAGCATCTGAGTCTTGCATTCATTTGCCTGCAAACAACCCTATCCTATGTACACAGTCTTACTTCCGGAACACAATGCGCGAAACTGTAGTAGTAGTACTTAGTACTAGGTCGAGCTGTCAAATGCTGTAGCGCTACACTCGGAAAATTCGCCCACAATGGTGAAGCGCGTAGTAATGTCAAATAAGCCAGCTGATTGAAATTCTGTTTTTTTTTTTGTTTTTTAATTGCGATTTGATTATTTGTGTGAGATTTTGTGCTACAGTGATACAATAAAATAAAAATAATACCAGGAAGAAATAGTCTTCATTATGGCCGTGATCCAGATGTGCTACGTTGCACACAAGCTTCTGAAGGAAAAAAAGCGGAGATGGTGGGTGCGACCCTTGTACCAGGAACGGAGGGTTAAGGGATTTTTGGAGACAACATTCATGTTCATGAAAGAGCATGACCCGGACCTATTTTTGTAAGTCAACCCATATGAACAGAACGCAGTATGACTTGTTGTTGAAGTCGGTAAAAGAATCCCTTACAAACAGTCAATCAGAAAGCCAATTGATCTAGAATGCAAAATGGTGTTAACACTTATATATGTATGCCATCTTAAAATATATTTACTTGATTCTAATGTCCTTTTGTTCTACAGGTATCTATCTCAAGGAGCATCGCCAAATTAGTTGGCTTGGTCTTTCCGAATGGGTGTATCAACGGTTCGCATAAAATCATTCTGGAAGTGTGTCAAGCCTTTTAGGAACTATTGTCGGAATTGAACCCGTGCCACTGAAAACACATCAGCAATGAGTTCAACGAACACTGGAACATGCCTCACTGCGTTGGTGGCATAGATGGCCAGCATGTCGAGAAAAAGTGTCCCCCAAACTCAGGCTCCAAATCCATAAATTACAAGGGATACTTTTGCATCGTATTGCTTGCTATATGTGATGCCAATTTCATCTTTACGGCTGTCGCTGTTGGGGCTTACGGAAGCCAGAGTGATGCTGGCATTTTCCGTAATTTCGCTGTTGGCAATAAAATATTCCAGAGTGACGTAGATCTACCACCAACAGAAAAGCTACCAAACTCTGAAAGGATGGCACATTATTACTTCGTTGGTGACAGTGTTTTTCCTTTACGGATAAATCTCATGCGACCATATCCTGGGATTTTACTCAACAACCCGAAGAAGTTTTCAATTTCAGACTTTCAAGAGCTAGAAGAGTCATCGAAAAAACTTTTGGGATTTTAACAGCCCGTTGGAGAATCCTGGAAAAATGCATAGATTTTCACCCAAAAAGTGCAGACAAAGTCATGCTTGCGTGTACTACCCTACACAATTTCATAAAAATTACGGACACTGACAATTTATACTGCCCCGAAAACTATTGCGATTCGTGCGACATAGGTGATGAGCGCTTAGATGGTATGTGCAGCGTTGCCAAATCAGTGCTTTCAGCGTTAATTTTATTCATTTTCAAAGAAATGAGACACAATGGTGCCTCCTGCCCAAAAACCGCGCAAACATCAACACGTTTAACACGTTCTCAACAATCATTCCTGGATTTTCAAAGCCCCAAATGTGGCAATTCTGCTTACTTGTGTTAACCAAGACTATAAAATGGAAATGTACCTCAGCGCACACAACGATTTTCGGCGAAATTCTTGATCAATTTCATACATTTCCAATATCCAATTGGCTAAGTTATGGCGCTGCTAATGATCAGATCGGTGCTCTTAAGTTCATGCGTCAACTGAACTTTTTAGGCTTTATGATCCCAGTCTTTATGCAAAATTCAGTGGAGTGTTATTCGTGATATGCCCAATTCCTGAGATCGATTTGGAATCGACAAACCTTTCGGTCACACTTCGCGCTGCAGAAGCTTCGCAGTTGTTCTTGCGCGATGGGCACGATTCTTGTTCTAATCACCATAATTTCTGTACCAATTTAACAATAAAAGTGAGATGCTTCACGTCCACTTTTAACTTTTCGAACTATTTCAGGGAAGTTTTAATATCTTTAATGCATCGTTGAAGGATGTATCGTTCCATTTTTATTTATGGCGTAGTTTTTACTTCGCATTTGCCGGGTGGCAGAATAGCATGCTATTCCAAATGAAACCTCTTCTTCTTCCTTTTATCAGCGAGGCTATGATCCGAAAACAATGGATCATAACCCTCCCACTTCACCGCACTTCCACTGATCCGCCTGTGGGGTTCGCCTATTTGACCTCAGAAAATATCGGCAGGCCCGTCGATTTTGGATCACTCGGTTACTGAGGCCAATGAAATGCCGATGTCGTCGCATTTGTCTGATCCAGGCGTTTATAGGTCTGCCTTTCCTACATCGCGATGTCTTTGGAACGTGCATAGATATTGCCCTTTTAACAGGGTTCAAATGATCTCTTCTTTGAACGTGGCAATACCAGCTGAGCCGGTATGGTGGTGGTTTCCTTGATGTAAAAGCTTCCACGGATCTTCGAACTTTTTATTCGATCAATCCTTGTCACTCCTGCTGTCATGCGAAGCATCTTCATCTCAGATGCCGTTACTTTACTCTCATACTTTTTGTAAATCGTCCAACATTGTGAACCGTATGTGAGCGCTGGACGCACAACTGCGGTGTAGAGCCTTCCTTTCAACTTAGGGGGCATTTTTCTGTCACAGAAGATAGCGGAATCTTCTCGCCACTTCATCCACCCTACGCTTACACGATGATTGATGTCGTCATCACAAGTTGTTTTGCTATTGATCATAGATCCCAGATATTTAAACTTTTCGCACTTGGAAAGCACCGTTCCATTCAAATAAATGTCTGGAATAGCCCTGAGTTGATCAAAGAACGAGCAGCATAAGTACTCTTTCTTTTTTGAACTAATGCGATACCCATTTCCCTCCAAAACGTCCACCCACACATCAAGTGCTCGTTGCAGGGATGTAGGATCCTCACTTATGATGGCTCCATCGTCAGCAAAGAATAACTGATATACCTTGGGGTCCATAACTTTACCTTCAAGCAGATAATCAAGGACTGTAATAAAGAGCAAAGGACTTAAAACGCTTCCCTGGTGCACCCCGACTTTGATTGGGAACTCTTCGGTTACTCCAGCGGGGCATCTTACTCTTGTCTTTGCTCCTTCGTACATGTCCATGATCATCTGTACATAAGTTTCTGGAACCCCTCGATGTCTTAGCGCCACCCATATCAGATCTATTCCAAATGAAACCTCTTATTGGAAAACCTTAAATTGATTGTACTTCGAAGATATTTTTGAGAAAATTACAGTTTTGGTACCCAAGAGGTCAAAATTAACGCTGAACATTTTAAGAACGGTGCTCAAAAGCCAGAATGACTTGGCAACACTGGGTATGTGGCGTCTAGAGGGCAATAATTTATTTCCCCTTTCGCAGATGTGGAAGCACCTCAGGGCTAAGGAAGCGTTAAGGGAAAGTATCTTTTCAACCACAGTAGATATTGAATTTTTCTTTTCTTAAATAATAAAACCAACACATTTTTAAATGCCCACTGAGATAACGCATCATCTCGATCTTAGGCTCATTTCGGAGCTCGATCGGAAATATGCTAAGCTTCTCAGTAAGGCTTCGGCAAAAAAGCTCGTCCTCGATATTTACTGTAGAAGAAGAGGCAACTAAAACTGGTGTTCGAGGCTTGTTTATGAACTCATGCGCAGTTTGCATCGTGCATAGCAACGTCTCCTCAACCGTTACAACATCTTTTCTTCGCCTTCGATGGCCGCGGTGAGGATTCATCGTTGTCTGGTATTGTAACGGATGGACTGGGTGCGGCAGATGGTGGAGCAAATGTGTTGCTATTTTCTGGCCAAGCGCTGGAGAACAAGTCCTTGTCTCTCATATAATTTGGCGTGGCAGGTAATGATGGGCTGGTGCCTTCCCAATCAATTATATGTTTAAGTAACAACAACTTTAACATAATAATAGGAATACTTACACTGCAAACCAAATTCATTAGCAATGATTTTCCCCTTGTGTTCCTTTTTTCTTATGTTCTTGTAGAGTGGATGGCCGATCAATTTGCTTTTGCCTTTACCAGCTCAATAAATGTTTCCACGTCTTGTTCTTCCATTTTGGCGGTAATGAATATTTCAAATTTATTGCCGTACAGCTGAAGTCAGTTCAAGAATCCACCACAAGAACATCGTATAGAAAACCAATCCGTTTCTTCGGCAGTCTTCAATTTCTCTGTCAGGTGGTACTGACAAATTTTGAAGTTAAAATTAGTTTTTGTATTCTAAAAATTTCCTGCAGTCAGTAAGTTCAGTCGTCCTTCCATTGATTGAAATTGGAATAAATACACATAAACCTTAAAGTAACGGACATAGTTTTCGGCTTTCTGTTTCACTGCTATACTTATTTTTGCAGAAGCAGAACGCTACTTGTTCGTTCGAGAAAAACAACACAAAACTGCCATCCAGCCTTACAGCTGTACACGAAAGAGGCGCTACCATCATCGAGATGAATGGGAATTTTATTCTCTTTGCTTGCTTTTTGTTTTTTCTTGTGAACATCCTAGCCAGCGTACTTCATGCCAAAACTATTCGAATCCTTAAAACGAAAAGGTTCCGTCCATTTTCATCAGTTAACTAAGGTTTACGAACCACTAAACACTTGTATGTCAACCGTATGATCGCCGCCATCAGACACATGGGGGTGTGTGTGGACGAAAATTGCTTTACCATCATCCATTCGATATAATTTGTAAAGCTTCAACATTAATTTTCTACGCAAAATGTGACCACTTACATGCAAGTGTAGTCGTTGGCTGCAGTGATGGGGCTATGGTTGTGACAACGTAATGTCATACGTGTGCGAAACGGAATGGATAAAGTTTATTTGCTTAAAAGCTATAAAGTGCTGGTGACATGGTTTCTCTGACATGCCTCGCACTTTTGGCGGAAGTCATTACCACTTTAAAGTTCAGTGGGGCCAAAACCACATGAATGCAGGCCAGCCATAGGCGATTCTCCGCAGAGAAGGTGACATTTTGAATGTTTCAACAATTGTTGTGGTTGAAGGGTTGAAAGGGATTCTAACCAAAATGTGTGGTTGCTTTTGTTGAAAGCAAACGTAGTTCGTAGTGGTGTTGTTTGTCAAGGAAGTTTCAGTGTTGAGGCTTCATCTTACCTCTTTGATTGGCAAGAATTTCAGTTGCAATTCATAGAAGTCCACTGGAAAAGTGTTTGCTAAGGTGTTAAAAACACTTTGCATTGCTAAGTTAAGGCATGAGCAATGCGACTTTCGTCCTGGTAAAAGCACAACCGATCAGTTATTCACTCTCAGAATGGTGCTTAAGAAGGGTCGGGAGTATGCAAAACATGTCTCCAACTATTTTGTGGACGAGATGTACCATCCTGTTCGTCGACGCAATCTCTGGAGTACGGGATTGATGGTTCCAAGTAAAGGACGAGTCGGTCTTTATACAAAGCTGCTTAAGCTGTCAAATCAACACCTTTCACTGAGGGCGTTGAACTTCGCCAAGGGTACGTTTTTTCAGCTCTCATTTTCGTTATACAATGTGTATGGACCGGATGTTACAATGCACCCATAGAGCAGAATGTCAGAAATTGAGAAACTTAAGGATCATTTGCTCTAGGCGAGTAATTTCATCATCCCTCGGTCCACCCAAACTAACCTTCTGCGCACACTGGAAAGATGGAATAAAAACGTGAACAAGTTGGAAGGGATGGTTGTTTTTAGAATGCCCTGTAAGCGTTATGGAGTCCCTTTGAGCCGGTTGAGAATTTTAAGTACCTCGAGGTCTTATTCACGAGTGATGGACGGATTAATGCTGAGTTATCCTGTAGAGTTGGTCAGGCAGGAAAGTCGAAGATAAATTATCGGCTCTTAACTCAGTATATGTTTCAACTTTCAACTATGGTTGTGAAATCTGGGTACTAACTGAAAGAATAAGATCCGGAATACCAGTTGTCAAAATGAGATTCCTTCGTAGTGTTGCTGGAACAAGTTTTAGGAATCGAGTATGCACCATCAAAGTGCATGAGGATACTTCTCTAAACGGAACGAATTGTGCTTCGATTGTTTGGTCACGTAGTGTGCATGTCTATAAAATGACTTCTATAATATATAAGTCGTGTCACTAGGTAAGCCACCCGCTGATAGGTCAAGTAATAGAAAGTTGAATCAACCGGCATCTCTCCTGGACCTAACTGGAGATTCTCTCTTATAACTTAGAGTCTATGGCGGAGAATTGAGAAGGCTGGGGAGTTTACATGGGCATTACACTCCAAAATCCCAATGAAGGATAAGTGGGCCGGATATTAGGTCAAGTACGCGAAGACTACAAGTGGAACAGAGGATTCAACAGCAATGCAGTGCAATCGATTACATTTGATCGGCCACATTGAGCTACTACCCTAAGATGCTAATTATCGAGAGGCTAAGATAGGGAAGGAGGATACCTTTGTTAATACGATTGGTATGCATATACTACTCTGGTACACAACTTCCGAACACGGAAATATATTTATATATAAACCTCATGAAAGTCTGAAACATCGTCATAACCAGCAGGCGCATCTCGGATCTTGACATCCATAAGGCCAGGTAGCGGTCTAACGATCATATTATGAAAAACCAGATTGATCACATTTCAATCAATGGAAACTGCGCATCCAGATTTTTAGATGTTCGCTCATTCCGAGGCGCCAACATTGACTCGAACCAGTACCTAATTTCAGCCAAGGTATATTTGTGGATATCCCGAACAGTATCTTTGAAAAATGTCCCTTACCTATTCGTTGAACCAATTGGAGCTTCTGATGAAGCGTATGAGGCTTCTAATATCTGCATTTATCAGATCGTCTACATCGTTCTAGAAAAAAGCTTGAAGTGAAGTTATTGGAAAGAACTGGGCAGGTACAAAGACGGTGAACAATAGTGACCTC
Organism: Brachypalpus laphriformis; assembly: GCA_945910035.1. Lineage (NCBI taxonomy): Eukaryota > Metazoa > Arthropoda > Insecta > Diptera > Syrphidae > Brachypalpus > Brachypalpus laphriformis. The sequence continues at coordinate 193,719,600 of OX246754.1, read as the reverse complement.
CTTTTTTTCGTCCATACAGCATTGATAGAAATCATTTGAGTATACACCAAGCCTTGGTCATGGTTGGCCATTAAGCAGTGTCAAGTGATGACCCCTATCGTAGCGTTTATCCGCAATCTGTTGGAAGAAATCAAATTCTTAGAGCCTTTCAGATCCAGCTTTGGCAAAATCTGCTTTTCCGCTGGGCACGCTGTACTACTTGTCGAACTAGGATTTGCTCTGGTCGCGTCGGTATAGAAGTGAATCGACATACTTACTACTTACTTAGGTGGCGCTACAGTTCGGGGTGAACCTGGGCCTCAACCAACAAGCCTCTCCATTTAGCTCGGTCTTTAGCTAATTGCCTCCAGTTGCGCACTCCAAGTTGGTCGAGGTCCCCTTGAACTTGTGCGCGCCACCTACGGCGATAATTCCCTCTACTGCGTCGTCCCTCGGGGTTAGATTCGAAGACTCTGCGGGCCGGAGCGTTGGTGTCCATTCGCTCTACATGTCCTAGCCATCTCAGACGTCCAATACGCAGTTCTTTTTGACTAGGTCGATGTCGCTGTACAGCTCGTATAGCTCGTGATTGAATCTTCTCCTCCAAAACCCGTCAACGCAAACGGGACCGAAAATCTTACGAAGAATTTTTCTCTCGAAGCGACCAAGGATATCTTCATCCTCTTTTAATAAAGTCCATGTTTCAGCGCCGTAAAGCAGGACTGGGATGATCAAGGTCTTATATAGAGTCTCCTTAGTTGTTCGAGAGAGGGCTTTACTGTTGAATTGCCTTATAAGCCCAAAAAAACAGCGATTGGCAAGAGTTATTCTTCGATTGATTTCTGCGCTGATTTTGTTTGCTGAATTTATAGCAGAGCCAAGGTAGACAAAGTCCCTTACTACCTCGAAGTTATAGCTGCCCACGGTGACGTTTTGTCCAATTCGTCGATGTTGGTTTTCCCTTCTAGTTGACAGCATATATTTGGTTTTGCCCTCGTTTATCGCCAAACCCATTTTGGCCGCTTCCGCCTCAATGCTTGCAAAAGCACCGGTGACAGCCCGCTGAGATCTTCCGATAATGTCTATATCGTCGGCGTATGCAAGCAGTTGTACAGACTTGTAATAGATTGTGCCTCCGGTGTTGGCTTGTGAGTTCCGCACAATCCGTTCAAGTACAATATTGAAGAAGTCACATGACAGCGCGTCACCTTGTCTAAAGCCTTTTTTTTCATCAAAGGTCTCGGTGAGATCATTACCGACCTTGATGGATGAGCGAGCGTTCTCCATCGTCAGCCTGCACAGGCGGACAAGTTTGGCAGGGATGTCAAAACTAGACATGGCTCTATAAAGCTCTTCTCTATAGATGCTGTCATAGGCGGCCTTGAAATCGATAAAGAGGTGGTGAGTATCGATTTGGAATTCTTGGGTTTTCTCCAGGATCTGCCGAAGTGTGAAGATTTGATCGATGGTGGACTTTCCTGGCCTGAAACCGCACTGATAGGGTCCAATCAGGCTGTTCATAAAAGGTTTCAGGCGTTCACACAATATCGCAGAAAAGATCTTGTACGCGATGTTGAGGAGACTGATGCCTCTATAATTGGCGCAGTTGAGGGGGTCTCCTTTCTTGTGGATCGGGCAAACGATGCTGAGATTCCATTCATCAGGCATACACTCCTCTGACCAAATATTAGAAATGAGTTGGTGTATGCACTCTACCAATTCATCCCCAGCTGCCTTGAAAAGTTCGGCCGGTAAACCGTCAGGTCCAGCAGCCTTGTTCGATTTTAGCTTGGATATTGCTATCCTCACTTCGTTTTGGTCAGGTGGACGGAAATTTTGACTATCATCGTCCATGTTGAATGGTTCATTCTGCCTGACAGCGGGATGTTGGTCTTCGTCGCCGTTATACAGTCTGCAGAAGTAGTTTTTCCAGATTCTCAGCACCGACTGTGATTCTACTACGAGGTTTCCATTCTCATCTCTACAGGTTTCTGTACGGGTATTACTTCTCTGACACGTTCTTTTTACCTTTTGGTAAAACTTCCGTACATTGTTCCTGGAGTATAGACTCTCGATATTCTCAAACGCGCGCTTCTCATGCTCTTTCTTCTTCTTTTGGAGAAGCCGATGTTCTTCCCGTCTCTTTTGCTCGTAGAGCTCACGAGCAGCTCTCGTCTTCCTTTGCAGCGCCGCTTTGTATGCCTCTTGTTTTGCTGCATGCACTCGCCGGCATTCTTCGTCAAACCAGGGGTTTCGCGGTGGTGGGCGAGCGAGACCCAGCACATCAGTCGCGGCGTTTCTGATGGCATGTTGGCAGCGTTGCCACTGGTCTTCGGCACTTGATGCTGGCGGTATAGGGGTGATTGAGAGATTTCGGGATACGCGTTCAGCGAAGAGTCTGGCGGTCTCTTGCGATTGTAGCTTTTCGACGTTAAATTTTCTCACAGTAATTCTTCTTTGTTGCTCAGATTGGGATATCCGCATTCGTACCTTGGCTACAACAAGGTAATGATCCGAGTCTATGTTGGCCGCTCGGAAGGTCCGGACATCCAGAATACTGGAGGCATGCCTTGCGTCGATCGCAATATGATCAATTTGGTTGATCGTGACATGATCATTGGACCGCCATGTCTGCTTATGAATATCGAGATGAGGAAACCATGTGCTTGCTATGGTGACATTTCGCTCCACAGCGAAATCAATTAGCCTTAGTCCGTTATCAGACGTGGTGTCGTGTAGGCTATGCTTACCGACTGCTCTACCGAAGACGTCCTCCTTTCCTATTTTGGCGTTAAAATCGCCCAATACGATCTTAACGTCGTATTTAGGACATTGCTCGTATGTTTTGTCGAGGAGCTCGTAGAAACACTCTTTGGAGGCAGGGTCCTTTTCTTCTGTGGGGGCATGAACACATATTAGGCTTATGTTAGCGAATTTAGCCTTGATCCGGATAGTCATAATACGCTCGCTCACGTGTCGGAAGCTTAAGACTTCTTGCCTAAGTCTGCCGCGTATGACGAATCCGCATCCGAATAAGCGTTGCCTGTTGCCTCTGTAGCAATCACCGTAGTAGATGTCACAGTTTTTCATCCTCTTTTTGCCTGGCCCATCCCATCGCACTTCCTGGATGGCGGTAATATCTGCTTTATAGCAGTCTAGGGCCTCTGCTAGTTGTTCGGCTGCACGTGGTCTGTAAAGGGACAGAACATTCCACGTACAGATCCGAAGGTCGTTGTCCTTATTTCGTTTGCTGGGGTCGTCATTAGTTGGGTCATCCTTATCCGAGGCTTTTGGTTGTTTCGGAACCATCGATTTTTTACGTGGTAGGGAAGTTACCCCGACGGCACAACCCCCAACCTGGAGGGCCAGTTCCTTAATTATTCCCCTAGGATAGGGGGCCGGGTACACCGGTGCCAGTAGTCCACTACGGGCGTATGAGCGCTGCCGTTGGCCCATTAAGGGCTCCTCCGCCACCATCTCTATTCCAATGTCCTGACCAACATTGGAAATTCCTTACCGACCTGTGATCCGAATACGTCGAAGCAGCTCGCGCAAGGTATTCACTAAGTTCAACCTAACTGGAACTATAGACGCCACCGTTGACTCCGTCTAGGGAATTCGTCCGCTGCCGCCTGGAACAGGAAGAAGTGCTCTAGTGAGAAAAGCACTCTTCCCCCCCTCTCTCATCTGCTGCCACCAAGAATCCGCCAAACGGGGTTGGTTACCCATTTCTTGGATTAAGGTACTAGGCACCCGGCTGTCACCGCGTGGAGGTTGAGAGTAGGAGTTAGTAGGCCTCAGCTGAGTGAAAACGCTTGTGTTTTCATATGATCGCATGCACTACCGATCGACATAACTTCTAGAAAAACATCTTCTTCCCAGCATGACCTGAAAGGCATGGTAACTTGGAAGTTTTTGTCAAATAGTCCCAATAAGGTATATTCAACATTTTTGGAGACATTTTAAAATTATTCAGAATGGACCCCACGTTTTTAACTGAAGCACTGTAAGATTGATTTAAGGTTGCACGGCTGCACTAGCTGCCAGTTACCTGCAATGATATCGAGGGATGTCGACTAAAAAAGAATGTCCAGTGCTGCAGAGGCTGTCGTTCGAGTACAAACAAGCCGATTGTTGAACTTCGTTTAAATTATCGCGGTTGATGGATTTATCTAAGACAGTTCACTCCAACAGACAACCACCCCATACGTGAGTATCGGCCTTAATATTTTCACAGAGCTAAGGCGTCTAAAGTGACAAAAAAAACCTTTAAGGGCATTATGCAAAAAGATTTCAAGACCAGTTTGCAGGCCCCCATTGGATGCAGCTGCAGAATATTTCCATTTTTGACAGACCAAGGGCTCTTACGAAGAAAAATAAATGTTTCCATTGAATTTACATTATGCTTTCGGAAATTTTATGTATCCTTTCAACGAGGTTGGAATTTCATTTTGTACTATTTTGCTGATGTTGTACGTAGACAGATACTGTGTGTGTGCTGTCGACATCTTGTGCCAAAAAGGAGTTTACGTTGACGTATAGTTGTATAGTGTTTTCTAGGTACGAGTTACCTCAACATCAAATATTGAATTTAATATCTTGAAGCGGTTGTTCGAAGCCCAACATGCTGTCAGAAGGACATAGGGATCTCTGTTCAGAGCGTGTGTATGTAAACAGATTACAAAAGCTGCGACGTTGAGTCTTACATATAAAGTTAAATATTGGTTTGTAGGTTTCTCGTACATTATTCTGTGTTGCAAGGGAAATTTATTCATAAATAAAATGCTTGTTCTCCTGTTTGTCCTGCCAAAAGGAGCATTATGCAAATAATGGAAAAATGCTCTCTATGTTTGCTTTAATATAATTTTTCTTTTTTTCTCATTTATTTTGAAGTTTTGAAATATTTGCATTAGCTATGGAATAAAATAAGGAATTGCCGGTGGTAGGTTCTTAGCTTGTCAAGACTTTTAGGTAGTTCGAGGAATGGGTTCGCGGTTGAAAGTCAGAAAACTGGTGACGAGAGAAGTCTGTGATTGCTCATTCACTGCAATGACTGTTGTTTAGTAATCCGTGTTTTGAGAAGGGCGAACCTTTTAAAGTAGATTACGAAAAGGATGAAATAACGGCTTAATTTTAAATTCAAATTTTGGTGAGACATCAAGCTTTCGGGCATATCTGTTTTGAGAAGGCTTCTGACAAAAATGAATTGGATCAGCATTGGATTCTAAAAAAGATTGTTTCAACAAATGGTAAGTGCAAATAAAGGATTTTCAAGTTCAAGGCGTGGTACAAAAAAGCTCAAACCATCACTATTGATACTGTTAGAAGTTATTGGTGGCGTTTTTGTTTAATATAACACGAAACTTAATTGCAAATGACTACGCTGACAATATTTGCTTGCTTTTCTATAGGATAATGGTCAGCCACCAAACTGTCCTCAGCGAACATAGAGGCTGTAGGCATTTAATATTTCATCGTTAACGCCTATATGTACTTCAAGGGAAGAATATTTCAACTAGAAGTTTTAGCCATTAGCTAACTATCTTCGATTCAACCCCCAGGATGAGATACCTATATCCATGTTGACAGTAAGAGCAATCAACTCTTCTGACTATTATTTGCCTTGGCGTAGTGGAAGAGCTTAAGCATCATCCAATGATCTGAAGAGCGATGCCGGAGGTTATATACGAGTGGCTAGGACACTACTTAAAAATATTTCCACAGGTTCAACCATGCCGGTAAGGTCAAGGGGAGCGGGTGCAACCAAAGGCGGTCAGCCAAGGTAAGGTACGCACCGAAACTTGCATGGCTGAGGGTGAACTCAGTCGCTGATGTAAGACTCTAGATACCTGGGGGCCTCTTGTTTTTTTTATCAATTCCTCTTTGCTCTACAAATGCGGAGAGTACAAACCGACTTTCCCCCCCCCCATATTCGTGGGTCCAAAAATTAATAAAATTAATAAAAAGCAAACAATAACATAGGAATGCGTGTGTTAGAATCGGGGACCCAAAAACTTCAAAAAAATGATTCTCAGGCAAAACAAAAAACAATAACGGAGGAGACGGAAAGCCTTTTGCTCCAAAATCTGTCAAACAAAACTGCTGCATGCGATAGGGGAAGCGACGCGATAGAGCGATTGACATCGATATTGAGCAGCTAAGTGAAAGGGATCACAGAAGGCTCGATAGCGCTCGTGACCTTCAGGCTCTATATTCCTCGCGGGAGATTTAAGCGGCATGCAGTGGGGTCGGGCATTTTAAAGCCGATGAGACCACACTTGTTCAAGACTGGCTCATGCATGTCGGAATAGAGGATGGCTACATCGTATCCTAAGAACCAGGGTATAGGCACGGCAATGCTCGAGCCAACTGTGACTCTACCAATTCTCGTCAAGCACGAAGCTTGTTGGTGATGCAGCAAATAGAGGCGATGTTGACGTCGAACACCGCAAAACTCTGACGAGTAAACACTAGTTCAGCGGAATCATAGCCACTAGGCGAAGGCGTTGCCAAATTCAAAATTACCGAAGCGATGTCGTGTCGATCTAAGAGCAGTACCTGCAAATAGCAACGTATAATTCCAGCTATGTTTTTTTTTTGAGAGATTTACTGTACTCACTTTTAAAATCTTTTTTTAACTCATTTCTTGAAGTAAAAGCATCTGAACTTTAGGTGGCGCTAAACTTTATCGATGGCATCAGCATTTGAGAAACAAAGCGCAGTAAAAGTACAGTCAGTAAAGGTTGTGAATGCCACCTACGACTGAGATTGAAATTGAAATCAATTCGCCGCAATCACTCGCTATAGTCACTTTGTCTACTCTCTAAATTGTACTCATTTTTGTTTTGTTGTTGCTTTGCGTGTAAGGTTAAAGTGAACTGAGTATAGATTCGTCAAAAAAAAGAAATACCTAGGTACAATGCCTTAGTATATGACAATAAGATGTACGACTTATTAGCAAGAAAAGGCTGCTGGTCAATGGTCGAAAATGCTATTCTATTTAACCCCCATGGATCTTTTGAAATACGGTATAAGTTTGAACTTTCGAATGCTGTCTTTTCCGCTAGTGCCCTGAGAACTAGTATAAGGGTATTAAAATCACTTTGACGCACGCAAATTGTAAGAAAAAAAAGAGTGAATTCCCATTATGGCCGATATACTAAAATAAAAGAAGTGCTAAAGAAATTCCTAGTCCTAGCTGATCATACTAAGGATTTTTAAGTAGTAGGGAACTGTGCAGATGCAGTAGTGACGTAGACGCGGGTGAAGACATTTTCCAGTTCATAGGAACTCGAAGGAGTTTTTGATAACACCGAATACGCCCAAATATACAGATGGATCCAGTACACAGGAGTAGATAATACAACATGTAACTGGATAAAATGTATGCTAGAAGACAAACTAATTAACATCTCACTAGGCAGCAATAAACTTAGGGTCACTGCTGCGAAAGGATGCCCCTAAGGAGGAGTTCTCTCCCCCTCATTGTGGTCTATCGTAGTAAATGAACTACTGAAAATGCTCAGCAACGAAGGCTTTTATGTCCAAGGCTACGCAGATGATATTGCGATATTAATCAGGGGAAAATTCGAAGAAACAATCTCTGAACATAGTTGCTGGCTGGTGCCAAAAGGGCGGCCTTAACGTCAACCCATAAAAGAGCACAATAGTTGTATTCACCAAAAGTAGAAAGCGAGAAAGATTAAAAGCACCCACACTCTTTGGTAAAACAATAGAATTCAAATACCTTGGCCTAACACTAGATGAAAAACTCACCTGGAATTCTCACCTTACAATAGCCATAGACAAAGCCAGGATCTCATTATGGACCAGCAAAAGTCTCAGTGGTAGGAATTGGGGCCTAATTGGGCCTAATTGGGCCCTTGCTATGGCTCTACACTGCAATAGCAAAGCAAATTGTCACAATTGCAACACTAGTGTGGTGGCAAAAAACAAAGCAAAGGTCTATACAGGACAGGCTCAATAAACTACAAAGACTAGCCTGTGTATCCACAACAGGTGCAATGAAAACTGCTCCTACTGCGGCGCTGAAGGTTATTCTTAACCTACCACCACCACATCTTTATATAAAGAAAGAAGCTATGGTTAACGCCTTTATGCTCATCGCAAAAGATAACTCAAACTCCAAACTAGTTCACTCGGATATTGCGCATGAACCCAACAACAATGAATTACAAGGAATAACAATATTACGGACAAATGTCTGCTAAGATTCAATTTCAGTCACAACTTTAAGGTTACATTCCCAGATCGCAATAACTGGGAACAGAACAATTACATTTTGCAATAACTCTCATATATGGTACACAGACAGATCCAAGACAGATGAAGGAATTGGGGCTAGAGTATACGGCGCTACTACGAAAACCTTCATTCACTCGTGCATGGAAAATAGTAACTCTGTATTCCAAGCAGAAGTAATCGCCATAATAAACAGACTTATAACCAACAAGAACATTTATATTCTTTCAGATAGCAAGGCTGCTCTACTGGCAACTAGGGCTTATAAAATAACATCCAAACTAGTATGGGACTGCCTTCAACTGCTCATATCACTAGCCAGCACAAACAGAGTTCATTTCATTTGGGTGCCAGGACACAGTGGATATGAATGAAAACACAGTGAAGAATGAAAAAGCTGACCTGCTGGCCAGAACAGGAGCTGCGTCAAATTTTATGATGCCAAGACCATTCTGTGGATTACCAGTGAGTACAACAAAAAGCTGTATCAAAAAGTGGCTAGAAGAAAAATCACATCATTACTGGGTAGAAACTGAAGGTAACAGACAACCCAAGATCTTCCTGCCAAATACTTCCCTCAAAAGAACGAAACAACTTCTACAATTAACTAGGAGTTAGATTCGAATAGCCACAGGTTTCATTACAGGGCACTGTCGAGTGAAAAAACATCTCGTGGCTATGGAAATAGCACAAGACAGCATCTGCAGAATGTGCAACAAAGACGAAGAATCAGCAGAGCACATCTTATGTCATTGTAACTATCTAGACAGTTACAAGCTCACTCAAAAGCATAGTAGAGTTCACCAAATCGGGTATATTGAGTGAGCTTTAAGATCAGAGGAAGTCACAATAGGCCCAATGTGGCTGCAGTGATAAGGTGGCCTAATCCCACCTCTTCAACAATCTACATGACGATATTTCCCAGTACTGACCGACAGTCAGTCAGCGACTTGGCGAATATCAGCGAGTTCGGCTTCAGAAAGTTCCAGTGGTTAAGAAAGAAAGAACAACTAGCATTACTAAAAATTGACAGCGGCTCGTTGTTCTGTTTTTGTCTGTATTGAGCAGTACGACGGCAGTATTCGATAAGAAGATATCCCTTTTTCCTTTTTCATAAATATGGCGTTTGATGGAAGCGTTCTATAGGCTATAAAGTTGGAGTATATCACTATACTTCGAGAACAATCATCTTCTTTGGAACAGCGTTAAAGTTCCAACGAATATTCAGTTTTCGAAGCCAAAAGATATCAGCCAGCTGGACATCTACTCATGTATCCCTTTGCCATTTACATACAACTAGATTTTTTACTGCATGCATTATTGACCTGACCCCAAGCATTGAAAAGCTATAACTTTTGCTCGGATTCCTTTCCACGCTAGGCATCGTCATGAATTGGGTTATAAAAAATTATCACGAAGAATACGTTCGACATCTTCTGGCATTTTCCGCATTGAATTTCCCAAACACAAAACTGCGCACACAACCGTACCGAACTTTTTTTTTAAGCTCAATAGTTATTGTGAAATGTTGCATAAATGGCGTCCTACCGCATTCGTATTCGTCGACAGAGTCGCTATCGCCATCGTAGTCGAATGCTTTTATAGTCGACCTTTTTTTTCCGCCAACCCTTACCCCTGCTGGAGTAGGAGCTTCCTGCACCATACGCCACACACAGTTGGTCCAATCTTTTATTTCGAACATATAGTATAGTACTTGTTGGATTTTACTTTTCGTTGCATGAAATATTAAAAAATAGGATAAATGCCAGGAAATTTTTTTTCTTTCCGATTTAATTTTTTTCCTGAGCAACTTTGACGTACAAAAAGAGGTCGGCTGGGGGTGGCCGGCATCAGGTTGAAGGTTAGTGGCAAAATTGTTGACCAAGTTGATAGCTTGGACTTTTACTGCTGTAGGTAACCAGGATGTGATCCTGAACAGTTCGCTGCACAATTGTAGAAAATTTACATTGTCTGCGAGTATAACTGTATTCAGGACAGTTGATGCTGACGCTGTTCCTCCATTACTGGGCCCAGGCAGTATCTATTGAAATTCAAGGCGGCTGTACAATGCGTGGACGAGATGGAGATGAAGATGAATGTACGCTGCCGGGGAAAGAGTAGGTATAGGTAAATGGCGATACGATGATTGCATTTGAGAACTTCCAATGGGTGCAGGCTTTTTTGTTCCATGTTCCATATTACTAGCACTTTGTATTTCCATTAACAGGAAACTGAATGCGGCTAATAAAAAAAGAAATACTGGAGTGGAGTACCTTTCTACTCTTGGGAATGAGCCAGTTGCTGGGGCTGAGAGATATGTATGCATTTAAAAAAAAAAAACTATCATGGTGCAGTGGGTATGCACTCTGAATAAGATGAAGTCCTTAATGAAAAAGTTTTCATTCAACAACGAGTCGTTAGCCAGGAATTTTTCTTTGGAATTTTCTACGGAAAAGACTGCAATCCTGATAAGGGGAGGCAGAAGCTAGTGTGTAGTGAGTGAAAACTTTTGTAGATTAATGACTGGTTGAAGAATGTGTTTCTCTGATGAGGATAGTTTTGTTAGGCAGGCGGTTAGCAGTTTTCAAACTCTGTGGGAAATTTATTGATGAAGCTTAAGTTAAAGTATTTAGCAGTCGATCTAATGGCTTTAAGATTATACAAGCTTACTATACATAAAAATTTAAATTCGTTATTTTTGTTTATTATGCCCTTTTTTGTTATTGGTATCGTTTTAGCTTGTCATTTGTCGTGAGTGGTGAGTTTTTGTGTACTTACATATGTATGTCTTCGTTTCGATGATAAGGACCAAAGAAATCGTCAAAGAGATAAGCTGGCAATTATTCGACTTATTTTTGAGAAGTGGGTGCAGCGTCTAAAAACATTGCATATACCAGGTTATTTTATCACAGTCGATGAACAATTGTTACCCTTTCTTCACTGTTTACGCAATACATTCCGTCAAAACTAGCCAAATATGCCATTCATTTTCGATCACAATTTACGCGTATGCCTTCTATCATATGTCCCCAAAAAACGTCGTTTTGTCACATTGCTCACCACTTATCATTTAAATGTTCATATTGATACCAGCGGTAGAGAGACATAACCGGATATCATAAAGTTTTATAATATAACTAAGGGTGGTGTTGATGTCTTGGAAAAGTTCCTTGGAGCCTATCGCTGCAAAAGAAAAGTAAATAGATGGCCTGTAGCTCTCTTTTTCAATATGCTTGATATTTCTGGCAGCGATGCTTTTATAATTTCCAAGAAATTGGACCCTGAATGGAATTTTCAAAACAAAAAAAAAAAAAAAAAATTAAGGAAAAGATTGTTTTTGATTGAAGTCGGCCAATCATTGTGCTACCCCTATATTGAACAACGTAAAAATAACCCACGTGCTCCAAATCTTAAAATCGTTTGAATTATTTTCGCTAAGATAAACCTATGTATTAGTATAATTTTCGGGAACAAATTTCAAACAGTGTACAATTTATGCTACACCAACTTATTTGCATGTAAAAATAAGATACGTATTAGGGTTAAGATAATTTCCCAGTAAAGATTCTGTAGATTTTCTTATTTTGGTGCAAAGTATCTTGTGCAGGCTTGACCAATAACAAGACTTTATTACTTTAAGAAGAATGCAATGAGAAGTATAATACTTTGATATGCAGGTATACTTTCTGAGTTACGCTGTGCAAAAAAAAAAAAAACCAATAAACTGTACAGCTGTAAAAGATATCAAAATCGGTCTTATACGAACATATCACCATAGACGCATATGTACTCTATTACCATAAGCGCCTTTGAAGATAGAGGGCCATACATTTTTACAAATATTCTTTGACTGTGAGTGCATAAGTCCAACTCTTAACTAAAAAAAATTGCAATGGTCTTGGATTCTACTCAAAAAGAAGCTATATTATTTCAAACTCGGTTTTGAGCGATTTTAAGTATATTTCTTCCATGGGCTGCTGCAATTCACCAATTCTTATATTCAGGTCTCCTACTCATAGTACAATAGGATTAATTATATTAGCCGTGTCTTTTTTTTAACCTAGCCAGCCAGTAGTTGCTAGTAAAGTCAAATTTTATACTTGAAACAAATACAAACACCGGCTGGCTAGTACTCTTGATTTAATCCCCAGCCAAAAGTGACTGGCTGGGAATTTCGTGATGGATAATTTGAGGCCATACCCATGAATATACAATCGATACGCACCACCTCTTCATCGATTTCAAAGTTGCCTATGATAGCGTGTATAGAGACGAATTATACAGAGCCATGTCTAGTCTTGCCATCACTGCCAAGCTCCTCCGTTTGTGCAGACTGACGATGGAGAACTCTCGGTGCTCCATCAAAGTCGGTAAGAATATAACCGAACCGTTCGATGTCAGGAAATGTCTTAGACAAGGGGACGCGCTATCATGTGATCTCTTTAACATAGTACTTGAGAGAATTGTACGAAACTCACAAGCCAACACCGAAAGTACAATCTTTTACAAGTCTGTACAACTAATCGCTTACGCCGATGACATTGACATAATCGGAAGAACTCAGCGGGCCATCAATGGGGCATTTACGAGTATTGAGATCGAGGCAGCAAAGATGGGTCCAGCGGTCAATGAAAGCAAAACAAAATATATGCTGTTTACAAAAAAGGACACCCAACACCGGCATCTTAGACAGAACGCCACAATAGACAGATATAATTTTGATGTAGTAAAGGATTTTGTCTACCTAGGCTCTATGGTCAGCTCTGGAAATGACATCAGTAGGGAGGTCACACGAAGAATTACTCTTTATAAGACACTAATCATCCCAGCCCTACTGTATGGTGCAGAGGCATGGGCTTTGACAAAACCGGATGAGGATGCCCTTGGTTAATTTGAGAGAGAAGTTCTTCGAGCGATCTTTGGTCCCGTCGGCATAGACGGTGAGTGAAGGAGAAGGTACGATGTCGAACTATTCGGCCTGTACAAAGACATGGACTTAGCCAGAAGAGTTCACATATAGCGACTAAGATTGCTGGGTCATTTAGATCGAATGGAGCCTAACGTTCCCGCCAAGAAAATTTTTGAACTCACACCGGATGGACGACGCAGTAGAGGATGACCTTGTGGCAGGTGGCGCAAACACGTGGAGGGGGACCTCAACCAACTTGGCGTGTGCAACTGGAGGCAGCTGGCTCGTAACCGTGCCGGCTGGAGAGGTTTGTTGCTTGAGGCCCAGGTCCACCCCGGACTGTAGCGCCACCTAAGTAAGTAAGTAAGTAATTTCAGGCGACGCAAAACCGAATATTTTTTAGTTATTTGTTGTTACTGCCACTGCGAAGTTGCTTGGTTCCTAGTAGTTATATGTTCGTGTAAAATCGGCTGGCTTTGGCTGGCTGCCAAATCGTTTAAATGAACGACTGGCTGGCTGGGTTTAAAAAAAAAAACACTACTATTGTAATATTCTGTTGGGGTTTGTAATTATAAAAGCGTCTTCTTTGTACTTGACCTGTTTATTTATAAACAACTATCAACTTCACTTTCGTTATACTTCAAAATAATGAAATCACTTTATTCTTCATTAATCTAAACTTTACAAATTTACTTTTAATCACAATGTTATTTGTTCTCAACACCAATTTGCAAATAATAATTCTCACAGTAATCGGACTTGTTCTTCGCTATTTTCACCTCTATTGACTGTGTGTTCTCCGGTAGTGGTTGGTGCATTTATACCAAATACAAGAACCTCTACAATATTTTCGAACATGCTAGATGTCACTTGGGTGAATTGTGGAATGTGAAATGTGTAACAAACTGCAAGCTTCCTATCTTTGTTCCATAGGGATTATTTGGGCTAATGCTCTTCCGAGGGTGGATATCAAGTCTAAAGTTTTAATTAGAAAGGACGGTAGACTGATAGGTCGGAGATCCTTTGGTTCCAAGTGCGAGCTCTTTTGTGCCTTAGGTATGAAGATGATTTTAACCTCAGTCCATAATTTTGGAATGTAGACCAAATTTAGACAGCCTGACATGATAACTTTGAGCCATGGAAGCACAATGTCCTCGCATTGCTGAATTTCTGCAGGAATAATACCGTCATGTTTTGGGGACTTGAAACTGACTTTTTAGAAAGCGGATGAAGATATCCTTGGTCGCGTCGAGAGAACAATTTTCCGTTAGATATTCGGTCCGGTTTGCGTTGACGGGTTTTGGAGGAGAAGATTCAACGACGAACTATACGAGCTGTACTGCTGACCGCGATGGCACCGAACTGGATGTGTGCCGCAGAATCGGGAAGGCTAAAGCTGCGTTCGGAGTGCTATCGAAAATATTGAGAAACAATGTTCTCAGTTTAAGAACCAAGCTGCGACTGTTCCGCTCCAACGTAGAATCGGTGCTGCTTTATGTGTACAGTACCTGGGAGGTGGATACCATTAACACACACAAGCTGCAAGACTTCGTAAGCAAGTGTTTAAAAATCATCTAAAGGTGTTTTTGATCCAACCGTATCTCCAACGAATAACTTTATATGAGAACGGGCCAAGAACCTATGAACATTACTATATGAAGCAGAAAGTGGCACTGGATTGGGCACACTCAAGGGCGTGAAGACAACTCCATTGCGAAATACGGCATGCAGTAGAATCCGATCACCCAAGCTGGTACAATAGAGTGACGCCCTATGCCAACGTGGCACAGAACAGTCGAGGAGGAATCGAGCTCTTTAGGAATGAGTTGGAGGCAGCTTAAAGGCGTTGCAGGTCTCTGGACAACCGCGCAGATGTGGTTGATGCCCTATGCCCTCGAGGGGATAAAGGATTTAAAAAAAAAAAAACAAATAAAATATAAAAAAATTAATATCTCACTAAAACTTAAATGCCCGACGCCTTGGATTTGATTTAGAAAACATTTTGATTTCATATGAAATAAATACGGGGTAGTTTTATACTAGCAGATCTTGTACATAAATTTGTAGTTTTAACAAATGAAGAAACTATTTCTGTAATGAAAGACATTCATTACCAACCAATCGCTTTGCATATATGTAATACTCGTATATTTGTAATTAATGTACTGAAATTAAATTGTTTTTTTTTAATGCACTGAACACACAACAACTATTTATTCATATAAGCTCCGGAACATTATTGAGGGTAATTTGGAAAATATTTAAAAAAATAAACAAGTCTACTCACGATTTTTGTTTTTAGAGATATATCTTCCGTGGCAATGGCGCAGAAAAAAAGTTAATATTTAAAGAACAATAAATAAATTCGTAATAAAAACTGATATGTATCATCTGTTGCCGCAAGGTAAAACCGCCTAAGTCAAGTTAGAACAAAACTGAGTTAAGGATGCTAGAAGATGCTGTACTATTCGAAGTTTATGCTACCTAATTTTCACTTTATTACCTGTTATCCTTACTGAGTTATAGACAAAGGAACAAAACTAAAATTCCAAATTCCCATTCGTTTTCGAGAAAAACGAAAACTTTAAACTTCTTTTCTAAAAATCTGTGAAAATCGAATTTGGCGGTTTTACCTTGTGGTTGTGGCCACAGATATATCATACATCATGCATTTAAGGGCTAACTTTTGTCATTTCGAGGAGCTGGCAGCAATTGACTTCTCAAAACATCAAAATGCTGTCATTGGTCATTATCCTGTCTAAACTAATGTAAACAAATTTAAATTCAATTATATGCTAGGGACATCATTTTAGTTGCATTGTTTTTATGACTTTAGCCGCGAGTTAAGCTATGGTACTTTGTCCCATTGGCGCCACTATGTCTCTGGACCTAAGACAATCATGAAAAAATAATTCAATTGTATGAAAGTGACGCGTCTTAAGCTGTCACAAGAAAACAATCACTAAAATATGATTATCAAAAACACTATCACCTTACATGGAGCACAAACTGAAAACATGACTATCACTTATCACAAATCACCTTAGCCGATTCCACCCCTGGCTTTCTAGCTGTTGAATCAGTTTGTGATCCTTCTCTCTTTCCTCTTTTACTTTTCGAAATTCTGTCTTCAATGTGTGGTTTTCTGTTGTTAGCATACTAACATTTGTTGTTGTTATTTATGCTTCACTTCTTCAAAATCGTCCCTTGTGGATAGATTTTTTATCCTTTTGTTGAGAAGCGCCACCAAAGAGTTACTCATCAGGCTCTTCAAGTCCCGGATTGCCCTTCCTCCGACCTGATCACTAGCTGCCATATTTTCCTGTGAAGTTTCATCTAATTTCCTTTTTGTACTATGTATAGTCGCATTCTTGCTTGCTTTCACTTACCTAGTTTTTCGATGTTGCTAAGAATGTTACTTAAAATGGCATTTAGTTTTATTACACTCAGTTAATCTATATAGAGCGTCGGCAACCCAACATCCAATTTTATCAATTTCTACAAGCACTATTATTCTTTTATTCGTCTCTTTGTATTAATTTGCATTATCAAATATAGACCTGAACGTGTTCGCCCAGTTTTAGTCTCAAATTTCTTAAATTTTCGCACTAGTATCTGTGATTTAGTATCTTAAACTGTTCACAATTTTACTAGGTTACATTTGCACGTCTACTTTCTTTGCCAATTTAATCAAACTCCAAGTAGGTAAGTATTGTAGGCAGCCGTTTTTTTTAATTGAACGTAATCTGGTTATTCTAGATTGAAATTTCAATAAAGATATCCTCAAAACGTATAGAACTGAATTCAGCAGAGCCCAACGGAAATATTGAAGACTCTTATGTGGAAAAATAAAAGAGTACTTTAAAGGGTCTAGCCTTTTTTTTAAAGATAGGTTCGACAGGCGAACCCCACATGCGGATCAGTAGAAATGCGGTGAAGTGGGAGGGTTGTGATCCCTTGTTTTCGGATCATAGCCTCGCTGATAAAAGGAAGAAGAAGAAGAAGGATCGGTTGTTTACCTTTTTCAGTGCAGAATGCTTTAGCTTTTTAGTGCAAGATGTTACAAAAGTAGCGTCAATGCCTAACAGCTCTACTCATATTATCAGACAGAATATATTTTTTGTGGAATACGTATCTTCAACCCTAATCTACCCGGTGACTCTCAGTATCCATTTGCGTTTTCATAGAACTTCTTATTTAAGTTTAACAAGTTACTGCACCCACGTTGCCTGACTTTGTCTCCGCAAGGAAATACTATGTAAAAATGGAATAAATACTTTATAAAGCACTGCCATATCAAAAATATACCGCTTTTCTTTAATGTTTTCCTAATTCACCCAACTGGTAACTCATAGTCAACGGATATTTATCTCGGGCAATAAGAAATGCCATTGCTGAAATAATTCCATCCGCGGTTCAGGATTCTGGAGACATAGTACGTCTCGGTAGAGAAAAAGATGCTTTATGTGTCCTCATGGAAAACACCGGGCTTCAATGCAAATTTGTTGCAAATGCAAGAAGAATATCTGCAACGATCACTCTGAGAAATCAATAATGTACCACACTTGCATATCACTTTGCACTCTCAAACTTTAGAATAGAGACAACACTTGGTGCATTGAGCAATCAGTTGCTCCCGAGAAGGATTATGAACTCTTAACTGAGCGGTGACGCTTGTCTGGAGGGATACATGATAAGATTGTGTCTAATTCCTCTGCTCTGGAAATTTGTAGCAAACGAACATATTTTAACCTTAAAAGGGAAAGGTTGGACAGTGACTGCTTACACTAAAGATGCTATCTCAGCTATTTTTTGTAAGCAAATCACTACGCTAAGAGACAAGATCATCAAATGTGAAAGATACAATTCCCTCCAGACTAATCTGGGAAAAAGATCTGGCTTCAAAGAAAGCATGCATACGCTTTGCATGCACGGTTAAAGAGGCGTTGTTGTGGTTGAAGTGAAATATCTACGTATCTACATGGAATATAACCACCGCGTGGGTGGGTGGCTCTACGGATAAATTTAACCTGAGCTGGATCAAAACCATTCTAACTGCATGGTTAAGCTAAAAAGTTTGTATATCTGTGCCATGTTCGGTGTCAATACATGATTTCTGTTTTAAACCCGTTTTAAGGTCTTTGCTTAGAACCTTACTCATCCAGGGCCTTCAGCGTATCATACGTGTAGGATAAGTTACTATATTTTCAATTATTTCATGTTTCATTGGTACACACACAATAGCTAACGAGGTCAAGTAATGCGATAAGCGCATTCCTTCCGCCTACTATTTCATTTATTTCTTTCCAGTCGTAGTCGCGTCGACGGGAGTCAACGGAACAGGGATAATATTTCTTGTGTTGTTTTCCCGATGACCCATATGTTGGTGTATAAAATGCCGCGGCTAGGCATTCCACGAACGTAGAAGCAACATGTCAGGAGTAAAGATAATCGTGATATTGGCCACTGTATGCGGTGTGGGTTTGGTGGCGACGTTCGCCATAAAAATCATGACGTGGTATCGAATTCTCCACTCGTTTGGCGCGTGGAATTTCTTCTGAGGAGCAAGGACGACGACGGCGATAATGATGACTGGGGAGAGATCGAAAAGACTTCCTTTAACCACGACGGCGGAAGCACCTCGAGCGATTCACCTTAAATTAAAATTTTTTACCTTTTGTTTTGTGAAATAAATTACTCTCTTATTTTATTTTGTTAAATAAATTAAATTTAAAAGCAAATTATGTAAGCAAGTTATGATTATGAATACCCTTAACATATTTTTACACAGGGCGAACATTGGAAAGGATAGATACAGAGAGAAAGATTTGGTGTGGTTTCAAGTCTGAAGCTCAGTTGTTTATGCTTCAGAGAAACTCCGAGGGAGACGTCCAGATAACTGGGGTGATTTTTGTTATTTTTATTTTTGCTTCTGATTCACAGTATGGGATACCTTGATTTACGTTAATTCGATTTAGATTATCCGGTTTTTTACTTCCCAGTTTCGATTAACGTCGTTAAGATTTCGATTTGCGTCGTTTCTTGAAATACAATTTTCTCACGAAATTCCCTCTTTCGTCATTCTTATCTAACCGAGATGCACATTCCACCGATTTCGTGCACAATATCATTCGCAATAAGTCTTTTGCATTGCATTCTCGGTCCCGAAAACGACGTAAATCGAGGTGTAGATGCATTGTTTTTCGCGACCACCGACATCAAAGGCATATCAATCATCCAACAGAACGAAACATTTTTCCAGCCATATGACCAATCTACTGCCAGTGTTATGGGTTTGCAGTTGTGTTCACACAAGCTTTCGCAATTGATCGGACCGACTTTATACAAGTATTGTATATATCGCGAGAAATAAATAAATGCTTGCTGACGTCAGGATTTGAACCATGAACCATTAGCATAGCAATTGACGACATTACCACAACACCATTGCCACTTGAAAACCTGGTTTTGGTGATACTCGTAGTTCTGGGGAATACGTATATCTTTGTGGTATCAAAATGGACCTACTCTTAATGCATCTGCATCCTCGTACAGGCAACCAATCAGACCTTACCTAACCTATGAATCTCAGAGCGTGAAGGCTTATCCGGTTTCCCTTTATTTCGTAGGTATTTGCTGCTGAGCGTCCATGATTATTTCTCAATGAACCTTCATTACCAGCAAATACACAAAACAACAAAATCGCCATGTCGGTTTGCGAATCGTGCCCCATGTGTAATGATTTAGCTACCGAAAGGACTAAGCGCGCAATGTAAATACGTCGACGTAATAGCTATTCTGCATTGCCTATCTGTGGTCAAGGATTCAATTTAAACGCATCATAAGATTAACCTCTCTAGCAGATGTTTCAATATCATTACAACTCTCCTCTTAAACGCATACGGTGCCATTAAAACCTTTAATCCTTTCAGCATCTCTAAGCAAATTGCTCTCACGGCCACCAAAACTGTGTGACTAACCGCAATAGCTAAACGATTTCTGCGGTTTGCGAGTACATACACAGATACTTAGATAGTTGATGTGTTCCACGACTATTTGCTGCGTAAACAAACGACCACGAAGCGGATGGTAGTGGATTGATGCCACATGGCCAAAATTTCACACAAAGCCGGTTCAAATCATTAAAATTGACAGTGAAACCAAAAAGGAAAATGTATGTATGAATGTTAAAAAAAAAGAATGCTTACCCTAAAACAATAGCACACACCAAAACGGACCTTCGGGGCGGGGTTCGGATCAGTAGCCAATCTATCGTCTGTAGTTGTACATCCCATAGCCCAATGGTGTACTGCCCATGGCACGTTCGGTCGCCTTTTCGATGCTGGCGTGAACGCACCGATAGCAGCACACATAGGCCAAACATCACTTGAACAGTATACGACGAAATGCTCGCCGAAAGTCTTTGTTGAATATCGTGTAGATGGCAGGATTCAAGGCCGAGTTCATGTAGCCCAGCCAGAATGCAATAGCAAACGCTGAGTCCGGTATCGTACAGTGCCGGTTGCAGGCCGGCATCAGGATGTACAGGAAGAAGAATGGCAGCCAACAAGCGATGAAGCTGCCCATAATTAAGCCCAGTATTAGAGTTGCACGTTTCTCCTTTTTCCGGGCTATTCGACGTTTCTCCTTCTCGGGATCGCGTGGCTTCTGCACCTTGGGTATAGCCGGTTCTAGTTCAGCCGTTTCGGAGGGTTTATTCACTTTTACTGCAGCCGTTTTCGCTTCGTTGCGTCGCTGATTTTTACGACCGAATATCGGCTGACATAGCCGAAACTTGAGTGGTTTCACTACCGCACATCGACTCACCACTCCCGAGTCCGAGCTCGACGGGTCAAATTCGCTGACCATGTCCGTATCGATGCCAACTGAGAGCGCTCTACAGCGACTTGCTATCACTGGTGATACTTTGAGTTCATTGGGTGACGATGACGATGGGCCGTTATTGTTTAACGTTACTGTCCCCACTTTTGTTGAATTGGACGTGGCTATTGCCGATGATGGTGGCAATGACGCACTCAACTGATTAAATGCATTGTGCGTCGTGGCTATTGTACTGACTTTGAGTGTCTCCTTACCATTGGCATTGATTCCATTGTCATTGCCGTTTAAATAGGGCTCAGGTGGCTGGTGGGTTTCCACTTCGGCAGCCTCACTTGTCGATATATCTGAGGCTAAATCACACGTCACTGTTGGTATGGCCATGATAGCATTTGGCTGTGTTTCGATGGTTGCTATTTGCCTTTGGCTATTGTTATTCGCTGATGAGGTACCAGGCACACTTGGCATCGGAATTGTTCCCTTATTTTTGGATGTTGTGAAACTAGTCACCTGAAAAATAAAAAAGAGAAACGCTATTACTTTTCATTACAGAGGAAGTTATATGGCCTTGATATAAACATCTTTTTAAACTAGATTCACATTCAAGAGGTGGTTGGTCTCTGTCAAACTATTAACATCAAAGGAAAGCTACTGATAAAGGGAAGCAGAGCGTCAGCAACGACAATATCAAGTGAAATTAAATCCCATGATAGCGTGCTCCTCTAACGACGATGACGGTCCTTTCATCACCACGTTCTGAATATCATTAAGACTTTTGTAGCATCATTATCGTTACGAGTACTCTGCCTACACATATGTACATAATACACTTCCTATACCCTCTTCTCCAAGGTGCACTGGGAATGTAATGGATGCCTGCTTGTTTGTCTGCAAGCATGTCAGTAGCTGAAGGGCTCGCTCATTCATTCACTCACTCATCCTTGTTGACTTTTGGCCACGGAGTGTTTGAAAACCGATTAAATTACATCCCAAATTGTCTGAGCTACGAGAGTATCTGACGTATTAAATGAAACTCTGTGTGAGAAACTGAATAAGTTTTAAATATTTCCGTTCAAGATAAATTTCTGTGCGGAGTTGTGGAGCTGAAGCCTGCGGACGGAAGGGGAGTTCGGAAATGAAGTAAATATGTATCATGAGTGCATTTCGCATTTCGCTAGATAATAAAGTTAATTTCTGAAGAATCTTGAGGAAAGCATTTTTTTACTGGAATGTATCGTTTGGTTGCTCGTTGGAGGAGAAAGTTTTCAACTTTCAGATACTTTAAATTTAATTTAATTTTTGATCTTGGCACAGAGGAGCCAAGTCTGGTGGGTTGTTTGTTTTTCGATAGAAAGATTTTTTTCTTTTGTTTATGGATGTCTGAAGCGTAGCAGTTTATATTTTATAGGGTTGGGTTGAGATAGCTACACGCTTACGTTAAACTTTTAATGGAATGTACTGTTGATTCAATTAGAAGCAAAGTGTTTTTTTTTAGGTGAAACTTCTTTAGCGATGGTACAGTAAATTTGCTAGAGTTTCACAAAAATCGGAATGAAATATTATAATCAAACCGCTGGAGTGTAACGAAAACTCAAACGAAAGTGTATAGCATAGATACATGCTCGGGCTTAACGAAAATGCGGGCGGAAGTGTGATTGAAAGTGAGAACGGAAGACTCACATGCTTGGCTGTAATAAACACGAAAACGAAAGACTGCTACATTCATTCATTTGCAGCGCTAATTGTGTTTGTTAAATGAAATCAAAGGCTAAACTCAAAGCATTATAAACGATTCGAGATATTATTTACAAGCGATAATTCGATAGCTAGTAAATTACAAATGTTGAAGTGAAGTGAATCTTGTTTGGCAATAATAAAGTAAATTTATTCGAGTACAACGAAATATGTTATAAAAACGTGAGACACCTACCCTTCTCCAAAAATGGATCCAAAGAGTTTCACTAAATTTAGTACAAGCTGTCACAAAAGTAATGACCCAATTTGATTTAGCTTTAACTTGTTTTCTAAATGGAAAACTATGATTTTATTTTCAATTTTTTGACTTTGGGTTTTGTTCCATTAACAATTGGAAATGATATCGTTCAAATGGTGACCTCTAGAAGAAATACAAACATACTTCCGGGGGTATGTTCTCTCCCTCTTCTTCTTTTTCTTCTTTCTATTTCGGTGAGGTTATGATCCGAAATCAAGGGATCATAACCTGCCTACTTCACCGCATTTCTGCAGATCCGTCTGTGGGTTTCGCATATTTGACTTCAGAAAATATCGGCAGGCCTTTCGATTTTGGATCACTCGGTTACTGAGACCAATCCAATGCCGATGTCGTGGCATTGGTATAATCCAGCCGTTTATAGGCCTACCTCTCCTGCCTCGCGATGTCTTTGGAACGTTCATTGATATCGCCTTTTTAACTAGATTCAAATGATCTCTTCTTTGAACGTGGCAATACCAGCTGAGCCGGTCTCGCTCTATTTTTCGTAAGATGGTTTCCTTGACATGAAGGCTTCCACGGATCTCGAACTTCTTATTCGATCAAGCTTTGCCACTTCGGCTGTCATGTGAAGCATCTTCATCTCAGAGCTTTTGTGCATTGTCCAACATTGTGAACCGTATGTGAGCACTGGACGTACAACTGCGGTGTAGAGCCTTCCTTTCAACTTAAGGTGTATTTTTCAGTCACAGAAGATAGCGGAGTCTTCTCGCCACTTCATCCACTCTACGCGATGACTGATGTCTTCATCACAAGTTGCTTTGCTATTGATCATAGATCCCAGATATTTTAACGTTTCGCACTTGGGAAGCACTGTTCCATTCAAATAAATGTCTGGAATAGGCGTTAGTGGAATGGAGCACAAAGCAAAGTACTTGGGTAGCACAAGTACTTTGTCTTTTTCGAACTGACGCGATACCCGTTTCCCTCCAAAACGTCCACCCACACATCAAGTGCTCGTTGCAGGGACGTGGGAACCTCACTTATGATGGCTCCATCGTCAGCAAAGAATAATTGATGTACCTTGTAGTCCATCAAGGACTGCAATAAGGAGCAAAGGACTTAAGACGGTTCCCTGGTGCACCCGGACTTTGATTGAAATACTTCGGTTACTTCAGCGGGGCATGTTACTCTTGTCTTTGCTCTGTCGTACATGTCCATGATCATCTGTACATAGGTTTCTGGAACCCCTCGATGTCTTAGCACCACCCATATCAGACCTCATGGTTGTCTTTCGAATGCCTTTTCAAAGGCAACCAATACAATACGTAAATCCTTTAAGGAATCACGATGTTTTTCATTTACGATCCCTATATTTGTGATTGCACATGTAGTTGATTTACCCGCGATAAACAACCGGGGGTATGTTATCTGTTTCTTGCTTAGTGTTATCTTTGAGGGATTCAAGAGTGTATGGTTTGTTCACATGTCTATCTCAAAGAAATATGGTACCCCAAATATAGGTAAAGACGATAGCGAGTCATGCGTCATGTGCTCTCTTTAATGTAATACTTGAAAGAATTGTACGAAACTCACAAGCCAACACCGGAGGTACAATCTCTTACATGCTTCTACAACTACTCGTTGTATCACTGTCTATATAGACAGCCAGGCGGCCGTTAAAGCTCTTGACTCTGCTGCAATTAGGTCAAGGCTTGTGAGAAGCTGCAAATCACTCTTAAACGAGATATCTAGAGCCAATGCGGTCACCCACTGCTGGGCACCAGTGCATATGGATATCGAAGGTAACGAAAGTACTGACAAGCTTGCTAGGAAGGGGTCGGCGCTGCACTTATCGCGGTCCCTCTCCTCAGCAGCAACCCCAATTAATTTTTTATGGAAGAAAATAGAGAATGAAGCCACCGGTCGAGCAAACAGACGCTGAGTTCATCTGAAAACATGGGCAATGGCCAGGGTGCTATGGCCAGCCTACAGTAAGAAGAGGTCATTTCTGGCATAATTACTGGACATTGTGCCATCGGCGTTCGCGCGGAGCGACTCGGTGTGCTGCATAACGACTATTGCAGAAGTTGGAGGAACGAAAAATAAATTGAATCTGTTCGTCACCTATTGTGTGACTGCCCTGTCCTATCCGTCAGAAGAATGAGGACTCTTCGTAGTTACTTCTTCTCGGAGCTGGAGGACTTGGGTAATGTTAAGCTGATGGACGTCCTGAGATTCACATAACTTTCTGGATGGTTCTAACAGCGGACTTTCTTTTCAGCGTTTCTATGGTTAAATGATTGGGCACAATGGGCCCGTACTGTTGGTCTGAGTGAGCAGTGACTCTTTGTCACAAGGCACTCATCTACCTAACCTAGCCTTACCTTGTACAACTACTCGCTTACGTCAATGACACTGAATTAGTCGGAAGAACTCAGCGGACCGCAGAGTGGTAAGAGCTAGTGCATACGCTTATGTGAAAACACAAGCATTTTCACTTAGCTCAGGGCTACCAACTCCTATTCCCAGCCCCCACGTGGTGACCTCTGGGAGCAAAGTACCTTGATCGAAGAAATGGGTAACAGACCCCATTTGGAGGATCTTCCGCAGCAGCAGAGAAGAGTGTTCTCTCAGTATAGCACTTCAACTTCGTCCCGATGGCAGCGGATGAATTCGGTGGATGGAGTCAACGGGGGTGTCTCCAGTTCCAGTTAGATTGAACTTAGTGAACACCTTGCGCGAGAAACTTCGACATATTCGGATCACAGGTTGGTAAGGAATTTTGAACGCTAGTCAAGACCTTGGAATAGAGGTAGTGGCGGAAGAGCCTCTTATTGGGCCAACGGCAGCACGGGTGTATCCAGCCCCGCGTCCTAGGGTCACAACAAAAGCAACTGGTCCTCCAGGTTGGGGGCTGTGCCGTCGGGGTAACTTCCCTGCCACGTAAAAAGCACTGCTTAAGAAACAGCTACAAGCCTAGGATAAGGATGATTCAACTGACAACCGTATCAAAGGAAATAAGGGCAAGGACCTTCGGCTCTGTACGTGGAATATTCGGACCTTTAACAGACCATGTGCAGCTGAAAAACTAGGCTCCGGACCGTTATAAAGCATAAAGAGATTGCCATAGAGACAACAAGCAGCGCTTATTTGAATGTGGATTTGCTATACGCGGCAGACTTAGGAAAGAAACCTTAAGCTTCCGACACGTAAGCGACCGTATTATGACAATCCGAATCAAGGCTAAATTCGCTAACATTAGCCTGATATGCGCTCATGCCCCCACGGAAGAAAACGACCCTGCCACCAAAGATTGTTTCTACGAGCTCCTCGACAAAACATATGAGCAATGTCTTAATACGACGTTCAAATCGTATTGGGCGATTTTAACGCCAAAATAGGAGAGGAGGACTCTCTTTGGTAGGGCAGTCGGTAAGCATAGCCTACACGACACCACGTCTGATAACGGACTAAGGCTAATTGATTTCGCTGTGGAGCGAAATGTCACCATAGCAAGCACATGGTTTCCTCATCTCGATATTCATAAGCAGACATGGTGGTCCAATGATCATGTAACGATCAACCAAATTTATCATATCGCAATCGACGCAAAACATGCCTCCAGTATTCTGGATGTCCGGACCTTCCGAGCGGCCAACATAGACTCGGATCATTACCTTGTTGTAGCAACATGCCATCAGAAACGCCGCGACTGATGTGCTGGGTCTTGTAATGGTCAGATTCCGCACTGCGGCTTTTGGCTATCTTCCCCGGCTAAACTGGCAAGTGCAGTTCTTAACAAATCGAGCAATTACCTTACCAACATTTTTCTTGTTGGGGTCCGCACTTGCCTATATGGTGCATGTGTCCCTCAGTGTGGTTTCTCCCCGCCACCCATCTATTTTCTCCCAATGCTGGCTTCGCTAGAGTACACACGCACCAGATTTGGTACATAATCGACCCAAATACCAAGAAGTTTTTTTTAGCTGATCAGCCCATATCATAGCGTAACTATGTACATAAAGATCATCGGATGATAGACCCATAATAATATCCGATCTATAGTCGATAATGTTCCAAGTCTGGTGCTGTGGTCTCTAGAGAGAGGAATCATGCGACGGGGCAAAAAGGGACCATCACACCATAGCTCTTTACCGCTGATCAGGCGAGTGGTCCGCAAGCCACACTCTCTCCATATGGCTAACATCGCAGATGAGCGAAAAAAGAGGAGAAAAATCCGCTAACCGATTTTGGGACAGTGTCATAAGCTAAAGGGATAAAGCCAAAAGCCGTAGGGTGAAAGGCTAGTCTAGTGCGGAAGGTGAACGTGTGCGGAAGGCCAGCTCGGGGTTTTGTTTTAACCTTCCGATAACACATTTAAAATATAAATACACAACAACAGGGGTGTCCTATCGCGGGGACTGTTCATCAGCAACACCTGAGATATTAGATGACAAATACATAGAACGGCAGAAAGATAAATGAAGCCAAATCAAAATCACAGTTAAAATGAAATTGCCTGGGGTGGTAGAGCACCCCTGTTGTCATCGGAAGGTAAATTTTAATCGAGATGCCGTGTAAGTAACGGTGTGCTTTAGCAAAAGAAGAACTAATAAAAGTTAAATTAAATACCAAAAGAAAAATATGGTCATGAAATTTGGGTAGTGACCGAAAGAATAAGATCGCGGATACAAGCTGCCGAAATGAGATTCCTTCGCGGTGTTGTTGGAAGAACTCGTAGGGATCGAGTACGCAACACCAGAGTACGCGAGGCACTCAGTGTTGAGCAGCTACTTCTCCGAATGGAACGATCTATGCTTCAATGGTTTGGTCACGTAGTGCGTATGCCCCCAGACCGGCTTCCAAGACATGCCATGGTTGCCGTTCCATCAGGTAGGTGACTTCGCGGAAGGCCTAGAAATAGATGGTTGGATCAAGTCCGACATCTCTCCTGGAGCCGCTTAGGGATTCCTCGTGATGAATTGGAGTCAATGGCGGAGGATCGAGAAGGATGGAGAATCCACCTGAGCATCCTACTCCCGCGACCCTCATGAAGGATTAGCGGGCCATTGAAAATGAATGAATGAATGAAAAAAGAAAAATATACGTGCATTCATACATGCGTATTTATTTCCGAGACTGATCCAAAAATCGTCTTGTATTCCATTCGTATCCCTTTAAATCTGCAGTCTCTTCGCGAAAATAAAAAAGAAAACACAAAAGTCAAAATAAAGAAAAAACCCAAAAATCCTCTCTCGTTCATTTTACCACCTGCGGCCAAAGTAACTGGCAAACCACGGAAAACGCACAAGCTAAAACACGAAGAAAAACCTCAACTAAGTACACTCCCTTTTAACGGTGAAGACGTGAACCAACGATACAAGGGCGATCCTCCCAAGAGATCAAGCCAAGGAAGGCTTAATCACTAAAGACCTATAAATCTACGGCTTAGCAGCAGATCTGACGTGGCAGCAGTCCACCAGCTAGCAGCGGAGGTACCGTCGGGATAGGGACTTATCGACCAGGAGCAGTAGCAGTTATTATTCGATTTTTTTTATATTATCTATTTTGGCGTTTTTTTTTTTTTTTTTTTTTCCGTTAAGAGTAGTGTAAGATTAATTATCTACGGATTCTTTGAAGAAAGTGTGTCTTTTAAGTTCTTTTTTAATTTTATTTTACTGGGTAGCTTAAAACCCTTCCTTCTTACTTGTGTGACGACGCGGATGCCCAGGTAAGCAAGTACTTCCGTATTTTATTTTTTAACATACATCCCTACATACATTTCACTTCTTTTTTTCATAATAAAGTTAAATTTGTTGCCTTAATATCGGACTTATATCTTATATCGTGTACCTTATATCTTACATCTCATATACGAGTATATACTATGATTATTCTGATAGAGCTTACAGTTTTTTTTTTTCGTAAATTGTCGTTTAAGATGCTACATATTGTAAGTGATTAAAAATATTAAAGTTGTTATAATTCCAGCGCAAGGCTATTTAAACTGAGTGTCTCATTTTGGTGGCAGGGTACCTGATCCACGCAGTAAGTAAAGGAATTACCATTTTCTTTTTGGGTGCCATGAACACACCAGCGAGTGGTTGAAGACCCGCTAGGAGGACAAACACCTGTTCCTCCCGTAGTAGTGTTAGGTACTAATTTTTTTTTTCTTTCGGCATTGTTTTTTTTGTCTCTAACATCTCATTGTATCTTTATCTTTTCCTATTTTCTTTTATTTTCGCATGCATTTTCTTTATGTAATGGGGACTCTCGTATGCTCTGGGGCAAGAATCCACCCTCCGGCGAGCTCAAGCCGATACCAGTAAGGCATGCATCCGCTATAGAGTTGGCGATAGATCCTTTTCTTCTTAATATCCACTGATCCGAACCTTATATCCCTTTCCCCCATGTTTCTTCTTATCATCATGACATTTTACGCTTCCCGCATATTTTCTCATACCCAGTCTCGCTCGCCCACCACCGCGAAACCCCTGGTTTGACGAAGAATGCCGGTGAGTCCATGCAGCAAAACAAGAGGCATACAAAGCGGCGCTGCAAAGGAAGACGAGAGCTGCTCGTGAGCTCTACGAGCAAAAGAGACGGGTAGAACATCGGCTTCTCATCCCAGTCCAGCTTTCTGAAACATGGACTGTATTAAAAGCGGATAAAGACATTCTTGGTCCCTTCGAGAAAAAAATCCTTCGTAAGATGTTCAGTCCCGTTTGCATTGACGGATTTTGGGGCAGAATATTCAATGACGATCTATACGAGCTGTATAGAGACATCGAGCTAGTCAAAAAACTGCGTATTGGACGTCTGAGATGGCTAGAATATGTAGAGCTGATGGACACTAACGCTCCGCCCCGCAGAGTCTTCGGAACTAACCCAGAGGGACAACAGAGTTTCAGGGACATATAAGTTGGAATATTTATATTGTATGCCTTAAGTGCATTTGTTATATTTCAAAGCCGATGAATCACAAATGGAATACCTCATGCTACAAGTGTGCAACAAATTATTGGACGCCTTACGTAACTCTCCATTTCACCACCTCTTGAGTTTCTGTCGAACATGAAAAATCAAAAATAGAGACTCCCTCGGTAGTAACTTCTCTTAAAGCACAGGATTTAATGTACACAAAGGAGTCTTGGATGTACATACTCGTACATATGCTTTTGCGCATCCCCCGCGTCGTATGGAATGTAGAACAAATTTATTGTTGTTTTGTCTTCCAGTTTCGCCAGCTTTGGCATACTTTCTCCCAAGAATATCACATCTCAAACGAAATATTTTCCCTTCAACCCCACGGCGACGTTGATATACGAATACCCTTAGTTTCCGCGTTAGTCTCGCGCTCCAGTATTTCGAATCCTTATGACACTTATGTGACTTATATTGTGAGCGAGGAGACCAAGAGGTAAAATAACTTTAAACCACATTTAAAGGAAACGAAAAAAATATTTGCAAAAGCAACACTCAAGTATGATATCCTTGAAAAGGATATTAAAGACAAAACCACATTTAATTCGATACAAATCCTATGTTGATTAACTTAACGAATGATACTAACTCTTATGTTGGTTATAGCCATGTGGGCGGATAGTTGTCGATTCGTTCATTGTTAAGGATTTCTTTGTAGAATAAGGAGCAGCAGATGAGGGGAGTGTTTTTATATTTCTTATTGATTTTCATTTTATTTTTCTTTGTTTTTAATCTTTTTTTTTCCACCGCCCTAGTTCTTGCTTTTCTGGTTCGTATTTAATCTCAGAGTGATTGAATAAGGTTCTACTAGTAAGAGTAAGACAGACTGACTGCCAGGAGGATATTAGCATTTTTATGAGTTGCTTTATATATACGCATATATATGTATTGGCAGTGTGATGATGGATTGTGTGATGGGTGGGAGTTTTTTTTTTGTTTTTGACTTTTTAATTTTAGAGAAGCATATTCGTCTAGTGGAAATGTTCAAAATCGAGATTACGTTCAGTCGAGGAGTAAGTTTTGTGATACTGTGCTTTCATCTGTCTTTATATTTCGGACAGCAGCACAAATTATGGAGAAGCACTTGAAAATGAAATCAATAAGAAAATTACTACGTGCAGTAGAGTTCGTGTCAAGGAGTGGCAAAACAGATTAATTTGAGTATTTTCAGGACTTGGAAACAAAGTACGTACATAGTTAAGGATATAAGGAGGAAGAATGTTAATGAGATGAATGGGGGTGGATTATGTCAATTTGATACTTATGCCACTAGACAGGCAAAGGAGCTTAGAAAGCAAATGATTGACTGCTACTCTCTCTCAACAACAGGATTTAGAATACGATTAGGGTTGTTGCTTTCTCTATATATCGGTATTGCGGAATACATTGGAAAGCAAGAGGCGTAAAGCTAAAAGGACGATAGGATTACAAATACAGAATTAATTACAGAATTTGTATTCTTCTGATTTATTATTCAGTGGGCGCCGTGGCGCACTGGTTAGCGTGTCGGACCACTGCGCGTGAGGTTCTATGCTCGAATCCCAGAAAACATCAACAATTTTTTTCACGGTTCCACCTCTCGCGAACGTCTGACAAACATCAGAGAGTATTTGTTCTCATGAGAAAGATTCTAAAAAAAAAAAAAATGCTCTTCGGATATGGCACAAAACTATAGGTCCCTTCCATGCCTGCGAAACAAATAACGCACGCAACAAGAGTGCTTGTGTGAAGCTAGGTCTAGGCATTTAACGAACTGTTGCGCCAAATTTGTATTATATACGACTTAACGCAGGTGGAATTCAATATCTGCAGGGATAAATAAATAAATAAATTGGGAAAAGACGTACTTGTAATGATATATGTTAGTTAATTAGTGCATACATTTTTTATTTTTTTATTATTATTATTATTTATATTTTCGGTGTAGTAAATCGCCAGTTTTGATCATTTATTTTTTTTGCAATATTTCTTTGTACACCCCATTAATCGTCCTTCACTTGGCCGCCGAACAAAAGGATTTCTATTTGACGTGACATGCGAAAGGGCTACGTAAAGTTGTCCGTGTGAAAAACACACTCCACTCAAATCTATATTCCAGCCATATTAAGTGTTTGACACTGTATCTTATTTATGGTCATAGCGCGCCCAGTTAGAATAGTACCTTCAATGAGATACATTTTAGGCTATTTATTTGTAATCTAGTCCCGTTGCATCATTTCGCAATAAAATTATAGGAGTTCCAACTTTTAAAATTAGTTTGTGAGATGGAAGACCACTGTCGAGTACTGTATCTACTGAGTAATAAACTTGGATTTGCGC
The DNA here is from genome assembly GCA_945910035.1 of Brachypalpus laphriformis. Taxonomy (NCBI): domain Eukaryota; kingdom Metazoa; phylum Arthropoda; class Insecta; order Diptera; family Syrphidae; genus Brachypalpus; species Brachypalpus laphriformis. The sequence goes on along the minus strand of OX246754.1, from coordinate 193,687,354 downwards.
ATTGAATTTGACGAGCACTAATTCTATCATTTTTTCGAGTTAGTCATTAGTAGAGAATAATGTCACTCTTTCTTTGAATCCCGATAATGCCTTTTTTTAAAGTTGGTGTATTTCAGGGTACACATTATATGTAAGTTGGTCAAACGGTAGTGCATGCGATCATATGAAAACACAAGCGTTTTCACTCAGCTGAGGCCTAACAACTCCTACTCTCAACCTCCACGCGGTGACAGCCGGGTGCCTAGTACCTTAATCCAAGAAATGGGTAACCAACCCCGTTTGGAGGATTCTTGGCGGCAGCAGATGAGAGAGGGGTGGAAGAGTGTTTTTTCACAAGAGCACTTCTTCCTGTTCCAGGCGGCAGCGGACGAATCCCCTAGACGGAGTCAACGGTAGCGCCCATAGTTCCAGTTAGGTTGAACTAAGTGAATACCTTGCGCGAGCTGCTTCGACGTATTCGGATCACAGGTCGGTAAGGAATTTCCAATGTTGGTCAGGACATTGGAATAGAGATGGTGGCGGACGAGCCCTTAATGGGCCAACGGCAGCGCTCATACTCCCGTAGTGGACTACTGGCACCGGTGTACCCGGCCCCTCGTCCTAGGGGAATAATTAAGGAACTGGTCCTCCAGGTTGGGGGTTGTGCCGTCGGAGTAACTTCTCTACCACGTAAAAAACTCATGGTTCCGAAACAACCAAAAGCCTCGGATAAGGATGACTCAACTAATGACGACCCCAGCAAACGAAATAAGGACAACGACCTCCGGATCTGTACGTCGAATGTTCTGTCCCTTTACAGAACACGTGCAGCCGAACAACTAGCAGAGGCCCTAGACTGCTATAAAGCAGATATTACCGCCATCCAGGAAGTGCGATGGGATGGGCCGGGCAAAAAGAGGATGAAAAACTGCGACATCTACTACGGTGATTGCTACAGAGGCAACAGGCAACGCTTATTCGGATGCGGATTTGTCATACGCGGCAGACTTAGGCAAGAAGTCTTAAGCTTCCGACACGTGAGCGAGCGTATTATGACGATCCGGATCAAGGCTAAATTCGTTAGCATAAGCCTTATATGTGTTCATGCCCCCACAGAAGAAAAGGACTCTGCCACCAAAGAGTTCTACGAGATCCTCGACAAAACATACGAGCAATGTCCTAAATACGACGTTAAAATCGTATTGGGCGATTTTAACGCCAAAATAGGAAAGGAGGACGTCTTTGGTAGGGCAGTCGGTAAGTATAGCCTACACGACACCACGTCTGATAACGGACTAAGGCTAATTGATTTCGCTGTGGAGCGAAATGTCACCATAGCAAGCACATGGTTTCCTCATCTCGATATTCATAAGCAGACATGGCGGTCCAATGATCATGTAACGATCAACCAAATTGATTATATTGTGATCGACGCAAGGCATGCCTCCGGTATTCGGGATGTCCGGACCTTCTGAGCGGCCAACATAGACTCGGATCATTACCTTGTTGTAGCCAAGGTACGAATGCGGATATCCCAATCTGAGCAACAAAGAAGAATTACTGTGAGAAAATTTAACGTCGAAAAGCTACAATCGCAAGAGACCGCCAACTCTCAATTACGCCTATGCCGCCAGCATCAAGCACTGAAGACCAGTGGCAACGCTGCCAACATGCCATCAGAAACGCCGCGACTGATGTGCTGGGTCTCGCTCGCCCACCACCGCGAAACCCCTGGTTTGACGAAGAATGCCGGCGAGTGCATGCAGCAAAACAAGAGGCATACAAAGCGGCGCTGCAAAGGAAGACGAGAGCTGCTCGTGAGCTCTACGAGCAAAAGAGACGGGAAGAACATCGGCTTCTCCAAAAGAAGAAGAAAGAGCATGAGAAGCGCGCGTTTGAGAATATCGAGAGTCTATACTCCAGGAACAATGTACGGAAGTTTTACCAAAACAGAAACCTTTTACAGAAACCTGTAGAGATGAAAATGGAAATCTTGTAGTAGAATCACAGTCGGTGCTGAGAATATGGAAAAACTACTTCTGCAGACTGTATAACGGCGACGAAGACCAACATCCCGCTGTCAGGCAGAATGAACCATTTAACATAGACGATGATAGTCAAAATTTCCGTCCGCCTGACCAAAACGAAGTGAGGATATCAATATCTAAGCTAAAATCGAACAAGGCTGCTAGACCTGACGGCTTACCGGCCGAACTTCTCAAGACAGGTGGGGATGAATTGGTAGAGTGCATACACCAACTCATCTCTAAGATTTGGTCAGACGAGTGTATGCCTGATGAATGGAATCTCAGCATCGTTTGCCCGATCCACAAGAAAGGAGACCCCCTCAACTGCGCCAATTATAGAGGCATCAGTCTCCTCAACATCGCATACAATATCTTTTCTGCGATATTGTGTGAACGCCTGAAACCTTTTATGAACAGCCTGATTGGACCCTATCAGTGCGGTTTCAGGTCGGGAAAGTCCACCATCCATCAAATCTTCACACTTCGGCAGATCCTGGAGAAAACCCAAGAATTCCAAATCGATACTCACCACCTCTTTATCGATTTCAAGACCGCCTATGACAGCATCTATAGAGAAGAGCCATGTCTAGTTTTGGCATCCCTACCAAACTTGTCCGTCTGTGCAGGCTGACTATGGAGAACGCTCGCTGCTCCATCAAGGTCGTCAATGACCTCACCGAGACCTTTGATGTCAAAAAAGGCTTTAGACAAGGTGACGCGCTGTCATGTGACTTCTTCAATATTGTACTTGAACGGATTGTGCGGAACTCAAAAGCCAACACCGGAGGCACAATCTATTACAAGTCTGTACAACTGCTTGCATACGACGACGATATAGACATTATCGGAAGAACTCAGCGGGCTGTCACCGGTGCGTTTGCAAGCATTGAGGCGGAAGCGGCCAAAATGGGTTTAGCGATAAACGAGGGCAAAACCAAGTAAATGCTGTCAAAAAAAAGGGAAAATCAACACCGACGAATTGGACAGAACGTCACAGTGGGCAGCTATAACTTCGAGGTAGTAAGGGCTTTGTCTACCTTGGCTCTGCCAAGGTACAAGCAAAATCAGTGCCGAAATCAATCGAAGAATAACTCTTGCCAATCGCTGTTTTTTGGGGCTTATAAGGCAATTCAACAGTAGAGCCCTATCTCGAACAACTAAGGAGACTCTATATAAGACCTTGATCATCCCAGTCCTGCTTTACGGTGCTGAAACATGGACTTTATTATAAGAGGATGAAGATATCCTTGGTCGCTTCGAGAGAAAAATTCTTCGTAAGATTTTCGGTCCCGTTTGTGTTGACGGGTTTTGGAGGAAAAGATTCAATCACGAACTATACGAGCTGTACAGCGACATCGACCTAGTCAAAAAAAAACTGCGTATTGGACGTCTGGGATGGCTAGGACATGTAGAGCGAATGGACACCTACGCTCCGGTCCACAGAGTCTTGGAATCTAACCCCGAGGGCCGACGCAGTAGAGGGAATCATCGCCGTAGGTGGCGCGCACAAGTTCAAGGGGACCTCGACCAACTTGGAGTGCGCAACTGGAGGCAACTAGCTATAGACCGAGCCAAGTGGAGAGCTATGTAGGTTGGTTCACCCCGAACTGTAGCGCCACCTAAGTAAGTAAGTATTATATGTCAGTTGTTGATGGTCGGTGACTAAAGCAAAAACAAATCCCATATAAAAGCATCTATTATTAAGAGTATCAAGAGAGTTATATTGTTAAGTACAGACGTTGAGTGAAACCCTTTTCCGGTTAAGTCACTAATTGGTTGAGTGGCTAAGGAAGGATCTGTGATAGGACTCGAGTTAAGTCGGTCGAAGCGATTGGAGTGCTGGTCGATGCACCACAGATTCGGGTTTAAAGATAGAGAAAAAAAAAAGATATTAGAATTATCATACATAAGTATCTACATATCACTACTGAGAGCAATTTTTCCACAATCCATTGATAGCTCTCCATTTCCGACCTTCAGTCAGCAAACAGGCTGTTATCTTCTGAAGAAATAAGTACTCTCATGTTTGTTTTAAGTTCTAGTTTTATTACGTCGGGCCAAAGATACGATCTTTTTAATGATGCATTGACTTTATCAGCTCTAGTTCCCCTCGTCACAACCGGCAATATTTGATGAAAATCTCCTGAGAATAAAACCGTGCAACCACCCGTAGGTGTATTTGTATTTCAATCACACATAGTCCTATCCAGGCCTTCGACGGAAGTTTTATGTGACATAGTATCCTCATCCCAAATTATCAATGAATGGTTCTCTATTATAATAGTTTAGACGTGTTACTTTGTTTTAAAATACGAGACAAGCTTGTACCATCACCACAAGCGTTTAGGGGAAGTTTGAATGTCTCATGTGCCGTTCTTCCCGATTCCAAAAAAGTAGCTGCGATGCCGGATGATGCTACGCCACATTACCACTAGATCTACCAAATTAATTAAGAATGTTTTACTTGTGCTGCCCGAAGTATCGAGGAAAAACATCTTGTCTTCTTTGTTTGTTATGGATAAGAGTAGGGCATCATAAACTGCTCTCTGATCGGGGTTCAAAATTGGTTCTTTATGGTTGAGGGTTTGTAACAGCCGGGATTGATCATATGACATCTCCCTCAATAATTCAGTATTCTTAAGATTTGAATTAGCGTTAACTGGGAAAGGAATCTGTCATGGATTTGCTTGCTAGAGATTCTACTATTTTGTTTATTTGAATTAACACTTCGTGGAATATGTTTTGGTCATAATTTAAATCTTCTATTCCCGGAAATTACAAGTATTCCAAAGACATAACAAGGTCAGTGATTTGCCAGAAAGCAATCAAGATGGAAAATAAGTATCTAAGCGATCCTGCTGAGATGCATAATGCAGATTCCGACATAATTATATCATTTATTTTGAATTGTAAATACACATCAATGCTAGTAATGTTATTCGAACACGGCATGCTTTTGAGTTATGACGTAAAATGTTTTCCGCCTACACTAATTTTTAGTTGGTTACAAATCATTGGTGGCTCTAGGACCAGCTTAAGAGCCACATTACTTCATAGCGGCAACAAATACCCTGCATATTCAGTTTTATTAAAAGATACGTATAAAAACATGCGATTCATTTTAGACTTAATCAAGTAAGTATAAAAACACGAATGGAAAGTTTGTGCTGATTAAAAAGTTGTAGTTCTCTTACTTGGACTACAAGTGGGATAGCAGAGCTACAAGCGACTACTATAACATTAGCGTATGGCTAAAAAGAAACGAATATTTGTGCTGAAAGTCCAATGTAAAATATACTTCTCCCACCGTGAACGATTTTTATATCTAGAAAATGTTTTCCAAAAATAAGCGATGTAGAACTAAAAGAAGGCATCTTTGTTGGCCCACAAATAAGACAATTCATGAAGGATGATAGTTTCGACCAAAAAATTACCAAAAAACAGTTAGCAGTTTAGCTGTCTTCAATTAAGGGATTTTTGGGCAATCGTAAAGCTGATAATGATAAGTTATTGGCAGAAAGCTCGCTACAAAGTATGAAGTTATGGGCTGCCGTATGTCCTTAAAATTGCATTTTTTGCTTTCTTATTTTTACTTTTTTTCCCTCAAATCTTAAAGTGAGTGACGAACAGGGAAAACGTCTTCACCAAGATATTAAACGTCTAAAAGAATGCTACCAGGGAAGATGGATTGCAAACATTTTTTTAGTATTACAACTGGTTCTTAATGCGAGAGCTTTGTTCAAAACACAAGAAGAAAGTTAATTTGCTGTAAATAAATAAAAAAAAAAAAAGTGGTCCGACACACTAACCACTTACACCACTCCCGGCGCCCACTCATGTTGTTTATTTAGTTTATAAAAAAATATTTTATGATCATATGTTTATGAAGGTAAATCATAAATAAAACTATATTATCACCTGTTTCTGTTGACATTTTATCGATTTAATGGACCTATCCAAACATGAAAACGGTACGTGTTAGAATAATTTCAACATCATTTTCGTGATCACCAGGACGAATTTAGTAAAAAGCAGTTATTCTTATCAATGTTAGAAACATCTTTTGTTCATTTGTCACGCAGTGTTATTATTAAGTAGTAGTAACAAGGGCGTTTGTGCCAGCTTTATGCAGGTTATCTTTTTCATAAAGCAAAAGTTTCCAGTTGACCTAGCGAATTGGTATCACAACAGATTGCATTTCGTAAATCAGATAGAATTCCATCTTGCACCGTTATGGAGATCCTCATGTGAACCATGCTAGGGATTAATGTCGTACTGACTTTGGCCGGATTTTTCAGCGCAAATATAAATCTATAGATTAGCTGCCGAGAGTGACACTTTTGCACCTAGGCCACTCTTGTTGTGTGCGTTACATTTTTGCCACGAATGGAAGGGACCTACAGTTTTTTGCTGAATGCGGAGGGCATTTTTGAATTTTTCTCCTGACAACAATACTCTCGAAAGTTTATCAAACGTTCGCAAGATGCGGAGCAAAAATGTAAGTTTTTTTTCGTGCCCCAAAAACTGCACAAAAAAATGCAGGTTTCAAGTTAGTACGGTTCAGAAGTTGCAAGGATGTGAGTGTGCAAACTGATAAACAGACACTCTGTTGGAGTTTCCTGGCTGAAGAACAGTAAAAAGAGGAAAAGAAAAAAACAAAATAGCTATAGTTCTGTGCTAGTGGAACGAACTCCTCTGAATCACCCTGAAGAATTTATAAATTTCATGATGATGATTGGCGGCTTTTCAGACAGGTCGCCCAGATGGTTGAAGAAATACTCTCGAAGGGCTGTCTTCCAGGTACTGCAGAGACTAGGGCATTTGCAAAGGAAGTGGTCTGTATTGCCGCATCCTCTGCAGAGTTCATTTATACTTAGCTGCATTCTCTTCCGGTGGGCCGCCAATAGGTTTTGGCCGGTAATGATACCTACGAGAAGAGCCAAGTTTTGTCTATTTTGAGTAAGGATGAGCTTGGTTTTCATCTTGCCATCTTTTGTCTAGATGCTTCTGGAGAAGGGAGCGCTTTCTATCTTTCTTCTGCTTGTTGTTTGAAGCCAAGTGCTGTATTTGATTTAACAAGTATTAGGGGAGGTAGGACTGAACTTTGGACCATTGACAGGTCTTGTTCTGATCCCTTTCTTGCCAGTTCATCCGCCACCTCGTTCCCTGGAATTCCCTTATGTCCTGGGACCCGCCAGAGTGTTACATGGTGACTTTGGATAAGCATGTTAAGCTCCTCCCGGCAGCGTTTATTAGCTTTGATTTTATAACCGCGAATGAGACGGCCTTTATAGCAGCTAGACTATACATATGTGGTATATCAAAAACAGCGATATCCACAGAGAGCTTGGCATTAAAACAATCGAAGACGAAATCAAAAACTACGCGAGAAAGCATAAAATTCGACTAGAAGTCACATTAATATTACAGTCCTCCAAGTTTTGGATGAAAGAAATTTACTACGCCGTCTACAAAGAACCAAACCTTAAAACTTAGCGCGATAAGTAACTGCGTCGAAACTGCGGAGCTAGCAGGAACTTCTAATGGGAAGGTACCTGCAAAACACGTCATTATTTCGTGAAATTAAAGCTACTTGATAAGTCGAATACTTAGTTGTAGTAAAAATAAAAATAAGTCTGTTTTAAAGGGAGGTTTTTTAGTGGGTAAGAATCTCACACTACTATGAGCACGTGCTGTCGATCCTCATAGCGTGTTTTTGAAGATTTTCACCTACCCTCGAAAAAAAAAATATGTTAATATCAATCTCTTTTTTAGTTATACAAATTTCGTGGATAGTTCTCGTGCCGCCTCTGCTATCGCTAGGACTTCTGCCTGGAACACACTATTGTGGTTCGGGAGCCTTAGTGATATTGCAATATCAGGTTCCGCTGAGTAGATATCCGAACCCACTTCTTCGTTTGTTTTGGACCCGTCAGTGAAGACTGAAATTCTATGCGGGTTAATGGCCCCACCAGTGTTCCCTTGATGGGATGGCCGTTTTGACGTTTAGGCTAAAGTCGGGGTATGGCGGAAGATAGTCTGTGGTGGCGTCTAGGTGAACCCATCTTGAGATGCTGCGGTGGCCCGTGTGGCCCTTTCTCCAAAGGTTGGATTCTTTCAGGCGCAGGGCACTGATCGCAGCTGATTAAGAAATCAAATAAACAAACAAACAAATAAGTCTAGTGGAATCAATGCGAGAATTGTTTCAAGTGCTGTGGTCGGGGTGGTTCTAATGTCACCATGAAGAGGACCACTTCTGTTTTCGCTGGATTAACGTTCAGTCCACAACTTCTTGCCCACTTATGGAGGGTATTCAGGGCAGGGGTAAACACGTAAGGCATTATCTTTCACAAATTCATCCAACTGCTGGGATACGCGGACGATATTGACATCATCGGAAGATCCCGACAAGCCGTTGTAGAGGCATTTACGGCAATTGAAGAGTAGGCAAAACGAGTAGGTCTGGAAGTAAATGAGGACGGGAATATGTTGTTAACAAACAAAAAGTTATCTGCTCAAAACCTTGGACAGAACGTCACTGTTGATGACTGCAACTTCGAGGTAGTTAAGGAGTTTACCTACCTCGGAGCGAGCATAAATCCCACAAATGACACCTTCGTGGAGATCCAACGAAGAATAACCTTAGCAAACCGCTGCTACTTCTGTTTGGCAAAACAATTGGCTTCAAGACTCCTAACTCACCGGAACAAATTAATGTTCTATAGAATGCTGATCTTACCAGTCTTACTTTATGTCGCTGAGTGCTGGACGATAAGTAAGAAAGCGGAGCAAATATTGGGTACCTTTGAGCGAAAAATACTTCGTCGGATATCAGGTCCCACATGCGAGGAGGGCAAATGGAGGAGAAGATACAACCGCGAACTCTATGAGTTGTACCAAGATGTGGATGTAGTTCAAAAAGCCAAGCCTCGTCGACTACATTGACTCGGCCACTTCGAGCAAATGGACAACAACACTCCAGCCAAGAGAATCTTCGAATCTCAACCCCCAGGTTCGAGACGGCAAAAAAGGCCGAACCGCCGGTATAAGGACAGAGCTGTCGCGGATACCAAAAAACTTGGTCTTCACAACTTGAAGCAGCGTGCCCAGGATCGCAGAGGATGGAAGGCAGCCATGTCTTAGGCATAGACTCTCCAAGGGTCGGGAGCCCTTTAAGTAAGTAAGTAAGATCACCCTATTAAGCATGCCATTATTCCACGGCAGTTTGCAGATCCACCTATAGGAGGTATTGTTGCAAGCTGTCTCGTGATAATCCATGCAAGCATATTCGCAGGTACTCCTAAAACATTATTGTGGTGGTGTGCATTTTTCTTAATTGAAATCATAACATTTCATCGTCCTTTTTCTGGACAACTAAGGAATATTCTTTTATAGCATGTCCCTTCTGGCACCATTCTGGCCCGATACCAAATCATCTTTCTTTTAATGGTGTACTACTGTAGAACACTAATATTGTCAGTTTATGATTTCTCCTTTTGACCGTATTGCTTTCACACTATCATTGAGGTCAAAGTGGTCTTATATAATAAAATCGCGTCATAAAAACATGAATACGAATGCAGACACCTCAGGTACACAAAAGCTTTCAATTCCATGATTATTTCGGGATAGCCTCATTCTCTCAACTAAAAACATCCCACCTACATGAATAATTAATCGCAACCAAATTTAAATCATTCATCAATGGGAATAGTGACACAAAATTCAATCCAATTCGTAAAACAATGTTACCGTTATCTATCTGAGAATTCCCACAATCTCACTCGGTTGGAAACCATTCTCAGAACGTCTCAGTTGAGTATATGATGCTCTAACCTATTTCGCAATTTACTTCAACTGCACATTGGTGCAATCTTCCGAAAATTGCGGAAATATCGGAAAACGACATCGAACCGTTTGCCAGATTGAATTTTCTTGCTTTTTATGGTAGCATGGTGGATGTGGTTATTGAGTTTCCTCACAGTGGATTGAATTTGGATTCTGTTCAGGACATGGGATGTTGTATCGCAAACTTGATGTTGGTTAAAGAGGTTGATTGGACGAATGGTTTTCACCTTTTTACTTATTTTAGTATTTGTAGCACTCTGTGGCTTCTATCTAATTTGTTTTGTTTTTTTATTTGGTAACAACAGTAGAGTACAAATTGGTGGCGGATAGATTGGATGGTAATTGAAAAAGGAATTGCTAACATCACATGACCTGCACAAAATTGTACACTTCCGTCATTTGATTAGAAGAAAGAGAGTGGGAGAACAACAAAAGGGTAAACAGGGGGTCATAGTTCCAGCTAACGCTTTATTTTTTTATATAAAAAAAAAAAGGAAACCCAAATCCCAGAGCTCTCAAACTGTCCGGTCTATTGTACTACCAGACAGGAACCTTTTTTGGTGCATTGGTTGAAAAAACTTCGATATCAATGGTTTTGCTTTTTATAATCGGGTAGCTGATGATTGCTGTTCGCCGCCAACACTTAATGAAAAGCTTATCTGGTACTTTTCTTACCTGGTATAAGGATCACCCCAAAAGTTGGGGCGCGCAATATGCTACGGTTTGCAGAGTATATTAGCTAGCGATATGCATTTAATATTGAGGTGTCCGAGGTAACAAATGCGCAAACATATACCGCATCCATCAGTAAGAATGGGATCTGTACTCGCTCAGCTATTACAACAACAGCCAAATTTCTATACCCACTGGTAGAGAGAGGTGGGTAAGCTCTCAGATCATTAAGCTCCCTATGAAAAAGGGATGTATTTATATTTCTTCACACAAATGGAAGGGACCTACAGTTTTGTGCCGTATCCGAAGGGCGATTTTGAGAAGCTTTTTCGTGACAACAATACTCTCGGATGTTTGTCAGACGCTCGCGAGTGGTGATCGTGAAAAAACTTGTTTGGTGTGTTCTGGGATTCGAACATGGAACCTCACGCGCAGTCATCCGACACACTCCGTGCCGTGTTTTCTGGCGTCGTGTGCGCACGCGATCCCCGATCTGTACCATCTTCCGATACTCAACAAAAAAAAAAAATAAAAAAATAAATAAATAGAAAAGTCAAACCCACCCAAACTAATTAAATTATTAAAAAAAATAAAAAAAAATAAAAAAACAAACAATATAAAATAAACCTCCACCCACCCTTAAAAAAAAGCAAGGATCCCATCTCCCCCACCCGCACTCACTAGCTGTTGTCATCGCAATTGTCGCATATTCCTTACATGCTTCCAGTTGCGATGATTGAGAGAGCGTAACATCTGATGCATAGCGGACCGTGAGTGTTTATCTGAATAGCGGACTTCAGCTGACTGTTGTTTGAGCATAACACCGGCGATAGTTTGCTTTGGAAAACTAATCTTCGGATCTACACTTCACGGCTTCGCTTAGTATCGTCAGAGTTGTGTCTTTTATTCTTTTATGTTGTAATGATGAGGCAATTTAGAGTTGATTTTACCAACATTCGTGGGCTTCGAACGAATTTCTTCGACTTGTACGCCCACGCTAATTCCAATAAACCAGCTGTTTTGGCACTTAGTGAAGCACAGGTAGTTGAAGAATCATCTGATTTGAAGCTGCCTGGATATAACTTAGTGCCATTAATTTTTCCCCATCGCGGCCTTGCCATTTATGTCCGTAGTGATATACCTTACCAAGTTCCACCACAGTATGGCCACTGTTCTAAGTTGGAATTTAATTACAAATGGCTAAAATTCACCGTCCGTAAGCAAATAATTCACTACTGCTTTATTTACAGAAGCCCTAGTGCGGATAGCAACTCAACTGTTAACAAGTTTGATGCGCTGTCCGATTCCATCACACGAATTGTCTCCCTGTATCCTCATACAGTTTGGCGTTACGAGAAAGCCAACTGGGACGGTCTAAATAGTTTTTGAGGAGATTTAACTGGTCGCTATGCTTCCTCGATTGTGACGTGGATACCGCCGCTGATATGATTACTGACACTATTCTCTTAGATATAAATGCCTATATTCCTAACGGAATAAAGAGCATTAAACTTTAGGTAAACTCGTGGTTTGATCAGATGCTATCAGGTTAAAAGAGGTAAGATTTCGGTCTTATAAAGCCAACAATTCTGAGGAAACCCGAAAAAGTTTAAACAAGCCAGAAATGACTGCAATGTTCACATTCGACATGTAAATTTCCTACATGACCAAAAATTGAGGCAAAAAATTCTACAATGTCCCAAAGGTAGTAAACATTTCTTGGTCGTTCGTCAAAAATATTAAAAATTCTGGATTTTTTGCCACTGAGTCCACTTTTGCACTCGTACAGTTGCAGGAGTACTCAAAGGTCTTAACATACACAAATCCGCTGGTCTAGATGGTATCCTCCCCATAGTTCTGAAGAGGTGGTCTTCCACGCTGGCAAAACCTCCGCGTTAGCTATGTATTTGTTTACAGAACTTTTTTTTTTGTAATATTCTTCCATGCAGGCAAAGAGATCTAAGCTCGTACAGCCATGAACGAGATCGAAATGCCGTCATTAATTTGGTTGAAGCGTTTTGTATGGGGAAATTATGTGCGCATGTTCACTTTATTTCACCTGACTTAACGGCAACATACACACATGACTTATTTTTTATTCACATCAATGGCACAGTATCTTTCGAATTATATAAGTTTCATTGCCGTTGTTTTATAAGAAATACTAAAAAACGTACGATAAGTTTCGATGTTCACGTATTAATATATAAGATATACGCATATATCAATTATCTAATAGCTCGGCAACCGTAAAATACTAAGAGTCACAACATTGAGAAAATAAGTAAATACGACTGGAAACTTTGTAGTTTTATTAACACGGATTTAAGGGTGGCAATGGCGTAATTGATATAAATTTAGCTGCTTGAATCCCTCACATGGGTAGGCACATTGTCCTGGTGTGAGGACTTCAACCGACTCACCGTACCTGCTGATTGAACCACTATTGCCGGCTGCTATTGTTTCCCCAATGGATGTGGGTTGAGGTACTCCTGCTGAAAGGTCGATGAGAGCGGTGAACTAGGTTAGTTTAGATGAACTAACTGAACTAAGTCTACCCCCCCGCCAATCCAGAGTGTAACATGACCCGTTTTCATTAGATGGTTTGCAGCCAGGGGGTACATCGGCTGTATTATATATAAGGAAGCATCTATGACACCGGGTCACCACCGAGAGTAACTACGGCCTTAGCATGCTAAGGCGGGGCTCTGGTGTGTCTGACACTCTCCAGTGCTACTCGTGGGATGTGAAAAAAAAATATAACAAAAAACAAAAACAAAAACATATGTTAGATCAGATGCGGGGTGTCACTGCAAATTCGATCGTAGGTCATATGGAGTATAGGCTCTATGTTGAAGACCTCTCAGAATGAAGTCGGTCTAATACACACCAAGATGGAGGCTCAAGGCGATGCAACTTAGCACCAGCCAAAAAGCCACTGTAACTTCGAGGAGTGTTCGCGGAGTCTCACACGGCATTAAACCAGCACAGGAGTCGACTGCACGTCTTTGGAGCGCCAGAACAGGGTGTGGGAGCTCAGCTCTTGCACCTCGAGTCTTGGGCAATGCTGCAGTGGAGAAGAAGACCAGGGAACTGAGCGCAGCTCATGCACCTAGAATCACTCAATCCCTTGCGGCGAAGAATAAGAGGAATCGTACATTTCAAGAATGGGACGCTACTGGTTGACTGCGAGATTCTGCAGACAGCGGAGTGGCTGACGTTAGTAGCACCCACAATAAGTAGATGGAGTGGAGTGGGTCCTACTGCCTTGAAAATGGCTAACATGCCACGTACCTATGCCACCACGACCTTCTTCCCGCGCAGCGCAGACCAAAAATACCAGACCACGCCAGACCGCACTGACACTTTCGGGAGTACAAAATGATCGCTTTAACATCAAAGCATGATCGAAACGAGGGGACCGGGCAAGTACTGATCCTCGGGGTTGATCAAGAGTTGTTTGACGCTATTTAAGCTCAAAACTACTCTTTGAGCTATCGGTTCGGCAGGATACCGGTGTGTGGACTCAAGAAGTCGGAGGAGGATATGGGGTAGAAGCTCCAACCGAATTAAACTTCGCAGGGAACTCAGCTAGCAACGGATGAATTAAATTTGCTGCAGGCTAAAACGTCAGGTATCGTTGACGAACAAATGGCTGAGTGGGCTGAGGAGGAGTTCATGTTATTGCCAGAGGGTTCGCTCTTAGACAATGAACTTGAGTTGACAGTTCCCTTGCCTTCGGACATTGATCTGGAGGAGAAAAAAAAGCTATTGGAGGGAAAGATGGCGGAGGATAAGACACTAGTCCCATACGACCATAAGTTCGGTGACCTGTGCCGACGAAGTTAACATCCATCATGCTACAGCGGCATTAGCCGCGATAGTTAGGATTCTTACCATCCAAGACTTGGTTCTAGTATTGATACAGGAGCCGTGGATCCTTAGATTTGAAGTTAAGGGACGAACTTGCAAGCACACTTAGGCAATTTGGGAAATTCGTGTGCCCAATCCAAGGACATGGATTATTCTACTTTCTGAATATGCTGCGCGAGACTTGGTGCCTCTACAGGTAACTCTTAATATTGAAGTTGTGTACCGCACCATCAAAATAGCTTCTGTGTACTGTGCTCGGAACAAACTAGCGTTTCAAATAAAGAACAACGACAAGTGGAGCACTGCAAGAAGTTCCAAATGCCCCTGCTAATAGGATGTGACGCCATTGCTTAGAATGTCATCTGGGGGGCACCAACATCAACGTGGTGAGTCTTTCTTAGAATTTATTCTGAGTTCATCCCTTGATGTTTATAAAGTAGGGCATATCCCAACTTAAGTAACAAGGGTTAGACAGGAAGTGCTAGACCTCAATTGGGCAGTTCGACAATAAGTTGATTAGTTAAGAACTTGAAGGTATCTAGTGAGCCATCTTTGTTTGGTCACAGGAACATTGTCTTCAATCTGCGTAGCACAAATATCACATAGAATCCAGTAATAAATCCAAGGAAAGCAAACTGGAAATAATCTGGAGCGTATAGACATTAAGAAAGTTCCAGCTCACTACCTAGAGCTAGAAAACGCAATCGGGGACATCACCAAGGCCATAAAGAATGCGTTGGGAATAAGCTATCCCGTGAGCAGTAGTCAGCGTAAAAATGAGTTGCATTAGTGGAACAGTTATCTGTCAAAACTGAGATCCGAAACTGGCAGAGCTACAGAGTGACACTTACTTAGTATAAGAGGGAGCTAAGGAAAGCTAAGCGAGAGTTTTAGGAAATGTGAGACAATCTCAAATACGTCAACCGCAACTAGATTACATAACGCGCTAGCAAAATCTGCTGGAATATCAACGTCTCTAAGAAAACCGGAGCTTCACTGAAAATGAAGAAATGTACTTTCCCGGAAGCTTGCCCAGTAACCAAGGAAGGAGCAGAACCATCATATCGATACCTCAGAAGGAAGATTGGCAAACAGCAGCGAATAACCTATCAAGCTACTAGGAGTGGATGGAATCACACCAGTCTTACTACAAAAAGGGCAAGCGAAACTCATGCCACATCTGATCAAGATAACAAAAAGCAGCCTCGCATTGGGCTGTATACCAAGTAAATAGAGACGAATAGGCGAACATTTTTGTTATACCGAAACTGGGGGAAAAAGACTCAACATAACCAAAGTCTTATAAGTCAATTAGCTTAACATCATCTGTCCTCAAAACGATAGAAAAGGCTGTCGACAACTACTTAAGAAAGGAAGTATTAAATACTTCCCCTCTTCATCATTGACAACATGCATACAGAGCGGGCAGACCTACGGAGACTGTTCTGTATCAGATTATTCGGAGTGCACTGGAAACGAAAGTACTCTGTGCATTTCTAGGTATATAAGGTGCACTTGACAATACATACCTCACATTGAGCCATCAAACGAGCCCTGAGAAGGAAAGAAGTTAATAGAACAGTATTCGGGTGGATGTGCGAGCTATTGAGCACAAGATCAGCAGAGATGTGGAATCTTATTGTGTTCGAACTGCTTGATAAGCTAACCTCGGCATTAATTGTCAAACTTATACTGATGACATAGTATTAATCGCCAGAGGAAGCTTTAAACAAACTCTGTGTGATATCATATAAAGGGGGCTAAAAGTAACTCAGCCACTCTTACGATATGCCGACGCCTAGCAGGCAAATCCTGAGAATGCAGTGCAAGAATTCTAAGATGGATGTACCTAGCATGGCAAAACGAACCAGTTTAGTCCAACGAGGAAGACAATCAATAAAGTTTAATAGGGACGACAACAATAGGAAATTCAACTTTGAAAATAATTTTCTATCGAAGCTCAGCAGCAAAAGAACTAGAGCAATATATCCACAATCTACAGGCTGAACCACACAATAAGGTGGTATACAGATGGATCAAGAACTGAGGAAGGAACTTGTGCAGGAGTATTTGGGCCAAGCGTAAAGTACTCTGAACTCATGCGCAACAGCACCAGCATCCTTCAGGCCAAAATATATACAAT
Organism: Brachypalpus laphriformis; assembly: GCA_945910035.1. Lineage (NCBI taxonomy): Eukaryota > Metazoa > Arthropoda > Insecta > Diptera > Syrphidae > Brachypalpus > Brachypalpus laphriformis. Next base: position 193,670,812 of record OX246754.1, on the reverse strand, counting down.
AGACAGATGTGTCCAAATCAAGCTTGAAAGAAACCAGAGGAATTGCGATATAGCAATAATGTCAGACAGTCAAGTAGCCATTAAAGCACTTGACTCCCATATAATCTTACTAGCTGGCCAGTGATCGCCTTTCTGGATTAAAAAAATAAAAAATAGGTGAACTTAGTAAATTCACTGCTGATTCATTTAAGGTATAAAACATCCTTCTGCGTTGTCCCGAAGCTGAGCAATGCTAAAAATAATTAATCAAATCATCGCCCACAATTTTCCTTCAGTGGAGACCATGACCAGCAGTGGCTATCGTTGCAATACTATGTGTGTGTGAGTATATGGGCGCGTTATCCCATGATTATGTTTTGATCTTCAGTGTGCACATTATCAGTGCCAAATCTAAGATATTGTAAATTTTATTAATTAAGATATCCATGTGCTGTCAAAACTTCATGCAATTAAGAGACTTGGGAATATACGCGAAGGTACATATGTACATGCATATGCATGTCTACACATAGAACTATTGCAATATTTTTCCGTTTTGTTAGATGAGATATTGATCGTTGGATTTGTCCACATTTTAGAATGTTTTAATGAATTTAAAATAAATTGTGTGTTGGAAGCGGGTTTGCGTATGCTCTGGTGGGATTCTCACCGGGGAAGTTATAATTGAGTTTACACATTTTCGGTATTGAATTCAGTCGGCAATTATATTTCAACAAGTAAATAACCGTCAACTAAAATGCGGGCGAAGCAAGGCGAGCACTGGTCAGCTAGTTACGTCTAAACTTGCTTAACGAATTGAGCAGAAGAAATAAAATAATCATCTATTGGATATCGGGCCATATCAGCAACTAGGGAAGAAACGAAGAACCGGAAAGGTTTCGAAGCATGTATCAACCTAAGCAAGAATAATCTGCGGATTCTAACAGGTTTCCTAATGGGGCAATGTTAACTCGAGGAACACCTAAGAAAACTGGCTTATCCTTGCCGAAAATAAGTAAGAATACAATACTCTTTAATCTAATTATGGAAAGAATTGTGATGCAAGGGGAGCACTAATGAGGGAACAAACCTCAAGGAATTAGTAGGCGATGAAAAAGACCATTAGGTCACAGTGTAACACAGCCAGTAAAAAGTGAAAGAAACGGAACCTAATACGGTAGTACGATTCGATACTTCATTCCCTCCTTATTTTATAACTCAATTTTGACATACATAAGTTGAGTTACGTACCCAGCGGTCGATTTGGGTAATAGCTCTCAAGGATAAGTGGACAGATGTTTTTTATCCCCTTTTTAGTGGACAAATTGGTCAATTTTCCGCCCTGATTACTTGAACCAGTCTAAGCGTCAGCGTGATTAAACGAAAATAAAGTCATCTTTACATATCCAGATATATTTCATGGACTTCAGTTAATCATTCGATACACTTAACCATGCAAATATGATAATAGCACTTGGTAGTCTACGAATTCGTGGGATGAAAGTGAACTGGCTATGTGACTACCTGAGTAAATGATATATGGTATTCTTGTAAACATTAAAGAAATTAAGGACTTCTACAATTCTACAAGGATTAAGGCTTACATCGGTTCTCTGCAACTTATATATGTATGTGTGGTTATACGACAGAGTAGGTTACGGGTATATTGAAAAATATGGTTTCGAGAAATTCGCATTTTCATCTAAAATGTTTATTTTTATTTGTTGTTAAATTTGTATAAGATCAGCAGTGTAATCACTTTACTTTTACAGGAACCATTACATTTACGAAACGGCAGGATATCTGTGCAACGAGAGAAATAATGTGACAAGAAATTTCAACTCCGATGACTGCACCCAACGGATGGCTTTGGCATGAAGAAAATATTCGCCACATTTATTAATGCGGCATATCTCTTAAAACACTCTGATTACTCCACCCTATTAAGGTGGTTACTTTAAAACAAACTTTATCCCAAACGTACTGTTAAAAGCCCACCAGTCTTCTCCAATATAATCCCCCCTTATCACTCTATTCACCGTATTACACATTTAAACCCATATCCCTGAAACAAAAATCGAAAAACCCTTTATTTATTTATTTTCCTGTAATTCAACCCCGTTTTGGTTCTCATAAAAACCTCAGGTATCGACCCCATCCTCAGGGTGGCAATTGTTACTTCGTTTTAGGGCTTTCACCGCATGATTGTACCCGTATCTCACATTCGAAGAAATTCAATTATTTATCATGAGGATAACTTGGGTAGCAACTCATGCCAGAGATGCGAATTGTTATAGGTCACCAAACAATATTGTATCCGAGCAGCAAAATGCACTACGCTTACTCGGTGGTACGTTCATAGGAGCAATCGATGGTTGTTACATCTCAAGATGTATCGGATATGTATTGAATTTTTCTTTTTGTCTGAGGCTTGAGGGTTGGATAGTGGACTACTGCGTGGTCAATTCTGCACCAAAGGGGGAAAATGAATAATTGAATCTGTTTGGTTTATCCTGATCGAAAGACAATGGTCATGGCATGTCTACGTTGTACTATGGAGCAGGGTTTCTATTTGATGAGATTTTTTCGATTTCGAATGTACAAACGACCGAACTGCAACAGAGTTTGTTTGCCATGAATGATGGACTGCCTGGGGATTCTGAAACTGAATTTTTAGAGAACTATGAATAGTTATACCACTCAGTGTATTGGATTGCATTTTATCGCGTTGCAGCTGGAAGTGAAAAGCGATGAATATTATTCGATATCCCTAAATACGAGCTCAGAAGTAGTGCTCTTTTTTTTTTTGAGGAAAATTTTAATTCCATAGCATTCAGATTCGATGCGGTACAGTCACACTACACAAACACACTATTTTATGGTTGAATGGCTATTGATTGCCGTTGCTCACTGCAGCACAAGCCCGCGCTGAATATACCACAAGTAAACACAGCATTGTATTGATAGCAGTGACGAAAGAAATGCAAATTCTGCACCGTGGTTGTCGCCTTGTTATAGCGTTTCGCGTTAGTATTCTTAAATACGAATTTAGATGTTGGAATCAGACTCACACACTGACACACTGTCGTGATAGAGTAATGTGAAGAATAAGAAGGAAGAAGAAAGAATGTTGTGGTTTCTAAGAATATCAGCGGGCGGTCCAGCAAAACCGGTGTAGGTACATCAGAGAAGGTATATCGCTTAAGTACCGACAGAAAAATGCAAAATAAAAAAAACGAAATTTTAGTCGACTTTTAAAACCCAGAGAAGAGGCTAAAGGACGATCTTTGAGAACTGTCTAGTACTAACCACTGTCACGTGTTGTGGCTGTCTTCCCCAAAGACCGAGACCATTCTTTCGGTTAACCAAACCTAAGAAAATGGCAAATCGGCGGATGGGAGCAAGCCTGAAGTTCGTGAAAAATAGATATAATATCATTGAATAATCATCAGGTTTTGGAGAAATTAACTTGATAAAGGCAAATTTGATGGGGCGAATTTACCACGAATTTACCACTTACAATAACACCAACAAAACAATAGTGATGCAAATAGTCCTAATTTTCGAACATAAAAAAAAGACCTTCTAAAGAACATTGATTAGTGTGTCGGATCACTACGCATGAGGTTCCAAGTTCGAATCCCAGAAAACACCAAACATTTTTTCACGGTCCCACCTCTCGCGAGCGTCTGACAAACATCCGAGAGTATTGTTGTCACGAAAAAGCTTCTCAAATCGCCGTTCGGATATGGCACTAAACTGTAGGTCCCTTCCATTCGTGTGAAAAATATAACGCACACAACATGAGTGGTTGCGAGAAGCTAGGCTCTGGCACTTAAAGAGCTGTTGCGCCAAATATTTTTTTTTTTTTGAAGAACCTTGAGTATCTCCAACAACAATTTAATTTTTTTATTTTAATAAAAGGCAACCGTAATCCCGGAGCATTCAGACTCTATGGTGCATTGTATTACCAGGCAGGAACCCTCTTTGGTGCTGTGGTTGGAAAAACTTCGATGTTATTCGTTTTCCTTTTTATACTCGGGTGGCAGATGATTGCTGTTCCCCGCTGGGGCTTGAACTTGCACATATTGGTGAACGAGCAAGCACACTATCCGAAAATATCCGAATCTTTCGCCTTTCAAACAACAATAGGCTGGTTATTTAAATATGTTTTATATGGAGAAATATAAAACCTGGCCCCCCTGGCAGCTGACCTCCTCGTGGTGGGGGGCGGGTAACGTGACTGGGATGTGCGGGCAACTTAAATAGTTACTCCCATCCATACAATCCAGTCACGGCTAACAAAGCGCACACCCCATGATGACAAGAAGAAGACGACCGGCCTCGGATATTGCCAAGCCTGGTAAGCCAGAGCATCCTTTGGAGCCAGGCCTGAAGGATGTCAGGATGCGAGTGTCTGGTGGTCGGCTTGTCCCGCTCGGCAGCCGGCCGGGTCAAACCCGAAATGGCTACGAGCTTCCTGTCAGTGGTCTCGCGAACCATTACGGGGGTCAAGGGGTGAGCGCGCTGTGCACCGATAGGGGCACAGATGGACTCTCTGAAATTCGACAACGGCATCGACTTAGGATAGGCACATGGAAGGTCTCATCGCTCACAGGGAATGATCTTGAGCTTGTTGGGGAGGCTGTTAAAAGTCGAATAGATATAGTTGGCGTCTCTTCAACAAAGCAGAGAGGTTCTAAAACTGTGGACCTTTCGGGTGGGTGGAAGCTCTTCCTGTCAGGAGTCGCACCCTCAATGTCTGCTCGGGCGGGAGTGGGGATACTCACAAGTCCCAGGTTAATAGACAGAGTATTGGACTGGATACCATTAGGAGAGAGAGTTGCGATTTTAAAGCTCAAGCTTGAAAGATCAACTCTGGCATTGGTGCAGGTGTATACACCGAACCTTCAGCCAGAGTACGCAGCTTTCTTAGATGAAGTTGATGTTGCCCTTGAAAAGGTTGCAGATATGGATTCTTTTGTCCTGATGGGTGACTTCAATGCTCATGTGGGTGTAGATGTTATGACATGGGGGAGTGTGATTGGGAGGAACGGTGATCCTGATCAAAACGCGAACGGAGAGAGGTTGTTGGATTTTTGTTGTGAAAATGGCTTATCCATCATGAAACTATCTTTCCGCACAAAGACATTCACAAATACACGTGGTACCGTCAGAGTCTTCAGCAGAAGTCGCTGATCGATTTCTTTGTGGTACCATCATGTCTGAAGAGAATGGTTTGTGATGTTCGCGTATTGAGAGGGGCCGAACTGTCAACTGATCATCACTTAGTGCTGTGCAAATTGTATCTTAGCGAGATAGTGCCTCCCCTACCAAAGCGTAAACCAAGGATGGTTACACGCATACGATGGGAGAGGTTACAGGACGATGAGATACGGGAGACATTTGCGCGGCAAATATCTGAGAGGTTTGAACGAATTCCAACTGTTCCATCAAATGTAGAGGAAGAATGGCAACTGTTTTCAACAGCGGTTATTGCCTCTGCGGGAGATGTTTGTGGAGTGAAGCGGCTTGGTGTGGCGGCTGGTGGTGAGAAAAGAACTGCTTGGTTTAAAACGCCCGGAGTTCAAGAAGCCATCAGAGAGAAGAAGGGAGCCTTTAAGGTGTGGATTCACTTGGGGAACTCCGATTCTCGAAATCGGTACACTGAGGCGCGAAGAACTTGCAAATTAGCTGTGAAAACAGCGAAAGAACAGTCTTGGAAGGAGTTTGGCGAGAAATTGGAACGTGACCGCAGATCTGCAAATAAGATGTTCTGGCAGACCGTCCGTCGACTCAGAGGAAAAAGTTGAATATCGTTGAAGGAGTCAAATCCAAAGACGGTAGACTTCTTTCCAATGAGGGGGACATCTTACGCAGATGGAGCGAGCACTTTTCAGAATTGCTCAATCCCGAACAGGGCACCGAAGATGACAGACCTATGGTCGAGAGTTGGGCGGAAAGTAGTCCTACGGTAGAGGAAGTAACTTTGGCGATAAAATCGCTAAAAGTTGGCAAATCTGCTGGTGTGGATGAAATTCGGCCAGAAATGCTCAAGGCTTTAGGTAAAGAGGGAGTGCAATGGCTCTCGTGTGTCATTAAAGTGGCCTGGGAATGCGGTGAAACACCTGGTGATTGGCAAATGGGGGTGATAGTTCCTCTTTTTAAAAAAGGGAACAAAAGAGATTGCGCCAACTATAGGGGTATATCTCTTTTAAGTCTCCCTGGAAAAGTCTTCGCTAAGGTGCTAGAAAAGCGTTCCAGAGCTGTGGTTGAGGACGGTTTGGGGGATGAGCAGTGCGGTTTTCGTCCCGGTAGAAGCACAACCGACCAGTTGTTCACTCTCAGAATGGTCCTTGAGAAGGCCTGGGAATATGCCAAACCTGTCTACACTTGTTTTGTGGATTTGGAAAATGCATATGATAGGGTTCCTCGAGGCAGACTCTGGAGTGTTCTGCAGGAGTATGGGATTGCTGGTTCCCTGTTAAGGGCGATTCAGTCTTTATATACAAACTGTAGAAGCTGTGTTCGGATAAACGGTGTTAAATCAATACCATTCACTGTGGGCGTTGGACTCCGCCAGGAGTGCGTTTTGTCACCTCTCCTCTTCATTGTATATATGGATTGGATGTTACAGCGCAGCCGTGGCGGGGAATGTTTCAAAGTGGGAGACCTAAGGATTAGTCATCTGCTCTTTGCGGATGATTTGGTCATCCTTGGGTCCTCTCAAACCGAACTTCAGCGCGCACTCGAAAGGTTTGTAGCCGTTTGTGATGATGCTGGAATGAAGATCAACGTGAACAAATCGGAAGTAACGGTCGTTTCCAAAAAACCCATTCAGTGCACTCTGCATGTTAGTGGAGTCCCACTGAAACAGGTGGAGAAGTTTAAGTACTTTGGGGTTTTATTCACGAGTGATGGGAGGAGCAATGCCGAGTTATCCTGTAGAATTGGGCAGGCTGGATCAATTTTGAGAGAGCTTGGCCAATCTGTTAAAAGGAAGGCCGAACTTAGTGTTCAAGCTAAGCTATCGGTTTTTAACTCGGTGTATGTTCCAATTCTCACCTATGGTCATGAAATTTGGGTAGTGACCGAAAGAATAAGATCGCGGATAGGATAGGAAGGATTAGCGGGCCATTGAAAATGAATGAATGAATGAATGGAGAAATATGTGTATACGCAGTGCCGTAACTAGGCTTTTATGCGCCCGGTGCAAGCTTCTATATTTGCGCCCTCGAAAAATACACTGATTTTACGAGGTTTGGATATCTAAGTTTTTGTTTAGTTACTTGTTAGAACTAAAAATATATTAACTTTAAGTAAACAAAACAAATATATTTGCCAAAAGATGTACATACAAGTAGGTATAATAGACATAAAACATCAAATACAAACCGGAAACGTAAACAAAATAAGACAACTATTTACTTAAAGATTTACTCTCTGAGCTTTCCTCATAGCGAAGTCCTTAATGACATCATCATACGACAGGAGTCGTGCTATGTTTGCTTTAATCGACAAAATTGCTAGGATAACCTTTCCTGACTCATCGTCGAGCGCAAGTATGTCTTTATCAGTTTGAGTTTACTGAATGATCTTTCACAAGAAGCTATAGTCACTGGCATCGTTAAAAAAATTTTTATAGCGACTAATACGTTTGGAAACATTTCCTTTAAGTCCAGTTTTACTATCCTCTTAAGAATAGTTAGGCTTGATTAAGATTCGCATTTTTCAAATAATGAAGTCGCTTCAATTTGATTTTTCAAAGTTTCTATTTTGGCCCAAAATTCTGTGGCATTTATGTCTGTAGAATATTTAATACTCAAGTCAGCTGCATGTTTCTTTAATTGTTGAACTGAATATGCAGATATACTTTTTATCGTCAAAAATTTGAACATATCTTGAATGTTATGAAGTTTTTCAAATCGCCATTTGAATTCAGAAGTTATTCTATCAATTTCTTCATTTATCTGAATTTTGAATTTTTGCAGTTGGGAAATGTCGTAACCGGCGTCTGAACTTTCGCTTGCATCTTGCTTTTTACTCCCTTTCGTCGCTTTTCAGAAAAATTATCCTCAATGTCACATTCTTCACAAACTTTTTTAGCTTTTTCGAAAATATTGTCCACAGTCTCCCGAACATTTTGAATCTGCCTTGTCAATCCCTTGATTAATTCTGAGGCTTTGTCGATAGTTATGGTTTTCGACTGTAAAGCAACATTTACTCTATCAGCACATTCTAGAACTAGATCCCAAATTTGCAGGGTACATATAAATTTAAAGTTTGTTTGGTCCATTAAGTTTTTAGCTATACCAGTTGTTTCCGTATTAAAATTGTTGGTAGTTAGAATCTTAAGCGCTTCCCAAATTTGTGGTATTTGCATGTTTGAAGCTTTGACGGCTCTAGTTTTAGAGGCCCATCTAGTGTCAGCGTGTTTTTTAAAGAAATTTGCAAGTGCTTCATTAAAGTTTCCCATCTGACCATAGAACTCGAAAAAAACACAAATATTTTCTGGATTATTCCGAAAAAAGTGATCATATCGGGTGTCACACTAGCAGCGTTTACGCCAGATAAATTCAAAGAATGCGCTGCACAGGGCACGTAATCAGCATTTTTATTTATTTTTTTATTTTGGCTTGCACTCCGCTATATTTTCCAGTCATATTAATTCCATTGTCGTAGCCTTGGCTACGGACATCTTGTATGTTCAATCCGTCCACTTCCAGTTTCTCTAAAATTTCTTTCGACAATCCCTCGGCCGTCTTTTCATGAGACTGGATCAAATCTATGTGGGCGCCGTGGAGTAAGTGGTTAGTGTGTCGGATCACTACGCATGAGGTTCCAAGTTCGAATCCCAGAAAACACGAAAAAGTTTTTTCACGGTTCCACCTCTCGCGAGCGTCTGACAAACATCCGAGAGTATTGTTGTCACGAAAAAGCTTCTCAAATCGCCGTTCGGATTCGGCATTAAACTGTAGGTCCCCTTCATTCGTGTGAAAAATATAACGCACACAACATGAGTGGTTGCGAGAAGCTAGGCCCTGGCACTTTAAAGAGCTGTTGCGCCAAATATTTGTTTTGTTTTTTTGGATCAAATCTATGAAACGTTCTTCGTTTCTCACTTTTTCTTCAGATATTTTTACGAATCTCAATATTTGTGACATCTGTTCTTGATGCGTTACGTCTGGCGTACAATCAAAAAGTATAGAAAAGTATTCTGCCGCACGAACGTCGTCTAAAATTTGTTTTTTGACCTCAGACGCAAGAATATGGTATCCAGTAGTTCGTTTTGAATATATGGCGTAAAATATGAAATATTTCCTATCTTGAGCGATTCGATGTGTGCTTTTAATTCAGGATCGAATTTTGAAATCATATCCACTGCACTTAAGAAAACCCCAGATACTGATTCTCCAATATGCTCATGAGAACCCCTGAGAGGTAATTTATTTGCCGTGCAGAGCAATACAATGCTAGTACAAACTTTTAAAATATGTTTCCACTTTTTTGTTTCTTGGTCAATAGCTTTTTGTAAAGATGCATCTATTGTGGTCTTACTTTTTATTTGCTGTTCTAGCGTTTTCCATTTAATACAATTTTTCCCTATGAAATATTGAGTTTTCGTGCTCAGGGATACGTGGACTTAAGTGACGCCAATCATTAAATCTCTTTTGTGCATCAGCAAGTGCTGGTCTTATTTGCTTAGTCGGGGAAGAACTGAAAAGTATACATGGGAAACAAAATACTGCATCTCTTTTTTTACTGTACATCAACCATGGTCTGGGTACCATCTCTCCATTGCTCAATTTTTTTGTAAATCAATGCATATGAAATTTTCGTCTTTCGTTTTCATTTGAAGAAATATTTGTATTACCTTTCCCTTGATTAGGACATTTCACGACAAGAAAACAACGAGCGGAATCAGATAACGATAACCAAGAAACAGGATCGTTTTAGTTTAATTGGGTCTTATCAGTTGCAAGTATCTCTACTATTTGAATTTCAGAATTTGGACTAAGGTCTTGTTTGTGTTTGTAATGTTGCGAGACTTACGAGTGTCACAGTTTAAAGATCTTTCAACGCGCATTACCTAAAAGTTGGTCCTGGTCATTTTTGCGCCTCCTGGCCTACGCCCTGTGCCTGGGGACCGCTGAAAGCATTGAAGCTCCCCGGACACCGCCTTACGCATATAGTAGCGAAACATTTAATAAAGAGAAAATGGCAATTCTTCAGTGAAAGGTCCAGATTAAGCTCCAAATATAGAGTCCCTATACAGGAATATAATGCAGATGTTTGGAAGAACATCCTGCAAAATCTGCTGACTACCTCTGATGAACTTTCTACCGGTGCAAAATTCGGAGTAACAGCGTAACAAAGCGACGCCAGGCTTCTGTATCGGGTTCTAAACCATGACTTAAGTGAACATCTGTATACAATTTTGGCTACAAGAAGTAAATGTCTTGATCTAAACACTCCTAGAGAGTGATCGAGAATGCGGAGTTATCTTTATGTTACATGTGTCACCTGCGGCAAAAAAAAAAAGTGTACCATTTTATTGAAGTCTGTCCAATATTAAAAGCTATTATTCGAGCTCGTTTGGGAAAGTATACACTTTCGGAAAACGAAGTTATCATTAGCTTAACTGGGTGCAAGGTTCCAAGTTCGAATCCCAGAAAACACCAACAATCAACACTTAACGAGCTGTCGCGCCAAACGTTTTAGTTTTATGTTATTAGCTTAAATGGTCAAGGCTGGAGCGTACTGTACAACTATTTGAAATTTGCCCTTAACTACTGACAGCAAATAGTGCATGAAGTAGTTTGAATCAATAGAAGTAAGCTCAATTATTTTAATTTTTAGATTCTTATACATTTAGCTCAAAGTTTCTCTCGTATCCAGCTGACGGCAACTTCCGGTACTTATTATCCTTAATACTATAAAAGCAAAAACTTGTGACCTTGTGAACACGGTTTATCGAAAACTGCTAGACGTAGGTACTTGAAATTTTGCACACTTATTCCTTATTTTGCCTAGATGCGAGATAAGAAGGAATTTTTCAAAATTCGAAGTCAAAGTGGCATAAAGGGGGTTGAGTTCCAATTTTCCACCGCTAAATGGTGATTATACAGCCATAGCTTAGTAATGCCTCAGCGGATTGGAAAAATAATAAAATACGTGATTTTAGTTTACCGCTGATTCACTTAAGGTATAAATAATCCTTCAGCGTTGTCCTGAAGCTGAGCAATTCTAAAAACAATTAATCAAATCATCGCCCACAATTTTCTTTCAAAGGAGACAACTGCCAGCAGTCATACAGCAGTGGCAATCGCTACAGTAGTGTGTATGTGAGTATGTGGGTGAGCTGCCTTGAACTTTAGTGTGTGATCTCTTCTAGAGTAGAAATTAAAAAAAATCATTATCAGTGCCAAATCTAAGACATTTTAAATTTTATTAATTAGGATATGTCTGTGCTATCAAAACTTAGTGCAATTGGCAATATACGCGCACATATGTACATACATACATATGCATGTACAGCCATAGAAACATTGCAATATTTTTCCATTTTTTTAGATGCGATTGTCCACATTCTACAACGTTTTAATGGATTTAAAATAAATTGTTAGTTGTTAGCGGGTTTGAGTGTGCTCTGGTTTCTATTTCGACGGGGGAAGTTATAATTGAGTTTATACATTTTTGGTATTGTATTCAGTTGGCAATTATGTTTTAATAATTAAATAACCGTCAAATAAAATGCGGGCGAAGCAAGGCGAGCACTGGTCAGCTAGTTGCAATATACATACGTATTAATGTTCAGGTATTCCTGCCTACTTCACTTCGAAAAATGTCCGGTTTCTTCCATCTTTCCTTGAAGTCCTCTATGAAAAATGGTGAAGAATTCATTAGTCCAGGTTAATAATTTACTCATCAGTAGTTATTTCAACAAGCGCAGTTCTTGGAAAGATTTAAGAATGGATAAGATTTATTTATTTATTATTAGCTTAATACAAGCTCAAAAAAGAAAACTTAAACAATCTAAACTTACAACTAGCGGCAAAAAAACTTAGAAACTAAAACTTAAACTAACAGCATTTTGGAGAGAAGGGAGGAGGTAGAGGGCGTGAAAAGGGGTAGGTGAAACGCAAATAATTGTTTTTTTTTTTATTTTTTTTTTTTAACTAATCTCTTAAATGCTAGGGAGGAAGAAGGTCATGAGGTCATGAGGTGTGGAGGGATTTTCTAAGGGAGGATAGACTGCAATGAAAGTCTAGGGTGTTCTGTGCGTTGTTGGCAAGACGTAACATTCTGGTGATTGGTTCGAAGTGGCCGTAGTTGGTGCGGTGGTAAGGAAGACGAAAGAGGGGTACAGTCCTAAGGTTACGAGGGTTTGTGCGAAGGGAAATCATTTCTAGTAGAGCGGGGGAATCGATCGATCCAGTTAATAATTGGTGCACGAAGAGTATGTCGGCGACCTCACGACGTTTTGTAAGGGTTTGCAGGTTAATCAATTTTAGCCGATTTTCGTAGGGGGGTAAGATATAGTTTTCGGCCCATGGGAGACCGCGTAAGGCAAAGCGGATAAACCTACGCTGCACAGCTTCGATTCTAAGGGAGTGGGTGTCGTGATAAGGTGACCAAACTTGGCTGGCATATTCGAGGTGGGGTCTGACAAAGGTGATATAAAGGGATTTAGTTACGTAAGGGTTCGAGAATTCTTTAGACCAGCGTTTTATGAAACCGAGAGAAGAATTGGCCTTGTGTATAATTTGATCAAAGTGGGAACGGAAGTTTAGTTCCTTATCACAAATAATACCCAAATCGCGTATACAGGAGACTGATGGAACGGGCTTATTATTAAAGTTATATCTTCTAAGGGGAGGGGGGAGGCGTTTACGGGAGAATGTTATGGATTGACATTTGGCGACATTAAGTTCTAAGAAGTTTTTTACGCACCATGTGTGGAATGAATTTAGATCGTTTTGAAGTAACAGTGAGTAGTTGGGGGTAGATATAACCTTGATGATTTTCATGTCATCCGCGTAAATAGACAGATCTGAGTCTTTTAATATGTGACCAACATCATTTATAGTTAAGACAAAGATCAGCGGACCAAGATGACTGCCTTGAGGAACCCCGGAAGTGGCGTCAATGGGATCGGAGATTGAAAAACGGAAGAGAACCCTGTATTGGCGATTCTCGAGGTACGATCTCAGCCATGAAATGAAAGAGGGTGGGAAACCGAGGGCATTAAGTTTAAGGTAAATAGTACGGTGACAGATTTTATCAAAGGCTTTGCTGAAGTCGGTGGTAATAACATCCACTTCATTGCCTTCCTCTAATGCTTGCAGTGTTTTGGAAACAAATTCGGTTAGGTTAGTCGTAGTGGACCTACCCTTTAAAAAACCGTGCTGTTGTGGGGTAAAAATGGATTTGCAGTGGAAATACAGTGAGTCGTATACAATGCTTTCGAAGAGCTTGGGGATAGAAGAGAGTTTGGCTATGGGTCGATAGTTCGATATGTCACTTTTACAGCCTTTTTTATGGATGGGAAAAATGAAGGAGTCCTTCCATAATTTAGGGAAAACGGCTTGAGAGAGTGAGAGTCGAAAAAGAGTTGTAAGGGGCTGGCACAGGACGTTGACACATTTTTTTATGAAAATGGCAGGTAGACCATCGGGACCGGGGGAAAAGTCATCCTTGAGTCTGTTAATATTTTCTCGCACCATATCAGACCTAATGTCAATTGAGACTAGGGAGGTTTGTGGGCAGTTACTCAGGTAGGAGAAATAGTCAAGGTCCGGATCGTGTACATGGTCACTGTACGAAAGGGTGAAAAAGGTCGCAAAGAGGTTGGCGATTTCTTTAGGGTCAACAGAAGATGTATTAAGTAACTTTAGAGTGGAAGGGAAACCATCGGACTTCCTTTTGACATTAATAAATTGGTAAAAGCGCCTAGGATCTGTGATTAGACTTAATTGCATTCTATCAAGGTATTCGCGGTAAAGGGATTCGCAGAGGTTGGAAAAACGGTAGTAAGCTTGTTGGTAGTATGAGAAATCTGAGGCAGATCTGGATTTCAAGAAAGTTTTCCATAATTTGTTTCTAACATTACGAAGAGAACGCAATTCACTATTATACCAGGGAGGGGATGACGAGCAGTTTTTTCGAGGCACATAAGGGATAGATTGGAGAAGACAGTCAAAGATTGCTGTGTAGAAGAATGCAAGAGCGATATCAATGGGGGTGTTGACGTTTAGAAAGAGGCTGAAATCTATGTTATTGACTAAGGTATTAAGTTTAACGAAGTCAGCTTTACGAAAGTTGAAGGAGAAAGAGTTTTCAAAATCAACAGTGGTGTGGTCGATTTCATACGAAAAGGCAAGAGCGAGAGGGGGGTGATAGTGGTCTAGAGTGGAGAGAAGATGGTTACTTGCGGTAACCAAAGAATTATGAGCGTCGGATGAGAAAATAAGATCTAACTGCCTACCTAAGTTGTTCGTTATGCCACTAATCTGAAAAAGGCCGGAGTCAAAAAGACGATCAGTCAGGAGGGTTTCCTTTTCCGAGGAGGAGTTAGTAGGAACAAAGGATGATTCGTCCTCCGATGGAGTCCATTGCAAAAGGGGAAGGTTGAAGTCGCCAACAATTATAAAATCGTCATCAGGATCAGCGATATCTAACAGAGAGTCCACTGTATCAACGGCCTGCTGGTATGCTTGGGCGGGTTGAGAAGGGCGAATATAACAGCAAACAATATATATGCTCCGTCTAGATACAGATAGTTTAACACATACGAATTCAAATGAGGTTGTGTTAGTGAGTTTGACGAAGGTTGCATCAAGGTGATTATGAATAGCTATAAGAACACCGCGGCCGAAGGAGAGGTCTTCATTTTCCTGGCCGTCAGCGCGGAAGACTACGAAATCAGAAGTGAATAATTCACTGTTAAGATAGTAGGGACAAAGGTTGGTTTCGGTTAGGGCAAAAATGTCATAGGGAAGTGATTGTGAGTTCAAGTGCACCATCGAGGTTTTGGTGCGAAGTCCTCTGACATTCTGATAGTAGAGTGATAGGAGCTTTGGGGCAATTACGACAGATTGAGATGGATCGACTGGAATTGAGTTAGGGACGAAAATATTTGTTGTGGTTACTGCGAGTTTTTTGGAGATAGGAGAGACGTTTGGAAGCAATATGAGAACCATAGGTTGAGAGGTCTTTGGCCACTGTGGAAGAGGAGATGTTAAAACTCTCATGGAAACGAGTGTATATATTTTTCAGGGCTGTAGGGTCAGTTGGGAGGCCTTCTTTTTGGATCGAGACCATGACATTCGTCTTTGTCTTCCCGTCGATGCAGATGGAGTCAGGTTTGTCATGTAGATAGGCTAGGTAAAGGCGAACATTTTCAAAAAGCCGGTTATCACGTAGTCTAGACATGATATAGCGGCCATCGAGGTCATTGATTGTTGCCGTGGGGTTCAATAATTTAGCCGTGAGTTTGATGGTGGGAGGAAGTAGTGGATCGAAAGTAGGGGGAGATGCAGTTGAAGGCGAGTTGACCGTGGTGAAAACGTTGGGAGAGACCGTGGGCTTGGTACCGGGGGTAGAAGACGATGAGGAAGGATTGAGAATGTGGGAGTAAGTGAAATTCGGGTAGACGGTGGGGGAAATTTTGTTAATGGGAGCCGGTTTTTTGTGATGAGAAGACGTTATAGGTGAAAGATCAAATGACACCCGTTTGATTATAGGGTTATTTTGAGACTGGGAGACGGTTGTAGCTGAATGGTTAAGAGTTTCATTTGCCAATTTGGATGAGGCACGGGTGGATCATTACGAGTGGGAAGAGAAGGGAGGAGGGAAGATGGCTTTGGGTGGGTGGTGGACATATAATTTGGCTTAGAAATATGTTTAAAATTAGTCTCTTTAAAGTTAGGCTTAGAATTACAATTGGGCTTAATATTATAACTTAACTTATCGGTCCATCGAGTCATCCTCATTTTGCCAAGAGTAAGAACATCTTTCGGGGACTTTGGGAAGAGCCAGCTATATTTCGCGGGAAGGTCGATCTTGAAGCATCCGGGTGTTTTGGATAAGATCTTCTTGCATTTGATATTGGAGATGCGATACTGTTGTTGGAACATGTTACGTACCCAAGACTCGTCGGCAGTACGCGTAGCGCCAGTCAGGAAGTAAGAAGCTGAAAGGCCGTTTATCTCATTAGAAATAGTAAGTTTCCTAAGCCTACTGTTCCATTCAGATTGCGTCCATGTGGTCCCAAATTTCGATATGGTGTTGGTGGTGCATGTAGAATTAGCAGTCATATCTGATGAAGGATTGCTGGATTGTGGTTGGTCTTCGCGTACGGGGGGTGGAAGGGCAATCAAAGGCGCAGGAGTTGAGGGAGATGGGATTTCATTGAGGTCAATGTGTAGAAACTCTTCATGCAGTGATTTGTTGTCGGAAGGGTGCGTAGCAGACTGGATGAAGTTGAGTTTAGTCGACACTAGTTTTAGTTCCTCAATGATGTCGTTCGTTGCTAACCTTGAAAGCTTCGTCGCAGTTGCTTCTTTAATTAGGGAATTCAAGGCCAGATGAATTTCATCAATACATTCCGCGTGATGGGCAATGTTAGTCTCGAGCTCCTTTAATGAGGTGGTATGGCCGGAAAGTGACTCCGATATGGTTGACATATCGCCGTGTATATCTTTGAGAACAGGGGAGGCGATAGAGCATTTTATGTTGTCGGTTTTGGTCTGCCTGCTCTTCATTTCATCGATTCCAGCGTTGGATGATTTCATGAGTGTGAGCAAGTGCTCATATCTCCTTTCAATTTTTTGTGAGGATTCCTTAATTTCTTTTAAAACGGAGCAGTAATCCGAAACGTTGTTTTCGAGGGCATTGTTCAAAGAGTCACAGTTATTGGATAATATTTCCAATGTTTTGTCGATACTATGACGCAGCTCCGATTTCAGCTCAGCGACCGAGTCCGTAAGGGTACATAACTGTTCGTTATTGCATTTAATTGCAAGCATTATGTGTGCCAACGAGATTGTTTTACATTCGTCGCAGAAGAAACAGAAGAGGCTGTTGTACTCCTGCAGATGAGCTTTGGCATTCCTCGTCAGGCCAATGCAGATAGGGTGGAAGCGTTTGTTGCAGATACCTTTGCAGGCTATCATGTCAGCGGAGTTCGAGATGGTGCAGTTATTGGATCCACATGACGACATGGTGAAATTGAATGTACGCGACACAGTAACACAGATACGATGAGGTGACGAAAAGATGCACGAACGCGAAAAAAAGTTCACGATTGTAAACAAAAGCGAAACGAAGATATATGTAGGTCAGCAAGCACGGTTGTTTATACGCAGGGTTGAATGTACGCAGTGACACAGAAATAGAAACGATATCACAACTCAGTCAGGGGTCAGTAAGGAAAAAAAATGCGCGATTAGGCGAAATTAAACAAAAACCGCAAGCAAGGGTGAATGAAAAGAGTCGGGCAATGGAGGAGACTAAAAAAACTTGACTTTATTCACTGGAGGTTCGAACTGAACCGTGCGGCAATATCATTTTTTTTACAAAGAATAGATTTACTCCAAAACAAATAATGGATGACGCCGTGGTTATTGTGTCGGATCACTGTGCGTGAGGTTCCAAGTTCGAATCCCAGAACGCACCTAAAAGTTTTTTCACGTTCCGACCTCTCGCGAATAACGGACAAACATCCGAGAGTATGGTTGTCACGAAAAAGCTTCTCAAAATAAATTGCCCGTCGGATACGGCACTTAACTGTAGGTCCCTTCCATTCGTGTGAAAAATATGATACGAGTATAACGCACACAACATGAGTGGTTGCGAGAAGCCAGGCCCTGGCAACAAATACTTTTATTTTTTTTCAGATTCTGTTTATGGAGAATCTTCATCATGATATGCAATCATTAAGGGCTGGTCTTGGCGCTTTCTTTGGCGGACAGGAGTCTCTTGAAGATGACCCTCGCTCAGGTGGAC
Source organism: Brachypalpus laphriformis (assembly GCA_945910035.1). Classification (NCBI taxonomy): domain Eukaryota; kingdom Metazoa; phylum Arthropoda; class Insecta; order Diptera; family Syrphidae; genus Brachypalpus; species Brachypalpus laphriformis. Next base: position 193,652,824 of record OX246754.1, on the reverse strand, counting down.
CATCACAGAAGAAAATGTTGAAATTAAAAAAGGAAAAAAAACAAAGAAATTGTTCTGAGAGACTGAAGACGAAGACTGAAAATTACTGAAATTGCCTGAAAAGGAGAATGGATGGATGGCTGGGGAAATCTTTACACAACATGATTCGTATGACATGATAAAAGAAAATAATATGACCGGATATGTACTGCTATTTCATCAAGGGCTTACTCTAATGCCTTGGCTGATGACTAAATTTTTCGTTTACACGAAGGTCAGTAGCAATCGATTGCGTCAAAAATAAACAAAGCTCTGTTCACAGCTTCACAAAATCAACAGAGGCCACATCTGTTTGGTGTTTGTTAAATATCAAAATCGAATCGGCCGTGATTTGATTGAGCACTACTGAAACAATATCCATAGTCATGTATTTATTGTGTCATATAAAGGGAACACCTTGTTTCAGATCAAATCAGTTCTTATAGTTCTTACTAGTAGTAATTTGTTAAAATGATTTCAATTAAATCCTTTGTGTTCTTTCTTATTGGCTTCCTTTTGCTTTTCCAGCAATCAGAAGCTCAGTGGTACATAAGAAGAGCTTATAACTTGCGTAATCAAAGAAGATTGTGCGCCTTGTCATCACCATTGTGTACAACTACAACAACAACAACAACAACAGTTGCACCTTAAAGTGGCGGCAGGAATTTATTTAACATTAGTCCTCAAAAGAATATGTGACAAAAAAAATATAAAGCAAAGTCTAAAAATACATTTTGCAAAAAAGAACTCTAAGCTTTTTCTTCATTGACTTCAGGATTTTTTATGCACAATGCATAAATCGTGAATCACCCCCTTGTAAGTTCACTATACGGTTCCTATGACCCTTCACATGCAGGGTTGAAACTTCAACGGCGTCTAATCATTGATCCTGATCGTCTTCGGTTGTTGTACAGAATTCACTTTTTATTGCACATACGAGTAAAAATCAAGTTTAAAAACGCTTCTATTCTGGTAGGATCTGTTGATCTGTTGATAACCTGCAGTCTTCGTAGTTTATTGTTTTCAGTTATTACGTAAGGTACCCATCAATTGGGTGCTTTTATTTCAGTGATCTGCCCAAGATGAAAGCTTATGCTTGCTGTGGATAGTCCCCAGTCTATCTCCTCCCTGCGTGTATGTATGTACACATTCTGACAAATGCGGGTGTGCGCTGTTCAACGAGAGCAAGCGAGCCGAATAAATACAGAAGGCTAGTGCGCATCTAGCTTACCCACTACCAAAGTTTTTGTGATATCTTCTCTTTCAAAATGTTAGTCCACTGAAACATGAGTGTATAATAAAAATGTACTGAAACTAGGCGGGGTTAATAACTGCATAAGTTTGCCGAAATCTAAGTCCTACACTTAATTGCTAATCGCAATTGCACCATTAATTGGATTATGAAAATCAACGGCTCTCAGGATCCAACATAACATAATTGCCTTCGTATGAACAAAGTCAGCGCATGATGGAGGCCACGAATCCGTTGTGCAGTTCAAAAACAGCAGAGGGAAGATTGTTGTTAGGAACTTTTGGAGCTCTATGGTGAAGACGAAAGCGGGCAAATCAGGGGGATTGTTACTGGAAAAAACAATGTTGCTTTATTATGATCCGACAATATACTTAAATGAACCCCACAGGCGGATCAGTTGAAATGCGGTGAAGTGGGAGGGTTGTGATCACTTGTTTTCGGATCACGGCCTCGCTGAAAAAGGAAGAAGAAGAAGAATATACCTAAATGAATTCGATGGAGTGTTCCATCCTGATGAAGAGCGCCCCAAAAAAGCAGGGTACCAAAAAGTATCAAAAATGTAATGCCGACAGTTTTTTGGGATTGTGAAGGAATCGCAATGATTGATTTTAAAGAGCGCAATACAGTGGTGACTAGTGAGTATTGTGCTTCACTGTTGCATAAACTTCGGGAAGGTATAGTAGAATAATTAATCGGAACAATGGCAAGAGGTGTCCTTTAACTACACGACAATGCACCCGTTCACACGGCTACTATTGGCCAGGTCGTCATACGCGAATATGGATTCTCAGAAATTGACCATCCACCTTAAAACCTAGATTTAACCCCAAGCGACTATTTTGTATTGCGCAAATTGAAGTCTGACCTTCGAGGAAAACAAAAGTTGAAATACATTTTCGATGGCTTAAAAGCATTATTTAATCAATCTAAAATGTGTCAGGGAGACTATGTTGAAAAATAAAAGTATTTGTTTTATTTTATTTCGACTACTTACGAGTACAACTTGAACCTCACTGCATACGTACTTAATTTATGAAACCACTCATTAAATAAACTCAATCATTATTATCTATTTGGAAATATTGTGGAAGTTTTTCCAACATCCATCTATCCAAAGTTGAATTCCCAGTTTTTTTTTTGGCATGTTCCCTTATAAAGCAGTGCCACCCACGTAAGAGTCCCTAAATATTGTAAAGCTCTATGACAGAAGATTCGCATTGTTCGAGAATAACAGAGATTTATTACATACATAAATTGAAACCAATGTGGGTGCCGTGGCGTAAGTGGTTAGTGTGTCGGATCACTGCGCGTGAGGTTCCAAGTTCGAATTCCAGAAAACGCCAAAAAGTTTTTTTCACGGTCGCACCTCTCGCGAACGTCTGGCAAACATCCGAGAATATTGCTGTCACGAGAAAGCTTCTCAAATTAAATTGCCTTTTGGATACGGCACTAAACTGTAGGTAGGTCCCTTCCATTCGTATAAAGAATATAACGCACACAACATGAGTGGTTGCGAGAAACTAGGCCCTGGCACTTAAAGAGCTGTTCCGCCAAATATTTATTTATTTATTTAATTGAAACCAATAATTTAATTAACTTATTTAATGATTCCTTTAAAATAAAAAATAAAAAATATTTGATTGTCTTTACCTGTTCGTTGGGCGGTTTCCTTGGTTGTTTTTTTATTCCACGTCTCGCTCTGGCTTTTGCCGCAAAATAAATTCGAATATATACGAACACCATTATACAACTAGGAATGTAGAATGATCCTAAAGCTGAATATAAAACATAACCGATGTCTTCGCTTAGCTGCAAATAAATAGAACAAAGGAAACAATATTTCATTAAAACTGAATGTAACTGTCAGGACATAGAAGATATCCTTTTTTTTTATGTAAATACATATTCAGATTTAAGGAGTGACGTGGCTAAATAGATTTTGTAAATTCATCAAAATATCGAGTAGAGAAGCATATGGGAGCGGTGTACTATTGGTAAATCATCAACTGTCAGGATATGGAATATGTGCATAGATCTATACGAAAGTGTATGTCATCTAGAGTTATAGTCAGATGCTTACCTGTGTACATGTATGTATATCAATGATGATCCCCATTGTGGAAAAGATAATTGAAAATTGAATTGAAAATCCTTTCGAGCGACCACTTGCACAATATGTAGGTACACATATTTATATTTTCTTTTCAGTTGTGGTGTTTAATTCCTAGTCACTAGGTGGATGTGAGTTGGTTTGTGAATTGAAAATCACTTCGTTTTATAAAAGGTTGAAGTGATGCTCACCTATGCAATACTGCATTACATTCTGCATTTGCACATGTTTTTTCGTATACGGGTTTTGTAATGGGTTTTCATTGTGCTCATTTGATGAAACTTTGTCATCCGCTTTTGTCATATGGACAATTGTTGAATTTAATTGATTCCTTAAATTGATTATGTACATTTGGTAGCAGTAGATTTGTAAGGTTTTCAACAATTTTTGTGAGACAAAAAGTTCCAGGTAATTGAAAGGATAAGTATTATTAGCCAACTCGCTTTGTTTGATATGGGAGCAGAATAAAATCGTATAAAAATCAGTGTAAGATTTCCTGCTTATGAAAACTTGATAAGCTTATACTGCACAACAAACAGAAGAAAAAGTATTGGTTCAGAGTTAAAAACTTTGTACTCTGAAGACTGAACTTACAAAAATATATTTAAGAAGTAAAGTCCTTACCATCCGTTTTGAAAAAAAAAAATCATTTATTGTTTCTTCTTTTATCTGAAAATGTTTAAGTCGTGATTAACACGCTGACTGAAAACATATGATTTTATTTTCCCTTCATTTTATTCTAATTTCTTATTTATACATTATCTAAGTCTTTTATTAAGTCAAATAGAGTAAAAAATAAATAAAAAGTCACACTCTAGGAACTAGGATATTAGAAATGTAAAAAAGAGTCAAGCAAAATTGTACCTATGACTCTAACCTAATTTGGTTAAATTATCTTGGAACCATTTTAAACCGGCGTTGGCTTATCCACCAAGTTTCAGTTTTTTTTCCGGCTTCATAAGTTTCATCAACATTCCAGCCGATAAGAACTGTGATTAAAGTTACCAGGGAGAATTTTTTTTTTATGTGAAAATGTCTTTAACGTGCGCAAGGTGAATCCACGATTTTCGACATATATCTATAAACAAAATCACATCTCAGAGGCTAATTATCCGATCAACCAAGTGTTTTATGGCGTGTACTCGTACATGTAATAACTCATCCTGGGCTTCAAGTCTGAATGCGGATTTTGTTACTGGTGAGATGGAGAGTGCAGTGCAGCTCGACCCAGACCCATTGGATTCATTTGGCATACACATTACTACGGCGGGGACCTAAAATGGATTTGCACCGGGGCCGATAACTGCTTAAAAAAACATATTTTCTTTTTATTTTACTGTACACTATTGACGTGTCTGCATGCAGACATATTCTAACCCCTACCCCGTCCTGTTCGGAATCCCTTGAATTGCTTATTAAAACGCACTTCCAGGGGTGTACTACCGTACCATGTAGCAGTACTAATAACAATCACAGCGAATCGGAACCCCCTGCGGATTTGGTAACAGAGGACAGAATAGAGTGGGCAATAAGATCGTTCTCCCCCTTTAAATCCCCAGGACTTGATGGGATTATACCGATCATGCTGCAAAAAACTGCACCAATCATTACCCCAATTCTCAAAAAGCTATTTGCCAGTAGTCTTAAACAATGTTACATACCAAGAACATGGAGGGAGGTAAAGGTGGTTTTTATACCCAAGGCGGGCAAGGCTAGTCACACCACCGCGAAGGACTTCAGACCAATTAGCCTTACCTCTTTTATCTTGAAAACCTTTGAAAGATTGCTCGACATCTACATACGTAGCAGAATACGCCCGGGGGACTTATCCCCAGCCCAACACGCATACACGAAGGGTAAATGTGTGGAAACTGCCCTACATCATGTTGTCGGCTCTATAGAAAAATCACTTAAGGATAAAGAGTTCACACCAGCTGCTTTTTTGGACATTGAAGGAGCCTTCAATAATGGAAATACCGAAGCGGTTAAAAGAACCCTAAGAAACCTAGACATCGACATCAGTCCAATTAACTGGATTGTTAGCATGCTCGAGGAACGACATATAACCACCGAACTTAAGGGTTCAAAGCTCGAAGCATACGCCTCGAGGGGTACCCCTCAAGGCGGGGTAATCTCCCCACTGCTCTGGGTCATTGTTCTTAATGAGGTACTACAACAACTAAGGTACAGCGGGGTCAGAGCTACAGCGTACGCGGATGACGTCATGCTGCTTGCTACAGGTAAATTCCTGCCTACCCTCAGCGAACAACTTGACGGAGCCCTTAATACTCTTAGCATATGGGCCAGGAGCTGCGGTCTAAAGTTTAATCCCCAAAAAACCGAACTCGTACTTTTTACGAACAAGAGGAAAATACCGGAGTTCAGTACACTTTCTGTTGATGGTATCCCACTCAGATTGTCCGATAGCGCAAAATACCTGGGCCTTGTACTTGACAAAAAGCTCAACTGGAGATTAAATATAGAGGAAAGAATCAAGAAAGCAACAATAGCCTTTTACTCATGTAGTCGAATTTTTGGTAGAACCTGGGGACCCTCCCCCAAAATCATACTATGGATGTATACGGCTATAGTTAGACCCATACTGACTTACGGCAATCTAGTATGGTGGCCAGCTGTCAACAAATCCACCAACTTAAAGGCAATCACCAAAGTTCAAAAACTAGTGTGCATTGGCATCACCAGTGCAATGAGGACAACCCCAACCGCAGGATTCGAGGCTATCCTCAATCTGCTGCCGCTAGACATCTTTACACGAACATCAGCAGCCATTAATGCTATGAGAATAAGTCAGTCAGCGAACTGGAAACCAAGCAGAACAGGTCACTCGATGATCCTACTCGATTACTTTGGCCTCATGCCCGTAACGGATTACATGACGCCATATTTAGACTTTACAAGGCCTTTCTCTACCGCCTACCCTAGCAGGGAAGATTGGAAAAGCGGTCATATACCTAATGCCGAATATATAGCCATCTACACGGATGGTTCAAAAATGAGCACTGGTGTAGGATCAGGTATCTTCTCCGACCCTCTAGGTGTATCAATATCCATACGACTTCCAGACCACAGCAGTGTTTTCCAAGCAGAGGTCTTAGCAGTGGCAACAGCCACCCGTGAGTCTGCGATAAGGGCAATACCGCCAGAAGGTATCACCATCTTTATCGACAGCCAGGCAGCTATAAAAGCGATTACTGCCATAGAAATTAAATCGAAGCTTGTGAAGTGTTGTCGAGAAGAGCTCAGGGTTCTTGGAACACAGCACAAGGTATCGCTCTGTTGAGATGAGAATGAGAACGAGAAAGCCGACGAGCTGGCGAGAATCGGCTCAGCAGCCCCAACAGAACAAGTTGACCCCCCTGTGTGTATCCCGCCTTGCACACTCAAGCTCGCTGCAGGAAATAAAGCCACTGAGGAGGCGAACACAAGATGGAACTCCATGGAAACTTGCGCCATCACTAGGAAACTATGGTCATCTTTCGACAAAGCAAAGACCGACAGAATCATCCGTAAAGATAGGAAATCCCTTTCCACCCTCGTGGGCATCATCACGGGGCACAACACTCTGCGGTACCACTTGAAGAAACTGCGCCTGACGGAGGAGGAACTCTGCAGAGGCTGTGGTGACGAGGACGTTTTTGAGGACACAACCCACTTCCTGTGCCACTGCCCGAGTCTTCAACATTCCAGGAAAAAGTTCCTTGGTAAATTCTTCTTCCAGGATCTCGAGGAACTCTCCGGCGTTTCAACGGAAAAGATGTTGAACTTCATCAAATCATCAGGGTGGTTTGTATGCAAAAATGAAGTAAGTGACTGAGTAGTTTTTAGTTTCATTGGGTAAGGCATCACTTTTCCCCCATGGGTACGACAATGGGTCATCGCTGACCTGAGTGTGGCAGAGAGCGTCGCTCCCTGCCAGCCCACATACCTAGCCTAACCCCTACCCCATCGCCTGAATTGTACCGCCTTTTTATTATAATTTATAATTATAATTTTATAATTTTATCTTTTAAATTTATACAATCCTTTCAGGAACAATACTGTTTGAATATTTAAGTGGAAGTGGCACACATCAGACACGCATGCTATGGACCGTGACCACAAGTCCTGAACCACAATCATTTCTGGTTAATTTGAGAAGTCCAATAACAGCAATTGTGTCAATTGTTCGCAACTCTACAACGCGAAGCTAAATCAAATAACTCATCTTCATTTTTCCCCACCCCTCATCATCCCTCCCCAGCATGAACCTATTTGTCGTGGTTCTTGTCCATTTTATAATATAAGCATTCAATAGATTTCTGACCACAAGCTGCTAATGCAACGATCCTTAAGTTTACGACGAACGACCTCTCACTTGTGTGGAGGGCATGACGAACACTATAAAAACTTCGAAATGGCATATGCACGGTATATCTATCTTTAATTGTTATTAATTAATTCACTTTAGTAAGCACCACTTGCAATAAATACAAATTGTTTTACCTTAGGGCGCGCATGATCCTAATGGTCTGTTTAAGAAACAAAAAATATTTTTGTTCAAATCTGCTTGGTGAAACAATAAAATATTCTGACGCAGAACCATTACAAATCGGTTTCACACTCACAAAATCGCTTTCCAAACCACTGATCCATTCGATTTGTTCGTTGTGAAGGAATCTTCAAGCACAATCATTATCGTCATCCTGAAAAGTTCACAATGTAGATTAATGAATTCGAGCGCAAACTTTCTTCGCAAAGTATAAAAAAAAAACATTCCACTTTAGTTGAATCATCAATTGCCATGCGATGATTTCTTCTCAGTTCTACAATATTTAATCACTTGAGGAACTGTCGTTACCGACGTCAAGCCACATAAAGTTCCACATCCATTTACCTACATCTTAACGACTTTTCAACTTATGCTGAAAAATCCGTCAAGAGAACTCCCCGTACAGTGCTCTTTTCACCTCTATCAATGATCTCCTTCCATTCCCATTAATCCGATTTACTCCCCATTCAATATCGAGATAGTTTTCTATGTTTAAAATGGTAATCGTTTCACTCAATACATGGCAACGAGGACGCATTGAAAATCGAAATCGATAAATGTGAGTTCTTTCACTTTTTTTTCAGTTTAGAACTGTAAAACCAATTCGCAATTTTCTTCCACTTTTGATATCATTCGAAACCAACACAATGAAGTTGAAGACCCTTTCCCCGATTGTGCTATAGACGACATCTAAGGATGTCGGCTCAAGAGAACATCCGTATCACAGGCAGAAACCCCATTTAACGCCAATTTTCCAGTGCCCACCCTCATTCAAGTCGGTCCTTCGCTTCAGGAATCTTTTGAGAGATCAGAATTGTGTTTGCTGACTGGACCCGTTTACGGTTAGATGCATCAAATGAATAGATTTTGATTCAATGGAATTATAGTTCAGTGCGTGTTTTCAACTAAATCTTCACACGCTAATGCAGCTACTACCAGGACATAGTTTATAATTAGCTTATGATTGGTTGGACTGGTTAGATTGAAGCTGAAACCGATAAGAAAATACTGCCGAATATTTTCATAATTGTATGTAGATGAAGCTGAATATAACACCCATGTCAAGAGTGCACGACCTGAGTGTGCTGCCGCCCCATTTAGGGGTCGGGGTGACTTCAGCATATTTGCATAATTCCACCATTCTGGTTATTAGAAAACGCAAATAAATATAAAATGCATTCCCAGGGTAAATTATATCACTCACGCATACAACACAAATGGGAAACTGAGTGCAAGTACATATACAGCGTTATATGACTCAATTAGGAAAGTGCACATACGCCCGAGTGGCATCGTGGCGTACACTAGGGGGATGAATTGCAAAAAGAAAAATGCAAAAATGTTGGCGATGGAAAAAAAAATCGCTGCAGTTGTGGCAAAATCGGAGAATAACGAGTACAACAACACTTAGTGTTTTGTAGCGTTTCACATTTTTTTGCTAAGTGGTTTGGGGAAGGATGTGGCAGTAGTTTTAGCAACATGTTCTTTCTTGGGTCGGTTTGGAATTTTTTTTTATAGCAATAATCCTGACAAGTGCTAGAACCGTTTGTGAAAAGTGTTTTTTTTTACAGCCAGTGGTGGTTTCTTAATGCAATAGTAAGAAATGGGGTGACAATGGTGTAGTGGTAACGTCGTCAATTGCCACGCTAATGGTTCATGGTTCAAATCCTGATGTCAGCAAGCATTTATTTATTTCTCATGAAATATATAAAGTCAGTTTGATCAATTGCGAAAGGTTGTGTGAACACTACTGCGAAGGCATAACATTGGCAGTAGCCTGGTCATATCGCTGGAAAAATTGTTCGCTTTGTGATGATGATTTCGGTTATCGGGGAAAAAAGTACTGTGAATCAGATGCAAGGACAAAAAATAACAAAAATTGCGCCAGTTATCTGGACGCCATCCCCGGAGTTTTTCTGAAGCATAAACAACTAAGCTTCAAACCACTACACCAAATCTTTCTCTCTCTCTCTCTCTCTATCGATCCTTTCCAATACCGCACTGTGTGTAAACATGTTAAGCGTATTGCAGCCCCTTGAGTGTGCGTACATTAAAAAAAGGTAAGGCATGACTAATTTGGGGTAAGGATGAATATGCCGATTTCGAATTGTGATATCAGAGACACAAGTGAAACTCAGTTTCAAGTAATCGAGATCGATTTTTTACTAAAGCAATAATTGCCTTTTAGACCTAAGGCCCGATATATTCACTCCATTAAAAGGTGGATTTTGTAGTTTTAACTAAAACCGCCATTAACCTATTGGTGCCATTAACTACACTCCATTAAATAAAAATAAATTTTCTATTTATTCACCCGGCATTAGTTTAATGTCCGCTTTTAATGGCGTGTTTAAATTGAAATGAGATTTAAAATAGTCCTAGGGATTTTTACAACATTCTGACAGACGACCTCTCAAATAGCTACTTTGTTTATGTTATTTTCTTTCATGAACACCGTTATTATAGAGAATTTTAGAGAATATTATAGAGAATTGTGGAAGTTTTGAATAAAACAAAAAAAATGTTTAAAAAGCGTATACAAGCATCAAATTTCTGAACTGAACCTTAAATCACTCGCCGGCTGTACGTGTCCGTTATCAAGCCTATACTTCTCTATGGCGTGATCGTTTGATGGCCTGCTTTTGATAGGATTGTCTACCTCTCTCTCAACTAGCTAAAGTGCAAAGATCTGCATGCATGTACATCTGTGGGGCACTAAGAACTACTTCTTCTGCGGCACTGGGCATTTTGTTTAACTCTGGCTGGTTATGCTTCGTCAAATCGACGAAAACCTCTTTTATTTTGTACAATTTCCCTTAAACTATCCAACGTCCAATTTTTATTTTAAGTAAAGTAAAAATCTCAGGATTTTTAATAAATCGAATTTATTCTATTAAAAATACGTTTAAGAGTGTGCGTAAAATATGCATAATCATCCAGGATTAACCTGCTTCCCTTAGATATTTTTGGCAAACAGATTGTTGCCAGCGCGGCTATCCGTCTAATACCCTCCACTCAATGGTTTAGTTATCATATTGGCCACTCCTCGATCCTTGATCTTCTCAACTTCACCCATGAAAGCACAGACTAAATCCCACCGAAACTAATATTTGACCGAAATTTCCGTACGAGTAACCCTGAATGGGAGGAATAGGATAACTCTCCCCCTGATGATGTTAGTTCGGTTCACTTCTTTACAGATGGCTCTAAGACCGAAGGTGGGGTGACTTGTGGTCTTTTCTCCGAAAGCTCAATCTGAGCATCTCGTTTCGCCTGCCTGATCATTGTAGCGTTTTTCAGGCGGAAATCATGTCGATTAAGGAAGTGTAATATAATATCTGTCAGGGGTATTAGCACTTTCGCTGACAGTCAAGGAACAATTAAGTCCTTGGAATCCTGCTCTTTCACTTCACAGGCCGCCTTAAACTGCCGTTTGTCTCTTATGGAGATGACAGAGCAGTTCAACATTCACGTATGCTGGGTAACAGGATGGGCGAGCTTGGCAGACAGGGTACAACTCCAAGGATTCTGCCAGATAGGCAAGCCCTAGGTATACCCTTCGCTACATGTAAGCATATATTAAAGCTGAACGCTATTAGCAAGACCAACCACAGGTAGGAAAATGGCTCAACGTGTCATATTTCGTGGCAGATCTGGCCTAAGCTGGACGAGAAACGTAGTGCCGAGTTGATCAAGCTAAAGCGATCACAGATCAGCTACGTTGTCGGTGTGCTCACTGGACACTGTCTAATAGGCCAACATGCCAAAAGACTTGGCCTCTTTTTCAACGACGTCTGCAAGAGCTGTAGCAACGAGGAGGAGGAGGAAACCATCCTTCCCCTCCTATGTACATATCAAGCTCTATCACGTAAAATAATGCTCCATACAAGGGCTCCCTTCCTTGATGACCTCGGCGATTTGGCGTCCTTAGGCGTCATGAGCATCTATATCTTAGTCAAAAACCCAGGTTGCTTTTTAGTCCCTGAGTGGTCTAATGCTAGATCCTTGGCATCATAATGGTCCTTTAGCCAATTTAACCTAACCTGACCTAACCAACGGAGCAGAAGTGCATTTTAAGACATGCAACACTTATTGAAAATAAGAAAACAGATGCATGTACAATACTCGTACATTGAAAAAAAAACAACACATTTGGGACAAAATCGAAAAAGAATTTAACTTTTCATGTCCGAATGTTGTACCGTTCAAGAGAGTACTCCAAATCTGGTCGAATAATTGAAAGGACTTTAGCCACTATAGGTTTAGTAAAACGAAATCGTTGGAAGAAATCTTCATCGTCCCAGCATTTTGTATTTCCTATGTTCGGCGACAAGTGTATTTCCGTCGTCATCACTCAAATCCAACAGATAAAAAGACAAAAACCAAATATAAAACTAACTGTCAACGCTAATGGAAAGTGAACAAATAGAAACGCTCCATTAAATCTTCATTAGCTCTAAAAATCTCTCTTAAAAGGTGGATTTTGACGCTTTAGCTAACACCGGTTTTAAACTAAAGGCGCAATTATTTAATATAGGCAACCTCCATTAAAATCTCTAATGGGGTGTTAATAAATAAAATGTTTCAAAATTTCACAATTTCCCATTTTTAATTTTAATGAAGAGTCAATAAATCGGGCCTAAGTTCAAAATTTAAAAAAAAGCAGTGGACAAAATTAGTGCAAACTGGTAATATGCGGAAGCTTTTGGCAGTCATTTCAGGTGATTTTAACATTAGTATTGCAATAATTAGACTCAAATGCATAGGATTACCGACCAAACATTTTTTTTTTTTTTTGTAAAAAAGGAACCCAAATCCCAGAGTACTCAGACTCTCTCTGGTCCATTGTACTACCAGGCAGGAACCTTTCTTTGGTGCAGTGGTTGGAAAAACTTCGATGTAATTCGTTTTCCTTTATTTCCTCGGACTGATGGTTGCTGTTCCCCGCTGGGGCTTGAACCTGCACACATCGGTTAACGAGCAAACTCACTACCCACAGCACCACTGCCACCACCGACCAGCATAAAGAGTTATCTAAAATAAAAATAAAACCTCAATAAGTGTTGCCGGATTTTAGTGGAACAGATAACCTTTATTTTCCATGAAAAATAAGTTGTTTGCCCTATTCAATGCTTCGTTTTCTTCTCCCCCTTTTCGTCTTTTGTCTAAACAAATCGCCCATTTTTAGCATTCCAAGATGACCGTGTAGAATTTTGAAAGTCGTTGTTTTGGATGCTTCGAATCATTCTGCAATTTCATTTCATGAGGGCGTATTCGAGTCCAAGAACCATTTTATGTTTTGCTACATCACTTGGTCTTCCAGAATAGTCATCATCTTCCAATGTCTCTCTACCTTGTTTGAATAAGTCCGATCACTTGCAAGTTATGGTTTTACCAAGGTAAAGAGTTCTCTTTATATATTTCCCACACGTTTTCCTTGTTTTGTGAGGAATTTAATTACTGGGTGGAACTCAAAATTTGACATTCTTAAAATTACCACTTTAACTCTTTAACTTGAAACTTCACATTTATACTTAAAAAAGTTTACCTGACATTTCGGATTTTTTTATATTTATTGATTTGGCAATAAAATAGCTTAAGCAATTCTAAACATTTTATCCATTGAGAATTTTATGATACTACCTTTTAAAATTTAGATGTTAAAATAACTACAGCTCAAGATAGAGCGAAAAAATTCACACAGCCAAATGAACAATTAGCAAAACAACAAAAAACGCATAAATATTTTGCGTGCCAGATCAATGAGCGAAATTATCGCAAAACGAAAAGGTCAACAGCAAAGTGACTTTTTAAAATAAACAAAATGCGAAGTCAATTTTCGCAAGTAATACAAGGTGGCGCAAAATGAATCACCCTATCGAAAGATGTTATAATTTTTCGAATGGCGTCGTACGTCAATCATATTTGACATTTGTGAGTTAGACAGCTGCAGTATACAAACAGGCAAGCAATAGAGCGCTATACTCCGCAAGAGCGTGGAATAATTGTGTCGATTTTTTTTAACAATAATCGGTCGGTGGTGTTAGCGCAGCCCGAATTTCGACGTCGATTTCTTAATCGTGTCGCGGCAACTGGGCAAACATTCCGGCGCTTAGCTACTCGATTCGAACAGTCTGGAACCACAAGAGACCATGCAGGGCATGGCCGCCACCGGACTGGTCGTTCGGCCGAGAATATCGCGGCTGTGGCTGCCGATGTCGCTGAGAACGAAGAAACATCAACCAGACGACGGGCCATGCAATTGGGCATCACCACATGGACCCTACAGCGAATTTTAGTGAAAGACTTACACATGTCCCCGTACAAAGTGCAAACAGTGCATCGGTCAATGCCTCCTGACCGCCAGTCGCGTGTGAATTATTGTCAAGCCATCCTCAATCTCAACAACGAAGAGGACGATTTTGTGTCGAAATCATCATGAGCGACGAGGCGCATTTCCGCTTAAGCTGTTACGTCAATAAGCGTTACGTTACGTTTTCTACATAAGGAAGCCAAATAAAATATGGTATGCGAAACAATAGATACCACTTAATCTGTGCTTGCCAGGCATAATCGTCTTGAAGTCGATCGTCAGAGTTTCTCTGAAAACCCATTAAAAATATTCATATGCGAGTAGAATATGGAATATTGGAATTCTGACCTGGTTACTTTCCAAATAACTCAGTAGCCACTGCGTATAAGAAAGTAAAAAATAGAGAATATTAATCACCTCAAAAGAAAATTATTAAATCTGAGACGCCACTAATGACATGAACTTTAAAGCGACGATTAGATACAACTATGGGTGAATTCAAAAACGTCGAAAAACTGTCTAGTGTTGCGGCAACAGAACAGGCTTTCTGTTGCTGTTGCCTTGCTACTGCACTGTTGCTGTTGCCCTGCGCAATCTATTTTGACATTTGTCAACGAATGTGTTGTAATTGTATGTACAATAGGAAAATATGGAGAATATAGCAAAAATATTACATATATTATATACAGAGAACATTAAAATTGTTAAACGTTTACCTTTCATCCATTTCTCACTTGAAAAAAACAAACAAGAACTCAAAACAAAGAAAAGCAACAGCAAAACAACTGCTGTGCACGGTGCTCTTCTTTGACGTTTGGTTGCACTGATGTTGCAAAAAAAAACTCTTGATTTGAGCACCACTAATGCAACACGCATTTTTGAATTGGGCATTTTTGAAAAGGGTGACCAGATAGCAATGATATTTTTTCCAATTGTTATGTTTCATCAGCTGTCAAAGTTACCAATGACATCCAGCTGTCAAAATATTTAGTAAGGTTTGCCATTTCATCATGCATCGTTTCACGCTTGCGTGTGGAAATTATTAAAAATTTAATCGAAATTCCGGCTAAGTTGTAAATACGCAACGTCCCCGCATCGCACGCATTGTTTGAAAATCAAACTGGTTTGATTTTGCCGGCAGTACCGTGCGGAAAAGAAATAGAAATGGAGGTACTTATATCGGAAGTCCAAAAAGAAATGTGGAATAAAATCAATTCCCCGTGGTGTAAAGATAACAAGTATCATGTATGCTTTTAAAATATAGTCAAACGTTTTTTGCCGTCATTCTTGTATACTGACGAAATGCAGTTCGTTTATCCGCTCGCAATTGAGGATTTTTGGGTATATTGCATGAGTTTTTTCTCTATTTCGTTCCTTTCTATAATTTCTTAAAATTTTTAGTTTTAAGAAACTGTTTTCCATTAATAAAATCTTCCGCGCCAAAACCGAATCTATTTCACACTGAATTTAAAAAGTAGCTGTCAACGCAAGCCGCAGAACGCACGTATCGTGTTGTATTCGGACGCCTCCGTATTCCCCGCAAACTAATCCGGTGCGAACGGACACCACATCGCACGCATAGCCCGTGCCCGTATTTACGCTGGACACAGCGTTAGTGTGCAGGCAATTCATCGTACCGTGGAGAAGTTTGAGTGTGAGTACACTCTTTTGGACCTTAAGCCACCAACTAGATAGAGATTAGTGCGAAATGAAGAAAACATAGGCGCCGTAGCGGCCAGTATAGAAGAAGACCGATCAGCTGAATTGGACATCACCAGAGAGTCAGTCCGGTTTATTTTGCGATTGGATTTGGGCTACATCCATATAAGATTGTGCTGATGCAAGAATTGAAGCCGAACGACCATAGAAAACGCCGTGAGTTCGCTAATTGGGCGCTGGAAATGTTGGCCGGAAATTCGGATTTTGGCCAAAAAATTATCTTGTCGGACAAGGCCTATTTTTGGCTTAGCGGCTATGTCAACAGGCAAAATTGCCATTATTGGAGGGAACACAATCCATAAGTGTTCGACCAAGTATCAATGCATCCACAAAGATTGACTGTTTGGCAAAATAACGCCGTAAGTATTGGACCAAGTCATCAAAAATTGGACCGACCGTTTGAAGCACTGCCAGTCTAGCCGAAGCGGCCATTTAACCCTTATCCGAGCAAGGTGTGTCTAATGGACACATTGCTTATGTTTTTTTGGTGATATTTCAAAACTTAGATCTCATTTAGACTTCTCCATTTGTGACTTCCTCTTCGGTGCTATAATGAATGTTATTATATTAAAAAATAGGATTATAAAGAAATAAAAATAAAAATTATAAACACATTTTGGGACGTAAACGGACAGCAGTGTCCAATAGACACATTCGGTAAAGTCAGCTAAATAATAGTATAACAATTTCTTCTGTTTGACGCTACTTTTTTGACAAACTTTGGAAAGAGTACTGCATATTCGTATTCGTTCGTTTCGGGACAAATATATATTTAGCTTGAGAAATTATAGAAAAATAATAGATGTTATCAGTAGTTACTTGAAATAAAAGAAAAGTTTATTGAAATAAAAGACTTTATATTTTTGTGGTAGCCAATACATTGAGCTTCGCAGGTAATAATTTGGTTTGCACAGCATTGAGTGCCTTATTATAATTTTTATATTTCTGCAATTCTTAGAAATGTCGAACAGTAGAGTATTTTCTGAAATAGAATTACGGAGCATTTTAGCTAATTTGTCCGATGGTGATAATGTTGGAGATGTTGGATATGTAAGTTCCGAATCTGATTCGGAATTGGATAATACTTCTCTTGCAAGTGAAGCCGAAGATGAACAAATCGCAAACATCAATGAAGGTATGGAAGAGGAATCTCAAACTCAAAATAAACAATAATTAAAAAAAAAATGTATACACCAGGCAAAAATATAACGGTCGATGAGCAGCTTGTGCCAGTTCGAGGACGTAGCCCATTCAAACAGTATATGCCTGCTAAGCCAGCCAAATTTGGGATGAATATTTGGTGGGCCTGTGACTCAGAAACTTATTATACTCTGAATGGTATTGCATACGTGGTAAAGAAGGAAATGCTGTCGCCAAAGGGCTTGCTGCGCAAGTAGTAGCATCAATAACAGAACCTTATTATGGATCTCACAGAAATGTAACATTTGACAATTATTTTACTGGCTTAGATTTAGCTTATAAAATGCTAGCAAATGGTTTGACTATAGTCGGGACAGTAAGAAAGAATAAAAGATTTGTGCCGAAAGAATTTCTGCCACATCGAAATAGAGAAGAACATTCATCAAATTTTGGATTTACTATAAAAGCTACACTTGTTTCCTACGTGCAAGAAAAGAATAAATGTGTTTTACTTCTTTCTACGACTCATAACAACCCAGAGATCAGCACAGCAGATTCTAGAAAACCCGAAATAATATTGAGCTACAACAAAACAAAGGGAGGAGTAGATTCTCTTGACCAGTTGGTGCACGCGTATATATCCAAACGACGCACAAATCGATGGCCATTTACCTTCTTTGCAAATTTGCTAGGTGTTAGTTCTGTAGCTGCATATGTTATCTGGACAAACTTATACCCCAAGTGGAATGAAAAAAAATCACGAACGAAGGTGGTTGTTTCTTGTGAGTGTTTCTGAAACTCTAATAAGGCCACAGATTGAACGAAGAAATCATATTGGTTTGTCAAAGTCCTCTGTACAGGCGATGACATATTTCTTACCGAAACCAAACCCATCTTCGGAAGAGCCTTCAGCACGGAAAAAAAGAAGATGCTATATATGCCCTTCTTCAATTTCAAGAACACAGAAGCAAATTTGTGAAACCTGCAAGAAAAATGTATGCAATCAGCACAGTGCCAGGTCACAAGTTTGCTCAAATGCCAAAAGAAATAGTTCCATTTGCTACTTACTTCATTTTTAAAACAACTATTTGTCCTCGACACCGTAGGGTACAAGAGGACCGGATTATGTATGTATGTATGTAAAATAACTAACTACATTTTCTTAACAAACTAAACTGGCATTTTTTTTACATTTACTAAACAAATAAAAATTAAGTAATCTCTAATAAAAATTGAGAAAAAAGTGAATCATTTGCATTTAATTCGATACTTTCAGCAAAGTGTCTATCGGACACATATGTAGGTCCGTTTGTGTAAGTAATATTCTCTGCCCGGAGAAGGGTTTAATGATGTGCTATTCCACACATAATGGCATGAACGTAGCTTCAAAATAAATCCAGAATTAATTTTATATCTCAAACCGCTGTTATTTTATTTTATTTTTTTTTTCCTATCGTTCTTATCTGGTCACCCTGTATAAGACGGAAAATTAAAGGCTGTCCTTTTGAAAATGAGTCCGTTGTGCCAAACAGTATCGAATGCTTTTTCGAGGCTATATGTAATTTGACCCCAATGAAAAATGGCCCCAAAAACAATAATGAAAAATGGCCCCGATTTCGAAATGGAAGTATGACCCCAAACAAAATGAAAAAAAAAAAGACAATAAAATTGAAAAATTTTTGATCCGAAAATGAAAAATCACCCCAAACAAGTAGACCCCATTAACAGTGCAATGTGTGTGTGGGGCATGCTGCCCCCTTGCGACTCCCCTGCTTGCGGTCACTGTTGGATTTGGAGTAGGTGCGAAGTTGGCTATATGCAACCATGGACCTACTCCAAATCCAACATACATTTTCCACTGTTTATGCATTGTGGGTTTAAAACTAAAGCCACCGTTCTGATAACGGTTTTTTTTATGTCTTGGGTAGCATGCATCATATTTGCATGAATTAGAAAAATTAAGAAGGCCCCACCATTTTGGGGCTATTTTTCATAATGAAAAATCATCCCAAACTAAAGAATGCAAAAAAGGCGCCAAAATATGATATATCACCCCAATTCAATAAGATTTAATTAATCTTTTGTTGTTGGCTTTCACATACATTTTTGGGGCCAAATTTCGTATAGCCCTTTTTCGCATTGTAACAGTACCATTCCAGTCGATTTACCTACGAAGTGACTCATTTTCACATGGTTACAAATTCTTAACACTTTATGCAAAGTACTATAATATTTATTGCCTGAAGCCAAATAGTTTAACGCTTTGACAAGGTAAATAGATTTTTCGTTTAAAACTGAGACACACAACTGACCGTCTTAAGCATTTCAAATTGAATACGAAACGAACGAGCCCAGTAACTTTCTAATTCCATTAAAAACTTCTTCAATTTCCGAATAAAGTAAAAGTTCCTTATTGTGTAAACAATTTTTTCGTTTCCATTCTGCCTTTTTTTTCACTTACAGCTAACGTCGGATAATAAGATTTTCATGTTAAGATTCACAAACAGACAACAGGACAACAACCGAAAACGAGTTTCTCGAGGCCAAGATAAAGTTCACAAAAGAAATTGAAAACAAATTTGTAAATAATAAGTAGCTAAACGTAGATGGCTTGTACGAGTACACAGGATGAAGGCGATGCGACGGGCGAATTGACAACAGTGAGGGGTTGTAAGCTAAAATGTAATTTGTTGGAGGATTTCCACAATTTTCCACAGTTTACAATCAAAAAAATGCCACAGAGGAAATGAGAGAAAAATATTCGTAATAATAAAAGTATTAGGTTTACGGTATTATTGACCATCTTCTGGCACATGGGGTAGTTAAGGTATTACTGAATAGATGGGACTGAAAATATGTATTTACGATATTGCTTCTTTGTTCCTGAGTCACCCAGGTGGCAAGCACGTGGAAGGAGAATAACTTGCTCACAAAAGTTGTTCCAAGCCACTGAGTATGAATTATATACATATGTAAACTTTTGTAATTATTACACAAGAATGTCTTCAACGCTCACGGTGCACTACAACTTCGGTTTCGTAGCGAGATCTTCTTTAGTTTTTTTAGCGTAGAAAATTGAAAAATATTCAAAACGACAAAACTGACAAATACTCAATGAGAAGTGTTAGATTGTTTTCCACTAAGAACCACTTTCATCTCTTGTTCCATTTATAGGTTAGGTTAGGTAAGTGGTTTTGCATGGAGAGACGCTCTCTGTCGCACTCAGGTCAGCGTTGACCCATTGTGATACCCATAAGGGGAAAAGTAATCCCTTACCCATTGAGGCCTAGTGAAAACCGGCAAAAAACTATACAAGCTATCACTTACTTCGTTTCTGTATACAAGCCATGGAATTCGTTGGACTATGACATCTTACCTTAAACACCTAGATTACGCTGACGATGTTTGTCTACTTTCACATCGGATAATGGATCTTCATCTGATGGCCCAAAATCTAGAAGCTGAGGCAAACAAAGTGGGGCTAAAAATAAACACAGCCAAAACAAAAGCCCTGAGCACTTCTTCTAACAACCGCGCTCAACTTAACATTGCCGGACAGGAAGTCGAGAAAGTTGATAACTTTCTTTATTTAGGAAGTGTGGTCTCGGCTAATCGCGGTGGCGCCGAACTGGATGTGTGCAGCAGAATCGGGAAGGCTAAAGCTGCGTTCGGAATGCTATCTAAAATCTGGAGAAGCAATGTTATCAGCTTAAGAACCAAGCTGCGACTGTTCCGCTCCAACGTAGAATCAGTGCTGCTTTATGGGTGCAGTACTTGGAAGGTGGACACCATTAACACACGGAAGCTGCAAGTCTTTGTAAACAAATGCTTAAGAATCATCTTGAGGATTTTTTGGCCGAACCGCATCTCCAACGAACAGCTTTATCTGAGAACTGGCCAAGAACCTATAAGCATTACTATACGAAGAAGAAAGTGGCAATGGATTGGACACACCCTACGGCGCGAAGACAACTCCATTGCGAAATACGCCATGCAGTGGAATCCGCTCACCCAGGCAGGCAGAATAGCGGGACGCCCTATGCAAACGTGGCGCAGAACAGTTGAGGAGGAATCGAGCTCTTTAGGAATGAGTTGGAGGCAGCTCAAACGCGTTGCAGAACTTCGAACACGATGGCGCGCAGGCGTGGTTGACGCCCTATGCCCCCCGAGGGGTTAAAGGATCTAAGTAAGTAAGTAAAGTATACAAGCCACCCTGATGATTTGATGAAGTTCAGCATCTTTCCTGTCGAAACGCCGGAGCGCTCCTCGAGATCCTGGAAGAAATGTTTACCAAGGAACTTTTTCCTGAAGTGTTAAAGACCGGTACAGTGGCACCGGAAGTGAGTAATGTCCTCAAAAACTCCCTCATCACCACAGCCTCTACAGAGTCCCTCCTCCGTCAGGCGTAGTTTCTTCAAGTAGTACCGCAGAGTATTGTGCCCCGTGATAATGTCCACGAGAGTGGAAAGGGATTTCTTATCTTTCCGAGTAGTTCTCTCGGTCCTTGCTTTGTCGAAGGATGGCCATAGTGGTGGTACAAGTTTCCATGGAAGTCCATCTTGTGTTCGTCTCCTTAATGAATTTATTCCCTGCAAACAAGTTTGAGTGCGCAAGGCGGGATACACACAGGGTGGTCAACTTGTTCTAGTAAGGCTCCTGAGCCGATTCCTGCAAGCTCATGGGCTTTCTCATTGTCTGGGATACCCTCGTGTCCAGGGCCCCAGCAGAGCGACACCTTGCGCTGTGCTCCAAGAACCCTGAGCTCTTCTCGACACCACTCACAAGCTTCGATTTAATTTCTATGGCAGTAATCACTTTTATAGATGCTTGGCTATCGACAAAGATGGTGATACCTTCTGGAGGTATTGCCCTTACCGCAGACTCACGGGCGGTTGTTGCCACTGCTAAGACCTCTACTTGGAAGATGCTGCTGTGGTCTGGAAGTCGTATGGATTTCGATATACCTAGAGGTCGGAGAAGATGCCTGATCCTACGCTAGTGCTCATTTTTGAGCTATCTGTGTAAATGGCTATACATTCGGCATTAGGTATGTGACCGCTTTTTGACGGCCAGTTTCCGGACTAGAGTACGACGCGTCAGCATCGTACAGTGTTACGCCCCAACGAATAGTTCGTCTGAGGACGAAAAGGAGAGCTTCTAAAATCTCTTAAGTGCCGTCTTCACCACAACACCAAATAGAGACATTGTCATAGTGATGGGGGATTTCAATGCCAAGGTAGGCAACGACAACGAAGGGCTCAAACATGTAATCGGGAAGCATGGACTAGGCAACCGCAATGACAACGGCGAAAGGTTTGTGGATTTCTGCAATGCCAACCGCCCTGTGATAGGTGGCACCATGTATGAGCACAAGACCTACCACAAAGTCAGCTGGGTTTCCAATGACAGGCAAGCAACCTCCAACCAAATTGACAATTTTGCTATCAGCCGCAGCTTTAGAAGTAGTCTCCTGGACGTCCGAAACAGGCGAGGGACCGATGTGGGGATAGTACGTGATCACCATCTTATGATAGCTACTCTCCAACTACGTACTGCTGCAGTTCGAAAATCCCACGACAACACAAGAATGCCCAGGTTCAACAGCGATAGACTTAGTGATCCCTCAGTGCCTCAGTGCGTCAACAATTAAGGGAGCACTTTTCGCTAGGTGTGGAAGCAATCAGCAGCTCAATGCCCGCAACCATCCAAGACCATTGGTGTGCTGTGAAAAATGTTTTTACATCTGGTGTTGAAAAAATTGTCGGTCGATCGCAGGGTAGACATGGGCCGTGGCTTTCCGAGGATACCTGGAGACGGATTGGTGAACGAAAACAGCTGAAAGCTCGCGTTGCAGCTACCCCAGTAGCAGGAAGAAGCGAGCCAGAGTCCCTATATCGCATGAAGATGAGAGAAGTTCTGCGTAGCGTGCGACGTGACAAGCGCAACTACATCAACGCGCTGGCTACAGAATCAAAAGAAGCTGCACGGAGGTGCGACAGCAGGACTGTCTACAGAATCACGAAAGAGCTGACAGGTGGTCGCATCTCCAGCCAACACCCAGTGAAAAGCCTAGACGGCTCCTTGCTCATTTTGGATGAGGACCAGCTCAAGAGATGGAAAGAGAATATTGCTACGGCTTTGAACCGTGTATTCCCTTGCGATATGCTCCCAAATCAGACTAAGATGCCCGAGGTGAAAAGTTCCCGAATACGCACCACGACTCCCAGTAAAGATGAGATCATTACCGCGATCAAGGCACTCAAAACCAACAAGGCGGTAGGACTTGACGGTATTCCAGCAGAGCTCTTACGAGCAGCACCAACAATATCGGCTGAGCTTCTGCTTCCACTTATAGAGAGCGATTGGGAAACTGAGAGCTTTCCTAACGAGTGGAAAAAGGGAATGATCGTTGAGCTTCCTAAGAAAGGAAATTTAATGGAGTGCGGAAATTGGAGGGGCTAAGATAATAGCTAAAATTATCCTTGAGCGAATCAAACAACATCTCGAAGACACACTCGATGCCGAACAAGCAGGTTTCCGCTCTGAATCCTACTGTGCCGACCACATCAACACCCTGCGGATTATCATCGAACAGTGTGTTGAATATCGATCGCCACTGCACCTGCTGTTCATCGATTTCGAGAAGGCGTTCGATAGTGTCAACAGGGAGTTTATTTGGCGTGCCTTACGTAGGAGAGTTATTCCCAATAAACTAATTGCTATTATCAAAGCTACATATGAAGGCTCCAAATGTCGCGTTCTGCACAGGGGAAGGTTGTCTGAGGAATTTGAGATCCAAAGTGGGGTAAGACAAGGCTGTATCCTTTCACCAATATTATTCCTATTGGTGATTAGCGATGTGCTTCATGCAGCTTTGTCGACGGGAAATGGAGGAATTCGATGGACTCTTACATCTCAACTGAAATATCTTGACTACGTAGACGATGTATGTTTACTCTCCCACAGAATTATGGACCTCCACCAAATGACATCAGATGCGGAGAGGGAGGCAGGTGTCGTCGCACTGAAAATTAATACGGCAAAAACTAAAATTATCAGCCTTGGAACAAACTCATCAGCTCAAATATGCATTGCTGGACATTCGGTAGAGAAAGTAGAGGATTTCCAGTATCTTGTCTCGACCGATGGTGGAACCGAACTGGATATAGCCAACAGGATCGCCAAAGCAAAGTCCGCGTTCGGTATGTTGTCCAAAATATGGCGAAGCAATGCAATCAGTTTGAGCACCATAAGACTGTTCCGCTCCAACGTTGAATCCGTGCTGTTATATGGTTGCAGCACGTGGAGAGTGACTACTACTATCACCAGAAAGCTGCAAACGTTTGCTAAAAGGTGCCTGCGCAATATCTTAAGGATTTTCTGGCCCAATCTTATCTCTAACGAACACCTTTACGAGACAACGGGTCAGGAACCAATAGGCACAACCATCCAACGGCAGAAGTGAAAGTGGATTGGAACATGATGTACTTCGCGTTACTCTGTATTACGCTAACTTTGGTAGGGAAATGGTGACTTACGCGGGCAGCCGAGTAAAGACCGTTTCAAACGCGGAGAGTTCAAACGCCAGGAATAGTAGGCAAACCGATTCAGGAACTAGGGAAACCGACACAGAATCAGGGTATAGGGACCTTAACGTAGGAGATAGGGAAGAAAATACAACCGATAGGGGAGCAGATTCAGCAGACAGGGAAATCGAACCAGGAGATAGGGTCCAAGATATGCCAGAAGTGGAAGGTAGATTTAGAGAGCTTAGGGAAGATATTCGCAAAAAGCTAGCGACCGCGACCAAGAAGGCCGCGCAAATCTACAACCTCAGAAGAAGAGATGTCCAGTATCTTCCGAATGAACTGGTCTGGCGTAGGAATTTTGCGCTTTCGAGTGCGGCGAACTATTACGCGGCAAAATTGGCGCCGAAGTATACCGGCCCTTTCACGATAAGGAAGAGAGTATCTCCATGGACGTACATAATTCAAGATGAGAACGGAAAAGAAAGAGGGACATGGCACGTCAAAGATCTAAAGCCATATAACCACGATCCAGAAGGAAGTCCAAGTGAAGACATAAGTCGCGCCAGAGGACCCAGAAGGCGCTAAAAGTAACTGAGAGCATCTTGCTCTGTGATGTTGCCTAACTCTCGCCTAGTGCGATCGAGGTCATCGTCAGCGGCAGTACATAGGTGTTCATCCTTTGTTGTGTTGTTTACCCCGGGGAGATCAATTGTTATTCTTACTACGGCCTTTCTTTCGAAAAGCCTACTTCACCTCTTTGGAGGTAAGGGTGGGATTTGTTGCGTCCAACTTTGTTGCAAAGTTCCTGATCCCCTTCGTCCCTCCTGTTCTCTCACCTCGTTCCTTTTTGGCCTTACCTTTCTCTTTCCTCCGTTATCTTCAAAGAGCGATGGGATCGTTAAGCGTTCCTGAACTGGTTTCCAGTTCAGTGCTTACACTTTTCCAACTGCTCCGAGGGGATAACAAGGCAGGTACTCCCGGAACCAGAGCCCAACGGACCGTTGGCAACACTCTGATGCGGGTGGACCGCCCGCCAACGAGAACGCACGATGAAGGAGACAAGAACGAGAAGACCAACCACGAAGACAAAATACACCCATACCAGAGAGAGAAGGGAACGAGATGGTCCAGTAACACTAAACACACAACATTATCAACAACTACAGCACAAATACGAACATTCAACGCAACACCAGGCCAAACATCAGACGGCCAACACCAACAATGGCCGAGAGCCCACCCTAACCCATGACCTTTTGTACGGGGTAGCACGTCATCGTCTCGTTCTAATCCGCTCAAATCTGCGCGAAGTTCCACCAGGGCAGCTTAAGTCGCGCGTAATTGGTGATTTTAAAGATAAGTAGGATCCTCCCAGCTTTGTTCTTCTCCGACAAGTCCAGCGCTGAGGCGTTGTTTGAAATCATCAATTAAAGGTTCACCCTATATCCTTCTATCTCTTTTAGGTTCCGACGTAAAAGCGTCGTTTGAAAAACCTACAATTAGAATCCTTTTTTTTTAACTTTTCTTTCCTTAACTGATTATTCTTTTGCGGTATATTGGTGAGACAAAAATGCTCACACTAAGTTATCGATTGTTTTTAGATCCTCAATTGGAGAAATTGAACACCACCGGTAACACTGCCAAAGGAATGGGGATGAGAAATGCCTTACTCGATCCGCTGAATGGCCAAGTTGGGGCGAATTCAGAGAGCCAGTAGAATGAGTGGAGTAGAGTGAACGGCTCATGAACGGTTGCGCACTGTAGCAAATGAGCGAAGTGTTGCACACATAGCCGTACATGAACCTCTCTAGCGCTGAATGAGCGGAATGTTTGTGGGTGTGCGTGAAGCTCCCGGATCGAGCAGGCGAAGTACCACGGCGAAGAAAAAGAAGGTCACTTCTTGGTTTGCGAGCGACAGCAGTGGAGTGTTCAAAGACTCAAATTGAGGAGTTTAAAAAAATAGTAAAGGAAAGTGGAAAAGTGAAGGAAGTGAAAAGAAAAGAAGAGGATCAATGTAGTGCAAGGATAATACAGAGAAAGGATTAGTAGAAAGGAGAAAGGAAGGATCTAGGTGAGGAAGACCGGAGAAAGATCGGAGACGAAGGAAGCAGGAGGATCAATCCCTAAGACAGATAAGTTACAGTGTATACGTTTGTGGTAGGAAGTCTTTTAAAGAAAGAAAACCCTGGTAGGACTCCGCCCCGAAACATTCCCGAGAAAGCGGGACACGCGACCCCATAGATAAAAATTTTCCGTGTTCAGAACCGACTGATAACGGGCTACCCTAACGGCTGTAAACATTCATCTCCGTTTTCAATAACTGTTACCCGCATACATTCATTTCCCGTTTTGAATTAAAAACAAAATTACTCCTTTCCATTTACCGGACAATAAAGTAGCCGTTGCTCTGACAGAGCCTTGTAACGTCAAAAGATACGTAAATTTTATTCGATTATCCCTTTCAGCCTTTGTTCGTACTCATTTTCTTGAAGGTTTGGTAATTTGCCATAAAATTACCTGGCATCCAAATTAACCCAACCAGAAAATCCCTGAACCCACCCCAATCTGAACAGCTGGAATTCGCCGCAATTTGACACTTGCGGCGGTCGAACAATTCTCTTGCCATTCCCGAATTTTCAACCATCGCGACCGCGCACTCTTCTCGTGTTGTACCCTTTTTTTTTTCTTTGAAGTCTCCAATCGCGTATCTATTCGCGAATACCTCCGCGCCGGGAAATTGTTCGATTAATATGGCATCATGTAGTCCGTTATGGGCATGAGGCCAAAGTAATCCAATGTGATCATAGAGTGACCTATTTAATTTGGTTTCCAGTTTATTGATTGGTTAATTATCATAGGTTTAATGGTTGCTGACGTGCATAAAAAGATGTCTAGCGGTAGCAAATTGAGAATAGCCTCGAATCCTGCGGTTGGGGCTGTCCTCATTTCAGTGGTAGTGCCAATGCACGCTAGTTTTTGGACTTTGGTGATAGCCTTTAAGTTTGTGGTTTTGCTGACAGCTGGCTACCATACTAGATTACCGTAAGTCAGTCTAGGTCTAACTATAGTCGAATACAGCCATAGTATGATTTTGGGGGAGGATCCCCATGTTCTCCTAAAAATTCTGCTACATGGATAAAAGGCTTTCTTAATTCTTTTCTCTATATTTAATCTCCAATTGAGCTTTTTGTTCAGTATGAGGCGCATGTATTTTGTGCTATCAGACAATTTGAGCGGGGTACCATCAACAGAAGGTGTTCCAAACTCTGGTATTTTCTCTCATAAAAAGTACTAGTGGTAAAAGTATTAGCCTGCGGAGATGGTCTTGGTAATACGTAACAACAATTGTTTTATTTATATCCCAATGGTACTACCATAAAGTATTTCATCGCGGGGTAGGCTTCAGAGTTCATTAAATTCTCTCCGATAGGACTCGGGTTGGCGTTACTACTTACTATGTCCTGTATCCTCTTGGTGGTCTTAGGACCTCTACTACACCTACGCGCCTTCGTGTACAGTTTCCGGCAATGTGCGTCAGCTCTCCCCAACTTTTTCCCAACTGCCGTGCCTTCTTTTCGAATGTTCTGCGCCATATTCTCTTCAGGCTGCCAGGTCTTCTGCCACCCTGAGTTAAAGAGTTCCATTGCATAGCATGATTCGCTATGGAATTGTCACTCTTTCGGAACGTCTGACCAATTCGCTGCCACTTCCGTCGTTGGAAGTGGCAGTGGATTACGTATTAATATAATGCCAGATATCGAAGTAGCATTCAATGCGCTCACGTCCTTTGACTTTGAGTCAAAACCGTCTTCAAACTGTACACAACGAAATCATGCTAGTTTGGGTCCCTGAACACAAAGGCATCCCTGGTAACGAAGCTGCCGATGAGCTTGCTAGACTAGGTACCTAATCTCGCCTCATTGGAATAGGATCTTTTTGTAGTTTACCTACCAGCCAGATAAAGATAGAGCTATATCACTAAGATTGAGAAGGCATTCCAAGAAATTTAATAATAGCTAAAAAAATAGAACCAGAGGCATTCTAAAAATGATCAAACACAATGTTAAGATTTTTACTGACTTTCTAACTGGACAATGCTCTCTCAATTAACATCTCAAGAAAATGGGCCGTGTTCAATCGGATACGTACCGTATCTGCTTTATATACTATATTATATAGACAAACAATTGCGAGTTTTTAACTGGTTGGTTTCTCATCTTGGGTTCACTATTATAAATCTGAGTTGAAGCAAGAGTAGTTTAAAAATTTCATAATACCTCCAAAGCAGTTCAATGTGTCGTTGTTTACTGGAAAGATTCTTGCTTCATTGTGTTTGAATGCAAGGGATATCTTGCTTTTGATAACAAACGTAGAAGTTATAATAACAGGAGCGGCATACATGAAGCTGTATATGAGAAAAGAAACATAGATAAAAAAGATCCTGTTCTTGAGGAGCGATAACGCTTCTGTACAGAAGAACCATATTATAGTGGCTGCTCTGCACAACAGTGCCTTTCAAAACATTAAACCATCCAAACTACAGTCCACTTCTGGCTCCTTGTGGCTTTAGACCTCATTCCGTACACGCACGAACGATTCAAAAGTATAAAAGGCTCAATTAAGTTGCTGGTCTGTGGGTTTGTTTGATACTTTACTTCCGTTATCTATTTCACATTTTGTAGTAGGAACCGGCATCCTTTTTCCGCTATCTGTCGCCGTCATACCTTAATTTACCTGATTTGAGGAGTAGCTCCTTGGGTTATCATATCCAGACTGGCAATATTGTACGTTGGGTTTAACGCCCTCAAGAAATTGCCTCTCATTCAGCTTAAGGGATATCCTCAGTATATGAGCGCAGTGTCGCTAATGTAAAACCTTTAGAACCTTGGTAGACTTAACTTCCATTTAGCTGGATCCTTTAGCATTTGGTCATAAATCGCTATCGTATCCATTAGTCGAATGCACCAGGTCGATATACATAACTCAGAAACACCTATCACACGTTCACCTCATACATTCATCAAAAAGTGCCTCTATCGTTTCCCATTGCAATGAAACAAACCACTTCAAGCAACAGATGTATACACATAAAGGACTTGTTGACAATGACTCTTCTTACAGAATTAGACCCAGGTACATACTCTATAAATAAATTATATCGGTTGGTGTTCAGGATATCTTCATACGCACACTTGAATCCCTCAACTGCAGGTTCAGGTTGAATGCTAACAGCACACTTTCCCATAAATACGAGTACAAACAGACATTGGGCCTAACATACTCCCAAAGCGGTGTCAAAATCACTAACCGATAGCAATCGCCTCATTATACACGACAGTTAGTGAATATCCGATACCGATTGTATCTGTTGCAAGGCGCGCAGAAATGCAATAGCAATTTATTATCCAGCTGTCGGCGATGACAACATAATATATCCGCAAGCCCACTACATATCTACCGGAAAAGCATTTTCACACTTTTTCATTCCAACATTCTTGCCAACGACGACGTACAGCCTGCTTTATATTTGCCGTGAATGTTCCTTTGACTAACTGACTGATATACACCTGCTGCTAACCGTGTCCTTCGGTATTCCGGTATGCCTATTGATTTCCCGTTAAGTTAAATGCATCACGTTCAATAGGTCCTTTTCGTGTTTATCCTTTGATCGGTGTGTATAACTTCCTTTACTTCCGAACACGATGAATAAAATTTTATCACAATTTGTCCTTTTTGCGCAGAAAAAGGACACCTACCGGGCGGAAGAGCTGCAGCAGCTAACACAATTTCAGCACTTTCACTGTAAAACGCAAAAAAAAAAAAAACTAAATTAAGAAGAAGAGAAAAACATCATTATAAAGGAAAAAAAGCATTTGTGAGGGGGAGAGCATGTTGTTGTCGTCCTTGCTGTGTGCCCCTCCTAGCATACATAAACACGTTCATTCGAAACGGAAATTTCATTTCGCATCTCTTATTTGGTACTCCTTACAGGTATATGGAGCACACAGTTGGTTGGCTGTACTATGCAGTCACCACTACACCGCACATTACACGTGGTTCCGGTCGGAGTCACTTCCGTTTATTAACATGGCAATGGCTATGGGCGCCCATTAGAGCCCACTTTAACGACGCGTCGCAAAGAGACTTTCACGAAGAGATGATAATGTCCTTGCTGTGCCCGAGTGAGCCATTTTTTTTCTCAATTTTCTTTTCCTATATGTGTTCTGCACCTATGCGTTGAGGCTGCAACGTTTCAGTGAAATTATCACGGTTACGGATTGATAACGAGAAGATTTATTGTGCTACACCATGACTATGTAATGCAACAGGGTCTGTGAGAAAAAGCAGAGCAGAAAATGCGATGCATAGGTACACATATGGGACGCTATTTTTAACAGAAACAAAAGAGTCCTTTTACGGAACGTTGGGTTTGTTTTCAGGCTGCCTTGTTTTTCCACATGAAAAGTGGACAAAGGAGGCACTAGTGGTGCGATGAGTAGAAGTAAAGGAAGTAACATCTTTGTCTGACAGAATTAATGAGTGTTACTGAGTTACTGAAAGGCGTTATATGGCGTATATATGAACATATATTTCGGTTAAATTCTCGGTCAACAATCGGAAATGGCATTCTGTCAAAAAGAGGATTTTCATGAGATGCGATTAGGTAATAAGGATAACTCTGCTGCGAAAGAAAATAATCAATTCAATTTAATGGGAGGGCCCTTCTTCGATTTTGACAGGATAGATTAATGTCAACACGTATGTATAGGTGTTGTTAATTGATTGTAATTCCAGAGAGTCATGATGCGAGGTATTAGACGTTGCTTACGGAAAGACGTATTTGACTAATCACTTTTACTGGAAGAGAATATCAGATTTCAGTTACTTAATAACATCAGCTTGGCACAGTTGACATTAGCGTGCTGCGAGTTGTTATAAGTAACTCTTGAAACTGCGCCGGGGGTTGAATGAACTTGCCAAAATAGTCGTATAACGCAACATAGCTGGGATAATAAAATTTTTTGATCCATATAATCCTGTTACGTTGCAAGAGTTAGAGAAAACTGTTATTCCGAACTTCAAGTGGATTTTTACAAGCTGCCCTAAACTACAGAGATAAGCAAAAAATCTCAACCTGCTAATCATTCACTGCTAATGAAAATTCGCATTCGCAACCTGTTAACAACATATAAATAAACTGCTATTGCTAATGATAATTTGTCTGGCTTCTCTTCACGATCCACAATTTCATTTTTCAACTTTTGAACTGCCGGACACGAGTACCTATATGACTCCATTGCGAATTCGGATTAGCAGTTTACTTTCCAGTGAATAAGAGATCGCATTCACAGTTATAACTGCGAATGCAAATTCACGACTTAGCCTATCTCTACTAAGCTAGAATATTTAGCGGAATTTTCGTGTCATTTTTATTCCCAAAGTAATGTCCGATTTCTACTGGCTAAAAACACCTATCCCTTCTTCTTGTCTACCACAACTAAGTTAAGTCATTTATCAAGTAGTTTAAGATTCAGACAAAAATAATCGCATAAGGGAGGTACTTTCCAGCAAAAGCACCTGCTCATACCGTCAATACATAAGGCTAGTTCTTATTGCGCCAAATCGAACGGTTTCATTCTTTGGAGTTGGCAAGTAATGTTTGTCATGTCCAAAGTGTGGAGTATGGTACGGTTGCAATGACAGACGAATACGGAGCTTGCGAGTGAAGTTTGTTATGTCGTCCTCTACAGCGGCTATCCCTATCATTGTTTCTAATATACCAGAAAGTATTCATGATTGCTCTTATATCTAACTTTATTTTGCAATGATCGTATAAAATTTCTATTACTTTCTTTGGTGCAACGCTAGACTTTATATCGTACGTCCATGCAGATTTAAGCACTTTCTTGTATAGCGGCAGTTTGTTATATACACTTAGTTTGAAATAATTTCCAATTAGCCAATACAGATATTTAGCTTCAGTTGCATGTGATATCTGTACCAAGTTAATGAAAACAGGTTAGTTGATTACTTTCTTATAAGTGAAGTTAATATGCGTCAATTTGGTCCCCTTAAGAACGATGTGCTGAATATTTGCCCACTCGCAGATTTTATCCAAAGCTCGTTGGAGTTTTGTAGGTGCTGAATCTATTCAACTTTCTGTTTCCAGAATAGCCGCATTGTCCGCGAACATAGCTTTAACGGTGCCTTTATTTTGAGGTGTGTCCCGAGTGTACAACAAGAGTAAAATAGGACCAAGGACACTTCCTTGCAGAAGTCCGGCGGTGATTTCCTTAATCGCTGAATATTCAGCTCCGTGTTTAACATGAAAACCAATGATTTTAAGTTAAATTTCTAAGATCACGTGTAGTTGTTTCGGAAGGATCCGTCTTAGGTTATACTTCAAGGCATCTTGTCAAATCCTGTCGAAAGCTCAAGAGAAAAGTGCTAGAGCAAATCTTTTTCCCCTCTATGGCTTTTTCAATTTCATCAGTTATTCTATGAACTTGGTCAATTGTGGAATGTTTGATTCTGAACCCGAATTGGTGTTCATGTAAGATATTAGGCACCATTCTATAATGGCCGGTTGAATGCATTTCAAATACCTTTGATCTTCTCTTCTTCCTTTTGTCAGCGATTATGATCCGAAAATAAGGGATCACAAGCCTCCCACTAAACCGCATTTCTACTGATCCGTGGGGTTCACGGTTCAAATACCTTTGATATTATTGGTAATAGGGATTTTGGTCTGTACGATTTTTTGTCGGTTGGAGATTTTCCCGGTTTAAGACCCTTTCCAACCTCTGCGCCTTCCCATTGATGTGGAACGTAGATTAGATTAGATTTATTTTTTGATTTCGTATAAAAATTTTACATAGGTAATTTGTAGCCGCACATTTTACATAAGTAATACGATAATTTTTATTATCTTTCTACTTAAATATAGTGTATTATTTTATTAAACTATATAAATGACATGACGCATGCGGCGAATTCACATTTGTGGGGCAGCAAGGAACCTCAGCCATAGACTTGGGACTCATAGGAGGAGACTGGCCCAGCTATGTGTTTGATTTCGAAGTGGGGCAAGTTCCGTACTCAGATCATCAGCCGATAATAATAACTTTCGGAATTAACGTACAGGAGAATAACATCCTCTTGAAGAAATGGCTCTCCTGCCTAAATTAAAATGGAGGCAAAAGAGAAGGATTATATATAATCAGAAACTTGATCGACTTTTGGAAGAAAGGCTGGGAGATGTCATCAAGGCGGCGTACCAAACAAGCATACATAACATAGTAAATAGACCAGCTAACGACAAACCATGGTTCGACGAGGAATGCAAAAGGGCAAGAAACTACTCATTCGTTTAGCTGAAAATGTTTCGAAACTCTAGCGAGGATTTTTTCAGGAGATTTTATGTAGAAGCAAATTTAAAGTATAAGGATTTATGCAAAAGAAAAAAGACTCTGCACTATGAGGCGGAAGCCAAAAAGCTCTCCGAGTGTAAAAATTCAGCTGATTTTTGGAGATGCGCTGCGAAGCTTAATGGGAAAAAGTTCACCTTCAGTGAAACTTTAGGGACCGATACTCTATTTCAGCACTTTAGGCAACTTTGAATCCAATAATTGATCCATGCAGATTCCACTTTGCTCAATCGGCCTTCGACAGCGATGAATTGGATGCACCAATTACTGTAGCGGAAATAGATGTTGCATATAAGAGTCTGAAAGAGGGCAAAGCACCGGGATCGGATGGAATTCCTACGGAGTTCTATAAATATGGAACACCTGGGCTGACTAAAACACTGGAAGGCTTATTTAATAACGTTTTGGAGCATGGTGTGGTGCTGCAACAGTTCAAAGAAGCGTTGATTTTCCCGATTTTTAAGAAAGGTTGTAGGTCACAGCCTTACAATTATAGAGGCATATCATTTTTGAATGCATCTTATAAGATATTTACAACCGTACTCCAAAAAAGATTAACCTCATGGATAAATACTAATGGTCTGCTTAAAGAATTCCAAGCTGGCTTCAGGGCAGGATATTCCACCGTCGTACTCAAAAGCATTGCGGAAGCCTATGTAGCGCAACGTAAAAAGTTATATGTATTCTTTGTGGACTTTAGAGCAGCATTTGACTCGATAAACAGAGGTTCCTTAATATATAAACTCTTTGCCAAAGGAATTTCTAAAAAGTTTGGGAGGGTAATACAAAACATTTATGAAGAGACGCTGTCAGCTGTATGGAATGGAGAAAATGCTTCAAACTGGTTTAAAGCGAGCACAGGAGTTAGACAAGGATGCACTTTAAGCCCATTGCTATTCGCACTGTTCATAGATGACATCATCGAATCGCTACCTGGAGGCGTTGAGTTTGCAGGGATACTGATAAAGGCGCTCCTTTTTGCAGACGACATAGTGTTGATGGCGAATTCCCCGGAGACATTGCAGCGCATGATTTACCGTTTGTATAAGTACTGTAAAATGTGGAGCCTAATTATAAACCTGGAAAAATCAAAGGTGATGATCTTTAAAAAAGGTGGGGGAAGGATGTGTAGCAACGAGAAATGGTTTTTGAACGGCAAACAGATTGACACCGTCAAAAAGTATAACTACCTGGGCATGCTTTTCACGCAAAACTTAAGCATAGAAGAACACCTGAAATGCAAGCTACAAAAGGCCAAAACCATGATAAATAGAACTTGGAGAAAATGTTTTGCCAACAAATGCATAGTACATAGCAGTAAGTTTCGTGTTTTTGAAGCGGTTGCCGAGTCAACTTTGTTGTACGCGGCCCAGGTATGGGGCGGAAGGCGGTTTGAGGAAGTGGAAAAGCTGTTGAGGTTTTATATTAAAAGGATATTCCATTTACCACCTAACACCCCAAACTATGCCATAATGCTAGAGACTGGACTTTCTCCACTGGCTATAAAGACGCTGAAACTGCAGGTGGACTATATTTTAAAGGTATTCAATATGCCTTTGGAAAGATTACCAAGAAAAGTTGCACTGGAAGCACTACGATGCAATAATGGTTGGTACAGAAATTGGAACGAACTAGCGCACGAGTGTGGAATAAGCTTGGATTTGGATGAAGCAAGCACGGAGTCATGGAAGCCAAAGCTATACCAGTTGTTAGCAGCAGTAGATGTTAACTTCAGACAACAATTTGAAAGAGAAGCATTAGAGTCACTGCATCGATCTATTTATAGGCAGTTGGATCATAATTTGGGAGACCGAAACTACTTTCACGATGGTAATAGCTGCGAAGAAATATCACTTATGCTAAAACTGCGAGCTGAACTACTTCCACTAAATTATCAACCGCATAGAGAAGAACTACCGGTCTTTTGTAATATATGTAACATAGCGGAGAGGGAGGATATATTTCATTTCATGGGAAGATGTCCTACGCTCCGGGAAACTAGACGGCACTTGTTTGGAGTAGATGAAATTTCCCATGAAGAAATCATAAGTAAGCTCAAGGAACCGCAAACGTATCTCCTGGTAGCGTACTGTAAAATAGCCCTAGCCTATCGGCGAAGAATTATAACAGAAAGTTTCTAATTTTGAAGAATAACGCCTTTCGTTTATTAAGTATTAGTAAAATGATAAAATCTAAATCTAATCTAATCTAATCTAAATGACAAAAATGAACTGTGATGGAAAAGTACGAAGGAAAACCTTCAATTCAAAGAGC
Organism: Brachypalpus laphriformis; assembly: GCA_945910035.1. Taxonomy (NCBI): domain Eukaryota; kingdom Metazoa; phylum Arthropoda; class Insecta; order Diptera; family Syrphidae; genus Brachypalpus; species Brachypalpus laphriformis. The sequence continues at coordinate 193,616,492 of OX246754.1, read as the reverse complement.
AAAAAGAGAAAAAAAATATTGTTCGCTTCATAAAACAGAAAATTGGATATAAAAAATACACTCAAGAGTGAAGAGAATAAATAGATAAAACAATATGTAAATCGACAAATAAATAATTTATAAATAAATAAATAATTATAAAAAAAATAAACAATAATAATAATAAATAACAAATAAATAAATAAATAAATGGATAAATAGATAAATAATATATAAATAAATAAGTAGGTACATAGATAGATTAATAATACATAAATAAATGAATAAATAAATTTAACAAATAAATAAAAAAAATTAACAAATAAATAAACAAATTTAAAAAATAAATAAGTAAATTTAACAAATAAATAAATTAATAAATAAATAAATTTATCAAATAAAAAAATAAATTTAACAAATAATTATATAACAATAAATGAATAAATAATTAAATAAATAAATAAAAAAAGCAAGTAAATATAAATAAGTAAATAAAATAAATAAACATATAGAAATAAGTATAGCCAATAATAAGTTAAACAAATTAAAACGCAATAATAAATTCACAGTAACAATGCCGAGTTTCGATGAGAAAATACATGAATATTTGATGGTTTACACTCTTAAGTATTTAATTCATTGACCAGAGGATTGTCAACAAAACTACATCTTGTGAGAAATTTGTCTCTAAGCTTTTGGATCCAGAGAGATCAATTCAACATTCGCCTTTTCATGGAGGTCTAAGGTTGAGTAGCGCCATGACCAGTTAAGCATCATTTTTAGTATTTTATTTTGTGATACTTGCAATTTTTTTATATGGCAGGCTGCAGAGTCACCCCATACTTGGCAACCATACAGTAAAATTGCCTGAAAGATAATTTTGTGAAGAATAATTTTATTTTCATTTGAGAGTAAAGACTTTCGATTAATGAACGGATACAACATCTTTATCGCGATGCCGATTTTCTTTAGCGTGTTATTAATGTGGTTTTTAAACGTTAATTTAGCATCCAAATGAATACCTAAGTATCTTATTGATGGTACCCAATTTATGTTGGTTCCATTTACTTGGAGTTGACTGCTGGGGAGAAAACAGACTTTTCTTTTTCGCGTGAAAAAGATCGCTTCGGTTTTACCTTCATTTAACTTTGTTTTCCATCTGCTGTAACATTTCACTAATATATCCATCCCCTCTTTTAAATTCCTCTCAATATTGAGAACGTATTGATGGGATGAATATATTGCAGTGTCATCTGCAAAAATAGCTATGTCACACTTCGGTAAATTGGGAAATCCGGACGTATAAATATTATAGAGCACCGGTCCAAGAACTGAGCCTTGTGGTACATCGGAATTAAAGACAATCAAATCAGAAACGCTACTATTTACGTGGACATTAAAACAACGATTAGACAAGAAAGACTGCACTATTTTACAAAGAGACGGAGGAAAGCTTAAATTTATCATTTTGTATGTTAGGCCATCGTGCCAAATCGAATCAAATGCCTTCTCGATGTCTAAAAGTAGCATACCTGTAGATTTAGCTTGTGATCGATTATTTCTAACAGCGTTACAAATTCTTATTACCTGATGGGAAGTATTGTGATACCGTCTAAAGCCAAATTGTTCTTTAGGATAAATGTTGTGATAACTGATAAATCTTAAAATTTGTTCTCGTAAAACTTTTTCATACTATTTACTTAGATTGCTTAATAAGCTTATAGGCCTATAGCTTTCTGGGCACTCTGGAGGCTTACCATCTTTTGGAATGGGTACCACTTTAGCTTTTTTCCACGCATCGGGAAAGTATTATAATTTTATACAGGCGTTTATTAGTCAAACGGTAGTGCATGCGATCATATGAAAACACAAGCGTTTTCACTCAGCTGAGGCCTACCAACTCCTACTCTCAACCTCCACGCGGTGACAGCCAGCTGCCTAGTACCTTAATCCAAGAAATGGGTAACCAACCCCGTTTGGCGGATTCTTGGTGGCAGCAGATGAGAGAGGGGGGGAAGAGTGCTTTTCTCACTAGAGCACTTCTTCCTGTTTCCAGGCGGCAGCGGACGAATTCCCTAGACGGAGTCAACGGTGGCGTCTATAGTTCCAGTTAGGTTGAACTTAGTGAATACCTTGCGCGAGCTGCTTTGACGTATTCGGATCACAGGTCGGTAAGGAATTTCCAATGTTGGTCAGGACATTGGAATAGAGATGGTGGCGGAGGAGCCCTTAATGGGCCAACGGCAGCGCTCATACTCCCGTAGTGGACTACTGGCACCGGTGTACCCGGCCCCTCGTCCTAGGGGAATAATTAAGGAACTGGCCCTCCAGGTTGGGGGTTGTGCCGTCGGGGTAACTTCCCTACCACGTAAAAAACGCATGGTTCCGAAACAACCAAAAGCCTCGGATAAGGATGACTCAACTAATGACGACCCCAGCAAACGAAATAAGGACAACGACCTTCGGATCTGTACGTGGAATGTTCTGTCCCTTTACAGACCACGTGCAGCCGAACAACTAGCAGAGGCCCTAGACTGCTATAAAGCAGATATTACCGCCATCCAGGAAGTGCGATGGGATGGGCCGGGCAAAAAGAGGATGAAAAACTGTGACATCTACTACGGTGATTGCTACAGAGGCAACAGGCAACGCTTATTCGGATGCGGATTTGTCATACGCGGCAGACTTAGGCAAGAAGTCTTAAGCTTCCGACACGTGAGCGAGCGTATTATGACTATCCGGATCAAGGCTAAATTCGCTAACATAAGCCTAATATGTGTTCATGCCCCCACAGAAGAAAAGGACCCTGCCTCCAAAGAGTGTTTCTACGAGCTCCTCGACAAAACATACGAGCAATGTCCGAAATACGACGCTAAGATCGTATTGGGCGATTTTAACGCCAAAATAGGAAAGGAGGACGTCTTCGGTAGAGCAGTCGGTAAGCATAGCCTACACGACACCACGTCTGATAACGGAATAAGGCTAATTGATTTCGCTGTGGAGCGAAATGTCACCATAGCAAGCACATGGTTTCCTCATATCGATATTCATAAGCAGACATGGCGGTCCATTGATCATGTAACGATCAACCAAATTGATCATACTGCGATTGACGCAAGGCATGCCTCCAGTATTCTGGATGTCCGGACCTTCCGAGCGGCCAACATAGACTCGGATCATTACCTTGTTGTAGCCAAGGTACGAATGCGGATATCCCAATCTGAGCAACAAAGAAGAATTACTGTGAGAAAATTTAACGTCGAAAAGCTACAATCGCAAGAGACCGCCAGACAAGTTTGATAAGTCTTTCTTATGGAGTAGACGTGTTTTCTCACAGCGGCGCGCTTTTTTAAGTCTTAATCCGTCAATCTTCCACCCAGATACTTATTTCCTTCATAGGCTAGTGCGTTAAGCAGTACGCAATCGTTAGTGCCTAATTTCCATTAATTTCGTTCGACTTTTAAAGCATAAGTCAGCAAAAATAAAATAAAAATAGTTGTGCATAACTCGTACATACATATTTGTTCTATGCCATGTCGAACTTTCAAACACACGGTAAAGGTACGCGTCAGGAGAAGAATCTCCTGAAACAGTTTTCTCTTCAAACATCTTCACCACTACCATCACCCTCAAGTCAACGGTCGCTGAAAGTGCAATCACCGGCGGCTGCATCAATGACGTCAGACAATAACAATAACAACCTAGCATGTCTGGCTAAACAAGTTGAAGACCAGGGTATTATGATTCTCAACCGTCTTTCATTAATGGAAACAAATTTGTCCACAAGAATCACAACAATAGAAGACCGCATTAGTGAAAAATTCCACCAAATTGACCTCGAAATTAAAATTCTCAGTGACAGGGTTTCGTCTTTTGAAAACTGCTCAGGAAGTATCAGTGACTTGCAAGTGGAAGTAAACAGTTTAAAGTTGCAACTGCAACAAAATGTGGAGCAACTGAAACACCCTGAAAGCAATGCAGCTTTTGAATTATCGGAGCTCAAGGCACAAGTCCAAGAACTTCAGATGAAGAACATTGCCACCGATGCTGTTCTCGTTGGAATTCCATTTTTTCCCAATGAAAACCTAAAGTGTATTTTTAATCGGATGTGTCTTACACTGGACTGTCAACAACCACCACCTATTAGCAGGATTTTTCGCGTAAAGCAGAGGGACAACGCTGTCATAATTGTGAAATTCTTTTCGACTCGTGACAAATTTCTGATGATGAAGACACTGGCTGACTTTAGGAGGAAAAACTCGCGTAATTTTTGTCAAACCGACATTGGCTTCGTCACAAATAAACACATTTTCCTTCATGAAAGCCTAACACCGCATTATCGAGGGATTTTTCGACTGGCAAACAAGCTTAAGCACCAAAAGCACATATTCTCAGCCTATTCCATGCGTGGTGTTGTTTACATCCGACGCCGCAAAGAAGATAGTGCCATGCAAATTGACAGCATCGACCAGCTGAATGACATTGCCCACGTACATCAACCTACAGAAGATGGAGACCAACAAACTGTTGCCGCTGAAGTCCATCGCTTCTCCAAATAATTAATGCACAGGTGTTCTCAAACTTTTTTATTTTTTATTTTTTAGTAGAGTAAAATAATGTTAATGTTACAAATAATTTTTTCTTATCAAGTAATGAAGTATTCAACAAAAATTGTTCACTCACTTTTTCCTCACTCCTCTTTCCACTCACATTCTCCACTCCTAATATCCCCTCTAATTTATTATATTAATGTGCTGATCTTAAATGTTCTTTTTTTGATGTTATTTGTTGGTATTTATGGTTGTTTTACTTTTGGTGTTATGTTTAGTATTTTGCAGATTCCATGACCAGATTGTATAGGAATAACGCATATGCCAATGCTATTGATCAAGATTCTGTGCATGTAATGTTGAAAGTTCTTTCCGGTGTTCATCGTGGTTTTAAAGTGTGCTATTTTAATGCTAGAAGTCTCAATAGCGCCAAATTAAACTATATTAAGCACATAGTTAATGGGGTAGAAATTGATGTCATTTGTGTAAGTGAAACTTGGTTTAAGCCTGATGTTTCAAACCACCTGTTTGACATACCTTATTTTACGCTTATCCGTAATGATAGGCTAACAAATACCATAGGAGGAGGCGTTGCTGTGTATTGCCGGTCAACTCTTAAGTGCAAAGTTTTAGATAAGTCATCTAATAGCCAGGTTGAGTACATGGTTCTGGAAATATTTGATGGAAGCATGAAGTGTTGTTTGGGATTTGTTTACAATCCAAGCAGACATTTTGCTCCCACTCCATTTTTCACTGCTCTGTCCCAATTTTTACCGCATTATGAACACATATTTATCTGTGGAGATTTTAATACAAATATTTTAGCTCCAAATTCATGCTCATCCCAACTATTGGATGAAATCTCTGCTTCTGGACTTACTGTCATGAACACATACCCCACGCGTTATGCTTCTAATGATCCTCCTAGCCTGCTTGATCTGATAGTTGTTTCTAACCCATCTAATGTCCTTCTTTTAGATCAATTGTCGCTTGAAGGGCTTTCAGATCACGACTTATTGTACTGCACTTACAATATTGATTTCTCTCACTCTCAAGTTCCCCTAACTTTTCAATACCGAGACGCTAAGTCAGTAAACATCAACTCACTTTCCTGTGATGCATATTGCGCGCCCTGGGATGAGTGCAAATATCTATCAAACATCGATGATAAGCTTGCTTATGTGCAGTCAATAATCACTGCATTATTTGAAGCGCATGTACCTCTAAAGACAGTTCGGATACGGAACACGAACTGCCCTTGGTACACGTCTGAAGCACATGTAGCAATCAAAAATCGCCGTAAACATTATAGTAGGTGGAGAAGTAATCCTACTCCTCTAAATTGGGAACTATACTGCCAAGTACGCAATCACACAACCTGGGTCATTCGTTTAGCGAAAAGGAACTATTTTGCATCAAAGCTGAACGTACGGCTCTCCTCAAAGCAGCTATGGTCTAATTTACGGGCGATTGGTGTAAACAGAAGAGAAAATTTGAACTGCTTAATTGATCCCAATGTATTGAATGATGAATTCCTTGCCAGTACCTCAAGTCAACTCAGCTCTGTCCCATTCGATGAAACATTGGGTCAATCACAGTCCCATTCTGATTTTGCAACCGTTTCTGAAAGTGAAGTACTTGCTACTGTTAGAACGATAAAATCAAATGCTGTGGGAGAAGATGGCATACCTATTTGGTTCATCAAATCAATACTTCCCTTCTTTCTGGGCACACTTACCCATATAATAAACTACAGTGTAACATCGTCGACTTTTCCCCTTTTATGGAAAAGAGCTAAAGTAACACCAGTGGCAAAAAAATCACAGCCATTGGTACCCAGTGATTACCGTCCAATTAGCATTCTGCCTTGTATGTCAAAGATCTCGGAGAAGATCCTTGCAGGACAGATTGTTCGGCATCTTGAATCAACAAGTCTACTGTCCCAGTATCAGTCTGGTTTCCGGTCAAACCATAGCTGCTCTACCGCTATGGTTAAAGTACTGGATGATATAAGACACCAACTTGATAAAGATTGCTTGACAGTTCTATGCCTTCTTGACTTTTCTAAGGCTTTTGACAGAGTTAACCACAAGGTATTATGTGGTAAACTTGTTTCCTATTTTGGGTTTAGTGCCAGGGCTGCTCTCCTAATGGAGAATTATTTAAATCATAGAACGCAAAGAGTTGATGTTAATGGTGCGATCTCAGAAGCGAGAGATATTTTGGCAGGGGTACCCCAAGGGTCCATATTAGGTCCAATTCTCTTTTGCATGTATATAAACGACTTGCCCAAGGTTTGTAAGAACGTATCGTTTCATTTATATGCGGACGATATCCAAATTTATTTATCAAGGCCTCTTGGCCTTATTGATGATCTAATATGCAGAACAAATGAAGATCTCAACGCCATTCTTGTTTGGTCAGTAGCAAACGGTTTGACGTTGAATCCACATAAGACTCAGGCTATACTGTTCTCTATAAGAGGCTGTAGTACAGGACAATTTCCTTCCCTTTACCTTGGAAGTTTTAAAATACCATTCATGGAATCTCTTACTAGCCTTGGTTACAAAATAACCTCAAACTTGTCCTGCAAGGACCATGTAAATTTTGTTGTAGGTCGTATATATGGTGCACTAAGGAAACTTTGGCAGTCTAGTGATTTTACTCCACCTGAAACAAAACTTCATCTAGTTAAAACGCTGCTCATGCCCATAATATCATATTTTGAAGTTGTATACCCTCGAATGGATTCATGTTCTGAACATAGGCTACTTGTCGCTTTCAATAGTATGACTCGGTATATCTACGGTTTACGCAGGTTTGACCATATTTCCGCATATCAAACAAAGATCCTAGGCTGCAAGTTATTACAGTATTTTAATGCGAGGAACTGTATTTTCTTGCACAAAATTATTCAAACAAGGTCACCTTCTTACCTCTACAGTAAACTTATTTTCTGTCAGTCGAGAAGAACTCTCAATATTGTGATTCCTACTTTTAATTATTTGAATTCATCGCGCCTTTTCTTCGTCAATAGCACTCGCACATGGAATTCATTGCCAACAAGTACAAAGCAAATTACGAACTTAAATAATTTTAGAAATGAAGTCTTTAGACACTTCTCTGATCAGCCCTAATTATATAATATCATCCCTACCTTTCAATCCTTGTTTCCCTATTCATTTAATATGTATATACCATTTTCCTCTTTTTTTTGTCTTTTCTTTGTTATTTAAAATATATAATACTTTTTGTACCAAACTTTATTAATCTGAATTTACTGATTTCCCATTTATATGTACTATAAAAGACAAAGTCTTACATGTATGAACCTTAAAATTATAATAAATTGAATTGAAATTGAAATTGAATTGACTCTTCGCTGAACGCGTATCCCGAAATCTCTCAATCACCCCTATACCGCCAGCATCAAGTGCCGAAGACCAGTGGCAACGCTGCCAACATGCCATCAGAAACGCCGCGACTGATGTGCTGGGTCTCGCTCGCCCACCACCGCGAAACCCCTGGTTTGACGAAGAATGTCGGCGAGTGCATGCAGCAAAACAAGAGGCATACAAAGCGGCGCTGCAAAGGAAGACGAGAGCTGTTCGTGAGCTCTACGAGCAAAAGAGACGGGAAGAACATCGGCTTCTCCAAAAGAAGAAGAAAGAGCATGAGAAGCGCGCGTTTGAGAATATCGAGAGTCTATACTCCAGGAACAATGTACGGAAGTTTTACCAAAAGGTAAAAAGAACGTGTCAGAGAAGTAATACCCGTACAGAAACCTGTAGAGATGAGAATGGAAACCTCGTAGTAGAATCACAGTCGGTGCTGAGAATATGGAAAAACTACTTCTGCAGACTGTATAACGGCGACGAAGACCAACATCCCGCTGTCAGGCAGAATGAACCATTCAACATAGACGATGATAGTCAAAATTTCCGTCCACCTGACCAAAACGAAGTGAGGATAGCAATATCTAAGCTAAAATCGAACAAGGCTGCTGGACCTGACGGCCTACCGGCCGAACTTTTCAAGGCAGCTGGGGATGAATTGGTAGAGTGCATACACCAACGCATTTCTAATATTTGGTCAGAGGAGTGTATGCCTGATGAATGGAATCTCAGCATCGTTTTGCCCGATCCACAAGAAAGGAGACCCCCTCAACTGCGCCAATTATAGAGGCATCAGTCTCCTCAACATCGCATACAAGATCTTTTCTGCGATATTGTGTGAACGCCTGAAACCTTTTATCAACAGCCTGATTGGACCCTATCAGTGCGGTTTCAGGCCAGGAAAGTCCACCATCGATCAAATCTTCACACTTCGGCAGATCCTGGAGAAAACCCAAGAATTCCAAATCGATACTCACCACCTCTTTATCGATTTCAAGGCCGCCTATGACAGCATCTATAGAGAAGAGCTTTATAGAGCCATGTCTAGTTTTGACATCCCTGCCAAACTTGTCCGCCTGTGCAGGCTGACGATGGAGAACGCTCGCTGCTCCATCAAGGTCGGTAATGACCTCACCGAGACCTTTGATGTCAAAAAAGGCTTTAGACAAGGTGACGCGCTGTCATGTGACTTCTTCAATATTGTACTTGAACGGATTGTGCGGAACTCACAAGCCAACACCGGAGGCACAATCTATTACAATCTATTACAAGATCTCAGCGGGCTGTCACCGGTGCTTTTGCAAGCATTGAGGCGGAAGCGGCCAAAATGGGTTTGGCGATAAACGAGGGCAAAACCAAGTATATGCTGTCAACTAGAAGGGAAAACCAACATCGACGAATTGGACAAAACGTTACCGTGGGCAGCTATAACTTCGAGGTAGTAAGGGACTTTGTCTACCTTGGCTCTGCTATAAATTCAGCAAACAAAATCAGCGCAGAAATCAATCGAAGAATAACTCTTGCCAATCGCTGTTTTTTTGGGCTTATAAGGCAATTCAACAGTAAAGCCCTCTCTCGAACAACTAAGGAGACTCTATATAAGACCTTGATCATCCCAGTCCTGCTTTACGGCGCTGAAACATGGACTTTATTAAAAGAGGATGAAGATATCCTTGGTCGCTTCGAGAGAAAAATTCTTCGTAAGATTTTCGGTCCCATTTGCGTTGACGGGTTTTGGAGGAGAAGATTCAATCACGAACTATACGAGCTATACAGCGACATCGACCTAGTCAAAAAACTGCGTATTGGACGTCTGAGATGGCTAGGACATGTAGAGCGAATGGACACCAACGCTCCGGCCCGCAGAGTCTTCGAATCTAACCCCGAGGGACGACGCAGTAGAGGGAATTATCGCCGTAGGTGGCGCGCACAAGTTCAAGGGGACCTCGACCAACTTGGAGTGCGCAACTGGAGGCAATTAGCTAAAGACCGAGCTAAATGGAGAGGCTTGTTGGTTGAGGCCCAGGTTCACCCCGAACTGTAGCGCCACCTAAGTAAGTAAGTAAGTTTATTATGAAAGTTATATATTTAATCCCAGACTTAGGTAGTTGCTTTAAATATATATTTCGTATCAGGTCAGTATCTCCGACTTTTCTGATGCGCAGGTTATTGGCAATAAATTCTATGTCGTCTTCATTTATAAACAAATTGGATACGCAATTTTCATTTGCAGCAGTGAAAGCTTGGATGGTGTTAGCTACCAGATTATTCGTATATGCATCACCTAGGTGTTGAGATACTGTATGATTATTTGGAAAACTGGGGGCAAGTGTATTTGCTTTCTCAATGTCGGTGAAGTAAGAACTAGATCCGTTTTTGAGAAACGGCACCTGTCGGTTTTTTGTTTTTACCACCTTTACAATATTCCAGAATGGTTTTGCGTTTTTGTCCAAACAATTAAGTTTATATAAAAATCTAAATGAAGTATAATTGTTAAATAAACGAATTTATTATAACTGGCAATAATTTAAAGATTTTTCCATTGTTTATCATTTTTTAAGTTTTTCATTGTCTGACAAAGTTCAGTAAACGATACGTTTTTAAGATGTACGAGTAGTTGTCGTACCCGTAAATTCGTCTATCACTGCTTGCCCATCAAATGGCTTAAGCGTTTCTTCTAAGTACTCGGCAAATGGATCCGCCTTTCCTTTGTCACCTTTTGCACATTCGCCATTGATTTTCCTGATTGCGTTTGGGGTTTTTAATACTTTAAATAGCTTTCCAGAGCAAGTAATTTGTGCCTTGTCGGCGGTTATGTCTTATTTTTATTGTATTTTTTATTTTAATTTATTTTAATTTATCATTAGTTAAAAAAACTCTTTAAAAATGTTCAATGCTGTATAATATATTATTCTGAGAACCACATCACCTATATAGGGGTAATCGTAAATCACCTACGTTCCTTAAATTAGAAAACGCGATTTTGCCGAGCGAGAATAAGCGGCTTATTTGTAAGCCTTTTGTAACATAGGAAGGGTTTTCGAATAGAGGCGGGTAGATTTGGACAGTCTATGGCGGCCATGATGTTTTATCTGTTCTTAGTTTTCCTGTTTTTTTCTATTTTTCAGACACTAAAGACAAATCACCTTGTGGGCGACGTGGCGTAAGTAGTAAGTGTGTCGGATCACTACGCATGAGATTCCAAGTTCGAATCCCAAAAAACACCAAAACGTTTTTTCACGATTCCACCTCTCACGAGCGTCTGACAAACATCCGAGAGTATTGTTGTCTCGAAATCGCCGTTCGGATACGGCACTAAACTGTTGGTCCCTTCCATTCGTGTGAAAAATATAACGCACACAACATGAGTGGTTGCGAGAAGCTATGCCCTGGCACTTAAAGAGCTGTTGCGCCAAATATTTATTTATTATTTATTTGAAAGACAAATCACCTTGGCAAGTTACAGCGTCGAGCAACATGTGCAAATGATAAAACTTCATTATCAAAATGGGAGTTCTGTTGTGCCAACGATGCGCGTGTGGCGCCCATTTTACGGTTTACATGGTCGTTCTTTTCAGTCTACTATTTAACGTTTGGTGTCCAAATTCGAGTCGACTGGTTCAGTGAACAATCAGGCAAGACCCGTACTCAAACGAAAAGCAAGATCTGCCGAAAATATCGCCGCTGTCCGTGAGAGGGTGCAGGAGAACCCGAGGAGGCAGTCAGTTCCGCGTCGTGCACAAGAACTCATCCTTTCGCAGACATCAACTTGACGAATTTTGCATCGAGACTTGGGCCTACATCCGTACAAAATCCAACTGACCCAGAAGCTGAAGGAAAATGACGATTAACAATGCCAGGTGTTCTCTGACTGGGTTCTAGAGCAATTGGAGGCGGACCCAGATTTCAGCAAAAAAAAAAATCATCTTCAGCGATGAGGCCCATTTTTGGATGACCGGGTACGTCAACCAGCAAGCGGATTTGAAAGGATGCCAATCTACACAAGGTCCACCAAGTGACAATGCATCCACAAAGAGTCACTGTTTGGTGTTGATTTTGGGCCGATGGCATCATCTGTCCGTACTTATTTTTTATTTATTTATTTTATTTATTTAATATGGATGTAAACGACATGTGGTTCTAACAAAACGGCGCTGCATGCCACACAGCTGATGCCACAATGGACATTCTGCACCATCGATTTGAGGGCATGGTTATCTCACGCAGAGGCGACGCGAACTGGCCACCGAAAGCGTGCGATTTGACCCCGTTAGAGTTCTTTTTGCGAGGTTTCTTTAAGTTGCAAGTCTATGCCAAGAAGATTCAAACGACCGGTGCCTTCGGAGTCAACATAGCTCGTGCCATCGGTCAAATGCAGCCTGATCTATGCACCAGAGTCATCGAAAATAGGGCCTCTCGGATGCGCGCCACCCAGCGAAGGCACGGCGGCCATTTGAACGATGTCATATTCCATACATAGTTTCATTGGTAGGCCTTTCAAATAAAATAAAAAAAAGTCCGTGGTATCTAACAAATAACTTGTTTTATTGAATTTTAACATGTACACGTCCGAATTGGAAAGCCCTTTATAGCTTATTTCCATTATGCGCCTAGTTTGCATAATATTTGTCATTTTGACAATTGTTTTAAACATTTCTTGTGCCCTTGACATCGATTATCGGGAAAAAAGTACTGTGAATCAGAAGCAATGACAATAGTAACAAAAATCTCCCCAGTTATCTGGACGCCACCCCCGGAGAATAGCTGCAGCATAAACAACTGAGCTTCAAGAACCACAACACCAAAAATCTTTCTCTCTCTCTCTATCCATCCTTTCCAACGCCCGCACTGTGTGTAAGCATGTTAAAGGTATTCATAACCCTTTGAGTGCGCGCAAATTATAAAAAAAAAAAAAAATATTGATTAAAACCGGGAAAATAATATTGATTCAATTATAATAATTTGTGCTTCAATTTTTAACAATTTTTGCTCTGGAGAAAAAGGGTTTCTAAATCTGTTTTTCGCTGTAGTTTTCAGGTTCAACTTTGTATTCTCCAGCAGAGAATAAAACATTTGTGGCGGCAAACGTAAGCATTTTTAAAATAGTCTTTCAAAATTTGATAGAAACGTTAGAAACAGGCTAAAAAATGTGTCTTCCTGGTCACGAGCATTGTACGATACATACGCTCGTGTTAATTCTTTTCTGCAAATGTTTCCAAACATATTCATCCTCCATTTTTGGGTAGGACACCTGCCCATAAAATGAATTACATCTTCTCTCTCTGCAACGTTACATATACCACATAAAATTGGGAGGTCGTTCCGATGAGGTACGTAGTTTAAGGGAAGAAGTTCTCCTCGCAGTCTCACCATCATGGATATTTCGTGAATACTCAGCTCATCTCGAAAGTAATTGTTGTTAGGTTGCAAATTATGATTTAGCCTGCTGAAGATCGATCTACGTAGAGAGCATTCTCTAGGAATCCGTATCTGCATTGTTCGTCCTTTTTTCTATTAGGAGGTATAAGGCAGCTTTTCAGCTTGCAGTATCTGCTTGTAGTTAAGAACCAATCCACATTTTTGTGCTAGCTCCAGCCATTCACCACACCAGCTGTTCCTATTAGATATAGTTTTCGGGGCTGCGATCTTGGGAAGTCTCCCGTGTGGCATGTTTAGTACATTGAGTATATAATCGACTTGCAATTTTAAGGTCTTACAAAAAAGGGGGAAAGACCCGTTTCCAACATTAACATGTAGTTAAGAGTGTTAGCAGGAAGATAAAATGACATTTTGATGAAATATCGTAAGAGTCTTTCCACAGTTTCATATTTTTCATGTCCGCATACTTGTGCCGCATATAGCCAAATAGTTTCGGAGGCAGCTTCGAATACTCTATACTTGCTACTGTGGGTTATATTCTTATTGATGAAACATCTTTTCCACGTTATATTGACTGCGGTTTTGGCTTTGATCAGTTTTTCTTCTAGATGCTTCTCCATGCTTAAATTGCTCGTAAAGCAAACCCCAAGGTATTTGTAGTCCTTAACTACTTCAATGATTTCGCCGTTTTAAGTCCACCTCTCGTTCAAGCAAATTCTACCTCCCCTTTTCTTGAAAATCATCACTTTCGACTTTTCCAAGTTGACTAAAATGCCTCATAAACTGCAGTAATTGTAAAGCCGATTAATCATCAGCTGCAAAGCCTCTGGCGAATATGTCAGCATGACTATATCATCCGCAAAAAGTAACGCCTTGATGAGAAAATTCAATGCCTCCTTGCAGGGAGCCCACCAAGACTTCTATAAATAGCGCAAATAGGAGCGGACTCAATGTGCACCCTTGTCTTACTCCTGGTCTTGCTCGGACTTTCCCTTCCATTCCAAACCGACACCTATGTATCTTCATAAAGGTTCTGGATGATTCTTCCGAACTTTCGCGACAATCCCATACCAAACAGCTTATAAATTAAAGCGCTGCGGTCAATTGTATCAAAAACTGTTTTAAAGTCGACGTAGAATACGTACAGTTTTTTATTTTTCGAGATAAAAGATTCTGCAATGCTACGCAAGAGGAAGATGTGGTCTATTGCGGAATATCCTGGTCTAAAACCTGCCTGAAATTCTTTTAACACCTTATTTACGTGAATCCATTCCGTAAGCCTTCTTTGCAACACCGAAGTGAAAATCTTGTAAGTTGCATTTAGGAATAAAATCCCACGACAATTTCTCGGATCACTCGTGTAGCCCTTTTTATGGATGAGAGATCAAATTCTTGCACCCTTCTCAATGCTACGCTGAGTTGTCTCTTATAATTGAAAGCATTGACTTCATTCCACCTCAATTTGGACTATAGTAGAGCACATATTCCCCCATAGACCAACTACTATGGTCTCCATCACGAGGGAGATCAGCATGGAGCATATCCCGGCAATCACGTCAGAACAACTCTTTGGGGCATGCAGAAAATTCGGAGACAGCAAAGCACCTGGACTGGATGGCATCCCGAATAGGGCAATCAAGGCGGCTGTTAAGACGAGACCGGACATCTTTCTAACATCGATGCAAAGGTGCATAGAGGAGGGGGTATTCCCTACACCATGGAAATTGCAACATTTAGTGCTGCTTCCAAAGGGCAATAAGCCGCCCGGACAACCATCATCGTATCGCCCAATATGCCTGCTCGATACGCTGGGAAAGATCCTATAGCGTATCAGCTATAACAGACTGCTTGCGGTGGCGGAAGAAAACGGAGCCACGTCAGACTGTCAGTACGGCTTCAGAAAATCACGCTCTACCGTCGATGCCATAAAGGCGGTAGTAGATATAGCAACTGAAGCAATACGAGGGAAAAGGTGGAAATGGGGGACGAAGAGTATTTCTTCGCAGTAGTAACGCTCGACGTCAAAAATGCGTTCAACTCGGCAAGCTGGTCATTCATTAGGAGATCCCTGGCCAGGATGGATACACCATACTACCTGCTGAGGATAGTCACGGACTACTTCAGCAATAGGAAGCTAAGATACCATACTGACGATGGCGTTAAGCAA
This sequence comes from Brachypalpus laphriformis, assembly GCA_945910035.1. NCBI lineage: Eukaryota > Metazoa > Arthropoda > Insecta > Diptera > Syrphidae > Brachypalpus > Brachypalpus laphriformis. The sequence continues at coordinate 193,601,022 of OX246754.1, read as the reverse complement.
TACAGTGTTTCCGCGGGAGTCTCGCAAGGGTCGGTTCTGGGACCTCTCCTATGGAACATTATGTACGACGGAGTTCTGCGACTAACATTGTCTGAGGGAGTCAAGTTAATTGGCTTCGCTTACATCGCAGTGGTTACAGTAGACAAGCACGTACATGAGGTAGAGTCTGCCATGGATGAGGCAGTTATAAGAATAAAGGAATGGCTGGAGTTTACCGGTCTGGAACTAGCTGCCCACAAGACCGAAGCTGTCCTAATAACCAGCCGCAAAAAGGTGGAATATGCCAGCTTCCGGGTCGGGAACCAGACAATCAGGTCCAAAGAATCCTTGAAGTACCTTGGAGTTATGCTCGACAACAGGCTGCGATTCAAAGCCCACGTCGAGTATTCTAGTAAGAAAGCATCGCTGATGCAGGCAACACTCTCCCGAATGCTCCCGAACATCAGCGGGCCTGGATACGCCCGCAGGATCCTGCTGTCTAGAGTGGTCAGCTCGGTATTTCTATACTCTGCCCCGGTATGGGCAGGTGCACTGGCGACAAATGAGTGCAGGAAGAAGCTATCATCAGCTCATAGGCTCTGCGCAATCAGAGTGATCAGCGGCTTCCGAACTATCTCCGACGATGCAGCCTGCGTTTTAGCTGGGATGGTCCCGATCGACACCCTCGTTGATGAGATTCAGAGGGTATACCTTAGATGTCCTTCGAACCGGCAAGAGGTAAAAAGGATTAAGGAGGAGGAAAGGGCAGCATCAGCAACCCTGTGGCAAGCCAGGTGGGACAGCTCTACAAAAGGCAGGTGGACCCACAGGCTCATTCCCACTATAAAGTCATGGACAGAGAGAGCGGGGGTAACTACCACCTCTCACAGTTCCTGTCCGGACACGTTGGCTACCGGAAATACCTCCATAGATTTGGACACGATAGTTCGCCCCTGTGTCCAATATGTCCAAACGAAGAGGAGGACGCGGAGCATGCAGTGTTCTACTGCAGACGCTTTGCAGAAGATAGAGCAAACCTGTCAAGTCCAGAAAATCTTGTAAGTCACATGACACGATCAGGGGCAAGTGGATGAAGATCTGCTCATTCATAGTATGTGTGCAGAATGCGCTGCGAAGAGCAGAAGCCCTAAGAAGAGCCCAAGAGGCGGCCTCGGAGACTAGGGCATAATTGCTAACCAGCACCGCGAAGAAATACCTAACGGCAGTACCGCAGGGAGAATGTTTGAAGTGTGTACGTAGGCGTATTCCTGGAATCATTTATTCAGGTTTGCGAATCGTGCATGCTAGCACTCGGGCTATTAGTATCTATGAAGATCCTTGGCGCAACCTAAAAAAAAAAAAAAACTCAATTTGGGAAGGAGCATCAAGTTTTGTATTCCTTCGTTCTCATGTGCTTCGAGTCTAAATGTTACGATTAGTGGTATATGATCCGAATATGGTATTTGGCCCACTTCAAAGTCAGTGACATACGAATTCCAGTCTCCTCCTATGAGACCGTAGTCCCTTGCTTTCCCACAAATGTGAACTCCCCCACAATATCCGAAGTACTTGTTCCGTTTTGAAGTCGAAGCCCGTACGAGTTACACAGCTCTAATAATTTGGCACCTCTCGCATTCACTAATTTATCTTTTGATTGTCGAACTATTCCAGCTGAGTTGTTTTCAGATTCTGCTTCATTGCCTTCTCGTGCATTCAAGTCACCTACGATTAATACATTTGCATTATCGCCGCACAATAGAGTCTCTTGCAACCTGCCGAAATCCTCCTTCCAACGATTATAATTCAGATATTTTGAAAGTATCCAGAAAGTCGAGTTATTAAATTGTAAGCTCAGATAGGTTAATCCGTTTAATTGTTTGAATTCACAGCTGATTCCCTTAAGATCTCGTTTAAATAAAAAAGAAAAAACAACCTCCACTCGCTCTACTCCTAGCATATGTTCTTGTCGCACTTATCCATTTAAATTTATAATTCATAACTCGACTCTCAAAATAACTAAAGCATTCTCTGTTAAAAATGTTGCAAATTAAACATAAAAATTCAAATTGATTTATTAAATTGAAAAAATCTGTATATAAAGACTTATTCGATAATTCGATACGTTATAAGCTAATATTCTAAAATTCATCAGTTTAATATTTTCAATGTTTTTATCACTACTATGGCAGACGGCAGTCAAATTAAAAACGATGTTGTTGAGCAGCCCCTACAGTTTGGAAGCCAATGTTGTGTTCTGCACCAGAGCTTTCACCATTCGTCGATCTTTTCCCAACAGTCCCTGTCAAGTGATGTCTGTCAATTAACAGCTGCTGCAAAGCCAATTCGCCGTCGCTTCCATCGCATTTGAGGGTGTTGCTTCTGTCATAACAATTTTTTTTTCCGCCGACTTCTAGATTCTGTCCTCGGATTTGAACATGGATGCCATTGGTTTTCGCAGAAATCTCGTTCTTCAGCTTTATTAGCCGTCGCCTTCTCACTCGCGCTGCTGCCGGATAGTCTTTATGTATCGAAATGCCCGTGCCTCGAAGTTTTGTTGTTGCCTTTAAAATGCGCCCAACGTCCTCTTTGCTCTGCATTTCGACCAACACTTATTTCGAAAAAAAAGAACCTGCTTTTCACGAATGTGTTTTTTTTTTCTTTATTTTCGATGGATAATTAGCTTCATTACGTGCGACTTCTCTTTAATGGAGTATATTCAACATATTTACAGAGTTCATCGTCTATTTCGAAAGTGTTTTAATCGACACATTTTTTTTCGAGTTACTTAGGTGGCGCTTCAGTTCGAGGTGAACCTGGGTCTCAACTTACAAGCCCCTCCATTTAGCTTGGTATTTAGCTAATTGCCTGCAGTTGCGCACTCCAAATTAGTCGGGATCCCCTTGAACTTGTGCATGCCACGTACGGCGAAGAGCTCTTCTACTGGTCCCTCCGGGTTAGATTTGAAGACTCTGCGGACTGGAGCGTTGGTGTCCATTGGCTCTACATGTCCTAGCCATCTCAGACATCCAATAGGCAGTTTTCTTACTAGGTCGATGTCGCTGTACAGCTCGTATAGTTCGTGATTGAATCTTCTCCTACAAAACCCGTCAACGCAAACGGGACCGAAAATCTTACGAAGATTTTTTTCTCTCGAAGCGACCAAGGATATCTTCATCCTCTTTTAATAAAGTCCATGTTTCAGCGCCGTAAAGCAGGACTGGGATTATCAAGGTCTTATATAGAGTCTCCTTAGTTGTTCGAGATAGGGCTTTACTGTTGAATTGCCTTATAAGCCCAAAAAAACAGCGATTGGCAAGAGTTATTCTTCGACTGATTTCTGCGCTGATCTTATTTGTAGAATTTATAGCAGAGCCAAGGTAGACAAAGTCCCTTACTACCTCGAAGATATAGCTGCTCACTGTGATGTTCTCTTCAATTCGCCTGTGTTAGTTGTCCCTTCTTGGTTTTGCCCTCGTTTATCGCTAAACCCATTTCGGCCGCTTCCGCCTCAATGCTTGCAAACGCACCGGTGACAGCCCGCTGAGTTCTTCCAATAATGTCAATATCGTCGGCGTATGCAAGCAGTTGTACAGACTTTTGATAGATTGTGCCTCTGGTGTTGGCTTATGAGTTCCGCACAATCCATTGAAGTACAATATTAAAGAAGTCACATGACGGTGTGTCTCCTTGTCTAAAACCTTTTTTGACATCAAAGGTGTCGGGAGGTCATTACCGCCCTTGATGGAGCAGCGAGCGTTCTCCATTGTCATCCTGCACAGACGAACAAGTTTGGCAGGGATGTCAAAACTAGACATGGCTCTATAAAGCTCTTCTCTATAGATGCTGTCATAGGCGGCCTTGAAATCGATAAAGAGATGGTGGGTATCGATTTGGACATCTTGGGATCTGCCGAAGTGTGAAGATTTGATCGATAGTCGACTTTCCTGGCCTGAAACCGCACTGATAGGGTCCAATCAGGCTGTTGATAAAAGGTTTCAGGCGTTCACATAATATCGCAGAAAAGATCTTGTATGCGATGTTGAGGAGACTGATGCCTCTATAATTGGCGCAGTTGAGGGGGTCTCCTTTCTTGTGGATATCTGATCTCTATGGTCGTTATTTTCGATTCAAGAGTTCCGCCCATCAGCGTCTCTCGGCAGATGATAGTGTCTTGCTTTCTTATGTATATAAGTAAGTGCATAGAGCTTACGAGGGCTGTTCGATAAGTCAGTGACTTTTATGCAAGATGGCGTTTGGATCGCATAGAGAATTTTTTTCTCACATCTTTGTTTCCGCCTCGGCATAGACAAAAAAAAACAAAAAACAAATAGATCTGTCAAAAACTTAGCTTTTGACAGTGATCGAAATTCTTTGGCCTGTGAGATTTGGCCAACACGGAAAAAAGTGAGCTCCGTGTTTCAATAAAGCACTATTTTCTGCGCGATAAATCCATTAAAGAGACTGAAGAAATACTTCAAAAAATATTATGGGGACTCTGCTCCCTCGCATGGAATGGTACACAAGTGGTTCAATAAGTTTCGTTGCGGTCGTACGAACATAAAAGAGGTTGAGCGCCCAAGATGTCTAAATGACGTCACAACGTCACGTCACGATAATATATTGAACGATCGCCGGGTCAAGATTCGTGAGATAGCTGAGATTGTACCAATTTTAAATGATATCGTCATTCGAATCCTGCATGACCAGTTGGACATGAAAAAATTATCGACAAGATGGGTACCTCGTTTTGCTAACGGTGGACCAAAAACGGATTCGGGTGAAGATTACAAAACAGAGTTTAGGACTCTTCAAGCTGAATTCAAGTGAATTCTTATGGCGTTTTTAAACAGTTAATGAATCCTGGATACACCACTACATGGCAGAACAATCAAAACAGTGGACTTGGAAAAGTCATTGTAACGGTTTTCTGGAACTCCCACAACGTAATCTTCATTGGCTATTTAAAAAAGGGAAAAACGATAACCGGACAGTACTATGCCGATTTATTAGATAAATTTAATGCAGAATTAATGGGAAAACGGACCCATTTGGAGAAGAAAAAAGTGCTGTTTCATCACGATAATGCACCGGCTCATTCGTCCCAGTAGCGACAGCAAAATTAGTTGAATTGCGAGGGTATGTGGGTGTTCTGTTATACCTAGGCCAATTCAAATGGCTTTGTCCTTTTGAACCTTTGCACTATGTTTGCGTTGTCTATAAATTGTGCTACCTCAGTATCAGTTTTTTTTTGAAGCCTTGATTCGTGCCTTTGTGCATTTGTCCTAGTTTTATCTGTGACACATCCCACTCCTAAATCCCTGTGAAGGTCATTATTCCAGAAGTCAATATTTTCTTCGCAATCATTTATAAAACCGTTCCAGTTTGTTTTGTTGCTAGTTAATCTAGGCTCCTTTTAGTCGTAGTTTTTTCACTTGGTACCAGAAAATGTTGTACTTCATAATCACTTCGTTAAGAGTAGATACGGATTTTCTTCTGTTGTTGCAGCACAAGTGCTCAGTTACATTATTTTGAGCTTAGTGCCGAGTTGCGTTTTGTTCATTCTTCATTTCCTGGTAAGCCTTTATATCCAGCAGAGTTTTGACTTATGCTGCGTTCCAATAACCTTGACCTCTTCTTGACATCTCGCAAGTTTCGATTTAATTAGGTTTTTCCAAATATTATGCTGGATGAGTAGAAATATATCGTGGCCTTCTTCTGTTTCGTAAATATTCAGCTTTCAACTACGTTTTTTGTTGACCACATGTTCTAGGTATTTGACACGGACAGAGGATCTGAAGGGATACCGATATATTCCTCTTGTTTGTAAACAGTACCATTTTAATTTTTTGGGGGTTGACTGCCAGTCCAAATTTCCTGGTCCATGTTGAAATAAATTCAATTGTCTCTAGCATCACATCATCCGCGTGATCTGTAGTTTTGATTTCACTATTTCTGAGTTTTCGGTAGAGCAATGACGCATAATACTGGAAAAATGACTCCAGCTTGTGGTATGTCTCTAGGGCAGCAAGCTTCTAAGTACTTCTATTTCAGTTTCTATGTGTATTTCCTCAGCTTCTTTTTTGCTGACGACGCAGTGTATGCTATCTTCACAGGCATGATGGAATTGATAAAAAAACAGCAGGACGGAAATAATTATGAATATATTTGCCTGTCCGTTCTTTAAAAAATGTTAAGAACGGCCGTTGCTATTAACCCTAGATTACTAACCTTCGTCGAATCGACTACGCCTGTTCCAATTTCTTTTGTTTTCTTTTCGCTCAGTATTCTAGTCTCCCCCATTCTCCATATATGCTCATTTAGTGTTAATCTCTAAAGGGTGACACATTCAGTGCGAGTGTTTACGCAGTGTTTTGTTGCCCCAGGTTTAAGGGGCAAGAATAAGCACAAGTGGTCCACCATACGGGCTAAGCCTGCAAAAGTATCAGGCAGAAATATTATTCATGTAAAGCCAGGACCTTCCCGTCATTGTCGAAAATTGTTGGATCACTTGTCTTGTTTTGAACAGTTCATCACTCGTGATATCATTGATAAAATTGTCGCGTATACGAATGTAGAAATTGAAGTTCAGTCCCAAAAGTATGAAGAAATACGTTCGACGCAATCAGCTGTAGATGGAACTGAACTTAAAGCCCTATTAGGTATACTAGTACTTACAGCGGCTTTAAAAGATAACCACCTTACGTCTCGAGAACTTTTTGACAGCACTTATTGTGGAAACCGCTACAGAGCATGTATGAGTGCGGAGAGGTTCGACTTCCTCATCAATTGTTTGAGATTCGACGACAAGACCACTCGTTTGGAGCGCCGTGCTCAAGATTCATTTGCACCAATCCGAAAAATTTGGTCATTGTTTATAGATAAGTGTGAAGAAAATTATAAGCCAAGTAGCTATGTCACAATTTATGAGCAGTTGATGGCTTTTCGAGGTCGTTGTGGTTTTAGAATGTATATCCCGAATAAACCAGCTAAGTATGGGATAAAGCTTGTAATGATGTGTGACAATTCAACCAAATACATGATTAACGCGATGCCATATTTAGGCTCTGGGACAAATTCAGGTGGCTTGCCATTGGGTGAGTTTTACGTTAAGGAGCTAACTCAATCTATACATGGTAAAAATCGGAACGTTACCACCGACAATTGGTTCACATCAGTGCCGCTAGCAAAAGCCTTACTAAAAGAACCATATAAGCTTACTCAATTAGGAACAATTCGATCTAACAAACGGGAAATACCACCGGAATTTCAAAACGATAGAAAAAAAGACTTATTGGAACATCCATGTTTTGCTTTGATGGTCCTCTTACTCTTCTATCTTATAAGCCTAAGGCTAACAAAGTTGTGCTTTTATTATCTACTTCTGATGAAGAGGCTAACATAAATCCAGTAACAAAGAAACCAAATGTGGTTGAGTTTTATAATAAAACTAAAGGAGCAGTCGACACTTTGGACCAAATGTGCTCTATTATGACATGTAGCCGCAAGACCAGAAGATGGCTTCAATGCATTCTGTACGGCATTTTGAATATAGCTTTTGTTAACAGATATGTAATTTACTGTGCAAATATGTATACAGAAAAAAAAGAGCCACTTTCTCGTCGGAAATTTATGAAGGAATTATATAATTTGTTGACTAAAGAATGGATGGAAAAACGATTGCAGAAAAAAATAATTCCAACTTCCCTCAGAGGTGTCATAAATAATATATTGGAACCGAATGCTTTAAAACAACCAGGAACCAGTTCAGGACATCCAGAAAATAAAAAGAGAACGATTTGTGCCTTTTGCCCATCCTCAAAGAGAAGGATGAGTAAGTCATTATGTGCCAAGTGCGGAAAAACCGTTTGTGGCGAGCACAAAGTTGAAGTGTGCCACTCATGTACAAAAAATGAACTTTGCATTTTTTTTGCATTTTTTTTTGTTTTATACTTACATAATCTTTTGATTCTAAATAATATGAATAATTAGATTTCTGTTTTTTGTTCTTAATTTTTTTGCTTTTAACATGACTGTATGCATTTGAAGAGACTGCTTATAAAACCAAAACAAAGATAAAGTCTGTGTAGTATTATTATTTTTTATAACTTGTAACAAAAGGCAATAAATGAATTAATATTTATCAAGTTAAAATAAATCGTTTTCCTTTGAATATTTTTTAAAAAAATTTTGGTTTTTTGATACGTAGTCGAATCGACGATGATTAGTAATAACAACCTACTGAAATAGATTAGTAATCTAGGGTTAAGGCAACCTTAACCACAATTCAAGTTGTTGGAAGAACTTTTTATGTGAGACTGCTAAGGTAAAGTGCTTTCAGTAATTGAGTAATTTTATTTATCATTTTTTGTAAAATGACCAGGAAAATGTCGGCTAGTCCGGAGATAAGAAGACTGAGAATGGTCTGTTAGACCACTCATTTCTGTCCTCTGTAATCATTCCGTTGGCTGCTCCGGCAGTCTTGTAATAGCCCGGATCGGATAAACGGTTTTGAAAGCACCATTCATTTTTTAAGAGTTTGCCTTAATTTTTTCGTTCACAACAACTTGTGCGAAATTGAAAAGATTTCCACTATTCAGTTTGTAAAGTGATGCCTTGTAAAAATTGCCCTGATAGTCCAATTTCATTTAAGATAACTTTAGTATAAGAGTAAGTCGATTTGGCTGATTAATTTCGCAAAATGTATACACTCATGAAAATATCTCTCATAGTCTTATGTTTATATTTTATGGAACATGGAAGTCATGTCTGATTCTCCATTGTAATTTTTTTTTTCAATTCTGAGAAAAAATGTAAATGAAAATATTGATTTCAATACGCTTTCTTAACTAAGAATTCGTTTGTAGTAATTACCTGTCGTAAGCAAATTAAAAGAAAAAGTCCAAATAAAGCATATTAAATTGAAATTTTCTCTATAAGCCTTTATCATTTGCATCGAACTTTTTTATAGCTTAAGTTACGTATCATTAAAAACAAAGTCTCGTTATTCATCTTAAAAAAAAAGTCACCCGTCCTCATGGCATCCGGAAGCAACTTAAATTTAGAATTCATATAAATTATTATCGGTAACCCAAATAGTTAAGAAAGAACTTTCAAAACATCAAATAGAAATTTCTGTTTTTCAAAATTTAATGAAGAGAAATAATTAATAATTTGCAAACAATTACAAGCAAACAAAAACACCACCAGCCGCGCCGCTCCACACCGAGCCGTTGCCAACGAAGGAAACGAGCATGCAAACCATCTTTATCGACCCACCTCACAAAATTCGATTCTAAAATATTCCAATTAAATTCAGCGCCAATGCCATTGCCGTTCATTTGAATCAAGGCTGTAGGGCCATCCACCCGACCCGTCCCCGTTGAGGGTGCAAAATATTTCCAAGAACAATCCACTTCTAGTCGTGTATTTAAAGTAGATGATAATGATAAGGAAGACCATGACACCGGAGGAGGAAGTGGAGAAGAGCACAGAATCGGAAAATCTTGAAAATCTAGGACACATTCTTGTTCCATTGCATATTGGAAGTTGTTTTCCCCGCCCTCTTCCTGTCGAATTGGTGGGGGATGATGAGTATCGTAATAAGCGAGTCTGATTTAATTTTGATTCAACTTCAATCTGTTCGTCTGGTATACCAACAGATGGTTATCTTTTCTCTTTTTTTCCGATTGTAAGCCCTCTGGTTTGTTTGTTTTGTGCACTTTACTGACTGCTAATAGGCACGCAAAACGCTATACTACATCTGCTGAAGCTTCTATTTTTTGTGGTAATTTAAATAAATCTTCTGTTATATTTTTGGTTTTTGGTAGGAGTATAGAATTATATTTCTGAGTACTTTCCATGAATCTGGTCAATGTTTCTGATGTGAAATTCTCAGAAATGGTTCTTCATATTTTGAAATTTGGATCATTGCAAAATGATCTTGAAAATCAATTAAGCCGTAAAGTATTCTGAAAGGTATGAGGGTATCAATTGACATCTGTTACATCATTACTTGGCAGAACTGTCTATTGTCATACAATCGTATCGTCTCCGCACAATGGTTACGCATTATTCCTTTCTCTCAATGATTATCTTCTTAAGTAGTTTGAAAACGTCAGATGTGCAAAGAACATGTCATTTTCTGATTGACCATTAGGCAGACACGGCACGGATGAAAGTAAATGAATTTTGATTGCATATCAACTAAACTAACTGATTTTGTAGTTAAAGATATTAGCATTCGCCTGAAAATTAAATATTAAATATTCACACGTCTGCCAAAGAGTCAACAACATCATTAACCATTTACCATTCCAAAAGTGTTACTCTTGTGCTGCTTTGGACTCTTAAAAGCCTATAGCTGAAATTTCATCTTTCCAGCTCAAAATTCAAGTCCCGAAACGGGTGACACATGCACGAACAGACGGACAAACGGACTAAGCCGAATCGGCTCGGCTGTTCATACTGATATTTGTGTAAAACTAAAACAAGTGCATAAGAAATGGCGGTCATTTGAAATTCTTTTTGTTTTTGGAGTGGAGTGTATGGAAGCTATAAGGAAATCCAATTCAACTAAAAATTAAGAACGTTTTTTTAAGACTATCCTACTTTTTCACTTTTTCAATGGGGACCAGCTGCCAAATATGAGTGATTTTTTTGCTTTCAAGATGACATTATTTCCGGCGTGATTTCAGTACGCGAGCAATTAATCAGCTGGAGTGGATCATTTTTATCGCAACATTTTCTTCTGTGACGAAGTGCATTGCTGACTCTTACATCTACAGAAATCCACTGTTTGGTGCCCATTGTCCGCTGGTGGCATCAAAGGACCTTATTTTTCAAACGCGAGGCTAGAGATCATGTTATCGAAGGCTAACTCAATGATTATTCCTTTCCAAATTTGCGTGAAATCGAACTGGAAGAGATTTGGCATCGGCAGCATGACGCAACATGCGTACCTGATCAAACTTTGGAGTAATTGCCAGAACAGTTAAGCGATAGCATTACCTCACGATATAAACCAGACTGGATTATTTCTTATGTGGATATGTTAAGTCGGTGGTCTATGCTGACAAACCAAAGACGATTGATGCATAAGAAGCCAAAACAGTCTGCGTTATTCGAGACATACAGCCCCAATTATTGGAAAAAGCGGCCAAGAATTGGACCTCCTGAATACAGGGATGCGAAAAAATGATGATTTCATATAAGGTAACCCAAAAACACTCACGCGATGTTGTTTTGCTACTTATCGATTTAGAAAGCTGCCTCTTTCGTACTTCTCGAACAACTAAGGAGACTCTATATAAGACCCTGATCATCCCAGTCCTGCTTTACGGCGCTGAAACATGGACTTTATTAATAGAGGATGAAGATATCCTTGGTCGCTTCGAGAGAAAAATTCTTCGTAAGATTTTCGGTCCCGTTTGCGTTGACGGGTTTTGGAGGAGAAGATTGAATCACGAACTATACGAGCTATACAGCGACATCGACCTAGTCAAAAAATTGCGTATTTCACGTTTGAGATGGCTAGGACATGTAGAGCGAATGGACACCAACGCTCCGGCCCGCAGATTCTTCGAATCTTACCCCGAGGGACGACGCAGTAGAGGGAATCATCGCCGTAGGTGGCACGCACAAGTTCAAGGGGACCTCGACCAACTTGGAGTGTGCAACTGTAGGCAATTAGCTAAAGACCGAGCTAAATGGAGAGGGTTGTTGGTTGAGGCCCAGGTTCACCCCGAACTGTAGCACCACCTAAGTAAGTAAGTCTTTCGTTCGCTCCTGAATACAACTAACAGTTCCGGGCGCAGCGTTCGGAAATTAAATATACCTATAAATAATCCTTATCCCTGAGAGGCAGCGATATAATGGTTGTCTTAAGACTAATATTACTACGTTCGATCGTAGTGAACCGAAGTGGTTTTCGGACCAGCATCATCATACAGCCACCTTAAGTTGAGTTGCGTCTATCTGTCGGCATAATGTCATAGTCTTTTATTTCTAAGTTATTTCTGTTATATAGATTTATCCCAAAAAAAAGTACGTCGTTTCTATGATTCACCACGAAACGCAGAAGGTCACCGCGCCGATTAAGAGAGATAATAGAGGGTGGCCCAAAAACACTCACCTGATGTTGTTTTGATATATCTTTAAAATTAAATGACATAATTTCATAACTTTTTTTCTTAATATTTCTATGGACCTTCCGTTTTTTTGCGTTACTCTTTGAAGGCGATATCGGTCAAATGGGCGCCGCTATTGTTGATGAGCATTTGGGCTCTTTTTACTGCATTCTTAAACACATGTGACACCTAGCCACCCACACGTCTCGGACAAGGACTGGAGAGCAAAAATCAGATCGGTTGACAGACGACGCGATGGGCCACGTATTTTGATGTTTCCGTAATAAACTCAGATGGAGCACCAAGAATGTATAGGATGATTTTACTTCAAGATAAATCATTAATGACGAAAACAAACAGAATACTTGCTCCTGTGGCACTAAAGACCTGTACACAATGGATGTAGTGAAGTACACTTTCCATAAGATCACCCAACCTGACCATTCCAGAGAATTTAGAAGAAAGTGGTATTTCGCCACTACTTTCTGTACCAGGATAATGCATCCGCTCACATTACGTAAAACACGAGCAATTTCTGGTTGTTCCCAAAGGTAAAAAAAAAAATTTGGAACATACATAATAAAATCAGTCATTGTCGAAATTGAAACTCTTCAAAAACACGATAAAGATACCGTTAAAAAATGTATAAAAATTAATGGTAATTATGCTGAAAAAATAGAAATTTATAGAGATCAAAGATATTCAATCAAAAAGTTTATTTTTTTGTTACCAGATTAGTGTACTCTTGTGAGTCCCCTTGCATAGGACGTAAGACCATTGCATTGTTCGACTTGTAAAATACGGAATGCTAATTAAAAATCGTAAGACATTTATTTATTTCAAGGAGTCTCCCTTTGCTCCCTCTGTGTCGACATAAAAAATGTTGATGTTCACAAAATTACAATTACTATATATCGGTAGCGTTTGTCGTTGAGCTCCAGGTTTACGACCCCCACATCCTGCATTCAATTATACTTCCATCTTACACATTAAAAACGTGTTTATTGCTGAGGCAACGAATACCAACCTGAACGCTTGGCGCTTTATCTCTTCCCAATAAATTCCGATTAACTCCATAAATTCCACCAACAAATATCAAAGTATGTATTACTTTTAGAAAATCCAAAATCAGCCTGCAGTCAGCCGCACATAAGCTCTATGCAAAGACTCTGGATTATGCTTCGCCCGACTCTGACACCCGCTTCTTTATGAAAATGAAGTTATTTATGACATTTTTCCGTTGACTTTACGATTTGACCCAACCCGCACACAATACCATGAAGAGTAGACACAATTTATGCACTTACTCTGGCTTTGCTGTGTACGACCCATCCTCCCAAGTACTTTGTACACGGATTGCCCTCGGGGCGTATACGTACTAAAAGACTACCTGACACTGACTCTGTGTATTCGTTTTCTGGAGAATTGCACATCTGTGCTTTGCCCAAGGATAAGGGTGGGGGCGAAAAAAATATATATAAAATAGAAGAAAAAAAGATGTCCATAAAAATAAAAAATTTATGGAGAATAAACCGTTGTCTTTAGTATTATTACATACCCACTCTAAGGGTGAAATATGTGGCAGCGAAAGAACGTAAAATCCTCAAAGGGACAAATTTGCGTTAAAATTTTCTTTTACTGTTTGTTTTTATATTTCCGTTTTCTCTCGCTCGGTGTGTTGGTACATTTGCTGACTGTAATTGGTTGTTAAATTCATTTCATGTAAAAGAAAACGGAGCGAATAATATGAGGCGATCATCCATCTGAAGGATACGCCGTCGTCGTCCGCACAACAAAGACGCGGAAGTTCAAGTTCATTTGTATAATTACATGTCTTCATTTGAATTTTATTTGCATTATTTGGAGAAGGTGTGGAGGTGAGGGTGGATAGATATAATCTTTCCGCTTTGATCCACAGTAGGAGTGATAAAACTCTTCAGAATTAAATTGAATGAATTTCCCTTTCGAAGAAGGCGAGATAATTCCACATAAATGATGGCGCGTTATTATTAGAGGCAAAATGTACTGTCAGATGAGTATGAATGATTTTATTTGATTTTTTTAAAGGATCCTTAATAATAATATTTCAGTTTTTATTTCTTTTGTTCCTGAGAATATTGGACAACAGAGCGTCTTGGGTCGTTTTTTATGTCTGTTCATTGGCTTCATGCTTTTCTTTTTCTCTGTGGCAGATATAAACCAAAAAAATGGGTGGTGGGAGAATATCTCCAGATGGCTTGTAAATGAGTTTAATAGTGGAAGTATATATTTTTACGGAGCTTTAAAAGCCTGACGACATTTTCGCTGAAAATCACAATATACGCCATTTTGGTAATTTTGCATTCGTTTAAATAGGAACCTTGACTTGCGATTGTATGCCTTGTGGACCACATTGTATTGGCAATGTGTTCAATTGTACGGTGCGATCATACATTAACTTGAGTAAATAAATGCGTACTAGCAAAACTGCTAGGGTTCAGAAAAAGTATTAAAAAATGCTGGAATTTCCCCCAAATAATTCAGACATCATCTATGGCTTATGTACTATCCTAAGACGTATCACCTAAATTTCAAAACGCTGCACCAAAAACAGAGCATTTTTGCAGTATTACTCCAGTCAAATTTTAAAGGAGTGGGCGCCGTGGCGTAAGTGGTTAGTGTGTCGGATCACTGCGCGTGCGGTTCCAAGTTCGAATCCCAGAAAACACCAAAAAGTTTTTTCACGGTCCCACCTCTCGCGAGCGCGAGAGTATTGTTGTCTCGAAAGAGCTTCCCAAAACAAATTATCCATCGGATATGACACTAAACTGTAGGTTCCTTCCATTCGCACACAACATAAGTGGCTGCGAGAAGCTAGGCCCTGGCACTTAAAGAGCTGTTGCGCCAAATATTTTTATTTTTTTGTTGATATTAAAAAAGTGGAGTCTGCTTAGCAAATCCAAGAAAATTATGCCCCGTTAGTGCATTTTCCGTGAATGGAGAAATATTGCTTACACTTCTAGAGAGTGCGTCCCTTGGCTACTGTCACGATGCGGACCATACAGGTAAAAAGGTGGAGCACCTCACCGGATAGGTCGGTGAGCAAATTATCAAATCGAAGCCGTACATCAAGTACCTGGAAGTGTTGCTGGACCATAGACTCAGCTTCAGGGAACACGTAATGTACTCAGGCGAGAAGGTCTCCAGGGCAGAAGCGGCAGACTAATGCCAAATATTGGGGGGCCAATCAGACATCTCCTAACAACCCTGAGTAGGTCAATGCTCCTGTGTGTGGCCCCAATATGGGCATTAGTAACGCATCGTAAGTCATACATTAGAATGATGAACTCGGTGCATAAAATCGCATCTTTAAGGGTATGATTCGCCTTTAGAACTGTATCAGCTTATACGATAAGCGTAATATCAATGCAACATCACAACCAAAGGGCGATGGACATACAAATTGATGTCCGAAGTTGATGAATGGATCAGCAGAAAGCACGGGGAGGTAAACTACTAAATAGCACAATTTCTATCGGTGCATTGATGCTTCCGGGAGTGTCTCTAAAAGTACAAGCACGAGGATGATCCATTCTGCCAGCACTGTGGAGGAAAAGTCCAAAACGCAGAGCATGTACTGATCGAATGCCAAAATTATACCAGGGTCAGGAACATAATAGAAAGAGTAATTAGCGGGCAAGTGACCCCAAGAAGCCTGACCTCATTTATGTTGCCGAGGAGACTGCAAATGAAGTAATCACGAGTATGATGAAGCAACTGCGTATAAAGGAACGAGCAACGAGAAACACGATACACGAAGATCCTACCAGGTCTGGCAGCTAAAACGAAGTGACGAAGTGTCAAACCTGCCCATGCGAAGGAATGCCTTGACTGGTGGTGTTTTTAGCATGTAACCATAAAGGGGCATGGTGTCGGGTATAACTCGTTGCATGGGATACAAGTATCCACAAAGGATTTTTACCACTACACGCGCATCAAAAAAAAAAAAAAAAACACGAGGCGGACCACACAGCTCGTAAAAGCCGACGAAGACAAAATGCCACCTGTAAATTTGTAAACTCATTTCAGATAGAAGTTGTTAAGTGGAAAAGTTATAAGTCTAAGGACAACTACTCTGCAATTGTTTATCAATGACAAGAAATGGGATTGCCATCATATTCGGCGAGCACTTGAAATAATGATTTATTCTGACAGAGGATTGCAGTGTCAAAACACTGCGGATTAAATAAGCTTTAAATAGCCAACCGCTTATAAATGGGTTTGACTTGCAGTATCAGAGAAAGCTGATCGTAAAAAAGAAAACCAGCAGGGCATGGAAGAGCTACAAAAAAAAGTTTGTGCCAATTTAACTTTGACAATTTTCAATAAAAAACTACTTTCCAGTTGTTTGTATAATACAACAGATATATCGATGAAATGGAAAGTTCCCTTTAAAATGATCGAAAACGATTTTCCGTAACACGGTTATTACATATTAGTATTTCGTTCGCTGATCACTTTCATGAATCTTTTAGCGATGCTGCTTTGAATATCTTAATAATTGCTCTAAAATATACATTGATATTCCGTCTCTAAGGATGATTGCTACGGCTGATTTGTTATTTGATATATAATTGGGAAATACAAGTCAATATAAATCATCAACAAAAACGCGATTCGAACCTCGATCACCGAGGTAAGAATGGTGAACACAGCGCCCTAGCTATCTTAGAAATGCTACTGTTACGCTAGGCTGTATCAAAGCCCTACTAGTCT
Organism: Brachypalpus laphriformis; assembly: GCA_945910035.1. Taxonomy (NCBI): domain Eukaryota; kingdom Metazoa; phylum Arthropoda; class Insecta; order Diptera; family Syrphidae; genus Brachypalpus; species Brachypalpus laphriformis. The sequence goes on along the minus strand of OX246754.1, from coordinate 193,584,163 downwards.
TCAGCAGAAATGCAATGATAACAAACAGGTTCTAAAATTGTTACTGATATTTCCATTCATTTAGAAACTACAATATTTCAAAATTTGAAATAGTACCATCTGGTCGAGAGAAAAATTCTTCGTAAGATTTTCGGTCCCGTTTGTGTTGACGGGTTTTGGAGGAGAAGATTCAATCACGAACTATACGAGCTGTACAGCGACATCGACCTAGTCAAAAAACTGCGTATTGGACGTCTGAGATGGCTAGGACATGTAGAGCGAATGGACACCAACGCTCCGGCCCGCAGAGTCTTCGAATCTAACCCGGAGGGACGACGCAGTAGAGGGAATCATCGCCGTAGGTGGCGCGCACAAGTTCAAGGGGACCTCGACCAACTTGGAGTGCGCAACTGGAGGCAATTAGCTAAAGACCGAGCTAAATGGAGAGGTTTGTTGGTTGAGGCCCAGGTTCACCCCGAACTGTAGCGCCACCTAAGTAAGTAAGTAACCATCTGGTCGGAAGGAAGCCGTTTGACGGATCCTGAAGAGAGGATAAGATCCTGTCTGCCGTATTATGTGAACGTCTAAACCCGATCGTCAACAACCTGATTGGTCCTTATCAGTGCGGTTCCAGGCCGGGGAAGTCCACCATTGACCAAATATCCACACTACGACAGATCTTAAAAAAAACCCATAAATATAAAATCGATACACACCACCTCTTCATCGATTTCAAAGTTGCCTATGATAGCGTGTATAGAGACGAGTTATACAGAGCCATGTCTAGTCTTGGCATCCCTTCCAAGCTCGTCGGTTTGTGCAAAATGACGACGGAGAACTCTCGCTGCTCCATCAAAGTCGGTAAAAACTTCACCGAATCGTTCGATGTCAGAAAAGGTCTCAAACAAGGTAACGCGCTATCATGCGATCTCTTTAACATAGTACTTGAGAGAATTGTACGAAACTCACAAGCCAACACCGGAGCTACAATCTTTTACAAGTCTGTAGAACTACTCGCTTACGCTGATCACATTGACATAATGGGAAGAACTCAGCGAGCCGTCATGGGGCATTTGCTAGTATTGAGATCAAGGCAGCAAAAACGGGCTTAGCAGTAAATGAAAGCAAAACAAAATATACACTCTCTACAAAAAAGGGCACCCAGCATCGGCGTCTTGGACAGAACGCCACAATAGACAAATAAAATGTTGAGGTAGTAAAGGGCTTTCTGTACCCAGGCAAATGACATCAGTGGGGAGATCAAACGAAGAATTACTCTTGTCAATCGTTGTTTCTATAGGCTAAGAAGACAAGTGAGTAACAAAGATCTATCTAGAACTGCTAAGATAACTCTTTATAAGACTCTTATCATCCTAGTCCTGCTGTATGGTGCAGAGGCATGAGCTTTGTCAAAATCGGATGAGGATGCCCTTGGTTATTTCGAGAGAAAAGTTCTTCGAGCGATCGTTGGTCCCGTCTGCATAGACGGTGAGTAGAGGAGAAGGTACAATACCGAACTATATGGCCTGTACAAGGACATCGACTTAGCCAGAAGACTTCACATACAGCGACTAAGATGGCTGGGTCATCTAGAGCGGATGGAGCCCAACGTTCTCGCCAAGAATGTCTTCGAATCCACCCCGGATGTACGGCGCAGTAGAGGACGACCTCGCGGTAAGTGGTGCAAATAAGTGGAGGTGGACTTCCAGTAACTTGGCGTGCGAAACTGCAGGCTACTGGCTCGTAACCGTGCTGGCTGGAGAGGTTTGTTGGTTGAGGCCCAGGTCCACCCCGGACTGTAGCGCCGCCTAGGTGAGTAAGTAAGTAAGTATTTCAAAATTTGTTTACTCTTCAAGGCCTGATGGTATTGCTCTTGTAGTCCTAAAAAGATGCGTTTTTGCCCTAGATCATCCGCTTGAGCATTTTGTTGAGTCGTGTTCTAGTACAGGAACTGTTTATAGAAGGGAATTGACACTGCAGATTCTGCAGGGACTTTGAAGAATTACTACGTATGAGAGGAATTTCTCTAATTCATATTTCTAATCGCTCAGTATCCTAGTTTAACGGGCACAATAGATTCATATCGGTCTCAGTTCATATTCATTCCGTCAACAATAACACATTTACATGGATTACTTATGACCTAAATGATCCTTAGGGCAACTGATATTTAACAGATATACTATCTCCAATCTGACAACTGACACCGCCAAGTACTGTATCGTAAGGATGATAACTTATGACCTGTTACAGACTTTAATTATGTTGAAACGGTTAAGATAAATTAACTTGTTCTGGTCGCACCGTATGGCATTCCACCAACCAACCAATCAATAACCACACAACTTTAAAAATTGTTCGGTTTAACGTAAATCTTTTTGAGCGCCTTGCCTCAATATCAAATTTTTATAAGAGATTACAATATTTTTTTAAGTCTCTTTCACCTGCGTCAAAAAAAAAAAAAAAAACAACTGCACACATGATTTGCAGGCTACGAAAACAGTGCACGTATCTTATCCAATGAGGTGAAGAAATTGCTCTTCGTCGTTTGTCTAGCAAAGCCATTGAGTTTAAGAATGTGTTTATATCTGGAATAGTGCCAAGTTCACAAGTGGCATATGAACGCATATCTTTGCATTTCAATAGCAATTTAAAGATAATGTAAACACTTTGATAGATATCTCGATATTATTAAATGCGAATAAACTGTGTGAATAAATAAATTAGAGTATAGACTACTGTTAAATGAAACGCATTATTTTTTTACGAATTGCAGATATAAAGATATTTAGGATATGTATTGTATTAAGTTGCATTTATAAATGAAATACATTTATTTAGAGTGAAAAGTGTTGAAATTTAAATAGTCAGCATCTACACAGTCGAAATTTTAGAGGTGTGAAAAGTTTCTCATTTGATTCTAAAGTTGTTAATAATCCTCACTCTCCTTCACTTAATAAGACAAACAGGCAGCAATATCGCCAAAATTAAGTATATCAACATGTAAATAAAGCATACAAAACGCTATGCAAAGAAAAACAGAAAAAGTGTATTGAACATCTGACTGCGGAGATAAAGGGGATTCAAGACAATCGCTCTTTCTGGAAACTCGCAAGAACACACAACGGCACAGCTTTTGCATGGGGCTTACATATTAAAGTATATACCTGCGCTAGCTGAGCTCTTTAAAATACTGCTGAACCCGCCATGCAGCACAAACCAACTCCAATATGCTCTACCGCTTCAGAGGATCGAGGATTTGGACCCCAATATAACACCGCAAGATGTCTATAGAGTCATACACACATTAACAAAGCTCCAGGGGAAGATCACATCCCATATGAATTTTTCAAGCACGCATCCAACGAGTTTCTGGAGGAACTATCAGGACATACAACTATATATTCGACACAGGCAAAGTGAAATCCAGCTTCAGGATGAATATTATTTTCCCTTTATTTAAAAAAGGAGATGCCAGCGATCCTTGTAACTACAGAGGCATATACTTCCTAAGCTCCGTGATGAAAATATTTACGGGTATAATGCTGCAACGGTTGACAGAGTGGGTTCAGTCAAATGATCTGCTTAGTGAGTTCCAACCGGGTTTAGGAAAGGCTACTCGGCAGTAAACAATATTTTCACGTTAACAAGCTAAGCTATGTCTAACCTTGTGTTCTTTGTGGAATTTCAAGCGCCATTTGATTCTGTTGATAGAAAATCGCTTTGCTATAGGTTAAGCAATCTTGGAGTATCAACAAAAGTGCTTTAAATTACCGAAAGTCTATACAAGCAGAATATGACTTCGGTATGGGACGGAAACAATATTCCAAACTGGTTTGAGTCTTACGTGGGTGTTAAGCAGGGTTGTCTCATAAGTCCTCTTCTTTTTATCCTATTCCTCTACCTGAAGGAATCCAGTTCGCTGGAATGAAAGTAATGGCTCTTTTACGTACATATGTTGATGACATCGTCAGCCTGTCGGAAACTCCATTGGTGATGGAAATGATGATCAACTTCCTTGGGAAATATTACAACCATTGGAACCTTAAACTGAATACAAGCAAGTTCAAAATAATGGTATTCCGAAACGGAACCGGTCGCTTCGCTAAGAACATAAAATGGTTTTACTAAAACGAAGATTTTTAAAAGCACCTGCAGGAAAAACTCAAAGATGAAAAAAATGCAATAAACTGTAATTGGAAGGGCATATTTTCCAAAAACGTTCCGCTTAGTACAAAGTATAAAGTCTATAAAGTAGTGATTAGGTCCATCATGTGCTATGGCGCCCAAGTATAGGGTATCTTTCAGTTTGAAGACGTTGAACAGCAGCAAAGATACTATATCAAAAAAAATCTTCAGGCTACCGGAAAACACGCCACCGTATATGCTTCACCCGGAAACCGGACTGCCGCTTTTGTACAACTTTACAATAAAGCTGCACTTTCAGTACGGTTTAAAAGCAATGTCAAAGTCAGAGGCTTCCGAATATTTAATTACAGTGCACATAATACACCATAGGCAACAATTTTCCTTTGAATAGTCAAAGCTCTGCAACATTCATGATATCCAACTAGGGGATTACAGTCCTACATCTTGGAGAGAGGCAGTACAGGAACTGGTTATAAAGATCGACCCCGTGATGCATTTAAAGTAAAATCCCAAAATAGTCAAACCAGACTCACGCATCGAACTACTTAATATGACCTGGGGGAATTGAATTACTTCCAAGACCAAAACAGTGTAGAAATTATTTCAACAATATTCAAGGCTAGAGGTGAGCTCCTACGTTTGCCATATAGATTCGAACGAAATTCTGAATGCTCGCTGTGCAATCTACATGTCTTAGAAGACGTTTTCCATCTCATCAGAGTATGTCTAATATCAAAGGCGATAAGGTGAACTCATTGGGATAAACACGTGCTATCGGAAACTGAAGTTAGAACAATACTAAACGGTCAAAGTTACTTACTTACTTATGTCCTATATCCCCTTGTGGGTCCTAGGGCCTCTACTACGCCTACGCGCCATCGTGTACTGTTTCTGGCAATGTGTCTGAGTTCTCCCCAACTTTTCCCTAACTGCCGTGCCTCCTTCTCGACTGTTCTGCGCCATGTTCTCCTCGGACCGCCAGGTCTTCTGCCATCCTGAGTTAAAGGGTTCCATTGCATAGCATGGTTCGCTATGGAACGGTTACCCATACGGAACGTGTGACCAATCCATTGCCACTTCCGCCGTTGGATGGTTGTGCCTATTGGTTCCTGACCCGTTCTCTCCTAAGGGTGTTTGTTAGAGATACGATTGGGCCAGAAAATTCTTAAGATATTGCGCAGGTATCTATTAACGAACGTTTGCAGCTTTCTGGTGATAGTAGTGGTCACTCTCCACGTGTTGCAACCATATAACAGCACGTATTCAACGTTGGAGAAGAACAGTCTTATCTTGTTGCTCAAACTGATTGCATTTCTTCGCCATATTTTGGACAGCGTCCCGAACGCGGACTTTGCTTTGGCGATCCTGTTGGCTATATCCAGTTCGGTTCCACCATCGGTCGAGACAATACTCCCAAGATACAGGAAATCCTTTAGACTCTCTACCGGTTGTCCAGCAATGCATATTTGAGCCGATGAGTTTGTTCCAATGTTGATAATTTTAGTTCTTGCCGTATTCATTTTCAGCCCGACGACACCTGCCTCCCTCTCTACATCTGCTGTCATTTGGTGGAGGTCCATAATTCTGTGGGAGAGTAAGCATACATCGTCAGCGTAGTCAAGATGTTTCAGTTGAGATGTAAGAGTCCATGGAATTCCTCCGTTTCCCATCCACAAAGCTGCATGAAGCATATCGCTAATCACCAATGGGAATAATATTGGTGAAAGGATACAGCCTTGTCTTACCCCACTTTGGATCTCAAATTCCTCAGACAACCTTCCCCTGTGCAGAACGTGACATTTGGAGCCTTCATATGTAGCTGTGATAATAGCAATTAGCAATTAGCAAGCTCTCTCTATAAGTGGAAGCAGAAGCTCAGCCGATGTTGTGGGCGCTGCTCGTAAGAGCTGTGCTGGAATACCGACAAGTCCTACCGCCTTGTTGGAGTGCATTGATCGCGGGAGTCGTGGTGCGTATTCGGAAACTTTCACCTCGGGCATCTCAGTCTGATTTGGGAGAATATCGCTAGCGAATACACGGTTCAAAGCCGTAGCAAAATGCTCTTTCCATCTCTTGAGCTGGTCCTCATCTGAAATAAGCAAGGAACCGTCTAGGCTTTTCACTGGGTGTTGGCTGGAGCTGCGACCACCTGTCAGCTCTTTTGTGATTCTGTAGACAGTCCTGCTATCGCACCTCCGTGCAGCTTCTTCTGTTTCTGTAGCCAGGGTGTTGATGTAGTTGCGCTTGTCACGTCGCACGCTACGCTAAACTTCTCTCATCTTCATGCGATATAGGGACTCTAGCTCGCTTCTCCCTGCTGCTGGGGTAGCTGCAACGTGAGCTCAGATGTTTTCGTTCGTCAATCCGTCTCCAGGTATCCTCGGAAAGCCACGCCCTATGTCTTCCCTGCGATCGACCGACAATTCTTTCAGCACCAGATGTAAAAACTTGTTCTTGAAAACGCAAAAAAAAAATAAAAAATTGAGAAGAATGGTTCTACTCCAAAAACGTATTACTTGGCTACATCAATATCAGCGTTTTTAATTTATCTAAATTATTACTTACCCCCTACGATTGAATATATTGTTATTGGAACACTTACCTGAAAAGAGAAGATAAAACAAAAATGTTTATTTTTGCATTTAATAATTTGTTATATGCAATGCTCAAGTAAAAGCTCAAGATATGCAAAATATCTAGGAAGGTCTGTGAAAAGTTTCCGAATAAGTAACCTAAAGTTTTGAAGCTTATCAAGATAGTTACACTGACAGATTATTGTAGTGGACTGCACTAGTTTACGCTAGGTTAAGTAGGGCTATGAACATCACGAAACACAAGACACCATAATGAGCCCATTGCGTCGCTACAGAACCTTTATTGAAACCGTACTAACTTTCACTGAATATGATGAATACGATGAATAAGCAAAAAAGAAAAATCCAAAGAGTATGAGCGAAGGCAGAGGGAGATATATCAAATTTTAAGAAGATTAATCATTTTATTTTGCATATATATCCCTTGTAGGTGCAAATGCAGTTTTACAATTGATGCTTACGACTTAAATGCTTGATCAGTTCTAAAACTCGGATCGTCGTGTAAAACACTAAAATTTCATAAAATTTTGATTTAAATTTGCGAAGCAGAAAACAGATAATATACATATGTATATAACAGGTGGGCCATCTAGTGATTTATTTTTAAATCATAGATTATTTTAACACTGACAGCTGTTTCCCGCTTAAAATGTTGAGAGAAAGTCAGTATTATACCTCCGCAGAACGAAATGAATCACCTTACGCTTGAACAACATTGGGAAATATTGAAAACTTATTTGTGCTGTGTAGCCCAAACAGTGCGTTTTTTGAAAAGAACTTTTGGCCGAAATGAAGCACCCACCGCGCCTGCTGTACGCAAGTTTGTGCAAAAAGTTCGTGAGACTGGTATGCTAGTGGACAACACCCCGTCGTCGTACGGTGCGCACAGACGAGAATGTGGCTGCTGTAGCCGAGAGTGTGAGACTCAATTCACGAACATCAACTCGTCATCGATCTCAATAGCTCAACATTTCACGCACTAGCCTGAGGAGAATTCTTCACAAAGATCTGGGATTATTCGCTTACAAGGTCCAATTGATTCAGCAATTGAAAGCGCACGACTATCTGCTTCGCCATCGCTCGCAGTTTGGGCCTTAGAGCAGCTTGAATTGGACAACGATTTTGGGAGAAAAATCATCTTTTCTGACGAGGCACATTTCCATCTCGGCGGCTACGTTAACAAACAAAATTGTCACATCTGGGGCTCGGAAAACCCGCACGTTATTGTCGAGAAGCCAATGCATCCACAGAGAGTGATAGTTTGGTGCGGATTGTGGAGTGGTGGCATCATTGGACCATTTTTCTTCGAAAATGAGGCTGGGAACAACGTTTCGGTCAACGGTCGGCATTACAGAGCGATGTTAACGACTTTTTTTTTTACTGAAATTGAAGACATGGATTTGGACGACCTCTGGTTCATGCAGGATGGGAGCGCCATGCCACACAGCCCATGCCACAATCGGTCTTTGGCGCACCAAATTCCCAAATCGTGTTATCAGCCGTCTTGGCGATGTCAATTGGCCGCCTCGGAGCTGCGATTTGACCCCTTTGAACATTTTTTTCTGGGGAACCGTGAAGGACCGATGTTATGCCAACAATCCAGGAAACGATTCAAGTACTTAAGGATGATATCCAACCGATCCGTGAGCTACAGCCCGAAACCATCAACAAGGTCTTGGAAAATTGGAGTGATGGAATGCGCTACTGCGAGGCCAGCCGAGGCAGCCTCTTGAACAACGTTGTATTCCATAACTAATGGGAATGTTTGCTCTTACTAATAAGGCCATAATACATGGAAAAACTTTCATTTTGTTCATTTTATTGCATTTTTAAAAAGAAACTTGTAGTTGGCCCACCCGTACATATATATATTTTATTAAAAACTTGAGTGAAAATGGTGAACGGTTGTTGTGAAAACAACTGTGTTAAGAAAAAAATCCAAAGAAATGAGGAAACAGTAACCTGTAATGGTGTGTGAGAGAAAATATCACATCAAATGCGGTCGACTAATTTGATGTTGATCTTTTACAAAAAAAAAAAAAAAAACCCGAATGTCAAATGCATGTGCCCAGAATGTCCGTCCGTAATTAAAGTGTTAAGTGAAAAATTAATGGACCTGGCCAAAATCAGTGACAATATAAAAGTGTATATGGATACCATTACAAAATCAACAACAAATACAAATGCGAAGCAAAATACTCTACAAAAAGCCACCTATGCCCAAGCTGTGAAAGAAAAAAATTAAGTGATCCTCATCCAACCCAAAGAAACACAAAACAATAACAAAACAATTAATGAGATCAAAAATGTGATAAGCCAACAAATATGTCTTTAAAAATCAATGAAATAAAAAACATTCAGAATAGTCCAATACATACTCATAAAATGTGATGAAAAATCATTCAAAACAATAGAAAGTGAAGAAAATGAAAATATGAGTGATTATGAATTGAAAAAAAAAGCCGCAATTGCACATTGTGGGAACAAGAGAACAAATAACACCAGCTGACTTACTTACCTATTTACTTAGGTGGCGCTACAGTTCGGGGTGAACCTGGGCCTCAACCAACAAGTCTCTCCATTTAGCTCGGTCTTTAGCTAATTGCCTCCAGTTCCGCACTCCAAGTTGGTCGAGGTCCCCTTGAACTTGTGCGCGCCACCTACGGCGATGATTCCCTCTACTGTGTCGTCCCTCGGGATTAGATTTGAAGACTCAGCGGTTGGTGTCCAATCGCTCTACATGTCCTAGCCATCTCCAACGTGAAATACGCAGTTTTTTGACTAGGTCGATGTCGCTGTACAGCTCGTATAGTTCGTGATTGAATCTTATCCTCCAAAACCCGTCAACGCAAACGGGACCGAAAATCTTACGAAGAATTTTTCTCTCGAAGTGACCAAGGATATCTTCATCCTCGTTCAATAAATTCCATTTTTCAGCACCGTAAAGTAGGACTGGGATGATCAGGGTCTTATATAGAGTCTCCTTAGTAGTTCGAGATAGGGCTTTACTGTTGAATTGCCTTATAAGCCCAAAAAAAACAGCAATCGGCAAGAGTTATTCTTCGCTTGATTTCTGCGCTGATCTTGTTTATAGAGTTTATAGCAGACCAAAGGTAGACAAAGTCCCTTACTACCTTGAATTTATAGCTGCCCACTGTGACGTTCTGTCCAATTCGTCGGTGTTGGTTGTCCCTTCTTGTTGACAGCATATACTTGGTTTTGCCCTCGTTTAGCGCTAAACCCATTTTGGCCGCTCAATGTTTGCAAACGCACCGGTGATAGCCTGCTGAGTTCTTTCTATAATATCAATATCGTCGGCGTATGCAAGCAGTTGTACAGACTTGTGATAGATTGTGCATTGAAATATGCAAGTGCACAATTTTTCAAATTAGCTAAGAAATACGTCAACTTTTTGCGAATTTCAAAATATTTCTACAAAAGTCTTGATGGAGTACGGGCGGCAGGGTGAAAAAGCGTTTATCGCACCCTGAGATGACAAGTGTCGTAACTCCAAAATAAATATTTTGAAATTTTGATTGGTTCTCATGTATTATTAACAGTCTTTTCATTGGAATCCAGTTGTAGCTTGATTTCTTTTACCGTTTAGGCGCTATTCAGCTAACAACAGTTTTACAGTTTACAAAAAATGCACAGCCTCTGAGAGAAAGACTGTTGTGTGTTACATACCGCAGTACTCATTTAAAGGAAGTTACGATACTTGTCGTCTCAGGGTACGATATGTACACGCTAAGTGCTCCCGATTGTGCTATAGTACCTATTATGAAGGCACCCACAACATTCGCGTGGGATTACTGGAAACTTGAAAGCCCAGGTTTGGTGATTTGAACCGCATCAAGGAAAAAAAAAAAGCCTTAACTTTGTTGTCACATACAGAGAAACTCTCCCCTTAACAATTTCAAATTGAAATAAATTCGTCGTTATAAAGTCCTTGGATAAACATTGTTTCCGATTCGAGGGCACTCACACATAAAGCAAATACTACCGAATACATACATATGTACACAATTTTTATCTGCTCAATCGCTTATTTCATCCACGCTGCAGAACAAATCGATTTGAATAAATTAAAAACTCGTAACAAACCGACGTAGATATTAACTTTCTGATTGGAACGACGACGACAGCTTTACATCAAAACGATACGCACAACCTCCTTTAACCCCACATTAAATCGTTCAACAAGCAACAAAAAAGGAAACAGGACTGCTGCCTGTAAACTTTTCACCTCAAAAGTCACAGCAATAAACTCCCAGATACACAGTGAACTCCCACATATACGACGACTTGCATGTCTAAGAGCTGACATAAATATCAAGAAAATTGTTCTTCCTGCCAAATCCTTTTGATAAACTTTGCGCGCCATTCACATTCGTCTCATTCATTTCATTCGTTTCGTAGACACCATCCACCCAATTTGACGAAGGTCGTCTTTCTGTCGCTGAGTCGTATGCACGCATTTAAATCTTTTCAGATACATTCCGCAGACATACACACCCACACGCACTTTCACCAGCATTTCAGATAAAACAATGATTTGAAGCATCATTTTTTTGTACTGTACTCCTCCATAAAGGTATTAAAAAAGACAGTAGAAAAAAGTATCGATTTGGCTTTTGTTATTTCGGGCGAAAAGGATTTATTCCTTTTGATTTAATGACACAACATTACTTTGGCGAATATTTGTTTCCGAAACGGATTTCGGACTGTTTTATCTGCGAATATTTTTTCGTTGTTTTTATGCTGTAATATGTATCTCCAAGTGGATGTTGAGTTGATTTTGTAACATTTTTTGAATATGCACATAATTTATAGCGCTTTTCGAAGTGAGTATAATTTAGATAACGAAATTCGACACAGACAGAGATAGAGATATAGGTAGCGAGAGAGAATAAAACTGGAAACATAAATCAAGGATTTTTGTTGGTGGTTATAAAATTCGTTTCGATGGCATTTGTAAATTTTACATATTCAAATTTGAGGGGCATTGAGATGGCAGGGCAAGCAATGATAGGAATTCGCTTTGAACGCAAGGAGTTTAGCTCAGCGTCCATATTATCTTAATAAATTTTGCCGAACGGGCAGATGGCATTATTTTGATTTGTTTAGGTAGAGGTCTTAAAACAAAGATATTTCCCATACCTATGGTGAATATTGTCGCTATCGGTGAATAATTTACATCTCGAATAATGTGGGCGAATAATTTCTTGAAGGGATTCTAACATTTTTATCGGAATTTTGGCTTCGCCTTAAAGTAAATTTTCCAGTGATTTCACCAATTTTGAAAATGTGGCCAAGGCACGAGCTCGTAGGTGGGTAAGCTATCAAATTATTCCTGGCTTTTTGTTTGAAACCATTTGTTATTCACCGTTTGTGTCCTGGGTCCTCGCTATGTTGGCCATCTTGCTGTGCTGGGAAGATTTAATAAGGCTTAATTAGGTAGTCGAGATCTCTGTCGATCTGGTGGGTACATTCCTCATCGATTTAGGGGAACCATATTTTAATACATTTACTTAAATTCGGTTTAAATATGTTCAAAAGCAGCAGGGACTTCCAAGATCCTGCGGTTACACAATTGAAATACGTGGGGGTTAGTGCATTTCTGTTGAGGAAGCAGTCACAGTCTAGTTATCTCGTTAATAGGTCTATGCCCTTAATGGACTGTTGCTCCAGATATGTAAATATTGGGCTTTGACGCCGGGAAATTGACGATAAATCGACAAGATTCTCAAATGTCTAGAATGGTGATGTCTCCTGTGATTAGACTCCCTCAGTCTAAGTGCTGATTGCAAGTTGCTTGCGGATGATGTCCGTTAACAAAGATACAGCATGGTTCGAATCACTCAGTGAATAAGTAATGTTGATATTGTACGCTGAGTTTTCCCAATAATTTTCTTATCTGGCGAAATTTAGAGAACGGATTTCATTTCATTAATGAGGTGTTATGCATTTATTCCTCTCTAACCTGCCTATTTGAAAGATGTTCTAAATAATCGCATTTTCTCAACGGAACAGACAAGACAAAGTAAAAATAACAACATTGGCGGCGACTAAAGAATTATATCTACAGACAACCCTTAATCCAAAGAGCTCTCAAGCAAATATTAGCATTGAAACCATGGAAGAACCATATAGTAATCCATCAAGTATCCCTGTCTTTAATAATTTGTGAAGAGGACGCAACAACCTGTGTAGCCTGAATCGATATCCCTTCAAATATGTACTTGTTATGATAATACTTACTCCTCCGCATAAATAGCATTATAGTAAATACTTTCGTTTCGAAAACGGAGTTTATTGGGATAAACTAACTCTACATACAGAGTTTCTTTTCAATTTAGTCCTCTACCTCTACCAGTTCACATCACTGGGTTTCAATGACATACCGACATAAAGCTAATAAAAGTAATACATTACATAAGATTTATATATAAAATATGTTTCACAAAATTTTATTGTCTAACAAAAGTACTAAATCAAAGAATCCTTTTGCAAATAACAGTATAGGAATACAAAGCAAAAAAAAGGCGAAATCAGTCATTTTTCATTTTCCAAAGAAACGTAAAAGGCAAATATTAAATCAATTCCCAGCGTTTTTCTCTGAGCTTCTTTGACTTCTTATTCTTTTTTTTACTCCTTTATTGATTTATGACCGAAGAATGAATTTCCCGGCAGGGAAAATGACAAAAAAAAATAAAAAATGAAAGAGAATTCCTTAACGGAAGGCACAGAATATATGTATATTAATAATCTTTTTATCGTCCTTTTCCCTTCCGGACGCGAAGTTTTCTCGCATTCTTCACTTGAAAGCAAAGAGGACCCCTTTTTAGACGACATCATGAGATACATCGAAAGTGCAAATAAATTTCTACACAGTTTGTCTCCTCCTGCCGTACGACACACCGACCGGCCGCCTATGTCCTTTACTGTTTTACATCATTCCTTTAAGCAAAACACGAAAAGGAAAGGGTCCAGCGGGTGTGAAAGGATAAAACAGCACCAAGTAATGGAATAAATTCATTTGGTTCTATGACACTACCTGGACTTGTAAAGAGAATACTAACACCCTTAGCGGCAAAACGAAATCCGAATGCCATTAGACACATCTTGGCATTGGATATACTTTGCCGCCACCCGCCCCTCACACAATGCCTAGGAGTTCTAGAATTACCGTCAACGGCAAGGACTATAAATTATTAAGAGATTTTCCAAAGATTTACCTAATTTATAGACAAGAGATGCTTTATTTCTTGACTATTTCTTCTTTAACGCGTCCATTATCCTTGACGCAGTCATCCCTTAAATGGGACAGTGAACATCCCAAGTGGAAAGGGGATGGCTACCCGAATTTAATTGATAAATCACTTTGCATTATCCACTTTAAAAGGTTAATATACTATAGTAGACTATGGGAAGAATGGTATACTGTAGATGCTGCCCTTTTTTTAAGTACAGTATTCTGAACAAGTCCCTTTATTAACATTCCCAATTTGTATGTGCCTTAGGCTATGTGTGATGTCACTGCGTAAACATGTGGTATGTTAAAAAGGAGAACCAAAAATGACAACATCCTTTTCGGAATAGATAGACAAGGCTATATGGGAGGAAGGCTACTTGATGCTGCTGTTTCTGCTTGACCTGATACGAGGACCATTAGATTGGCTTTGAATTGCCTTTGAATCGTTCTTTTTCCACATCACTTGTCAAATGCACAGAGAAAAGGCTAAATATTCGGAGTGCTATGTGATTGCAGCCGAAGCGACTTTCTTTTTTTTTGCAGGGGAAGAGTGCCCCAATTCAATGTAGTTACACATTCGAATATAGAGGACAGTGTATGCTTTTTTTACTGTAGATATGTGAAAGAGGATTCAAATACGCTGAGTAAGCTGACGAAGGACAGCTGAATAATGGCTGAAACGCTCCTATAGTTAAGTTGTTTTTTGTGGTAATTGGTTTCAAAAGGACATTTGGACGTCAAACGGCAGACGTGAAGGGAATAAGAATTGCATTAATCGTTGCCTGACAACGGAATAATTGATTTTTGGAATAGTGTTAGAACAAGGGAGTTTTTTTCTTGGTATAGGAAAATTCCTTCGACTTTGTAAATGTAAATCTTATTCAATATGTTATTCGGACATTTCTTTTGTACGACTCTTGGATTAACTAGGAACATGCACTGCACACCAACCTACTACACACACATAAACAAATATATTGTAACGACTTCGCGTATCATGTGAACGTGCCCTAGCTCAAGCCAATTTACCGACTGGAGATATTGGAGCTATTGGATGGAGCTGTCAAACTCTGGAAGATTCGAGAAGAATCTTGGTTGTTTTCGCACAAACTGCCTCACAGTTATTGCGAAAAGAGCTGAAAACGGTGGTGCATATTAGTAGGGACAAGAGTTTCATCGACTGTGTACAAGCAACAAAGCCAATGGAATGCCCTTTTCGTGGCCGCCAAGTGATACTGATACTGAAGACAATTCGTATACAATCATATGCGTGTCCAGAAATGAGTCAAAGAATTACTTCCAAGAAGAATCCGATGAAGATTGAAGAAGTGGGGAACTGAATTGAGAATAGAAAAACACTGGAACAGATGGAAATTAAAAACAGATGTCCGTGGACTTATGCAGTGCGATCTCCAGTTTCGGACTTTTCCCGGCCAATGTAAGAAACAAATGCTCGTGTTACTTCTCAAGTGAAACATACACTTGGGAAATTCCTCGTCAAACGGCCGTCTCTCTGTGCGTTCAACACAGTTAGAGTTCATCATTGGCATCGGAAGCAGCATTCAAAAAGAAGCAGCATACCATATATACTCGTATATATCAGAATACTACAAGGGTTTTAAAAGGTACAGCTCATTGTTAGTGCCATTAAAGTGGAGGTTGATACAGCGCGAAGGGCTATATAATAAAGATAATGGATAAGTGACATTGGTAGTATTGTTTCGTTATTATGGTAGAAGTAACTTTCAATTCCCTTCTCCGAGATGGTCAAGGACAGCCTCGTCGTCGCGATAGTGGACTTGTCTGACGAAGAAGAGAGGATCTCCTACGATAAGTGGAGGCTCATTGAAGGCAGAGTGATGAACTACCTTTGCGAACGTATTTTAACTCATCCTAACTCTCCACCCACCTTTCAGGACGCTGGTTGGCATCAAGGCTTTGTCAAACTGATCGCATGCGACGATCAGAACTCGGTCGACTTCATCGCCGCTACGATTAGCAGCATAGGTGAAATCTGGTCAGGAGCCAAGCTCAAGGCGGTGGAACGGAGCCAAATCCCCCACAGGCCGAAAGCAAGGATCTGGGTTCCACTCGAACCGCTCGAGCCAGCAAAAGTCCTTAGCCTTATTGCCTACCAGAATCCGGACCTACCAGTCAAAGACTGGAAGGCATTTGAGGAGCCACCGAGCTCTAAAAAGACGGAAAATGACACCAAGAGATCTGGCCGCTCGCTAGTCATCTCTCTAATCGCCAAATCACTACCTCTACTCCGCGCGAAGGAGTTTAAGATCCGTTGTGGTCTGAAGGTGATTGATGTAAGGCTTTTCACGGCAAACCGAAATAGCATCGTAGGTCCCTCTAACTTGGCGACTGCCGCCCTCCCCTGCGTTGTAATCCCTGATGATGAACCATCATCCCCCGATGACCTAAACGCTACCGTTGTGGAGAGGTCCATATCAGCTCATAATGATGCTAAAACTGATACATTTTAATCTCCACAATTCTTCATTAGCATCCGCTAACCTGCTACTTCGCCTCAGTGAACGAGGCTTTGACATTGCCCTGATCCAAGAGCCTTGGATAAGAGATAGGATTGAGGGCCCCAGGATATACGCTATACCACGCGAAGGATGTAGGTAGAACCCGAGCTTGCATTCTTGCTAAAACCTCCTTAAACTTAACTTTTCTTCCCCACCATAGCACAAGAGACCTAGCAGTAACACTGCTTAAATCAAAAAACACCACCATCTGGCTGGCGTCAGGATACCTACCCTATGAAGACCCCGAGTCTGCTCCATCCAAAGAAGTGGAAGAAGTGGTAGATGAAGCAAGGAGGAGAAGAGGAGCCATCATATTGGGGTGCGACACCAACGCGCACCATAATCTATGGGGAAGTACCGACACTAACCCTCGAGGTAGGTCTATTTTCGAGTATTTAGTAGGCACCGACCTAGTAGTTTGTCCTACTTTTATTACCTTTGCTTCCCAAAGTATCTATCCTGCAATTTCCAACTGGACTGTATCTGACAGTCATTCGTTTTCTGATCACCGCTATCTGGAGTACAAACTGGAAATTTGTCACAGTACCGCACCCTTCTTCTTCCGCACCCTTCTTCGACGGAAAACCGACTGGTGCTTACACAATAAATCCCTCTCTGCTAAACTATCCAATCAAGTTTAAACTACACCAACTACACAGTTGGAATTAGACAAGCTAAACACCGTTCTTACTTCTGCACTTAATACAGCTTTCATCGAATCCTGTCCGATCACAAGAAGAAAGGTGGGCAATCGTCCCCCATGGTGGAATGCAGAACTTAACAGTCTTCGCTGCACAAGCAGGAAACAATTCAATAAAGCCAAACGAACAAGGCTACCACTGAACTAGGAGATCTACAAAGAAAGTCTGAAGAACTTCAAAATAGATGTTCGGAAAGCTAGACGTAGATCCTGGCGCGGTTTTTGTCAGAGTATTGACAACACGTCTCAATCCTCTAGACTGCAAAAAGTCCTCTCCAAAACACCAACTATACCTAGTGTCCTCATGAATCCCAATGGATCCTGGGCGGAATCGGACGAATCATCGCTCAACCTGCTCATGGACACTCACTCCCCGGCTGCACGCCTACCCCCAACGATGATCGTGCCCTGGTAAATGCTGCACGCCCACAGGCACCTCCTCATCTTATCAGCGAGGATAAGCTGAAATGTGCAGTAAACAGTTTCGAACCATTCAAATCCCCGGGACTGAATGGTATTTTTCCGGACCAGATTCAGACGGCCTTCAATATAGTATGGCAGTATCTTTCCTGCATTCTGAAGGCTTGTCTTGAGCTCGGAACAACACCAACTGCCTGGACCGAGGAAAGAGTGGTCTTTATACCCAAAGCAGGCAAGACATCGCACACCCTCCCAAAGGACCTTAGACCTATTAGTCTAACGTCCTTTCTTCTCAAAGATTCTGGGAAGAATCCTGGACCTACACATCAAGGCCACTATTGATAGCACCCTACTATCCACGTCACAGCACGCCTACCAAAAAGGTAAATCTGTCGAAACGGCTTTGCACTCCATCACCCACCATATCGAAAAATCACTCTCAATCAAAGAGTTCACCGAAGTGTTATTTCTAGACATAGAGGGAGCCTTCAACAACGTTGAAACGAATTCGATTACCAGTGCCTTACGGAGGCTCAACATCTGCGAACCCATCTGTTGTTTCATAGAACACATTCTAAAGAACAGGGTAATAACAGCATCCTTCGGAAGTAGCACTGTCAAGCGACATGCACGTCGAGGCACCCCTCAAGGGGGTGTACTGTCTCCACTATTGTGGAATTTGGTGCTCAACGAGGCCCTTCCTGAGATCGAAAAAACTGGATGCAATGTTACTGCCTAGGCAGACGATGTCGCCATTCTAATGACAGGCAAATACCCGCAGACGCTGGCCGATGTCATGCAGTCTGCTCTTAATGAACTGCTCAGATGGACCGATAAATGCGACCTCTCCGTTAACCCGACGAAGACCGAGCTAGTTCTATTCACAAGAAAACACAAGCTACCTGACTTCACTCCGCCCAAGATAGGGGGATCCACCCTCAAGCTTTCAAATAGTGCTAGCTATTTAGGCCTAAAGCTTGACCACAAGCTTATTTAGAAAGAGAATGTCGTCGAACGGGCCAGGAAATCGGTGGCCGCCCTATACATCTGCAAAAAAGCAGTAGGCTCCACCTGGGGCCTTAAACCAAGCATCATACACTGGCTATACACGTCGGTCATAAAACCGATTCTCATGTATGGAGTATTGGTATGGTGGCCCGCTATGGAGAAAAAATCCAACCTATCCATAATGGAAAAAACTCAGGGAGTTGCATGTCTCAGCATTACCGCTGCACTGAGAACTTCTTCACAGCGCCGCTCCAAACCATGCTCCACCTGCTTCCGATTGACATCGTCAGTAAACAATTGGCTGTCAGCTCGGCAATAAGACTGAGAGGCTCCAAGCAGTGGAAGGAGCAACACACGGGACATGCCAATATACTTTCGATGCACCGTCATCTTCCCAATTCCACTGACCATCTGCCCACTGAATATGATTTTAACAAGGGCTACACGCACTCGATACCGGATAGAAGTGAGTGGACGCAAAGTAATGTCCTTTACAACGAATCGCTGTCAATCTTCACGGACGGGTCCAAAACCAAGGACGGAGTCGGTGCCGGAATTTTCTCAGAAGATCTGGACATACACCTCTCCCTTAATCTTCCAGACCACTGCAGCGTTTTTCAAGCCGAAATCACCGCAGTTCGCAAAGCCGCTGACTGGCTGGCGGCTAGCACACTATCAACACCTGATATTGTTATTTATGCCGGCAGTCAGGCAGCCATCAAATCCCTCGCATACAGCACTACAAGATCTAAGGCAGTGAAAGACTGTCGCATATCTCTTAACGAGATAGCTGGTCAGTAAAACCTCACCCTTTGTTGGGTACCAGGTCACTGTGACATACCGGGGAATTTTGCAGCCGACGAACTAGCACGACAAGGCTCCTCTGGTACAGATATCATAAGCATCATCGACATCGAAGCGCCAGCGTCTTATGTTAAGTACCTTATTCAAGTTGATGCCGAGAAAGTAGCCAATCATCGATGGCAACATCTAGACCAATGTCATACCGCCAGACAGCTCTGGTCGACACTCAATAAATCCAGGTCCATCGGACTCTTGAAGCATAAGAGAGGAACCCTCTCAAAAATAACAAATGTCCTCACTGGACACTGCGTCATAGGAAGACATGCCCAAAGATTAGGTATCCCTCATAATGACTTCTGCAGAAGCTGCAGAGATGAAGAGGAAGAAGAGACCATCCGTCATCTCCTCTGCGCCTGTCCTGCGTTCGCCAACATCAGAAAGGCCACTCTGGGTGAATACTTCTACAATGATCTTAATGATCTCGGCAACGCCTGTACGGCTAAAATTCATGCCTTCATTAAACAGCAAATGGTTCCAAGAGTAAGAGGGTGACCCACCCGCCTTACATATCGGTAGTACAATTGACCTACTTTCTGGTCCAAGTACATCCTCATCGAGGGCCGATCCTAACCAACCAACCAACTTTCAATTCGACAAGTTGGAAACCTACTCTTCTTACACTACGTATTACAGACCTTCATGGAAAGAGTGATTTACTATTTCAGGAACCAAATTCTATTATTTGACACCTTGGATGGTGCAAAGTAGTGTGCGATCTTACAAGGGGTACTTCAATATTTCAACTAGAAATATAGAAATATATACTTGTAAGTAACTTCAAGGTAGTAAAAGACTTTGCCTACCTTGGCTCTGCTTCTGAAAACGACACCAGCGCAGAAACCAAGCGAAGAATAACTCTTGCCAGTCGCTGTTTTTTGGGTTAAAAGGCAATTCAACAATAAATCCCTATCTCGATCAAATAAAGAGACTCTATATAAGACCCTGATCATCCCAGTCATACTTTACGGCGCTGAAATATGGACTTTATTGAAAGCACACGAAGATATCATTGGTCGCTTCGGCAGAAAAATGATCGGTAAGATATTCGGTCCTGTTTGCGTTGACGGTTTTTTAAGGAGAAAATTAAATTACAAACTATACGAGCCCTACAACGACGTCGACCTAGTAAAAAAAACAGCGTGTTGGACGCTATAGATGGATGGGGAATGTAAAGTGAATGGACACCCACGCTCCGGTCCGCACAGTCTTCGAATCTAACCCGAAGGGACGACGCAGTAGAAACCCTCTACCTGGCCGTAGGTACGCGCACAAGTTCAAGGGGTCCTCCACTGACTTGGAGTATGCAATTGGAAGCAATTAGCTAAAGACCAAGCTAAATGGAGAGGTTTGCTGTTTGATCTAAGTAAATAAGTGGAGGGAAATATCAGAAAGGGGACTTGCAGACAACGTTGCTATAGTAGGCACTTCAAAATTCCTGGTTTTCAAACTGGGCGAGTATAGAAGAGAGGATGTGCTGGTCATAAAAGACAAATCACAGTGTGGTGGTTGGGTGGTCAGATTCTGACACATTTCGAACCACTGTGTGCAAATGGGTTAAGTTGAAAAACATGTTTTTATTATTTTAGGGGCAAAAGGGGTAAAAATCCATGATGGATACTTGTAGTCCGTACTACGAGTTATGCCCAACTCCATGTTCCTGCATGATTGCGTACTAAATCATACTCGTGATTACTTCATTAACAGTCTCACAGCCTTCGCTTTTCGCCAACACAAATGAGATCAGGATTCTTGGGGTTACTTGGTCACCAATTGCTCTTTTTAGGACGCCTTTAGCTTGTTTCCATTAGTACATGCTCTGCGTTCTCAATTTTTCCTTTACAGTACTGGTAGAATGCCCCTTCCACGTGCTTGTACTTGTATAGTTACCCCCGGAAGCATCAATGCCCCGATAGAAATTGTGTTATCTAGTATATAGTTTACCTCCCTGTACTATCTGGTAATCTATTCATCAACTTCCGGGATGAATTTGTATGTCCATCCCCCTTTTGTTGTGATGTTCTGTTTCCATTCTGATTTTATAGCTTCTATACTTGTTGTCCTGCAATCGTGTTCGTTTTCGGGTAGTGCCGCGATCTTCTTTGCTTCCAAATCGATACGATATTACACTTATCGCACGGTCGTAAGAAGGTTACTGATTGGCTGTCTTGGTACTCCAATACTGGGCATTAGTCTGCATAGTGCCACTACTGCCCGAGAAACCTTCTTGTCTGCGTACGTTAGGTGACCCCTGCAGCTGAGTCCTCCCTCTTTGATGGAAGAACTTACTGGTCTTTATTAGTAATAAAGAAAGCAACATCTTGTTTCGTGTATAATTTTCACAAATTAGACTGAGAGATGACGTATTACATAGCCTTGAAGACGCTTATGTTACGATACTACTACTACTTTTCGAAATTCATTTCAAATAAGGTTTCCTTATTGTTCCTCCAATAAACGGCTTATTCTCTTCTTAGCAATCAGAATGTCTACTCTATACGACAAAAGCTGGATCGTTCTTTAATCCGTTTTTACAAAAGTAAAGTAAATAAATCTTTCGAATAACGACAACAGGATTGGACTGTGCTTTTTTCTTCAGCTCCTTACGAATGCATTCATTTGACTTAATCCCACAGATATTGCCACTTAAAACGCAAGATTAATTAAGATTTACGCCCGGCAAAGAAGTAAGAGAAAACGAGAAACTCGCCCACGCATAATCCTTTAAATCTGAACATTTTAGCGTCCTTGTGCTGATAAAAAGTATGAAATCTCAAATTAAATACAATCAAATCTTCAAAAATTATGTAAAATCCTTTCTGAAAAAGGAAAATCTGCCTTCACCATAGCGTTGCAAATAAGTTCGCTCCTCGAACCAAAAGAAGGACTGGAAATGGGAAAATTCAATTAAGAATCCTGGCCATATCCTTCCTCTAAGCGTTCCCCCTTATTCGTTTGTCTAGCCATTGAAAAACATTTTCAAAGTTGATTTCAAGATATTTCGGTAAAAGCACCACCGGTGCAGGATTACCTTTCGCTTTTCGCCATCTTGTCGTCATCTTGTGCACTTTTCCAATCTGCAATTACCATTTTACATTCTTTCAATTGAAACTTTTGGTCAGCTTCAAGGGAAAATGACAAAAAACTACAAAGTTTTAGGAAAACTTCCCGTTGACTTCATTAGGATATTTCTAGGAGTTTTCCATCTTTTGTTGATTTCCATAGAAAAGAACAGAAAAACAGCACGCCCCAGAAGACGTAAACAACGGAAACAGCAAACAAATTCCTTAGTCCTTAAAAGCACAAAAACTTTATCCAGGATATTATTTTTCGGGGCGTTCTCTCTCTCTCTCTGTGTATAAGAGATCCACTCGTTTGGCTCGTTATAGGGAAAACTGATCCACTTCGGTGTGTGTATCTAACATAACGAATCATGTAGAAAGTTTTCATCGAGTACGCTATAATGGGTTGAAGAAGCCTGTCGACTTTCGAACATATTTCTGTCAAAGTACCTACGATGCGTGGCAGAGTGCTGTTGTTGGGCGGGGGTAAGACTCTATCCTGAATTGTTTGAATGCGGTATTGTCTTGAAGAGGTTTTTCAAGTGATTTTATCCAACATACATATATATAAAAGTGAGCCACATCTATACGGATAAGTGCAATTGATGGGTATGCTCCTGAACAAATAAGAGTTCTTAAGTAAATAATTAGTTTAAAAAGCCAGGAAATTTCGTTAGTAGAGATAAAAGTACACAAGTTCGAACCATAACGTGTGTGCACAGATAGCAGGGCAAAGTATTCAATTTAATTAATGAGTGAGTGAATTTGTTGTATGCTGTGCTTTTTTGTTTTTTTTATTTTTTTTTTATTTTGCGCTGCGAATTTTAGGGGAACTTTCACTAATTAATTTAATTGTATTTTAAGATAAATTAAATTAGGACCTAAGCCAATGATAGAAATTGTGTTAGGAATTCATATGAGAGGTTCGAGTAATTCCATCTTTATTAGGAATAAAGTGGGAGTTGAAGGCTGCTGAAAGAAAAAGCCGGAGTTAAATTATATATAAAACTTTACATTCTAATGGTAAACACAAAATGTACAATGGTGCAAACTCCCATAAGAACAGATTAAATTTACTTGTTTATTAATAATTTAATATTTCGTGGGAATTCTTTGTCTCTTACAGCTAACGTACGCCTTGGCATGAACTGAATGAGATTTTCCAGCTCGGCTATCGATATCGACGCCCATTCCTCAATTATTGTGGTTTTCAGCTGCTGTACAGTATTGAATTGACTTCCACTGGCATAAAGAAGAAAACTCGCAAGT
Organism: Brachypalpus laphriformis; assembly: GCA_945910035.1. Lineage (NCBI taxonomy): Eukaryota > Metazoa > Arthropoda > Insecta > Diptera > Syrphidae > Brachypalpus > Brachypalpus laphriformis. Next base: position 193,560,326 of record OX246754.1, on the reverse strand, counting down.
ATTCTCCAGTAGTTCTCCACTGGATTTAAGTCAGGACTTCTTGCTGGCCAAATTGCTATATTTTTCTCCTGAAACCAGTTCATCATTTTCTTGGAGACATGTATGGGAGCATTATATTATTGGAATACGAAGTCCATCCCGCACAATTATTCTGCTATTTCGACCATCAATTCCTCTAACACCAGAGCATACTCGTAAATGTCCGAATTCATTCTTCCCGGAACAAACCTAATTCCTGTCTTCCCACTCGATGAAAAACCTGTCCAAACTAAAACGCTTCCACCACCAAAGTTGCGACTCATTCTGACTTCTAGCGGAAGCCCTTTATCGTGCCAATATGATTGGAAACCATGAGAACCGTCTAAATTAAATTTTTCATCACTGAAAATGACTTTTTGCCACTCTGAGGTATATCTGACGTGGCTTTCGGCAAATTTAGGCATTCTGTTTTATTGGCTTCGGTCAGAGGGGGCTTCTTACATCTTTTTTGAAACTCATGTTGGGATTAGCGTTTAAATTTATTGTACGCGTGTGTTTGTTACAGGAAAGTTCAGTTTAGTGACAATCTGGGAAGAAGGAAGTTGTTTTTCTTGTTCCTTCATGCTGAATTAACCGAACTTGACGAGCCGCAAGTTTTTTATTTTGGGCATGGTTCTCATTTTTTTTTTTTTTAGTAGTTATTCCCTGATTTCAGGAAATTAGGCATGACTGTATTGGATCTTTCGATTTTCCTGGCAATTTCGCGGTCAGAAAGCTCACAATCCTTATGGGCAATTATTTCAGCTTTCTCATCGCCATTAAGGATTGTACCACGCAGCATATTTTATTCTGCAGAAAAAAATGTAAATTAATTTACTACGAATTAATAAAAACAACAACCTTTTAAAACTCCTCGTGCAGGGACGGGCTAAGAATATCACTGCAGCGCATCCAACAAATAGCGCTTATCGACTATGGGGACAAATCAGTTCTAGGCAATATATAACACCCAAACGAGCCCAGCGACACATACACCACCTTAAAAACTCTCCCACAAGTGTGCATGCTAATCCGTGGGTTCACACGACTGGTCATCAGCGGTGTCGTAGAAGAAACAACAAACACCATCGCAATAATATTACAAAACTGTATCATTATAGCACCACTTGCCAAACGGAAAGGCACTACCAATGCTGCGCATGGTACTGATCCTGAACCAAGGAACGTTCGGGTCAGAACTATACAGATTCCGGAGGCTAGCAAAATAATGAAACAGTTTGGAAGAAATTTGAGGGTCGCGAGTTGGAACGTTGGAAGCATGACCGGTCGAAGTTACGAGCTGGAAGAGATGATGAATAGAAGGCGGGTGAATATCTTGTGTGTCCAAGACACGAAATGGAAAAACATCGGAAATCGGGCGCGTTTCTTTGACGTTAGGGCAAACGATTACAAGATGTTCTACTACGGAACGGAAAAGAAACACGGAACGGAATCGGTATCATCATTTCGGCAGAGCTGCTTGGCAAGGTATTGAGCATTTTGAAGTCCAGTGTCCGTTTGATATCTCTCAATGAATATACAATACAATGTGAAATATTTTCAGTGCATATGCCTCCAAATTGGGTACGATCAGAGGGATAAAGCTGTATTTTGGATAGATTTCCACAATCTCCTTAAGAACATCCCAAAGGAAGAGTTTCTGTTTGTTGAAGGCGCTTTGAATGGAGATATCGGGAAGTCAAACGAAGACTATGAAGACTGGCATGGAGGACTGGGATACGGCATCAGGAACACTGATGATGAAGAAATAGTAAGCATGTGCAAATCACACGGTCTGATCGTGTTAAATACCATGTTCATCAAACAAAGCCGACACCTGATCACTTACAGCACTGGTGGAGATGAAACCCAGATTGACTACCATTTGGTAACCAGTTTCATGAAGAATCGGGTAAAAGATTGCAAAGTGATCCTGGGAGAGGAGATCGCTCAGCAACACCGTCTCTTGATAACAGATATTTCAGATATTTTTGAGGACACCAAAGAAAAGCAAACAACCAAGGGTCCCTGAGAAATCAAGTGGTACAATCTAGACAAAGAAAAAGGCAAGACTTTTGTTTTCATGATGAAAAATTACCTCTCTCATACCATCAACGGAGCTGAGGATGAAGAGTGCAGAGCACAAAAAATGTGGGATTCCCTACAGCGAATTTACTTAAAGAAGGCCAAATCACACCAAAGAAACATGGAAGTGGAGTGATGAAGCTGAGAAGATGATAAATAAGAAGAAAGCGGTTTTCAAAGCTTGGTCAAAGTGCCCCTCTAATAATAGAGACAAAAAAGCTCGCCTCGAAGTGCAATACAGATGTTGCAAGAAAAAAGCGAAGAAAAAGTGCGCCCAGATTCAAGCAGAGAGTATGGAGGGCCTGTATCGGGAGCTGGAGAAAATATTTTGCCCGGCTGCTGATGCAGACTAGGCTATCCAGGATCTGCGATGACACAATACGAACAAGAGGGCAACCAGCTTCGAAAAAGCCGCTTAAAGAAGGAGGAATGCGTAGGAGGTTCGATCGGCAAAGTTCATTAGCAATGCTCATGGCCAGCTTATCGTGGATGACGAAGTGGCGGCAGTATTGTGAAGAACTTTTGAATGAACAGTTTTCCTAGCTATACTTTCCAAGAGCCACCCCTAACAGTGAAGAAATATCCGACATTACAGTCGAAGAAGTTAGTGAGGCGGTCAAATACTCCAAAAAACTAAGAGCGGTAGGGCCACACGAGATGCCCTCTGAGTTCTGGGAAAAGATGGGAGACATCGGATTCAGATGGCTCAGAATTCTCATTTTCAAATTTGTGAGAGATGATCCAATGTTGAATCAGTGTAGGGAAAGTTACCTTCTCCCTGTATACAAAAGGAAGGGTGATACGGAAACTGTGATGACTATTGTACCATTCGATCAAGCTGAAGTCACACACCATGAAGATCGTTGAGCGGGTATTAAGTAGTCGACTGCGAAAAATAATATGGCTATCTGATGATCAGTGCGGGTTTGTTGCGGGTTAATTAACCACAGATGCAATCCAAAGTATCATATAAGGATCATAATGGAAAAACATCGTGATTCCTTAAAGGATTTGTATATTGTATTGGTTGACTTTGAAAAGGCAATTGACAGACTGCCACGAGATCTGATATGGGTGGCGCTAAGACATCAACGGGTTCCAGAAACCTATGTACCGATCCCGTCCAATAATGGACATGTACAAAAGAACAAAGACGCGAGTAATATGCCCCGCTGAAGTAACCGAAAAGTTCCCAATCAAAGTCCGGGTACACCAGGGAAGCGTTCTAAGTCCTTTTGTCTTTAATACTGTCCTTGATTATCTGCTTGAAGGTAAAGTGACAGATCTGAAAGAACATAATTTATTCTTTGCTGACGATGGAGCCATCATAAGTGAGGATCGTACATCCCTGCAACGAGCACTTGATGTGGTGGACATTTTGGTATCGCATTAGTTCAAAAAAGACAGAGTACTTGTGCTGCCCGTTCCCTGATCTAGTCAGGCATATTCCACACATTAATTTGAATGCAACTGTGCTTCTCAAGTGCGAAAAGTTCAAATATCTGGGATTTGTGGTAAATAGCAAAGCAACCTGTGATGACGACATCAATCATCAGGTAAGCGTAGTTTGGATGAAGTGGCGAGAAAACTCCGATGTCTTCTGTGACAGAAAAATGCTTCCTTAGTTGAAAGGAAGGATCTACACCGCAGTTGTGCGTCCAGCGCTCACATATGGTTCACAATGTTGGAGGATATACAGAAAGTATGAGAGTAAATTATTTGCAGCTGAGATAAAGATGCTTCGCATAACAGCAGGAGTGACAAAGCTTGATCGAATAAGAAGTTCGAAGATCCGTGGATACCTTGACGTCAAAGAAACCATCCTACGAAAGATAGGGCGCGACCGGCGTAACTAGTATTGCCGCTTTCAAAGAAGAGATCATTTGAACCCTGATATAAAGGCAATATCAATGAACGTTTCAAGGACATCGCGATGTAGGAAAGGCAGGCCTATAAGCGCCTAGATCAGACAAATGCGACGACATCGGCATTTCATTGATGTGATCCAAAATCGGGAGGCGTGCCGATATTTTCTGAGGTCAAATAGGCGAACCCCAGAGTCGGATCAGTAGAAATGTGCTGAAGTAGGAGGGTTACGATCCCTTGTTTTCGGATCACAACCTCGCGGAAATAGGAAGAAGAAGAAGAAGCAGCCTTTTAAAAACACTTGGGAAAATATTTCAGATGAACTTGTAAAAACACCCTTCTAACATCAATTGAATACAATGCATTGAAATGTTTTTATGGTAATTTCCACCACTGTATTAAGAGAAAAGTTAGCAAAAAATACTTCTTCATTACGCTTCCAAATCGGAATTATACTAGCTTATATATCACACCAGCCTAACCGGTTATGCTAAGATATGTGGTTATCCTCCGTAATCGGTAAGATTCACTTAGACCAGATGAGGTCCATCCATCAGAGTAAATAATTTTTGTTGCTCATGCAATTATTTGAGTTCCTTAGTTTCACAGCATGTCCAACCAGTGCACAATGTTAGTATCCCAACAGTTAAGTTATGACTATCTTGTTTGTTTGTAGGTATCAAGATTATGCAATTGCTTATTAGCCTGTTTTTTGTTCTGTCGTTTCTGGCGGTAGATTAATTCACGCTACTATAGTCGGCAGCTCGATCTTTCTACCATTTTTTGTCAAGTAGTTTGCTTTGTAGTTACGTGAAAGGTCAGAATGGGCAAGAATCCAGTACATAGTAAAATTGCTATCGATTGGTACTGCCTTCAGGGATGTGCGGGATTGGTTTAACAATATCGATCTTATTATTGTTGGTGTAAATAACGATGTCCGTATGAAATACAATGCAATGATCCGGTCGCCTAAAAAGATGGCTTAGGTGCAGAGAACATTCCGACTTCTTTGGCTCATCGCTGTAAATTTAAATTGCAGCACTTTTAAAGTTTCAGCCGTATTTCAGAAAGGAAATTAAGAAGTAGGTAGTACCCATTAAAAGGGTATTCAAGGGGTTATGAATACTCTTTTAATGTTTTTACATAGTGTGGGCATTGGAAAGGATAGATAGAGAGAGATTTGGTATAGAGGTTTGAAACTCAATTGTTTATGTTTCAAAAAAACCCCGGGGATGGCGTCCATATAACAGGGGAAATTTTTAGTTATTTTAGTTATTGCTTCTGATTCACAGTATTTTTTTTTTTCCCGACGACCGGTTTCGTAGGCATATCAATCATCCAAAAGGGCGATCAATTTTTCCAGCCAAGCTGCTGCCAGTGTTATGCCTTTGCAGTAGTGGTCGCATAAGCTTTCACAGAAGATCGAACTGACTTTATATATTTCATGAGAAATAAATAAATGCTTGTTGGCATCAGAATTTTAACCAAGAACCATTCGCTTTCCAATTGGCGACGTTACCACTACACCATTGCCACCCCCAGAGTAAGTGTTGTTTAAGCTTATAATTTTGGCTTGTCTTGCATCTTTATTGCCTCTCTGTAACCACTCTCTCCGTAAAAATGTTCGTGTCTTTTGCATAAACACCCAGAGGAAAGATATGCAGCACTAGTTATGCAGACACAATCCGACCTCTTAATTGTATTAAGAAGAGAGATGTAGTTAACTCTTATATCCAAAGGCTATACAACAAGAATGCAAAGCAGTATCAGTCTTAATAAGCGTAGCGAAGGTCTGTCTGATATGAAAAATATTTCCGAGTGCAGTCAGCATTCGCACCATAGAGTTCAGGGGTACGATTTTAATTTAGTTGCTTCAATAACAGAAAGAATGAGTAATGTATGTGATAGAGAGGAGAGATAATGAGATATTCAACTTGAATCACCCTGCCCCCAAAAACCCGAAAAGGCAAAGGACCTTATTTTCTCTCAATTTTTCTGCCTGTGAATAAATGTTACCATTGTTTTGCAATGCCTGTCCGGCAGTGTAAGAGGTGTTGGTCATGAAATGTCGACCGCGAAATTTATCTCGAAACAAAAATGTTGATACATGGAATCTCGAACAATTAAAATTTGGATATTCAAAATATCGAAATTTTTAAAACTCGATTTTGCTTCAGAATTTAACAACTTTATGCTAAGGAAACCGTTTTTTTTTATTATTCCATTAAAGTTATTAAATTCTGAGGCGAAATCGTGACTTAAAATGTACAGGTAGTAGTACAATGTACTTCACTTCTTTGATATGAAGTTTCGCACTTTAAGAGGGCAATCATTTAGGCATATGGTACATTTTGTGAAGCTATTTCGCATCATTATGAAATATCCGAAATCACAGAAACTCTTCGAGCGTTAAAAGGATTTCAACGTTTTCTCGCAGGGTTTGGCCGCTTATACATCTTCGCTGTTCTGCTTAGAATAAGTGCTTGTTTTCTGGTAGCGCCCCCCTGGCAGCTGACCTCTTCGTGGTGGGGGCGGGCAACGTGACTGGGATGTGCGGATAGGGTAACTTAAATAGTTATTCCCATCCATACAATCCAGTCACGGCTAACAAAGCGTACACAACATGATGACAAGTCGACAGAAACGAGCATCGGATACAGCCAAAACTTAGTAAACCATGGCATCCTTCGGAGCCAGGCCTAAAGGGTGTCAGTGTTGGCGCCTCTTCAACAAAGCAGAGAGGTTCTAAAACTGTGGACCTTTCATATGGGTGGACGTTCTTCTTGTCTGCTCAGGCGGGAGTGGGGATGCTCACAAGTCCCAGGTTGACAGACAGAGTATTAAAGTGGATACCATTAGGAGGGAGAGTTGCGATCTTAAAGCTCAAGCTTGAAAGATCAACTCTGGCATTGGTGCAGGTGTATGCACCGAATCTTCAGTCAGAGTACGCAGCTTTCTCAGATGAAGTTGATGCTGCCCTTGAAAAGGTTGCAGATATGGATTCTTTTGTCCTGATAGGTGACTTCAATGCTCATGTGGGTGTAGATGTTATGACATAGGGGAGTGTGATTGGGAGGAACGGTGATGCTGATCAAAACGCGAACGGAGAGGGTTCTCTCCGATGAGGAGGACATCTTATGCAGATGGAGCGAGCACTTTTCAGAATTGCTCAATCCCGAACAGGGCACCGAAGATGATAGACCTATGGTCGAGAGTTGGGCGGAAAGTAGTCCTACGGTAGAGGAAGTAACTTTGGCGATCAAAGCGCTAAAAGTTGGCAAATCTGCTGGTGTGGATGAAATTCGACCAGAAATGCTCAAGGCTTTAGGTAAAGAGGGAGTGCAATGGCTCTCGCGTGTCATTAAAGTGGCCTGGGAATGCGGTGAAACACCTGGTGATTGGCAAATGAGGGTGATAGTTCCTCTTTTTAAAATGGGGGACAAAAGAGATTGCGCCAACTATAGGGGTATATCCCTTTTAAGTTCCCCTGGAAAAATCTTCGCTAAGGTGCTAGCGTTCCAGAGCTGTGGTTGAGGACAGTTTGGGGGATGAGCAGTGCGGTTTTCGTCCTGGCAGAAGCACAACCGACCAGTTGTTCACTCTCAGAATGGATCTTGAGAAGGCCTGGGAGTATGCTTAACCTGTCTACACTTGTTTTGTGGATTTGGAAAAAGCATATGATAGGGTTTCCTCGAGGCAAACTCTGGAGTGTTCTGCAGGAGTATGGGATTTATGGTTCCGTGTTAAGGGTGATTCAGTCTTTATATACAAACTGTAGAAGCTGTGTTCGGATAAACGGTGTTTAATCAGTACCTCTCACTGTGGGCGTTGCACTCCGCCAAGGGTGCGTTTTGTCACCTCTCCTCTTTATTGCATATATGGATTGGGTGTTGCAGCGCAGCTTTGGCGGGGAATGTTTCAAAGTGGGAGACCTAAGGATAAGTCGTCTGCTCTTTGCGGATGATTTGTTCATCCTTGGGTCCTCTCAAACCGAACTTCAGCGCGCACTCGAAAGGTTTGTAGCCGTTTGTGATGATGCTGGAATGATGATGCAGTGCACTCTGCTTGTTAGTTGAATTCCACTGAAGCAGGTGGATAAGTTTAAGTATCTCGGGGTCTTATTCACGAGTGATGGGAAGAGCAATGCCGAGTTATCCTGTAGAATTGGTCAGGCTGGATCAATTTTGAGAGAGCTCGGCCAATCTGTTATAAGGAAGGCCGAATAAGCTAAGCTATCGGTTTTTAACTCGGTGTATGCTCCAACTCTCAACTATGGTCATGAAATTTGGGTAGTGACCGAAGGAATAAGATCGCGGATACAAGCTGCTGAAATTAGGTTGCTTCGCGGTATTGCTGGAATAACTAGTAGGGATCGAGTCCGCAACACCAGAGTACACGAGGCGCTCTATGGAACCGCCTAGGGATTCCTGCTGATGAATTGGAGTCAATGGGGGAGGATCGAGAAGCATTTAGAGTCCACCTGAGCATCCTACCCCCGCGACTCTCATGAAGGATTAGCGGGCCATTGAAAATGTATGTATGTATGTATGTATGGTAGGCGTCCGGATTCGAACAGCACTTGGAAGGCCCCCTCGAAGATTAAAAGCATTTCATACTATAGCACACTCTTCGACTCCCACACCGGAAGGCCTTCGGCCTCACATGCAGGTGCTCAGGGCGATGCTACGCGGCATGTAAGCAAATGTGTACATGTAGACACAAATTAGTAAAATAAATCAATCACACAAATAAATGAATCATACAAGAAAATAAGTCTGAATTCCAAATAAAGTGAAATCATTAACCATCTTAAGTAGAAGATAATTCCGTATTAAATCTGAAACTAATTTCCATAGAAAGTGTGATTATTTAAGCTTCAGGGTAGGCGCATGAATAGTTTCACTGTTGACAACTAAGATGATTTTTTCAGCACAATGTTAAATGGATCTGCTGCAGACTACGAGTACGTGGGTGTACCGTGGATCAGAGGCTAGTGCATCGAACTACTGAGCGCGAAGTTTGAGGTTTGCTAAAAGCACCAATAAGCTTTTATCACGCTCTCCTGAATACCTGCCGGACATCAAACATTACAGACATAATGAGACGAAACATTGAATCGCAGAAAACATCAACATATTTTTTCACGGTCCCATCTTTCGAGAACGTTTGACAAACAACTGCGACTATTTGTTGTCATGAGAAATCTTCTCAAAAATAAAAACGTCCTTCGGATACAGCACAAAACTAAAGGTCTCTTACATTCGTGCGAAAAATATAAAACACACAACACGAGTGGTTGCGAGAAGCTGGGCCTAGCCACTTAATGAGCTGTTACGCCAAATTTAAATTATACGAACGTATATATGTATACAATTTTTATGCATTTTTTGATGCACGCAATTTCGCCTTGACGAAATGAAAAAAAGATTAACAAGTCGATATTTTATACACTGACTTCATCAAAGCTTTTGATTGAGTGCACCACGGTATTTTGCTACAAAAAATGTTGAAACTAGGAATCAATGACACATTTTTGAAATCGTTACGATCCTAGTTATCTTTTAGGTGACAGACGATGCGGATTGATGGTTATTCGTCCGATTTCATTGGAGTTGTATTTGGTTTACCTCAGGAAGTCATTTGGGTCCACTTCTTTTTACTATTTTAATAAATGAGTTACCTTCAGTATTTAAGTTTTCTCGATGTCTTATGTATGCTGATGATGTAAAGATTTTCCATTCTGTTGCTTCAATGCATGACTTAACTTGCAGTCGGATATTGATTGTTTTCTTACATGGTGTAGTTATAATCATCTTGAATTGAACTTCTCTAAATTCAAAATCTTTAGTGCAGCCAGATAACGTAAAGTCATCAGTTGTAACTACACCTTTTTTTAATAGATGTTTGCTCAGGGTAAATCAAGTCAAAGGTCTTGGTGTAAATTTTGACAATAAGTTTGATTTTAGTGCTTATGTTGACTATATTGTCTGCAAAGGTAATTCAATGTTAGGTTTTCTAAAATGGAATTCTGTTGCACTTAACGATGCATATACTTTAAAGACTATGTCTTGTTCGTTAGTGCTTCCTATTCTGGAATATTGTTGTGTAGTCTGGTCACCCTTCTATAAAAATAATAGCTTGCGTATTGAAAGAATACAAAAGAAATTTATTCGTTATGCCTTAAGAAAATTAAATTGGTCTAATGATTTGCCAAATTACTCATCAAGGTGTGCTCTGATTTCTATGAATAGCTTAGAATGCCACAGAGATGCTCTATGAATTTTATTTATTAAAGATATAGTATCCTTTCATATCAATTCCATTGATTTGTTTTCTTTTATACCTTTTTATGTGCCAGAAAGAATTTCGCGGAATAGAAATGTCATTTTTATATTATATAACCAATTATGGACTTAACGAACCTATTACTCGCTCTCTAATTATTTTTAATTCAATTTGTGAAGAAGTTGATATATGCATTACTAGGGCTAGTTTTAAGAGATTCGATCTCAATGCATTGAATTGAAACTTATATTCATTTTATACGTTAGTTTTAAGTGAATTCATTTTTGTTACCAGAAGATTTTTTTATCCATTGGGGGTAAATAAATAAATCTGTCCTTTTCATTTATATATTTGCATATTTGGTCTAGCGAGCTCTTGATATCATTATACATCGCCTTCCAAATGGCTTCACTTGTGCACATTCAATGTTCGTAAGTCTAAATTTGGAATTAAGGATAAAAAACAATGGTACAAAGTACCGATAACGAACTTTTGAAATGGAAAACCTTTTATATGACTTTCGGTCCTTTTTCCAAACCTATTTTGGAGGACATGTCTAAAAATAATTCCCCATGTCAGGCATACCCTTTCCTCAGCACTTAGGATAAAGGAGCCTCCACTCCATACTACTCGACGGCTATATCCACTCACTCATCATTTTTAACGGAATCATTATTGCAGACAAAGTATCACGCGTAATACATGATATGAAACTTATTACCGCATGCATGTGCACAGAATCACATTACAAGCCTCATTGCTCCAAGTACTCGTGATCATCCATGTCAGCTTCGTGAATGTAAAAACTACCTTCGTAAATTTCATCATTTTTGAGCAAGGTGTAGCGACAGATACCAAATACTGGATGAATTCACACAATGTGCTAGACGTGTAGTATGATGCGGGCTGAAGATTAAAATACCACCTTCGCTTCTCAAAATACCATTTAGCTTTCCCCAAAAAAAGGGTCAACAGAAAAATAAAAAATGTTTCAAGCTCTGGTTGACTAATTAAATTTCATATTTTTCAGTTTGCATATCCAGTAGATCCATAACTCATGACCTTTGAATGGCTACCATGGTAAGTTTTGTCGCATCTTTTCCAGCGCTTTCCATTAATTATCACATCCATTCCCGCATTTTCCGCTGGTAAAACCTCTGTAATTACGGTGCGGGTATCTAAGTAACATAATCTACTTTGGTGGCCGATATATCTCAACTGCTTTGTAATAATAGTAATAATTAAGGGAATGAACATATCAGCATATCTACATATGTACATATACAGAAGTGACTACCAAAACTGCGCGTGTACAACGATTCAAATGGATTCTAACCCGTTTGGTACCCGTTTGAGCAAGTAATTACTACCGGCTCACCATTATATTCAGCAAATATTTATGCTGCAAGACCAGCACACACCGCCACTAGTACGATGGTGTTACGCCATTACAACAACAACTTTTGCCATTGCACCGCCACCACAGACCACTGTCACCGCCACGAATAAATTAAAATGTTGTCCTTTCAGTCCTTGCGTGATTATTTGCTTGCTAGGATCTACAGGCAGAGAGTTGTGCTTTTTTTTTTCTTGATTGTCGTTGGTATATCATCCTATTTAGAGTGAATTTGGAGGACAGATTATCAAATTTAATACCGGACCGTCACCAAAGACTGATAAAAATATGAAGTCAAAAAAAATTCAATAAACCACATGTGTACGTGGAAAGCTTCTAAGATATATACGGATGTTTTTTTTTTAAATACATTCATCTTCCCCTTGGAACACATCGATTAACTTTTGACTTGTGTTTAAATTGTTACTGTAAAAATGTTGTAACTGATGGGTATAATGATTTTAGGGCCGCTTTTATTAGGCCATAGTAAGTTGGCAATAAATCACTATTCGAAAAAATTAAAATATATCCCACTTTTGGACTGGTTCAGAGATAATTCATCAAGGTGGCTACACTACTCTACGTACTTTCTTTCTAGCATTTCATAAACAAAATGTTCCAGGCCATGGGGATCCAGGATAATATGATGCATTTATCCTACCACAAGTCCCTTGAGCCTCATCAACATTAGTCCACTATGCAAAAAGCCAATATTCAGAATACAAATATGTTTGTATCATGAAGTAGTAGTAAAGGAGATAGCCATCTTTTCAACTATAAAACTTACAAAATGACCTTAAAACCAGTATCGGACGGCACAAACAGAGTTCATATCATTTGAGCGTCTGTATACAGCGGTCATAAGTAAGGCTCGAGTGGCAGCCTGCGTTAGATACAGGCTCACTTAGTATTGATCCATTGTGAAACCACAAGAAACTGCGTATTTCCCAGAAGCACACGCAGAACCAACCGGAGCGCTGAAGGTATCTTTTATTGACGTTTGCAAATTCGCCGAAGTTATCGAAAATGTTGGCTGCAATGTGTTTTTCTTCAATTGGTGAGGGCCGGACGTGCAAAGGAAGTAAAAGATAGTGTCGTTCTTCTTTTCGTCAAGGCAGCTTCTGCAAAAATGATTTGAGAGGAGCCCTAGGCTATTGGCGTGCCAACCGATGATGCAGTATCCTGCAATGACATCTACTATAGTACTAACGAGCATGTTTTTCTGTGTAACTAAACAGGTAGACTGTTTGTGATCCAACTCAAGTCAGAGCTGTCTAGTGGTGCCATTTGCCCATCTGTTGTCAATCGCATTTAATTCGAGTTGCAATTTGCATGTAGCGATTCGAGATTTCCCTTCTCCGTTAGAATCTATAAAGATGTGCCGTGCCTAGAGAGTTAATTTGCCATGCAGTTCCCTGGAATGTTAATAGGCCCTGGCACCCACATAAGGTGCATTTTTAATAGGCGGAAATTTAGAGCAGTTTTGGAATTGAATGTGACAGATTCCAGGGACTTAATCGCGGTTTGACTGTTGGTGAAAATGGTGATATCCCACTCAGCTAAGATAAGGCCTCTTTGATCGTCATTATCTCAGCCTGAAAAGCTGTGTAGTAGCTATGGAGGCGGAGGGATATATTTATGTTTAACGCTTAGGAGAAGATATCTCCACCCACTCGAAATTCTGTTGTAGAACATATAGAATCCCCTTGTGGTTTGAAGTTATCCTCCCAGTCGAGTTTAGTATTTTCAAAGTTTTTGAAGAATCGAAGAGAGAGTGGGTGTCTTGTGAGAGGAATTTCAAGTCATTGAAAATAGTGGAGTGTCCAGTTCATAGCCTAGACCACTGGGATATGGCTTAAATGCTTATGGCTGCACTGTCTTCTTATTTGCTTACCATAAATGTTTAAGGGCATTATATGGAACAGGCCGATCTTTGCACTCGACCAAGAAAATTGCGATAAATGGCTTTGACTAAAGCTACTTTTAGTTCATATGTGTGAAAATCCTCACATATAATCGCAATCTTTATATTGCTTGCTGCTACATTCAGTTTACGCAATGGGTTCTAGCGTGCCATTGATGTGGTTGAAAACCTGTTTGATATCACTAGTCCTAATGATAACTTTATTATCCTAGGTGAGTTCAACCTTCTCCACTTGCAAAGGGTTCCATTAGAGGATGAATCCTAATTTTTTCCAACTAAAACCACCTCCAAAAAAGAAGTCATCCTTACCGATCGCTTTTCTGACTCTGACCTTTTTCAAATCAGTGGCATCTGCAATTATCTAGGAAGGCAATAAGACCTTGTTATTTCGCCCGACGCGCAGAATACCATAGTTGCGAAGAGTTACCACCTACTTTCTACTCTAGACCACTATCAGTCTTCCTTATCTCTCACCTTTTTCTACAATCGCAAAACTATATGTCCTGCTCGACAACATAAATTTCAACCTGCTCTCAGACAAGCACACTGCTATTGACATTGATATCGAGTTCTTCTACAACGACGTTTTTAACTACCTTTTACAATCCGTCCCTCATATGGTTCAAAGAAACTATACGTCATCATATCCTTGGTACAACAACCAATTAAGAACTCTTCGTAAGGTTAGAGCCAAACTTGACTTAATTTCTTGAAATCTAGGTCTGCTTCAGACTACTTCAACTACATGCAAGCATACAATCGTTTTTTCGTACTCTGTAAGTCCCCTTACCATAAGTATCTTGACCGCATGCAGCTGAATTTGATTACAGACCCCAAGCACTTTTTCCAATTCATCAACGTCAAAAGAAAATCCGATGGTTTCCCCTCTACTCTGAAACTATCCGACACATCTTCGGCAGATACTAAAGCAATCGGCAATAACTTTACAACATTCTTCGGCGAGTCGTATATTGACCCTGCTTACTTCAGCTAATTGAGCAACTGTGCTCAAACTTTTTTGGTCTCTATTGATATTACAACAGGTATAGTACTTGAAAGGATCTATTGATGACTATTCTGCTGGCCCCGATGGCTTGCCTGCAATTGTTCTAAAAAAAATATTTGAATGTCTTGTCGCAACCGCTCAAAGCTCTTTCCAACTTTTACTCTCATAGGCAGTCTTCACAAACTCATGGAAGTATACTTACACTTTCCCTATGCACAAAAAAGGCTGTAAAAATGAGATATCAAACTATCGACCTATAACGAAATTTATCAATAGAGCTAACTCTACCCCCGGTATCATCAAGTGCTAGTGGAATCCTTATGCCATTAAGACCCTTTATGCCATTTTTGTCAGACCCATGCTCAGCCAGTCAGGCCAGTCAAGTCTGGTCATCCTACCAAGCTACCCATACTCTCAGAAATAAAGCCATGCAGCGAAGGTTCATCGGTTCGCCCTACGTAGTCTCTCCTGGGTTGACAGACATGACTTGCCTCTATACGAGGACCGGCTGAAATTGATCAGCTTCCAATCTCTAGAAAAATACCGCAAATTTGCCTATATGCTCCTCCTGCAGCAGTTGTTAGTCAGTGCAATTGATTCCCCCGTTCTACTTCAAAATATCTACCTTAACACTAACCCTCGCAACCTTCGGCCTCCCTCTTTCGTGATATAAAATGTTATTTGGCGTTAAACGTTGTCAGACTAAGTGCCAAACAATTTGACTGTTGGTTTTGAATGGTGTATATTACACGGTTTGCCCTATAAACAGTTTACATTATCTAAAACATATGTGACAACTGTTTTCATCAACTCAATGTACTTACTTATTTACTTGGGTGACACTACAGTTCGGGGTGAACCTGGGCCTCAACCGTCAAGCCCCTCTATTTACCTCGATCTTTAGCTAATTGCTTCCAGTTATGCACTACAAGTTGTTCGAGGTCCCTTTGAACTTGTGCGCGCCATCTGCGGTGAGTAGACGCTCTACTGCGTCGTCCTCCGAGATTGATTCGAAGACTCTGCGAACCATTCGCTCTGCATGCCCTAGCCATCTCAAATGCTCAATACGCAGTTTTCTTACTAGGTCCATGTCGCTATACAGCTCGTATAGTTTTAAATTGAATCTTCTCTTCCAAAACCAGTTAGCGCAAACGGAACGAGCAATTTTACGAACATTTTTTCCTTTGAAGTGACCAAGGATATCTTCATCCGCTTTTAATAAAGCCCACATTCCAGCGCCACGTCCGTTGGTGCAGGATGACGATGGCGAACGCCCGCTGCTCCATCAAGGTCGGTAATGACATCACCGAAACCTTTCATGTCAAAAAATGTTTTAGACAATGTGACGCGCTGTCGTGTGACTTCTTTAATATTGTACTCGAACGGATTGTGCAGAACTCACAAGCCAACACTGGAGCCACAATCTATCAAAAGTCTATACAACTACTTGCATACGCCGACGATATTGACATTATTGGAAGAACTCAGTGGGCCGCCACCGGTGCGTTTACAAGCATTGAAACAGAAGCGGCCAAAATGGATTTAGCGATAAACGAGAGCAAAACCAAGTATATGTATGCTGTGAACAAGAAGGTACAATTAATTCCGACGAATTTCACAGAACACCACACTGGGCAGCTATAACTTCGAGGTACTTTGTCTACACTGGTCCTGCTATAAATTCCGAAAACAACACCAGCACAGAAATCAAGCGAAGAATAACTCTTGCCAATGTTTTTTTTTGTTTGGGCTAATAAGGCAATTCAACAGTAAAGCCCTATCTCGAACAACTGAGGACACTCTATGTAAGACCCTGATCATTCCAGTTGTGCATTACGGCGCTGAAACATGGATTTTATTAGAAGCGGATGATAATATCCTTGGTCGCTTTAAAGGAAAAGTTGTTCGTAAGATTTTTCGTTGCGTTGACGGACGGGAGAAAATACAATGCTGAACTGTACGATCTGTACAGTAACATCGACCCAGTCAAAAAAACTGCTTATTGGACGTTTGAGATGGCAAGGACAAGTAAAGGAAATGGACATCAATGCTCCGGCCCGCAGTCTTCGAATCTAACCCGGAGAGACAGTGCAGTAGAAGGTCTCCTCGCCATAGGTGACGCGCACAAGTTCAATGAAACCTCGACCAACTTGGGGTGCGCAACTGGAGGCACTTAGCTAATGACTGAGCTAAATGGAGAGGATTGTTGGTTGAAGCCCAGATTGACCCCGAACTACGACTATAGCGCTACCTAAGTAAGTAAGTAGGAGTACATGCACGCATATGGTATCGAATAAACAGGACTTCGTTTTGGATTCACCTGTGTCAAAGGTTATACTTTACCTGCTATGTATTAATTTCAAAGACATTTTATGGAGGCATATAACTGAACTAGAACACCTGAAGTACGACAATGATGTTCATATGTCTGAAGATGAACAAGGCAGAACCAAAAATGTAAGCGTTGGATGTTACTCATTTGCTCAAATACACACTCTTTGCTTGGCGACTGGTTTATGGACGCATTCCAATATTTTGAACATACTCGTATTTTTACTAGGATAGTGACAGCAAATCGATATCTAAGAAATACTTCAAAGTATTTCTGGATTAACGCTTTTCTTGAAATATCAGCTTCATCACAGAATGAGTTAAACACGTCTAGGCACAATCGTTCGATGATGTGAGTCAGATCAGTAGTACATTTGGAAAAGGCAATATTTCTATGTTCAGCTAATTTCAGATGCAGTAGAACCTACTTAACCGGGATGGCAGTTGGCGATATTGTGAGAAAAGGCTTCAGGTCACAGACTGCTCCAAAAAGCATATCATTTTTACAACTAAATACGCGGAACTACCGAGACCGTTTTGGGCATTTTCCGTTCTTACCTGCGCGGGGTTTATCGACTGGAAGTAAAAGAAAGTCATTCTTATAATAACCTACGGAGCACGGATACATCTCAGAAACAGGAAATCATATACCGACATTTAAACGCAAACGAAGGATCAGCAGACATTTGGTATGTAGATGTGGCTTCTTAAGAAACCTTCGGATATGAAATTTGTAAAGCCTCCAGTTCTACAAACCTTATTGAAATTTGTCCCAGCCAATGAATAAATTAAGCGCCGCATCATTGCAGACAGTTGGCTCCTAATTTCATAGAATTCCGGTTACACCATCTAAATATGAAATCGGTATCCAGAAGATTGTTCCGAAAATACGGTTTAATAAGGAATTACACTCATTACCTATTCACCGGATATTGCGTACCCTTCCCCAATGGCGAATAACAGCCACCGCCATAAAAAGACGTCCCTGCAATGAGCAAAAAAAAAATAAAACAGGCATTAAAATTGCCCTGGTGATTTTACGACCTGCCATAACCTCTGATTCAGATTAATATTTATTACTATGTATATACCGAAGCAAGGAAATCTCGTCTTCTATCTCCCCTCTGTGTTCTATGGCGTATACGTAACTAAATCTAATTTCCTAGGAAAAATAAACATTCAAGGTTTCATGTCTTTTTGGTTCATCTTCCAACATCCAGCGGCAGAAAGTCTCATCTTCTTTTGCAAATAAAAGGAATTTAGGGATCTAACTACCGAATCCTTGATTGCATTTAACCTTCCATCCCCTCCCAATCTTACCATGAAGAGAAAAATAAATCTGCGACAGGACTTTCCTCCTAACTGCCTGCCTGTCTGTTGAATATCATGCATCTATTTTATCTGACTCGCCATATGTGGTTCAGTTATCATTTTAATCGATTCTCCTTCACTATATACTAATATGCATGGACCTCATTTCTTTACAACGTGGACTGGACTGCTTGGAACCCAAATAATGGAGCATAGTACGTATAGGGGAAGAAATACAAGAAAACACAGGAACAAAGTTTTTTTTTTTTCTCTCTTAGGGAAGATTTAATGAAATTTTCTCGGCCTATGCCTACGGCCAAAGGGATGGAAACATATTGTCCTTCCCAACACATGTACCGTATTACAAAAGAGACCCGGAACTCTGTTAAAGTAGCTAGCGTTCGGCTACATTAAACGTTTCTTTGTGCACGCTATGTGTGCGTTTGTCGTCATTTCCCCGAAATCCCTATTATGGACAAGAAGACGTAAGTCGACATGATCCTGACGGCCAGCCGGACTATTGCAATAACTCTTTATTAGGGTACAATAGACCATGTGCTATTATTTAGCTTTCCCTGTTTGTGTTTTCTTGTTTTTTTTTTTTTCTCCACTGCATAGACTAGACGTAGTACGTTGGAACGTGCTACGACTCTTAAGGCTAACGATACTTAATGACAACAAAGAGGATGTTATCGTAAAAGAGGATGGTGATATTTGGTGATGGTTTCAATAAAATGTCACCTCGTCATCCTTCGACGTTGTGGGTGTATTTTTATATGGTTTTGAAGAAACGGAAATTTGCTTTTGCGGTCATTGATCGATAGTCCATATGCATCTTTGGAGTTTGTCCATGGGCTTTCATTTCCTGGTTCGAGGATGACTTTCTTTTTTTTCTTCCCTTTGCTTTTTTTTCCTGTAAGGAAGCTGCGATATTAAAATTGTGTTAACAGGCGCATCATGGATCAAATGGCAACAACACGAACAACTTCCTACAACAAATGGATGGAAAATTGTTTTTTTTTTTTTGCTTGTCTGCTGGTAGATAGGAGGGGGGTAAGAAATGAAGTCCCGTTAGCTTGGGAAAATGAGAAAACTTTCCAACGCGCCCTGTTGCCCTTGTCATCGTTTGTATTAATTCGACTAATGTACTTTGGGGAGATCATGATGCAGTGGTGCTCTCGCTGTGGTATGTGTTATAATGTTTTCAGTATATGTGAAGGCATGGTTGTAATAAATATTAAATAATTTTAATTTGTAAAGCTATTTGACATCGGGGATGGAGCTCGGTTTGGCTGATAAATCATTGACGCAGGCATTCTCAGGAGAATGAGGAGGCCAAAAACTGTCTTTGCTCCAATGCGGTTTGACGGAGTGGCAAAGGGTTCCAGTTGCTTGTGAGAGCAGTCACAAGACAGAGGTAAACCTAGTAAGTCGTTTTGAAGTACAAGAAGTACAAATTAATCAACTCCACTTAAAACATTCAGATAACCATGTCCTTTATCACTCCGTACATAATATTTACCAAACTATTAGTGCATTAAACTTATTGCTTAGCAAATGCTGGGGCTTCTTAATGGAAATGAGATAAAAAAGCCAAAGAAATTATCGCCTTGTCCTGTTTGATCTAAAGCGGCATGACTGGTGCAGTTAGACGATTTCCGAAAACAGGACTATGCACGTGGATAGCAGTTGGAGTTCAGAAAGGATGAACACCGGCTCTCTACCACATATTTCGGCCCAAAATATCCTTAGAGGAAACTTCAGCTGGTTTCTGTAGACAAGTGTTCAAATTTAGGATTTGAAAGAAATAAGCATGACAGAACAGAGAAATAAGTTCGCCCATCATCTGGCAAGGGACGAGGGTGAACTACTTCACGACAAAGTTATAAATGCCAAACTACATTCGTATGCGCTAAGCCGAACATCTTAGACAGTGTAACGGCTGACCAAAGATGATCGAACATACGAGAAGAGAGAGTATCTAAAGCAATGTACTCGTAATGGTTGACCAAAGATGATCGAACATACAAAAAGAGAGTATCTAAAGCCTTGTAGCTGACGGTATATCGACAGAAACCAAATAAGTACATAAATAAGGCGGGTCATAAAATATATGTATTAATCCTGTCTGGTCTAATCATTACCTCCTGAGGAGGTAACTTAGTACTAGGAGTTACTGAGTCGGACATGTGTAGACGCTACATCGACTTATGTGTCACAGGAAATATCACACTCATTCAATGAAAATGTGGGAGCATAGTAGAACTTACTGAGTCGGACATGTGTAGACGCTGCATCGACTTATGTGTCACAGGAAATATCACACTCATTCAATGAAAATGTGGGAGCATAGTAGGACTTACTGAGTCGGACATGTATAGACGCTGCATCGACTTATGTGTCACAGGAAATATAACACTCATTCAATGAAAATGTGGGAGCATAGTAGAAAAGTTCTCCTTAGTATTGGACAATACTTCGTTAGAAATGATCAATTAGGTTTCATCTATCAGGGGTCGAAATGAACCTACTTTTGTGCCTACTGTTTATAAGAAGCTTGCTTCCTAAAATTCATTAACCTTACGAACTAAGGCGAGCCCCACAGGCGGATCAGTAGAAATGCGGTGAAGTGGGAGGGTTAAGATCCCTTGTTTGCGGATCATAATCTCGCCGAGGTTATGAAATCGCGAAATGATGCCTGGAAGGTATTGAGTAACGCAAAAAAGCTCAGAGGAACAAATATCCGTGTACATAACGACCTCCCACGCAGTGTACGGCAAAGAAAAGCCAAACTGGTCCCAATCATGAAGATACTGCGCCAGGTAAACCCACTGGTGAAAGTTGTGTTAAAAGATAACCGACTCTTTTCTGGGGACAATTTGTTTGCTTGGGACGCTTCAGAGTGGTTGAAACATGGTGAATAAGTGGTCTAAAATGTTTAACACGAATTTTCGGGGACATTCCCGGTTCACTAAAAAAACTGCTTAAAGCTTCTGGCAATCAAAACAAATCTCAAACGTCAACTTAAGCTCGTGACAGCCGAAGTGTCAAAATTACAGATGGTGTATCCAACTTGGGTGGAAATACATTACCACATCAACCCGCTGCTTCTGGACATGCAGTCTCGCATGTACTCATTGGTTCTGAATAAGTTTTTCCTACCGGCGCGAAACGAATTTTTTAAAATTAAGAATTTTGTGCTATAATATCAATGGCTTGAAAAATAAATTATTGCTTGTTGATTTTATAAATTATATTATAAGTTTTTATATTTTTATATAGAAACACATGTAGTACTCAAAAATGAAATTGGAAATGGAAACGTTAACGAAAATGAATATAGAAAATAGAAAATAGAATTAAGAATTTTTTTCCTGAATTTCAAAGTAGAATTTATTTCTGCAGTAAAATCAAAAAATTTTGGAAGAGCAAGCGGTGGTGAACTGATCGGATTTCGCAAGAATATCGAGGGAGCAACTGTCAGCATAAAAACAGTAGAAGAGATTTACATTATGGATTTTTAACAGGTGGAATTGTGTTCGATGGACTCCAAATAAAGCTGCTTTTATATGCAGATGATATCGTCATTCTATCAGAAACTCCAATGATCTTGCAGATGATGATAAATAAGCTCCAAAACTACTGCAATTTATAGAACCTGAAAGTGAACATTGCTAAGTCCAAAGTAATGGTTTTTAGAAACGGGTTTAGACGATACTCAAGGCCAGAAAGATGGACTTGGAAAAACCAGGAACATGTCGTTAAGGAGTATAGATATCTCGGAGTTTTAATTACATCTCAAGTATCGTTCAAGGCCCACCTGGGAGAAAAACTAAAGGAGGCGAAAAAGGCAATGAATTGCAGTTGGCGGGATTCCTTGGTGGAAAAACGTTCCATCGAGCAGCAAATTTAAGGTTTTCGAAGCGGCTATGAGGTCAATCATGTGCTATGGTACACAAGTTTGGGGTATATTCGAGTACGAAGAGGTTGAAAAACGTTTAAGACATTTCTTAAAAAAAATCTTTAGATTACCCGAAAACACACCGACATACATGTTGCACCTTGAAACTGGTTTATCTCCTCTCTACATCTTTACATTAAGATTGCACTTTCTCTACATTCTGAAAGTAATGGAACTCCCAAACTACCGCCTTCCGCACATCGTCGCAAACTATTTGGTACAGCGGAAGCTGCAATTCTTTAACGAGTGGTCGAGGCTTAGCAGCGAACATAGTATGCAACTAACGCACTTTAATGCAGAATCTTGGCGACATTCTCTGAACCAGCTGTTATCCATTATTGAAGAGTCTACCCGTGCGAAGTTTAGATTGAAAGCGCAATAAAGTCAGACCAGGTGTACGTATCCCTTACTCAACCATGATCAGGCTGCGAAAAATTATTTCCACGATCGATTCAGCGTTGATGTAATCTCTATCATCTTTAAGGCGAGAGGCGAACTACTTCGACTGAACTTCAGGCTTCATATAAGCGTCGGGAATGAGGAATGCAGCCTATGCAACCTTCGAACAAAGGAAGACGTTTTTCATTTTATTGGAGCTTGCCCAATATTAAAAGAAATCAGACGAGCGTACTAGGGTATCAATGGCTCAATTCATCAGAACTCTAGATGGTGGAGACTGGAACGTGCTGGCTAGCTATCTTAAAGCTGCATTAAAATACCGGCAGCAAATAATGAACGAAACATTTTAAATCACTACATTTGCATAAAACTTTAGTCTAATTCTCTCTTTTCTTCGGCTGACGGCAACGACCAAAGTCTTTTATTGTAAATTATTTAAAAAAAATGAATATGAAGTTTAAAAAATAAAATTTACTTTACTACTACTACTACTACTACTACATTATGGATTTAAAAATTAAAAATAATAAATAAATAATAATAAAAATAATAAATAACTACCCGTATAACTTAATTGCAGTTTCTGGCAACGTGATTTTGAAAAATTTAGAGAAGTCTTGTGCAATCTTGAGTCAACCGAACTAATGTTCATTGGCGACTTCAACGGAAGAATTGGTTTGTCTCAAAACAGTTTTGTTAGTGGCTATAACACAGTCGCGCTAAATTTGACCCGAAACTCCAAAGATGAAGATTGCGATAGAAAAGGTTCTAAGTTCTTGAAACCGTGGATATGCTAGATTGTCGAGTTCTTAACGGAAGCTGCGAATGTGATTGCGCAGGAGAGTTAACATTCAGTCGAAGAACAGTTTGTTCAGTTATTGACTAGTGCTTCATCTCCGGTAACTGGTATTCTTTTCTGGACAAATTTTGCATAGGGTTGGAGACGTTTTCTGATCATATGTCCTTAGAAGTCGAATGCAAGTTGGGCTATTCCATGGCAGAAAAAACTACGAACAAAATGGGTATATTACCAAAACTATAATGGAATGACACCTTCCGCAACTTGTTTCAGAATAACCTTAATGCTGAGCTCTCCAAACTTCATGAAGCAAGTGTACCGTCCCAAATGGATAATCTTACAGAAATCATCAAGATGGCTATTCTTCCACAAAGGATATCAACAAGAAAAAATATTTCTGGTAAACAAAAATGGTTTGATGATGAGTGCTAAAACTACTACAATCCTACAATTCAGACATTTTAAAAACTCTTTATGGCGAAGCGATCAAAAACTTTAAGAGTATCTGCAATACCAAGAAGATAGCATTCGAGAATCGAAATATTGCTATTATAAATAGGTCAAAATCCTCAGCTGAATTCTGGAAAGCAGTAAGATTGATAAATAGACAGCCTAATGTCATTGCCCCATCTCTGGAAGCACCAAAACTCCGGGATCATTTCAATAAACTGCTCAACACCGTGCAAACATCCCCAGCAGTTCAGTATGCTGCCCCTTTACTTTGCGACAATTTTCTGGATGCCCCGTTTACGAGTACCATATCTAAAGTTCAACAAACAGTCGAAAATGCAAAAATGAGAAAAGCATCTGGAGATGACAGAATTCCTTTTGAGTTTTACAAAAACTGTACAACAGAGTTTATAGCCGAATAAACAAGTGAGTTTAATTGAAAATTTGAAACCGCTGATGTACCTACCAAAAAGGTTTAAGAAATCGATAATATATCCACTTCACAAAAAAGAAGCCTACAACGATGCAAATAATTACAGAGGTATATCCTTCCTAACCACATCGTCTAAGTTGTTCACATCTCTGCTCTATAACAGGCTTAAACTGTGGATAGAAAATAAAAAAGTATTAAATGAACTCCAGGCGGGGTTCAGAAAAAAACTATTCAACGGTGGACCAAATATTTTCTCTCGTTAATATTGCTGAGTCATATAAAAGAAAAAGTGGGCGCCGTGGCGTAAGTGGTTAGTGTGTCGGATCACTAGGCATGAGGTTCTAAGTTCGAATCCCAGAAAACACCAACAAGTTTTTTCACGGTCCCACCTCTCGCGAGCGTCTGACATACATCCGAGAGTATTGTTGTCACGAAAAAGCTTCTCAAATCGCCGTTCGGATTCAGCATTAAACTGTAGGTCCCTTCCGTTCGTGTGAAAAATATAACACATACAACATGAGTGGTTGCGAGAAGTTAGGCCCTGGCACTTTAAAGAGCTGTTGCGCCAAATATTTGTATTTTTTTTTGTATATAAAAGGAAAAATAAAAAGCTTTATGCTTTTTTTGTTGACTTCCGTGCAGCCTTTGATTACATACCTCGAGAAGCTTTCTTTTATAAACTTTATCAAATTGCGATGTCAATCAAGACAATAAATATTTTAAGAGCGATGTACGAGGAAAATGTGGCATATATGTGGGATGGAGATTGCATATCTGAAGACTTCACAATATCTATGGGGGTGAAGCAGGGTTGTATTTTAAGCGCGCTGCTGTTCATCCTTTTTATAAATGACATCACAGATTCTATAGGCGGCGGAATTACGCTTGACGGAAAGAAAATACCTGGACTTAAGTATGCTGATGACATGGTGTTCCTGGCAGACACAGTGGATGGCTTATAGTAGATGATTAATAGGCTTGAAGCGTACTGCAACTCTTAGAATCTGTTTGTCAACTTGGAAAAATCAAAAATGATGATATTTAAATGTGGTGGATGTAGATTTTCACGGAACGAAAAGTGGTCTTATCAAGGAGAGCGAGTCGAAATCGTACGCGAATCTTAATATCAGCAAATCTCAACATGAATAAAAATCTAGGGAATAAACTTTCCGAAGCTAAGCGTGCTATTTGTTCTGTTTGGGGTCGGCGTATTAAAAACAAATCCATATCATACTCTTCGAAGCAAAAGGTATTTCGGGCAACTGCTGTTCTGTTCTGATGTTGCGGTTGAAAAATTTCTTCGATACTTCCTTAAACGGATCTTTCGGTTGCCGAATAGCACCGCCAACTACATTTTGAACTTGGAGACAGGTGTACCTCCTCTATTCTTAGAAACCTTGAAAATGCATTTTAACTATTTAGTAAAAGTTATGGCGACGGGAGAAGAAAGGCTACTAAAGTTGATTTTAAACCACGTTTTGTCAACCAAAGGAAACATTGTTCAAGAGTGGGAAAAACTAGCCTCAGACTGCAGTCTTATTTTACGTTTAGCACCCGATGAACACCATTCATCTTTAAGAATCCAATTCAATACTCTTCTGGAGAAATCGGGACAGAGTAGAGTATACGAGACAAACTCAAACGAAGCACAGCAGTCGTTGCATAGATGTTATTCTAGCAGAATGAGGCACAATCTGCTGGTCAAGAGTTATTTCTCAAACTGTAACACAACGGACATGACGAGCACGATTCTTCGAATAAGAGGACAAATGATAAACCTGCACTACATGCCACATCGCCCGGAACTCCCGATCTTGTGTGATCTGTGGAACATGAAAGTGAGACAGGATGTATTCCATTTTCTAGTAATATGCCCTATGCTGAAGGACTTTCGCATTTGCTTCTAAGAGCAAGCTATGAACATCCTAAATGTCAATCAAGGCTGGGATGTACTGTACAAATACACTTCGAATGCACTATGCTACAGAAAACGAATTATTGAGGGAGACTTTTATGGAATATATTATTTTGTAAAAAACCTATAACTAGATCTTATTAAGTTAAAAACTATATTTAAATTGTCAATCTGGTAGACGGCCTATGGCCAAACCGTTATAGACTTATCAACTAACAATTTTCTTTTTTGTATATTTGTTAAAATAAAAGTCAAATAATAATTAATAAAATAAACCTCGACGAAATAGGAAGAAGAAGACGTTACCTGACAGGATAGAAAGCAAAAGATTAAAGGAGGATTGAGGGCATTTTATCTAGCCCGTGCACCGGAACTACTCATGCAGTACGGGAAAGACCGAGTTGCTTACGATGGTGAACATGTTAGTTAAACAAAAGTGCCGATTATCTTTATATGCGCATAGATGAACGCAGATTAGTAAGCGACGGGCAGTAGCTTTTCAAAAACGCCCTTCAATCATAGACCTTATGAGCGACGTAACACACATAATATGAACATCAGCCATAGAAAAATATTGCCTTTTAAAAGCCATTGCTCTAGAAATTTCAAATGATTTCGATCGAGTCTAGTATGGAGCCTTTTTAAATAACCTAGCCTATTATGGAAGAGAAGCTAGGTTTAGGGAGTACGAATTTTACACTTTAAAGGTAAGTGTTGTAACATATCAGCGCGAAAACAAGCCGTTCAGATGATGTATCTTCTGACACCTTTTCCGTGAACACTTAAGTGCCACAAGGTTCTATAGACTCACCAACCCATTTTCTCATCGAAATTAATATAACGTGCTAGATTTGACAAGTAGCATGATCTTTAGTTTGCGGATCAAAGTATCGTAATCACATCTTTTATTGTCATCACGAATACAAACCTGGACCCAATAAGAACACCCTCGCAATAGTATTAAATATCTAAAAATAATAATCGATTGAAATTGTCTGTAGACGTTTTACTCAAGAAAATTATCATTGTAAAGTCAAGTTTCATTGGAATAAAATTTTGCTTACCCTAAGTACGGGGCGAACCGAAAAGGGCTCCCAAGCAATTTCATTTTATCATCGCAAAATGAGTAGAGACCGAAAGAAGGTCTCAGAAGGTAGAAGGTGTTCCGGAGTTTCACATGACTCGTTGCAGAACCTGCAAAGGCCTTCATTTGTTATACCTAGTTTCCGTAGATGCTCCCTGAGTTTGCAGTCCCCCGTTAGGAAGCCTGTTAGGATCCGTAGGTTATTCTTGCTAAGGCAGATGCAGGCTTCGAATCTTTTCGGGTGTAACATCCCAGTAGTTTCTTGCTTGACTCAGACCTGTGGTGTTGTTCCAGGTTCTTGCCCTGTCTGCTCTTTCCATTTTCCTGAATTTCTCGCGTATGATGTGTTCCCCCATTCCACAGAATAGTTCAGGTCCAATGAAGGGTTCTGTGGCCCCTTGTCTTGCCAAGGCGTCCGCTGCTTCGTTACCTTTTATCCCGACGTGACCGGGTATCCAGTAAAGTGTAACTTTATTGTTTCTGCCCAGCTCATTAAGTTTTCATAAGCATTCCCACACAAGTTTTGACTTAATGACATAGGAGTCAAGTGCTTTGATAGCTGCTTGGCTGTCTGACAGTATTGCTATGTCGCAGTTGCTGTATCCCTTTTCGAGATTGAGTTGGATGCATCTGTTAATAGCACATATTTCAGCTTGAAAAATGCTGGTGTACTTGCCCATTGGTTCTAGATGCTTGGTCCTTGGCCCAAATACGCCCGCCCCTGTTCCCTCTCCAGTTCTCAAACCGTCTGTATACCACTTTATCGTGTGGCTGCCCAGTCCGTACATCGTGGATTCGTTGCTCCACTCTTTTTGTTACTTAACTTTGTACTAAAGTTTTTCCCAAAGTTAAATTTCCTGATACTGTCGTCCCTGGGGACGGCCAGAAGGGGAAGTTTCTTGAGAAGTGCATCGTATTCTCTCGAACCAACACATTTCTCCCTTCCGATACCTTCTTTTACCATCCTTAGGATCGTCCGCTGTGCATTTTGCTCCACTACAAGATGGAGCGGTGTTAGCTCCAGGAGTACTTCCATGGCTGCAGTTGAACACGTTTGCATGGCCCCAGCGATGCAGAGGCACGCAAGTCTTTGCACTTTAGTGAGTGTCTCCCTTGTAGTGACTAGACTATTTCGCTTTGTCCATGCTATTGCTCCATAAGTGATCATTGGTCTCACAATGGCAATGTACATCCATCTTAGAATATTTGGACTAAATCCCCAAGACTTACCCGCTAGGCTCCTGCATATCATTAGAGCACGGGTAGCTTTTTTGGATATCTCCTCTATGTGTTTCTTCCACAAAAGTTTACTATCTAGGTGTATTCCTAGATATTTCACTTCCTTTACCGGTGCCAGTATCGTGCCCGACGGTCGGATTGGCTTCAGTTCAAGTTTTCTCTTCCTCGTGAACGGTACTATTGTGGTTTTGGCCGGGTTTATATTGAGCCCAGCCATGCTGCACCATTCTTGAGTTACTGTTAGGCCCTCGAATCTCCCCCTGGCAATCAGTACAATGTCATCAGCGTAGGCTTGACAGTTAATTGCAAGGCTTGTTCATTTTTCAAGAAGCTCATCCACAACAAGACTCCACATTAGGGGAGATAACACCCCTCCTTGTGGGCATCCTCTTGTTGTGTTGACCCTGATAATTCCATGTGAAGTTTGAGTTTCTGCTGATCTTGTTCTCAGCAATTCATACATCCACTTAGAGACTGTTCTGCTAACTCCCTTTCTGTCAAGGGCTCGTTTAATAGCTCCATGTGAAGTGTTATC
The DNA here is from genome assembly GCA_945910035.1 of Brachypalpus laphriformis. Classification (NCBI taxonomy): domain Eukaryota; kingdom Metazoa; phylum Arthropoda; class Insecta; order Diptera; family Syrphidae; genus Brachypalpus; species Brachypalpus laphriformis. The sequence continues at coordinate 193,531,289 of OX246754.1, read as the reverse complement.
AAATGCCCCTTCAATGTCTAGGAAGGCGCAGATTACTATCTCTTTTGCTTCAAGAGCACTTTGAATTGTTTCCGTCAGCTGATAAAGAGCAGTCCCGGTGGACCTGCCTGCATTGGTTTGGAATATATCCAAGCGCAAGACTGCTTTTTGTTATTCTGACCAGGTGTGGTAGTAGTTTTTCTTGCCCCCTTTGCAATAGGGCTGGTATAATACCATCCGCACCCGGTGACTTGAAAGGCAGGAAGGAGCTTATTGCCCACTCGATTCTCCCTCTGGAACAGATAGCCCCTGCAATCTCCCAATCTTGCTTCCGAGGTCTGGTCGTGTTGGTCATGCTCCCATCACAGGTGTTCTGCAAACTTTCGGGGAAGTGAGTTTCTAAGAGCAGTGATGCTCTTTGTTCTTCATCTTTAGTAAAGCTGCCGTCAGGTTTTTTAAGGGACGTTGGCATTCCCCCCGATTTTGCAAGGGCTTTATGTAACCTGGTTGCAGCAGGTTATACTAAAAACAGAGCCAAAATATTTTGTCTACTAGGACCGTTTTTCTCTTTCACTATTCTTTTAAATCTACTATCCTGACGGCATTCTTAATTTAAAATGAATTACTCTCTCATAATTACCTGTTTGTATAGTTATAAACTTAATTATGGTGCATGAACGTAATTTGAATTTTCCTTCAGTTTAATAACAAGTGTGTATTTTTAAGCAATCCTGTGCAAGGATATAAAAAAAAAAAAAAAAACGGTACGCCTTTGAAACGCTTTAATGATCTCATTGTTGTATTGCATAGCATAACGCCTTGAGCTATTCCATGAGCTCGTGCATATATCGCACCTCTTTCCACGAAAACTTTATCGGTCTATGCGATAGCGGACGCAAGGAGCAAAAATAAAAAAAAAAAAATTAAAAAAAATAAACGAAGCGCACTGTACACATATCGTGGCAGTTAAAATGGAATTTTGAGTAGAGGAATTTTAATACGGAAATTCCATGCGCCATTTCGATGGGAAAATGGAGAAAAAAAAAGGATGGCAAACTCTTGACACACTCGTTCCACAGTCAATGCACCACTTCCATGATGAAAACAACCCCATTGTTGTTGTTGGTTGTTGGATGGATGGCCATTTTAGTGTCCTTATAGTATACACCGTCTTAAGAAATTGCAGACATCCTTAAGAGTGGCAAGCATACTTCTTCAGACGGCAAAGCACAGGCACAAAAAAAAGGAAACCTAACGAAGAAGCTTTCTCCAAAATATAAATCATGGAGAGTGTGGGGGGATAAGAAAAAAAAATCTTTATTCCAACTTTTCTTTTTTACATCTTTCGTGTCTTAAGCTCCAGAACAGAGTGTCCTTGTGCGTGTGCAAATTTCAGTTGGCATACTTCAACGCTTTTCTTTGCATTTCTTTTTGAATAATGTCCTTTATGGAATTTTCTTATTGATTATTATACATTTTTCCATAAGGACGGGAGGACATTTGCATATGCCTTTGGTATCTGCTAGGTCCAACTATACTTTCACCACTACAACTACGAGTACCGTAATCACCACCAACAAAACAGAAAAGTCACACCCAGTCATTCCAATGGAATCTACTGAAATTCCACACAGAGAGGAGGTGTCGGTTAATGCGAACGCATTTGATCCTTAGCACACCGAGGAATTTCAGTTTTGCCTTCACACCGACACTCGATATTTAAAGACGCTTGGTTAAGGGCATCCCCGAGTTTCCGCCTCGCACATTTAAATATTTGCCGGTAATTATGGCAAAGATGATGGTTCAGTTATGTCTATTAAGGGTGGTGGGTGGTGGATATAGGCAAACCGGGAAAAGTGCTAAAGTACACTTACCGGATATGATGGTGTTAATGGAATGGCATTCTCGTGCCAGATAATATGAGGGAGGGCTTTTTTTTGCAGATGTGGGTTTTTGGTGAAACAATAAAATGTTTCATTTTAAAGCGCTGTAAATGTATGCCAAGCATCCGCATATCTTTCAGATGAGATTTTTCGGAGTGAAAGTGGCGCCGTTTGAAGTTTTAAGTGGTACATTGGCAACGCAGTGGCGCACACCTGCTGGGTGGTGGAACTGTTATGATTTCAGGGACTGATAATGATAGCTGTTTATATTTCTTGTTTTGTAATAAAAGGGTTGTTGTTATGTTCGTGAGATTCATATGGCAAATGGATAATTAGACTAATTTAAGCATCCTCTGGGAGATAGTTTCAGATTGTTATGCTGGTTATTAAGATTACTTTTTTAAGGGGGCTTTCTAAGCCATATAAAGGGGCGCATGTAGTTTTGCTAATAAAGTAGTAAGAGAGGGCTTATAATGGTTTTCCTTTATATGAAAAACGTGAAAAGGAGACTCTGTAATGCAAGAACAGAGACTTTTGAGTATCTTTTGCTTTAGCAACGTGCTTTAACATAAATACTAATTTTGTGGAAGTAGTTTTCTCTTAGACCGAATTTGTCCTTCGAATTTATATAGTCCTTTATAAAGGCAGATATTAGGTTTTTGATCCCTTGAATATCTGATGCAACCTGTTTTTTGCAAAAAGATCACCAGATTAATTACCCTAGACACAAAGAATGGGCACTTCAATCACTGAATACATTAAAGTAAGTCTAAGAAGCCCAAGAATTGTAAGAAGGCAGTCCACTTCAAAGTTTTTCGCATAAAATGCAAAGGTGATTTAGGTACGTGGACGATTTTAAGTCTGTGGACACTGGATGTATCTTTCAGGCCCTATAATCACCCCTGCAGAGTGTTTCATGGAATATGAGCTCAATATCGCATTACCCTTAGGTTGCAGGGTAGCTGAATACGTTTTAGTGCCAGCATGATATGCCTATGGGGGCTTTAGCGTTGTGCTAGTTTTTCCATACTTGGAAATGCAGTAGGGAGAAAAATAACAAGGGGGAATAGGGCAGGTAGTCGTGAATATAATGGCACAGAGCTTGAATGTGCTAGATAATCTATAAGTTACTCTTCATAAGAAAATCCTAAAGATATTCCAAAGACATCAACTTAGATTAGACCTTATTTTGCTTTCTTAGAGTAGTTAGTTCTGTGTGTAATGATCACGTACCCTGCTTCCCCGTATTCGGGAGAAGAGTACATACCGGAGAGTTCGAATAAAAGATGATTTCTTAAATTTACACGGAGGTCCGCTGTCTAGGCAAGGCTGCGACCTTCTTAGTTTATTACAAATGTATATAACGGGTGGGCCATCTAGTGATTTCTTTTTAAATCATTGGTTATTTTGACACTGACAGCTGTTTCCCGCTCGAAATCTTGACAGAAAGTCAGTATCATACCTCCGCGGAACGAAATGAGTCGCTTTACGCTTGAACAACATTGGAAAATATTGAAAACTTATTTCCAAAGTGAGTGCTGTGTAGCCCAAACAGTGCGTTTTTTGAAAAGAAGTTTTGGCCGAAATGAAGCACCCACCGCGCCTGCTGTACGCAAGTTTGTGCAAAAAGTTCGTGAGACTGGTATGCTCGTGGACAACACTCATGGTAACCCGCACGTTATTGTCGAGAAGCCAATGCATCCACCGATAGTGACAGTTTGGTGCTGATTGTGGAGTGGTGGCATCTTTGGACCATTTTGCTTCGAAAATGAGGCTGGGAACAACGTTTCGGTCAACGGTGGGCGTTACAGAGCCATGTAAACGACTTTTTTTTTACTCAAATTGAAGACATGGATTTGGACGACCTCTGGTTCATGTAGGATGGCGCGCCATGCCACACAGCCCATGCCACAATCGGTCTTTTGCGCACCAAATTCCCAAATCGTGTTATCAGCCGTCTTGGCGATGTCAATTGGCCGCCTCAGAGCTGCGATTTGACCCCTTTGGAATTCTTTTTGTGGGGAACCGTGAAGGACCGATGTTATGCCAACAATCCGGAAACGATTCAAACACTTAAGGCCAATATCATCCAAGCAATCCGTGCGCTACAGCCCGAAACCATCAACAAGGTCTTGGAAAATTGGAGTGATAGAATGCGCTACTGCGAGCCCAGCCGAGGCAGCCACTTGAACGACGTTGTGTTCCATAATTAATGGGAATGTTTGCTCTTACTAATAAGGCCATAGTATGTGGAAAGAATTTCTTTTTGTTAATTTTATTGCATTTTTAAAAAGAAACTTGTAGTTGGTCCACCCTGTATTTATGATTTAGAGCGTAATTAATGGCCCGCTGTTTATGCTCGGCCTCGACCTTTTTATTTTATGTATGTATTTATAGTTTATCAGGTCAACTGTCTTAAGCTGGGCTGCGATCTTTACTCGACCTGTCTTCCACCTTATATACTCTGTATCGGTTCAATTCCCCATGCACACAAAGTATCCTTTACTGATAGCGTACGTGATCAGAAAGCAGAAATATGGAAACCGATACACACTATGAGGTGCATGTAGAAGATCACCATAATATACAGTATGGGGTGCATGTAGTGGGGTGGAGTTTAACTATTTTGGATTGTATTGTTATAGAGCCACGTAAATGGAGATATCCTCCCTTAATATACCCAGTACCTACGTTTTTTGGCGGCTTCGAAAATAACTAACACCTTGTTTGAAAGTCAATTTACGGATCGGATATGGATATGGAGATACTTAGCATCTTTTAGTAGACGCCTGCTTCAAAAACACTGTTGCATTTTTGATCCATCCAGGTAGATTGCTCTGAATTTAAAGCAACGGCGGTTGACCCCAATTCTACTTTTGGGGAAGCCGACTAAGTGTTCCCGATTGATATCAATCTAAATATGGGGTCATGTAGTCAATTTGTAGGCTGCTGTCTTTAATTTCCCCGTGAACGGGCTATACCCGTATGAGTTTGTTCGCCAGTTTTGATTTCTTTAAGTTTCTTTAAGTACTCGCGATTATTGCAGCAAATGCTGTTATGAATAGATCTAGAAGTATGAATTTAGGCATGACAAGCATGGGCGTGATAGAATATTAAGAGACCCGTGGTAGGGGTAACCATATGCATACAGTGCTGGATTTTTTAATTACCGTCCTCTTAACTTAACAGACGTAGGTTAGTATGGTTTCAACTAAGTAGGTATAGAGATAGTGTATGGGAATTTAAAGTTTGCATGAAGACTGATATATCGGTAATTAGTATATTTCTGTCATCTTATCGACCGAAAATACATAACTTTATATAATTCCTCACCAATACATTAAACAAACACTACTTAAGTGCTATACTTTGTTTGGTAGCGTACGCTAAACTACATCAGAGCTTCAGATTCAAGGGTCAAATACCAGAAGCAGTAAATGTCTGTTTGATCTGACTCTAACAAGTTGCTAATGTCAAACAAGCATCCTTAAGTACAACTAGCATGAAAAATCCTTTCACACTGGTATATACGATACAAAGTCGTACTGTAATGCTTGATGTTGAGCACTTTCTCGAAGTTGTCAAAGCAATATCGAGATCTAGCATTGGCTTGTAATCTTCTATTACACGGAATGCTAGATATGTTGCTTCGAGACTAACTTATTATTCCACGGAGATTGTTAACCCCTCTGCAGTAAGGTTTATATTAATAGGTTGTCAAATATTGCTAGCGACAATGTCTTTCTGGTATATCTTTTTATTCCTAAGGAAACCTAAAACTACAAAAGTACTACTACTAACTACTTTTCTGGTGCGGCGATTGAAAAACCGATGATATTCGTTTTCCTTTTATGCTCGGGTGGCTATTTTTGGCTGTTTATTGCAGGGGCAAGGGCCTTCTCGCATCCATTCGTATTATATGCGTTGCATTTTCGCACGAATGGAATGGACTCACAGTTTCATGCCGAATCCGAAAAGCAATTTATTTTTTTGGAAAGCTTTCTCACGACAGCATTCTCGTATGTTTGTCAGGCTTTCGCTACAAATGGGACTTTTTGGTGTTTTCTTAGATTTGAAGATTGAACCTTGTCTGCAGTAGTTCGACATACTAACAACACCGCGCTCATTAAATCACTAAACGAAAGCTGGATTGAATATTTTTTTTCCAGGGCAGAACAATTTGTACTGTAGTCAATAGCATATCTTCTGGCAGCGTTGCTATGTACTCTGTAGTGTCACAGGGTTCCATTTATTGACCAAATTTGTTTGTACTCTATAACAATGACGTCCTAGATTGGGCGTTTAACATGATTTTATTTTCCCCGTTGATAGCACCCTCATAGCACCTTTGTCGAGTAACATTCTAACGAACGCAGGCAACGCACATCTACAGATTAAATTGTGCTATTAAATGAAGAAAATGTTGTAATGGGGAAATTCGAGCTTAGTTATTTTAATCCGTTGTCATCTATTCGCTGCCTGTTACAAAAAGATCCATCTACAGTACTGCAACTTAAAATGGGTAACCATATATCAAATATGCGTCTTGCTGGTATCTCGGTCAACTCCCGAGTAATATGCCAAAGTCAATGTAAAGCACTGTAAAATCAGGGTTTATGAAAATTATTTATCTGTTTAAGGCTGCGGCTGCGAGTAATACCAGCGCAAGTAAGCGCGAGCTCAGTACTAAGTGCATCTCTCAGGGCATTGTGGTTATGTAGCAACATTTTACGAGCACGCGTTTTCATTAGCTGGGGTTTTAAATGTTTTGCAGTAAGTTGAATTGAACTTACAAGAGTAAGCTTCGTCAAAAATTGATACCAATCTAAGACTGAATCCGATGAATTGTTAAGCGTAGTACAGGAATTGCCTTGTCTGTGGGACATACGAATAAAATAATATAGCAAAATAGACTTTTAACAGAGAAACTGAATTTTAGTGTTTCAACAGAAATTTACTTCTTCATATAAAAAAGCGACATGTTGTACACTTCACTGAAACCAAACAGAAACTGAACGGTTAACTAGTTGAATTTTAATCGACCAGCTTCCAAGTACAAGCTAACGTGAGTTCGCGTTATACGCATTACAAGCGCGATCTAGCGCTCGTATTACTCGCTTTCTACATAACCATAGCCTAGGGCAAATAGATACTTCACGCCATGTTGGACTCAAACTTCAGTATTGTTCATAAATACATTTGGTATTGAGCTTCAAAACATTCTCTATATATACTGGAATGGAAGATCGCACAATCACATCAAATCATCAAACTTGGCTCATCCCAGGCGACTGGTAGATTTGTGACTATATTATAGATATTTCTATGGAAGGTGTTCCGCGGAGCTTTGGAAAACACTGCCTATACACATGATATTCGAACGTTCTATAATATTATACAAGCTGCTAGGGCACACCACAATCATCTTCATTTTTTTATCGCGCAAACATTTCTCTATCAAAATTGATATCCTGTGCTCAAATAGGACACAGGCAAGATTAATGTTGGACTAGTTACAGATCACGTCAATTTCAATAAACATGCTTTTAGACTCGGGTACATGGAAACAAATATTGGTGCTATCTGCAGGGAATAGAAGAAATATTATATATTCAATACTTTCTCTACCAACGCTCTGTAACAGTGAGTTTAAGATAAAATATCCAGGGGTCAGCATGATGGCAGATCTAACACACCTTCGATAGAAGGGAATCGGAGATGTACTGGAATTCGCACGGTGGGCAAAACACTTTTCCAACTTCCGCATCCATCATGTCATTCAAAAGATAACTAAACCACATAGTCTACAAAAGGTGGGGAACACAACGGGCCGAATGCAGGCCTTAGTGATGATTGAAGGCTTACTCTCTACAACCAACCAACCAACCATGCCACTCAGTGCTAAGAAACTGTGAAAAGTAAAATCCACCTGCCCTTTTTAAGGATAAGGATGATTTAGCCCGAAACAAACATTGTCTAGTATTAGCAGTGCATATTTATACCTTATAGGTCGCTCTAAAACTCAATATGGTGCACTGAACATCAGGCCGAAGTCCCCCTGTAATAATTCGAGAAAATGTTATGGTATTTGCCTTTTATTATAATCAAGTGGTCCACTGCACCCCTTCCATCTTCTATGCGATCATAATGATCGCAAGGCACATCCATGAAAATTGTTTAAATTGAACGATAACGACAGACCTTTCCATGGCAATCGGATATATCGCCTATGAAAAGAAAAGGTGAAAGTGTCTATCATACCAATCAACAGCTTCCATAGGACGTACTCATATGTACGACATGCATCTATGCCATTAGGTTAGGTTAGGTGAGGTAGATGACTCCTCCAGGACACACTTAGACCATTGTGATAGTTAGGTCCATTGTGATACCACATACTTAAGAGCCAGAGGTCACCGCGCATCTACGGGAACCTTAAAATATATCGTGTTGGATGAGGATAGAGAGATCTCAATGTGCATGATGTGGCTGAGCAGGGTGATTGATTCAATCGAACCCTGAAAACAAAATGAATAGCATCACCTGAAATTCAAATTTAAATGAAAATTCCAAACCATAAAGTCATAACACTGCTTTGACCTTCTCAAGTTCACGTTATGCTGAATGAGTAATGAGCACCAAGCAAACTTTACATTTAAAGGCTCTTTGCGGTAAAAGTTACAACATTTCTGCTCTATATCTAACTCTGACCTCTTTCCCTTTCAATTCACCATCATCTTCTTTATTTTGTCAAGGCCACCGTAGAATAAAGCTGAACTGAAACCAACTAGAAGGCAGAGTGGTAATAATGTACATCGTAATGAAACCACCCACTCCTTTTCACACATTAAGCATTTGCTATAATTGTGAACTCAGCATTAAAACACTGTCTCATCCTTCATGAGGGTATTTCCTATCTACACAAACAACCGCACCACATTGAAACAACCTGTATCCACATTCGAAGCAGTATAGAATTAATGAAGGAGCAATTTATTTCACATACATAAGTATCGCCCGTACCTTGCTTTCATCCAACTACCCTTTATGGTATTCCACTCTTGCGTAGGTATATTGGTCAAGCCATTCTCGAATCGATAAACCGTTAAATGAATACAAATTTAAAACCGAAAATAAGGTAAAAAAAAATACGTAAAATAAAATGGGTTAACGAAATGTATACCAAGGTTTTACTGACCATCCTTCCTCCATTCGGTCTCGGCATGTTCATAGAGCGCACAATTTATCTCATTCAAAATGAACCAAGCATTCGTCTATTTTTAATGACCCGATGCGAATACAAACATTAAACCACCACTACCTCCTGTCTCATTCCGCAATCAGAAAACAATTTTTATTGGTTTCTGTGGTCTGTGGCGGTGTTGTGTTGCTGTTGTGTTCGATTGAGTATATTTGTTTTCCGTGCACTTTTACACGCGAAAATCGATACGGCAAACTAAATGAAATTGTAATAATCACGCAGACCACTTGCTGCCCAACCTTATTCACGCCCCGAATAATGACATCGGTTAGAGAGAATCTATTTTCGATTGCGGGTATCCTTATATAGCCTTAGGAGAAGCAACAGCCTGCAAGGTGTTCTTATTGTTGGGTGATTTATGCTCATTTCCTGTTATACGAGGAGCATGATTTCAGCAGGTTTTTCATCCCTAAAATAGATGTTTCATGGAGGAGTCCTTGTTCTGACGTTCAACATAGAAGCGGGAAGGAGAGTAGCTGGATCGATTTGTACACATTACCAGAAATGAAATACTTTTAGTATAATATAATTACACCCACCGGTTATTTTCGTCTGTCTCACTATTGTTATCAAATTAATATCAAAATGTATCTTATACTTAATATACCGCATATGAACCATAAATACAGGCAAAACTGTGATTTAGATCACTGGTATTCATTACTCTGCTCATCTTCTGGAACAGGAAACAGTTGTGATTGTTATACAGTATAACTATGCGACTGCTCTACATGACAATGCTTGCTCATTGTTGTGCAATAACATCGCATGTACCTTTACTCTTGCCAAAATCATCCCCATGTGTACTTCCAACGTGATCGAACTTCTATATCACAATTCTGTTAAGGACATACGGAATCATAGGGTACAACTGTGATGGCTCAATGGTATATCTCCCGGCTACTCAATGGTCAGTGCACAGTGCGTAGTTTTGATTTGAGTTCCGGTTGTGATCGCTCTTTGATATACCTATAGCTGCTCACCCGCGCAGTGTTCAATGGAGGTTAAACCAACAAGTATGCATATGCTCGTACATTATGTATGATTCTATGGAAGGTGTTGTATTAGTCTTTCAATTGTTTCACTTGTGGTATCTATGTACGTTCAAATATTTATTATTCATTAAATTATTTTTTTTTTTTGCTGTACTGTGACCAAAGAATGCAAAACAATTAAATACTATATGTGATCTTAAGAGCTATCAAAATAACAGTTGGTATAAACTGTGATATAACTGTGAAGTCTTTTTCAATTTTACTAGAAACGACTACAGTAATAGTGTAGTCATTTGCGATACACTGATCTGCATAGATAGTATGACAATGCTTTGTAATGTAAATGGACAAAGGATTACGGACTCAACTTAATCCTTGCACATAAAAACAAGTTTTTTTTGCCGAGAGCAGGTGAAAAATCTTCTAAAGACACCATAAGGCCCGACGTCTCTTCAAAATAATACTACACCTAAGCCAACGCTTATCCAGCAGTTTTATTTTCGTTTACAAGATGTTCGTATGTAATTTAAAAGGAATGTAGCACTTTAGACAGGTTAAATTCCAATGAAAGTTCCTGCGTTTTATCCAACCGGCATATAATAACGCGAGGTCAAAAGTTGTTGGCCTTTGCACACGACGAATTGAATTGTTCGCGACAGGTAGTTAAATGACGGTACGGTTACAATGGCCGTAAATACGAACTTTGTGTTCACGTGCAAGTTTTGTTATCTCTTCGACGACGCCGGGAATTCCCAGATCCCGATGAATATCTTCGTAACGTATATACCACGGTGCGTTAATGATCGTTCAATAAGAATTACTCCTGGGAAAAGAATTAACTAGAACTGAACGACTTGAAGGACCTACCTATAAGGTCCTTTTCATGTACAAGAGTGCGCCAGAGAACAATCGGCTATTGTGTTTTCAAGTACAAGTTTTTTTGCCTTTAACAGTTCTCTCGAAGTCGCGATGAGATTATTATGCTCCCTATTGTCATCTGGTACTACTAGTCATAGATGTTTGACGGTCCTCAAAATTCCAGTGCATATTCTACAAAAAGAAGATGCTATTGAGAACGTCCTTTATGATATAGGCATCAATAATTGGTAGTGTGTTCAACATTTTATCTAGAGTTGAGGCCAGGTATACCAGAGGGGATTGCCGTATTGAGAACATGTTCTTTCAGATCTAAGGAAAATTAAGTTGTGCCAAACTAAGACTAAGACAAACTGCTCGACGTAGGTACTCTAAATTTCGCACAGTTATTCCTTATTTTGCTTAAAAGGAAGATAAGAAAGGATTTCCCGAAATTCGAGCTCTAATTGGCATAAAGGGGGTTAAGATCGAATTTTCCGTCACGAAAAGGAAAAGCCCTAGAGCCACAGCCCTAGCTCAGTAATGCCTGATCGGATTGAAAAAATAATAAAAAATTGAATATAGTAAATTCGCCGCTGATTCATTTCAAGTATAAATCATCCTTCTGCGTTCACCTGAAGCTGAGCAATGCTTCTTCCAGGTTAAAACTTTGTCTGCGCTTAGCCTAGCGAGCTCCGAGTTCCACCAAGGAACATTTCATCTGGGTTTAAAGGATGACGTTTGGGGAATAGAATCATTGGCAGGACTACGTATGCATTTGAGAAATACTGCGGCTTCTCTATTGACACAAGAGGATGGTTGCTTAGATAAACCTAAAATCGACGATGCTTCTAAATTTGTCGCAATTTGCTTGTTCATATTTTATATTTTGCAATATGCTGGTTCCTAACGTTAAATTTTAAAGACAGTTTTGTAAAAATGGGAAAGTGATCGCTCTTGTGTAGATCATCTAGGATGAACCACGTTGTCCTTGGTAAAAATTCTGTCAAACAGCAGGTAATATCTACTCGTATGTGGGTGAATGTTCTGTGGGTGGAAATGTGCGTTGGACATTTAGAATGGCCAGATCGGAATTACTAATATATTCTTTTAAAATGTAACCAAGTTTATTGGGGAGCTCCAAAGTACACTTCAGGAATTCACGTCTCCAGTAAGAATGTATGGCGAGCTAAATTGCCGAATAATGTTTCCGAGACCGGTTTTAGAAAAGGTTTGATCAGATGGAACATATAAAGATATAATGATGATTCTTATATCTACGTATACATGTATTTCTAATGCTATTGCTAGAAGATTCCATATCATCGGGATTTGTTGGTGATAAATGCTATTTTTGATGAGCAGACTGACTCCATACTTTGCCTTAGCATTGTATGGAAGATTGCTAAAGAATCCGATATATGCTTTTGGGACGATGGGTGTTGCTTGAGTTGAAAGATAAATTTCTTGAATGGATATTATATTTGGGCTGAGTTTTTTCATTCAGAGATTTAACTCAATGTTGTTAATGAAACCTTTCATGTTCCATTGGAATATGTTTAGATAAGTGTTTGAAAGAAAATTTGTTTGGTCGTTATTATGATGATTAAGTGAATGTCGATGCCCACACTCGCTATGGCGGTGACAGTTCCAACCGCCGACGGATGGATCTGTACTAGTGCTTCAAACCTTTTCTTCAATTTCTCCGGATATCCAAATATATAAGTAAGCTGAGATCCATGTGGATTCGGATAGTGTCGGATAGTGTCGGATACTTTGAAGCACTAATCTGTACCCCCCCATAGCAAGTGCAGGCATCGACATTATTGTTTGTTGATAATTGTTTGGAATTATGTGCCGTGATTTTTATTTTTATCTGATTGTGAATGGAAGAGTTTTTGAATCGAAAACTAGGGAGAGACTTGGTTGAGAAGTTGAGCTTCGAGTAGAGGATAAGGAAGATGAGGACAAATATGTGTGTGAGGTTATAAAAGCTTGTGAAATTTGAAAATGGTGAATTTGATTGACTAGTTTCTGATGGAGCTGTGTTGCAAGTTTGTTTTTGGTTAGTTTAAGATGGAAAAAGAGAGCGCATATCGGCTACTGCTGTGCAAGATTGGGGAGTGAGAGTGTATTGGATGATGGTGTGTTGTTATTGTTCATCTGTTCGATCAGCAGCAGTAACGGCTATGAAGCGTTATATTCATTCTATGAAGCGTTATATTCGCTGGGCATTGGTTTGCTAAGTTGGTCATTTCGAGAAAATTGTCTGCAGATTTTTGGCTTCTGGCAAGTATAAGTATACTGCCATCTCTGAGTTGCGAGATATTATCATACTCAGTACTGACCAAGTCTAACTTTTCTTAATAAAAATATACTGACTGACGTGATGAGTGTATCTGGGGTTTTCGGCGAAATAACCACAAATTTTGGGTTTTTTAGGTTTGAATTGGTTGGCACCTCAGGGAATTCCTCTAAGTCAAAAACTTTTTATTTTTCTTTGCCCGAGGCTCTGACGATGCAAAATCAGATAGCACGTCATTGTAGCAATCGGGCTTCTTCCTCGGCCCCGGCGATTTCCTAGACAAACGTTTTTGGGAAATTATTGTTTATAAATTTGGTTGTAAAAGTTTTTTTTTAATTGGCAAGCCTTGAAGGCGGAAATTGTCTTGAACTTTTCTCCGTTTGAATAGCGTCTCTGAAGTCTCTGATTTTGCATGCATTTAACTTTCAATGTTACCAGCAAGGAACAAAAATAAAAGTTTGTTATCGAAAGCGAAGCTTTAAACTATAGGTAATCAAATGCATACTATATATGCGAAACATATTTTATTAATTTTCGTTGTACTACATACAGAAAAAGGAAAAATAAAAGCTGACGGTTCGAATATGTTACCCTACCTTAGCAAAGTAAATTTCATCCGAAGCCATTCACAAATACTTAACAGATGACATGAGATACTTAAAGATCTTAAAGCTACACTCCTTTATCGCACTTGCACGTCAAATGTTCTAGATAAATCTAGATATATAAGTTTAACGATGTTTTATTAAAAAGAATCAAACTCAGTTTTTCGTTACTAATTACAGGACTTTCGAAAACGAGATATCTTGGAATCGATTTTAGCATATGCAGCCTATTACATACTCAATTTCGAAACAAAATAAAAAACACACTGCGACAATAAGTATCTGCGAGTAGTCCCACACTTATGTCAAAACTACCGTTGTTAAAGGATGCTACCCCAAGTATCACGATTCATTACAAGCACGCATTTCAAACACATGTCATGCAATGTCAGCAAGATCAGATTCCAACCTATTTATCACTCGCTGTGCGTGCTTCGGAAACAACGAACTCAATGGCAATTTGACATTTTATTCTTATTTAATATTCCCCATATTTAGAATAAATAAACAATATGAAAAAAAAAGTTCGCACTGTACCTCCAACAACAACAGTTATCAATAATATCTGCGAGGACCACGTTCCTTCAATTACCGAATTCTTAATGAAAGGGTCGATATCGGGCGGTGATATCAACGTGAACTTACTCTGCTCATCAGACCTTTTTCGGATTTCGAAAATAATGCGATTACAGCCTCATCCCAAGTACCAGTAGCGGCCGGAAATGATACCTTCATTTATCTTTTTTGGTTCCAGCAAACTCATCTTTGCAACATCAAACTAATTCACATAATGCCAATGGTTTCCCATTACTCAGGCGATAGTATTCCATTCAATCTGCACGGCTACCTTCACCCTTATCCTGGATTCCTGCTTCTCTTCCCACCTATGAAGGTGATTCGGGTTGTTTTTGTTTTCTTCACGAACGATTTACTCTTTGTTCGCTTTGTTCCACCGGATGTTGTGGCCATTAAGCATGCTCAACCCTCTCTTTTTCCGTTTTTTTATATATCGCACAGCTGGCAATATGTGGAAGGGTTCACAGTTCAAAGCCCCTCCTTCCGCACCGTTGTCGGTTAAATGATTAATTAGAGCCTTCTCAGCTTTAGCTCATTACCGATTCCCTGAGAGCACCTCCTGGTGCTGTGCCAGTTCAGTGGTTCTGTGGCTTGTGATGTAAGGTAGGTTACTTATTTATTTACTTCGTTGGGTGCCTCTTAAAAGCTCTCCGCCCGCCCTAAATACGATGCCAAATCGAACGTGTCTACAGCTAATGGCTTCGAAATATTGGAAGGATGCACGCGAAAGTAACATTTCGTCGCTGACTGATGATAGTGGTGAGCGGATTGTCACAGATTGTGCGTTTGGCTCCAATCCCACTCACAGCCTAAGGTTATAGTGGATAATGTAACTAATGAATTGGAAATGAAACATCTCCCTTGATGTGGTCTAGTTCCGTACAAATTTAATGGCGCGGTGATGAGTTTGGAGGCTGTTAGAGTGCTAGTGGAAATATCGGGTACGTGGCTTGTGATGTGTCAAACGTGAAACTACGTTCATGGTTCACGATTTGTTGGTGCGCACCACGAATTTCGTTTTATCGTCTCTAATGTGAACGTGATTGAAGTTTGATTATCCGGGTTTTTGTGGCAGAAGATGCGAAGAGTAATCGTTTCTGAAGGGTGCTTTCACTTAGTGTAGTAATGCTATGATGTAAGTTGCTTTGATGTATGTATTTATATTTAATCAAGCCCTTCCTTCGATACAGTTTGCTTAAAATTGGGAAAAAAAGCTACATACACATGACGTCTTCAAACTCTTCATAAAAGTGATATTTTAATGAATTACTCGTTGATTATTTAAGCACTGCTAATGCATATTTCGTACACGAATTACGCCCACTATCTTGATATCGTATGCAGATCAAAGGCAGCTGTCAAATTTTAAAAAAGCACGTAATACAAATGTTTGGAGAAGAATAAAAAAAAATATATAAAACTAAATTTTAAAGTGAACTTATTAGAGGCCTGCAAGAAAAATGAATTCCGTCAGGGTTCTGTTAGAGCGATCTTTTGTAGAAATACGATTAATTTTGTTCTGCTCTTTTCTGAACATTATTTTCATATAGGTTTTCAGGTATGTTTGCGAAGAAGAAATAGACATAAGTTGAACCCATTCAACGAAGAAGTTGACCAACTTGTATAAAGCCCATGTTCTCTTTATCTTTACCACATATGTCCTCGTACTCCCACTGTACAAGAAGAAAAGCCAATAATATTATAGGCGTGGTGGTATCAATAGTAGACTGCAAACATCACTAAAACTCCACAGGCTGCTACTAGGTGGATGGAAACGAAGTTAATTTTGAAGTATTAAAGATTGAACTGAAATCTAAATCTTGAAAGAATACTAAGGAAGGTTGTTTATTACAACAAATGCACGTGCTCTATACTATGTGAAGTGGAATATCTGTGAATGATATATTTTTCTTTCGCCTTGGGGGTAGTGGAAAAACGCTAATGAATACGAGAAACTGTCCCGCTCTGTTTCAAGTAGTGTGAGACTCCTACACACTAAAAAACTAAAAAACCTGACACCATCCACTCCAGAACCGCTTTAGCATTACTTCAAATTGGTGTCGTTTTCTTTCCCCTCTAGGCTGTTTCACAGTTTTCTCCTGGTGTGGGTTTATAATATCTTGCCGATAAGGCTTACATCAGTTTGGTGAACTTACTGACGGTATGTTTACTTCCTCCTCTCACCTTTTCGATCTGAGAACTGTCTCAATGAATAAAGATATTTTATTCCACATGTCGATACTCGAGACCATATTGTTTACGGCTTCTTCTGGAGAAAAGTTACCTATCTCTGACTCCAGGCTATTTCTTTCTGTCGCCCACCTATTATAGGTGAAAAGATGTTGTTGCGAACGAACCTTTAGATGACAGCTGCTGATAAATACCGGGATCGCACATCGATTTATTCCCGCATTTTTTGACTTCCGCCGGCTGGAATTTCTAACCAACTTGACGTCCATTCGCCCAAGGAAAAACTAAACAGTTTGTAATTTTTTTTTCTTTCGTCATTTCCTTTCCTTACCGAAACATTTGTTTAAATAAAGATAATTTTCACTTGGAAATACATTTTTGTGTGAGAGAAAACATTGACAGGTTATAAACGCTTTTGCTCGCAAAACTCCACAACGCATCGTCTTCCAAAGGGTCTCTATATTGGCAGGCTACTCTCTCTACTTTTCTCATCTTGTGCATGTACCAGTTGAAGTTACCATGTAAGGAACCAAAGTAAGGAACTGGGTGATATAATAATTCACTTCACCGTGCTCCCATCCCGTCCATGCAACGTCTCTGATTAACCGGTAGGGCCACCTTCCTTCGTTTCGGCGCTCCATCTGGTTTACCACTTTGCTTCGAGGGTTGCTTCGCTTCTGTAGCTGCTGTTGCCGCGCCTACTTCCGCCTTCTTGTCGTGGACGTACTTCCTTGCTGCTGCTAGAATATTAATCAGCGTCACTTCTGACACTGTCCGGTATGAATTCGTTATCCGAAGGGCTCCTTTTTGAGCACGTCAGCCTAGATCTCGGAGCCATACAAGAGTATTGAGTGCGTAACCGGCATCAGAAGTCTTCTTTTATTTAACCTCCTATATTCTCCATCAGTCTGCTTAGCAATAGGCATATTTTCGTGGCTCCTTCGGATGCAGACTCATTTTGTTGCCAAAACGTGAGCTTCGCATCTATTTTAACTCTTAGGTATTTTACTGCTTCTTTAGCGAAGGATATTAGCATCTTCACTGATAGTCAAACTGCTATAAAATCTTTGGATTCGTTTCCGATTTCGTTTTAAAAGGCCTACTTAATTTCCAGGCAACTCTAGGGAACAGGAACCTTTATACTATGGAACTTAGCCCTTTTCTATAAAGCTCTCTATGAAGACAATAATACCTTGTTAAATAAAGCAAAGCTCCCATAACAGCGTTTACTTCGGCCTAATACATATATGACATCATTTTACGTGGTGATAGCTGAGTGCCTAGTACCTCAATCCAATAAAATAGTAACCAATCCCGTTTGGAGGATTCTTGGCGGCAGCAGATTAGAGAGCGGGAGAAGAGTGCTTTCTCACTAGAGCTTTTATTTCTGTTCCAGGCGGCAGCGGACGAATTCCCTAGATGGAGTCAACGGTGGCGTCTATAGTTCCAGTTAGGCTGTACTTAGTGAATACCTTGCGCGAGCTGCTTCGACGCATTCGGATCACAGGTCGGTAAGGAATTTCCAATGCTGGTCAGGACCTTGGAATAGAGATAGTGGCGGATGAGGCCTAAATGGACCAACGGCAGCGCTCATACTCCCGTAGTGGACTACTGACACCTGTGTACCCGGGTCCTCGGCCTAGGGGAATAAATAAACGAACTGTCCCTCCAGGTTGGGGTTGCGCCGTCGGGGTTACTTCCCTAAGACGTAATAAGATTTTGGTTCCGAAACAACGAAAAGCCTCGGATAAGGACGACTCAACTGATGACGACCACAGCAAACGAAATAAGGATAACGACCTTCGGATCTGTACGTGGAATGTTCTGTCCCTTTACAGACCACGTGCAGCCGACCAGCAGAGGCCCTAGACTGCTATTAAGAAGATATTACCCCAATCCAGGAAGAGCAATGGGATGGTCCGGGAAAAAAGAGGATGAAAAACTGTAACATCTACTACGGTGATTGCTATAGAGGCAACAGAGGCAACAGAGGCTTATTCGGATGCGGATTTGTTATACGCGGCAGACTTAGGCAAGAAGTCTTAAGCTTCCGACACGTAAGCGAGCGTATTATTGCTATCCGGATCATGGCTAAATTCGCTTACATAAGCCTTATATGTGATCATTCTCCACAGAAGAAAAGGACCCTGCCACCAACGATTGTTTCTACGAGCTCCTCGACAAAACATATGAGCAATGTCCGAAATACGACGTTAAAATCGTATTGGGCGACTTTAACGCCAAAATAGGAAAGGAGGACGTCTTTGGTAGGGCAGTCGGTAAGCATAGCCTACAGGACATCACGTCTGATAACGGACTAAGGCTAATTGATTTTGCTGTGGAGCGAAATGTCACCATAGCAAGCACATGGTTTCCTCATCTCCATCTTCATAAGCAGACATGGCGGTCCAATGATCATGTAACGATCAACCAAATTGATCATATTGCGATCGACGCAAAGCATGCCTCCAGTATTCTGGATGTCCGGACCTTTCGAGCGGCCAACATAGACTCGGTTCATTACCTTGCTGTAGCCAAGGTACGCTCACAAACTGAGCAACAAAGAAAAATCACTGTAAGAAATTTTAACGTCGAAAATCTACAATCGCAAGAGACCGCCAGACTCTTCGCTGAACACTTATCCCGAAATCTCTCAATCACACCTATGTCGCCAGCATCAAGTGTCGAAGACCAGTCGCAACGCTGCCAACATGCCATCAGAAACGCGGCGACTGATGCGCTGGGTCTCGCTCGCCCACCACCGCGAAACCCCTGGTTTGACGAAGAATGGCGGCGAGTGCATGCAGCAAAACAAGAGGCATACAAAGTGGCGCTGCAAAGGAAAACGAGAGCTGTTCACGAGCTCTACAAGCAAAACAGACGGGAAGAACATCGGCTTCTCCAAAAGAAGAAAAAAGAGCATGAGAACCGCATGTTCGAGAAAATCGAGAGTTTATACTCCAGAAAGAATGTAGGGAAGTTTTACCAAAAGGTAAAAAGAGCGTGTCAGAGAAGTAATACCCGTACAGAAACCTGTAGAGATGAAAATGGAAACCTCGTAGTAGAATCACAGTCGGTGCTGAGAACATGGAAAAACTACTTCTGCAGACTGTATAACGGCGACGAAAACCAACATCCCCCTGTCAGGCAGAATGAACCATTTAACATAGACGATGATAGTCACAATTTCCGTCCATCCGATCAAAATGAAGTGAGGATAGCAATATCCAAGCTGAAATCCAACAAGGTTGCTGGACCGGATGGCTTACCGGATGAACTTTTCAAGGCAGCTGGTGATGAATTGGTAGAGTACATACACCAACTCATCTCTAAGATTTGGTCAGACAAGTGTATGCCTGATGAATGGAATCTCAGCATCGTTTGCCCGAACCACAAGAACGAAGACCCCCTCAACTGCGCCAATTATAGAGGCATCAGTCTCGTCAGGATCGCATATCAGATCTTTCTGTGATATTGCGTGAACGCCTGAAACTTTTCATCAACAGCCTGATTGGACCCTATCAGTGCGGTGTAAGGCCAGGAAAGCCCACCAATGATCAAATCTACACACTTCGGCAGATCATGGAGAAAACCCAAGAAGTCCAAATCGATACTCTCTATCTCTTTATCAATTTCAAGGCCGCCTATGACAGCATCTATGGAGAAGAGCTTTATAGAGCCATGTCTAGTTTTGACATTCCTGCCAAACTTGTCCGTCTGTGCAGGCTGACGATGGAGAACTCTCGCTGCTCCATCAAGGACGGTAATAACCTCACCTTGACCTTTGATGTCAACAAAGGTCTTAGACAAGGTGACGCGCTATCATGTGACTTCTTTAACATTGTACTTCAACGGATTGTGCGGAACTCACAAGCTAACACCGGAGGCACAATCTATTACAAGTCTGTACAACTGCTTGCATACGCCGACGATATAGACGTTATCGGAAGACCTCAGCGGGCTGTCACCGGTGCGTTTGCAAGCATTGAGGCGGAAGCGGTCAAAATGGGTTTAGCGATAAATGAGGGCAAAACCAAGTATATGCTGTCAACAAGAAGGGAAAGTCAACACCGACGAATTGGACAAAACGTCACAGTGGGCAGCTATAACTTCGAGGTAGTAAGGGACTTTGTCTACCTTGGCTCTGCTATAAACTCTGAGAACAAGATCAGCGCAGAAATCAATCGAAGAATAACTCTTGCCAATCGCTGTTTTTTGGGGCTTATAAGGCAATTCAACAGTAAAGCCCTATCTCGAATAACTAAGGAGACCTTGATCATCCCAGTTCTGCTTTACGGCGCTGAAACATGGACTTTATTAAAAGAGGATGAAGATATCCTTTGTCGCTTCGAGAGAAAATTTGTTCGTAAGATTTGGAGGAGAAGATTCAATAACGAACTATACGAGCTGTACAGGGACATCGACCTAGTCAAAAAACTGCGTATTGGACGTCTGAGATGGCTAGGACATGTAGAGCGAATGGACACCAACGCTCCGGCCCGCAGAGTCTTCGAATCTAATTCCGAGGGACGACGCGTGCATTAGTTCAAGGGACATCGACCAACTTGGAGTGCGCAACTGGAGGCAATTAGCTAAAAACCGAGCTAAATGGAGACTTGTTGGTTTAGGCCCAGGTTCACCCCGAACTGTAGCGCCACCTAAGTAAGTAAGTAAGTAAGCAAGTAAGGCCCAGACACTTAAAAAGCGGTTGTGCTAAATATTCATTTTTTTCTAATATATCCGGAGCTGATGGAAAACTGTTTTCAAAAGTGATTGAACATTTGAGTTCTTATTGCCAACCAAAGGTTTATATGTTATACGAGCGATTTAAATTTTACTCTAAAATGCAGCAAGCTGGAGAACATTTTGACAGTTTTCTTATAAGGACAACAAGAACTTACCAAGGAAGGAAAAGTTCAGGCACTTACCTAAAAAAATAAAAGATTATGATTAGCATCATTAAAGATTATATTTATAAATTATTTATGCATATGAAACTATTTTCACCTTTATTAACAAGAAAGCAAATGTTGTGGTCATGAAAATAATTCAAAATCGCGGAGATATAACCTCTTTGTGGAACGCCTTTGCCAGGATGGTGAAGAGAACTCGAGAACTACTTAACCGATTTTAAGGAAATTTACACTATATCTATTATACTTTATATTATTTAGTATAAGCATTTTTTGGTTAAATACCTGTTTTTTTTTTTTTTAATTTTTCCACTTTTGTTTTAGTTTCAAAAGTTTAACTTAAAAAAGTATAGAAGAACGAATGGAGGCATTCAATCGAAAAAAAAAACCTATGCTCTACTATAGACAATAATGTAAAGAATATATAGTGTAGTTCTCGAGATATCGTGTCCACTATGCCGGCAAAGACGTTCCACAGAACAGCTTAGATCTCCGCTTTTTTGAAATATTTTCAAATAATTTTTTCATGTTAATATATTCATAGATGTATACTATTATATTTAGTGGCGGTTAAAAAAAATGTATGTATACTTGAGAGACGAACCCCACAGGCGGATCAGTAGAAATGCGGTGAAGTGGGAGGATTATGATCCCTTGTTTTCGGATCATAACCTCGCTGATAAAAGGAAGAAGAAGAAGCCTGTGGACCACATCGGTGTGAAGAAGCTACTTCCCAGGAATCGTCTTCCTTTTTCGGCGAAGTTATGTTTCCCAATCAAACTTCTCATTCCATCATCCGTGGAAGTCTTCACGTTAAGGAAACCACCACCATGTAAACTTGAGAGACGTGCAAAAATAAAAAAATATTTGTATGCCAATTTTCATGAGCGCCAGAGTGGCGTAAGCTCTTAAAGTGTCGAAATCTACGCAATTTATTTTTCATTTTAGCTCAAAAAAAGGTATATATGTAAAATGTTTCATTTTGTATTTCTATTTATATTTTCATCGCTAGTGAAACTAGAGATACATCGAAATCCTATCAAACAGATATTTAGCCCTTTTTAATCCATAAAAAAGTCAAAGTGTGCTTGCACCTCAGATTACTAGGTTACTCACAACCGGTGATTTTTTCATGCCTTGACGAAGCCGTTAGAATCTTCTGATATTAAATAACTATTTATTTTTATTTATTACAAATAACGAAGTTTAAAGAAAAACGAATAAATCGAGTTTCTGGGTCTTAATTGTACCACAAAATAATTTTGTATTCTTCTCAAACCACTGTCATTGAAAGAAGTATGCCGCTGCAGATGGGCGAATGCAAAATGTTGATACTCTTTCCTCGATCACAGGTGCATGACTGAAAAAATCACGACGGCGTTACTTTCGTGCCAGTGTAAAGGCCCAGTACTGGGGTCAGAGCACAGGGACGGCTGAGTACTGCAAAAAAAAATAAAAATCGATCGGATACAGTCAAGCGAAAGTAGAAAACAGTGATTCGTCAACAGCTGAATGCATTTCACCGCCACTCCAGGAAGGGATCTCATCCTAGGATGGTTACTTACAGGATTACAAACACCTCCCCAATTCCTTGTGTTAAAGATGGGGATGTCCCACTTAACCCATACAAACTTGCCAAAGGGTTTTAAAGTAATTCGATACTGCAGGATTTCTGTAGACTGCACGTGCGCCTACATATATCTCAAAGACCTAACATGCTACTCCCTTCTCCCAGTTATAGGGGCAAACACGCCTTTAGGCAAATAATATAAATTTTGTTTATCGTACGATTATAGAAATACTTAATTAAAATAAAATATTTTGAGGTTTTCCAAGGCTCGACTACTGAGCCACAGCACCCCCATTTTTATGCCAAAGAAAGTTTAGCTTTCCTACAAGATCACACGACTTCCCCCTATTGTGCGCAAATATGCTTTTCGATGCTGAAATGGCAAACTCTTCCTCGGTGTACTATATATCAAATGGTTAAGGTGGTATTCAATCCCTACTTTAATGGTTTATAGCCACAATCGCAATTCATTTTACCTAGTCAAGGATAGGGATCTAAGTACCTTTTACCTAAGAGTAGTGAGTGCATTTTGAGCGGAAGGGACACCATACACCCATAGCCATTAATTCACCCTTTTTACGACCGTTCGACTGATGCCACTTTCAACTACTTCACATGTGTAATTGTGACAAAACGCCCACATAATGTGGGGTAGCTTCCATAACGGTCTCCCTCAACATCCGCGTCCCAAAAATTGTGATTTATAATAGCGAGGGGATGAATTCGATGGTGATGAAGTACTGCTTTGTCACACATTCTTTCGCCGCAACGGCGAACGCATGATTCCGCATACCAACCTCTCTGGCAAGCTCTATCAAGCACGCACTTATCAAGCTCACACGCCAACACCATTCCCACAACAAACCGCATGTGTATACGATGAAGGGTGGATGTTACTTCGGAAAATACATCGATTCCACAACTCTTCCGTTTGCTAGCTGCTCGGCTAATGTGAAAAATGCCGCTTTACGGACTACCGGCGATTTATAATCAGCTGCCATGAGAGTCTTTCGTCCTCTATCCGTATAGTGTATTGTTTCTGTTTTGCCTTTCTTTTACGGATAGAACTTGGAGACCGTAAACTTGCTCGAAATGCTAAAGCTGTCAGCTTTCAAATTTGATAATAAATTTCCAAAAGTATTTGTTTGTATGCTCGTAATGGGAGACACACACACAAACATGGGATGTGTTCGAGGAGGAGCACTCCGGCTCCTTTTTGTTATTCATAGCATGCTGCTTTTTCATTCAAACAGCCATCCACCCCATCTAATTCCACTTTAGTTGGCTCTCATCCCCAGCCAAGCAGCTTCCGTTGTCCTTCATTTAGCCATTGTAGGACAAAGGGCGACCAAGTCCATTGAGCACTCACATACATACTCCCTCTGTGGCGGGTAGTAGGTACTTTAGTAACATGCTGTGTGGATGATGATTTAGGGAGTAGGAGGGGAGGGCTATATATACGCGAAGACGTACATTCGCATTTTCTCCGGAAAATATGCCGTTATGGTCGACTTGCGTATCGGAAATGAGGCCTATCCTTCTCGGCAGTCCTCAAACGTAAACGACATATCCTTCAGAAATTGAATGAAGGACGAGCTACAAAATTACGCTTGGCGCAAACCTGGTGACGACGACAACGATAGAGGGAAATGTCCTCGTCATAATGACCTCATAAATTTCTCCTAGGTACCTGCGACGTTGATGCTGGTGTTTGCTTCTTCATCGTTCGACGTTCCTTGCCCCCACATAGCATAAGACGACGAGTTTGGGGTGTCCGGAAATTGAAAATGAATTGGAACACGTATCATGTGACTTTAATACAAAGCACGAAGGACGATTTTTTCTCGCTTAACACGCGCCGACAACACGGCCGATGTAGTGTGCATGAATGATAAGCGTTAGCCTATAGGTGAATAGTAGTAAGCTGAGTTGTGATTTTCGTTTTCGGTTTTTCTCTATTTTTTTTTTTAGGAGTCGAGACGTGGAGAGAATAAAGCGAAGCCGATTTACAGGATGGGGACGCTCTGGCATTTCAATGGGGCGATACTTCATTAACTTGATCACTATTAAAGTCTAGGGCTGGCGGAGGGATACGTAACTCAATGATTATTACCCAATAAATGAATGTTTAACAATGTGAACAAATTTTTTCATCAAATAATAATGGAAATGGGAAAGTGTGCCAATTTAGTTTATTGCTTTGACGGTAAAGCGTAAGCGATTTGCAAATAAAAGGGATAATGGTATTTTTGCAGATTACTTGTACACGACAACGTGGAGGATATGTTCTTATGTCATTTTAAACACACTACTACTTGCACCCACTAACATCGCATATAACATCCTGTCTGCCGTATTATGTGAACGCATAAAACCGATCGTCAACAACCTGATAGGTCCTTATCAGTGCGGTCCACCATTGACCAAATATTCACACTACGGCAGATCTTGGAAAAAATCCATGAATATAAAATCGACACGCACCACCTCTTCATCGATTTCAAAGTTGCCTATGATAGGGTGTGTAGAGACGAGTTATACAGAGTTATGTCTAGTCTTGGCATACCTGCCAACCTCCTCCGTTTGTGCAGAATGACGATGGAGAACTCTTGCTGCTCCATCAAAGTCGGTTAGAACATCACCGAACCGTTGGATGTCCGGAAAGGTCTTAGACAAGGTAACGGGCTATCGTGCGATCTCTTTAACATTGTACTTGAAAGAATTGTACAAAACTCCCAAGCCAACCCGGGAGGTACAATCTTTTACAAGTCTGTCCAACTACTCGCTTACGCCGATGACATTGACATAATCGGAAGAACTCAGCGAGCCGTCAATGGGGCATTTGCAAGTATTGAAGTCGAGGCAGCAAAGACGGGTTTAGAGGTCAATGAAAGCAATGCTGTCTACAAAAAAGGACACCCAACACCGGCGTCTTGGACAAAATGCCACAAAGGACATATATAATTTTGAGGTAGTAAAGGATTTTATCTACCTATGCTCTATGGTCAGCTCCACAAATGACATCAGTAGGGAAATCACACGAAGAATTACTCTTGCCAATCCCCTTGCCCTTTCTCGAACTACTAAGGTACCTCTTTATAAGACTCTTATCATCCCAGTCCTGCTGTATGGTGCAGAGGCATGGGCTTTGACAAAATCGGATGAGGATGCCCTTGGTTATTTTGAGAGAAAAGTTCTTCGAGCGATCTTTGGTCCCATCTGCATTGACGGTGAATGGAGGAGAAGGTACAATGCCGAACTATACGGCCTGCACAAGGACATTGACTAAGCCAGAAGAGTTCACATACAGCGACTAAGATGGCTGGGTTATGTAGAGCGGATGGAGCTCAACGTTCCCGCCAAGAAAGTCTTAGAATTCACCCCGGATGTACGGCGCAGTAGAGGACGACCTTGTGGTAGGTGGCTCAAACAAGTGGAGGGGGACCTCAACCAACTTGGCGTACGCAACTGGAGGCAGCTGGCTCGTAACCGCGCTAGCTGGAGAGTTTT
The DNA here is from genome assembly GCA_945910035.1 of Brachypalpus laphriformis. Taxonomy (NCBI): domain Eukaryota; kingdom Metazoa; phylum Arthropoda; class Insecta; order Diptera; family Syrphidae; genus Brachypalpus; species Brachypalpus laphriformis. The sequence goes on along the minus strand of OX246754.1, from coordinate 193,504,647 downwards.
GTTGGTTGAGGCCCAGGTCCACCCCGGTCTGTAGCGCCACCTAAGTAAGTTAGTTTTATAAATTTATATCTTATCCCGTCTTCAATAAGCTTGACACATGATTTGGACATTTCGGATGCCAATAGCTTAGTCCACTGAAAGATTTTTTTTGAGCTGCACTGCACCTTTTCCTCCTCCGGTGCCCCCTTCCCTCTTCCATACAATTTCATTTCTGCCCATTATTTATTTGCTTAGTTTGCATTGATTCAGCATATAAGAATCTATCGTCGCAACTAATCTTCGACAAGTATACTCGGAAACATAACGACTGACACCTAGCTTGCATAATACTCATACGTCCTTATTTAATTCTGCCCCTGAGTAAGCCTCCATCATACTAAACTCCACGAAAAGAATTTAAGGAATCGTTGCAAAAAAAAAAAAATTAAGACAGAAAGTAAAACATCTCCCCAAAGTAATTCGCAATTCAAATGCCATTTACTGCCAAGGCACAAACCAATAAAACGCCCTCATGTCTGTCTATATACCATCACCTTTACCTTGAGCCGACTTAAATCTCTTCATGACAACGAAAACCAACGGTGATTTCATCTCAATTGGATTGTACTATTTTTGGCACTCGTCCAAAAGTGGATGTCATTAGAGAGCACCAAATCGAATAGGTAGATAGGAAACAAAGAGGCGGCCACAATAGCCAAAACCGAACTGATATTATCCTTTTTCGATGTTGGATTTCATTTCTCCTGAGTACAGAACTTGAGGATTCCTTTCTTTTTTTTTTTCTTTCGTTCTATTTTATTTTCTCAATTTCTTTCTTGAAATTGACTTTAATTTCAAATCGTTCCGAAAATAAATTAGTTCTAGGTGGTCGCCCTTCAATGGTTGTTGCTCTAATTATGCCCTGAGCTATGAAAATATTTAACTTTGGCTTTTATCTTTTTTTCTTTTTGCTGGTACTTTTAATTTTTCTCTTTTTTTCAGTTTGGATAATTTATTGAATGGATTTTCGATTTTTTAAGGTCAGCCTACGCTTTCTAATACACTTAATCTTTTTATCGATGAAGGAGATGATGGTGTTTGCGATTTATGGGAACTGAAATTTTAATATTGGAGTTGATTTATTTATGCCGTTAGCTTAAGTGTAATTAAAATCACTCGTTTCTAAAATGGAAATGAAGCGAAATTGTGAGATTTACTGTTATAATTGCGTGTGCTGCAGATAAGTGGATTAAAACATTACGGAAAACATTTCTAAAATGTATTTCTAAAAATAGATGACGCTTCATAAAGTGGATTTTGTTTATCACTTTTTCAATCTTTTATTCATAATGCAGGCACCTTGCCAATGTCCAGGGATTAGGGGTGTCTACTTTCTATGGAAAGTTTTCTTGGGTCGCTGTTATTTCATATATATTTAGCTTTCCACAGAGAAAAAAATATGTTTGGATATGTTTGGAGGTAATTGAAATATGCCCGAATAGAACAAAAGTTAACTGGAAATAATAAGGCATACGCCCGTTCAAGAGAACTGTATGTCCAATGAAATCGCCAGGTATGGCTATCGATTTTACTGGAAAAGTGAAATCTCTACATTCATCTTCGCTACATGTAAACTGCTGCTTAAATTAAATGCTATCGACAACATCAGTAGCAAATGGTCAGATGGCACTACGTATCACATCATTAAACATATCTGGCTTGACCACAAGCTTATTTGGAAAGAGAATGTCGTCGAACGGGCCAGGAAATCGCTGGCCGCCCTATACATCTCCAAGAAAGCAGTACGCTCCACCTGGGGTCTTAAACCTAGCATCATGCACTGGCTATACACGTCGGTCATTAAACCGATTCTCATGTATGGAGTATTGGTATGATGGCCCGCCTTGGAGAAGAAATCCAACCTATCCATAATGGAAAAAACTCAGCGAGTTGCATGTCTCAGCATTACCGGTGCAATGAGAACTTCTCCCACAGCGGCGCTCCAAACCATGCTCCACCTGCTTCCGATTGACATCGTCAGTAAAAATTTGGCTGTCAGCTTGGCAATAAGACTAAAAATCTACAAGCAGTGGAAGGAGCAACACACGGGACACGCCAATATACTTTCGATGCACCGTCATCTTCCCAATTCCACTGACCCTCTGCCCACTGAATATGATTTTAACAAGGGCTACACGCACTCGATACCGGACAGAAGTGAGTGGACGCAACGCAATGCTCTTTACAACGAATCGCTGTCAATTTTTACGGACGGTTCCAAAACCAAGGACGGAGTCGGTGCCGGAATTTTCTCAGAAGATCTGGACATACACCTCTCCTTTAACCTTCCAGACCACTGCAGCGTTTTTCAAGCCGAAATCACCACAGTTCGCAAAGCCGCTGACTGGCTAGTGGCTAGCACACTATCAACACCTGATATTGTTATTTACGTCGACAGTCAGACAGCCATCAAATCCCTCGCATCCAGCACTACGAGATCTAAGGCAGTGAAAGACTGTCGCATATCTCTTAACGAGATAGCTGATCAATAAAACCTCACCCTTTGCTGGCTACCAGGTCACTGTGACATACCGGGGTATTGTGCAGCCGACAAACTAGCACGACAAGGCTCCTCTGGTACAGATAGCATAAGCATCACCGACATCGAAGCGCCAGCGTCTTATGTTAAGTACCTTATTCAAATTGACGTCGAGAAAGTAGCCAATCATCGATGGCAATACCTAGACCAATGTTATACCGGCAGACAGCTCTGGCCGACAATCAATAAATCCAGGTCCATCGGACTCTTGAAGCACAAGAGAGGAACCCTCTCAAAAATAACAAATGTCCTCACTGGACACTGCGTCATAGGAAGACATGCCCAAAGATTAGGTATCCCTCATAATGACTTCTGCAGAAGCTGCAGAGATGAAGAGGAAGAAGAGACCATCAGTCATCTCCTGTGCGCCTGTCCTGCGCTCGCCAACATCAGGAAGGCCACTCTGGATGAATACTTCTACAATGATCTTAATGATCTCGGCAACGTCTGCATGGCTAAAATTCACGCCTTCATTCAACGAAGCAAATGGTTCCAAGAGTAAGATGGTGACCCACCCGCCTTACACATCGGTAGTACAATGGACCTACTCTCTCTAAGTAGATTCTCATCGAGGGCCGATCCTAAACCAACCAACCAATATATCTGGCATGAATGAATCACAAACTCTTTAACTGTTTCATTACATAGAGCGTATGTGTCATCACAGGACACTGTATCATGAGAAAGAGCGCCAATACATTAGGTGTCATCTGAAACCATTTCTGCAGAAGCTGTCTGTACGACAAAGAGGAGCAAACGACCATATACCTGCTCTGCACCTGGACAAGGGAGGCACAAGCCCCGGGCGCCACTTTGCTAGAAGCGGCACTTTCTACAGGCAAAACAAATGAACTCCCCAATAAAAGCCCACTCAAACTATTAAAATATATATTACAGTGCAGACTGGAAGTTAGTCTGCCTAACATAACAATAATGCTTCGTCTTTTTCTCACAATTGCTATAAGTAATGCCGGCTGTGAGAGGAAATTCTCAAAATTGAAGCTTATTAAAAATTATTTAAGGTCCACAATGAGCACTCTAAGGCTAACTAATCTGGGTATCATGGCTATAGAGCAGGAAATCACAGAGACCATCGATACTGAAAGAATAATAAGAGATTTTGCCCTGATGAAAAGTAGGAAAATACAATTTTAAAGAAGTTTTCTGTAAATAAATAAAAAAGTTTCTTGTAAATAAAAAAAAAATGAATCACATATGTATCTGCATTATATACCTACCTATATAACTTTTTCCCCTTTTACTTAAAACTAAATTAAATGCTTTTATCCTTTCATTTAAAAAATATTCTTTTAACAAATTTTAGTTGTGAAATTATTTATTTATTTATTTATGAATTTAATTAATTAATAAACAAAAATAATTTAATGTAATTAATTTAAAAAATTCATTTAATGTAATTAAATTAAACATTTTTAAAAGCTAAAGAAAAAAATAAATGAATGGCAAATAAATTACAAAAAATAATCGAATCCTGTTTTTTTTTTCGAGGGTAGGTGAAAAATGGGCGGGGTGTGGGCGCCGTGGCGTAAGTGGTTAGTGTGTCGGATCGGTTGGGTGTCAAATAGCCCAAAACCAAATCGCCCAAAACCAAATCGCCCAAAATGCAGAAAACTAAAAAAATGTCAAATCACCCAAAAAACAGGTTGGGCGATTTAACATTTTTATTTTTTGGGCGATTTGACATGATGTCAAAACACCCAAAAAAGTGATTTTGGGCGATTTTGTTTTTCGGCTATCTTAAGGCGGATCTGTGTCATATCGCCCAACACCAAATCGCCCAAATCTGGAAAATGTCACATCGCCCAAAATTGTTGGGCAATTTAACAATATGACAGATCGACCAAGAAATGAAATGTCAAATCACCCAAAGCAGAAACGGGCATTTCATCGCAATTTGAAAATACCAACACATAGGAAGGTCAAAAAAGACGACCAAATTGAAAAAGGTTGAAAACATTTACTTTCCGCAATTTTGGGCCCAGGGACATTAGTCCTGGGGGCATAAGTCCCACCGCATTGGGACATAAAATGTTGGGTCTTATGTCCCACCTACAAACCTCTCAAGGAAAACAACGGCCGAATAAGATGGGTCATACATAAGTCCACAATGTATAAACAGTGCAATGTGTAAGGGGGGGCATACTGCCCCCCTGCAACCCCCCTGCTTGGGGTCATTGTTGGATTTGAGGCGGGTGCGAGGTTGGGTGCGAAACATGGATATAAAGAAACTTTGCATACACGCATCCTCGCACCCATCTCAAACCCAACAGTGACCCCAAGCAGGGGGGTTGCAGGGGGCAGCATGCCCCCCTTACACATTGCACTGTTTATGCATTGTGGACTTACGTACACGCCTCTTCGAAAAAAAAAAATTTTGACGTACATATGTATGTCCTTGCGCTCATATTATATTCATTAATAATCGGAAATGAAGGATTGAAGAAATGGATGTATTGCCAAAAAAAACGTAAGCTGCATTGAGCCTTACTTACGACGTCAATCGCGCTGATTGCTTTGTCAGGCTCACACTTATAGTTACGGGGAAATAAAATCGCTCGGTGGGGTGAGGGGGGTCCGCGCGTGGTTGTGTGACGCAACGCGACGCGAAACGGTAACCGCGCCGCGTTGCTGCTCGTCCGAAATACGATTTTACCTCATTTGGCGGTTTTCCTGGTTTTAAAACCATTATGACTTCCGCAACTTTCCATTGGCTCGGCACGTGTTTTAATCTGAGTGCTGCATTTACAATATGGAGAAGCTTAATCAATGCTTTTCTAGGTAAAACTTTGAGAATTTCTCCGGTAATCAAATCATAACCAGGAGATTTCTTAGGTTTTAGATTCCCTTAGCATTGCACTTGTGAGCGTCAAATCGTCAGATGGTAATATAGCCTATTGCGGTTGTCGTAAACCACTTGACCATCGTACGGTTTAAAGGTTTCTTCCAGGTGGGCCGCAAAGACGTCCGCTTTTTCTTTATCTTCTCTTGCCCATTCATCTTGATTTAATTTAATTAGCGGCGCGGCACCTTTTAGTGCCTTCTACAGATTTCCAAAGTGAATAGTTGGAATCTTTTTTCGCTGTTAAACTTTCAAGGTAAGAACCTACTGCTCGATTCTTAAAACCCTTAATAGTCTTCTTCAACGAATTGCACAGACGATTCAAGTGTGCTTTATGCTGCGGAGAACGACTCTGTTGCCATTTTTTACGCGCTTTTCGTCTTTCGTTGACCAATTCCTTTATTTCCGAGGGTATCTTAAACCGTATTTGTCCGGCCTTTTCCTTGGATTGGGAGCATTATTCCAAGAGGAGAGTTATACGATCTCAACGAAGCGATCAACTTTAACCTCAAGTTCATAGGGTGTCGTAAGTGGAACGTTCAACTCAACATAATCTTCAATTTCGTTCCTAAAGCCTTCCCAGTTAGTTGTTCGACCAGTTAATCTCGCTGGCTCTAGGTTATAGACTAGTTTTTTGCTCAATGCCAAAATAACTGGGGGATGATCAGATGACAGATTAAAGCTCTCTTTAACTTTTATGTGGTTGGTAGATATTCCTTTCATAACGAAAAAATCTATCAGGTCAGGTATTTTCGAAGTATCACTTGGCCAGTAAGTCGGTTTACCCGTCGACTGGAAATCACAGCTCTACTCCATACCTGCCCCATAGAGCATTCTACCGTTTTTCGAGCTGTATCTTGAGCGCCAGAACGTATGTTTCGCATTAAAATCGCCGCCAATAATGAAATTAGGTTTCAGCGATTCAAACAAGTTAGTAAAATGACTTTTATCAAGCGCGGAACGCGGTGGACAGTAGATAGATGAGATTTTAAGAGTACGCTGACTATTTTTAACTCGAATCGAGAACAGTTGCAAAGTTTCAAGCTCTATCTTTAGGTCAGTCCGAAGACTGACGTAGTCGATGTAGTCTTTAATAAACAAGGATGGTCCGCCTATCGCTTTTCCTGAAGGATAACAAGCGTGGTGATCATTATAACCTTTTATTTTTGAATGCGATTGCTTTTTTGCGTGGGTTTTAGAAATCAAGCAAAGATGAATATCTTTTTCACGCATAAATATTTCCAGTTCGTCAAGTTTTTGCAAAAGTCCGTTTGCATTCCAAGTACATATTTTTAACATTCGTTTGTTATTCATATTCTAGTTGAAGTGCGCATTTTCTATGAATTATTTTTAAGCTTAAGCAGCCTATCGAGAATAATTGTATTTATTTTGCTTTGTTCTTGAAGTTTCGCGAGAATAACTGAGAATACATAAAAAAGGGTTCGTCGAAATTTCAACGTTTTTTGGTGTTTCGGAAGCCGCGGCCTGAGCATAAGACTGCATTGCTGCTGTCCGAGGGTCATTACCCGGTGGCTTTTTCGATGTTAACTTTTCAGTACCGTTTCTTTTAAGAGCAGAGGTTGAGGACTTTTCTGTTGTCACTTTTTTCCTCACCTTTTTGTGCTCTGAACCCGCTAGTTTTAGTTTGCCTACTTTCTCCGGCGCGATCTTACGCTTTGGCTTAGTTGGCAATTTTGATTTTATATTTAGTGGCTGTTGTTCTGAAGAATTTTAATTTAGATAATTAAAGTTTAATGGGAATTACCGTGGTTTTTTTGATATCCTAAGGTAAGTAATTTTTATCCGCTTAGAGATCGGGAAATCAGAAAGTAACCAATATGGGAAAATTTTAAATTTGCAGGTTCATTTTCGCTTCACTTGCTAGAAAGTAGTACGAACAACAGTTGACAAAATTTTGAAGACAAATTTTACCAAGTTTATTGACATACATACACATGTGTAGGTATAACTGGTTGAAACCGTAGACAAAGGTTTTTTTTTTTAGTGTGTGAAACAATTACTAGGGACGGCATAAATTGGGTCTGCCCCGGGCGGCCCCAACCCACGCTACGCCACTGGTCCTTCCCTCTCCAATTGAAGAAGAACTTCTTCGATAACCTCGGCGAACATCCGTATTAGGTACTTCCAGTGTTTTGTAATAAGCTCCGGTAAGTTCTGTGGCTAGTTCTAGAGATACCCATATCCTTGTGGTTTCACGATAGATCTATACTATTCTAAGTGAGGCTGATTCTAATGCAGGTTGCCACTTGAACCTAGCCTAACCTATCACCTCTTAAAATTCGATCATTTGAAATTGTTTCACCCTGTATATCATTAATTACAGTAGCTTACAAGCTATTTATAGCGATTGTATTTTAAGCGATAAGCAGTACCGGCCGATCTGCGCCATATTACAAAACACTGTTAAGTAACAAATATAACATGTTGTAAAGGGTGTCCCAGATTGAACTCTAGAGATTAATAAAAAAGAGATTATGCGGTTATATGTAAAAAAAATGCCGTTCAAGTGACTACCCATAGTACTCGTACTGTTTCATGATCCGGTTCTTTTGACAAAATTCTCAATGACGTGTTTGCAGATAGTCTGATGAACTTGACCGATGATACTCCGGATTCAAATTTGCTGTTCAGCAGCTGTGGACTTATTGGCGTATATTTTCGACTTAAGTTATCCCCACAAAAAGTATTCACAGGGGGTCAAATCAAGAACTAAGTGATCAATTGACCTCCAAATGTCTTAAGATTAAATTCAAAATGATGGTCCCTGTTTTCCAAAAGAATGCGCTTTAAAATTCATTTTGTATTTCACCAGTAATTTTTCTTATTTCGTCTTCATGTAGGTGGACACGTTCAATTCTTGCCAAGTGCATCACGATTTCAGAGCGTTGAATAGACTAACACTCCTGGTAGAATTCCATTCAAAACATATTTAAGTCAAACGTGGCGTTGAATGCGTTGTCCCATAGAAGCTAAAGAATTTTCTCACCCACACAGCACTTCTCTCCCTTTTATTATATAAGTAGCAAAGTTTTTTTCCATTCACTACCACCTCATGTATATATATGTATCTTGACACATTCAGTGACACCTGAAAACCTAACCTAAACCCTAGTGCCAAGTGGCATGATGTTCCACTGTTTATTTTATTGTACATCTACCCCAAGTGAACACGTACCATTACGACTCTCTTGTCAAAACTTCACGCTATAATTCTCATAGAAATATGAAAACTATACACTCAAAGATAATATTAATAGATTCGAATGTTTTCGCATCTTTCCCTACTTCTGGCGTCAATAAGAGCGTGGCGAAAACTTCTTACGGGGGAGTTTCGTTTCTTCAATCTCAAGGAATATAAATAAAATCTATGAATGCGCAAACTTTAGATGTTCAATTCAAAAGTTTTCCCCACCCCCTCGTGGCTCGTCTGCTCGAATGAATACTCCAATATAGGTTGATAGATATGTATCTGTTTCGTAGTCAGAAGTGTTGATCATAAGAGATACTTTTCGTATTGATTTTTCAATCATAACACTCCCATTCTGGGCTGGGTTCCACATTCCGATTGAAGGAAAACTTTTAACGGTCAGAAAGTATTCGCTAAAGGAGAAAACGGAGGAGTGAGAAAAAACTTTTTAATTCCGCAATGGGGTATGGGTAAATTCTATTAGCATTACTAGGGTAATATTCTATCGATCCTTTGTCGTCGTGGTCTAATTTTGATTTTCCATTGAAAATTGTATATTTCCAACCGTGGACTGAGAGTCCTGACATAGAAGTTTCAGGGAGAAGTGTGTAATTGAAAAGTATATCCTTCATGGAAGATTTTCATACAAAGTGGTGTTTTATTTTAATTAATTGGTTTGAAAGCACTCTTCTTTGATTGATTTAAAAACAAAAAATAGAAACAAGAACAAGGTTGCTAAGGCATGACCTATTCCAAGAATGAATTTTCAAAGTTAATTTAAGGTAGATGGAGTTATTTGAACTTTTTTAAGTTTGTATATTGACAGACGCCTTTCAGACATGTTTCATGATTTTTTTTTTTATTTGTTTTGTTAGTTATTGATAGAGCTGTTGGCACAATATAATGCAATACTTAGGGCGGACTTTGTTACGTTCGTTCTGGCAAAATATTTATATAAGCCTCTTAGTTGAGTAGATAGTGCGTTACTGAAAGCTTGGTACTGGAGTGGTAAATAATTCAAGCGACATTGTTCCTAAACGGTACACTCATTAGAATTTTACGAAAATTCCTCTAAAAAGAGAATAGTGGTCAGTAATAGGAAAGGTTTCATCAAAGAGACAGAGTTGTGAACGCCGCGAATGCCTCTTCTGAATGCTTCAGATGCTGTATTCTCCGTTGTCCAGACGCCACACAGTAATTCTCAGTAAAAGAACAGAATTGGATAAGGGCGGTGTCGAGGGAAGGATGCGTCTCTTTTGCGTGGCTCAACTTCGGCCAGAAACACTTCGTGGATTTTGCAAGAGTTCCTATGTAACGTGGATATTCCATATTAATTATATGGCTAATCCTCTGGTTTTCTAACCACTAGTGGATCACTATTCTTATTCTCACGTTATTTAGAGCTAGCATATAAAAGTTTCAAAGACTGGCGAAGCTTATGTCAGTCTGAAGGTTTATCTCCTAAAATACTCACCTTCTATTCGGGTATTGAGTCTTTTTCATTCCATGCTTTAAACCTTTCGTTTTATACTGTCATCTTCACTTTTATCACTATTTTGGCTTTCCTCCACTTTGCCAATCATTTAGTCTTCTATTCCTCAAATAAGCTTTCCACTATACTTTTCGTGGGGTATACCCTTACTTTGTGAGCTTTTCCGCCTTTTTATTCACTTCCAACGCGATATATCCCCTCATTAGAACCCATGCGCTAACTCAAATGTTCAATATATGAAGTCTGCCACGAGAGCTTATTGGTCAATTAATAATGAAAAATTACCTTAAACCCGTAACTAATCAGAGTAAAAGTGGGCGCTATGGCGTAAGTGGTTAGTGTGTCAGATCACTGCGCATGAAGTTCTATGTTCGAGTCCCAAAAAACACCAACAAGTTTTTTTCACGTGAACATCTGACAAACATCCGAGAGCATTGTTGTCACGAGAAAGCTTCTCAAAACAAATTGCCCTTCGGATACTTCACTTAACTGTAGGTCGCTTCCATTCGTGTGAAAAATATAAACGCACACAACACGAGTGATAGCGAGAAGCTAAGCCCAGGCACTTAAAAAGCTGTTGCGCCAAATATTTGTTTATTTTTAGTTAGAGTGGAATTGATTACAAACGGTTACCGCCGCTGCAGACATTATGGAGCAGCTAATATTCCAGCCCTAGAGATGTCGCTGGACCATCTACGAAAACATCCCCGGAGAATTGCAGGAACCAGGAATAAGTTTAACCTAATTTTGGGATGAGAAAAGTTTCTGTTCTTTTGCTATCGCTTTAGGAACCATTAGGTCACTCTCATGCACACATACATACATACATACTGGGGTAGGATGCTCAGGTAGACCCTCCATCCTCTCGATCCTCCGCCATTGACTCCAACTCATCCGAAGGAATCCCTAGGCTGTTCCAGGACAGATGTTTTACTTGGTCCAACCATTTATTTCTAGGCCTACCTGATAGCACGGCAATCATGGCACTACGTGACCATAGCTCAAAGCGTAGATCGTTGCGTTCGAAAAAGTAGCTACTCTACATTGAGCGCCTCGCGTACCCTGGGGTTGCGCGCTCGATCCCTACGAGTTATTCCAGCAACACCGCGAAGGATACTCATTTCGGCAGCTTGTATCCGTGATCTTATTCTTTCGGTCACTGCCCAAATTTCATGAAACGCATGTGAAATTTAAATTTGTAGGAGCTTCGCCAATCTTGGATTGATACACTGTGGTTATAGTACCCAATGATAGGTCAGATTTGGTTCTTCTTCTTCTTCTTCCAGTATTTTTTTTATTTTTTTTTTTTTTTCTTATAAGCTTTCTTATGACAATAATTCTCTCGAATGTTTCTCAAACGTTTGCCAGAGATATAACCTTGAAAAACTATTTAATGTTTTCTGGGATTCGAAGGCAAATCAAGTAGCTGCCGAATTGGTGAGAAAGATGTCCGCCATTGATTATGAACAAGTTGAACAAAAGTTGAACAATCAATTAACACTCAACTCTGCAATCTAAGAGAAAAAGTGGACCAATAATTTTTGAACGTGGCTAGCAACAGATTAGGAGAGTCTCTGAAGAGACTCTTTTTCAGACCATCGTTACCTCCAATTTAGTCTTGATGACTATCTTCCTGATCAGAAGATTTTAAGAAATTACAGGAAAACCCAGGAAACGTTTATTAACGCTGATTCCCTCCCACCTGCCTACTGAACCTTCTTGCACTGAGGACCTTGACAATCTGGTCAACACCCTAACATCGGCACACAATGGTGCCATGTCTGAGGCCTGCCCACTCCGCAAACCTCGAAGTAAAACGAAACCACCCTGGTGGAATGCAAATCTCAGTACTCTTAGGAAAGACAGTAGGCTCCTTTTTAATATTACTAAAAGCTCCCGTGAGACGGCCGATGGGGACTCCTATAAACTGTCTCTCAGGAAATACAAAATCTCACTGAGGAAGGAGCAACGACGTTCCTGGAGACCCTTCTGCGACAGCATTGAAGAGTCCTCGGAAGCGTCCAGGTCGCGGAAAATCCTATCTGAAATTCAGCAATGAGAGGACATTGTGCTTCCATGGCTCAAATTCATCTTGTCGTGCTGTCTAAATCTGGTCTATATTCCCGAACTTTCGACCGAGGTTGAAGTTATATTCATACCTAAGGCAGGAAAGAGCTCGCACGTGGAACCGACCTATCAGTCTATCGTCCTTTCTGCTTAAAACTTTACAAAGGTTAATTGATATCCATCTTCGGCAGAGTATTAGCCCAACTTTGCTCTCGTCATACCAACATGCGTACTGCAAAGGCAAATCGGTTGAGACAGCCTTACATTCGCTTGTGCTCACCACCGAAAAGTCCTTGAGCATCAAAGAATACACCTTGGTGGCTTTCCTTGACATTGAGGGAGCTTTTAACAATGTCAAACCAAAAGCGATTACCCACGCACTCGCAAATCTGAGAGTGGATACTTCGCTCGGAGTGTTGATCAATCAATTGCTTACATTCAGGATTATTAGCACACAGCTGGCCGGAGCATCGGACAGAAGTATTGCTCGCTGCGGCACACCTCAAGATGGAGCCTTGTCACCTCTTCTGTGGAACCTGGTAGTAAATGAGCTACTGATGAACTTGGATACGTCAGGTTGCAGAGTGATCGCCTATGCCGATGACATTGCTATTGCTGCCTCCGGTAAACACACAGACACTCTCAGGGAAATCCTCCAATATGCTCTACTTCGGCTAACCAGATGGGCCTCCAAATGTGGACTGGGGGTTAATCCCCATAAATCGGAACTCGTTCTCTTCACGAGGAAATATAAAGTTCCCCTCATAGACCCTCCTATGATAAATGGCACCAGTCTCACCTTCTGTGAAAACGCAAAATATCTGGGTCTTATTTTTGATAGGAAATTAAACTGGAAAGCCGTCAAGAAAGCTAATGTAGGTCTCTATTCCTGTAAAAAGGCTATAGGTAGAAGCTGGGGTTTGAAACCTCAAATCATTCATTGGCTGTACCTGTCCGTAATCAGGCCTATACTACTCTATGGCGTGATCGTATGGTGGCCTACTCTTGACGGGGCTGTCCATCTCACCCAACTAGCTAGGGTGCAAAAATCTGCATGCACTTGCATCAGTGGTGTACTAAGAACTACTCGCTCCGCGGCACTGGTCATCTTGTTCAATCTGCTACCTTTAGATATTTTCGGCAAACAGATGGCTGCCTGTGCGGCCATCCGCCTAAAAGCCTCCTCTCAGTGGTCTAGCTGTCGCTTTGGCCACTCCTCGATCCTTGACCTTCTCAAATTCAAACACGAAAACACGGACTACACCCCGCCGATACTGAAATTTGACCGTAACTTCCGCACGAGTATCCCTAATCGGGATGAATGGAACACTTCCCTTATTGATAGCAGTTCGGTTTACTTCTTTACAGATGGCCCTAAGACGGAGGGTGGGGTGGGTTGTGGTGTTTTCTCCGAAAAGCTCAATCTGAGTATCTCGCTCCGCCTCCCTGATCATTGTAGCGTTTTCCAAGCGGAAATCATGGCGATTAAGGAAGTCCTGTCCTGGCTGAAATGTAATGTATTATCTGTCAGGGATATTAGCATTTTCACTGACAGCCAAGCGGCAATCAAGTCCCTGGAATCGTACTCCATCACTTCAAAGGCCGCCTTAAACTCTCGTTTATCTCTTATGGAGATGTCAGAGCAGTTCAACATTCACATATGCTGGGTGCCAGGCCACAGGGACATTCCAGGAAACTGCAGGGCTGACGAGCTCGCCAGACAGGATATCACTTTAAGGATTCTGCTTGACAGGCAAGCCATGGGTATGTCCTTCGCTACTTGTAAGTATCTACTAAAGCTGAATGCTATTAGCACGACCAACCTCAGATGGGAAAACGGCTCAACGTGCCACTTTTCGAGACAGATCTGGCCTAAGCTGGATCAAAAACGTAGTGCCGATCTGGTCAAGTTAAAACGAACACAAATCAGCTGCGTTGTCGGTGTTCTCACTAGACACTGCCTTATAGGCCAATACGCCAAAAGACTTGGTCTCTTCTCCAATGACTTCTGCAGAACCTGCAAGGATGAGGAGGAGGAGGAAACCATCATTCACCTCCTATGCACATGTCCAGCCCTGTCGCATAAAAGAATGCTCCATCTAGGGTCCCCCTTCCTTGACGATCTCGGCGATCTGACGACCTTAGAAGCCATGAGCATCCATCGCTTTATGAAAAGCGCCGCTTGGTTTTATTAGTCCCTGAGTAGCCTAATGGTTGATCCATGGTATCACAGAGGACCTTCAATGGTCTAAGTGTGTCCGCATTCTCATGGACAGCCAACCTAACCTAACCCAACACCAGATTAGAACTTCTTCCCACAGGCGAAATATCCAAACTCAGGCCAAACTGTAACGAAATTAGAACAAACAAGCTTCTGCGGACAACTGTTCGTACTTATGACCATGCTTACTAGTTATAACGCACTAAGAAGCTAGACACTGACACATAAAACTGGGTGGTGATGACCTCTGCGGAGGGTGTAGTGATCAAATGGCATGTGAGAATACACCCGCTTTTCTTTGTCACTGCCCGCGCTATTGTCATATGAAATCGAAGTGCTATCTAATATCGCCTTTAGAGATGCTCAATATCTAACACTAAACTGGCTTAAAACTAGTAATACGGATCCACAAGTGTAGAAATTGGCCACTCATGCTTCAACCACCTAGTTCTAGCCTCCTGTGTTAAACAAATTTTTGATACACAGTGACACAAAAACAAACAGTGATTGCCTTTGAGTGATTTTTTCTACTTATCTATAATCCACTTGACAGTGTCTATCGTAGAATGGACTTTCTTATTCACGTGTTTTTGCTCTGCATTGGTGATTGATAACTGCTTTCAGTAGGTTGCACACGATGCGTTTTAGCACTTTCCTCTTTATGACTGAAGGTTTGTCGGGTGGTTTGCTTCCCTTCCGCAACAATACCAATCGCTGGCGATACACTTCCTTAAGAAAAGTGTCCTATTTTTTAGGCAACTGATCCACATCCGACATGTTTAGTATCCCATCAAATCGTAATTCTTTGTTATTTCGAAATCTTTTCATCGGCATTTAGTGGCAGGTACCTAGTATGGATTTCTCCAGCTCTTTGCACTTATTCTTATCCATTTACTATTGTCGATGTACTAAATTCCCTCCTTTGCTGTATTGACCAGATCCATTCAGCATAATTTTCAATAACCGGATTATTCTTTATGAGAGTTGCGGGGATAAGATGCTCACGTGAACTCTTAATCCTTTGTCATTAACTCCAACTCATCAGGAGGAATCGGCAGATGTGTGGATGACGGAGTTAATCCATGGATTCAAAGTGGTCGCATATCCGATTACTACAGCGGTGTTTCGTGTTTTGTATAATGTTTCTTGCTATCATTGCTTCTCATACTTTAGTGCTATGACTAACTGACTGAGTTGCCATCTGTTCTGCCGCATGAGCTGCAATTTCTAATTAGGCCTGAGTAAAAGCTTGATTCTGTATCCCAACTTTCCATTATTCTCGATCATCCTCAGGCTGATTTGACTAGAATCTGATTTCATGGAACAAAATGGCAACGTATGTGCATAATCACTGCCAATAATTTAATATCTGACGGGCCACTTCAATTATATATAAGTTAACATAATCAAGTTGGAAATGTTAATAAATACACCCCTATTACTAAAAGCGGTATATAAATGTTACACCTTCATTTAGAGCGCAATCTAATTAACACCACAACAAATAAGGGAATCAACTTGTAAATTTTCTGAAACAATATTTTGGAAATGCAAGAATGCAAATAAGGCCCACCAACAAAACAAGTTCTCTCCTAATAAATTAGCACTTTCTACTTGTACTGCGCCCTGTTACTCGAACCCGGCAAAAACCACAAATTGAAACAAAGTTTCGTTGAGTTAATTGATGTGATTAAAACTTCTCTAGACTGGCGTTTGCAACAGAACCAGCAGATCGACATAGCCTTAGTAAGCAAACATAATTTCAATTCGCAACCACCAGAAAATTGCCATGATTAAAACGTAGTGTTGCAAAAACCAGAAGGGCGCTACCACAACACACTCGTACCTTTCCCAAGGAAGTGCCGAAAAGTGTATAGCGCTCCAACGGAAGTGACAACGATGTATGCTGCCATTTCCGTACAGCGGAAATCTCACTCGACACGTTGAGAAATGTTTACTCGGTCGGTGGCTGCCGTCGGCATGTGCAAAGCCACAACCCCAATATTATCTCCATGCTTGGCTCATTGCATGAGCGGTTGCAACGGAGGAGCAACTCAAGCAAAGCAGCACCTGGAACCACTTTCGTAATCAGTGGGATCATTACGTGGAACTATGCGAGTGTGCCTCTCAATTTAAATGTCGCGGTCTGGGAGTCTTCGTATGTAGGTATATTGGCGTTTACTATATAATTAGGGGCACTTTATGATGCATCTTGTAGATAAGGCTTTGCTAACGGTATCGGTATTGTTGTTCCGAGGTTTGCTTTGTTCTACTACTGCGAAAATCCGACTGCCGATGGAGCAGGTTAGGTATCATCACTTCTGAATGCAAACAAATTTATAAGACGCGTAGTACATAAGCGAATTAGAAATTGCATACATCAATCGCGATATGTCATTAATTGATTTAATGCCTAACCAATAGCCACAATTGAAAGAGTCCAACACCCTTCCTCTTGCCATATTTTCCTTCAGCTATTTGTATTTCTCACAACCTAAGCGACGTACAAAGACGTCTCGGAAATGTTATCGCTGACAATCAAAGTCCATTAGGGCAGGAAATGACTGGCTATTCACTGGTTCCGGTTCGGTATTCCTATGACGTAGCGTCGCGAACGCATATAGATCTAAGCTCTATCGATGTGACTATTTTACGGGGAAACGTATATAAATAACGCACAAGGACTCTGAAGGGAAAGACGAATAATATGTTTCATAAATGATACCCGACCTTGAGTGATTCTATTGTATACTAGTTTACACAGGAAAGCGAGTATGTGTAAGCAACATTACTGTCCATTAAGCATTGATGTGGAAACAAAGTCCACCATTGATCATCGGTTTTCACTGGAATGAGTCTCGTCGTTCAATTTGTTCTTCTATTGGCGTGTGCTTATTCGATAAATCAATGAAATAGCTATGGTAGTTGTTTTAATTTGTTTTGCTGTACACACGGCACTTGCATTGAGCTCAAATAAATGCAGTAAAAAGTATTGACAAGTACGAGTCGAGCTTTGTGTGTTATCGTTCCGGACCAAAATATGTACAAAGTTTTGGTTTTGGTTTTTGCTTGGCTATCTACGAGTTTATGTACTCATATAATGTGAAATTTATTTCATAAGTTTAATTTAAACTTTTACAGGTGATCATGCAACTGGGATACAGGTGGCGTCCCTACAACGAGCACCTGACGTATGGCTGGACGTTTTGGACGATAATGGGTACCGCATTAGTGGAAAAAAAGCCGAAAACTTATGCGGCCCGTTCTCGAATCCACAGAGGCTTATTCGAGATATTTATTTCAATGGAACAGTGCTTCTCAAGTGCGAAAAGTATCTGGGATCTATGGACAATAGCGAAGCCACCTGTGATGACGACATCAACATCGCGTAAGCGAAGAGTAGATGAAATGATGAGAAAACTCTCCTATCTTCTGTTCCCATTACCCCATATTCTCCGGAGTAACGAAGTACTTATCCAAGAGTAATGAAATTCACCACGGTGTTTCTAAATGGGCCAACACGTATAAACTTTAGTCCAATTTTTTCACAAGATAGATAAATACGATGTTAGGGGGTGTCATCATATGACGACACCAGAAGAATATGAGTACAAATAATAAACGGCATTTTAAAAAAATCATTTGTATTTGTAAAGCTTTTGTGTCCTTTATGGTGATGTTTGACTGCCGTAAATAGAACATGGCCAAATCACGACGAAAGCTTAGTTGGGTCATCTTAGCTGCATTTGAATGAGCTCGTGCCAGCAACCGGGAGTTCTGGACAGATACATCTAACTTCCATGTGAATAATACCCACCAGCACTTTTTTCCGCGGATAGATATGCGATGTTCATTAATAGTATGGTCTGGTCCATTCGGACGGTACCTCCCATGTTCTGGTTATAATTTCGAATGGCATAAGGGATATTAACAGAAACATTTTTTGTTTGCTCTTTAGGTATCTTCTAACAGTGTTTTGGGGATCAACTGCGAAAGATGTGGGGCCAACTGGGACAACAGAATTATGCTTCCACCGCATCGGATCAAAAATATGGTAGTGCCACTGTAATTTAAAGTGGGAATTTCGGTTGAGCCCCTTTCCATCTTTTGCTTGGTTTTTTTCTGATTAGTTCTTTTTGTACAAATTGGATAAAACTTCTGTTCTCTCCACCTTCAAACTTGCTGATGCCAACAGTTGATTCCGAGAGATGGGTCTACATTCAGGATAAAGCCCGATTCACCCGAATCTTCATCTGTCAGATCGTTGACTGGGGGTGGCTCAATATAAACATCCTGAATTTTAGGCAAATTTTTGAAAGAAATGAAAAACAAGAAATGTACACAGATTCTCCTAGTGTCATCATATGACGACAGTCAATTGTATACGCAAATAACAATCCCCAAAAGTGCACTACTACACTTTTATATTTGCACATCTATTACACTACTTCTGCTTATTCTAAATATATAAACTTTCAAATACATTAAACGTTAATTGTTGTATTTATTACTCCTTTTCTTGATGAAGCTATTATGTTAGCCATTTTTCACATACAGGGTGTCCCAGTTAAGCAGTGTAATCCTTTAAGAGGAGATGCTTGAAGTTCCGCCGAACAAAAAATGTTATGGCAGGGGGTGTCTATTCTCACCACATTTCAAGTTATAGCCCATTAAAGTGGGTGACCTCTTATTTGGAGGTGTAACCACTTTAAAAGCCATAACTTCTAAACTATTATAGGTACAAAAATAGTTTTATACATTTTGGAAAGACAATTTAGTAGCGCATACAAGTTTCAAACGCAGTGGGTACAGCTGTGCAGCTACAAAAAAGTTATGGCTCCTTAAACTCAAAATAACGAAAATTTGTTGTTCCATTTTTTAACGTACAATACTTTTTTCTCAAAATTTTTACTTAATATTTTATTTTTTTATTAAATTTTTATCCCAAAAAAATTTCATTAAATTTAAACTTTTTTACGTACGATCAACAGAAGTTGTAGTAAAAGCCATTTTTTGTCAGACAAAAGCTTTTGCTTTTGTCAAAGCAAAATTAAGTGAGAATAATAAACTAACGTACCTATGAGCAATGCAGTTAACAGTTAATTGTCGAATAGGAAAGAAAACCGTAACAAAGAATTATCACAGATTTGCAAATGTACCATCATTTTGTTTCAATTGATTTACAATCGACATTTTGCTCTGTAAGGTAACAGCCGATCCCCACAAAATGTATTCAAAACGTGAATACGCGGAAATAGTGTTTGTATACAACACAATAGTGTTTGTTCTGCAATGGAAACGCTTCATTGGCAAGATTGGAGTACCAACGACGATACCCAAATCGTAGAACACCATGTAGTGAGATGTTCGCTGATGCGTATCAGCGCCTTTTTGATACTGGGTCAGTTGCACCAAATAAAAGGGAACGATATTCAGACGCAGCGGCGGCAGAAGTTCAGAGTGGGATTTTGCGTGCTGTGGAAGTTCAGCCTTCAGTCAGCGTCCGCAGACTAGCTGTGCAGTTAGAACTTCACAGAACCAGGATTCACATAGCTCTACAGAGTAATAGACTACACCCTTACCATTTAACACCGGTACAGGATTTACTACCAGGAGATGCACAAAGAAGAGTGGAATTTTGCCAATGGCTACTGCGCAAGCAAGCAGAAAACGGGCACATCCTCAATAACATTCTGTGGACTGACGAAGCTTAATTCACAAGAGATGGGGTAACAAACCACCATAATTTGCACCAATCCCCATTTAATACGCACAACATCCGTTCAAAGGTAAGAATTTAATTATTGTAAACAACTTCTTTAAAATGTGTTGCGGTTTAGCGTAAATGTTTGGGCTGGATTAATAGGAAACTCTTTAGTAGGCCCGCACGTTCTTCCACGAAGAGTGAATTCCCATTACTACCTGGAATTTCTTGGAGAACGATTGCCGGAGCTCCTTGAAGATATTCCTCTTTTACAAAGAAGGGCGATATTCTTTCAACAAGATTGAGCACCTTGTCATAGTAGCAGCGGAGTAACTTCGTTCCTCAACCATACTTTTAACGAACAGTGGATTGGTCGATTTGGCCCCAACCCTTGACCACTTAGATCTCCTGATACAACACCCATGGATTTCTTCTTCTGGGGTGCTATGAAAGAAAAAGTTTATTTTAGAAAAATGCCGAGTCTGGAAGAGCTCCAAGAAAAAATTAGTGCCGTTTCAGAAGAAATAAGAAGAAGTTTGCTGCTCGTTAGTCTGCCATCCAAAATGCTTAAACGCGCCCGAAAGTGTATTCAAATGGAAGGAAGGCACTTCGAACAATTGCTATAAACGTTCCATAAACTGTTCTGTTTTAAGACTAATTCAGTAGGTAACTACACTTCTTTCTGACCATTTTTGTCTGACAAAAAATGGCTTTTACTAAAACTTCTGTTGATCGTACGTAAAAAAGTTGCTTAATCTAATTTTAAGGAAATTTGTTAGGGATACAAATTTCATAAAAAAAAAATATTAAGTAAAAACTTTAAGAAAGATGCATTTTACGTAAAAAAATGAAACAACAAATTTTCATTATTTTGAGTTTAAAGAGCCATAACTTTTTTGTAGCTGCACAGCTGTATCCAATGTGTTTGAAACTTGTACGCGCTACTAAATTGTCTTTACAAAATGTATAAAACTATTTTTGTGCCTATAATAGTTTAGAAGTTATAGCGTTTAAAGTGGTTATACCTCCAAATAAGAGATCACCCAATTTGATGGGCTATAACTTGAGATGTGGTGAGAATAGACTTAAATAACTGAATTTGCTATAACTTTGAAACTGAACAAGATTTCCTAAAAATGTTGCTAAATATTTTTTTGGAAATACTTCAGAAAATATACAGTTTAAAAATTATCAATTTTTTAAGCACTGTTACTTTTTGGCAGAGTCCTAAACACGACCTTTTATTCCTTACCTTATGTTTTTAGTATTTTTACAGGGCTATATTTCCCTTGTATTATTCCAGCAAATTGAAGTTTATATTTTTTTATTTTTATATAAGGGAACCAAGTCAAAATCGTTGCTGTTGTTCAGTTTAAAAGTTATAGCAAATTCAGTGATTTAAGTCGTTCAAAACCATAAAATAAGCTTTGAGCTCTTTGAGCTACCTCTAAATAACATATTTGATTTCGTTTTAAGGGCTTATTACAAGTTTAAGAAGCCAAACTTTCAGAAAGTCGTGGCGCACCAAAGAAAAAATATGTTCTAAAATTCTCATACATTTTTGGACCAATCTACTCTACACCGCAGTTGTGCGTCCAGCACTCAGATATGGTTCACAATGTTTTACAATGTATAAAACGCATGAGAGGAAAATAACAACAGCTGAAATGAAGATGCTTCGCATGACAGCAGGAGGGACAAAGCCTGATCGAATACGAAGTTGGAAGATCCGTGAAAGCCATCATCCATCATAATTTTTTAAACAGCTCATCTGAACTATTCCAAACATGCACCAGATTTTGGCAAGGAGGTGTGCTCTCATATACTCGTCATTTCTTCAATACTGGAGAAGATACTGCGCAGGAGTAAGGCAAGGATGTGCTTTGAGCTCGAGTTTATTTGCTCTCTTCATTAAAGATATAGTCGATTTTCTGCCAGGAGGTGTAGAGTATGCGAGTCTACTGATTAAAGCCCTTATGTTTGCAGACGATATAGTGGTGCTGGCTTACTCACCTGAATCTATGCAACTTATGACGAATCATCTATATGACTTCTGCAAAATGTGAAATCTGGTGGTTAATTTGAATAAGTCGCAAAAAATTACATTCAAAAGCGGGAAAGGCAGAACCTGTTCAAACGAGAAATGCCACTTTAGTGGAGAAACAATTGCAGTAGGAAAGGATATAAGTACCTCGAAGTGTGCCATACTAGCAATCTTAATATGGAAATACATTTTTAGGAAAAAATAATGAAGTCAAAAACAACCATCAATGCAGTCTGGAGGAAATGTTTCATGAACAAAAATATTGCTCGTAGTAGCAAATATAAAATGTTTAAAGCTGTATCGGAATTAAATCTTTTATGCGCCGCACAAGTTTTGGGGGTACAGGCCATATGGAACAGTGGATAAGCTACTTCTATACTATCTTAAGAGAGCATTTCATCTCCCACCTAACACGCCAAATAATATGGTCATGTTGGAAACAAGGATATCACCACTTTTCGTGAAAACGCTAAAACTGTAGGTTGATTACGTGCTCGAAGTTATAAGCATGCCAGATTATCGACTACCAACAAAAGCAGCTCTACACACAATACGACAAAAAATGCGATGCTACAAGGAATGGATGGAGCTAGCTACTGGATGAGGGGTAGAGCTGAGTCTCGAAAATATTGTAAGCTGAAAGCACAAACTATACCAGCACGTTGCAGTTGTGAATGAACTAGCCAGAGCAGCATTTGTAGGCAAAGTGTTACGGTCGAAGTATGGAATGATTTATAGCCGATAACGTCACAATTTGCAGCAAAAAAACGATTTTCGCGATGGGCGCAGTATTGAGCAAATAGCGACGGTACTGAATCTACGAGGAGAGCTTACTAAATGAAATTATACACCACCGAAGACGTTTTGGATGATGTAGACGTCGTCCAAAAAGCTTCATTCGCTCGGCTACCAAGTAAATGGACAGCAATGCTTCACCAAAGACGGTCTTCGAATCACAACACATAGCTGATGCATCGCTGATGCCAGAAAGCTTAGTCTGTACAATTGGAAGGAGCGTGCTCGTGACCGACGAGGATGTCTTAGGTCGGGAGTCCATTAAATAAGTATTATAAAAAAAAAACAATAAGTAACTCTACTGGGTACCAGGACATGTAGGAGTGGAGGGAAACGAAGCAGCGGAGGAACTGGCAAGAAATGGCTCAGACACCCCGTTCCTTGGACCGGAATCTTTTTGCGGGATAGGACCCAATGAAATACGGGAAGAGCTGAGAAAAGAAGAAGAGAGCAAATGGGCTAAATACTGGGACGATATCCCCCGATTGAGACAGGCGAAAGAAATCCTGGGGAATTACAACCGGAAAAGAAGCAGAACATGCCTTAGGGTCAACAAAACTCGACTCCCTATCCTGACATGTACACTTATGGGTCACTGCAGACTTAAGGAGCACCTTACGAAACTGGGAATAGAAGGGAATGGACACTGCAGATTCTGCAGGTACCTCGCAAAAGCACCAGCACACCTTCTTATGGAATGTGAAGCTCTAATACATAAAAGAAGACATCACCTAGGTGTATATAGTTATTGGTTGGGAGCGACAACGGAGAAGAAATCAAACGAGAGCGAAGCAGAAATAAAACGACCGTATTCTTTAAGTGGCAATGAACAACTCTCAATTTTATTTATCAAAAATCAAAGTGGTGTTTATCTTATGCAGACATAATTCTTAGAACGGGAGTGCATGCAGCTGCAAATGATCAAATGATGCAAAGCTGCATTTTTGCAGTGACATGCATCCAGTGCATGGCGTAATCTTATCTTAAGGCATGCATCCAGTGCATGGAGTAATCTTAGCTTAAGGCATGCATTTAGTGCATGGCGTAATATTATCTTAAGATACTTTTATTAGGATAATGAAATTGTTCTAAGAAGAGGAGAAGATTTAATTACTGGAATAGTTCCTCAAATAAGGTATTCCAGGAATTATTTATACGTAACAATATCTTCTATCAGAGATGGATCTGCCTTCGCTGGATCCACTTCAGATACTTCGATTCGTCAAAGCAATTGGACTGGAAGAAGTGCCCTAAGTCGAGCATACGATCGACAAGATCCCTGGTTTGGGGGGCGTCATCGTCATCATCATCACCATCATCATACGAACAAAAAAAAAAAAAGCACCGGGCCACGAACTGGGAAAAAATTGCATTGAGCGATCACGCAAGGACATTAAGCTCTTGGCAACAACACTTGGCAAGTTTCTGCTTCTATTACGCTTGAAAATGGTATTATAATTGAGAGATCTGATAGACCTACGTACCTCTAATGTTTCAGAAAAGAAAACCACGTCTATTCTGGAAAGTATCAGGCTTCAATGGAGTTGTCAACGTGATACTGCAGGTTCTCCGTACACGATCGACATGCACAACAATGGGGCTAAAGCGTCGGTTATTGCACGTAAAAATCCCAATGGGTGTGGAATGCGGGAATACGAGCAGCAGAAGCTCTCTACTACTTACTGAATAAAGATCTTAGCTTATACATTTGAGGTACATATAGCAGACGCTGGGCTTATCTTCTTGTTCTCACATCGTGTTATAAAGGACTTTGGAAAGGGTTGTCATCATAATATTCTATAACAATTGCCATTTTAAAGATATTTCAAACGCAATGAATTTTACCTATTACCATCAGACCTCTGCTCTGTAGTTTCTCCAGCGTTTCCATATATGTATTTGCTGCTCCACCCAATGCAAGAAAGCCATATCGAAGCTCATAGGAGCGCATAGTTCACTTGCTGCAATACCGGTTGTGGTGTGTACTTTTTTAAATAGAATAATGCAAACAAGGTACTCTTAAGATTACGGCAAAGATTTGTTATGCGAGTGTCCCATCTAAAATTGCAAATGGGAAGCAGAACGCTTCTGTGAAGAATTACAGCAGTTCGTTCGTGTGGATTATAAATAGAAGTGTATCCTTCTCGATACACCATAACTTCCAAGAATTTTGAGCTGGGATTGGCGATTGGTGAGGTAATCTAACAGTCCGTTCGCCTATGTTCCACTTATTCCTACCCTGTATGCAGCTTCCAACAGCTAACGATGGGCTAATGTGTCGAACGCTTTACTGAAATCGATGAACATAACCAAGACGTGATGATTTCGTGAATTCAATAACAGAATGCCGTTCCACAAACGTCTTGCGCCTTCCCACAACAATATCTTCCAAACATTTTTCGACAATAGGTAGAATTAAAATTGACCTGTAGTAGTTTTTATTCCTTCTTTGTAAATCCGACGTTCAATTACCGTCTTGAGTGCTTTAATATAAGAGTCTTCCGAAAAACATCAACCTATCCCAAGCACTTAATTTATACCAACTAGCTTTAGCTTAAAAGATCATATGTACATGTACAGGTACATACATACCTACTTATATACGTATCTATACTCAATGCACATAACCTCAAGTAATCGTCCTTGCGGGCTGTTTCAATTGTGTTCTCCGCGTTGAACCGCAGTTCATACCCTTCGCCCTTATTTGATTGTCCCATTAGGTTTGTTTACCAAATCTCTCGCTCTATTTATCTAGTAATCCAGAAAAGGGTTCAACTGAAGCCATTAGAGCCACTTCCATCCCTCCATCCAAAAACCATTCGCCGTCATCGTTCTCGTCGTTTCTCGAAAGCGCTAATCCCATTAACTAAATAAATTCATAAATAATTCACCAAACAATAATTTCCAATGTATGCCGCAATACATGCCTTCTGCGGATTATCGTTAGGATATTTATCTTTCCTCTACGGGACGATGGCTACACTAGCCAGCCTCATAACTGTTTACACATGTATGTAACTATGTAACATGCAAATAACAAACTCAACCATATGTCGCTCAGTCGTCCAAATAACCCCTAGCAATCGCTGCTGAACACACAACGAACACGAGAAACAACTAAACAAATGGCTTCATGACGTTCATTTTGCGAGAGGCAATCCTTTTTTGGAGCAAAAAAAAAGGAATCAACATTTGACATGAGTACAAATGGGAACTATAACTGTTGTGTCTCCGTTCTGTACAGCCGTCCTTCTTTCTCATTTTTCTTCTCCTATGTGTATGTGGCATTTTGGATTTCTCATTTCTGCTTTTTTTCGAACTGTTTATCGAGTTTGAAAAATAGATACTCAAAACAACCACCACCCACATGGGTGCCATTTGAAAAATGGACCCCTAAACCACTGGCTTATGATGGCTGTATAAATTTACCCACATGAAATGTGGGCACACATGTCCTTATTTTGGGGGTACACCAGCAGCAAATGAATTTAAAAGGAAGACTGACTAACGAGTTTTTGCTTAAAGCTTCGAAGCTTCAGAAGTCGAAATTCAATGAGACAGACAAGTGTTTACCTCTGACCCTAGAAGGCAGAGAAGTCATAGCAAACCATCAAACCGTAAAAAACTGTTGTGTGTTGGGAGAAATTTAGCCAAAGTCATACTGTACGCGACTAAAATTTGAGATCCTTTCACTAAACATGACTCAAAATAGGCCGATGTTAAAATGGTATTGAAACTTTTTTCACAGTGTAGCAAATTAATAGTCGCTTAGTGTATTCCCTCATACTCAGAAGTCATTTCAAGTGAATAACTGGATTAAGTGACGTCTGTTCATTTTGATAAACCCACACCCACACATCTAGGTATACTGATAAAATATGAGGGCCTAGAATATAAAGGATCAAGAAGGATAATTCAACACAATGGATAAGGAGTCTTGCTTACGAAATGAAAGCGGTTTTTCGGTTAAGGATTTGCTCTTCTCTAGGGAAACCAAATAAAAGCTGGAGAAATGACGTAAAAATTAATTCTTCGCAAGGAGCACAGCTCTAAGGAAGCAAAAAAAAAATAAATAAATAAGGAACAAATTTTGAAAATTAGATTTGTCTTCCACAAATGGATATCCACTGAGAAGGAAGCGACGACATCTTTAACAATAAAGTATACCATACGCCGTGTGTAGGTACTTTGTGAGTATTTGCCCCAAAATAATCTTTTTTCCGTTTCCCTTTTTTCTTGTATTCTACTGAAGTATTTTACTTTTCGCTTATTCAAAAAGGGACAAAGGGTGTATGTACACGTTGGGGGTGTTTAAACATATTCGTATGCTTGCATGCGCATTCCCTAGTCTGGGGAGTAAGAAATATTAACACACAGAGAACGTATGGAAACAGCTTAGATTCGTCTTCACAAATTGGATCAACAATAATAAATTCGAAGGATACGACGACGATGGATGCATTCTTTCGTATTTTTTTTTTTTTTGTATTTTGGAAACGCGGGACAGGATAAATTGCAGGAGGGCAAATTTGTGTGGAGTTTACTCTGATCAAAGTGTATCGATAGCATTCGTCTGAAAGGATTTGAGAACGGTTACAGATGGCAAAATAAAATGCAAGAGCAATAGGTTTATAGGGAAATCTAATTTATTCGCTGACATATTGCTAAAACGTTTGAGATAAAAGTATTTGAATAGGAAATTGCAAGAGAGCACAACCTTAAATGGGTAGCAATCCCATTAGCGTCACTTAAGTAATCCCCGGCGTTTGATTTCCATGTTCATAGATTCAAGGTGTGCTGGGGATATGGGGACTAAGATCACTATATAAAGCAAGGTTTCTTTATACTTAAACTCTGATCTTTAGACACTCAATGCTATAGAGTAGAATATATGAACAAAAATAAGAACAAGGGCTGTTTTACATATATCTGGCATCGAATACAAGTTTTTTAGTAGATTTCAAAATATCCGAAGTGTACTGAACTCAATGAGAGCATTCATATTTGTTTGGCATTAGGCGTGTTTTGGTGAGGATTATGCAAAGCAAAGTGAAAGCTTCTCAACAAAACGATTCACAGTCAATCTGGTTTATAGCTTCTTTTTTATTATTTGAAGATTGGTGATTGAATTGAAATTGAAGTGAAAAGTATGAAGGTTAGGTCAGGTTAGAGGGAAGAGCACCTAGGTGCTTTTCACAGAGGCCAAATTGTCCATTGTGTTTCCCTTTATGTTGTGGAACCTGTAAAACCTGTCTCTATCTATCAGTCGGTCCATTGGCCAATTACCCTGAGCTCTTTATAAATCGTATCATGTTCTTTAGTGGAGCTTGTCCAAGATCACTAAGATCTTCAAAGAACCTGTTGCTCAAGTGGTATAGGCGGCGGTTTTGTAGATTTGGGCCGTCACACAGCAAGTGTTTGATACTTTCTATCTCTTCCGCATCTTAACAGCTCCTGCAGTGGTCGGGTGCGTTGATGCCTAGTCGTATGGCCATTTCCCCTATCGCGCAGTGTCCTATAAGTGCACCTATCAAGATACGGACTTATTTTTTACTCATTGCCAGCAGGCTTTTGGTTCTTCCTTCATTCAGTATGGGCCATAAACTGCGAGATATGATACAGTCGCCTCTTGTAATCCATACGGAGTTAATCAGTTCTCTTGAGGTCGATTTTTCTTTTTAGTACACCAATAGGAACTTTTACTGATGCCTGAATCTGTTCTATTTCCAATTCTGATCCCCTTCTGGCTAGTTCATCTGATATCTCATTCCCTTCTATATTACTACGTCCGGGAACCCAGCAGAGGTGTGTTGCATATATTGTTCAGTGAATTTCGGCATCTGGAAACTGCTTTTGATTTAACTCTCACGCTGTCTTGTGCCTTTATTGGCGCTTGACTATCTACGAAGATGGTAATCTTGGAAGGATTAAGTTTTTTTCTGTGAATGGTCTGTGGTGCACTTTCAATAGCGAAGCCTTTGGCTTGGAAGATACTGCAGTCATCTGGGAGCTTGTATGAGTCGTTGATATTGAGTGATTCACAGAGAACTCCAGACCCAGTTCCTGTATCCGTTTTAGACCCGTCTGTATAGAGCTGAATGGCCTATTCATTAGTTAATATGTTGGAGTCCCACTCTTGTCTTTCGGGAATAAACATGGAATAATTCTTATTGAAGTCTGTGTAGGGTATGACATAGTTACTTGCTCTATCGAGATCTATTCTGTATCTTCATAGTGTAGAACCATGTCCATAGGAGCTATGCTTCCACGAGTCCGATTGCTTGGGGCGAACCATGTTTTTGGCCGCTGTGCTTCGAATATACTCACCCAGAGGGAAAATGTTTAACTTCACCTCCAAACTTGCTTGCGATGTTGATCTATGTGCTCCTGTTACATTTATGCATGCCAATCGTTGTACCTTAGTTAGGTTTACTAGATAGCTGGTCTTGTCTGTTGCATTCCACCATACAATGCTACCATAGGTAAGTATAGGTCTGACAATTGCTGTATACATCCAATTGATTATGGACGGACACAGGCCCCATCGTTTACCAAAGGTTTTCTTACAAGCGTAGAATGCGCATAGTGCTTTCTTTGTTCTTTCTTCTGTGTTCTTCTTCCAGGTAAGCTTCGAATCTAGGATTGTTCTGAGATATTTTGCTGTTGGAGAGAGTTATAGAGGAGTTCCATTCAGTTTTGGGAGATCAAATTCATCTATTTTCCTTCGTTTGGTAAACAGATTCAGTACTGTCTTTGTCGGATTAATACCTAGGCCGTTTTGTTCTGCCCAGGAGGATAATTCTTTGAGTGCACATTCCATGAGATTACTGATGGCAGGTAATTATTTCCCACTGGTCATGATTACTATGTCGTCTGCATATGCAACTGTTTTTATTCCTTTGGTTTTGAGAATCTTAAGAATTTTGTTAACGACGAGGACCCAGAGCAAAGGAGAATCTACTCCTCCTTGCGTGGTTCCTCGTGAAAAGTATGAAAAAGTTGTGCTTAAATTTATAAAATACAAATGAATCATTTAATTTGAATAAAAAAAGCTCTCTTCAGCGCCCTCTGAAATTGATTGTTCCAAACTATACATCGCAAGTCAGTTTTGACTGGAGAAAAAAGCTAAAGTGATTGCCAGACATTTT
This sequence comes from Brachypalpus laphriformis, assembly GCA_945910035.1. Taxonomy (NCBI): domain Eukaryota; kingdom Metazoa; phylum Arthropoda; class Insecta; order Diptera; family Syrphidae; genus Brachypalpus; species Brachypalpus laphriformis. The sequence goes on along the minus strand of OX246754.1, from coordinate 193,474,530 downwards.
TTGTTGTTGTACTCCGTGCTAAATCTTACTTCAGTGAGAAGCTTTGAAAGCCATTCATATTCAATTTACAATTGTATTACATGTTATTATAATTATATTTTTACGGTACAGATTTACAGAAAAGGAAAAAAAAATAAACCATTTCATAATATATATATTTTTTAATAAGTTGGTCTTGCGAATTCAATGTCTGCTTTTTTAAATATTTTCAAATTTAATTAATTTTTCACATTATTAGGCAGTTCATTAAATAACGTAAATCCCCTATATATCAGTGAATTTTGTGATTTAGCACTTAATAAATTTGGCAGTCTTATGCTTATTATTATGCATATTTCTTAATGAATATGGTTGTACTTCTCTAACATACATTACATATTTTGATAGATACTTTGGCATTAAGTTATATTTAATCCTATACACGAAAACTAATACATTCATTACAATTCTTTGTTTAACGGACAACCATTTCAATGTGTTTAACATAACATTAATGGACACATATCTATTGCACTTTAAAATACACCGCATAGCTTTATTTTGAAGTAATTGCAGCCTTTGTATCATTGTATCGTTACATAAAAAAAGAACAGTTGAACAATACTCGAAGTGTGGCTTAACTATCTCATTGAAAATCTTTATTGCACTTAATGTAGAAACCTCATTCCTAATTCTCCTTAAAAAACCTATTTTTTTAGCAATTTTTTTTACATATATAAGCCGTATTTTATTATCGCTCATGATCCATATGGATCATTGATTTCTATGCAATACAACAACAATACGAGATCTTGCTTTCTATCAGGATCAATTTCGTGATCTAGATTTTTTTTTTTATTCCTTGGTAGGTTACACAACCACACTACAAGACACAAGGAAAATAATTTCGTTGATCAAGATCCGGATCGTTTTATTTTCGTCCTGTGATCTATATGGATCTTGAGTGATAATAAAATACGGCTATAGTCAACCTGATTTGCGAAACTGAGTTTACTGTCAATAATTATACCTAAATATTTTATCTCGTCGACCCTCTCAATAGCTTCGCCGTCAATTATAATTTGGAAATTGAGACAAAGCTAAGGTTATATTAATTAATGTTTCCTCGATTGGCGGACAAATCGCAACTTCCCACTTAATGCACTTCCCACACTTAATGCATCGAAACTTGATTCTTTATGTGACGGCACATAGGCAAACTGTGACTAGTTAGCAGTTCTTGTCATTCAGGACTTTTAGGACTAGCAATAAACCACTAATAATTTACCGCCCGCCTTGTGGGGACGCGGCCCTAAGACCGCATAAAGGCACGACTTTAGCGCGAGACCTTGAGAGTGATATCGAGTCTGTCTATTTAAGAGTGTGCAGTCAGGGCAATATGGTTGTCACCAAATTCGGCTTATTTTCTTAAATACCTACATCTCTACCCTGCTATTATAAAAGGAAGTTAATATTTTCTTTGTCCGATGCTTATCGATAAGCGGTTGGACGGATTATAATGATTTTTTTTTATTGATTAGAAAATCTCTTGGTTCGTATAAAGCTCTTTATTCGGATTTGAATTTGAAATACCACGAAAAGACAAAAGAAAGCAAATAACACAAACAACATCAACTCGAAATTGAATAAAATTAGTTTTGTTATTTAGAACTTTTAAAGATGCAGACTTTAAGCCCAAAATCATATTTCTACGTTATATATTGAATATTGACAACGGGAGATACGATTGAAGCAGCAACCAGAAAGCTTCAACATGCTATTAATAAAGTCCACCCTTGGATGAATTCTTGGCGTATTGTGCTGAACGAAAGCAAATCTACTCACGTCAACTTTACGTACAAAAAAGTGGATAGATTGCCTGTATATCTAAACCCGGCTCAAATACCCTACGCAAACGAAGCAAAATATCTAGGAATGACTCTAGATGTCAAGCTCAAATGGAAATCGCACGTGAAAAAGAAACGCGACGAACTTCAAAACAAATACCGACAAATGTACTGGCTACTCGGAAAACATTCGAAGTTGAGCCTACGTAACAGACTGCTTATCTATAAGCGTCGTCGAAGAGATAACAAAATTTGCGCGTAAACACAAAGATTGTGTTCACGGCCATTGTAACCGTACTATCACTCAACTACTTGACGCGAACAATTCAATTCGTCGTCTTCAAAGGACAAAACCTTTTGACCTCGCGTCATAGCATATGAAGGTCGTGAAAAAGGCAGGAACTTTCATTGGAATTTAACCTGTCTAAAGTGCTACATTTATTTTTAATCACATACGATCATCTTTTTCTAGAATAACGATTCTCGTAAGCGAAAGTAAAACTACTGGATAAGCACTGGCTTAGTTGTAGTATTAATTTTGAGGAGAGGTGTTTTTTTAGTAAGTAAAAATCTCACACTACCATAAGCACGCGCGGTCGGGCCTTATGGTGTCTTTGGAAGATTTTTCACCTGCTCTCGGCAAAAAAAAAAAAAAAAATATAGAAGTGCTCAGCATCAAAACTATCTTTCGTTAAATTCAGAATTTAAATAATTTTTTCTTGATCATGATGCCGAATCTATACTCAGTGGTGATATTTTTTTTTTATTCTCCTTTCGCTGTCTCTTTGCTGTCTTTAAGAGCAGGGCAGACTGGCTGACGGAAAGTGGATAGTACCGTTTGTGTTTTTTTTTTCTTCTTTAGTTTCGTTTTCTGTTACACCTGGGATTTCCGATGCATATTACTTAACCATTTCCATGTTAGTTTGGCATACGTTAATTCACGCACAAAGGAAGAAGTGTCAAACTTAATCCTCCCTCAATCATTTTCGAATTCAATTCAATTACAGCAAAAACGCGAGTTTAAACTTAATTCTATTTACTTACTTACTTACTTAGGTGGCGCTACAGTTCGGGGTGAACCTGGGCCTCAACCAACAAGCCTCTCCATTTAGCTCGGTCTTTAGCTAATTGCCTCCAGTTGCGCACTCCAAGTTGGTCGAGGTCCCCTTGAACTTGTGCGCGCCACCTACGGCGATGATTCCCTCTACTGCGTCGTCCGTCGGGGTTAGATTCGAAGACTCTGCGGGCTCGAGCCTTGGTGTCTATTCGCCCTACATGTCCTAGCCATCTTAGACGTCCAATACGCAGTTTTTTGAGTAGGTCGATGTCGCTGTACAGCTCGTATAGTTCGTGATTGAATCTTCTCCTCAAAAACCCGTCATCGCAAACGGGACCGAATATCTTATGAAGAATTTTTCTCTCGAAGCGACCAAGGATATCTTCATCCTCTTTTAATAAAGTCCATATTTCAGCACCGTAAGGCAGGACTGGAATGATCAGGGTCTTATACAGAGTCTCCTTAGCTGTTCGAGATAGGGCTTTACTATTGAATTGCCCAAGCCCAAGCCCAAAAAACAGCGATTGGCAAGAGTTATTCTTCGCTTGATTTCTGCACTGATCTTGTTCTCAGAGTTTATAGCAGAGCCAAGGTAGACAAAGTCCCTTACTACCTCGAAGTTCTAGCTGCCCACTGTGACGTTTTGTCCTAATCGTCAGTGTTGGTTTTCCCTTCTTGTTGAGAGCATATACTTGGTTTTGCCCTCGTTTTTCGCTAAACCCATTTCGGCCGCTTCGCCTCAATGCTTGCAAACGCACCGGTGATAGCCCGCTGAGTTCTTCCGATAAAGTCTATATCGTCGGCGTATACAAGCTCATGTTTTCATGTTTCATGTTTTATTTATTCACATTTTTTTTTATGACTTTACAATTGGTAACCTGCGAAGCCGCATGGCTTATCTGCAGGAGATTATTCGCTGGTATTTACTTTTTAAAACAATTTCAATCATCAAAGTGAATTTTGATATGCTTTAAAAATGAGAAATCAAGAATTTATGAAAAAGATTAATATTTAATTCAAGTTACGAATTTACTTTTTTTTTTTTTTTTTTTTAAACATTAAAAGATTATTGTGTTATTTCTAATAAAAATGATTTTAATTTTCTCTTTCTGACATTGACCTGGTTTATATTTTTCAGATGTTGGGGTAGGCTGTTGAATATTCTGGGCACGGTGTACATAAGTCTTCTTTTGCCGTACTCATTTATGATGGAAGGAAGTTGATACATTCCCTCCGCTCGTCATCTGGTATTAAACTGGTGACTGATTTGAGTTCGGAAGTTCGGATTATCATAGTATTCTAGCGCCGCTGTCATTTCGTATATCTGCTTCACTTTTAGAACTCTTACATTGCTGCTTATGGTGCCCCTTCTAGATAGTAACTTAATCGCTCTATCTTGGATGTTTTGTAACTTCTCGATGTGTGTTTGCGCTGCACCTCCCCAGATAGCAGACTTGTAATAGATTGTGCCTCCGGTGTTGGCTTGTGAGTTCCGCACAATCCGTTAAAGTATAATGTTAAAGAAGTCACATGACAGCGCGTCACCTTGTCTAAAGCCTTTTTTGACATCAAAGGTCTCGGTGAGGTCAATACCGACCTTGATGGAGCAGCGAGCGTTCTCCATCGTCAGCCTGCACAGACGGACAAGTTTGGCAGGGATGTCAAAACTAGACATGGCTCTATAAAGCTCTTCTCTATAGATGCTGTCATAGGCGGCCTTGAAATCGATAAAGAGGTGGTGAGTATCGATTTGGAAATCTTGGGTTTTCTCCAGGATCTGCCGAAGTGTGAAGATTTGATCGATGGTGGACTTTCCTGGCCTGAAACCGCACTTCTAGGGTCCAATCAGGCTGTTGACAAAAGGTTTCAGGCGTTCACACAATATCGCAGAAAAGATCTTATATGCGATGTTGAGGAGACTGATGCCTCTATAATTGGCGCAGTTGAGGGGGTCTCCTTTCTTGTGGATCGGGCAAACGATGCTGAGGTTCCATTCATCAGGCATACAATCGTCTGACCAAATATTAGAAATGAGTTGGTGCATTCACTCTACCAATTCATCGCCAGCTGCCTTGAAAAGTTCGGCCGGTAAGCCGTCAGGTCCAGCAGCCTTGTTCGATTTTAGCTTAGATATTGCTATCCTCACTTCGTTTTGGTCAGGTGGACGGAAATTTTGACTATCATCGTCTATGTTGAATGGTTCATTCTGCTGACAGCGGGATGTTGGTCTTCGTCGCCGTTATACAGTCTGCAGAGGTAGTTTTTCCATATTCTCAGCACCGACTGTGATTCTACTACGAGGTTTCCATTTTTATCTCTACAGGTTTCTGTGCCGGTATTACTTCCCTGACACGTTCTTTTTCCTTTTGGTAAAACTTCCGTACATTGTTCCTGGAGTATAAACTCTCGATATTCTCACACGCGCGCTTCTCATGCTCTTTCTTCTTCTTTTGGAGAAGCCGATGTTCTTCCCGTCTCTTTTGCTCGTAGAGCTCACGAGCAGCTTTCGTCTTCCTTAGCAGCGCCGCTTTGTATGCCTCTTGTTTTGCTGCATGCACTCGCCGGCATTCTTCGTCAAACCAGGGGTTTCGCGGTGGTGGTCGAGCGAGACCCAGCACATCAGCCGCGGCGTTTCTAATGGCATGTTGGCAGCGTTGCCACTGGTCTTCGGTACTTGATGCTGGCGGCAAAGGGGTGATTGAGAGATTTCGGGATACGCGTTCAGCGAAGAGTCTGGCGGTCTCTTGCCATTGTAGCTTTTCGACGTTAAATTTTCTCACAGTAATTCTTCTTTGTTGCTCAGATTGGGATATCCGCATTCGTACCTTGGCTACAACAAGGTAATGATCCGAGTCTATGTTGGCCGCTCGGAAGGTCCGGACATCCAGAATACTGGAGGCATGCCTTGCGTCGATCGCAATATGATCAATTTGGTTGATCGTTATATGATCATTGGACCGCCATGTCTGCTTATGAATATCGAGATGAGGAAACCATGTGCTTGCTATGGTGACATTTCGCTCCACAGCGAAATCAATTAGCCTTAGTATATTATCAGACGTGGTGTCGTGTAGGCTATGCTTACCGACTGCCCTACCAAAGACGTCCTCCTTTCCTATTTTGGCGTTAAAATCGCCCAATACGATTTTAACGTCGTATTTCGAACATTGCTCGTATGTTTTGTCGAGGAGCTCGTAGAAACACTCTTTGGTGGTATTGTCCTTCTCTTCCGTGGGGGCATGAACACATATTAGGCTTATGTTAGCGAATTTAGCCTTGATCCGGATAGTCATAATACGCTCGCTCACGTGACGGAAGCTTAAGACTTCTTGCCTAAGTCTGCCGCGTATGACAAATCCGCATCTGAATAAGCGTTGCCTGTTGCCTCTGCAGCAATCACCATAGTAGATGTCACAGCTTTTCATCCTCTTTTTGCCCGGCCCATCCCATCGCACTTCCTGGATGGCGGTAATATCTGCTTTATAGCAGTGTACGGCCTCTGCTAGTTGTTCGGCTGCACGTGGTCTGGAAAGGGACAGAACATTCCACGAACAGATCCGAAGGTCGTTGTCCTTATTTCGTTTGCTGGGGTCGTCATTAGTTGAGTCATACTTATCCGAGGCTTTAGGTTGTTTCGGAACCATGAGTTTTTTACGTGGTAGGGAAGTTACCCCGACGGCACAACCCCCAACCTGGAGGGCCAATTCCTTAATTATTCCCCTAGGACGAGGGGCCGGGTACACCGGTGCCAGTGATCCACTATGTGAGTATGAGCGCTGCCGTTGGCCCATTGAGGGCTCCTCCGCCACCATCTCTATTCCAATGCCCTGACCAACATTGGAAACCATTTACCGACCTGTGATCCGAATACGTCGAAGCAGCTCGGTATTCAAGGTATTCACTAAGTTCAACCTAACTGGAACTATAGACGCCACCGTTGACTCCGTCTAGGGAATTCGTCCGCTGCCGCCTGGAACAAGAAGAAGTGCTCTAGTGGAAAAGCACTCTTCCCCCCTCTCTCATCTGCTGCCACCAAGAATCCGCCAAACGGGGTTGGTTACCCACTTCTTGGATTAAGGTACTAGGCAGCTGGCTGTCACCGCGTGGAGGTTGAGAATAGGAGCTGGTAGGCCTCAGCTGAGTGAAAACGCTTGTGTTTTCATATGATCGTATCAGGACTATAAGCACTATTCACATTTTTAGCAGCCTGACTTGCATTTTCGCCTTATTATATATCGAATAAAACTTTTATATTATATTATCGAATAAAAACTGTAAAATAAGGCGTATTTTCTCTTTGCTGGTGTCCATCTTTGACGCGCGCTCAGACATCTTTCCAAAGCCATTTAGTGTACGTCGGATAGGACGTATACAACGCGAGATACAAAGTACTAAAGCCATCTGTTGGAAAAATAATTGATTTCTTTTTACTATACCTGATATAAACTATAGTTGATTCATTTCGAGCAAAAGAGGCAGATTTTTTTAAATATATCATGTCAGAGAAAGGAGACTGGAATGTACAGGGCTATTCATTTTGTACTTTAAGATTTTAAATTTAAACAAAACAAAAAGCATTAAATTGTTTTACTTTTTTATGCTTCGGCCTATTCCACTATATACGACATCGGTTAAATGGCCGCCACGGGAGTTTTTGCAAACTTCGATTCCTGTGAGGTATTTTTCGTGAACTATTTGATTTCGTCAAATCTCAAAACTAAACCGCCGGAGAACTTTTTTTGCAATAGAATGTGAAACGTAGTTCTTTTTCATTGTAGCATCGAATATTTTGTGGATTCTTTGAATTCAGTTTTTGAACTTGTTAATTTCGTGCGCCTACTAGACGCCTCGCATAATCAAATAGGACAAATTGCTAGTTCTTCCTCTACTTTTCTGAAAAATGGATACTGCTTACTAACTAACATCATAATAGTGTGATGAAAAACAAAAAAAAAACGGCCACCAAATGTTCATCCATTGCGTGCAAATTCCTAGCTTCCTAATCTCCTCTAGCACCCCTACTTCCCAGTTGTTCCTTCAGACTGGTTTCTATAATCTTAAATATTTGGTGACAAAAACTTTTCATTTCAGCTCTGTTAATGAGACCACCAATTCGAAAACTTAACTCGTTGCGAATAAAAGTAATAAAAATGAAAAGCAGTCAACAAAGTCAATCAGCATAAGCGAGAAACTTTCGAACCCGAATGATGATGTCAGGCCATGGATAGAGTTGACCTACACGTGCACGAATAATTCAATAAAAATATGCGTACATATGTAGATTAAGAAATTATTGTGGTCATTTATATACGCACACATAACATATCTAATGAAATTTAATCATCCGCCTAATATTAATAAACCGTAGACCATAAAATCTTCACACGATACATTTGACTTCTCACATTAAGGATAGCCTTAGGGTCATCCGATATTTCATCGTGTGTATGAAATTGAAGACGTTCACTCGGTTTAGATTTGCGTTGGAAGACATTTGAAGGATATACATATTTCACTTACGTAATTACAGAGAGTAATGTATCGCAGCATAATTAAGTGTCGCCAATTAAGTTTAATATGGCTATTTGCTTTCTGCTTGTTATTTTGACAAAAGGATTCTCCAAACATAGGGGCCAATTCAGAATGCAATATCTATCGAATTATGATCTTAATTTATACTTTAGGAGAAAATATTTGGGTGGTTCGGAGAAAAACAATATTTAGATAACGGCGCATAGTAAAAATGATTCATAATTGTAATATGGGTGCTTTATGAAAAATGAATCGCAATATTCTTAAAGGCAATTAAATTTATGTAAAACTAGCTGGTTGTACCCGCGTCGCTGCGTCTTTAAATATGCGATTTCAAGTACACTTCTTTAGAGCACTCTCCGTTTTGTCATTGAAATAGTTTACCCGGTAATCCTTTATGAGGGTCGCAGGGGTAGGATGATTAGGTGCACTCTCCATCATGCTTGATCCTCTGCCGTCGATTTCAACTCATCAGGAGGAATCCCTAGATGGTTCCAGGAGAATTGTCGAACTTGATCTAACCATATATTTCTAGGCCTACCGAGGGGTCGCTAAATTGATGGCACGGCAATCATGATACGTCTTGGAAGCCGGTCTGGGGATATACGCACTGCGTGACCAAACCGTCAAAGCATAAATCCTTCCGTTCGAAGCAGTAGCTGCTCAACATTGAGCGCCTCGCGTACTCTGGTGCTATAGGTGAGAGTTGGAGTTGGAGTTGAACACTAAGTTCGGCATTCCTTGTAACAGATTGACCAAGCTCTCTCAAAATTGATCCAGCCTGACCAATTCTACAGAATAACTCGACATTACTGTTTCCATCACTCATGAATAAGAACCCGAGATACTTAAACTTATCCACCTGCTTCAGTGGGACTCTACAAACATGCAGAGTGTACGTTTACTTTCATTTCAGCATCATCACAAACGGCTACAAACCTTTCGAGTGCGCGTTGAAGTTCGGTTTAAGAGGACCCAAGGATGACCAAATCATCCGCAAAGAGAGGATGACCAAGTGTCCTTAAGTCCCCCACTTCGCAACATTCTCTGCTACGGCTGCGCTGCAGCATCCAGTCCATATATGCAATGAAGAGGCAAGGTGACGAAAGGCACTCTTGTCAGAGTGAAACCCCCACAGTGAAGGATATTGATTTACCGCCATTTACCCGAACATAGCTTCTTTAGTTTGTATACAAATACTGCGTAGCCCTTAATAAGGAACTCCAGGGTTTGCCTCTAGGAACCCTAACACATGCTTTCACAAAATACACAAAACAAGTGTATATAGGTTCAGCATACTTCCAGGCCTTCTCAAGAACTATTCTGAGAATGAATAACTGGTCGGTTGTCCTTCTATAGGGCCGAAAACCGAAACCATTGCTCATCCGCCAAACTATCCTCAACCAGAGCTCTGGAACGCATTTCTAGCACCTTAGCAAAGACTTTTCCACTGAGACTTAAAGAGATATGCCCTTTAGTTGATTCAATCTCTTTTCTCCCCCTTTTACAAAGAGGGACAATCACCAGGGGTTTCACCGCATTCCTATGCCACTTTAATGACACATGAGAGCCATTGCACTCACTCTTTACCGAAAGCATTTAGCATTTCTGGCCTGATTGCATCCACATCGGTAGATTCCCCAACTTTTAGCGGTTTGATCTCCAAAGTCTCGTGCATAGGTCAGTCATCTTTCTGATGACATGGCTTGTTTGGGATTGAGCAATTCTGAAAAGTGCTCGCTCCATCTCCATCGCTCATTGGAAAGCAGTGTACCGTCTGTGGTTTTGGCTCTTTTCACGATATTCAACTTTCTTCTTCTGACTCGGCGGACGGTCTGACAGAATAATTTATTTAAAGATATACGGTCACGTTTCAATGAAATAGTTTATAACATTTGAAAAACACGTATAATTACCTGAAGCATTTCTCGAAAAACACCTTCTAAAAGGTAGCAAAATAAACTTGAAGTATGAGTATTCAACTTGCAATATACTGCCTACGCCACCCTGTTAATAATTTATTTTAAATCTATTAAAACATTCTAAAATGTGGAGAAATCCAACGATCCACATCTAATTTCATCTAATTAAATGGAAAAATATTGCAATTTTTCTGTCTATACATGCATATGTATTATACGAGTATGTACATATGGTCGCTGTTATTCCCAAATCTCTAATTGCAAGAAGGTTTGGCATATCCTAATTAATAAAATTTAAAATGTCTTAGATTTGACATTGGCACTGATAATCATTTTTTTCAATGTGTTCAGATAGAAAATGTAGTAGATTGCTCCCATAGCATATATTATGTAACTTACGCATAGATGTCACTTTCTAAATCGGAATACATTCAGCCATGTTTTTCTTAGCTTAATCGGCCATCTTTTTTATATTAAAGAGGGAAGCCATATTTGTTTGCTTTCGAGCCGTAAGCTGGCGAGCGATTCTTTTCGGTCTCTTTGATTGGAACACTCGAAGTGAGCGGATGTGCTCCGACTATTCCCGGCACACTAAGTCATTTTTTATATATTAAATTTGTGAAATATACTAGACTCTAAATAAATCGAGTGCTTTCTTTTATCTTTCCACGAGCAAGGTTTCCATCTCATCATCTGGTCGCATCATTTGGTCCAAACGAGCCGGATTACACCGCAAAATCCCTATATTTTGCCAACACGATCTCTAAAACGTGTGCCCGAGTTCATCCACGACCAGTGATCATCAAGCTTTCCAAATCTTGCTCCACGGAACCACCAACAATTTATTCACCGTTGCATGCAAACCTCTATCGCAATCCATCCATCATTGCGAGCCATCCACCATCTCAAGCCATCCACCATCTCGAGCCATCTACCATCTCAAGCCATCCACCATCGCAATTCATCCAGCATTGCATGCAAACCACCACTGCAATCCATCCGTCATCTCAAGCCATCCACCATCGCAATTCATCCAGCATTGCATGCAAACCACCATTGCAATCCATCCGCCATCTCAAGCCATCCACCATCGCAATTCATCCAACATTGCATACCAACAACCATCGTAATCCATCCACCATTGCAAGCCATCCAGTAGCGCAAGCCATCCATTATCACAAGCCTTCCACCATTGTATGCGATTCACCACTGCATGCCAGTCAATTAGGACCTCTTCTTGGTTCGTCATCAGCGTCGCCGTCCAAACCGACACACGTTCCATCAGAATCTGCATCATCTCATCGTCACATCTAACCTCAAACTACATCACACATCAGCATCAGAATCATCGTCATTCTGCTCGTCCACATTAGCAGCAGTTCCATCAGACACAGCCCAGTTATCATCATCATCACCATCCGTATCAGCATCAGACGCCAGCCCAGTCATCATCATCATCATCTTAGCAACATCATCATCTTACTACTATCATCATTCAAACTCATTGGAAATTGTAAATAATTTAATAATAAATTGTGCGTACCTAACTTTTAGATCAGTGCAGTAGAATCACAGTAATTTATATATAATTAAAATTCTTTGCTTACGACTCCATTTTGTTCGTATTATTTATTTTTATCAATAATTCCGTGATCTTGTTCAGTTGCGATTCAATTAAAATCAAGTGCTAAGTTCTTTCTCTTCGGGGGAGTGTTCTTTTCTTCTTGTTTGATTCTGGCCATTAAAATGAGTGCGTTAGATGAGTTTATCCTTGCATCTGATCAATTAGTCGATTTCTATACGAGCTTTCAAGAAATCCCTATCGTTGATCAGACCCCAAGTTCTTTAGAAGCTTTGAAAATTGAAGCGAAAGATTTGTGGTGTAACATTAAAAAGTGTTATTCTATCTGCTTACGTGCGGGTGATGAACCATCTCAAGAAGATTTAGATTCAATAAAATCTAAGTATCGCTCGTCATCTAATACATATATTAATTGCTTAAGTGAAATCATCGAAAGTAGTAAAAAGTTAAATATTATCAAATCGGATGGTGTTCGAACTACTTCAATGGGCATTCCTAGTCCATCGCAAGTCCAGAATGAGCCAAGATCGGACTCCTCACAGACCATTTCGGTTGCCATAAAAGTTCCGCCATGTGACACTGAGACCTTCTATGGTGACTATTTGTCCTGGCCGTCTTTCCGAGACATGTTTACAGCGGTTTATATAAACCACCCGAAATTATGTTCGGTGCAAAAGTTGTTCCACTTACGGGCAAAAACCAAAGGAAAAGCTAATAACATAGTTTCGAAATTTCCGCTCACAGCTGAAAATTTTGACTTGGCATGGAAAGCATTAGGAGACCAATATGAGAACAAACAAATTTTAGTGAACAATCAATTAAAGAATCTCTTTAACTTGACATCCATTTCCTTTGAATCGGGTAAAAATCTTAAAGACCTCCAAAGAGATATTACTGATTGCTTATCAATTTTAAATGCTCATAATGTTTCTACGGATTCGTGTGATCCTATTCTTGTTTATTTGTGCTCCAATCGGCTGCCGGAAAGGACTCTCTCTTTATGGGAGCAGTCGATTAAAGCACCTCGAGATCTTCCGCCATGGGCAGAAATGGACTTATTTCTCACAAACCGTTATAGAATGTTAGAAACCGTGTCCGATATAAAATATTCGTCACGACCGAAAAGTCATTCATCCAAAAATCAAATGCAAGGCAATAAAAGAGAATCTCAGCATAAGGTGTTCCATACAAACACTAACAATTTCAGCTGCAAGCTTTGCAAAGGTCACCACCCACTCCGACTTTGTCCGTCGTTTTTACAGCTGCCTATTCGAGATAGAGTCTCAAAGGCTAGTTCCCTTAAATACTGCACTAATTGTCTTGCTTCGACGCATTTAGTGCAAGAGTGTCAAAGCATCCATACTTGTATGCAATGCAAGCAAAGACATCATACGCTCTTACATGTGCCCCCTACCGGTTCTCAATTCAACCCCTCTGCGCAATCTTCAACTATACAGTCCACTGAAAATAAAAATCCAATTCAAGTTCAATCCTTTTTTTCCCGAAACAATAAACGCGTTCTCTTAGCGACTGCCTTGATCGATGTACAGCATCAAGGATCTGCGTTCACGCTGCGAGCACTAATAGATCCAGGATCGGAAGTTACTTTTATCTCAGAGACTGCTCAAAGGAATTTAAATCTTCCAGAGAAAGCGATCCACGCTCAGATATCAGGCATGAGCTCGGTTGTGACAACTACAGCCTCAAAGTTATGCATCCTTCGTCTGGGATCTAAATATGTTCCTTCGTGCTCCATCACAGCTAACGCACTTGTCCTTAAGCGTCTGACCAGTGATTATGACGGCATCATAGATCATAGAGAAATATCACCACCGGCTGATTTTGAACTCGCTGACCCCTACTTTTATGAAAGGTCAAAGGTTGATCTGGTCATAGGTTCGGATTTATATCCCTCCATAATTAAAGAGGGAGTTAAATCCAACGTTTTCGGTTCACTTGTAGTCCAAAACACAATATTTGGTTGGGTCCTATCCGGTCCCTTACCCCAGGGTGAAGTTAGCTCTTTTTCCACATTCCTGTCGTATTATAGTGAGATATCGTTAGATCAACAAATCGCCAAGTTTTGGGAGATTGAAGAGATCTTCGACCCACAGCCTCTCTCTCAGGAGGATGAATTCTGTGAGCAGCTCTATACTGAGACAACGACAAGAGATGCCAATGGGCGTTATATTGTTCACCTTCCATTTAGAGACCCAAAGCCCTCATTAGGATATTCAAGGGATATCGCAGTTAAGCAATTCATTCGCTTAGAAAAATCATTACAGAGAAACCCTGAACTACACTCGACGTATAGTCAAGTACTGGAAGAATACTCTACGCTTAATCATATGGTAATAGTATCCCCAGATGAGCTACTCCAAAATCAGGAACTCTGTTCTTACTATATGCCGCACCATGCAGTGCTAAAGCCCGATAGTACTACGACGAAGACTCGGGTGGTTTTCAACGCGTCCAATCCAACGAGCAATGGAATTAGCCTGAATGACATTCTCTATACTGGTCCGGTCTTACAAACCGACCTTACTACCTTACTTCTAAAATGGCGTTTTTATCGATACGTATTTAATGCCGATATCGAGAAAATGTACCGTCAAATATTAATTCACCCCAAACACGCGAAATATCAACGCATCGTATTTCGAAAAGCAAAGAGTACTGTTTTCCAAGATTTTGAATTAAAAACTGTCACGTTTGGCGTTAATTGTGCCCCATATTTGGCAATACGCACCTTGCTACAATTAGCCAATGACGTACAATACCTCTTTCCATTTGCCTCTAATATTTTGAAGAACGACTTTTATGTCGATGATGTCCTTTCTGCGGCCCATGATTTAGAAACTGCACTTAAAGCTCAGCAGGAATTAAATGAAGCCCTTAAGTCAGCTGGATTTTCCCTGAGAAAGTGGACATCCAATTCCTTTGATCTTATTAAAGGATTTCCATCATCACTATGATGGAAACTATATGATCAAGATCTTTTAAAATTGGAAGACAGAAGTTTTTCAAAGGCACTCGGCATTCAGTGGAATGCCAAGACTGATTCTTTTCATTTTTTCTTTAATGCCTCAGAATTAGGTTACGAGGTTACCAAAAGAGCCGTCTTATCAATCATTGCTAAATTATTTGATCCTGCTGGTTGGCTAGCTCCTGTACTCATAGCTGCAAAGATTATAATGCAGCAGATCTGGCGTGATGGCACGTCCTGGGATGGACAACTTGAGCCCCTAACGTGTCACCGCTGGAAATCCTTTTTTCTTGCTCTGCCCGACATTAAGAACATCCAAGTTCCTCGATGGGTTGAATATGCCCCGTCTGCGTCCATCCAAATTCATGGGTTTTGTGACGCCTCTGAGCGCGCATACGCAGCGACGTTCTATTTGCGGGTTCAACATAATGATAAGAATTGGTCATCACATCTTCTTTGTGCCAAAAGTAAAGTCACTCCAGTCAAGCAACTTCCTTTACCGCGACTAGAACTTTGCGGAGCGGTTTTGTTATCCAAATTATATAGTAAAATCATAACTCAGCTACCATGTCCGAACCATAAAATCTTTCTTTGGACTGATAGTTCTACAGTTTTGGCTTGGTTAGATAAACCACCTTGCACTTGGAAAACCTTTGTCGCGAATCGTATTTCTAAAATACAAACCTATGTACCCAATGCCAATTGGAGCCATGTCAGATCAGCAGATAACCCAGCCGACTTAGCCACAAGAGGCTTACTACCAGTAGAACTACAATCGAACAAGTTGTGGTGGAATGATCCTTCATGGCTTTGTCAACCCCAATCGGCATGGCCTAAATCGTTAGTACAACAAGCGAATGAAAACGACCTAGAGCGAAAACCCATTCAAGCTAATCTCACCACACAGACCCCTAATATTGAAACAATAATAGCACGATTTTCATCATGGTCAAGGGCCTTACATGTACTTTGCTACGTACTACGATTTTTACATAGAACTAATTCACGTTTCAAATCCCACTTTTCCTATTCCTCAAAACTCCTCACTCAAGAGGAAGTTTCGAATACAAAGAATCGAATCATTCGTCTGACACAATTCTTGTATTTTCCCACTGAATATTTACTTCTTTCCAAAAATAAACCCATTCCAAAGAAAAGTTCTTTGGTAAATTTAAATCCATTCATGGAATCTGAAGAAATCATTCGATCCAATGGAAGATTGTCGTCTTCTACCCTTTCATATAATGAAAGATTTCCAATAATATTGCCATATCAAGGTATTATATCTACTCTTCTAATCAAGTACAAACACTCTATCTCAATTCATGGTGGCAATCAATTAGTAGTGCGATTGATCCGGTGTGAGTTCTGGATTCCCAGGATAAAAACCCTAGTAAAAAAGTGTATCCATTCGTGTAAGTCTTGCATTATACACAAAAGGCAAATGCAAACGCAGATCATGGCAGCCTTGCCCTTAGAACGCACCTTTATCTCTTCACCGTTCACCAACACGGGACTAGACTTCGCTGGTCCGTTCGGTATAAAAAGCTTTTCAGGGCGAAATTGCCGAATCTCGAAGGGATACGTCTGCCTCTTTGTGTGTTTCGCGACTAGAGCAATTCACTTAGAAGCTACTAGCGACTTGACAACCCAATCATTCCTAGGGGCCTTACACAGATTCATTGCACGTCGAGGTATGCCTAGAACTCTTTTTTCTGACAACGGTACGAATTTGGTAGGCGCAAGTAAGGTACTTTCAAAGAATTTCGAACAGTTTCTAAAAACTTTGTCGGTAGATGTATCTGAAAAATACAAGGATCAAAAATTAGAATGGCGAGTCATTCCTCCTGGTGCGCCTCATATGGGCGGAATATGGGAAGCGGAAGTTAAGAGCTTCAAACTTCATTTCCGAAAGGTAGCTGGTGATACCAAATTTACCTACGAAGAATTCTCTACTCTCCTCTCCCAGAGCGAAGCGTGTCTGAATTCCCGTCCGATTTCTCCCATTTCGGAGAACCCGAGTGATATTCCTCCATTGACTCCAGGTCATTTTCTTCGAGGCGGTCCTTTGTTGGCCCCACTAGAACCTATGGCGGAGGAAAAATCCTTAAGTTGTGTTAAACGGTGGGAAAGGGTAAAGACTTTGTATCACCAATTTTGTCGGCGATGGAAGGAAGAATACCTCAGGGAACTACTTAAGCGATATAAGTGGAAATATCCTCAACAAAATATAGCGCTCAACGATTTGGTAGTAATAAGAGAGGAGAATCTTTCCCCGAATGAATGGCGCTTAGGCCGCGTTATCCAACTCTACCCTGGTTCCGATAATAAGGTTCGTGTGGTCGATATCCGAACGCAAAATGGGGTCATCAAACGACCAATTAACAAACTTTGTGTATTGCCTAATACTTAAAATTGAATTTCGATAATCTATACTTATACTAATTTGTGAATATTATTTGAATTAAGATACCCTTATTGCACTGATCTCAAAGTAATGTACTTATCAACCTTTAGTTAAGTTATTTAATCTTAATTTTAAGCTTGCATTGCGACTGAAGTGGTGTTTCCGTAGTTTCAATATAAATTAAGTTTGTATATCAATGTTTCAATTGAAGTTTAATTAATTTAATTGGTTAAATGAATTTATAACTTATTACAGCCAATGCTGCAAGGCGGCCGGCAATGTTCAGATAGAAAATGTAGTAGATTGCTCCCATAGCATATATTATGTAACTTACGCATAGATGTCACTTTCTAAATCAGAACACATTCAGCCATGTTTTTCTTAGCTTAATCGGCCATCTTTTTTATATTAAAGAGGGAAGCCATATTTGTTTGCTTTCGAGCCGTAAGCTGGCGAGCGATTCTTTTCGGTCTCTTTGATTGGAACACTCGAAGTGAGCGGATGTGCTCCGACTATTCCCGGCACACTAAGTCATTTTTTATATATTAAATTTGTGAAATATACTAGACTCTAAATAAATCGAGTGCTTTCTTTTATCTTTTCACGAGCAAGGTTTCCGTCTCATCATCTGGTCGCATCACAATGTTTACTCCAGAAGAGATCACACACAAAAGTTCAAAACAGCGCGCCAATATACTCACATACACACTCTATTGCAGCAATAGCCTCTGCTACATGGCTGCTGCCAGTGGTCTCCACTAAAGGAAATATAGCTGAAATGGATCTTAGACGAATTTACTAAAAACGATTTCTTTTGTTATTAAATCCAATAAGCCATTGTTGAGTCAGGACCGTGTAAATTTAATTTTAACCCCTTTTCTGCTACTTAGACCTGCAATGCTCAGTTCCTGTAAGTGGTAGAGCAATTTCTAATACAATCTTCCCCGGGAAATGCAGATCATAACAGTGAAAACCGCATCCAAATCCCTTCAGTGGTTCCTGAGATTATCGCAGTCATTCACGTTTTGGGGACATCCTTTTATACGATGTAGTTTGTTTGATGAACGTGAGTAGGCGTGCACTCCACTGGTGGGCCATTGATTGCAATGACCCACGCATATCTGTGATATCTTTATATCTCAAATAATTATATTTTTGCTTATTACTTTCGTTGTAAGAATCACAGAATAATGATTTATACCTCAGTCTCTTCACCAAGAAATGTACTAATCGAGGAATTAAGTCACTTTTAAAGCGGTTCAGCCACTTTGTAGACATTTGTGTGTAAATCATAGGAAAATGGTTTTTGTCAGTTAAGAAAACATATAAAAGGGGTTTAAAAGCCCGATAACGGATTCAGGATACTAAAATATATCCTATACTATACCTCTTCTCAAGACAAATCGATTGAGGTATCGTTACGTACCTATTCTCTATTCGCGGACAAACAGAAAAAAATGTGTTCTCTTTTATAGATGTAGAGATGTAGAGATTACGGTTGGGTGTCAAATCGCCCAAAACCAAATCGCCCAAATCGGAAAAATGTCACATAGCCCAAAAATTATGGGCGATATGACACAACGACACTTCGCCCAAAAATTAAAAAATGGCAAAACCCCCAAGAAAGTGGGCGCGTCGCGTTGCGCCACGCAACCACGCGCGGACCCCCCTCCCCCCCACCGAGCGATTTTCTTTCCCCGTAACTGTAAGTGTGAGCCTGACAAAGCAATCAGCGCGATTGACGTCGTAAGTAAGGCTCAATGCAGCTTACGTTTTTTTGGCAATATATCCACTTCTTCAATCCTTCATTTCCGATTATCAATGAATATAATATGAGCGCAGGGTCATACATATGTATGTCAAAATTTTTTTTTTTTCGAAGAGGCGTATACATAAGTCCACAATGCATAAACAGTGCATAGGGTAAGGGGGCATGCTGCCCCCCTGTAACCCCCCTGCTTGGGGTCGCTGTTGGATTTGAGGTGGGTGCGAGGATGCGTGTATGCAAAGTTTCTTTATATCCATGTTTCGCACCCGACCTCGCACCCGCCTCAAATCCAACAGTCACCCCAAGCAGGGGGGTTGCAGGGGGGCAGCATTCCCCCCTTACACATTGCACTGTTTATGCATTGTGGACTTATGTATGCCCCATCTTATTTGGCCGTTGTTTTCCTTGAGAGGTTTGTAGGTGGGACATAAGACCACACATTTTATGTCCCAATGCGGTGGGACTTATGTCCCTGCGCCCAAAATTGCGGAAAATAAATGTTTTCAACCTTTTTCAATTTGGTCGTCTTTTTGGACCTTCCTATGTGTTGGTATTTTCAAATTGCGATGAAATCCCCATTTCTGCTTTGGGTGATTTGACATTTCATTTCTTGGTCGATCTGTCATAATGTTAAATCGCCCAAAAATGTTGGGCGATGTGACATTTTCCAGATTTGGGCGAGTTGGTGTTGGGCGATATGACACAGATCCGTCTTAAGATAGCCGAAACACAAAATCGCCCAAAATCACTTTTTTGGGTGTTTTGACATCATGTCAAATCGCCCAAAAAATATAACTGTTAAATCGCCCAACCTGTTGTTGGGTGATTTGACATTTTTTTAGTTTTTTGCATTTTGGGCGATTTGGTTTTGGGCGATTTGACACCCAACCAGAGATTACACCTCATTTCGACAGACTGACTTATGTTTAGGCTCTGCATCTGTTTAAAAATGTATTATTCTTCCCACAACCGTTTCTGTGTTTCTCAGCTTCATGATAACGTAATCAAATTATCTATGGTTTATAATCTTTGATAATATTTACTTTAAATAATAAAATTAATTTCATGAAAATCGATGAAGCATTTTTGACGTTATTTTGGGTATCTATCTACATATTACATAAAGCTTGTAATAAGCATTTTTATTCTACCTAAGTGAAGATGGGTACCACAGCATCAAATAAACTACTTAGCAGACCAAGACCAGGTATTGCCAGGATTTTAGCCATAAGTACAGATCATGCAGCCAAGTTTGGCATCCCCCATAACACCTTCTCCCGTAGCTCCAGAGATACTAGCGAGAATGAATCTCTCTTCACTTTCTTTGCAGATGTTCGGTCCTAGCGAGAACCATTCTTCTACGTCCTAAGAGAGATATCTGACAAAACGATTGGAGCCCATGTCGTTTACCTCAACTCGACAGGCTAGGTTTAGTATAACTCTCAGTTCAAACGAAATTTTTATAATACAATCATGTGTAACATAAAATGTGGTATCAAAATGTCGCAAAATAGCGCTAATTGAACCGTCACATCTACCTACCTACTTACTCGTAAGTATGTCTAATGAGTCCTGGCATTCGCCACAATTCCAAACTTACGTCACAGGGGGAATATCGTATTTTTTAATTTCTGCATCACTTAAGACTATGCCTTTTAAAGTTATAAACCCAGTAATGAAGTGAAAGGAGAGAATTAGAGATTGGATAGTGAAGGAAAAAGAGTGGGGTGCCGATACGCGTTAACTTCGAATCTCTGTAGATTATAGGTATCAGGAAACACTGAGGAAGGCAAGTAATTCCATATTCGTGTGGAGTGGTTAAAAAACGATCTTCTATATTTCACTGTGCGCCCGAAAACAGGTTTAAGTATATACGGATGTGGAGAAGAGGCTGCACATGTACTACGATTGAAGAGATGGACAGGGGGACACAACTATATATTTCATCCGAGCACTTGTGATGGGAGTACCGATATACGACCGCTAAGAATCCTACATTCCGGCGGTGTTCTAGTGAAGGAATTTGGTTGTAGATAAATTGATCACCAATCAATCCACAAGCTTCTTGCTGAACACGATCCAGCAAACTCAAGCAATTGGCGGGAGCTCCCACCCAAATATTTGTGTTATGTATATTCAATGTTCGGGCGAATGTATGCTTTATAGATAGTGGCCAAATCAGTTGGAGTGAAAAAGCGTGGAGCTTGATAGCTTGATAGGAAAGAATACGGGAAGGGTATCTTCATCGACATTGATGGTGCTTTTGACAATGCGACTTTTGACTGCATGTGCGACTCTGCCAGACAACATGGGGTAGATAAAACATTAGTGCTGTAGATTAAAGCAATGCTAATGAATATAACTTTGGTAGTGGATGCGGATTGTGGCCAATATGTTATGACAGGGTAAACAGGGGCTGTCCGCAAGGCGGCGTTCTGTCTCCATTGTTATGGTGCATGGTGGTCGACTCTCTGTTGAACACTCTAAATAGTTCTAACGTCTCCGCTCAGGCATATGCGGATGATGTCGCCGTACTTTCTGTCGGGCCATGCCTGGCGACGGTCTGTGCTAACACGCAGGCGGCGCTTGACATAATCGATGTATGGTGTACTAGCAGTGGGCTTTCGGTGAATTCTCTTAAAACTCAGGTTGTTCTTTTTACGAGAAGGAGGATTTTGACCGGTCTGACTCAGCCAGTGCTAAAAGGCGTCACCATTCACATTTCCAATGAAGCCAACTATCTGGGAGTGATTTTACATAAGAAACTTCATTGGTCTATACACGTCGAGTCGAAAACATCCAAGGCGCTCTCAGTCTTCTGGCAGTGTAAGGGTGCTTTTGGCAAGACTTGGGGCTCGTCACCGAATAAGGTTCTCTGGATCTACACGGCTATGGTAAGACCATTCCTCGCATATGCGTCGGTTGTTTGGTGGAAGGGGCTCTCGCGTAAATATGTGGTTGCCTTTTGCGCGAAACTCCAAAGAACGGCTTGCCTCGGCTGCACGGGAGCTTTCCCGAGTACGCCTGGCTCTGCTCTAGACGCTTTGCTGAACTTACCTCCCGTTGAAACTTATATCATGGGTTGCACTATCAAAGCCATCCATCGTCTTAGGCGGGGCGGTTTTTGGTATACTCCACACTGGAACTTTGATGAACTTGTGCCGCACTTATCTTACGACTCCTGTCTTATGAATATGCCGTCTGATGCAATGACACCAGAACTCCAGCTGATGCGCAAATTCAGAGTCGACTTTTCTTGTGTCCACGACTGGCTTCGGTCAGAGTCTGAGCCGGTAATGGAATGTAGTCATATTTTCACGGATGGTTCCAAAACCAGTCAAGGGTCTGGCGCTGGGGTCTTCGTGGAAGTCGACAACATTAGACTTCACTTCTCGTAAGGAAAATATGCGTCTATTTTCCAAGCGGAAACTTATGCAATCCTAATAGCCATGAACTATGTTGTGAAGAACAGGTGGAAGAGGGGTGTAGCATTTGTGTCTGTAGTGACAATCAGGCTGCGCTTAAGGCCTTGCTTAACCCTTTAACCACTTCCAAATTAGTTCGCGAAACCAAAAACTCTTTGAACTCGGTCGCAAGGCTGAATTCTCTGTCTCCTATCTGGGTCCCAGGTCACACTGGGATCTTGGGGAACGAGATCTCCGATGAGATTGCTAGACAAGGCTCAGAGGAGGCTTTCTCAGGTCCCGAACCCGCGTTGGGTCTTCCAGCGTCCTCGGTTAGGGCTTCCATTGACGATTGGGTCTCTCACGAGCACAATTGTGTGTGGCATGACTCTCCAGGATGCAGGTTGACTAAACGCATGTTCCCGGACGTCTGTAAGAAATCAGCGGCATTCTTGCTGTCTCTCAGCAGAAAAGACTGTAGACAACTTATCGGCGTCTTGACAGGCCACTTCGCTTTTGCCAAGCACCTTAACGTGTTAGGCTTAAGTGACACTACAATCTGTGACGCTTGTGGAGAGAGCGACGACACCGCGGAACATTATCTCTGTGAGTGTCCGGGCTTTGCTCGTATCAGGTAGCAGATTTTCGGTGCGGATGTGGTGAGTGCTGGTACTGTAAGCTCCTTATCCCTGAAGTGCTTGCTTGGCTTTCTTCGAGAGTCAAGGAAATTCCAATAAATTGGGTAAATCAGGGTTAGCTCTCTGGCAGTACAATGGACCAGTTGTGTCTGAGTGCTCCAGTCGAGTGTTTCCTATCCCGACAAAAAAAAAAAAAGGAAAATGCATCCCGAACATTGACAGGCTATTCGATTCCTCTAGATCAACTCCACCCATTTCTAGTTTGGCAACATTGGTGTCACGCTTGAGAGACAGGAGACAAAACTGAGAAATGACCAGATCTGTAAATACCAAAATAATCTAACATGTTGCTTCCTTAATGATTGTTGAACTAGGAAGACTTGACAAGTTTCAATTAGAATCATATTTTATCTTGCAAACGGATAACGCAGCTAGAATTGGATCCACAGAATTAAAAGGAGGCACAATGGACTACCCAGAAACCTAACTTACCACTAAATAGCGTTTTCTTTCTATCGAACGCAGGCAGCCTTGCTGATAGCTTTACCTAAAAAAATATTTTTATTGTATTATACAATATTAGCCGTTAAGTTTTGCCTTTTTTGAAAACATAATTGTACTTTTGGTGCCCTTTTCTTATTATATTAAAAAACTGGTTTACTACTTTTTATTTGCAGATACTACTATATTTTCTTAAACGTGCTGCATGGGAAAGCTGGTTAATATCCTCACGAAGATATAAACGCGAAAGACTAGAAAAATATTCCTTGGCTAAGACTTCACAGGATAGCTTTAGGTCTCAATTAAGGTTGCAATTCTCTGCATGTCAAAGACAACATTTAAATTTCATAGATATGGCCGTTGGTAGAAATATGCGACGTAGTAACTTGTATAACACACATTTACCAAGGGCTAAAATAATTGATGTCAGATTAACATAAAACTCCTAATCGTTACCATTCCCCCGATAAACGCAACACGTGCCACTTAAGCTACCTCAAATTCCGCATTTTATCTCCTAGTAAAAGCCATTTTTCACTCGACATCTCAAGAGCGAAATTGAGTAAATTGTCATCAAACCATTGTTTGGGCCGTTATATATGATTTATGATTTCATGGCTCATAAGGCCCCCATATCGATGGCCTGACATTCCACAGCAAAATATTTCATCAATTTTAATATCTTACGAGAAAAATTCACGCCATTCAACACCACTTCCACTTCACGATTCGCCAACCCACCGCAGGGAAAGTTTCATCCACAATTTCCTCCGAAACACTCTCCATTCAAAAAGCGGAAAATTTCGAGTCCCACTTTCCACAACTCACTCTCCTTCAATTGTGAGGAAATTTCCATTTAAATACCAGCGCAAATAATTGTCGTGTATACACATATTCATGTCTATTGAATTTTCGAGGTCAACTCAATTTCGTGCCACATACAATGGAGTGGGAGCTGGAGAAACAACATTACAGCACATAAATCACTTAAGTCTATCTCCATACCGAGTAACACCTTACCAAAGCCCCGTACCCGCCCCACACCCTTCGAACCATCCACTCTCTTCATCAAAATCTTTAAATGAATTTACTCAAACGGTGGAGGACAAAAAAAGTCCCCAAGTGCTCTTTCACTTATTCACGTAAACGCAATCGAATCACCTCAAAAGCAGCAACGGGAGAACTAGTGGCAGAACACATATCGAATGGCATGGATCCCAACGTCCTTGTCGTCGATGAGTACATGGAATATCTTCCCCCAAAACATACGCATATCAATCACTTAGCGGCTACATAAAAATTTCTTTCTTGAATGTGACACAATCACTATCGATACGTACGAGTAGTAGTACATGTATCCAGTATCCAGTCTGATGACTGAATACGAGTATGTACCACACGCAGATCCTTTTAAATTTTTTTTCGCTTTCTTTTCATCCATGCCAACGACCGACGGCACGTCGTAACCGTTCGTCCCGTTTGAAATTCAAATTCTATTTGAATCTTCGGGTGATGTGATTTCGTTTATGGGTGGCACGGGGTCAGGTGCGGCAGAGCTGTTGGTTAAGGCGTTCGGTCTCGGAAAATTATTTTACTTGCCGTGCAATTTCCCCTCCCCCCCGCAAATATAATGCTGTCGATAAATTGACACAGATTCCTTGAAGTTATCCAATGTTGAGCTGGAGCTGCCAATATGAAAGTGTACACGTAGGAAAAAGGAATTTTTCGGGGAAACGATTTTGCACCCGAAAAAGAAAGTATCTCGAATCGGGATATGATGATGCTGATGATATTTGTTTGTGCTTGCCGTTGTCACTTCTGTAGGGTAAAGTATGTTGTGCAAGAAAGGCTATGGTAATGGAAGCCGAAATCAGATTTCGGAAATAGATCGCTAGTTTCCATATTTCGACTTCTTTTCTTTTATTGAGTAGGACTAAGAAAGATGCGACTCAGCAATACAACTTGAAATCTTATAGTGTTCAACCCGTATATTCTGCGTTCAGCCATTCACAAAATGCGATGGGATTCATAGAAATATGGAAAACAAAGGCTTCAGTAACCGAGTGATCTAAAATTGTGAGGCTTGCCAATATTTTCTGATGTCAAAAAGGCGAACCACACAGGCGGATCAGTAGAAATTGCAGTGAAGTGGGAGGATCATAACCTCGCCGAAATAGGAAGAGGAAGAAGAATAGCAAATCTGGAAACACATTGTCCCAGCAAACCACTAGGAGAACAGTTACTGATATGGTTGGTTTCACAAGTAGATGTACTGGTAATCAAGGTGTGCCCGGGAACGAGTTGCAAAAGCAAAAGTCTACGAATTAATGCTACAAGGAGGCAAAGAACGGCACATATAGAGATATAGAATGATGGAAACATCTCTTCAGGAAAACCAAAAATAGGCACGAGCAACGAGAAGCTTAAGAATTAGAGAGGTTCGAATATACCTAAGTATTAAGAAGAGAGCTCATAGGTCCGTTAAAATGTAAAATAAGGATGAGAGAACAAAGTAGACCCACAGACATTGTTAAAAATATGGAGTGTCTGTTCGTAAGGACCCTTAAACGATGATGAAATCCGAAATATCTGCGTAAGGTGGCTTGAACCAGCTCATCTGAAATAATGAACACAGCTTGGTCGTACATACATACTACCATCTGTGCGACGTTGCTGATTTTATCGATGAAAATATTTTTCAAATTTGATTTTCGCGCATTTCCAAAGTGTATGGCGTATGGCGAAAAAAAAATTTGGCAGCTGTTATTGCAAAACTTACTTACTTACTTAGGTGGCGCTACAGTTCGGGGTGAACCTGGGCCTCGACCAACAAGCCTCTCCATTTAGCTCGGTCTTTAGCTAATTGCCTCCAATTGCGCACCCCAAGTTGGTCGAGGTCCCCTTGAACTTGTGCGCGCCACCTACGGCGATGATTTCCTCTACTGCGTCGTCCCTCAGGATTAGATTCGAAGACTCTGCGGGCCAGAGCGTTGGTGTCCATTCGCTCTACATGTCCTAGTCATTTCTGATGTCCAATACGCAGTTTTTTTGACTAGGTCGATGTCGATGTACAGCTCGTACAGTTCGTGATTGAATCTTCTCGTCCAAAACCCGTCAACGCAAACGGGACCGAAAATCTTACGAAGAATTTTTTTTCTCGAAGCGGCCAAGGATATCTTCATCCTCTTTTAATAAAGTCCATGTTTCAGCGCCGTAAAGTAGGACTGGGATGATCAGGGTCTTATAAAGAGTCTCCTTAGTTGTTCGAGATAGGGCTTTACTGTTGAATTGCCTTATAAGCCCAAAAAACAGCGATTGGCAAGAGTTATTCTTCGCTCGATTTCTGCACTGATCTTGTTCTCAGAGTTTATAGCAGAGCCAAGGTAGACAAAGTCCCTTACTACCTCGAAGTTATAGCTGCCCACTGTGATGTTTCCGACCAGTTCGTCGGTGTTGGCTTTCCCTTCTTTTAAACAGCATATACATACTTGGTTTTGCCCTCGTTTATCGCTAAACCCATTTTGGCCGCTTCCACCTCAATGCTTGTAAACGCACCGGTGACAGCCAGCTGGGTTCTTCCGATTATGTCTATATCGTCGGCGTATAGATAGATGCTGTCATAGGCGGCCTTGAAATCGATAAAGAGGTGGTGAGTATCGATTTGGAATTCTTGGGTTTTCTCCAGGATATGCCGAAGTGTGAAGATTTGATCGATGGTGGACTTTCCTGACCCGAAACCGCACTGACAGGGTCCAATCAGGCTGTTGATAAAAGGTTTCAGGCGTTCGCACAATATCGCAGAAAAGATCTTGTATGCGATGTTGAGGAGACTGATGCCTCTATAATTGGCGCAGTTGAGGGGGTCTCCTTTCTTGTGGATCGGGCAAACGATGCTGAGGTTGCATTCATCAGGCATACACTCGTCTGACCAGATCTTAGAGATGAGTTGGTGTATGCACTCTACCAAATCATCCCCAGCTGCCTTGAAAAGTTAGGCCGGTAAGCCGTCAGGTCCAGCAGCCTTGTTCGATTTTAGCTTGGATATTACTATCTTCACTTTGTTTTGGTCAGGTGGACGGAAATTTTGACTGTCATCGTCTATGTTGAATGGTTCATTCTGCCTGGCAGCGGGATGTTGGTCTTCCTCGCCCTTATACAGTCTGCAGAAGTAGTTTCTCCATATTCTCAGCACCGACTGTGATTCTACTAGTTTCCATTTTCATCTCTAAATGTTTCTGTAGGGGTATTGCTCCTCTGACACGTTCTTTTCACCTTTTGGTTCCGTACATTGTTCCTGGAGTATAAACTCTCGATATTCTCAAACGCGCGCTTCTCATGCTCTTTCTTCTTCTTTTGGAGAAGCCGATGTTCCTCCCGTCTCTTTTGCTCGTAGAGCTCACGAGCAGCTCTCATTTTCCTTTGCAGCGTCGCTTTGTATGCCTCTTGTTTTGCTGCATGCACTCGCCGGCATTCTTCGTCAAACCAGGGGTTTCGCGGTGGTGGGCGAGCGAGACCCAGCACATCAGTCGCGGCGTTTCTGATGGCATGTTGGCAGCGCTGCCACTGGTCTTCGGTACTTGATGCTGGCGGCATAGGGGTGATTGAAAGATTTCGGGATATGCGTTCAGCGAAGTCTGGCGGTCTCTGGCGGTTGTAGCTTTTCGACGTTAAATTTTCTCACAGTAATTATTCTTTGTTGCTCAGATTGGGATATCCGCATTCGTACCTTGGCTACAACAAGGTAATGATCCGAGTCTATGTTGGCCGCTCGGAAGGTCCGGATATCCAGAATACTGGAGGCATGCCTTGCGTCGATCGCAATATGATCAATTTGGTTGATCGTTATATGATCATTGGACCGCCATGTCTGCTTATGAATATCGAGATGAGGAAACCATGTGCTTGCTATGGTGACATTTCGCTCCACAGCGAAATCAATTAGCCTTAGTCCGTTATCAGACGTGGTGTCGTGTAGGCTATGCTTACCGACTGCCCTACCAAAGATGTCCTCCTTTCCTATTTTGGCGTTAAAATCGCCCAATACGATTTTAACGTCGTATTTAGGACATAGCTCGTATGTTTTGTCAAGGAGCTCGTAGAAACACTCTTTAGTGGCAGGGTCCTTTTCTTCCGTGGGGGCATGAACACATATTAGGCTTATGTTAGCGAATTTAGCCTTGATCCGGATAATCATAATACGCTCGCTTACGTGTCGGAAGCTTAAGATTTCTTGCCTAAGTCTGCCGCGTATGACAAATCCGCATCCGAATAAGCGTTGCCTGTTGCCTCTGCAGCAATCACCGTAGTAGATGTCACAGTTTTTCATCCTCTTTTTGCCCGGCCTATCCCATCGCACTTCCTGGATGGCGGTAATATCTGCTTTATAGCAGTCTAGGGCCTCTGCTAGTTGTCCGGCTGCACGTGGTCTGCAAAGGGACAGAACATTGCACGAACAGATCCGAAGGTCGTTGTCCTTATTTCGTGTGCTGGGGTCATCATTAGTTGAGTCGTCCTTATCCGAAGCTTTTGGTTGTTTCGGAACCATAGATTTTTTACGTGGTAGGAAAGTTACCCCGACGGCACAACCCCCAACCTGGAGGGTTATTGCAAAAGCTTGCCATTTTAATAATGAAGCGCCTTACGGTCGAACAGCGCATATTCATTGTGAAAACTTGTTAGAAAATGGTTAAAATCTCACGCAGACATTTCGCAAAATTCGTGAACAATTCGATTGAATCGCCGTCCAAATCGGACTCGCAATTAAAGTTTCAATTCGTAAAATAGAGTCGACTGGTTCCGTTGGGACAATAATCTTGAGCGGCGAAGCCCATTTCCACCTTGATGGCTACGTCAACAAACAAAGCTGCGTGTGATCGAAAAGAAGTCTATGCATCCGCATTGGTTTGGTGCCAATTTTGTCCGAGCGTAGTAATTGGATCATACTTTTTGAAAATGAGCAAGGCCGAGCGCTTACAATTAACGGTGAGCGCTACTGTGAGATGATAATTGACTTTTTGTGGCCCGAATTGGACAGTGTGGACTTTGACGACATTTGGTCATGTGGACAATAGGGTGGTGCGATCTGCCACAAAGCGAATGAAACATTGCACTCTTTGCGGACAAAGTTTCTTGGACGTCTCATCTCGCAAAGAATGGACATCAGTTGTTAGGCTCATTCTTGCGATTTGACGCCGTTAGACTTTTCTCTTTAGGGATTTCTGAAGTCTAAGTCAATAATCCTCAAACGAGTCCAGAGCTGAAGAACAAAATTTGTTGCGCAATTGGTGAAATACTCGTAGAGCTCGGATTAAGCGAAAACGTTTCTTTATGGACAGTAGATTAATTTGCTTAAATATAACGAACGTGTGTCGTATAAACCGAAGTGTGCACAGAAAAGCTTAGACACACATACAGCTGAGTAAATAAGCGAAGAAGCACCCATTCAGGTACGTGCACTTACTAACTATTTAGAAATATGTAAAAGAGTAGACAGTTTCAGACCTAATAAGAAAACCTGTTAACGTTATACTTTTTAACATTTCACATCAATGGTAACAATATAATTTAATATTATTATTTGTTTTTAATTAATTAATGTCAGAACTGTGATAATTTTAAGCTCACCCATGATATGTTATATTATTGAAAAGACTTACCTGCAAAGAAAAAAAGGGTATGTTATTATTTTATTTACTCGTATGTATAAGATTGGCTTAATTTTTGTGCTAGTATTAAAAACAATATATCATATTTGCGATACGAAAGAGTACAGGACTTAAATAATTAGTAACGGCTGTGGAGTATGTACATATTTTGTATGCATACAAACATAGGTACTTACAGATTTAAAAACGACGAAGACTTAAAACGTCTTTATCAGCATTGTTGTCAGATTGACGATTTAATTATACAACAGTTAAAAAACCAACATCACTCGTCATTGTTGATGCTTTATGGCATGCGTTACTGCACCTAACAAAAAAAAAATAGTAGTACTAAAGTACTTTACTACTAAATTACTACTTAAGTGGTCGGCCGATTTTGACCAAACTTCATAGAAGCACTCTCGAGCCAATACCAAAAATTGGAGCTCAATCGGTTCGATAGTTTCGACGTCCACAGCATACAAACAAACAAACATACTTCTTCTTCCTTTTTTTCAGCGGGGTTATGATCCGAAAATAAGGGATCACAACCCTCCCACTTCACCGCATTTCTACTGATCTGCCTGTGGGGTTCACCTATTTGACCTCAGAAAATATCGGCAGGCCTGCCGATTTCGGATCACTCGGTTACTAAGGCCAATGAAATGCCGATGTCGCCGCATTTGTGCGATCCAGACGTTTATACCTATAGGACTGCCTTTCCTACAACTCGATGTCTTTGGAACGTGCATTGATATTGTCTTTTTAACAGGGTTCAAATGATCTCTTCTGTGAACGTGGCAATACCAGTTTATCCGGTCGCACTCTATTTTTTGTACGATGGTTTCCTTGATGTGAAAGCTCCCACGGATCTTCGAACTTCTTATTCGATCAAGCTTTGTCACTCCTGCTGTCATGCGAAGCATCTTCATCTCAGCTGCCGTTAATTTACTCCCATATTTTTTGTACATCGTCCAACATTGTGAACCGTATGTGAGCACTGGACGCACAACTGCGGTGTAGAGCGTTCCTTTCAACCTAGGTGACATTTTTCTGTCACAGAAGTTAGCGGAATTTTCTCGCCGCTACATACACCCTACGTTTACGCGATGATTGATGTCGTCATCACAGGCTGCTTTGCTATTGATCATAGATCCCATTTGAACTTTTCGCACTGTTCCATTCAAATAAGCGCAAGTACTCTGTATTTTTTTAACTAATGCGATACCCATTTCCCTCCAGAACGTCTACCCACACATCAAGTGCTCGTTGCAGGGATGTAGGATCCTCACTTACGATGGCTCCATCGTCACTAAAGAATAACTGATGTACCTTGGGGTCCGTCACGTTACCTTCAAGCAGATAGTCAAGGACTGTAATAAAGAGCAAAGGACTTAAAACGCTTTCATGGTGCACTCCGAATTTGATTGGGAACTCTTCGGTTACTCTTGTCTTTGCTTCTTCGTACATGTCCATGATCATCTGTACATAGGTTTCTGGAACCCCTCGATGTCTTAGCGCCACCCATATCAGATCTCGTGGTTGTCTGTCGAATGCCTTTTCAAAGTCAACCAAATCCCTTAAGGAATCACGATGTTTTTCCATTATGATCCTTATACTTTCGATTGCATCTGTGGTTGATTTACCCGAGACAAACCCGCACTGATCATCAGATCACCGTATTATTTTTCGTAGTCGGCCACCTAATACCCACTCAACGATCTTCATGGTGTGTGACATCAGATTGATCGAACGGTAGTTAACACACTCTCGCGTATCACCCTTCCCTTTGTATACAGGGAGAAGGTAACTTTCCCTCCATTGGTTCGGCATTGCATCACCTCTCACAAATTTGGAGATGAGAATTCTGAGCCATCTGAGCCCGACGTCTCTCATCTTTTTCCAGAACTCAGAGTGCATCTCGTCTGGCCCAACCGCAAACAAACAAATGTGAAAAGATTGGCATGTGTTATTCGTCTACATCTTTACGCATATTATTACGTTATATCTATATCTATATCTATATACATATAATAAAATGCTAAAAAAGGTTGTTGTTGGGCGCGTATTATGCAGAAACTACTGTACATATTTAACGAATCTTTTGGCGTTCTATACCTTAGGATATTGGTCATTATTTCCAATAGGAATTGTTACGATTAAGATATTAAAAGAAATAAACACTGAGATTAAAAAAAAACAGACAAAACCAGGCATTATAAAACTATACATTCGGAAAGTTTGAGAGCTACTAATTCTCTTTTGCAGTATAACAAAAATAAATTCATTTTCTGTTGGTTGAAGCCCAGACCAGCCTCAAACTGTAGCGCCATCGTAGTAAGTAAGTGGTTTATTTCCTTGCATATCTATAGGCGCAAATTTATAATTATGGTATGCACATGTGCATTTTGACGTAGTCCTTCTCTTAGCTAAATACATACATATGCGGCGATTAAAGTCATGCTGGCGTAAGTCATTTCTCAAAAATATTGGTGTAAGTCCAGAAATGAATACTGCACATGCCAGATTGTTCCATGAAAATGTGAAGTAAATTAAAATGTTGCTACTTCAACAACAGATGGTAGCACACATTTGATAGATAAAGGAAAAGCTGATATGTATTGTTGAAAGTTACAGCGGTGCAAATCTCAAGTTCCGCCTAGTACCTATAAAGTTTTTGTGAACCACGCAGACAAAGTTGCGGGTACCTGCTAGTGTATAATATATGGAAAATTGGTAAATATTCTTTTGAAATTCAGTTTACTTTTCGCGAATAGAAATAACATTTTAATTTAATCGCCTTTTAGCCATACGTATGTCCTGTATCCCCTTGTGGGTCCTAGGGCCTCTACTACGCCTACCCGCCATCGTGTACGGTTTCTGGCAATGTGTCTGAGTTCTCCCCAACTTTTCCCTAACTGCCGTGCCTCCTTCTCGACTGTTCTGCGCCATATTCTCCTCGGACCGCCAGGTCTTCTGCCATCCTGAGTTAGAGGGTTCCATTGCATAGCATGGTTCGCTATGGAACTGTCACCCTTTTGGAACGTATGACCAATCCACTGCCACTTTCGCCGTTGGATAGTTGTGCCTATTGGTTCCTGACCCGTTCTCTCGTAAATGTGTTCGTTAGAGATACGATTGGGCCAGAAAATCTTTAAGATTCTCCACGTGCTGCAATCATATAGCAGCACGGACTCATCGTTGGAGCGGAACAGTCTTATTTTGGTGCTCAAACTGATTGCATCGCTTCGCCATATTTTGGACAACATCCCGAATGCGGACTTTGCTTTGGCGATCCTGTTGGCTATATCCAGTTCGGTTCCACCATCGGTCGAGACAATACTCCCAAGATACTAGAAATGCTCTACTCTCTCTACCGATTGTCCAGCAATGCATATTTGAGCCGATGAGTTTGTTCCAAGGCTGATAATTTTAGTTTTTGCTGTATTCATTTTCCACCCGACGACGCCTGCCTCCCTCTCCACATCTGCTGTCATTTAGTGGAGGTCCATAATTCTGTGGGAGACTAAGCATACATCGTCAGCGTAGTCAAGATGTTTCAGTTGAGATGTAAGAGTCCATCGAATTCCTCCGTTTCCCATCGACAAAGCTACATGAAGCACATCACTAATCACCAATAGGAATAATATTGCTGAAAGGATGCAGCCTTTTCTTACCCCACTTTGGATCTCAAATTCCTCAGACAACCTTCCCCTGTGCAGAACGTGACATTTGGAGCCTTCATATGTAGCTTTGATAATAGCAATTAGTTTATCGGGAATACCTCTCCTGCGTAAGGCACGCCAAATAAACTCCCTGTTGAGACTATCGAACGCCTTCTCAAAATCGATGAACAGCAGGTGCAGTGGCGATCCATATTCAACACACTGTTCGATGATAATTCGCAGGGTGTGTATGTGGTCGGCACAGGAGGATCCAGAGCGGAAACCTGCTTGTTCGGCATCGAGTGTGTCTTCGAGATGTTGTTTAATTCGCTCCAGGGTGATTTTAGCTATTATCTTAGCTACAGCAGGCAGCACGCAGATACCCCTCCAGTTTCCGCACTCCATTAAATTTCCTTTCTTAGGAAGCTTGACGATCATTCCCTTTTTCCACTCGTTAGGAAAGCTCTCAGCTTCCCAAGCGCTCTCTATAAGTGGAAGCAGAAGCTCAGCCGATGTTGTTGATGCTGCTCGTAAGAGCAGTGCTGGAATACCGTCAAGTCCTACCGCCTTGTTGGTTTTGAGTGCCTTGATCGCGGTAATGATTTCATCTTTACTGGGAGTCATGGTGCGTATTCGGGAACTTCTCACCTCGGGCATTTCAATCTGATTTGGGAGCATATCGCTAGCAAATACACGGTTCAAAGCCGTAGCAAAATGTTCTTTCCATCTCTTGAGCTAGTCCCCATACGAAATGAGCAAGGAGCCGTCTAGGCTTTTCACTGGGTGTTGGCTGGAGCTGCGACCACCTGTCAGCTCTTTCGTGATTCTGTAGACGGGCCTACAGTCGCACCTCCGTGCAGCTTCTTCTGCGTCTGTAGCCAGCGCGTTAATGTAGTTGTGCTTATCACGTCGCACGCTACGCCGAACTTCTCTCATCTTCATGCGATATAGGGACTCTAGCTCGCTTCTCCCTGCTGCTGGGGTAGCTGCAACGTGAGCTTTCAGCTGTTTTCATTCATCAATCCGTCTCCAGGTATCCTCGGAAAGCCACGCCCTATGTCTTCCCTGCGAACGGCCGACA
Source organism: Brachypalpus laphriformis (assembly GCA_945910035.1). Taxonomy (NCBI): domain Eukaryota; kingdom Metazoa; phylum Arthropoda; class Insecta; order Diptera; family Syrphidae; genus Brachypalpus; species Brachypalpus laphriformis. The sequence continues at coordinate 193,439,517 of OX246754.1, read as the reverse complement.
ATTCTTTCAGCATCAGATGTAAAAACATTTTTCACAGCACACTAATGGTCTTGGATGGTTGCGGGCATAGAGCTGCTGATTGCTTCCACACCTTGCGAGTAGTGCTCCCTTAATTGTTGGGGCACTGAGGGATCACTAAGTCTTTCGATGTTGGCATTCTTGTGTTGTCGTGGGATCTTCGAACTGCAGCAGTGCGTAGTTGGAGAGTAGCTATCATAAGATGGTGATCACGTACTATCCCCACATCTGGCCCTCACCTGTTTCGGACGTCCAGGAGACTACTTCTAAACCGGCGGCTGATAGCAAAATGGTCAATTTGGTTGGAGGTTGCTTGCCTGTCATTGGAAACCCAGCTGACTTTGTGGCAGGTCTTGGGCTCAAACATGGTGCCACCTATCACAAGGCGGTTGGCATTGCAGAAATCCACAAACCTTTCGCCGTTGTCATTGCGGATGCCTAGTCCATGCTTTCCTTTTAGCCATGAGACCAAGAAAAGATCATTTACGTAGGGTGAACATTTTTTTCTTCAAGAAAGGCGATAGTTCTACGGCAACGTGCAAAACCTTGTGCGATGTCACCAAATAGTATCCTAGATTTCGATTTCAATATACATACATATGAATAGAGTATCAATGATGTCTCTAGAATTAATGATTAATTTTAGCAGAAATCACCAGTATCGTTGGCGTATCGTAAAAATTGTATGAATAGTTAAGTAGTGTTAATAGTCAGATGAAAAAACTGATATCCATCAGTAGGTGGAATCATTAACTATCACATCTTTTAGCTGAACTCAATTTGTTAAATCGCTTTAACACTTAAAATGCCCCTTTGAGAAAATATAGACAAGAAAACTTTTTGAAACCTACATACTGGAAACGAAAAGTGGGTTCTGTAAAATAACATGAGCAACCAAAAATCACTGCAGAGGCAGGAGTGCAGCCTAAGACGTTGATTCTGTCATTACAGTAGGCCTGGCAGTGTATACCTTATTTCATACTATACAGATTTCAATTTGTAAAGTTGTTTTAAGACTTCTTCGTTGATCAGGGCTTTGTCAACGAGGTCGCTATTTGTGGACCCTTCTATTAGATCCCTTAACCCCTCGAGTTACATTATCTACTTTACTATGAGGAAAGTAGAAGTGCAACTACAGCCGCAAACGTTACTTACGTAATCAGCATACAGTAAGATTTCAAGCATCACACCATAAATAAACATGTAGAGAGTTGGTTGATCACACACATGTTGTTGGGCTGTTATTTTCTATGTTATTTTTCTATGTTTCTCTTTTACGTTTGCTGTACGTAAAATGTACTGTAATGTTAATGTTTTATGTATGGAATAGTGAGCCAGTTAATTTTTGGAGTCCGGCAAATAAAGAACGTTGTATGAAAAAAATAACTTAAAAGTGTTTTATTTGGAAAAAGAAAGTTGAGAGTGGGAAGAATAATTTCACTCTCGGGGGGATTAGAGCGTCAACCATACCTGCGCGCCATCTTATTCGGTGTTCTGCAACGCGTTTGAGCTGCCTCCAACTCAGTCCTGAAGAGCTCGATTCCTTCTCAACTGTTTTGCGCCACGTTTGTCTAGGGCGTCTCGCTATTCTGCCTGCCTGGGTGAGTGGATTCCAATGCATGGCGTATTTCGCAATGGAGTTGTCTTCGCGCCGTAGGGTGTGTCCAACCCACTTCCACTTTCTCCTTCGTATAGTAATTTTATATATAAATCTAAGTGCCAAAATGCGTTTGTGTCCCTCTACCGCCCGTAATTTTCAACGAATTTACTTGTTTTTTTTTTTAATGTAGATTATTTCAGTACAAAGGTGATATGCAAAATATTTCAAAAACATACAGACTTAGACCTAGGCGCTTGCCTGACAGTTGTTTTTGTTTGTTAGGCGCAGCAACGCACCGGGTGCCAGCTAGTGCTTATATAATAGGTTCTTGGCCCGTTCTCATATAAATTTTATTTTTGGACACGGAATTTTTAAATTGCCCAAAAAATGGTAGAAGTTCAATTCACACAGAGAAAACTATATAATAAATTAGTTGTAAGTCTTACGAAAGTTAAAAAAAAAAATATTGATCCAATTTGCAAACTAAGTTTTTGTTCCCCCGACAATGGTTTTCTATCGATGGGAATTTTTTTTTTTATTTTTTCTATGTACGGGTATGGGTAAAAATCCTTTATATGGATACTTGTCGCTCCTGCTACGACCTATGTCAGACTCTATGCTCCTGCATGACTACGTATTATTCCTTCGAGGAGAGGATGTAAAAGATTTCTTGAATGTGTTTCTCTGGTAGATGTTATCATACAGAAATAGGCTTACTAAATCTGGATTTGCTTTCAAATCACACTGTAACATCCTTGGAATTTCCACCTTCTGATAATTTTTTTTTTTTTAAACTATGAACAGATTTTCTTTTGCAATTTTTCAAATCCTTCGATCTATGTGTCTCGGGTTGTGGGTACTCCATTATCCTGAAACTCAAGCGTACTTGCGGGGATGTTTCCAAAAGCGAAATTGTTTGTTAAAGCAATTGAAGTATGCGTGTATGTGTGTAGAAAGAATGATGGCTGTTCCACCCAAGTGACAATATCAAGCATTATACTGATACGCGTTACCTACAGGGGTGTTGTTTGGGGGAGCATATTGTGCGAATAAAGAGTGCCACAGGTAGACAGATACGTAGCAAAAATAAAATAAAAATGTTTTGTGTTCGAATTTCAATTGACTTTGAATTACATTCGTCGTTTCGTCGCGATTCTCTTTTGCAAGGAAATTTAATAGCAAAAATTCGAGGAATCACATAAAGTGATTCTTGGAATATCACAAGCGAGTTGGTATTTTTTTTTTCTGTTTTCCACAATACTACATAGTAATTCCAATGAATAATGATTGTCAAAAATGCGCTCATATATCATTTTTGACAGACGTGGCTAGAAGCCCCAATATTTCGATTGAGATTGTAATGAATAATGACAGCAAACACGGTGACAATCGACAGCCGATATGCATTCAATTTAATTTATTTTTTGAAGGTAAATTGAGGAAATACAAGAAAAGTCTGGTTGGGGGTACCTGACATATACTGCGGTTAAATGGTTACTCAATTACTGCCAAAATATTCAGTGAATTATATGCTTCAAACCATTAATCAATGTACCCACTAAATGTAGTGCAAATAGATAACATCTTTCAACAAACAAGAATGGTAAATATTAGTTTTACGTATAACACGATACCACTAAAGTACTAGATATTTCATCACCCTTGGTCGATGGTGATGATGATGGTGAGAGAGGAAATAAAAATAATACTTAGCAGGTTTATGGGAGAGTATGACACTGTACCATGTGTGAGCTTATCGACATTAGGGGTTTCTAGGATGACATTATTGCGTAGGGCGTGAAGGTCAATCTATTTGAGTGATGTCCCTAGAGGAACAATACACTGTGTTGGGCGTCTGTTTGGATTGTACCCCATTCAGTTTAATTGATGTGATTTGAATTGGATGGTTGGTAATAGTATCTTACATACTGAATACGCCTTCATGGTATTTACTTTGTTGAATGTATTTGACTTTGACAGATATCTTATGGAATTTACTTTGTTCTGAGAAATATATCATATTAAAATGGTTAAGTTAGGGAGGATGTTTGCATTAACCGAAAATATCGTTTGTTCTCGTGAATGTGATGGAGTATACTAATTGTTGAGGGAATTTACTGAATACACGCATGTTGCTTATTTATTTGCTCAGATGCAAATCATTCGACTTGGTTCATGTTTGTAGATGATACAGCCGGCGAGCCGGTATTCATGCGTAGGAGCTTTTACTAGGAAAAAATATGTCAGCCCATTACGATTCACACAAAGCGCCTATGATCCAGCGTAATACCAGTCCATGTGGCGTAGGCGAAGTTATTTGCCATGTAATAGATGAAGTGGAATGTCATGTTATTTATTAAATTGAGAACAAAAGCACAAAACTATTCACTGCTTCGTCGAGAAACTATAGCTAACATATTTTCTGTGAAAAAGTTTCATAATTACGTATATTATACCATATATATATCCGCTGAAACATTATATAAGTTTGATTATATGTTTGACAAAATCAACTCAACCGGTAGCAGAAGTCAGGATTCAACGATTTATTATATTCTTTAGCATGTATCAATGCACCATGCAATACAGGACGGAGTGCAGGCAGAACCTCTAGATAGTCGATAATGGTATCTTTCATTGATCAAATCCGAATACTTTCAGGGATTAAGTTATTTGAATGATGGCTGTCCACTAATATGGCAGAGTAAAATCGATTGGATTTCAGAGCAATCATTTCTTACAACTTTGGAGGTAGCATTAGTGAAGAAGAGTTTATGATATCTAAGAGATGTTTCACCATCATTTGAGTTCTAACGCGTGATAGGATCTGACCTTTTTACTATTACTTTTCAACGTAATTCTAGCTCAAGTTCGAATATCTACTTCGATTAACAAACGAATGATAGCTGTATTCCTTATATAAAGGACGCGCTTTGCTAAAGTAGCTATGCCTAAATATCAGCGGATTTTTAGGGAATGGTGTCTTCCTCATACGCGGAGCAGACTGTTATATTTATTTTTAGTTTACGCTCCCTGGAGCCAGCATCCAACCTCTTGTATACAACAAAGCTCTCCAGCCAACCCGGCTACGCACGCCAAGTTGGCGAGGTCGTGAAATCTTCTGGCTATGTCGATGTCCTGGTATAGGCCGCGTAGTTCGGCATTGTACCTTCTCCTATACTCGCCGTCTATTCAGACGGGACCAAGATCACTCGAAGAACTTTTCTCTCAAAGGGCGTCCTCATCCGATTTTGATAAAGTCCATGCCCCTGAGCCATATAGTAGGACTGGAAGAAGTAGTGCTTTATACAGAGCTACCTTAGTATAAAGGGCCTTGCTACTTAATTGACTTCTTATCACATAGATTAAGCAATAGTCAAGAGTTAATCTTCGTTAGACCTCCACACTGGTGTTAATTGCTGAGTTCACCATAGAGGTAGACAAAGGTAGACAAAGTCCGTTATTAATTTAAATTTATATCTGTCTATTGTGGCGTTCTATATAAGACGCCGACGTTGGATGTCATTTTTCGTAGACAGCATATATATTCACCGCTAAAACCATCTTTGCTGCTTCTGTCTCAATGCTCGCAAACGCCCCACTGACAGCCCATTGACTTCCTCCGACTATGTCAATGTCATCGACGTAACCGAGTAGTTATACAGACATGTAAAAGATTGTACCTCCGGCGTTCGCTAGTGAGCTTCGTACAATTCTTTCAAGTGTTATATTAAAGAGATCGCGTGATAGTGCGTCACTATGTCTAAGACCTTTACTGACATCGAACGGTTCTGTGGTGTTCTTATCGACTTTAAAGGAGCATTAAGAGTTCTCCATCGTCATCCTGCACAGACAGACGAGCTTGGCAGTAATGCCGAGATTAGACATGGCTCTTCTGTATAACTCGTCGCTATACGTGCTAACAAAGGCAACTTTGAAATCGCTGAATATTCGAAGTTTAATTTGGTATCGAAGAATCGAAAAAAAATATACGAATTTTAGTTTTATAATAGAAGAAGTGCATTGAAGAAGTGCATTGAAGAAGACGTGCATTGCCAAAATCAATGTCTAGTAAAATTAAATCAGCTCTAGAAAGCTCTCTTGTCAACCAGATTGATTACATTGCGATCGACGTGAGATACATCTTGATAAAGAGTTTTGGCAGGCACATATATCCAAGAACAAGGCTTACAAAGCAATGCTGCGGAAGAAATATAGAGCTGCTCGCTTACTCTATGGGCAAAAACGAAGGGAGGATCTGCGGGTTCTTCGAAAAAAAAGAGCTAGTGGAATCAATTGAGAGGTGTTACTTTACTACAGAAGCAGTATGTTCGGAAGTTCTACCAAAGGGTTAAAAAACATACCAGGCCGTAAGGCCCGAACAAAAGCCTGCAGAGATTAACATAGGAACATGGAAATAGATTCAGAGTCGGTGCAAAAGATTGTAAAAAATATTTCTGAAGACAGTTAAACGGTCAAAATAGCCAGAATGAGCTATTCAAAATGGAAGTTAACAGTCAATATATCCGTCAACTTGACCAACATGAAATGAAGATAGCGAAATTCGAGATGAAACCCAGCAGGGCTACTAGAGCAGATGACCTGCCAGCTGACTTTTTCAAAGCAGTAGGAGATGACTTGGCAAGGAACATACAACAATTCATCTTTCAAATTTGGGCGGATAAAAGTATGCCCGGTTAATGGAGCCTTAACATCACGTGTGCTGTATCTACAAGAAAGGAGATAATCTGAAGTTTGCCAACTACAGAGGAATCAGTTTCCTAAATGTAGCTTACAAGATCTTGTCAGTCATTCGGTATAAACGCATAAATCCGTATGTTGGCCGCCTGATTAACCCTTATCAGTGAGGTTTTAGGAGAGAAAAGTCAACCACTGACCAGATATTTACACTCCGGCAGATCTAAGAGATGAAAATGGAAACCTCGTAGTAGAATCGCAGTAGAATCGCAGTCGGTGCTGAGAATATGGAAAACCTACTTCTGCAGACTGTATAACGGCGACCAAGACCAACATCCCGCTGTCAGGCAGAATGAACCATTCAACATAGACGATGATAGTCAATATCTCCGTCCACCTAACCAAAACGAAGTGAGGATAGCAATATCCAAGCTGAAATCCAACAAGGCTGCTGGACCTGACATCTTACCGGCCGAACTCTTCAAGGCAGCTGATGATGAATGTTACGGATTATTTCAAGAAAAAGAAGACCGTTTAATAAAGAAGTTTTATTACGACTAACTTGACAAAAGTATAATTCAGTTTTACAGCAGGTTAGGTATTAATTCCATAAGATTCCATAAAGGTTAAACAGCAATGCATGTTAGATTAGTATTAGTTATTTAGTTATGTACTTTACATAAGTGACAGGATGAAGATAAGTATAGATATGATCTATAAAGTTAAGCTTGAATTAAAAATGAATTGGCAGACTGCATACATAAACTCATCTCTGAGATTTGGTCAGAAGAGTGTATGCCTGATGAATGAAATCTCAGCATCGTTTGCCCGATCCACAAGAAAGGAGACCTTCTCAGCTGCGCCAACTTTAGAGGCATCGAACTCCGCACCATCGCATATAAGGTCCTTTCTGCGATATTATGTGAACGCCTGAAACCTTTTATCAACAGCCTGATTGGACCCTATCAGTGCGGTTTCAGGCCAGGAAAGTCCACCATTGATCAAATCTTCACACTTCGGCAGATCCTGGAGAAAACCCAAGAATTCCAAATCGATACTGACCACCTCTTTTTCGATTTCGAGGCCGCCTATGACAGCATCTATAGAGAAGGGCTTTATAGAGCCATGACTGGTTTTGACATCCCTGTCAAACTTGTTCGTCTGTGCAGCCTGATGATGGAGAACGCTCGCTGCTCCATCAAGGTCGGTAATGATGTCACCTGTGATGTCAAAAACGGTTTTAGACAAAGTGACGCGCTGTCATGTGAGTTCTTTATTATTATTATTATTATTTGTGTAGGGTTATTTTGCACTGCGACCTAATGGTCTCTTGTGCCCCCTGCTAATACCTTGGGGAGGTTTGTTCCCTCGTTAGAGTCCCCTTCGCAACTGCAATTCCTGAGGAATTGTGTTTGAAGGTCATATGCTCTTACTTTGCCTTGGCGAGAATAGTTCACCTTAGAGCTCTTTCTCCAGACCAGTTTCTTTTAAGAATCTGAGAATGAGAAGTGGGTCCATGGTTGGCAAGTATTTCAATCTTTTGTGGATCAGTGCCCCACAGGACTCCAGAAGGTGTTCCGGAGTCTCACATGACTTGTTGCAGAATCTGCAAAGGCCTCCGTTTGTTATACCTAGTTTCCGTAGATGCTCCCTGAGTTTGCAGTCCCCCGTTAGGAAGCCTGTTAGGATCCGTAGGTTATTCTTGCTAATGCAGATGCAGGCTTCGAATCTTTTCCGGTTGTAACATCCCAGTAGTTTCTTAGCCTGCCTCAGGCCTGTGGTATTGTTCCAGGTTCTTGCCCTGTCTTCTCTCTCCATTTTCCTGAATTTCTCACGTATGGTGTGTTCCCCCATTCCACAGAATGGTTCAGGTCCAATGAAGGGTTCTGCGGCCCCTTGTCTTGCCAAGGCGTCCGCTGCTTCGTTACCTTTTATCCCGACGTGACCGGGTATCCAGTAAAATGTGACTTCTTTAATAATGTACTTGAACGGATTGTGCGGAACTCACAAGCCAACACCGGAGGTACAATCTATCACAAGTCTGTACAACTGCTTGCATACGCCGACGATATTGACATTATCGGAAGAACTCAGCGGGCTGTCACCGGTTTACAAGCATTGAGGGGGAAGCGGCCAAAATGGGTTTAGCGATTAACGAGGGCAAAACCAAGTATATGCTGTCAACAAGAAGGGAAAACAAACACCGACGAACTAGACAGAACGTCACAGTGGACAGCTATAACTTCGAGGTAGTAAGGGACTTTGTCTACCTTGGCTCTGCTATAAACTCGAAAATTAAAATCAGCGAAGAAATCAAGTGAAGAATAACCCTTGCCAATCGCTGTTTTTTTTTTTGGGCTTATAAGGCAATTTAACAGCAAAGTCATATCTAGAACAACTAAGGAGACTCTTTATAAGACTCTGGTCATCCCAGTCCTGCTCTAGGGCGCGGATACATGGACTTTATTAAAAGACGATTAAGATATGCTTGGTCGCTTTGAGAGGAAAATTCTCCGTAAGATTTTCGGTCCCGTTTGCGTTGACGGGTTTTGGAGGAGAAGATTCAAACACGAATTATGTGAGCTGTACAGTGACATCGACCTAGTCAAAAAACTACATACTGAACGTCTGAGATGGCTAAGCCATATAGAGCGAATGGACACCAACGCTCCGGCCCGCAGAGTCTTCGAATCTAATACCGAGGGACGACGCAATAAAGGACGTCTTCGCCGTAGGTGGCACGCACAAGTTCAAGAGGATCTCGACCAACTTGTAGTGCGCAACTGGAGGCAATTAGCTAAAGACCGAGCTAAATGGAGAGGCTTGTTGGTTGAGACCCAGGTTCACCCCGAACTGTAGCGCCACCTAAGTAAGTAAGTAAGATCTAGGAGAAAGCCCAGGAATTTCAGATCGATACCCATCGAAATTGATTTGAAATTCGTCTATTATAAAGTCTATGGAGGCGAGCTTTATAGGATCATGTGAAATCTTAGCAAGGCTGTATAGGATGTCGATCGAGAAATCGCGCTGCTCCATCAAGGTCGGCAGGAACACCAGCGAATATTTTTCATATCGGAAAGGTTTAAAACAAGCTTTAACATCGTACTTGAAGAATTGTACAAAACTTAAACGTCGATAAGTATCAGACAGAGGTACCATTTTTCAGATGTCTCCTCCACTGGCATATGCCGATGATATTGACATTATCGAAGAACACAGCAAGATGTCAGTGGTGCGTTTTCAGGTATTGAAATGGATGCGGCAAAATGTGATTTGGTTATGAATGTGGACAAAATGTAATACCTGTATGCTGCCAACGAGAAAGGACTCTCATCATTTGCAAGTTGGCCAAAACGTTACCATGAGCAGCTATAATTTTGAAGTACAAAAGATTTTTTTTACCTGGGTTCCGCAATTGCCCTACAAAATGATATCAATGAAAAGCTCAAAGGTAAAGTAACTCCTATCAATAGCTATTTCTTTGGGATAAGATGGCACTTTAGAAGTAAATCCATCCCCAAACATCCAGATTAGATGGCTCGAAAGTATGTGGACATCAAGGTTGTAGGTCGTCGAGCTTTGGAGCACATCGGAAGAAGAACGCAACAGAGGAACACTCCACACCCTAAGTGGCACGCATAATTGGAGAGTAACGTCAACCAACTTAATGTGCGAAACTGGATGCAGTTAGCTAGGGATCGAACTAGCTGGAGAACCTCTTTTGTTGAATTTGTGGCCCACCCTATGCTGTAAGCGTCATCTAAAGTAAAGTAAAGTAAAGTAAACAACAAAAGTTATGGAGAACTCTTCGTACAAAAGCCCACAACAGTTTTGAAACAGGAACTCCTAACGAAAATAAATAACTAGAAATACCGCTCGAATGAAGAGCAGATTTTTCTGTTTCTGAAATAAAATAACATGCCCCTATAAGCCAACTCCAAAAGCACGTACACAAATCAAGTCTACAATCGATTAATTAGTTTAAAATAGGTACGAGGATCAAATTTTATATAAATTACAATAGCTCCACCCTGATTGACCTTTTCGCACATTCCTGATGGTCAAAGTTCCACCACAATCATTTTCGCGTGCTTAAAACACACATAAAAGCACTTTAAGTCCAAACACTCTTTAAAAAAAAAAAATAGAAATAAAGTCCAATAAAAACTTTCTATGGTTTCTAAAATCTATGTTTTCAAAATAATGAACACGATGAATCAAACCGGATTCCTCAAAATAAAAAAACAAAAAATAAAAATCTCGAAAAGATCTCGACCTCTCCTCTCATAAACGGGGAATTGCTCTAATATTTAATTTTAACTGGCTTTACACAAAAATTTCATGTCGAGCAATGAAAACGGTCTCTATGGCCATTAAAATTCCAAGCACCCTCATACCTCATAATGAAAGGGTTCTTCTTCTGTGTCTTACCTTATTAATAATAATAAATTAAATTTTATCTAAAAAAGGAATTGGATCAGGACACAGAAAAAGTGAAGAAGCAAAAATCCTTTCATTTTTATTCAAAATATAATTACGTACGCGTGAGAAACCTTTTTATTAATAGGAGAGACCACGAAAAAAGGTCGCCCTTTTGAAGAGCGGAGCCTACAACTTTGCTGTGTGTGTGCGTGGGGGGGCTATGAGTTAGGCCACCAATACGTATTGTATTATGATTAGAGAAAGGGTTTTTGCATGAAGCCGCTGAATAAAATTTGTTAATTAATTTTGTTTTGCTCAACTCTACGGATCTCGCTTTATGAATATTTTTCGGATTTTTTTTTTTTTAATTTTCGTTTAACTTTGATATAGGGTGGGGGTTTCATTTATTATTTTTCTATGGACGAGTCTTTTTATTTAATCAAGTCGGAGGGTACTTATAAACAGTTTTTGGGTGATAGCGCTTTATGGAGCAAGAGACTTAAAAGGTGTGGTTGACTGGTAGCGGAAAGGCTAGAAAAAATTGATTCTAAAGGCATTCTTTCTTTGATCACGACAAAGATATTTCTCCACACAGAATGAATGATGCCTCCAGTCCCCTTGTCGGAGTTTCTTGGACATACGTCAAGTGAACGCTTTTTAATTATTTAAAATTCTCTGACAGAATTTCAAAAAAGGAAGGAATTGGGACGTGGGAACCGCTAATGAGCTTACGATGTCCATGGGGTCACTGGAGTCGGTATGCCAAAAACGTTGCTGTTGTGTGATTCGAGTCAAAACAATATTCTGGGCTTAATGACTTTCACAGTTTAGGATAGATAAACTCCACGCAATCACTTTCGGAGTTTTACGTATAAGATTCTTGAAAACTATTGAGGCACTCGGGAAGCCCCTTACGCTCCAAAGCGAAATAGGTCTTAAAGAAATTGCTGGACAATACAGCCTACCCATTTATTTGGTATCAAATTACCGTGATATTCTGGAAAATTGCCAAGCTAATGAGCTAACCCGACAAAGTTCTTCTGTACCTTATTGATGATGGCCTGGATTGTAATTGACTTGGAACTACTGACTGTTTAAAACGACTTGGTCGGTAGCGCACGAAACAAGTCAATGGTATTATCTACAGTGAATTAAGTACTGCCCATAACTTAACACCGATTAGGAATATCGTCATTTTTATGGGTGACGTCAATGCTAAGATAAGTAAAAACAACATACTCGTAAATCTCCGACATGTAATCCGAAGATATGGCCTCAGTGACCGATATGACAATGGTAAGATGTTGGTTGAAATTTTCTTTTGTCATAAACAAATTCAACAAACAGCCATTAGTCGGCGTATTTTTAAATGAAACGAGATCACCACCTTACATTCGTCTTCTGCAGTTATCAGATCAAACGCCACGCAACGGATAGTATTGTATTGTTACAAAAATCCGCCGATTACGCCGTAAATTCCAAGGTTTGGACGGAAGCTGGAGGAAAAACACAAGTACTCTGGTTCCCGAGAGGGTGAACTTCTTTTTTTATTCAAATAAATGATTGTACAAAAAAAACTAAATTTTCCACAAACAAATCTAGTACAATTTTTGTTTGTTTGAGAACTGCACGTCTCTAGTAATCATTCTCACTGCTGCCAACAAAGAACTCTCTCTTGGACTTCTGTCAACCTCCTTATATATTTGGCTCTCGCTTTCCAGACCAATAACCCAATTTCCAATTCGCCGCTGGAATTCCCCCCGCTAAGAATCTGGAATGTTCTTGTACCTTCGAGTTGACAGCTTCGAGATGTTTCTCGGTTGTTTATGTTTATGTATGTAGAATAGTATACCAGTCACTAAAGAGCTCATAGATGGTCACAGCCATCGTCAACACACAGTGAACAGTTGGGACACGGATCTCTTGGTTTCTGATGAGGATCAGTTTAGAAGATGGATGGAACTTTTTCCACCGTTTTGAACAACGTTGTGGATGGAGGTTGGTCTCAAAATCAACACCTCCCAGTAAAGATGAAAACATTGGCACGATAAAAATGTTCAAAACAAATAAGGCGGCGACTGTATCTCTGCAAAGCTTCGCCAGCAATATCAGTATGTATATCAGAAATATGGAGAAGAAAATGATTGCCAAGCTCTCAATGACAGACAACATAATAGACTTGCCAAAACTGAAGAGGTATTTATGTTTGCCAAGCAACCGCCAAAATAATAGCTAAAATAACTGCATACATAACGCGTAAGGGAACATCTAGAAAACTCGTTCTATTTAGCAAGTTACTAAGGGGCGAAGTACCACGTGCCGCACATGAGTAGGCTGTTGGAAGAATTGAAGATTCGAAGAGGTGTCTGACAAGGTTAAACACTATCACCACTCTTCTTCCTGGTGATGATAAGTGATGTTCTACACACCAAATTTTCGATACCAAGTGGTGGAATCTAATGAAGCCTGAGAACCTGTCTCAAACAGCTCGACTACTCCCGAGACATTTTCGTATTACCGCATAGAATTATGGACCGGTACCAAATGACCACGGGTTTTGTGGCAAAGGCAAATCCGGTGGGACTGAGAATGAACTCCACCAAAACCAAAATCATCAGACTTACTTGCAACTCAGCAACCTGACCAATACGCATTGCAGAAAAATTGATCGAGGGAGCATACAATATCTGTTACTTTGCATATATTCAGTTAATCGTATTAGAGAATTGGATGTAGGCAGTGGAAATAACAAAATCTAAGGTTTCATTCGGAATATCGTGTAAGGCAGTGTCGTAGTTAGCGTCATGAGCGCCCACGGCCAGAGTCGAATTTTGCGTCCCCAAAAAAATTACCGTACGTATTTTGTAAAAAGGAAAAAACGCAAACTATTTAATGCCTAAAGATATTTATTCAAGTTTTAAAAATAACAGCATTGAAATGTAGAATTACTCGTACGTCCAAAATGTACTTTTCTAACTTTTTCTGAAACCATTTTGTCAATCACATTGTCTAAATCAATTTATTCTGCAATGTCATACTCAAATGTTAACGACCAACCTGCGATTGTAAATAATTTTTTATTCAGTTTGCTCAAAGATCTTTTACATCTGGCGGAAGTCACAAATCAATGCCATGCGAAGAGCTATCCCTATTTTGGGATAACTTTTTTTTCCGAGGGTAGGTGAAAATCTTCAACAAGACACTATGAGGGTCGACAGCGCGTGCTCATAGTAGTGTGACTTGTTTTTTCATTTTTACTACAACTAAGTATTCGACTTATCAAGTAGTTTTCTTTTCACGAAATAATGACGTTTTGCAGGTACCTTCCCATTAGAAATTCCTGCTAGCTCCGCAGTTTAGACGCGGTTACTTATCGCGCTAAGTGTAAAGGTTTAGTTCTTTGTAGACGGCGTAGTAAATTTCTTTCATCCAAAACTTGGAGGACTGTAATATTTACGTGACTTTCTAGTCGAGTTTTATGCTTTCTCGTGTAGTTTTTCATTTCGTCTTCGATTGTTTTAATGCCAAGATCTCTGTGGTTATCGCTATTTCGGATATACCATGGCGCATTAACAATACTGTTCTTTCTTATCCCAGGCAGGAGGAGGTCCAAATAATAACGCTGCTTGATTTGTAATAAGCTCGATTGATGAGCGTTTTTAGCGTTTTATTTCCTATGTATTGTACATATATACATCAAATATAATTTCTAAAAAAATGGCGTTCTTTAAATAAAGACTTACGCTTTTGTGCGTCCTCCCGCAGTTGGTTTAGATAAAGAAATGAATGTTCGATTTTAAGCGCGTGAACAAAACGTCAAAATTTAGGGTACGTTCAAAATATCGATAGCGTTTTCGATAACAATCATTAGATAGATCTGCGGGAGTGCGTTTACAATTCACAATATTTTTTTTTTAATAATTCTTAAATTCAATTAATTCAATAAAGATTCTACAACAAATACCTCTTAGCACTTTGTTTTCAAAAGTTTGTAAAATTTTAATATTACTTATTTTGGTACAACCCCAGAGTTGTACACCATATGTCCATACAGGCTTTAGCACTTGCTTATATAAAAGCAGTTTGTTCTTTATATTAAGCTTGGAATAATTTCCAAGTAACCAATACATTTCTCTATATTTATTTTCTTGTTCTTTGCGTTTTTTCTTTACATGCGCTTTCCATTTCAGCTTTGCATCAAGTGTCATTCCAAGATATTTAACCTCGTTTGCAAACAGAATTTGAACCGAGTTAGAAAACATCGACAAATTATTTATTTTCTTATAAGTAAAATTTACATGAACAGATTTGGTCTCGTTGAGTGCGATTCGTCAAACCTTTGTCCATTCATTTACTCTATCCAAAGCTTCTTGCAGTTCTTCTGTAGTATCTTCGATCGTTTTACCTACTGCCAAAATAGCAGTGTCGTCGGCAAATGTGGCTAGCTCAGTGCCTTCTACTTGCGGTATATAACGAGTGTATAATAGATATAAAACTGGACCAAGAACGCTTCCTTGCGGTACCCCAACCATTATTTCTTTAAAATCAGAATATTCGTTTCCACATCAGACGTGGCATAGTCTATACGAGTAGTTCTTCAAAATATTGCATAGGTCCTCGCGGCGTTAATAATGAACAGAAGCTTAATTAGAGCTTTTCTTGGTAGTGATTTAAGAACATCTCCCGTGATTAGATCGTATCCAGGAGCCTTCTTAGGTTTAAGTTCCTTTATTTGTTCCTTAAGTTCGGTCAGTGATACGCTTCTTATTGCACTATTGGCTATAAACGACGTATTTATATTTTCAATAAGAGCTTGTCCATCAAACGGTTTGAAAGTTTCTTGCAGGTGGGTGGCAAAAACTTTCGCTTTCTCTTTATCATGCCTGGCCCATTCGTCTTGATTTTTCCTAATTGGGGCAGCTTAAATTTGAGGTTTTTTAATACCTTTTATAGCCTTCCAAAGCGAGTAATTAGAATGTTTTTCTGCGGTTAAACTTTCTAAGTAAGTTTCTATTTCATTATTCTTAAGGTCTTTAATAGATCTTTTTAGTAAGTTGCACAAACAGTTAAGATGTGCCTTATGTTGCGGAGCCCGAGCTTGTTGCCATTTTTGCGCGCTTTTCTCTTTTCCTTTATTATCTCTTTTATTTTCTGTGGATAAGTTTGAATGTAACTGGCCGGTGTTCTGTTTGGTTTTGGAGTATTTTTCCACGCGGCATCCTGTAAGATTTCGACGAAGCGATCTACTCCAACTTTAATTTCATAGGGCGTTTTGAGTGATACGCTCAGCTCAATATTTGCTTCAATATCTTTCTTAAAGCCATCCCAATTAGTTTTCGCGCTGGTTAATCTGGGCGGTCCTACTTTTTTAATCAATGTTTTCATCTTTCTCTTATCGTTATAATGATTGGAGAATGATCAGAGGAGAGATCAAAGCTGTCTTCAACTTTTATACAGTTGCCAGATATTCCTTTAACAACAAAGAAATCGATCAGATCTGGTATCTTCTGTCGAGATTTCTACCTTTCTGAGAGGCATACCTTGAACCCCAGAAGGGGTGTTTCGCGTTGAAGTCGCCACCAATAATAAAATTTGGTTTAAGGAAGTTGAAGATGTTAGTGAAATCACTTTCTTCAAGTTTACATCGCAGTGGACAATATATGGTATAGACAAAATGTTGAAGCAAAATGTCTATTTCGAACGCGCACCGTGCCTACTTGCATTGCTTCTAATTTAATCTTTATTTCTGCTGAGTGTTCGATACATTCTTTTATAAATAAAGAAATTTTCTGGCATTGCCGAAGAGCGTTCGTTACAACACGAGGTCTGAGGCCTGCTGTAGTAAACTCGTTGTACACAGCTATAATCACACCAATTTTCTGTTCTATATTTACCAGACTGCAGAGAGAAGTCTGCATTGGAGTAACATGCGCACTACTTCTGGAAATGACTCCACGCTCTGATTCCTACCGCTGGCATAAGCTATTCAGAAAAAGGCGCAATGGGACCAAGTTCCTCTGCGCTCTGGGCAAAATGTCTATTGTTTTCCTGATAGAAGTTTTGGTGCCGTGAACTATGGCCATACGAACTAACGCCATAATGGTGCTAATTCATTTTCAAATGCGAATTAACGCCATAATCCACTTATGGCCTTATTTCACTTTCAAATGAGAACTAAAGTCATATGGTGTTTGTTCGTTTTAGAAAGTGGCCTAAGTTCTCATTTGAATGTGAATTAAAGTCATATAAAGTTATTTCTCATCTATAAAGGTGGGGATGAACTTCACTTTCTTATGGGAACTTGGTACACACTCGAAAACATGAAGGGGGAAGTAACCTACAATAACTAATAATGTATGTTTCTTAACACATATGTATATCGACATATATGCATACATAGGCATATACATTTTACGGCGTATGGGGGGCATGCTGCCCCCCTGCAACCCCCTGCCTGGGGTCAGTGTTGGATTTGAGGTGGGTGCGAGGTTGGGTGAGAAACATGGATATAAAGGAACTTTACGTACACCCATCCTCGCTCTCACCTCAAATCCAACAGCGACCCTAGGCAGGGGGGTTGCAGGGGGCAGCATGCCGCCCATACCCACCTCACTTTTTATATGCCGTAAAATGTATATACCTATGTATGCATTTATGTCGATATACATATGTATTAAGAAACATATATTATTAGTTATTGTAGGTTACTTCCCTCTTCATATTTTCAAGTGTGTACCAAGTTCACATTGCATTGTTTATGCATTGTGGACTTCTGTATGCGTCATCTTCGACAAAAAAAATCTTGACATATATCGCTGCGCTCATATTATATTCATTAAAATTCGACGCCTAATGAAAATCCACAGTTTTTTGAATAGATATTAACTCTCCGAAAATTTGGGACTTATGTCCCATTTTCGTCAAAACAATGTTGGACTTAATGTCTCGATGGGGTGGGACATAAGTCCCAAAAGAAAAATTTGGGGCTTATGTCCCTGGGACTTATGTCCCTGCGCCATATAAGTCATAAGAATAGTTTTGAATTTATGGCCCACTTCTTCTTTAAGATTGTGGAACTATGGCCCTAAATGTTGTGGACTGTTGGCCCAGGTGGGTCAAAAGTCCAATGTGGACTAAACGTGAGCCGATCGTGGTGTGACATTGGACTGATAAAGTTTTATCAAAACTGTTGCATTGCACTGGCTGTGCTTCAGAGCTCAAACACATTTTATGGC
This sequence comes from Brachypalpus laphriformis, assembly GCA_945910035.1. Classification (NCBI taxonomy): domain Eukaryota; kingdom Metazoa; phylum Arthropoda; class Insecta; order Diptera; family Syrphidae; genus Brachypalpus; species Brachypalpus laphriformis. Next base: position 193,421,544 of record OX246754.1, on the reverse strand, counting down.
ATTAGTTCATATTTGAATGTGAATTAACACCATATGACGTTAGTTCACATTAAGTGATGGCTTTAGTTCTCATTTGAAAGTGAATTAAAGCCATAAGTGGATTATGGCGTTAATTCGCAATTGAAAGTGAATTATCGCCATTATGGCTTTAGTTTATATGGCTTTAGTTCACGGCACCGAAGTTTTCGCCATGCTCCAAGTAGCAAAAGTGTACGATTAATGAGAGATGACGTAGTAGAAGTACCAGCACCTGTAGTGACAGCCAGTCTGCTTAAGTCGCTTTAGACTCCCAAAAAGCACTCAAAGAAATTTCTAGAGTGTAAAAACAAACTAAAAAAATTTAAGTGAAGTTTGTCTTATTTGCGTAGAGTCATAAGGCAATTGTAGGCAACCAAATAACAGATGCACTTGCGATAGAGGGTTCAGAAAGTCTTCTTCTAAGTTCGGTGCTAGTTTGGCAAAAATCCTATACTGGATCGTCTCCCATATGGTAGCTACATATAACGAGACTTTATATAGTTTGAATTTTTCGCAGAACCACAAACTTTTTTCGGAAGGGCCTAGTAGTATAATAGCACTGCGAAATTCCTTCTTGATGGGATTGGGTTCAATGCAATCTCCTCCCTGGTTGAAACTCTGAGTTTTACGCAGAGTACGCAGACATTTTTCTATGTGGTTACTAGGGGTTTAAGTACTATGGTCCGCTTTGTGTTGGTAGTGCTTGGGATAAACTTGCCTTATCCCCCGATCTGTACTATTCAATCATTCCAGTACTTTTTGGCAGAAAAACAAACTTGGAACTCCAAAATTCTCAGCGTACATATAAGTGTACATGTTGGTAAAATATTGTGTTTTATTGACTCCTGTTTCAATAATTTATGTATAAACTATTAGCAGCGTCAAAAACAGGAAAGCACCACATCCACTGCAACCGATTTATATATGTATGTACGTACTTAGTGCTTTGGATGCAAGAAAGGCAAGCTCAAAACCATAATTTTTTAAGGCTCGTGTACACATTGATCATTAGAAATAAGCTGTACTGAATTACTACTTAAGCATAAAGGTCGCCTTTATGGCACCCTTCCTCAGAAACAATTTTACAACAATAAAGGCATTACTAACTCAAGCGTAAAAAACCAAATTAAAAGACCCTATTTATGAAATTTAAATGAAGAAAATTGCTACTTTTGTTTACTCTTCATCACTGTGCCCCCTCCGCGATCGGAACAAATTAAAAACCCACACAACAGCCAATTCTAATTTGTTTCCCTGTACTCAAAGGAACTTCCACGACCACAATTACAAGGGTGGAAAAGGCAAAGTTTATTCCGTTTAACGAAAACCCCAAGAATTTAAATAATCGATGTTAGTCTCTGATAAATAACTACCACGATATTTGGCTTTATAAAAAAATAAAAAACGGAAAACTCAACGAGAAAACCAAAAAATAATTGAAAACATGCCTAGAATAAATTATTTCTCAAGCACAAGTATTGTACTCCTTGACAGGAGTATTCGAACAATTTAACCAAAAAAGAGCGGGAATTTTGTGAAAGCCCGTCAACCAGTATACGACAGTGATTGTGGTGCCTACAAGAAGGACATTGTTCATGGGGTATTGAAGTTATTACGCAACAAAACATATCCCATTCCATTGCCAAAAACATCCTTGAAACATGATTCCCACATTGCATTGTACGCTTGAAATCGAGAGATGACAGCAAGGCACTACCAAAAGGAGCGACAAAAAAAAAGATGAAAAAATAAAATAAAAATAAAATGAAAATGATAAAAGGACTCATCTGGTAAAAAAATTCAATAAAATGCGGATCGTAAATTATATTTTCGTACGAGTTTTTGATGTAAAATTACACTTTTTACTCATTCAGAGTGCAGAAGCAGCCCCAAAATAATATGTACGCGCGACAGTTTCCGGCTACAGTAACACCACACACCAAGATGGTGTACATTGAGCGTTGGCATTTCTCCGAGAAGAACTTTTATTTTTCTTCTTCCTTCTTCATCTCGCAAAATATCGCTACCCAAACATATTTTCATAATGCTTGTAATAATGGATTTGTCTGAGGGGGATGGGGGTGTGAAAGTAACAGCTCATTTCACCTTCATTTCGTCTTGACTTTGATGACATAGGAAGTCACGTAAATAGAGAGATGAATCACTTTAGGTGTGTGGGAGAGCCTTGATGTTGAGCGTTGATGTTAACAAATATTGCGGAAAAAAATAGAATTTTCCTTTCTGGATGAAATTAAATTGTGCGAGGCATATTTTTATATGGAACCACATGGCGGCTTTTAGGATCATCGCCAAATAAAAGAACTTAATGGATGTTCGTGGTGTTTTTTTATTTATTTCAGCGGCGGGTTTTTATGTTATAAGAATGACTGACACTCGAATGAGTTACTCTTAATAACTTTCAAGATTGCCTAGAATCAATCTACTTTAAAACCTGCAGGTTTTTTTTTAATTAAAAGGAAACTCAAATCCCAGAGCACTTCGACTCTCCAACCCATTGTACTACCAAGCAGGAACCTTTCTTTGGTGCAATGGTTGAAAAAACTTTTATGTAATTCGTCTTCCTTTAGACTCGGGTTGTTGATGAAAGCTGCTCACTGCTGGGGCTTGAACCTGCACACATCGTTTAACGCGCAAATACACTGCCCACTGCACCATTGGCACCCTAAGGGAGCAGGAGCACCTTAGGCCTACCCGCCGGACACTTGCTAGGGTTAAAAACCCAAAAGAGACTGCAATGTTGTACTATCGAAGTGCAATTTCATGAATTTTAAATGGTTTATGGCCAACGAAGTAAGCGAAACGGTTACGAGAATGAATCTGGGAAGGGGAGTCGGACCAAAATATAGAGCTTAAGGATAATATTGGAAAAACATCGCAACCCATTGAAAGATCTGCACATTATCATTATCGGTTAATCGACAAAATTCGTCCGCTTTATAAGAGGAATGTACTCCGAAAAAAACGGCTATTTGAGATGGCTCGAATCTTTGACATTGAAACTTTTATTCTTGCTTCAAAATTAAAGGTCAATTTTGCAAAATTACTAGGTGTATTGCTAATGTGTTATTGAAGTGAAATGTTTTCGGTTCAAGTACCATCCATATCCATTCATGTTTTCTGGTAACAAAATGAAATGATGCGATAATGCATTACCTAGAGTAATTCCAAACTTACTCGAAGCAAAATGCTAGAAATTAGAACCGAATCCAAAATGCAATCCTGAAGTTTTTTTTTAATTAGAATGCATAAAATTCACTTAAGTAATCAAAAATTGTGGGCGCCGTAGCGTAAGTGGTTAGTGTGTCGGATCACTACGCATGGGGTTCCAAGTTCGAATCCCAGAAAACACCAAAAAGTTTTTTCACGGTCCCACCTGTCGCGAGCGTCTGACAAACATCCGAGAGTATTGTTGTCACGAAAAAGCTTTTCAAATCGCCGTTCGGATTCGGCATTAAACTGTAGGTCCCTTCCATTCGTGTGAAAAATATAACGCACACAACATGAGTGGTTGCGAGAAGCTAGGCCCTGGCACTTTAAAGAGCTGTTGCGCCAAATATTTGTATTTGTAATCAAAAATTGTATTTGAGCTATTACTTAGATGGCGCTACAGTCCGGGGTGGACCTGGGCCTCAACCAACAAACCTCTCCAGCCAGCGCGGTTACGAGCCAGCTGCCTCCAGTTGCGCACGCCAAGTTAGTTGAGGTCCCCCCCCCACTTGTTTGCGCCCCCTACCGCGAAATCGTCCTCTACTGCGTCGTCCATCCGGGGTGGATTCGAAGATTTTCTTAGCGGGAACGTTGGTCTCCATACGCTCTAAATCACCCAGCCATCTTAGTCGCTGTATGTGAACTCTTCTGCCTAAGTCGATGTCCTTGTACAGGCCGTATAGCTCGGCATTGTACCTTCTCCTCCACTCACCGTCTATGCAGACAGGACCAAAGATCGCTCAAGGAACTTTTCTCTCAAAATAACCAAGGGCATCCTCATCCGGTTTTGTCAAAGCCCATGCCTCTGCATAGAAACAACGATTGGCAAGAGTAATTCTCCGTGTGATCTCCCTACTGATGTCATTTGCGGAGTTCACCATAGAGCCTAGGTAGACAAAATCCTTTACTACATCAAAATTATATCTGTCTATTGTGGCGTTCTGCCCAAGACGCCGATGTTGGGTGTCCTTTTTTGTAGACAGCATATATTTTGTTTTGCTTTCATTGACCGCTAGACCCATCTTTGCTGCCTCGATCTCAATACTCGTAAATGCCCCATTGACTGCCCGCTGAGTTCTTCCGATTATGTCAATGTCATCGGCATAAGCGAGTAGTTGTACAGACTTGTAAAAGATTGTACCTCCGGTGTTGGCTTGGGAATTTCGTACAATTCTCTCAAGTATTATGTGAAAGAGATCGCATGATAGCGCGTCACCTTGTCTAAGACCTTTTCTGACATCGAACGGTTCGGTGATGTTCTTACCGACGTTGATGGAGCAGCGAGAGTTCTCCATCGCCATTCTGCACAAATGGACGAGCTTGGCAGGGATGCCAAGACTAGACACGGCTCTGTATAACTCGTCTCTATACACGCTATCATAGGCAACTTTGAAATCGATGAAGAGGTGGTGCGTATCGATTTTATATTAATGGATTTTTTCCAAGATCTGCCGTAGTGTGAATATTTGGTCAATGGTGGACTTTCCCGGCCTGAAACCGCACTGATAAGGATCTATCAGGTTGTTGACGATCGGTTTTAGGCGTTGACATAATACGGCAGACAGGATCTTATATGCGATGTTGAGAAGACTTTTACCTCTGTAATTGGCGCAGTTCAGAGGGCCTCCTTTCTTCAGGATCGGGCAAACGATGCTGAGGTTCCATCCATCGGGCATTCGTCCGACCAAATTTTACAAATGAGCTGGTGCATGCTCCTTACCAACTCATCTCCTTCTGCCTTGAAAAGTTCAGCGACAAGGCCGTTGGCTCCAGCAGCTTTGTTGGATTTGAGTTTAGATATCGCTATCCTCACTTCATTCTGATTGGGTTGACGAGAATCTCGACTGCCATCGTCACTGTTGAATGGCTCGTTCTGCCTGACAGCGGAATATTTGTCATCATCGCCGTTTAACAGTCTGCAGAAGTGTTCCTTCCATATCCACAGCACCGACTGCGATTCTACTACTATGTTACAATTTTCGTCCTTCAGGCTTCTGTTCTGGCTTTGAAACCCTGACATGTTCTTTTTACCCTTTGGTAAAATTTCCAATTATGTCAATATCGTCGGCGCATGCAAGCAGTTGTATGGACTTTTGATAGATGGTGCCTCTGGTGTTGGCTTGTGAGTTCCGCACAATCCGCTCAAGTATAATATTAAAGAAGTCACATGTCAGCGCGTCACCTTGTGTAAAACCTTTTTTGATATCAAAGGTCTCGGTGAGGTCATTACCGAACTTGATGGAGCAGCGAGCGATCTTCATCGTCATCCTGCACAGACAAACAAGTTTGGCAGCGATGTCAAAACTAGACATGGCTGTGTGAAGCTCTTCTCTATAAATGCTGTCATAGGCGGCCCTGAAATCGATAAAGAGATCGATTTGGACTTTTTCGGTTTTCTTCAGAATCTGCCGAAGTGTGAAGATTTGACCGGTGGTGGACTTTCCCGACCTGAAACCGCACTAATAGGCGCCAATCAGGTTATTGATAAAAGGTTTCAGGTGTTCACACAGTATCGCAGAAAAGATCTTGTATGCGATGTTGAGGAGACTGACGCCTCTATAATTGAGGCCTCTCGCTGTTGAGAGGGTCTCCCTTCTCGTGGATCGAGCAAACGATGCTGAGATTCCATTCATCAGGCATACACTCATCTGACCAAATCTTAGAGATGAGTTGATGTATGCACTCTACCAATTCATCACCAGCTGACTTGAAAAGTTCGGCCGGTAAGCCGTCCGGTCCAGCAGCCATGTTGGATTTCAGCTTCGATATTTCTATCATCACTTCGTTTTGGTCAGGTGGACGGAGACATTTTACTTTTTCAGTTCTATGAAATAAATAAATCAATTCATAACCCCTCGTTCATCTCGAAAGCTATTCGCGCTTTCTTTTAATGGTGAACAATTGTAATACTTTATTTCAGCCATAAAAAGACAACATGTAACAGAATTCCCCTTAGGGGGACTGCTATATGGACTAGCTCCGCTTGAAGAATGCCGCAATGGGAATACAGTTTCTAAAAAAAAAAAACTGCATACCGCAAAGTGTTTTTCTTTAGAGCATTGCACTTCGCGTAGCTTTTAATTAAATTCCCACATCTAACGATGTTGCGAAATACTTGTTATTCTCCATTGCGAATTCCTTAAATACAAGTTTCCTCATTATTATGGACATCAGCTATACAGCTGCAATTTTTCAATTTCAAATTTTCCATACACTCCTTCCACCACAGAATGAATAGAGGAGTATGCATGGAAGGGAGAGAATAATAAATGAGAACAGGAAAATTTTCATCATGACTTTGCACTAAAATACTTGTGCAACTATTTTTCTTGTCTATTGTGTGCAATTTTGAAGGTGCCTTTTCTAGTTTTATTTTATTTGTTATTTATTTTGTGGGAAGACGGTAATATTAAATTGTTTTTCGGAAGATAATGGAGAGACACAAGCACACACCGAGTATGATGAAATAATTTCACTAAAAAACGCGCATAGACATACATAGGTGCGAGTCCAAAGGTTAGTACAAAAGGTAGCCCGCATCTTTTTTTTTATAATTTGCGCGCACGTAAGGGGTTGTAAATACCTTTAAAATTTTTTACACAATGCGAGCGTTGGAAAGGATAGATAGAGAGGAAAGTTGGGTGTAGTGGTTTGAAACTCTGATATTAGGTTTCAGAAACTCCAGGGGTGATGTCCAGATTACAGGGGAGACTTGCCTTGTTATGTTGCCTTTGTTTGTGATTCATAGAATTTTTTTCCGACCATCTGATATCATATGCACATACACTATTCAACAGGACGAACAATTTTTCCCCCATATAAGCTCCTACTGGTAGTGCTATGCCTCCGCAATAGTCTTCATATAAGCTTTCGCAATTGATCGGACTGATTCTTTAAATAATTCATGAGAAACAAATAAATAATCTTGATGTCAAGATTTGAACCATAACCCATTAGCGTGGCAATCGATGACGTTACCACTACACCATCGCCATTCCTATCTGCATATCAGGTATTATTGCATTGCCTGGCAGGAAGACATGCCAGAATGGCAGGGCGTTCTCTTCAAAAACGTCTGTAGGATCTGTAGAGGCGAGAAAATAGAAGATGACAAGATAACCCACTTTCTTTGCACATGTCCTGCTCCATTTACATTTAGAAAGAAAAGATTATGCAAGTACTTCTTCAGTGATTTAGATGACCTTTTAGATCCAAATATATCCAAGATTAGCAGACTTGCTTCAACGTTTAACAGGTTCTATTAAATGGAAATATTTGCATCGCAATGTACAGGCCGTTTCAAGGGTACAGGATACCCATTACAATCTTTCATTGAGAAAAGGTGTTATGGTGTATGTCTTTCTAAATACCATGGTATCGCAATAGAACTACGGCGAAATTATCACAGACAAAAAAGAATTGCGAAATGACTCCTGCAAAATGAACTACAAGTAATTGCGAAATGACTGAGCAACAGACGGCCAAATAAAATGTTAAGAACAGTTCATATGTAATCAAAATACGAGATTCAGCACATCCTTACAAAGATAAACTTCTTTTTACTTTCATAGGCGTGTGATTACAAACAGAAATTGAAATCCCACAAAAAAAAAGTGTTACGTACAGCACCCCTTCATGGCAAAAAATATCAATAAATCATCAAAATCCAATTTGTCCCTTCTGTATCATCTTCAATCAAAATTAATATTTATTTTTTTACAAATGCCAGCTGCACATTGCTCCACTATCACTCACAGCAACCTATCAGAAACAGTATCCTCTTTTATCTGAAATTGCATGCCATAAACCCCTTCTGGCTACTAAAATATCTTCTGTGCACAATGTAATAATTATAATCGAATAACATGCAATAGCTTCGGGCAGACATTCCTTATGCAAGAGATTATTGGCCCAAAGCATTGACAAAGTCGGTAAGGATATAAGGACACAAACTCTATACGTTCCTATGATTCAAATACGCATTCCGAGAAGGCATACCAAAAACTCATAACCACAACTCGTATACTTGTTAAAACATTTCAAGCAATCTTCACATAAATATGCTTTTGGGTAGAAATGCTGAAAGACAATTTATGGAGTATGTGCGAGTCAGGGCACACGGCATTGCATATGACTTTGACTTTTGGTTTAATCTTATATGTTTTCCCTTTGACGACTGTAGGGCAATTAAGAGGCACACATTGGGAGGAAAAAACAACGAAAACAATCTGAAGCATGGTGTATTTGAAGTTTAGTAATTCTTTTAGCTACGTATATCACAGGAAACTGGATTAATGTGAAAATGTCTTAAAGGGTTGCCAGGATATTGTTATTATAGTCAGAGATGTATTATGCTATTACGTACATACATGTGTTTTGCTTACCTAAGGCAGATTTGATTCTTGGAATTATCCTACCCCAATAACTACATACAGCTTATACGGCATTCCCAAACAATCAAAGGATACCAAACTCAAACTGTTAGTGACATCAAGTTGAGAATCATATGAAATTTATTGTCGTTGGTTTTATGATGTGATATGTAATAGGTATAGTCCGTATATGTTATTTATCTATGAGACCTAACTATCGGGTTGACGCAGATACTTATACATATACGTATAGGTATGAGAGGGGCTAGCTCATATTACTAAATGATTGAGCAAAGGATCGTCACTGGAAAGCCAATATATAATACCATTGGGATTGTTGAGTGGAGGGTTTCTGACAAAGCTTCCCTATCAAACCACTGTTGGATACTCTTTAAGATGCAGCTTAGTACATTAGGTAAAGAAGTATTTAAAAATCACGTTAGGGCAAATTCGATAAGATTCAGTAGCGAAGTAAAGAAGTCGGTCAGGCATTGTCCTTCCGAAAATCTTACAACAGCAGTTGACTATGAAGTCAAAATTCTTACCAAAGTCATACGAGTAGGATTAACCCACATTGGTGGAATGCAAAAATTACTGAGCTCTTTGGAAAATCTAGAGTAGGTTGAACCTTGCTGAAGAAGAGGTCATCGAGTACTCCACTTAAAAAGGAAGCGTAAGCGTACTTAAGAAGGGATCAGGTTCTCAAAGAAAACTTCTTGGAGGAATCTTCCGACTCATGGACTGAGGCGTCCCATCTTAAGAAAGTCTTAGCCATATCACCATCACCAGCATCGTTTATCAAGAGGGCCGATGGTACCTGGGCAGACTGACATGAGGAGACGGTCGATATTTCATTGAGCGTCCATTTCACCGGCTGCACTTTTGTCCCTGGAAATAGTTCATTTATTCCAGAAACGTTGGTAGAAGTTGATGCGGATGTAAATAACGAGATAGACAATGATCGCAAGATAGGGCAATTAAATGTTTTGCTTTATTCGAGGTACCAGGAATGAATAACATTCGTCCTGTGGTGTTGCGAGAGTCTGTGGAAACTATCATTCCGTGACTCAAGCGAATCCTCACAGGCTATCTTAAGCTGGGATATTTTCCACAGAAATGGAGGGAGGTGCATCTCATGTTCATTCCCAAAGCAGGAAAAGTTAGCCACATAACGCCAAAAGATTATAGACTGTTCAGTCTATAGCCTTTCTCACTTAAAACTTTGAAGGGACCAATAGACATGTTAGGGGTGTGATCGAAAATAAATGTCTATGTAAATAAAAACATGCGTATGTGAAAGGTAGATCGGTTTATACAGCTCTCCATAGAGTATCATCGACCAATGAAAAATCTCTGCATCATGAAGAATTAGAGAGAGCCTTCAACAATGTAACCGCCGGCCGATGCGATTTTAAACAGCTTGCGCAGAGCTTGATAGACTACCGGCTTCCGCAATTGGATAGGTATGATACGCAAGCTAAGGGTAATCAATTTAAAGTTAGGAGGTACTAGCAGTAGAAGGCAAGTCTGCGGAGGGATACCTCAGGGTGCCATACCATGATCACCCGCTTGCATCCTTGTGGTGGATGGAATTTTGAAAGTACTCAAAGCGAATGGTTTCAACATGTCGGCCTATGCTGACGATGTTGCCATTCTGCTATCAGACAAATTCCTCCAGATCCTTAGCGACAGACTCAACTGCGCACTACTATTAGTTAATAACTGGGTCAGCAGCGTAGGTCTAAGAGTGAACCCCGCTAAGACAGAGGCTGTCATCTCTCCTAGGAAAAGGTCAGTCCCTGAGTTCAAACCCCCTAAGAACGGTTGTTATGTACTAAATCTTAGAGTCAGCCTACCTGATAGTTATCCTAGATTTTAAATTAAATTTAAAGGATAATATTAAGGACCGAATCAAAAAAGCATATTGTCCTTTTACTCATATAAAGAAACATTCAGCAATACGTGGGATTTCAAGCCCGTCGTGGTTGTGAGAGCTATCATTACTTATGGTTCGTTAGTTTGTTGAAAGGCACTGGAGACACAATAATAGCTTTCTGCCTCACCAAGGTCCAGGGGTCAGCCTGCATCCAGATCATGGGATCGTAACGTACAATGCCTATGCGGCAATGGAGACCATGCTAAGTCTCATTCTGCAGGATCTTGTCTGCAGAAATGCGGCAGCCAAATCGGAGCTCACACTGAGGGAGGCAGGATTCTGGTCCTCAACACCACATGGCCACAGCTCTATCCTATCCAGATGGCAGGTTACAAGCAGGCAGATAGTGATTATAAAACGATTCCGATGCTGACATTTGACAGAATTTCTGATAGAAGTTACTGGAACAACGAAGTTATCTTTACGTATAGTAAAATGATAACTAGGGTCGTTGTTGTGTAGGTAAATACATACATTTATACATAGTTAATATCGTATTGTTGTGGACCACGCAGACAAAGTCGTGAGTGTCTGCGGGTAACTAATAAGGAATCAGTCTTATAGACTGACGGTTCCAAAATAGATGTCGGCATACGAGCTGGGGTCTTATGCAAAACACTCGGACTCAATCACTGGTTCAGAATTAACAACGTAACATTGCATGCAACATCTCTCAAGCTGAAATCACAGCTGTCACCCAGGCTGCGAAAGTCATCACATCACTATGAAATCGACAGTAATCAGATCTAATCTTATTAGAATCAGCAAACAGCATCTAAATGAGGAGTAACAACGCTACAAGGTGACCCTATGCTAAGTACCAGGACATATGTGCATACTGGATAATGAAAGAATAGATAAACACGCTAGAATGGGTTCGGCTTTGCACATCTAACAGGCCCTCTCCTGCATGAAGGTTTTTATTAGTTCATTAGATAAACTTGCCGAAGATGGAGCCACTAGCTATGCAAACAGACGATGGATCCGTCTGAACACGTTCTCTGGTTAGACTTAGTCGAAACAGTACGCAGGTCATCTATAGCAAAATCACGGGGAACTGTGCCTTTGGGATTCATACAAAGCATATTGGTGTACTTCATATGACTTCTGCAAGACCTTCAAGGATCAAGATAAAATTGAATCTGTCCAACACCTGCTGTGCGACTGCCCTACCATACCGAGAGCTTTAATTTGGTCGACCTTAACTGTCTTCCACTCGCGGAAATCTAGGACTCCACCACTGACGTATGGTACTTTAGTTCAGAAATTTGTCTCAGTTATACATATGGTATTTCCAAGTCAGCGAGAGTCCGTAATGCTCCAGCAACCTATATGGAAACAAGATCGTCCAAAGGTATCGGTTAGTGGTAGACTTACAGTCTTTGAGATTAACTCACACGTAGGACTTAAAATCTTTTAAGGCCATTGGAGGACATAAATTGGAAATGGAGAGAAGGGATAGAAAAGAGTTACTTTTGGTGTAGTGGTTTGAAACTCGGATATTAGGATTTAGTGAATGCTTAGTCGGGGATAGTTTGCTGTAACTGTTGCATTCGGCTATGACTTCTAGTATTTGTTTCTAGTACAACTTGAGTTACTCTAAGTGGAGTATGATCGCACTATTTCATTTTCTTACTAGAAAAATTTAATGGATATTGCTAGTAATTCAACCGACAACCAACCACTCAGTAGCCGTAGGTAGCATGCTAATAAGCCAACAATTAAGATAACGCCTGTGTTCTTTATTGCAGACACCTCCTCCCTAAAGAAAAAAGTGATCCTGAAAGAGTGACAAAAAAAAGTAAATTATTACTCCCCAATCTGATTGTGGCCCCCAAGTACAATGTGAAAGTTAAAACTAAGGCGGAGTGCTATCAAGGATCTGAAAAAGCAATGTTTTCAGAACAAGAATTAGTACTTTTTATGGGTGTTGCACATGTTAGCGGACTGCCATGGTAAGCTACAAACCTTCGTAAACAAATGTCTGCGCATTATCTTAAGGATTTTATGGTTCTAATGAACAGCTTTATCAGAGAACTGGTTAAGAAGCTATACAGAGATAAAGTAAAAAACTACCTAACCAGCAATAGCCGTATTTTATTATCACCCAAGATCCGTATAGATCACACGACGAAAATAAAACGATCCGGATCTGGATCAACGAATATTTTTCCTTGTGTCTTGTAGTGTGGTTGTGTAGCCTACCAAGGAATAAAAAAAAATTTCTGGATCACGAAATTGATCCTGATAGAAAGCAAGATTTCGTATTGTTGTTGCATTGCATGGAAATCAATGATCCATATGGATCATAAGTGATAATTAAATACGGCTAATGTTAAATGGTATATGATCCTGCAGTAATTGTCTTAAAAAAACGACATAAAAAAGATTTAAGATTCAAGCGGAGCCATCCTGAATCCAAAATTGTAGGAATTCAAATTACACTTAAAACGAGTAGGCGTTAATGATAACCCCTTCCACCGAAGCTATATTTGCAATTCTATTCAAATTTTTCGATAACAAATCATTTCATCGAAACCACCTGCCAGTTCTCACCTCACACATGTCTTATAAAAACTTTTATATAATCCTACGGCTTATATTATCGAAAGAGCATGATAACTAATTCCAAGAAGAACCCCCTTTGAAAAAATATTTTTTTTTCTTTAAATAAATTTCTTACTCATGCACAACACGCGTAAGAGCAAGGGTCATCGATAACGCATGCAAAGGCATTCATATTCCTGACCCTTATCCGAACGCACAAAAAGGAGAGAAATCATAAAAACCCGCATACAGATTTCCAATTCAAGAAATATTCAAAACCGCAAAACCACTGAAACTAAACTACTCTCTGGTATTCCCGAATGCCCAAAAGGACCCAATTGAAATACCAAGAACACACACAACCCTTGTAAGCAAATACTGAAGCCAAAAAAAAAAGACCGGAAAAAGTCCTTAATAAAGAGTCCTCTTTTTTACGCAAAAGGTTCTCATCTCAACCATATATTTGTTTGTTCTTCACGCACAGAACACGAAAAGGATAAAGGGATGAGAAGAAAAATGTGATACTATATCAGGGAATATTTTTTTCTTTTTTTGAAGTACAATATCTGCTATTGAAATACTACTCACATTTACATCTAAACGGCCTTGAACTTTGCCCATAAAATCCAGAAAATTATCCTTAAACCAGAATCATTGGGCCGCAAATCGAATTGAAAGCAATTTCCTTTTGCACCCAATCCACTTTATTTGTACATAAATCCGTTTTTTGGGGAAGAATAAATCGATACAAGGAATAATTTCATTACATATCGAATATTGGTTTGCTGGGGTTAGTGTGTTTGTGAATGTACAGACACACAATTAATTCGTTGATAACGTGTACGTAGGAAACAATTTAATCACAAGTGACAGAGATCCATGAACTCGAAACCAAACCCGACAAAACGTTTAATACATAGCATACACATTGTAGAAGGAAATCTAAGGACTTCTTCGCTTGACTGGATAATTTTAAGTGAAAAATGTGGTTCGAGTGTGGGCTTGACTCTTAATGGTTGTTGAGATCTTCGGCTTCTTTCTCGAATCATACACGTAAGGGGTATCATTGATTTGTAATTGATGAACTTAAATGCGAAGGAATTTTTTTCACAATTTGATTTCTTGGAACTTGATGACAAATAGTGAATGGAAACTGGATGGAGCGAGATCCATTAAACGATACAAGTTCGTCCAAATATGGTCGATTTATTAAATTTCGTGATATATATTTTACATTTCTTTAAGAACTTAATTCCCATTTATTCCGTATTTGGTATCAGCAAGAGTAATGCTTCAATTACAACCGATACACTATAATTGGTTAAACTCTCACATAAGGAAAAAGTCACCCACTCACAATTCATTTATAGAAAATATAACTTTAAGTTTTGACATCAATAAAATCTCCGGATTCGAATGCGGAGGTTGATGTTGATATCCATAAGTCCTGACATGTGAAGAACTTTTTAATCCAACTTCCCGACAACCGACAGTTAATCCGGTTACTTGCAATTGTAAGCAATCTCGAATCAGCAATTGAAACCAGAAATTGCTTCAAAAAAATATCAATAAAGGACAGAAGGTAGATATAGGATTATTTCTGAAGACTTTGCGTATTTTGAATTTCCGTTGGAAATTAAAAGTTAACTGGTTCATTTCGACAGAAAGGAAATATTTGTCGTCATGTGGTCATCATTTATACTCCATTAAACGTTGATTCTTATCAGTCCAATTATAGTGGGCTTGTGGTTCAATTCACAAAAAAAATGTTCGTATATGGCACAGAACTGTAGCGGTCTTTCATACATACATACATATACACATTTTCAATGGCCCGCTAATATTTCATGAGGGTCGCGGGGGTAGGATGGTTAGGTAGACCCTCGATCCTTCTCGATCCTCTGCCATTGACTCCAACTCATCAGGAGGAATCCCTGGACGGCTCCAGGAGAGATGTCGAACTTGATCATCCATGGCACGTCTTGGAAGCCGGTCTGGGGGCATACGCATTACGTGATCAAACCATCGAAGCATAGATCATTCCGTTCGGAGAATTAGCTGCTCAACATTAAGCGCTTCGCGTACTCTGGTATTGCGCACTCGATCTCAACGAGTTATTCCAGCAACACCGCGAAGGAACCTCATTTCGGCAGCTTGTATCCGTGGTCTTTTATTTCTGCGAAAATCACAGCACGCACAATATGAGTGGCTGTGAGAATTTAGAGTTTTTTTTTTTTGTTATTGGCTTAGACTGAGAGATTGTCTGCCACTTTTCGTATAACCTTCAATTCTGAATAAAATAAAAGAACGAAAAAATAAACGAAACGATTGTATTTTCTAATCTGCTCCAAATAACCAACAAAGTTGACTTTCTAGTGATCGCACTCGGTGTCAGATATTTGGACATCAAAAATACATCTTCCTTCCCTATTATCTCAAGTAACATGATATAGTGGCTTTAATACTCTTGAATCTATTGGGTTGGCCAATGGAAGATTGGCGCGCAGATGGCCAGCTCAGTTCTTAGCCCTGAAAAGATGGAAAACATCGTCAGCACACTTTTTCCTACCCACCGTCTTAGGGAGCAGGAGGTCTCCCCTTATCAACAAAGTGAAGTTCCGCTGTTCAGCGAAGAAGAGCTGCTTCAAGCCGCAAAGGCCATGCAAAACAAGAGGCCCCCAGACCAGATGGTATTCCAGCGGAAGTGTTAAAAGTGATCCCCGTACGTGCCCGCAAGTGTTACTAAACGTATGCAACAGATGCTTAGAGCACGGAATCTTTCCCAAAGCTTGGAAAACACAGCGGCTAGTACTGATTAGCAAAGGGAAAGGGGGCCCAGACTCCCCGTCAGCGTACAGACCCCTGTGTAAACTGGACACAGCAGGAAAACTGATCGAGAGAATGCTGAAGCCTAGACTATCTGTAGCAGTGGAGAGCGTAGGTGACCTATCTGAAAGGCAGCATGGATTTAGAAAAGGTCATTCTACAATAAGTGCTGTAAAAGAGGTGGTTAGGGCTGCCCAAGTAACCCATCAGGGCAGCCAGCACTCGAGGAAAGTTGTTGTGTTGCCAACTCTCGACGTAAGAAATGCCTTCAACTCGGCCAGATAGTGCGACATGCTGAAGGCCCTGGAAATAAACTTTCGGATACCATATTATCTTCGACGGATGATAAGGGACTACCTTAGCGACAGAGAGCTAACTTATGACACCACAGAAGGACTCCACAGGAAAGAAATAACGGCCGGGGCAGCGCAGGGCTCAATTCTGGGACCGGATTTATGAATCATCTCCTACGATGGAATTCTACGCATGGTGATGCCCGAAAACACTTTTCTGATCGGCTATACGGACAACATCGCTGCAGTGATCACCGCACGAGACACCGAAGACGCTAAGAGAAGACTAAACCAAGTCATGAGACGGGTGCACGCATGGATGGAGGACCACGGCATAAGCTTAGCATTGACGAGGAAGCGAGTACCCACAATAATCGAGCTCCAGCTGGGTCCGAAAGTCATATATACTACGGAAGCAGTAAAATATCTAGGAGTTAGGATAGATACGAAGCTCACGTTCCCACGAAAACATGCCAATTGCTAAGCAGACTGATGGCGAACATAGGAGGTCCCACGGAAAGTAAAAGAAGACTCCTGATGTCGGTTACGCACTCAATAGTATAGTACTCTTGTAAGTATTAAGTAAGTAGATATACTCTCAGTAAATTTACCTAATTGATGAAATCCTTACCGGAAAGATATTATAAACCCGCATCAGGAGAAGAATATGAAAAAGCCCGTCCCTAGAGGGAAAAGAAAACGACACCACTCTGAAGTAATGCTAAAGCGGTTCCGGAGTGGATGGTGTCAGGTTGAAAAGGGGTTAAAGGTGTTTTTTTGTGAGTAGAAGGAGTAGTTCTGCAAAGAGAGCGGGATTGTTTCTCGTACGCATTAGCGTTTTCCACTACCCCTTAGGCAAAAAAAAAAATTGGGTTGGCCAATAATTTCCCTTTTTGAAAATGACTCCGTTTCCGCATATTGCTTCGAGCCTGCAGCTTTTTTTTTTTTTTTTCTTCAAATCGTCGCAGTGATGTGAAAGAAAGTTGATCGCGATCAGTCGAGTTTTATTTTTATATTTTAAGAAAGTTAACAAAGCTGCGCATACATACAACAAGATTTGCGCACGCGTATAACTATTTGCGTGTTTTGGTGAGTATTATGCAAAGCAAAGCGAAAGCTTCTCAACAAAACGATCGCCAGACAATCTGGTATAAAACTTGGTTGCCAGTCACTTTTTGTTGTTGTACTCCGTGCTTAATCTTACTTCACTGAGAAGCGACGCTTCACCGAAACACGCCATCTGTCATAGCCTGGACTGTTCGTGAGTGGTTCCGACGTTTTCGTGGTGTTGATTTCACATGCTCTGATTTGCCCCGTTATAGGCGACCGGTTGAGATTGATATAGTTCAAATTAAAGTTCTAGTCGAAAAAAAATGCACGCTACACAACCAGGCAAATAATAATATGTATGTCGAAATCAAGTGTGGAAAATCATTTGCGCAAACTACAATACGTAAAACGATGAAATATTTGGCTCCCGCAGAACTTGAATGAAAACAAATTATTGAATCGTATCTCCGTCAGCGATTCCATAAGAAACGGAACGAAAGTGAACCATTCCTAAAATGGATGATTGCGGGCGATGAAAAGTAGATTTTTATAACAACGTGGAACGGAAAAGATCATGGACAAAAAGACGTGAGCCACCTTTAGCTATTCCAAAAGATGGTCTTCACCCAAAGAAGGATATGCTCTGTATTTGGGGAGATTGGAAAGCTTCTTCCGAATAACCAAACCATAGATTGCGATAAGTCCTGCTCTCAATTGGACAGAACGAAGGCTGCAATCAACCAAGCACAGCTGGAACGAATTAATCGGAGGGGCGTCATGTTTCATCAAGATAATGATAGACGGCATGTCTCTTTGCAAACTCGGCGGAGGTTGATGCATTTCGGATGGATGATTACCCCACCCGCCGTAATCAGGTAAATACGGCAGGTGGGCTAATCACCCTTCCATGTGCCTTCCGATTACCATTTATTTCGATCTCTGCAGAATTCACTTAATGCAACAAATGCCGCCTTGCTAGAAATTTGTAAAATCTACTTAGAGCAATTTTTCGCTCAGAAAAATCAAAAGTTCTACGAGAGGGTCAATATGAAATAGCCTGAAAGGTGGCAGAAAATTGTACAAAATAATGGCGCATACAACTGATTAAAGTTTTTTCTATCAATAAATACTCAGCCTATTATTGCAAGTTATAAAAACAGACGCAACTTATTGATCAACCCAATATCTACATTACTTTCCGATGGTTTGGTATATAAACTCGCAACTGCGGCAAAGTCGATTTAAAAAATATCCCTAAAATTTGTAAATAACTTTCCATTTTGTACGCACATAGTAATCAATCCTCTTTACTTTGTGTGGGAGAAAATGCGTCATAGTTGGAATCAAAGACAACTCCTCTTGCTAAAAAAGCTTAGCTATGTTAGCTCCAACGCCTACGCATATAGTGACTTTAGGCAACCCTAACCTTATATGCTAATCTTATCTATATCTTGCAATCAGAAAATTGACACTATTCCCAAAGAGATTGAAAACGTCGACCCTCTATAGTTGACAGACGGAGCCTTTTACGTAACACTTTTGAGTTACTCAAGATAATGAAAATAAGAATCATCTCCACGGATAACAGAAACAAAAGGGAAGGGAGCCTCCCGAGTCATTAGAATAAAAAGGGTAAATGAATCCTCCAAAGGGAATATCTTTGCCGTCGCGCACTTTGCTAATGTTTTCGTAATATTGCGTGACATTTGAAAGGAAATCCTTCAAGGATATCGGATAAAACAAGCTAAACAGAGAGAGATATTTTCAAGAAAGGTGGACAAATGAACGGCTTCGAACGGATATCCTAATCTTTGCCTTAATTATCGCATCTCATCATCTCATTGAGTTTTCCGGTTCCTCTTTTCCCTTTCCTTCTAAACAGTACTGCTATCTGGCAGATGCGAAAAGATATGCACTCAACAACACGACAAAAGTGTTCGTGATGATGGCTCTATGGGGAATGTAACAAATTAAGAAATTGAGTGAAAGTGTTTCTAATGTCCGCTGTCATTCCCGTTTCCCTTTCCCATTTATTCTTTTTTCTTCCTTTTTCTGCATTTCATTTGCACAGATTTTCCGTGGAAATGAAACGAAAACAAAATAGAAAATATCAGCAAACAAATGGGGTACCTTTTGAGCCTATCCTTGTGCTGAGATTAAAATTGTAACTGATAAAAAATAAAATAAAAATAGAAAAGAATGATGGAACGGAGCAAAATAAACAAAACGCAAAAGGAAATCTAAATCATTGCCTATTTAATTTGCACTTTCATTTAGTTTTAGTGGTTTGGTTGTGTTGCAGCGTAGAAGAGAGGGAAAAGGGACTCTCTTAACAGATAAACCAACAATGGGAGATGAACGTTTCCTTTGCCGTTGTTTGTAGTTATGTAGCTGTGTGAATTAGAACGATGAAAGCAAGGAACAAATGGTTTCCTTCCGGTTTTCTTATACATTTTCTCGCTCTGTTTTTTTTTTTCTTATCCTTGTTTCATTTCTCCTTATTTTTTTCTCGATGTCTTTTGTTCGTTCGTTTGTCCACAAGGGAAATCAGCATTCAAGGACTTTATGATATTCTTCTTATTTTCTTCGTTTGTACTTGTACAACTGGACTGGTGCGGGCGGCCCCCTGTGATGGGTGACAGAAGGATGAGGGATAATGTTTATGTTTCATTTTCGAAATAACTGAGTAGCATTTTAAATGGGACGCTAAATATTTGCATCGCTTTTTATGCTCATTTCTTTTTTTTTTTTCTTTTTGTTGTTTTATCTCACTTTTTGGGGTTTCTCTTAGTTTTGTGCTTTGTGCGCTGATTTTGGCTCGCAAGATCAAATGTCACTCTCATTTGTATAATGGCCGTAATCTTCACGCCCCTATCTAGGGTAGCAGTTCTGTTTTGTTGGTTAGGATTTTTATTTTTTGTGAAATTGAAATGCTTAGCTATTTGTATTGAAATTTATTGTCACTTTTTCATTAGTGGAATTTACGGGGTAAGCTATCTGAGGGAGATAGAAATCTCGTTGTGAATAGATACATATGTGTGTATCTATATTAAAGCGAGTCCAGCGAAACGGTCAAATAAATAAAGAAAAAATGGTTTTGACCATTTAATATATTTTTCATATTTGTTCATTTCCATTCTTCTCTGGATTTGATAAGATAATGCGGAGGTTATAAGAAATATTTATATAAATACACATCACCAACGAATTAACATTAATTAAAGGAAACTAGTATCGCGTGTGGTCGAAATTCAACCGAGGGGAAATAAACAAAACAAAAAGCGCAACATCAGAGTACGCGAGGCGCTTAATGTTAAGCAGCTACTTCTCCGAACGGAACGATCTATGCTTCGATGGTTTGATCACGTAGTGCGTATGCCCCCAGACCGGCTTCCAAGACGTGCCATGGTGGCCATGTCATCAGGTAGGCGAACCCGCGGTAGGCCTAGAAATAGATGGTTGCACCAAGTCCGACATCTCTTCTGGAGCCGTCTGGGGATTCCTCCTGATGAGTTGGAGTCAATGACGGAGGATCGAGAAGGATGGAGAGTCCACCTGAGCATCCGACCCCCGTGACCCTCATGAAGGATTAGCGGGCCATTTGTAAATGTAATTGGTTAAAGCGATTTGTATGGGGAAACCATATGCGTGTGTTCATTTTATTTTATCTGACATAACGGCAAAGTACACACATGACTTTTTTTTTTTTTTTTCTGCAAATTTATGGCACAGTAGCTTTCGAATAATATAAGTTGCAAATGGCGTCCTATGTCATCGTGAGTTTGATATTTGTGAAGCAAATAGAATCAGAATACAGGTAGATAAACCATGGATAGCCTACTTTCACACGGAGTTATTTTTCCCGTATACCGTATCCGAGATTTTCTCAAATTTAGTAGTGGCATTGAGTATTGTGCGAAGTTGTTCACACGGAGCTTATGCAAGAAAATCTCGTATTCGAGAAATTTATTTTCCCGTACTTGTCACTACGTTTCGAGAAATCTCGCATTCATTTTATCGAATACGTGATGCAGTGGCACTAATGTTCATATTTTGCCGTTCGCACGAATGAACTTTTCTCTCGAATTCGTTAAGTAGTCGGTAATTTGGTAGTTGTGCACCGGTCTTGAAGAGTCAACATGAAAGACGAATTCCCGATATCAGTTGAATTGTTTATATCAATAATTGAAGAACGACCTATTTTGTTGGATAAGTTATTGGACAATTATGAACACAGAGTTGCTAGGCAAAATTCGTGAAAAGAAATCCAGACTTTGAGACTTGGGATGAAAAAAAAAAAGACATGAATACGGTCAGTAGAAAGAAAGCTGCCTGCGCTATCGAGCTGCACCCCTCGCCAATGAAAACGCATGTACTTGAAAAACTTGCATGAAGTAGTGTCGTGTGAAATGCTGTCTCGTATACGTGAAATAACGAATCTAATAAGCGTCAAATGACCGAGGCCATACTCTTTAAGAAAACTCTTTTAAAATAATCTGTCGGTAACTTGGCAACTTGGCAACAGTAAACAGCGAGTATTTCGTCTCGAGAAGAACGGGTCAACACGGGACAGTAGCAGACATGGCCAACACCGGTGCAGCCGTTGGACGAGAATATCGCTGCTGTGGCTACAGATGTCCAAGAGGATATTCAAACATTAACTAGAATACTGGCCACGTAATTAAGCATCGATAGATGATCATGATGATGATGATTACAGGGAATTTTGATGAGAGACTTGAAGATGTTGGTACTCGTACAAAGTGCAAACAGTGCATCAGCTACTGGCTGCAGACCGCCAATCGCGCGTAAATCACAGCTATGAGGATGATTTTCCATTGAAAATCATCATGGGCGACGAGGCGCATTTCCACCTATGCGAATACGTTAATAAGCAAAATGATCCCTTCTGGGGCACTGAAAATCCGCGTGCAATGCGCGAAGAGCCATTACATTCCCCCAAAGTCACTGTTTGGTGCGGCGTTTATTGTAGTAAGGTGTTTGGTCCATATTTTTCCGAGGTCGATGTCGGCAACATTGGTAACAGCTACAGAACCATGCTCAATGGCTTCTTGCTATCACAAGTTGACGAATTTAATTAGGCGAACATCTGGTTCTACCAGGATAGTGCAACCACTTGCACAGCATGAGCGATAGTGAACATTCTGCAGCAAGCGTTTCCCAGTTACTTAAAAAACCTCAACCTCATTTTGGCGTTTTCCCCTGGCCTGCAAGATCGCCTAATTTGGCCGTTCCAGACTACTTCTTTGAGGTTTTTTGAAGTCACGGATATATACTTATAGACTACAGACATCCGAGACAAGAAGTGGAGAACTTATTTATCACCAGAAGTTTTGAGAGAAGTAATGGAAAATGCTATGGAACGAGCCCAGATGTGCATCATCTCTGGCGACACCCACTTGAAATAAATAATAATACTTCCGCCAATAAGTGTGCAAACTGCAGCGGTAATCACAAAGCAACCGACGTGACCTGTGTTAGTAGAGCGAAATATTTAGAAATGAGAGAGAGATCTTCAAATAAGTATCCCCGCGCTTCACCAAAAGCTGATTACTCCCACGCTCCCAGTCACTCAGCTAGTAAAACGGTTTCTTTCGGCTCAATGACTGATTTCCCTTCGCTGCCACAAAGGTCCACCGTGAAGGCTAATACATGTAGCAGCACTCAACCAGCGAAAGTTTGGGAGAACTTCTCTCCAACAAGTTCGAATGCAACCAACTGCAACGCATCCACCATCAACAACAGTACACTATTTTCTATGGAAGAACTAAACTCCTTGGTTATGGAAATGATAACGAAATTAAGTTCCTATAAATCCAAAATTGAACAATTTAATGCTATCGCACATTTAGCTACCAAATTCTTATATTCTAATAATGTTAAGTAATATGGTAGATAGATATATGAAAGTAATTACTTGGAATGCAAGAGGTATTCGAAACAAATATCTAGAATTCATAGATTTTTTAAATCGTAACGGTGTTGATGTTGCTTTAGTTACGGAATCTTGGCTCAATCACGATATTAAACTACCCACTTCCATCTGCAAGTGCTATCGAGTTGATAGAAACGGTAGACGAGGCGGAGGCGTAGCAATTTTTGTAAAGAAATCTATTCAGCATTCGCTTTTACCTAGTGTGCAAACACGCTATGTGGAAAATGTCGGGATAGAGGTGAAACTAAGGAATCAGAGGGTTATTAAAATGTATGCCGTTTACTTTAATGGTAAAGGTTCATCCGTAGAAAGAAGACTAGGCTTGAAGAATGACCTTAGAAAATTATTTACTATTTGGGAGGACTTTTTAATTGGTGGAGACCTCAATTGCAGACATAGGCATTGGGGTTGCAATCGGGCAAATGCGTTTGGAAATTTACTTGCAGACGTATTAGGTTACCAATATCTGTTTTGTTCCCTCCTAGTCCTACATATGTTCCAGCTTGTTCTTGTGGAAGTCCTTCTGTTCTTGATCTGTTTTTTACCAATACTTCTAGTCAAATATGTCAGTCAATATCCTTGAATGAGCTCAGCTCTGATCACAATCCTGTATTCTGCAGGCTTCTTTGGTCAGGGGAGAAAAAAGTGCAATATTTTCTAGATTTCAAAAATGCAAATTGGGCGCGTTTCCGATCGGAAGTTAACAATTTCGTTCGGAACATTCCCGTAAATCTGGAAAACATATCTACTAAAGAGGATGTTGACTTCGTTCTTGAACATTTTACAAATTCTATATTAAACTCGGCTGTTGCATGTATCCCGAAAGTTGAAAAAAAGAATATTGGTACAAGAATTCCCTTGCAAGTCTTAGAACTTATTAGAATTCGGAACGCACATAGACGTTATTGGCAAAGGTATCGACAACCTTTTTTTTCGAAATCAGGTTTATAACTTGAATAAATTGATTTCCAAACTCCTTGACCAGCATCGCAGTAAAGAGTGGAATAAAAAACTGAGTACTCTAGATAAAAGTGCAAAACCCTTTTGGAATATTGTTAGAGTAGTAAAAAATAAGACTAGACAAATGCCTTTTCTAAAATCTTCCAATAGTACACTCTTCACAGATCTTGCGAAAGCTAAAGAGCTGGCGTTTACAATTAGTAAGAACCACGCAGTGTCTCAGAATTTAGGGAAATCTATTACAACTAACCTTGTAATGGATACTGTTCAGGTTTTAAACTCGGTCACAGTTGAATCTCCCTCAAGTGCTTTTGTGCAGGTGGAGGACGTAGGGCACATTATTAGCGGTTTGCTAGTTAAAAAAACAGGGGGGCTTGACAATATAAGAAATATATATCTCAAACATCTACCTAAATCTGGGTTGAAATTGTTGGCGCTCATTTTAAATGCCTGTATCAAGGTGCAGTATTTTCCTCATGCTTGGAAAAAAGCGAAAGTTGTGCCAATTTTAAAAGCAGGAAAAAATCCAGAAAGCCCCGAAAGTTATAGGCCAATAAGCTTGTTAAGCTCGATTAGCAAAGTCTACGAAAAGGTTATTAAGGAACAGATGCTCAAAATTATCTGTGATAGAAATATATATCCGGATGAACAATTTGGTTTTAGGCGCCACCATAGCACCTCGCACCAAGTACTCAGGATCTGCAATAACATTAAAGCCAACCGGGAATTAGGAAAATCCACCGGAATGCTATTACTAGATATAGAAAAAGCTTTTGACTCCGTTTGGCACAATGGCCTTCTGCACAAACTGGTTAACTATAATTTCCCGCCATACCTATGTAAAATAATTCAAAGTTTCTTGTCAAACCGTTGTTTTAGTGTCTACGTTAATAATACCGCGTCCGACTTAGTGTATTTTCAAGCAGGTGTGCCACAGGGGTCCGTTCTTGGACCCATACTATACAATTTATATACAGCTGATTATCCACATTTACCTGATTGTGAAGTAGCCATTTATGCTGATGATACTGCGATTTTTTCATCACATGAATTTAGTCTCAACATCGAGACGAATTTAAAGAATGCGATGGAAATATTGGAAAGGTATTACACGAAGTGGAAAATTAAATTGAATGCGGCCAAGATGCAAGCTATCTATTTCACAAGAAAAAGAAAGCTTTGCAATCTGCCTAGCAATGTAATAAGATTTAACGGAGTTGATATAGTATGGGCACCTTTTGTTAAATACTTGGGTATACATCTGGACACCAAGTTAACCTTCCAAGTACATACCAAACAAACCCTGAAGAAAATCAATATTGCTATAAAAATGTTATACCCGTTTATTAACAAAAATCTTCTTTGTCTAATGATAATAAAATAATAATTCATAAGGTCATTTTTCAAGCCATTCTTCTATAAGGTTGCCAAGTTTGGGGCACTTGTGCAAAATGTCACATTAGCAAGCTTCAAATATGTCAAAATAAATTGCTAAAAATGATGCTAAATCTTCCTTGGCATTACTCCACTTCAGATTTGCACAATAGAGCGAATGTTGAAATGATTGCAGACAGAATCCAAGAGCTTTCAAACACATTTTTAATTAATTGTAATCTTTCAGATAATCCTCTTGTTAATCAATTAAATGTTTAGATTCTTCACTTTAATTCTATTACCTTGTTTCGTTACTTTTTTAATTTTTCAGTAAATTATTCCTTTATTTATTTGACATTTGTATCTATGTATTTATAACTATGTTTCCTGGTATCTATCTAGTATTTATTTATTTATATGAAATTCCTCATTTGTTTTGTATATTTATTTATTCTATGTTTATTTATTTATTTGTATGCATATTTATTTATTATTTATTTAATTATCTATTTATATAATTATTTATTTATTTCATTTTTTTATTTATATACTTATTTATTTATTCATATATATATATGTACTTGTTTCTATTATATTATTATTTATTTATTTATTTATTTATTCATTTATTTAATTATTTATTTATTTATATATTTATTTATTTATTTATTTATTTATTTACTGATTAATTTATTTATTTATTATTCATCTACTAATTGTTTTGGATTTATTTATTTATTATTTTATTATTATTACTTCCTTCTTTTTTTCTTTTTTTTCTGTGATAATATTACGTTTTATATTGAAAACAAATATCTCTTTGGTATTACATTATTATAACTACTTCTTTTTTTTTTTCTCTCTCTCTTAAATTGGAGGTTTTTTTGCATTTTCCTCCAAAAATTGTATATTTATAAATGACTTTTAAAATTGTTTAAATAATGTTTCAGTAGAAAGATAAAATGTATCATATCTCTGAATAATTGTAAAATGTGCGGTAGCAAATGTAAATTATATTGCGAAATAAAGAAAAAAAAAAAAAAAAAAAAAAATCTTCGCGACTTAATTCTAATATCTAAGTGCACATAATCCACAAACAGAACCGATTCTTTTAATTTATAAAAGTTACTGCTTTGGAAATCGAGTGAGGTGCAAAATAAATATGTTATGTTAAATTCAGCAACTCGGTGTCAGTCGATACAAAAATATCGATGTGTGAGGACTTGATTACCAATACTTCAGATAAAGGTTCGAATGTGTTTTCACCTTCTTCTTCTTCTTCTTCCTGTTTCGGGGAGGTTATGATCGAAAACAAGGGATCATAACCCTCACACTTCACCGCATTTCTACTGATCTGCCTGTGGGGTTCGCCTATTTGATCTCAGAAAATATCGGCACGCCTCCCGATTTTGGATCACTCGGTTACTGGGGCCAATGAAATCCCGATGTCGTCGCATTTGTATGATCCAGGCGTTTATAGGCCTGCCTCTCCTACTTCGTGATATCTTTGTAACGGTCATTTATATAGCATTTTTAACAGGGTTCAAATGATCTCATCTTCTTCTCAACGCAGCAATACCATCTGAGCCAGTCGTCTCCATCTTTCGTACGATGGTTTCTTTGACGTGAAGGTTTTCACAGATCTTCGAACTTCTTATTCGATCAAGCTTTGTCACTCCTGCTATCATGCGAAGTATCTTTATCTCCGCTACCATTAATTTACTCCCATACATACATGTACATCGTCCAACATTGTGAACTCTATGTGAGCGCTGGATGCACAACTGTGGCATAGAGCCTTCCTTTTCGAGATTTCTCGCTACTTCATCCACCCTAGGCTTACGAGATGGTTGATGTCGTCATCACAGGTTGCTTTGCTATTGATCATAGATCCCAGATATTTGAACTTTTCCCACTTGGAAAGTGCTGTTCCATTCAAATAAATGTCTGGAATAGGCCTGAGTGAAACAGAGAACATGTAGTATTTTTTTTTTTTAACTAAGGCGTACTCATTTCCCTGCAAAACGTCCACCCACACATCAAGTGCTTATTGCAGGGATGTAGGATCCTCACTTATGATGGCTCCATCATCAGCTAAGAATAGTTAAAGTACCTTGGGGTCCGTCACGTTACCTTCAAGCAGATAGTCAAGGACTGCAATAAAGAGCAAATGACTTAGGACGCTTCCCTGGTGCACCCCGACTTTGATTGAGAACTCTTCGGTTACTCCAGCGGGGCATCTTACTCTTGTCGTTGCTCCTTCATACATGTCCATGATCATCTATACATAGATTTCTGGAAGCCCTCGATGTCTTAGCGCCACCCGTATCAGATCTCGTGGTTGTCTGTCGAATGCTTTTTCAAAGTCAACCAATACAATTCACAAATCATTTAAAGAATCACGATGCTTTTCCATTATGATCCTTATACTTTGGATTTCATCCGTGATTGATTTACCCGCGACAAACCCGCACTGATCACCACATAGCCGTATTAGTTTTCGCAGTAGCTCACCTAATAGCTACTCAACGATCTTCATGGTGTATGGCATCAGCTTGATCGAACGGTAGTTATCACAGTTTCGCGTATCACCCTTCCCTTTGTATACAGGGAGAAGGTAACTTTCCTATCATAAATTTGGAGATAAGAATTCCGAGTCATCTGAACCTGATGTCTCCCATCTTTTTACAGAACTCAGAGGGCATCTCGTTTGGCCCAATCGCTTTTCGTTTTTTGTAGTATTTGACCGCCTCATTAACTTCCTCGATTGTAATGTCGGGTATTTATTCAAAGTTAGGGGTGGCTCTTGAAAAGCATACCCGGGGAACTGTCATTCTAAACTTCTTCACAATACTGTCACCTCTGCAGAATTTTGTCGTCATTCACAAGAAGCTGGCCATAAGCATTGTTAATGAACTTTGGCGAACGAATCTCCTGAGCATTCCTCCTTCTTTGGGCGACTATTTCGAAGATGGTTGCACTCTTGTTCACTTTGTGTCGTCACAGATCCTAGATAGCCTGGTTTGCATCAGCAACCGGGGAAGATATTTTCTCCAGCTCCCGATACAGGTCCTCCGTACTCTCTGCTTGAAGCTGGGCGCATTTCTTCTTCACTTTTTTCTTGCAACATCTGTATTCGACTTCGAGGCAAGTTTTTTCGTCCGTATTATTAGAGGGGCACTTTGGTCAAACTTTGAAAGCCGTTGTCTTCTCATTTATCACTTCCTTGGCTTCATCACTCCACTACTATGTTTCTTTGGCGTGTTGGTAGTGGCCTTTTGAAGCTCTTAACAGTGACTTTGCCTTCTTTAAGCAAGTTCGCTGTAGGATATCCCACATATTTTGTGCTCTGCACTCTTCATCCTCAGCTCCGGTGATGGTGTGAGAGAGATAGTTTTTCATCACGAAAACAAAAGCCTCAACGACGCTTGTTTGTTTACTTTTCTTTGGTGTCATCATAAAAATTTCTAAAGCAGGAGACAAGGATCACTTTGCAATCTTTTACCCGAGGCTTCATGAAACTGGCTAGCAAATGGTGGTCAATCAGGGTTTCATCTCCACCACTGCTGTAAGTGATCAGGTGTCGGCTTTGTTTGATGAACATGGTTTTTAACACGATGAGACCGTCTGATTTGCACATGCTTACAATGTCTTCACTGGCTGGCGTATCCCAGTCACCCATGGCAGTCTTCATAGTCTACGTTTGACTTCCCGACATGTCCATTCAAATTTTCTCCAACAAACAGAAATCTTCCTTTGCGATGTTCTTAAGGAGATTGTGGAAATCTACTCAAAATGCATCTTTATCTCTCTGATTGCACCCATTTTGGGGAGCATATGCACTGACAATATTCCACATCTCTCCTTGTATTACTAGTTTGAGAGACATCGAACGGTCGATGGACTTCGAAATGCTCAAGACGTTACCAAGTAACTTTGCCGCAAGGATGATACCGATTCCGTTCCTAGCCTTTTCTACTCAAAATGCATCTTTATCTCTCTGATTGCACCCATTTTGGGGAGCATATGCACTGACAATATTCCACATCTCTCCTTGTATTACTAGTTTGAGAGACATCGAACGGTCGATGGACTTCGAAATGCTCAAGACGTTACCAAGTAACTTTGCCGCAAGGATGATACCGATTCCGTTCCTAGCCTTTTCCGTTCCGTAGTAGAACATCTTGTAATCTTTTGTCCTATCGTCCAAGAAACGCGCCCTATTTCCGGTGTTTTGCCATTTCGCCTCTTGGACACCCAAGATATCCACCCGCCTTTTATTCATTGTCTCCTCCAGCTCGTAACTTCGAACTGTCATGCTTCCAACGTTCCAACTCGCGACTCCAAATTTCATCCAAAATGACTGCCTGTCTAAGACTTGGTGGTGTGCATAAGAATACTACATAGTACTCTCCGTACATATCAGTACAAATTCGCATATACTGGCACGAAGCCAGGATGAAAGTCTGCATTAAGTAAATTCAAGGAACTTGGAGCAGAAGTTACATATACACATGTGTATGTGCCTTCAGCTCTGTTCCAATACAACGTCGAATTCGTGTTGTTATAGTCACTAACCTCGAAAAAGCTGTAAACGTGCAATGGAAACCGTTGACCCAGAATTGCAGAGAATCTACCATCCAAGAATTTAATGGCGAAGAACAGTCTAGAAGGAGTAACAGCAATTGCCAGAAACCGTACATGATTACATGCAAACGTAATAGAAACCCTAAGACCCAATAAGGGATAAGGGACATAAGTAAGCAAAGTATGTAAAGGTGTCTGTCAGTAGTGTATCTTTTACCAACGACTGCGTCATAAATCTACAAATCATATTACAAGGCCTTAGCTCATTAAAACAAAAGAATAACCTGTCTTCACTTTTCATATATTTTCGCCGAAGGGAACGATAGCAAAAAAAAAAAATTCTCGAAATCCTTGAGCATTTGTAAATTACTTTTTAAATATAAAAACAACACCAGGTCGTAGATAAATTATTACTATGCACGTACTCATCAATCATTATAATTCACATTTAAGTCGCACGAAATTCATTTTCCTGCCAATAAGCGCCACCCTCGCGCACACAGGATCAAGCCACGTACACACAATACTCACACGGAACCGCATTTGAATGGAAAAGGAAATCATTTCTGCCATTCTTCAACGGCCTTCTCATCCGCCTGTCGCCCTCACTCTCTCCACAATGCTGGTATTCATTATGAACAACTTAACATACATTAGGATTCCTCATCATATCACTGCATGGCTAAAAAAAAAAAAAAAAAATGACAGCCCTTGCTGGGCTTGGGCTGCTACAGCCATAAATCGTAATAGAAAATGATTTTCCTCATTTTTTTTACGGATGGTACTGAATTCGTTCACCCTAGCACACCTCCCCAGGCCCACTTCCGCATATAGTACAGAGCCTTTTTTTTCTTGGTAAAAAATGAGAACACAAAGAAATAAAAGTGAAAAAATACCAGCAAATGTACAAACGTTAACGGAGCTGGGAACAAAGAGAATAAATGTATTACTCACCCTCTCGGAATGCTGTGTGGCATCTCCAATAGCAGGGAGGTTACTTTTACTCCCATAGATACAAGCAAATCACGCAAAGGACGAAACAAAGGCCTGTTCAGGAATACCACCTCATTTCGTGATGAATTACCAAAAAAAAAAAAAAAAACAGAAAAACCTACACATATACATACCATATATATACATGGCGACACACGCGTGCCGAAAAGCCTGGAAAAAATCTACATACATACCCTGCTCATGGTTCTTGCCAAAAGTGATTTCTCAAACTTTTAGCCACTGCCAATAGATGGTCCACGATGCAAAACAATAACGAATGGAAGAAAACAAATAATGGTCTAGGGGTGGATGAAGGAACAGAAAATGCCAGCAAACCACTCAGGATTTAGGAAACACAATGCTTTTTATTTTATGCATATGCGGCTGTGTTTGCGAAAAGTGTATGCAAGAATTCTTTGTTTTCCAATACTGATGCATAAGTGAACAAAATACATGCTGTATAGAGGTGTGTAGTTAGAAGCACTCCTTCATACCCAGTTGGCTAAGGTTTCGACAGTTTAGAATACCTAAAGAAATACAGTTTCGCAGTTCGCATTTCAAGTTCGTTTTATATATTCTGCAGTCAAAAAAAAAAAATGCATCTCTATTATGAGAGGGTGGCTTTTTCTACCACAAGGACTCGGCTTTGTGCCTTTTTATTAAAAGTTCAGATTTCACAGTTCAAATTCATGTACGTATTTTGTAGCACCTAAGGTGGTTACTGTATACATGTACATACATATAAGCCAATAAATCTATCATCCCAGTGAATAAGCAATTAAGTCGATTTTGGCCTAAGAGAAATAGGGAGGTCTATTCTTCCATTTATATACATATAATATACGTATACAGTTAATGCGGTTAACTTAAACTTTTTTGAGAAAAAATTTTCGAATTACACTTTGAAATGGATACCAACGACCAGAGTACATGATATGGGAAAAGCGATTGGAGGCCGCTTGTTTGGATTTAAGAAAAAACTAGAAGATATCCTTTGCGAGTTTCAGAATGTTGGAGAGAATGTTATTTTAAATCTTGAGTTCGATAAAAAACTATTCCGAATCGTGACAGCCTATTATATCAATTGAGAATTTAGAAGAAATCGTGTTTTGCCATTTAATTACGAACATTGCGATTATAGGAGATCTTAATGCTAGAATTGGAGAAGATGCTGGGCTCAAAAACTCTTTAGCCGACATATCCAGGAAATCAAAGGACAAAACAAGCAATGCTAAAGGTACAAAACTCCTGGAAATGTGTAATGCTTTTTGGATGGGACAAGTGTAATGGATGCATGTGGCGAATTCACATTTGTTGGGCAACAGGGGACTTCAGTCATAGGCTTTGGACTCATAGGAGGGGACTGGCGCAGTAATTTGGAGGATTTTGAGGTGGGCGAATTTCCTTACTCGGATCATCAGCCGACGATAATTACTTTTGAAGTTAAGGCGCAGGGGAATAACACCATCATCAAAAAAAATGTCTCCTCTGCCGAAGTTAAAATGGAGTGAGAGAAGACTGTTGCGTATAGACAGAACCTTGGTCAACTTTTGGAAGGAAGGCAGTCCATAGATTTCGGTCAACTCGGAGATGTTATCAAGGTGGCATACCAAGGCGGCAAGAAAGAAAACCTTAAACGACAAACCTTGGTTTGACGCGGAATGTGAAACAGCAAGAAAGGCGCCCGTGGCGTAAGTGGTTAGTGTGTCGGATCACTGCGCGTGAGGTTCCAAGTTTGAATCTCAGAAAACACCAACAAGTTTCTTCACCGTCCCACCTCTCGCAAACGTCTGACAAACATCCGAGAGTATTGTTGTCTTGAAAAGCTTCTCAAAACAAATTGCCCTTCGGATACCTGACCATACCTGACCAAAACGAAGTGAGGATAGCAATATCCAAGCTAAAATCGAACAAGGCTGCTGGACCTGACGGTTTACCGGCCGAACTTTTCAAGGCAGCTGGGGATGAATTGGTAGAGTGCATACACCAACTCATTTCTAATATTTGGTCAAAGGAGTGTATGCCTGATGAATGGAATCTCAGCATCTTTTGCCCGATCCACAAGAAAGGAGACCCCCTCAACTGCGCCAATTATAGAGGCATCAGTCTCCTCAACATCGCGTACAAGATCTTTTCTGCGATATTGTATGAACGCCTGAAACCTTTTATCAACAGCCTGATTGGACCCTATCAGTGCGGTTTCAGGCCAGGAAAGTCCACCATCGATCAAATCTTCACACTTCGGCAGATCCTGGAGAAAACCCAAGAATTCCAAATCGATACTCACCACCTCTTTATCGATTTCAAGGCCGCCTATGACCGCATCTATAGAGAAGAGCTTTATAGAGCCATGTCTAGTTTTGACATCCCCGCCAAACTTGTCCGCCTGTGCAGGCTGACGATGGAGAACGCTCGCTGCTCCATCAAGGTCGGTAATGACCTCACCGAGACCTTTGATGTCAAAAAAGGCTTTAGACAAGGTGACGCGCTGTCATGTGACTTCTTCAATATTGTACTTGAACGGATTGTGCGGAACTCACAAGCCAACACCGGAGGCACAATCTATTACAAGTCTGTACAACTGCTTGCATACGCCGACGATATAGACATTATCGGAAGATCTCAGCGGGCTGTCACCGGTGCTTTTGCAAGCATTGAGGCGGAAGCGGCCAAAATGGGTTTGGCGATAAACGAGGGCAAAACCAAGTATATGCTGTCAACTAGAAGGGAAAACCAACACCGACGAATTGGACAAAACGTCACCGTGGGCAGCTATAACTTCGAGGTAGTAAGGGACTTTGTCTACCTTGGCTCTGCTATAAATTCAGCAAACAAAATCAGCGCAGAAATCAATCGAAGAATAACTCTTGCCAATCGCTGTTTTTTGGGCTTATAAGGCAATTCAACAGTAAAGCCCTCTCTCGAACAACTAAGGAGACTCTATATAAGACCTTGATCATCCCAATCCTGCTTTACGGCGCTGAAACATGGACTTTATTAAAAGAGGATGAAGATATCCTTGGTCGGTTCGAGAGAAAAATTCTTCGTAAGATTTTCGGTCCGTTTGTGTTGACGGGTTTTGGAGGAGAAGATTCAATCACGAACTATACGAGCTGTACAGCGACATCGACCTAGTCAAAAAACTGCGTATTGGACGTCTGAGATGGCTAGGACATGTAGAGCGAATGGACACCAACGCTCCGGCCCGCAGAGTCTTCGAATCTAACCCCGAGGGACGACGCAGTAGAGGGAATTATCGCCGTAGGTTGCGCGCACAAGTTCAAGGGGACCTCGACCAACTTGGAGTGCGCAACTGGAGGCAATTAGCTAAAGACCGAGCTAAATGGAGAGGCTTGTTGGTTGAGGCCCAGGTTCACCCCGAACTGTAGCGCCACCTAAGTAAGTAAGTTCGGATACGGCATTAAACTGCAAGTCCCTTTCATTCGTGTGAAAAATATAACGCACACAACATGAGTGGTTGCGAGAAGCTAGGCCCTGACACTTAAAGAGCTGTTGCGCCAAATA
Organism: Brachypalpus laphriformis; assembly: GCA_945910035.1. NCBI lineage: Eukaryota > Metazoa > Arthropoda > Insecta > Diptera > Syrphidae > Brachypalpus > Brachypalpus laphriformis. The sequence continues at coordinate 193,386,879 of OX246754.1, read as the reverse complement.
TAAATAAATAAACAAATAAATAAAGCTCTCATTCGGATGGCTCAAATTGTTTCGAAACACTAGTAAGGATTTCTTTAGGAAACTATGCTTTAAAGCAAATTCGAACTATAAATATGTATGCAAAAGGATAAAAAAAATTGCACGATGAGGCGGAAGCCAAAAACGTGCCCGAAAGTACAAATTCAGCTGATTGTTGGAGATGCGTTGCTAGGTTTAATGGGAAAAACTTTAGCATCTGTGGAACTTTAGAGCCCTATATCCTTTTGCAGCACTTTAGGCAACTCTTGAACCCAATAACGAACACATGCAAAGAATTGGATGTACCAATAACTGTACCGGAAATAGTTGTTGCATATAGAAATCTAAAAGATGGCAAAGCGCCAGGGTCGGACGGAATCCCTACAAATTTCCACAAATACGGAACACCTGAACTGACTAAGAAACTGGAAAAGTTATTTTTTAATGTCTTGGGACATGGTGTGGTGCCGCACTAATTTAAAGAAGCGCTGAATTTTCCGGTTTATAAGAAATATTTCAGGTCCCAGCCATCCAATTATAGAGGCATATCATTTCTAAATGCATCTTATAAAATATTTACTACCGCCATGCAAAAGAGATTAACTACATGAATAAACACACTCGATAAACAGAAGTTCCTTGATGTATAACATAAGCTCTTTGCCAAAGGAATTTCGAAGAAGTTCGGAAGGGTAATACAAAACATTTATGTAGAGACGCTGGCAGCTGTCTGGAACGGAGAAAATACCTCGAACTGGTTTCAAGCGAACACACGTGTTAGACAAGAACGCACTTTAAGCCCATTGTTATTCGCTCTCTTTTTAGATGACATCGTTGATTCGCTTCCTGGAGGTGTTGAGTTTACAGGACTCGTCATAAAGGCGTTACTTTTTGCAGACGATAAGTAATGTAGGCTAATTCCTCGGAGACATTGCAGCGCATGATTAATCGTTTGTATGAATTTTGTAGAATGTGGAGCCTTATAATTAATCTGGAAAAATCTTCAAAAAACGTGGAGGAAGGAGTATCAACAAAAATAGTTTTTGAATGGGGATCAGATCGAAATCGTTAAAGAGTACAGCTACATTGGTATGGTTTTCACACAAAACCTAAGCATGGAAGATCACTTGAAATGCAAGCTACAAAAGGCGAAGTCTGCTATAAATTCAACGTGGAGAAAATGCTTCGCTAACAAATACATATCGCAAAGCAGTAAGTTTTGTATTTTCGAAGCTGTGGCCGAGTCAACCATGTTGTATGCTGCCCAGCTATCGGGAGGAAGCCGCTTCGAGGAAGTGGAAAAACTATTGGGGTTCTTTCTTCAAAAGGATATTCCGTTTAATCCCCAACACCCCAAACTATGAAATAGTGCTTCAGACTGGACTTTCTCCACTGGCTACAAAAACGCTGAAACTGCAAGTGGACTAGATTTTTTAAGTGCTTAATATGCCTATAGAATGACTACTAACGAAAGTGGCACTGGATGCGCTACGTTGCAAGATAAGTTGGTACAGCAATTGGAGTGATCTAGCTCGTACTTTTGGAATAAGCTTGGATCTGAATGAAGCAAACGTGGAATCATGGAAGCCCAAGCTTTACCAGTTAATTGCAGCAGGTGATCTTAAGTACAGACAGCAATTCGAAACAGCTACTGGATACGACCTAATCACGGGAGATGTTCTTAAAGCACTACCAAGAAAATCTCTAATTAAGCTTTTGTTCATTATAAACGCCGCACTTAGACTAGAATATGTTCCCAGTCGAAAGTCGCCGAAGTCATAATGGTCCTTAAGCCCGGAAAACCGCCGAACGAAAAAACGTAATATAGACCGATTTCACTCCTTCCAATTATATCCAAAGTGTTCGAGAGGATATTGATTAAGCGAATACAGTTGGTTATAGAAGAAATGGATCTAATTTCGGATCATCAATTGCGATTCAGAAGAAACCATTCTACAATTAAACAAGTGCGTAGAATAACCCATGTAATAGAAAAATCTCTTGGTCAAAAAAGTATTTATTCAAGCGTATTCCTTGACGTCTCTCAAGCCTTTGACAAGGTCTGGCATGAAGGCTTAAAGTTTAAATTACGGCAAGTTCTGCCAGAGCACCTATACAATATTTTAAAGATCTACCTAACGAATAGACTATTCCGCGCCAAATGTGGAAACGAATATTCAGATTTTAAGGAACAAATGGCTGGGGTGCCGCAAGGAAGCGTTCGTGGTACAGAGGTATTGTTAATGCGCCATGGTATATCAGAAATAGCGATATCCACAGAAATCTTGGCATTAAAACAATCGAAGACGAAATCAAAAACTACGTGAGAAAATTTAAAAGTCGGCTAGAAAGTCACGCAAATATTACAGTCCTCCAAGTTTTGGATGAAAGAAATTTACTGCGCTGTCTACAAAGAAGTAAACTTTTAGACTTAGCGCGATAAGTAACCGCGTCTAAGCTGCGCTGCTTGTGGGCGCCGTGGCGTAAGTGGTTAGTGTGTCGGATCACTACGCATGAGGTTCCAAGTTCGAATCCCAGAAAATACCAAAAAGTTTTTTCACGGTCCCACCTCTCGCGAGCGTCTGACAAACATCCGAGAGTATTGTTGTCACGAAAAAGCTTCTCAAATCGCCGTTCGGATTCGGCACTAAACTGTAGGTCCCTTTCATTCGTGTGAAAAATATAACGCACACAACATGAGTGGTTGCGAGAAGCTAGGCCCTGGCACTTAAAGAGCTGTTGCGCCAAATATTAATTTATTTTTTTTTTAAGCTGCGGTGCTAGCAGAAACTTCTAATGGGAAGGTACCTGCAAAACTTCCGCATTTCGTGAAATGAAAACTATTTGATAAGTCGAATACTTAGTTGTAGTAAAAATGAAAACATTTTTGTTTTGAAGGGAGCTTTTAGTCGGTAAGAATCCCGCACTACTATGAGCACGCGCTGGCGACCCTCATAGTGTCTTGTTGAAGAATTTCACCTACCCTCGGAAAAAAAAAATAAAAAATCGAAATAGAATCGGCAGAGTCACTTCATCGATATGTTTATAGTCAACTGAATCACAACTTGGGTGATCAGAACAACTTCCACGATAATCGTACTTGCGAAGGAAAGAAATATCGCTTATGATGAAACTGCGAGCTGAACTACTCCCATTAAATTATCAACCCCATAGAGAAGATCTACCGCTCTTGTGTAGCATATGAAAACTGGCGGAGAGGGAGGATGTATTTCATTTCGCGGAAAGATGTCCTACGCTCCGGAAAACCAGACACCACTCTTTTGGCGTACATCGAATTTCTAATGAAGAAGTTATACGCCATCTCAACGAAATGAATGTGGCTATCCTTTTTGCTTATTATAAGCAGCGCTGGCGTATCGGCAAAGAATCGTTACGGAAACCTTTTAATTGTGGTGTGACAACTAGCTTTTATTTTATTAAATTTCAACTTCTGTTAAGTATAATAAAAGAAATATAAGAAGTAGTAAAAATTAATTTTAAAAATTGTCAATCGGCAGACGGCTTATAGCCATGCAAATATTGATTTTGATGTGTGTACATTACACTGATCCAAATTTCTAAAGTGTAGAATAACTCTGGTGCGCCACGACATTCTGAAAGTTCGGCTTCTTAAACTTGTAATAAGCCCTTAAAAAAAAAAAAACTAAATAAATTCATTTAGAGGTAGCTCAAAGAGCTCAAAGCTTATTTTATGGTTTTGAACAACTTAAATCACTGAATTTGCTATAACTTTTAAACTGAACAAGATTTCTTAAAAATTTTGCTAAATATACAGCTTCAAAATTACAAAATTATCAATTTTCTTAGAACCGTTACTTTTTGGCAGCATTTTAAACACGACATTTTATTCATTGCCTTATATTTTAGTATTTTTACAGAGCGATATTTTTCTTATATTATTCAAGCGAATTGAAGTTTATATTTATTTATTTTTATATAAGGTCTGAGCTTCAGGACCAAGTCAAAATCGTTACTAACTAATTTAAGTCGCTAAGAACTCGAATAATTCTTAGTTTTTTTTTTTTTTTTTTCGGGATAGGAAACACTCGACTGGAGCACCCAGACACAACTGGTCCATTGTACTGCCAGCGAGCAAACCCTGATTTACCCATTTTATTGGAATTTCCTTGACTTTCGAAGAAAGCCAAGCAAGAACTTCAGTGATGAGGAGCTTACAGTACCAGCAATCACCACATCCGCACCGAAGATCTGCTACCTGATACGAGCAAAGCCCGGACACTCACAGAGATAATGTTCCGCGGTGTCGTCGCTCTCTCCACAAGCGTCGCAGATTGTAGTGTCACTTAAGCCTAACACGTTAAGGTGCTTGGCAAAAGCGAAGTGGCCTGTCAAGACGCCGATAAGTTGTCTACAGTCTTTTCTGCTGAGAGACAGCAAGAATGCCGCTGATTTCTTACAGACGTCCGGGAGCATGCGTTTAGTCAACCTGCATGCCACACACAATTGTGCTCGTGGGAGACCCAACCGAGGACGCTGGAAGACCCAACGCGGGTTCGGGATCTGAGAAAGCCTCCTCTGAGCCTTGTCTAGCAATCTCATCGGAGATCTCGTTCCCCAAGATCCCAGTGTGACCTGGGACCCAGATAGGAGACAGAGAATTCAGCCTTGCGACGGAGTTTAAAGAGTTTTTGGGTTCACGAACTATTTTAGAAGTGGTTACAGGGTTAAGCAAGGCTTTAAGCGCAGCCTGACTGTCACTACAGACACAAATGCTACGCCCCTTCCACCTGTTCTTCACAGCATAGTTCATGGCCATTAGGATTGCATAAGTTTCCGCTTGGAAAACAGACGCATATTTGCCTAGCAAGAAAATAAGTCTAATGTTGTCGACTTCCACGAAGACCCCAGCGCCAGACCCTTGACTGGTTTTGGAACCATCCGTGAAAAATACGACTACATTCCATTCCCGGCTCAGACTCTGACCGAAGCCAGTCCTGGACACAAGGAAAGTCGACTCTGAATCTGCGCATCAGCTGGAGTTCTGGTATCATTGCATCAGACGGCATATCCATAAGACAGGTGTCGTAAGATAAGTGTCGCGCAAGTTCATTAAAGTTCCAGTATGGAGTATACCAAAAACCGCCCCGCCTAAGACGATGGATGGCTTTGATAGTGCAACCCATGATATAAGTATCAAGGGGAGGTAAGTTCAGCAAAGCGTCTAGAGCAGAGCCAGTCTTACTCGGGAAAGCTCCCGAGCAGCCGAGACAAGCCGTTCTTAGTTCGATGTCTCACCTGGGGTCCTTCCGAAACCCTTAGGGTCATTGACTCTTAAGCCGTTCCGCCACGTCAAGGCAGCTGTAGAATGGGAACTAATTCTTATTTACTCTACGATTCAATAATGGTCACTGAGTTCAATTTATTATAGTCGGAGCGCGTTATTATTATATAATCTAATTAATTTAATGTTCACGTTATTCAGTTTGATTCAAAATACTTCTTAAATTAAAATCAAAACATGGAAATCAACGCAGGGACTTTTTTTTTATATTTGGCGCAATAGCTCTTTAGGTGCCAGGGCCTAGCTTCTCGCAACCACTCATGTTGTGTGCGTTGTATTTTTCACACGAATGGAAGGGACCTACCGTTTTGTGCTGTATCCGAACAGCGATTTGAGAAGCTTTTCGTGACAACAATACTCTCGGATGTTTGTCAGATGCTCGTGAGAGGTGGGACCGTGAAAAAACTTTTTGATATTTTCTGGGATTCGAACTTGGAACCTCACGCGCAGTGATCCGACACACTAACAACTTACGCCAAGGCGCACCTCACAAGGCAAGGATTGCAAGGATATTAATGAAAATGCAACTCAGGTACCTACTCAAAACTATTTTTTTTTTCGGTGATTGGATACTACTTGAAGTAATAACTGTTTTTGCTTTTTATGGCTAGTCAATGATGAATTGTACTCACAGATAAGACACAGCCGAGTCGTTAATTACATAAAGTTGTTTTACTATTTGGAGACCATTAACGTAAGAAGTCTGGTTCATCCAGTCTTGTGAATCCACATTTAAAAATTCAAGTGATGTTTTAAGAGTTTAAAAAGATTGTATGGTGTGTGTTGTGACGAAATTGTCAAGGTTCATTCCCATATATGATGTATTGGGTCGTGCTTTTTTGCGCAGCTCCCGAGTCTGGTTTCGTTTGCAGTGCTTGTTGTATTTTTTTGTGAGTTTCATTCGTCACTGATCTATCGAAGAACGACAAACCCATCAATTCCTCACCCAAATACCACAGACGGTTCTTTAGATTTCGTATAGCAACCTCTGCTATTTGCACACTAATTTTTTTTTTTAATTCGTTCGCTTTCAACGGAACAATCACGTAACTGATTGGACTTAGTAAACATTATTGAATCGTAGAGTAACTAAGAAATATTCAAGTCTTAGCGACTTAAAATAGTTAGTTCGTAACGATTTTCATTTGGTTCTAAAGCTCAGACTTTATATAAAAATAAAAAAATATAAACTTCAATTCGTTTGAATAATACATACAAGAAAAATATCGCCCTGTAAAAATACTTAAATGTGTGGTAAGAAATAAAGTGTGTTTAAAACGCTCGCGGAAAAGTAACGGTTCTAAGAAAATTGATAATTTGTAAACTAAATAATTTTTTTTGTTTTTCGTTTTAAGGGCTTATTACAAGTTTAAGAAGCCAAACTTTCAGAAAGTCGTGGCGCATCAAAGAAAAAATATGTTCTAAAATTCCCATACATTTTTTGACCAGTCAATGAACATACTCGTACACATATAAATTATTGCTATATTTAATGAATTAATAAAATCAATCTAAATATAAATCTAGTTAATGTATATAATCTTTACAATGTATATCTATTATAAAAACTCGGTTTTACGCAACTATTCAAACCTTAAAAGTCGTGCCCTTAAAATCAAGGGACTTTGATTTTACTACCTCCTCATCCCTCTGGGATGACAGAAATATTGTCCGACTTCCACGGAAGCAATTTTATCGCTACATACGAGTAACAGATAAGCTTTTGCAATCAAGTAATCAGAGACTTACCTGAAAAAAACAAAAGAATAGACATAATTAGTTTGCATTATAAAAATTACAATTTTTTTAAATTTAAATTTAGTCAAGTAAATACTGTTTCGCAACTAAATACTCTAAGCTGTTATTTAGCATAGTTACATACTGTAGAAATATAATTTAAATGAATTGTTTGAAAATAAGCCATTGTACAATACATACTGAAGGTATTATTATGAGTGGTTTCCGAACTAGTAGGGGAGAATTTTTCTGTAATTTTTCGCATTCAGTTTTGATTTCTGGTATTTGCATTGAGTAAGTTTTGAGTTACTCTAGGTGAGAAATGAAAATATAATTTTACTTTATTAGTAAAAAATGTTAATAAATACACGTATGTTTGGTATTTCAGTAGGCAAAATACCACCCATTAATCAAACACTGAGAACTACACCGTGCAACACTTCAACATGTTTTGCACTAATAGTAAAACATGACCATCTGTTCTAAAGAATTTTTTATTTTTTATTTTTGCCTAGGGGGTAGTGGAAAAAGGCTAATGCGCGCGAGAAACAGTCCCGCTCTGTTTCATGTAGTGTGAGACTCTTCTCACTAAAAAAACCGCCTTTAACACCATTTCAACCTGACACCTGCACTCGTGAGGATTTTGCTCTGAGAGCAAATTTTAGAAATCTTTTCTTTTCCAATATACCACCTTGATCAAAAAGTTCCCGAAATAAAAACCGTGTGGCGCTCCCATCGTTCCGATATGAGTTCTGTTTTCTTTGTTAAGTTGGTACATCTGTTGTTGATATTCCCTCTAAATCTTAGCGTCATAGCTTGACATTTGCAAAAGTTACGTAGCCAAGAGTACATCTATCTCTGTGTGTGTTGGCGATTTTTTACAATTTTAGAAATGGATTTAAATTTGCAACAACGAACTTGGATTTAATGGTGCGCGAACATTGGAAATGTTGGAAAAGTGTTTCGGCAACGATTCTCTAAAGAAAACGGTCGTTTACCAGTGGCACGAGCGGTTCAAAAGTGGTCGTGAGTCAATCGAAGATGATGAACGCAGTGGCAGACCATCGACATCGAAAACCGACGAAAACATTGATAAAGTAAAAGAAATGTTGGTCAGTAACCGCAAATTAACCATCAGAGAGATAGCAGAGGACTTGAACATTGCCTATGGATCCGTCCAAGACATTTTGGTTAATCATTTGGGTTTCCGTCGTGTAGCAGCAAAGTTGGTGCCAAAAGACCTCAATTTCATGCAAAAAAGAGACCGTGTTGACGTCGCAAAAGACATGATTTGCGAGGCTGAGTCCGATCCCACATTCATCAAACGGATCATTAATGGAGACGAGACGTGGGTTTATGAGTACGACACGCAATCCTGACATCAGGCAAGTGAATGGCGTTCACCAAATGAGCCGAGACCAAGAAAACCACGTCGTTTTCAGTCAAAAAAGAAGGCAATGCTCACGGTTTTCATGGATTACAACGGTGTAGTGCATCATGAATTTTTGCCAGAAGGCCAGACAGTAAACAAAGAGTATTATTTGGGCGTTATGAGGCGTTTGCGTGAAGCAATTCGCCGAAAGAGACGAGAATTGTGGGCAGAAAACTAGTGGATTTTGCACCATGACAACGCACCGTCGTACAGTGCCATCATTATTCGTAATTTTTTGACGAGAAATGCAACAAATACCATCCAACAGCCACCGAATTTACCTGATTTGGCTCCCTGTGTCTTCTTTCTGTTCAATCGAGTTAAAAAACCATTACGGGGAACGCGTTTCAGCAGCCGAGAGGAAGTAATGGAAAAATCGCAGGAAGCACTGATTGACATACCGAAAACTGAATATAAAAAATGTTTCGAAGATTGGATCAAGCGCTGGCATAAGTGTGTTGCAGTCGATGGGGATTACTTTGAAGGGGACAATATAGATTTAGATGAATAAACTTGTATTTTTAATTTTCTGAATACATTCCGGGAACTTTTTGATCAAGGAGGTATCTACATGGCATAAGTCATAGCCAACCATATTTATGAGACATCTCGACAGTTGTAGCATGGATGACAGGTCATTTGTGAGAAAAGTAAATAGATGCCTACCCTGAAGTATTCCAGAATTATTAGTAACATTTTTGGAAGACTATCCATTAAAAAAAAAAAGATGTATTGAAAAAGGACACAACTATCATTGAATCACAAATTTCTAATTTTTGGGAACAATGCTAAGATAAGACGGAATGTAAAAACTGCATAATTATGTATCCGTGACGTCAGTCAAAGGAACGAAATAAAAGCTGCGTATGTGGTACATATGACAAACCACATAGTGTATTGTGTAACGATTTGTTTATTGTGCAAACAAGTGCATATAAAAACATTTGCTCTTAGAGATCGCACATAAAAGCTTTCATATGCGTACACAACGTTTGTTACATATTTTTATGTAGACTAGACTATTATCTAAATTCCACACATTCGGTTTATGTAAATGTGCAGATGCTTTTAGCGATTTGCAAATATGCCGAGAAAAAGGGGGCTGGTGGTTTTATTTTTTTTTTTATTTTGGCCACGTATTTGGCTGAAAATAATGAGAAAAAATGCAAAGAAATGAAAGTGGTGCGAAAACGTCGCTTTTGGAGAAAAAAATGAGTGCGACTTAAGACGCGATGAGAAATCTTGTCAAAGGCTTTAGTAAAAGTGGTTAAAATTGAATTTGTTGGTTTTGTCTTCGTTAACGTTTCAACACATCAGGCGCGAACGCACGGGGGGTTTTGGGGGTTTAACCGCTGGGTGCAACCACTACTAGGCACTAGGAAACTGCCATGGCAAAAATACGATCGTGCCACATCGCCAGTGCGGATGCTACCATTCCGGCCAATGAGCGGAAAATTCAACGGCTGTGCTGCCAAAGTTAGAGCATTGTATCCAGAAGCTATTTACGTTCACTGTGCTAATCATAATTTGAATTTGGCCATTTTACACGCTTGTAACATACCGTCTATACGAAATTGCATAGGAACCATTAAAGAGGTTGTTAATTTATTCCGATTATCTAATAAAGCAGCTATAGTTTTAAAAGACAAAATTCAGGCGTCTTGCTCAGAAGCAAAACAAACGCGTCTTTTAAAATTTTGCGAAACGCGTTGGGTTGAGCATTTGAATTCACTCAATTTGTTCTATGGTGTCTATGAATATATCGGTTGCTCATTAGAGTATCTGGATGGACAAAATATGAAAACCGAAGGAGTCCTCATGTCCTACTTGCTGCTATACAAACTAACCACTTTATAATATCCTTAACAGTGATTAAGCCAATTTTCAGCCTAATGAAAAATGTAAGTGAATTTTTACAAAAAAAAAAAAGAATGTGATCTCAGCTGCTGTATGGAAAATGCAAACCATTTACATAAGGAAGTAAATGAAATGCGTCAAAACTCCGAAGTTATATTCAGTCACATATTTGCTGGAGCTAAAGAAATGGCAGACAAAATGGATATTCAATTAGTAGTCCCGCGGCAAGTTGTAAAACAAAAGAACCGTGACAACTATGAAGGAGGTCCTGAAGAATATTTCCGTTGGCACATCTTTGTTCCTTTGACGATGTGGCGCAGGTAAAAATTTCTTTCTTTCATTTTCTTGATATCTGTTTGAATGTTAAATTAACTATGGTTGCAGACATTGCTTAAATATTCCGATTGATAAACGACCAACAAATTTTATAGACGCTCTCAATTGTTGCGATTCAACGTTGTACCAAACAATACATCGCTTTATGCAGATCGGTGCAACACTTCCCATATCTGTGGCATCAAGTGAACGGCCTTTTTCTTATCTTCGCAGATTGAAAACTTATCTGCGTAGCAAGACTAGTGAGGAGCGGTTAAATGCCTTGATGTTGCTTAACATATATAGAGATATTGACGTGAAATACGAGAGGTTATAGATATTATGGCTAAAGTAGCCAGACGTATGGATATAATTTTGTAAAATATTCCAACTATAAATTATATTACATTATTGTATATATTATATATATTATATTAATTATATTATATTATATAATAATAAAATAAGACATTATTTATGAAAAAATAATACTTGTTTTTCGAACCCCCCCCCGAAATTGGTTTCTGCGTTCGCGCCTGCAACACATGAATGACATAGTTCCGTGCCAGTCCATGTGTCAAAAAAGAAGACCACATTCGTAGCACTAACAATATATATATATAAGTAAAAGTGGCAGGTTTACTTTTAAAGGTATAGTTTTGTAGAAACGGTTATTCACGTGTACTTACACATCTACTACAACTAAACATGAGCAGCCTAGCTCAGGGACTTGTACCGGTTCTCACACCAAGGCAATAAGCAATAAACAATTAGCAATGTTAATAGGAATCCAGATAGTATTCCCTTTATAGTTTTACGTTGACGCAGTGCTGCCATGAAACTTCTATGAAAAAACTTGGAATTAAAAAAAAAAAATGTTAAAATCTTCTAATAAGTTAATACTGTGCAAGATTAAAAGAAAATTACTTTGGTATATTTTGTTGTAGCGTGCATTAGTTATGGGATATCCCACAATCGAAATGTCAAACCCAACAATATCCAAATGAGTTGAGAACAACTGAGAGGATTGGGGCCACAAGAACCAAGTACGTACAGCATCTTCCAGGCGGAGGTTCGTAAGTTTGTCATCAGAAACTACTTAAAAGAAATAAGGCGATTATTTGAATCACCCAAGCTGTCGAGAAATCGTATAAAGTTAAATCTAGCAAATAGTGAGATGCCTAACCCCTCGCACATATAGTATGACACTAAGTAAAAGAAGTACGTCTTATTTGGGGTACACGTGTGACTATTAATGCTTTCTAGTTACACAACTCTCATCCTCAGCTGCCTTGACCGGGTAAAACGGTTTAAGAGTCAAAGATCGTAAGAGTCTGAAAAGACCCTAGATGGGAAATCGAACTGAAGGCCGAAGGCGACTTGACTGACATAGCATTTGTTACCTGCAGTATGTCGGCAAACCTTAAAGGCATGATAACTCCAGGTAGTAGTCGCATGCAGGTCGAAGCGAAAGAAACCTCGTGCAGTGCTTTCAGTGCAATTGTGCACACAAATGGTGGGCGCTCTTCTACTAGAAAAAACACTTATTGGTCGCGTTATCTGCGCACACAATCTACGAGAAATTGGCAGCATCGGACAGAAATTGCCTGACACCGGTAAAACCACAGGTAAGAGTGTACAATTCGGCGAAAGCGTATGCCTACTTATTGCTCAACGTTCTGCTAAAATGTTTCAAGTCGATGATGCTACCCGCGTACAAAATGTAGTTTATGCGAATAGAATAGAAAACAAACCGAATTGAAGGAACGAAAAGAGCAACTTCCCTATACTGAAACTGCTGTTCCGCTCTTACGATTCATATTGGAAAGGCTGGCAATGATCACAATATGACCGGCGCAGAGTGCGAACGCTACGAAGATGAACTGTGGAACTGGCTGCTGTAGTTAACGCTTACATGCAAGTGGAGGACTGTCCATTAAAGAGTGGAACCTTTGCTGTGAATTACTTCTCACAGCAGACTCTGGAATTAATCTTTAACGCGCTGCAAAGTCTTTAAATAAAAGTGAAATAATGAAAGCAGTTGACACATTAGAAGACGTTTCCATATTGAGCAAGCTTCATACGACTTAGCACATAAGATACGGAAAATATATTTGCACCAAGATGTGGCTTATGGCTACCACGTATGCGACTGACTCTATCCAAGGAAACGTGAATAATAGAAAAGTTCTGCAGGGATTTTCTAAGATAATCTTGCAAGCTAACATTTTTCACCGGAAATAAATTCAAACAAATTGCCACCGTACTTTGAACTACGAACAATTCTCGATATCCAAGAGGTAAATCTTTGCTTGGTTTTTCGTTTTGTTGTAACAAGCATAATCTCACCAGACTACTGCAAGAGCTGCTGAAGTACAGAGGAGACAACAGCGTACCTAATCAGTTAACGGCCAAATCCATTGGCTTTCTAACTAAAATACTAATTAAAGATCTAGAGGGGCTATGTAAACACAAAAAAAAAAAAATACATTTTAAAACTTCTTCCCCAGACACAGGGCAAAGCAATCTAGTGACTCTAGCGCGCTCCTAACCTAGTATAATGTAACCGTTGAGGCTAGAATGTTGCAAGTTATTGAGGCCAACTTTATATGTTTGTAGCTACTCCAATTAACTACCAACAGTGAGCAGCTTTCTCAAACTTCTACATCCCACAAATCGCTTAATCTAGGAACTTTACCATTCGCATTCATCAGTTTCACAAAACTGGTTAAGAACGTTAGCACCTCAATTAAGTGTGGTACAAATTGCTGGAAAAAGTTTTCTCATCAAGACTTCTCCACGAAAAATGCTGCACTCTTTCTTATTGCATCACTTATCCTCATTGCTTCAATCTCTCCAAATTTAATTCTTAATATCTCCTTATATTCCATACACCCAAGGAAAGCGCAGACACTTGTTCACTCTCTCCCATACATATTACACATACCTCAGCACAATCAATTAATCCAATTCAACCGGCCGACAGACGAGGGCGCACAGAAATTCCATCCCAGATATGTCTGTCTCCCCACAACATGACTTACTGGTTGGACCGAAATACCTCGTCCAATCATCCGAAAAACAATCTTAATGAGAATTCAGCTCCAAGTGTAATTGATTGCATTGTTTGTGTTGCTGTTGCCATTGCCATTTCTCGCAAAAGTTAATAACTTATGTCGACCCACTTCACCCCCAGGAATACACAAATAAATTGTCCATCGTACAATCATGAAATCTCTCCGACACAATATTTGCAGTCACTAAGGCAGAAAATTGTCCCTAATTTCTTATGAATCTCACTCCCCCTTTCAGTAAAAAAAAAAAACGGCAGAAAATAGAAATTACACTAAATACCCCTAATGCCGCCCCCAACCGTCAGGAAATAAAAAGCAAACCAAAAGACAAACGTACAGTAAACATCAACCGAAATGAAAAAGCAAAGAAGCAAATAAAATCCCAAAACAAAAAACAATAGGACGCACTGAAAATCGCCTCCATCGGATTCAACAGCGCACAAAGGACACCTCAGGACACCCCGACGAACTAGGAAACGCTCAGATCCATCATCAGCCAGCAAACAACAATTTCCAGAGAACGCTCGCACTCGAGCCCGACGACGACGTATAATTTGTGAGTTTCCACTCGGAGTAGCAATTAGTGGATATATCGGCCATTTGGCGCTGTTATTACCGGGATTTGCGTTCTGCGTTCTGCTTACCCATTTCCTTCTCGGCCAAGAGACTGGGACTTACAAGAAAGCCATTGGGACGCAAATCGCTGCCAGGGGAGATTGTCCTGTGCCTACTCGGGTAATGGCTGTGGCACATTTTCATTAATTGTACCACATCCGCTGATTTATAATGCGATTTACTTATTTGTGTACGAGATATTTAACTGCTGCTTTGTGCTTATGTTTGCGCGCGGAATAATCACAGCCAGGGGATGACGGCTGGGCACGGGGGAACTAGACATAGCACTGTTGGAAAATATTATGAAAATTTCCAGGAATTTCATGCCATAAAGTCAATTCCTCAAGAATTAGAATTAAAATTTGTTTGGTTGCCCCCGAGAGTATCTGACGGGGTTTGGCGTCCTAACACATCCGTGTAGTGTGTGTGGAGCCATACTGTTGGAAAGAAATAATCTGCTTAGCGCACACATGTAAGGTTGTTAGGCTACCGCGAAATTAATTCAGATTTTTCATGAATGCATGTTTCACTGAGAGCCGGGGGGTTTTCTTTATGTTTTGATCGATTCCACGAATCCATCACAGTCGCTGCGCAATTTCATGGTTGAAGTATTGATTCCTAATGATGTGCATCATTAATGCAGTGCTGGTTGCTTCTTGGCGCCTTGGCTAGCATTAGCGGACATTGGTGCAGGGGAAATGTTTCTGTATGACCCAGTTGTTAGTGCACTGTCGGAAATGTATTCTGAAATGTACAAGATATGTGTGTATGGGAAAACTGGGAGCCGGTATAAGTACTTACTATGCCAAAATATTCCAATCGTTATGTTGTACGATTTTGGACAGGTCAAGCATCATGTATGTAGTGCACGCGAATGGTTCCACATTTAAACCCGCACCATTTAGATACACTTTTATTGCATCCACATATAATTTGAAAAAAAAGTAAATAATAATTTTGTATTTTACCTTCGGCATTTAGGTACACAAAACCAAATAAAAAGAAAAAGAACTTGTTTTAACAAGTGCTAGTATAAAATGCAATTAAACGCTCCAACTTCGTTCTACAAGACATCCTTAAGGAGAGTACAGAAACATTTTCTTTTAATTCAAAAGCAAAATGTTCTTTAGCAAAAAGAAGGTAATAGCCGTAGCTAACTAAATCTTCAGACAAAGATTGTGCAACGAGAAGGAGAGAAACAAGAAAATTATAATCCTTTATTTGTGCCTTACAAATACTTAGAGACACCAAGGAAATGTACATGATAGGGCAAGAAAAAAAACTTTTAGTTTCTTCTTTCAGTTTGCTAGAGCTCGTTAGAGAGGCAGTAGTGGGTTGAATGTCTGAAAAATCGCCCAGTTTAGGTACCCCAGTGCATCCAGCGTAAGAAGAAAAATTTAAAAACAGCTACAGGAGGGCCCTTAGCTGTATTTATTTTTGAAGAATGTGCATAATGAAAAGAAAAGAAATAATGGTACTGAAACAAAGCAATATGATTTTTTTAATTAAACTGATGGAGTATCTCTGTCTTTAGAATGTTCAAGAGAAAATGAAGACTTTCTACAGATGTTAGCCACAGATATATGCAATACATACAATGGCGCATGCGAAACATAGCAGAAGGAAGCATAACAAATATTTAAAAAAATTTAAGAAAATTATGACAAAATATTCATATTTCTCCACGTGAATATCGTATTCTTAAATTTAAATTTGGTATGTTTGTTCAGTCTTTAATCCCCTCGGTTGGATGGTGGTTGGACTACTATGACTTTTCATACTGTACATGACGTAATCACACTGACGGAAACCTGGCTTAACTTTACTTTTTTGAACAGTGAATTGCTCCCCCAGATTTTGAAGTATATCGTAAAAATAGATATTTAGGTATTGACTAAGAAGTGAGGGAGTTCTAATTGCCGTTCGGAATACTTATCAAAGTTCTATTTTTCTAATTACTAAAGCAGGCTCATTAGACATTATCTGTTTAAGTTAAATCTGGGTTATACATTTTTTTCTGTTAGTAAACCCTACTTCCACCTCCTCGTGGTGCCATCTGGGAATTTCTTCCGAAATTGCTAACAGGAGAGGACGAATGGCGAACTTCCTGCACCAAAAAACAGGATAAGTGTCGGTTGGTCTGTGGCCCAGCGAGCCGCAACCGTAAAAAAAATCATTGCTCCGAAACGGAAACAAACGCCTCGGATACGGACTGATCATTTGTTGACGACCTTTGGCTATCGAACACGGACAACGATCGGATTCTGGAACGTTAAGACCCTCCTGGATTCACTCAAGGAAGGGCCTTATAACGCCAGATTCCTCCGATTGGAGCCCGAATTCGCACGGTATAAAATCGATATCTTAGGGCTGAACAAAATAAGATGATACGATGCTGGGGAATACATCTCCCCGCACAAAAAGCACTGTCATGCTCTTCTCTGGTAAACCAGCTGGACGTGCATGGAGTTCCGGCGTAGGACTCATGCTAACTCCAGCAGCACGTAGTAGCCTCATATCCTGGAAACCCCATAGTGACCGGATACTGACGGCTAGGTTCCAGAGTAGAGTTAGTAAAATTACCACCAAACTGTGTTATGCTCCGACTCTAGACGCGACTGAGGATGAAAAGGATGATTTTTATAGCCACTTAGGCGCCGCCTACAACCAAACGCCTAATGCGGACATCGTAGTGGTAATGGGAGATCTCAATACCAAGGTGGGTAGCGACAACACCATGCTTAAGCACGTGATGGGAGTTCACGGCGTGGGAGACCGTAATGACAACGGTGAGCGGTTTGTGGACTTCTGCAATACCAACCACCTAGTCATCGGAGGCACGCTGTTTAAGCATAACACCTGCCATAAGATCAGTTGGGTCTCTACTGATAGGCAACGAACATCCAACCAGATCGATAACATTGCGATCAGTCGCCGCTTTAGAAATTGTCTCCTGGACGTCCGAAACAGACGTGGAGCTGACGTCGGACAAGAACGTGATCACCATCTTATGGTAGCTCATTTACGCCTTCGTACTGCATCCGTCAACAGCAACCGCTCAAACCTACTTAACATCACCAGGTTTAATATTGACAGGCTCAAGGTTCCCCAAGTGCGCCAACAGTTCAGGGACCATCTTGCCTTAGAAGCAGAAGCAATTGCAAGAGAACATGGATGACCATTGGAGTGCTGCGAAAAATGCTTTTGCGACTGGGGCACGCACGCATGTCGGTTAAAACCAGAAACCCCACCGCACATGGCTTTCAACAAACACCTGGAGACGGATCGATGAGCGTACAGCAATCAAGGTTCGGCATCAGCAGTAGAGAGAACCGAGCTTGAAGCCCAATACCGGGCGAAGAAGAAAGAAGTGCACCGTAGTGTGAGATGTGACAAACGTCAATATGTCAACTCACTGGCCTCAAGGGCTGAAGAAGCAGCGAGTAGATGCGACAGTAGGACTGTTTACAACATCACTAAGGAGCTCATTGGTGGTCGGTACTCCAAACACCACCCAGTGAAGAGTCTAGACGGTAACGTTCTGATTTCGGATGAGGATCAGCTCGCTAGATGGAGAGAACATTTTGCTACAGTGCTAAATCACTTAGATGATGGCGGCAAGAGATGATGGGAAGGAACAAATTCCCGAATTCGCACCATACCTCCCAGTAAAACAGAAATAATAACAGCAATCAAGTCCCTCAAGAAGAACAAAGCGGTGGGTATTGATGGCATCCCTGCCGAGCTATTTCAAGCGGCCCCAAAGTCATCGGCAGATTTGCTGCATCCGCTAATACGGAGAGCTTGGGATAGTGAACAGTTTTCACAGGAGTGGAAAAGTGGGATGATCATTAAGCTTCCAAAGAAGGAAAACTTAATGGAGTACAGTAACTGGAAAGGTATATGTGTTCTTCCAGCCGTAGCCAAAATAATAGCTAGAGTAATTCTAGAACAAATTAAAGAAGATTTAGATTCAACTCTCGATGTCGAACAGGCAGGCTTTCGTGCTGGATCCTCCTGCATCGACCACATAAGCACTTTACGGATCATAATCGAACAATGCGTTGAGTATAGGTCTCCGCTACATTTACTGTTTATCGACTTCGAGAAGGCTTTTGACAGCTTGAATCGAGATGCTATTTGGTTGGCCTTGCGCAGGAGAGGCATCCCAGAAAAACTTATAGCTATTATCAAGGCTACATACGAGGGCGGTAAGTGTCACGTCGTGCACAATGGTAAGGTGTCGGAGGATTTTGAAGTCCAAAGTGGAGTACGTCAAGGGTGCATACTGTCCCCACTATTGTACTTGGTGCAGCATTGACGGAAGCTAATTATGGAATTCGTTGGACGATGACATCTTACCTTAAACACCTAGATTACGCTGACGTGTTTGTCTACTTTCACATCGGATAATGGATCTTCATTTGATGGCCCAAAATCTAGAAGCTGAGGCAAACACAGTGGGGCTAAAAACACTAAAAGCACTTCTAATACCTGCGCTCATCTTAACATTGACGAAAAGGAAGTCGAGAAATTAATAACTTTGTATATTTAGGAAGTGTGGTCTCGGCTAATTGCGGTGGCACCGACCTGATGTGTGCAGCAGAATCGGGAAGGCTAAAGCTGCGTTTGGAATGCTATCCAAAATCTGGAGAAGCAATGTTATCAGCTTAAAAGCCAAGCTACAAGCCGCTCCAATGTAGAATCAGTGCTGCTTTATGGGTGTAGTCCTTGGAAGGTGGACACCATTAACACACGCAAGCTGCAAGTCTTCGTAAACAGATGCTTAAGAATCATCTTGAGGATTTTTTGGCCGAACCGCATCTCCAACGAACAACTTTATCTGAGAACGGGCCAAGAACCTATAAGCATTACTATACGTAGAAGAAAGTGGCAGTGGATTGGACACACCCTACGGCGCGAAGACAACTCCATTGCGAAATACGCCATGCAGTGGAATCCGCTCACCCAGACATGAGGAATAGCGGGGCGCCCTAGTCAAACGTGACGCAGAACAGTTGGGGAGGAATCGAGCTCTTTAGGAATGAGTTGGAGGCAGCTCAAACGCGTTGCAGAACTTCGAACACGATGGCGCGCAGGCGTGGTTGACGCCCTATGCCCCCCGAGGGGTTAAAAGATCTAGTTTCTGGACGACATTTTACTGGTGGGTCTTCAACCTGTCTTAAAGTGGACCGTTTCTGACGACGAACCTAGTTTTGTGCCTGGTCATGCATCTTCACCTCAAGAAACAATCTTGGTGGACAATATAATGTCTTGTGTATTACTGCAACTAAACAGTATAAAAAACTATCTTGACAGGCAACTTGACCTGTTTTTTTATACAAATTCGAGCAATTATATTACGAAACCTAGTTCCACCTCGATTAGTACTATTGAGGCGTATTATCCTCCGCTTCATGTTTTTCTTTCTCATGACAACGAGGTTGATAACAATTTTGAAAATCTCACTATTGAATTTGATTTTAAAAAGTCAGATTTAATTTCTAGCATCGACGTTTTAGGAATTTTCAACAGCAATAGCAATATTGAACAAATGATTGGGAATTTCTACATGAGCATATTCGACTGTTTTATCTCATCTGTACATGTAAAAAACGCAGGTAAGAATTTGTCTTCAATTGGTCCTTGGTACAATACCCATACTCAGAGCCTTCAAAATAAAAATAATTGAGGCTTAGAAAAATTATTTAACGACAAACAGTGCAAGCGATTACAACCAGTTCGCTATCCTCTATAGAAACTTTTAAAACTTATCGAAAAATGTATATGATAGTTACATTGATAGAATGCGTTTCTCACTTCTTTTCGATCTGCAATATTTTGGTAATTTCTAAAAAAAAAAGACTGATGGCTATCCTGCTAACATATCCTACTTTATCGAATCAAGCAGCAGTCCTCTTGTAGTCTGCAATATGTTCTCTTTATTTTTTGGTCTATCTCTTTGTCCCGACAATTATTCACCTAGCCAGAGCCATTTTGCCCACCTTGAAGGTTTTTCTAACCCCAATGGGTCAGATTTTAATAACTGACGAAGATATTAGAGAGCATTAAGTTTTACTTAGCAACGATACTACCTGTAGCTTTGACGGAATCCCTCCCATCGTGCTAAAATATTGTTGCAATACCCTGGCATCAACTTTAGCACACTTATTTCGGGCGTCATTAGAGCAAAGTATTTTCCCCCAAATTTGGAGAAACTCTTTTATTATTCCGATTCACAAAAAGGGAAATCGAAGTGAAGCATCTAATTATAGACCTATTGCCAAGCTATTGTTTCTGCCAAAAGTGTTCGAGGGTATAGTTTGTAAGGGTTTTCATTTTGCTTGCAAACCATTTCTCTCAACCAAGCAGAACAGGTTTATAAATAGAAGATTCACTGTTACAAACCTCTTAGAATTTACATCGTTTACAAACAAAGTTGTCAAACAGGGTAGTCAGGTCGACTGTATTTATACAGATTTCAACAAAGCCCTTGACAAACTTTCTTACAGCTCAATCAAAATTTTAAATGGCATCTTTGCGTTTTTCTAGTCATTCGGTTCGATGGATAGATTCTTATCTTGAAGAACGAACTTATCAGATTTTATTTCGGGAATAACTTCCGATGCAATTCTTTTTACATCAGGTGTACCAGAAGGAAGTCACTTAGGTCTTCTTTTATTTATTATTGCGATCCACGACGTGGTAGCAATACTGAAGATTTCTCGAATTTTAATTTATGCTGACGACATAAAAGTCTTTAGTCTTGTCCGCAGTCAGTCCGATAGAGTCAATATGCAGAATGACTTAGATACGGTCGCCGACTGGTGCTTTAATAACAATTACAACGTATTTAACTGTCATTCCATGATTTTTTCAAGAAAACACAACTCAATAAGTTATGATTAAAACCTTAATGAATCTGTACTATAAAAAGTTACGTCAACATGTAATTTAAGATTGAATTTCTCTCACAATATTGATTTGGATTTTCATGTTGAACAGATTGTCAACAAAGCAAATTCAATGCTTGGCTTTATAAAGCGCTGGAGCAAAAAATTCTTATCTCCTCTCATAACATCCACGCTTTAAAACACTTTTGTACGTCCCCCGTTAGAGTATGAATCTAATATTTGGTCTCCAATGTATGCAGTACACATTAACCGTATTGAATCCGTACAGCATAAGTTTGCCCAATTTGCACTTCGCTACTTAAACGTCTTCCACCATATTATATTTATTTAAAAACCAGCTGCGGTATTCAGCTTTGCTCCGGTGGATGCTGTATTGCTTAGCATGCTTATGATCTATTCTGGTACTTAGCCTAAAGCTTTCCACAAATATTTGCCTATGCATCAGAATTAGTTAAGTGGTGGGGTTGTTTATACTCGTATGTATGCAGTCGTAAGTTGAAATTTTCACTTTTATTTTACACCGCGCCCTTCATAATATGGCCACCAACTTTGTTTATTAATTCATTGTATTCTATATAGGTATATACATGTAAAGTTTCTGACTATATTTAAACACTTACGTACTGTAGTTTGTCCCTTGATGACTGAGGAGGTCACTTAATAACTCCCAGATTTTTATCGATTATCATTGCTTTTGTTTAACTTGGACGAGTGCTTAAAATTACTACGTAGCTGGAAAATGAAAGCTTTACCAATAATTCCAGATAATTAGCATGCTGTTCCAAAATCGTTTTCTATCCTTTTATATTCAGTTTTTCATATATTTTCGGGATATCATTCAACACCGCACCAACAAAAAAGCCCCCAATCAATACTGGTCCGTCGCTGCGTTCAACTAATGACACCAAACAATGATTAGATGCCCCTTCTTAAGGAAAATGTCTGACACGTCTCTTTGAGATAAATACTTCGAATTTGAACTCATTAGACCATAGAACTCTAATCCAATCACTTAGTGACCAATTTTCGTGTTCTGTTGCTCATTTGAGTCTGTTTCTTTTGTTTATTGTCTTCAGTAGACTGCTTACTGGGTACTTATTGTTTATACTCGTTGATCTGACAGCGATTTTGGACGCTATTAAGTATATTTTTCATTTGCTTACAATTTGCTGTTTTTCTATGGCGTCCAGTGCGTGTTTTCTTACAGATAATACCGCCATTTTCTAACTTTCTAAGAGTATTGTCAGTTCCAGCCCATAACTTTAAATTTCTTGTAATGCTTCGCTTGCATTTTCCAATTTCATGTTGAGATACATATAATTTTACTTCGAATTTTAATAAAATGCACTTTATATATTTATTCCAATTAAAATACAAAATTTTGACATTATACCACGTTAATACTACTGACGGCAGAAATTGAAAGCTAAACTCTTAATTGATGAAATATATATTCATACGCCTCATTAATACTTCCAGCATTGGAAAAAATGTAATTAAACAATTTTTAAATATGACTCCGTTTCTTTTTTAGGAAATACAAAAAGAGATAGAAAAATAAATTTTATGTTTTTTAATGTATGCATGGTATATATAGGAGTTTTAATTATTTAAGCACGTTGAAAAAAGAACGATCTACCGAAAATTATGGGAAACGGGCATGCAGGAAGAATTATGAGAGGTAGTACGTACAATAAAACTATCCTCCCTATTCATTTGCATTGGAACTATTTTGTGGATATATTGTGTGTTCAAGAGACGAAATAGAAAAACACCGGAAACCGGATACGTTTCTTGGACGTTAGGACAAAAGATTACAAGATGTTCTACTACGGAACGGAATCGGTATCATGTTTGCAGTACAGCTACTTGGTAACGTCTTGATCATTTCGAAGTCCAGCGACCGTTTGGTGTCTCTCAAACTAGTAATACAAGGAGATGTGTGGAATATTCTTAGTGCATACGCCCCCCAAATTGGGTGCGATCAGATGTATAAAGTTGCATTTTGGCTAGATTTCAACAATCTTCTTAAGAACATCCCAATCTGGACAAAGAAAAAGGCGAGGCTGGTGAAAATATCTTCCCCGACTGTTGATGTAAATCAGCTGCGAAGATACAATATGAACAAGAGCGCAACCATCTTCAAAATAGCCGCCCAAAAAAGGATGAATGCTCATGGCCGGCTTCTTGTGAATGACGACAAAATTCTGCAGAGGTTGTGGCAGTATTATGAAGAACTTTTGAATAAAAGTTTCCAAGAGCCAACCCTAATAGTGAAGAAATACTCGCCATTACAATCGAGGAAGCTAGTGAGGCGGTCAAATACTCCAAAAAACGAAAAGCGGTTGGGCCAGACGAGATGCCCTCTGAGTTCTGAAAAAAGATGGGATACATCGGGTTCAGATGGCTCAGAATTCTCATCTCCAAATTAAAGAGAGGGGACTTATTGCCGAATCGTTGGAGGAAAAGTTACCTTCTTCCTGCATACCTTCTCCCTGTAGTACGGCTATCTGATGATCAGTGTGGGTTTGTCTCGGGTAAATCAACCACAGATGCAATCCAAAGTATAATAAAAAGCATCATGATTCTTTAAATGATTTGCACATTGTATTAATTGACTTTGAAAAGGCATTCGACAGACAACCACGAGATCTGATATGAGTGGTTCCAGAAGTCTATGTACAGATGATCATGGACATGTACGAAAGAGCAAAGACAAGAGCAAGATACCCCGCTGGAGTAACTGAAGAGTTCCCAATCAAAGTCGGGGTGCACTAGGAAAGCATCTTAAGTCATTTGCTCTTTATTACAGTACTTGACTATCTGAATGAAGGCAAAGTGACGGATCCCAAGGTACATCAATTATTCTTTGCTGACGATGGAGCCATCATAAGTGAGGATCCTACATCCCTGCAACAAGCACTTGATGTGTGGGTGGACGTTTTGGAGGGAAATGAGTATGCATTAGTTCAAAAAGAGAGAGTACTTGTGTTGCCCGTTCTCTGATCCAATCAGGCCTATTCCAGACATTGATTTGAATGGAACAGTACTTCCCAAGTACGAAAAATTCAAATATCTGGGATTTATGATCAATAGCAAAGCAACCTGTGATGACGACATCAATCATTGCGTAACCGTAGGGTGGATGAAGTGGCGAGAAAACTCCGCTATCTTCTGTGATCGAAAAATGCTTCCTTAGTTGAAATGAATGCCGCAGTTGTGCGTCCAGCGCTCACATACGGTTCACAATGTTGGACGATTTACGAAAAGTATGAGAGAAAATTAACGGCAGCTGAGATGAAGATGCTCCGCATGACAGTAGGAGTGACAGCTGAGGCTAAGGGTTTGGGTTTCACTTGAGGGACAAAAGACGGCATAGTAAGCAAGTAAAACCCTATCAGTTCATCCACATCGTGTGGTTGACTCAGAGACTTTAACATTCTTCACACGACCCAAAGTTCCAATTGGAAAATTAATAATAGCTTTGAAGGGGGCTTCGCCGATCGCCTTAAACGACGAGTGCTGTTATAAGCATTGGCAAGAAGGACATTCATAGAGGGAACCGTAAGATCTACATCCCGATCGCCTTTATAACGAATTTTTAGCTAACGGATATAATAAAATAGTCTCCGAACTCTTGGAATCCCTAAATAGCTCAAGAATGCATGAATGAAGAGCACCCCAAGAGATTGTAAAAACAGCCACTGCAGTGCCAAAGTCTGGGACCTCCTTAGATAACTAGAAGGTGCAAACTGTGTTATTTAGGCCAAGACTCAAATGAGCCCTGACTTAGTGGCAGGAATGATCGCCCGATTCCTCTAAATTTGTGACAAAAACCATAAAAAAAAAAAAAAAAGACACTGGCACACCCGGTTCTCTAGAATCATCGTCGAAAGCACTTATTTTCTTCGGGCTTTCAATCGTACAAAACAATGGCGATATTCAAAGTTTGAAACGCTGCCGACCGCTCTGAAAGTCAGCAGCCATACAGCGAAAGGCGGCACCACTAATTTTATCCCAACGGAATGGCTGCCTACATTTATCAACATTGCGCCACTAGACATTGGAAGACATTTGATAAGAAAATAAACAATAAGATACCAGCAACGAAATTCTGCTAATACTCGCTAATTGCCATCTCGTTACTTAAATGATTCGATCGAGTAAACCATCCAAAAAATTAGCTGCTTACTTGATTGGAAGTAGCTAAGATTCCCTCACAGCATGGCGAGGAGAGTGACAGGAATCAGAGCAATACACTTGCGCCGGAATCACCGACCCATTAGAAAAACATTCAAGTTCAAAGGCTCTACTATTAAGGCTGAACTATAATAGGCGAATGGTTTCGTACGACCACTTCCGAAACAGTGCGAATACATAGGATTTGTATTGTGTACCCATAATAACTTTTACCTTCGATTCGTTAAGTTTTCGGTTATTTTTGGTCACTTCCGAAACAGCGAATCCATTCGCTGTTTCGTAAGAAAATTTGACAGCAAAACAGGCCACTTAAATCCAGAGCATATGCAATACATTAGTCAAATAAATCAAATTCCATTTTGAGTTAAGTATATAATTGCACATCTGTATATGTATGTACATTTGTACATACGTCCATGTAGATATTATATCCAAAATAACATTAATGCTTACTACTACTAGCGGAGCACCGGCCGTGGTGTAATTGGTTAGTGTGTCGGACCACTGCGCGCGAGGTTCCAAGTTCGAATCCCAGAAAACACCAACAAGCTTTTCACGGTCCCGCCTCTTGCGAACGTCTGACAATCATCCGAGAATATTGTTGTCTCGAGAAAGTTTCTCAAAACAAATCGCCCTTTGGATACGGCACTAAACTGTAGGTCCCTTCCATTCGTGTGAACATTATAACGCACACAACATGAGTGCTTGCGAAAACCTATTCCCTGGCACTTTAAGAGCTGTTGCGCCAAATATTTATTTATTTGTACATACTATGTACAAGACGTGCCATGATTGCCGTGCCATCAGGTTGGCGACTCCCGGTAGGCCTAGAAATAGATGGTTGAACGAAGTCCGACATCTCTCCTGGAGCCGTCTAGGGATTCCTCCTGATGAGTTGGAGTCAGTGGCAGAGGATCGAGAAGAATGGAGGGTCCAGCTGAGCATCCTACCCCCGCAATCCTCATGAAGGATTAGTGGGCCATTCAAAATCTATGTATGTATGTATTATATATGTAGTTTCAAATGTTGCCACTTAATTTTTTATTGATGTAAAGAAAATAAAAAAATTGAATTTGCACTTATCCGTTTTAAAAACATTGGAAATCTTTATTCGGGGTTTTGAAAAGTTGTTCACTTATGAGGAATTTGCGCTTAAACGTTTTGCACTTATATGAACAAATTTGTATAGAAATCGCGTGAAATGGCTAGGGGCCTCTAAAGTTGTTGCCGCTATGCGATTTTTCCATTTATCCGTTTTCCGCTTATCCGTTCTCGACTGCAAAAAACATAAGATAACAAAAATATAATTTTAATTCACAAAAGCTACAACAAAAATACATGGTTGTAGTTAAAAACAAATAAAATGCTTTTTCTGAGCTATAGTGTTCATTTGGCAACTTCATTTTGATTTATGTACTCACCAACAATAAGTTTAAAAATCATACAAAATTTTAATAATTGCGCAGATAGTTCAAAAATGGTATTATCTTGTAAAAGCTCTTAAGCCAGTAAAATATTGTTTATTGCTTCTAAGCTCGACCTATTCCTTAACTTTTCTTTTTCATATTTAATTGGGAGGATTTTCGCTCAGCAGAAGCACTACTGCGTGAAAGACAACATAAATCTAGCATATAGGCTGTTAACTCTCGAAAGAAGTATTCTCCTAAATATTTTTTTTTTTTTATTCTATCCATAGTGCTACACTATCGCTATTTTCAGGTCCACATTTTGTAATTAGATCCGAAGACCCAGTTAGCAAGCGCCACTGCTCATCTATAAGTTCTAAATTTGCGTTATTACAGGGAAACTGTTTAAAAAAAAAGTAAATAGTTGGCTCATTGCCTGTAGCTATCTGCCAATGATCTAAGTATTTAAGCCTTTGCATTTTAGTATTGTTAATGTCAAATCTTTGAATGAGCTGCTTACATAGCTCTACATATACATTCATAGCGTTTCCTTTTTCATTATTTATGCTATTTATATTGATTTCAGAATTTTCAATATGCATTTCAAATTGTAAAACAATTTAGTATTCTAGAGTAAGGATGTGGTATGTACTACGTACAAATCTTAAGCAGAGTTCTACAAAGCAACACCATAGCTTAAATGACAGGCAAACCGATTTGACAGTTGCTTCCAACTGCTTCCGACTATTATGGGCCACTTGAGCAATTGACAGTTTGGAAAGAAATTTAACGAATAATTATGACATTAGCTTCCGACTGCTTCCGACTATTAAACTTGGACCTTAATAGTCGAAAACAATCGGAAACTAAAGTTAAAATTCTACGTTAAGTTTCCTTCAGTACTGTCAATTGCTCAAGTTGATCATAATAGGCGTATGTGAACGAAAGAGATTGTCAGAGTCAGGTCGTTTTGCCTGTCAATTTGTGCGTTGTTTTGTAAAATTAATGCAATTGAAAAAAATCCTTTCTTTACGAAGTTCCAATTTTAAATTTACACAGCTGTTAAAGTCCTATGTCAAATTTTCGTACGAAAGAACCAATGAGTTCGCTCCTTTCGTAAGTGAGCAAAAATGAACAAAACTTTGACGAATCTACACAAGAAGCAATTATAGGCGTAAAATACAATTTCCTTGTACGCACCCATTCTATAATACTATTACAGTTCGGCCTTAAATCAGGAAAATTTGGACGAGGCTAAATCGTATTAGGATGAATCGCGTTATATCTAGCAGTTCTCTTCAGAAATGGGGTGTTGTTTCAGACCCTGCGTGCGACTATGTTGTTGTTAATCAAACATCATACGAATGTCTTGTAAGAACGCATTCTTTTGATATAAGTAATTGACATTTTTCACTGTTCTCCAATGGTTTAGCTTTTTTTATTTTTATTTTTTATATATCAATATGTAATGATAATTTAAAATACAAAATAACGCATTTTGTACTGTAAATTCACACGATAAATAAGTAAATCGTAATATGAGCGCCGTTTCAATATATGATACGAGTATCTGAATATGTTTAGTCCTCTCAAGGGAAATTCAAAAATGACGATCCCATTTGAAAACTAGTGGTTTCGCATTTCTAATATATTTGTAGAACTTAATATCGAAAGGGGTATAAATACGATATTTTGCCGAATTGCAACCCCGAAATTGGGTGCCATCCCTATAGTAAGCATTTAGCCAATAAACATGGATGAAATAACTTTTAATACAGACGACATAAAAGTTTTTTGCTGGTCTTCGTTTATGTGATAGTTTCTATAATGATAAAAACTATTTAAAAAAAAAAATAGAATACACCCTGTGGTACTTGGGTGGTATACAAAAAAAAAATCCTAAAGCAAATGAAAATATACAACTTGCTACGTACTAGAAGTAAAATGTATCTTTCAACGATCCCCACAGGAAAAGCTAACCCCTTTATTATTGGTACCAGGAATAGGGGTAGCAGGACGAATTCGGTCGAATGTTTCTTTTGTTTAGGATTTCTTTTTTATTTTATTTTTATTTTCTTTTATTCTCCGGCTAATGGCACTAAATTACAATAAACCAGACGCAAAACGTAAAAACATTTTAAATACCTACAAATGGTTGGAGCTGTGAATGTAAAGACCTTGCAGGGATTTTTATTCCAAAAGGTAATTTAATTTTAAGACATAAATCTTTAGGGCTTACTTTGGGTAGTAACTCATGCGGTAGATGGCAGTGGCATGGGCCGAATAATCAGTATTTTGTATGTGTATACCATGCCTATAGCGATAAAACAATTTGATAAAAAAAATCTGTAGATTTAACAAAGCAGGAGGTTAGAGAACAAAAATATATGAGCTTTGTTTAATATTATCTCTTAAGGTTGTGACTGCGTTCATTTCTTGAAATGCTTGATGCAGTGATATGGTGAACGTGTTTCGACGTAGTTCACAAAACATAAATGTTGGTCTTTGGTTTCATGCTTCAGATAGGTTATACACAAAATTTCATTTCTTTATTTGGACATAGAAGCACAGTTGTGCGACTGTAATCGTAATGATCTTCCTAGGTAAGCAAATATAACGTTTTTGTCTATAAATGTATACTACAAGAAGGCCAAACATGATAAACTGGCTTTTCACAGCGGTATTGAGACTCATCCTTAGCCAGAATAGCTCACATACAGCGACTAAGATGGCTGGGTCATTTCGAGCGGATGGAGCCCAACGTTCCCGCTAAGAAAGTCTTCGAATCCACCCCGGATGGACGACGCAGTAGAGGCCGACCTCGCGGTAGGTGGCGCAAACAAGTGAAGGGGGACCTCAACCAACTTGGCGTGCGCAACTGGAGGCAGCTGGGTCGTAACCGTGCTGGCTGGAAAGGTTTGTTGGTTGAGGTCTAGGTCCACTCGGGTCTATAGCGCCATCTAAGAAGAAGAATTGAGACTTATCCTTATCTATTGTTCGATACTCCGATGGAAAACGCAGAAGAAACTTGAAAGCATCACAAAGATTCAACTGGCAGGCTGTTTGGAGGTGATGGGATCGATGAGATCAATACTTTCGAAACAGTACTGAATTTTTTAGACAATAGATACACGTATATTGCGCAAGCTTTGCAGCTACGACTGCTATTAGACTAAAAGAAGCCGGTCTCTGGACAGCTAGTCCCACTTTAATTCTAAATCGATGGGATATCTTAAAACTCTAGACGAACACCAGCTGTATCCCTCAAATCTTGAAGTGCAACCAGAAATTCTCCATCAGAATTCATAACAAGGACACGTAAGAGGAGAGGAGAGGAGAGTTTATATCGAGAGCGAGCTAGTAACCTACACAAATAGATCTAAAATGGATATCGGTAGAGAGCCTTGAGTCTTGAAATACAAATCGCATTTTCTAAGGATCTTCGTAAGATATTCGGTTCTGTTTGCGTTGATAGGTTTTGGAGGAGAAGACTCAACCGCGAACTATACGAGCTGTACAGTGACATCGACCTAGTCAAAAAACTGCGTATTGGACGTCTGAGATGGCTAGGACATGTAGAGCGAATGGACACCAACGCTCCGACCGTAGAGTCTTCGAATCTAACCCGGAGAGACGACGCAGTAGAGGACCTCCTCGCCATAGGTGGCGCGCACAAGTTCAAGGGGACCTCGACCAACTTGGAGTACGCAACTGGAGGCAATTAGCTAAAGTCCGAGCTAAATGGAGAGGGTTGAGCGTACAGAAGGCAATAACAGTGTTTTAAAATGTTGCGTACATCATTAAGAAAAGGTGAAATAGTAAAGGACCCAAATGGCTGCATTAAAGAACTCCCAAAGCAACGTTTATTTTTTTTGAGTACTAATTTCCAATGACGGCAGATTGTGACCATCTGTGTAAATAAGATCTAAACCAACTTAGTAAAGATCCGAAAATACTAAACTCTGAAAACAAACACTCGCAGATTAACCCTTCTCAAGGCTTTAACGAAATCGGTATAATATAAAATGTATTTTCTGAGGCGAACCCCACATGCGGATCAGTAGAAGTGCGGTGAAGTGGGAGGGTTGTGATCCCTTGTTTTCGGATCATAGCCTCGCTGATAAAAGGAAGAAGAAGTATTTTCTGACGATTTTCTAGAGCACTGATATAGAAATTATTAAGTTCGCTCAAATTGATGGTAGTAGATCGACATTTCCAAAAATCATTTTGATATTTAAGGAGATCTCAATGCCAAGGTGGGTAGCGACAACACCATGCTTAAGCACGTGATGGGAGTTCACGGCGTGGGAGACCGTAATGACAATGTTGAGCGGTTTGTGGACTTCTGCAATACCAACCGCCTAGTCATCGGAGGTACGCTGTTTAAGCATAACACCTGCCATAAGATCAGTTGGGTTTCTACTGATAGGCAACGAACATCCAACCAGATCAACCACATTGCGATCAGTCGCCGCTTTAGAAATTGTCTCCTGGACGTCCGAAACAGACGTGGAGCTGACGTCGGACAAGAACGAGATCACCATCTTATGGTAGCTCATTTACGCCTTCGTACTGCATCCGTCAACAGCAACCACTCAAACCTGCTTAACATCACCAGGTTTAATATCGACAGGCTCGAGGTTCCCCAAGTGCGCCAACAGTTCAGGGACCATCTTGCCTTAGAAGCAGAAGCAATCAGCAGCATAGAGAACATGGATGACCACTGGAGTGCTGTGAAAAATGCTTTTGCGACTGCGGCACGCACTTATGTCGGTAAAAAGCAGAAACACCACCGCACATGGCTTTCTACAGACACCTGGAGACGGATCGATGAGCGTACAGCAATCAAGGCTCGGATTGCAGCGGCCTCAGCAGTAGAGAGAACCGAGCTTGAAGCCCAATACCGTGCGAAGAAGAAAGAAGTGCACCGTAGTGTGAGACGTGACAAACGTCAACATGTCAACTCACTGGCCTCAAGGGCTGAAGAAGCAGCGAGTAGGTGCGACAGTAGGACTGTTTACAACATCACTAAGGAGCTCATTGGTGGTCGAAACTCCAAACAACATCCAGTGAAGAGTCTAGACGGTAACCTTCTGATTTCGGATGAGGATCAGCTCACTAGATGGAGAGAACATTTTGCTACAGTGCTAAATCACTTAGACGACGGCGGTAAGATCTTGAATTCGAATGAGCAGTTCGAAGCAACAAATTCCCGAATTCGCACCGTACCTCCCAGTAAAACTGAAATAATAGCAGCAATAAAGTCCCTCAAGAAAAACAAAGCGGTGGGTATTGATGGCATCCCTGCCGAGCTATTTGAAGCGGCGCCAAATATATCGGCAGATTTGCTGCATCCCCTAATACGGAGAGCTTGGGATAGCGAACAATTTCCACAGGAGTGGAAAAGGGGATGATCATTAAACTTCCAAAGAAGGGAAACTTGATGGATTGCGGTAACTGGAGAGGTATATGTGTTCTTCCAGCTGTAACCAAAATAATAGTTAGAATAATTCTAGTACGAATTAAAGATCATTTAGATTCAATTCTCGATGTCGAACAGGCAGGCTTTCGCGCTGGATCCTCCTGCATCGACCACATAAACACCTTACGGATCATAATCGAACAATGCGTTGAGTATAGGTCTCCGCTACATTTACTGTTTATCGACTTCGAGAAGGCTTTCGACAGCTTGAATCGAGATGCTTTCTGGTTGGCCTTGCGCAGAAGAGGCATTCCAGAAAAGCTTATAGCTATTATCAAGGCTACATATGAGAGCGGCAAGTGTCACGTCGTGCACAATGGTAAGGTGTCGGAGGACTTTGAAGTCCAAAGTGGAGTACGTCAAGTGTGCATACTGTCCCCACTATTGTACTTGGTGGTTATCAGCGATGTACTCCGTGCAGCATTGACGGAAGTTAATTCTGGAATTCGTTGGACTATGACATCTTACCTTAAACACCTAGATTACGCTGACGATGTTTGTCTACTTTCACATCGGATAATGGATCTTCATTTAATGGCCCAAAATCTAGAAGCTGAGGCAAACAAAGTGGGGCTAAAAATAAACACAGCCAAAACAAAAGCCCTGAGTACTTCCAATACCCGCGCTCAACTTAACATTGCCGGAAAGCAAGTCGAGAAAGTTGCTTTTAGTTTCTATATTTAGGAAGTGTCGTCTCGGCTAATCGCGGTGGCACCGAACTGGATGTGTGCAGCAGAATCGGGAAGGCTAAAGCTGCGTTCGGAATGCTGTCCAAAATCTGGAGAAGCAATGTTTTTAGCATAAGAACCAAGCTACCACTGTTCCGCTCCAACGTAGAATCAGTGCTGCTTTATGGGTGCAGTACTTGGAAGGTGGACACCATTAACACACGCAAGCTGCAAGTCTTCGTAAACAAATGCTTAAGAATCATCTTGAGGATTTTTTGGCCGAACCGCATCTCCAACGAACAACTTTATCTGAGAACGGGCCAAGAACCTATAAGCATTACTATACGAAGAAGAAAGTGGCAATGGATTGGACACACCCTACGGCGCGAAGACAACTCCATTGCGAAATACGCTATGCAGTGGAATCCGCTCACCCAGGCAGGCAGAATAGCGGGACGCCCTAGGCAAACGTGGCGCAGAACAGTTGAGGAGGAATCGAGCTCTTTAGGAATGAGTTGGAGGCAGCTCAAACGCGTTGCAGAACTCCGAACACGATGGCGCGCAGGCGTGGTTGACGCCCTATGCCCCCCGAGGGGTTAAAGGGCATAAGTAAGTAAGTAAGTCTTACAGCACAATCAAGTATCTCGGATATAACAGGGAATTTTAAATAGGCATATAGTTTGGGACGTTATACTTTGTTTTAAACTTATATATGAGGATTATAGTTGATGCTTTCCAATCGTTTAAGAAAACTCCTCTTGAAAAAAATAGGTTAAATAACGCAGTTAGAGGAGCACAGAGTTAGGAGCACAATGGCGAAGAACACTTGGATAAATTTTTAATATGTCAGGCTTGCATTTTACTTCTAAATAGTTAAGTAAAATAAACACTTCTTCGTCATCGAAAGTAAATTCATAACAGTCTGCAATGGATGGAAGGGATCTTAAGTAAACTCCATTAGTGTGAGTCGAATTATAAATACTTTGAAAGTATTCGCCAAACATATCCGCAACTCTTTTGGTTCAATATCCTGTTTATTATTGTGACCCATGTTTGTAGAGAATCAGATACTCCAACATTTGAACATAATTGATATACAGACAACTCGACAAATATACAAATTATTTTCCAACACGATTAGATTACATTATTAGATTCACTTTTATAGTCATGGTCACTTATAACTAACTAGCTTATCACTTAGTAACAGACTACTTTACTACTACACAATGCTATATAGCGACATTCCATATGCGTGTATAGTAATTCACAACAGACGAGTTAAGCGAAATCTTATTATCTGGCAACACTGAGTGCTCCTATCAAACGATCAGACGTGGTCCCTCCAGGTTCTCAAAAAGTTAAGACATTGGTTTCTTCCGACAAGATTATGATAACAGCATATCTAAACAAGGATAGATATAACGACTCATATAACGTATACTTAAATTGTTCAACGGAATATCAACTTAGCTGACGACAGCTTAGGCGTAAGTTCTTATGTGTTTGGGTAGATACTAGCCGTATTTTTCAATGACAGAGACAGACATGTTCTATTGGTCCAAACCAATAATCATCAACCCAAATCAGACTGTTTCTATTGGATTGGTTGGCTACCATCGATAATTTGTTCATCAGTCAAAATCATTGTATCTTACCCCATTTTTGCATAGAGGAAAAAAGTAAAAAAAGAAAAATGTTTGAGAAGGCTTTTACGCAAGGAAAGGTGCTTTGTCCAAATATGTTAAAATAATGTTACTTCCAAAAGTCTTCCTTTATTCCATTTTGTTAATTTATTTTCTTATTTAATCCTAGAACCCTACACATATTTTTCCCGATTTTTCCTACCTAGGGTGCGAGTTATATTTTGTTTCTTCTTTCCAAATTCAAAACAAATAATATAACCATTTATTTAATATTTTTATTAATAATACAACATTTTAACACCATAGCGAATCGAAATTTTCGGCGCAAGAAGAAACAGAGGCGTTCTTGCACTTTTACAGCGCAAGAAAAAAATGAGACTTTTGACATCAGATGTCATTGGATGTACTAATCTTAAAATTAAAACTTTAAAGTGAGTGCAAAAGTGAGTATGGGCGTTTTACTGAGAGCTGGCTGTACACTTTCTAATAAAACACGGCTATTGCTGTCTTCACTTTATTTTATTCGGGTAGGCAGAGGTTTTGGCTATCATCATCTGGATTAAATAGAACATTTTACTTAACAGCGCAGTTGTGGTTGGCGTCGTTATTTCAAGTCTGTAGGTTTTTCACACTTCTGATGATCATTCATAACATTAGTTCTATAACAAATTATACTATAATACGGAGAAGACTTGAATTTTGTTAGCTGAGAATTAGGTCTACGTGCATGATGTTGCGCTGTGTTATAAAGCAGAAGTTCTAAAAATTGAGAAAGGTACATTGCGAAAGTTTATTTCGTTAATTTTGAGAAAATCAGGGACCCAAAAAGTTATTCAAATTAAAAAAAAAAATTCGAGTACTGAACTATTTAATTTGTAAGTGTGTTATTAAAGACGAAATCCGATAGCCGACTAAATATCCCAAGCTGCTGAAATCCATAAAGCCGCCATTGCTATTAACATTGTCATATTGACTGGTCGTTAACATCCGACTTATACTTGGTGTTATGTATGGATGGGTATATTTTTTTCATTTTCGTTATCCTATGGGTAGCTGATGAAAACTGTTAGCATTCGTGTGGGTACCTATAAATTTTATTGTTTAAGGCGCGAAATTCTGTCTGAAAAAAATGTCTTAATAGCCCAGTAGGCTGTACCTACACAAAAAATGTAACAATTTTTTTTTCATTTGTTTAAGAATTAGCGGTTTAATATAATTCCTTTTTTTTTTTTAAGGGATTTGAAATGAAATATTTTTTCATTTTCATTTAAATTGCGATTCGTTCAATACGACCTCATAGTCTGAGGACGAATCAATTTATTTTTACCTATAACCAATGACCAATGGCTATGTATAGTAATGAGGAACTGCTGTATCCATATTTATTTTTAATTATAGTAAAAGGAAATATTTTATGAATGACATCAACAAAAACTTTGGCAACTGGCTCCTTAATAAATTTGTCGTCACTATACGAAAGCCGCCACTGAAGCATTAAGTGACCAATGCATAAAAAAATTCCTACCCCACCTTAGCTCCTTAAAATATTTCATTTCCTTTTTTTTCATAAGGAAACCTAGAAAATAAATGAACAAGAATGCTCTGCCTTCTTTTAACTGACTTAAGTAATTTTTCATGACTTTCCCACTGACAATGCCAATTAAGATAATGAAACAAATGTTGTGTGAACAAAAAAAAAAAAAAAAAAGAATGTAATAAGCGTTTTAAAATATTCATATCTCTCTCGAGAAGAAGCCTGGGCATCGTTCTCTCATTAAGTGTGCACAAAATAATAGAAAAAATAAAAGAAAATAAAAAATCTCGCGGAAATGGATGACCATTTTCTTCCTTGAACTCCTTTAATGAAAGAATTGTCAGCATAACTGCAAAGAAAAGGAATTAATTTCTTTTCTTTTGGTCATTTTTCATTTTGCAATTTCTATCTATATCATTCTGAGCGAAAGAAATATGCACAGAACACAAGTCCGTGGGAAAATAAGAAGACAAAGGATGAGTGAACAATGATTCACTATTTGCGGTCTTATGCAAATGAATGTCCTGAAGGAGGTCTTTTTGTACGCTCGAAGAATGGAAAATGGAATTCAACCATTAGTCCTGCGATCGATTCCATTGCAGCTATTACGTCCATGTGCAATGCTTATTCATCTCCGTGGTTTTTTTTGCAGTAAGAAAATAGCTAATATTAGCTTAGCACTCGACTGTGCTTGGATTTTCAGTCAATCATAATGCAGTATTGCAACTGAATTGCTTTTATAATTATGAACTGCCAGGTAAGGATGAATGGGGCTCTAAATCTAATGCTTTCAGCGTGAATCAATATTTTTTTTTTGCTGTTTCTTGGGATTTGATTTAAAGAAGTTCCACTATGTTTTAGAAAGCATAGGTAGTGAAGTTGAGTTGATTACTTCCGGAACTCTACAGGAGAGATCGCACTAGAGAAGTGGTTCATAGTGGAAAACTATTATGAATACTCCAAGACTGGAGGCATCAAAAACAGCATTGAATTTCTGGCTCGATCGATAGCCATGGCTAAAATTGACCACGTTTACAGCGAAATGGAATGAGGACTTGCGGAGAAGTGCATTATCCCCGCCAGACCAAGCGAAGACAAAAAACCGGTTATTTTTTTTTTTAGTCTCTTTCGGGAAAAGCTATTACGCTGAGCCAGCGCAGCGCCTCGAGATGCCCGCAGATTTTTAACTCTATATATAAATTGTTGTATTTAAGTATTTCCAAGACCATCTCTACAGACACATTTTTGCAGATTATAGTTTTTTGGAAATATTTTGCTTGGGAATTCTAAGGATTATTTGTCGTCTAACAAACAAAAATTTTATAGAATGATATTCTTGCGGTTGCCAGGTAAACATGAAAGTTTTGTGATTTAGTGTCCTGGTAGGACGTTGAAAAGTCGAGTTTCTAGCGATCATTCTGTTGAGATCTTCCGAACATCTGCCAGAATAGGCACAAGTCTGCCACCCAAGCGAACTGCTCAACTCCAGATGCTGTGAAGTGGATTTAGATAGCGCTCTGGGGCCGAGATCCAAATACCATATGAGAGCAGTTCTCAAGCCATGATCTTACTTTTGCTTTGTAGTTTTTTGCTCTGAAAATACAACTCAATTTCGAGGTAGAAGGTTTTGCGATGTTGGATAGGTGGTCATACGGTGTTACTACAGAGTTTACTGTGTCACTCAGTCAATACATGGTCCCCTAGTATTCGATTTTTTGGTTATTCATTTGAAGTTGAAGCATAGTAGATGTCCGAATATTCTTCCTGGAAAAGGTGGTGAATTGTGTTTTCTTCGCGTTGAACTCCACGGATTTGCTTTTCTCCATTGCAAGCTTTTCTGTAAATCTTCGTTAACTATATGGATTAGTTCGCATCTCTTTCAACTATGTAAGGTATTGGCATTTACGGGCATGTTGTTTAGGTAAGTTGCTACTAGGGTGTATCCTAGAACCTAGATCATTAATATGGGATAACAAGAATATTGGAGAAAGAATGTATTCTTGACGTGCATCTTCAATCATCATTAATAGCAAATGTATCGGAAGACACACCGTCAACAACAACCTGAATTGATCTGTTCTGAAGAAAATTTTCGATCCATCCACAAAGTTGTTGTCGTATTTCATAGGAACTTAGTTTGCTTAGTAGAGCCCTATGTCAGACTCGATCGAATGCTTTTGAGATATCAAGTGTAACCGCTTTTGATTCGCTTGCAAGTAAGCAGATCTCCTGTTAAACGGCGTCTACGAAAACCGCACTGCCATAATACCTGCGTTTATGGTATTTTTTTAACTTTAGAAAGCATAGATAGTAGGTCTATGGAGCGGTAGTTTTGCGACAGGCACTTCTTTCCTTTTTTCGGAATCGGTTGGATGCGGGCGGTTTTCCAGCGTAATGGGAACATTTTCTGTAACTTATATAAAGAGAAAAGTTTGCAAAGGATCAGTGCCAGTTCTGGTGTACAGTTTTTGAGGACTATAACTGGAATTCCGGTTTGGTCTGGTCCGGTAGTTTTTTTGCAGTCCAGGTTTTAAAGATGTCTGCACTACCAGTATAAGTTGTGGATCTAGGTAGGTAGGTGTGGTGGTTCTTATAGAAAAAGAAGAAACAAATTAGCACTTGTGGCGTGTTGATACCACAAACCTGTATGCAAAAGGTGTGTTGGTGGGGAGTTTCTAGATACAACCCGTGCAGTTCAAGAAGATTAAGTCTGCCTGGAAAAATCTTTGCTAAGGTGCTACAAATGCGTTGCAGAGCTGTGGTTGAGGACAGTTTGGGGGATGAGCAGTAGAAGCACAACCGACCAGTTATTCACTCTCAGAATGGTTCTTGAGAAGGCCTGGGAGTATGCCAAACCTGTCTACACTTGTTTTGTAGATTTGGAAAAAGCATATGATGGGGTTCCTAGAGGCAAACTCTGGAGTGTTCTGCAGGAGTATGGGATTGATGGTTCTCTGTTAAGGGCGATTCAGTCTTTATATACAAACTGCAGAAACTGTATTCGGATAAACGGTGTTAAATCAATACCTTTCACTGTGGGCGTTGGACTTCGCCAGGGGTGCGTTTTGTCACCTCTCCTCTTCATTGTATGTATGGATTGGATGTTGCAGCGCAGTCGTGGCGGGGAATGTTCCAAAGTGGGAGACCTAAGGATTAGTCATCTGCTCTTTCTGGTCATCCTTGGGTCCTCTCAAACCGAACTTCAGCGCGCACTCGGAAGGTTTGTAGCCGTTTGTGATGATGCTGGAATGAAGATCAACGTGAACAAGTCAGAAGTAATGGTCGTTTCCAAAAAACCCATTCAGTTCACTTTGCATGTTAGTGTAGTTCCACTGAAGCAGGGGGATAAGTTTAAGTACCTCGAGGTCATATTCACTAGTGATGGGAAGAGCAATGCCGAGTTATTCTGTAGAATTGGTCAGGCTGGATCAATTTTGAGAGAGCTTGGCCAATCTGTTGTGAAGAAGGCTGAACTTATCGGTTTTTAACTCGGTGTATGTTCCAACTCTCACCTATGGTCATGAAATTTAGGTAGTGACCGAAAGAATAAGATCGCGGATACAAGCTGCCGAAATGAGGTTCCTTCGCGGTGTTGCTGCTCACCAGAGTACGCGAAGCGCTCAATGTTGAGCAGCTACTTCTCCGAACGGAACGATCTATGCTTCGATGGTTTGGTCACGTAGTGCGTATGCCCCTAGACCGGCTTCCAAGATGTGCCATGGTGGCCGTGGCATCAGGGAGGCGATCCCGCGGTAGGCCTGGTTGGACCAAGTCCGGCATCTCTCCTGGAGCCGTCTAGGGATTCCTCCTGATGAGTTGGAGTCAACGGCGGAGAATCGAGAAGGATGGAGAGTCCATCTGAGCATCCTACCCTCGCGACCCTCATAAAGGATTAGTGGGCCATTGAAAATATATGTATGTATGTATTAAATCATTAAGGTTTTTCTCTGAGACTTCCTCAAGGAAATTGAAAAAGGATTTTCCTAAAGCTCGTTGTCTGGTCCTAGCTAGTGCCGGACAGGCGCATAAAAAGTGGATAAGAATTTCTGTCTCTGTAGCGATTTTGCAACTGCGACAGTGTGTGTTGTGTGGGATACCTAGTTTGACTGCATGGTCTCCTATAGGCCAGTGACCCGTGGTGGTCGCCGTTATTCGGGCTATTTCCCTACGCGTTTTGTTTAAGGAGTCGGTTGTTTTAGCTTTATTGTAGTTTGTCATATCTTTCTGGATTTGACAGTTTGTTAGCCTAGTCTATCTAAGGATGGCTTTAGAGAGGAATTTTGACGATATTTCTGTTTTAACTGCTCCAAACGGAATCTGAACTGATTCCGCAAAAGAGCTGTGGAGGGCTTGCCTAGCCAGTTCATCAGTAAGTTCATTTTCGTAAACCTTACTGTACTCTGGAACCCAAATCAGGGTTCCCTTAAAAAGGCCATGATCTAGCGAGGCTAGCTCATTCTGGTATTCAAGCACCAGCTTGGAGTATGTAGTAACCGAGGCAATGGCTTTGATGGCTGCCTGGCTGTCAATAAAGACAGCGATATTTTGCCCTGGCGTTATATTAGCGTGTAATTTGATCTGGCGACAGGCTTGGTGGATATACTGGCGCCGGATCTAGTATCGGATTGCCTGAAAACATATTTGCACCAAGATCTGCTTTTCTTTTGACCGCTGTGGCTAGTGACCCGTACTCTTTTACTACAGGAAAGAAGGAAGAAAAACAGAAGTTGCTGCTGATCAATTTTGCGATTGACCAGAACGGACATGGTCCAATGGGGTAGTGGAGAAATTTGTTTGTGACTGTATCATTGGTGCCCCATTTTACAATCAGCATGCGTACAATCATGGGTGCTAGAGATCGAAGTCCAGTTATAATAGCCAGTGACTTAAATGCTCTCCGTGGATGTACTACCCTTAAACCGCTGTAACGAAAACACTTTCAGCTGAAATGGAGCAAACTCAATCATCGACCTCATTTTTGTGAACAACATCTTGGGGCAGAGGACAACGTGGAAAATCAGCACTCACTATACTCTTAGCGACCTCTAAACAATATTGTATGAAACCATGAAGGAACAAAGCCGACATCGAAAAACACACATTCGTTGAAGAGTCTTTCATCATTATGTTCGAGAGCGCTACGCTGGCGGAATAGGCCAACGAAATGTCTCCCAACAAACTAGTTGGCCTGTGATACCCCTATGGTAGGATAGACCGCTAGTCGACATGACCCACCATTTAGCTTCTGGAATGAAAGCATTGCGCTGATGTGTGCGAATCGTCACCGCTATACCAACGTGGGTAGAAGCACATTCACAGAACTCCAGTATCGTACAAAGAAGCGAGAAAACAGCTAAAAACGGCAATTAGATATATCAAGCGTAGGAGTTTCATCGAACTGTGCAATGAAGCTGATGAAAACTCATCGGGACGAGCATGTCGGGTAGTAATCAAGAAATTAAAGGTTTTTCGAGCATCATCCCCTACATACCCAGGTATGCTGCTGGCATTGTGGAATGTTTATTCTCAAAACAACCGGAAACACCATTGGTGGAAGAAACGCCAACAGAAGCGCAACTACTCCCTACTGTCGCACCTGAAGTGGTACGTGGGGTATGCAACAAATATGGGAAGAGGAAAACCCATGGGCCAGATGGCATATCCACTGTATTGTATTCCTAAAGCGGCAGTTGAAAATACACTAGACGTGTTCATGGATATCTACAACACTTCCTCGAACGAGGGCGTTCGGTTCAGAGTTTCAGGGTTCGGTATTAGGAACGATGCTGTGGAAAATTATGAACGACGGCCTCCTTTAGCTAGAAATCCCAGATGAGGGTTAAGTTGTGGGTTTTGCGAACAACATCGCCATGGTGGTAACGGCAAAACTTCTGAAAGAAGTTGTTCAAATTAGAATGAGTCCATTTTAATTTTTCGACGGTGGCTAAGATCAGTTGGATTTTGTCTAGCTGAGCATAACATAGAGACAGTATTAATGAGCAATAGAAGGCGAAGTATCATTCATCCTGCAATGATACTGCATTATCATTGCTCATTGATACAAAAAGCATGCATTACACAGCACGCATTACATAGAACAGTACACCATATGCTACTGTCGCAGGATAAACGAAATGCGGTGCTTAACGATAAGAAAGAAGAGAGAACGAAAAGAGCGTAAGAACGTTAGAACGACGCGATGAGCCCATAATGGCTACTCCCCTCGCCACGATAAAATGATAAGCGGATGTACTTTAAACGCAAAACATTACTGTAACGTACCGATAATCTCAAGGAGTATGGCTTACGAGTAAGCTGAGGAGTTCTACAAGGATCCGTGCTGGGTTTATTGTTCTGAAATATGACTACGTCCTATACTAGAGGAAGCAAGGATTATAAGTTTCACTAAGGATTTGTCGCGTCGATCAGCTAGAAAAGGTGATTGGCGACGTAACGTGTTTTGATGAGCACAGAAATGATGCAGTGTCTATAACCAGTAGGTAAATAACAGAGACGGTTTCCTTCACAGTCATAACATATAATCATAGCTTTGACGTCTCTCGATGTAATGACTGACACCAGACTGCCCTTAATTAAAAAAAAAAAAAAAAAAAAAAAACATGTAAGCTGAAAAAGTGCTCTCTCAGTAGGCAATATACCCATCATCAGAAAGATCAAGGCTCAGCTTAAGGCTGCTAATTGTTAAAAAAAAGTCTCATACATAATTCTTTATGCCTCTCCAATAAGAGCATTAGCAGTGAGACGTGAAAACAAGGGGCTGCTACTACATGTTAGTCGGCAGAATTTGAATGGAACTCACAAAAGACATCCCAGACGTGCTGAATTTGGGGCTGTGTACGGTGAAAGTATGTATGTGTCCCAATTGAAAATATTAAAGGGGTTAAGATATTGTTACTGACGCAAATTAATTTGAATCACCCCCAAAGAAAGGGTTCATATTCGCAACAGGAAAAGCGATAAAATTTCAGAACAAACAGTACATTAAACATCCTTTCTCTTGTTTTGGAGAAAAACAAAGTTAGTCTAACAAAAGGAAAATAAAGAAGAATTTGAAGAAGAAGGAGGCTGTACGAAAGATTGCGTTGTTCAAAAAAGATGTTCTAAAAATCGCCCCGCACAGACGGCCTACATAATATTGTTTAT
Organism: Brachypalpus laphriformis; assembly: GCA_945910035.1. Taxonomy (NCBI): domain Eukaryota; kingdom Metazoa; phylum Arthropoda; class Insecta; order Diptera; family Syrphidae; genus Brachypalpus; species Brachypalpus laphriformis. The sequence goes on along the minus strand of OX246754.1, from coordinate 193,343,494 downwards.
GTCTGGAGGGTATACAGACATAGCTCTTACCCAAGACCCAATATTTATATACCATCAACTGAAGTATTTGAAATTCAAACACTTCCATCTATATTATTCCGAGTAAAAAATTTAAGCAAGATCTACAATATTCAAGCTAAATAATGCTTATAATGCTAAAATAATATCTTTTATGGAACCAATCACGAAATTTTCCGCTGGCATTATAATATACTGACTGCAAGATTAACTAAATCGATAGATGCAAGTAAAAACGAAATCAGTTTCAAACAGGCTACACAACAGTTCGCCAATTATTCAATTTAACATTCATAGCTCCGCAATATTTAGGCTAAGGAAAGTACTTGGTGTATTTTTCCTTGATTTCAGAGCGATAAAACGCAACAAAAATTGTCTGTTTTAGGGATTATCTGATACAATAATTGTATCAAAGTTAGCTAATACCTTAAAACATAATGTATATACAAAAGCAATAAATCGACGATGCATACCCCAACGGTAAAGAGTTAAACAGGAGTTCCTTCTCAGTGCACTTCCATTCGCACTATTCTCTGACCACGTATTCGACACGACACACTTCCAATAAGCATACGAGTAAAAGAAGTAAAAGATAAGGATCTCTCTTGCGTAGACGACATTGTTATCCCATCAAAATCGCCAAATTCAATACAACTGATCATCTCATCGTGCAACCATTTGAATGCAACTACAACCCAAAACTTCTCTGCGAAGCGACACTTTGAAATCAAGCTTGTAAAATCGAAAAGAGAGTTAGATAAATTTCTAACCTTTCAGTCTACGTACCTATACAAGCACAGGTATCATTGCTCCAGGCAGTGTAACGCATTATGAAACGCAAGTACGGAGAAGTAGAGTGTATGACGACGTCGAAAATGTACGTAGATTTCTCCTGAATAAACTAGTACACCTACTGTCAAATATGTATGTACGAGTAACTACATTTTGCCCGTTGATAGTGGATTATAACTATTATTTGTATTTACTCTAAAATTAAGCATGCAGCATGTAGTAAGGTTTTTGAGCGGAGAAGATAATACGCATCGAACCAAAATTCAACTGAAAAAAGCTTTAAAAATCAGATCAAACTTGCGCAAAGATTAGAAAAATATTACTTCTAAACATAGTATAAGCCTTACAATAAGGAATCTGACCTCCTTGAGACTACGTCGCAGAGTGGTCGAAAAAGGCCTAAAAACGGAAAAAACCTCAGGCACGCTTTATTCGCACGCTTTACACGCATTTTCAAAATAAAAGCCATTCCTATAATTTTTTGACTTGCTGAATCGATCTAGACTATTCCCAAGCACCTAGGAACAGTAACTTGTCAAGTATTATTAGCCATATGCTGGGAGTTTCTTCTTGTTGGAGCGATGATAATGAAACAGATCATCATGTCAGTGAATTTTATCAACCAGAAGGGGCTCATTTGTACATTTTGAAGGTAATTCATGCAATAAAATTCACTTTTTTTTAAATAAGATATTAATTGTAATTGATAAAAATTAAGGAACACTCTTCTGCATATATATGATATATAATACAATGACACAAAAATAGGTAATACACAAATAGATAGATATAAATAGATATACATTAATAGGTAGATAGATATATTTACACTTTACAACTGGAGTTTCTTGACTTCATCGTCAATCATTGGAACTAAAAGAAAATTAATAGCATCCTCGTTCGTATTAAGTCGGGAGCATTTTCGGGAGTGAGCTAGGCGGTATAGACGATAATCTTTATTCCGTGCTTCCTGCGCCTCTTTTGAGAGTTACCCCACGGGAAGAATACAGGCCGAAATTATGGCATTTGCATGCCATAGAACCTTATGCTCAGTATTAGGCCTGTAGTACAACTTGTAATGCTCGACGTACAGAACTGCAGTATCCCAAAAGGACTGTGGTGAAGACACTGCATCGAATTCAATCGTTATTTCATTAGGTACATCTATTTCTTATCTTTGTTCGGTGACACGTTTAAACATGTTCGTATACCATTATATGTCCTTTTGCACGATAAGTTCCTTGATTTGCTCGGATTATCTTGAAAATACGCTCTCTTTGCCGTGCTGCTCGGCGGATATTTTTTTGTGATAAAGTGCCTCCCCGCAAGTAGACACCCTACTGAGTGTATCCAGACCAGAATCATGTCGGCGCAAGGCACTTTTTGGCATTTTGAAGTTCAGAAAAACGGTATTTCCGATATATATGTTATACAAAAAATTACAACCTCTTGGAAAAATCTATAAAAAATATTTTCCATTTCTCTTGATACCAGTGGACTTGAAAAAAATAATGGGCGAATTTTTTTGTAACTTAAAAGGCTTCACCGGGCTACATGAACTTACAGCGGAAATCCTTTGAAAACCGCGATTCTCAGATTCAGAGGCTTGTGCAATTCATGAAAAACTTTATTTATTCTCTTTAACCCTAGAAAACGTTTAGTTTGGTATCCTAGATCACAGAAATACAAAAAACAATGGGTCACAATCATTTAGAAAATTTTTGGTTTTTTCCGCTCTCCAACCACTGTGCGTCGTAGCAACATAAAATTAAGGCTCACTCTTAAATTTCAATACATGTACTGCAATCTCAGGGTCCTTGAAATTCCATTTACATTGCGAACAAGAGGAGAGCATTTAAAGGCTAATTACGTGGCATATCGCACCAACCTCCGATTATGCAACACATGAAAAACAAAAGATACATCACATTTTGTTGGAACATACTTGCCCAATTCTGAAGTACATATATTAGATAATCACATTTTGGAGTGGAACACTTAGAAAAGAATTAAATCTAGAATACATTAAATACTGGATCTCCTTAGGTTGGGTTAGGTATGTGGGTAGACGAAGGGGAAGTAATCCGCAGCGCCACACACAGATCAATGCAGACCTAATGTGTTACCCGTAGGGGAGTGCAGATGCAGAGAATCTAGAATAGAAGAGGCTGGAGCCATCAAGAGACTAGCGAAAGAAGAAGGGTTAAAGAAGAAGAAAAAACAGCTTCAACAGTTGTGTGGCAAGCTCGATGGGATAATACCGTGAATCCCCATCATCGACATTTGGATAAACCGAGCAGATGGGAACTGCACCTACCACCTCAAGCAGTTCCTGTCTGGCCATGGAGGCTATCGCAAATATCTTCACCGTTTTGGACACGATAGCTCTCCTTTGTGTTCAGAATGTTCAGACCAAGAGGAAGATACGGAGCATGCAGTCTTCTACTGTAGGCGATTTGAAAATTAGAGAAATGACCTTCCCAGTCCTCTATTCCTCATAGACCATATGGTACAATCTGAGGAAAAATGGATGGAGTTTATTACGCATGTGCAAAACGAGCTTCGAATTCAGGAAAGAATACGCCGAGAAGCAGAAAGTACAGCATCAATTTCTAACCAGCCTCTCGAAGTAATACCTAACGGCCGTCCCGCGGGGAGAGTGGTAGAAGTATGCAGTGTTTGGATTAGTACGTAGGCGCATTCCTGGCATAAAAAAAAAAACACCCGTAGGGGAGTGAAAAAGTTATCCCATTGGATAAACTTATTCTATTGCTGACGACTTATGTAGGTCCTTACTGTGATGAACTTACAAACCATCCAGTGGATTCGATATAGTTCAAAATTTCGTTAACTGTTCTGCTGGATATATAATAAAATATATATATATTTGGCGCAACAGCTCTTCAAGTGCCTGGGCCTAGCTTCTCGCAACCACTCGTGCTGTGTGCGTTACATTTCTTCGCACAAATGGAAGGTACCTACAGTTTGTGCCGTATCCGAAGGGCGATTTGAGAAGCTTTTTCGTGACAGTAATACTCTCGGATGTTTGTCAGACGCTCGCGAGAGATGAGACCGTGAAAAAACTTTTTGGCGTTTTCTGGGATTCGAACATGGAACCTCACGCACAGTGATCCCGACACAACAACCACTTGCGTCGCGGAGCAAGGATTCCAGGATCTTCTAGGTCTTGGAAGATGTGTCGCCCGAGGAATTTATTCTTGAGCTGGATAAGCCATAAACAGTGACAGAGAAAGTGGGTTGTATCGTCATTGGCGGCTTCATCTCCACAGCCCCAATATAGGTCTTCTATTGTTAGACGAAGCTTTTTCATGTGATACCACGGAGTATTATGCCTCGTGGTGACTCCTATCGGAGTAGAAAGGGATTTCTTATCCTTTTGCATAATTCGATCGGTCCTTGTTTTGCCGAAGTGCGGCCATATCTGTTTTTAGCCTCTTTTAGATTTTTAATCCCTACAGTGAGCTTCTGGGTGCAAGGGAAGATGTTCACCGAGGGATGGACTTGTCCTGATTCGGATGCAGAGCCCTCATGTTCAGGAACCCCGCAGAGCGTAACATTGTACTGCGTTCCAAGAACATTTAGCTCTTCTCGACAAGCTTGAATTTTATTTCTGTAGCAGAAATTGCTTTTGTTGTTGCCTCGCTGTCGATGAAGAAGGTCATACCTTCCTGTGGAATAACCTTCAACGCTGCCTCATGGGCTATTGTCACTACTAGGACTTCCGTTTGGAAAACACTGCTGTGGTTTGAGAGAAGAACTGATATGGATATGTCCAGCGGTTCGGAGAAGAAATCTGAACCTATATCGGCAAGGTTATGATCTGAAGGAATCTCCCACTTCACTACATTTCTACGATCCGACTGTGGGGTTCGCCTAGCCATGTACTATAATTGCATTAAAAAAGTTAAACTCTTAGATCCTAACATGAAAAAAAAAAAAACAGTTAATTACCATAGGACAGTGTATATTCGAATATATGTACACACCTCGGACTCAAGGATTCATCTTCAAGCTACGCGCGACTGACAATTACTTAATTTTATTACGTCACTTGATATTTAAAAAGTTATATAGTCTGTGAAATTGACCTGTAACCTCCTAAGTCTGGGCTTGCAGACTTTACGGGTTAATGACCTAAAGAACACGATCAAGTTTACAGCGCATTTTTAAAATCTCACTCAACGCAGCTGTTAGCAATTTTGATATCTCTGCCATTACTTTGCCTACTTAAGGGTTATGTTGGTAGTCACAGAGAAATTGTTGGCGCCAAAACACGCCTGTGTACATGTCCACAGAATACATTTCTCTGCAAAGAGTCCAAGAAATTAATTACTAAAAATGACAGCTGACAGCTGAGAGTCTAAACGCGTTTGCGATGTGGGCGTTTAGATTAAACAAAGGGCATCGAACAAGTAAATGTAGTCATAATCAGTCAACAACTTAGTCGAAAATCCCACATACTCGTTATTCAGCAAACTGAAGTGAGTTATAATCACATTAAATGCTACATATTTATAATAACTGATAAATTAGAGACAAAAGTTATTTTTCCTTCGGACAAATATCGTGCATATCCTTCGAAACTAAAATCAAAAGTTACAGTTCCATTATCAACTTTGGGTCTATTTTTGGAAATTTACGTTCAATCAACTCCTACGCTGTCTCCTAAAAATAACAGGGCTATGCCCGAATTAGCAAAGTTTTCTCATGCACCAACGCCTTTTCACCCTTTATTTATAAATTATATCGAATGCTTCTAAATATAGCATCTCATCGTCTACCAAATATTTGTTTTGACAAAAAGGCTTTAATAAGAATAATACTAAATCACGACATTCTTTCTCCCCCTCCAGTTTCTTCGTTTCTTGCCATTGGCCTAAAAGGGTCCCGAAAAATTATGACATCTATGACTGACACTTTTGTAATAAAATACCTAATCCTGAAAAACAGAAACCATCTAACCTAACCCAACATTTAAAAAATCAAATATGCTTCGTGACATTCAAATAAAAACTCATCACTCCTAACGCCCAATTCTATTCGGCATAATGCGTCAGTCGGTTTTAAACCCTATCAAAATCTTTTTCGTTCAGACAAACATCTCCGCCCTCTCCTGCACTTAAATGCGACACCCCAAGCGAAATAATTCGTGCTGAATTTGAAATCCAACAAATTCGGCAAAAAAGTTTCCCCTTTACCAACCTTAAATTAAACACAATAACTGTGTCGTTCCTTGTTAATCCTTTTTCAAGGACCAGGACGCAGGACACCGGATCGATAACCATTTACCAAGAATAACATGATTCCAGAAAAAAAGGTCGGAACACACATATTTGCTCATATTTATTTGTACAGTTACATATGAGAGAGCGACATTTGGATACTGAATCTGTGTGTTTTGAAATAAATTTTACTTAAGTCTAAAACCCTATTTAGTTTAAGTCCTTTTTCTTTCCTTTCCCAAGTCTAATAATATAGAAATGTAAAAAAAAAGAAATCCTATTGCCACTTATTTAAGATTTTGATGTCGTCGTAACAAAGGATGAAAGGACATTTTCATAGTCGGTAATGTGATATTGGAAAATTCTTTTAAAGCAGATTGTATTTGTCCGCAAGACGCGAAAGTGCCACTCACTTTTCCACACAGTCATAGGAACTAAAAGCATGCGTGTTTGTTTATATTTTTCTATGCTATTTATAGGTGTCAGTCAGATGACATAAAAACACAAACGGGAGGGATATCAAAATGAAAGAAATTTAGACATCCTCTACAAATCGATATCGTTTTCGAAACTTTGTTCAAATTTTATGAATGAACTTTTTTTTTGTGTGTGAGTGCCACGCTGTTTGTTTTCTTTTGTTTCTTCTTTTATTTCTACCTGAAAATTAATTGCATTTTCGAAGAAGAAAGGAAACAAGTTGGTTGACAAGGATGTCGTTTGTCACAACATTTTAAGGAAAATCAGTAAATTGCACAAAATTTAAGACCGTTTTTTTTTTGGGAATGTTTTTGGCTTAGTTTAAGTTTGGAGAAAATAAAATAACGGCTTTTTACCTCGTGAATGTCTAGAGCACAAGGAACGTGAAACAAACGACCTACTGATGCTGATAAAGAACAAAAACTGAGAAGTATTCGTCCTAATTCCAAATGTTTCCAAACTCTCTCGTCCAACTTTTACCCTGTATACATATCCAACATTGTCTGGCGATAAGTTCCACTCAAAATATTTCAGTATAGCTTGATATTTTTTTCATTTAATTTTATGATAATTATTTATTTTGCGTGTTTTGTAAGAAATGTGAAGATATTTAATTTTTTGATGCAAAAAATAAGGGTTAACAAATCATGATATGGCATGGAATGCCTGACTGTCCTTCAGTCTGACTGGCAAAATCAACTATTATGATAATTAAATGAGTTCAGTATATTATCGTAACAACAAAGAATTCAGACCAAAATTATTATAGAAACAAAATGATGTAAAAATTCAGATCATTAGCAAGCAGTAATAGATAATTATTCATACATACTCGTAGAACCAAATTGTTTCAAGGGAATACAATAAAAAAAAAAGGTTCATTTTTAATATTCTCTCTATAGGTTGCTGCGATTATAACAAATGAAAAAGTCTGGTCCAGCTTACTCTCCCGTTAGTGATATCCTTTGTCTACTACCTAGATAATGCAGTTTTGCAGAAACATGATTCTCTGGTTTCTTAGAGGATAGGACATACCTATATATAAAGTGGAAAACGTCTTCTAGCATTTGGATTGCACAGAATCATGAAAATATGCATACCTTAAATGTATAAAACAGTCTAACAATTACTTTACAACACTAGACGAACTGACATACATATTCAGTAAACTAAATAAACAAAAATTAAGTGGTTTAGATAACATTCCTAGTATAATCCGAAAGCATATACCGTACGAAATTATACGGCAATATTGCGTTATATTTAATAATTTGTTAAACTACTATTTCCCGAGTTATTGAAAAACATCGAATTTTTTTTCAATAATCAAAAAGAAGAACGATCCTTCTGATCCTTCTAACTGCAGGAAAATAAGTCTCCTGCGTAATATCGGGAAGGTTTATGAAGTAGTAGACTTACTAATAGTCTTGGCGTAAGTGGTTAGTGTGTCGGATTACTACGCAAGAGGTTCCAAGTCCGAATCCCAGAAAACGCCAAAAAGTTTTTTCACGGTCCCACCTCTCGCGAGCGTCTGACAAACATCCGAGAGTATTGTTCTCACGAAAAAGCTTCCCAAATCGCCGTTCGGATTCGGCACTAAACTGTAGGTCACTTCCATTCGTGTGAAAAATATAACGCACACAACATGAGTGGTTGCGGGAAGCTAGGCCCTGGCACTTAAAGAGCTGTTGCGACAAATATTTTTTTTTTTATTAGTAAGTCTATTTTGTTCATTTGCGAAAGAAAGAAGATTATACCGTGGAACCAATTAGGGTTCAAGAGGAACCATTCGGCGGTGCACGCCATTACAAAATTGATTTCTGATGGTAGTTGGAATCTTAACGCCAAAACATGTATAGCTACCACTCGGGTGGATATCCAAAAAGCCTTCGGCATGGTTTGGATCGGCCGGCGGGCTTTTATATAAACTTATCCAATATGAATTTCCACGTCAACTTATAAAGATGATTACATCTATGGTGTATGAGAAGAAATTCGTGGTAACAGATGGACAATACAAGACAACTAAAATTTTTAATGTAACTAATGATCTGAAAAACCTTGAAATTTCGACGGACCCTGTCTCTCATGTTTTGTCGGTTATTCTCGAGAAATTTGAAGAACAAAGCAAAATAAATAAAATTATTCTCGATAGGCTGGTTAAGCTTGAAAATAATTCTCAGAAAACGCGCACTTCAACTAGAACATGAATGACAAACGAATGCGCTTGAAAAATCAGATTTTACTAATTTGTTTGAATCGCTGAAACTTAATTTTATCATCGGCGGCGACTTTAATGCGAAACATACGTTCTGGGGCTCAAGATACAGCTCGAAAAAAAGTAGAATGCTCTATAGGGCAGGTATGGAGTACAGTTGTGATTTCCATTCGACGGGTAAACCAACTTACTGGCCAACTGATACTTCGAAAATACCTGACCTGATCGATTTTTTCGTTGTAAAAGGAATATCTACCAATCACATAAAAGTCGAAGACTGCTTTGATCTGTCGTCTGATAACTCCCCGGTTATTTTAACAATCAGCGAAAAACTAGTCTATAACCTAGAGCCAGCGAGATTAACTGGTCGAACAACTAACTGGGAAGGCTTTAGGAACGAAATTGAAGATAATGTTGAACTTAGCGTTCCACTTACGACACCCTATGAACTTGAGGTTGAAGTTGATCGCTTCGTTGAGATCGTACAGCTCGCCTCTTGGAATAATACGCCCAATCAAAGGAAAACGCCGGACAGATACGGTTTGCGATATCCTCCGGAAATAAAAGAATTGGTCAAGGAAAGACGAAAGCGCGTAAAAAATGGCAACAGAGTCGTTCTCCGCAACATAAAGCACACTTGAATCGTCTGTGCAATTTGTTGAAGAAGACTATTAAGGATTTTAAGAATAGTGCAATAGGCTCTTACCTTGAAAGTTTAACAGCGAAAAAAGATTCGAATTATTCACTTTGGAAAGCTGTAAAAGGCACCAAAAGGCTTAAAGTCCCCACGCCGCCAATCAAATTAAATCAAAATGAATGGGCGAGGGAAGATAAAGAAAAGGCGAACGTCTTTGCGGCCCACCTGGAAGCAACATTTAAACCGTATGATGGTCAAGTGGTTTACGATAACCGCAATAGGCTGGATTTACCATCTGACGATTTGACGCTCACAAGTGCACTGCTAAGGGAACTCAAACATGAGATCGAGAATCTAAAACCTAAGAAATCTCCTGGTTATGATTTGATTACCGGAGAAATTCTCAAAGTTTTACTTAGAAAAGCATTGATTAAGCTTCTCCATATTGTAAATGCTGCACTTAGATTAAAACACCTGCCGAGCCAATGGAAAGTTGCGGAAGTCATAATGGTTTTAAAACCAGGAAACCGGCAAATGAGGTAAAATCGTATAGACCAATTTTGCTTCTTCCAATCATATCGAAAATTTTCGAGAGGATATTATTAAGGCGTCTCCAACCGGTTATAGAAGAAAATAATCTTATCCCTGACCACCAGTTTGGGTTCAGAAATAAGCACTCGACGATTGACCAGGTGCATAGAATTACTGACGTAATCGAGAAAGCATTTGAAGAAAAAAAGATTTGCTCAAGCGTATTTCTTGACGTCTCGCAAGCATTTGATAAGGTGTGGCATGATGGGTTGAAATTCGATATTCTAGAATCATATCTCGGGAATAGAATCTTTCGTGTTGGACATGGAAACGAATACTCGCAGCTCAAAGAAATTTCGGCCGGCGTACCACAAGGAAGCGTTCTTGTGCCGTTTCTCTATTTGCTATATACTCGTGATATACCGAACGAAGATGGCACTATCCTTGCTACGTTTGCCGATGACACCGCTATCCTAGCAGTAGGTAAAACAATCGAAGAAACGACTGCAAACTGCAAAACGCACTGAATAATTTAAATGAATGGATGAGGGACTGGCGGATCGCCCTCAACGAATCTAAATCTGTTGACGTGAATTTCACTTACAAGAAAAGTAATGACTTGCCAATTTTTCTAAACTCGGCCCGAATACCATTTGCAAACGAGGCCAAATACCTGGGAATGACACTCGACGCAAGGCTGAAATGGAATTCGCACGTGAAAATGAAACGAAAAGAACTCGAAATCAAATATAGAGAAATGGACTGGTTACTCGGAAAACATTCCCAGCTCAGTACTGAGAACAAGCAAGTGCTAAAGCCGGTGTGGACCTACAGTATACAACTTTGGGGTTGTACCAAGAAAACAAATGCAAATATTTTACAAGCTTTTCAAAATATAGTGCTAAGAGAAATTGTCCAAGCACCGTGGTATACTAGAAACGACGATATCCACAGGGATCTCGGAATTCCGACAATCGAAGCTGAAACTAGAAGCTTCGCGAGAAAACATAGAAACCGACTAATCGGACATGCCAACAATACAAATTTGGGATAAGAGCAATTTATTGCGCCGACTACAAAGGACGAAACCTTTCGACTTGGCGAGATAATGATTAACCGCGTCTAGATTGCGGAATATGCAGGATCTCTCAGTGGAAAGAAACCTGCCAAACGTTTTTATTTCAGTAAGAATCTGACACTACTATGAGCACGCGCTTGCTATTCTCATAGTGTCTAGGAAGATTTTTCACCAACCCTAGAAAAAAAAAAAAAAAAAACTAATGATTGATCAAGATCTACATCTCGGAAATGCTGAGGGACATAAATGATTCGATAGCGTTCGCTGATAATGTTATATAGCATGCAAGCGGGTCGAGAATCAAGAATATGCAGACAAAACTTCAGAATATCTTTTATAAACTGCAAACTTTCTGTTTAGAGTGGAAGCTCAAAGTAAACGAAGCAAAATGCGAAACTATACTGTTCCGCACTCCAGTAAGACGCGGTAATTCAGATTTGAGAATCAACTGGAAAAACTTGCAAATAGTGACTTCTAATGATCTTCGCATCGAGTTAAAGACTGTTGTGAAGTATTTAGGTGCCCATTTAGATAAGTTTTTGAATTACAATAGGCACGTTAATATGCTGTTACAAAAAGCGAGAGCAGCATTTATGTCCCTCAAACTCCAACTAGTTGTATCTTAGAGCCGATGTGAAGATCATTTGCTACCCGGCGTTCGTTCGTCCAATTTTGACTTATGCGAGTCCGGTATGGTGAAACATGAGCCCTTCTTATATGGAAAAACTTAGGCTATTCGAAAGAAAATATCTTCGATTCAATTAACGACGATAGGTTAAACAGGGAAGATATTGGCGTGGGGCTAGCAACTAGGTTAAGCAGGGTTGTGGTCTTATTTCCAAGTTAAGTGGAAATAAGACCCGCCGGGCGTTATTTCCATTGCTTATGGTATTTCGTAGGGCGCCATTTCACATCACCACACATAAATTGACCGAACATAATTCCCGAGAAATGCATGTATACCTAACCCGTATGCATCGTTTTCTCTTTCTTCTGTAGCCGTGGCTTAGTAGTTAATGCAGAGGTCTACAGAGTGTGAAACTTATGATTTTTCTCCAGCCTGAGAGTTGCAAACATTTTTGTTTGTTGCAGCAAAATATGTTTTTGAGTTTCTTCTATGAAATTCTGCAAAACTTATCGTTTGTTATAGGCAAAAAACATTTTTTTTTGGTGAACCTCTGTTTGTATCTGTGGTCGATAAGGAAGGTAGTATACAGTATATCGATATTAGTAATTTCAACCTATCAGCTTAAGTTTACCTACTACCTTGATTTTGAATGTTTTCCCAGTTTTGTTCATAAACAGTCAATTTTACAATAACACAGATAAAATTTATCTCATTATTTAATTATGGCTAGTAAGTTCAGATGTTGTGTTAACTACCCTGATATCTTTTGTTACGTTTGCTGTGAATATGTATTGAAAGATCAGCGAAAATGGATTACAGATACTGTAATCCGTTTGTATTTTGCTTACTTCGTATTGAAATTCGCAACCAAGATAAAGCGTGGGTGCCTCAAAGTGCATGTAAAATGTGCATTGAACATTTGCGACAATGGGAGAAAGGAACACGTAAGTCTTTGAAGTTTGGGGGGCTCTATTCTCACCACATTTCAAGTTATAGCCCATCAAAGTGGGTGACCTCTTATTTTGAGGTGTAACCACCCAACTTCGGCGTCTTGGACAGAACGCCACAATAGACAGATATAATTTTGAGGTAGTAAAGGATTTTGTCTACCTAGGCTCTACGGTGAACTCCGCAAATGACATCAGTAGGGAGATCACACGAAGAATTACTCTTGCCAATCGTTGTTTCTATGGGCTAAAACGGCAATTGAGTAGCAAAGCCCTATCTCAAACTACTAAGGTAACTCTTTATAAGACTCTAATCATCCCAGTCCTGCTGTATGGCGCAGAGGCATGGGCTTTGACAAAACCGGATGAGGATGCCTTTGGTTATTTCGAGAGAAAAGTTCTTCGAGCTATCTTTGGTCCCGTCTGCATAGACGGTGAGTGGAGGAGAAGGTACAATGCCGAGCTATACGGCCTGTACAAGGACATCGACTTAGCCAGAAGAGTTTATATACAGCGACTAAGATGGCTGGGTCATTTAGAGCGGATGGAGACCAACGTTCCCGCTAAGAAAGTCTTCGAATCCACCCCAGATGGACGACGCAGTAGAGGACGACCTCGCGGTAGGTGGCGCAAACAAGTGGAGGTGGACCTCAACCAACTTGGCGTGCGCAACTGGAGGCAGCTGGCTCGTAATCGTGCTAGCTGGAGAGGTTTGTTGGTTGAGGCCCAGGTCCACCCCGGACCGTAGCGCCATCTAAGTAAGTAAGTAGCCACCTTAAACGCTATAACTTCTATTATAGGTACAAACATAGTTTTATGCATTTTGGAAAGACAATTTAGTAGCGCATACGATTTGGGTATCGTCGTTGGTACTCCAATCTTGCCAATGAACCGTTTCCATATACAATCCATATACAAACACTATTTCCGCGTATTCACGTTTTGAATACATTTTGTGGGGATCGGCTGTTACATTACAGAGCAAAATGTCGATTGTAAATCAGTACAATTTTTTGTTCGGCGGAACTTCAGGTATCTCCTCTTAAATGATTATACTGCTTAACTGGGACACCCTGTATATATAATCGCTTGTTGACGGTGGTAGAAGCAGTAGGTATATACCATTGTTTAAGGTAAATGTTTAAAGCTTTTATACCTCCAAGATAACCAACTTATTTGATTGCTGGTTATTTGACTCGTTTGATAAAAACTCGAAATTTCTTGCGCGCATGAAATCTTATTTCTGCAATACCGGAAATGAATTGGTATACATTTTAATTGTAATTAAAATATTTCCTTTTCTTGTAGAATAGTACCTTTGAAATATTTATATCCGTTACCCTAAAACCCACAATCTTTAGTTAAAATGAGTTCATTCGGTTGGCTAGCAATAGCTGTTTCAGTTAATCTGGTACGCTTTTGTTGTTATATCTCCACAATGACCTTCGACCTAGATCTCTAAAATATACTTTCTACTGAATTTCGTCCCCTTCCTCATCTTCACACAGAAAGTATTTGCAAAAATGCACAGCGGTTACAAGCACTAAAATTCATTAATTTTCCTTCTCATTTGTTAAGTGCAACTTATTTCAAAGAAAGAAATATCTTTTCATCTCGGACGGCTCATTCAATGACTAGGTACCTATTCAAGTTAAAAGGCGCATACAAAACTGAGGAGCAAAATAAGAAAATAAAAATAAAATCTCTTCTAGAGCTCATGGAGAAGAGATAAATTACACATAAGCAAGGCGTAATGGAGAAGATTTCGTCTTCCTCAGGACGATGATAAGGAACAGGAAAACTCAGCTCTTCAAGAAAAAAAAAAGAAAAAAACTTTTAATAATCCGAATTATCCGGTTCCGACTCATAGTCTATATCTATCTGAATTTTTATATTCATACTCCCTTACCCTTTTTTCGTGCCTTCAACCATGGCCAACTGGTTTGCTCGGTTGGTTTCTCATGAATTGTGCTGTGTGTGCGCATTTAACCATCTAACTCGCTATGACGGCGAAAAGGAAAGCAGAAGATTCTTTAAGGAATCGCTGAAGATGGGAACTTTAAGAAGTTTCTTCCAGCACTTTAACTTAATGCGTTTTAATCTAGCGTAAACGTTTTCTGGCCCGTCTCCTCAAAGTTTCTTTTATGGAACGGACGGGAAGATTGTACGCTGCTCCTTGTCCTGGGAGCATTGCTTTTGATGCGATAAACTCCTTGCAAATGGTCGAACATTTTCATGATGCAGTCAGGTGGAACTAATGCTAATATTTATTAACAATCCTTTGGAAGTAAGTTTTCTCTTGCTGGCCTTAAGCTTTAGGTAGATCATATACTGTATCTGATAGCGATACTCCACCTAATATACAGACTTTAACACCAAAAAGTTTCTTAAAGAGGATATATTTTCCTACTCCTTTTTGTGATAATTTATGGGGTGTTTTTGAAGGACACTGATTGGTTTAATTCAGAGCGTTTGGCTTGTGCTTCGGTGTGGAGGTGGCCTCTTTACCTGGTTTTCTCTTTGAAAAATATAAAAATAAATAAATATCGCGTGTTGTGAGTCATTGCCCGGTAGCATATCGTTCTCAATCTGAAGCAATTTTCCTGATTGTTTATACTAATTCGTGATTCCAGTAATTAACAGGAGGTACTTAGCGATACAACGATTTAGTGGAACAATGTCATGTACGATAACACTATTCACTTGATTGCGTTTGGCATAATTAAGATTTATTAGGCAATGATATATTTACCAGTATGTTAATTGCTCAACAGACCATTTGAATTTAGGTTAGCAGTGGAAAAGCTTTTATTTTTGGCAATTCAAATGCCTCGCACGGAGTTATGGAAATAAGTGGGTACACGTGATTCTTATCAGTCAACTATTTATTTGTCAAAATAAGAATAAGAACAAAGAAGTAATGAAAATTATACTTAGCACAAACTTGGTTCTAGAAATATGTGCTTATACATATGTGTACTCTGCATGTTGTGAAAGGAACATAATTTCAGATCCATTCAGATAGTTTGTAGAGGGTGTACCAAACTTTTTTTATTTCTTATACCTACCAAATAGTTTCTTTACTGAATAAAAATGCTCTAATAAAACTTATACGTAGAGTGGAGTAGTGATAAGTAAACCATATAATGACCGTATTCCTACTTCTACACTTTTGACACATATCCTTGAGGTTTATTTTACAATTTTGACACAAACGAATCATTTGGAAGAGGATTAAAGTCAGCAATCTCGCGAACGTCTGTGAGCCTTCCGAAATCATTGTTGTGTAGAGGAAGGCTTATAATTCAGTTCTTCTGATGCAATATTATAAAACTATAAGTCCGTGTCGCCCATGCTAAATATACGCGCACAATACGAATGGTCAACATAGCGGCCAACATAGACTCGGATCATTACCTTGTTGTAGCCAAGGTACGAATGCGGATGTCCCAATCAGAGCAACAAAGAGAATCACTGTGAGAAAATTTAACGTCGAAAGGCTACAATCGCAAGAGACCGCCAGATTCTTCGCTGAACGCGTATGCCGAAATCTCTCAGTCACCCCTATGCCGCCAGCATCAAGTGCCGAAGACGAGTGGCAACGCTATCAACATGCCATCAGAAACGCCGCGACTGATGTGCTGGGTCTTGCTCGCCCACCACCGCGAAACCCCTGGTTTGACGAAGAATGCCAGCGAGTGCATGCAGCAAAACAAGAGGCATACAAAGCGGCGCTGCAAAGGAAGACGAAAGCTGGTCGTGAGCTTTACGAGCAAAAGAGACGCGGAGAAAATCGGCTTCTTCAAAAGAAGAAGAAAGAGCATGAGAAGCGCGCGTTCGAGAATATCGGGACTTTATACTCCAGGAACAATGTACGGAAATTTTACCAAAAGGTAAAATGAATGTGTCAGAGAAGCAATACCCGTACTGAAACCTGTAGAGATGAAAAAGTCAGACGAATGTATACCTGATGAATGGAATCTCAGCATAGTTTGCCCGATCCACTAGAAAGGAGATCCCCTCAACTGCGCCAATATAGAGGCATCAGTCTCCTCGACATCGCATACAAGATGTTTTCTGCGATATTGTGTGAACACCTGAAACCTTTCATCAACAGACTGATTGGACCATATCAGTGCGGTTTCAGACCAGGAAAGTCCACCATCGATCAAATCTTCACACTTCGGCAGATCCTGGAGAAAACCCAAGAATTCCAAATCGATACTCACTACCTCTTTATCGATTTCAAGGCCGCCTATGATAGCATCTATAGAGAAGAGCTTTATGTTATGAGCCATGTCTAGTTTTGACATCCCTGCCAAACTTGTCCGTCTGTGCAGGCTGACGATGAAGAACGCTCGCTGCTCCATCAAGGTCAGTAATGACCTCACCGAGACCTTTGATGTCAAAAAAGGTTTTAGACAAGGTGACGCGCTGTCATGTGACTTCTTTGATATTGTACTTGAACGGATTGTGCGGAACTCATAAGCCAACACCGGGGGTACAATCTATTACAAGTCTGTACAACTGCTTGCATACGCCGGCGATATAAACATTATCGGAAGAACTCAGCGGGCTGTCATCGGTGCGTTTGCAAGCATTGAGGTGGAAGCGGCCAAAATGGGTTTAACGATAAACAAGGGCAAAGCCAAGTATATGCTGTCAACAAGAAGGGACAGCCAACATCGACGAGTTGGACAGAACGTCACAGTGGGTAGGTATAACTTCGAGGTAGTAAAGGACTTTGTCTACCTTGGCTCTGCTATAAATTCTGAGAACAACATCAGCGCAGAAATCAAGCGAAGAATAACTCTTGCCAATCGCTGTTTTTTTGGGCTTATAAGGCAATTCAACAGTAAAGCCCTATCTCGAACAACTAAGGAGACTCTGTATAAGACCTTGATCATCCCAGTCCTGCTTTACGGCGCTGAAACATGGACTTTATTAAAAGAGGATGAAGATATCCCTGGTCGCTTCGAGAGAAACATTTCGGTCCCGTTTGCGTTGACGGGTTTTGGAGCAGAAGATTCAATCAATCAATGGAGGCAATTAGCTAAAGACCGAGCTAAACGGAGAGGCTTGTTGGCTGAGGCCCATGTTCACCCCGAACTGTATGTTCACCCCGAACTGTAGCGCCACCTAAGTAAGTAAATAAGCATGCGAATGGTTGTGGGAAATCATCTCCAGGCCCTTACAAAATGTATTTGAGCTGTTTGCTCCGAGTACTTATTTATTTTATTTTTGTATTTTTATCGTAAGTACTGTAGCATCCACAGAAATTACTTTTCGCACTACATTACCAACGAGCACGGTGTGGCAACACTACTGCGATCTGTCAAAGTCTGCCATAACATCCACATTTCACTTTCCACAATTCACCCCTAGTGACATATAGCATATTCGAAAATATTCTAGAGTTTCTTGTATTTGGTATACATGCACCAACCACCAGCAGAGAAGACACAGTCGATAGAGGTGAAAATAGCGATAAAACTAGTGCGATTACTGCCATAGCATACCATAGCATTTCATTGATACGGCCTGTACAAGGACATCGGCTTAGCCAGAAGAGTTCATATACAGCGACGAAATGGCTGCGTTATGTAGAGCGGATGGAGCCCAACGTTCCAGCCAAGAAAGTCTCCGAATTTACCCCGGATGGACGGCGCAATAGAGGACAACCTCGCGGTAGGTGGCGAAAACAAGTGGAGTGGCACCTCAACCAACTTAGCGTGTGCAACTGGAGGCAGCTGGCTCGTAACCGGGCTGGCTGGAGAGGTTTGTTGGTTAAGATTCAGGTTCACCCCGAATTCTAGCGCCACATAACTAAGCAAGTAAGCATTTCACTGAACTTGCTTAAGTTCTTCGCAGAACTTGTAGCCAGTCATATTAGTTCTTATTGGTATCTCTGAAACTTTCGATAAAGTGTGGCATATTTATTTTAAATAATGTCAAGCTTATGGCATCGTTGCCACTTCTAAAAATTGGGAGAAGAAGTCTGAGTATCAGTTGTATTGGATGAATATATATTTGCCCTGTTTTTGATTTATATTAACGACCATCTTGCACAATTCACAGTTAAATTCATTCCTCCTCGAACAACCTGGCTCTTGAGTTCGCCTACTAACATCGACACTGCACACACTTATGAGACCCAACTAGGAATGAATGGGTTTGCCATTGTAGGTTCTGATGCTTAAACCTTTGTTGGAATCAGAAGAATGAAGTTGCAAGAAGATGTGGAACGAAATGTCCTATATTTCTCAAAAGTGCAAATATTTTCCATTCCAACAGTCTTAAAAAAAAAATTACCCAAATGCCGGGCATTCAGACTAGTTTCTGTTCATTGTACTACCAGGCAGGAACTTTTCCTTATTGCAGTGGTTGGAAAAACTTTGATGTTATTCCCTTTCCTTTCATGCCACGGTGGCTATTTTTATTGTTCCCCTCTGGGGTTTGAACTTGCGCATTTCGGTTAACAAGCAAACGCACTATTCACTGCATCATTGCCACAATTTTCCAATAGACTTAGTCGCAAACTATAATGCTTATGTTCGTCCGAGTCTTAAATACAACTCGCATACCTAGGCGGGAACTCCAACCACATACTCGTGTGTGCCTAACCGTGCTATGTCAAACTTTGTTTGCTTGTATACCAGTGAGTTGTTTGATGCTTAGCAATACTTCCACCACAAGGGTTCGGATGAAATATTTTATAAAATAGTATACAGAGTGTTTCGCAACACTGGGCCGCTAGCTCGTGATCTGATAAACCATTCAATTTTAAGTATATTATAAGTGTAGGCCCAACTTTTACCTTTACCGAATTATAACTACATATACTTAGCGCAACAACTCATCAAGTGCCTAGGCCTAGCTTCTCGCAACCACTCGTATTGTGTACATCATATACGGACATACGGTTTGTGCCGTATCCGAAGGGCAATTTCAATTTTGTTTTTGAGAATCTTTCTTGTGACAAGAATACTATCTGATGTTTGTTTTTTCACGATCCCACCTCGCACGAACGTCTGACAAACATACGAGAGTATTCTTGTCTCGAAAAAGCTTCTCAAACCAAATTGCCATTCGGATACGGCACTAAACTATCGGACCCTTCCATTCGTGTGAAAAAATATAACGCTGACAATACTAGTGGTTGCGATAACCTAAGCCCAAAGACTTAAAGAGCTGTTGCGCCAAATATTTATATTATTTTCTAAGTTTTCTCGAATGCGTAGTTAACAACGTTTTTCCATTGAAATTCTGAAGGACAATTAAAAAGGCGACAAGCAGCCGAGATAGGGCTTTGTTACTCAATTGCCTTCTTACCCCATGATACCACCGATTGGCAAGAGTGATTCTTCGTTTGATCTCCCCACTGATATCATTTGCCGAGCACACCATAGAGCCTAAGTAGACAAAGCCCTTTACTACCTCAAAATTATATCTGCCTATTGTGGCGTTCTGTGCAAGGCGCGGATGTTACTTACTTACTTAGGTGGCGCTACAGTTCGGGGTGAACCTGGGCCTCAACCAACAAGCCTCTCCATTTAGCTCGGTCTTTAGCTAATTGCCTCCAGTTGCGCACTCCAAGTTGGTCGAGGTCCCCTTGAACTTGTGCGCGCCACCTACGACGATGATTTCCTCTATTGCGTCGTCCGTTGGAGTTAGATTCGAAGACTCTGTGGGCCGGAGCGTTGGTGTCCATTCGCTCTACATGTTCTAGCCATCTCAGACGTCCAATACGCAGTTTTTTGACTAGGTCGATGTCGCTGTACAGCTCGTATAGTTCGTGATTGAATCTTCTCCTCCAAAACCCGTCAACGCAAACGGGACCGAAAATCTTACGAAGAATTTTTCTCTCGAACCGACCAAGGACATCTTCATTCTTTTTTAATAAAGTCCATGTTTCAGCGCCGTAAAGCAGGACTGGGATGATCAGGGTCTTATAAAGAGTCTCCTTAGTAGTTCGAGATAGGGCGCGGATGTTGGGTGTCCTTTTTTTTTGTAGACAGCATATATTTTGTTTTGCTTCCATTGAGCGCTAAACCAGTCTTTGCTGCCTCAATCCCAATAGTCATAAATGCCCCACTCATGGCCCGCTGAGTTCTTCCGACTATGGCAATATCATCGGCATAAGCAAGTAGTTATACAGACTTGTAAAAGATTGTACCGCTGGTGTTCGCTTGTAAGTTTCGTACAATTCTTTCAACCACGTATGATATTAAAGAGATCGCATGATAGCGCGTCACCTTGTCTAAGACCTTTCCTGACATCGAACGGTTCGGTGGTGTTCTTTCCGACTTTGATGAAGCAGCGAGAGTTCCATTCATCGGGTATTCTTTCGTCCGACCAGATTTTACAGATGAGCTGGTGCATGCTCCTTAACAACTCATCTCCTCGTGCCTTGAAAAGTTCGGCGATAAGGCCGTCGGCTCCAGCAAGTTTGTTGGATTTAAGTTTAAATATCGCTATCCTCACTTCATTCTGATCGGATTGACGGGAATCTTGACTATCATCGTCACTGTTGAATGGTTCATTCTGCCTGACAGTGGAATATTGGTCATATGTAATCGCCGTTTATCCTTTGGATTATTTTTTGTGGTCAGTGCAGTGTTGGAGAGTATGACCTGCAAGATACTCCACTGAAATTTGGAGATCTCCGAAACAGCTTGATAGATTTTATAAATACTCTTCCAAAATATCTTTTTGTTTAATTCTGCAAAGTTTTGCACTTGCAACATATCTTATGGCAGGACTAGGTATATTACAATTTCACAGATCTAAGAGCTGTTTTCAATTTTTATGTACATATGCATTTTTACCTCATACTTAAACTAAAAATATTTCTCAAAATACTTCACAGGTATCTGGGTATTACTGCTCACAATGGCTTAACCAGCAATAATTTTGGTATCCGCCCGTTAGCACCCACACAAATAATTACTTTTTTATAGAACAACCTCTATGTACCCTTATTCAATCACAAAGATGTTTTCGTGAAATTTTAAGTCTAGTTTTTGGCATTAAATATTTCCAGTAATAATCTGTGTTGCGAGAAGGCATAGTTTTAAATCAAGAAAAAAAAGTTTCATAAAATACGCACTTAAAATGCAGATCGTACCTTGCCATACGAATATTTTGTTCACGTCTACTTTTAAACAAGCGATTTCACGCTGATTTTGTTCGAAATTGGTGACAACCACGTCCAATTTATATATTTATGACAATTTAATTATCAATCGCTTTCCTATACTTTAATTTTTAAGATATCGCTACATTTGAATTTACTGTAGAAGATTGAAGTAAGATGTCATAAAATTCGTTTTTTCTCTAAATTTAATCTTAGTAAAATTTATTTAAAATACAGAAAATGATAAAAAATATTCAGGCCTTTCAGTGATTTTAAAACGAGGGACCGAAAGGAGCTAGCTTTTGCGGATGAAATTTAAAGTTTAATTTAAAGTTATGAATTCAAATATTCGATCTCGAACAGAGTCATACAAATCTTGTATTACTTTTATCGTTAAATTATTCCAATAATAATAATTATGTATGTATATGTTTGAAAATAATTACAATACAAATTTTTGGTTTGATGATGAAATTTTGCTTTTTATTTTTCATTACTGTGCAAGTAATATAATTTGCAATACACCAAAATTAGTCGGGGGTAAGATATGAAGGGCTGATTTTAAAATAAGAAATTAATATGGATTTGAAGTTTTATGGGTCCACTTTTCATTCGGTGGGGAGCAATTATAACTTTTGGCCTTTATAATTCACCATCCTCTATGGGTACACATAAAATGCATATATTATGTAGTACATGTGTGTCTTAAATTTCAGTTATCTATGTCAAATGATTCAGTTGTGCCAAAAGCATAACAGATTGACTGTGAGACAGATATCGTGTTGAATATATTAGTGTTTCGTGTTTACCTTTCAGGTCCGAAATACGAAAAAGTATTAAATAGTACTGATGATTTTGAGTCAAATGTCTTTGTTCAAATAGGTAAATCAAATCGCTTATAGGCATCTGTCTAAAGCTCGAAGTATTGTATTAATACTATGCATTCCTGCACATATCTAAGATATTGTTACTCATGGTGATGACAAAAAGTCGTTCAAATCATTCAGCATATAAGTGTATTCGGTCGAAATGACACTGTTATTCAGGGTTATCGCGAATAAATGTTCCCTCGGAACTTTTCCCCGAACAAAAATTAGGTACCTTCAAAAATTGGAAAAAAAAAATCATCGGGGAAAAATTAAATATCGCGATTGCTTTGAAAATTATGATATCTTTTTATTTTCCGCCGATTTATTTCCTCTTTTTTGAAGAAACTTAATCTTCGGTGGAAAAATTCCGAGGGAAAATTTATCCATGATAACCCTAATTGTCTATATTTTACACGGCTGTACCTGCTACAGCCCATAGCAGAGAAATCCGTACATATGAAAGCGAAGCGGTGATGCTGGACCACAAGAGGCAGCTTGCACCATAACTACTGCAAGTTCGTCTTAAGTTTTTGAATCTATTCACCAAACCTTTACAATATTTAGGTTCAAATAACTGCTTTTATACGCACAGTTTATATAACTGGTCAACGCTTTTTTTTTTTTTTTTTATAATTTGCGCGTGCCAAAGGGATTATTAATACACTTATACTGGTTCTCAGGGCACGGGTGGTTGGGAAAAGGGGGGAAAGAGACAGAGGAGATGCCGGTTTGCGTTGGCTTTAAATGTTTGCTGGTAGATCGTTCCACAAACGTGTTGTTCGGCTTATAAACGAATCCCTATATTTGACAGTACGTCCGAAGTTGGGCTTGAGGGTGAACTGATGTGCATTCGAAGCATGATGCGTATTGCTGGTGAAGTTTTGAAGGGGAGGAATGCAGCTGGCTATTTCGCTGGAGCATTTTTTGTAAAAGAAGCGATAAAAAAGGGAAAGACATGAGACATTTCTACGATGTTCAAGTGAGACTATTGAGTTCACAATGTCTCTATCACCTATTAGTTTTAACGCGCGGTTCTGTACCCCATCTAGAATGTGCAGAACGGTCTTGGGTGCACCAGACCAGATGTGGGTGTTATATTCCAGCTTTGGGGGGATGAATGCCTTATAGATGGAGGCCAGATCAGATGGGGTAAAATATTTTTTACACCGCTTACGGAATCCTAGACATTTTGCAGCATTTTTGGTGACTTCGAATATGTGATCGTTCCATCGAAGACGGTTATTGATGCACATACCGAGAACGGCAAGTCTTTCGGATTCAGCGATACAAGTACCATTCATGAATAATGGTTGAGGGTCTTGGTTTCGCTTGAGAGACAGAAGACAGCATTGAGTTTTGGATACATTAAATTCCACTCTATTGATTGAACCCCATTTGGTTATGCTGTCCAGGTCGGAATTTAATGTGTTTAACATACGATGTCGTTCCTCTTCTACGGCCGAAGAGCAGGGACGTGAGTTAGGGAACGAATATGAAAAACTGAGGGTACTGTCATCAGCGAAGGAATGGATTGGATTAGAAGTTGCAGACAAGAGGTCATTTATAAAAATGAGAAAGAGAGTCGGAGACAAAACGGAGCCCTGGGGAACACCAGCATTTATATGGTGAATTGCAGACTTGAAGCCGTCCAAGACAACTTGTATTGAACGGTCCGAGAGGTAATTTCTAATCCATTGAAGAAGAGACTCATCGATGCCATATGCACGCATTTTCGACAAAAGAGCCTGATGCCTTAGAAATATCGAGCGCAACCATCTTTGTTTCGCCGAAGTGATGTAGGGATTGGTTCCACTTCTCGGTGAGATATGCCATCAAATCACCAGTGGACCTGTTGCTACGAAAACCATACTGCCGGTCATTGAGGAGTTTTCGTGAATCAAGATATTTCATAAGCTGACGATTTATCAGCGTTTCCATGACCTTGGAAAGAAGGGACGTTAGTGCAATGGGTCGGTAATTGGAAAGGGAAGAAGATTCGCCTTTTTTAGGGACGGGCTGGACAAATGCTGTTTTCCATCTTCTCGGAAAGAGCCCAGAAGAGTAGGACAAACAGAAAAGCTTACGCAGGGGAGATACCATCTGTACCAGCGGATTTGTGTATGTTGAGACCTTTGAGTACTCCTGCGACTGTACGAGTGCAAAAGTGGACTTATCCCATGGAAAATTCGACGCTCTCAGGTACAGGTGGAGACAAAGTACTATCTGGCAGGGTGAAGTTCGCTGCGAAGTGAGCAGCAAGCAGATTGGCTTTGTCTAAGGAGCCGACAGCTGGAATGTCATTATAAATGAGCGTTGGGATGGCAGGCGAGGCAGAATTTTTAATATTTTTGACGAACGCTTATTTTAGTTGGAGCGCAACGCATTGATTTTCTAGTCAATGCCACTCATATCAACGTGTAAACACAATGGACCTTATTTTGGACTTGGTGTAAGTAGTAGTAGGTACTAGAGAGGATAACTATTGCACATTTTTACCATCGACGTAAATGATGATAAGGCAAACGTAACTCTAACTGAGCCGGAGAAAACCAGAACCCTGCTGCGGATTAGAAGAACACATAAGCACTCTAGTCGGGATGGTAACGGGGCATTTTGCAGTAGGTAGACTCCTTGTGAGAAAAGGCATCTTGGCCAGACTGTGGTCCCAGCTGCATTAATGAAGGGAAAGAGGAATCACCATATCACCCACTATGCACTTGTCCAGCACTTACATAAAACTCAAAGTTGTCCTCAGTAAGAAGGCTAATTCTCGGAAAATAATTCATCAATAAAATTATCGGTATGTGCGACTCGAATATCAATATTATCTAAAAACCAAACAAAAAATCGCAATGTTTCCAAAACTAATGGAAACGAATGGTTCATGTGATAACACAATGGACCTTATCTGGTCAATTCTACCTAGTACGGACGATAAGCAATTTAACATACCTAACCTATTCCATGGCTGGTATAAAAATTACGTAGTTACGGAGTATTTGCTGTGATTTTTGCACTCGCCTCAAATTTGTATTATTTGTTTCAAGTACGTGTTCTATGGCACTAGCATCGTTTAATATTATTTTTAGAAAAAAATTTGTTCGATAACCTAACACTCAATGACCGAACCATGCTACCCATCGGCAAAATTCGAAAGGTTCGAACACTCACTGTCCGACAAAGAGGTTGGTAGCCGCAGAAATGACTGTGGTTATCAATGATACCAGATGTAGCATAAATCAGGCAAATGGGAGTGAGTGTTATCTTGGATTGCGAAGGTTAAAAGAACTTATAATAATTAGATACACGCTACGGATCTTGTAGTAAGATAAAAATGTTTTCGAAGAAAAAAGTTTACGACAGCCAAAAATGTATTAGTCTGATAGAAAAATTGTGTTGCCATAAGTTGACTGGCCCATATTAGTAGCTATTATAGTAAATGGCAGCATACACATACTCGTATGACCGATGGTTCTAATGCACCATTGCGTGGGCCACTTCAGTTCACAGCACCAACCAAGTTCTGTAATGAACAGAATTAAAAGCAAAGGTGAGGCACTTAAGACAATTTTAGTTCATTATGTTGACAATCCTATGACAACCCGGTTTTTGTTAGCCCATCATACTGTCTGCACTATTCTATACATATTCCCACATCAAAGCTAAGTTGTATTCAACCTACAGAAAGGAGACACTAGTTAAAGGCAAAATTACTAACTCAAAGAAATTTTATTGCTTACATTTTAATTGACTCCTTTGATTTTGTGTTAATGACGTAGTGAAAAGTAAATAAAATAAATAAAAATAAATTCTTTACACAGTCAATAAAATTGAAACAAACTGCGCTTCATTTGATAAATTTACCGACTGGTGATGAAAAATTAATAATCATGATTGTATATTTATAGAATGAACGCTTTTATTACCCTGAAGGCGTAAAATTTCTTTGAATCACAAATTATGCCCCCAAGGCAAATTTTTATTTCTAATTTCTTTAATTAAATTTTCAAAACAAATTTTATCACTTTTAACATAATAACTAAATTGAAACAATTTGCTTGCATTTAATTCCCCATTATAATTTCCAACTCACTCATGTACAAAAAAGAAAATTTAAATAAGCAAAAATTATTCTGTTTCAACTTACCGCACATTGTGGCAAATTCCCCTCGGGTCGTTTCGCCTTCCACCCCAACAACGGTGGTATACATATCAACCCCGACATTATCCATACCGATGCTATCATCAGCGCTGCTCTCGCTGGTGTCCTTGATTTTAAATACTCCACCGCTTTTGTAATACTCCAGTACCGGTCTAACGATATCAAACACAAATTCATTATCGACGCCGTACACAGGAGCACATCCATTGCCGAATGGATATCACACCACCAACTACCAAATATCCAATAACCCATCAATTCATTCGCCAATGAGAACGGCATAATGATTAAACCCAAAAAGAAATCCGCAACCGCTAA
This sequence comes from Brachypalpus laphriformis, assembly GCA_945910035.1. NCBI lineage: Eukaryota > Metazoa > Arthropoda > Insecta > Diptera > Syrphidae > Brachypalpus > Brachypalpus laphriformis. The sequence goes on along the minus strand of OX246754.1, from coordinate 193,316,440 downwards.
CGATGCAATAAACCAATTCTGGATGTTCTTAAGCGATTTCTCTGTAGCTATTGCAATTATCACCAACATATTCCCCACCACAATGATAATCATTAGTATCGTAACAATAATCGACGCGATTACGATATGCGTCAGCGTATACCCACTTGGGTAGGTGTCATTGTATTGGATCGTCGTCACATTTCCATTGAGTGTGTTGCTGTTCGTAAAGTAGTTGCTATTACTATTGAAATTGTTGTTGATAAAGAGGAGGGTGTCATTGAAGGATAACGTCGTCGTACCGAATAGTGACGATGCTGAGGGTTCAGAACTAAGGCCATATGTTGAGGAAACTGTTGATGTTGTGTAATTGATAGAACTGGTTGCGGTTGTTGAGATATTTGTTGGCAGAAGCGCGACGGATTGATTGCCGATTTGATAGTCCGTCGGGCTTGGGCTTGACGAGAATATTGCCAAAAAATCATCGGTACTGATGTTACCGGTGTTGATGTTACTATTGATATTCGATGCTGCAAACTGCATGTAATCCATGGCTTTTAATTTTGAGTTCGAGATGCACCTTGGGATATCTCGAGATTTGTCGTTTTTTTTTTGTTTTGTTTTGTGTGTGTAAGATTACGGTGGACGTTAATTGATTTTGAAATTAAAATTATTTTTTTCCTTTACATATGCTATTATATGAAAATACTTTAATTTATTTTTATTTTTCTACAGAGAGACAGATAGACAGGTGGGAGGGAGCGTTTAATAATTATTATTGCTTATCTGTTGGTTAACTTATTTGTTATTATTATTATCTTGTTATTATAAATTTCTGTTGGTATGTTGTTAGCCACAACAATTTTTATTTTTTTTTTAATTTATATTTTGAAACGCCTCCTCGATTTGCTCGATCTCTTGCTTCGATCTTTATACTTTGATTTTGGTCCCGACGAATTCAGATTGATAAAAAAAATTCTTTAAGATATTTTTCTTAATAATTTTCCTAAGTACATTTAGATATTTGTTTAAAGCGATAATTGGATTTTTTACTGTCGAATCTATTATAGATATTTTTTACTTTAAATTTAAATTGAAATTTTAGTAAAATTTTTGATTTTTTTGTCTTCCGTGAGTTAGGTAGTTGAATCTGTGTTGCTTTTTAGTGACAGACAGACCGAATATACTTGACTTAAATTTTACTTTTGATTTAAGGATTTCTTTTTACATTAACGATTTTTTCTTTTGTTAAATCATTACCCGTGTTTATCCGACTTTTCGATTGCTGTTTTGCGAACCACTTTTTTTACAAAAAAAAAAGATGGCTTAAAATAGCTTTATATACATGTTCTTATATTTATTTATATTATTTTTGAGAATTTTTATTTACAAATTGTATTTATCTATAAAAGATTAAGTATCTAACTGTGAGTGTTCATAGTGCATTAATGATGCAGATCTTTGATGATTGTTATGAGAATTATTATGAGAATTATTACAGTGGCAAATACAATGGCAACTATGTACGACTCGATGACAACGGAATACGGCGATAAATTGGAAGATGAATTCAATTTGGCACATTATTCTATAATTGATTATCCGATATAGAAAGCGAGAGCGAGCGGCAGAGTGAGAGAAATGTATTAAAGGAGAATGAGGATATTTTTAATTTATTTATATTTTTGCGGTTGCATTTGTCAGAAGAAAATAAGTTCAGTATTGTTTGTTGGGCGCCACTTACAGTGGCCCATTATAGTTTCTACGAAACCGAAATTATTTTCACTATGATGTTGATATGGATGTGTTTGTTTGCCTTGACCCTGAAGTTATTCGATATCCTTGGGTGGTGTCAAAGCATACGCATTCGCCAATGTGAGCCAAATTCCACAGATACACGATTTTTCAGAAAAAGATACTTATTTTTGCCTTCAGGAAAAACACTTTTATTTGTATCTTATCTGTTGCCATTTGACAGACAATCACTATTACTTAGCCATTTAATGCCTTTTTTTCTCAATTCAATTGCCATCTTTCCACAGAGAACACGCACTATCTTCTTTTTTTTTCAAACAGGACATATATTTTTCAAGGAACTTTTATTCTTTTATTTCACATCTCATCAGCTATATCATCGCGGCGCGTATCTCGACCGAACGAATTGTATATAAGTACATCAAAAGGCGAATAAAAAAAAAGAAATTGGAAGAATTATAGGGAAATTTTTTTAATAAACAACATTTAACAACAAACAAATACATTCATCCTTTTTGATTAGAATTTCATTTTTGTTTTGTTATTGTTTGCTGAGAGAGAGAGACAAGTGAAACACCACACGTACCGCGTCCGTATAGAAAGACATTCGAACCGGGCGAATAGTACATCTTAACTGAATTCGTAAGATTGGAATGAAATTCATGCCCCAAAAGATAGATACTTGAGTTTGAGTATCATGTGTTGATCCACAATTTTGTTCGGATTTTCCTTGGGATTTTTCACTTTTTTCACTTGCACTGCAGTTAGGTATAGTACTATGCTTTGCCTTTTTTTCTTTGGGTGGAAAATACGTTCCACAGGCATAAAGAGTAAGCTTTATGGAAGAGCTTTCTCTCTCCGGGTTGGAAAATGCGACAATGCGCTTGAAAAATTCTCTTCAATCCTACAACGGCTATAGGATTTCTGCGAGAATCTGCAAATGAAAATTGAAGAAAGAGAAAGTGCTGATGGCCTAGTGCCCTAGTAGTAACAATGTGTTGTAAACAGAATAGTATGGAGGCGTGTGTGTATTTGCTTTGTTTACAATATATACTGAGAAAGATGCTCAAAATACTGTGGTAGGTGGGCGTGTAGGTCAGTTGAGTGTGCATTCTGCGAATGGCTGTGAATGTGGTAGATTAGTTTTATTCTTGCCAGACCAAAATAATCTTTTGTAAAACAAAATTGTATTTAAATTTGGTAAACCTAATCCTATACCTTCAGTTTGAAAATACGTTTTGGAAATTTTGCTCATAATTTAGATAGCTTGCTGTTGGTTAACTATGCAATGTGAGTATGCTTCAACTGAAGATTTACTTAGGAATTGAAAAACCGTCAAGATTCGGATTCCCACTTCATTCGTATAGTGATGTTCCTTTTAATAAGATAAGTTGAGGTTCTTGTAGTACTGTAAAAAAATGAATGCATGAATTGGAATGAGATTGATACACCGTCTATTGTAGTCAAATCCCTGAAAAAAGACAACGCATATTATGACCGATGGGGGAACCGAACTTCATATCGCCAACAGAATTGCCAAAGCAATGTCAGAGTTCGGGATGTTGTTCAAAATATGGCGAAGCAATAAAATCAGATTGAACACCAAGCTAACTCTGTTCCGCTTCAATGTTGAATCCGCGTTGTTATATGGATGCAACACGTGGTGAGTGAGCATTACTATCACTAGAAAGTTGCAAAAGTTCGTTAGTAGGTGTCTGCGCAATATCTTAAGGATTTTCTGGCCTAATCGTATCTCTAACGAATGCATCAGGAACCAATAGGCACAAACATTCAAAGACGGAAGCAGCAGTGGATTGGTTACACTGCCGGTTCGAGATGAATATGTCGCAGAACAGGCGAAAAGGACGCACGGCAGTTGGGGAAAAGTTGGGAAGAGCTTAGGCACATTACCAGAAACCGTACACGAAGGCAAGTAGTTGTGGCCCTATAGGACCCACAAGGGGATACAGAACATAAGTAAATATGTAGGACTATGAAACTGTAAGAATTTAACAACTATTCTCTACCCCCTTGGGATAGGGGTTATGACTGATCTTCAAACCAAAGGCTTTAAAATTCTTGATGCCGTTAATATCATCAATTAGGAGGAGCAACAAAAGGAAATAGATAAAGACGTCTTGGTAAGGCGTGGACTTCCGCTTTTTGTGGTTACCTTCGATAAGCATGATAATATCGACGATATCTACCGAATTAGAGCTATATTAAATATCTTGGTCAAAATTGAGCCCATGCGTAGAAATTTAAGAATGATTCCGCAGTCCAAACGTTGCTTAGGATTTAACCATACGCAAAGGTACTGCAAAAAAGAACCCCGATGTGTGAAATGCGCCGGAAATCTCCCAAGTTTGTGGAGTAAACAAACAAATCTCTGCAACCTGTGCTAATTGTAAGGCAAAGCACCCGGCAAGTTATAGAGGCTGTGAAGTAGCTAAAGAGTTGCAAAAACGGAGAGATGCGCTTCTCAAGCCCCCAAATGCAAAGTCAAAGCTACAAACCAAGCCAAAGCAGGATAAAGTAGAAAAACTAAAACTACCATGTTCAGAGCGCAAAAAGGTGGGGGAAAGGGTGACAATAGAAAAGTCCTCGATTTCTGTTCTTAAAAGAAACGCTACTGAAAAGTACCATTGGAAAAGCCACAAGGCAATGACCCTCGGACAGCAGGAGTGCAGACTTACGCTCAGCCCGCGGCATCCGAAAAGTCAAAAAACGTTGAAATTTCGACGGACGCTGTCTCTAATGTTTTCTCAGTTATGCTTGTTTATTAAAGACTGCATCAAAAAATCCGAAGACTTAAAGATAGCGCTTGAAATTTTGCAACAGTGCACGATTCGAGCTAAAAATAGTCAGTGTACTTTTAAAATTTCATCTATCTACTGTCCACCGCGTTCCGCGCTTGAAAAAAGTGATTTTAGCTACTAACTTGTTTGAATCGCTGAAACCTAATTTTATTATTGGCGGCGATTTTAATGTAAAACACATGTTCTGGGGCTCAAGATACAGCTCGAAAAAAAGGTAGAATGCTCTATCGGGAAGGTATGCAGTACAATTGAATCGGTAAGTGGAAAAACAGTATAACCGCCAAAAATTGCATTTTGGTCTTAAATAGCCAAAATGCTCTACATATGTAAACGTGCCAATCAGCAAAATAATACTACATTAGAGAGCAAAATGTATACAAAAATGGAATACGCTTTTCGCTGACTGTATGGAAGCGCAGTACAAATGCGTTTAGTTTTTTCTGTTTTTCTCAAAAGCGATATTTTGTACATGTACTGTTCTTCCACTCACCGATTCAATTGTGATTTCCATTCGTCGGGTAAACCGACTTACTGGCCAACTGATACTTCGAAAATACCTGACTTACTTACTTACTTAGGTGGCGCTACAGTTCGGGGTGAACCTGGGCCTCAACCAACAAGCCTCTCCATTTAGCTCGGTCTTTAGCTAATTGCCTCCAGTTGCGCACTCCAAGTTGGTCGAGGTCCCCTTGAACTTGTGCGCGCCACCTACGGCGATGATTCCCTCTACTGCGTCGTCCCTCCGGGTTAGATTCGAAGACTCTGCGGGCCGGAGCGTTGGTGTCCATTCGTTCTACATGTCCTAGCCATCTCAGACGTCCAATACGCAGTTTTTTGACTAGGTCGATGTCGCTGTACAGCTCGTATAGTTCGTGATTGAATCTTCTCCTCCAAAACCCGTCGACACAAACGGACCGAAAATCTTACGAAGAATTTTTCTCTCGAACCGACCAAGGATATCTTCATCCTCTTTTAATAAAGTCCATGTTCCAGCGCCGTAAAGCAGGACTGGGATGATCAAGGTCTTATATAGAGTCTCCTTAGTTGTTCGAGATAGGGCTTTACTGTTGAATTGCCTTATAAGCCCAAAAAAACAGCGATTGGCAAGAGTTATTCTTCGATTGATTTCTACGCTGATTTTGTTAGTAGAATTTATAGCAGAGCCAAGGTAGACAAAGTCCCTTACTACCTCGAAGTTATAGCTGCCCACGGTGACGTTTTGTCCAATTCGTCGGTGTTGGTTTTCCCTTCTAGTTGACAGCATATACTTGGTTTTGCCCTCGTTTATCGCCAAACCCATTTTGGCCGCTTCCGCCTCAATGCTTGCAAACGCACCGGTGACAGCCCACTGAGATCTTCCGATAATGTCTATATCGTCGGCGTATGCAAGCAGTTGTACAGACTTATAATAGATTGTGCCTCCGGTGTTGGCTTGTGAGTTCCGCACAATCCATTCAAGTACAATATTGAAGAAGTCGCATGACAGCGCGTCACCTTGTCTAAAGCCTTTTTTGACATCAAAGGTCTCGGTGAGGTCATTACCGACCTTGATGGAGCAGCGAGCGTTCTCCATCGTCAGCCTGCACAGACGGACAAGTTTGGCAGGGATGTCAAAACTAGACATGGCTCTATAAAGCACTTCTCTATAGATGCTGTCATAGGCGGCCTTGAAATCGATAAAGAGGTGGTGAGTATCGATTTGGAATTCTTGGGTTTTCTCCAGGATCTGCCGAAGTGTGAAGATTTGATCGATGGTGGACTTTCCTGGCCTGAAACCGCACTGATAGGGTCCAATCAGGCTGTTGATTAAGGGTTTCAGGCGTTCACACAATATCGCAGAAAAGATCTTGTATGCGATGTTGAGGAGACTAATGCTTCTATAATTGGCGCAATTGAGGGGGTCTCCTTTCTTGTGGATCGGGCAAACGATGCTGAGATTCCATTCATCAGGCATACACTCCTCTGACCAAATATTAGAAATGAGTTGGTGTATGCACTCTAGCAATTCATCCCCAGCTGCCTTGAAAATTTCGGCCGGTAAGCCGTCAGGTCCAGCAGCCTTGTTGGATTTTAGCTTGGATATTGCTATCCTCACTTCGTTTTGGTCAGGTGGACGGAAATTTTGACTATCATCGTCTATGTTGAATGGTTCATTCTGCCTGACAGCGGGATGTTGGTCTTCGTCGCCGTTATACAATCTGCAGAAGTAGTTTTTCCATATTCTCAGCACCGACTGTGATTCTACTACGAGGTTTCCGTTTCTGTACGGATATTACTTCTCTGACACGTTCTTTTTACCTTTTGGTAAAACTTCCGTACATTGTTCCTGGAGTATAGACTCTCGATATTCTCAAACGCTCGCTTCTCATGCTCTTTCTTCTTCTTTTGGAGAAGCCGATGTTCTTCCCGTCTCTTTTGCTCGTAGAGCTCACGAGCAGCTCTCGTCTTCCTTTGCAGCGCCGCCTTGTATGCCTCTTGTTTTGCTGCATGCACTCGCCGGCATTCTTCGTCAAACCAGGGGTTTCGCGGTGGTGGTCGAGCGAGACCCAGCACATCAGTCGCGGCGTTTCTGATGGCATGTTGGCAGCGTTGCCACTGGTCTTCGGTACTTGATGCTGGCGGCAAAGGGGTGATTGAGAGATTTCGGGATACGCGTTCAGCGAAGAGTCTGGCGGTCTCTTGCGATTGTAGCTTTTCGACGTTAAATTTTTTCACAGTAATTCTTCTTTGTTGCTCAGATTGGGATATCCGCATTCGTACCTTGGCTACGACAAGGTAATGATCCGAGTCTATGTTGGCCGCTCGGAAGGTCCGGACATCCAGAATACTGGAGGCATGCCTTGCGTCGATCGCAATATGATCAATTTGGTTGATCGTTACATGATCATTGGACCGCCATGTCTGCTTATGAATATCGAGATGAGGAAAACATGTGCTTGCTATGGTGACATTTCGCTCCACAGCGAAATCAATTAGCCTTAGTCCGTTATCAGACATGGTGTCGTGTAGGCTATGCTTACCGACTGCCCTACCAAAGACGTCCTCCTTTCCTATTTTGGCGTTAAAATCGCCCAATATGATTTTAACGTCGTATTTAGGACATTGCTCGTATGTTTTGTCGAGGAGCTCGTAGAAACACTCTTAGGTGGCAGGGTCCTTTTCTTCTGTGGGGGCATGAACACATATTAGGCTTATGTTAGCGAATTTAGCCTTGATCCGGATAGTCATAATACGCTCGCTCACGTATCGGAAGCTTAAGACTTCTTGCCTAAGTCTGCCGCGTATGACAAATCCGCATCCAAATAAGCGTTGCCTGTTGCCTCTGTACCAATCACCGTAGTAGATGTCACAGTTTTTCATGCTCTTTTTGCCCGGCCCATCCCATCGCACTTCCTGGATGGCGGTAATATCTGCTTTATAGCAGTCTAGGGCCTCTGCTAGTTTTTCGGCTGCACGTAGTCTGTAAAGGGACAGAACATTCCACGTACCGATCCGAAGGTCGTTGTCCTTATTTCGTTTGCTGGGGTCGTCATTAGTTGAGTCATCCTTATCCGAGGCTTTTGGTTGTTTCGGAACCATGCGCTTTTACGTGGTAGGGAAGTTACCCCGACGGCACAGCCCCCAACCTGGAGGGCCAGTTCCTTAATTATTCCCCCCCTAGGACGAGGGGCCGGGTACACCGGTGCCAGTAGTCCACTACGGGAGTATGAGCGCTGCCGTTGGCCCATTAAGGGCTCCTCCGCCACCATCTCTATTCCAATGTCCTGACCAGCATTGGAAATTCCTTACCGACCTGTGATCCGAATACGTCGAAGCAGCTCGCGCAAGGTATTCACTAAGTTCAACCTAACTGGAACTATAGACGCCACCGTTGACTCCGTCTAGGGAAAATACCTGACCTGATAGATTTTTTCGTTGTGAAAGGAATATCTGCCAACCACATAAAATTTAAGGAGAGCTTTGATCTGTCGTCTCATCATTCCCCAGCTATTTTGACATTGAGCGAAAAACTAGTCTATAACCAAGAACCAGCGAGGTTAACTGGTAGAACAACTAACTGGGAAGGCTTTAGGAACGAAATTGAAGATAATGTTGAACTGAGCGTTCCACCTAGAACAACATATGAACTTGAGGTTGAAGTTAATCGCTTCGTTGAGATCGTACAGCTCGCCTCTTGGAATAATACGCCCAATCTAAGGAAAACGTCGCCCGGACAAATACGGTTTACGATATCCTCCGGAAATAAAAGAATTGGTCAAGGAAAAAAGAAAAGCGCGTAAAAAATGGCAACAGAGTCGTGCTCCGCAACATAAAGCACACTTGGATCGTCTCTGCAATTCGTTGAAGAAGACTATTAATGATTTTAAGAATAGTACAACAGGCTCCTGCCTTGAAAGTTTAACAGCGAAAAAAGATTCCAATTATTCACTTTGGAAAGCTGTAAAAGGCACCAAAAGGCCCAAAGTCCCTGCGCCGCCAATTAAATTAAATCAAAATGAATAGGCGAGGGAAGATAAGGAAAAAGCGGACGTCTTTGCGGCCCACCTGGAAGAAACCTTTAAACCGTATGATGGTCCAGTGGTTTACGAACACGTCAATAGGCCGGTTTTACCATCTGACGATTTAACACTCACAAGTGCAACGCTAAGGGAACTCAAACATGAGATCGAGAATATAAAACTTAAGAAATCTCCTGGTTATGATTTGATTACCGGAGAAATTCTCAAAGTTTTACCTAGAAAAGCATTGATTAAGCTTCTTCATATTGTAAATGCTGCACTCAGATTAAAACACGTGCCGAGCCAATGGAAAATCGCCGAAGTCATTATGGTTTTAAAACCAGGAAAACCGCCAAATAAGGTCAAATCGTATAAACCAATTTCGCTTCTTCCAGTCATATCGAAAATTTTCGAGAGGATACTACTAAGGCGTCTCCAACCGGTTATAGAAGAAAATAATCTTATTCCTGACCACCAGTTTGGGTTCAGAAGTAAGCATTCGATGATTGACCAGGTGCATGGAATTACTGACGTAATCGAGAAAGCACTTGAAGAAAAAACGATTTGCTCAAGAGCATTTCTTGACGTCTCGCAAGCATTTGATAAGGTGTGCCTTAATGGCTTGAAATGCAAACTACGACAAGTTCTCCCTGTATGCTTTTACGATATTCTAGAATTATATTTCGGGAATAGACTATTCCGTGTTGGACATGGAAACGAATATCGGAGGTCAAAGAAATTTCGGCAGCCGTACCTCAAGGATGCGTTCTTGGGTCGCTTCTCTATTTGTTATATACTCGTGATATACCGAACGAAGATGGCACTATCCTTGCTACGTTTGCCGATGACACCGCTATCCTAACAGTAGGTAAAACAATCGAAGAAACGACTACAAAACTGCAAAACGCACTGAATAATGTAAATGAATGGACGAGGGACTGGCGGACCGCCCTGAACGAATCTAAATCTGTTCACGTGAATTTTACTTACAAGAAAACGAATAACTTGCAAATTTTCCTTAACACGGCAAATGAGGCCAAATACCTGGGAATGACACTGACGCAAGGCTGAAATGGAATTCGCACGTGAAAATGAAACGTAAAGAACTCGAAATCAAATGTAGAGAAATGTACTGGTTACTCGGAAAACATTCCCAGCTCAGTACTGAGAACAAACTGCTTTTATACAAGCAATTACTAAAGCCAGTGTGGACCTACGGTATACAACTTTTGGGTTGTACCAAGAAAACAAATGCAAATATTTTACAAGCTTTTCAAAATAAAGTGCTAAGAGAAATTGTCCAAGTTATCCAAATTACCTATGCCTTCCAAATCTTCACTGGGTCATGCAACGCAAGCATAGAAAAATGCAAGTGGACATCGTCTAAGTTAACACAGTCAATTGTGCGGATTCAGCACACGCGCCAATCCAAATTAATTGTTCGCTTAGGTTAGATCATTGACCCGTGTGCATGCGCGGGTTCGAATGAATAACTTATGCAAGTTAAGGTATTGTTTCGGCTGCATGTGTCGCTTTCGGAATTGCACTGTTAGCAATAAGTAGCTATAAGCAGTAGTTAAGAAAAATTTGTATTTAGATTTTAAGTTTGGCATTCAATAAAGAGACATATGTACGTCTCCTGAAAAAATATTGTTTTATTCTTTATCGACATAAAGTCGTTTACTGGCGCCCGAGCAGGGACGACGCGATAATCTCGTCAAAATAGTTTACCATAAGAAAAGCGAAAGGTAAAACAGCACAAGTGATAGTGTGAATATACCGCAGTATGCCGCTACAAAAGAAAACACTTCTACGAAGCCGCCAAAAAGGAAAAATACATCCCTTCCAGAGTGCATGGCGATAAAGAGCACAAGTGATAGTGTGATTGTACCGCAGTAAGCCGCTACAAAAGAGAACACCTCTACGAAGCAGCCAAAAAGGAGAAATACATCCCTTCCAGAGTGCGTAAGCAGCATTGAAGCGTCCCATACCCGAAGAACCCGAAGAGAAATGAATTTACTCATAATCTTCTCGTAAGTCCACTACTTAAATCTCATTTTAATCATTAGTCTTAAAATTTCTAAAATAAAATAAAAATAAAAAATACACATAATTGTCAGACAAAAACCAGTTGGTAGCATATTAAGAAACTGAAATAAATAACTGTTGAGAAAAGAAACATTTTTGGTAGAAAATACGTATAAGTACACAGAATATTGTCACACAACCACCACTAAATAGTATATTAAGCATTATAGTAACTGATTATTATTAAGTACACGCAATATTGTCACACAAACACACACTATTTAAGCTAACTAAATAAACTTATTGAAACTAGAAGAATCCGATAAAAAACATATTCATAACCTAATAAAATTTGGCAAAATGGAAGCGATTCAAACCGCTATTATCCAGCTCACTGAAGCGGTAAACGTACAGATTGAGAGGATCAAAGATTTAGAGCGGAGGCTAGGATCGCTCGAAAGTGCAACAACCCCCGCTTCCCCGAATTCTTCAACACCGCGAACACCTCAAACAGAGCAAGACCTGAATGAAATCAGTAAACTACCCGACAGCGTGAAAGACCTGCAAACTTTCGATGGAAATCCGCTACAGTACGTGTCCTGGATCCACAATGTCGAAAACATCTTGAAGGACTACGAGATAGTGAAGGAGAAGCCAATTTACCGCGCTATTCTGCAAAGTATTCGGCAGAAAATAAGAGGCGGAGCTGATGCAGCCCTAATTTCGTACAACATAAAGGGCTTTCCAATAGGGACTTGACAACTTTGAGTTTAATTTGTGAACGCACTCCTTCACTAATCATCAAACTTTCAATGTCAATTTATTCAGTAAACTCAACATTTTCATCATGGTAAAGTACACGAACGAGCAACGTCTGCAAATTATAAAAATTTTCTACCGAAATTCGGAGTCGGTGACTGCAACTTTAAGAGCGTTAACTCCAATTTTCGGTCGTAATTCTCGCCCTAGTAGACAGGCAATAACAAGTTTAGTGCAAAAATTTGAGTCTACATATTCATTCTGTGATGTTGCCGTGTCAGTGAGACAACGGGTTGGTCGAAGTGTCGAAAATATCGCTGCCGCTCAGGCGTCCGTAGCAAACGATCCAAATCAGTCAATTCCACGGCGTTCTCAAGAATTGGGCATCGCTCAGACCACATTATGGCGTATTTTGCGTAAGGATCTTGGTTTACACCCATACAAGATCAAGCTGACTCAAGAATTAAAGCCGATGGACCATTTGAAGCGACGTACGTTCTCCGATTGGGTTCTGGAGAAGATGCGCCAAGATGATGAATTTCATTGCAAAATCATCTTCAGTGACGAAGCTCATTTTTGGCTCAATGGGTTCGTCAATAAGCAAAATAAGCGGGTGAAAATCCACATGTGCTTCATGAATCACCACTTCATCCACAAAAAATAACGGTTTGCATGCCGGCGGCGTTATTGGGCCATATTTTTTCGTCGACGATAACGATCGTCACGTTACTGTGAATGGTCAGCGTTATCACGCCATGATCACCGATTATTTTTGGCCCGAATTGGAAGATATGGACTTGGACGATATGTGGTTTCAACAGGATGGTGCCACAAGCCACACAGCACACGCTACAATCGACTTATTGAAGAGTAAGTATGGTGAGCGTGTTATCTCAAGAAATGGGCCAGTCGATTGGCCGCCTCGTTCGTGCGATTTAACGCCGCTTGACTATTTTCTGTGGGGCTACGTTAAGTCATTGGTTTATGCCAACACGCCGACGACGTTGGAAGAGCTCAGAGCTAACATTGAACGCGAAATAGCGGCCGTTTCGGCCGAAATGTCTGGCCGAGTCGTTGAAAATTGGGTCCAACGAATCGACCGCTGCAAACGTGCCCGCGGTGGCCATATGAACGAAGTCGAGTTCCATTCATAAATGTTTTGATTGTACTTCAAGCCGATAATAAAGTTTTTGAAATATCTTAAATGGTTTGCGTTTTATTTAAAAAAAAAGTTGTCAAGTCCTTATTGGAAAACCCTTTATTTAGCGATGACTGGTCGGCCATTAAGATGTGTCTCTCGCTACACTACGCCGACAAAAGAGATGTGAGAACACTTGAACACCAACTTAGCACCCTTTCGCAAGGAAAAATGAGCATTGACGAATATTATGCTAGTGTTAACCACCAGTTCTCGCTCATAATAAACAAGATCAAAACAGAGGATTACAGTGCGGAAACGGTCAACGCGCTAATCGAGAATTACCGTAATCGAGCTTTGGACATATTTATAAGAGGGTTAAACGGCGAATTATCGAAAATATTAATCATTCAAAAGCCAAAGGCACTGCCCGAAGCATATGCGTCGTGCCTAGAAATCCAGAACCTGAATTACAGGAGCGTAACAATACATCTAAGGGGAAATTACAGGTTGACCGCACCAATAAATCAGACACCTGTACCGAAGCCGTTGCCAACAACACCACCAAATAAACCGTTGCCCTTGCCGCAAAGAAATACGGCCTATAATATCCAACATAACCAGCATCAGAGGAATCAGTACCAACAACCATGGCCTCAGAAAAATTATCTTCCTCCACCTAGACCAACCGAACCAAAGCCCCCAGTACCAATGTCAGTGGATCAATCTGTTCAATCAAGACAGGTTAACTACATCAACCGTCCAGCTCCTAACCGACCTGGAAAATCCGGACCATACCAGTCCTACAAGCAGCATAACCCGTTCAAGGGTCACTCAGACAACCATCCTTTGAAACAACAAAGATTGTTCAACACAGAACCTCAAGAAGAAGAGCAATATTTGGACGAGTACGAACAGGAGGTCGAGGAGTACACCTCTGTTGGCTATGATACGGAAAATCTAGAAGAAGAACCAACAGAAACAGAGCTAAATTTTATGATAGGAGCCTATCCACTATTCAGCATTCCTTACATAAAATACATTACCAGGGATGGCTCCGTCCTTAAATTTTTCATCGACACCGGAGCAAATAAGAATTTCATAAGATCGGAATTGGCGGTCTATGCGAAGCCAGCCCAAAAATCATTTAAAATCCAGTCAGCCGGAGGCGAAATCCAAATAGATAGGAAGGTATCTGGGAAATTTTTTGAAAAAGTAGGAAATGACACCATCCTAGACTTCTTCGTCCTACCAGGCCTAAAAACATTCGACGGTATTATTGGCGATGATACACTAAAACAACTGGAGGCAGTCATAGACAGGAAGAACAACATCTTGTCAATCCATCCAGGCATACAAATTCCCTTGGAAGAAAAAAGGTCAGTCCAGGTAAATAACGTCGAAATTAGAGATGACCACTTACCAGAAGAATCCAAAAGGAATCTTCGTTGCATTATCAATAAATATGAGGAGGTTTTTGGTCCAATCAGAGACGACGCGTTGTCTAGACTAAAAACAGAGATCAACAGTTTATCGTCTGATTCACAAACCATGCACAGCGCTGACGAGGACGGTTCAGACTCGATCCCACACTGCGAAGCACCATTGAACGTGTTCAGGAATCAATTAATCTTGTCGGAAGGACGTGAAATGCATGCTTATGAAGAACGCCATCCTACCTTCCATAGACACTATATACGATTTGAGAAAATCACGAAGGAAAACTTGACTAAATTCTGCAGAGGTGGCGGCAGTATTGTGAAGAGCTTTTAAATGAACAGTTTCCCCGGCTATACTTTCCAAGAGCCACCCCTAACTGTGAAGAAATAGCCGACATTACAGTCGAAGAAGTTAGTGAGGCGGTCAAATACTCCAAAAAACGAAAAGCGGTTGGGCCAGACGAGATACCCTCTGAGTTCTGGAAAAAGATGGGAGACATCGGGTTCAGATGGCTCAGAATTCTCATCTCCAAATTCGTGAGAGTTGATCCAATGCCGAATCAATGGAGGGAAAGTTACCTTCTCCCTGTATACAAAGGGAAGGGTGATACGCGAAACTGTGATAACTACCGTTCGATCAAGCTGATGTCACACACCATGAAGATCGTTGAGCGGGTATTAGGTGGCCGACTGCGAAAAATAATACTGCTATCTGATGATCAGTGCGGGTTTGTCTCGGGTAAGTCAACCACAGATGCAATCCAAAGTATAAGGATCATAATGGAAAAACATCATGATTCCTTAAGGGATTTGCATATTGTATTGGTTGACTTTGAAAAGGCATTCGACAGACAACCACGAGATCTGATATGGGTGGCGCTAAGACATCGAGGGGTTCCAGAAACCTATGTACAGATGATCATGGACATGTACGAAGGAGCAAAGACAAGAGTAAGATGCCCCGCTGGAGTAACCGAAGAGTTCCCAATCAAAGTCGGGGTGCACCAGGGAAGCGTTTTAAGTCCTTTGCTCTTTATTACAGTCCTTGATTATCTGCTTGAAGGTAAAGTGATGGACCCCAAGGTACATCAGTTATTCTTTGCTGACGATGGAGCCATCATAAGTGAGGATCCTACATCCCTGCAACGAGCACTTGATGTGTGGGTGGACGTTTTGGAGGGAAATGGGTATCGCATTAGTTCAAAAAAGACAGAGTACTTGTGCTGCCCGTTCTCTGATCCACTCAGGCCTATTCCAGACATTTATTTGAATGGGACAGTGCTCCCCATGTGCAAAAAGTTCAAATATCTGGGATCTATGATCAATAGCAAAGCAACTTGTGATGACGACATCAATCATCGTGTAAGCGTAGGGTGGATGAAGTGGCGAGAAAATTCCGCTATCTTCTGTGACAGAAAAATGACCCCTAAGTTGAAAGGAAGGCTCTACACCGCAGTTGTACGTCCAGCGCTCACATACGGTTCACAATGTTGGACGATGTACAAAAAGTATGAGAGTAAATTAACGGCAGCTGAGATGAAGATGCTTCGCAGGACAGCAGGAGTGACAAAGCTTGATCGAATAAGAAGGAAACCATCGTACACAAATTAGAGCGCGACCGGCTCAGCTGGTATTGTCACGTTCAAAGAAGAGATCATTTGAACCCTGTTAAAAAGGCAATATCTATGCGCGTTCCAAAGACATCGCGATGTAGGAAAGGCAGGCCTATAAACGCCTGGATCAGACAAATGCGACGACATCGGCATTTCATTGGCCTCAGTAACCGAGTGATCCAAAATCGGTAGGCCTGCCGATATTTTCTGAGGTCAAATAGGCGAACCCCACGGGCGGATCAGTAGAAATGCGGTGAAGTGGGAGGGCTGTGATCCCTTGTTTTCGGATCATAGCCTCGCTGATAAAAGGAAGAAGAAGACGAAGGAAAACTTGACGAAGGCCTTAAAAGAAAAATTAAACCCAAATATACTGAACGGTATCAAAATACCAGAGGCATATCTCTCTCTTCTACAGGATATCTTCAAGGAAAACTTCAGCAGATTTAAACCCGCATTACGCAAAAGGTAGTGGAAGACTTGCGAAACGAGGAAAATAAGATTAGAATCATCCAGGAAGAACATAGCAGAGCACACCGTAATCATCGAGAGAATAAAGAACAAGTCCTGGAGCGGTATTACTTCCCAAAGATGTCCAGCCTTATTAAAAAAGTTACGAGAGCATGCGAAGTATGTAAAATCAATAAGTACGACAGACACCCTTCGAAACCTGAACTTCAAGAAACACCTAATCCCACTTATCCCACAGACATAGTTCATATGGACATATTTGAAATGGATCGGGAGAAATTTATAACCTGTGTGGACAAATTCTCGAAGTTTGCGAAGTTTTTCCATATTAAGGAAAAATCGGCTCTCTATCTAAGGAAGAAGATAATTAAAATCCTGCACTATTTCACTGTGCCCAAATCTATTGTAACTGATAATGAAAGTAGTTTCGAAAGTCCAATAATCTCAAATTATATTAAGTCGCTTGGGGTTAAGATCTATTTAACACCGCCCCAGAAGAGCGAGGTTAACGGAACAGGGGAAAGGGTACATTCGACTATAATAGAAATAACCAGGTGTCTTCGAAAGGAATACCCTGACTTAACACTAAAGGAAGTCATAGATATAGCAGTTGATCGATACAATAATACCATTCACTCCGTTACAAAAAAAGAAGCCAAGCGACATATTCTTGGGAAGAAGCCAAAGGATCAACTATCGCAATCTTGTTGATTTCCAATCCAAGGTGAATGAAGATCTCATAGAACTTATCAAAAGAAACCAAAGGAGGAAAATTAGCAGGGAAAACCATAAAAGGAATACGCCGAAGACCTACCAACCCGGTCAGACCATCTACGCGGCAATCAAACGCCGCGACGGTAAGCAAAAACCGCTGTACACTAAAGAAAAGGTGCTGCGTGACAATAGGGTTACCGTTATTACGGAAACGGGAAAAAAGATTCACAAATCCCAAATCAAGAACACTCAGTAAGATAAATTTCCTTCTGAATTCCAGGATTATCGAACTTCTAGCCGACAACTCAGTTTTCCTGACCAACTTTAACGGAATGCTCAAACACAGTAATGAAAGTAAAATGCTTTGCGGGACATTTTTAGTGCAGTTTGACAATGACACCATAACTATTGATGATAGAAACTATACGAATGCGGAAATCAGAACCTTACAGATTTTGCCACCCATAATTCAACGAAATATAACAGTGAAAGATGTAAAGTTGGACGTAGAATTCCTACACGATTTACAGTTAGGTAATATTAAAGAATTGAAAAAAATGTCGGTTGCTACTAATATGTCAATAATCTCAGATATATTCATATATACACTTATCATTGTAATCTTTTTTATTATAACATGTAAAGCTAAGAAACAAGAACAACAAATACAAGTACCACAGCTGAATAACTTCCAACCTCCTCGTATTTTCGTTTGACCTGCGGGTCGCAGTTTTAAGGAGGGAGGAGTTAACACAGTCAATTGTGCGGATTCAGCACACGCGCCAATCCAAATTAATTTTTCGCTTAGGTTAGATCATTGACCCGTGTGCATGCGCCGGTTCGAATGAATAACTTATGCAAGTTAAGGTATTGTTTCGGCTGCATGTGTCGCTTTCGGAATCGCACTGTTAGCAATAAGTAGCTATAAGTAGTAGTTAAGAAAAATTTGTATTTAGATTTTAAGTTTGGCATTCAATAAAGAGACATATGTACGTCTCCTGAAAAAATATTTCTTTATTCTTTATCGACATAAACTCGTTTACTTCTACGTATACACAGGTGCATAGAATCACTGCGAGGAGGAAGAACAGTAAAGGACCCGACATAGGAGCCTGAAGTACTCTGGCATACTTCTAATCGCGTTTTTCGTTATTTTGGTTTTTTTTTTTTTGACACTACAACTAGTCAATAAGACTAACAAGCAGCTTGCATATGAATAAAGTCTAAGTAGATAAATTATTGTACTAGTTGATGCCCAGGTGGGTAAAATCGCATCATCACCTCCCCGTGGTGCCCGCTGGATAGCTATCTGAACTAATGATGAGCGTATGCTGAGTCTGACGATATATGTGTAGCTGAACACTCGAACCTGCGTAAGCACCTCTGGGTGAACTTCAGCGCGCATATGTTTAACGGGACGAGGCATCTCTTGTTGACCTAATTGGCTGAAATATGCGTCTCAGAAATCTAGCATGTTGTCCTCAGAAGGAGGACGTGCGGCGGATGAAATCTCCCGATGGAATCAACGGTGACGTCTACAGACCAGCGGATACCTTACCGAAGCTACTTCGGCATATTTGAAGCTGAGATCTATAAGGATTTTCAATACTACGTCAGGGTATTGAAAAAGAGATGGTGGCGGATAAACCCTTAATGGGCCAACGGTAGTGCTCATATCCCCGAAGTGGGTTACTGACATCGGTGTATCCGGCCAGTCGTCCTAGGGGTTGCAAAAAAGGATCTGGTCCTCCAGGTTCGGGGGTTGTGCCGTCGGGTTAACTTCCCTACCACTTAAAAACCCTTCGGTTACGAAGCAACCAACAGCCTCGGATACGGATGAATTTACTGTTGACGACCCAGCAAACGTAAAAAGGACAACGATCTTC
Source organism: Brachypalpus laphriformis (assembly GCA_945910035.1). Lineage (NCBI taxonomy): Eukaryota > Metazoa > Arthropoda > Insecta > Diptera > Syrphidae > Brachypalpus > Brachypalpus laphriformis. Next base: position 193,297,343 of record OX246754.1, on the reverse strand, counting down.
GTGTCTGCACGTGGAATGTTAGGTCCCTCTACAAACCACGTGCAGCCGAACAACTTGCGGAGGCCCTAGAGTGTCACAAAGCAGTCATTACCGCCATCCAAGAAGTACGATGGGATGGGCCGGGCAAAAGGAGTATAAAAAACTGCCTCATCTACTACGACGATTGCTACAGACAAAAAGGACAGCGTCTATTCGGGTGCGGATTTGTCATTGGAGGCAGACTTAGGCAAGAAGTCTTGAGTTTCCGGCATGTGAACGAGCGTCTTATGACTATCCGTATCAAGGCTAAATCTGCCAACATTAGCCTAATATGCGTTCACGCCCCTCATGAGGAGAAGGACGACGCGACAAAGGATAACTTCTACCAGCTCTTGGACAAGACGTATGAGCAATGCCCTAGCCACGACGTTAAAATTATTCTAGGTGATTTTAACGCAAAGCTAGGAAGAGAGGAAGTCTTTAGTAGCGTGGTCGGAAAGCTAAGCTTGCACGACAACACATCCGACAACGGACTCAGGCTAATCGACTTTGCAGCGGGGCGAAACTTTGTCGTAGCTGGTACGCGGTTCCCACGTCTCGACATTCACAAAGGAACATGGCTCGCTCGGCTCACATTGCGATCAACGCAAGGCACTCTTCCAGTATTCTGGGCGTCCGGACTTTCCGAGGAGCCAATGTGGACTCGGATCACTACCTAGTTGTAGCCAAGGTACGAATGCGGATATCCACAACGGAGCGAAATAAACGAAATACTGTGAGGAAATTTGACGTCGAAAAGCTACAATCTCAAGAGACCGCCAGAACCTTTGCTGATCGAGTTTGTTCTAATCCTAATCTAAGTCCTATGCCGCCAGTAGCAAATGCGGAAGACCAGTGGCAGCACTGCCAACAAGCCATCAGAGATGCCGCCTCTGATGTACTGGGTTTCTCTCGTCCACCACAACGAAACCCCTGGTTTGGTGAGGAATGACGGTAATCACATGCAGCAAAACAAGAGGTGTACAAAGCGGCGCTCCATAGAAGGACTAGAGCTGCTTACGATATTTACGTGCGCGGGAGAAAAGAGGAACATTGACTTCTCAGAAAAAAGAAAAAGGAGTATGAGAAGCGCTCGGTCGAGGAGATTGAGAGAATAATGTTCGAAAATTTTACCAAAAGGTAAAAAGAACATGCCAGGGTTTCAAAACTAGAACAGAAGCCTGCAGGGACGAAAATGGCAACATAGTAGTAGAATCGCAGTCAGTGCTGAGGATATGGAAGGAACACTTCTGCAGACTGTTAAACGGCGATGATGACCAATATTCCGCTGTCAGACAGAATGAGCCATTTAACAGTGACGATGGCAGTCAAGATTCCCGCCAACCCGATCAGAATGAAGTGAGGATAGCGATATCTAAACTCAAATCCAACAAAGCTGCTGGAGCCGACGGCCTTGTCGCTGAACTTTTCAAGGCAGGAGGAGATGAGTTGGTAAGGAGCATGCACCAGCTCATCTGTAAAATCTGGTCGGACGAAAGTATGCCTGATGAATGGAACCTCAGCATCGTTTGCCCGATCTTGAAGAAAGGAGACCCTCTAAATTGAGCCAATTACAGAGGTATATGTCTCCTAAATATCGCATATAAGATCCTGTCTGCCGTATTATGTGAACGCCTAAAACCGATCGTCAACAGTCTGATGAGTCCTTATTAGTGCGGTTTCAGGCCGGGAAAGTCCACCATTGACCAAATATTCACACTACGGCAGATCTTGGAAAAAACCCATGAATATAAAATCGATACGCACTACCTTTTCATCGATTTCAAAGTTGCCTATGATAGCGTGTATAGAGACGAGTTACGCAGAGCCATGTCTAGTCTTGGCATCCTTGCCAAGCTCGCCCGTTTGTGCAGAATGACGATGGAGAACTCTCGCTGCTCCATCAAAGTCGGTAAGGTAAGGAACCGAACCGTTCGATGTCAGGAAAGGTCTTAGACAAGGTGATGCGCTATCTTGCGATCTCTTTACCATAGTACTTGAGAGAATTGTACGAAACTCACAAGCCAACACCGGAGGTACAATGTTTTACAAGTCTGTACAACTACTCGCTTATGCCGATGATATTGACATAATCGGAAGAACTCAGCGGGCAGTCAATGGGGCATTTACGAGTATTGAGATCGAGGCAGCAAAGATGGGTCTAGCGGTCAATGAAAGCAAAACAAAATATATGTTGTCTACAAAAAAGGACACCCAACATCGCGTCTTGCACAGAACGCCGCAATAGACAGATACAGTTTTCAGGTAGTAAAGGATTTTGTCTACCTAGGCTCTATGGTGAACTCCGCAAATGACATCAGTAGGGAGATCACACGAAGAATTACTCATGTCAGTCGTTGTTTCTACGGCAATTGAGTAGCAAAGCCCTATCTCGAACTACTAAGGTAACTCTTTATAAGACACTAATCATCCCAGTCCTTTCTTTTGTCTATTGGAGCCCGAGTTTGCTGCCATTTAGCTCGAAGTTTCCGTTTCATGGCTACTAATTCCAATATGTCTTTGGGAAAGTTTTGGCCAACTGCTTTCCTTTTTGGAACTGGAGTTGATTTCCACACCGACTGTTGAATTTGTTGGGTAAATTTTAAAACATCATCTTCAAGTTCTGCAGGAGTTTTAAGGGGGATAGATAAATTGATTTCTTCATCCAGAAGCTGTTTAAAAAGAGCCCAATCAGTGCGGTTATTTGCCAAGATTGTGTTTTTATCTTTTAGTATGATGTCATCGCTCAGAGTTAGGATGATCGGAGAATGATCTGAACTTAAATCAAACCTTTCTTCGATATGCATGAAACTTTTGGAAATTTTTTGACCAGGAAGAAGTCAACTAAGTCTGGAGTTTTATCTGGATCAGTTGGCCAGTATGTCGGCTTTCCAGTAGATATGAACTCACATCCCATATCCTGAGCCGCTTTGTATAACTCACGACCTTTTTTTGTTATTAGTCGAGATCCCCAGTAGGTGTGTTTAGCATTAAAATCTCCTGCCATAATGAAGCTTCGTTCCTTTCTTCGAATAAGAGACTTATACTTTTCGGATGAGATGTTATGCTTAGGCGGGCTATAAAGAGTTTAAAAAATTATAAGCAAACTACATCAAATACTACTTACTGCATTTGATCTGACACTACTACCCGCATTCAACACATTTTTCTATTATTTTTTATTATTCATTTATTAATATTATTTTGGGCACTGTAATTCTTTATATCTTAATTACTAAAATTTTGTGTGTGCCCACGAATTGTTTTCATTAATATTAAATTCAACGACTTCTCACCTCGTCGACTTCTTTATCGTAAAAGGGTTAACTTAAAATTTGACGGAAATCGAAGAATGCTATGATCTATGCTCAGATCACTCGGCAGTCACTCTGAAAATAGGTGGAAGTCTAGTAAAAAAAGAAGGACCGCCTAGGTTAACTAGTAAAAAAACTAACTGGGACGCTTTCAGAAGAGACTGCAAGGAAAATGTTGCTTTAAATGTACCGCTAAAGACACCGTTCGAAATAGAAGAAGAAATCGACAAACTCGTCGAAGCCATTCAGAGCTCAGCGTGGAAAAACACTCCTTTGCGAAAGACAGAAGCGCGGAACAATAAAGTCAAATACCAGCCTGAAATCGAAGACCTCATACGAGAAAAGAGGAGAGCGCGCAAGAGATGGCAACAATCCCACGCGCCACTGGATAAAACTTATCTGAACCATCTTTGTAACAAGCTTAAAAAAGTGCTGCAGGACCTAAAAAATCACGAGACTTCTACTTACCTCGAGGGTTTGACCGCTGATAAGTATTCAAACTACTCTCTATGGAAAGCCTTGAAGTCCATAAGGAAACCTGTAATGCACTCGCCGCCAATTAGGAAAGCTAACGGGGAATGGGCAAAAGAAGATAAAGAGAAAGCAGAATTATTTGCCGATCACTTAGAGGAAACGTTCAAGCCGTTCGATGGACAACCGTTGATCGAAGATCCGAATGATAATATGGCACCCGACAACTTTAGAGTAAAAACCGTATCCCTGTCCGAACTTCGAATGACAATAAAAAAATTGAAAAATAACAAGGCTCCGGGATATGATTTAATCACTGGCGAAATTTTGAAAGAGCTACCGAAAAAAGTGCTGGTTAAGTTGCTCTACATTATAAATGCTTCCTTAAGACTATTATATGTCCCAAGGCAATGGAAAGTCGCCGAAGTTATTATGGTTCCGAAACCGGGGAAATGTGCAAATGACAAGAAATCATATAGACCCATTTCACTTCTGCCAATAATATCTAAGGTCTTCGAGAAACTTCTGCTGAAACGGTTGCAACCAGTAATTGAAGAAAGACACTTGATCCCGGATCATCAATTCGGGTTTCGGGTCAAACATTCCACAATCGATCAGGTGTATCGAATAACGAACGAGATTGAAAAAGCTCTAGAAGGGAAAAAAATATGCTCTAGCGCTTTTCTCGACGTATCGCAAGCCTTCGACAAGGTATGGCACGAAGGCCTAAGGTATAAGCTAAGGGTAATCTTACCGGAAAAGTTGTACAGAATATTGGAATCTTATCTTGAAAACAGACTTTTCCGTGTTAGACACGGGAGTGAATATTCGGATTTCAAAGATATCTACGCTGGTGTTCCACAAGGAAGTGCTCTCGGTCCAATCCTGTTCTTGCTCTACACAAGAGATATACCACAAGATGAAGGGACCGTTGTAGCAACGTTCGCAGACGACACGGCTATCCTCGTAACGGATGAGTCAGTCGAATCATCAACGGGAAAACTCCAACGAGCTTTGAACAATGTATGCGAATGGACAAAAACCTGGCGAATAGTACTCAATGAGACAAAATCAACGCATGTCAATTTTACGTTGAGAAAGATAAACAACTTACCTATATCCATTAACTCGGTACAAATACCTTACGCAAACGAAGCAAAATATTTAGGAATGACCCTAGACGCAAAACTTAAGTGGAAACCACACGTTAAAAAGAAGCGCGAAGAGCTCGAAATCAGATTTAGAGAAATGTATTGGCTACTCGGAAGATACTCGAAGTTAAGCGTATACAACAAACTGCTTCTGTATAAGCAAGTGCTAAAACCATCTTGGACATTTGGTATACAACTTTGGGGTTGTACCAAACCAAGCAATATGGCTCTACTGCAAGCATTTCAAAATAAAATGCTAAGAGCAATCGTGAATGCTCCTTGGTATATAAGGAATAGTGATATTCACAGAGATCTAGGAATTGCTACCGTGAGGGACGAAGTAACAAACTTTGCTCGCAAACTTCGTACCCGTCTTCGTGTTCATTGCAATAATGAAATAATCCGTACTATGGACGTGACAAGCCTTGAGCGCCGACTACAAAGAACAAGACCTTTCGACCTAGCGCCGTAAGGAAAAACCGCATGTAATGACGGTATTAGTAGGTGCCTTCACTGGAAAGCTACCTACCTAACGCGATTAACACTACAGAAGCGTAAACTACTCGTTAAGGCAACTTAGTCGTAGTCATCACAAAAAATGAAAAAATGAGAGGAACGAATTTCCTACTACTATGAGTACGCGCAGCCGGTTCTCATAGTGCCTCTCTGAGGGGGTGAGGTTTAGCCCGTAGGCATATACTGACTAGCACTGATGGCATTGTCAGATATATGAATCGGGCATAACCAATGGTACGGACCATTGGTATCTTTTGAAGATTCCTGCACCTCCAGGCGCAACCAAAAAAAAAAAAAAAATTAAATTCAACGTAAATAATTTGTTTCCACATTTTTCCACTTATGAGAAGAAATATCAAGTCTCTGTATGCAAATTATGCGGCAATGCCCATTATGTAAATTTCATGCGAAATATCTGTCTTCCGCCTCCGTGCTACTGCAACAGAAATGATAGTATAACTGAGTCATGATAGTTATAACTATGAAACCATTTAGCATTTCATTTAAAAGTAAAAAAAAAAATGATTGCATGCCTATTTCCACGTACTTGAATTAAATTTTAATTGCCACTACATTCCAATGGATATTTGATCAAAGTTACTTGGTTTCATTTCGGCATGTACGAGTACCGTACATTATGGAGTCAAACTCCCATAAATCATAAGAATCGAACTTCATACTGCATTCATCTATCATTTACCATTATAAGACAAGCCTTCACAGTTTTTCAACTTTTCGACTTCTCCAAGAACTCACAAGACGAAAGATGTTTTCTCACAAGAATTATGCGTCAATAATATTTTCTTTTTATCTACATACATATACGAGCAGAGAACTGCTGTGCTAACCTTTGCAATATTTCATATTTGAATAGAGAGTATTGGCGTCCACCACTTCAAAATGTATTCAGACACTGAGAGCGGAACTTATGCATACGAAAAAATGTCAAAGTTTAAGCACACACATACCTACAATATTATGTATGTACAATCGGAGTGGTGCCACCCTCAGCGGAAATCTGTAAAATTGGTACTAAAATGATCATAAAACCCATCCTGTCAAAGTATCTTTCAAACTATGAATGTTGATTTACATTTTTTTTTAGTCGTCCGTGAACGGATGAGGAATTGAACCTTTGGATGATGTTTTTGGTTACGGGAAAGTTTCATTTTTCTGTTTTCTTTTATAGCAATAGTCCTGCAATCCATATTTTATGTATCAATTCGAAAGACCGAAGAGATAGTTTTTGAACTCTTTCGCTTCGTCTTTATGGTCATATTTGGTAATACATTGCAGGCCGTCTAGCATGGGACGGATGAAGTAAGAAACTTGAACGTTAGCCAATCATTCGTTGAATATTTTGTAGTAATGTTGTTACTTTGTAGGGAGAGGAACTTTTATGAGGACGTTTATCTTTCTGCGACCTTGGGCACTCACCAGTAGGCAGCAGGAGATGTTATGTATTTCCCATTCCTGTGTTGTAAGATTTTATGTGAAAGGACAATTGATGAGGTGCTCTGATTTATGATAGCTATTTGCGGGGGTGTTGATTTGGCTGTGTAGACCTTGAGAATTTACATAGACAGATGGTTTGAATGGTATACTTCTGAAATACTTCAATAAAATAAGTAGATATATATGTATACAAGGAGAGATTAACTTTAATTTTAACCTGAAATCGAATACGGCGCATTTAAAAGGGACTTTATTATATTCAAATGGTGTCTCCTTCCAAACTAAGGTCAAGAAAACTGAATTTGGGTTAAATTGTGTTTCATGTGCAGATAATATCGTCTGATAAGATATGATAGGCGCGATGTTAATTATTCTACGAAAAAAAAAAAACAAAAAATCAAAACAAAAAAAAATGTCAAGGATTTTTCTGGTTTAACTCATAAATTTACGCTAGTGTTATAGTAATTCGCTTTGGAAATGGTCGGAGTGGAATAGACTTGGTTTCAGATATATGCAGACGTTTCAAAAAAATTCCATACATTCTTCTATATACTCAATGGATTTGAGTATGAATCAAAATTTACAAGCGGGTGACTGAAAACAGAAGTGTTCCGTTTCTACCTTCTAGGTCAGAAACTCTAAAAATAATATCGAAAACCAGGAGGTTAAGCTTCAAAAGACCAACGAAACTCATATGAGAGTACGAAATGAGACGAGGTCGGTACAAAATCGGTTATGTAGAATGCACGATGATGATCTCTCCATACTTAACGGACACCGACTGCGATTCTAGGCGAATAATAGCCCCCACAGGGGGTGCCTGCCTATTCGATAAAATTTATTTCGCAAATCTTTTCCGTATTTATTGAAATAAATTTTTTATGTCACGCGATAGTTGTTCCGCAAATTTTCATTCAGTCTTTCATTTACCGCGCAACGTGCTAATTTAGTTTTGCTTTTCCTGAGCTTTCCCATTTCGCTGATGATTAGGCAGCAATTTGTTGTTTTGAAAGAATTTATTTCGCTAACTGTTAGTTTTTTTTCCATCACTTGATTATCTACCTTGTCGCAGTGTGATAGCTTATACTAGCCCTCAAGACGCTTGGAATCGACATCGGGGACGTATCACGTCCCAAGCGGTATCGCCGCAACGATGAGCGATTCACTTGAAGAGGCTCGAAGTAAAACTAAAAGATAATCATCCTACCTAGTCTCTCCTATCCTTCTTCCCCACCCCTCCCCCAACTCTTCCCCCTGGGCTGGATCAAGGTGTCAACCGTACCGTGCCGAGGATCAGCCTGGCTGAGGGCCCAGGACAACCAAAAATAGCTCAGTCGCAAACGGTGTATCCAGAGACAGCGGGCACGCTCTGGTATCAACTGCCTTATCTGCATAATGCGGGGCTCTGTGCAGACTGACCACCCTTTCCCTAGCTACTCGTGGGACCAAGATTTCTAACAAACACAAAAAACCAGACCTTGAGGCCGGGCCTCAACAAAAAAACCGGGAAACAGCTGACATCGTCGGCAGCTCTAAAAGCACTACACGTGTGGAAGAGCATCTGCAGAATCTCTGCATTGACGATTCCGTCAGCGAGTGCTCCGTGCTGTCGGACGAACTGAATAGCGCTACACCCACGTGCAGTTCAGCTCCTCCATCTCTTCCCAAGCTCACTGACCAAGAGAGGAAATCGCTAAGTCGTGAGACTAAAGCGGCTTTCCGCATCCTTGACCGACTAGGCAAAAAGACGGAAAAGGAGTGGAGTCAGCAGGAGCGGGAATCCCACGTCTGGGCAACTGACATTGCCCGACAGTTCAGCAAGCTAATGAAGCTAAAGCCTCTGCGGCACTTCGCTACCCGTGGGCAACGCCACCCAACCACCCGTGGCACACGCCACCCTTCCACCCGTGGCTCACGCCAGTCCTCCACCCGGGGCACTCGCCAACCCACGAATCAGAGAGTGAATCCCTCTCCTCGAAAGTATCGCTCCCACGCTAACGACACACCGAGTCGATCTGGTTTACCAAACCAAGCTGGGGGCCAGTCCGTAGTCGCGATAGACTCTGCGCCCAAGAGACGCAGGTCCCTAGATGAAGAGTCCAACGCCTCGAAGAAGACAAAGAGCTCAGTGAGCTCCAAACCCTTCTCCGAGACGGTCAAGGACAGCCTCGTCGTCGCGATAGTGGACCTGTCTGACGAAGAGGGGAGGACCTCCTACGATAAGTGGAGGCTCATTGAAGGCAGAGTGATGAACTGCCTTTACGAGCGTATACCAACTCATCCCAACTCTCCACCCACCTTTAAAGACGCTGGCTGGCATCAAGGCTTTGTTAAGCTGATCGCATGCGACGATCAGAACTCGGTCGACTTCATCGCCGCTGCCATTAGCAGCATAGGTGAAATCTGGCCAGGAGCCAAGCTCAAGGCGGTAGAACGGAGCCAAATCCCCCACAGGCCGAAAGCGAGGATCTGGGTTCCACTCGAACCGCCCGAGCCAGCAAAAGTCCTTAGCCTGATTGCCTACCAAAATCCGGACCTACCAGTCAAAGACTGGAAGGCATTTGAGGAGCCACCGAGCTCGGATAACGACACCAAGAGACCTGGCCGCTCGCTAGTCATCTCTCTAATCGCCAAATCAATACCTCTACTCCGCGCGAACGAGTTTAAGATCCGTTGTGGTCTGAAGGTAATTGATGTAAGGCTTTTCACGGCGGACCGTAATAGCATCGCAGGTCCCTCTAACTCGGCGACTCCCGCCCTCCCCCGCGTTGTAATCCATGATGATGAACCATCATCCCCCGATGACCAAAACACTACCGTCGTGGAGAGGTCCGTATCAGCTCAACTGATACAGATTAATCTCCACCATTCTTCCTTAGCATCCGCTAACCTGTTACTTCGCCTCAGTGAACGAGGCTTTGACATCGCCCTGATCCAAGAACCTTGAATAAGAGATGACACCGTCATAGCATTAAGGGCCCCAGGATATACGCTATACCACGCGAAGAATGTAGGTAGAACCCGAGCTTGCATTCTTCCTAAAACCTCCTTAAACCTAACTTTTCTTCCCCACCATAGCACAAGAGACCTAGTAGTAACGCTGCTTAAATCAAAAAACACAACCATCTGGCTGGCGTCAGGATACCTACCCTATGAAGACCCCGAGTCTGCTCCATCCAAGGAAGTGGAAGAAGTGGTAGATGAAGCAAGGAGGAGAAGAGAAGCCATCTTATTGGGGTGCGACACCACCGCGCACCATGATCTATGGGGAAGTACCGACACTAACCCTCGAGGTAGGTCTATTTTCGAGTATTTAGTATGCACCGACCTAGTTGTTTTTAACAGAGGAAATAGTCCTACTTTTATTACCAAGACCCGGCAAGAGGTGCTTGACGTCACCTTTGCTTCCCAAAGTATCTATCCTGCAATTTCCAACTGGACTGTATCTGACAGTCATTCGTTTTCCGATCACCGCTATCTGGAGTACAAACTGGAAATCTGTCACAGTACCGCACCCTTGGTCTTCCGCAATCGACGGAAAATCGACTGGTGCTTACACAATAAATCCCTCTCTGCTAAACTATCCAATCAAGTGTACACTACACCAACTACACAATTGGAATTAGACAAGCTAAACACCGTTCTAACTTCTGCACTTAATACAGCTTTCATCGAATCCTGTCCGACCACAAGAAGAAAGGTGGGCAATCGTCCCCCATGGTGGAATGCAGAACTTAACAGCCTTCGCTGCATAAGCAGGAAACAATTCAATAATGCCAAACGAACAAGGCTACCACTGGACTGGGAGAACTACAAAGAAAGTCTGAAGAACTTCAAAATAGAGGTTCGAAAAGCTAAACGCAGATCCTGGCGCGGTTTTTGTCAGAGTATTGACAACACGTCTCAATCCTCTAGACTGCGAAAAGTCCTCTCCAAAACACCAACTATACCTAGTGTCCTTATGAATCCCAATGGATCCTGGGCTGAATCGGACGAAGCATCGCTCAACCTGCTCATGGACACTCACTTCCCCGGCTGCATGCCTACCCCCAACGATGATCGCTCCCTGGTAAATGCTGCACGCCCACAGGCACCTCCTCATCTTATCAGCGAAGAAAGTTTCGAACCATTCAAATCCCCGGGACCGGATGGTGTTTTTCCGGCCCAGATTCACACGGCCTTCAATATAGTATGGCAGTATCTTTCCTGCATTCTGAAGGCTTGTCTTGAGCTCGGAACAACACCAACTGCCTGGACCGAGTTAAGAGTGGTCTTTATACCCAAAGCAGGCAAGACATCGCACACCCTCCCAAAGGACCTAAGACCTATTAGTCTAACGTCCTTCCTTCTCAAGATTCTGGAAAGAATTCTGGACCTACACATCAAGGCCACTATTGATAGCACCCTACTATCCATGTCACAGCACGCCTACCAAAAAGGTAAGTCTGTGGAAACGGCTTTGCACTCCATCATCCACCCTATCGAAAAATCACTCTCAACCAAAGAGTTCACCCTAGTGTCATTTCTAGACATAGAGGGAGCCTTCAACAACGTTGAAACAAATTCGATTACCAGTTCCTTACGGAGGCTCAACATCTGCGAACCCATCTGTTGTTTCGTAGAACACATTCTAAAGAACAGGGTGATAACAGCATCCTTCGGAAGTAGTACTGTCAAGCGACATGTACATCGAGGCACCCCTCAAGGGGGTGTACTGTCTCCACTATTGTGGAATTTGGTGCTCAACGAGGCCCTTCTAATGATCGAAAAAACTGGATGCAATGTTATTGCCTATGCAGATGATGTCGCCATTCTAGCAACAGGCAAATACCCGCAGACGCTGGCCGATGTCATGCAGTCTGCTCTCAATGAACTGCTCAGATGGACCGATAAATGCGGCCTCTCCGTTAACTCGACGAAGACCGAGCTAGTTCTATTCACAAGAAAACACAAGCTACCTGACTTCACTCCGCCTAAGATAAGGGGATCCACCCTCAAGCTTTCAAATAGTGCTAGCTATTTAGGCCTAAAGCTTGACCGCAAGCTAATTTATAAAGAGAATGTCGTCGAACGGGCCAGGAAATCGCTGGCCGCTCTATACATCTGCAAGAAAGCAGTAGGCTCCACCTGGGGCCTTAAACCAAGCATCATGCACTGGCTATACACGTCGGTCATTAAACCGATTCTCATGTATGGAGTATTGGTATGGTGGCCCGCCTTGGAGAAGAAATCCAACCTATCCATAATGGAAAAAACTTAGCGAGTTGCATGTCTCAGTATTACCGGTGCACTGAGAATTTCTCCCACAGCGGCGCTCCAAACCATGCTCCATCTGCTTCCGATTGACATCGTCAGTAAGCAATTGGCTGTCAGCTTGGCAATAAGACTGAGCGGCTCCAGGCAGTGGAAGGAGCAACACACGGGACATGCCAATATACTTTCGAAGCACCGTCATCTTCCCAATTCCACTGACCGTCTGCCCGCTGAATATGATTTTGACAAGGGCTACACGCACTCGATACCGGACAGAAGTGAGTGGACGCAACGCAATGTCCTTTACAACGAATCGCTATCAATCTTCACGGACGGGTGCAAAACCAAGAACGGAGTCGGTGCCGGTATCAACACCTGATATTGTTATTTATATCGACAGTCAGGCAGCCATCAAATCCCTCGCATCCAGCACTATGAGATCTAAGGCAGTGAAAGACTGTCGCATATCTCTTAACGAAATAGCTGGTCAGTACAACCTCACCCTTTGCTGGGTACCAGGTCACTGTGACATACCGGGGAATTGTGCAGCCGATAAACTAGCACGAAAAGGCTCCTCTGGTACAGATAGCATAAGCATCACCGACATCGAAGCGCCAGCGTCTTATGTTAAGTACCTTATTCAAATTGATGCCGAGAAAGTAGCCAATCATCGATGGCAACATCTAGACCAATGTCATACCGCCAGACAGCTCTGGCCGATACTCAATAAATCCAGGTCCATCGGACTCTTGAAGCACAAGAGAGGAACCCTCTCAAAAATAACAAATGTCCTCACCGGACACTGCGTCATAGGAAGACATGCCCAGAGATTAGGTATCCCTCACAACGACTTCTGCAGAAGCTGCAGAGATGAAGAGGAAGAAGAGACCATCAGTCATCTCCTGTGCGCCTGTCCTGCGCTCGCCAACATCAGGAAGGCCACTCTGGGTGAATACTTCTACAATGATTTTAATGATCTCGGCAACGCCTGCACGGCTAAAATTCTCGACTTCATTCAACGAAGCAAATGGTTCCAAGAGTAAGAGGGTGATCCACCCGCCTTACACATCGGCAGTACAATGGACCTACTTTTTGGTCTAAGTACATCCTCATCGAGGGCCGATCCTAACCTAACCTAACCTAACTGTTAGTTTCCGTTTTGCCAAGTCGTCGTTTACGTAATGGGCAAAATGATAAGAAATAAAGATAACCTTACTGTCGACGGTTTTGCATACGACTTGGTGCTGTGAACTTAGAAAAAAATATTCAGTATAATTGTAAAGGCCGCTTGGTTACCACCTAAGATAAAGGAGGGAGTGGAGAACCAATTGGACTTTCAAAAGCTAGGGAAAGAGATCGGCAATCTTATTACAGATTACAATAAAAGAATTTCTTGCGCTTAACGGACCACATCACTGGTCACATCGTGCTGGCCTTAAAGAAACAAGTATAAGAGTTACTACTTGGAGGAACAAGAAAGAAGAACTGCGCGCGTCGGTTGTCTTAAAGAGAATGAACAAACTTGGCTGACGTGGCACCTTCATGGTCATATGTCAAATCGAGTGAACTCATTCAGTGCTTTATTATTTTATACATATTATGAACGCGACCACTAAGTCGCGCTAGGTAGCTATTTATAAAAGTATAATACAAATGAAATATTAATTAAATTAATGCTACTGAGGATTTACAACAAGTACCTTTTTAGAGGTTATTTCGACAAGCGGTTGAGGACACTGCTCTCTTTTTCCAGTTAATAGTTAGTTAAAATAAATTTTGCTTACTGCATTATAAATGAGATAAATGCATTAATATAAATTTTAGATCTTTCTTTTTGGTTTGGCCTACTTTAACACTAATGTTGTATATGCGTACTATTTAAACGCTTTCCTCAATAATACATCTTTTGAAGCTAAATGCATTCATGGTATACCTAAGTGCATTCATGGTACTCGTACAATACTGCGAACCGCGTTCTCGATTCAAAATGATTTTAGTTTCTTCTTCACTTAGGATACTTTTCTGGAAGAATCTTATGCGGAATTCCTTTAAAATTGGGCATATTGCGAGGAACTGAAACACATCCTCCCATGTTTCCATGGTGGAAAGGTCACACAGAATTGATAGATCAGGACAATGTGGTACAAATTTCAATTTTAGCAACTCTTCACGCGATTTAAAATTGTGCTTATTTTCTCAACTAAATTAGAATGTAGTAAGCACGTTTTATCCCGAAGGTGATGGTTCCACTTGCTGTAGTAGCACATGTACTGAGACGGCTGAGCTTCGTTGACATATTTATCATACATGTCATGGCCTATTTCCTCAAATAATGCGCCGAATTGACTTCTTAGAAAAGACGGTTACTCATCGAATCTATCACGCAGGCTTAGTCCACAATTAGATGCAAGACGTTCCCACTCCCGTACACAAATTCCTTTCTTCCTCACAAGTACATACTTAGCACAATTTGTTGGTAACCTTTCATCTTCCATCGACTATATGCTCGTAGTTTAAATGCATTTATGGCGTTTCCAGAAACAAAGGTGGCCTTCCAGTTTCAAGATATAGCACGTAGTTCGACATGTTGCTTGGTATTCGGAATATCCATTTGAGGAACAAATGAAGAAACCTCTCTACTGCTTCAAAGATGTATATCTAACCCTACATCCATGCAAGAGGATCGAGATTACAGTTGACCAATGTTTGCTTTAAGACGGTCCTCGGAGAATTTCTCTTTAACGATTTGAGTAAAATATCTACAAAGCCACCAAAGCCATTTTAAAATTCATATCGAATTCGGGATGATTTAGAGAGGCGGACCAGCAAAACGACTGATCTCAGCAAATCTCTTCTCCCAACCCACAATGCAATGGATCAATAGACATCCAAGTCATGGCTGTACTTCAATATAGATAGATAAACCTATACCCATTAACATAACCTAACTTAAGAAACATAGCCCCGGGTTGAGAACAAGGTGAAGAAGAACAGTACGTGACATGGTTTTATCCACTAAATATTGTGCAGGAATCGCATCAACTCTCCCCTAGGAGAATATAGTTATGTATTCTTAAAGTAGACAAAAGCCTAAATGGTCCGTGATGCTAAGACTTTTATTCTTTGCACAAAAGGTCAAATCGCCCTTCGGATACGGCACTAAACTGTAGGTCCCTTCCATTCGTGTGAAAAATATGATGCTCACAACATGAGTGGTTGCGAGAAGCTAGGCCTTGGCACTTAAAAAGCTGTTGCGCCAAATATTTATTTTTTTTTGTTAAAGGTCGAAAGATTTATAGCGTTTGCGGTATTACTTGGTATATAGGCCAGAAAGCAACAACCCAGCTTTGCAACCGCAAGTGTGTGAAGTGCTTTAACGTAGGAAGGATTACTTAGATTAAATTGATGAAAAAGTTTCTATTTGCCATGTGTATAGTTCCGCACCTTCGTTAGATCAGCGATTGCTGGAATCGTAACTTTTTTTTCTGGCAGAACCCACCAAAAATCACCGTTGTTCGCCGGCAATATTGATAGTCCCGCCAAGCTTTCTGTATTCCTTAGCATTTTCCTACAGCTATAGCTTTCAGATCATGATATTCCGAGGCTGTCTTCTGCCCTACCTTTAAATACCTCCTATCTGCACCAATGCGTCAAGAAGCTGCTGTACCTTATACCTCATACCCAAACTTATTTTCCACAAATTTAACTCTTCGTTTTGCCTAGTACAAAACTGTCTGGATGCCACTGCCTACCACAGTCATTAGTGCAATCAACCATTGAATAATGAACAAAATTGACTTGTTAGCCTTTTGAGAAATTCCAACACATCCTTTGGCATAATTTCTTTGTGATATCCCAAAGATAAGACAAATGATTCTCAATATTCGTCTAAATTATGATTAATGATGGTTAATGTTTGAGCTAGGGTGGTCGGCTACTAGGAGGTTGTGTGGAATTTAAGAGGGTGGAACCATTTTTTGGCGAAATAACTTTGAAGGAATTAACTTTCTTTATGATGGTTGTCCATCAGAGGAATTTCCATTGTGTGTAGTTCAGGTGATTAAACGGTGCAAGAAAGATTTATTATCCCGAGGATGATAATTTATTCATTTTAAATGGTTCTGAATATTGTACTAAGCTACGTAGATAGCATTGGAGTACATATACACGCTTACACCCACGCGTTGCTATTGTTGTAGATCAGATAGGATCTTGATTATGTTCATAAGAAACTCACTCGGATGTCGCTTAGAATGATGATGTTTCTCTGTATAGTCTGCGCGCCGGGCAGGGGTCAGGGTTGAAAAGGATCTACGATTTGAATGAAGGAACTTTGTAATGGTTTGTGGAAGGAAAGTATGTGTAAGTGATTAATTACTGGACTCGTTTGAGGTAGGACGTTTTAATTTTCTCTGCTGTCTTTTCTTTGGTGGTCTTGAAGGGATATTAGGGTGGTTGTGATAAAATGGAATGAGAATGGGTGATGATTTAGGACTATCTGCTAGAAGGTGGTTTCAAGATTACTTTTTTTTTGTTTTGGACTTTAAACTAAGTATTTTATTTCATATTTTTATTTGTTCTCAGCCCCATTATCAGCCTGAATTGATACTGGCATTAAAACATAGTATTAGGACCAAAGTTGGTATGTCAAAGCAATGAGAAGCTTTTGATGTTAAAAATGTTGCAAACAATTTCAAAAATGTAAATTTATAAGTCTTTTTATTAATCGCACTGGCCTCCGTTTAACACTAATATTATGGCGTGCATATAGAGCACGAAGTGGGAGTATGTACATATTTACATATGTACGAATGTGTATACATTCATTTTATTTTTTTTGTTTCGGCTTAGGAAGAAAGAAACCTTACATAGGCAGTGAAGTTGCACTTCGGCTCTTGTGCCCCTAAGCTGCAGTGAGGTTGCAGTAAGGTTGAAATCTGGATGAAGTGCGTTATAGTGCGACTGCAATGCGGATGCACTGCAAAAGGAGTGAGGATACAGTGCCCCCACAGTACGGCTGCACTGAAGCTGCAGTGAGGCGGCAGTACGAATGCAGTAATTCTGTAGTGTGGATGCAGTTTGGCGGCAAAGCGACTACAAGTAAATACAAAGTGATTACAATTCATATGAAACTGTTCGTATGATACCATCTCTCTTATGATTATCCCACATTCTATTAAAACGGGCGTGAAATTGTGGAATGAAAATTCGTGTCAGTGAGCTTATTTTAAGAATATTCACACCTTTATTGCTTCGAGTTCTTAGATGCCTACCTACATGTGATTTATTATTCTAATTCTTATATTTTGTAAAAGGTTTCATTTTTATCGGTGTTTCTCAGACTGTTACACTTTTTCGCTGGGTTAATTGATTAATTAATTGATTCGCGCACCGGTTAGCTAACTCGCTAAACATTTTGGAAAAAAAAGAATAAGCCGGCGACCGCTTCTGCGACCGTATCGAATGTGAAATGTCAAAAAAAAAAAAAAAAAATACACGGCGAAAAGAAATGCAACAGCACAGCAGGTTTAGTGCTATTCGCTACCGGTTGCTCAGTTAGGGTGGGTTCGTTTCGGAAAAACTCGATCACGATGGGGTAAATGTTAACACGAAGAAAAATGTCGATAGAAGAGATGAATACAGGTAGGGTGAGAGGAGTTGAAATTATTTAAATTAAAGTGGGCGCCACGGCGTCTTTTAGAAGGAAGACGACGAAACCTTTGGGAGGGAAAAAAAGGTGGGTGGTACAGTGACGCTGAAAAGTAAAAAAAAGGTCCATAACACAAAAAAGAAGCAACAATGGTTTACCACTTTATAAACGCACCTCCAGGGCGCGGCGATTTATTAAAAAAGAATTTAGGCAGTCACAAAGGCAAGATGAATTGAAAAAAAGGATCGATAAAAAAACCAATTAAGGGAAAAAAAAGATCCACACCGGTTAATATGGTTTGTATCGTCGTTAAGGGAGTGACCCGTTACGCTCGGTTCCGAACTCATAAAATCGGATCAGTTACCGGTCGCGAGTCCCGCTTTCACCGGGAAAGAAAACAGCGGAACGGAAATCTACCGAATCACAATAAAAACCTTGCTACACCAAAACAAATTAAAAAAAAAATACGAAAAAGAAACTACACAAAACTTATCTGTTTTTTTTTTTTGTTTTTGGGAATATCCTTGTTTTATCCTCCTCCTATTTCCTTCGTTCCATTCTGACAAGTGGTATCCTTTCTTTAAGTTTTTGAGTCCTCTCGTCCTGTAACTCCGTCTTGTCACACCTTTCCTTTTTCTTTTATCTTGTCCTCTATGTCAAAACACTTCTCTCTTTAAACTTCCAGTCAATCCACTGTTTATGAATTCGCCCGAGTTCGACTTTTCCCCCTATCCGATCTGTTCAGTTTGACAACTTAGGAACCAAAAGTGAGAATTGCTTTGTAAAATAAAACCAATTACTGTGGGCAGTCTTCCACCACAAATAAAAAGAAAAGTGTGACTTATGAAGGTTCGTTGCAGGACGAGCCCTACAACGGCCATTCTGCGTTAAACAGTGCTAATAAAGAAGGAGAACAAAACAAGGAAACAATAAGTAAACTAACGCGATTCAAAATAATCTATTCGGTGGAATTCCGCGCAGATTTGGGGATAGGGGAGCGAGCCTTTAACGTTCCACTCTATACAATAAGTCGACGGTTAGGGTGGGCTCTCGGCCATTGATGGGTCCGGTCCGAACTTTCCTCAGTCTATGGCAGCTTCTCGTCTCCTGTCGGTGTTTTAGTATGTTTAATGGGTTTATGTTGTTGATGTTGTATGTTACACCACGCATTGGTTATTATGTTGTTGGTGTTTTATGTGTGTAGACTTGTGAACTCTCTGGGCCCCTCGCCCCTCCGATGATACGTATTGTTGAGTCTTCCGTTGTTGGTGTCCAATGCGTTTTGGTTATGTTAATGCGTAATGTGTACACGCTGTTGTTGTGGTTAAATCTGGGACCGCACGTCCCATCCTCTCGCAGGTGTATCGCAGTCGTGATGTTTTGTATTTCGTGTTGAGTAGGTTGTATTCGTTGTCAAGATGGGGTTAGCCAAGGCCAAGAAGCATTGTACGGGTTCTAACTCCTCAATAGTATTATCCTTTACATATGCCTCTTGACCATCGGATCGAGGTACCTGATTTCAGTGGTGGTGTAAGCGCTTAACGGAGGAAACCGTGCCCAAGAATGCAAGGCTGGGGGTTAAACCAGCCGCGAACGAGCTCCTTCAGATGCACAGGCGAGGTCTGTCGTATCATAGCCTTATCCTGGTAAATCGGCTCTGCCAGGACGAATCTCTCTTCGGTACTACTCGTGGGACCACATATGAATTCTCAAAATAAAAACAAAAAATTAAAAAACGTGGAAAAAAATAAAAAAAATAAAAATTAGCACCTCATCGGAAGATGAGCTGCTGGCTTCAAGCCAAGAAGCCACAGGCAGTGTAGCAAGTACCAGCCAAAGTACTCTAACAGTGTCTCAACCCTCTACCTCCTCCTCTGTGGATGCCGCCAAGGATACTACCAAGAGTACTCCCAAGCAAAATCCACAAAAAAAATGCACTAACCTCCAACACAAACACTACTTCGAGAAGGCCGTCTTCATTCTAAACAAGATCGCCAAGAATGAAGAGGCAGGCACTGTCACTGAACGTGACCAGGCAGAGAAGTTGAGGTACCAGGCTGTTGTTGAAGACTACAACAAGCGCCAGGTCGCCAAGACGAGTCTTAACACCCAACAAGAAGCCTTGAAGAGGAACCGATCTCAAGAAGAGATGGCTCACTCCAGCAAACGCAGCAAAGTCGAAAGCGGCGTTGCTAAAAGGCAGATCAAACAACCGGCAAAAACCACCACCTCCACCACACAGAAAAGCAGCACTGTTGTTATTTCCTCACGCACCATCAGCGAAGTGGTCAGGGACGATCTCCAAGTTGCTCTGGTAGATGACCTTTCTACCAGTGGCAAGTCCATCCTGAAGGCATGGGGGGCGATCGAAGCCAAACTCTCGCAGATGGTGCTTGACTACCTCGCGGAAAAAGAAGGCGGTCCTGTACCCTGGTTCGACCCAGCTGAGGTCGTTAGAGGGTATAGGGTAATCAAATGCGAGGCCAGGTTCTCGAAGGATTTCCTTGGTGAGTGTGTCGCTAAGATAAGCGACGCATGGAGCGGCTTGAAGATCAAGCTTATCCCAGCCAGAGACATCCCTTGAAGACCGAAGGCTCGCATCTGGTTGCCGACTATGCCAATAGACAGCGAACAGCTAATTCGAGGTCTTAAGCGCCAAAATCCTGCGGTCCCAATGGATTTTTTTTTTTTTTTTGCCGAGAGTAGGTGAAAAATCTTCTAAAGACACCATAAGGCCCGACCGCGCGTGCTTATGGTAGTGTGAGATTTTTACTCACTAAAAAAAACACCTCTCTTCAAAATTATTACTACAACTAAGTCAGAGCTTATCCAGCAGTTTTATTTTCGCTTACGAGAATCGTGATTATAGAAAAAGAGGTTCGTATGTGATTGAAAATAAATGTAGCACTTAAGACAGGTTAAATTCCAATGAAAGTTCCTGCCCTTTTCACGACCTTCATATGCTATGACGCGAGGTCAAAAGGTTTTATCCTTTGCAGACGACGAATTGAATTATTCGCGTCAAGTAGTTGAATGACGGTACGGTTACAATGGCCGTGAACACGATCTTTGTGCGCGTACGGTATTTGAGCCGAGTTAAGATATAGAGGTGATATATCCACTTTTTTATAGACAAAGTTGACGTGAGTAGATTTGCTTTCATTCAGCACAATACGCCAAGAATTCGTCCAAGCGTTGACTTTATTAATAGCATGTTGCAGCTTTCCAGTTGCTGCTTCAATGGTATCGCCTAGTCAATATCGCCGTATCGTCCGCAAACGTGGCGACGACGCAGTTTCTTTCCTGTGGGATGTCACGCGTGTAGAGTACATATAGAAGCTGGCCAAGGACACTTCCTTGTGGAACTCCGGCTGCAATCTCCTTGAAGTCAGAGTAATCTTTTCCGTGCTTAATACGAAAGAGTCTCTCGGTGAGATACGATAGTAGGATTAGAAAGAGTTGCCGTGGCAGTAGTCGTTGCAATTTATACTCAAAGCCTGCGTGCCAAACCTTATCGAAAGCTTGTGAGACGTCAAGAAATACACCACAACAAATCTTTTTTTCTTCCAGAGCTTTCTCAATCACGTCAGTTATTTTGTGGACTTGGTCAATTGTAGAATGTTTAATTCTAAATCCAAACTGATGGTCAGGAATGAGACGTCTTTCGTCGATTACGGCCTGTAGACGTTTGGAAAGAAGTTTTTCAAATATTTTTGAAATAACCGGCAATAGGGAAATAGGCCGATATGATTTCTTCTCATTTAGCGGTTTACCTGGTTTCGGGACTGTTAACTTAAGTATGAAGACGTTTTTCCGAATTTTAATCAGAGCGTTTATTAAGCGTAGCTAAGACAACGATAGGATAAAATTTCCTAAAATTTATAGAGATTATAATAAAAGAAGGTTTTAATGTACAAAAATCTTACGTTTGATATTAAAACTTAAAGTTAACTACAATTTTTTTTACTTTATTAAATTAAGTAACCTGCTTCCATGCAGTTCGACTGCTAATTAGAAAAGAAAATGGCTTTCCTTTGCTACGGCGAGTGACGGTTGAAGGGAAATGGTTAGATTGATGAAATGTTCAGAAACCTTTAGAAATTGAATATGCGCCATCTACTCAACAGTAGCACCGATGTTGCCAGGTTCCTCAACAGGGACCATTATAATCTCGGCGATTTTCCATTGCCTCGGAACATAAAGCAATCTGAACGAAGCGTTGATCAAATAGAGTAATTTGATAATAGCTTTATTCGGCAATTCCTTGGCTACCTGCGCCGTTATCAAGTCGTGACCCGGAGCTTTTTTTGTCTTTAAATTTTTAATCACTTCCCTCAGTTCAATCAATGCAACTTTTTTTACTTTAAGGTTGTCAGATGTCGTGACTGGGGAGTCGGGCGTTAACGAAGGGCCATCGAACGGCTTAAACGTTTCCTCTAAGTGCAAAGCAAAAAGTTCTGCCTTTTCTTTGTCGCTCTATCAGAAGGATGATAGGCGTGATAACCAGCGTAGCCTCTTATCTTTATTTGCGATTCCCTTGTTAGATGGGTTTCGGAGATCAAACATATGTCGATATTTTCTCTTATTAGAAACATTTCTAATTCGTTAGATTTTTGTAAGAGTTCATTTGCATTCTTACTTAGATTTAGATATAAGGTTAGCTATACAAAAGCTTTCGACGTTACTAAGACGTTCGAGAATTCGTTTGTTAACTTCACATTGTTCTTCGAACTTAGCGTAGATGCAGTTCAGAATTTCATTCAACGGATCAGAGGGTGGGCCGTCGTTTCGTTTGGTTGCTTTGACTGCAGCCTGAGAATACGTCAGACGTACGGGGATCGCTGGCTTATCCGAGGTTATTTTTCGTTCAGCCTTTTTAGTGGACGACTTTGACGTACGTTTAATCGGCTCCGAAGGCTGGTTGACTGCTGTAAGAGTCTGCCCTGCTGATTCAAGCGTCCTTTTAGTCGGCTTAGTAGTTTGAACAATTGGTTTACGAGCCCGCTCAGTCTGCTTAGCAATACGTTCTATCGACGATCGGCGTTGTAGACTTTTTCCGTCGCATCTGTAGTTCCTTAGCGACTTCGCAACCGCGATAATTTGCTGGGTGCCTTCCCTTGCAGTTAACGCAAGTTGCTTTTTCATCTTTGCTCAAACTGCAATTTTCCGAAGAGTGTTTTCCAGCGCACTTAACGCAGCGCGGCTCTTTCCGACAGTACGCCTGTGTATGGTTAAATTCTTGGCAACGCTTACATTGAGGGATGGTCTTCGTGTTGGCACGTAGAGGCTCGATTTTATCGACCATACTCATGATTTTTTTTTTTTTTTTTTTTTTTTTTTTTTTTCCGAGGGTAGGTGAAAATCTTCAACAAGACACTATGAGGATCGACAGCGCGTGCTCATAGTAGTGTGGGATTCTTACCCACTAAAAAACCTCCCTTCACAACAGACTTGTTTTTATTTTTACTACAACTAAGTATTCGACTTATCAAGTAGTTTTCGTTTCGCGAAATAATGACGTTTTGCAGGTACCTTCCCATTAGAAGTTCCTGCCAGCTCCGCAGTTTAGACGCGGTTACTTATCGCGCTAGGTCTAAAGGCTTGGTTCTTTGTAGACGGCGCAGTAAATTTCTTTCTTCCAAAAGTTGGAGGACTGTAATATTTACGTGACTTTCTAGTCGACTTCTATGCTTTCTCGCGTAGGTTTGAATTTCGTCTTCGATTGTTTTAATGCCAAGGTCTCTGTGGATATCGCTATTTCTAATATACCATGGCGCATTTACAATACCTCTTAGCACTTTGTTTTCAAAAGTTTGTAAAATTTTAATATTACTTATTTTGGTACAACCCCAGAGTTGTATACCATATGTCCATACAGGCTTTAGCACTTGCTTATATAAAAGCAGTTTGTTATATATATTAAGCTTGGAATATTTTCCAAGTAACCAATACATTTCTCGATATTTGTTATCTAGTTCTTTGCGTTTTTTCTTAACGTGCGTTTTCCATTTCAGCTTTGTATCAAGTGTCATTCCAAGATACTTAGCCTCGTTTGCAAACGGGATTTGAACCGAGTTTGAAAAGATCGGCAAATTATTTATTTTTTTATAAGTAAAATTTACATGAGCAGATTTGGTCTCGTTGAGTGCGATTCGCCAAATCTTTGTCCATTCATTTACTCTATTCAAAGCTTCTTGCAGTTTTTCTGTAGTATCTTCGACCGTTTTACCTACTGTCAAGATAGCAGTGTCGTCGGCAAATGTAGCTAGCTCAGTGCCTTCTACTTGCGGTATATCACGAGTGTATAATAGATATAAGACTGGACCAAGAACGCTTCCTTGCGGCACCCCAGCCATTATTTCCTTAAAATCTGAATATTCGTTTCCACATTTGACGCGGAATAGCCTATTCGTAAGGTAGTTCTTCAAAATATTATATAGGTGCTCTGGCAGAACTTGTCGTAATTTAAACTTTAAGCCTTCGTGCCAGACCTTGTCAAAGGCTTGAGAAACGTCAAGGAATACGCTTGAACAAATATTTTTTTCTTCAAGTGATTTTTCGATTACATGCGTTATTCGATGTACTTGTTCAACTGTGGAATGCTTACTTCTAAATCCGAATTGATGATCAGGGATGAGATGCCCTTCTTCTATAACCGGCTGTATTCGCCTAACCAATATTCTCTCGAACACTTTGGATATAATTGGAAGAAGCGAAATCGGTCTATAAGAGGTTTTTTCATTCGGCGGCTTTCCAGGCTTAAGGACCATTATAACTTCGGCGACTTTCCATTGACTGGGAACATATTCTAGTCTAATCGCGGCGTTTATAATGAACAGAAGCTTAATTAGAGCTTTTCTTGGTAGTGCTTTAAGAACCTCTCCCGTAATTAGGTCGTATCCAGGAGCTTTCTTAGGTTTAAGTTTCTTTATTTCTTCCTTAAGTTCGGTAAGCGTTGCATTTCTTATCACGCTATTGTCTATATACGACGTATTTATATTTTCAATAAGTGCTTGTCCATCAAACGGTTTGAAAGTTTCTTCCAGGTGGGCGGCGAAAACTTGCGCTTTCTCTTTATCATGCCTGGCCCATTCGTCTTGATTTTTCCTAATTGGCGCGGCTTGAATTTGAGGTTTTTTAATACCTTTTATAGCCTTCCAAAGCGAATAGTTAGAATCTTTTTCTGCCGTTAAGCTTTCTAGGTAAGTTTGTATTTCATTATTCTTAAGGTCTTTAATAGATCGTTTTAGTGAGTTGCACAAACGGTTAAGATGTGCTTTATGTTGCGGAGCCCGAGTTTGTTGCCATCTTTTACGCGCTTTTCTCTTCTCCTTAATCATATCTTTTATTTCCTGCGGATAAATTTTAATGTAACTGGCCGGGGTTCTCTTTAGTTTGGGAGTATTCTTCCACGCGGCATCCTGTAAGATTTCGACGAAGCGATCTACTTCAACTTCAAGTTCATAGGGCGTTTTAAGTGATACGCTCAGCTCAATATTTGCTTCAATATCTTTTTTAAAGCCGTCCCAATTAGTTTTCGCGCCAGTTAATCTGGCCGGTCCTACTTTTTTAATCAAAGCTTCGCTTATCGTCATAATGATTGGAGAATGATCAGAGGAGAGATCAAAGCTTTCTTCAACTTTTATACAGTTGCTAGATATTCCTTTAACAACAAAGAAATCAATCAGATCTGGTATCTTATTTCTATCAGTTGGCCAATATGTTGGTTTACCCGTCGAGTAAAAATCACAACTGAATTGCATACCCGCATTATAAAGCTTTCTACCTTTCTGAGAGGCGTATCTTGAGCCCCAGAAGGGGTGTTTCGCGTTGAAGTCACCACCAATAATAAAATTTGGTTTAAGGAAGTTGAAGATGTTTGTGAAATCACTTTCTTCAAGTTTACATCGCAGTGGACAATATATAGACGAAATGTTGAAAGCAAAATGTCTATTTCGAACGCGTACCGTGCTTACTTGCATTGCTTCTAATTCAATTTTTATTTCCGCTGAGTGTTCGATATTTTCTTTTATAAACAAAGATGATCCGCCTCTGGCTCTTTCCGATGGGTGAAAGGCGTGATATCCGCTATATCCCCTTATCTTAATATTCGATTGCTTTTTCATATGAGTTTCACAGACCAAGCATATATCAATATCTTTCTCTCGCATAAATATTTCTAACTCGTCGAGTCTTTGTATGAGCCCGTTAGCGTTCCAAGTAAGAATTTTAAGCGTTACTTTCATATTCTGGTTGAAGTGCGCGTGTTATGAATGTTGTTTTCTAGTGCAACTAGTCTCTCGAAAATTAGTTTATTTGTTTTGCATTGCTCTTCAAGTTTCGCAAGAATTAGGGAAAAAACATTGGATACATGATCTTCTGAACTAGCTCTATCACTATTTTTCAATGTCGCAACTTGAGAAGGAGTTTTTACATTAAAGTTTGGACGGTTTCTTGCTTTGATCTCCCGTGAGTTGTCGGTCGTGTACGTACCCTTAACTGTCTTCGCCGCTTGAGCATAAGACTGCACGCCAATATTCGGGGATTTTGCTTCTGTTACCTTATCTCTATTACTTTCGGATTTTTTATCATTAACCGATCTTAAGTTAATATTGATGGACTTTCTATCTTTCGCTGCTTTTTTCGTAGCTATTTTGGGTCTGTTCTTGATTGGTTTCATATTCGGACGCATCGAATTTTTTAGCGTATCGCGGCGTTTTTGAAGCTCTTTCGCCACTTCGCAACCTCGATAGTTCGCAGGATGTTTTCCTTTCCTTTCCATTTTATCGAATGACAGCACAAAAAGCGGAAGTTTACGTTTCACTATAGGTTCTTCTCCACGCTCGGGTCGATTTCTCTCCTTTTTTAAAAGGTTCACGGCGTCGAGAATGTTATAACCTCTATTGCGCAAATCACCTATAACGTCTTCTTTAGCGCATGATGGGTGAAGTCCTCTAGCTACGACCCTCAAGGGTCTCTCAGACTTGTTTTCGTAAGTATGCCATTGAATTTTTTCGTTGTTAAGCTTTTGAGATACAGTCCGATAGCCCTTAGCGTTATTAACCTTGATTTTCCACGCATCGTTTCGCAAGGAAGTTATTTTAAATTCAGTAGCGATCGTTGTTTTTAAAATTTTCCTCAAAGAATTGTAGTCCGCAACGCCTGTAATATTTATTGGTGGAGGTGCGCGTTTGCTTTCAATTTTCTTATCAGATTTTGGCTGCGCTTTCCGATTAGGTTCGTGTTGTGGAACAATCTCGGGTGATGAGCCGGCCTTGCGTTTTTTAGATGGTCTTCGTTTAAGTATCCAATCCGTTTGGCGAGCGAGTTCTTCTTCGTCCGTACTGTAGTGATGGCTACCCAGAGAAAGCTCACTATGAGTATCCGTATGAGTTTTTAAAGACTCGTTTTGAACCAAAGAAACTTTATTCTCTGATTCAAATTTCTCAATTTTGCTTTTGAGCTCCCGACACAACAGCTCCATTTCGTCGAGCCTCTTACGGAGCACGGCGTTTTCCTTTTTCAGAGTACTCTCTTCCAAGGTTTGCGTTTCCCGAATTAACACATCCGGGTTTGCGAGACTTTCATTTTGCGCTTTAGGAGAAGTCTTTTGAGGCAGATATCTTTGTAGCCTTGAGCTTTTCCTAAATGGGTTTATTAAATTTTGGTGCAATAAATAGCTCTCCCCAGAATCCGTAGAGCATGCCTCTTGCGGGGTGGATTTTCCAGTTGAACCGGGCTGCCACCTGGGGTATTAATACCGTTTGTTGTGTTCATTGCATACAATTTTAGTACCGTAATCTAAAGAAAGACGGCGGGTTGACATTTTAGTCGCCTTTTACGACAGGCATGCCTGCCGTGGGTATATTCTGACCTCTAACCCACAGGGGGGGGATCATAACCTTGCTGAAAAAGGAAGAAGATGAAGAAAAGAAGCAAAACCAAAAAAAAAATAAAAAATTAGGTACACACTTTAGAAATATGTGCCATAATGAGGGAAAGATGTAACATGTAGCATGGCACTCCAAAATGTAGCAGTTTTGCTACATATGTAGCGAAAGTGACAACGCTGATCATAACCCTTATACTTCACTGCATTTCCACTGATCCGCCTGTGAGGTTTGCCTGTTTGACCTCAGAAAATATCGGCAGGCCTCCCGATTTTGGATCACTTCGTTACTGAAGCAAATGA
This sequence comes from Brachypalpus laphriformis, assembly GCA_945910035.1. Lineage (NCBI taxonomy): Eukaryota > Metazoa > Arthropoda > Insecta > Diptera > Syrphidae > Brachypalpus > Brachypalpus laphriformis. Next base: position 193,269,323 of record OX246754.1, on the reverse strand, counting down.
AATGCTGGTGTCGTTGCATTTGTGTGATCCATGCGCTTATCAGTCTGCCCATCCTTCGCGATGTTTTTAGAACGTTCACTGATATTGCCTTATTAACAGGGTTCAAATGATCTCTTCCTGGCCTACGGTAATACCAGCTGAGTCGTTAGCGCTCTATACTTTTTATACGATCAAGCTTTGCAACACCTGCTGTCATGCAGAGCATAATACCTATTTTTCTTACAATTATTTCTGTGAAATTCATTATTTTGAATACGATAAGCATATTTAAACTTTTGTTTTTCTAATATTAAAGTCAACAAAAGTTTTCTAAGAGCAAGTAGCAAGTATTTTATAAAAATAAGTACTGATTCATGGATAAAATTAGTTATACAAGTATATTCATATAAATTTATGCACATGCGCCTTAAAATAATAGTACTAGCCTAAACAGGTTGTGATATCCTTATTACTTTTAGTCGTAACTCGAGGAATGTACAATACTTGAACTGGGAAGTAAGTAAGTGCTGCAAGAGGTTCTTATTCTGGTCCAGGCAGACGGTTATGAAGAGTAGGCTCACCACTAAACAATTACTTTTGGAAATTGTAGTTGGTATAATTAGGCAAGGTGCTAAAACGGTGTTGCCTACGTAGTTTGTGATGTTCCTTTAGCCGGTCCTGGAGAAGTTGATATACCAGGTGTGATAAATGAGGACGCTGAAGTGGTGTATGTTGAGGTCGGTGAAGTGGTCGATAAAGTGAGCGGCGAAGTAGTTAATAAGGTGGTTGGTGATATTGTTGGTAAAGTTGTTGGTACAGTAGCTGCCCGGGTTTATATAACTCGTCCTGGTTAAGCTGGTGCACCCGGTTCAGAAGTCGGTGTAGTGATTGGCGAAGTGGTTGTCGAAGCCATCGGTGTAGTAGCCGGTGTAGTGGCCGATGTAGTCGTCGTAGGAGTTGTTGGTGATGAAGTTGTTGAAGTGGTAGTTGAAGATGTCCGTGTAGTGCTGGGTGTACTACTCGGTGAAGTGGGTGATGAAGTTGGTGAAGTAGGAGAAGTTGTCGAAGCTGATGAAGTGGTTGGTGAGGTGGTTGGCGAAGTTGTTGGTGGCGAAGTTGTTGGTGGCGAAGCAGTTGGTAAAGTGGGTGGTGAAGTGGTCGGTGTAGTGGTCGGTGTAGTGGTCGGTGTAGTGGTCGGTGTAGTGGTCGTAAGAGTTGCTGGTGAAGTGGTTGGTGATGTGGTTGTTGAAGTGGTAGTCGAAGTTGTCCATGCAGTGGTCGGAGAAGGTGTTGGTGAAGTTGGCGAAGTGGTTGGTGAATTGGGTGGTGGAGAGGTTGGTGAAGAGGTAGTTGAAGTAGTCGGTCGGGCTTGTATAAGCCCTTCAGAAGAAGTTGTTATACCCGGTGTGATAAATGAGGTCGTAGAGGGAGTCGGGTATCCTAACGAACTTTTTATAACCCGTTTTGCAAAACCAGTTGGTGTGCTCAATACAGTCGGTGCTGAAGTCGGAGAGGTTGTTGAAGTCGGTCCTGATGAAGTCGTAATACCCGGTGTGGACATTGATGTCGATGAAGTGGTCGGCGAGGTTGATGTAGCCTGTCCCGGTGAAGTTGTTGTTGAAGAAGTTGTTGTAGTTGGTCCTTGTGAACTTGTCGGCGTATTCGGTATATATTGTTTAACTGGTTTCGCCGTCTGCGAGGTCATTATAACTTGTTCGGGTGAAGTATTCACTATTAAAGTACCTGGTTTAGTTACGTTAGTTGACGAAATTATCTTAGCTTCATTTAATAAGGCTTCTATATTCGGTAGTGTTAAATAATTTGGTAAAGCGACGCCATCAGATTCTTGCGAAAAGACATAAACAACGCCGAAAATGCAAAACAAAAATAATATCTTCGAAAACATTTTAACAAAAACTACAAATTACTGAACTGATTTCAATATGCACGTGCGCTCTGTTTTATATACTAAATTTCGCTTGGGAAGCGTGGTGATTTTATTAAGACCTATGACATATTTTGAATTAAACGACTAATTCTATTGAATTAACTTAGAAAAGTACACAACTGGAATAGTGTTACAACTAGTATTTGATAATTTCAGCTGCTTACATATATTTTCTTTGTACACATGAAGTAAGGTTAAAGAGTTGCTTTCTTTCTTTACCGGAACACTTAGTGGGTACAATATGGGTTGTTCAAACATAATGCGTGAGGCATAAATACTTCCTCAGTTACTAAAGGCATTGTTTTAAGATTTCAATTATTTATTTTCTGTGTTTAATATTTTCCGCTTAAGCTTTTGGCAAATGTAATTTATGGTTGAAATTATGCTTTTAAGTCTTAATCGTAATAAAATTATTGAGTTAACGAAATATCTTTCCCCAGCCCGTAAATTAACATGATGCTTTTCATAAATGCAGCTCTCAATTTAGTTACATAAATGTTTGCTTTTACTCGTGTCAAGAATACAATTCGTCAGCGGAAAGCCAAAATGTTCTATGTACACATTTTTTCAAAAATGAGTTAATAATGCAGTTTTACTGCAGGATGCTCTTTCCGAATCTGAAATCCGTTTTGGTGTATCTTATTCTGTTTACCAGATGATCTATATCCCCTTTGTTCTAAGAGTCAAATTTTTAAAGGGAAAGTCATTCCAAATTGTTCGAAGAGACATGATTGTGTTGAAGAGAACAATTTTTCATATATCTTCAAGATTCAATAAAAAACCCAAAATGGTCTAAGTCCAATTAACAATGTGACTTGGACCAATTAGGAATTACGAGGGGCATTTCTTAAGTTCTGGGAATCGCTCTCTCAATTAAACAAATCGCTCCAGGAAAAATTGAATAGCACTTGGACATGTTCTTACGTGTTTGTTTGTCCACATAAGCTAGTAAGAGATCAATTTTATTTTTGTAGTCAAAGCGTACGGATGTTTTTTCACCACACTAAAGCTGAACAATGGTAGATGCTGTAAAATCGCAAAGGGCTATAATTTTTTTCTTATGGAAAGAGGAAGTAAAATCCTCCGATATTGTAATGCGTTCGCAAGGAGTATTTGGCAATTGCGCAGAATCGAAAAGTACAGTTTACCGTTGGGTTGCTCGTTTTAAGGCTGGAAGGACATCGCTGGAAGACGAAGCCCGTAGCGGCCGCCCAAGCAGCTCTGTCACTGAAACAAATATCGCTTCTGTGGATAACTTGTTGATAGAAGACAGACGAATAACCATTCGAGAGATTATAGCTAAACTTGGCGTTGGTGTGCGACAAGTTCATGAAATTCTGCATAATCATTTGGACACGTTAAGTGCCCCGTCTGTTGGACCGAAAACAAAAACTGAACCTAGTCGAAACTTGCCGTCACCTACAGGAGGTATTGTTCGTTGATGGGGACTCTTTTTGGCATCGGTTAATAACAACGGATGAAACCTGGGGTTCCTTTCTTTAATCCGGAAACAAAAAGATAAAGCTTTTATAAAAGAATTCCTAGAACCTTGGAAGCAACCCTCGTACATACGATTTCATTTCATTTATTCATCAATCAGAGTACGTATATCTCTTATAGACTATAAGTATAATTAAAATTATAATTGAACTAAATATGTACATTAACTCCTTTAATTAATATAAACAAAAACTTGCTATTAGTAAAGAATAAAACAAAAAATAATTACATAAAAAAAGTTAATGAAAAATAGCTTATACTGTTTGATTGGCAAGCAAACAAAGAATTCTAGATTTGAAAGTGTCACGCGTAAAATCACCGAAAAAGTCTACTTCAGAACAAATTGCATTAGCTTCTCTGATGCAACGCGATAATGGTTCATTACGACTATAGTTAGAGCGATGAAGCTGCTCGCGGAACAATAAGAGTTCACGCAACATTCTAGATGCAGAATGCAAATTAATAAATTGAAGTAACGGAGGGCATTAAATATGATAGGTTAAAAGATCACGGATAAACATAATGGAAAAGTATTTACGTCTTTTCTCAAGGGACACTAGTCCAATTAATTAACACCTAGCATTATAGGCAGGCATCTCTATAGGCCAGTTTAATTTATAAATAGCATGTCTGGTGAACTTTCTTTGAATCCTTTCTATCCTTTATGTTACAACAATATAGTATGGGCACCAGACAGAGCTACAGTACTCCAGGACAGATCTAACCAGAGATATAAACAGCGATTTCAATGAGTAGGGATCAGAAAACTCACTTGCATTTCTTTTGATAAAGCCAAGCATAGAATTTGCTTTGCTTATTACATAATCGATGTGGAGTGAGAACGTAAGCTGTGTATCTAAAATTACACCAAGATCTTTTTTACGATCTACTCTGTCAAGGCATATATTGTGAATGCTATAGTTAAATATAATAGGATTTAAATATCTATAACAAGAGAATGATTCGCATTTTGCTATGTTCAGATGCAGAAAGTTAATATTACACCATTCAACTAGTCTCATTAAGTCCTCATTAAGAAGTACACAATCGCGTACGGAAGCCACCAAACGATACAGCTTTAAGTCATCAACAAACAGTAGGCAGAGTGAATGTTTAAAAATTAGAGGGATATCATTGATAAAAAGTAGAAAAAGTAAAGGTCCTAAATAACTGCCTTGGGGAACGCCAGATGTAACAGTAATAAGAGTCGACAGGCACTGATCGATTTTCACATATTGCATTCTGTTAGTCAGGTAAGACCTAATCCATTTCAAAATATTAGAATGAAAACCCATACAAGATAAGTTATGCAAAAGACCGTATGATTCACCCTATCAAAGGCCTTGGCAAAGTCCGTAAAGATAATATCGGTTTGCAACCTTTTTTCAAAACCTGTGACTATGAAGTTTGTCAGAATAGATAAGTTTGTAGTCGTAGATTTACCGGAGACAAACCCATGTTGATAAACGGAAACGTATTCTTTAACGAGGAAATAAAGTTTATTATAAATAATTTTTTCGAATAACTTAGGAATAGTTGAAATTTTACAGACAGGTCTATAATTTGTAACATCTTGTTTGGAGCCAGATTTGAAAATTGGTGATATAAAAGATACCTTCCACTCGTTTAAAAAGCCGCCATTAGAAAGAGACATATTGAAAATATGAGTTAACGGCTTACCTATTGCGCTAGCACAACTCTTAAGCAGTAGGGTGGAAAATCATCAACCATCAAAATACAAATATTTGGCGCAACAGCTCTTTAAAGTGCCAGGGCCTAGCTTCTCGCTACCACTCATGTTGTGTGCGTTATATTTTTCACACGAATGGAAAGGACGTACAGTTTAATGCCGAATCCGAACGGCGATTTGAGAAGCTTTTTTGTGACAACAATACTCTCGGATGTTTGTCAGACGCTCGCGAGAGGAGGGACCGTGAAAAAACTTATTGGTATTTTCTGGGATTCGAACTTGGAACCTTATGCGTATTAATCCGACACACTAACCACTTACGCCACGGCGCCCACATCCGGTGGAATACCATGCGGTCCCTCTTTTTTATTGCAGTCTAGTAATGATAACGCCTTCTCCACCTCCATGACATCAACTTTAAGTGAACCTAAATCAAAGATTTCAGATACATTCGGTAAGCCTTCGGAAGAAGGAGAAATGGATGAATAAACAGATTTAGAGTGAGTGGCAAACATATTACAGATTGTGGATACATCACTACTAGTTGCTCCTGAGTAGCTTATACAATTTGGATATCCATTAGTCTTACGCTTGCTATTTATATAGCTCCAAAAATATTTGCTGTCGCTTTTCAATCTTGATTCGGCTGACAAAACGTAGTCACGATATACGAATTTATTGAGCGAATCAAATTCGCGCTGACGAACTAAGTAACAATCGCGAAACTCTAAATTCTCCCTGTTACTCCTATAAAGTTTATAAGCTTTACTTTTTTTATTCTTTAGATAGATTAGATAGCCTTTTGTTGAACCATATAGGATTGGAGTTACATCTAATACTTCTTTTAAGTACAAATTGACTGATCGCGCAATTTAAAAAGGAAAGAAAGGATTAATAAACGTTGTTTAAACAAGAGGAGCCCAAAATGGAATCCCATGGCACAGAAGGCAAGTATTCACATATTGCATAGCCTTAAGACATTTTAGGCGTGTTTTGGTGAGACGCCGTTTCTCAGTGAAGTAAAATTTAGCACGGAGTACAATAACAAAAAATGACTGTCAACCACTTTACCTTTTTTCTCCAGTCAAAAGTGACTTGTGATGTAGATATAGCTTGGAACAAACAATTTCAGAGGGCGTTGAAAAGAGCTTTTTCATTCAATTTGATTCAAGTTGAATGATTCAGTTGTATTTCACAAATTTAAGCACAACTTTTTCATACTTTTCACTTCAATTTCAATTCAATCACCAATCTTCAAATAATAAAAAAAGCGCGTACAATCCATTAAGGGCCTAGGGTCCAGATTCTCGCAACCACTCGTGCTGTGTGCGTTATATTTTTCCCACGAATGGAAGGGATCTAAAGTTTTATGCCGTATCCGAAGTGCAATCTTTATTAAGATTTTTGTTGAAAAGCTTTTCCATGACAACAAAGCTTTGGAATATTTGTCAGTCGTCCGCGAGAGGTAGGACTGTGAAATAAACTTTTTGGTGTTTTCTGCCATCCAGGAAGTGCGATGGGATGGGCCGGGCAAAAAGAGGATGAAAAACTGCGACATCTACTACGGTGATTGCTACAGAGGCAACAGGCAACGCTTATTCGGATGCGGATTTGTCATACGCGGCAGACTTAGGCAAGAAGTCTTAAGCTTCCGACACGTGAGCGAGCGTATTATGACTATCCGGATCAAGGCTAAATTCGCTAACGTAAGCCTAATATGTGTTCATGCCCCCACAGAAGAAAAGGACCCTGCCACCAAAGAGTGTTTCTACGAGCTCCTCGACAAAACATACGAGCAATGTCCCAAATACGACGTTAAAATCGTATTGGGCGATTTTAACGCCAAAATAGGAAAGGAGGACGTCTTTGGTAGGGCAGTCGGTAAGCATAGCCTACACGACACCATGTCTGATAACGGACTAAGGCTAATTGATTTCGCTGTGGAGCGAAATGTCACCATAGCAAGCACATGGTTTCGTCATCTCGATATTTATAAGCAGACATGGCGGTCTAATGATCAAGTCACGATCAACCAAATTGATCATATTGCGATCGACGCAAGGCATGCCTCCAGTATTCTGGATGTCCGGACCTTCCGAGCGGCCAACATAGACTCGGATCATTACCTTGTTGTAGCCAAGGTACGAATGCGGATATCCCAATCTGAGCAACAAAGAAGAATTACTGTGAGAAAATTTAACGTCGAAAAGCTACAATCGCAAGAGACCGCCAGACTCTTCGCTGAACGCGTATCCCGAAATCTCTCAATCACCCCTTTGCCGCCAGCATCAAGTACCGAAGACCAGTGGCAACGCTGCTGACATGCCATCAGAAACGCCGCGACTGATGTGCTGGGTCTCGCTCGACCACCACCGCGAAACCCCTGGTTTGACGAAGAATGCCGGCGAGTGCATGCAGCAAAACAAGAGGCATACAAGGCGGCGCTGCAAAGGAAGACGAGAGCTGCTCGTGAGCTCTACGAGCAAAAGAGACGAGAAGAACATCGGCTTCTCCAAAAGAAGAAGAAAGAGCATGAGAAGCGCGCGTTTGAAAATATCGAGAGTCTATACTCCAGGAACAATGTACGGAAGTTTTACCAAAAGGTAAAAAGAACGTGTCAGAGAAGTAATACCCGTACAGAAACCTGTAGAGATGAAAATGGAAACCTCGTAGTAGAATCACAGTCGGTGCTGAGAATATGGAAAAACTACTTCTGCAGACTGTATAACGGCGACGAGGACCAACATCCCGCTGTCAGGCAGAATGAACCATTCAACATAGACGATGATAGTCAAAATTTCCGTCCACCTGACCAAAACGAAGTGAGGATAGCAATATCCAAGCTAAAATCGAACAAGGCTGCTGGACCTGACGGCTTACCGGCCGAACTTTTCAAGGCAGCTGTTGATGAATTGGTAGAGTGCATACACCAACTCATTTCTAATATATGGTCAGACGAGTGTATGCCTGATGAATGGAATCTCAGCATCGTTTGCCCGATCCACAAGAAAGGAGACCCCCTCAACTGCGCCAATTATAGAGGCATCAGTCTCCTCAACATCGCATACAAGATTTTTTCTGCGATATTGTGTGAACGCCTGAAACCTTTTATCAACAGCCTGATTGGACCCTATCAGTGCGGTTTCAGGCCAGGAAAGTCCACCATCGATCAAATCTTCACACTTCGGCAGATCCTGGAGAAAACCCAAGAATTCCAAATCGATACTCACAACCTCTTTATCGATTTCAAGGCCACCTATGACAGCATCTCTAGAGAAGAGCATTATAGAGCCATGTCTGGTTTTGACATCCCTGCCAAACTTGTCCGTCTGTGCAGGCTGACGATGGAGAACGCTCGCTGCTCCATCAAGGTCGGTAATGACCTCACCGAGACCTTTGATGTCAAAAAAGGCTTTAGACAAGGTGACGCGCTGTCATGTGACTTCTTCAATATTGTACTTGAATGGATTGTGCGAAACTCACAAACCATCACCGGAGGCACAATCTATTACAAGTCTGTACAACTGCTTGCATACGCCGACGATATAGACATTATCGGAAGATCTCAGCGGGCTGTCACCGGTGCTTTTGCAAGCATTGAGGCGGAAGCGGCCAAAATGGGTTTGGCGAAAAACGAGGGCAAAACCAAGTATATGCTGTCAACTAGAAGGGAAAACCAACACCGACGAATTGGACAAAACGTCACCGTAGGCAGCTATAACTTCGAGGTAGTAAGGGACTTTGTCTACCTTGGCTCTGCTATAAATTCAACAAACAAAATCAGTGCAGAAATCAATCGAAGAATAACTCTTGCCAATCGCTGTTTTTTTGGGCTTATAAGGCAATTCAACAGTAAAGCCCTATCTCGAACAACTAAGGAGACTCTATATAAGACCTTGATCATCCCAGTCCTACTTTACGGCGCTGAAACATGGACTTTATTAAAAGAGGATGAAGATATCCTTGGTCGCTTCGAGAGAAAAATTCTTCGTAAGATTTTCGGTCCCGTTTGCGTTGACGGGTTTTGGAGGAGAAGATTCAATCACGAACTATACGAGCTGTACAGCGACATCGACCTAGTCAAAAAACTGCGTATTGGACATCTGAGATGGCTAGGACATGTAGAGCGAATGGACACCAACGCTCCGGCCCGCAGAGTCTTCGAATCTAATCCCGAGGGACGACGCAGTAGAGGGAATCATCGCCGTAGGTGGCGCGCACAAGTTCAAGGGGACCTCGACCAACTTGGAGTGCGCAACTGGAGGCAATTAGCTAAAGACCGAGCTAAATGGAGAGGCTTGTTGGTTGAGGCCCAGGTTCACCCCGAACTGTAGCGCCACCTAAGTAAGTAAGTAAGTTTTCTGGGTTTCGAATATTGAACCTCACGCGCACTTGTCTGACACACTAACCATTGCGCCACAGCGCCCACTATCTGTGGTTTTTCCTGTACCTTTGTATCTATAATACATATCTGAAGTACCATGTATATAATATGTGTAGGGATTTTGAAAATATTAGGTAAAGTTAGGTTAGAGTGGCGGGCTTCTGGGTAGTTAAGCTCTCCGACATAAGCAAATCTGATCCAATGATCTACGGATAATGTTTTGATGATCTAGAACAAAATGCGTAGGGGTAATTGAGAATGCACACAGCCGGTTCGATTAAGTGAGAATCAACAGACGGGCAGTTCGGCTAAGTGCGGTTTTAAAGAGAAAGAAGGGTAGTTATTTGGTGAAGAATTTATTGCGATAGGATTTACTCTATCTTACATGCGGCATTTTATACGCACTTAACCTTCATCCATCCCTCAAAAAAACTTACAATGCAGTCCCTTGGGTATTTTTTTTAATAAAAATGATACTTTATTCGGCTTGATTTTCATTAAATTGAACATAGCTGATATTATGTGATATTGATATTATGTGTAATATAAAAAAAAAAACGAGTACAGTGAGAAATAACACTAACGGGCCATTTCGGATCCCAGGAACTGTAGTGTTACTATTTTAACCAAGTCGAACCTGCTAATACGTACATATATCTGTGGCAATATGACAAAATAGCTTTAGTGACATTCTACGATTTTTCAGGAGAAGCGTTTAAAGTTGTGGCTCACGCGATCGTATGAAATTTTTGAATTGCGCCGCTACTGTGATAACACGGCCGTCTTTACACGTATGCAACTAAAAAATTAAGAAAGAATACTTTATGTAATTAGGAGCATTTTTCTGTAATTAAATCAATTTTGACTTAAGTCGACTTAACCTATTTTGTCATATTGCCACATATTATATAATATGTATGTAGGATTGCTGTCGAGATAATTAGTAAAATCGAATGAAACACTTCCATCGAATTAAAATTCAGTTTAATTCGGGTTGATTTCGATTTATCGATTTACATTCAGTACAATTAAAATTAGGAAAAAGTTGATGTAATAGTACAGTTTAATGCAAACAGCTTGATAGAAAAAGGTTCAGCTTAGAAACGGTCACAGCACAGCAGCATCAGTGAGCAACTCACTCTTCTATCGGCTTAGAAGATCAGCTTGACGGCTTTCATGGGGTTAAGAAATATACTGCCTCTAGAACAATTCAGTTTTAGAAAACATCACAGCACTTCTCACCAACTCTTAAGGATTTGTAAGGAAGACAAGCGACAGCTAAATCAAAAAAAGTCGACTGGTTTATTTTTACTTTACATCGAAAAATCTTTTGATTCAGTTTGGCACAACGGACTAATTTACAAGTTGATTTAATTTCATTGAGAACTTAAGAAGAACTTAATTAAAATTATACAAAGTTTTCTATATAATCGGACATTCTTAGTCTCATTAAAAGGAAGTTATTCTTCTGCAAAAATTGTACCAGCTGGCGTTCCCCAAGGATCAGTCCTAGCTCCGATATTATTTAACATTTTTATAACTGATCTACCCAGCATACCAAACTGTGATATAGCGCTTTATGCCGATGATTCTGCAATTTACTCATCACACGAGTTTGGTTCGGTTATAGAAAGCAATTTACAAATTGGTCTAAATATAATTTTCGAGTATTATAAGCATTGGAAAATCAAAATAAATGCCGAAAAGAGCCAAGCTATCTTTTTCACGAGAAAAAGACTAAGTTGCTTTTTTCCAAATGGCACTCTTAATTTGGACCAATGTGATATACCGTGAGTTGGTTCTGTTAAGTACCTCGGGGTGTACTTAGACCAGAAATTAACCTTCGCCATCCATACAAAACATATTTTTTTTTTAAAAGATTGACATTGCAATTAAAATGCTATATCCCTTGATAAATCGCAGGTCACTGTAGAGTAAACAAAATAAAATGATCATCTTTAAAATTGTTTTTCAAGCATTGATGACGTATGGCTCTCCCGTTTGGGGGAACTGTGCTAAAACCCATATTAAGAAACAGCAGATTGCTGAAAACAAGATCTTAAAAATGATGTTGGGACTTTTCAACAACTGTTCTGCATGAAAGAGCCGGTGTTATCCAGATTGCAAGAAGAATTCAGAATTTCAATCAAAATTTTGTCTCTAAATGTCTAAATGTAGAAAACAATCTAGTCAACGAGCTAGAAGTATTATAACTTTTGCACTTTATTTAGTATATTTGAGTTTTTGTTCTCACTTATTTATTAATATTCTCTTTTTTATAATTATTTATTTACCCAATGTTCATGTTCATTTATTTATTCACTTGTTAAAATATTAGTTTATTTATTATATTATTTATTTACTTGTGTATCAAATCTCGTACTTATATATTTATTTAACTGCAGTTTTCTTGTCAAATTCGTATTCACTAATTTGTTTATGCATTTTCATTTATTTATCTATTTATTAATTTATGCATATATCTAGTTACGCATTTATTTATTTATTGATTTAACTATTTATTACTTTAAGTATTTATATATCTATCTATTCTTAAGGTTTTATCGTGTTTTGTTTTTCCTGCGTTTGCTGTGATAATATAGTTTTCAATATTTAAATAATATTACATATATTGTTCTATAGTTCTTCCTCTAAACATATTTGTTAATACTAAAAGCGTTCAAAAATCAATTGTTTCTTTCAGTAGTAAGGTATCAATAACCATATCTCTGTGCAAGCTGTGCTAAATTATCAAAAATGAATGTAAATGTTTAACGATAAAAATAAAATATATATCTATCTATCTATCTATCTATCGGCTTGACAGAAGCATAGAGGTTGTTATAAACTAGGGATTGATTAACCTTCAGATTCTCTCTATTTGGGGCTAAAGTGAAAGTTTTACTCTCGTCGATACAGCAAAGGGAAGCAAAAGTCGAAAAAAATATTAGGAATATTGATTAAGAATGTTGATTAAGAATGTTGATTAAGCATGTTGATTAATCAATTAATTTAAGAATACTATCCGCTCTGTAATAACCCCTACATGCATATACATTTTTTTTATCAAAAGTACTAGTTGCATACAAAATCTAAAGCCGCTTAATCTCAAAACTGTATTCCTTATATCATATTTTAAAATATAATATATTTGTAAAGAAAAATTGCTTTAGATCTAGAAAGGCTAAAACTTACAACCTAATCAGTATTGGTATGACATGAATTGAATTACAAACTAATTATTATTTAATATAGTTAAATGCTCATCCAAATTAAATTAGGTAACTCATGTGCATTGTTCGTATCGTATTTTATTAATTGGTTAAGGTAATGCACTTGAATTACCCAGAGCGATTTATGTGTAAACACTCACTGCGTCCGCACTTCAATTTCATTGTCTGCCGTTTATGTGAACGCCTTAAACCGATCGTCAACAACCTGCTAGATCTTTGTTTGTGCGGTTTCTGGACGGGAAAGTCCACCATTGACTAAATATTCACACTACGGAAAGACCCGCGAATATAGAATCGATACGCACTACCTCCTCAATGATTTCAAAGTTGCCTATGGTAGCGTGCATGGAGACGAGTTATACAGAGACATATCGGAATCCCTGCCAAGCTCCTCTGTTTGTGCAGGATGACGAGGGAGAAATCTCGCTTCTTCTTTAAAGTCGGTAAGAACACCACCCAACCTTTCGATATCTGGAAAGTTCTTAGACAATTCTTAGACGCGCTATCATGCGATCTCTTTAATATAATACTTTAACCAACTGCACGAAATTCAAAAGCCAACACCAACACGATGTTTCATAAGTCTGTACAAACTACTTGCTTACGTCGATGACATTGACATAGCCAGAAGAACTCAGCGGGGCGTCAGTGGGGTATTTGCGAGTATTGAGACAGAGGCAACAAATGGGTTTAGCGGTCAATGAAACAAAACAAAATATATGCTGTCTACAGAAAGGACACCCATCGGCATCTTGGACAGAACGCCACAGTAGACAGCTATAATGTTGAGGACTTTGTCTACCTAGGCTCTATGGTGAACTCCAGAAATGACATAAGCGGAAGCTCAAACGAAGAGCTACTCTCGTCAATCACAATCATCCCAGTCCTGCTGTACGACGCAGAGGCCTCGACTTTGTCTCAATTGATTGGATGAGAATGTCCTTGGTTAATTTGAGCGAAAAGTTCTTCGATCTTTGGTCCCGTCTGCATAGACGGCGAGCGGAGACAAAGGAGCAATCCCAAATTGTACGGCATATACCATGACATTGACTTAGCCAGAAGAGTTCACATACAGCGACTAAGATGGATGGTCATATAGAGTGGATGGAGCCAAACGTTCCCGCTCGGAAAATTTTCGAATCCACCCTGGATGGACGGTGCAATAGAAGACGGTCTCGCGGCAGATGGCTTGAACAAGTGGAGGGGGACCGTAACCAACTTGGCGTGTGCAACTCGAGGCAGGAAATCTGAATTTAAATTTGCATCTCAAATATTTATGTCGATAGAATTCATTCTTAGGTGTCATTGTTGTTAATTAATGTTAGTGATCTGAGCCAGATCAGATCACAGAGATAATAGAATGCTGCTAATATCGATCTCTGATATGTATATCAAATCAATATTTTCCTTTGTTCTTATTCTTCCTATTTCGGCGAGGTTATGATCCGAAAACAAGAGATCAAAACCCTTCCACTTTACTGCATTTCTACTGATCCACCTATGGGGTTCACCTCAATCCATATTTTCTTGTAATAAGATAATATCTCTAGCAACTTGTAAATTACAACTTTCGAGTACAGTAGATGTTCCAGGAAATCTTTGCACTGACATTATGCAGAATTAAAGCGGAAATGCTTAAGAATCTCGAGAGGATCTCTAACTACAATGACTTCTCGAAGAGTCTCGTTCTACACTTCTCAAAATACATATTTTATAAAAGTAAATGAATAAAACTAGTTGTATATGTATGGTACATGCATTTATTCACGTGTAACTTAACACTAGAAAGACGTGAAAATCTTCTTACCAAGAAAGACGGCATGGATCATTTGACCCCATACAATAAAAATGTAGATTTTGATCTAGTAAATCATTTAAAAGTGCTAATCAATCAGTGAACAAATATTTAAACTAAAATATAATCATATTAACGTGTTTTATTTACAGGAAATTTTTTATTTCTTACTATGACAAATAATTGCTTTTGACTGATTACATTTTCCACATAATGGATTTTTACAAATATCGCACACATAACTAGATTTATTATTAAAGCTGGAAATATAACAGTGACGTCTTTAACCTGTACCTACAGCTGAAGGCTGCATCGGTGTTAATGGTTGTGTTGAAGTACTAGCTGATTCTTCCGACATGTTGCTGAGTTCGAGAGCCAACTGTAGTATAAAGTCTCGTCTACGCACTTGCTTGTTTGCCACTTCCTGATATAGAATCCAAGCATTTATCGCAGCGAAGTCCAATATATTATAAAAAAATTGTACCGACCATCTTCTCGAAGCTGCCTTGACACTGTACTTTCTAGCCATTTGGTCAAGAACATCAACACAATATTTCGTAGAATTATAGAATGTAACGGTTTCAGGTTTTTTTTCGGGGTACTTTCATCTATTTGAACATTGTCATGTAATGTGCTTAGTAATAACACCATTTTTGGTCTTTTCGCTTGATAAATTGTCAGTAAACATTGCTCATCTTCTGTTTTTAAAGCTTTCGTTTCGTATAAGTTTAGTTTCATATTTTTGACATATGGGGGAATGTTCGTTTGGAAAGTAAGTTTCTTGCTAAAGAAACAGATGTAAAAAAAATGGTCCGTAGTCACATTTCTACCTTTATTGACAAACGGTTCTACTAGACTCATGACCACATGTTCTCCAAGACTTTGATTTTCAGGACGAGTTTCATCCCTGCCCAAATAAGGTGAGGCATTCAAAAGATATTTTAAATTTTTATCTGCGCACAGCCAAAATGTTATTCCAAATTTATCTGGCTTGTTCGACATGCACTGGCGATCACTAGGATGAGGCCATACATTTTGTAATCGATTTTCACTCTTTATACCTGTTGGAAATCTTGTACCCGGAAACTTTTACTACCTGTGAACAGGTACATATTTTCTCAACAGGATGTCATAAAATTAAAGGTTAAATAAGAAACGACTGTTGGAATTTCCCAAGATCAAACAATGAACTACTTGAAAAGCGTATAAAAAGATGCGCCACTTGGATCAGGCCTCATCCTAGTGATCGCCAGTATATATTTAATAAATGCACATCTTACCTTAGTTGGAAATAGTTGTTCGTCGATAGTCAGATTTTCACCTGGCTTGTAGCAAGATATACAGTTTTCTATAAAACGGTTCCGCACCTGAGAAATAAGTGCAAACTTATCTGTTTGCATTCTTGAAGATCTTTCAGATCGGAAATCGAATCTTATATATCTCATTATCTCTTTGAACCGATCTCTTGACATAGTTTTAGAAAAAAAAAGCTGTACCCCAAGTCTTACTCCACAAATCATTTATAGAAATGGGACTATATGTCGGATCAATGTTTATGCATGAAAGAGAAACCATCGAAGTTGACAGTCTATATGAAAAATTACACCATATGGGTCAAATAACCGGCACCGGCTTTGTAGGTAAATAATATGTTTATTTAATTCTTTATGAAGATATAACAATGAAACTATATGTAAATTTAAATTTAAGCTATTTTAATAAAAGTCACAAGAGAACATGCCATAAAAATGTATAGTTTTAAAATTATAAAACGCTAAACTTCAAAATGGGGCAAATGAGCGCCGCCCGTCTTCCTAGTGTTAATATATCAGTACTAGCTTAAACAGGTGGTGATATCCTTATAAGTTTTAGTCGCGACTCAAGTAATATAAGTGCTACAAGAGGTTCTTATTCTGGTCCAGACAGACCGGATGTATCTTCACTTCGGTACTTAAATTCTCATGAAGGCTTGTAGGCTCACCACTAACCAATTACTTTTAGAAGGTGTGAAAAGGATAAAGCCGTTGATCGCCACTGTTGAAGTTGCTATAGATATCGGTTTTGGGTTAATTAAACAAGGACCTAAGACGGTGTTGTTTACGTAGCTGGTGATGTTCCTTTAGCCGGTGCTGGAAAAGTTGTTATACCCGGTGAAGTGGTTGGTGTAGTGGTCGGTGTAGTGGTCGGTGTAGTGGTCGGTGTAGTGGTCGTAAGAGTTGTTGGTGAAGAGGTTGGTGATGTAGTTGTTGAAGTGGTAGTTGAAGTTGTCCGTGTAGTGGTCGATGTGGTAGACAGTGAATTTGTTGATGAAGTTGGTGAAGTTGATGTAGTAGGAGAAGTTGGTGTAGTTGATGAAGTGATCGGAGAAGTTGTTGTTGAAGTTGGCGAAGTGGTTGGTGAATTGGGTGGTGAAGTGGGTGGTGAAGTGGTTGGTGAAGAGGTTGTTGAGGTGGTCGGTCGGGCTTGTATAACCCGTCCGAATAAAGTTGTTATACCCGGTGTAAACAATGATGAAGTTGTAATACCCGGTGTGAACATTGAAGTCGATGAAGTCGGCGAGGTTGATGTAGCCTGTCCCGGTGAAGTTGTTGTTGAAGAACTTGTCGTAGTTGGTCCTTGTGAACTTGTCGGGGAAGTTAACATACATTTTTTAATTGGTTCCGCTATCTGCGAGCTCATTATGGTCGGTTCGTGTGAAGTGCTCATAACTGGAGTTCCAGCTTCAGTCACGTTAGTTGACGAAATTATCTTAGCTTCATTTAATAAGGTTTCTATATTCGGTAATGTTAAATTATTTGGTAAAGCGGTGCTTTCGAATTCTTGGGAAAACACAAAAACAACGGCGATAATGCAAAACAAAAATAATATCTTCGAAAACATTTTAACAAAAACTACAAATTACTGAACTGATTTCAATAGGCACGTGTACTCTGTTTTATATACTAAATTTCGCTTGGGAAGCGTGGTGATTTCATTAAGACCAATAACATATTTTGAATTAAACAACTAGTTCTATTGAATTAGCTTAGAAAAGTACACAAGTGGAATAGTGTAACAACTATTGATAATTTCAGCTGCTCACATCTATTTGGTATGTTCACATGAAGTAAGGTTTAACAGTTGCTTTCCGTCTTTACCGGAACACTAAGTGGGTATAATATGGGCTGTTCAAACATAATGCGCGGAAGCACAAATACTTTCTGAATTACTAAGGGCATTATCCCAACATTTGGATTTACAGATTGTGTCTCTAATAATCTTCTCATTTGCAAATTGCACCGTAATTATGCTTGTAAACCTTAGTCGTTGAGTTAACCAAATAACTTTCCTCAACCCGTAATTGCGTAAATTTACATGATTCTTTTAACAAACGCAGCTCTGAATTTATTCATGAAAATGTTTTCTCTTATCACGAATACAATTTACAATTTAGACATTAAAAGAAAAAAAATTGGATTTCTGAGTTATTTTCCTGTGACGCAAAGAATATCCATGCCAGGTACCATACAAAGAAATACTCAGGCTTGAGAAACTTTAGATGTGATTGAGGGAGTGGTTAGTCCTTTATGAATCGTCTTCTTAAATATTCCTTCCCAGTAGGCGCTTACATTTTTAGTAGAAGCCTTTCCAAAATGTTCAGCTTTCTAGGTCCGGGTGTGGACTGCGCTTTGGTTATCTCTATGTCAGTGAGTCAGGTTCCAGTAATATGAACTGATGACTTATTACTTTTTATAATTTAATCAAGCTTTTAATATATTTCTAAACATAAAGTGAACATGAAAGAAGACAGGTTAGAGAGAAAGGGTGCACCGATGCACATTGGTCCTAAATATCTCTAGGTTATAATGGGGAGAAAAAACAAAGTTTGGAAGAGCATTCCACAAACGTGTTATGCGGCTTATGAAAGAGTCTCTATATTTCACGGTTCCCTTAGTAAGCTAATGATCATTTAAGACATGGCGAGTACTCCTGCTAAATGGAAGAAGGGAAAGAATTCTACTGTCTATTTAATTTGAGCACCTTAGGTGAAAAGATCCATAAAACAGGGATAGACAAGAGACAGTACGGCGCGGCGGTGTTCAAGCGAATCAGTAGTGCTCGCAATATTCATGGCTCCTAAAAGTTTTATCGCACGACCTTGTATTCTATTTAGCAAGTGAGCACATGTGATCGTTATACTGTAACTAAACGCAAAATATTTTTTACACCGCTTTAGGAAACATAAACATTTGGCTGCGTTCTTGGCGATTTCGAATATGGTATATGGTCATTGCAACAGAGTTTGCTGTTGACACACATACCGAGCATGAAAAGTTTTTCTGATTATAAGTTGCGGACAGAAGATCATATATGAAAGTAAGGAAAATAGTTGAGGACAAAACTGTGCCTTGGGTTACACTGATGCAAACTTGAAACCGTCTAAAACAATTTGAAAGGTAATTCTGAATCCATGGAAGAGGAAATTAATCGATATAAAATGCACGCATTTTCGACAAAAGAGCTAGATGCCGAACTCTGTCAAATGCTTTTGAAGAATCAAGCGCAATAATCTTGCTTACAACAGAGTGATACAGAGATTGGTTCCACTTTTTGGTGAGGTATGACATCAAGTCACCAGTGTATCTGTTATCATCAAACTGCGCATCAAACTCGTTGTAAGTAGAATTGCTGTCAATATTTGGACTACTATGAATACAACAGTAGTGGATTAACTGCCTACGGACATGGAGTCTCAGCCATATGAAATTGAATTCCGAATTGGAACATTGGCCAAATTGTTGGTAGGCTACATCACTACGTATATAGACGACGAGACCGTGATAGTGAAAGAATAATGGCTTAGTAGTATATCCAGGCAGTTGGAATTCCGAAGAACTGGAATTTTGACCCACATGTGTTTCACACAGAGCCAAAACATCTGGTTTATATTTGGCAGAATTGACGTACACAGAAAAGAAATTTGATCGGAACCGACGGATGTTACACATATGGACCTTAAAATTATAAAATAACAGGTATAAAAACGGAACTTCGACGTTACTAAGCTGAGTTCTGATGTACAGATCCAACATTAGAATTCCAAATCAAATTATTATAGGTGTTATGCCCATATAACAATTTATTTTGGTCTACGAAAAAAATCCTGCACACTTTAATAACTTTGTTAAAAAAATAAAACACATTTATTTTTTTCCACCATATAGGTACATAGATAGCATGCCTCTTTTATTTAGAGAGAATTATTTTATCACGAATATTTCATTAGCATTGCTGCAGTGATAGTGACTCATTAACGCACACCCTGCTTTTTTGTATCTGCAAAAAAGTAAGTCACGGACTGTTAAATCTGACAACATCGGCATCAGTATTTTTGGATATTAAGTTAGGTTGAAGTGGCTGCCAGCTTACGCTAACACACATAGACCAAGGAAGGTCCGTTGTGGTACCACGAAGATTCATGTAATCCCAGCCTACTCGTTAGAATTAATTAGATCTTCTGATGAAGAGAAGGTGGCTCCTGATATCTAAATCTCTCAGATTGCCTAAATCGTTAAAGTAGAAAGCTCCTAGGTGAAGCTTCCTTCTATGGGAGAGAGCTGGACACGCACAAAGAAGGTGAGGAATGGTTTCTTCCTCTTCGTCCATGCAGCTTCTGCAAAAATCATTTGAATATACGCCAAGCCTTTTTGCATGCTTGCCTATTAGACAGTGTCCTGTAATCACACCTATAATAGAGTCGATATGCAATCGATTGGGAGAGATCAATTTCTTAGAGCGTTTCAGATCCAACTTGGGCCAAATCTGTTTTGTCGCTAGACATGTTGTACCACTTGTCCAGCTAAGATTTGTTCTTTCGATTGCATCCAGCTTGAATTTAAATTTACAAGTAGCGATTGGTATACCTAGATTACCATCACTTGGTTATCTACCTTGTCGCGGTGTGATGGCTTATACTAGAGCTCAAGACGCTTGGAATCGACATCGGGGACGTATCACGTCCCAAGCGGTATCGCCGCAACGATGAGCGATTCACTTGATGAGGCTCGAAGTAAAACGAAAAGATAATCATCCTACGTAGTCTCTCCTATCCTTCTTCCCCACCCCTCCCCTAACTCTTCCCCCTGGGCTGGATCAAGGTGTCAACCGTATCGTGCCGAGGATCAGCCTGGCTGAGGGCCCAGGACAACCGAAAATAGCTCAGTCGCAAACGGTGTATCCAGAGACAGCGGGCACGCTCTGGTATCAACTGCCTTATCTGCATAATGCGGGGCTCTGTGCAGACTGACCACCCTTTCCCTAGCTACTCGTGGGACCAAAATTTCTAACAAACACAAAAAACCAGACCTTGAGGCCGGACCTCAACAAAAAAACCCGGAAACAGCCGACATCGTCGGCAGCTCTAAAAGCACTACACGTGTGGAAGAGCATCTACAGAATCTCTGCATTGACGATTCCGTCAGCGAGTGCTCCGTGCTGTCGGACGAACTGAATAGCGCTACACCCACGTGCAGTTCAGCTCCTCCATCTCTTCCCAAGCTCACTGACCAAGAGAGGAAATCGCTAAGTCGTGAGACTAAAGCGGCTTTCCGCATCCTTGACCGACTAGGCAAAAAGACGGAAAAGGAGTGGAGTCAGCAGGAGCGGGAATCCCACGTCTGACATTGCCAGACAATTCAGCGAGCTAATGAAGCTAAAGCCTCTGCGGCACTTCGCTACCCGTGGGCAACGCCACCCTTCCACCCGTGGCTCACGCCAGTCCTCCACCCGGGGCACTCGCCAACCCACGAATCAGAGAGTGAATCCCTCTCCTCGAAAGTATCGCTCCCACGCTAACGACACACCGAGACGCAGGTCCGTAGACGAGGAGTCCAACGCCTCGAAGAAGACAAAGAGCTCAGTGAGCTCCAAACCCTTCTCCGAGACCGTCAAGGACAGCCTCGTCGTCGCGATAGTGGACCTGTCTGACGAAGAGGAGAGGATCTCCTACGATAAGTGGAGGCTCATTGAAGGCAGAGTGATGAACTGCCTTTACGAGCGTACGCTAACTCATCCCAACTCTCCACCCACCTTTCAAGACGCTGGCTGGCATCAAGGCTTTGTTAAGCTGATCGCATGCGACGATCAGAACTCGGTCGACTTCATCGCCGCTGCCATTAGCAGCATAGGTGAAATCTGGCCAGGAGCCAAGCTCAAGGCGGTAGAACGGAGCCAAATCCGCCACAGGCCGAAAGCGATGATCTGGGTTCCACTCGAACCGCCCGAGCCAGCAAAAGTCCTTAGCCTGATTGCCTACCAAAATCCGGACCTACCAGTCAAAGACTGGAAGGCATTTGAGGAGCCACCGAGCTCTAAAAAAACGGATAACGACACCAAGAGACCTGGCCGCTCGCTAGTCATCTCTCTAATCGCCAAATCAATACCTCTACTCCGCGCGAACGAGTTTAAGATCCGTTGTGGTCTGAAGGTAATTGATGTAAGGCTTTTCACGGCGGACCGTAATAGCATCGCAGGTCCCTCTAACTCGGCGACTCCCGCCCTCCCCCGCGTTGTAATCCATGATGATGAACCATCATCCCCCGATGACCTAAACGATACCGTCGTGGAGAGGTCCGTATCAGCTCATAATGATGCTAAAACTGATACAGATTAATCTCCACCATTCTTCCTTAGCATCCGCTAACCTGTAACTTCGCCTCAGTGAACGAGGCTTTGACATCGCCCTGATCCAAGAACCTTGAATAAGAGATGACTCCGTCATAGGATTAAGAGCCCCAGGATATACGCTATACCACGCGAAGAATGTAGATGGAACCCGAGCTTGCATTCTTGCTAAAACCTCCTTAAACCTAATTTTTCTTCCCCACCATAGCACAAGAGACCTAGAAGTAACGCTGCTTAAATCAAAAAACACCACCATCTGGCTGGCGTCAGGATACCTACCCTATGAAGACCCCGAGTCTGCTCCATCCAAGGAAGTGGAAGAAGTGGTAGATGAAGCAAGGAGGAGAAGAGAAGCCATCTTATTGGGGTGCGACACCAACGCGCACCATGATCTATGGGGAAGTACCGACACTAACCCTCGAGGTAGGTCTATTTTCGAGTATTTAGTAGGCGCCGGCCTAGTTGTTTGTAACAGAGGAAATAGTCCTACTTTTATTACCAAGACCCGGCAAGAGGTGCTTGACGTCACCTTTGCTTCCCAAAGTATCTATCCTGCAATTTCCAACTGGACTGTATCTGACAGTCATTCGTTTTCCGATCACCGCTATCTGGAGTACAAACTGGAAATCTGTCACAGTACCGCACCCTTGGTCTTCCGCAATCGACGGAAAACCGACTGGTGCTTACACAATAAATCCCTCTCTGCTAAACTATCCAATCAAGTGTACACTACACCAACTACACAATTGGAATTAGACAAGCTAAACACCGTTCTAACTTCTGCACTTAATACAGTTTTCATCGAATCCTGTCCGACCACAAGAAGAAAGGTGGGCAATCGTCCCCCATGGTGGAATGCAGAACTTAACAGCCTTCGCTGCATAAGCAGGAAGCAATTCAATAAAGCCAAACGAACAAGGCTACCACTGGACTGGGAGATCTACAAAGAAAGTCTGAAGAACTTCAAAATAGAGGTTCGGAAAGCTAGACGGAGATCCTGGCGCGGTTTTTGTCAGAGTATTGACAACACGTCTCAATCCTCTAGACTGCGAAAAGTCCTCTCCAAAACACCAACTATACCGTGTCCTCATGAATCCCAATGGATCCTGGGCTGAATCGGACGAAGCATCGCTCAACCTGCTCATGGACACTCACTTCCCCGGCTGCACGCCTACCCCCAACGATGATCGCGCCCTGGTAAATGCTGCACGCCCACAGGCACCTCCTCATCTTATCAGCGAAGATAAGCTGAAATGGGCAGTAAACAGTTTCGAACCATTCAAATCCCCGGGACCGGATGGTGTTTTTCCGGCCCAGATTCAGACGGCCTTCAATATAGTATGGCAGTATCTTTCCTGCATTCTGAAGGCTTGTCTTGAGCTCGGAACAACATCAACTGCCTGGACCGAGTTAAGAGTGGTCTTTATACCCAAAGCATGCAAGACATCGCACACCCTCTCAAAGGACCTAAGACCTATTAGTCTAACGTCCTTCCTTCTCAAGATTCTGGTAAGAATCCTGGACCTACACATCAAGGCCACTATTGATAGCACCCTACTATCCATGTCACAGCACGCCTACCAAAAAAGTAAGTCTGTGGAAACGGCTTTGCACTCCATCATCCACCCTATCGAAAAATCACTCTCAACCAAAGAGTTCACCCTAGTGTCATTTCTAGACATAGAGGGAGCCTTCAACATGTACATCGAGGCACCCCTCAAGGGGGTGTACTGTCTCCACTATTGTCGAATTTGGTGCTCAACGAGGCCCTTCTAAAGATCGAAAAAACTGGATGCAATGTTATTGCCTATGCAGATGATGTCGCCATTCTAACAACAGGCAAATACCCGCAGACGCTGGCCGATGTCATGCAGTCTGCTCTCAATGAACTGCTCAGATAGACCGATAAATGCGGCCTCTCCGTTAACTCGACGAAGACCGAGCTAGTTCTATTCACAAGAAAACACAAGCTACCTGACTTCACTCCGCCTAAGATAAGGGGATCCACCCTCAAGCTTTCAAATAGTGCTAGCTATTTAGGCCTAAAGCTTGACCGCAAGCTAATTTATAAAGAGAATGTCGTCGAACGGGCCAGGAAATCGCTGGCCGCTCTATACATCTGCAAGAAAGCAGTAGGCTCCACCTGGGGCCTTAAACCAAGCATCATGCACTGGCTATACACGTCGGTCATTAAACCGATTCTCATGTATGGAGTATTGGTATGGTGGCCCGCCTTGGAGAAGAAATCCAACCTATCCATAATGGAAAAAACTTAGCGAGTTGCATGTCTCAGTATTACCGGTGCACTGAGAACTTCTCCCACAGCGGCGCTTCAAACCATGCTCCATCTGCTTCCGATTGACATCGTCAGTAAGCAAATGGCTGTCAGCTCGGCAATAAGACTGAGAGGCTCCAGGCAGTAGAAAGAGCAACACACGGGACATGCCAATATACTTTCCATGCACCGTCATCTTCCGAATTTCACTGACCATCTGCCCACTGAATATGATTTTGACAAGGGCTACACGCACTCGATACCGGACAGAAGTGAGTGGACGCAACGCAATGTCCTTTACAACGAATCGCTGGCAATCTTCACGGACGGGTCGAAAACCAAGGACGGAGTCGGTGCCGGAATTTTCTCCGAAGATCTGGACATACACCTCTCCTTTAACCTTCCAGACTACTGCAGCGTTTTTCAAGCCGAAATCACCGCAGTTCGCAAAGCTGCTAACTGGCTGGCGGCTAGCGCACTATCAACACCTGATATTGTTATTTATGTCGACAGTCAGGCAGCCATCAAATCCCTCGCATCCAGCACTACGAGATCTAAGGCAGTGAAAGACTGTCGCATATCTCTTAACGAGATAGCTGGTCAGTACGACCTCACCCTTTGCTGGGTACCAGGTCACTGTGACATACCGGGGAATTGTGCAGCCGACAAACTAGCACGACAAGGCTCCTCTGGTACAGATAGCATAAGCATCACCGACATCGATGCGCCAGCGTCTTATGTTAAGTACCTTATTCAAATTGATGCCGAGAAAGTAGTCAATCATCGATGGCAACATCTAGACCAATGTCATACCGCCAGACAGCTCTGGCCGATACTCAATAAATCCAGGTCCATCGGACTCTTGAAGCACAAGAGAGGAACCCTCTCAAAAATAACAAATGTCCTCACCGGACACTGCGTCATAGGAAGACATGCCCAGAGATTAGGTATCCCTCACAACGACTTCTGCAGAAGCTGCAGAGATGAAGAGGAAGAAGAGACCATCAGTCATCTCCTGTGCGCCTGTCCTGCGCTCGCCAACATCAGGAAGGCCACTCTGGGTGAATACTTCTACAATGATCTTAATGATCTCGGCAACGCCTGCACGGCTAAAATTCTCGACTTCTTTCAACGAAGCAAATGGTTCCAAGAGTAAGAGGGTGATCCACCCGCCTTACACATCGGCAGTACAATGGACCTACTTTTTGGTCTAAGTACATCCTCATCGAGGGCCGATCCTAACCTAACCTAACCTAACCTATATCTAGATTATCCTTGCCTGGAAGGATGTGTACAGTTGTTCCTATTCTAGCGAGTTCATCAGCCTTACAATTCCCTGGAATATCCCTATGCCCCGCACCCAACAGAGGTGAATATTAAACTGCTCCGCCATCTCCTTACGAGACGAATGGCAGTCTAGTTCTACTACCTACTGAATATTTTTTGGATATTAGTCGGTCTGGAAACAGTCGCTGCATTGTTGCGTTGGCTGTATGCGATGTGGTACCGTGTTGTTGAAATTACATGTTGTGGGAGCGAATAGCATCCAATTCAGGTGCCGAAAAATTCTCAATCATATGGCGGTATCGTTCTCCAGTAACAGGAACAGTAACTCTATATCCATCTTCGAAAAAACGCAGTCCGATGTTCCCTGTGGACCAAATATCGCACCAGACTGTTACCTTTTCAGGATGTAAAGGTGACTCATGAATAATATGTGAATTTTCATTTGCCCACAACAGAATGTTTTTTTTTTTATTAACATAACCAATGCAATTGACTTAAAATTCAAAATTCGAATTGCAGGAGTCGCATGCTATTACTTAGGTGCCGTTCTATAGTTCGGTGTGAACCCGGTCCTCATTCAAAAACCCTCCCCGTTTAGGTTGGTCTTTAGCTACATGCAAATGCCTCCAGTTGCGCATTCCAAGTTGGTCAGGGTCCCCTTGAACCTGTGCGCGCCACCTACGGCGAGGAGGCTCTCTACTGCGTCGTCTCTCCGGGTTAGATTCGAAGACTCTGCAGGCCGGAGCGTCGGTGTCCATTCTCTCTACACGTCCTAGCTTTCTCAAACGACCAATACGCAGTTTTTTGACTACGCCGATGTCGCTGTATAGCTCGTATAGTGTCTCAATGAATCTTCTCCTCCAAAACCTGTCAACGAAAACGGGACTGAATATCTTACGAATTATTACGACCACGGATGTCTTCATCCGCTTTTAATAAAGTCCGAGTTTCAGCGCCGTAAAGCAGGACTGGGATGATCAGCGTCTTCTATAGAGTCTCCTTAGTTGTTCGAGATAGGACTCTACTGCTGCATTGCCTTATTAGCCCAAGAAAATAACGATTGACAAGAGGAAATCATCGCCGTAGGTGGCGCGCACAAGTTCAAGGGGACCTAGACCAACTTGGAGTGCGCAACTGGAGGCAATTAGCTAAAGACCGAGCTAAATAGAGAGGCTTGTTGGTTGAGGCCCAGGTTCACCCCGAACTGTAGCGCCACCTAAGTAAGTAAATAAGTAAGAGTTATTGTTCGTTTGATTTCTGCGTTTGTATCATTTTTAAAATTAATAGCAGAGAAAAAGGAAAAATTCAATTACTACCTCGAAATTGAGACGTTCTGCCCAATTGTGACGTTCTGCCCAATTTATCGGTGTTGATTGTCCCTTCCTGTTGACAGCATATATTGTACTTGGGTTTACCCTCGTTTATCGCTAAAACCAATAATTGCAAACGCACCGGTGATAGCCCGCTGAGTTCTTCCAATAATGTCTATATCGTCGGCGTATGCAAGCAGTTTTACGAGCTTTTGATAGATTGTTCCTTCGGTGTTGGCTTGTAAGTCACGTACAAACCGTTCAAGTGGAATATTAAAGAAGTACCATGACAGCGCGTCAACTTGTCTAAAATCTTTATTGACATCAAAGGTCTCGGTAATTTCATTACTGACTTCGATTGAGCAGCGAGCGTTCTCCATCGTCATCATGCACAGATGGACAAGTTTGGCATGGATGTCAAACTAGACATGGCGCTAAATAGCTCTTCTCTGAAGATGTTGTCATAGGCGGCATTGAAATCGATAAAGAGATCATGTGCGTCGATTTGGACTTCTTGGGTTTTCTCGATGAAACAGCACTAATAGGGGCCAATCAGGCTGTTGATAAAAGGTTTCAGGCATTCACACAATATCGCAGAAAAAATGTTCTATGCAATATTGAGCAGACTGGTGGCTCTATAATTAGCGCAGTTTGGGGGGTCTCCTTTCTTGTGGATCGGGCAAACGATGCCAGACCGACGACACCTGCCTCCCTCTCCACATCTGCTGTCATTTGGTGGAGGTCCATAATTCTGTGGGAGAGTAAGCATATATCGTCAGCGTAGTCAAGATGTTTCAGTAGGAGTGTAATCACAAATAGGAATAATATTGGTGAAAGGATGCAGCCTTGTTGTACCCCACTTTGGATCTCAAATCCTTCAGACAACCCCCCCCCCCCCCCCCCACAGCGTCTGTACGCCACGAATTAAATAATATTTGATACCCTTATTGCATTTAATTTTGGGAGCTGACGACTTCAATATACGAGTTGCGATCTTCATAAGTGAGATTCTTGTTTCAAGGAATACTAGAGGAGGAAGGTAAATTTCTATATTTTTAAATGGCGCGCCGCTAGAATTTGCGTTTGCCTAGACATATATTTAGGGAATTCGTTCTGAGCTACGAAGCTTGATGCAGAGTCACAAGCAACTATTCCATTGCT
Source organism: Brachypalpus laphriformis (assembly GCA_945910035.1). Classification (NCBI taxonomy): domain Eukaryota; kingdom Metazoa; phylum Arthropoda; class Insecta; order Diptera; family Syrphidae; genus Brachypalpus; species Brachypalpus laphriformis. Next base: position 193,241,099 of record OX246754.1, on the reverse strand, counting down.
ATCAGGCAACCATAATGAAAGTTTATTATCGTGGACTGGTATAACTGGACTGACTAGCTTCATTTTATATCCGATCTGATTTTTCTCAATAAAGTGATTTAGGAAGCTGCCTCTTTCGATCGCTCCTAAATATAACTAATCGCTCCGGAAGCAGCCTTCTCGGATATTAAATATAAATAACCCTTATCCCTGAGAAGCAGCGAGCTAATCGTTGTCTTAAGATAGCTGAAGTTTTCAATATTACTACGTTCGTTCGTAGTGAACTGAAGTGGTTTACGGACCAGGATCACCATACAGCCAGCTTAAGTTGAGTTGCGTCTATCTGTCCGCATTATGTCATAGTTTTTTATTTCTAAGTTATTTCTGTTGTTTAGATTTGTCTCGTTCAAAAAAACTACACCAGTTCCATAATTTACCACAAAACGCAGAAGGTCACCGCGCCAATAAGGACAGATAATAGAGCTGATTTTAAGAGCAATTATTTTGAAGGATGCACAATTTGGTCTAGTCATTTTGACGACTTAGGATGTTGAGAAAGACACCAACCTTCGCCGATAGATCTGCAACATTGATTCAAACATTAGAACAGTGTTGTACCCAATATTATTGAAGCGCATATTATGAGGGCCAGCAGAATTGGGCCCACACCATTATCTACCACGTCAGCAAAGAAGATAGGTACATCCCTTTACAGGATTGTCAAGCATTGTAAGTTTTCAATTGATCTTTTGTTGCGTTTCATAGTAGGTAGAGAGAGTGAAGGCACCTACACTTTTGAAGCTATGGCTAGCAACATAATTTCAGTAAACGTTAGTAACAATACAACGAATTATGTGTTCCCAAGTAAAATAGTTCAAATAAACAGTCACACGTCACATCATAAGCACAATGAAATGGAATAAAAGGGTCTATGTTAGATATTACTTAGATTACTCAGATGTTTAGGATTAATTGTCTTGAAAATTAGCAACAACTTGGGCAGGTGCAGGTGTTTGCTATATTTAGGGCCATTACCTCCCATATTTGCCTCACGTGTCACACCTTATTTGGTCATGTATTTATTTAGTTGTAATAAAGAATAGACATCGCGATGCCGCTTTTACGTTCATATTTGTCACTACTTCTGTATATAAGGGGCGACTTATTTAGGGCTATACTAGTCTTCTCTAACAAATCTAAAGCGGCTGTTAAAATGTTTTCTTTAAAATTGTTTGCCTTCTTCCTTATTGCTCTTCTAATGCTTTTCCAACAATCTGAAGGTCAATGGTTTATAAGAAGAGCCTATAGTCTCCGCGCTCAGAGCAGATTGTGTGCTTTGTCATCACCTCTGTGCACAACAACAACAACTACAACAACAAAAGCACCATAAAGTTGCGGAAGAAATTTGCAACAGCAGTCCTGAACAGAATTTTGCATGTAAAATGTAAAAATTACGAGAATAAAAGAAGTCAATTTATAAACAAATGCATTATTCACTGTATTTAAAGTACTTATTAATTTCCAAACATAAGTATATACCTAACATTCGGCTTAAAAAAAACAATAGTTTAAGAAATCTTAATTTTCAGTCGGTATCAAAGAGTAATTCGCCGATGTCCGACTCCACTTTTAATTGACATTTCAGCCTCATTTGCAATAGTTCCTAGGATCTACCTAATTTCTAAGTCATCCTAAAGGAGCGAACCAGAACAATCTACATGCCAATACTTTCTAAGAACTTTCTTATAGACCTGACGTTGTCATTCTTTCGTTAGAATAATAGTTCCTATATCTACTGCAAACAACCTCGTACTTAACGAATTTTTATTTCCAGCTACGAGTATTACTATGGGGCAGGTATTAGGTTCATCAATATTTGCGATCTCAATAAACAGAAAAAAGTGGGTCTTAAAGACGAATCTAAGTCTGTACTCAGTAACAGTGTGAGATTTCTACACACTAAACCCACATCGCCTTCTGCCCTAGTCCGCCCGGCACTGCCGTCAAGTATTTTGTCGCGAGCGGGGTTCCAATCTTATATAATTGGCTGAGTCACATTAACATTCTCATGTTGCTCTGCTCTCAGTCTTTCTTCATGGATCTATTTCTTTATTATTTTAGCAAGAGATTGCGTTCCACCGTTCCTGAGACTATACCATCTGTCTAGTTATGTTCTCCGGAGTGATGGACTCCCTTAATTTCTCTTCAAGTCCATGTCTTTCGGTTCTGTAGTGCTGGTAACGAAATATGGCATGTTCCACGTCTTCATCGTTTCTGTGCAGCTCGGGCAGTCTGAATTACTGTCGTGCCCGAACTTGTGTTAATACACCTAACCGTTATTTGTGTTAAAAAGTATTAATATTAGTATTTAGCTTATTTATACTTAAAACAAAAACCATGTTATATATTTATTGGAAATAAATAAGTGTTAAAAAAAAATAAAAAATACACCCAACCATCATCCATGGACTATTATCATCTGGGTTATGTAAAAATTTAGCTCATCATGTTGCCGATTTATATAAGACTCGATGTGGGGTATTGAGAGATTATGTCCTGTTTCCCCTTGTGGGTCCTAGGGCCTCTACTACGCCTACCCGCCATCGTGTACGGTTTCTGGCAATGTGTCTGAGTTCTCCCCAACTTTTCCCTAACTGTCGTGCCTCCTTCTCGACTGTTCTGCGCCATGTTCTCCTCGGACCGCCAGGTCTTCTGCCATCCTGAGTTAAAGGGTTCCATTGCATAGCATGGTTCGCTATGGAACTGTCACCCTTACGGAACGTGTGGCCAATCCACTGCCACTTCCGTCGTTGGATGGTTGTGCCTATTGGTTCCTGACCCGTTCTCTCGTAAAGGTGTTTGTTAGAGATACGATTGGGCCAGAAAATCCTTAAGATATTGCGTAGGCACCTATTAACGAACGCTTGCAGCTTTCTGGTGATAGTAGTGGTCACTCTCCACGTGCTGCAACCATATAACAGCACGGATTCAACGCTGGAGCGGAACAGTCTTATCTTGGTGCTCAAACTCATTGCATTGCTTCGCCATATTTTGGACAACATACCGAACCCGGACTTTGCTTTGGCGATCCTGTTGGCTATATCCAGTTCGGTTCCACCATCGGTCGAGACAATACTCCCAAAATACTGTAAATCCTCTACTCTCTCTACCGGTTGTCCAGCAATGCATATTTGAGCCGATGAGTTAGTTCCAAGGCTGATAATTTTAATTTCTGCCGTATTAATTTTCAGCCTGACGACATCTGCCCTCCTCTCCACATCTGCTGTCATTTGGTGGAGGTCCATAATTCTGTTGGAGAGTAAGCATGCCATAAATCGTCAGCGTAGTCAAGATGTTTCAGTTGAGATATAAGAGTCCACCTTGGATCTCAAATTCCTCAGACAACCTCCCCCTGTGCAGAACGTGACATTTGGAGCCTTCATATGTAGCTTTGATAATAGCAATTAGTTTATCAGGAATACCTATCCTGCGTAAGGCACGCCAAATAAACTCCCTGTTGACACTATCGAATGCCTTCTCAAAATCGATGAACAGCAGGTGCAGTGGCGATCGATATTTAACACACTGTTCGATGATAATCCGCAGGGTGTTGATGTGGTCGGCACAGGAGGATCCAGAGCGGAAACCTGCTTGTTCGGCATCGAGTGTATCTTCGAAATGTTGTTTGATTCGCTCCAGGATGATTTTAGCTATTATCTTAGCTTCAACAGGCAGCACGCAGATACCCCTCCACTCTCCGCACTCCATTAAATTTCCTTTCTTCTCAGCTTCCCCAGCTCTCTCTATAAGTGGAAGCAGAAGCTCAGCCGATGTTGTTGGCGCTGCTCGTAAGAGCTCTGCTGGAATACCGTCAAGTCCTACCGCCTTGTTGGTTTTGAGTGCCTTAATCGCGGTAATGATCTCATCTTTACTGGGAGTCGTGGTGCGTATTCGGGAACTTCTCACCTCAGGCATCTCAGTTTGATTTGGGAGCATATCGCTAGCGAATACTCGGTTTAAAACCGTAGCAAAATGCTCTTTCCATCTCTTGAGCTCATCCGAAATGAGCAAGGAACCGTCTAGGCTTTTCACTAGGTGTTGGCTGGAGCTGCGACCACCTGTCAGCTCTTTTGTGATTCTGTAGACAGTCCTGCTGTCGCACCTCCGTGCTGCTTCTGTAGCCAGCGCATTGATGTAGTTGCGCTTGTCACGTCGCACGCTACACTGAACTTCTCTCATCCTCATGCGATATAGGGACTCTAGCTCGCTTCTCCCTGCTGCTGGGGTAGCTGCAATGCGAGCTTTCAGCTGTTTTCGTTCGTCAATCCGTCTCCAGGTATCCTCGGAAAGCCACGCCCTATGTCTTCCCTGCGATCGACCGACAATTCTTTCTGCACCAGATGTAAAAATATTTTTCACAGCACACCAATGGTCTTTGATGGTTGCGGGCATTGAGCTGCTGATTGCTTCCACATCTTGCGAAAAGTGCACCCTTAATTGTTGGCGCACTGAGGGATCACTAAGTCTATCGACGTTGAACCTGGGCATTCTTTTGTTCTCCTGGGATCTTCGAACTGCAGCAGTGCGTAGTTGGAGAGTAGCTATCATAAGATGGTGATCACGTACTATACCCACATCTGCCCCTCGCCTGTTTTGGACGTCCAGGAGACTACTTCTAAAGCGGCGGCTGATAGCAAAATGGTCAATTTGGTTGGAGGTTGCTTGCCTGCCGTTGGAAACTCAGCTGACTTTGTGGTAGGTTTTGTGCTCAAACATGGTGCCACCTATCACAAGGCGGTTGGCATTGCAGAAATCCACAAACCTTTCGCCGATGTCATTGCGGTTGCCTAGTCCATGCTTCCCGATTACATGTTTGAGCCCTTCGTTGTCGTTGCCTACCTTGGCATTCAAATCCCCTATCACTGTGTCAATGTCTCCATTTGATGTTGTGTTGAAGACGACACTTAAGAGGTTGTAGAGGCTCTCCTTTTCATCCTCAGACGAACTATTCGTTGGGGCGTAACACTGTAAGATGGGGACGCGTCGTACTCTAGTCCGGAATCTGGCCGTCAAAATCCTATCACCATGAGGCTGCCAGGAAATTAGGCCCTTACGCGCTGTTGTTGTTAGCAGTAGTCCGACTCCATATTTCCGCGCACTTCCGGATGGTCTTCCAGAATAGAGTAGTACAGTGTTACGTGTTGGGGACTGGTATTCGCCCGCTTCTAACTATCTTACTTCAGTTACCCCCAAAATGTCCAGTTTATATCGCATGAATTCCTTTTCCAGTTGGAGGAATCTGGCATTGTTAGGACCTTCGCTTCGCGAGTCGAAGAGCGTCTCTACATTCCAAAAATCCATCTTTGTCCGGGTACAATAGCTAAAAGTCGTCAACATGTGATCATTCCTTATCCGAGGCATAGTGTCGGTTTCTGTAACGAGAATTGTTCGGTAACGCAGGTTGCTGGCCCACGTTACCTAACCTAGAATCAAGGCCCTAGACAACCCGCACTTACAATTTTAGCCTACACCTATAAGGGTTTATACGTATAGTTGCCCGGGGGCCACCACTAGGAGGTAAAGTAAGCACTTCATCACGAACTTGATTGTTGCGCTACTGGCCCAAGCCAAGTTTTGAGCAGTCAGTAGTTTCCCGATCAATCGCAATGCAGGCAATGATTCTGTATGTCCACTTGCCTTTCTCAAAGCAGTCCCATCTTCGCTACCATTCGATTAGACGGGCCACCCATCATTGTATTCCCATATCGTCCGATGTTCTTCCTTCTATTTTCTTGTATTTATGTATCTCCCGGGCTTCATCTGCCAAAATGTCAATCGACCATGCAGGCTCTAATAGAAGTCGTATCGTATTATGTTGTTCAAAAGGTACTGATTGGTCTCAGCGCGTTGGTGATGTAACAGTGACTAAGATGGCTGGGTCTTCTAGAGTGGATGGAGCCCAACGTTCAGAACCGTCTCGATCTTCCGTCTATAGATTTTAATTTTCATCCGTCCATACTTGGGACCCATAGAGGATTACTAATGTAGCCACTCTTATTAGGAGTAATCTTTTACCATATTTTTTTGGTCCACCAATATTTGTAGGTTTTGTGATTAATGTGTCGGTCCACTGCGGTTGAAGTTTTTTTCACTGTCCCTCTTCCCGAGAACGTCTACCAAACATCCGAAAGTATTATACGTGCTCATGCCGCTGTCGCCTTTGCCACCTTAGTGGCCGACGCTATATTGTGAATGCTATCGGAAAGTAAGCCTTGTATTTACTCGTATAATAACGCCAAGGTACCTTGTCTCTGGCTTGGAGACTACAGCATAAAAAAAAAAAATATTTGGCGCAACAGCTCTTTAAAGTGCCAGGGCCTAGCTTCTCGCAACCACTTATGTTGTGTGCGTTATATTTTTCACACGAATGGAAGGGACCTACAGTTTAATGCCGACTCCGAACGGCGATTTGAGATCTACTGCTGCATAGTTACCCACTATTGCTTTTTCTTCTATGTGTTTGGTTACTACCACGATCGCAGTACCATCAACAAAGAAAACAATTTTGGTGGACCCTGGTATTCTGAGCTTAAGGACATCACTATACATTATGGTATGTTTCCCAGCAAATGTCGCTCTCCCCAAGATCTCCTACCAAGATCGCCAGCTAGCTTATAAGCTAATTCGCCGCATCCAGGTAATTCCTGAACAGGACAGGACCCAGAAGCATAAGACTCCTCTAAGCTGGGCACTCAAAGGTGTCCAGCTCCCCCCTGACTCATCCAGCAAGGACTTGCCGTCCAAACGCCAGAGGTCTCAAGATGGGTCTCCCACCCTTGCCAAAAAGACCACGGTAGTACAGTCCATCGCTACTACCAGGCCCTTCAACCAAGTGCTTAAGGCACACTTGGAGATTGCGGTCGTTGACCATAGCGATCCGGATGGCAGCATTACGGCGGATAAGTGGAGGAAGGTGGAGATTAAACTCGCCACCAACTGTCTCCAAATCCTACGTGACCATCCCGGCCCTGATGTTTCCTGCAGGGATGGTGGCTGGCATCAAGGGCATGTCAAACTCGTTGCCTGCGCTGACCAAAGATCGAAGGATCTCTATAAACTTGCTGTCTCCAGATTAGGACAGGTTTGGCCAGGTGCACAGTTGGAGGTCGTGGAAAAGGACCAGATTCCTAACCGACCAAGAACACGTGCTACCATTCCGGCTGAACCCTCTGATCCTAAAATCATCCTGGATATTCTGAAGGCTAACAACAGCTCCCTTCCTACCCATAATTGGAAGATTGCCAAAGTGGACGAGTCGAGAGGAGACGTCAGAAGTGTGTGATCATTGTCATCAATGAAGAGTCTCTGGCCCCCCTGGCATCTTCTAAAGGGGTAGTAAATTATGGTTTCAGCTCCATCACCCTGAAAGTCTACAAATGTAAAGAGAAGGAGCTCAAGAAAGTACCTCCCAAGCAGGTTGCAGTCCCTTCTGCACCAGCTAAGAATACCTCTCCTTCCGAGCCCCTTCCCTCGCTCCCTTGCGCCGATCCATCTTTTTCGGGGGTTGACTCCTCGTCGACAGACACCGAGATGGTTGACGCTCTTTTGAAACTGGACTTTTCTGGTCCTCCCTCTCCCTCTCCATCACTCCTGGACAGTGACCCATGTGGCCTCTCTCTCGAGGATGACCTTCTGTCATCAGATTCAGAGGAAGCCAATAATACCGTGGTAATGGTATCTGCAGCGAGAAGTAGCCCCAATGCTGCGGATCCTACAGATTAACCTGCTTCACTCCATCACGGATTCGGCCTCCCTCATTCTCCGGCTCAGCAAATACGGGGAAGACTTAGTCTTGATGCAGGAACCATGGGTTGTTGGAAACCGAGTTTGTGGACTCAAGACTCCAAACTACATATTAATCTACGCAAGAAAGGAAGGTAAACCGAGATCCTGTATCCTTGTGAAGACCCATCTAAACATTCATTTACTCTCTAATTTCAGCAATCAAGACATAGTCGCTACCAACCTGGAATTGCGATCAAGAAATTACTGGTTGGTATCGGCTTATTTAGGTCACGATCTTGCGGGCCCACTCCCCCCGGACATCTTGGGGAGCTTGATTGCTGTAGCAGAGAGCAGAAACACTGGTCTCATCGTTGGCTGTGATGCGAATGCCCATCCCTCAATCTGGGGCAGTTCCGACATAAATGTAAGAGGTGAGCAACTTTTTGACTTTATCCTTAGTACTAAACTCCTAATCTGTAACAGGGGGTCCAAACCGACATCACTCTTGTCTCCGATTATTTATATAACTTGGTTAAGGACTGGAGAGTCTCTGATGAGCGCTCTTTTTCAGACCACCGTTACCTCCAATTTAGTCTTGATGACTATCTGCCTGACCAGAAGGCTTTTAGAAATTATAGAAAAACCAACTGGTACCTTTATAGGAAACGTTTATTAACGCTTATTCCCTCCCATCTGCCTACTGAACCTTCTTGCACTGAAGACCTCGACAATTTAGTCAACACCCTAACATCGGCACTAAATGGTGCCATGGCCGAGGCCTGCCCACTCCGCAAACCTCGAGGTAGAATTAAACCTCCCTGGTGGAATGCAAATCTCAGTACTCTTAGGAAGGACAGTAGGCTCCTTTCTAATACTGCTAAAAGCTCCCGTGAGACGGCCGATTGGGACTCCTATAAACTGTCTCTCAGAAAATACAAAATCTCACTGAGGAAGGAGCAACGACGCTCCTGGAGACTTTTCTGCAACAGCATTGAAGAGCCCTCGGAAGCTTTCAGGTTGCGGAAAATCCTCTCTAAAAGCCTTGCTACACCCAGCTTCCTTTTGCATCCGGATGGTTACTGGACCTCCTCTGCGGAGGAATCCATTGACATCTTACTCGATACCCACTTTCCTGGTAGCTCCCCTGTTGCTATATCGCGAGAGGGAAATCCCCCCCCCCCCCTCAACCTTGCAGCAACTCGCTAGTCTTGATAACTACAGAAAAGATCCGTTGGGCCATGCGCAGTTTCAAACCCTTCAAGTCCCCAGGACCTGACGGTGTTATTCCAGCTGAAATTCAGCAATGCGAGGACATTGTGCTTCCATGGCTCAAAGTCATCTTGTCGGGCTGTCTAAATCTGGTCTATATTCCCAAGCTATGGACCGAGGTTGAAGTCATATTCATACCTAAGGCAGGAAAGAGCTGGCACGTGGAACCAAAGGATCTCCGACCTATCAGTCTATCGTCCTTTCTGCTCAAAACGTTAGAAAGGTTAATTGATATCCATCTTCGGCAAAGTATTAGCCCAGCGCTGCTCTCGCCGTCCCAACATGCGTACTGCAAAGGCAAATCGGTTGAGACAGCCTTACATTCGCTTGTGCGCATCATCGAAAAATCATTGAGCATCAAAGAATACACCATGGTGGCTTTCCTTGACATTGAGGGAGCTTTTAACAATGTCAAACCAAAGGCAATTACCGACGCACTTGTAAATCTGAAAGTGGATGTTTCGCTCGGAGTGTTGATCAATCAATTGCTTACATGCAGGATTATTAACACGCAGCTGGGCGGAGCATCGGCCAGAAGAATTGCTCGCTGCGGTACACCTCAAGGTGGAGTCTTGTCACCTCTTCTGTGGAACGTGGTAGTTAATGAACTACTGTTGGACCTGGATATGTCAGGTTGTAGAGTGATCGCCTATGCTGATGACATTGCTGTTGCTTTCTCCGGTAAACACCCGGACACTCTCATGGATATCCTCCATTATGCTCTCCTTCGGCTCACCAAATGGGCCTCCAATTGTGGACTGGGGGTTAACCCCCATAAAACGGAACTCGTTCTCTTCACGAGGAAATATAAAGTTCCCCTCATAGACCCTCCTTTGATAAATGGCACCAGTCTCACCTTCTCTGAAAACGCAAAATATCTGGGTCTTATTTTGGATAGGAAATTAAACTGGAAGGCCAATCTACTAGAGCGCGTCAAGAAGGCTAATGTAGCTCTCTATTCCTGTAAAAAGGCTATAGGTAGGAGCTGGGGTATTAAACCTCAAATCACCCATTGGCTATACGTGTCCGTTATCAGGCCTATACTACTATATGGCGTGATCGTATGGTGGCCTGCTCTTGAAAGGGCTGTCCACCTCACTCAACTAGCTAAGGTGCAAAGATCTGCATGCATCTGCATCAGTGGTGCACTTAGAACTACTCCCTCCGCGGCACTGGACATCTTGTTCAACCTGCTGCCCTTAGATATTTTCGGCAAACAGATGGCAGCCTGTGCGGCCATCCGCTTGAAAGCCTCCTCTCAGTGGTCTAGCTATCGCTTTGGCCACTCCTCGATCCTTGATCTTCTCAACTTCAAACACGAAAACACGGACTACACCCCGCCGAAACTGAGATTTGACCGTAACTTCCGTACGAGCATCCCTAACCGGGATGTATAGGATATCTCCCCCCCTGTCGATGGTAGTTCGGTTCACTTCTTTACAGATGGATCTAAGACGGAGGGTGGGGTGGGTTGTGGTGTTTTCTCCGAACAGCTCAATCTGAGCATCTCTTTCCGCCTCCCCGATCAATTTAGCGTTTTCCAGGCGGAAATCATGGCGATTAAAGAAGCCCTGTCCTGGCTGAAATGTAATGTATTATCTGTCAGGGATATTAGCATTTTCACTGACAGCCAAGCGGCAATCAAGTCCCTGGAATCGTTCTCCTTCACTTCAAAGGCTGCCTTAAACTGTCGTCTATCTCTTATGGAGATGACAGAGCAGTTCAACTTTCACCTATGCTGGGTGCCGGGCCATAGAGACATTCCAGGTAACTGCAGGGCTGACGACCTCGCCAGACAGGGTACCACTCTAAGGATTTTGCCTGAAAGGCAAGCCCTGGGTATGCCCCTCGCTACATGTAAGTATCTACTAAAGCTGAAAGCTATTAGCACGACCAACCTCAGATGGGGAAACGGCTCAACGTGTCACATTTCGAGACAGATCTGGCCTAAGCTGGATCAAAAACGTAGTGCCGATCTGATCAAGTTAAAGCGTACACAAATCAGCTGCGTTGTCGGTGTTCTTACTGGATACTGTCTTATAGGCCAGCACGCCAAAAGACTTGGCCTCTTCTCCAATGACTTCTGCAGAAGCTGTAGGGACGAGGAGGAGGAGGAAACCATCCTTCACCTCCTATGCACATGTCCAGCCCTGTCGCATAAAAGAATGCTCCATCTAGGGTCCCCCTTCCTTGACGACCTCTGCGATCTGGCGTCCTTGGACGTCATGAGCATCCATTGCTTTGTCAAAAGCTCCGGTTGGTTTTGTTAGTCCCTGAGTGGCCTAATGGTTTGATCCTGGTATCACAAAGGACCTTCGCTGGTCTAAGTGTGTCTACACTCTCGTGTGGACAGCCAACATAACCTAACCTAACCTAACCTTCCCAGCAAAGGACGCAACACGGAGCCTTAGGGGACATCACCTGTTATGCTGTACTAAATTATCCTATCCTTTGTATCTCACTCTTTTGACCCCTGAATGCTCGGAAGATAAAGGTCTAGTTCGCAGTGTTGAAGACGACTTTGCTATCTAGCGCAATAATAGCACAGTATTATTTTTTAGGCCACCGCGGCGCCTCTATAGCATTCCTCATAGTGCTTGTAACTTCCTAAATACCTTCTATTGTCAAGCAAGCTTTACGGAAACAGTATTGGTGCCGCAAGTCCACCCGCTCTGTCTGCTGCATCGAGTCTGTCACTTTGAACATTCCATGATGTGGAAATAATCCTTCCCTCAGACGCGTACTGTAAGTATCCGTGAATATCCGTGTGATTGCCGCCTTTAGTGCGACATTGGGGATACCATCGATACCACCTTCTGGTTTCCGATTATCTTGCAAATTTGTAGGACTTTGGGTGAGTTCATAATTTTAAAAATACCGCAGCTGCGCAGAGTTTGAGTTAATAAATGTAAAAACACTGCATTACCATTGCAGCCGTTTTGGTATAACTTGCGTTCATAAACGTCAAATGACTGCCTTTGTTTTACAAACGTGGATTTTTTTTACGATTATGAACTCGCCCTTTGTCGTCTGTGCCGGAAGAATTGTTTGTGTACTTCCTGTCGCTCTTAGATCACGTTCTGGTGTTTCACATTGGCGTTTGAATAAGACCGCTATTACGTTCTTCAGGAACGTTGGTGACATAGAAAGGGGTCCGTAGCTATTCTTTAGGTTTTTCATAATGACTTGATAGGCTTTGCCCGACGGATTGTGCTCAGCTTCATTGCAGAGTTGTAGCGTACACCTTAAACTATAAACCAAAAAAAAATTGTTTCATTAAATTTTAAATTTAACTGCTGCTACCCTAACCCTAAACTCGAACTGGACCTAGATATTAACCTTGCCCAAGGGTCGATATGATCAGCTGCAATCGCCACTGAACTTCTAGCCCTCATACGAACAGGATCCAACCATTTCCTTTTACCAATATACCACGCGCATTCTTTTGCACGCAGGCAGCGAACATAAAAGGAAGAAAACGCTGGGATTTTCCGAAATATAAAACCTGTAAAGTGGATTCGAATACATAGCTCTTTTTCTATAAAAGTACAAGTTCATCCACAGGTAAGAGTTGCATCTGTTTTCCTTAATTCGATTTCATTTAGTTGTAAATTAAACCCTTAAATGTTCCCTAGGATTTGGAATTATTTTTCACCTGGGCCTTGTCCTCATAACCTCTGTTCCTGCTCCTACATTTGATGCTATCAAAAGCATATTCGATCATTAATCCAACAATTTACTAGCGATTACCTTAATTAAAAAAAAATAAATAAAAACGAAATCTTAAAATTGCGGACGCACCTTGGTCGGGAATTAATACAATTATACAGGAACCGAAAAGAGCGTCTGCAGTTTAATTTTTTTTTTTGTCACAAAGACCTATGTACATATTTGTTCGCATCATCATTCTCCGATCGAACAAACAACAACCAGTTTCCGGAGTTTTATCACTGCCAGTAACGCACAGTTGCGATAAAACGCGAAGATCAACACCACGTGAAGCATCCAGAGCATGCAAGCAAATTCCTGAGACGTGGACAAGATTGACATACCGCCTCCCTCGGTGGTTTTCACACACAAGCGTATCACCAATCCACATAGAAGTCCAGCGATCCAGAGTGTTTCTAACAGCGAATTCAGGGTTAAAGTGCTAGTGGGAAAAATGACCTTAACCTAAGTAACAGCAGTGCTTAATAGCATTTAATTTTCTAATTATAATTATATAAATTATAAATTTCGTTTAGTCATTTGAAAAAAAAAAAACGTTGTTAACTGTAACATACATCCAATAATGTTCATACGTAGTCACAGTAGTTTATAAATTAATAATACATTGCCTTATAAATTTATAACATTGATCAAAACAAATAGAGAGAGAGTAAATGTAACTACAAAGAACCATTAGCAACACAGCGACGGCGACGAAAGCGTGGGACCACATCGTTCACCATCCGCAAAACTGTAAGTACTTGCACAAGTTATATGTAAAACCTTTCATAAATTTCTTCGGCAATTAACTGAAACATTGAAACATTTTTTTTTATTTTAAATCATATAATAAACTTACATCTACCTAAATATACTCGTATTCCCAAGTAAAGTAAAGTAATATGCAAATAGGAGATAATAATAACCTGTAAACCTACATATATTTATATACTTTCTTAAATATAATACAATACATATTGTTTTGAATCCTATTTGCCTTATAAATAAACATGGGTATACGGGTTTACTTGTGAAATGAATAATGTTTAGTCCCTTATACAGGGTGTCCGCCGGGAACGTATACTACTTTGTTTTGCCGCCATTTTGGTAAACATTAGTCTTGACAGTTCATATTTGGCAGTCGTGAAGTAGACACGTGGCAAATTTATTATGGAAAAATATTCGATAAACCAACGTGTTTTAATCGTTAAAACATTTTATCAAAATCAATCATCGATTACTGTGACGATGAGAAAGTTACGTGAAATTTTTGGGAGAAACAACGTGCCAACAAAACGCACTATTTATCGTGTAGTGAATGATTTCGAAGAAAAAGGGTCTGTAGGTGATAGGCCCAAGCATGGGCCACAACGTACTGCAAGATCGGCTGAAAACATTACTGCTGTTCAAGGAAGTGTTCAAAACTATCCATCAACCTCAATTCGACGCCGTGCTCAGCAGCTTGGTCTTCAAAGAACAACTTTGGCCACAATTTTACACAAGGATTTGCCACAACGCCACAACTGCATGCTTTGGGCTTGATTAACATGTGGTATCAACAAGACGGTGCCACATCGCATACAGCCAGGATTACAATGGAATTACTGCGAGACCTCTTTCCACAACAAGTTATTTCAAAAAATGGTGATGTTGATTGGCCTCCACGGTCGCCTGATTTGACTGCTCCTGACTTCTTTTTGTGGGGATATCTGAAAAGCAAGGTTTATGCAAACAAACCAGAAACGCTTGAGCAACTCAAACAAAATATTCGTGATGAAATTAATGAAATACCGCGTGAAATGTGTGAGAATGTAATGAAAAATGTGCTCAAAAGGGCTCGCATTTGTGAGACTAGCAGAGGCGGACATTTACCTGATATTGTATTCCATACATAATTGCCGACATTAGATAAAACATTTATCAATATAAGATCCATTCTCTTTCATTTAATCAAAAATTATAAACAAACAAAGTAGTATACCTTCCCGGCGGACACCCGGTATTTGAATTCGAGCAAATAAATACATACATATGTATGTACATGTTTTTGTATACATTACAGAGTTCAATGAAGCATCCATTCTTGCTTATTCAGATGACGTTCTTTAGATTTCTTCATACAAGATCAAACCTTTGTTGGAGTTCTTCATTCTTAAACTCCTTCACTGAAGTTCTTGGGACCACAACAGAGTCAATAGGAATTGTTATTCTAACTTCAAAATAACCGTACTTTACTTTAAACCGATTTTACAAAACGGCTCTAGTGATTCTGCTGAATGTTTCACTATCGGTCAGTGTAGTTTCAGTAGGTGCTTTACATATTAATCGATTTTAAAAAAAATCGGCTAATTAGCCGACGCAATGTGGCGCCAATGCTAAAAGTCGTGATAAAATTCAAATGTTCGATGTGTTAATTGAAAAAAAAAAAATTGATATCTAAAAGGAAAATAAACAGAACACAAGGAAAAATTGTTTGATTGGATCAGCCGTGATTTTTAGAGCTCGTCAAAGTTAAGTTGGACGACTTTGATCTTCGGTAAAAAAAAAAAAAAATTATGTGATGTCTCATGTTGCTCTGTGCAAATTTCACATATTCACCAAGCAATATAATTTTCTTTAATCACAGTTCGTTTGTTTTATTCTTTAAGTAAATTAATGTATTAAAAAAAAAGAAAAGAAAATGTCGCTTAATATTTTTAATTAATTTTGTATTAGAACATATTTTTAAGTACATTTTTTTAACTTTTCATAGAGCTGCAAAAAAAAGTTAACTAAGGCAAGGAAAAAATTTAACAGGATCTTAGACCTTAGCTATTTGTTAACCGTAGTGCAAAATTACAGCTGCCAGATATTGCCGTTTTACGAAATAAAGCGATTTATTTAAAACAAAACCTACGTGAATTCCATACTTGGATTTACAGTAGCGAGCACGGAAAGTACATTACATGCAAGAATCAGGTGCATGGAATTTATTTTGAAACTTGCATATACACTTTGACAAGAGGGAGAGGATTTTGATGAATCTATTGGAATTTGGCTCATACTCAAAATATAATCGAGTATCAATCGTTACCACCTGGAGAATTTTCAGAAGAAGCTCAGGAATCCAAAAATAAAGATTACAGGAAGTGTAGATATCAAAATACGTGCAAGGTTTTCAGGTAACGGCAAAATGAAGATCTTTTCAACATGCTTGCAGCCGCATCGGACCCACACATTTCTTCATTGAGGCATGTCAGAACCGAAAAAGATCTCAAAGCACAATGCTGTCTAGAAATGATAAGTTTATTAGATATTACCCAAGATGTTGATGCAAGTTTATAAGAAATCTGATTTTCTTTTTTGTCTGTTCACTTTTTTCTCCACTGTTTGACTAGAAATGAATCACTGAAATATTTTATTATGTAATCTGATGTGCCACAAAATAAAAAAATTCTTTTGATACACCTAAAAAATCATTTAAAAAAAATTGTTCGTTTACTTTTTTCACCACTATTTTGCTCGTAGCTTTTAGACACCCTATTATTACTTCAATCAAGAACTTTTAAAAATAAAATATTATGTTTATCCCCTAAGTCTTATTTCAACAGAAGATTCTGGAATACCCTACCCTGTAAGGCATTTTTCTCAAAATTCATAAATTTCATAGCTCCGGGAATTTCCTTTAAGCAGAAAAAAACGGTCACGATATCTTTAATCGTTTAAGAGTTATAATTTTTGCAAGCAAAAACGTCAAAAGGAGCCACTGTGCGACGCTTCAGAAATTGTATCCTAAACGTTCAAAACAAGCCAGGAACTTATATCA
The DNA here is from genome assembly GCA_945910035.1 of Brachypalpus laphriformis. Taxonomy (NCBI): domain Eukaryota; kingdom Metazoa; phylum Arthropoda; class Insecta; order Diptera; family Syrphidae; genus Brachypalpus; species Brachypalpus laphriformis. The sequence continues at coordinate 193,224,553 of OX246754.1, read as the reverse complement.
GATTGAAACGCTACCACCGACTTTTTCTTGCCCTTATAAACCTTTATTTAGCATCCTTTTTCTTTTTCAAATCATTTATTTTACCACTCATATACCATACTAACATAATTCATAATTCCAATAAACTTAAAACTATATTATCATAGTGCCTTAAAGTAACTGACCTTGTACAGCATCCACCAACAGCAACCATCCTGCTGAGAATAACTAGGTATAACAACGACTGGTTTTGCGACCTCCTTACTTTAAAAGTAGAAAATATAAGAAGCGCAGTGCAGGAGAAATTGGATGATCACTGGGACGCTGCGAAAAACGCTTTGGCATATTAATCATGTGCATACTGCAATTGATCTTGACCTGAAAGTCAAGCCTAATAGCGGATGAACATAAAGGAAGTGAAGGCATGAAAGCTCCCGCATATAAACATACGAATACTTTGCCTCAAAGGCTGAAGAATCAATAAACAGATGCGACAGAAGAACCGTTTATAATATGACCTACGAGTTTGTAGGTGGCCAGCGTTTCAAACAGTACCCAGTAAAGACTTTAGACGGTAGCCTGTTGATTTCGGTTAATGATTTGGTCAAGAGATAGAGAGAACATTTCGCAAACACGCTAAACCACTAAGATGACGAACGTGTGATCTCGGATTCAAGTACCCCTCCGAAGTAACAAATTTCCGAATATGCACGGTGCATGTAGTCTGCCGGCCGTAGACTAGATAATAGCTAGAACAATTTAAGAGAAAATAAAAGAGCTTATAAATTCAATCCTCGATTTCAAACTGGCAAGCTGTTGCTCTGGATCCTTCTGCATAAACGACATAAACACCTTGCGTATTATCATAGAACAGTGCGTCATACAGGCCTTCAATATATCTACTGTTTATCGACTTTGGGAAGACAGTTTTAATTGAAATGCCATCTGGGTTTCCACATCTTACTGCGCGAGACAATTTTATTGCGAAATACAATATGCAATGGAATTCACTTACCTGGTCAGGCAGAAAACTGGGTCGTCCTAAGGAAACGTAGCACAGAATAGTTGAAAACGAATTGAGGTTTTAAGGTAAGACTTGGAGAGAGCTAAAATAATTGCAGAACTCCGAACAACTTGGCGCGTATATTTTATTAATTTTGTAAGTGTAATCTTGCTCTTCCTATTTCTTTATAAGTCAGGTGCCTCTCGCCACTACTATCGAGTTCATTTTCTCTCTTCCCAGTCAATGGCACCGGGGCCAAATACAAAACCCGGGAACCGGTTTAGCGGTCTTCCCGTCGACCAGCCACCCGATCGCCCCGCCCGAAGAAAAAAAAAAGTATTACCCTCTTCCTGGGATGAATATCCCACTCTCCCTAAATCAGCTGTGCCTAAGAACCCAGGATTCTTCTTAATTTCCTCATCTATTCCCAAAAACCATTAACATCCATTAGCGTTTTCTTACTGAGAAAAGCTATTGACGCAGTAAGCACGGAGTATGATCAGATTTCTCAACTTAGATACGAAAATCTCCGTATACTTACCAAAAATCAACGTGTCGCTGACAGATTTTTAACGACTAAAAATCTATCAAATATCTGCCCTGTCTCAGTTACTCTCCATGATCCCCTAAGCTCTTCCAAAGGATTTATGTACGCCCCTTGCCTGAATCATGTCGGCGAATCATAAATTATGTCTGAAATGAGATCCTAAGGGGTAATGGTAGTGTACAAATTTACTTAACCTTTGGAAGGTAAACAGCATCCTACTGGTTTAATATTGTTCACATTGGATGGTTTTCAACCACCAGACACACTAAAGGTGGGTTGGTATAATACTAAGGTAAGTGAGTACATCCCGAACCCAATGAGATGTCGTAACTGCCAACTCCTTGGGCACACTACTAAAAAATGTACAAAGTCCGCAGCATGCGTAATCTGCAATCTGCCTCCACACGCTCCTTCTCGTAAAATGTGTGCTAATTGTCTTGACTCGCATCTCTCCTCAGATAGAAATTGCCCTTAATTCATACAAGCTAAGGAAGTCGTAACTAGTAAAAGTTCTTTATTACGTAAAAAAAAATAATTTTCGTTTACAATTTCACAATTTAAAATTTGAGAACATACGACTGTGACACAAATGTCGTCTGTCGGAGGCTTGATTTAAACAAGAAAGAAAAAAAATAGTTACAGTTTCAAGTGTTTAGTTATTAAATTCGTCGATTAAAAACTTCCGGTACGCTAAAGCATTGATAATGTAATTTACAAGATTTTCCCAATTACTGAATACTCCTAACACTCCTAATACTCCTAACTATTTTCTTTTCTAATAAGTATATTTTTACAAAGTATTTATATGTACCTGAATTCTTTAAGAATAGGACATCTTCCTATGAAGAATTGTATACTTGTTTGTACTAAATGTTGTTGCATTTAACTCAATTAAATCGCACCGAGCCTTAAAAATTTACATTATTTTATTTTGATTATTGGCGTCTGTTAGGTAGTCAGTGCCCATTTCATAATCAAGGTTTCTATAGAACCTTTCAGTTTCCCTCGCTCTTTGTATCCTTTTCCAATGGTAGCTTAACTTTAATTTGGCTAACAATTCTGCTCTCTTATTGTTCCATTCCGTTTGAGCTATATTGACGCTTCTCCAACTAAGGCTGAAGTTAGCACCCAGCTTTTAGAAAGTCGTAACTATAAAAACCAAGAACAAATGCACCATGGCTGCTGCTAAACGCCTGCACAGGGAAAAAAAATCCTATAAGTTTCAACCTCACAGTTGATTAATTTTCCACAGTCACAAATAAAATATCAAACGCAAAATCATCTGATACTCATACAATCTCAAATTCTTATTCATTCACTTAAACTAAGAAAACAACTGTACCAAAACCATCTCCGCTCCCGCAAACTAATAAAAACACAATTCGAGAAATCTCTTATAACCTAACTACGAACGAAAACAAGACTACAACAAACTCTCTCCTAGCACAGTAATATCTTCGCAGCCTCTCTTTCCCACTCGAAATCCATCATCATGCTCAACTTTAAAACTAAATGAACCAAACCACTCGGTAAAACAAAGCCCCAATCACATATGTACATACATCCAAACCAACACCAACCTACAACTCTCTCAAACTCTATCAAACCAATTGACACTAACCAACCTGTTAGCGACTTTCTGAAAATATCTACAATTGGTAATGCCTTTTCGCTACCAATCCGACTCGGATACGGACAATGCCTAATCAAACTAAATCCAACCCACCGCAGGTCCCCGTCGATGGCGGATCGCGCCCCTCGTTTTGCCTTTCCCGCAGTGACATCTAAAGACGCGCACATTGGGACAATCAGACAATGGTATTCTATACCATTGATTACTGTCGTCTTTCAACGATGTCTGTGGGCAGATCCGAGGCGCGGAGCATACGGTGGGAATTTATCATCATTTGCAGTTCTTATCTTTGCTCAATATAATCATATAAGTATATTGCTCTTAAGATTCCTAGTCAAATCCTGCAATGGAACCTGAACGGTTACTTTAATAACTACCATGAACTGCAGTTATTAATAAGTGATCTACATCCTTCTAATATCTCTTTGCAAGAAACCCACTTGCCAAACAACGCAAAATACGCTCCAAGACAATACGCCGCTTATTATCACAATTTTGATACGGTGGTCGCCCAACGGGGATAAGGGATTTTGATTCATAATTCTATCCCACATACGCCCCTACAAGTAAACTCCACAATATCAGCGGTTGCAATTGTAATCGAGGCGAAAACAAAATTCACAGTCATATCCATTTACATTTTCATAACATACATTCCCCCCGGCCAACCATTTTCCGCTGCCGAAATAGACAATTTAGTTAATACAAACCACACCCCTATTTTACTAACCGGTGACCTCAACTCATGCATTCCCTTTTGGGGCTCTCGCATAGCTAATGTCAGGGGTAAAATAGTTGAGAATTTTCTAGCGCACTGCAACCTAGCCATACTAAACGACGGTAGACCCACTCATTTCTCGATACACAACACTTTTACGCACGTTGACCTCTCGCTTATTTCCCCACAACTGTACCCAAACTGCGCATGGACAGTTTTACCTGATCTACATGGAAGCGATCACTTTCCGATAACTACGACCCTAACATTCGGAGCCAATCTCAAAAACTCTAAGATACCACCAAAATTCCAAATCGACAGAGCAAATTGCTCCTTATTCCATGCTAAGGTGATAGAGTTCCTAAGTTGTAGGGACCTATCTCCTAATATTAATAAGGAAACCGCGGTAATCCACAAATGTATCCGCACAGCAGCTAACGTAGCAATACCCCAAACCCATTACTCAAACAAAAGAACTTCAGTTCCATGGTGGAACAACGATATTAAAAATTTACGTCAAATCAAGCAGTACTACTTTAAATAAACATCCGAACGATTCAAATCTTATTGCATACCGTAAAGCCAACCCTTGTTTTCGCAAATCAGCTAAGATCGCTAAGAAGGAAAGCTTCGAAAACTTTACTTCTAACATCAACCCAAAATCTTCCTCCAAAGTACTTTGGGATGGCATAAAATACCTCGTAGGGAACTATGTCCAGCGCTCAATAAAGGTTTTGAAAACAGAGACGCAAACGTTGTCATGCTCTTCTGAAACAGCGATTTCGCCAAAATATGATCGAATTTCGCCAAAGACACAAACTTCTCTTCGACATTCCCAGAAGCTTGATACTCTGCATTAAATAACATAGTTTCAAACAATGACCTATCTTCTTCGGTTCGCAAAATTGAACTCCCAATTGCTATTGTGGTACCTATTCGAAAGCCTTCAAAGTCCGCCACTGATATTAGCGGCTAAGGGTATAACCCTGGAATTCTGTTCAGTGTTTTCTGCGAAGCTCTAGCGATTCTCAAGGAATCCACATTGAAAAAAATTTATCATCTGCAGGACAGTCTCTCTGTATTATCCGCTATCAGAAATATACGTATTAACAATAAAACTCCAATAGTCGAAGCTATCAGTGATAGCCTTATGACCAATGATACGAATATTAAACTCATGTGGGTTCCTGCACACGTAGGCATTAAGGGAAACGAGGAAGCGGATAAAGCTGCTACATCGGCAGCATCAAATGAGCCACTTATCAGCTTTTATACACATAACAGCAAAGACTAATAAGGACACTTTCGTACCAAAAGAAACTGGAGACATAAAAACAATACGTCCACCACTATTCAGCCCTCAACACAGAAGCAGAAATGACAAAATACCCCACAAATTGTCATGAAAGTATGATCCGATGCTTCCTTCGTTTCCGCATGGGCCATACAAACTTACCACACAGACATATACTCGACAAGAATGACAGTCCAATCTGCCATCTCTGCGACGAAAACTGCGTCTAAACAATAAGACATCTATTGGAGTGCCAGAAGATCAACGATAGAACAAATAGCTTAGTAAACTCCACCTTCGTCGACCTACTAAAAACCGCCACAAAAACCAATATAAAAAATACGTTTAAAGTACTTAAGTATCTTAAACTTGAAAACTCTTTGTAATTAATACTATAAATATAAAGTTTTATTTACCATTAAGTTTATTTACATAGCCGAAAGCCCTGGTAGCTAGCGCTATTATTCATATTGTTATTTGTAATTCATTTACTTAATAATAAAGAAAATAATAATAAAAATAATCCTATAATCCTACGCACTTGTAGCGTACGACCCAATCGGGCAGTTTGATTACATTCACTGCTTGAAATTCGCTTACAGAATCACGAAATGCCATGTGTGATCTAAGATACGAGTATGCTTGGTATGAATGATCGTTCATGCAGACCCATACACGGATAAACGCATATTATGCTAGGTAAATAGCTATGACTACAGTCCTTGCTCGGGTACGCTACCAATACCACTGCTAGCCTCAATCGAAAAACCTCATAATTTTGATAGTTTAGACATGACCGGTTTTGCTGCCCTAGGTAGGCACACTTTTGGTTTGTCGCTAAGTTACAACCGCTATTTATCTATCATAGGGCACCAAAGCGTAAGGTGGAAAAAATACTGCGCACTGAAGAGGCACACACTTTAACATATTTAATATTGTTTCGTTACTCAGATGGTCAGGAGAATAATTTAAAATTGGCATGTGCGAGGAAATAAAGTTACGTTGTGAATAAGGCAGAACCACATGTTTCTTACCTGTAGGGCTTAATTCCTACATCGCAATATCATACTTTTCCCAATTGATCTCAAAATTGTTTGTTTAATACTAACGTAAAACTAGCAATCAAATATCTGCAATTTTATTCCACTTTCATCTCAGTCAAATATTTTAGTATAAAAAGAGCAACCCATGTAAAGCTTAGTTAGTCTCTACTTACAAATCGAAGTCTGCTGTTGAAATGGTTGCTATAAAAGTGTTTGCGTTTTTCCTTATTGGCCTTTTAATGCTTTTCCAACAAGCTGAAGGTCAATGGTTCATAAGAAGGGCGTATAGCCTCCGCGCTCAAACTAAATTATGTGCTGTGTCATCACCACTGTGTACCACAACAACTACAACAACAGTAGCACCATGAAGTTGCAGAAGAAGTTCATTTAACAGCAGCCGTAAAATAAAATAAAAATTTTATGAAAAAAAAAAATTTAAGAATAAAAAAATGTTATTACAATACTTCAAGGAATATCAGTTGTAGAGATACCTTTATTTAATTAATGTTGATCCAGTTATGTGAATGGTTTTCTGATTATTTCTGAATTTAGGAGTATGTCTGTCCTCCAAAACCCGTTAACGCAAACGGGACCGAAAATCTTACGAAGAATTTTTCTCTCGAAGCGACCAAGGATATCTTCATCCTCTTTTAATAAAGTCCATGTGTCAGCCCCGTAAAGCAGAACTGGGATGATCAGGGTCTTATATCGAGTCTCCTTAGTAGTTCGAGATAGGGCTTTACTGTTGAATTGCCTTATAAGCCCAAAAAAACAGCGATTGACACGAGTTATTCTTCGCTTGATTTCTGCGCTGATGTTGTTCTCAGAGTTTATAGCAGAGCCAAGGTAGACAAAGTCCCTTACTACCTCGAAGTTATAGCTGCCCACGGTGACATTCTGTCCAATTCGTCGGTGTTGGCTGTCCCCCCTTGTTGACAGCATATACTTGGTTTTGCCCTCGTTTATCGCTAAACCCATTTTGATCGTGCCTCCGATGTTAGCTTGTGAGTTCCGCACAATCCGTTCAAGTACAATATTACAGAAGTCATATAACAGCGCGTCACTTTATCTAAGACCTTTTTTGACATCAAAGGTCTTGGTGGGGTCATTACCGACCTTGATGGAGCAGCGAGCGTTCTCCATCGTCAGCCTGCACAGACGGACAAGTTTGGCAGGGATGTCAAAACCAGACATGGCTTTATAAAGCTCTTCTCTATAGATGCTCTCATAGGCGGCCTTGAAATCGATAAAAGGGTGGTGAGTATTGATTTGGAATTCTTGGGTTTTCTCCAGGATCTGCCGAAGTGTGAAGATTTGATCGATGATGGACTTTCCTGGCCTGGAACCGCACTGATAAGGTCCAATCAGGCTTTTGACAAGAGTTTTTAGGCGTTCACACAATATCGCACAAAACATCTTGTATGCGATGTTGAGGATAATGATGCCTCTATAATTGGCGCAGTTGAGGGGGTCTCCTTTCCTGTGGATCAGGCAAACGATGCTGAGATTCCATTCATCAGGCATACACTCGTCTGACCAAATATTAGAAATGAGTTGGTGTATGCACTCTACCAATTCATCCCCTGCTGCCTTGAAGAGTTCGGACGGTAAGCCGTAAGGTCCAGCAGCCTTGATGGATTTTAGCTTGGATATTGCTATCCTCACTTCGTTTTGGTCAGGTGGACGGAAGTTTTGACTATCATCGTCTATGTTGAATGGTTCATTCTGCCTGACAGCGGGATGTTGGTCTTCGTCGCCGTTATACAGTCTCAGCACCGACTGTGATTCTACTACGAGGTTTCCATTTTCATCTCTACAGGTTTCTGTGCGGGTATTACTTCTCTGACACGTTCTTTTTACCTTTTGGTAAAACTTCCGTACATTGTTCCTGGAGTATAAACTCTCGATATTCTCAAACGCGCACTTCTCATGCTCTTTCTTCTTCTTTTGGAGAAGCCGATATTCTTCCCGTCTCTTTTGCTCGTAGAGCTCACGAGCAGCTCTCGTCTTCCTTTGCAGCGCCGCTTTATATGCCTCTTGTTTTGCTGCATGTACTCGCCGGCATTCTTCGTCAACAGGAAAATTAATGAAAGCATGGCCAGTTCGACTACGACAAAGTGCTAAAATTGCCACAAGCTATACTAAGGGATCAAAGGTAGTTCGCTTGCATCTTTGGCGATGGTTTATCACCGGCTCATAACACGTCTGCAATCAGGTTACTTCCTTACTTAGGTGGTGCTACAGTTCGAGATTCAAAGACTCTGCGGGCCGGAGCGTCAGTGTGCATTCGCTCTACATGTCCTAGCCGTCTCAAACGTCCAATACGCTGTTTTTTTGACTAGATCGATGTCGCTGTACAGCTCGTATAATTCGTCACGGAATCTTCTCCTCCAAAACCCATCAATGCAAACGGCACCGATATCTTACGGAGAATTTTTCTCTCGGAACGACTCAGGGTATCTTCATCAGCTTTTAGTAAAGTCCATGTTTCAGCACCGTCAAGAAGGACTGCGATGATAAGGGTCTTATATAGAGTTTCCTTAATTGTTCGAGATAGGGCTTTGCTGTCGAATTGCCTTAACAAAATAAAATAAATATTTAGCGCAACAGCTCTTTAAGTACCAGGGCCTAGCTTCTCGCAACCACTCATGTTGTGTGCGTTATATTTTTCACACGAATGGAAGGGACCTACAGTTTGATTGTTTTGCGATTTGAGAAGCTTTTTCGAGATAACAATACCCTCGGATGTTTGGCAGACGCTCGCGAGAGGTGGGACCGTGAAAAAACTTGTTGGTGTTTTCTAGTAGTGCGTAGCGTAGTGATCCGAGACACTAACCACTTACGCCACGGGGCCCCCAGTCGAATTGTCTTAGTAGCCCAAAAAAAAAAAAAAAAACAGCGATTGCTAAGAGTTATTCTTCGCTTGATTTCTGCGCTGTTGTCGTTTGCAGAATTTATAGCAGAGCCAAGGTAAACAAAGTTATAGCTTTCCACTGTGACGTTCTGTCGAATTCTGCAATCAGGTTGATTACTCTTTATCTTTGAAGCTTCCTCCAGAGAACATAAAGTGTGGATGACCATGAGCAATCGCTCTATGCGTTCACTAGGGCTTACTAAGTATTCCCCAACGACGAAGTAAGTAATCGAAGACGATAATCCGTCAGAAAGTTGTTGCTTTAAACAGTACTTTTATACTATAACTCTTTTTCATTATATTTAAAATATAGAAACTTCATTTTGATGATAGAATCATGTAAATTAAACAATTATATCTAAGCAACCTCCTGCAGACAAGCCACAAGGCTTCGCAGGTCTGAAAATTGTAAAAACTTATCGAACTGAAATAAATTCAAATTGATTTCGGAAATTAATGACCCAGTTTGAATAAACTATAACTTGTTTTTATAAATTAGAAACGATGATTTATTTATATATATTATTTTTTTTATAATTTAAATTTGAACCCTGAGTTTTGTTCCAATAAGCACTGAGGATGATATGGTTGAAATATTGGCCTTCAGAGCTTATGCAAAGTTGAACCCTTTTTCTGGCATTTGCCATCACTTTTTTCAATGTTTCCGGCGGTATGTTTTCTATTTCTTGTTTAATGTTGTCTTTAAGAGCTGCGAGATTCCATGGCTTTGACTAAACTTAAAGAAAGAAGTCTGGAACGGTCAAAACGTGTGATCTTGCGGACCAATGAAAATCGCCAAAACGGGAGATAACACGGCCTGGAAAAGTGTCCTTCACTTAGTTCATTATGTCATTGTCTTGTTGAAACCACATATGCTCCAACCCCAATTCATCCAATTCGGGTATCAAAAAGTCACGTAACATAATTATATAGCTCTCGTCATTGACAGTTATCGCGTTGTGAGCAGCGTCTTCAACTAAGTTTGTTAGATCACAATCACTCCTTCAGCATAGACACTCCACCGCAGATTACATTGGATGTAAAGGCAATGGTTGAATAATGATACTAAAGTTTTCAGTGCCCCAGAAGAAAGTATTCTGCTTGTTGAGATTCCCAAAGACGTGGAAGTGTGCTTCGTCACCTAAATATGTCTCGTTGTTTTGTTGATGTTTCTGGATATTCTTGCACATGCTCGCACACAGCACCAATAAACAGACCGAAGGGCCTGTTCTTGGACTGGCAGCTCTTGCTTTATCTCGTATTGAGCCTGTCTCTTCAAGACCTGTGGCTAGGCGTCGAATTGTGCTACCAATCGGCGCCGACGAAAGGCACGTTTTGTTACTGTAACTGTTAATTATGTCGGTGTTCCATTGTCCATCGTCGTGTTTTCTGTGTATCTGGTTACTACATAACAGTCATTATCACGATGACAAGAGACGCTTAATCGTATCATATAATCAAGTTTGTAAAGTATTTTTCAATTGGAATGCCCCATTTTTTTCAATGGGGTTTCTCGGCTATGCGTAAAATAAACTGCCGGATTGTTTGACATTTCCTCTCGTCTATACCAACTATTTAATCATGGAATAGTACACGATTCAACGGCGTTTGCAAACCACCAACATTTTTTTTATCAAAGATCGCGTTCGGTTGTGATAACTTTACGTGCGCTAACTCCAATTTTCAGTCGTCGTACACGTCCAGATAAACGAACCATTGAACGTCTGGTGAAAAATTAAACGTTCGTGTGACTTGTCGCCTCTGGATTTTTTTTCTTAAGGGCTATGTCAAGGGCACGGTCTATGCTAATACTCCAGGCACTTTCGACGACATCAGGACCAACATCGAACGTGAATTTGCCACAATCTCACCCGATTTGTGGGAAAAAGTAATCGAAATTTGTCTTCAGTGGATTCACACATATCAGTGGATTCATATCACACACGCTCTTTTATTTAAGAAATGAAATATAGGACTCTTCATGGAAAACCCGATACAATAGGTACTACTCTCCTGTCCTGCTGGATCGGATAAAGTGGATTCAGTGTCGAACAAGCAAGCTTCCGCTCAGGATCCTGTTGCATAGTCCACATTAACACCTTACGGATCGTAATGGAGCAATGCGTCGAGTATAGATCTCCGCTGCATCTCTGGTTCATTTACTTCATGACAGTCTTCGATATCATAAATATGGATTTATGTTGGAATGCTTTGCTAAGGAGGAAACCTTATAGCTATTACCAAGGGAACCTGTCAAAGACGACGCTTTGTACAATGGAAAGGTTTTTGGAGACATTTTAGTCCAAAATTGAGTGTGAAAAGCTTGCACACTGTCACCACTGTTACCCTAGTCGAAATCACCGCTGTTGATGTCGAATTCTAGATTAATGGACATCATTCCTGAAACATTGCTTGGATGCCAAACAACTAACAAAGGCCTCGTAGGAGCAGCATCTCCCGATAGGTGTTGGTCGGCTAAATAACGAGAAAGCGCCACTGCAGCGGAACAACTTGCAGCCCTGTTAGTAAACCATACTTCCACCTCCTCGTGGTGCCATCTGGGAATTTCTCTGGAAATTGCGAACAGAAGAGGACGAATGGCGATTCCCCTGTGTCACAAAACAGGATAAGTCTCGGTTGGTCTGTGGCCCAGCGAGCCGCAACCGTAAAAAAATATCTTGCTCCGAAACGAAAACCGACGCCTCGGATACGGACGGATAATTTAATGACGACCATTGGCTATCGAACATGGACAACGATCGGATTCTAGAACGTTAAGACCCTCCTGTACTCACTCCAGAAAGGGCCATATAACGCCAGTCCTCCAAATGGAACGAGAATGCGCACGCTATAAAATCGACATATTAGTGCTGAGCGAGATAAGATGGTTCGATCCTGGGGAATACATCTTCCCAACAAAAAGCACTGCCATGCTCTAGCTCCAGCAGCATGAGGAAGTCTCATATCTTGGATACCTCACAGTGATCGGATATTGACGGCTAAGTTCCACAGTAGAGTAAGGAAAATTACCATCATTTAGTGCTATGCTCCGACTCAAGACGCGGCTGAGGATGAAAAGGACAATTTTTATAGCCAGCTAGGCGCCGTCACAATCAAACGCGTAATGGGAACATCGTTGTGGTGCTGGGGGATCTCAATGCCGAGGTAGGTAGCGACAACACTATGCTTAAACACATGATGGGAGTTCACGGCGTTGGAGACCGTAATGATAACGGTGAGTGGTTTGTGGGCTTCTGCAATATCAACCGCATAGTCATTGGAGGTACGTTGTTTAAGCATAACACCTGCCACAAGATCAGCTGGGTCTCTACTGCAGGCAGTGAACATCCAACCAGATCGACCACGTTGCGATCAGCCGTCGCTTTAGAAATTGTCTTCTGGACATCCGAAACAGACGTGGAGATGACATCGGGCTAGAAGGAGATCACCATATTATGTTAGCTCATTTACGCCTTCGTACTGCATCCGTCAATAGCGACCGCTCAAACTTACTTAACATCACCAGGTTTAATATCGAGAGGCTCAAGCTTCCCCAAGTGCGCCAACAGTTCAGGGACCATCTTGCCTTAGAAGCAGAAGCAATCAGCAGCACAATGCAGGAGAGCATGGATGATCACTGGAGTGCTATGAAAAATGCTTTTACGGCTGCGGCACGTACCTATGTCGGTAGAAGGCAGAAACATCATCGCACATGGCTATTTGGAGACACCTGGAGACGGATCGATAAGCGTACAGCAATCAAGGATTGCAGCAGCCTCAGCAGTAGAGAGAACCGAGCGAGAAGCCCAATACCGTGCGGAGAAGAAAGAAGTGCAGCGTAGTGTGAGACGTGACAAACGTCAGCAGATCAACTCCCTGGCTTCAAGGGCTGAAGAAGCAGCGAGTAGGTGCGACAGTAGGACTGTTTATAGCATCACCAAGGAGCTGACTGGTGGTCATAGCTCCAAATAACACCCAGTGAAGAGCCTAGACGGTAACCTTCTGATCTCGGATGAGGACCAGCTCACTAGATGGAGAGAACAATTTGCTACAGTGCTAAACCGCTTAGACGATGGCGGTATGATCTTTAATTCGTATGAGCAGTTTGAAGCAACAAATTCCCGAATTCGCACTGTACCTCCCAGTAAAACCGAAATACTAGTAACATCAGCAATCAAGTCCCTAAAGAAGAACAAGGCGGTGTGTATTGATGGCATCCCTGCCGAATTATTTTAAGCGGCGCCAAATACATCGGCAGATCTGCTGCACACTCTAATACGGAGAGCTTGGGATAGTGAATAATTTCCCCGGGAGTGGAAAAGGGGGATGATCATTAAACTTCCGAAAAAGGAAAACTGGAGAGGTATTTGCGTTCTTCCAGCCGTAGCTAAAATAATAGCTAGAATAATTCTGGAACGAATCAAAGAGCATCTAGATTCAACTCTCGATGGCGAACAGGCAGGCTTTCGTGCTGGATCCTCCTGCATCCACCACATAAACACCTAACGGATCATAATTGAACAGTGCGTTGAGTTTAGGTCTCCGCTACATTTGCTGCTTATCGATTTCGAGAAAGCTTTCGACAGCTTGAATCGAGATGCTATCTGGTTGGCTTTGCGCAGGAGGGGCATCCCAGAAAAACGGTAAGTGTCACATCTTACACAATGGTAAGGTATCGGAGGATTTTGAAGTCCAAAGTGGAGTACTTCAAGGGTGCATATTGTCGCCATTATTTTTCATGGTGGTTATCAGCGGTGTATTCCGTGAAGCATTGATGGAAGCTAATTATGGAATTCGTTGGACTATGACATTTTACCTTAAACACCTAGATTACGCTAACGATGTTTGTCTACTTTCACATCGGATAATTGATCTACATTTGATGACCCAAAATCTAGAAGCTGAGGCAAACAAAGTGGGACTTAAAATAAACACAGCCAAAACAAAAGCCCTGAGCACTTCTAATACCCGCGTTCAACTTAACATTGCCGGACAGGAAGTCGAGAAAGTTGATAACTTTCTTTATTTAGGAAGTGTGGTCTCGGCTTATCGTGGTGGCACAGAACTGGATGTGTCTAGGAGAATCGGGAAGGCTAAAGCTGCGTTCGGAATGCTATCCAAAATCTGGAGAAGCAATGTTATCAGCTTAAGAACTAAGCTGCCACTATTCCGCTCCAACGCAGAATCAGTGCTGCTTTATGGGTGCAGGTGGTGGGCGCCGTGGCGTAAGTGGCTAGTGTGTTGGATCACTACGCATGAGGTTCCAAGTTCGAATCCCAGAAAACACCAAAAAGTTTTTTCACGGTCTCACCTCTCGCGAGCGTCTGACAAACATCCGAGAGTATTATTCTCACGAAAAAGCTTCTCAAATCGCCGTTCGGATTCGGCACTAAAACTGTAGGTCCTTTCCATTCGTGTGAAAAATATAACGCACACAACATGAGTGGTTGCGAGAAGCTAGGCCCTGGCACTTAAAAAGCTGTTGCGCCAAATATTTATTTATTTATTTACTTGGAAGGTGGACACCATTAACACACGCAAGCTGCAAGTCTTTGTAAACAAATGTTTAAGGATCATCTTAAGGATTTTTTGGCCGAACCCCATCTCCAACGAACAATTTTATATGAGAACGCGCCAAGAACCTATAAGCATTACTATACGAAGGAGAAAGTGGCGCTGGATTGGACACACCATACGGCGCGAGACAAATCCAGTGCGAAATACGCCATGCAGTGGAATCTGCTCACCCAGGCAGGCAGAATAGCGGGATGCCCTAGGCAAAACTCCGAACACGATGGCGCGCAGGCGTGGTTGATGCCCTATGCCCCCCGAGGGGTTAAAGGAACTAAGTAAGTGAGTAATTCCTGAAACATCTAGACTAAGCTGATGAAATTTGTTTGCTCTCACACAAAATAATGGATGTACATCAATTGACCCGTAATTTACACACCAGTCCAGGGAAAGTAGGTCTGGAGATTAATACGGCAATAAACAATGAGTGCATTACATGCAACCACTCAAGTAAGCATAGCCAGGCACTAAGATAACCTTTTGTATTTGCGAATTTTTTTCTCGGAAAACGACGGGGCAGAACTGGATGTGAGTAGCCGAATTAGGAAATCAAAAGCAGCATTCGGTATGCTGTTACAGATATGAAAGAGCAATGTTTTCAGTCTAAGACTTAAGCCAGGGTGGCAATGAAGTGGTGGTGAAGTGGGTAGTGTGTTTGCTCGTTAACCGATGTGTGCAGGTTCAAGCCCCAGCGGAGAACAGCAATCATCAGCCACCCGAGTATAAAGGAAAATGAATTACATTGAAGTTTTTCCAACCACTGCCCCTGGCAGTACAATGAAGCGGAGTGTCTGAGTGCTCTTAAAAAATAAAACAAAAAAAACGATTTTAGCCACAACT
This sequence comes from Brachypalpus laphriformis, assembly GCA_945910035.1. Lineage (NCBI taxonomy): Eukaryota > Metazoa > Arthropoda > Insecta > Diptera > Syrphidae > Brachypalpus > Brachypalpus laphriformis. The sequence goes on along the minus strand of OX246754.1, from coordinate 193,209,011 downwards.
TTATCGCTCGAATGTTGAGTCTATGCTATTGTATGAGTGCAGTACCTAAAAAGGTCGAAAATTATCTTAAGAATTTTCTGCACGAATCGTAACTCAAACGAACAACTCCATGCGAGAAGGAGTCAGGAATTTAAAGGCACCACAATTAGATGACGAAAGTGGCAGTGGATCTCAAAATATTGCAAGCAGTAGAGTCCCCTTATCTAAGCTAGCTTTAGCCTGGTGTCCTAGACTAACATGACGCAAAATAGTTGAAGAGAAATCGACAAGTTTCTGAATGAAATGGAAACGATTGAAAAGCATTACAGGAAATCGCTTGCAATGGCAAGCGTTGTTGATTATATGTATATGCCCCATTAGAGATGGCAGGTTATAAGGAAGCTTCTAATTCATGATTTAAATTGCAAAGTGTCATCGGCGCTGATGGTTTTCATACTTGCTTATTGTATACAATTTATCTGTGCGAAATGCGTGCTTATTCAATCGGCGAGTGGAAAACAGTTTCTTCTTACTTCTCTAAGAGTAACCAAAAGCCACAAATAATGTACACGAAATATCTTAGGGATTTTCTGGCGGAGCCTTATTCTATATATATTATGTATGAAAACCTTTACAGTCAACGGGTGGGGAATCGAAAAGTAAATTCGTCAATAATTCGACTGTGTGAATATTATCACCTTTTTTATCTTCATTTCTGCTTTAAGATTTTAAATTTATAAAAAACAGAGAACATGAGAGATTTCAATTTTCTTCTTCTTCCCATTATCCGAAAACAAGGGATCATAACCCTCCCACTTCACCGCATTTCTACTGATCCGCCTGTGGGGTTTGCCCATATTAAAGATTTCAATGAAATTTTTTTTACTGTTTTAATCTTTTTTTTTTACTGTAACTATACCATTATGACTAGGATATATTATCGGTTTAATTCTAAGCCAATAATAATTGTCACGTTCTGCACAGGGGAAGGTTGTCTGAGGAATTTGAGATCCAAAGTGGGGTAAGACAAGGCTGTATCCTTTCACCAATATTATTCCTATTGGTGATTAGCGATGTGCTTCATGCAGCTTTGTCGACGGGAAACGGAGGAATTCGATGGACTCTTACATCTCAACTGAAGCATCTTGACTACGCAGACGATGTATGCTTACTCTCCCACAGAATTATGGACCTCCACCAAATGACAGCAGATGTGGAGAGGGAGGCAGGTGTCGTCGGGCTGAAAATTAATACGACAAAAACTAAAATCATCAGCCTTGGAACTAACTCATCGGCTCAAATATGCATTGCTGGACAACCGGTAGAGAGAGTAGAGGATTTCAAGTATCTTGGGAGTATTGTCTCGACCGATGGTGGAACCGAACTGGATATAGCCAACAGGATCGCCAAAGCAAAGTCCGCGTTCGGGATGTTGTCCAAAATATGGCGAAGCAATGCAATCAGTTTGAGCACCAAGATAAGACTGTTCCGCTCCAGCGTTGAATCCGTGCTGCTATATGGTTGCAGCACGTGGAGAGTGACCACTACTATCACCAGAAAGCTGCAAACGTTCGTTAATAGGTGTCTGCGCAATATCTTAAGGATTTTCTGGCCCAATCGTATCTCTAACGAACACCTTTACGAGAGAACGGGTCAGGAACCAATAGGCACAACTATCCAACGGCGGAAGTGGCAGTGGATTGGTCACACGTTCCGAAAGGGTGACAGCTCCATAGCGAACCATGCTATGCAATGGAACCCTCTAACTCAGAATGGCAGAAGACCTGGCGGTCCGCGGAAAACATGGCGCAGAACAGTCGAGAAGGAGGCACGGCAGTTAGGGAAAAGTTGGGGAGAACTCAGACACATTGCCAGAAACCGTACACGATGGCGCGTAGGCGTAGTAGAGGCCCTAGGACCCACAAGGGGATACAGGACATAAACAAAAAAACAAACAATAATAATTGCAAATTTTGATTTTTGCGGAGTAATGTTCGAGCCACATTTGCCTGTGTTCTCTGGCACGTAGCCCCATCCATCTACAATCAACGTCTTCAATCTCTGGCCAAAACAGTTGGCTATCATTTCACCATAGGGTCATCATTTTCAAAAAACTATCAGCGATCACATTTGGATCCTCAGACCCTTAAATCCTGCAAATTTTTGTTCACGCAGCCGCTGCGTTGAGCGAAAAATGGGCGTCAACTTGTTGATTTTTCAGCACCCAATCGGCGTATGTTCTGCACATACTATGGTTAGAAGGTTCTAGTTGTTGTGAAAATGGAACGTTAAGGGATGAAAATGCAAGTCTAAGAGCAAAATCCGCCAAACGAATCTATAAGTAATGTCCAGTTGCTGAGCGTGGGGTGGAATTCATAACTCCTTCGGCCAGTAAGGGATTCACTGCGCCAATTTTTCGGTTGATCGAGCATTACGATGATACACAGGCCTTTCGACATCACGAACGCTATCGATTTGGTTGAATTTTCTGATTATGTTTCGAATTGTTTGCGCATTGGGGTGATTATGACGACCATAATCTGTCCTCAAATAGCGATATACCAATATTACAAAACTATTATTTTTGTAGTAAGATGTAACAGTTTAAATATGTTGAGCAGTGGTTAAACGATCCATATGTAAAATAGCAAGGTAAAAACTAACTATCTGTCACTATCGATGATAGATGGATTTGGAAGATCCGATATGACAGAGATACGAAATCCCAACCTAGAAATGAATAAGCCCTTGGTATGTTTTAAAGCAAAAATAACAACAATCTAAGATGCTCAAGTTATTCCGACTCTTAAGTTCTGAACACGCAATACGGTGCCCAGGCTGTCGCTTGAAATTCACCTAAATATAGTGCAATAACTCAATACGAATCTCCGAACAAAAAGATCCCAAGATGAATTAAGGCAACATTTTTAAGCAATAGACAAACTTTATTTTCAGATCCTATTTATGTTCTTCTAGGACTGCTTTTCAATCAAATCCTTCTGTGCCTTATGGTGCAACTGTTGTAGTTGTTGTACATAGTGGTGAGGACACAGCACATAATCTGGTTTGAACACGGAGACTGTAGATTTTCTTGAGCCACAACTGAGCTTCAGTTTGTTGGAAAAGCAATAGTAGACCAATAAGGAAGAATGCAAACATTTTTATAGAAACCATTTTAAAGGCAGACCTGGAGTCGTAAGTGAGAAATAATTTTAACCAATTACGGGTTGCTCTTTTATACAAAAAATGAATAACAGTTTTAATAAAAATGCAGTACAGAAACACATGTGGGTACTTGATTAAGGGTTCTATTCTAGTACAAGGTGAACGAATTTCAAGAGCAGCTTGGAAAAATATGGCCAAAAACAAAGTGTAACCGGAAGTAGTTGTTTACTTTACAAACTTGTTGAGCAAACGACAAACTTTTCATTGAACTTGCAGTCGTTTTCATGGTCCTTAAAATATTCATTACCCTTGAACAGACTGATATAGAATGTTTAAATCTAGACTTGTGAAGAGATTTGTTTGGCATAAGCCTTTTAATCCGTGGCACTGACTTATATATTTTACTTAAGATGCTGGGATGGATCTGGACCCAATCAAAAACCTAATGTAGCCAGTTCGATATTTATTCATCTGCAATCCGTTTAAAAATTTAAAATAATGATTTTGTGGACCATGAAAACGGCTACAGGTACAATGAAAAGTTTGTCGTTTACTCAACAAGTTTGTAAGATAAACAAATTCTTCCGGTTACACTTTGCTCATGACCATATTGTTCCAATCTGCTCTTGAAATTCGTTCACCTTGTACTAAAGCAGAACTTAACAAGCACCCCCAAGTGTTTCTATACTGCACTTTTATTAAAACTATTTATTTGTTTTTGGTATAAAAAAGCATAACATGCTAGGTAAAAATTAGTTCTTACTTACGACTCTAAGTCATCTGTTAAAATGGTTTCTATTAAAAATTTTGCGTTCTTCCTTATTGGTCTCCTATTGATTTTCCAACAAGCTGAAGCTCAGTTGTGGCTGAAGAAAATCTACAGTCTCCGAGTTCAAACCAGATTATGTGCTGTGTCCTCACCACTATGTACAACAACAACAACAGTTGCACCATAAGGCGCAGAAGGAATTCATTTATCAGCAGTCCTAAAATAAAATTGTAGAAATAAAGGTGAATTCATGAATTCAAAATTTTGCATTTACGTCTTTCTTAAGAGATTTTTGGGTGTTTGTCTATTTGATAATTAATATTTCCTGAGCCCAATACAGAGCTACGAAATATAAAGATTAGTTTCCAGTGGCAGCCTGCATCTCGAATAAATACAGGTTCACTTAGATCAGAAGAATGTCCGTTGTGTTATCATAATACAAGGATCTTGAGATTTTCTAGAACTACCATATACATATCTGCAAGCAGCATGATTTGCTTGTGAAGAATTAGGCGGCGCTTTATTGCCTTTTATTTCTATTATTTACGATGGAAAAGCTCTTAGACGATTCGGAAGACGAAAGAGGTGACAATGTAAAATTCTTTTTGTGGATGGGGTGTCATACCTCATTTCGAAGAGTACAGAGAGGTCACAATTCCTTGAGATTGAGTACCAAGTGAGTTGGTATTCTTTGAATTTAATTGCGAATCAAGGATTGACCAGCCATTTCCATGAGATGGGATTTTTATTAAAATTACTGCATTAGCTGTCATTATTGTTTTTTGATTCACAGGGCATATCCAAATTACTTAGAAAGCACTCAACCTTGTACGCTCTGCCCGCTAAACCACGCAAATCCGCGGTAACTAATTTTCTGAAATTCTCTCCCAATCTTTCTGTTTGTGAGCACGTGTGAGCATTGTTCTGTAATAGCTTACAAAACTGTGAAAAACTTTCCGGTGTTTGCTGGGATTCGAACCCTGTACCTCGCATTTAGAATATTCTTTTTCAATTGCACTGAAAAAGGTTGTTAACCAATAGTTTCATAAAATAATTCCCCCCGAATGAAAAAAATATCTCAGACAGTGCTTAAAAACCATCAAATAAATGTCCAGTGAGTTTTTGTGCAGTTTTAAATACTTATTATCTATTCCGCGGCTGTATTTGGGTGCTCACGACCCAGTTTTCGTCAACCGGCTGTCAATACCTTCATAAAAAAAAAAACCGAGTGACGCTTGTGAAATACTCGTTCCGGAGGTTTATATTGGAAGTTGGTCGTAATAATAAGAATAAAAAGCGAATGATTATGGATGCACCACCACAAGCGGGAGCAATGGGACCACCGCCACCAGGACGAGGTGAATTCGTGGTGGCTTTGAACGTGATCGTGGCCGTGGTATGGGCCGAGGACATTCCATGGGTATGCGTGGCGAAGTGATGGGTGGACCACCACCAATGATGCGCGACAGTAGAGGTGGCATGTGGCCACCGCGAGGAATGGGCTACTAAAGAGGGGGATACATCCCCCGAGGAGGTCCACCCATGCGCGGAGGGCACCCACCTATGTATGGACAGCCTTCCAAACAACACACTGGAGCTGAAAACAATAAAACAGTAACACCTATTTCAACAACACCTACGTCAACAAGCCCTCCATCGGATGCCACAACATCTCAAGCACCTTCAACACAAACAACATCTGCTCCGGTCACTGCCAATGGTATGTTTCCATCCTCTGGGAGTGTGAATGAATGAATGAGGCGGTCTTCGAATTTATATCCCACACTCAAATGGCTCCACATTTGGTGATCCTAACGGTATGATAAGACGAGGTGGTGGACCACGTGGTCGTGGAGGATATGGTCAGGGAATGCCACGTCCACCAATGTCACACAATGCTAACACTCAAGTTGCTCCAGTTCCAACTTTAAAACGTGGTGCCCCAGGTGAACCACCCGGTCCAAAACGTGGTCGTTATGATTCAGGATCGTATTCGCAACGACCCAGGCACCAAAATATCATCAGACTGCATAAGCAACGTCACATACATATACAGGCTATGCCGCGCCCCATACGTCTTCTCAAGACAACAAATTTACGCGGAAAATCTCGGTATTTCTGGGGCTGTAGCATCTTACGTTTAAACCGACTTCATTTAAAAGATCCGGCGAGTCAATAAAACCATTTACCAGTTGGTGTAAGAATACTACATCACATACTTCCCTACGTTTTTCCAAAGAATGACGATTTAAGAGAAGAAGGCGGTCGCAATATGGTGGAAGACGTGTAGGGTCATTCCAGTTTAAATGGGGAACTGCAAATCGGACAAACTTACGCTGTACCGATTCAATACGGTTAATGTGTACTGCATACATTGGAGACCAAATGGTAGACGCATACTCTACTGCGGACGAACAAAGGTATTATAAAGCGTGGATGTTATAAGAGGACACTTGAATTCTTTACTCCAACGTTTTATAAAACCAAGCATTGAATTTGCTTTATTGACAATCTGTTCAATGTGAAAATCGAAGTCGATATTTTGGGAAAAATGCACTCCTAAATCACATATTGATGTGACTTTGTTAAGTACAGATTCATTGAGATTGTAATCATAACTTATTAAATTACGTTTTTTTGAAAAGATCATCGACTGGCATTTAGATACGTTCAAAAATAAATTTTTATTACAGCACCACTCAGCGAACGTATCTAAATCATTCTGCATAGCAATGTAATCAGATTGACTGCGTACAAGTCTAAAGATTTTTATGTCGTCAGCATAGGTTAAGATTCGAGTACTCTTAAGTGTTGCCACCACGTCATTGATCGCAATGATAAGTGACTTCCTTGGGGTACACCGGATGTAGCGAGGATTGCATCGGATGTTATTTCCCGAAATAAAACTTGATAAGTTCGTTCTTCAAGATAAGAACATATCTATCGAACGAAATGATTTGGAAAGCCCAAAGACATCATTTTAAACAGAATTAAGCTGTGAGAAAGTTTGGCAAAGGCCTTGCTAAAATCTGTATAAATACAATCGACCTGACCACCCTCTTCGACGACTTTGCTTGTAAAAGAAGTAAATACCAAAAGGTTGGTAACAGTGGATCTTCTATTCATAAACCCATGCTGCTTGGTTGATAGAAATGGTTTGCAAGCGAAATAAAAACTCTTACAAATTATAGCCTCTAACAGTTTTAGCACGCATGATAGTTTGGCAATAGGTCTATAATTATAAATTTCACCTCGATTTCCCTTTTTGTGTATTGGAATGATAAAAGAGTTTTTCCAAATCTTAAGAAAAATGTTCTGCTTTAATGATGCCCGAAATAGGGCGGCTAAGGCGATGTCAAGGTATTGCAACAATATATATATATATTATGGAGCCGCTGCGCAACCTAGTGGATGGTATTCACAGCACGGCGAATACGATCAGAGTCAATACTCCGGATATAGCAACACTGGGTATGAAAGCCAACAAGATACAAGATATCAGACCTACGGTCAAGATTACAATTACATACAGACATATGCCGCCCCCGCTGTCGATTATAGTGCACCGACGTCAGATTATTCGCAGCAGGGTAATAATAATATTAAACAAATTACAAAAGAAAGAAACACTAATTTATCCATATTTTAGTGGTCTGCTGCACTAGCCACTGAGCCACGGTGCACCCACTCTTTAGTAGATGCATAAAATTTAAATTAAATATGCGTAGACTTAAAATCAATAGATTAGTCATAAATTATTTTCTTTCGGCGAAGTCTCATTTTAGGAAAAATTAATGTTTCTGCAACCTGACCTGAGTAACATTCCTATATAAAAAGTCAAATAGATCAATAATAATTTTCGATATAGTAAAAAACTTTATATTTCGATCTGATTTTACACTTCTAAATCACAATTTTATATTAGGATTCACGATAAGTATAAATTCAACCTGTAACTTTAAGGAGCTTTTGTTGTTGTAGTCGTTGTAGTTGTAGTTGTACATAATGGTGATGAAATAGCACACAATCGAGATTGAACACGAATACTATTGGCTCTCCTTATATACCATTGACCTTCAGCTTTTTGGAAAAGTAAAAGGAGTCCAACAAGAAAGAACGGAAAATATTTTAAAGAAACCATTTCAACGGAAAAATGTAAGTCTTAAGTGAAAACTAACTTTATCTGGCACATGTTGATCTTTTTATACAAAAACTTCAATAAACAATCATAAAAAGTGCAGCATGGAAACACTTGCATGTTTGAATAACAATTTTACTTTCATTATACATATGTAAATAAATTTCAAAACTAGCTTTGAAACATGTGGCCAGTAACTGCCGCGCAAGTAAGGGAAACTAGGTTTTGTTTGCTTCTGACACACTACTGTGCTCCTGACCTTCGAAGAAAACAACACACACATTTCATAAGCCATATCTAGCCCTCAAATACGCAACAGTTTTCAGGGTTTTATTGCTTAAAAAGCAAAAAAAAAAACAAAACAGTGCTTTGTGAAGCGGAAGTATGTCTTATTTGCCTCATGTTCGAAACATTTGAACCATTTTCGGTATCACTTTGAAATTTGTCCCAGCCGAGTTAAAAGTTATTAAATTGCAAACAATTCTAAATATATATGCAGATAGCAAGACCGTTGATATATTCATTTGGTGTGTATTTACCCTTGTATCACTTTAAACTCACTTAACCGATTTTCATCACATTTACAGTATTGTACAGCCTAGATATTTGATTAAGTTCGTAATCAATTATATGCGCCTTACTTCAGAAAGGCTTAGCTGAAATTAATTGAACGAATTTTATTTCACGGAGTATTTTATATATTAATACGTGAACACGAAACTTATCGTACGTTTTTTTAATATTTGTTATAAAAGGAAGGCGATGAAACTTATATCATTCGAAAGGTGCCTTAAATGTGCAAACAAAAAATCATGTGCGTATGTAAAATTTAAGTTAGACGAATTCCCCTCGGTCGAATTTCGACCACACGCGATACTAGTTTATATTAAAGTCAACGATTTTAGGACACAAATTATTTTCACATCTCTTCCAGAAGCGAAGAAATAGCGAAATGAATATAGGTTAACTAGAAGGATTAAAATCTAGAACGAACAAATTTCGAAAATCAATTTCATAAATCTTGAATGTAAAAATCTAAAATGGTATAAAAGACCAAATCTCGAAAAGAAATTTCCTTTCGAAATTTTTAAGATACCTTCATTTTACTGCGAAATTGGTTATACACCCTGAGCACCTGCATGTGAGGCCGAAGTCCGTCCGCTGCATGAGTCGAAGAAGACCCCATAATGCGAAATACTTTTAACCCGCAAAGCCGGCCACCCGAGTACTGTTAGGATATATGTAAGTGCCTGGCAGACAGCAAGCACATACCCTCAGCGGAGCAACGAAGTTGCGAGAGTGGCTAAACCCTGCGGAGAAAAGAACTTTTAAACTATTACCTTCCCAAATTCTCCAAACCAAAATCTTCGCATGGTAAAAGGAATTCGCCCTTTTCTCCGCGAAATTCGCGCAAATTTGTAAAATAGTACTTTATCAAATTTTCAAAAACAAAACGCTTTCGTGATTTGGCTTCGATTAAATAAATAAATAAATATTTGGCGCAACACAGCTCTTTAAGTGCCAGGGTCTAGCTTCTCGCAAGCACTCATGTTGTGTGCGTAATATTTTTCACACGAATGGAAGGGATCTACAGTTTAGTGCCGTATCCGAACGGCGATTGGAGAAGCTTTGACAACAATACTCTCGGATGTTTGTCAGACGCTCGCGAGAGGTGGAACCGTGAAAAAAACTTTTTGCTGTTTTCTGGGATTCGAACTTGGAAACTCATTCGTAGTGATCCGACACACTAACGACTTACGCCACGGTGCCCACTTTGGATTCGATTAGTCAGTCTTTAAAATACATTTAAGACAATACATATGTTACATCATGTTGTGTGTTTTGGTTTTTGTTTTATTTGTAATAATGTCATGCTGTGTTGTAAACTATTTCTCACACGAATTCATTTTTTTTTGTGCAAGTGGGCTTATGTCACTTGGCTTTATGTCACGGCACCGCTATGCATACCTTAACGAGTGAAACATAAGTGGAATTTAATCTACCACATGAAGTTAGCAAATTTGGCTGAAAGATATAATATGGTAGACGCAATCAGTATCTTTTAAAGTTTTTTTTTCCTATGCAGAGATTGTATTTAAAAAAAAAACTCATTTTAACTTACTTTCAACATGAAAACCGAGGTTATAAATCTTAGTCAGACCCTATTGAAAATGTTAGTTTATTCCCTCCTTCTATTTATTCTACTAATTAAGGCCAGATATAGAACAACTTTCTTAAGTGAAGAGTTGATGTACTTGTTACAGATTTTAGGAAGGTTTTCCACAAAAATGTCGGACTAAATTATTCTCCTCAAATTAAAAGCTATTGGTTTTCAGCCGTAGTTTATTCAATAGATCAAATATGCGAGACCGCTTTCCACAACAAGTTATTTCAAAAAATGGTGATGTTGATTGGTCCCACGGTCGCCTGATTTGACTGCTCCTGACTTCTTTTTGTGGGGATATCTGAAAAGCAAGGTTTATGCAAACAAACCAGAAACGCTTGAGCAACTCAAACAAAATATTCGTGATGAAATTAATGAAATACCGCGTGAAATGTGTGAGAATGTAATGACAAATGTGCTCAAAAGGGCTCGCATTTGTGAGACTAGCAGAGGCGGACATTTACCTGATATTGTATTCCATACATAATTGCCGACATTAAATAAAACAATTATCAATATAAGATCCATTCTTTTTCATTTAATCAAAAATTATAAACAAACAAAGTAGTATACCTTCCCGGCGGACACCCTGTACAAGCAAGAATTTGAAATGTTTTGTCAGCCTGGTATAAGAAAAATTTGCAACCTACTTTTGTTAACCCTTAAACAAAATACTCTAAATGCCTCTGCGTTTCATCTGAAGAAGTGAAGCTTTCAGAGCAGTTACCTGCTCTAACAGCTTCTCCAAAATATGGCCATCTCCAGATGAGGATTGGGTTATGAGATGTGGCTCGTTATCAACAGCAGCAGCAATGATCGTCTGAAGCTAATGATAAGGTAATGTGATTTTTCGAAACATTGACATGACTATTAGAAATTTTTCTTATACCTTCAGGCTGACAAAACGTTTCAAATTCTTGCTGGTACTTGTTCATAAGAACCGTGACCTTTTGTTTAACAATGAGTGGTAGCCGAAATCATTAGCATTTTCACGAGAAAGTTCTATGTCACCATACATATATAAACTTTTTTATGCGGTAAAAAGCTACCGATGTTGTGATCTTCGCGATAGTTTCATCTGTGAAGTCTACTAAATTTTAATTTTTACCACTAAAAACACACTTTTTCATTTTGTATTAATTGAAAAAAAAAAGAACCAACCCGAAGATTATTTCCAGAACTTTATTTTAAATAACTGAAGCAAACAAACCGATTGGGTTCAAATGATTCTTTTTGCCTTTTTGATACAATATAGCGCGATTAACAAGCAGCCTATTGATCATTGATAATTATAAGAAGAAGGTTAGGTTAGGTTAGGCAGGGTTATGAGGTTGTCATAAAACACTAGGCACCAAAGTGGGCCCATCGCGATCCCTAGGAAACCTTCACGGCAAAAGACCTAAACCCCAAGCAATTAATCTCCCTACAAAATCTGAAGAGATCCTTGATATGGTTCAAGGACCTCACCTCCTCCAAGTTATCGAAGAAGTATCTACCCAGGTACTTTAGCCTTATCCTGGCAATTCCTTGACATTAACAGAGTATATGAGTTATATCGTCTGAGACATGTAGGTCATCGCAGTACCTACAAACATCCGTATCGGATAACCCTAGTCTCATGGCATGCCTCCTTAGGAGACAGTGGCCAGAGAGTATTCCTATCGCTGTTCTTATCCTCGATCTATCTAAGTTAATTATCTCCCCAGATTTTCTGCGATCTAACACAGGCCACAAGGTCTTAGACACCCTGTGACCATCTAAGTTTGACCATCTTAGATTAGCCGTGTCAATGATTTTATCCCGGATAATTCCCTTAGCCACGCACCCTGGTGGTTTTATACTAACAATTATATCACTACGTGGGGGCCCCGCTCCTCTTTTAGCCAGCGCGTTGGCTTGCTCGTTGCCTTCGATATCGCAGTGTCCAGGTACCCAACATAATCTGACTCGGTTCTGCGTACATAATGCCCTAAGCATTGTGCGGCAATTCCTGATTAACTCAGATTTGGTGACGTAAGACTCTAGCGCCATTAGCGCAGCCTGACTGTCAATGTAGATGGCGATATTCTTATCGAATATTGATCCCATCTTAAGTGATTCCGCAGCTTTAAGTACAGCTAGAACCTCTGCTTGGAACACACTGCATGTGTCCGGAAGTCTCAGGGCCACCTGTAGGTTCGTATCTCTTGAGTAAATATCTGACCCCGTGCCCTCACTGGTCTTAGAACCATCTGTGTATATTGCAATCTCGCTATGGACAGAGACCATCTTCCTTTGCCAGTCCTCTCTAATAGGATACAGTACTTCGTATGGTGTGTCGAAGTCTAAGGTGCCAAGTATATCGTCCGATTCGTCAGGGATTCCAGGAAAAGATTCCTTGAGAATGGAGCTGTGTCCTATGTTATTAGTCCTGAAGAGACCAACGTTAGTGAGCCGAAGCGCACTGTTGCCTGCTTGAAATTTGATTTGTAGGTCTAATGGTAAGAGATACAGGAAGATCTCGAGTGCAGCCGTAGGTGTTGTGCGTGGAGCACCTGTGATGGCAATGCAGGCTGATCTTTGTACCATGGCCAACATATCCCGTGTGTTTTTCGTATTCGTTGCCTTCCACCACACAAGAGCCCCGTACGTAAGGATGGGTCTGACTACCATGATGTATAGCCAGTGCATCATTGCGGGTTTCAGGCCCCATTTTTTCCCCGCGGTCCGCTTACAGATGAAGAGAGCATTATATGCTTTGCGGACTCATTCCCGTATGTTAAGTTTCCAATTTAGTTTCCTATCCAGCATTATACCAAGATATCTGGCGCGATCCGAAAGGGAAACCTCTACCCCTGCTAGCTTAGGCAGTTTGAAGGGTGGTATCTTGTATTTTCTACTGAAGAGTACGAATTCAGTTTTATCCGGGTTGACCTGTAGTCCACACCCTCTAGCCCATTTTTCTAGACTATTAAGAGCTGATTCCATCATTTCACTTAATGTATCAAGGAACTTACCCTGAACTAAATTCACCACGTCATCCGCGTAAGCAGTGACGCTTATACCTGTATTGCTTAGTTCTTTAAGTATCCCATCGATGACTAGAACCCAGAGGAGGGGTGAGATAACGCCTTGGTAATGGATTTTCTTATTGAACTGTTTCCGATAGTAGAGTTAATGTTTCTAGTGCCGAGCATATTGCAGAGCCAATTGGTAATGCTATGCTTGACATTCACAGATTCCAGGGCCTGTTTGATGGCCCTACCTTCTACATTATTGAAAGCACCTTCTATGTCAAGGAAGGCTGCTAGTGCAAACTCCTTATAGTGAAGGCTAGCTTCTATCTTCCCTACTACGTCGTGTAAAGCTGTTTCCACCGATTTCCCCTTCAAATATGCATGTTGAGCTTTGCATAGAATGCCGTTGCTTCTGATGTGAATATCAAGAAGCCTTTCAAGTGTCCTGAGCAGGAATGACGAGAGACTTATGGGTCTGTAGTCTTTCGCTGAAGTGTGGCTTGATTTGCCTGCCTTAGGTATAAATATAACCCGCACTTCCCTCCATGCCACTGGTACGTAGCATGACCTTAAACAATGTTTAAAAATTCTCCTAAGCCTGTTTCTGACCTTGGCTGTAGCTTTTTGCAGCATAGCTGGCAAAATTCCATCAGGGCCTGGTGCCTTGAATGGTGCGAATGACATAATGGCCCATCGCAGATTCTTCCATGTCATGAGATTTTCTACGTCGTCCCCTATTGACCTACCATTATACGAGTAGCTATGAGTAGTAGAATCCATTGGCGATCTACTTCCTGGGAAGTGAGCTTCAATCAACGTTTCTAAAACTTCTTCGCTACTTTCTGCCCACGAGCCGTCAGATTTTTTGATGAAGCTTGGGACAGAAGTGTCTTTAGCTAGCATCTTGCGAAGTCTGGAAGTTTCACTAGTATCCGCAATGGACTGACAAAATTCCTTCCACGACTTTCTTTTTGATTGCTTAATTAAGTACTTAAACTCCCGCTTGCGGTCCATATATTCATCCCGTGTAGTACCGTCCCCTATTTCTTTGGCCCTGTTGTAGAAATGCCTAACCTGTTTTTTCTTGGAGTTGATTTCCTTGCTCCACCAAGGAGGTTGGGACCTCTTGGACTTCTTTCTTAGTGGACAGGCCCTTTCAAATACCGTGTTCATTACTTTGCCTAAGTTATCTACCGCCTTATCTATATCTTGAGGGTCGCCGCTGCGAATAGGCCCATCCTTTAGATGTTTCCTTACTAGCTCTGTGTACATACCCCAGTCTGTACTCTTAGGGTTCCTGTAGCTGTTGCTAGCCCTAGTTTGGAAATTAATATGGAAGCGTATCCATCTGTGATCAGAGAAAGATGCCTCCTCCAAAACCCTCCATTTGTCTACCGTTAGGTGATCAGAACAAGAAGCTAGTATTATGTCAATCACTTCTTGTCTGTTCCTAACTACATAAGTTGGCGTAGATCCCTTATTACATATGGTGAGCTTGGTCGAAAGAATGAAATCGAAAAGACACTCACCTCTTGTATTGGTATCACTGCTACCCCATTGCGAGTGTTGCGCATTTGCATCACAGCCCACGATGAAGAGCCAGTTGTCCTTCCTTACCAACTGCTTCATTATAAGAAGAAAATGCATCAGTACATTTTTCTAACATATCGTGCGATGAGTAATTAGAATATTTGTTTGATGAGATTTCTCAACTTTTTGCGGGAGATCGTTTCATATGGTCGCATACAGAGCGCCAAAAATCGTGGGTTGTCAATGTATCTGGGCAAATAATTGCAGACAACCCTATATATTTGTTAATGGTAAGACATCAGCTTTAATTTGGTATTTGTTTCAAATTTATTTTTTATACCTACAGTCAATAAAAAAAAATGGACGATTTAAAATAGGGTTGTCGGGGGTTAGTGGCCAGATGGGAGCTGCCAACCCAATGGGTTCAAGTAGTATTTAAGGTCCTCTATCGAATGGTTACTCATTGATTCTTCTTTTGTATGCCTTTGAAAATCGAAAGTTGCCATTTTCTTTTATTCCTGGGCAAAAAATTCAGCCAACCATTGACGTTTTGTCTACATCTGCAAGCAAGTTTTCATTCTATTTTCAACTCATCCTTCGGCTCTCGTACTATGCACAACGGTTTGAATTTGTTTTTTATTTGGTCTTATGAAAACCTCACTCTTGTCCTAAAATCTTGTAGATGTAATCACATAATTGTCAAACTGTGATTAATAGACTATATGTAACATAAATATAATAATAGCTTTAGAAATTAGATTTATGTCTGGTACTTATAGCTAGATAAATAAAAAAATATTCAAACTTGAAATCTTTACAAGAACTCAATTGTAAGTTGTACATAGGAGCAAGTATGTGACCGAGTCAAGCTCATCCTGAGTTGAAATACAACCGAAAGAGAAAATGTGTTGGTAACTTCTATTGCTTTCCTAATTAAGCAATTTAAATTCGTAGGAGTAAATAAGTTTGTAAAAAAGCGAACATTTCAAATAACACGTAGCATTTATTGACAGACATTGTTTTACATTTTTAAATAACAAGTTCATTTAAGGACTGCCAGTAAATTCGTGTAGTAACCTCATGGCGCAACTGTTGTAGTAGTTGTTGTACACAATGGTGATGACAAAGCGCACAATCTTCTCTGATTACGCAAGTTGTATGCTTTTCTTATATACCACTGAGCTTCAGATTGCTGGAAGAGCAAAAGGAAGCCAATGAGGAAAAATACAAACGTCTTTATACACACCATTGTAACAGAAAATTATTCCTAAGATTTCCAAGTGAGAACTAGTTATTTCTTTTACTGATAGCTCTTTTTATATAAAAAAAAAAAACAAAAATAATTTCAGTGTTGACTAAAAAAATGATGCATAAATTTCATATGTAATAAAATGAGAATAAAGGTCGTTATTTTCCAAACATAAAACAGCTGCCGCTTTGACGCAACCATTATCTGCTGACCTTTTCTAGTAAACGAAACATATTTCCGTAAAACAAATACATTTAACTCTGAGATAAATTACTTACAAAGTAAGTTGTTACTGCTAAGATCTAACAACTCCTACTCTCCACCTCCTAGCTGGTGACCGCTGGGTTCCTAGTACCTTGATCGGAGATTGGGTAACCAATCCCCTTGGCGGCAACAGAGGAGAAACCATCTTGTTTCAGACGGAAGCCGACAAATTCCTTAGATGTAGTCAGCAGTGGCAATTGATACCTTACTCAGGCTGCTTCGAAATATTCGGACTACGGTCGGAAAGGAATTTCCATGGTTGTCTGAACCTTAGAAAAGAGATGATGGGAGAAGAGCCCTTAATAGACCAACGGCAGTGCCCACACTCGTGCAGTGGATATCTGGCACTGGTGTATCCGACCCCGCATCCTAGGGGTAATCGCAAGGAACTGGTTCCACAGAGGTGGGTCTTGCCACCTCTGGGGTATGAGAGAGACACAAGCCTTGGATGTTGGATCCCCTTAACGGATGTTGGATCCCCTTAAATAATAACACGGCCCGGAACGTCCATGGATTACAATTTAAAAATTGGCACCTGGAACGTACGCATATTGTACACCACAGGTGCTACCCGTGAATCTGCCATCATGTGGTAAGTTGGAGATATTACCGCAATCCAGGAGATACGATGAATAGGATCAGGTATGGAAAAGCGAAAAGATTGCGATATTTACAATATTACAGCTGTCGTTAAGGATTGCACATGTTAGGATGCGGATTGGTTGTGGGAAATCGACTTACAATTGGATCAACTGATCAATTGGTAGATCAAGAGTCATGGTCTTCAAGCCGATAAGTGATCTTTAATGCAAAAATCGGTAAGGAGAACACTTTGGTGGGTCAGTTGGAAAACATAGCCTCCACGACACAACAACAGATAACAGCTTCTGACTAATTCACTTTGCGGCAGCTCGCAATACGGTTATTAGTAGCACTAGGTTTCCCCGGCTAAGAATCCGCACACTAACCTGGCTTTCTTCTGACGACAACCAGATCGACCATGCGCTAATAGATGGAACGAACGTTGAAAGGCTTAGATCATCAAAAGTAGCCAGTAGAAGAAATGTGAAGACTTGTGAAGCCACATGAAGACACGTAAAGACACGTGAGATATGTGAGCCACATGAAGACATTTGAAGATATGTGAAAACACGTGTCTCGTTGGACAATCTAGCTCTGAATTTAGCTGCAACAAGAAAATGGTCAAAGTCGACGTTGGCCTCTCGGAAAGTGCGCACATCAAATAAGTTGGTCGCGTGCCTAGCGTCTATTAGAATGTAGTCGATTTGGTTGCGTTTTCTACCATCAAAGGAAAACCAGGTTGCTGTATTGATTGTTAGTCTAGAAAACCTGGTGCTACTTATCGCCGTATTACAAGCTGCTGCAAAATCAATTAGTCGGAAACCATTGCCTTTTGTTGTATCGTGGAGGCTGTGCTTACCGACTCGTCCGCCAAAAATGGTTTCCTTACCGGTTTTTGCATTGAAGTCCCCGAATATGGACTGATATTCTAGAATGATGCTCTGATGCGGATCACAGCCCGGCAATCATTCATAGGCTTGAAGTCGATAACTCTTGATCGTAGCCGATTTTCCACAAGGAAGCCACATCCCAGCCTTTGCAGTCTTTTGTTACAGCTGTAATAAATGTAGCATCTGGGTAATTTTTTGCATTCTTGATCCTATCCATCGTACCTCCAGAATTGCAGTAATATCTGCTTTGTACTGCTTGAGGACAGATTAAAGTTTTTGTATGGTACCCGGGGCTTACAGAGATTATACATTCCAGAAGCGTATCCGTAAATCGTCGTCCGTGGACGTTCCGGATCGATTTGCCGACTGAGGGTGATTATTATTGTTATCCGTGGCGGGTGTCTCTCTCATAACTAGCTTTTTTTTACGTGAAGAGGCAGTAACACCGAAGGCACAACCCCCAACCTGGAGAATTTTAGCCCCTTTGACGAAGGGCCGGTTTGAGAACCGACATCAGCATTCCGCTTCGGGGATATGAGCGCTGCCGTTGGCCCATTTAGGGCTTATCCGCCAAAATCTCTATTCCATAACCCTGGTAAAGTAATGGAAATCCTTACTGACTGGAACTTAGAATATGTGAAAGTAGCTCGTGCAATGTGTCTGACAAAACCGTCTATGCATTCCGTCGCTCAGTCCTTCCTCCTTCTAAGGGCTCCTGTTAGACATCTGAGATACATTTTAGCCATTCAGATCAACAAGAGATGCCTCTTCCGCTCCCATAGGTGCGCTGTAATTAAAAAGACTTATTTAAGTTAAGTTAAGTTTCGCTTAGAATTTAAAATAGAAAACTTTGTTAATTTGAATGAAATACGTTTTTACACGAGTACATAGGAAAACTCCGTTCAATATCTACGGATGTGATCGGTGCGTATTTTAGTGCTAATAACACTGCGTGAAAAGGTTTTGGTAACATGAGCGATGATATGTATAACTGTTTCTTTATAGAGACTTAAGATAATAACGGACAGCAAAATTGTTCCATTACGTCAACTTCTCGTCTGATTGACGCATTTATGTTAGCTACCTTCATCTGTTGTTAAGTGCAAAAATAATTCAATTTATTTGTCTTGCTCGGTCGGTTGGCGATTGGAATAATTTTAAAAAGTGATTTAAGCTTTGTTGAGATAATTTTAAGTAAAAATACAATCACTCTTAAAATAAAAATGAAAAAAAGCGGTTATCGTACGAACATCGGCTTCTCCAAAAGAAGAAGAAAGAGCATGAGAAGCGCGCGTTTGAGAATATCGAGAGTCTATACTCCAGGAACAATGTACGGAAGTTTTACCAAAAGGTAAAAAGAACGTGTCAGAGAAGTAATACCCGCACAGAAACCTATAGAGATGAATATGGAAACCTCGTAGTAGAATCACAGTCGGTGCTGAGACTGTATAACGGTGACGAAGACCAACATCCCGCTGTCAGGCAGAATGAACCATTCAACATAGACGATGATAGTCAAAATTTCCGTCCACCTGACCAAAATGAAGTGAGGATAGCAATATCCAAGCTAAAATCGAACAAGGCTGCTGGACCTGACGGCTTACCGGCCGAACTTTTCAAGGCAGCTGGGGATGAATTGCTAGAGTGCATACACCAACTCATTTCTAATATTTGGTCAGACGAGCGTATGCCTGATGAATGGAATGTCAGCATCGTTTGCCCGATCCACAAGAAAGGAGACCCCCTCAACTGCGCCAATTATAGAGGCATCAGTCTCCTCAACATCGCATACAAGATCTTTTCTGCGATATTGTGTGAACGCCTGAAACCCTTTATCAACAGCCTGATTGGACCCTATCAGTGCGGTTTCAGGCCAGGAAAGTCCACCATCGATCAAATCTTCACACTTCGGCAGATCCTGGAGAAAACCCAAGAATTCCAAATCGATACTCACCACCTCTTTATCGATTTCAAGGCCGCCTATGACAGCATCTATAGAGAAGAGCTTTATAGAGCCATGTCTAGTTTTGACATCCCTGCCAAACTTGTCCGTCTGTGCAGGCTGACGATGAAGAACGCTCGCTGCTCCATCAAGGTCGGTAATGACCTCACTGAGACCTTTGATGTCAAAAAAGGTTTTAGACAAGGTGACGCGCTGTCATGTGACTTCTTCAATATTGTACTTGAACGGATTGTGCGGAACTCACAAGCCAACACTGGGGGCACAATCTATTACAAGTCTGTACAACTGCTTGCATACGCCGACGATATAAACATTATCGGAAGATATCAGCGGGCTGTCACCGGTGCTTTTGCAAGCATTGGCGGAAGCGGCCAAAATGGGTTTGGCGATAAACGAGGGCAAAACCAAGTATATGCTGTCAACTAGAAGGGAAAACCAACACCGACGAATTGGACAAAACGTCACCGTGGGCAGCTATAACTTCGAGGTAGTAAGGGACTTTGCCTACCTTGGCTCTGCTATAAATTCTACTAACAAAATCAGCGTAGAAATCAATCGAAGAATAACTCTTGCCAATCGCTGTTTTTTTGGGCTTATAAGGCAATTCAACAGTAAAGCCCTATCTCGAACAATTAAGGAGACTCTATATAAGACCTTGATCATCCCAGTCCTGCTTTACGGCGCTGAAACATGGACTTTATTAAAAGAGGATGAAGATATCCTTGATCGCTTCGAGAGAAAAATTCTTCGTAAGATTTTCGGTCCCGTTTGCGTTGACGGGTTTTGGAGGAGAAGATTCAATCACGAACTATACGAGCTGTACAGCGACATCGACCTAGTCAAAAAACTGCGTATTGGATGTCTGAGATGGCTAGGACATGTAGAGCGAATGGACACCAACGCTCCGGCCCGCAGAGTCTTCGAATCGAACCCCGAGGGACGACGCAGTAGAGGGAATCATCGCCGTAGGTGGCGCGCACAAGTTCAAGGGGACCTCGACCAACTTGGAGTGCGCAACTGGAGGCAATTAGCTAAAGACCGAGCTAAATGGAGAGGCTTGTTTGTTGAGGCCCAGGTTCACCCCGAACTGTAGCGCCACCTAAGTAAGTAAGGTTATCGTACGTGTGAAAATTGCCCCAATAAATTCTGTTATGTGTGGGGCCAATACATTCTAAAGGCCCAAGGTAGGGCTGTAACTCAAAAAGTAAAAAAAAGGCTCATCTACTTTATTTTATTCGTTCTGTAAAACAAGACAAAGAATGGATTCCGAAATTGATTTGTGTCTTATGTAACGTTACTCTTATCGAATGGTTAAGTGGTAAAAAGAAGTCGATGGCGTCTGCTATTCCAATGATTTGGCGTGAACAAGTAAATCATTACGATGACTGCTATTTTTGTTTGACTAAAGTCAAAGGCTTTTAAAAAAAAATAAAAACAAAATAGAATATCCTAAAGTAGCTTCTGTGTCCATGCCAATACCTCATAGTGAAGAATTTCCTGTGCCCATGCCAAGAACACCAGAACCATGTGCTTGCTATACGAAGTATTCACTGACGACCGTGGAGAAAATTATGGGCTAGAGAAGGATATATCCGAATATGTACCCCCTAGATGTTCATTGAAAGAACCACACATGTTTAGCGACAAGAGTTGAATGATTTGTTCCGTGACTTAAATTTGTCTATCGGAAAATCTGAAATTCTCGGTTCTAGACTACATGAATGGAATTTCGTATCACCAGAAAATAAAATATCTTTGTCAAGGAAAAGGAACCAACATTTAGCTACCTTCTTCACACAGAACGAATCCATATGCTATTGTAATTGGTCGGTGGGATGCAGCCGTGTTAGGGGATTACTGTTGGTCTTTAATGCGAGAAGATTTAACAGCTCACAAACGTAAAAGCTAAATCATAGAATACTATTTTATAATAAATAAGAATTACAAATATTTTGTTATGTTTCAAAACATTAATTTCCATGAATTAAATGAGTTTTCCTTTTTCAATTTTTAAGTTTCAATGCCAATAAACGTTTTGTCACTTCTATAATAATTTTGTATGTATTTTTGAT
Organism: Brachypalpus laphriformis; assembly: GCA_945910035.1. NCBI lineage: Eukaryota > Metazoa > Arthropoda > Insecta > Diptera > Syrphidae > Brachypalpus > Brachypalpus laphriformis. The sequence continues at coordinate 193,187,250 of OX246754.1, read as the reverse complement.
ACTATCTCTCGTATCCATAACACGGAAACGGTACGTGTTACAATATTTTCATTGCTATATCCTTTAATAGAATTCCGAATTAATAAAGGAATATCTTAGTTTACTAATGTTACACAAAAAAGTTGTAAATTTGTCACGCGGTGTAATTGGACATGCGTATATTCGTCAGTTCTGCATTCGTCTCCAGACAAAATCCATTCGTCCTCCAGACAAATGCAATATGCAAATACATATATGTATGCTTTTTCGATGAAATATGCAAAAATGTGGCCAAACAGAGAGATGTGCTGTTAGGTGATCAAGGACTTACTCTAGTGCCTTCGCTGATGAGTAAGTTTTTCGTTTACTTGGAATGTTAGTAGCAATCGATTGCATCAAAAACAAACAGAACCCTGTTCACAGTCGCACAAAATCAACAAAAGCCACACCTGTTTGGTGTTTGTTAAATATCTAGATTGAATTCGGCCATGATTTGATTGACTAATATTGAAATAAAATCCATAGCCACGTACTTCTTGTATCATATAAAGGGGACACCTTGTTTCACATCAAATCAGTTCTCATTTACGAATCTTACTACCAGTATTCTGTTAAAATGATTTCAATCAAATTTTTCGTGTTTATCGTCATTGGCTTCCTTTTGCTTTTTCAGCAATCAGAAGCTCAGTGGTACATAAGAAGAGCCTATAACTTGCGTAATCAAAGAAGACTGTGCGCTTTGTCATCACCATTGTGTACAACTACAACAACAACAACAGTTGCACCTTAAAGTGGCAGCAGGAATTTATTTAACACTTGTCCTCAAAAGAATATCTGACATAAAAACATAAAGCAAAGTCTAAAACTAAAATTTCCAAGCTTGTTTTGATTTATTGACAAATTTAAGCATTCAAATTTAAAAACTTTAAGCTTTTCCATCATTGCCTTCACGACTTTTTCGCAAGTTCACCATACGGTTACTATGACCTTTCGTGGGTGATGATGCTCTTGCATGTAGGCTTGGAATTTCAACGGCGTCTAACCATTGTCCTGATCGTCTGCGACTATTGTACAGAATTCACTTTTCATTCCAAATACGAGTAAAAATTATGTTCAAAAACGTCCCTATTCTGTTAGGATTGACTAAACTATTGATAACCTGCACTTTATTGGTTTCAGTCATTACGTGAGGTACACATCAGTCAGATTTTTCTATTTTAGTGATCTGCCAGATGAAAGCATATAGTTGCTGCGGATACTCTATGTTCGACCGGCTATAACCCAACTAACCACCTTCAAGACGAGGTTTGGTGTGTGTATGATAATGTTTTAAGAAGTTCGAATTCGCTTGGAATGAAAACCAATATCAAAAATAGTGAATTCAAAAAAACTTTATTGCAAAAATCCCACGTGTGAAGTTACCAAAAACCCGAATAAAGCGATGCTGATTAGTAAAACGAAAAATAATAACCCAGAAAAACATATTCATCGTTCCTACTTCTCAACCCAGGTACCTACATATTACGGTGTACCCAACTAAACATCGAAAAATTTCCGGGGAAAAAATGTTCTTTTCCATTATTCCTTGAAGTTCTTTTTGAAAAATGATATAAAGAGATCCAGGCCAATCAATTCTTTTTGATTTAGTGATTTGAATAAAGCGCAATTCTTGGAAAGCTTCAAAAGGGGGATGTAATAAAATCTTTTACAAAGAAGGAATTTATTCCAAAATAAATAAAGGATGAGCTGAACTATTTTTGTGCACCATCTGCACCATCATATACAGTCATGGAGGAATAGTTATAAACAAGCAAATAATAAAAATATGTAGCTGTAAGTTTTTCAGATGGGCACATAACTTTCACTGCCACATATTCCTGTAGCAAAGCTTTTAAATGTCAAAGTTGTATGTGGCACTCGATTACACGATATGTAGGAATGTGCATATTTTTAAGGGAAATATGTATTAACATTGTTGAGATAATTTTATGTGCTTTGTACGACTGACATATTTATGTCGATTAGATGATATGTAACTAACGTCAATATAATGTCACGGGTACATAATTATGCAGTTTGAACATTCAGTCTAATATAAGCCTTAGATCCAAGTAAACGAGACGATCAAAGCAAACAGAATGCGCCAGACCAAGTTCTCGCAAAACCGACTGCGCGCGCACTGCAATATTTACATTTACCAATTCGAGGCATTATCGACCCCTTCTATCTATATATGAGGTGGTTAAAGCCATAGTAGGGCAAGTCACATTTAGTTCATGTTGATAACTTGAGACTTGCACCGCTGTAATTTATAACACAACGGCTGTTCATTTTATGTATCAAACTCGTGTTTCCATTTGTCGACGGAGTAGTGAAATTACAACTTGCTTCACATTTTCATCCAACAGTGTCAATGTCATCGGCGTAGGCGAGTAGTTGTACAAACTTGTAAAAGATTGTACCTCCGGTGTTGGCTTGTGAATTTCGTGCAAGTATTATGTTAAAGAGATCGCATGATAGCGCGTCACCTTGTCTAAGACCTTTCCTGACATCGAACGGTTCGGTGGTGTTCTTACCGACTTTGATGAAGTAGCGAGAGTTCTCCATTGTCATTTTGCACAAACTGACGAGCTTCGCAGGGATGCCAAGACTAGACATGGCTAGGTATAACTCGTCTCTATACACGCTATCACAGGCAACTTTGAAATCGATGAAAAGTTGATGTGTATAGATTTTATATTCGTGGGCTTTTTCCAAGATCTGCCATAGTGTGAATATTTGGTCAATAATGGCCTTACCGGGCCTGAAACTGCACTGATAACCACCTATCAGGTTATTGACGATCGGTTTTAGGCATTCACAGTATGTGGCAAACAAGATCTTATATGTGATGTTGAGAAGACTTAAGAGCTCCTGCTCCATTGAGCAACCATAAAATCTGAAGACATGCCAGACGATTGGGAGTTCTCTCCAACAATTTGTATAGAGATATGCCAGATCTAGCAGAATATGTAGATATAGCACCCTAAGACAATCCCAAAGGGTAGAGTTTACCTAATGTAATCCTCTATTTGAGATTATGCGTCTATAGTCACGAGTATTGGAGGAATCAGATTCATCTAACCATAGTATCACAATGAACCTAATCGTTGGTCTAGTTATGCCCTAACCTTAACCGCGGCAGGCATTCTACCTAGCCTAACCATAACTAAGCCCTAGACATACATGCGTTATGGGTCAAGGCTCTAATAAAGAAGAAAGTGGCTTATTTCATAAATTTTGTAGAAAAAAAATATTTAAGGATTAGTGGAAGTGAAAAAAATGCAGATTTAACTTTCTTTATCTGCTTAGAATTCGGAAGTAAGCCTGGACCATTAGAGAGACCTTATTAACACAACCAAAGGGACAATGAGTTTCGAATGAACTTTCGATAATGTAAACTGTACTGCGTACGAGTAATAAACTTAGCTATGGACTTGGTTTTTAATCAGGGAAAACGTGTGAGCAAATTGGAAAAAAAGCATTTATTATTGACAGGCGTATCTTTCCTAATGAGCAATTTGGGTTCAGGGGTCACCACAGCACGTCTCATCAAGTGCTCAGAATATACCAGCATATCAAAAGGAACCGTGCACTAGGCAAAACTACGGGCTTACTTTTGCTCGATATCGACAAAGCGTTTGATTCCGTCTGGCACAATGGGATTGTGTACAAAATGATTGACTTCGGTTTTCCTCAATATCTAGTCAAAACTATACAAAGTTTTTTGTCTAACAGATGTTTTAGAGTTTAAGTCAATGGCAAAGCATCATCTTTACAGTATGCTTACGCAGGCGTGCCTCAGGGTTCAGTTCTCGGGCCAGTGCTTTACAATGTTTACACATCTGACTTTCCAAGGCTCCCATCATGTAAAACAGCTATTTACGCTGATGACGCAGGCATCATCGCATGAGTTTAGTATCAATATTGAGACTAACCTGCAAAATGCGATTAGAATATTTGTTGATTATTTTTAAGTGGAAAATCAAGCTTAATGCCGGAAAAGTGCAATCAATCTTTTTCAGCCGAAAAGAAATAGTTGCTATCTGCCCAACAATCCGCTTAACGTGTGTGGTGTAAGAGTCGATTGGAAGCCAAGTGTTAAGTATCTGAGAATACACCTAGATGAAAAACTGACTTTCAGAGAACACATTTCCAACACCATTAATACAATGAATATTGCTACCAAGATGCTCTATCCATTTATTAACAGGAAGTCAATGCTAAGCAACTTAAACAAAATCGTAATCTATAAAGTAGTATTTCAAGCAATACTACTCTATGGATGCCAGTAAGGGGGAAACTGTGCAATCTGTCATAAAAGGAAGTTACAAGTGTCGCAAAACAAACTGCTGAAAATGATGCTTAACCTATCTAGATACCATTCTACCTCGGATCTTCATTTCCGAGAGAATGTTGAGTTGATTTCCGACAGAATCATTAAAGTGACAGACAAATTTTTACAGAAATTGTATTTTTTCATATAATCCTCTTATAAACCAATTAAATGTTTGAACATATTTTTTCTCTTGTCTCAATCCACATAACTATTTGTTTAATTTATTTATTCATGAATTCATTTGTTTATATATTTACGTATTCGTTCATTTATTTATTTCTTTTTTATGTATTTGCTTATTTATTTATTTATATATTTATTATATATTATTTATTTATTTATTTACTTGTTTGTTTATTTATTTATTTATTTTTCTGTTTAATTGTGCTTTTATCTTATTATTTATATACATACATTTATTTATCATTATTTATTTGTTTATATTGTTTATTTATTTAATTACACGTTATTAGAATAATATTTTATTTATTTATTTATTTGTATTATTATTTATTTCTGTATGTAAATTGTGTGGCAACAACTTTAATGTAAATTCAGTATCTACGAAAATAAAATATATGTTATATGTTGTTGCTTCGGTGCACGATTGCAGTGATATAACTTTGCTGCTCCATGTACCCTATTTCGGGGAGTTATGATTCAGAACCCATCCGCTCATGACAGCGTACTTGAGTCTTGAATCAAATCAACCGTCAGGAACTACATATATATAGTGGTCCCCGTGCAGGGACGGGTTAAGAATATCACTGCAGCGCCCCCAACAACCAACGCTTGTCGTAAAAGGCGACTAAGGGGACAAATCAGATCTAGGCAATATAACACCCAAGTGAGCCTAACGACACATATACTACCTTAAAAACCCTCCCACAAGTGTGCATGCGAGTCCGTGGGTTGACACGACTGGAGATCACCGGTGTCATAGAAGAAAGATCAAATAATACTAAAACAGGAGCATGCACGTGTCAAACAACAAACACCATCGCAATATGGTAATATTGCAAAACTGTATCATTATGGTAATACTTGCAAGGAGAGGCACTACCCCGCCAGGCACTACCACTGCTGTGCATGGTACTGATCCTGGACCGAGTAGAAATGCTCGGGTCAGAGCTATACGGATTCCGGGGGCTAGCAAAATAATGAAACAGTTTGGACGCAATTTGAGTGTCGCGAGTTGGAACGTTGGAAGCATGACCGGTCAAAGTTACGAGCTGGAAGAGATGATGAATAGAAGGCGGGTGGATATCGTGTGTGACCAAGAGACGAAATGGAAAAACACCGGAAATCGGGCGCATTTCTTGGACGCTAGGACAAAAGATTACAAGATGTTCTACTACGGAACGGAAAAGGCTAGGAACGGAATCGGTATCATCCTTGCGGCAGAGCTACTTGGAAACGTCTTGAGCATTTCGAAGTCCAGCGACCGTTTGATGTCTCTCAAACTAGTAATACAAGGAGAGGTGTGGAATATTGTCAGTGCATATGCTCTCCAAAATGGGTGCAATCAGAGAGATAAAGATGCATTTTGGCTAGATTTCCACAATCTCCTTAAGAACATCCCAAAGGAAGAGTTTCTGTTTCTTGGAGGAGATTTGAATGGCCATGTCGGGAAATCAAACGAAGACTATGAAGACTGCCATGGAGGACTAGGATATGGCACCAGGAACCTTCCTGGTGAAGACATCCTAAGCATGTGCAAATCACACGGTCTTATCGTATTAAATACCATGTTCATCAAACAAAGCCGACACCTGATCACTTACAGCAGTGATGGAGATGAAACTCAGATTGAATACTATTTGGTAGGCAGTTTCATGAAGCCTCGGGTAAAAGATTATAAAGTGATCCTGGGAGAGGCGATCGTTCGGCAACACCGTCTCCTGCTAACAGAAATTTTTATGAAAACACCAAAGAAAAGCAAACAAACAAGGGTGTCTGAGAAAATCAAGTGGTACAATCTGGACAAAGAAAAAGGCGATGCTTTTGTTTTCGTAATGAAAAATTACCTCTCTCACACCATCAACGGAGCTGAGGATGAAGAGTGCAGAGCACAAAATATGTGGGATTCCCTACAGCGAACTTGCTTAAATAAGGCCAAATCACTGCTAGGAGCTTTAAAAGTCCACCATCAACACGCCAAAGAAACATGGTGGTGGAGTGATGAAGCTAAGAAATTGATAAATGAGAAGAAAGCGGCTTTCAAAGCTGGGTCAAAGTGCCCCTCTAATAATAATGACGAAAAAGTTCGCCTCGAAATGGAATACAGATGTTGCAAGAAAAAAGCGAAGAAGAAGTGCGCCCAGCTTCAAGCAAAGAGTACGGAGGGCCTGTATCGGGAGCTGGAGAAAATATCTTCCCCGGTTGCTGATGCAAACCAGGCTATCCAGGAGCTGCGAAGACACAATATGAACAAGAGCGCAACTATCTTCCAAATAGCCGCCCAAAGAAGGAGGAATGCTCAGGAGATTCGTTCGCCAAAGTTCATTAGCAATGCTCATGGCCAGCTTCTTGTGGACGACGGCAAAATTCTGCAGAAATGGCGGCATTATTGTGAAGAGCTTTTAAATGAACAGTTTCCCCGGCTACACTTTCCAAGAGACACCCCTAACTGTGAAGAAATACCCGACATTACAGTCGAAGAAGTTAATGAGGCGGTCAAATACTCCAAAAAACGAAAAGCGGTTGGGCCAGACGAGATACCCTCTGAGTTCTGGAAAAAGATGGGAGACATCGGGTTCAGATGGCTCAGAATTCTCGTCTTCAAATTCGTGAGAGGTGATCCAATGCCGAATCAATGGAGGGAAAGTTACCTTCTCCCTGTATACAAAGCGAAGGGTGATACGCGAAACTGTGATAGCTACCGTTCGATCAAGCTGATGTCACACACGATGAAGATCGTTGAGCGGCTATTAGGTGGCCGGCTGCGAAAAATAATACGGCTATCTGATGATCAATGTGGGTTTGTCTCGGGTAAATCAACCACAGATGCAATCCAAAGTATAAGGATCATAATGGAAAAACATCGTGATTCCTAAAGGGATTTGCATATTGTATTGGTTGACTTTGAAAAGGCATTCGACAGACATCCACGAGATTTGATTAGGGTGGCGCTAAGACAACGAGGGGTTCCAGAAACCTATGTACAGATGATCATGGACATGTACGAAGGAGCAAAGACAAGAGTAAGATGCCCCGCTGGAGTAACCGAAGAGTTCCCAATCAAAGTCGGGGTACACCAGGGAAGCGTTTTAAGTCCTTTGCTCTTTATTACGGTCCTTGATTATCTGCTTGAAGGTAAAGTGATGGACCCCAAGGTACATCACTTATTCTTTGCTGACGATGGAGCCATCATAAGTGAGGATCCTACATCCCTGCAACGAGCACTTGATGTGTGGGTGGACATTCTGGAGGGAAATGGGTATCGTATTAGTTCAAAAAAGACAGAGTACTTGTGCTGCCCGTTCTCTGATCCACTCAGGCCTATTCCAGACATTTATTTGAATGGAACAGTGCTTCCCAAGTGCGAAAAGTTCAAAAATCTGGGATCTATGATCAATAGCAAAGCAACTTGTGATGACGACATCAATCATCGCGTTCGCGTAGGGTGGATGAAGTGGCGAGAAAATTCCGCTTTCTTCTGTGACAGAAAAATGTCCCCTAAGTTGAAAGGAAGGCTCTACACCGCAGTTGTACGTCCAGCGCTCACATACGGTTCACAATGTTGGACGATGTACAAAACGTATGAGAGTAAATTAACGGCAGCTGAGATGAAGATGCTTCGCATGACAGCAGGAGTGACAAAGCTTGATCGAATAAGAAGTTCGAAGATCCGTGGAAGCTTTCACATCAAGGAAACCATCGTACAAAAAATAGAGCGCGACCGGCTCAGCTGGTATTGCCACGTTCAAAGAAGAGATCATTTGAACCCTGTTAAAAAGGCAATATCTATGCGCGTTCCAAAGACATCGCGATGTAGGAAAGGCATGCCTATAAACGCCTGGATCAGACAAATGCGACGACATCGGCATTTCATTGGCCTCAGTAACCGAGTGATCCAAAATCGGCAGGCCTGCCGATATTTTCTGAGGTCAAATAGGCGAACCCCACAGGCGGATCAGTAGAAATGCGGTGAAGTGGGAGGGTTGTGATCCCTAGTTTTCGGATCATAACCTCTCTTATAAAAGGAAGAAGAAGAAGAAGAGGATATATGTATATAGTGGATTTCTTGCCTAAATAGTACGAACACAAAATGAAAACTGCAAGATACAACATACAATACCATTCAGCATTCTTTAAATTAAGAAACTCTATGCACTGCACAATACGTACACTCGAATATTTGAGTAAAAAACATATAGTTTTAGATTTTTATTGTGTAACTACATCAGTATTTTCTTTCAGAACTAATATTTAGTAAACTCGTTCTGCAGTTTTATGGTGCCACGGTTGTTGTTGTTGTTGTGCATAGTGGTGATGACACTGCACACAATTTGGTTTGAACACGAAGACTGTTGACTTTCCTTAGCCATAATTGACCTTCAGCCTGTTGTAAAAGCAATAGGAGACTAATAAGTAAGAACACAAAATTTTTTAAAGAAACCATTTGAACAGCAGACTTGGATTTCTAAATGTGAACGTAACTTATCGAACTCATGTTGCTGTTTTTATACAAAAAAAAAGTCAAATCTTATGAAATACCAAATTAAGAAAGAGCAGCATAGAAACGCATGGGGTTCTTTATTGAGCAATTAAAGTTAGTAATAGTAAAATAAATATTAGGACCAGTTATGCCTAAGTATAATATTGAGAGTGATGTAATTATAAAGCTGTTACATTCAGCCAGCGCACCCATAGAAATTAATTGACGTAGTTATATGTATATTCATCTGAGTAGATGTGTAACTATTTCACAACCCATATTTTATCCATTCCAGTAGTTAAAAACAATACTAAAATTAGTGTTTGACGTGAGAATTGAATGTCTATCCATTAGAAGGTTTCAGAGATAAAACCACTTTACAACATTTTTTTTCAAAAATACGATAGCGTTGCCATCTTGAAGCAATTAATATCACCTCGTGCATTCATACTTGGGGGTAGAACAACTTTAAGCCCATAAACAAACAATATTTGTTGTAAAGTGGTCTTACCACATATATACCCTTTAGGCGAACCCCACAGGCGGATCAGTAGAAATGCGGTAAACTGGGAGGGTCATGGTCCCTTGTTTTCGGGTCATAACCACGCCGAAATAGGAAGAAGAAGAAGACCATATATATACCCTTTATATGTATTACATCGTAATCGCGGATTTCGCTCAAAACCGATGCACAAACAAAATATTGCATAATGAATTTAAAAAAAATAAATTAAAGTGAACGGTAACCCTCTTTTAAAAATTCGATTTGGTGAGGATAGATATTTCCCATGTGACGCCATTTCAGTTGCCATGGAATCGTGGAGCAACTCACATCGAGCCTTTGCGGTAAAGCATTTTATTAAAAATGGTGAATCTACGGTCCGAGTTCAATGCGATTTCCGCCGTCATTTCAATGTCAGTCTTTCACGAAGCATGATATTGAAATCGATTTAAAAGTTCAGGGCGACATTCTCGACAATGAAAAAAAAAAATACTCCGGATGAAGTTATGTTGCCAGAATGCTGGAAAGCATCGAACAATTGGGGAAGCCATTGAACAGAGCCCCCGGCGGTCTGGCCGTCAACATGCGCGCGCCCTTCGTCTTTCAAACTTAACCGTTCGTGAAATTTTAACAACTGACTTGAAGTTGAAGGAAGCCGTCCGATTAATCATTCCAAGCGAAACGTTGCAGAATGCCACGGAACATTTTTCCCAAAGATCAGCCGAGTTAGTTTGTCGCGAAGGACACCATTTACCTGATGTGATTTTTCAAACATCTATTTCAATGATTTATTGTTTGTCAATATTTTTAATAAAATGGCATATCCTGTACGTCGACGTCTTATTCACGAGTGATGGAAGAAGTATTGTCACGATTGCCGTATCATTAGGTACGGGACTCCTTGCTAGGTCTGGGGATTCTTTTGATGAGTTAGAGACTATGGTGGATGATCGAGAAGGATGAAGGGTTCACCTGAACATTGTGAAAGTATCTTTACTCAGAGGCTGATGTGGGCTCAACCCAAAGGAACACCCTAGACTTTGGGAAAGAGGTACTTTATTTTGTCTGCTTATATTGGTTAGTAACAATGACTAGCTTGGAATAATTCAAATACGGCCTAGCTAACAATCTTTTACTTAACAATGTGGATATAAGCTTAACACTATTGCAGTCGTCCGGCGGCTGGTTCTGGTACGGGTTGTTGTCCAGCTCGGCTCGGTGCATCGTCTCGAAGGGTTCTAGGGATCCAGGCTTAGGAGGGATCCAGTCCGCACTTAGGGCAGGCTTGCGTAGACCCAGTCCGCACTTAGGGCAGGCTTGCGTATACCCAGTCCCCACTCAGGGCAGGCTTAGGAGGGATCCAGTCCGCACTTAGGACAGGCTTGCGTAGACCCAGTCCGCACTTAGGGCAGGCTTGGGAGGGATCCAGTCCGCACATCGAACTGGCTTGAAAGGTAGCAAACCGCACTTAGGCAAGGCTTGCGTAGACCAAGTTCGCACTTAGGGTAGGCTTGCGTAGACCCAGTCCGTGCTTAGGGCAGGCTTAGGAGGTAGCTTTTAAAAAAAAGCAATTTGCCCAAATCAGACTCTTCGTCCTTTTTATAGACCTTGATGGCAATAGGGTCAAAGCCGTAGTAGGCAACATCTCCAGTCTTCGCCAGAGGAGCAAGAGATTCCTTATTGATAAGAATAAGTGCACATCTGTACAGACCTCTTGGCTCGTCCAGCTTAGAGGCTTTCCAATTGTGCGTCGGAAGTTTAGGATTGCTGACTTACAGGATTTGAAGGATCGTATCCGGGTTGGAGGGTTCGGCTGGGATCCAGGTGCGAGTTCTTGGTCTACTAGGGATATCTTCCTCGCAACAACCTCGCCTATAGCAAGTTTATATAGGTCGTATGACCTCTGGTCTTCGCATGCGATTAGCTTGACATGACGCTGGTGCCATCCGCCATCGCATCATCTAGGAGGAGGACCTGGATTCTCCCTCATTATGCCCAGGGACACTGAAAGTATCCGTGAAAGAACCAACTTCCATTTATCAGCGGCGATTGATCCATCCGCATCGCTTTTGTCGATGACCGCCAGCACTAATTTGTCCTTTACGACATCGCTGTAGGACTTCGTATGACGTTGGATGGTCTAGAAGAGATACTGGTGTTGTGTACCTTGGCTATCTTCGGTTCCGACACAGATTCCTCCTACGATCGCTGCCGCTTTGACGTGGAGTCACAGCTAATCCCAGCCTTATCTTCACTGGCGATCTTTTTAGCCGATTCTACACGGGCGTTCACCTTTCCGGTTATTTTGCACTCCAGTATACTGCCAAAGTGCTCCAGAATCTGGCAGGCTGTGCGGCGATCTTTATATGCCAGCTTAGCAGGAGCAAGGGTACGCCTTGATCCTGAGGAGTCCTTAGTGGAACGTCGGGGGGCACTAGTACCATGAGGCTCCATGCGGCTATTGGAAGCAGTTGGACCATGTATAGCCACAATCTTTCCACTAACCAATTTAGTAGTTCCCTAGCGGAACGAGGGTGGGGCTCCATGTGGCTATTGGTAGTAGTTGGGCCATGTGAAGCCACAGACTTCCCACTAGCCAGCTCTTCAGGGGCTTTACCGGTAGACAGCTTAAGCGCCATGCTACCCTCCGGTTTAAAAAAGGGACCGGCCTTATTTGTTGTTCTTTGCTTTGTTTTGTTTTTTGAGTTCATATTTGTGTTCCCACGAGTAGTGGAAAAAGAGATGTCAGTCTGTGCAGAGATCCGCATTACACAGATAAGGCTAGCTAATCCGGAGGTCGCCAGGTATCCGAATACTCCGTTCGTGACGGACCTATTTTTGGGATGGTATCCCAGTCAGGTTGATCCTCGGCACGGGTCGTATGACACCTTGATCCAGCCCACCGGAGGGGAGCAGGGGAAAAGAAGGATGGGAAAGAAAGGATTGGGGGTCGACTGCATCTTGGTCTTGAATCTCATCTAGGGAATAAATCCCAAAAGTCTTTGACCTCTACTAGGCCATTACACTACGACGAGGTGTGCAGTCACGTAAGGGTTGAATATAGAAAGGGTTACATCTGTCTCAAACATTCCTCCACTATTAAGGCATTTTTCAATTGATAATTTAAAAAAAAAAATATTTTTGGCTTTGCCTATATCCGGGAGCCAACAATCTACATATCTGTGAACATAAGGAATAGCAGCATAAGTACGAGTATACTTGTGTCAAAAGTATACTACCCCCTTCGGGGAGGGGTTAGAATGTACCCGAGGTAGGCATGCGTGTCGTAAGAGGCGACTAAAATCCACCCTCCGTATACCGAGCGTAGTGTATACACAAAATGCAATGAACAAAACAAAACGATTGAACACCCCAGGTGGCAGCCCAGGTTCACTGGAAAACCCACCCTCTTCGGAGCTCAGCTCTACGGATTCTGGGGAGAGCCAGATATTGCAACTAATAAATCCCTTCTTAAAAAGTGCAAGGGTCATGTCGATCTCTTCCACCAAGATCGAATAACTCCGGAAAAGAAGTCCACCGGAAGCGCCAGCGCGCGAAATTCAGGACTCAGCGAAATATAAAAGTCTCGAGGAAGAAAATAAAACACTCCGAATCAAGCTTGATGAAATTAATCTACTCTATCAAGATCTTAAGAAAGAGATAGGCTTATTAAAAGAAGAAAATAAGATCCTAAAGAACACGCATATCCAGAGAGAACGTGAATGTTCTCCAACACGCTTAGCTAGTCTGGAATATCACACAGACGAAGAAGAGCTAGCACGCGAAACGTATCGGGTTCCAAAGAAACGACCTAGTAAAAAACGGAGAGCCGGTTCATCGCCCGAAGTCGAGCCCGTGAAAGAAGAAAATCACAAAGAACCGCAAGAAAACCAACTTCGAGCGCAATTTCGCCCACCCCCACCAATAAACATCGTCGGGATAACGGAATACAATAAGTTACAAAGCCTCCTTAAAGGAATAATAACATCAAAGTATAAGGTTACATCTTTAAGGGATAATGCGTGGAAAGTTAACGTCGATGACTACAATGACTACCGAGCTGTGTCCCAAAAGCTAAATACCGAAAAGATTCAGTGGTATACTTTCGAAATCAAGTCAGAAAGGCCACATCGTGTTGTTGCAAGGGGACTCCACCCCTCATGCACCAAAGAAGAGGTTATGACTGATCTTTAAGCCAAAGGCTTTAAAATTCTTGATGCCGTTAATATCATCAAGAAGGAGAAGCAACAAACGGAAATAGATAAAGACGTGTTGGTAAGGCGTGGACTTCCGTTTTTTATGCTTACCTTCGATAAGTCTAATAATATCGACGATATCTACGGAATTAGAGCTATACTAAATATCGTGGTCAAATCGAAATTAAATTTGGATGATTCCGCAGTGCAAACGTTGCCAAGGATTTAACCATACGCAAATGTACTGCAAAAAAGAACAGCGATGTGTGAAATGCGCCGGAAATCACATCTCGCAAGTCTGTGGAGTAAATAAATAAACCTCTGCAACATGTGCTAATTCTAAGGTAAAGCGCCCGGCAAATTATAGAGGCTGTGAAGTAGCTAAGGAGTTGCAAAAACGGAGAGATGTGCTCCTAAGCCCCTTGCAAAATCTAAACTGCAAACTAAGCCAAAGCGGAGAAACTAGCCAAACTAAAACTGCCGGGTTCAGAGCGCAAAAAGGTGAGGGAAAGAGTGACAACAGAAAAGTCCTCGACCTCTGTGCTTAAAAGAAACGGTACTGAAAAGTTAACATCGAAAAAGCCGCCAGGTACTGACCCTCGGACAGCAGGAGTGCAGACTTACGCTTAGGCCGCGGCATCCGAAAAACCAAAAAACCTTGACATTTCGACAGACCCTGTCTCTCATGTTTTGTCGGTTATTCTCGAGCATTTGAAGAACAAAGCAAAATAAATCAAATTATTCTCGATAGCCTGGTTAAGCTTGAAAGTAATTCTCAGAATACGCGTACTTCAACTAGAATATGAATAACAAACGAATGTTAAAAATATGTACTTGGAATGCAAACGGACTTTTGCAAAAACTCGACGAGTGAAACCGTAGAAACGTAAAAAAGGAATCGCATTTAAAAATAAAAGGCTATAATGATTACCACGCTTGTCACCCTTCGGGAAAAGCGAGAGGCGGATCATCCTTGTTTATTAAAGACTGCATCGAACAATCCGAAGACCTAAAGATAGAACTTGAAACTGTGCAACTCTGCACGGTTCGAGTTAAAAATAGTCAGCGTACTCTTAAAATCTCACCTATCTACTGTCCACCCCGTTCCGCGCTTGAACAAAGTGATTTTAACTACTAACTTGTTTGAATCGCTGAAACCTAATTTTATCATTGGCCGCGATTTTAACCCTTTAGCCACTAAGACCGTCTGTAGAAGGTCATCACTCCAATCCATTTCTATCCAAACTCAACATTTTTACCGCTCTGACCACTAGAGACGTTTTCCGTCGGGTAAAATTACCTATCTAACGGTGCCAGTTTGAGCCCTCTCTCTTGACAGGTTTAAACGTTACAGTCATTTCTGTCAAGATTTTTGTGAAAACGGACGCGAAAATTATTTGTGATTTTGGTGCAAAACACATGTTCTGGGGCTCAAGATACAGCTCGAAAAAAGGTAGAATGCTCTATGGGGCAGGTATGGAATGATTTCCATTCGACGGGTAAACCAACTTAATGGCCAAATGATACTTCGAAAATACCTGACCTGATAGATTATTTCATTGTGAAAGGAATATCTACCAACCACATAAAAGTCGAAGACGGCTTTGATCTGTCGTCCGATCATTCCCCGGTTATTTTAACAATCAGCGAAAAACTAGTCTATAACCTAGAGCCAGCGAGATTAACTGGTCGAACAACTAACTGGGAAGGCTTTAGGAACGAAATTGAAGATAATGTTGAACTGAGCGTTCTACTTACGACACCCTATGAACTTGAGGTTAAAGTTGATCGCTTCCTTGAAATCGTACAGCTCGCCTTTTGGAATAATACGCCCAATCCAAGGAAAACGCCGGACAGATACGGTTTACGCTATCCTCCAGAAATAGAAGAATTGGTCAAGGGAAAAAGAAAAGCGCGTAAAAAATGGCAACAGAGTCGTGCTCCGCTGCATAAAGCACACTTGAATCGTCTGTGCAATTTGTTGAAGAAGACTATTAAGGATTTTAAGAATCGTGCAATAGGTTCTTACCTTGAAAGTTTAACAGCGAAAAAAGATTCCAATTATTCACTTTGGAAAGCAATTATTCACAGTAAAAGGCACCAAAAGGCCCAAAGTCAAATTAATATAAAAATGAATGGACGAGGGAAGGTAAAGAAAAAGCGGACGTCTTTGCGGCGCACTTGGAAGAAACCTTTAAACCGTACGATGGTCAAGTGGTTTACGACAACCGCAATAGGCTGGATTTACCATCTGACGATTTGACGCTCACAAGTGCAACGCTAAGGGAACTCAAACATGAGATCGAGAATCTAAAACCTAAGAAATCTCCTGGTTATGATTTGATTACCGGAGAAATTCTCAAAGATTTACCTAGAAAAGCATTGATTAAGCTACTCCATATTCTAAATGCTGCACTTAGATTAAAACACGTGCCGAGCCAATGGAAAGTTGGGTTCTTTTTTTACAGCAGATACCATTTCTAAATGTCTGTAAATTAACAACCCAACCTCCTAATATCAATATCTTGGGAGATTTTAATAATTTACCACACGCGTCAATGTGTAGACGCCTACAATGTTCAAACATGTTGATCTTAATGTTATAGATACTGTAATGCAGGCATTAGTGCTCTTATAAACTTGTAGCGCCAGTTACCGACCATGGATATGGAAAACCCCCGCATATGTACGTATTTCGATCTATGGAATTGCTTTACAGCCGCTGTATTACAATGTGCTTGGGGAAAAAATGTGGCGTGTTTAAGGGATAGAACATTTTTTTCGTGTACTCAGGTGGTTATGATCTAATACATAATTGTGCTAAAAATTTAAACACTGCGTAATTCGCCTTCTATTTGCACCATGGGCCGCAGGTGTTTGCTTTTGTAAGACAAATATACAATTTTTCAAGCCTGTTCTGCTAATCAATGCTCTGCCCTTGGTTCTCTCGTTAATATTTCTAACTTTTTTTTCGTATAAAAGGAGCAACCGATCTGATGTAAAATTAGTTCTCACTTGCGAGTCCAACTTAGTCTTCTGCTGAAATGGTGTCTTTAAAAATTTTCTTCTTCTGCTTTATTGGTTTCCTTTTGCTTTTGCAACCATCTGAGGGTCAATTATGGCTAAGAAGAATCTACAGTCTTCGTGTTCAGTCCAGATTGTGTGCCTTGTCATCACCACTGTGCACCACAACAACAACTACGACAACTAAAGCACCATAAGTCTCAGAATTTGTAGCAAAATTTAATGTGGATATAAAAACGTAAAAAGAAACAATTGAAAGCTTTCATTTATTTTAAGAGTTTCCATTGATTTATAGTCCTTTTGTATCTGTTAGACAAAGAGAAATATACGTGCAAACTACAGAATTATTTCTCAAATTATACGGCAGTTTTATATCTACTAGGAAATACTATAAACTCAATTTGTCACGTTTATGTTTCAACAGCACTAATGCTACATAAGAATCAGCTGATGTTGTTCCCAAAAGCTAGAAACTACAGTGGTAGACATTCGTTTATACGCATTTGATTTTTATTGGTAAATTGAGCAGTATAGGATTATTTTAAAAAATTTAAATTTTCTACAACCATGTTCTTACTACCAGCAATGTGAGTAACGTGTACCAAAAGATTTTTTTTTTTGTAACGGGACTTTCTGTGTTGTACTGCGCGACGAATTTAGATCATGTCAAATTCTACTGAGACATTCGTTTATACGCATCTGTGTTTTTGCTGTAAATATAAAGATTTTCTGCGTAAAAGATAAGAAATATAGAAGATTTAAGTTGTTCGAAGGTAAGTCGAGCAGATTTTTTCAAATATGTATCAAGGTTTTTCTTATATTAAAAGTTTTTCTGGCCATGGGTAAGGGTAAACAGTTAACTGATTCCGAGCAAGAAAAAATTAAAATTCTGAAGGAAGAGCACTATTCTAACCGACGTATTGCAGAAAGAATTGGTAGAAGCGAAGGCGTAATAAGAAATTTCTTAAAAAAAGGCGAAGGCTACGGCGTCAAAGTTCCAACCAGAGGAAATACGAAGCTAACTTTGCGCCAAAAAGGTCAAATTCGTGACGAAGCAACCAAAAATCGCTTATCATCCAAGCAAATTAAGGACAAATTGGATCTCCCCATCACTGTTCGGCATGTTGCACGAGTTTTAAATGCTACACACAACATCAAATGGACGAAACTTAAAAAAAAAACGCGTTTGTCTAAGTGCCACAAGGTCAAAAGAATGGACTTTGCCCGTAGGTACTGTCCTGGACCCACGAATGACGAAATGTAATTTTTTCTGATGAAAAAAAATTTTATTTGGACGGGTCTGACTGCTACAGCTGTTATTGGCATAATTTAAATGAGCATAAAGTGGTACGATCGAAACGCAAATTCGGGGGTGGAACTGTTATGGTATGGGGAGCCTTTTCTTACTACGAGACTTCACCAATTTGCTTTATTACTACAAAAATGAATTCAAGAATGTATACAGAGTTATTGGACGACGTTTTAGTGTCTTACTATGAACACGACCCAGGCAGAAACTACATTTTCCAGCAAGACAACGCTTCCATCCACGTTTCTAAGGAATCTAAAGAATAGTTTTCCTCGAAAAACATTGAACTCCTTCAATGACCAGCATGTAGTCCCGATTGCAACCCTACGGAGAACCTTGGGGCATACTAGCTGTTAAGGTATATTCAAACGGGAAGCAGTACAACAGTGTGTTGGAGCTGAAAAATTAAATTCGT
The DNA here is from genome assembly GCA_945910035.1 of Brachypalpus laphriformis. NCBI lineage: Eukaryota > Metazoa > Arthropoda > Insecta > Diptera > Syrphidae > Brachypalpus > Brachypalpus laphriformis. Next base: position 193,168,787 of record OX246754.1, on the reverse strand, counting down.
CGTGCTTGGCTTGAAATCAGCTCCAATATTTTACATACCTTAATTGAATCTATGCCAACTCGCATTTTTTCGGTCATAAACAAGGATGGGAGTCACACAAAATATTAAAAAAATTTCCATATTTTTTTTTTTGCAAATTTTATGATAACATTTGCTTAAGTGCGTATAAACGAATGTCCACCCCAATATCTATGTTTTTGTTAAAAAAAATTAATTTATTATTATCATTTAGGAACTAACTTTTTTTTTTGATAATTGAAAAATAAATAAACAAATTGAAGTTACTTCAAGCAACAATTTTGTTTTTATTATAAAAATAATAGCAAAAATTGGTATGCGTATAAACGAATGTCTACCACTGTATCAATGGTGCGCACTAGTAAGTGAAGGGCCGTTTCAATCAATGTCCCTTTACTGTGTGCATGTTGGCTGAAAGCATATGTATTTGGGGTAATGCTACAGCGAATGTCGATATCAATCATTTTCTTCAGGGTTTTTAGAAGAAAAGAAAGCCTGACATCTGTGGGCTTGAGGTGAGAGCTTCTCCTACCTTTCCACAGCTTGGGTATATAGAAACGATCGAAGCAGCCTCTGCAGATGACAGTAAGCCAGAGGAAAATTAGGTCGACAGTTGAATTTTGGCGGACCCTGTTGACTTTAATGGTTTGAACTCACGTACTGCTCAAAGAATTTTGCTCCTATTGATTAGATAGGGTTCTCTTTAAGACCAGTTATGGTTTCGCAGCTGTTAGTGAAGTTTATATCCAATGATAGATCAAGGTATTCAACACTGGAGGAGATCCATGAAACGTCAGTTTTTTTTCAGATGGCTATGGATTATTGGGTTTCCTGGTAAAACATCCCTGAGCCTGAATGCCTAGAGGTCTCTTAAATTTTTTCACTGATTATTTCATCTACCTTTTCACAAAAGAGTCACTAAGATTTTCGCTAAGCTTTCAGCAGTTCTGCGGAGGTATTTAGATTTCTGATTCCACCATGGTAGTCCAGGTATGCTTATTGGGCAGGAGATAAACACTGCATCGTTAAGGGCAACTGTTAGCTTCTTTATTAAAGTTTATGTGTGTTATATGGCGAATCAGGGAATCTAGAAACTACAGGTTCTTTTACACCGTCCCTATACTTAGACCAGTCATCTTCCTGTAATCCCTAAAGACTAGTTGGTTAGGAGTAAAGTCTGGTAGACCAAGATGGATATATCTGAGGTCGTAGAATAAATGTCTCTTCCAGTCCCAAATCTTATGTGATATATTGTTAGATTGATATCTAAGACTTCCAAACTAGTTAAAAAGGCTAGTTTTACAGAGGAAGGTGTTAGTACTTAATATACATATAATCACCCCTTCTGTTGATGTCCGTACTGTCCTAAACTGTATGATGCGCGTTCGAATCACATCCAAGAATTAGCACAGATCTCTGTCTTTCTGCGTCGACAATCGTTCTCCGCAGAATGTCAGAAGAGAGGGGCACTTGATGCTCATGGACCAGGTACGCCGCAATTATCCAGTATTTTCCTTATCCACGGTGGACGCGGTGGCGTAAGTGCGTCGGATCTCTACGCATGAGGTTTCAAGTTCAAATCCTAGAGAACACCAACAAGTTTTTTCATGGTCCCACCTCTCGCGAGCGTCTGACAAATATCCGAGAGTATTGTTGTCACGAAAAAGCTTCTCAAATCGGCGTTCGGATTCGGCACTAAACTGCAGGTCCCTTCCATTCGTGTGAAAAATATAACACACACAACATGAGTGGTTGAGAGAAGCTAGACCCTGGCACTTAAAGAGCTGTTGCGCCAAATATTTATTTTTTTATTTTTTTTTTTTTCTTACTTTTTTTTTATACTTCCAACTATTACGATGTCACGGTCGCTGTAGCTAGAGAGTAAGAAAACGTTAAGAGCGCTCTTCGTGAGGATACCGGCCCTGGATTTACTATCATTCCTCACGTGGTTAAGTCAATAGTTAGGAGTTCTGAGCCCACACTCCAAACCGTTACCGAACCAAGGTGCTTGGACCAAGACAGCCTATTTCCTTTTTTCAGATAGCCGGAGAAGAAGGCCGACAGAAGTAAATATGGAGTGGTGAAGGTTAATCTGCACTAACCGCAGCATCTTCGCTACAATTAGGTATAGACACCTTGTTACGATTGGATAAGTTTTCACCAAATAAAAAAAAGAACCGAAAAAAGACCTTAAAACATTAGGTATTGGGAAATATTTGAAAAAACTTCGGAGCGTGGGAGCGATAAAATACCTGTTCGAATAGGAAGGCTAGCCAGTTGGCGAAAACATGTTGTGTATGTGTAGAACAAGGAAACAATTAATAGCGATTCCATTGCTGATTGGAGCTTATAACATATTTTACATTACGGTTGTTGCATTAAGAAACAAACGAATTAAATCAGCTTAAAGTTAAGCTTTTAGCTGTGGACTTACTTCTGCAAGCCAGCTTTCTGCCTACCAATTTAATTGAAGAATTGCGAACCCTACCAGAGCTACATAACTGCGCCTGATAGATATTCCAATCGAAGATTTACTTCGCTTGGAAATAAAAGCGTATTCATCGCTATTGTTATACCGTGGCTTAGTTTTCTTTTGTGGTTTTACCTAGGCAATGCTAACAATCCAGTATCTACGGTTATCCGTCAGTGCAAAGAATTCGGAGAAATCAAGGGATCATTTCCTTCCCACTTCACTGCATTTCTACTGATTCGCCTGTTTGACCGCAGAAAATATCGGCTGACTTCCCGATTTTGCATTATTTTGGTACTGAGGCAAACCAAATGCTGATGTTGTTACATTTGTCTTTAGGCTTTTTTAACGGGATGCAAATGATCTCTTCTTTGAACATGACAATACCAACTGAGCCAGTCGCGCTCTGTTTTTATTAAGATGGTTTCTTTGACGTGAAGGTATCCGCGTATCTTCGAACTTCTTATTCGATCAAGCTTCGTCACTCTTACTCCCATACGAAGCATCTTCATCTCAGCTGCCTTTAATTTTCCCCCATACGTTTTTAACATTGTTCAACATTGTGAACCGTATATGAGCGCTGGACGCACAACGCGGTATATAGCCTTCCTTTCTCTTCCACTTTGTAGAAATCTATCCCGTACTATCGGAGATAAGAAGACATCATTTGGGAAAAAATATGCTACGACTAAATGGCTATCAAAATTGGACAGCAGTAATTGGCTACATGCATATCGCACTAATAACACAATACTGTTGTAACTCGAAATATGATTATTTTCAGAATCAGCGAAAAACTGATTATTTATTTCCTGTTATCTCTACATCTATAAAAGAGAACGCATTTTTTCTGTTTGTCCGCGAATAGGAAGTAGGTACGTAATGGTACCTCAAAAATATATATATCAATCGATTTGTCGTGAGAAGAGGTATAACTTAGGATTAAGTTTAGTATCCTGAATCCGTTACTTGGCTCTTAAATCCATTTTATATGTTTTTTTAACTGACGAAAACTATTTACACACATATGACTACGAAATGGCTGAACTGATTTGAATATTACTTAATTCCTCGATTAGTACATTTCCTACTGAAGAGATTGAGGTGTAAGTCATTATTCTACGATTCTTATAACGGAAGTAATAAGCAAAAATATAATTATTTGAGATATAAAGATATCACAAATATGCCTGGGTCATTGCAATCAATGGCCCACCAGTGGAGTGCACGCATATTCATGTTCATCAAACAAACTACATTGTTAAAATATGGACATCGTATAAAAGGAAGTCCCCAAAGCGTGGATGAATGCACAGATCTCGAGAACCACTGATGGGATTAATGAAGACTACCTACTCGTCAGCAGCCATACAGCAGAGTCTATGCTGCAACAGCATATTTGGCGCAACAGCTCTTTCAGTACCAGGATCTAGCTTCTCGCAACCACTCATGATGTGTGCGTTATATTTTTCACACGAATGGAAGGGACCTACAGTTTAGTGCCGTATCCGAACGGCGATTTGAGAAGCTTTTTCGTGACAACAATAGCCTCGGATATTGGTCAGATGCTCGCGAGAGGTGGGACCGTGAAAAACTTGTTTGGTGTTTTCCGAGATTCGAACTTGGAACCTCACGCGTAGTGACCCAACACACTTACCACTTACGCCACGGAGCATACGCGACCATATGTACATATAAAACATACATACATACAGACATAGAAACATTGCAATATTTTTCCATTTTATTAGATGAGATGTTGTTGATCGTTGGATTTGTCCACATTTTAGAATGTTTAAACAGATTTAAAATAAACTATTAGCAGAGCGGCGTAGACAGTATATTGCAAGTTGAATACTCATATTTTAAGTCTATTTTCCTACCTTTTAGAAGGAGTTTTCCGAGAAATACTACGGGTAAATTTACGTGTTTTTCAAATGTAATAAACTATTTCATTGCAACGTGACTGCCTATCTGTAAATAAAATATTCTGGCAAACCGTCCGCCGAATCAGAGGAAGAAAGTTGAATATCGTGAAGGGAGTCAAAACCAAAGACGGTACACTGCTTTCCAATGAGCGATGGAGATGGTGCAAGCACTATTCAGAATTGCTCAATCCCGAACAAGTTATGTCATCAGGAAGATGACAGACCTATGGTCGAGACTTTGGCAATCAAATCGCTAAAAGTTGGCGAATCTATCCGGCCAGAAATGCTAAAGGCTTTTGATAAAGAGTGTGGCTCCCAAGTGTCATTAAAGTGGCATGGGAAAGCGGTGAAACACCTGGTGATTGGCAAATGAGAATGATTGTCCCTCTTTGCTAACAAGGGGATAAAAGATTGCGCCAACTACAGTGGTATATTTATTTTAAGTATACCTGGAAAAGTCTTAGCTAAGGTGTTAGATACAAGTGCTAGAGTTTTGGTTGAGGATAGTTTAGGGAATGAGCAATGCGTTTTTCGTCCCGGCATAAGCAGGACCGACCAGTTATACACTCTCAGAATGATTCTTGAGATTTGGCAAATTCTTGTGTATTTGGCAAAATCATGTGTTAGGCTTCCTCGAGGCAAACTCTGGAGTGCTCTGCAAGAGTATGGGATTGATCGTTCCCTATTAAGGGCGATTCAGTATTTATATACAAACTATAGAAGCTGTGTTCGGGTAAATGGCAGTAAATCAATACCCTTCATTGTGGGGGTTAGACAGGGTGCCAAGGGTGCTTTTGTCACCTCGCCTCTTCATTGTATATATGGACTGGATGCTGTAGCGCAACCGTGGCAGAGAATGTTGCAAAGTGGGGGACTTAAGGATTAGTCATCCTCTCTCTGGGGGTGATTTGGTCATCATTGGGTCCTCTTACATCGAACTTCAGCGCGCACTCGAAAGGTTTGCAGCCGTTTGTCGGAAGTATTGATTGTTTTCATAATGCCCATTCAGTACACTCTGCATGGTTGTAGAGCCCCAATGAAGTAGGTGGATAAGTTCAAGTATCTCGGGGTCTTATTCATGAGTGATGGAAAGAGCAATGTCGAGTTATTCTGTGGAAATGGTTAGGCTGGATCAATTTCGAAAGATTTTGGTTAATCTGTTATAAGGAAGGCCGATAGTGTTGATTCTAAATTATAGGTTTTTAACTCGGTATATGTTCCATCTCTCATCTATAGTCGCAGATACAAGCTGCTGAAAGAGGTTCCTTCACGATGTTGCTGGAATAACTCATAGGGATTGAGTGCATAACACCAGAGTACGCAAGGCGCTCAATGTTGAGCAGCTACTTATTCGAACGGAGCGATTTATGCTCTGACGGTTTGGTCGCATAATGCGTGTCCCCAAACTGCTTTCCAAGACGTGTCATGATTGCCGTGCCATGAAGTTAGCGACCGCTCGGTAGCCCTATAAATAGATGGTTGGATCAAGTCCGACATCTCTCCTGGAGCCATCTAGGGATTCTTCCACATGAGTTGGAGTCGACGGCGGAGGATCAAGAATGATGGAGAATGAATCTAATCATCTTACCATTTTACCCCCGCGACCCTCATAAAGGATTAGCGGGTGAACTATTTTAATGTCAAAACGGAGAGTCCTCTAAAGAAGTGTACTTGAAATCGCACGTTTAAAGACCCAGCGGGTACAACCAGCTAGTAGATTATAAAAAAAAATATACTTTATTGGAGTTATTGATAAAAATAAAGCAATTAACCAATTATTTTAAATATTGCAAGTAATAAATTTTAAATTTTACGTTTGAATATGATGTTATCTCAAATTTTACAAATTTTGAGTTACAACAGTATTGTATTATTAGTGCGACATGTATGTATAATCAGCTTTAAAATATTGGCAATATATCGTAAATGAAGCTTTTTGAATAAATTTACTTAAAACAGAATACTATCGGAAGCTTTCAAAAATGTAAGATCTGCTTATGTTATATTTAACTGTGTATTAGTAAAAGTTTTTATATAACTGTGTTTCTCTTTATAACTAATAAAAATAAGAAAATACTGTACATTAAATTCACATTTGGCACCAATCTGGAAGAAAAAAAAAATTAAAATAAAAAATAAAAATCAAAAATAAAATAAAACACATTTGAGGAGTAGTACTTACCACCAGCACGATCTATTATCATTTGACAGTTGGGGTAGGTTCAGGCTGGTGCTATGCTCCTCTTACACCCGGGGCAACCCCACGGCAATATGGCGATCTCTGTTCCCCATTAACTTAGAGGCAAAAATATTCCCTTTTATTTTTACTTTAGGATATTATTTCACTCCGTTCACAATTGCGAGCTTTAAAATTTCCCGGAAAATTTAACGACTTAGCGTTATATATGTTTATTCTTTTTCTATTATTATGTTAGGTTGTACTTACATGTTTACGTATTGTTAGATTTAATTTTGTACAAGGCATTATTGATGTAGTATTAGTTTATTTATGTCGTAGGTTATTTTACCTATATAATATTTTATATATATACATAGTTATAAATCCAAGAAACAAGAGTAGTCATTGTGAGCGGACATAGGGTAAAAGGGATATTGGAAGGTAAAGGTAATTTCAATGTTCCGAATGAGTGAGAGCAAAGAGAGGGGAGAGAATTAGAACAAAGAAAAAATAAGATAAACGGGTTGAGGAAAAGAAGAACAGAAAGTAGGCCAAAGAGCATTGACCGCCAAGTCACTTGCAGTTTTTTTAAAGCAAGCAAGTGGTCGATGCCCTAAGACAACATCCCCCCATAGAGGCAGCAGTCTTTCAATAGTAAAGCAACAGTGAGTGAAATCTCACTCGTAGGAGTTCTAACTTCTAATTGCAGGGTGAGTTGGCACTATGATTAGATAGGCAGGTTTTTCAAGTTTTTATTCTAGATACCTCGGTTTCTCCAAGTCGTTACTCATAGGCAGGACTTCAGCATATATATATTGGTAGCAAATCGTATGTAAAGAGGTAGGTAAAGTGGTGGTTCGGGAATACGGTGTCCCCATAATGATTTCATCCCTACAGAATCACCTAGGTAGTGGGTCGAGTTACCGCGGTAAAGCGGCAACCGTAGCGGGCCTAGCCGGAGTTACGGTGTCATATATAGCGGTGGAGCCGAGGTACCGGAAAAGCGGTAGTGGTACGGTTTACCAATTGGCCTTAGCGGGCATACATATATGCACGTACATACACACACACAACCAAAGACGATCCGACTCATTTTTAACAAAGGACATCGATTGGACAATACAAAGAACAAAAACTACAATAAGACAACAGCGACAAAAGAACATTCAACGGACAAGAGGAGAACCTGGGTGCTCCACCACTACAGGGCCCCAAGGGTGTCCCTGAATCGACACACAACGCCCAGAGGCGCTCCGTGGGATGCAAAAAGTGCCTATATATATATATATTTTTTTTTTTTTTGTGAATTAAAAGTGAATTTTGAACTGAATATAGTGTTAAGGTTAGGTTAGTTTAGTTTAAATGTATGTTAAGGTTAGGGCTTTCTGCCTTTAATACTGTTTTGAGTGCGCGATTCCAGGATAAAAGGAAACAAGGATCCTTCTTTGTGCTGCCGGCAGGACAACGGGGGATTCCCGAAAACCGTGAGTAGTGTAAGTTAACCTTAAGTTTATTTTGAATTTTGCTTAGATTTTAGTGTTAAGAGCAGAAAGGGAGTTAGTTTTTAGTTTTGCTGAAGTTTATATAATAAAATGGTTTACATAGGATGTTAAATTTAGTGAGTTTTTTTTGTGATCTTAAAGCTATGATCGAGTAGAGTTCCTCTTTGCTAGCGATGTTTGGGTGACGGGTCCTGTCGTCCTTCTATGGACGGACAATGACGTAACGGGACAATTACAAACGCTGACGACATGAACTGACACAAACGTACAGCAGTGATCAGGGAGGTACTTTGAGGGACTATCTCTCAAAGAAATTCGGCCAGAGAGATAGCATTTGATTTGCGTCACAAGACGTAAAGGGTGGGCTGGCCAACCTTTGCCATTAACATCTGGCATACCACGGGTTCTTGACGAACCCATATCTGAGGGAGACTGTGGAAAGGAGGAGTTGCGTGTTAGGGTAAGGTAGGGTAGTTTTAAGGTAGTTTAGGGTTAGTTTTAGGGTTTATTTTAAGTTTTAGGTTAGTTTAGGTTTAGTCCAGGCTAGTTAGGATTAGTTCGCGTTTTCGTTTCCGCACTTTCTCTCGGGTATAGGCATAAGTCCTTGGACATGGTTTTCTTCCTTCTTTCCTATCTTTTTTCTTTTGTCCGTCCGAAGTCTGATTAGGGTTTAGCTTTCTTCTTCTTCTAGGTTTAGTTTTATCTCGGCATGATTTTTTTGTTTGTTGAGTAGGTGGTGTATGGTGGGGTTGGCAAGAACCACCCCGTCCGACGAGCTGAGCCGAGCAACCACGAGCATGCCGCCGCCCTCCTCACCTGCACCGAAGTTGCCTCCGTGGCCCTACCCTTGCTCACAACAGATCATAGATTCCAGATATTTAATATTTTCGCAATTGGGAAGCACTGTTCCATTAAAACGGAACAGGCAACACAAGTACTCCGTCTTTTTTGGACTAATACTATATCCGTTTCCTCCAAAACGTCCACCGTTACAGAAGATATTGAAGTGCTTGTTTCAGGGACGTAGAATCTTCACTTATGATAGCTCCATCGTTAGCAGAGAATAGCTCGCTGAAACGAGTTGTGTCTTGGTTTGAGACTAAGGAAATATCTTTGTCAACTTGCACGTTTGTCATATGCAGTTACTTTGTATGTAGGCTGTTCGATAAGTCAGTGACTTTGAAATGAAATACTTGTTTTTTTCTCAAAATTGAATTTAATGTTCAATGAAGTCTCCTTTCAGTACAATGCACTTTTCCCAACGATATTCTAACTTTTACCACCCTTTCAAGAAATATGATTTCTCAAACCCTTCAAAATAAGCATTTGTAGCATCCATAATTTCTTCATTCGATGAAAATCTTTTTCCGCCGAGCCATTTCTTCATACCGTCGACTTCGTGCAAAAACTCACTAAGTACATTTTTGCCATTTTTCAGTTTATAATATTTAAGTTCTTATTTTAATGTTATTCACGCATGCAAAAACTCTTTAAGTGCATCCGATTTTTTTTTTTTTTTCGTGGGTAGGTGAAAATCTTCATGAGACACTATGAGACCGTGTACTCATAGTAGTGTCAGATTTATACTGACTAAAAACACCCTTCCCTTCGTTTTGTAAACTACGACTAAGTTAGACCTTATCAAGTAGTTTAAGCTTCAGAAGAGAATATTCGCGTGAGGCAGGTAGATTTTCAATAAAAGCACCTGCTGAAACCGTCATGACATGCGGCTTTTTGTCTTATTGCGCTAATTCGAACGGTTTCGTTCTTTGAAGTCGGCGCGTAAGATTTGTCACATCCAAAGTTTGGAGTATGGCACAGTTGCAATGGCCATGAAGACGAATACGAAGCTTGCGAGCGAAGTTTTTTATTTCATCCTCCACGGTAGCTATCCCTAAGTCTCTGTGGATATCATTGTTTCTGATATACCAGGGAGCATTCACGATTATTCTTATAATTTTATTTTGGAGTGATTGTATGAGATTCCTATTGCTTGGTTTGGTACAACCCCAGAGTTGTATACCGTACGTCCACACGGGTTTAAGCACTTGCTTATACAGAAGCAGTTTGTTATATACGCTTAGTTTGGAATATCTTCCAATTAGCCAATACATTTCTCTAAGTCGATTTTTGACTTCGTCACGTTTCTTTTTAACGTGAGGTTTCCATTTAAGTTTCGCGTCTAGTATCATTCCCAGATATTTAGCTTCGTTTGCATGCGGTATTTGTACCGAGTTAATGAAAACGGGAAGGTTGATTATTTTCTTGTAAGTGAAGTTAAGATGCGTCGATTTGGTCTCGTTAAGAACAATGCGCCAAGTTTTTGTCCACTCACAGATTTTATCCAAGGCTCGTTGGAGTTTTATGGTTGCTGACTCGATTGAACTTTCCGTTGCCAGAATAGCCGTATCGTCCGCGAACGTAGCTACAATAGTGCCTTCAGTTTGTGGTATGTCCCGAGTGTATAGCAAGAATAAGATAGGCCCAAGGACACTTCCTTGCGGATCTCCGGCGGCGATTTCTTTAAAATCAGAATATTCAGTTCCGTGCTTGACACGAAAAAGTCTGTTTTTAAGATTAAGTGCATCAGATGAGATAATAATCATTTGAAAACAAAAAAAAAATCTTTGAAAATGTTTTAATAAATATTTTTTGACTGCAGTGCCAATTTAAATTGTGAATAACCAAATATTGAGCAATTGTACTTAATGACTTTTTGCACTAAGCAGACGATATTAGGAAACAAGAAATAATCGCACGAAGCCAAATCTGGAGAATAGGGTGGATGAGGAATCAGTTCATATCGCAATTCAGCTAATTTTGCTGTTAATACTGTTAGAGCCGGTGCATTACGTGATGAAACAGTACTTTTTTCTTCTTCAAATGAGCCGTTTTTTCATCAATTCTGCATTCTATTTATCTATTAAATTGGCGTAGTACTATCCGGTGATCGTTCTTCCCTTTTCCAAATAGTCAATGAAGATTACGCCGTGGGAATCCCAGAAAACCGTTGCCATGACTTTTCAGGCCAACGGAACCGTTTTTTTAGCACGTTCGCCTGCACAAGTTCACTGTTTTGATTGTTCTTTTATTTCTGGCGTGTAGTGGTGTATCCAGGATTCATCAACTGTTACGAAACGCCGTCAAAAATTACTTAAATTGCGCTTGTAGGGTACCAAACTCTGATTTGAACCGTTTTTGGTCCACCGTAAATCGCGTCTATCTTGCCGATAATTTTTTATGCCCAAATGGTCATGCATGATTTGAATGACGGTATCATTTGAAACTGGTAAAATCTCAGCTATCTCACGAACCTTGACCTGTCGTCGTAGATTTTGTTGACTATTTCTTCCGTTGTGACGTCCTGGGCGCTCAGCGTCTTTTGTGCTCGTACGACCGCAACGAAATTTAGTAAATAACTTGTGTGCCATTCCATGCAAGGGAGCAGAGTCTCCATAATATTTTTTAAGTCTGTCTTCAGTATCTTTAATGGTTTTACCGCGCAGAAAGTAGTGCTTTATAAAAACACGAAACTCACTACCATTTGGCCAAATCTTACAAACCAAAGTTCTTTCGATCACTGTAAAAAGTGTTTGACAGATCTATTTAATTTTTTTTTGGTTTATGCCGAAAAAGAAACAAAGATGTCAGGAAAAAATCCTCTATGTGATCCGATCTTGCATCAACGTCACTGAATTATCGAACAGCCCTCGTAGGTATACTATATTAACTGTAGCAGTACATAAGTTCCTCAAAAAAGGTTATATATGCATATGTGCTATATTATGTAATATCATAGAGCAATAAGGTTATGAACAAAAAAATATTATGTTGATTTTTCATTTAACATTTTTGTTGAATCTACTTTATTCTTTCAAATACATTTTACAGAATTCAGATATAAAAGATATTGAAGGAACGGTAGAGTTGTACTTGTTGGTAATGTTTTTCCTGACGAAAGTAGCCGTAGTCGATGAGAACTCGCTTAAGTAGCCGTTGAGTTAGTCAATGGGGTACTAGGCGAAGTAGTGGGTGGGGTCGTCGGTGGAGTAGTTGGCAGGCTGGTCGGTGGAGTAGTCGGTGAGGTAGTAGTTGAGGTACTCGGTGATGTAATCGTTGGGTTAGTCGATGGGGTACTCTGCGTAGTAGCTGGTGGGGTAGTGTACGCGGAAGTTGGCGAGGTGGTCTATGATGTAGGTGGCGGAGGTGGCGGAGTAGTTGATTGGGTAGTGGGTGTAGTGTCTGGTGAAGAAGTTGGTGAAGTAGTCGGCGATGCCGTCGGTGAGGTGGTTTGTGGGGTAGTAGCTGGAGTAGTTGGCGTAGTGATTGGTGAACTTGGAGGCGAGGAAGTCGGTGATGTAGTCGCTGGAGTAGTTGGCGTACCAGTTGGTGGGGTATTTGGCGATGACGTCGGTGAAGTAGGCGATGAAGTCAGTGAGGTAGGTGATGATGACGGTGAGGTAGGCGATGAAGTCGGTGAGGTAGACGAGGAAGTCGGTGACGTACTCGTTGAAGTAGCAGTTGAGCTGCTCGGTGAAGTCGATGGGGCACTGGGTGAAGTAGGTGATAAAGTAGTCGGCGATGTTGTCGGTGAGGTTGTTGGCGAAGTAGCTTGTGGGGTAGTCGATGGGCTACTCGGTGAAGTAGTTGGTGAGGTAGTCGGCGATCTCGTCGGTGGGTCAGTCGCTGGAGTAGTTGGCGTAGTAATTGGTGAGCTAGTAGGTGAGGAAGTCGGTGATGTAGTCGGTGGTGTAGTTTCTGGGGTAGTTGGTGAAGTAGTTTGTGAGGTACTCGTTGAAGTACTCGTTGAGGTAGTGATTGGTGCGCTAGTCGGCGAAGTGGTTGGTGAGGTAGTCGGCGAAGTGGTCGGTGGGGCTTGCGTAGTAGTACTCGGTGGAGATGGACTTGGCGTAAATATCGCCACGCAAATGTTTGTAAATGGGATACATATAGTTATATCCAACGCGCTATTTGAATTTTCACTTGGAAGCGATGTGCCTGCAAATACTTCACAAAGCCCCAAGGCAATACCCATAAAGCAGAGCAGAAAAACTTTCTCAAAAATCATTTTAATGGAAGACTTAATGTTTCAAACTGATTTCAATAAGAAGTGCAAACTTAATTTATACAGAAAATTTAAGGTACAAAAATTGGTAAATATTTGAAAAGAAGTTTTGATACTTATTTAGCTAAAATGGATTTGTTTTTTAATTAATGGGGAAATTGTATTTTTAAAGTAACACTTGCTTCTTTTGTTTATTAACAACAATGAGCTGCTAGTTTGTCAACCTTCAAATGGTTGTTGATAATAAAAAGCCTTTTTGCGTTGCCGATTAGAATTATTTTAATAGAATTTGAAAGCCAACACGTATTAGATGGAATAGAGTGAGGAAAACAGAATCGGTAATAGAAGTGTAATATACCATATTGATGTTTTGTGTAACTGGTGATCTAAATGTTGATACGTATTCAAAAATAAATAAACAAGTTTCAATGCCTCAGACTTGAAGGTAAACGACTTAGATAAATTCTATCATTGTTTCCAAGTAACAATTATCAAAAGTGACATTTTATTCTAGATAGTGGACTGATATTACTGGTTTCGTCACAGGCATGTATTTGATTCTGCCCTCGTTGACTTCAACACGAAACTCCCTATGAGAGCACGCTGGAATCTCCGGATAATGACGGCATCACCTGCATATCCCAGCAGTTAGAAATTTGTTAAGAAAAACCTATTTTGCATGTTAAGGCCGGCTCTAGCAAAAGCTTGAAGAAATCCAATTTTTAAACAAACCCAAGTGTTAAGCAACATAGCTGGATCATGCAGTTGCCAGATGCTGTATTGTTTCCCCAACCAACCACTTCTAAACTGACATTCGGTACTGCTCTTCATTGACTGGACTTAGCTTCTCTCACTCCACATTACTCTTTTTACTAGATGGCTACTTAGTAGCTGCTTAATATCTTGCCTTATAACACGTATTATGACTTGCGTCTCAGTGACTAGTGTTGCGTCCGTGCTCCGAAGCGATTCTGTTTCGAGTTTGAAGCTTGCTGAATTTGTCTGGCTTTCTTGTAGAATTTCCAAATATTTTTATGTTTACGACACTTTTCGACTCTCCCGTCCTGGTAGACCTGGTAGACACATTGTTTGTCCTATAAGAGCGTATCATTCCGATATCGCCGAAATTTATAAGTGCATCCCAAATGCTGTACAATAGATAATAATAATCTTGACATCAATCTTTACATATTTTTCTGTTTTTCTTTTCAATTGTAATGAATGAATGTAATTTTATGTATGTATGTATAGGGGTATTCCCGCTTCGTTGTATCTGGTCTTGTATAGTTGTTAAAGTGTAAAAGTGTATCATTTTCTAACAATATAACAAAAAAATACACTGGCTGTCAAGCTTTCAAACCGTTTGATGGACAAGCGTAATAAGAAATACAACACTTACCGAACTTAAGGAAGAAATAAAGAAACTTAAACCTAAGAAGGCTCCTGGATACAGCCTAATCACGGGAGAGGTTCTTAAAGCACTACCAAGAAAAGCTCTAATTAAGCTTCTGTTCATTATAAACGCCGCGCTTAGACTAGAATGTCTTCCCAGTCAATGGAAAGTCTTTACTTACTTAGGTGGCGCTACAGTTCGGGGTGAACATGGGCCTCAACCAACAAGCCTCTCCATTTAGCTCGATCTTTAGCTAGTTGCCTCCAGTTGCGCAATCCAAGTTGGTCAAGGTCCCCTTGAATTTGTGCGCGCCACCTACGGCGATGATTCCCTCTACTGCGTCGTCCCTCGGGGTTAGATTCGAAGACTCTGCGGGCCGGAGCGTTGGTGTCCATTCGCTCTACATGTCCTAGCCATCTCAGACATCCAATACGCAGTTTTTTGACTAGGCCGATATCGCTGTACAGCTCGTACAGTTCGTGATTGAATCTTCTCCTCCAAAACCCGTCAACGCAAACGGGACCGAAAATCTTACGAAGAATTTTTCTCTCGAACCGACCAAGGATATCTTCATCCTCTTTTAATAAAGTCCATGTTTCAGCGCCGTAAAGCAGGACTGGGATGATTAAGGTCTTATATAGGGTCTCCTTAGTAGTTCGAGATAGGGCTTTACTGTTGAATTGCCTTATAAGCCCAAAAAAACAGCACTGATTTTGTTTGTTGAATTTATAGCAGAGCCAAGGTAGACAAAGTCCCTTACTACCTCGAAGTTATAGCTGCCCACGGTGACGTTTTGTCCAATTCGTCGGTGTTGGTTTTCCCTTCTTGTTGACAGCATATACTTGGTTTTGCCCTCGTTTATCGCTAAACCCATTTTGGCCGCTTCCGCCTCAATGCTCGCAAACGCACCGGTGACAGCCCGCTGAGTTCTTCCGATAATGTCTATATCGTCGGCGTATGCAAGCAGTTGTACAGACTTGTAATAGATTGTGCCTCCGGTGTTGGCTTGTGAGTTCCGCATAATCCGTTCAAGTATAATATTGAAGAAGTCACATGAAAGCGCGTCACCTTGTCTAAAGCCTTTTTTAACATCAAAGGTCTCGGTGAGGTCATTACCGACCTTGATGGAGCAGCGAGCGTTCTCCATCGTCAGCCTGCACAGGCGGACAAGTTTGGCAGGGATGTCAAAACTAGACATGGCTCTATAAAGCTCTTCTCTATAGATGCGGTCATAGGCGGCCTTGAAATCGATAAAGAGGTTGTGAGTATCGATTTGGAATTCTTGGGTTTTCTCCAGGATCTGCCGAAGTGTGAAGATTTGATCGATGGTGGACTTTCCTGGCCTGAAACCGCACTGATAGGGTCCAATCAGGCTGTTGACAAAAGGTTTCAGGCGTTCACACAATATCGCAGAAAAGATCTTGTATGCGATGTTGAGGAGACTGATGCCTCTAAAATTGACGCAGTTGAGGGATTGTCCTTTCTTGTGGATCGGGCAAACGATGCTGAGATTCCATTCATCAGGCATACACTCGTCTGACCAAATCTTAGAGATGAGTTGATGTATGCACTCTACCAATTCATCCCCTGCTGCCTTGAAGAGTTCGGCCGGTAAGCCGTCAGGTCCAGCAGCCTTGTTGGATTTTAGCTTGAATATTGCTATCCTCACTTCGTTTTGGTCAGGTGGATGGAAATTTTGACTATCATCGTCCATGTTGAATGGTTCATTCTGCCTGACAGCGGGATGTTGGTCTTCGTCGCCGTTATACAGTCTGCAGAAGTAGTTTTTCCATTTTCCCAGCCCTGACTGTGATTCTACTACGAGGTTTCCATTTTCATCTCTACAGGTTTCTGTACGGGTATTGCTTCTCTGACACGTTCTTTTTACCTTTTGGTAAAACTTCCGTACATTGTTCCTGGAGTATAGACTCTCGATATTCTCAAACGCGCGCTTCTCATGCTCTTTTTTCTTCTTTTGGAGAAGCCGATGTTCTTCCCGTCTCTTTTGCTCGTAGAGCTCACGAGCAGCTCTCGTCTTCCTTTGCAGCGCCGCCTTGTATGCCTCTTGTTTTGCTGCATGCACTCGCCGGCATTCTTCGTCAAACCAGGGGTTTCGCGGTGGTGGTCGAGTGAGACCCAGCACATCAGTCGCGACGTTTCTGATGGCATGTTGGCAGCGTTGCAACTGGTATTCGGTACTTGATGCTGGCGGCATAGGGGTGATTGAGAGATTTCGGGATACGTGTTCAGCGAAGAGTCTGGCGGTCTCTTGCCATTGTAGCTTTTCGACGTTAAATTTTCTCACAGTAATTCTTCTTTGTTGCTCAGATTGGGATATCCGCATTCGTACCTTGGCTACAACAAGGTAATGATCCGAGTCTATGTTGCCCGCTCGGAAGGTCCGGACATTCAGAATACTGGAGGCATGCCTTACGTCGATCGCAATATGATCAATTTGATTGATCGTTATATGATCATTAGATCGCCATGTCTGCTTATGAATATCGAGATGAGGAAACCATGTGCTTGCGATGGTGACATTTCGCTCCACAGCGAAATCAATTAGTCTTAGTCCGTTATCAGACGTGGTGTCGTGTAGGCTACGCTTACCGACTGCCCTACCAAAGACGTCCTCCTTTCCTATTTTGGCGTTAAAATCGCCCAATACGATTTTAACGTCGTATTTAGGACATTGCTCGTATGTTTTGTCGAGGAGCTCTTAGAAACATTCTTTGGTGGCAGGGTCCTTTTCTTCCGTGGGAGCATGAACACATATTAGGCTTATGTTACCGAATTTAGCCTTTATCCGGATAGTCATAATACGCTCGCTAACGTGTTGGAAGCTTAAGACTTCTTGCCTAAGTCTGCCGCGTATGACAAATCCGCATCCGAATAAGCACTGCCTGTTGCCTCTGTAGCAATCACCGTAGTAGATGTCACAGTTTTGCATCCTCTTTTTGCCCGGCCCATCCCATCGCACTTCCTGGATGGCGGTAATATCTGCTTTATAGCAGTCTAGGGCCTCTGCTTGTTGCTCGGCTGCACATTTCGGATTCAGAAGTAACCATTCTACAGTTGAACAAGTACATCGAATAACACATGTAATCGAAAAGTCATTTGAAGAAAAAAGATTTGTTCAAGCGTATTCCTTGACGTCTCTCAAGCCTTTGACAAGGTCTGGCACGAAGGCTTAAAGTTTAAATAACGACAAGTTCTGCCAGAGCACCTATATAATGTTTTAAAGAACTACCTTACAAATAGACTATTCCGCGTCAAATGTATAAACAAATATTCCGATTTTAAGGAAATAATGGCTAGGGTGCCGCAAGGAAGCGTTCTTGGTACCGTTCTATATCTATTATACACTCGTGATATAACGCAAGTAGAAGGCACTGAGCTAGCTACATTTGCCGACGACACTGCTATCTTGGCAGTGGGTAAAACGATCGAAGATACTACAGAAAAATTGCGGGCAGCTTTGGATAGAGTAAATGAATGGACAAAGGTTTGGCGAATCGCACTCAATGAGACCAAATTTGTTCATGTAAATTTTACTTATAAGACAATAAATAATTTGCCGATCTTTTCAAACTCGGTTCAAATTCCGTTTGCAAATAAGGCTAAGTATCTTGGAATGACATTTGATGCAAAGCTGAGATGAACAACACACGTAAAGAAAAAACGCAAAGAACTAGAAAATAAATATAGAGAAATGTATTGTTTACATGGAAAATATTCCAAACTTAATAAAGAGAACAAACTGCTTTTATATAAGCAAGTGCTAAAGCCTGTATGGACATATGGTATACAACTCTGGGGTTGTACCAAAATAAGTAACATTAAAATTATACAATCAAACTTTTGAAAACAAAGTACTAAGAGGTAAATGCGCCATGGTATATCAGAAATAGCGATATCTACAGAGATCTTGGCAGTAAAACAATCGAAGACGAAATCAAAAACTACGCGAGAAAGCATAAAAGTCGACTAGAAAGCCACGTTAATATTACAGTCCTCCAAGTTTTGGATGAAAGAAATTAACTACGCCGTCTTCAAAGAACCAAACCTTTAGACTTAGCGCGATAAGTAACCGTGTCTAAACTGCGGAGCTAGCAGGAACTTCTAATGGGAAGGTACCTGCAAAACGTCATTATTTCGTGAAACGAAAACTAGTTGATAAGTCGAATACTTAGTTGTAGTGATAAATATAAACAAGTTTGTTTTGAAGGGAAGTTTTTCAGTGGGAAAGAATCAGGCGCGAACGCAGAAAAAATTTCGGGGTGGGGTTTTGAAAAACAAGTATTATTTTTTCATAAAAAATGTCTTATTTTATTATTATATAATATAATATAATTAATATGAGATATATATTATACATAAATAATATAATATAATTTATAGTTGGTATATTTTACAAAATTATATCCATACGTCTTGGTACTTTAGTCATCATATCTATAACCTCTTCGTATTTCACGTCAATATCTCTATATATGTTAAACAACATCAAGCCATTTAACCGCTCCTCACTAGTCTTGCTACGCAGATAAGTTTTCAATCTGCGAAGACAAGAAAAAGGCCGTTTACTTGATGCCACAAATATGGGAAGTGCTGCACCGATCTGCATAACGCGATGTATTGTTTGGTGCAACGTTGAATCGTAACAAGTGAGAGCGTCTATAAAATTTGTTGGCCGTTTATCAATCGAAATATTTAGGCAATGTCTGCAACCATAATTAATTTAACATTCAAACAGATATCAAGAAAATGAAAGAAAGAAATTTTTACCTGCGCCACATCGTCATTTCGCCTACAATATCACCAGTACATCTTTTGATGTCATTTGGCCATTCTTTTGAAAATACGTTGATAGTGCTACGTATTTCTTCTGTTTCCAGCTTAGAACACTTTTCCGGTAGAATGCTTTGAATTTTAGAAAGGAGTTCTCGAAAGCCAAGAAATCCGAAACAGACGTGGAGCTGACGTCGGACAAGAACGAGATCACCATCTTATGATAGCTCATTTACGCCTTCGTACTGCATCCGTCAACAGCAACCGCTCAAGCCTACTTAACATCACCAGGTTTAATATCGACAGGCTCAAGGTTCTCCAAGTGCGGCAACAGTTCAGGGACCATCTTGCCTTAGAAGCAGAAGCAATCAGCAGCATATTGCAAGAGAACATGGATGACCACTGGAGTGCTGTGAAAAATCCTTTTGCGACTGGGGCACGCACGTATGTCGGTAAAAAGCAGAAACACCACCGCACATGGCTTTCTACAGACACCTGGAGACGGATCGATGAGCGTACAGCAATCAAGGCTCGGATTGCAGCGGCCTCAGCAGCAGAGAGAACCGATCTTGAAGCCCAATACCGTGCGAAGAAGAAAGAAGTGCAGCGTAGTGTGAGACGTGACAAACGTCAATATGTCAACTCACTGGCCTCAGGGGCTGAAGAAGCAGCGAGTAGGTGTGACAGTAGGACTGTTTAAAACATCACTAAGGAGATCATTGGTGGTCGAAACTCCAAACAACATCCAGTGAAGAGTCTAGACGGTAACCTTCTGATTTCGGATGAGGATCAGCTCACTAGATGGAGAGAACATTTTGCTACAGTGCTAAATCACTTAGACGATGCTGGTATGATCTTGAATTCGAATGAGCAGTTCGAAGCAACAAATTAGTGAATTCGCACCGTACCTCCCAGTTGAACCGAAATAATAACAGCAATCAAGTCCCTCAAGAAGAAGAAAGCGGTGGGTATTGATGGCATCCCTGCCGAGCTATTTCAAGCGGCGCCAAATATATCGGCATATTTGCTGCATCCTCTAATACGGAGAGCTTGGGATAGTGAACAATTTCCACAGGAGTGGAAAAGGGGGATGATCATTAAGCTTCCAAAGAAGGGCAACTTGATGGAGTGCCGTAACTGGAGAGGTATATGTGTTCTTCCAGCTGTAGCCAAAATAATAGCTAGAATAATTCTAGAACGAATTAAAGAACATTTAGATTCATTTCTCGATGTCGAACAGAGAGGCTTTCGCGCTTGATCCTCCTGCATCGACCACATAAACACCTTACGGATCATAATCAAACAATGCGTTGAGTATAGGTCTCCGCTACATTTACTGTTTATCGACTTCGAGGAGGCTTTCGACAGCTTGAATCGAGATGCTCTCTGGTTGGCCTTGCGCAGGAGAGCCAAAACCAAAAGCCCTGGGCACTTCTTATACCCGCGCTCAACTTAACATTGCCGGAAAGCAAGTCGAGAAAGTTGATAACTTTCTATATTTAGGAAGTGTGGTCTCGGCTAATCGTGGTGGCACCGAACTGGATGTGTGCAGCATAATCGGGAAGGCTAAAGCTGCGTTCGGAATCCTATCCAAAATCTGGAGATCAGTTCTGCTTTATGGGTGCAGTACCTGTAAGGTGGACACTATTAACACACGCAAGCTGCAAGTCTTCGTAAACAAGTGCTTAAGAATCATCTCGAGGATTTTTTGGCCGAACCGCATTTCCAACGAACAACTTTATCTGAGAACGGACCAAGAACCTGTAAGCATTACTATACGAAGAAGAAAGTGGCAATGGATTGGACACACCCTACGGCGCGAAGACAACTCCATTGCGAAATACCCTATGCAGTGGAATCCGCTCACCCAGGCAGGCAGAATAGCGGGACGCCCTAGGCAAACGTGGTGCAGAACAGTTGAGCGGAATCGAGCTCTTTAGGAATGAGTTGAAGATAGCTCAGACGCGTTGCAGAACTCCGAACACGATGGCACGCAGGCGTCATTGACGCCCTATGCCCCCCGAGGGGTTAAAGGATATAAGTAAAGTAAGTAAGTAAGAAATCTAGTCCTTAGTTAAATCGTCGGACCAAAAAAGGGACAAAGATGGACCGACGGAAATATTCTTCAGGACCTCCTTCACAGTTGTCACGGTTCTTTTGTTTTACAACTTGCTGGGGGACTGCTAATTGAATATCCATTTTGTCTGCCATTTCTTCAGCTCCAGCAAATGTGTGACTGAATCTAACTTCGGAGTTTTGACGCATTTCATTTACTTCCTCATGTAAATGGTTTGCATATTCCATACAGCAGCTGAGATCACATTCTTTTTTTTGGAAAAGTTCACTTACATTTTTCATAAAGCTGAAATTTGGCTTAATCACTGTTAAGGATATTATAAATTGGGAAGTTTGTATAGCAGCAAGTAGAACATGAGGTTTAACTCCTTCGGTTTTCATATTTTGTACATCCTCCTGCTCTAATGAGCAACAGATATATTCATAGACACCATAGAACAAATTGAGTGAATTCAAATGCTCAACCCAATGCGTTTCGCAAAATTTAAAAAAACGCGTTTGTTTTGCTTTTGGGCAAGACGCCTGAATTTTGTCTTTTAAAACTAGAGCTGCTTTATTATATAATGATAATTGGAATAAATAAACAACCTCTTTAATGGTTGCTATGCAATTTCGTATAGACGGTATGTTACAAGCGCGTGTAATGGCCAAATTCAAATTATGATTAGCACAGTGGACGTAAATAGCTTCTGGATACAATGCTCTAACTTTGGCAGCACAGCCTTTGAATTTTCCGGTCATTGACCGGGCTCCATCATACCCTAAACATGTAATGTAATTTATTACCTAATCCGCCTAACTGACAGTTTTATTTACATAGATAGTGTGAATTATTGACTCTTACCTTGCCCTCTCATATTAGCCAAATTTATGGCAATATCATTCATCGTGGTCAGCAACGTACTTGCAAGCCCTTTTCCCATAATGTCATCAACATGAACGAAACACAAAAAGTCTTCCCGAATCGTATATTCGTTGTCAATTGTATCAACATAACGAACGCATATTGAAAACTGTTCAATGCGATGTGGCACGATCGTATTTTTGCCACGGCAATTTCCTAGTACCTAGTAGCACGGTGGCAGATATTTCGGGGTTGGAACCCCCAAAACCCCCCCGTGCGTTCGCGCCTGGTTAGAATCCAACACTACTATGAGCACGCGCTGTCGATCCTCATAGTGTCTTGTTGAAGATTTTCACCTATCCTCGGAAAAAAAAACTAGCTGTCATTTTGTTACACTTTTACACTCTAGCAATGCTCCAACCTTATTGTTGCGACGAGTGTGAAAGTGTAACACTGAATTGAACATATTTTTTGACAGTTGGTTCACTGAATCTATAAAATTTTTTTAAAGGGAAAGAATTGGCAGAAATATGGACGAGAAACATACGTGTATGTTGATAATTGAAAAGCGCCGACGTGAAAAGTCATTGTGTACGGATATTTGGTTGTGGTTATGTAGCAAGCGAGTAATACTAGCGCTAGCAAGCGCGCTCATTTTGTCAGGGCATTGTTGTTACGTAACATAATTTTACAAGCGCAAGCTCTCAGCAGCTCGCGCTTTTAAATTTTCTGCAGTGAACTCAATTTCATTTGCTAGCGCGAGCTTAGTCGAAAAGTACCGACCGAGAATGGACTGTGAAAAATTAATAAGTGAAGTGCAGAAACGGCGTTGGCTGTGGGACATGTGAAAAGAAGAATACAGTAATAGAGTTTTAACGGAGAAATAATGGGAAGAACTTGTTCCTTTTTGAATAGATAACCGTATTTTATTTAATACGTGTTCGAATGTGAAAGGACTCATTTGGTAATATTGGGAAAACTGATCTCCAACTTCCTTAACCCCTGGTCTCCGTTGGCAATAATTGATTGCAAGAAATATGTCAAGCAATCGAAATTTCCAATGAAATGAATTATTTCATGAAATTTACGGTCTCCATTCGAAATTTCAATTGCTTGAAACATTTCTTGCAATCAATTATTGCCAACGGAGACCAGGGGTAAGCATTTTGTGCAAGTGGTGATATTCACCTAATTGAGACCGCAGTTCGTTTATAGGATGGATACGCTGTTTGTTTCTTTTTAAAAATGTGTATCTCAACCATGCACTTTCTGCTAAGAAAATTTCTTCGTCTAAAAAAAGCGACATGTTGTGCACTTTACTGAAACCAAACAGAAACTGAAGCGTTAACTAGCTAAATTTTAATCGACCAGCTTAAAAGCCCAAGAAAGCGCGAGCTCGCGCTACACATAGCAAGCGCTTGCTACATATAGCAAATTGTAATTTTTATAAACAAAAATCTGTTGATTTTGACATAAGCGTCAGTGTTGCTACAAACACAAAGAGTACGTTCACTCTTTGGCGTAAAAACATACACTTCTACGAAGCGTGATTACCCCAATTGAAATTTAAAATAAAGAAAAAAGTTCTCTAAAGTTGTTTTAGAAAAATAGTTATTACGTCTATTGGTAAAAAATCTTCCGAGAATTAAAGAACAACAGTAAGTTATGTAAACAACTAACTCTTCACAAACAATTTAAGGTAAGAGATTGTCCTTATTTAATATCATTTAAATTGCGCCAGTACACTTTTCTGATCCCGAACACTTCTCTTGTTTCTAGGGATACTTATTGAAGTGCGAAGCCCTAACCCATTAAAGAAGAAATCACCTAGAGTATATCTTCTGTCAAAGATGGATTGACCCTCGCTGGATCCGCTTCATATACTCCGGTTCATCAAAGCATCTGGACTATAGGACGAGTCGAGCACGTCATCGACTAGAGCTGGGGATGCACAATAGATCTACGAGTACTACAGGGCGCGGTGCACTTGCACTTCAGCAATCATACATCTACATCTTCTTATTGAAGAAAAAGTGACAATCATCATTATTGCACTTTCAATTATTAGAGGTCAAAGTGGTAGGAACGAAAAGAATGGCAATAGCTTTTTACATAATAACCGCCCTTTTCCGTACATATAAGTTACCACACTGGTTCTTCTAGCAGGCAAATAAATAAACTGTATCAATAACGACCACTTAAAAACCACATCTTATCTGACAAACAAAGCGAACATTGTGTTACTTCAACATAAAATCCAAGGGAATGCACTCCTGATAACAACCGAAGGACCTTTTCTACCAATCTCGTTATCGTGAACAAACACAGCTGCAATGACACGATACAAATGTCCATCGAAAAGAACCAACCTCATTATCGCGAACAAACATAGCTGCGATGACACGATACAAACGCGCATCGAAAACGAATATAAAAGAGGAAGCCACCAAGACCCCTACCTTCTTTTTGCTACACTCGTAGCTACGCTGATATTCATACGTCGGAATCCTCGAAATAGTTTTTCATAAGTGTACACTAGTATGTTAAACAAATAGAAGTTTTTTTTTATAATTAAACCGACGCTAACTTTTTTTAATTTATATACATACGTCTGCTATTTATTTGAAGCTGGAAACACCACTACTTCATGAACTTTTGAACTTTATTTCTTAAATATTTTAACATCAACTGACATATTTCATTTCCCTACTTTCGGAGATGATTGATGAAATATCACCTGGCTACAAAAGGAAAAAATAAAGAAAATATTTTTCATTGCACAATAAAGTCTCTGAAGTTATTTGAAAAAATGAAAAGCTTCACCAATCCACATTTATGTTAACAGCTCCAATGAAGCGACTTGCCTTGGAATTCTGCCCACTCACCCACTTAACTCGCCCACTCACTGCTATACACAACCCACGTGCAAAGTCACAAAAAGTGACTAGGTATCTCCAAAGTAGATATCCAAAATGGATGAGAAATGTCGAAAAAAGGATAAAGGCATCTTTTAGCTGTATGATTGATTGAGTTCAAGAGGAAAAATCAGAGCAAAAACTTCTGGACCTAGGTCGAACCACTAGCTGATGTGACTTTTTTTTAATTTTGTGTTATCATTGTGGGCTTATGGAGGAGGCGGTCAAGCAAAAGTGGGTGAAGGTATAAGCTATGCATTTAAAAACGAATTTATTGGAAAAATGTTTATCCTAGGGATGACACACGTTCTTTACAATAGGCGTGTTGACACTTAAGTAAATGACAGACAGATCAATCAGAAACTCTGTGTAACCGACCGCAAGTACACGTGTATATAAAGCCATGGACAAAATTATTAAGACGCCAAAACTTATACATGCACTTGAAAACCATTTAAAAAAATAAAAAATAAAAAATAATATGTACCTAATTTTAATTTGTTATTACTCGTATGTACGAATAGTCCAAGTTTGTGGCGTGGCAAAATCGCATCATCACCTCCTCGCGGTGCCCGCTGGATAGCTATCTGATAGTGAACTAACGATGAGAGTCTGACGATATATGTGTAGCTGAACACTCAGACCCACGTAAGCACATCTGGGTGAACTTCAGCACGCATATGTTTAACCGGACGAGGCATCTCTTGTTGACCTGATTGGCTGAAATATGCGTCTCAGAGGTCTAGCAAGAGCTCCTCAGAAGGAGGATGTACGGCGGATGAATTCTTCCGATGGAATCAACGGTGACGTCTACAGACCAGCGGATACCTTACTTGAGCTACTTCGACATATTTGGAGCTGAGGTCTGTAAGGATTTTAATACTGCGTCAGGGTACTGAAAAAGAGATGGTGGCGGATAAACCCTTAATGAGCCAACGGCAGCACTCATATCCCCGAAGTGGGTTACTGATATCGGTATATCTGGCCTCTTGTCCTAGGGGTACAAAAAAAAAGGTTTTGGTCCTCCAGGTTGGGGGTTGTGCCGTCGGGTTAACGTCCCTACCACGTAAAACAACCAACAGCCTCGGATACGGACGATTTTACTGTTGAAGGCCCAAGCAAACGTAAAAAGGACAACGATCTTCGTATCTGCACGTGGAATGGTAGGTCCCTCTACAAACCACGTGCAGCTGAACAATTCGCGGAGGCCCTAGAGTGTTTCAAAGCAGACATTACCGCCATCCAAGAAGTGCGATGGGATGGGCCGGGCAAAAGGAGGATAAAAAACTGCGACATCTACTACGGCGATTGCTACAGACAACAAGGACAGCGTCTATTCGGGTGCGGATTTGTCATTGAAGGCGGACTTAGGAAAGAAGTGTTGAGTTTCCGGCTTGTGAACGAGCGTCTCATGACTATCCGTATCAAGGGTAAATTTGCCAACATAAGCCTAATATGCGTTCACGCCCCTTACGAGAAGAAGGACGACGCGACCAAGGGTGACTCTACCAGCTCTTGGACAAGACGTATTAGCAATGCCCTAGTCACGATGTTAACATTGTCTTAAGTGATTTTAACGCAAAGATAGGAAGAAAGGACGTCTTTAGTAGCGTGGTCGCAAAGCACAGCCTGCACCACATCACATCCGGCAACGGACTCAGGCTAATTGACTTTGCGGCGGGAGGAAACTTTGTCGTAGCTAGTACGCGGTTCCCACGCCTCGATATTCACAAAGGAACATGGCTCTCATTTGATCGAAAAACTGTCAACTAAATCGATCACATTGCGATCGACGCCAGGCACTCTTCCAGTATTCTGGGTGTCCGGACTTTCCAAGGAGCCAACGTGGACTCGGATCACTACCTATTTGTAGCCAAGGTACGGATGCTGATATCCAGAACGGAGCGAAATCAACGAAATACTGTGAGGATCACCAGAGCCTTTGCCGATCGAGTTTCTTCTAATTGTAATCTAAGTTCTATGCCGCCAGCAGCAAATGCGGAAGACCAGCGGCAGCGTTGCCAACAAGCCGTCAGAGATATCGTCTCTAATGTACTGGGTTTCTCTCGGCCACCACAAAGAAACCCCTGGTTTGATGAGGAATGGCGGCAAGCACATACAGCAAAACAAGAGGTGTACAAAGCGGCGCTGCATATACGTAGAAGGACTACAGCTGCTCGCGAGTTCTACGAGCGGAGGCGAAAAGAGGAACATCAACTTCACAGAAAGAAGAAAAAGGAGCATGAGAAGCGCTCGATCGAGAAGATTGAGAGACTTTCTTCTTCTTCCTTTTATCAGCGAGGTTATGATCTGAAAATAAGGGATCATAACCCTCCCACTTCACCGCATTTCTACTGATCCGCCTGTGGGGTTCGCCTATTTGACCTGACGATTTTGGATCACTCGGTTATTGAGGCCAATGAAATGCCGATGTCGTCGCATTTGTCTGATCCAGGCGTTTATAGGCATGCCTTCCCTACATCGCGATGTCTTTGGAACGTGCATTGATATTGCCTTTTTAACTGGGTTCAAATGATCACTTCTTTGAACGTGGCAATACCAGCTGAGCCGGTCGCGCTCTATTTTTTGTACGATGATTTCCTTAATGTGAAAGCTTCCACGGATCTTCGAACTTCTTATTCGATCAAGCTTTGTCACTCCTGCTGTCATGCGAAGCATCTTCATCTCAGCTGCCGTTAATTTACTCTCATACGTTTTGTACATCGTCCAACATTGTGAACCGTATGTGAGCGCTGGGCGCACAACTGCGATGTAGAGCCTTCGTTTCAACTTAGGTGGCATTTTTCTGTCACAGAAGATAGCGGAATTTTCTCACCACTTCATCCACCCTATGCTTACGCGATGATTGATGTCGTCATCACAAGTTGCTTTGCTATTGATCATAGATCCCAGATATTTGAACTTTTCGCACTTGGGAAGCACTGTTATATTCAAATAAATGCCTGGAATAGGCCTGAGTGGATCAGAGAACGGGCAGCACAAGTACACTGTCTTTTCGAACTAATGGGATACCCATTTTCCTCCAGAGCGTCCACCCACACATCAAGTGCTCGTTGCAGGGATGTAGGATTCTCACTTATGATGGCTCCATCGTCAGCAAAGAATAACTGATGTACCTTGGGGTTCGTCACTTTACCTTCAAGCATATAATCAAGGACTGTAATAAAGAGCAAAGGACTTAAGACGCTTCCCTGATGCACCCCAACTTTGATTGGGAACTCTTCGGTTACTCCAGCGGGGCATCTTACTCTTTTTTTTTGTTTTTTTTTTTTTAGGTTGCGCCAGGGATGTGTAATCTTCATAGATACTAATAGCCCGAGTGCTACTAGCATGCACGATTCGCAAACCTGAGTAATCGATTTCAGGAATACGCCTACGTACTAAACACACACCCTTCACACTTCTACCACTCTCCCCGCGGGACTGCCGTTAGGTATTACTTCGCGGGTCTGGTTAGCAATTTATGCTGTACTTTCTGCTTCTCGACGTATTCGTTCTTGAATTCGAAGCTGCATTTGCACATGCGTAATAAACGCGCAAATTTCCATCCATTTTTCCTCAGATTGTACCATATGATCTATGAGGAATGGGGGACTGGGAAGTTCGTTTCTCCAGTTTTCAAATCGCCTACAGTAGAAGACTGCATGCTCCGTATCTTCCTCCTGGTCTGGACATTCTGGACACAACGGAGAGCTATCGTGTCCAAACCGGTAAAGATATTTGCGATAACCTCCATGGCCAGACAGGAACTGCGTGAGGTGGTAGGTGCAGTTCCCATGTGCTCGGTTTATCCAAATGTCGATGGTGGGGATTAATTTATAGGTCCATCTGCCTTTAACCGCATTATCCCATCGATCTTGCCACACAGCTCTTGAAGCTGCTTTTTCTTCTTCTATAACCCTTCTTCTTTCGCTAGCCTCTTGATGGCTCGAGCCTCTCCGATTGTAGATTCTCTGCATCTCGTTCGCGAGGATGTCGATAGGAACCATTCCTGCTATGACAAAGGCTGCTTCGTCAGAGATAGTTCGAAAACCACTGATGGTCCTTATAGCGCAGAGTCTGTAGGCTGATGTAAGTTTCCTCCTTGTTTCTTTGTTCGCGAGAGCCCCCGCCCAAACCGGAGCCGCATAAAGAAGGACTGAGCTGACAACTCTGGATAGTAGGATCCTTCTAGCGTATCCAGGTCCTCCAATGTTGGGCATTATCCTTGAGAGTGCTGCCTGAAGTCGTGACGCTTTTTTGCTCGAATAATCAACATGCTGTTTAAAGCGCAGTCTATTATCGAGCATTACTCCTAAGTATTTGATTGCTTCTTTGGATCTGATGATTTGGGTTCCAACCTGTACATTCATATATTCCACAGATTTCCGACTGGTTATTAGAACAGCTTCAGTTTTGTGGTCAGCTAATTCTAAACCGGCGGATCCTAGCCAGCTTTTGATTTGACTGATTGCCACATTTGTAGCTGATTCTACTTCACTGATTTGTTTTGCTACTGTAACAACAGCAATGTCGTCAGCAAATCCAATTATATTCACTTTAGGTGGCAGTGGTAGTCGTAAAACTCCGTCGTACATTATGTTCCATAGTAATGGGCCCAGCACCGATCCTTGCGGGACCCCAGCTGTAACATCGTAGTACTTCACTCCTTCGTCGGTATCATACCTCAGTTTCCTGTTGGTAAAGTAGCTCGCCATTATCTGCAGCAAGTAAGATGGTGTATCCATCCAAGCAAGAGATCTTCTTATAGTGGGCCAGTCTGCCGAATTAAACGCGTTTTTGACATCTAGCGTCACTACTGCACAGTATTCCTTGGTGCCGTATCGCCATCTTTCACCTTCAATTGCTTCCGCTGCTATATTAACTACAGCTTTAATGGCGTCAATTGTTGAGCGAGACTTTCGGAATCCGAATTGCTGGTTGGACAAAGCCCCTTTCTCCTCCGCTATTGTGAGCAATCTGTTGTAAATGATTCGCTCCAGGATCTTTCCCATTGTGTCCAGTAGGCATATCGGGCGATACGACGATGGGTCTCCTGGGGGTTTGTTTCCTTTTGGCAATAAAACGAGGTGTTGCAGTTTCCATTGCTTAGGGAAAATTCCTTCTTCTAGGCACTTTTGCATTGTTGCAATAAAGATGTCTGGCCTTACTCTTGTCTTTGCTCCTTCGTACATGTCCATGATCATCTATACATAGGTTTCTGGAACCCCTCGATGTCTTAGCGCCACCCAAATCAGATCTCGTGGTTGTCTGTCGAATGCGTTTTCAAAGCCAACCAATACAATATGCAAATCCCTTAAGGAACGATGTTTTTCCATTATTATCCTTATACTTAGGATCGCATCTGTGGTTGATTTACCCGAGACAAACCCACACTGATCATCAGATAGCCGTATTATTTTTCGCAGTCGGCCACCTAATACCCGCTCAGCGATCTTCATTGTGTGTGGCATCAGCTTGATCGAACGGTAGTTATCACAGTTTCGCGTATCACCCTTCCCTTTGTATACAGGGAGAAGGTAACTTTCCCTCCAATGCTTGGGCATTGGGTCACCTCTCACAAATTTGGAGATGCGAATTCTGAGAACTCAGAGAGCATCTCGTCTGGCCCAACCGCTTTTCGTTTTTACGAGTATTTGACCGCCTCACTAATTTCTTCGACTGTAATGTCGGGTATTTCTTCACAGTTAGGGGTGGCTCTTGGAAAGTATAGTCGGTGAAACTGTTAATTTAAAAGTTCTTCACAATACTGCCGCCACCTCTGCAAAATTTTGTCGTCATCCACAAGAAGCTGGCCATGAGCGTTGTTAATGAACTTTGGCCAACGAATCTCCTGAGCATCCCTCCTTATTTGGGCGGCTGATTTGGAGATGGTTGCGCTCTTGTTCATATTGTGTCTTCGCAGCTCCTGGATAGCCTGGTTTGCATCAGCAACCGGGGAAGATATTTTCTCCAGCTCCCGATACAGGCCCTCCGTACTCTTTGCTTGAAGCTGGGCGCACTTCTTCTTCGCTTTTTTCTTGCAGCATCTGTATTCAATTTCGAGGCGAGATTTTTCGTCACTATTATTAGAGGGGCACTTTGACGAAGCCTTGAAGGCCGCTTTCTTCTCATTTATCACCTTCTTAACTTTATCACTCCACCACTATGTTTCTTTGGCGTGTTGATGGTGGCCTTTTGAAGCTCCTAGCAGTGATTTGACCTTCTTTAAGCATGGTCGCTGTAGGGAATCCCACATATTCTGCGTTCTGCACTCTTCATCCTCAGCTCCGTTGATGGTGTGAGAGAGTTAATTTTTCATTACGAAAACAAAAGTCTCGCCTTTTTCTTTACCCAGATTGTACCAGTTGATTTTCTCAGAGACCCTTGTTTGTTTGCTTTTCTTTGGTGTTTTCATAAAAATTTCTGTTAGCAGGAGACGGTGTTGCCGAGCGATTGCCTCTCCCAGGATCACTTTGCAGTCTTTTACCCGAGTCTTCATGAAACTGGCTACCAAATGGTAGTCAATCTGAGTTTCATCTCCACCACTGCTGTAAGTGATCAGGTGTCGGCTGTGTTTGATGAACATGGTATTTAACACGATAAGACCGTGTGATTTGCACATGCTTAGGATGTCTTCACCAGGAAGGTTCCTGGTGCCATATTCTAGTCCTCCATGGCAGTCTTCATAGTCTTCGTTTGACTTCCCGACATGTCCATTCAAATCTCCTTGAGAGACTTTATTATAGACCAAGAGCCCACAGTAATTTTTGGGTGTGATTGCTAATAAAAAATAATTAGTATTATTAGATTGTTCTGAAGTTTATATTTTTAAATGTTACCGTCTTGCAGGCTCTAGTGGGGGCGATGGTGAGTAATACTACATCAAATATGCAGTTTTTTCGAAAGTACAAATAATTGTTATAACAACTTTATCATCATTTCAAAATGTAGAGTTTCGCGCCCTGATTACAAATATGGTGGTCCAAGACGTTTTGCACGCGGCCTTATTGGTAAATGGTAATGAAATTTGCGTCCTTTCTAACGGCAAGGCTCCCATTATCTGGGTTTGTACTTTCCTTTTTTGAATTATACATGTTTTACATGAACGGGTGTGCTTTTTTACCAAGTTTTTTAGTTTTGGTATCCAAAATTCACTCCGAACCAAGCGAACTACTAATTGGTTACCACCATGTATTGAAAGCTCATGGATAAATTTTACCAAAAGAGCAGTTACATTCGCTTGGTAAGGAAGGATAATTGGATATCTTTCGTTGAAAGATAAAGTAGAACAGGTGAGCCTTCCATTTGAACGAAGGACTTGATTTTGGTCTAAAATGGGATTTAAATTTGCCAATGAGCTTTTTTTTGAAATAGGTTCGTTTTTCAGGAGAGCTAAATATTCATTATGAAAATAAAACATTTGAGTCAGCCGAATAACCAAGTTCTTTGCGTAAGAAACTTCGTTTTGGGTTACGATTCTGGTTCTCAAAGAAAAGCTATTCTTATGGCGAGGGTTGGTTCTATGGTAAAAACGCAAAATATAGCATAAGACATGCAATACCCTTGACCATGAAGAAAATCTTTCAACAATTGACTCAATATTAGGCAATATTGTACTTAGATTCGCTTTTATTGGTTTAATTTCGAGATATCGATCATCAGGTCGGTTTAAAATGGATTCAGGCCAAGAACATTGAGGTTGACAAAGCCAGGTAGGGCCATGCCACCATAAATTGTTTGCCTGAAGATCTGTTGGCGAAAGACCTCTAGTCGCTAAATCTGCTGGATTGTCAGCAGATCTAACATGATTCCATTTAGTATTTGGCACGTATAACTGAATCTGTGAAACTCGATTAGCTATAAAGGTTTTCCACGAGCTAGAAGGCTTATTTAACCATGCTAAGACTATTGAGCTATCGGTCCACAGAAAGAGTTCATAATTCGGGCAATTAAGTTCTGCTATAACCTTCCGAAAAAGTTTTGACAGCAAAACAGCACCGCAGAGTTCCAGTCTTGGTAAAGGGACCTGTTTGACTGGCGCTACTTTGCTTTTGGCACATAAAAGGTTGGAAGAACAGCTACCCAAATTGTGTTGTATGCGCAGATAAAACGTCGCCGCATAAGCTCGCTCGGAAGCATCACAGAACCCATGGATTTGGATAAAATCATTCGGACGGTAGTGAATCCACCGAGGAACGTGAACCTTTTGTATGTCTGGGAGCGCATTCAAGAACGTTTTCCAGCGGTGACACGTAAGGGGCAAAAGAGGTTTGTCCCAAGACGTCCCATCACGCCAGATTTGCTGCATGATGATCTTGGCAGTAATTAGCACAGGAGCCAACCATCCTGCGGGATCAAAGAGTCTAGCTATCACTGAAAGTACAACTCTTTTAGTTACTAATCGATCTTCTTCTGATATAGAAAAGAAGAAATGAAAACTATCGGATCTAGCATTCCACTGAATCCCCAGAGTTTTGTAGATACTTTTATCTTCTAGTTGAAGAAAATCTTGATTGTAAAGATGCGAAACATGGAAATCTTTAATCAAATCCAAGCAATTGGAGGTCCATTTCCTTAAAGAAAACCCTGCGGAGCTTAGAGCATTCATCAGTTCACTCTGTGCTTAGAGTGCTGTCTCAATATCGTGGGCTCCAGAAAGCACATCGTCGACATAAAAATCATTGTTAAGAATCGACAAAGCAATAGGAAAGGTAGATTGCACATCATCTGCTAGACGTAACAATGTACGTATGGCTAAATATGGAGCGCAATTCACGCCAAAGGTAACCGTCTTTAGTTCATAGTCCTGAAAAGGACTATCGCTGTGAACGGATTTCCAAAATAAGAATCGCTGAAAAGACGAATGTTCAGGATGAACGATGATCTGCCGATACATCTTTTCTATATCGGCATTAAAAACGTACCGATAGAAACGCCATCTCAAAATGACTCTTGTTAAATCGTTTTGTAAAACCGGACCCGTATACAACATATCATTTAAACTAGTTCCATTGCTTGATGGACAAGAGGCATTAAAAACTACCCGAACCTTTGTTGTAGTACTATCTGGTTTTATAACCGCGTGATGTGGCAAATAGTAAGTACATAACTGATTGTTTTTAATGATGTCTTCAGATGAAACTGCCTCCATATGTCCAAGTGTGACATATTCTTGAAGCACATCATTGTATTTTGAGCGAAGGTCGGGATTTCTTGCTAACGACTTCTCCATACGATGTAGCTGTTTCAGAGCTTGGTTTCTTGAATTACCCAATGAGAGACTAGGGATCTTAAACGGAAGACGGACTATGTAACGACCACTGTCGTCTCGGGTCGTTGTATCGGAGTAAAGTTTTTCGCAATAGATATCTTCACTTGATAGCGAATTTCGTTCAAATATCTCCTGAACTTCCCAAAATTTGGCAATTTGTTGATCTAGCGAAGTCTCAGAAAAATAGGACAAAAAAGTTGAAAAGGAACTAACACGGTCTTGCGAAAGAGGCCCTGAGAGTACCCACCCAAAGATTGTATTTTGGGCTACAAGGGATCCCAAAACGTTGGACTTCAGTCCTTCCCTAACAATTGAGGGATATAAGTCTGACCCGATTACCATATCTATCTTCGAACTTTCATAGAAATGGGGATCTGCAAGTTCGAATTCAATTGTTGATGAAACTTCTTGTCGATGTATCCTGCATGATGGTAGATCACCTGTGAGGCGTTTCAGAACAATTGCGTTGGCAAAAATTGTGAAAGTTGGAACATATTTGGAACCTACGCACAATGAACACAACTTTGATGCAGTTGCGGTTACCGTTGCGCTCATTCCTGATATCTGAGCCTGTATTGGCTTCACGGGTAGATTCAATCTTCTTTGCGCCTCTTCAGATATAAAGGTAACTTCTGAGCCTGTATCTAAAAGCGCACGCAATGTAAATTTACTTCCTAAATGGTGGATATCAATCAACGCCGTTGCTAATAGGATCCGTTTGTTATTACGGGAGAAGTAAGATTGAACTTTATATGGATTTGAATTTTCAGTGGACTGTATGGTTTGAGATTGTGGTATTGGTTGTAATGGATTCACCATTCCGGAAGATGAAGGCATATTTTGAGTTGCGTTCATGGGGGTCGAATGCAAAAGTGTATGGTGCCTTTGTTTACACTGCATACATGTGTGCACACTTCTGCAATCCTTTTTCAAATGAGCGGAGGATAGGCAATTGGTGCAATACCCTAACGAATTAACCTTAGAAATTCGATCCGTTATACTCAATTGCAAAAATGTTTGGCATTGCCGAAGAGAATGGGACCCATTGCAAAGTTTGCAAATAAATTTGTTTGCTTTTGAATGAAAAGCTTTATGTTTTTCTTTATGGAGATAAGTTGTTTGACCTCTAAATTGACCCTTTGACTTTGAAGGAAATTTAATATCGGATACTGTTTCGAGCACACGGTAACGGCTAGTTAAAAATGAATCCATTTCACTCCATGACGGAATGTCTCGTGGTTTCTGCATGGATTGTTCCCACAACGCAAGAGTATTCTCCGGTAACCGATTAGAACATAAATAAATGAGTATAGGATCCCAAGTGGTCGTAGATACCCTATGGGCTTCGAGAATCGATATACAATCATTGATCTCCCGCTGGAGATCTTTAATGCTTTTGCCAGATTCGATTGTAATCGCGGTTAAATTAAAAAGTTTCTTTAATTGGTTGTTCACTAAAATTCTCCTATTCTCGTATCGATCCCAAAGTGCTTTCCACGCCAAGTCAAAACTATCTGCGGTTAGGGGAAACTTCGTAACAATATGTTACGGTGAAATAGTTTTTGAACAGCACACAATTTGGGGTGGTTTATATACACCGCGGTAAACATATCTCTGAACGACGGCCAGGTGAGATAATCACCATAAAAGGTTTCAGTGTCGCAAGGTGGAACCTTTATGCACTGCTCTGAACTTAAATTGATGCTAGATACATTTGGAAGACCGTTTTCCTTAGTAACGTCACAAGGTGGAGCCGTTATGAACGGTTCTGGGCTTAAATTTGGACTAGAAACCTTTGGAAGACCGTCTTCTTTAATAATGTCTAGTTTGTGCGAAGTTTCAATTATATTACTTAAGCAATTAATGTAGGTATTAGACGACAACCGATATTTAGTTTTAATTGGATCTAAGTCCCCCTCCGTTTCCGAACGCAAGTAAAGATTATAGCATTTTTTTTATATCGCACCACAGTTCTCTCAACTCGACTTTATATGCTTCTAACGAACTAAGTGTGTGGTATATCATCGGTATTTCTTGAAAACCAGATTGGAATTCTGTAAGCTGATCTGTTGCAGCAATAAAATTCTCTAGCAGAGTCATAGTATTGGAAATAATTAGAAAAAAACCTTGTCTCAAAGAAAATGAATACTAAACGCGTAAAAAAAACTTTTGTTTATGCAGACGGAAAGCTAGTTAGCAGTTGTAAATCACTCTTCACTTTAGATTTTAATAAGAGATATTACACGTACACATTCATTTACAAGACAAAATCAAATGAAATCTAAATATCGTATATGTAATATGTATATATGTATATAATTTTTTGTTTAAGCTCTACATTCAATATTGCACTGATCAAAAAATATATGCACGCACCTGTTTACAATTCGATATATTTTGTTGCTGCTAATCCTCCTTCTGCTAGGTTGATTTTTCGATGAACTTCCTTCACGTTGCCCTTGATGGAATTGTTGGGCTGACGAGCACTGCGACGATGTTAACAGCGCGAGAAGTTGATTGAAGACTGATTTTTCTCTTATCCAATGGTGGAGAGCAGATAAAATCTTCTCGTGGCTTGTGGTTAGTGGGTGCGATGGATGAGGAGCAAGATTCGGAACTGGTGTATGGTGAATAAATCGCTGAGTATTTGGAAGAGCGAAAGGGTATGCCCTTTCGTTGAGCTTCGACGGTCGGTGTGCTGATACGGCTGGATATGCTGGTTGTGCTGTCGGTCGTTGGGGCACGGTACAAGTCTCTTGTGTGGACTTTGTGGGTGAACTTTGGACATCAGATTGGGATATGCTGATTTGGGCTGATACGATCGATGATCGTGTGGGGGAAGATGCTGATGATCTTCTATGCTGATGGCTCGGAGAGCGGCTTTGGGTGATGGTGCGACGGTATTAGAGTTTTTTTGTATTCGACGCACAATTTCTTCGACAATCAAGAAGTGCAATCAATGCAGGAACTTTAAGAGATGATTGTTCGAAGAGAGTACGGTGTACACATTCGACGATCGATGAATATATGTAGATACAGGAATCTGCTAGGATGCGGTCGATGTGTAATTTGGTGTTTTTTCATGCAAATTTGATACTTTGCGAATGAAAAGATGGATGAGTATTTTAAGAAATACTATTCGGCTTGAAAGGACCAAATGTTGGGATGAGTAGCATCCCTTGCTGGTTGCTCGATGATTTTCGGTGATGACCAAGAAAAAGAGCGGATTTTCCGATGGATCAGTACAACTCTTAATTTTTCTTTACGGAGGTATCGAACTTACCTCGCTGAGGTCAAAATCAAGAAGGCCGAATATCGGCAATTTAAGAATATGGCTAAGCGGTTTCCGATCTCAAATAGTTTGTATGAAGCGACATCTAACCATTCAACTTAATATAACTGCTGGAATTTTTAAGATACGTTCAACTATCTTTGGCTTGAACAGCCTGCAAGACGGGCTCAAAGTATGCTAGAAATCGAGTTTCTAAATACGAGTAATTTATCAGTTTTTATTCGAACTAATGATAATAATTATAACAGTTAAGTAAAGTGAGTATGGAAAATGAAACACTATTCATGTTCACTTTCATTCGATGAGTCGCTATTGAAAACATCATTGTCGCTGTCAAATTCTCCTAGAGCATTTTGAACAATGTCATCCAATTTGTCCAGTGCAGTTTGACCTTCAAACCAATTAATCCTATACACATTATTTGTAAGACTCCACCCACTTTCCGCAGGTGTGAATTGGACTTCCTCGTTTTACATAACATTTTTCCAAATTTTTCACATGTAATGGCTTCTTCGTACTTGCTGTAGAAGAACGGACTTATTTGGAGGCAAAATACTTCCTTCAAAACCTGCAATAGGCAATTTGGTGAAAGTAAATATTTAGTTTTTTAAAAACTTGCAAGGCGAATAAAATTTCAATGAATGTAAAATCTACCAGATATACATTTTTCTGAACTTACTTTTGATATTTTTAAAAATATTCTTCGTTGTATGTAGGTTTGCAAGTTTTGTAAAAAATATCATATCTTGCTTTATCTAGATTGATAGCTTTGATTTGGTAAATACAACAAACGAATTTTTCTATTTCATCCAGATCTTTTTCAGCTACAATCATTCCATTTCCAAGTCTAGATAATGCCAGTTGAAATTCATGTCTTTTTTTGTAGAATTGACAATGGTTTAACTTTGCCTTTTTTAAAAAATGACGAAGTGTAATCACATCCAGTGATACTGTGAAAACCAGGTAAGGCTGCACACAGTATTGAACCCAATTCATTATAAATTGAGCTTACGTCAATATATTTCATATTTATGAAAGACTTAAGAAAACATTAAAGTGCTAACATAAATAACAATTTAAAAAGAAATTAAGAACTAACATAAGAAGAACAATTTGTATTTAATATTCAAAAATAGTACATTTTACAAACTACCTGAACTATCCAAAGATTGATTTGATCTAATGTTTATTGTGCATCACTGGCCAAGTGAATTAAAAGATTGGTTTTGAAATTGTTTGCGTTTGTGTCTCTCCTAAGTGTCGTGGGTAATGAGTTCCATAAGCGAGTGAGCTGGACGAAAAATCTACGTTCATATTGTATACAATTAAATCTGGGCTGAATGAGCTGGCAAAATTTAGTCTGCTGTATAGATATTCGCGCTGTCGAGTTTGCATAATTTCATGCAGTAGAATTAACGACCTGAACTTAATAAGGTTATCATAACTGAGATTCATTATCTGATGAGAGTAGCTAGATATATGGTCATGATATCTCTTGTCAAAGACGAACCTTGCCAAATTGTTATAAATAACATTTAGTTTTCGTCGAGTATTGCAGTCAACATTGCAAAAGACTTCGCATCCATACAACAATATAGGTAAGAGCAGAGTCTTAACAAGTAGCATCTTGGTTTTAACAGGCACAGAGCTTTGGGTGAGCCATAACAAACGGAGACCATTATTAACTCTTCCGATTGTGGCAGTTGCATGATCAGTCCAAGATAGGGTATCATTGAATACTATCCCCAAGTTTCTTCCCGTATGAACGTTTTCTATGGAAGATGTTTCCAATTTTATGCGCGGGAAGCTGGATGTATTCGATGTCTGTACAGATGCAAAGAACTTTTGATTTTACTGGATTAAGGGACAAGTTGTGCTTTTGTGCCCACTGCTGAATAATTTCTAAGTCTTCGTTTATGTTATCTATAGCATCACTTATTCTGTCTAGCGGACAGCAAAGATAAAGTTGGACGTCGTCTGCAAGCATGTGGGCACAACAAGGTTTTACTATTTGAGGGAGTTCATTTACATAAATCGAAAATAATAACGGCCCGAGGATGGAACCCTGCGGTACTCCTGCAGCTAATCCAAGGAAGGAAGACATTTGATTTCCAACTGCCACACATTACTCACGATTTATAAGGTAGGAGTGCATGAGTTTGACTGCAAGTGGAGAGAATTCGAAATTATACAGCAGCTTATCGCAAAGAACAGTATGATCCACCGTGTCAAAAGCTTTTGAGAAATCCAATAATGTTAAAAATGTACGACAGTTTGCATCCATGGGTTTGCGGATATCGTCCACCACCAGTAAAAGTGCGGTTTTGCAGCTCTTGAGAGGCGGAGAACCGGACTGAGATGTATTTAAGAAGTGCTTGCTGGTTAAGAGCACTTGTATCTGTTGTAAAATAGTCTTCTCAAAAACGTTCGATAAAAACGGTAGTATAGCAATTGGTCTGTATTCGGAGCCGATTCCATTTTTATTCTTGGGTATCGGAATGCCTTTTCCATAAAAGAGGATATTCGCAGGTGGTTAGAATGGAATTGCAAATATGCTTTGTATATTTAAGAATAAAGGGGAGAATAAGTTTTAGAAATTTTGGATTTATTTCGTCTAGGCCTGTTGCATTTGATTTGATAGACAACAGGGCTTCAACGACGTGTTTATCTGTTAAACGAGTAAAATTTAGATTTCCTTCAATGCTACTTATTGCACTTGAATGAGCCGCAAACGCAGGAATGTCATAACCTTTGACACGTTTATCGTAAAGTGTTTTTAGACATCGATCCTATTTCAATCCATACCTTAACATTATTTTTCAGGTGAGGTAAGTTGCATAGAAGTGTTATTAATACGTCCGTGTCTGAAGACTTTATCACCACAGAACTGTCTTTGGGCAAAATCATGCGAGTAACGTCAACACTTCCACAGTTCTAAGAATATGTAGTACATCTCACAATTGCATCTATCTCGTCACCTGATCCCGTCTGAACAGAACGTGACAGTTGCAATGTTCTGCAGGTGTCCATAATGTACTCATTATTACACTTATGCTAAGACATTAATAAATAGAGATAAGAAAGAAAAATAAAGTGTCAGTTGTAAAACTCATGTCGTCGTCGTTTCATTTCGTCTTTCTTTAAACATAAATCTGGCGCAGTCGGAAAAACTGGAATAATAATCTATAAAAAATCAAAAAAAAAATTATTCGTTCGTTCATTAGCTGAATTAAAGTCTGTGTGAAAGAAAAGTGCGTTAACGTATACTAAAAATAAAAAGTAATAAATTTCACTAAAGAGTGCAATTAAAACTTTGCTTACTAAAAAGAAATTTTATAAAGAAAGCATCGAAGAATTTAAGGAAGAACCCCATAAGAAAAATCCCAATAAAACAAAATTGTGTCAAAACAAAGTGCGTTAAACTACCTAAAAAGAATACAACAAAAGTGAATAGCAATAGAATCAAATTGAAAGTGAGCTCACAAAAAAAATTAAAAATATAAAGAAAGACCAAAATTAACTTCGGTCTACCAGATTTAATAAAGGAAGACAGAAGTCTTCCACCATTTAGAGGGGATGAGTCCTACTCCCTAACATCATATACAGGGTGTCCGCCGGGAACGTATACTACTTTGTTTTGCCGCCATTTTGGTAAACATTAGTCTTGAAAGTTCATATTTGGCAGTCGTGAAGTAGACACGTGGCAAATTTATTATGGAAAAATATTCGATAAACCAACGTGTTTTAATCGTTAAAACATTTTATCAAAATCAATCATCGATTACTGTGACGATGAGAAAGTTACGTGAAATTTTTGGGAGAAACAACGTGCCAAAAAAAACGCACTATTTATCGTGTAGTGAATGATTTCGAAGAAAGAGGGTCTGTAGGTGATAGGCCCAAGCATGGGCCACAACGTACTGCAAGATCGGCTGAAAACATTACTTCTGTTCAAGGAAGTGTTCAAAACAATCCATCAACCTCAATTCGACGCCGTGCTCAGGAGCTTGGTCTTCAAGAACAACTTTGGCCACAATTTTGCACAAGGATTTGCATTTGTTTCCATTTAAGATTCAGTTGGCACAAGAGCTTCTTTAAGAAGACCATTTACAGCCAGGATTATAATGGAATTACTGCGAGACCTCTTTCCACAACAAGTTATTTAAAAAAGAGGTGATGTTGATTGGCCTCCACGGTCGCCTGATTTGACTGCTCCTGACTTCTTTTTGTAGGGATATCTGAAAAGCAAGGTTTATGCAAACAAACCAGAAACGCTTGAGCAACTCAAACAAAATATTCGTGATGAAATTAATGAAATACCGCGTGAAATGTGTGAGAATGTAATGAAAAATGTGCTCAAAAGGGGCTCGTATTTGTGAGACTAGCAGAGGCGGACATTTATCTGATATTGTATTCCATACATAATTGCCGACATTAAATAAAACATTTATCAATATAAGATCCATTCTCTTTCATTTAATCAAAAATTATAAACAAACAAAGTAGTATACCATCCCGGCGGACAACCTGTATTTTTAATAAAATGGCATATCCTGTACGTCGACGTTTTATTCACGAGTGATTGAAGAAGTATTGTCACGATTGCCATATCATTAGGTACGGGACTCCTTGCTAGGTCTGGGGATTCTTTTGATGAGGTAGAGACTATGGTGGATGATCGAGAAGGATGAAGAGTTCACCTGAACATTGTGAAGGTATCTTTACTTAAAGGCTGATGTGGGCTCAACCCAAAGGAACACCCTAGACTTTGTCTGCTTATATTGGTTAGTAACAATGGCTAGCTTGGAACAATTCAAAT
Organism: Brachypalpus laphriformis; assembly: GCA_945910035.1. Lineage (NCBI taxonomy): Eukaryota > Metazoa > Arthropoda > Insecta > Diptera > Syrphidae > Brachypalpus > Brachypalpus laphriformis. Next base: position 193,126,221 of record OX246754.1, on the reverse strand, counting down.
ACGGCCTAGCTAACAATCTTATACGTAACAATGTGGATATAAGCTTAACACTATTGTAGTCGTCCGGCGGCTGGTTCTGGTACGGGTTGTTGTCCGGCTCGGCTCGGTGCGTCGTCTCGAAGGATTCTAGGGATGCAGGCTTAGGAGGGATCCAGTCCGCACTTAGGGCAGGCTTGCGTAGACCCAGTCCGTACTTAGGGCAGGCTTGGAAGGGATCCAGTCCGCACATAGGACAGGCTTGGAAGGTAGCAAACCGCACTAAGGGCAGGCTTGCGTAGACAAAGTTCGCACTTAGGGCAGGCTTGCGTAGACCCAGTCCGCGCTTAGGGCAGGCTTAGGAGGTAGCTTTTAAAAAAAAGCAATTTGCCCAAATCAGACTCTTCGTCGTTTTTATAGACCTTGATGGTAATAGGGTTAAAGCCGTAGTAGTTCCCTAGCGGAACGAGGGTGGGGCTCCATGTGGCTATTGGTAGTAGTTGGACCATGTGAAGCCACAGACTTCCCACTAGCCAGCTCTTCAGGGGCTTTACCGGTAGACGGCTTGAGCGCCATGCTACCCTCCGGTTTAAAAAAAGGGACCGGTCTTATTTGTTGTTCTTTGCTTTGTTTTGTTTTTTGAGTTCATATTTGTGTTCCCACGAGTAGCGGAAAAAGAGATTCAGTCAGTCTGTGCAGATATCCACAATACACAGATAAGGCTAGCTAATCCGGAGGTCGCCAGGTATCCGAATACTCCGTTCGTGACTGAGCAATTTTTGGGATGGTATCCCAGTCAGGTTGATCCTCGGCACGCGTCGTATGACACCTTGATCCAGCCCACCGGAGGGGAGAAGGCGAAAAGAAGGATGGGAAAGAAAGGATTGGGGTCGACTGCATCTTGGTCTTGAATCTCATCTAGGGAATAAATCCCAAAAGTCTTTGACCTCTACTAGGCCCTTACACTACGACGAGGTGTGCAGTCACGTAAGGGTTGAATATAGAAAGGGTCACATCTGTCTCAAACATTCCTCCACTATAAAGGCATTTTTCAATTGATAATTTAAAAAAAAAAGATTTTTTTTATAGCTTGTGCTGGAACTTCCTTAAAAATAACGGGTATTTCAAAAATGGCTTTGCCTATATCCGGGAGCCAACATTCTACATATCTGTGAACACAAGGAATAGCAGCATAAGTACGAGTATACTTGTGTCAAAAGTATACTACCCCCTTCGGGTAGGGGTTAGAATGTACCCGAGGTAGGCATGCGTGTCGTAAGAGGCGACTAAAATCCACCCTCCGTATACCGAGCGTAGTGTATACACAAAATGCAATGAACAAAACAAAACTATTGAACACCCAGGTGGCAGCCCAGGTTCACTGGAAAACCCACCCTCTTCGGAGGTCAGCTCTACGGATTCTGGGGAGAGCCAGATATTGCAACTAATAAATCCCTTCTTAAAAAGTGCAAGGGTCATGTCGATCTCTTCCACCAAGATCGAATAACTCCGGAAAAGAAGTCCACCGGAAGCGCCAGCGCGCGAAATTCAGGACTCAGCGAAATATAAAAGTCTTGAGGAAGAAAATAAAACACTCCGAATCAAGCTTGATGAAATTAATCTACTCTATCAAGATCTTAAGAAAGAGATAGGCTTATTAAAAGAAGAAAATAAGATCCTAAAGAACACGCATATCCAGAGAGAACGTGAATGTTCTCCAACACGCTTAGCTAGTCTGGAATATCACACAGACGAAGAAGAGCTAGCACGCGAAACGGATCGGGTTCCAAAGAAACGACCTAGTAAAAAACGGAGAGCCGGTTCATCGCCCGAAGTCGAGCCCGTGAAAGAAGAAAATCACAAAGAACCGCAAGAAAACCAACTTCGAGCGCAATTTCGCCCACCCCCACCAATAAACATCGTCGGGATAACGGAATACAATAAGTTACAAAGCCTCCTTAAAGGAATAATAACATCAAAGTATAAGGTTACATCTTTAAGGGATAATGCGTGGAAAGTTAACGTCGATGACTACAATGACTACCGAGCTGTGTCCCAAAAGCTAAATACCGAAAAGATTCAGTGGTATACTTTCGAAATCAAGTCAGAAAGGCCACATCGTGTTGTTGCAAGGGGACTCCACCCCTCATGCACCAAAGAAGAGGTTATGACTGATCTTTAAGCCAAAGGCTTTAAAATTCTTGATGCCGTTAATATCATCAAGAAGGAGAAGCAACAAACGGAAATAGATAAAGACGTGTTGGTAAGGCGTGGACTTCCGTTTTTTATGCTTACCTTCGATAAGTCTGATAATATCAACGATATCTACCGAATTAGAGCTATACTAAATATCGTGGTCAAATCGAAATTAAATTTGGATGATTCCGCAGTGCAAACGTTGCCAAGGATTTAACCATACGCAAATGTACTGCAAAAAAGAACAGCGATGTGTGAAATGCGCCGGAAATCACATCTCGCAAGTCTGTGGAGTAAATAAATAAACCTCTGCAACATGTGCTAATTCTAAGGGAAAGCACCCGGCAAATTATAGAGGCTGTGAAGTAGCTAAGGAGTTGCAAAAACGGAGAGATGTGCTCCTAAGCCCCTTGCAAAATCTAAACTGCAAACTAAGCCAAAGCGGAGAAACTAGCCAAACTAAAACTGCCGGGTTCAGAGCGCAAAAAGGTGAGGGAAAGAGTGACAACAGAAAAGTCCTCGACCTCTGTGCTTAAAAGAAACGGTACTGAAAAATTAACATCGAAAAAGCCGCCAGGTACTGACCCTCGGACAGCAGGAGTGCAGACTTACGCTTAGGCCGCGGCATCCGAAAAACCAAAAAACCTTGACCCTGTCTCTCATGTTTTGTCGGTTATTCTCGAGAAATTTGAAGAACAAAACAAAATAAATAAAATTATTCTCGATAGGCTGGCTAAGCTTGAAAATAATTCTCAGAATAAGCGTACTTCAACTAGAATATGAATAACAAACGAATGTTAAAAATATGTATTTGGAATGCAAACGGACTTTTCGGAAGCTGATTATATGTTGCGGTTAGTTGAAGATGCAGCGGCCAAGGAATATCTAAGGAGGATAATAGTATCCAAAATACAAGGAGAATCACTATCGTCAATAAGGAGATTAGCACCGAACAACAGCTGGGATGCCGTCAAAGATCAACTAAAAAAATCATTTGGTGTACCAGAAGAATTTTCAACTTTAAAAAATAAAGCCGATAACATAAAATACACCAAGTAAGTCAGTTTTATTTTGACCTTAAAACTATTTTAGATAAATTAAATTTAAAGTATAGGTTAGAAACAAACCCACCTTTAGACTACAAACCAGAGAATAATGAAGAAAGTATTCTTTCTAATTTTTTTTTCAAATTACCTAGGCAGGGAGGGATGTTTCTTAGGGCTAAGAGATGAAGCACTTTAGCGGAAGCTTATCATGCTTTGCTAACAACAGGAATTAAAGAAAAGTTAGAAGATAGAAATTGTCATTACAGTAGAAATCAACCATCACAACAACGATATAATAGTGTAGAGCAAAATAGGAATAACCAGCAGAATAAATATACCAGGAATAGTTATTAATACAGCAATAGAAATAACTACCAAGCAAACTAGCAGAACCGACAAAACTCATGACATCTTAGAAACAGTTCTGTACAATATGGGAATAGCAGTGGACAAAGAAATGTAAATGCTTGTAGTAATAGGGTTGAACAAATTAGAAATAACTTTCAGCATAACAACAATAGGAGTAACTATAATACCAATTTCCAAAACCAAAACAGTTCAAGACAGTTCAGAAACAATTACTCAGGGCAATATAGAAACCATCGACAAATTGAATCAATGGATGTTGATAATATAAGTAGAAAACCTGTACAAAGCGCTGGAAATTTTCATGTCAGCGCCTCGGGTGCAACGCATTTCCAATAGTTGAATTAATTATTCATGGACATGAGATCGATTGTTTGGTAGATACAGGATCATCTATATCAATTCTTGATCAGTCCATACTTCCCCAAATTACAAATAATAGAATTCAACCTATACCGATTAATACTGTTACTGGTCAAACATTTATAAGTTTTGAAAAAATCACAAAAATTCCAGATGAATTCAATATCAATGCTACAATATCATGGAAGTTGTTGGATCTTAGCAACAAAAAGTTCGACGCCATTATAGGAACAAATGTTCTGATACCATTAGGAGCTAAAATAGACTTAAAAAAACAGGAAATAGAAATAAATCAAAATATAATTAAAATTAAAGGGTTCGATTGTCCCTATGCTTAAAAAAACATAAATACGCTGGAATGCATAGAATCTCAAGATAATCTTATCAACAAATTAGATACATCAAAGTTAAATGAAGAAGAACTTAAAAGTCTTCGCAAAATTTTAAAAGACAACAAAGATTTATTCTTTTTTGAAGGGCAACAATTGACAAGCGTTAACGAAATAAAACACCAAATTATTACTACATCTAATGAACCAATTTATTCAAGAGCTTACCGATTTCCACCAATACACGAAAGGGAAGTAGAAAAGCAGATTAGCGAGATGTTAATACAAGGAATTATAAGGAAGAGCAATTCCCCCTATTATAGCCCCATTTGGATAGTTCCTAATTAAATAGATAACTCAGGCCAACAGAAATGGCGGCTGGTTATCGACTATAGGAAACTTAATGAGATCACAGTGAGCGATAAATTCCCAATTCCGAATATGGATGACATATTCGACAAATTGGGGAGGGCTCAATATTTCACCATTCTAGATCTCGCAAAGGGCTTCCATCAAATTCTAGTTGATGAGAAAGATCAAGCAAAAACTGCCTTCTCTACGCCACAAGGTCATTACGAGTATATCAGAATGCCTTTTGGTCTAAAAAATGCACCGGCCACATTTCAGCGAATGACGAACCAGGTGCTCAAAGGACTAATTAACAAAATATGTGTCGTATATCTCGATGATATACTCATATTTAGTACTAGTCTTGAGGAACATATGGAACATTTAAATAAAATATTTGATAGACTTAAGGTACACAACTTAAAGATTCAAATCGATAAATTTTTTTTTTTTTTTTGTGGGTAGGTGAAAATCTTCATGAGATACTATGAGACCGTGTACTCATAGTAGTGTCAGATTTCTACTGACTAAAAACACCCTTACCTTCGTTTTGTTTACTACGACTAAGTTTGACCTTATCAAGTAGTTTAAGCTTCAGAGGAGAATATTCGCGTGAGGCAGGTAGATTTTCAATAAAAGCACCTGCTGAAACCGTCATGACATGCGGCTTTTTGTCTTATAGCGCTAATTCGAACGGTTTCGTTCTTTGAAGTCGGCGCGTAAGATTTGTCACATCCAAAGTTTGGAGTATGGCACAGTTGCAATGGCCATGAAGACGAATACGAAGCTTGCGAGCGAAGTTTTTTATTTCGTCCTCCACGGTAGCTATCCCTAAGTCTCTGTGGATATCATTGTTTCTGATATACCAGGGAGCGTTCACGATTATTCTTATAATTTTATTTTGGAGTGATTGTATGAGATTCCTATTGCTTGGTTTGGTACAACCCCAGAGTTGTATACCGTACGTCCACACGGGTTTAAGCACTTGCTTATACAGAAGCAGTTTGTTATATACGCTTAGTTTGGAATATCTTCCAATTAGCCAATACATTTCTCTAAGTCGATTTTCGACTTCGTCACGTTTCTTTTTAACGTGAGGTTTCTATTTAAGTTTCGCGTCTAGTGTCATTTCCAGATATTTAGCTTCGTTTGCATGCGGTATTTGTACCGAGTTAATGAAAACGGGAAGGTTGATTATTTTCTTGTAGGTGAAGTTAACATGCGTCGATTTGGTCTCGTTAAGAACAATGCGCCAAGTTTTTGTCCACTCACAGATTTTATCCAAGGCTCGTTGGAGTTTTATGGTTGCTGACTCGATTGAACTTTCCGTTGTCAGAATAGCCGTATCGTCCGCGAACGTAGCTACAATAGTGCCTTCAGTTTGTGGTATGTCCCGAGTGTACAGCAAGAATAAGATAGGCCCAAGGACACTTCCTTGCGGAACTCCGGCGGCGATTACTTAAAATCAGAATATTCAGTTCCGTGCTTAACACGAAAAAGTCTGTTTTTAAGGTACGATTCTAAGATGTTGTGAAGTTGCTCCGGAAGGATACGTCTTAGCTTATAATTCAATCCATCGTGCCAAACCCTGTCGAAGACTTGAGATACGTCAAGAAAAGCGCTAGAACAAATCTTTTTCTCCTCAAGGGCTTTTTCAATTTCGTCGGTTATTCTATAAACCTGGTCAATTGTGGAATGCTTGATTCTGAACCCGAATTGGTGGTCAGGTATTAGGCGTCTCTCTTCAGAGACCGGAAGAAACCGTTTCAGAAGGAGTTTTTCAAATACCTTCGATATTATTGGTAGTCGCGATATCGGTCTGTACGATTTTTTGTCATTTGAAAATTTCCCCGGTTTCGGAATCATTATGACTTCTGCGACTTTCCATTGATTTGGAACGTATAATAATCTAATGGAAGCATTTATTAAATAAAGCAATTTTAATAGTGCCTTTTTTGGTAATTCCTTGAGGATTTGTCCGGTTATTAAATCATAGCCAGGAGCTTTATTATTTTTCAGGTTTTCTATTGCCTGGCAAAGTTCTATAAGTGACACACTTTTTATTCTAAGGTTGTCAGATGTCGTAGTCGTACCGGTAAAATCGTCTACCAATGTTTCTCCATCAAATGGCTTAAAAGTCTCTTCTAAGTGCTCGGCAAATAGATCAGCTTTTTCTTTGTCACCTTTTGCCCATTCGTCGTTGTTTTTTCTTATCGGTGGCGAATGTATTTGGGGTTTTTTAATTCTTTTGACAGCTTTCCAGAGCGAGTAATTAGTGGTTTTTTCGGTGGTTAAACCTTCAAGATAAGCTGAAGTCTCTCGGTTTTTTAGGTCTTGGATCGCTTTTTTAAGCTTATTGCATAGGAAATTCGAGTGGGTTTTATGTTGGGGAGCGCGAGTTTGTTGCCATATTTTGCGTGCTCTCCTCTTTCCTCGAATAAGTTCTTTTATTTCCGGCGGGTAATAAGCTTCATTGCATGGGACTTCTTTCCTCCTTAAAGGTGTATTTTTCCACGCGGCATTTTGTATTAATTCAATAAATTTGCCGAGCTCATCTTCTATTTCGAAGGGTGGTTTGAGCGATACATTTAAGACAATATTTTCTTCGCAATCAGTTCTAAAGTCGCGCCAGTTAGTTTTTTTGTTAGTTAATCTAGGCACACTTTCTATTGTCATTAGTCGGTCACTTATTGTCAAGATTACCGGCGAGTGATCTGAGGAGAGATCAAAGCTTTCCTCTACTTTCGCAAAATTTGAAGATACTCCTTTTGCTACGAAGAAGTCTATTAGGTCCGCTGTTTTTGCTGTATCAGAGGGCCAATACGTCGGTTTCCCCGTCGAAAAGAAATCAACCCCGAATTGCATACCGGCTTCGTACTGAAGTCTGCCTTTCCGTGAATTACATCTGGAACCCTAAAAGGTGTGTTTTGCGTTGAAATCGCCACCTATAATGAAATTCGGTCCAAGTGAGTCAAGGAGACGTACAAAGTCGTTACTTCTAAACGTGCATCGCGGAGGACAATAAATGGACGCGATGTTGAAATACGAGTGCCTATTCTTAACTCGAACTGAACTTGTTTGCATTGTATCGATTTCAATCGTCGTATTTATGGAGTGCTCAATGCAGTCTTTAATGAATAAGGAGGATCCGCCTCTAGCTCTTCCGGAAGGGTGGTATGCGTGATAAGCACGATACCCTCTTATTTTTACTCCGGATTCCTTTGTCAAATGAGTTTCAGAGATCAAGCAAATGTCAATGTTGTCATTCCGTAAGAATACTTCTAATTCGGCGTTTTTTTTGTAGACGGCCGTTTGCGTTCCATGTTAAAATTTTTAGTAACTGATTCATATTCATATGGGAGTTCTTTTTTGGCGAGGTTTTAACACGAGCTTGCTCAATTTATCAAATATGACTTTGTTTACCTTCGTTTGCTCCTCAAGTTTCGCAAGAATTATAGAGAAGACTTGGGAGACTGGGTCTACCGTAACACCGCTTTGCTTGTTTTCTAACGACGCAGCTTGAGCATATGTTAGCGTCTCTGGAGATTGTGGCTTTTCCTTTGATTTTGCTGAAGGAACTTTACTTTGCTCGACTCTCGTCTTAACTTTGACGCGTTTATTGACGGTCGTTACCCTTGGCTTAGCGATTTCACGACTATTTTTAACCGGTTCTGCGTTCTGGCGTTGAATATTTTTAAATGTGTGCTCTTTTGCCACTTCGCAACCTCGATAGTTCGCTGGGTGCTTTCCTTTGCAGTTAATGCAGGTAGCCGGGGCCTGCTTATTTAGGTCACACTTTTCTGAGAGATGGTTACCAGCACATTTTACGCATCTCGGCTCTTTTTGACAATAAGACTGTGTGTGATTAAGACAGCGTTTACACTGAGGTATCGATCTCGTACTCGTACGCATAGGCTCAATATTGACTACGATATTCAGAATAATTTTAACGTTATAAATATCGTCTACATTTTCGCTCCTGTCAAAGGTAAGCATAAAGAGCAGAAGTCCATGCTTGACCATGATTTCCTGGCCTTGTTCCGTTTGTTGCTTCACCTTTTTGAGAATATTGACGGCATTAAGAATTTTTAAACCTTTAGCTTTGAGGTCGTTCATTACGTCGTCTTTTGTGCACGAGGGGTGGAGACCCCTTGCTATAACACGCAGTGGTCTTTCTGACTTATTTTCATAAGTATACCACTGGATCTTTTCCGTGTTTAATTTTTGTGATATTGCTCGGTAGCCATCGGAGTCATCAACGTTAATTTTCCACGCATTGTTCCTGAGTGACGTTACCTTGAATTTCGATGTCGTCGTACCTTTAAGAAGGCAATGTAGCTTACTGTAGTCCGTTATGCCAACGACGTATTTTGCAGGCGGAGGACGTGCTTTAGCTTGAGTTTGTTTTGGCTTCGACTCATTTTGCTTGTCTTCTTTTCGCGGCTCGATTTCGGGCGAAGAGCCGGCTCTGCGTTTTTTGCTAGGTCTTTTCTTTAAGACGCAATTCGTTTCGTGTGCAAGCTCTTCTTCGTCCGTGTGATATTGTGGATTAGCTGCGCGGGGAGGGGAATCTTCGCGTTCTTTTTGTAAAAGCGAGTTCTTTAGAAGCTTATTTTCCTCTCTCAGCATGTCTACCTCTTTTTTGAGCTCTTGGTAGAGCCGATCCATTTCATCAAGCCTATTGCGAAGTTCGTTATTTTCCTTCTTAAAGCTTTTACATTTCTCTAAGTCCCGTTTCTTGTGCGCTTGCACTTCCGGCGGAATTTTTTTTCCGGAGACATTCGGTCTTGATGGTGGAGACCGAGGTACCCTTGAACTTTTTATAAAGGGATTTATCAATTGCAATAATTGGCTCTCCCCAGAATCCGTAGAGCCTACCTCCGAAGAGGGTGGATTTTCCAGTAAACCTGGACTGCCACCTTGGGTATTAAATCTTTTCGTTTTACTCATTGCATTTTTTTGTATACACTTTAAGCCCGGTATACGAAGGGTGGATTTTAGTCACCTCTTACGACAGGCATGCCTACCTCGGGTATATTCCAACCCCTACCCGAAGGGGTCGATAAATGCAATTTCTTCACGAAACAAACAGAGTATTTAGGCCATCTACTAACAGATAAAGGGATAAAGCCCAATCCAATGAAAATAGAAGCCATAAAAAAACTTAAGCTACCATCCACTCCAAAGCAAATTAAAAGCTTTTTTAGGTTTAACTGGGTATTATCGGAAATTTGTCCGAGATTACGCCAAAGTGGCTCAACCCATAACAAAATACCTAAAGAAAGAAATGAAAATGAATCTGTCTGACATTCAATACGTAAATGCTTTTGATAAATTGAAAGAATTGATTACCAACCCACCTGTATTACATTATCCTAATTTAAAAAGAAAAATTTCAGTTGACAACTGATGCGAGCAAATATGCGATCGGCGCTGTCCTAAGTCAGGATAACCATCCTATAGCCTATGCAAGCAGGACGCTAAATAAGCATGAAACTATGTATAGCGCAATAGAAAAAGAACTGTAAGCGATTGTTTGGTCAACGCATTATTTTAGACCTTATCTCTATGGTGTCGAATTTGACGTTTATACCGATCATCAACCAATAAAATGGCTGCATTAAAAAAAAGAGTGTAGACACTTAAGTCCTAGACTTCAAAGATGGTTGCTAAGATTAGGTGAATGTACGTTAAAATTAGAGTATTGCAAAGGGAAACAAAATAATGTCGCTGATTTTCTTAGTAGAATCAATGTCGATCGAAACGAAATCAATAAAATAAGTTTAGAAGAAGACGTACTTGAAAAACGTCCCGTAATACATGAAATAAGTAATACATGATAGGAAGTGTAGATGTGGAAACAATACACAGCCAGGAAGAAAATCTGGATGAACATATTCCTATTGTGGAAACAATAGTGAATAAATTTAAAACACAAATCATACTCTTGGAATCAAAATCTAAGGAAATGGAAACTATCAACAAAAACAGGAAAGTTTATATTGCAAGACAAGATATTGAAGAAAATAAATTAAATAATATTTTAAGAAGGTTTACAGTCAAAGGATCTGTAGGGATATATACGGAATTAAATGATCACTTAAGTAGTAGGTTTAGGGGGCTTCTGGCGCTCTCCCTTAAGGAGCCTATGTGTTAGAGTGAGAGCCCTTGAGGAGCTGAGGAGCTATTCGCTGTAATGGGTGAGAGTGAGATGTAAGATTTGGGGCGAGTCTTTTTTTTTGTTTATATTTCACATACACATTTGTTTATTTATCTGTTTTTGCATTGAGATCTGAATTTAATAGCGAGGTGTCATATTTCATAGTTGTTAGTGTTTAACTGTGGGGGAATCATCATCGGAGCGAGGTGTCATATTTCAAGTTTGTTTATTTTTTGTCTTTGGACTGAGATCTGAATTTGGGAACGAGGGAATGTGTGTGTGTGTGTGTGATTGGTTTGGCTGATTCCAGGAATTGACTTAAAAAGAATTGTTAACATGTTCAATCATGTCTATGAATTCGATTTGGAATTTCATAATGATTTCGTGGAAAAAAGTATGAGTCATCGATATAAACGGCAACGGTTGTATATGTTTATGAAATTGGAGAAGGGAATCAGCAAATAGTTTGATTGGGAAGAATCGATCGATTCCTGGAATTGATGGAATGTGTTAGAGTGAGATTGAAGATTTGGAGTGTGGCCTGTTGGGAGTGAGGTGTCAAATTTCACGTTTGTTTATTTTAGCTTTTGGATTGAGATCTGAATTTGGGGCGGGAGGTGTCATATTTCAAGTTTGTTTATGTTTTGCTTTTGGACTAAGATCTAAACTTGGAGCGAGGGGTCATATTTCATATTTGTTAGTGTTTAGCTGGGGGAATCGTCATCGGAGCGAGGTGTCATATTTCACGTTTGTTTACTTTTCGTCTTTGGACTGGGATCTGAATTTGGGAACGAGGTGTCATATTTCATATTTGTTAGTTTGGGCTGTGGGGAAGTCGTATGATTCCAGGAATTTGGTTGAGATGTAGGATCAGAGTCAGGGAGTGAGGCATTAAGTGTGTGTGGAGAGCGAGGTATCATTTGGCAAATTCTATAGATGGGTTATGATTGTCTAGAGGGTCTATTTTTTTAATTCTATTGATCAGTATGTGTCTTGGGAGATGGGCTGATTAAAGGAATTAGGTTTTGGATTCCATAGAGGAATTATGAACACGTATAAGAATTTGAGAAGAGTTCTGGGCTACGAGTCAGGCAGATTCATAGCTGTGTGTTTATTCTTGAATGCTGCCCTTGAGTTAGTAAATGTTTATCCCATAGGAAATACTATGCAGTATAATTGTTTATCTGTTGCTGTTCCGTGAAAAAAGTATAATATGAGTAAAGAGGATGACATAAGGGAAAACAAAAATCTGGACTATGTGAGTCAAATTGATTTGTTTGCTATTCGATAGAAAAAAAAATGGAATTTTATTTCTATTGATCTGCGTGTGCGTGACGTCATCGGGGGTTGGATTGGCGAAATTGACTAATTCCAGGAAATGGATATCGGATTCCACAGATGGGTTGTGATTGCTTAGAGGAGATTTTTTATTATGTTTATTTCAATTGATCTCTGTGTATGTGTACGATCATATTTCAGAGATTAATTTGATTTAATTGGCAGTAAATAGCTAGGCCATTGATCATTTGCTAGAGTGAGAAGGTCTGGCTACATGGATGTTACAGTGGCTGGGGGTGATAAGAATTTGAGAAAAGTTCTGGACTGTTTGTTCTTGAATGCTGACCCTGAGTTAGTAAATGTTTATCCCATAGCAAATGCTGTGCACTACAAATGCTGTTGTTGTTGCTGTTCCATAAAGAAAAGAGTATGATGTGAGTAAAGAGGATGACATAAGAAAAAAAAAAATCTGGACTATGTGAGTCAAATTGATTTGTTTGCTGTTCGGTAGAGAAAAAATGAAAGAAATAAATGTATGATATGACTAAAGAGGATGATACCTATAAGGAAGGAATAAAAAGTCTGGACTCTGTGAATCAAACTGATTGTTTATTCTTAAACACCAGACTTGAGTTAGTAATTTTAATGTGAGATATAGAATATTGAGGTAGTTTAGCTCTTTAAAGGAGATAAATAAATAAAGAGGTGACGTACAATAGTTGATGTTTTATCAGAGCAGAGCTAAAAATATTGAAACAAACAGGTGAAGTGGGGGGTGATTTAGGGGCTGTTAAGAAGTAAAAGATGATTAATGCAAAGTCTCGTTTTTTGCAATTATCAAAGCATAGACTTAATCAAAAGACGGGACGTGTTTCCTTATGATTATTTAAGCTCGTGGGATAAATTAAATGAATTATCTCTTACGTATAGAATTTTTAAATAAATTAACTAATGAGGAATGTTCTAAGAAAGATTATGTTCCTAAGGGATTCTTTAATGGCAACTAAAGCATTGTCTAGTGATTTCCTTTAGTAAGAAGGTTAACGCAATGCAGTCACAAATATTCAAAGTCAAATAATGAATTAATTTCTTCATTTGATCGGTGATAAACCTACGCAATATACTGTATATTTAAAGCATTTGAGTGGACAAATTTGGAAAAGTTAACAACTGTCTATATAAAAGTGCTAGATGATAATTGAGAAAATATGTATGTATTAGAAGTAGATTTAGATTATCCAGAATCTCTTTATGACGCACTTACCTAAAAGCAGATAGTCAAGGAAGCAGTACTTAATGCTGAAATTACAAATTTTATCGAGTAATCACCATTGTGAAAATAAAACGTACAAGCCCAGAGCAGAAAAACTGACCGATTTTAAATCTGAAAACAAATGATATGTTATAAAACACAAATTCATATTCTAAAAGAAGTTTTTTATTTTATTTGTATCCACTTAAAAACTTTTCCAATAGATAAACATAAATTCTTAACGCTAATTTTACTTTTGACAATGTGTTTGATAAGAACTGATGTTAATATATGATATCTGCTTCCCGTAGCTCTTCCACAATTGAGTTTACCTCATTTTGATGATTATTATTGCCAGCATTTTGAGATCCAATTAAAAGTCTTAGTCTTTCAACGAGCTCATTGGGGTCATTCCAGTACACATATTTAACGGGATTATTAGAATAGCTCATATCTGATGAATTATTATTGTATGTTTTTCCAATTTTCTTTATAACCCTTTGCGTAAGGTGTTGTAATAAAGGCCGCATAACATGTTTATACTTATAACCTCCATTACCTTTAACCTGTGAGTTGCCATTATAATTTTTTAAGTGTACCTTGGTTTTTTGTAGAATTTTAAGATATTCATCCAAGTCTTCATTGGTATATCGTTCTTTTCTAATTCATAGAGGCCCTCTGTTCCAGGGAAGATTTCATCATCAATAACAAGATTCTTTTGCTCGTTAATTACAAAACTTGATCTGCCCAACTTTGTTGAATCTGATTGTACATCGAAATGCGGACCATAGATCTTATCCAGATTTGATTCTGATGGCGATGATCTATTGACAGGTGTACTTTGATCAAGATTATCAGCTTCTGATGGCGTTGGTCTGTTGGCAGGCGTACTTTGATCAATTTTGTCTATATCGAAATTTTCGGTGTTCTAAATGAAAAATCTTTATCATCCATCGTTGGTTGAATCTTTGACTCAGGATATGAAGAGTCAAAACCAGAGCAAGTTTTTCTTTTGGTGGACTTTGGAATTGTAATTTTCGTCGAGGCTTTGTTTTAGTCATTATATCGTACTCAACAGTATCTCGACTTTTGACATTTTTCACAATTTCTTTTAAGGGATCAACTATTGGCCTAAAAGTATTTGCAAATTCCCTTTCCTTCATGATTTGCCCAGTTTTGAGAAGCTTATATTTTCTCCGCAAAGCTTTTCTCGTTTTTATAAGGTCTTTAAGTAAATCTTCATTGAGTTCCATATTTGTGAAACAGGTCGATTTCAATTAAATAGGGCAGTTGCGATCCATTCGGTTCCAAAGATGATTAATGACTGAGCAGTTTTTTAAAGCAATGGTTTCTTTAACCCTGCAGTCGTCGCGCGGATTACTATTGTAATCCACCAATGCAAAATTGAGAATTCCCGGAAAACTAGTGGTAATTATTTTTTGTCTCTTTTAGTACTTACAGTTAAATAGTTTGCGCGTGCGCTCAGTGAATCGCGAGTCCCGGTCGTGTGCGGTTGTGTCACGAGAGCATTGTGAAATTAAGTGGAATACTATTGTAATCCGCGCGACGACTGATGTAAGTATTTTTGTCAAACTGTTTTTTTTTTTTGATTTTTCATAATTTCGAGTTATTACATAATGTCATTGCTCATGTATATGTTTTTTATGAAGTAATATACTTGAGTATTAATTTAGATGACATAAATTTACATTCTCTGTGTATATTTTATATAAATATGGTTTTTTAGGAACATCATGGATCAAGTACGGGATGATCAGATCAGTGCTTGGCTCAACGAAGGCAATGTAAATAGACGAGATTTTGACAACGATGATTCAACCTCGAATGATGAAGAAGATATTCTTGAGGAACCAAACCATGAAACTGAATCTGAGCAGGAGGATGAAATGACGGACGAGGAATCAGGACAAAGGAGAGGCAATGCATTTTATGTTGGTGTGGATAATGCTCGCTGGTCAAAGACTATACCACCATATAGAGGAAGGACTCGAAGACACAATATAGTTTTTGTGCCTCCTGGACCCAAAGGAGTGGCTAGACTGAAAACGACTATTGAAGACTGTTTATCTCTATACCTAGATGTTACCATGATTGATCTCATTGTCAAATATACTAATATAAAAATAGAGAATGCCATAGATAAATACGGAAGAGTAAGGGATGCTAAGTTGACGGATGATGTCGAATTGAAGGCATTTTTCGGTATCCTCTATATGGCTGGTGCTTTGAAATTAGGAAGAACAAGCTGCGATCAGATTTTTGATCACAAAAATCATACTGGTGTTGAGGCAATTTACTTGACGATGTCCTCACGATTCGATTCGAATTTCTGCTCAGACATTTACGCTTCGATGATATTCGTGACCGCAGTGTTCGTGCTAAAATTGACAAATTGGCCCCAATACGGGAAATCTTAGATTTGTTCATCACGAATTCTCAACAATATTTTATTCCAAGCGCCGAGATGACATTAGATGAACAGCTGCTTGCCTTTAGAGGACGCTGTTCATTCAAGCAATACATTCCTAGCAAACCTGCGAAATATGGTGTGAAAGTATTTGCACTTGTCGACGTTCACTATCCATATACATACAATTTGGAGATTTATCCAGGCAAACAGCCTGAAGGACCTTTCAACCAAAGTAATGAACGTTCTGAAGTAGTGAAGAGACTAACACGTCCTATTTTGGGTAAGAACCTAAACATCACTATGGATAATTGGTTTTCATCACTCAATGTTGCCAAAGAGCTTTTCGAAAACCAAACAACGATGGTTGCTATCGTAAGGAGAGATAAAAGAGAAGTTCCAAAAGAGTTTCGAGTAGCCAGAGGACATCCTTTGTACAGTTCAAAATTTGGTTTTCACAGCCCATGTACACTGGTATCCTATGTGGCAAAACCAAATAAAGTGGTGCTTATTTTGTCCACGATGCATAACGAAGCGGTAATAGATGACAGCGCAGGAGAGAAACGAAAGCCTGAAATGATCACGTATTACAACCGCACAAAAAACGGCGTGGATCTGGTGGACAAAATGTGTTCGCTCTAGGACGTGTCTAGGAATTCAAGACGATGGCCTGTAACTGTGTTTCATGATTTACTCAATCTAAGTGCTCTAAATGCTCTATGCATATATTCAGCGAACAAAAACTTTGAAAATATTATTCGCCGGGAATTTCTCATTTCCCTTTCCTTAGCATGGATGAAACCACTTGCTCACCGTCGAATACAACAGAAATCATTGCCTAGGGCTCTAGCATTCAAGATAAAAGACTTTCTAGACATTCCTCAAGCAAATATTCTGCCGTCAAGCTCAGCATCACCACGAAGTAGTTCTTTGGGTCGCTGCTATGAATGCGGAAGAGCACGCAATAAAAGCACTCGCCGATCATGTACCGCATGTCAAAAATTCGTTTGTCCTGACCATTCCAAGTACATGTGTTCATCATGCTTGGAAACAAGTAATTAGTTTATAGATTTTTAGTTTATTTAAGAACAGACCTGAATTTGAAACTAAAGTTCCTTTTTTTCTACAAGAAATCCGAAATTTTTATTTTTTTAATTTTTTTTTTTTTTTTTTCTTTGTATTATGAAGTAATAATTTATGTTTTTTATCTTTAAGTAATATGTAATTGCATTTTGCAGCAAAATAAATTTGAAAAAATTAAAGCATACGGGTTTTACTTTAATTTTAAAATGGATTACATATGTAATCCGCGCGACGGCTGGTGTGACTTTTTGGTGCGCGACGACTGCAGGGTTAATTGATTTAGGTCCGTTCCAAATAAATGGGTCGGTATATAAAAACCAGGGCGGTATATAATAACCGGGGCGGTATATAATAACCGGAGCGGTATATAATAACCGGTGGGGGATAGAAAAAATAGGGCGGTATATAATAACTGGGTCGGTATATAAAAAACAGGTCGGTATATATAAAACCGGTCGGTATATTAGAACAGGGCAGTACATAAAAACAGGTTTAAGATGTGAAATTTATAGTAGTGGCAGTGGTAGTCGTAAAACTCCGTCGTACATTATGTTCCATAGTAATGGGCCCAGCACCGATCCTTGCGGGACCCCAGCTGTAACATCGTAGTACTTCACTCCTTCGTCGGTATCATACCTCAGTTTCCTGTTGGTAAAGTAGCTCGCCATTATCTGCAGCAAGTAAGATGGTGTATCCATCCTAGCAAGAGATCTTCTTATAGTGGGCCAGTCTGCCGAATTAAACGCGTTTTTGACATCTAGCGTCACTACTGCGCAGTATTCCTTGGTGTCGTATCGCCATCTTTCACCTTCAATTGCTTCCGCTGCGTGTATTTGTAACCCAACACTTGTATTTGTAGCCCAACACTTGTATTTGTATCCCAACACTTGTATTTGTAGCCCAACACTTGTATTTGTATCCCAACACTTGTATTTGTATCCCAACACTTGTATTTGTAGCCCAACACTTGTATTTGTGGCCCAATACTTGTATTTGTAGCCCAACACTTGTATTTGTATCCCAGCACTTGTATTTGTAGCCCAACACTTGTATTTGTATCCCAACACTTGTATTTGTAGCCCGACACTTGTATTTGTATCCCAACACTTGTATTTGTAGCCCAAAACTTGTATTTGTAGCCCAACACTTGTATTTGTATCCCAACACTTGTATTTGTAGCCCAACACTTGTATTTGTATCCCAACACTTGTATTTGTATCCCAGCACTTGTATTTGTAGCCCAACACTTGTATTTGTATCCCAACACTTGTATTTGTAGCCCGACACTTGTATTTGTATCCCAACACTTGTATTTGTAGCCCAAAACTTGTATTTGTAGCCCAACACTTGTATTTGTTGCCCAACACTTGTATTTGTATCCCAACACTTGTATTTGTATCCCAACACTTGTATTTGTATCCCAACACTTGTATTTGTAGCCCAACACTTGTATTTGTATCCCAATACTTGTATTTGTATCCCAACACTTGTATTTGTAGCCCAAAACTTGTATTTGTAGCCCAACACTTGTATTTGTTGCCCAACACTTGTATTTGTAGCCCAAAACTTGTATTTGTAGCCCAACACTTGTATTTGTATCCCAACACTTGTATTTGTATCCCAACACTTGTATTTGTATCCCAACACTTGTATTTGTATCCCAACACTTGTATTTGTAGCCCAACACTTGTATTTGTATCCCAACACTTGTATTTGTATCCCAACACTTGTATTTGTATCCCAACACTTGTATTTGTATCCCAACACTTGTATTTGGAGCCCAACACTTGTATTTGTATCCCAACACTTGTATTTGGAGCCCAACACACAAATACAAGTGTTGGGATACAAATACAAGTGTTGGGCTACAAATACAAGTGTTGGGATACAAATACAAGTGTTGGGCTACAAATACAAGTTTTTTTTTTTTTTTTTTTTTTTTCGAGGGTAGGTGAAAATCTTCAACAAGACACTATGAGGATCGACAGCGCGTGCTCATAGTAGTGTGGGATTCTTACCCACTAAAAAAACCTCCCTTCAAAACAGACGTGTTTTTATTTTTACTACAACTAAGTCATCGACTTATCAAGTAGTTTTCATTTCGCGAAATAATGACGTTTTGCAGGTACCTTCCCATTAGAAGTTCCTGCTAGCTCCGCAGTTTAGACGCGGTTACTTAACGCGCTAAGTCTAAAGGTTTGGTTCTTTGTAGACGGCGAAGTAAATTTCTTTCGTCCAAAACTTGGAGGACTGTTATATTAGCGTGACTTTCTAGTCGACTTTTATGCTTTCTCGCGTAGTTTTTGATTTCGTCTTCGATTGTTTTAATGCCAAGATCTCTGTGGATATCGCTATTTCGGATATACCATGGCGCATTAACAATACCCCTTAGCACTTTGTTCTCAAAAGTTTGTAAAATTTGAATGTTACTTATTTTGGTACAACCCCAGAGTTGTATACCATATGTCCATACAGGCTTTAGCACTTGCTTATATAAAAGCAATTTGTTATATATATTAAGCTTGGAATATTTTCCAAGTAACCAATACATTTCTCGATATTTGTTATCTAGTTCTTTGCGTTTTTTCTTAACGTGCGTTTTCCATTTCAGCTTTGTATCAAGTGTCATTCCAAGATACTTAGCCTCGTTTGCAAACGGGATTTGAACCGAGTTTGAAAAGATCGGCAAATTATTTATTTTTTTATAAGTAAAATTTACATGAACAGATTTGGTCTCGTTCAGTGCGATTCGCCAAATCTTTGTCGATTCATTTACTCTATTCAAAGCTTCTTGCAGTTTTTCTGTAGTATCGTCGACCGTTTTACCTACTGTCAAGATAGCAGTGTCGTCGGCAAATGTAGCTAGCTCAGTGCCTTCTACTTGCGGTATATCACGAGTGTATAATAGATATAAGACTGGACCAAGAACGCTTCCTTGCGGCACCCCAGCCATTATTTCCTTAAAATCTGAATATTTGTTTCCACATTTGACGCGGAATAGCCTATTCGTAAGGTAGTGCTTCAAAATATTGTATAGGTGCTCTGGCAGAACTTGTCGTGATTTAAACTTTAAGCCTTCGTGCCAGACCTTGTCAAAGGCTTGAGAAACGTCAAGGAATACGCTTGAACAAATCTTTTTTTCTTCAAGTGATTTTTCGATTACATGTGTTATTCGATGTACTTGTTCAACTGTAGAATGCTTACTTCTAAATCCGAATTGATGATCAGGGATGAGATGCCCTTCTTCTATTACCGGCTGTATTCGCCTAACCAATATTCTCTCGAACACTTTGGATATAATTGGAAGAAGCGAAATCGGTCTATAAGACGTTTTTTCATTGAGCGGTTTTCCAGCCTTAAGGACCATTATAACTTCGGCGACTTTCCATTGACTGGGAACATATTCTAGTCTAATCGCGGCGTTTATAATGAACAGAAGCTTAATTAGAGCTTTTCTTGGTAGTGCTTTAAGAACCTCTCCCGTAATTAGGTCGTATCCAGGAGCTTTCTTAGGTTTAAGTTTCTTTATTTCTTCCTTAAGTTCGGTAAGGGTTGCATTTCTTATTAGGATATTGTCTATATACGACGTATTTATATTTTCAATAAGAGCTTGTCCATCAAACGGTTTGAAAATTTCTTCCAGGTGGGCGGCAAAAACTTGCGCTTTCTCTTTATCATGCCTGGCCCATTCGTCTTGATTTTTCCTAATTGGCGCGGCTTGAATTTGAGGTTTTTTAATACCTTCTATAGCCTTCCAAAGCGAATAGTTAGAATCTTTTTCTGCCGTTAAGCTTTCTAGGTAAATTTGTATTTCATTATTCTTAAGGTCTTTAATAGATCTTTTTAGTGAGTTGCACAAACGGTTAAGATGTGCTTTATGTTGCGGAGCCCGAGTTTGTTGCCATCTTTTACGCGCTTTTCTCTTCTCCTTAATCATCTCTTTTATTTCCTGCGGATAAGTTTGAATGTAACTGGCCGGGGTTCTCTTTGGTTTGGGAGTATTCTTCCACGCGGCATCCTGTAAGATTTCAACGAAGCGATCTACTTCAACTTCAAGTTCATAGGGCGTTTTAAGTGATACGCTAAGCTCAATATTTGCTTCAATATCTTTTTTAAAGCCATCCCAATTAGTTTTCGCGCTGATTAATCTGGCCGGTCCTACTTTTTTAATCAAAGCTTCGCTTATCGTCATAATGATTGGAGAATGATCAGAGGAGAGATCAAAGCTTTCTTCAACTTTTATACAGTTGCCAGATATTCCTTTAACTACAAAGAAATCAATCAGATCTGGTATCTTATTTCTATCAGTTGGCCAATATGTTGGTTTACCCGTCGAGTAAAAATCACAACTGAATTGCATACCCGCATTATAAAGCTTTCTACCTTTCTGAGAGGCGTACCTTGAGCCCCAGAAGGGGTGTTTCGCGTTGAAGTCACCACCAATAATAAAATTTGGTTAAAGGAAGTTGAAGATGTTTGTGAAATCACTTTCTTCAAGTTTACATCGCAGTGGACAATATATAGACGAAATGTTGAAAGCAAAATGTCTATTTCTAACGCGTACCGTGCTTACTTGCATTGCTTCTAATTCAATCTTTATTTCTGCTGAGTGTTCGATAGATTCTTTTATAAACAAAGATGATCCGCCTCTGGCTCTTTCCGATGGGTGAAAGGCGTGATACCCGCTATATCCCCTTATCTTAATATTCGATTGCTTTGTCAGATGAGTTTCACAGACCAAGCATATATCAATATCTATCTCTCGCATAAATATTTCTAACTCGTCGAGTCTTTGTATGAGCCCGTTAGCGTTCCAAGTAAGAATTTTAAGCGTTTCTTTCATATTCTGGTTGAAGTGCGCGTGTTATGGATGTTGTTTTCTAGTGCAACTAGTCTCTCGAAAATAAGTTTATTTGTTTTGCATTGCTCTTCAAGTTTCGCAAGAATTAGGGAAAAAACATTGGATACATGATCTTCTGAACTACCTCTATCACCATTTTTCAATGTCGCAACTTGAGAAGGAGTCTTTACATTAAAGTTTGGACGGTTTCTTGCTTTGATCTCCCGTGAATTGTCGGTCGTGTACGTACCCTTAACTGTCTTCGCCGCTTGAGCATAAGACTGCACGCCAATGTTCGGAGATTTTGCTTCTGTTACCTTATCTCTGTTACTTTCGGATTTTTTATCATTAACTGATCTTAAGTTAATATTGACGGACTTTCTATCTTTCGTAGCTTTTTTCGTAGCTATTTTGGGTCTGTTCTTGATTGGTTTCATATTCGGACGCATCGAATTTTTTAGCGTATCGCGGCGTTTTTGAAGCCCTTTCGCCACTTCGCAACCTCGATAGTTCGCAGGATGGTTTCCTTTGATATTTATACAAGTGGCTGGGGTTTGCTTGTTTAGGTGACACTCTTCCGAGAGATGTTTACCTGCGCATTTGACGCATCGCGGCTCTTTCTGGCAGTAAGTCTGCGTGTGATTGAAGCCTTGACAGCGCTTACACTGCGGGATCGATCTGGAGGTCTTACGCATGGGTTCGATTTTGACCACGATGTTTAGAATAGTCTTGATACCATATATAATATCTTTATTTTCGTCTTTATCAAAACTAAGCATGAATAGTGGAAGTCCGCGCTTTACCAATTTTTCATGATCTCCCTCCGACTGTTGCTTCTCCTTCTTGATAATATTGACGGCATCAAGAATTTTAAAGCCTTTGTCTTGAAGGTCGTGCATTACATCTTCTTTAGTGCACGAGGGGTGGAGTCCCCTTGCTACAACACGCAGTGGTCTTTCTAACTTATTTTCATAAGTATACCACTGAATCTTTTCGGCATTCAATTTTTTAGATACTGATCGGTAACCGTCGGCATCATCGACATTGATTTTCCACGTATTGTTTCGCAGAGATGTCACCTTAAACTTCGATGCCAGAGTTGCTTTAAGGAGGCAATGCAACTTATTATAGTCCGTAATTCCAACGACGTTTATCGGCGGCGGAGGACGTAATTTTGGTTGTTGTTGCTTTTCTTGCATCTCCTTGCGCTTTTCGTCTTTTTGTGGTTCGACTTCCGGTGAGGAACCAGCTTTGCGTTTTTTGCTAGGTCGTTTCTTTTCGACCCAATTCGTTTCGCGTGTTAGCTCTTCTTCATCCGTTTGGTATTTGCGACTAGGTGAGCGATGTGGGCTAACTGTATTTTCTTTTTGTAGGTACGTGTTTTTTAGGGCATTATTTTCTTGCCTGAGTAAATTTACCTCTTTCTTGAGCTCACGATAGAGTAGCTCCATTTCGCTAAGCTTGGTACGGAGTACGTCGTTTTCCTCCTCAATGCTTTTAGATTTCGCTGAGTCCCGTTTTTCACGCGTTTGTGCTTCCGGCGGACTTCTTTTTCCGGAGACGTTCGATCTTGTTGATGGAGATCGAGATACCCTTGTACTTTTTGAGAAGGGATTTATAAGGTGCAATAAGTGGCTCTCCCCAGAATCCGTAGAGCCGACCTCCGAAGAGGGTGGATTTTCCAGTTTACCTGGACTGCCACCTGGGGTATTAAAATCTTTTGTTTTGTTCATTGTATATTTTTTGTATACGCCATACTCGGTATACGGAGGGTGGATTTTAGTCGCCTCTTACGACAGGCATGCCTACCTCGGGTATATTCTAACCCCTACCCGAAGGGGTTAAATACAAGTGTTGGGCAACAAATACAAGTGTTGGGCAACAAATACAAGTGTTGGGTTACAAATACAAGTGTTGGGTTACAAATACAAGTGTTGGGTTACAAATACAAGTGTTGGGTTACAAATACACGCAGCGGAAGCAATTGAAGGTGAAAGATGGCGATACGACACCAAGGAATACTGCGCAGTAGTGACGCTAGATGTCAAAAACGCGTTTAATTCGGCAGACTGGCCCACTATAAGAAGATCTCTTGCTAGGATGGATACACCATCTTACTTGCTGCAGATAATGGCGAGCTACTTTACCAACAGGAAACTGAGGTATGATACCGACGAAGGAGTGAAGTACTACGATGTTACAGCTGGGGTCCCGCAAGGATCGGTGCTGGGCCCATTACTATGGAACATAATGTACGACGGAGTTTTACGACTACCACTGCCACTACTATAAATTTCACATCTTAAACCTGTTTTTATGTACTGCCCTGTTCTAATATACCGACCGGTTTTATATATACCGACCTGTTTTTTATATACCGACCCAGTTATTATATACCGCCCTATTTTTTCTATCCCCCACCGGTTATTATATACCGCTCCGGTTATTATATACCGCCCCGGTTATTATATACCGCCCTGGTTTTTATATACCGACCCATTTATTTGGAACGGACCTAAATCAATTAACCCTGCAGTCGTCGCGCACCAAAAAGTCACACCAGCCGTCGCGCGGATTACATATGTAATCCATTTTAAAATTAAAGTAAAACCCGTATGCTTTAATTTTTTCAAATTTATTTTGCTGCAAAATGCAATTACATATTACTTAAAGATAAAAAACATAAATTATTACTTCATAATACAAAGAAAAAAAAAAAAAAAAATTAAAAAAATAAAAATTTCGGATTTCTTGTAGAAAAAAAGGAACTTTAGTTTCAAATTCAGGTCTGTTCTTAAATAAACTAAAAATCTATAAACTAATTACTTGTTTCCAAGCATGATGAACACATGTACTTGGAATGGTCAGGACAAACGAATTTTTGACATGCGGTACATGATCGGCGAGTGCTTTTATTGCGTGCTCTTCCGCATTCATAGCAGCGACCCAAAGAACTACTTCGTGGTGATGCTGAGCTTGACGGCAGAATATTTGCTTGAGGAATGTCTAGAAAGTCTTTTATCTTGAATGCTAGAGCCCTAGGCAATGATTTCTGTTGTATTCGACGGTGAGCAAGTGGTTTCATCCATGCTAAGGAAAGGGAAATGAGAAATTCCCGGCGAATAATATTTTCAAAGTTTTTGTTCGCTGAATATATGCATAGAGCATTTAGAGCACTTAGATTGAGTAAATCATGAAACACAGTTACAGGCCATCGTCTTGAATTCCTAGACACGTCCTAGAGCGAACACATTTTGTCCACCAGATCCACGCCGTTTTTTGTGCGGTTGTAATACGTGATCATTTCAGGCTTTCGTTTCTCTCCTGCGCTGTCATCTATTACCGCTTCGTTATGCATCGTGGACAAAATAAGCACCACTTTATTTGGTTTTGCCACATAGGATACCAGTGTACATGGGCTGTGAAAACCAAATTTTGAACTGTACAAAGGATGTCCTCTGGCTACTCGAAACTCTTTTGGAACTTCTCTTTTATCTCTCCTTACGATAGCAACCATCGTTGTTTGGTTTTCGAAAAGCTCTTTGGCAACATTGAGTGATGAAAACCAATTATCCATAGTGATGTTTAGGTTCTTACCCAAAATAGGACGTGTTAGTCTCTTCACTACTTCAGAACGTTCATTACTTTGGTTGAAAGGTCCTTCAGGCTGTTTGCCTGGATAAATCTCCAAATTGTATGTATATGGATAGTGAACGTCGACAAGTGCAAATACTTTCACACCATATTTCGCAGGTTTGCTAGGAATGTATTGCTTGAATGAACAGCGTCCTCTAAAGGCAAGCAGCTGTTCATCTAATGTCATCTCGGCGCTTGGAATAAAATATTGTTGAGAATTCGTGATGAACAAATCTAAGATTTCCCGTATTGGGGCCAATTTGTCAATTTTAGCACGAACACTGCGGTCACGAATATCATCGAAGCGTAAATGTCTGAGCAGAAATTCAAATCGAATCGTGAGGACATCGTCAAGTAAATTGCCTCAACACCAGTATGATTTTTGTGATCAAAAATCTGATCGCAGCTTGTTCTTCCTAATTTCAAAGCACCAGCCATATAGAGGATACCGAAAAATGCCTTCAATTCGACATCATCCGTCAACTTAGCATCCTTTACTCTTCCGTATTTATCTATGGCATTCTCTATTTTTATATTAGTATATTTGACAATGAGATCAATCATGGTAACATCTAGGTATAGAGATAAACAGTCTTCAATTGTCGTTTTCAGTCTAGCCACTCCTTTGGGTCCAGGAGGCACAAAAACTATATTGTGTCTTCGAGTCCTTCCTCTATATGGTGGTATAGTCTTTGACCAGCGAGTATTATCCACACCAACATAAAATGCATTGCCTCTCCTTTGTCCTGATTCCTCGTCGTCGGTAATTTCCCCGTCCGTCATTTCATCCTCCTGCTCAGATTCAGTTTCATGGTTTGGTTCCTCAAGAATATCTTCTTCATCATTCGAGGTTGAATCATCGTTGTCAAAATCTCGTCTATTTACATTGCCTTCGTTGAGCCAAGCACTGATCTGATCATCCCGTATTTGATCCATGATGTTCCTAAAAAACCATATTTATATAAAATATACACAGAGAATGTAAATTTATGTCATCTAAATTAATACTCAAGTATATTACTTCATAAAAAACATATACATGAGCAATGACATTATGTAATAACTCGAAATTATGAAAAATCAAAAAAAAAAACAGTTTGACAAAAATACTTACATCAGTCGTCGCGCGGATTACAATAGTATTCCACTTAATTTCACAATGCTCTCGTGACACAACCGCACACGACCGGGACTCGCGATTCACTGAGCGCACGCGCAAACTATTTAACTGTAAGTACTAAAAGAGACAAAAAATAATTACCACTAGTTTTCCGGGAATTCTCAATTTTGCATTGGTGGATTACAATAGTAATCCGCGCGACGACTGCAGGGTTAAAGAAACCATTGCTTTAAAAAACTGCTCAGTCATTAATCATCTTTGGAACCGAATGGATCGCAACTGCCCTATTTAATTGAAATCGACCTGTTTCACAAATATGGAACTCAATGAAGATTTACTTAAAGACCTTATAAAAACGAGAAAAGCTTTGCGGAGAAAATATAAGCTTCTCAAAACTGGGCAAATCATGAAGGAAAGGGAATTTGCAAATACTTTTAGGCCAATAGTTGATCCCTTAAAAGAAATTGTGAAAAATGTCAAAAGTCGAGATACTGTTGAGTACGATATAATGACTAAAACAAAGCCTCGACGAAAATTACAATTCCAAAGTCCACCAAAAGAAAAACTTGCTCTGGTTTTGACTCTTCATATCCTGAGTCAAAGATTCAACCAACGATGGATGATAAAGATTTTTCATTTAGAACACCGAAAATTTCGATATAGACAAAATTGATCAAAGTACGCCTGCCAACAGACCAACGCCATCAGAAGCTGATAATCTTGATCAAAGTACACCTGTCAATAGATCATCGCCATCAGAATCAAATCTGGATAAGATCTATGGTCCGCATTTCGATGTACAATCAGATTCAACAAAGTTGGGCAGATCAAGTTTTGTAATTAACGAGCAAAAGAATCTTGTTATTGATGATGAAATCTTCCCTGGAACAGAGGGCCTCTATGAATTAGAAAAGAACGATATACCAATGAAGACTTGGATGAATATCTTAAAATTCTACAAAAAACCAAGGTACACTTAAAAAATTATAATGGCAACTCACAGGTTAAAGGTAATGGAGGTTATAAGTATAAACATGTTATGCGGCCTTTATTACAACACCTTACGCAAAGGGTTATAAAGAAAATTGGAAAAACATACAATAATAATTCATCAGATATGAGCTATTCTAATAATCCCGTTAAATATGTGTACTGGAATGACCCCAATGAGCTCGTTGAAAGACTAAGACTTTTAATTGGATCTCAAAATGCTGGCAATAATAATCATCAAAATGAGGTAAACTCAATTGTGGAAGAGCTACGGGAAGCAGATATCATATATTAACATCAGTTCTTAAAAAACACATTGTCAAAAGTAAAATTAGCGTTAAGAATTTATGTTTATCTATTGGAAAAGTTTTTAAGTGGATACAAATAAAATAAAAAACTTCTTTTAGAATATGAATTTGTGTTTTATAACATATCATTTGTTTTCAGATTTAAAATCGGTCAGTTTTTCTGCTCTGGGCTTGTACGTTTTATTTTCACAATGGTGATTACTCGATAAAATTTGTAATTTCAGCATTAAGTACTGCTTCCTTGACTATCTGCTTTTAGGTAAGTGCGTCATGAAGAGATTCTGGATAATCTAAATCTACTTCTAATACATACATATTTTCTCAATTATCATCTAGCACTTTTATATAGACAGTTGTTAACTTTTCCAAATTTGTCCACTCAAATGCTTTAAATATACAGTATATTGCGTAGGTTTATCACCGATCAAATGAAGAAATTAATTCATTATTTGACTTTGAATATTTGTGACTGCATTGCGTTAACCTTCTTACTGAAGGAAATCACTAGACAATGCTTTAGTTGCCATTAAAGAATCCCTTAGGAACATAATCTTTCTTAGAACATTCCTCATTAGTTAATTTATTTAAAAATTCTATACGTAAGAGATAATTCATTTAATTTATCCCACGAGCTTAAATAATCATAAGGAAACACGTCCCGTCTTTTGATTAAGTCTATGCTTTGATAATTGCAAAAAACGAGACTTTGCATTAATCATCTTTTACTTCTTAACAGCCCCTAAATCACCCCCCACTTCACCTGTTTGTTTCAATATTTTTAGCTCTGCTCTGATAAAACATCAACTATTGTACGTCACCTCTTTATTTATTTATCTCCTTTAAAGAGCTAAACTACCTCAATATTCTATATCTCACATTAAAATTACTAACTCAAGTCTGGTGTTTAAGAATAAACAATCAGTTTGATTCACAGAGTCCAGATTTTTTATTCCTTCCTTATAGGTATCATCCTCTTTAGTCATATCATACATTTATTTCTTTCATTTTTTCTCTACCGAACAGCAAACAAATCAATTTGACTCACATAGTCCAGATTTTTTTTTTCTTATGTCATCCTCTTTACTCACATCATACTCTTTTCTTTATGGAACAGCAACAACAACAGCATTTGTAGTGCACAGCATTTGCTATGGGATAAACATTTACTAACTCAGGGTCAGCATTCAAGAACAAACAGTCCAGAACTTTTCTCAAATTCTTATCACCCCCAGCCACTGTAACATCCATGTAGCCAGACCTTCTCACTCTAGCAAATGATCAATGGCCTAGCTATTTACTGCCAATTAAATCAAATTAATCTCTGAAATATGATCGTACACATACACAGAGATCAATTGAAATAAACATAATAAAAAATCTCCTCTAAGCAATCACAACCCATCTGTGGACTTCGATATCCATTTCCTGGAATTAGTCTATTTCGCCAATCCAACCAATTTAAGCTCCAACCCCCGATGACGTCACGCACACGCAGATCAATAGAAATAAAATTCCATTTTTTTTTCTACCGAATAGCAAACAAATCAATTTGACTCACATAGTCCAGATTTTTGTTTCCCTTATGTCATCCTCTTTACTCATATTATACTTTTTTTACGGAACAGCAACAGATAAACAATTATACTGCACAGTATTTCCTATGGGATAAACATTTACTAACTCAAGGGCAGCATTCAAGAATAAACACACAGCTATGAATCTGCCTGACTCGTAGCCCAGAACTCTTCTCAAATTCTTATACGTGTTCATAATTCCTCTATGGAATCCAAAACCTAATTCCTTTAATCAGCCCATCTCCCCTCTCACTCTCACCCCCCCCTAAACGAAAAAAAGACACATACTGATCAATAGAATTAAAAAAATAGACCCTCTAAACAATCATAACCCATCTATAGAATTTGCCAAATGATACCTCGCTCTCCACACACACTTAATGCCTCACTCCCTGACTCTGATCTTACATCTCAACCAAATTCCTGGAATCGTACGACTTCCCCACAGCCCAAACTAACAAATATGAAATATGACACCTCGGTCCCAAATTCAGATCCCAGTCCAAAGACGAAAAGTAAACAAACGTGAAATATGACACCTCGCTTCATAGACATGATTGAACGTGTTAACAATTCCTCTAAAGTCAATTCCTGGAATCAGCCAAACCAATCACACTCTCACACACACACACACATTTCCTCGTTCCCAAATTCAGATCTCAGTCCAAAGACAAAAAATAAACAAACTTGAAATATGACACCTCGCTCCGATGATGATTCCCCCACAGTTAAACACTAACAACTATGAAATATGACACCTCGCTCTTAAATTCAGATCTCAATGCAAAAACAAATAAATAAACAAATGTGAATGTGAAATATGAAAAAAAAAGACTCGCCCCAAATCTTACGTCTCACTCTAACACATTGCAGCGAATAACTCCTCCCCATAGCTCCTCAACTCCTCAAGAGCTCTCACTCTAACACATAGCACCGAATAGCTCCTATCTTACATCTCACTCTAACCCATTGCAGCGAATAGCTCCTCCCATAGCTCCTCAGCTCCTCAAGGGCTCTCACTCTAACACATAGCACCAAATAGCTCCTCCCATAGCTCCTCAGCTCCTCAAGGGCTCTCACTCTAACACATAGCACCAAATAGCTCCTCCCATAGCTCCTCAGCACCTCAAGGGCTCTCGCTGAAGTAGTACATATAGATACTTGGACAATTAAAGGCTAGAGATTCTTGACTAGTATAGATCGATTTTCTAAGCATGCTGCGATATTTGACTTGAACGATGGGAATTTAATAACCATTAGAGAAGCTTTGAAAAATAGACATTCTATATTAGGAAAACCAAAAATGTACATTTGCGATAATGAATTTGATGGGGTTATCTTAAAAGAATTTTTGAATAGGGAACAGATTGAACTACACCTGACTAAACCAAATAGCCACACTGGTAACGCCGACATCGAACGACTCCACAGCACATTAAACGAACAAATTGGAATTATGGGAGTAAGCCCCGACTTTAATGAGATAAATATGAAGGATAAATGTTTTAAAGCAGTCGAATTTTAAAATAAATCAATACACTCAATAACAAAAGAAAGACCTATTGACTTCATTTTGGGTAATCTTAAGTCAGCTAAGCAAACTGTACGAGAAAGGTTAGAAATAGAGAAACATAAAAGAATAAGTAAACTTAATATAGGAAGACAAACCGAACCAAGTACGAAAGAAGAAAAGGTGTTGATAAAAAATTACAAAGCTCTAAAGTATAAATACAATGACAGTCGCAATTTACACCCTATAAATATTAAGAGGAAATATATATACTTTTCAGATCAAAATAACCCTAATGTTAGTGCTTTCGTTACTGATAACTGCTAAAGGCGGAATCCAGATGGAGAAGTTGGATGGACAAAGTGGGTACAAAACAATTAAACTTGAGGATACACAAATAATAGGGAGCTTCGATACTATTTTACACACTATTAACCTAAATGAAGTAAGGAACTTAATATACCAGATATAATTAGATGTAGCAACAATATTTGGAAAAGATAATAGATTAAAAATATTAACTAAAGAACTTAATGACTTAAACCATACTTATTATACACTGATCCCACATAGATACAAAAGAAGTTTGATTAACATAGGGGGTACCGTAATGAAGTGGCTTTACGGCACCATGGATAGTGAGGATAGAAAGAATATAGAAGAGCATCTCAATATTATAGATGCTAATAATCATAATTTAATTGAAAACTCCAATAAGCAGGTACAGATCAATAATATTACTAACCAAAATATACAAAACCTGAAAAATTCAATAGTAGAGGACAGACAACGTATTTTAGGACTTCTTAACGACATGAGCAAGCAAGATAAGAGCTACATTAAAGACATTTATTTAAATCAGCAACTGATCAGGATAAGAATATTAAGGGACGAACTAGAAAAAATTCAAAACAATATACAGGGTGTCCGCCGGGAACGTATACTACTTTGTTTTGCCGCCATTTTGGTAAACATTAGTCTTGACAGTTCATATTTGGCAGTCGTGAAGTAGACACGTGGCAAATTTATTATGGAAAAATATTCGATAAACCAACGTGTTTTAATCGTTAAAACATTTTATCAAAATCAATCATCGATTACTGTGACGATGAGAAAGTTACGTGAAATTTTTGGGAGAAACAACGTGCCAACAAAACGCACTATTTATCGTGTAGTAAATGATTTCGAAGAAAGAGGGTCTGTAGGTGATAGGCCCAAGCATGGGCCACAACGTACTGCAAGATCGGCTGAAAACATTACTGATGTTTAAGGAAGTGTTCAAAACAATCCATCAACCTCAATTCGACGCCGTGCTCAGGAGCTTGGTCTTCAAAGAACATGATTGAAAACTTTTTAACGCCACAAATGCATGCTTTGGGCTTGATTAACATGATATTTGATATTTTAATATTTATTGGATAAAGTAAAATTTCACATTAAGATTAATCTTATATTCTGTGATTGGCTTAAGAAAAACAATTTAAGATACATACAATAATCGGTATTTACTTATAAATGAATTTTGGTTTCGAGTTTGCAAATTTAAGAAGAGGAAAAATTAGATTCAAATTATCGTATAAAGTTCTAAGTTTACAATATTTAATGCTGAAAATTTAGCAAGTCTTATCATCTAATCTTATGCAATCCTAGCGAAGTATTTATAAAGATCAGTTTTAAATGTGTTTGCGTTTGTGATTCTCCTAAGGTGTGCGGGTAATGAGTTCCACTGGCGTGTGACATGGACAAAAAATGTACGTTCGGATTGTAAACAGGTAAACCTCGGTTGTATTAAAACGGTTGTTCTTTGGGAGTGAGAACGATTAAGCCTGTTGTACAAATAGTCAGGTTGATGTGATTGCATGATGCCATAAAGTAATATCAGTGATCTAAATGTAACTAGATCATCAAATCTCAAACCTGTTATTTGCCTGGAGTAAGCAGATATATGGTCGAAATATTTTTTATTAAATACATATCGAGCTAAGTTATTGTAAATTAAGTTCAGTTTCCGCTTAGTGTTGTAATCAACACTACAAAACACTTCACAGCAGTACGTGAGGATAGGCAAGAGTAAAGATTTTACGAGTAGCATTTTGGTAGCGGTTGGAATAGATTTTTGAGTACGCCAAAGCAATCGAAGACCATTATAGACTTTTCCAACTGTTGTTGCTATGTGATCTGTCCAGGTTAGATTTTCATTAAAGACGAGACCCAAGTTTTTTGCAGTATGGAGGTATTTTATTGCTGATATTCCTAGTATTAGGGGTGTAAAGCTGGAGGTGTCTAAACGATGTTTGTATATGCATAATGTTTTTGACTTCCCAGGATTTAAGGACAGGTTGTGCTTAAGTGCCCACTGTTGAATAACTTTTAAATCCTCATTAATTTCACCTAATGCACTTGCAATATTAGTCAACGGGCAACTCCGGTATAACTGGACATCATCAGCAAACATGTGAACTGAACAACGTCTGACCAATCCAGGAAGTTCATTCACATACAAAGAGAACAATAGTGGGCCAAGGACAGAACCCTGGGGTACACCTGCTGTTATCTTAAGAAATGAAAACAATCTATCGCCCACTGCCACACATTGCTGACGGCCAGTTAAGTAGGAGTACAATAGTCTTACTGCAGATTTAGAGAGTCCAAAGTTATTTGACAGCTTTTTGCAGAGTACAAGGCGGTCTACAGTGTCAAATGCTTTAGAGAAATCAAGCAGTGTTAAAAATGTACAACATCTATTATCCATAGCTTTACGAATGTCATCGACAACAAGCAACAAGGCAGTTTTGCAACTTCTTTTTGAACGATAAGCAGACTGGGCGGAGCTTAAAAGATTGTTCGTAGAAAGGTACCCTTGTAGTTGCTTAAGCATGGCTTTTTTGAACACTTTCGATAAGAACGGCAAGATGGATATAGGTCGGTATTCTGTGTTTACCCCATTTTGGGATTTAGGTATTGGAAGTATTTTGGCTTTTTTCCATAAAAGAGGGTACTCGCAAGTAGTAAGTATGTTGTTGAATATATAGGTGAGGTATTTCAAAATACTCGGAAGGAGAAGCTTCAAGAACTTAGGGTTTATGTCATCCAATCCTGTAGCATTTGACTTGACAGATAGAATTGCCTCAACTATGTGTTCATCCGTTAGATTTTCGAATCTAAAGTTTTGTTCACTATCATCATCATCTGTTCCTATTTGCTAAGATACTTGAGATTCAGAGTTAGTTTCCGTTAATGGTACTCCAACAGAGACAAACTGCGTGTTAAGCATATCGCAATCTACATCGCCAGCTACTCCGTTTTGCTGTTTCCCATTACCTAGTTTACGTAACTTTTTCCAAATATCTTTCCCGGACTGATTGCTAGGGCAGAGAAAAGTCTCGTAGTAGGCTTGCTTCGCATTTTGGATACGAAAAACAACCAAATTACGTAATGATCGATATATTTCATAAAGCTCCTGTAGTTTATAACGTTTCCAACGAGTATATGCGCAATCCCGTTGTTGGATTAAATTAAGAATTTGATTGCTAAACCAAGGAGGAGAACTAGATTTTATAATTTTTGATTTTAACGGAACGTATTGATCGAAGAGCATTTTTATATTGTGTTGCAAAAAAGATACTTGTTGCTCAACCGAAGACATAAAGTAAATTTGCTCCCAATCGACATTACCAATGTCGGTTACTAAATTTTCGCAGTCTATATTTTTGAAATTTCTAAAAATAATTAGATTCTGTTCTTCACCTTTTGGTATGTCATACGTCAAAAATATAAGATCATGCTTTGAAAAACCTGGGGCTGATAACTGATTGTAGAATACGGCTTTACCGATATCACCCACAAAGAAAACATCTAGAAGAGTTTCAGCTTCTTTTGTGAAGTGAGTTGGTGTCCGCAAATTTACTGGTCGTAAACTTAGACTCCTGAAACTATCAACTAACTTAGCTGAAGTGGCGGTACTAAGCAAATCACAGTTGAGGTCACCACATATGATGACATTGGAGACAGAACATGAAATTTCCTCTAAAATGTTTATTATCGGCGTAGCGTCAATCAACAAGACGGTGCCACATCGCATACAGCCAGGATTACAATGGAATTACTGCGAGACCTCTTTCCACAACAAGTTATTTAAAAAAATGGTGATGTTGATTGGCCTCCACGGTCGCCTGATTTGACTGCTCCTGACTTCTTTTTGTGGGGATATCTGAAAAGCAAGGTTTATGCAAACAAACCAGAAACGCTTGAGCAACTCAAACAAAATATTCGTGATGAAATTAATGAAATACCACGTGAAATGTGTGAGAATGTAATGAAAAATGTGCTCAAAAGGGCTCGCATTTGTGAGACTAGCAGTGGCGGACATTTACCTGATATTGTATTCCATACATAATTGCCAACATTAAATAAAACATTTATCATTATAAGATCCATTCTCTTTCATTTAATCAAAAATTATAAACAAACAAAGTAGTATACCTTCCCGGCAGACACCCTGTACTTAATATAAGAATGGGCCACATGACTAGCAACATACTTACGAACGAAGAGGTAGATAAATATGACATAGATTTAGTAAAACTGGAAAATATAAAATTAGCACTTCGGAAATTTAAAGATACATTAGCGTTTATAGTAAAAATGTCTAAGGCAGTTCGAAATATAAAAAGTACATTGTAGCCGCATTAACGGATAACTCGTATGAAGAGTTAGATATAGAGACACAAACCTTTGTTAAATTTAGAAACACGTATTACCAATTAGAAAACGATATATATTTGAAAAATTTAAAAATAGTAGAAAGTTGCATACGTAGTTTATTTGAAGAATAAAAACTCTGTAATAAAAGAAAAAATGTTAAAAATACAACAATTGAACTAGATACAGGAGTATATTTACTCAAAAACAATAAAAATGTACAATTAGATAATTCATGCAATAATCAAAAATATATGCTAAATGGAAACTACTTGATCAAATTTTATGATTGTAATGTGAAACTTAATGAATTAGAACTGGAAAATAATGTAAAGATATTTAAACAATACATAACCATCCCTAATTATGGAAATATATCATACACAAATGTAACACTGTCCCTAGAAGAAATACAGCTGATTCAATACGCAAACACTGAGATTACACAGCTAAAATTTCAAAAGAAAATGCATATAATAAGTTTTGTTATAACTATTGTTATTATTCTTATAATTATTTGTATTGTAGTAAGATTTTTCATAAAAAGATATGACAATTTAAAACAAAACATTGAAATAAAAATTTCAAGCCCAGAGAGCTCGAAACTTAAGAAGGGGGGAGTAACGTCAACACTTCCACAGTTCTAAGAATATGTAGTACATCTCAAAATTGCATCTATCTCGTCACCTGATCCCGTCTGGGCAGAACGTGACATTTGCAATGTTCTGCAGGTGTCCATAATGTACTCATTATTACACTTATGCTAAGACATTAATAAATAGAGATAAGAAAGAAAAATAAAGTCTCAGTTGTAAAACTCATGTCGTCGTCGTTTCATTTCATCTTTCTTTAAACATAAATCTTGCGCGTATCTGCTTCTTCCTGAGAACTGGCTAACTCTTCTGCTAACTGCTTCTCGAAAACTTGACCTTTTTCATTCTTAAATAAGAAACACCCATAGCCATTTGTTACGAAAATGTTTTTTTCTTCGATAACAGAGCAATACTCCCTTTCGCACCACTCCTCGGCAAAAAATAAAACTCAAGCTACCTACTTATCAATTTTCTAAGTAAGCATTAAGTATAAAACATTACTTGGTGGAGAGCCCGAGTTTAGTTTGCTCGACTGCTTTGTTTTACATATAATACTGTTAATTACATTGCTCTCAGTAATAATAGTGAGTCAACTTCATATTCATACAAAATGCATCGTCTGTCCATTGCTTTTCTGTTTGCAAGATCAAAATTAGAGATTCGATGTGCCAATCAATTGAGAGTTTGAGAAAATCAAGTATAAGTACCGGTGCTGAAAGCTGTCTATCTATTTAAAAACTTTATTTCAAGCATACTTTGAGCACGTCTTGCAGACATAAGGCCGCGTGCAAAACGTCTTGGACCACCATATTTGTAATCAGGGCCCGAAACTCTACATTTTCAAATGATGATAAAGTTGCTATACCAATTATTTGTATTGTACTTTCGAAAAAACTGCATTTTTGATGTAGTATTACTCACCATCGCCCCCACTAGAGCCTGCAAGACGGTAACACTTAAATATAGAAACTTCAGAACAATCTTATAATACTTATTATTTTTTGTTATCAATCACACCCAAAAATTACTGTGGGCTCTTTGTCTATTACAGTAATGATGTTGAAAAATTTTACGAGAAGGTAAAAAGAAGGGTTTCAAAGCCAGAACAGAAGCCGGCAGGGACGAAAATGGCACTATAGTAGTAGAATCGCAGTCGGTGTTGAGGATATGGAAGGAACACTTCTGCAGACTGTTAAACGACGATGATGACCATTATTCCAGTACTCCCAAAGGGAGTAGTCTCTGATTTGTCAACTGTTAAGTTACAAAGGTATTTATTTAAAGATCTTATTTTAAATTCACCGATTTTTAAGTTTGTTATTTAATCTATTAAATATAGTTTTGTCGCCAGGATATCTTGTCATTTGTCATTTCTGTGTATTATCTTTTGCTGCCTGTTGTATATCGGCAATGAATTGTTCCACTTCGATGTCAATATGGTTTGTTGTAACCAATGGAGATCTAGTAGATCGAGTAGTTCTTTAAATTTACACCAGTTCGTTCGTTTGTTGGTAAGTCTTACGTTTTAATCTGTTCTATTGACATGCCGTTGACCGTTAGGATTACGGGTGTACGATCCGACGACAGATAATAACTACTTTCAACTTTTACTTCTTTTCTATTGATTCCCTTGGTTATGAAGAAGTCAATAAGATCTGGTAGTTTCGCTGGGTCAGATGGCCAATTAGTGGGCGAGCCAGTCGAAATAAAATCGCAGTAAAAATTTCGCCCTGCTTTGTAAACCTTCCTGCCTTTTCACGTTATTAATCTTGACCCCCAGTAAGTGTGTTTTGCATTGAAGTCACCTCCAATGATAACGATGTTGCCTAGAATTTGAAAAAGTTCTTTAAGATCTTCCTCTGTAGGCTTGGGTGGGGAATCCTTGGGTGGCAGTATATGTCAGCTATTTTAAATACCAATAAATCAAATAAAGTGCTTTAAACTTATTAAACGAGATGCTATCCATTCAGATCTAAAGTTTTTTAATTTCAAAATAAGCGTACCAGCTAATAAATTAAGTGCAGCAATGGATCCAGCAGTGTGGCCTCTCTCTGTGCGAATTAAGAAATTTGTCTCTCAGAGAAAAAACGAAGTGACAACAACACCAACAGAGTTAACCTAAAACCGTTTATTCCAGTTGCCTCTTCGTCTTATTCTAAAGAGTCATCGAACTTTCTGATCTATTACCAAAACACTGGTAGCATTCGTGGAAGATTAAATCAACTGCATCTTCATACTTCTTCTTCCCAATATGATGTCATAACTTTGACGGAAACCTGGCTCTCGGGCGACAGATATAATGCTGATTTTTGTGACATAAACAAATTCTCTGTTTTTCGCAAAGACCGAGATTTTTTTAAAACAAAAAAAACCACTGGTGGAGGTGTGCTGATCTTAGTGCGCTCTTCACTTTGTTGCTATCAACTGGATTTGCGGTCTTCTTCTTCCCCTTCATCTTCTGATTTCGATGTTGATCAGCTTGCAGTACGACTATCGTTCAAATTATGTGATATTTTTATCGTATTAAGCTATATACCACCAGGTAGTCCACTAGATTTGTATAAATTGCATGTATCAAATTGTAGTTATTTTCTTAATCAATTGAAAAAGTAACCAGCATATAATTATACTAGGGGATTTTAATTTACCTAATATTAACTGGGTGTTTGATGCTGATGAAAAATGTCTGTTTCCTTTTTATGTAAATACTGATATTGATTGTGAAGTATGTGATTCTTTTGCTGAACATGATCTTATTCAAATAAATAATTATTCTAACGCTTTTGATAATATTCTAAACCTTATTTTTGTCGATAGAGAACTTTGTACTAATGTTAAAAAAAGTTATTTTCCTATATATGACAATTCAATTTTTCATACTGCTCTGTGTATTCAATTTAGTATTTATGAATATTTCAAACCATTTTATGATAAGCCCACTAAATATGATTACAAGAAAGGTAACTTTAGTGAAATGAATAACTTTATTAATGTGGTTTCCTGGGGTCATATTTTCTCTAATTATAACTTGACGGTATCTTATACTATTTTACTGGATAGATTAAAGGAAGCAATTGATTTATTCGTTCCTATAGTTCCCGTTTCTAATGGTAAGCCACCTTGGTATAATAGAGTATTAACTAATCTCCAAAACAAGAAAAACAAAACTTACAAAGTATTTCGGAAGTCCAACAATAATTTAGTTTTACTAAAGAATTATAAACGTATTCAAAAAGAATTCGATACCCTGAACAAATTTTTATATAAAGAATATCTGCTTCGTGCGGAATCATTTTGGAAGTACATAAATAGTTTAAAAAGATCCAATAGAATTAATTCAATCAACATCGGTAGCTTATGCTTAAGCAACTCAGATGTAGAGATTGCCCTGGGAAATTTAAATCTTGATAGCATCGCTGGGCCAGATGGCATTTCTCCAATTGTATTAAAATGCTGCGCTGCAGCTCTTTCGAGACCATTAACGCCGTTATTTAATGTTTCTCTTGAAAAGGGTATTTTTTTGAACGACTGGAAAATTTCTTATATTGTTCCCATACATAAATCCGGACCTAAGCAACTAGTTACTGACTATCGTCCCATCAGTAAATTATCAACTATTCCAAAAACTTTTGAAAAAATTGTTTATAACAAATTGTCATCTATTCTTAAAGAAACGATTTCACAGTCACAACATGGTTTCGTAATTGGTAGGTCAACTACAACCAACTTAGCGATTTTTTGTAATTATGTGACAAAATGTCTTGAAAACGGATACCAATGCGATGTTATTTACACTGATTTTTCTAAAGCGTTCGATAGGGTTGACCATCAAATACTTCTAAGTAAAGTTAAAGCACTTGGTTTCCATTCCAATATTTTAAAATGGCTTGAATCTTATCTACAAGATCGTACCCAATTGGTACGAATTAATAATATTTTATCAACTCCAATACCTGTTACCTCCGGAGTACTGCAGGGCAGTCATTTGGGACCTCTCCTCTTTCTGCTGCTGGTTAATGATATTCCTGATTCCATAAAGCATTCAACCTGCCTAATGTTTGCAGATGATATTAAAATTTTCCGGTGTATAAAGTCCTCAGCTGATTGTTTCTTACTGCAAGAGGATCTGTTCAATCTACATGAATGGTGTG
Organism: Brachypalpus laphriformis; assembly: GCA_945910035.1. Lineage (NCBI taxonomy): Eukaryota > Metazoa > Arthropoda > Insecta > Diptera > Syrphidae > Brachypalpus > Brachypalpus laphriformis. The sequence goes on along the minus strand of OX246754.1, from coordinate 193,085,973 downwards.
CAAATAACCAATTGTTTCTAAATATAGCTAAATGCCAATCTTTATCTTTCAGTCGTAATCTCTCACCTATGGAATTTATTTATGAAATAGATAACATGCCCCTTCATAGAGTTACTGGAAAAAAAGATCTTGGAGTGGTATTTGATTCTAAGCTCTGCTTCACATTACATATTGATTTTATTGTGGCTAAAGCTAATTGTATGATGGGATTTGTTTTGCGGAACTCCAAAGAATTTAGAAATCCGTTCACCCTAAGATCCCTTTTTTCGCTTTTGTTAGATCATCCCTTGAATATTGCTGCTTAATCTGGAGTCCGTTTTATAATACTCATTCCATTAGGATCGAAAAAATTCAAAAACGTTTTACAAGACGTTTTATTTATAAGCTAAATTGATATATAAATCTGCCTTCTTATAGCGTCATATGCCAACTAATTGGCATTCAACCTCTTGAATTACGACGTAAGTTTTTCGCCATTATTTTTATTAGGGATATATTAACGTCTCGAATCCCCTTCTGTTATCTTTAATTAATATTTATGCTCCCACACGAAATTTGTGCGTATGAACTATACGAATCACTACATAGAGTAAACTATGGTCTTAATGAACCTTTAACACGTTGCATTAGAGAAGCCAATTCGATTTGTGATCATATTGACTTTTATAATCACCGCAGTCTCAATGCTTTCAAAAGACATGTTATATTCATTTTGAGTTCATCCGTCTGATGTCTAACTATTTCTAATGTTCATTTGATAATTCTTTATATTTATTTTTTTTTTTCTGTAGTCTATAAGATAATATATGTTTTTTGTATTCTCTGATTGATGTTAAATAAATAAATAAATTCCTTCTTCTTAGTCAACATTTTTATTGCAGCTACTTGGATGGTTTGTTTTGCTATTTTTGGCAATTCGTAAGGTTTCAAAATACTTTTTACAATCACAGCACTACCTCCCCTGGCACTGTCAGCTGGATGGGGAGAGTAGTAACGGAGGTACCCAGGAATCTTAATCTTTGTTCCCTATTTGCAGTGGGTTTTAGAAATCAGACAAACATTAATATCTTCATTGCATAGAAATACCTGAAATTCAGAGATATGTTGGAGTAATCCGTTTCCAGGTTGTGACTTTCAGATGTTTAATCATTATTATTTTGTTGGTTTTTTCCTGTGGAAACTTCTTTGCTTAGTAGCTTAATTATTTATCTTGATTATCCAATCTTTGAATAATAGTAAAAAACTATTACTGCTTTACTGAAATTTCTTCTCTTTACGTGTATTTTTCACAATTTGGGAATACGATTTTTTTTTTTTTTTTTGGTTGCGCCTGGAGGTGCAGGAATCTTCAAAAGATACCAATGGTCCGTACAATTGGTTATGGCCGATTCATATATCTGACAATGCCATCAGTGCTAGTCAGTATATGCCTACGGGCTAAACCTCACCCCCTCAGAGAGGCACTATGAGAATAGGCTGCGCGTACTCATAGTAGTAGGAAATTCGTTCCTCTCATTTTTTCATTTTTGTGATGACTACGACTAAGTTGCCTTAACTAGTAGTTTACGCTTCTGTAGTGTTAATCGCGTTAGGTAGGTAGCTTTCCAGTGAAGGCACCTACTAATACCGTCATTACATGCGGTTTTTCCTTACGGCGCTAGGTCGAAAGGTCTTGTTCTTTGTAGTCGGCGCTCAAGGCTTGTCACGTCCATAGTACGGATTATTTCATTATTGCGATGAACACGAAGACGGGTACGAAGTTTGCGAGCAAAGTTTGTTACTTCGTCCCTCACGGTAGCAATTCCTAGATCTCTGTGAATATCACTATTTCTTATATACCAATGAGCATTCACGATTGCTCTTAGCATTTTATTTTGAAATGCTTGCAGTAGAGCCATATTGCTTGGTTTGGTACAACCCCAAAGTTGTATACCATATGTCCAAGACGGTTTTAGCACTTGCTTATACAGAAGCAGTTTGTTGTATACGCTTAACTTCGAGTATCTTCCGAGTAGCCAATACATTTCTCTAAATCCGATTTCGAACTCTTCGCGCTTCTTTTTAACGTGTGGCTTCCACTTAAGTTTTGCGTCTAGGGTCATTCCTAAACATTTTGCCTCGTTTGCGTAAGGTATTTGTACCGAGTTAATGGATATAGGTAAGTTGTTTATCTTTCTTAACGTAAAATTGACATGCGTTGATTTTGTCTCATTGAGGACTATTCGCCAGGTTTTTGTCAATTCGCATACATTGTTCAAAGCTCGTTTGAGTTTTCCCGTTGATGATTCGACTGACTCATCCGTTACGAGGATAGCCGTGTCGTCTGCGAACGTTGCTACAACGGTCCCTTCATCTTGTGGTATATCTCTTGTGTAGAGCAGGAACAGGATTGGACCGAGAACACTTCCTTGTGGAAAACCGGCGTAGATTTCTTTGAAATCCGAATATTCACTCCCGTGTCTAACACGGAAAAGTCTGTTTTCAAGATAAGATTCCAATATTCTGTACAACTTTTCCGGTAAGATTACCCTTAGCTTATACCTTAGGCCTTCGGGCCATACCTTGTCGAAGGCTTGCGATACGTCGAGAAAAGCGCTAGATCATATTTTTTTCCCTTCTAGAGCTTTTTCAATCTCGTTCGTTATTCGATACACCTGATCGATTGTGGAATGTTTGACCCGAAACCCGAATTGATGATCCGGGATCAAGTGTCTTTCTTCAATTACTGGTTGCAATCGTTTCAGCAGAAGTTTCTCGAAGACCTTAGATATTATTGGCAGAAGTGAAATGGGTCTATATGATTTCTTGTCATTAGCACATTTCCCCGGTTTCGGAACCATAACAACTTCGGCGACTTTCTATTGCCTTGGAACATATAATAGTCTTAAGGAAGCATTTATAATGCAGAGCAACTTAACCAGCACTTTTTTCGGTAGCTCTTTAAAAATTTCGCCAGTGATTAAATCATATCCCGGAGCCTTGTTATTTTTCAATTTTTTTATTGTCATTCGAAGTTCGGACAGGGATACGGTTTTTACTCTAAAGTTGTCGGGTGCCATATTATCATTCGGATCTTCGATCAACGGTTGTCCATCGAACGGCTTGAACGTTTCCTCTAAGTGATCGGCAAATAATTCTGCTTTCTCTTTGTCTTCTTTTGCCCATTCCCCGTTAGCTTTCCTAATTGGCGGCGAGTGCATTACAGGTTTCCTTATGGACTTCAAGGCTTTCCATAGAGAGTAGTTTGAATACTTATCAGCGGTCAGACCCTCGAGGTAAGTAGAAGTCTCGTGATTTTTTAGGTCCTACAGCACTTTTTTAAGCTTGTTACAAAGATGGTTCAGATAAGTTTTATCCGGTGGCGCGCGGGATTGTTGCCATCTCTTGCGCGCTCTCCTCTTTTCTCGTATGAGGTCTTCGATTTCAGGCTGGTATTTGACTTTATTGTTCCGCGCTTCTGTCTTTCGCAAAGGAGTGTTTTTCGACGCTGAGCTCTGAATGGCTTCGACGAGTTTGTCGATTTCTTCTTCTATTTCGAACGGCGTCTTTAGCGGTACATTTAAAGCAACATTTTCCTTGCAGTCTCTTCTGAAAGCGTCCCAGTTAGATTTGTTACTAGTTAACCTAGGCGGTCCTTCTTTTTTTACTAGACTTCCGCCTATTTTCAGAGTGACTGCCGAGTGAACTGAGCATAGATCATAGCATTCTTCGATTTCCGTCAAATTTTTAGTTAACCCTTTTGCGATAAAGAAGTCGACGAGGTCAGGGATTTTATTTTTGTCAGTTGGCCAATAAGTTGGCTTTCCTGTCGAAAAAAAGTTCACCCCACGTTTCATGCTGGCTTTGTACAATAATCTGCCTTTTGTCGAATTGCATCTTGATCCCCAGAAAGTGTGTTTCGCATTAAAGTCACCACCTAAGAAAAAATTAGGTCCGAGTGAGTCAAAGAGACGAACGAGGTCGTCTTCTACTAGCTTATATCCCGGAGGGAAGTAACTAGATCCGATGTTGTAGTCTAAGTGGTTTATTTTTACGGAGACTGAGCTTATTTGCATAGAATCAAATTCTATTTCTATGTTTTCGGAGTGCTTAATACAGTCTTTGATGTAAAGAGAGGACCCGCCTCTCGCATTTTCCGAAGGACGATTCGCATGGTAATCGCTGTAGACTTTTATTTTGGGTCTAAGTCCCTTTTTTAAGTGCGTTTCCGATACCAAACATATGTCAATGTTATTTTTCCGTAGAAACACTTCTACGTTAGTATCTTAAGTAGCTGTTTCATATTCATGTTTTTTTGATTGTCTCGCGAGGTTTGAACTCGAGCTTGCTCAATTTGTCAAGTATAATTTTATTAACTTTGGTTTGCTCCTCAAATTTTTCCAATATAATGGTAAATATTTGGCTAACCGGATCTGTTGTAGCTGATCTTAAGTTGTTTTCGTTTGACGCGACTTGCGCGTACGATCTCGCGTCAACCTGTGGCGGTTTTTCCGCTGCACTTGACCAGCGACGTTCTCTTGCGCAATTTGTTTATTTCCCTTTATCGGTCGCTTCGTTTTGACTGGCTTAGCGGTCTTAGGCTTATCGGTCTTACGATCTCTTAAGCTTGGGTTCGGGTGTATCGTTTTCTTGAGAGTATCGCGCTTTTTTCACAACCTCGATAGTTTGCTGGGTGCTTGCCTTTACAGTTTATGCAGGTCGCCGGATCCTGCTTATTTAAGTCACACCTTTCTGATAAGTGGTTCCCGGCACATTTTACACTTTTCGGTTCTTTTTGGCAATACGACTGGGTGTGATTGAAACCTTGACAGCGTTTGCACTGAGGTATCGATCGTGTATTCGTACGCATAGGCTCGATTTTAACTACGATATTCAAAATACTTTTAACATTGTAAATATCGTCGCTTCTATCGAAGGTTAGCATAAAGAGCGGAAGTCCATGCTTGACCAAGATTTCATTGCCTTGTTCCGTTTTCTGCCTTATCTTCTTTAAGATATTAATTGCGTCGATAATTTTCAAGCCTTTTCCTTTAAGGTCATTTATAATGTCATCTTTAGTGCACGAGGGGTGGAGACCCCTTGCTATAACACGGAGTGGTCTTTCTGATTTATTTTCGTAGGTGAACCACTGGATCTTTTCCGCGTTTAGTTTTTTCGATATTGCTCGGTAGCCGTCAGAGTCAACTACATTAATTTTCCAGTCATTGTTTCGGAATGACGTTACTTTAAATTCCGATGTCACAGTTCCCTTGAGAAGGCAATGCAATTTATTGTAGTCCGTAAAGCCGACGACGTTTATTGCAGGCGGGGGACGTAATTTGTCGTGAGTTTGTTTCTGTTTCAAGTCTTTTTCTTTGTCTTGTTTTCGTGGCTCGACTTCAGGTGAAGAACTGGCTCTTCGTTTTTTGCTGGGTCTTTTCTTTGAGACCCCATTTGTTTCGCGTGCTAGCTCTTCTTCATCCGTGTGATATTTGGGACTAGCTGCACGGGGTGGGGTAATTTCCCGTTCTCTTTGCAAAAGTGAATTCTTTAACGCCTTGTTTTCCTCTTTGAGTGATTCTACCTCTCTCTTAAGCTCTTGGTAGAGTAGATCCATTTTATTTAGCTTCATTGTTTTCTTCCTCAAAGCTATTACATTTCACTGAGTCCCGTTTCTCTTGCGCTTGCGCTTCCGGCGGACTTCTTTTTCCGGAGACATTCGGTCTTGATGGTGGAGACCGAGTTACCTTTGAATTTCTCAAAAAGGGGTTTATTAAATGCAACAATTGGCTCTCCCCAGAATCCGTAGAGCCTACCTCCGAAGAGGGTGGATTTTCCAGAGAACCTGGACTGCTACCTGGGGTACTATATCTATTTGTTTTACTCATTGCATATTATGTATACATTTTATCCCCGGTATACGAAGGGTGGATTTTAGTCCCCTCTTACGACAGGCATGCCTACCTCGGGTATATTCTGGCCCCTACCCGAAGGGGGTTATATACGATTTGTTATTCACAAGCGGCCTGTTTGTTTTAACAGCAATTAGTACTTTGTCTACTTTATTGTTTTCGATATTTACTTGTTGCTTGTTTTTATTTGTCGGTGGGTTTTGTTGGTGATTGCTAGTAACTCTGTTTTTCCTTTCTTGATATTGTACTGCAACCGGACAACCTCTGTAACTAGCTGGGTGATTTCCGTGACAATTGATAAAATATATAAAATATATTATAAAGTGAAATAAGTGTGCTGTTAAATTTATGTATCCAAAACAAAACAATACAGTAGACCAAGGACGCAAAGTGGCTAAATTCCATTGGCGTCATATTTCGCTAGGCACACAATAAAGCCATCATATTTACACCAATCCTCCAGTAACCTACAACGCTTATTCAAATTCCAACGTCAACTTAATTGGCAATTCCATATGGTTGAATTAACGGCCACAACCCTGCATATGGTACAAAACAATCCGATTTGGTTTCCAATTAGAGGCTAAACGGTCAAAAGCGCATTAATTCAATAGCTGCCAGTTGAATTGAACCCATCTATCCTCTGAAAGCAAATTTCAACGAATCTGAGTATCTCGTCACTTGACCATTATGCCTTCAGCCTTATTTATACATGAAATTTAATGGGAAGCATTCATAATTAAATTTTCTGGACCCCGTAGCCATCGATACAAATGCAACTGATTTCCATTGAACCGAATGTACAACATCAACTACAACCAAGACGGGTCCTGCGGACATTTCCACCGTTCCTGATCTGCTACTAGCCCCTAGGACATTCAATACCGTAACCTCATGCACACATGATTGACTGCGAATCCTTGTTTTCTGCCCAAATGATTGCGGCCAATTTGCCTACGGGCTAGTTTTCCTGGAAAGAACATTTGTTGGTAGAATGCCGAGAGGAAAACGTGACGATGAAATTGGAAAACATGAAATTCTTCGTAACGTATCTGTAGTGCGCTTGGGTCTGGTACGGATCCCTTTGCGCCTTACGTCACTTTTCCCTCAGCTGACTTTGTTCAATAAATAATAAAAGGGTTAGAAAAGTTTCCTTTTTGTGTATAAGTGTATGCTTTAACATAACAAAGATGGACTCTTATATAAATTAAATCGCGTATATAAAAAGAATTTCTCACACGCACCCTCTTACCCACACGTCATCCCATCTGTAGGACTAAATATTCAATTTTACCTTTAGCGTAGTACTTTGGAAGTTATTATCGAACAAAGGAAATGGGTATTAAAAACGCTTGTTATGCTAACTCATTCAAAGATGAAGTAAAAAAAAAAAAAAAGAACAAGCTACCCATCACTGTATGCGACACCCCATTGAGAAGATGTGAAAAATTTACATAGAGGATAAAGGATAACTCGCATAACGAAACTTCAAACTTCAAAGGTTCTGGCATCGATATGATTGACAGGAAAAAAATCCGAGTGTGCGTAACCTACACAACACGTACACGACCTAATCCGCTTTGCATACACAAAAAAAAAAGAAAAAAAAAGAAAGCCTGGAAAATTGACATTCAGAGCCATTGTGAGGTTATGAAATACCCAGAGATAAGCAAGAGTGGAAAACTCACATTGACAGTGTCCTTTGACAAGACAAAGTCCTTAAGCTTTCTAGTTTATATCTGATCTCTTAGGTGGAGTGTGAACTGATGATTTGCACTGCTTCAAGTGCAACATTTGCAGTGTCTATGTACATGCTTAGTTCTTAACTAACCCATATTGTCCCTCCTTCATATTCGTAGACCTTTTAGAAAATCTTGGTAGGTATTTAATATGTTCAGACGAGCTATGTAGCGGATACTAAACTGGAAATACTCGTGGATGGGTCTTAGCGGGAGTTTGGAACATTATCTAGTAACAAGTGGGATAAGAGGGAGAACGCTATCTACAAAAAGTATCCTCGTTATTTTATTAATTGTTGTCTCCATATACATACACGGTTCCACGCCGCATAGTGGTGCCGTGAGTACCGGCAAATGAGGCCGAAGGCCGTCCGGTGTATGAGTCGAAGAATGTCCCATAGTGTGAGATCCATTTAAGTCGCAAAGCTGGGTCACCCAAGTACTATTAAGATATAGGCGCCTGCCCCAAAACGATCACTTACCTTTAACGGAGCAACAAAGTTGCGTAAGCGGATAAACCCTGCAGACAAAATGGTAAAATTCTTCTAAACCGCAAATAATTTCATAATGGTGGGAAATAACTTCACGAAATTGTTGGTTAAATTATTTCGCACTGTTAAGGGTATGTCAACAACTGTCAGGTAGGCTTCTGGAGCTAAAGTCTATTTAGCAATTTATTTATTTTTTTAACAAACTTTTAGCCGATTTGGTAATTACATTTGGGTGATATATAATAATGGGCAGTAAGACCTTATTGTGGCACGTAATTTTTAAAACAACAAGTGTTCAGTTGTTTTTGGGCATTATGACATTTTAATTTGGATGTTATTGCCTTAGGCGCTAACACCTTACGCGGGTTTGTAAGGTATATGGATATTCGGCTGTAACTGTTGACGCTTGCTGGCGTTGATTTACACGCTTTCGTTCTGGAAATGCAGATATTTCTGATGCTATTCGCTCCGAACGTCCACCTATCACATGCGACGATCAAATCTTGGCTACAATTAGGTTTGGCAAGCATTTGACGACACGAGAGATCGCTGAACGGTTTAAAATCGCCCATACAACCAACCATTCGCGGTGACTCAAAATGCTTGAGATGTCGGAAAATGTGGATGTTTGTGTTCCCCATGAACTTAGTGAAAGAAACATTTTGAATTGCATAATGGTGCGTGAGTCTTTGTTGAGATGGACCTCGCTTGAGGCTTGCCTGAAAAGAGTGGTCACGGGAGACAATGAATGGGTAGTTTACAACAATATTCGACGTAAGAGGTCGTCTTGCGCTCCTGGTGAATCAACGCAGTCGGTCGGTGAACCAGATATGCATCCCAATGAGGTCATCTTGAGAGTTTGGTGGAATTAGTGAGATTTCATGTACTTCGAGTTGCTTTCACACACTCAGACCATAAATGCCATTAAATATTGCTCTTAAGCCAAAACAGTGGAAGAATAGTGGCCAGAGTTAGTGAACAGAAAGGGTGTTGTTTTCCACCATGACAACAGCAAACCACAATTCGGTTTTTGTGACAAAACGAAAGCTGAATTCCTTTGACTGTGAAGTAATGCAGCACCGACCGTACTCACCGGACTCTCCTTGCGGAGAGGAAACCTCTTTAACCCAAAAGTGGAGTAACTTCTACATTAGAGGCATTGTGTCTTTTCTAAAACATTGAAAGAAAGTAATAGACCATGATGGAAGATATCTGATAGATAGAATAAAAGTTTTTATACTAAAAATGTATGTTTAACTTTAAGAATAAGAAAACCGTAGGACTTGTTGAACAGCCAAATATTTCGGAAGTGGTTAAAGGATTGAGAAAAGGGATTAAGCACAGTTTGACTGTCACTACAGATGAAGATACTTCGACTCGCTCCTTACAACATAGTTTATTTCATGGCCATTAGGACATGGCATATACAATATACCTCTCCAGTTACCGCACCCCATCAAGTTTCCTTCTTTGGAAGCTTAATGATTATCCCCCTTTTCCACTCCTGTGGAAATTGTTCACTATCTCAAGCTCTCCGTATTATCGGATGCAGCAAATCTGCCGATGTATTTGGCGCCGCTTCAAATAAGTAGCTCGCCTTGGTCTTCTTGAGGCACCTGATTGCTGTTATTATTTGGGTTTTACTGGGAGGTACGGTGCAAATTCGGGAATTTGTTGCTTAGAACTGCTCATTCGGATGCGAGATCATACCGCCATCGTCTAAGTGATTTACCACTGTAGTAAATTGTTCTCTTCATCTAGTGAGCTGATCCTCATCCGAAATCAGAAGGTTACCGTCTAGACTCTTCACTGGATGTTGTTTGGAGTTTCGACCACAAATGAGCTCCTTAGTGATACTGTAAACAGTCCTACTGTCACACCTACTCGCTGCTTCTTCAGCCCTTGAAGTCAGTGAGTTGATATATTGACGTTTGTCCCGTCTTACACTGCGCTGCACTTCTTTCTTCTTTGCACGACATTGGGCTTCAAGCTCGGTTCTCTCTACTGCTGAGGCCGCTACAATCCGAATCTTGATTGCTGTACGCTCATCGATCCATCTCCAGGTGTCTGTAGAAAGCCATGTGCGGTAGTGTTTCTGCTTTTAACCGACATACGTGCGTGCCCCAGTCGCAAAATCACTAGTAACTTTATAGTGCAGATACTTATTTATTGCGTCCATTCACTTAGGGCCTGTGTAAATCCATAAACACTTAAATTTTTAAAAAATCAATTTTTTGCTGTTGTAGATGTGGAGAGCGTGGAAAGCGTTCCTTTCGCTTGAATTTTCTACTAACCCTTAGTATTATTCTTGAAAAAATAGTGCGAAAATTGAGCGTGGTGTAAATCATGCTTCGTGAGTGTTGATGCAGAAGTGGCGAGAATGGGTCTAATCATGGACGAGAGCAAAATAAAGTATATGCTGTCAACAATAGGTTGAAGAAAAAAAATTAATTTGGGTTTGCAGTTGTTTTGCAGAAGATGGCTCATTTTTTGCAGTTGTATTATTTTGCAATGGCAAGGTCGTTTTTAAAAAAAAAAATGTTCGCTAGTTTTGTGGTTTTACTTTAATTCCGTATCGTGCTTTTGTGGTGCTCTTATGACCTTGAAAGTCATTTTGTACTTGTGTGGGAAATTTTTGGTAGAAATGGTAAATTTTAGCCATCATGTGGTCTAATCATGGACGAGAGCAAAATAAAGTATATGCTGTCAACAATAGGTTGAAGAAAAAAAAATTAATTTGGGTTTGCAGTTGTTTTGCAGAAGATCGCTCATTTTTTGCAGTTGTATTATTTTGCAATGGCAAGGTCGTTTTAAAAAAAAAAATGTTCGCTAGTTTTGTGGTTTTACTTTAATTCCGTATCGTGCTTTTGTGGTGCTCTTATGACCTTGAAAGTCATTTTGTACTTGTGTGGGAAATTTTTGGTAGAAATGGTAAATTTTTAGCCATCATGTGGTATTTTTCTTGAAAAAAGTCTGGCAGCACTGGCTCTGTGGTTGCCACTGGCATGTTACGCATGTGCACTTTTTGTTGTCCTTCTGGTTGGTTGGTTGGTTGGTTTTTGCTGTTGTCGCTGTTTATTATGGCTGGTGGTTTCTCGATTGTGTTGTGGTACCTCTCTCGGCGGCTACTATTCGTTGACTGCCTGTGTTATTGCAGGGTGCCTCTACAGGTGCAAAGTAACTAGGGGAAGAAGGATAATCATCGAAGAAACTACGGACGTGGTATCAGAGTACAAGACCGCTTGGCTAATGCTCACACTGAAAATATATCGGAGGAAGAAGCAGAAGTGGGATGATCTGAGACGGGATGTAAATTATGACCCCCGGGGCTTAAACTACAGAGTAATTATGCGTATGTTAGGGGCACAAGCCGCTTGTCCAGCTTGTCCATTAAATGCGAATAAAATGAAAAATATCGTCTGAGTTCTGTTCCCTACACATCCAATTAGTGAGCGAGAAGACGCTCCACATTTTAGTTGCAAAAGACCTGATGCTTGCCGCGAGAACAAAAAAGCCCCCTGCCCCGACGGTATACCAGCAGAAATTTTGAAGGTGTGTTTCCTAAAAACTGGAAAATGCATCGTCTGGTACTAATCAGCAAGGGAAAAGGAGAGCCGGACACCGCAGGAAAGCTGCTTGAGAATATGCTGAACCCGCAACTCACTGCGGCGGTTCAGAGAGCAGGAGATTTATCTGCAAGGCGTGTTGCCTTGTGAACCGTGTTGGCTTCAGGAAAAAGCACTCTACAATAGGAGCAGTGGAACATCTCTTACAGCAGGATTTTACGTATGGAGATGCCCGACGACTGTTTCCTAATCGGCTACGCGGATGACGTTTCCGTACTTATTACCGCACGAAACACAGAGGATGCACAAAAGAGACAAAACCAAGTCATGAGAGGGGTTAACTCTACGATGGAAGATCACGGCCTAAGCCGTATAACAGAGAAAACGAAAATAGACATGCTGACAAAAGGACTAAACCTACTATTTCTGATTTTCAAGTGAACTTGGAAATAATAACAGCGAAGGATGCAGTAAAGTACCTGTCACTGAGGCTGGATACAAAACTCACCTTCTGGCAGCATATTAAAGCCGCGGTAGAAAAAGCCGAAAAGGTAACCTTATCGCTGAGCAGGTTAATGGCGAACGTCAAGCAAACGGAGACACCTAATGTCGATCGCACACGCCATACTTTTATATCGCAGTGAAATCTGGGCCAATGCGATCAAACAAGAAAAGCACCATAAGCGAATGGCGGCAATACTGAGACGATGTCGGAGCCGGCAGTTCTCGTAATTGCGGGAGTGACTCCCATCGACCTCTATCAGCGGAGAGAATGTGTATCCACCAACAGAAAGCAGAAATGGGAAAAAATCTGCAAAAACGGAAGCTAAAGGACTCACCAAAGAATGCTGGCAAGAGCACTGGAACTCCGAAAGCAGTGGTAAATGGACAGCAAGACTAATCGCCAACGTTGCTGAATGGTCGGAGCGGAGATATGGAGAAGTGAGCTACTACCTAACTCAGTTTCTTACAGGGCATGGGTATTTCAACGCGTACCTGCATAAGATGGGGAAAGAGGGGAGCCCACCTTGCCAGTACGATGACTCTCCACATGACAACATAGAGCACACGATGGACAGCAGAAAGAAGCAGGCTGCAGCTGAAGATAGGCGACATAAGTTCAGAGGACGTAGTGAGAGTAATTTTACCCAGTGAAGACAAATGGGATAAAATATGTTCCTCTGTCGATGCAGTACTGCAGGCAAAAAAGAGAGAGGAAGATCAAGTCTTACCCTCACAAGATATATAAGCCTGATTAAAACCTTACCGGTAAGAAAAAATAAACCCGCAGTAGACGATGAACATGAAAAAGGCGGTCCTCAGAGGGGAAAGAAAACGACACCACTCTGAAGTAATGCATAAGCGGTTCCAGAGTGGATGGTGTCAAGTTGAAAAGTGGTTAAGGTGGTTTTTAGTGAGGAAAAAGTCTCACACTACTTAAAACAGAGCGGGCCTGTTTCTTGTGTGCAGTAGCGTTTTCAAGCACCCTCGAGGCAAAAAAAAAGCTACTTTACCGCAGGCTCATTATAAAGGTCCTTGAGGTCCCTTTCTGGCGTCGAGCATCACGCGCTCTCCGTGGGTTATGAAAACTGAATATTGTCCGAAAACCTTGCGATTATGACAATAGTGATGTTGTCGGTAAAATCAATATTTTTTTCGAATCTGAGAATTCTGATATTATGTTCCTTAAATGGGTCGCAGCATAGACCAACTACTATAGAAAGAGTTTTTCGAAAACAATTTTTCGGGTTCATAGTTTGCCTGCTTCTTCAATCGCTTTCTCTAGGTGATTGCATATAACTAGTTCTGGCGTCTTGCTCGGGATATCTTGCATGAAGATCGGGTAGTACTATAATGCTTCTTCAGGTGTGGTGAGTTTGCAATGCGATTAGTTTTTGCGGCGAAAATATGTAGTCATTTGACGGTTTTTCGTAGTAATGTCGGGCTGTAAGGTGGATTGTCCTTATGTTGTGTCAGACTCTCCTGTCGTGTGTAGATCAGCTGTGTGAACACGGAAGATGCCATCCTTCACCATACACCTGTACCCCATTCGGATAAGTACCGAAAGAAAAGACATCGAAGCATCGCAAGCTCCGGTAACAAGGTTAGTGACGCCTTTCTAATTGCTGATTACAGTGTTGTTTTACACTTTGTAGGAACTTGCAGCAAGATTCCTTCGCCCAGAGTGACTCTTTTCCGCCCACTTTGTCGCCTTTCGAAAGGTATTTGCTAAAGTACATATCACCCATCTACCTATCATATCACAGATCAACCCGTTTCCTCAGTCTTGATGGATGCACTATATCCTTTCACGGATGTGCACCCAACCAAAAGGATTTGAAATTCCAAAGTTATGAACAGAAGAATCCCTCACACTAGAAAATGACACTTACAGACACCATGCATCAGTGATTTTACAAGAGAAAGCAAAAAAAAAAGAACACAACGAACGAACACAGACGAACACAGGTTAAAAAATTTTTGTAGCGCAATCTATGCAAGGACAACGTTTGCACTGCAAAGTGCTCTATGTTGGTTCGGTAAAATGTTAAAGCATCCAGCAGCAATATGTAGGTCCGAATTCTGGAGCTTGTCTTCTTTAAACAGGATAAACCCGTCGCTGATACCGTGCATCGTTACAGTCTACACATCTTCATCTTTTGTTGGTGATTGCTGTCTTCCCTCAACCTGACATTGAAATGTGTTACATCAAGTCCGGAGGGAGAAATGCCAGAAAGTTGATATATATAAACATGTTTAAGAAAAAAAGAACAATATACACTTAAGCATAGTTAAATCAACATGGCAAACATGACAGTACAGTAGAGCAACAAACTGCAAAAAACGCTTTGGAGCGATACTACACAAGTGCACCTTCAAGATAGTAAAAAATGAATAAAGTGCATAACGCTACCCCAACCTAAAGCACTGAAGGATTTGTGCAACAGCAGTCAGTATAAGAGCACACACTTGAACATCAAAAGAAGTTTGCTTCATTTTTAGAGTCCTTTGCTGCCAGAGTATGTATATACTGAATACTCTCTGAAATGTGAGAATGATCCTTGTGTGGAACACGTTTGAAGACTTTAAAACATTGCAAAGCAAAATTGCTGCAACGAAATAGCCGTATCTACGGTGTCGGCATCTCCATTTGCTGTTTTACCACTACTATTTCTGTGTATCTGTATCTCTCTAGTGAGTATAAAGTGGGTGGAATGGGATGAGACTTGTAGGGATGCAAAGCAAATGGAAAATTTTAATTTGCTTTATACACGGGAGAATTGTCTTTATGGGTAACAACAATTATTCTAACGACTGCCTGCGAATAGCTTTTGTACTTAATTCCGATTTGCCATCCAATCGTACACTGCACCCTCTGAATGCTTGTTTTATTTTGGAACTTCGTGCTTTGCAGGGTCTGCTGTAGAATGTAGGTGGAGTGGTTGTTGCAGTTCTTTGCCTTTGTCTTCTGAGGTTAGCTATGGAGCAATGCCATAATTGGGTGATATGCTATGGCTCTGAATACTACTACGGTTAAATAGTCTATAAGATTAGTTGAGTAAGATTTGTTTGCCTTTGCTGTTAGTAAATGGAGCTCAACATGCTTGTAATGAAATCAAATTTAACTCTGGTCATTTATGTTGTGAAAACAGAAGAGTTGGGCTATTCAACAATTTTGAAAGTCTGAAGGACTGCAAAAGAGTGATTTGAAACATAATAATCCACACGATGTAAAACAAACAATTAATTTGCATTTGCTAACATGGGAGTAAGCTACACGCGAACATTTTCTTATTTGCATTTATCAAGAACAATCCAGGAGCCTATTTTACCAACACACAAATTGTGATTTACAAGTGACTTTTCACAAAGTTCGTAGAAAAATATCTTCATTTTGATTCACATAAAATTATACATGCTTGCGGTAAAGCTATGGTAAGACTAATAGTTATGGGTGGCAATGGTACAGTGGGTAGTGTGTTTGCGACGTGTGTAAGTTCAAGCCCCAGCGAGGAACAGCAATCATTACCTGTGTTTAAAAAGAAAAAAGAATAATATCGAAGTTTTTCCAGCCACTTACAGCAAAAGAAGGTAGTGCAGTGGACCGGGAGTGCTTTGGGATTTTTCCAATAATTCGGAAATAATTTCAACTTAAAACATTTTTCAGCTTTATAAACCAGAGAATATAATTTTATATAAAATATTGCATTTTTCAAAAGAGTGAATTTTCCTCCCCACCCAATTACCGACCCATTGCTCTTACGTCCCTTCTTTCTATGGTCATGGAAACGCTGATAAATCGTCAGCTCATGAAATTGGCTGTTACAGTATCAGGATCATAAACACTATTCACATTTTCAGCCGCCTGGCTTGCGGTTTCCCCTTTATCGAAGAAAAATTGTAAAATATGGCGTATTTTCTCTTTGCTGGTGCCCATCTTTGACGCGCGCTCAAACAAAACAAAGTCAACCAATCACAAAACTGGCAGAGAAGTTTTTTTTTGTACAAAATGTCATCTTTCTAACGCCATTTATGTACATCCGATAGGACGTATACAACGCGAGATGCAAATTACTAAAGCCATCTGTTGGAAAAATAATGGATTTCTTTTTACTACACCTGATATATTGATTCACGAAAACTCCTCAATGACCTGTAATATGGTTTTCGTACGAGCAGGTCCACTGGTGATTTGATGGCATATCCCACACAGAAGTGGAACCAATCTCTCCATCACATTGGTGAAACTAAGATGGTTGCGCTCGATATTTCTAAGGCATTTGAGTGGGTGGTGGCAGCAACTCCATAGCATCCAAAAGCAAATCCTAACTCAATTGCCAACGTTTCTAGAGTCAAGTCGGATAAAACTCATCTTAAAAAAATTAAAAAAGCCTACAGAAAGCTATAGACCTCACTCGATACTTGCCCGGAACTCTCTAAACCCTTCACAGTACCTGATATTAATACAGCACTCAAAGCACTTAAAATTGTCAAGGCCGCTGGTATCAATTGAATATATCCTGAGTTCTACAAAAACTGTGGTCTGAACACATGAACCTGGCTTACCCGATTTTTTAGCAACATCTTAGCAACCGGCCTCCTGCCTCCTGCCTTCAGTGTACGAAAGTGATTGCAGTGCTTAAGCCGGGTAAGCCCAGTGATCATGTTGACAGTTACAGACCAATCGCTCTTCTTAGCGTATGCTATAAGCTGCTAGAAAAGCTAATATACCACCGAAACGAACCGCTTATCAGTACGCAAGTCCCGTTCGAACAAGCAGGTTTTAGAACCGGTCGCAGTTGCACTGACCAGGTCCTTTCCTTGACTACCCACATCAAAGCGGGGTTCCAGAAAAAAATTAAAAACGTCCGTCGTACGTTGCCTTAACTACAGCGTACGATACTGTTTAGAGAGAGGGTATGGTATATAAATTATCAAGACCACCTCCGCAGGTGGCCAGGTGCGGACTCTTAGGGTAAAGTTTTTGGACGATCCCTACTGAGTAACCGTTTCAAGAAGACTCACTGCCTCCTCGGGGCGGCCGCCGGGTAACGAATGCTACATCATGATAATCTGCCTACTGGTCCCAGGACGCTCAACCGGACTATGTGTTCTCTTGGGCCTCTCTGGACCATTCGGCTCGAATTCATAACTGTGGTATTCGGCCAAAGTGTGCAACGTGAGGAGACAACCTCTGGAAAAAATCTCTAATCCAAGGTGGAACAGCATACGCCGAGGGATGCGTGGCTAAGAGGGTGCTTAGTCGTTAGTATGCGAACTCAGGATACTCAGGCGACCTCCTGTTTTATTTTATGCCCTCCCATGGTATACCGGGCTCTGCTGTGGGTGATGTTTCCTTTCCCGACTACTCGTGGGTACAAAATTTCACAACATATAAAAAATTCACAGGGTGATGCACCCTCTACTGCATCAACTTCTGGGTCAGCAACCGTGCTTTCCCTAAATCCTGAGGGGGTCGCTGCTACTAGAGCCGACCCCCTCATCATTGTCGCTGATAAAAGACGGGATGAGGCGGACCTGTCCTCCCTTCCTGACTCGGACTCTGACACTCCCTGCGGAGAGTCCTCTAGCATGCTCTCGGACGAACACTCCGTTCGTTCCGGATGCACTGCCATTGAAGCTGGTGTTGAGAATTTGTCTCTAAACACCAGCGGATTCGTTCGACTAACTTCGGCTGAAAGGAGGCGTTTCAATCGCGCCTTAAAAGACGGCGCTTCCAGAGAACGTGCTCTGGAGATAGCCAAATCCTCTCAGCCTGAAAAGGGTACCGAGGCGAAGCGAATGCGATCCGAGGAGTCTACCCCTTCTGCTCCGCAGAAGAAAAAAGCCAGGACCGAGACTGCCACACTCGACAAGACCTCGTACAGGGACAAAGTAGGTACTGTCAAACTAGGTGTGGTTCCCGCTGATCTGGCGCACAGTCCCTTTAGTGCCGAGCAAATGGCCGGCGTCCAAAATAGCATCATGGACACCATTATTGAGCTGGTAGACGAGGTCGCTAAGTCACAATTTCATGGTTTGTTTCACAAATGAGGGTCAACTTTGACAAAATCAGAGGGAAATGTGGTTTGAACATGATGCTTGTGGATGAGGATTCATTTCCTAAACCACACATCATCCGTGGGTTCTTTCCACAAAGTACCGGCTTTGCCACTAGTAAGATTCTGACGCTTTTGGATGCTCAGAATACCGATGTGTTCACTAGGAACTGGAGGGTGGTTCAAAGGACCGTAGAGCGTGATCTTGTTCATCTGATACTTGGTGTCACGGACTGCTCGATGGATCGCCTAAAGCTGGTAAAAGGCAATGTGGCATATTGTTTTGGCAGAGTTAGGCTAATCCTGAAGAGCTCAGACAAGGTCCCAGGTGAGCAGAAGCCCGCACAAACTGCCGTAGGAGCAGTTACAGGTGATGCCACCCGTCCTAGGGGCGCAGCATCGCTGGACACCTGTGAAGTCTTCAATGAGGTTGCACGTAGTACACTTGAGTCTAGTGCGGCCACATTGCAGGGTTCAGTGACTTGCGATGCTAGCGTCTCGACGGTGACACCATCTGCTGCTCAGATGGCGGATGCGGCACCTGTGCCCACTCTTTTAGACAAGACAGCTTTTGCTGTGAGAGATAGGCTTGCTGGCCACTCTCGTTGGGATGGTGAAATTAAGAAAACAGGCACTAATACGTCTGCCAGTAATAAGGAACCATCCCACGAAAAAACAATAATGCACTAATGATGAAAGATGACATCAAAGTGCTGCAGGGCAACCTGCATCATGCTAAAGGTGCCTCGGACATCTTTAGCCAACGGTTCATCCGGGATAAAATCACCCTTGGTTTCATTCAGGAGCCTTGGGTGGTTGGAGGCAAAATTAAAGGCCTTCATAGTAGGACATGTAAGTTGTTATATGCCCATGGGGAGTTAATGCCTAGGGCTGCTTGCTTAATCAGTTCTAAAATTAATTTTCTTCCCATCCCAGAGTTCATCAGCAGAGACTTGGTGGCCTGCATGGTCGAAATTCCGATTTTAGGAGGAGTTCGGGAGATCGTGTGCGCCTCCGCCTACTTCCCTGGAGATTCGGAGCCTGTTCCGCCCTTGGCTGTGCAGGATTCGGTGAACCTATGTCACCGTCGCAACTGGCACCTGATCATTGGATGCGATGCCAACTCCCATCAAGTGGCATGGGGTAGCAGCGACATTAACAAAAGGGGTGAGTTACTTCTTGATTATATTACTAGTAGAAACTTAGCTGCATGTAATGAAGGTAACAAGCCAACTTTTATAAATTCTATTCGAGAAGAGGTACTTGATCTCACTATCTCGAGCCCTTTTATTTCCAATTCTGTTGTAAATTGACATGTGTCAAATGAACCCTCACTATCTGATCATCAGCATATCAGATTTAACATCTCGGTTGGGGTCAAACATAATAATAAAACGCATTACGTACCGAAACGAACTAATTGGGCACTTTTTCGCGAAAATCTCGCCGTCAAGGATGACATGCTGCTAACATCTTTAAGATCTAAATGTGATGTTGATGTGGCAGCCTGCCAACTAAATGACTTCCTAATCTCTTCCTTCAGGAGTAGCTGTGTCCCGAAAAATTACAATACAGGTAAACGGAGCGTACCGTGGTGGAATGACCAGCTAGAGATACTCCGCAAAAGGGTGAGAAAACTTTTCAACACCGCAAAACGCAATAAAAATTGGGACGAATATAGGTCCGCTTTGACTAAATTCAACATAGAGTTGAGGAAATCCAAGAGAATAGCATGGAGAAAGAACTGCGAAAATAAAGAGTTCCTTCCAGTAGCAGCCCGTCTCCTAAAGGCTCTCTCAAAGGATCATTCCAATGGGGTGGGATTGCTCATCAAACCTGATGGCACCTACACCGCCAGTCGAAGGGAAACCCTGGAAACTCTGCTCGAGGTTCACTTCCCTGGCTCAACAATTTTAAGCGACCACGTACCTGTTGCTCCTGAAGGCTCCACATGTGGCACCTTCAGAAGAGTCAACAGCTTGTCTGGAAATCTGTTCAGTCAAGAAAAAATTAAATGGGCAATCGGTTCATTTAAACCCTTTAAGGCACCTGGCAGTGATGGTATTTTTCCAGCTCTCATACAGAAAGGTCTGGATTACATCTTGCCTGCCTTGGTAGCTCTATTTAGAACAAGCTTCAACCTGGGATACATTCCACTAACTTGGCGGGAGGTAAATGTGGTGTTTATCCCTAAGCTAGGTAACAAACCCAGCGAACTACCTACCGCTGAATATTGGCTCAGTGACTCTAAACGGCACAACAATCAATTTCTCCGATGAGGTCAAATATCTAGGAATCGTCCTGGATAAGAAGCTTAACTGGAATTCCCATATTAAGAATAAAATTGCCAAGGCGACTACTGCCTTGTGGGCCTGTCGCCGTATGTACGGCAAGACCTGGGGCCTGTCTCCAAAGGTCATTTTCTGGTTATATACCACGGTTGTAAGACCCATTCTGACATACGCGTCCGTAGTCTGGTGGACGAAAACCAAAGAGGTCACAACCATTAATAAACTCACAAAACTCCAAAGACTAGCTTGCCTCGGCATCACAGGTACTATGCACACTTGTCCCACAACAGCCATTGAAGCCATAATCGGACTTACTCCGTTACATATATTTATAAAAAAAAGTGGCAATCCGCAGTGCAGTTAGTCTTAGAAAATCAAACGCTAATAGTACACGGGATCACGTGGATCTCATGGAGCTATTGTCCGACTTCCCCGAGCTAGACATGCTCAGCACGGTCTCCGACTATACGCCTGAATCACTCTACTTTGGTAGAAGGTTTGAGATTGTGATCCCAAGCCATGATATATGGAATAATGGCGGACCGTCGCTTGATCCAAAAGGTATAGTGTGGTACACCGATGGATCAAAAATGGATTCAGGAGTTGGCGCCGGTGTGTATGGACACAACCATAAAATTTCGAAATCACTCGGAAAGAGTCCTAGTGTTTTCGAGGCCGAGCTTTACGCCATTGAAACTTGTGCTAACATTAACCTGCACTCAGGCATCAAAGGTGCCTCTATCCATATACTCACCGATAGCCAAGCGGCGCTCAAAGCACTGATCTCCCATGTGATCTTCGACAGCTTACAAAATCTGTGCCGACACAATAATGTAAAATTGTGGTGGGTACCGGGTCATGTAGGCGTTGACGGCAATGAAACTGCAGACCTGCTAGCTAGGAAGGGCTCCTCTGAGTTGTCCACTGGACCTGAACCCTTCTGCGGAATACCCGATTCCGCCTTCAAACTTACCCTAAACATCTGGGAACGCAACATGTGCATCTCCCACTGGATTAACTCCCAAGGTCTCAGGCAGGCTAAAAGAGCTGTCCAACCCTTCCAAAGACAGGCAGTTGATATCCTAAAATACGGCAGAAATGACATAAGAAGGCTTGTGAGCTTCCTTACCGGTCACTGCCAACTTCTCTACCACCTTAACAAAATGAGAATTTCGGAGGATATCACCTGCCGCCTCTGCCTAGAAGAAGACGAAACCGCAGAACACATACTATGTGAGTGTGTAGCTCTGTGTAGAACTAGGAAAAGCTTTTTCCTTAAAGAGATCATATCTCCAAAAGATCTTAGGAACTCCTCCGCAGCCGTAATTATAGCTTTCATAAGGAGAGTAGAAGTACTGCTGCCCTAAAAAGTGGCCTATGGCACAATAGATCTCCTTGGTCGCAGTGCCTACACGCCATTAGGGCGTGGCCACACACCTGTTTAAAAAAAAAGGTATATAAATTACTAAAAGCGGTCAAATGCACAAAGATTTCTAATCTTATCGACAACACGCTCTCTAACCGCATTTTTCAAGTATCCCTCAACGACAAACCTAGGAAACTGAGAAACGGTCTACCCCAAGAATCAGTTTTATCACCATTGCTTCTTAATCTATATACATATGTAGGAAATCGGTATATTTCATCGCTACTGTACTGTTCTCACCACAGCCAAATTCACTTCTCTAAGACTCCAAACCATCCCTCTCTTTTATTTTAAGATCGCACTGTTGTTAAACCATAAGCTGCACAGATGTGCTAATAAATCGTTAAGTAAAATTTAAATTACGTGTTGTGTTTTATTTCAAAGTCTACATATATATCAGATCTGGCAGATCAATTGATGATCAATCGCCTGCATCAATATTGCTCGTTGTGGAATCTGTCGGTAAATTTGGAGAAATCCAAAGTACTGATTTTTAAAAGAGGTGGAGGACGAAATTGCTTAAACGAAAGGTGGAATTTTAATGGTGAGAGCATCGAACTAGTCAATGAGTATAAATACCTTGGCGTTTACTTTACGAAAAATCTAAACATGGAATGACATTTGACGGAAATACTTCTCAAGGCTAAATGCGCTACCAGCGCTACATGGAAACGATGTTTTGCCAATAAAAACATTGCGCACAGTAGCAAGTACAACATTTTTGAAGCAGCGTCTGAGGCCCTTTTGTTTTATGGGGCGCAAGTATGGGGTTGTAGACACTATGAAACAGTCGAAAAGTTGTTGAGCTACTACGTTAAAAGAGTATTTCGGCTACCAACTAGCACCCCCAACTATATGATTATGTTGGAAACGGGATTGATCCAAACACTTAAGTTACAAGTTGATTACATCTTAAGAGTCCTCAATATGAACAACGACCGGTTGCCCAAGAAAGTGGCTCTCCAAACAATTCGTAATAGGGACAACTGGTACGCAGTGTGGTTGGAACTAGCGAACTTTTGTGGTATGGATTTAAATCTAAATAGTTCAAATTTTGGCAGCTGTAAAGCGGTACTTTATAAATTAATTTCAACGGTGGACATAAAGTACAGAGAATGATTCTTAGAGGAGGCGATGGGTGCCCTGCATAGGATGATCTACAGCCGTTTATGTCACAATCTTCGGCTGAAAAACTATTTTCGTGATGAAAACAGCGTGGACGAGATTTCTATGATGCTTAAACTACGAGGGAAGCTCCTACGCCTGAACTACATACCACATCGTGATATCCTTATATTATGCAACTTATGCAACCTTGGGGAAAGAGAGGACGTTCTGCATTTTGTTGGCAGTAGCCCAATTTTGAAGGAAACAAGAAGGCACTTTCTCGGTAAGGACATCCTAACAGACCACGAAACCTTAGCCCTGCTCAATGAATTGAACGTATCCAAGCTATATCGTTTTTGTAAGGTAGCCCTAGCATATCGTGAAAGAATAAGAAATGAAAGCTTTTAACTCGATTTTTTGATCTTTTGTTTTTGTTTTCCCTTTTTTTTATACTTATGAAACTGAAAAATGTTATTTAGTTGTTAACCTGGCAGACGGATAATGCCATGCTATATGATTCCGTTTTAAATTAACTGTGAATTTATTAATGGTAACTGAAATAAAAATCAATTATTATTATTATTATTATTATATCAGATCTGCCCCTTACCAAATCAAGAAAATTTCGGTATGCTGACGATGTGGCTGGGTACACAAAGCACCGAATTGAGTATCGCCGAAAACTCCCTATAAGCGGACCTGTCTACCCTTGGTCAACACTTCAAGAAATGGAGATTGTGCCCCAGCGTGAGCAAAACGGGAACATCCTGCTTTCACCTTACTAACCACCTGGCAAATTACCGCCTCAATGTGAAGTTCAATTATGTTTTATTCAACCATAATCCACAGCCAAAGTACCTCGGGGTGATGCTTGACCGCACTCTTTCTTTCAATAATCACCTCACGAATGCAGCTGAGAAAATCAAAACGCGGAACAACATCATCCACAAACGTGCTAGATCATCCTAGGGTGCATCGGCTAGCGCGCTGCGGTGTGCTTCATTTGGCTTAGTGTACTCCATAGTTGAGTATTCGGCCCCTGTCTGGATAAACAGCCCTCACGTCATCAAAACTGATCGCCAACTTATCGCTAAAATGCAAATAATTACGTGTGCCATCAACTCAACAGCAACTTACTGCCTACCAATACGCAGTAACATAGCCCCTCCTGTATTAAGACGCAAGAAAGCACTGATCCGAGAATATGTAGACCTTCTCCAACAACAATCTCCTAGTCCACACAGACATCCCATCAAGCAATTCGTCCAGAAAACTTAGATCAAGAAAATTCCCATTAAAAACAGCCGCAGGCCTGGTAAATGAGAACTTCAATGTTGGTCAAGTATGGAAAACAACCTGGCGAAATTCACCTCACTTTAACAGTATAGATATCACAGACCCCACCGTCGAAACACCAGGACTCAACCTGCCTAGAAAAACATGGGTTGCACTTAACAGCATCCGGACTAACAACGGTCGCTGCAGATACAATTTGTTTAAATGGGGCCCGATACCAACTCCAGAGTGTGACTGCGGGCTGGCGAGCCAGACCATACAGCACATTGTATCCGAATGCCCTCTAAGAGCCTACAAATGGAATAAATCAGACTTCACTAATGCCGCCACTGACTGGATTAACAATTTAGATATCAATCTTTAATGAAATTTATGTTTTTATGTTTACAACTTATGTACATTATGTTACTTAAGTTTTTGCATATCTCTATACCTTCTTTTATATTTATTTAAGTTTGTAACAGTGTTTTCCTCATACGCTAAATATATAAATAAGGGCATTTGACAGAGTTTGACATCAGGCTATTCTCGTAGCATATGGCATCGACGAGTCTCTTCTTCAATGGATTAGAAATTACCTTTCGGGCCGTTCAATACAAGTTGTCGTGGATGGCTTCAAGCCCACAATTTACCATATAAATGCTGGTGCTTCCCAGGGCTCCGCTTTGTCTCCATCTCTCTTTCTAATTTTAATAGTTTCAAAGTTGATTTGGATAATTTGGTAGAGTTGCTCAATTGCGGGTCTATGTGTAATGATTTGTCAGACAATAAAAAAAATAAATAAATAGTTGGCGCAACAGCTCTTTAAGTGCCAGGGCCTAGCTTCTCGCAACCACTCATGTTGTGTGCGTTATAATTTTCACACGAATGGAAGGGACCTACAGTTTAGTGCCGTATCCGAACGGCGATTTGAGAAGCTTTTTCGAGACAACAATACTCTCGGATGTTTGTCAGACGCTCGCGAGAGGTGGGACCGTGAAAAAACTTTTTGGTGTTTTCTGGGATTCGAACTTGGAACCTCATGCGTAGCGATCCGACACACTAACCACTTACGCCACGGCGCCCACAGTATTGTCAGACAATACTGAATATAAATGTCAAAAGGAACGGACAAAATGACATCTTCTTTTGACAGTTATTTTTGTCATAAATTCTAACTAAACAAAAAATAAAAATAAAACAGAATACTACGAGGTGAAAACCATTCCTTGGTGCAATGGTTGGAAAGAAAATGAATGGCCCATTTTACCTGCACTGTGAAGTTAAAATGCAGAACGCAGAGCATGTAGTGATGGAATGCCAAAATTACACAAGGGCTAGGAAGAGAAAGCTAGAAAAAGTAATTGGTGGCCAAGTGACCCCAAGAACCCTGATCTTATTTATATTGGTGAGGAACGAAGGCTGGGAGACTGCAAATGAAGGAATCACGAGTATGGTGCAGCAACTACGTACAGAGGAACGAGCAACAAAAAACGCGAGAAATGAGGATTCTGGCGACTCTGGCAGCTAAAAACGAAGTGACGAAATGACAAACTCACCCGTGTGAAGGAAAGACTTGACCCGCAGAGGAACAACAGGACAGAGAAATAGAAGGGTTTTTTTTTATGACGTAACCATGCAGGAGCATGGAGTCGGGCAGAACTGGTAGCACGGGCTACAAGTATCCATACAGAATTTTGCTCCTAACTGCGCATAAAAAAAACCCCATGCATTAAAATTGGATCAAACTAGTTATCCTCCTTTTCACCATTTCAAATCAGATCACATAGCTTTGTCCCTCAAGAGACTCCGCAACTGAAAATAAGAGGCTTTATTCTTCAAACACATGATACTCAAAGTTAACATGAAATCTATTCTGTTCATTTTCAATGCATCTCTGCTGAGCGTAAAGCCTCGTATCATTTTCGAGCGATTGAATCAAACAGCATGGAATCGGATTAACAGAAAACCCCAGCTAACCTACAGTACGAGTATCTACAGCCTAGGGGTCGTAAGAGGAGATGTCATCAGATTCGCAAAGGGAATCTTTTTGTGCGGCTTGGACTTCCTCCTACCTTGTACTTGTGCGATTACACAGGATTCACATAACAAACAAATCCCACAGGCACACACCAAAGCCAAAGCATTAATCAAATGAAAGGAATAAAATTCTCCAAGAAGGCAACGCAAGGGAGATAGGTACCTTTGGAAATCGAAATTTCTGTTGCATTCATTACAGTGAATTTGTACCCACTCAATAAATTTGATTTTCGAAATCGAATTTCCCATCTACCTGCTCAGATAGGACAACACATAGATTGAAAGGTTGATACACACATACTCATACATTAGCCACAGACGCACATGATGCAATGAAATCCCAATAGATGGATTGAGGGAAATTGAATTTACGTTGAAAAAGTGATACGATTGAGGGGGTGGGAGGATCGTTGTTTAGTAAGAAATTGGAAACATAGTTACGGATAGATCTGCGTGGTTTTGAACATGCACATCCAGCCCTAGATGCAGTACGTGTGAAGGTGAAAACTTGTTATGTCTGACATCACCGTTGGTCTGATTTGGTACTGTACTGCTAAGATTTGTGAAGGGGATGTATGCTTGTAGGTTGATTCTTTTACTGCTTGACAATAGGAAGCCCATTCGTACATACATATGTCAATGAAAAATTGTGTTTGGAATCACTCACCGGTTGAATTTGTTTATGCTACACTGCTACGAGCAAGTGATTTATGCAGATGTCATCGATTTCGCAGATTGAATTTGAAAACAACTTGGGAATGAGAATACAAATCTATTGACCAGAATATGACGTACATTTCCTGTAGTTCGTGCTGCAAGCCTAGCATATTTTATTCCTTTACAAGATTTTTGGCTTGAAATTACAATTTAGAAGCGCATGGATGTTTGCGTCCTGCCTGTATTATAGTTTCTATTCTTCTTCTTGTTCTTCCTTTTTTCAGCGAGGTTATGATCCGAAAATAAGGTATCATAACCCTCCCACTTCACCGCATTTCTACTGACCCGCCTGTGGGGTTCGCCTTATTATAGTTTCTATTCTTAGTACAAACGCGCCGTGGCGTAAGTGATTAGTGTACCCGACCACTGCGCGTGAGGTTCCAAGTTTGAATCCCAGAAAACACCAACCATTTTTTCCCGAACGTCTGATAAACATCCGAGAGTATTGTTGCCTCGAAAAACCTTCTCAAACCAAATGGCCCTTTGGATACGGCACTAAACTATAGGTCCTTTCCATTCATGTGAATAATATAACGCATACAACATGAGTGGTTGCGAGAAGCTAGACCCTGGCACTTAAAGAGCTGTTGCACCAAATATTTATTTTTTTTTATAATTTTTTCGTTGCAACATTTGTCTCAAACGTGTGGTTTCAGAAATATTTAAATCACTCTTGTCATTGTTGAGTCTTTTCGTGCTATTATGCTTTAGCGATGGGGTAATTAAGATTGAATGTACCTCGTAGGCTCCGAACCAATTTCTTTGGCGGATACATCCACATTCATTCCCATGAACCAACTGTTTTGGCACTTACTAAAATACAGATAGTCGTAGAACCATCTGACTTGAAACTTCCTGTATATAACTAAGTGGCATTATCCATTCCCCATTGCGGCCTCGCCAATTATGCCTATAGTGATATGGCTTACCAAGTCCCACCACAGTATGGCCACTGTTCCAATTTAGAATTTAATTTCATATGTCTAAAACGTACCATCCGTAAGCAAATAATTCTCTACCGTTTTATTTACAGAAGTCCTAGTGTGGATAGCAGCTCAACTTTTAACGAATTTGGTGTGTTGTCTAATTCCATCATACGAATCATATTTCGTATTTCTGCAAGTATGATTATGTGGTCTGCGTACATGATCGCTTTTATAGGCGGACCATTAAGAAAAGTTCCACCAGGGGGAAGTTAGGTAAGGCCATTAAAAAAAAAAATTGAGAACCGAAGAGGGAAGGAACCGAAGTCCGAAGATATCCTTTTGTCCCTTTCCCTTTGTCTCTGTTTCAAACGAGTGTGGGAGTTGCTCACTGTCCCACAATGCATTCATATTTTTCTCATGTATGAATCACCTTTAATCGACAAATCCCTAACTAAAGCCGGTTTATAACTCACTTAAAAGGCCACTTCAGCAACCGAGCTGTCAAATCTAGAATGCCTGTGAATATTTTACTAACCGACTTCAAGATACACATTCCACGATAATTTGCAGGATCCTTTTGATCCCCGCGCCGTTCTTAGAACGGAATATATCGCACGTGTTTTGAAGCTTTCTGGAACTTCACCTGTTTGCAGAATAATATTGTAGGATACAGTCAACTTTTCTAAGAAACGCTTCAAACTGTATTTGTAGAATACTAAGGCACCCGATCTTCACCTATTTACTCACTTACTTATGTTCTGCATCCCCCTGTGGGTCGTTGGGCCTCTTCTACTCCTATGCGCCATCGCCTACGGTTTCTGGCAATGTGTCTGAGTTCTCCCCAACTTTTCCCTAACTGCCGTGCCTCCTTCTCGACTGTTCTGCGCCATGTTCTCCTCGGACCGCCAGGTCTTCTGCCATCCTGAGTTAAAGGGTTCCATTGCATAGCATGGTTCGCTATGGAACTGTCACCCTTACGGAACGTGTGGCCAATCCACTGCCACTTCCGTCGTTGGATGGTTGTGCATATTGGTTCCTGACCCGTTCTCTCGTAAAGGTGTTCGTAAGAGAAACGATTGGGCCAGAAAATCCATAAGATATTGCGCAGGCACCTATGAACGAATGGCTGGTCAAACGGTAGTGCATGCGATCATATGAAAACACAAGCGTTTTCACTCAGCTGAGGCCTACCAACTCCTACTCTTAACCTCCAGGCGGTGACAGCCGGGTGCCTAGTACCTTAATCCAAGAAATGGGTAACCAACCCCGTTTGGCGGATTCTTGGTGGCAGCAGATGAGAGAGGGGGGGAAGAGTGCTTTTCTCACTAGAGCGCTTCTTCCTGTTCCAGGCGGCAGCGGACGAATTCCCTAGACGGAGTCAACGGTGGCGTCTATAGTTCCAGTTAGGTTGAACTTAGTGAACACCTTGCGCGAGCTGCTTCGACGTATTCGGATCACAGGTCGGTAAGGAATTTCCAATGTTGGTCAGGACATTGGAATAGAGATGGTGGCGGAGGAGCCCTTAATGGGCCAACGGCAGCGCTCATACTCCCGTAGTGGACTACTGGCACCGGTGTACCCGGCCCCTCGTCCTAGGGGAATAACTAAGGAACTGGCCCTCCAGGTTGGGGGTTGTGCCGTCGGGGTAACTTTCCTACCACGTAAAAACCGCATGGTTCCGAAACAACCAAAAGCCTCGGATAAGGATGACTCAACTAATGACGACCCCAGCAAACGAAATAAGGACAACGACCTTCGGATCGGTACGTGGAATGTTCTGTCCCTTTACAGACCACGTGCAGCCGAACAACTAGCAGAGGCCCTAGACTGCTATAAAGTAGATATTACCGCCATCCAGGAAGTGCGATGGGATGGGCCGGGCAAAAAGAGCATGAAAAACTGTGACATCTACTACGGTGATTGGTACAGAGGCAACAGGCAACGCTTATTCGGATGCGGATTTGTCATACGCGGCAGACTTAGGCAAGAAGTCTTAAGCTTCCGATACGTGAGCGAGCGTATTATGACTATCCGGATCAAGGCTAAATTCGCTAACATAAGCCTAATATGTGTTCATGCCCCCACAGAAGAAAAGGACCCTGCCACCTAAGAGTGCTTCTACGAGCTCCTTGACAAAACATACGAGCAATGTCCTAAATACGACGTTAAGATCGTATTGGGCGATTTTAACGCCAAAATAGGAAAGGAGAACGTCTTTGGTAGGGCAGTCGGTAAGCATAGCCTACACGACACCACGTCTGATAACGGACTAAGGCTAATTGATTTCGCTGTGGAGCGAAATGTCACCATAGCAAGCACATGGTTTCCTCATCTCGATATTCATAAGCAGACATGGCGGTCCAATGATCATGTAACGATCAACCAAATTGATCATATTGCGATCGACGCAAGGCATGCCTCCAGTATTCTGGATGTCCGGACCTTCCGAGCGGCCAACATAGACTCGGATCATTACCTTGTTGTAGCCAAGGTACGAATGCGGATATCCCAATCTGAGCAACAAAGAAGAATTACTGTGAGAAAATTTAACATCGAAAAGCTACAATCGCAAGAGACCGCCAGACTCTTCGCTGAACGCGGATCCCGAAATCTCTCAATCACCCCTTTGCCATCAGCATCACCGAAGACCAGTGGCAACGCTGCCAACATGCCATCAGAAACGCCGCGACTGATGTGTTGGGTCTCGCTCGACCACCACCGCGAAACCCCTGGTTTGACGAAGAATGCCGGCGAGTGCATGCAGCAAAACAAGAGGCATACAAAGCGGCGCTGCAAAGGAAGACGAGAGCTGCTCGTGAGCTCTACGAGCAAAAGAGACGGGAAGAACATCGGCTTCTCCAAAAGAAGAAGAAAGAGCATGAGAAGCGCGCGTTTGAGAATATCGAGAGTCTATACTCCAGGAACAATGTACGGAATTTTTACCAAAAGGTAAAAAGAACGTGTCAGAGAAGTAATACCCGTACAGAAACCTGTGGAGATGAAAATGGAAACCTCGTAGTAGAATCACAGTCGGTGCTGAGAATATGGAAAAACTACTTCTGCAGACTGTATAACGGCGACGAAGACCAACATCCCGCTGTCAGGCAGAATGAACCATTCAACATAGACGATGATAGTCAAAATGTCCGTCCACCTGACCAAAACGAAGTGAGGATAGCAATATCCAAGCTAAAATCCAACAAGGCTGCTGGACCTGACGGCTTACCGGCCGAACTTTTCAAGGCAGCTGGGGATGAATTGGTAGAGTGCACACACCAACTCATTTCTAATATTTGGTCAGACGAGTGTATGCCTGATGAATGGAATTTCAGCATCGTTTGTCCGATCCACAAGAAAGGAGACCCCCTCAACTGCGCCAATTATAGAGGCATCAGTCTCCTCAACATCGCATACAAGATCTTTCCTGCGATATTGTGTGAACGCCTGAAACCCTTTATCAACAGCCTGATTGGACCCTATCAGTGCGGTTTCAGGCCAGGAAAGTCAACCATCGATCAAATCTTCACACTTCGGCAGATCCTGGAGAAAACCCAAGAATTCCAAATCGATACTCACCACCTCTTTATCGATTTCAAGGCCGCCTATGACAGCATCTATAGAGAAGAGCTTTATAGAGCCATGTCTAGTTTTGACATCCCTGCCAAACTTGTCCGTCTGTGCAGGCTGACGATGGAGAACGCTCGCTGCTCCATCAAGGTCGGTAATGACCTCACCGAGACCTTTGACGTCAAAAAAGGCTTTAGACAAGGTGACGCGCTGTCATGTGACTTCTTCAATATTATACTTGAACGGATTATGCGGAACTCACAAGCCAACACCGGAGGCACAATCTATTACAAGTCTGTACAACTGCTTGCATACGCCGACGATATAGACATTATCGGAAGAACTCAGCGGGCTGTCACCGGTTCGTTTGGAAGCATTGAAGTGGAAGCGGCCAAAATGGGTTTGGCGATAAACGAGGGCAAAACCAAGTATATGCTGTCAACTAGAAGGGAAAACCAACACCGACGAATTGGACAAAACGTCACCGTGGGCAGCTATAACTTCGAGGTAGTAAGGGACTTTGTCTACCTTGGCTCTGCTATAAATTCTTCTAACAAAATCAGCGTGGAAATCAATCGAAGAATAACTCTTGCCAATCGCTGTTTTTTTGGGCTTATAAGGCAATTCAACAGTAAAGCCCTATCTCGAACAACTATGGAGACTCTATATAAGACCTTGATCATCCCAGTCCTGCTTTACGGCGCTGAAACATGGACTTTATTAAAAGAGGATGAAGATATCCTTGGTCGCTTCGAGAGAAAAATTCTTCGTAAGTTTTTCGGTCCCGTTTGTGTTGACGTGTTTTGGAGGAGAAGATTCAATCACGAACTATACGAGCTGTACAGCGACATCGACCTAGTCAAAAAACTGCGTATTGGACGTCTGAGATGGATAGGACATGTAGAGCGAATGGACACCAACGCTCCGGCCCGCAGAGTCTTCGAATCTAACCCGGAGGGAATCATCGCCGTAGGTGGCGCGCACAAGTTCAAGGGGACCTCGACCAACTTGGAGTGCGCAACTGGAGGCAATTAGCTAAAGACCGAGCTAAATGGAGAGGCTTGTTGGTTGAGGCCCAGGTTCACCCCGAACTGTAGCGCCACCTAAGTAAGTAAGTAAGTATGAGCGAACGTTTGCAGCTTTCAGTTGATAGTAGTTGTCACTCTCCACGTGTTGCATCCTTATAACAACACGGATTCAACGTTGGAGTGGAACAGTCTTAGCTTGGTGTTCAAACTGATTGCATTGCTTCGCAATATTTTGGACAACATCCCGAACGCGGTCTTTGATTTGGCGATCCTGTTGTCTATATCCAGTTCGGTTCAACCATCGGTCGAGACAATACTCCTAAGATACGCTCTCTACCGGTTGTCCAGCAATGCATATATGAGCCGATGTGTTTGTTCCACCGCTGATAATTTTAGTTTTTGCAATATTAATTTTCAGCCCGACGACGCCTGCCTTCTCTCCACATCTGCTGTCATTTGGTGGAGGTCCATAATTCTGTGGGAGAGTAAGTATACATCGTCAGCGTAGTCAAGATGTATTAGTTGGAATGTAAGATTCCATCGAATTCCCCCGTTTCCCTCCTCTCTGTAAGTGGAAACAGAAGCTCAGCCGATGTTGTTGGCGCTGCTCGTAAGAGCTCTGCTGGAATACCGCCAAGTCCTACCGGCTTGTTGGTTTTGAGTGCCTTGATCGGGGTAGTGATCTCATCCTTACTGGGAGTCGGGGTGCGTATTCGGGAATTTCTCACCTCGGGCACCTCAGTCTGATTTGGGAGTATATTGCTAGCCAATTCTCGGTTCAAAACCATAGCAAAATGCTATTTCCATCTCCTGAGCTGCTCATCCCATATGAGCAAGGAGCCGTCTAGGCTTTTCACTGGGTGTTGACTCGAGTTGAGAGCACCTGTCAGCTCTTTGGTGATACTGTAGACGGTCCTGCTGTTACACCTCCGTGCAGCTTCTTCTGCTTCTGTAGCCAGCGCGTTGATGTAGTTGCGCTTGTCACGTCGCACGCTACGCCGAACTTCTCTCATCTTCATGCTATATGGGGACTCTGGTTTGCTTTTTCTTGCTTCTGGAGTAGCTGCAACGTGAGCTTTCAGCTGTTCACCTGGTGGTTTATTAGCTTGACTTGTTGTGACACCTTTTTGACATCCTTTGTCGTAATTTCCCTGTTGATCACAAAGCATATCCTGCCGTAGATCGCTTGCCCATTCATTGGGAAAACCCGGATACTTGGTCGCATCGAAAAGGTTTTCAAACATGTGGTAATAAAACGATCAGGCTTCTTAGCGTTTTAGCAAGATGATATCCGATAGCAAAGGGATGGAAGTCCACATGTTTATAACTAATATGTGTTAAAATGGGGCGTAAGTAGTGGATTACTACAATGGAGTCTACGCTACAGCTCCTCACTTGTAAAGTACAATATATGAGTTTTTGGCAGTGCCACCTTAATTCCTTTTGATAGTGCGTCTCTACTCAGTACCTTCGAATTCCGTGAAAACAGCGGTTGTCAAGAGTTACTTTTTATTTGATCTACGCGCTGATGTCATTGGTAAAGTAACGGCGGAGTTTAGGTAGACAACGCCCTTGAGTATAATTTATTATTATCCATCGTAACTTTTTGACCACTATTCGTTTATGCGTGTCATATTATCGTCTTATCCTGGTTTATAACAAAATCCATCTTAGCCGCTTCTGTCAACGAAGGCGTCGGTTAATGCTTGCTTCATTCTTCCGATGATTTCAGCGTCGCCTGCACGGCTGAACAGTTGCATTGACTTTTAGTAGAAAGTCCCTAATGGGTTGCGCAATTTCGACATGGTATGACATGACATGATATAGTATCTGCCGTGAGGTTAAAATCTGTGAAATTTTGGCGAGTGTAACCAACTAATTCATTGAGATTTTAGCGTTTACAAATCGCTTTAGATACCATTTTATAGGCGATATTCTGGAAGCGATATTCGGGAACTTTCGTTTCAAATGTGCCCTGATCTCGTTACAAGATGATCGTCATCATTCAATTTGAGCCGACTGTTTGATCTTGATTTTCATTGCCATTTAACAGTCCTTATATTCTCACCACTTTTGGATATCTCTTCCGTCCTTGCAGGCATTTGCATGGGTAGCTATATCTTGGGTATCACTCTTTACCCTTCGGTAAAAATTTTGAAATTCTTTCCTGTTAAGACACCCCTCCATAGCTTCAGTGGCGCGTTGCTCAGACGCTTTTTCATTCTCTTGAGCAAATAATTGTGGTCAAACGGTAGTGGATGCGATTACATGAAAACACAATGATCTTCACTCATTCTAGGCCTGCTACTTCCACTATCCATCTTCGCGTTATTGGCCGCTAGACGCATAGTGCCTCGATCCAAGAAATGGGTTACCAACCCTTTGCAGGATCTTGGAGGCAGCAGACGAGAGAGGAGAAAGAGTGTTCTCACTAGAGCACTTCTTCTTGTTCTAGACGGCAGCGGACAAATTCGCTTGATCGAGTCAACTGTGGCGTCTACAGTTCCAGTTAGGTTGAACTTAGTGAATATCTTATGGCAGTCAGTATCAAGGCTAAATTCGCTTACATAAACCTGATATGTGCTCATTCCCCCACGGAGGAAAAGCACACTGTCACCAAAGATTCTTTCTACGAGCTCCTCTACAAAACATACGAGCAACGTACTCAATACGACGTTAAAATCGTATTGGGCGATTTAATCGCCAAAACAGGAGAGGAAGACATCTTTGGTAGGGCATTCGGTAAACACGGCCTGCACGAGACCACGTCGGACAACAGACTAAGACTAATTGATTTCACTATGGAGCGAAACATCACTATACCAAGCACATGGTTTCCTCATCTCAATATTCATTAGAAGACATAGTGGTCCAATTATCATGTAACGATGAGCCAAGTTCAAGTTCAGATCACACTGCGATCGACGCAAGACATGCCTCCAGTATTCTAGACGTGCGGAACTTCCGAGAGGCCAACATAGACACGGATCATTACCTTGTTGTAGCCAAGGTACGAATGCGGATATCTCAATCTGAACAAAAAAAAAAAGAATCGCTGTGATAATGCCAAAATCCTTTAATAACACTTATGCCGCCAGCGTCAAGTGCCGAAGACCATTGGCAACGTTGCCAACATGCTATCATACGTATAAGCTCAACGGAAGACGAGATCTGCACCCGAGCTCTACGAGCAAAGGAGACGAAAGAGCATGAGAATCGCGCGATCGAGAATATTGAGAGCTTGTGCTCCAGAAACAATGTTTGGACGTTGAAGCAAATGATAGGAAACCCGTGCAGAAATCCTGAGCGAAACCCGTGCAGAAACCTGTAGAGATGAAAATGGAAACCTCGTAGTAGAATCACATTCGGTGCTGAGAATATGGAAAAACTACTTCAACAGACAGTATAACGACGATGAAGACCAACATCCCGCTGTCAGGCAGAATGAACCATTCAACATATACAATGATAGTCAACATTTCCATCCACCGGACCAAAGCAAAGTAAGGACAGCAATATCCAAACTGAAATCTAAACAGGCTGTTAGACCTGACGGCTTACCGTCCGAACTTTTCAAGGCAGCTGCTGATGAATTGGTAGAGAGCATATACCAAACAGCATCTAGGATTTGGTCAGACTAGTGTATGCCTGATGAATGGAACCTCAGCATAGTTTGCCCGATCCAAAAGAAAGGGGGCCCTCTCAACTGCGCCAATTATATAATAGAAGCATCACTCTCCTCTGTGACAGAAAAATGCCCCCTAAGTTGAAAGGAAAGCTCTTCACGGCAGTTGTGCGTTTAGCGCTCACATACGGTTCACAATGTTGGACGACGTACAAAAAGTATGAGAGTAAATTAACGGCAGCTGAGATGAAGATGCTTCGCATGACAGCAGGAGTGACAAAGCTTGGTCGAATAAGAAGTTCGAAGATCCGTGGAAGCTTTCACATCAAGGAAACCATCGTACAAAAAATAGAGCGCGACCGGCTCAGCTGGTATTGCCACGTTCAAAGAAGAGATCATTTGAACCCTGATAGAAAGGCAATATCTATGCACGTTCCAAAGACATCGCGATGTAGGAAAGGCAGGCCTATAAACGCCTGGATCAGACAAATGCGACGACATCGGCATTTCATTGGCCTCAGTAACCGAGTGATCCAAAATCGGCGGGCCTGCCGATATTTTCTGAGGTCAAATAGGCGAACCCCACAGGCGGATCAGTAGAAATGCGGTAAAGTGGGAGGGTTGTGATCCCTTGTTTTCGGATCATAACCTCGCTGATAAAAGGAAGAAGAAGAAGAAGCATCACTCTCTTCAACATTGCATACAAAATCTTCTCTGCGATATTATGTGAATGAGTGAAATCTTTTATCAACAGCCCGATATTCCCCAATCACTGCGGACTCAGGCCAGGAAAGTCCACCATCAATTAAATCTTCACACTTCTGCAGATCCTGAATTCCAAATCGATACTCGTCATCGCTTATCGATTTCAATTTCGCCTATGACAGCATCAATAGAGAAGTGCTATATGCATAGAGCCATGTCTAGTTTTGACATCCCTCCCAAACTTGTCCGTCTGTGTAGGATGACTATGGAGAACGCTCGCTGCTTCATCAAGGTCAGGAATGACCTCACCGAGGCAATTGATGTCAAAAAGGTTTTGGACAAGCTGACGTGCTATAATGTAACTTCTTTAATATTGTACTTGAACGGATTGTGCGGAACTCACCAGCCAACACCAGAGGCACAATCTATCAAAAGTCTGTACAACTGCTTGCATACGTCGACGATATTGACATAATCGGAGGAACTCAGCGGGCTGTCACAGATGCGTTTGCAAGGAGGAGAAGATTCATTGACGAAACGAGCTATACAGCGACATCGACCTAGTTCAAAAACTGCGAATTGGACGTTTGAGATGGCTAGGACATGAAGAACGAATAGATATCTCTACAATGCCGTAGAGGACCTCCTTGCCATAGGTGTCGTGCACAAGTTCAAGAGGACCTCGACCAACTTGGAGTGCGCAATTGGAGGTAATTAGCTAAAGCCCGAGCTAAATGGAGAGAGCTATAGCGCCACCTAAGTAAGTAAATAAGTGCAAATGGTAGTGGCGCTTTATAAGTTTTAATTTTTAACAATTGGCGTCAAACCAGGGGCTTGGAATAGGTAGGCAAGTCAAGCCTACTCGTAAGACATTATTTGATGGCTTATTTTCATTGCTACCACTGGTCTTCTGCACTCGTTGCTGCCATCGTACGTCTGGATAGTTTTTGGTACACGAAATATAATCTGATTTTGGTGTTAAGGTCTAAAAGGAGAATTTTCTTGTCGTGTTTCGCACATTGTTATCATAGAAATCGTCCTTGGTGTCATCATCACTCTTCTCTGTCGGGCGTGAACACAAATAAAGCCGATGTTGTGAAATTTGTCCTTGACGCAAATCATCAGTCTTTTCTTAAGTCTACCTCAAGCAGACACGGTACCAGAATCCATAGTATGATACGTATAACTTACTTTTTACTTATGTCCTGTATCCCCTTGTGGGTCCTAGGGCCTCTACTACGCCTACGCGCCATCGTGTACGGTTTCTGGCAATGTGTCTGAGTTCTCCCCAACTTTTCCCTAACTGCCGTGCCTCCTTCTCGACTGTTCTGCGCCATGTTTTCCGCGGACCGCCAGGTCTTCTGCCATCCTGAGTTAGAGGGTTCCATTGCATAGCATGGTTCGCTATGGAGCTGTCACCCTTTCGGAACGTGTGACCAATCCACTGCCACTTCCGCCGTTGGATAGTTGTGCCTATTGGTTCCTGACCCGTTCTCTCGTAAAGGTGTTCGTTAGAGATACGATTGGGCCAGAAAATCCTTAAGATATTGCGCAGACACCTATTAACGAACGTTTGCAGCTTTCTGGTGATAGTAGTGGTCACTCTCCACGTGCTGCAACCATATAGCAGCACGGATTCAACGTTGGAGCGGAACAGTCTTATTTTGGTGCTCAAACTGATTGCATTGCTTCGCCATATTTTGGACAACATCCCGAACGCAGACTTTGCTTTGGCGATCCTGTTGGTTATATCCAGTTCGGTTCCACCATCGGTCGAGACAATACTCCCAAGATACTGGAAATCCTCTACTCTCTCTACCGGTTGTCCAGCAATGCATATTTGAGCCAATGAGTTAGTTCCAAGGCTGATGATTTTAGTTTTTGTCGTATTGATTTTCAGCCCGACGACACCTGCCTCCCTCTCCACATCTGCTGTCATTTGGTGATACGTATAAGAAGTCTTAAGGTTTCAGATGCCTGGTCACTTCCATCCCATTTCCTGGATTACGTTTACAGTAAGTAAGTAATGTGATTTTATTATGTCCATCAAAATCATAAAAGTTTACAATTCACGGCTGGCTGGCTACTACTCTTGATTTAATCCCCAGCCAAAAGTTACTGGCTGGGAATTCGAATTTTTTTTATGCCTAATTTCAGGCGGTGTAAAAACGAATGTTTTTTAGTTATTTGTTGTTGCTGCCACTGCGAAGTTGCTTGGTTTCTAGAGATATGTTTCCCCTTCGGGTAGGGGTTAGAATATACCCGAGGCAGGCATGCCTGTCGTAAGAGGTGACTAAAATCCTCCCTCCGTATACCGAGCGTAGTGTATACACAAAAATGCAATGAACAAAACAAAACAATCTATTTAGCCAGGTGGCAGCCCAGGTTCACTGGAAAGCCCACCCTCTTCGGAGGTCGGCACTACGGATTCTGGGGAGAGCGATTGATTGCACCTTATAAATCCCTTCTCAAAATGTACAAGTGTATTTCGATCTGGTGGAGATCAAGATCGAACGTCTACGGAAAAGAAGTCCGCCGGAAACGGAATCTAAAACCATTGAGGAGGAAAACGACGTACTCCCTACCAAGTTTACCGAAATGGAGCTACTCTATCGTGAGCTTAAGGAAGACGTAGATTTACTCAGGCAAGAAAATAAAGCCCTAAAAAACACGTATCTACAAAAAGAAAATACAGTTAGCCCAAATCGCTCACCTAGTCGCGATTACCAGACGGATGAAGAAGAGCTAACACGCGAAACGGATTGGATCGAAAATAAACGCCATAGCAAAAAACGCAAAGCTGGTTCCTCACCGGAAGTCGAGCCACAAAAAGATGAAAAGCACAAGGAGTTGCAAGAAAAGCAACAACAAAAAAAATTACGTCCTCCGTCACCGATAAACGTCGTTGGAATTACGGACCACAATAAGCTGCATTGCCTCCTTAAAGGAACTGTGGCATCGAAGTTTAAGGTGACATCTCTGCGAAACAATACGTGGAAAATCAATGTCGATGATGAGGACGGTTACCGATCAGTATCCCAAAAATTTAATGCCGAAAAGATTCAGTGGTATACTTATGAAAATAATTTAGAAAGACCACTGCGTGTTGTAGCAAGGGGACTCCATCCCTCGTGCACCAAAGAAGATGTTATAAACGACCTTCAAGACAAAGGCTTTAAAATTCTTGATGCCGTCAATATTATCAAGAAGGAGAAGCAACAGTCGGAGGGAGATCAGGAAAAATTGGTAAGGCGTGGACTTCCACTATTCATGGTAAGTTTCGATAAAGACTAAAATAAAGATGTTATTTATTGTATTAAGACTATTCTAAACATCGTGGTCAAAATCGAACCTATGCGTAAGAGCTTCAGATCGCTCCCGCGATGTTAGCGCTGTCAAGGTTTCAATCACACGCAGACATACTGCCAGAAAGAACCGCGATGCATTAAATGCGCAGGTAAGCACCTCTCGGAAGAGTGTCACCTAAATAAGCAAACCCCAGTCACTTGTATAAACTGCAAGGAAAACATCCTGCGAACTATAGAGGTTGCGAAGTGGCGAAAGGGCTCCAAAAAATGGCGCGACGCGCTTAAAAATTCCATGTGGACGAGAGTAGTAGAGAAAAGGTGACAGAAGCGAAATCTTCGAATATTGGCGTGCTGTCTTATGCTCAAACGGCGATGACAGCTAATAGCAAGTATATGACCGACAACTCACGGGAGATCAAAGCAAGAAACCATCCAAACTTTAACGAAAGGCTTCTGCGCAAGTTGCGATATTGCAAAACGGTGATAGAGGTAGCTCACAAGATCCTGTATCCCATGTTTTCTCTCTAATTCTTGCGAAACTTGAAGAGCAATGCAAAACAAACAAACTTATTTTCGAGAGACTAGTTGCACTAGAAAACAACATTCATAACACGTGCACTTCAACTAGAACATGAAAGAAACGCTTAAACTTCTTACATGGAACCCCAACGGGCTCATACGAAGACTCGACGAGTTAGAAATATTTGTACGAGAAAAAGATATTGATATATGGTATGCTTGGTCTGTGAAACTCATCTGACAAAACAATCAAATGTTACGATAAGGTTATATAGCGTGTATCACGCCTTGCACCCATCGGAAAGAGCCAGAGGCGGATCATCTTTGTTTATAAAAGAATCTATCGAATACTCAGCAGAAATAAAGATTGAATTAGAAGCAATGCAAGTAAGCACGGTACGCGTTACAAATAGACATTTTGCCTTCAACATTTCGTCTATATATTGTCCACTGCGATGTAAACTTGAAGAAAGTGATTTCACAAACATCAACTTCCTTAAACCAAATTTTATTACTGGTGGCGACTTCAACGCGAAACACCCCTTCTGGGGTTCAAAGTACGCCTATCAGAAAGGTAGAAAGCTTTATAATGCGGGTATGCAATTCAGTAGTGATTTTCACTCGACGGGGTAAACCAACATATTAGCCGACTGATAGAAATAAGATACCAGATCTGATCGATTTCTTTGTTGTTAAAGGAATTTCTGGCTTTGATCTCTCCTCTGATCATTCTCCAATTATTATGACGATAAGCGATGCTCTGATTAGAAAGGTAGGACGGGTCAGATTAACCGGCGCGAAAACTAATTGGGATGGCTTTAAAAAATATATTGAAGCAAATATTGAGTTGAGCGTATCATTTACAACGCCTTATGAACTTGAAGCTGAAGTTGATCGCTTCGTCGAAATCTTACAGAATGCCGCGTGGAAGAATACTCCCAAACCAAAAAGAACGCCGGCCAGTTACATTCAAACTTATCCACAGGAAATAAAAGAGATAATTAAGGAGAAGAGAAAAGCGCGCAAAAAATGGCAACAAACTCGGCTCCGGAACATAAAGCACATCTTAACCGTTTGTCCAACTCACTAAAAAGATCTATTAAATACCTTAAGAATAATGAAATACAAACTGACTTAGAAAGTTTAACGGCAGAAAAAGATTCTAATTACTCGCTTTGGAAGGCTATAAAATTCAATTCAAATTCAGACTCCACTAATTAGGAAAAATCAGGACGAATGGGCCAGGCAAGATAAAGAGAAAGCGCAAGTTTTTGCCACCCACCTGGAAGAAACTTTTAAACCGTTTGATGGACAAACTCTTATTCAAAATATAAATACGTCGTATATAGACAATAGAGTAATAAGAAGTGCAACAATATCCACGGCGAATCTCTGAAGCATAAACAACTGAGCTTCAAGAACCACTACACCAAAAATCGTTCTCTCTCTCTCTATCCTTTCCAATGCCCGCACTGTGTGTAAGCATGTTAAAGGTGATCATAAC
Source organism: Brachypalpus laphriformis (assembly GCA_945910035.1). Lineage (NCBI taxonomy): Eukaryota > Metazoa > Arthropoda > Insecta > Diptera > Syrphidae > Brachypalpus > Brachypalpus laphriformis. The sequence continues at coordinate 193,043,688 of OX246754.1, read as the reverse complement.
CCTTTAAGTGCGCTAAATTATAAAAAAAAAGAAAAACTTAAGGAAGAAATAAAGAAACTTAAACCTAAGAAGGCTGCTGCATACGACATAATCACGGGAGAGGTTCTTAAAGCACTACCAAGAAAAGCTCTAATTAAGCTTCTGTTCATTATAAACGCCGCGCTTAGACTAGAATGTCTTCCCAGTCAATGGAAAGTCGCCGAAGTCATAATGGCCCTTAAGCCCGGAAAACCGCCGAATGAAAAAACGTCTTATAGACCGATTTCGCTCCTTCCAATTATATCCAAAGTGTTCGAGAGAAAATTAATCAGGCGAATATAGCTGGTTATAGAAGAAAGGAATCTCATTCCGGATCATCAATTCGGATTGAGAAGTAAGCATTCTACAGTTAAACAATTGCATAGAATAACACATGTAATCGAAAAATCACTTGAAGAAAAAAGATCTGTTCAAGTGTATTCCTTGACGACTCTCAAGCCTTTGACAAGGTCTGGCATGAAGGCTTAAAGTTTAAATTACGACACGTTCTGCCAGAGCACCTATATCATATTTTGAAGAACTACCTTACGAATACACTATTCCGCGTCAAATGTGGAAGCGAATATTCCGATTTTAAGGAAATAATGGCTGGGGTGCCGTAAGGAAGCGTTCTTGGTCCAGTTTTATATCTATTGTACACTCGTGATATATCGCAAGTAGAAGGCACTGAGCTAGCTACATTTGCCGATGACACTGCTATCTTGGCAGTAGGTAAAACGGTCGAAGATACTACAGAAAAACTGCAAGAAGCTTTGGATAGAGTTAATGAATGGGCAAAGGTCCGGCGAATCGCACTCAATGGAACCAAATCTGTTCATGTAAATTTTACTTATAAGAAAATAAATAATTCGCCGATCTTTTCAAACTCGTTTCAAATTCCATTTGCAAACGCGGCTAAGAATCTTGGAATGACACTTGATGCAAAGCTGAAATGGAAAACGCATGTAAAGAAAACACGCGAAGAACTAGATAGTAAATAAGTATAGAGAAATGTATTGGTTACATGGAAAATATTCCAAGCTTAATATAGAGAACAAACTGCTTTTATATAAGCAAGTGCTAAAGCCTGTATGGACATATGGTATACAACTCTGGGGTTGTAATAAAATAAGTAATATTAAAATTTTACAAACTTTTGAAAACAATCTCGCGATAAATAAGCGCGTCTAAACTGCGGAGCTAGCAGGAACTTCTAATGGGAAGGAACCTGCAAAGCGTCGTGTTATTTCCTGAAATGAAAGCTTACTTAGGTGGCGCTACAGTTCGGGGTGAACCTGGGCCTCAACCAACAAGCCTCTCCATTTAGCTCGGTCTTTAGCTAATTGCCTCCAGTTGCGCACTCCAAGTTGGTCGAGGTCCCCTTGAACTTGTGCGCGCCACCTGCGGCGATGATTCCCTCTACTGCGTCGTCCCTCGGGGTTAGATTCGAAGACTCTGCGGGCCGGAGCGTTGGTGTCGATTCGCTCTACATGTTCTAGCCAACTCAGACGTCCAATACGCAGTTTTTTGAGTAGGTCGATGTCGCTGTACAGCTCGTATAGTTCGTGATTGAATCTTCTCCTCCAAAACCCGTCAACGCAAACGGGACCGAAAATCTTACGAAGAATTTTTCTCTCGAAACGACCAAGGATATCTTCATCCTCTTTTAATAAAGTCCATGTTTCAGCACCGTAAAGCAGGACTGGGATGATCAAGGTCTTATATAGAGTCTCCTTAGTTGTTCGAGATAGGGCTTTACTGTTGAATTGCCTTATAAGCCCAAAAAAACAGCGATTGGAAAGAGTTATTCTTCGATTGGTTTCTGCACTGACTTTGTTTGTAGAATTCATAGCAGAGCCAAGGTAGACAAAGTCCCTTACTACCTCGAAGTTATAACTGCCCACTGTGACGTTTTTTCCAATTCGTCGGTGTTGGTTTTCCCTTCTTGTTGACAGCATATACTTGGTTTTGCCCTCGTTTATCGCCAAACCCATTTTGGCCGCTTCCGCTTCAATGCTCGCAAACGCACCGGTGACAGCCCACTGAGTTCTTCCGATAATGTCTATATCATCGGCGTATGCAAGCAGTTGTACAGACTTATAAAAGATTGTGCCTCCGGTGCTGGCTTGTGAGTTCTGCACAATCCGTTCAAGTACAATATTGAAGAAGTCACATGACAGCACGTCACCTTGTCTAAAACCTTTTTTGACATCAAAGGTCTCGGTGAGGTCATTACCGACCTTAATGCAGCAGCGAGCGTTCTCCATCGTCAGCCTGCACAGACGGACAAGTTTGGCAGGGATGTCAAAACTAGACATGGCTCTATAAAGCTCTTCCCTATAGATGCTGTCATAGGCGGCCTTGAAATCGATAAAGAGGTGGTGAGTATCGATTTGGAATTCTTGGGTTTTCTCCAGGATCTGCCGAAGTGTGAAGATTTGATCGATGGTGGACTTTCCTGGCCTGAAACCGCACTGATAGGGTCCAAACAGGCTGTTGATAAAAGGTGTCAGGCGTTCAAACAATATCGCAGAAAAGATCTTGTATGCGATGTTAAGGAGACTGATGCCTCTATAATTGGCGCAGTTGAGGGGGTCTCCGTTTTTGTTAATCGGGCAAACGATGCTGAGATTCCATTCATCAGGCATACACTCGTCTGACCAAATCTTAGAAATAAGTTGGTGTATGCACTCTACCAATTCATCCCCAGCTGCATTGAAAAGTTCGGACGGTAAGCCGTCAGGTCCAGCATCCTTGTTCGATTTTAGCTTGGATATTGCTATCCTCACTTCGTTTTGGTCAGGTGGATGGAAATTTTGAGTATCATCGTCTATGTTGAATGGTTCATTCTGCCTGACAGCGGGATGTTGGTCTTCGTCGCCGTTATACAGTCTGCAGAAGTAGTTTTTCCATATTCTCAACACCGATTGTGATTCTACTACGAGGTTTCCATTTTCATCTCTACAGGTTTCTGTACGGGTATTGCTTCTCTGACACGTTCTTTTTACCTTTTGGTAAAACTTCCCTACATTGTTCCTGGAGTATAAGCTCTCGATATTCTCAAACGCGCGCTTCTCATGCTCTTTCTTCTTCTTTTGGAGAAGCCGATGTTCTTCCCGTCTCTTTTGCTCGTAGAGCTCACGAGCAGCTCTCTTCTTCCTTTGCAGCGCCGCTTTGTATGCCTCTTGTTTTGCTGCATGCACTCGCCGGCATTCTTCGTCAAACCAGGGATTTCGCGGTGGTGGACGACCGAGACCCAGCACATCAGTCACGGCGTTTCTGATGGCATGTTGGCATCGTTGCCACTGGTCTTCGGCACTTGATGCTGGCGGCATAGGGGTGATTGAGAGATTTCGGCATACGCGTTCAGCGAAGAGTCTGGCGGTCTCTTGCGATTGTAGCTTTTCGATGTTAAATTTTCTCACAGTAATTCTTCTTTGTTGCTCAGATTGGGATATCCGCATTCGTACCTTGGCTACAACAAGGTAATGATCCGAGTCTATGTTGGCCGCTCGGAAGGTCCGGACATCCAGAACACTGGAGGCATGCCTTGCGTCGATCGCAATATGATCAATTTGGTTGATCGTTAGATGATCATTAGACCGCCATGTCTGCTTATGAATATCGAGATGAGGAAACCATGTGCTTGCTATGGTGACATTTCGTTCCACAGCGAAATTAATTAGCCTTACTCCGTTATCAGACGTGGTGTCGTGTAGGCTATGCCTATTGACTGCTCTACCAAATACGTCCTCCTTTCCTATTTTGGCGTTAAAATCGCCCAATACGATTTTAACGTCGTATTTAGGACATTGCTCGTATGTTTTGTCGAGGAGCTCGTAGAAACACTCTTTGGTGGCAGGGTCCTTTTCTTCCGTGGGGGCATGAATGCACATTAGGCTTATGTTAGCGAATTTAGCCTTGATTCGGATAGTCATAATACGCTCGCTTACGTGTCGGAAGCTTAAGACTTCTTGCCTAAGTCTGCCGCGTATGACAAATCCGCATCCGAATAAGCGTTGCCTATTGCCTCTGTAGCAATCACCGTAGTAGATGTCACAGTTTAGGATGGCGGTAATATCTGCTTTATAGCAGTCTAGGGCCTCTGCTAGTTGTTCGGCTGCACGTGGTCTGTAAAGGGACAGAACATTCCACGTACAGATCCGAAGGTCGTTGTCCTTATTTCATTTGCTTGGGTCATCATTAGTTGAGTCATCCTTATCCGAGGCTTTTGGTTGCTTCGGAACCATGAGTTTTTTACGTGGTAAGGAAGTTACCCCGACGGCACATCCCTCAACCTGGAGGTCCAGTTCCTTAATTATTCCCCTAGGACGAGGGGCCAGGTATACCGGTGCCAGTAGTCCACTACGGGAGTATGAGCGCTGCCGTTGGCCCATTAAGGGCTCCTCCGCCACCATCTCTATTCCAATGTCCTGACCAACATTGGAAATTTCTTACCGACCTGTGATCCGAATACGTCGAAGCAGCTCGCGCAAGGTATTCACTAAGTTCAACCTAGCTGGTACTATAGACGCCACCGTTGACTCCGTCTAGGGAATTCGTCCGCTGCCGCCTGGAACAGGAATAAGTGCTCTAGTGGGAAACCACTCTTCCCCCCCTCTCTCATCTGCTGCCGCCAAGAATCCGCCAAGCGGGGTTGGTTATCCACTTCTTGGATTAAGGTACTAGGCACCCGGCTGTCACCGCGTGGAGGTTGAGAGTAGGAGTTGGTAGGCTTCAGCTGAGTGAAAACGCTTGTGTTTTCATATGATTGCATGCACTACCGTTTGACCAGCCAGAAATGAAAGCTACTTGATAAGTCAAATGCTTAGTTGTGGTAAAAATAAAAACAAGTATGTTTTGAAGGGAGGTTTTTTAGTGGGTGAAAATCCCACACGCGCTGTCGATCCTCATAGTGTCTTGTTGGAGATTTTCACCTACCCTCGAAAAAAAATAAAAATAAAAATTTCGTATAAAATCGGCTGGCTTTGGCTGGCTGGCAAATCGTTTAAATGAACGACTGGGTAGCTAGGTTTCAAAAAAACACTACCTAATCTCTCAGGCAGATGAAACAGATTAATTACAATTTTACTTAAAATTATTAAAATAAGTTATAAAGCATTTAATGTTTTTTTTTTTTTTGTTTGCTATGTATTTTATAACTTTTGGTTAAAAGTCCAAGTTTATAACTTTTCGGTGGTAATTCCATGCACATTTTATGTAGCTGTATAGAACGTCCCAATCCTGTCCGTATAATATGTCTTGTATTTCACTCGCAGTTAGATTATTTTTTCCAAAGTGATTTCGTCGAAATTCCTCACCCGTAGGCTGCATAGAGTGCACTGCTCATCAAGAGCATCCCTCTAGGGCATATACCCTATAAGCAGAAGTTCTCCTCTCGTCTTGAATATAGCAGAAATGGCTTCTAAGCTATACCGGTCGTGGAAGTATTTTTTTTTTCACCAAGATTATGCTGCAATATTCGATACGAATGCCTTGTAATACTTTCCTGGGCCTTCTCTGTACATTTCGAGAAGATGGATTCTTGAATCTTACTGAATAACACTTGATGAATGCTCTCCCATGTCGAAGTGTCTTCCACCATTACCAGAAAATTGTGCTGACTTCCCAGCCTGGACCATTCTTTAAACAATTGTGGTTTCCGGTTTTGCAAGTGTGAAAACACAACATTCGGCAGCCGATGACTTGGCATGGCCGCAATGTACCTTATGTAGGCGAAGTGGTTTTTCATGGTAAACATATATCATATAATGGTGGTAGACCAGTGTCCAGATGTATCATGTAGTTTCGTGTATTTACAGGTAATCTGAAAATGTTCTTGATGAAGTATAGCAGCAGCTTCTCTACTTCTTCGTACTGCAAGATTCCCCAAACTTGCGCCGCATAAAACATGATGGACCTGATAACAGCTTTTTACTTTGCACTTGTAGCAACATTCTTTTTACTCAGTATACCCCTCCAATAACAATTGATTGCTATCTTTGCATCCTTTAGTTTTCTTAAAGATGTTTCTTGAATGACAGTTGCTGAGTAATAACCAGCCCGAGATATTTGTATTCTTTCACCTTTTTGAATTCTTCATTCTCCCAGGTCCATCTTTCTTCAATTGCGTACCTTCCAGTGCCATTGCGAAATACCATTATATTTGATTTGTTTGTATTCACCTTGAGATTCCACAATCGACAGTACTGTTGTAGCCGGTTTATCATCATATGCAACATGTTTGCAGTTTCCGCTAATATACTATGTCATCGGCATACAGGAGAAGTTTGATGATGATTCCATTGAACAGAATTCCTCCCGGCAGAAATTCCACGAGATCATCCAGGAAGATCGAGAATTGGAGTCGACTCAAAAGGCAGCCCTGTTTTACTCCCATCTTTGACTGGAACCAGCTGGACAATTGTTTTCCGTCCCAAACTGCGGTCATGATTTCGTCGTACTAAATTTGGATAACCTTCAGCATTTTAGTTGAAACACCTAAATTGCTCAGCTTGTAGAATAAGCGTTCTGCTCGATACAGTTAAAAAAGAAGACAAATAATTTTTTTTCTATTATCAAGGTAAGTCTGGACAATGCTTTTTAGTGTGTATAAGTATATTGTCCACTGTCGAATAACCTTTCCTGGAACCTGCTTGATATTCGCTAAGTAAACTATTTCGTCGTAACCCTTCAGTTAAGCGTTTTCAGAAACGATATTCCTCTATAACTAGGCGAACCCCACAGGCGGATCAGTAGAAATGCGGTGAAGTGGCAGGGTTGTGATTCCTTGTTTTCGGATCGTAGCCTCGCTGATAAAAGGAAGAAGAAGAAATTCCTTTATAAATTATTAGGATCGCTTGCATCTCCTTTCTTGAACAGCGGAAATATAAAATTTTTTTTTTAAACTTATTGGTACTTGACGCCTGTTAAAAATGAAGTTGTATACTTCTCTAAGCTGCTCCATGAACTGTTTTGTCACGTGCTTTTTTAAGATTATAGCGCTGAACAACTTTAATGACTTCCCGAAATGTGATCAAACGGGCCAAATTTGAATTTTCCACAAATGGCATGGGATATTGTATTTGGTTAGAATTGATGCTTGGGTTAAACAGATTCTCGAAGTGGGCAGCTAGTGTATTTGCTTCAATTTGAATGCCTCTTGCGAATTTTGCGTCGTTGAGTGTTCTTATTAACTCCCAGTTTACTTCTTATTAACTATTACGTTTATTTTTTATTAACTATATTATTTGTTAACAATAATGTTTATATCTGCTTTCTAGCAGTTCAGGTTCTCCGTCAGTTGGTCGGCTGCACATGGTCTGTTTAGCGTACGAATATTCCACAGAAAGATCAATATTTAAATTTGTCTACTTTATCAAAGGCTGTTGATTGATTCATCATTCAATTATAACTCTTTCCATGTAGGCAAATAAAACGTTCTAGCCGGTTCTTCATCGGCTTTTCTTTGTATAGGCCCATTTGAGCCGACATCCCGTTATTAGGTCACCGTACGGCTTATCCACCACACACAAGGCAGACGCGACGATAAGTTCTATCGATTCGTATCATCAGTTTCCCTTGGAAATAAACGAACAATGACAGAATGATTATAAGTTAAATATAGGACAGAGTTCCAAGCCATTTTAAAGACACCTTCTTACACGGCTACCTGAAGTAATATATAACAAATTTTGGCTTAGCTTGAAAGTACGATGCTTTCACCTACCAGCACTACAATAGACAGATCTACATTTTTCATACAAGCCTGCTGTCAAAAGTTACTTCATCCCAATCTTGCTGACCGTTCTTTATCCACCAACAATAATTTCGTTTCATTCCATTTTACGAGCAAATTATGCTGCATTTTCTGCTACGGTTACCATACATTACCCGTATCTCATGCCGGAATAAATTTCCATTTAATAACAATTTAAATTTCCCCAAGTGCACGAAGCCAACACGTACATATCAGGAGCACTTACCGCCGAAAAAAGTTATGAGTTCCTCCATTAGCATACATTATCGTGTTTTATTGATTGCTTCCTGTACACACACTGTTTTGCCACCACAAAAACATGCACAGTGCACACACCCCGAGCCAGGGGTTTTCCGCTGAATCCTTCTCAAATCGAGCCAACAAAAAAAAAAAAAAAAACACTCGGATCAAACAAGTGTTCGGTTATAAGTTTCTTCATTTGTTATCAAACTACCCTTTGCTCTCTCGTCACTCTGTATGTTGTGGTGTCCATAAAGAAATATAAAAAAGGCATTTTTCTTCCTCCACCCGAAGGAATAATTCCCAGATATTCCAATCATTTCGAATGGAAGAGGAAACCAACAACAACTCTAACACAAACAAAAAAAAGAAGGAATCCTCTCAATTTTTTGGAGCTTCTTTATTTTCTAGGGTAAAATATTCAAAGTAGTCCGTTGAATTAGAAATCCCAAAGAGCCAAAATAAAAGGCTGCTGCGAAGGCAGATGAACCGAACAAATTTTCAATGAAAAATTCCACCCCCAGGCATGACAGTGGGGTGGGTGGTTGGCCTGTGTATCGGCATCCTAGCACTAGTTTGGAAAAAGAAAATGGAAGAACCGCTCTCGAATAAATAAACAAATTCGAGAGTTGGGGAATGAATTGCGAAACCAATAACCCGAACGGGGTAAGCACTGGCTGCTTTTTCGCTGCCCCCATCACCCATCACCCATCCCCAATGCTCCATCCACCAACTCAAATACCCCATTGATGTCAAACTTTCGTTCAGGGTATACACTGCATGGGGGCGCGGCGGTGTGTGTTATTATTTGTATTCCGCCTGAAAAGTTTGTAAATAAGCGAAGAGGGGGTGGGGGGTGGGGGGGGGGGGTTAGGTAGAACTTGTTGGGTGTGGTAATGCACACGTAATTTCGATGATAAGAAACGGACCGTAGAGGAGTCGCCGCCATCGCGTCACTATCACAGAACAGCACCAAAAACAAATTTGAAAGTTTCAAATATTTGAGATATTTTTTTTTTTTTTTTCACTGAGCTGGGCCTCTGTTGTGGAAACAAATCAAGGGTTGAATTGCGAAATAACTCCCCTGAGGGTAGGTTTCATGTCTCGGGAAATGTTTGCGAATATTGTTAGATGGGAATTTTTCTTTTTTTCGTCTTTTGTTTGGGGAAATCACATCAACGGTCGTCTTTGTTGTCTCTGGGATAACACGCCTTCACGCACGCACCCTTCCTCTGAGGAGGAGTGGATGAGTGAGGCGATGTCAGCCTGATAAGGGGGAAGTTAGGGAATTGATGCTTGAGTTGCGGTATTGTCAGCTTAGAGATGACAAGAGTTTTATTTTTTTTTGACAATATTGACGTTGCAGAAGGCGAAAATTGATTTTTTTCCATACGTTCCTACCAGCTACTGTTGATGTAGTATCTATGTTTGGGGTCTGAAGGGGGTGAATTGTGCAAATAATTCACAGTTGTTAAATATGTACTTTTTTGGGAGGGAGACACTTATCAAGATAACATATGTTTTGAATAATTGGCATGGATTTTTGTTTATTGTAAACACTTTAAATTGAATTTGAACGGATATGTGCCCAATGAGTAGGAGGATTTCATTAGGGAGTGCAAATAAACTAAAAACGATTTGGGGGATGTTTGCAGAATTTCAATAGGATTTCTGCTTTGAATTACTCAATTCAATTTGTTGACGTTGGTAAGAATCAAGTTGAAGTAAGGGTAGTGGGATAAAGACTCCAAGGCTACAGAGAAAACAAACATTTAAAAGCGTGTTGTGTTCAGTGAAAACGTCGGGCACCGCAGACTCTGTGATACAAAGTATGAGCCCTTAAACTAGGTCTAGTTTTGACGACTGTTTTTTTTTCCAAGACTTTAATGACTATAAGCCAGCGGCTCTCAAGATTAGCTCCTTTGAGCGGGTATGCATAAATATATATCAGCCAGTAATTTCGAAGTAAAATGTGTGCAGACTTTGACAAAGACCAAGAAACTAATCTTAGCAACGATCGGCAGCTTAGCTGTGACAAGAATAGATGCTTCTATTCTTCAGTTGCCTTGGCGTGCCGGAACGGTTTAAGAGTCAGTGACCCCAAAGGTCTGAAAGGACCCCAGGTGAAACATCGAACTAAAGGCTGAAGACAACTTAACTGTGACGCAAAACTTTTTTTTCAGTATGATGGAGAAAACGAATAAGATATCTAATCTAGGTGGTACTCTTGAAAACGATAATCCCCCGTGGTCTTTTCGACTACGGCCGGGACAAGGATTCTGAAGGTCCCAACCAACATACTTCTAACCCCTGCCTGTGGCGTTGACCCTGAATTAGTAGCGATACTTGGTTCCGAAAACTCCTGCAGCTCTGTCTCCGATTCGTTTGGTAGACGGACAGCTGATCAAAGTTTTGTCGGTGACGGTTTGACTCAAGAAACCAATAAGACTGAACGAGCTCCTGAAGCGGCGCACTCCGATAAGCTCCTGACAAAGAGTCAGCTAAAAAGGAAAAGAAGGAAGGCGGCAAAGGTGGGATGCAAAGTCAACTGGATGTGCAAGCGCCGAAAGCAGTCATCCTTCGGCGGAGACGGAAAAGATACCTAGGTCTGCAGAAAGTACTCCAACTGGAGCCGATCAATTTCTCAGACCCAACGCTGGCTTCTTTTCGGTCGACTCGAACAGGTTCAAGCTAACGAAGAAAGTTTCGCTCACTTCGGTGGAAGTGTGTGCGCATCTGATCCCCGCCTTTCTGCTGGTCTCTTACCGGTGGCGTTATCTGCGCACAAGATCTGGGTGATGCTGGTGCTGTTACCCCTAAATGTCCAAAAACTAGCGGACGAAAACTGGCTGACGCAGGCAAAGCTACGGGTAAGGGCGTACGTCTCGGCGTTAGCGTGTGCGCATGCGCCCTTCTACTAATAAACCACCGTACACTCAAAGGCTGCTACCATTCTCTTAAGCAGTAGACTTTCCTGGTGCGTACAAAACCGCACATATATCCAGGAGCCATACGTGCAGAACAAGCGCATATGTGACTTTAGAGGTATTCGTGGAGTAACGGTGCTATGTGACGAGCGATCTGAAAGACCGAGAACTTGTCTAATTGTTCCGAATTTCCTCTCAGTAACCAAGCTTGAACAACTTTGTGGACAGGACTTGGTTGCTACAGCTGTAAAAGAAAAGAACGGAAGTTGGAAAACCTTCTTCGTGGCGTCGGCTTTCTTTCCTTATGATTCGGTAACGAGGATGTTCTTGTTAAAATCTAGACGTGGGAAGGTGTAGCCCGTGCTTACGGGAGAGATTTTGAATATTCAGAATAGAAGCGTGGCCAAATTCATTCAAGGCGAACATCTGCATTCGCTGCCATTTGCTCCCTTAATATATCGAGAAGTATCAAATGAAACACAATGTCCAGCGCCGTAGGGGGAGTTGCACGTATTGCTCCACTTATGCACAGAAAAGCTGAACGCTGGACCTTACTCAGATTATCGCGATTTAAAGATTTTTCTAAGACCGTACACTAAACAATCATCCCGTATGTGAGTATTGGTCTGATGACCGAGTTGTATTGTAGATCCAGTAAGTGATTCGAGGTTGTAAATCCCATTTATTCTCAGTAGCTTTTTTGCAAGAAAAAAGTGCTACTGCAGCTTTCTTTACTCTTTCCTGAATATTAAGTTTCCAGCTCAATTTCTTATCCAGGATAAGTCCCAAATATTTTGCTGTGTTAGAGAAAGTTAAGCTGATGCCATTGAGAGAAGGAGGGTCGACTAACGGAATTTTATACTTCCTGGAGAAGAGTTCTAGTTCAATTTTGCGGGGGTTTACACCCAAACCACACCGACTCGCTCATCTAGTGAGCTTGTTTAAAGCGTTTTGTAGAAGTCCTTCTAGAGTATTTAGGTGCTTTCCCGAGACAGCTAAAGTTCATTCACCACCAAATTCCAAAGAAGAGGGGATAGAACCTCTCATTGCAGAGTGCCTCTGCTAACAGATCTTCTCGTAGACGTTCCACCCAACTTAGAGTTCATAATCCGATCATTAAGCAGTAGATTAATCAATTCGCAGAGTGAGCAAATGAGTCGACCTTCAGATCTGATATCTGCTATCGCTGATGTATTGACATTGCCAAAAGCGCCTTCTATATCCAGAAAGGCAAGCATAGTGTACTCCTTGTGAAACAGAGAATATTCGATATTATGCACTATTGAGTGTAATGTCGTCTCCACTGACTTACCTTTGCAATATACAACACATCGTCACTGTCAAATCGAACCGGCATATCTGCAAAATGCATATTTTTCACCAGAGCGCTTTAAATTCTTCGGATGTGATATTTTTCTTTGAACGTCCGTTTGGTTCACCTCAAGGGCACCTTATGCATGAATAAAATGACGGATTTTTATTCAACTATACGATATGCCGGTACGACATAAAAATAGACAAAAAAAAAAGAAAACTCAATTTTTGAAGATATGCCGGTTTGATTTGATAGCGACGACATGTTGGGCCGTTGACAGTAGTTTCTTATGAATACAGTTGAGTGAATGGATATCAATCAGTCGTTCTAATGTTTTTAAGAGGAATGATGATAGACTAATAGGTCGACCAGATAGACCAGTCTTTACTTTCAGGGGCCTTTCATAAGTCATCTTCGAAACTCTTTTAGCTTCGCGCCCGTCCTCAGACTGTTCACCGCCGTCTGCCAATGGATCCTCCTTAGCTACCACATGCACGCCCTCTGCTTCCTCTTCTTCTACGTTTTTCAGCCCAACCTGCCCAACTTAATCTTTCACACCGTTCGTCGAATGAGTTTGCCTCAATGAAATTTCCACAACCTGGGGTGGATCCGGAGCCTTTGGCTCCTCGGGACTCTGAGTCTGTGAGTGGCACTCTAAAAACTTAACATCACGTGACACTTCCACTCGATGCTCTTCCGGAATCCAGATTCAGTTACCTTTACTTTCATCGAGGTAACCAAGAAAAATACCCTTCCTGATCTGACGTCGACTTTTCCTTCGAAGACGAATACTTCACAGCCAAACTCGCGAAGATTACTCACGTCCAGCGCTTTCCCAAATCGAACTTCGTAAGGTGTTTTCCCGTTGAGGGACTTTGAAGGACTTCGATTTCTTATATAATTTGTGGTTGCTATAGCTTCGGCCTAAAATGACTTCGGAAGTCCAGACTATATAAGAAGGCACCTTGCCATGTCGAATAAAGTGTGATTTTTGCGTTCGGCAACCCCATTCTGTTCCGGATTATACACTACTGTTGGTCGTCGACGAATACCTTGTGACTCCAAGAAACTGTCGAAGCTGTGTTATTTTTGTACTCGGTGCCACTGTCTGATTGCAAGCTCTGGGTGCACGCACCAGTCTCCTTTTCCAACGATGCCTTGACCTTCTGGAATGCTGCGAAAACTTGACTCTTCCTGCTCAGAAACTGTACTTCATACCATCTCGAATGATCGTCGATAAACGTGACGAAGTACTTTGACCTTCCAATCGATTCCGTCCTCATCGGGCCGCATACATCGGAATGCACCAACTCCAGTATCTTAGTCGTACGCGTTGATCGTTTTGAAAATGGAGCGCGCGCCATTTTTCCTGGATACAAGTGTCGGATATGAAGCTGTCCGCAGTCCCTATGGATTCGATTCCAATCATCGCTCCTCGCTTAGGTCAGATTCTTAACGTTGAGATGACCAAGATGCCAGTGCCAAGTGTGAAGCATCTCTGTATCGTGACCGAGTCTTCTTAAGCTACTGGATGCCATGCATGTCTCCTGACTAGTGCAAATGAAATACAGACCATCCTCCCGCCTTGCGGTTAATACTACCTGTCCGTCTGTGCTTGTGATTTTAGCTGATTCTCGTTCGAATGTAAAGCGGTAGTTCTTATGAGTAATTTTGCCCACTGACATGAGATTTGTACGCAGATCCGGTACGAACAGGGTGTCTGACAATTCTATTTGTTTTGTTGCATTGTTCTCCCGGATCCCAATCAATACATTGCCGCGTGCCTTGATTTCGGTTGAGACACTGCTTACCGGCATTTACCTCCTTGATATTGAACAACTCGTCAGGATTTTTGCAAATGTGAGAAGTGCAGCCACTGTATGAATGCATTACCGATGCCTTTGTTGCATCATGCAGCAACTGAGCTGAGGAATAGAGTATGCTCCGCATGTTTCGCGCTGTGGGAGTGCTTCCCGCGCCTCTGTGGACATCCGAATCGCCTGTGACCCATCTTCTTGCAGCGATAGAACACCAATCTCGTCCCAGTCGAATTTTCGGATGACTCGTTTTGGTCCTGTTTTTGAGTTGGCCACAGTACTTTTGATTGAATTTACCCACGATCACTGAATTGGATACCTCACCATGGATATCGACCTTACGTGCCTCCGATTACTCGATGATTTTAACACGCAATGTCTCAGGCGATGGTAAGTCATCCCAAGGTTCGATTGCACATCGAAAATATAGAGAACCATTATGGCTAGTAAGTCGGCATTTATTTTAACACTTTAAGAACTTGTGTAGATGTTCTCGAACGTCCACACCCTCACGCATCCGCTGAAAAGTTAGTTGCTTTAAAAGCATCGCTTTGCGAGTGGGCCCTTTCGACTGAAGACCGCTCTCAAGTTCCGGGCAGTCTCGTATCCCTTATCTTGCTTTAGTTCCACTGCGCTGATGGATAAAATTATGTCTGATTTTGTCTTTTGGTCGAGGGGACTCCAAGCCTGATACGCCTGAAGCGTCTTCGCGTCGGTAGGATCGACGACTGGTTTCGCTCGCACGCCATTGATAAAATCACAGGCATCATTTTTGATCAGGAGCGCTTCCATGTGCATACGCCAAGTGTCGTAATTGTCCTTGTTAAGGACTTTAATCCTTGCCATGCCCGCGGATGTTCATTTTTACTGGTTGATATGTTTTTTTTTTGGAATGAGGTTAGCTCTACAGAAATATTTCTATTTTTTATTTCTTACGCTTGGGCTGGGCCCATAAACTGTCAGAGTTCCAAATGTTTTATATAGCTCAGACTTTATATTAAAAGACAACGCAGCAGTTGAAATAAAAATAATTTTTATTCGTACTAAGTAAATAGAAAAGTACATACACGACGCACGGTCGTATCTCGTGAGGAAAAAAATGGGAATGAAAGTGAACTGTGCTGTCTGACACGGAAAACGATGATGTCATGTACTCAGTGATGCCATGTGTGTGGTGTTGCCATGCGTACGGTTTTTTTTTTCTTTTAAAACAAAAAAAAGGAAACCCAAATCCCAGAAGCACTCAGACTTTTCTAGTCCATTGTACTACCAGGCAGGAACCTTTCTTTAGTGCAGTGGTTGGAAAAACTTCGATGTTATTCGTTTTTCCTTTATATTGGGGTGGCTGATGACGGCGATCTAGTAGCAGTCTCCTGTGAAAGTGAGGGAAGAAAACCGCTGTGCCTGGTCTCTGCCTATCTCCCGTATGAGCTGGCGGAGATTCCATCTGGTAAAATGAAGCAGTTGGTAAGGAAGAAAAACTGGCTCTTCATCGTGGGCTGTGATGCAAATGCGCATCACTCGCAATGGGGTAGCTGTGATACCAATACAAGAGGTGAGTGTCTTTTCGATTTCATTCTTTCGACCAAGCTCACCGTATGTAACAAGGGATCTACGCCAACTTTTGTAGTTAAGAACAGACAAGAAGTGATTGACATAACACTAGCTTCTTGTTCTGATCACCTAACGGTAGAAAAATGGAGGGTTTTAGAGGAGGCATCTCTTTCTGATCACAGATGGATACGCTTCCATATTAATTTCCAAACTAGGGCTAGCATCAGCTACAGAAACCCTAAGGGTACAGACTGGGGTATGTACACAGAGCTAGTAAGGAAACATCTTAAGGATAGGCCTATTCGCAGAGGCGACCCTCAATATATAGATAAGGCGGTAGACAACTTAGGCAAAGTAATGAACATGGCATTTGAAAGGGCCTGCCCACTAAGAAAGAAGTCCAAGAGGCCCCAACCTCCTTGGTGGAGCAAGGAAATCAACTCCAAGAAAAAACAGGTTAGGCATTTCTACAACAGGGCCAAAGAAATAGGGGACGGTACTACATGGGATGAATACATGGACCGCAAGCGGAATTAGGCAATCAAAAAGGAAGTCGTGGAAGGAATTTTATCAGTCCATTGCGGATACCAGTGAAGCTTCCAGACTTCGCAAGATGCTAGCTAAAGACACTTCCGTCCCAAGCTTCATCAAAAAACCTGACGGCTCGTGGGCAGAAAGTAGCGAAGAAGTTTTAGAAACGTTAATTGAAGCTCACTTCCCAGGAAGTAGATCGCCAATGGATTCTACTACTCACGGCTACTCGTATATTGGTAGGTCAATAGGGGACGATGTAGAAAATCTCATTACATGGAAGAATCTGCGATGGGCTATTATGTCATTCGCACCATTCAAGGCACCAGGCCCTGATAGAATTTTGGCAGCTATGCTGCAAAAAGCTCCAGCCAAGGTCAGAAACAGGCTTAGGGAAATTTTTAAACATTGTTTAAGGTCATGCTACGTACCAGTGGCATGGAGGGAAGTGCGGGTTATATTCATACCTAAAGCAGGTAAACCAAGCCACACTTCAGCGAAAGACTACAGACCCATAAGTCTCTCGTCACTCCTGCTCAAGACACTTGAAAGGCTTCTTGATATTCACATCAGAAGCAAGTGCTGCAACGCCATTCTATGCAAAGCTCAACATGTATATTTGAAGGGGAAATCGGTAGAAACAGCTTTACACGACGTAGTAGGGAAGATAGAAGCTAGCCTTCACTATAAGAAATATGCACTAGCAGCCTTCCTAGACATAGAAGGTGCTTTCAATAATGTGGAAGGTAGGGCCATCAAACAGGCCCTGGAATCTATGAATGTCGAGCATAGCATTACCAATTGGCTCTGCAATATTCTCGGCTCTAGAAACATTAACTCCACTATCGGAAACAGTTCAATAAGAAAATCCGTTACCAGGGGGACTCCCCAGGGAGGCGTTCTCTCACCTCTCCTCTGGGTTCTAGTCATCGATGGGATACTTAAAGAACTAAGCAATACAGGTATAAGCGTCACGGCTTACGCGGATGACGTGGTAATTTTAGTTCAGGGTAAGTTCCTTGATACATTAAGTGAAATGATGGAATCAACTCTTAATAGTCTCGAAAAATGGGCAATAGGGTGTGGACTACACGTCAACCCGGATAAAACTGAATTGGTACTCTTCAGTAGAAAATACAAGATAGCACCCTTCAAACTGCCTAAGCTAGCAGGGGTGGAGCTTTCCCTTTCGGATCGCGCCAGATATCTTGGTATAATGCTGGATAGGAAACTAAATTGGAAACTTAACATACAGGAACGAGTCCGCAAAGCATATAATGCTCTCTTCATCTGTAAGTGGACCGCGGGGATAAACTGGGGCCTGAAGCCCGCAATGATGCACTGGCTATACATCATTGTAGTCAGACCCATCCTTACGTATGGGGCTCTTGTGTGGTGGAAGGCAACGAATACAAAAAACACACGGGATATGTTGGCCATGGTACAAAGATCAGCCTGCATTGCCATCACAGGTGCTCTACGCACAACACCTACAGCTGCACTCGAGATCTTCCTGTATCTCTTACCATTAGACCTACAAATCAAATTTCAAGCGGGCAACAGTGCGCTGCGGCTCACTAACGTTGGTCTCTTCAGTACTAATAACATAGGACACAGCTCCATTCTCAAGGAATCTTTTCCCGGAATCCCTGACGAATCGGACGATATACTTGGCATTTTAGACTTCGACACACCATACGAAGTACTGTATCATATTAGAGAGGACTGGCGAAGGAAGACAGTCTCTGTCCAAAACGAGATTGCAATATACACAGATGGTTCTAAGACCAGTGAGGACACGGGGTCAGGTATTTACTCGAGAGATACGAACCTACAGGTGGCCCTGAGACATTCGGACACATGCAGTGTGTTCCAAGCAGAGGTTCTAGCTGTACTTAAGGCTGCGGAATTACTTGAGATGGGATCAATATCCGATAAGAATATCGCCATCTAAATTGACAGTCAGGCTGCGCTAAAGGCGCTAGAGTCTTACGTCACCAAATCTGAGTTAATCAGGAATTGCCGCACAATGCTTAGGGTATTATGTACGCAGAACCGAGTCAGATTATGTTGGGTACCTGGACACTGCGATATCGAAGGCAACGAGCAAGCCGTCGCGCTGGATAAAAGAGGAGCGGGGCTCCCACGTAGCGATATAATTGGTAGTATTAAACCACCAGGGTGCGTGGCTAAGGGAATTATCCGGGATAAAATCATTGACACGGCTAATCTAAGATGGTCAAACTTAGATGGTCACATGGTGTCTAAGGCCTTGTGGCCTGTGTTAGATCGCAGGAAATCTGGGGAGATAATTAAGTTAGATAGATCGAGGCTAAGAACAGCGATAGGAATACTCTCTGGCCACTGTCTCCTAAAGAGGCATGCCATGAGACTAGGATTATCCGATACGGATGTTTGTAGGTACTGCGATGACCTAAATGTCTCAGAGGATATAACTCGTATACTCTGTGAATGTCAAGGAATTGCCAGGATAAGGCTAAAGTACCTGGGTAGATACTTCTTCGATAACTTGGAGGAGCTGAAGTCCTTGAACCATAACAAGGATCTCTTCAGATTTTGTAGGGAGATTAATTGCTTGGAGGATTGGGTTTAGGTTTTTTGCCGTGAAGGTTTCCTAGGGATCGCGATGGGCCCACTTTGGTGCCTTGTGTTTTATGACAACCTCATAACCCTACCTAACCTAACCTAACCTAACCTGGTGTGGCTGATGATTGCTGTCCCCCGCTGGGGCTTAAACCTGCACACATCGGTTAACGAGCAAACACACTACCCACTGCACCTCTGCCACCCAATACGTATGGTTAATACCAATAAAAATAATATCTATAGCATTTGCAAATTTATTTAACCTAACAGCAAATAAGTTTAACCCAAACCCACATATATATTTTTAGCCCTCTAGCAATTAACTTTAACCCAAAAGTAAATATGTTTAACCTTTTAGCAAATATGTTTAACCAAAGAACAAATATATTTAAGCCAAAAGCAAATCAATTTAATCAAGACACAAATTTATTTCAACCCATCTGCGAATTTGTTATCTTTTTTTAGGTTTCTCTAATTGCAGCAATTAGTAACCAAGGAATAGTTATTACATTATAAGATTTTGACAAACACCACTTGCAGCTCTAATAAGTTTTGTTCATTTCTCCATGAACTTACAGAAAAACTGAAAGATACACCCCTTAATGATGGTTTGTTATATAATTATGGATAACGCTAGAATCCATAAGACAGTAGATGTTCGGGACATATTATGTACAACGAATTTCAGATTGAAATTTTTGCCTCCTTACTCTCCCATGTTAAGCCCCATTAAAAAATCTTTTTCTAAAATGAAGACGCACACACTCCAAGTTTTAACTAACTTCAGCAGGGACCATAGCTTGGTTGCAGTTATTGAAGATAATTTGCAATAAATTACACAAACCGATTGCGTTAATTATGTAATGAATATGGTTTTACTCATTCCAAAGGCAGCGAATGGACTAAACATTTTTTGAAAATATTAGTTTCGTTTTAGAAAGCTTGTAAATTTTTATACAATTATAAAGTTGAAATAAATTTATGTTTTGCTTAAAATGATTTGCTTTTGGTTTAAATATATTTGTTCTTTGGTTAAACATATGGTATTTGCTAAACGGTTAAACATATTTGCTTTTGGGTTAAAGATAATTGCTAAAGGGCTAAATATATTTGGGTTTGGGCTAAACTTATTTGCTGTTAGGTTAAATAAATTTGCAAATGCTATATCACACTCCTGTTTCATCCCTCGGGGTTTCCTCGAAGTCCGAGTCTTTGTCTAAGTATGATAGCATATTGATTAGAACCCATGTACCCCATTATTCTGGCGTATTCGCCAGCACCATCCATGGTCAAATCAACAAAATAAAATTCTCCACCAAACCCATGTTTTGATCTCACACGACGATCATTAATTGCCTCACGAAGTCCATTCTGCCATTGAACTACTGTGGGTGGCAAGTGTTATGGGAATATGTTGCTTATTGGGTGGTAGGTTGTCAGTTCAAGTACCAGCCACAACCTTTTATTTTACTTGTAATTAAATTATGTACCTAAAACCCTCACATAACTCACATAAACCCTCACTCAGTGGAACAAGTACCTCGAAGAAAATACTGTGAATCAAAAATGAACGCAGAAAAAAACTCTGCCTTCTCCCCGTCTACTTAGGAAACTACTTAGGAAACCACCACAAAAAGGGGCTCCTAGACGTAACTACATATTGGAAAAAAAAAAAAAAAAAAAACTGTAACGGTAAATGTTTGTTTCGTCTGAATAACCTATACACTATAACATATAACTGTGGAAACTTTGTATATATATAGAAATTCGAGTACAATATAGAAACGCAAAATAGAGTTTTAGTATTAACTCCTGCCAGAGTCCCGAGTCAGGGTTAGATACTTATTGTCGGGTAGACGAAAGACGTCATCATAGAGTGCTGATTGGTAAAACCCTGCTTGCAGATACTTAGTTCAGTTTCAGGTGCCCTCAAGTACAAAAAAGTTATTGAAATAAGCTTTTCATGTATGCACTTTTACTGGTGTTCAGAAAAGCTGCTGTTTCCAATCCCATCCGTAGTACGCAGATCTATTAACCTTTCCAAAGTATTAAGCAGTTTACAATCGCTTTTCTCAGCTTAAAGGGTTTATACTGAATTTTCACTTCTTCCACACTCATACTTCACGTCTCGCAAAAACAATAAAAATAAAATTGTCCTCGTTAACATTTTACGACAATGGCATTCTGCATCCGATATTAATCATTTTTGATTTTGACAACCGCATTAATATTGAATCGCTTTGCGTTAATCAAACCTTATTGGATGTACCGCAGACTCTTGCGCTGTAATTTTAAAGCGATATATAAAAACTGGCCCTAAAAATGCTGTAAATTTTCGAATTACTTAAGCAGCCGAAAAGGATGAAGCTGACTAAACATTTTTGACATAAGAAGCTCCCTACCAAGGGGCATTAAAACCACCCCCATACATGTGCGATAATTTATGGCATAAATATCGTTTAGCCCCTCACCTCATCGAGATGCAAATATTATTTACGTTTAAAAAAAAATAATAATAAATAAAAAATTAATCGGATTCCGATCATAACCTTCCATAAAAGGGAAAATGATTCCCACATAAAAACCTGTCCAACGACTTCCCAATAAGTTGCCACGCGGCTTGATTATTCTGACTTGGAGTACTTTCAACACCCTGCGTTCCTTGTTGGTGGCCATTCCCGAACAATATAGATTATTGATGGAAGCGTACATCGTTAAAGAGCTTATCCCACGACCTTGTCCTGTGTTCCAAATGCCCTGCAGCATCAGGGACTTTTTTTTTCTAATTTATTTGCCCCTTGCCGACAAGTATTTAAGTTTATGACCGGTTACAATACATTTGGTACTGGTCCGGCCAAAAGCAGTAAAACCCGTCAAATGACGATCTCCGCCAGGGGTGAGGGTGGTTGAGGCTGTCACAATGAAAACACTTTCTTTTTCTTGCGGATATTTGCATTCTGGGAGAAAGAGTTGTTGTTTTGCTTTAGGTTTGGGGGTAATGAAAATTGCTACTGGAAAGGGAAAGGATTCCAGGATTTACACCAGTTGGCTGCACAGGACAAAAAAAGGATACGGTGTAGAGTATGTGAGTGTCTTGAGAACGGTTCTTGGGTTCATTTTAAGTTTATTGTATTCGGGGGAACCATTAGAGGGACGTTTACTGCTTATAAAAGGTCGGAAGTGGTCTTAAAACTTTCGTCGGGATTTCTTTAGTTTGACTTGGCCATTCCCAAGGGTTGGTTTCATTTTATGAGAAATTTTTGTATGTGCGAATAACAGGGAAACTTTTTTACTGGATGTGAAGGATAACACGGAAGTTTTTCGAGGTTTCTGCGTGTTGGGCAA
This sequence comes from Brachypalpus laphriformis, assembly GCA_945910035.1. Lineage (NCBI taxonomy): Eukaryota > Metazoa > Arthropoda > Insecta > Diptera > Syrphidae > Brachypalpus > Brachypalpus laphriformis. The sequence continues at coordinate 193,021,575 of OX246754.1, read as the reverse complement.
TTGTTGGTCGACCAAATGTGGATGGTACTAGGAAAACACAATGATTTTCTGGGGAACCTCTCCATTGCAATATGTAAAATTGCGGTTTTACACTTCACAACAAGAAAAAACAAAGTTTTCATTGTGACAATTTTATGCGAAATAAACAACTTTTGTGGGGATAGGGTGAACAAAAAACACATTTCCTCGTTTTGTTGTGAAGTCAAAAAGTTTCTCGCTTGGTAGGTATTCTGTCACAAATCTAAAGACGTATTGTTCGTTTTTTTTTGTAGGAAAGCGAGAAAAGCATTCGCTACATATGACATGTAGTGTGACCGCAAGAAAACAAATCTATCCTTCGTCTGTGCTTCTACAGAAAGTGGAAAAGTTGAAGGAAGACATAATACAAGAGGATTCAAACACTATGCGAAAAGACAAGAGTTATAGAAGTAGAGTAACCTTTTCATGTACATCTAAAGAGAAAATTAATTCGAGGCAGCCGTGAACTTGCTGTAAAGGTATAAACGTGTCTGGAAATAATAATGTACCGACATAATGAAAGGATTAGACAAGTAGGTTGTTGGAGCGTCTGATCAATGGGTAGCATAGTCTCATTAGGATATCTGTGCATCCAACGTATTCCTCATATATAGGATGCCGCAATCAAGGGCGTGATATAGTCTTTGCTTTGCATCCTTGTGGTGGTCACCAGACTGAAATTAGCAGTGCAGCCAGTGTAGCGCTTCTAGTCTCAGTAACGAGGGTTGGTTGGTTAAGATCGGTCCTCGATCAGAATGCACTTAGACCAGAGATGGTCCATTGTACTGCCGATGTGTAAGGTGGGTTGGTCACCCCCGTTGTACGAAGGGGTAGATTTTAGCCGTGCAGGCGCTGTCGAGGTAATTTAGATGATAGAAGAAGTATAATATTCACCCAGGGTGAGCTTCAAAATGTTGGCAAGCGCAGGACAGGTGCTTAAGAGGTGACTCTTCCTGCTCTTCATCCCTACAGCTTCTGCAGAAGTCGTTATAGGGGATGCCTAGTTTTGGGCATGTCTCCTTATGACGCATTGTCCGATGAGGACGCTTGTTATTTTGAAGCGGGTTCCTCTCTTGTGTTTCAAGAGTCCGGTGGACCTAGATTTTTTAAGCATTGGACAAAGTTGTTTCGCGGTATTGTGTTGGCCTACGTGTTGCCATCGGTGATTGGCCAACTTCTTCTTGTCGATTTGAATGAGGTACTTAACATAAGACGTTAGCGCCTCGACGTAGTAATGTTTATGCTGTTTGTACTAGAGGAGCCTTGTCGAGCCGGATCATCAGCTGTATAATTCCCCGGTGTGTCGCAGTGACCTGGTACCCAGCAAAGAGTAAGGTTGTACTGACCGCCTATTTCGCTAAGGTATACGCGGCAGTTTTTCACTGCCTTAGATCCCATAGTGCTGGATTCAAGCGATTATATTGCTGCCTGACTATCGACGTAAATAAAAATATTCTATGTTAAAAGTGTGTTAGCCGCTGGCCAGTCAGCGGTTTGGCGAACGACAGTAACCTCGGCTTGAAAAACACTGTAATGGTTTGGAAGGTTAAAAGAGAGGTGTATGTCCAGGTCTTCTGAGAAAATTCCGGCACCGAGTTCGTCTTTGGTTCTGGACCCATTTTTTTATAATTTGCGCGCACTCAAAGGGTTATGAATACCTTTAACATGTTTACACACAGTGCGGGCGTTGGAAAGAATGGATAGAGAGAGAGAGAGAGAGAAAGATTTTGGCGCAGTGGTTCTTGAAGCTCAGTTGTTTATGATGCAGCTATTCTCCGGGTGTGGCGTCCAGATAACTGGGGAGATTTTTGTTATTATTGTCTTTGCTTTTGATTCACAGTACTTTTTTCCGATTACTGATGTCAAGGGCAACTCATCATCAACAGAGCGAACAATTTTTCCAGCCACATGACCAAGCTACTGCCAGTGTTATGCCTTCGCAGTCAAGGGTCTGGCGCTGGGGTCTTCGTGGAAGTCGACAACATTAGACTTCACTTCTCGTTAGGCAAATATGCGTCTGTTTTCCAAGCGGAAACTAATGCAATCCTAATGGCCATGCTGTGAAGAACAGGTGGAAGGGATATAGCATTTGTGTACAACTTATTGGCGTCTTGACAGGCCACTTTGCTTTTGCCAAGCACCTTAACGTGTTGGGCTTAAGTGACACTACAATCTGCGACGCTTGTGGAAAGAGCGACGACACCGCGGAACATTATCTCTGTGAGTGTCCGGCCTTTGTTCGTATCAGGTGGCAGATCCTCGGTGCGGATGTGGTGAGTGCTGGTACTGTAAGCTCCTCATCACTGAAGTGCTTGCTTGGCTTTCTTCGAAAGACAAGTAAATTCCAATGAAATGGGTAAATCAGGGTTTGATCTCTGGTAGTACAATGGACCAGTTGCGTCTGAGTGCTCCAGTTGAGCGTTTCCTATCCCGACAAAAAAAAAATGCCTTCGCAGTAGTGCTCACACAAGCTGTCGAAAATGATCGGACTGACTTTATATATTTCTTGAGGAATAAATAAATGCTTGCTGACATAAGGATTTGAACCATGAACCATTAGCGTGGCAATTGACGACGTTACTACTACACCACCTTACCCTTGCGTAAAAATTGACAGCGATTCATTGCACAGGACATCGCATTGCGTCCGCTCAGTTCTGTCTGGTATTGAGTGCATAGCCCCTGTGGAAGTCATATTCAGTGAACACGTGATCAGTGGAACTGGGAGATGACGGTGCATCAAAGGTATTTTGGCGCGCCCCGCGTGTTGCTCCGTCCAATGCTTTGACCCTCTTAGTCTTACGGCCGAGCTGACAGCCAACTGCGTACTGACAATGTCGATCAGAAGTAGGTGGAGCATAGTTTGGAATGGCGCTATGGGAGAAGTTCTCAGTGCACCGGTAATGCTGAGGCATGCAATCTGCTGAGTTCTTCCATTATGCATAGGGTGATACCATGCATAGGGATACCAGTACTCCATAGGTAAGAATCAGTTTTATGACAGACGTGCAAAGCCAGAACATTTTGCTTGGTTGTAGGTCCCAAGTGGAGTCTACTACTTTCTTACAAATGTATAGAGCAGCCAGCGATTTCCTTGCACATTCAACGACATTCTCTTTCCAAATTAGCTTGCGGTGAAGCTTTGGGTCTTAATAGCCAGCGCTATTTGAAAGTTTGAGGGCAGATTCTCTTATTTTGGGTGGAGTGAACTCAGGGGGTTTATATTTTCTTGTAAACAGAACTCGCTCAGTCTTCGTCGGGCTAACGCAAATGCCGCATTTGTCGGTCCATCTGAGTAGTTCGTGAAGAGCAGACTGATGGATATCGACCGACGTCAGTGGATATTTGCCTGTTACTAGGATAGTAACATCACCTGCGCAAGCAATAACCTTGCATCCAAGTTTTTCGTTTTTCAGAAGGGCTTCGTTGGGCACTGGGTTCCATAGTAGTGGAGACAGTACACCCCCTGGAGGGAGCCCTCCATATGCATGTAGTTTGATAGTGCTGCTTCCTACAGATGCTGTTGTTACCCCAACAACAGATGGGTTCGCAAATATTAAGCCTACGTAGGGCATTGGAAATCGAGTTTGTTTCAACGTTGTTAAAAGCTCCCTCTATACGTCCGAAAATTGCACTAGGGTAAACTCTTTGAGAGCGATTTTTCGATGGAGTATAAGGCCGTTTCAACAGATTTTCTTTTTTGGTAGGCGTGCTGTGACGCGGATATTAAGGTGTTCTCAATATTGGCCTTGATAGGTCTACGATTATTTCCAGAAACTTGAGAAGGAAGGATGTTTGGTCTAAGGTCCTTTGGAAGCCTGTGCGATGTCTTGCCTGCTTCGGATATAAACCAAATGGCGGGTCAGCGAAGACTATACCCACAGTGACCACCAGGGAGTTATATTTAATGTCGGCGAGGACTGCGTCCCACCCTTACAGGACCAAAGTGGAAGGACACGCTCTTCGGCTGAAGCCCTTTCGCATCAGCTGATCCAGGTCATAACCACAGCGTGCGACGCAGCAATGCCCAGAAGGTGTGTCAGTAAAAGAGTTGAGCCCTGCTACTGGTGGACCGACGAGATTAAACGGCTCAGGGCGAAGTGCCTATAAGCACGACGCAGATCTCAGAGATTCAGAGGCTAACAAGATTTCCAAGAGCGGCTAACCACATTTAAATTGGCGAGGCGAGAACTGGAAAGGGCCATTAAGGAGAGTAAGTCAAGGAGCTTTAGGCGGCTCTGTGACGAGGCCGAATTAGACCCCTGGGACATGGCGTATAGAGTGGTGATGAAGAAGCTTAAAAGCAGCAGGTCTCCACAACTTACATGCCCGGCAATGCTAAAGACTATAGTAGAGCACCTATTCCCCCATAGACCAACTACTATGGTCTCCATCACGAGGGAGATCAGCATGGAGCATATCCCGGCAATCACGTCAGAAGAACTCTTTGGGGCATGCAGAAAAATCGGAGACAGCAAAGCACCTGGACCGGATGGCATCCCGAATAGGGCAATCAAGGCGGCTGTTAAGACGAGACCGGACATCTTTCTAACATCGATGCAAAGGTGCATAGAGGAGGGGGTATTCCCTACACCATGGAAATTGCAACATTTAGTGGTGCTTTCAAAGGGCAATAAGCCGCCCGGACAACCATCATCGTATCGCCCAATATGCCTGCTCGATACGCTGGGAAAGATCCTATAGCGTATCATCTATAACAGACTGCTTGCGGTGGCGAAGGAAAACGGAGCCTTGTCAGACTGTACGGCTTCAGAAAATCACGCTCTACCGTCGATGCCATAAAGGCGATAGTATATATAGCAACTGAAGCAATACAATGGAAAAGGGGGGGGACGGGGGACGAAGAAATACTGCGCAGTAGTTACGCTCGACGTCAAAAATGCGTTCAACTCGGCAAGCTGGTCATTCATTAGGAGATCCCTGGCCAAAATGGATACACCATACTACCTGCTGAGGATAGTCACGGACTACTTCAGCAATAGGAAGCTAAGATACCATACTGACGATGGCGTTAAGCACTACAGTGTTTCCGCGGGAGTCCCGCAAGGGTCGGTCCTGGGACCTCTCCTATGGAACATTATGTACGACGGAGTTCTGCGACTAACATTGCCCGAGGGAGTCAAAGTAATTGGCTTCGCTGACGATATCGCAGTGGTTACAGTAGCCAAGCACGTACACGAGGTGGAGTCTGCCACGGATGAGGCAGTTATAAGAATAAAGGAATGGCTGGAGTCTACCGGTCTGGAACTAGCTGCCCACAAGACCGAAGCTGTCCTAATAACCAGCCGCAAAAAGATAGAATACGCCAGCCTCCGGGTCGGAAACCAGACAACCAGGTCCAAAGAATCCTTGAAGTACCTTGGAGTCATGCTCGACAACAGGCTGCGCTTCAAAGCCCATGTCGAGTATTCTAGTAAGAAAGCATCGCTGATGCAGGCGGCACTCTTCCGAATACTCCCGAACATCGGCGGGCCTGGATACGCCCGCAGGATCCTGCTGTCCAGAGTGGTCAGCTCGGTACTTTTATACGCTGCCCCAATATGGGCAGGTGCACTGGCGACAAATGAGTGCAGGAAGAAGCTATCATCAGCTCACAGGCTCTGCGAAATCAGAGTGATCAGCGGCTTCCGAACTATCTCCGACGATGCAGCCTGCGTTTTAGCTGGGATGGTCCCAATCGACATTCTCGCTGAAGAGATGCAGAGGGTATACCTTAGACGTCCCTCGAACCGGCAAGAGGCAAAAAAGGATTAAGGAGGAGGAAAGGGCAGCATCAGCAACGCTGTGGCAAACTAGGTGGGACAGCTCTACCAAAGCAGGTGGACCCACAAGCTCATTCTTACTATAAAATCATGGACAGAGAGAGCGAGGAGGAACTGTAACTACCACCTCACACAGTTCCTGTCCAGACACGGTGGCTACCGGAAATACCTCCATAGATTTGGACACGATAGTTCGCCCCTGTGTCCAATACGTCCAAACGAAGAGGAGGAAGCGGAGCATGCAGTGTTCTACTGCAGACGCTTTGCAGAAGACAGAGCAAACCTGCCAAATCCAAAAAATCTTGTAAGTCACATGACACGATCAGAGGGCGAGTGGATGGAGATCTGCTCATTCATAGTATGTGTTCAGAATGCGCTGCGAAGAGCAGAAGCCCTAAGAAGAGCCCAAGAGGCGGCCTCGGAGACTAGAGCATAATTGCTAACCAACCCCGCGAAGAAATACCTAACAGCAGTGCCGCGGGGAGAGTGGTTGAAGTGTGTTAAGTACGTAGGCGTATTCCTGGAATCGATTACTCAGGTTTGCGAATCGTGCACGCTAGTAGCACTCGGGCTACTAGTATCTATGAAGATTATACATCTTTGGCGCAACCTAAAAAAAAAACAAAAAAAAAAGTGACAAGTACTAATCCAATGTCATCAGTCTTGTGATAGGAGTCACTATATTTATGACCGTTTACCTCAGTTTCCAGATAAGCTGGCTCCTTTCCACGTTATCTAACACCTCTTTCAACAGTTGGGCAGCTACTCCGTCTCCTTCAGCAGTTTTTTTTGGACTTTGGTCTAGACATTGTTTCTTTTTCGTCATGAGTGGAGGGACTACAATGCAGGTCATCAACATCCAGCGTAAGTTGGTACAATTAAATTTCTAATCGACACCCACAGGATCACTAGAGTCTACAATATATCAATGTACAATGTATACAATATATAGGCATAGGAAAGCTACTCATGGAGTAGCAGAAATTGGTGATGGTATCCAGTATAAATCAGAATGTAACCTATAAAAAGGAAATGTCCTTAAATGTATTTCTAGCTTGAACTAGACGTTGGAACCGCTTTTTGTCTGTCTGAGCCTTAAGTTTTCGCATCATACTGGTCGTATAATATGTAATCCTGAGAAGGTTGAGAAGGCTCCATAGTTCGTATGAATTCATCCCACGCTAAGCTTCTTAGCCTTCAAATGTAATGGACTTACGATACGATACGATGATTGGGGCCCAAGTGCACTGCGACCTATACGATCTATTTTGCTGTTCCAATGGCTAACCAGAACTAAAAATTGAAGCTCTTGATAAACCTCAATAATGCATTTGGTTCCATGTTCCACGTATCAGCTGTTCCCATCGAGACCCGCGTTAGATGGAGTAATCGTTTCTTTGCGGCCCATGGGCATTCACAAAGAATGTGTTCTGCTGTTTCTCTTTGTTGTCCGCAGAGTCTACACATGGCCGTATCTGAAGGTTTCATTTTATTTAGATAGTACCTGAGTGGACAGTATCCGGTTAGGTAGCCTATTAGAGTTCGCAAATCGTCTTTGGTTAATTCAAGTAGCTCTATTTCTGTTGGGGTTTATGAACTTCTTCGCTTGTCTTCAGCCGTTTCTGTTGGCCCAGTGTCCGATGAGTCCTTCAGCCTCCCATTTTGTTATTATGGAGTGGATATCACTGGGTGGTATCCCGAAGTAGGGTTCAGGGCCAATGAGTGGGCGACCAGCGCCTCTCCTAGCCAGACGGTATGCTCGTTCGTTCCCCTCAAAATATCCGTGTCCAGGAATCCATGCTACGGTAACCTGATTTGTGGATGCGATGTTATCAAAGAGGTCGAGCCAGTCCCACAAGAGCTTTGACGCTACTGTATAGGAATTAAGGGCCCTTCGTGCTGCGTGGCTGTCTGAATAGAAGAAGATGCAGGTTGCGGTGGAGTTTCTCCGCAGGCATTTCCGAATACATAATTCTATTGCATTGACTTCTGCTTCGAAGATGGTATGTACTTTACCAAGCGCTGCCGCACGCTGAAAGTTGGGACCATAGACCCCAGTTCCGGTACTGTCATTTTCCAATTTGGAGCCATCTGTGTACCACATTTGTGCGTTGGGTGGTGTCTTGAGACCTTTGTTTCTCCATTTTTTGAGCATCGTATTTGGAATCTTGAAGATTGGGTTGTTTTGAACATTTTCAAGAATGCTCAGATGGCCTGTGAAATCACCAGGTTTCAGTTTTGGTATCTGAGGTCGCCTTGGAGCACTTAGCAAAGCTTCTTTCTGCACTATGAGATGCACCGGCGTGAGATCAAGTCTTGTACCTAATTCTGCCGTCGGGCACGTATTCATTGCCCCGGTAATGCCGATACAGGCTAATCGGTGCAATCGATATAGCTGTTCCATAGCTTTGATCTACTGTGTTTTAGGCCACCATACTAGAGAGGCGTAGGTGATCATTGGTCTGACGAATGTAATGGACTTGCTTTTAAAATCTTATTTTTCTTAATGGACAACGCCCCCCTACTACTGCGAAGTAGGGCAATCATTCTTTTGGTTCTAGTTCAGTGCAAAGGAAATTATCGCACATTTCATTTTAGCGTATCACGCTGAGTTGCGTGAATATTCCCCCAGCACTTTTCAATTGTGTCCCCTTCATTTTCAAGCCTAAAGGCTTTTCTAAATGAATCAACAAAATCCCCTTAGATACATTCCTCTTAATGCATCACCATTGTACGAAACCAGCACGAAGTCGTCCCTCGTCGTCATCATCATCGTCATCGCATACCACACAATTCTTCTTTCACAGTGATTTTGTACATCTCAACCCCAACCGCATAAAGCCACTTAAGAGAGTTCCCCTATCGAATAAAATGACTACAATAGACGCAAATGTATTTCCCTACTACCAACACCATCAGCGAACGAACAACCTCAGTGCCAAACAACAGTTTCAAATGGATTATCCTGCGGAACTAAAATCCCCAACCGACAGTCGCACAGTGGCAGCAGCTTCCTTGTGCCCAGGATGTGAAATCATATCGAGTTCCAAGAGCCTTCTTTCGGTTAGAGACTGTTTCCTCGTTGGATTCCTTTGTTTGTTTGAAATGATGGGCTTTTGCCAAACCACTTTTTCCGGCACTGTGCTGTGTGTGCGCCTCCTACGGACTATCCACCCGCACGTACTGACACTTGAATTTAATGGTTCAAGTTTTAATATTTTGACCTCTTCCCTAATTAAAGATTTATCTTTGCCAGTCAAATCTGATTTGAAGAGGAGGAATTTTCATTACCCTTCTATATCAAATGGGCTTTCAATTTACTTTGTGCTATTGAGGAGCATTTAATGGAAATCTCAACGACGACGACGAGCAGAAGCAATATGGAGGCAAATGGATTTAAATTCAATTTCACAGATTTACCTTTCAGTTCCATTCAGCTTGATTTGTCCTCTGAGTGAACGAGTTACAACCCGGTGCCCTGGCATTGGCTCTGTTCATTCTGGTAGTACGTGATCGTACTTACAGCTTTTTCTGTGTCATTTATTATGGCAGAGGCACAGGTACAACTCCTTTATCGTTTTTTATCTTATGGTGAAAATGTTGTTATTGGCTTTGTGTCATGTGGGATCCTTGAAACAAACAGAGTAGACGTCCAAATAGGGGTTACGAAAACTGTTGAATTTGGAATGTAATACCTATGAGATTAAGGGTATTACTTCAGGGAAAATGTCCTTAAGACAAGGCTTTGCATCGCCTTTTCGTGAAGATGGGCATGCGAAGCTGATATTCCATTTATTAGGTATGCCTCCATTGAGTATCTCCTGCAGATGACTTGGTGCATACAACCTTTGAAGGTTGTCCGTATTTCAAAAGCTCTGAACGAAGGTTAAAATTTAAAATATGACTGGATTAAGTTCTCATTGATGATAGCATTGGTGTTTTTTTTTTTTTGCTTTTCCTACAAGACTCTCTCTTCTTTTTTTTTTTAAAGACCCTCAAATTAAAAATATTATAATTTCGTATCTCAATGCATTAATTTAGAAAGAGTTTCTAGTAAGGAAAATGTCGACTCCATCTTAAATCAATTTTCATCCAAAATATTAAATGCTGTTGAAAACAGTATTCCCAAAAAAACTAAAAATACAGTCTATATTAAACTGCCGCCCAACGTTTTGAAGTTTATAAAAATAAGAAACGTTTTAAGAAAAAACCGGCAGAGATATCGGCACCCCTTTTACGGATATGAGGTATCGAATTTCAATACTTAAGCTTATTTCCCAAATTATATCACAATTACGCAATAAAAATTGGAATAAAAAACTTAGAGCCCTAGATAAAAACGCTAAATCCTTTTGGAACATCATGAAGGTAATTAAAAACAAAAAAGACAATTACCTTTCTTAAAAGATTCTGTTAACACTTATTTTTCGGATGTTGACAAAGCAAACGCACTTGCTACAAACTTTGCGAAAAATCACAATGTTTCAAATAATCTAGGTGATACAGGAACTGAAAATATTTTTAATACTATAGTCCAAACGTTTATCTCGGATAGTGTTTACCTATCAGCTTCAATTAATTTTGTTTCAGAAGAAGATGTGCAATATTTAGTTGATGACTTAAAAATAAGAAAAACGGGCAGTAATGATTGTATTCGAAACATATACATCAAGCACTTGCCGAATTCTGGAATTAAATATTTAACATAACTAATCAATGTTTGCTTAAAAATGGAGTATTTTCCTGATGCTTGGAAATGAGCCAAAATTGTTCCTGTGATTAAAGCTGGTAAGCCACGTGAAAGTCCAGAAAGTAATAGGCCGATGAGTATATGAAAAAGTTCTTAGGGAACAATTCCTCAAACATATCTGTGATAACAACATATGTATGTATATAGTAACGAGCAATATCATAATACTTCGCATCAAGTGCTAAGGATGTGTAACCACGTGAAAATTAGTCGCTCCGTAGGTAAATCGACTGGAATGGTACTATTAGACATCGAAAAAGCATTCGATACTGTTTGGAACAACGGCCTTATTTTCAAAATGTTAAATCTAAATTTTCCGTCCTATGTTTGTAAAATAGTCCAACATTTTCTAACTAGCCGTAGTTTTAAGGTTCATGTCAATAGTGACGTCTCAGACTTAATATCTTTTTGTTCAGGTGTCCCCCAAGGATCTGTTCTAGGTCCTATTTTATATAATCTTTATATTTCCGATTTCCCCGATTTTCGAAATTGTGATGCAGCCATTTGTGCTGATGATACTGCAATATTTTTATCACATGAGTTCGCTTCCAATATTGAAAGCGATCTGATGCGATGGAAGTATTGCAAAAATATTATTCAAAGTGGAAGATTAAACTAAAAAAAGATAAAATGCAAGCTATCTTTTTCACTAGAAAAAGAAAGCGTTGCTTTCCACCCTCTTCCCAATTACAGGTAAATGGAGTAAGCATCGCTTGGGAGCCCTGCGTTAGATACCTAGGGGTTCATCGAGACGCAAAATTAATATTTAATAACCATATTAATAGAACGGTTAAGGTAGTTGGAGTTGTAATAACATTTTTGTGCATATTCATCAACAGAAAATCGCTGCTTTCAACTGAAAACAAAGTCATCATTTATAAAGCTATTTTCCAAGCAATTCTTTTATATGGATGCCAAGTTTGGGGCGATTGTGCAAAATGCCACATAAAGAAAACACAGATATGCCAAAATAAACTCTTAAAAATGATGCTCAATTTACAATGGCATCACTCGACCTAAGACTTACACAATAAAGCGTCGTTGAACTGATTTATCAAAGAATTGAACAGCTTAAATCTAAATTTGTCGATCGGTGTAGTCTTGCGCAAAATCCACTTATAAATGAATTATGTAACAATCAAATTTAATCAAATAGTTAAGAATTAAGTTTTCATTATTTTCATGTATATATTTATCTAATTTTTTTTATATTTATACAATTTGTATTATTTATTTACTTTTCGTTATATGTTACATATGTTCGAAATATCTTTATTTATTTATCTATTTATATATTTATGTAATATATTATTTACTTATTCGTTTCTTAATGTATTCATTTATAATACATAATATAATATAAATTTTATAATATTTATTTATTTATTTATAATTTCTATATTTATTTATTTTTATATTATTTACTTAAATCAATTATTCATTATTTATTTACTTATTTATATATTTATTTATTTATTCTTTTACTCTTGACCTTATATAGTTATATATTTATTAACAATTTATTGTATGTCACTAATATTTTTATTTTATTTATTTAGTTATTATTTGATGATTTATTATTATATATTTATTAATTTATTCATTATACATATGTATGTATATAATATATACAGGGTATCCCAGTTAAGCAGTATAATCCTTTAAGAGGAGTAACCTGAAGTTCCGCCGAACAAAAAATTGTATGGCACGGCGGGGGGGGGTCTATTCTCACCACATTTCAAGTTATAGCCCACCAAAGTGGGTGTCCTCTTATTTGGAGGTGTAACCACTTTCAACGCTATAACTCTAAACTATTATAGGTACAAAAATAGTTTTATACATTTTGGAAAAATAATTTAGTACCGCATACAAGTTTCAAACACATTGGGTACAGCTGTGCGATATTATGTGAACGCCTGAAACCTTTTATTAATAGCCTGATTGGACACTATCAGTGCGGTTTCAGGCCAGGAAAGTCCACCATCGATCAAATCTTTACAATTCCAAGGAATTGCAAATCGATACTCACCCTCTCTTTATCGATTTCATGGCCGCCTATGACAGCATCTATAGAGAAGAGCTTTATAGAGCCATGTCTAGTTTCGACATCCCTGCCAAACTTGTCCGTCTGTGCAGGCTGACGTTGGAGAACGCTCGCTTCTCTATCAAGGTCGGTTATGACCTCACCGAGACCTTTGATGTCAAAAAAGGTTTAAGATAAGGTGACGCGCTGTAATGTGACTTCTTTAATATTGTACTTGAACGGATTGCGCGGAACTCACAAGCCAACACCGGAGGCACAATCTATTACAAGTCTGTATAACTGCTTGCATACGCCGACGATATAGACATTGTCGGAAGAACTCAGCGGGCTATCACCGATGCGTTTGCAAGCATTGAGGCGGAAGCGGCCAAAATTGGTTTAGCGGTAAACGAGGGCAAAACCAAGTATATGCTGTCAACAAGAAGGGACGGCCAACACCGACGAATTGGACAGAACGTCACAATGGGCAGCTATAACTTCGAGGTAGTAAGGGACTTTGTCTACCTTGGCTCTGCTATAAACTCTGAGAACAACATCAGCGCGAAGTCAAGCGAAGAACAACTCTTGCCAATCGCTGTTTTTTTGGGCTTATAAGGCAATTCAACAGTAAAGCCTTATCTCGAACAAGTAAGGAGACTCTGTATAAAACCCTGATCATCCCAGTCCTGCTTTACGGCGCTGAAACAAGTGGTAGCAGCAATCGAGCAATCACTCTACCACAAAGAATTCACTTTAGCGGCCTTTTTAGACGTGGAAGGAGCCTTTAACAATGTGAAAGCCGAATTAATAACATTATCACTGCACCGACTCAGAGTAGATTCCACACTCTCTGACTGAATTGAATGTATGCTCAAGACAAGACACATCAACTTGGAGCTGGAGGACAGCCAAGTAATTGCACTGGCCTCTAGAGGAACCCCGCAAGGAGGAGTCCTATCTACTCTACAATGGACTCTAGTCGCAAAAAAAGATCCTTTTAAAATTAGGACGAAGCGGAGTAAAAGTTGTTGCTTATGCAGACGACATCGTCCTACTTATGTTCGGCAAATTTCGCGACGCTATCACCGAACTTCTGTAATCCGCCCTGAATACCCTCAATAACTGGGCGAGAAGGTGTGGACTGAACGTTAATCCAGCGAAAACAGAAGTGGTCTTCTTCACCAACAAAAGAACAATCCAAGCTTTTGGACTCCTACGACTCGGTGATACTCCACTTCAAGTCTCGGATAAAGCATGATATCTTGGGTGCATACTTGACCGCAAACTGAGCTGGAGAGATAACACAAATGAAAGAATAATGAAAGCGTACATTGCGTTCTATGCTTACAGCAGAATTTTTGGTAAAGGATGTACACAGCCATAGTCAGACCCATTCTTACATATGAGTGCATTGTCTGGTGGCCAATAGCAGAGAAAAACGCGCATCTCAAAGAGTTGATTAAAATCTAGAGAATTGCCTGCATAGCAACCCCAGGCGCCAATAGAACTACCCCGACCGCAGCAGTTCAAACAATTCTCGCACTGATTCCACTAGACTTATTTGTTAAGAAGAAAGCCGCGATGAGTGCCATGTGCCTAAAAGAACCCAACCTATGGAGAAAGGGCCACACCGTAGCATCTCAAGATGGGCTCACCTAGACGCCACCACAGACTATATTTCGCCATCCCCGTAATATAGCGTAAACGTCAAAATGGTCATCCCATCAAGGGAATACTGGGAAGACGGTGGGGCCATTAACCCGCATAGTATTTCAATGTTCACTGACGGGCAAAAAAATAAAAAATCGGTTATAAAATCAAACCCAATAAAACCCTGCCGCGAGGAGCCTGACATGCTTACCCAGAGCCACCATGTAACACTCTGGTGGGTCCCAGGACACAAAGGAATTCCAGGGAACGAGATGGCGGATGAACTGGCAAGAAAGGGATCAGAACAAGACATGTTAATGGTCCAAAACTCAGTCATACCTCCCTAATACTTGCTAAATCAAATATAGCACATGACTTCAAACGACAAGCAGAGGAGCTTCAAACGAAAGATGAGGAGCGCTCCCTTCATGCCGTGTCTTCAGAAGCATTTTCCGCTTTTTGTGCTATCATTCGATAAAACGGAAAACCATGAAAAGATATACATATAATATTTGTACAATCATGAGTATGGTCGTTAAAATCGAGCCACTACGTGTCAACACGAAGACAATCCCTCAATGCAACCGATGCCAAGAGTTTAATCATACACAAGCGTACTGTCGCGCAGCGTTAAGTGTGCTAGAAAACACTCTTCGGAAAATTGCAGTTTGAGCAAAAATGAAAAAGCAACTTGCGTTAACTGCAAACGAAGGCACCCAGCAAATTATCGCGGTTGCGAGGTCGCTAAGGAATTACAGATGCGACGGAAAAAATCTACAACGCCATTGTACGGGGAACGAAATCAGTTGATCGGGCTCCTAAGTCGGTAGTACGTATTGCTAAGCAGACTGAGCAAGCTCGTAAGCCAGTTGTACAGATTTCTAAGCCGACTGAAAGGACGCTCGAATCAGCAGTGCAGACTCTTGAAACAGTCAATCAGCCTTCTAAGCCGGGTAAACGTACGTCAAAGTCGTCCACTAAAAAGGCTGAACGAAAAATAACCTCTGACAAGCCAGCGAACCCCGTACTTCTGACGTATTCTCAGGCTGCAGTCAAAGCAACCAAACGAAACGACGGACCATCCGCTGAATGAAATTCTGAACTGCATCTACGCTAAGTTCGAGGAACAATGCGAAATTAACAAACGGATTCTCGAACGTCTCAGTAACGTAGAAAGCATTTGTATGGCTAACCATAAATCTAAATCTAAGTAAATATGGACGCTTTGCTTAAAATAGAATGCAATGGAATGCAAACGGACTCTTCCAAAAATCTAATGAATTAGAAATGTTTCTAATAAAAGAAAATATCGACATATGTTTGATCTCCGAAACCCATCTAACAAGGGAATCGCAAATAAAGATAAGAGGCTACGCTGGTTATCACGCCTTACATCCTTCTGATAGAGCGCTGGGCGGTTCGTCTTTATTCATTAAAACTAACATCAAACATTCGCTCGATATAAGCATAGAGCTGGAAAAACTTCAGTTGTGAGCGTTAAGGGTTAAAAATAAACACCTGGGCTACAATATAGCATCTGTCTACTGTCCGCCGCGATGATCACTACAAAAAAGATGACTACTTTCGTGTCTTCAATTCCCTTGGTTCAAATTCCCTTATTGGTGGAGATTTCAACGCGAAGCACACCTTCTGGGGTTCAAGATGTACATCTTCCAGAGGGAAAATTCTCTACGATGTGGCAAATGAATTCGGTTGTTGTTTTCATTCGACAGGGAAACCGACCTATTGGCCAATCGATTCAAGAAAAATTCCCGATCTTATCGATTTTTTTGTTACAAAAGGCATTTACGAGAAGTTTATTACAGTCAAAGAATGTTTTGATCTCTCTTCTGATCACTCGCCGGTAATTTTATTACTTGGCGAAGCGCTGATCAACACAAAAGGACCTCCAAGACTTTAGGGCTTTATGAGGGCTTTAGAAATGATTACGAAACAAATACCGCCTTATATGCATCACCTAGAACACCTTGTGAACTAGTGGAACACGTGGAAACAATCCAAAGAGCGGCGTGGAGAAACACTCCTTCCAGGAGCTATAAGATCAACTGCAACGAAAAGTATCCCAGAGAAATCGTTGGGACCGTGCACCGAAGCATAAAACGGTCCTTAACCGACTATGCAATCGCCTTAGAGATAGTATTCGCGAATTTAAAAGAAAAAAGATAGCGACCTACCTTTAAAATCTCTCCGGTGAAAGAGAATAAAAATATTCGCTTTGGAAAGAGCTAAAAGGCATTCAGAAACTTCAAATGCAAGCACCACCAATTCAGAAAAACCAGGGAAACTGGGAAAAGAGCGACAAAGAAAAGGCAGAACTTTTTGCTTTACACTTAGAAGGACTGTGAAGGCCCTTCCTTAATGCCCGACTCCCCATTCACGACATTTGACAACTTTAAAGTAAAAATAGTTGCATTGATTGAACTGAGAGAAGTGATTAAAAATTTAAAGACCAAAAAGGCTCCGGGTTACGACTTGATAACGGCGCAGGTAGTCAAGGAATTACCTACCTACCGCATAAAGCTATTATCGAACTGCTCTATTTGATCAATTCTTCTTTCAGATTGCTCTATGTTAAGAGACAATGGAAAGTCATCGAGATTATAATGGTCCCGAAACCAGGCAAACCGCTAAACGAGAAGAAATCATATCGGCCTATTTCCCTATTGCCGGTTATCTCAAAAATATTTGAAAAACTACTTTCCAAGCGTCTACAGCCCGTAATCGACGAAAGACGTCTCATTCCTGACCATCAGTTTGGATTTAGAATCAAACATTCTACAATTGACCAAGTCCACAAAATAACTGACGTGATTGAGAAAGCTCTGGAAGAAAAAAAGATTTGTTGTGGTGTATTTCTTGACGTCGCACAAGCTTTCGATAAGGTATGGCACGAAGGCTGGAGTATAAATTGCAACGACTACTGCCACGGCAAATCTTTCTAATCTTACAATCGTACCTCACCGAGAGACTCTTTCGTGTTAAGCACGGAAATAATTACTCTGACTTCAAGAAGATTGCGGCCGGAGTTCCACAAGGAAGTGTCCTTGGGCTGCTTCTATATGTACTGTACACGCGTGATATACCGCGGGAAAGAAACTGTGTCGTCGCCACGTTTGCGGACGATACGGCGATATTGATCACGGGCGAAGGTTAAACATGCTATTAATAAAGTCCACGCTTGGACGAATTCTTGGCGTATTGTTACCTACAAAAAAGTGGATAGATTGCCTGTATATCTAAACTCGGCTCAAATACCATACGCGAACGAAGCATAATATCTAGGAATGACTCTAGATGTTAAGCTTAAATGAAAATCGCACGTCAAAAAGAAATGCGACGAGCTTCAAAACAAATACCGACATACGTACTGGCTACTCGGAAAACATTCGAAGCTGAGCCTTCATAACAAACTGCTTATCTATAAGCAAGTGCTAAAGCCAGTGTGGACGTATGGTATACAACTATGGGGTTGTACCAAGAAAAGCAATAGAAACATCATACAAACTTTTGAAAATAAAGTTCTTAGAACGATCGTTAACGCACCGTGGTATGTACGTAACGAAGATATTCATCGAGATCAGGGAATTCCCAGCGTCGTCGAAGAGATAACAAAATTTGCGCGTAAACACAAAGATCGTATTCACGACCATTGAAGCCGTACTGTCATTCAACTACTTGACGTGAACAATTCAATTCGTCGTCTTCAAAGGACAACACCTTTTGACCTCGCGTCATAGCATATGCCGGTCGTGAAAAAGGCAGGAACTTTCATTGGAATTTGACCTGTCTAAAGTGCTACATTTATTTTTAATCACATACGATCATCTTTTTCTAGAATCACGATTCTCGTAAGCGAAAATAAAACTACTGGATAAGCGTCGGCTTAGTTGTAGTAATAATTTTGAGGAGATGTGTTTTTTTAGTGAGTAAAAATCTCACACTACCATAAGTACGCGCGGTCGGGCCTTATGTTGTCTTTGGAAGATTTTTCACCTGATCCCGGCAAAAAAAAATAAAAAATTTGGACAAAACATAACAAGATGAAAACCAAGCTCATCCTTACTCAAAATAGAATAAAACTTTGCGCTTCTCGTAGGTATTATTACCGGCCACAACCTATTGGCGGCCCACCGGAAAAGAGTGCGCCTTAGTACAGATGATAGATAGAGGATGACACGGAACACTTCCTTTGCAAATGCCCTAGTCTCTACAGTACCAGCCAGCAACCGGCCCTTGGAGAGTATTTCTTCAACTATCTGGGCGACCTGTCTGAAAAGCCACCAACCACCATCATGAAATTTGTAACTTCTTCAGGGTGCTTCAGAGGAGGCCGTTCCACTAGCACAGAACTCTAGCTATTTTGTTTTTTCCCCTCTTTATAGTTCTTCGCCCAGGAAACTCCAGGTCGGGGAGCACAATGGATCCATTTGAGATCCGAGTGCAGGCTGCGCCCATTCGTTACAACTAACCCCTTTAACTTATCCTACATATTTAAAAAACGACCACTGCATTGAATTGAACAAAAACAAATTTACTTTCATTCCAAATTTCCAACAGGTAGGTTGTTTTAACAAAAAAAAAAAAGTTAAGAACAAACACAAAATGTGTTTAACGAAAGATGTGTACATATTGATTTAACTGAGCACCTGCGTTCATCATAAGCTCGTTCCTATTCAACGCAAATTTGTATAGGGAGAATACATTTCTTCTCCAGTGTTGTTACCATCGTGTTTTCGATGACTTAGGGAAGTGAATGTAACTTGACGTCACCTTTTTTCTCTTAAATGGCATTTTATGAAGAAAAATTTTAACATACCTATGTACATTGTACATTTTAGCAAATATTTGGTCATTTTTTATAAGCGTATGGGGATCGCGTATGATCACAATGGAGTTTTAAAATGTTCGCCTCAAGAAAAAGATACGAATACGCACTTTACCTCAAACCTTTTGGCAAATTCAGATATTTTGTAATTTGTTTTTAGTACCTATGGCGCGGTGGTTTGTGTGTCAGACCACTGCCCGTGGGTTTCCATATTCGTATCTCAGAAAACACCATCAAGTTGTTTTCCGGTCCCACTTCTCGTGAACGTCTCACAAACATACGAGAGTATTTGTAGTCATGAAAAAGCTTCTCAAAAACAAAAAATTTCCTTTGGATACTGCACGAAACTGTAGGTCCCTTCCATTCATGCGAAAAATATAACGCACACAACCCGAGTGGTTACGAGAAGCTAGGCATTGGCACTTAATGAGCAAAATTTATTACAAGTAAGATGGGAATTCAAAAACAGTGGATTAAATTAGATTTGAGAAAGAAACGGTACGGCTACAATCCGTCTGAATCCGATTGTATGATACTCTTTTCCCCATGACTTAACCAAGCACTATTAGTTGACGTGGAGTTGTGAAGTGAAAATCTTCTACTGAAATGTACCTATTTTCCGTGCCCTTTCAGATGTTTCATTAAAAACAGTTTTTGTTTTTTTGGAAAGACGCCTAAAAAGTGTGCGTGGCCAAATTGAATGCGCAAATTATGAAAAAGATCAATACCTACATATTTTCTTAACACTACTTTTTATGATTTCTGAAATATGTAATGTTAAAAAAATATTTTTGTTTAAAAATGAGTGTTTCAGTGGGCGAATTTTTTTAAAAATTCATATGCATATTTGAAACCTCATCCTCGTAGCTTAAAATAATCCTTTTTTTTTTAAAACAACTCCCATAAAAAGTGGATGTGGCCATGCATAGAAATAGTATTAACCGAAAGTAGACAAGGTCAGATAGGTAGGACTGGTGGTTCTTCTTAAGAAAAGAACCCAATTAGCATTAGGTGCCGTTTTGATACCACAGAACTCGTGTACCTTGATATAAAAGGTGTGTTTGTGTGGAGTCTCTAGATCCAGCCTGTATTTGCCTTTGTGAGTTTTATGGCGCAGATAATCATCCATCTGAGCAAGCCATTCACCGAATTATCGATTCGTCACCGGTCGTAGATATTGGAGTTAAAGCCATAATTTACTTCGTTCTTTCGCTGATAAGATTAGGCTAAGCGGTTGCAAACTTCTTGGCCTAGCGGTCTTCTCAATTTTGTGTGGTATTTTTTTTTAATTTGAAATTCTATCGAGTTTAAAAACAACACACCTTACATATAAATGTGTTAATCAAAAATCTTCAGAAAGGATCCTTTGCCTATAGTTCAGAGTTTCTTTGCAGTCATCATAGCGCGGCTATTGTTCGATAACTTAAATAAATAAATAAATAAATAAATAAATATTTGGCGCAACAGCTCTTGAAAGTGCCAGGGCCTAGCTTCTCGCAACCACTCATGTTGTGTGCGTTATATTTTTCACACGAATGGAAGGGACCTACATTTTAGTGCCGAATCCGAACGGCGATTTGAGAAGCTTTTTCGTGACAACAATACTCTCGGATGTTTGTCAGACGCTCGCGAGAGGTGGGACCGTGAAAAAACTTTTTGGTGTTTTCTGGGATTCGAACTTGGAACCTCATGCGTAGTGATCCGACACACTAACCACTTACGATCGATAACTTCGATCACTTTTAAATTGTCCAGTGACCCATTTGTAAAAAGATCATTAAGAGGGTCACAGAGAACATAACGACATGAAATCGAACGTACTATCATGCTTTCAAGGATTGCACAATCACCAGAGAATTGTTACTTCCAGGTTCAATATATGTATAGTTCTGGAAGGCAGAAACCTAGTAATCTTATTAACTTTTGAACAGCATTTTTTTTTATATAATTTGCGCGCACTTAAGGGGTTATGAATACTCATAACATGTTTTTACATAGTGCGGACGTTGGAAAGTTATTAAGATAGAATGACAGAAAGATTTGGTTGTGTGGTTTGAAGCTGAGTTGTTTATGCTTCAGAGAAACTCCGGGACTGGCGTTCTGCCAGTGTTATGCATTCGCAGTAATGTTCACACAAGCTTTCGCAATTGATCGGACTGACTTATATACTTCATGAGAAATAAGTAAATGTTTGCTGACGTCAGGATTGGAACCATGAACCATTAGAGTGGCAATTGACGACGTTATCACTACACCATTGCCTGCCCCAAATAACTGATCTGGGTGTTGCTCTGCATACATTAGAGCTTTGATCCTTCTCCCACCCTAAAGGATACATTCGCAAAGCGCAACATTCCAGACATGAAGGAGGAGGATGAACAGGAGGAGAGTGAACCGCGTCTTATTCCTGTTTCAGTCTTAAACCATTCACTGAGGAAATCAGATATTCTTATGGCATTTAAACACATTCATCATATTTCTTGACAGTCCCATGGTGCAAAGTTTATGAAGTATCGCATTTCGGTCAGTGGAGTAAAATACAGCTTTAAAGTCCACGTATAAGATATTCATTCATTCATTCATTTGCAATGGCCCGCTAATCCTTCATGAGGGTCGCGGGGGTAGGATGCTCAGGTGGACTCTCCATCCTTCTCGATCTTCCGCCATTGACTCCAATTCATCCGGAGGAATCCCTAAGCGGCTCCAGGAGAGATGTCGGACTTGATCCAACCATCTATTTCTAGGCTTTCCGCGAAGTCGCCTACTTGATGGCACGACAACCATGGCGCATCTTGGAAGCCTGTCTGGGGGCATACGCACTACGTGACCAAACCATCGAAGCATAGATCGTTCCGTTCGGAGAAGTAGCTGCTCAACGTTGCGCACTCGATCCCTGCGAGTTATTCCAACAACACCGCGAAGGAACCTCATTTCGGCAGCTTGTATCCGCGATCTTATTCTTTCGGTCACTACCCAAACTTCATGACCATAGGTGAGAGTTGGAACATACACCGAGTTAAAAACCGATAGCTTAGCTTGAAGACTAAGTTCGGCCTTCCTTATAACAGATCGGCCAAGCTCTCTCAAAATTGATCCAGCCTGACCAATTCTACAGGATAACTCGGCATTGCTCCTCCCATCACTCTTGAATAAAACCCAGAGGTACTTATACTTATCCACCTGCTTCAGTGGGACTCCACTAACATGCAGAGTGCACTGAATGGGTTTTTTTGGAAACGACCATTACTTCCGATTTGTTCATGTTGATCTTCATTTCAGCATCATCACAAACGGCTACAAACCTTTCGAGTGCGCGCTGAAGTTCGGTTTGAGAGGACCCAAAGCTGAACAAATCATCGGCAAAGAGCAGATGACTAATCCTTAGGTCTCCCACTTTGAAACATTCCCCGCCACGGCTGCGCTGTAACATCCAATCCATATATACAATGAAGAGAAGAGGTGACAGAACGCACCCCTGGCGGAATCCAACGCACACAGTGAAAGGTATTGATTTAACACCGTTTATCCGAACACAGCTTCTACAGTTCGTATATAAAGATTGAATCGCCCTTAACAGGGAACCAGCAATCCCATATTCCTGCAGAACACTCCAGAGTTTGCCTCGAGGAACCCTATCATATGCTTTTTCCAAATCCACAAAACAAGTGTAGACAGGTTTGGCATATTCCCAGGCCTTCTCAAGAACCATTCTAAGAGTGAACAACTGGTCGGTTGTGCTTCTACCGGGACGAAAATCGCACTGCTCATCCCCCAAACTGTCCTCAACCACAGCTCTCGAACGCTTTTCTAACACCTTAGCGAAGACTTTTCCAGGGAGACTTAAAAGAGATATACCACTATAGTTGGCGCAATCTCTTTTGTCCCCTTTTTTAAAAAGAGGAACTATCACCCCCATTTGCCAATCACCAGGTGTTTCACCGGATTCCCAGGCCACTTTAATGACACGCGAGAGCCATTGAACTCCCTCTTTACCTAAAGCCTTGAGCATTTCTGCCCGAATTTCATCCACACCAGCAGATTTGCCAACTTTTAGCGCTTTGATCGCCAAAGTTACTTCCTCTACAGTAGGACTACTTTCCTCCCAACTCTCGACCATAGGTCTGTCATCTTCGGTGCCCTGTTCGGGATTGACCAGTTCTGAAAAGTGCTCGCTCCATCTGCGTAAGATGTCCTCCTCATTGGAAAGAAGCCTACCGTCTTTGAATTTGACTCCTTCAACGATATTTAACTTTTTTTCCTCTGAGTCGGCGGACGGTCTGCCAGAACATCTTATTTGCAGATCTGTGGTCACGTTCAAATTTCTCGCCAAACTCCTTCCAAGACTGTTCTTTCCCTGTTTTCACAGCTAATTTGCAAGTTCTTCGCGCCTCAGTGTACCAATTTCGAGAATCGGAATTCCCCAAGTGAATCCACACCTTAAAGGCTCTTTTCTTCTCTCTGATGGCTTCTTGAACTCCGGGCGTTTTAAACCAAGCAGTTCTTTTCTCACCACCAGCCGCCACACCAAGCCGCTTCACTCCACAAACATCTCCCGCAGACGCAATAACCGCTGTTGAAAACAGTTGCCATTCTTCCTCTACATTTGATGGAACAGTTCAAACCTCTCAGATATTTGCCGCGCAAATGTCTCCCGTATCTCATTGTCCTGTAACCTCACCCATCGTATGCGTGTAACCATCCTTGGTTTACGCTTTGGTAGGGGAGGCACTCTCTCGCTAAGATACAATTTGCACAGCACTAAGTGATGATCAGTTGACAGTTCGGCCCCTCTCAATACGCGAACATCACAACCCATTCTCTTCAGACACGATGGTACCACAAAGAAATCGATCAGCGACTTCTGCTGAAGACTCTGACGGTACCACATGTATTTGTGAATGTCTTTGTGTGGAAAGATAGTGTTCATGATGGATAAGCCATTTTCACAACAAAAATCCAACAACCTCTCTCCGTTCGCGTTTTGATCAGGATCACCGTTCCTCCCAATCACACTCCCTCATGTCATAACATCTACACCCACATGAGCATTGAAGTCACCCATCAGGACAAAAGAATCCATATCTGCAACCTTTTCAAGGGCAACATCAACTTCATCTAAGAAAGCTGCGTACTCTGACTGAAGGTTCGGTGCATACACCTGCACTAATGCCAGAGTTGATCTTTCAAGCTTGAGCTTTAAGATCGCAACTCTCCCTCCTAATGGTATCCACTCCAATACTCTGTCTGTCAACCTGGGACTTGTGAGTATCCCCACTCCCGCCCGAGCAGACATTGAGGGTGTGACTCCTGACAGGAAGAGCTTCCACCCACCCGAAAGGTCCACAGTTTTAGAACCTCTCTGCTTTGTTGAAGAGACGCCAACTATATCTAGTCGACTTTTAACAGCCTCCCCAACAAACTCAAGATCCTTCCCTGTGAGCGATGAGACGTTCCATGTGCCTATCCTAAGTCGATGACGTTGTCGAATCTCAGAGAGTCCATCTGTGCCCCTATCGGTGCACAGCGCGCTCACCCGTTGACCCCCGTAATGGTTCGGGAGACCATTGACAGGAAGCTCGTAGCCATTTCGGGTTTGACCCGGCCGGCTGCCGAGCGGGACAGGCCGACCACCAGACGCTCGCATACTGACACCCTTCAGGCCTGGCTCCAAAGGATGCCCTGGCTTACCAGGCATGGCAATATCCGAGGCCGGTCGATTCCTTCTTGTCATCATGGGGTGTGCGCTTTGTTAGCCGTAACTGGATTGTATGGATGGGAATAACTATTTAAGTTACCCCATCCGCACATCCCAGTCACGTTGCCCGCCCCCCACCACGAGGAGGTCAGCTGCCATGTCAGTTTATCTGTTTGTCCGTCCATCTGCTCGTACTTATCAGTATTCAGTCTTAAGTTTTAAGATAGGAAGAGTTAATTCATTTTATAGGCTTTGTGGAACATAAAATAGAACAAGTGTCATTTTTAAATCCGCTCACTAACACATTTGGAAAAAAGAACCCTTTTTCAAAATGTTACTATAAATCATAAAGATTACGTCAGCATTATCTTTATAGAATCTCTCCAACTTTTTGGGGCAGTTTCTTAAAAAAGTATATAACAAATTCATATGATATTAAAGAAAATAAGTCCAAGCAGCAAGTTTTACTTACACAACACTTCGCTCCCTTTCACAAGAGTGAAAGAAAAACAAATACCATCTCGAACCATTGCACCAAAAAAGTGTTTCTATTGTATTTGGAGAGGAATGAACCGCATCTGAGCCTGAGTGCTGCGAAATTTGGTTCGCCCTTTTTTCTTAAGAAAGTAGTTATTTATGAGCTCAAAATGTAATTTTTAAATTAGATGCATTGCTTTCAACCGCAATTTGTAGTTCCCCATACAGCCATTTCTTGAGTCCTTATTACAGTAAAATCGCAATTACCTACTCCAACATCTATATGGTTAATGTTTTGATTTTCAAGTACCCAACACCACAATGAGGTGGTACTCTCCACCGCCCTACATTACAACAATAATATTTTCAACTCATAACCTAATGTTTTAACCGCTCGCAATTAAAAATAAAGTAGGTAGCTACCCGGCTCATTATAACTGCCTCTCATTTAATGGGAATATGCTAATTTTATACAATTTACGCTGTGGCCCGAAACAAGGCACCTTCCACCTTGGAGCGGCAACCGAGCAGAGTATGCCCATTGTAAAAGCCACCCCCAGGACAAATAAATAATATATTCTTAAAAGGAAAAAGTATTTTCTTTACTTATGCGCGCCTTACAAATGTGCGCACTAACCCCTTTTTGCAGAGGGTGCTTCTGCTCAAATGTCCTTTAGGGAGATAGCAGACAGCAGCACTCCAAGTTCTTCTATTTGCCGTAATAGAAAAATACCCTCGAATCGATTTCATCGCACCACACTGTATCTGAGAAAGTAATGTACTATCTCTCCGACTTCTAGCCCCGTTCGTAACATTATTTACATAAAATTATATCGTCTTGCAAGATTTATGATAGATTCTAAGGACTGTTTGGTATCTCACAGCAAATCTAATGACAACAACTAATACTAGCGCGTAGTTTATATGCGGCACGCTTGCCAAATGCCAACCCTACGACTGGGTAGGGTGTGGGATTTTTCGTATATGTGCTCTCCAAACACGGGTTACGAGTATATATTGATGGAGAGAACCAAGAACGTGCTGATTTTTGAAACGTGCGAATTTCAACCCTACTTCGACAAACGAATAACAATGGCGATGAATATGCATTTAAACAGTTAAAATGTGATTTATAGTAATTCGTGTACATAAAAAAGGACTTAAGGACTCACAGTGGGACGGTTGTCGGTGGTGGGGTTTGCTTTGGAGCCAACACGATGAAAGGTTCTCGGGTAGATGTACCTACACCGATTTTGGTGATTTACCCTCTTTAAATAGTGCTCGCCAAATGTTTTTGTAGCTGAATGCGTTACTTGGACCGTAATCGGCTTTAAACAGAGACTCTGAATCAGTAGCTGGAGTAGTTTTCCATCAAGATTTAAGTAAATTTAGGGTATTTTGGCGATATTAGCTGGATTATCGTATTTCTTTTTAGTAAACTGGGCATCAAGAGATTATTGGTACTCGATTGCTTGTGACGTGTAACATATAGTGGGAAGAAGATATGTATACTAGCGAAAATTGACAGTGCCCTCTTTGCAAGTTTAGCAGACCGTAAAGTATATGCAAACCATAAGTATAAGACCATAAAGTATACGCACACCACTATTTCACTTTTCTGTAAGAAATTATGCAACATAAATCCCTACGGCACTTTTCCGAGTTCCCTAAAGCAATAGGGTCCATAAGTTCGCAAACTCAAGAGTGAAACTGAATCTTTGGAACTGAAATCTTTACAAGCCTGCATTCGTACAAACTAGGATCTACACCAAACTGTAGCTCTTAATGTCTCCACATCCTGCAGCAATTTTTTACTCCAGTTAATATGCCGATGTGTCGGATTATTGAGTATGGTTCAAGGTTTGGATCCAGGAACATTAAAAAGTTTTTTCGCAGTCCCGCACATTTAAGTAGTATCACCCTCTACGTCCTATCTCTGACCAGCGCCAGCGGGTGCGATGCAGCTATGCCGCGCAGGGGAAATGGAAGCGGAAGAACGCCGGTGTACTGATGGAACGACGATATCGTCAAGCTCCGAGCCAACTGACATACAATGCGAAGGCGCTAGCAAAGCGCAAGAGGCAGAGACTCAGAGAATTATGAATAACTTCGAGAAGGGTTCCACAGCAAGCGAATGCAACTCCGTAAGATGATTAAGAAGAGCAAAAGTGAATCCTTTCAGGTACTACAACACAACTCACTGGGAAGCGCATACAAAATAGTCATGGATAAACTGAAAAGTGCCACTAACCACCGCGCCACGGCGCCTATTCGGTGCTCGTATTTAAAGCAGATTGTAGTCGTAAATTCATTTCAATATCGAAACGAATTGCACCCGACATATAGATACACGAATCATCTGCAATCATGGCTAATTCGCAGTTTCTGAGGCGAGGTGAGTCTGATGTGTAAATGCTAAATAGAATTTGAGCAAAGACCCATCCTTGAGGTACCCCTGACACCAATAAGATGATCATGTGACGTCTAGTTGTTGACTCACACCTTGAACTTACTACTCGATAAAAAGGATTGGATTATATTAATTAAATATGGCACTATGCCAAACAGTATCGAGTGCTTTTTCTACGTCGAAGAATATTATATCACCACTATTTCCCAAAGCGAAATTATTCTTTATGTGTTTGGTGATACGATGGACTTGATCAACTGTGCTATGATGCGCTCAAAATCCAAATTTGTAGGCCACCGATATACTCGTTCTTATGCCTATCTTCTTCTTCTTCATCACAACCCTCTCACTTCACCGCATTTCTACTAGTCCGCCTATTTGACCTCAGAAAAGCCAAGCCCGCCGATTTTGGATCACTCGGTTACTGAGGCCAATGAAATGCCGATGTCGTCGCATTTGTGTGATCCAGGCGTTTATAGGCCTACCTTTCCTACATCACGATGTCTTTGGAACGTACATTGATACTGCCTTTTTAACAGGGTTTAAATGATCCCTTTTTTGAACGTGGCAATACCAGCTGAGCCGGTCGCGCTCTATTTTCTGTACGATGGTTTCCTTGATGTGAAAGCTTCAACGGATATTCGAACTTCTTATTCGATCAAGTTTTGTCACTCCTGCTGTCATGCGAAGCATCTTCATCTCAGCTGCCGTTAATTTACTCTCATACGCTTTGTACATCGTCCAACATTGTGAACCGTATGTGATTGCTGGACGTACAACTGCGGTGTAGAGCCTTCCTTTCAACTTAGGGGGAATTTTTCTGTCACAGAAGATAGCGGAACTTTCTCCCCACTTCATCCACCCTACGCGTACGCGATGATTGATGTCGTCATCACAAGTTGCTTTGCTATTGATCATAGATCCCAGATATTTGAACTTTTCGCACTTGGGAAGCACTGTTCCATTCAAATAAATGTCTGGAATAGGCCTGAGTGGATCAGAGAACGGGCAGCACAAGTACTCTGTCTTTTTTGAACTAATGCGATTCCCCTTTTCTCCCCAGAGCGTCCACCCACACATCAAGTGCTCGCTGCAGGGATATAGGATCCTCGCTTATGATGGCTCCATCGTCAGCAAAGAATAACTGATGTACCTTGGGGTCCATCACTTTACCTTCAAGCAGATAATCAAGGACTGTAATAAAGAGCAAAGGACTTAAGACACTTCTCTGGTGCACCCCCACTTTGATTGGGAACTCTTCGGTTACTCCAGCGGGGCATTTTACTTTTGTCTTTGCTCCTTCGTACATGTCCATGATCTCCTGTACATAGGTTTCTGGAACCCCTCGATGTCTTAGAGCCACCCATATCAGATCTCGTGGTTGTCCGTCGAATGCCTTTTCAAAGTCAACCAATACAATATGCAAATCCTTTAAGGAATCACGATGTTTTTCCATTATTATCCTTATACTTTGGATTGCATCTGTGGTTGATTTACCAGAGACAAACCCGCACTGATCATCAGATAGCCGTATTATTTTTCGCAGTCGGCCACCTAATACCCGCTCAACGATCTTCATGGTGTGACATCAGCTTGATCGAACGGTAGTTATCACAGTTTCGCGTATCACCCTTCCCTTTGTATACAGGGAGAAGGTAACTTTCCCTCCATTGATTCGGCAATGGTTCACCTCTCACAAATTTGGAGAAGAGAATTCTGAGCCATCTGAACCCAATGTCTCCCATCTTTTTCCAGAACTCAGAGGGCATCTCGTCTGGCCCAACCGCTTTTCGTTTTTCGGAGTATTTGATCGCCTCACTAACTTCTTCGACTGTAATGTCGGGTATTTCTTCACAGTTAGGGGTGGCTCTTGGAAAGTATAACCGGGAAAACTGTTCATTTAAAAGTTCTTCACAATACTGCCGCCACCTCTGCACAACTTTTTCGTCATCCACAAGAAGCTGGCCATGAGCATTGTTAATGAACTTTGGCGAACGAATCTCTTGAGCATTCCTCCTTCCTTGGGCGGCTATTTTGAAGATGGTTGCGCTCTTGTTCATATTGTGTCTTCGCAGCTCCTGGATAGCCTAATTTGCATCAGCAACCGGGGAAGATATTTTCTCCAGCTCTAGATACAGGCCCTCCGTACTCTCTGCTTGAAGCTGGGCGCACTTCTTCTTAGCTTTTTTCTTGCCTATGTTTTACTAATTTGTTTTTTATTTTGAACTCGTAAGCTAATACATTTGCCCTTTCAGATGGGAAGAGCATCATTGAATTACCTGCCTTTAAGGCAGTCATATGGCACTTATTTCTTTTAAATACCTAAACAATGTTGTCTAACGCTGAAAAGTCGAATGCTCTAGCAAATTTATTTTATGCTAACCACTCCATTTCAAATAATCTTGTAAGCAGCGTTGAACAAGCAGTGGAACACTCCCTTGATATGATCAACTCTCATGTTATAAGCATCGATAATAATGAGACTATCACTTATAATGACGTTTTATCTGTCATTCTCGATCTGAAAAAATCGAAGTCTCCTGGCTTTGATGGGATAAAAAATATATTTATCAAGAATCTGCCCAAAGTTGGCATAAAATTCCTTCAAAATCTTTTTAACTGCTGTATGGTAATAGGATACTTTCCTAAAGTTTGGAAAACGGCAAAAATAGTTCCTATCTTGAAGCCAGGGAAGAACTAAAGTTTACCCAATAGCTATAGGCCAATTAGCTTATTAAGTTCTCTAAGCAAGTGCTTCGAAAAAATTATAAAAAGTAAAGTTTTTGCTCACCTTAACGTGAATAATATATTGCCTTCAGAACAGTTTGGCTTCAGACCACATCATTCTACCATACATCAAATTCATCGCATCACGAATCATATTAAGATGAATTTTGCCATAGGAAGAAGCACGGGTATGGTCCTTCTTGATGTCGAAAAGGCTTTTGATACAGTATGGCACAATGGTCTACTGCACAAACTTTTCAGGTTAAATTTCCCAATGCACCTAGTCAGAATCGTTCAATCCTTCTTATCGGGCCGTAGGTTCATAGTTATTGTAAATAACTCACTTTCTAATGAGTTTATTTTAGAAGCTGGTGTACCCCAAGGTTCAGTGCTTGGACCAATCCTCTATAATATATATACACACGATTTTCCTAGACTTAATAACTGC
This sequence comes from Brachypalpus laphriformis, assembly GCA_945910035.1. Classification (NCBI taxonomy): domain Eukaryota; kingdom Metazoa; phylum Arthropoda; class Insecta; order Diptera; family Syrphidae; genus Brachypalpus; species Brachypalpus laphriformis. The sequence continues at coordinate 192,990,748 of OX246754.1, read as the reverse complement.
GAGTCTGCTATTTTTGCAGATGATACATGCATTTATTCCTCCGATTTACTTGGTTGTACCATTGAAGCCAATTTGCAATCGGCCCTAAATGCAGTTAAAATGTATTTTGATAACTGGAAGATTAAAATTAATGCTTCAAAGACTCAGGCTATCTTTTTTACTAGGAAAAGAAAAGCCTGTTTCTTACCAAGCAACAGACTCACTTTAAATAACAGAGAAATGGATTGGATGACCAGTGCTAAATACCTTGGGGTATACTTAGATAAGACTTTGACTTACAGTTTACACATACAGGAAATTATAAGAAAGGTGAAAATCACAATTAAAATAATGTATCCCTTTATAAATCGAAAATCAAAACTAGGCAATGAAAACAAGCTCATAATATTTAAAGTTATTTTCCAGGCTATCATGTTCTATGGCTCACCCATATGGGGTAAAAGCGCCATGAGCCACATTCGTAAATTGCAAATAATGCAGAACAAAGTGCTTAAAATGATATTAAATCTACCTTGGTACTTTTCAACTGCTCAATTGCATGAACTATCTAATACTGAAAAAATACCCGATAGAGTAGCAAGATTGAATGAACGCTATTATTGGTCTTGTAGCTCATCTGATAACCCCTTGATATCAGGTCTGTTATAATAATTAATTTATTTATTTATTTATTTAGTTATTTATTTATTTATTTATTTATTTATCAATTTATTATTATTTTTTTTTTATTATTATATATTTATTTATTTATTTATTTATTTATTTATTTATTTATTTATTTATTTATTTATCTTCATATACATTTATTTATTCTTTATTTTTTATTTACTGTTTATTTAATTAATATTTATTCATTTAATTGTTTATTTATACATTTATCTCTATATAAATTGTACATATATATTTATTTATTTATTTATTGGTTTACTTGTACCTTAGTATATTTATTAATTTATTGTTATTTGTTTAACCCGAAATCAAGGCTTCGTCACGTTTATGTCCCACCACAACTTCTCTCCTTCCAGGACGAATAAAACCCCCACGTTTTAATGAAGGTTTTTTTTTATTCTCATATCTTTTTCCTTCAATACTAATTTAGATCTGTGATACTTTCTTTTGCTAACTTATATAATATTTTCAGTAGTAAGGTAGAATGATACCATATCTCTGTAAATTGTGCAATTGATGTTTTTTAAAAAGAGAATGTTCCAAAAAGGTCTGACATACCTTTTTAACTTTTGATTTTTGGTCTTATTTCTGAAAGTTACTATTCGATTTTTTAAATATCGTATTAAATGTTTTCATTTGTGGCTGATTGTATACACTTTGGCATATACTATCTAAACTGGAAGTAGTAAAGGAATTGACACTGTGATCTGTTGGAAATTGATTGATTTTTTTACGATTCTGATTTTGATGCTTTACTAAGATATCGATCTTGTGTCTTGGTCTACAAGATTATTCACAGACAGCAACAAGAGTACCTTTACAACAAACTCTCCTTCTTTCGGTCCAACCGAAATTATTACATTACGAAGTATATAATTAATAATAATATTTTTACGAAGTAATAATTATTATTACGAAGTATTACAATAAGGCCATCTATACATACCTGCTTGACATCTCGCTGCTGCTGCTGCTGGTCTTTGGAACCATCTGTCTCGCACGGTGAGGTCTTAGTCGAATGTTGATAATTTTCAACGGCGTGTTTCTCTCATTTTGTTTCTTAACTGAAACTACGTGTGTATATTTTCTTTTCTTTGATTATGTATTCGTTTTCTTGAAATCTTTGCTTTAAATATGTTTAATTGCCACCTGTACTATTTATATGTCGTTAGCTCTTACATATACAACGAAATTTTTCTAACCAATAAATCTAAACATCTAATCTAATCGACTTCAGCACTATGTCGTAATTTTTCTCGAATTAGAGATTTATGTCTTCCCTAGTTGGTATTTTTAAAATCGAAAAAGAAATTAACATTTTCGGCAGGTGATAATAATACACTACACTGCAAAGGCAAACTGTCTGAACTTAGATAATGAATCGCAATAGGTTGGCTGAATAGATCTAAGATGTTAGTTAGATAAATATCTGAAGTTGACGGATTGTTCCTTCTGTTCGAAAAGATAATTGGAGGGTAAGAAAGATTTGAAAAGTGCAAATGATGTCTAGCATTTGGATCTACCCCAGGTATTAGCTCTTAAACATACCCAATTCCCTTGTCTAGAATTAGGATCACAACAAATTAAATATATATTATTCAGCCTGATCAACTTCCTCAGGTCATTACTAAAATCATAACAGATCATCACAGATACTTACCTACTTACTTAGATGGCGCTACAGTCCGGGGTGGACCTGGGCCTCAACCAACAAACCTCTCCAGCTAGCGCGGTTACGAGCCAGCTGCCTCCAGTTGCGCACGCCAAGTTGGTTGAGGTCCCCCTCCACTTGTTTGCGCCACCTACCGCGAGCTCGTCCTCTACTGCGTCGTCCATCCGGGGTGGATTCGAAAACTTTCTTAGCGGGAACGTTGGGCTCCATCCGCTCTAAATACACCAGCTATCTTAGTCGCTGTATGTGAACTCTTCTGGCTAAGTCGATGTCCTTGTACATGCCGTATAGCTCGGCATTGTACCTTCTCCTCCACTCACCGTCTATGCAGACGGGACCAAAGATCGCTCGAAGAACTTTTCTCTCGAAATAACCAAGGGCATCCTCATCCGGTTTTCTCAAAGCCCATGCCTCTGCGCCATACAGCAGGACTGGGATGATTAATGTCTTATAAAGAGTTACCTTAGTAGTTCGAGATAGGGTTTTGCTACTCAATTGCCGTTTTAGCCCATAGAAACAACGATTGACAAGAGTAATTCTTCGCGTGATCTCCCTACTGATGTCATTTGCGGAGTTCACCATAGAGCCTGGGTAGACAAAATCCTTTACTACCTCAAAATTATATCTGTCTATTGTGGCGTTCTGTCCAAGACGCCGATGTTGGGTGTCGTTTTTTGTAGACAGCATATATTTTGTTTTGCTTTCATTGACCGCTAGACCCATCTTTGCTGCCTCGATCTCAATACTCGTAAATGCCCCATTGACGGCCCGCTGAGTTCTTCCGATTATGTCAATGTCATCGGCATAAGCGAGTAGTTGTACAGACTTGTGAAAGATTGTACCTCCGGTGTTGGCTTGTGAGTTTCGTACAATTCTCTCAAGTACTATATTAAAGAGATCGCATGATAGCGCGTCACCTTGTCTAAGACCTTTCCTGACATCGAACGGTTCGTTGATGTTCTTACCGACTTTGATGGAGCAGCGAGAGTTCTCCATCGTCATTCTGCACAAACGGACGAGCTTGGCAGGGATGCCAAGACTAGACATGGCTCTGTATAACTCGTCTCTACACACGCTATCATAGGCAACTTTGAAATCGATAAAGAGGTTTTAGACGTTCACATAATACGGCAGACAGGATTTTATATGCGATGTTGAGGAGACTTATACCTCTGTAATTGGCGCAGTTCAAAGGGTCTCCTTTCTTCAGGATCGGGCAAACGATGCTGAGGTTCCATTCATCGGGCATACTTTCGTCCGACCAGATTTTACAGATGAGCTGGTGCATGCTCCTTACCAACTCATCTAGTCCTGCCTTGAAAAGTTTCGTTGTGGTGGGCGAGAGAAACCCAGTACATCAGAGGCGGCATCTCTGATGGCTTGTTGGCACCGCTGCCACTGGTCTTCCGCATTTGCTGCTGGCAGCATAGGACTTAGATTGAGATTAGAAGAAACTCGATCGGCAAAGGTTCTGGCGGTCTCTTGCGATTGTAGCTTTTCGACGTCAAATTTCCTCACAGTATTTCGTTGATTTCGCTCCGTTCTGGATATTCGCATCCGTACCTTGGCTACAACTAGGTAGTGATCCGAGTTCACGTTGGCTCCTCGGAAAGTCCGGATACCCAGAATACTGGAAGAGTGCCTTGCGTCGATCGCAATGTGATCGATTTGGTTGAAGATTTTTCGATCAAAGGAGAGCCATGTTCCTTTGTGAATATCGAGACGTGGGAACCGCGTACTAGCTACGGCAAAGTTTCGCCCCGCTGCAAAGTCGATTAGCCTGAGCCCGTTGTCGGATGTGTTGTCGTGCAGGCTGTGCTTTCCGACCACGCTACTAAAGACGTCCTCTCTTCCTACCTTTGCGTTAAAATCACCTCGGATAATTTTAACGTCGTGGCTAGGGCATTGCTCATACGTCTTATCCAAGAGCTGGTAGAAGTCGTCCTTTGTCGCGTCGTCCTTCTCCTCATGAGGGGCGTGAACGCATATTAGGCTAATGTTGGCAGATTTAGCCTTGATACGGATAGTCATAAGGCGCTCGTTCACATGCCGGAAACTCAAGACTTCTTGCCTAAGTCTGCCTCCAATAACAAATCCGCATCCGAATAAACGCTGTCCTTTTTGTCTGTAGCAATCGCCGTAGTAGATGTCGCAGCTTTTCATCTTCCTTTTGCCCGGCCCATCCCATCGCACTTCTTGGATGGCGGTAATGTCTGCTTTGAGACACTCTAGGGCCTCTGCAAGTTGTTCGGCTGCACGTGGTTTGTAGAGGGACCTAACATTCCACGTGCAGACATGAAGATCGTTGTCCTTTTTACGTTTGCTTGGGTCGTCAACAGTAAATTCATCCGTATCCGAGGCTGTTGGTTGCTTCGTAACCGAAGGTTTTTTACGTGGTAGGGAAGTTGACCCGACGGCACAACCCCCAACCTGGAGGACCAGATCCTTTTTTAGTAACCCCTAGGACGAGGGGCCGGATACACCGATGTCAGTAACCCACTTCGGGAATATGAGCGCTGCCGTTGGCCCATTAAGGGTTCATCCGCCACCATCTCTTTCTCAATACCCTGACGTAGTATTGAAAATCCTTACAGACCTCAGCTTCAAAATCATCACAGATGCGCATTTAAAATTCACTGAGAGTGTTTTTATGGAAGGATCGTTTACAAGTAGTATTTTGATACCAATAGTTTCTATTAACTTTCTACTGAAATAGGAAGTAAGTTATGTTTGGTCGATCTTTTCACTGCTATGGCAATTCTGCCCCTCTTCTCTCACCACTATCTAGCATTTGTGCTCTCGATCAGATAAATTCAGATTTAAACTTAACCAAGTTTCCCTTTAACCTTCATCTCATCCTCAAAACAAAATACGTTGTCTACCCTTGTGTGTAGATTCCTACACATATGGATTTTAGTGTGTTTTCCATTTATGTTCTTTTTTTCTTGTTTTTTTTTAAGAAAACAAGCGAAAATAAATTTAAATTTGTTTTTCTTGAATGCATTTTACACAAACATTTCAATTACGAGTATGTTGGTTTTTACAAGCAGCTTTTGTGCAAAAACAACAAATTGTCTTGTGTGTCTAACAAATTGGACTTTTCTTTATAGCAAACGTGATATCTTGCTCTGCCTCTTATTTGTAGTGGGACGCTTCTTGCCCTTTTTGGTGGATTTGATGAAGATGATGCAGAAATATCATCTAAAGATTGTCCAGCTGAACCTCCTCCTGAAACGGTTGCAAGCAAAGATGCTGACGATTCCGACCTTGATTTACTACTTCTAGCTGCCATATATGGTTTTGCAACTGAAAATTCAAGTTCACGTAAAAAATTCCTTCGTATTGTTGTTTTTTGTGTTGCTTGCCAATTCGTATTCACTTCTTTGAAAATAATTAATAAATTCAAAGCAGAAATATCAATCATATTTGCAAATACAGCATTTGGTCATCTATTTGTTTTTCTTTTATAGCTGTAGCAAAAAATCATTTTGTCAACTGTACCTACACCGCCTATATCGAATGAAGACAAAAATCATTAGAGGGCTTGAAATTAGAAGAGGCAGTGTATATGAACAAACCCTTTCTTTTATTGTAATACTCTATAATTGATGGTAACTTTTTTCACCAGATCCAAATTGAATAGAGTTATGCATTGTATTGTACCTTGCAATATAGTACATTTATTTTTCCTTCCAATTTACGAAACAAGTGCTATGTTGTCGGTAAATGCAAATGTAGATTGATACAACGGCCTTTTTTACATTCAAGAAGATTTGGTGGAATGCTTCTTTTATTTTTTCTCATAGTGCTAACCATTGTAAGACCTTTTGACATTAATTTTTGACCAAGATCATACGATGAAAAGAAGTAATCCATTGTTATGTTGTGACCTTTCAAATCATCAACGAGATCCCAAACAACACGTTCGCCTTTTCTTTTTTCACACGAACTGGCACCAATTGCTTTTTCCGAATATGCTTGAATTTTCCAAACACAACATGTAGAAGAACATACCAGCAATCAGAATTTCGATCCATATTTTACTGGTTTCGACGACATATATTGACGAAATTTACATCGTCCACGAAAACCAAGTAATTGCTCGTCAATTATAACACATTCATGTGGATTATAGTAATCTGACAATAAATTAGACCATTTATCGAATATATCTCGAATTGGAGCAAATTTATCTGAAGGTCTCATGACATCATCAAAAGGAATAACTTGATTCATGTATTCAAACGTTTTCTTTGACATTATTGCTCTAAACACTACGCGACCTCTTTCACCATCAAATAATTCAGTTGAAGTTTCGTTTTTCAATCTAAAAACAATTATGTATGTCAAAAATCATTTTAAATTAAATAGAATACAATAATTTCCTCCTCAACGACAGAATCAATATCGTCTGAATACAAGTCATGGCACAAATTCGCCATCGCTGTCCCCAGAAATATCACTATCATCACCATCATTTTCATTGAAAAATGCTTCCATTTCTGCAACTGTAAGATATCTTGGTCTCGATATAGTTTTTTTTTTATTACTATTATTAAATTCACAATATATAATACGCACGATGTTCACTTGCGAAAAGACTCAATGCAACTGGAATTTTATATGAAATGCAGTAATTATTCATATGTGTAGAAATTTACACAAGAAGGGAGACAACGTAATTTTAGCAATACTTACTTACTTACTTACTTAGATGGCGCTACAGTCCGGGGTGGACCTGGGCCTCAACCAACAAACCTCTCCAGCTAGCGCGGTTACGAGCCAGCTGCCTCCAGTTGCGCACGACAAGTTGGTTGAGGTCCCCCTCCAATTGTCTGCGCCACCTACCGCGAGGTCGTCCTCTACTGCGTCGTCCATCCGGGGTGGATTCGAAGACTTTCTTAGCGGGAACGTTGGGCTCCATCCGCTCTAAATAAACCAGCTATCTTAGTCGCTGTATGTGAACTCTTCTGGCTAAGTCGATGTCCTTGCACAGGCCGTATAGTTCGGCATTGTACCTTCTCCTCCACTCACCGTCTATGCGGACGGGACCAAAGATCGCTCGAAGAACTTTTCTCTCGAAATAACCAAGGGCATCCTCATCCGGTTTTGTCAGAGCCCATGCCTCTGCACCATACAGCAGGACTGGGATGATTAGTGTCTTATAAAGAGTTACCTTAGTAGTTCGAGATAGGGCTTTGCTACGTAATTGCCGTCTTATCCCATCGAAACAACGATTGGCAAGAGTAATTCTTCGTGTAATCTCCCTACTGATGTCATTTGCGGAGTTCACCATAGAGCCTAGGTAGACCTCAAAATTATATCTGTCTATTGTGGCGTTCTGTCCAAAACGCCGATGTTGGGTGTCGTTTTTTGTAGACAGCATACCTATATTTTGTTTTGCTTTCATTGACCGCTAGACCCATCTTTGCTGCCTCGATCTCAATACTCGTAAATGCCCCATTGACGGCCCGCTGAGTTCTTCCGATTATGTCAATATCATCGGCATAAGCGAGTAGTTGTACAGACTTGTAAAAGATTGTACCTCCGGTGTTGGCTTGTGAGTTTCGTACAATTCTCTCAAGTACCATGTTAATGAGATCGCATGATAGCGCGTCACCTTGTCTAAGACCTTTCCTGACATCGAATGGTTCGTTGATGTTCTTACCGACTTTGATGGAGCAGCGAGAGTTCTCCATCGTCTTTCTGTACAAACGGACGAGCTTGGCAGGGATGCCAAGACTAGACATGGCTCTGTATAACTCGTCTCTATGCACGCTATCATAGGGAACTTTGAAGTCAATGAAGAGGTGGTGCGTATCGATTTTATATTCATGGGTTTTTTCCAAGATCTGCCGTAGTGTGGGTATTTGGTCAATGGTGGACTTTCCAGGCCTGAAACCGCACTGATAAGGACCTATCATCTTGCTGACGATCGGTTTTAGACGTTCACATAATACGGCAGTCAGTATCTTATATGCGATGTTGAGGAAACATATACCTCTGCAATTGGCGCAGGTTAGACGGTCTCCTTTCTTCAGGATCGGGCAACCAATGCTGAGGTTCCATTCATCGGGCATACTTTCGTCCGACCAGATTTTACGGATGAGCTGATGCATGCTCCTTACCAACTCATCTTCTCTTGCCTTGAAAAGTTCAGCGACAAGGCCGTCGGCTCCAGCAGCTTTGTTGGATTTGAGTTTAGATATCGCTATCCTCACTTCATTCTGATCGGGTTGACGGGAATCTTGACTGTCATCGTCACTGTTGAATGGCTCAGTCTGCCTGAGAGCGGAATATTGGTCATCATCGCCGTTTATCAGTCTGCAGAAGTGTTCCTTCCATATCCTCAGCACCGACTGCGATTCTACTACTATGTTGCCATTTTCGTCCCTGCAGGCTTCTGTTCTGGCTTTGAAACCCTGGCATGTTCTTTTTACCTTTTGGTAAATTTTTCGAATATTATTCCTGCAATAAGGTCTCTTAATTTCCTCGATCGAGCGCTTCTCATGCTCCTTTTTCTTCTTTTTGAGAAGTCGATGTACCTCTTTTCTCCTGCGCACGTAGAGCTCGTAGGCAGCTCTAGCTGCCTCTTGTTTTGCTGCATGTGCTTGCCGACATTTCTCATCAAACCAGGGGTTTCGTTGTGGTGGTCGAGAGAAACCCAGTACATCAGAGGCGGCATCTCTGATGGCTTGTTGGCAACGCTGCCACTGGTCTTCCGCATTTGCTGCTGGTGGCATAGGACTTAGATTGAGATTAGAAGAAACACGATCGGCAAAGGTTCTGTCGGTCTCTTGCGATTGTAGCTTTTCGACGTCAAATTTCTTCACAGTATTTCGTCGATTTCGCTCCGTTGTGGATATCCGCATCCATACCTTGGCTACAACAAGGTAGTGATCCGAGTCCACGTTAGCTCCTCGGAAAGTCCGGACACCCAGAATACTGGAAAGAGTGCCTTACGTCGATCGCAATGCGATCGATTTGGTTGATAGCTTTTCGATCAAAGGAGAGCCATGTTCCTTTGTGAATGTCGAGACGTGGGAACCGCGTACTAACTACGGCAAAGTTTCGCCCCGCTGCAAAGTCGATTAGCCTGAGTCCGTTGTTGGATGTGATGTCGTGCAGGCTGTGCTTTCTGACAACGCTATTAAAGACGTCCTCTCTTCCTACCTTTGCGTTAAAATCACCTCGGATAATTTTAACGTCGTGGCTAGGGCATTGCTCATACGTCTTGTCCAAGAGCTGGTAGAAGTCATCCTTTGTCGCGTCGTCCTTCTCCTCACGAGGGGCGTAAGCGCATATTAGGCTAATGTTAGCAAAGCTAGCCTTGATGAGGATAGTCATGAAGCGCTCGTTCAAATGCCGGAAACTCAAGACTTCTTGCCTAAGTCTGCCTCCAATGACAAATCCGCATCTGAATAGACGCTGTCCCTTTTCTCTGTAGCAATCGCCGTAGTAGATGTCGCAGTTTTTCATACTCCTTTTGCCCAGCCCATCCCATCGCACTTCTTGGATGGCGGTAATGTCTGCTTTGAGGCACCCTAGGGCCTCCGCAAGTTGTTCGGCTGCACGTGGTTTGTAGAGGGACCTAACATTCCACGTGCAGACATGAAGATCGTTGTCCTTTTTACGTTTGCTTGGGTCGTCGACGGCACAACCCCCAACCTGAAGGACCAGATCCTTTTTTAGCAACCCCTAGGACGAGGGGCCGGATACACCGATGTCAGTAACCCACTTTGGGGATATGAGCGCTGCCGTTGGCCCATTAAGGGTTCATCCGCCACCATCTCTTTTTCAATACCCTGACGTAGTATTGAAAATCCTTACAGACCTCAGCTTCAAATATGTCGAAGTAGCTCCGGTAAGGTGTCCGCTGGTCTGTAGACTTCACCGTTGATTCCATCGGGAGAATTCATCCGCCGCACGTCCTCCTTCTGAGGAGCTCTTGCTAGACTTCTGAGACGCATATTTCAGCCGATCAGGTCAACAAAAGATGCTTCGTCCGGTTAAACATATGCGCGCTGAAGTTCACCCAGATGTGTTTAGGCAGGTCTGAGTGTTCAGCTACGCATATATCGTCAGCCTCAGCATACGCTCATCGTAAAATAAGGGTTATAATAAAGTCAGAAAATTCCGGAAGTTAGCAATTAGTGGTTTTTGCAAAAAATAAGAAAAGATTTAGTCTACCCGTATGTGTAGTTTTCTACACAAGGGTGGGATGAAGGTTAAACCTACGTCAACATTATGATTCCTTACGAAAAAAAAAAATGCAACGGCTTTGATTCGAATGCTGTTATCATTCCAACATATTGTATTTAGACTAACATTCATTATTTGGACTTAGATAAATACTTAATAACTAATTGTGGAATAAAACCTATTACATTGCTCAGCTTTGTGGTAGAATTACCCAGTAGTGTTATTATCACTGCATTGAAAAAACTTCAAATGCTGTTGTTGTTGTTGTTTACTAAAACTGAAAACTCCTTTGTATAAAAGTACTCATTTCTGCAGCAAAAATTCTTTGCCAACTGCTTTTCAGCAGCTTTAAAGAGAGGCGTTCGAAAGTACTGCAGAACCCTCTTCTGTGCCATGTTTCCCTCTGGGATCATAGGTTAAAAAAAAGAAGTATGAGTCCCTTCGTCCCCAGCAAAGCTATCGCCAATTTGAGCGAAGAGATGAGGCACTACTTGGCTGAGATTGGTAAACTTTCTCCTCAGAGGGAGGACCCCAGATCGTCGAACACTCTTTGGTCATCACACGATGAAGCAGTAGCGAATAAGAATATTGGCCCAGTTGAAGTTGAAAGTTCGTTTCCAAATGTGTTTTTTCAAAAATATTTGTGTTTAGTAGAAAGTTCGGTGGCTTCGGAGAGATAAGTGTCATCCCTAAATGACAAATGTTTTTGATGAGAGGTGTCACCTCACAGACCAACATATATATGAAAGAGTATTTATGACTCGACTTGGAGAAAAATATTGGGCGAATATTTTAAACTGAAGCACTGATACATACTTTATATTTGTAAAGGCTTTTTTCAATGAATTTATATGTATTATTTTTAAATTGCATATGGTATGTAATAAAGAAAATGTTCAAAAAACTTTGTTTTTCTGAAAACAAAAAAACCGAAATCCGGTTTTTGGAAGAAGCGGTATTTGGGAGCGGTATAAAAGCGTAAGTTTAAACCGAAGGCAGAAAAAAACCGGACCCAGTGTTTTTGTCAAAAACCGCCATCTCTAAATTCGAGAGCTTTCTAGGAAATTTTGGATCTTGTCTTGCCTGCGACTTTCACTCTAGAATGTGTAGAGGAGGGCTACGAATCAATTGAATTTGAAAAAAGATTACACAGGCAGAAGAATCCAAATTTCTGGGCCGTTTTTGTCCAGTTATTGTGCATCAAAAGGTATTTTCTCATGGGTGTTAATAAGCAATCTTTTTAAAAAGTAATTGGGCTGGCAGTCCATTCAGCACTTAATTTAGCTCACGAGCCTCAGAACAGGGGTACTATTAACCTTATCTACGAGTATAGTGATTGATAAGATAGGAAACGCTAAGCTTCTTCCAGATCCTGAATTCATTTCGCATACAACCCATTGTGTCGTATGATTTACTTAAAGGTATCTGGATTAAAACCTCCATTTGTTGAAAGAGGATATCCGAATTATTGATACTGGGTTTTCGTATCTTCGGATATTGTATTACTTTGTAGCACTGGTATTAAGACCTATTTAACAAAAACGTATGTGAAAATGCTATTGCCTATATATTTTTTATTAATGTCGCCTCCCAACGCAACTCAAATAATAATGCATACATAATGTTCAAATAGTTTTCTGCAATTTAAGGTCCAGTTGGGGTAGTTGGTGTGGTTGGTGTAGTTGCAACAGGTGGTACAACAGGCGGTGTAACAGGTGGTGTAACAGGTGGTGTTATTGGTTTTTTTGTTGTCGTGGTCGTTGTAGTTGTGCATAGTGGTGATCCTAGAGAGCATAACCGTTGTTGAACCCGAGGACGATTAATCCTCCTTAAGAGCAGCAATTGCCCTTCAGATTCATGGTACAAAGTAAAAACAACTAATATGCAGAGCAATAAGACTCCTTTTGACACCATTTTAACTGTGGACTTGTAATTGTTATTTTCAACTGATCAAACTAGGAAAAAGTTACTCTTTTTATAGTGAAAACTCAAACAAGTAACGAGACTTTCTTTGAAATGCTATTCTTGTATAAAATAAACAATTCACCTACGTAGAAAGTTACGTATCTACGAGAGCATATATAAGTAAATTTTAAAATTTGTTTAATTGTGTGGTACTTGCATATAAATATGGAGTAAATAATATAACTATAAATACTTATTTGCTCTTAAATACGTCAACGTACCTACGCATTTTCCTGACCACCTAGGAAAACAATAAAGTACCATCGATATGACGTAAACAAGTAAATACATATCTAATAAATATGTTATCTTACTTACACTATTCTGGCTTCTTTGCTTTATATGATAGCCTTGAAAGATATGACTAGAAATTGAAATTGTAGGACGTGAGATACAAAACCAGGATCCTTAAGTGATGGACTATGTATACACGAAGTTCTACGACACAATCGATGGAGTAAGACATACCATACTGTCGCCAGATCAAACTATGGCTGATCAAAGAGTAACGCATGCGATCATATGAAAATACAAGCGTTTTCACTTAGCTGAGGCCTACTAACTCCTACTCTCAACCTCCACGCGGTGACAGCCGGATGCATAGTACCTTAATCCAATTAATAGGTAACCAACCCCGTTTGACGGATTCCTGGCGGCAGCAGATGAGAGAGGGGGGAAGAGTTCTTTCTCACTAAAGCACTTTTTTCTGTTCCAGGCGGCAGCGGATGAATTCCCGGTGGCGTCCATAGTTCCACTTAGGTTGAACTTGGTGAATATCTTGCACCAGCTGCTTCGACGTATTCGGATCACAGGTCGGTGAGGAATTTCCAATGTTGGTCAGGACCTTGGAATAGAGATGGTGGCGAAAGAGCCCTTAATTGGCCAACGGCAGCGCTCATACTCCCGTAGTTGGCTACTGGCACCGGTGTACCCGGCCCTCGTCCTAGGGGAATAATTAAGGAACTGGCCCTCCAGGTTGGGGGTTGTGCCGTCGGGGTAACTTCCCTACCACGTAAAAAATGTATGGTTCCGAAACAACCAAAAGCCTCGGATAAGGATGACTCAACTAATGACGACCCCAGCAAACGAAATAAGGACAACGACCTTCGGATCTGTACGTGGAATGTTCTGTCCCTTGACAGACCACGTGCAGCCGAACAACTAACAGAGGCCCTAGACTGCTATAAAGCAGATATTACCGCCATCCAGGAAGTGCGATGGCATGGGCCGGGAAAAAAGAGGATGAGAAACTGCGGCATTTACTACGGCGATTGCTACAGAGGCAGCAGGCAGCGCTTATTCCGATGTGGATTTGTTATACACGGCAGACTTAGGCAAGAAGTCTTAAGCTTCCGACACGTGAGCGAGCGTATTATGACTATCCGAATCAAGGCTAGATTCGCTAACATAAGCCTAATATGTGTTTATGCCCCCACAGAGAAAAGGACCCTGCCACCAAAGATTGTTTCTACGAGATCCTCGACAAGCAATGTCCTAAATACGACGTTAAAATCGTATTGAGCGATTTCAACGTCAAAATAGGAAAGGAGAACGTCTTTGGTAGGGCAGTCGATAAGCATAGCCTACACGACACCACGTCTGATAATGGACTAAGGCTAATTGATTTCGCTGTGGAGCGAAATGTTACCATAGCAAGCACATGGTTTCCTCGTGTCGCTATTCATACGCAGACATGGCGGTCTAATGATCTTGTAACGATCAACCAAATTGATCATATTGCGATCGACGCAAGGCATGCCTCCAGTATTCTGGATGTCCGGACCTTCCGAGCGGCCAACATAGACTCGGATCATTACCTTGTTGTAGCCAAGGTACGAATGCGGATATTCCAAACTGAGCAACAAAGAAGAATCACTGTGAGAAAATTTAATATCGAAAAGCTACAATCGCAAGAGACCGCCAGACACTTTGCTCAACGCGTATCCCGAAATCTCTCAATCACCCCTATGCCGCCAGCATCAAGTGTCAAAGACCAGTGGCAATGCTGCCAACATGCCATCAGAAACGCCGCGACTGATGTGCTGGGTCTCGTTCGCCCACCACCGCGAAACCCCTGGTTTGATGAAGAATACCGGCGAGTGCATGCAACAAAACAAGAGGCATATAAAGCGGCGCTGCAAAAGAAGACGAGAGCTGCTCGTGAGCTCTACGAGAAAAGACATGGGAAGAAGATCGCCTTCTCCAAAAGAAGAAGAAAGAGCATGAGAGGCGCTCGTTTGAGAATATCGAGAGTTTATACTCTAGGAACAATGTACGGAAGTTTTACCAAAAGATAAAAAGAACGTGCCAGAGAAGCAATGCCGCACAGAAACCTGTAGAGATGAAAATGGAAACCTCGTAGTAGAATCACAGTCCGTCCTGAGAATATGGAAAAGCTGCTTCGACGAAGACCAATATCCCGCTGTCAGGCAGAATGAACCATTCAACATAGACGATGATAGTCAAAATGTCCGTCCACCTGACAAAAACGAAGTAAGGATAGCAATATCCAAGCTAAAATCCAACAAGGCTGCTGGACCTGACGGCTTACCGGCCGAACTTTTCAAAGCAGCTGGGGATGAATTGGTAGAGTGCATACACCAACTCATCTCTAAGATTTGGTCAGACGAGTATATGCCTGATGAATGGAACCTCACCATCGTTTGCCCGATCCACAAGAAAGGAGACCCCCTCAACTGCGCCAATTATAGAGGCATCAGTCTCCTCAACATCACATACAAGATCTTTTCTGCGATATTGTGTGAACGCCTGAAACCTTTTATCAACCAGCCTGATTGGACCCTATCAATGCGGTTTCAGGCCAGGAAAGTCCACCATCGATCAAATCTTCACACTTCGGCAAATCCTGGAGAAAACCCAAGAATTCCAAATCGATACTCACCACCTCTTTATCGATTTCAAGGCCGCCTATGACAGCATCTATAGAGAAGAGCTTTATAGAGCCATGTCTAGTTTTGACATCCCTGCCAAACTTGTCCGTCTGTGCATGCTGACGATGAAGAACGCTCGCTGCTCCATCAAGGTCGGTAATGACCCCACCGAGACATTTGATGTCAAAAAAGGTTTTACACAAGGTGACGCGCTGTCATGTGACTTCTTTAACATTGTACTTGAACGGAATGTGCGGAACTAACAAGCCAACACCGGAGGCACAATCTATTACAAGTCTGTACAACTGCTTGCATACGCCGACGATATAGACATTATCGGAAGAACTCAGCGGCCTGTCACCGGTGCGTTTGCAAGCATTGAGGCAGAAGTGGCCAAAATGGGTTTAGCGATAAACGAGGGCAAAACCAAGTATATGCTGTCAACAAGAAGGGAAAGCCAACACCGACGATTTGGACAAAACGTCACCGTGGGCAGCTATAACTTCGAGGTAGTAAGGGACTTTGTCTACCTTGGTTCTGCTATAAATTATACAAACAACATCAGCGCAGAAATCAAGCGAAGAATAACTCTTGCCAATCGCTGTTTTTTTGGGCTTATAAGGCAATTCAACAGTAAAGCCCTATGTCGAGCAACTAAGGAGACTCTGTATAAGACCCTGATCATCCCAGTCCTGCTTTATGTTGCTGAAACATGGACTTTATTAAAAGAGGATGAAGATATCCTTGTTTGCTTCGAGAGAAAAATTCTTCGTAAGACTTTCGGTCCCGTTTGCGTTGGCGGGTTTTGGAGGAGAAGATTCAATCACGAACTATACGAGCTGTACAGCGACATCGACCTAGTCAAAAAACTGCGTATTGGACGTCTGAGATGGCTAGGACATGTAGAGCGTAAGTAAGTAAGATTCTTTAATAGGCGAACGATAACGGCGCTGAATGAGATGTCTTGGCTGGCGTGTTCCCTTCGATGGTTGGCGGTCAAGAGAGCGAGCAATCATTGGATTGATCACTGGCTCAGCTTTCGTTCCCTCTATTCTTCGGCGAAATTAGATCAGGTGTTCAGATTTTCTGTGGCGTTGCCTGTTTTCATTCGCTAGACACATATAATAAAACAGTCAATGTAAAACTGTTTCCACGCACCCCACGCGAAAACTACTTCACAAAACTGAACAGGGTTTTCACAGTTTCATTGCTTAAGGTTTACTTTGAAAATGATGTATGCTGTGTTGTGATCCGCCATCCAGTAACTGAGTTCTAGTCGAAAATGTCTTTTGCAAAATTTATAAGTAAACTAGTTGATCATGGTCTCGAATCTCCACTCAGTTCGAGGAGATTTTTGCCTTACCCAGAGGAATGTGATTTCATTCTGCAAGTGAACGCTGAGGAACTAGCCAGGCAAGGCGTCAGCGTGTTTCTTACCATTAACGTTACTGTGGCCTGTAACCTAAATCAGGGTTGTCCTTCTAGTCAGTCTGGTTCATTTCAACATTCTTGTACTGGTTTGAAGGACATATTAACCGAGACAACGGCCTTGATAGTAGCTTGGCTATCAATGAATATTTTGCCTTGGCGTTATATTTGTGCATAGTTTGGTCTCTCGATAGTATGTGTCTTACTCCATCGACTCTGTCGTAGAACTTCGTGTACACATAATCCATCGCTTAAGGATCCTGGTTTTGTATCTCACGTCCTAAAATTTCAATTTCTAGTTACTCATATCTTTCAAGGCCATAGAAAGCAATGAAGCCAAAATAGCGTAAGTACGATTATCTATTACACATGAATTTACCTGTTTACGTCATATCGATGGTACTTTATTGTTTTCCTAGGTGGTCAGGAAAATGCGTAGGTACGTTGACGTATTTAAGAGCAAATAAGTATTTATAGTTATATTATTTACTCCATATTTATATGCAAGTACCACACAATTAAACAAATTTTAAAATTTATTTATATATGCTCTCGTAGATACGTAACTTTCTACGTAGGTGAATTGTTTATTTTATACAAGAATAGCATTTCAAAGAAAGTCTCGTTACTTGTTTGAGTTTTCACTATAAAAAGAGTAACTTTTTCCTAGTTTGATCAGTTGAAAATAACAATTACAAGTCCACAGTTAAAATGGTGTCAAAAGGAGTCTTATTGCTCTGCATATTAGTTGTTTTTACTTTGTACCATGAATCTGAAGGGCAATTGCTGCTCTTAAGGAGGATTAATCGTCCTCGGGTTCAACAACGGTTATGCTCTCTAGGATCACCACTATGCACAACTACAACGACCACGACAACAAAAAAACCAATAACACCACCTGTTACACCACCTGTTACACCGCCTGTTGTACCACCTGTTGCAACTACACCAACCACACCAACTACCCCTACTGGACCTTAAATTGCAGAAAACTATTTGAACATTATGTATGCATTATTATTTGAGTTGCGTTGGGAGGCGACATTAATAAAAAATATATAGGCAATAGCATTTTCACATACGTTTTTGTTAAATAGGTCTTAATACTAGTGCTACAAAGTAATAGGATATCCGAAGATACGAAAACCCAGTATCAATAATTCGGATATCCTCTTCCAACAAATGGAGGTTTTAAGCCAGATATACCTTTAAGTAAATCGTACGACGCAATGGGTCGTATGCGAAATGAATTCAGGATCTAGAAGAAGCTTAGCGTTTCCTATCTTATCAATCTCTATACTCGTAGATAAGGTTAATAATAAGAACCCCTGTTCTGAGGCTCGTGAGCTAAATTAAGTGCCAAATGGACTGCCAGCCCAATTACTCCTTAAAGAGACTGCTTATTAACACCCATGAGAAAATACATTTTGCTGTACAATAACTGGACAAAATGGGCCCAGAAATTTGGATTTTTCTACGGTTTTCGGCAAAAACACCGCTTTCCGTTTTTTTTCTGCCTTCGGTTTAAACTTACGGTTACATACCGCTCCAAAATACCGCTTCTTCCAAAAACCGGGGTTCAGTGTTATTGTTTTCAGAAAAACAAAGTTTTTTAAACATTTTCTTTATTACATTCAGTTCAAAATACTCGCCCATAATTTTTCTCCAAGTCGAGTCATAAATACTCTTTCATATATATGTTGGTCTGTGAGGTGACACCTCTCATCGGAAACAATGTCATTTAGGGATGACACTTATCTCTCCGAAGCCACTGAACTTTCTACTAAAGACAAATATTTTTGAAAAAACACATTTGGAAACGAACTTTCAACTTCAACTGGGCCAATATTCTTATTTGGTACTGCTTCATCGTGTGATGACCAAAAAGTGTTCGACGTTCTGGGCTCTACCCTCTGAGGAGAAAGTTTACCAATCTTAGCCAAGTAGTGACTAATCTCTTCGCTCAAATTGGCGATAGCTTTGCCGGCGACGAAGGGACTCATACTTCTTTTTTTTAACCTAGGGTCCGAGAGCGAAACATGGCACAGAAGAGGGTTCTGCAATACTTTCGAACGCCTCTCCTTAAGGCTGCTGAAAAGCTGTTGGCAAAGAATTTTTGCTGCAGAAATGAATATTTTTTATACAAAGGAGTTTTCAGTGTTAGTAATGTAGACGTTTTTTGCTGGTGTTAAACTGGCAATTGCTAAGGTAAATAACCGGTTTTTTGTCACCCGGTTTTCGGTTTAGAAAAAAAAAACATCAATTATAACCGGAAAGAAAAAACCGGAGGAAAAAAACGGTTAACCGAAACAAGAAAACCGGTTTGTGGTTTTAATCGGTTGATTTTTGCCATGCCTACTCGAATTAAAGTTGTCTTTACCGTATTAACCTCTAATCTTGAAAGCTCTGAATAAAGTGGGCTTGTCCTGTGACCAATGCTACTAACCATCTGAGCGCTATTTACTTCACGCATAGAACATTTCAATTTAAAATTTTTACAATTTATTTATTTATTATATGCTGACACATTAAGATACAATATCTTATAAATTTGTGGAGCTTGGCAAAAAAGAAAGCAAAAAAACACAGCATTGCAATTATCAAAGTTAAATGCATTAAACGTAAGGAAAAATTAAATTAAGGAAAAAAGAAAGAAGAAGAAAAACAAGAAAGCTATGAACAGAGAACATAAAAATTATGTTGGTTCAGAAAGGCCGGAAAGCTAATCGGATGTAGAGAGGAATAATTGCAGTCGTATCCTAAATTCGGTGAGATTACTTGTTCTTCTTACAGTGGGTGGTAGAGAATTCCATAAGCGGGCGGCATTGACGAGAAATTGCCTTTCGAATGTCAAACACGAAAACCGGGGAAGAATGAGCTGTGAGAGTCTGTTTGATGCTGAGAACTGAAGTCTATTGTAAAGATAGGAAGGGTGATGGCTCTGAATTATATTAAATAGTTCTTTTGGCAGAACCTTTTAAAATTGTTAGCGCCTTTTTGGCTAGTCTACATCCATCCATTGTTGACCACTCTTTATATGAGTAACACAAAAAAACAACGACAACAGCATTTGAAGTTTTTTTTAATGCAGTGATGATAACGCTACTGGGTAATTGTACCACAAAGCTGAGCAAAGTAATACTATTGCACAATTAGCTATTAAGTTTTGATTTAAGTCTAAATAATGAATGTGAGTCTAAATGAAATAATGGTGGAATGATGACAGCATTCGAGACAAAGCCGTTGGATTTTTTACTTTACTTAGCAATCATTATGTTGACGTTGCTTCAAAAGAAAATTTGCTTAAGTTTAAATATGAATTTATCTGTTTGCTTACACAAGGGCTAGATAAACGTGCGTGGAGAGGGGACGGTATTGCCATAGCAGTGGGAAGATCGATCAAACATAAAATACTTCCTATTTTAGCAGAAAATTAATAGAGACTATTGGTACCAAAATACCACTTGTAAACGATGGTTCCATAAAAGCATCTCAGCGTATTTTCAATGTGCATCTGCATCCTTGCGAAATCGCCATGATTTTCGTAATGACCTGAGGAAATTGATCGGGCTAAATGATATATATTTAATTTGCTGTGATCTTAATTCCAGACAAGGGAATTGGGGATGTTTGAGGGCTAACACCTGGGCTAGCATACTAGCGGATCCAAATGCTAGACATCATTTTAACTTTCGAATCCTCCTTACCATCCATATATCCCTTTAAACAGTAGGCACAATCCCTCGACTTTAGATATTTATGTAACCAACATGTTAGACCTATTCAGCCAACCTATTATGATTCATTATCTAAGTTCGGACAATTTGCAGTGTAGTGTCTTATTATCACCTGCCGAAATTGCTAATTTCGTTTTCGATTTTATCAATCTCTAATTCGCAAAAAATTACGACATATTCCTGAAGTTGATTAGATTAGATGTTTTATCAAAATTAGAATCGTGAAAAAATCAATCAACCTCAAACAGATCACATTGTCGCTACTTCCGCTAACCAAACAGTGCCAACAAAATCGGTATTTTATGACAATGGAAATTATCTACCTCTTCATATAATTCAGCTTACCAAAGTCAGAAATGCTTACAGATCAAGAAGTCTATGCAACCAATCGGAAGTTAAAACATTTAATGCGAAAAGAAACCGCCATTAGTGCCTTTATTGAAATACAGGAATCCTTTTGACAACACTTCGTATGAAGCAATAAACAAGGCTATGACTAGGAAAGGTACCGCACCCCTGATCCTAAACTGTATTCTATCCATGCTACAAAGCAAAATAAAGCTATAGCGTGGAGGATCGCTAGAAACTATTATAGCACCCGAGGTTTTCCGCAGACGGGAGTACTATCTCCTCTGTTTTGGACCTTAGTTATAGGCGAACTCCTAGAGCTACTAACCAAAACTATTTACAGAATGCAGGGATACGCAAATGATGTCGTCATCAGCGTTGAGGGCAAATTCGAAAACATCATGTCGGAAACGATGCAAGGTGCCCTCAACCTGATCGCAAAATGGTGTAGAACCAATGGCCTAATCCTTGGAAAAACCATCCTTGCACCCTTTTCTAAGAACAGGAAGCTCAAACTGAAGCAAATCTCACTGGAAAACATCCCCATCAGCCCTACAGGGGAAACAAAATATCTTGGGATAATCCTGGACAAAAGGCTTAACTGAAACTCTCACGTAAGTAGTTTTATCAACAAGGCGACCAGGGCAATGTTCATGTGCCAACGCCTCTAAGGTAAAAACGGGGTCTGAAGCACAGGATGATCTACTGGATGTACAGCACAAACGTCAGACCAATGACCACCTACGCCTATCTAGTATGGTGGCCTAAAACACAGCAGATCAAAGTTATGGAACAGCTAAAGCGGCTGCAATCGACGGCAATAAGAACGTGCCTGACGGCTGCATTAGGTACAATACTTAATCTCACGCCGCTGCATCTCATATTGCAGAAAGAAGCTTTGTAAAGTGCTATTAGGCTACCTCAGATGCAAAAACTGAAACTAGGCGATTTCACAGGCCATCTGAGCATTCTTGAAAATGTCCAAAACAACCCAAACTTCAAGATTCCAGATACTATGCTCAAGAGATTTCGGTTCTCCAGCAAATTTGAAGTGGTCAAGAAGGACCGCAAATAAAAGAATAAAAGTATTATACTGGAGTATACAAACATACAAGAATGTGAGAAAAAAAAACTCAAGAGAAACATTTTTTTTTCGCAATGATGAAAAATGAGACTTCTAAGAATCAATATTCATGCCGATTATTGAATCCGGCGGATTGATTGCGGAGGGATCTCATCCGATCCGCACCTTTTCACTTTCTCTGCGTGATTCCTTACCGACATCCGTTCACTTGCTAGCCGAAGTTTTCAATGGTGGGGAATAGGTGCGGATCGAATGAGATCCCTCCGCAATCAATCCGCCGGATTCAATAATCGGCATGATTATCACTCTGGATTATAAAATATTTAAACTGACCAAGACTCATAGACTTCAGCTGCCGAACGTGGGTCCCCAGCCCATTCTAAAGTTTGGACGAGCGTACAGTAAAAGATAGCTCCGTGATTACAGATGTATGAAGTGGTATAAGTAAACCTCTTCTACACAAAGAAGATAGAAACTGAAACCGAAAAAAAATGTATATAGGCTTTCGAAAACGGAGAGCCTTGAAAAGAAAGATGCGATTTCTGACGTTAAGAAACTTGTTGAAAGAACAGCCAAGAAATTTTATATGGAAAGGGCTGACATGATCATACCTTTTGAGGGAGTAAATAAATCAGATACAACTATTAAAAATTGTACGCAGCTTGTTTCGAACGCCGATGGAACAGCCACAAAAAAGTTCACATCCATATGTGAAGAAAGGCATAATTAAGCTTCCAACCAACTGTGCACCAACATTTACAGGTAGGAATTGTTTTACTAAATTCAAGGTTCGGAGAGTAAGATAAATTCTACGACTAATAACATTAATATATGCTTCCCAGGACAAAGTCTCATCAATCTTAAAACCATTATTAAGACTCCATCGAGATATAGACTGCCTAGATTAGACGAAATAGAATGTCTGTAAATTGCAATCGATTTAGATTTAAGAGGGTTAAGCTTCAAGTTGTTCAAAGTGGCCCATAAAGATATATTATTTAAATTAGCATTAATCTTACAAATTAAATTATCAATGCCTGTCAAGAGTGCATAATGAACAACTTGGATATCATCAGCATACAGGTGAATATTTGAATTAAGAACAGCAAATTGAAGGTCGTTAATAAAAAGACTGAAAAGCAAAGGTCCCAAAAATGATCGCTGGGGTACACCTTGATCTAAATTTAAGAATGAGGATACCAAGGACTCTAAGTTTACCTGTTGGCGTCTGCCCTTAAGGTAGGACCATATAAGTCTACAAGAGGTTCGAGCGAATTGGAAATTAAGAGCAATTTTGGAACATAAAATATTATGATCAATGGCATCGAATGCCTTTGTAAAATCAAGCAGGAGAAGAATGGCAGCACATTTTTTATCGATGTTAAAGCGAATTTCATCAGTGATAGCAATCATAGCTGAAGTAGTGCTGTGATGTCGGCGAAAGCCTGATTGAAAACGGTAGAGTAGATTATTAACGCTAAGAAATTCCGTTATTTGATTCTTCAAGTTCATTTCAAAAACCTTAGAAAGAATGGATAAAATAAGAATTGGTCGAAAATCGGAAAGCATTGCAGGAGACGATCCAGTGTTGGGTATTGGTATAACTTTCGCCTCTTTCTAGGCCTCAGGAAAAGTAGAAGTAAGTAAAGTGAATTTATTACTTTCATCGTTAAGCTTTTCTTTATAATATTCAAGTACAAAATACTATTCGCATTGGCAAATGCCGTCAGCCAGATTGACATTCCTAATGAAAAATAAATAAAATAAAGAAGTAGAGTACTTCTTTAAAGTTCAAATCAAGATAATGTTTCTGTATATTGCTTCCTAAACTCCAAGGCATCCCGAATATAATAAGCGAGACCTATCTAGTTTTCTCCATTAAGAATCGAGATTAATTCTTTCGAAGATAAAATACTTCGATTAAAAGTCTTCTAAATTCCTGCAGAATTGGGCATCTGCCTATAAAGTGATAGGTATCTCCGCGTTCCTTCAAATTACACAGTGAGCAAATAGCTTGCAGATCATTTTGATGTGGCCTATAATTAAGTGGTAATAGCTCTCGCCTTTACTTAAAGATCAAGCTAATTTGGTGAATTGTGTACTGCTCATTAAAATAACTCCTGGCCGACAGAGTATGATTAAGTAGCTTGTAGACACAACGGCTCTCCGTTTCCGAAGCTCTCTCCAAAAATCCAGCACGAATCTTCTTCTCTAGTTAATATAGGATGTTTTCTAAAGATACACTCCCCGTAAGCCTGTCTTCCCATCTCAGCGACAATTCTACACCGCACTCCTCACTAATACATATGCTGCCATTTCTGAAAAAATGTGGCATTCCTGTTTAAAAGATAGCGCAGAACAATATTTGAGAGACGCTGATTGGGCAGGTCTAGTATTTTAAGATATAATTGAAATGTAATCTTAGAACATATAAACGGATAAGAGGGATACCGGTTTCTGCATACAGCATGTATGTAAGTATATTCGGTGGCAGCCTTAACAAATGTTTCAGAAAGTACCTTTCCAGTCGTTCAACCTCATCGTATTCATCACAGCCCCACACCTGTGCAGCGTAGCACATGATTGACCTGGCTGTTCCGTCATGTTGTTGTTGTAATTTGCACTTACTGGTACATCAGTTCTGCTAATCACTTTCCTCCATGTGCTGTTTAAAGCCTTCTTTGCTTCTCCTAATTTCGCATGCAGATGAGTCAAAAAAGACAGTTTTGGCGTAAGGGTAACTCCTAAGTAACGGTATTGTTTTACCACTTCCAATCCTTCCTGACCAAATCTCCATTTCTCTTCTCTCGTATACCTCCCTGGATTATTTTGAAATATCATTATTTTTGATTTTGCCGTATTGACTTGAAGGTTCCACAAGGAGCAGTATTGTTCCAGATTGTTTATCATAAGTTGGAGCATATTTGGCGTTTCCTCCAGAAAAACAATATCATCGGCATATAAGAGGGCTTTGATCACCACGTTACCAACTGTTATTCCTCCTTTCAAGTGCATCACCAGGTCATTTAGGAACAGAGAGAAAAGGGGCTCAGTTGACAACCCTGCTTAACTCCGGAGGTGATACTGAACCAGTCTGACAGAGTGGCCTTCTGTCCACTGAATCAAATGCTGCCCTAAAGTCCACAAACAAGGAATACGGCTTTCTCCCGTTATTTAGGTACAGTTTTGCAATATTGGACAAGACCATTGGATTCCACCCACGAGCCAAGACGCTGACGAAGAATACTTGTGAATAGTTTCAGGAAATTCCTCTGTAGTTGCTTGGGTCGTTGGCGTCACCCTTTTTGAACAGTGGAAATATAATGTTTTGCCGGAAGCTTTTCGGTACAACGCACGTGTTGAAAATGTTGTTGAACCCTTCAGTTATTACACATAAGAAAGAGGCAGATGCATTTTTGTAAAATTCAAAGGAGATCCTGTCTATACCTGGGGCTTTGTTGCTTCTTGTTTCGCTTATAGCAGCTTGCAATTCCTCCAGTGTAATTGATTGGTCCAATGATTCTACTACTGTGCAATGCAGAGCAAAATGATAAGTCGTTGCCGCATGGCTCGAACTAACTAGTCGTTTAAAGTGCGCTACCAACAAGTTTGCCTCTAAGCGCGAGCCTTTAATACACCTACTTCCTGTCTGTTTTCTCATTAATCTCCAGTACATTTTCGAGCCTTTTGCTACTGTGAGTTCTTTTATCGTTGTTTGCATAAACTAAACCCGTTTTTTCTTGCAGAATTCTTTATAAGCCTTATTATTTTCCTGATATATTCTTTTCGTCAGCTCCGTCGAAATGAATTTTGCTAGTTTAAGGCATTTGATGAACGTGAATGAGCCCTCTTTGTCGTTTTCACTGCGGCCATTTAGAAGAACAATCCAAACGAGTCGCACATATCTATAAACTGATTACTTCTGCCATCAACCACCTTATCTGAAGCTCTCCGATCCAGCATCAATTTTGAGTTATAGATCTCTTGATCTTGCCCCGACAGCTGCATTTCTCCTATCCTAGTGTTCCAATCCCCTACCACCATTGCATTTTTAGCATTTAAAGCAAGCAAAGCGCTATAAAGTTCCTCCAAATCTTCCAACCACTTAGCACCATTGATGTAAACTGGAATAATGTACAGCTTTTTTTTTGGAAAAACAGCATTCTATTATGGTTTTATCCACCGTATTGAGAAATTGACAGATTTTCCTATTGACAAGCTCTCTTTTGATCCCATAGACATAACCCTCACTCGCTCTTCCTCTGCTATGCGATCTTATTGCTGGAATCCAATGTAGTTCGAAACCCGGAAAATTATGTTTGTGTAAGTGTAAGTTATGTTCTTCAATAAATGTTTCAAAAAGAAAAAAAATCTCATGACTCTTGACAAATTCCAAAAAATCGTTAAAAATTATCTTATTTTTTATACCAGATACATTATAAGTTAAAATTTTGATATAATAATTCTTTACTTCATTTAAACATATATGTATGTTACTATGGCTGACGGCAAAATTATTGAAGACAATTTTTCATTTTACCCAAAATTATATGATCTTTGCCCTGGCAATTTAACAGTTTGAGAGCCAGTTTGAGTCTCACTGGAAGTTTCGTGGATGACAAGAGATTTCTCCTCTAACAGCTGATTTATTACTGGCATTCCACCAGCCTCTTTGCATTTCAATGTTTTGTTGTCATAGTAAAATGTATTCTTGCCTATTATAAGATTTTCTCCTGCTAATTTAGTTTGTACGGATGGGTCTTTTTTGTGAATGTCCGCTATTAGTTTAACGATATTGCACCTTCTGGCCCTCGCTGTCGCCGGTAGATCCCTATGAATGAAAATTCCCGTGTTCCTCAGTCTTCTGGATGCTTGTAATATTTTGTTGACAGTGTCTTAACGTTCCATTTCTACCACAATGTTAGCAATTTTATCATTCCTGGAAGGGAGCAAACGGACGTCCGCGATAGATGCGCTGTCGTTAGACTCGAGTGAATCCAAACATAAGTTCTTGGCTCTCTCTTGCGGGTCGACTCCTGGTTGCTTTGGAATATGAACTTCAACACTTCTTTCGAGCAACACTTTTCAACACTCTTTCGCCCGCACTGTGTGTAAACATCTTAAAGATATTCATAACCCTTTGAGTGCGCGCAAATTATAAAAAAATAAAAAAAAAACATTTTTGACATCTGTTCCATTTGCCTCTCCAAGACCTGGTTTTTCGTTTGAAGTGAAACAATTTGTAAAAGTAGAAGTCATTATCGGAGTATTAATAATGTGGAAAAATGGGTTACCGAATGCAGGCAAAAGGATTTTAATAAATTTTAAAGAAAGCTTGTCAGGACCGATGGAATACGCGTTAATAGAGAATAAAGTAGTTAGGAAATCATAATAAGAAATGCTACGAAAAACGAATCCGCTTTCATTAACTTCTTCAATATTAAAACTTTCCGTCATGTTGGGGGTGGCTGAACAAAATATTCATTGAATTCATCCGCTGACCAATTGCAAGAATTTTTTATTTTTTTTTTGTTTTTATTGACTACAACAAAGTTCCTAGCCTTTTTCCAAAAACCTTTTGAATCTCTAATATTAGAGAATTCATTCACCCCAAGTTGACGTTTCTGTTTCTTTATCACATTAGTAACTCTATTTCGAAATTTAGCATATATTTTCCAATTTGCATGAGTCATATCTTCCTGATAGGCATTAAATGCAAGATCCCTCAAGGTTTTAGCATTAACAACATCAATATTATACCAGGAATGATCAGAGTTACGCCGGGTAGCTATTTTTAAAGGAACATGTCGATCAAATGAAGACAAAACAATAGATGTCAAGTAGTTAACTTGAATGTTGACATCATTTGTGCAATGCTTGGAAATATTACTTATCCAGAATTGATTAGATAACAGAATTTTCGCAGAATTTTTTCAGGACAACTCATCACAAAAATATCCAAGAGGGAAGTAGATCCATGATGCACACCGTAATGCGTTTCCGCGTTATTTGTTTCTACGAATAGTACATACTGCTCGAAATATGATAGCACTCTTTCTCTAATAGGATCCAAAAGTAAAGTTGTTTGAAGTCGCCAACAATAATTATGTATATTGTGTAGTCCAACTGCTCCAATAAATGTAGAGGAAGAATGGCAACTCTTTTCAACAGCGGTTATTGCCTCTGCGGGAGATGTTTGTGGAGTGAAGCGGCTTGGTATGGCGGGTGGTGGTGAGTAAAGGACTGCTTGATTTAAGACGCCGGGAGTTCAAGAAGCCATCAGAGAGAACAAAAGAGCCTTTAAGGTGTGGATTCACTTGGGGAACTCCGATTCTCGAAATCGGTACACTGAGGCGCGAAAAACCTGCAAGTTAGCTGTGAAAACAGAGAAAGAACAGTCTTGGAAGGAGTTTGGCGAAAAATTGGAACGTGACCACAGACCATCCGCCGACTCAGAGGAAAAAAAGTTGAATATCGTTGAAGGAGTTAAATCCAATGACGGTACACTTCTTTCCAATGAGAAGGACATCTTACGCAGATGGAGCGAGCACTTTACAGAATTGCTCAATCCCGAACAGGGCACAGAAGATGACAGACCTATGTCCGAGAGTTGGGCGGAAAGTAGTCCTACGGTATAGGAAGTAACTTTGGCGATCAACGCGCTAAAGGTTGGCAAATCTGCTGGTGTGAAAGAAATTCGGCCGGAAATGCTCAAGGCTTTAGGTAAAAAGGGAGCGCAATGACTCTCACGTGTCATTAAAGTGGCCTGGGAACGCGGTGATATGGTGATGGCAAATGGGGGTGATAGTTCCTCTTTTAAAAAAAGGGGACAAAAGAGATTGCGCCAACTATAGGGGTATATCCCTTTTAAGTCTCACTGAAAAAGTATTCGCTAAGGTGCTAGAAACGCGTTCCAGAGCTGTGGTTGAGGACAGTTTGGGGGATGAACAGTGCGGCTTTCGTCCCGGTAGAAGCACAACCGACCAGTTATTCACTCTCAGAATGGTTCTTGAGAAGGCGAGGAGGAGTATGGGATTGATGGTTCTCTGTTAAGAGCAATTCAGTCTTTATATAGAAACTGTAGAAGCTGAGTTCGGATAAACGGTGTGAAGTCAATACCTTTCACTGTTGGCGTTGGACTCTGCCAAGGGTGCGTTTTGTCACCTCTCCTCTTCATTGTATATATGGATTGTATGTTGCAGCGCAGCCGTGGCGGGGAATGTTTCAAAGTGGGAGACCTAAGGATTAGTCATCTGCTCTTTGCGGATGATTTGGTCATCCTTGGGTCGTCTCAAACCGAACTTCAGCGCGCACTCGAAAGGTTTGTAGCCATTTGTGATGATGCTGGAATGCACATCTACGTGAACAAGTCAGAAGTAATGGTCGTTTCCAAAAAACCCATTCAGTGTACTCTGCATGTTAGTGGAGTTACACTGAAGCAGGTGGAAAAGTTTAAGTACCTCGGGGTCCTATTCACGAGTGATGGGAGGAGCAATGCCGAGTTATCCTGTAGTATTGGTCAGTTTGGATCAATTTTGAGAGAGCTTGGCCAATCTGATATAAGGAAAGCTGAACTTAGGTTTGAAGGTAAGCTATCGGATTTTAACTCGGTGTATGTTCCAACTCTCACCTATGGTCATGAAATTTGGGTAGTGACCGAAAGAATAAGATCGCGGATACAAGCTGCTGAATAATGTTTCTTCGCGGTGTTGCTGGAATAACTCGTAGGGATCGAGTGCGCAACCGAACGGAACGATCTATGCTTCGATGGTTTGGTCACGTAGTGCGTATGCCCCCAGACCAGCTTCCAAGACGTGCCACGGTGGGCATTGCATCAGGTAGGCCTATAAATAGATGGTTGGACCAAGTCCGGCATCTCTCCTGGAGCCGTCTAGGGATTCCTCCTGATGAGTTGGAGTCAATGGCGGAGGTTCGAGGAGGATGGAGAGTCCACCGGAGCATCCTACCACCCTCATGAAGGATTAGCGGGCCATTGAAAATGTATGTATGTATGTTTGTATAGTTGACTGATATAGTATTGTACTTAAGACATCATGAAGAATAGAAATATCTCCACTTGACCTATAAAGAACTCCAATAAGATATACTTCAGAGCCAAAACTTACTTGAACAAAGATGTATTCAATATCAGTGCCACTGAATGTACAAATGACTTTACACTTAAACTGATCGCATATGTAAAGTGCAACACCACCACCCCATAAACCAATCCTATCATTTCTGAACATATTGAAGCCAGGGATATTCAACAGAGTAGGTCTTCAATTTCAATAAATTTATCAACACGTTTTTGAGGATATATGCTCTGTGCATTAAGGTGGCGAACGTTCAGGACGTAAAGAGTGTGAGACTGATCAAGAACTGATAAATATGAGCAATCATTATTATTTAAAAAATTTGAAATCCGAATCATGATTATTAGAAATCGGTTTACGTATGTGTGGAAAAAAAGTATACAAAAAGAAAAAAAGAAAAATGTGTGATTATAAAATGTTAAATTAAAGTAGAACTTAGGAGTACAACAATTGAATAAGGATAACAGTAATAATAAATTCACAAGCGAGCATAGCTCAGTTTAAAAACGAGCAAAGATAAAGTATTTAAATTTGATTATATACATATGTAGAAGAATATAAGTATTTGCAAAAAAAAAAGAACAAAAAAAGAAAATAAATGTAGTTAGTTGGGTTTAGAAATCAATGAATTAACTTCAGAAATATGATTGATCTTTCTAACTTGACTATCTAATGTTGTCACGAAAACTTTTCCGAATCGTGAGAAAGCAGCAGTAATTTTACCACTCGTCTTAAGAGCTTAACAATGCCGTAAGATTGAAAACTGGTATGATGTTAAATTTTCATTTATGTAGATTCTGGACGTAATTTGCGTATTAGTGAAGTTATCATTGAGTGCGAGTCGCTTTTTGTTCTTGAAATACATTTTCATTATGGATCAGATGAACGCAGTTTGCCAAGGAAGGAATTTTTCTTCTTGATGCGGTAGCACTTCAAGATCATGTCCGCTGATATGCAAACATTAAGCTTTTCGCAAACTAAGAGAAGAACTTGGACATCAGAAAGTTGTTTATCTGCATCCAAGAAACAGATAGGGACTCCAGAGACAATGACATCGTGTTGTTTACTTTCGTGTTCAAAGTATTCCATTCTCTTCTGCTGCTTTTCTGCAATCTTCTCCAGGTCACAAATTCTGGCTTGATAGATTTTGTTACTGGCAGCAGCAGTTAAAAGGCTTTCTTGCAAATTCGTAACAGTTGCAGATAATTCATTAAGTTGAGAACTGATCGTAATCCATTCTTTAAGGAGGTTGGTCAGGGCTTTCTTCACAGGAACTCATAGCACCAGCATTAGGTGTCACACTTAGGAGATCGCAGCAGCTCGGGCACTTCCATTTTTGTTGGGACGGGTCTTCCTTGGCTTCATTGAAGGATTGTTTCGACAGACCAGCACACGTAAAGTCGGATTTTTTTCCGCAATATCCACAGATAGCGAATTAATTGCCTTCCACTTTGTTCTAACGCTTAGCACATTTGTCTAAAGACATGACAATTTAGGTTATGTAGTTTGTCAATAAAAATGCAACTTGTGATAAAAACTTGATTATGCCGGAAGTAAGATAAACTTCACAATGCACAAATGCAATGGCCATTAAATAGTACTTGAAGATACCGAAAATGTTTGTATCTAATCAAATTAATGAGTAAAAGTAAAGAAAATACTGAGTTAGACAAAATGCGTGTTTAGCTGTCAAAAGTTGACATTTGTCTTTTCTTGACTTTTTTTGTTAATTAAAAAATATTCGTACGCTTTAGATGAAAAACTTGTGCAGTTTTTTATTGAAATATTTCATTGCACATATAACAAACAAAAAGGTAGCTTATGCAGCAATTTAGGTGAGCCCAATTCGAATCGCACTGAATGCAAGCAATCCATTCTGTTGGTAACTTGTCAAATTTCCATTCTTGCGGAGAACTGTTCCCTTTAAAAGCGGGGGGCGGATACTTAACATTAATTGCCTTCATCGTATTGGACATCCGCTGGAACTGAAGACGTACATATTTTTCTTCTTCTTGCAGACATTTGTTTGACTGTTTCGCAGTATCTTTCTTAGGTTTGCACATTTTTTTTAAACTCTTTACTGCACTTGTACTCGCTTTTTTATTTCGACTCTCTTTGAGTTCAGCTTTATAGATAGAAATTGTAAGGATCGGACCTTCAGTTTATCTCTTGGGCTTAGTCCTTTTTATTTTAGGAGGGGGTGAAATTTGCCAAACTTTAACGGTCTTGCTTGAGCAGGAATCAATTTCAACATTCTTCGTTTCGACCTTATCTTAGAAAAAAAAATTATAAATTTATATAAAGCAAAAAGATAAAATAAACAAAAAAACCTTCGGTTTCCACAGTCACTGCCACAAG
Organism: Brachypalpus laphriformis; assembly: GCA_945910035.1. NCBI lineage: Eukaryota > Metazoa > Arthropoda > Insecta > Diptera > Syrphidae > Brachypalpus > Brachypalpus laphriformis. The sequence continues at coordinate 192,958,298 of OX246754.1, read as the reverse complement.
TGCTGAACTCTGCTGAACATTAGGAGTTTCTTTTTTTCTCAGAAATATAAAAAAAAGCGGTACGAAAATACCACTAGCACTCATACAAGTTATAATAGTTGCTACGGAGGCTCGTTCTGCTGACGTCATAACTTCCATTTGGCGCTTTCTTTTTGTTGCAAATATTTGCTGAATTTGACTTGAAGCAACTGGTACACCTATTTCATGCTCCTTAAAAATTGTGTTAGCAGACTAATTATTTTCCTCGTACAGGCCTTCCAACAAATCAACAAATTTTGAAACACTTTCTTTATTAAACCCTTGTGTACGATTAATTGGTGTGCCAGTAGGTCTCTGCAGTCTTATCTGGTCAGAATGTCTGCGTACAAAAGATGTAAGCCAATATTTTCCAGGATTGCCCCGCACCTTAGAAAAAGTGTTTCATATTTCGTTCCTTACTGCTACGAGTAGCAAAGAGTTCTTTTTCCATATTAGGAGAAAAAACAGGCCTATTTCCTAGAGAACTGAAAGTCCGACATTTTAAGAAATGTGGGGTTAAACTGGACCAATGATCCACATTAGCCACCACTAGGTGGTCCATTTTACCGAATCGTTTGGAGCTCCGATTTTGCTTAACCAAATTATGCAAGACTAAGCTATCAACTGTATAAAATGTTTATGCACTTGAAAAAATAAAAATATTTTGACTTTTGCTACAAACAAAGCCCCACACAATTCTTTTTTAGACTTGAATGGGCACGATTTTCTTAGCACTATAAGACCATAAAATCGCCAAACCAAGTGAGCTTGCAATGTAACAATTACGAGTATCTTTTGCTAATACCGAGTTTTTTTTGGATGTTATGTTACGAATATGTTCCTTTCTGTGGACAGTTATATATTTTAATACAAGATGTTCGATATAATATTAAAGTGGTCCGCATTACCCGGCTAGTCCATATTACCCGCCCTTAATCTACCCAATCTTTTGTGCCTTTTTTCCAACCTACATATATAGGTATACTCCAGAACACCAGGTTATATTAAAAAATAATATTATTTTAAAATATAAGAACTGAAAATTTCTAACATTTTGGACAAGTTTTATCCGCCTTGTTCCAAATTGGGGAACATTTTTTCCCGATTAGGGGAAATTATGTTTCTATCTGTAGCAGCACTGCCTAGTACAGATGAGTACTATGTTTTCTCCTTGAGTGTTTAGATCTGTGTACATTTGTCAACGTCACATAGTGTTTTATGAGATCCTATCTTAACATACCGGACCCGTATGCCTGGAACCTTGCCCCCAAGGATTCTGCCCCCTCTCCTCGCTGTCCCTACTACTAAAGAATGCGATTGAAAGTTGACTTAAATCGACTCCAAGGGAATCGCTTCTTCCTCAAACCTGCTCCCCACCGCAACAGAAACAACCTTCATTGCTCTCAAAAGCAACGATCTAAGGCCTGTACAATCTCCTCACTCTGGGACTCTGCGTTCAACATCTGAGGCTGTTCGGCTACCCAATACGGCCCGACTAACTATTGGCCCAATTTCCACTAGCTCTTCCAACGGCTCTGTAGCAACATCTAGAGCTACGCAACACAAGGAGCGAGGAGTCAAAAACAAAGCCTGGCAAAATCTCATAACAGCTCCAGCGGGCTTCACCTATTCCCTGTAGTCCCAATGACTAGCACTATTAAATTATTGCAAATAAACCTGCACCATGCGGAAACGGACTCTGCCGTCACCGGTTTATAAAATACAATCTGGACCTTGTCTTAATTCAGGAGCCATGGGTCCGAGATGGCAGGATATGTGGCCTTCCAGCAACTCATGCAAGTTTATATATGACAACAGGCAACCAGTTCCTAGGAATCAACTTTCTTCCTATCCCACAGTTTATAAGCAACGACCTTGTAGCCATTTCATTGGATCTAATTACCAGCAGAGGACGACAATCCATTATCATCGCCTCAGGATACTTTGCTGGCGACCAAACTCCAGCTCTACCTGACGAAGTCGCTAATCTGTTCAGATACGGCAAGAAGACTGGACAGCAGATCATGTTAGGCTGCAATGCGAACGTCCATCACACGATCTGGGGCAGTTACAATATCAACAAAAGAGGTGAGTGCCTTCTTAACTTCCTTATTGGTTTAAATATTGATATTTTAAATAGAGGAAATGAACCTACTACATATTGTCAACTCCATCAGACAAGAGGTTCTGGATCTTACCGTATCCAGTTCCTCTCTGTCCGATATAATTACCAATTGGCTAAGGAGCTCTCTTTGTCTGACCATATGCACATTAGGTTTGACAGCGAAACTACTCGTGACCCAGTCACCCCCAGCAGGTCTCCCAAGCGCACCAATTGGGATCTCTATGTAGAAATCCTTAGGGGCGAATTCATTCCATCCTGTTCAAATATAGATTCTTCTCATTCTCTTGAAGAAGAAGCCTCAAAACTTAGGTCTCAGATCACCTCCGCATATGAAGCCAGCTGTTATTCCAAAAGCAAAACTAACTAACTTCCGCGATGTACCATGGTGAAACAATGAGCTCGACACCCTCAAACAAAAGGTTAGAAGGCTATTTAATAAAGCCAAATCAACCAACTCATAGAGCGAATATAAAATACCTCTCACAACTTACAACTCCGCTATTAAGAGACCAAAAAGACATAAAATACAAATATTTGGCGCAACAGCTCTTTAAAGTGCCAGGGCCTAGCTTCTCGCAACCACTCATGTTGTGTGCGTTATATTTTCCACACGAATGGAAGGGACCTACAGTTTACTGCCGAATCCGAACGGCGATTTGAGAAGCTTTTTTAGACAACAATACTCTCGGATGTTTGTCAGACGCTCGCGAGAGGTGGGACCGTGAAAAAACTTTTTGTTATTTTCTGGGATTCGAACTTGGAACCTCATGCGTAGTGATCCGACACACTAACCACTTACGCCACGGCGCCCACCCATTCAGCTATTAGGGCCCAGAAAACCCTATCTAGGAACCACATCAACGGTATTGGTCTCCTACAAAAACCTGGCAGCAGTTTTACATAGGGATACGCCGAAACACTAGGTCTGCTTCTGCAGACCCACTTCCCCAGATCACAATCAAACTCTAAGGCCTTTAGGCCAATCAGTCTCACCTCTTTCTTAAGTTAATGGAAAAAATCATTGATCTTCACATAAGAAATTCTGCCCTTATAGAACACCCACTAAATAATCTTCAATTTGCATATCAATCTGCTAAATCTATGGTCACAGCTCTTTACCATCTAGACAGCACTATTAAGGAAACCTTGTCCAGGAAGGAGATAGCATTATGCTCCTTCCTGGACATCTCTGGTGCCTTCGATAACACATCGTTCAATCAATTAAGTCTTCCGCTGACGTCAAAAGCATTGACCCGCAAACTACCAACTGGATATACTCCATGCTCAATAGTAGAATCATAACTGCCAAGCTTGGGCAAATCTCAATCTCCGTTAGAACTACTAGGGGTTGTCCCCAAGGAGTGTCCTATCTTCTCTTTTATGGTCCATTGTAGTACACAGTATCATAAATGACCTCAATACTTCTGGATATCTCACGCTCACGACGTAGTCATAATAGCTAAGGCCAAGGATGAATCCAGCATTTCGGAATAAATGCAACATGCCCTAAATAAAGTAAATAATTAGTGCCAGTCAGAAGGTTAACGTTGGACCCAGCAAAAACCGTAATCATACCTTTCACCAGGAGAAGAAATTTAAGCCTTCAAGCAATATCACTAAGCAATATACAATGACTTCTCAATAGAAACAAATTATGTTGCGATTACTCTAGACCACAAATTATATTGGCAACCTCATATAGACAGAACCACTGAGAAGGCGACTTAATGCTTCTGGGCCTGTTCTAGGTTTTTCGGCAAAAGATGGGGATTAAATCCAAAAATGATCCACTGGACCTATACCACAATCATCGTTCCGATAATAACTTATGCTTCGCTAGTATGGTGGGATAAAATTAATCAAACCGTTACCCGCTCCGCCCCCCAGAAGGTGCAAAGACTAGCCTATGTAGGTATTACGGGCGCAATGCGTACCTGCCAATAGCTGCGCTGGAAGTTCTCTTAAACCTTCCTCCCCTACACATAAATATTATGAAGAATGCGGCTGCCAGTGCTCTAAAGCTTCACCTTTTATGCAACAACACAAATTCCGAATTCGTTGGAACATGAAGATCCTTGAGGAAATTCTGCTACATACTTCTCTAGCAGTATGCATCTCAGACTTCATGCTTAAAAGAATCCTCCTCAATCACCCCTTCACAAGTAAAATACCTGACCGCAGTTACTGGAACTATCCTCAAACCATTCAATCAACATCTCAAATCAATTGGTACACTGACGGTTCAATAATGTCAAATGGGGCTGGAGCTGGTATCTTTGGCTCCAACGACAAACTCTTTACACCATTAGTTCAATCCACTATTATCTTCCAGGCAGAGGTCTATGCTATCGAGCTCTGCGCCAGAGAATGCATTAGACGAAACCTCCGAAGATCACATATTAATATAATGTCAGATAGCCAAGCAGCACTCAAGGCTCTCACGTCCTTTGACTATAAGTCTAAGCTGGTTTGGAATTTTCTCCAGACTATTTTGCTGCCCACAATAAAAGCACACTAATGTGGGTCCCCGGAGATAAAGGCAGCACTGGTAATGAAGCGGCTGATAAGCTTGCCAGACTAGGTGCCCAATCTCTTTATATTAGTTCTGAACCTTGCTGCGGTTTACCCACTAGCCAGATTAAAATAGAGCTACTTCGCTGTGAACGCGAACAAATGCTCTCATACTGGAGTGCACTACCCGGCCTAAGACATTCCAAGAAATTTATTAATTTCTCAAAAAATAGAACTAGAGACATTCTATCAATGAGCAAACAGTATGCTAAGATCCTTACTGACTTCCTAACGGGACTTCGTAACTCTCGCAACTACCATCTCAAGAAAATAGGCCGTATTCAATCGGAAACGTGCCGCTTTGTCTTGAAGGCACCGAAACAGCCCATCACATACTCTGTGAGTGCCCGGCCATAGCCAAACTGTGGCTAAAGTGCTTTAATAAAGGCGTCACATCACCTTCTGATGTCAACTCTTCCTCAGCTCGAACTATTCTTAGCTTCATTAATGAACTTGATTCCAGCTAGTTGACAAATTCAAAATAATCAACCAGGGGATAACACAAAAGATCTAGTCGGAGTGTCACCATTATGTAGTTGTTTTCTTGTTCATTCTCTATCGTACAGTATTGTAAGACGCAGCATATTTTTAAATATATTCAGATGGTAAGGCGCAAGTGCTAAATTGTGATACGAGGAACGTAAGCAGCAGCTGTTATAGAACAAATGTGTATAATAGCTTGTTTGTTAGACAACTAATAATTGCGCTGCTCGGCCTCATTTTTCTGCGGTGGCCTTAAAACTTGTAAGCATTGTTCTTGATTAAATATTCACAATATCAGCCTAGAAACATACATTTCCTTAAAAACTGTATAAAACGGGCAACGCAGCTTGAGTAAAATTAGTTTTAATTGGCAAGTTTTTTTTTTTTTTAACGATGTCTGCAAAAACCCTACTATTCTGCTTTATTGCGTTCATTTTACTTTTCCAACAATCTGAAGGACACTTTTTCACAAGAAGAATTAACCGTCCACGTTTTCAACGTCGAATGTGCTATCGAATATCAATATTGTGTACGACTACAACTACTACAACAACTGTTGCACCAACTCCTACTACTCCAACTGCTCCACCATCTACACCTGGGGCCCCGTAATAATAGAAGAGAATGAAGTTACTTAGATGCATATTTATCTACATATATATAAGGTTAGCATTGTAAAAAAAATTTAAAAATAAAGAAAAAATAAACGGGTGAGGCAGTAAATAAATAAAATATTTTTGCAAAAAACCCGTTACGCAATGTCCTAGGCTGGTCAAACGGTAGTGCATGCGATCATACGAAAACACAAGCGTTTTCACTCAGCTGAGGCCTACCAACTCCTACTCTCAACCTTCACGCGGTGACAGCCGAGTGCCTAGTACCTTAATCCAAGAAATGGGTAACCAACCCCGTTTGGGAGGATTCCTGGTGGCAGCAGATGAGAGAGGGGGGGAAGAGTGTTTTCTCACTAGAGCACTTCTTCCTGTTCCAGGCGGCAGCGGACGAATTCCCTAGACGGAGTCAACGGTGGCGCCTATAGTTCCAGTTATGTTGAACTTAGTGAATACCTTGCGCGAGCTTCTTCGACGTATTCGGATCACAGGTCGGTAAGGAATTCCCAATGTTGGTCAGGACATTGGAATAGAGATGGTGGCCGAGAAGCCCGTAATTGGCCAACGGCAGCGCTCATAGTCCCGTAGTGGACTACTGGCACCGGTGTACCCGGCCGCTCGTCCTAGGGGAATAATTAAGGAACTGGCCCTCCAGGTTGGGGTTGTGCCGTCGGGGTAACTTCCCTACCACGTAAAAAACTCATGGTTCCGAAACAACTAAAAGCCTCGGATAAGGATGACTCAACTAATGACGACCCCAGCAAACGAAATAAGGACAACGACCTTCGGATCTGTACGTGGAATGTTCTGTCCCTTTACAGACCACGTGCAGCCGAACAACTAGCAGAGGCCCTAGACTGCTATAAAGCAGATATTACCGCCATCCAGGAAGTGCGATGGCATGGGTCGGGCAAAAAGAGGATGGGAAACTGCGGCATTTACTACGGTGATTGCTACAGAGGCAACAGGCAACGCTTATTCGGATGCGGATTTGTCATACGCGGCAGACTTAGGCAAGATGTCTTAAGCTTCCGACACGTGAGCGAGCGTATTATGACTATCCGAATCAAGGCTAAATTCGGTAACATAAGCCTAATATGTGATCATGCTCCCACGGAAGAAAAGGACCCTGCCAACAAAGAGTGTTTCTACGAGCTCCTCAACAAACATACGAGCAATGTCCTAAATACGACGTTAAAATCGTATTGGGCGATTTTAACGCCAAAATAGGAAAGGAGAACGTCTTTGGTAGGGCAGTCGATAAGCATAGCTTACACGACACCACGTCTGATAACGGACTAAGGCTAATTCATTTCGCTGTGGAGCGAAATGTCACCATCGCAAGCACATGGTTTCCTCATCTCGATATTCATAAGCAGACATAACGATCAACCAAATTGACGCAAGGCATGCCTCCAATATTCGGGATGTCCGGACCTTCCGAGCGGCCAACATAAACTAGGATCATTACCTTGTTGTAGCCAAGGTACGAATGCGGATATCCCAATCTGAGCAACAAAGAAGAATTACTGTGAGAAAATTTAAAGTCGAAAAGCTACAATCGCAAGAGACCGGCAGACTCTTCGCTGAACGCGTATCCCGAAATCTCTCAATCACCCCTATGCCGCCAGCATCAAGGGCCGAAGACCAGTGGCAACGCTGCCAACATGCCATCAGAAACGCCGCGACTGATGTGCTGGGTCTCGCTCGCCCACCACCGCGAAACCCCTGGTTTGACGAAAAATGCCGGCGAGTGCATGCATCAAAACAAGAAGCATACAATACGGCGCTGCAAAGGAAAAAGAGAGCTGCTCGTGAGCTCTATGAGCAAAAGAGACGGGAAGAACATCGGCTTCTCCAAAAGAAGAAGAAAGAGCATGAGAAGTGCGCGCTTGAGAATATCGAGAGTTTATACTCCAGGAACAATGTACGGAAGTTTTACCAAAAGGTAAAAAGAACGTGTCAGAGAAGCAATACCCGTACAGAAACCTGTAGAGATGAAAATGGAAACCTCGTAGTAGAATCACAGTCGGTGCTGAGAATATGGAAAAACTACTTCTGCAGACTGTATAACGGCGATGAAGACCAACATCCCGCTGTCAGGCAGAATGAACCATTCAACATAGACGATGACAGTCAAAATTTCCGTCCACCTGACCAAAACGAAGTGAGGATAGCAATATCCAAGCTAAAATCCAACAAGGCTGCTGGACCTGACGGCTTACCGGCCGAACTTTTCAAAGCAGCTGGGGATGAATTGGTAGAGTGCATACACCAACTCATCTCTAAGATTTGGTCAGACGAGTGTATGCCTAATGAATGGAACCTCAGCATCGTTTTCCCTGATCCACAAGAAAGGAGACCCCCTTAACTGCGCCAATTATAGAGGCATCAGTCTTCTCAACATCGCATACAAGATCTTTTCTGCGATATTGTGTGAACGCCTGAAACCTTTTATCAACAGCCTGATTGGACCCTATCAGTGCGGTTTCAGGCCAGGAAAGTCCACCATCGATCAAATCTTCACACTTCGGCAGATCCTGGAGAAAACCCAAGGATTCCAAATCGATACTCACCATCTCTTTATTGATTTCAAGGCCGCCTATGACAGCATCTATAGAGAAGTGCTTTATAGAGCCATGTCTAGTTTCGACATCCCTGCCAAACTTGTCCGTCTGTGCAGGCTGACGATGGAGAACGCTCGCTACTCCATCAAGGTCGGTATTGACCTCACCAAGACAAATGATGTCAAAAAAGGTTTTAGACAATGTGACGCGCTGTCATGTGACTTCTTTAATATTGTACTTGAACGGATTGTGCGGAATTCACAAGCCAACACCAGAGGCACAATCTATTACAAGTCTGTACAACTGCTTGCATACGCCGACGATATAGACATCATCGAAAGAACTCAGCGGGCTGTCACCGGTGCGTTTGCAAGCATTGAGGTGGAAGCGGCCAAAATGGGTTAAGCGATAAACGAGGGCAAAACCAAGTATATGCTGTCAACAAGAAGGGAAGCCAACACCGACGAATTGGACAAAACGTCACAGTCGGCAGCTATAACTTCGAGGTAGTAAGGGACTTTGTCTATCTTGGCTTTGCTATGAACTCTGAGAACAACATCAGCGCAGAAATCAATCGAAGAATAACTCTTGCCAATCGCTGTTTTTTGGGCTTATAAGGCAATTCAACAGTAAAGCTCTATCTCGAACTACTAAGGAGACTCTGTATAAGATCCTGATCATCCCAGTCCTGCTTTACGGCCCTGAAACATGGATTTTATTAAAAGCGGATGAAGATATCTTTGGGCGCTTCGAGAGAAAAATTCTTCGTAAGATATTCGGAACCGTTTGCGTTGACGGGTTTTGGAGGAGAAGATTCAATCACGAAGTATACGAGCTGTACAGCGACATCGACCTTGTCAAAAAACTGCGTATTGGACGTCTGAGATGACTGGGACATGTAGAGCGAATGGACACCAACGCTCCGGCCCGCAGGGTCTTCGAATCTAATCCCGAGGGACGACGCAGTAGAGGGAATCATCGCCGTAGGTGGCGCGCACAAGTTCAAAGCGACCTCGACCAACTTGGAGTGCGCAACTGGAGGCAATTAGCTAAAGACCGAGCTAAATGGAGAGGCTTGTTGGTTGAAGCCCAGGTTCACCCCGAAAGGTAGCGCCACCTAAGTAAGTAAGTAAGTAATCTCTTAGAATATTCTGCAAAGTCCCCAAATGAATTAAAAAAATTGTTTGTTTTAAAAGTGAACTACGTGCATCACCCAGCATTCTATTAAGTAACAGATAAGAAGAATTGAAAAAATTAACACTGGCTAAGTAATAAACTAGCTGCAGAAGTCATCGGACATAATCTCGTCGGTGCTTGAGACAATTTTAAAAAGTTATCTAGATCTGGTATATGTCCCAAAGATAGGGAGAGAACTTAAAGTTGTCTTCATACAGCCTTAGAAAAAGCTATTAATCGCGATTATCTAAGTAAGGTCCAGCGTACAGCTTGTCTATACATAAGCGGAGCATTACGTACAACTCCCCCTGCGGCATCGGATATTATGTTTCATCTGATACCCCTCGACATATTTAGCAAGCAAATGGCAGCAAATGCAGCTGTTGACCTTGAAGCTTTCCAATAGTGGTCAAGAAAAGAATTTGGCCACTCTTCCATACTAAATAAATTAAAAATCTCTCCCGAAAACACGGACAACACCATCCCACGTCTAAATTTTGACAAGAACTTCTTCGTCACCATCCCTTCAAGATCACTCTGGAAAGATGATGCATTTTTAGAAGATGTGTCGATTCACTTCTACACTGACGGCTCAGAAACAAAAGACGGAGTTCGTGCAGGTGTTTTCTCTGACGGGCTTAATCGTAAGCTCTCCTTCCGTCTACCAAATCATTGTAGCGTGTTCCAGGGGGAAATATTGGCGAATAAAGAGGTTTTATATTTGCTTAAGAAAAACATGATATCCGTTACAGATATCCGCATCTTTTCAGACAGCCGAGCAGCAATCAGATCCCTGGAATCAACCTCTTTAAATTCCTTAGTAGCTCTAGACTGCCGATCGTCTTTTGCGGAGATGGCTGAGCAACTTAATATTCACCTGTGTTGGGTGCCGGGGCATATGGATATTCCAAGGAATTTTAAGGCCGATGAACTCGCCAGAATAGGAACAACTATACCCATACTGCCGGATAGAGGCTCCTTAGATATACCAATCGCTACTCGAAAACTTAAATTTAAGCTGGATGCTGTCGAGAGTACAAATCTTAGGTTGACAAGTGTATCAACATGTTTAGCGACAAAGCAGATATGGCCGAAGCTGGATCTAAAAGGTTCTAAGAATTTGATTTCTCTCAACAGATTGCATATCGGCGCTATAATAGGTGTCATCACTGGACACTCTCTAATAGGCAAGCATGCTACAAGGCTGGGGCTTTTCCTGAACGAGTTTTGTAGAAGTTGCATAGACCAGGAAGAGGAAGGAACTATTCCTCACATTCTTTGTTTCTGCCCAGCTCTCTCCCGTAGAAAAAAGATATACTTATGTACGTATATTTGCCCCTATTACAACGTTTTAGGCGGCCTTATAGATATTGATATTAAGAGCCTCCTACGTTCATAATAAGCTCAGAATGGTGTTAGCGAGTAAGTAGGTAGAGAGATTTACTCTCATGATCTATGTGGTATCACAATGGACCTATTATTGGCCTAAGTGTGTTGGTGATTCTCAGCTGGCAGTCACTTCAACCTAACCTAACCTAGCTTTTGCACCCAGCGTCGGCCGAGAAACTTTTTTGTAGAACGATCACTGCTGGGAATGGTTCCCTATATCAATTTGATATATGTTTAACGATTTAACTAGCGTCAGCAATATAAGCCTTTCGAACTGAATTTTCTCTACGTCTTACTTTCATTGCACATGTTCAGCTCCCATTTTATAAAATTTGGTAAATGTTGAAATGAAATTTGGCAGAACTCTTCGGCCGCAGGCGACGGTTGACACCCCTTTTTAGAGGACAGATATTAGCACATATTGTCAACTTCCTTTCGGAGTCCAATCACTGCTGCTAGAATAAGAAATAGTTCATTCCTTTGTCAATTTAACCTTTATTTATTTTCAAAAAAGATTCCTGTGTATATGAATATACTCTAGTGGGAAAAGCGAAGAAGAAGTGTGCCCAGCTTCAAGCAGAGAGTACGGAGGGCCTGTATCGGGAGCTGGATAAAATATCTTTTCCAATTGCTGACGCAAACCAGGCTATCCATGAGCAACTATCTTCAAAATAGCCGCCCAAAGAAGGAGGAATGCTCAGGAGATTCGTTCGCCAAAGTTCATTATCAATGCTCATGGCCACCTTCTTGCGGATGACGACAAAATTCTGCAGAAGTGGCGGTAGTATTCTGAAGAATTTTTGAATGAACAGTTTTCCCGACTACACATTCCAAGAGCCACCGCTAAATGTGAAGAAATACCCGACATTACAGTCGAAGAAGTTAGTGAAGCGGTCAAAAACTCCAAAAACTGAAAAGCGGGTGGGCCAGACGAGATGCCCTCTGAGTTCTGGAAAAAGATGAGAGACATCGGGTTCAGAGGGCTCAGAATTCTCATCTTCAAATTTATGAGAGGTGATCCAAAGCCCAATCACCACCACACTCAGGGCGCTTCTGTTGTTGGAGTATTGGCCTTTGTGCTCACAAGTATAGAGTCTGGCGGCAACTAAATAGGACTTCCCAAACATGCCGATGCTGCTGTCGGCATGCACTGAAAGGGGTTTAATCAGCCTACCGCACTCCCTGAAAACTTTTATTTAACACGCCATCAAGTTATCACGGACTAGATGGCAGAACAAACGCAATTCATAAATAATGGATTACCAATTTCTTTCTATTCGTACGAAAATTTCAAAAAAGATGAACAATGAAGGCATATGAAACATCAACAAAAAACTAAATTTGGTTTATGCCAACGCCAATTACCCCAGGTACATCGTTTGTTACCTTAATGCTTTCACTTTATTTTAGCCATAAGATTTTCCTGCCTATATGGAGCTCTATTTAGGTATCGACACTCTTCAAGTCTCAGGTGGAGCTCCTCTGGCGTCGTGGAGTTAACCTTCATAGGCGCACACTAATGTAATGGAGCTTAGGTGGATATTATGCTTTCTTTCAACATTTTTTCTATAAATAAATATACACCGAGTAAAAACACTTCACTCACCTCTTAAAACAGTTTTTTTTTTTTCTCTTCTTACTTGGGTGAGACATTTCCCTCAAACCTTTTTTTTTTTCACTGCCTCCTTTGCTGGAGGTCTTCTCAAATGTACTCTAAAACAAGTGTTATTTTTCTTTTATAATGGAAGCTGTTGTCCTTCTAGTTTTATCTACCAAAAGGTAAAAAGAACATGTCAAAAGAGCAAAACCCGTATAGAAACATGTAGGGATCAAGAAGGAAGCTTCGTAGTAAAACCACAGTCGGTGCTGATAATGTGGAAAAACCATTTCTGCAGACTGTTTAACGGCGTCGAAAACCGTAATTCAACATGGACGATCATGTCAAAAATTCCGTACACCTGATCAAAGCTAAGTGAGGATACCACAATATCCAAGCTGAAGTTAAACAAGGCTGCTGGACCTGACAGCTTACCTACCGAACTGGCAGCTGGTGATGAATTGATAGAGATCATACACCAACTCATCTCTTAGATTTGGTCAGACGAAAGATGAGACTAGACGACTGATGAATTGAATGTCAACGTCGTTCGCCCGATCCACAAGAAAGGATACACCCTTTTACCCACCAGTTATAGAGACATAAGTCTCCGCAACATCGCATACAAGATCATTTCTGCGATTTTATGCGAATGCCTGAAACTGTTGATCAACAGCCTGATTGGCCAATATCAGTGCGGTTTCAGGTCAGGAAAGTTCACCATCGATCAAATCTTCACACTTTGACAGATCCTGGAGAAAACCCAAGAAGTTCAAATCGATACCACCATCCCTTCATCGATTTCAAGGCCACCTATGACACCATCTATAGAGAGAAGCTATATAGAGCCATGTCTAGTTCTAACGTCCCTCCCAAACTTGTCCATCTCTGCAGGATAACGATGGAGAACACTCGCTGTTTCATCAATGTCGGTAATGACCTCACCGAGACATTTGCTGTCAAAAAGGGTTTTAGATAGGGTGTGCACTATTATGTGACTTCGTTAATATTGTACTTGAACGGATTGTGTGGAATTTACAAGCCAACACCAGAGGTACAATCTATCAAAAGTCCGTACAACTGCTTGCATACGCCGATGATACTGACATTATGAGAAGAACTCAGCGGGCTGTCACCGATGCGTTTGCAAGCATTGACGCTGAAGCGGCCAAAATGGATTTAGCGATAAACGAGGCCAAAAGCAAGTATATGCTGTCAACGAAAAGTGACATTCAGCACCGACGAATTGGTCAGAGGGTCGCAATAGGCAACTTAAACGTCGAGGTAGTAAGGGACTTTGTCTATCTTGGCTCTGCTATAAATTCTGAAAACGACACCAGCACAGAAATCAAACGAGAAATTACTCTTGCCAATCGCTGTTTTTCTGCGCTTATAAGGCAATGCAACAGTAAAGCTCTATCTCGAACAACTAAGGAGACTCTGTATAAGACTCTGATCAGTCCAGTCTTACTTTACGGCGCTGAAACATGGACTTTATTAAAAGCGGATGAAGATATCCTTGGGCGTTTCGAGAGAAAAATTCTTCGTGAGATATTCGGTCGCGCTTATGATGAAGGGTTTTGGAGGAGAAGATTCAATGACGAACTATACAAGCTCTACAGTGACATCGACCTAGTCAAAAAAGTAGGTATTGGACGTTTGAGATGGCTTGGACATGTAGAGCGAATGGACACCAACGCTCCGGCTAACAGAGTCTTCGAATCTAACGCGGAGGGGCGACGCAGTAGAGGGCCTCCTCGCCGTAGTTGCCGCGCACAAGTTCAGGTGGCCTTAACTAACTAGGAGTGTGCAACTGGAGACAAGTAGCTAAAGATCGAGCTAAATGGAGAGTCTTGTTGGTTGAGGTTCACCCCGAATTGTAGCGCCACCTAAGTAAATATGACACTGGTAGAATCCAGTCGATCGAATGATTTGCTAATCGAGCCGAAGAACCGTCCAGATTGGAGTTGATAATTCCACTTGTGAGCAGTTGGTTTATCAATACACCAAGCGGATGGCATATCTTTGTATTTGATAGGGCAGCTGCCTCTACCGCGATATTATTGAAGGCTTCCTCAATACAAGAGAATGCGACCATAGGTAAGTCCTTTCAGTCTAATCATTTTTCTTTGATACGTACCAGCTGTTTGTATTGATTTACTCTTATGGTAAGTAGGCTGGGACTTTAACAGCATGTTTGGATCAATGTTGCATCAGAGATGTCTATCGATCAACGTTTCAAGGATTTTGAGAACAAACGATGATAAGCTCATGAGACAATGGGACAGACGTGAAAACTTTTCCCCCCTTTTTGTTTCGGCACTACCTTCACCTCCTCCCACAACCTGGGAATATGAGTATATGGACTATATGCAGACAGCCGTTGAAGACTGTTACCAGGCATGGACGATATGATACGAAGTTTCTAAAATTCGAGCAGGTATTATCCCATCAGGCCCTGCGAATTGAAAGGTTTGAAACCACTCAGTGGCTGTCAGATTTGCTTGAAATTGGTGCGGTTGCATTAAGTGATAGTTTGAGAGCAATATTGGAACAACTAGGGAAGTGAGTAGTCAAATATAGTTTAGGAGTTTCCTCACTGACGGTGGTCCACGAACCATGCTATTCTTTAAATAGCTAGGGATGGTTGGAATTTTGGACGGGATTTTACGAAGTCTTGAGGAGAGGAGTGAATCCCTGAAATATCAACCTTTTTTTTTTACTCTAAGTCTTGGTACTCGGTGGTGCTTTCATTTCAAATGACACACGCTGTTTAGGGAACTAATGCATTTTTTATTTGAGTGGAATTTATTTTTAAGTACGTTTATTGGCCGGCAATACATCACTGAAATGCATATCAGATGGAAAGTCACTGCAAATTAAACGATTTTAAAAATGAATTAAATTCATCGAGCTAAAAACCAACATTTACCCTGGGGTGCAAAACTTGCTGCACTGAACATTTATTTTGTGAAGCTAAATCCGCGACCATAATATAGTCACAATGGGAATGATAGCTTAATATTGTCAAGTGGTAATACAAAATTAGGTAAACTAATAACGACGACAGGCTGCATACAATTAAAGCCCCCTCTATCTACGATTTTAATTTGGCTGCTTTTGGGCGAGTGAACACGACTGCAAAAATTAAACAATTATAATAACAAAACATGTGGAATAAGAGCGAATGATTCATGTGCCTCTTTATATATGAGGACGGCAAGCCCAGGGGTTGCTCTTTCCGGAGATTTCATTTATTTAGAAATGCATTTGGAAATAACTCGATTTTGCAAATGCATTTGTGGACTAGTTAGTTGTGTTTATTGGTAAATATTGGCTTTAGACTAGAAAGCAAATATTAATGCACAATAGATAAATAGTGCAGAAGGACTAAACTATTTTAATTCGTATAGCAACGAGAGAAGTAAATGTGGGGATTTTTGGAAAATGCACTACCGGCTTGAAAACTAGTAAGTCAGCCGGGTGCGTATTGATTTATAACAGCTGTCATGCCATCTTTACATGTATTTCATCTTCCTGGCTTTTTGAACTGCATCCGCATCATACCATCATCTTCAATTCGTCTTCATTGTACACAGAACTAAATTTATTTTATACTCATAAAAATACACTTAAGCACATGCTCAAAGCTGGACGGGTACAAAGCTCATATCCTCTTTGTCGGGGCATTTCGCAGGAAGACTGTAATCACTCCTACTGTGGGCATTAGTTACAAGCGAATTTTTTAACAAGCAGCGAAATGCTTCTAGCGCCTCTGACAATCCGCATCAGGGAACATGAACCAAGTGGTCCACTGTACTATTGCCATGATCGATATTAGACACGGAAACTGAGTACCGATGTTATTTCCTGGCTTTTACCTAAGCAAATAAATAAAACTCGTCTAATGATCTAGTAAGGAAAGTCTTGGAACTAAATGAAATAATGATTGAAAACTCCGTCGTAACCTCCATAGAATAGCTAAAATACAGGTTTATCTACTACTTCCAAAAGCTAAGCCTAGCTGACTATAATCTACACTTCTGATAGAGATTATTAAAGGCCTCAACATGTTGATGGTAAAGAGAGACGATGGTATCTGGGTCGACTCACATGAAGAGATGCTGGACATTTTAATGAGCACTCGTTTTCCTGGCTGCATAGTTCACATCTTTTGAAAACGGTATGTGAAAACTATAATTGGTCAAAGGACAGTCTTCTTCTCCCAACTTCGGCGAGGTTATGATCCGGAAACAAGGTATCATAACACTCCCACTTCACGCATTTCTACAGTGGTTTAAGTTGTATCGAGAGGCGGTCATAAATCTATAAAATCTGAACAACTGCATCGAATTAATAGAATGAACAGAAATACAAAATTAAAATATTTTTGTACTAGATTTCATAATTTTTTTTTTTTGTCATTTTTAGGGTGGTGTTTAAAAAGCGTTACCTCAAAAGTGAATCCACTAATCTTTATATAACTTTTACCTAAATCTTTGTAAAAGTCTATTTCCACAATCCACAAAATAAAAATAACAACAAGTGAATCCACTAATCTTTATATAACTTTTACCTAAATCTTTGTAAAAGTCTATTTCCACAATCCACAAAATAAAAATAACAACACATAATAAAAAAAGCAAAAAATTCATGTACTGTACTTATACATTTTATTAGGTGGTGGAGTGATGAAGCTAAGAGGTGAAGGCTGTTTTGAGAAGAAAGCGGCTTACAAAGCTTGGTCAGAGTGTCCCTCTAATAATAGTGACGAAAAAGCTGGCCTCGAAATGGAGTACAGATGTTTAAAGAAAAAAGCGAAGAAGAAGTGCGCCCAGCTTCAAGCAGAGAGTACAGAGGGCTTGTATCGGGAGCTGGAGAAAATATATTCCCCGGTTGCTGATGCAAACCAGGCTATCCGAAGACACAATATGAACAAGAGCGCAACCATCCTCAAACTAGCCACCCAAAGAAGGAAGAATGCTCAGAAGATTCGTTCACCAAAGTTCATTAACAATGCTCATGGTCAGCTTCTTGCGGATGACGAAAAAATTCTGCAGAGGTGGCGGCAGTATTGGGAAGAACTTTTAAATGAACTTTCCAAGAGCCACCCCTAACTGTGAAGAAATACCCGACATTACAGTCGAAGAAGTTAGTGAGGCGGTCAAATACTCAAAAAACGAAAAGCGGTTGGGCCAGACGAGATGCCCTCTGAGTTCTGGAAAAAGATGGGAGACATCGGGTTCAGATGGGTCAGAATTCTCATCTCGAAATTTGTAAGAGCTGATCCAATGCCGAATCAATGGAGGGAAAGTTACCTTCTCCCTGTATACAAAGGGAAGGGTGATACGCGAAACTGTGATAACTACCGTTCGATCAAGCTGATGTCACACACCATGAAGATCGTTAAGCGGGTATTAGGTGGCCGACTGCGAAAAATAATACGGCTATCTGATGATCAGTGCGAGTTTGTCTCGGGTAAATCAACCACAGTTGCAATCCAAAGTATAAGAATCATAATGGAAAAACATCGTGATTCCTTAAAGGATTTGTGAATTGTATTGGTTGACTTTGAAAAGGCATTCGACGGACAACCACGAGATCTGATATGGATTGCGCTAAGACATCGAGAGGTTCCAGAAACCTATGTACGGATGATCATGGATATGTACGAAAGAGCAAAGAAAGCAGTAACAAGCACCGCTGGAGTAACCGAAGAGTTCCCAGTAAAAGTCGGGGTGCAGCAGGGAAGTGTTTTAAGTCCTTTGCTCTTTATTACAGTCCTTGATTATCTGCTTGAAGGTAAAGTGATGGACCCCAAGGCACATCAGTTATTCTTTGCTGATGATGGAACCAGCACTTGATGTGTGGGTGGACGTTCTGGGGGGAAATGGGTATCGCATTAGTTCCAAAAAGACAGAGTACTTGTGCTGCCCGTTCTCTGATCCACTCGGGCCTACATATTCCAGACATTTATTTGAATGGAACAGCACCTCCCAAGTGCGAAAAGTTTCAAATATATGGGATCTATGATCAATAGCAAAGCAACTTGTGATGACGACATCAATCATAGCGTAAGCGTAGGGTGGTTGAAGTGGCGAGAAAATTCCACTATCTTCTGTGACAGAAAAATGCCACCTAAGTTGAAAGGAAGGCTTTACACCGCAGTTGTGCGTCCAGCGCTCACATACGGTTCACAATGTTGGACGATGTACAAAAAGTATGAGAGTAAATTAACGGCAGCTGAGAAGAAGATGCTTCGCATGACAGCAGGAGTGACAAAGCTTGATCGAATAAGAAGTTCGAAGATCCGGGGAAGCTTTCACGTCAACGAAACCATCGTACAAAACATATAGCGCGACCGGCTCAGCTGGTATTGCCACGTTCAAAGAAGATATCATTTGAACCCTGTTAAAAAGCAATATCAATGCACGTTCCAAAGACATCGCGATGTAGGAAAGGCATGCCTATAAACGCCTGGATCACACAAATGCGACGACATCGTCATTTCATTGGCCTCAGTAACCAAGTGATCCAAAATCGGCCTGCCGATGTTTTCTGAGGTCAAATAGGCGAACCCCACACGTCGATCAGTAGAAATGCGGTGAAGTGGGAGGGTTGTGATCCCTTATTTTCATAACCGCCCTGAAAAGGAAGAAGAAGTAGTTCTTTTCGCGTGTTCGCCTATGACATTGCACTTAATGACAACCGACTTCTAGCGTATTGTCGGTTATGGAATTTAACGGTAAATCTAAGTAAGTCGAAAGTAGTGATTTTTAAAAAGGGTCCTGGTAGAACATTCGGAAATGCACTTCAACGGAAACCCCATCGAAGTAGTTAGATCTTACAACTTTCTTGAGGTAACGATAACAAGCAACCTAAGTATGGAAACTCACTTAAGAGATAAGCTGTAAAAGCAAAAAGTGCAATCTCCGCAACCTGAAGGAGGGGTTTTGAAATAAACTTGTTACACATAGTGTCAAATACAGAGCTTTTGAACCAGTGGTCAAATCTATCATGTTGTATGTAGCACAAACCTGTGGGTATACTAAACTAGCTGACCCGTGCTCACCTTGCTTCGCCCGCATTTTAGTTGACGGTTATTTACTTGTTGAAATATAATTGTCAACTGAATACAATACCGAAAATGTGTAAACTGAATTATAACTTCCCCCGTGGGAATCCCACCAGAGCATACGCAAACCTGCTTCCAACACACAATTTATTTTAAATTCATTAAAACATTCTAAAATGTGGACAAATCCAACGATCAACATCTCATCTAACAAAATGGAAAAATATTGCAATAGTTCTATGTCTACACATGCGTATGCATGTACATATGTACCTACGCATATTTCCCCAAGCATGAAGTTTTGACAGCACATAGAAGGAGCACGTAGAAGGATGTATTATACCTTTAATCAATCAGCGGCGAATTTACTAAATTCATTTATTTGTTATTTTTTTAATCCGGAGAGCCAGTACTGAGCTACGACTGTGGAATCAATATTTACAGACGGAAAATTCGATCTCAACCCCCTTTATGACACTTAGACCTTGAATTTTGGAAAATCCCTTCTCATCTCGCATCTAAGCAAAATAAGGAATAACTGTGCAAAATTTCAAGTACCTACGTCTAGTAGTTTTCGAGGAACGCTGTTCGCAAGGAAAATAGACTTTGCTTTTATAGTATTTAAGATATCAAACCGTTAAAAAAACTCTTAGGGTACTACATAAAGAAGTACTTTCATCTACCCAGTAGCACACCCAATTATATGATACATATCAAAACAGGGTTATCACTTTTATTCGTAAAAACTTTAAAGCTACATGTAAGTTCTAAATATGCCAGACGAAAGCTTTCCTAAAGCTTTTTTTATTTTTGTTATTTCCCAATGCAGTAAATCCATCTGTCTTAGAAAAAGACATCTAATATTTGTTTTTACAATTTGAATTTTGGGATTTAATTTAGACTAAGTGACCATTGTTCTTAATTCTTTTCTAGGAATTTTAAACTTAACAACAGTTTAACAATTAAACAAAAAAAAGAAACAAAAACAATTAAATAGTTTAAACAATTATGAAACGAGTAAAGTAGTTATAATCTGTTACAAATTTAATGTTTTTATATTTAGGATATTTTAGTATGTTGACCTTGTAGTGCCTCTTATCAATTCACTGGGTCTATTTCTCTTTAGTCGTCGTCTTCCGAAGAATTCCTTCATTGGTAATGAAATGACTTCGATGTAAGTGTGAACTACTAATTTTATATGATGTATTCTGCTTATGTTTTTTTTGTTTTTTTTTGTTTTTTTATAAAAAGGAAACCAAAATCCCAGAGCACTCAGACTCTTTCTGGTCCATTGTACTACCACGCAGGAACCCTTCTTTGGTGCAGTGGTTGGAAAAGTTTCGATATAATTCGTTTTTCCATTCCATTCGCTGATGGTTGCTGTTCCCCGCTGGGGCTTGAACCTGCACACATCGGTTAACGAGCAAACACACTACCAACTGCACCACTGCCACCCCCTGCTTCTTCCACTATTGGTATTTTTAGGTCGCGGTGGATGTCGATGTTAGGTATGTACCAGTCCGCATTGATTATGGTTCGTAATGTTTTTGATTGTTGTCTTTGGATTATGGCGATGTTTGTTTTCTTTGACGTTCCCCAGAGTTGTATCCCGTATGTCCAGATAGGTTTGATAATGGATTTATATAGTAGTAATTTATTGGTTGTCGAAAGTTTAGAATTTTAACGCAGGAGCCAGTACAGTTGATTATATTTTAGTTTAATTTGGTCCCTTTTTTTTGTATGTGGTATTTCCAGTTAAGTTTGTTGTCCAAGTACATACCAAGATATTTGGCCACATTGTCGATTGGAATAGTTTTGTCTTTTATTTTTATTGGGATTGGAGAGTAGTTTAATTTAGTGGTATATATTACTTGTTGGGTTTTGTCTTCGTTAATTTGTATGCTCCATTCGTCAAACCATTGCATTGTCTTATCCAGAAGTCGTTGGGCTCGAGTAGTTACAGTGTCCAGGTTTTCATCGGTCGAGTGTTGTCTGCGAAAGCCGAATTGATGGTCTGGTATCATTTTATTATTGGTCAGTATTGGCTGTAGTCGATCATAGATTAATTTTTCGAATATTTTCCCTAATATGTGGAGTAAACTTATTGGTCTGTAGGATGAAGTAGTCTTTGCGTCTTTACCAGGTTTAAGTATTGCAATTATCTGCGCAACTTTCCAAGTTTTTGGAAAATTATTTAAGTCGAATTAATGCATTATAGAGATTTCGTAAGTATATCATGGCTTGTCTGGGTAGTTGAGTTAATATCTTTCCGTTAATAGAGTCTTATCCTGGAGCCTTCTTGTGGTCAATCCTTTTTTTGATGCAGTGTCCATTTTCATTTATTGTAACTTTTTTTATTTTTACATTGGGGATGAGTGTGTTTGGACATGAAGGTGGGACAGCCGTATTGCCCTTGTCGTTTGTGAATACTTCTTCGAAGTGCTTAGCCAGAATATTTGCTTCGTCTTGATTGGTTCTGGCCCAAGATCCGTCTGGTTTCTGTAGAGGAGTTTGATGTACTATTTTGTTTTTGAACTTTTTGGTAGCTTTCCAAAGCGAATAGTTGGTCTCAGAAGTTGGGGTCAGATTTTTTAAGTAGTCATTAAATTGATTGTTTTGGATTGCCTTAAGTTTTGCTCTGAGTTCTTTGGTTGCTTTGTTGTATTTTGATTTGTCTTGGGGTAGCCTAGTGATTTGCCATCACTTTCTGAGTTTTCTCTTTTCATCTATCTGTTGTCGAATTATAGTTGGTGTAATATTGTTGTGTATTTTTGGTCTATTGATTGGGGTTGTTTTAGATACTGCAGCAGTTACTATGTCGTTAATGTGAACTACAGCTCGTTCGACGAGTATTTGAGTTGGATAGGGGAGTTTTCCGATGAAGGTTCAAATCTAGATTTAATGCTTAGTGTCTTTAGTTGGATGTTTCTAATGATGCAAAAGTCGATTAAGTCCGTTGTTTTATTTGGATCAGTAGGCCAGTAGGTAGGTTCGCCAGTGATTAGATATCTACAGTTATTTTTAAGGATTGCTTTTAGGAGGTTTTTGCCTTTAGTGTTGGATATCCTCGAACCCCAGTCGATGTGTTTTGCATTGAAGTCTCCAGCTGCTATAAATAAATAAACTATAAATGATAGTGATGAACACGATCAAGAGGGGAAGCCCTTAGTACAGGGAACTGGAAGAGCTTGCGTCGGATTGTGTAACGAACTTCCATCTGGTAGATGAAAATAGAAGATTTTCGAAAGGTGCACTTTACGTCTTCGTTTCGAAGTAGACAAGACGGCATTAATAGTGCCACATCTTCGATGCACAAGTCAATATTATAGTCTCCTTAAACACAATTTGGGTGAACGCAATTACTTTAAAAATAGTAACAGTTAGTAATATATTTCTTCCATTTTTCAACTGAGAGGAGAGCTGGTAAAGCTGAATTACATTCCCCATCGTTTGGACCTGCCTTTATATTGCAGCCTATGCAACCTTTCGGAGAGGGAAGATTTCATAATTTTTCTCGGAAAATATCATGTTCTAAGGAAAGTATTGGCACTCATTTTGCGAAAGTGATAGTACTCTCCTTTTTCATTTTTATAAAACAGCAATGAATTATCGAAACCAAATTATAAATTAAACCTTTTGAGATTAGCTAAAAAAAAACGGAAACCATTTATTATATTAAGGGTATTCACTTAAACTGATAAATTTACTCATCTCGTAGTTGTGTAAATTTACGAGGTGCTTTAAATGAATATCCCTCGGAAGCAAGTTGCGTAATTGAATCAGCTTTTCTGCAACTGTCATTAAACTGTCGCCAAACATATGAAAATGCCGAAAATTAGTGAAAAGAAAAACTTATTAGATTGTATTCCCACCTCTGCCATAGTTTCAATCAAATTTGACAGCAGTGTCATTTTCCGAGGGTGATTTCCGAGCCAAAATAATCGCAGAAATTTACGGGGGTCTCGTAAATAATTTTTCATATAAAATGTGACAGGTCATTTACGCGATGACAAATTTATACCGTTTATGTGGTTTACGAGGGCTTTACGAGTTTAAGTGAATACCCATATTATATTTATTTTTCTAATCCGTTGTTTTCCTTTTTTCAAAGTTAATCTAATTGACTTAATTCATGTCAATCAGGCAGACGGCGAAGCCATGTGCAAATGATTTCTGTAATTTCAATTTGTAATACTTACTATACAGGTGTATATTGAAGACAAATAGTAAATCAAACTATCTATCTCTATCTAAATTGTTCGTTAATCAGTTACTGTGTACTCGTATTATACATTAATAGTCAGGACTCTGGAATCCACATTAGTCTGATCAAAGTTCGTAAGGATTGATTTGTAAACGGCATCTTAATGAGGTACCGTACCGACACTATGCTAAGCAGATAAAATGGAGTTGGGGTTGCACATCTCCCCTTTGTGAAGATCCCTGTTAGCTCTATAAATAAACTCGTTGGAGATGAAGCCATTAGCGAAGCCAATAGGCAATGGATCCATCTGGATATCTACGTTACTGTCAGGACTCTGTGGCCGGTTTATGATATGAGGAGATCACGTTCTCTTGTAACAATACGCGGGTTATTGCTGGCATAATCACGGGACATTGTGTCATTGGGGTTCAAACAGTGTTTAAAGGCGTACCTCACAACGACTTCTGCAGAAGATGCAGAGTCGAGGAAGAAATTGAGTCTGTCCATCACGTGCTGTGCGAGTTTCCGACAGAGGAATGAGGAATCTTGGTAGTTACTTCTTCACTCAATTGAAGGACTTATGTCATATCTAGCTGAAATAGATTATTGTAAACCAGCCGTTTCCCTTTGCGAGCTAATTAACCTTTTGAAATACATATCCTTATTTAGGTGATTGCAAACTTAGCAGCTTTCCTTCCAAGTTCCCAGGGTCAAATTATAATAGGCACAATGGACCCAATGTTGTTCTAAGTGTAGCTTATCTAACCCAACCTATAGCAAACAAATGAAAAGAGAAGCAAATTCAGGAGTGGAATCCTCTAAGGTGATAGTTGACTGTTGACGATCACAATCATCCCTTTTGCTCTCTAAGGTGACCATCAGCGTGATCATCACATTTTGCGATCGTTTTTGTGTGACAGCTATTTAGGTGTCACTTCCATATAGAGTCATTTTATTTTGTACGATTATTACTGAAGAAGTGCTAATTGCGAAGTGCTACGAAAATGTTTATAATAACGCAAGTGCTGATAAAGAATCCAATTTAAGCATCAACAAATGCATATTCTTTTTGTTGGTGTTTTTTTTTTAGATTAAAAAAAAAAATCGATTGACTATGATTGCGGGTTCTGGACATACCAAGCGGAACACGGGCTTCGCATATACAACCAATTCTTCAACTGGCTGCAACACTAAATTTACTTGGTGGAGGTTACCAAAGGCAAGTTGGTGCTGACTGGGCTGATACATTGGTGTTAAGAGTATTGTAGTTCGTCGCCATATACGAGTACATATACAAGTATAGAAAATTGGATAAAATCGCCAATTGCTTTTTCATTGATATTGCGGAATGCCTACAATGATTTATATGGTTCTTTTGATTTGCCTTAATATGTCACTTTATTATTTTACATACATGTTTTATGCTAAATCTATTTTGTTTTAATTTTTTGTGTGCGCAAATAAAAACAAATTAGCTTAAACAGCTGAGACCGGCGATAGCACTGACAAGAAAATGACATTTCGAAAAACTGTGCCACCAAGTTTTACATAATTCTTTGCGATCGTTTTACGGAGAGCTAACAAAGTGTGATCATCAACTTTGACTATCAAAAGTGTGACTATCAACTATCATCTTAGAGGATTACACTCCAGAGATCAACTTTGTCATACATTTTATGTATATCATGGAAAAATGGTGACCCTATCGTAGAAACTATTTGCAGACCCATCATCATGTGAAGCAATATTTAGTTCACCCCTCAGTAAATATTTGTTTGCCTTGACCTATAAGTGAATCCTAACTTTTAAATAGTATAACAATTTAAAGCCATAGTTGTAATTCTTATCAAACACTACTCGTATTTAATATTTCCAATGCACAATCTTCCTTTCCACTAATATATTACTTTTCAACAGATTGGTTTGGGAAAGTAAAGGGGCTGATTTAATTTCCTGTTTAAATTTCAATTGCTCCTCGCCACTTTCAATTACGTTTGTTTCTCCATATCCTTTCTTGGAAGAATTAAATCCACAGAAAATTTCTATCCGTATTTTCTTTTGAATGGTGCGCAGACAACAGACAGAAACAAGTCAAAGTAATCTACTCCATCGTAATTAAATCTACGAGAAAATTTACATTCCGAGAGCATATTTCCGACATCACTGTGCTCTTCTAGAGAATTGTACAATTCATTGTACAAATGAAGTACAGACGCTCTGGTGCATCAGAGGAAAGTGTGTGGTAAGCCATGATTCTAAGGAATACCAACGTACGAGTATTGTTCTAGTGCGGTGCTCCAATACTCCAGTGTTATGTTACTTTCTATTCACCATTGCAGCAGGCAGTTCCTTCCTTCTGTTCGTCTTTTACCAAGTCTTATTGCTAAGGACTATCAGTGGGTGGATGGTCTTATGCAATGAGACATGCACTCAAAATATCAAATAATACTATATTTTCATAAAACTAATTAAGAGCATTGCTGCAGTTTTGTGCTACAAAGCAGGTGTACATATTCTTGATTAACTTTCTGTCCCTGCTGTCCGAATGCTACTCGTATTGACCACTCACAGTGGTGTTAGTCGAATGATTCACAGAGATCTTCCTGGAAAGTAGAATCAGAAAATATCATTTTCTTTCGATATAATTTGATAGTAAATATGAATTTAATTAAGCTTTTCATGAACTTGTAGAGTATGATCTAAAACTCAATGAAAATGTTTTCAAAAACAAGATTTCGTTTTAAAGTTTTAGAAAGAATGTTAATGTTATGGATTGACATTTGGCGACGTTAAGTTCTAGAAAGTTTTTTTCGCACCATGTGGAATTTAGATCGATTTGAAGTAAGAGAGAATCGGTGGGGGTAGATATTACCTTAGTGATTTTCATATCATCCGCGTAAATAGACAGATCAGAGTCTTTTATGACGTGACCAACATCGTTTATAGTTAAGACAAAGATCAGCGGACCAAGATGACTGCCTTGAGGAACCCCTGAAGTGGCGTTAATGGGGTCAGAGACTGAAAATCTGAAGAGAACCCTGTACTGGCGTTTTTCTAGGTACGATCTCAGCCATGAAATGAAAGAGGGTGGGAAACCGAGGGCTTTAAGTTTAAGGTAAATAGTTCGGTGACAGATTTTGTCAAAGGCCTTGCTGAAGTCGGTGGTAATGACATCCACTTTATTACCTTTCTCTTATGCTTGTAGCGTTTTGGAAACGAATTCGGTCAGGTTAGTCGTAGTGGACCTACTTTTTAAGAAACCGTGCTGTTGTGGGGAAAAAATGGATTTGCAGTGGAAATACAGTGAGTCGTAGACAATGCTTTCGAAGAGCTTGGGGATAGAGAAAAGTTTGGCTATGGGTCTATAGTTAGAAATGTCGTTTTTTATGGATAGGGAAAATAAAAGAGTCCTTCCATAATTTTGGGAAAACCGCTTGAGAGAGTGAGAGACGCAATAGAGTTGTAAGGGGCTGACACAGGACATCTACACATTGCTTTAGTAAGATGGCGGGCAGACCATCGGGACCAGGGGAGAAGTCATCTTTGAGCCTATTAATTTTTTCTCGCACAATATCAGACCTAATGTCGACTGAAGCTAGAGAGGTTTGAGGACAGTTATTCAGGTAGGAGAAAAAATCTAGGTCCGGTTCGTGTACATTGTCACTATACGATTGGCTGAAAAAGGTTGCAAAGAGGTTGGAGATTACTTTAGGGTCAGCAGATGAAGTATTAAGTAATTTTAGAGTGGAAGGAAAGCCGTCGGACTTTCTTTTGATGTTGATAAATTGGTAAAAGCGCCTAGGATCAGTGATTAGACTTAATTGCATTCTATCGAGGTATTCGAGATAGAGGGATTCGCAGAGAATGGAAAAGCGGGAGTAAGCTTGCTGGTAATATGCGTAATCTGAGGCAGATTTGGATACCAGGTAAGTTTTCCATAATTTGTTTCTGACGTTGCGAAGAGTACGCAATTCCTTATTATACCAAGGAGGTGATGATGAGCAGTTTTTTCGAGGCAGATAAGGGACAGATTGGAGAAGACAGTCAAAGATTGCTGTGTAGAAGAATACGAGAGCGATATCAATGGGTGTGTTAATGTTTAGGAAGAGGCTGAAATTTATGCTATTGAGTAGGTTGTTAAGTTTAACGAAGTCAGCTTTGCGGAAGTTGAAAGAGAGAGAGTTCTCAGAATCAACGGTAATGTTGACGTTTTCATACGAAAAGGCAAGAGCTAGGGGGGGTGATATTGGTCTAGGGTGCAGAGAAGATGGTTACTCGCGGTAACCAAGGAAATATGGGGGTCGGATGAGAAAATCAGATCTAGCTGCCTACCTAAGTTGTTGGTAATGCCACTGGTCTGAAAAAGGCCGGAGTCAAAAAGACGATCAGTAAGGAGGATTTCCTTTTCTGAGGAGGAGTTAGTAGGAACAAATGATGATTCGTCCTCAGATGGAGACCATTGTAAAAGGGGAAGGTTGAAGTCGCCAACAATTATAAAATCGTCATCAGGATTAGCGATATCTAACAGAGAGTCAACTGTATCAACGGCCAGCTGGTATGCTTGGACGGGTTGAGAAGGGCGAATATAACAGCAAACAATATATACGCTCCGTTTGGATACAGATAATTTAGCTGATACGAATTCAAAAGAAGTGGAATTTGAGAATTTGACGAGGGTTGCATCAAGACGGTTATGTATGGCTTAAAGAACACCGCGGCCGAAGGAGAGGTCTTCATGTTTCTGGCCGTCAGCGCGAAAGACTACAAAGTCAGAAGTGAATAATTCACAGTTAAGAACATTGGGACAAAGGTTGGTTTCAGTTAGGGCAAAAATGTCGTAGGGAAGTGATTGTGATTTCAGGTGCACCATCGAGGTTTTGGTGCGAAGTCCTCTGACATTCTGATAGTAGAAGGAAAGGAGCTTTGGGGCAATTTCAATGGAGTGAGATGGATCGACTGTGATGGAGTTAGGGACGAAAATATTTATTATGATTGCTGCGAGTTTTTTGGAGATACGAGAGACGTTTGGAACCAATATGAGAGCCATAGGTTGATAGGTCTTTAGCCACAGTGGAAGAGGAGATATTAAAACTCTCATGAAAACGCGTGTAGATATTCTTCAGGGCTATAGGGTCAGTTGGGAGGCCTTCTTTTTGTATCAAGACCATGACATTAGTCTTTGTTTTTCCGTCGATGCAGACGGAGTCAGGCTTGTCATGTAAATAGGCTAGGTAAAGGCGCACATTTTCAAAAAGCCGGTTATCGCGCAATCTTGACATAATGTAGCGGCCATCGAGGTCATTGATTGTTGACGTTGGGTCTATTAATTTAGACGTGAGTTTGACGGTGGGAGGAAGCATTGGATCGAAAGTGGGGGGAGATGCAGTAGATGGCAAATTGGCCGAGATGGAATTGTTAAGAGAGACCGAGGACGAAGTATGGGCAGAGGTGCAACTGGGGGTGGTTAACGAGGAAGGATTGAGAGTGTGGGAGTGGGTGAAATTCGGGTAATTAACGGTGGGGGGAGTGTTATTAGAAGAAGTGCTATGGTTTGAAGGAGGACAGGAATCAGGTGACAGATTGAAAGAGACGCGGTTACTTGAAATTCTATTGGGGTAGTTGATTGAGGGAGTGGCCTTGGTGTTTGGAGAGGGAGAGGGGACCGGCGGGACATCGAAAGAAACTCGCTTGATATTCGGCTATTTGGTAGAAGACTTAGACAGTACGGCTGCCGTTTTAAAGTTGAAGTTAGGGAAGATGCCCATTTTGAAAGACCAATTTGTGTCGGGTTTAGACTTGTTAAAGGACAGGAGATGAGTACTGCTGGATTTTTGGTGGGTGGTAGGTCCATTCTTTGAAATGGTGGATTTGTTATGCGAAGAGTGGACAGAGAGTGGGTACAGGTTAGGTTAGGTAAGTGGGCAGGTGTAGGGGGATAGAAAACCTCCACACCACACTCAGGTCAGTATAGACCCATTGTGATACCCAAGGGTGGAAAGGAGATAGAAAAGGAAATCCCTACCTCGTGGAAAAATACCGTCTTTGTAAATATCCTAAAGAAAGAACTAAGTACTCACTGTGTCCTAGATACAAACCATCCAGAGGATTTGATGAAGTTTGCGATGTCATTTATTGGTCTGTTGGACAACTCTTCTAGATCCTCAAAGAAGTGTTGCCCAAGGATCTTATTTCTCAAATGATAGAGGCCTGGGCAATGACAGAGAAAGTGGGCGGTGTCCTCCTGAGCCTCCTCGTCGCCGCAGCCTCTACAAAGGTCTTCGCTAGTCACACGTAGTTTTTTCATGTGGTACCGCATGGTGTTATGCCCCGTAATGACTCCAATTAGAGTAGAGAGGGATTTTCTGTGCCTCTGTATGAGTCTATTGGTTCTTACTCTGTCAAAAGCGGGCCACAGCTTCCTCGTGGTGACACAAGTATTTAAACAGGTCCACCTATTGTTAGCCTCCGTTATGGCTTTGTTTCCTGCAACGAGCTTAAGGGCGCAAGGCGGGATGTACACCGAGGGGTCGGATTGGTCCGAGCTTAGTGCTGAGCCACCTCTAGCCAGTTCATCGGCTTTCTCATTCCCTGGTATGCCTTCATGACCAGGGACCCAGCAGAGCTTTACCTCGTGCTGTGTTCCAAGAACCTTGAGCTCTTCTCTACAACACTTCACAAGCTTCGATTTTATTTCTATAGCAGATATTGCTTTTATCACCGCCTGGCTGTCGATGAAAAATGTGATATCCTCTCGTGGTATTGCCCTCATCGCAGTCTCACGAGCTGCTATTGTAACTGCTAGGACCTCCCCCTGGAAAACGCTGCTGTAGTTCGGAAGCCGAGCTGACATGGAGAGGCCAACCGTTTCAGAGAAGATGCCTGCGCCTACACCTATTTCCATTTTGGATCCATCGGTGTAAACAGCTAAGGATCGCTCGTTAGGCGTTCTGTCATTTTTCCAGTCTTCCCTGCTCGGATAGGTGCTAGAGAATGGTCCTAAGAAGTCTAGGTAAGGCGTTAAGTAGTCTGTATTAGATACACTGCCTAGATATCTCTGCAGGATCGTGGTGTGACCCATTGCATTTGGTCTCCAGCTATCTATTTGGCTTAATCTTACGGCACTGTGGGCTGCCGATACTTGTATAAAGATGTCTAGCGGAAGCAGATTGAGAATGGCCTCGAGTCCTGCTGTAGGTGCCGTTCTCATCGCACTGGTTGTGGCGATGCACGCTAGTCTTTGTTCTTTTGTGATAGCAGCTAGGTTATTTATTTTGCTGGCTGCCTGCCACCATACAAGGCTGCCATACGTTAGTATTGGCCTTACTATAGCTGTATACATCCATAGGATGATTTTGGGGCTCGGTCCCCAAGTCTTCCCAAATATTCTATTGCACGAGTAAAAAGCTATCGTGGCTTTTTTGACTCTTTCGTTGATGTTTAGTCACCAGTTCAGTTTCCTGTCGAGCACCAGGCCAAGGTATCTCGCACTATCGGAGATACTCAGGGGAGTACCCCTCACGGAAGGAGTTACGAATTGTGGAATTATTCTTTTGTTAGTGAATAGTACTAACTCTGTCTTCTGGGGATTAACCACCAGCCCACATCTCTCCGTCCAGGAGTCAATGATTTCCAGCGCCCCTTCGATTTGTTCGCTCAGGGTCGGGAGAAATTTACCTGTTGCTAACAGCACAACATCGTCCGCATATGCAATGGCCTTGACGCCGCTGTTTCTAAGTTTAAGAAGGACTTCCTTCAGGACAATAACCCACAGTAGTGGGGATATAACCCCTCCTTGAGGGGTGCCTCTTGAGGCATAGACTTCGAGCTTAGTACCTCCGAGTTCAACTTTGATATGTCTTCCCTTTAGCATATTGACGATAAAATTTATCACAGAATTGTGAATATTAAGGTTCGTTAGAGTTCTATTGACCGCGTCCGTTTTGACATGGTTAAAGGCTCCTTCAATGTCCAGGAAAGCGGCTAGTGTCTTCTTCTTCTTCCTTTCATCAGCGAGGCCATGATCCGAAAACAAGGGATCACAACACTCCCACTTCACCGCATTTCTACTGATCCGCATGTGGGGTTCGCCTCAGCGGCTAGTGTATATTCTTTATTTTTCAGTGATTTTTCTATTGAGCCGACTACACAGTGCAGCGCTGTCTCTACGCTTTTTCCTTTCGTATAAGCGTACTGCGCTGGGGATATGTCACCTGGGCGTAGTTTACTACGGATGTATATGTCAGCTAGTCTTTCAAAGGTCTTTAGGACAAAGGAGGTAAGGCTAATTGGCCTAAAGTCCTTTGCAGTAGTGTGGCTTGCTTTACCGGCCTTGGGTATGAAGACCACTTTGACCTCTTTCCATGATCTAGGTATATACCCCCACATGAGGCTGTTGAGGTACAGTTCTTTAAGTACCGGGATGATTGTGGTTATTGTTTTCTGTAGCATGATCGGGATAATCCCGTCGAGTCCTGGGGATTTAAAGGGAGAGAATGATCCGATTGCCCACTCAATTCTTTCCTCTGTGATAAAATCCGTCGGAGTTTCCGTTACAAAACTACTGTTAGTTGCGATGTTATTATCTGGATGGGTCGTACAACCCGGAAAGTGCGCTTTTAGCAGGGAGCTAAGCGATTCTGCACAGGATTCAGTCCACCTTCCGTGGGATTCCTTGAGAGATCCAAGAGTTTTTGATTCCCTGGATAGAATTTTTCTCAGTCTCGCAGATTCTGTCGTACCCTTGATTTCATTACAGAAGTGCTGCCAAGAGTGGCGTTTGGCCTTCTGTGTCTCGTTTTTGAAATTTCTCTGACTGGACTTATATTGTTCCCAGTCCGCTTCTAGCATAGTTCTTTTGGCCTTATTTAGAAGGTGTCTAGTTACTCTCCTAATTCTAGCTGGTTCAGATGACCACCAAGGTGGTGATTTTTTATCTTTTCGTTTGGTTTCTGGATATGCTTTGACACAGGCTTCATTAAAAATGGATGTAATATCCTCCGCCTTGCGGTTAATGTCGGCAGGTCCCAGCCAGTTGCTATCCTGCAGGGATCTTACACCTTTCCTCACCTCGTTGTTAAATAGATCCCAGTTGGTTTTCCTGGGGTTACTGTAAGGTTTGGGAGAGTCATAGTTGTTACCCACGAGGAATTCGATCAATTTGTGGTCGGAGTAGGACTCTTCCCCTATCACGTTCCACTTGTCAATAGCTAGGGTGCTCGAGTTACTGGCTAAAGTTACATCTATAACTTCTTGCTCTATAACTTCTGTTCTTTACTACAAAAGTAGGTTCGTTACCCCTATTCGCTACAATAAGGTTATTTTCAATTATAAACTCAAACAAAGACTCACCGCGTAAGTTTGTGTCGCTGCTACCCCATTGAGAGTGATGAGAGTTGGCATCACACCCCAGCAGCATGTCCCATCTTTCCTGTTCCGCCTTTTGCACAAGAGAGCGGGTCAGTGTGGATGGCGGTCCCTCCTTGCTATCAAAAGGCATGTAGACGGCTGATAGAATCAGTGGGGAAAGCCCCCGCCGCTCAAGCCTTACCACTGTTTGGTCCTCATTGCTGTAGCTAGATAAAAGAAAAAGGTTAATTTGTTTCCTAGCTACGATGCACGTTCTGGTCTTACATTCCGCGTGTAGCGGTTCGATGCTGTATGTAGTAAGGTCTTTATGCCTTAGCCCACTTATTTTGCCACGGGAGATCCATGGCTCTTGAATTAGGGCAATGTCTATGTTTCTATCTCCCATGAGATAGATGAGGTTGGCGCTAGCTGCTATGCTATGGTGAAGGTTTATTTGAGCAATCTTCATCATTGATTTACCTTGTCACCCGCCTTCCTTCTTTTCTTTTCGTCCATCCCAACTAAAGGTCTGACCTTGCATCGGGTAATTCCAATACGAACCTTATAGTTGTATCTTCTTAAGATGGGCATGGACTTGTGGTTAAGCAACACCACAATCTCAGTTCCGGCTTCTGTATGGGTACCCACTTCTAACACCTCCCAATTTTCGCTATATAGCTCGGGGTTGAGGTGTTGGAGGTTTCTTTCCAGCCGTTCTCTAGGAATGTGTGGGCCCGGAATGAGAATGCGGCCTTTAGGCCTAGTGAATTCCAGCAGATCTGTTTTTTCCACAAGTCGTAGGTCGGCATTCGCCCAAGGAGCCTGCGTGCTGGTTACAAAATACTTGAGCCAATTGAGTGTTGTCTCGTTGTCACACGACATGACCTTGAAGCCTTTGAAGGTGGTGAGCTGCTCAAAGAAAGGGGTAGTTCCCTGATTCTTGACTATGGCGTCGTTTACTCCGTCGAGTATACGCAGTTCCACCAGCCTCCATTGGTCTCCGGATAACTTACGGTCAGGGTTATTGAAATCGACGATCGCCACCTGAAGATTAGCTCTTTCTTTTCGTGATGCCATCTTGACTTTTTTGCTTATTCTTCGTGTTGGCGGCGATGTCGTGTCGTCGTGCCTACCTCTCTTGGAACACCCCGCAATCGGCTCGGCCGTGAGCCTTGCGGCCCCATCCGAAACGGTTGGCGGGGGCTTGAGTCTGTCCGAGACTGAGGTGGATGGCAAGAGGCTTTCCTTCCTCGACTCGAACAGTCTCCTGCCTGTTCCCCTAGTCTGCCCTATGCTACGTCGATTGTTGCCTGAGTCAGCAACAGAACGTCTCGCAGTCGACCTAGGTTTGGACTGTGCGTCTTTGCTTGGATCGACTGAAAGCGGTTTAGGTCTGTCCCCGGCTGAGGTGGATGGCAAGAGGCGTTCCCTCCTCGCCGCGGTCAGTCCTACACCCGTTCCTGTTGCGGTCGAGTTCCGTGACGTAGTCGCCTTATTGGAACAGCCAGCAACCGGCTCAGGGTTGAGTCTGAGCCGGTAGCTGGCCGAAGTCTCCTCGCGGCTGAGGCGGGGAGCAAGAGGCTTCCCGCCCCCGCCGCGAGGGAACTTCTTACCGTACGGCCCGTCCTGTCTTGTCGGGTGGATCCTCTCAGCTTAAGCGTGTTAGTGGCTCTATCCAGAGCCACTCTTTCCTTGTCCGTGTAGGACTCCGGATCACGCTTTTTAAGCCGCCGTATTAACCGGATAGCGTTGCGTATTCGGTTGGGCACCGTCGTCTGTCTTGGGTAGATGTCTACGTCGCTGGTCTTCCCTATTTTGGGTGGTCGGGCTACTCCCAAACCATGGCTACCTAAGCAAACTAAGGTCGCAAAGCTACAGGCAGAAGAGTCAATCCTAGGCTCAGCAGGACTGCAATCGCCAGGTTGCTGAGGTGTTGACGTATCCTTCCCGCGTGAGTAGCTGAGGCTTGACACGCTGGAAGTGTCCATCTTGACCATCTTGGCATCCTCCAAAGTCACACTCTCACCTAACACTGGGACTACCCCAGTCGTCGAGTCAGAGGCTTTATCGGTAGGCTTTTGCAATACCACTGAATTACGATTGTGCTCCGGATTGGCCGATGAGATCACCTTGCGTCCTGACTGGCTAAGGCTTGTCGCAGACTTAGGTGATCCCATCAACCCTTCCTCGCTCGTGACTTCCGCCGTCACTGTTCTTTTTGGAGAGCTAGCAATAGGCTTACACTCCGCCAAGGACTGTTCCTGCAGGAAGGCACGTGCGTTATGGAGCCTCTTCCGCTCGCATTCCGTTAACTCCTCCCATTTCTTAGTCCCTAATCTCCGGACTGTCAACTTGCAATTTTTTGAGCGCTTGGAGGATGTTGACATATTGGAGAAGGATGAACTGGCAATGGAGCAAGTGTCGCTTGATTCCAGAAAAAGATTTTCAAGATTAACGTCAATTGCACCAACGCTTTCCTCATCCGACGTACGGAGAATAATTGCTTCTTCCTCCACTCCTACACCTTGATCGGTTTTTATAGAGCTAGGAGTGCCCGATCGAATTACAGTCTTCGCTTTTGGTTTATTATTTTTTGAAATATTTAGCATTTTGATCCTACGAGTAAGGGGGAGATGTCCGCCTGCACTCACCCCCTGTATGCAGGTAAGAGGAATTAAAATAAAACTGAAGGTCCCCAGGTATTCAGACTTTGCGCTCGCGACTGAGCTTCCCCCCCAGCCATGCAGGCCTCGACGCGTCGTTCCTTGCCTTGGGTGATCACCTTTTGGTCTCTAAAACCTCCCCTTTAGTCGAACCGATATGTGGGAAAACATCTAGCTGGACGCAGACTAGATTTAGTTATTCTCCTCGGCTCGACCTTCGGTTCATAGGAAATAGATTAAGCCTCTCCACCACGACAAGGTAGGGATCGATGAGTGGGTACAACTTATTATTAATTAACTTATCTCTATGGGTGAGCTTGTTACTAAGTCTATTATTAATTAACTTATCTATGTTAGTAGACTTGTCC
The DNA here is from genome assembly GCA_945910035.1 of Brachypalpus laphriformis. Taxonomy (NCBI): domain Eukaryota; kingdom Metazoa; phylum Arthropoda; class Insecta; order Diptera; family Syrphidae; genus Brachypalpus; species Brachypalpus laphriformis. The sequence continues at coordinate 192,922,106 of OX246754.1, read as the reverse complement.
GTCCATTTGCAGATACGCATCTTTTCGAGGTTGAAATTTAAACTAGCAGGGTTTTGGAATAGCCATTCGTATCTAGCCGGGAGGTCGAATTTAAAGTTGCGAAGACTTCTGTGGTGAGAAGGCAGGATCAGTTCGCATCGGGAGATGGTGATACCGTATTTCTTTAAAAACAAATTCGTAATCCACAAGACATCAGCATTATGAGGGCTACCTTTGATGAGGAAGGTGGTAACCTGGAGGTTGTCAGGACTTAATTTATTCAGCCTACGCTGCCACTCAGAAGGTGTCCAGGTTGTTCCAAAATACTTGATGAGTTTCCGGGGGACAGCGACGGGGGAGTTTCGGACTCTTGGACAGTAGGGGCAGCGAGAGATTTTGATGATTCGTCCGTCGGCAGTAAAAGGGAAGGTGGAGTTGAGCGTGAGTCGACATCTGCATCCAGTAATTCATCCAAAATTGATGTGTTGTAATGGATGTTTGGGTTATGTTGGGTATGGATAGGTAGGTCGTCGATTTTGTGGCATACCGATTCAATTCCATTCACAATGATTGAGCGCGTTGCAGTGACTTCGTCGCCGACACCATTGATTCGATCGAAAATTACGTCGAGCATTGGATCAGGTTGCCTAGGAGATGAATGCTTGCTTGACGATTGGAAGAGGATGTCAAAGTCTTCCCGTAGGAAGTTTACACATTCGCGCAATTTATCGAAAGAACTGATCTGCGAGGTATAATTAGCTTTGAGATCACAAAACACTTTGTTGAGATGGGGCATGGTGGATTCTTCCTTCGTGGGACTGGCAAGAAATAACTCCGTCAGACCAGCAATTTTTTTTTCAATGTTACATAGTTTGGATTTGACATCCTCGGTTGAGTTCTGAACCGAGTTGCCTAAATCGTCAACACATCTTACACTGCTATCTAAGTTGGAGAGTTTACCCATAATCTTTTAGAGAAATTTTTTTGGTGGGAGTCATTTGAGTCACTAAGGCACTTTATCGCGAGGAGAACGTGCGAGAGTGAGATATTCTTACACTCATTACAAAAGAAAAGGAGGTTGTCCGAAAGTGCTTTTACATATACCGTATTTCTTTTGTTAAGACCGACACATATGGCATGGAAAGATTTTCCGCAGATTCCTTTACAAGAAACCCAATCAGCATTATTGTCAGTGATTGGGCAGTTAATAATACCGCAAGACATGGCGAATTATAGGGTGAACAAGCGCGTCAGCGAAAATGGGGTGAATGGAATTGGTGGCACAGTGACACAGAGCACGATAATTACTGCAGATCTATGCAAAAATTTAATGGGAACACTTTTATCAAAGTCAGATGAAAGTGGGGCGAATATCAGCACTTGAGGTAACGCACTTGAATACAGTTAGTAGGTCACTTAATTGAAATTAATTGCAAAACCGGGCGACACTTGGGGTAATGCACTGAATATTTAGTTGGCGAAAAAGCGGTTTAGAGTGATTTGGCTTAAATATTGACTCGCGAAGCAGGAGAAAATGAAAACACGTCTAAACGGTTGGACAGTTGGATTACGATTAGGTAGCGCATATAAATGCTTTAGTGATTTTTTTTTACAGTTTCGACAATCCATGAACACTTTAGTTGGGCTTCTAGTCAGTTAACCTCTTCGTGACCAAACAAGGATTCAGTTAAGGATTTTCCTCTCCTCTCCGGTGGGCTTGAATTGGGGTGTTACACGATCCGTGCCAAGGATCAGTCTGGCTGAGAGCACACCTTAAGAAATAACTTAGTCACAAACGGAGTATCAGTTTCTCCGTGCAACTTGTGGATCCAGAACATGGATAGAAACAAAAAAACAAATGGAACTAGGGACAGCTAACCGTTCAGCTTTGAGCTCGCGGTATGCTGTTCATTCCTCCTTGAAAGACCCACATCTATCTTCTTATAAAATAACTTTCGGGGGCGACGGACAGTTCGGCTTCGAGTTTGTGGAATGTCACTCCCCTAAGGGGCATACAATGATCGGTGGGTAGACTATAAGACTAATGTAGGGCGATCCCTCAACAAGAGAGATCGCAAAAACGTAGATCTTCCAGACACATAGTTTCCAGATTTCACTCGACTCATCCGACAAGAGCTCAATGTCCAAACGCCAAAAGCCGCAACATGTGTTCCCCACCCTGGCCATGAAGATCAAAGTAGTAACTTCCATCGTTACTGCCAAACCCTTTAACCAACCAAATAATTGGAGATTACTGTTGTTGGCCGTAGCGATCCAGATGGCAGCATCACAGCGGACAAATGGAGGAAGGTAGAGATAAAACTCGCCACCAACTTCTCCAACCAACTCGATCCTGTCCAAATGCGATCTTAGAAATGGGCAACAACAACTCCACCCTTATCAATAATTGAAAGATTGCCAACGTGGATAAGCCGAGAAGAGACTTCAGAAGCATCATCCTTGTCATCAATAAAAAGTCTCTGGCCCCCCTTGCATCTTCAAAACGGGCTATAATTTATGGTTTCAGCTCCATTACCCTCAAGATCTATAAATGCCCCGCGATAGAAGAGAAAAGTGAATCTCTACAGCTAGCCGTAACCCGATTCCGCACCGGCTACAAGTCTCTCTCCCTCTGATCCCGTTCCCTCTCTTCCTAATGGCGCTCCATCTCTCTTGAGAGTCGACGAACATGGAGATGGTCGGCGCCTTTGACAAACCGCACTCTTCTGGACCTCCTGCCACTGTACCATCTTTCTTTCTGGGGCCCACTTAAATCTGATTGACATGGGTTGGGACCGTGATCCCCCCCTGGCCACACAATCTGGGAAAGTTACAACATCAAAGGAGTGAGCAACTTTTCGGTTTTATCCTAAGTGCTCTTAATTTGTAATTTGGGGTCTAAACCGACCTTCATTACTCGTAGCCAACAAGAAGTCTTGGACACCACCCTCGTCTCTGACCACATTCAGAATATGTTAACGGACTGGAGAGCCTCTGAAGAGCACTCTTTTTCAGATCATGGTTAAAAATTTAGTCTAGATGACAACCCACACAAAAAAATATTTTTAGAAACTACATTTATTAACCCTAGAAAGATAACCGTATTTTATAGTACTGAAAAGATAAACATGCGCCCGAGAGGCGCACAATTTTAAAAACCGATTTATTTTCCAAATTTAAATAATTACCTATTCTTTTTTTTATAACTACAATGAATTGTTACATTATTAATAAGTAATTAAAAGAAAGTTATGCAGAATTTTATACGCGCGTCGGTTAACAGATGACAGCAATATATCTGTGTCGCGGGCGCCTTCGAGGCGCACGTTATCTTTCTAGGGTTAACGGCGATTCCCTCACAGAGCTTATAAGCACTGATGGTCTTGTTTGAATGGTAAATATAATACCTTAACATCGACAACATCGACGCTAGATGATGCTATGTCGTTGGCTTGCACTTTCCGTTAAATTCGAGTCAAGGAGAAACCGCATTAGTGGGATGCAAATCTCGGTACTATTAGGAAATGAACTAGACTCCGTTTTAATCTATCCAAAAACTTCCGTGAGACGACTGATTGCGATGGCAATGAACTGTCTCTCACAAAATACAAAACCCCAGTGAGGAAAGTGCAAAGACGTTTCTGAAAACTGTTCTATGATAGCATTGAATAGTCATCAGAAACCTCAGGGTTTCGAAAAATCCTCTCCAAAAGCCCTTTAACGCCTAGCTCATATATTCCACATATATCTAGACGGCCAATGAACCACCTATAGCAAGGTTTTAAAAACACTTCCTCTCCACCTTATTATAGTAACTACAGAAAAGATGCTTTGGGCTATGCGCGGGTCTAAGCCCATCAAGTGCCCAGAACCTGTGGGAATCATGTCGAGCTGCTTAAGTCTGGTCTACATTCACAAACTGTAGACCGAGGTTGAACTCGTCTTCATACCTAAGGCAGGAAAAAGCTCGCATGTGGAAACAAAGCATCTTCGACTTATCATCTTCTTGTCTTTTCTACTAAAAACGCTAGAAATGCTGATTGATATCCACATGCGTCGGAGTATTAGTTCAACTATGCTCTCTGTGCCCCAACATGCGTACTGCAAATGCAAATCTGTCGAGACAGCCTTCTCTGAGTTCTCTGAGTATTAAGGAACACACCATGGTGGCTTTTCTTAGCACTGAGGGAGCTTTCAACACACACTCAGGTCAGCTTTGACCCATTGTGATACCCATGGGGGAAGAAGTAATCTCTTACCCAATGAAACTAAAAATTTTAACTCAGTCACTTACTTCATTTCCGCATACAAACCACCCTGATGATTTGATGAAGTTCAGCATCTGTCCTGTCGAAGCGCTGGAGAGCTCCTCGAGATCTTGGAAGAAATATTTACCAAGGAACTTTTTCCTGGAGTGTTGAAGAAGAACAAACTTGTTTTACTTCTAGTGCTTTTTCTGTAACATTAGTTATACGATGCAGTTGGTCTATTGTCGAGTGATTATTTCTAAACCCTAATTGATGGATAGCAATAAGCCTCCTTTGCTCTATGATTCTGTCTAGTTTTTTAAGAAGCAGTTTCTCGAAAAGTTTTGATAATACCGGTAAAAGTGAGATTGGCCTATATGAGAAAACTTCCGATAGAGGCTTGTGTGGGTATAACAATCATTTCTGCTATCTTACAGTGATTTGGAACATATCTATGTTTAATCTTGTAGGTCTGAAAGCGAAAACTTAGCTCCTATTTTTAGATTAGTTATTAGATTAGATTCGATTTTTATGTGTATACTTCAAAATTGATTACAAAAAAAGGTTGACAAAAATCAGTATGCATGCATTGCCGTCTGCCTGATTAACAATATAATCAAATACCTACGTATGCACATAATTTTCCAAAACTCATTTAATATTAATAATTAAAAATTTCGAGTCAATATTCTATAGAAATATTATAGTGCAATTCTGCAATACCGAAATAACTTCAGAACATTAACATCGTTGAGGAGTGTTATGACTTGATTCTTCGACAGGGCACCGCTTCCTGTTTTCTTATTTCCCGCAAAACTGGACACTTGCCAATGAAATGCAGAGTATCATCATCATCAACGCAAACGCAACCGAATATCTTGCGAATAATGTTTTTCTCGAAGCGAAATAGGATGTCTTCATCCCCTTTCAATTAATTAAATCTTCTCCCCCACATACCGTCAACCTAGATGGGACCACAGGTCGCGCGAAAAATGGTTCTCTCCATTCCAAGTCTAAGACGAATTAATAAAGAAGCCCTTAGAAAACTGTAACCACAGAAAATTCAAAGCACACCGATAGCAAAGATAGCACACAAATTTTGCAATGAGTCCAAAAAAACTTCGGAACCACAAAAGAGTGTATTATTTTGGCAAGTTTGAAATATCAGATAAGTACATGGCGACCATGGATACATATACCATATACTTCTTCAAAAGTGATAGTAATAGGGCATTCTTAATTTGGCTATTAATTAATAAAAATAGAAAAACTACACTTTATTTGTTTAAAATATTATATTCTTTCAGATATATATGTACTTATTCCACTTTCTGAGCTTAGCACATACAAGCATTTATTGACTCTATTTTCTAAAGGAAATTTTTAAGTAATAACGAGAAGATTGATGCACCCTTAAAACAGATCAATTTACTTGACTATGGTTTCTCTGGACATTTTCTATTAATTTGCTAAAAGTTAATGCACACCAGCGTACAATGTTTTATAGCAGTCATCGATTTTGTTCGTGTTTAATTAGTGGTGTCAATTTCGTTCTATTAATTTAGTGTCAGTATCGATAAAAATCGATTTGTGCATGTTTGTGCTACTTTGATTTCAAGTAGCATTTAACTATTAATTCATTCAATCAATAACAAGAAATTCGAACTCGTAATCCAATCGTCTAACTTAATTACTTTTGCAAAATGTAGAATGGCAAAAATAATCCGTTGATGTTAAGCAGATACTTTTGATAAGTTAAAAGGTAGTTGCAGATTCTTTTACTCAAGTTTCTAACTGAGTAAATTAAATGGTAAGTTTATAGCGAGTTGCTAAGTTTAGTGTTGGAGGGACGTCACTAGATACATATATGTAAGTATCTATAAAAAAAAACACTGAGGGGAGTTTTTTAGCGAGAAAACTCCTACACTATAGTCTATAGTAAAATAAATTACAATCATATCAATAACCGTGGCCACAAAATGTCATATCGATTGGACTCACCTCGTCTTTGAAAAAAAAAAAATTAACTAACCATCTTATTCCGATTACAATTTCCCCCCGACGTTTTCGTAAATAAATTATTCACCATCCGTCATCAGTCAGAAATAATGTATGTGTAAATTCCTGGCACCCATGGACGACTCATCCTGCCACCCCCTCCCTATCTGCTCAATGCGTCCCATTATTTATACATCAAATATTATGTCATTTGGTATTGGAGCAGCTCGTCGCCTGTCATTTGGAAACACTTGTGCTGTGCCACCACAACACACAAAAGAACCCATCAGCCAGCAACCAGTGCACTTATGTAAGCGTTATAGGAAAACTTCAAAGCCTTCATATAGCTAGCAATCCCTCTTTCCATCTTGAGCTATATTGCCTTACAAACGATGTGATGATGATCATATAGCCGTAATACTCATCCTTCTGCACTTGTACAGACCAACAAGGGGATGTGGAAAATCCTTATCATATACGTATCTCCATTGGCATAACTGAAGTTTGTCGTTGTAGCTTACAGGCATCTCTGTCATATTATGTGCACATTCAGTGTTATTGACATTGGAACCTCATGACCAGTATTCAGAATGTCACGCAAGTACGCCATAATTGATGAACGTAGACGTGTTTTTCATAGGGCTGTTCATGATGTCGAGACACTGAATAGTTGATAGTAGCAGATTGTCAGAGTTTTTTTTTTTTTTTCAAACTACATGTTGAATAAGTCAATTATGGCTATGAAAATAAATTCGAGGTCGTTCTATAAAATTTGATTGGTCATGCCATTAATTCTTCAATATAGCTTCGGTTTGATGATTCTTATTAGTGGAACAAACTAAACTGACAGCTCCGCTAAGAGTCTAGACGTGAAAAAACAAAAAGTTAAAGTTCGCTTGATCGTATGATACCCTATCCCTTACCGCTTAGCCCAGCATTATATAAATAGGTGTACGGTTGTGTAATTAAACTTCATGCTGTTCATCGAATTCGCAGAAATTGTGTGTGAAATTCATTTTTTCTGTGGGAAATTTCATCATCCCAGCTCAACATTTAGCGCTCGAAAATTGGTGATACACGGACGAGTGGACAAACGCACTGGGTTAATAATATAATAAACTCGGCTGTTGGTACTAACCCTTTATATTATACTAACTGTAACATGCTCGCCTTACTTCGCCCACATTTTAGGTGACGTTTATTTACTTATTTTTTTTTAAATATAATTGCGAACTGAATACAGTTCTAAAAATGTGTAAACTTAATTATACAATAACTTCCTCAGCGGGAATCCCCCACCACAACACACAGCACATAACCCTTCAAGCAGGTATCAGAGAAAAGGAAACCGAAGAACAGAAAACACGAAGAGACTCTTGGCGCGACTTTTTAAACTATTATATTATACCTTCCCAAATTCTCAAAAACAAAATCTTCGAGGGCTAAAAGGAATTCACCCTTTTCTCCGCAAAATTCGCACGAATTTTTTAACTATTACCTTCTCAAATTCTCAAAAACAAGTCTTCAGTCAGTCTTTAAAATACATTTAAGACAACACGTATTATACATCATTAAATAAGAATTTATATTACTGCTATTTTGTACTGTTTTGAAGTTTATATTATTTGAATTATTGTCATGCTGTGTTGTAAACTATTTCTCACATTAATTCATTTATTGTTCGCATTTGCTCAGAATAAAAAGATTTGAAACTACTGTAGCTTAAAAACTTTTCGGAATGTTGCATGGATCTTTCCATTTTAGAAAGCGACATAAGGCCAAGTGTTAGAATTGGCCTTATGTCGATCAAATTTTTAAAATTTGGCCTGGTGTCACTTGGTCTTATGTTACAGCTCCTCCAATAGTGTGACACGACAATGCTCGACCACACGTTGCAAAACTGACGCTGCAAAAGTTAAACCGACGGGGTAACGAAACAATACCGCACCCACCATACTCACCAGACTAGAGAAGAGCAAAAAATTGCAACCTGCTAATCATTCACTGCTAATGAAAATTGCTAATGATAATAATAATTTGGCTGGCTTCTATTCACGAATCACAATTTCATTTTTCATGCACCACACACAGATATGTGTAGAAGACGCCTGCCTGGCTACTGGTGGAACGACGAGATCAGGGTACTTAGAGCAGAGTGTCTACGGGCAAGACGCAAAGTACAAAGATCGCGAAACACACCCAACTTTCAGGAGTACCTATCGTCCTTTAAGCTGGCGCGAAAACAGTTAAGCAGAGTTATCAAGGAGAGCAAAGCAAGATGTTTCAGGCAGCTCTGCGATGAAGCTAACGTAGACCCTTGGGGCACGGCGTATAGGATGGTGATGAGAAAGCTTAAGGGCGGCAACTCCCCGCAGATAACATGCCCGATAACGCTGAAGTCAATAGTAGAACATCTTTTCCAAAGAGAGCATCTACTATGTGCGCAATCACCAGAGAAAACTTTACAGAAGTAATTCCAGTGATTACAACAGAGGAATTGACAATCGCATCCAGAAAGATAGGTGACAACAAGACGCCTGGACCTGACGGCATCCCTAACAAAGCAGTGAAAGCCGCTGTTCAAAAAAGGCCAGACATCTTTATTACAACAATGCAAAAGTGCCTAGAAGAAGGAATTTTCCCTAAGCAATGGAAACTGCAACACCTTGTTTTATTGCCAAAAAGGAAACAAACCCCCAGGAGACCCATCGTCGTATCGCCCGATATGCCTACTGGACACAATGGGAAAGATCCTGGAGCGAATCATTTACAACAGATTGCTCACAATGGCGGAAGAGAAAGGGGCTTTGTCCAACCAGCAATTCGGATTCCGAAAGTCTCGCTCAACAATTGACGCCATTAAAACTGTAGTTAATATAGCAGCGGAAGTAATTGAAGGTGAAAGATGGCGATACGGCACCAAGGAATACTGCGCAGTAGTGACGCTAGATGTCAAAAACGCGTTTAATTCGGCAGACTGGCCCACTATAAGAAGATCTCTTGCTAGGATGGATACACCATCTTACTTGCTGCAGATAATGGCGAGCTACTTTACCAACAGGAAACTGAGGTATGATACCGACGAAGGAGTGAAGTACTACGATGTTACAGCTGGGGTCCCGCAAGGATCGGTGCTGGGCCTATTACTATGGAACATAATGTACGACGGAGTTTTACGACTACCACTGCCACCTAAAGTGAATATAATTGGATTTGCTGACGACATCGCTGTTGTTACCGTAGCAAAACAAATCTGTGAAGTAGAATCAGCTACAAATGTGGCAATCAGTCAAATCAAAAGCTGGCTAGGATCCGCCGGTTTAGAATTAGCTAACCACAAAACTGAAGCTGTTCTAATAACCAGTCGGAAATCTGTGGAATATATGAATGTACAGGTTGGAACCCAAATCATCAGATCCAAAGAAGCAATCAAATACTTAGGAGTAATGCTCGACAATAGACTGCGGTTTAAACAGCATGTTGATTATTCGAGCAAAAAAGCGTCACGACTTCAGGCAGCACTCTCAAGGATAATGCCCAACATTGGAGGACCTGGATACGCTAGGAGGATCCTACTATCCAGAGTTGTCAGCTCAGTCCTTCTTTATGCGGCTCCGGTTTGGGCGGGGGCTCTCGCGACCAAAGAAACAAGGAGGAAACTTACATCAGCCTACAGACTCTGCGCTATAAGGACCATCAGTGGTTTTAGAACTATCTCTGACGAAGCAGCCTTTGTCATAGCAGGAATGGTTACTATCGACATCTTCACGAACGAGATGCAGAGAATCTACAATCGGAGAGGCTCGAGCCATCAAGAAGCTAGCGAAAGAAGAAGAGTTATAGAAGAAGAAAAAGCAGCTTCAAGAGCTGTGTGGCAAGATCGATGGGATAATGCGGTTAAAGGCAGATGGACCTATAAATTAATCCCCACCATCGACATTTGGATAAACCGAGCACATGGGAACTGCACCTACCACCTCACGCTGTTCCTGTCTGGCCATGGAGGTTATCGCAAATATCTTTACCGGTTTGGACACGATAGCTCTCCGTTGTGTCCAGAATGTCCAGACCAGGAGGAAGATACGGAGCATGCAGTCGTCTACTGTAGGCGATTTGAAAACTGGAGAAACGAACTTCCCAGTCTTCCCAGATCATATCGTACAATCTGAGGAAAAATGGATGGAAATTTGCGCGTTTATTACGCACGTGCAAATGCAGCTTCGAATTCAAGAAAGAATACGTCGAGAAGCAGAAAGTACAGCATAAATTGCTAACCAGCCCCGCGAAGTAATACCTAACGGCAGTCCCGCGGGGAGAGTGGTTGAAGTGTGTAGGGTGTGTGTTTAGTACGTAGGCTTATTCCTGAAATCGATTACTCAGGTTTGCGAATCGTGCATGCTAGTAGCACTCGGGCTATTAGTATCTATGAAGATTACACATCCCTGGCGCAACCTAAAAAAAAAAAAAAATAAAAACACAGATGTGTGTTTGTCTCATACGAAAAACGTGTAGAAGAAGAGGTAGAACAAAATTATAAAAATAAACTACCCTTATTGCACATTATCTGCAGAACGTCTCACCCAATTTTCTTTTCAAACATGTGACATTGTGTGTGCGAAGCTTTTTATGATACGCCAACAAGTACCAAACCAACTAATAAGGTTGCATATCGCAGTCGCAGTTGGCTTGGAAGTTTGGTTGGTTTGTATATAGAAGGTTATACTTGCGTTGCTATTGCTGCTATCGCAGTTACAGCTGGCTTGTAACTTGGTTACTTAGTTGCTATACAGCAGCACAGGGGTTATATTTGCTAAATTGCTATTGTTCTTATTGCGTTGTGAATGCGATTACTTAGTTGGAGCTCCAGTACCAGTACAATGAATTTAAAGAAGCGCATTTTGAAATTAAGCATCCTACTGTGTCTTTAGTTTCAGCAAGTTCATCCGAGCCAGATGTGCGAGTAAGTTTTTTTTACGAAGGGATATATGTATGTACATTGTGCATAAATATGTACATACATAGGTAGGAATTACGGAGTTGTAAGATGATTTGGGGCACTTGCATAAAATGGAAATTCGCTTATGGAAGAAAATTAAATTTTGTCTGGCTTAGACAAAATAGCCGGACAGGTGTCACTTTATGACTCCATTTGAATACGCATTAGCAGTTTACATTCACAGTGAATAAAAAATTGCATTCGATGTAAACATGCTTACCTACATTTACTGCTTTTGAGAAGCTACTGCTCCAAATCTCAACGTCTTAACTTAAATTTTAAAACCCAAACGCAGGTGACATAGAGGCAGACAGATAGTCGGACAAAGTGTAGGGCGGACTAGTGGTGTGCTCTGAATTATAGTGTCAGTCCTCTGGGGTATGATTTCTTAACCCAAAACGCGAAAAAATTGTAGGATAAGACAGAATGTCTGTCTATCAGCATAGCACATATTGTAAAAAATAAATTCGGAGCAAACAATCCACGTAAGGCCTACCTTCTTGCAGCCATACGCTTAGTGCGCACTATATTTTTGCACGAAGTGAAGAGACCTACAGTTTTATGCCATTTCCAAAGAGGGGTGTAGGCGAGGACCCCTGCTGATAGCTCGATAATTCCTCGAAGAAAAAAGATATATTTTCGGTGAGTGAATAACTGTCCTTTATTTTCGCTTTCAGACAACATCTTATCTCGTTGAAGGTTGATTCAAGAAGAAGTTAACAGAGTTAGCAAAATGGCTGAGTGGGTTCCGCCTCATCAAATATAGGTACAGAAAAGACCTCTAGATTCTCAATATTGAAATAACTGCTAGAAAATACCAACTAGATATTATATTACATTTAGACCTAGGCAATAGCCGCGTTTTTTTTTAAACCTAGCCAGCCAGTAGTTGCTAGTAAAGTCAAATTTTACACATAAAATAAATACAAATACTGCCCGACTGGCTACTACTCTTGATTTAATCCCCACCCAAAAGTAATTGGCTGTGAATTTTGTGATGCCTTATTTCAGGCGGCGCAAAAACGAATGTTTTTTAGTTATTTGTTATTGCTATCACTGCGAAGTGGTTTGGTTCCTAGAGATATGTTCGTATAGAATCGGCTGGCTTTGGCTGGCTGGAAAATCGTTTAAATGAACGACTGGCTGGCTAGTTAAAAAAAAAACTAATATCTTTTTAAGAAGCTTGTGAGAGTTCCTGTTACCTATTACGAGCAGTAATAAATGGCACAGCAAATCCATCTACTCGTGTACCTATATCCATACATATATAAGCATCATATCAACTTTGAAGTTGATGAAGACGGCGTATCCTCCAGAGAAAAATGCTTACTCTCATAGAGTTAAGCAGCGTATCTCCTAGACCGTTAGTACTCGTGCAACAACAGACATGTTAGATATAACCAGTCGAAAATAGTCAAGCAAACAAAAACACGTTATCTATATCTAAATCTATCTATGTATATGTATAGGTACTTTTGTATATATACATATATTAAAACAAATTTATGTATAAATGTGTGACCTGTATTCTAAAATGCGTTTCGGCCGGAGTGGTGGTTGGGCTCATCGATAGATGGCCACCACATCCTGTCTAGACGCACTGTTTGCCCGATGCTTACCGAGTCCATATGATTCCGGAAGGCATTTTATAGTATATGCCACAAATTTCTACATTTATTTCTAAATTCGGCGCTCCACTAAACAATTTGCATATTGTCTTTCTTGTCTTTCTGTGCACGCATCACGCGGAAAGTACTTTACGGATTTAGATGAAACTTAGCATAGTGATAGATTACCACCTGAGTCAACACTTAGGATACTTTTCATTCCGGGAAATGAAAGGGTTCCCACAAGATACTTAAAATCGATCTATACATATAGTAAAAATGTAAGCTTTACGCTTACGTGTTTGAACACTCATCACGCAAAAACTACTGCTACTACTACTAGTACTACTAGCAGAAGCAGAGATCTAGCCGAAAATATCTTTTGCAAAATTCAGAATGTTATTAAATGTTTCCTAAATTATATTGAATGGGCGTCAATTAAAATGCGAGCACCGGTCAGCTAGTCTCAATATATAATGTAACGAAGATTTATGCAATGCGAAAAATGATGGCTCCACAGAGATTATCTCAAGCCCAAGGCTTACAGATTTAAAAGTCATTAACATTCCGATGACAACAGGGGTGCTCTAGCACCCCAGGCAATTTTATTTTAATTGTAATTTTGATTTGGCTTCATTTCTATTTCTGCCGTTCTATGTATTTGTCATCTAATATCTCGGGTGTCAGTTGCTGATGAGCAGTCCCCGCGATAGGCTGTAGTTTTTGCTTGCGAGGGCTTACGGTATGCACTGGGGTTGTATAGCACCCCATGTTGTTTTCCTGGCTGGAGTGTTCTACCACCCCTGTTGTTGTCTATGTATATTTTAAATGTTTTGTTATCGGAAGGTTAAACGACCAGGAATTTTGGCGAGAGCTCTGAATGTTATATGCAAATATCTCTGAATAAGAATTTTTAAGTTAGGGGTTCTCCATACCCGTATAAGTCACAAACGAACTGTTAATTCGAAGACTTCACTCACAGAGCATACATAAGCATGCGAAGCAAACGGCTATATCATCCATACTATCCGATGCACTACTGACACTTTATTGATTGCCCATGTGAGGTGGTACTTTTAATCAGTAATCAAATCACATGTCCAACTCAAAACATTCCAATTACTTACGCTTTGGTGCGCTATCAAGAAGCCTCTGTTCATTTATCGATTTCCATCCTAAATGCAGGTGCACAGCACAGCGTCACTTTGATAATTTCGCCTTCCTAGCGTGGTACCATATTGCATTTGAACAAAATACCCGCATGAGTATTGGCAGTCAACTCATACGAAATCCTTTCTAGCAACAAGTGTGCAAAAGTGTGCTGTTCACCTATGAGATACGGGTAAAACAAAAGGACTTGAGTGGAAGGTCATTAAGAACATTATTGCTTTCTGAGAGCCAATCTCGTTTAGCATCAGTTTAAGCTGAAAACAGTCTTGACGGATTCTTCTGCCATCAGTCAATGGTGGTAACTCTGAGTATCATATCTCTTCCTTCCTTCAATAGGAAAATAAATTAATTAAACTGCACTGCATGTCTGTCATTTCCCTCGAAGGTCGACAATTCGCTCAAACCCACGTCACATCCTTGGAAGGTATTGCCAAGCTCAAGGTGGCACGACTCCATCAAGGACGATGTTCCAGTAAATCTCACCCAACTGGCATTTTTTTTTGTATACGTTCCCATGCCTCCGCCCCGGAACAAGGTCCCTTAAATGGAAACCATTTTCATTCAATTCTCTCTTCTCCTCACATTTTCACATTTCGAATTGAATTGAGAAAGGACGACGAAAAAAAAAGCAAAAAAAGGAGAAAATGAAAAACATTTTTCTTTTTGTTTTATGTAATTAACATTTCAGAATTCACATGGAATTCAGGACTTTACCAGAGAACTGCCACACCACCATAGTGCGGCTCCATTATGTTGTGCGTTTTGGGTTGTGTCGGCAGCGGCAAGGGAGGGTGAGTGCATTTGTGAGACAAGCATTTTTTGCGTTCATTTGAAATGTGTGCGGCAGGGATGAAGGCGAATGGAATTTTCTGACGCTTTTTTCATCGTTTCAGGCTAGGCGAAGAGGAATTTCAATTCAATGCTACTGCTGATGCACAACATTACTAGAGTGGAGAGGAGAGCGGTGGTTGTAGTAATACTCTATGAAAAATTCATACGCGAAATAGAGGAAAATAACAATAAACAAAAATGTATCTGGGAGAAAATGTTACCTACATTTTTCCTGCTGCTATTGCTGTTGCTGATGTTGTCATCACTCGTTTTGTTGTTCGGTTTTGAAAGGACGCGACGCACGGTTGGAAGTATGGCAAACATTTCGTCTGAGAATTTATAGTTTATTGCGGTGAAACGCAGGAGCCTTGAAAAAAAATCCAATTTTCCACAATCTGCGCCTCAATGGAATCAGCGTAGATAAATTAAAGTTGACGCCGCCGTTTTAACAGTTTGCATTTGCAGGAGTTCACCCACTCATCTGTAGGGGTGTATAGTAAGTACATGGTTGGAAAGATTTGCGGATTGTGGGGAATTTTGTTTTCTTTCAGAAAACTATTAAAAAAAGAATCGTAAATGCTTTTCAATTCAGTTGCAGAACAGAGCGGGGGAAAAGGACATGTGTTGTGTAAAAACGCGCATTCTTCTGCATTTGAAAACAAACGGAAACTTAATTTCTCAGTTGTTTGGGTGCAGTAAAACTGATGTTTTAATTAGAACCATTTGGTGTTGAATGTTATCAGTGACTATACAGAGAAGAGTTTAGTACGAATAGTGTGGGTAATGCTGATATAAAAAATAAAATAATGGTAAATGCCTTCTGCGTTTCTGTATTTTGATGTAGTTAAATATATTTATAGTCTTGATTCCGCTTCAGCAGTTCTATGACATGATTGCCTATACTGATCCCACTCAGTATTCCAAATGGGTAGACAGGTAGGTAAATGGATTGCTAATAGGTACATAATGCATTTTGCAGCGGACTGTTTATTCGAGGTTTAAAGTGTGACCAAGTCGCTGGCTTGTGGGACTTTGGTCTCTATAGGCTCTGTTTTCGCATGAAGTTGCTTATCTAACATTCGGTTACGCCGGAAAATTCTTAAGGTGATGCAAAGTCATCTATTTGTTAAAGTCTGGGAGCTTACGATTGACTTACCTTATAGGTACACTTCATTTGCACCGTAATAGGTATACCTACTGACTAAACATTTAAGCTAAAAAGCGGCGAAACGATCGGATAGGTTAAAAATACTTCAGCCCACATTCAGTTCAGCGCTTATGTCCTATATGACAAAACTTTCTGCTGTCCGGGCTTTCTTGAAAAGTGGAATGTATAAGACTGAGTTTTTTGATTTGGCCCCGTATTGATTACTGTGTCTAGGTGATTTAGATAAAACGTCATCATAAGTTGCGCTGGCTTTCTTTCTGCATACGAAACATCACTTATAATGAACTAGAGGGAGGTACAGTGACATTGTGCAACCTTGACTTGTACTACTTATGGACTTCCGACGCATTTTCTTGATACAATGCATGGCACGTAGAACGCCAGTTGCTAGTTCAATTTCAGCTGGCGCTTTCAAAAACCTTCTCTTATCGATGAGCTTAGACGAACAAGAGATCTGTTCTCGACCCATTTTTCTGTGATGATGCACAAGTCTATGCAAGACGATCCTGAGTGAAGCCTAAACTAAACAACTTTTTTTTCTAATTCGATGTGGAATTATTTTAACTATCATTTTATCCTCTCGGACGAGGCGAACCCCACATGCGGATCAGTAGAAATGCGGTGAAGTGGGAGGGTTGTGATCCCTTGTTTTCGGATCATGGCCTCGCTGATAAAAGGAAGAAGAAGAAGAAGAAGAATTTTATCCTCTCGGACAGACAGGCAGCACGTATGGCTCTCAAATCGTACACGGTAGAATAAAAACTTGTATGGGACTGTCTAAACCAGGGGTCGGCAAGTAATTTTAAGTGGGGTCCAGATACGGTTGCAAACTTTTATCGAGGTCCAGAAAAAAAAACTCATAATGTTTTGTATTTTTTTTTTATCTTGCTTCATTTAAGTAACTGTAGAAAACACAATAGGTAAAATTAATGAGAGAAATTACAACGACGGTCTTGGGCCAGTTTTTCAAAATTTGGCTCACGCGGGGAACAGCAAATGCGAAGAGTGTCGTCAAGGTGGGCGTCTGATAATCTCGAACGATATTTGTTCTCCAAAAAATTCATTTTTGAGAACGACGATTCGCATATACCTATATGTTGAGCCAAACATAGTAGTAAAGTTGATAGCTAGTTACTTGCAATTTTGATATTTTTCTGAAACATGTTTACCCCAAAATTCTTCAGTGGATGCAGTTTTATACTTTTGCAAGGAAATAACTTCTTGCAGGTCAATTAATTCCATTTGCAGTGAAACCTTTGAAATGCCGAATAACTTCGCAGCCACGTCAGTCCATTCTGCTACTTCAGCGACTTCATAAGGTACTTTAAGGAATTGAAATAGCTTCCCAATCTCTGTAAAGTCTTGGAATCTTACAGCAAATTCGTTTTTAAGATCGGATATAATCTTTAAAAAAACACTGTATTTCATTTCATGCATCAAATGAAAGCATCGATACTCCGTTAAACATCGGTGCATCGGATTGACACACATTTATTTACATAAAATGTTGTATTAAATATCAACTGTATTGTTTGGTGAAGGTATGGGTGTTGAATGTATGAATCGTCGGCTAGTTATAAAAAATATATGTAATTGAATTGAATAGGTAGTCGGCATATTTAAAAATATTTGAAGGTCCAAGGTTTAACCTTCCGCTGTCAGGAAACGAACCGCGGTACGCCTGTTGCTGGCCACTGGTCTAAACCTACTCGAAGATCTCGCATTGAAAAACACAGTCACTGTGGCCTGGATAACAGGACACGAAGGCTTCGAGGGCAACGAACGGGCGAACTGCTTAGCGAGAAGAGCCACTAGTCGCCCACTAGTCGGTCCTGAACCCTATTTTGGAGTAACACGGAGTAGCGTAAACATAAAAATAAAGAAATGGGAAGATGATCATCATGCAGAGTACTGGGCCAAACTCAAGGGCCTAAGACAGGCAAAGAAGTTCATTAATCTCAACTGCTGCAAAGCTAAAAAGCTACTCGAGCTTAGGAAAGCAGACTTAAGAACCTTAACAGGCTACTCGACTGTTCATTGCCCGCTCAGGTACCATCTGCACAAGATAGGAGTAGCAGATACAGACGAATGTCGGCTATGTGGAGAGCAAAAAGAGAAGCCAGAACATGTTCTTTGTGAATGCCCTATGGCCGCAAGAAAAAGACTTCTCCATATCGGAAGGGCTTTATTGAGTCCCTCTGACTTCTGGAATATTGAGCCTGGAGCTTTGTTGAGGTTTATCAAGAGCCTTAACCAAGCTCTCAGCTAAACACCGGGCTGGCACAATAGATCTTATAGGTCGCAGTGCGTACAAGGCCTTAGTAAAGTAAGGTAACTATCATTTTCAAAACCGCAGGATGAATTCAAATAATATACTGCGTCAGGTTACATTCCTCCACTTATCTGAAAAACATTTAGCTTATAACGTACTCTTTGCGAGGTAATGCAGTAGGTTTTGAGTGCTCTGATAGCGGCTGCGTATTTGCGTGTTTGCGGCTACGGGTAGCTCATTCACGTTTGGGGTCATATCGTGGCACTATCATTGAAATGAGGAGCGGAATGCGGCATCTACGCTCTTTCCTGGAACTGCTTTCAGTTTTTTTCTGATATTTTACCTGCTGTGTAGGCAAATCGCACTTACTCGACATCTTAGAACGGATGCAGTAAGTATGAAACTACCATTATATGGCCGCCGTTCATCTAAAATGCAACTGATAAGTCGCAGAATTCCCCGTGCAGGGACGGGTTAAGAATATCACTGCAGCGCCCCCCAACAACTAGCGCTTGTCGTAAAAGGCGACTAAGGGGACAAATCAGATCTAGGCAATATAACACCCAAGTGAGCCTAGCGACACATGTACTACCTTAAAAACCCCTCCCACAAGTGTGCATGCGAGTCCGTGGGTTGACACGACTGGAGATCACCGGTGTCATAGAAGAAAGATCAAACAATACTAAAACAGGAGCATGCACATGTCAAACAACAAACACCATCGCAATATTGCAAAACTGTATCATTATGGTAATCCGTGCTAAAAGGAAAGCCACTACCCCGCCAGGCACTACCACTGCTGTGCATGGTACTGATCCTGGACCGAGCAGAAATGTTCGGGTCAGATCTATACGGATTCCGGGGGCTAGCAAAATAATGAAACAATTTGGAAGAAATTTGAGAGTCGCGAGTTAGAATGTTGGAAGCATGACCGGTCGAAGTTACGAGCTGGAAGAGATGATGAATAGAAGGCGGGTGGATATCTTGTGTGTCCAAGAGACGAAATGGAAAAACATCGGAAATCGGGCGGGTTTCTTGGACGTTAGGACGAAAGATTACAAGAGGTTCTACTACGGAACGGAAAAGGCTAAGAACGGAATCGGTATTATCCTTGCGGAAGAGCTACTTGGTAACGTTTTGAGCATTTCGAACTCCAGCGGCCATTTGATGTCTCTCAAACTAGTAATACAAGGAGAGGTGTGGAATATTATCAGTGCATATGCTACCCAAAATGGGTGGCATCAGGGAGATAAAGATGCATTTGGGTAGATTTCCACAATCTTCTTAAGAACATCGCAAAGGAAGAGTTTCTGTTTGTTGGAGGAGATTTGAATGGACATGTCGGGAAGTCAAACGAAGACTATGAAGACTGCCATGGAAGAGTAGGATATGGCACCTGGTGAAGACATCCTAAGCATGTACAAATCACACGGTCTTATCGTGTTAAATACCATGTTCATCAAACAAAGCCGACACCTGATCACTTACAGCAGTGGTGGAGATGAAACTCAGATTGACTACCATTTGGTAGGCAGTTTCATGAAGCCTCGGGTCAAAGATTGTAAAGTGATCCTGGAAGAGGCAAGCGCTCGGCAACACCGTCTCCTGCTAACAGAAATTTCTATGAAAACACCAAAGGAAAGCAAACAAACAGGGGTCTCTGAGAAAATCAAGTGGTACAATCTGGACAAAAAAAGGCGAGGCTTTTGTCTTCGTAATGAAAAATTAACCTCTCTCAAACCATCAACGGAGCTGAGGATGAAGAGTGCAGAGCACAAAATATGTGGGATTCTCTACAGCGAACTTGCTTAAAGAAGGCCAACTCACTGCTAGGAGTTTCAAAAGACCACCATCAACACGCCAAAGAAACATGGTGGTGGAGTGATGAAGTTAAGAAGCTGATAAATGAGAAGAAAGCGGCTTTCAAAGCTTGGTCAAAGTGCCCCTCCAATAAAAGTGATGAAAAAGCTCGGCTCGAAGTGGAATACAGATGTTGCAAGAAAAGAGCGAAGGAAAAGTGGGCCCAGCTTCAAGCAGAGAGAACGGAGGGCCTGTATCGGGAGCGGAAGAAAATATCTTCCCCGGTTGCTGATGCAAACCAGGCTATCCAGGAGCTGCGAAGAGACACTATGAACAAGAGCGCAACCATCTTCAAAATAGCCGCCCAAAGAAGGAGGAATGCTCAGGAGATTCGTTCGCCAAAGTTCATTAACAATGCTCATGGCCAGCTTCTTGTGGATGACGAGAAAATTCTGCAGAGGTGGCGGCAGTATTGTGAAGAGCTTTTAAACGAACAGTTTCCCCGGCTACACTTTCCAAGAGCCACCCCTAACTGTGAAGAAATACCCGACATTACAGTCGGAGAAGTTAACGAGGCGGTCAAATACTCCAAAAAACGAAAAGCGGTTGGGCCAGACGAGATGCCCTCTGAGTTCTGGAAAAAGATGAGAGACGTCGGGTTCAGATGGCTCGGAAATTTCATCTCCAAATTTGTGAGAGGTGACCGAATGCCGAATCAATGCAAGGAAAGTTACCTTCTCCCTGTATACAAAGGGAAGGGTGATACGCGAAACTGTGATAACTACCGTTCGTTCAAGCTGCTGTCACACACCATGAAGATCGTTGAGCGGGTATTAGGTGGCCGACTGCGAAAAATAATACGGCTATCTGATGATCAGGGCAGGTTTGTCTCGGGTAAATCAAGCACAGATGCAATCCAAAGTATAAGGATAATAATGGAAAAACATCGTGATTCCTTGAAGGATTTGCATATTGTATTGGTTGACTTTGAAAAGGAATTCGACGGACAACCACGAGATCTGATATGGGTGGCGCTAAGATATCAAGGGGTTCCAGAAACCTATGTACAGATGATCATGAACATGTACGAAGGAGCAAAGGCAAGAGTAAGATGCCCTGCTGGAGTAACCGAAGAGTTCCCAATCAAAGTCGGGGTGTACCAGGGAAGCGTCTTAAGTCCTTTGCTCTTTATTACAGTCCTTGATTATCTGCTTGAAGGTAAAGTGATGGACCCCAAGGTGCATCAGTTATTCTTTGCTGACGATGATCAATAACAAAGCAACTTGTGATGACGACATCAATCATCGCGTAAGCGTAGGGTGGATGAAGTGACGAGAAAATTCCACTATCTTCTGTGACAGAAAAATGCCACCTAAGTTGAAAGGAAGGCTCTACACCGCAGTTGTGCGTCCAGCGCTCAAATACGGTTCACAATGTTGGACGATGTACAAAACGTATGAGAGTAAATTAACGGCAGCTAAGATGAAGATGCTTCGCATGACAGAAGGAGTAACAAAGCTTGATCGAATAAGAAGTTTGAGGCTCCGTGGAAGCTTTCACATCAAGGAAACCATCGTACAAAAAATAGAGCGCGACCGGCTCAGCTGGTATTGCCACGTTCGAAGAAGAGATCATTTGAACCCCGTTAAAAAGGCAATATCAATGCACGTTCCAAAGACATCGCGATGTAGGAAAGGCAGGCCTATAAACACTTGGATCAGACAAATGCGACGACACCGACATTTCATTGGCCTCAGAAACCGAGTGATTCAAAATCGGCAGGCCTGAGGATATTTTCTGAGGTCAAATAGGCGAACTCCACAGGCAGATCAGTAGAAATGCGGTGAAGTGGGAGGGTTATGATCCCTTGTTTTCAGACCATAACCTCACTGATAAAAGGAAGAAGAAGAAGAAGATAAGTCGCCGACTATACCCAAGATGGTTGCCGAAGAATGTGTAGCAGCACTACCATTAACCAGTAACAGCATTACTAATGTACTCGTATCGGCACTGCAATTAACCAGAAATAGCAACTCGTAAACTTAAATACAGGGTGTCCTAGTTAAGCAGTATAATCCTTTAAGAGAAGATACCTGAAGCTTCGCCAAACAAAAAATGATATGGCAGGGGGGGGGGGGGGGTCTATTCTCACCACATTTCAAGTTATAGCTCATCAAAGCGGGTGACCTCTTATTTGGAGGTGTAACTACTTTAAACGCTATAGCTTCTAAACTATTATAGGTACAAATATACATTTTGGAAAGACAATTTAGTAGCGCATGCAAATAGCAACATAAAGATTAACTAGCTTCCTCTCTTTTTTTTTCCCCAAGGAAGAACTAAAAATGCTTTACAATAATTTCAAAACTAATTCTCATCTTCCTTGTTTCGTTTATCCTAAAACGTTTTCTGACAAAGCTGTTCATCTGAGTCAGAAGGTTATTAGGAAGACGCGAAGGCATCAATTTAGGAAGGTCTACAGAATGCGGAATCCGGTTAAGATTGCAATTCAGGTTTTGAATTCGGGTTAATGAGAAAAAAATTGGTACAACCCAAACCGCATATGGACTTTCACTGGGAGATGCAATCAGCGTTGCCACTTCTTCCATTGCAAATGTAGCGTACTGACAATAAAAATGTAGCCTTTTCAAAGAAAATGTAGCAAAATAGAAATTTTTGTAGATTTTCTTTATTTTGACGTTATAACTTATAGCATTCAGTTTCAACAATACAAAATATTATAAAAAAAAAAAATTCAAAATGCGTTGGCTGTTCAGTAAATGTCCTTTCTGTTACCAAACCAACCGGAGCGATGGATACTCATGACGCCTAAGAACGCCAGGTTGCCGGAGTCTTCAAGGAAGGGGGCTCCTAGATGGCGCATTCCTTTAGGCGATAACGCTGGGCAAGTGTATAGGAGGTGAAAGATGGTTTCTTCCTCCTCCTCGTCCCTAAAGCTCCTGTAGAAGTCATTGGAGAAGAGGCAAATTCTTTTGTCATGTTGGTCTATAAGACAGTGTCCAGTGAGGACACCGACAACGCAGCTGATTTGTGCTGGCCTTAGCTTGACCAACTAGGCAATACGTTTTTGGTCTGGCGTAGGCCAGATCTGTCTCGAAATCTGACACGTTGTGCCATTTACCCATCTGTGGTTGGTCTTGCTAATAGCGCTCAGTTTTAGTAGATGCTTACATGTAGCGAGGGGCATATCTGAGGCTTCCCTATCAGGCAATCCTTAAAGTTGTGCCCTGTCTGGAGAGCCCGTCCGCCCTCCAGTTTCCCGGAATGCCCCTGTGACCCGGCTCCCAACATCGGTGAATGTTGAACTGATCGGTCATCTCTGCAAGAGGTAAACGGCAGTTTAAGGCGGTCTTTGAAGTGAAGGAGCACAATTCCAGGGACTTGATTGCCGCTTGACTGTCATTAAAAATGCTTATATGCCTGACAGATGATACATTACACTTCAGCCAGGACAGAGCTTTCTTAATGTCTATGATTTCCGCCTGAAAAATGGAACGAGGCGGAACGAGATGCGCAGGTTGAGCTTTTCGGTCTCACAGCCATCTGTGAAGAAGTGAACTGAACTAACATCGATAGGGGAAGAGTTGTCCCATTCATACCTTCAGGCATGCTCGTATGGAAGTTTCGGTCAAATTTCAGTTTCGGTGAGGTGTCGTCCGTGTTATCTTGGATAACTTCTTCAGGGCAGTTTAGAGGAGGCCGTTCCACTAACATAGGGAAACGGAGGAATTCGATGGACTCTTTCATCTTGACTACGCTGACGATGTATGCTTACTCTCCCACAGAATTATGGACCCCCACCAAATGACGGCAGATGTGGAGAGGGAGGCAGGCGTCGTCGGGCTGAAAATTAATACGGCAAAAACTAAAATTATCGGCCTTGGAACAAACTCATCGGCTCAAATATGCATTGCTGAACAACCAGTAGACAGAGTACAGGATTTCCAGTATCTTGGGAGTATTGTCTCGACCGATGGTGGAACCGAACTGGATATAGCTAACAGGATCGCCAAAGCAAAGTCTGCGATCGGGATGTTGTCCAAAATATGGCGAAGCAATGCAATCAGTTTGAACACCAAGATAAGACTGTTCCGCTCCAACGTTGAATCCGTGCTGTTATATGGTTGCAGCACGTGGAGAGTGACCACTACTATCACCAGAAAGCTGCAAACGTTTTTTAATAGGTGCCTGCGCAATATCTTAAGGATTTTCTGACCCAATCGTATCTCTAACGAACACCTTTACGAGAGCGCGGGTCAGGAACCAATAGGCACAACCATCCAACGACGGAAGTGGCAGTGGATTGGTCACACGTTCCGTAAGGGTGACAGTTCCATAGCGAACCATGCTATGCAATGGTACCCTTTAATGGATGGCAGAAGACCTGGCGGTCCAGGGAAAACATGGCGTAGAACAGTCGAGAAGGAGGCACGGCAGTAGGGGAAAAGTTGGGGAGAACTCAGACACATTGCCAGAAACCCTACACGATGGCGCGTAGGCGTAGTAGAGGCCCTAAGACCCGCAAGGGGATACAGGACATAAAAAAAATTGCGAGCTAGATATGCTCAGCACGGTCTCCGACTTTACGCCCAAATCACTCTACTTTGATAGAAGAAGCCGACCGTCGCTTAATCCAAAAGGTATAGTGTGGTACACCGATGGATCAAAAATGGATTCAGGAGTTGGTACCGGTGTATATGAACCCAACCATAAAATTTCGGAATCACTCGGAAAGAGTCCTAGTGTTTTCCAGGCTGAGCTTTATGCTATTGAAACTTGTGCTAACATTAACCTGCACTCAGACATCAAAGGTGCCTCTATCCACATACTCACCGATAGCCAAGCGGCGCTCAAAGCACTGATCTCCCATTTGATCAGTTCTAAGCTGCTTCGACAGTTTACAAAACTTGGCCCGACACAATAAATTAAAATTGTGGTGGGTATCCTGTCATGTAGGCGTTGACGGCAACGAAACTGCAAACCTGCTAGCTAAGAAAGGCTGTTCTGAGTTGTTCACTGGACCTGAACCCTTCTTTTTTTTTTTTTATAATTTGCGCGCACTCAAAGGGTTATGAATACCTTTAACATTGAGAGAGAGAGAGAGAGAAAGATTTTGGTGTTGTGGTTCTTGAAGCTCAGTTGTTTATGCTGCAGCTATTCTCCGGGGGTGGCGTCCAGATAACTGGGGAGATTTTTGTTACTATTGTCATTGCTTCTGATTCACAGTACTTTTTTCCCGATAATCGATGTCAAGGGCAAATCATCATCAACAGAGCGAACAATTTTTCCAGCCACATGACCAAGCTACTGCCAGTGTTATGCCTTCGCAGTAGTGTTCACACAAGCTTTCGCAAATGATCGGACTGATTTTGTATATTTCATGAGAAATAAATAAATGCTTGCTGACATCAGGATTTGAACCATGAACCATTAGCGTGGCAATTGACGACGTTACCACTACACCATTGGCACCCCCATATTCTCCATATTCATATTCTGCGGAATATCTAATTCCGCCTTTAAACTGACCCTAAACATTTGGGAACGCAACATGTGCATCTCCCACTGGAATAACTCCCAGGGTCTCAGACAGGCTAAAAGAGCTGTCCAACCCTTCCAAAGACAGGCAGTTGATATCCTAAAATCACTGAAAGGGAAAATGTACAAGAGCACCATAAGGCCGGTAATGTTGTATGGCTCCGAGTGATATGCAGCACAATCAAAACACATTCAAAAGATACATACCACCGAAATAAAAATGATAAGATGAGCAATTGGTGTTACACTCCAAAACAAGATCAGAAACACATATATCATACTAGAGGAAGTCTGAAAATTACACCGATCCAGGAAAGGCTGAAAGAAACCCATCTGGTATTGCCACGTAATGAGGAGAGAGCATTGAACATAGACGAACCTCCACGAACAGGAGCAGTACTACTTGGCAACTATCACTTGGCTGGCACTATCAGAAAAGACATAAGGGAAAAAAACTTAGAAGACGTGACAACACAGGACAGGATTTCCTGTGCCTTAGGACAAGGAGGGCCCCAGATAGGGAAATGGCAATGAGAAAGAGATGAAGAGAGAGAGAGAGAGAGAAAGAGTCATAGTCCATTTCGTTCCATGCTGTTTCTTATGAAACTTCAATACTGAAATATTTCATTGATGAGCACTAAAAACAGCGGTTGTGAGAGGAAGTACCCCTGACGTACCTCATTTTATCCTTAAAACTCTTCCGACAACATTCCATTGTGCAGAATATGATACTGCCCTCATACGTAGCCATTATCATTGCTATAAAGTTTTTTGTGATTCCTCTCATGAGCGAGGCTAACTAGACAGCATCTCGATTAGAGCCTTCTTGAAGTTGATGGATGTATCCAAGTCCTCAGCTCTACGCATTCTTCCTTGATAATCTGTAAGTCGTTTGTGTGGTCTTTACAAGAGGATCTGGCGCGAAAGCCTGCAAGTTCGATGTCAAGAGAGACCTGAATGTTATTTAATTTATACTTTCCTAGCTATTGTCTTGGCTGGCGCTGTAAGAACACATATAAATATGTAGCTATCCAGTACTCACACTCCATCATCTCTCTGTATGAGGTATCTCCTAGATATGTTCCGAATTCTGCCGATGTATTTGGCGACGCTTCTATACGTAGAGTCTCTGTGTTTTTTTTTTAAATTATTAAGATGAAATATGTAAGCTGATGGGCTCCAACTTATACACTACTTAGAACTTCTATATATCTATTTACCTTTGCTTCATGATCTATTCAGTCAAATGAAAAGATTGACCCTCACCGCAAACACGGTGGTGCATTAATGACTTCTTTTAGTGCCCTCCTGTTTAGATCACCACTTCTCAGTTACCCCACAAACAATTCCTTTAATTTCAGAAACCTCTGCACTCCCTACTTCATAAATAACTCTTGCATTAGTCCAAATAACAATAATTTCACATTTACTTCCCGCCTATTTGCCATATACTCTATACTTAAGTCCGCCCTTCGAAATTACTTCAATAATAGCCGTACGATGGACTAGCATAAGCCAGAAGGGCACACGAAACACAGATACAAATTTCTTTCGTGTCCATAACCCAAAGTTGCTAAATTGCAGTATTTTATTCTCGATGTCACAGCTAATTGTTATGGCCGCACCATAAAGACCTAGCTAATTGCCACACCACATTTCAGGTTGGTTTCTTGCTCTCTTTGTGTCGTTCGAACACGAAGTTTTCGGCATAGGACGAACAGTAAGGACTCGGGCGACAGGACACAGGCGACTAAAATTATTATTAAGTTGCACAACACAGCATTCTACAGCGATTGGCACAAAGCCAACATCAACGGACCAGACCGTGTTGAATGTGTAACTTTTGATGCAATTAGCAAAGTGGTGATATAAGTTAAAGCGTTAGCACAATGTATGTGAGCGCCGCTGAGGGAGGGGGTTCCCTAAGACCGTGAAGTTCAACCGTGTTTTGGGTCAAAGTTATAGTAATTCTGAATGTCTTGCACGAAACTGGTTTTTGCTGAATTAAACCTTTTAGGTTCGCGAGGATGAGAAGCTCACGCAATTTGTATTGTTCTTTGACAATGTAAAGACAGGACACTCTGCCGTCATCTCTGGCAACCACAAATTGATAGATAATTGAATATAAATAACCAAATTACCCGTTGACATTAGCTGACATTTCAATCAGGAATCAGGTATTAATCATACATGGGAAGATTAATTATTGGAATGTTGCCTCATTTTCATTAACCGCAATTAGTAGTTTTGTTCAAGTAATGATACTAATTGGAAAATTTGAGACAATTAGGCTCTCTGGAGCTTCATTCTCACTGATGATATACCAGTATGTGTCATAAAGTCAAGGGACTACTATAAAAAGATCGAAGGAGATGAGCAAGCATCTTAAGGTAGTAGATCATTTTGCTGTCCAAAAAAGTTTGGATTGCACACAGATATATTTACTAAGGTCACCTAACTCAATGTCATCTAGTTCGCCACTTAAGGGTGGGATATAAATTGGACTGAATTCTGCGGAGAATCCACTGAGATTTTTATGAACACTTACTTCACAGGCTGCAAAGGCAAACCTCATGGTCAATTACCAGTTTCTCTCCATATTTATATGTATAAATCAGTTGGTCTAAAATGCTACTTATGCTGTAGAAAACATATTCATTCCTAAGCAGTTCCGTGGCTGGCAATAATAAGATTTTCAGGACGTATTCTTTATCCAAATCTTAAAACACTCTAACCAGAGCACTCTCAGGCGACACAGACATTCAGGGAAATGAAAGAGCTGATGCTCTTGCCCAGTACCTTTCATAGGCTCTTACTCAATATTTTATGAATAAAAAACGACTGAGCTTCTACGTCTTTAACACTGAGAGTATTAGCAGGAATAAAGCTCTTGTCGATATTCGATGAGGCTGATTGACGACTCAGAAGCGAGCAGGATTAAATACCTGCAAAGTCTGAACAGAAATACCTTGAGAATCTTGTTGGGTTCGTTACTTGTTTCAGTCGCTTCACATTAAAATCATTAGTATACGAAATTTGGGTCTATGTGAATATTGTCTTCAGGCGGTTCTGTTAAAAGAGCACAGTTATCACCAGATACCGTTTTGATACCACAAGCCATTCGACCTAGGGTGAGGTGTGTTGAAGAGAACTCTCTAAATTCAACACGTGGAACTTAAGAAAGTTATTAGTTCTTTAACATATTTCCCTAAGACCTCTTCAATTGAGTTGAAGAAAGGATTGCCTTAAGCTCGTTATCTGGTCTTTGCTAGTGCCAGGTGGGCACATATATAGTGAATAATGGTTTCTTTTTCGGTTGCGACTTGTAACTGTGGCAGTGTATGTTATGTGGAATTCCTAGGCTGGCTGCATGGTCTTCTATTGGCATGTTCCTCGTGGTGATCGCTGTTATTCTGGCGATGTCTTTACGAATTCTGTTTAGAATACCATTTGTTTTTGTCCTATTGTAGCTGGGTCACATCTTTCTAGATATGATATAAAATACTACACATTTAAGCCTAAAGAAGAAAGAGGTTTTAAAGTCGTACTGCGAAATATGCACCATTCAACTGACCCAGAAGATATAAAAAATGAGCTAGAAGAAAAAGGACACAAAGTAATGAATATATACAACATCGTACAAAGAAACACCAAACAGGATAAGGCACAGTAAAATGCGCCCTATGTCAAGGAAATCATACGGCAAATTGTAAAGGATGCGAGATCTACAAAGCGCTAAAAATCGAATGGTTCCCTTTACTTCGTAAAAAAGATTCACCTAAAATTAGTGAAGAACGAAATAACCTTGTAATAACGAAAACCCTTGTAATATTATTTCAGGCATAACCTACGCCCAAGCTATCGCAGACAAAACTACCTACCAGAACATTCTAACTGAAAACAACAAACCAAAAATTAAACCTATAACAACAAACAACCTACCTAAACCCACTTCTAACAAGCTAATAACATTAGTAACAATATGAATAACATGAGTGAACTAAAAGAAATGATGAAGATTCTAATACAACAATTAACTAACATGATGAATATCATTACCCTTCTAGTAACTAAACTTAATGGACAACATGAACAATAACTTTAGAATCATTGTCTGGAACGCAAACGGACTACATCGTCATGCTCTCGAGATAAAACAATTTATAAATGACAATAATATCGACATTTTACTAATAACTGAAACTCACTTTACTAATAAAAGTTATCTAAGAACCCGAGGCAGCAATATTCACAACACAAATCATCCTGACGGTACAGCGCATGGCAGCACTGCGATTATAATTAAGGAAAAAATCAAGTACACCGAGCTGGGTAAATACAATTCAGAGCATATCCAAGCCACAACAGTACGACTACAAGATAAGTGCGGACAATTCTTAGTATCTGCTCCTTATTGTCCACCGAAACACAAAATTACAACTGCACAATATGACCATTTCTTAAAATCACTAGGGACTAGATTTATAGCAGGGGGTGATCTTAATGCTAGCACAACTCCCAAAGGAAAAAATCTACTGGACGCGATACGAGTTAACAACTGTTAATACCTTAGCACTGGCGAACCTACATACTGGCCTTCAGACATCAAAAAAACTCCTGATCTAATTGACTTTTGTATAGTCAAAAACATAACACTAGACAACTTAAAAATGAAGTCACGTACAAGTATATAGAGTTACACCTGCAACTGAATGTACCACTTAAAACAAATTATGACATAGAAAGAGCCATAATATATCTCAACGACACAATAAGTGAATCGGCTATAATATCGACGCCTATAGAAAAACCGAAAACCAAACAATTCTTCACTCCATCAAACATACAAAAGCTAATAAAAGAAAAAAGAAGACTAAGAAAAATATGGCAAGCTACAAGATCACCCGATGACAAAAAAAGACTTAACAAAGCAGTGAAAGAACTCAAAGAGTTCAAAACAAAATATAAGTGACTATCTAAAAAACCTTACATCTACATCCGAAACTAATTTCTCATTGTGGAAAGCAACAAGTAAACTAAAACATAGGATAATGCACCACCCGGCTTTAAAAAGATTGGACGGTACCTGGCCAGGACAAATTGTGAGAAGGTAGCTACACTAGCAGAACATTTTGAAGAGGTATTTCATAATGACGATAGCGGGGCTACTTTGCCTTCCTTCAACGACTTAATAATTCCAAACATTAAGATGAAGAAAATTACTGCAAAGGAAATTGATTTTTGCATCAAAAAAAAGGATTAAACATAATAAATCCCGAGGATACGACTTACGTATATATAAGTTGCTTGACGAATTACCAAAAAAGACAACGATATTCTTGAGAAACATATACAACGCAATTATAAGAATTTGTGATATTTGCCCCAAAATATGGAAAGTATCACCAATTATAATCATACCTAAACCCGGTAAAGACGCCATGAAAGCAACCTCATACAGACCAATTAGCCTACTTCCGCTATTATCAAAAATATTTGAAAAATTATTTATAGATCGTTAGGAACCAATATTAACGCAGAATAACATAATACCTGACCATCAGTTCGGATTCCGGCGACAGCATTCAACCATGCAGCAAATCCATAGGGTGGTTAACAAAATCTCAACTGACCTAGACGAAAAAAGATATTGTGTTAGTGTATTCCTTGACGTGGCTAAAGCTTTCGACCAACTGTGGCAAAGGGTTCCTTATATAACTAATGCTGACATACATCGAGACCTAAACATCCGTACCATAACTGAAGAAATAATGACGATAAGCAGAAGACACCATATAATAGTATTACTTCACCAAAACGACGAAATTAACTCTGTACCAGCCCAAGAGATATCAAGGAGAAGACCAACGGACCTAATCAGAGGAAATTGACTACAAAATACATGCTAAGTTGTTATCAAGATAAACTTTAAACCTAAAATTGAGAAATATTATACTAATATACATATATAGTACATTAAAAAAAAAAAAATGTCTAACCTTTTAACGAAATGACTATGCGACACTGGTCGGTAGGTCAAAATATTTCCAAGTAACAAATCTATGTAAAAAAATGTACTAAGTGTCCATAGACCATAGACCATAGAGTTTGTCAGTCCATCTGAGGTTCCCTTTTATAAGAAAGTGTGAGGACATATTTGACTTGAGTGCTCCCAGCAGCCTGTGAACTAATTCTGCTAGAGAGCAATGTTAGGCTTAGCCCTGCTTGGCCAATTTCATAACGTGTTCGTTTCCATAATCGTTACTGTGCGAAACTATCTTTGGTGGACTTGTTGGTAAACACAGCCTCCACAACAAGACAGCAGACAACGGTTTCCGACTAATTGATTTTGCAGCGCCTCATAATACGGTGATAAGTAGCACTAGGTTTCCTAGACTTAGAATCCACACAGCAACCTAGCTTTATTTTGATGGGAGAACACGCAACCAAACCGACCACGTGTTAATCGACGCAAGACACGCGTCTTACATCTTGGATGTGCGCACTTTCCGAGGACCAACGTCGACGCTGATCGTTTTCTTGTTGTTGCAGCTAAATTCAGAGCCAGACTACCCAATGAGAAAAAGGTGCAAGCCGCCCAGAAGAAGAAGATTAACGTCGGTCACTTTAGTACGCCTGAAGGAGCCAGATCCTACAAAGAGCATCTGTCCGAGAAACTCTCTGCAGTGCATTTACAAACCACAACGCAAACAATCAGTGGACCGAATACCGCAACATTACCAAGGAGGTGGCCGTGACTACCCTTGGCTACCAGCCACCACCTAAAAGGAGTCCTTGGGATGATGATGAGTGGGTTCAATGGAAAAAGGTGACCGAAGTGCTGCAGCGCAAGACAAGAGCAGCGAGAGAGGAGTACCGGATCAGAAGAAGGGAAGAGAAAAAAATTCTGCGTAAAAAGAAAAGGGGCCAGACCAAGGGAAAGTCTCGTGAGCGCAACAACATCCGGAATTTCTATCGAAAAGCCAAGCAGGTGGCAGCTGGCTTCAAACCCGGAACATAGGCTTTTCATAACAACGAAGGTAACCTAGTCACCGAAACGCAGGGAATTGTTGAAGTGTTTAAGCAACACTTCCAGCAGTTGCTTAACGGGCAGCAAACAGAGAGGGTGATAGGGTAAGAAGAAAACCCACTTCCAGTCAATGGCGAACCAATACCACCACGCAGTAGTGAAGAAGTTAGCGCAGCCATTAGAAAACTAACAAACAACAAAGCCGCTGGCTTTGATGGCCCCTCAGCTGAACTTTTTAAATACGGAGTCGATATCTTGGTATGGTACATGCACCAAGTCATCAGCCAAGTATGGATAGAGGCAAGCATGGCCGACGACTGGAGTATCAGCTCTATATGCCCCATCTTCAAAAAAGGCGATCCTATGTCTTGTAAGAACTATCGAGGCATATCCCTGCTAAATTTCACATATAAGATCCTATCCAACGTATTGTGTGAACGTCTAAAACCTTTATGAAATACACTAATCGGCACGTACCAGTGTGGCTTCCGGCCAGGCAGATCGACAATAGACCAAATTTGCACACTAAAGCAAATCCTGGAAAAGACAAACGAATATCAAGTAGAAACTCACGACCCTTTCATCGACTTTAAAGCCGCTTACGACAGCATTCATCATCTTGAACTCTACCAAGCGATGGCCCAATTCGGGATACCGTCAAAACGTATCCAGATGTGTCGCTTAACGCTGGAAAACACCCGATGTTCTGCACAACTCGGAAACAGCTCTTCTGAACTTTTCCAAACATGCACAGGGTTCCGGCAAGGAGATGCGTTGTCATATGACTTCTTCAATATTGTGCTGGAGCAGATAGTGCGTAGGGCAGGTGTAAACACGGAAGGCACTATCTTTCACAAACCCATCCAACTGCTGGGATACGCGGACAATATTGACATCATCGGAAGATTCCGACAAGCCGTTGTAGAGGCTTTTACGGCAATTGAAAAACAGGCGAAATGAGTAGGTTTTGAAGTAAATGAGAACAAGACTAAGTACATGTTGTCAACCTTGGACAGAACGTCACTCTTGATGACTACAACTTCGAGGTAGTTAGGGAGTTTACCTACCTCGGAGCAAACATAAATCCCAGAAATGACACCTTCGTGGAGATCCGACGCAGAATAACCTTAGCAAACCGCTGCTACTTCGGTTTGGCAAATTAGAATTAGGTCCGAGACGGCAAAAAAGACCAAGCTGTCGCGCATGCCAGAAAACTTGGTCTTCACAACTAGAAGTAGCGTTCCCGGGATCGCAGAGGGTGGAACGCAGCCGTGTCTTAGGCAGAGACTCTCCAAGGGTTTGGAGCCCTTTAAGTAAGAAAGTTACGAGTATATTTGTGTATACTCGTAGTGTGATCTGGTGACAGGTATAGCGAATAACTCCGCCTGGAAATCACTGCCAATGTCCGGATATATACTCGTATGATAGATTGGAATCCTTAATCAACTGTTCGACTTGCAATTCTGTTCTTCTGGGCATTTGTACGTCGAAACGCTTTGTGAAAATCATTTTGGGGATAATGTTATCAGTTGAAGTCGATACGAGTTCTCTCCGTACAGAATCCGTAGTGGGTATAGTGTTTCGCAGTCTATCGCCCAGACTCAATTTCCAATTTCCCTTGTCGTTGCCAACTGCATAATATTTGTTTTTTCTCTTCTAACATACTGTTCTTTGTACATTGTTAAAATTGATGATATTATAACCTTTTCTTATACCTATAGGTGACCACAATGCCATTAACATGTATGTGAGAGTTGGACGTACATCCATAGCGTCAATTTTGGTTGCAGTCCCCATTTTTTGTCGAGGCAGGATAAAAGAAGTTTAAAACAATTTAACATATAATCTGTAAGTGTCTAGCAGTCGCCCTAATAAGGGTGGCTTGCTTAGGTAAACTTTTTCCCAAGGAGGTCGAGATAATTTAGCTCAATCGTACCAGTACTCCTCTGCTTTGCGAAGTACACTTGGAGAAGTGAATTGACGGCTATGTTGAAGTACAATGGACCACATGGTCTATGTGTTGTTGTTTTCGGATGACCTCCATCACATATAATACATACAATACAAGGTATGATGAACAGACGCGGTGCTCCATAAAGTAGTGCTGTTGAGTTGAGTGTGCTTTCAGTAACATACGAGTACATACTGAATCCATTCAAGAATCTGTCAAGCAATTGGGCGTATAGAAGTCAGTAACTCATGGATAGTAACGATGAAGAATTAGAATTATTCAGTCAAGCATTGAAAATTATATTGTAGCCAAATACTTCGATAGAAGAGCATGTCTCGGAGGGGCTACATATACGGCTGAGAAGACTTGGCAGAGATCGAGTTAAGCTAGACGCGAATATTGATATTGTGATGATCTTAGCGTCGGTCTGTGTTGTTTCTTCCGTCAGCTTATGGGAGGTGCCTTGGATAAGGTGAATAAAGCTTATCTGATGATTTTTATCACTTAAGCTAACTGCCTGCCTTAATGCCTTCATGGCTAAATAATCAAATATTTCCTCTCTGGTGCTCTATATCTCGAGTACTACGTATTATCTAAGAGTCGTATGTCATCTAATACTTAACTGGAAACTTAATACAGATTAGCAACTGAAGACCGCATTTGTGTATAGTCTTCTTCGCCTGCAATGCTCTTCATATTATTACCTACATGCTATTCTTCCCTATAAATCATTAGTTTGGTGACCTGTTTTGAGTAAAGACTAATCATTAAGCAACCATGCAAAGTGCAAATAATAGCAACTAAAAGCATGGGTACCATGCGATCATGTCTGACCGAAGCTCTGTGCGTCTACACCTTCTACACTTGACTCTCATTTTAAAAATTTGTCGGTGCAGTGCGGTCGGACTGAAAGAATTAGGGTGTTGCTGTGCTAAGCCGTAAGGTCGCAACAACACTTTGGGTTTACTACCAAGTAATCTGGCTACTACTCTGGTTGACTACACTGCACCAAACATGAATTTAAAACACGATTTTACCTTTGGTTTTTTTTTTTGCCAAGGTGGAGCCTGAGAAAAAGGTGAAAAAGTTCAAAACAAATATGCTGATGGACTGCTGGTTAGTGTACGAATTTTCTCGGACACATTACAAACATCAAAAGTATACCACATCGCTGAAATGGCTTTTTGGACTCTGAGATACAACCCTATACCCATTCGACACACTGCTATCTTTATTGATAGCCAGGGTGCTTTCAAAGCCATCCTTTCAGTTACATTACTCTCTAAGCTGTTGGAATATTGTAAAGAACAACACTGGGTTGTCCATTTAAGGCCAATTTTCTTCTTCTAATGAGCTGGCAAAGCCGGTAAGTATGCATGTGTCTAGATTAGCTATCCCATTTAAAATCATTGCTGTAGCTGTGAGAATGTTAGCGAGAAGGGGGCTCTCTTTCACTCTAACTCTGGATATCCGACAATAGGTAGAGCCAGACATCACCCTTATCCTTATGTCAAATCTTCCTTGGACAACTTAAACAAAATATCTGGGAAAATAGGGAAAAATTATTAATTTCTTAAGTTCCGCAGGATGGATCCAAGAGCTTCGCTCCGTGTTTGAGTTTTTTTATCAAAACTCCTTGAACATAAGACATGCACACATTTCTTCGGTGGCACAGCACTGTTTCTGTTCCCTGTGCAGGCAAGACTTAAAACGTTGTTGCTGTAAGATACCTTAATCTGGAAAAAATGTGTAGGCGCAGGCATCTTCTCTGAAACGCTTGGCCTCTCCATGTCAGCTCAGCTTCCAAACTACAACAGCGTTTTCCAGGCGGAGGTCCTAGCAGTTACAATAGCAGCTCGTGAGACTGCGATGAGGGCAATACCACGAGAGGATATCACATTTTTCATCGACAGCCAGGCGGTGATAAAAGCAATATCTGCTATAGAAATAAAATCGAAGCTTGTGAAGTGTTGTAGAGAAGAGTTTAAGGTTCGTGGAACACAGCACGAGGTAAAGCTCTGCTGGGTCCCTGGTCATGAAGGCATACCAGGGAATGAGAAAGCCGATGAACTGGCTAGAGGAGGTCGGACCAATCCGACCCCTCGGTGTACATCCCGCCTTGCGCCCTTAAGCTCGAAGCAGGAAACAAAGCCCTAACGGAGGCTAACAATAGGTGGACCTCTTTAAATACTTGTGTCACCATGAGGAAGCTGTGGCCTGCATTTGACAAAGTAAGAACCAATAGACTCATACAGAGGCATAGAAAATCCCTCTCTTCTCTAATAGGAATCATTACGATGCATAATACCATGCGGTACCACATGAAAAAACTACGTGTGACTAACGAAGACCTTTGTAGAGGCTGCGGCGACGAGGAGGCTCAGGAGGACATCGCCCACTTCTCTGTCATTGCCCACGCCTCTATCATTTGAGAAATAAGATCCTTGGACAACACTTCTTTGAGGATCTAGAAGAGTTGTCCAACAGACCAATAAATGACATCGCAAACTTCATCAAATCCTCTGGATGGTTTGTATCTAGGGCACAGTAAGTACTAAATTCTTTCTTTAGGATATTTACAAAGACGGTATTTTTCCACGAGGAAGGGATTCTCTTTTCTATCTCCTTTCCCCCCATGGGTATCACAATGGGTCTATACTGACCAGAGTGTGGTGTGGAGGTTTTCTATCCCCCTACACCAGCCCACTTACCTAACCTAACCTACCTTAATCTGTCAGTTCTACAACTGGCTTCGTAAGGAGTTGCGCTAACGTTTGCATTACATGTGTAAGCTACCATAAGGTTTTGTTCATACACCAATTCGATGTTCGCTATATGCCTACTTAGTATACGCAAAAAACAATTTTAAACCACCTGGTAATATACGAGTATGTGTGCACAACTTAGTTCCAACTAGCCATTCCGTTGAATCCTAGTACCTAGACTTTATAAGAAGTCTTGCGCTGATACATGGTACCGCCAATGACAAGACAATGATGTTGCAGAAGTCATCAAATCTTTCTCAGTTATTGTCACTTCGTTCGCTGGACCATTTGTGCGATGAAAGCAGAACGCCATCATCGCACTGACGCTGTTGCAGTATGTACAGTGACTTGGTGTTGTACTGTCTTCTGCATATAACCTATCAGTCGCTGGCACCGCGAGCACAAAAATTGGGTGGCACTGATTTTTCTTTCTCTCCAAAAAATGGGATGCGTGACTGTAACAGAACAAGCCAGCGCACTTTTCTGACGGTTTTGCCCGATTGGGCATGATAGTTCCTACGCATCAACGGAACTCACTTGCATAACGCGATCTTATTTTACTCAATTTCCAGATGCCCACTTTATATCTCATGAAGTCGTTTCCGAGTTAAAGTGAGTCGAGTCTAACGTTTCAAAACCGGAATTAAAGTCTTAGTACGATCAACGTGCTATCAGTTCGTATTCAAGGGATTTCATCATACATACGAGTACATATGTATACATATAGATGCATATAGCATGGCT
This sequence comes from Brachypalpus laphriformis, assembly GCA_945910035.1. NCBI lineage: Eukaryota > Metazoa > Arthropoda > Insecta > Diptera > Syrphidae > Brachypalpus > Brachypalpus laphriformis. The sequence goes on along the minus strand of OX246754.1, from coordinate 192,883,989 downwards.
TTTCAGCTTACATACTGGGTATGGTCTCAGAAACGGAGCAAAATGGAAATGGTCATTGGGTGCTGTTACTATGGCATCGAAGAAATCCGCCAAAATTCTACTACTTTGAAAATGCACTCCATCAGCATCATGTTACATATGCTTCATCGATTCCTTATACCACTGCTTAAGGATTTCATCAGTAGGCTGAATGTGGTGCGCCTGGTAACGCCTTAGACCATTTAACTACCCTAAGCCTACTTAATAATCACCCTCGAGTAACTGTTAAGTCGACTTTTCGCCTCCACACGCACCCAAAATAGCCAACGATAGAGAAAGCGAAAAACATAAGTTCCTACTTCTCACCAGATTTTTCATTTCATTTCCCCACACTTGTAGCTCCATTCATGTCAGCGCCAATATGTTGGTCAGATAAGCATGAACTGTTTCCGATTCGGGTTGGTAGTTTCCCTTGGGTTGAGTACCCTCGATGGACGCCCGATTTGTTTCTAAATCTCGTCATTTGTCCATAATCATGGGATAAGAGGTAACCTTGGAAAATAAGTTCTTTTTTGTTAGCACTAATGAGAGCGGGAGTGAATCAATCAGGGTGAAGAGTATATAGTTCAACTTATGCATCAGATAAGTTATTTACTTGCTTATCGTAACGGATATTCAAACAAGGGATACAACGGGGATGATGGTGTTTGAGGAAAGACAAAATGCAACCCTTTTGTAATTCTAAACATAGTCAGCTCAGGAAAGGGATTTCGATTGATATGTTGTGAAATTTCATAGAAAATACCTTAACTGAGTTATCGATATTTTATGAAGGGTAAAACTCCTCGAGAAAGAACATTGTTCTGTAAAATTCCTGTGCAGCATAATGATTTTAATGGTGCTTCCCAGTAAAAAAGTCATTATGAAGCTTAGTAATTGAAAATGGATACATTGTTACTTTTCTGTCTAACTAGTAATTTGAAATATTAACATTTTAATTATAAACAAAATTGCTTCATGTACTTTTATTCCAATTTATTCTTAAGTTGCTGTTCCTGAAGGATAGTAACTTTTCTGCATGCTTTTGATTTATACCAAAAATTTTGCACAATAAAGAAGATGGTGCAGAAACAAGCTACAAAACAAGGAAAGGCAGAATAAGAAATCAAATCTGTCCAGGATTTAACAGACTTGATAAAAGAAGTCATATGATATGACCAACCAAAAAAGCACAAAATGCTGTTCCTCCAGAAATGGTACAATTTCTCCTGCTTAAAAGCAGAAAAAAAAACATACATACATTTTCAATGGCCCGCTAATCCTTCATGGGGGTCGCGGGGGTAGGATGCTCAGGTGGACCCTCCATCCTTCTCGATCCTCCGCCATTGACTCCAACTCATCAGGAGAAATCCCTAGACGGCTCCAGGAGAGATGTCCGATTTGGTCCAACCATCTATTTCTGGGCCTAGCGGGGAGTCGCCTACCTGGAAGCAAAAAAAAAACATTTCCAACATTAAGTACATGGGGCATACTAACGTTAGTCATTCAAAAACGACTATCAGGATTTAGAAATACAAATATTTGTGAAAAAAAAAAAAGAAAGCTTTTAGTGCACTATTCTAGCTAGCTGCAATAGTAAGAAACCGCCAGAGTTTTCGACGAGCGCATATCCCGAAATCTATCAATCGCGCTTATACCACCAGCATCAAGTGCCGAAGACCAGTGGCAACGCTGCCAACTTGGAATCAGAAATGCCGCAAAAGATGTGCTGGATATAGCCCGACCAACTCCTCGAAACTCCTGGTTTGACGAAGAATGCCAGCGATTAAACGGGTTTTCCAATAGGGACGGGTCGATTTTGTTAGTTCATGGCGGCCATGTTGTTTTATCTGTTGTTAGTTTTTCTATTTTTTATTTTTTACACACAAAATACAAATCACAATGGTAAGTTACAGCGTCAAGCAATACATGCAAATGATAAAACTTTATTATCAAAATGGATATGGAACATGAGAGGCTACCGAGGGTAATGCTTACGCATATGCTCTCGACTAAAGGAAACGCCGTTAAAAAATGGGAAGACTTAGCATCATCCAGTGATCAGTCCACATCATTAAAAACGAAATTTGGCAGCATACTCGAGAAAACATACCAATTCCTCTTCAATTCTCACGCTAATGAAGCTCAGTCATCGCAACATAGAATTATAACAGCAAATTGAATTACTTCTTAAGCGAGCATACATACTTCTTAAACAGCAGCTCTACGGATATGATTAGTACAATATTCAAAATGAGAAGAGAAATGTTACGACTAAATTATATACCGCATCGGCCAGAACTCCCGATCATATGCGATATCTGTAACTTAAAGGAAAGGGAAGATACGAGGGCAAGGTGAAAACTTCTCGGTCTGACAATGAAAGACTGCGATTTTCAGTTAAAAAACGATTTTACTTTTCTACATAATCTCCCTTGACTTCAACACACTATTCCAGCGTTTTAAAATATAATTTTACTCGTATAATGGTAGGTCAATAGGGGACGACGTAGAAAATCTCATTACATGGAAGAATCTGCGATGGGCTATTATATCATTCGCACCATTCAAAGCACCAGGCCCTGATGGACTTTTGCCAGCTATGCTGCAAAAAGCTCCAGCCAAGGTCAGAAACAGGCTTAGGGAAATTTTTAAACATTGTTTAAAGTCATGCTACGTACCAGTGGCATGGAGGGAAGTTCGGGTTATATTCATACCTGAAGCAGGTAAACCAAACCACACTTCAGCGAAAGACTACAGACCCATAAGTCTCTCGTCATTCCTGCTCAAGACACTTGAAAGGCTTCTTGATATTCACATCAGAAGCAAGTGTTGCAACGGCATTCTATGCAAAGCTCAACATGCATATTTGAAGGGGAAATCGGTGGAAACAGCTTTACACGACATAGTAGGGAAGATAGAAGCTAGCCTTCACTATAAGGAATTTGCACTAGCAGACTAGACATAGAAGGTGCTTTCAATAATGTAGAAGGTAGGGCCATCAAACAGGCCCTGGAATCTATGAATGTCGAGCATAGCATTACCAATTGGCTCTGCAATATGCTCGGCACTAGAAACATTAACTCCACTATCGGAAACAGTTCAATAAGAAAATCCGTTACCAGGGGGACTCCCCAGGAAGGCGTTATCTCACCCCGCCTCTGGGTTCTAATCATCGATGGGATACTAAGCAACATAGGCATAAGCGTCACTGCTTACGCGGACGACGTGGTGATCTTAGTTCAGGGCAAGTTCCTTGACACATTAAGTGAAATTATGGAATCAGCTCTTAATAGTCTTGAAAAATGGGCTAGAGGGTGTAGACTACATGTCAACCCGGATAAAACCGAATTGGTACTCTTCAGTAAAAAATACAGGATACCACCCTTCAATCTGCCTAAGCTAGCAGGGGTGGAGCTTTCCCTTTCGGATCGCGCTAGATGTCTTGGGATAATGCTGGGCAGGAAACTAAATTGGAAACTTAACATACAGGAAAGAGTCCGCAAAGCTTATAATGCTCTTTTCATCTGTAAGAGGACCGCGGGGAAAAAATGGGGCGTGAAGCCCGCGATGATGCACTGGCTATACATCATGATAGTCAGACCCATCCTTACGTATGGGGCTCTTGTGTGGTGGAAGGCAACGAATACGAAAAACACACGGGATATGTTGGCCATGGTACAAAGAACAGCTTGCATTGCCATCACAGGTGCTCTACGCCCCACACCTATGGCTGCACTCGAGATCTTTCTGTATCTTTTACCATTAGACCTACAAATTAAATTTCCATTCTCAAGGAATATTTTCCCGGAATCCCTGACGAATCGGACGATATACTTGGCACCTTAGACTTCGACACACCATACGAAGTACTGTATCATATTAGAGAGGACTGGCGAAGGAAGGTAGTCTCTGTCCATAACGAGATTGCAATATACACAGATGGTTCTAAGACCAATGAGGGCACGTGGTCAGGTTTTTACTCGAGAGATACGAGCCTACAGGTGGGCCCTGAGACATCCGGACACATGCAGTGTGTTCCAAGCAGAGGTTCTAGCTGTACTTAAAGCTGCGGAATTACTTGAGATGGGATCAAATATCCGATAAGAATATCGCCATCTACATCGACAGTCAGACTGCGCTAAAGGCGCTAGAGTCTTACGTCACCAAATCTGAGATAATCAGGAATTGCCGCACAATGCTTAGGGCATTATGTACGCAGAACCGAGTCAGATTATGTTGGGTACCTGGACACTGCGATGTCGAAGGCAACGAGCAAGCCGAGGCGCTGGCTAAAAGAAGAGCGGGGCTCCCACGTAGCAATATAATTGGTAGTATTAAGCCACCAGGGTGCGTGGCTAAGGGAATTATTCGGGATAAAATCATTGACACGGCTAATCTAAGATGGTCAAACTTAGATGGTCACATGGTGTCTAAGGCCTTGTGGCCTGTGTTAGATCGCAGAAAATCTGAGGAGATAATCAAGTTAGATAGATCGAGGCTAAGAACAGTGATAGGAATACTCTCTGGCCACTGTCTCCTAAGGAGGCTTGCCGTGAGACTGGGATTATCCGATACGGATGTTTGTAGGTACTGCGATGACCTACATGTCTCAGAGGATATAACTCATGTACTCTGTGAATATCAAGAAATTGCCAGGATAAGGCTAAAGTACCTGGGTAGATACTTCTTCGATAACTTGGAGGAGGTGAGGTCCTTGAACCATAACAAGGATCTCTTCAGATTTTGTAGGGAGATTAATTGCTTGGAGGATTGGGTTTAGGTCTTTTGCCGTGAAGGTTTCCTAGGGATCGCGATGGGCCCACTTTGGTGCCTAGTGTTCTATGACAACATCATAACCCTACCTAATCTAACCTAACCTAACCTAGTCCAGCGTTTCTCCAACATCAGTATTCCTTCTCCTTCTCTCTACGGCCCTCTCAACTTCTGCATTGGATGCGAAACGCTTCTCAGAAACAAATTTCTTCAAGTTTGGGAACAGATAGAAGTCTGAGGGTGCCAAATCAGGTGAATAGGAGGAATGGCCGAGAGAATCGTACCCAAAATCCAGCAGTTTTCCCATCGCCAACGCACACTTGTGTACAGGTGCATTGTCCTGGTGAAAGATGATTTTTTTCTTCTTCAAGGCCTCTTCTCCCGAATTTTGGCATCCAGCTGGTCCAGAGGGTTGGGTTGTAATTGTTCTGCCTTTCTCAAGGTAATCAATTAACAGGATCCCTTTCGCATCCCAAAACACACTGGCCATGACCTTTCCGGCAGATGCGATCGACTTCGCTTTCTTTGACGCTGAACCACTGGCCTCCACCCACTGCTTCGACTCCTGTTTCGTTTCTGGCGTGTAGTGGTGGACCCATGTCTCATCCCTGGTGAAAAATCGCCGCACAAAATCAGTTCAAAGATTGCCGCGAAAATCGTTTGCGTATTTGCTTTTAATCGGCATTCAGCAAATGCGGCAACCATCTTGCGCAGAGCTTTCGCATCCCTAAGTTTTTGTGCAAGATGTTTCGCAGCCTCTCTTCCGATATACCTACACACAGCCTCAGCTATCCCACTCACCTTCACTCGCTTATCGTCCAACACGATATTATGCACTTTTTCGATGGTTTCGGGTGCGGTTGCGGTTTTTGGCCGTCCTTCGCGTGGGTCATCTTCGAGGCACGTGTGACCACGTTTAAATTCAGCTGCCCACTTTTTAACGGTTGACATGGAAGGAGCAGTCCCCGTAAACTTTTGTCAACTTTGGATGAATTTCCTTAGGGGTTAACCCATTCAAAACGAAGAATTTTATGACCGCATGATCTTCAAGTTTATCCATTTTAACGAAAAACACACAAGACGTCTACTGCAAAAGTTCTTGTAAACAAACTACTTAAGAGAACAAGTTGAAACTTGTCATACGAACTTATGAGAAGTGCACCCAGGCATGAAACATAATTTTTTGCTGATTGGAACGCAATCTCTGTGTCAGGACGAGAACTTTTCACCTTGCCCTCGTATATACCATTTCATCGTGTCATGTCCTGTTCTTAAGGAAATTCGTAGGATATTTTTTGGCGTAAATATACTTGAGACAAGAAGTGATAAACATTTTAAATGGTAAACTTGGACGGGATCTGCTTTATAAGTGCCGTAAAAGCGTTGAGTTACAGGAATCAAATAAGGCAAGGCGACTTTTGAAATTTTATAATTTAAGTTGTTATTAGAAGAAAATATCAATCTGGTAGACGGCCTTTAGCCAAACCTTCTAGACTTCGAATTTATTAATTGTTAAACATGTACTTTCTTTTTTCGTTATAAACTAACTAAACTAACTAACAAAAGAATAATTTTTAAAATTTGGGTGCTCCGTTCCTGAAATGCTGGTAGATTTTAGATTACTTTTTTGAACCTTTGGAGGCAGGTAATACCCCTCCGGTAAGAGAGCATAGAAAAAAAGTTGCAGATTCGTGCTCAGTGTAGCTTATCTATCGGACTAGATAAAAGACACTTAAATTTTCGACGTTTGCGGTAAAGTCAAATCTAGCCCATTTAGTGTTTTTGATTTACCCGCCTATAAAAAATGATATTGGATGAACCCAAATAGGATCCGAACTTGAAATTTTAAATGAGGATCGAGGACAAGTCTCTCTATAATATTTCTATAAAAAAATAAAAATAAAAAAATAATAAAAGGACATTCGGGAATATCCTTCGTCCTTGAAAATAAGAGTTATGTCAAAACTTAAAAAGTTCGTTTTCCTTAATTTAACAAGGTATAGTTTACTAAATTCTGATAAGCTGGGCCAAGGTTATAATTTTTTGAAATATAGAAAACACTCTTAAATTTTGAATCTTTCCAATTTTTGAAATTCCGTTACACAAAATCTATATCAAATTGTGGAAAAATTGTTTGCCTTATGATTCGTACGACTCCAATGAGTAATTCTACCAATTTTGAGCGAAATCGGAGGAGGGTCGTTGAGATGGTCGGTCCATCTTTCGTAGAATGGCTCATATACACCCTGTAACCGAAGAGAGACACTCCTCCACCTGCCACAGAAATGACAGCGGCATTTCCTGACGATGTCTGCCTTTTCTCCGACCTCGAGCAGCGTGCACGCGGCATAACCTAACATAACATTGCTGGGTCTAAGCCCACAGTAGTTTCACCCATGGGCGAAGGAGTATTGCATATACACTCTGTTACCGAAGAGAGACTCTACTGCCACCTGCAACAGAAATGACAACGCCATTCTTTGGTGACGTCTTTCTTTTTCAGACCTCGAGCAGCGAGGACGCGGCGTACCCAAACTATAATTTTATAGACAGCAACTCATATGCAATTAAAGTAATAGAATATTAAATCTTAAATCTAACGTGGAGTAATTACGAGATTTTTATTCAAAATACATAAAAACCCTGATCATACCAGTCCTATTTTACGGTCTTGATGAAGATATACTTGGTCGTTTCGAGAGAAAAACTCTTCGCAAGATATTCGATCCCGTTTACGTTGACTGGTTTTGGAGGAGAAAATTCAATAACGATCTATATGAGCTATACAGCGACATCGACCTAGTCTAAAAACTGCTTATTGGACGTATGATATAGCTAGGATACGTGGAGTGAATGAACACCAACGCTCCGGTCCATGAAGCGTCGAATCTAACCCGCAGGGACCACACAGAAGAGGGCCTCCTCACCGTAGGTGGCGCGCACAAATTCAAGGCGACCTCAACAGTGCACAACTCGAGGTTATTAGCTAAGGGGCGAGATAAATGTAGAGGCTTGTTGGGTGAGGTCCAAGTTCACGTCGAACTGTAGCGCCACTTAAGTAAGTAAGCAAAATGTTCTGATTTGACAAGCAATTATAGAGGGATATCTTTCATAAACTGAATTGTGAAAGTCATGATGGATAACCTTAATGAACGGCTATTTACTGCGGAAGACGGACATAATATTTTGACGGAATATCAGGCTGATTTCAGGAAGAAATACTCTGCGGTGAACAACTTATACCTTATACAACACCGCGAAACCCCTAGTTTGACGAAGAATGCCAGCATGCAGCAAAACAAGAAGTATACAAAGCGGCGCTGCAAAGGAAAACGAGAGCTGCTCGTGAGCTCTACGAGCAAAAGAGACGGGAAGAACATCGGCTTCTCCCAAAGAAAAAGAAAGAGCATGAGAGCGCGTTTGAGAATATCAAGAGTTTATACACCAGGATCAATGTACGGAAGTTTTACCAAAGGGTAAAAAGAACGTGTCAGAGAAGCAATACCCGTACAGAAACCTGTAGAGATGAAAATGGAAACCTCGTAGTAGAATCACAGTCGGTGCTAAGAATATGGAAAAACTACTTCTGCAGACTATATAACGGCGACGAAGACCAACATCCTGTTGTCAGGCAGAATGAACCATTCAACAAAGACGATGATAGTCAAAATTTCCGTCCACCTGACCAAAACGAAGTGAGGATAGCTAGAGCTAAAATCCAACAAGGCTGCTGGACCTGACGGCTTACCGGCCGAACTTTTCAAGGCAGCTGGGGATGAATTGGTAGGGTGCATACACCAACTCATCTCTAAGATTTGGTCAGACGAGTGTATGCCTGATGAATGGAACCTCAGCATCGTTTGCCCGATCCACAAGAAAGGAGACCACCTCAACTGCGCCAACTATAGAGGCATCAGTCTCCTCAACATCGCATACAAGATCTTTTCTGCGATGTTATGTGAACGCCTGAAACCTTTCATCAACAGCCTGATTGGACCATATCAGTGCGGTTTCAGGCCAGGAAAGTCCACCATCGATCAACTCTTCACACTTCGGCAGATCCTGGAGACAACCGAAGAATTCCAAATCGATACTCACCATCTCTTTATCGATTTCAAGGCCGCCTATGACAGCATCTATAGAGAAGAGCTTTATAGAGCCATGTCTATTTTTGACATCCCTGCCAAACTTGTCCGTCTGTGCAGGTTGACGATGGAGAACGCTCGCTGTTCCATCAAGGTCGGTAATGACCTCACCGAGACCTTTGATGTCAAAAAAGGCTTTAGACAAGGTGACGCGCTGTCATGTGACTTCTTTGATATTGTACTTGAACGGATTGTGCGGAACTCACAAGCCAGCACGGGAGGCACAATCTATTACAAGTCTGTACAACTGCTTGCATACGCCGACGATATAAACATTATCGGAAGAACTCAGCGGGCTGTCACCGGTGCGTTTGCAAGCATTGAGGCGGAAGCGGCCAAAATGGGTTTAGCGATAAACGAGGGCAAAACCAAGTATATGCTATCAACAAGAAGAGAAAGCCAACCGAGGAATTAGACAGAACGTCACAGTGGGCAGCTATAACTTCGAGGTAGTAAGGGACTTTGTCTATCTTGGCTTTGCTATAAACTCTGAGAACAACATCAGCAGAAATCAAGCGAAGAATAACTCTTGCCAATCGCTGTTTTTTGTTGGGGCTTATAAGGCAATTCAACAGTTAAGCCCTATCTCGAACAACTAAGGAGACTCTATATAAGACCTTGATCATCCCAGTCCTGCTTTACGGTGCTGAAACATGGACTTTATTAAAAGAGGATGAAGATATCCTTGGTCGCTTCGAGAGAAAAATTCGTCGTAAGATTTTCGGTCCCGTTTGCGTTGACGGGTTTTGGAGGAGAAGATTCAATCACGAACTACACGAGCTGTACAGCGACATCGACCTAGTCAAAAAACTGCGTATTGGACGTCTGAGATGGCTAGGACATGTAAAGCGAATGGACACCAACGCTCCGGCCCGCAGAGTCTTCGAATCTAATCCCGAGGGACGACGCAGTAGAGGGAATCATCGCCGTAGGTAGCGCGCACAAGTCCAAGGGGACCTCGACCAACTTGGAGTGCGCAACTGGAGGCAATTAGCTAAAGACTGAGCTAAATGGAGAGGCTTGTTGGTTGAGGCCCAGGTTCACCCCGAACTGTAGCGCCACCTGAGTAAGTAAGAAGAACAACTTATTCAACCAAGCTTCGATTGTACATTGCAAGTTTCGTGAAAAATAGACGCCCTACGTGTTCCTTGTAGACTTTAAAGTGGCGTTTGGTAATGTATCGCGAAAACTGCTAATTTACAAACTGCATACAATCGGAGTATCAACCAAAGACTGCACTATCTCAACATCTATGAAAGCACCAAATCATGAGTATGGACAGGGAAAAAGTTGTCTATAAGCTTTGATACAATTTCTGGGATAGGGATAGCTCCTGTCACCGCTACTGTTCTCTTTATATATAAATGATTAGCATGAATGTTTAGAAGGCGGACTATATACAGAGGAACTAAATATAAGATTGCTTCTTTATGCAAGCGACATAGTCATTTTGGCTGACAGTGCACAAACCCTGCAAGTGATGATAAATAGTTAAGAAGAGTACTACAGTGCCATGAGGTAGGCGACTCCGCGGTAGGCCTAGAAATAGACGGTTGGATCAAGTCCGACATCTATCCTGGAGTCATCTAGGGATTCCTCCTGATGAGTTGGAGTCAATGGCGGAGGATCGAGAACTACTACTACAGTGCCATCAGGTAGGCGACTCCGCGGTAGGCCTAGAAATAGATGGTTGGATCAAGTCCGACATCTATCCTGGAGTCATCTAGGGATTCCTCCTGATGAGTTGGAGTCAATGGCGGAGGATCGAGAAGGATGGAGGGTCCACCTGAGCATCCTACCTCCGCGAACCTCATCAAGGATTAGCGGGCCATTGAAAATGTATGTATGTATGTATGTACATGTGTACTACAGTTAGTGGAAATTACAGGTAAATCTGAAGAAATCTCAAGTAATGATTCTTAAAAATTGAGGCAGAAGAGCTAACCAAGAAAAGTGGTATACTTCAAAGATGAAGAGAAAAAAATCTCTCCAAATTATTGATATCTAGGCATGACTTTGACGCCAAAAATGAGTTTCGCAAAACATGTTGAAAAAAGGAACTATGCGGCAAAAAACAGGATAAATGGGACCTGCAAAAATTTTCTCAATAAAAGAAAGTTTCAAAGTGGCATTTATTTCAAGCAGTGTGCAGAGCTGTACAAACGTATGGAGCACAAGTTTGGGTTCATATGCTCTTTCATGAAGTGGACAAGCTACAGAGGTATTTTCTCAAAAGGACATTGAGGTTGCCCAGTTTCACTCCCAATTTCTCAGTTTCACACCCAGCTACTCACGGTCATCTTTGCACGGTGGGCTTGACCGATTGCCGCATCAACTTCTTTAAAGCTTATACAAACAAATTTGTTCTGGGTTGAAAATTTGAATAAATTAGGTTATGATTTTCACCTTAGCTGGAGAAATGAAAACATAACCAAAACAGAATGGATACAAATGGATAATTAAATACAGAATGGAACAATAATACTAGGACAATTATTGAGTAATCTTAAGCTAAGTTAAAACCGGAAACGGATTTAAAGAGCGACGGAAACCAGCAGATTTTACAAAAATCTTGAATTTGCGAAGGGGGATAAGTACTTTATTGATAATGATCAAAATAAAATAATATGGATTTGCAAGGCTCACTGCGACTTAATATTGACTAAATGGAACAACTTACAATATAAATAAATCTAAACAAAAAAAGAAATCGAAAACATCCGACACTTCATAGCTAGATGTCCTATTCTTAGGTCATTTAGACTCAAATGTTTTGAGAAGACATACTTATTAGAAGAGAAAATAAAAGGACTGTTAAATGATTCATTTAGTAATTGGGAATATCTAAAAAAAATGGCTTATCAATACTTTAGCGTACGAACAAATACTAGTATAATACTCGTACAAGAATTTAATAACTAAAGTTTTAAAAATGTTCAATCACTTACTTAGATCCTTTAACCCCTCGGGGGCATAGGGCGTCAACCACGCCTGCCCGCCAACTTGTTCGGAGTTCTGCAATGCGTTTGAGTTCGATTCCTCCTCAACTATTCTGCACCACGTTTGCCTAGGGCGTCCCGATATTCTGCCTGCCTGGGTGAGCGGATTCCACTGCATAGCGTATTTCGCAATGGAGTTGTCTTCGCGCCGTAGGGTGTGTCCAATCCACTGCCACTTTCGCCTTCGTATAGTAATGCTTATAGGTTCTTAGCCCGTTCTCGTATGAGCGCGGGTATCAGAAGTGCTTTTGTTTTGGCTGTTTATTTTTAGCCCCACTTTGTTTGCCTCAGCTTCTAGATTTTGGATGGTAAACGACTAACAAATGCCTGGTAGGATTAGCATCTCCCAATAGGTGTTGGTCCGCTAAATAACGAGAAAGAGTCACTTTGGTTATTCCCGAGTCTCCTTCCAGTAAAAACGAAATTTATGCTTAGTAAAACCTTGCTCGTTTCTCACATTGATTATGCATCAACTGCGTACTGGTGAGATATGGGTATGGTCTTTGTCGTCATATCGATTTATCACAAAAACCTTCTCGGCTGTAGCATTCAGCAGTTCTTGGACGGTAGATGCTGTGTCTTCATGCACAAAATTATGCTGTGCAAATTAATTCGGACAAACACTTTTTTAAATGTGATTGTAAGTAGGTTATGATTTTACGTTATTTTTTGAAAATGTTGGTAAGTGCTGTCGGGTATTCTATATGTGCTTAATGGAGCTTTACTTCTCTTTTCCTAGATCTCTCTTTATATAACTTAATGTATTACATATACAATACTAGAGAGTCAGTCAATAAATTAACCTCGTATAATCGTGTCGTGTTTCAATTACCCAACCGAACATCACATGGTGGCAGCGGTCGCTTTATTGGCTTCAAAGTAAAGACGGGCTCACAGAAGATATTAAATAGTTATTTAATTAAATAAAAATGCAGGATGATATTGTCGGACCTAATCCGAGGAGCTCCTGGAATCCGTGAATAATTTTACAGTACAAGCGCCGGATCACTTCTCGTTTAGCCCAAGTGACTGGTCTAGATGGAAACGTCGGTTTGAAAGATTTCGGATTGCGGCGGGGTTAAACAAACGAAATGAAGAGGAACAGGTCAATACATTAATTTATTTAATGGGTGATCAGGCCGATGATATATTCCTCTCATTTAGTCTAGCTCAGGCTGATCAAAGAAAATATGAGCCAGTAATGCTGCAGTTCGAACATGTTTTTGTTGTAAAACACAACGTCATATACGAACGAGCAAAGTTTAATTCTCAGTCGCAGTTAGAAGGGGAAAGTGTCGAAGATTTTATAACCGCGCTTTATCTGCTCTCCGAAAATTGTAAATACATATTCGACTCTGCGAGAGGAAATGATACGAGATCGCTTAGTGGTGGACGTGAGAGACAGAAGACTCTCGGAACGTCTTCAATTGGAATCCGAGTTTACACTGGAAAAAGCTATCCAAACGGTTAGACAACATGATGCGGTCCGCCGGCAGCAACATGAGTTGACAACAACAAACAATGTTCCCATAAACCACGTTAAATTATACAAGCAACCGGTCTCGTCAGCAAAAGCTTCAAAGTCGGGGTATAGGGCAACAAATAACCGACAGCAACGAAGAAACGATTTACCGAAATATGAAACAGGTGGCTCGAGCTGTCAAATGTGTGGATCAGCTACCAAGCATATAAGAAATGATTGCCCAGATAGAGGCAGACAATGTAATACTTGCAAAAAGTATAATCACTTCAGTGTAGTCTGCAGAAGTCTTAAATCAAGCAACAACAACAATTGTACAGCTTAGAAGAAGATTACGAGGATGACGACGATGACAGGTATGAGGAGCCACAATTTTTAGGCAACGTTAATGGAAGAGATGCAGTAAGGTGGACAGCCAATATTTTAGTAAACAATATGAAAATACATTTTTCGCTTGACACAGGAACCGGAAACGTAATGCCACAGTCTGTTTTTGATATGACATTTTCAGTTCAAAAGTTGATAAAAACCAATAAGAAACTAACAGGTCCATCGGGAGAACAGCTGGAAGTTATTGGTAAATTGGAGTGTAGTTTGGAATATAAAGGAGATAAAAAAAAAACCAGATGTGTTTCTTATAAATAAAATGAAAGCACCGTTTCTTGGCTTGAAAGCGTGCCAAGATTTGCATATAGTTCAACGTGTTAGTAATATTAATTCGGGCACCAAAGAAGAACGGATGGATCAATAAGCAATGGGCTTTCTTGTGTCAAAATTGAAAAGGAATTTCTTCAGCTTTTTAACAAACTCGGGTGTCTTAAGGGTGAATACCATATTGAGTTTAAATCAGATGCTAAACCCTTTTCCCTTTATACGGCAAGGGGCGTCCCAATACCACTTATGTCCGTATTAAAAAATAAGCTAAATGAAATGATTCGACTTAAGGTTATAAAGCAGGTTGATGAACCCATAGAATGGTGTGTTCCAATGGTGATCGTGGCAAACGCAAATGGGGACATGGGCGTCTGAATATGATATGTCAATTTTACGTGAGATTCATCTAATGCCAATTGTTGATCATAGCTTTGGTCAAATGGGTAGGCCGCGGATTTTTTCTAAACTGGATACTAAAAATGGATTTTGGCAGATTAAATTGTCTCGAGAATCTCAGCTGCTAACAACATTTTTAACGTCATTTGGGCGATGCTGCTTTCTTCGCGTTCCGTTCGGTATTGCTTCAGCTCCAGAGGTCTTCCAGAAGAAAATTTGGAGAATCCTATTGGAGGGGTCGTTGTCTTAATGGACGATATCCTGGTCTTTGCGGAAGAGGTGGAGTCATATGACAGGATTCTTCGCCGAGTCCTTACTAGACTCAGAGATGCTGGCGTGACGTTGAATAGAGATAAATGTGAAGTGGGAATTACCTCTGTGACTTTTGTGGGCCATGAAAATGACGAGCGGGGGATCTATCCTTGCCCATCGAAATTCCAAAGTATTCTGCATTTTCTGGCTCCACAGAACATAACGGAAATTAAACGATTTCTTGGTCTCGTTAATTACTTGGGTACATTTATCCCTCATTTATCGGATGAAAGTCGACCTTTAAACGAACTTTTGAGACCTAAGACGACCTTCCTTTGGGGGATAAATCAACAACAGGCGTTTGATAAGTTAAAAGAGTAATTAACTTCGGCTCCCGTTCTTAAAATGTACAACCCTGTGCAAAAGACAACGATATCGACAAATGTTTCATCGTACGGGCTTGGGACAGTCCTGCGACAAGAAGATTCGGACAGAATTTTTAGAGCAGTTGCATACGCTTCTCGCGCCTTGTCATCTAGTGAGAAAAATTATGCCGAAATAGAAAAGGAGGCGTTAGCTATAATGGGCCTGCTACGACAAATTCCGGCACTATATTTAGGGTATTTGGTTTACAATAGAGACGGACCACAAACCGCTCATTCCTATTTTCGCAACAAAAAAACTCGATGACCTAACACCAGGGATTCAACGATTCCAAATGAAAATGATGATGTTCACTTTCAATATTAAGTACACACCTGGTAAGGACCTAATCGCCGCAGACGCGCTTTCCCGTGGACCGTTAAATATAAAAAACGAAAAAGTCGACGGCGAAGAAGAAGTGGAATCATTTCATCATCATCGCATCATCGAAGAACTGCCTGCAACATTTGGACGGCTAAACGAAATTGAAAAAGAACAATTGGAAGACGGAGTTTTATCAGAAGTTCGGTGCTTCTGCCGATTTGGTTGGCCACATCAGTCAAAGATAAGTGTTGAAGCAAGAAAGTTCTACAATGATCGTTAAAATTTATCGGTTAATAAAGGTCTTCTACTTTATGGGAGTCGTATCGTAATGCCTTTAGCTATGCGAAAGGAAACAATAATTCACACTGGGCATTTGGGTCTCGTTAAGTGCAAGTCTCGAATGAGACAGTCAGTTTGGTGGGTGGGATGTGGCAAAGATTTGGATGAGTTTATTAGAAAATGTACCATCTGCATACAATTTTCGGTTCCCAGACACAAGCCATTCCTGAGTTCACCAGTTCCAGACCGTCCTTGGCATACCGTAGGTATCGACTTGTTATTCTGTAATGCCAAGACGTATCTTGTAGTAGCAGACTATTTTTCGAGATATCCCGAGTTCGTGAAGCTAGAGAATCAAACATCAGCCTGTGTGGTAGAAAAACTGAAGGCCATTTTCGCGAGATTTGGAATCCCAGAGATAGTGAGATCGGATAACGGCCCGCAGTTTGCGTCCATTAACACGTCTGAATTTCGACGATTTTCCGAAGCTTGGGGATTCTAACACAACTTCCAGTCCCCGATATCCGCAAAGTAACGGGTTCATTGAAGCTATGCTAAAGACGGTAAAAAGGTTGATGAAGAAGTATGTTGGGCATCCACAACTTTCAATTTTGGAGTACCGAGCGACACCTCTCGCAAACGGATTAAGTCCAGCGGAGTTGTTGATGGGTCGGCGTATTCGATCGATTTTGACAACAATCAGTGACGAGTTGAAGCCGAAACTGTGCAATCTAGAAAAGGTAAGGCAATCAGAGCAACTAGAAAAACAGTAGTAGAGCAAAAACTACAATAGGAGTCATGGGGTTTGTCGAAGAGAATTTTCAGTGGGCGATGTGGTATGGATACGGGATATTCATCAGTGGGGATGAATAAAGAACACAACGGATACTCCACGCTCATACATCATCGAAACATCGAAACAGACAAGGGCTCATACCGACGCAACTCATATCATCTTAACAATTCGCGAAACAATAAGGTTTATTACACGCCTGGAGAAATTCATTTAGGACCTACACCAGAAACATCACCATCTAAAAGAATAGATGAGCAGCAGCCAGAGGTGGTTAAACCGGTTTCGGGTACATCAAGCGGACCACAGGTTAGGTTAGGTTAGGTATGTGGGCTGGCAGGGAGCGACGCTCTCTGCCACACTCAGGTCAGCGATGACCCATTGTGGTACCCATGGGGGAAAAGTGATCCCTTACCCAATGAAACTAAAAACTACTCAGTCACTTACTTCATTTCTGCATACAAACCACCCTGATGATTTGATGAAGCTCAGTAAGTTCAACATCTTTTCCGTTGAAACGCCGGAGAGTTCCTCGAGATCCTGGAAGAAGAATTTACCGAGGAACTTTTTCCTGGAATGTTGAAGACTCGGGCAGTAACACAGGAAGTGGGTTGTGTCCTCAAAAACTTCCTCATCACCACAGCCTCTGCAGAGTTCCTCCTCCGTCAGGCGTAGTTTCTTCAAGTGGTACCGCAGAGTGTTGTGTCCCGTGATGATGCCCACGAGGGTGGAAAGGGATTTCCTATCTTTACGGATGATTCTCTCGGTCTTTGCTTTGTCGAAAGATGGCCATAGCTTCCTAGTGATGGCGCAAGTTTCCATGGAGTTCCATCTTGTGTTCGCCTCCTCAGTGGCTTTATTCACTGCAGCGAGCTTGAGTGTGCAAGGCGGGATACACACAGGGGGGTCAACTTGTTCTGTTGGGGCTGCTGAGCCGATTCTCGCCAGCTCGTCGGCTTTCTCATTGCCTGGGATACCCTCGTGTCCAGGGACCCAACAGAGCGATACCTTGTGCTGTGTTCCAAGAACCCTGAGCTCTTCTCGACAGCACTTCACAAGCTTCGATTTAATTTCTATGGCAGTAATCGCTTTTATAGCTGCCTGGCTGTCGATAAAGATGGTGATACCTTCTGGCGGTATTGCCCTTATCGCAGACTCACGGGCGGCTGTTGCCACTGCTAAGACCTCTGCTTGGAAAACACTGCTGTGGTCTGGAAGTCGTATGGATATTGATACACCTAGAGGGTCGGAGAAGATACCTGATCCTACACCAGTGCAGGACCACAGGTTACTAGAGCAGGAAGAGTTGTAAGGGCCCCTGACAGATTAACGTATCCAGCTTTTTAATTTCTTAGCATGTTCTTAAACATATTTTCTTATCTACTATCACTTGAATTTAAATTAAATTTATTTTGAATTAACTGATTGAGTTCACTTTCTGAATTTACTAGTATTAAATTTAAAGGAGATTTCGATTTTTTTTTACTGAAAAGAGAATGTATCACTTAACCTAAAAAGGGAGATGTGGGGTATTCTATATGTGCTTAATGGAACTTTACTTCTCTATTCCTAGATCTCTCTTTATATAACTTAATGTATTACATATACAATACTAGAGAGTCAGTCAATAAATTATCGTCGAATAAAACGGTCGTGTTTTGTTTATCCAACCGAACATCACGCTTCATAAATTAATTGTAACTGATATTTCTTTTGACTTTTCTGGAGGTAGGTCGCATTTTTTGTAGATTTTATAAAGGTTTTGCGTTTTTAAGGAAAATGTGTTATATGATGTTAGATTTGTCAAAATCGCGTCATTGAAACCTGGACATGGATATCTCTGTGGAGAAGATTGCAAAAATAATTGCTTTACATGAGCACACTAGAAAAAGCATAAGGGATATTTCGGTTGATGCCGGAGTTGGAAAATCAAGTGTTTCCAGGATTATTGCGTTGCACAAGTCTACAGGTTTGATTGCAATGAGTTGTAAGGGTCATTGCGGCCGAAAATGCAAAACCACGGCTCATGATGACAAAGTATTGATCCGAAACAGCGTAATAAATCTTGGAAAGAGAAGTGGCGATCTTTAGAGCGACTTGGTGTCGGCTGGTATACAGGTGGATTCGACTACTGTTCGACGGCGTCTTCTTGATGTGGGTCGTAAGGCAAGAAGGCCACTAAAGAAGCAACTTTTGACTGACCGTATGAGGTCATTATGACCTGGTCATATTGTCAAAGCCCGTAAGCACCAACTCAAAGTTATGTTTTGGTGTTTTTTTCACCTCTGAGGGTCCTGGATGCTTGAAGCCCATCGAAGGCATGATGAATACCACCAAATATGCAGACGTCTTGACCCATGTGCTCCTATCTACCACTCGAAGGAGACTTTCGATCGAAAATGCCATTTTTCAACAAGATCTTGCTCCATGTCACACGTAAAAAAAAAATGCAGCAAGTCTTCACGGAGACTAATATCATCGTTCTCTGGAATGGCCTAGCATTATTGGCCATTATTAAAGCCAGGCTCGGAAAAAGGATTGCACAACCAAAAACAAGCTGATTTCAGCAATTATTGAGGTATGGTTCCATGGCGAAGAATATTTGCGGAACATTAATATCTTCAATGCCTAACAGGGTATAAGACTTCACTAAGGCAAAAGTGTCCCCCTTTATTAATTATTAAAACTAAATTTTTATAAACATATTTTAAAATAAATCAAAATATCGCTAAAAATCTGCGTGTCCCAATTAATTTGCACAGCACTGTAAGTACATGCATACACACAACAGATCGCCACCATACCCGTAAACTTCAATCTATTCGTTCTGTTGGAACATCTTTTTGCCTCTCCTCGAATTACATGAGGGATGCCACTAGAATTTGGAACTCTCTGCCTGTAGCTGTAAAACAAATAATTGGAGCTGCACAATTAAAAAAAGCCGCCTTTGAGTATTTCTCATAAAAATGCGAAATTTTTAAATATCTCTCTTCTACTTATCTATTCCTTTCTTTCATTTTATTCTTTATCTCTCCTTATTCCCTCTCTGAATATTATGCTTATTGGCTTATTAATTTATTATTGTTCATTGAACTGATTTTATTTTAACACTTGTTAGTTATTCATATTATTTTTTAGTACTATAAAAGACTAAGTCTTATTTGTACATCATGTTTCAATAAATCGGAATTGAATTCAACATCCACATTTTTATAAATATTATAGAACAACATACACTGGAAAAGTTTTTTGATACAATCTTTTGGCAGTTTTCGAAACATATGGAAAATTCAACTGAATATACTTAGATACAATCATGAATATGTTCAACATATACCATATATGTACGAGTACATTATGTTAACATTGACGAATTCGTTAATTAAATGGTTCGGAAATTACTGACTTTAGAAAGTAGGGTTTTTACCAGTACCTACCAACGCAATCAATTTCGTAACCAATAGATATTCTTACTTCTGATGGTATATAAATTAGCAAATGTTATACTTCAGAATAAAGAATTAAAATTGTTTTAGCTTTGGTGGTGTTCAAACGTTTCCTCGGTTTGCTTTTACCACTGATGATATACCTTACAAGCTTCACAGAGTTTTTATTTTGTTATTGAATATTTTATATCTCCAACAGTTAATAATATTCTGTAATCTTAAAGACTATTTTGCTTCGTACGTCAAGTAATTCATTTTCGGTATAACATAGGTTTGTACGAATTATGATCATTATGGTATTTCATATTGCGTTATTCCTGCTGAATAAATAGAACACTGTGTGCTCAGCTTTCTTTGTTTGAGCAATAAATTCGGTTTTATATTGTTGCTTCCCATTACACGTTCCAGACTTACGTACGAATTACTTTCGATGACAATATTGATTTAACGTATTCCATCAAAACATTGACACATAAATATGGATTTTATCGTGTATTCGATTTGTGGTTTGATAGCTTACATTGCTTTGAAGTATGAGGGGAAATCTAACTGTGGTATTCTGTTAATAATATATTTTGGAGTTAGTTGAAACTTGAACAGCAATCCACCTCACTGAAAAAATGAAATAGATGATGCAGTACTACCTGTGATAGTATCACAAAGTCTTGATTTGGTCTGATCTGTAGACTAGGCTAGGTTAGGTTAGAGTGGCTGTATCAAAATACAGACGAGGTCCAAAGTGGGTCCATTGTAATACCACGGGATCTAGCACAAAATTATCTACACAAGGACTGACTAAGAGAACCAAATGGAACTTTTTTTAAAGTGAAGGATGCTTCTGATGTTTATTTTCGGCACGTCGCCAAGGTTAACGAAGGGAAGAGCTCCAAGATGGTGTAGTCTTTTTTTTGGATAGGCTGGAAAGGTGCAGAGGAAATGGACAGACCTATTGGACAGTGTCCTATGAGGACACCGATAAATAAAGAAAGAAATATTCGGCGCAACAGCTCTTCAAGTGCCCGGGCCTAGCTTGTGTTGTATGCGCTATATTTCTTGACACAAATGGAAGGGACCTACAGTTTTGTGCCGTATCCGAAGGGCGATTTGAGAAGCTTTTTCGTGACAACTGTTAAAAATAATTCTTTTATTCTTAATTATTTGCACGGGCACATAAACCAGTACAAATATGAGTATTGAGCAGGCAAATAAACCAACACAATATAAACAAAAGAAAGACCCAACTCGTTCCGATTGCAACCATGGAATGCCTTTATTGACTCTAAATAATTATTTATACACAATTTATGATAACCAAAAACAAACTTAAGACTATACAAAGTGTTCAACAACAAAGAAAAAACTTAAGTCTAAGTAAAGTATAACACAGAACATCGAATTACACAATCATTCGGTGACGTCGCGACAGCCCAATTTTTATATGGGAAAATGCTTACGTCGCGATGCCGCGGAAGCCTACGCAAAATATAGAGAACATCGAATTACGTACAATTATTCGGCGACGTCGCGACAGAGCAATTTTCTCGTGGGAAAATGCTTACGTCGCGATGCCGCGGAAGAACAAAAAATGTGTGACACAAAGGTATTGGAACTTTAAACTATAGATAAAAAAATATATGCTATTGCATTTTTACATTAATGTTAGAAGAAAAAAAAAATGCATGTAAAACTCTTAGCAACAACAATACTCTCGGATGTATGTCAGACGCTCGCGAGAGGTGGGACCGTGAAAAAACTTTTTGGTGTTTTCTGGGATTCAAACATGGAACCTACTAACCACTAACACACTAACGGCTTGCGCCACGGCACCCACTGATGAGGACACCTATAGTGGAACTGATATCTTATCGCTTCAGCAAGATCGGACCATTTGAGCGCTTCTAATGTAGTCTAGGGCAGATCTGTCCGGATATTTGGCACTTAGGCTGTATAGAAGGGAATCGAACTTCTTTCTATCCTTGCAATATTTTCCCATCATATTATCTTTTAGTAACATTTTATTATCTTAATAATAATCAGGCTAACTAGATATTATCCACATGTTTCACCGTGGTCTATATGCAGTATTGGTTAAACGCATGGAACAAACAGATATCAATACATCATTGGCATTTGAATATGTTCAGAAACTCAATGAGTGCCCACTTCGAAATGAAATGACGCTAATCTGGGTAAGAGGGCAAGTACTGACTGAGAGTAACGAAAAGACGGGCTCTCTAGCAAAGCAAGGGTCAACCTCTGAGTTTTCTGGTCCGGAACCATTTCCTGCAATTGGCAGGATTAATGCCAAACATTGGAGGACTCAGCCAGCCAATTAGAAACCTGCTAGCAACGGTAAGCAAGTTGATCCTTATGTACGCGTCCCCCATATGGACACAAGCGACGTACCGGATAACGTATATGAGACAGATAAACTCGGCCCATGGAAACACATCGTTAAGAGTTTACTGTGCCTTTCGGACGGTGTCCGCGGAGGCAATTAGCGTAATCCCCAGTCGAATGACAATAGATTTGGAAATTAAAAAGTCCGCAGCAACCAGCGAGGGTATACAAGTAGAATGGCAACGCAGGTGGAATACCACACCCAAAGGAAGATGAACCCATATGCTGATCCCCAACGTAGAGGAATGGATTAGCAGAACATGTTTTGATGTAATGTCGGATGTATACGACGGTCAAAAACATATTATGGAGAGAAACTGGCACCCCAATGACTCCGAGGAGATGCTGATGTACGAAGCTTCGATCGTTGTGTAGATCCAGGACTGTTCGTGCCTAGAGTTCCTGATCTTAATGTGAACGTGGAAGGAGATGTTGTTGCATGCACTTTAGTCATTAAATTAAATGCCTCTGCAAAGGATAGGGTACGAATGTATTTTACTAAAATGATACCCCTAATTGTTAGCCGCTTATCGGAAATTACAAATTTCTGCATTACTAGTTGCCCGAGTAACTTTGATAAGACAAAATTGTATCAGTGTCGTACCTTGTTTGCTCATGGTGTTTGAGAAACTCATACAAAAACAGGTACGAAACTACAGGAGCTCCTTAGTTTCGGTTGAGATGCCCGTAAGACTTTTTAGAAACTACCAGTCCAATCGGTCGCCGCTGAGGCCCATTAAGAAAGGCGTACCTCAATGATCAAATTAGGGACAATTCTATTTTAAATATATTAACTAGTTGCTACCTGTATGCAAATATGTTTCGACGCACTTATACGCGGATGATGACCAGCTTTACTTAGCCCGCTTCATGCGAAATATAAAGAAGACATGTCAAATATACACATATAACCTCAGATTAATAGATTACTCCTTAACTCTGCCAAATCTCACGCCATTCCTTTCTCACATAGGATGTTTGATCTAAACCTTATACATGTGGTATTCGAGCTGCAAAATTTAAGTCGCACAATCTAATACAGGGTGTCCGCCGGGAACGTATACTACTTTGTTTTGCCGCCATTTTGGTAAACATTAGTCTTGACAGTTCATATTTGGCAGTCGTGAAGTAGACACGTGGCAAATTTATTATGGAAAAATATTCGATAAACCAACGTGTTTTAATCGTTAAAACATTTTATCAAAATCAATCATCGATTACTGTGACGATGAGAAAGTTACGTGAAATTTTTGGGAGAAACAACGTGCCAACAAAACGCACTATTTATCATGTAGTGAATGATTTCGAAGAAAGAGGGTCTGTAGGTGATAGGCCCAAGCATGGGCCACAACGTACTGCAAGATCGACTGAAAACATTACTACTGTTCAAGGAAGTGTTCAAAACAATCCATCAACCTCAATTCGACGCCGTGCTCAGCAGCTTGGTCTTCAAAGAACAACTTTGGCCACAATTTTGCGCAAGGGTTTGCATTTGTTTCCATTTAAGATTCAGTTGACACAAAAGCTTCTTCAAGAAGACCATTTACGTAGTCGTACATATGCCAATACGATGTTACAGCTAGCACATGACAACCCCGATTTTCATGAAAAAATCATAATGAGTGACGAGGCACATTTTCATTTGAATGGATATGTGAATAAACAGAATAGTCAGTTCTGGGCAATGGAAAACCCTCAAATTATTCATCAGTCACCTTTGCATCCATTAAAAGTAACAGTCTGGTGTGCAATTTGGTCAGGAGGAATCATTGGACCTTACTTCTTTGAAATTGAAAACGGCGTGACCGTAACTGTGAATGGGGAGCGATATCGTGATATGATTGAAAACTTTTTAACGCCACAACTGCATGCTTTGGGCTTGATTAACATGTGGTATCAACAAGACGGTGCCACATCGCATACAGCCAGGACTACAATGGAATTACTGCGAGACCTCTTTCCACAACAAGTTATTTCAAAAAATGGTGATGTTGATTGGCCTCCACGGTCGCCTGATTTGACTGCTCCTGACTTCTTTTTGTGGGGATATCTGAAAAGCAAGGTTTATGCAAACAAACCAGAAACGCTTGAGCAACTCAAACAAAATATTCGTGATGAAATTAATGAAATACCACGTGAAATGTGTGAGAATGTAATGAAAAATGTGCTCAAAAGGGCTCGCATTTGTGAGACTAGCAGAGGCGGACATTTACCTGATATTGTATTCCATACATAATTGCCGACATTAAATAAAACATTTATCAATATAAGATCCATTCTCTTTCACTTAATCAAAAATTATAAACAAACAAAGTAGTATACCTTCCCGGCGGACACCCTGTACTTGTCTTTGACCTGTGATAAACCGTACACTATCTTGATACAACTATACCGATTTGGTCATGGGTTTGGTCGTATTTATAGATATATCCGCAAGCTATCAAAACTCTGAACAACTGCTTGCATACACCGAAGATATCGACATAACTGGAAGAACTCAGCTGTCATCGGTACGTTTGCAAGCATTAAACCAGAAGTAGCCAAAATCGGTTTAACGGCAAACGAGGACGAAACCATATACTTAGGGCAATCAACACCGTCGAATTTGACAAAACGTCACAGTGTTTAGCTTCAACTTCAAAGTAGTAAGAGACTTTGTCTACCTTGGCTCTGATATTACTTCTGATAATGATATCAGCGCAGAAACCAAGCGAAGAATAACTCTTATCAATCGCTGTTTTTTGGGGCCAACAGGCATCGGTATAGATATCCTAGGTCGGTTCGAGAAAGATTCTTCGCAATATATTCAGTCCCGTTTGTGTTGACACACTTTGGAAGAGAGGATTCAATAACGAGATATACGACCTGTACAGCGACATCGACCAAGTCGAAAAACTGCGTATTGGACGTTTGAGATGCCTAGGACACCGAATGGACACCGACGCTCCGGTCAGCGAGTTTTCGAATCTGACCTAGACTGACGACGCAGTAGAGGACCTGCTTGCCGTAGGTGGGACGCAAGTTCAAGGGGACTTCAACCAACTTAGAGTACGCAACTGGAGGCAATTTGCTAAGGACCGAGCTATATGGAGAGATGTGTTGGTTTAGGCCCAGATTCACCCCGGACTGTAACGCCACTTAAGTAAGTCTCACTTTTCACGACCGAAAATTCTCCGCTAATCATTTTCTCAGCTGCCGCTTGCTCTACGTACATGAGCACAAAGCTGTAATGTGATATAAAGTGATAACACCTCAAATCTGTAAGTCAGAAACCTGACTGAAACTGAGGCTTAAATAACACAAATTAGATCAAACAAAAATTTTTTTAAGTGACAACCTAAGCCCAAAAGTCTAACCAAGTAATATTGAATCCAATTACATCATGACATCAAGGATTTTGCGATGTCACACGAAACCTTTCAGACAAATTCTGATATCTAGAATTCCATTATCCCTTCAACGCAACTTCAAAACTAAGAAAAAAAAATTAGTGTATCTCTAAAGTGACCAGATGCTATCTTCTACTTCGGATACCGTGTTTCAATTTGGGTGAAAAAGTTTGCTTCATCCCAACCCAGATCCCTAGTGACACGAAATTGAATACTGTCCCCTTCCAAATTGAATTTACCTCTCAACCACCATCGTCCTCACATGACAAGTGATGACACTAAGAAGTGGGATTGTTTTTTTTTTTTTATATATAATGTGAACCAAAGGAAAAAAACTAACAGAATGGAAACACGTACCCCAAAGAACTTCCATCCCGTAGTCTTCACCAGTGCAGTGTTCAATGTGGCAGGCACGGGAAAAACTACAACCTACCGAACTATTTGCTTCTTTTACTATTAATACAATAATTTCATTTTACTTTTACGTCCTTTGGGAAGTTAGTCCGGGTTTGTCTCCTGCTCCCCTATAGTTTTACGGCATGCCATTCATCTTCTGATTACTTAACATTACTTTTCTCCTCAATTCTGGTATCCTGCCCTTCCATCGTAGTAGCGCAGGACTTAGACACTGCGGAGGCGACGAAGCGAATGAAATAATATAAATTTCTACTCAATAAGTTTTTTGCCTCCTACTTGCCGCCTAGACCACTTTCAAGTAGCTACTTTGGTCGTGTGTCTTTTCGCGTCCATTTTCTCACACGTACACGTGGTGGTGCGACCTGATGCAGGAATAATTCCTTCGATAGGAAACCATTCGTGTCTGAATGAAACGAGACATAATTCCTTCGACACTGGCAGCGCAAGAGGACATACACACTTTTCTCTTCTTCCCTTCTTCATCCATCTGGACAATTCAACCTCACGTTTTATTTCATTGAATCGAACAGGACACATCTTCGTATGTTAGTGGGTGGGTGGGGGCAAAACCTTACTCAACTGGAAAGTGATTAGAAGTGGAATCCTACAAGTCCAGCATAGCCAGAATGCGGAGGGACAATGTACAATTAAATGATTCATATTTCAATTTGTTGAATTTGGATTACGTGCCGAAGATCCAGGACCGACAGGAACTAGAAAGGAAAAAAACACACATATATATATATATATATATATCGGAACTATTTAATTTGTTGCCAATGAATTATGTATTGGCGTAGATCCATGGGGATTTAAAACTACTCACAGGTAAACAGATACGGGATTTCAACATGACCAATGCGAGGATTTGAGTTTGTTTATTTTTCAATTAAATGGGAAAGGAATATGGGATAAGTTAGTAAATTAGATTTGGCCTTGAATTGAGGATGAAGAACATCGAGTTTAAGCGGACCACTCGCATTGCTGCGAGTTTGTACAAGGATTTCGATGTCTTAAATTGAATCAATCAATTTCGTCCTCGAAATGACCTAATGACAGCACTGGACTGGTTACTTTTGTAATTACTTTCGCATTAAGAGACTGTCTTACTGATATGGGTGTCGTCTAGAGTTAATGCTGATGGGTCAGTGTAGGAGGTCATCCATGTCACTAAAGACTTGTATTTGAAGCATTTCTTTGATGTAATGGATAGGTTCGAACCAAATATAATAAAAAGTTTTGAAAGGTCATGAAATGACCTATTGACTATTTGGGGTGGTATATAAAGTTTAAAGGCGAATCACTTTCGTGATGTTAAAAGTTCTAAAAGAGATATAGAACGAGCGTACTTAGAGGAGCTCGAGAGTGAGGCAAACAACTCAAGCCCGATTCGAAAATGAAGTACCAATACCTTTTACTTGGTAGACTTTTGGAGGACTGAGGGAGACTGTGGTAGAGAAAGACCAGTAAGCCAAAATCATAACTAATGTACCACAGTACTTACTTATTTACTTAGGTGCGCCACAGTTCGGGATGAACCTGTTCCTCAACCAACAAGCCTCTCCATTAAGCTCGGTCTTTAGCTAATTGCCTCCAGTTACGAACTCCAAATTGGTCGAGGTCCCTTTGAACTTGTGCGCGCCACCTCCGGCGAGGATTCCTCCTAATGCGTCGTCCCTCCGGGCTGGAATCGTTGGTGTCCATTCGCTCTACATGTCCTAGCCATCTCAAATGTCCAATACGCAGTTTTTTGACTAGGTCGATGTCGCCGTACAGCTTGTATAGTTCGTTATTGAATCTTCTCCTCCAAAAACCGTCAACGAAAAAAAAAATAAAAATAATAAATAAATAAATATTTGGCGCAACAGCTCTTTAAATGCCAAGGGCTAGCTTCTCGTAATCACTCATGTTGTGTGCGTTATATTTTTCATACGAATGGAAGGGACCTATAGTTTAGTCCCGTATCCGAACGGCGATTTGAGAAGCTTTCGCGTGACAACAATACTCTCGGATGTTTGTCAGCCGCTCGCGAGAGGTGGTACCGTAAAAAAACTTTTTCGTGTTTTCTGGGATTCGAACTTGGAACCTCATGCGTAGTGATCCGACACACTAACCACTTACGCCACGGCGCCCACGGCGGCAACGAAAACGGGACCCAATATCTTACGAAGAATTTTTTCTCTCGAAGCGACCAAGGATATCTTCATCCGCTTTCAATAAAGTTCATGTTGCAACGCCGTAAAGCAGGACTGGGATGATCAGAGTCTTATACAGAGTCTAATTAATTGTTCGAGATATGGCATTACTGTTGAAGTGCCTTATAAGCCCAAAGAAAAAAACAAACAGCGATTGGCAAGAGTTATTCTTCGCTTAATTTCTGCTCTGATCTTGTTTTAGAGTTTACGGCAGAGCCAACCGCGTATCGACAAATTAGCACACTGTTGAAGTTTAGGTCAAAGTTAGCTTATTGATCTACTCTATAAACGAAAACTCACAGAAGGCGAAAAAGGAATAAAAAGTATGCAATGACAAGATTAAAAGAAAACAAAAATTAAGGAAACAATATGCATGTACCCTCAGATCTGGGATCCAAACCCAAAAGCGCCGCAACGTTGCCACCCTTTCATTCACAATCCCAACCAGTACGGTCAAGAAGGGTATTTACAAGTATGCTTATATAATAAAATATAATAATAATATAAATGTGAATTATAAATGAATTATGAGTCTTAACATCAACTGCCTTATGAAAACTAAGATACTACAAACAAAAAAAAAGACAGTCGAAAAAGAATAGACAAAACTCTGCCTTTTTTTTTTTGGTTGCGCCAAGGGATGTGGTAATCTTCGAAAGATACTAGTAGCCCGGGCTACTAGCATGCACGATTCGCAAGCCCGAATAATCGATGCCAGAAATGCACCTACGTACTAATCCACACCCTGCACACATCTACCACTCTCCCCGCGGGATTGCCGTAAGGTATTACTTCGCGGGGCTGGTTGGCAATTAATGCTATGCTTCTTGTATTGCTACTTCAGCTCTCCTTGCTCTCTCAATTATTCGGAGCTCTTTTTGCACATTCGTTATAAGGGCACAAATTTCCAGCTAATTCTCTTCTGACCTCAGCATTTCGTCTATAAGTAATGGTGGACTTGGCAGGTTATTTCTCCATTCCGTAAAGCGATTGCAATGGAATATTGCATGCTCTGTATCTTCCTCCTGGTCTGGACAATGTGGACAGCGAGGTGAGTTATCATGTCCAAATCTGTGTAAATATTTGCCACCGTGACCCGATAGGAACTGCGTAAGGTGATAGTTGCAGTCCCCAAACACTCGTTTCGTCCAGACCCCAATAGTGGGGATCAGCTTGCAGGTCCATCTACCTTTTGTACTGTTATCCCACCTGACTTGCCACATAGCTAGTGATGTTGCCTTCTCCTCCGCCTTTATCCTCTTAACGGTATCTGCTGAAAATACCTCTAGATGACTCGAGGTTCTCCTTTCGTAGATCCTTACCACCTCATTTGCGAGGATGTCGATGGGGATCATTCCGGCTATGACACAGGCTGCTTCGTCCGATATTGTTCGGAAACCGCTGATTGTTCTTATCGCGCCTGTATGTTGACGATAGTTTTCTCCGTGTTTCTATCGTCGCTAACGCTGCCGCCCAAACCAGTGCAGCGTATAGGAGAACCGAGCTAACCACTCTGGACAGTAGAATCCGTCTAGCATATCCAGGGCCACCGGTATTTGGCAGTATTCGAGAAAGTATTCCACGTGTGCTTTAAAACTTGACCTGTTGTCGAGCATTACTCCTAAGTATTTAAATGCTTCTTTGGTTCTTATAGTCTGAGTTCCGACTTGATTATTCGCATATTCAACAGCTTTTCCACTTGTTATAAGAACAGCTTCAGTTGTGTGGTCTGCTAATTCTAAGACAGCGGATCGTAGCCAGTCTTTAATTTTTCCGATTGCTTCGTTTGTCGCTGATTCGTGGATGTGTTTAGCCACGGTGACCACGGCGATGTCGTCAGCGAACCCGCTTATCTTAACTCCTTGTGATTATCTTAAGTGCTAGTCGCAGGACTCCGCTGTACATGATATTCCATAAGAGAGGGCCTAGTACAGATCCTTGTGGGACTCCTGCCGTGACGTTGTAGTACTTTACCCCTTCGTCGGTTTGGTACCTCAACTTCCTGTTGGTGAAGTAGCTTGTAACTATCCTCAACAGGTAGTATGGAGTATCCATTCTGGCTAGCGATCTCCTTATGAATGTCCAATTTGCCGAGTTCAAGGCGTTTTTGATGTCCAGAGTCACTACTGCACAGTATTTCATCCATCTTTCTCCTTGGATCGCTCCAGTCGCTGTGTCAACTACCACTTTGATGGCATTAACGGTAGAACGTGATTTTCTAAATCCGAACTGATGGTCTGACAGTGCTCCTTTCTCTTCTGCTACCACGAGCAGCCTGTTGAATATTATTCGTTCAAGTATATATCTAGACAAAACTCAGCCTGGGACTCGAACACTGTTATTCTACGATGCAGGTTGACGCACCTCCGGCCACCGTGCACTCAGCAGGTACCTCGGACTCGAACACGATTGCCCTACGATGTAAGATGATGGACTCTCCGGCCACCGTGCACTCAGCAAATACCTCGCTAAACAACCTCGTCCAGTCCACTCCGACTCCTGCGCACGCCCAAAGGAAAAACCTCAGATGCCTTTCTGGGCTTGCTTAGCGCTGCCTAGATAAATACAAGAAAACTAAACCAGCATGACACCCAAAAACGTATGCACTCTCTTACCTCTCGCTGAAGAAACTAGCTCGGGTTTTGCTATAAACCTTTGACACCATGGTGTCTACTCGTAGGGTTCATAACAATTTCAAAGTGCGAATGGTCAGTAAGCTGGCTGATTCCTCCACGGTCACAATTAAATATTTAGGGAGAAAGGATTTTATCCAGCATCCTCGAGCGGATTTCCAATAGGGATGTGATGGTTGTACTTAACGATCACCCACGTACACTTTAATAAAAAAACCAAAAACTATGAATTTCAACCCCGGACCACGCCTGTCTGTTTCTGAGGACTTAACTGACTGAAACCTAGTCTTCTTGTTTTGCTTTTCTATTCTTTTTTTTTACGAGACTCGATCGGTCGTAGATGATGATCTCATCCCCAACGTGATTGGATTGTAGCCGATGAAACCTCATGTCTACGTGACTGGATTGTGTTCGGCGGTGAAATCCTGACAAACAGACGGCGATGGCATGTGGTTACAAAGATCAGGGTCGCCACAGAGGTATTGACGTTATAATATAATTTTTGTTTTCTGCCCGTGCAGGGACGGGTTAAGAATATCACTGCAGCGCCCCCCAACAACTAGCGCTTGTCGTAAAAGGCGACTAAGGGGACAAATCAGATCTAGGCAATATAACACCAAAGTGAGCCTAGCGACACATATACTACCATAAAAACCCTCCCACAAGTGTGCATGCGAGTCCGTGGGTTGACACGACTGGAGATCACCGGTGTCATAAAAGAAAGATCAAACAATACTAAAACAGGAGCATGCACGTGTCAAACAACAAACACCATCGCAATATGGTGCAAAAATTGTATTGCAAAACTGTATCATTATGATAATACTTGCAAAAAGGAAAGGCACTACCCCGCCAGGCACTACCACTGCTGTGCATGGTACTGATCCTGGACCGAGCAGAAATGTTCGGGTCAGAGCTATACGGATTCCGGGGGCTAGCAACATAATGAAACAGTTTGGATGCAATTTAAGGGTCGCGAGTTGGAACGTTGGAAGCATGACCGGTCGAAGTTACGAGCTGGAAGAGATGATGAATAGAAGGCGGGTGGACATTTTGTGTGTCCAAGAGACGAAATGGAAAAACACCGGGAATCGGGCGCGTTTCTTGGACGTTAGGACAAAAGATTACAGGATGTTCTACTACGGAACGGAAAAGGCTAGGAACGGAATCGGTATCATCCTTGCGGCAGAGCTACTTGGAAACGTCTTGAGCATGTCGAAGTCCAGCGACCGTTTGATGTCTCTCAAACTAGTAATACAAGGAGAGGTGTGGAATATTGTCAGTGCATATGCTCCCCACGATGGGTACAATCAGAGAGATAAATATGCATTTTGGCTAGATTTCCACAATCTCCTTAAGGACATCCCAAAGGAAGAATTTCTGTTTGTTGGAGGAGATTTGAATGGACATGTCGGGAAATCAAACGAAGACTATGAAGACTGCCATGGAGGACTAGGATATGGCACCAGGAACCTTCCTGGTGAAGACATCCTAAGCATGTGCAAATCACACGGTCTTATCGTGTTAAATACCATGTTCATCAAACAAAGCCGACACCTGATCACTTACAGCAGTGGTGGAGATGAAACTCAGATTGACTACCATTTGGTAGGCAGTTTCATGAAGCCTCGGGTAAAAGATTGCAAAGTGATCCTGGGAGAGGCAATCGCTCGACAACACCGTCTCCTGCTAACAGAAATTTTTATGAAAACACCAAAGAAAAGCAAACAAACAAGGGTCTCTGAGAAAATCAAGTGGTACAATCTGGACAAAGAAAGAGGCGAGGCTTTTGTTTTCGTAATGAAGAATTACCTCTCTCACACCATCAACGGAGCTGAGGATGAAGAGTGCAGAGCACAAAATAAGTGGGATTCCCTACAGCGAACTTGCTTAAAGAAGGCCAAATCACTGCTAGGAGCTTCAAAAGGCCACCATCAACACGCCAAAGAAACATGGTGGTGGAGTGATGAAGCTAAGAAAGTGATAAATGAGAAGAAAGCGGCTTTCAAAGCTTGGTCAAAGTGCCCCTCTAATAATAGCGACGAAAAAGCTCGCCTCGAAATGGAATACAGATGCTGCAAGAAAAAAGCGAAGAAGAAGTGCGCCCAGCTTCAAGCAGAGAGTACGGAGGGCCTGTATTGGGAGCTGGAGAAAATATTTTCCCCGGTTGCTGATGCAAACCAGGCTATCCAGGAGCTGCGAAGACACAATATGAACAAGAGTGCCACTATCTTCAAAATAGCCGCCCAAAGAAGGAAGAATGCTCAGGAGATTCGTTCGCCAAAGTTCATTAGCAATGCTCATGGCCAGCTTCTTGTGGATGACGACAAAATTCTGCAGAGGTGGCGGCAGTATTGTGAAGAGCTTTTGAATGAACAGTTTCCCCGGCTATACTTTCCAAGAGCCACCCCTAACTGTGAAGAAATACCCGACATTACAGTCGAAGAAGTTAGTGAGGCGGTCAAATACTCCAAAAAACGAAAAGCAATTGGGCCAGACGAAATACCCTCTGAGTTCTGGAAAAAGATGGGAGATATCGGGTTCAGATGGCTCAGAATTCTCATCTCCAAATTCGTGAGAGGTGATCCAATGCCGAATGAATGGAGGGAAAGTTACCTTCTCCCTGTATACAAAGGGAAGGGTGATACGCGAAACTGTGATAACTACCGTTCGATCAAGCTGATGTCACACACCATGAAGATCGTTGAGCGGGTATTAGGTGGCCGACTGCGAAAAATAATACGGCTATCTGATGATCAGTGCGGGTTTGTCTCGGGTAAATCAACCACAGATGCAATCCAAAGTATAAGGATCATAATGGAAAAACATCGTGATTCCTTAAGGGATTTGCATATTGTATTGGTTGACTTTGAAAAGGCATTCGACAGACAACCACGAGATCTGATATGGGTGGCGCTAAGACACCGAGGGGTTCCAGAAACCTATGTATAGATGATTATGGACATGTACGAAGGAGCAAAGACAAAAGTAAGATGCCCCGCTGGAGTAACCGAAGAGTTCCCAATCAAAGTCGGGGTGCACCAGGGAAGCGTTTTAAGTCCTTTGCTCTTTATTACAGTCCTTGATTATCTGCTTGAAGGTAAAGTGATGGACCCCAAGGTACATCAGTTATTCTTTGCTGACGATGGAGCCATCATAAGTGAGGATCCTACATCCCTGCAACGAGCACTTGATGTGTGGGTGGACGTTTTGGAGGGAAATGGGTATCGCATTAGTTCAAAAAAGACAGAGTACTTGTGCTGCCCGTTCTCTGATCCACTCAGGCCTATTCCAGACATTTATTTGAATGGAACAGTGCTTCCCAAGTGCGAAAAGTTCAAATATCTGGGATCTATGATCAATAGCAAAGCAACTTGTGATGACGACATCAATCATCGTGTAAGCGTAGGGTGGATGAAGTGGCGAGAAAATTCCGCTATCTTCTGTGACTGAAAAATGCCCCCTAAGTTGAAAGGAAGGCTCTACACCGCAGTTGTACGTCCAGCGCTCACATACGGTTCACAATGTTGGACGATGTACAAAAAGTATGAGAGTAAATTAACGGCAGCTGAGATGAAGATGCTTCGCATGACAGCAGGAGTGACAAAGCTTGATCGAATAAGAAGTTCGAAGATCCGTGGAAGCTTTCACATCAAGGAAACCATCGTACAAAAAATAGAGCGTGACCGGCTCAGTTGGTATTGCCACGTTCAAAGAAGAGATCATTTGAACCCTGTTAAAAAGGCAATATCAATGCACGTTCCAAAGACATCGCGATGTAGGAAAGGCAGGCCTATAAACGCCTGGATCAGACAAATGCGACGACATCGGCATTTCATTGGCCTCAGTAACCGAGTGATCCAAAATCGGCAGGCCTGCCGATATTTTCTGAGGTCAAATAGGCGAACCCCACAGGCGGATCAGTAGAAATGCGGTGAAGTGGGAGGGTTGTGATCCCTTGTTTTCGGATCATGGCCTCGCTGATAAAAGGAAGAAGAAGAAGAATATAATTTTTGTTTTCCTTCCTGGTGTGGTGAAAACTTATCAACTCATAACAACGTTCTGTCCAATTCATCGGTGTTTATTGTTCTTTCTTGTTGACTTGGTTTTGCCCTCGTTTATCGCTAAACCCACTTTGACCGCTTTGCTTCAATGCCAGTAAACGCATCGGTGACAGCCCGCTGAGTTCTTCCAATTCTTCAGCGAATGGACATCAACGCTCCGGCCCGCTGAGTCTTCGAATTTAACCCCGAGGGACGTCGCACTAGAGGATCTCCTCGCCGTAGGTGGCGCGCACAAGTTAAAGGGGACCTCGTCCAACTTGGAGTACGCAACTGGAGGCAATTAGCTAAAGACCGAGCTAAATAGAGAGGCTTGTTGGTTGAGGCCCAGGTTCACCCCGAGCTGTAGCGCCATCTAAGTAAGTAAATAAGGAGTAAACTCCCGCACCTGTTCCAGATGCATTCTTGAATCCATCAGTGTAAATCTCTATCACAGATTCGTTTAGAATTTCTCCCGATTCCCACTTTTGCCAGGAATCCTGATATTATACTTAACGTTAAAGTCCAAATAGGGGACAATATAGTCCGAGTACTAGGAATAGTATTTTGCCGTTTAGGATGCTTGCGTGGCCCGTATTTCCACGAGCATTTGCGAGGATTCCCTAAGCCAGTTTCCAACTGAGTTATTTATCAAGAAAAACCTCAAAATATTTGACGTGATCTGCAAATTGCAATTCAATACCCTTGAGTTTTGGAGGAGTTATATATATAGTATTTTGCACCTTCTTGTGACTAAAACTAGTTCAATCTTAGACGGATTAACTCCAAGACCGACACTATCTGTCCACTTCGCGAGTTTATTTAGAGCAGACTCCATTAGGTCTCTAACTGTAAGAAGGAACTTCCCCGATATCGCTATCGCAATACCGTCCGCATAGAGCCACCATGAGCCACAATAGCGGTGATAATACTCCCCCTTGGGGGGTACCCCTGTGCACCGACATTCGGGTTAGACAACACCCCAGCCAGCATGGATGAGCCTGCTTTTAAGCATTTGTTCAATCTAATAGCAAAGATAGTTGTCAACTTTCAAGCTAAGAGGTGCAGCAGTAACTGCTTCTGTTTTGACATTGTTGAAGGCTCCTTCAATATCAAGGAAGGACACCATAGTAAAATCCTTGTTCTCTACCGATTTTCCCTTACGATACGCATGTTGGGATACCGATAGGAGATTACTATCCAAATTTGTTCTAATATGGACATCGATCAGACTTTCCCAGGTCTTTACTAGAAATGAGGATAGGCTGATCGGACGGATTTCTTTAGATGATGCGTGAGAGGTCTTACCGGCTTTTGGTATGAAGACTACTTTGCCCCTCCTCCAGGAATTAGGGGTGTAGCCGAAGTTGAAACAACTCCTAAAGATAATGTGGAGCCAAGGACTTACAGTATCGAAACCTTGCTATAGTTCCACTGGTAAGATGCCATCGAGGAACAGGAACCCCAGGAAAACCAACTGGGATCTATTTAACAACGAGGTGAGGAAAGGTGTAAGATCCCTACAGGATAGCAACTGGCTCGGACAAAATTCTATCCAGGGAATCAAAAACTCTTGGATCTCTCAAGGAATCCGACGGAAGGTGGACTGAATCCTGTGCAGAATCGCTTAGCTCCCTGCTAAAAGCGCACTTTCCGGGTTGTACGACCCATCCAGATAATAACATCGTAAGTAACAGTAGTTTTGTAACGGAAACTCCGACGGATTTTATCACAGAGGAAAGAATTGAGTGGGCAATCGGATCATTCTCTCCCTTTAAATCCCCAGGACCCGACGGGATTATCCCGATCATGCTACAGAAAACAATAACCACAACCATCCCGGTACTTAAAGAACTGTACCTCAACAGCCTCATGTGGGGGTATATACCTAGATCATGGAAAGAGGTCAAAGTGGTCTTCATACCCAAGGCCGGTAAAGCAAGCCACACTACTGCAAAGGACTTTAGGCCAATTAGCCTTACCTCCTTTGTCCTAAAGACCTTTGAAAGACTAGCTGATATATACATCCGTAGTAAATTACGCCCAGGCAGCACGCTTATACGAAAGGAAAAAGCGTAGAGACAGCGCTGCACTGTGTAGTCGGCTCAATAAAAAAATCACACTAGCCGCTTTCCTGGACATTGAAGGAGCCTTTAACAATGTCAAAACGGAAGCGGTCAATAGAACTCTAACGAACCTTAATATTCACAATTCTGTGATAAAATGGATCGTCAATATGCTAAAGGAAAGACATATCAAAGTTGAACTCGGAGGTACTAAGCTCGAAGTCTATGCCTCAAGAGGCACCCCTCAAGGAGGGGTTATATCCCCACTACTGTGGGTTATTGTCCTGAACGAAGTCCTTCTCAAACTTAGAAACAGCGGCGTCAAGGCCATTGCATATGCGGACGATGTTGTGCTGCTAGCAACAGGTAAATTTCTCCCGACCCTGAGCGAACAAATCAAAGGGGCGCTGGAAATCATTGACTCCTGGACGGAGAGATGTGGGCTGGCGGTTAATCCCCAGAAGACAGAGTTAGTACTATTCACTAACAAAAGAATAATTCCACAATTCGTAACTCCTTCCGTAAGGGGTACTCCCCTGAGTATCTCCGATAGTGCGAGATACCTTGGCCTGGTGCTCGACAGGAAACTGAACTGGAGACTAAACATCAACGAAAGAGTCAAAAAAGCCACGATAGCTTTTTACTCGTACAATAGAATATTTGGGAAGACTTGGGGACCGAGCCCCAAAATCATCCTATGGATGTATACAGCTATAGTAAGGCCAATACTAACGTATGACAGCCTTGTATGGTGGCAGGCAGCCAGCAAAATAAATAACCTAGCTGCTATCACAAAAGTACAAAGACTAGCGTGCATCGCCACAACCAGTGCGATGAGAACGACACCTACAGCAGGACTCGAGGCCATTCTCAATCTGCTTCCGCTAGACATCTTTATACAAGTATCGGCAGCCCATAGTGCCGTAAGATTAAGCCAAAC
The DNA here is from genome assembly GCA_945910035.1 of Brachypalpus laphriformis. NCBI lineage: Eukaryota > Metazoa > Arthropoda > Insecta > Diptera > Syrphidae > Brachypalpus > Brachypalpus laphriformis. Next base: position 192,845,924 of record OX246754.1, on the reverse strand, counting down.
AGATAGCTGGAGACCAAATGCAATGGGTCACACCACGATCCTGCAGAGATATCTAGGCAGTGTATCTAATACAGACTACTTAACGCCTTACCTAGACTTCTTAAGACCATTCTCTAGCACCTATCCGAGCAGGGAAGACTGGAAAAATGACAGAACGCCTAACGAGCGATCCTTAGTTGTTTACACCGATGGATCCAAAATGGAAATAGGTGTAGGCGCAGGCATCTTCTCTGAAACGCTTGGCCTCTCCATGTCAGCTCGGCTTCCGAACTACAGCAGCGTTTTCCAGGCGGAGGTCCTAGCAGTTACAATAGCAGCTCGTGAGACTGCGATGAGGGCAATACCACGAGAGGATATCACCTTTTTCATCGACAGCCAAGCAGCGATAAAAGCAATATCTGCTATAGAAATAAAATCGAAGCTTGTGAAGTGTTGTAGAGAAGAGCTCAAGGTTCTTGGAACACAGCACGAGGTAAAGCTCTGCTGGGTCCCTGGTCATGAAGGCATACCAGGGAATGAGAAAGCCGATGAACTGGCTAGAGGTGGCTCAGCACTAAGCTCGGACCAATCCGACCCCTCGGTGTACATCCCGCCTTGCGCCCTTAAGTTCGTAGCAGGAAACAAAGCCATAACGGAGGCTAACAATAGGTGGACCTGTTTAGATACTTGTGTCACCACGAGGAAGCTGTGGCCCGCTTTTGACAGAGTAAGAACCAATAGACTCATACAGAGGCACAGAAAATCCCTCTCTACTCTAATTGGAGTCATTACGGGGCATAACACCATGCGGTACCACATGAAAAAACTACGTGTGACTAGCGAAGACCTTTGTAGAGGCTGCGGCGACGAGGAGGCTCAGGAGGACACCGCCCACTTTCTCTGTCATTGCCCAGGCCTCTATCATTTGAGAAATAAGATCCTTGGGCAACACTTCTTTGAGGATCTAGAAGAGTTGTCCAACAGACCAATAAATGACATCACAAACTTCATCAAATCCTCTGGATGGTTTGTATCTAGGACACAGTGAGTACTTAGTTCTTTCTTTAGGATACTTACAAGACGGTATTTTTCCACGAGGTAGGGATTTCCTTTTTCTATCTCCTTTCCCCCCTTGGGTATCACAATGGGTCTATACTGACCTGAGTGTGGTGTGGAGGTTTTCTATCCCCCTACATTTGCCCACTTACCTAACCTTACCTAAGATGCCATCGAGACTAGGGGATTTGTACGGCACGAAGCTGTGCACTGCCTATTGCATTTTCTTGTGGGTGACAACGTCCTCTGGCACTGTTAATCGGACTCTCTTATGGTTTTCTACAGAATGTATTGTCTGTTTTACTACCAGGAAAATGGGTATCCATGAGAAGCTCTAAAGTTTCCTTGCTTTATATAGTCCAGCTACCATCTCGTTTTTTAATGTAACTAGGAATAGTTGGAGATTTGGATAAAGTTGCTTACTTTAAATATTTTTTATGAAAAAAAAAATGCTTTGTATGAATTTTAAGTTTTCGGTTTGGATTGTTTTTTCCCGTTCTAAAAATATAAACGTTATCTGCAGATGTGACTCAAGGACACGCAGTATATGTGACCTTTTTTTGTTCGAATTCTTTTACTGCAAATATGGTATATATTAACAACAGCACGCGTTTGAAATTATGGCTAATTTTGGTTTCCTTAACGATGTGTGTCAATATTATAGTAACTATTATAGTACGATGTGTCGTACATATTATAGTAACTGCGTCTAAATATTAGGGAGTGTAAATTGTCTGATAAGGAAATAAGACGTGCAATGTAACAAAGTGATAATGATGACATCAGATTCTGAGTATGAAACGAGTTTTCTAACTCTGAGGAAGATAACTTAAATACAAGCTCAGAAGGAAATGACGAGCAGGATGTCAGCGACATGGATGAAGAAAATGTGGAAGAACCTCAGGCGCAAATATACATATGTACCTACTTAGGGTTATCGTGAATAAATTTTCCCTCGGAATTTTTCCACGGAACGAAAATTAGGTATCTTCACAAAAAGGGAAAGAAATCCATTGGGGGGAAATATGTATCGCGATTACGTTGAAAATTCTCATGAATTATCCTCCATAACACCTATTTCTTTTTGGGGAATTATTTAATATTTTTTGAAGATAATATTTGCTCGAAGGAAAAATTCCGAGGGAAAATTTATTCACGATAACCCTGAAATATGTATGTTGGGAAAGATGGCACATAGTGGAAGTCTTTACCATATCAGGGAAGAATGTTATAAAATGTCAGTTGCATAAAGGAAAATTGCATTCAACCTGGAAAAAGAGTGGATGACCTGATTGATGTATTTTCACTCCTTAATGATAATGATGTTATTAACATCATTGTGAAAAAAACGCTAATACATGCCTTCACCTCTGACACTACTAAGACGGAGCAGCCGATCCCAACAAAATTGTTCCAGATTTTGGACTGGACTGAAAAACCTTGTTTGAACCCGTAAAACCTTCCGTGCGTTCGCGCCTGCTTACCTCTATACTTTGTACTCAAGTTGATTTTCGAGCCCGTTGCGTTTCTTTTTAACGTGCGGCTTTTACCGTCAGTCCGTCCAGTGTCATTCTCAGATATTTAGCCTCGTTTGCGTGCGGCATCTGTACCGAGTTAATGGATTGTTTTAGGGTTAGGTGGATTATTTTCTTGTAAGTGAAGTTAACATGCGTCGATTTGGTTTCATTAAGAACAATGCACCAAGTTTCTGTCCACTCGCAGATTTTATCCAAAGCTCGTTGAAGTTTTAAAGTTGCTGACTCGATTGAACTTTCCGTTACCAGAATAGCCGTATCGTCCGTGCACGTAGCTACAATGGTGCCTTCAACTTGACGTATGTCCCGTGTGTACAGCAAGAATAAGATGGGGCCAAGGACAGTTCCTTGCGGAACTCTGACGGCGATTTCCTTAAACTCAGAATATTCGGTTCCGTGAGACACGAAAAAGTCTGTGTTCTTATATAGTTGCTCCGGGAGGACCCATCATAGCTTATACTTCAAGCCATCGTACCAAACCCTTTCGAAGGCTTGAGAGACGTCAAGAAAAGCGCTATAGCAGATCTGTTTCTCTTTTAGGGCTGTTTTAGTTTCATCGGTTATTCTATAAACCTGGTCAATTGTGGAATATTTGATTCTGAACCCAAATTGGTGGTCAGGTATTAGGCATCTTTCTTTAATGACCCGTTGAATGCGTTTCAATAGGAGTTTTTCAAAGACTTTTGATATTATTGATAGTAGCGATATTGGTCTTTCCACAAGAAAGGAGACCCCCTCAATTGCGCCAACTATAAATCCATCAGTCTCCTCAACATCGCATACAAGATCTTTACTGCGATATTGTGTGAACGCCTGAAACCGTTCATCAACAGCCTGATTGGACCCTATCAGTGCGGTTTCAGGCCAGGAAAGTCCACCATCGATCAAATCTTCACACTTCGGCAGATCCTGGAGAAAACCCAAGAATTCCAAATCGATACTCACCACCTCTTTATCGATTTCAAGGCCGCCTATGACAGCATCTATAGAGAAGAGCTTTATAGAGCCATGTCTAGTTTTGACATCCCTGCCAAACTTGTCCGCCTGTGCAGGCTGACGATGGAGAACGCTCGCTGCTCCATCAAGGTCGGTAATGACCTCACCAAGACCTTTGATGTTAAAAAAGGCTTTGGACAAGGTGACGCGCTGTCATGTGACTTCTTCAAAATTGTACTTGAACGGATTGTGCGGAACTCACAAGCCAACACCGGAGGCACAATCTATTATAAGTCTGTACAACTGCTTGCATACGCCGACGATATAGACATTATCGGAAGAACTCAGCGGGCTGTCACCGGTGCGTTTGCAAGCATTGAGGCAAAAGCGGCCAAAATGGGTTTAGCGATAAACGAGGGCAAAACTAAGTATATGCTGTCAACAAGAAGGGAAAACCAACATCGACGAATTGGACAAAACGTCACCGTGGGCAGCTATAACTTCGAGGTAGTAAGGGACTTTGTCTACCTTGGCTCTGCTATAAATTCAGCAAACAAAATCAGTGCAGAAATCAATCGAAGACTAACTCTTGCCAATCGCTGTTTTTTGGGCTTATAAGGCAATTCAACAGTAAAGCCTTATCTCGAACAACTAAGGAGACTCTAAATAAGACCTTGATCATCCCAGTCCTGCTTTACGGCGTTGAAACATGGACTTTATTAAAAGAGGATGAAGATATCCTTGGTCGCTTCGAGAAAAAAATTCTTCGTAAGATTTTCGGTCCCGTTTGCGTTGACGGGTTTTGGAGGAGAAGATTCAATCACGAACTATACGAGCTGTACAGCGACATCGACCTAGTCAAAAAACTGCGTATTGGACGTCTGAGTTGGCTAGGACATGTAGAGCGAATGGACACCAACGCTCCGGCCCGCAGAGTCTTCGAATTTAACCCCGAGGGACGACGCAGTAGAGGGAATCATCGCCGTAGGTGGCGCGCACATGTTCAAGGGGACCTCGACCAACTTGGAGTGCGCAAATTAGCTAAAGACCGAGTTAAATGGAGAGGCTTGTTGGTTGAGGCCCCGGTTCACCCCGAACTGTAGCGCCACCTAAGTAAGTAAGTCCTCAATGAATTGCAGCTAGACGTGCCAGGTAAATTCTTTGTTTAATAAATGATGACGATGCTATATGGCTGGACGAAGAAGCTGTTAGCACATCGAATGTTCCTAACATTATCCAGATCGAGAACGAAGTGACTGGTATGCCAGTCATAAATAATTAAAGAATTTGGTTCAAAGTCCATGGACACAAGATGATTCAATTTTGTATCGTTCATTTGATTTGTTATGTTTTGTAAAATTTCTAAAATGTTTGATTTATTGTTAATTTGTTGACAAACAATTTTAAATAGGAATATGTAAATAATTTGGGAAGTGCTGTCAAAGTTAAAAATTTCAAAATATATGACGTCGCACCAGGGGACGGGAGGTTACACAAATACTCTACTATCACAAAAATTGTAGATACTCCTTTTTCCACGAAGATGTCTACTAGGTCAGGTGTCTTTGCTGCGTCCGAAGACCAATATGTCGGTTTTTCCGTCGGGAAGGACTCAACCCCGAATTGCATACCGACTTCGTACAAAACTCTGCTTCTCCGTGAACTGGATCTTAAACCCCAAAAGATGTATTTTGCATTAAAATCGCCACCAATAATGAAATTCGTTCCGAGTGAGTCAAAGAGACGTACAAAGTCGTTACTTTTAAACGTGCATCGCGGAGGACAATAAATGGACGCAATGTTGAAATAGAAGTGCCCTAACACTAATAAATTGAAGCCAGCTGATCCCATCAAAATTGTTCCAGATCTTGGACTGCTTATTAATGTAAATATTATTCGGGATTCCAGCTTTTCGTGCAACTATATCCGAAAATAGATTCATTCAATTACGGCTGCACATCCAATTTGATGACACTACAAACAGATCAGCTCATAGAGCTAAAGTTAAGAGCTATCTGGGATCTAATAAATAAAAGCTTGTTGGCGCGCACAACTGAAAGCAGCTGACCAATGGCCGAGCCGGCTGTCGCAGCTACCCAGACTGTAGCGTCATCTAAATAAGTGAGGAAGTAAGAAGGCATGATTCGTCGCTTAGTCATCCAAATCTGAGATACATTTACCAGCGTCAACCGAACCCCGTTGGAGGTACTTTATAGCGTGGCATTACAGCTCAGATGTTCATTGGCCTTTACTTTTTCGAAAATTACGATGAAAGTGCAGTTACAGTTGCTGAAGAGCGGTATCGGTTCATGATTGAATATTTATTCGTCTCTCATCGAAAACAATTCTGAGATGCGGTTATGCTCGTACTGCCCAATGGCCACAATGGCACTTTTAAGGGAAGATTTTGAAGAGCAAACGAATTTCAAAAATTCTGAGATTAATTGACCAGATCAAACCTGGCAGGTTACTTTTTTGTTTTGGGTCATCGGAATAAGCATTATAGGTCACATATGCGTTGTCGGAAAATGAGAATTTAGTATATACAAGAATACCAAGGGATAAGTAGAAACTCCTTTAAATTTAGTCAAATGAAAGGTTTTATATTAAGTTATTTAAGTTTTCTTTATTTAAGTCTAGTAGGTATACACAAATGATTATTATTTACATTTCATTGTAAAGTGCATTGTCATTCAAGGTTCAACGGGCAGGGCAAGTAGAGGAGTTGGAGGAGTTGGCGGAGTTGGAGGAGTAGGAGGAGTTGGAGTAGTTGGCGGAGTTGGAGGGGTTGGAGGAGTTGGAGGAGTTGGAGGAGTTGGAGGAGTTGGAGGTGTTGGAGGATCAATTGTTGGTTTGGTTGGGGGTGCCAATGTTGTATTACTTGGGAGCACAGTAGTCACTGATGCTATTTCTGTGACAACCTCAGGAGCATCTGTTGTTGATAATGTTTTACATCTTGGCGATCCACGAGTGCATAATCTTGTTTGAACTCTGGGACGATTTACCCTTCTTCTAAACACTTGGCCATCAGCTGCATGGCAAATTATAATAAGCCCTATTAGGCAAAGTAGTAGAACTCCTTTCAAGGACATTTACAAAGTCTCGACTGGGTCGAGGTCTTATGTGAAAGAATTGAATACTGTGTGAACTGATGCACTTTCTAATCTCCAGCTACCTTTTATAGTGAAAATTACTTTCACTTTCACAGAGAAAATAGTGCAAGTAAACAACAAGGTTTACGTACATTCTGTTTAGTTAGCTGTGTCCCACAAAGTATTACTCAACATATGCACTCAAATTTCTTAATAAGTTCATTGCGTACTAAGAGTCTATTGACTCTTTACATATTTTTTAATTACAAAAGACCTACCACAAGCCGAAATTATATTGTAAATTGCGTAATGCAATCTGACTTGGAGGCACAGTGATTTTGATTATAAAAGGTGCCACAATTTTGGAAAATGCAGTAGTTTGCAAGCTAACTCTAGTCATCAATAAACAAGTACCTATCTTATCACAATCTAGACCTTAAAAAATGTCTCTAAAAGGAGCTCTATTACTTTGTGTTATCGGTTTGATTGTCATTTCGCACGAAGCTGACAGTCAAATATTTAGGAGGAGAGTAAATCGTCCTCGAGTACAAAGTAGATTGTGCACCCGTGGTTCACCAAGATGTAAGACTACAACGACGACAACAACAACAGTTGCACCAATGCTAGGGTATGCACAGAAACCAGAATCTACGCAAAACACTCATTCGATTCAAATCGCTCCTCCGACTATTGCAACACTAACTATACCCGGGATTGTACCCGCAGTAACTACACAAGTAGTAGCACCAACCCCTGCATCAATAGTAATTCCAGCGAATATGACACCAATCATTGCCCCTATTACCGTACGACCAAATACGCCTTAGATCAGGTCTACGAAATCAGCCCTTGTATTTAGCTGATCGAAGTTTCAAAATAAAGAGCTTTTTTTATAACTTTTTTACACATATGTAATTAAATAAAACCACAAACGTATGTTAATTGTATTACTTCAATTTAGGAATAGTATTGCTTTGAGAAAAGCGTAGATATCCTCCAAATTGTAAGTTAGATAATAGATAGATAAGTAATAATTGTGAGGTGCAAGGGCACTGCGACCTTTAGCAGATCTATTGTACCCCTCAAACTGAGCCTATAGTCGATGATATGCTCGGTCTAGAGCACTTCCAGTTGCTGCTATGAACCGGAGTATCTTGAGTGGATCCAGCGAAGGTAGATAGAACTCTGATAGGATATATGCACCTAAGTGATTTCTTCTTTTGGGGATCAGTGCTTCGCATTCCATAAGAAGGTGCGCTGGTGTTTCTGCAATGTCCCTACAGAATCTGCAGTGTCCGTCTCTCTCTACACTAATTTCTAAGTTAATCGGTTGTAAATTGGTAAATGGTAAGAGAACTCCGCAATCTTATGTGACCGAAATTTATTGTACAAAAAGTATGAGAGTAAATTAACGGCAGCTGAGATGAAGATGCTTCGCATGACAGCAGAAGTGTCAAAGCTTGATCGAATAAGAAGTTCGAATATCCGTGGAAGCCTTCACGTCAAGGAAACCATCTTACGAAAGATAATGCGCGACCGACTCAGCTGGTATTGCCACGTTCAAAGAAGAGATCATTTGAACCCTGTTAAAAAGGCAATATCAACGAATGTTTTAAAGACATCGCGAGGCTGAAGAGGCAGGCCTATAAACGCCTGGATCATACAAATGCGACGACATCGGGATTTCGTTGGCCTCAGTAACTAAGTGATCCAAAATCGGGAGGCCTGCCGACATTTTCTAAAGTCAAGTAGGCGGACCCCACAAGCGGATCAGTAGAAATGCGGTGAAATTGGAGGGTTATGATCCCTTGACTTCGGATCATAACCTCGCCGAAATAAGAGAAGAAGAGGTTGTCTTGTGAACTATATATTCGGTCGATGTTGACAACCAATGAGATATCATTGCACGAAACTTACACCCAGCAGCGGATGTAGAATCTTTTACGATATAACTTTGTATCATATAACCACTCGCTTAACCCGATGACATTGACATAGTCCAAAGAATTTAGCAGGCCATCAATGGGGCGCTTGCGAGTATTGAGACAAAAGCAGCACAGGTAGGTTTAGCGGTCAATGAAAACAACACAAAATATATGTTGTCTGCAAAAAAAAAAAAATATTCCAACATCGACGACTTGGACAAAAAGCAAAGAAGTGAAGGGGGGACTTTAACGAACTAAGCATGTGTAACTGGAGGAAACTGGCTCATAATCGGGCTGGCTGGAAAGGTTTGTTGGTTGAGGCCCAATCCCATTCCAGATTGTAATGAGTTTTTAAAGCTGGCAGGTGATGGAAATATCGATAATAATCTGGGATAGCAAATTTATTACATAAGGCTTTCAGGCAGCCTAGTACCTATCTAAGCACAGGTAGGAGTGGCAGTTCTTTTATTTACGCGCACTCAAGGGGTTATGAATACCCTAAACATGTTAACACGTTGGAAGGGATAGATAGTGAGAGAGAGAGAAAGATTTGGTGTAGTTGTATGAACTGTTTATGCTTCGCAGAAACTTTGCGGGTGGCGGCCAGATAACTGGGGAGATTTTTATTATTTTGTTGTCTTTGCTTCTGATTTACAGTATTTTTTCCCGATAACCGATGTCATAGGCAAATCACGATCAACAGAGCGAACCATTTTTTCAGCCATATAAACAAGCTACTGCCAGTGTTATGCATTCGCAGTAGTGTTCACACAAGCTTTCGCAATTAATTGGACTGACTTTATAAATTTCATGAGAAATAAATAAATGCTTGCTGACATCAAGATTTGAACTATGAACCATTAGCGTGTCACTACACCATTGCCACCCCCAAATTGTATTAGCACTAGGTGCAGTTTTGATACCGCAACTCATGCGATGTGGCTGTTGAGCTATGTCGATAATATTTTTCACCCAGACCTCCTCAAGTGAGTTGAAGAATGGTTTCCCTGAATCTCGTTATGTGGTCCTAGCTGTTGCTGGACAGGCACATATACTTACGTGTAGTGGGGAAGGGTTTCTATTTTAGTTGCGACACACTGCGCCAGTGTGTGCGATGAAAGATACCTAATCTGGTTGCATGGTCTCCTAACGACCAGTGTCCCGTGGTGATCGCTGTTATTCTGACGATGCTTTCACGCGTTCTGTTTAGGAAGTCATCTTTTTTTGAATTGTTGTAGTTTGGGCATATCTTTCTAGATATGCTATAGTTCGTCAGCCTAGTCCATCTAAGATTGGCTTTAATAAGAAAGTTTGAGGAGATTTTTCACTTGACTGCTCCCAGCGGAATATGAACTGATTCTGCAGGTGAAAAGTGTAGGGCAGAGTCTTGCCTAACCAGTTCGTCAGTGTGTTCGTTTCCATAAACTTTACTGTGCCCTGGAACGCAAAGCAGGGTTACCTTGAATTGACAATCAGCGAGGCTAGCTTGTACTAGCTTAGAAGATATAATAACCGAGGCAATGGCTTTGATATCATATTGGTTATCAATGAATATGCCGATCTTTAGTCTTGGCGTTATAATTGTGTATGTCCGGAGGCCAATATGATTTCGAAATGTTCAAGAAATCAGAAAACACACCTGAACCAAATTCACAGTCACAGTCCATCCGTTCTTGTGAGGAATTGTACGTCGAAATGCTTTGTGGAGATCATTTTAGGGATAATGTAGTATGTTGGAGTCGACATGAGTTCTCTCGGTGGAGAATCCAGAATATTACTATGGCCGTAGGGTTTCGCAGTCCAGCATCCAGACTCTCTGGGTCTTATCGCGCTATGTGCTGTAAAAGATCTAAAGGTAAAAGGTCGAGAAATGATCTAACGGAGTTGACCGTGTTGCCTATACATACTGTTATTTGTATGTTGTTAGATTTGGTTTTGTTATAACCTTTCCTTACAGCTAACTACCATACTATTGACCAGGGCTTTAAAAGAATGCAACCTTTTGGTATTCCAGTCCTTGCACCCACAGCAAATATTTCATGTTTTGTGATTCATTCGATTGATTTCACTTTTGGACTTCAATTCATGTTTAAATACCAAAAACCAAGCATAATTTACAGTATGGTAACAAGTCTTATGAAAAGGGTTAAGAACAAAAGTCCCTTAAGTATCAGCTATGGTTAATGAGAAAAACTGTAGATGTGGATGGATAGCGGTTCTTTGATAATTAAGTTTTTCTTTAAAATAAAATCCATACTAAGGTCTTCCCACTTGTGTATGTCTACTATTGAATTTTCAATGCATAGTGCGTAGCATAGAGAAAGCATCCAAAACGAGTGTTTTACTTTAACATCGGCCCATAACAATGCCCATAACCATATTTTTCATAAAACATCTTAGATTTTGCTAAATTGTATTATATTTACTGGATGTAATTTTTCTCAGTCGTGGCGAAACACTTTAACTTTCTATCGCTATGTACAACTGAATTCCAGCGAAAAAGAATGGACAAGAAATAGCTGTGGAAACAATTTTGTACTCCTTTTCATTTGGCCTCAATCTATAAGGCATTCATATGCTCAAGGCTTGAATATAACTCTCACATCTAGTCTAGTACACCCAAGGCCGTTCTGCATATTCTAAAGGTGCTCGACATAGTGAACTCCACAGTAGTAAATGTCTCGAGTCTTTTCTATTTCATCGCATTTAAAAAAAAAATGCTCTCTGCGAAATAGCCAGTTGCATTATCCCTCCTTTGAAATTTCACCCGCAATACGCGTCATACTTCGAATGCACATCAGCCCTACCTTCGAATGTACTGTCAAATGCAGGGATTCGTTCATAAGCCTAACGACATGCATGTATGTATGTGGAATGATCTACTAGGCTTTGTATTTCCTCATCATAACAACCTTCAAACATATAAAGCCAAAGTAAAGCAGTATGTCCTCTATTTCTCTGCCCGTTCTTCTCATCGTCCCGTGCCATGATTACACTGGATAACAAATAAAATATTTTTTTTGCCGTTCTTCCAAAATTTTTATTTTTTATACCTTGGCATGAAATTGTTTAAAATATGTATCCATCCATATTTTTAGAAAAATCTGTTTAATTTAAAAAGTGAAGTGAGACATAAAAATTTGTAGATATTAATATTTTTTTTATTATTCGGAAGAATTTTTGATGCATTTTGCTTGTCTTTTATACAAGTATGATGGATGATATTGGGTCAACGTCCAACAAAAGTCTGCGAGCATTCTCGACGACCATTTACCTTGATATCGCTTTTCCATCGCCATTAAGTCTTGGCGAAATCTCTCCCCATGCTCGTCGCTTACGGCACCTAAACCCCAAATGGGAATCAAGGAAATTAATGTTTAAGGACATTTTGCATCCCAAGCTTTTATAGTTTTGTAATAGCTTAGAAATAATTTCGTTATTATTTAGTGACTTTGTATTGCTTAAAAAATGTTGTGTCACTTCAACAAAAGAAAGCCATGCATTTTTTTTTGTATATTTAATTTGTCAATAAAAATTAGAGTCCTTCATGACTCCTCTTATATCTGGCCCTATAAAAATGCCCAATTTGCCGTATGTTTAGATAATTCGATGTAGTAAAAAATTTCTGATATTTGTCTGTTATTATTATTATTATTCTTTATTTCGTTTATAAAATAACAGAGGCATGCCACCACACAATTTACAATACAGAGATATGATATATGGGGATTTATGAATATCTTTCAACTGAAATTTTGTTTAATAAATGAAATATTTAGCTTATAGTAATTGAATTATTCTTTGAAGGGAAACAACGAGAAAACCCCTCATTTGACAAAACGAAAAAAAAAAAAAAAGGTACAATAAAATGGTATGGATTAGTTGCAACATTTTGCGCAACATTACATATGCTACATACAAATTAAATATAATTATTAGCATATAATCAAATATATATTAATAAATAACAGAATAAATTAATCACAAATCAGGTAAGTTAGCAACAAATTAGTGTATATTATATAAATAAATAAATAAATAACATAAATAAATAAGTTAATAATTAAGTAAATAAATAATTTAGTAGATAAATAAATAAATAAGTGAATTTATAAATAAATAAATAATGAAATAAATAAACAAATAAATAAATGATCAAATAAATTAATAATCAAATAAATAAATAAACAAATAAATAAATAGATAAACAATTAAATAAATAAATTAGTAATATAATAAATTAACAAATAGTTACAGAGCAAGACTTCTACAAAAAATAATTAATTAATTAATAACTAAATAAATTAACATATAATATAAATGAATTAAATAATATATAAATAAATAAATATAACAAGAAAACATGTAGCTTATGAACTAGGTAAATAAATTATAAAAAGATAAATGTACAAATAAACATGCGGAAATCAGTTCAATGTATGGTAAGTAATTTTCAATTCGTGTACTAGAGGGTTATTGGAGAGGTCGCATCTGATCAAAAACGTTCCGATAAGTCTACGAATTCTATCGGAGATCAATTCAACATTGGCTCTGTTTTTTAATTCGGAGGTGGAATAATGCCAGGGAAGGTTCAGCATCATTTTTAATAATTTGTTTTGCTGTATTTGTAATTTTTTGATATGGCAGTCTGCACATTTGCCCCACACTTGACAGCCATATAGTAAAATTGCCTGGAATATGACTTTGCATATAACTATTTTGTTCTCATTTGACAATAAAGAATTTCTATTTATTGGGGAACACCTGCGACAATATTTAATAAATTGGACGGACTTAGAAATGAGAGAGAAATTTGCAACGAAGTCTAATCGTTCATCTCTCAACATTAAGTCAAAGCTTCACCACAACAACAACAACAATGGAACTATTTCTCTCCACTCAATGAACGATTTCCCAGCTCTCCCAAATCGACCTGCTGTGAAGCGGGTGGAAATAGAGAGCAGCAACTTCTCAGGACCCAGAGCATGGGGGTACATACAACGCCAGCGTCTTCGGCATCCACAAGCAATAACAACAATGCATCTATTACCACCGGTGAGTTGTTCACAATGGATGAATTGAACTCGCTCGTTATGGAAATGATAATGAAGTTAGGTTCTTGTAAAACTAAGTTAGAACAATTTAATGCCATTGCACAATTAGCAACTAAATTTTTGTACTCTAATGTCAAGTAATTCAATAGATAGTAATATAAATATTGTAACATGGAATGCCAGAGGTATTAGTAATAAACATGTTGAATTTATTAATTTTTTAAACGCTAATAAGGTCGATATAGCGCTAGTCACGGAAACTTGGTTGAAATCCTCAATTCGAATTTCGAATTCGGTTTTTAAATGTTATCGAATTGATAGAGAAAATAGAAGAGGCGGTGGAGTAGCAATTCTAATAAGAAGGTCAATTCAACATAAGCTTGTGAGAAGTGTGCAAACACAGTTTATTGAAAATCTAGGTATAGAAGTTAAGCTAAGAAATGGTAGTACACTGAAAATATTTTGTGTGTATTTTCCTGGTGGAATTAGTAGAATTGACAGAAGATTAGGATTGAAATCCGATTTGAGAAAACTCTTTAGTACAACTGAAGAATTTTTAATTGGAGGTGATCTCAATTGTAGACACAGAGATTGGGGCTGCATCCGAGCAAATTCTTGGGGTAATGTATTGTCTAACCTTGTTGCTTTGTTACCAGTTCGTGTTCTGTTTCCGTCCTATTCTACTTATTTTCCAGCTGGTTCACGTGGTCGTCCTTCTGTATTAGATTTATTTATTACTAATATATCTAGTCATATTTCTCAACCAGTATCCATAAACGATTTGTCATCAGACCACAATCCTGTCCTTTTTCAACTTCCATGGTCGGGGGAAAAAAACGTGCAATATATTCAGGATTTTAAAAATGCTAATTGGGCAGTTTTTCGTTTAGAAATAAAAAGTAAACTTCGAAACTTACCTACTAGCTTAGAAAGTGTATCTAGCAAAGCAGATGTTGATAATATTGTCCATCAATTTTCTGAACATATACTTAGTTCTGCTGATTGTAGTGTACCAAAAATTGAAAAAAAAAAATTCTTGTGTACCACTTCCAGGTCACATATTAGAGCTCATAAGGCTGAGAAATATGCATAGGCGAAACTGGCAAAGGTACAGGCAACCTATTTTCCAAAGCCAAGTAAAGCATCTAAATAAATTAATAGCGAAGTTCATTCATAATAAACGCAACGATGAATGGAATTCCAAACTTAATTCACTAGATAAGGCATCTAAACCTTTTTGGAATATAGTGAAAGTCATTAAAAGTAAAAATAAGCAAATTCCTAGCCTTGAACATAGTGGTAACATATATTACACTGATCTCGACAAAGCCAATGTACTAAGCGAGAAATTTGCAGAAAATCATTCTGTAGCTCAACACCTAGGGGACGCAAATACCAACTTACTTGTACGCAACTCTCTGCAGGCATTTACCTCTCTCGTTGTAGAAACACCGGCGAGTGTGTTTGTAAGTGAAGCAGATATACAATTTTTTACAGATAACTTAATTACTAAAAAAAACAGGTGGTCTGGATAATATAAGAAATATCTAAAAAAATTACCTAAAATTGGTATTAAGTTTTTAACGTATATAATAAATGCCTGTTTAAAAATGCAATATTTTCCAACTGCATGGAAAGAAGCCAAAATTGTACCTATTCCGAAAGCAGGAAAACCTGCTAATAGACCGGAAAGCTACAGGCCCATTAGTTTGCTAAGCAGCTTAAGTAAAATCTATGAAAGAGTACTTAAGGACAAATTGTTAAAATTTATCGATGACCAACATATTTTTCCCAATGAACAGTTTGGTTTTAGACGTTACCATAGTACTTGCCACCAAATTCTCAGAATTTGCAATACTATAAAGATAAATCGTGTTGTAGGGAAATCGACGGGATTGATACTCCTCGATATTGAAAAGGCGTTTGACACCGTTTGGCACAATGGCCTTTTATTCAAAATGCTTGATTTTAATTTCCCAGCAGTGTTAATTAACAGCAGTGTTGATCAGTGTTATCAGTATAAGGGTATTAATAATCCCTTCAAACCGCCGATTATAAAAAAAATAAAATAAAAATTATAATAATCTGAAATGCTTTGTTTTTTATTGTCACAGTTAGTTATTAAGTATTGCCAAGACCATCCCCACACATCAAACTTATCAACAGGGTACAAATAACTGCGGCTATATGCACAACGGGTGCCATGGGCACATGTCCAACCGAAGCCTTGAACGTCATTCTGCACCTTTTACCACTCGATCTTCACATTATGCATCTATCATCATGTAGTGCGGTGAAATTAAGGGAAACAGGATGCTGCTGCAACAAACCTTATGGTCACAAAAGTTTTTTTTTTTTTTTTTCCGAGGGTAGGTGAAAATCTTCAACAAGACACTATGAGGATCGACAGCGCGTGCTCATAGTAGTGTGGGATTCTTACCCACTAAAAAACCTCCCTTCAAAACAGACTTGTTTTTATTTTTACTACAACTAAGTATTCGACTTATCAAGTAGTTTTCGTTTCGCGAAATAATGACGTTTTGCAGGTACCTTCCCATTGGAAGTTCCTGCCAGCTCCGCGGTTTAGACGCGGTTACTTATCGCGCTAGGTCTAAAGGTTTGGTTCTTTGTAGACGGCGCAGTAAATTTCTTTCTTCCAAAAGTTGGAGGACTGTAATATTTACGTGAGTTTCTAGTCGACTTCTATGCTTTCTCGCGTAGGTTTGAATTTCGTCTTCGATTGTTTTAATGCCAAGGTCTCTGTGGATATCGCTATTTCTGATATACCATGGCGCATTTACAATACCTCTTAGCACTTTGTTTTCAAAAGTTTGTAAAATTTTAATAATACTTATTTTGGTACAACCCCAGAGTTGTATACCATATGTCCATACAGGCTTTAGCACTTGCTTATATAAAAGCAATTTGTTATATATATTAAGCTTGGAATATTTTCCAAGTAACCAATACATTTCTCGATATTTGTTATCTAGTTCTTTGCGTTTTTTCTTAACGTGCGTTTTCCATTTCAGCTTTGTATCAAGTGTCATTCCAAGATACTTAGCCTCGTTTGCAAACGGGATTTGAACCGAGTTTGAAAAGATCGGCAAATTATTTATTTTCTTATAAGTAAAATTTACATGAACAGATTTGGTCTCGTTGAGTGCGATTCGCCAAATCTTTGTCCATTCATTTACTCTATTCAAAGCTTCTTGCAGTTTTTCTGTAGTATCTTCGACCGTTTTACCTACTGTCAAGATAGCAGTGTCGTCGGCAAATGTAGCTAGCTCAGTGCCTTCTACTTGCGGTATATCACGAGTGTATAATAGATATAAGACTGGACCAAGAACGCTTCCTTGCGGCACCCCAGCCATTATTTCCTTAAAATCTGAATATTCGTTTCCACATTTGACGCGGAATAGCCTATTCGTAAGGTAGTTCTTCAAAATATTATATAGGTGCTCTGGCAGAACTTGTCGTAATTTAAACTTTAAGCCTTCGTGCCAGACCTTGTCAAAGGCTTGAGAAACGTCAAGGAATACGCTTGAACAAATCTTTTTTTCTTCAAGTGATTTTTCGATTACATGTGTTATTCGATGTACTTGTTCAACTGTGGAATGCTTACTTCTAAATCCGAATTGATGATCAGGGATGAGATGCCCTTCTTCTATTACCGGCTGTATTCGCCTAACCAATATTCTCTCGAACACTTTGGATATAATTGGAAGAAGCGAAATCGGTCTATAAGAGGTTTTTTCATTGGGCGGTTTTCCAGGCTTAAGGACCATTATAACTTCGGCGACTTTCCATTGACTGGGAACATATTCTAGTCTAATCGCGGCGTTTATAATGAACAGAAGCTTAATTAGAGCTTTTCTTGGTAGTGCTTTAAGAACCTCTCCCGTAATTAGGTCGTATCCAGGAGCTTTCTTAGGTTTAAGTTTCTTTATTTCTTCCTTAAGTTCGGTAAGCGTTGCATTTCTTATCACGCTATTGTCTATATACGACGTATTTATATTTTCAATAAGTGCTTGTCCATCAAACGGTTTGAAAGTTTCTTCCAGGTGGGCGGCGAAAACTTGCGCTTTCTCTTTATCATGCCTGGCCCATTCGTCTTGATTTTTCCTAATTGGCGCGGCTTGAATTTGAGGTTTTTTAATACCTTTTATAGCCTTCCAAAGCGAATAGTTAGAATCTTTTTCTGCCGTTAAGCTTTCTAGGTAAGTTTGTTTTTCATTATTTTTAAGGTCTTTAATAGATCGTTTTAGTGAGTTGCACAAACGGTTAAGATGTGCTTTATGTTGCGGAGCCCGAGTTTGTTGCCATCTTTTACGCGCTTTTCTCTTCTCCTTAATCATCTCTTTTATTTCCTGCGGATAAATTTTAATGTAACTGGCCGGGGTTCTCTTTAGGTTGGGAGTATTCTTCCACGCGGCATCCTGTAAGATTTCGACGAAGCGATCTACTTCAACTTCAAGTTCATAGGGCGTTTTAAGTGATACGCTCAGCTCAATATTTGCTTCAATATCTTTTTTAAAGCTGTCCCAATTAGTTTTCGCGCCAGTTAATCTGGCCGGTCCTACTTTTTTAATCAAAGCTTCGCTTATCGTCATAATGATTGGAGAATGATCAGAGGAGAGATCAAAGCTTTCTTCAACTTTTATACAGTTGCTAGATATTCCTTTAACAACAAAGAAATCAATCAGATCTGGTATCTTATTTCTATCAGTTGGCCAATATGTTGATTTACCCGTCGAGTAAAAATCACAACTGAATTGCATACCCGCATTATAAAGCTTTCTACCTTTCTGAGAGGCGTACCTTGAGCCCCAGAAGGGGTGTTTCGCGTTGAAGTCACCACCAATAATAAAATTTGGTTTAAGGAAGTTGAAGATGTTTGTGAAATCACTTTCTTCAAGTTTACATCGCAGTGGACAATATATAGACGAAATGTTGAAAGCAAAATGTCTATTTCTAACGCGTACCGTGCTTACTTGCATTGCTTCTAATTCAATTTTTATTTCCGCTGAGTGTTCGATATTTTCTTTTATAAACAAAGATGATCCGCCTCTGGCTCTTTCCGATGGGTGAAAGGCGTGATATCCGCTATATCCCCTTATCTTAATATTCGATTGCTTTTTCAGATGAGTTTCACAGACCAAGCATATATCAATATCTTTCTCTCGCATAAATATTTTTAACTCGTCGAGTCTTTGTATGAGCCCGTTAGCGTTCCAAGTAAGAATTTTAAGCGTTTCTTTCATATTCTGGTTGAAGTGCGCGTGTTATGAATGTTGTTTTCTAGTGCAACTAGTCTCTCGAAAATTAGTTTATTTGTTTTGCATTGCTCTTCAAGTTTCGCAAGAATTAGGGAAAAAACATTGGATACATGATCTTCTGAACTACCTCTATCACTATTTTTCAATGTCGCAACTTGAGAAGGAGTTTTTACATTAAAGTTTGGACGGTTTCTTGCTTTGATCTCCCGTGAGTTGTCGGTCGTGTACGTACCCTTAACTGTCATCGCCGCTTGAGCATAAGACTGCACTCCAATATTCGGAGATTTTGCTTCTGTTACCTTATCTCTATTACTTTCGGATTTTTATCATTAACCGATCTTAAGTTAATATTGACGGACTTTCTATCTTTCGCTGCTTTTTTCGTAGCTATTTTGGGTCTGTTCTTGATTGGTTTCATATTCGGACGCATCGAATTTTTTAGCGTATCGCGGCGTTTTTGAAGCTCTTTCGCCACTTCGCAACCTCGATAGTTCGCAGGATGTTTTCCCTTGCAATTTATACAAGTGGCTGGGGTTTGCTTGTTTAGGTGACACTCTTCCGAGAGATGTTTACCTGCGCATTTGACGCATCGCGGCTCTTTCTGGCAGTCAGTCTGCGTGTGATTGAAGCCTTGACAGCGCTTACACTGCGGGATCGATCTGGAGGTCTTACGCATGGGTTCGATTTTGACCACGATGTTTAGAATAGTCTTGATACCATATATAATGTCTTTATTTTCGTCTTTATCAAAACTAAGCATGAATAGTGGAAGACCGCGCTTTACCAATTTTTCATGATCTCCCTCCGACTGTTGCTTCTCCTTCTTGATAATATTGACGGCATCAAGAATTTTAAAGCCTTTGTCTTGAAGGTCGTGCATTACATCTTCTTTAGTGCACGAGGGGTGGAGTCCCCTTGCTACAACACGCAGTGGTCTTTCTAACTTATTTTCATAAGTATACCACTGAATCTTTTCGGCATTCAATTTTTTAGATACTGATCGGTAACCGTCGGCATCATCGACATTGATTTTCCACGTATTGTTTCGCAGAGATGTCACCTTAAACTTCGAAGCCAGAATTCCTTTAAGGAGGCAATGCAACTTATTATAGTCCGTAATTCCAAGGACGTTTATCGGTGGCGGAGGACGTAATTTTGGTTGTTGTTGCTTTTCTTGCATCTCCTTGCGCTTTTCATCTTTTTGTGGCTCGACTTCCGGTGAGGAACCAGCTTTTCGTTTTTTGCTAGGTCGTTTCTTTTCGATCCAATTCGTTTCGCGTGTTAGCTCTTCTTCATCCGTCTGGTATTCGCGACTAGGTGAGCGTTTTGAGCTAACTGTATTTTCTTTTTGTAGGTACGTGTTTTTTAGGGCATTATTTTCTTGCCTGAGTAAATCTACCTCTTTCTTGAGCTCACGATAGAGTAGCTCCATTTCGCTAAGCTTGGTACGGAGTACGTCGTTTTCCTCCTCAATGCTTTTAGATTTCGCTGAGTCCCGTTTTTCACGCGTTTGCGCTTCCGGCGGACTTCTTTTTCCGGAGACGTTCGATCTTGTTGGTGGAGATCGAGATACCCTTGTACTTTTTGAGAAGGGATTTATAAGGTGCAATAAATGGCTCTCCCCAGAATCCGTAGAGCCGACCTCCGAAGAGGGTGGATTTTCCAGTTTACCTGGACTGCCACCTGGGGTATTTAAATCTTTTGTTTTGTTCATTGCATGTTTTTTGTATACGCCATACTCGGTATACGGAGGGTGGATTTTAGTCGCCTCTTACGACTGGCATGCCTACCTCGGGTATATTCTAACCCCTACCCGAAGGGGGTCACAAAAGTACCCTGAATGTGCTACCGCAGGATCTGACTGCTGATCTGACCGACTATATAACTCCCACAGTGAACTTTAGAAATGACGTCACGGCCAGTTTCCCAACCAATGGGAATGGGAAACCGGCGAACTGGCAAATGAGTTTGAAACAGCAATCAACTGTTCAAAAATGGACTGCGGGGTAGGGGCGGGGATATTCTCCGATTCCCTCAATATTTCCTGGTCTTACCGGCATCCTGATTCGTGCTGTGTCTTCCAGGCAGAAGTTGTTTGCTGTACGTGAGGCCTGTATACCCCTAAATACCATTGCCATCTTCATTGACAGCCATGCCGCTATCAATGCTATAAAATCTGCCACTACCTCCTCGAGGCTAGTAGAACAGTGCAAACAGGAACTCGCCTCGTTAGGACATCGGTTAAGGATCTGTCTCCTTTGGGTTCCGGGTCACAGCAACATTGAGGGAAATGAGCGAGCTGATGAACTCACGAGGCGGGGATCTGCCCTTGATGCTTCCCTAGTAAAGGGGGTGAACGTCCCGTTGGGGGTCCTTAAGGTATGCATCTTCGCGCATTATCTGCTAAAGGCTGATAGCAGATGGCATGAGGTGCGGAACTGTGTCATCTCCAGGCAGATGTGGCCCAAATACTTCCGAAAAGGAACGCAAGATCTACTAAACAGAAACCGTGCAGATATCGCAAGAGTTCTGGCAGTTAGTACTGGCCACTGGCCCATCGGAGTTCATGCAGCCAGAATAGGCATTACATTTAATGCACAATGTCGCAGCTGCAATATTGCTAACGAGAAAGAAACAATCTTACAATTCCTCTGCAAGTGTTGGGTTTTAGGCAGGGCCAAACAGCCCACCTTAGGTAAATCATTTTTCGACAACCTAATAGAGTTAGCGGAGATTAGCATTGGAAATATTATCAGATTCCTCGATGTAACAGGGTGGATTTGAATAATCCTTACTCTTTTTCCCTTTCCCTACAAGTAAACGCCCTTTTTACATCCGATAGGTCACTTGAGTTGTGGTATTGAAACAGCGCTTCTGCGCTAATTAAGTGTCGGCATGGTTTACTGACACAACCACTTCTACCTGCCTACCTTAATGTCACAGGCTTACGAGTACATGGTTTTGGACTTACTGACTTACTTAGGTGGCGCTACAGTTCGGGGTGAACCTGGGCCTCAACCAACAAGCCTCTCCATTTAACTCGGTCTTTAGCTAATTGCCTCCAGTTGCGCACTCCAAGGTGGTCAAGGTCCCCTTGAATTTGTGCGCGCCCTCGGGGTTAGATTCGAAGACTCTGCGGGCCAGAGCGTTGGTGTCCATTCGCTCTACATGTCGTAGCCATCTCAGACGTCCAATACGCAGTTTTTTGACTAGGTCGATGTCGCTGTACAACTCGTATAGTTCGCGATTGAATCTTCTCCTCCAAGACCCGTCAACGCAAACGGGACCGAAAATCTAACGAAGAATTTTTCTCTCGAAGCGACCAAGGATATCTTCACCCTCTTTTAATAAAGTCCATGTTTCAGCGCTATAAAGCAGGACTGGGATGATCAGGGTCTTATACAGAGTCTCATTAGTTGCTCGAGATAAGGCTTTACTGTTGAATTGCCTTATGAGCCCAAAAAAACAGCGATTGGCAAGAGTTATTCTTCGCTTGATTTCTGCACTGATCCTGTTTGTAGAATTTATAGCAGAGCCAAGGCAGACAAAGTCCCTTATTACCTCGAAGTTATAGCTGCCGACTGTGACGTTTTGTCCAATTCGTCGGTGTTGGCTTCCCTTCTTGTTGACAGCATATACTTGGTTTTACCATATTTTATCGCTAAACCAATTTTGGCCGCTTCCGCCTCAATGCTTGTAAACGCACCGGTGACAGCCCGCTGAGTTCTTTCGATAATGTCTATATCGTCGGCGTATGCAAGCAGTTGTACAGACTTGTAATAGATTGTGCCTCCGGTGTTGGCTTGTGAATTCCGCACCATCCGTTCAAGTACAATATTAAAGAAGTCACATGACAGCGCGTCACCTTGTCTAAAACCTTTTTTGACATCAAAGGTCTCGGTGAGGTCATTACCGAACTTGATGGAGCAGCGAGCGTTCTCCATCGTCAGCCTGCACAGGCGGACAAGTTTGGCAGGGATGTCGAAACTAGACATGGCTCTATAAAGCTCTTCTCTATAGATGCTGTCATAGGCGGCCTTGAAATCGATAAAGAGATGGTGAGTATCGATTTGGAATTCTTGGGTTTTCTCCAGGATCTGCCGAAGTGTGAAGATTTGATCGATGGTGAACTTTCCTGGCCTGAAACCGCACTGATATGGTCCAATAAGGCTGTTGATGAAAGGTTTCAGGCGTTCACACAATATCGCAGAAAAGATCTTGTATGCGATGTTGAGGAGACTGATGCCTCTATAATTGGCGCAGTTGAGGAGTCTCCTTTCTTGTGGATCGGGCAAACAATGCTGAGATTCCATTCATCAGGCATACACTCGTCTGACCAAATCTTAGAGATAAGTTTGTGTATGCACTCTATCCATTCATCCCCAGCTGCCTTGAAAAGTTCGGCCGGTAAGCCGTCAGGTCCAGCAGCCTTGTTGTATTTTAGCTTGGATATTGCTATCCTCACTTCGTTTTGGTCAGGTGGACGGACATTTTGACTATCATCGTCTATGTTGAATGGTTCATTCTGCCTGACAGCGGGATGTTGGTCTTCGTCGCCGTCATACGGTCTAAAGAAGTAGTTTTTCCATATTCTCAGCACCGACTGTGATTCTACTACGAGGTTTCCATTTTCATCTCTACAGGTTTCTGTAAGGGTATTACTTCTCTGACACGTTCTTTTTACCTTTTGGTAAAACTTCCGTACATTGTTCCTGGAGTATAAACTCTCGATATTCTCAAACGCGCGCTTCTCACGCTCTTTCTTTTTCTTTTGGAGAAGTCGATGTTCTTCCCGTCTCCTTTGCTCGTAGAGCTCACTAGCAGCTCTCGTCTTCCTTTGCGAGAGCCTCTTGTTTTGCTGCATGCACTCGCCGGCATTCTTCGTCAAACCAGGGGTTTCGCGGTGGTGGGCGAGCGAGGCGCAGCACATCAGTCGCGGCGTTTCTGATGGCATGTTGGCAGCGTTGCCACTGGTCTTCGGTACTTGATGCTGCCGGCATAGGGGTGATTGAGAGGTTTCGAGATTCGCGTTCAGCGAAGAGACTGGCGGTCTCTTGCGATTGTAGCTTTTCGACGTTAAATTTTCTCACAGTGATTCTTCTTTGTTGCTCAGTTTGGGATATCCGCATTCGTGCCTTGGCTACAACAAGGTAATGATCCGAGTCTATGTTGGCCGCTCGAAAGGTTCGGACATCCAGTATGCTGTAGGTATATCTTGCGTCGATCGCAATATGATCAATTTGGTTGATCGTTACATGATCATTGGACCGCCATGTCTGCTTATGAATATCGAGATGAGGAAACCGCGTGCTTGCTATGGTGACATTTCGCTCCACAGCGAAATCAATTAGCCTTAGTCCGTTATCAGACGTGGTGTGGTGGTGCTTACCGACTGCCCTACCAAAGACGTCCTCCTTTCCTATTTCGGCGTTAAAATCACCCAACACGATTTTAACGTCGTATTTAGGACATTGCTCATATTTCTTGTCGAGGAGCTTGTAGAAACACTCTTTGGTGGCAGGGTCCTTTTCGACCGTGGGGGCATGAACAGATATTGGCGAATTTAGCCTTGATTCGGATAGTCATAATACGCTCGCTCACGTGTCGGAAGCTTAAGACTTCTTGCCTAAGTCTGCCGCGTATGACAAATCCGCATCCGAATAAGCGTTGCCTGTTGCCTCTGTAGCAATCATCGTAGTAGATGCCACAGTTTTTCATCCTCTTTTTGCCCGGCCCATCCCATCGCACTTCATGGATGGTGGTAATATCTGCTTTATAGCAGTCTAGGGCCTCTGCTAGTTGTTCGGCTGCACGTGGTCTGTAAAGGGACAGAACATTCCACGCACAGATCCGAAGGTCGTTGTCCTTATTTCGTTTGCTGGGGTCGTCATTAGTTGAGTCATCCTTATCCGAGGCTTTTGGTTGTTTCGGTTGTATGGTTTTGGACCCAAGCAATCTAAAAGTGTTTTAAAAGTAGTTTTCGGAAATTCTGGTATGACCGCTCTCCTTGCTCGTCGCTCGTATTGTCTAAGTTATCAGGGAAGAAATTCAGATAAGAACGTTAAAAATAGATTTTCAACGACATTCGAATGCCCATTTTACGGTAATTTTTCGAAACATCAGCGATAATTTGCCAAATTTGCCGTAATCATAACTTTTTGTTTTACCGAGGACGTTCTGAACGATGGTCTTAAACTATACCAATGCTGCTGCTTCTGTGGCCGACAAACATTTAGTAAGATTGTTGTCATTCATTAATTTTCTAATATCGGATATGTATATTGTTCAGATAAATGCATGTCTCAGACCAAATCAAGCTTGCGTTACTAAATGTTCTTCTTACTCGTATATCGCTACATCGCTGCCACTGCTCATACTGACAATACATCAGAACTTTCTATAGTACGAGTATGTGTGGTTGTATCAGGAAAAATGTGCAACCCATCATCTTTGCGACGCGACGTGGCACGGCTTCGACATCGATGAAACTGCGATATATTTCAAGCTATTACAATTTTTGAAACTTATGCTGACCTTTGTCAAGCAAAAGTAACAATCGCCTATGAAGTTTTGCGGTTCTCTCCAAAGCATTGGCCATGAAAACTGAAAGTAAATTTGGTAGCCCACGGACCATTGTTACGTTTGAGTTAAGGTTCTGTCACGACTTCTGAAAATTAAGTTAATTTCTCTGCACCTAAATGTGCTGCTAAAATAGTTATCAGTGGCCGTAGATTGAGAATGACAGGGGTTCGTCATCAAAGTTGTTCTTTAAAAGACTATAGCATGACTAATGAATCATTTAAAAAAAAAAAAAAAAACGAAGCCAAAACCTTATTACATGGATTTCCGTTAAAATATGATGAAGTGAGATATATTGCATATTTAGTAATCACCTGAGCGAAAAACAACTACAGTAGAAGTACGATTATATGATGAACAAGTACAAAGTAGTTATGATATTTACCATTTTTAAAGCCAATGACGAAATTTTGAACGTGAACTACATTCCGTATCTATTGTAGAATACTTGCCAATCAATCATTTGTACTCTGTTCAATTTACAAAATCCTTTGAGAGACTGATCTGTCACTCGGTATAAAACATGAACAAAGTTCAATTTAGAGCTAAGCAGGATCCCTACATTTGAACATCAACTAACACCGAAGAGCTTCATATAGGGGCCAAAGTGTCTAAGGAGACTTTGCAGTCGCTGACCACTGGCTCTGAGACCTCATCAATTTCAGGCGCCTTTACGCCTCTAAGAACACTGTGGCCAAAACCATCGGCATATTTCTAAATTGTGAAAGCACCTGTACTAAGACCCAAATCTTTAAGTTGCACTCAGAACTAGACTGGAACAAATTGGTCATGGCAGCGACATTATTCAACTAGCATTCCTTGACCTTCTGACAGCCCCTGGGATAGCACAATAGGTCACCTATGAAATCAAAGTGCTTGCTATCTAGCCCATATAACAATTTATCTATCTTTTGCTTTGTGTTTAAATTAGATTTAACAAAAGTTTAATTTGGAATTGTATGCATTTTTATTCTTCATTGACGTCCGTATGCAATTTTCGGATTGTCTTGGTAAATTATTTACCTCCTCCTTCTTCTTCTTCGGCCGGAGCCAGAGTTGTTGTTGTCGTTGTCGTTGTTAAGCAGAGTGGAGATCCCAAAGCACACAGTCGGGCCTGAACACGAGGACGATAAACTTTTCTTAGGAACAATTGACCTTCAGATTGCTGAACAAACACAAGGAAGCCAACAAGGCAGAACAAAAAGATTTTCAGGGACACCATTTTATCGAAAATATTGTTATGTAGTCTTGAGTAAGATCTAATTTTGCTTGAGTTGGAATGGCCTTTTTATACAAAAAATACAAAGGAAAACATCCGACAATTGATAATATTTTATTTTATTTATTATACTAATTAAACATTGGTTTAAAAAAATATGACGATGTAATGTGTTATGTAAGAATAAAGTTTACGATTGCGTCGCACGTTCCTGCTATTATATGCTGGGTATTTGACGGTCAATGAAATATTTACTTATTTACTTTAGTTCAGTGGGCTCCCGACATATCAAGGCTCTCTGCCTGAAACACAGCTTTTTTCCATCTCTCGCCATCACTGTTAAGTTCTATGACATTCTCTGTACCAAGACCCCTGCCATCGCCAATCACCTGATATTTATAACGAAGGTTATCGTTCAGTTTCCCTCCTCGGTGTTTCGATCCAGGCAGCTTTGATTCATACACCCTTTTCACTGGAGTTGTTCTTGGTCTCTTCAGTTACTTCATGAAGAACAATCGTTGTCTGTTCTTTAACGTCCTCTTAAAACAGTTTGCTGGGATCGCGCGACTATGTCGATGTTCTTAGCGTATCCCGAAAGCTGGACGGATTTGTATTGCTTTCACTAATAAAAATATATTAATTAAATCAATCCTGTGGCAATGAATCTTTGTGGCTAAAATGCCATTCAAACATAATCAAGGCTGGAAATATTTAAATAACCGCAAATATTTTGCCAGTTGTGAAGATTCAAGCATCAGACAAAATAAGTAAAAAAATTAAATAATGCGGGCATGCACTACCTACCTAGAGTATCTCAACACGTACTAAAAACAAATATTACAACTCAAAATAGAATGCAAAAATGACAGCGAATTCGCACCGACTAGTTCGGACATAACCCATGGCGTAAATCTGCACTGAAGCCTTACACCACCTGAACTTAAAACCATTATATCAAAATAATTCTCTCTTCTACCTTTTCTCTTCATTTTCTAACTTTTGTTATGCCACTGCATTGCAGTCACCTCTTCTCTCGCCCCATACCTTCCCTGGCGACTTTCGGATGAGCTGGTCGTATCTGTGTATTGCCGATCTCTGCTCAGATGGACATCTTTTTTCCGCTACTCGTGGGATCTCACAATGATACCAAAATCAGCATTCGCTCTTGGATATCAGTCGAGCTCTCAGATTCCTCTACCATCCTGAAAACGAGTAATTGGAAGATTGCCAAGCTAGAGGAACCTAAAGAAGACTCCAGGAGTTCGGTAACCGTAGTCAATAAGGAATCTCTGGCTACTTTGGCAGAAACCGAGGGGCAAATTAGCTATGGATTCGAGCTATAAATCTCCGGATATATAAAAAGGATGATGAGGACCTGGAAATTCATGGACTTAATTCCTCCATATCGGCCTCGACCACACAGGCGAGTGACATACCGGTCACTTTAAAAGTTACGGTAGAGGGGGAAGCGATGGAATGCAATTCCTAGCAGGCCGCTTATTCTACAAAGGCCCAGAAAGATATAGATTTAGACTACCTGGCCCTGTCGGACATGTATCTCTCCAGCGGTCCCATTAGCCATCGGTGTCTATTTCGTGGCTGGAATCAGATAAGGATTAAGTGAACGTTACTGTGTTGAGGGTATCTGAAGGTGATCGCAATGGCTCTGCGATTCGTTCAGATTAACCTCCACTACTCCATTATAGCCTCGGCCAGCCTTCTTCCCCCGCGGAGAAGACACTGCCTTGATCCAGGAACCTTGGGTCATTAAAATACCTGGTGTGTGGGGTCAAAACTTCTTGTTATAAACTCATTTACGTGAGAAACCAGGCTTTGTATTCTCGCGAGAAGCGCACTAAATATATTCTTACTTTCTACTTGCAGCTACTCTTAAATTATATCCCTGATAATATAAAAGAAAGTGAATATTTCTTTGCAAGGGCCTACACACCAAACGACTGAATGGATTTTGATAATTTTTTTTATTGATTAGGTTTTGATAAGGAGCCGGTTCGTGCGTACAAAAATATTTGACTTCGATTGTAAAAGACCAAGAAATTCAATAATTAGAAATACAAATACAAATATTTGGCGCAACAGCTCTTTAAAGTGCCAGGGCCTAGCTTCTCGCAACCACTCATGTTGTGTGCGTTATATTTTTCACACGAATGGAAGGGACCTACAGTTTAATGCCGAATCCGAACGGCGATTTGAAAAGCTTTTTCGTGACAACAATACTCTCGGATGTTTGTCAGACGCTCGCGAGAGGTGGGACCGTGAAAAAACTTTTTGGTATTTTCTGGGATGGTGGGCAAAATCGCATCATCACCTCCTCGCTGTGCCCGCTGGATAGCTATCTGATCTGATAGTGAACTAACGATGAGTGTATGCTGAGTCTGACGATGTATGTGCAGCTGAACACTCAGACCTGCGTAAGTACATCTGGGTGAACTCCAGCGCGCATATGTCTAACCGGACGAGGCATCTCTTGTTGACCTGATTGGCTGAAATATGCGTCTCAGAAGTCTAGCAAGAGCTCCTCAGAAGGAGGACGTGCGGCGGATGAATTCTCTCGATGGAATCAACGGTGACGTCTACAGAGCAGCGGATACCTTACCGGAGCTACTTCAACATATTTGGAGCTGAGGTCTGTAAGGATTTTCAATACTTCAATAATACAACGGCAGCGCTCATATCCCCGAAGTGGGTTACTGACATCGGTGTATCCGGCCTCTTGTCCTAGGGGTACAAAAAAAAGGATCTGGCCCTCCAGGTTGGGGGTTGTGCCGTCGGGTTAACTTCCCTACCACGTAAAAAACCTTTGGTTAAGAAGCAACCAACAGCCTCGGATACGGATGATTTTACTGTTGACGACCCATGCAAACGTAAAAAGGACAACGATTTTCGTGTCTGCACGTGGAATGTTAGGTCCCACTACAAACCACGTGCAGCCGAACAACTTGCGGAGGCCCTAGAGTGTTTCTAAGCAGACATTACCGCCATCCAAGAAGTGCGATGGGATGGGCCGGGCAAAAGGAATATGAAAAACTGCGACATCTACTACGGCGATTGCTACAGACAAAAAGGACAGCGTCTATTCGGGTGCGGATTTGTCATTGGAGGCAGACTTAGGCAAGACGTCTTAAGTTTCCGGCATGCGAACGAGCGCCTCATGACTATCCGTATCAAGGCTAAATTTGCTAACATTAGCCTAATATGCGTTCACGCCCCTCACGAGGAGAAGCACGACGCGTCAAAGGATGACTTCTACAAGCTCTTGGACAAGACTTATGAGCAATGCCCTAGCCACGACGTTAAAATCATCCTAGGCGACTTTAACGCAAAGCTAGGAAGAGAGGAAGTCTTTAGTGGCGTGGTCGGAAAGCACAGCCTGCGCGACATCACATCCGGCAACGGACTCAGGCTAATCGACTTTGCGGCGGGGCGAAACTTTGTCGTAGCTAGTACAAGGTTACCACGTCTCGACATTCACAAGGGAACATGGCTCTCCTTTGATCGAAAAATCGTCAACCAAATCGATCACATTGCGATCGACGCAAGGCACTCTTCCAGTATTCTGTGTGTCCGGACTTTCCGAGGAGCCAACGTGGACTCGGATCACTACCTAGTTGTAGCCAAGGTACGGATGCGGATATCCAGAACGGAGCAAAATCAACGAAATACTGTGAGGAAATTTGACGTCGAAAAGCTACAATCGCAAGAGACGGCCAGAACCGTTGCCGATCGAGTTTCTTCAAATCTTGATCTAAGTCCTATGCTGCCAGCAGCAAATGCGGAAGACCAGTGGCAGCGCTGCCAACAAGCCGGGTTTTTCTCGGCTACCACAACGAAACCCCTGGTTAGATGAGGAATGCCGGCAAGCACATGCAGCTAAACAAGAGGCGCACAAAGCGGCGCTGCATAGAAGGACTAGAGCTGCTTATGAGCTTTACGCGAGCAGAAGAAAAGAGGAACATCGACTTCTCAGAGAGAAGAAAAAGGAGCATGAGAAGCGCTCGATCGAGGAGATTGGGAGACTTTATTGCAGCAATGATGTTCGAAAATTTTACCAAAAGGTAAAAAGAACATGCTAGGGATTCAAAGCCAGGACAGAAGCCTGCAGGGACGAAAATGGCAATATAGTAGTAGAATCGCAGTCCGTGCTGAGGATATGGAAGGAACACTTCTGCAGACTGTTAAACGGCGATGATGACCAATATTCCGCTGTCAGGCAGAATGAGCCATTCAACAGTGACGATGATAATCAAGATTCCCGACAACCCGATCAGAATGAAGTGAGGATAGAGATATCTAAACTCAAATCCAACAAAGCTGCTGGAGCCGACGGCCTTGCCGCTGAACTTTACAAGGCAGGAGGAGATGAGTTGGTAAGGAGCATGCACCAGCTCATCTGTAAAATCTGGTCGGACGAAAGTATGCCCGATGAATGGAACCTGAGCATCGTTTGCCCAATCCTGAAGAAAGGAGACCATCTGAACTGCGCCAACTACAGAGGTATAAGTCTCCTAAATATCGCATATAAGATCCTGTCTGCCGTACTATGTGAACGCCTTAAACCGATCGTCAACAACCTGATAGGTCCTTATCAGTGCGGTTTCAGGCCGGGAAAGTCCACTATTGACCAAATATTCACACTACGGCAGATCTTGGAAAAAACCCATGAATATAAAATCGATACGCACCACCTTTTCATCTATTTCAAAGTTGCCTATGATAGCGTGTATAGAGACGAGTTATACAGAGCCATGTCTAGTCTTGGCATCCCTGCCAAGCTCATCCGTTTGTGCAGAATGACGATGGAGAACTCTCGCTGATCGATCAAAGTCGGTAAGAACATCACCGAACCTTTCGATGTCAGGAAAGGTCTTAGACAAGGCGACGCGCTATCATGCGATCACTTTAACATAGTACTTGAGAGAATTGTACGGAGGTACAATCTTCTTCAAGTCTGTACACCTACATGCTTATGCCGAAGACATTGACATAATCGGAAGAACTCAGCGGGCAGTCAATGGGGCACTTACGAGTATTGAGAACGAGGCAGCAACGATGGGTCTAGCGGTCAACGAAAGCAAAACAAAATATATGCTGTCTACAAAAAAAGACACCCAACATCGGCGTCTTGGACAGAACGCCACAATAGACAGATATAATTTTGATCATTGTTTCTATGGGCTAAAACGGCAATTGAGTAGCAAAGCTCTATCTCGAACTACTAAGGTAACTCTTTATAAGACATTAATCATCCCAGTCCTGCTGTATGGCGCAGAGGCATGGGCTTTGACAAAACCGGATGAGGATGCCCTTGGTTATTTCGAGAGAAAAGTTCTTCGAGCGATCTTTGGTCCCGTCTGCATAGACGGTGAGTGGAGGAGAAAGTACAATGCCGAACTATACGGCCTGTACAAGGACATCGACTTAGCCAGAAGAGTTCACATACAGCGACTAAGATGACTGGGTCATTTAGAGCTGATGGAGCCCAACCTTCCCGCTAAGAAAGTCTTCGAATCCACCCCGGACGGACGGCGCAGTAGAGGACGACCTCGTGGTAGGTGGCGCAAACAAGTGGAGGGGGACCTCAACCAACTTGGGGCGCGCAACTGGAGGCAGCTGGCTCGTAATCGTGCTGGCTGGAGAGGTTTGTTGGTTGAGGCCCAGGTCCACCCCGGACTGTAGCGCCATCTAAAGTAAGTATTTTCTGGGATTCGAACTTGGAACCTCATGCGTAGTGATCCGACATACTCAATAATTAGACTTTGAACTTGAAAAAAGTAAACTTTTCCTTCTTCTGTTTCAATGAAGCTAAGTTCAGTTTTTAGTGCTCTAAAATATGCATCTTTCAAGTCCAAAATTATATTTCTACGTGCTCTAAAAGCTGAGCAATATTAATAACATCTTTGCAAAATTCCTTTTTTTTTAATTTCTTAATTGACCAAGATTTTCAAATCAATCTCAGTTCTTTTAGTTTTCTTTTGAGGCCTATTCGTAACTTTTTAAGAGAGCAAGAGCGAATTATTTCTCTTTTTTCTGTTCATACGTGCTTGAGCTCGAGTCGAATGAATTTGTGTCTGCTCAAGCCGTTTCTCAAAAACGCATCTAGTTCTTACTTCACCGACATTGAGAAAGCAAATGCACTTGCCCGTAGTTTTGCAAATAATCATACAGTATCTCAACAGCTAGGTGATGCATATACGAATAATCTGGTAGCTAACACGATCCAAGCTTTCACTGCTGCAAATGAAAATTGTATATCCAATTTGTTTATAAATGAAGACGACATAGAATTTATTGTCAATAACCTGCGCATCAGAAAAGTAGGAGGCACTGACCTGATACGAAATATATATTTAAAACAACTACCTAAGACTGGGATTAAATATATAACTTTTATAATAAACGCTTGCATAAAATTACAATACTTCTCCGATGCGTGGAAAAAAGCTAAAGTGGTACCCATTCCAAAAGCTGGTAAGCCTCCAGAGTACCCAGAGAGCTATAGGCCTATTAGCTTACTAAGCAACCTAAGTAAATTGTATGAAAAAGTTATACAAGAACACATTTTAAGATTTATCAGTAATCATAACATTTATCCTAAAGCACAATTTGGCTTTAGACGGTATCACAATACTTCCCATCAGGTACTAAGAATTTGTTACGCTGTTAGAAATAATCGATCACAAGCTAAATCTACAGGTATGATACTTTTAGACATCGAGAAGGCATTTGATTCGGTTTGGCACGATGGCCTAACATACAAAATGATAAATTTAAGCTTTCCTCCGTCTCTTTGTAAAATAGTGCAGTCTTTCTTGTCTAATCGTTGTTTTAATGTCCACGTAAATAGCAGCCTTTCTGATTTGATTGTCTTTAATTCCGGTGTACCACAAGGCTCAGTTCTTGGACCGATGCTCTATAACATATATACGTCCGATTTTCCCAATTTACCGAACTGTGACATAGCTATTTTCGCAGATGACACTGCAATATATTCATCCCATCAATTCGCTCTCAATATTGAGAGGAATTTAAAAGAAGGGATGGATATATTAGTGAAATACTACAGCAGATGGAAAATAAAGTTAAATGAAGGTAAAACCAAAGCGATCTTTTTCACGCGAAAAAGAAAAGCCTGTTTTCTCCCCAGCAATCAACTCCAAGTAAATGAAACCAACATAAATTGGGAACCATCGATAAGATACTTAGGTATTCATTTGGACACTAAATTAACGTTTAAAAGCCACATTAATAACACGGTAAAGAAAATCGGCATTGCGATAAAGATGTTGTATCCGTTCATTAATCGAAAGTCTTCACTCTCAAATGAAAATAAAATTATTCTTTACAAAATTATCTTTCAGGCAATTTTACTGTATGGTTGCCAAGTATGGGGTGACTCTGCAGCCTGCCATATAAAAAAATTGCAAGTATCACAAAATAAAATACTAAAAATGATGCTTAACTTGCCATGGCGCTACTCAACCTTAGACCTCCATGAAAAGGCGAATGTTGAATTGATCTCACTTAGGATCCAAAAGCTTAGAGATAAATTTCTCACAAGATGTAGTTTTGTTGACAATCCTCTGGTCAATGAATTAAATACTTAAGAGTGTAAACCATTATTACACATTAATATTCATGTATTTGCTCATCGAAACTCGTCATTGTTATCGTTAATTTATTATTGCGTTTTAATTTGTTTAACTTATTATTGGCTATACTTATTTCTATATGTTTATTTATTTATATTTATTTGCTTTACTTATTTATTTATTTATTTATTCATTTGTAGTTATATTCTTTAATAATTTATGTTTTATTTGTTAAATTTATTTATTTATTTGTTAAATTTATTTATTTATTTATTTATTTGTTCAATTTATTTATTTATTTGTTAAATTTATTTATTTATTTGTTAAATTCATTTATTCATTTATTTATGTATTATTAATCTATCTATGTACTTATTTATTTATTTATTTATAAATTATTTATTTGTTCATTTACATATTGTTTTATCTCTCTTCACTCTTGAGTGCATTTTTTTTTTTTTTTTTTATATTCAATTTTCTGTTTTATGAAGCGAACAATAATTTTCTTTTTTTTTTTTGTTCTTTGAACTGAAAGTTTTCTTTCGTATTTTTCCTTCAGAGTTAATTTTTGTCATTTATATAGTTTAATAAAATAATATACTATATTTAAGTAGAAAGATAATAAAAATTATCGTATTACTTATGTAAAATGTGCGGTTACAAATTACCTATGTAAACTTATTATACGAAATCAATAAAATCTAATCTAATCTTTTCTTTTGGTTGTACATTATGTACATTTATTTGTGTACACACTACCTACGAGTAGTCAGCGCAGATGTAGAAGTGCAGATATGTGAGTCGTATCGTGTAATCGTGTATTATTTTTGAGTGCAATTTAAATGTGCAGGCAGGCGAAGCAAGGAGAGCACGGGCCTGCTAGTTAATTATATAATAATAATGCGACTTTATTTCATCAGTATTTACAGTCTATACAGCTGTAAAGAACACTCCAGTCTTTGCCATTTAAGCTAAAGATGACTTCATCTTCCGAAAGTGTATCTTTTTCCCAATGAGCTTGCCTGTCTTAGATAATACGTTGCAAAGAGTCAAGGACTAGAAGGAATATTGTGAGCACTCCTTCTCTGATCATATATACTCGTATATTTTGTTTGGTCTAACCGATCTCGTCTCCAATCAATCAGTCTCTCCAGACTCGCCAGGAGGATCTGCGATTACAAGAAGGATCCATATACTTCTACACATCGAGTTTAGGGGGTCCCTTCTCAAACGTTTCTGAACGTAAGTTCCTCTTGCCGTCTTCCCAAGCGTTGCAGCGTTTTCTAGGCGGAGATTATGGCAGTGAAGAAAGCCTTCTCGTGGCTAAGGTACAATGTGGTATCTAATCGGGATATCACCTTTTCTACTGACAGCCAAAATTCGATCAAATCCGGGAATTGTATGGCTGACGAAATCACCAGACAGGGTACTAGCTTATCGATTTCACCGAACAAGGTAAATCTCGACATGACTCGCACTTTAGTTAAATTTCTCCTGAAGCTTAATGCTATCAACGTGAGCAACCACACATGGGCAAACGATACTGGATCAGAAACGCTTCAACTGCCTTATTAGATAGAAAAGGTTGCTTATCACAATTACAGTACATATATCTCATTACGGGGAATTGCATCATTGGAAAGCATGCCATCACGCTAGACCTTTTCGCAAATGACTCTCTAGAAGCTGTACGGACGAGAAAGATGTGGAAACTATACCACACTTCTTTCGTACGTGCCAGGCTCTCTCTGCTCACAAAAGATCGCATTTAGGAGTTTATGCGAATTGGCTTACGCCAACATCAGCAACTTCCAGCGCAATATAACAAGCTTCAGTTGCTTGGGTAGAGGAATCATAGGTCCATCTGGTACCACAATGAACCTTTACTGGTCTAAGTGTGGCTGCATCTACTGCAACCTGTCACGCTAACAGAACCTAAGCTAAACCTAATAATTTGTCGGATAACTGCAATATATCTGCATATAAAATAGCCCTCAGATTAGTTGAAAAAAAAGTTAATCTTAAGGCCATTCTCTCCGAATACAATTCTGTTGGATTTATGTGCTAATTTTTGTAGGGTATTAAATGAAACTACTCAATAATAACAAAAGAAATAAATTGCAATGGTTTAACTCAACGAGCACCTTGCTTGTTGCTACTACAGCTTGTTCATTATTTTGCCATAATTTTTTTTTTTCTCGAGTTATTTGGCGGTTTCGGGAAATTTTTTTTTTTGTGTAACCAATACTAGTTCCTTAGAGTACCAACTAATATTTAAATGTAAAATAAATATCAAATAATGGCTGCAAATACATAATTTTTATTATTTTTTTTACACAATTATTGTCTCCTGACCATTTGAACAAATACGAAAATATTTCAAAATTTCGTGTACCTAAACGTCATGTCGCGATGTACGCTTTGTGTCTACACTTTGATCTATCAGAATCGTTTTAGCTGCAAATGTTAATTTGAATACGTGGATTTGATGGAGAAATTAAGCACTTCCAACAAAAGAACCACTGAGCGGGTGCTGACGTAGATTGGTGTATTAAATAGTTTTGGACCTTTTTCAATTCCAAGCGTAAAAGTGTAGGTTTTCCGTCAGTGATGGCATTTTCCGGGGAAACCTCAAGTCGGTAATCGCGGAAAAAATAATGTGAGTCAAAATCAAAGGAAAACAATAATACAAATCTGCCCAGTTATCTGGACGCCACCACCAGAGTTTCTCTGAAGCATAAACAACTGAGCTTCAAACCACTACACCAAATAGTTCTCTCTCTATCTATCCTCTCCAAAGCCCGCATTGTGTAAAAACATGTTTAAGGTATTCATAACCCCTTGAGTGCGCGCAAATTATAAAAAAGAAGTCCGGAAAAAATTGTGGACATGTTTGCTACCTTTTTCCAAAATATATATTATACAACTCTTCAAATTCCGTAAACCTTCGACACCAATATTTCGATCCATTACAAAGTTTTGCTAGTGTATCTAGCCTCGTGTTTGGGACGAACGAAATCTAAAACGCCCTCGCCAAATTGGAGGCGAAATCTAAAGTCGATACTTTAGGATTCTACCCAATTGTTTTAAGACACTGTGCTGGGTCTCTTTGCACAGCATTGCAGATCATTTTTAACCAATCTTTCGCTTGTGGTGTATTTCTTGAAGATTGGAAGTACTCGTGTATATCTCCTATCCTTAAAAATGTTAAAAAAGATCAGGTTTGTAATTACAGGCCTATTTCCAAATTACCCTATCCCAAAATTGTAAGATAATTTAGTATTAAAGGTTTAAATATTAGACTTAAGCCAGCATGGGTTTTGGAAAGGTAGATCCGCTCGAATTTGGTTGAGTTTACTAACTTTGCTCCAGGCCCATGGAAAGCCATTATGAAGTTCACGTAGTTTATACTGACTTTGTTAAGGCGTTCAGCAGAGTAAATTTAAATATTCTCTCTAGAAAGTTAAAAGCTTTTGGTCTCTAAGAGCCATTACTAAAATGGGGAATGTCTTATCTAACCGGCGAAGTCATTTGGAGCCCTCGCTGTTTTTGCTTTTTGTTAATGATCTGCCCTCAATTTTAATGTTTTGTCTTTGCTTTCTGTATGCTGATGATATACATTTTTTATCCTGTGCTACTTGCATAAATGGCTGTCTTCAATTTCAGCTGGACTTGTATCGCTTTCCAGATTGATGTCATTTTAACGACTTGATTGTGAATCTTATATGTATATTAATACGTGAACCTGAAACTTATCGTAAGGTTTTTTTAGTATTTATTATAAAAATAGGGGGACTTATTTTATTCAAAAGATATTGTGCCATACATGTGCACAAAAAAAAATCATGTGTGTGTGTTACCGTTAAGTCAGGTCAAATAAATAGTGAACATTTAAAAACAATTTGGTAACGGAAGCAAGGCAATTTCCTCGGTTTGGTGAAAATGTTATTGAAATACCACAGCAATTAGTTGGCGATCACAATAATATAATTAATGATATTTACGGCAACATTACAGAAAACATTTTATCACAACGCATTTTAAATAAAGTTGTTTTAGCATCAACAAATCAAGATTCCGTTTTATAAATACCGATATGCTCAATCGTATGCCAGGTGCAGCGAAAATTTATCACAGCTATGGTAAAATAATTTGTGATAATAATTATGCAATCAATAGCTATCCAGTAGGGTTTTTGTGTTTTTGTCTGTAAGCGGTTTGTCACCATTTTGACCACAGGCAATACTAGTACTGATAAATGTGCTTCAATGTTTTTCAGTCGTTTACTGTTGAATATTCAACCAAGTTATTTAATTGATAATAATTTGTTAAAGATTGTAAACGACTTCAAGGATCTGGGGGTAATTTTTGATTCCAAGCTAAATTTTGACCTCCATATCGAATATTTAACAACGAAGGCAAGTTTTTGCTTGGTTTCCTTAAACGCGATTCGACGGATTTTAAGGACCCATATACACTAAAGGTATAATGTATAGTAGTATAGGTCGCCCAATTCTAGAATATTGTTCTGTTGTCTTGTATTGCTTTGATATTTCTTGGCACAGGAAACTTCTCTATATCAGGCTTTATAGTCGTATGTCCAGATTTAAGTGTGTGCCCAAGGAAGTGAACCAAGGACTTTAGAAAACGGCATTTCTTCCACCAGATTTTAGGTCCGGATGCTGCTGCTATATTCAAAACTCTTCACATCTTTGTGAGGCATTCGTCGGCTGATACTTCATGTATGATGATATCATTCATATAGAGATCTGAAGTCAGTGTGTGGAATTTCACCATTTTAACTAAAAGTTCAAAGTCCAAAACGGGGTGACATACAGATTGCCGGGCGAGCATACAGACGGATATGGATCAATCGGTTCGGTTAGTAGTGGATCCTTTATTTAAATTTTGCTCATTTTAAAATCGATCTCCATTATTCCTCTAATAAACAAACTCTGTGTTAAGCTTATAATATCTTATGAGCTAGGCTGTATACAAATATAATAAAACCACGTTCAGTGATGGTAGGGAATAATAGTCGTTAGAGGCAAGAAAATTTCAATTAATTATGGTTGGCCTCCTCTGCATTAATTATTATCAAACCTATGCTGATGTCATGGTATTGATCACCAGAAATAAGTTTCTAGAAACCTTGTGTAATATCATACAAAGTGGGCTTAAAACAAATCAAGAATGGTGCTGCATGGCTGGGCTAAACTTAAACCCGCCTAAAACAACGACCTTTCAGTAGAAAAAGAAAACTCGAACAACCTAAACCTATCACATTGTCAGGCACGATACTGACAGCGGTTAAAGAAGTTAAGTACCTAAGAATTACTTAGACAGTGAAAAAGGATACGAATTGCTGGCCTGCTGCCCATAAGCCCCTACCAATGTAATGCTTTAAACATACAGTAACGAAATCGTTCCCGCTGTTGGTAAATCCAAGGTCCAGGTTGATTATAAAAATAAAAGTATTGCATGCGATTTATACATAGTCGAAGGAAGTTTTGATTTACTAATAGGACGCGAATGGGTGCATGTGCTAAAACGATTTGAAGTAAATTCGGTACAGATATATGTATATGGATGCAGACATAGGTCGCCTTAAGAAACGAATTTTCGAAAAATATTCGGATGTATTCGAGCAGAGTCTAGGGAGTATTCCAAACATAAAAGGAATTATTAAACTTAGAGAAGGAGCTACACCAATTTATACGAAACCTAGGCCTATTCCATATGCTTTTCGGTCGTTGGTAAAGAATGAGATAGATAGATTAGAGGCAATTGGAGTTTTTGAGAAAGTCGCCGATTGTACTCGTAATTAAGGCCGATAAATCAGTTCGTTTGAGTGTCGAAGGTGACACTATATTTTAAACGATGGACAACCGATTCCTAATGTCGAGGAGCTGTACCAGAAATTTAAATACGGCGAATATTTCTGCGTTTTTGATATCTATCAGGCATACCTTCACCTCGACAATCTGACGAATGTTC
Organism: Brachypalpus laphriformis; assembly: GCA_945910035.1. Taxonomy (NCBI): domain Eukaryota; kingdom Metazoa; phylum Arthropoda; class Insecta; order Diptera; family Syrphidae; genus Brachypalpus; species Brachypalpus laphriformis. The sequence continues at coordinate 192,805,663 of OX246754.1, read as the reverse complement.
AATGCATCAGGCAATTAGCACTATAAAAGCGCTCTACAAGGTCCGAAAACTTATGTTTGGAGTTAAAACCACACCCAAATTGTGACAGCGTTTTATGGATGAGAACATAGTTAAGGATCTCGAGTGTACTGCATGTTTCTTCGATGACTTGGTTGTGATGGGTAGGACGTTTGATGAAACTTATCATAGGTGCATGCTTTTATTAGAAAAATTATAAAAATTTAACCTAGATTTAAATCAATCTAAGTGCAAACTTTTTAAAAAGAGTGTGACATATCTCGGGCATAAAATATATAAAGAAGGGCTACATAAAATAACAGACAACAGAGAATGTCGAGGCAATCACGAAAATTGAACCCCTAATTTAAATTTAATTTAAATTAATTAATTTAATTTAAATCAACTACGCTCATTCCTAGGAATTGTTGATTACTATCATAAGTTTATAACGGACCTTTCTACAAAATTACACCCTTTTTACAAACTTTAAGATACGAAATGCTTTTGGTCTGTGGAAAGTCAGCATGCTTTTGATATAATTAAGAAGTAAATGATGTGTGACAACGTGTTGGTTCCGTTGGTTGATCCTGCCTCTTATTTTGGTTAGGGATGTTTCCCCATTTGGTTTATCTGCAATTTTGTTGCACAGAACCAATAAAGGCGAAAGACCAATTGCGTTCGCGTCAAGGAGTCTAACAAAGGCATAAGCCAACTATAGCCAGTTAGATAATGAGGCAACCGCAATATTTTGGGGGCTAAACAAATTTGTTAACCCTTGTTATAGCACGAAGTTTACACTTATTACAGATAATAAGCCGCTTATATCCATTGTTAGGCCAAATAAAGGTTTACCATTATTAACAGTGCAGAGGCTGCTTCATTATGCTCAATTTTTAAGCGTCTTTGACTACGCAATATAATATAAAAATGCAAGGGAGCACACCAAAGTTGATTTCCTTTCTAGGAATCCCTTAGCTAGGATTGGAAGTGAAAGCTACGAAGTACATCAACTGTTGCACGAAGTCATACCCATAACAAATAAAGAGTTGGCCCAAGAAATTAAGCAAGACAAGGACCTCACTCGCTATGGCTTCTTCTACAAACAGGAGCTAGCTTGAAGGGTACACCATACAAAAATATAAAAAATGAGCTGACGTTAAACGAAGAATGCATATATCGTAGTATTAGATTGATAATCCCATGCTCCGCACAGTCGCGGCTACTAACTGAGCTACATTCGGCACACGAAGGAATAAGTAAAATGAAATCGTTGGCAAGGAGCTATTGCTATTGGCCCGGAATCGACAGGGACATTGAAGACTTTGTGAAAGGCTGCAGGGACTGCGCATGGGTATTGAAGGAACCACCAAAGATTGCAACGCATCCATTGGAGGTACATTCGCAGCCGTAGCAGGGATTACACATTGACTTTGCTGGGCCATTCATGGAAAAATATTTCGTAGTTATTACGTAGTTATCGACGCGAAAACAAAATTGCTTGAGGTAGTTCCCATGAATCGAATAACTAGTTTCAATACTATTTGGGCATTGAGAGAGTTATTTGCTAGGTTTGGCATTCCTCTAACGATTGTTTCGGACAATGGAACAAATTTTACATCTAAAGACTTCCAACAATTTCTAGAAAGTAACAGGATTCGACATAAACTTCCATCTCCTGCGCATACATCTACAAACGGACAAGCAGAGCGTTTTGTCTAGACATTCAAAAATTGTTTACGCTCAGCTATAAATGATTCGGGTGATATGCATACCAAACTGCATAGGCTGCTAATGCAGTACAGAAAAACGCAAAGCTCAACGACTGGGAAAAGCCCAGTAGAAATGATGCTTAAATCCAATCTTCGTACAAGATTGGACTTAATGCGAGAACATAACACATATCAAACAACGGACTTAGGGGATTGCAAGACAAATTTTGATTTGGGGGATCGTGTTCAGGTTCGATATTACCAGAACAAAGAATGCAAATGAAGAATATTTAGATTATATCATTGATGTCGATGGTGTTTCATACCGGAGGCATATAAATCAAATAAGACACATTAATGTTTAAGGTAATACTTCTGACTTAATTTCAACATTTCATTCTACAGATAGCCAACAATTGATGAAGAGCAAAGTCACAAATGGAGAAAATATAAATCTATCTTCAGAGAATGCAGTTACAGCAAAGGATGAAATGATTGGTATCGGGACCATGAAGGATTTTCCTAATTCGGCAGTTGGGTTAGAAGCGGATAAGTCAGGAGCAACAGCTGATTCCAGCATGATGGCAATGCGAGCCGATCCTTCCAGCATCGCAAAACCTTTGGACCAAGATCGCGAAGTAAGAAGATCCAACAGGATCCGCCGCCCAGACGTTCCATATCAACATAAGGAGTAATTAGTGAGGAAGTCTGATATAGTTATATTTATTGAAATTAATGATAAATTGTAACTAAAAACCTGAACTAGCCGTTCAATATATTCTAGCCCTTACGACATCTGATTGATAGCTGTAAAATAAAATGAATTCACTTTGCGATGAACAGTCAAACACACGAGGTGTTTCTTTTCTCTGCCTTTCCCTAGCTTCATTTCTATCAGTAATACACCCTTCTGACAAAGAATAATATAATAATAATAATGATTTGTCTCTTATATCACATAATGAATCGAAATTGAATGCATTTACCAAATTATAAAACAGTTAATTGAGTTTGGAAACTTAACAGAGTTCGAAAACTGGAGAGGTAATAAAAACAAAATAATAGCAAAAGTAGCAAAGTGGGCGCCCGGCGCGGTGCGCCGTGGAGCCGACGACCCACTACTTAATATTCGAACACATTACTACTATACACACCATGCATGCCTTATTGGCAACAGAAGAAGCAACATATATTCCCGTAGTAGAATTCCCAGCACACGGTATCTGTTAACAGAAATACAGGCCAGCTGGTAGTAAATTAATATTAAACTTAATTCTCCCAAAGCTTTTTTGCATTACAATTTTATTAATTTATTGGTCTATTCGATACATATTGAAGTAGAATATCGATTACCCAACATACCATAGTCAGAACAGGAATTAGGAATAAGAAATTAAAATCGTAGGAAGTATTATGAGAATATCATAGCTCCCTCCTAGAATTGAAAATGTCAACACAACGAACGTTCACTTTGTTTACGCGCCCCCCAGTACCGTCAACACCATGTTCTCCTGTTTCGATGGCACATCCTTGTTATGTTGATTAATTCCATCAACGGGGGACGTAATTATCTTAATTCATAAAATGCACAGCGTACACGTATTCAACACCCACACATTCGAATATTGTTGCTGGCAGATGCTGTCAGTCGTCCTTCTTCGACATTGTTGCAATCCCCATCACGAACATTAATCATAATGCCAATATGACTTAACGTCTGCCGAGCGATATCTCTCTCCGGGATTGTTGCTGGAATCATTCATCCCTCTGGCTGATATGCATGCATACTTCTCACTGGACCAGGGAAATTCTGCTGTTATCCACTTTACTGGACCCCCAACAGCGCCTTCGCTAAGATCCATTGCAAATTAATTAGGTTCGTTTCGTGTTACCAGCAAAACGATGAGTGATTTCTTAGCCTGCAGTAACCCTTCCATCAGTCGGTATCGGGAACTAATTACTAAAAATCGACGCATGCATGGCTAGCCATTGGAGTGGTGTGGGAAGATCCCAGTGGAAAACTTAATACCGACACCAGCAAGCTGGCTAAGGGGATAGAAATTGGTGGTTGGTTCAAGGATGGTCGATTGGGTTTACATTTATTTTTCCATAGAAGCGCTCTAGTTTGATGCTCGAAGGTGTTGTCTAACCAATTGATAAACTCCCCTTTCTGCATCTGATGGAAGCACTGATACATACATGGTTAACTTATGAATGTTAATTATAATTTTGTACCCACACAAGATTAAATTGCCTTCGGAATTTAATAAATGATTCGGATAGCTGAATCATTTATTTCATTGTGGATACATTTGGACAAAGAGATTCGATTGAGGATTCTCTCTCGTTACATGGATTACAACTGCTGTATGGTGCTAGCGTTGTGCAGGCGTGGTGCAGACGTAGAGCGGAGGTGGCACACTCGATGCACACAGAGAGGGACGGTGAAGGGATATTTGTCATTTGTATATTTGACGCAGAGTGAAGATGCTATCGGACGACGAAAACGGCCATGATCTGTATGTGTATTAAGCTAACATAGAAAGCAAAGAAGATACTGGATGCATCCTTTGTGATTAGTAAAACGAAAACTAGTGGTTCGTTCAAAGTAATGCGCGAACTAAACATGTACTCTGAATGTTTTCAAAGTTTCTACCGGATATCTATCGAATGTTTTCATAGAATACTTACTTAAGTACTGTGGAGATCTTTACCTGAGACCATCGATGACGATTAGCCGGCAGCATGCACACACTTGCCATGCGCACACTTGTCATGCGCACACTTGACACACACTTGACGGGGGAGTCGAGCTTTGACTACGGAAGCGTAAACACGTGCTGGTTAGCTTAAGTTATCAAGTGTATTTATAGAAATAAAGAATATTTGTGTTTATTACATAATAACAAATAAGCAGTGCATTTTTTAAATCACAGGTCATTACAAGTACCGAATTCTTCCATGTCAACAAGGGTGTGAAACAATACTGTGCTTTAAGTGCCTTGTTGTCCATCTTATTTTTAACCGACCTGCACCTTTACCTTCCGGGCGATGTCTACGTGCGAGAATTAAAAATCAATATATTGCTGTATGCAGACGATGTGGTGTTCCTGTGCGATAGTCCTAACACCTTCCAGCCGATTATCATTAAGTTTTACAACTATTGCTGCGAGTGGAAACTCACAGTATACCTCAAAAAGTCAAAAATTGTTATCTTTCGAAATGGTGGTTGTAGGGCTGCAAGGGATAAATGGTCCCGAAATAAACGTTACCAATATGGATAAATATCTCGGTGCAATCCTAAAGTACAATATGTTGTGGACTGATCATCTAACCAACAGACTGCAAACATCTAAGAACACAACAAATTCGACATGGTCCAATTTTATGTAAAATGGATTTATTCTTCATTCCACAAAATTTAAGATATACTTGTATAAAGCTGCTTCAAGATCCGTACTGTTCTATGAAGCGCAAGTGTGGGTTTAGCACTTCACTTTCCGGACACCACGCTTACAAATGTTTTACACATAGAGTGTGGACTTCCTAAGGTCTTCTTAGCTACTCTAAAACTGCACCTTGCATACCTCCGTAGTGCAGTCGCACTTCCACATAATAGGCTTCCCCGTATCCTGTCCAAGGCCGTCAAACAAAGGAGCATTCATTGGGTCAAGGAGTGGTTGGACCAGTTCCTTAATGTGGAGATAGAATTCAGTTTCAATTTAGCAAAGTCTGAGTGGTATGCCTCTCACAATGCACTACTAATTAAACTAAAGGAGTAACACTGACCTGAATTTACAACCTGTGCACGTCAATCTCAATTCCATGATGAGTACTGCAACCTAGCCTACGTTGATGTTCCCAACTATGTACTTTTATGGCAAAAATCCCTGCGAAATCATCAATTTAATATTGAAAGCGATTTGCGATAGTCTTAATTTAGACGCCAGAGCATTTAAGAGTGACACCGTTGGCTTGTGTACGTTCTGACCACTTCGATGCCACTACTATTAAGTGTTCACCCGTTTGTGATTTCTCAGTATCCTGAATGGCTGCAACTACGGATACATGAACTTATTCATATTTTTGAATTACCGTTTAAATATATGCTCCGAAACGAAAACTAACGCCTCGGATACGGACGGATAATTCGATGAAGACCTTTGGCTATCGAACATGGACATCGATCGGATTTTGGAATGTTACGACACTCCTGGACTCACCTTAGGAATGGTCATATAACGCCAGATTCCTCCAAATGGAACGAGAATTCGCACGCTATAAAATAGATATCTGAGGGCTAAGCGAGACAAAATGGTTCGATGCTGGGGAATACATCTCCCCAACAAAAATCACTGGCATGCTCTTCTCTGGTAAGCCAGCTGGAGTGCACGGACGTTCGGAGTAGGACTGGTGCTAACTCCAGCAGGACGAGAAAGCCCCATATCTTGGATACCGGATATTGATGGCTAGGCTCCACAGTAGAGTAAGAAAAATTACCATCATACAGTGTTATGCTCCGACTCAAGACGCGATTGAGGATGAAAAAGATAATTTGTATAGCCAGTAAGGCGCCGTCTACAACCAAACGCCTAATGGAGACATCGTATTGGTGATGGGTGATCTCAATGCCAAGGTAGGTAGCGACAACACTATGCTTAAACACGTGATAGGAATTCACGGCCTTGCAGACCGTAATAATAACGGTGAGCGGTTTGTGGACTTCTGCAATACCAACCGCCTAGTCATTGGACGTACGCTGTTTAAGCATAACACCTGCCATAAGATCAGTGGGTCTCTACTGACAAGCAGCGAACATTCAACCAGATCGACCACTTTGCGATCAGCCGTCGCTTTAAGAATTTTCTCCTGGACGTCCAAAACAGACGTGGAGCTGACATCGGATTAGAACGAAATCGCCATCTCATGTGAGCTTATATACGCCTTCGTACTGCATCTGTCAATAGCAACCGGTCAAACTTACTTAACTTCACAAGGTTTAATATTGACAGGCTCAAGGTTCCCCAAGTGCGCCAAAAGTTCAGAGACCAACTTGCCTTAGAAGCAGAAGTAATCAGCAGCACAATGCAGGAGAGCATGAATGACCACTGGAATGCTGTGAAAAATGCTTTTACGGCTGGGGCACGCATCTATGTCGGCAAAAGGCAGAAAAACCACCGCACTTAGCTATCTGCAGACACCTGGAGATGGATCGATGAGCGTACAGTAATCAAGGCTCGGATTGCAGCGGCCTCAGCAGTAGACAGAACCGAGCTAGAAGCCTAATACCATGCGAAGAAGAAAGAAGTGCAGCGTAGTATGAGACGTGACAAACGTCAACACATCAACGCACTGGCTTCAAGGGCTGAAGAAGCAGTGAGCAGGTGCGATAGTAGGACTCTTTATAACATCACTAAGGAGCTCACTGGTGGTCGGAACTTCAAACAATACCCTGTGAAGAGTGAAGACGGTAATCTGCTCATCTCGGACGAGGACCATCTCACTAGGTGGAGAGAACACTTTGCTACAGTGCTAAACCACTTAGACGATGGTTGTATGATCTCGAATTCGAATGAGCAGTTGTTCGAAGCAACAAATTCCCGAATTCACAACGTACCTCCCAGTAAAACCGAAATAATAACAGCAATCAAGTCCCTCAAGAAGAACAAAGCGGTGGGTATTGATGGCATCCCTGTCGAACTATTTCAAGTGGCGTCAAATACATCGGCAGATTTGCTGCACCGTCAAATACGGAGGGCTTGGGATGGTGAACAATTTCCGCAAGAGTGGAAAAGGGGGATGATCATTAAACTTCCGAAAAAAGGAAACTTGACGGAATGCGAAAAATGGATAGGTATTTGCGTTATTCCGGCAGCCAAAATAATAGCTAGAATAGTGCTGGAACGAATTAAAGAGCATTTAGATTCAACTCTCGACGTCGAACAGGCAGGCTTTCGTGCTGGATCTTCCTGCATCGACCACATAAACACCTTACGCGTCATAACCGAACAATGCGTTAAGTACAGGTCTCCGTAACATTTGCTGTTTATTGACTTCGAGAAGGCTTTCGACAGCTTGAATCGAGATGCTATCTGGTTGGCTTTGCGCAGGAGAGGCATTCCAGAAAAACTTATAGCTATTATCAAGGCTACATACGAGGGCGGTAAGTGTCACATCTTACACACTAGTAAGGTGTCGGAGGACTTTGAAGTCCAAAGTGGAGTATGTCAAGGGTGCATACTGTCGCCACTATTGTTCTTGATGGTTATCAGTAATGTACCCCATGCAGCATTGACGGAAGCCAGCTATGGAATTCGTTGGACTCTGACATCTTTCTTTAAACACCGAGATTACGCTGACGATGTTTATCTACTTTTACTTCGGATAATGGATCTTCGTTTGATGGCCCAAAATCTAGAAGCTGAGGCAAACAAAGTGGGGCTAAAAATAAACACAGCCAAAAAGCCTGAGCACTTCTAATACCTACACTGAACTTAACATTGCCGGACAGGAAGTCGAGAAAGTTGATAACTTTCTTTATTTAGGAAATGTGGTCTCGGCGAATCGTGGTGGCACTGAACTGGGTGTGTGCTGCAGAATCGGGTCTGCAGAAGCAATGTTATCAGCTTAAGAACCAAGCTGCGACTGTTCCGCCCCAACATGAAATCGGTGCTGCTTTATGGGTGCAGTACTTAGGAAGTGGATACCATTAACACACGCAAGCTGCACGTCTTCGTAAACAAGTGTTTAGGGATCATCTTGAGGATTTTTTGGCGGAACCGTATCTCCAACGAACAACTTTATACGAGAACGGGTCAATAACCTATAAGCATTACTATACGAAGGAGAAAGTAGCAGTGGATTGGACACACCTTACGGCGCGAAGACAACTCCATTGCGAAATACGCTATGCAGCGGAATCTGCTCACCCAGGCAGGCAAAATAGCGGGACACCTTAGGCAAACGTGACGCAGAACAGTTGAGGAGGAATCGAGCTCTTTAGGAATGAGTTGGAGGCAGCTCAAACGCGTTGCAGAACTCCGAACAAGATCTACTGTAAGTAATCAGTAAGTAAGTACAAAAACATAAAAAAAAATATCAAAATAAAAATTGAGGGTAATTTGCACCACATAGTCCATATTCCCATAGTCCATTCAGACATAATTGTGTTGGTGAATAAACCAATCGTCAATGGAAGCCCTTACAGAGAACGCAGCAAGACCCAGTGCAGCTTCGTGCCTTGAGAAATGCTCTGCCTTGCCTAATGATTTCATCAGAAATCCCATTCTCCAAGATCCCAGTTTGACATGGGATCTAGATAAGAGTCAGGAAATTCAAAATTGAATTCACGAACTACTTTCGATGTAGTTAAAGGGTTAAGCAAAGCCATAAGTGCAGCCTGACTGTCACTACAGGCCCAAATTTCACAAGTGTCCGCTTTGAAGATAGACGCATATTTGGTTAACGCGAAATGAAACCTCATGTTGTCGTCATTGTTACCTGCCCCATAATTATTCAACAAATCTTCCTGAATACCAACCCCGTCATCTTAGGTCAGAAGCCTCATGTCAAAGTGCTGTGTAAGGTTAATTGTTTATCTAATATTTTCGATTTAAATAGCAGTAAGCTCATTGTGAGAAATCCCATATTTACGAACTACTCTACTGACAAGCATACCCCCTCACTGTATTAGATAAAGTTAAGCTAGCTTAACGCTGACCAATAGATCTTAAGCCTTCTGTTACAGTGCTTAAGCTTTCACACTTGTAATAAGCAAATAAAGTTAGAAGAATGAATAGATTAAAACAGAGCTACTGTACTTGTTGTCTTCAGCAATTGAAATGACCTAACCACGATTATGGGGTTGATGTGGAAAACTTTGCGAAAACACTGAAGATATCGGTATCCTTACCAGTGGCGTAGCAAGAGGGCGGCAAGGGGGGTACAGGCCCCAGGCGGCACTTGCTAGGGGCGGCACTTTCTACAGGCAAAACAAATGAACTCGCCAATAAAAGCCCACTCGAACTATTAAAATATATATACAGTTTAGACTGGAAGTTAATCTGCCTAACATAACAATAATGCTTCGTCTTTTTCTCACAATTGCTATAAGTAATGCCGGCTGTGAGAAGACTTTCTCAAAATTGAAGCTTATTAAAAATTATTTAAGGTCCACAATGAGCACTCTAATGCTATCTAATCTGGGTATCGTGGCTATAGAGCAGCAAATCACAGAGACCATCGATACTGAAAGAATAATAAGATATTTTGCCCTAATGAAAAGTAGGAAAATAAAATTTTAAGGAAGTTTTCTGTAAATAAATAAAAAAGTTTCTTGTAAATAAAAAAAAATTAATTGCATATGTACCTGCATTATGTACCTACCTATATAACTTTTTTCCCTTTTACTTAAAACTAAATTAAATGCTTTCATCCTTTCATTAAAAAAATATTTTTTTAAACAAATTTTAGTTGTGAAATCATTTATTTATTTATTAATGAATTTAATTAATTAATAAACAAGGAGCATTTAATATAATTCATTAAAAAAAATTATTTAATGCAATATAATTTAATGTAACTAAATTAAAAATTTTCAAAAGCTAAAGAAAAAAATAAATAAATGGAAAATAAATCACAAAATCCTGTTTTTTTTTCCGAAGGTAGGTGAAAAATCTTCCATAAACACTATGAGAATAGCAAGCGCGTGCTCATAGTAGTGTCAGATTCTTACTGACTAAAAAAACACCACCCTTCGATATAAATTTGTTAGATATCGCAACTAAGTATAAACTTATCAAGCAATTTTACTATGACGAAATAAAAACGTTTGGCATGTTACTTTCCACTGAAAGATCCTGCATATTCCGCAATCTAGACGCGGTTAATCATTATCTCGCGAAGTCGAAAGGTTTCGTCCTTTGTAGTCGGCGCAATAAATTGTTCACATCCAAAATTTGTAGGACTGTATTGTTGGCATGTCCGATTGGTCGATTTTTATGCTTTATCGCGAAGCTTCTAGTGTCAGCTTCGATTATCGGAATTCCGAGATACCTGTGGATATCGTCGTTTCTAATATACCACGGTGCTTGGACAATTTCTCTTAGCACTTTATTTTGAAAACTTTGTAAAACATTGGCATTTGTTTTCTTGGTACAACCCCAAAGTTGTATACCGTAGGTCCATACCGGCTTTAGCACTTGCTTGTATAAAAGCAGTTTGTTCTCAGTATTGAGCTGGGAATGTTTTCCGAGTAACCAGTAGATTTCTCCATATGTGATTTCGAGTTTTTTACGTTTCATTTTCACGTGCGAATTCCATTTCAGTCTTGCGTCGAGTGTCATTCCCAAGCATTTGGCCTCGTTTGCAAAAGGTATTCGGGCCGAGTTTAGGAAAATTGGCAAGTTTTCAGTTTTCTTGTTAGTGAAAGTCACGTGATCAGATTTAGATTCGTTGAGGGCAATCCGCCAGTCCCTCGTACATTCATTTACGTTATTTAGCGCGTTTTGCAGTTTTGCAGTCGTTTGTTCGATTGTATGTATTGTCTACTACTAGTATAGCTGTGTCATCGGCGAACGTAGCAAGGATGGAGCCATCTTCTTTCGGTATATCACGAGTATACCACCTTGATCAAAAAGTTCCCGGAATTTATTCAGAAAATTAAAAATACAAGTTTATTCATCTAAATCTTCATTGTCCCCTTCAAAGTAATCCCCATCGACTGCAACACACTTATGTCTGCGCTTGATCCAATCTTCGAAACATTTTTTATATTCGGTTTTCGGTATGTCCATCAGTGCTTCCTGCGATTTTTCCATTATTTCCTCTCGGCTGCTGAAACGCGTTCCCCGTAATAGTTTTTTACTCGATTGCACAGAAAGAAATCACAGGCCAAATCAGGTGAATTCGGTGGCTGTTGGATGGTATTTGTTGCATTTCTCGTCAAAAAATTACGAATAATGATGGCACTGTGCGACGGTGCGTTATCATGGTGCAAAATCCACGAGTTTTCTGCCCACAATTCTGGTCTCTTTCGGCGAATTGCTTCACGCAAACGTCTCATAACGCCCAAATAATACTCTTTGTTTACTGTCTGGCCTTCTGGCAAAAATTCATGATGCACTACACCGTTGTAATCCATGAAAACCGTGAGCATTGCCTTCTTTTTTGTCTGAAAACGACGTGGTTTTTTTTGGTCTCGGCTCATTTGGTGAACGCCATTCACTTGCCTGATGTCTGGATTGCGTGTCGTACTCATAAACCCACGTCTCGTCTCCAGTAATGATCCTTTTGATGAATGTGGGATCGGATTCAGCCTCGCAAATCATGTCTCTTGTGACGTCAACACGGCCTCTTTTTTGCATGAAATTGAGGTCTTTTGGCACCAACTTTGCTGCTACACGACGGAAACCCAAATCATTAACCAAAATGTCGGAATGACGGATCCATAGGCAATGTTCAAGTCCTCCGCTATCTCTCTGATGGTTAATTTGCGGTTATTGACCAACATTTCTTTTACTTTATCAATGTTTTCGTCGGTTTTCGATGTCGATGGTCTGCCACTGCGTTCATCATCTTCGATTGACTCACGACCACTCTTGAACCGCTCGAGCCACTGGTAAATGACCGTTTTCTTTCGAGAATCGTTGCAGAAATACTTTTCCAATATTTCCAACATTCGCGCACCATTAAATCCGTTTTTTACGCTAAATTTAATGCAAGTTCGTTGTTGCAAATTTAAATTCATTTCTAAAATTGTAAAAAATCGCCAACACACACAGAGATAGATGTACTCTTGGTTACGTAACTTTTGCAAATGTCAAGCTATGACGCTAAGATTTAGAGGGAATATCAACAACAGATGTACCAACTTAACAAAGAAAACAGAACTCAAATCGGAGCGATGGGAGCGCCACACGGTTTTTATTCCGGGAACTTTTTGATCAAGGTGGTATAACAGATAGAGAAGCGGTACAAGCACGCTTCCTTGCGGTACGCCTGCCGAAATTTCTTTGAACTCCGAGTATTCGTTTCCATGTCTAACACGGAAGAGTCGAGATATGATACTAGAATATTGTATAAGCATACAGGGAGAACTTGTCGTAGTTTGCATTTCAAGCCATTATGCCACACCTTATAAACTGGTGGTCAGGGATAAGATTATTTTCTTCTATAACCGGTTGGAAACGCCTTAGTAATATCCTCTCGAAAATTTTCGATATGACTGGAAGAAGGAAAATTGGTCTATACGATTTTACCTCATTTGGCGGTTTTCCTGGTTTTAAAACCATAACGACTTCCGCAACTTTCCATTTGCTTTGCACGTGTTTTAATTTGAGCGCAGCATTTACAATATGGAGAAGCTTAATCAATGCTTTTCTAGGTAAAACTTTGAGAATTTCTCCGGTGATCAAATCATAACCAGGAGCTTTTAATTTCTCGATCTCATGTTTGAGTTCCCTTAGCGTTGCACTTGTGAGTGTCAAATCGTCAGATGGTAAATCCGGCCTATTGATGTTATCGTACGCCACTTGACCATCGTATGGTTTAAAAAGTTCTGCCAAGTGGGCCGCAAAGACGTCCGCTTTTTCTCTATCTTCCCTCACCCATTCATTTTGATTTAATTTAATTGGTGGCGCGGGGACTTTGGGCCTTTTTGTGCCTTTTACGGCTTTCTAAAGTGAATAATTGGAATCTTTTTTCGCTGTTAAACTTTCAAGGTAAGAGCCGATTGCACGATTCTTTTAAGAATCCTTAATAGTTTTCTTCAACGAATTGCACAGACGATTCAAGTGTGCTTTATGCTGCGGAACACGACTCTGTTGCCATTTTTTATGCCCCTTTCTTTTTTACTTGACCAATTCTTTTGTTTCCGGAGAATATCGTAAACCGTATCTGTCCGGCGTTTTCTTTGGATTGGGCGTATTATTCCAAGAGGCGAGCTGTACGATCTCAACGAAGCGATCAACTTCAACCTCAAGTTCATAGGGTGTCGTAAGTGGAACGCTCAGCTCAACATTATCTTCAGTTTCGTTTCTAAAGCCTTCCCAGTTAGTTGTTCTACCAGTTAATCTCGCTGACTCTAGGCTATAGACTAGTTTTAGCTCAATGCCAAAATAACTGGGGAATGATCAGACGACAGATCAAAGCTCTCTTTAACTTTTATGTGGTTGGTAGATATTCCTTTCACAACGAAAAAATCGATCAGGTCAGGTATTTTCGAAGTATCAGTTGGCCAGTAAGTCGGTTTACCCGTCGACTGGAAATCACAACTGTACTCCATACCTGCCCCATAGAGCATTCTACCTTTTTTCGAGCTGTATCTTGAGGTCCAGAACGTATGTTTTGCATTAAAATCGCCGCCAATAATGAAATTAGGTTTCAGCGATTCAAACAAGTTAGTAAAATTACTTTTATCAAGCGCGGAACGCGGTGGACATTAGATAGATGAGATTTTAAGAGTACGTTGACTATTTTTAACTCGAATCGTCCAGAATTGCAAAGTTTTAAGCTATATCTTTAGGTTTTCGGATTGTTCGCTGCAGTCTTTAATAAACAAGGATGATCCGCCTATCGCTTTTCCCGAAGGGTGACAAGCGTGGTAGTCATTATAGCCTTTCAGTTTTAAATGCGATTCCTTTTTTGCGTGGGATTCAGAAATCAAGCAAATATCAATATCTTTTTCACGCATAGATATTTCCAATTCGTCAAGTTTTTGCAAAAGTCCGTTTGCATTGCAAGTACATATTTTTAACATTCGTTTGCCATTCATATTCTAGTTGAAGTGCGCATTTTCTGTGAATTATTTTCAAGCTTAACCAGCCTATCAGGAATAATTTAATTTATTTTGCTTTGTTCTTCAAGTTTCGCGAGAATATCTGAGAAAACATGAGAAAAGGGTCCGTCGAAATTTCATCGTTTTTTGGTTTTTCGGAAGCCGCGGCCTGAGCGTAAGACTGCATTGCTGCTGTCCGAGGGTCATTACCCGGTGGCTTTTCAGTACCGTTGCTTTTAAGTGCAGAGGTCGAGGACTTTTCTGTTGTCACTCTTTCCCTTACCTTTTTGTGCTCTGAACCCGGTAGTTTTAGTTGCCTACTTTCTCCGGCGCGATCTTACGCTTTGGCTTAGTTGGCAATTTTGATTTTGTATTTAGTAGCTGTTTTTCGAAGAATTTTAATTTAGATAATTAAAGTTTAATGGGAATTACCGTTGTTTATTAGATATCCTGTGGTAAGTAATTTTTATCCGCTTAGAGATTGGGAAATCGGAAAAAATGCGAAAATTTTAAATTTGCAGCTTCATTTTTGCTTCACTTGCTAGAAAGTAGTACGAACAACAGTTGACAAAATTTGAAGAGAAATTTTACCAAGTTTGTTGACATACATATGTGTAGGTATAACTGGTTGAAACCGTAGACAAAGTTTTTTTTTTTCAGTGTTTGAAAAAATTACTAGGGGCGGCATAAATTGGGTCCGCACCGGGAGGCCCCAACCCACGCTACGCCACTGATCCTTACGCCTTCCTGATTCACCCAAGTTCTGGCAATGCATGAAGCGTGTTGGATAATAAGATACAAATTCACACCCATTGATTTTATCCCCATTTTTATTGATAGTCAGACTGCTGTCAAAACCCTAATTTGAACACCATCGTCTTCCCAATCCGTGGAACAATGTAGGGGAGAGCATTCGTCACTAGGTTGTCGGAACGGGCCGATAAGATGATGAGGAGAAGGTCCGCCCTTGACCGATCACTTACAGAGGTAGTTCTCGTTCCGATGGGAACTGTTAAGAAAGATGGAACAGTCTGCAGAGTTGCGTCACTTCTAGGCAGATTTGACCGACGTTTAACTGGGCTGGAACAGAAGAGCTTAAGAAAAGGACGCGGGCAGATGCTGCAAAAATTGTGCGATAAGCATGAGTCTAGACTGAGCATTCCTTTTAACACACACTGCCGCAGTTGTAAAAACGTAAATAAGAAGGAAAGTCTCTCCAACTGCATCTGCGGGTGTCCGGCATATGGCATATAGTAGAGTCCCACATCGAAATCAAGGCAAAGCTTTTTTCGACAACCATAAACAAATTTCAGAGAAAAATATCACAGACTTGATCAGTTTCTTTAATGCTGTAGAATGGACTTGAAACCACTTCCTTTCAATATCCTATTCACAGTATCTAACAAACAAGGTCACGTGATTTTGTGGTATTCAATATGGCACTTAGGTGCTACCTACCTACCTACCTGACCACACGATGGCTTCATATTGAACACAAAACAGATCAAAAAACTCTTAACTTTCCAAACAATTGTTACCCATTTCGATGGTCCTCGCTTCTTATTTTCTTACAGAGAGGACGAATAAAATAAATTAATACTTGGCGCAACAGCTCTTCAAGTGCCTTGGCCTTCAAGTTTATTGCCGTATCCGAAGGGCAATTTGTTCTGAGAAGCTTTCTCGTGACAACAATACCCTCGGATATTTGTCAGACGTTCGCGAAGGGTTGGACCGTGAAAAAACTTTTTGGTGTTCTCTGGGATTCGAACTTGGAACCTGACGCGCAGTGGTTCGACACACTAACCACTTGCGCCACTGCGCCCACAAAGAGACCGAAAGGATGGTCTAAAATTCGGTGGCACTGGAGGTCTTCACCTCTCCGCTCTGAACGTGATTTGGTAAGTTTCTCCTCTATTTGGTACTTTTTTGAAACCAAATTGGTGCCTGACAGCACTGCCAGCATCTACTATTACAAGCGACCCTCATGAAACAAATCTGTAGTCTTCATCAAGTATCTATGTAGCTCCCAAGTGTCACTTTCTATTCTTATTCAGTGTTAAACTGCTCCTCTGATAAATTAGATATATTTAACCTTCTTCTCAGTGATGGAGGTAAAAACAATTTGACACGCAACCAACAACTCCAAAGATAACAGCAACAAAATGCACAGACAAACACTTCCTTTCTACGTTGAGCGATCCTAGGAGAATATCTTCCCTAATCATCAACCGGATGTGGATAATTTATTTCCTTTAAAACTTTCCATTGTTTATATCACGCTCGTCGATAAGATATACCAAAACATTATCAACTCTTCAAAAGAAAAAGGAATTAAGTTTGCATTGCTGGGTCATTAATTCTCCACCAGCAGCGCCAGTGATTTTAACCCCCGAAAAATTCTTCAACGAATAGTTTATTCCTGCAAACGTTTTAAATGTCGCCAATGCACAGCATATCGAGTACTGTTAGTCAGTACCATGGCTGCTACTTATTGCAAATCAATCTCAATTAAAAAATCAATTTATTTTAAGCTTAAGTTCGCAAACTTTCATGTCATTATAAGTTTCTCAATTACTCGATTATTTTTGGAGGACGTGTTTGTTTTTTTTTTTTTTTTTTCCCGGCAGGCAATGAGTTTGCTTTTAATTTGACCTTTACATAAGCTGGCCCACCGTCTACGTCTCTATCCGTCGAACGTATTGAAATTAATTGATTTCCCGAAATGAAACGATAAACGGGTGAAATGTCGATGGTAAGGAAAACAAAATTGAGTTTGATTTGCCGGAAGAAAAATATCATTTGCACTTAGTGCTGATGAAAGAAAAATAACAAGAAAAAGGGATAAGTAATGGGTAACCCGAAATTAAACAAACAGGCTAAGTTGTGCGGATAATGAAAAGTTGGATTGCACTTTCGTTTGTATATCGCGCGGATAAGTTAATGGCTGGTTGGTTTGGTTAGTTTCGAGTGGCTCTCGCTCAGCTATTCTTGCACTAGTACATCCGGTTGTGAGGTGTAGGTATAGATTTAGAGATACTGTTTCTCTTGTAGCTTGGAAAGCTAAGTAGGTGTAGACTAAAGAACCAATTATCATCTACACTGACACCACCATTGCATGGTCAACAGCGTTGAAGTTGACGTTATGGACCAATTGCTTTGAAAATATGTACAATAAGAAACTGTTAGGAACTCTTTGAGTGACCTGACAATGGATTTGTCTTCGCTTCGTAATGACTCTGATAAGGCTGTTTTTTAGAGAAAGGATTGGGCTACCAAATTTGCTTAATAAGATGCGTGTGCATCTGGTCACGAATATTTACCGTGTTAGTCATGTTCCAGCAGTACTGATTCAGCATTGAAGTGGAATAGCTTTTCCAGATTATTGATGGTATTTCGAAGGCGGCTTTTGCTTCTCCGATCTCTACCGAGACCACACTTCCTAGGTACACAAATTTCTCAACTTTCTCGACCGGCTGTGCGGGAGTACTGACTTGAGCCTGGGAGTTTGAAGTGCTCACGGCGTTTGTTTTTTAAGTATTTGCCTTAAGCCCAACTTTATTTGCCTTGACTTTCAGATTGTCTGTCATTAGATGCAGACTCATTATGTTATGTAAAGTCAAGATGTCTTAGACATGATGTCATAGTCCATTTGCTACTGTGGTTTCCTTCAGTACATCGCTGATCACCACTTAGAAAAACAGCAGTGAAAGTACTCGCATGCAGTATGTGTATTCAGTAATCTGTTGCTTCGGTAGGCTCTTTTGAATCCGAGATCATAGCTCTACCGTCTACTTGATTTAGCATTGCTGCGAACTATTCACTCCATCTTCTGAGCTTATTCCCATCAATAGTAAGTTATCGTTTTAGCCCTTCACTGAGTATTACTTGAAGCTCTGACCACCTATAAGCTCCTTGTTGCACATACATATTTGCTACCCTTTCAGCCTTTGAGGCAAGTATGTAAGAAGGCATCTGTTTTTGAATGCGGGTCGAAATAGTATGCGTTCGAACACCCAAAGGGTATGTTTACCTACCAAATCCGGGTTATGGGTTATTACCCATATCGTACATTTTTAGTTTAATATGTACACGAACTCTGCCAACTAATAGAAAGGAGTCACAATATGTAACTTGACAGTGGCGAGTCCTGCGATTTATGAAACAGCTGTAGTGCAATGTAACTACATTAAATTTTGGGGTGCAACATCTTTCACGAGTTAGTGTGAACCGTTCAACTGATCCTCTATGGCGCCCGGTAAAGCTTCCACGTCAGCATTAATAGGCTTCTTATTCAGCATTAGGGTCTCCATCAACATAGTTAATGCGCCATTGAAAGCTAACCCGTGCAAGGACAGGTTATCCCCCTCACCCAGCACTGAGCATTCACCGCGACCACGGCTAACCTTCTCAGTCATAACGGTAGTTGATGTTTGTGCCTGTATATCTATTACCCAAATAAATGGCAAGCCAGTGGGAGGATTTCTAGCTGCCTGGTTACCCCATACAGAAAACACTTTCCTTGGTTTTCCCTTCGTTGTTTCGCCACAAAACTTTTTCTTAAACGGCTTTGATCTTGTCAACCGAAGAAGATAGTGACATCGTACCCCTATCCATCACCTGGTGAAGCGCCATATTAGAACCCAACCACCTAAATAGCTTTTTCAGGATTTCACTAATGCATTCTACACTGACAACTTAAGCTCCACTTGTGGGACTGAAGGTGGTTGGTTTTTGGACAAAGGGATCAAATGGTGACTGTCTTTTAGACGGAAGTTTTTGCCATACTGTATCTGTACTGACAGCCATGTTGCGCTTAAGGCATTTGAGACTTACACAAATCTCTTAAAGATTGTTCTAGAATATAAGAACACACTTAACAAGTTTTTCAATTGTAATAAAGTTTATCTTATTTATATGTAATGGGTAATGGGTCATAGCGGAATTGCAGGCAGTAAAATCTATGACGCCCTTATAAAAGAGGGTTCTGGACTCTTCCTCTAGGTTAGGTTAGGTTGAAGTGGCTGCCAGCTGAGAATCGCCAACATTCTGATACCACGTGGATCATGGGAGAAAGTTTCTCCTACCTACTCGTTACCCCATTTTGAGCTTCTTATGAAGCATAGGAGGCTCCTAATGTCTATGTTTCTTCAAGTCGCCCTTGTCGTTGCAATAGGCGGCTCCTTGGTGAAGCTTCCATCTACGGGAGAGAGCTGGGCAGAAGCAAAGAAGGTGAGGAATGATTTTTTTATCTTCTTCATCCATGCAGCTTCTAAGAAAGTCGTTCGCAAAAAGGCCTAGCTTTGTAGCATACTCAGCGGGCTGTCACCGGTGCGTTTGCAACCATTGAGGCGGAAGCGGCCAAAATGGGTTTAGCGATAAACGAGGGCAAAACCAGGTAAATGCTGTCAACAAGAAGGGAAAACCAACACCGACGAATTGGACAGAACATCACAGTGGGCAGCTATAACTTCGAGGTAGTAAGGGACTTTGTCAAGATCAGCGCAGAAATCAAGCGAAGAATAACTCTTGCCAATCGCTGTTTCTTTGGGCTCAAAAGGCAATTCAACAGTAAATCCCTATCTCGAACAACTAAGGCGACTCTGTAAAAGACTCTGATCATCCCAGTCCTGCTTTACGGCGCTGAAACATGGACTTTATTAAAAGAGGATGCAGATATCCTTGGAGAAAAATTGTTCGGAAACTTTTCGCTCCCGTTTGCGTTGACAGGTTTTGGAGGAGAAGATTCAATCACGAACTATACGATGTGTATAGCGACATCGACTTAGTCAAGAAACTGCGTATTGGACGTCTGAAATGGCTAGAATATGTAGAGCGAAAGGACACAAACGCTCCGGCCCGCAAAGTTTTCGAATCTAACCCGGAGGGACGACGCAGTAAAGGACCTTCTCGCCGTAGGTGGCGCGCACAAGTTCAAGGACACCTTGACTAACTTGGAGTGCGCAACTGGAGGCAATTAGCTAAAGACCGAGCTAAATGGAGAGGCTTGTTGGTTGAAGCCCAGGTTGACCCCGAACTGTAGCGCCACCTAAGTAAGAAAGTAAGTAAGTTTGTAGCATGCTTGCTTATTAGACAGTGCCCTGTGATGACACCTATTGTAGCGTCGATATGCATTCTGTTGAGAGAAATCAAATTCTTAAAACGTTTAGATCCAGCTTCGGGCAAATCTGTCTTGTCGGTAGACATGTGGGTCCACTTGTCCACCTAAGGTTTGTACTCTCGATAGCATCCAGCTTAAATTTGAGTTTGCAAGTAGCGATTGGTGTACCTAAGGAGCCTTTGTTCGGCAGGATGGGTATAGTTCTTCCTATTCTGGCGAGTTCATCGGCTTTACAATTCCCTGGAATATCCCTATGCCTCAGCACCCAACACAGGTGAATATTGAATTGCTCAGTCATCACCGCAAGAGACGATCTGCGGTTTAGAGCTACTAAGGAATTTATATAGGTAGATTCCAAGGATTTGATTCCTGCTTGGCTGTCTGAAAAGATGCGGATATCTCTAGCAGATATTACTTTTTTTTAAACCAAGATAAAACTTCTTTAATCGCCATTATTTCCCCTTGGAACACGCTATGATTTGATAGGTGGAAGGAGAGCTTAAGATTAAGGCTGTCGGAGAAAACACTTCCACCAACTCCGTCCTTGGATTTTCAGCCGTCAGTGTAAAAGTGGATTGACCCATCTTCTAAAAATGTATCATCATTCCAGAGTGATCTAGAGGAGATAAGGAAGTTCTTGTCAGAATTTAGACGTGGGGCGGTGTAGTCTGTGTTTTTGGGAGATATTTTGAATTTATTCAGAATGGAAGCGTGACCAAATCCTCTTTTTGACCACTGTAGGGTAGCTTCAAGGCAAACGGCTGCATTCGCTGCCATTTGCTTGCTAAATATATCGAGGGGTATCAGATGAAACATAATGTCCTTAGAGGAAGTTGTACGTAGTGCTCCGCTTATGCACAGACAAGCTGTACGCTGCACCTTACTTTGGCTGTTCACCAGACAATCACACCGTTTGATGGTATCCGTCTAATGACCTAGATGTAGAGCCAGTGAGTGATTCGGTGTTGTAGGTCACATCTATGCCCAATAGCTTTTTTTGCAAGAGAAACGTGCTACTGTAGCTTTCTTGACTCTTTCTTGAATGTAAGGTTTTCAGCTTAATTTATTATCTAGGATAAGACCCAAATATTTTGCTGTGTAAAAGAAAGTTAAGCTGATATCATTGAGAGAGGGAGGGTCGACTAACGGAATTTTATATTTCCTGGAGAAAAGTTCTAGTTTAGTTTTGTGGGTGTTTACAGCCAAACAACACCAAACCCCCATCTGGTGAGCTTGTTTAAAGCGTTTTGTAGAACTTCTCTTAGAGTATTTAAGCGTTTTCCCGCGACAGCCAAAGCAAAATCATCTGCATTAGCGATCGCCGTGCATACCTCGCCTTCCTTGATCATCAACAGTTCATTGACCACCAAATTCTACAAAAGGGGGGATAGAACACCTCCTTGCGGAGTGCCTCTACTGACAGACATTCTAGGAGACATCCGACCCAGATTAGAGTTAATAATCCAACTAGGCAGTAGATTAATCAATTCGCGAAGTGAGTTGTGACCTTCAGGTCTGATAGTTCGCAACTCGGCGGGTATTATGCCGTCTGGTCCCGCGGATTTATATGGTTTGCTCTGTGAAATCAATTCTGAGGAGTTGGTTATTTGTGCAGATGGTCTGTTATAAACCGTATTGCTAACGACTTGGGAACTGCTTGGGAAATGAGTGTCAAGCAGTAAGTTTGGCGAATCTTCGTCCAAGTCATCCAAGACCCATCAGTTTTCTTAAGAAAGATGGGTGTCATTGGATTTGAGGAGAGAATTTTCCTTAGCCTAGATGCCTCAGTCGTCATCCTATGCCCAGAATACAGGAACTTTTCCACAAATTACAAGGTGGTCAATATTTTACAAAGGTCGACTTGTCTGATGCCTACCTCCAAGTCTCTTTAGATGAAGAGTCTAAGAAGCTTTGCGTCATAAGTACTAAATTTGGTCTTTTCGAATACCAACTTTTGCCTTTTGGAACTTCGAGTTCCACTGGAATTTTTCAACGGTACATGGAGCAATTACCCTCTGACTTAGTTTTTTGCTCGTCGTATTTAGACGATATTATCGCTTCTGGACGAACCAATGCGGAACACCTGCATAACCTCCAAACACTACTGGAGCACTTAGAACGGCATGGATTACGATGCCTGTTAGGAAAATGTCAATTTGTAAAGAGCGAAATCGACTACTTGGGACATATAATCGATGCAACAGGTATACGTCCCTCAGAAGCGAGAGTTGCAGCGATCCCAGACCTGCCTAAGCCGAGTAATGTAAAGGACCTAGAGGCGTTCATTGGCAAATTGAACTACTATAATCAGTTCATTAAGAACATCGCCCAAGTAGCCGCTCCCCGTAACAAAATGCGAGAATTAAATCAGCCTTTCACTTCGGGAAAAGATCAGCAACACGCATTCGATCAATTTAAAGAAAGTATTTTGAAGGTATCGCGATTGGTACATTTTCGCGACGACTTACCAATCACCCTAGCAACGGACGCATCTTCGCACGGCATTGGTGCCGTAAATTTCCACGTCTATCCAGACAAAACGGAAAGACCGATCGCGTATTCATCCAAAACGTTTGAAGACGCTCAAAAATAGTACAGCCAGATAGAGAAAGAGACTCTTTCCATCATTAATACCTTTTCGGACGTCAATTTGAATTCATTACACACCGCCATCCGCTGGCCACCATCTTCAGTCCGTCCAAAAAGCTACCGCATATGACGATCCAACGTCTTCAACGATGGGCACTTATTCTTATGGGATACACGTATGTCATACGTTATCGTCCCACAAAACGACACGGGAATGCCGACTGTCCGTCGCGGTTACCAACTGGACCGGATGAGATCTTTGACCGCACCGAAGAATGTGGTCATCAATTGGATGAAGTTTGCTCCTCATTAGTTGAAAATTTTCCTATAGCTCCTAACACTATAGCCAAGAATACACAGAGCGATCAGGCTCTCACTAAGGTCATGCATTATGTCCAGAAGGGGTGGCCAAACGAGGCGCGGGAAGTTGCCCTTTCGTTATTGCCCTATTTTCGCAGAAGACTTTCTTTTGAACTATATAATAATCTTCTTCTATTCCACAGTGGAAGCCCTAGAGTGGTTATGCCCAAGCAGCTACAACCAAAGGTACTGGCACTTCTTCACCATGGACACTGGGGACTCACCCGGATGAAGTAAATTTCACGCCGATATTGTTGGTGGCCCAGCATTGACGATGACATCACCAAATTGGTTTCGGAATGTGTTGCATGTCAAACTAATGCCATTAATTCACCAAGGGAGTACACCAGCTGGCCGTCGACCGAAGAAGTGTGGAGGCGAATACACATTGATTTCGCTGGACCGTTTCAGAAGCAGATGTGGCTGATTGTCGTCGACTCCAAATCCAAATTCCCTTTTGTTGCCCGAATGGCATCTACCACGTCAGAGGCAACCATTCAAGCCTTGCCATCAATTTTCGCACTAGAGGGACTACCCAAAACCCTGGTGTCTGACAAGGGAACTCAATTTACTTCGAGTGTTTTTCAGCAGTTCTGTCGAACAAACTCCATTCAATATGTGACGTCAGCGCCTTTCAACCCAAAATCCAATGGTGCAGCTGAAAGAATGTTGCGCACTTTCAAAACCGCACTTCGAAAAATTTTAACGAATACACCGCAGTGAGAAGAAGCTCTATCCATTTTTCTCTTGACGTACCGATCCAATCCTGACGATAGGGGAACATCACCTGCAGAAAAGCTCCATGGAAGACAACATCGTACTATTCTCTCAGCGATGGTCCCAGAAGGCAAGAACGTTATGGTGGATGTCAAGATCAAGTTTTCTATTGGTTAACCAGTTTTCGTACGTCAATATCAACGAAAGCTCAAGTGGATTGCTGTAGTTGTAGAGAAGCACCTAGGCAGAAGAATGTACTTGGTATGGTCCAACACGGGTACTTTCCGGCGCCATCAGAATCAGATGCGACCTCGATCTCCCACTGAAGATGAAGACATCCATCCTTTCGTAGCATTATCAAGCCCTATCAACAAACAAAACACAGAGGTCATTCAAGCAGCACCGAACGATGGTCGACCTGACTTAAACGACTCCGAAGTTTAAATGTATCCAAATTCACCACCAACCAACATCAGTATAGATTCACCTCATCCGATAGCGAGTCCAGTCCTAGGTGCGAATCTAGGTAATCCAGCTGGAGATCTGGAACCAGCAGAGACAACACCAGAGCTCCGACGGTCTGAGCGATTACGCACTAAAAAGGTCAGATTCAATCAAAAATAGGAGTGTGAGAAGCTGTTGTGATTTGGCAGCATTTTTACATCGCCTTATCGGCGAGATTATATTGGTCATCCTGACTCGATACTTTCTGTCATAAAAATTCTTTCCCGCCAATAAACCCAATTATTCCCGCTCGAACCCTCTAAGCCTTAAAAGCACACCTTTTTCCTCTTTACCTAGTTATAAGAATATCTAATAAAGTTTGTACTAAGATTGAAGTTCAATCCCGTCTTTTAACTGGAACTCTCTTTTTAACTACAACAGTCTGTTTGAAAAAAATTGTGTACTGGATCGACTCTCATATGGTGACTATAATTCTATGGCCACAAGAAATAATAGCATAAGTACACTTATGCCAAAATTGAAATATTTTTTGTTTTCAATATTTTTTATATAATCTTCTCTCAGGAAAGGCGAGCCTATAACGCTGAAACAGTGGCCCGATATGTCTGAAATTCATTATCTGAAGCGGTTACTGAATTAAGCGCTGGGAAATGAGACCATGAAGACATCTTTAAATACGTTTTCTGGAATGTGTAAAGGCACTTACCATATGCTGTTATTCCTTATGGCCACAGATATATAATGAGAGATGGTCAAGTATTGATTTTTGAAGAATCACCAAGTGTTTTCTAAAATGGTCTGATAGTAGTGGCGGAAAATTTCTTCTCAATCTGAGTAGAAAGGACTGCAAAATTATGGTTGGGCTAATCACAGGACACAGTGATATGACTAACATCGAAATCAGTGCAGACCATATGTGTTTCAAAATTAAAGATACAATGGAGAATTTTCTCTACTAATGTACCGCCTTTGCAAGAATGAGATTGTGCATCTTGAGTGTCGAAGTTATAGAAATAAGTGCAATTCAATATCGTCCCCTTCTACGTTTCACTAAGAGTACGCATAAAATTTGACTAGGTGCTTGCTAGGGGTTTAAGTTCAGTGGACCGCTTTGTGTCTGTGGGCTTTGAATAAACTTACCTTTATCCCCCCGATCCAATTAATTAAATTATTTATTTAGCGTCAATCGTGACGTCACAATATATGAATCGGCAACATCTTTAAGGCATTTTTCTCGTTTTGTGTCTTCGTAGCTTTTGGTTATCGATAAAGCATGGAACATCCGATATCTGTACTACAGGTGGAGGTTATGATCAGCATCATCGTCCTAGGCATAATCGAAATTAAGTGGAGATGACAGAGTAATTTGAAGTCAAAATCGGGGTTATCGACAGTGGTGTATTTTGGTGATGACGAAGCAGAGAGCGGTTAAAGAAAAAAGGGTAGGTATCATGCCCGTAATAATAATGGGGTGGCAATGGTGTAGTGGTAACGTCGTCAATTGTTCATGGTTCAAATCCTGATGTCAGCAAGCATTTACTTATTTCTCATGAAATATATTAAATCAGTTCGATCATTTGCAAAAGCTTCTGTGAACGCTGCTGCGAAGGCATTACACTGGCAGTAGCTTGGTCATGTGGCTGGAAAAATTGTTCGCTCTGTTGATGATGATTTGCCCTTGACATCGGTTATCGAGAAAAAAGTACTGTGAATCAGAAGCACAGACAATAATAACAAAAATCTCCCCAGTTATCTGGACGCCACCCCCGGAGAATAGCTGAAGCATAAACAACTGAGCTTCAAGAACCACTACACCAAAATCTTTCTCTCTCTCTCTCTCTATCCATCCTTTCCAACGCAAACATGTTAAAGGTATTCATAACAATTTGAGTGCGCGCAAATTACAAAAAAAAAATAAAAAAAACAACAAAAGGACTTTCATTCCAACAAGTACATTTTCGATCTAAAAGAAGTGTCAGAAGCTGATACGTGTTTTTGGGTGATCCATTGTAACTTTCTGAGGTAATGGAATGCATTAACGTTGCATCACAGAATGCCTTCCCGACATAAGTAAGTCCACTGTGACGCTGGAAATGCGTGAGAACATTAAAAGGGATTGGAAAAAACTCGGTGTCGCGTAGAAGCTATGAGCTTCTATGACCCGAAATTAGAGAAATGTATATGCATATATGTACCTATACTTAAGAGTTACATTCTGAGGTAAATGTCGAAGATCAACTCGCTCTATTTGTTTGTTACTTCTATCCATCAGCAGTTAATAAATTACTTTGTGTACTTTAAATTGAATAGCTCTCAGCTCACTACACAGCAATTAATCAAACTTTACTCTAACCTTCCTACGCATATCCTTTTTCGTTGTAATCAATAAAATCAACGATAGTACCTAGTTTTGGTTGCAAGAACATGTACAACATCACCCGAAACAACAGACTAACAACCCTCATACTTTTGACCACCCACACACCCACACATACAAAAACACAGACATTGTAATTCGCAAAGTGATTTTTCGTGCAATATTAACAATTATCTAACCGAGAAAATCCGTTTTGCCCATGGCAATTACTGGCACATCACTCCCATGGTGGTATCTGTAAAATGAAACTCTTTTGCCAGGGCACTTTACACAAGAGCCTGAAATCATTATCCTGTCTTGATTGTCCACCGCACGAGATGCTTCTTCATCGTCATCGTTGTTGCTTTTACTTCATCTTAAGGGTATAACCCCAATCCCTCTAAGCTAGGTCTTGGCAGAGATATCGCCTCTATTCTCCTTTCGTTACTGTGTCGGGATTCATTTACAGGCATTTACATGGATATTCTCTCTCCACTCGACTGTATTGCCAAGCATGGTGTACGGGTCACATGAAACAACACACCCGGACCACAGTAACTATTCCACACTAGCTACCGTCAGCAGGCGGGTTATCTCATCTATTTTCACTATCGATCCAGAATGTTTCTCTCGCTTCAAGTCCACCGCTCCTCAGAGGGTAGAGGAAAAATGATAGAAAACAAAAACGAAGAGTCCAAACAAGAAAGGACTCACAGTCAACGATTCTCTCGAGTGTCGCTCCACGAAAGGATGGATACTTTTGGAACAAACTTTCCGCACATACATATGTATGTAGATACGGAGTATGTATCTATGTCGTATGTATCTGACTTAATATGACCATTTGGGAGATTCACAGAAGTTTTTCGCTTAGTTCTTGCTTCCGATACAGTGTAACACTTAATGTAAAGTGCTTGCTTGATGTATATTAATATGTGAAATACATGTCCTTCTACCAGTCCACAAGTGTATTGGTATGTGTAGTATATCTGGGTAAATGATAAACATGTGTTCTTTTCGTTTGCCATTGGTCTTCGTCTTTCAATTTGACATGAAGAGTGTTGAAGTTGGTTAATGTTATTGTTATGTTTAGGATATTGAACCGGAAATGTTGCACATTTGTTAACCTTCGGTTCGAGGATATCGATGAAACTTGATGGAATAAAGGAACTCTTTGGAGAGATCTTCCCGATATGTACTTTGCTGTTAAGTTCGTTGAGAATTTCTTGCTGATTTTTGGGTAACATTATAAGATGGCTTTTAGGAGTACAAGTATACATTATGTATAAGTTGTATTTCGAGCTGCATTCCGGAAAAGGAAGGCTACGTTGAAGGGACTTCCGAATAAGGTTTCGTAAGCATATTTGTTTTGATTTACGCTAGGAGAGGCTGGGGTAAATTTATCAAAGCTAAGTGTCCATAGTTAAGCTATGAAGAGGCTTTAGGATTAAGACATTCTATTTGGTTGTCACACCGCCTCAGACTCTGGTGTTCTGTACAAATGAAGGCAAGCCCTCTCAAACACCTACAAGCTGGTTCTGACGATAGATTTAGCTCTTGTAGAAGGAAATATAGACATTTTGCTAAACTACAAAGGACAGGTAGGGACGGCTCTCAAATGGTGTGCGCATCCGCATGTAATATATTCATTGAAGCAACAGAAACTAACCTTTCGGCTAGCGTTGGCCAGTATGTCACTATTTTCCAGGCAAAAACCTTTGCTGTCAATCTGTGGGAATATCTTGGGCCTGCTTGTAGATAACTAGCACGAAACACTGTTACATATAACAGTTCATCCCTTTCCGACTTTATTTGTCATCATAGTTAATGGAAGAGTGTGAATTATCCACCGTCTTGAACAAACAGATTACCTTTTCAGAAATGCTCAACGGAACATGGTGCTTTACGCACAAAGGAGTAATCCTAAGCCAAATAAGAAATAAAAATATTTCGTAGAAGGCAATTGACGTGGATCATACAAATGTCCTAGAAAAAAAAAAAAATCAGCTTAGCCCTTCTTTTTCATCTTCCTATTATGGCGAGGTTATGATCCGAAAACAAGGGATCATAACCCTCCCAGGTCACCGCATTTCTACTGATCCGCCTGTGGGGTTCGCCTATTTGAGCTCAGAAAATATCGGCAGGCCTCCCGATTTTGGATCATTCGGTTACTGTGGCCAATCAAATGCTGGTGTCGTTGCATTTGTGTGATCTAGGCGTTTATAAGCCTGCCTTTTCTGCCTCGTGATGTCTTTGAAACATTCATTGATTTTGCGTTTTTAACAGGGTTTAAATGATCTGTTCTTTAAACTAAGCCGGTGGCGTTCTATTTTTGGTAAGATGGTTTCCTTTACAGTTCGGGGTGAACCTGGCCCTCAACCAATAAGCCTCTCAATTTAACTCGGTCTTTAGCTAATTGCGTCCAGTTGTGCACTCCAAGTTGGTGGAGGTCCCCTTGAACTAGTGCGCCACCTACGGCGATGATTCCCTCTACTGCGTCGTCCCTCTGGGATCGGGGTTAAATTCGAAGACTCTGCGGGCCGATGCGTTAGTGTCCATTCGCTCTACATATCCTAGCCATCTTAGACGTCCAATACGCAGTTTTTTGACTAGGTCGATGTCGCTGTACACCTCGTATAGTTCGTGATTGAATCTTCTCCTCCAAAACCCGTCAACGCAAACGGGACCGAAAATCTTACGATGCATTTTTCTCTCGAAGCGACCAAGGATATCTTCATCCTCTTCTAATAAAGTATATGTTTCAGCGCCGAAAAGCAGGACTGGGATGATCAGGGTCTTATACAGTGTCTCCTTAATTGTCCGAGATAGGGCTTTACTACTAAATTGCCTTATAAACCCAAACAAACAGCGACTGGCAAGAGTTATTCTTCGCTTGGTTTCTGCGCTGATGTTGTTTTTAGAATTAATAGCAGAGGCAAGGTAGACAAAGTCCCTTACTACCTCCAAGTTATAGCTGCCCACTATAACGTTTTGTCCAATTCGTCGGTGTTGGGTTTCCTTCTTGTTGATAGCATATACTTGGTTTTGCCCTCGTTTATCGCCAAACCCATTTTGGGCGCTTCCGCCTCAATGCTCGCAAACCTACCGGTGACAGCCCGCTGAGTTCTTCAGATAATGTCTATATCGTCGGCGTATGCAAGCAGTTGTACAGACTTGTAATAGATTGTGCCTCCGGTGTTGGGTTGTGAGTTCCGCACAATCCGTTCAAGTACAATGTTAAAGAAGTCACATGACAGCGCGTCACCTTGTCTACAACTTTTTTTGACATCAAAGGTCTCGGTGAGGTAATTACCGACCTTGATGGAGCAGCGAGCATTCTCCATCGTCAGCCTGCACAGACGGACAAGTTTGGCAGGGATGTCAAAACTAGACATGGCTCTATAAAGCTCTTCTCTATAGACGCTGTCATAGGCGGCCTTGAAATCGATAAAGAGGTGATGAGTATCGATTTGGAATTCTTGGGTTTCCTCCAGGATCCGCCGAAGTGTGAAGATTTGATCGATGGTGGACTTTCCTGGGCTGAAACCGCACTGATAGGGTCCAATCAGGCTGTTGATAAAAGGTTTCAGGCGTTCACATAATATCGCAGAAAAGATCTTGTATGCGATGTTGAGGAGACTGATGCCTCTATAATTGGCGCAGTTGAGGGGGTCTTCTTTCTTGTGGATCGGCAAACGATGCTGAAGTTGCATTCATCAGGTATGCACTCGTCTGACCAAATCTTAGAGATGAGTTGATGTATGCACTCTACCAATTCATCCCCAGCTGCCTTGAAAAGTTCATCTGCATCTTCATCTCTCCTGCCGTTAATTTACTCTCATACCTTTTGTACATCGTCCATCATTGCGAACCGTATGTGAGCGCTGGATGCACAACTGTGGTGCAAAGCCTTCCTTTCAACTTAGGGGGCTTCTTTCAGTCACAGAAGGAAGCGGAGAATTCTCACCACTTCATCCACACTGCGCTTATGCGATGATTGCTTTCATCATTATAGTTTGCTTTCCGATTGATCATTGGTCCCAGATATTTGAAGTTTTCGCACTTGGGAAGCACTGTTCCATTCAAATAACCTGAGTCAGAGAACGGGCAGCACAAGTCTGTCTTTTTTAAGCTAATGCAATACCAATTTTGCTCCAAAATGTTCACCTACATATCAAATGCTCGTTACAGGGACGTAGGTTCCTCACTTATGATGGCTCTATCGTCGCTTTAAGCAGATAGTCAGGAACTGTAATAAAGAACAAAGGATTTAAGACGCTTCCCTGGCGCACCCCGACTTTGATTGGGAACTCTTCGGTTACTCCACCGGGGCATCTTACTCTTGTCTTTGCTCCTTCGTGCATATCCATGATCATCTGTACATAGGTTAATGGATCCCCTCGATGTCTTAGCGCCACCCATATCAGATCTCGTGGTTGTCTGTCGAATGCCTTTTCAAAGTCAAAGAAATACAATATGCAAATCCTTTAAGGAATCACTATGTTTTTCCATTATGATCCTCACACTTTGGATTACATCTGTGGTTTATTTACCCTGGTCAAAACCACACTGATCATCAAATAGCCGTATTATTTTTCGCAGTCTGCCACCTAATACCCGCTCAACTATCTTCATGGTGTGCGACATCAGCTTTATCGAACGGTAGTTATCACAGTTTCCCTTCCCTTTGTACACAGGGAGAAGGTGGCTTTGCATCAAATTCTCTTCTATCACAAATCTCCAACTTCAACGTTGCAGCTATAACGTTTTCTGACCATCTTCCGCTTGAATTGTCCATGCAATTAATTCCGATAATTATAGTCAAGTAAACTCAAATCAATGCTTTCTAACAAGGGTTTTTACACGCTATTTCCCAGTTGGATACGAGTTCCGTAACGGATGTTGATCAACTTGATGCTTTAATTTTAAATGCTGCCCCAAACCAATACCCCTCCATAAGCAAATTTACATCCAAAAATAAATGGTTCGACAGGGAATGTTTTAACGTAAGAAAAAAAGTCTTGAAATTTCTGAAACTCTTTAGAAAATCCAATGAATCCCTTTTTAAGGATCGTTACGTAGAATTCAACGTCAAATATAAAATTCTCTGCAAGCAAAAGAAACGTGCGTACTATGAGGCTTTAATTAACCAAGTTGGCTCAGCGAGAACATCCTCAGATTTTTGGAGTACGTTAAAAGCAATAAATAATCGCACATTTTCGATTGGAAGTTCAATTTGTATGGAAACCCTTTAAGATTACTTCAACACACTTCTTAACCCAAGAATGGATAGCCTACTACAAATTCAATTCGCAAGCCCTCTTATTTTAAACGATTTGCTTGATGTCCCATTCACGGTCAGTGAGGTTGCATCTGTAATTAAGGAAACCAAGAACAACAAAGCACCGGGACTTAGTCGTATTCCCCATGAGCTATATAAGTATGCCCCATTCCAAAGTAGTGAGGTACCCGAAAGTTTTCGTAAGGGAATAATCTTTCCACTTTATAAAAAAGGCGAGCCTAATCAACCCGAAAATTATTGGGGCATTACATTCCTTAATGCTTAGATGAAAATCTTCTCTTTGGTTCTACAGAAGCGGCTGACCTCCTGTGACGAAGAAAGAAACCTGCTTAGTGTGCTCTAAGCCAGATTTAGAAAAAAGTACTCCACCATTGACCACATTTTCACGCTTACCAGTATCGCGCAAAGTTATCTTGATCGAGCATTAAAGCTCTATGTTCTCTATGTTGACTTCAAGGCCGAATTGGATACCGTAGATAGAAGACCGTACGAAAGTACGAATTCAGCTGTGTGGAACGGTGAATTGCTCTCAGATTGGTTTTCAACAGTTTCAGCTGTAAAACAAGGTTTTACTCTTAGCGCTTTAAAATTCATCGTATTCATCAATGATCTTCCGACCTCTATAAAGGGAGGAGTTTCTTGGAAGGGTATACGGATAAATACCTTGATGTATGCTGACGATATAGTTTTACTCGCTGATTCTCCTAATCTACTACAGCAAATGATTCATAGGCTTGAAGTATATTGCAGGACTTGGAATCTCTCGGTGAACCTAAATAAATCAAAGGCCATGGTGTTCAGAAGATGTTTTGGGCACTACTCCCGTACTGAAAAATGGACATTTGAAGGTCAGCCTATCGAGATCGTCAAGGAATACAAGTACCTGGGTGTATTAATAAAATCAAACCTGAATATGCAACATCACCTCAACGACAGACTAATTTCTGCGAAAATAGCCCTTAACATGACATGGAGCTCCTGTATAAACAACAAACTCCTGAATTCCTCCGTCAAATATGGACTCTTTACAGCCACAGTAAGTTCGGTTATGTTTTATGCCGCCCAAGTCTGGGGAGTTAAGGAAAACGAGATAGTAGAAAAACTGTTAAGATACTATTTGAAAAGAGTATTCAGGCTGCCCTTGAACGCCTCGAACTACATGCTTTATCTGGAATCGGGTTTGTCACCACTGTTTTTGCAAACACTAAGAATTCATTTTGACTACATCCTTAGGGTCATGGCGATGCCAGAAAATCCCAAAACAAATTGCTCTTCGAACAATGGCTTCCAATACACTTTTTTTTGGAGAATGGAACAGAATTGCGCAGAAGTACAATGTGAACCTCGTCCTTCAATCATATAACTCTAGCGAGTGGAAAATCATCCTTTATAATTTCCTACAGGACATTGACTGTAAGATCAGGAACGAGTTTGAAATGCAAGCCAATCATCAATTCTTAGGAGCTACTACAAGTAGCTAGAATATAACCTGTGCGATTTAAACTATTTCAACGACAACCATGAAATAGACCTTATCTCTATTATATTTAAAGCTAGAGGAGAGCTGGTAGAGCTAAACTACCTCCCACATCGACCCGACCTTCCCATCTTATGCTCTCTAACCTAACCTAAAAGTCAGAGAAGACATCCTACATTTCATTGCCATTGTCCTATCTTGAAAGAAACGAGAAAAGCCTTTTTCAACGCAAATGAGTTGCAACTGCACACGCTGATCGACATACTCAATGGGCGCTAGGGCTGGAAAAACTTTTTCTTGTACTGCAAAAGAGCAACTGCCTATAGAAGTCAAATTATTGATGAATCCTTCTGATTTGCATCCTTGTTAATCTCTTTTTATTTAAATTTTCTTTAAATGACTCTTTTACTCTACGTAGTCTTCATTTCTCTATATATTATTATTATTTGTATTATTTTTTTTTTTTTTTACGATTGAATTGAATAACTTTCTACAATTTACAATGCCATGTCCTGAAACAGATTTTATTACCAGCCTTCATAATACTTTTACTTTGTAATCCTTGAATTATGTTTAATAAAATCTAATCTAAATCTAAAAAATCGAATCTAAGGTCGCTTTGCCTCCATTGTTTGGGCATTGGATTACCACTCATAAATTTGGAGATGAGAATTCTGAGCCATCTGAACCCAGTGTCGCTCATATCTTTCCAGAACTCAGAGGGCATCTCGTGTGGTCCAAAACGTCGGGTATTTCGTCACAGTTAGGGGTGGCTCTTGGAAAGTTCATAATATTGCCGCCACGTCTGCAGAATTGTGTCCTCATCCACAAGAAGCTGGCCATGAGCATTGTTAATGAACTTTGGCGAACGAATCTCCTAAGCATTCTTCCTTCTTTAGGCGGCTATTTTGAAGATGGTTGCGCTCTTGTTCATATTGTGTCTCCGCAGCTCCTGGATAGCCTGGTTTGCATCAGCAACCGGGGAATATATTTTCTCCAGCTCCCAATACAGGCCCTCCGTACTCTCTGCATGAAGGGCGCACTTCTTCTTCGCTTTTTTCTTGCAACATCTGTATTCCACTTCGAGGCGAGCTTTTTCCTCTCTATTATTAGAGGGACACTTTGACCAAGCTTTGGAAGCCGCTTTCTTCTTATTTATCACTTCTTTACCTACATCACTCCACCACCATGTTTCTTTGGTGTGTTGGTTATGGCATTTTGGAGCTCCTAGCGGTGATTTGGCCTTCTTTAAGCAAGTTCGCTGTAGAGAATCTCACATATTTTGTGCTCTGCACTCTTCATCCTGAGCTCGGTTGATGGTGTGAGAGATGTAATTTTACATCACGAAAGCAAAAGCCTCGCCTTTTCCTTTGTCCAGATTGTATCACGTAATTTTCTCAGACACCCTTGTCTGTTCGCTTTTCTTTGGTGTCTTCGTTAGAATTTCTGTTAGCAGGAGACCGTGTTGCTGAGTGATCGCCTCTTCCAGGATCAATCTGCAATCTTATACCCGAGGCTTCATGAAACTGGCTATCAAATTTCCTTGATCAACATGGTGTCTAACACAATAAGACCGTATAATTTGCACACACTTAATATGTCTTCGCCAAGAAGGTTTCTGGTGCCATATCCCAATCCTCCATGGCACTTTTCATAGCCTTCGATTGACTTCCTGACCTGTCCATTCAAATCTCCTCTAACAAACAGATACTCTTCTTTTGGGATGTTATTAAGGAAATTGTGGAAATCTAGCCAAAACACATATTTATCCCTCTGATCGCACCCACTATGCACTGACAATATTCCACACCTCTCCTTATATTACTAGACATCGAACGATCGCTGGACTTCGAAGTGCTCAAAACGGTAGGAAGTAGTTTTACCGTAAAGATGATACCTATTCCGTTCCGTAGTAGAACATTTTATAAGCTTTTGTCCTAACGTCCAAGAAACGCGCCCAATTTCCGGTGTTTTGCCGTTTCGTCTCTTGGACACACAAGATATCCTAGTTACTTACTTACTTAGATGGCGCTACAGTTCGGGGTGAACCTGGCTCTCAACCAATAAGCCTCTCCATTTAGTTCGGTCTTTAGCTAATTACCTCTAGTTGCGCACTCCAAGTTGGTCGAGGTCCCCTTGAACTTGTGCGCGTTACCTACGGCGAGGAGTTCTTTTACTGCGTCGTCCCTCGGGGTTAGATTCGAAGACTCTGCGGGCCGGAGCGTGGGTGTCCATTCGCTCTACATGTCCTAGCCATCTCAGACGTCCAATACGCAGATTTTTGACTAGGTCGATGTCGCTGTACACCTCGTATAGTTTCTGATTGAATCTTCTCCTCCAAAACCCGTCAACGCAAACGGGACCGAATATCTTATGAAGAATTTTTCTCTCGAAGCGATCAAGGATATCTTCATCCTCTTTTAATAAAGTCCATGTTTCAGCGCCGTAAAGTAGAAGTGGGATGATCAGAGTCTTATACAGAGTCTCCTAAGTTGTTCGAGATAGGGCTTTACTGTTAAGTTGCCTTATAAACCCAAAAAACAGCGATTGGCAAGAGTTATTCTTCGCTTGATTTCTGCGCTGATGTTGTTTTTAGAATATAGCAGAGCCAAGGTAGACACAAGATATCCACTAGTCTTCTTTTCATCATTTCTTCCAGATCTTAACTTCGACTGGTCATACTACCAACTCGTGATCCTTAAATTTCGTCCAAACTGTTTCATTACTTTGCTAGGCCCTGGAATCCTTATAGCTCTAACCCGAACATTTCTGCTCGATCCAGAATCAGTACCATGCGCAGCAGTGGTAGTGTCTGGCGGGATAATGCCTTTTCTTTTTGCAAGTATTTCCATAATGATACAGTTCTGCAATTTTATTGCCATGGTGTTTGACACGTGCTTGCTCCTGTTTTAAGTTCCACTGAAGCAGGTGGATAAGTTTAAGTACCTCGGGGTCTTATTCACGACTGATGGGAAGAGCAATGCCGAGTTATCCTGTAGAATTGGTCAGGCTGGATCAATTTTGAGCGAGCTTGGCCAATCTGTTATAAGGAAGGCCGAACTTAGTGTTCAAGCTAAGCTATCGGTTTTTAACTCGGTGTATGTTCCAACTCTCACCCATGGTCATGGATTTTGGGTAGTGACCGAAAGAATAAGATCACGGATACAAGCTGCCAAAATGAGGTTGCTTCGCGGTATTGTTGGAATAACTCGTAGGGATCGAGTGCGCAACACCAGAGTACGCGAGGCGCTCAATGTTCAGCAGCTACTTCTCCGAACGGAACGAACCATGCTTCGATGGTGTGGTCACGTAGTACGTATGCCCACAGACTGGCTTCCAAGACGTGCCATGATTGCCATGCCATCAGATAGGCGACTACGTGGTAGGCCTAGAAATATATGGTTGGACCAAGTCCGATATCTGTCCTGTAGTCGTCTAGGGATTCCTCCTGATGAGTTGGAGTTAATGGCGGATGATCGAGAAGGATGGAGGGTCCACCTGAGCATCCTACCCCCGCGACCCTTATGAAGGATGAGCGGGTCATTGCAAATGTATGTATGTACCTTTTTTTGTCTGTAAGCCAGTACGTGGGCCTTCCTGTCGAGAGAGTTTCGCACTGATATTTTTGAACTGCAGCATAAAGTTTTCTTCCTCTCGTTGATGTTAATCAGAGACCCAAGTTTAAGGTCTTTGCATCAAAATCACCACCTATTATATATCTGTTTCCTAGTTTTTCAAAAAAATTAGAATATTCTTCTTTTTTGATTGAAAGTTTTGGGGGAAAGTAAATAGCAGCGGTATTAATTTTTTTATGTTTAGTCTTTATGCTTACTGCTGTAGCTTGCATTTTCTCTGTAGTATATTTCAACGCCTCATATTGTTGGATACTGTTTTTTACTATAACTGCGATTCTACCCTTAGCTGAGTTTTCAGAGTGAGCAGTGTGGTAGATGTTGTAGTTTTTAGATTTTATTTCCGTGTGTTTCTGAAATAAGACAAATATCTATGTTATTTGTTTCAGGAATCACTTGCAATACCTGTTTGTGTTGCAGGAGACCATTTGTATTCCAACATATCACTTTAAGACTTTGATCCATGGTTATGCTTAGAAACTTTGACGTCTATGTTTTCTAGAGTATTAAGTTTAGTTAGGATCCGTTGTAGTCTTTGATTTATGTCACTGCTTGGTTGAGTCTTATGTTGGTTACCCTCAGGTTGGTCCTTTTTCTGTTGTGTTCTTATCATGTGAATGAGATAAGAGAGAAAATATTAAAAAACATGCAAATCCATATTCGATGGACTCTTACATCTCAACTGAAACATCTTGACTACGCTGACGATGTATGCTTACTCTCCCACAGAAGTATGGACTTCCACCAAATGACAGCAGATGTGGAGAGGGAGGCAGGTGTTGTCGGTCTGAAAATTAATACGGCAAAACCTAAAATTATCGGCCTTGGAACAAACTCATCGACTCAAATATGCATTGCTGAACAACCGATGGAGAGAGTAGAGGATTTCCAGTATCTTGGGAGTATTGTCTCGACCGATGGTGGAACCGAACTGGATATAGCCAACAGGATCGCCAAAGCAAAGTCCGCGTTCGGGATGTTGTCCAAAATATGGCGAAGCAATGCAATCAGTTTGAACACCAAAATAAGACGGTTCCGCTCCAACGTTGAATCCGTGCTGTTATATGATTGCAGCACGTGTAGAGTGACCACTACTATCACCAGAAAGCTGCAAACGTTTGTTAATAGGTGCCTACGCAATATCTTAAGGATTTTCTGGCCCAATCGTATCTCTTACGAACACCTTTGCGAGAGAACGGATCAGGAACCAAAGTGGCAGTGTATTGGTCACACGTTCCGTAAGGGTGACAGTTCCATAGCGAACCATGCTATGCAATGGAACCCTCTAACTCAGGATGGCAGAAGACCTGGCGGTCCAAGGAGAACATGGCGCAGAACAGTCGAGCAGGAGGCACAGCAGTTAGGGAAAAGTTGGGGAGAACTCAGACACATTGTCAAAAACCGTACACGATGGCGCGTAGGTGTAGTAGAGGACCTAGGACCCACAAGGGGATACAGGACATAAGAAAAGTAAGTATATATGGCTGCGTATGCGGTAGAGGGTTAGGAAAGTTGCGACTGAAATCTACAAAAAATGTGTTCAGGCAGAAGTAAACGAAAATTATGTATCAGTTTTGTTAAAACCTTCTTTTTTTTTTTTTTGTTTTAGCAAGATCTAGAGCCACAAAATATCTTTGAACGAAGTTATGGGTAAAGTTAAATGCATTGCCGTCAATCTACACATACGAGTATGTACGAGTAAGCATATCGCATTAAACTCATTTGGAGAGGATTTGTATCTACCTCCGACTAAGCAGTCATATTTTAAAGACGTGCTTATACCTTAGATCCGTCTGCTTATATGTATAAATATCAGCTTTCAACCTAAATTTATAAAATGTAAGCCTATTAGCCCTTTCCAAGTCACAACGTTAAAGGGGTTAAATAAATCAATCAGAATACCAAATACCTACCTACCGAAACATATCAGAAGTCAATCTCTCCCCTAATTCCTTTAACATTTCAATTATCCTTTTCGAAAACACTTCTTCAAAGTACATCTCGTATCTACACATACACACACCAATATTTAAGTTACTTTAGCAAATCCAATAAGATCAAAAGAATCCCACCCCATGGATGAATTTCCAATCGAACAGAAAACAAAACTTATCCCCCAGTATTTCGGCTCCGCCGCCATTGCTCCACATCTGAAACATATTTTTGCAATTGCAAAAAATTACCTCATAATCCACTTGAGTTGCTTGTGGCTCCCCATTCTGAGAGAGCCCCCCGGCGAAACAAATTTAAATATCCGCAATTCGCTTAATATTTTCCTGGCGCCCCGACTTCCACCCGGAATGTGAGTGTATCAACGTCTTCCAAACTTTGTATCTAAAATCGGATGTTATTGACATCCGGGATCGGGAATTGCCAAAACCCCATATATACATACATTCAAAACGAAGCAGACCCCTACCTACCTACCTACCTACGCGACTGCACAAGAAAAGTATCTTAAGGAAATTTTGCTCAACACCTGCGGTGAGATTTATTGTCCCGCTGTGATCGGCTGACGACAGCAAATTTTTCGTTCCTAAACATTATCCCAATCGCTGTATGGCTTACCACTCAACTATAAATAGCTGATTCGCATATGAGGCAGTCGGAGCCACCACCACGCATCGCGGTATTCAGGGAGTACATGGATTTTCTTCGATTCTGTATCAAGGGCGAATCATTTGGGCAAAAATAACAAGGCTAAGATACTGGTATATTTTTTATTGCAATTTTTACGAGCGTTTTATTGGGTGTTGTTCCCCATGAGCAGGATCTGTTGCCGGCATTTATTGTTTCCAGCAAAATTGGTTGGGACTTACCCAACATAACGGGCGTGGAAGGGTGGATGTACGTATATCTTGGCTATGTTTCCGTGAAAATTTTTAGTTCAAATGAGAATTAAATTTATGTTAGCCATAAACCATGGTTGCACAGTGTTATTAATCCCACTCTGCAGGCTCTCGCTGGTAGTCAAGTTCCATGGACTTTATTCAGCGACGTGTTGAGCTGAGATGGAAGAGAGCGGTACCGTTATGTATCTAGAACTACTGACATGATTATTGATTACCCTTTTTTGATTCTATTCTGCTATTGCTACACATCAATTCGATAGTTAGAGTAGCGTACAGCTGCTCTGCAACTAAACAGTTCACGAATCATCCACTTCTGAGGGTATTTTGCGGAAGTTTCTGCTTATCTGAGCGCTGCTAGTGGGGAAAGAGTTCCATGAAACTGGGAAAAAAGAGCTGGATATGAATTCTTGTCCTTGTCGCTGCCACCGTTGCTCCCGCCTGCTATAGTAGTAGTTCGCGTATAGTTGAACAAGGCAAAATGAGGGAATGGAACAGTATTAATAGTTTGTGCTGACGTTTTGATGAACGAGCCAGGGGATGGATTAAATCGAGCAAACATCGATATGAGGAAAGTTTTCGAGGTCGAATGTTGGATTATAGTAGTTTTTTCCTCCTTTTTTGCGTCTGTTTTTCGAGTTCCATTGACAAATTGGCATAGAACTAATGTGACATGAGTGTTGGGGTTTAATTGGTAGTGCGGTATACAACGATATCGCCGGAGGCGCTGGATGAAATATATTCGTATCTCTGTGGAATTAGGAAGGGTTGTTTATCATTGTAATGCGTAGAGGACGACTACAGAGTTACTTGATTGATGTTACAACGTTGCTATTTGGTAAAATAACATTTTGCTATCGATTGGGTATAGTGGTTTGTTGGGCTACTGTGTCATGAAGGCTAGGGTGTGAATTTCGAATTTTGTTGATTGTCCGAATGGGGATTTCGCTTCTGGGACAGTAGCTGTTCTGATGTAGAATAACTGTCGTCGATTTCAAGAAAATTGAAAAACAACCAAAGAACTTCAGAGCATTTTAAAACAATTCTAAAATGAACTGCGGCCACCTGGATACCATGGGTGCCTTTTTACCTCCAGCCCTTAGTCAGTACCATTTCTTCAATGAACGTGCTCACAAAACGTCCCCTTTTACATCATTATGTTCCCCGCTGTAGAGCATGAACATAGAAAAGAATACATTTTATTTGAAGAATGGGAGTTGTAATAGACGATCTCAAACGGAGAACATGTCATTTGAAAAGAACACAAGTATCGGATAGGTCATTTTTGGTATCTGGGTACTGCGCTTTAAGTATTCATACGGATTGTTTAGGGGCATTCAACAGGGTCTACTCCAGAAAGGTTGAGGGGTGAGGGACTCTGTGCAAATGTCATGTCCTTGCCGAAAACAGAATGAGGGCTCCTAGCAGGTACTTTTTTACAGAGTTCGATGACTCACGTTAAATTAAAATGAAAAGCGGCTTTAGATTCAGATCCTTCTCTTAATGATTTTGAGAGATATCAAAACATACAACCTTGGTTCCTTTTTCGTCTCGCTACCACAGTGTTCTCACTCCGAAATATTGTCTGCATTTTTTCAGAGTTTTTCCCTGGCTTCGATGCATCGTGTTAACGCAGGCATTGGCTTGAGGATTATCGGACTAATTCTCTTATTTTTGGAACACTGATAGCGCAATATCCCACTTTGGCGGCTATCTAGTGCTAGACATTGACACAATGTATATAATCCGCTCCAAGTCTTTCAAGTTAGGTTGAACTTAGTGAATACCTTGCGCGAGCTGCTTCGACTTATTTGGATCACAGGTCGGTAAGGAATTTCCAATGTTGGTCCGGACATTGGAATAGAGATGGTGCCGGAGGAGCCCTTAATGGGCCAACGGCAGCGCTCATACTCCCGTAGTGGACTACTGGCACCGGTGTACCCGGCTCCTCGTCCTAGGGGAATAATTAAGGAACTGGCCCTCCAGGTTGGGGGTTGTGCCGTCGGGGTAACTTCCCTACCACGTAAAAAATCGATGGTTCCGAAACAACCAAAAGCCTCGGATAAGGATGACTCAACTGATGACGACCCCAGCAAACGAAATAAGGACAACGACCTTCGGATCTGTACGTGGAATGTTCTGTCCCCTTACAGACCACGTGCAGCCGAACAACTAGCAGAGGCCCTAGACTGCTATAAAGCAGATATTTCCGCCATCCAGGAAGTGCGATGGGATGGGCCGGCCAAAAAGAGGATGAAAAACTGTGACATCTACTACGGTGATTGCTACAGAGGCATCAGGCAACGCTTATTCGGATGCGGATTTGTCATACGCGGCAGACTTAGGCAAGAAGTCTTAAGCTTCCGACACGTGAGCGAGCGTATTATGACTATCCGGATCAAGGCTAAATTCGCTAACATAAGCCTAATATGTGTTCATGCCCCCACGGAAGAAAGGGACCCTGCCACCAAAGAGTGATTCTACGAGCTCCTGGACGAGACATATGAGCATTGTCTTAAATACGGCGTTAAAATCGTATTGGGCGATTTTAACGCTAAAAAAGGAAAGGAGGACTTAGGGCAGTCGGCAAGCATAGCCTACACGACACAATGTCTGATAACGGACTAATTGATTTCGCTGTGGAGCGAAATGTCACCATAGCAAGCACATGGTTTCCTCATCTCGATATTCATAAGCAGACATGGCGGTCCAATGATCATGTAACGATCAACCAAATTGATCATATTGCGATCGACGCAAGGCATGCCTCCAGTATTCTGGATGTCCGGACCATCCGAGCGGCCAACATAGACTCGGATCATAACCTTGTTGTAGCCAAGGTACGAATGCGGGTATCCCAATCTGAGCAACAAAGAAGAATCACTGTGAGAAAATTTAACTCCGAAAAGCTACAATCGCAGGAAACCGCCAGACTCTTCGCTGAACGCGTATCCCGAAATCTCTCAATCACCCCTTTGCCACCAGCATCAAGTGCCGAAGACCAGTGGCAACGCTGCCAACATGCCATCAGAAACGCCGCGACTGATGTGCTGGGTCTGGCTCGCCAACTAACGCCAAACCCCTGGTTTGACGAAGAATGCCGGCAAAACAAGAGGCATACAAAGCGGCGCTGCAAAGGAAAACGAGAGCTGCTCGTGCGTTCTACAAGCAAAAGAGACGGGAAGAACATCGGCTTCTCCAAAAGAAGAAGAATGAGCATGAGAAGCGCGCGTTTGAAAATATCGAGAGTTTATACTCCAGGAACAATGTACGGAAGTTTTACCAAAAGGTAAAAAGAACGTGTCAGAGGGGCAATACCCGTACAGAAACCTGTAGAGGTGAAAATGGAAACCTCGTAGTAGAATAACAGTCGGTGCTGAGAATATGGAAAAACTACTTCTGCAGACTGTATAACGGCGACGAAGACCAACATCCCACTGTCAGGCAGAATGAACCATTCAACATAGACGATAGTCAAAATTTCCGTCCACCTGACTAAAACGAAGTGAGGATAGCAATATCCAAGCTAAAATCCAACAAGGCTGCTGTACCCGACGGCATACCGGCCGAACTTTTCAAGGCAGCTGGGGATGAATTGGTAGAGTGCATACACCAACTCATTTCTAATATTTGGTCAGACGAGTGTATGCCTGATGAATGGAACCTCAGCATCGTTTGCCCGATCCACAAGAAAGGAGACCCCTCAACTGCGCCAATTATAGAGGCATCAGTCTCCTCAACATCGCATACAAGATCTTTCCTGCGATATTGTGTGAACGCCTGAAACCTTTTATCAACAGCCTGATTGGACCCTATCAGTGCGGTTTTAGGCCAACAAAGTCCACCATCGATCAAATCTTCACACTTCGGCAGATCCTGGAGAAAACCCCAAGAATTCCAAATCGATACTCACCACCTCTTTATTGATTTTAAGGCCGCCTATGACAGCATCTATAGAGAAGAGCTTTATAGAGCCATGTCTAGTTTTGACATCCCTGCCAAATTTGTCCGTCTGTGCAGGCTAACGATGGAGAACGCTCGCTGCTCCATCAAGGTCGGTAATGACCTCACCGAGACATTTGATGTCAAAAAAGGTTTTAGACAAGGTGACGCGCTGTCATGTGACTTCTTTAATATTGTACTTGAACGGATTGTGCGGAACTCACAAGCCAACACCGGAGGCACAATCTATTACAAGTCTGTACAACTGCTTGCATACGCCGACGATATAGACATTATCGGAAGAACTCAGCGGGCTGTCACCGGTGCGTTTGCAAGCATTGAGGTGGAAGTGGCCAAAATGTGTTTAGCGATAAACGAGAGCAAAACCAAGTATATGCTGTCAACAAGAAGGGAAAGCCAACACCGACG
Organism: Brachypalpus laphriformis; assembly: GCA_945910035.1. Lineage (NCBI taxonomy): Eukaryota > Metazoa > Arthropoda > Insecta > Diptera > Syrphidae > Brachypalpus > Brachypalpus laphriformis. The sequence goes on along the minus strand of OX246754.1, from coordinate 192,760,943 downwards.
AATTGGACAAAACGTCTGAGTGGACAGCTATAACTTCAAGGTAGTAAGGGACTTTGTCTACCTTGGCTCTGCTATAAACTCTGAGAACAAGATCAGCGCAGAAATCAATCGAAGAATAACTCTTGCCAATCGCTGTTTTTTTTGGGCTTATAAGGTAATTCAACAGTAAAGCCCTATCTCGAACTACTAAGGAGACTCTGTATTAGACCCTGATCATCCCAGTCCTGCTTTATGGCTCTGAAACATGGACTTTATTAAAAGAGGATGAAGACATCCTTGGTCGCTTCGAGAGAAAAATTCTTCGTTAGATTTTCGGTCCCGTTTGCGTTGATGGGTTTTGGAGGAGAAGATTCAATCACGAACTATACGAGCTGTATAGCGACATCGACCTAGTCAAAAAACTGCGTATTGGACGTCTGAGATGGCTAGGACATGTAGAGCGAATGGACACCAACGCTCCGCCCCGCAGAGTCTTCGAATCTAATCCCGAGGGACGACGCAGTAGAGGGAATCATCGCCGTAGGTGGCGCGCACAAGTTCAAGGGGACCTCGACCAACTTGGAGTGCGCAGCTGGAGGCAATTAGCTAAAGACCGAGCTAAGTGGAGAGGCGTGTTGATTGAGGCCCAGGTTCACCCCCAACTGTAGCGCCACCTAAGTAAGTAAGTAAGTCTTTCACGCACAGTCTGCAGGTATCATCTTACAGAAGACCCATCTTCTGCAAATGATATCTGAAGTTACCATGTCCTATGGCCAACGCTAATTTGAGTGCTCCTCGCTAGGTGCTTAAAACATTTCGTTTGGTGGATCCTTCCGACTTTTTTTTAGTGCCATTTTGGATTATGCACATCCGTCCACAGTAGACCACCGCTTTTGGTGTTTATTAGTGGCCTATTTCTCGATCAAGCATTCCTTTGCATAGGGAAGTAAATGGTTTGTGACTAAGAAATTCTGAGCTTCCCAGAGTATTCAGACTGGTTTCGGTCAATTGTATTAGGTCGTTACATGTGAAATTGCCGACCTACCGGCCATTCTTAAAGTGATCGTTGTGGCGTGAAGTTGTGCAGAGAATTTGAAAATAAAGTTTTTCTTAAGAAAAGAGTTCAGTTTAGTCTTTCTAACGGTAAAAATTAATTTACGCTATTAGCTCATTGAGTTGACTTTTTTCCTTACATAGAAAATGGTTTCACTAACAAATTTAAGGGCAATTTTCCGTTTTCAATTTAAAAAGAACATGAACGCAGCCGCAGCGACCTGAGAAATTAACGGTGCTTTTGGTTTGGGTACGTATAGTGAGAGAACTGTTCGAAACTGGTTTACCAAGTTCAGCGAGGGAGATTTTTCGCTCGAAAATTTGCCAAGGGGTGGACTAGAGCAGCGGTTCTCAAACTTATTAAGATGTGGAACATTAGAGTTAGCTATGACTTGGACTACATCACAGTACTTTGCCTCCTCGATTTCTCTAAAGCCTTTGATAGGGTAAATCATGAAATTCTCTGTGAGAAACTGAGAACATATTTTGGTTTCAGTCAAAGGTCGGTGCGTCTCATTATGAATTATTTGAGTGATCGCTGTCAAAGGGCTGTGGTTGGGAATAGTTGCTCTTCATTTAGGAACATACCTGTAGGTGTACCGCAGGGCTCAATTTTGGGTCCCATTTTATTTTGTTTATTTATAAATGACCTCCCTAAAGTGTCCTCAAATGCAAGCGTTCATTTTTATGCAGATGATGCACAAATATACCTGTCCAGACCAATAGGCCTAATTGAGGATCTAGTATGCAGGATGAACGAAGATCTATCTGCTATCTATCAATGGTCGTTGAGTAACGGGCTCTCTCTCAACCCAACAAAATGTCAACTCATTTTAATCTCTAAAAGAGACAGTGTGATGGTATCTAGTGAGTAGACGTACTTTTTGCTGCTCTCAGAAAATCCGAAAATTATAAGAAGTACTGCATTAAAATTCCTAAAACTGTCAAATTAACTCGTTTAAGTTTAGTTAGTTGTTTAGTTCGTTGAATGACTTAACGTTGAAATTGTTTAACCTTTCTGTTTAAATCATTTGATTTTCACTTACGTGAGTGACATTTGCATACTTCGTCTCCGAAAGTTTTTCTCTCGTCGCCTCTCAGCTATGTCGAACGGTGGTAAAGGCACTCCAAGCACTAGGCCTAACACCCGCTATGCTGGTAAACCGTCTACTAGCATTTCTACTGATGATTTTGCATCTATGGAGAAAAGCATTGTTAAACAGATGCAGTTTCTCATAAAAGAAGCAGAGGATCGTATCACCTCGACGATGACTGAACTGCTAAGTGAAATGAGAAATAAAATGATTGAAATGGATAGCAATATTTCAACGCCGAGGGCTGACAACAACCATTTAAGAGATCAGCTCGACGAAATACAACGCTCTCAGAGACTCAGCGATGTGGTCATAAGAGGCATCCCACACGCCGCTAACGAAAATACGAACATCATCGTTCAAAATCTTGCTGACGCAATCAAACACCCCCTCTCACCGTACATTGACTCCTTCAGAACCAAGCCAAGAACTGCAACTGCAAGTGCTGCACAAAATAGTACAATCATTGTGCGACTCTCTTGTCATGCGGAGCAGCGTGCCTTTCTGTCAGCGTACCGGGCGAACAATGGAGTTCAACTTTCACAGATAGGAGGCTTCACATCTAATCATGCTGTATACATCAATGAAAGTCTGACTCCCAAGAACAATGCAATTCTGCGTGAGTCATTAAAACTACGACGCATTGGTAAAATTTTTGCTGTAAAAACAAAGAGCGGCATTGTTTACATCAAGCGACGAGATGGAGGTAAAGAAGAGCGAATAGCCAACGTTTCAGAGCTTTCCGAGCTTTCCTGAGCTAAAGAAAATAGCAGTGCTGCCACTTTTTATTTTTATTTTGCTTTTCCTACATTTTTGAGTCGGCATTTTGTTTTAATGGTAATATCTATTTGTTTATTTATTTTATTTATTTATTTATTTACAGAGTTTAAATTTCATTTATTTATTCATTCATTTATTTATTAATTTATTTATTTATTTTCTTACATATTTTTGTTATTTTTTGTTTTTACATTTGTAATATTCCTTAAAATGAGTCGTCGTGGTGTGAGCAGTTACAGTATTCCTAGTGTTATGCTCAATATCTTTGCAAAGTCAGTGGATGGTCTAAAAATTTGCCAATTAAATGTACAAAGCATATCTGCTCATATGGATGAGTTACGCGATTGTTTTTCACCGGTATTGATTGATATTATTTGCATTACTGAAAGTTGGTTAAAACCAGAAATTTCAAATTCGTGTGTTGACATACCTGGTTATTATATTATGCGCAATGATAGAATCTCTAAACGTTGTGGAGGTGTTGCCATATACTGTAGCTCCTTTTTGAAATGCAAAATCGTGGAATCGTCAAAAGACTCTGAAGTAGAATTCATTTTTATCGAACTCACAAATTGCAGTGACAATATTCTCGTTGGTTGTGTATACAATCCCCATAAAAGTCTATGCGTAAATCCGTTTTTTGAAAGTCTAAGTATGTATAGTCCAGAATATTCCAAAATTGTTGTATGTGATGACTTAAATATTGACCTATTAGTAAACAACAACTTAACTCAACAGCTCAAAAGTAACTGTTCAATGGTTGGTTTAGAAATTGTTAATATTTCCATGGCAACTCACTCTCGACCTCACTGTAAGGAAAGCCTTCTTGATCTAGTTCTCACCTCAAATTTAGAACTTGTTAAATTATATGAGCAAATATATTTTCCGGGTATTCCATCTTATCATGACTTAACATTTGCCACGTTTGATATACAAATTAATACGGATACTTCCCCAGTTGAATTTTCCTATCGCGATTTCAACAATATTAATGATGTTGAATTGACTCGAGATACACTCAATAGTCCGTGGTATCTTTGTTGGGAATCGTACACAATTGATGACAAGGTTAATACGTTTCAATCTATTGTTCAGTCACTTTTTGAGCAACATGTTCCAATTAAAGTAAAAAGAGTTCTAAATAAAAGCGTTCCTTGGTTTTCCGAACATATCAAAAAACTTATAATTGAAAGGGATAGATCGTATCTACGATGGCGACGAAATCGCAAAAGAAGTAACTGGCAGATTTACACATCACAGAGAAACAGAACCACGGCGGAGATACGAAAGGCCAAAGCTGAATATTACTCTTCAAAGCTTAATTACAGTCAGCCCAGCTCTATTCTCTGGAAAAATATTCGTTCTCTAAGGGTTATTGAGAAAACTTCTGCAGGGTGCGATCTAGATCCCAATCAATTAAATAACTTCTTTTTAAAAGCTGGAACAAATGCGTGTGCGTCAAGACAAGCAGTTGTCGAATTCGCAGCAGGGCATAATGACGATTCAAATTGCTTTGAGTTTCAGTGTGTGTCGGAGTGTGATGTGATAGAGGCGTTGTCTAAAATCAAATCGAACGCTGTAGGTGTTGATGGTTTACACTTAAAATTTATTAAACGCATTTTGTCTTTAATATATTACACCCTTACACACATAATAAACTCAAGTATTATGTGGTCAGAATTTCCAACAGCCTGGAAATATGCCAAAGTTGTTGCAGTGCCTAAAAATACTTTAAAAAGCAAACTTGAAGACTTTAGGCCTATTAGTATATTACCCTGTCTCTCCAAAGTATTGGAAATATTAATTAAAAACCAAATTGATGATCACCTAATTTCAAATAAAATGTTATCTCCTCATCAGTCAGGCTTTAGAGCAAAACATAGTTGCACTACCGCAATTGTTAAGATTTTAGACGATTTGAGAGAAGAATTCGATAAGAATAATGTGTCCATTCTATGTTTGTTGGATTTTTCAAAAGCTTTTGATTGTGTCAATCATAATCGTTTAATAGTAAAACTAAAGCAACAATACAATTTTAGTGAAAAATCTGCTCTGCTCATTTTAAATTATTTGAACGGAAGGTATCAGCAAGTCACCACCAACTGTGGAAACTCCCAATTTCTGGCTGTTCATTCAGGAGTACCTCAAGGATGTATTTTAGGTGCACTTTTGTTCTCTCTTTTCATCAACGACATGCCTGATGTGTGCCTTGATGCGTCCGTTCACCTGTACGCAGATGATGCCCAGGTGTATTTATCCAGACCAATTGGTTTAATAGAAGACTGCGTTACAAGGCTAAATGAAGACTTAGATCGAATCCATAAATGGTCCATCCTAAATAAATTATCCTTAAATCCAACTAAATCAAAAGCAATTGTTATTTCAAAAAGTATAATCGATAGTCGTTCTTTACCACCACTAAATCTAATGGGGCAGTTGGTTCCTATTGAGGACGAGGTCAAAAACTTAGGTATTTATATTAACCGTACGCTATCCTGCGAAACTCATATTAATTATGTAGTAAAAAGAATTTATTGTGGTCTACGTCAACTCTACATCTCGTCTGCTTTTGTACCAATATCTACTAAGCTTAAGCTCGTAAGAGCTCTCTTTATTCCAATTATTAACTTCAGCTCTATAGTATTTAGTAATCCTGATGCATTATCTTTTAGAAAACTCGAGTTAGCATTTAATTCTGCAATACGGTATGTATATGGGCTCCGTAAATATGACCACATTTCGAGATTTTCCCTTAAACTTACCGGTTGTACCCTCAGGCAACATGTTAATATAACCAACTGCACTTTCCTATATAACATACTCAAAACTCAGCAACCAAATTATCTCTATTAAAAACTTAGCATATCTCATTCACAACGTACTAGAAATATTAATGTTCCTTATTTCAACTATTTAAACAGTCAACGCTTATTTTTTGTTCACGCCATAAGACTGTGGAATATTTTACCGCTAAATATACGCCAATCTAATTCGCTCTTTAACTTTAAAAATTCAGTTCTTGATTTTGTAAATAATAATAATCAAAACAAGAATATTTTCAATTAATTATTACCTTATGTTTTCAAATGTCAATTAACTTCTTTCGTCGACTCAATATAAAATGTTTCTTAACTAGATACCTTCTTTTTATTTTATGTTTATTTAAGTACAATTAATGAGAATTTAATTTCTTAATGTACAATCCAGAATGTTCAATAAATGAAAAAATGAAAAAGCAAGTCTCCACAGCACAGAAGTTTTACCTCCAATTCTCTGTCGTTTACATGCAACTGCGATTTCTAGAGACTGTAAGTAACTTGGGTTTTAGGATTGATCGCTCACTTTCTCCTTCAGCTCACATTAACTTTACTATTCAGCGAATTTACGGTGGGCTTCGTAAACTCTGGTTATTTGCTAGCTTCACTCCAGTAAATACACGACTGAGGCTTATTAAAACATTACTCGTTCCGTGTATCGACTATGCTTCAGCTGTATACTGTAAATTGGATTCTCTATCTCAGCACAAATTGACAGTAGCATTTAATGATATGGTTAGGTATGTATACGGCCTCCGCAGATACGATCATATATAAAACTACCGTACAAATATCCTTGGTTGCACTCTTCAACAGTTCATGAATGTTAGATGTTGTCTTTTAATGCCCAAAATAATAAACAACAGATCGCCACCTTACCTGCGTGAAAAGATGCAATTTGTACGCTCCGCTAGAACCCTCAATCTCATAACTCCCACTTCGAAATATTTAAACACTTCCCGCCATTTCTTTGTTTATGCCACCAAACTTTGGAACTCGCTGCCTATAGCAGCAAAACAAATAATTGGAGCTTCTAAATTCAAAAAAGCCGTTTTCAAATATTTTTCTAAAAATCGCAACAACTTCTCTATTTTACTTCTTTTACTATAGTATTCCTTTTCTTCACACTTTTTTTCCTTCCTTTCTCCATCCCTAAGATTTTTATTATTTTATATTTTAAATTATAAGTTACTATCTATTATATAATATTACAATTGAATTTATATAAATTATTCATATTTTTAGTACTATAAAAGACTAAGTCTTACTTGTACATTACCTTTAAATAAATAAATAAATTGAATTGAATTGAATTGAACCCTAAGCAAAGCCCGAATATATTTCGGAACCCCAACTCTTAACGATATAAAAATGAAAACAACACATTTCAAAATCAATTTTTTTATTTAAGATATTTTTTTCAAGGTTAGTGTGAAGAATGAAACTGTTTCATTGTTTGATTTATAATTTTTTTAAGATTGACATCTACGAGTATCTCCGAAAGCTGTATTCGCATATCTGGGGCAGCGTATACGTATACGTATACGTATAAGTATACGCTGAAAAGCCTGCTTCACAGCGATACGTTGTGACAAAAGGGAGCAAATTTAATATAGCCTGTTTGTTTGTTGTTTGATGTTTTGATGAAGAAGAACTCTGCAGATCTATGAGGGACTCGTTTTCCGGAATGCTTAGTGTTGTAGGCTGGGTTTTCATTAGAAATGGATTTTGTACCCACTCGATGTCAGTTTTCGTATCTGGAAAGTAATCTAATAAAGATCTTTCTAGACTTACCAAATGTCTAGCGACCATATTGCCAATATCTGCTCTGAGCTCTAGCATGTTTCCTTGCAAGAATTCATGTAAAACTGGAAAGCATTCAACATTGTTCTTCTGTACACAGGTAAGCCAGAAATTAATTTTTGTTTTTAAAGCTGCCAGTTTGTCTCTCGCAAAAATTGCTGTTTTCCCTGCAAAGCAGTAGCAGTTCCGTTAAACTTTTCAAAAATGTTTGCAAGATAAGCTAATTTTGTTATGCGTTGCTCATCATGCAATACATCAAAAAGGTTTGCAGTTGAAGACATATATTTGTCCAGTTGGAAAACTTTCAATTTATCATGAAGTTGAAATAATCTAAATAAAGCTTTTCCTCTGGAAAGCCATCTTATTTCCGTGTGCGGAAGAAGTGATTCGTACTGACTTCCGATATCTTTGCACACTTTTTTGAACAATCTCGATTGGAGAGGACGACTTTTTATGAAATTTCCAATCTTCACAGCTTCATCAAGAACTTTTTTCAAATCAGTTGGCATTCTTCTTACCAAAAGTGCGAAATCGATGCGAAATACAATGACTGCTGTTGCTTCCTGTCGCAATCTTTTTAATTTTTGACACGACCACTTTAACCATTCCTACCATTGCTGCGGACCCGTCGCTACATATATCAATACATTTTTCCCAATTAATGCTGTGTTTATTTATAAAACGATTTATGGCCTTGAATATTTCTTCACCAGTTGTATTGGTTTCCAAAGGTGTCAGATGAGCAAATCTTCTAGAATAGATGTGTCGAAGGGATACCTCACGAATACAAGAAGTATTGAAAGGCCGGCAACATCCATGCTTTCATCGAGTTGCATTGCAAACATATTACAAGCATTCAATCTGCGAACGAGTTCATCTTCAATGTGGTCGAATATTTTGCTCGTAATTTTCTTTGGAAACTGGATGTTGCTCTACCATTTTTGTTTGCTTTTTTTGGGGTAGCTCACACTTCAATAAAAAGAAAATATAAACGTCAAACATTTTTTGCGCAAAAATGTTTGTAATTGCATACTTACAAAACTTTTTTTTTGTGTTTTACTATTCTTAATTCAAGAAAGTCGCAGAACACAGTTGAAGAGCCGAGGGACTAGAGAATGTCATTAATAATGAAGAACTTGCAGCAGCTGTTGAAGAAAATCCAGCTACGACTATTCTTAGCATTGCTGCAAGGTTCAAAGTGTCAACTGCAACCATAACTAGGTAACTAGGTAAACAAACTAGGGAGATGGGTGCCCCACGTCCTAACACCAGCGAATATGCTACGACGTTTGGAGGTTGCAATATCTTTGACCAACAGATACTGTATGGATCCTTTTTTGCATCGCATCGTCACCTGCGACGAAAAATGGATCCTATACGATAATCGGAAGAGGTCGGGAGAATGGGCAGACGTGGGTGATCTTCCCAGTGGACTTGGCAAGGCAGACTTACACCCCAAAAAGGTAATGGTGACAGTATCGTGGACGAGTGAGGGAGTTGTCCATTATTTCTTTCTCTAATGCGGAGAAACAATCACGACCGAGTCATATTGTAGAGAAATCGACATAATGCACAACAAATTGCTTCAAAAACAGCCGTCACTGGTAAATAGGCATGGTCCCATACTGCTGCATGTCAACGCAAGACCACATACCGCACAGTCGGCGTTCCTGAAGCTGGCGGAGTTGGGTTATGAAGTTTTGCCTCATCCGCCTTACTCACCAGTCTTATCCCCGATAGATTACCACCTTTTCTGAAGTTTGGGCATTCATCTCCAAAATAAACAATTCATAAGCCCAGGTGCCCAGATAAAACAGGACTTCTTAGCCTGAAAGGATAAGGAGTTTTTCAAAAGAGGCATTTTTGCTTTGGTGGAACGTTGGAAAAATGTCACAGATGTAAATGAAGATTTTTTTTTGGAATAAACTTTCTTAATTTTTTAAATATCATTGTTTAACTTTTCACATAAGAATCGGCAACTTCATATGTAACGATCTAATTCAACCAGGAACCTTTCTTTGGTACAAGTGGCTGGAAAATGTCGATGTTAATCGTTTTTTTTTTTATACTAGGGTTGCTGATGATTGCTGTTCCCCGCTGGGGATTGAACCTGCACACATCGGTTAACAAGCAGACATACTACCCACTGCCCCATTGTTACCCTTAAAGTTCCTAGGAGAAACAAAAGTGGACAACATGAACCGGGCTTATGGTCTGCGTTAGCAGTAACTGACTTCGTGGGGCACCCATCTACCTACCCACCCACGGTAACTCGGTTCCCTCGAGCAGAACACGACAAGAAATACATATTTGCAGAAAACTGAAGGTAACAGACGACGAGCAAAATGAAACCTCCGTCGAAATTTGAGTTCAAGATGAAACAATTTTAATACTAGGGTCTAGGGGACATATTTACGAGTAATTTCCTCATTATAGGACCAGAACTCAGTGAGACAATATAATACGACTCAGATGAAATGTCACAGCAGTCAAACCACACCAAGGATATCCGACATCTTGCTACCCGTGTAATTAATAGTGTTTGTCTAAAAGAAGTATCGTACTTAATTTTCGTACCCATAGCAGATTACTTAGTGTAAACCAAGTCAATGCCACCCCAAGGGTTTCTTTGATATTTCTCTGCCTTTTACCCAATTAGACTTTCCTTGGCATGATGAACTTATTTCTTTATTCCTGCCATGAATTGCAACGGTCTCAGAGTACTATTATTTTATTCATATACACGCACACACTTACAAGCAAGGTCGTAAAGGATTTAAAGCATTTCAAAGAGAAAATATCTATTGCCCGCACAATGAACATGCAAAGATGCGTAGATTTCTAGTTTCACTCTGCATCGTCATACACAAATACATCGTGATGTATTATTCAACCTTACCCTGTATAAATCGATCCCTATACGAAATCAATTCAATGGCAAAGGAGAGCGTGTAGAAAACAAAACACCACACAAGATGTTGCCCTAGGAAACGTATAGCTCCTTCCATTTTTAGTGACAGCCTCTCCCACAGGAATTCATGTCCATATGTGCACTGGTCTACAGAGGTGGCGGATGGCGACAACACAGTCAATAATGAACTTCCTTCTCCGCCGTAGAGTATAAAATGCTCCCTTTGTTGTGCCGAGAGTGAATGGAAGTTTTCTTTTCAATTTCTTAAAACGTGAACGTGCCAAAGAGTGCTAATCCCCAGCAGAGTTGAAAGGTCAAATCTCGTCGCAGGATCTTCCTTCTATTTTCTTGCTCGTTTCAAATTACTCTCCCATATGGACATATACAAACATAAAAGAGTATAGATGGTGCTACACAATGCAAGAGTGTGAACAAATTTTCAGTCATTCTAGGGATAATTTTCGAGCACACCATAAATGAAAGCGAAGGAGGAGTGAAATGAAATAAAATGGTAGCCTCTAGCAACGGTTCTGTACATCAGAAGGCAGTTATGCCACAAATGAAGTCATATAATAACTTTCCACTTTGGCAAAATGTCGGCAAACGACACTTATCTCTCCATGGGGGTGGATGGATGTGCACATGGCAGGCTTGCTGTCAGCTTAAAATACAAGCTGCAGTAAGACGGTTTGTGTGCAGGAGTCTCAGAAAATGGGGATTGCTTTATGTATTTCAAATCGATTTTGAGCACGTAAACTCGGTAAGAGAGAAAGCTAATGGCCTTTGGCATGTATGTGGATCTGATTGTTGGTCCATCTCTGGCGAGGTATTTTCTTTTTTCTTCCTTTCTATCGTAGAGTGTTATTGTCGTATGACGATCGACCTGCATTTCTTTTCTGTTTCTATTGTACTTCGTAATGAAGCTTTGAAGCGAACAATGCGCAACCCTTTGAGATAGTCCGAACGATAATTGGAAACGAAAATATTTTCTTTTACATAAGAATGGGATTTGTTAAGGAGAATGGGACATGTCTCTGATTTAGTTGGAGAAATAGATAAAAGTAGTTAAGCAAGAAGTTAGGTTAGGTTAGGATGAATGCAGACAACTAGAGCATACTTAGACCAGAGTTTAGGTCCATTGTGGTACCATTTGTTGTAACAACGAATAGTCCCGATTAGAAGATTGCGTTACTTATTTACTTAGGTGGCGCTACAGTTCGGGGTGAACCTGGGCCTCAATCAACAAGCTTCTCCATTTAGCTCGGTCTTTAGCTAATTGCCTCCAGTTGCGCATCCCAAGTTGGTCGAGGTCGCCTTGAACTTGGGCACGCCACCTACGGCGAGGAGGTCCTTTACTGCGTCGTCCCTCTGAGTTAGATTCGAAGACTCTGCGGGCCGGAGCGTTGGTGTCCATTCGCTCTACATGTCCTTTGACTAGGTCGATGTCGCTGTACAGCTCGTATAGTTCGTGATTGAATCTTCTCCTTCAAAACCCGTCAACGCACACGGGACCAAAAAACTTACGAAGAATTTTTCTCTCGAAGCGCCCAAGGATATCTTTATCCTCTTTTAACCGTTGTGTAGATGTCAAGGTACTTGGGTACTTTTTCAACATAGATTGACAAAAAAGAAAGTGTTCGACCGCAGCCACTTTATCAGTATTTTCTGTACCTTCCTAAAAAACATTTCTGTGTTAAATGCGCTATTCAGGTCGAAAATCTAGCCATATGTTTCTTCTATAGAATTTTTTTGTTGATATGCTCTCGAATATGACATCAAAGTACCTGGGTACTGCCATATATTCCGCACAGAAATGCGTTGGTAAACATGTATCAACACAAGTTTTTTAGAATGAAATTCAATGTTCTTGTGGCGGCTTTTATCTCACTCACATGTTTTTTTTTTGGTTGCGCCTGGAGGTGCAGAAATCTTCAAAAGATACCAATGGTCCGTACCATTGGTTATGCCCGATTCATATATCTGACAATGCCATCAGTGCTAGTCAGTATATGCCTACGGGCTAAACCTCACCCCCTCAGAGAGGCACTATGAGAACCGGCTGCGCGTACTCATAGTAGTAGGAAATTCGTTCCTCTCATTTTTTCATTTTTGTGATGACTACGACTAAGTTGCCTTAACGAGTAGTTTACGCTTATGTAGTGTTAATCGCGTTAGGTAGGTAGCTTTCCAGTGAAGGCACCTACTAATACCGTCATTACATGCGGTTTTTCCTTACGGCGCTAGGTCGAAAGGTCTTGTTCTTTGTAGACGGCGCTCAAGGTTTGTCACGTTCATAGTACGGATTATTTCATTATTGCAATGAACATGAAGACGGGTACGAAGTTTGCGAGCAAAGTTTGTTACTTCGTCCCTCACGGTAGAAATTCCTAGATCTCTGTGAATATCACTATTTCTTATATACCAAGGAGCATTCACGATTGCTCTTAGTATTTTGTTTTGAAATGCTTGCAGTAGAGCCATTATGCTTGGTTTGGTACAACCCCAAAGTTGTATACCATATGTCTAAGACGGTTTTAGCACTTGCTTATACAGAAGCAGTTTGTTGTATACGCTTAACTTCGAGTATCTTCCGAGTAGCCAATACATTTCTCTAAATCTGATTTCGAGTTCTTCGCGCTTCTTTTTAACGTGTGGTTTCCACTTAAGTTTTGCGTCTAGGGTCATTCCTAAATATTTTGCCTCGTTTGCGTAAGGTATTTGTACCGAGTTAATGGATATAGGTAAGTTGTTTATCTTTCTTAACGTAAAATTGACATGCGTTGATTTTGTCTCATTGAGGACTATTCGCCAGGTTTTTGTCCATTCGCATACTTTGTTCAAAGCTCGTTGGAGTTTTCCCGTTGATGATTCGACTGACTCATCCGTTACGAGGATAGCCGTGTCGTCTGCGAACGTTGCTACAACGGTTCCTTCATCTTGTGGTATATCTCTTGTGTAGAGCAAGAACAGGATTGGACCGAGAACACTTCCTTGTGGAACACCGGCGTAGATATCTTTGAAATCCGAATATTCACTCCCGTGTCTAACACGGAAAAGTCTGTTTTCAAGATAAGATTCCAATATTCTGTACAACTTTTCCGGTAAGATTACCCTTAGCTTATACCTTAGGCCTTCGTGCCATACCTTGTCGAAGGCTTGCGATACGTCGAGAAAAACGCTACAGCATATTTTTTTCCCTTCTAGAGCTTTTTCAATCTCGTTCGTTATTCGATACACCTGATCGATTGTGGAATGTTTGACCCGAAACCCGAATTGATGATCCGGGATCAAGTGTCTTTCTTCAATTACTGGTTGCAATCGTTTCAGCAGAAGTTTCTCGAAGACCTTAGATATTATTGGCAGAAGTGAAATGGGTCTATACGATTTCTTGTCATTAGCACATTTCCCCGGTTTCGGAACCATAACAACTTCGGCGACTTTCTATTGCCTTGGAACATATAATAGTCTTATGGAAGCATTTATAGTGCAGAGCAACTTAACCAGCACTTTTTTCGGTAGCTCTTTAAAAATTTCGCCAGTGATTAAATCATAGCCCGGAGCCTTGTTATTTTTCAATTTTCTTATTGTCATTCGAAGTTCGGACAGGGATACGGTTTTTACTCTAAAGTTGTCGGGTGCCATATTATCATTCGGATCTTCGATCAACGGTTGTCCATCGAACGGCTTGAACGTTTCCTCTAAGTGATCGGCAAATAATTCTGCTTTCTCTTTGTCTTCTTTTGCCCATTCCCCGTTAGCTTTCCTAATTGGCGGCGAGTGCATTACAGGTTTCCTTATGGACTTCAAGGCTTTCCATAGAGAGTAGTTTGAATACTTATCAGCGGTCAAACCCTCGAGGTAAGTAGAAGTCTCGTGATTTTTTAGGTCCTGCAACACTTTTTTAAGCTTGTTACAAAGATGGTTCAGATAAGTTTTATCCGGTGGCGCGCGGGATTGTTGCCATCTCTTGCGCGCTCTCCTCTTTTCTCGTATGAGGTCTTCGATTTCAGGCTGGTATTTGACTTTATTGTTCCGCGCTTCTGTCTTTCGCAAAGGAGTGTTTTTCCACGCTGAGCTCTGAATGGCTTCGACGAGTTTGTCGATTTCTTCTTCTATTTCGAACGGCGTCTTTAGCGGTACATTTAAAGCAACATTTTCCTTGCAGTCTCTTCTGAAAGCGTCCCATTTAGTTTTGTTACTAGTTAACCTAGGCGGTCCTTCTTTTTTTACTAGACTTCCACCTATTTTCAGAGTGACTGCCGAGTGATCTGAGCATAGATCATAGCATTCTTCGATTTCCGTCAAATTTTTAGTTAACCCTTTTGCGATAAAGAAGTCGACGAAGTCAGGGATTTTATTTTTGTCAGTTGGCTTTCCTGTCGAAAAAAGTTCACCCCACGTTTCATGCTGGCTTTGTACAATAATCTGCCTTTTGTCGAATTGCATCTTGATCCCCAGAAAGTGTGTTTCGCATTAAAGTCACCACCTAAGAAAAAATTAGGTCCGAGTGAGTCAAAGAGACGAACGAGGTCGTCTTCTACTAGCTTATATCCCGGAGGGAAGTAACTAGATCCGATGTTGTAGTCTAAGTGGTTTATTTTTACGGAGACTGAGCTTATTTGCATAGAATCAAATTCTATTTCTATGTTTTCGGAGTGCTTAATACAGTCTTTGATGTAAAGAGAGGACCCGCCTCTCGCATTTTCCGAAGGATGATTCGCATGGTAATCGCTGTAGCCTTTTATTTTGGGTCTAAGTCCCTTTTTTAAGTGCGTTTCCGATACCAAACATATGTCAATGTTATTTTTCCGTAGAAACATTTCTAACTCGTCGATTTTTTTCAGAAGGCCGTTTGCGTTCCACGTTAGTATCTTAAGTAGCTGTTTCATATTCATGTTTTTTTGATTGTTTTGCGAAGTTTGAACTCGAGCTTGCTCAATTTGTCAAGTATAATTTTATTAACTTTGGTTTGCTCCTCAAATTTTTCCAATATAATGGTAAATATTTGGCTAACCGGATCTGTTGTAGCTGATCTTAATTTGTTTTCGTTTGACGCGACTTGCGCGTACGATCTCGCGTCAACCTGTGGCGGTTTTTCCGCTGCACTTGGACCAGCGACATTTTTTTGCGCAATTTTTTTATTTCCTTTTATCGGTCTCGTCGTTTTGACTGGCTTAGCGGTCTTAGGCTTATCGGTTTTACGATCTCTTAAGCTTTGGTTCAGGTGTATCGATTTCGTGAGAGTATCGCGCCTTTTTTGAAGCTCCTTTGCTACTTCACAACCTCGATAGCTTGCTGGGTGCTTTCCTTTGAAGTTTATGCAGGTCGCCGGGGCCTGCTTATTTAAGTCACACCTTTCTGATAAGTGGTTTTTGGCAATACGACTGGGTGTGATTGAAACCTTGACAGCGTTTGCACTGAGGTATCGATCGTGTATTCGTATGCATAGGCTCGATTTTAACTACGATATTCAAAATACTTTTTACGTTATAAATATCGTCTATATTGTCGCTTCTATCGAAGGTTAGCATAAAGAGCGGAAGTCCATGCTTGACCAAGATTTCATTGCCTTGTTCCGTTTTCTGCTTTAGCTTCTCTAAGATATTAATTGCGTCGATAATTTTCAAGCCTTTTCCTTTAAGGTCATTTATAATGTCATCTTTAGTGCACGAGGGGTGGAGACCCCGTGTTATAACACGGAGTGGTCTTTCTGATTTATTTTCGTAGGTGAACCACTGGATCTTTTCCGCGTTTAGTTTTTTCGGTATTGCTCGGTAGCCGTCAGAGTTAACTACATTAATTTTCCAATCATTGTTTCGGAATGACGTTACTTTCAATTCCGATGTCACAGTTCCCTTGAGAAGGCAATGCAATTTATTGTAGTCCGTAAAGCCGACGACGTTTATTGCAGGCGGGCGACGTAATTTGTCGTGAGTTTGTTTCTGTTTCAAGTCTTTTTCTTTGTCTTGTTTTCGTGGCTCGACTTCAGGTGAAGACCCGGCTCTTCCTTTTTTGCTGGGTCTTTTCTTTGAGACCCCATTTGTTTCGCGTGCTAGCTCTTCTTCATCCGTGTGATATTTGGGACTAGCTGCACGGGGTGGGGTAATTTCCCGTTCTCTTTGCAAAAGTGAATTCTTTAACGCCTTGTTTTCCTCTTTTAGTGATTCTACCTCTCTCTTAAGCTCTTGGTAGAGTAGATCCATTTTATTTAGCTTAAAACGGTGTTCATTGTTTTCTTCCTCAAAGCTATTACATTTCACTGAGTCCCGTTTCTCTTGCGCTTGCGCTTCCGGCGGACTTCTTTTTCCGGAGACATTCGGTCTTGATGGTGGAGACCGAGTTAACCTTGAATTTCTCAAAAAGGGGTTTATTAAATGCAACAATTGGCTCTCCCCAAAATCCGTAGAGCCTACCTCCGAAGAGGGTGGATTTTCTAGAGAACCTGGACTGCCACCTGGGGTACTATATCTATTTGTTTTACTCATTGCATATTATGTATACATTTTATCCCGGTATACGAAGGGTGGATTACAGTCGCCACTCACATGTAAAGCTGCATTTTAGTGGCATTTTCAAGTGATTAGTCAAGGTAAGTGGACGTATTGTTAAAACAATTGGTAAAAATATGGCCTCATCATCGGGTGTTGCTGGTTCACAATTTCGTTTTCGATCAGCGCGTGCAGTGAATATTTCTATTTTCTTTACTGTTTTTTTTTTTTTTTGATTTCAGACTCAGTGCACAAGAGCGGGATAAATATTGGGCAACGGTTTTGGATGAGCTTGAAAGTGATCACGGGGATTTTAGCGATGGTTCTGGAGACGATTATGTACCGCCACTGACAACTATATCATCCTGCACTGGTAACGTTAGTGGAGAAGTGAACAAAATTGGAGAGGTTTCTGATGTAGGGAACGAACCTGAGGTTGAGTTTGAAAATGTCGCAATAGACGATGATGCAGATGCAGCCACAGAGTTGCCAGCTGTAGGCCATGGCCGGCGTACATCATTCAAGTGGAGAGCACACATCGGTTCTCTGGAGCTCGGAATCTATCATCCATTTTCGTGCTGCAATGTTACTTTGCCGATATTCTGCAATTACGCGCTTTATTCGCTTCGATAATATGAATACTAGAGCTGATCGAATATCTACTGATAAGGCCGCCTCAATTCGTGATCTTGGAACCTTATGAACGAACAGCTGCATAGAAACCAGAAGCCATCGGTAGACATCACTGTCGATGAAGAGCTGTTTCCGTACAGAGGCCGTTCTAAGTTCACGCAGAACATACCCTCAAAACCAGCCGAATATGGCATTAAGGTTTGGTTGGCCTGCGACGCGTCAAACTATTATCCACTGCGTGGTAAAATCTTAATGGAGAGGAAGCAGATGCAGCACGCCACACCAATTTGGGGACCTGCATTGCGATTGATCGGGAAACTACTGACTGCCCAAAACTTGGCTTGTGCCAGTAGCGCAACAATCAAGTTTGTGATGAAGTGCTTACTTTACCTCCTAGTGGTGGTCCCCGGGCAACTATACGTATAAACCCTTATACGGTGTAGGCTAAATTTGTAAGTGCGGGTTGTCTAGGGCCTTGATTCTAGGCTAGGTAACGTGGGCCAGCAACCTGAGTTACAGAATATTGCCCGCTACAGAAACCGACACTATGCCTCGGATAAGGAATGATCACATGTTGACGACTTTTGGCTATTGCACCCGGAATGTAAAGACGCTCCTCGACTCGGAAAGCGAAGGTCCTTACAATGCCAGATTCCTTCAATTGGAAAGCGAATTCATGCGATATAAACATTGGACATTTTGGGGGTAAGTGAAGTAAGATGGTTAGAAGCGGGCGAATACCAGTCTCCAACGCGTAACACTGTACTACTCTATTCTGGAAGACCATCCGGAAGTCCGCGGGAATATGGAGTCGGACTACTACTAACAACAACAGCACGCAAGAGCCTAATTTCCTGGCAGCCTCATGGTGATAGGATTATGACGGCCAGATTCCGGACAAGAGTACGACGCGTCACAAGCATACAGTGTTATGCCCCATCGAATGGCTCGTCTGAGGACGAAAAGGAGAGCTTCTACAATTTCTTAAGCGCCGTCTTCAACACAACACCAAATGGAGACATTGTCATAGTGATTGAGGATTTGAATGCCAAGGTAGGCAACGAGAACGAAGGGCTCAAACATGTAATCGGGAAGCATGGACTAGGCAACCGCAATGACAATGACGAAAGGTTTGTGGATTTCTGCAATGCCAACCACCTTGTGATAGGTGGCATCATGTTTGAGCACAAGACCTGGTATAAAGTCAGCTGGGTTTCCAATGACAGCCAAGCAACCTTCAACCATTTTGCTATCAGCCGCCACTTTAGAAGAAGTCTCCTGGACGTCCGAAACAGGCGAGTGCAGATGTTTGGATAGTACGTGATCATCATCTTATGATAGCTACTCTCCAACTACGCACTGCTGCAGTTCGAAGATCCCACGACAACACAAGAATGCCCAGGTTCAACATCGATAGATTTAGTGATCCCTCAGTGCGCCAACAATTAATGGAACACTTTTCGCAAGGTGTGGAAGCAGTTGGCAACCCTATGCCCGTAACCATCCAAGACCATTGGTGTGCTGTGAAAAATGTTTTTACATCTGATGCTGAAAGAATTGTCGGCCGATCGCAAGGAAGACATAGGGCGTGGCTTTCCGAGGATACCTAGAGACGGATTTACGAACGAAAACAGCTGAAAGCTCGCGTTGCAGTTACCCCAGCAGCAGGAAGAAGCAAGCTAGAGTCCCTATATCGCATGAAGATGAAAGAAGTTCAGCGTAGCGTGCGACGTGACAAGCTCAGCTACATCAACGGGCTGGCTACAGAAGTAGAAGAAGCTACACGGAGGTGCGACAGCAGGACCGTCTACAGAATCACCAAAGAGATGAGAGGTGTTCGCAGCTCCAGCCAACACCCAGTGAAAAGCCTAGATGGCTCCTTGCTCATTTCGGATGAGGACCAGCTCAAGAGATGGAAAGAGCATTTTGGTACGGTTTTGAACCATGTATTCGCTAGTGATATGCTCCCAAATCAGACTTAGATGCCCGAGGTGAGAAGCTCCCGAATACGCACCACGTCTTCCAGTAAAGATTAGATCATTACCGCGATCAAGGCACTCAAAACCAACAAGGCCGTACTACTTGACGGTATTCCAGCAGAGCTCTTACGAGCAGCGCCCACAACATCGGCTGAGCTTTTGCTTCCACTTATAGAGAGAGCTTGGGAAGCTGAGAGCTTTCCTAACGAGTGGAAAAAGGGAATGATCGTCAAGCTTCCTAAGAAAGGAAATTTAATGGAGTGCGGAAACTGACGGGGTATCTGTGTGCTGCCTGCTGTGGCTAAGATTATAGCTAAAATCACTCTGGAGCGAATTAAACAACATCTCGAAGACACACTCGATGCCGAACAAGCAGGTTTCCGCTCTGGATCCTCCTGTGCCGACCACATCAACACCCTGCGGATTATCATCGAACAGTGCGTTGAATATCGATCGCCACTGCACCTGCTGTTCATCGATTTTGAGAAGGCGTTCGATAGTGTCAACAGGGAGTTTATTTGACGTGCCTTACGCAGGAGATGTATTCCCGAAAAACGAATTGCTATTATCAAAGCTACATATGAAGGCTCCAAATGTCACGTTCTGCACAGGGAATTTGAGGAATTTGAGATCCAAAGTGGGGTAAGACAAGGCTGTATCCTTTCACCAATATTATTCCTATTGGTGATTAGCGATGTGCTTCGTGCAGTTTGTCGACGGGAAACGGAAGAATTCGATGGACTCTTACATCTCAACTGAAACATCTTGACTACGCTGACGATGTATGCTTACTCTCTAACAGAATTATGGACCTCCACCAAATGACAGCAGATGTGGAGAGGGAGGCAGGCGTCGTCGGGCTGAAAATGAATACGGCAAAAACCTAAAATTATCAGCCTTGGAACTAACTCATCGGCTCAAATATGCATTGCTGGACAACCGGTAGAGAGAGTAGATGATGTCCATTATCTTGGGAGTATTGTCTCGACCGATGGTGGAACCGAACTGGATATAGCCAACAGGATCGCCCAAGCAAAGTCCGCGTTCGGGATGTTGTCCAAAATATGGCGAAGCAATGCAATCAGTTTGAGCACCAAAATAAGACTGTTCCACTCCAACGTTAAATCCGTGCTGTTATATGGTTGCAGCACGTGGAGAGTGACCACTACTATCACCAGAAAGCTGCAAACGTTTGTTAATAGGTGCCTGCGCAATATCTAAAGGATTTTCTAGCCCAATCGTATCTCTAATAAACACCTTTACGAGAGAACGGGTCAGGAACCAATAGGCACAACCATCAAACGGCGGAAGTGGCAGTGGATTGGTCACACGTTCCGAAAAGGTGACAGTTCCATAGCGAACCATGCTATGCAATGGAACCCTCTAACTCAGAATGGCAGAAGACCTGGCGGTCCGAGGAGACCATGGCGCAGAACAGTCGAGAAGGTGGCACGGCAGTAAGGAAAAAGTTAGGGAGAACTCAGACACATTGCCAGAAACCGTACACGATGGCGCGTAGGCGTAGTAGCGGCCCTAAGACCCAAAAGGAGATGCAGGACATAAGTAAAGTAAAGTACTCCACACCAATGTTGGAGAAAATATAGTTAAGCGGTTGATGCGGAGGTACGAGGGATCAGATCGAAATGTAATCACCGACAATTTTTTCAAATTTTTCAGGTTTGGCCTCGCGAAATACCTGCTCGCTGAAAATGTAACTTTGGTTGGCACCGTTCGCCAAAATAAAACGTTCATTCCGCCACAAATGAAAAAACGCAAGGACCGTGAAGAGTTTTCGATCGTATTCGGCTTCCATGAATCGAAATACAGTATGGTATCATATGTACCGACAACAAATAAGGCTGTGATCGTCTTATCATCTATGCATCAGGATAACGCTATCGCCGAGGAACAAAATAAGTACATACAATCCAGAGATGATACTGTATTATAATAACACATAGAGTGGAGTAGACATGATGGACAAAATGACAGCATTTTACACGACAAAACGCAGAACCAAACGGTGGCCGCTCGCCATGTTCTACAATTTGCTCAATATCTGCGGTCTAGCAGCCTATGCCGTGTATTCTTTCAACAACCCGGGCATCACTGCGACTAACAAAGGAAGGTGGTTTCTCACACCAACATGGCTAAGCAACTCGTGCTGCCAGGTATAGAAGAGCGGTCGAAAATCCCGAGAGTGATGGCCAACTTTTTCACGTCACATTGCATCCAGTTAGAACTCGGTAAGGCGATTCAGCCACCAATGGCAGCTCTACTTACACCAGAACGCGGAGCAGACGGGCGCCTTGTGTGCAAAGGGACTTGCCATCTTTGTGTTTCAGGCCGTAAGCGGAAAACACGCAATGAGTGCATTTGGTGCACAAAGCCAGTATGCGATCAGCACTGGAAAAATTTAGCAAAATGCCTCGCCTGCGTCGCTGTTGATTCATAATTGCTGTCACAGTTGACTTAGTAATCTACAATACTATTACTTGTTTGTTTTCAAATAAAAAGAATATAGAAAACTTTTTATTGTGGGAGGGTTGTGATCCCTTGTTTTCGGATCATGGCCTCGCTGATAAAAGGAAGAAGAAGAAGAAGAAAACTTTTTATTGTTAAAATATTTTTCTTTATATAATTCATAAATTAGCACACAAATACCATACAAAATATACTACAGTACCTGGGTACCACAGCACTCTTAACATCATTTTTTGTTGCCACTCACACAAGGGTTAATAAAGTTCATGTTACAGCGCCGCAAAGCAAGACCGCGATGATCAGGGTCTTATACAGACTCTCATTAGTTGTTCGAGATGGGACTTTACTGTTGAATTGTTTTTCGAGTTTATAGCAGAGCCAAGGTAGACAAAGTCCCTTACTACCTCGAAGTTATAGCTGGCCACTGTGACGTTCTGTCCAATTCGTCGGTGTTGGTTTTGCCTTCTTGTTGACAGCATATACTTGGTTTTGCCCTCGTTTATCGCTAAACACATTTTGGCCGCTTCCGCGACAATGCTTGCAAACGCACCGGTGACAGCTCGCTGAGTTCTTCCGATAATGCCTATATCGTTGGCGTATGCAAGCAGTTGTATAGACTTGCCTGGCTTCCAGAACGAAATGTTTGATGGGCCAATTGTATTGCAGGACGTTGTTGAGGCACTTAGTAGTCTTAAGGATGGTAAAGCTGCAGGATCGGACGGGATACCAGCCGAATTCTACAAATATGGTACTAACGAACTGAACACGAATCTTACCTACTTATTCAACAACATTTTGGAAAATGGGATAATACCACAGCGCTTCAAGGAAGCCCTGATCTTTCCGATTCATAAAAAAGGTTGTATGACGGACCCAGGGAACTACAGAGGCATTTCATTCTTAAATTCTTTACCCCCTTCGGGTAGGGGTTAGAATATACCCGAGGTAGGCATGCCTGTCGTAAGAGGCGACTAAAATCCACCCTCCGTATACCGAGTATGGCGTATACAAAGTATGCAATGAACAAAACAACAGATATAAATACCCCAGGTGGCAGTCCAGGTAGACTGGAAAATCCACCCTCTTCGGAGGTCGGCTCTACGGATTCTGGGGAGAGCCATTTATTGCGTTCATCTGACCCTTTTAAAAAAGGTACCAGGGTAATTAGATCTCCACCATCAAGATCTACAATAAAAACGTGCGGAACTAGAAGTCCGGCGACATCGATAGTGTCGGCGCACGAACAACGGACTTCAACGAAAATTCGAAGCCTTGCGGACGAAAATATGGAACTCCGGACCAAGCTAAGTAAAATTAAACTTCTCTGCGAAGAACTAAGAAAAGAATTAAATGTACTTAAAGCAGAAAATAAAGCCTTTAAGGATATGAAGAAACCTCGTAATGAGTCTGCTGCGAGTTCAAACGTCCCCGATAACACTGATTATCAAACGGATGAAGAAGAACTAGCTCGGGAAACTAACTGGATTCTAAAAAAACGACCAGTTAAGAAACGAAAAACGCGCACTTCAACTAGAACATGAATGACAAACGAATGTTGAAAATATGTACTTGGAATGCAAACGGACTTTTAGAATTAGAAATATTTATGTGCCAAAAAGATATTGATATTTGCTTGATTTCTGAAACCCACATCAAAAAGGAATCGCATTTAAAAATAAAAGGCTATAATGATTACCACGCTTATCACCCTTCGGGAAAAGCGAGAGGCGGATCTTCCTTGCTTATTAAAGACTGTATCGAGTAATCGGAAGACCTAAAGATAGAGCTTGAAACTTTGCAACTGTGCACGATTCGAGTTAAAAATAGTCAGCGTACTCTTAAAATTTCGTCTATCTACTGTCCACCGCGTCCCGCGCTTGAAAAAAGTGATTTTACTAACATGTTTGAATCGCTTAAACCTAATTTCATTATTGGCGGCGATTTTAATGCGAAACACACGTTCTGGGGCTCAAGATACAGTTCGAAAAAAGGTAGAATGCTCTACGGGGCAGGTATGGAGTACAATTGCGATTTCCATTCGACGGGTAAACCGACTTACTGGCCAACTGATACTTCAAAAATACCTGATCTGATAGATTTTTTCGTTGTGAAAGGAATATCTACCAACCACATAAAAGTCAAAGAAAGTTTTGATCTGTCGTCTGATCATTCCCCAATTATTTTGACATTGAGCGAAAAACTAGTCTATAACCTAGAGCCAGCGAGACTAACTGGTAGAACAACTAACTGGGAAGGTTTTAGGAACGAAATTGAAGACAATGTTGAACTGAGCGTTCCTCTTACGACACTCTATGAACTTGAGGTTGAAGTTGATCGCTTCGTGGAATAATACTCCCATTCCAAGGAAAACGCCGGACAAATACGGCTTACGATATCCTCCGAAAATAAAGGAATTGGTCAAGGAAAAACGAAAAGCGCGTAAAAAATGGCAACAGAGTCGTGCTCCACATAAAACACACTTGAATCGTCTGTGCAATTCGTTGAAGAAAACTATTAAGGATTTTAAGAATCGTGCAATAGGCTCTTACCTTGAAAGTTTAACAGCGAAAAAATATTCCAATTATTCACTTTGGAAAGCCATAAAAGGCACCAAAAGGCCCAAAGTCCCCGCGCCGCCAATTAAATTGAATCAAAATGAATGGGCAAGGGAAGATAAATAAAAAGCGGACGTCTTTGCGGCCCACCTGGAAGAAACCTTTAAACCGTACGATAGTCAAGTGGTTTAGGATAACGTCAATAGGCCGGATTTACCATCTGGCAATTTAACACTCACAAGTGCAACGCTTAGGGAACTCAAAAATGAGATCGAGATTCTAAAACCTAAGAAAGCTCCTGGTTATGATTTAATCACCGGAGAAATTCTCAAAGTTTTACCTAGAAAAGCTTTGATTAAGCTTCTCTATATTGTAAATGCTGCGCTCAGATTAAAACACGTTCCGAGCTAATGGAAAGTTGCGGAAGTAATAATGGTTTTAAAACCAGGAAAACCGCCAAATGAGGTAAAATCGTATAGAGCAATTTCGCTTCTTCCAGTCATATCCAAAATTTTCGAGAGGATATTACTAAGGCGTCTCCAACCGGTTATAGACGAAAATAATCTTATCCCTGACCACCAGTTTGGGTTCAGAAGTAAGCATTCGACGATTGACCAGGTGCATAGAATTACTGACGTAATCGAGAAAGAATTTGAAGAAAAAAAGATTTGCTCAAGCGTATTTCTTGACGTCTCGCAGGCCTTTGATAAGGTGTGGCATGATGGCTTGAAATCCAAACTACGACAAGTTCTCCCCGTGTGCTTATACGATATTCTAGTATCATATATGGGGAATAGACTCTTCCGTGTTAGACACGGAAATGAATACTCGCAGCTCAAAGAAATTTCGGCCGGCGTACCACAAGGAAGCGTTCTTGGGCCGCTTCTCTATCTGTTATATACTCGTGATATACCGAAAGAAGATGGCACTATCCTTGCTACGTTTGCCGATGACACCGCTATCCTAGCAGTAGGTAAAACAATCGAAGAAACGACTGAAAAACTGCAAAACGCGCTAACTAAAGTAAATGAATGGACGAGGGACTGGCGGCTTGCCCTCAACGAATCTAAATCTGTTCACGTGAATTTCGTTTACAAGAAAACTAATAACTTGCCAATTTTCCTAAACTCGGCCCAAATACCTTTTGCAAACGAGGCTAAATACCTGGGAATGACACTCGACGCAAGACTGAAATGGAATTCGCACGTGAAAATGAAACGTAAAGAACTCGAAATCAAATATAGAGAAATGTACTGGTTACTCGGAAAGCATTCCCAGCTCAGTACTGAGAACAAACTGCTTTTATACAAGCAAGTGCTAAAGCCGGTGTGGACCTATGGTATAAAACTTTGGGGTTGTACCAAGAAAACAAATGCAAATATTTTACAAACTTTTCAAAATAAAGTGCTTAGAGAGATTGTCCAAGCACCGTGGTATATTAGAAACGACGATATCCACAGGGATCTCGGAATTCCGACAATCGAAGCTGAAACTAGAAGCTTCGCGAGAAAGCATAGAAACCGACTTATCGGACATGTCAACAATACAGTCCTACAAATATTGGATGAGAGCAATTTATTGCGCCGACTACAAAGGACGAAACCCTTCGACTTGGCGAGATAATGATAAACCGCGTTTAGATTGCGGAACATGCAGGATCTTTCAGTGGAAAGTAACCTGCCAAACGTTTTTATTTCGTGAAAGAAAAATTGCTTGATAAGTTAATACTTAGTTGCGATATCTACCAAATTTATATTGAAGGGTGGTGTTTTTTAGTCAGTAAGAATCTGACACTGCTATGAGCACGCGCTTGCTATTCTCATAGTGTCTATGGAAAATTTTTCACCAACCCTCGGAAAAAAAAAAAAAAAAAAAAAAAATTCTTAAATGCGTCATATAAAATTTTTTACATCGATATTGCAAAGTCGACTAACTGCTTGGATAGATGTCAATAATCTGCTCAAAGAATATCAAGCGGGTTTCCGACCAGGATATTCTACTGTTGATCACGTGTTTGTTTTAAATAGTATTGTGGACTCCTTTCTCCTGAGGAATAGGAAACTATATGCATTCTTCGTTGACTTCAAGGCAGCTTTTGACTCAGTGGACCGAAATGCTTTATTCTACAAACTCTTTGGCATGGGCATGTCGCTGAAGTTCGGACGTGTGATTAAAAATCTGTATGAGGATACCAAAGCAGCTGTATGGAATGGTGAGGGCTTATCAGAATGGTTTCGTTCGGGATCAGGGGTAAGGCAAGGTTGTGCTCTCAGTCCAAGTTTATTTGCACTCTTCATTGAGGATATAGTGGATTTTTTACCTGGAGGGGTTGAATATGGAGGTGTATCGATTAAAGCCCTTCTCTTTGCAGACGACGTAGTGCTTTTGTCGTACTCACCCGAATCTCTACAGCTTACAATAAACCGACTCTCCGAATACTGCAAAATGTGGAATCTGGTGCTAAATTTGAGTAAGTCTCAAATAATAATTTTTAAAAGAGATGGAGGTAGAAACTGCGCCAATGAAAAATGACACTTTAATGGGGAAACTATCCAAGTGGTGAAGGTGTATAAGTACCTCGGAGTATATTTTACGAGAAATCTCAATATGGAAAGGCACCTCAAAGAGAAATTGTCGAAATCGAAAATATCCATCAACATTGCTTGGAGAAAATATTTCAACAACAAATATATAGCTCATAGCAGCAAATATAAAGTTTTTGAATCAGTTTTGCGATCCATTCTCTTCTACGCTGCTCAAGTATGGGGAGGAAACAATTTAAACGGTGGAAAAACTCCTTAGGTTCTATATAAAAAGAGCATTTCATCTGCCACGGAACACGCCAAATTACATGCTCATGTTGGAGACAGGCCTATCACCACTCTTTGTAAAAACCCTAAAGCTACAAGTGGATTACGTGCTTAGAGTACTAAACATGCCAGACTATAGACTTCCGAAGAAAGCAGCTCTACAATCTATAAGAAATAAAACTGGATGGTACAAAGAGTGGCTGGAACTAGCTAGTGGATGTGGAATGGAGCTTAGTGTGGAAGATGCGAGGAGTTGGAAGCCTAAACTTTACCAATTAATCACGCGTGTGGATGAGCAGATCAGGGAAAGATTTCTAGAGGAGGCATCAGGGTCACTCCATAGAGGAGTCTACAGCCGGTTATGCCACAACTTGCAGCACAATAATTACTTCCGGGATGAGTACAGCATAGAAGAAATAGCAACGGTCCTAAAACTGCGTGGAGAGCTCCTGAAACTGAATTATGTACCCCATAGGGATGAGCTACCGATAGTCTGTGGCATGTGCAATTTATCTGAGAGGGAGGACACTTTTCATTTTGTTGGCACGTGCCCAATTTTGCGAGAAACAAGGAAATCTGTGTTTGGAAAGGATGTCTTATCGGAGAACCAAGTCTTGCAAATCCTAAATGAAATTTTTTTTTTGCCGAGAGCAGGTGAAAAATCTTCCAAAGACACCATAAGGCCCGACCGCGCGTGCTTATGGTAGTGTGAGATTTTTACTCACTAAAAAAACACCTCTCCTCAAAATTAATACTACAACTAAGCCAGTGCTTATCCAGTAGTTTTATTTTCGCTTACGAGAATCGTTATTCTAGAAAAAGATGATCGTATGTGATTAAAAATAAATGTAGCACTTTAGACAGGTTAAATTCCAATGAAAGTTCCTGCCTTTTTCACGACCTTCATATGCTATGACGCGAGGTCAAAAAGTTTAGTCCTTTGAAGACGACGAATTGAATTGTTCGCGTCAAGTAGTTGAGTGATAGTACGGTTACAATGGCCGTGAACACGATCTTTGTGTTTACGCGCAAATTTTGTTATCTCTTCGACGACGCTGCGAATTCCCAGATCCCGATGAATATCTTCGTTACGTACATACCACGGTGCGTTAACGATCGTTCTAAGAACTTTATTTTCGAAAGTTTGTATGATGTTTCTATTGCTTTTCTTGGTACAACCCCATAGTTGTATACCATACGTCCACACTGGCTTTAGCACTTGCTTATAGATAAGCAGTTTGTTATGTAGGCTCAACTTCGAATGTTTTCCGAGTAGCCAGAACGTATGTCGGTATTTGTTTTGAAGTTCGTCGCGTTTCTTTTTCATGTGCGATTTCCATTTGAGCTTGACATCTAGAGTCATTCCTAGATATTTTGCTTCGTTTGCGTACGGTATTTGATCCGAGTTTAGATATACAGGCAATCTATCCACTTTTTTGTACGTAAAGTTGACGTGAATAGATTTGCTTTCGTTCAGCACAATACGCCAAGAATTCGTCCAAGCGTGGACTTTATTAATAGCATGTTGAAGCTTTCCGGTTGCTGCTTCAATGGTATCCCCCGTTGTCAATATCGCCGTATCGTCCGCAAAAGTGGCGACGACACAGTTTCTTTCTTGCGGGATGTCACGCGTGTAGAGTACATATAGAAGTGGTCCAAGGACACTTCCTTGCGGGACTCCGGGTGCAATCTCCTTGAAGTCAGAGTAATCGTTTCCGTGCTTAACACGAAAGAGTCTCTCGGTGAGGTACGATCGTAAGATTAAAAAGAGCTGCCGTGGCAGTAGTCATTGCAATTTATATTCCAAGCCTTCGTGCCAAACCTTATCGAAAGCTTGTGAGACGTCAAGAAATACACCACAACAAATGTTTTTTTCTTCCAGAGCTTTCTCAATCACGTCAGTTATTTTGTGGACTTGGTCAATTGTAGAATGTTTGATTCTAAATCCAAACTGATGGTCAGGAATGAGACGTCTTTCGTCGATTACGGGCTGTAGACGTTTGGAAAGAAGTTTTTCGAATATTTTTGAGATAACCGGCAATAGGGAAATAGGCCGATATGATTTCTTCTCATTTAGCGGTTTGCCTGGTTTCGGGACCATTATAATCTCGGCCACTTTCCATTGCCTCGGAACATAAAGCAATCTGAACGAAGCGTTGATCAAATAGAGCAGTTTGATAATAGCTATATTCGGCAATTCCTTGACTACCTGCGCCGTTATCAAGTCGTAACCCGGAGCTTTTTTGTCTTTAAATTTTTAATCACTTCCCTCAGTTCAATCAATGCAACTTTTTTGACTTTAAAGTTGTCAGATGTCGTGACTGGGGAGTCGGGCGTTAACGAAGGACCGTCGAACGGCTTAGACGTTTCTTCTAAGTGCAAGGCAAAAAGTTCTGCCTTTTCTTTGTCGTTTTGGCCCAGTTTCCATCGATTTTGCGAATTGGTGGTGCTTGCATTTGAGGTTTCCGGATGCCTTTTAGCGCTTTCCAAAGCGAATAATTTGATTCTTTTTCACCGGAGAGATTTTCAAGGTAGGTCGCTTTCTTTTTGCTTTTAAATTCGCGAATACTATCTTTAAGGCGATTGCATAGTCGGTTAAGGACCGTTTTGTGCTGCGGTGCACGAGTGATTTGCCATTTCTTTCGTGCTTTTCGTTTCTCTCTCACCAGTTCAACGATTTCTCTGGGATACTTTTCGTTGCGGTTGATCTTATGGCTTCTATAAGGAGTGTTTCTCCATGCCGCTCTTTGAATTGCTTCCACGAAACGATCAATTTCGTCCTCTAGTTCACAAGGTGTTCTAAGTGATACATTTAAGGCGATATTTGTTTCGCAATCATTTCTAAAGCCCTCCCAGTTTGTACTATTGCTAGTGAGTCTTGGAGGTCCTTTTTTCTTGATCAGCGCTTCTCCAAGTAATAAAATTACCGGCGAGTGGTCAGAAGAGAGATCAAAACATTCTTTGACTGTAATAAACTTCTCGTAAATGCCTTTTGTAACAAAAAAATCGATAAGATCGGGAATTTTTTGTGAGTCAGTTGGCCAATAGGTCGGTTTTCCTGTCGAATAAAAACAACAACCGAATTCATATGCTACTTCGTAGAGAGTTTTTCCTTTAGAAGATGTAAATCTTGAACCCCAGAAGGTGTGCTTCGCGTTGAAATCTCCACCAATAAGAAAATTTGAACCAAGAGCATTGAAGAAACGAAAGTAGTCGTATTTTTCTAGTTTGCATCGCGGCGGACAGTAAACAGACGCTATATTGTAACTTAGGTGCTTATTCTTAACCCTTACTGCGCACAACTGAAGTTTTTCCAGCTCCATGCTTATATCGACCGAGTGTTCGATGTTATCTTTAATGAATAAGGACGAACCGCCCCGCGCTCTATCAGAAGGATGATAGGCGTGATAACCAGCGTAGCCTCTTATCTTTATCTGCGATTCCCTTGTTAGATGGGTTTCGGAGATCAAACATATGTCGATATTTTCTCTTATTAGAAACATTTTTAATTCGTTAGATTTTTGTAAGAGTCCGTTTGCATTCCATCTTACTATTTTAAGCAAAGAGTTCATATTTACTTAGATTTAGATTTATGGTTAGCCATACAAAAGCTTTCGACGTTACTGAGACGTTCGAGAATCCGTTTGTTAATTTCACATTGTTCCTCGAACTTAGCGTAGATGCAGTTTAGAATTTCATTCAACGGATCAGAGGGTGATCCGACGTTTCGTTTGGTTGCTTTGACTGCAGCCTGAGAATATGTCAGACGTACGGGGTTCGCTGGCTTGTCAGAGGTTATTTTTCGTTCAGCCTTTTTAGTGGACGACTTTGACGTACGTTTACCCGGCTTAGAAGGCTGATTGACTGTTTCAAGAGTCTGCACTGCTGATTCGGGCGTCCTTTCAGTCGGCTTAGGAATCTGTACAACTGGCTTACGAGACCGCTCAGTCTGCTTAGCAATACGTTCTTCCGACGTAGGAGCCCGATCGGCTGATTTCGTTCCCCGTACAATCGGCGTTGTAGATTTTTTCCGTCGCATCTGTAATTCCTTAGCGACCTCGCAACCGCGATAATTTGCTGGGTGCCTTCCTTTGCAGTTAACGCAAGTAGCTTTTTCATTTGTGCTCAAATTGCAATTTTCGGAAGAGTGTTTCCCAGCGCACTTAACGCAGCGCGGCTCTTTCCGACAGTACGCTTGTGTATGATTAAACTCTTGGCATCGCTTGCATTGAGGGATTGTCTTCGTGTTGACACGTAGCGGCTCAATTTTAACGACCATACTCATGATTGCACGAATATTGAATATCTTTTGCTGGATTTCCGTTTTATGGAATGATAGCACAAAATGCGGAAGCTTACGTTTCAATGTAGTTTCTTCACCACGGTCTGGTCGTTTTCTCTCTTTTTTTAAAAGGTTCACGGCGTCCAGAATGTTATAACCTCTAACGCGTAAATCATCTATAACGTCTTCTTTAGCGCATGATGGATGAAGCCCTCTAGCTACGACCCTCAAGGGTCTCTCTGACTTGTCTTCGTAAGTATGCCATTGAATTTTTTCCTTATTTAGCCTTTGAGATACAGCCCGATAGTCCTCAGCGTCATTAACCTTGATTTTCCACGCATCGTTTCGCAAGGAAGTTACTTTAAATTCACTAGCGATCGTTGTTTTTAGAATTTTCCTCAGAGAATTATAGTCGACAACGCCCGTGAGATTTATTGGTGGAGGGGCGCGTTTGCTTTCAATTTGCTTTTCCGGTTTCGGCTGCGCTTTGCGATTAGGTTGCTGTTGTGGAACAACTTCAGGCGATGAACCGGCCTTACGTTTTTTAGATGGTCTTCGTTTGAGTGTCCAATCCGTTTCGCGCGTGAGTTCTTCTTCATCCGTGCTGTAGTGATGGCTACCCGGAGAAGGCTCACAGTGGATAACCGTCTGCGTTTTTGAAGACTCGTTTTGAGATTCAAGTTTATCAAGTTTGCTTTTGAGATCTCGACACAACATCTCCATTTCGTCGAGCCTCTTTCGGAGTACGGCGTTCTCCTTTTTCAGAGTACTCTCTTCGAAATCTTGCGTTTTCCGAATTAACATATCCGGATTTGAGAGACTTTTATTTTGCGCTTTAGGTGAAAACTCCTGAGGCGGAGATCTTTGTAGCCTCGAGCTTTTCCTAAATGGGTTGACTAAGTTCTGATGCAATAAATAGCTCTCCCCAGAATCCGTAGAGCATGCCTCTTGCGAGGGTGGATTTTCCAGTTGAACTGGGCTGCCACCTGGGGTATAAATACCATTAGTTTTGTTCATTGCATGATTGATATTACCGTAAGAAGGACGGCGGGTTGGCATTTTAGTCGCCTTTTACGACAGGCATGCCTACCGTGGGTATATTCTGTCCCCTATCCCACAGGGAAAAAAATGAAGAATTATTTTATTTCTGTGCTATTAGGCTATAATTAATAATTTATTAATAATTGTTAACTTTTTGTCAACCAGGCAGACGGCAATGCCATGCTAACTGATTTTTGTTTATACACTGTTTTGTTAAATTTGTTTAGTATAAAAATAAAAATCTATCTAATTTAATCTAATCTAATCTTGTATAGACTTGTGATAGATTGTGCCTCTGGTATTGGTTTGTGAGTTCCGTACAATGTTCAAGTACAATATTAAAGAAGTCACATGACAGCGCGTCAGCGTCACCTTGTCTAAACAAATTTTTGACATCAAAGGTCTCCGTTAGGTCATTACTGCACACATGTGGGCTTCTAATTATGTAGAAATTACACGGATCGGTGACTGGTCGGAAAATTCGATATCTGGCGACCCCGGCATGGCCGTTTCGGCCAATCCAAACTAGTCAACAAAAATATGATTTTCTCGAAAACTGTGCTTCGCTAGGGAAATCCAGATACAGATTTGAAGTCTGCACACATTTGCGCTTCTAATGATGTAGAAATTACACGGATCGGTGATTGGTCGGACAATTCGATATCTGGCAACCCCGGCATGGCCGTTTCAGCCAATCCAAACTAGTCAACAAAAATATGATTTTCTCGAAAACTGTGCACCGCATGGGAAATCCAGATACATATTTGAAATCTGCACACATGTGGGCTTCTTATGACGTATAAATTACACGAATCGGTGATTGGTCGGAAAATTCGATATCTGGCGACTCCGGCATTGCCGTTTCGGCCAGTCCAAACTAATCAACAAAAATATGATTTTCTCGAAAACTGTGCACCGCATGGGAAAACCAGATACAGATTTAAATCTGCACACATGTGGGCTTCTAATGACGTAGAACTTACACGGATCGGTGATTGGTCAGAAAATTCGATATCTCGCGACCCCGAGCGTTCTCCATCGGCATCCTGCTCAAACAGACAAGTCTGGCAGGGATGTCAAAACTAGACATTGCTCTATATAACTCCTGTTCTGCTCGTTGAGCTGTCGAGCAGCCCTTGTCCATTTTAATAGTGTCACTTTGCAGGCTTTAGTTTTTTCAGTATTTGCTCGAGCCCTAGTGTGCATCAAGCTAAAGGTTTCGAATAAAACATATCAGTTGCGGCGATGGCTCCCGCTCTTGTCATTACTGCGATTAAAGTTCTGGACAGTGCTTGAAACACGCGATCGACAAATTTTGTTGCAGTGCTTTGTAATGGTAATGGTTCAGCATTGAACTTCCTCTCAGTGACGCAACTGCTTGTTGCAATACTGGATGCCCAATGGTTTGAATCGATATTGGTACCTCGGAAAGAGCGAACATCCATTAAATAGGAGGTATATCTTGCGTCAATTGTAACAATTATTTGATCATTTGATCGCTCCTTTACCCCATTGATGTTGACTTGACGGAACCTTACAATATAGACTGTCGTGCTTCGCCCAGCGTAGGTTCAACCAGAGTGAGTCCGTTTGCAGAAATGGAGTCGGGCAAGCTATGCTTTGCGACAGTCTCACTTTGCTTCTTTCTGAGTTTGGCAGTAAATTCGCCAATGAGAATCACCTGCAATTATTTCTCACAAAATGTTTAATATGATACGAGTATATGCATTTCTTTGCGTGGCGCAGGGTAAAGCAGCAAGTAAGTGTACTCGTATCTTTGTTACATGCCATAGATACATTTCGCTCCCCGCCCCCTGGCGTTTAACCATTTTTGTCACTAACATAATGCTGTTGTGACAGACATTGCAATCATTTAACTACTTTCGAAATACTATATAATCAAAATGAGAGTGGAGACAGTGAAATACTCTAAAATGAAGAAAAGTACCACTAAATTCAAAACACTAATTCAAAACCCTTTAGCAAAAAAGTTCCCTTTCCTGTGATATAGGTACTATGAGACGCGAACCTTGAGAATTACAATATCACCTCTCCAGGGCAATAATCTTACATCAAATATACTCGTACCTTCTATACGTCCAACTTTATTTCAATTTCCAAATGCAGTAATTCCGGTTAAGCACTGCTGCACAGCAATGCTGCATGAAGGAAATGCATCCAATAACTCCTTGCCATCCCAAAGCAGTATTTAATGGCATTTGCTCGCACAAGTGCACATCCCAAATGAGTATTTTAGCTGAAAAATTACCACCTTTGCGAGTGACTTGCCGTCCCTACTTCCAACGAAATGACGAATGGTGTGACAGCGTGGCAACTGCACACAATACATAACTAAACAGAATGAGACCAGGATCAATGTGCGATGAGTATGTAGAGCTGCTATTACTGGTTGTGTTGGTAAATTTAATACACATTCCGGTGATATATTAGAAATTTCCATGAGAATTCTCCCATCAGTGTAGTAAACTTTCCACTCAAGACAAGGAAGATATGCAAGGAGAAATTTCCCGGAATGATTTAAATCCAACAGACGTATCTGTTCCTCTTTTTCTGTGGATGCCCTGGGGATAGGAAAGTTACCAGAAAATGTTCACTTGTCAAATTGCAGTGCACTTATGTTTATTTTAGAATTCCATCTGTTTAAGAGGAGAGGAGAAAGGTGTAGGAGACCCATAAATCCATATCAGATGTCTGGAAGCGTTTCACAGAATGAATGTCTCCTTATGGGAGCACCATTTCAACGGAACTAAAGTCCAAGTTGGACAACAACTTTCATTCTTGGTACCAGAGTTCTTATATCTGAAAGCAATATTCAAGGAGAGACACTCATTTCACAATAGTCTTATTATTTTAAGACAAGAGGGGGTTTTTAAAAAAAAATAGTCATACGATACAGTATACTCCCCCAAAATAAAACTTGTACACAATTCGTCATCTTAGAAAATGGCTTAAATCATTAAGTATGCGTGATTGCCTTAAATTTTTGTAAGCACACTCATTTTACCAATGCAATCCTCTTAGTACTGCCAGCAAACCAACAGCTGTAAACAGTACAGTACAGTTTTGGATCAGCAGAGTGCAACAGAGAGTCCAAAGCTATATAATGAGAATCTTCAGGGATTAATCAGGGTTCCAAAATAAAGAGTTGGTTGCGGCTGAGGCATTAATATACCAAAGGCAGCGCATTCTTAGATAACCAGTAGTTAGGCTCAGAAAGATGATGTCCTGTCAGTTCCGGTCCAACAGTTCTTTCTATATGTTTATTTGACGATAGAAAAGAACGGAAGTCAGTTGGAAAACATGATGTTGTACACCCATGTATATATGCAGCGCCACCCACAAATTTATGGGGTGGGTCCCAGCGCACAGTAGAGGAATAACCGAACGAAGTGGCGAGGAGAGGGTCCGCCCTTGGCGGCTCTTTGTTGAAAAGTCTATATATCCTGGATGTCCTAGATATCCCTCACAACAGTTCCTGCAATAACTATAAGAACAACAAAGCGAAAGAATCCCTAATTCATTTTCTTTGCAGATGTCTGCCCGTGGACCAAACAACGTATACTACAAATACCCTTATACTGATAACCGGATTGCAGAACCCATCCTTTGCTAATTTTTACAAAAATATTACAGAGCGTCTACCTACCTACAGCTACATAACAACATTCAATAAAAGATGCATGCGAATCGACTTTGTGGACGGTAAAAACATTGCGTAGTCCCACGTCTTAAAACTTATAAGACGTTCTCCGACTCAAAAGAAACCTCAACAAAATTCATTGCACTTGCTATTGTATACTCGGGTGGCTAATGATTGTTAGGGCTTGAATTTGCACACATCTCCTTAACCGCACTTTCCTACTCACTTACTTATTTAGGTAGCGCTACAGTTCGAGGTAAACTCTTGGGCCTCAACCAACAAGCCCCTACATTTAGCTCGGTCTTTAGATAATTGCCTCCAGTTGCGCACTCCAAGTTTGGAGACCTGCATTGCGATTGATCGCGAAACTACTGACTGCTCAAAACTTGGCTTGGGCCAGTAGCGCAACAATCAAGTTCGTGATGAAGTGCTTACTTTACCTCTTAGTGGTGGTCCCCGGGCAACTATAGGTACGTATAAACCCTTGTACGTGTAGACTAAAATTGTAAGGGCGGGTTGTCTAGGGCCTTGATTCTAGACTAGGTAACGTGGGCCAACAACCTGCGTTACTGAAAAGCGGTCGCTACAGAAACCGACACTATGCCTCGGATAAGGAATGATCACATGTTGACAACTTTTCGCTATTGTACCCGGACAAAGATAGGTTTCTGGAATGTAAAGACGCTCCTGTACTCGGGAAGCGAAGTTCCTTACAATGCCAGACTCCTCCAAATGGAAAAATAATTCATGCGATATAAACTGAACATTTTGGCGGTAAGTGAAATAAGATGGTTAGAGGTGGGCGAGTGCCAGTCCCAACGCGTAACACTGTACTACTCTATTCTGGAAGACCATCCGGAAGTCCGCGGGAATATGGAGTCGGACTAATGCTAACAACAACAGCACGCAGGAGCCTAAATTCCTGGCAGCCTCATGGTAAGAGGATTATGACGGCCAGATTCCCGACTAGAGTACGACGCTTCACCATCATACAGTGTTACGCCCCAACGAATAGTTCATCTGAGGACGAAAAGGAGAGCTTCTACAATCTCTTAAGGGCCGTCTTCAACACAATACCAAATGGAGACATTGTCATAGTGATGGGGGATCTAAATGCCAAGGTAGGCAACGAGAACGAAGGGCTCAAACATTTAATCGGGAAGCATGGACTAGGCAACCGCAATGACAAGGGCGACAGGTTTGTGGATTTCTGCAATGCCAAACGCCTTGTGATAGGTGGCATCATGTTTGAGCACAAGACTTGCCACAAAGTCAGCTGGGTTTCCAAAGACAGGCAAGCAACCTCCAATCAAATTGACCATTTTGCCATCAGCCGCCGCTTTAGAAATAGTCTCCTATGCGTCCGAAACAGGCGAGGGGCAGATGTGGGCATAGTACATGATCACTATCTTATGATAGCTACACTCTTAGCACGCACTGCTGCAGTTCGAAGATCCCACGACAACACATGAATGCCCAGGTTCAACATCGATAGACTTAGTGATCCCTCAGTGCGCCAATAATTAAGGGAGCACTTTTCGCAAGGTGTGAAGGCAATCAGCAGCTCAATGCCCGCAACCATCCAAGACCATTGGTGTGCTGGGAAAAATGTTTTTACATCTGGTGCTGAAAGAATCGTCGGTCGATCGCAGGGAAGACATAGGGCGTGGCTTTCCGAGGAGACGGATTGACGAACGAAAACAGCTGAAAGTTCGCGTTGCAGCTACTCAAGTAGTAGGGAAAAGCGAGCTAGAGTCCCTATATCGCATGAAGATGAGAGAAGTTCAGCGTAGCGTGCGACGTGACAAGCGCAACTATATCAACGCGCTGACTACAGAAGCAGAAGAAACTGCACGGAGGTGCGACAGCAGGACCGTCTACAGAATCACCAAAGAGCTGACAGGTGGTCGCAGCTCCAGCCCGAGGTGAGAAAGTCTCGAATACGCACCGCGATCAAGGCACTCAAAACCAACAAGGCGGTAGGAATTGACGGTATTCCAGCAGAGCTCTTACGAGCAGCGCCCACAACATCGGCTGAGCTTCTGCTTCCACTTATAGGGAGAGCTTGGGAAGCTGAGAGCTTTCCTAACGAGTGGAAAAAGGAAATGATCGTCAAGCTTCCTAAAAAAGGACATTTAATGGAGTGCGGAAACTGGAGGGGTATCTGCGTGCTGCCTGCTGTAGCTAAGATAATAGCTAAAATCATCCTGGAGCGAATCAAACAACATCTCGAAGACACACTCGATGCCGAACAAGCAGCTTTCTGCTCTGGATCCTCCTGTGCCGACCACATCAACACCCTGCGGATTATCATCGAACAGTGCGTTGAATATCGATCGCCACTCCACCTGCTGTTCACCGATTTTGAAAAGGCATTCGATAGTGTCAACAGGGAGTTTATTTGGAGTGCCTTAAGCAGGACAGGCATCCCCGATAAACTAATTCCTATTGTCAAAGCTACATATGAAGGCTCAAATGTCACGTTCTGCACAGGGAGAGGTTGTC
Source organism: Brachypalpus laphriformis (assembly GCA_945910035.1). Lineage (NCBI taxonomy): Eukaryota > Metazoa > Arthropoda > Insecta > Diptera > Syrphidae > Brachypalpus > Brachypalpus laphriformis. The sequence goes on along the minus strand of OX246754.1, from coordinate 192,722,069 downwards.
TGAGGAATTTGAGATCCAAAGTGGGGTAAGACAAGGCTGCATCCTTTCACCAATATTATTCATATTGGTGATTAGCGATGTGCTTCATGCAGCTTTGTCGACGGGAAACGGAGGAATTCGATGGACTCTTACATCTCAACTGAAACATCTTGACTACACTGACGATGTATACTTACTCTCCCACAGAATTATGGACCTCCACCAAATGACAGCAGATGTGAAGAGAGAGGCCGGCGTCGTCGGGCTGAAAATGAATACGGCAAAAACTAAAATTATCAGCCTTGGAACTAACTCATCGGCTCAAATATGCATTGCTGGGCAACCGGTAGAGAGAGTAGATGATTTCCATAATCTTGGGAGTATTGTCTCGACCGATGGTGGAACCGAACTGGATATAGCCAACAGGATCGCCAAAGCAAAGTCCGCGTTCGGTATGTTTGGCCAAAATATGGCCAAGCAATGCAATCAGTTTGAACATCAAGATAAGACTGTTCCGCTCCAACGTTGAATCCGTGCTGTTATATAGATGCAGCATATGGAGAGTGACCACTACTATCACCAGAAAGCTGCAAACGTTTGTTAATAGGTGCCTGCGCAATATCTTAAGGACTTTCTGGCCCAATCGTATCTCTAACGAACACCTTTACGAGAGAACGGGTCAGAAACCAATAGACACAACCATCCAACGACGAAAGTGGCAGTGGATTGGTCACACGTTCCGTAAAAGGTTCCATAGCGAAGCATGCTATGCAATGGAACCATTTAACTCAGGATGGCAGAAGACCTGGCGCTCCAAGGAAAACATGGCGCAGAACAGTTGAGAAAGAGGCACGGCAGTTGGGGAAATGTTGGGGAGAACTCAGACACATTGCCAGAAACCGTACACGATGGCACGTAGGCGTAGTGGAGGCCCTAGGACCCACACGGGGGTACAGGACATAAGTAAGTAAGTAAGTACGTTGGTCGTGGTCCCTTTAAACTTTTTTTTTTTTTTTCCGAGGGTAGGTGAAAATCTTCAACAAGACACTATGAGGATCGACAGCGCGTGCTCATAGTAGTGTGGGATTCTTACCCACTAAAAAACCTCCCTTCAAAACAGACTTGTTTTTATTTTTACTACAACTAAGTATTCGACTTATCAAGTAGTTTTCGTTTCGCGAAATAATGACGTTTTGCAGGTACCTTCCCATTAGAAGTTCCTGCCAGCTCCGCAGTTTAGACGCGGTTACTTATCGCGCTAGGTCTAAAGGTTTGGTTCTTTGTAGACGGCGCAGTAAATTTCTTTCTTCCAAAAGTTGGAGGACTGCAATATTTACGTGACTTTCTAGTCGACTTCTATGCTTTCTCGCGTATGTTTGAATTTCGTCTTCGATTGTTTTAATGCCAAGGTCTCTGTGGATATCGCTATTTCTGATATACCATGGCGCATTTACAATACCTCTTAGCACTTTGTTTTCAAAAGTTTGTAAAATTTTAATATTACTTATTTTGGTACAACCCCAGAGTTGTATACCATATGTCCATACAGGCTTTAGCACTTGCTTATATAAAAGCAGTTTGTTATATATATTAAGCTTGGAATATTTTCCAAGTAACCAATACATTTCTCGATATTTGTTATCTAGTTCTTTGCGTTTTTTCTTAACGTGCGTTTTCCATTTCAGCTTTGTATCAAGTGTCATTCCAAGATACTTAGCCTCGTTTGCAAACGGGATTTGAACCGAGTTTGAAAAGATCGGCAAATTATTTATTTTTTTATAAGTAAAATTTACATGAACAGATTTGGTCTCGTTGAGTGCGATTCGCCAAATCTTTGTCCATTCATTTACTCTATTCAAAGCTTCTTGCAGTTTTTCTGTAGTATCTTCGACCGTTTTACCTACTGTCAAGATAGCAGTGTCGTCGGCAAATGTAGCTAGCTCAGTGCCTTCTACTTGCGGTATATCACGAGTGTATAATAGATATAAGACTGGACCAAGAACGCTTCCTTGCGGCACCCCAGCCATTATTTCCTTAAAATCTGAATATTCGTTTCCACATTTGACGCGGAATAGCCTATTCGTAAGGTAGTTCTTCAAAATATTATATAGGTGCTCTGGCAGAACTTGTCGTAATTTAAACTTTAAGCCTTCGTGCCAGACCTTGTCAAAGGCTTGAGAAACGTCAAGGAATACGCTTGAACAAATCTTTTTTTCTTCAAGTGATTTTTCGATTACATGTGTTATTCGATGTACTTGTTCAACTGTGGAATGCTTACTTCTAAATCCGAATTGATGATCAGGGATGAGATGCCCTTCTTCTATTACCGGCTGTATTCGCCTAACCAATATTCTCTCGAACACTTTGGATATAATTGGAAGAAGCGAAATCGGTCTATAAGAGGTTTTTTCATTCGGCGGTTTTCCAGGCTTAAGGACCATTATAACTTCGGCGACTTTCCATTGACTGGGAACATATTCTAGTCTAATCGCGGCGTTTATAATGAACAGAAGCTTAATTAGAGCTTTTCTTGGTAGTGCTTTAAGAACCTCTCCCGTAATTAGGTCGTATCCAGGAGCTTTCTTAGGTTTAAGTTTCTTTATTTCTTCCTTAAGTTCGGTAAGCGTTGCATTTCTTATCACGCTATTGTCTATATACGACGTATTTATATTTTCAATAAGTGCTTGTCCATCAAACGGTTTGAAAGTTTCTTCCAGGTGGGCGGCGAAAACTTGCGCTTTCTCTTTATCATGCCTGGCCCATTCGTCTTGATTTTTCCTAATTGGCGCGGCTTGAATTTGAGGTTTTTTAATACCTTTTATAGCCTTCCAAAGCGAATAGTTAGAATCTTTTTCTGCCGTTAAGCTTTCTAGGTAAGTTTGTATTTCATTATTCTTAAGGTCTTTAATAGATCGTTTTAGTGAGTTGCACAAACGGTTAAGATGTGCTTTATGTTGCGGAGCCCGAGTTTGTTGCCATCTTTTACGCGCTTTTCTCTTCTCCTTAATCATCTCTTTTATTTCCTGCGGATAAATTTTAATGTAACTGGCCGGGGTTCTCTTTAGTTTGGGAGTATTCTTCCACGCGGCATCCTGTAAGATTTCGACGAAGCGATCTACTTCAACTTCAAGTTCATAGGGCGTTTTAAGTGATACGCTCAGCTCAATATTTGCTTCAATATCTTTTTTAAAGCCGTCCCAATTAGTTTTCGCGCCAGTTAATCTGGCCGGTCCTACTTTTTTAATCAAAGCTTCGCTTATCGTCATAATGATTGGAGAATGATCAGAGGAGAGATCAAAGCTTTCTTCAACTTTTATACAGTTGCTAGATATTCCTTTAACAACAAAGAAATCAATCAGATCTGGTATCTTATTTCTATCAGTTGGCCAATAAGTTGGTTTACCCGTCGAGTAAAAATCACAACTGAATTGCATACCCGCATTATAAAGCTTTCTACCTTTCTGAGAGGCGTATCTTGAGCTCCAGAAGGGGTGTTTCGCGTTGAAGTCACCACCAATAATAAAATTTGGTTTAAGGAAGTTGAAGATGTTTGTGAAATCACTTTCTTCAAGTTTACATCGCAGTGGACAATATATAGACGAAATGTTGAAAGCAAAATGTCTATTTCTAACGCGTACCGTGCTTACTTGCATTGCTTCTAATTCAATTTTTATTTCCGCTGAGTGTTCGATATTTTCTTTTATAAACAAAGATGATCCGCCTCTGGCTCTTTCCGATGGGTGAAAGGCGTGATATCCGCTATATCCCCTTATCTTAATATTCGATTGCTTTTTCAGATGAGTTTCACAGACCAAGCATATATCAATATCTTTCTCTCGCATAAATATTTCTAACTCGTCGAGTCTTTGTATGAGCCCGTTAGCGTTCCAAGTAAGAATTTTAAGCGTTTCTTTCATATTCTGGTTGAAGTGCGCGTGTTATGAATGTTGTTTTCTAGTGCAACTAGTCTCTCGAAAATTAGTTTATTTGTTTTGCATTGCTCTTCAAGTTTCGCAAGAATTAGGGAAAAAACATTGGATACATGATCTTCTGAACTACCTCTATCACTATTTTTCAATGTCGCAACTTGAGAAGGAGTTTTTACATTAAAGTTTGGACAGTTTCTTGCTTTGATCTCCCGTGAGTTGTCGGTCGTGTACGTACCCTTAACTGCCTTCGCCGCTTGAGCATAAGACTGCACGCCAATATTCGGAGATTTTGCTTCTGTTACCTTATCTCTATTACTTTCGGATTTTTTATCATTAACCGATCTTAAGTTAATATTGACGGACTTTCTATCTTTCGCTGCTTTTTTCGTAGCTATTTTGGGTCTGTTCTTGATTGGTTTCATATTCGGACGCATCGAATTTTTTAGCGTATCGCGGCGTTCGCAGGATGTTTTCCCTTGCAATTTATACAAGTGGCTGGGGTTTGCTTGTTTAGGTGACACTCTTCCGAGAGATGTTTACCTGCGCATTTGACGCATCGCGGCTCTTTCTGGCAGTAAGTCTGCGTGTGATTGAAGCCTTGACAGCGCTTACACTGCGGAATCGATCTGGAGGTCTTACGCATGGGTTCGATTTTGACCACGATGTTTAGAATAGTCTTGATACCATATATAATATCTTTATTTTCGTCTTTATCAAAACTAAGCATGAATAGTGGAAGACCGCGCTTTACCAATTTTTCATGATCTCCCTCCGACTGTTGCTTCTCCTTCTTGATAATATTGACGGCATCAAGAATTTTAAAGCCTTTGTCTTGAAGGTCGTGCATTACATCTTCTTTAGTGCACGAGGGGTGGAGTCCCCTTGCTACAACACGCAGTGGTCTTTCTAACTTATTTTCATAAGTATACCACTGAATCTTTTCGGCATTCAATTTTTTAGATACTGATCGGTAACCGTCGGCATCATCGACATTGATTTTCCACGTATTGTTTCGCAGAGATGTCACCTTAAACTTCGAAGCCAGAGTTCCTTTAAGGAGGCAATGCAACTTATTATAGTCCGTAATTCCAACGACGTTTATCGGTGGCGGAGGACGTAATTTTGGTTGTTGTTGCTTTTCTTGCATCTCCTTGCGCTTTTCATCTTTTTGTGGCTCGACTTCCGGTGAGGAACCAGCTTTTCGTTTTTTGCTTGGTCGTTTCTTTTCGACCCAATTCGTTTCGCGTGTTAGCTCTTCTTCATCCGTCTGGTATTCGCGACTAGGTGAGCGATGTGAGCTAACTGTATTTTCTTTTTGTAGGTACGTGTTTTTTAGGGCATTATTTTCTTGCCTGAGTAAATCTACCTCTTTCTTGAGCTCACGATAGAGTAGCTCCATTTCGCTAAGCTTGGTACGGAGTACGTCGTTTTCCTCCTCAATGCTTTTAGATTTCGCTGAGTCCCGTTTTTCACGCGTTTGCGCTTCCGGCGGACTTCTTTTTCCGGAGACGTTCGATCTTGTTGGTGGAGATCGAGATACCCTTGTACTTTTTGAGAAGGGATTTATAAGGTGCAATAAATGGCTCTCCCCAGAATCCGTAGAGCCGACCTCCGAAGAGGGTGGATTTTCCAGTTTACCTGGACTGCCACCTGGGGTATTTAAATCTTTTGTTTTGTTCATTGCATGTTTTTTGTATACGCCATACTCGGTATACGGAGGGTGGATTTTAGTCGCCTCTTACGACAGGCATGCCTACGTCGGGTATATTCTAACCCCTACCCGAAGGGGGTTAAACTTGTGCGCGCCAATTGCGGCGATGAGGTCCTCTACTGCGTCGTCTCTCCGGGTTAGATTCGAAGACTCTGCAAGCCGGAGCGTTGGTGTCCATTCGCTCTATATGTTCTAGCCATCTCAGACGTCCAATACGCAGTTTTTTGACTAGGTCGATTTGCTCGTTTCTCGTTTGGTTCGTTATTGAATCTTCTCCTCCAAAATCCTTCAACGCAAATGGGACCAAATATCTTACGAACAATTTTTTTCTCGAAGCGGCAAAGGATATCTTCATCCTCTTTTAATAAAGTCCATGTTTCAACACCGTAAAGCAGGACTGGGATGATCAGGATCTTATATAGAGTCTCATTAGTTTTTCGGGATAGGGTTTTACTGATGAACTGCCTTATTAGCCCAAAAAAACAGCGATTGGCAAGAGCTATTCTTCGCTTGATTTCTGCGCTGATTTTGTTTTTAGATTTAATAGCAGAGCCAAGGTAGACAAAGTCCCTTACTACCTCGAAGTTATAGCTGACCACTGTTACGTTCTGTTCAATTTGTCGGTGTTGATTGTCCCTTCTTGTTGACAACATTTATTTGGTCTTGCCCTTGTTTAACGCTAAATCCATTCTGGCAGCTTCTGCTTCAATGCTTGCAAACGCACCGGTGACAGCCCGCTGAGTTCTTTAAATGGTGTCAATATCGTCGGCACACACTGTCAACAACACACACTATCCACTGCATCATTGTTACCCTTGACCATGCCTTAATATTGGCACTGCATCCACTACTGCCTCCAATGTTAAGCCAGCAGGAAAACCATCGGTAGGTATGGAATTACAAGAGGTTCAACTGGGAAGAATTGCTTTTTTTTTTCAATCGTGTTAACAATTTCCTTGGGAGAACCCATGCCAACGAGTGTGCAAAAGCCTTTTTCTCAAAATGGAGCTACGTAGTTTTATTTGACTAGGTCGATGTCGCTGTTTTTGTTTATTTTTTTTTCTTGTTTTGCCTAGGGGGTAGGGGTAGTTTTTTCTTTTTTTGGATGCGCCAAGGGGTGTGGTAGTCTTCTAAAAATACTAGCCCTACTAGCATGCACGATTCGCAAGCCCGAATAATCGATGCCAGGAGTGCGCCTACGTACTAATCCTGCACACTACTACCATTCTTCCCGCGGGAATGCCATTAGGTATTACTTCGCGAGGCTGGTTAACATATACTTTTTATCTTGCATGGGCTGTTGCTGCTTCTTCTACAATACTTATGCTGCTCAATTTGCATATTCACTATGTATGCGCCAGTTTCTGTTACTGTGTGTGTTCATATGTCATTATGTGCCTGTTGTGAGTTTCTACTTTATTAAGTATTTGTGCACAGTTAACATTCGATCCTTTTGTTTTCTCAGTTTCCAGTATTTGGGGGATCCTCATTTCTCCCTGCTGCTCGGTCCTCCGGACGCAGTTGTTGCACCATGCTGGGGATGATATCATTTGCTGTGTTCCAGGCGCCATTCGTCGTCAGCATCAATGTCGTTAGTCCTCTCGGAGTCATTTGGCCGCCGGTTTCTCTCTCTTATGTGTTTCTCGCCGTTCTATACATCCGGCATTCCATCAAAACATGTTCCGCGTTCTTTGGGTCCACCTGTTTCACCTGTATTGCCTCGCTGGTTGCTACGAGCTTTTTTTTATTTCCAAATCTATTGGCATTCGACCGGAGATTACGCTAATCGCCTCCGCGGACACCATCCGAAAGGCATGGAGGAAGTGTACCAATTATGGAATACGCTTCTAATATGGCATAGTGCGATATCTCAGAACCAACGAGACGTATAAGTATTTCTACTAATTTCACGTAAAGCTTTTTTTTCATGCACATATGCACTGTCAGTATCCTTATGCTTGGCGATCGCTGAAGACGTGAACAGTTGTAAAAAAAAGTTTATTGGTTAAGTGCGTAACATATTTTCTTAAGTTTATTTTCCTTATATTTCAAAATCAGTTTAACTTTATCCATTAATTTTTTTACGCGTCATTAGAAAAAGCACCAACCTTTCTAATTACTGTGAGTATTTATGTCAGCTGTGTTAAATGGTGAAGGTTTTTTTTATTTAGTTTATTGAGCTACCTTGTTTCTAATATGGGATATTAGTGTGTTCTTAATATGGAATAGTATTCCATATTGGGAACCAGATAAAAAGGGTGTTGAAATTTTGTATTTAGGTAAACTTGCAATTTTCAGATGACGCCAAAGGAGAAAAAGCGTAAGGTCTGGGACAAAACGGACATGGTAAAAGCTATCGCAGCCGTCAAGTCACAAGAAATGGGCTTCAAGACAGCAGCACAACTTGTTCATGTTCCTCGTACTACACTCTTCAGACTTTATAATTCACCTTCTGATGAATCTCTCAACGCACCACTTGGCAGAAAAACCGTTCTGAGTCTGGTCTTATAGGACCAACTTGTGCAGTACTTCCTTGGAATGGAGAGGAGGTACTACGGTTTAACACGGAAAGATGTTAAAAGATTGGTTTTTCAGTTGGCTTGTCGAAACAATTTGGAGTACCCTTTTAAAAATGACATGCCTGGCCGCAAATCGCTAAATGGATTTCTAAACTGTCATATAGATATTATTTCTTTGCGTAAGCCAACAGGGACTTTATTTGCCAGAATTAATGGATTAAACAAGGAAAATGTGTCGTCGTTTTTTAACTTACTGGAGAAAGAATATCAAAAAACTTCTTCTCGCCGAACAGAATTCAAATGTAGACGAATCCGGTCTGTCCATTGTCCAGTCGAAACAACCCCCAATTCTCGCAGCCAAAGGAAAAAAAAACAGATTGGTGCACTGACATCAGCTGTAAGGGGCCGTCGAATAATAATATGTTTATGTATGACCGCAGCTGGAGACTTTGTTCCTCCAATGATAATCTTTCCCAGAACAAAAATGGATGTTAAGCTCATGAAAGGAGCTCCTGCAGGATCGATTGCCAAGTGTCATCCCGCTGGCTGGACACAGACAGATATTTTCTTTGAATGATATCAGCACTTTTTCTAGTTTGCTAGACCAATAAAAGAGAATCCTGCCCTACTAATTTTAGATGGGCATTGGAGCCATACGCGCAACATCAGTCTCATAGATTCTGCGCGTGTAAACAATGATTTTTTATTTTTTTTGGATTGCGCCAGGGATGTGTAATCTTCATAGATACTAATAGCCCGAGTGCTACTAGCATGCACGATTCGCAAACCTGAGTAATCGATGCCAGGAATACGCCTACGTACTAAACACACACCCTACACAATTCAACCACTCTCCCCGCGGGACTGCCGTTAGGTGTTACTTCGCGGGGCTGGTTAGCAATTTATGCTATGCTTCTTGTGTCAGCTTCTTCCGCTGCTTCAGCTGCTCTTCTTAGCTTTTCTATTCCCCGCAGCTCTTTTTGTAGAGTTGTTACGAAGGAACATATTGCCATCCAATTCTCTTCCGACTGTAACATATGGTCGAGGAGTAGTGACGGACTTGGCAGAGTAATTCTCCATGCCGTGAAACGTGTGCAGTAAAACACTGCGTGCTCCGTATCTTCATCTTCACCTGGGCATTCCGGGCAGGATGGTGAGTTGTCATGTCCAAATCGGTGTAGATATTTGCGGTAGCCACCGCGGCCAGACAGGAACTACGTTAGATGGTAGTTGCAGTCTCCATGCTTTCGACTTATCCAGTCTTGGATTGTCGGTATAAGTTTATATGTCCATCTGCCTTTTGTTGTACTAGCCCAACGAGCTTGCCACATAGCTGCTGCGCCACCTTGATACCAGTGGCGTCGTGATGACTCAATGCTCTTCTGTTATATATCCTCAGCATTACATTTGCGAGAATATCGATGGGGACCATTCCAGCTATGACAAATACAGCTTCGTCAGAGATGGTTCGAAAGCCGCTGATTGTCCGTAGCGCACAGAGTCTGTATGATGACGATAGTCTCCTTTTGGTCTCCTTCGTCCTCAGTGCCTCCGCCCAGACTGGGGCGGCATATAACAGAACTGAGGTGATAACTCTAGACAGTAGAATCCTTCTAGCGTATCCAGGTCCACCGATGTTAGGCATGATACGCGAGAGACCTCCCTGCATTTGCGATGCTTTTTTGGCAACAAAATCAACATGCGTTTTAAACCGTAGCTTGTTGTCCAGCATTACTCCAAGGTATTTAACCGCCTCTTTCGACCTGATGGTTTGGTTACCAACCTGAAAGTTAGCAAATTCGACGGTTTTTCGGCTGGTTATAAGAACAGCTTCTGTTTTATGGTCAACTAGTTCTAGTCCGGCGGATATTAGTCAATCTTTTATCCGGGCAATTGCTTCATTTGTAGCTGATTCTACTGCATGGATCTGTTTAGCTACTGTCACGACTGCAATGTCGTCGGCGAATCCAATTATCGTTACTCCCCCAGGTAGCGTTAATTGTAGGACTCACAATAGTGCCACTAAAACCGATCCCTGTGGAACTCCCGCAGTTACGTTGTAGTGTTTTACCCCTTCATCGGTGTTGTACCTCAGCTTCCAGTTGTTGAAGTAGTTCGTCACTATCCGTAGCAGGTAATATGGCGTATCCATCCTGGCAAGTAACCTTCTTATAAACGACCAGTCCACAGAGTTAAATGCATTTTTAACGTCCAGCGTTACTACTGCACAATACTCCTTTGTGCCATAGAGCCATCTTTCGCCTTCGATGGCACCTTTGGCGATATCAACTACCGCTCTTATGGCATCAACAGTAGATCGTGCTCTTCTGAAGCCAAATTGGTGATCTGAGAGGGCTTCTTTCTCTTCTGCTACTGCAAGTAATCTATTATAGATTATCTTCTCGAGGATCTTTCCCATGGTGTCCAATAGGCATATTGGACGATAGGATGATGGTTCCCCTGGAGGCTTCTTTCCTTTTGGCAGTAGGACCAAATGCTGCGTCTTCCATTTTTCGGGAAAGGTTCCTTCTTCAAGGCATTTCTGCATTGTTGATATAAAGAGGTCTGGTCTTTTTTTTACAGCTGCCTTTACTGCCTTATTCGGGATGCCGTCAGGTCCCGACGCCTTGTTGTCACCTATCTTGCTGCATGCCCTTTGCAGCTCCTCGTGAGTAATTAAAGGAATATCTTCTGGATTGACTTCTCGTATAATATTGCACATAGTAGCAGGCCTTTGAGGGAAGAGGTGCTCTACTATGGATCTCAGCATTATGGGACATGTTATTTGAGGAGCCCTATAGCCCTTCAATTTCGTCTTCACCATTCTGTATGCCGAGCCCCATGGGTTAATGTCGGCTTCTTGACAGAGACGTTTAAAACACGCAGTTTTGCTTTCCTTGATGGCTCTATTTAAGTTACGTCTCGCCCGTCTAAGGATGTCCAGGCATTGTTGGAAATCCGCCCTCCTTCTTGATCGTTGAACTTTGCGCCGGGCTTGTAGACATTTGGCCCGAAGTTCGCCTATTTCCTCGTTCCACCAGTAACACGGTGATGCCTTCCTGGTGTTTGTTCTCCTAGGCATTGATGCGTCGCACGCTGTGGTGATGGTGCCTGTGAGGTGGTGCGCGAGGGTCTCCGCTGTTCCGCTTGGAGTTTGATCCCCGTTCAACATCTCTTCGAATGCATCCTTATCGGAAGATCGGTCGTTCCATTTTGGGCCAGTAAGTTTTGGGAGCTGGACTGGTTTTTTCCCCTTTATTTCCAGTATTATCACCTGATGGTCGCTGTGTTAATATTCCTCACTGACCCTCCACTTTATGTTTTTTAGGTTGGAGTTGCTCGCAAAGGTGATATCAATGATGGAGCTTACTCCAGCCTTCCGGTAAGTATTTGCTCGGCCCTTATTAGCAGTGCCTATTGCTAGGGGAGCGAATGTTTCCAATAAGGCCTGTCCTCTGGTGTTGGTGAGCCTGCTGCCAAATTCTGTGGCCCACGCGTTGAAGTCTCCTCCTATAACCACTGGGGCTCTCTGGAGCGCATCCGCGGTTAGATGGTCCAGCATTAGTTGATATTCGCTGGTCGTCAAGCTGGGTCTTCCATAGCAGCTATAGAAATGAATTCCATTTATTTTCGCACGCACGAAGCCTTCTGTTTGGTCGTTTGTTTCTTAGAAGGCATGGGGTCCACATATCCATATGGATATTGCCACCTGTTTTGCTTTATCACAGATCCAGTTATTGTTCTGTTCGGGACATTTATAGGGCTCGCTGATCATAACAACGTCGGCTCTTTCGTCCTTGGCGGTTTGTGCCAGGATGTCCTTGGCTATTCTAGAGTGATTAAGGTTTATCTGTAGTATCTTCATGGTATTTTGCTTGTAATAGCTCTCCTGAAGACCGGGCATCTGCTGCTACCAGCTATATGATGCGCGTCGTCTGGGTGGTTTTTCTTGCAGAATATGCAGGATGATTGCTTATCGCAATTTTTCGCTATGTGACCCCCTTCACCACATCTCCTACATAGCTTCGAGCGATCGTCTCCTTCTGTGTCCTCCTAATTTTAGAAATCGCTTTTCCAACTGCTTCCAGTTTGGGATCTGCCTTTACTTTGCGTAGTATATCCGCGTAAGAAAGGGCTCCGTAGCTTTGATAACAATAGCGTCAGGTTTCGTTCTTATGGCCCCTTGCTGCTTCTTTTTGGCGTCCTTTTTCCTGCTGGCATTTAACCATTCGCCTTCTCCTGTCGCTTGCTTTTTGTTCGCTGGGCTCTTGCTGGGGTCTCAGCGCCAATTGCCACATATTTCTCCTTGGTGTTTGCCAGAGATGGATGTTTCATCTTCCGCTTTTTTTCCGGGCGTTTACTCGCTGTAGCATCATTTGATGGATGTTTCTCCTTCTGCTTTATCTCCGGGGATTGACTCTCAGCAGCACCATTTGATGGATGATTCTGCTTCCGCTTTGGCTCCGGAGGTTCGGTGTCTGCAACGTGCCTTCTCTTGGGATCTATTGCTGGCTTTAGCCAGGGTGAAGTTTGCGAGGAGTTGTTCCGATGAATAACCTCCTTCGCTTTCTCATCGTGCAGTTGAATCGCCGAAAGCTCATAGAGAGCCCTGATGCTTTCAATGGCACCTCGCATCGCTTGGAAAATCGAACGCCTTTGCCATCTTCCAGCATTTCTACCAGCCCTCTAATCTGTTCCCCTAACTTGAGAAAATCAGATTTCTGGTCGGTTGGTTCGACCGTCGCCCTTCCTACTGCAGGTGGCTCACGTCATTTCGTGCATCTTTGTGGTGCTGCTACTTGGCCAGCTGATGTCCTCAGCATCCTTGAGCCCCCCTTGAAGGGGTTCTCCTTGTTCTCCTCAATTTTTCCTCCTGTGTTTTTATTTGTGTAAACAATGTAACAATATGGTATTGTGTTTACCGCCCCATTCTACGCACAAAATGCAGCCTTTGGATAAGACAGTTATGGGGGCATTAAAAAGTTATTATAGTGAAGAAAGCCGACAGTGGCTGTTACATTCCGAAAAGACTGTGAGCAGCTATGATATTACGGAGCTGTTTAGAAAAGCCTACCTACGAATTCAATCCGCTTCACTAGCCGTTAATGGTTTCAAAGCTACAGGGATCTATCCTCGTAACCATAATATTTTTACTGAAGCCAATTTTGTAGACTAAGAGCAGACTAATGAGTAGGAAAACGAACCTCCGGTGGAAGACACACGCGCTTTTAGTCCAAGCCCCCAAAGTTCTTAAAGGCCCCAAAGCCCCCCAAGCCATTTTATAAGTCCTGTTTAGCGATGGCTTGTTTATAAGCGGCTTGTTTAGCGATGATAGAAACGGGAAGGAGTCGATACAATGCATGCCCTGCCTTAAATGGTACCCAGGTAGATTGCTCGGGTGCAGAGTCTACTAATTTTATTTACGATTTTTGTACCACAAATTAAATTCTCTACAAACTCTGTAGTATTCCATATAGAGATCATTGGTAGTCCATATTAGGGTCACTTTTTCCTAATGTGTTCATTTTGTGTTTTTTTACGTTTTTGTTAATTTAGTGAAGTGTAATATGTTTTGTTTTTGTTTTCATAATTAATAAATAATATTTCCATCTATATATTTCCTTATATATATATAGATGGACCCCAATGTACATCAGTTATTCTTTGCTGACGATGGAACCGTCATAAGTGAGGATCCTGCATCCCTGCGAAGAGCACTTGATGTGTGGGTAGACGCTCTGGCGGGAAGTGGCTATCGCATTAGTTCAAAAAAGACAGAGTACTTGTGCTGCCCGTTCTTTGATCCTCTCAGGTCTATTCTAGACATTTATTTGAATGGAACAGTGCTTCCCAAGTGCGAAAAGTTCAAATATCTAGGATCTATGATCAATAGCAAAGCAACTTGTGATGACGACATCAATCATCGCGTAAGCGTAGGGTGGATGAAGTGGGGAGAAAATTCCGCTATCTTCTGTGACAGAAAAATGCCACCTAAGTTGAAAGGAAGGCTCTACACCGCAGTTGTGCGTCCAGCGCTCATACGGTTCAGAATGTTGGACGATGTACAATAGGTTAGATAGATGGGTGCCTTGTGACAAGGAGTCTCTGCTCACTCAGACCAACAGTACGGATCCATTGTGCCCAACGATGTACAATAAGTATGATAGTAAATTAACGGCAGCTGAGATGAAGATGCTTCGCATGACAGCAGGAGTGACAAAACTTGATCGAATAAGAAGTTCGAAGATCCGTGGAAGCTTTCACATCAAGGAAACCGTCGTACAAAAAATAGAGCGCGACTGGCTCAGCTGGTATTGCCACGTTCAAAGAAGAGATCATTTGAACCCTGTTGAAAAGGCAATATCAATGCACGTTCCAAAGACATCGCGATGTAGGAAAGGCAGGCCTATAAACGCCTGGATCAGACAAATGCGACGACATCGGCATTTCATTGGCCTCAGTAACCGAGTGATCCAAAATCGGCAGGCCTGTCGATATTTGCTGAGATCAAATAGGCCAACCCCCCAGGCGGATCAGTAGAAATGCGGTGATGTGGGAGGGTTGTGATCCCTTGTTTTCGGTTCATGGCCTCGCTGATAAAAGGAAGAAGAAGATTTCCATCTATACTTACTTACTTACTTAGATGGCGCTACAGTCCGGGGTGGACCTGGGCCTCAACCAACCAATCTCTCCAGCCAGCACGGTTACGAGCCAGCTGCCTCCAGTTGCGCACGCCAAGTTGGCTGAGGTCCCACTCCACTTTTTGCGCCACCTACCGCGGGTTCGTCCTCTACTGCGCCGTCCGTCCGGGGTGGATTTGAAGACTTTCTTAGCGGGAAGGTTGGGCTCCATCCGCTCTAAATGACCCAGCCATCTTAGTCGCTGTATGTGAACTCTTCTGGCTAAGTCGATGTCCTTGTACAGGCCGTATAGCTCGGCATTGTACCTTCCCCTCCACTCACCGTCTATGCAGACGGGACCAAAGATCGCTCGAAGAACTTTTCTCTCGAAATAACCAAGGGCATCCTCATAGGGTTTTGTCAAAGCCCATGCCTCTGCGCCATACAGCAGGACTGGGATGATTAATGTCTTATAAAGAGTTACCTTAGTAGTTCGAGATAGGGCTTTGCTACTCAATTGCCGTTTAAGCCCATAGAAACAACGATTGGCAAGAGTAATTCTCCGTGCGATCTCCCTGCTGATGTCATTTGCGGAGCTCACCATAGAGCCTAGGTAGACAAAATCCTTTACTACCTCAGAATTATATCTGTCTATTGTGGCGTTCTGTCCAAGACGCCGATGTTGGATGTCCTTTTTTGTAGACAGCATATATTTTGTTTTGCTTTCATTGACCGCTAGACCCATCTTTGCTGCCTCGTTCTCAATACTCGTAAATGCTCCATTGACGGCCCGCTGAGTTCATCCGATTATGTCAATGTCATCGACATAAGCGAGTAGTTGTACAGACTTGAAGAAGATTGTACCTCCGGGGTTGGCTTGTGAGTTTCGTACAATTCTCTCAAGTACTATGTTAAAGAGATCGCATGATAGCGCGTCGCCTTGTCTAAGACCTTTCCTGACATCGAACGGTTCGGTGATGTTCTTACCGACTTTGATGGAGCAGCGAGAGTTCTCCATCGTCATTCTGCACAAACGGACGAGCTTGGCAGGGATGCCAAGACTAGACATGGCTCTGTATAACTCGTCCCTATACACGCTATCAAAGGCAACTTTGAAATCGATGAAAAGGTGGTGCGTATCGATTTTATATTCATGGGTTTTTTCCAAGATCTGCCGTAGTGTGAATATTTGGTCATTGGTGGACTTTTCAGGCCTGAAACCGCACTGATAAGGACCTATCAGGTTGTTGACGATCGGTTTTAGGCGTTCACATAGTACGGCAGACAGGATCTTATATGCGATATTTAGGAGACTTATACCTCTGTAACTGGCGCAGTTCAGAGGGTCTCCTTTCTTCAGGATTGGGCAAACGATGCTGAGGTTCCATTCATCGGGCAAACTTTCGTCCCACCAGATTTTACAGATGAGCTGGTGCATGCTCCTTACCAACTCATCTCCTCCTGCCTTGAAAAGTTCAGCGGCAAGGCCTTCGGCTGCACCAGCTTTGTTGGATTTGAGTTTAGATATCGCTATCCTCACTTCATTCTGATCGGGTTGACGGGAATTTTGACTGCCATCGTCACTGTTGAATGGCTCATTCTGCCTAACAGCGGAATATTGATCATCATCGCCGTTTAACAGTCTTCAGAAGTGCTCCTTCCATATCCTCAGCACCGACTGCGATTCTACTACTATGTTGCCATTTTCGTTGGAAGGGGTTTCGTTGTGGTGGGCGAGAGAAACCCAGTACATCAGAGGCGGCATCTCTGATGGCTTTTTGGCAACGCTGCCATTTCCATCTATATCTATTAAAAATACTGGAAAAAAAACCAATATTTTTTGTGTTCAAGGAGTTTATATTTTGGTTTTCCATAATCGGTGCACTTCCTCTAGCACACTCTTAGCGATGCGATTCTGTGGGCCGGGTTCATCCATCTCATGTACGTTATCCGGTATGTCACTTGTTTCCATATAGGAGACGCGGACATAAGGATCGACTTGCTTACCGTTGCTAGCGGGTTTATAATTGGCTGCCTGGGTCCTCAAACGTTTGGCAGGGGTTTCGTTGTGGTGGGCGAGAGAAACCCAGTACATCAGAGGCGGCATCTCTGATGGCTTTTTGGCAACGCTGCCATTTCCATCTATATCTATTAAAAATACTGGAAAAAAAAACCAATATTTTTTGTGTTCAAGGAGTTTATATTTTGGTTTTCCATAATCGGTGCACTTCCTCTAGCACACTCTTAGCGATGTGATTCTGTGGGCCGGGTTCATCCATCTCATGTACGTTATCCGGTATGTCACTTGTTTCCATATAGGAGACGCGTACATAAGGATCGACTTGCTTACCGTTGCTAGCGGGTTTATAATTGGCTGCCTGGGTCCTCAAACGTTTGGCATTAATCTTGACAGTGCCGCTACTGTCCTGGAGGCTCTCTCGCCTGCGTACATCAGGTGCTCTTTGAAGTTTAGCATGTGGTCCAGCAGAACTCCCAGGTACTTGATGTGTGGACGCGACTCGATGGCAGATCCAGATATGACGCCTGTAGCCATGCCTTCATATTCCTTGTTGTTTGGCTGCAGTTTTCGGACACTTGTTCTAGCGTTTTTGCTACGAAGATTACTGCGATGTCATCAGCATAACCGATGATTTCAACTCCGTTCGACCTTGGCGTTCTTAGTATGTCATCGTATATTGTATTCCACAGGAATTTCCCCTGCCAAGGGGGGTAGTGGAAAAACACTAATGCGCACGAGAAGCAGTCCCGCTCTGTTTCAAGATGTGTGTGACTCCTACTCACTAAAAAGCCACCTTTAACCCCTTTTCAATTTGACACCATCCACTCTAGAACCGCTTTAGCATTACTTCAGAGTGGTGTCGTTTTCTGTCCCCTCTGGGGACCGGCTTTTTCACATTTTCCTTGCCGGTAAAGCTGTCATCAATTTGGTAAACTTACTGAAGGTATATTTACTTCCTCCTCACTCTGTTTCGATCTGAGTGCATTCTCAATGAATAAAGATATTTTATTCCACCATGTCGGTACTGGAGACCATTTTGTTTACGACATTTTCTAGAGAACATGTGCCTATCTCTGACTCCAAGCTATTCCTTTTTGCTGCCCACTTATTACAGGTAAAAAAAGGTGTAATACGCATCATATTCCAAAGAGTCTCCGTATTGCAAGGCTGCGCTCCCTACTTTTCTCATCAGGTGCAAGTACGGGTTGAAGTTCCCATGTCCGATAAGGAACTGGGAAATATAATAATTCACTTCACCGTGCTCCCGCTCCGTCCATGCAGCAATGTCTCTGATCAACCGGTAGGTCTACCTTCCCCTCGTTTCGGCGTCCCATCTGTTCTGCCACTTCGCTTCGAGAGCTGCTTTGCTTCTGTAGCTACTGTTGCCGCGCCTACTTCTGCCTCTTTGTCGCGACCGCACTTCCTTGCTGCTTCTAGGAGATCAATGAGCGTCACTCCTACGACTACTAGTGCTGCTGGCTCTGACACTGTTCGGTATGAACTCGTTATACGAAGGGCGCATATACGTTGCACCGCGGCCACGTATAGGAGGTCGATGTCTCTGTACAGCTCGTATAGTTCGTCATTGAATCTTCTCCTTCAAAATACGTCAACGCAAACGGGACCGAATAGCTTGTATTTTAGAGAGGAAGTTAATAATATTTACTATAAAAAAAAAGAAGTCTTTTCTTCGAAATTCCGCTATATACTACTGTAGGGTCACCCTCTCCTTCCACGATCCACAGCACGTCTAAACTGAAGAGATCTTCGAAGAAGGCGAGACTAGGAGTCCAGCCGCTACGGTCAAGAGCGACGGTCACGCGAAGCATTTGGCAACGAAAAAACTTTTGTATTTCTTTTTTCTCTTTATATAATACTTTATCTATTATTACAGTTTAATTCATTTTCAAATGAAGATTGTATCGACTTCTCATTTTAAGTAAAGTTCCCCCTCCCCGTCGCCTTTTTCTTAGCTTGCTTTTAAGGTAAATTCTTGCTCCGACTAGAGGATTGCGGACGCTTTCTCTTAGGTGCACAAAGCTGATTTGTGTTACTTGAGGGTGGTATCGACTCGTTCCTTATTAACCCTTCAGTAATTAATTCAGAACGAGAGGTCGGAAGATCGGTGGATGTTGATACGCTGCACACTGATGGATTGAAGTGTTTTGAAAGGCTATCAAGTGTCTTGCAGTGTCTTGAAGTATTTCCAAGTGTATTGAAGTGTTTTCAAGTATCTTGAAGTGTCTCCAAGTGTCTTGAAGTGTCTCGAAGTGTCTTCAAGTGTCTTGAAGTGTCTTCCAGTGCCTTTAAGTGTCTTCAAGCGTCTTGAAGTGTCTACAAGTGTCTTAAAGTGTCTTTAAGTGTCTTCAAGTGTCTTGAAGTGTTTTCAAGTGGCTTGAAGTGTCGTTAAATGTATTGAAGTATCTTCAGGTGTCTTCAAGTGTCTTGAAGTGTCGTCAAGTGTCTTGAAGTGTGTTGAGGTGTCTTCAAGTGTCTTGAAGTGTCTTCAAGTGCCTTGAAAACATGATATAGACACAACAAGACTTTTAATATTAATTTAATAATAAATTAATTTAATTTTTTATTTCACTTATATAGCGTAGGTAGGTTAGGTGGCGGTGACGATAGTGGTGGAGATGACGGCGATGATGGCAGCGTCGATCCAACTGAGGCGAAGACTTCTAAGCCAAAAAGAGAACTTGCGCCTTTTTTCTTCTTCTTTTATGTCTTCTTTGACATTAGGTTTCGTTGAGGTGCTGCCAAGATATTATGCGGGGATTGAACGGTGTTGCCATATAGATGATACTGTGGATCCTACATATATGTACAGGGTTTGGATTTCGCTGAAATTCCCCCACATTTCTGAGAATTCTAAGAAAGTACATAAAAGTAGGAAGTTTTAAATACACAACGCCTCACCCACTTATATAAAGCTAGACTAAGCAAAGAGAAATATAGTATCAAACAGCAAAACTCTTGTAATGCGATAGCACGACGTAAATTAGTAAAGGAAGTAGATAGAGTATACGTGTACTGTTAGGTGTAGCGATTTTATTGGGTTTATTGGGACATGGGCCTTGGGTGATGTTTCAAATGCTCAATAACTGAACACAGTGCCACTACACCAGCCACCTTCAGCACTATTCAAATTTCAAATTGATTTAATTCTGAGGGCAACCCAAAAAATTATTGAAGTTTAAAGTAATTAATTACTTTCCCACTTCCTTCGTTTTGTTCAGTTCAACTAAAACATCGGTAGCAATCACCTTACCAAGCCTTGTCTTTTCACTGTGAGTAAATGGTTGATAAAAATGATCTCCCTTTCATGTGGTTTCATGGCTATTTTATTTTTAAACTCAATGGATCTGGCAGACAAAAGAAAGCACGCATCCTTTATTATTTAAAAGACTATTAATACCAAAAAGCACACCTTTCAACCGCATTTAGTAATTTTCCCAGGAAAACTGCCTCACTCATACTTCACAAACAGCACGATGAAAATACTGAATGTGAATCACAAGGACGAATACGATAACGATGACGGCCAAAACGACGACGAGGAAACATCTCCTTTGCATGTCTCCCGTTTATAAGTAATTCCTTAATAATTCCAAGGGAACGTGAATTTTATTTTAATTTTCCAGTACAACTTTCTTCTTAAACTGGTTGTGTTGTCCTGTCGCTCTCTATTCCCTCACAGTGAACAGATACACTCACTGTTTCTTGTACACCATGAACGCACCATGAAAGAGCTCTAATCACGTAGCGATATAATAGAAAAATTCACACAATTCCATGTCATGAACAATGACTGAATGATAACGATGAGAAAAGGAAATCCAGGAAAAACTTAATGCCATCATTCATCCAAGGAATACGAAAGGAGACCGTGTGCAAGCAGAATAGGAAGAAGAAAGTCTTGACCATTATGAAAAGAAAAACTTTAAGGCGGTTTCGGTTCACTTCAACAGGCTATAACTTTGGGGAGAAAATTACCCCATGAGTGGATGGGAAGACCATCAGGCAAAAGTTGAACGATGATGATGACTACTTGCGCAATAACTTCGAAAATAATGATTTAGTGAATGCTTTAAATATTTCAGGTCAATTTGGAAATACGCACGTTATTGATGGAGTGGACGAGTGACAATATTTTAGCTACGTGAAATAGTGCAGAGATGATTAATATGGCGGAGGCAGGGCTGCTTAATTTTTAAACGGAGTTGTGACACTGGCAATATGTTTCATAAATTAATGTTGAATGAACTGTTTTTGTATTAGTACGTATGTATTTTGTCCAAGACGTGTTGAACCATTTTACAATGTTGCGTCAGACAAAAAGGAAAAGTTAATGAGTGGCAATCCAAACTGAATATTATTTCACATAAAAGTAGCAGGAAACGTATAGAAATACTTAACGCGGATTACGTATTAATTCTGATGTAATGTCTCCAGATGGATAAGCTTTAGCAACTCCAAGGCAGACTTCTCTTTGCAATCTGCTAAGTATAAGACAGGAGGGCTTAACCAATACCCAAATACACTCGTACACAAACATGAAAAGGACAAATCTTTTTATCGAAAGAGTCTATCTTCTCTGCCATCTTATTCGTCGTCCATCAGTCGCGGCCAGAATGCTGATTTGGCAAAACGAAGTAGCTGTGGTTGATAGCCAACATATTTTTCCCGACCAATAGTTTGGTATGGTGGGCAAAATCGCATCATCACCTCCTCGCGGTGCCCGCTGGATAGCTATCTGATAGTGAACTAACGATGAGCGTATGCACATATGGCGTGAACTTCAGCATATATGGGTGAACTTCAGCGCGCATATGTTTAACCGGACGAGGCATCTCTTGTTGACCTGATTGGCTGAAATATGCGTCTCAGAAGTCTAGCAAGAGCTCCTCAGAAGGAGGACGTGTGGCGGATTAGTTCTTTCCATGGAATGCACAGTGACGTCTACAGACCAGCGGATACCTTACTGAAGCTACTTCGACATATTTGGAGCTGAGGTCTGTAAGGATTTTCAATACTGCGTCAGGGTATTGAGAGATGGTGGCGGATTAACCCTTAATGGGCCAACGGCAGCGCTCATATCCCCGAAGCGGGTTACTGGCCTTGGTGTATCCGGCCCCTCGTCCTAGGGGTTGCATAAAACGGATCTGGTCCTCCAGGTTGGGGGCTGTGCCGTCGGGTTAACTTCCCTACCACGTAAAAAACCTTCGGTTACGAAGCAACCAACAGCCTCGGATACGGATGAATTTACTGTTGACGACCCAAGCAAACGTAAAAAGGACAACGATCTTCGTGTCTGCACGTGGAATGTTAGGTCCATCTACAAACCACGTGCAGCCGAACAAATTGCGGAGGCCCTAGAGTGTCTCAAAGCAGACATTACCGCCATCCAGGAAGTGCGATGTGATGGGCCGGGAAAAAGAAGTATGAAAAACTGCGACATCTACTACGGCGATTGCTACAGACAAAAAGAACAGCGTCTATTTGGGTGCGGATTTGTCATTGGAGGCAGACTTAGGCAAGAAGTCTTGAGTTTCCGGCATGTGAAGGAGCGCCTTATGCCTATCCGTATCAAGGCTAAATTTGCCAACATTAGCCTAATATGCGTTCACGCCCCTCAAGAGGAGAAGGACGATGCGACAAAGGATGACTTCTACCAGCTCTTGGACAAGACGTATGAGCAATGCCCTAGCCACGACGTTAAAATTATCCTATGCGAGGAAGAGAGGACGTCTTTAGTAGCGTGGTTGGAAAGCACAGCCTGCACGACATCACATCCGATAACGGACTCAGGCTAGTCGACTTTGCGGCGGGGCGAAACTTTGTCGTAGCTAGTGCGCGGTTCCCACGTCTCGATATTCACAAAGGAACATGGATCTCCTTTGATCGAAAAACTGTCAATCAAATCGATCACATTGCGATCGACGCAAGGCACTCTTCCAGTTTTCTGGGTGTCCGGACTTTCCGAGAAGCCAACGTGGACTCGGATCACTACCCAGTTGTAGCCAAGGTATGGATGCGGATATCCACAACGGAGCGAAATCAACGAAGTACTGTGAGGAAATTTGACGTCGGGCTACAATCACAAGAGACCGCCAGAATCTTTGCCGATCGTGTTTCTTCTAATCTTAATCTAAGTCCTATGCCGCCAGTAGCAAATGCGGAAGACCAGTGGCAGCGTTGCCAACAAGCCATCAGAGATGCCGCCTCTGATGTACTGAGTTTCTCTCGGCCACCACAACGAAACCCCTGGTTTGATGAGGAATGCCGGCAAGCACATGCAGCTAAGCAAGAGGCGGACAAAGCGGCGCTGCATAGAAGGACTAGAGCTGCGTACGAGCTTTACGTGAGCAGAAGAAAAGACGAACATCGACTTCTCAGAAAGAAGAAAAAGAAGCATGAGAAGCGCTCGATCGAGGAGATTGAGAGACTTTATTGCAGGAATGATGTTCGAAAATTTTACGGAAGGGTAAAAAGAACATGCCAGGGCTTCAAAGCCAGGACAGAAGCCTGCTGGGACGAAAATGTCAATATAGTAGTAGAATCGCAGTCGGTGCTGAGGATATGGAAGGAACACTTCTGCAGACTGTTAAACGGTGATGATGACCAACGTTCCGCTGTCAGGCAGAATGAGCCATTCAACAGTGACGATGACAGTCAAGATTCCCGTCAACCCGATCAGAATGAAGCGGGATAGCGATATCTAAACTCAAATCCAACAAAGCTGCTGGAGCCGACGGCCTTGCCGCTGAACTTTTCAAGGCAGGAGGAGATGAGTTGGTAAGGAGCATGCACAAGCTCATCTGTAAAATCTGGTGGGACGAAAGTAAGCCCTATCTCGAACTACTAAGGAGACTCTATATAAGACCTTGATCATCCCAGTCCTGCTTTACGACGCTGAAACATGGACTTTATTAAATGAGGATGAAGATATCCTTGGTCGCTTCGAGAGAAAAATTCTTCGTAAGATTTTCGGTCCCGTTTGCGTTGACGGGTTTTGGAGGAGAAGATTCAATCACGAACTATACGAGCTGTGCAGCGACATCGACCTAGTCAAAAAACTGCGTATTGGACGTCTGAGATGGCTAGGATATGTAGAGCGAATGGACACCAACGCTCCGGCCCGCAGAGTTTTCAAATCTAATCCCGAGGGACGACGCAGTAGAGGGAATCATCGCCGTAGGTGGCGCGCACAAGTTCAAGGGGACCTCGACCAACTTGGAGTGTGCAACTGGAGGCAATTAGCTTGTCGCACAGAATTCTCCCGAAAGTTTAATTAAAAAAAAATAAATACACAAAAGCCGGCCGCGCACGCGAAAGTGACAGATAGCCACAGATAATACTAAGAGGATCGGGAAAGTGTAACAATAGCAGCCTGTGGGATGCTGCTCTCCCGGTTACTCAGCTGGGGTGGGTTCACTGTAGTCAGCGAAATCGGGTGTTTACACACGATGTGGAAATGGGCGCCACTAGATCTTTCAAAGGGGGGATCTAGAAACCTTTTAGGGAAATTGAATGGGGTGGGAATCCTGAAATTGTACAAATAGAAAAGAAAACAACGAACGTGCGTTACAAATACTCTATAGTTCGGAGCACGGCCAATTTATTTAATTAAGAAAAGGGTATATATGAACAAGAGAAGTTGAAAATAGCAAACGGAAAAGTACCGAACGGTAAGTAGCCGTTGGGGTGGCCCGCTATCACCGGTCCCGAACACAGTTGTAAAGAGAAACGTTAAAACGGAATTAGGTCGCGTGTCCCGCTTTCACCGGGAAATATGCGGTATGAGACCCTACCGGGATTTATCGCACACAAATCCTACACTAATCGCACCAAGTAAATTCGAAATATTGTTTAAGCAACTTATCTACTTATCTGGCTTTTCCTGAGTGGTAATCTGCTTCCTACTCCTCGCTGTTTCTCCTCGAAATTTTCCTTCTGCTCCTTCCTCGTATTCCTCCTTGAATCCTTTTCGCTTTTGTATCCTTTCCTTTGGTCCCTTCTGGACCTTCCCGCTCAAAAGATATGAATCCACCAACTCGTTCACTGTCTCACAAAAAAAACTCCTCAAACACTAGCGCTTGTTCGCACTCGCTCGTGGTCAACCAAGAAGTGCTGAACTCGCCTCAGCACTTTGCCTAACCGACCGAGAGCCTCTCTCTGAAAATTGGCCTACCGCTTATTCAGCCATTACCAGTTCAAGGACGGCTTTATGTGCAGTACTCCGCTCTTTTGCTGAAGCATGCAACCGTTCCTTGAACGCCGCTATCTAGCAGCTCTTTCCATTTTTCCAATGGCTCTCTCTCTCTGAAATCGCCTCCAACTGGCAGTTCAGGGGGTCGGGTTACGCATTCCCAAGGTTCGCTCTTTACCTTGGTGCCACGTTCACAGCAAGCGCTAGTAACTGAGGGGCTAGTGAACGCAAAATTAAAGATTCAAAAAAATATCGCGAAAAATACAAAAGCGAAGAAATATGAGACGAAGGAGGAAATTTGTCAAACAACGCTTGGCGTTGGACCTAGCAAGAAGAAAAGAGGTTATTGAAAATGTAAATGTGTCAAACAACGCCTTGCGTTGGACACTCCTGAGGAGGAAGAAGCCTGAGTACCCACTCGTATTCCTATTATTTTATTCAGTCCGCGAAAGCTAGCTATCCCGGTGGGATCTCACGCAGATTTGGGGAAAAGGGACTAGCCGATGACGTGCCACCCCGTACAAATGATAAAATATAAACGTCGGGCTCTCGGCCATTGATGAGTTTATGAATTTGGACTGAACCTCCTTCAGTCCGTTGACCGCCGCTCATGGTCGTACAAGTTGTGTTGATTATGTGTATGATGTTTGGGTAACTGTGTGGTGTTCATTATGTATCTTGCTGTGTACTCGTCCTTTATGTGTGGGCTCGCCCTGGTGGTGTGGGCAAGATATTAGGGCAGTCCACCCTCTTCTTCATCGCCGCTCGTCTCACTCGTCGCTCACTTAATTCGCATCGTTGGCGGACGGTCCATCCGCATCAGAGGGTTGCCAACCGACCGTTGGGCTCTGTTTCCCGGAGTACCTGCTTTTGTTGCCCCCTTGAAGCGTGTGGAGAGGTATAAGCACTGAATGGTGGAACCATCCAGGAACGCTTAACGAGACCACTGCTCCAAGAAGACAACGGAATAAAATTGGAAGGCCAAAAATGGTGGACGGGTGAGAATTGGTAGGATGGAGGGGACAAAGGATCTCGTGCGAAATTTGCACGTAACAAGCTAAAGACCGAGCTGAATGGAGAGGCTTGTTGGTTGAGGCCCAGGTTCACCCCGAACTGTAGCGCCACCTAAGTAAGTAAGTAAGAAAGTATGCCCGATGAATGGAACCTCAGCATCGTTTGCCCAATCCTGAAGCAAGGAGACCCTCTGAACTGCACCAACTACAGAGGTATAAATCTCCTAAATATCGCATATAAGATCCTGTCTGCCGTACTATGTGAAGGCCTAAAACCGATCGTCGACAACCTACTAGGTCCTTATCAGTGCGGTTTCAGGCCGGGAAAGTCCACCATTGACCAAATATTTACACTACGGCACACCTTTTCATCGTTTTTAAAGTTGCCTATGATAGCGTGTATAGAGACGAGTTATACAGAACCATGTCTAGTCTTGGCATCCATGCCAAGCTCGTCCGTTTGTGCAGAATGACGATGGAGAACTCTCGCTGCTCCATCAAAGTCGGTAAGAACATCACCGAACCGTTCGATGTCAGGAAAGGTCTTAGACAAGGCGACGCGCTATCATGCGATCTCTTTAACATAGTACTTGAGAGAATTGTACGAAACTCACAAGCCAACCCCGGAGGTACAATCTTCTTCAAGTCTGTACAACTACTCGCTTATGCCGATGACATCGACATTATCGGAAAAACTCAGCGGGCCGTCAATGGGGCATTTACGAGTATTGAGACCGAGACAGCAAAGATGGGTCTAGCGGTCAATGAAAGCAACAGAAAATATATGCTGTCTACAAAAAAGTACACCCAACTTCGGCGTCTTGGACAGAACGCCACAATGGACAGATACAATTTTGAGGTAGTAAAGGATTTCGTCTACTTAGGCTATATGGTGAACTCCGCAAAT
Source organism: Brachypalpus laphriformis (assembly GCA_945910035.1). NCBI lineage: Eukaryota > Metazoa > Arthropoda > Insecta > Diptera > Syrphidae > Brachypalpus > Brachypalpus laphriformis. The sequence goes on along the minus strand of OX246754.1, from coordinate 192,695,159 downwards.
GACATCAGCAGGGAGATCGCACGGAGAATTACTCTTGCCAATCGTTGTTTCTATGGGCTTAAACGGCAATTGAGTAGCAAAGCCCTATCTCGAACTACTAAGGTAACTCTTTATAAGACATTAATCTTCCCCGTCCTACTGTATAGCGCATAGGCATGGGCTATGACAAAACCGGATGAGGATGCCCTTGATTATTTCGAGAGAAAAGTTCTTCGAGCGATCTTTGGTCCCGTCTGCATAGACGGTGAGTGGAGGAGAAGGTACAATGCCGAACTTTACGGCATGAACAAGGACATCGACTTAGCCAGAAGAGTTCACATACAGCGACTAAGATGACTGGGTTATTAAGAGCGGATGGAGTCCAACGTTCCCGCTAAGAAAGTCTTCGAATCCACCCCGGATGGACGGCGCAGTAGAGGACAACCTCGCGGTAGGTGGCGCAAACAAGTGGAGTGGGACCTCAACCAACTTGGCGTGCACAACTGGAGGCTGCTGGCTGGAGAGGTTTGTTGGTTGAGACCCAGGTCCACCCCGGACTGTAGCGCCATCTAAGTAAGTAATAGTTTGGTATTAGGGGTTGCCATAGACGGATCGATGGGCGAAAAGCAATCAAGGCTCGGATTGCATCGGCTTAGAGAGTGCTGAGCTATTATAGAAGCACAATATCGCGTGAAAAAGAAGGAAGTGCAGCGTAGCTCAAAACGGGACAAATGTAGAAATGAAATGAAGCAGCACCAAGCAAGTCTGACAGTATGATTGAATACAGCATCAACAAGGAGCCTGATTTCGGATCAGGATCAACTCACTAGATGAAGAGATCATTTGCTACAGTTCTGAACCACTAAGACGAAAGTGATATGATCTCGAGCTCTAATGAGTCTTCCAAAGCATCAAATTCCTAATTCGCACCGGTAAAACCGAAATAACAGCAGCAATCAAGTCTCTCAAGAAAAACAAAGCGGTACGTATTGACGGCATCCCTGCCGAACTATTCCAAGCGGCGCTAAACACATCGGCTCACCTACTACATCCGCTCGGACGGAGAGCGCGGGAAAATGAACAATTTTGCCAGGAGTGGAAGAGAGGGATGATCGTCAAGCTTCCGAAAAGGGGAAATCTGATGGATTGTGGAAACTGGAGAGGTATGTACTCGTATATGCATTCTACCGGCCGTAGTCAAGATAATTGCTAGAAATATATTAGGACGCGTTAGCCAACATTTAGATTTAATTCTCGGCGTCGTGCTGGATCCCTCTGCATCGACCACATAAACACCTTACGGATCATAATAGAGCAATGCGTCGAGTATAGCTTCCGCTACATCTACTGTTTATCGACTTCGAGGAGGCTTTCGACAGCTTGAATCGAGATGCTATCTGGTTGGCCTTGCGCAGGAGAGACATCCCATAAAAACTGAGTGTCATATCTTACACAATGGTAAGGTGTCGGAGAATTTAGAAGTCCAAAGTGGAGTATGTCAGGAGGGCATACTGTTCTCGCAATCATTCTTGATGGTCATCAGCGATGTACTCCGTACAGCATTGGTGGAAAGTAACAATGCTTACAACTTACGAATACCTTAAACACCTCAACTACACTGACGACGTTTGCTTACTTTCATATCGGATAATGGACATCTGATGGTCGAAAATCTAGAAGCTGAGGCAAACAAAGTGGATCTTAAAATAACCATAGCCAAACGAAAGGGCATTGCCAAACAGGTAGTCGGGGAAGTAAACAATCCTCTAGGTATGCTTAGGAAGTGCGGTCTCGGCTGATAACACTACTAGATTGTGTGCAGCATTATCGTGCATAGTGAGATGCCGTAGGCAAACGTTGTGCAGGACAGTCAAGAAGCAATCAAGCGTTGCAGAGCTCCGAACAAAATCCCGCGCAGGCGTTGTTGACGTCCTCCGCCTCTCGAAACTATGAATGTCGAGCATTGCATAACCTAATGGCTCTGCAATATACTCGGCAATAAAAACATTAACTCTACTATCGGAAATAATTCAATAAGAAAATCGGTTACCAGGGGGTATCCCCAGGGAAGCATTATATCACACCTCCTCTGGATTCTAGTCATCGACGGGATACTTAAAGAACTAAGCAGCAGTTTTTTTTAGTCCAGGGCACATTCCTAGGCACATTAAGTGAAATTATAGGATCAGCTCTTAATAGTCTCGAAAAACATACGAAATATGTTGGCCTTGGTACAAAGAACAGCCTGCATTGCCATCACGAGTGCTCTAAGCACAACGCCTACGGCTGCACTCGAATCATTTACTACTAGACCTACAAATCAAATTTCAAGCGGGCAATAGTGCGCTTCGCCTTACTAACGTAAGTATCTTCAAAGGTAGCGATGTGGGGCATAGCTCCATCCTTAGGGAATCATTTCCCGATATCCCCGATGAATCGGACTATATTCTTGGTACATTAGATCGCATCACACTATACAAGGTAATATATCCAGTAAGGGGAAAGATAACAAAGGAAGACAGTCTCTGTCCACAGCGAGATTACAATATACATAGATGGTTCTAAGACCATAGAGGGCACAGGGTCAGGTATATACTCGAGATATATTAACCCACAGCTGACCATGTGTGTGTTCCAAGTAGAGGTTCTAGCTGTACTTAAAGCTGCGGAATTACTTGAGATGAGATCAATATCCAACAAGAATATCGCAATCTTCATTGACAGTCAGGCTGCGCTAAAGGCGCTAGAATCTTGTGTCACTAAATCTGAGATCGTCAGGAATTGCCGCACAATACTTAAGGCATCATGTTCGCAGAACCGTGTCAGATTATGTTGGGTACCTGGACACTCTGATATAGAAGGCAACGAAAAGGCCGATGAGCTGGCCAAAAGAGGAGCAGAGCTCCTGCACATGGACATAATTAGTAGCATTAAACCACCAAGGTGTGTGGCTAGGGGAATTATTCGCGATAGAATCATCAACATAGCTAATTTCCTCTTAAGATGGCCCAACTTAAATGGTCATAAAGTGTCCAAGACCTTGCGGCCAGTGGTAGACCGCATTAAATCTGGGGAAATCATGAATCTGGAAAAATCAGCGCTAAGAACAGCGATAGGAATACTCTCTGGCCATTGTCTTCTAAGGAAGAATGCCATGAGACTAGGTTTAACAAATACGGATGTTTGTAGGTACTGCAATGACCTAAAGGCCTTAGAGAATATATCACATATAGCATGTGAATGCCAAGGCATTGCCAGGACAAGGCTAAAGTACTTTGGAAGATACTTCTTTGACAACCTAGAAGTTGTGGCGTCCCTGAACCACAAATCCTGTGGGGAAATTTGTGTTCGGGACAATTGGTTTAGGTCTTTTTGCCGTGAAGGTTTCCTAGGGATCGCGATGGGCCTACCTTATAGCTTAGTGTCTTATGACAATCTCACAACCCTACTCAACCTTACCTAACCTAACCATGCCTCTCGAGAGGTGAAAGGATTTAAGTATGTATAGTAGTTACCACTAAACTCTCAGAATTTGCGATACTATAAACAGAAATCGTGCTGTAGAAAAATCGACAGGAATGATACTATTAAATACCGAGAGTTCATTTGACACCATTTAGCACAATGGCATTTTATTCAAAACGCTTACTTTTATTTCCCAATACTTACTTACTCAGGTGGCGCTACAGTCCGGGGTGGACCTGAGCCTCAACCAACAAACCTCTCCAGCCAGCACGGTTACGAGCCAGCTGTCTCCAGTTGCGCACGCCAAGTTGGTTGAGGTCCCCCTCCACTTGTTTGCGCCACCTACTACGGGGTCGTCCTCTACTACGCCGTCCATCCGGGGTGGATTCGAAGACTTTCTTAGCGGGAAAGTTGAGCTCCATCCGCTCTAAATAACCCAGTCATCTTAGTCGCTGTATGTGAACAATTCTGGATAAGTCGATGTCCTTATATAGGCCGTATAGTTCGGCATTGTACCGTCTCCTCCACTCACCGTCTATGCAGACGGGACCAAAGATCGCTCGAAGAACTTTTTTCTCAAAATAACCAATGGCATCCTCATCCTTTACTACCTCAAAAATATATATCTGTCTATTGTGGAGTTCTGTCTAAGATGCCGATGTTGGGTGTCCTTTTTTGTCAAAGCCGATGCCTCTGCGACATACAACAGGACTGGGATGATGAGTGTCTTATAAAGAGTTACCTTAGTAGTTCGAGATAGGTCTTTGTTCAACTCAATTTCCTGCCTTCTTAGCCCATAAACAGAGCGATTGGCAAGAGTTATTCTTCGTTTGATCTTAACACTGGTACCATTTGCGCAGTTCACCATAGAATCTAGATAGACAAAGTGTTTTAAGTACTACCAACATTTTTAGCCTGTATATTGTGGCATTCTGTCCGAGATATCGATGTTTGTATGTGATTATCCGATGTGGATGTGATTATCCTTTTTGTCGACAGCATATATTTTCTGTTGCTTTCATTGACCGCTAAACCCATCTTTGCTGCCTCAGCCTCAGTACTAGCGAAAGCCCCACTGTCGGCCCGCTGAGTTCTTTCGGCTATGTCAATGTCATCCACGTAAGCGAATAGTTGTTGGCTTGCGAATTTCGTACAATTGTTTCAAGTGTTATGTTAAAGAGATCACATGATAGCACGTCACCTTGTCTAAGACCTTTGATGATATCGAACGGTTCGGAGCAGCGAGAGTTCTCCATCGCCGTCCTGCACAGTCTGCCGTCTTGCCAGAGAATCGGAGACTAGGCATGTCTCTATACACGCTATCAACTTTGAAATCGATGAAGAGGTAGTGCGTATCAATTTCATATTCATGAGTTTTATCCAAGATCTGCCGTAGTGTGAATATTTGGCAAAAGATGTGGTTTCTAGGCCTGAAACCGCACTCATAATGACCTATCAGGTTGTTGACGATCGGGTTTAGGCGATCGTACAACACGGCAGACAGGATGTTATATGTGATGTTGAAAAGACTTATGCCTCTGTAGTTGCTGCATTTGAGGGTGTCTCCTTGCTTGCAGGCATTCTTCATCAAACCGGGGATTTCGTTATGATGGCCGAGAGAAACCCAGTACATCAGAGGCGCCATCCCTGTTGGCTTGTTGGCAACGTTGCCACTTGTCTTCAGCGCAGAATCGCTGTTTTTTTTTTCGACTAATAAGGCAATTCACAGCCCTTCAGGCACTGAGAATATGCAACTGTGTCAAACAAAATCGGTCACATGGGAAATCTACTGGCATGGTCTTATTAGACATTGAAAAGGCATTTGACTCTGTTTGGCATGAAGGCCTAATATATAAAATGATAGGTCTAAACTTTCCTTCTTATATCTGTAAAGTAGTCCAAAGTTTCATGTCCAGTCGTCGTTTCAAAGTCCATGTTAATAGTAGTGTTTCTGACTTGGTATATTTTCGATCGGGTGTTCCACAAGGCTCAGTTCTTGCCCCAATCCTGTATAACATTTATACATCTGACATCCCAAAGTTACCCCACTGTGATATAGCCATTTTTGCAGATGACACCGCAATATTTTCATCTCATGAACTCGCTCTCAATATTGAGAGGAATCTTCAAAATGGAATGGAAATATTAATAAAATACTATCACAAATGGAAAATCAAGCTGAACGAAGGGAAAACACAAGCAATTTTTTTCACCCGAAAAAGAAAATCTTGCTGTCTTCCCAGCAGCCAGCTTCAGCTTAATGGAAGTAGCATAAATTGGGAATCCTCCGTTAGATATCTTGGTATTTATCTAGATACCAAGTTGACATTTAAGGACCATATCGTCAAAACTTTAAAGAAAATCGGAATAGCAATAAAGATGTTGTACCCTTTCATTAACAGAAAATCACTTCTTCCCACTGACAACAAAATTACACTGCACAAGGTAATTTTTCAGGCAATTCTGCTATATGGGTGCCAGGTATGGGGCGACTCGGCAGCGTTGCATATAAAGAAATTGCAAGTGTCACAAAACAAGCTTTTAAAAATGATGCTAGACTTACCTTGGCACCACGCAACTCACCAAAGAGCGAATGTTGAATTGATAGCCAATAGAATCCGTAAACTCAATAACATGTTTAAAACAAGATGCAGTTTTGCTGACAATCCGCTAGTGAATGCATTGAATACTTAAGATTGTTAAAATGTAAATGCACTTACTCCTTTATATCTATTTATTTATGTACTTTATATTAAATTCTTTACATTTTTTTGTTACTTATTTATTGATTTATCTGTGTATATATATGTACACATGTACGAGTATCTTTGTTTTTCCTAAATTTGTTTTTTTCAGTAATTATTTTGTTCATCATTTATTTATGTAATTTATTTATATATATTTATTTATTCATTTATTTATTTATTTATTTATTTACTTATTTATTTATCCATTTAGTTATTTATTTATGCTATTTATTTATTTATTTATTAATATTATTTATTATCTATTTATTTATTTATTTATTTATTTATTTATTTATTTATTTATTTATTTATTTATTTACTCTTATTTGAGTACTTATTTGTTTCTTGTTTTTTGTTTATTATTTATTTAAATATATATTTATTTAATTATACTTGTTCAAGTATTTGCTTATGACTTATTTGTTTATTATTTATTTATATATAAATTTATTTATTTATTTTTGTTTTATTTGTCTACTAATTTTACTTACTTTATTAATTTTGTTTTTTCGTATTTTCCTTCAAGTTTGCCACATTTTTCCTATATACGCTCTTAATAAATATAAATAATGTTTCAGTTGAAAGATAATATCCCAATTATCAAAACTCTGTAAAATGTGCAATAACACAAATTCTATAACTAAATTTATATACGAAATAAAAATCTATCTATCTATCTATAAGGCAATTCAACAATAAAACCCTATCCCGAACAACTAAGGAGACCCTATATATGACCTTGTTCATCACAATCATACTTTACGGCGCTGAAACATGGAGTATATTGAAGGCAGATGGGGATGTCCTTGGTCGCTCCGACAGAAAAATTGATCGCAAGATATTCGGTTCCGTTCGCGTTGACGGGCTTTAGAGGAAAAGATTCAAAGTCGAACTGTACGAGCTATTACAGGGACATCGACCTAGGCGAAAAACTGCGCATGGGGACAAATGAAATGGCTAAGACATGTAGAGCGAATGGACACCAACGCTCCGGGACACGGAGTCTTTGAATCAAACCGAAATGGACGACGCAGTTGAGGGCCTCTATGCAGTAGGTGGCACTCACTAGGTCTGGCCAGACCTTATCCGTTTTCGGAACCATTTTTTCCTGATTAGTTGTGTAGGTATCTTTACCAAATTTCCTGACTTTGTCAGCATACATATTTTTAATGTTTAACTGTAGACAAACAATTTTTAGATGTAAGTGGGTGCGAAAAAGAAAAGTTTTTGTACAACACCTTATTGCATGTTGTTACTTATGTTTATGACGTATGCAGGTCATCGGGCCATTTGAGCATTCATTTCGCATTTGATTGTAAATCGTTTATTGCTTGCATCTACTAGATAGTTAGCTCTTTAGTGAATTTCTAGATAATTGTTTTTCTTCAGTTTTGGATATATGTAATAGGGAAATGATTATTACTTTTTGATTCAGTAAACATTACTTTAACGTCAAGCAAATTGCCGACAAATTGAGAACAACATACTTGTGGTACGAAAGGAAATTATTACGGCTGACGAAATAAACGCATTCAACTGGATACCATCGCATAGAAATTCTGTATGCAGTTAAAGGAAATGGATATAAGAGAGCTGTACAGTTGGACGAGAAAGTGATAATTGAACTAACAACAAAGTACAGAGCCAGCAGGAGGACTGTTGACAATTTCTTTACAAGTTTTGAAGGTGTGAAAAAAGTTCGGGGATCTGGACTGGTTTTTGTTGAAACTATTCGACGAAACTAGTCGCCTTACACAATCCACTACACTATCTATTCAGTTACATAAATGCCATAAATGTGTAAATCAGGAAAATGCTTTGTAATATGTATCACTATTATGTAGAAAAACACTTTAATTTAAAAAGAAAAATAATAACATGTCCAAAATAACATACAAAATGTATGAAGGTCCAGTCAGACCTATTCCATTGATGGGAAGGTTTTAACACTTCCATTGACAGAAAAGTTAAGTATGTAAGTAACGAGAAAACCCCTCATTTGACAAAAAAAAATTAAAATTTAAGTTGCAACATTTTGCGTGGCAGCATATTAATTAAAACTTAATTATAGTTAATTATAATAATTAGTTAAATAAAATAATCACGAATCGGATTAATTAATAAAATATGTATGTACTTGTAGTGTATAAATAAATGAATAAATAAACGAATTTTCGATTTCCATTGGAGATCAACTTAACAGTGGCTCTGCTATTTAAATCGGAGATGGAGCAATGCCAGGGGAGGTTCAGCATCATTTTTAAGAATTTATGTTGCTGGATTTGTAATTTTTTTTATATGGAAATCAGCACATTTGACAACCATGTAGTAAACCTGCCTGAAATATAATTTTGGGCATCACTATTTTAAACTCATTTGGCAATTAAAAATTCCTATTTATGAGGGATATAGCATCTCGATAGCAATACTTATTTTATGTAATCCCCTTCAAGTGTGTTCCTTGAATATTCATTTCTTTCATCGAGATGCGTCTAATACTTAACAAAAGTCTCCCAATTTATCTGATGGCGATTTAATATTATAAACTGGTTAGACGATAAGGAGCAAGGATTTATTTTTCTTGTAAAAAAATAGCTTTAATCTTTTCTGCATTTACTTTTTTACGTACGATCAACAGAAGTTTTAGTAAAAGCCATTTTTTGTCAGACATAAATGGTCAAAAAAAAAGTATTGGTACCTACTGAATTAGTCTTAAAACAAAACAGTTTGTGGAATGTTTATAGTAATTGTTCGAAGTGCCTTCCTTCCATTTGAATACATTTTCGGGCGCTTTTAAGCATTTCGGATGGCAGATTAACGAGCAGCAAACTTCTTCTCATCTCTTCTGAAACGGCACTAATTTTTCTTGGAACTCTTCCAGACTCGACATTTTTCTAAAATAAACTTTTCTTTCATAGCACCCCAGAAGAAGAAATCCATGGGTGTTAGATCTGGAGATCTGCATTGCGATTGATCGGGAAACTACTGACTGCCCAAAACTTGGCTTGGGCCAGTAGCGCAACAATCAAGTTCGTGATGAAGTGCTTACTTTACCTCCTAGTGGTGGTCCCCGGGCAACTATACGTATAAACCCCTATACGTATAGGCCAAAATTGTAAGTGCGGGTTGTCTAGGGCCTTGATTCTAGGCTAGGTAACGTGGGCCAGCAACCTGCGTTACTGAAACCAGCTCGCTACTGAAACCGACACTATGCCTCGGATAAGGACTGATCACATGTTGACGACTTTTGGCTATTGTACCCGGACAAAGATAGGTTTCTGGAATGTAAAGACGCTCCTCGACTCGGGAAGAGAAGGTCCTTACAATGCCAGATTCCTCCAACTGGAAAAGGAATTCATGCGATATAAACTGGACATTTTGGGGGTAAGTGAAGTAAGATGGTTAGAAGCGGGCGAGTACCAGTCTCCAACGCGTAACACTGTACTACTCTATTCTGGAAGACCATCCGGAAGTCCGCGGGAATATGGAGTCGGACTAATGCTAACAACAACAGCACGCAGGAGCCTAAATTCCTGGCAGCCTCATGGTAAGAGGATTATGACGGCCAGATTCCCGACTAGAGTACGACGCTTCACTATCATACAGTGTTACGCCCCAACGAATAGTTCATCTGAGGACGAAAAGGAGAGCTTCTACAATCTCTTAAGCGCCGTCTTCAACACAACACCAAATGGAGACATTGTCATAGTGATGGGGGATTTGAATGCCAAAGTAGGCAGCGACAACGAAGGGCTCAAGCATGTAATCGGGAAGCATGGACTAGGCAACCGCAATGACAACGGCGAAAGGTTTGTGGATTTCTGCAATGCCAACCGCCTTGTGATAGGTGGCACCATGTTTGAGCACAAGACCTGCCACAAAGTCAGCTGGGCTTCCAATGACAGGCAAGCAACCTCCAACCAAATTGACCATTTTGCTATCAGCCGCCGCTTTAGAAGCAGTCTCCTGGACGTCCGAAACAGACGAGGGGCAGATGTGGGGATAGTACGTGATCACCATCTTATGATAGCTACTCTCCAACTACGCACTGCTGCAGTTCGAAGATCCCACGACAACACAAGAATGCCCAGGTTCAACATCGATAGACTTAGTGATCCCTCAGTGCGCCAACAATTAAGGGAGCACTTTTCGCAAGTTGTGGAAGCAATCAGCAGCTCAATGCCCGCAACCATCCAAGACCATTGGTGTGCTGTGAAAAATGTTTTTACATCTGGTGCTGAAAGAATTGTCGGTCGATCGCAGGGAAGACATAGGGCGTGGCTTTCCGAGGACACCTGGAGACGGATTGACGAACGAAAACAGCTAAAAGCTCGCGTTGCAGCTACCCCAGCAGCAGGGAGAAGCGAGCTAGAGTCCCTATATCGCATGAAGATGAGAGAAGTTCAGCGTAGCGTACGACGTGACAAGCGCAACTACATCAACGCGCTGGCTACAGAAGCAGAAGAAGCTGCACGGAGGTGCGACAGCAGGACTGTCTACAGAATCACGAAAGAGCTGACAGGTGGTCGCAGCTCCAGCCAATACCTAGTGAAAAGCCTAGACGGCTCCTTGCTCATTTCGGATGAGGACCAGCTCAAGAGATGGAAAGAGCATTTTGCTACGGTTTTGAACCGTGTATTCGCTAGCGATATGCTCCCAAATCAGACTGAGATGCCCGAGGTGAGAAGTTCCCGAATACGCACCACGACTCCCAGTAAAGATGAGATCATTCAAAACCAACAAGGCGGTAGGACTTGACGGTATTCCAGCAGAGCTCTTACGAGCAACGCCAACAACATCGGCTCAGCTTCTGCTTCCACTTATAGATAGAGCTTGGGAAGCTGAGAGCTTTCCTAACGAGTGGAAAAAGGGAATGATCGTCAAGCTTCCTAAGAAAGGAAATTTAATGGAGTGCGGAAACTGGAGGGGTATCTGCGTGCTGCCTGCTGTAGCTAAGATAATAGCTAAAATCATCCTGGAGCGAATCAAACAACATCTCGAAGACACACTCGATGCCGAACAAGCAGGTTTCCGCTCTGGATCCTCCTGTGCCGACCACATCAACACCCTGCGGATTATCATCGAACAGTGTGTTGAATATCGATCGCCACTGCACCTGCTGTTCATCGATTTTGAGAAGGCGTTCGATAGTGTCAACAGGGAGTTTATTTGGCGTGCCTTACGCAGGAGAGGCATTCCCGATAAACTAATTGCTATTATCAAAGCTACATATGAAAGCTCCAAATGTCACGTTCTGCACAGGGGAAGGTTGTCTGAGGAATTTGAGATCCAAAGTGGGGTAAGACAAGGCTGTATCCTTTCACCAATATTGTCGACGGGAAACGGAGGAATTCGATGGACTCTTACATCTCAACTGAAGCATCTTGACTACGCAGACGATGTATGCTTACTCTCCCACAGAATTATGGACCTCCACCAAATGACAGCAGATGTGGAGAGGGAGGCAGGTGTCGTCGGGCTGAAAATTAATACGACAAAAACTAAAATCATCAGCCTTGGAACTAACTCATCGGCTCAAATATGCATTGCTGGACAACCGGTAGAGAGAGTAGAGGATTTCCAGTATCTTGGGAGTATTGTCTCGACCGATGGTGGAACCGAACTGGATATAGCCAACAGGATCGCCAAAGCAAAGTCCGCGTTCGGGATGTTGTCCAAAATATGGCGAAGCAATGCAATCAGTTTGAGCACCAAAATAAGACTGTTCCGCCCCAACGTTGAATCCGTGCTGCTATATGGTTGCAGCACGTGGATTGTGACCACTACTATCACCAGAAAGCTGCAAACGTTCGTTAATAGGTGTCTGCGCAATATCTTAAGGATTTTCTGGCCCAATCGTATCTCTAACGAACACCTTTACGAGAGAACGGGTCAGGAACCAATAGGCACAACTATCCAACGGCGGAAGTGGCAGTGGATTGGTCACACGTTCCGAAAGGGTGACAGCTCCATAGCGAACCATGCTATGCAATGGAACCCTCTAACTCAGGATGGCAGAAGACCTGGCGGTCCGCGGAAAACATGGCGCAGAACAGTCGAGAAGGAGGCACGGCAGTTAGGGAAAAGTTGGGGAGAACTCAGACACATTGCCAGAAACCGTACACGATGGCGGGTAGGCGTAGTAGAGGCCCTAGGACCCACAAGGGGATACAGGACATAAGTAAGTAAGTAAGATCTGGGTGGCCAAGGGTTGGGGCCAAATCGACCAATCCACTGTTAAAAGTGTGGTTGAGGAACTAAGCTACTCCGCTGCTACTGTGACAAGGTCCTCCATCTTGTTGAAAGAACATCGCCCTTCTCTAAACAAGGGGGACATCTTCAAGGAGCTCCTACAATCGTTCTCCAAGAAATTCCAGGTAGTAATGGGAATTAACTCTTTGTGGAAGAACGTGCGGGCCTACTAAAGTTTTTCCTATTAATGCAGCCCAAACATTTACGCTAAACCTCCTTTAAAATAACCAACACATTTTGAAGAAGTTGTCCACAATAATTAAATTCTTACCTTTGAAAGGATGTTGTGCGTATTAAATGGGGATTGGAGTCTGACCAATGGTGCAAATTATCTTGTGAATTGCGATTCGTCAGTCCACAGAATGTTATTGAGGAAGTGCCCGTTTTCTGCTTGTTTGCGCAGTAGCCATTGGCAAAATTCCACTCTTCTTTGTGCATCTCCTGGTAATAAATTCTCCACCGGTGTTAAATGGAAAGGGTGTAATCTATAACTCTGCAGAAATCTGTGAATCCTGGTTCTGGGAAGTTCCAACTGCACAGCTAGTCTGCGGACACTGACTGAAGGCTGAACTTCGACAGCACGCAAAATCCCACTCTCAACTTCTGCCGCCGCTGCATCTGAATGTCGTTCCCTTTTATTTGGTGCAGCTGACCTAGTATCAATAAGGCGCTGATACGCATCAGCGAACATCCGACTACATGGTGTTCTGCGATTTGGGTATCGTCGTTGGTACTCCAATCTTGCCAATGAAGCGTTTCCATTGCAGAACTCGTATACAAACACTATTTCCGCGTATTCACGTTTTGAATACATTTTGTGGGGATCGGCTGTTACCTTACAGAGCAAAATGTCGATTGTAAATCAGTTGAAACAAAATTACGTTACATTTGCAAATCTGTGATAATTCTTTGTTACGCTTTTTTTTCCTATTCGACAATTAACTGTTAACTGCATTGCTCATAAGTACGTTAGTTTATTATTCTCACTTAATTTTGTTTGACAAAAAATGGCTTTTACTACAACTTCTGTTGATAGTACGTAAAAAAGTTGCTTAACTTCATTTTAAGGAAATTTTTTAAGGAGAAAAATTTCATAAAAAAAAAAAAAATATTAAGTAAACATTTTGAGAAAAATGCATTTTAAGTGAAAAATCGGAACAACAAATTTTCATTATTTTGAGTTTAAGGAGCCATAACTTTTTTGCAGCTGCACAGCTGTACCCAATGTGCTTGAAACTTGTATGCGCTACTAAATTGTCTTTCCAAAATGTATAAAACTATTTTTGGCGGTGGAACTTTAGGTATCTCCTCTTAAAGGATTATAAGGCTTAACTCTAGCTTAACCCTGTACACGTATACGGCCTGATATCGACTTAACCAGAAGAGTTCAGATACAGCGACTTAGATGAAGGGGTCATGTAAAGCCGATGGAGCTCAACATTCCAGCTCGGATGGATGACGCAATAGAGGGCGACCTCGCGGTAGGTGGCGCAAACGAGTGGCGTGGGACGTCGACCAACTTGGCGTGCGTAACTGGAGGCAGCTGATTCGTAAATGGTTAAGCCATTTTTCAGTAAGAGGTGTCTGTAGTGAAAAAATGTGTTTTAACGGACATAAAAGGATACATAAACGTGCTCAGAAGGCAAACAAAATTTTGAATTATAAAATTTATTTCCGATTGATTGATATATAATAACCTTGGGGTTTCGTTAGCCTACTTTTTTAAGCAGCCATTCACAAAATATGGCGTCTTAAACACATGCATAAAGTGATAAAGAGGTATTTATCTACAATATATAAATAAATAAAAGGTAATGTTTGTATGTGTGTGCCCTATATACTAAAAAATTACGTTTTTACAGTGCTTTTTGAAGATTCGATTTATTTACATTTCGACAGCTGTTGCTATATACTCGTATATAAAAGGAGTTTTTAAGCTGTTTTATTGTTGTTTCATTAGTGCCAGGAGTGTTTAGACTGTTTGTTGTTTCACCGTTGTTACATAACAATGCCACCAAAACGACACAATATTAAGTTAGAAGAAATAGCGCAATGAAATGCATTTTATTTATACAGATATATACACAAATCTAGCAAGAGCGAAGCATTGCTGGGTACGCTGGTAAAAAATATATAATAATGTATTTTTCCTTTTAATGTATGCCAAAAATCAACTATTGATGAAATTGTAAATTGTAATTTTTAGGACATTGATGAAGAATAAAACAACAATAATTAAGTATTAAAAAAATGGTGAGCCCGAACATTTTTTAAAAGTACCAGGCTTAGATAGGGGTGAGCAGATAAGAACGATAGGAAAAAAAAATTAAATAAAACAACAACGGTGTGAGATTTAAAATTGATTCTGGCTTTATTTTGAAGCCACATTCATGCCATTATGTGTAGAATAGCACATCATTTCGCTGGCAGTGCTTCAAGCGGTCGGTCCATTTTTAAATGACTCGGTCTAATACGTACTACGTTATTCTTGCAACAGCGTCTCGAATGCTGGCCTCGAGCTCGCCCAAAGTGGTTGGCTTGTTAGCGTACTAAGGACTTGACATAGCCCCAGAGAAAATAATCGAGTGGTGTCAAGTCACATGATCGCGGCGGCCAATTGATGAACGCTCGCCGTGAGATGACCCAGTCGCCCAATTTGAGCATTTCGTCGCTTGCATGGTCGTTCGGCTTCAATTCTTGTGACAGCACAATCTTGTATGGATGAAGGCCCAAATCCAACTTTAAAATAAGCCGGTTTACTCTCTGGCGATGCCCAATTCAGCTGATCGGCGCCAAATCGACATTTCTGGGTCTTCTTCGATACTAGCCGCTACGACGCCTATATTTACTTCATTTCGCACCAATCTCTATCTGGTTGGTAGCTTAAGGTCCAAAAGAGTGTACTCACGTGCAAACGTTTCCACAGTCGACAGTCGCACTTTTCCACAGTGGCCTGCACACTGAAGCCATGATGACGACCGACCATTAGACTATGTTTTGAGATACCACTCATACCTCGAATGATCATTCGATTATACAGATCACTAGAGTAATAATGTCTATATTCTTTAAATCGTACCATTATGCCCATCACTAGTCCTGACAGACCACTGCGCTTACGCAAAGCATCTTAATGTGCTGGGCTTAAGTGGCACCAACGATACTTCTGAACATTTAAGCTTCGATTGTCCTGCCTTTGCTCGTATCAGGTGGCAGATCTTCAATGCTGATTTAGTAAGTGTTGGTACTATAAGCTCATCGTCACTGAATTGCTTGCTTGGCTTTTTTAGAAAAAACAGGAAAACTCCAATAAAATTAGTAAATCAGGGTTTTGTTCTCTGATAATACAGTTGCGTCTGAGTGCTCCAGTTGAGCGTTTCCTATCCCGACAAAAAGAAAAAAAAAAATTCTCATATAATTAAGATCTGTCCTGAGGACACGGACGCCGATGGCATTTAAAAATTTGTTCGTTCAGGAGAGGTGTCCGTTTAAGAGAGATGAGTTTATGCACAAATCTGGATCGTTAGTCGGGGATAAATTATCCGCTTAACCGAAGTGTCCAGTAGCTTAGAGAGGCTTATGGAAGTTTTAACTGCATATATGTATGTACGTATACATTCTTCTCAAATTTTTAAAAATAAAAAAATATGTAAAAAAATAAAAAAATATTTGGCGCGACAGCTCGTCAAGTGCCAGGGCCTAGCTTCTCGCAACCACTCATGTTGTGTGCATTATATTTTTTCACATGAATGGAAGGGACCTACAGTTTAGTGCCGTATCTGAAGGAAAATTGGTTTTGCGAAGTTTTCTCGTGACAACAATACTCTCGGGTGTTTGTTAGACGTTCGTGAGAGGTGGGACCGTGGAAAAACTTGTTGGTGTTTTCTGGGATTCGAACTTGGAACCTCACGCGCAGTGATCCGACACACTAGCCACTTGCGCCACGGCGCCCACAAAAATATGTACGCATATATTTGGTTCACAAAGGGCATGTTGGCATCAGGCCTTGTTGTTGTGCTTATTATTGATTTTGCTGCGAATGACAAAGATCTTCATTGCTGCGAGTCGAACCTGAACCCTACCCTCAGTAGTCAAATAAAAACCGAACGCATAAAATAATAATGAGCCTACCCTATAGGGCATCCAAAAGTTTATGACAAATTTCAACTGAAGCTGAAATTCAATGAGATGCCATGCCATCTTAAACTAACTACCGCCAACTTCTACAATCACTACAAACCTAATCAAGTGTTTTCGAAATGTACATTTCCGCCCCGACCCATATTCCAACTTCGTCCTACCTTATCGATACAGAGCAGTCATTTCCATTTCATTTTCTGCTTCAAGTTAGTCAAACAAACAGAGAGGAAAAAACAACACTAAACTCAATCTGATTTCCATTTCATACAGTTGTCGCAAATTGCCGAGTTTCCAAAATTCAACACAATCACGAGATTCTCGAGAGAAACTTTTCCCAGCCCTCCGCTCAAGACTAAAATCTGTAATTTAAACAGTTCCTGGCTCCTTCACTGCCCCACTATGCGTTCTTCATGAACAAACACAAAGCAATTAAACGGCAATCAATTAGGAATTTTATGACAAAACTTTCTCCAATAATCAGCGTCAAAGTAGGAGACTGAGGCCAGAGAGGACGTCCTTAATCCTTTGCCGCTTGAGAGTCCACCGGTTTTTGTTTTTTTTTTTTTTTTTTGTTGAAAAGCCCAAGTAAAAACAACAGTAACAAAAAAATTGAATAAATATCCAGAAATGTATATTTACAATCAGAATGTTGTGTCCCCAGGTCCTCGAAGTCGCTTGCTGATTGCAAAGTGAATCGAATCGGGAGGAAGGATAAACTTTCGCTTTGACAAATTAAACGGGTTGCTGGCAAAAAAAAAAAAAATAAAAAATAAAAACAAACCCGGACAGAATCGTCGGAATAATGACTGCGTTTCCGAATCAGTGCCAACTTAATTTACCATCAACATTTTGTATCCAACTCTACCGTTTCATCTGTTAAGGGTTTAAATGTTTTGATAATGACACAACGAGTGTTTGGGTATGCGAGCGAAAAAGATGGATTTGATCGAGACGGATAAAAAGTTGCCATCATGAATTTTCCATTTTTTTTCCCCCCTTAGCTTTCGGGTAAAAGTTTAGATTTCCCTTTTTTTGGGTGCGGATTTATAAAATAATAGTGCTCAAGCAAGCATTTATAATGAGAATCCACGTTTAGATAACTATTTATCCAGTAACTCGTTTCGTGGAGCTTGCCGTGCGCCGACATAAGTAATGGGGGGGAATGGGATTATAATACCAAACTAGTTTGAGAACTTTTCTACAAGCGTAATTAATTTGTGCCTTAATTTGCATGGGGACCTGCATAACATTATCGATTTTATATATAAAGTTGGCTATGTGTGGGATTTATGATGAAGGGGGTTTTAATTAGATCGAAACTTTGTGATTATATCATTATATTAGTTTTACAGAACTGTTACTGGTAACAGTAATTAAAAGTTGTTGTTTCTGGTAATGTAGTAACATAGTGGAAGACTACGAAATGGAATATTATTCGGATTATCTATCAATTTCATTTCCTTCAACATACATATATGTAGAAGCTCTCTCGTAACAACAATACTCTCAGATGTTTGTCAAAGGTTCGCGAGAGGTATTGGTAATTCTTATATATAAAACTAAGTGCCAAAATGCGTATGTGTCCCTCTACCGCCCGTAATTTTCAACCAATTTACTTGTTTTTATTTAAATGTAGATAACTATGGTACAAAGGTGATAGCCAAAAAATAAAATTACAAAAACATACAGACTTAGCCCCAGGTTTTTTTTTTTTTTTTTTGATTTTTTGTTAGGCGCAGCAACGCACGCCGGGTGCCAGCTAGTATAATATACATACCATATAATATAAATTTGGCGCAACAGCTCATTAAGTGCCTAGACCTAGCTTCTCACAACCACTTGTGTTGTGTACGTTATATTTTTCGTACGAATGGAAGGGACCTACTGTTTTGTGCCGTATCCGAAGGGCGTTATTGTTCTTGAGAAGCTTTATCGTGACAACGATACTCTCGGATATTTGTCAAACGTTCGCGAGATGTAGGACCGTGAATAAGCGTTTAATATTTTCTGGGATTCGAACATTGACTCTCACTCGCAGTGGTCCGGCATACTAACCACTGCGCCCGGTGCTGTTATTTAATCCGCTATATTTTGCTGCAATTGAAATTGCAGGTGATTCTTGAAACAATTAACATAGACATTTGTCTTATTTCAGAAACACATTTTACAAAACACACGGAAACAAAATTTAAAAACTATAACATCTACCACACCGCTCACTGAAAACTCAGCTAAGGGTGGAAGCGCAGTTATAGTAAAAAAAAAAAACATCCAACAATATGAGGAGTTGAAATACACTACAGAGAAAATACAACCTACAGTAATAAGCATAAAGACTAAACATAAAAAAATGAATATCGCTGCTATTTACTGTCCTCCAAAATTTTCAATTAAAAAAGAAGAATATTCAGATTTTTTTGAAATACTAGGAAACAGATACATAATAGGTGGTGATTTTAATGCGAAAAATTTAAACTGGGGTTCTAGATTAAGATAAACGAGAGGAAGAGAACTTTATGCTGCAATTCAAGAACATCAGTGCGAAACTTTCTCGACAGGAAGGCCCACGTACTGGCCTACAGACAAAAATAAGACACCAGATCTAATTGATTTTTACATAATCAAAAATTTGCCGAGCAGCTACATACACATAGACGAATTTGAGTATCTAAGCTCTGACCATTCACCTATAATTCTCCAAATAAGTGAATATGTAATTCAAAATGCAAGTACTAAAACCTTAACAAACAAAGAACAGATTGGCAAGCTTTCAAGTTGAACCTAACAAATAGAATAGACACAACGACACCTCTTATATCCAAAAATGATATAGAAACAGAAGCACATAAGTTGGTGAGCGATATTCACAAATCGGCCTGGGAAAGCACTCCTGGTGTAAATAGAAAGAGCATGAAAAGAAACTACCCAAACGAAATAAAGGATTTAGTAGCAGATAAAAGACGAGCAAGAAGAACATGGGAAAAAACAAGAGTTACACAACATAAAACAAAGCTTAACAACCTTAGTCAGCAACTGAAAAGAGAAATTGGAAAATTTAAAGAAGACTCAATGAAAAGATACCTCGGAGGATTAACAGCTGAATACGCTACAAATTACTCTCTATGGAAAGATACAAAAGGACTAAACAACCTATTGTGCAAACTGGGCAAGAACCGATGAGGATAAAGCCATTCTTTTCGCAGACTACCTAGAAAACATATTTAAATTACCAGATGAAAAGGGAAACAGACAACCTCTGCTATTAGAACCATCTGAAGAGGAAAGCGAAGCGATTCTACCCACAAATCCTATCGAAATACGCAACCTAATAAAGCATGAGATAAATGCAAAGAAAAGTCCTGGATATGACCTTATACTGGTGACGTATTAAAGAACTTACCCATCAAGGCAATAATTAAAATAACAAATTTAAAAAATTCCTCATTTAAGCTAAAATTTGTCCCTAGTTTGTGGAAGATTGCTGATGTTCTAATAATTCCCAAACCAGGTAAACCGCCAAATGAAGTATCATCTTACAGGCCTATATCGCTATTGCCGATGATATCAAAAGTGTTTGAGAAAGTGCTCGCTAAACGTTTAAATAAAATAATTGAAAGCAAAAAGCTGATTCCGAACCATCAATTTGGTTTTCGAAGGTAGCAATCTACGATACAACAGGTACACTGAATTACGGATAAGATCGAAGAAGCATTAGAAGAAATGAAGGTCTGTTCGGCTGTGTTCTTGGATGTGGTGCAGGCCTTTGAAAAAGTATGGCACGAAGCACTTACCTACAAACTGAGACGTATGCTGCCAAATCAATATGCATCCATTCTTAAATCTTATCTAGATGGAAGACATTTTAGAATGAAACAACAGAATACTTATTCAAAACTAAGAGAAATAAAGGCAGGCAAGTAGTGTACTGGGCCCTATATTATACCTTTTATATACTAGTGATATTCCGGAACTAGAAAACCATACTATGGCAACATTTGCAGATGATACTGCAATACTAGCAGAAGGGAGAACTAATGAAGAATCCACAGAAAAACTCCAAATAGGCATAAACAAAATCTGTGAATGGACAAAAAAGTGGAGAATCAAATTGAATGAGCCCAAGTCAGTCCATATTGAGTTTACTAATAAAAAGGTTCAACATATACCAATCATTATAAACGAAAATATAGTTCCATACGCTAATACAGCGAAATATTTAGGTATGTATGACACTAGATGCTAAGCTGCGATGGAAAGAGCGCATAAAAAAGAAAAAAGAAAAGTTAGAGATGAAATATAGAAAATTGCACTGGCTGATAGAAAGAAACTCAACCGTATCAATTGGAAATAAAGTGCTTATATACAATCAAATTCTGAAACCAACATGGACATATGGAATCCAACTATGGGGTTGTGCCAAAAAGACAAACGTAGACATAATACAACGATTCCAGAATAAGGTGCTTAGAAATATAGTAAATGCACCTTGGTTCATAACACTGATCTTCATCGAGATTTGAAGATAGAAAGTGTAAGTTCGGAAATTCTTAAACATGCAAAAAAACACAAGGAAACGCTAGAAGAGCATATAAACTTAGAAGCGAGAAAACTTTTGAATCATGAAAATCAATTACGAAGGCTCAAAAGAATAAAACCTCTCGATTTAACTTAACTTCGAAGTATAACAAAAAAAAGTATATATGCATAACATAGCACATCCGAAGAAAAAAAGAGACACCAGATGGTGAATCTCATTCAAAGACGTAGATTTCAGGAAAAAATAGCTTATTAGTGACTAGATCGCAATTATGCTGGTTCCTCCCCACCCTGCGATGAAAAGCCAAGATGGTGTTACTGCATGAGAAACGGGAAGAAGGAAAAAAAAATAAAAATTTTGCTGCAAGTGTTAATTTTTGTATCCGGCGAATGCGAAGACAGTAATGCTTCTGTGATCATTTCGGAAATAAATGAGGGCCCATTGGAAACAACGCTATTTTCTGTGTACTGGGGATGGCAATGGTGTAGTGGCAACGTCGTCAATTGCCACGCTAATGGTTCAACGTTCAAATCCTGACGTCAGTAAGCATTTATTTATTTCTCATCAAATACATCAAGTGAGTCCGATCAATTGCGAAAGCTTGTGTGAACACTATACTGCGAAATCATAACACTGGCAGGGCAGTAGTTTGGTCATATGGCTGCAAAAATTGTTCGCTCTGTTGGAGGATTGACATGCCTATGACATCGATGGTCGCGAACAAAATACTGTCAATCAGAAGCAAAGACAAAAATTACACAAAAAAATGTTCCCAGTTATCTAGACGGCACCTCCGGAGTTTCTCTGAAGCATAAACAACTGAGCTTCAAACCACTACACCAAACCTTTCACTATCTATCTATCTATACCTTCCAACGCCCACACTGTGTAAAAACATGTTAAGGGTATTCGTAACCCCTTGAGTTCGCGAAAATTATGTAATTAAAAAAAAAGTATGGAGACATTCCCTGGCGTCCTCGCACGTCGGACCTCACACCATGCGACTGTTTTTGTGGGGATACCTGAAATCGAAGGTTTACAATAACAATTCACGACCGATTCAGATCCTATACGGAAATATCCGCCGTGCAGTTGCGGACATTGCACCTACACTTTGCTCTCGCATATTTACGAATGTGAGGGTCCGCCTGCAAGAATGCATTGAAAAAAACGGTCGTCATTTAAACGAAATTGTCATTAAAAAACGAAATTTGCATTAATTCTAATTTATCAAAATAGATACTAAGGTACCTCCACAAATTGTATTTATTATTTCCTATTTAATTTTAATCATAAAACCGTTCGGCTGGACAAGCTTTTCTATACCTAGAACCATCTAGCAAGACTTATGCGAAAGTCAAGTTCCAAAAGAATAAAGGAAAAAAGAAGCATTTCGCAAATATACGGTATTGGAACTCCACAAAGCGCACGCTTAACCCAAACGACTTTGTTGTAAAAAAGAATTACCATCAAGAACGAAAACTCTAGCATTGGCAAAGCCATATTAAGCTCCTCAGCGACACTCGTAACTTCTGATGATTTCAAGTACTAGCCTGAAAATGTCTTTGATTTCAAAAATTTCCATGACCTGTTTTATTATATTTTCTTAACCTCAAGTTAAAGAAAGCAAAAGCGGACTAAAACCTCAGAATCAAAGAGAGAACAAAACATTTCTTCTTTTATTAAGATCAGTTTTAGTTTTTGTTTTAAAAATGAATTGGAACTTCTTATGATTTTAATACGACGACTGAATGCATTTTAAAATTTGAAGTACGCGCCGACTTTTAACTTTTCTTCAAAAATAAAGTTAACTCTTGAATTGCTTCATGACGCTCCGTTGGTTATTTCACTAAAACCATTCGTGTTTCAGTCTGAGCTATACAACTATTCAACAACTTTCTTCCTTTGCAAAGAAGAAATTGGAAAGTGGAACAATGCTGCTATTTACCAGATGGCCAGTTGCAAAATCTTTTGAAGCAACGCAAATTGCATTAAGGTCATTAAAATGCACCTATCGCCCAATAGCTCTAACATGCATACACATCCATACATACTACTATAGTATCACGTGTGGTCGAAATTCAAACGAGGGGAATTTACCTAACTTAACGGTTACGGTCAAACGGTATTGCATGCGATCATATGAAAACACAAGCGTTTCACTTAGCTGAGCCCTACCAACTCCTACTCTCAACCTCCACGCCGTGACAGCCGGGTGCCTAGTACCTTAATCCAAGAAATGGGTAACCAACCCCGTTTGGCGGATTCTTGGCGGCAGCAGATGAGAGAGGAGGGGAAAAGTGCTTTCTCATTAGAGCACTTCTTCCTGTTCCAGGCGGCAGCGGACGAATTCCCTAGACGGAGTCAACGGTGGCGTCTATAGTTCCAGTTAGGTTGAACTTAGTGAATACCTTGCGCGAGCTGCTTCGACGTATTCGGATCACATGTCGGTAAGGCATTTCCAATGTTGGTCAGGACATTGGAATAGAGATGGTGGCGGAGGAGCCCATAATGGGCCAACGGCAGTGCTCATACTCCCGTAGTGGACTACTGGCACCGGTGTACCCGGCCCCTCGTCCTAGGGGAATAATTAAGGAACTGGCCCTCATGGTTAGGGGTTGCGCCGTCGGGGTAACTTCCCTACCACGTAAAAAACCTATGGTTCCGAAACAACCAAAAGCCTCGGATAAGGATGACTCAACTGATGATGACCCCAGCAAACGAAATAAGGACAACGACCTCCGGATCTGTTCGTAGAATGTTCTGTCCCTTTACAGACCACGTGCAGCCGAACAACTAGCAGAGGCCCTAGACTGCTATAAAGCAGATATTACCGCCATCCAGGAAGTGCGATGGGATGGGCCGGGCAAAAAGAAGAGGAATGAAAAACTGTGACATCTACTACGGTGATTGCTACAGAGGAAACAGGCAACGCTTATTCGAATGCGAATTTGTCATACGCGGCAGACTTAGGCAAGAAGTCTTAAGCTTCCGACAGGTGAGCGAGCGTATTGTGACTATCCGGATCAAGGCTAAATTCGCTAACATAAGCCTAATATATGTTCATGCCCCACCGAAGGAAAAGAACCCGGTCACCAAAGAGTTTTTCTACGAGCTCCTCGACAAAACATACGAGCAATATCCTAAATACGACGTTAAAATCGTATTGGGCGATTTTAACGCCAAAATAGGAAAGGAGGACGTCTTTGATAGAGCAGTCGGTAAGCATAGCCTACACGACGCCACGTCTGATAATGTACTAAGGCTAATTGATTTCGCTGTGGAGCGAAAAGTCACCATAGCAAGCACATGGTTTCCTCATCTCGATATTCATAAGCAGACATGGCGGTCCAATGATCATGTAAGGATCAACCAAATTGATCATATTGCGATCGACGCAAGGCATGCCTCCAGTATTCTGGATGTCCGGACCTTCCGAGCGGTCAATATAGACTCGGACCTTGTTGTAGCCAAGGTACGAATGCGGATATCCCAGACTGAGCGACAAAAAAGAATCACTAGGAGAAAATTTAACGTCGAAAAGCTACAACCGCAAAAGACCGCCAGACTCTTCGCTGAACGCGTATCCCGGAATCTCTCAGTCACCTCTATGCCGCCAGCATCAAGTGCCGAAGACCAGTGGCAACGCCGCCAACATGCCATCAGAAACGCCGCGACTGATGTGCTGGGTCTCGCTCGCCTACCACCGCGAAACGCCTGGTTTGACGAACCATGCCAGCCAGTGCATGCGGCAAAACAAGAGGCATACAAAGCGGCGCTGCAAAGGAAGACGAGAGCTGCTCATGAGCTCTACGAGCAAAGGCATGGGAAGACCATCGGCTTTTCCAAAAGAAGAAGAAAGAGCATGAGAAGCGCGCGTTTGAGAATATCGAGAGTTTATACTCCAGGAACAATGTACGGAAGTTTCACCAGAAGGTAAAAAGAACGTGTCAGAGAAGCAATGATCGTACAGAAACCTGTAGACATGAAAATGGAAACCTCGTAGTAGAATTACAGTCCGTGCTGAGAACATGGAAAATCTACTTCTGCAGACTGTATAACGGCGACGAAGACCAACATCCCGCTGACACGCAGAATGAACCATTCAACATAGACGATGATAGTCAATATTTCTCCACCTGACCAAAACGAAGTTTTTTTTTTTTTTTTTCCGGGAGTAGGTGAAAATCTTCAACAAGACACTTTGAGGATCGATAGCGCGTGCTCATAGTAGTGTGGGATTCTTACCCACTAAAAAACTTCCCTTCAAAACAGACTTGTTTTCATTTTTACTACAACTAAGTATTCGACTTATCAAGTAGTTTTCATTTCACGTAATAAGGACGTTTTGCAGGGACCTTCCCATTAGAAGTTCCTGCCAGCTCCGCAGTTTAGACGCGGTTACTTATCGCGCTAAGTCTAAAGGTTTGGTTCTTTGTAGACGGCGAAGTAAATTTCTTTCTTCCAAAACTTGGAGGACTGCAATATTTACGTGACTTTCTAGTCGACTTCTATGCTTTCTCGCGTAGGTTTGAATTTCGTCTTCGATTGTTTTAATGCCAAGGTCTCTGTGGATATCGCTATTTCTGATATGCCATGGCGCATTTACAATACCTCTTAGCACTTTGTTTTCAAAAGTTTGTAAAATTTTAATATCACTTATTTTGGTACAACCACAGAGTTGTATACCATATGTCCATACAGGCTTTAGCAGTTGCTTATGTAAAAGCAGTTTGTTATATATATTCAGCTTGGAATATTTTCCAAGTAACCAATACATTTCTCGATATTTGTTATCTAGTTCTTTGTGTTTTTTCTTAACGTGCGTTTTCCATTTCAGCTTTGTATCAAGTGTCATTCCAAGATACTTAGCCTCGTTTGCAAACGGAATTTGAACCGAGTTTGAAAAGATCGGCAAATTATTTATTTTCTTATAAGTAAAATTTACATGAACAGATTTGGTCTCGTTAAGTGCGATTCGCCAAACCTTTGTCCATTCATTTACTCTATCTAAAGCTTCTTGCAGTTTATCTGTACTATCTTCGACCGTTTTACCTACTGCCAAGATAGTAGTGTCGTCGGAAAATGTAGCTAGCTCAGTGCCTTCTACTTGCGGTATATCACGAGTGTATAATAGATACAAGACTGGACCAAGAACGCTTCTTTGCGGCACCCCAGCCATTATTTCATTGAAATCTGAATATTCATTTCCACATTTGACGCGGAATAGTCTATTCGTAAGGTAGTTCTTCAAAATATTATATAGGTGCTCTGGCAGAACTTGTCGTAATTTAAACTTTAAGCCTTCGTGCCAGACCTTGTCAAAGGCTTGAGAGACGTCAAGGAATACGCTTGAACAAATCTTTTTTGCTTCAAGTGACTTTCCGATTATATGTGTTATTCGATGTACTTGTTCAACTGTAGAATGCTTACTTCTGAATCCGAATTGATGATCTGGAATGAGATGCCTTTCTTCTATTATCGGCCTAATCGATATTCTCTCGAACACCTTGGATATAATTGGAAGAAGCGAAATCGGTCTATAAGATGTTTTTTCATTCGGCGGTTTTCCGGGCTTAAGGACCATTATGATTTCGGCGACTTTCCATTGACTGGGAACATATTCTAGTCTAAGTGCGGCGTTGATGATGTGAAACAATTTCTACGGCTAATGCTTACTAAAATAACTAAAATAGAAGACTACGTGACCGTCCTAGACGACAGAGTGAAACAGCTGGAGAGCAAAGACTATAAACTTGCTCCCAAACAAAAACCGATATGTTAAGTTCACTTCGAATTCTGGCATGGAACGCCAAGGATTGCTTCAACACAGGAAGGAATTGCAAGCAGTCCTTGACATCAACAAAATAGATTTGTGTCTGGTTTCGGAAACACACTTCACCAGAGAAACATATTTAAGAATCAAGAATTATAAAGTCTATCACACTATACATCCAGATAACTCTGCGAGGGGTGGAAGTGCAGTAATTATAAAAGACAACATACAACACAACGAAGAGTCGAAATTTGCAACAAGTGAAATCCAAGCAACTGCAGTAAGCATTAAAACCCGAAACTGTGCTATAATTGTTGCTAGCTTTTATAGTCCTCCCAAACATGCAATCAAACAGCAATTCTATGAACAATTTTTGAAGCAAATGGGTAGTTGATTCATTGTTGGTGGGGATTTTAACGCCAAAAACACTCTGTGGGGCTCGAGATTAACAACCACTAAAGGAAAAAAACTGCTAAATGCTATTAAAAATATGGGATGCAGGGCTATATCCACTGGGAAACCAACTTATTGGCCATCAGATCCTGCTAAAATACCTGACTTAATCGACTTTTTCGTCATTAAAAATATAAACAGTGATTTCTTAAAAGTAGAAGAAAGCCAAGAAATGAGTTCTGACCACTCACCGATTTTACTTACCTTGAGTGAAAACGTTGTTCCGAAAGAGGTAAACCCTAGACTTACAAACTCTCCTACAAATTGGAACGGCCTTAAAACTATTCTTGAGGAAAGGATAAAACTAAGAGTACCGATGAGATGTGCGCAGCACTTAGATGATGATGTCGAAAAATTCATAAAAGATATTCAACACTCTGCTTGGCAAAACACTCCGCAATATAAACAAAGGCTGAGAGGAAATAATTATCCACTCGAAGTAAGAAAACTAATTGCTGAAAAACGGAAAGCAAGGAAAAGATGGCAACATACTAGAGCCCCTCAAGCCTAAAATATATTTAACAGGCTTACACAAAAGCTTAGAAGAACGATAAAAGAATTTAATGATGAAAAAACGTCTGCATATCTATTAAGATTATCGAATGATAAAAGTTCTAACTATTCCCTCTGGAAAGCAGCTAAGGACATAGTAAAGACAACTTTACAAATCCCCCCTATCAAAATGGTTAATGGCAAATGGGCAAGGAATAGCGAACAAAAGGCAAATACATTTGCTGAATATCTTGAAGACATATTTAAACCGAACCCCGCTCAAAATAATAACGTATTGGATATGGACATAGAACAAGAAGATGTAGATATAGAGCCAACTACAATAGCTGAGGTAAAAAGCATAATAAAAAACATTAAACCAAAAAAAGCTCCTGGGTTCGATCTTATAACTGGAGAAATTCTTAAAAAACTTCCTCATAAAGCCTACATTAAAATAAGAAACATAATTTACGATTCTTTTAGATTAAAGTATGTCCCACAGCTCTGGAAAATTGCAGAAGTTATAATGGTAGCAAAACCAGGGAAACCACCACACGAGACATCCTCTTATAGACCGATATCCTTGCTGCCTATTATATCTAAAATTTTTGAAAAAATTCTGGTGAAAAGGCTATATAATATTATTGAAAGGAAAAATCTAATTCCGGTACACCAAATTGGTTTTCGAAAAAAACATTCAACGATTGACCAGGTCCATAGGATAGTCAACGCCATAGAAAACGCACTAGAAGAGAAGAAAGTTTGTTCCACTGTCTTTCTTGATGTGGTTCAAGCATTTGATAAAGTTTGGCATGATGGTCTGATTTTCAAACTTAAAAAAAGCCTGCCAAAGCAATATTCTACATAATCAAACATGAAAACGCGTATTCTGAACTGAAAGAAATACAAGCTGGTGTTCCTCAAGGCAGCGTATTAGGTCCAGTTTTATATCTACTCTATACTTCAGACATCCCACACTTAGACAGCAATATCATGGCAACATTTGCCGACGACACAGCCGTAATGGCAGTTGCAAACACGAATGCAGGTTCAGTCGCTAAACTGCAAACTGCAATCTCAAAAATAAGTGAATGGACGACAACCTGGAGAATCAAATTAAATGAATTAAAGTCAGTGCAAGTCGACTTTACAAACAAAAAGATAAATTATATGCCAGTCTATATTAATGGTAAAGAAGTTCCTTATGGAAATATGGCGAAGTACCTCGGCATGACTTTAGACGCCAAGATCAGATGGAAAGCCCACGTTAAAAAGAAAAGAGAAGAACTAGACATTCGATATAAAAAAATGTATTGGCTTATGGGGCGACACTCCCAACTATCTATATTCAACAAGCTCCTGCTTTACAAGCAAATGATAAAACCAATATGGGCCTATGGGATGCAACTCTGGGGTTGCACCAAGCAAAGTAACATCGACATCATTCAACGCTTCCAAAAGAAAGTACTCAGGAACATTGTAGGCGCTCCTGGTATATAAGAAACAGCGACCTTCACAGAGATTTTAATGTGGAGCTGCTCCAAAACGAAATTAAAAACGCAGCAAAAAGACACGAGAAACGGCTACGAGAGCACGTAAACCCTGAGGCTCTTCTACTTGTAAACCTGAATCACTCGGTCAGAAGACTAAAAAGGCGTAAACCTCTTGAACTGGGTAGATAAAGGGATGTAAATTTAAATGATCCGTAGATAATACGAAAGGTGACAACAACGAGCGACAAGGGGCGCTCGGAGTTAATAAAACCCCCACCGCCTTGAGTGGCCTAAATTCCACTTATGCCTTAAGTATTATTAATGTTATTAGCTCATTGTTATTTATATTCACATTTACTGAAAATTCCTATAAGTTATTATTTTATTAACTATTACTTAATCATTACTCAAAGAGAAAAAAGAAAAAGGCAAATATAAATTATATGTTATATTATAGTATCTTATATCTTTTTCGAATTGTAATTATACTGTAACTTATGATTATCAAATTGCTCATTAGTCCTAAGACTAGATTGTAATATAATAATAATAATAAAAAAAAAAAAAAAAAAAAAAAAAAAAGTGCGACGTTTATAATGAACAGAAGCTTAATTAGAGCTTTTCTTGGTAGTGTTTTAAGAACCTCTCCCGTAATTAGGTCGTATCCAGGAGCCTTCTTAGGTCTAAGTTTCTTTATTTCTTCCTTAAGTTCGGTAAGTGTTGCATTTCTTATTACGCTATTGGCTATATAATACGTATTTATATTTTCAATAAGACCTTGTCCATCAAACGGTTTGAAAGTTTCTTCCAGGTGGGTAGCAAAAACTTGCGCTTTCTCTTTATCATGCCTAGCCCAATCGCCTTGATTTTTCCTAATTGGGGCTGCTTGAATTTGAGGTTTTTTAATACCTTTTATAGCCTTCCAAAGCGAGTAATTAGAATGTTTTTCTGCCGTTAAGCTTTCTAGGTAAGTTTGCATTTCATTATTCTTAAGGTTTTTAATAAACCTTTTTAGTGAGTTGCACAAACGGTTAAGATGTGCTTTATGTTGCGGAGCCCGAGTTTGTTGCCATTTTTTGCGTGCTTTTCTCTTCTCCTTAATCATCTCTTTTATTTCCTGCGGATAAGTTTGAACGTAGCTTGCCAGCGTTTTCTTTGGTTTGGGAGTATTCTTCCACGCGGCATTCTGTAGGATTTCGACGAAGCGATCAACTTCAACTTCAAGTTCATATGGCGTTTTAAGTGATATGCTCAGCTCAATATTTGCTTCAATATCTTTTTTAAAGCCATCCCAATTAGTTTTCGCGCTGGTTAATCTGACCGGTCCTACTTTTTTAATCAGAGCATCGCTTATCGTCATAATTATTGGTGAATGATCAGAGGAGAGATCAAAGCTTTCTTCAACTTATAAACAGTTGCCAGATATTCCTTTAACAACAAAGAAATCGATAAGATCTGGTATCTTATTTCTATCAGTCGGCCAATATGTTGGTCGAAAAACGAAGTGAGGATAGCAATCTTCTTCTTCTTCCTCCTTTTGTCAGCGAGTTTATGATCCGAAAATAAGGGTTCACAACCCACCCACTTCACCGGCAGGCCCGCCGATTTTGGATCACTCGGTTACTGAGGCCAATGAAATGCCGATGTTGTCGCATTTGTCTGATCCAGGCGTTTATAGGCCTGCCTTTCCTACATCGCGATGTCTTTGGAATGTGCATTGATATTGCATTTTTAACGGGGTTCAAATGATATCTTTTTTGAACATGGCAATACCAGCTGAGCCGGGCGCGCTCTATCTTTTGTAAGATGGTTTCCTTAACGTGAAAGCTTCCACGGAACTTCGAGCTTCTTATTGGATCAAGCTTTGGATCCTGCTGTCATGCGAAGCATCTTCATCACCGTTAATTTACTCTTATACTTTTTGTACATCGTTCGACGCACAACTGCGGTGTAGAGCCTTCCTTTCAACTTAGGTGGCATTTCTCGGTCACAGAGGATCGCCACTTCATCCACCCTACGCTTACGCGATGATTGATGTCATCACCACAAGTGTCTTTGCTATTGATCATAGATTGCAGATATTTTAACTTTTCGCACTTTGGAAGCACTGTTCCATTCGAATAAATATCTGGAATAGGCCTGAGTGGATCAGAGAACGGGCAGCATAAGCACTCTGTCTTTTTTGAACTAATGCGATACCATCAATCAAGGACTGCAATAAAGAGCGAGGGACTTAAAACACTTCCCTGGTGCACTCCGACTTTGATTGGGAACTCTTCGGTTACTCCAGCGGGGCATCTTACTCTTGCCTTTGCTCTTTCGTACATGTCCATGATCATCTGTACATAGGTTTCTGTGACCCCCCGATATCCTAGCGGCACCCATAGCAGATCTCGTGGTTGTCTGTCGAATGCCTTTCCAAAGTCAACCAATCCAATATGCAAATACAGCAATAGTAATAGCTATTGAGGATAGCAATATCCAAGCTAAGATCCAACAAGGCTGCTGAATCTGACGGATTACCGGTCGAACTTTTCTAGGCAGCTGGGGATGCCCGATCCACAAGAAAGGAGACCCTCTCAACTGCGCCAATTATAGAGGAATCAGTCTCCTCAACATCGCATACAAGGTCTTTCCTGCGATATTGTGTGAACGCCTGAAATCTTTTATCAACAGCCTGATTGGATCCTATCAGTGCGGTTTCAGGCCAGGAAAGTCCACCATTTATCCTGGAGAAAACCCAAGAATCCTAAATCGATACCCACCACCTCTTTATCGATTTCAAGGCCGCCTATGGCAGCATCTATAGAGAAGAGCTTTATAAATCCATGTCCAGTTTGACATCCCTGCCAAACTTGTTCGTCTGTGCAAGATGACGATGAAGAACGCTCGCTGCTCCATCGAGGTCGGTAATAACCTCACCAAGACTTTTGATGTCAAACAAGGTTTCATGACGCGCTGTCATGTGACTTATTTAATATTGTACTTGAACAGATTGTGCGGAACTCACAAGCCTACACCGGAGGTACAATCTAATACAAGTCTGTACAACTGCTTGCATACGCCGACGATATAGACATTATCGGAAAAACTCAGCGGGCTGTCTCCGGTGCGTTTGCAAACATTGAATCGGAGTGATAAACGAGGGCAAACCCAAGTACATGCTGTCAACCAGAAAGGACAATCAACACCGACGAATTGGACAAAACATCACAGTGGGCAGCTATACCTTCAAGGTAGTAAAGGACTTTGTCTACCTTGGCTCTGCTATAAACTCGAAAAACAACATCAGGACAGAAATCAAGGATAACTCTTGCCAATTGCTGTTTTTTTTTTTTTTGCTTATAGGACAATTCAACAGCAAAGTCCTATCTCGAACAACTAAGGAGACTCTACATAAGAACCTGATCATCCCAGTCCTGCTTTACGGTGCAGAAACATGGACTTTATTGGAAGAGGATGAAAATATCCCTGGTCGCTTCGAGAGAAAAATTGTTCGTAAGATTTTCGGTCCCGTTTGCGTTGATGGGTTTTGGAGAAGAAGATTCAATCACGAACTATACGAGCTGTACAGGGACATCGACCTAGTCAAAAAACTACGTACTAGACATCTGATATGGCTAGGACAGGGAATGGACACCAACGCTCCGGTCCGCAGAGTCTTCGAATCCAACCCCGAGGGACGACGCAGTAGTGGACCTCCTCGCCGTAGGTGGCGCGCACAAGTTTAAGGGGACCTCGACCAACTTGGAGTGCGCAACTGGACCTAAAGACTGAGCTTGTTGGTTGAGGTGCCACCGAAGTAAGTAAGTAAGTAAGTAAGCTTTCAACGACATGCTTATATACATATACCGGCTTTAGAGACATGAACACATATCACGTTATCATAAACTGTTACTTGGATGCACATTCCAACAACTCCTAGATGACAGGCGCTGTATGTTTCTTCACAAGATCATTAAACATAAGAAACCACCGCACCTTTACAAAAAGCTGCAATTTACCCAACCTGTAAGAACTCTGAACCTTGCAACGGTCGTCCAACTGTGAAGAGCTCTAAAACTCAAACGGCTCATCCAATTAAACAATTTTTTCTTGTGTTTGAAGCTCTGTTTATTTTCCTTTGAGAAAAAAGGAAAATAAACAGAGCCTCCACAGTGCAGCGCCCACTCTAATAGATCAACATACAGAGCGCCAATTAATGTGACAATCTTACCTAGTACCGGGATAAAGATGCATATTCAACCCATTTCATCTCCAGAAAAACAAAAACCAAACCAGACCCCAACTGCACTGTAAGTCGAGAGATATGGACACATTCTTAACTGAACTCCTCTCTGAACGAGAATACTATATCCCCTTGTGGGTCCTAGGTAGGATCCTCACTTATGATGGCTTCATCGTCAGCAAAGAATAACTGATCTACCTTGGGGCCCATAACTTTACCGTGAAGCAGATAATCAAGGACTGCAATAAAGAGCAAAGGACTTAAAACGCTTCCCTGGTGCACTCCGACTTTGATTAGGAACTTTTCGGTTACTCAATTGATTGATTTACCCGCGAAAAACCCGCACTGATCATCAGATAGCCGTATTATTTTTCACAGTCGGCCACCTAATACCTGCTCAAAGACCTTCATGGTGTGTGACATCAGCTTGATCGAATGGTAGTTATCACAGTTTCGTGTATCACCCTTCCCTTTGTTTACAGAGAGAAGGTAACTTTACCTCCATTGATTCGGCATTGGAGCACCTCTCACGAATTTGGAGATGAGAATTCTGAGCCATCTGAACCCGACGTCTCCCATCTTTTTCCAGAACTCAGAGGGCATCTCGCCTGGCCCAACCGCTTTTCGTTTTTTGGAGTATTTGACCGCCTCACTAACTTGTTCGGCTGTAATGTCGGGTATTTCTTCAGAGTTAGGGGTGGCTCTTGGAAAGTATAGCCGGGGAAACTGTTCATTCTTTACAATACTGCCGCTACCTCTGCAGAATTTTGTCGTCATCCACAAGAAGGTGGCCATGAGCATTGTCGATATTCGACGCACTGTTCGATTATAACCCGCAGGATGTTTATGAGGTCGGCACAGGAGGATCCAGAGCGGAAACCTTCTTGTTCGCCATCAAGTGTGTCTTCGAGATATTGTTTGATTCGCTCAAGGATGATTTTAGCTATTATCTTAACTACAGCAGGCAGCACGCAGAAACCCCTCCAGTTTCCGCACTGCATTAAGTTCCCTTTCTTTTTCTGCTCGTTAGGAAAGCTCTCAGCTTCCCAAGCTCTCTCTATAAGTGAAAGAAGAAGCTCAGCCGATATTCTTGGCACTACTCTTAGGAGCTCTGCCGGAATACCGTCAAGTCCTACCGGCTTGTTGGTTTTGAGTGCCTTGATCGCGGTAGTGATCTCGCCATTACTGGCAGCCGTGGTGCGTCTTCGGGAACTTCTCACCTCGAGCGTCTCAGTCTGATTTGGGAGCATATCGCCAGCGAATAAGCTGTAGCAAAATGCTCTTTCAATTTCTTGAGCTGATCCTCATCCGAAATGAGCAGGGAGCCGACTAGGCTTTTCACTGGGTGTTGGCTGGAGCTGCGACCACCTATCAGCTCTTTGGTGATTCTGTAGACGGTCCTGCTGTCGCACCTCCGTGCAGCTTCTTCTGCTTCTGTGGCCAACGCGTTGATGTAGTTGCGCCTGTCACGTCGCACGATACGCTGAACTTCTCTCATCTTCATGTGATATTGGGACTCTGGCTCGCTTCTCCCTGCTGCTGGAGCGGGCGAGCTTTCAGACGTTTTCGTTCGTCAATCCGTCTCCAGGTATCCTCGGAAAGCCACGCCCTATGTCTTCTCTGCGATCGACCGACAATACTTTCAGCACCAGATGTAAAAACATTTTTCACAGCACACCAATGTTCTTGGATTGTTGCGGGCAGTGAGCTGGTGATTGCTTCCACACCTTGCCAAAGGTGCTCCTTTAATTGTTGGCGCACTGAGCGATCACTAAGTCTATCGATGTTGAACTTGGACATTCTTGGTTGTCGTGAGATCTTCGAACTGCAGCAGTGCGTAGTTGTAGAGTAGCTATAATAAGATGGTGATCTCGTACTATCCGCACATCTGCCCTCGTCTGTTTCGGATCTCCAGGAGACTACTATTGGTCAATTTGATTGGAGTTTGCTTGCCTGTCGTTGGAAATCCAGCTGACTTTGTGGCAGGTCTTGTACTTAAACATGGTGCTACCTACCACAAGACGGTTGGCATTGCAGAAATCCACAAACCTTTCACCGTTGTCATTGCGGTTGCCTATTCCGTGCTTCCCGATTACATGTTTGAGCCCTTCGCTCTCGTTGCCTACCTTGGCATTCAAATCCCCCATCACTATGATAATGTCTCCATTTGGTGTTGTGTTGAAGACGGCACTTAATTGATTGTAGAAGCTCTCCTTTTCGTCCTCAGACGAGCCATTCGATGGGGCATAACACTATATGATGGTGACGAGTCGTACTCTAGTCCGAAATCTGGCCGTCATAATCCTATCACCATGAGGCTGCCAGGAAATTAGGCCCTTGCGTGTTGTAATTGTTAACAGTAGTCCAACTCCATATTCCCGCGGACTTCCGGATGGTCTTCCAGAATAGAGTAGTACAGTGTTACGCATTGGGGACTTGTACTCGCCCGCCTCTAACCATCTGATTTCACTTACTCCCAAAATTCTTCTTCTTCTTCTTCTTCCTTTTATCAGCGAGGCTATGATCCGAAAACAAGGGATCACAGCCCTCCCACTTCACCGCATTTCCACTGATCCGCCTGTGGGGTTCACCTATTTGACCTCAGAAAATATCGGTAGGCCTGCCGATTTTGGATCACTCGGTTACTGAGGCCAATGAAATGCCGATGTCGTCGCATTTGTCTGATACAGGCGTTTATAGGCCTGCCTTTCCTACATCGCGATGTCTTTGGAACTCCCAAAATGTCCAGTTTATATCGCATGAATTCTTTTTCCAATTGAAGGAATCTGGCATTATAAGGACCTTCGCTTCCCGAGTCGAGGAGCGTCTTTATATTCCAGAAACCTATCTTTGTCCGGGTACAATAGATAGATAGATTTTTATTTCGTATATAAATTTAGTTACAGAATTTGTGTTATTGCACATTTTACAGAGTTTTGATAATTGGGATAATATCTTTCAACTGAAACATTATTTATATTTATTAAGAGCGTATATACGAAAAACGTGGCAAACTTGAAGGAAAATACGAAAAAAAAACCTTCAATAGAAAAAAAAACAAAAATAATAAAGTAAGTAAAATTAGTAAATAAATAAAAACAAAAATAAATAAATAAATTTATATATAAATACAATAAATAATAAACAAATAATCCATAAGCAAATACTTAAACAAGTATAATAAAATAAATATATATTTAAATAAATAATGAACAAAAAACAAGAAACAAATAAGTACTCAAACAAGAGTAAATAAATAAGTAAATAAATAAATAAATAATTGAATAAATAAATAAATAAATAAATAAATAAATAAATAGATAATAAATAAAATTAATAAATAAATAATTAGTATAAATAAATAACTAAATAGATAAATAAATAAGTAAATAAATAAATAAATAAATAAATGAATAAATAAATAAATAAATAAGTAAATATATATGGTATAAATAAATTACATAAATAAATAATGAACAAAAAAATTACTGAAAAAAGCAGATTTAGGAAAAAGAAACATACTCGTACATGTGTACATGTATATACACAAATAAATCAATAAATAAGTAACAAAATATGTAAATTATTTAATATAAAGTACATAAATAAATATATATAAGGGAGTAAGTGCATTTACATTTTAACAATCTTAAGTATTCAATGCATTCACTAGCGGATTGTCAGCAAAACTGCATCTTGTTTTAAACATGTTATTGAATTTACGGATTCTATTGGCTATCAATTCAACATTCGCTCTTTGGTGAATATCAAGATTTGCGTGGTGCCAAGGTAAGCCTAGCATCATTTTCAAAAGCTTGTTTTGTGACACTTGCAATTTCTTTATATGGCACGCTGCCGAGTCGCCCCATACCTGGCACCCATATAGCAGAATTGCCTGAAAAATTACTTTGTGCAGTGTAATTTTGTTGTCAGTGGGAAGAAGTGATTTTCTGTTAATGAAAGGGTACAACATCTTTATTGCTATTCCAATTTTCTTTAAAGTTTTGACGATATGGTCCTTAAATGTCCGGGTACAATAGTCAAAAGTCGTCAACATGTAATCATTCCTTATCAGGGGCATAGTGTCAGTTTCTATAGCGGCTGGTTTCAGTAACGCAGGTTGCTGGCCCACGTTACCTAATCTGGGCCCTGGACAGCCCGCACTTGCAATTTTAGCCTACGCGATAAGGGTTTATACGTATAGTTGCCCGCGGACCATCAGTAGGAGGTAATGTAAGCACTTCATCATGAACTTAATTGTTGCGCTACTGGCCCAAGCCAAGTTTTGAGCAGTCAGTAGTTTCCCGATCACTCGCAATGCAAATCTCCAAATAAAATTCGGTTTGGCTGGACCCAAAAATAACGAAATTGTCCGTGAAAAACAGGGGGCAAATCACGTAACTTTTCAGACGATTATCGTTTGGACGATAGTAATCGACTGATGGAAAGAATGGTTGCATATTGTCGGAGTTAACATTTCTCTACCACAGTTGGTTGCCCACTGTTGGCTGTATAACACCTAAATGCATGTAAACTTTTGACGATTGCGGTTTTTGCTATAGTTCAAACATATATTTAGGCTTTATACATCCAACAGTGCGCAACCAACTGTGGTAGGGAAATATTAACCGCTATCGTTCAAACGATGATCGTCTGAAAAGTTACGTGATTTGTCCCCAGGTAACTAGTCCTTACGTTTCCCATTTTGAAATGTTGTTTACTACGGCTGAGTTGTAACGTCCAGTCCACATATGTAACTATATAAAGATTAGTAGAGGTAACAAAACGCATTCCTGGCGGAGTCCAATGCCAATAGTGAAACTTATGCTGCTTATCCGATCAAACGAGTACCTCCAGCGGTTTGTATATTTAGACCGTATAATACTTAACAACCTCAGACTTCTGCAAAGAAACCATAATTTAAGCATCCGCATACAGATGGAGGGGATCTTGGATCTAAGAAGTGATGGTGCTTTAACTAATTGTGAACGGTAATACTTATCAGGGAGTTTGGTCCATGGGAAAAATGGGAAATGGCTTAAACACACTAGTTTTGAAGCTTTGCCGATCTAGCCCTTCCCATTTTTGAAAAGTACCTTAAGCTAAGAGTGTTATCCTGGCTTATGGAGTTTAATACCATGTTTCAGATTCTAGTTTTGACCATCTGGCGGTAGCGTGTGTTTTTTTAAAGAAAGATTCAAAGGAACTCAGAGTGCTTTTCGCAGGTATTACTTTTGTGTATAAATCAATGGTGGGTATAGTTTCAATGGGCTGCAGTCGGTTTGGCCCTTGCTCAAAAGCGATGCACTAAACTTAGTAGAAGCATTTTCCTTACAAATGAGATGTCACTTTTTTCACTCTTTTTGACATTTGTGAATACACACACGCTTGGGAAGTTCGTTTCTCGTTGAAAACTGGAGAGACGAACTTCCCAGTCCTACATTCCTCATAGATCATATGGTACAATCTGAGGAAAAATGGATGGAAATTTGCGCGTTTATTACGCACGTGCAAATG
This sequence comes from Brachypalpus laphriformis, assembly GCA_945910035.1. Taxonomy (NCBI): domain Eukaryota; kingdom Metazoa; phylum Arthropoda; class Insecta; order Diptera; family Syrphidae; genus Brachypalpus; species Brachypalpus laphriformis. The sequence goes on along the minus strand of OX246754.1, from coordinate 192,656,080 downwards.
CAGCTTCGAATTCAAGAAAGAATACGTCGAGAAGCAGAAAGTACAGCATAAATTGCTAACCAGCCCCGCGAAGTAATACCTAACGGCAGTCCCGCAGGGAGAGTGGTTGAAGTGTGTAGGGTGTGTTTTTAGTACGTAGGCGTATTCCTGGAATCGATTACTCAGATTTGCGAATCGTGCATGCTAGTAGCACTCGGGCTATTAGTATTTATGAAGATTACACATCCCTGGCGCAACCTAAAAAAAAAAAAAAAACACGCTTGAACAACGCTACCAAATTACCGAAATTTGCTTTGAAAATCGGTTGTCAATTCCCGAAACTTACAGACTTCGTGCTTTTTATGGCGCACATAATCGTCGATTTGAAAAAGCCATCTGTCAAACTGTTGATAAATTTCCACTGCTCGTCATCAGGTTAGCACACCCCCATAAGCGTAATATAATTGATTTTCTTGTTATTGTTGTTAAAATGCAGCTACTTTTTTGTAATCTATTTTTCTCGTCTCTGTATACACTCTAACTGGCAAAGAGAACATGTAACAGGAAAGATCCCATTATACGGTTTTGTTTTTTTCTTTTATTTCCGATGCGTCATCAGGTTAGCATATCGCTCATTTACTTGAAGACTGTCATAATTCAAAAAAGCGATTTTGCAGAAAATGCGTTTAAAGTTTTCAATTGACTACCACCTTGCAGGAAAAAAGAAGACATCTTTTAATTCTAACGCGGAGAGTATACAAGATATTAATATGAAATTTTTACACAATATGAAGCATGATAAAACGAATAATTCTGTATCATTCAAGTAAATGAGCGATATGCAAATCGTTTTTAGTTTATCTTCCAGAGTTGAACGCGTATGAAGACCAATTTTTTGTCTGTTTAAGTAGTCTATTAAAATTAATATGGGTAAAGGAAAATCACTATCTGTGGAAGAGAAATCAAAAATCGAAGCTTACAAGGAGTTCAGACTATCAATAAGTGCAATATCGGGAAAAATAGGTAGAAGTCGTAAAGTTATATCTGCATTCCTGTGCAATAAGTCGGGATATGGTAAGAATAATGAAGGTGGTAATAATAGAGTAATTTCCAATAATGATAGGAGAGTTATTTTGAGAGAAGCATCAAACTCTCATGACTCGGCCGCAAAGATCGGGGCAAGTGTTGACGTTAAAGCGAGTTTAACTACAATTCAAAGAGTGATAAGGAATACTCCACATTTAAAAAGACTAAAATTGAAGAAAAAACCGCCACTTAACGCGGCTCGGAAGGAAATGCGCTTAAATTTTGCACGGGCGCACATGACATGGAATTCTGATTGGCGCTACGTTATCTTTTCAGATGAAAACAAATTTAATTTTGAAGGTCCAAACGGATACAATTACTACTTCCATGATCTTCGCAAGGAGGAACACCAGTTGGATCATCTTCCTAGTCGGGTGGGGCGTGTGATGGTATGGGGAGCCATCTCCTACTATGGTACATGCGAGTTACAGTTTTTGACAGCCAATATGAATGCAAACACTTACAAAAACGTACTTGAAACTGCTTTTCCCCATTTTAAAAATTTGTTTGGTAACTTGCCATGGCATTTTCAACATCACAATGCTCCGATCCACACTGCCCGCGCGGTGAAGGCATGGATTGAGGGCCAAAATGTCAGTTTAATGCAGTGACCGCCTTATTCACCCGACATCAATATAATAGAAAACATGTGGGGATGGCTGGCTCGTAAAGGTTACGAGTCTGGGAAACAATATTCAAACAAAGCGGAACTAATTGAAGGCATCAAGAGCGCTTGGTCAGCCATTTCTTTGGATAATATTGGAAAACTGTACGTGTCGCTTCCTAATCGAATCGATGAGGTCATTCTTTACAAGGGGGGATCGACACCATATTAAATTTATTAAAAAAATGTTTAAATTACTAAGTGTATAAGTTTAAAAATAAGTTCATGGCTTAAGACCTTAACAAAAATGAAAAGAAAAATGATATGTGCTAACCTGATGACCTAAGTTGAATTGTTATTTTTCTAAAAAAAATTATAAAAAAAATATTAAAAAATGGAGAAACAATACTTTTTGTTTTATTTAACTGAAAACTGAATCGGCCATAAACAACAGTAATTTAAAAATGTTAGCTCATTTAGTTTGGCTGGAATCACTTACGCAAGGACGTGTGCTAACCTGATGACGAGCAGTGTATTGTCTAAATGGTGTAATAACACCAACGTATCAAAGGAATGCGCGTGAAGATCTTGGACTGATTGGGCTCTACAGTAGTTGCAAGCTGACCCATTGTTTTATCGCAGCGCGATGAAGCACACTTTTGCTAACGAGTTATTTAATATGTCAAATTTTCGCGTATGGAATGAGATCCTACAGACCCAGTTACACCTAGAAAAGTATACCGTTTGAGGTACCAGGGTACGTTTCTACCCTGGTGGCATCATCGGAAATTATTTCATTAAAGATGAAACTTCAGTTCTAGTAACGATCAATAGAGATCGCTACTGGATCATGATTAATGAAAATTTCTTTGAGAATATGGATGACTTTGATCTGGACGAGAAGTGGTTTCAACAGGATGACGACCAAACGATCGACTTATTACGGGTGTTCACGCTTAGATACAACGATGCGTGAATACCCCTATTTTAATATCAAATTCATTTCGGGAAAGACCTGTCAATTGGCCTCCACGATCGAGCGATGGGACAACTCTAGTGGGGAAACGTAAAGTCATGTTGATAAACTAGCAACAATTGACCTTGAAAGCCAAACAATTTTATGTTGTTTTTGAAATTATGACCAGCAATAATAACAATTTTTTGAGCAATAAATTACCCAAAATTGGATAGACAGAATACGCTTCGTTAAGAGCAGCTACTTTGGCCATATACCCGATATCTTTGTCAGATATTAATGCCATGAAATGATTATCCGAAGATTTTTGATTAAAATTAAAAAATTATACTTATACCAACATCATTTGTTCGTTTCAAGGATTTATAACTTTGTGCCAGAAACGCCTTCGAAATTCCTACCGTGCTCAAATTAATTTCTTCATTTTCACCACTTCTAAACTTATACTCGAGATATTTTCTTCTATTATTGATCACACAGTAATAATTTGTTACAAGTAAGGAGTTCAATCAACAAACTTCTTCCCACACACAGCACTATCAAAGTTCGATACATCGAAGGACAAAGGACGCACGATAACAGACACATCGTCTATTTGTCAGTTACACTAACTTATACAATACATTTGTACACCCCCACTACTTTCTGAGAGTCCACTTTGGTTTCTGGTTCAGGTTGCCTTCTTCTACTATTTTAATGTTCCTCATCATGAACCTAAGTCTGTTGGAATTGAAAAAAGAAAAAAGCTTAGTTGTCGTGTTCCTTTGCTAAGAGCGCATAAGACCATCCTGATGCACTAGAAAGGACACTTGAACGTAGAAGAGCCTTGAGTGTACTTGCCCTTCAAACCTGTCAATGTTTGCTTTATGTGTTGTTGCCTATAATTATTTTTATTCTTTTTTTTTATGGCTTTAATCGTTGCGTGCTTGTTCTCGGATGGTTGTATTATCTCTCTATTGTTTCGAAAAAAAGGAGAACTGAGGCATGGCAGCCATTGTCTACAGTTCTGAAGAAGTTTCTTTCAAATAACTGCTAAGGATTTTTTAAGTTTTGCGGAAGTTTTCTTGAAAGGATGCGAATTCTTTTGTAAATAGATGAATAATGTACTGTGTTATTTGTAATCCTTAAGTTGTGGTATTTTGTTGGCGTTCGTAGAAATAACTGATAAAATGCAAGCGAAGCTGGCTTAAGATTCATTTAAAATATCCGCGTCGAGAAACGCGCTATTGTTTCAAGCAACAATAAAAATCTAAAGTGGTTAAGGGATTTTTTATTGTTGTAAGCAATCTTTTTAAAGATTATGTGCGGATTTTTAGATTAGTATATTAGATTATGCGGCTGGGGAAGGAATGATAGGCATTTTACCGATCAAACCGATACCCTATATTGGTACAGTCCTACTATTATAGATTGTATGGCGGTAGAGGGTTGTATAAGTTTCCTTTAAATTATGAAATGCAGCAGTATGTCGGTAGTATAGTTAATGCATACCTGAACTAATTATACGTTTTAACCTTTGTGTGATCTCCGTACTGATGTCATTTGCGGAGCTCACCATAGAGAGTAGGTAGACAAAATCCTTTACTACCTCAAAATTATATCTGTCTACTGTGCCGTTCTGTCCAAGACACTGATGTTGGGTGTCTTTCTTTGTAGACATCATATATTTTCTTGAGAAAGTTAGGATACATTCGTTTACGAGGGAACACGTAGGCTGATGGAACATGATTACCAGATGCATTTACGATACCTATCATGGTAAGCATACTTCCACGCTCGGCCGAGCAGCCTGTGAAACTGTTCGCTTTCCTTTTTTCACCAATGACCTACGAGTATGATGCATAAAATTAAGTTTTTTCAAAGAAAACGAAAATAGTTTAAAAACTTTACTTTTGGGGAATCAAGCACAGTGCTTCTTCCAGTTTTATCTGTATTGTAAATGCGATCAGAAGCAAAGTTATGTTTCGTATAAACGTTCTTCAAATTATCGAAAAATATGTCGACAGCTACTTTGGAGAATCTAACAATACATCCAATGCTAGTTGTATGATAAAGAACGAAGTAGATAATTGTCGACGAAAGGCTATGAACAACTTTTATGCGATTAAAATAAATTAAACAAAAAAATCCATACAATACCGAGTCCAATGACTGGAAGTCTTTATTGGGAGGCAGCTAAGATCCAAGTGACCGAGAGCCAGAAAATTTGTTTGTACATTAATTTATATTACTAAAGCAAACTGTTATACAATGTAAAGAGAGCACAACTAGAGAATAGAATTTACATAGCGTAACTTATGTGTGATTTGGCAAATATTCACTAGTTAGAGAGTAGGATTTAATAAAAGAAATTTAAGGATGAATAATCTTTGAAATATTTCTAAACATTCCCCCGCCCCTGGAACGTAGTTTCAGCAAGTGGGAAGCAGAGCCAATTTGTGTACTGGTCTAATGAGATTGCCGTTAGCGGTTCGTAAAGTTACAACTCGGACATGTCCGTCCTTGCCAGGGTGGATTGCAGTAACTCTTCCTAGCGCCCATTTTCCCGGTGGTAGTTTGTCTTCTTTGATAGCAACCAAGTCATTGAGCTGAAGATTTTGTTGTGGTTGTAACCAGCGTGGCCGTTGTTGTAAGGAGGACAGGTACTCCATACTCCATCGATTCCAATAGCTCCGGATCTTTGACTGTAAGGCTTTCCACCTGGATACACGATCGAGCGATACTTCTTCATATGGTTCAGGAACAGCAGAATACGGCTCACCTAGAATGAAATGGGCAGGTGTTAGTGGGTCAAAATCATTGTCTGAATTTTGGCAAAGTGGGCGAGAGTTCAATAGAGCTTCAATTTGGGTGAGAAGGGTATAGAGTTCTTCGAAGGTTAATCTGTCAGAACCGATTACGCGATGAAGGTGTCTTTTGACCGACTTCACCCCCGCCTCCCACAAACCGCCGAAATGTGGTGCTGAAGGGGGAATGAAGTGCCAGGTGATGGAGTCACGAGCAAGAGACTGGGCTACGAGAGTGTTATGGTGCTCTGACAAGGTGAGAAGATGTAATTCGGACAATACTCTAGCTGAACCACGAAAGTTGGTTCCGTTGTCCGAGTATATGTGCGATGGTTTTCCTCGTCGCGCTACAATGCGGCGTAACGCAGCTAGGAAGGCTTCGGTAGTCAGATCACTGACCAACTCTAAATGTATTCCCTTTGTTACCATACATATAAATAAAGAGATGTATCCTTTAGTAGTGTAGGTTTTTCGCCCATGTTTGGATTTGATTAGGATGGGGCCGGCATAGTCGCATCCACAGTGTGTAAAAGGTCTGCTTATCTGAATCCGTGGGCCTGGTAGGTTTCCCATGAGTTGGGTTATCGTCGCTCTTCTCTGTCGAAAACATTTCATACAACCATGCGTTATTTTCCGTAGCAAGTTTCGACATCCAAGGATCCAGTATTCCTGGCGAATCAGTACAAATAGTGTTGTCACTCCAGGATGTAGCCACCGTTTATGAGCGTCAAGTGCGATCAGCTTGGTTACGACGTGTCCTTTGGGAATGATGATGGGATGTTTCGCGTTGAACGAGATATCAGCTTCCTGGATGCGACCTCCAACACGTAGTATTTTTTCGTCATCTAAAAATGGATTCAAATTAGAGATACTACATGTTTTGGTGAAGTGACCATGCTTCAAATAGTAGGTTATGTTTTCTCCAAAGTGCAGATTCTGTAGCCATCTTATCACCTCTCGTTTGGCATTATAGATTTCGCATGGAAGAAGTTCATATGGAGTGGCCTCCGATAGGTTTCGACACTTTAGAATAAACCGACGCATGTAGGCAACAGTTCGAATCAATCGATTCCACGAGGAAATATGGGAGGATAGAACATCGAGGGGGTGATCAGGATTAGCTACGAAGTAGGACTGCTTGTGCTGCCTTTTCTCCTCCTGCTTGCAGTCTGGATGTTCTTCGAAGTTTAGCATAATAATTTTCATCACTTTTTCCTAGCCAAAGTGGGCCAGCCCACCAAATAGGGTGTGAGATAAGACTTGACGGTGCTATACCGCGCGAAGCACAGTCTGCAGGATTCTGATCAGATCTGATGTGGAACCACCGGTTTCGAGGTATGGTATTCAAGATCTCAGCTGTTCGATTTCCGACGAAAATGTCCCAACGCCGAGGTGGTAACGACTGCCAAGAAAGAACAACTTTTGAATCGCACCAGGCGAAGACGTTTGAGCACGTAATATTTAAGGATTCTTGAACAGCATTGAGTAGACGTGAAAGCAAGAGTGCTCCACAAAGCTCTAACCGAGGAATGCTAAGTTGCTTAATAGGAGCAACTCGAGTTTTAGCTGCAACGATATTGGTTGTGATAAGTCCATTAGGGAGTATCCGTCGCGAATAGATAACGGCGGCATACGCGGATGCCGATGCATCCGAAAATCCGTGTAGCTGAAACGTGGGTTCTGCGATACCGATAAAACGAGGAACGCGAATTTCAGTCAGCATGGGGAGTTCTTCACGACTTTTACACCATTTCTTTACGATTTCTTCCGGAAGAAGATCGTCCCAATCAAGTTTTTTATGCCAGAGTTCTTGAAGTATAATTTTCAGCTGCACTACCGAGGGAGCAATGAAACCGAGAGGATCGAAAATTCTTGCAACGTCTTTGAGAACATTGCGTTTTGTGACGGGTTCATTGGTAACCAGATTAAACCGAAACGAAAAAAAGTCTAGCTGCGCATTCCAGTATAACCCAAGAACTTTAACCCAAGAATCTGATTCATTTTCAAACGATACTATATCACCTTGCAGATGTTCTTCATCCTGTAGAAGCTCGGGACAATTACTTTGCCATTTACTTAAATTTAAACCGGCTTTTGATAAGAGCTTCACTAAACATTTCTTTTTGCGAATGGCTTCAGGTAGCGAATCTCCGCCTGATACCACATCGTCCACGTAGAAGTCATTAAGAAGAATTTCTGACGCGATCGGAAATTCTTCGCGATAGTCTTTAGCTAATTGTTCTAACACGCGAACCGACAAATATGGCGCACACGATGTCCCATATGTTACTGTACACAAACGGAAATGTTCTAGGGGATCTGTTGGGGATTTTCGCCAGACAATCCTTTGAAAATCAGTGTCTTTATCCGTCACCCAGATTTGACGAAACATTTTTATTATGTCAGCAGTAAAGACGTATTGATGCCTACGAAATCTAAGACACACCGAAAAGAGATTACGCTGGATGGGCGGACCGATCATAAGTGATTCATTAAGCGAATTTCCGTCAGAATCTTTAAATGAGCCGTCGAACACAACGCGGAGTTTGGTTGTAGCGCTATCTGGTTTGAATACCGCGTGATGAGGCAAATAAAATACATTTGATTTAGAAATTTCACTCGGAGGAATCTTAGACATATGCCCCAAGTCTAAGTATTCCTTCATGAACTGGGAGTAAGATCGAGATAGCGTTTCATTGTGTGAAAATTTTCTTTCCATCGACTTTAGCCGCGAGTATGCACCCCCGAAGGTGTCAGCGAAACGCGGGGTAGCCTTGAAGGGTAAATTGACTATATACCTTCCCTGTTTATCCCTTCGATGAGTTTGCAGGAAGTGCTCTTCAATCGCTCTATCCTCCTGTGAAGAAATCGATTTTGGATCAATCTCTTCGATATTCCAGAACGCTTGCAAAGTGGTGTCGATGTCGATAAGAGTGTGATTGGATCGAATAGTTTGTCCACCGCCTGAGAATAATTTCCCAGCGAGAACCCACCCGAAGATCGTTTTTTGCGCAATAGGTTGATCTTGAGTGCCTTTAACGATTTCACCTTGCAGTATATCCCAAACTTTATCCGCACCAAGTAAAATGTCTATGGGATTGGGCTTATTGAAAGAAGGATCTGCTAGATCCAAATCAAAGATGTATTCCCAATCTTTGACGTCGAATGGAATGGTGGGTAATGTTGAAGTAACGTTTGATAGAATGTAAGTATCTACCAGGATACTAGCCGCATCAAACCGAGATACGATGGCCATTGAAACCAGACCCCTAGATATTCCGGCGCAGGTCGAACCGATTCCACTTATTGGTATTCGAGCATTTGTTCGCCTGAGCCCGAGTCTTTGTACACAAGCTTCGCTAACAAATGAGACCTGCGATCCCGAGTCTATTAAAATTCGAACTTGTTGGTAGTTTCCATGCGTATCTTTCACTTTACTAATCGCGGTGGGTAGCAAAGTTTGAGGGATGGAAAGTGTAGAATTAACCGAGTGATTTGTGATGAGCTGATTAGACTGCAATGTAGTTGATATACGATTTGAGGAAGGCAAATGAAACCGAGATGATGAGGGTATTTCCGACAGTGAACGATTATTGTCTATGTTAGCCGCGACGAGATGCACCAGGCTATGGTGGCGTGAGTTACAAGTCTTGCACCGAAACTTCGACTGGCACCGATATGAATTGTGGCCACTACGTAAGCAATTAAAACATAACCCTTTGGATTTGACGAAATCGCGCTTATCTTCTACAGCCATTGAAAGAAAATCAGCACATTGTGGGAGAAGATGTATTGCATTGCATTTAGGACATTGATTAGTCGATGACGCGTGCATACTTCGCAAGACTACGGGCTTGCTTCTGCTTCCTTCGCGAATAAGAGATTTGCACGATTCTAGCGCCTCACAACGGCGCTCTAAAAACACAAGGAACTCCTTGATGGTGGGATAGTCTTTGTCTACACTATCAGCTGACCAAGCTTGTCTAGTTTCAGGATCTACCTTAGACAACAGGGTAAAAATCATCCAAGGATCCCTTTCAAGAGAGTTAAATGAATTGAGACCCCTTAGTACCTCGTCAGCGCCATCTGATATCTTGCGAAGAACTCTCACATTTTGATTTGCAACAGAAGGCAATTGCATGAATGTTTCTATTAAACTGGTGATAAGATAACGCGGCCTATCGTATCGTTTAATTAACCTTTACCATGCTAGCTCATATGTAGCATCAGAGACTGGCAAGTGAGTAAGCAAGTTCAAAGCTTCTCCACGAAGCGAAGAACGCAGAAAATGAAACTTCTGCACAGGGGATAAGCTGTCTTTGTTGTGGACTGTACTTTCATACATATTGCGGAAAGCTGGCCACTCGCGATAGCTACCAGAGAAAGGCTCAAAATGAATTTTTGGAAGGTAGTTATCGTAATAAGGCAACCTGTTCGATTTTATTTGCTGCTGCGATTGAAGGGCTTGTGGAGTAGTTGTAGTAGCAGCAGGAACTGTTGGAAATGCGGGAACTGTGGAAATTTCGGGAACTGTGGAAATTTCGGGAACTGTGCCAAGTGCGAGAACTGAATGCACCGTATCTTTTTCAGCTTCCTGTGACTGCTCAATAGGTGGTCGATTAACGGGAACCGTGGAGACGGTGACTGATTCAGGCTTCGATCTTTCCCGAGATGAAGAAAGTAAAACGGACTTTACGAGTAGGAATTTTGTTTCAAATTGTTCGAATTCAGGTTCAGGATCGAGATAACCTTCCTCCTCAAGAAAGTCATACATGCACTCTTGAGTAGAACAAAACTTTTCCCAAAGCTCATTTATTTTCTCCAAGCGCACCTGCAGCGCTTCCAAACTAACGTCTTCTGTAATTTTCTCAGAAAAATTAGCTATTCTTGTTAGAGATCCTTTTAAGTGACCGCGATACGCGCGTAAAGCCGAAAATGTATGAGACATCTTTATAGAAATGAATGCAATGTCTATCTCAACGAATACGAAAACACGTGTACAAGTGTTGCTCCGGTATCGAAAGAAATATAAGAACTATTTAAGAATTATTTTAGTAATACTATAAGCATGCGAAAAATTGTCCAGACACGTGCAAGTATGTGCATAAAATTTCATGCATACATAGTTCATTAGTTCATACACTTTTTCTTAACTGCACCCACAGCAATGTTTAATAAATCACAGTATAATTAGCCACACTTTGATCAAATCAGATTTGCATGCGTTGTACGGGATTATTGGAAACTGTTCATGAAGAATTGAATCAACCCGATCTCTGTTAATTCCAAATGAAAGAAAATTTGTTCAATGAATACGAGAGTACGAAATCCAAACCCGAAATCCGGCTCGATTTGGACCAAAAAATGTATGATAAAGAACGAAGTAGATAATTGTCGACGAAAGGCTATGAACAACTTTTATGCGATTAAAATAAATTAAACAAAAAAATCCATACAATACCGAGTCCAATGACTGGAGGGCTTTATTGGGAGGCAGCTAAGATCCAAGTGACCGAGAGCCAGAAAATTTGTTTGTACATTAATTTATATTACTAAAGCAAACTGTTATACAATGTAAAGAGAGCACAACTAGAGAATAGAATTTACATAGCGTAACTTATGTGTGATTTGGCAAATATTTACTAGTTAGAGAGTAGGATTTAATAAAAGAAATTTAAGGATGAATAATCTTTGAAATATTTCTAAACACTAGTATTTGCCGACTTGCGTAGACTTATGTCTGGATTTCGATGCATGAAACATTTCAGCCAATCCATTCCCGCCTGCTGCCCGACGTCCCATTTATCTGGTCGTTTTAAATATTTTCGGCGAACATATTCAAACGCAGACCTTCTCGCAAGGACATATGTTAGCACATGATGCAAATTGGAACTTTTTTAAAATATGAGTATGTCGTTAATTCGTTTTTTTGCACCGATGTGGGCACTTGATTTGAGGAGAACGTAGATTGGTATTTCGTTCCATCTCGTAGTAGAGCAAAATCCTAAGGATGGCAAAAGAAGCCATTGGAAGGAAGAAATGCGTTGGTTCAAGGGACAACGATACTTAAGTGGCGCTACAGTTCGGGGTGAACTTGGGCCTCAACCAACAAGCCTCTCCATTTAGCTCGGTCTTTAGCTAATTGCCTCCAGTTGCGCACTCCAAGTTGGTCGAGGTCCCCTTGAACTTGTGCGCGCCACCTACGGCGATGATTCCCTCTACTGCGTGGTCCCTCGGGATTAGATTCGAAGACTCTGCGGGCCGAAGCGTTGGTGTCCATTCGCTCTACATGTCCTAGCCATCTCAGATGTCCAATACGCAGTTTTTTGACTAGGTCGATGTCGCTGTACAGCTCGTATAATAAAAATAATAATAATAATAATAATAATAAGTTCGTTATTTCAAAAATAGTTAATTTTACACTTGAATACATAGAATTTTAGTTTTATTTACTTAAGATATGAAAAAAGAACATACGGCATGGGCTAACCCGTCGCCGGTAGAGAAGCAATTTTACGTTAAAGTAATACAACAGCTCGTATAGTTCGTGATTGAATCTTCTACTCCAAAACCCGTCAACGCAAACGGGACCGAAAATCTTACGAAGAATTTTTCTCTCGAAGCGACCAAGGATATCTTCATCCTCTTTTAATAAAGTCTATGTTTCAGCGGACCAAAGCAGGACTGGGATGATCAGGATCTTATACAGAGTCTCCTTAGTATTTCGAGATAGGGCTTTACTGTTGAATTGCCTTATAAGCCCAAAAAAACAGCGATTGGCAAAAGTTATTCTTCGCTTGATTTCTGCGCTGTTGTAGTTTTTAGATTTAATAGCAGAGCCAAGGTAGACAAAGTCCCTTACTACCTCGAAGTTATAGCTGCCCACTGTGACGTTTTGTCCAATTCGTCGGTGTTGGTTTTCCCTTCTGGTTGACAGCATTTGCTGGTTTTGCCTTCGTTTATCGCTAAACCCATTCTGGCAGCTTCCGCCTCAATGCTTGCAAACGCATCGGTGACAGCCCGCTGAATTCTTCCGATAATGTCAATATCGTCGGCGTATGCAAGCAGTTGTACAGACTAGTAATAGATTGTGCCTCCGGTGTTGGCTTGTGAGTTCCGTACAATCCGTTCAAGTACAATATTAAAGACGTCACATGACAGCGTCACCTTGTCTAAAGCCTTTTTTGACATCAAAGGCCTCGGTGAGGTCATTACCGACCTTGATGGAGCAGCGAGCGTTCTCCATCGTCAGCCTGCACAGACGGACAAGTTTGGCAGGGATGTCAGGACTAGACATGGCTCTATAGAGCTCTTCTCTGTAGATGCTGTCATAAGCGGCTTTGAAATCAATAAAGAGGTGGTGAGTATCGATTTGGAATTCTTCGGTTTTCTCCAGGATCCGCCGAAGTGTGAAGTTTTGATCGATGGTGGACTTTCCTGGCCTGAAACCGCACTGATAGGGTCCAATCAGGCTGTTGATAAAAGATTTCAGGCGTTCACACAATATCGCAGAAAAGATCTTGTATGCGATGTTGAGGAGACTGATGCCTCTATAATTGGTGCATTTGAGGGGGTCTCCTTTCTTGTGGATCGGGCAAACGATGTTGAGGTTCCATTCATCAGGCATACACTCGTCTGACCAAATTTTAGAGATGAGTTGGTGTATGCACTCTACCAATTCATCCCCAGCTGCCTTGAAAAGTTCGGCCGGTAAGCCGATTTTAGCTAGGATATTGCTATCCATACTTCGTTTTGGTTAGGTGGACGGAAATTTTGACTATCATCGTCTATGTTGAATGGTTCATTCTGCCTGACAGCGGGATGTTGGTCTTCGTCGGCGTTATACAGTCTGCAGAAGTAGTTTTTCCATATTCTCAGCATCGACTGTGATTCTACTACGAGGTTTCCGTTTTCATTTCTACAGGTTTCTGTACGGGTATTGCTTCTCTGACACGTTCTTTTTACCTTTTGGTAAAACTTCCGTACATTGTTCCTGGAGTAGAAACTCTCGATATTCTCGAACGCGCGCTTCTCATGCTCTTTCTTCTTCTTTTGGAGAAGCCCATGTTCTTCCCGTCTCTTTTGCTCGTAGAGCTCATGAACAGCTCTCGTCTTCCTTTGCAGTGCCGCTTTGTATGCCTCTTGTTTTGCTGCATGCACTCGCCGGCATTCTTCGTCAAACCAGGGTTTTCGCGGTGGTGGGCGAGCCAGACCCAGCACATCATTTGTGGCGTTTCTGATGGCATGTTGACAGCGTTGCCACTTGTCTTCGGCACTTGATGCTGGCGGCAGAGGGGTGATTGAGAGATTTCGGGATATGCGTTCAGCGAAGAGTCTGGCGGTCTCTTGCGATTGTAGCTTTTCGACGCTAAATTTTCTCACAGTAATTCTTCTTTGTTGCTCAGATTGGGATATACGCATTCGTACCTTGGCTACAACAAGGTAATGATCCGAGTCTATGTTGGCCGCTCGGAAGGTCCGGACATCCAGAATACTGGAGTCATGCCTTGCGTTGATCGCAATATGATCAACTTGGTTGATCGTTACATGATCATTGGACCGCCATGTCTGCTTATGAATATCGAGATGAGGAAACCATGTGCTTGCTATGGTGACATTTCGCTTTACAGCGAAATCAATTAGCCTTAGTCCGTTATCAGACGTGGTGTCGTGTAGGCTATGCTTACCGACTGCCCTACCAAAGACGTCCGCCTTTCCTATTTTGGCGTTAAATCGCCCAATACTATTTTATCGTCGTATTTAGGAAATTGCTCGCATGTTTTGTCGAGGAGCTCGTAGAAACAATCTCTGGTGCCAGGGTCCTTTTCTTCCGTGGGGGCATGAACACTTATTAGGCTTATGTTAGCGAATTTAGCCTTGATCCGGATAATCATAATACGCTCGCTAACGTGTCGGAAGCTTAAGACTTCTTGCCTAAGTCTGCCGCGTATGACAAATCCGCATCCGAATAAGCGTTGCCTGTTGCCTCTGTAGCAATCACTGTAGTAAATGTCACAGCTTTTCATCCTCTTTTTGCCCGGCCCATCCCATCACACTTGCTGGATGGCGGTAATATCTGCTTTATAGCAGTCTAGGACCTCTGCTAGTTGTTCGGCTGCTAGTGGTCTGTAAAGGAACAGAACATTCCATGTACAGATCCTAAGGTCGTTGTCCTTATTTCGTTTGCTGGGGTCGTCATTAGTTGAGTCATACTTATCCGAGGATTTTGGTTGTTTCGGAACCATAGGTTTTTTACGTGGTAGGGAAGTTACCCCGACGGCACAGCCCCCAACCTGGAGGGGTAGTTCCGGATACACCGGTGGCAGTAGTCCACTACGGGAGGGTGAGCGCTGCCGTTGGTCCATTAAGGGCTCCTCCGCCATCATCTCTATTCCAATGTCCTGCCAAACATTGGAAATTCCTTACCGACCTGTGATCCGAATACGTCGAAGCAGCTCGCGCAAGGTATTCACTAAGTTCAACCTAACTGGAACTATAGACGCCACCGTTAACTCCGTCTAGGGAATTCGTCCGCTGCCGCCTGGAGCAGGAAGGAGTGCTCTAGTGGAAAACTACCCCCCCATTTATTTACATATTTTTTTGTTGCTCTGCCTTACCTGCAAAAACTTTTAGCGTGCTCCGTATAATTCCTTGTGTTAACGTTATAGACTTACCGTGAAAACTTATTATAAGATATTTTCATTATTTTTAAATTTTAGTTTGTAAATTATACTTTACTTCGTGTTTGAAATAAATATTATAACGGGTACGCCATCTTTCATGTCGGTACGTAAACATTAAATAACTTTGACATTTATCAACCGATTGGCTTGAGTGGACAGATTTTTGAAATGTTCAATTCAGTACAATTTTAACCATGAATCGCTTCATACCGAAACAAGGCGCCGAAGTAGTGACGCTGTACATTGAAAATAGTCGTTCAGTTGTGTTAACTCAACGTGAGAGTGGGAGGTCGTCGACATGCCGTTCATCACCGTCTAAGACGTTCCAATGAACTGGTTGAAGCGATTAGAGAGAGTGTTGCTGAGAACCCACATGTGTCGTATTCGTATCGTCACCGCACTCAGCACCTTGCGGCGCATTTTGAAGGATGATTTGCATTTTTTCCCGTATAAAGAGCAATTGACTCAAAGAATATTGCCGACCGTCCACGTTGCTTAGAATACGGCCAAACAGTCGCTGGACGTGTGCTGTCAAAAAATGGCGACATTGACTGGCCACCCAGATCTCCAGATTTGACCCCTCCGGAATTTTTTTTTGTGGGGTTATTTGGAAAGCAAAATATACGACAGCAAGCCTCAGACCATTGACGAGCTCAAGGCAAACATTCGTGCGGAAATCATCGCTATACCGCCCGAGATGCGCGAAAAGTGATGGAAATTGCAGCAAAAAGGGCACATTTTCCTTTGGTTCATAGAGGCACTCACTTGAATGATGATGTATTCAAAAACTTTTTTTTTTTTTAATGCCCCAATTTATTTGTGGGCGCCGTGGCGTAAGTGGTTAGTGTGTCGGATCACTACGCATGAGGTTCCAAGTTCGAGTCCCAGAAAATACCAAAAAGTTTTTTCACGGTCCCACCTCTCGCGAGCGTCTGACAAACATCCGAGAGTATTATTGTCACGAAAAAGCTTCTCAAATCGCCGTTCACTGTAGGTCCCTTCCATTCGTGTGAAAAATATAACGCACACAACATGAGTGGTTGCGAAAAGCTAGGCCCTGGCACTTTAAAGAGCTGTTGCGCCAAATATAAAAATAAATAATTTATTTAACATCTGCTCAAATATTTGAGCAACAAGAAACTTTTTTTACAGAAAACATTTAAGGTGGACTTGAAACTATTCATAAGACCAGTGTCTTTGAATACATACGTTTTACAATTTTTACAAAAAACGGTTACGTATAATTATTGGAAGTTCTTATCTTCATACTATTAAATCAAGTGGTCTTAGTCTTTTTAATCTTCGAGTATTGTTGAATTCTAAAAGTGGTAGGCAGTTTATTTGGTTATTGTTGTGTTGATATATTCGCTGTTGGTATTTTGTTGTTTTTTTCTTTATTTCTTCACTTATGGTCTGCATGCCAAGATCTCGATGAATATCGTCGTTTGTTAAGTACCAGTCAGCATTTATTATTGTTCGAAGGATTTTTGATTGTAGTCTTTGTATGATTTGCAGGCTTGATCTGCAAGCAACACCCCAGATTTCAATACCGTATGTCCAGATAGGTTTGATTATGGTTTTATATATCAAAAGTTTGTTTTTAAGTGATAGTTGTGAATTTTTGTTAAGGAGCCAGTAAAGTTGTCTGAATTTAAGTTTAATTTGGTTTCGCTTCCGGATTATATGGTTGCTCCAGGTATGTTTTTGGTCGATGTGGATTCCCAGGTATCTGGCACTGTTTTCAATTTTTATTATCTTATTGTTAAGTGTAAGTGAGTAGTAGTCTTTGATTTGGCGTGTAGTGTATATTACATGTACTGCCTTTTCTTTGTTGATTTTGATGCCCCAGGTGTTAGACCATATGGATAACTTGTCGATATTTCGTTGTAATTTTTCTGCTGCTGTAATCAAGCATTGGTCTGATGATAGAAAGACCGTATCGTCTGCAAAAGTTGCTGCGAGTGAAGTTTTATCAATTGGGGTTGGCATATCTGCTGTATATAAAAGATAAAGGAGTTGAGCCAAAACGCTTCCTTGAGGTACTCCAGCATCCATTTGACTCAACCTGGACTATTCGTCGTCAAATTTTACATAAAAGTATCTTTTAGAAATATAGCTTCTCATAAGCATGTAAAAATCGGAAGGTAATTGTCTTTTTAGTTTATGTAGGAGACCTTCATGCCAGACTTGGTCGAATGCTTTGGTAATTTCGAGAAAAACTGCTAGGCTGTAGTTTTTGTTTTCGATGTCTGCTGCGATTCGATTTGTAACTCTATGCACTTGTTGGATCGTAGAGTTTTTTTTTTTTTTGCCTAGGGGGTAGTGGAAAAACGCTTATGCGTACGTGAAACAGTCCCGCTCTGTTTCTAGTAGTGTGAGACTCACAACTCACTAAAAAAACACCTTTAACCCCTTCTTTCTACTTAACACCATCCACTCCGGAATGGCTTATCGCATTACTTCAGAGTGGTGTCGTTTTCTTTCCCCTCTGGGGACCGGCTTTTTCATATTCGACTCCTGGTGCGGGTTTATACATTCTTGCCGGTAAGGCTTTTATCTACTTTATGTAATTTGTGAGGGAATGTTGGCGTCTTCCTCTCTCTTTTTGGATCTTAGTACCGTCTCGATAAAGGAAGATATTCTATTCCACGTGTCGGTACTCGAAATCATCTTGCTTATAGCATTTTCCGGGGAAAAATCGCCTATTTCCGACTCCAGTCTACTCCTCTGCTCTGTCCATCTGCTACAGGCGAAAAAGGTGTGGAAAGCGTCGTCTTCCGCTGAGTCTCCATATTGGCAGGCTGCGCTCTCTACTTTACACATTTTGTGGAGGTATCGGTTGAAATACCCATGTCCGGTTAGGAATTGAGTGACAAAGTATTTCACTTCGCCGTGTTCCCGCTCTGTCCAAGCCGTGACGTCTGTAATCAGCCTCGCTGTCCACCTCCCCCTCGTTTCAGCTGGATCCAAATTAATGGTCGGGGATTAGTCAATTTTGATTGAGTATGGGTTCTAGTCGTTTGAAGATTAATTTTTCGAAGATCTTTGATAATAATGGGATGGGGCTTATAGGTCGGTAAGAAGACATTTGTGTTTCGTCTTTTCCTGGTTTCGGAATTGCTGTTATTTGTGCTACTTTCCATACAATCGGAAAGTATTTCAGTCTGATTATTGAGTTGAATATTTTTCTTATATATACCCCCTTCGGGTAGGGGGCAGAATATACCCGAGGTAGGCATGCCTGTCGTAAGAGGCGACTAAAATCCACCCTTCGTATACCGGGGATAAAATGTAAACATAATATGCAATGAGTAAAACAAATAGATATAGTACCCCAGGTGGCAGTCCAGGTTCTCTGGAAAATCCACCCTCTTCGGAGGTAGGCTCTACGGATTCTGGGGAGAGCCAATTGTTGCATTTAATAAACCCCTTTTTGAGAAATTCAAGGGTAACTCGGTCTCCACCATCAAGACCGAATGTCTCCGGAAAAAGAAGTCCGCCGGAAGCGCAAGCACAAGAGAAACGGGACTCAGTGAAATGTAATAGCTTTGAGGAAGAAAACAATGAACTCCGTATTAAGCTAAATAAAATGGATCTACTCTACCAAGAGCTTAAGAGAGAGGTAGAATCACTAAAAGAGGAAAACAAGGCGTTAAAGAATTCACTTTTGCAAAGAGAACAGGAAATTACCCCACCCCGTGCAGCTAGTCCCAAATATCACACAGATGAAGAAGAGCTAGCACGCGAAACAAATGGGGTCTCAAAGAAAAGACCCAGCAAAAAACGAAGAGCCGGTTCTTCACCTGAAGTCGAGCCACGAAAACAAGACAAGGAAAAAGACTTGAAACAGAAACAAACTCACGACAAATTACGTCCCCCGCCTGCAATAAACGTCGTCGGCTTTACGGACTACAATAAATTGCATTGCCTTCTTAAGGGAACTGTGACATCGGAATTTAAAGTAACGTCATTCCGAAACAATGATTGGAAAATTAATGTAGTTGACTCTGACGGCTACCGAGCAATATCGAAAAAACTAAACTCGGAAAAGATCCAGTGGTTCACCTACGAAAATAAATCAGAAAGACCACTCCGTGTTATAGCAAGGGGTCTCCACCCCTCATGCACTAAAGATGACATTATAAATGACCTTAAAGGAAAAGGCTTGAAAATTATCGACGCAATTAATATCTTAAAGAAGATAAAGCAGAAAACGGAACAAGGCAATGAAATCTTTGTCAAGCATGGACTTCCGCTCTTTATGCTAACCTTCGATAGAAGCGACAATATAGACGATATTTATAACGTAAAAAGTATTTTGAATATCGTAGTTAAAATCGAGCCTATGCGTACGAATACACGATCGATACCTCAGTGCAAACGCTGTCAAGGTTTCAATCACACCCAGTCGTATTGCCAAAAAGAACCGAAATGTGTAAAATGTGCCGGGAACCACTTATCAGAAAGGTGTGACTTAAATAAGCAGGCTCCGGCGACCTGCATAAACTGTAAAGGCAAGCACCCAGCAAACTATCGAGGTTGTGAAGTAGCAAAGGAGCTTCAAAAAAGGCGCGATACTCTCAAGAAACCGATACACCCGAACCCAAGCTTAAGAGATCGTAAAACCGATAAGCCCAAGACCGCTAAGCCGGTCAAAACGAAGCGACCGATAAAGGGAAAAAAAAAATTGCGCAAGAGAACGTCGCTGGTCCAAGTGCAGCGGAAAAACCGCCACAGGTTGACGCGAGATCGTACGCGCAAGTCGCGTCAAACGAAAACAAATTAAGATCAGCTACAACAGATCCGGTTAGCCAAATATTTACCATTATATTGGAAAAATTTGAGGAGCAAACCAAAGTTAATAAAATTATACTTGACAAATTGAGCAAGCTCGAGTTCAAACCTCGCAAGACAATCAAAAAAACATGAATATGAAACAGCTACTTAAGATACTAACGTGGAACGCAAACGGCCTTCTGAAAAAAATCGACGAGTTAGAAGTGTTTCTACGGAAAAATAACATTGACATATGTTTGGTATCGGAAACGCACTTAAAAAAGGGACTTAGACCCAAAATAAAAGGCTACAGCGATTACCATGCGAATCATCCTTCGGAAAATGCGAGAGGCGGGTCCTCTCTTTACATCAAAGACTGTATTAAGCACTCCGAAAACATAGAAATAGAATTTGATTCTATGCAAATAAGCTCAGTCTCCGTAAAAATAAACCACTTAGACTACAACATCGGATCTAGTTACTTCCCTCCGGGATATAAGCTAGTAGAAGACGACCTCGTTCGTCTCTTTGACTCACTCGGACCTAATTTTGTCTTAGGTGGTGACTTTAACGCGAAACACACTTTCTGGGGATCCAGATGCAATTCGACAAAAGGCAGATTATTGTACAAAGCCAGCATGAAACGTGGGGTGAACTTTTTTTCGACAGGAAAGCCAACTTATTGGCCAACTGACAAAAATAAAATCCCTGACCTCGTCGACTTCTTTATCGTAAAAGGGTTAACTAAAAATTTGACGGAAATCGAAGAATGCTATGATCTATGCTCAGATCACTCGGCAGTCACTCTGAAAATAGGTGGAAGTCTAGTAAAAAAAGAAGGACCGCCTAGGTTAACTAGTAACAAAACTAACTGGGACGCTTTCAGAAGAGACTGCAAGGAAAATGTTGCTTTAAATGTACCGCTAAAGACACCGTTCGAAATAGAAGAAGAAATCGACAAACTCGTCGAAGCCATTCAGAGCTCAGCGTGGAAAAACACTCCTTTGCGAAAGACAGAAGCGCGGAACAATAAAGTCAAATACCAGCCTGAAATCGAAGACCTCATACGAGAAAAGAGGAGAGCGCGCAAGAGATGGCAACAATCCCGCGCGCCACCGGATAAAACTTATCTGAACCATCTTTGTAACAAGCTTAAAAAAGTGCTGCAGGACCTAAAAAATCACGAGACTTCTACTTACCTCGAGGGTTTGACCGCTGATAAGTATTCAAACTACTCTCTATGGAAAGCCTTGAAGTCCATAAGGAAACCTGTAATGCACTCGCCGCCAATTAGGAAAGCTAACGGGGAATGGGCAAAAGAAGACAAAGAGAAAGCAGAATTATTTGCCGATCACTTAGAGGAAACGTTCAAGCCGTTCGATGGACAACCGTTGATCGAAGATCCGAATGATAATATGGCACCCGACAACTTTAGAGTAAAAACCGTATCCCTGTCCGAACTTCGAATGACAATAAATAAATTGAAAAATAACAAGGCTCCGGGATATGATTTAATCACTGGCGAAATTTTGAAAGAGCTGCCGAAAAAAGTGCTGGTTAAGTTGCTCTACATTATAAATGCTTCCTTAAGACTATTATATGTTCCAAGGCAATGGAAAGTCGCCGAAGTTATTATGGTTCCGAAACCGGGGAAATGTGCTAATGATAAGAAATCATATAGACCCATTTCACTTCTGCCAATAATATCTAAGGTCTTCGAGAAACTTCTGCTGAAACGATTGCAACCAGTAATTGAAGAAAGACACTTGATCCCGGATCATCAATTCGGGTTTCGGGTCAAACATTCCACAATCGATCAGGTGTATCGAATAACGAACGAGATTGAAAAAGCTCTAGAAGGAAAAAAATATGCTCTAGCGCTTTTCTCGACGTATCGCAAGCCTTCGACAAGGTATGGCACGAAGGCCTAAGGTATAAGCTAAGGGTAATCTTACCGGAAAAGTTGTACAGAATATTGGAATCTTATCTTGAAAACAGACTTTTCCGTGTTAGACACGGGAGTGAATATTCGGATTTCAAAGATATCTACGCCGGTGTTCCACAAGGAAGTGTTCTCGGTCCAATCCTGTTCCTGCTCTACACAAGAGATATACCACAAGATGAAGGGACCGTTGTAGCAACGTTCGCAGACGACACGGCTATCCTCGTAACGGATGAGTCAGTCGAATCATCAACGGGAAAACTCCAACGAGCTTTGAACAATGTATGCGAATGGACAAAAACCTGGCGAATAGTCCTCAATGAGACAAAATCAACGCATGTCAATTTTACGTTGAGAAAGATAAACAACTTACCTATATCTATTAACTCGGTACAAATACCTTACGCAAACGAAGCAAAATATTTAGGAATGACCCTAGACGCAAAACTTAAGTGGAAACCACACGTTAAAAAGAAGCGCGAAGAGCTCGAAATCAGATTTAGAGAAATGTATTGGCTACTCGGAAGATACTCGAAGTTAAGCGTATACAACAAACTGCTTCTGTATAAGCAAGTGCTAAAACCGTCTTGGACATATGGCATACAACTTTGGGGTTTTACCAAACCAAGCAATATGGCTCTACTGCAAGCATTTCAAAATAAAATGCTAAGAGCAATCGTGAATGCTCCTTGCTATATAAGGAATAGTGATATTCACAGAGATCTAGGAATTGCTACCGTGAGGGACGAAGTAACAAACTTTGCTCGGAAACTTCGTACCCGTCTTCATGTTCATTGCAATAATGAAATAATCCGTACTATGGACGTGACAAACCTTGAGCGCCGACTACAAAGAACAAGACCTTTCGACCTAGCGCCGTAAGGAAAAACCGAATGTAATGACGGTATTAGTAGATGCCTTCACTGGAAAGCTACCTACCTAACGCGATTAACACTACAGAAGCGTAAACTACTCGTTAAGGCAACTTAGTCGTAGTCATCACAAAAAATG
Organism: Brachypalpus laphriformis; assembly: GCA_945910035.1. NCBI lineage: Eukaryota > Metazoa > Arthropoda > Insecta > Diptera > Syrphidae > Brachypalpus > Brachypalpus laphriformis. The sequence goes on along the minus strand of OX246754.1, from coordinate 192,633,237 downwards.
AAAAAATGAGAGGAACGAATTTCCTACTACTATGAGTACGCGCAGCCGGTTCTCATAGTGCCTCTTTGAGGGGGTGAAGTTTAGCCCGTAGGCATATACTGACTAGCACTGATGGCATTGTCAGATATATGAATCGGGCATAACCAATGGTACGGACCATTGGTATCTTTTGAAGATGCCTGCACCTCCAGGCGCAACCAAAAAAAAAAAAAAAAAAAAATATATACGAAGGCGTTATTAGGAAGTTATTTTAGTAGTTCAGCTGTTATTAGGTCATATCAAGGTGACTTCTTGTTTTTTGTATTTTTTTGAATCATGTTAATTATTTCGTTTGTGGTAATTTTGTTAATAGGTCTATTAATTAATACTGGTTCACTTTCAGGAGGTAGATGGGAGTTGTTTTTGTTATTTGAGAATGTGTTTCAAAAACTAGTCCAAATAAATTGTAAAGGACCAAATTAAATAAAAATACGTCATATGTATATACGGCCCTAACAAAAGTTCGCTTAGTTGATTGAATACTAAAACACAAAAATTATTTTAACTTTAGATACTCGTATAATCTTCATCTTTTTTTTAATTTCTCCATATTATTTCAATACATTTCAATACATTGAATACTAAAACACAAAAATTATTTTAACTTTAGATACTCGTATAATCTTCATCTTTTTTTTAATTTCTCCATATTATTTCAATACATTTCTTCAGCCGATAAATCCGTCTTTCAAAACAGCTTTCAAAATCCTGTTTTTGGAGCTTTTAGATTTCGACATTGACTGATATGAAGATGTGAAGATTTTTTCCCTCAAACGTTTTTTTATTTTCGGAAACAGCAAAAAGTCACACGGCGCTAGATCCGGAGAATAAGGTGCTAGTCGAATTTCATTGATGCCCGAGAGCGCAAGAAAGTTGTTGGTTTTTTCAACACTGTGCGCAGGCACATTGTCGTAGTGCAAAAAGTAGCGGCGCAGCTGTGGTAAGCAAGTTTCAGTATACCAATTAGCAGTGACTGTCTGACCAGTTTTAAGCGGGATGACGACGAATATTTTCGCCCTGGTGAAGTACATCGACATCATAACTTTTGTCGCTGACTTTTGTTGTTTGGCCTTTACTGGAGGATTTGCACCTCCTGGGCTCCATACCATGGACTGCTGTTTGTTTTCCGGGTCGAACTTGTAAAACCGAGATTCGTCGCCTGTAACGAAATTATTGAAGCAGCTTGACTCTCCATTTTAAAACTTATCCAGGAAATATTGGGCAAAACGAACACGAGCCTCTTTTTGCTCTCCATTCAAAATTTTTGGAACCCATCGAGCTGACTTCTTCGAATATTTCAGGTGATAATCTAAAATTCGTGACACAGCCATGGCATTGAAGGTCAGTTCATCCGCTATCATCTCCTGTGTCATCCTGGTATCTTCATCAGTCTTCATGAGATTCGTCTTTCCCAGAAAAATGGGCAATCTGGAATCTTCAGAACCACTTTTAAATAGTAACAAGGGATGGTGCATTTATTCCGTATGCATTTTGGCATTCATGCAGAATCTTGACTGGCGTGAGTTAACGTCGAAATCCGAAGAGAATGGCAAAACGAATTTCTTCCTGTGTTCGCGGTGGAACTTCAACCGAGCTTACGTCACTAATTTTTCTCTTTCTCGTCTCCATTTTTACGTGTTGTTCTGAAATTTGGAAATAAATATTGTTATACTATAAGCTACAGAAATGCATCTTCTCTTTTTTCAAAAACTACTAAATTGACACAAACTTATGAACTTTTGTTAGTCCCTCCGTAGAAATCGGTTGTTTTTTTTAAAGTTATTCAATATTCACTTCTTCTTCCTTTTATCAGCGAGGCTATGATCCGAAAACAAGGGATCACAGCCCTCCCACTTCACCGCATTTCTACTGATCCGCCTGTGGGGTTCGCCTATTTGACCTCAGAAAATATCGGCAGGCCTGCCGATTTTGGATCACTCGGTTACTGAGGCCAATGAAATGCCGATGTCGTCGCATTTGTCTGATCCAGGCGTTTTTAGGCCTGCCTTTCCTACATCGCGATGTCTTTGGAACGTGCATAGATATTGCCTTTTTAACAGGGTTCAAATGATCTCTTCTTTGAACGTGACAATACCAGCTGAGCCGGTCGCGCTCTATTTTTTGTACGATGGTTTCCTTGATGTGAAAGCTTCCACGGATCTTCGAACTTCTTATTCGCTCAAGCCTTGTCACTCTTGTTGTCATGCGAAGCATCTTCATCTCAGCTGCTGTTAATTTACTCTCATACTTTTTGTACATCGTCCAACATTGTGAACCGTATGTGAGCGCTGGACGTACAACTGCGGTTTAGAGCCTTCCTTTCAACTGAGGGGGCATTTTTCTGTCACAGAAGATAGCGGAATTTTCTCGCCACTTCATCCACCCTACGCTTACACGATGATTGATGTCGTCATCGCAAGTTGCTTTGCTATTGATCATAGATCCCAGATATTTGAACTTTTCGCACTTGGGAAGCACTGTTCCATTCAAATAAATGTCTGGAATAGGCCTGAGTGGATCAGAGAACGGGCAGCACAAGTACTCTGTCTTTTTTGAACTAATGCGATACCCATTTCCCTCCAAAACGTCCACCCACACATCAAGTGCTCGTTGCAGGGATGTAGGATCCTCACTTATGATGGCTCCATCGTCAGCAAAGAATAACTGATGTACCTTAGGGTCCATCACTTTACCTTCAAGCAGATAATCAAGGACTGTAATAAAGAGCAAAGGACTTAAAACGCTTCCCTGGTGCACCCCGACTTTGATTGGGAACTCTTCGGTTACTCCAGCGGGGCATCTTACCATTGTCTTTGCTCCTTCGTACATGTCCATGATCATCTGTACATAGGTTTCTGGAACCCCTCGATGTCTTAGCGCCACCCATATCAGATCTCGTGGTTGTCTGTCGAATGCCTTTTCAAAGTTAACCAATACAATATGCAAATCCCTTAAGGAATCACGATGTTTTTCCATTATGATCCTTATACTTTGGATTGCATCTGTGGTTGATTTACCCGAGACAAACCCGCACCGATCATCAGATAGCCGTATTATTTTTCGCAGTCGGCCACCTAATACCCGCTCAACGATCTTCATGGTGTGTGACATCAGCTTGATCGAACGGTAGTTATCACAGTTTCGCGTATCACCCTTCCCTTTGTATACAGGGAGGAGGTAACTTTCCCTCCATTGATTCGGCATTGGATCACCTCTCACGAGTTTGGAGATGAGAATTCTGAGCCATCTGAACCCGATGTCTCCCATCTTTTTCCAGAACTCAGAGGGCATCTCGTCTGGCCCAACCGCTTTTCGTTTTTTGGAGTATTTGACCGCCTCACTAACTTCTTCGACTGCAATGTCGGCTATTTCTTCACAGTTAGGGGTGGCTCTTGGAAAGTTTATCCGGGGAAACTGTTCATTTAAAAGCTCTTCACAATACTGCCGCCAACTCTGCAGAATTTTGTCGTCATCTACAAGAAGCTGGCCATGAGCATTGCTAATGAACTTTGGCGAACGAATCTCCTGAGCATTCTTCCTTCTTTGGGCGGCTATTTTGAAGATAGTGGCGCTCTTGTTCATATTGTGTCTTCGCAGCTCCTGGATAGTTTGGTTTGCATCAGCAACCGGGGAAAATATTTTCTCCAGCTCCCAATACATTCCCTCCGTACTCTCTGCTTGAAACTGGGCGCACTTCTTCTTCGCTTTTTTCTTGCAGCATCTGTATTCCATTTCGAGGCGACCTTTTTCGTCATTATTATTTGAGGGGCACTTTGACCAAGCTTTGAAAGCCGCTTTCTTCTCATTTATCACTTTCTCAGCTTCATCATAGTCTTCGTTTGACTTCCCGACATGTCCATTCAAATCTCCTCCAACAAACAAAAACTCTTCCTTTGGGATGTTCTTAAGGAGATTGTGGAAATCTAGCCAAAATGCATCTTTATCTCTCTGATTGTACCCATCGTGGGGAGCATATGCACTGACAATATTCCACACCTCTCCTTGAATTACTAGTTTGAGAGACATCAAACGGTCGCTGGACTTCGAAATGCTCAAGACGCTTTCAAGTAGCTCTGCCGCAAGGATGATACCGATTCCGTTCTTTGACTTTTCCGTTCCGTAGTAGAACATCTTGTAATCTTTTGTCCTAACGTCCAAGAAACGCGCCCGATTCCCGGTGTTTTTCCATTTCGTCCACCCGCCTTCTATTCATCATCTCTTCCAGCTCGTAACTTCGACCGGTCATGCTTCCAACGTTCCAACTCGCGACCCTCAAATTGCGTCTAAACTGTTTCATTATTTTGCTAGCCTCCGGAATCCGTATAGCTCTGACCCGAACATTTCTGCTCGGTCCAGGATCAGTACCATGCACAGCAGTGGTAGTGCCTGGCGGGGTAGTGCCTTTCCTTGCAAGTATTACCATAATGATACAGTTTTGCAATATTACCATATTGCGATGATGTTTGTTGTTTGACACGTGCATGCTCCTGTTTTAGTATTGTTTGATCTTTCTTCTATGACACCGGTGATCTCCAGTCGTGTCAACCCACGGACTCGCATGCACACTTGTGGGAGAGTTTTTAAGGTAGTATATGTGTCGCTAGGCTCACTTGGGTGTTATATTGCCTAGATCTGATTTGTCCCCTTAGTCGCCTTTTACGACAAGCGCTGGTTGTTGGGGGGCGCTGCAGTGATATTCTTAACCCGTCGCCGCACGGGGAGTTATTCAATATTCACATACCGACATAAAAGATGGCGCACCCTGAACATATGTGAGTATTTCTTGAATCTCTGTCTGGAAAAGTTTCATTCAGTCATTAAGCACCAGGTTGACGTTACAAGGCCATTTGCGCTAAAAAATAAAAACTGAAATGCGATTTAAAGAGTGTTAACTTCGTCTCTTAATCTGAATAATTGACAGGAATACACAATAAACACACATGAACCCAAGGGGCTGTTCTTCAAATTGAAAAATATCCCCAGTAATACCTTGGGCTTATTGTATCCCGACAATGATGATGATGATTGCGACTTTTTTTTGCTCCTTTTACTCTTCCATTCGAATAGAAACAAGGAATCCATCCGCTTAAATAGTAGAATGAGTTTTTAAATTCCGTTTCGATTTCCAAAATAGAAAGGAAACAGAATTCATCGTCAGTGAACGATGAGGTCGAAGAGGTTTTTTTTTTCTCTTCCATATTCGATATCCTTTTGTATTTTAAATTTTTTTTTTTTTGCTTCGATTCGAGGACATTTCAGTAATTGCCAGCATGGCACATGAGTACGACTAGTCAGTCGTCAGAGAGAAAGAAAAAGAGCGAAAGGACCCCGAACGGGAAGTGTATATTATATTTTCAATTCTTTCCCCTGTGACAAGGGTTAAAGATGTCAAGCTCTACAGAGTGTGGGAAAAAGGGTGAGCTTTCGGGATTTTCATTCGAAAATAAAGGATTTAACTTAAATCACATTCCTTTGTTTCGAGCTGGTGTTGTAGTTTCTTTTCTTCTTCCCTTACTGTGGAACGTTCTCTAGTTATTTTTTAGAACTCTGATCTCGAGATGGAAGAGTGAGTTCATTTATTGTAGTTAAATAATGATAGTGGCATGTGGAATTTAGTTAATCTCCATAAAAAAAAGGCGAGTTGACTTAATGGTCCGTAAGAGACGATAGTGTGGAGGGTGAATTAGAACAATTTTTTTCGTTTAGTACAGGATGCCAATGTAAACTTAAAACTTTCGACGCCTGAGTAATATTTAAAATCTCTTACTTATGGGCAATCGATGGCAGTTTGAAAAACAAGAAATAAATTTAATAAATGGGAAGGAAAAGATAGAGTCGTTAGATTTTACGATTATAGTGTATAAAAGTCATGATTTTTATTCACATGTGGGATTCGGTATGTGTATCTTTCGAGGTTCAAGAGAATCTCATAAAACGCTTATAAATTTAGACTGTCAACTATATTATGGTAGCAGAAGCAGCAGTTTTCTCAGATTGAAATTTTTATTGATTGGATTACTTTTCATATCTTTGCGACACATGAGGGGAGGTTTATATTTTTATTTTTTTTATTCTTTGTTGCTTTACTTTCTTCTTGGCTTGGCATGTCGGAATAATTTAGTGGTATTATCGTCGGGCTTTATAGATCACCGCAACCTACTTTAAATTTTTCGGCTGCCAATCTTAAGTTCTTTTTAAAAGCAGTGTTGTACAAGTTTCCTTACACAGCCTTTTACGTGTAAATAGCATTAAGTAGAAAGTTCTGTTCACAATGGGCATAATGAAGGACACTGTTGCAGGCCGTGTTATATTCTATTCTGGCGATTTGCATTGGCCCGCTGGGTCACCCGATCTGACGATTCCAGACTTATTTCTTTGGGGTTATTTGAAGCCATTAGTCCATGTGAAGAAGCCATAGGTCGCTTCAAAAACGCCATGAAATGGGATCAAATTTGCATGATGACTGGGGGCCAATATATGAGAGATATCAATTTCAGTACCTATTCAAGGCCCAAGCTAAAACAAATTAGAAATAATATCATCGCTGTTCAGTTTGGAAAACAAGTTATAGCTAAATCAAATTCGATCATTTCTTTTGTGCGACATTTTACATATTACTGCATGGGATAGAAATAAGGGGCTGGTCAAACGGTAGTGCATGCGATCATATGAAAACACAAGCGTTTTCACTAAGCTCAGGCTTACCAACTCCTACTCTCAACCTCCACGCAGTGACAGCCGGTTGCCTAGTACCTTAATCCAAGACATGGGTAACCAACCCCGTTTGGAGGATTCTTGGCGGCAGCAGATGAGAGAGGGGGGGAAGAGTGCTTTCACACTAGAGCACTTCTTCCTGTTCCACGCGGCAGCGGACGAATTCCCTAGACGGAGTCAACGGTGGCGTCTTTAGTCCCAGTTAGGTTGAACTTAGTGAATACCTTGCGCGAGCTGCTTCGACGTATTCGGATCACAGGTCGGTAAGGAATTTCCAATGTTAGTCAGGACCTTAGAATAAAGATGGTGGCGGAGGAGCCCATAATGGGCCAACGGCAGCGCTCATACTCCCGTAGTGGACTATTGGCATCGGTGTACCCGGCCCCTCGTCCTAGGGGGGGAATAATTAAGGAACTGGCCCTCGGGGTAACTTCCCTACCACGTAAAAAACCTATGGTTGCGAAACAAACACAAGCCTCGGATAAGGATGACTCAACTAATGATGACCCCGGCAAACGAAATAAGGGCAAACACCTTCGGATATGTACGTGGAATGATCTGTCCCTTTACAGACCACGTGCAGCCGAACAACTAGCAGAAGCCCTAGAAATCCAGAAAGTGAGATGGGATCGGCCGGGTAAAAAGAGGATGAAAAACTGTGACATCTACTACGGTGATTGCTACAAAGGAAACAAGCAACGCTTATTCGAATGTGGATTTGTCATACGCGGCAGACCTAGGCAAGAAGTCTTAAGCTTCCGACACGTTAGCGAGCGTATTACGACTATCCGGATCAAGGCTAAATCCGCTAACATAAGCCTAATATGTGCTCATGCCCCTACTGAAGAAAAGGACCCTGCTACCAAAGATTGTTTCTACTAGCTCCTCGACAAAACATACGAGCAATGTCCTAAATACAACGTTCAAATAATATTGGGCGATTTTAACGCCAACATAGGAAAGGAGGAGGAGGAGCCTTTGGTAGGGCAGTCGGTAAGCATAGCCTACACGGCACCACGTCTGATGACGAACTAAGGCTAATTGATTTCGCTGTGGAGCGAAATGTCACTATAGCAAGCACATGGTTTCCTCATCTCAACATTCATAAGCAGACATGGCGGTATAATGATCATGTAACGATCAATAAAGTTGATCATATCATATTGCGATCGACGCAAGACATGCCTCCAGTATTCTGGATATCCGAACTTTTCGAGTGGCCAATATAGACTCGGATCATTACCTTGTTGTAGCTAAGGTACGAATGCGTATATCCCAACCTGAGCAGCAAAGAAGAATCACTGTGAGAAAATTTAACGTCGAAAATCTACAACCACAAGAGACCGCCAGAGTCTTCGCTGAACGCATATCCCGAAATCTCTCAGTCACTCCTATGCCGCCAACATCAAGTGCCGAGGACCAGTGGCAACGCCGCCAACATGCCATCAGAAACGCGGCGACTGATGTGCTGGGTCTCGCTCGCCTACCACCGTGAAACCCCTGGTTTGACGAAGAATGCCGACGAGTGCATGCAGCAAAACAAGAGGCATGAGAGCGGCGCTGCAAAGGAATACGAGAGCTGCTCGTGAGCTCTACGAGCAAAAGAAACGGGAAGAGCATCGGCTTCTCCAGGAACAATGTAGGGAAGTTTTACCAAAAGGAGCAATAGCCGAGCTTTTCAAGGCAGCTAGTGATGAATTGGTAGAGTGCATACACCAACTCATCTCTAGAATTTGGTCAGACGAGTGTATGCCTGATGAATGGAATCTCAGCATCGTTTGCCCGATCCACAAGAAAGGATCAACGTCGCATATAAGTTCTTTTCTGCGATATTGTGTGAACGACTGAAACTTTCATTAGCAGCCTGATTGGACCCTATCAGTGCGGTTTCAGGCCAGGAAAGTCCACCATCGATCAAATCTTCATACTTCGGCAGATCCTGGAGAAAACCCAAGAATTCCAAATCGATAATCACCATCTCTTTATCCATTCAAGGCCGCCTATGACAGCATCTATAGAGAAGAGTTTTATAAAGCCATGTCTAGTTTTGACATCCCTGCCAAACTTGTCTGTCTGTGCAGGATGACGATGGAAAACGCTCGCTGCTCCATCAAGGTCGGTAATGACCTCACCGAGACCTTTGATGTCAAAAAAGGTTTTAGACAAGGTACCGTGCTGTCATGTGACTTCTTTAATATTGTATTTGAACGGATTATGCGGAATTTACAAGCCAACACCGGAGGCACAATCAATTACAAGTGTGTACAACTTCTTGCATACGCCGACGGTATAGACATTATCGGAAGAACTCAGCATTGAGGTGGAAGCTGCCAAAATGGGTTTAGCGATAAACGAGGCAAAACGAAATATATGCTGTCAACAAGAAGCGAAAGCCAACACCGACGAATTGGACAGAACGTCACAGTGGGCAGCTACTCGTATAACTTCGAGGTAGTAATGGACTTTGTCTACCTTGGCTCTGCTATAAACTTGAAAAAGAAGATCAGAGCAGAAATCAAGCGAAGAATAACTTCCCAATCGCTGGTTTTTTTGGCTTATGAGGCAATTCAACAGTAAAGCCCTATCTCGAACAACTAAAGAGACTCTATATAAGACCTTGATCATCCCGGTCCTGCTTTACGGTGCTGAAACCTGGACTTTATTACAAGAGAATGAAGATATCCTTGGTCGCTTCGAGAGAAAAATTCTTCGTAAGATTTTCGGTCCCGTTTGCGTTGACGGGTTTTGGAGGAGAAGATTCGATCACGAACTATACGAGCTGTACAGCGACATCGACTTAGTCAAAAAACTGCGCATTGGACATCTGACATGGCTAGGACATGTAGAGCGAATGAACACCAATGCTCCGGCCCGCAGAGTCTTCGAAACTAACACCGAGGAACGACGCAGTACTGGACCTCCTCGCCGTAGGTGGCGCGCACAAGTTCAAGGGGACTTCGACCAACTTGGAGTGCGCAACTGGAGGCAATTAGCTAAAGACCGCACTAAATGGAGAGGCTTGTTGGTTGAGGCCCAGGTTCATCCGGAATTGTAGCGCCACCTAAGTAAGTAATGTCAAAACCGAAAGGCAAATGCATCTTCAACGCAAAAGTTGGCGAGAGTCGACGCATTGAAAGCGATTCTCACGGTGAAATGCAATTTGACATATTGATGCGTAGAGTTCTACCACTTTTTGAGGCTAGATTTACTCGTCCAAATTGCTAAAAAGGAGAAATATTGGACCAAAACGGATGCCAATGTCAGTGCGATTGACGTTGAAGACGACGAAGTTGTGGCAATGTTGGTTGGTTGGTTGGTATAAGCGTACAAGTATTTTTGACGAATAAAATATGAATTTGCGACAGCCATTTTTTTATATTTGATGTCCTTTTATTACCCTTTTTTTTATTTCGATATCCCACGAAATTGCCGAATTTAGTGGAGTTTTCCTATTTTTCGGTCAAAAAAAGATGGTAAGTTGAGTTATACTCCTAGGATGAGGGGCCAGGTACACCGGTGCCAGTAGACCACTGCGGGAGTATGAGCGCTACCGCTGACCCATTAAGGGCTCCTCCGCCACCATCTCTATTCCAACATTGCAAATTTCTTATCGACCTATGATCCGAGTACGTGGAAGCAGCTCCCGCAAGGTATTCACTAAGTTCAGCCTAACTAGAACTATAGACGCCGCCGTTGATTCCGTCTAGGGAATTCGACCGCTGCCACCTGAAACAGGAAGAGTGCTCTAGTGAGAAAGAGCTCTTCCCCCCTCTCTCATCTGCTGCTGCCAAGAATCCTCCAAACGGGGTTGGTCACCCATTTCTTAGATTAAGGTACTAGGCACCCAACTGGCACCGCGTGGAGGTTGACAGTAGGAGTTGGTAAGCTTCAGCTGAGTGAAAACGCTTGTGTTTTCATATGATCGCATGCACTATCATTTGACCGGCTACCACTACACCATTGCCACCCCCAAAAGATAATTGGCCGAGTAATGCATAGGCATACGATTCAAATAGTCAAAATGGTTTTGAATATTCAGGAACTCCCAATAGCAAGTGACTACAGAGTAATTGGTTGGACAGTATAACAAAGAATATCAAGGAAAACACACTACGAAATGTAACAGCCCGCCATAGAAACTCCGAACCTCATTTTTTAGGGGCATTTCTCTTTAAATACCAACAATGTAGTGATCCATATCATTCCCCACTAATGCTGGTGTTCCGTAGGGGTGTGATCTATCTCTGACCCTATTTTTGTTTTACAATACACCAACGACCTTCTTGTCCATTCCGTTCTAATCCGCAGATGATAGTATTCTTGACTTCGCTTTTTCATTAGTAACAGTGCGAAAAATGTTCAGGCTGTGGAGTCATAGTCACAACTCTACTTTGATATTGATGTTGTCATCAATTACGGTACCAAGAGCCAAGTTGAGTTCAACGCTTGAAAACCCAGTGCTGTATATTTTCTATAAAGCGGGATACTTATGAACTAAAAATAAATGGAGTCGGCATGGAAGAATCTGATGGCTTCTCGATACTTATTATAAATGTTAACCTTCGCTGAAATCAGCATCAGTAACAAAAGGTGATGCTAAATGCCTCGGATTTCTCAAAAGATACACTTTTTCTCACTTCTGAAAACTTGAATGTAATCTTTAAGCTTGCGAAAGATTAAAGAATATTACTTACATTTTTTGCGCTAGGGGTCCCCCACTTCTTTGAATGAATGTGAATCTACATCTCCGTGTTTAGCGCAAATCGTTTAGATTGATTGGTGATCAGTCTATAATTAATTTGCTACCTGTACCAGTTTTGCATAAGTCCAAAAACAAGCTGTGAGTGACAGGTCTCATTATGCATAGGCAATAAGTTACTTCTGGCTAAAAAAGAAAATTCCGACAAATACGACCCACTCTTTAAAAATGTTTTCAATGAGCCACACAGTAGTCTTCAATCCAAAGGCGATGATAAACTCGGACAGCCATTAGTCGGTCACCTTTAATACACTAAGGATTTGTTGTAAGTTTTTGAGAAAGTATTGCTGTTGATGGCAAATGAAATCACCTGTTTCGAAAGCAGCCTTATCATTGAACTGCAAGTCCTGAAACTGATTTTAAAAAATTTCTGCACCTAATGAAGCTTGCCAAGTAGAATATAGAAAAAGTTTTCGAAGTCAAACTAAAATAATAAAATACATTTAATAACGGTACCCGCTGTAATCATGTACGTAAAATCTTCCACCCCACTCCATCGAATGCTGTGTTTACTCAAGCCTCGTAGTTGTTGTGAAATCTAAGCACCTTAGCTTATAAACTATGAATATACGATGCAATATCGCAAGGAAGGCTAATAAAACTTAATCCAACTGTGTTTGCTTTAATCACAAGTCCAATTTCGCCATCCCCCACTGGAACTGGAAGAACATACCCTACAGAAGCACATAATCCCCCGAATCGGTTAATTACATCTGCAACTTCTATCCCCCATTGAGCAGTGTGACAAAGCTCATTAACTCCATTGCGCCATTCCGACAAGCACAACACTAGCAATTCTCATTGCAATTATATCAACTGGCGATATTAATTGAATTAAACCGAAAGCCCGGCCAACGTATCAATTGGAAGGGGACACAGCACACTGGTAATAGCCAATTCTTATCCTCTTCTACGCTAGCCGCCCTTAAGTTTGTCCGTCAGTCTCACTACTACCACCCACCAGCAGCAGGGGTTGTGGGCAGGATTAAAATTATCCTCTTCCAAGGCGGGCCCACTAAGGAGTAGAATAAATCGCTTAAGCAACTTTCACAACTGCACACTTGGTTAATAATTCCAAAAACAAAAACAAGATGAAGTTTGGAACCAAATTGGATCGAGGGTTGTAATCCACAGTCATCTAACAGGTCACACACAGAGCGACTAGGTACAGATATATGACCCAAATGGGGGAGTCCTAGTTGGAGCAATGTCTACAACTACGACGACGTTCACTCGTGGTGGTGCAAAAATCTCAAAACTTATATACTTGGTAATAAACATAGATTGTTTGCACTAAAATAACTCCGGGTGGTTTTCATAGCTGTGAAAAGTTTGATTTTAATTTTGTACATTCGAAAATGTCATTCTGCGGAGGAGAGGTGGAATGGAGAAAAATAATGGCAAGATGGGGCTGGCATGTGCTCATGATGGAACAAACCAGGCAGAAGCAACAACGTTGACCTTTTCTACCCTTTTGTCCAGGACTGAGCGAACTCATTTATTATTCGATTAGATTGTGTAACACTGTTGATGTAGTGCAACTGTAGCCGCGGCAGGTCGTGCAACAAGGAGCAACAGCTTTCGAAGTAGTTCGAGCAACAACGGTTGCATTTAATATGCGATGCCATTGTTGGTTGCAAACTAAATGGATTGGGGATGTGTGGACGTGGATTATTCATAAAAAAAGTTGTATACACTTTTATATTTAAAAGTTGTGCCATCGTGTGGGGAAAAGACAAATGTGTTGCCACGCGAATATAATTTAAGTGGTGGGTAGAATTTTTTTAATTTTCTAGGAATTTCAATTGCAAAAGGAAAAAATCAAAATCGAAAGATGATTTACCATGTAATTCATAATAATTTGCATTTTCGATTAACATTTGGATGAACAGGATGTGTATGCGGTTGTCAATTAGTTGTTGTCCATTTGCTTATCTTGAAAAAATTATACGAAACTCACAAACCAACATCGAAGCATTTACCAGCCTGTACAAATATTTGCTTACGCCGATGGGTATTGACATAGTCGGGAGAACTCAGCAGGCCGTCAATGGGGCGTTTGCGTGTATTGAGAAATAGGCAGCAAAGATGGGTTTAGCGGTCAATAAAAGCAAAGCAAAATACTGGGTGGGCCAACTACAAGTTTCTTTTTAAAAATGCAATAAAAGGAACAAAATGAAATTCTTTCCATGTGTTATGGCTTTGTTAGCAAGAGCAAACATTCCCATTAATTACGAAACACAACGTCGTTCAAGTGGCTGCCTCGGCTGGCCTCGCAGTAGCACATTCTATCACTCCAATTTTCCAAGACCTTGTTGATGGTTTCGGGCTGTAGCTCTCGGATTGTTTGGATGATATTGGCCTTAAGTGCTTGAATCGTTTTTGGATTGTTGGCATAACATCGATCCTTCACGGCTCCCCCCAAAAAAAAGTCCAAAAGGGTCAAATTGCAGCTCCGAGGCGGCCAATTGACATCGCCAAGACGGCTGATAACACGATTTGGGAATTTGGTGTGCAAAAGACCGATTGTGGCATGGGCTGTGTGGCATGGCGCGCCATCCTGCATGAACCAGAGGTCGTCCAAATCCATGTCTTCAATTTCAGTAAAAAAAAAGTCCTTAACATGGCAGTGTAATGCTCACCGTTGACCGAAACGTTGTTCCTACCCTCATTTTCGAAGAAAAATGGTCCAATGATGCCACCACTCCACAATCCGCACCAAACTGTCACTCCCTCTGGATGCATTGGCTTCTCGACAATAACGTGCGGGTTTTCTGAGCCCCAATCAGAATGAAGTAAGTATAGCGATATCTAAACTTAAATCTAACAAAGCTGCTGGAGCCGACGGCCTTGCCGCTGAACTTTTCAAGGCAGGAGGAGATGAGTTGGTAAGGAGCATGCACCAGCTCATCTGTAAAATCTGGTCGGGCGAAAGTATGCCCGATGAATGGAACCTCAGCATCGTTTGCCCGATCCTGAAGAAAGGAGACCCTCTGAACTGCGCCAACTACAGAGGTATAAGTCTCCTAAATATCGCATATAAGATCCTGTCTGCCGTACTATGTGAACGCCTAAAACCGATCGTCAACAACCTGATAGGTGCGGTTTCAGGCCGGGAAAGTCCACCGTTGACCAAATATTCACACTACGGCAGATCTTGGAAAAAACCCATGAATATAAAATCGCTACGCACCACCTTTTCATCGATTTCAAAGTTGCCTATGATAGCGTGCATAGAGACGAGTTATACAGAGCCATGTCGAGTCTTGGCATCCATGCCAAGCTCGTCCGTTTGTGCAGAATGACGATGGAGAACTCTCGCTGCTCCATCAAAGTCGGTAAGAATATCACAGAACCGTTCGATGTCAGGAAAGGTATTAGACAAGGTGACGCGCTTTCATGCGATCTCTTTAACATAGTACTTGAGAGAATTGTACGAAACTCACAAGTTAACCCCGGAGGTACAATCTTCTTCAAGTCTGTACAACTACTCGCTTATGACGATGACATTGACATAATCGGAAGAACTCAGCGGGCCCTCAATGGGGCATTTACGAGTATTGAGATCGAGGCAGCAAAGATGGGTCTAGCGGTCAATGAAAGCAAAACAAAATATATGCTGTCTACAAAAAAGTACACCCAACATCGGCGTCTTGGACAGAACGCCACAATAGACAGATACAATTTTGAGGTAGTTAAGGATTTTGTCTACCTAGGCTCTATGGTCAGCTCGCAAATGACATCAGTACGGAGATCACACGGAGAATTACTCTTGCCAATCGTTGTTTCTATGGGCTAAAACGGCAATTGAGTAGCAAAACCCTATCTCGAACTACTCAGGTAACTCTTTATAAGACACTAATCATCCCAGTCCTGCTGTATGGCGCAGAGGCATGAGCTTTGAAAAAACCGGATGAAGATGCCCTTGGTTATTTCGAGAGAAAAGTTCTTCGAGCGATCGTTGGTCCCGTCTGCATAGACGGTGAGTGGAGGAGAAGGTACAATGCCGAACTATACGGCCTGTACAAGGACATCGACTTAGCCAGAAGAGTTCACATACAGCGACTAAGATGGCTGGGTCATTTGGAGCGGATAGAGCTCAACCTTCCCGCTAAGAAAGTCTTCGAATCCACCCCGGATGGACGGCGCAGTAGAGGACGACCTCGCGGTAGGTGGCGCAAACAAGTGGAGGGGGACCTCAACCAACTTGGCGTGCACAACTGGAGGCAGCTGGCTTGTAACCGTGCTGGCTGGAGAGGTTTGTTGGTTGAGTCCCAGGTCCACCCCGGACTGTAGCGCCATCTAAGTAAGTAAGTAAGTAAGTTTCCGAGCCCCAGATGCGGCAATTTTGTTTGTTAACGTAGCCTTCGAGATGAAAATGTGCCTCGTCAGAAAAGATAATTTTTCGCCCAAAATCGTTGTCCAATTCAAGCTGCTCTAAGGCCCAAACTGCGAAGCAATAACGAAGCGGATGGTCGTGCGCTTTCAATTGCTGAATCAATTGGACCTTGTAAGCGAAAAATCCCAGATCTTTGTGCAGAATTCTCCTCAGGCTAGTGCGTGAAATGTTGAGCTGTTGAGATCGATGACGAGTTGATGTTCGTGAATTGAGTCTCACACTCTCGGCTACAGCAGCCACATTCTCGTCTGTGCACACCGTACGGCGACGGTGATCATGAGTGTTGTCTACTAGCATACCAGTCTCACGAACTTTTTGCACAAACTTGCGTACAGCAGGCGCGGTGGGTGCTACATTTCGGCCAAAACTTCTTTTCAAAAAACGCACTATTTGGGCTACGCAGCACTCACTTTGGAAATAAGTTTTCAATATTTCCCAATGTTGCTCAAGCATAAGGCGACTCATTTCGTTCCGCGGGGGTATGATACTGACTTTCTGTCAAGATTTCGAGCGGAAAACAGCTATCAGTGTCAAAATAGCCTATGATTTAAAAAGAAATCACTAGATGGCCCACCCGTTATATGCTGTCGACAAAAAGGACACTCAACATCGGCGTCTTGGACAGAATGCCACAATAGACAGATTTAAATGTTGGTAGTGCCTAGAGGACTTTGTACACCTAGGCTCTATGGTGAACTACGTAAATGACACCAGTGGGGAAAGCAAATAAAGAATTACTCTTGACAATCGCTGTTTTTATAAGCAAAGAAGGCAATTAAGTAACAAAGACTTATCTCGAGCTACTAGGGTTGCTCTGTATAGGACTCTATATGGCGCAGAGGCATGGACTTTGTCAAAATCGGATAAGGATGCCCTTGGTTACTTTGAGAGGAGTTCTGCGAATGGGAAGATGCAATGCCGAACTATACGGCCTATACAATGATATTGACTTAGCCAGAAGAGTTCACATACAGCTACTAAGATGACTGTGTCTTGTAGAACAGATAGAGCCCGACGTTCTAGCCCGGAAAATCTTCGAATCTACTCTAGATAGACGGCGCAGTCGAGGACGACCTCGCGGCAGGCAACGAACACAAGTGGAGGGGGACCTCAACCACTTGAGGCAGCAACTAGCGTTTTCGAAGTTGGTCTTTCGAGGACATTAACTTATTTGGTTGAAGGTTTTGTAAGTATATTCGTTCAAGTATTATTAAACGTCGGTGGCAATGGTGCAGTGGGTAGTGTGTTTGCTCGTTAACCGATGTGTGCAGGTTCAAGCCCCAGCGGGGAACAGCAATCATGGGCCACCCAAGTATAAAGGAAAAAGGAATTACATCGAAGTCTTTCCAACCACTGCACCAAAGAAAGGTTCCTGCCTGGTAGTACAATGGACCGGAGAGTCTGAGTGCTCTGGAATTTGGGTTTCCTTTTTTTATAAAAAAAAAAAAAAAAAAAAAAAAAAAAAAAAAAAAAAAAAAAAATTATTAAACGTCAGATCGTCTACCCTATGATGGATGGTAAACTACTAACAAAGGACGTAGGAGCAGCATCTCCCAATAGGTGTTGGTCGGCTAAACAACGAGAAAGAGAAACTACACCCGAACAGCTTCCAGCTCTATTAGTAAGCCCTACTTCCACCTCCTCGTGGTACCATTTGGGAATTTCTCTTTAAACTGCGAACAGAAGAGGGCGAATGGCGAGACTATTGCGCCACAAAACAGGATAAGGGTCGGTTGGTCTGTGGCCCGGTGACCCGCAACCGTATGAAAATCTAATTGCTCCGAAACGGAATACAACCCCTCGGATACGAATGGTTCGTTTTTTGATGACCTTTAGCTATCGTAAGTGGACAACAATCGATTTCTGTAACGTTAAGACCATCCTCGACTCACTCCAGGAATGGCCTCAATATGCTATATTCTTTCAATTAGAGCGTGGGTTCGCGCGATATAATATAGACATCTTGGGGCTGATTGAAATAAAATGGTACGGTTCCGAGGAATACCACGCCCCAACCAAAAATAACGTCAAGCTCTATTCAAGCAGACCAGCTGGGAGTTGGACTGATGCTGACTCCAGCAGCAAGAAGCATGCCCATATCCTGCAAACCTCACAGTGATCAGATACTGACGGATATATTCCAGAGTAAAGTAAGAAAAATTACCATCATACTGTGTTATGCTCCGATCAAAGACGCGACTGAGAATGATAAAGACAATTTTTATAGCCATTTAGGCTCCGTCTACAATCAATGGTGATGGGGGATTTCAACGCCTAGATAGGAAGCGACAATACTATGCTTAAGCAAGTGATAAGAGTTCACGGTCTTGCCGACCAGAATGATAACTAAGAGCGGTATGTGGACTTCTGCAATGCCACCCGCCTAGTCAATGGAGGTACGCTGTTTAAGCATAACACCTGCCACAAAATCAGTTGGGTCTCGACTGACAGGCAGCGAACATTCAACCAGATCGATCGCATTGCGATCAACCGCCGATACAGAAATTGTCTTCTAGACGTCCGAAGCAGACGTGGAGCCGGCATCGTACAAGAACGCGATCACCATCTTATTTTAGTATACGCCTTTGTACTGAATCCATCAACAGCAATCGCTCAAACTTGCTCAACATTACCAGGTTCAATACTAACAGGCTTAGGAATCAGCAAGTGCGCCAACAATTCAGGGACCATCCTGCCTTAGAAGCAGAAATAATCAGAAGCACAATGCAGGAAAGCGTGGATGGCCACCTACGTCGGTAAAATGCAGAATAACCACCGCAAATGGCTATCGGCAGATACCTTGGGACGAATCGATGAGCGAATAACAATAAAGGCCCGGATTGCAGCGGCCTTAATAGTAGAGAGTACAGAGCTATCAGCACAGTATCGCGTGAAAAAAAAGGAAGTGCAGCGTAGTGTAAGACGGGATAAACATCAGTACATCGACTCACTTGTCCCAAGGGCTGAAGAAGCAGCAAGCAGGTGTGACAGTAGGACTGCCTTTAGCATCACCAAGTGGTAGTCGGAACACCAAATAATACCCAGTGAAGACTTTAGATGGTAACCTTATGATTCTGGATGAGGATCAGTTCACTAGATGAAGAAATCATTTCGCTATAGTCCTTACCCACTTAGACGATGGTGATGTGATCTCGAACTCTAATGAGTCTTTCGAAGCAACGAAATTCCCCAATTCGCACCGTACCTCCCAGAAAAACCGAAATATCGGCAGCAATCAAGTCTCTCAAGAAAAACCAAGCGGTGGGTATTGATGGCATCCTTGCCGAAATATTCCAAGCGGCGCTAAATACAGAGGCTGAACTGCTACACCCGCTCATACGGAGAGCGTGGGAAAATGAGTAATTTCCCCAGGACAGGAAAAGAGAGATGATCATCAAGCTTCCGAAAAAGAAAAATCTGACGGGTTATGGAAACAGGAGAGGCACGAGTATATGCGTTCTACCGGCCGTAGAAAAGATAATAGCTAGAATCATATTAGAACGCATTAAGGAACATTTCGATTCAACTCTCGACGTCGAAAAGGCAGGCTTTCATGCTGGATCCTCCTGCATCGATCGCATAAACACCTTACCGATCATAATAGAGCATATTGTCGAGCATAGGTTTCCGCTACATCTACTGTTTATCGACTTCAAGAAGGCTTTCGACAGCTTCAATCGAGATGCTATCTGGTTGGACTTGCGCAGGAGAGACATCCCAGAAAAACGGATAGCTATTATCAAGGCTACACACGAGGGTAATAAGTGTCACGTTTTACATAATGGTAAGATGTTGGAGGAAGAAGAATAAGAAGTTCGAAGATCCGTGGAAGCTTTCACATCAAGGAAACCATCGTACAAAAAATAGAGCGTGACCGGCTCAGTTGGTATTGCCACGTTCAAAGAAGAGATCATTTGAACCCTGTTTAAAATTCAATATCAATGCACGTTCCAAAGACATCGCGATGTAGGAAAGGCAGGCCTATAAACGCCTGGATCAGACAAATGCGACGACATCGGCATTTCATTGGCCTGCCAAAATCGGCAGGCCTGCCGATATTTTCTGAGGTCAAATAGGCGAACCCCACATGCGGATCAGTAGAAATGCGGTGAAGTGGGAGGGTTGTGATCCCTTGTTTTCGGATCATAGCCTCGCTGATAAAAGGAAGAAGAAGGTAAGTTGTTGGAGGAGTCCAAGATGGAGTACGTCAGCGGTACACAGAGTCACCGCTGTTGGTCTTGTTGGTCATCAGCGATGTACTCCGTGCAGCATTGACGGAGAGTAACAGTGGATTTCGATGGACTATGATAACTTACCTTTAACACCTCGACCATGCTGACGATGTTTACCTACTTTCACATATGATAATTGATCTTCAATAGCCCAAAATCGAGAAGCTGATGCAAACAAAGTGGGACCGAAGAAAAACACAGCCGAAACAAAAGCCCTGAGCACTTCTAACACCCGCGCTCAATTTAACATTGCCGGACATGTAGTCGAGGAAGTAGACAATTTTATTTACTTAGGAAGTGTGGTCTCGGCTAACCGCACACCAAACTGGATCTGTGTAAAAGAATCAGGAAGGCAAAAGCTGCGTTCGGAATGCCATCGGAAGTCTGGAGAAACAATGTTCTCATCTTAGAAACCAAACTGCGACTGTTCCGTTCCAAAGAAGAATCAGTACTGCTGTATGGGTGCAGTACTAGCGAGGTGGATACCACTATCATGCACAAGACTGCAAACCTTCGTAAACAGATGTCTAAGAATCATATTGAGGATCTTTAGGCCCAAACGTATCTTCCACGAATAACTTTATCTGAGAACCGGCCAAGAACCTATAGACATTACTATGCGAAAGAGGAAGTGGCAGTGGATTGGACACACTCTACGGCGCGAAGACAACTCCATTGCGAAATACGCCATACAGTGGAATCCGCTTACCCAGGCAGGCAGAACAGTGGAACGCCTTAGGCAAACGTGACGCAAAAAAGTCGAGGAGGAATCAAGCCCATTGGGAAGGAGTTGGATGCAGCTCAAACGCGTTGCAGAAGTCCGAATAAGATGACGCACAGGCGTTGTTGGATTAAAGTAAGTAGGTACTAATGGACACTTACTACCCCAGCAAAGCCATCATGGGTCCAGCAAAGAACCTTGTGAAATCTACACCAATTACAAGTCATCTTAGCACTTAGAGCAGAATTCCTTGAGCAATACCCAATTTCAGACCATTTAAGTCAACAGGATCGATGGTAATAAACCCCCTGAAATCTATGGAAACGTTACTCTTCTGGCTAACTCACATCTATATGAGTTGCACCTCAGGTCTATACTGCTGCAAAAAGCTTTAGGAAGAAAGTAAGGATTTTAGCCACGAATTACAAATTAGCTTAATGTATCCATACTCAGGCGAGCAGTAACGTATGGCGTTATCCTCTGGTAGGCCAATTATATTGGCCGAGTTCATAATGCCCTCGACATATCGTTCCATATTCTGTTGCTAGATACCATATTTATGACAAACAGTGGCAGTATAGGACATTCTACATTTCTCAAATTCTCTGACAAGGCACCAAATTCACTGCACCACAACTTGTATTCGCCAAGCCGCAACTAAGCCCTGGAATCTGTCGCATTTAATTAAAAATCCACTCTAAAATTATAACACTCAAAAAATATGTGAACTAACTATTGCTATAGACACGCCACTAGAATGGGTGTCCCAGCAAACGATTTCTGTAGAAGCTGCAGAGATGAAGAGGAGGAGGTGGATAGTCTCCACCTCCTCGGCACATGCCCAGCGCTAGCTACACTAAGAAAGGAGCTACTAGGTGAATGCTTCTTCGAGGACTTAAGTGACCTGTCTAACATAGACATTAGAAACTTACATAGATACATAGGTAAATCCAACTGGTTTAGCCGAAATGCCTCCGCACACCACCACCACCCCTCCTCCCCTCGTTATTAGTTACTATCAATCCCCAATAGGTACTGCAACAGATACTTCCCAAGATCGATAGTTAACCCTCTCATATCTCTAGACCAACGCCTGTAAATAACAATACTGTATAGGAGTAACAGAGATTGATTGAGTCAATCAATCCCCCTATTACTCCCATGCACACCACCTACACGATGAACTAGGTACTAAGGGTTTGACTGAAGCAGTCACCCTACCTAGCCAAACCATCTCCTAAAGTTCGACAGCATACTAGTGCAAGATTGACTGCATCAGTCATCTCGCTCTACTTTGCATTCCCCACTATTTGCACGGTCCACCTAGGTATGGGTTCGATTGAAACAATCACCCTACCTAGTCCACACTTTATGCATAGCAGTGCTTAAAGTTCGATTGAATCAGTCACTTTATATACGCTTATGCTCCTCTACACCTACACGGTTGACCTAGGTATGAAGGGTTTGACTGAATCAGTCACCCCACCTAGCCAATACCATGCATAACAGCAATTAGAGTTAGACTGAATTAGTCACTCTACTATACTTATGCACCTCTACACCTACACGGTTTATGGGACCTGCCAATATAACTTGCACACACAGTATAGGGGGTTCGATTGAATCAATCACCCCCCATCATTTGCTGCACACTATACCTCCTCGGTACACTTGGACTTCAGGGTTGACTGAGTCAGTCACCCTCTCTAACCTTTTCAGTCAGCATTCTCAGCCAACACTCTCATGATAAAGGTTAAGGTTCCCCCGGTAACCGGTGACTCGACCGGTCACTTCTCATGTGGTATTACAATGGACCCAAGCGGTCTTAGTGTATCCTGACCCTGTCAGGACAGCCACCTTTGCCTAACCTAACCTAACCTAATCTAACTATTGCTATATACAACACCCACGGCGGCAATGGAAACTATACTAAGTCTCATTCCGCTGGATCTATTCCGCATATAGAGCGGCGAAACCGGCACTTAATATAGACTGAGGGAAGCAGGACTCTGGTCATCTGCACCATACGGTCACGCCGTCATCCTTTCCAGATGAGAAGTCAGAAGTAGGCAGGTAGCAACCGATTACATGACTTCAAAACAGAAATTTGACAGGAGATTCAATATCAGAATTCCTGAAGGGAAGGACTGGATTACTGGGACAACGAACAGAGCACTGGTAATGAAGAATTGGCCTTCTTCAGTGACAGTTTCAAAATGGATGTCGGTGTAGGATCTGGGGTTTATTGCAAGACACTAGGGGTCAACTACTCGTTCAGAATTAACAACGAATGCAGCGTTTTTTTAAGCTAAAATCACAGCCATCACCAAGGTTGCGAAAATCGTCACCAAAGTTAACATCGTGGGTAAATCAGTTACTGTGTACATTGACAGTCAGGCAGCCGTTAAGGCTTTGGAATCCACAGTAATGAGATCTTAGCTTAGTTAGAACTTGCAAACGACATCTTAATAAGATTTCTTGGACGTTAGGACAAAAGATTACAAGATATTCTGCTACGGAACGGAAAAGGCTAAGAACGGAATCGGTATCATCCTTGCGGCAGAGCTACTTGGAAACGTCTTGAGCATTTCGAAGTCCAGCGACCGTTTGATGTCTCTCAAACTAGTAATACAAGGAGAGGGGTGGTATATTGTCAGTGCATACCATATGCTCCCCAAAATGGCTGCAATCAGAGAGATAAAGATGAATTTTGGGTAGATTTCCACAATCTCCTTAAGAACATCCCAAACGAAGAGTTTCTGTTTGATGGAGGAAATTTAAATGGACATGTAGGGAAGTCAAAGGAAGACTATGAAGACTGCCATGGAGGACTAGGATATGGCACCAGGAACCTTCCTGGTGAAGACATCCTAAGCATGTGCAAATCACACGGTCTTATCATGTTAAATACCATGTTCATCAAACAAAACCGACACCTGATCACTTACAGCAGTGGTGGAGATGAAACTCAGATTGACTACCATTTGGTAGCCAGTTTCATGAAGCCTCGGGTAGATTGCAAAGCGATCCTGGGACAGGCAATCGCTCGACAACAGCGTCTCCTGCTAACAGAAATTTTTATGAAAACACCGAAGAAAAGCAAACAAACAAGGGTGTTTGAGAATCTCAAGTGGTACAATCTGGACAAAGAAAAAGGCGAGGCTTTCGTTTTCGTAATGAAAAATTACCTCTCTCACACCATCAACAGAGCTGAGGATGAAGAGTGCAGAGCACAAAATATGTGGGATTCCCTACAGCGAACTTGCTTAAACAAGGCCAAATCACTGCTAGGAGCTTCAACAGGCCACCATCAACACGCCAAAGAAACATGGTGGTGGTGTGATGAAGCTAAGAAGGTGATAAATGAGAAGAAAGCGATTTTCAAAGCTTTTGTCAAAGTGCCTCTCTAATAATAGTGACGAAAAAGCTCGCCTTGAAATGGCATACAGATGCTGCAAGAAAAAAGCGAAGAAGAAGTGCTTCCAAAGAAGGAGGAATGCTCAGGATATTCGTTCGCCAAAGTTCATTAACAATGCTCAAAGCCAGCTTCTCGTGGAGGACGACAAAATTCTGCAGATGTGGCGGCAGTATTGTAAAGAACTTTTAAATGAACAGTTTCCTCGGCTACACTTTCCAAGAGCCGGCCCTAACTGTGAAGAAATACCCGACATTACAGTCGAAGAAGTTAGTGAGGCGGTCAAATACTCCACAAAACGAAAAGCGATTGGGCCAGACGAGATGCCCTCTGAGTTCTGGAAAAAGATGGGAGACATCGGGTTCAGATGGCTCGGAATTGTCTTCTCCAAATTCGTGAGAGGTGATCCAATGCCGAATCAATGGAGAGAAAGTTACCTTCTCCCTGTATACAAAGGGAAGGGTGATACGCGAAACTGTGATAGCTACCGTTCGATCAAGCTGACGTCACACACCATGAAGATCGTTGAGCGGGTATTAGGTAGCCGACTGCGAAAAATAATACGGCTATCTGATAATCAGTGCGGGTTTGTCTCGGGTAAATCAACCACAGATGTAATCCAAAGTATAAGGATCATAATGGAAAAACATCGCGATTCCTTAAGGGATTTACATATTGTATTGATTGAATTTGAAAAGGCATTCGACAGACAACCACGAGATCTGATATGGGTGGCACGAAGACATCGAGGGGTTCCAGAAAACTATGTACAAATGATCATGGACATGTACGAGGGAGCAAGAACAAGAGTAAGATGCCCCGCTGGAGTAACCGAAGAGTTCCCAATCAAAATCGGAGTGCACCAGGGAAGCGTTTTAAGTCCTTTGCTCTTTATTACAGTCCTTGATTATCTGTTTGAAGGTAAAGTGATGGAACCCAAGGTACATCAGTTATTCTTTGCTGACGATGGAGCCATCATGTGAGGATCCTACATCCCTGCAACGAGCACTTGATGTGTGGGTGGACGTTTTGGAGGCAAATGGGTATCGCATTAGTTCAAAAAAGACAGAGTACTTGTGCTGCCCATTCTCTGATCCACTCAGGCCTATTCCAGACATTTATTTGAATGTAACAGTGCTTCCCAAGTGCGAAAAGTTCAAATATCTGGGATCTATGATCAATAGCAAAGCAGCTTGTGATGACGCTTTCTTGGCTATTCGCTATCTTCTGTGACAGAAAAATGCCCCTTAAGTTGAAAGGAAGGCTCTACACCGCAGTTGTGCGTCCAGCGCTCACTCACGGTTCACAATGTTGGACGATGTACAAAAAGTATGACAGTATATTAAGGGCAGCTGAGATGAAAATGCTGCAGGAGTGACAAAACTTGATCGAATAAGAAGTTCGAAGATCCGTGGAAGCTTTCACATCAAGGAAACTATCGTACAAAAAATAGAGCGCGACCGGCTCAGCTGGTGTTGCTACTTTCAAAGAAGAGATCATTTGAACCCTGTAAAAAGCCAATATCAATGCACGTTCCAAAGACATCGCGATGTAGGAAAGGCAGGCCTATAAACGGCTGGATCAGACAAATGCGATGACATCGGCATTTCGTTGACCTCAGTAATCGAGTGATCCAAAATCGACAAGCCTGCCGATATTTTCTGAGGTCAAATAGGCGAACCTTACAGGCGGATCAGTAGAAATGCGGTGAAGTGGGAGGGTTGTGATCCCTTATTTTCGGATCATAACCTCGCTGATAAAAGGAAGAAGAAGAAGAAGAAGAAGATCTTAATGAGGTATCACAAGCCAGCAGGTGACCTTAAGTATGCTGGATTTGAATCTGTTCCACACCTCTCGGTAGCTACTTCTTCACTGAGCTGGAGAACCTGCGTCACATTGAGCTGAAATATCTCCTTAGATTCATGTGCCTATCTAGATGGTTCTAAACCAGCAGTTTCTCTTTCCGGGATGACAGGCCATTTGAAATGCAAATCCTTACATAAATGGGTGAAAATCCACCAGTTGGATCTTTGGGTAAAAATATGTATTATGGTACGACAGACCATTGTTGGTCTAAGTGAGCAGTGACTTATGTATGCCATAAGGCAGCGATCTACCTAACCCAACTACCGCTTAATTTTTCGTAAAATATTCCCATTTTTACTTATCAGAACGATACCAATTCCCTCCGAAGAACTCATATGAGGCAAAGATACGAGTATAAGCATAACAACAGAACCAAGTAAACTGGAGTTCCCTTCTTCTTATGTCTGGAAACAATGCGATCCATTACCATCACCAAACTACATTCCCCATCCTAGATCCATCACACATCCCTGACTTAAATTCTAATTTGGTAGTCTTTAATGAGCTTGAAAAACGAGATCCTAATTCATTCCTAATTACGCTGTATTTTCCATTACATTTCTGAAACAACGCAGCCCAATGGTTGTTTGTCATTTTTGTTTACAATATTACCTGCAATCATTTTGCCTGTTCAGCTCCTTTCTTGTACGCCTTCGTCTTCATCAAAAAGTCTCCCACCTGAGACAAAAAAAAGGAAGCAATTCCCTTGGAAACAAAAACTGAAATCAAAGCTTATCGCGTTCTATCCCAAAATCAAACAGCCTTACCTTATATTTCTGCCTCTGAGTTTATTATAAACAAAAAGCCGCCCATTTAAAGACATACCCACACAAAGATAAACGTTACACGCAGATAATCCGCCTTAACTTACTTTTAAGGATATTTCTTTTCGTTTTCCTCTTTTTTCCACGCAATATGCTTGTGTATCCTTGAATGGGGTACTCGCTTATATCAGCAGATTTCTGTACGATTTTCATACTCATAAGTCTCCTGTTTACTTTAAAAAAAAAAAAAAAAAGACACACACAAACAACAAATGTTCGATCATAAATTCAAATACAGACTACGGTAACGTCGTCACCGCAAGGCGAATCTAGAGAGCCGCCTGGTCAAGCTCACATCCCAGAAGGTGGTGGTGGCGGTCCTCTGCCCCGGCATTGGCCGAAGGTTTCTGGCCAAAGCACTTCGCCGTAGCCATTAATCTATGCTGTGGGAAATATTTTATGAAAATATTGCGCAGATACTTACAATATTTCACGTCAATAGAGAAGAAGTAAGGTATACACAAGTTCGTGTAGAAGTAGATTTCCACATTATTTGCCTTGTGTATTCCCGAAGAGACACAGATGAATAATTGTCGGCTTTTTGGGTGAGTGCAGGGGGATGAGCCTGAGAAAAACCTAAATCATAGCTGCCTGCCTCTGATGTTGTGTTACACAAAAAGTTACTTTCGACTAGAAGTATCTTTTGAGGATTTTAGAGATTTGATAATAGCATATGCGGTCGGAGTTGTTCTTGTTTAGGTATATTTGCTGCTCACGTATTAGTTGATGTTCACAGATTTATCTGGAAATGACTGTGATGGGAATATCCTATGGGATTGAACCCGGTTTGCGGTAGACGACCGCAGTTTTAATTGGGTTGTAGGCTTAGATGTTGCGTGGGCTTTCCTATCGAGTGGGGACTTGGCAAATGGTAAATGGAAATATTAAATTGCTGGGGAATATGGGTTATCTTTGGGAGATACTTCATCTTGTACACATTATAAAATAACAGGAAATTTATTTGAAGAAAATCCAAACCTTTTATGGCTTCATATTTCTTTTGCTGATATGTACATACATGTGTTCCCGAAGGTTCCGAAGAGGGATTATTGTCGAGATTGTGATTGACTGAATGGCTTTAGTGCTATTCCCTCTTGAATACATTTTCAACTTCCTTGTAGGTATTCTCATTGTTAAAACAAAGTATATTCGGACACTAATCGAAATAATGATACGAAATCTTTTCCTTAAATAGCTTTAGAATAGAAGACTACTTAACTCCGCTCCTAGACTTCAATATTATATATGTACTCGTATAGCACTAGTATTCTCAGTCGACGGAATTTTTCTAAGAATAATATCTTCATCAATTCTTCTTCTTTTTTTTTTGTTTTGTTTATAATCATCCCTCAGGAAAGGTAAACCTATAACGCTGAAACAAGACCCTGAGATGTCTGCAGGTATCTGTTGATTCTGCTCTTGAATAGCTGAAGATTGTAGTCTTCTTCAAAGCTTGCTTGGTAGAGAGATGTTTGCGCGGTTTCCAGATGAACATGGAAATGGTATGCTATTTCAGTCTGCCTAGTAGAACGTCTAAATGTTGTGTTTTTAGGGATTATTCTTCGAAGTTCTTGAGAGCATCTTCCATGGTAGTATCTATTGTATAAGCATAGATCTGCTACTCGCCTTCGATGTGGCAACGGTTGAAAATTCGACGTAAGCGTGGGGTCTTCTATTAGTCTATTCTGCACTGGAAATTTACACTGGCGTGTTTGAGTCAACCAGCTATGAAACCACTAGAATCACCAAAAACAAGGACAAAATTGGTAAAGCAGTTTCGTACCCACCTGAACTGGGTATTAAATGGTTACAATATGACTCTGTTTTATTTTCCTGGTCATAGCAATATTCCAGGCTCTCACAAAACAGATGAAGTCAAAAATGGCACTTAACAGGAATCTTAAGGGCTCGCACCACTTACCGAGAGAAAGGGTAAGACACAAATTCTTTATATTATCACTGCAACAATGATAGATGCAATCTAGATACATGAAATCATGCAAGGCAATTGTAGCCCAATAGGGTAGATGGAAGAAAAGGTAAATCGAGATACTAATAGGTCATTGCGAACTTATGATTTCTGCTGCAGGTCTATGCACAAACTACGCAGGCTCAGTGCATTATCCTCACAAAAAAGTAATGGATAAGTAATTCTTTCAGGAACTAATCTGAAATCTAGTCCAAAAATTTTAGTTCATATAACCGACTCACGCAGTAACATAAAGGATGGATGATGGAGAGAAGCTATCTAACCTTCTTCTTCTTCCTATTTCAGGGAAGTTATGATCCGAAAACAAGAAACCATAACCCTCCCACTTCGCCGCATTTCTACTGATCCGCCTATGGGAATCGAATATTTGACCTCAGAAAATATCAGCAGGCCTCCCTATTTTGCATCACTCGGTTACTGAGGTCAATGAAATGCCGATGTCGTCGCATTTGTGCGATCCAAGCGCTTATAACCCTGCCTCTCCTGCCTCGCGATGTCTTTGGAGCGTACATTGATATTGCCTTTTTAACAGGGCTCAAAAGATCTCTTCTTTAAACGTAACAATACCAGTTGAGCTGGTAGCGCTCTATCTTTCGTAAAATGGTTTCCTTGGCGTCAAAGCTTCCACGGATTTTCGAACTTTTTATTCGATCAAGCTTTGTCACTCCTGCTGTCATGCGAAGCATCTTCATCATTCCTGCCGTTAATTTACTCTCATACTTTTTGTACATCATCCAATATTGTGAACCGTATGTGGACGCACAACTGCGGTGTAGAGACTTCCTTTCAACTTATGTGGCATTTTTAGGTCATGAAGGTAGCGGAGTTATTTCGCCACTTCATCCAACCTACGCTTACACGATGATTGATGTCGTCATCATGGGTTGCTTTGCTATTGATAATAGATCCCAGATATTTGAACCTTTCTCACTTAGGAAGCACTGTTCCATTCAAATAAATGACCATCAGCCAATACATACATACATACATACATGTTCAATGGCCCGCTAATCCTTCATGAGGGTCGCGTGGGTAGGATGCTCAGATGAACCTTCCATCCTTCTCGATCTTCCGCCATTGACTCCAACTCATTATGGATCCCTAGACGGCTCCAGGAGAGATGTCTGACTTGGTCCAACCATCTCTTTCTAGGCCTACCGGGGAGTCGCCTACCTGATGACACGGCAATCATGGCATGTTTTGGAAGCCATGTCAACCAATGCAATATGCAAATCCTTTAAGGAATCACGATGTTTTTTCATTATGAGCCTTATACTTTGGACTGCATATGTGGTTGATTTATCCGCAACAAATCCACACTGATCATCGGATAGCCGTATTATTTTTCGCAGTCGTCCACCTAATACTCGCTCAACGATCTTCATGGTGTGTGACATCAGCTTGATTGAACGGTAACTATCACAGTTTCGCATATCACCATTCTATTTGTGCACAGGAAGAAGGTAGCTTTCAATTGATTGTTCATTGGATCACCTATCATCAATTTGGAGATGAGAATTCCGAGCCATCTGAACCCGATGTCTCCCATCTTTTTCCAGAACTCAGAGAGGGTCTCAGCTGGCCCGACCGCTTTTGGTTTTTTAGAGTATTTAACCACTGACTTCTTCGGGTGTTATGCCGGGTATTTCTCCACAGTTAGGTTTCGCTCTTGGAAAGTATAGCCGCGAAACTGTCCATTAAAAAGTCGTCCACAAAACTGCCACCACCTCTGCATAATTTTCTCGTCATCCACAAGAAGCTAGCTATGAGCATTGCTAATGAACTTTGGCGAACGAATCTTCTGAGTATTCCTCCTCCTTTGGGAGGGTATTTTGAAGATGGTTGCACTCCTGTTCATATTGTGTCGTCGCAGCTCCTGGATAGCCTGATTTGCATCAGCAACCGGGGAGAATATTTTCCCCAGCTCCCGATACAGGCTGTTCTTGATGGCCTGTTGAAGCTCCTAGCAGTGATTTGACCTTCTTTAAGCAAGTTCGCTGCAGGAGATCTCACATATTCTGTGCTTTCAGTTCCGTTGATGGAGTGAGAGTGGCAACATTTCATCCCAAAAACAAAACCCTCGCCTTTTTCTCTGTCCAGATAGTACCACTTGATTTTCTCAGGGACCCTTGTTTGTTAGCTTTTCTTCTGCGTTTTCATAAAACTTTTAATAAATACCCGATGCTTCATGAAACTGGCTACCAAATAGTAATCAATCTGGGTTTCATCTCCGCCACTGCTACAAATTGATCAGGTGCCGGCTTTGTTTGCTGTCTTACCTTAACGCGATGGCTCTAGCTCCCTGGCTAGCTAATGCTTTTGGAATGGTTCTAATATATTCCTTATTATGTGCCCTTTCAGTTGCCATCTAGCTTTGGGTGGTTTAACGCCTTGTGTTTGTGCGTCGGGCGGTTCGATGGTTGCTGCACATCGATCATTTGGATTTGGAGTTGGGCTAAGTCGTGAATTTATGTTCGCAACTATAACTGTGAACATGATTTCTTATTCACTGTGAATATAACCTGTGAATGTATGGGAGTCATTTTTTTACGAATAAAAATTCTTCACTTACTACTCGTATGACAAAAAAGTTCAATTTACATCTGTTATATTCAATAAATTATTATGTATATCGTTGACTTCGTGCAACGTAAAATATACTCATAGGTAATTCGTTAATATGCATAATATGCAGATAGGGATAGTCTATCTTAAATACTATAAAAGACAAAACCGATTTTACTAGTGAACACCGTTTCTCGAAAACTACTAGACGTAGGTACTTGAAATTTTGCTCAGTTATTCCTTATTTTGCCTAGATGCGAGATAAGAAGGGATTTTCCGAAATTTAATGTCTAAGTGGCATAAAGGGGGTTGAGATCGAATTTTCCGTCTGTAAGTATTGATTCCACAGCATGTATGTTTTCATGTCGTTATTCGCTCGTCGCTCTTCACTGAGCAATGACAGCTCTGAGCGGTTTGATGTTTACATGTCGTTCTTCGCTCATCGCTCTGCACTAAGGAATGGCAGCTCTGCACGGCTTGGTGTGTACATTTTCTTTCTTCATTCGTCGTTCAATGTATCTTTTGTTGCTATGTTGGAACGAATGTGTTTTGTGTAAAAGTGTATCGGATATGTATTAATTTTGAGTTTGGGTAAATGTGTAATGATTGTGCAAGCAATAATTTCAATAGATGTACTTTATGAAATTAATTTGTGTAGTATAAATATGTTGTGCATATGTGTATTAATGGCTTGAGTATAAATGTTTACCAATACGTCCATTGAGCAATAAAGAATAAGATTGTAAAAAGAAACTATGGAAAATCTAACGTTATATTCGCAGTAATTCAAAGAGAGTGTAGCAGGAATGCAATTTAATAGAGAAATGGACAGTTATCAAAATTAAGGCTTTGCAAATAATGTGCTATGCGTTTATTTGGCACTTGTGTTACATAGTACTAAACAGTAGCGAATACAAAAATGTGGTGTAAAAAATAATTCCTTATTCACGTTTTAAACATTTACATTTTATTTTTAATTCACTCACAGACTGCGTATGTGAATTTTCATTCGCAGTGAGTAATTCACAGGTAGTGATTTTTTGCCCATTTCTAATTTGGACGCCTCTTCAAAATCGGGCTTCGAGAATCCGTTCCAATAAGGAACACAATTTTAAAATCAATGGTGAACTTCAGAGCCAATGGTTCTTTGAGTTCAGGAAATACTCAAGGTATGAGAGGTACATGGTTAATTTTTCAACTCGTCTTCGTGAGTGCCTGGACAAAAAAGGACGTCATCTCATTTTCCATTCCTTACTTGGATCTACATTTTTTATTTTTTTGTTTAAATTGCCGAAAAAGTTAGCAACCAACAAATACTGCCGCAAGGAAAACTATTCTACGCTTTAGTTAAACTGTACAAAAAACCGGTAATACAATGGACTTGGGTCTGGGCCCATAACCTGCCAATATGAAACGACCGACCTCTGTGGAGTACAAAACTAGAGTGAGTGTTTATTTCATTTGCTAGACTTCATTTAGATTACAGTTATACATGATAAGCATTTGCTATATGCTACGTATATAGCTTACAAAAGAGAACGAGAGTTTGCAAATAAGTTAGTGTCTAGAGCATAGTTCAAGTTATAAATATTGCTGAATTACTTTTAATAAGTCGTAGTGACCGAAAGAATAAGATCGCGGATACAAGCTGCCGAAATGAGGTTCCTTCGCGGTGTTGTTGGAATAACTCGTAGAGATCGAGTGCGCAACACCAAAGTACGCGAGGCGCTCAACGTTGAGCAGCTACTTCTCCGAACGGAACGATCTATGCTTCGATGGTTTGGTCACGTAGTGCGTATGCCCTCAAACCGGCTTCCAAGACGCGCCATGGTGGCCGTGCCATCACGTAGGCGACTTCGCGGAAGGCCTAGAAATAGATGGTTGGATCAAGTCCGACATCTCCCCTGGAGCCGCTTAGGGATTGCCCCTGATGAATTGGAGTCAATGGCGGAGGATCGAGAAGGATGGGGAGTCCACCTGGGCATCCTACCCCCGCGACCCTCATGAAGGATTAGCGGGCCATTGAAAATGAATGAATGAATGAATACTTTTAATAATCCTGAAATACCTCTCCATACTTGCAAACATATACACAAGCGGTGAGGGATAATGGAACGAAATATCAAGCATTTAAAAATATGTGACCTAAGCTGAATTTGACACATTCTAATACGCTGATTTTCCTACAACGATCGCACTTAGGCACTGTCATGGGTACCCTTATCTTCCGATTTTCCGGTAATTTAATGTGCCAACAGGTTTGGCACATTTCTTAAACGTTACCAGAAGAGTTGTAAAACCATAAGGGAGGAATAAGCAACTATTCAACTCCTTTGTACTGCTTATTCAGTTAAGTCCAATAGAATGTTGCTCAATGTGAAAGTAATTCTCTTCTATAACCTCAGGTATCTCGCGTACATTGAACTCATAAGCATCCGACACTCATAGAAAGCTCCAGCTTTTTGGTTAGTCTATTATGTTCTACATAAGCCAAAGGATAATTATTGCCTGAGCTCAAGAAAGCAGCCGATAGAAGCACGTCAGTCCACCAAAGCAAAGCTGGTAAAGTTCTCGGGGAAATAGCGGAAGTGAGGTCCCAAACGCACGAGGTGCTTTATGAGTGTAAAGTGTTTGACGATGTCACTACAAAGGAAGAAATCTGCCAAGCTCTGTCTAAGCAGTCCAAGAAAGTGCGAGGCCCATCCATTAAATCTATCCTATGCAGCGACGCAAACTGCAGCTATAGGCCTTCCAATAAACGCGGAATCAATCAAAAAAAATTCTGGAGGTTGGAAGAATAAAAATCGGATGGACGATATACCAAAATGCGAACCCCACAGGCGGATCAGTAGAAATACGGTGAAGTGGGAGGGTTGTGATCCCTTGTTTTCGGATCATAACCTCGCTGATAAAAGGAAGAAGAAGAAGGACGATATACCAAATGCGGGAAAAAGTTATACGGCTACTTTGTTTGCCTTGACTTCGGGCATTTAGCAATGGCATATAAAAACGCTGTAGATGAAAGTGATGATTGTGTCAAGTGTGGATATCCAACCATCCTCAGAATTGTTAAGCAGAAAAGTGCAATCAATAGTATTGTACTTAATTTAAGGAGCTGCATAGATGGGGTAAATTTCGTGAATTTTTCATTTTTATTTTCTTATTCAATGAGTGCATCGCAAAGTACAATACATAAATATATATATCTTCAAGTATTGCAAGTATTTTACATTGTATATAATTTTATTAAGACATATAAAAATTATACTTACTTTTTACTTAGATCCCTTAACCCGTCGGGGGGCGTCAGCCAAGCCTGCGTGCCATCTTGTTCGGAGTTCTGCAACACGTTTGAGCTTGATTCTTCCTCAACTGTTCTGCGCCTGGGTGAGCGGATTCCACTGCATAGCGTATTTCGCAATGAAGTTGCCTTCGCGCCGTAGGGTGTGTCCAATCCAGTGCTGTCACTAGACGCATAGCGTATTGTAGCAGATCCCTAAGAAAAAGCTATTAGATTCAGCCAAAAGGTAGCACAACAGTTTCATTCGTTTATTTATTAAAATTTGCACTTTTTTTTTTATAATTTGCGACCACTCAAGGGGTTATGAATACCCTTTATATGTTTACACACAGTGCGGGCATTGGAAAGGATAAATAGAGAGAGAGAGAGAAAGACTTTGGTGTGGTGGTGTTTGAAGTTCAGTTGTTTATGCTTTAAAAAAAATCCAGGGGCGGCGTCCAGATAACTGAGGAGATTTTTATTATTTTTTGCCTTTTGCTTCTGATTCACAGTATTTTCTTCCAGATAACCGATGTCACAGCAAATCATCATCAACAGAGCGAACAATTTTTCCAGCCATATGACCAAGCTACTGCCAGTGTTATGCCGTCGCAGTAGTGTTCACACAAGCTTTCGCAATTGATCGGACTTACTTTTTATATACATATTTCATGAGAAATAAATAAATGCTTGCTAACATTAGGATTTGAACCATGAACCATTAGTACTTAAAGTGACATTAGCAACAATAAGTAATAAAATAAAAGTAATGAACAACAAACAAAAATAAATAAATTAGACTTTTTAACTCTCCATTAATAAAAATGAACAATGAACATAAATAAATAAATTAGGCTTTGCGACGACACAGATGATCATGGATATGTACAAAGGAGCAAAGACAAGAGTAAGATGTCCCGCTGGAGTAACCGAAGAGTTCCCGTCAAAGGACCATCTTACGAAAAATAGAGCGCGACCGGCTTAGTTGGTATTGCCACCTTCAAAGCAGAGATCATTTGAACCCTGTTAAAAAGGCTATATCAATGAACGTTCTAAAGACATTGCGAGGCAGGAGAGCCAGGCCTATAAACGCCTGGATCGCACAAATGCAACGACACCAGCATTTGATTGGCCTCAGTAACCACGTGATCCAAAATCAGGAGTATTGCCGATATTTTCTGATGTCAAATAAGCGAACCCTACAGGAAATTCGGTGAAGTGGGAGGGTGATGATCTCTTGTTTGTGGATCATAACCTCGCCGAAATAGCAATAAGAAGAAGTCTTTGTGACGACACTACATAAACACTGAACAAAAATAAATAAATTATGCTTTGTGGAGTTCTCCATTAATAAGCTTAAATCTTCTAGCAAAATTAACAAAGTCATCCGAGGGTTCAAAAATTGGATTGCCTTTTAAAAGCCCTTTACAAAAGAAAATATTTTCAATAGCCTTTTTACAAAGACTATTTCTTAAATCAATTTTAATTATGTTCAAATTTGAAAATGTTCGCTCAGCTGAAGCGCTGCTATTCGGAAGGCAATAAAGGTTAAACACAAGCGATGCTAGTTCAAAAAATACAAAATCCTCGACCCCATTCTTAATTTTCTTTAAAGCAATTTTCTTGATGCAAATCAACGAAAAACTAATAACTACGCAGTGCAAAAAAAGGCAAAACTAAAGATTTTTTGACATTTGAGAGTAGCGAAACATATGGAAAATGGAGCGACCCGACCAATAATAAACCGATATATGTTATGAATTGATTACATGGCGCTGCGGACAAACGAAATTAACAAAAGTTAATAATAAAAGTTTAAAATAAGTAGTTTTGGTTGCATGTGCATGCTAACCGGAGAATAACATTACACAAAAAGTATATACGCGTTTTTACGCGGTGGAGAGCTACTTAAAAAAGAAAAAGAAAAAAAAAAAAAAAAAAACTATACGAACTTGCACTCATTTATTTTCTCAAACCGGGCATGGCAGGTGACAGTGAAGAAAAGGAACAGAAACCAAATCGAACAAACATGATGCCGTCTAATTTGCCAACTCCCAACCCTCTGAACGTTGAAGGAAACCTAGCAGACAATTGGAAGAAATTCAAACAAAATTTCCAGATATACCTTATTGCAACTGGTATATCACAGTCTTCGGCTGAGTCACAGGTGGCAATTTTTAAACTTCTGGTAGGGGAAAATGGCATGGAGATCTTCAACGTCTTAAATCTAACATTGGGTGAAGAAAAGTCGCTAGAAAAAGTCCTAAAAAAATTCGACGACTATTGCGTTCCAAAAAAAAACGTGGTCTTCGAAAGATATGTATTCAACTCTAGAGCGCAAAAACACGGAGAGTCATTTGAGCTGTTTCTTAAGGATATACGTCATCTGATAAAGTCTTGTGATTATGGAGTAGCAGAAGATTCCATTCTAAGAGATCGTATAGTGATGGGGATATTCGACAAAAAGTTGCAGGAGAAACTACTGGCTGATCGGGAACTGTCTTTAGAGAGGTCTATAGAGACGTGTAAGCTATTCGAAATAAATAAAAAACAAACAAAGGTAATTCAAGATGGTCCATCATCCAGTGAAATGAGAAGTTCTATTAGTTTTGTAAAAAAAATTTCAAAATTAAAAAACACACAAAATATTAGCAAACACAGTAACACACATAAAGTTAGTTATAATCAAAATTTAATAAATTGTAACAAATGTTTACAACGTCATCCGAAGCATAAGTGTCCAGCTTATAATAAGATTTGTTTTTGCTGTAAAAAGCCCAATCATTTTGGTGCTGCTTGCAAAAATCGCAAACATAAAAAAGTAAATGCAATAAATGTTAATGAAAGCTATGGTTCGGATGATGGTGTTTATTATACAGATGTGGTATCAGCTATTGGTGGTGGACAAAGAGCGTGGTATGGTGACGTAGGAATAGCGGGTAAAATCATTCGATTTAAGTTAGACACGGGTGCAGATGAAAACGTTATCTCGGTCGATAACGTTAAGCAGATTAACATGCAATATAAGGTAAAACAAACATTTGTGACGTTGAAAGCGTTTGGCGGGTCGGAGATAAAAGTTGCAGGTGAAATATATTTAACATGTCAAGCAAACCAAATAGTCAAATCATACAAGTTTATTGTTGTGAAAGGAAGAATAGGGGTTGTTCCGTTATTAGGTAGAGCAGCATGCGAAGAGCTTAATTTTGTCAAAAGAATTAATGAAGTTAGGGAAATAAACAAGAACGAAGTGTATAAAACATTCGACAGTTTTATGGACAAGCATAAAGAAGTGTTCAGTGGTGTAGGGAAATTTTCCGAAGTATATTCTCTTAAGATTAAAAGTGGTGTAGATCCAATTGCAAAGCCAGCGCGGAGAGTAGCTCAAAATTTGCTGCAACTTTTAAAAAATGAACTAGATCGGCTTGAAAATATGCAGATTATTAAAAAGGTAATGGAACCTGTGGAATGGACTTCAAATATAGTGATAGTCGAAAAACCAAATAACACCATTCGCGTTTGTCTTGATCCGAAGGATTTGAACAGTGTTTTGGTGGTTGAACAGTGTAATATTCCGACTTTGGAGGAACTTAGAGCACAGTTAGCGGGGATGGTGGTGTTTTCTGTCCTTGATTTAAAGGATGGTTTCTTCCATGTTCAGTTGGATAAAGAATCCAGTTTTATTTGTACATTCAGTACACCACATGGAATGTACAGGTATTTAAGGTTACCTTTCGGACTAAAGCCAGCCCCAATGATCTTTCAGAGGTACACTTTTCGTATTTTTGGTAACATAGATGGTGTCTTTGTATACTTTGATGACATTCTCATCTTTGCAAGAACGAAAGAAGATCATGACGCCACTATGAATAAAGTGATTGAAGCTGCTATTTGTCATAATGTCAAATTCAACAAAGAAAAACTGCAATTTAGAGCGACAAAGGTCAAGTATATGGGCTTTGTTTTGTCAAGTAGTGGTTTATCGGTTGATGAGACAAGGGTGGAATCAATAATTAAACTGAAAGACCCAGACTCTAAAGTAGGGTTGCAGAAAATACTAGGTATGATCAACTATATAAGAGACTTCTTGCCCAATCTAGCAAAAGAGACTGAGCCGCTTCGTGAGCTACTTAGAAAGAACGTAGTGTTCAATTGGCTTCCAAAACACTCTGCATGCATAAGCAAAATAAAGAGCATGTTAGTTAATGCTACTTCTTTGCAAAATTTCGATCCAAATGAGGACATTATAGTTCAAACCGATGCGAGCTCATATGGTCTTGGTGCCTGCCTTTTGCAAAATAAAAAGCCAATCTCATGGGCTTCACGAGGGCTAAGTGAAACAGAGAAAAACTATGGGCAAGTTGAAAAAGAACTCTTAGCTATTTTGTACGCATGTAAAAAGTTTCACTTTTATTTATATGGTCGCGAGATTGTGGTCGAGACCGATCATAAACCTTTAGTTCCCTTGTTTGAGAAAAGTATAATTAAAATTCCGTCTATGAGGCTTCAAAGAATGCGACTTAAGCTAGAAAGGTACAAGCTAAAGCTTTGTTACATTCCTGGCAAATATCTTCTTCTTGCAGATGTTATGTCGAGATATGGAGATGGTATATACGATGAAAGTGAGGAAATAAATTTAGAGGGCTGTGTACATGCAGTCAATATGTCGAACGAAAAACGCGATAAGTTTAAAAAGGCTACAATTGAGGATGAAGATTTAAAAAAGGTTTTAAAATTTTATAAAGAAGGTTGGCCTAAATTAAAGAACAATCTTTCACCTTGCCTTAAATATATGAGCAAATTTAAAAACGAGATTTATTGTGAAGACAATTTAGTTTTGTTAGATGAGAAGGTTATAGTTCCAAAATCTATGCAAAAAGAAGTATTGCAGTGGTTGCATGTTTCGCACTCAGGAAGTGAGAAAATGAAAAATCGGGCTCGAATGCTCTTTTATTGGGTGTGTATTAACAATGACATAGAAAACTTTGTAGTCCAATGCAAAGTATGTCAAAAGTACTCTTGTGCTTCTCAAAAAGAGCCCCTTCTTCATCATAAAACGCCTAGCTTCCCATTTGAAAGGATTTTTGCGGATATAGCTTCTTTTGCTGGAAGGGAGTATTTAGTAGTTGTGGACTCGTACTCAAAATGGATTGAGATTCTGAAACTTAAAAACAAATCGGCGTGCGAAGTAATTTCGGTACTCAAGCCATTATTTGCATCTCATGGCATACCAAAAGAATTCGTCTCTGATAATGTGCCATTTAACAGTTACGAGTTTAAGAAATTTAGCAGTGAGTACGAGTTCAACATAACACTTTGTTCTCCTAACTATCCACAAAGTAGAGCGTATGCTGAAAAAGGTGTTCAGATTGCAAAAAACATGTTGAAGAAGTGTGGTGATAGTGGTACCGACATACATTTAGCGCTGTTGGAATACCGAAACAGTCCGGTTAAGGGTATGAATGCATCACCATCACAGCTTTTGTTATCTAGAGTGACACGAACACATATGCCTGTATCCGACAAGCTGCTGAAGCCCAAGGTCATTAAAATGGTACCAAACAAAATTGAAGACCAAAATGCAAAAAATAAAAAATATTATGATAAACATGCAAAACAAAAGGAACATTTTAGTGAGGGAGAAGATGTGTTGGTTAGAGATAAGGGTAATTGGGTTGAAGGGAAAATTATACAAAAACTAGGGACACCTAGATCCTATTTGGTGAAACTAAAAACAGGGGAAATATTTCGTCGAACTACCGGACACTTAAAAAGTTCATGGTCTGATTATGATACAATGCCTGTTTTACCTGGTGATACTAGTAATACCAAAATCAATAAACAGCAACAATTTTCAGAACGCTCACCCTATTTCCTTAGACCAAGACCACGTTTTCAGTCAACCACTGATTAAAATCAAATGTAAGTTTAAGTTAAATACAATTTAAAAAATGAATTAAATTAAATAAGTTACACATACAAAATAAAAGAAATACACATTATATGAAAGAAACAAATTAATAAAGAAAATACTTTTGTAAACTTAGAAGGGAGGTGTAAGAGATTATTGTTATACTTTGGAGTCACCCTGTATGGCTTTCAGCATACCAGTGTATGTATAACATAACACTCTCTCTTCTAATACACTATGTACCTATTATATATTATGTATTAAGTCTAATGTTAAGTTAGTGGTTAAGTTATCAGACAGTTAATAAAGTACAGTCATAGAAATCGCCTCGTGTCTGAATTTATTACAAGTAGTGCCAAATAACTCAAAAAAGAAACCTCCACATGTGAACGAGCAATTGAATTTAAAATTCAATATTTAATGCAATTGAAGCTTGAAGATGTTATAAAAAGCTAGTAGATTTTTAGACAAAGATACTAGATAGTAGCCAGATTGAAAACCTAGTAGATCTGCTAGCTTTGTAGTAAAAGTGGCAGCGCTGGCTAATCCCTGTCACTTTCTCCTTCGTATAGTAATGCTTATAGGTTCTTGGTCCGTTCTCGTATAAAGTTGTTCGTTGGAGATGCGGTTGGGCCAAAATATTCTCCAGATGATCCCTGAACATTTGTTTACGAAGACTTGCAGCTTGCGTGTGTTAATGGTGTCCACCTTCCAGGTACTGTACCCATAAAGCAGCACCGATTCTACGTTGGAGCGGAACAGTCGCAGCTTGGTTTTTAGGCTGATAACATTGCTTCTCCAGATTTTCGATAGCATTCCGAACGCAGCTTCAGCCTTCCGCATTCTGCTGCACACATCCAGTTCGGTGCCACCGCGATTAGCCGAGACCACACTTCCTAAATAAAGAAAGTTATCAACTTTTTCGACTTCCTGTCCGTCAACGTTAAGCTGAGCGCGGGTATTAGAAGTGCTCAGGGCTTTTGTTTTGGCTGTATTTATTTTCAGCCCCACTTTGTTTGCCTCAGTTTCTAGATTTTGGGCCATCAAATGAAGATTCATTATCCGATGTGAAAGTAGACAAACATCGTCGCGTAATCTAGGTGTTTAAGGTAAGATGTCATAGTCTAGCGAATTCCATAGTTGGCTTCCTTCAATGCTGCATGGAGTTCATCGCTGATAACCATCAAGAACAATAGTGCCGACAGTATTTACCCTTGACGTACTCCACCTTGGACTTCAAAATTTTCCGACGCTTTACCATTGTCTAAGACGTGACACTTACCGCCCTTGTATGTAGTCTTGATAATAGTTATCCGTTTTTCTGGGACGCGTCTCCTGCGCAAGGCCAACCAGATAGCTACTCGATTCAAGCTGTCGAAAGCCTTCTCGAATTCAATAAACAGCAAATGTATCGGAGACTTGTACTCAACGCATTGTTCGATTATGATCCGTAAGGTGTTTATGTGGTCGATGCAGGAAGATCCAGCACGAAAGCCTGCCTGTTCGACGTGGAGAGTTGAATCTAAATGCCCTTTGATTCGTTCCAGAATTATTCTAGCTGTTATTTCGGCTACCTATTCAGTTATCGCATTCCGTCAAGTTTCCTTTTTTCGGAAGTTTAATGATCATCCCCCTTTTCCACTCCTGCGGAAATTGTTCACTATCCCAAGCTCTCCGTATAAGAGGGTGCAGCAAATCTGCGGATGTATTTGAACCCGCTTGAAATAGTTCGACAGGGGTGCCATCAATACCCACCGCTTTGTTCTTTTTGAGGGACTTGATTGCTTTTATTATTTCGGTGCTCCTCATTCGAATACGAGATCATACCGCCGTCGTCTAAGTGGTTACGTACTGTCGCAAAATATTATCTTTATCTAGTGAGCTCATCCTCATCCGAGATCAGAAGGTTACCGTCTAGGCTGTTCACTGGGTATTGTTTGGAGTTCCGACTACCAGTGAGTATACTGTCCTACTGTCGCACCTGCTTGCTGCTTCTTCAGCCCTTGAAGCCAGTGAGTTTATGTGCTGACGTTTGTCACGTCTCACACTACGCTGCAATATTCCATTGCAATCGCTTTACGGAATGGCAAGTCCACCATTACTTATAGACCAAATGATGCGGGCAGAGGAGAATTGGCTGGAAATTTGTACCCTTATAACGAATGTGCAAAAAGAGCTCCGAATAATTGAAAGAGCAAGGAGACCTGAAGCAGCAATACAAGAAGCATAGCATTAACTGCTAACCTGCCCCGCAAAGTAATACCTTACGGCAGTCCCGCAGGGAGAGTGGTAGATGTGTGCAGGGTGTGGATTAGTATGTAGGCGCATTCCTGGCATCGATTATTCGGGCTTGCGAATCGGGCATGCTAGTAGCCCGGGCTACTAGTATCTTTCGAATGTTATTATTAGTTGCTGTACGCTCATCGATCCGTCTCCATGTGTCTGTTTCTTGTTTTTACCGGCATACGTGCGTGCCGCAATCGCAAAAGCATATTTCACAGCACTCCAGTGGTCGTCCATGTTCTCTTGCAGTATGCTGCTGATTGCTTCTGCAAGATGGTCCCTGAACTGTTGCCGCACTTGGGGAACCTTGAGCCTGACGACATTAAACCTGGTGATGTTAAATAGGTTTGAGCGGCGGTTGCTGTTGGCGGATGCAGTACGAAGGCGTAAATGAGCTACCATAAGATGGTAGCCATTGGATGGTGTTGTCGCTACCCACCTTGGTATTGAGATCTCCCATCACCATAACGATGTCCACATTAGGCGGTTGGTTGTAGGCGACGCCTAAGTGGCTATAAAAATCATCCTTTTCATCCTCAGTCGCGTCTAGAATCGG
Source organism: Brachypalpus laphriformis (assembly GCA_945910035.1). Classification (NCBI taxonomy): domain Eukaryota; kingdom Metazoa; phylum Arthropoda; class Insecta; order Diptera; family Syrphidae; genus Brachypalpus; species Brachypalpus laphriformis. The sequence continues at coordinate 192,589,683 of OX246754.1, read as the reverse complement.
AGCATAACACTGTATGATGGTAATTTTTCTAACTCTACTCTGGAACCTAGCTGTCAATATCCGGTCACTATGGGGTTTCCAGGATATGAGGCTACTACCGGAATTCCGTGCGCTTCCAGGTGGTTTACCAGAGTAGAGCATGACAGTGCTTTTTGTTCGGGAGGTGTATTTCCCAGCATCGAACCATTTTATCTCGCTCAACCCTAAGATGTCTATTTTATAGTGTACGAATTCGCGCTCCTATTGGAAGAATCTGGCGTTATGAAGCCTTTCCTTGATTGAGTCCAGGAGGGTCTTAACGTTGCAGAATCCGATCGTTGTCCGTGTTCGATAGCCAAAAGTCCTCATCAAGTTATCCGTCCGTATCCGAGGCGTTGGTTTCCGTTTCGGAGCAATTAGTTTTTTTTTTACGGTTGCGGCTCGCCGGGCCGCAGACCAACCGACACTTATCCTGTTTTTTGGCGCAGAAAGCTCGCCATTCGTCCTCTCCCGTTAGCAATTTCCAAAGAAATTCCCAGATGACACCACGAGAAGGCGGGAGTAGGGCTTACTAACAGAGCTGCTAGGTTTTCGGCTGCAGTGGCTCTTTCTCGTTACTTAGCGGACCAACACCTATCGGGAGATGCTGCCTCTACAAGGCCTTTGTTAGTCGTTTAACATCCATATAAAAATGATGCCGTAAGGGAAATGTTCCCCGACAGGCGTTGTTTGATAATGGCTTCCAAGATACTCATTGCAGTTTTGTTAATTTAAAAAAAAAAAAAATCTTAAGATAGAGGAAGTCTATTTCCACCCAGATTTGAAAAATTAAAATTTTTCTAAAAATAATGACGCATATTTGAAACTAAATTTATGAATTCATGCTCAAAAATTGACTTTTATTTATTTATACAAAACGGCTTTAAGTTTATAAAAAAGTAGGTGAGACGAAACTAGATTATCGTATAAGGAAGCTTTGGTAATATTTTTGACTCAGACGATGTATTAGTTCTCCAGATACATTGGATATCGCTTTGAACAATTTTGAGCAAAATGAGTATGAAGTTTTCAGCAAAGATTTTGTCACACAGCGCCAGCCGGGGTAATTTCCCCCCAAGTGCTTGCTTGCCTTTCTTAGAAAGACAAGGAAATTCCAATAAAATAGGTAAAGCAGGGTTTGCTCTTTGGTAGTACAATGGACCAGTTGCTTCTGAGTGCTCCAGTGGAGCGTTTTCCGACAAAAAAAAACCTCTACAATATGTTTGAAAGTATACACTTTAAAATGTACTCTTAGGATTTTAAATAAAAAGAAAAACTTGTACAAAAAAAAAAGTAAAATGAGCCTGTTTGAACTACCCACAGGTGAATGCCGCCATTTAAATGGCTTTAACTTCGTCGATTTCAGGAATTTTTCAGTGAAATTTTTAAGGTTTGTAGGTGGTCGAATACGAAAATAATGTTTTTTGAAAAATCGATTTTTATGACCCACCTAGTGTATGTCTGTAGCTTCTCAAATAATATCTATAAACTTCATAAATATCCAGTTTGTTTCTTTTTTGTACTGAAAATAGTGAAATAATTATGTGAGAGCGTAAGTATAAAACTCTGCCAGAAATAAATACTCAGACTCCAAAATATTGATGAAACATCACTATCCACGTTAGAGACTGGGGATTAAATTGGTTTATGTGAATAGATAATAAATACATAATCAGTACAAAATTTGTTGAGTACCTTAACGTCGTACTTCATTAGTGCAGCTTACTCCTTACCCCAGATATATCCAAGTAATTGCGGATTAACGTATTTGGTTGCAGGTCGTCACTGGCTGACGTGCCTCCTGAAAGAAAGCAGAGAGTAGCCTATTCGACGTTGAAAACGTAGCACGTACAATATTAAGAGAAGCACATTCCATTTCCCTTTATTTTCGAAGTTCGAAAATCTACTCGCCTGGAATGCCGAGGAGAATTCATGCGCACAAATGAGTTCCACAAACTAGAAATAAAAATGTGTCCTGGTTTAGATATATGTACGTGATTCCTTGCACTCATATTAAAGCAATACAAATCCTTAAGATAAATTCAATTTCTTTAAAAATGCGACTTAATTATTAAATGGATTATACTCGTAGTACCTTAAAGGCTGCTTATAGTTTTGTACTTAAGATGCTTACTGCTGAATAGTGAGTGAAGAAATAAGAATAGATGCTCTAATAAGGAAATATGCTTGAGGAGCATAAAATCAATTTTCTGCTTTTTCTTTAGTGAGGCACATTCACCGACTGGGTGACGTGCAACAGGAGATCGGCAATCAGACAAGGTGGAAATTTATGCATTTTCTCTGCGTGTGGATGAATCATGACGAGAAAACAATCTGTAGGCAAAATCTAATTTAAGAACTGCTCTTGCCAAAGCATTGAACAATATGTTATCTAGGGTAAGTTAGATTAAGTAGTGCTATGAAGGATATCTTAAAACACTTGGCACCATAAATTGCCTATTCTTCATTCCTGGAGAACCGTCTCAAAAACGCATCCAGGCATTTGATTTCCCTGCAAAATTTGGACATTCTGTTGATGTTAATAGCTCCTACCTCCTGCAAGTTATTTGAAAACAGATTCTGTTTCAGTTTTTCCTTCGATTATGACATTTCTTTGATATTATACATATGTGCCATATTCCTAACGAAATATAAGTCTACATATATCTACATGCATCCATATCTGACTGTTCAAGTCTTAATTTTATTTTTTAATTTTTTTAAAAGCAGTAACCAGAAAGCATTCCTATCGCTGTTTTTTACTGTGGTCTTCTTAATTTAAGAATCTGCCTTTTTTCTGTGATCTACCCTCGGACAAAAGGCCTGAGACACCATATCTTTATTATTATGCCTTTCTTCATTAGAAAAGTAAGTACTTACTTACTTATTTACTTATGTCCTGTATCCCCTTGTGGGTCCTAGGGCCTCTACTACGTCTACGCGCCATCGTGTACGGTTTCTGGCAATGTGTGTGAGTTCTCCCCAACTTTTCCCAACGGCCGTGCCTCTTTCTCGACTGTTCTGCGCCATTCCCTCCTCAGACCGCCAGGTCTTTTGCCATCCTGAGTTAAAGGGTTCCATTGCATAGCATGGTTCGCTTTAGAACTGTCACCCTTTTGGCACGTGTGACCAATCCAATGCCACTTCCGTCGTTGGATGTTTGTGCCTATTGGTTCCTGACCCGTTCTCTCGTAAAGGTGTTGGTTAGAGATACGATTGGGTCAGCAAATCCTTAAGATATTGTCAGGCACCTATTAACGAACGTGCGTACCTTCCTGGTGATAGTAGTGGTCACTCTCCATGTACTGCAACCATATAATAGCACGGATTCAGCGTTGGAGTGGAACAGTCTTAGCTTGATGTTCAAACTGATTGCATTGCTTCACCATATTTTGGAAAACATCCCGAACGCGGACTTTGCTTTGGAGATCCTGTTGGCTATATCCAGTTCGGTTCCACCATCGGTCGGGAAAATACTCCCAAGATACTGGAAATCCTCTACTCTCTCTACCGGTTGTCCAGCAATGCATATTTGAGCCGATAAGTTAGTTTCAAGGCTAATCATTTTAGTTTTTGCCGTATTCATTTGCCGCCCGACGACGCCTACCCCTCTCTCCACATCTGCTGTCATTTTTCCATAATTCTGTGGTTGAGTAAGCATACATCGTCACCGTTGTCAAGATGTTTCAGTTGAGATGTAAGGGTCCATCGAATTCCTCCGTTTCCAGTCGACAAAGCTGCATAAAGCACATCGCTAATCACCAATAGGAATAGTATCGGTGAAAGGATACAGTCCTGTCTTATCCCACTTTGGATCTCAAATTCCTTATGCAACCTTTCTCTGTGCAGAACGTGACATTTGGAGCCTTCATATGTAGCTTTGATAATAGCAATTAATTTATCGGGAATACCTCGCCTGCATAAGGTACGCCAAATAAACACCCTGTTGACACTATCGAACGCCTTCCCAAAATCGATGAACGGCAGGTGGACCGGCGATGGATTTTCAACGCTCCAACGCACTGTTCGGTGATAATCCGCAAGGTGTTGATGTGGTCGACACAGGAGGATCCAGAGCGGAAACCTGCTTGTTCGTTATCGAATGTGTCTTCGAGATGTTGTTTAATTCGCTCCAGGATAATCTTAGCTATTATCTTAGTTACAGCAGGTAGCACGCAGATACCCCTCCAGTTTCCGCACTCCATTAAATTTCCTTTCTTAGGAAGCTTGACGATCTATAAGTGGAAGCAGAAGCTCAGCCGATGTTGTTGGCGCTGCTCGTAAGAGGTCTGCTGGAATATCGTCAAGTCCTACCGCCTTGTTGGTTTTGAGTGCCTTGATCTCGGTAGTGATCTCAACATTACTGGGAGTCGTGGTGCGTATTCGGGAACTTCTCACCTCGTGCATCTCAGTCTGATTTGGGAGCATATCTCCAGCGAATACGCGGTTGAAGATCGTAGCAAAATGCTCTTTCCGTCACTTGTGCTGGTCCTCATCCGAAATGAGCAAGGAGCCGGCTAGGCTTTTCACTGGGTGTTGGCTGGAGCTGCGATAAATTGTCAACTCTTTGGTGATTCTGTAGACGGTCCTGCTGTCGCACCTCCGTGCAGCTTCTTCTACTTCTGTAGCCAGCGCGTTGATGTAGTTGCGCCTGTCACGTCGCACGCTACGCTGAACTTCTCTCATATTCATGCGATATAGAGACTCTAGCTCGCTTCTCCCTGCTGCTGGAATAATTGCAACGCGAGCTTTCAGCTGGTGTCGTTCGTCAATCCGTCTCCAGGTATCCTCGGAAAACCACGCCCTAACCTTGCGATCGACAGACAATTCTTTCAGCACCAGATGTAAAAACATTTTTCACAGCACACTAATGGTCTTGGATGGTTGCGGGCAGTGAGCTGCTGATTGCTTCCACACCTTGCGAAAAGTGCTCCCTTAATTGTTGGCATACTGAGGGATCACTAAGTCTATCGATGTTGAACTTGCGCGTTCTTGTGTTGTCGTGGGATCTTCGAACTGCAGCAGAGCGTAGTTGGAGAGTAGCTATCACTATTGATGGAGCAGCGAGAGTTCTCCATCGTCATTCTGCACAAACGGACGAGCTTGGCAGGGATGCCAAGACTAGACATGGCTCTGTATGACTCTTCTCTATACACGCTGTCATAGGCAACTTTAAAATCGATGAAGAGGTGATGCGTATCGATTTTATATTCATGGGTCTTTTCCAAGATCTTCCGTAGTGTGAATATTTGGTCAATGGTGGCCTGTAACCGCGCTGATAAGGGCCTATCAGGTTTGACGGTCGGTTTTAGGCGTTCACATAATACGGCAGACAGGATCTTGTATGCGATGTTGATTAGACTTATACCTCTGTAATTGGCGCAGTTCAGAGGGTCTCCTTTCTTCAGGATCGGGCAAACGATGCTGAGGTTCCGTTCATCGAGCATACTTTTGTCCAACCAGATTTTACAGATGAGCTGGTGCATGCTCCTTACTAACTCATCTCCTCCTGCCTTGAAAAGTTCAGCGGCAAGGCCGTCGGCTCTAGCAGCTTTTTTGGACTTAAGCTTAGATATCACTATCCTCACGTCATTCTGATAGGGTTGACGGGGATCTTGACTATCATCGTCACTGTTGAATGGCTCATTTTGCCTCACAGCGGAATATTCGTCACTATCGCCGTTTAACAGTCTGCAGAAGTGTTCCTTCCACATCCTCAGCACGGACTACGATTCTACTACTATGTTACCATTTTCGTCCCTGCAGACTTCTGTTCTGGCTTTGAAACCCTGGCATGTTCTTTTTACCTTTTGGTAAAATTTTTCGAACATTATTCCTGCAACAAAGTCTCTCAATCTCCTCGATCGAGCGCTTCTCAAGCTCCTTTTTCTTCTTCCTGATAAGTCGATCTTCCTCTTTTCTCCTGCGCACGTAGAGCTCGTATACAGCTCTAGTCCTTCTATGCAGCGCCGCTTTGTACGCCCCAAATAAAGGATTTCGTAGCAGATAATAGACGATCAAGAAAACATGGCAGAAAACAAGAGCTTCACGACAAAAACTGCAGATAAAAAACCTTAGTCAGCAACTGATAAGAAAAAATAGAAAATTTAGTTAAGACTCAGTAAGGTCAAGGGGGGTAATTGTAAACGATTTTCGCATTTTAAATTTTTTTTAGACTTAGTATGTTTCCCCTAACAAAATTATACAACATTGGAACCTTTTTTGAATTGAGCTAATATTTGGGATCTATCATTCCTTGGATAATAACAGGCTTGTTAGTTTTTTTAAATTATGCTGTTAACATTTACCCCTAGTGTTTAGAAAAAAAAAATCGAGAAAACTGGGGTAAAAGAAAACAAAGGATTTAGTCTCCAGAGGAGGTAGATTGAAATGGGGCAAATGTGAATTAAACGAGAAACAAAACATTTGATGTGCAGAAGTGGACGAAATAACCATGTTTACATTTACCTCAAATAAAAAACTATTTAAGGAACGAAAAGATTTTTTATTCAAAAAATTGTATAAACATTCAAATTTAAAATTCGAAAACAGGAATTCTACAATGGTTTTTCCATCAGCTTTTCTTTTCGTCGGAACAGGCAACAAGCCACAAACTTGGTCCAATGATACAAAGCTTTTGTCGGAATCAACAACCTCCAACCTTTTTTGAAGGGTCCAATACTCTTGGTACCTACTACCTCAATGTCTTCTTCTTTTTCAAAGACCCTGTAAATTCGGCAAACGTACTTGTATGTGGTAGAAAGCCGCTTCCCGCCCATAGCTTACGAATTGTCCGGATCTTAAGTTCTTTATTCCGTCAGTGCTCACGTAGTCTATTTCTTCTGCATCGTTTTGGTCTTCATTATACACGGAATCAATGCTTTGATTAAAGATTTCGTCTTCATCTGAAGATGAAGTGATATTTCCTTTTTTGACTTTCTACAGATTTTGCTCTTCCATTTTTCTTTTTTAATAGCTTTCCAGCTTTCAGATCTTCAGCTTCTTTTAGACGTCTTAACACGTTATCTGCTGTTAGCACTTCTTCGTATTTCATCTGCTTTAGACGAGGTGCTACATTCTTGAAGGTCCATGAAGGTCCAGCCAGACCTATTCCATTGATGAGAAGGTTTTGAAACATCCATTGACAGAAGGGTTAACAATACATTTATCCCAAGCACTTTTCACTGGGCCGTATACACATTTGTCGAGCGGTTGTAATTTATCTGTCAAATGAGTGGGAAAACGAATCAGTTGAATGTTGTTATTAATTGCTACTTCAACGATCCTTACACTGATGTGACTAGAGTGGGCATCATAAAGAAGTACAGCAGTCTGGTCTAATTGACAGTTTGCATTCCTTATTTTATTTACGTTGGGTATGAGCCCGTTTTGAAACCAGTGAAAAAACTGAGGTTCTTCCACCCAGCCTTGTTTTGAAGCTCCATATAAGGTTCCGGGGTATGAATCGTTTGATGTCCAGCGTGCCTGCAGAGCGCCACCCTTAAAAACTATCAACGGCGGTAGCTTACATCCATAAGCAGACACACAAGCTAGGACAGTTGTGACTCCCTGCCTGAACCACCCGAAACACGACTTAAGGCTACTCCTTTTTCTCCAATGGCTCTAAGGCGACTTGGATCACTTCCAAGCCCGCTTTCATCAGCGTTAAATAAATAAATAATAAAATAATAAATAAATAAAATCTGCTTTGTCAGTGCTTAACAAGTAATACTTAGTGTATACTGTACTCAATTTATCATAAGAGTCGAATATAATGTCAGCATTTCGAGCACATTTTTTTATTTATTTATTAAATTGCTTTATTTCATATAAAAGGATACAATTTACAATTCGTGGGCGCCGTGGCGTAAGTGGTTAGTGTGTCGGATCACTACGCATGAGGTTCCAAGTTCGAATCCCAGAAAACACCAAAAAGTTTTTTCACGGTCCCACCTCTCGCGAGCGTCTGACAAACATCCGAGAGTATTGTTGTCACGAAAAAGCTTCTCAAATCGCCGTTCGGATTCGGCATTAAACTGTAGGTCCCTTCCATTCGTGTGAAAAATATAACGCACACAACATGAGTGGTTGCGAGAAGCTAGGCCCTGGCACTTTAAAGAGCTGTTGTGCCAAATATTTGTATTTGTAATTTACAATGTAGAGGGTTACAAAAAATTAAGTATAATGCTAGATATTCTTCATATGAAATAGTTAAGAGCATTCTTTTGTCAGAGGGACAAGAGTCGAATGCACCATCATGATAGAAAAAAAAATAAATTCAAAATTTAATTTGTTGATGGGGATTTGTATTATTCACTTTAAAAGAAGTGTAAATGCAAATGTTTACAATAAAATTAAAACAAATGAACGTAAGTATAATACAGAAAAATAGACATTAGAATGGTGAATTAATAAGGTGTTCTATATTATGATGGTTAAAAGAGAAGAGCGATATTCGAACATGGTTTAAAAAGATTGATTCGTTTCGCTGACATCTGAGTATTTCTGGAAGTTTATTAAATAAACGGCAAGAAGTAACTTTATAAAATTTAGAAAAAAGTGCTTTATTTATAATAGGTACAGAGACAAAATTAAGGGTATTGACACGTAGATTGTGGCTGCCATATAATCTGGCAGTTGAATACCCAGATTTTTGAAAACATATTTTAAGAACCTTATAGCAATATAGGTGCCTTAGCGGAAGAATTTTAAGATTTTTGAACAACTCAAAGCTAGGAGTTCTGCGATTAACTCTACAGATAATACGGACTGCATGTTTTTGTTTTAAAAGCAAAGGTTTTATTTTAACCAAGTGTGTACCACCCCAACACGAAACTCCGTACTGAAGTTTAGATTTGAACAGACCATTATACACCAATCTTAGAATTGCCGAATTGCAGTAAAGGCTAAGATGATAAATATGCCTAACTACTGCATTAAGATATCGTTTCAAGTGGGTCGTGTGTTCTTTCCAACTCAGCTTGTTATCCAAAATAATGCCTAAGTACTTGAAACTCTCAGCACGTTCAACAACGAAGGAATGATCTGAACAACGCGCATTATCATCAAAAGTGGTAAAACACTGATCATGGCAACAGGCATAACTAAGACGAAATCTCGAGCAACTAGGTGAGTGATACTGCAAAAACATAACTTCACAATTTGCACCCATGGTGTTAAATAACATGAACTTCGTTTTAGAGCTAATAGATAGTTTGTGAAATCTGAACCATCTGCGAAGAATTTCAAGGTCAAAATTGACATCACTGTACAAATTAAGATGGCTGTTACTGGAGTAAGATAGCGCAGTATCATCCGCAAATGCTGTAATTTTGCCCTTATAGGGTTGAAAGAACAAAGAGTTCACGTAGACTAAGAATAATATAGGGCTTAAACGGATCCTTGGGGGACACCTATATTAATGGAGCACACAGAACTCAAACAAGATTTAATCTTTACCCTCTGCTTACGGTTGTTTAAATAAGAAGCAAGCCAAGAATACGTAGATCCTCTAAAGCCTGCATTGTACAACTTATTGAGTAAAAGAGCATGATCAACCATATCGAAAGCTTTAGTAATATCGATAAATAGAGCGACAGGGGATTCATTTACATTTACACTGCTGTATAGTTCGCCACACAGTTTTAGCAAGGCGTCTTCCGTAGATTTACCTCGTCTAAATCCATACTGATAATCACTGAAAAAATGCGTTTTATCTAAGAACGATAACATCCTGGTTTTAAAACCTCGTTCCAAAACCTTAGAAAAAACGGACAGCAGAGAAATGGGACGGTAATTACTTAAAAGTGTAGTATCCCCCTTTTTGTGTAATGGAATTACTATTACAGTCTTAAGCGAATCAGGAAAAATACCCCTTTGAATACTTAAGTTGAAAACATAGCATAGTATATCAGCAATAAGAAAAGATATATTTTTCCAAAGCCTACTCGAAATACAATCGCAGGAGGATGAATTTGACGTTTTCAGTGATATTATGATTTTATGCACTTCCAGTGAGGTAAACTGTTCAAAGAAAAAGCTCATTGTTTGTAGGTTCTCCCGCTTGAGTGTGTTATCGCATTGGCATGTGGAGTTAATATGCACCGGAAGATCATGAACGGAAGTGGTTAAGGTAGCAAAGAAATCATTGAAAAGGTGAGCAATATCTAAAGGTTCAGGCACATTTACATTGCTCTGGATTATTGAAATATCAACGTTTGATTTCTTCCTATTCAAAATTTCATTAACCACTTCCCATTCTTTTTTAGAGTTCCCGGTGTGTTGAACTAATTTTCTTTTAAAATAAGCATCTCTACAAAAAGGAATCTCGCTTCTTAGTTCATGACATAGCTTGTTGTAATACCTTTTGAGCCTAGTATTGTTTGGATGTTTGGCAAGATGGACACAAAGTTGATTTTTCTTTGATATTTTTTTCCAGCAAACGTAGATTCATCCAAGGCTTGAGGGATTTTAATTTGTGAACCCTTTTGCTAATTTTTTGACTACAATTAGCGATATGAAGTTGGAGCTTGGACAGGAATATATCGAAGGCAGCGGATGGGTCATCCGCAATGTAAACATCATCCCAAGTCTCGAAAGTCAATGCTCTTCGTAAAGCCACAAAATCAACTTTCTGAAAGTCAGAGATATTAAGCTACTCGGATTTCGGGACACTTAAACCAAACTGAATAGTTGTTAAAGAATGATCAGTTATCTTAAGATCATATACTGCAGATCTATAGGTAATGCGCTTGTTCCTATGCAGCCGAATAAATATATGATCCAAACATGAGGTAGAATTATGGGCAATTCGGGTAGATTGGGATAATAATGATTCGAATCCAAAAGACGAAAAAGTTGATAGAAATGTATCTACACTTAGCGAATTCGATAGCAAATTTATATTAAAATCACCTAGCAGAACCATGTTTTTACAAGTTTGATTATTAAGAAATACAGAAAATTCATCCAGAAACACATTGACTGAACATTCATGCAATCTATAAATTCCAATAAAGCAAAACCGGGTACCTGAGATTTCGCAATCTACACTTATCACGTCAGCACTAACTAAATTAAAGTTACTTATATTACATCTCATATCAAAAAACCGCGATACCCCCCGAAGAATAAGAATCATTGCAGGTAGCTGCAAAAGTGTAGTTAAGTATACAAAAGTTAGGAATCTCTAAACTATAGATCCATATTTCGGAGAGAAAAATAAAATCTGGCAAATGAGCTAAAGGAGCAAGATGCGAGTAAATTTTTTCTTAGGCTTCTGATATTTTAATGAATTATTTGAAACCCTGAAAGATATTCTAAGTTTTGATGTTCTATACATAAACATTTTGAGGTATATGTATACAAATCACTATGAGGACTATAAGAAGCATTTAATAAATTAGACATTATTGTGCAATATTAAAAAGAAAATCAAATTTTAGAAAAGTCCCCAAGACTAACAATTTTATGAACTTTATCGCCTTCTTTTTTCCTGACAAGTACAGATGCATTTCTCACCCAAACGAACTTCAATTTGTTGTCATCCTTCAGCTGGTTCGCCTTATCCAAAAGAGAACGAGTGTAGAAGGTAAGGGAATCATTGATAAATATTCTATTATTGATGTTGTTGTTGTTGCCGGTGTTGCTGCATTGATCTTCGAAAATATTTGAGTGCAATTTAGTATTTTGCGAGCGCATTTTACTCAAAATTTTCTCTTCCGCGACAACGAAGAAAATTTAACACACACCACTTTTTTGTTATCATTCTCTTTTCCTTTGATATTCTTGATGTAGCATTGCTCGATGTCAACAGAGTCGATCTGCTCTCCAACACCATCATTGAAAAGTTTGACCACTCTCTCTGTGACGTTAACATTGTTAACACTAGGCAAACCAACGACGTCCACCACACACTGTTTCTCCTTCTGCTCCAAAAAGTTTAATCTCACCTCGAGTACATCGACCTTCCGAGTAAGAGACGTGTTGCATTGTTCTAAGTACTGTATTTTCGTGAGTGCATCAGCATTTAACTTCTGGAGTTTGATGATCTCACAAAGCAGCGTTTCTAGCGTAACGGTGGCAACAGTAGAAGCATTTGAGTGCTGAGAAGAAGGTGATGATAATGACGCCGATGTGCTGGCCCGAGTGCAAGCACTTGCAGTATCTACGTCTGGTGTGTTGTTTACAGCAATTGCATTCTGAGATGAATTAGAGAATGCATGAGCGGGAGTAATGGGAGAGTGATCGGCTAAGATGGATTTTCTTCGCTGAGAGACACAGCCATTACATTTAAAGCTCTGGCTGCATGATAATAGACATTGCAATTCGAACACTTGATTTTTAAATCGCTTCTTTCCACTTTGGAATTACAAGTACCACACTTCATTTTTAATTATAATGTGTATGTATGTAGATAAAGATTTAAGGAATTGAATACTTCCCTTCACTTATTGGAGATAATTCTCTGAACGTGTTACCCCAACAACGAACTACACACTACTATATACACACTACACTATATTGACGCGCCTTTTGCAGGTGTTCTGGCTTTTTGAGAGATAGGTTTGGTTGCCTTGACATGAAACTTCGATATCAGTCTTCTCCTGGTTTTCTTGAGTTCTTGATTTCTATGTATGCCGCAACTAAGTTCAAAAGTTCCTCCTTATCACAAGGGTAACCAGCATGAGATCCTGAAATAAGGCACTTTGCTACGGTTTCTCCACATCAGCTGACAGCGCAGCTCTTCTTTCTCGTGGTACAATAGCCATAGCCGTTTTCCTACCACCGATTCGGTTATAAATAACTGACGCTGGCAGACCATACGCTTCTGCGAGTTGTCGATACGTTTTATTTTTGTTTCGTGCATCTTCTACAGCACGTAGTATATCCTCTGACGTGTAAGATGGACCGGCTGTTTTCCGCTGATAAACGCGGGGCATCTATTTTATTTAAAATCGGATTAGTGACAAATTTAATAATTAAAACAGCATGTTTACAATTACCCCAAAGTGTTTACCTTTACCCCATTTGGGTGTTTAGATTTGGACATGAGTGCATAAAATAAGGGGTAAATGTAAACAGCCTTTAGCTTTTAAATTTTCTTTTTTTTTTTTCTTTCAGTTATAACAAAAACATACTCGCTTTATCAATAAATATTTTTTTTAAATACAGGTAAATAACAATGCATAAACTATAAAAACAAAGAAAAACTAACCACTCGCGCCAATGATCCGTATACAACTAACCCACGGGCAAATTATGCCTGCTACGAGTTTGCGCTATGAAAAAACAACGGCTTTGAATACCGCGTCATGACATACTTCGACTAACAAACGGTTTCTGAAAAAAAACTGTGTTTACAATTACCCCTGTTCACATTACCCCCCTGACCCTAAAAGGTGCCTCAGAGGATTAACAGCGGAATACGGTACAAATTACTCTCTGTGGGAGGCTACAAAAGGACTAAAACAACCTATTGTGCAAATACCTCCAATCAAAGCAGCTAATGGAAACTGGACAAGAACCGATGAGGACAGCCATAAGCCATTCTTTTCGCAGACTACCTAGAAAGCATATTTAAACCACCAGATGAAAATGGAAGCAGACAACCTATGCCATCAGAACCATCTGAAGAGGAAAGCGAAGAGTTCTGCCCACAACTCCTAACGAAACACGCAACCTAATCAAGCGTGAAATAAATGCAAAGAAAAGTCCTGGATATGATCTTATATCTGGTGACATATTAAAGAACTTACCCATGAAGGCAATATTTAAAATAACATTTTCATAAATGCCACATTTAAGCTTAAATTGTTCTCTAGTTTGTGGAAGGTTGCTGATGCCATAATGATTCCCAAACCAGGTAAACGGTCAAATGTAGTGTCATCTTACAGACCTATCTCGCTATTGCCGATGAATAAATACTTTAAATAATTGAAAGGAAAAAGCTGATTCCGAAGCAACAGTTTGGTTTTCGAAGGCAGCACTCAACGATACAACAGGTACACCGAATTACGAATAAGATCAAAGAAGCATTAGAAGAAATGAAGGTCTGTTCGGCTGTATTCTTGGATGTAGCGCAGGCCTTCGATAAATTATGACACGGAGAACTTACTTATAAACTGAGATGTATTTTGTCAAACCAGTATGCTTCCATTCTTTAATCTTATCTAGATGGAAGGCATTTTAGAATAAATCAACAGAATATCTACTTATTCAAAACTAAGAGAAATAAAGGCCGGCGTACCGCAACATAGTGTGCTGGGCCCTATATTATACCTAACATATAGCAACATTTGCAGATGATACTGCAATGCTAGCAGAAGGGAAAACTAATGAAGAATCCTCAGAAAAACTCCAAATAGGCATAAACAAAATCTGTGAATGGACTAAAAAGTGGAGAATTAAATTGAATGAGTCCAAGTCAATCCATATTGATTTCACTAATAAAAAGGTTGAACATATACCAATCATTATAATTGAAAAATAGTTCCATACGCTAAAGAAGCGAAATATTTAGGTATGACACTAGATGCTAAGCTGCGGTGGAAAGTGCACATAAAAAAGAAAAAAGAAGAGTTAGAGATCAAATATAGAAAATTGCACTGGCTGATAGGAAGAAACTCAACCGTATCAATTGGAAATAATGTGCTGATATACAATCAAATTCTGAAACCAACTATGGGGTTGTGCCAAAAAGACAAATGTAGACATAATACACTTACTTACTTACTTAGATGGCGCTACAGTCCGGGGTGGACCTGGGCCTCAACCAAGAAACCTCTCCAGCCAGCACGGTTACGAGCCAGCTGCCTCCAGTTGCGCACGCCAAGTTGGTTGAGGTCCCCCTCCACTTGTTTGCGCCACCTACCGCGAGATCGTCCTCTACTGCGCCGTCCGTCCGGGGTGGATTCGAAGACTTTCTTAGCGGGAAGGTTGGGCTCCATCCGCTCTAAATGACCCAGCCATCTTAGTCGCTGTATGTGAACTCTTCTGGCTAAGTCGATGTCCTTGTACAGCCCGTATAGTTCGGCATTGTACCTTCTCCTCCACTCACCGTCTATGCAGACGGGACCAAAGATCGCTCAAAGAACTTTTCTCTCGAAATAACCAAGGGCATCCTCATCCAAAAAGTTTTTTCACGGTCCCACCTCTCGCGAGCGTTTGACAAACATCCGAGAGTATTGTTGTCACGAAAAAGCTTCTCAAATCGCCGTTCGGATTCGGCATTAAATTGTAGGTCCCTTCCATTCATGTGAAGAATATAACGCACACAACATGAGTGGTTGCGAGAAGCTAGGCCCTGGCACTTTAAAGAGCTGTTGCGCCAAATATTTGTATTTGTATCCTCATCCGGTTTTGTCAAAGCCCATGCCTCTGCGCCAAGCAGTAGGACTGGGATAATTAATGTCTTATAAAGAGTTACCTTAGTAGTTCGAGATAGGGCTTTGCTACTCAATTGCCGTTTTAGCCCATAGAAACAACGATTGGCAAGAGTAATTCTCCATGTGATCTCTCCACTGATGTCATTTGCGGAGCTGACCATAGAGCCTAGGTAGGCAAAATCCTTTACTACCTCAAAATTGTATCTGTCTATTGTAGCGTTCTGTCCAAGACGCCGATGTTGGGTGTCCTTTTTTGTAGACAGCATATATTTTGCTTTGCTTTCATTGACTCCTAGACCCATCTTTGCTGCCTCGTTCTCAATACTCGTAAATGCCCCATTGACGGCCCGCTGAGTTCTTCCGATTATGTTAATGTCATCGGCATAAGCATGGCTCTGTATAACTCGTCTCTATACACGCTATCATAGGCAACTTTGAATCGATGAAAAGGTGGTGCGTATCGATTTTATATTCATGGGTTTTTTCCAAGATCTGCCGTAGTGTGAATATTTGGTCAATGGTGGACTTTCCAGGCCTGAAACCGCACTGATAAGGACCTATCAGATTGTTGACGATCGGTTTTAGGCGTTCACATAGTACGGCAGACAGGATCTTATATGCGATATTTAGGAGACTTATAATTCTGTAGTTGACGCAGTTCAGAGGGTCTCCTTTCTTCAGGATCGGGCAAACGATGCTGAGGTTCCATTCATCGGGCATACTTTCGTCCCACCAGATTTTACAGATGAGCTGGTGCATGCTCCTTACCAACTCATCTCCTCCTGCCTTGAAAAGTTCGGTGGCAAGGCCGTCGGCACCAGCAGCTTTGTTGGATTTGAGTTTAGATATCGCTATCCTTACTTCATTCTGATCGTCACTGTTGAATGGCTCATTCTGCCTGACAGCGGAACATTGATCATCATCACCGTTTAACAGTCTGCAGAAGTGTTCCTTCCATATCCTCAGCACCGACTGCGATTCTACTACTATGTTGCCATTTTCATCCCTGCAGGCTTCTGTTCTGGCTTTTAAATCCTGGCATGTTCCTTTTACCCTTTGGTAAAATTTTCGAACAGTATTCCTGCAATAAAGTCTCTCAATCTCCTCGATCGAGCGCTTCTCATGCTCCTTTTTCTTCTTTCTGATAAGTCGATGTTCCTCTTTTCTCCTGCGCACGTAGAGCTCGTATACAGCTCTAGTCCTTCTTTGCAGCGCCGCTTTGTACGCCTCTTGTTTTGCTGCATGTGCTTGCCGGCATTCCTCATCAAACCAGGGGTTTCGTTGTGGTGGGCGAGGGAAACCCACTACATCAGAGGCGGCATCTCTGATGGCTTGTTGGCAATCATAGGACTTGGCGGCATAGGACTTAGATTGAGATTAGAAGAAATACGATCGGCAAAGGTTCTGGCGGTCTCTTGCGATTGTAGTCGCCCGACGTCAAATTTCCTCACAGCATTTCGTTGATTTCTCTCCGTTGTGGATATCCGCATCCGTACCTTGGCTACAACTAGGTAGTGATCCGAGTCCACGTTGGCTCCTCGGAAAGTCCGGACACCGAGAATACTGGAAGAGTGCCTTGCGTCGATCGCAATGTGATCGATTTGGTTGACAGTTTTTCGATCAAAGGAGAGCCATGTTTCTTTGTGAATATTGAGACGTGGGAACCGCGTACTAGCTACGACAAAGTTTCGCCCCGCCGCAAAGTCGATAAGCCGTCCGTTGTCGGATGTGTTGTCGTGCAGGCTGTGCTTTCCGACCACGCTACTAAAGACTTCCTCTCTTCCTCGCTTTGCGTTAAAGTCGCCTAGGATAATTTTAACGTCGTGGCTAGGGCATTGCTCATACGTCTTGTTCAAGAGCTGGTAGAAGTCATCCTTTGTCGCGTCGTCCTTCTCCTCGTGAGGGGCGTGAACGCATATTAGGCTAATGTTGGCAAATTTAGCCTTGATACGGATAGTCATGAGGCGCTCGTTCACATGCCGGAAACTCAAGACTTCTTGCCTAAGTCTGCCTCCAATGACAAATCCGCACCCGAATAGACACTGTCCTTTTTGTCTATAGCAATCGCCGTAGTAGATGTCGCAGTTTTTCGTACTCCTTTTGCCCGGCCCATCCCATCGCACTTCTTGGATGGCGGTAATGTCTGCTTTGAGACACTCTAGAGCCTCCGCAAGTTGTTCGGCTGCACGTGGTTTGTAGAGGGACATAACACTCCATGTGCAGACACGAAGATCGTTGTCCTTTTAGACATGTAGACATAATACAGCGATTCCAAAATAAGATGCTTAGAAATATAATAAATGCACCTTGGTTCATAAGGAACACTGACCTTCATCGAGACTTTAAGATAGAAAGTGTAATTTCGGAAATTCTTAAACAACCAATAAAACACAGAGAAAAGCTAGAAGAGCATGTAAACTTAGATGCGAGAAAACTTTTGAATAATAAAAATGAATTACGAAGACTCAAAAGAGTAAAACCTCTCGATTTGACTTAACTTAGAAGTGTAAGAAAAAGTGTATATCCTTATACATAGATGCATAACATACCACACCCGAAAAAAAAGACACCAAATTTATTTTTTTATTTTTTTTTCGATGGTAGGTGAAAATCTTCAACAAGACACTATGAGGATCGACAACGCGTGCTCATAGTAGTGTGGGATTCTTACCCACTAAAAAACCTCGCTTCAAAACAAACTTGTTTTCATTTTTACTACAACTAAGTATTCGACTCATCAAGTAGTTTTCATTTCACGTAATAAGGACGTTTTGCAGGGACCTTCCCATTAGAAGTTCCTGCCCACTCCGCAGTTTAGACGCGGTTACTTGTCGCGCTAAGTCTAAAGGTTTGGTTCTTTGTAGACGGCGCAGTAAATTTCTTTCTTCCAAAACTTGGAGGACTGCAATATTTACGTGAGTTTCTAGTCGACTTCTATGCTTTCTCGCGTAGGTTTGAATTTCGTCTTCTATAGTTTTGATGCCAAGATCTCTATGGATATCGCTATTTCTGATATACCATGGCGCATTAACAATACCTCTTAGCACTTTGTTTTCAAAAGTTTGTAAAATTTTAATATTACTTATTTTGGTACAACCCCAGAGTATATCACGGGTGTATAATAGATACAAGACTGGGCCAATAACGCTTCCTTGCGGTACCCCAGCCTTTATCTCCCTGAAATCTAGTCTATTCGTAAGGTAGTTCTTCAAAATATTATATAGGTGCTCTGGCAGAACTTGTCGTAATTTAAACTTTAAGCCTTCGTGCCACACCTTGTCATAGGTTTGAGAGACGTCAAGGAATACGCTTGAACAAATCTTTTTTTCTTCAAGTGGCTTTTCGATTACATGTGTTATTCGATGTACTTGTTCAACTGTAGAATGCTTACTTCTGAATCCGAATTGATGATTCGGAATGAGATGCCTTTCTTCTATTACCGGCTGTATTCGCCTAATCAATATTCTCTCGAACACTTTGGATATAATTGGAAGAAGCGAAATCGGTCTATAAGACGTTTTTTCATTCGGCGGTTTTCCGGGCTTAAGGACCATTATGATTTCGGCGACTTTCCATTGACTGGGAACATATTCTAGTCTAAGCGCGGCGTTTATAATGAACAGAAGCTTAATTAATGCTTTTCTTGGTAGTGCTTTAAGAACCTCTCCCGTAATTAGGTCGTATCCAGGTGCCTTCTTAGGTCTAAGTTTCTTTATTTCTACCTTAAGTTCGGTAAGTGTTGCATTTCTTATTACGCTATTGGCTATATAAGACGTATTTATATTTTCAATAAGAGCTTGTCCATCAAACGGTTTGAAAGTTTCTTCCAGGTGGGTGGCAAAAACTTGCGCTTTCTATTTATCATGCCTGGCCCATTCGTCTTGATTTTTCCTAATTGGTGCGGCTTGAATTTGAGGTTTTTTAATACCTTTTATAGCCTTCCAAAGCGAGTAATTAGAATCTTTTTCTGCCGTTAAGCTTTCTAGGTAAGTTTGCATTTCATTATTCTTAAGGTTTTTAATAGAACTTTTTAGTGAGTTGCACAAACGTTTAAGATGTGCTTTATGTTGCGGAGCCCGAGTTTGTTGCCATTTTTTGCGTGCTTTTCTCTTCTCCTTAATCATCTCTTTTATTTCCTGCGGATAAGTTTGAACGTAGCTTGCCGGCGTTTTCTTTGGTTTGGGAGTATTCTTCCACGCGGCATTCTGTAGGATTTCGACGAAGCGATCAACTTCAACTTCAAGTTCATATGGCGTTTTAAGTGATACGCTCAGCTCAGTATTTGCTTCAATATCTTTTTTAAAGCCATCCCAATTAGTTTTCGCGCTGGTTAATCTGACCGGTCCTACTTTTTCAATCAGAGCATCGCTTATCGTCATAATGATTGGAGAATGATCAGAGGAGAGACCAAAGCTTTCTTCAACTTTTATACAGTTGCCAGATATTCCTTTAACAACAAAGAAATCAATCAAATCTGGTATCTTATTTCTTTCAGTCGGCCAATATGTTGGTTTACCCGTCGAGTGAAAATCACAACTGTATTGCATACCCGCATTATAAAGCTTTCTACCTTTCTGAGAGGCGTACCTTGAACCCCAGAAGGGGTGTTTCGCGTTGAAGTCGCCACCAATAATAAAATTTGGTTTAAGGAAGTTGAAGATGTTTGTGAAATCACTTTCTTCAAGTTTACATCGCAGTGGACAATATATAGACGAAATGTTGAAAGCAATATGTCTATTTCTAACACGTACCGTGCTTACTTGCATTGCTTATAATTCAGTCTTTACTTCCGCTGAGTGTTCGATAAATTCTTTTATAAACAAGGATGATCCGCCTCTTGCTCTTTCCGATGGGTGGAAGGCGTGATACACGCTATATCCTCTTATCTTAACGTTCGTTTGTTTTGTCAGATGAGTTTCACAGACCAAGCATATATCAATATCTTTTTCTCGTATAAATATTTCTAACTCGTCGAGTCTTCGTATGAGGCCGTTAGCGTTCCATGTAAGAATTTTTAGCATTTCTTTCATATTCGGGTTGAAGTGCGACTGTTATGCATGTTGCTTTCTAGTGCAACTAGTCTCTCGAAAATAAGTTTGTTTGTTTTGCATTGCTCTTCAAGTTTCGCAAGTATTAAGGAGAAAACATTGGATACTGGATTTTGTGAGCTACCTCTATCACCGTTTTCCAATGTCGCAACTTGAGCAGGAGTCTTTACGTTAAAGTTTGGACGGTTTTTTGCCTTGATCTCCCGTGGGTTGACGGTCATATACTTGCCATTAGCTGCCATCGCCGCTTGAGCATAAGACTGTACGTCAATATTCGAAGCCTTTGCTTCTGTCAGATTTTCTCTACTGCGTTTTGGGTTTTCTTCGTTACCCGATCTTAAGTCAATATTGACGGATTTCCTATCTTTCGCTGCTTTTTTCGTAGCTATTTTGGGTCTGTTCTTAATTGGTTTCGGAATAGGGCTCATGGAGTATCGCACCTTTTTTGGAGCTCTTTCGCCACTTCGCAACCTCGATAGTTCGCAGAATATTTTCCTTTGCAGTTTATACAAGTGGCTGGGGTTCGCTTGTTTAGGTGACACTCTTCCGAGAGATGCTTACCTGCGCATTTGACGCATCGCGGCTCTTTCTGGCAGTAAGTCTGCGTATGATTGAAGCATTGACAGCGCTTACACTGCGGGATCGATCTGGAGGTCTTACGCATGGGTTCGATTTTGACCACGATGTTTAGAATAGTCTTAATACCATATATAGCATCTTTATTTTCATCTTTATCGAAACTAAGCATGAATAGTGGAAGTCCACGCCTTACCAATTTTTCATGATCTCCGTCCGACTGTTGCTTTTCCTTCTTGATAATATTAACGGCATCAAGAATTTTAAAGCCTTTCTCTTGAAGGTCGTGCATTACATCTTCTTTAGTGCACGAGGGGTGGAGTCCCCTACGATAGAGTAGCTCCATTTCGCTAAGCTTTGTACGGAGTACGTCTTTTTGATTTCGCTGAGTCCCGTTTTTTACGCGCTTGCGCTTCCGGTGGACTACTTTTTCCGGACACGTTCGATCTTGTTGGTGGAGATCGAGATACCCTTGTACTTTTTGAGAAGGGATTTATTAGGTGCAATAAATGGCTCTCCCCAGAATCCGTAGAGCCGACCTCCGAAGAGGGTGGATTTTCCAGTGTACCTGGACGGCCACCTGGGGTATTAAAATCTTTTGTTTTGATCATTGCATGTTTTTGTATACGCCATACTCGGTATACGGAGGATGGATTTTAGTCGTCACTTACGACAGGCATGCCTACCTCGGGTATATTCTGACCCCTACCCGAAGGGAGTAAATAAAAGAATATAGAAAACTTTTTATTGTTAAAATATTTTTTTTTTATATAATTCATAAATTAGCACACAAATACCACAACACTCTTAACATCATTTTCTATTGCCACTCACACAAGGGTTAATAAAGTTCATGTTTCAGCGCCACAAAGCAAGACCGCGATGATCAGGGTCTTATACAGACTCTCATTAGTTGTTCGAGATGGGACTTTACTGTTGAATTGTTTTTCGAATTTATAGCAGAGCCAAGGTAGACAAAGTCCTTTACTACCTCGAAGTTATAGCTGGCCACTGTGACGTTCTGTCCAATTCGTCGGTGTTGGTTTTGCCTTCTTGTTGACAGCATATACTTAGTTTTGCCTCGTTTATCGCTAGACACATTTTGGCCGCTTCCGCCACAATTCTTGCAAACGCACCGGTGACAGATCGCTGAGTTCTTCCGATAATGCCTATATCGTTGGCTATGCAAGCAGTTGTATAGACTTGCCTGGCTTCCAGAACGAAATGTTGGATAGGCCAATTGTATTGCAGGACGTTGTTGAGGCACTTAGTAGTCTTAAGGATGATAAAGCTGCAGGATCGGACAAGATACCAGCCGAATTCTACAAATTTGGTACTAACGAACTGAACACGAATCCTACCTACTTATTCAACAACATTTTGGAAAATGGGATAATACCACAGCGCTTCAAGGAAGCCCTGATCTTTTCGATTCATAAAAAAGGTTGTATGACGGACCCAGGGAACTACAGAGGCATTTCATTCTTAAATGCGTCATATAAAATTTTTTACATCGATATTGCAAAGTCGACTAACTGCATGGATAGATACCAATAATCTGCTCAAAGAATATCAAGCGGGTTTCCGACCAGGATATTCTACTGTTGATCACGTGTTTGTTTTAAACAGTATTGTGGACTCCTTTCACCTGAAGAATAGGAAACTATATGCATTCTTCGTGGACTTCAAGGCAGCTTTTGACTCAGTGGAGTGATAATAGCTACGATTTTGGCAATAACTGGTCTTGGTTTGCCTAGTAACTCTTTTGACCTGGGTTTGTTGAAACTGGGCCACGTCTTTCTAGATATGATACAGCTTGTGAGGCTGTTCCACCCGCGATTGGCTAGCTGGAGGAAGTGAAGGTGAATATAGCCCTTAACGGCACCAAGCGGAATGTCGACTCTTTCTACTAGAGAGCCGTTAAGGGCCGACCCTCGCCTGGCCAGCTCATCAGCACGCTCATTACCCTCATGGTTGCTGTGCCCTGGGACCCAGATGAGAGTGATTCTCGAGTGAGTGCTTTGTTGATTCAATTCGAACCGGCATTGCTCTACCAGTTTTGAAGAAATGCAAACCGCATCAATGGCCTTGATGGCAGCCTGGCTATCCAAAAAAATAGCGATATTGTGGTTAGATGTTTGAAGATTGTTTAGCAGGCGGCAGAGCCCGGGAGACGGAAAGACCTTGATATATTCAGGTGGTCAGAGAAGATGCCTGCGCCGACTCCGTAATCCATCTTCGAACCGTCCGTCTATATCCCTATATCATATGGGTCTATAACTTAATTCGTGCGGTTTGCTAAGAGATGGCGTAACTTGTATTATTCCATTGTTATTATTCCATTGGAACATGCGTTGGAAAGCTACTGTCATTGTACGTCATTTCAGTATATGTCATTCATTTGAAGCGTAAACAACAATAATTGTTTTTCACTCAAATATGTCGAACTTTGTGCCTGAAAAAGTGTTTTTGCGGGGAGTTCTTCTTCATTACTTTAATATGAAGAAAACTGCTGCCGAAAGTCATCGTAGTTTGGTGGAAGTTTATGGTAAACGTGCGCTAGCTGAGCGAACGTGCCAAAAGTGGTTTGCACGATTTAAAAGTGGTGATTTTGGCTTGGAAAACGATGAACGTCCTGGGCAGCCAAAAAAGTTTGAAGATGAAGAACTGGAAGCATTACTCTATGAAGATTGTTGCCAAACACAATAAGAGCTCGCAGAATCTTTGCGTGTCACTCAAGCAGCCATCTCAAAACGTTTAAAAGCAGCTGGATATATTCAAAAGCAAGGAAATTGGGTTCCACATGAAAAACCGCGCGAATTAAGTTATATACCCAATAGTTGCAGGTAACGCTTCCGTTCTTCCATTCTTCTCTGGAAGGGAATTTAGTTTGGAAGGATTTTCTGAAGTTGAGTTTGGGTATCGTGTACTCGGTCGAGGATGCAACCAGTTCACTTGATATCAAACGATAGCTCCGTAAGTAAGACTGGACACATGTCTTGCGTCGATCGCAATATGATGAACTTGCTTGATCGTTGCATGATCATTGGACCGCCGCGCCATATCTGATTGTGAATATTGAGATGATGAAACCATGTGTGCTATGGTGACATTTCGCTTCACAGCGAAATCAGTAAGCCTTAGTCCGTTATCAGATGTGGTGTCGTGTAGGCAATGTTTACCGACTGCCCTACCAAAGACGTTCTCGTTTTCTATTCTGGCGTATTCAGTATTCAGGACACTGCTCGTATGTTTTGCTGAGGAGCTCGTAGAAACAATCTTTAATGACAAAGTCCCTTTGTTCCGTGGAAGCGTGAACGCATGTCAGGCTTACGTTAGTGAATTTAGCCTTGATCTGGACTGTCATAATACGCTCACTCACATGTCGGAAGTTTAAGACTTATTGCCTAAGTCTGCCGCGTATAACAAATCCGCATCCGAATAAGTGCTGCTTGTTGTCTCTGTAGCAATCACCGTAGCAGATGTAATAACTGTAATTCTCTTTTTTATCCGGCCCATGGAAACGCACTTGCAGGATGTGGATTATATCTGCTTTATTGCAGTTTAGGCCCAGTGCTCCTTGTGGTCTCTTAAGGGTCCGAACATTCCACGTACGGATCCGAAGATTGTTCCATTTGGAATCTTATAAGCCGGGTCACCGCGGTATTTTAAAAGGATATAATCTGTTCCTTGTTGTACTGAGTTTCTATGGTAGAAGAAATCTCTTTATTATAGGAAACTTCTGACAATTCCTTCTACTTTGAGAAATACAAGGAGATAGAAAAACTTTCTAAAAAGACTACATAATACTTGAACAAATATTCAATCAGATATTGCTTGGCCCCACTATACCCTATTTTAGTAATTTTGAGTCATATTTCATGCGACAACTCCACTCAACGCTCGTTCTTATATTATTTTGCGACATAATAGACAAGTCGCATATCCGGCATTGGTTGCGTGTGAAAATGTTTTGTCCGACGTAGTTTATCCAGTGCTGGATAAAAAGTATCAAAGTTTCTATTAAGTTCTCTACACTTTTGCGTAAACAGCGTACCCGGCATTCGAACTGAAGTTTGCCCGTCAGAAAAAACGTTGTCTATCCGATACTCGATTTGAGTGCTTTTCATTGAGTTCTGCACATTTCGAACCGGGTACACGACGTCGTATTTCCGACGCCGGATATGTGTGAAACGCACATTTCGTCATTAAAATTCATAACAAAATATTAAATATACTACTTCTTAAGATGTGCATTCTTGACTTGAATATATTTTGGAACATTAGACATCAACGGACAAAGCCTCTAATTATATGTAAACGTCAACTGTTTCAGGAAGAAAATGTAGTTCAGTTGTTTGGGGTATTCTTTCTCTTCAGAAATGCCTATGTTTCACCCAATTCAGATTAAGTAATTGAAACCGAATGCATTAGTCAACAGACGTCTCCTATAAACTACGAAGCCTTACCCACTCAACATTTTTTTCTGTAATACGCACTCGTACATGTACAATAGGTATATACATATGTATCGCATGAAGCCGAATTTTATTAATCCAAAAGAAAAATATTTGAACTTCAGGATAGGATGAAATTATTACCTATATGCATTTCCTGCAAACACTGTATGTATATGTATTGGATACAGAACAAATTGCAAAGGTTATTGCAAACCAAGAGACTATAAATCCTAATAATCCTCATAAAGTTCTTGGCACGTCAGAACTTTAGGGAATTCGGGTATATAATCAATGGAACCTTTCAAGTGTGAACACAATGGGGATATCTCTGCAGATGGATGGGTTTTTTTCGTTGTTGTTGTTGTTGTTGCTTGGGTATCGCATTGCGGAGATTTTTGATGATACTATTGAACTTAATTGAAATTAATGCTGAAATCTGGTTTTATAACTTTAATCCCTCCTTCGAAGGGACACTTTGTAGGGTCGTAAAAAAAGGGGGAAGCATTATTTGAAAGTTGCTACCATTCTACGGAAGGTGCAAAAGGTACAAAGTTTATTTTACGGAATTTCCAGAGAAATATAGAAAAGGACGATGGTTGGGTAGGGCTGTGTGTCTTTGTCTGCTGTGTGTCCTTCAGATTAAAATGGAACTTTTGCGAGTACTTGATTTTGCTGAAAGTTAAATTACCCCGCTGAAGAGGATGTCGCTTTAACTCATAGTACGAGCACATCCCTTTGGATAGAAATAAAATTTAAACGATGACTATTCGATGACTGTTCGAGTGAGTTGAAAATAATGAAAGTAGAATGTTAACTTGTTTTGCCTTGAGATGAAATTTGTACCTTTAAGTTGTCATGATTGTCTTTGAAGCTGTTTTCTATGAACGTACGTATTTGTTATTAGACCCCTTCTAAATTTTTATTGATGTTCTTATTTTCACGTTTGCACTAGCAAATACCCGGCGTGCGCTTCTACGCCTTAAACATAAGATGTGTACATGAAAATAGGTATCGCTCTATAATCGTTGTATGGGGAATTATGAAATGAACTAGTCCGATCGTAGTTACATATTGTAAAAACTTTATAACGATCATTTGAGCGGCTGAAGTGGCATACATACAGACAGACAGACAGACTTTTACTTTTATCTTTAATCTTTAAATACAATATTATAATAGCAAAAACGAGTTCCTAGTGAACACGGTTTTATCAAAACTGCTGGACGTAGGTAAGATAAGAATGGATTTTCCTAAATTCGAGGTCTTAATGACATAAAGGGGCATAAGATAGAATTTTCCTTCACTAAAAATTGCACTATCAGATTTAAAAAATAAAAAATAGATGAACTAAATAAATTTGCCGCCGATTCATTTAAGGTACAAATCGTCTTACTGCGTTGTCCTGAAGCTGAGGAGTGCTAAAAATAATAAACCAGATCACCACCCACAACTTTCCTTTTGTTGAGACCACTGCCAGTATTTGTGCAGCAGTGGCTATGGTTGCAATAGTGTGTGTGCAAGTACTATACATGAAAAAATAGAAATAAATATTTGGCGCAACAGCTCTTTAACCCATTTAAACCCAGCGTTGCGTTTTCGCAACATTAAACTACATATCACATCACGAATTTATTCGACTGTACCGTTATTTGCATTAAATGTTTTATTCTCCTTTTCGATTGTGCGTTGATTACCGTGCACGGGTGTTGTGTGTTTTCTGCTGTAATACAGTTGACTTGGCATTTAGGAGAAGTTTTTTAGGAGTGAAAATTTTGTTGTGGAAAAAAGAAATTTTAATCTATAAAAATTATTGATAAGTAAAATTGTGTGCAAGAATAGTAATATCGTTTAGTTGTTCGGTTTATTTACACATTAAACATAAAAATAAGGTAAATAAATACGAATAAATGCAATTGATCTACATTTCTTAACCTCATAAATATTGGTGTTGCGAAAACGCAACGCTGGGTTGATGTACATACAAAACACATAATATTTTATTTTACTTTAGGAAGAAACCGCTGACACTATCTGAGATTTTAGACGATATTGAATGTAATGAAGCACCCGAAGCTAATTTCTTGCTACCCTTTACCGACGGTGCAGTAACAGATGAAGATTCTGGAGAAGAGGATTGTGCTGATGGATGAACTTCAATCAGCTTTTAGTAGAGGTAGAAGTGAGTTCAAAAAAGAATGCTGTTGATGTAGAAGAAGATTGGATAAATATGAGTAAAACTGAGCAAAGCTGGCGCAAAGGTTCGTTTTATTACAAATTCAGACCTTGGGAAGGAACATTGGTGCCTCCATTAACTTTGAGAGCTGAGAGCCACCCATTGGAATTCTTCCAGCTATTCTTCAATGAAGACATCATCCGGGAAATTGCTGGGTTTGGACTCAACTTGTGGAAAAAAGTGGTACTGTCCTATTTTTATGTGGATGTTAGACGTTGCGGTGGTAAATACCTGGATACTATCAAGAAGTTTTGGGGTTAAATTGGATTTGCTGGAGTTTCGACGTCAAATAGTTTTAGCAATCGATACAAAGTATGGTTGTGCGTCAATGGGTGGTGGGCGTCACTCAAAGATAAACCCATTTCTTCGAGCTGGTAACCATACAATGGAGCATTCTAATAAGAGGCTGCGATGTCGAGCTTGTGTAAGCCAAACCGTGAAAAGGTGTGGAACGTGCGATGTTGCACTTTATGACATGTTTTGCTGCTTTCCATGATGGTCTTACATAGCCCAATATTTATATTTTCAGTATTACGTATTGTATATGTTATTTTCTATTCTGTTCTTCTTGTTTTCTTTAAAAGTGAAATAAATTAAAAAAAATAATAAAAATAATGTTTGTACGTACTTAGACCCAGAGTTGCGTTTTCGCAACACCCTATAACTCCACTTTCACTATAGCGAAAAATAATTGGACTTGATTTATTGATTTTACAACAGAATACCACCATATAAATAAAAAATCATCAAAATTGGAAGAAAAAATTAATTCGGGTCTAAATGGGTTAAGTGCCAGGGCCTAGCTTCTCGCAACCACTCATGTTGTGTGTGTTATGTTTTCCACACGAATGGAAGGGAACTACAGTTTAGTGCTGTAACATAATCAAGTTTCGAACCTTAGTGTGTGATCTCTTCTAGAGTAAAAATTTAAAAAAAATCATTACCAGTGCCAAATCTAAGACATTTAAAATTTTATTAGTTAGGAATGTGTTCGAAGATCCGTGGAAGTCCTCCGGTCAAGGAAACCATTTTACGAAAAATAGAGCGCGACCGCGACCTCAGTTGGTATTGCCACATTCAAAGAAGAAATTATTTGGCAATATAAATGAACGCTCTAAAAACTTCGCGAAGCAGGAGACTTACTTACTTAGGTGGGGCTACAGTTTGGGGTGGACCTGGGCCTCAACCAACAAGCCTCTCCATTAAGCTCGGTCTTTAGTTAATTGCCTCTAGTTGCACACTCCAAGTTGGTCGAGGTCCCTTTGAACTTGTGCGCACCACCTATGGCGCGGAAGCCCTCTAATGCGTCGTCACACTGGGTAAGATTCGAAGACTCTGCGTGCCGGAGCATTCGTGTCTATTCGCCCTATATGTAGTAGGTCCTCGCCATCTCAAACGTCCAATACGCAGTTTTTTGACCACGTCGATGTCGCTGCACAGCATGTATCGTTCGTTATTGAATTTTCTTCTCCAAAACCCATCAACGCAAACGAATTTTTCTCTCGAAGCGACCACAGATATTTTCATCCTCTTTTAATAAAGTCCATGTTTCAGTACCGCAGAGCAGTACAGGGTTGATCAGGGTCTTATACAGAGTATCTTTAGTGGTTCGAGATAGGGCTTTACTAATGAATTGCCTTATAAGCCAAAAAAAAAACAGCGATTGCTTGATTTCTGCGCTGATGTTGTTTTTGGAGTTTATAGCAGAGACAAGGTAGACAAAGTCCTTTACTACCTCGAAGTTATAGCTGCCGACTGTGACGTTCTGTCCAATTCGTCGGTGTTAGTTGTCCCTTCTTGTTGAGAGCATATACTTGGTTTTGCCCTCGTTTATCGCTAAACACATTTTGGACGCTTCCGCCTCAATGCTTGCACCGGGCTTACCGGTGATAGCCCGCTGAGTTCTTCCGATAATGTCTATATCGTCGGCGTATGCAAGCAGTTGTACAGACTTGTAATTGATTGTGCCTCCGGTGTTGGCTTGTAAGTTCCGCACAATTCGTTCAAGTACAATATTAAAGAAGTCACATGACAGCGCCTTACCTTATCTAAAACCTTTTTTGATATCCAAAATCTCGGTGAGGTAATTACCGACCTTGATGGAGCAGCGAGCGTTCTCCATCGTCATCCTGCACAGACGAACAAGTTTGGCATATATGTCAAAACTAGACATGGCTCTATATAGCTCTTCTTTATAGATGCGGTCATAAGGGGCCTTGAAGTCAATAAAGAAGTGGTGAGTATCGATTTGGACTTCTTCGTTTTTCTCCAGCATCTGCCGAAGTGTGAAGATTTGATCGATGATGGATTTTCCTGGCCTGAAACCGCACTGATAGGGGCCAATCAGGATGTTGATAAAAGGTTTCAGGCATTCACACAATATCGCAGAAAAGATCTTATATGCGATATTAAGGAGACTGATGCCTCTATAATTGGCGCAGTTGACGGGGTCTCTTTTCTCCCTTTCTCCTATTGGTCTTCGTCGCCGTTATACAGTCTGCAGAAGTAGTTTTTCCATATTCTCAGCACTGACTGTGATTCTACTACGATGTTCTCATTTTCATCTCTACAGGTTTCTGTATAGGTATTGCTTCTCTAACACGTTCTTTTTATCTTTCAGTAAAACGTCCGTACATTGTTCCTGGAGTATAAGCGCTCACTATTCTCAATTGCGCGCTTCTCATGCTTTTTCTTCTTCTTTTGGAGAATCCGATATTCTTCCCGTCTCTTTTGCTCGTAGACCTCAAGACCAGCTCTCGTCTTCCTTTGCAGCGCCGCTTTATATGCCCCTTGTGTTGCTGCATGCAATCGCCGGTAGGAGAGGAAGGCCAATTTACGCCTGGATCACGCAAATCCGAAGACATCGGCATTTCATTGGCCTCAGTAACCGAGTGATCCACAATCGAGAGGCCTGTCGATTTTTTCTGAGGTCAAATAGGCGAACCCCATAGGCGGATCAGTAGAAATGTGGTAAAATGGGAGGGTTATGAATGTAAATTCTAACATATCAATTCATTTTTCAGAGGTTCAACGTTGATCCCATTAACAATTCCCAGGCCGTTGCATTCATTAAATTATGAATTTCCCAGTATCAAGTACGATGAATTTAAATGCATCTCTACCTACTATTGCCTGCCTACCAACTTAAATCCCATAACCTAGTGCTTGCTTAATTAATAATAAAACTCAATCCATCTACTGCGCATCGCCTTTAATAACGTTTAATGTGATTTAATTACACCTTTTAAGTTATTCTTCGCGGCAATAAAGTGATTATCTTTAATAATCCTTATCCCTTAGTCTTCACACACACAGTGGGAGCAGTGAGGCAGCAAAATTCTTTCATTAGGCAATCAAGAGCGTGTTCCCTTTAGAATCTCTATAATTTTTCGGTAAACACAAGCAGCGACTGGAAAAATTAAATTCATACAACGAGGAAATCCTTTAATTCGTATTTAATTAAAATACACGTCAATGGAAAACTCTAGGACATTGGATACGAACCAAATTTTCGATGCCAACTTTCACAAAGGATACACCTCGTACGGCAGACATCAAGGTAAATGGTAACCTTCTGACATTTCTACAGTATACGACCACACCACTACCATCGTTTATCCAGGTTGTGGAATATTGTCGTATCGCCATGCATCCCCATAGAAAGGACTTTGTATTTTCTTCCCCTTCTTCCCATGGTTTGAAACCATCTGGTGAGCGTATAATTAGAAGATGCTGCCGTTCGATCCAGGACCCACTTCAAATGCTATGAAGAAACCTTAATCCTTTCGTCCTTGAGAGCACATGTAAATATTTACGGACGATTTCAGTTTGAGGTTTCATCGTGTCGTCTTACAAGGACACAGGTGGAAGGGTTGAATGTTGGTTTTCTGTTTGGTTTAGTTAGGAGCCAAGAAATATAAGAACTGCTTGTATTTCCTCTGCTCTTTTTAAAATTCAAGAAGAAAGGATTCAGGGTCATTCACGTGAGCTCAAGTAGGATTGCTCAAGAGCACCAGAGATTTTCAAGAAATTTTTTTTTTTATATTTTTGCTTTCTGTTGAAAGGAATATTAATTATGAAAGACTTCGGAATATTAATATATGTATATGTTTAACCATAAGGCTTAGAAGGAATTTCGTTTGCTACGTGGCTTGATGGAAAGACGCTTTAATTTCGGCATTCGCCATTTGGCTGTATCGACTTTCGATCAGCTCATCAGCTATACAACTGAAATACCTGCCTTTGGTGGTTCCAGTGGTAAATACAATTTTTGCACAGGTGCTTAATATAACCTTGTCTTTCATTACTACGAGTGTATCCACTGGGGATCTAGGTTAACAAAAACAAGGGGAAAAAAAAAATTTATCAAGCAAGCCGTAACTACAAATGTGAATTGTATTCCTCTGGATAGCCAACATACTGCCCATCTGTTCCCAACAAAATACCAGACCTTATTAACTTTTTCGTAGCAAAGCGTATTAAACGAATTCATATATTTGTTCACAGTAATTCTGATTTATCGCCAGATAATACTTCAGTACTCTTGTCATTAAGTGAAACGGAAGTGCAAAAAGTGAGATATTTTTTGGCTATTCGAATCTGGCTCCTAGCTAGCTGGAGCAGTTGTGTCGTTCTTCTGTGGGAGGTTTTTAGCATAAAGATTTAGGTTTGTCTGTTAACTTTACTTTCCATGAAGTAATGATGGGCTTTCCTTTTTGTTTTGTTGCAGCAGACGAGAGAGGGGGGAAGAGTGTTTTCTGACTAGAACACGGATAAATTTAACCGTATATACGAAACTGGAAAGGTACCGAACATATTCAAGCAGGCAGGTATTTTCCCAAATCAAAAAAGAAGGAAGTACTAGTGACCCAGGGAACTATCGCAGTATTTCGTTTATAAACAAGTCCATGAAACTATTTACTAGCATGCTTCAAAAATGTTTGAAAAATTGGACGCAATCACGGAATCTAATAAATGAATACCAAGCCAGATTTCCACCAAGTCACAGTGGATCACAATTTTACACTGACATCAATCATGGAAATCTGCAGCAGACGAAGAAACAAATTACATATATATTGAACTTTTTTTTTTATAGATTTCAAGGCTGCTTTTGATACTGTTAATCGAAATGCAATGTTTTAGAAGTTATATAGAGCCGGGTTATCCCTTAAATTTGGGCAAATACTAAAGGATCTGTACAGAGATATAAAAGCTACTGTGTGGGATGGAAAACAATTGTCAGATTGGTTTGCAACGGAGATGGGATTGAAACAGGTCTGTAATTTAGCCCACCCATCTTTGCAAGCTGCTTAGATGACATTACCGAATTCCTTGAGGGAGAAATAACAGTTGCTGGAATAGGTTTTGATGTACGCTGACGATTAAATAGTTCTTGCCGAATCGCCACAAACACTACAGCTCATGATTAATAGATTAAGCGGCTAGTGCACTACCTGGAACTTGACAGTCAACACCGTAAAATCCAAAATCATTGTTTTTTTCCGACGGTAGGTGAAAACCTTCAACAAGACACTATAAGGATCGCCAGCGCGTGCTCATAGTAGTGTGGATGAAAGTAATAAATTTCTTTCATCCAAAACTTGAAGGACTGTAATATGATATTTACGTGACTTTCTAGTTGACTTTTATGCTTTCTTGCGTAGTTTTTGATTTCGTCTTCGATTCTATTAATGCCAAAATCTTTGTGGATGTCGCTATTTCTGATATACGACTACCATGGCGCATTAACAATACCTCTTAGCACTTTTTTTCCAAAAGTCTGTAAAATTTTAATGTTATTTATTTTGGTACAACCCCAGATTTGTATACCATATGTCCATACAGGCTTTACTTACTTACTTAGGTGACGCTACAGTTCGGGGTGAACCTGGGCCTCAACCAACAAGCCTCTCCATTTAGCTCGGTCTTTAGCTAATTGCCTCCAGTTGCGCACTCCAAGTTGGTCGAGGTACCCTTGAACTTGTGCGCGCCATCTACGGCGATGATTCCCTCTACTGCGTCGTCCCTCGGGGTTAGATTCGAAGACTCTGCGGGCCGGAGCGTTGGTGTCCATTCGCTCTACATGTCCTAGCCATCTCAGACGTCCAATACGCAGTTTTTGACTAGGTCGATGTCGCTGTAGAGCTCGTATAGTTCGTGATTGAATCTTCTCATCCAAAACCCGTCAATGCAAACGGAACTGAATATGAAGAATTTTTCTCTCGAAGCGACCAAGGATATCTTCATCCTCTTTTAATAAAGCCCATGTTTCAGTGCCGTAAAGCAGCACTGGGACGATCAGGGTCTTATACAGAGTCTCCTTAGTTGTTCGAGATAGGGCTTTACTGTTGAATTGTCTTATACGCCGAAGAAAACAGCGATTGGGAAGAGTTATTCTTCGCTTGATTTCTGCGCTGATCTTGTTTTTCGAGTTTATAGCAGAACCAAGGTAGACAAAGTCCCTTACTACCTCGAAGTTATAACTTCCAACTGTGACGTTCTGTCCAATTCGTCGGTGTTGGTTGTTTCTTCTTGTTGCCAGCGTATACTTGGTTTTGCCCTCTTTTATCACTAAATCCATTTTGGCCGCTTCGGCCTCAATGCTTGCAAACGCATCGATGGCAGCCCGCTGAGTTCTTCCAATAATTTCAATATCGTCGACGTATACAAGCGGTTGTATGGACTTTTGATAGATTGTGTCTCTGGTGTTGGCTTGTGAGTTCCGCACAATCCGTTCAAGTACAATATTAAAGAAGTCACATGACATCGCGTCACCTTGTCTAAAACCTTTTTGACATCAAAGGTCTCGGCGAGGTCATTACCGACCATACTGGAGCAGCGAGCGTTCTTCATCGTCATCCTGCACAGACGGACAAGTTTGGCAGGGATGTCAAAACTAGACATGACCTTATAAAGATCTTCTCTATAGATGCTGTCATAGGCGGCCTTGAAATCGATAAAGAGGTGGTGAGTATCGATTTGGAATTCTTGAGTTTTCTCCAGGATCTGCCAAAGTGTGGAGATTTGATCGATGGTGGACTTTCCTGGCCTAGAACCGTACTGATATGGTCCAATCAGGCTGTTAATAAAAGGTTTCAGGCGTTCACACAATATCGCAGGAAAGATCTTATATGCGATGTTGAGGAGACTAACGCCTCTATAATTGGCGCAGTTGAGGGGGTATCCTTTCTTGTGGATCGGACAAATGATGCTGAGATTCCGTTCATTCTCATCACTCAGTCTTCTGACCACATCTTAGAGATGAGTTGGTGTATGCACTCTACCTATGCATCCCCAGCTGCCTTGAAAAGTTCGGCCGGTAAGACGTCAAGTCCAGCAGCCTTGTTGGATTTTAGCTTGGATATTATCATTCTCACTTTGTTTTGGTCAGGTGGACGGAAATTTTGACTATCATCGTCTATGTTGAATGGTTCATTCTGCCTGACAGCGGGATGTCTTCATCACCGTTATACAGTCTGCAGAAGTAGTTTTTCCATATTCTCAGCACCGACTGTGATTCTACTACGAGGTTTCCATTTTCATCTCTACAGGTTTCTGTATGGGTATTACTTCACTGACACGTTCTTTTTACGTTTTGGTAAAACTTCCCTACATTGTTCCTGGAGTATAAACTCTCGATATTATCAGTTGCGCGCTTCTCATACTCTTGCTTCTTCTTTTGGAGAAGCCGATGTTCTTCCCGTCTCTTTTGCTCGTAGAGCTCACGAGCAGCTCTCGTCTTCCTTTGCAGCGCCGCTTTGTATGCCTCTTGTTTTGCTGCATGCACTCGCCGGCATTCTTCGTCAAACCAGGGGTTTCGCGGTGGTGGGCGAGCGAGACCCAGCACATCAGTCGCGGCGTTTCTGATGGCATGTTGGCAGCGTTGCCATTGGTCTTCGGCACTTGATGCTGGCGGCATAGGGGTGATTGAAAGATTTCGGGATATGCGTTCACCGAAGAGTCTGGCGGTCTCTTGCGATTGTAGCTTTTCGACGTTAAATTTTCTCACAGTGATTATTCTTTGTTGCTCAGATTGGGATATCTGCATTCGTACCTTGGCTACAACAAGGTAATGATCCGAGTCTATGTTGGCCGCTCGGAAGGTCCGGACATCCAGAATACTGGAGGCATGCCTTGCGTTGATCGCAATATGATCAACTCGGTTGATCCTTACATGATCATTGGACCGCCATGTCTGCTTGTGAATATCGAGATAAGGAAACCATGTGCTTGTTATGGTGACATTTCGCTCCACAGCGAAATCAATTAGCCTTAGTATATTATCAGACGTGGTGTCGTGTAGGCTATGCTTACCGACTGCCCTACCAAAGACGTCCTCCTTTCCTATTTTGGCGTTAAATCGCCCAATACTATTTTATCGTCGTATTTAGTAAATTGCTCGTATGTTTTGTCGAGGAGCTCGTAGGAACAATCTTTGGTAGCAGGGTCCTTTTCTTCCGTGGGGCATGAACATATATTTGGCTTTTTTTTTTCATTCATTTTCAGTGGCCCGCTAATCCATAATGAGGGTCGCGGGGGTAGGATACTCAGGTGGACTCTCCATCCTTCTCGATCCTCCGCCATTGACTCCAATTCATCAGGAGGAATCCCTAAGCGGCTCCAGGAGAGATGTCGGACTTGATCCAACCATCTATTTTTAGGCCTTCCGCGAAGTCGCCTACCTGATGGCACGGCAACCATGGCGCGTCTTGGAAGCCGGTCTGGGGGCATACGCACTACGATACGAATTTAGCCTTGATTCGGATAGTCATAATACGCTCGCTAACGTCTCGGAAGCTTAAGACTTCTTAAACTCTGAGAACAACATCAGCGCAGAAATCAAGAGAAGAATAACTCTTGCCAATCGCTGGTTTTTTGGGCTTATAAGGCAATTCAACAGTAAAGCCCTATCTCGAACAACTAAGGAGACCCTATATAAGACCTTGATCATCCGAGTCCTGCTTTACGGCGCTGAAACATGGACTTTATTAAAAGAGGATGAAGATATCCTTGGTCGCTTCGAGAGAAAAAATTCTTCGTAAGATTTTCGGTCCCGTTTGCGTTGACGGGTTTTGGATGAGAAGATTCAATAACGAACTATACGAGCTGTACAGCGACATCGACCTAGTCAAAAAACTGCGTATTGGACGTCTGAGATGGCTAGGACATGTAGAGCGAATGGACACCAACGCTCCAGCCCGCAGAGTCTTCGAATCTAATCCCGGGGGACGACGCAGTAGAGGGAATCATCGCCGTACAAGTTCAAGGAGACCTCGACCAACTTGGAGTGCGCAACTGGAGGCAATTAGCTAAAGACCGAGCTAAATGGAGAGGCTTGTTGGTTGAGGCCAGGTTCACCCCGAACTGTAGCGCCACCTAAGTAAGTAAGTAAGCGCTTCACCATTAGGCGTTTTTCTTTTTTCGTTCATCGACCATGCTCAGAGCGCTCTGATTTGTTTATGAAACACACATGAGCACTCTGATGTCCATTTAAACCCTAATGCATGAATAGCATGAATGGCATGAATAGAATATCTATTGATAGTTATTTTTTTATATTATATTTACCTTGAACTTGAACTTGAATTTTTATTGAGACATAAATACAACATTTTTTTTTTTTCATAAGTTACAATATTTTCAATATAGCCGACTTAAATTAGTTATATCTGGCTTAAGCTTAATAATTCAAAAAAAGTATTCATTACCTATAACTCGGATGTATATATGTTAGTATAATATGTTATTATATCTTTAGTTTGTCTATGCTTGCTCCCGGTATAATTTCACAACATGACTTTTATTGCCAACTTAGAACTAATGACTGGAACTAAAATAAAACAAAACAGATAACTTGGTATCGCAAAATAAAAGTATTGGCTTAATGAATATAAGTCAAATTTATATTAAATGAGCATCATACAATTTGTTCACACATACTTAGTTCATTATAATACGTAAAATATATAGGAACAAGTCAGGCGAAAATCATATGATCTATCATAATGACACTGTTTCTTTTAACCCATTTACGACCACTGTACTCAATTGAGTACACCTGCTTGAAGCCCCGTTACGCGAACGATAATAGATGTAACTGAGAAAAATTTGAATTTCTCAGAAACTAAGAGTGCCTCGACTATGTGTCAGTTTTAAATTAATGCACTTTTCCATTCGTGTGTGACATTGTGCATTTTTTGTATAGCGGTTCTAAAGCTGTGAAATATTCAAGGGAGTAAGTTCAATTATTATAATATTGATATGTGTTAAGTGAGATTTGATTGTTTTTTTGTGATTTCTAGTAAAACTATTAATCATTTCAAAGTTCTAAAGTAGTAAATGCAAAATTGGTAAGTTCTGTCGTCAACAATGTTCAGTTATTTTTACGTGTACTCATTTGAGTACAGTGGGCACATGACTGTACAAATTATCTTTTTATAATTTTTCAGCAAAAGATGAATGAACTAGTTTTTAAGTTTTCAAAAAACTATAATGGACTGGAGGAAGCTGTAACTTCCATTTTGGAGGATGAAGAAAAGGGGGAGTATGATATGGTACTTATCCCGCCAGAGCCAAGTTATCTTACAGATGAGGAAGAAGGTGCCGATGATGACATCGAACCAGCTAACCTACCTCACGATGTTCCAGGGACAGTAGAGGTTTTCACACATACGCAAGCCTCCGGAGAAAGTGATTGGGAAAGCAGTGATGATGAAGCACTATCTTCTAAAAGACGTAAGATAGCGGGAAGTAGTCAAGGCCTTCTTAGTTGGAAGAAGTGTTCCCCTTCATACACAGCTAGTTTTTCAAGTTCAGAAGCAGTTCAGTCAAGAAGGGATCAATTGGCAACTGAGCTTAAAAACCTAAGTCCCGTACAAATTTTTGAAAAGCTGTTTGATGAAGAGGTTGTAGAACTTATAATAAGCAATACGAAGCTCTATGCTTGCCAAAACAACAGACAAGCATTCGATATAAATGTATCCCAATTGAAAGGTTTCATTGGAATACTATTGCTGACTGGATATCGCAAATTGCCACGCGAGAGATTGTATTGGTCTTTAGATGAAGATGTAAGGTCTTCATTGGTGCAGCGAACCATGTCTCGAAATGCGTTCACGGAAATAAAACGAAACATCCACTTTGTAGACAACAACGAAGCACGCACATCCAATGACAAAATGTTTAAAGTAAGGTCCTTGGCTGATCTTCTTATCAAAAAATTTAACCAGTGGAATGCTTTTCATACCGATTTGTCGATAGATGAGTCAATGATAAAGTACTTTGGCCACCATCCATGCAAACAGTTCATAAAAGGTAAACCTGTACGCTTCGGATACAAGAATTGGGCGCTAACAAGTTCCACGGGATACTGCTACAATTTTGATATTTACTGTGGCAAAGTGATTGGATCGAATATAAAAGAGCCGTTAGGTTCAAGAGTAGTAAAGTCTCTTTTAGGAAAGATCCCAGCAAATCCAGCCGAACATATTGTTTATTTCGACAATTTTTTCACCAACCACCAACTGTTAAAGGATTTGCGTGATTTAGGATATCGAGCTACGGGTACTGTTCGTGAAAACCGGACAAAAAAGTGTCCTTTAACCACAGTCAAGGATATGAAAAAGAAAAACCGAGCAGAGTTTGACTATCGATTTGACAGTGGTAACGAAGTTCTTTTCGTTCGATGGAAAGACAACAGTGTTTGCACTATGGGAACAAACTTCGACACCGTTGAACCACTCGGCAAGGTAAAGCGATGGTGTACCGGAAAAAAAGCAAAAGTTGAGCTGAATATCCCAAAATTATTTCAAAACTATAATAGAGGAATGGGCGGTGTAGACGAAATGGATCAGTCCATATCTTTGTATCGGATTGTAGTACGAGGAAAAAAATGGTGGTGGACCATATTTACTTATATGTTGGATTTAACAGTCTCTAATGCATGGAGGTTGCATGTCATATCATCAGATAATCCACAGGATCAATTGGAATTTAGAAGGAATATCACAAGATACTTACTTCGCCAAT
Source organism: Brachypalpus laphriformis (assembly GCA_945910035.1). Lineage (NCBI taxonomy): Eukaryota > Metazoa > Arthropoda > Insecta > Diptera > Syrphidae > Brachypalpus > Brachypalpus laphriformis. The sequence goes on along the minus strand of OX246754.1, from coordinate 192,549,932 downwards.
GTCAAAAGGAAACTGTTCCTAACAGACCATCATCATCAACAATACCTGGCTTGTCAACAGACAACATTGGGCATTTTGCGAAAAAATTGTCTCAGCAGCTCAGGTGTGTAATTTGCCATGCTAGAGTACGTTGGGCGTGCAAGAAGTGTGATAAAACGCTTTGCATTGAAAGGCCTTGTTTCGAAAAATACCATACTTAAGTGCCCATTGTACTCAATCGAGTACACCACTAAAACTCATGGATTGAAATCATTTTCTTCTTATTTTTTTTTCCTACTTGCTTAAAAGGTTGTATATGAACTAAAAAATAAAGTTTTCAAAATAAAAATCACTGTAATTTAACTATGGGCATTAATGGGTTAAAATGACATGAACAAAAATATGAACAAGCCCACGGATGCCAACGCACACTAGCATTGGCAACAGCGAAAACACGCCCACATTCCCATCCATGTGAATCAATACCCTTTCGGATTTTGTGGATCTAATTTTATTTAAAAGAAACGGCCATTATTCGGACAAGTGTAAACAAGTAATTTGTTAAATAACTATCCTCTCAAGTTGGGCAGCGAGGCTTTCTCATAAAAAGGTAAAGTGGGGGCACTATTTAATGTAAATTGTAGCGTAGAGCGTGATCTATCGTGCAAAAGATTGAAGGGGGAGAGGTAATAATGATCGTGGACACTTTCGTTTACATTTGCATCCCACAACGCCTTAATAAGCGGATTAGGATGGGATGCGGTAGCCTGCAATCTTTTCTGTAGGCTTTCGGTGATATAAGCTATGAGGGGAGTAACTTTGGTTATATTGTGTAATGTTCGATTTGAGTACCATTTTTTATTCGGTTTCCGATATTTACCGCAACAAAATCTTAAAATCTTTCTTTCAAAAGTTCCAAGTTCTTTTGCTGCAGTAGGCGAAATAGTAAACCAAGAACCAAACCCGTATGCAATGATTGACCTAATAAGGGTTTTATACATAAGAATTTTAGTTTTATATGACAAGTTTTTCGAGGAAAGTAACTGTTTCAGAATGGAAGTAGCTGTTCTTGCTTTAATTAAGATTTTTCTAGCGTGGACGTTTAACATAAATCTATTTTGAAAATATATGCCCAAGTATTTCATTTCCGTTTTTAAGGGTACGGATTCGCCCAGTAATTGTAAAGAAAGTGCTTTACTTTCTTTTACCGCTAAGCGGTGCCCTTTTCCGTAGGCGTTTCTGAAACAAGTTAATCCACATTTCTCTGTATTTATATTCAAACCCCAGGAACTCAGGTAAGATGTTAGTAACGGCAATGATTCTTTAATTTTATTTAACGCAGCTTGAGGCCTTACAGCTGCAGCTAGAATAATAGTGTCATCAGCGTACAATATAGCTTCAGGGCCATCTGTAATTGGCCTATTAAAGGGAAAGTCTTGAAGGAATATATTAAACAATTTAGGGCCCAGTATTGATCCTTGGGGAACGCCCGAAAGAACTGGAAATATTTCTGACTGCTCCGACCCAATACATATGCGAGCACTTCTTGAACTGAGAAAGCTATTTATTAGGCGTATGAGTGCCACTGGAAAATGTAGCCTTATTAATTTATAGATCAGCCCTTTATGCCAAATAGAATCAAATGCTGCTTGTAGGTCGATATCTAAGACTACCGTACATTTCTTTTGCCTCAAATTGTTTACAATCTTATCACCAAGGAATAACAATGCATGCTCCGTTGAATGTCCTCTCCTAAAACCAAACTGGTTATTTGGAATTATACCGAATTCTTCGCAGAAATTGTCTATGCTATCAGCTAACACCCGCTCAAATAGTTTTCCTACATTAGAGAGCAGTGAAATTGGCCGGAATTCTTTTATATTCTTTGCGCTTCTTTTCTTAGGTATTGGTAAGATTTTTGATTCTTTCCAGATTTTAGGAAAGTAGCCATTATTAATACAATGGTTGAATATGTGCGAAAAAGTAACGTCTAATGAATGGGGGCATTTACGTAAAACAAAGTTTTGGATCTGATCAGGACCAGATGACCTTTTGTTGTTGAGACCAATTCTATGCAAGTTGACTTTTTCTGGTGTAGTGAATGGTGACGCAACGTGACTAGAGATAGTGCTGGACGGTGAAAAGCAAGTGAGATTAGAATTCGATTGTGTGGTATTGAATTCGCTGAACGTTGAAAGGATTTGACTGGTCAAATTTTGGTTGAAATTAGGTATTTTCTCAGCGTAGACGTCGCAGTACAAGGTTTTGAAAGTATTGAGCTTCGTCTCAACATCAACCAATTCGTGTCCAATTAGAGCGTCTTTGACGATATCAGTTCCGAAATATTTCCTTCCTGTTATTCTGTCTATTTCTTTAAAAGCTTGAGGAGAAGGTCTTATTTTCCTCAAACGTGACCTGAATGCGTTGTCAATATCTAATTTTACCCTTTCTCTAATGATTTTATTTAGGCACTGTATCATGGAATGAAGATCCTGATACTCCTTATTTGTTCTGTTAAGGTTTCGGTTAAAAATTCTTTTCAGTTTCCTAAGCCAAGTACTCCGAATTTTTATAAGACGTTTGGTAAATATCGAGATATCATCATATTTTGAATCTTTTGAATTTCGAATAACTGAGTTGTTTTGAATGCTAGAAATAATTTTCCCGTTGACTTCGCTTATTAGTGCATCTACTTCTGAGTTAGAAATATTTCTTTCCGTTGGAATTCTTACCCTTGAAAGGTTATTATGAAGTTAACTTCTAAAAATATCCCAATTTGTGTTTTTGAAACTTGTATAGCAATTGGTGGTGTCAAAATGGGGTGAACATTAAAAATGTCTAATATTATTTCTATTCCGAAGTGATCGGAAGGTGTAGAAAATGTTATACACGGATTACTTCCGGTTTGTGTAGCATTTAGTGAGCATGAAATTAGAAATAGATCCAGGATAGAGGATGACCTAGGGAATGTTGGACTAAAAGGAGATACTAAGTCGAGCTGGATAAAAGGACCATTGTAGAACCAGTTGTTCAATACGTTCCCATTGACATTACTAGTAGTGTCACCACAATTTGGGTGTCGAGCATTGAAATCACCTCCAATTATGATCGCATCGAAAGTATTTGCAATGTTATGGAGTCTATCAAGTTCGCTGGAAAGATTTTGTCCAGCGCCCGATGGTATATAAATACTTCCTAGAAGTATTCGTTTGATAACTCCTGCAGCATTTCGACACATTAAAGCGCCTAGGCAAACTGAGAATATAGAACTATGAAAAGGAACTTTGGTCAGTTTAAACTTTTGGTCAATAAGTTCCCCTGCCATCGTCGTTTCTTATAATGTTGTAACCCTCGAATGAGGGTCTGTGTCTTTCACTTAACCTAGTCTCCGATAAGAAACATATTTGTGGCTTACGACTTTTTTAAACTTCAAATAATGCTAATCTTCTATCATGAGATATTATGGAATTTATATTAATCGAAATTGTTTTTAATGTCATGGATTGCATCATATTGAAATAGAGGCAACGAATTCAAGATATGCGAACATCTTTACTTCTTTCAATTGCAGTTTCTGATAATTAGGCCAGAATTGCCTAATTTTGTAAAGAAGGTCTGTGAGAGATATATTAAATAAGTTTTTTGCTTCATTTAGAAAGTCACTAATGTTGTTGGGCTTAGGATCCAATTCATTAGAACAGACGTTGGCCGCCTTGTTAATTAGATTTTGGTTGCTTATTGTTTGATTCTGTCGATTAGGGGGGTTCCTTGCTATGTCAGCGAACGAAATATTGGTATTGGTTCTAGTTCTGTTGGCTAGATATTTTGCTTTTTGGGCCAACATTGCGTGCTTTTCCTTATATTTTTGATATGCAGAGCATCCCTGATAACTAGCAGAATGTCCTTAAGAGCTTTAAAGGAATTAATACAAACCTCGGAATCATGAGATTCGCTGCATAGAACACATCGGCTTTCATAAGCACAACATTCTCCTGTATGCCCAAACCTTTGGCACCTATAACAACGTATGACTGTTTTGTTGTGTTTCTTTTCCCAATGAACACGTTGATGCAACAAATATCTTATGTGCGTAAGGCTTTTTGGGGATTCGCCTACTTCTAACTGAACAATAAAAATGTTTAGCTTTAGCCCTGACTCTTTGGTTTTAAGAGTAGTAAAAGGAGATATCTTACTAATTTTAACATTCGGAGCCGCTTCACTCAATGCACGTCTAATTGCCTCTACAGAAGTATCTCCGTCAACCCCCTTCAAAAGGATAGATACACGCTTTGTTTCTTTGGGTGAAAAAGAGAAAGCCCCTATGCCTGTCCCACGTATTTTTTCAATTATTAATTTATGAACACCTGCATGATCCACATAGACTTTAGTTTTTCTGTAACCTAAATTTACAAATTCGTGTCTTAGATTAGAAACCTGACATTCAGAAGCTGCGAGATTTAATACATCATTTATTAAACTACAATTAGCACCGAATATATAAATAGGTGGACAAAAAGATTTCTTGCTTACAATACGATTTGCACTGTCCTGAGTAGTTTGTTGATCTGCGTTTGACAAGTTGTTGTTTAGAGAATCAGTGACACTTCTTTTCGCGCCTTTTTTTGGTTTTTTACTATCGGGTAAGGCTGAAGATGATGGGTCCATCTCAGATAATATAGCGAATGGATTATTCGATAGATTTGATTGAGTAGGTGATCCAGGATCATCATTTCGCCTTCTCTTATTTTTGCCATAGTTATTGGCCGCGTGCTTTAGGTTAGTGATCACTGTGGTCCAGTCACTTTGGTTGACAGCTTCGTTGTTAATCATGCTTTCGTCGGTGTATTTATTATTATTTGATAAATTGGTAATGGTGGGAGGTATATTCCCGCATTTATCTATCGTATTAGTAGACATTTGAACACTTTTGAACAAAATATGATTGTTTTGAGTTTGTATTTCACTTGGGTTAGTAGAAAATTGGGTACTACTTTCTTGCACTGTGTGCTCCAGAATACATTCTGGAGCGCAATTATTTTTTTCACTATTTTCCACCTTTGTTTTGTTTTTATAAGAGTCACTATCTCAACAAAATATTATTTGGGCAGTATAACTGCCCAAAGTTATAGATGGAAATCGATTTTATTTAGGTTGCTGGAATTTGCTGCACACACAGTATGTAGATCACTTGCGTTCGACACGGCGGCTAAGGTCGCACTCGCCATATTATATTTACCTTCCGCACCAGAACAACAAATTTCGTCCGCTATTTCAATTATTAAATCTATTTCTTTTCCTTGTCCTCTCCTGTCCAATATGAAAAATGGCTGTGCTCAGGATTTTGCTCGGAACGCTCTGTCAATTTATTCTGAGCTCATAGAGTGCGCTCTGAGCATACTCTTGTGGCGGTTGACATCTTGTGACGTTTGTCATCGAGACATTCGACTCTCGATAACACCCGTAGGTGTGGAACCTGCTCGGATTATTTTTCGATAACATCGAGTTATCTTTGTTTTTTTTATTTTCGAAAAGTCTAAAATTTTCAAAATTAAAAATAGTCGACTCAGGAATTTTAAACGAAAAGAATCTTCAAGAAGTTTTTCATTCAAGACAACGCATTCCCCCAAGAGGAATCTTTCAAGCCAGAAGACCTTTTTCAAGAACCCTCGACTCCTCGCAAAATTGACCCAGGAATATCTGTGATCCTGCTCCCGAGAAAAAAAGAAACTTTTCACCAGGGAATTCAAGCGATCTTGTTCCCCAACAATCTTCAAGACCATTCAAGAAGACGTTTTTTCATTTTATTCCATGTTGTGTTCCTGTTCAAGTTTTGGTTTCGTTACTAGTGCATCTTAAGTTTCGTTAAATAAAGAAACTTAACTGACATTGTGCATTTGTATTCCACTTTCATGGTGAGACGGCGCTCGCATCGGCCCCGACCTCGCTAAACTCTGAACGAAAAAAGAAAAACCAATTCCGAGCTCTGATGTGTCTGAGCTAAAAAAGAAACACGATTTTTTTTTTTACAACTCAGGCTCTGCTCTGAACGAAAAAAGAAAAACGCCTATGGTGTTCGTACTCAGCTTCATCAGTGCACGATTTTTTGACAGCGCTGCAGGCGTATAGCTTCATCTTAACCATTGTGTTCGGCCAGCAAATGAAACTCTATCGGCAAAGGCTCTGGCGTCTCTTGTGATTGTAGCCGTCCGACGTCAAACTTTCTCACAGTATTTCGTTGATTTCGCTCCGTTCTGGATATCTGCATCCGCGCCTTGGTTACAATTAGATAGTGATCCGAGTCCAAGTTGGAAAGTTCGGACACACAGAATACTGGAGTATGCCTTGCGTCGAAGGCAATATCATCGATTTGGTTGACAGATTTTCCATTAGAGGTGAGTCATGTTCCCTTATGAATATCGAGACGTGGGAACCGCGTACCAGCTACGAAGACGTTTCGTTGCCCTCACAAAGTCGACTAGCCTGAGTCCATTGTCAGATGTGATGTCGTGCAGGCTGTGCTTTTCGACCACTCTACTTAAGAGGTCCTTCTTCCTAGCTTTGCGTTAAAATCACTTAGAACAATTCTAACATCGTGGCTAGAGCATTGTTCATACGTCTTATCCTTTGTCGCGTCATCCATCTTCTCCTGAGGGGCATGAGCGCATATTAGGCTAATGTTAGCGAATTTAGCCTTGATACGGATAGTCATGAGGCGCTCATGCATATGCCGGAAACTCCAGAATTCTTGCATAAGTCTGCCTCCAATGGCAAATCCGGACCCGAATAGACTCTGTCCTTATTGTCTGTAGCAATCGCCGCAGTTTTTCATCCTCCTTTTGCCCGGCCCATCCCATCGCACTTCTTGGATGGCGGTGATGTCTGCTTTGTAGCAGTTTATGACCCCCGCAAGTTGTTCGGCTGCACGTGGTTTGTTGGTTGCCTCGTAACCGGCTTTTTTTTTACGTCGTAGGGAAGTTAACCCGACGGCACAACCCCCAACCTGGAGGACCAGACCCTTTTTTGCAACCCCTAGGACGAGGGGCCGGATACACCGATGCCAGAAATCCACTTGGCGATCACTTTGTGTGCATTTCTTGACAACGAGGGCGCGTTCGATAACACTGGCTACGACTTGATCGCAAGGGCGATCAGTAGCAGAGGTATCGAAGAATCGACCAACCAATGGATCCGGGCTATGCTGGTAAGTCGATTCATTACTTCCTCCCCTGGGGGAGTGTCGGTGTCCATAACTGCAGCCAAAGGCTGTCCTCAAGAAGGAGTTCTTTCCCCCCTGTTATGGTCTACAGTCATCGACAACTTGTAAGTAGATCTTCACAGATCAGGCCAAATCACCGTCGGTTATGCTGATGACTTTGTGGTTTTTATCAGAGGTAAACACGGCACGACAATTTCCAACGTCATGCAAAGTGCAATATCACAAGTTGTAGAATGGTGTAACAAAGAAGGACTATCCATCAATCCTAGTAAAACCGTTCTGGTGCCGTTTACAAGAAAGACACATGTCAACCTTGAACCTATTACAATCAAAGGCACCACACTAGTTTATTCCAGCGAGGTTAAATATCTTGGTGTAATTCTTGACAAACGACTTAATTGGAATTCACATATCAAGTCCGCCACTGAGCGCGCTACTAGAGCACTGTGGGCCAGTAAACGCGTATACGGCAGAACTTGGGGTCTCTCTCCTAAGATGATACATTGGTTGTACATAATGATGGTTAGACCCATGATCACGTGGGCGTCGTGGCGTAAGTGGTTAGTGTGCCGGATCACTACGCATGAGGTTCCAAGTTCGAATCCCAGAAAACACCAAAAAGTTTTTTCACGGTCCCACCTCTCGCGAGCGTCTGACAAACATCCGAGAGTATTGTTGTCACGAAAAAGTTTCTCAAATCGCCGTTCGGATTCGGCACTAAACTGTAGGTCCCTTCCATTCGTGTGAAAAATATAACGCACACAACATGAGTGGTTGCGAGAAGCTAGGCCCTGGCACTCAAAGAGCTGTTGCGCCAAATATATATATACCCATTATCACATACGCAGCCATCGTCTGGTGGCCTAAAACTCTCCAGCAGACAACGGCAATCAAGTTGCAGAAGTTGCAAAGAATTGCCTGTCTTGGCATTACCTTGGTGACCTTCTGAGACATTTAAAGATACTCAACTCAATCCCTAAAAGAGACAATTGTACTCACCTCTGTAAGAGTTCATCTTCTCTTACCGGTGTTTGCAGAAATCCGAGACTTTGAGCTCGTGTAATTGACATGTTCTGCACTTTACCAGATATTATGATCAGGCAAGACTTCTTTGGTAGGTTTTTCGAGGTAGAAATATTAGACCACAGAAACTGGTCCAATGATGCTCCAACACTGGACCCTAGAAGTCTAGTCTGGTTCACCGACGGTTCGAAGATTGATTCTGAAGTTGGAGCTGGGGTTTCTGGGCCCAACACAAAGATTTCGGTACCTATGGGTACGACTCCCACTGTGTTGCAGGCTGAAATCCATGCCATTGAGATTTGCGCCAGACAAAATCCCCACAAGGGGATCAAAGGCGCTAGAATACATATCTTCTCAGATAGCCAAGCAGCACTTATGGCACTGTCGTCCAACCAAATGGACTCCAAAACCGTGAAATGCTGCTACGATGCATTACAAGACCTTGCCAAATACAACAGGGTAAAACTCGGTTGAGTACCTGGACACCAAGGAATTGTGAGCAACGAATCTGCAGATGAGCTTACTAGGGCTGGCTCAGAATCTGTGTTCATAGGTCCTGAACCTTATTGTGGCGTCAATTGGGCGACTGCTACAACGCTGATTAACGAATGGGAAAACAAACTTCGTCTGTACCACTGGACTAGTGCGCCAGGTCTAAGACAATCCAAACGATTAATCAATCCTTACTCATATAAGGATATCCTTAACTTAGATAAGGAAAGCATTAAGAAGCTTGTGAGCTTTCTTACTGGCCATTGCAGCCTAAGATACCACCTTAACAAGATGAATCTGTGCCAAGAGAAGGACTGTCTGTTCTGTTTAGAGGAGGATGAAACTTCCGAACACATTCTTTGTGAATGCCCGGCACTATACTAATTAAGGAAACGTATTCTCCACAAGGAGATACTTACTTCAGTGGAACTGAAATGCTCCGCTAATAAAGACATACTCACTTTCATAAGGGAGGTAGTACGTCTGTTAGATTAACTCCAACCCTCCGATACAATAGATCTTTCAGATCGCAGTGTCGTTGCCACGCGGGCATGGGTTGTACAAGAGGAAAAAAAAAAAAAAACCCCACTTAGCGGATATGAGCGCTGTCGTTGGCCCGTTAATGCTTCATCCGCCACCATCTCTTTTTCAGTACCCTGACGCAGTATTGAAAATCCTTACAAACCTCAGCTCCAAATATGTTGCAGTAACTCAAGTAAGGTATCCGCTGGCCTGTAGACGTCACCATTGATTCCATCGGGATAATTCATCCGCCGCACGTCCTCCTTCTGAGGAGCTCTTGCTAGATTTCTGAGACGCATATTTCAGCCAATCAGGTTAACAAGAGGTGCTTCGTCCTGTTAAACATATGTGTACTGAAGTTCACCCAGATGTACTTGCGCAGGTTGAGTGTTCAACTACATATATATCGTCAGAATCAGCATACGCTCATCGTTAGTTCACTATCAGATAGCTATCCAGCGGGTACCACGAGGAGTTGATGATGCAATGTTGCCACCCCCGCCAAATGCTTATATTATTTTCATAACATATTTTAGATCCTGAGATTCTTGTTAATTAACTATTTGCTACAAACGCAATTCGTATAAGCCAAATCTGTCCCAAAGATTTGAATAAATAACGTCCAGCAGGATTTGGAACGTTCACAGTGTACCTAGGTATGAACATTAAAAACGACTCACATCTTCCTTCCACTATGTGTACTTTAAGCACACGTTTTAAAACTGTAATGAAACTTCACTATCATCCATGTTTACCACTGCAATAGCAATATCTACTCCTAAAAACCAAAACCTCCACACCAAGTTGGCTTTAACTACTGTTCATAAAAGTGCTGCACATGCTAACTACATAAGTTCCTTTAGATTTTGCAATCCACCACGAAAGTGTAATTAACCACGTAGTTCACATAAAATAAAGGTACACCTATGTAAGTTTAATTTTTTTTATTTTTATTACTCCCAAAGTCATGAAAGACTTTTTCGGATTTACTTTCAATTTGTATGCGCTCAGCGGTATTCAGTCAGATTCCCAGTGGAAGACTTAGACACAGAGAAGACAATGGAACAGATTTTTCAACCCACACCCCAATGTGTAATCCCCTCTCAGGGGGATGTTTTGACGTGTGTTTCTGTATGCGAATGATTGATGAGTTTCGTGTGTCTCGTTGCCTTGTTTCAAAAACCAAAATTATCATGTAAAAACCACCGAGAGAGCCTTCCGCATTGATATAGCTAACATAGAGCCTAGCATATGCTGTAAAACACTGAAGCGCTACAAAGGGATTCCATTTATTCACTTTTCTAGGGATAGCGATAGCATTATGTGGATTTGTGAAGAGGCCATAAAAAACATTCAAGCATATTTTGTAAAATTTACGAGTTTCCGTTGCGGGCTTATAAATAATACATGCATGTACGGGTGGGATACATGAGGAGCAGAACATACACTAAGGTGTTTTCATGAAGCGGCAAATAGCTAACATATTGGTTGAGTAAGTGGGACACTGATAAGTGGGTTGCCCGCGTATATTTTTCACTATGTCGAGGAATTGGTTTTTAAATTTTGGAGATCCATGTGATATATTCATGGATCCTATTTACCTTCATAATCCTTCAGAAGTTCTAATGCCACTTTTGGAACTCTCTACCAGAAGAAGCAGCGAGAAAGCTAGAGTTTGCTATGAACAGCATTGAAAGCTAGACCATAAAATGTCACATAAGAGTAAACGACATAAAATCAGTGTATGTGAATTGTATAGACAAGAAAATTGTCAAATTTTGATATTCATTAACAATGGTGACAATGCTGTAGTAGTAACGTCATCAATTGTCTCCCTAATGATTCATGGTTCATATTCTGAGGTCAGCAAGCATTTTTTTATTACTCATGAAATAATATAAAGTCAGTCCGGTCAATTACATCAAAACATCGAGGGGTTTCGGAAACCATTGTACAGATGATCATGGATATGTACGAAAGAGCAATGACAAGAGTAAGATGACTTGAGTACTCGAAGAGTTCCCAATCAAAGTCGGGGTGCACCAGAGAAGCGTCTTAAGTCCTTTCCTCTTTATTAGAGTCCTTGACTATCTGCTTGAAGCTAAAGTTACGGACCCCAAGATACATCAATTATTCTTTGCTGACGATGGTGCCTTCATAAGGGTGGATCCTACATCCCTGCAAGGAGCACTTGATATGTGGGTGGACATTTTGGAGGGAAATGGGTATCGCATTAGTTCAAAAAAGACAGAGTACTTGTGCTGCCTATTCTCTGCTCCACTCAGGCCTATTCCAGACATTAATTTGAATGGAACAGTGATTGGCTAGGCAAACCCCATAGGCAGATCAGTAGAAATGCAGTGAAGTGCGAGGGTTATGATCCCTTGTTTTGGGGTCATAACCTCGCTGAAAGAGGAAGAAGAAGAAGAAGGGACAGTGTTTCCAAAGTGCGAAATATTCAAATATTTGGGATATACAATATAATCAACAGAAAAGCAACCTGTGATGACGACATCAATCATCGCATAAGCGTAGGGTGGATAAAGTGACGGAAAAATTCCGCTATTTCTGAGACCGAAAAATGCCACCTAAGTTGAAAGGAAGGCTCTACGGTTCACAATGTTGGGCGATGTACAAAAAGTATGAGATTAAGTTAACGGCAGCTGAGATGAAGATGCTTCGAGTGACAGTAGGAGTGACAAAGCTTGATCGGATAAGAAGTTCGAAGACCCGTGGAAGCATTCACGTCAAGGAAACCATCTTACGAAAGATAGAGCGCGACCGGCTCAGCTGGCATTGCCACGTACAAAGAAGAGATCATTTGAACCCTGTTAAAAAGGCAATATCAATGAACGTTCCAAAGATATCGCGAGGCAGGAGAGGCATGCCTATAAATGCCTGGATCACACAAATGCGACGACATCGGCATTCCATTGGCCTCAATAACCGAGTGATCGAAAATTGGGAGGCCTGCCGATTTTTGCTGAGGTCAAATGGGCGAACCCCACAGGCGGATCAGTAGAAATGCGATGAAGTGGGAGGGTTATGATCTCTTGTTTTCGGATCATCACCTCGCCGAAATAGGAAGAAGAAGAAGTTCGATCAATTACGAAAGCGTATGTGAATACTACTGTGAAGGCATTATGTCCTATATCCCCTTGTGGGTATTAGGGCCTCTACTACGCCTACGCAATATGTCTCAGCTCTCCCCAACTTTTCCCCAACTCTCGTCCCTCCTTCTCGACTGTTCTGCGTCACGTTCTCCTCGGACCGCCAGGTGTTCTGCCATATTGGGTTAAAGGGTTCCATTGCATAGAATGGTTAGCTATAGAACTGTCATCTTTTCGGAACGTGTGAACAATCTATTGCCACTTCCATAATTGAATGCTTGTGCCTGCTGGTTCCTGGCCCGTTGCCAGGTAGAGGTGTTCATTAGAGATACGGTTGGGGCAGAAAATCATTAAGATGTTGCGCAGGCACCTCCTACCGAGCGTTTGTAGGCTTTGAGTGATAGTAATGGTCATGGTCAAACATTCCTAACGCGGACTTTGCTTTGGCGATTCTGTTGGCTAGTTCCAGTATCCACCATCGCGATGCATCGGTCGAGATATGGTAATACTGCCAAGATACTGGAAATCCTCTATTCTCTCTACCGATTGTCCAGCAAAGCATATTTGAGCCGATGAGTTTGCTCCAAGCAGTGTTGCCAGACGATTGAAACATAACTTCCGCAAACCTGGAAAAAAAATTCGCGAAATTTGTACTAGACGAAAAAAAAGTACCCCAAAACATTGGAAGTTTTAATCTCTTGTATTTTAGAATTATTATTCTTTTTTTAATGCTGTCTGGGCTCGTTATATTTCATATTCACAAATACGGTGGGTATACAAAAAGGAGCATTTGTTTCGAAGGTTTGAAATCAGTACAACCGTTAATGCCCATACTGTACCTTATTGCCAATATCGCATTAGCAGTGCCGATCTACACCGATTGCCTGAATTTATTTTTGATCACTCCGACCAGAGAAAAGGGTCTCTAGAATGATGTATTCAAAAATGACAGAGACAGCAATGCAAGGACAAGTGACGAAATATGGGGAAAGGAGTTCCCGCCAGCTGAGCTTTCTACTCCTGAGACCCCGGCTCAAATTTACCTGCTGATGAAAGTCCATTCCATTCAGTCCAAGATGTGCAAGATGTTCCATCCATTCGTCTCGAGAATGTTGTGGGGTAAACACACACAGAGTAGATTAAAGTTTCTTTTTAGATCTTAGGCTCCATTTAACATAAAAAATCAATGACTGCATTTGTAAAAAACAAAGGTAGATAAAACCGACGTGAAATTCGGGCGCAGTGACTGCAAGAAATTTTTTCATGGCAGATGTGTAGGTTAGGTTAGGTTGAAGGAAAGTGCACCTAAGTGCTTATGACGGGAGCCATTCGGTCCATTGTGTTTCCCTTTGTAGTGTCGAACCAATACTTAAATTATTATCTTGCGGTCGGTTCTGTTGGGAATTAGCATGTGCTCTTTATGAAGCCTATCATGTTCCTTAGTGGGACTTGTATGAGATCCCCTAGTTAGTCAAAAAATCTGTTTCCCATATGACGCAGGCGGTTTTTGATCTATTTGCGTAATCGCATAGCAGGTACCTATTTGATGGTTTCTGTCTCCTCTATATCTTGACAGCTCCTGCAGTGGTCGGGTGTGTTGACGCCTAATATAGCAGCCATTACCCCTATCGCGCAGTGCTCTGTTAGCGCACCTGTCAAGATGCGAATCTCTTCTTTATTCATCGCCAAAAGGCGTTTTCTTCTATTTGCATCCACTGTCGGCCATAAACTGCGAGATATGACACAGTCACTTCTGGCGTGCCAAGCGGAGTTAATCAGTTCTCTTGCTTTTAGTATATATATATATTTATATTTTATATATACAGGGTGGGCCAACTACAAGTTTCTTTTTAAAAATGCAATAAAATAAACAAAATGAAATTTTTTCCATGTATTATGGCTTTATTAGTAAGAGCAAACATTCCCATTAATTATGGAACACAACGTCGTTCAAGTGGCTGCCTCGGCTGGCTTCGCAGTAGCGCGTTCTATCACTCCAATTTTCCAAGACCTCGTTGATGGTTTCGGGCTGTAGCTCACGGATTGCTCGGATGATATTGGCCTTAAGTGCTTGAATCGTTTTCGGATTGTTGGCATAACATCGATCCTTAACGGTTCCCCACAAAAAAAAAGTCCAAAGGGGTCAAATCGCAGCTCCGAGGCGGCCAGTTGACATCGCCAAGACGGCTGATAACATGATTTGGGAATTTGGTGTGCAAAAGACCGATTGTGGGATGGGCTGTGTGGCATGGCGCGTCATCCTGCATGAACCAGAGGTCGTCCAAATCCATGTCTTCAATTTTAGTAAAAAAAAAAGTCGTTAACATGGCTATGTAACGCCCACCGTTGACCGAAACGTTGTTCCCAGCCTCATTTTGGAAGAAAAATGGTCCAATGATGCCACCACTCACACTCTCGGCTACAGCAGCCACATTCTCGTCTGTGCGCACCGTACGATGACGTGGACCATGAGTGTTGTCCACTAGCATACCAGTTTCACGAACTTTTTGCAAAAACTTGCGTACAGCAGGCGCGGTGCGTGCTTCATTTCGGCGAAAACTTATTTTCAAAAAACGCACTGTTTGGGCTACACAGCACTCACTTTGGAAATAAGTTTTCAATATTTCCCAATGTTGTTCAAGCGTAAAGCGACTCATTTCGTTCCGCAGAGGTATGATACTGACTTTCTGTCAAGATTTCGAGCGGGAAACAGCTGTCAGTGTCAAAATAACCTATGAGTGTTGCTATGAGTGTGTTGAAAATCCAATGCTGATCCCTTTTTGACTAGTTCATTTGCTGTCTCGTTTCTTTTTATATTGCTGTGTCCGGAAACCCAGCAGAGAGTTACGTCATGGGTGTTGCATATTCTGTTCAACGTGTTACGGCGTCTGGAAACTGTTTGTTATCTGACTTCCTCGCTGTTTAGTGTTTTGATTGCCGCTTGACTATCCACGAAAATGTTAATCTTGGAAGGATTTAGTTTTTTGCTATGTATAGTCCATGTAGCCCTGTCAATGACGACGACCTCAGCGTGAAAGATACTACAGTCATCCGGGAGTTTGTATGTGTCGTTGATTTCAAGTGACACGCAGAGCCAGTTCCGATATTCATTTTAGACCCGCCAGTGTAGAGTGGAATATTCTGTATATTAATTAATGTGTTGGAGTCCCACTCTTGTCTTTCGGGAATAAAAGTGGAATAGTTCTTGTCGAAATCTATATAGGGTATGACATAATCTGTTGTTCTGTTGAGATCAGTTATACTATATTTGTTGAGTATATGTAGATCCACGTCCTTTCCTTCCATGTGCCCGATTGTTTGAGACGGATCGCACTTTTGGCAGCTGTGCATCCTATGTACTCATCTAAGGGGGGGATATATGCGCAAAGCGTTTACTTCATTCTTTCTTCCGTTTTCTTTTCCAGGTGAGCTTCGAATTAAGGATGGTTCCGAGATATTTAGTTTGTGTGGAGAGATTCAGAGGAATTCCACTCAGTTTAGGGGGATCAAATTTTTCTAATTTCCTTCTTTTGGTAAAAAGGACCAGTTCAGCTTTAGTCGGATTTATACTAAGACTGTTTTGTTCTGCCCAGGAGGACAATTCTTTTAGTGCAGATTCCATGAGGTTGCTGTCGTTGATGAAATCGAAGCAGTAAATGATCCCACTGAATCTTTGAATTCACTAGATATGCCAGGAATGCCACCACACAATTTTCTAATAATAATAATAAAAGCTATCATGAAATCTCAGCTCAACGGAGGAAACAAATGTAAGGCGATAAACGGGTGGGCTATTCCCCTACTAACATATCCATGGAGGTCACCCAAACGATCTACATATGGTTCATATCGACCAATTAGCTTCAAACCTGTGGCTCACGCAGGGCAGATACTCGTAGGTAGTGGAGTTTTCAGGAATGGTACCAATTAAGTACATGTGCACGTGTTTTCGTCGACGACATAAATTTCGCTTATCGCTGATCGGTCTTTCAAGTACAGACTAAAATATCTGTGTCTGCAGTGACAGTCAGACTGCTCTTGAGGCCTTTCTCAAACCTTTAACCACTTCCAATAAAGTCCTTAAAAGCAGGAACTCCCAAAATTCCTTCGCATTGCAGAACTTACTCAGTCTTATTTGAATCCCAGGTGACCCTGCTAAGAAAAACTGCAAAGCCCTAGGAGACCATCCATTAACAATACAATCGTGTGTGGCATAACTACAGAATGCAAGCAGAATAAACGAATGCTATCGGACGTCTGTAAGAAATTAAGGAATTAATGCCTCTCATTACAAAAGATTGCAGCCAATTTGTTTGCGTTATAACGGGGTCCGGTTTAAGCGGCCCCCACGCCTGCTGGACTTGTAAAGAGTTGCGATGAGATTACGAGTTTCCTGTATCTGTTTACATTTCCATTATACATTTTCATATCAGATTGCTGCTTGTAAATCCGTTACACTCGAATAAATGAAGTGAAAGTTCCGCTTACCACCGCGCTTTCGAAGTACGCTCGAGTTCTTTCGAAGACAATAATCAGTACAACATGTGGATTTTAATGGGAGGCGGGCTTAATTTAGACGCCACCAAGCCCGCTGTGGTACTTTCACAAAGAAAATGCGGCTGAAGCGTATACAACCTATCCTACTGGAAGGTATTAGAGGTGACTCACAAAAACAGGTCACATATCTAGGCATACCACTCCTCTGGAAGGAACACGTAGAAGCTGTGGTAATTAAAGCCACTATAGCACTTATTTGGTGAAGGAACATCTCAGGTAAAACTTGCGGGTAGAGGAATATGATGCAGTGGCTTATTCCAAGCAAAAAATTACGCAATCGAAATCTGCGCATTGTTCAACCTCGACAGGCAATGTCGTCGGCAGGATATCGCAATACCGTCAGATAGGCAAGACGCAATCAAGGCACTCCGCTCACACGAGATCAGATCCAGACTGGTATGGAAGTACCTCACCGACATCTGCAGCCTTGGACAGGATAATAAAGTAACAATCTACTGGGCAGGATTGGAGGAGAACTAAGCAGCTGATGCAGTAGCAAAAGGCGGCTCAGGCAGGATCAGTTCAGCTCAGATAGAATCACACAAAATACGGGAAGAACTGGGAAAGGAAGACGAGAGCAAATGGGTTAAGCATTGCGATAATATTCGCTGATTGAGTTAGGCGAAAGACCTTCTGAGAAACTTCAACCAGAAAAGAAAGAGAATCTGCCGAAGAGTTAGCAAAAATCGAATTCGCATCTTGACAGGCATGTTAAAAGGTCACTGCAGACTCAAGGAGCACCTTAGGAAACTGGTAATAAAATGGAACTGACATTGCAGACTCTGCATGGACTTCGCAGAAACACCAGCACACCTGTTTTATGGAATGCGAAGCACTTATCCACAAAAGAAGATATAACCTCTCTCCTATCAAAGACTGATATATTTTCGTTGGTTCCACATCAGATATTCCGATTTATTAAAACAGTTGGACTAGAGGAAGCATGTTATCAACTAGAACCTTAGTTTGGGGGACAATAGATCTACTAAAGGTCGCAGTTCATATGCACCTCACCAACTATACATCTACTGCTCTACCAAAACGCGGAAAGAAATATCTCTATCTTACGCACGGATGAAGTATCCACTTCAGATATTTAACTGTTGCTTCAGTGGTTAGTGTGTCGGACCACTGCGCGTGAGGTTCAATTTTCGAATCGCAGAAAACACCAAACGTTCTTTCATGGTCCCACCTCTCGTTTGGGAAAGGTTTGACAAACATCCGAAAATATTTTTGTCACGAAAAAGGTTCTTAAAATGTATTGAAAGTTACAATTGATGAGAAGACCTCCCATTACGTTAATAACTAGGTCAGTCTCAGTAAATCGCTTACAAGTGAGCACAACCTTCAGATAATGATACCTCCTATCATTTGCTATGATGAATTGCACTTTCCCGCAGATGATTAAGCATCAGCCCTTAGTTCCTTAATTCATTAGTCTCCATGGCATACCAGCCCCTCCATCCTATCAGTAAATCTTCTTGTCTCAAATGACTGACATGTACGAGTATTACACAATGCCTTTGTTAGTATATAACTGGCTCCTTATTGAAACAAAAGAATGCCGACGAGTTCCTGGATAAATTCACCCTAGGTCCCACCACGAGTGTTCGGGGTATCCATGGACTTGTACAAGTTACGTAACGTCGAGAAATTTCAAAAGTTCATCTATCAAGATAATCCCGACAAAAGGAAGGCTATATTCGCGAACGATAATGCTAAAGTATGAAAACCTATTGAGAGCTTGAGAATATCTGCGTTGCTTCTTGCAAACATTATCCGGCGCATCTAGTGCACTTCGTTTCCATTAAGCCCTTGCTCTTTGCTGAGAATAATTTCAGCAGCATAAGCCCTCCAATTATATTTGTGCACTAGAGAGAAATTTGCTACCCACCCAGTTTACACAAATTCAAGGAATAAGTGTCCATTCTCCAGGATATCGTGCAATTAAAATGTGCACTCCTTCCCCATTGCTTTCCTGCTGAAGTAAACGTCCGATGGGTAGATTGTTTTCACCAAAAGAAAATCCTATTTACCAAGTAGGGAATTCCATTAAGGTCGCGCATCCTACACTTTCCGCACTTTCGAAATGAGTTGTGTAAACACGAGGGGTTGACATGATGTATCTGTTGCAGCTACTACGATAAATCCTTTTTCGACGTCATTGCTGGTGAGAGTTGAAAGGACACAGCAGTATATTGTTGAGCCTCGAGCGAGAACCATTTGCTTTGTTAGAGAGGATGGATTTTTTTTTGGCAAACTCTGCCCGGAGGATTGTTGTCCCTTGGTTAAGGGAAAGAAGTTTCGCATATGTGCAGACACAATACACGCACATGGTATTCTGGCGGTTCAACATTTTATAATTCTATTCACCATTTTATTTAGTTTGTTCGGTTTTTCGTGGGCGACCGACATTAAGTCTGATGTCAGCCTTTGATAATAAACCCAAGAACACGTGTGAGCACCATTTGGGTCTCTGGAGTTGGTCGGATGAGTGACTTTGTTGTGGTGTTTCACAATGGGATTTTAATTAAAATGTTGAACTTTGGATCTACGGGGGGTAATTGTCTTCATTGCCGTCATTTGACATATAAGTTCTACTTGGCCCCATAAAAACAGGCAGGTGGTTGAGTTGATGAATTGATTTTAAATGAGTCGAACTGCAGAACAAAGGAACATCAATATTATTCCTAGCGAAGTGGTTTCGTCCTGAACAAAATAAATTGATGTTGACGCCATACGGGTATGCCTACTTCTTTCAGTGACTAGTTAAAATAAGTTGTATTGGAAGGAGTGCTACTGTTTCTTTCATGTCCTCGAGATAATACTCTCTCTACATTCTATGTCTAAATTTATGCAGATTCTAGTCAGGCGTACGCTCTCACATTCCTAAGACTTACCAAATCATATTTTAATAGCATTCACAACTGAACAAACACTGTTTTACTCAACAATTGCCATAATAGATTTCAAAGATATTTGTCTTTTCTATGCCCAGTCGACTCTATCCTAGTTCCTGGAAAACATAATTTAAAGCAATCTTCATCAACAAGAGAATCATCTTTTGATATGACTTTGCATTGTTAGCCTTTGGAAGGGCATGATATCAGTTGTTAACGTATGAGACGTTGAACGTTCCTGGATATTTTTATTGCAAACAGTTGCTGGTAATACCTCCATTTTAGTCAATCAGCTTTGTCTTGAGTTGGGAGGTGGTAATATTCAAAAGATGAGACTGGACCCATATTCAGTAGCTGTGGCATTCTCACCCTCTAAACCCAGCTATCTCTCCTGTCAGAAATAAATTCATCTCTCCACGACGCTAACTTAAACTGGTTATTTTATCGTGGGTTGGGCTCAACATTTGGTGGACGATGGGATCCTGAGAATACCGAAGCCAAGCATAGGCTGAAGATATAGTGGCCTGTCAAGACGCCAATAAGTTGTCTACAGTCTTTTCTGCTGAGAGACAGCAAGAAAGCCGCTGATTTCTTACAGACATCCGGCAGCATACGTTTAGTCAACTTACATCCTGGAGAGTCATGCCACACACAATTGTGCTCGTGAGAGACCCAATCGTCAATGGAAGCCCTACCCGAGGACGCAGAGAGAACCAATGCGGGTTCAGGACCAATCTCATCGGAGATATCGTTCCCCAAGATCCCAGTGTGACCTGGGACCCAGATAAGAGACAGAGAATTCAGCCTTGCGACCGAGTTCAAAGAGTTTTTGGTTGCACGAATTATTTTGGAAGTGGTTAAAGGGTTACGCAAGGCCTCAAGCGCAGCCTAATTGTCACTACAGACGCAAATACTACGGCCCTTGCACCTGTTCTTCACAACATAGTTCATGGCAATTAGGATTGCATAAGCTTCCGTTTGGCAAACAGACGCCTATTTGCCTAACATGAAAAGAAGTCTAATGTTGTCGACTTCCACGAAGACACCAGCACCAGACCCTTGACTGGTTTTGAAACCATCCGTGAAAATACGACTGCATTCCATTCCTAGCTCATACTCTGGCCGAAGTCAGTCCTGAACACAAGGAAAGTCGACTCTGAATTTGCGCATCAGCTGAAGTTCTGGTGTCATTGCGTCAGACGGCATATCCATAGACCGGAGTCGTAAGATAACCGTCGCGAAAGTTCATCAAAATTCCAGTGTGGACTATACTTAAAACCGCCCCCCCGCCTAAGACGATGGATGGCTTTGATAGCGCAACCCATGATAGGCTAACAAATTGTGTCATATCTAGAAAGATGAGGTCAAACTACAACACATCAAAAACAACCGAATTATTAAACAGAACGCGTATGGACATCGCCAGGATAACAGCAACCACCATGGGTCACTGGCCTATAGGAGACCATACGGTCAAACTAGGTATCCCACACAACACACATTGTCCCAGTTGCAATGCCGCTACTGAGAAAGAAACCCTTATCCACTTTTTATGCACCTGTCCGGCACTAGCTAAGGCCAGACAACGAGCTTTAGGACAACCCTAGGATTTCCTACGCTGATAAGCATGCTGCATCTCCGATAGTGGACGCAGCCTCAAAGCAACTTTGCGCACGTGAAATTCTCACCATACTTTTCAGTAAGAAGGAGGTCAAACTTAAGGTCTGAAACTCTTGGGGAGCGAATAGTCCTCCTTACCAATTTACGGTATCAAAGCTACTCTGAGTGTCCGCCAAGGTGTAGGAATATATGCCAGCGCCAGAACAGCGTGAAAATTCTTTTCAGTGTTGGCAGCAACTACTATACATATAACCTCTAGCAGCATAGCTGAATATATTCCATCGGTGCCAGGCGATTTGAAACCATCAAAAGATGCCACAGCATATTTGATGGCCTCAACTGTTGCCACGGCTGATGCAGTATAACAGCTGCGCCGAGTTTCTGACTTAGATCAAGCTCAGCCTGGGTAAGCGGACCAAGCCGCGACCTAGTGGTTATCTGATTGCCAGGAAAGTGAGTTTCCAGCAGAAGACTAAAAGTTTCCGCTTTCGTCTCAGTAAACTTGTCATCGGACCTTCTGAGTGTCTCCGGCTTGGTCGGCTTGCCCCTTTTGAGGACTTTAACCAACCTGCTGTATTCACCGAGTGTCTCGATCTTTTCACAAAAATTTCTATAAGAAGCACTTTTGGACAACAGAATTAACCTCTAATAGTCCTTTTTGCTTCGATCTAAAAAGATCCCAGTTACCTTCTAAATTTATCTTAAGTGACCCATTTAGAAGTTTTGTGGATTCTTTCCTAAGTCGCTGCAGTTCTGGGCTCCACCAGGGAACCGGCGTTCTGCAGGAGTTTTTTGTCATTGGAACGTCAGTTCAAAACAGTTGGTAAGAACACTAGTCAGGTTTTGAACAGCATCCTCAACCTTTGCCCCAGACTGTATTCTGCGCATTAGCATCGCAACATATGACTAGTCCCATCTCCCGAATGTCACAATACTTTATGAGTTCGGCAACCGCCTTCGGTGGTGGGGGCGTTACCGAATCATAAGGGAAATAAACCGACGCAACGACGAAAGTTTTCCAACTTCCCTTCCTTTCGTAGCTTACAGCCGCAGCAACCAAGACCTATCCACAAAATTGTTCAAGCTTGCTTACTGAGAGGAAATTTGGCACAATTAGACAAGCTCTGGGTCTTTTAGATCGCCCGTCGCATTGCACCGTTACTCCACGAACACCTCCAAAACCACATATGCACTTGTTCCACACATATGGTTCCTGGATAGATGTTATATATCTATCATAATGCCTAGATATTTTATACGCGGTTTAGATGTGATTTCATGGCCACCGACCGCAATGGTGACTAATGCTTATCAAGACCGCTTCAGTTTTATGCTCCGCCAGTGTGAGACCAACTGAGAGAAGCCATTTTCGTATTATCCTTATTGTCGCATTGCTTATCTATTCCACCTTCTCCAACAGTTTAGCAGTGACAATAATGGCGATGTCGTCAGCAAATCCCACTATTTTTGTTTTGTCGGGTATAAGGAGTCGCAGTATGCCGTCGTTTTTGTACGTTCCAGAGCAGTGGGCCCTGTGGTACTCCGCCGCTGATCTTGTATTCCTTGGGACCACGGTCTGTGTTGTATACTAAGATTCTGCAACTAAGGTAGTCGATAACAACGTCTATGAGGTATTTTGGTACTCGCATCCCTCTGAGCGCTTGTAAGATGTGAATCTATTTTGCCGTATTGAAGGCATTTTTTATGTGGAGGCTTAGGTTAGGTTAGGTTAGGATCGGCCCTCGATGAGGATGTACTTAGACCAGAAAGTAGGTCCATTGTGCTGCCGATGTGTAAGGCATTAAGGGTGGATCACCCTCTTACTCTTGGAACCATTTGCTTCGTTGAATGAAGTCGTGAATTTTAGCCGTGCAGGCGTTGCCGAGATCATTAAGATCATTGTAGAAGTATTCACCCAGAGTGGCCTTCCTGATGTTGGCGAGCGCAGGACTGATGACTGATGGTCTTTTCTTCCTCTTCATCTCTGCAGCTTCTGCAGAAGTCATTGTGAGGGATACCTAATCTTTGGGCATGTCTTTCTATGACGCAGTGTCCAGTGAGGATATTTGTTATTTTTGAGAGGGTTCCTCTCTTGTGCTTCAAGAGTCCGATGGACCTGGATTTATTGAGTGTCGGCCAGAGCTGTCTGGCGGTATGACATTGGTCTAGATGTTGCCATCGATGATTGGCTACTTTCTCGGCATCAATTTGAATAAGGCACTTAACATAAGACGCTAACGCTTCGATGTCGGTGATGCTTATGCTATCTGTACCAGAGGAGCCTTGTCGTGCTAGTTCGTCGGCTGCACAATTCCCCGGTATGTCACAGTGACCTGGTACCCAGCAAAGGGTGAGGTTGTACTGACCAGCTATCTCGTTAAGAGATATGCGACAGTCTTTCACTGCCTTAGATCTTGTAGTGCTGGATGTGAGGGATTTGATTGCTGCCTGACTGTCGACGTAAATAACAATATCAGGTGTTGATAGTGTGCTAGCCGCTAGCCAGTCAGCGGCTTTGCGAACTGTGGTGATTTCGGCTTGAAAAACGCTGCGGTGGTCTGGAAGATTAAAGGAGAGGTGTATGTCCAGATCTTCCGAGAAAATTCCGGCACCGACTCCGTCCTTGGTTTTGGACCCGTCCGTGAAAATTGACAGCGATTCGTTGTAAAGGACATTGCGTTGCGTCCACTCACTTCTGTCCGGTATCGAGTGCGTGTAGCCCTTGTTAAAATCATATTCAGTGGGAAGATGGTCAGTGGAATTGGGAAGATGACGGTGCATCGAAAGTATGTTGCTCCTTCCACTGCTTGGAGCCTCTCAGTCTAATTGCCGAGCTGACAGCCAATTGCTTACTGACGATATCAATCGGAAGCAGGTGGAGCATGGTTTGGAGCGCCGCTGTGGGAGAAGTTCTCAGTGCACCGGTAATACTGAGACATGCAACTCGCTGAGTTTTTTTCCATTATGGATAGGTTGGATTTCTTCTCCAAGGCGGGCCACCATACCAATACTACATACATGAGAATCGGTTTAATGACCGACGTGTATAGCCAGTGCATGATGCTTGGTTTAAGGCCCCAGGTGGAGCCTACTGCTTTCTTGCAGATGTATAGGGCGGCCAGCGATTTCCTGGCCCGTTCGACGACATTCTCCTTCCAAATTAGCTTGCGGTCAAGCTTTACGCCTAAATAGCTAGCACTATTTGAAAGCTTGATGGTGGATCCCCATATCTTGGGCGGAATGAAGTCAGGTAGCTTGTGTTTTCTTGTGAATAGAACTAGCTCGGTCTTCGTCGGGTTAACGGAGAGGCCGCATGTGGAAGCTTAAAAACAAGTAAAACTTTTTGCAACCGCCTTTCCATCTTCTTCCTTATATAGCCTCTTGTACTGCCTTAACTACCACCTTGATTGCAACTGTTGTTGAGCGAGGTTTTCGAAAACTTTATTGGTGTTCTGAAAGACATCCAGATTCTTGAATTGCTGCCTCTAGTCTGTTACAGATGATCCACTCCAATATTTTGCCAGCGTATCTAACATACAGAGCGTGTGGTATAATGATGGTGCATCTGGTGGTTTGTTACCTTTGGGAAGAAGCACTAGGCCGTTTTCACTGGGAAGACTCCTTCCTTCAGGCACGAGTTGTAGATTTTATTGAACATGTCTGGACTTACTTTTATCGTTATTTTGAGTGATACTTGTACATTTGGGATACCACCTGGTCCAGGTGTTTTTTTATCTCCAATTTGATTGCAGATACCTATTATTTCCTATGCAGTGACCTCTCGGATTGTTGGTACTTCTACTGTGGGATCATCCGAGACCTCGTTCTCTTGTTGATAAAGGAATAATCCCACCACGATGTTGTGTAAGAACTCTTGGCAGGTGGAAATCTGCGGCTGCCACTTTTCCACTTTTTTCATACGATTTGGCCTGCCCGAATGATTTTCGTCAGCTTCATCACACAGTTCGGCTAAACACTTCCATTTGCTCTTGAGTATGGCTATTTTTAGTTCCTTTCGAGCCACCCTGTAGCATTCTTGCAGTTCACTGGAAGCGGTCCTCGTTATAGATCGTGTATACACCCTTCTCGTTCGATGAAACTTGATTCGTAGCTGTGCGATTTCTTCATTCCACCAGTAAACTGGGGGACAATGTTCCGTATCCTTTCATCTCTTTATTGTGGCGTCACATGCTCATGTCACCTCATTTATGACCTGCATTGTCTTACTGTCCGCACGGTCCGTCAGTACTGCGTATCTATTGAAGATACATGTAAATGCCCCCACATCGAAACAGTCTGATTTCCAGTATTTTTACTGCGTTAACCTGGCTAGCGGTGCTTTTCTTCTTGCTTCCAGAAATACTTCACATATTAACGTCTGATGATCGCTATCAGTATAGAGGTTGCTGACTTCCCACTTTGTTCTTCCTACCAAGCAGTTACTTACGTACGTGATGCCTATAATCGAAGCGGCACTTCCTCTGCAAAACGTGGGTTTATTTCCGCCGTTTACTTTCACCACGTCTAGGGCTGTGAAAGCCCCCAGTAGGGGTCTTCCTCGTTTTCTTTACAACCCTGTTCAGCGCACCATGCATTAAAGTCACCAGCAATGATCCCAGGTTTTCGGTCTAGTGCGAAATTTACAAGTCTGTCCAGCAGCTCTTCGAACACTGGTATCGAAAGGCTTGGTGGTGCTTAGCAGCTATAGATATACATATATGCCATCGATTTTGCATAAAACCGTCTTCTGATGTTGGCATTCTCTCTTGGAAGGCGGTTTTCTCACAGATCCATATGGCAGCTTTCCCCGTAGTGTCCGTTATCCACGAGCATGCATCCAATTCTTTGTAGGGTGCACTAAGGATTACGACGTCTACTTAATGTTTATTGTGTTGCCATGGGATCTTCGAAATGCAGCAGTGCGTAGTTGAAGAGTAGCTATCATAATAAAGTGATCTCGTACTATCCCCACATCCTACTCGGTTATTTCAAACGTACACCTAATCCCAAGACAGCGGCTGATAGCAAAATGGTCAATTTGATTGGAGGTTGCTTGCCTGTCGTTAGAAACCCAGCTGACTTTTTGCCTGGTCTTGTGCTAAAACAGGCTAAATTAGTTATTGTACATGTTAACCCCTTAATATGTGCTCTATACCCACGAAATCGAATGCTCCCTTAGCGCCTAGCTCCCCCAGCGATGACCTTACCTAACCTAACACTTTAGGTCCTAGACAATGCCTCTGTACCTTGTCATTCACTGGGAGCCACTTTCAGTTTTAATAGTTCTTTTATTTTTATCCTAAGCGACATCTGTTATCTGTTATCTCTTTTAATTACGCAATTACTGCGAAAACGTCGCGGCACCGGATGAATCTATAAAAACTTCTCCTAATGTATATAACGTATCCCCCAGCGTATATGTGTACTTACACCACCCCCAAGAGAAGTACTTACTCGCGCACATCCCATGCAAAGCGGTAGAAAATTCGCGAAGACTTTGGATATTGCGTATGGGAGGGTTGGTGGCGTACTCTTGCCAAAGTCAACACTTATATTCCCAAAGCGATGTCAGTGCTCCGAAGAAATTGTCTTCATCATGAAGTTGGCGAAAACAACTTTTTCATCAGCATTTTTTCATTGCCTGTCGTTGGCATCCCCTTCGAGTGTCTTGGCAAGTGAAATGAATCGAAGTGACACAAGGTGTGTATGGAGCCATATGCTATACATTTTTAATTTCTGTCGTATCGTTAGGCTTATGAACTTTTTGGTTTGGAAATTTAATGGTCGCAGATAGGTTCTTTGTACGGTATTGCCTCGAGGATGTGTTAAAAGCTTTTGCCTCTTGTGGGTTTTGGGCTCAGTAATGTTTTGTTTTTTTTTGTCTAGATTTTCGACATCTAAGAAGATCGACTTGAAAAGTGATAATATAAACAGTCATGTAAGAAGGGAATGAAAACCCAAATGAATGGTGTGATTAGATGAGGGAAAGTCATTGACTTGTCGTAAGGAGCAACCTTGTTAGAAAGGGGAAAGACTGTTGCTTGTAACAAATACTTGAATAGTCTTAAAGATTCTTAGTTCTTAATTTGTTACTAGGATTGAAAAGTATACATCCTTTCCATGTCCATGAATATGGTGCTTTAATGTATGACCTTGATAATGGCTTGACTGTCTATGGAGACTACAATGTTTTGATTGTGCCATGTGCATATTTAACTGGATTTAACGGCTAGCCAGTAACTCCAACAGGAAGGCGCTAGCAGAATCTGGAAGTCTGTGAGATTTTGAGATGTGTAATCATTCCGAAAATACAAGCACCAATGCCACAGTACATCTTTTAACCATTCGTGTAGATTATAACACTTCACCGTCATGCTCCTTTGTCCTCGTAAATTTTTTTGAAGTTCGGTTTGGCGATATATATGGGAAGCGAAATCAGTTCACTTCGCAGCGAGACCAGAATATTTCTGTGGACCGTGGAGCTTTACAGACTAGTGCGGACTACAAAACTAGCTACCCTTTTGTAAGAAGTGGACATACTACGGCCGGTGCACAGTGGCTAATTTTGACCTTTTTGAAAATAAACGAACCATTTTTTAAATTTTTATTTTTTAGGTGTATCAAAAGAAATTTTTTTTGTTTTGTGGCCCATCGGATTGCATAATAACATATTTCAGTGACTCATTTCAAGTCAAACCGTGGAGAAAAAAGTGAACGGACAGAAAAAAAATCTGATTTCTTGGAAACTTTCATCAACATCTTGGGTAATGTCTAATAAACTGATCATTTCTCCAGAGTGTTGTGCTTTGAGAACTTTTTCAGTTCTGATATGCCCTAACCCTTTCGGTCCAAATGGGACTTATGTGTTCCGGTACACGTTCATGAAGACCCAAACTAATTTTCCGGGACATCATATGTCCCACCCAAAAGAACGGTCGGGACAAATATGCTCAGGCCACTCCCACCGCCCCTACATATTCGACTTCAATTTTGAATAGAGAAAACGTTTAAACTATAACTACTGTCATGGCTCAACATAGGTAATAAGTAATTTTTACTTCACATGCTTTTCGCGTGGCAAAATCGCATCACCTCCCCGTGGTGCCCGCTGGATAGCTATCTGATAGTGAACTAACGATGAGCGTATGCTGAGTCTGACGATATATGTGCAGTTGAACACCCAGACCTGCGTAAGCACATCTGGATGAACTTCACCACACATATGTTTAACCGGACGAGGCATCTCTTGTTGACCTGAATGGCTGAAATATGCGTCTTACAAGTCTAGCAAGAGCTCCTCAGAAGGAGGACGTGTGGCGGATGAATTCTCTTGATGGAATCAACGGTGACGTCTACAGACAAGCGGATACCTTACCGGAGCTACTTCAACATATTTGAAGCTGAGGTCTATAAGGATTTTGAATTCTACGTCAGGGAATTGAAAAAGAGATGGTGGCGGATGAACCCTTAATGAGCCAACGGCAGCGCTCATATCTCCGAAGTGGGTTACTGACATCGGTGTATCCGGCGCTTCGTCCTAGAGGTTGCAAAAACAAGGTCTGGTCCTCCAGGTAGGGGGTTGTGCCGTCGGGTTAACTTCCCTACCACGTAAAAAACTTTCGGTTACGAAGCAATCAACAGCCTCGGATACGGATGAATTTACTGTTGAGAACCCAAGCAAACGTAAAAAGGACAACGATCTTCGTGTCTGCACATGGAATGTTAGGTCCCTCTACAAACCACGTGCAGCCGAACAACTTCCGGAGACGCTAGAGTGTCACAAAGCAGACATTACCGCCATCCAAGAAGTGCGATGGGATGGGCCGGGCAAAAGGAGTATGAAAAACTGCGACATCTACTACGGCGATTGCTACAGACAGAAAGGACAGCGTCTATTCGGGTGCGGATCTGTCATTGAAGGCAGACTTAGGCATGAAGTCTTGAGTTTCCGGCATGTGAACGAGTGCCTTATGACTATCCGTATCAAGGCTGAATTTGCCCACATTAGCCTAATATGCGTTCACGCCCCTCATGAGGAGAAGGACGACGCGACAAGGATGACTTCTAGCAGCTCTTGGACAAGACGTATGAGCAATGCCCTAGCCACGACGCTAAAATTATCCCGGGTGATTTCAACGCAAAGCTAGGAAGAGAGGACGTCTTTAGTAGCGTGGTTGGAAAGCACAGCCTGCACAATATCACATCCGACAACGGACTCGGGCTAGTCGACTTTGCGGCGGGACGAAACTTTGTCGTAGCTAGTACGCTGTTCCCACGTCTCGATATTCAAGGGGAACATGGCTCTCTTTTAATCGAAACATCGTCAACCAAACCATCGCATTGCAATCTACGCAAGGCACTCTTCGAGTATTCTGGGTATCCGGACTTTCCGAGGAGCCAACATGGACTCGGACCACTACCTAGTTGTACCCAAGGTACGGATGCGGGTATCCAGAACGGAGCGAAATCAACGAAATACTGTAAGGAAATTTAACGTCGGGTGGCTACAATCGCAAGAGACCGCCAGAACCTTTGCCGATCGAGTTTCTTCTAATCTTAATCTAAGGCCTATGCCGCAGCACCAAATGTGGAAGACCAGTGGCAGCGTTACCAGCAAGCCATCAGAAATGCTTCCTCTGATGTACTGGGTTTCTCTCGGCCACCACAACGAAACCCCTGGTTTGATGAGGAATGCCGACAAGCACATGCAGCTAAACAAAAGGCGTACAAAGCGGCGCTGCATAGAAAGACTTGAGCTGCTTACGAGCTCTACGAGCGGAGGAGAAAATAGGAACTTCGACTTCTCGGGAAGAAGAAAATGGAACATGAGAAGGGCTCGATCGAGGAGATTGAGAGATTTTATTGCATGAATGATGTTCGAAAATGTTACTAAAAGGTAAAAAAACATGCCACGGTCTCAAGGCCAGAACAGAAGCCTGCAGGGACGAAAATGGCAATAAAGTATTAGAATCGCAGTCGGTGCTGAGGATATGGAAGGAACACTTCTGCAGACTGTTAAACAGCGATGATGACCAATATTCCGCTGTCAGGCAGAATGAGCCATTCAACAGTGACGATGGCAGTCAAGATTCCCGTCAACCCGATCATAATGAAGTAAGGATAGCGATATCTTAACTCAAATCCAACAAAGTTGCTGGAGCCGACGGCCTTGCCGCTGAACTTTTCAAGGCAGAAGGAGATGAGTTGGTAAGGAGCATACACCAGCTCATCTGTAAAATCTGGTCGGACGAAAGTATGCCCGATGAATGGAACTTCAGCATCGTTTTCCCGATCCTGAAGAAAGGAGACCCTCTGAACTGCCCCAACTGCATATAAGATTTTGTCGGCCATATTATGTGAACGCCTAAAACCGATCATCAACAACCTGATAGGTCCTTATCAGTGCGGTTTCAGGCCTGGAAAGTCCTCCATTGACCAAATGTTCGCACTACGGGAGATCTTGGAAAAGACCCATGAATATAAAACCGATACAGCGATTTCAAAGTTGCATGTGGTAGCGTGTATAGAGACGAGTTATACAGAGCCATGTCTAGTTTTGGCATCACTGCCAAGCTCGTCAATTTTTGCAGAATGCTGATGGAGAACTCTCGCTGCTCCATCAACGTCGGTAAGAACATCACCGAACCCTTGCGGTAGTTCGCGCAAACAAGTGGAGGGGAACCTCAACCAACTTGGCGTGCGCAACTGGGGGCAGCTGGCTCGTAACCGTGCTGGCTGGACAGGTTTATTGGTTGAGGACCAGGTCCACCACGGACTGTAGCGCCATCTGAGTAAGTAAGTAGTTGTTGAATAATTATATAGGTAGGTAGGTAGGAGTGGTTGTGTCAGCAAACCATGCCGACACCTAATTAGCGCAGAAGCGCCGTTTTATTACCACAACTTAAGTGACCTGACGGATGTTAACTACTAGGGGAAAGAAGAAGAAAAAGGGGGAAGGATTATTGAAATCCACCCCGTTGCATTGAGGAAGCTGATAATATCCCCAATGCTAATCACCGCTAGCTCTATAAGGTTGTCGAAAAAAATTTACCTAAGGTGCGCTGTCTGGCCTTGCCTAAAGCCGGACACTTGAGAGGAAGTGTAAGATTGTTTCTATTTCATCAGCAGTGTTGCAGCTGCGACAGTATACATTAAATGCAATGCCTATTCTGGCCGCATGAACCCCGATGGGCCAGTGGCAAGTACTAACTGCCAGAGTTCTTGCGATATCTGTACGGTTTCTGTTTAGTAGATCTTGCGTTCTTTTCAGGGAGTATTTGGCCACATCTGCCTGGAGATGACACAGTTCCGCACCCCCTGCCATCTAATATCCGCCTTTAGCAGATAGTGCGCGAAGACGCCTCCCTAAAGGACCCTCAACGAGACATTCACCTCCTTTGCTAGGGAAGCAACAAGGGAAGATCCTTGCCGCGCGAGTTTATCAGCCCGCTCTTTCGCCTTAATGTTGCTGTGACCCGGAACCCAAAGGTGACAGATCCTTAGCCGGTGACTAAGCGAGGCGAGTTCGTTTTTGCACTGCTCTACTAGCCTTGAGGATGTAGTGGCAGATACTATAGCCTTGATAGCCTGGCTGGTTGTCAATGAGGATGGCAATGGTATTTTGGGGTGTAGAGGTTTGCTTGAATATGCGGCAAAGACTTCCGTCTGGAAGACACTGCACGAATCAGGAAGCCCGTACGACCTGGAAATATTGAAGGAATCAGAGAATATCCCCGCCCCTACCCCGCAGTCCATTTTGGAACCGTTGGTGAAAATTGTTGATTCGAACTCATTTATCAGTACGCCAGTTTCCCATTCCGCCCTGGTTGGGAATCTGACCGTGACTTAATTTCTAAAGTTCACTGTGGGAGTTATATAGTCGGCCAGATTAGCTACCAGATCCTGCGGTAGCAAATTCAGGATACTGCTGTGACCATACGGATTGGTGCACCAGCATCGTGTTTCCCTTAGTCTGACCGCACTACATGATGATAGCTGCATAATGTGAAGATCGAGTGGTAAAAGGTACAGAATAACGTTCAAGGCATCGGTTGGACATGTCCTCATGGCACCCGTTGCAACTATAGCCGCAGTTCTTTGTACCCTGTTGATAAGTTTGATGTTATAAGCTTTCCTTAGCGCAGGCCACCAGACTAGCGATCCATAAAACCATCCTAGTACTAGTACCTAGTATATCCATAAAACCATCTTCCGGCGAAGTCCCCACTTCTTGCCAAAGGTCTTGCTGCAGGCATAGAAAGCCACACAGGCCTTCTTTACCCGTTGCTCAATATTAAGCTTCCAGCTTAGTTTTGGATCAAGTACCATACCTAGGTACTTGGCACTGGAGGATAGGGAGAGTAGATGATTAATTATATTCTTAAATCTTTTTTTTTTATTTCCTTATTGAATAAAAACATTACTTTATTACTCAAAATACAATTTTTCGTGAAAATTAAGATTTTGATGTATTTTCTCTCCCTTTTGTTCAAAAACAACCCTTATATTGCATTTAGATAGTTTTTTTTTTGCCTATTTAATCTTCAATAAGTACCCCTCAGCAAGTGGTTTAGAATCAAAAAATAATTTTGTCCAGGGAGAATGCTGTTTTTGACCACTCTGTGATGTAGGTGTGAGTGGGAACAATGGGAATATTTTGAGATTTGCTTTTTTGGATCAAGTTGTAGATGGCTTAGGATAAGTTCCTACAACGTGTTCATGCCAGAAATTATTCAAATAGTTGAATAAACAATATCCTCACCATCTGAAGAACTACCTTACAGACAATGCATTGCCTTAGTTCGCGGAGTCAGTCAACCCCACCTAATGATTCGCCATGACAGGAGAGATGTGTCATTGTAACCCGGTCCTAGTGCATCCGCACAACCCGTTGGTATCTCTCAGGCAAACACTCAGTAAAAAGAAATATTAACCACTACATTCGTGCTAAAGTTGGTCATGCATTGAGCACTAAAGTGTCCTCCCCTCCTTCAAACGCAATACCATATCGTGCTCTAATCGAGAAGCAGTACGAAATGGTTTGCCTTAATGGAATGAAAGTTAACTTTTATGAGCATTAACTTTTAACTCTCTCTGAAGTGAATTGCCAAAGAGCTTGGTTGGTCTTACGAACCCCCCGCCCATTTTCTATCGCCTCCTTAATGAATTTTCGACTTACTACTGGAGAAGTTTTTCCTTACTTTCCCTTTGTCTCAGACGGACTGAAGCGGAAATACCGCCTTAAGCTGGTACATTGTACTGCGACCGGTTGTCAGCACCTTTGTTGGCTTGTGCTAACCTCCACCGCTTCCTCGACCCCAATACTCGGTCTCTGTTACTGCTGTTTGAGTCCTTTCCACACTTTCACCTCCTCTTTCAGTTTTGTTCTCTGTTTTCCACAAATTTGAACAACAATTCATTCCACGTAGCGGAATTTCATTAAAGCGAAGAGTTTTTATCCCTTCGTTAGCACCAAATTGGCAAGTTTCAAGTTGTGTACTTGGGTACTTCTACGGAATTGGCTCCGGTACCGTACTACGTTGTACCGCCCGCTACCTTGAGGCTTGCCTCAGCACCTCAACGGGTGTTTTTCTTCTTATTTTTTTTTTTTTTTTTTTCGAAAAGCAGTGTTTTTTTGTTCTGTTTTCTATTAGACTTTTGTTTGATTTCGCACACGAAAAAGTCATGGAGTCAAGAGGCAGAAAAGCGTATTTTCGTGTTGGAGTATGAATGTTTCATCTGTTTTCCTATGGGAGACTTTCTCGCTCGACTCAATTGATTCATTCGGTGAAAACTCTTGAGCTGTGTGTAATGGCTTCGGAGCGGTATTGGAAATTACTTGGGAATAAGTGGAAAAACAAAGGGAAATTAGTTACAAATGGGTAAGGTGGTGGGCGGTGGGTGGTGGGCTTTCTTTTTTGGCGAATTGTATTTTGTTCTTTGGGGAACACAATTGGCGAGGTAACATTTCGAATGTTAAGTGGTATTAGGAGTCGCTCTCGACATTTAAATATTCGATGTCGAAAATAAATCAGAGGGGATTTTATTTTATTTGCGAGTGGTATGCGAGTGCACTTGAATATATTGAATTGGGAGATTTTTTTAAGGAATTGTTGAACTGAAACTAATATCTACACTTATTCGCACACATGAGATGCCATTTATTTTTCTTACTTATTACTAAGTAATTCTCCAAATGTGGTAACTGGTGATAGGCTCTAAATATAGTCGTAGTCGATCTTCATTTTAGTTTATCATAGTTGGAACTCGTCATCGTCAGTCGAAAGCTCTGTAAGGCAGTCCTTAACCCTTTTTTTTCTTGTAGCTCTATCTCCGGAAATGAATAATGGTGATAAGCTCAAGCATTCAACTTGAAGCGGAAGCTTAGGATTAATCGTGAAAATTGTAAAACATTACTACCTCGCACCTCCAGTAAAATGCGGTAATTCAGATTTGAGATGCAAATAGAAAAACCTACAAAGTCCGTATACGGCTTCGCATTAGACGATAATATTAAAAATTTCAGCCCACCTAATCAAAGCCAAGTGGGGACCTGCATTGCGATTGATCGGGAAAATACTGACTGCCCAAAATTGGCTTGGGCCAGTAGCGCAACAATCAAGTTCGTGATGAAGTGCTTACTTTACCTCCTAGTGGTGGTCCCCGGGCAACTATACCTATAAACCCTTATACGTGTAGGCTAAAATTGTAAGTGCGGGTTGCCTAGGGCCTTGATTCTAGGCTAGGTAACGTGGGCCAGCAATCTGCGTTACTGAAACCAGCTCGCTACAGAAACCGGCACTATGCCTCGGATAAGATCACATGATCACATGTTGATGACTTTTGGCTGTTGTACCTGGACAAAGATAGGTTTCTGGAATGTAAAGACGCTCATCGACTCGGGAAGAGAAGGTCCTTACAATGCCAGATTCCTCCAATTGGAAACAAAGAGTTAATGCGTTATAAACTGGACATTTTGGGGGTAAGTGAGGTAAGATGGTTAGAAGCGGTCGAGTACCATTTCCCAACGCGTAACACTGTACTACTCTATTCTGGAAGCCCATCCGGAAGTCCGCGGGAATATGGAGTTAGACTACTGCTAACAACAACAGCACGCAAGGGCCTATATTCCTGGCAGCCTCATGGTGATAAGATTTTGATGGCCAGATTCCGGAGTAGAGTACGACGCGTCTCCAGTGTTACGCTCCAGCGAATAATTCGCCTGAGGACGAAAAGGAGAGCCTCTACAACCTCTTAAGTGCCGTGTTCAACCAAATGGAGACATTCTCATAGTGTTGGGGGATTTGAATGCCAAGATAGGCAATGACAACGAAGGGCTCAAACATATAATCGGGAAGCATGGGCTAGGCAACCGCAATGACAACGGCGAAAGGTTTGTGGATTTCTGCAATGCCAACCGCCTTGTGATAGGTGGCACCATGTTTGAGCACAAGACCTGCCACAAGGTCAGTTGGGTTTCCAACGACAGGCAAGCAACCTCCAATCAAATTGACTATTTTGCCATTAGCCGCTGCTTTAGAAGTAGTCTCCTGGACGTCCGAAACAGGCGAGGGGTAAATGTGGGGATAGTACGTGATCACCATCTTATGATACCTACTCTCCAACTACGCACTGCTGCAGTTCGAAGATCACACGACAACACAAGAATCCCCAGGTTCAACATCGATAGACTTAGTGATCCCTCAGTGCGCCAACAATTAAGGGAGCACTTTTCGCAAGGTGTGGAGGCAATCAGCAGCTCAATGCCCGCAACCATCCAAGACCATTGGTGTGCTGTGAAAAATGTTTTTACATCTGGTGCTGAAAGAATTGTCAGTCGATGGCAGTGAAGACACAGGGCGTGGCTTTCCGAGGATACCTAGAGACGGATTGACGAACGAAAACAGCTAAAAGCTCGCGTTGCAGCTACCCCAGCAGCAGGGAGAAGCGAGCTAGAGTCCCTATATCGCATGAAGATGAGAGAAGTTCAGCGTAGCGTACGACGTGACAAGCGCAACTACATCAATGCGCTGGCTACAGAAGCCGAAGAAGCTGCACGGAGGTGCGACAGCAGGACTGTCTACAGAATCACGAAAGAGCTGACAGGTGGTCGCAGCTCCAGCCAATACCCAGTGAAAAGCCTAGACGGCTCCTTGCTCATTTCGGATGAGGACCAGCTCAAGAGATAGAAGAGCATTTTGCTACGGTTTTAAACCGTGTATTCGCTAGCGATATGCTCCCAAATCAGACTGAGATGCCCGAGGTGAGAAGTTCCCGAATACGCACCACGACTCCCAGTAAAGATGAGATCATTACCGCGATCAAGGCACTCAAAGCCAACAAGGCGGTAGGACTTGACGGTATTCCAGCAGAGCTCTTACGAGCAGCGCCAACAACATCGGCTGAGCTTCTGCTTCCACTTATAGATAGAGCTTGGGAAGCTGAGAGCTTTCCTAACGATTGGAAAATGGGAATGATCGTCAAGCTTCCTAAGAAAGGAAATTTAATGGAGTGCGGAAACTGGAGGGGTATCTGCGTGCTGCCTGCTGTAGCTAAGATAATAGCTAAAATCGTCCTTGAGCGAATCAAACAACATCTCGAAGACACACTCGATGCCGAACAAGCAGGTTTCCGCTCTGGATCCTCCTGTGCCGACCACATCAACACCCTGCGGATTATCATCGAACAGTGTGTTGAATATCGATCGCCACTGCACCTGCTGTTCATCGATTTTGAGAAGGCGTTCGATAGTGTCAACAGGGAGTTTATTTTTCGTGCCTTACGCAGGAGAAGTATTCCCGATAAACTAATTGCTATTATCAAAGCTACATATGAAGGCTCCAAATGTCACGTTCTGCACAGGGGAAGGTTGTCTGAGGAATTTGAGATCCAAAGTGGGGTAAGACAAGGCTGTATCCTTTCACCAATATTATTCCTATTGATGATTAGCGATGTGCTTCATGCAGCTTTGTCGACGGGAAACGAAGGAATTCGATGGACTCTTACATCTCAACTGAAACATCTTGACTACGCAGACGATGTATGCTTACTCTCCCACAGAATTATGGACCTCCACCAAATGACAGCAGATGTGGAGAGGGAGGCAGGTGTCGTTGGGCTGAAAATTAATACGACAAAAACTAAAATCATCAGCCTTGGAACTAACTCATCGGCTCAAATATGCATTGCTGGACAACCGGTAGAGAGAGTAGAGGATATCCAGTATCTTGGGAGTATTGTCTCGACCGATGGTGGAACCGAACTGGATATAGCCAACAGAATCGCCAAAGCAAAGTCCGCGTTCGGGATGTTGTCCAAAATATGGCGAAGCGATGCAATCAGTTTGAGCACCAAAATAAGACTGTTCCGCTCCGCTGTTGAATCCGTGCTGCTATATGGTTGCAGCACGTGGAGAGTGACCACTACTATCACCAAAAAGCTGCAAACGTTCGTTGATAGGTGTCTGCGCAATATCTTAAGGATTTTCTGGACCAATCGTATCTCTAATGAACACCTTTACGAGAGAACGGGTCAGGAACCAATAGGCACAACTATCCAACGGCGGAAGTGGCAGTGGATTGGTCACACGTTCCGAAAGGGTGACAGCTCCATAGCGAACCATGCTATGCAATGAAACCCTCTAACTCAGGATGGCAGAATACCTGGCGGTCCGCGGAAAACATGGCGCAGAACAGTCGAGAAGGAGGCACGGCAGTTAGGGAAAAGTTGGGGAGAACTTAGACACGTTGCCAGAAACCGTACACGATGGCGCGTAGGCGTAGTAGAGGCCCTAGGACCCACAAGGGGATACAGGACATAAGTAAGTAAGTAAGTAAGCACATGGTTTCCTCATCTCGATATTCATAAGCAGACATGGCGGTCCAATGATCATGTAACGATCAACCAAATTGATGATATTGCGATCGACGCAAGGCATGCCTCCAGTATTCTGGATGTCCGGACCTTCCGAGCGGCCAACATAGACTCGGATCATTACCTTG
Organism: Brachypalpus laphriformis; assembly: GCA_945910035.1. NCBI lineage: Eukaryota > Metazoa > Arthropoda > Insecta > Diptera > Syrphidae > Brachypalpus > Brachypalpus laphriformis. Next base: position 192,511,513 of record OX246754.1, on the reverse strand, counting down.
TTGTAGCCAAGGTACGAATGCGAATATCCCAATCTGAGCAACAAAGAAGAATTACTGTGAGAAAATTTAACGTCGAAAAGCTACAATCGCAAGAGACCGCCAGATTCTTCGCTGAACGCGTATCCCGAAATCTCTCAATCACCCCTTTGCCGCCAGCATCAAGTACCGAAGACCAGTGGCAACGCTGCCAACATGCCATCAGAAACGCCGCGACTGATGTGCTGGGTCTCGCTCGCCCACCACCGCGAAACCCCTGGTTTGACGAAGAATGCCGGCGAGTGCACACAGCAAAAGAAGAGGCATACAAAGCGGCGCTGCAGCAGAAGACGAGAGCTGCTCGTGAGCTCTACGAGCAAAAGAGACGGGAAGAACATCGGCTTCTCCAAAAGAAGAAGAAAGAGCATGAGAAGCACGCGCTTGAAAATATCGAGAGTCTATACTCCAGGAACAATGTACGGAAGTTTTACCAAAAGGTAAAAAGAACGTGTAGAGAAGTAATACCCGTACAGAAACCTGTAGAGATAAAAATGGAAACATCGTAGTAGAATCACAGTCGGTGCTGAGAATATGGAAAAACTACTTCTGCAGACTGTATAACGGCGACGAAGACCAACATCCCGCTGTCAGGCAGAATGAACCATTCAACATAGACGATGATAGTCAAAATTTCCGTCCACCTGACCAAAACGAAGTGAGGATAGCAATATCCAAGCTAAAATCGAACAATCTGCTGGACCTGACGGCTTACCGGCCGAACTTTTCAAGGCAGCTGGTGATGAATTGGTAGAGTGCATACACCAAATCATTTCTAATATTTGGTCAGACGAGTGTATGCCTGATAAATGGAATCTCAGCATCGTTTGCCCAATCCACAAGAAAGGAGACCCCCTCAACTGCGCCAATTATAGAGGCATCAGTCTCCTCAACATCGCATATAAGATCTTTTCTGCGATATTGTGTGAACGCCTGAAACCTTTTATCGGCTGTTGATAATGTTGAGAATGTTGAGAAAATATCTTGTATGCGATGTTGAGGAGACTGATGTCTCTATAATTGGCGCAGTTGGGGTCGTCTCATTTCTTTTGGATCGGGCAAACGATGCTGGGACTCCACTCATCAGGCATACACTCGTCTGACCAAATCTTAGAGATGAGTTGATGTATGCACTCTACCAATTCATCCCCAGCTGCCTTGAAAAGCTCGTAAGCTGTAGAATCCAGCAGCCTTGGTCTTCGTCGCCGTCATACAGTCTGCAGAAGTAGTTTTAGTACGAGGTTCCCATTTTCATGTCTACAGGTTTCTGTACGGGTATTGCTTCTCTGACACGTTCTTTTTACCTTTTGGTAAAACTTCCGTACATTGTTCCTGGAGTATATACTCTCGATATTCCCGAACGCGCGCTTCTCATGTTCTTTCTTCTTCTTTTGGGGAGGCCAATAATCTTCCCGTTTTGCTCGTAGAGCTCACGAGCAGCTCTCGTCATCCTTTACAGTGCCGCTTTATATGCCTCTTGTTTTGCTACATGCACTCGCCGGCATTCTTCGTCAAACCAGAGGTTTCGCGGTGGTGGGCGAACGAGACCCAGCACATCATTCGCGGCGTTTCTGATGGCATGTTGGCAGCGTTGCCACGGGTCTTCGACACTTGATGCTGCCGGCATAGGGGTGATTGAGAAATTTCGGGATACGCGTTCAGCGAAGAGTCTGGAGGTCTCTTGCGATTGTAGCTGTTCGACGTTAAATTTTCTCACAGTGATTCTTCTTTGTTGCTCAGTTTGTGATATCCACATGCGTACCTTGGCTACAACAAGGTAATGATCCGAGTCTATGTTGGCCGCTCGGAAGGTCCGGACATCCAGAATGCTGGAGGCATACCAACATAAAAATTCCTTACCGACCTGTGATCCGAATACGTCAAGCAGCTCCCGCAATGTATTCACTAAGTTCAACTTAACTGGAACTATAGACGCCACCGTTGACTCCGTCTAGGGACTTCGTGCGCTGCCACCTGGAATAGGAAGAGAAACCACTCTTCCCCCTCTCACATCTGCTGTCGCCAAGAATCCGCCAAACGGGGTTGGTTACCCCTTTCTTGGATTAAGGTACTATTCACCCGGCTGTCACCGCGTGGAGGTTGAGGGTAGGGGTTGGTAGGCCTCAGCTAAGTGTAAACGCTTGTGTTTTCATATCTCATGCACTACCGTTTGACCAGCCTAACACTGACTTCGTTAAACTTAATAACCTAGTCAATAACATAAATTTCGGCCTCTTTCTAATCATTAACACCCCCGTTGATACCGCTGTCGCATTCTTCTACACAGCGATCTTTGACTGTCTTTTCCGATCTGTCCCATATGTGCCTCGAAAAACTGCTCTTCATCACCTCCTTGGTATAATAAGGAATTGCGTACTCTTCGTAATGTCAGAAACAAATTACGGAAAACTTACCTGATAACCAGATCTGGCTCAGATTACTCATATTACCAGCAATCTTACTGCCGCTTTTCCATCCTCTGCGGATCACTCTATCTCGAATACCTCGACAGAATGCAATTAATTCTAATCATTGATCCTAGGCGCTTTTACCAATTTATTAACGAAAAGAAAGTCCGACGGCTTCGCTTCTACTCTAAGATTACTTAATACTTCATCTGCTGTCCCTAAAGTAATCGCCAATCTCTTTGCAACCTTTTCCAACCAATTGTATAGTGACCACGTATATGAACCAGACCTTGACTTTTTCTCCTACCTGAGTAACTGTCTTCAAACCTCCCTAGTTTCAGTCGACATTAGGTCTGATATTGTGGGAGAAAAGAATTAATAGGCCCAAAGATGACTTTTCCTACGGTCCCGATGGTCTGCTCGCCATCTTTCTAAAGAAATGTGTAAATGTCCTGTGTCAACCCCTTGCAACTCTATTTCGTCTCTCACTCTCCCAAGCCGTTTTCCCCAAATTATGGAAGGACTCCTTCATTTTCCCTATCCATAAAAACGGCAGTAAAAACGACATATCGAACTATCGACCCATAGCTAAACTCTCCTCTCCTCCTCTCTCCTCCAAGCTCTTCGAAAGTATTGACTACCACTCACGGTATTTCCACTGCAAATCCATTTTTCCGCACAACAGCATGGTTTCTTAAAAAGTATTAGGTCCACAACGACTAACCTGACCAACTTGGTTTCCAAAACACTGCACAAGCATTGGAGGAAGGTTATGAAGTGGATGTTATTACCACCGACTTCAGCAAGGCGTTTGATAAAATCAGTCACTTAACAATTTACCTTAAACTTGAAGCTCTCGATTTTCCATCCCCTTAACAATAACTAACGATATAACTACCCCAGGTGGTACGCCAGGTAAACTGGTTAATCCACCCTCTTCGGAGGTCGGTTCCATGGATTCTGGGGGGAACCATTTATTGCTAAAAGATGACCCTTTCATAAAGAGTCGTAGAATGGTAAGAACACCACGATCCCAAACAACAAAAGATGATTCAATGTTGGAAGCTAATTACAAAAAAGCCTGTGAAGAAAGAGACAATTTTAAGCAACTCAGTGAAAAACTGAGAAGCGAAATTGATAAATTAAAGCTTGAGTTACAGCTGCTTAAAGAACAGGTCAACAACAATAAAAATGAACAGATAACAGAAACTATCGTGTATTCTACGGATGAAGAAGAACTACACAGAGAGATAGAACCATCCCTTAGTAGAACAAAAAGCAACAAAAAAAGAAAAATGAGCATGTCTCCGGAGCTTTCACCACCAGAAGTAAACCAGAAAAGCCCAGGAAAGATTAAAAACAAAGAAACCAAACCACTCAAGCCAATAAAGCCTCCTCCAATTATAGTGCTTTGTATCACGAAGTACGAAGGCTTATTAAATATACTGGAGGAAAATAAAATAAAAGCTAATACAGCTCTTCTAAATAGTAATGATGTCAAAATTAATGTGGAAAACGAAGAATCCTACAGAAACTTGACAAAATTACTAAATCAAAAAAAAGTACAATGGTATTCGTTTGAAAATAAACAAACAAGACCAATAAAGGTTGTCGCAAAGAAACTACACTTCTCATGCACACCTGAACGCATTGCGAGTGACCTAAAAAGGAAATACTTCGAAATACTAGAAGTTGTCAACATGCTTAAGCATAAAAGCAAAGTACCGCTGCCGATGTTCATGCTTACTTTTGAGCAAGATGAAGACATCAAGAAAATTTATGAAATTAAAGATATCCTAGAAATGAAAGTGCAAATTCATCCTTTACGTAAATCAAAGCTAGTCCCTCAATGTAAGAATTGCCAAAAGTATGGTCACACTCACAAATACTGCAACTCTAACCCAAAATGTGTTAAATGTGCAGGAGACCACCATACAAAAGACTGCATAAGGAAAAAAAAGGCAGCCCCAAAATGCGCCAACTGTAATGAAAGACACCCAGCCAACTCTAGAGGCTGCGTAGTAGCAAAAGAGCTACAGCAGGCCAAAGATAACAAGCAGAAAAAAATACAAAAGCCTGCTCAAAAAGACGCATCTAAAGTTGGAGAAATCCGAAACAAGAGAAACTTAAGACCAAAATCGAGTGCCCAAAAGAGTGAAAAAATGGATAAAGTTAAAGAAAATTTACCCTCAACCAAAAATGAGAACTTAAGTCTCATAACCGGCTCAAAGAAAACATATGCACAGGTTACTTCGAACAACAATGCGAAACCAATCGGAAAACCCAAGCCATCCAGTAATGTCATGGAGGATATCATGCAAAGAATCCTCAACAGAATGGACGACATGGAAAAGAATAATAAGAAAATTCTGGAAAGAATATCTTTCCTTCAAAAACTAAATAGTAACAAAAAAAACTGTTTCTAAAAGATCCTAATGGCTAAAAACATAAAAATATTGTTATGGAATGCCAATGGTCTCGAGAATCGCAAAGACGAATTGCAAGCGACTCTCGATATAAACAAAATTGACATATGTCTAGTCTCTGAGACACACTTCAAAATTGGAACAAAATATAAACTGCGCGGATACAAGACATACCATACCCCACATCCTCACTGTACAGCAAGAGGGGGGGCTGCAGTTATAATTAAGGAAGGTGTTAGCCACGATGAAGATGAAGAATATCAGTCGTGTGAAATACAAGCCAAATCCGTAAACATAAAAACAAGCAGCGGCCAGATAACGGTAGCAGCGGCATATTGTTCTCCTAGCTATAGGCTGTAACAAAACGATTTTAAAAGCCTCTTCCGTAAATTTGGGAATAAATTCATAATAGGCGGAGATTTCAACGCAAAGAACAAATTCTGGGGGTCAAGGTTAACAAATACAAGAGGAAGAGAACTCCTTGAAGCTATAAAAGAAAGCAATGCTAATCACCATTCAACGGGAAATCCTACTTACTGGCCCACAGATAGGAACAAAATCCCGGACGTTGTCGACTTCTTTATAACTAAGAATATCTCCTCAAATACTACCCAAGTGCAGGAAGGGCCAGATCTTGACTCAGATCATTCATCTGTGCTGCTTACACTTGGTAATAAAATTATAATGAAGGAACGCAACCCATGTCTAGTCAACAAGCTAACTGACTGGATATATTTCAGATATTTGCTGGCGGAATGCATCGAACTAGGTACAACAATCGATACAACAGAGCAACTAGAAAGTGAAGTACATACTTTCACCCTAAATATACAAAAGGCTGCTTGGGGTGCAACGCCTGAATCAAATAGTAGAGTAAACGAAACGTATATCCCCAAGAAATATGCGACATAATATCTGGAAAGAGGAGAGCTCGTAAACGCTGGCAATTGTCGAGAGCGCCAAGTGATAAAAATAGGCTTAATAATTTAAACAATACGCTCAGAAAAAAGATCACAGAATTAAAAAATGCGTCGGTGGAAAGATACCTTACAAAACTGACAAACGATGCTAGTACAGAATTCTCACTGTGGAAGGCTGCAAAAAAAATGAAAAGACCAACGGCATACATTTCGCCAGTTAAAAACAGCAGTGGAAACTGGGCAAAAACAAGCAAACAAAAGGCCGATTTATTTGCTGTCATCTTGAAAGCGTCTTTCAGCCATATGAAGATAATGATTATCTCCAACAAACGGAAGAAATGTGCGATGATGAGAGGTTATTCCCAGCAGAAACCTCTAAGGGAATAGCCACAGAAATAAAAGAGAAGATCAGCCCTAAAAAAAGCGCCGGGATTTGATTTAATCACGGGTAAAATTCTGAAAAAACTGCCTAGAAAAGGTATGAAAAAAATAGCCCAGATAATAAATGCAGCGTTCAGACTATGGTATGTTCCACGCATGTGGAAGGTCGCGGAAGTTATTATGGTACCAAAGCCGGGAAAATTACCCAGTGAAGTTACCTCATATCGTCCGATCTCATTGCTGCCAATACTGTCAAAGCTATTCAAAAAAATTCTTCTGAAACGACTCCATCCGATTATAGAAGAAAAGGCACTGATACTAAACCATCAATATGGATTCAGAAATAGGTACTCCACTATAGATCAGGTCCACAGAATAACTGACAAAATAGAAAAAGCCTTAGAAGAAAAACAAATATGCTCTACCATCTTCCTTGATGTAACACAGGCTTTTGATAAAGTCTGGCACAAGGGATTGGTCCATAAACTGAAAAAAATATCTTCGAAAACAATACTCGGAAATACTAGAGTCATATATAAAGCAGCGATTATGTAGAATTAAGCAAGAAAATGAGTACTCCGCATTAAAATGTATAAAATCTGGAGTACTGCAAGGTAGTGTGTTAGGGCCTGTGCTGTTCCTCCTATACACGAACGACCTACCACAAAATGACGAAACTACTGTTGTTACATTTGCAGACGATACTGCTGTACTTGCTGCCGGAAAAACCGTGCAGGAAGCTACCGAAAAACTACAAAGGACAGTAGACGAAATATCTGAATGGACCAAAAAATGGCAAATAAAATTAAATGAACTGAAGTCAATCCATGTTAACTTCACTAATAAAAACGTACAACACATACCTGTGTACATAAATAACAAAGTAGTTCTGCATTCGAACTCAGCTAAGTATTTAGGCATGACTTTAGACGCGAAGTTGCGCTGGAAAACTCATGTCAAGAAAAAACATGACGAACTAAACATTCGATATAAAAAAATGTATTGGCTAATAGGGAGGTATTCGTGTCTCTCAATATATAATAAACTGCTTCTCTATAAGCAAGTTTTAAAGCCAATATGGACATATGGCCTTCGCTTGGGGGTGCACAAGTAAGACGAACCTACAAAGCATACAATGCTTTCAAAATAAAGTACTACGCTACGCTACGTTATTGCGCCATGGTACATACGTAACCCTGATATACATAGGGATCTTAAAGTTGAAATGGTAGAGGACGAGGTCAGGAAGGTCGCAAGAAGGCATGAAGGTAGGCTTCGCAACCATTCTAATTTAGAAGTAGTCGAACTACTTAATAATAACAATCTAGTTAGAAGATTATGAAGAAAAAAACCATTCGAACTAGTTAACTAGGAGAAAAAATAAAAAGAAATATATAATACAATCACCCGAACAAAGTGATGACGAGTTAAAAAACAAAAGATAACAGACCAAAGTTAGTTCCTTATAACATAAATTTACAAGTATTAGAAAAAAATTGCTGATTAGTTTAACGACTAGGTGCGATTATTGGAAGTATGGTAACACCATGCTTTCTCCGGGTGTTTTTAATGGGAGGGTCAAGTCCCACACTATCGCAAAGCTCGCATGCGATGTCTTTCAACGATTTTCACCCAGCTACACGTAAAAAAAAAAAATAATTTTCCATCCCCTTTCATTTCATGGTAGAAATCGTACCTAGAGAAACGCCAGTACAGGGTTCTCTTCAGATTTTCAGTCTCTGACCCCATTAACGTCACTTTAAGGGTTCCTCAAGGCAGTCATCTTGGTCCTCTGGTCTTTGTCTTGTTGGTCACACCACAAAAGACTCTGATCTGTCTATTTACGCGGATGACATGAAAATCATCAAGGTAATACGAGTATCTACCCCCACCGTTTCTCTCTTACTTTAAAACGATTTACACTCATTCCACAAGTTTCCATACCTCCCTAGTTTTTAAGATAGTTTTTTTACGACCTAGTTTAATCTCTTATTCAATATGTGTAAAAAACAAAAAAAAATACAATTAGTTTTAAGCTAAGACTTAGGTTCCCTCTTTGTCAGTTTTTAAGTTTAGATTTAAGCTCTTGCTTGTATTAAGCTTAAAATAAATAAATAAATAAACTATAGGGGCATAACTATTAATCCATGTCTAGTCTTGGCATCCCTGCCAAGCTCGTCCGTTTGTGCAGAATGTCGATGGGGAACTCTCGCTGCTCCATCAAAGTCGGTAAGAATATCACCGAACCATTCGATGTCAGGAGTGGTCTTAGACAAGGTGACGCGCTACCATGCGATCTCTTTAACATAGTATTGTACTTGAGAGAATTGTACGAAACTCACAAGCCAACACCGGAGGAACAATCTTTTACAAGTCTCTACAACTACTTGCTTACGCCGATGACATTGACGTAATCGGAAGAACTCAGCGAGCCGCCAATGAGGCTTTTGCTAGTATTGAAGTCGAGGCAGTAAAGATGGGTTTAGCGGTCAATGAAAGCAAAACAAAATATATGCTGTCTTACAAGAAAGGACACCAAACACCGGTGTCTTAGACAGAACGCCACAATAGACAGATATAATTTTAGTTAGTAAAGGATTTTGCCTACCTAGACTCTATGGTCAGCTCCGCAAATGGCGTCAGTAGGGAGATCACACGAAGAATTACTCTTGCCAATCGTTGTTTCTATGGGCTAAAACGGCAATTGAGTAGCAAAGCCCTATAAGACACTAATCATCCCAGTCCTGCTGTATGGCGCAGAGGCATGAGCCTTAGAGGGATGTCTGCAAAAGATTGTGTACGAAAACTTATGTACTCGTACACATATAGAGAGTATGATGTACTCCTCGTTACCATGGGAGAAAGTTCTTCCGGGACTACTGATCGAGTTACATCATCCATTGAAATTCGTTCTCAGCTGGTATTTCTACGGTATTAACTTATTATCATCAATTTTCGCATTGACATCAGTTTGGCTAGGGCCACCCTTATGTTCTTTTTTCTTTTTTTCATAACATAACTACTCGTACAACAATAAGTTGAAACTTTTTGCTCCAAAAGGGACTTAGTTACACAATGCCTAATGCACGATAACAACCTCATCCTCTACCAAAACACAATCCAAATCCATTCAAAGGGCTTTCCTGGGAACATTTTACTCACAATCATCATTATTAAGCACTACATTCGGCCTAAAATCATTTGAATAGAAAAAAGGATTACGAAAGGACATTTGGCCGAACATTAACGAATCGCAAAGCACAATGCCTTTATCGGATAAAGTTTCACCTAGAAACAGAATCCTTTCCACCGTCACAACCCTGTTTCAGTTGCCACTGCCATCAACTAAAAGTTCAACCGACTTTCGAATACAAGTTTAATGGGCAAGGCGTCATCAGCCCTTTCACTTGATTCCTGAAGGTCAACATCATCGACAGAACAAAAGGAGTACAATTATATCAACAGCACGAATCCTTTTCTTCATCTCTGTGTCTGTGTGTGTGTGGATTACTTTTGGGAAAATTATTCAGCCTAACAATTCGAAAGTCGAAAAGAGTTTGCCAGCTTTAATTGACCCTCCCCGGGGGTAGAGTCGCATGAAGCCTCTGTGGAAAGGGCTAATTTTCCATCGAATGCCCTTAATGACAGTTATTCAGGAGATTAAACAAATTACACGAACCATGTCAAGACATGGGGCAGCATCACGGGCCTGAACAAAGTTACAAATCAATCCTATTCCCAGCGATTAATAATTGCCATGGAATTCCTTGGGGCCGAATATTTTATTCCGTACGCGCTAATTGGGAAGCGAAGGAAACTTTCATCGGGATAATTTCTTGCCAGTGCGACCGGCGCGCTTGGCGGCTTCATCAGAGCGTACCATCAGTTGGGAAATGATTCGATAGAGAGGGGGAGACAGAATTTTTCGTGAAAAGAAGAAAACGGATAGGGAAACTGTTACTGAAACTTTTATTATATTTTGTTAAAAGTTTCCTGCTGGGGATGCTGGAGTTTGTCCTGAAATTGGTCGGTATGTGAATGGAAGAAATGATGAGTGATGCAGGGTTGATTGAATTTTATGTTTCCCTTAAGTACCTCATTCCACTGAGTTGAGGAGCCTGAGTTGAGGCATGGATTACGCGAGTAGCGCTGTGACAGGAGCCATTACGAGCTTTACCTCTTGGCCCAAATATAATCAATACTTTTTTTGAGAACGGAGACCTTTTATGCCAGAGATACTAACACAGCGTGTTCTTATTGTATGAAAGCCTAAAATCGGATGTAAAGTAGACAGTATTAGAGTGCGTAAGCGTCGGAATCTAGAGTGCCTTTCGTCATTACTCCTCCATTATAAAGATTTTCTAAGTCACGACGCTGATTTTCTTGCTACGTTGATCCTAAACATTATCCAAAATGAATATCTATAATGCGGATGCAGCCTTCTTGGTACATTCAAGTTCCAGTTCAATTTTCTTAATACCAGACCTAGGGTCTTACCAATTTTTTTATATTTCAGCCCCAATCTTCAACTGCATAAGATGAGTTCAGGTGGGACAGTAGGGCTCTTTATAGCATCACTAAGGAGCTCACTGGTGGTCGGAACTCCAAACAACACCCAGTTGACAGTCTAGACAGTAACCTTCGGATCTCGGATGAGGACCAGCTCACTAGATGCAAAGAACATTTTGCTACAGTGCTAAACCACTTTGACGATGGCGGTATGATCTCAAATTCGAATCAGCAGTTCGAAGCAACAAATTCCCGAATTCGCACCGTACCTCCCAGTAAAACCGAAATAAAAACAACAATCAAGTCCCTCAAAAATAACAAGGCAGTGGGTATTGATGGCATCCCTGTCGAACTATTTCACCTCTAATATGGAGAGCTTGGGATAGTGAACAATTTCCTCAGAAGTGGAAAAGGGGCATAATCATTAAGCTTCCGAAAAAAAAACTTGATGTAATGCGGAACTGCAGAGGTATCTGCGTTCTTCTAGCCGTAGCCAAAATAACAGACAGAATAATTCTCGAACGAATCAAAGAGCATTTAGATTCAACTCTCGACGTCGAACAGGCAGGCTTTTGCACTGGATCTTCCTTGATCGGCCACATATACACCTCAAAAACTTTAGTAAATAAAATGAATTTGAATTTGAACATTTACTTTTTATCGACTTCGAGAAGGTTTTCGACCGCTTGAATCGAGATGCTGTCTGCTTGGGCTTGCGCAGGAGAGGCACCCCAGAGAAACTTATAGCTATTATCAAGGCTACATACGAGGGTGGTAAGTGTTACGTCTTACACGATGGTAAGGTGTCGGAGGATTTTGAAGTCCAAAGTGGAGTACGTCAAGGGTGCATACTATGACATCTTACCTTAAACACCTAGATGACGCTGACGATGATTTTCTACCTTCACATCGGATAATACACTTTCATCTGATGGCCCAAAATCTAGAAGCTGAGGCAAACAAAGTGGGGCTAAAAATAAATACAGAAAACAAAAGCATACCCGTCCCCTCGTCTTAGGGGAATAATTAAGGAACTGGCCCTCCAGTTTGAGGGTTGTACCGTCGGGGTAGGTTAGGTTAGGTATGTGGGCTGGCAGGGAGCGACGCTCTCTGCCACACTCAGGTCAGCGATGACCCATTGTGGTACCCATGGGGGAAAAGTGATCCCTTACCCAATGAAACTAAAAACTACTCAGTCACTTACTTCATTTCTGCATACAAACCACCCTGATGATTTGATGAAGTTCAACATCTTTTCCGTTGAAACGCCGGAGAGTTCCTCGAGATCCTGGAAGAAGAATTTACCGAGGAACTTTTTCCTGGAATGTTGAAGACTCGGGCAGTGGCACAGGAAGTGCGTTGTGTCCTCAAAAACTTCCTCATCACCACAGCCTCTGCAGAGTTCCTCCTCCGTCAGGCGTAGTTTCTTCAAGTGGTACCGCAGAGTGTTGTGTCCCGTGATGATGCCCACGAGGGTGGAAAGGGATTTCCTATCTTTACGGATGATTCTCTCGGTCTTTGCTTTGTCGAAAGATGGCCATAGCTTCCTAGTGATGGCGCAAGTTTCCATGGAGTTCCATCTTGTGTTCGCCTCCTCAGTGGCTTTATTCCCTGAAGCGAGCTTGAGTGTGCAAGGCGGGATACACACAGGGGGGTCAACTTGATCTGTTGGGGCTGCTGAGCCGATTCTCGCCAGCTCGTCGGCTTTCTCATTGCCTGGGATACCCTCGTGTCCAGGGACCCAACAGAGCGATACCTTGTGCTGTGTTCCAAGAACCGTCGGGGCAACTTCCCTACCACGTAAAAAAAATATGGTTCCGAAATAACCAAAAGCCTCGGATAAGGATGACTCAACTGATGACGACCCCAGCAAACGACATAAGGACAACGACCTTCGGATCTGTACGTGGAATGTTCTGTCCCTTTACAGACCACGTGCAGCCGAACAACTAGCAGAGGCCCTAGACTGCTATAAAGCAGATATTACCGCCATCCAGGAAGTGCGATGGGATGGGCCGGGCAAAAAGAGGATGAAAAACTGTGACATCTACTACGGTGATTGCTCCAGAGGATTTGTCATATCGGCAGACTTAGGCAAGAAGTCTTAAGCTTCCGACACGTGAGCGAGCGTATTATGACTATCCGAATCAAGGCTAAATTCGCTAACATAAGCCTTATATGTGTTCATGTCCCCACGGACGAAAAGGACCCTGCCGCCAAAGACTGTTTCTACGAGCTCCTCGACAAAACATACGAGCTAATAATTGCGGTGGCACCGAACTGGATGTGTGCAGCAGAATCGGAAAGGCTAAAGCAGTGTTCGGAATGCTATCCAAGGGCTGGAGAAGCAATATTATCAGCTTAAGAACCAAGCTGCGTAGAATCGGTGCTGCTTTATGTGTGCGGTATTTTGAGGATTTGTTGGCCGAACCGCATCTCCAACAAACAACTTTATACGAGAACGGGCTAAGAGCTATAAGCATTATACGAATGAGAAAGTGGCAGTCGATTGGACACACCCTACGGGGCGAAGATTATTCAATTGCGAAATATGCGATGCAGTGGAATCCGCTCACCCAGCAGGCAGAATAGCGGGACACCCTAGGCAAACGTGGCACAACACAGTTGAGGGGGAATCAAGCTCTTTGGGAATGAGTTGGTGGCAGCTAAAACGCGTTGCAGAACTCCGAACATGACGGCGCTCAGGCGTGGCTGACACCCTATTCCCCTTGTGGGGTAAAAGGATCGAACCCACACACATTTTCGAGGTGACATGTGTGCAAAAAATGCGTGAACAATTTTAATTTCAACCATTTTACTTAGCAAATCCACACAACCCGAGAGGTGTCTCTACCATTCAATCGAGAAATTCAAGATGGTTAGCACTTTGTTTCCACACTTTTCCGCTTCGAAAAAAGACGGCTAGTTATGTTGGCGTCATTTTTTGGGCAGAAATTTATAGAACTGACATTTCACTAGCGGTCCATATACAGGGTGTCCCAGTTAAGCAGTATAATCCTTTAAGAGGAGATACCTAAAGTTCCGCCGAAAAAAAAATTAATGCGCAAGGGGGGTCTATTCTCACCACATTTCAAGTTATAGCCCATCAAAGTGGGTAACCTCTTATTTGGAGGTGTAACCACTTTAAACGCTATAACTTCTTAACTATTATAGGTACAAAATATAGTTTTATGCATTTTGGAAGGACAATTTTGTAGCGCATACAAGTTTGAATCGCATTGTGTACAACTGTGCAGCTACAGAAAAGTTATGGCTCCTTAAACTCAAAATATTGAAAATTTGTTGTTCCATTTTCTCACTTAAAATGCATTTTATTCAAAATTTTTATTTAATTTTTTTTTCCTTTTATGAAGGAGACATAAGGTTAGGCTGGAAAGTAATTCCTTGGGCGGATTTTCGCGTCTAATCGAATCAATTGGTCATAAGTAGCGTAATTCAGATATAACTGTTATACCATGTACTCCCCGAACTGTAGCGCCACCTAAGTAAGTAAGTAAGTAAGTCCATATCTTAAAAATCACAAGGGGGTAAATCGATCATACTACGATCAACCCGAAGCACTCATCCAGAATTCTGCAAAGCCAGCATAAACTCCAACACATACCTGCAGGTAGTTGCAGCCAAGGCACATACATATGTATGCCAAGATCCAGGCCTCTGGTGTGTGAATTCAGGGAAGTATCAGGTTGTTACATGAGTATTGCGGTTTTTTTTTTTTTTTTTTTATTTTCTACCATTTTAATGCTGAAATCGTTATTGAAATTAGTATTGCGATATAATTCTCATTCAGTCTGCGAATTTTGTAGTGTTAACATCATTTTAAGCATTTTTATTTGAATTTTGAAATGGGTGTATCAGAAGAGCCTATTCGTCATATTTTATTGTTTTTGTTCCGAAGACACTAGGGAAATTCAACATAATATGTATGGAGAGGGTGTTTTTAGCGAATCCAAGTATCAGCGTTAATTTGCAAAGTTTATGGCAATTTTAACCTAAAGGATGAACCTCTTTCGGGTAGGCCAGAGGAGCCACCTAACCCAGCTCCTTACATGGCATGGATGCTTCCGATTGTATCTACACTCCATTTCATAACTATATCACCACCCCTGTATTTGAATTTTTTTTTTTAAGTAACTATTTTTAGCCGAAAGAGTAATGAAAACGTAAACAATTCTGTAAAAAGTCGAAAAGTTCCGTTATCCTTTCTAAGAAAAAAGACAAGAAAACTGTTTTTTGCATTTTTCATAACTATATCACCACTTCAGTTTTATTTGCATACAAATTTATTGCACTTTGAAAACACATAATTCTTAAATGATCAGTAATTGGTGGGATCTCCTTTCTTTTCCACTAAAGAGAAAATCCTATTTGGCATACTCTTGACTAAGTTTTTAAACATATCCTGCGGGATTGTGGCCCAAGAAGTATTTATTGCTGCTTTTAGCTCCCCCACGCTGTTAAACTGCCTGTTATTGGCGTAAACCTTTCGCACCAGTATGCCCCAAAAATGGTCAATCCGGTTTTGATCTGGTGAGCAAGCAGGCCATTCAAGAACATTGATCTAATGTCGATTAAACCACGATTTGGTTGCTCTGCTGGTGAGAATAGCGGCGTTGTCCTGCTGGAAAAAACATTCCGTATCTTGATTATTTACCAAAAATGGCAAAAGTTGTGTTTTAATGACGCCAATGAATTCGTCACTATTCGTCCTAGTGGATGGGAAGCCTAATGGTAATGTTCCAGCTAAAAAAAATCCGCCCCAGACCATCAGACTTGCACCGCCAAAATTTCTTCTTGAAAAGTGCACTGGATCTTTTCGCAGATCTCTCCAGTAGTGTTGAAGACCATCTGGACCGTCAAGGTTGAATTTCTTTACGTCAGAAAAAATTACCTTTGCTTAAAAAAGCAGCAATAATAAGCATATACAGAGTAGAAAGGGAACACGTTTTTGATTACCTTGCTCCAGTCACGGTTCATGTTTTTTCGAGCGAATTCTCGGCGAGCAGCATGACGCATTGTCAACCGCGATACAGCCCTAATTTTTTGAATTTTCAGGTACGTACAGTTCTTGATAACTCGATAAATGGTTGAACAGGACACATTTAAGTTAAGTTCATTCTTGAACTGTTTTAAGATCGTTGTTGAATTGCTTGTTGCCTTGATAATGCAACGCTCTTGTCTTAAGGATAACTTTCTTTTCGGACCACCAGTTTTCTTAGAACCATAAGAGTCTTGGTTTTTCAAAAAATTTGAGACCGTTACGTGATCACATCCGATTTTTTTTTTACCAATTTTACGTAAAGACAGCCCTTGATCATGGCAAGCAATGATTTTACCTTTTTCTTCCTTCGATAAATATTTTCCGCGCGGCATTTTGTCAGAAAAAACTCTAAAAACTTCTTATTTTAACCATTAAACAGTTTTGGAGAAAAACTTTAACTCAAACTATTGACATCACGCATGTGCGGCTCGTGGTGATACAGTTATGAAAAATGCAAAAAACAGTTTTCTTGTCTTTTCTCTAATAAAGGATAACGGAACTTCTCGGCTTTTTACAGAATAGATTACGTTTTCATTACTCTTTCAGGTAAAAATAGTTACTTACTTACTTAGATGGCGCTACAGTCCGGGGTGGACCTGGGCCTCAACCAACAAACCTCTCCAGCCAGCACGGTTACGAGCCAGCTGCCTCCAGTTGCGCACGCCAAGTTGGTTGAGGTCCTCCTCCACTTGTTTGCGCCACCTACCGCGAGGTCGTCCTCTACTGCGCCGTCCGTCCGGGTTGGATTCGAAGACTTTCTTAGCGGGAAGGTTGGGCCCCATCCGCTCTAAATGACCCAGCCATCTTAGTCGCTGTATGTGAACTCTTCTGGCTAAGTCGATGTCCTTGTACAGGCCGTATAGTTCGGCATTGTACCTTCCCCTCCACTCACCGTCTATGCAGACGGGACCAAAGATCGCTCGAAGAACTTTTCTCTCGAAATAACCAAGGGCATCCTCATCCGGTTTTTTCAGAGCCCATGCCTCTGCGCCATACAGCAGGACTGGGATGATTAATGTCTTATAAAGAGTTACCTTAGTAGTTCGAGATAGGGCTTTGCTACTCAATTGCCGTTTTAGCCCATAGAAACAACGATTGGCAAGAGTAATTCTCCGTGTGATCTCTCCACTCATGTCATTTGCGGAGCTGACCATAGAGCCTAGGTAGACAAAATCCTTTACTACCTCAAAATTGTATCTGTCTATTGTGGCGTTCTGCCCAAGACGCCGATGTTGGGTGTCCTTTTTTGTAGACAGCATATATTTTGTTTTGCTTTCATTGACCGCTAGACCCATCTTTGCTGCCTCGATCTCAATACTCGTAAATGCCCCATTGACGGCCCGCTGAGTTCTTCCGATTATGTCAATGTCATCGGCATAAGCGAGTAGTTGTACAGACTTGAAGAAGATTGTACCTCCGGTGTTGGCTTGTGAGTTTCGTACAATTCTCTCAAGTATTATGTTAAAGAGATCGCATGATAGCGCGTCGCCTTGTCTAAGACCTTTACTGACATCGAACGGTTCGGTGATGTTCTTACCGACTTTGATGGAGCAGCGAGAGTTCTCCATCGTCATTCTGCGCAAACGGACGAGCTTGGCGGGGATGCCAAGACTAGACATGGCTCTGTATAACTCGTCTCTATACACGCTATCATAGGCAACTTTGAAATCGATGAAAAGGTGGTGCGTATCGATTTTATATTCATGGGTTTTTTCCAAGATCTGCCGTAGTGTGAATATTTGGTCAATGGTAGACTTTCCAGGCCTGAAACCGCACTGATAAGGACCTATCAGGTTGTTGACGATCGGTTTTAGGCGTTCACATAGTACGGCAGACAGGATCTTATATGCGATATTTAGGAGACTTATACCTCTGTAATTGGCGCAGTTCAGAGGGTCTCCTTTCTTCAGGATCGGGCAAACGATGCTGAGGTTCCATACAGCTGGAGGCATACTTTCGTCCGACCAGATTTTACAGATGAGCTGGTGCATGCTCCTTACCAACTCATCTCCTCCTGCATTGAAAAGTTCAGCGGCAAGGCCGTCGGCTCCAGCAGCTTTGTTGGATTTGAGTTTAGATATCGCTATCCTCACTTCATTATGATCGGGTTGACGGGAATTTTGACTGCCATCGTCACTGTTGAATGGCTCATTTTGCCTGACAGCGGAATATTGATCATCATCGCCGTTTAACAGTCTGCAGAAGTGCTCCTTCCATATCCTCAGCACCGACTGCGATTCTACTACTATGTTGCCATTTTCGTCCCTGCAGGCTTCTGTTCTGGCTTTGAAACCCTGGCATGTTCTTTTTACCCTTTGGTAAAATTTTCGACTTTATTGCAGGACTTTATTGCAGGAATAATGTAAAAATAGTTACTTGCAAAAAAAAAAGATTTTAATTTTAAAAAAATTCAAATACAGGGGTGGTGATATAGTTATGAAATGGAGTGTATGTATATAAGTACAAGCACGACGACATAGTAAACGTCGAACACATGATATTCCAATACCCACTATTAACCGACACAAATGAAATCTTATGGAGGGAACTTAAAAACAAAGATTTATAGTATGCAGGCATGAAGGTAATAACTAACATAATGCAAGAATTAATTGTACAAGAAGGATTGAGGAGAGAGCCTTACTGAGAAAATTTAGAAGATAGACAAAGAATACCTAATTGGTTTAGTGGGTGGAAATTTCACATTTTTACTAAGTACGGACTCAAGCAGAAGAAGAAAACGTATTTCATCTCACTGCCCATAGCAATTTTGTCCATTTAAAGGATATATATTGCAACGTTTATAGATACGAGCTATACAAGGCCATTTCCAATTTTGGCATCACTGCCAAGATCATCCGGCTGCACTGATTGATGATGGAGAACGAACTGCAAAAGATGAGGTCGATAATAACTTCATCGGAGCCTTCGATGCCAAAAAAGTGATTTAGGTGAGGTAAGGCGAGGCGTATCGTGCAATTTTTCCAATGAATGATGACTATTTGAACAGCGCGGATATTAAAAGAATAGTTGCAGTGTCTCTGAGCTAAAAAGGCAATTGAGTAGGAAATAATAGGCCTTGCTCAATGGTCCGATCCACAAGAAAGGGGACCCCCTCAACTGCGCCAATTATAGAGGCATCAGTCTCCTCAACATCGGATACAAGATCTTTTCTGCGATATTGTATGAATGAATGGAAAGTCCACCAGAAAAGTCAGGCCAGGAAAGTCCACCATCGATCAAATCTTCACACTTCGGCAGATCTAGGAGAAAACCCAAGAATTCCAAATCGATACTCACCACCTCTTTATCGATTTCAAGGCCGCCTATGACAGAATCTATAGAGAAGAGCTTTATAGAGCCATGTCGAGTTTTGACATCCCTGCCAAACTTGTCCGTCTGTGCAGGATGACGATGGAGAACGCTCGTTGCTCCATCAAGATCGGTAATGACCTCACCGAGATCTTTGATATCAAAAAGAGTTTTAGACAAGGTGACGCGCTGTCATGTGACTACTTTAATTTTGTACTTGAACGGGTTGTGCGGAACTCGCAAGCCAACACCGGACGCACAAGATATCACATGTCAGTACAACTGCTTGCATACGCCAACGATATAGACAATATCAGAAGAACTCAGCGAGCTGTCACCGGTGCGTTTGCAAGCATTGAGGCGGAAGCGGCCAAAATGGGTTTAGCGATAAACGAGGGCAAAACCAAGTATATGCTGTCAACAAGAAAGGAAAGCCAACACCGACGAATTGGACAAAACGTCACAGTGGGCAGCTACAACTTCGAGGTAGTAAGGGACTTTGTATACCTTGGCTCTGCTATAAATTCGACCAACAAGATCAGCGCAGAAATCAAGCGAAGAATAACTTTTGCCAATCGTTGTTTTTTTGGGCTTATAAGGTAATTCAACAGTAAAGCCCTTTCTCGAACAACTAAGGAGACTCTATATAAGACCTTGATCCAGTGCCGTAACTGGGCTTTTATGCGCCCGGTGCGAGCTTCTATGTTTGCGCCCTCGAAAAGTACACTGACTTTATGAGATTCGGATATCTAAGTTTTTGTTTAGTGACTTGTTAGAATTAAAAATATATTAGCCAGATAAGCTAACCTTTCCTAACTCATCGTCGAGCGCAAGTATGTCTTTATCAGTTTGAGTTTACTGAATGATCTTTCACAAGAAGCTACAGTCACTGGCATCGTTAAAAAAAATTTATGGCGACTAATACGTTTGGAAACATTTCCTTTAAGTCCAGTTCTACTATCCTCTTAAGAAGACTTATGCTTGATTGCCATTCGCATTTTTCAAATAATGAAGTCGCTTCAATTTGATTCTTCAAAGTTTCTATTTCGGCCCAAAATTTTGTGGCATTTACGTCTGTAGAATATTTAATACTCAAATCTGCAGCTGTTTGTTTTATCGTCAAAAAATTGAACATATCTTGAATATTATGAAGTTTTTCAAATCGCCATTTGAATTCAGAAGTTATTCTATCAATTACTTCATTTATCTGAATTTTGAATTTTTGCTCTTGGGAAATGTCTTAACCGACGTCTGAGCTTTCGCTTGCATCTTGTTTTTTTACTCGCTTTCGGCGCTTTTCAGGAAAATTATCCTCAATGTCACATTCTTCACAAACTTTTTTAGCTTTTTCGAAAACATTGTCCACAGTCTCCTGAACATTTTGGATCTGCCTTGTCAATCCCTTGATTACTTCGGAGGCTTTGTCGATAGTTATGGTTTTCGACTGTAAAGCAACATTTACTCTATCAACAGATTCTAGAACTTGATCCCAAATTTGCAGGGTACATATAAATTTAAAGTTTATAAGGTCCATTAAATTTTTAGCTGTAGCAGTTGTTTCCGTATTAAAATTGTTGGTAGTTAGAATCTTAAGCACTTGGCAAGTTTGTGGTATTTGCATGTTTAAAGCTTTGACGAGTCTAGCTCTCTAGGTCCATCTAGTGTCAGCGTGTTTTTTTTTAAAGAAATTTACAAGTGCTTCATTAAAGTTTCCCGACTGACCGTAGAACTCGAAAAAAACACAAATATTTTCTGGGTTATTCCGAAAAAAGTGATCATATCGGGTGTCACACTAGCAGCGTTTACACCAGATAAATTCAAAGAACGCGCTGCACAGGGCACGTAATCAGCATTTTCATTTATTTGTTTTATTTTGGCTTGCACTCCGCCATATTTTCCAGCCATATTACTTCCATTGTCGTAGCCTTGGCCACGGACATCTTGTATGTTCAATCCGTCCACTTCTAGTTTCTCTTAAGTTTCTTTCGACAATCTCTCGCCCGTCTTTTCATGAGGCTGGATGAAATCTATAAAACGTTCTTCGATTGTCACTTTTTGTTCGGATATTTTTACGAATCTCAATATTTATGACATCTGTTCTTGATGCGAAAAGCTGTAAAAATGATCATGATGATGACTATGAATGAACATGTACATATTATTTTGTCTAAGAAGTGGGATATTGAAAATTATGAAATATAAATACGTAAGCAGGAAAATGCAATAACATAAAAAATATTCTGATTTTTCAGTTTTGCCGTATGTCGTATGCGTGTAATTGAAGTTGGGAAAAAAAAGACAAACATTTACAATTTTTAACAGGTATCTTGTATCTATAAGAGGTTGCTGGGTGCATTGGTTGCATTGGGTGGAATAAAATTGTTAGAACATTTTTTTTCCTACAGTTAGGTACCTCGTGAACTTTTTGCTTAGTGATTGTGTAGTGTGTACCTACATAGATTCATGAGAGGTAGGAAAACACTTTTTTCTATGTAATTTCGGTTTCTCGACTGACGCTAAATGGACTGCATTTTAAATCAAAGTTCATATTCATGACACCTGCAACTTTTTGTAGGTAATATTTTTATTAGTAAACTTATCTTGTTTGGGTTTGTAATGTTGCGAGACTTACGAGTTTCACAGTTTAAAGGTCTTTCAACGCGCATTACCTAAAAGTTGGTCCTGGTCATTTTTGCGCCCTCCTGGCCTACGCCCTGTGCCTGGGCACCGCTGGCACCGCCCTAGTTACGGAACTGCCTTGATCATCCTAGTCCTGCTTTACGGCGCTGAAACATGGACTTTATTAAAAGAGGATGAAGATATCCTTGGTCGCTTAGAGAGAAAATTCTTCGTAAGATTTTCGGTCCCGTTTGCGTTGACGGGTTTTGGAGGAGAAGATTCAATCACGAACTATACGAGCTGTACAGCGACATCGACCTAGTCAAAAAACTGCGTATTGGACATCTGAGATGCCTAGGACATGTAGAGCGAATGGACACCAACGCTCCGGCCCGCAGAGTCTTCGAATCTAACCCCGAGGGACAACGCAGTAGAGGGAATCATCGCCGTAGGTGGCGCGCACAAGTTCAAGGGGACCTCGACCAACTTGGAGTGCGCAACTGGAGGCAATTAGGTAAAGACCGAGCTGAAAAGGGAGGCTTATTAATTGAGGCCCAGGGTCACCCCGAACTGTAGCGCCACCTAAGTAAGTAAGTAATGGTCCAAAGGCATTGGTATAGTAAATCCTGATATCCTTGGTTATTTTAAGGAAAAAATTGTTCGACTTTTATTTGGTTCCGTTCGCATAGATGATGAGTTAAGGTTATGGTACTTCGACGAAATGCGTACAAACACTAAAGTAGTCAGAGGAGTGAGTTATATGGCTGATGCATCTAGATAGGAGGGGGGCACTAACGCTCCAGCCCCCGGAGTCTTCGAAACAACTATTGAGGAACGGTGCAGATGAAGAAGCCTTCAATTAAGGAGTCGCATGACAGTGGAGGCAGCTGGAAAGCAACCAATCTGGCTATGGGACTTGTTTGTTGAAAATCAGATCCACTTGAGAAACATCTGAAAAAAAAAATATTTTCTCAAGAAACCAACGAATATCAGTACGAAACTCGCCACTACTTCATCAGCTTTAAAGCCGCATATGATAGCTTAAGCTTAAGCTCTTCAATTCGACGGCCAAATTCGAGATTCCATCGAAACTGATTCAGTTATGTCTTGTAACGCTGTACGCTACGTGGTGTTCTGTATATTTTGCAAACGTATAAACCCTAGAAAACCGTCGCTACTCCGTTTAGACAAAACAACTGTGTTCAAAACTCTCGACTCGTTGGGACAATCGTTGATGCACGATAAGGAAGAAAGCCGATAAAATATTGATCTCTTTCGAGAGATATTAGTTCCCGGGATCTAGATATGGGTGAGGTCCAAAAAGCTAAGACACGTCTACTACATTGACTCGGACATATCTAGCGAATGGATAACAAAGCTCCGGCAAAGAGCATCTTCGAATTGCAGCCCATACGCTCGAGATGATGAAAAAAACCGAACCGCTGGAGTAAAGACAAAACAATCGTAGATACAAGAAAGCTCGGTCTGCGCTACTAGAACCAGCGTGTCCGGGATTAACGAGGATGGGAGGTTGCAGTGCAAACTTTGAGACTGTATATGGTATAACATTTATTTTGAACGAAAATTCTGATTAAAAAAATCCCAATAAATGTTTGAAGGCTTTTCTATGGTTGGGTTACCGTGTCCCGTTATGTTTCCAAAAAAATATACCGTCTAGCGAGAGTTTTGTACCAACGTGTCATAAAATTTCATCAGTTGCGCATCACATTTTGCCACATAGAGTCAATTTTGCTGTGTTTTTTGCTGATTATTTGATATTTATATAATACTAGCTGGCCCGTGCTCGCCTTGCTTCGCATGAATGGCACATTTAAATTGCACTCAAATATACACTCAAATACACCCAGTTCTGATTTTACACGAACTTTTTTTACACGAATTTGCTTTTACACGAATCACAAAAAGAATTTAATTCACTTTTTACACGATCTCTTTTTTTTTAAATAACACGAATGTAACGGCAAACAATTCTAAATTCGGGGTTTCCGCTAATTTACATATGTAAGCTCAATAAGGAATTGGTTTTGTTTGCATTTGGAGTTAAGTTTTGCCGTGAAAAGTACATATGTATCTCTATTTGGTGTTTATTTGTGGAAGTGTAATTTGTTAATTTTAGTGAAAAATTATTACATATAGAGTGTGCTCTTGAGACTCCTGATTCGAAATAAGCGATTATGCTGAAGATGAACCCGTTCTAAATGCACGTGTAATAAAAGAGGGTCTTGACTTGGCCAATAAACTGGGCACTCATTTTACAACACACGATATTAATAATAGTCTAAGAGCTGGTGAACGTTTTTGAAACGTCATTTTAGCACAGGAAATAAATATATTTTTTTGTTAAACTTGAGCTAATGATCACAAATATCAACGTCTGGCAGCTGTCTGTTGGTGCGTTTGGGGGGGGCTGGGCCCCAAAGACGTCAAAGAAAGGGATGTGGTCACGTCATTTCAGCAAAGCTGAATTTTTGCATATGAGTAGTTTACTTGTTTATAGAACATATTTTACCACTGCCAGACATTTTGGCCGGGTCTAACATCCTGCCAGACGCAAGCGAAGTTTGAATGTCGCTACTAAAGCCATGTGCGACAAATGTATCTAATAGCCGATTTTCATCGAAACTATTGAAGCATTTGAACTTACTAAGTGTGTCTTATAGGAAATTAAATTCTAAATAAAATAGTATATACACACAATTTTCATATATCCAGTAGAACAGAAGATATTTTAAAAAGTGTCAGTAGCCGCTAATCAAATTCAAGCAACTGAAAAAGCCAAGATTCAATGGCCTTTTTATTCATCTAGGCAGCTTCCACATCATGATGGCTTATTTCAAAGCCATCGGAAAGTTTATAGCTGATTCTGGATTGGCTTATGTAATGGTGGATAGTGGACTTTTAGCAAATGGTTGGATTTATAGCTGTAAAACATTTTAACACATGCAAGAGACTGCATCCTTTAATGACTTTGGGCTTTCAGATCCTACGTTTTGAAAGTTTTATGAAGAAAGAACAAATAGAAATTGGCGATGATATAATCAGTTATCTTAATGACTTTCAATCTACACAGACATCAAGTCCCACTATTGACCATCCTTACCTTATACAATTGTTTAGAAAATATAATGCATATCAAGAAGCAACGATTAATGGACAATTTGGCAAAACACCGCAGTTCTACATGATTTATGTAGATGATGTTAATTATTATTTAACTTTGACACGAAGCATTCGTACTGCAGATTTCGAATTATTTAAACACATATTGCCCAAAATCGCACGCACGGTGGTTGGTCAAGTACCACGATAATTTATTAAAAATCGACGAACCTCACCCAGGACTAAGAGAACTTTTTGAGAACAGGTCCTTCGTTGTGAAAAGAAGCGAAAAAGCATTCTCTAGACAGCCAATAGATTTGACGTTGAAACAGACAATAAATGCAGATGCTGCAAAAAGATTGACAGGAGTTATACATTTCACCAATTCGATATCTGCTCGTCAACGCTGGTCTAAAAGTCACAGCATAAGATCAACGATAATATCGCAGGTATTTGAGGAATGTGGATTGCATAAGGCTCAAGATATTACAGCAGACTTGGAAAGAAGTAAAATGGAAAAAAGTTGCGTGCAGCTTCAGAATTTTATGCATTACATTAAGCAAAATATAAATCCTTTTGCACCAGAACTGAGTAACGATTTCTTATATAACATTGCAACAGGACGAGCAGCACCAAACCCTATAGCAATACCCTGGAACAATTTATAGGTATTGCAAAAGTTTTATCGTATCCTTTGATGCCTGTTCCTTTATCAATGTGCCATTTAGATGGAACAGTTTGTAAAACCGATAAATCTGTTCTCATGAAACTGTTGGAGGCAAAAGTTGATAGTCAGGCAGTACGCAATATTGATATTGTAATTATCGATGGCTTTTTCATGCTGCATCTCTTAAAAAAGTTCCAAAAACATACGGCAACATCTCAAAAAAAATATTGCAAGTGGCTACTAGGAATTCTGCATCCAGAATCGATGTCATTTTGATTATTATTTTTCACCATCTATCGAAGACAGTGAACATCTTCTGAGAGATAGCTTGGACAACCTCAACAAATTATGACTTTTGTTACTGTTTTAAAACTGACAATGGAAAAGTGAAAAAAACTGTGGAAGACAATTTATCTTATGAAAAACATGAAGAAGCTGACACCAAAATTGTCTACCATGTTTGCAACATCGATTAAGATGCAAATGTTTTAATAAAATGTTCAGATACAGACGTTATTGTGATTATGTTAGGTAACATGGAACATTTAAATAGCTCTCTGAACATTTGGAAGGAGGTTGGCGTTAGAAATTCACGACGATTTGTAGATTTATCCAAATTGTTTAATGCTCTAGGAGAGTCTTTGTGTAATTCTTTACACATAATACACACGTAATATCGTTGCTACATTTTACAGAAAACGAAAACGAAGACCTTTTATACAATTGAATGAATTCCACAAATATCAAAAACCATTTACTGATCTTGCTTGGTACTTTGGATGTACATGTATAAGGCTCAAGGGAACAAGTTTTTGAAGTCTTAGAGGAGTTTGTATGTCGTTTGTATAATATCCGTAATATAAATTACGTCAATAAATCCAGATATGAGATATTTAAAAAAACATGTAATGTAATGAACATGAATGACGATTTCCATAAAAAATTTAAAAATGTTGACGCTGGAAATTTGCCACCGTGTAAATCAGAGCTGCGTCAACATTTCTTACGGGCTCATTATATTTCAAATATTTGGAGAAATGCACATTTAAAAAATTCAACTAATTTATGCCCAATTGAAATTGGATGATTGGAATCTAATGGTATATATGAGTTTCTTTGATTCGACGGTGATCATTACCTGCTTTAGTGAAAGACGTTGTAATCCAACCTCCTGATATTTATGATGAAAACGAGAGTTCAGGTGCATACATTATGAATATTATAAAGCATTATTTTTATTGCAATACTATTGCATATTGATTATTCCATGCAAACTAAAAAAAATTGTTAAATTCTTTAATTTATGTGATGATGGATCTGAACCTGACGACGAAGAAGACGATGATATACAAGATTAAAATACCGTAATACAGGAAATTATATTCTTCCAAATCATTTATATAACCCAATAAAAAAACCGAAAATTATTGAAAGCATAATTGTTTTGTTTTTCCCAGGTAGAACAGCCGAAGGGAGAAGACATATGATGATATCTTAATACGAAACGAATGGTTTCGTATCGCGGCTGCTGACACTTTTTAAAATATCTTCTGTTCTACTGGATATATGAAAATTTTGTGTATATACTATTTTATTTAGAATTTAATTTCCTATATGACACACTTAGTAAGTTTTCAAATGCTTCAATAGTTTCGATGAAAATCGGCTATTAGATACATTTGTCGCACATGGCTTTAGTGGCGACATTCAAACTTCGCTTGCGTCTGGCAGGATGTTAGACCCGGCCAAAATGTCTGGCAGTGGTAAAATATGTTATATAAACAAGTAAACTACTCATATGCAAAAATTCAGCTTTGCTGAAATGACGTGACCGCATCCCTTTTTTTGACGTCTTTGGGGCCCAGCCCCCCCCAAACGCACCAACAGACAGCTGCCAGACGTTGATATTTGTGATCATTAGCTCAAGTTTAACAAAAAAATATATTTATTTCCTGTGCTAAAATGACGTTTCAAAAACGTTCACCAGCTCTCCGACTATAAGGAGCGAGCTGAAAGGTTTCAACGTGATCTAATGTTATTATTGGTCCCTTACAGAGAATTATATAAGGGATTAGTCAAAACAGGAACACAGCGATTGATAACCGAATTTGTTCATAAAACCACTGAAGCTGGTGTTGCGACTGCTAATTCTAGCGCCGAGATTGAACAAATGGACCAAGAAGACAATGAACATGATATTTTTGGGTTTAGCAATGCTCTTGCACTTCTGCTGTCAGACGGCGACAACGAATAAAACGTTCTTATAATAATTATTTTGCTGTTTGTACCTTGGAATTATTACCCTTTTTTTGCTTTCAACAATAATTCAGTTCATTATAGCATCCTGTACAATTTTATGAGATAATAAGGATAAGTAAGATAAAATTGCAAGGAATATTCATTGGGTTATTGTATTACTTGTGCTAGTCTGGACCCAATCTTTTGTTTTCCCATATATGCACATACAAACTCCAGATTTTTTTTACACAATTTTTTTTTTTACACGAATTCTGCATGAACGTATCTATCGTGTAAAAACAGAATTAGGTGTACACGATTACATGAATACGACTCACGTCTCTGCACTTCTACATCTGCGCTGACTACTCGTAGGTATATAGTGTGTATACACAAATAAATGTACATATTGTAGAACCAAAAGAAAACAAATGCACACTGACAAAACGATTACGCTTGAGCAGACACAAATTCATTCGACTCAAGCTCAAGAACGTATGTACAGAAAAAAGAGAAATAATTCGCCCTTGCTCTCTTAAAAAATGACGAATAGGCCTGGAAGGAAAACTAAAAGAAGAAAACATCATTGAGATTGATTTGGAAATCCTGGACAATTAAGAAATTAAAAAAAAAATGAATTTTGCAAGGATACTATTAATATTGCCCAGCTTTAAGAGCACGTAGAAATATAATTTTGGACTTAAAAGATTCTTATTTTAGAGCTCTAAAACTGAACTCAGTTCTATTGAAATAGAAGAAGGAAAAGTTTACGTTTTTTTAGTTCAAAGTCTAATTATTGAATTTCTTGGTCTTTAAAAATCAAAATCAAATATTTTTGTACGCACGACCCTGCTCCCTCAAAAAACCTAATCAACAAAAAAAAAAATATTATCAAAATCCGTTCAGTCGTTTGGTCTGTAGGTCCTTGCAAAGAAATATTCACTTTCTTTTATGTTATGTTTTCATGTTTTTCATGTTTTATTTATTCACATTTTTTTAAGACTTTATAATTGATAACCTGCGAAGCCATATGGCTTATCTGCAGGAGATTATTCGTTAGATTTTACTTTTTAATATAAATTCAATCATCAAAGTGAATTTTGTTGTGCTTTAAAAATGATTTGGAATTTATGAAAATGATTAATATTTAATTCAAGTTACGAATTCACTTTTCAATTTTTTAAATGTACTAAAAGATTATGATGTTATTTCTACTAAAAATCATTTTAATTTTCTCTTTCTGACATTGACCTGGTTTATACTTTTCAGATGTTATGGTAGGCTGTTGAATATTGTGGGCACGGTGTACATCAGTCTTCTTTTGCCGTACTCATTTATAATGGAAGGAAGTAAATACATTCCCTCCGCTCGTCGTCTGGTATCAAACTGGTGACTGATTTGTGTTCAGAAGTTCGGGTCATCATAGTATTCGAGCGCCGCTGTTATTTCAAATATCTGTCTCACTTTTAGAACTCTTACATTACTGCTTATGGTGCATCTTCTTGATAGTATTATTAGGGATTTAGGCGCGAAAAAGAAATACTATTTTGTGTAAATTTAAAATAAATTGAGACCGAAGCGGTTAGTTTTTTTTGTTTTTTATTGCTCTGGGACTTATAGTCCCAATAACGATTTTTGATGCGACAATAATATCCCAATATTCATTTACATCAATTTATATTACATATTATATCATATTATCATGCCTGTAAAAAAAAGTCGGAGAAAATGAGATTTTGGATCACTTGCTGGATGATGAGAGCGGCGATGATGGTACTGATTTCAGTGCATCGGAATCTAACTATGATCCGTCGGATGAAGAAGATGATGTTTCGATTGAACAAACCGAAGATGCAGTAAATTCCGGGATCATTGATGAATCTTCTACTGAATCGGAAAGGAATGACGATGTTGGTCAAGCTATTGGCCACGAGGTATCTGTATTGGAGAATGTGGCAGAAGATGGTGGGCAGGTAGTTATTGTGCGTGGACCAATTTTGGTAAAATTGTCATTTTTGAAGATAAGTTCAAAATGCCTTCGGATATAAAGTGCTTCGTCATCTCCCTCTCGGATCTTCGGAGTTCGATGTTTTTCAAAAATTGTTTCCGAAAAGTTTATGCATTCGTATTGCAGAGTGCACAAACCAAAGAATTCAAAAAATGAATAAAGAAAAATCAATTAAACGGGCCCTTACCGATGGGTACGAAACTTTTTTGGTCTTAGGAGTGTCTTTAGTGATCCCGTTTACCATTTTTTGCTGATTATTGAAATAAAAGAATATCTATGGGCAATGAGATGATAAAAAAGAGCATTTCTCGTGATCGTTTTTCTCTATTGATGTCTAAAATATATTTTAATGATTGCAACTGCTACTGCACAAAAAGGTTTTTTTTTTTTGAGGTAGAAGGGTAGGAAGGCAGCGAGTGACCTCTGGAGCACTGCGACCTGAAAAGATCCTTTGTGCTATCCCCTGGTTGATTGATTTTGAATTTGTCAGCTAGCTGAAATCAAGTTCATCAATGAAGCTAAGAATAGTTCGAGCTGAAGAAAAGGTGACGTCCGAAGGTGATGTTTTATTTATTAAAGTGTTTTAGCCTAAGTTTGGATATGGCCGGGCAATCACAGAGTATGTGATGGGTTGTTTCGGTGTCTTCAAGACAGAGACGGCACGTTTCCGATTGAACACGGCCCATTTTCTTGACATGGTAGTTGAGAGAGCAATGTCCAGTTAGGAAGTCAGTAAGGATCTTAGTATTCTGTTTGCTCATTGATAAAATGTCTCTAGTTCTATTTTTTGAGAAGTTAATAAATTTCTTGGGATGCCTTAGGCCGGGTTGAGCATTCCAGTGAGAGAGCATTTGTTCGCGTTCCCAGCGGAGTAGCTCTATTTTAATCTGGCTGGTGGGTAAACCGCAGAAGGGTTCAGGTCCAATGTAAGGAGATTGGGCACCTAGTCTGGCAAGCTTATCAGCCGCTTCATTACAAGGGATACCTTTGTGACCGGGCACCCATATTAATGTGATATTATTGTGTGCAGCAAGCTGCAAAAGAGTCTGGAGACAATTCCAAACCAGCTTAGACTTATAGTCAAAGAACGTGAGAGCCTTGAGAGCTGCTTGGCTATCTGACATTATATTAATATGATAGATAGATAGATCTTTATTTCGCATATAAATATGTACAAAGGTGTTACCACACATTTTACATTAGTACAGAGATATGATATTGTATATACCTTTCTGCTGAAACATTATTTTATTTCTATATAACTGAGGAATACATTAGGAAACATAAATTAAAATTTGGAGGAAAATGCGACGAAAACCTCCATTGAGCAATATTAATATGTGATCTTCGGAGGTTTCGTCTAATGCATTCTCTGGCGCAGAGCTCAATGGCATAGACCTCTGCTTGGAAGGTAGTAGTGGATTGACCTAGTGGTGTAAAGAGTTTGTAGTTGGGGCCAAAGATACCAGCTCCAACCCCACTTGACATTTTTGAACCATCAGTGTACCAATTGATTTGAGGATATTCCCGATAGCTGCGGTCAGGTATGTTTACTGTGAAGGGGTGATTAAGGTGGATTCTTTTGGGCATGAAGTCTGAGATGCATACTTCTGGACAAGTAAGTAGCGGAATTTTCTCAAGGATCTTCATGTGGCCAACTAATTCGGAATTTGTATTGTTGCATAAAAGGTTCGCTTTAGAGCACTGGCAGCCGCAGTCTTCATAATATTTATGTGTAGGGGTGGAAGATTTAAGAGAACTTCCAGCGCAGCTGTTAGGCAGGTGCGCATTGGGCCCATAATACCTACACATGCTAGTCTCTGCACCTTCTGGAGGTCGAAGTGGGTAACGGTTTGATTAACTTTATCCCACCATACTAGCGAAGCATAAGTTATTATCGGAACGATGATTGTGGTGTAGGTCCACTGGATCATTTTTGGATTTAATCCCCATTTTTCGCCCAAAAACCTAGAGCAGGCCCAGAAGGCTTTAGTCGTCTTCGCAGTGGTTCTGTTTATATGAGGTTTCCCATTTAATTTGTGGTCTAGAGTAATCCCAAGATATTTTGTTTCTTTTGAGAACTCAATTTGAGTATTGTTGAGTGATAGTGCTTGAAGGCTTAAGTTTTTCCTCCTGGTGAAAGGAATGATTACGGTTTTTGCAGGGTTAACCGTTAGACCTTCTGACTGGCACAAGTTATTTACTTTATTACATTTGTTGCATTTGTTCAGAAATGCTGGATTCATCCTCGCCCTTAGCTATAATGACTACGTCGTCAGCGTAGCCTTGGTTGAGAAATCCATAACTATTGAGGTCATTTATGATACTGTCCACTACAATGGACCATAAAAGAGGAGATAGGACACCCCCTTGGGGACAACCCTTAGTAGTTCTAACGGAGATTGAGATTTGTACAAGCTTGGCAGTGAGAAGTCTGCTCTGAGCATGGAGCATATCCATTTGCTAGTTTGAGGGTCAATGCCTTTGACATCAGCAGCAGACTTAATTGATTGAAACGATGTATTATCGAAGGCGACAGAGATGTCCAGGAAGGAGCATAAGGCTATTTCCTTCTTTGACAAAGTTTCTTCAATAGTACTGACTAGATGGTGAAGGGCTATGACCGTAGATTTAACAGATTGATATGCAAATTGAAGATTATTTAGGGGGTGTTCTATAAGGGCGGAATTTCTTATGTGAAGATCAAAGATTTTTTCCATTGCCTTAAGAAACACAGAGGTGAGACTCATGATGAATGATGATGATGAAACTGGAGTTCACCGCTAGAAGACACACTAACGTAGTGCCATTCATCCCATGGGCACGGTAGTTATATACCTGGGATTACGGGTTTTATCAAGTTTTCCTCTTTAGATCCGCCATATTCAGTATAAAACAGGGACACCTCGAGTAGGATGTGGGTCTTCACCACGTATGGACGGTCTTAGGGAAAGGCTGCTAAGCAGCTCAATTCCTCTGGTTCCTTTGCCTGGAACCTTGCCCCCAAATAAAGATTACTACATATCAGAAGTTGTGTCATGTATGAACAAATTCCCAGCAGGACGAAGTAGTGCCCAATCCATAGATGAATGTATGGCAATATTCAAGGATCGCTCGAGCTTGAAGCAGTACATGCCGATGAAACCAATCAAACGAGGCATTAAATTGTGGTTGCGTTCTGATGGTAAAACAGCTTACACGTATGATTTGAGTGTATAGATACACTGGTAAAAGTTTAACTGGCACTTTTGGCGAACGAATTGTTCGCAATTTAACTTCATCTATTCGTGAACAAAATGTTCTTCTGGCATCCGATAGATTTTTCACGTCAATGACTTTGCTGAAGACCATAGCATATCCGATACATACATGAGAACTCGCAAGGAATGTCCTGTGCTTAATGGCCCTCTACATCGCACACAAAGCCATTTTCAAATAAATCCCCATGGAATAATGGCTGCACGTTGGATGGATTCAAAAGAGGTCCTTCTTGGTTCAAACTGTCATAGTGCAACCATTACTAAAGTTCAGAGAAAGCAGAAATATGGCTCAAAGTTAGAAGTTGATTGCCCTTTGGCTATTGCGGACTATAAACGTATCATGGGGGGCGTGAATTTGGTAGATCGGAAGATGGCCCTATATGATTTTAATCGAAAGTCACAAAAGTGGTGGAAAAAAGTTTTTTTTTCAAAATCTTAACGCGTGGATTACACACGCACAACGTCAATGTCGTAAGATCTCTCTCATTCAATTTATTGTTCCTTTGGCCGAAACAATGATAGCTGAAGGAATAAAATACAAGAAACTTACAACTCGTCAATTTGGTGGAAGACCAGCAAAGCGATCACGTACAGAGTGTTTGAATATCGGTGATCATTTACCAATAATTGAACAGTCTTCTCGTCGTCGATGCGTGCATTACACTTCCCCCCCAAAAAAAAGAAACTCGGACCAAGTTCGTGTGCTCTGGATGCAATAATGCCTTATGCTACAAATGCTTTGCTCCTTTTTACAAATAAATTAAGTTTTAAAGTTTAAAATAAATAAACCCTTTATTTATACGTATTTGCTTCAAAAATCTTGTTTTATTTTTTTTGGCGTAAAAATTCACACACATACGTCTCACCTTAAAGCATTATTGGGATTATATGTCCCAGGATAACGAAAAGGACGACGTACACCAAACCTTTTATTTCTAATTATACTTTCATAATTTGCATAAGAGTTGATATGAATACAGCTGGTTCATAAATAAAAACTCAGGGGCGAAAGGATTAAGAAAGTAATACGAGTATGTGGCTTTGACTTACATATAAGCAAAAATGAGCATTGTACACATGTATTTCGAAAACAATTACAAATTAGCTAATAATGTTTGAATTTTGAATCGCCGACAATCTTGATACTCAATTCTCAAAGCAAGTTTGGTGATCCTTGTTTTTCTTTTTTTTTTCTTTTTTTTTTATGGTTGCGCCAAAGGGCGTGTAATCTTCTAAAGATACCAGTAGCCCGAGCTGCTGGCATGCACGATTCGCAAACCTGAATACTCGATGCCAGGAATACGCCTACGTACTAAACCACACCTTGCACACTTCAACCACTCTCCCCACGGGACTACCGTTAGGTATTACTTCGCGGGGCTGGTTAGCTATTTATGCTCTTCATTCGCTTTCTTCCGCTCCTTGTTCCAAAAGTGTTGCCGGTTGGACTTGGTTGCTCTTTCTGACTCTTTCCAGCCGCCTAAGTTCCTGCACGATTATCGCTGCAACTTGTTTCACCGCGCCCCATATTGCATTCGATGCTATCATATGGTGCACAATGTTTTCGGGGGTTGGTATTTCTCCAATTTTTTCCTCCAGTTCTCTGTGCTCTATATGAAAACGTGGGTACTGAAAAAATACGTGCTGAGCGTCTTCTGAGGCCTCTCCGCAATTTGGACAGTTGGGAAATTCATCGAGCCCGAACCTGTTGAGATACGCTCGGAAGCAGCCATGTCCGGTTAGGAACTGGCTAAGATAGAAATCTACCTCTCCGTGTTTCCGGTCCATCCATTTTTGGATATCCGGTATAAGTCGATGGGTCCATCTTCCCTTTGAGGACTGGTTCCATCGCTCCTGCCATGCTCTAATGCTTCGCTGTCTTTCTTCCAGCTTGATATTTTTGACTGACGCTTGAGGTTCCTGAATTTTGGCGTCGTAGGTCCTTTGTAGCTCGATAGCCAAGATATCCGCTGGTAGCATTCCCGCGATGACACATACTGCCTCGTCTGACACCGTACGGAAAGCACAGCATACTCTCAGCGCACATAGTCTGTTGACAGAGTTTATCCTTCTTGCGTAGGTCTTTGTCATCATAGCTTTGGCCCATATGGGTGCCGCATACATAAGGATGGACTGCACCACCCTGGATAGAATAAGTCTCCTTTGTTGCCTAGGTCCTCCTATATTTATCATTATTCTTGATAAGGCACCGCTCACCCGAGCCGCTTTGTCACACGTTCCCTCAAGGTGCTCCTTGTAAGTCAGCCTCACGTCGATCATCACACCTAGGTATTTGATAACCGATTTTGATGTCGTATTATGATCTCCTACTCTGATGGTGATTTCCTCTCTTTTCTTGCGGCTACTTACCAATACTGCCTCTGTTTTATGTTCGGCGAGCTCTAACCCGACTGCTGCCATCCACCGTTTGACTTTTCGGATACATTCATTTGCAATATCCTCTATTTCCTCTAGATGTTTTGCAACCACTACAATTGCAAAATCATCGGCGAAGCCTATGATTTTTGCCTCATTTGGGATTCCAAGCCTAAGAACCCCATCATACATAATGTTCCAAAGGATAGGGCCTAATACCGATCCTTGTGGAACTCCGCCAGATATGTGGTACTGCTTTACTCCATCGTCGGTATCGAAGAGTAGAAACCGTTTCTCGAAGTAGCTCAGTATTATTTTAATTAAGAACCATGGTACCATCATTGACCTAAGCGATTGCACTATGAGTCCCCAATTCGCAGAATTGAACGCGTTTTTGACGTACAATGTTATTACGGCACCGTATTTCTTTGCACCGCCTCTCCATCTCCTGCCCTGAATAGCTTCTTCCAAGGTTGTAGTTAGCCTTCTTATTGCGTCAAGTTTGGTGATCCTAAATTTATGGTAGGTAGGTAGGTAGGTGTGGTGGTTCTTCTAAGAAAAGAGAAGAACCCAATAAACACTAGGTGCCGTTTTGATACCACAAAACTCATGTACATAGAGTTAAGAGGTGTGTTGGGGTGGAGTCCCTAGATCCAGCCTATGGGGTTTAAAAAGCTTATTAAAACCTTACGGTTTCTCCCTGAGACTTCCTCAAGGGAATCGAAAAAGGATTTTCCTTAAGCTCGTTGTCTGCCCCTAGCTAGTGCCGGACAGGCGGTAAATGTTTATTTCTCAGTAGCGACGTTGCAACTGCAACAGTGTGTGTTGTGTGGGATGCCTAGTTTGACTGTATGGTCTCCTACAGGCCAGTGACCCGTGGTGGTTGCTGTTATTCTGGCGATGTCCCTACGCGTTCTGTTTAAGAAGCCGGTTGTTTTTGATTTGTTGTATTTTGGCCACATATTTCTAGATATGACACAGTTTGTTAGCCTAGTCCATCTGAGGTTGGCTTGGGCAAGGGATTTTGAGGATATTTCTGCTTTGACTGCTCTAAGCGGAATCTGAACTAATGCCGCAAGAGAGCTGTGGAGGGATAAGCCTTGTCTAGCCAGTACATCCGCAAGTTCGTTTCCATAAACGTTACTATGCCCTGGAACCCAAATCAGGGTTACTTTGAGATTTCTATCTAGCGAAGGTAGCTCATTTTGACATTCAAGCACCAGCTTGGAGGATATAGTAACTGATGCAAAGGCTTTGATGGCTGCTTGGCTATCGATAAAAATGGCGATATT
The DNA here is from genome assembly GCA_945910035.1 of Brachypalpus laphriformis. Classification (NCBI taxonomy): domain Eukaryota; kingdom Metazoa; phylum Arthropoda; class Insecta; order Diptera; family Syrphidae; genus Brachypalpus; species Brachypalpus laphriformis. The sequence goes on along the minus strand of OX246754.1, from coordinate 192,474,882 downwards.
TTGCTTTGGCGTTATATTGGTGTGTGTTCTGATATGACGACAAGCTTTCCGGACAGCGAGTAATGCTGCCTCGAACACACTGGCAAAATCTCGAAGCCTATAGGATTTAGAGGAAGCCTGAATTTATGAGTCTTACAGCGTCGACTGACTCCCTATGCCTACCTCTATGTCACGCTAAACAAACAAACATCCTAAACAAATATAATAAGTTCTATGAATATCATCAAATTGCAACGCATTTGCTCATTATAAGCAAAAATTGTCCTTCGACACAAGTATGTATAAAACTCGCTACGTAGTATATTAACCACTAGAGTAGTGACTAAATTAGTAGATACTAAACTTATATTTTTATTTTTATTTTTTTGAAGAGAAACATGGATTTCGCTTTAGCTGGAGCCATTTCATCAGATTATTTTGCTGTCATTGCTGTCTCCATCACTGTCTTCTTGTTGTCCTGGTACTTGGCTGCTATTTACTAGTAATTTCATTTGCATAATATGTAAATCCCCTTAGTCTATTTAATGACACTGCATACCATCCAACAATGTGCGACGAAAAATGTTCGCAAGGTCATTAATTTATCTCATGCAAATTTCATTAGATATGAACATGCGTATGTATCATAGTTTTATCCCACCAAGGTTTAACGTGAAAATGGTTGGGTTAGTTAAGGCAGAAATACGCAGTACAGATTGCACGACGCAAGCTGTTTTTACAGCTTTCATCCAATCGATACACGAATAAGTTAATCATTCTCAGATAATTCCGCCTAGGCAACGAAGGGTGAGTTTAGCTACTATCAACTTTTCTAAGAAAATTTGTTAAAGTTGATGCTTTCATTACATATAACTTTCCTAAGATAGAATACTTCAAATGAGCTTCCCATGTTGAATGTTGTCTTGTCCTGGAAATCTACGCTCCCACGATTCTCTGGAGATGATGGCCTCAAATTGACTGATTCATATTATTAAAAAACCTACTCGACTTGACCTACAACTCGGCAGTTCAAAACTAACTGATCAGATTCTTGTGAGTATTTATACTCAGCTAAAATGTTCGAGCATCATAGATTGCAATATATTAGACTACTACGCTACTTTTTATGGGATATTCGTGAAAACTATGATAGAAGTAAAGGAGGACAGCACGGTAAGAATTCGGGCGCAGTATGCAAATGAAATTATTGAAACTACAGACTGGGAATCATTGCTTCGGGAGCAGAATAAAAACAGCAATTTTGTTGGGATAATACCTTTATATTTATAATTATTGTCCTTGGAACCAAGGATGCCCTTGGTTATTTTGAGACAAAAGTTTAGCTCAACTTAGCCAGAAGAGTACATATAGCGACTAAGATGGCTGGCTCATTTAGAGCGGATGAAACCCAACATTCCCGCCAAGAAAGTATTCGAATCCACCGTGGATGGACAGCGCAGTAGAGAACGACCTTGTAAAGACGCTCCTCGACTCGGGAAGCGAAGGTCCTTACAATGGCAGATTCATCCAATTGGAAAATGAATTCATGCGTTATAAACTGGACATTTCGGGGGTAAGTGAAGTAAGATGGTTAGAAGCGGGCGAGTACCAGTCCTCAACGCGTAACACTGTACTATTCTATTCTGGAAGACCATCCGAAAGTCCGCGGGAATATGGAGTCGGACTACTGCAAGCAACAACAGCACGCAAGGACTTAATTTCCTGGCAGCCTCATGGTGATAGGATTTTGACGACCAGATTCCGGACTAGAGTACGACGCGTCACCATCATACTGTGTTACGCCCCAACGAATGGTTCATCTGAGGACGAAAAGGAGAGCTTCTACAATCTCTTAAGTGCCATCTTCAACACAACACCAAATGGAGACATTGTCATAGTGATGGGGGATTTAAATGCCAAGGCAGGCAACGACAACGAAGAGCTCAAACATGTTATCGGGAAGCATGGACTAGGCAACCGCAATGACAACGGCAAAAGGTTTGTGGATTTCTGCAATGCCAACCGCCTTGTGATAGGTGGCACCATGTTTGAGCACAAGACCTGCCACAAAGTCAGCTGGGTTTTCAACGACAGGCAAGCAACCTCCAACCAAATTGACCATTGAAGACATAGGGCGTGGCTTTCCGAGGATACCTGGAGACGGATTGACGACCGAAAACAGCTGAAAGCTCACGTTGTAGCAACCCCAGCAGCAGGGAGAAGCGAGTTAGAGTCCCTATATCGCAAGAAGATTAGAAAGGTTCAGGGTAGCGTGCGACGTGGCAAGCGCAATTACATCAACGCGCTAGCTACAGAAGCAGAAGAAGCTGCACGGAGGTGCGACAGCAGGACTGTCTACAGAATCACGAAAGAGCTGACAGGTGGTCGCAGCTCTAGCCAACACCCAGTGAAAAGCCTAGGCGGCATCTTGCTCATTTCGGATGAGGACCAGCTCAAGAGATGAAAAGAGCATTTTCCTATGGTTTTGAACTGTGTATTCGCTAGCGGTATGCTCCCAAATCAGACTGAGATGCCCGAAGTGAGAAGTTCCCGTGCACGCACTACGACTCCCAGTAATGGTGAGATCATTACCGCGATCAAGGCACTCAAAACCAACAAGGCGGTAGGACTTGACGGTATTACAGCGGAGCTCTTACGAGCAGCGCCCACAATATCGGCTGAGCTTCTGCTTCCACTTATAGAGAGAGCTTGGTAAGCTGATAGCTTTCCTAATGAGTGGAAAAAGGGAATGATCGTCAAGCTTCCTAAGAAAGGAAATTTAATGGAGCGCGGAAACTGGAGGGGTATCTTCGTGCTGCCTGCTGTAGCTAAGATAATAGCTAAAATCATCCTGGAGCGAATCAAACAACATCTCGAAGACACACTAGATGCCGAATAAATAGGTTTTCGCTGTGGATCCTCCTGTGCTGACCACATCAACACCCTGCGGATTATCATCGAACAGTGTGTTGAATATCGATCTCCACTGCTCCTGTTGTTCATCGACTTTGAGAAGGCGTTCGATAGTGTCAACAAGGAGTTTATCTGGCGTGCCTTACGCAGGAGAGGCATTCCCGATAAACTAATTGCTATTGCTAAAAGCTACATATGAAGGCTCTAAATGTCACGTTCTGCACAGGGAAAGGTTGTGTGAGGAATTTGAGATCCAATGTGGCGTAAGACAAGGCTGTATCCTTTCACTAATATTATTACTATTGGTGATTAGCGATGTGCTTCATGCAGCTTTGTCGACGGGAAACGGAGGAATTCGATGGACTCTTACATCTCCACTAAAACATCTTGACTACGCTGACGATGTAAGTATGCTTACTCTCCCACAGAATTATGGACCTCCACCAAATGACAGCAGATGTGGAGAGGAAGGCAGGCGTCGTCGGGCTGAAAATTAATACGGTAAAAACTAAAATTATTAGCCATGGAACAAATTTATCGGCTCAAATATGCATTGCTGGACAACCGGTAGTCTCAACCGATGGTGGAACCGAACTGGATATAGGCAACAGGATCGGGATGTTGTTCAAAATATGGCGAAGCAATGCAATCAGTTCGAGCACCAAGATAAGACTGTTCCGCTCCAACGTTGAATCCGTACTGTTATATGGTTTGCAGAAGATGCAAACGTTCGTTAATAGGTGCCTGCGCAATATCTAAAGGATTTTCTGGCCCAATCGTATCTCTAACGAACACCTTTACGAGAGAACGGGCCAGGAACAAATAGGCACAACCATCCAACGACGGAAGTAGCAGTGGATCGGTCACACGCTCCGTAAGGGTGACAGTTCCATAGCGAACCATGCTATGCAATGGAACCCTTTAACTCAGTATGGCAGAAGACCTTGCGGTCCGAGGAGAACATGGCGCAGAACAGTCGAGAAGGAGGCACGGCAGTTAGGGAAAAGTTGGGGAGAGCTCAGACACATTGCCAGAAACCGTACACGATGGCGCGTAGGCGTAGTAGAGGCCCTAGGACCCACAAGGGGGATACAGGACATAAACGAGAACAGAATGGCCGGCTAGAACTAATTTGGATCCAGGAAATAAAAATATAGTTCGCCACAACTTAGTGCCACCTGAAAAAGTCTTATCACCAAAATTTCACATAAAACTTGGTACTATGAAAAAATTTGTAAAATCTTTAAATAAACAAGGCGAAGGATTTGAGCATTTACAAGGAGTATTCCCATCTTTAGCATTTTCATTGTCCCCGTTAAAAGAAAACCGATGAATGGTGAATACTTCGATAGGAAACAGAATCTTACAGAATTCGTTTAAAGAAATAATTAGCAACTTCTTGGGAAACCATAAGAGCTCAAGTTATGAAGAAATTTATACATACAATAAAACTGTAGAGTTTTTCTTTTGTTACTTAATGGCGTGAGAACCGCTGAACAGATTTGGATAAAACTTTTTTTGAAATCTTTCTTAACCCGCCATTGATGACGCAAATTTGACTTTGATCAATGGTGACACCGGTCTCACGCACCGGGGTTTTCAACTTAAGATTTTTCGAAACGTGTTACTAATAGTTCATGTTTCTTTTTAAATATATGCTCTTTGACAATACAACAAAGATATTTAATCAACATAAGCTCTTTTATTTCAATATTAAAATTCACGCGTATACCAGCTAGCTCAAAAATATACATGTTTATTATAAGAACACGATAGCGTATACCCGCTTAAGTTAGCGGGGACAACTATCACCGCTAAGTCCTATGCGGCGATAAAAACAATGCTACCAGAATCCTTTTCCTTATCCCCAATCGGTAAATTATGAATAATTGTCAAAAATTTGGCATAAATGTGGCATTTCGTTTCAAAATTAATTTAAAAAGAAAAATGTCTGGACCAGTTAAAATGGCATAAGAATGTATGTACTGCCAGGTTTTTCTCACAAAACCGATAAGCGGGGATGGTCGTTTTTTTGTGCCATTTTTGAGTTAGCGGGTATACGCGTACAAAAAAAAAACCCACCTAATGTTTTTAGTTATACATTTTTTAAAATTAAAAAAAAAAAATACAAAATCACATATTCATAAAGGAAAATAACGTTTTTTAGTCTTTCGACATTAGGAACTTTTACAAAATAAACAAAAATTGGTATCCTTCCAAACAAAAAATAACAAAAAAAAAATACATCTCAAAAACTAAATTTCTTCAGGTAAAGAGCTGCTCCAATACGGCACTACGTGTTCAAGACGCAAATATTGTTGACGTTTATGGCAAGAGTACTTGGTTTTTCTGTTATTTTTTTTTCATCTGCACTCATAGCACCGGCCATATCATGAAGGACCCGATGTCCCAAGTACATCATATATATGCAAAATCTCCGACAGTCTTAGTCTCATTAATCGTGGCAAGTTCAAGTGCGTTTGCCGATATCTTATGTGAGGTTCAATTAGTTTCATAGCCAAATTCTCAAAAAGTTACGACGTAGTAGTTTTGTGTCTTGATTGTTGGCTGTATGTATCACCTGGCTGTTTATGGTATTGACATTGATCAAACGATCCACGACATCGACGCCGCCCTTGGTGTCATTCTAGCTTAAAATTATGTCGGGCTTTTGAGTTTCGGCATCGACTCATCATCATTGTGCATTGTACTAATAAGAAAAAACATTTTTTCCTTTCTTTGGAACATGTGACACCAAAACCAAGTTGTCACGACAACCAAACATATTGGATTTTACATTTCGACCGCCCAATATGTTGAAGTCTGTAGGAATTTCCTGCTTGTTCTTCCTAAATGTTCCGACGGTTGTTAAACCTTTTTGCAGCAATGCTTCAGCTAAGGGTATACTGGTGTACCAATCATCAGTTGTGACGTTCCGACCTGTATTGAAAATCGGTTCGCATAATCTTTGAACAACAGCGAAACCAGAATTGTCGAAATTGTATGCGCCTGCTTGTGGTTGTTTTCCGGGATAAATTTCCATATTATATGTGTAGAACATTTCGGCGTCACAAAGGGCTTGAATTGCTAAATGAGCACCTTCCGCGGAATCCTTTCAACTTCTCATCTATAGTCACAAAAGCAGATAAAGTGTAATTAGCCTTACAATTGTGAACGAATTTCTCAAATATTTCTCGAATATGGCAGATTTTGTCAAATTGCTTTCTATTTGCCCTCGTAGTACCATCATCAAACCTCAAAACTAGCAGTAAAAATAAAAATCTCTGGGCAGACACTGAAAGCCGAAATATTTCAATTGTACCACCATCCGTTCGAAACAACTCGTCAACATTCAGATGATTAGCTTTTTTAACACCAGCTAAAAGGAGCAATCCTATCAGGCAAATATTTCCTTAAAATAAGTCTCTTTGGCATATGTTTCTCAGCAAAATTTATCTTTCACTGTAGCAATATATTGGTTGGTATACTTGACAATTATATGAATAATAGAGTCCTCAAAAAAGTGTCTGCAAATTTCAAGAGGGTCTTTTTCATTGGCTATAACCCGCTTTGGTCCTGGTTTCATTTCATCATCCTTACAAGCATCTGAACTTCGGGACTATTTTAAGAACCTGCTTAACACCCTGCAGTTTTCGCCTCTTCCTCAATACGCAGCACCATTTTTTACAGATGATCTCCTAGATATTCCATTTACAATTTCTGAAGTACAGAGTGCAATCGCAAAATCGAAAGTTGGTAAAGCTCCAGGAGACGACCGAGTTCCAGCTGAATTCTTTAAAAACTGCTCAACTGAATTCCTGTCCGCATTAACCAAGGAATACAATAGGATATTTGAGACAGCGAGTGTTCCAAATAGCTTTAAAAGAGCAATAATATTTCCCCTACACAAAAATATTTCCCCCTGAAAACTATCGAGGCATTTCGTTCCTAAATACATCAGTGAAGTTGTTTAGTGCTATGATTTTCAACAGGCTAACGCAGTAGATTGTGAATAAGAAGATTCTGAATGAATTTCAAGCGGGATTTAGGAGAAACTATTCATCTTTAGACCAAATATTCATCCTGACGAACATTGCGGAGAGCTTCAAAAGAAGAAACAAGAAGTTATATGATTTCTTCGTTGACTTTCGCGCTGCTTTTGATTCTATTGCACGTGAAGCACTTTTTTATAAGCTATTTAAGATGGGAATCTCAAGCAAAATTGTCGTTTTATTACAAGCGATGTACGAAAACAACGTCGCTTTTGTATGGGATGGTGAGTGTATCGGAAGACTTTACAACACGAATGGGAGTCAGGCAAGGATGTGTTCTGAGCACGTTACTTTTCATTTTATTTATAAATGATATAATGGATGCAGTTGGAGGGGGCATTCAGTTTGGAAGTATGCAGATACCAGGACTCCTTTGTCGCAGACGATATAGTTTTTCTATCTGAATCAGTAGAAGGAATGCAGCGAATGGTGAACTGTCTTGAGCGCTACTGTGAACTTTGGAATCTGTCTGTAAATTTAGAAAAATCTAAAATGATGGTGTTCAGAGATGGTGGTGGTAGATATTCTCGTAATGAAAAATGGACATACAAAGGAGAAAATGTTTCAATAGTTCGGGAGTATAAATATCTAGGTGTATTAATTACGGCGAATCTCAACATGCGAAAGCATTTCCAACTCAAACCAGCGGAGGCAAAGAGAGCTGTTTCTTCAGTATGTGGCCGTTGCATCAATAATAAATTTATTGAACATAGCGCAAAGCTTAAATTACTTCATGCGACTGCAATCTCTATATTGCTATACGGTGCTCAAGTTTGGGGATACTGTCAGTTTGATGAGGTTGAAAGATTCCTGAGGTATTTTCTGAAACGCATTTTCCGGCTACCAACCTGCACCCCTAATTATATGCTGCATTTGGAAACAACAGTGCCACCTCTATTTTTAGACACGCTTAAGCTGCATTTCGATTTTATCATTAAAGTGTTGGAGATGGAAGATGGACGGCTGCCTAAACTAGTGCTTAAGAGAGCTATATCAACAAGAGAAAACCTTATCGAAAAGTGGGAAGAGCTGGGGGAGAGTTTTGGTGAAAACGTGAGAATTGCAGCAGATATTAACTCTACTGAGCTATGGATGGTATTTAAAAAACTTTTAGAGAGAGCAAGCTACACTACTTATGATTGTTGCAAAACGGAAGCTGAAACTTCCCAGTATAGAATGATTTACAGCAAACTCAACTATAATCTTCAACAACATACGTACTTTCTCAACCGCTTTCCGCTGAATATGATTAGCCTAATATTTAAACTAAGAGGGGAAATAATAAATTTAAATTACATCCCACATCGACCAGACCGGTCAGTTCTATGTGACCTGTGTAATCTTCAAGAAAGGGAGGATGTATACCATTTTATTGCCAGATGCCCTATCTTAAATGAATTTCGTGTGAGATACTTTGGCGCAACTGCATTGGATATGAATAAGGTCTTGAACATTTTGAACAGCAACCTTGGTTGGGAAGTTCTATATAAATATGCACTAACCGCATTTACCTACAGAGCACGTATTATAGAAGGAGACTTTTAAATATCAATGTGTATTAAAATATAAATGCGAAAAATAAATTGTCAATCTGGTAGACGGCCGTGGGCCAAACCATATTTAACTTAAGATTATAAAATTGTATTTAAGTATTATTGAAGTTTAAATAAAGTTTAAAGTATATATATAATTAATAAAAAACTGGTCCTGGTAACTGTGAAACTATGTTGGCACTTCTAGTACGAACAGATTCGCGCGCAGGTTCCTTACTGCATTTCGTACTTTTGTCTTTTCCAATATAAAATAAAGAGTTGTTGTTACCTGAAGGCTCTCGGTCACTCAATTCCTCTTCGCTGTCTGAATTTTGTATTTCCTCTGGTTCATAACCATTCTCGGATTCACTATTTGAAGAACTTGGTGGTCTGTCCTCATCAAGTGTTGTTTCTTGTAGAAGGTATTCAAGATGACGCTATTCGCTTTCGTAAGACATGCTGTAAACAAGGTTTATAATATGAAACACATACATATACACACATAGAAACACACAAATATACATATATATGTATATAACACAATAAAACAATAAAACAAAATAATAAGCTAGGTAAAATACGCGAATAATTGAAAATGAATCCTTGATTATTTTACTTACATACACGGTGACACACGGTCTCACGCACCGGGTTAGTAAAAAAAATGCACAACGTGTGTTCACTAAGCAGTTTCGATGTGAACTGATGGTGGGGGACGTTCAATGCGGCAGCTGCTCGAAATTACAACACTGATCATTGTTTTGCTTTGGGGTGGTAGGCGCACATCGAAAGCACATTCACTTCAACAAATACTGTGTGTCGCTTTCTCTGTTGGATGGGAACGAAAAAATTAGCTAAGCCTAAGCCCACCTCAAAATCAAAAAAATCATCCGATGTTGGCGTCGACCTTTCATCTCCTAGCTCTCGTAGCGATCTTAGAGGTACTGCTGAATTATCACTTCCGGTTGATGACCCTGTTACCAGTAACCCGAAAACTCCGTTTTTATCATCTGATGTTGCCGTCGGCTTACCATCGCCATATTCTCTAAGTGACTGTGGAGTTACTGCGGAACTATCACTTCCGGTTGCAAAACCTACTGCCAGTCACCCGCAAACTCCTGAACCTGCTGGGATCGTTAGTATTCCTGTCCCTACTTCACCTTTTCTGCCGGGTACGGATTCATCACCTGGTACATCGGGACTGCAAAATTCATCATCTGGCAATCTCGTGGTAGTTAAGAGGCCTCCTCGCAAGATGATTTTCATATCGAGGCTTTCTTCTACAACCACAGCCAACGACATCCTGAGCTACATTAGCAACAAAAGTGCTATACCAGTTTCATCTATAAATTGTTTCAAGTTTAATTTTAATGAACCTCGTGAAATAGCATCATTCAAGCTATTTACTCCTGATGCTTATTTCAATCTGCTTCTCTCTGCTGACTTCTGGCCTGATGGGACATTGGTACATGAATATGTTCCTCGAGCTAGACCCGCCTCATCAATGAAGACACCTATACCTGCAGCCGTAACATCGCATTCAAAAAATGATTAAGTATCGCCAAATCTTTAGGTATAAATTCTAAACATAACTATACTTTATATTATCAAAACGTAGGCGGTATGAGAACTAAATTTAAAAAATTGTACCTTTCATCTTCATCATTTGATTTCGATATTATTATTTTTATAGAAACTTGGCTTTTAGACAGTCATTTTACGGCTGAATTCATGAGTGGCGCCTCCTTTAATGTATTTCGTAAAAATCGCTGCGTGAACACTACAGGTTTGCTCAGAGGCGGAGGAATACTGATTGCAGTTCGTAGTTGCTTTCCTTGTAGGCAGCTCGAGCTGCTTTCAAATAACCTAACACCTTCTACCAATTTTGATATTGATCAGTTAATTTTGAAAATTTCCTTTTCATCAGACTTCGATCTTTTTTTGATTGCCAGCTACTTACCTCCTGGTAGCCCTTTAGAGCTTTTTAAATTACACTTCGATAATTGTCGTAATCTACTTGATAATCTAGGACCATCTCAACATGTAGTGTTCACCGGTGATTTCAACTTGGCGGATATTGTATGGGAGTTTAATAAATTTGATAGTCATCTTATACCCTATAATGTTACTAGTGAAAGAGAGATTGAACTTATAGACTTCTTTTGTCAGTATGACCTAATTCAGGTTAATCCAAATAAAAACTGTTATAATCATGTTCTTGATCTTATGTTTGTTGATAAAGAATTTGTTGTTAATATTGAATTAGCTGATTCTCCCATTCTCAATAACTCTGTTTTCCATAATGCCTTTATAGTTGATTTCTCAATCTTTCATTATCAGAAAATTTCAAATGGTCAAAGATTTCGTAAGGATTATAATAAAGCTGATTTTGATGCAATGAGCAATTACTTGGATTCAGTTTCATGGAATAATATATTATCATCAGTTGATTTGGAATCTATGTATGACACTTTCTTTTCTATTTTAAATTCTACTATTAGTCGCTTTGTTCCAGTCAAAAAAAGCATTTTGCATGGACACCCGGTCTGGTTTAATAGGAGGCTTTTGAATCTTAAAAATAAAAAGAATAAGGCCTACAAGCGTTTAAGGAATGACAGATCTAATATAGAACTAAAATCTTGGTACTTACTTTGCCAAAAGGAATTTGATGTTCTAAACAAATTTTTGTACAGAGGTTACATATTATCGTGTGAAAATAAATTAAAATCGAATAGCAAATTTTTCTGGAACTTCATAAATTCCAAAAGAAATACTAATGGGTTACCAAATCTTATGTATTTTAATGACTCTTCATCTAATGATACTAAGGCGATTTGTGATTACTTTGCTGACTATTTTAGTTCAGTTTATAGTAATTATGATGGAGTTGATTCTTTTTCGAATTTGGAATCTATGATAAACCTTGGTGATTTGCATTTTGATAGATTAGATATTGAAAAAGCTCTTGTTGACCTTAAGGGTGTAAAAAGTGAAGGTCCTGATGGTATTTCTCCTATCTTACTTAAGAACTGTGCAACTTCTTTATCTTTCCCACTTCATCTTATCCTATCAAAATCAATCGCGTCTGGAAGTTTCTTAGATATTTGGAAAATATCTCACATTGTGCCGATCCATAAATCCGGTCCTAAGCAAAACGTTAGCAATTACCGTCCTATTTGCAAGATCCCTTCCATTCCGAAATTGTTTGAAAAGCTAATTACAAACAAGGTGTCTTCCTTAGTAAAGAATTTTATTTCTGTTCAGCAGCATGGGTTTATTCAGGGCAGATCTACATGTACAAACTTGTCGATTTTCTGCAATTTTGTTATAAAAAAATTCGAGATCGGCCTGCAAACTGATGTGGTTTTCACTGATTTTGCAAAAGCATTCGATAGGGTTAGCCACAAAACATTAATAAGGAAACTTTCCTGCTTGGGTTGCCACTCAAATTTACTTGATTGGATTGAGTCTTATTTGAGTAATCGGATCCAATTTGTGAAAATTAATGACACTCTGTCTAAACCTATTAATGTAACTTCGGGCGTCTCACAAGGTAGCCACCTTGGCCCGTTGTTATTCCTACTTTTTATTAATGATCTTCCGGACGTCATCAAGCATTCTGAATGTCTTTTGTTTGCTGATGATCTAAAGATATTTCGTGCAATTAAAACTAAAAACGATTGTAATCTTTTGCAGGAAGACATTAATGCAGTGGACAAATGGTGTGTTGTTAACAATTTGCCCCTGAATACTTCGAAGTGTCAATGCTTCACACTTTCTAGGTCTTTTACTTCCATTTTGCATTGTTATTACATTAAAAACAGTCCACTTGATAGAGTGACCTCAAAAAAGGACCTGGGTATTTTGCTTGATCCTCGCCTAACTTTCAATGAACACATTGACTATATTGTGTGCAAGGCTAATTCTCTGCTAGGTTTCCTTAAACGTAACTCAAGAGATTTTACTGATCCCTACACACTGAAAACTCTTTTCATTTCTTTAGTTAGACCCCACTTGGAGTATTGCAGTGTTATTTGGAATCCTTCTTACAATTTGCACTCCTATCGAATTGAAAGAGTACAGAGAAGTTTTACTACATTTTTATTTTTCAAACTAAATTGGCGAATCGAAACGCCTTCCTATAAAACCAGATTATTGTTATTTAACTTAAATACTTTAGAATGTCGTCGTAAATATTTTTGCGTTATGCTGGTCAGAGACTTAATTCATTATCAAATTCAGTGTCCTACCTTGCTATCTATGCTTGATTTTTATTCTCCTTCTCGAATGCTACGCGCTCAGTTCCACTTCCGTGAAAGTATACACCGGACTAATTACGTCCAAAATGAGCCAATTGCTCGTTGCATCACTGAAGTTAACTCTATATTAGCATCAATAGATATTTTTCTTAATTGTTCCAGACTTAAATTTAAAAATAATCTACTATTAATCTTATCTGATAATGTTTGATTGTTAAGCTTCCTTTCTTATTTATTTAAAATAAAATAATTGTATGAGTTTATTTTATGAATGTTTGTTTTGTATCCAAAATACTTCTTAATTTTGTTATTTAGTCTGTAAGAGATTATTATACTCTGTTAAATGAAATAAAGAAAGAAAGAAAGAAAGAAAGAAGTATGCACACGTGAAAATGTGTGGTGTAAATACAAATTGAGTGCAAGTATATTCTCAGATTTTTTTTTTTTAAAAACACTCCATTTAATGCGAGTAAAAATTGATTTCGTCAAGTTTAATGAAAATCTGTTACTCACTCACATAATACTGAAACTTTATACATAGTTGGTGTTTCCCCTTAATGAGTGTATATATGTTTGTATCTTCTTGCACTATCCTCAATAGAATCTACGTGGATTGTTATTTTTTCTCAAACCACCACCACAACTTTCCAGTTTCTTTTTTTACATTGGCTTTCTTTTAGGTGAGCTAATATTTTTTATTTATTGATTGATACAGGGCCTACCGTTTTGTTTTAGGTAACGCCGTTTATTTTATAAAATATGCCTTTGAGGAAAAATTCTAATCTTTCTCGAAGCTCAAAACGTGCTAGGACAATTCGTCAAGTTCGATCACATCAAACAAATGAAGAATGTCACAGTAGGTCAGGTACGGAAGATGAACGTCTTGCTACGACTCGCGCGTCACAAACAAACAACCTCAAACATTGTTTACAAAGAAGGTTTGTAAAATTTGTTTACTATAATAAAATACAATCGTCCATTATTTAAAGAATTGTATTTTTTGTTACGTTTGATAATATTTTAGAGAATGTTGGTTTTTGAGAACTATGAAATCTGCACTTAGGGGCTGAAAGTTACCCATTGGAACGACATTGATAAAGAGCAATTAATCCACAAAATGTATTGTACACAACAATTTTATGGACTTAGACAAATAATTTGACGGTGACTAGGACACGGCACCAGGAGCAAACAAACAAGGGTCTCTGAGAAAATCAAGTGGTACAATCTGGACAAAGATTGAAAAGGCGAGGCTTTCGTTTTCGTAATGAAAAATTATCTCTCTCACACCATCAACGGAGCTGAGGATAAAGAGTGCAGAGCACAAAATATGTGGGATTTCCTACAGCGAACTTGCTTAAAGAAGGCCAAATCACTACTAGGAGCTTTAAAAGGCCACCATCAACACGCCAAAGAAACATGGTGGTGGAGTGATGAAGCTAAGAAGGTGATAAATGAGAAGAAAGCGGCTTTCAAAGCTTGGTCAAAGTGCCCCTCTAATAAAAGTGACGAAAAGGTTTGCCTCGAAATGGAATACCTACAGATGTTGCAAGAAAAAAGCGAAGACGAAGTGGAGAAGCTGGAGAAATTATTTTCCCCGGTTGCTGATGCAAATCAGGCTATCCAGGAGCTGCGAAGACACAATATGAACAAGAGCGCAACCATCTTCAAAATAGCCGCCCAAAGAAGGAGGAATGCTCAGAAGATTCGTTCGCCAAAGTTCATTAACAATGCTCATGGCCAGCTTCTTGTGAATGACGACAAAATTATGCAGAAGTGGCGGCAGTATTGTGAAGAACTTTTAAATGAACAGTTTCCCCGGCTATGCTTTCCAAAAGCCACCCCTAACTGTGAAGAAATACCCGACATTACAGTCGGAGAAGTTAATGAGGCGGTCAAATACTCCAAAAAATGAAAGCAAGCCGACTGCTAAAAATAATACGGCTATCTGATGATCAGTGCAGGTTTGTCTCGGGTAAATCAACCACAGATGCAATCCAAAGTACAAGGATAATAATGGAAAAACATCGTGATTCCTAAAAGGATTTGCATATTGTATTGGTTGACTTTGAAAAGGCATTCGACAGACAACCACGATATCTGATATGGGTGGCGCTAAGATATCGAGGGGTTCCAGAAACCTATGTACAGATGATCATGAACATGTACGAAGGCGCAAAGACAAGAGTAAGATGCCCCGCTGGAGTAACCGAAGAGTTCCCAATCAAAGTCGGGGTGCACCAGGGAAGCGTTTTAAGTCCTTTGCTCCTTATTACAGTCCTTGATTATCTGCTTGAAGGTAAAGTGATGGACCCCAAGGTACATCAGTTATTCTTTGCTGACGATGGAGCCATCATAAGTGAGGATCCTGCACCCCTGCAACGAGCACTTGATGTGTGGGTGGACGCTCTGGAGGGAAATGATTATCACATTAGTTCAAAAAAGACAGAGTACTTGTGCTGCCCATTCTCCGATCCACTCGGGCCTGTTCCATATATTTAGTTGAATGGAACAGTGCTTCCCAAGTGCGAAAAGTTAAAATATCTGGAACCTATGATCAATAACAAAGCAACTTGTGATGATGACGACATCAATCATCGCGTAAGCGTAGGGCGGATGAAGTGGCGAGAAAATTCCGCTATCTTCTGTGACAGAAAAATGCCACCTAAGTTGAAGGCACTACACCGCAGTTTTGCGTCCAGCGCTCACATACGGTTCACAATGTTGCACAATGTACAATACGTATGAGAGTAAATTAACGGTAGCTGAGATGAAGATGCTTCGCATGATAGCAGGAGTGACAAAGCTTGATCGAATAAGAAGTTCGAAGATCCGTGGAAGCTTTTGCATCAAGGAAACCATCGTCCAAAAACAGAGCGCGACCGGCTCAGCTGGTATTGCCACGTTCAAAGAAGAGATCATTTGAACCCAGTTAAAAAGGCAATATCAATGCACGTTCCAAAGACATCGCGATGTAGGAAAGGCAGGCCTATAAACGCCTGGATCAGACAAATGCGACGACATCGACATTTCGTTGGCCTCTGTAACCGAGTGATGCAAAATCGGCAGGCATGCCGATATTTTCTGAGGTCAAATAGGCGAACCCCACAGGCGGATCAGTAGAAATGCGGTGATGTGAGAGGGTTATGATCCCTTGCTTTCGGATCATAACCTCGCTGATAAAAGGAAGAAGAAGAAGAAGAAGAAGATAAGAAGAACACTTTGACATCTCTTCACTCGCTCTAATATTACATATTTGTTCGCATGAGGAAGCCTTTAGAGGGCGAAGCAAGGCGAGCACGGGTTCAGCTAGTAATAAATAATATGCTTCAAAATTTCCGAAGATTAGGTTGTCTGATGAACCTCAAACTTCACTTTCTTCATTCTCATTTAGGACACTTTCCTGATAACTTGGGAGCTATAAGTGAAGAGCAAGGTGAAAGATTTAATCAGGACATAAAAGAAATGGAACGTAGGTATCAGGGAAAATGGAATACAAGCATGATGGCAGTCTACTGCTGGATGTTAAAGCGTAATCATCCAAACAATGCTCACAAGAGGAATTCGCTCCACAGAAGCTTCCATGAAAAAAGGCAAGGTTTCATAAGCCTTTGTAATATTTTAAAATACTTATTATTATGTATGGAGTATATTTGAATACGGTAAAAAGAATATAAACTACACACTTATATTGTTACTAAGTTTTTCGTTTTACTGGAGTATCTTAATTATTGAGTAATTATCAAAATTTTGTATTTTAAAAAATCCTGACGTGATAGAAAAAAACCGAGTTCAGATTCGTAAATAGAAGTTCCCAAACCCCCGTAATCGGCTACAGAAACCGAGTAGGAACAAAACAGTTGCCAATATGTAGGAATATGTAATTAATGGCATCGGCGTAATGTACATTAACTCGAAATAATATTTGTTTTTTTTTTTTATATCTCAAACAGTATATTGGAAATACATTCCCAACTTCTTTTGCACTCACTGGGATGGAAAAATAGTACAATTTCTTCGTCGCTCACTGTAAACGCCAAAGACTACATTCAGCCACTGAATTATGAATTTTCCTTTTAAGAGATAAACAAATAAATTCAATTAAAATGCATTCCAGAACGAAACAAAAAATATCCCAAAAGGAGATACATTCCATTCGACTCGTACCACATCTGTGGTGGTGCGTTGCTGCTGTGTTGGTTCAGTTCGTTCTATCTCCTAATGAGTTTTCCATCCCAAAATCAAAATCAACATCGAAGAGATGATCCGACAGAGCGTACAAACACATCCACATATCCACACCCACACTTTATCAGCAGTCGCAGGATAACTTCATCATTCAGAGGGAAATTTTCATCCACTATACGCCAAGACGATCTGTAGAAAATATTTTCCTTACACCAGCAGCCACCCACTACACCCATCCCTCTCACATGTGAACGGAAGTGAGGAAGGAAAATTAATTCTTGACGAAGGAAGAAATGACAAAGAATGAAAAACGAAAAAAAAAAAAACCAAAGGCACCCAATGAAGAACGAGGGAAGAAAATTCACTAATCTCAAGACATCCTCTGTCATATCGCATATACGCTTTGAAATGTGATATGAATTACAATTTAATTCACTGCCAAAGAAATCCTCTGGCTCAAGGCTGTCAGGATGGCAGTCAGGCGCCCTTGTTGCTTACTGCTCTAATACCCAGGCGGAGGTGTGGGAAATGTGGAGGAAATAAGGAAGCCAAAGAGCAGATAGTGTATGTGAGGTATGTGTTGTGTGCGAGCGTTTGCAGCAGACATTGGACGTGGTGCTATGATGACATTACTTCATTAATAATTTAATTTGTCCGTTAGATTTAATTTAAAGCGACAGATTACGAAGTGACTTTCGTCAAATTGCAGACAAATAACGAATGAAATGCTCACCATGTCATACTCGGCTGGGGGAGGCCACATAGTTTGGGTACCTTACCACCACACAAGGATGGGAGTCCTTATACACTGTTCGTAATTTTTCGTTATTTGTGATGTTTCCGAAAATGTCCTGGGGGATTATACGTATTATTTAGTTTGTACACAACTTATGTCTACATACATTTGAGAGCATTCGAATATGGCAGCAGTTGATAGATGAGAAAGATTTAAAATGGAGATGTACTGCCAGAGGATATTCTTAGGACGGAGAGAAAAATGAAAAACTAAATTATTCTCTGTAAGTAAAATAGGACTTTAGAGAATGCACGTACTAAGACGATGATAAGGACGCACATAAACTTAAAAACCTTTTCCAAACTCTTAGGAAATCAGGAATGAGTTAGCGAGCTTTGACTACATATCAAGAGTCTTGAGAAAGGGTGGTACACCGGACTATTAAGGATTAGAAGTAAGCCCAACAAACCCACATCTAGACTTCACAAGACCATTTTCAAGCACCTTCCCGAGCAGAGAAGAATGGAAAACTGCCAGAACGCCCAACCAGAAAACCATAGCCGTGTACACCAATGGATCCAAAATGGAAGCGGGTGTCGGCGCAGGTATCTTCTCTGAAACGCTTGGTATTTCCTTGTCAGTCAGACTTACGAACTACAGCAGCGTTTTTCAGGCGGAGGTCCTAGCAGTGACAATACCGGCCCGTGCGACTACGATGATGGCCATATCACATGGGGACATCACCTATTTCATCGACAGCCAGGCAGCGATAAAAGCAATATCTGCTACAGAAGTAAAATCGAAGCTTGTGAAGTGTTGTAGAGAAGAGCACAAGGTTCTTGGAACACAGAACAAGGTAGAGCTCTGCTGGATCCCTGGACATGAAGGCATACCAAGGAATGAGAAAGCTGACGAACTAGCTAGAGGAAGATCGGCACTAAACTCGGACCAATCCGACCTCTCAGTGTACATCCCGCCTTATACACTCAAACTTGAGGCAGGGAACAAAGCCCTAACGGAGGCAAACAGCAGATGGTCTTCTCCAGATACTTGTATCATCACGAGGAAGCTACGGCCTACATTTGACAGTGCAAAAACCAATAAACTCATGCAGAGGGATAGAAAATCACTCTTTACTCTCATAGGAATTATAACGGGGCACAACACTATGCGATACCACGTGGAAAAGTAACGTGTGATGAACGATAACCTTTGTAGGGGCGATGAGGAGGTTCACGACGGCACAACCCACTTTCTCTGCCCCTGCCCAGGCCTCGACCACCATAGAAATAGATATTTTGGACAATACTTCTTTAAGGATTTAGAAGAGTTGTCCAACAGACCGATCAACGACATCGTAAACTTCATCAAATCCTCTGGATGGTTTGTATCTCGGGCACAATAAGTACTATATGCTTTCTACTAGGCTACGTACAGAGATGTTTATTTTTTCTTCACGAAGAATGGATCTTTCATTTTTTTTCTATCTTCTTTTCCCCCATGGGTATCACAATGGGTCTGTATGGACCTGAGTGTGGTGTAGAGGATTTCCGTCCCTACACCAGCCCACTAACCTAACCTAACCTAAGCCCAACAGAGGGTCTATTGCGCCCATATTAATTTACATGTCGTTAGCAGATTCTAACTAACATTGATCTAATTATTGCAGAACCCAGCTCCTAAATGGATATCTGGTTGTTAATGTATACAGTCACCATATTCCTAAGGGTACTGTATTCGATGATGCAGTTTAAATGATAGCTGTGATTTCGGTTTGGAAGACGCTGCAATCGTTATTTAGTCTAGATTTAGATTAGATTAGATAGATTGATTTATTCAGTATAATTCATGTATTGTATACAAACAAAAATTGATTTTCTTAAATCTATAAAAAGCATGGCTTGAATAGCCGTCTGCCCAAGTTTGACGACATAATATATGTTCACAATTAAAAAGCTTCTTCAATAATACCTCTCCTGTACTTGGATGCCTTTTCACAATATTTGTTAAGTTGAACCCAATCTGCGCCATTTAAAAACCTCACCATTTCTCTTTCTTCTAAAATCCGCTTACCGAAATAATGTTGCCTGAACTCGCCTAGTATGGGACAGATTCCAAGGATATATATGTTCTCCCTCTTCTGCAAGTTGCAAAGTGTGCAGTTCACTGGCAAGTCTTCTCGATGAGGTATGTAGTTCAATTGCATAATTTCTCCTCTTACTTTAAAAATTGTTAATATCATTATCCGCTTTATATTCATCATTAAAATAATTTTTGTCGCCGAGTCGATGATTAAGCCTAGCATAGATTTCCCTATGTACAGAGTTTTCAACTTGTTCGATGCTGTTTTCGTGTAGGTTATCGGCCAGAATCTTAAGCAAATTGTATAGCTCTCCTTTCCAGCTTAAAACATTATTTAGGTTTAAAGTGAAGGTATGTCCACAGGATTCAGCCAACTTCTGCCATTCATCAAACCAGAGTATCTTCGCCTCTATCACATATATCGCAATCCGCTTTGCTAGTCTCTCTTCGCCCGTTGCGAACGATTTCAAAATGTAGTCGAAATGGAATTTTAGGGTATCTATATATAGCGGGGGAAGTCCAGTTTCAACAATCAACATGTTGTTTGGTGTGCATTGAGGTAGTCTGAAAATCCATTTAAGGAAGTATCGAAGAAGTTTTTCAACGGTTTCGTACGATTGGCAAGATGGATTTTGCTACGGCTTGAAATATAAGATATTTTACTCTCATGGATATATTTTTGTCTTCCAGGCAATTTTTTCATGCTGCGCCGATGGCTGTCTTCGCTGTTGTTAACTACTCCCTTAGATGGTGTTCCATGTTCATGTCGCTGGTGAAATTAAGACCTAGATACTTGTAACTTTTAACAATCTCTACTTCCTGTCCATTAAACATCCAACGTTCGCCTCTCGCATATCTTCCTCCTCCTCCTCTGAAAATCATTGCCTTGGATTTCGATACGTTTACCGACAGCCTCCAATCTTCACAGTACTTTTGCAGCCTATTCATCATTCTCTGCAGGCTAAAAGGCGAATCAGCCATCAGAACTAAATCATCGGCATACAACAGTACCTTAATGCAAACTGCACCAATTTGAATACCTCCAGGTAAGACCTCTGTTATGTCATCTATATACATACATCGTAAATGCTAATGGACTTAAGTTACAACCCAGCTTAACACCCGCTGTAGTATCAAAGAAATTTGACAACCGCTTCCCATCCCAAACTGCTGAAGATGTTCTCTCATAAAGAGCAATCATAAAACTGAGAAAATTTCGGATTCGAAAGACCGCGATTGAAAAGCTTATAAAATAGTGCGTTTCTATCGACTGTATCAAACCCTGTCTTTAGATCAACGAAGAACACGTACAGGTTTTTCCTCAATCGGATGAAATTCATGGCTACCGTAGAAAGAACGAAAATATGGTCAGCAGTAGAGTAATTTGCACGAAATCCAGCTTGTAACTCACTCAGCAAACTATTCTGCTCTATCCAGTCCTGAAAACGTTTGGTAAGAATACCCATTAATATCTTCAGTGAGGCGTTTAGAAATGTGATACCTCGATAGCTTCAACACTGTTAGGATCTCCTTTTTTATATATAGGAAAAAAACAGATTGCATAAAACTTTCTGGAATGTCACTTGTTGAAAATATTCTGTTGTATTCTTCTGTGAGAAGCTCCAAAAATTCATCGTTTGTATATTTGTAAAATTCTAATTTTATACCGTCCATACGCTTTGTTGTCCTTACATCGATATAGCCATCTTTTAACTTCTTCAATTGTGATGTTGCAATCTAAAAGCTCATTCTTGTTGTCTGAAACAGCATACTGTAATTTAAGGCTATCTCCTGATGATGAAGGATTAAGTTGTATTCTAAAAAACTCCTCGAGCTGCCTCGCAGTTACTTTTACTCCAATTTTATGTTTCGTGTCATTTCTCTTTCTGAGCAACTTTATTTTGATATATGTATTATTCTCTTCGCCTGGTATATACGTCGAAATTTGTGGTTGACATACAGATACATTTGCTTGTATGTTAATTCGTCACATTTGCGGTATAGGTCCAGTAGTGCAAAAGATTTCATCCTGAGCCTTTCGCAATCTGTATCGTACCACTTCTGCTTTCGAACCTGTGTACCACCTCGGACTACAGGCAACACATATGCGTTTTTGATTGTCATTTCTATATCTTTTATTCTCCACCCTGTGTTTCCCTCTGTTCTTTGAATCGCCCTGCTCAAGTTCGCATTATATATTTCTTTTAGGCACTGCTTCCATTTCTACCTTGGCAATAAATTTAAATCTTCGAGGACTTCCCTATCTTCCACAGAAAGTTCAAAGGTAGTAACTATTGGTATGTGATTCGAAAAGTTTTGCGATTGTACTTTAAAATCATTAATTAAGCGATTCCAGATTCCTCCACTCAAACAAAAATCAATAACTGAACTACCCTGCGCACCTACAAAAGTGTATTCGCCTTCTGGATCGCCAACCGAGCATCCATTGTGAATTGTCAATCCATATTCGTTACAAAATTCTATCAGCTGGCGACCTTTAGTATCCCATCTTTAGATTTGTGGCAAAGTGGCGTGTTACAATCATAATCTGACATGGTACAGTGGGACTGAGAGTCACTCGTTCTTCGCCTATCAAGAGAATATCATTCTGGTTACACAGGTTGTTAATTACATCCACTGAAATGGTTGTGGTAGCCACACAATACTATCACTTGAAACAAGCAATGGATCCATATTTTCGCCTTGAACAACTGATTCGTTTGTTTCATTTGATTCACTCGCTCCCCCTTCAATGTTAAAATCACTATCGTCTGAATAGAATTATCGTCATCACCAATATTTCTTTCTGGCACAAATTCGTCATCGCTGTCTCCAGAAATATCACTATCATCACCATCACTTTCATTCGAAAATGCTTCCATTTCTTCAATTTTAAGATATCTTGGTCTCGACATAGTCTTTTTTTATTATTACTATTAAATTCACAATATACCTATAGGCACGATGTTCGTTTGCGAAAAGACTCAATCCAACTGGCATTTTATATGAAATGACTAATTATGCATATGTGTAGAAATCTACACAAGAAGGTAGACACGTAATTTTAGCAATAACAACCGTCATAAACTTTTTTTTTATGCGGAAATACGTTTTTTTTTTACGTAAAATAAGGGTTATAATAAAGCCAGAAAATTCCGGAAGTGAGCAATTAGTGGTTTTTGAAAAAAGTAACAAAAGAAGTAGTTAATGTGTAGTTTTCTACACAAGGGTGGGATGAAGGTTAGAAAAAAACATCATTATCATTGCCAAATCTAAGACATTTTATTAAATAGGATATGTATTCGCTATTTAAACTTCGTGCAATTAAGACATTTGGCAATAAATGCGTACATATGTACATACATACGCACGTACAAACATAGAAATGTTGCAATATTGTTCCATTTTGTTAGATGAGATGTTGATCGTTAGATTTGTCCACACTTTAGAACGTTTTAATGGATTTAAAGTAAATTGTGTGTTTTAAGCGGGTTTGTGTGTGCTCTGGTGGGGATTCCCACGGGGGAAGTTGTAATTGAGTTTACGCATTTGCGTTATTGCATTCAGTTGGCAATTATATTTCAACAAGTAAATAAACGTCAACTAAAATGCGGGCGAAGCACGGCGAGCACTGGTCAGCTAGTTTAGCAAAATCTCCATTGCCGCTATGGGTGGTGTTTTCATGGATACCATAATCCTGGTGCAAACTGTCCTCCGAATCATGGTTAGGTTTGGAAAATGAATTCGACCAGTTATTCACTCTCAGAATGGTGCTTGTGAAGGTCTAGGAGGATTCCAAACCTACCAAGATCCGTCTTCTGAATTTCGAGAAGTCATGTCATTTGATTTTTCGAAGCAATTCCTGGAGTGTTCTACAGGAGTATTGGATTGTTAAAGACCGTTTGCTCTGAACAAACATACTGTAGACGCTGTGTTCGGTTAAGCTGCGTAAAGTTTATACCTTCCATTGTGAGCACTGGACTCCCTAAGGTTTGGGTTTTGCCAACTTTCCTCTTCATGATATATACGTGTAAATACGATTCTAAAAGATCAGTCGTGGCGGAGAATGTTTCGAATTGGCAGACTTAAGGCTTAGCCATCTGCTCCTCGTGGATGGTTTTTGAATCCTACGCTACTCTCAAACTGAACTGCAGCGTACACTCGAAGGGTTTACTAGTGAACTTGTACAAACCACCACTGCTGGTGGGGAAACTTAATATCTCGGGGTCTTATGAACTAGTGCTGAAAAGAGTAATGCTGAGTTATCCTGTAGGACTAGGCAGACTGTATCACATCTGAAAGTGCTTGATCCAACTCTTATAAGGAAGGCCGAACCTACTGTGGAAAAAGTAAGTTATGGGTTCTTAACTAGGTATACGGTCATGAAATAAAGTACAAATTCGGATGCGGATAGATGGTTGGATCATATCCGATATATTTTCTGCGCCCATCTGGGAATTCTTCTGATTAATTGGAGACGAAGATATATGATCAAGAAAGACGAAGTGTTCATCTGAGCATCCATCCCATTCATAGTTAAGCACAGTGGCCTAATATTCATTCCATCCTATGAGGTGAACTTCAACCGTGATTAACAAAGAGCCATTAACTTTCAGTGGATAAAGTTTGGTTAGAGAGCAGTACAAAGCCAGCAATGTCAAGTTAGCTGTGTTATGTAAAAAGTCCAAAACTACTAGTATAAGTACGAAATTAGTCCAGTCTGTGTACACCAAGTTAGTTAAGTACCCTTCCACTTGCGCACGCGATCGAAGCAAAGGCCCGACTTTCCTGCGTGATACCCTTTGGAGTGGATTCAATTATTATTGGGCCAGACAGTCTGCTTAACATAGCCTATCAACCTAGAGAGTTGGATACGAACTTTCTTACGTTTAATACCACTTTCACCAAGGAAAGGGAACGAAAGTATATGCAACCAATCCTACTAGAGTCCTTTTCTGGAAATAGCTAAGGAACTTGAATACTAATGGTATGCAGAAACATCTCAGATAAATCCTGGGGTTACAACATGGCCTTGAAGCACAAGAGAGGAACCCTCTCAAAAATAACAAATGTCTTCACTGGACACTGCGTCATAGGAAGACATGCCCAAAGATTAGGTATCCCTCATAATGGCTTCTGCAGAAGCTGCAGAGATGAAGAGGAAGAGGAGACCATCAGTCATCTCCTGTGCGCCTGTCTTGCGCTCGCCAACATCAGGAAGGCCACTCTGGGTGAATACTTCTACAATGATCTTAATAATCTCGGCAATGCCTGCACGGCTAAAATTCACGACTTTATTCAACGAAGCAAATGGTTCCAAGAGTAAGAGGGTGATCCACCCGCCTTATACATCGGCAGTACAATGGACCTACTTTCTGGTCTAAGTACGTCTTCATCGAGGGCCGATCCTAACCTAACCTAACCTACAACATGGCCTCACTGAGGTTTATGTATGCGATGGAAGTGCGACCCATCATTTAGTGTGGTGCAGTAGTGTAGCCAGCAGAACAAGGCTAAGCACAAGGACAGGCCTGCGTCTGTTTAAGAGGAGCCATGATAAACTGTCCTACAGCAGCACTAACGTGTATCGTAATTCTTTCTGCTCTACACAAAGTGGTAGGAAGGATCACTTAGGGGACTCTTTATGAAAATTGCGTCACTCAAAAGGTAAACAAACTAATTTCTGCTTTTATTGCATACCACCGCACCTGAGCGATTTCATCACAAAGTACTGCACGGGGAAATGCCGCATCAGCCAAAAATAGCCAGTTGAAGTGCCGCACGAGCGATGACCCGGTTTGTTTACCTTTTGAGTGACGCAAATTTCATAAGCAGGGACCATACCAAAAATGACTTAAAAGGGCGTCGGGAAAGGAAAATGCATTACAAACAGAAAGGGAGATACCCTGTTCAAATCAGTATCACTTGGGAACTGGCCGCCCAGAGACGATATTGTCAGAAAATAATGCTTAAAAAAAAAAGCTGAGCAACAACTGGAGCAGTAGATCCGACAAACACGAATTCAAATGATAAGCGAACTGATCCAAAACATCAATAAGACCGCTGGCAAGCGTGTACATGTCCAGACTTAGATACTCAATACTCAATTAAAAGCTGTATCCTGGTATGCATGCTAACGGGTTACTGCAGACTCCAGAAGCATCTAAGTGAACCTGACATAATAGAAAATGGACAATGCAGATTCTGTAGGGGGTTCGAAAAAACACCACAATATATTTTTATGGATACGAAGCAATAATTTGAATAATAAAACACCACCTGCGAGCCTATCTATTGCTAGATACGAATCTGGCTCCCATTCATCAAAGCAGTTTGACTAGAGGACGTGCTCTAATTCGAGTAAGTCATCAACTACAGCCTTATTTTGGGAAGCGCTATAGATCTATTTACGTCGCAGTGCACCTACTCCCTATTTCCTTGAAAAATATTCCCTTGCCAATCACGCGTAACGCAAATCTCGACTACAATAATTAATACCCGAAGGTCAGTCAGCTATCAACCTTTTCGATTATTTTAACTTAAATTCAAGACTAATTAATAGTTGGCTCTTGCGTATATAATTGCTCATCTGATGAAGCAAGCTTGCTTCTTTCTTCTTCAACTGTCAATTTTCCAGCACAGTTTGTAATGAGATCTTTCGCTACAGCTGCTTCAGCCAATTAAGGATAATCATTTGGCAATTATCAAAGCACAAAGCAAAGCATCAATTAATTTAACTTGATTTCATCAGCAGCACCCATCCGTTTCTCAGCAAATAGCCCTGATCGTATCCCCTTAAGAAAATTGGAAACCTCATTCAACAGTCAACACCGGAGCCCACCCCTACAAAAACTGATGACATTCGAAAACTAAATCCTCAAAGAGATTCCGTCACAGGACGATTAAACATTCAATACAATTCGGTGCTTACCCCGTTGGCAATTTATCGTCTTGCCATCACGATTTAGGTTAAAATATTTATGGAAGAAAACAAACGAAGTGAATTAATGAAAAATAATTATGTTATCCTGTGTAACCGGTCACTGTGTTTGTTTTCGTAAATTTTTTGAATTGAAATCCTTTCTTTACGTGCACACAAAGGACCCGAGGAAAAATGAGAAAACTATGCAAAGGATATTTTTTTTCAATTACAGAGCTCACACAAAATGAATGTCGCACGGGAGATGAATATATGGGGTACATATATGGGGTATAAAACTACAATGGAAAGGCCCTATGGTTTAACACGGGTCTTGGTACTAATTGGAAAACAAATTGTAATAACTAAGCATTTTAAACCTTTCTTTTCATTATGTTACCTACCGACCTATACCGTCTCCTCAGTCTTGATAATTTTTATTTTTTTAAATATCCTCCACCTCATAGAATACATTTGTTCTATAAAGCGTTAGAAATTCATTAATGTAGTGAAAGGAAATAGTATTGGGAAGAATTGCTATTGAATTGAAGGACGGACAGGAACAACTGTGTGCATATGTATTTCACCCGTGCACTTCTGGTGGAAGTTCCGATGTAGGAACGTTAAACACCTAACATTTCGGCGATGTTGAAGCGAAGAAATTTGGCTGCTAATAGACTGATCACCGAACAGCTTGGCGCTAAACATGACCGAGTAAACCTAAGCACGTGGCGGGAGCCTTCGCTCAAACAGTGCAAATAATATTTAACATTAGGAACGAATGTAAGCTTACTGCCATCGCCTTCTTCAGTGCCAGCTCCATTCGTATTTAAAATGGTTTGACTACGGAAAGACGCAAACAATACCAAACACAGCATTAATACTGTAAACGAGCGAACGGAGGGGGCAAAATCATGTCAAAGAACAACATATGTAGCGTAGCCACCACGAAACACAATATCAACGTATCAAACAGCACATCAACGAGAAAGGACAAGCTGACCCAGAAGCAACACCAGTACGCATTGAACATCACTAATACAATATAGAACTATTCTAGAGGGAACCTACTATTCAATTAGTGGGGTCTGCACAGTGTTAAGTATCGACTTGATTTAAAAGCGACGGATAGTCCGTCGTACCCCAGAAGCGGATCTTATCTGGATCTAACGCTGTTCGACGTACGGTTACAACTGACCGACATGGACCGACAAACGATAAACTGCTTACACACTTTTGTGTATGACAGTGACCATTGCGGACTCAGTGCCGAAATAACGATTCCCAACGAAATTGCGGAATTGGAGGAGTTTGTCCAATTGCACACCTACAATTACAGTAGAACGCGTTGGACTCGCTTCTCCAGAAAATTGACGAGAGCACTCTCCTGGAACTTGCTTGACCTACCGTCTAATAGGAATCTGTCAAACGAGGAGATTGATAGATATCTAAGGCAAATGGACGAGACAATAATACTCTTCTGGCTAAGTCGATGTCCTTATACAGGCCGTATAGTTCGGCATTGTACCTTCTCCTCCACTCACCGTCTATGCAGACGGGACCAAAGATCGCTCGAAGAACTTTTCTCTCGAAATAACCAATGGCATCCTCATCCGATTTTCTCAAAGCCCATGCCTCTGCGCCATAAAGCAGGACTGGGATGATTAGAGTCTCATAAAGAGTTACCTTAGTAGTTCGAGATAGGGCTTTGCTACTCAATTGCCGTTTTAGCCCATAGAAACAACGATTGGCAAAAGTAATTCTTCGTGTGATCTCCCTACTAATATCAATTGCGGAGTTCACCATAGAGCCTAGGTAGACAAAATCCTTTACTACCTCAAAATTATATCTGTCTATTGTGGCGTTCTGTCCAAGACGCCGATGTTGGGTATCCTTTTTTATAGACATCTTTGCTGCCTCGATCCAATACTCGTAAATGCCCCATTGACGGCCCGCTGAGTTCTTCCAATTATGTCAATGTCATCGGCATTGCGCGAGGCATCCAAGTGGAATTGTCTGCATTAGCGGATCATTTTAAACAGTTGCTAAACCCGCCATGCAATGCGCTTCAGCTAAATTCTGCTCTTCCTCTCATAACAAACAGTTCTTTAGACCGACCAATTACAGTCCAAGACCTTACCAAAGTTCTACACAGATGCAATGCAAATAAAGCTCCTGGTGAAGACCGTATCCCGTATGAATTCTTTAAGTCTGCGTCAGTAGAATTCTTAGAAAAGCTCACTCAAGTATATAACTACATATTTGTTTTAGGAGAAGTGCCCGAATGATTTAGAAAGTGTATAATACTTCCGTTATTCAAAAAAGGAGATGTGTCTGACCCAGCGAATTACAGAGGAATTTCTTTTATGAATTCAATAATGAAAATATTTACTGGGATTATCCTAGACCGTTTGACGGATTGGGTGCAAGAAAATGGTCTTCTAAGCGAATTCCAAGCGGGGTTCAGAAAAGATTACTCCACAGTAGACAACATTTTCACATTGACAAGCATCGTCCGGTCATACCTTGATAAAGGCAAAAAAATGTATGCGTTCTTTGTTGATTTCAAGGCAGCCTTCGACACTATTGACAGAAACGCGCTGTTCTACAAGCTGAGTAACTTAGGGGTATCTTCAAAGGTCCTAAGGGTCATACAAAGTCCTTATGAAGATAATAAAGCAGCTGTTTGGGATGGCCACAACCTGTCCAACTGGTTTAAGTCTCAAATGGGAGTGAAGCAAGGTTGTCTCATGAGTCCACTTCTATTTTCAATATTTCTGGATGATCTTGTGACCTTTTTAACAGGTGTAATTGTGTTCGACGGACTCCAAATAAAGCTGCTTTTATACGCAGATGACATCTTCATTCTATCAGAAACTCCAATGATGTTGCAGATGATGATAAATAAGCTCCAAAACTACTGCAATTTATGGAACCTGAAAGTGAACACCGTTAAGTCCAAAGTAATGGTTTTTAGAAACGGGTTTGGACGATACTCATGGCAAGAAAGATGGACTTGGAAAAACCAGGAACTTGAAGTCGTTAAGGAGTATAGATATCTCGGAGTTTTAATTACATCTCAAGTATCCTTCAAGGCCCACCTAGGAGAAAAACTAAAGGAGGCGAAAAAGGCAATAAACTGCAGTTGGCGGGGATTCCTTGGTAGGAAAAACGTTCCATCGAGCAGTAAATTTAAGGTTTTCGAAGCGGCTTTGAGGTCAATCATGTGCTATGCTGCACAAGTTTGGGGTATATTCGAGTACGAAGAGGTTGAAAAACTTTTAAGATATTTCTTTAAAAAAATCTTTAGATTACCCGAAAACACACCGACATACATGTTGCACCTTGAAACTGGTTTATCTCCTCTCTACATCTTTACATTAAGATTGCACTTTCTCTACATTCTGAAAGTAATGGAACTCCCAAACTACCGCCTTCCACACATCGTCGCAAAATATTTGGTACAGCGGAAGCTGCAATTCTTTAACGAGTGGTCGAGGCTTAGCGGCGAATATAGTATGCAGCTAATGCACTATAATGCAGAATCTTGGCGACGTTCTCTGAACCAGCTGTTATCCGTTATTGAAGAGTCTACCCGTGCGAAGTTTAGATTGAAAGCGCAACAAAGTGAGACCAGGTGTACGTATCCCTTACTCAACCATGATCTGGCTGCGAAAAATTATTTCCACGATCGGTTCAGCGTTGATGTAATCTCTATCATCCTTATGAGGAATGCAGCCTATGCAACCTTCGAACAAAGGAAGACGTTTTTCATTTTATTGGAGCTTGCAATATTGAAAGAAATCAGACGAGCGTACTGGGGTAAAGAGGCGCTATCAATGGCTGAATTCATCAGAACTCTAGATGGTGAGGACTGGAACGTGCTGGCTAGCTATATTAAAGCTGCATTAAAATACCGGCAGCAAATAATGAACGAAGCATTTTAAATCACTACATTTGCATAAAACTTTAGTCTAATTCTCTCTTTTCTTCGGCTGACGGCAATGGCCAAAGTCTTTTATTGTAAATTATTGTAAAAAAATTGAATATGAAGTTTAAAAAATAAATTTACTTTACTACTACTCATCGGCATAAGCGAGTAGTTGTACAGACTTGTAAACGATTGTACCTCCGGTGTTGGCTTGTGAGTTTCGTACAATTCTTTCAAGTACTATGTTAAAGAGATCGCATGATAGCGCGTCACCTTGTCTAAAACCTTTTCTGACATCGAAGGGTTCGGTGATGTTCTTACCGACTGTGATGGAGCAGCTAGAGTTCTCCATCGTCATTCTGCACAAACGGACGAGCTTGGCAGGGATGTCAAGACTAGACATGGCTCTGTATAACTCGTCTCTATACACGCTATCATAGGCAACTTTGAAAAAGATGAAGAGGTGGTGCGTATCGATTTTATATTCATGGGTTTTTTTCAAGATCTGCCGTAGTGTGAATATTTGGTCAATGGTGGACTTTTCCGGCCCGAAACCGCACTGATAAGGACCTATCAGGTTGTTGACGATCGGTTTTAGGCGTTCACATAATACGGCAGACAGGATCTTATATGCGATGTTGAGGAGACTTATACCTCTGTAATTGGCGCAGTTCAGAGGGTGTCCTTTCTTCAGGATCGGGCAAACGATGCTGAGGTTCCATTCATCGGGCATACTTTCGTCCGACCAGATTCAATAGATGAGCCAACTCATCTCCTCCTGCCCTGAAAAGTTCAGCGGCCGTCGGCTCCAGCAGCTTTGTTGAATTTGAGTTTAGATATCGCTATCCTCACTTCATTCTGAACGGGTTGACGGGAATCTTGACTGCCATCGTCACTGTTGAATGGCTCATTCTGCCTGACAGCGGAATATAGGTCATCATCGCCGTTTAACAGTCTGCAGAAGTGTTCCTTCCATATCCTCAGCACCGACTGCGATTCTACTACTATGTTTCCATTTTCGTCCCTGCAGGCTTCTGTTCTGGCTTTGAAACCCTGGCATGTTCTTTTTACCTTGTGGTAAAATTTTCGAACGTTATTCCTTGGCTACAACTAGGTAGTGATCCGAGTCCACGTTAGCTCCTCGGAAGGTCCGGAGACCCAGAATACTGGAAGAATGCCTTGCGTCGATCGCAATGTGATCGATTTGGTTGACAGTTTTTCGATCAAAGGAGGGCCATGTTCCTTTGTGAATGTCGAGACGTGGGAGACCGCGTACTAGCTACGACAAAGTTTCGCCCCGCCGCAAAGTCGAGTCCGTTGCGGGATGTGATGTTATGCAGGCTGTGCTTTCCAACCACGCTACTAAAGACGTCCTCTCTTCCTAGCTTTGCGTTAAAGTCGCCTAGGATAATTTTAACGTCGTGGCTAGGGCATTGCTCATACGTCTTGTCGAGAGCTGGTGGAAGTCAACCTATGTCGCGTCGTCCTCTCCTCATGAGGGGCGTGAACGCATATTAGGCCAATGTTGGCAAATTTAGCCTTGATACGGATAAGCCGCTCGTTCACAGCCCGGAAACTCAAGACTTCTTGCCGAATTCTGCCTCCAATGACAAATCCGCAACCGAATAGACGCTGTCCTTTTTGTCTGTAACTATCGCCGTGGTAGATGTCGCAGTTTTTCATACTCCTTTTGCACGGCCCATCCCATCGCACTTCTTGGATGGCGGAATGTTTGCTTTGAGACACTCTAGGGCCTCCGCAAGTTGTTCGGCTGCACGTGGTTTGTAGAGGGACCTAACATTCCACGTGCAGACACGAATATCGTTGTCCTTTTTATGTTTGCTTGGGTCGTCAACAGTAAAATCATCCATATCCGAGGCTATTGGTTGCTTCGTAACCGAAGGTTTTATACGTGGTAGGGAAGTTAACCCAACGGCACAACCCCCAACCTGGAGGACCAGATCCTTTTTTAGCAACCCCTAGGACAAGAGGTCGGATACACCGATGCCAGTAACCCACTTCGGGGATATGAGCGCTGCCGTTGGCCCATTAAGGGTTCATCCGCCATCATCTCTTTTTCAATACCCTGACGTAGTATTGAAAATCCTTACAGACCTCAGCTCCAAATACCACCTTGACCAAAAAGTTTCCGGAATTTATTCAGAAAATTAAAAATAAAAGTTTATTCATCTAAATCTTTATTGTCCCCTTCAAAGTAATCCCCATCGACTGCAACACACTTATGCCAGCGCTTGATCCAATCTTCGAAACATTTTTTATATTCGGTTTTCGGTATGTCCATCAGTGCTTCCTGCGATTTTTCCATTACTTCCTCTCGGCTGCTGAAACGCGTTCCCCGTAATGGTTTTTTAACTCGATTGAACAGAAAGAAGTCATAGGGAGCCAAATCAGGTGAATTCGGTGGCTGTTGGATGGTATTTGTTGCATTTCTCGTCAAAAAATTACGAATAATGATGGCACTGTGCGACGGTGCGTTATCATGGTGCAAAATCCACGAGTTTTCTGCCCACAATTCTGGTCTCTTTCGGCGAATTGCTTCACGCAAACGTCTCATAACGCCCAAATAATGCTCTTTGTTTACTGTCTGGCCTTCTGGCAAAAATTCATGATGCACTACACCGTTGTAATCCATGAAAACCGTGAGCATTGCCTTCTTTTTTGACTGAAAACGTCTGCCACTGCGTTCATCATCTTCGATTGACTCACGACCACTTTTGAAAGGCTCGTGCCACTGGTAAACGACCGTTTTCTTTAGAGAATCGTTGCCGATACACTTTTCCAACATTTCTAACGTTCGCGCACCATTAAATCCGTTTTTTACGCAAAATTTAATACAAGTTCGTTGTTGCAAATTTAAATCCATTTCTAAAAAATCGCCAACACACACAGAGATAGATGTACTTTTGGCTACGTAACTTTTGCAAATGTCAAGCTATGACGATAAGATTTAGAGGGAATATCAACAACATATGTACCAACTTAACAAAGGAAACAGAACTCAAATCGGAACGATGGGAGCGCCACACGGTTTTTATTCCGGGAACTTTTTGATCAAGGTGGTATGTCGAAGTGGCTCCGGTAAGGTATCCGCTGGTCTGTAGACGTCATCGTTGATTCCATCGAGAGAATTCATCCGCCGCACGTCCTCCTTCTCAGGACCTCTTGCTAGACTTCTGAGACGCATATTTCAGCCAATCAGGTCAACAAGAGATGCCTCGTCTGGTTAGACATATGCGCGCTGAAGTTCACCCAGATGTGCTTACGCAGGTCCGAGTGTTCAGCTACACATATATCGTCAGACTCAGCATACGCTCATCGTTAGTTCACTATCAGATAGCTATCCAGCGGGCACCACGGGGAGGTGATGATGCGATTTTGCCCACAAATAAATAATACCTAGATAAATGTAAATTTGCACTGGAACAGGAAAATCCGGGCTGTAAAATCCAACAACCCGAATATGTTCCCCCAAATAAACAAAATCTTTCAGAGGAGTAATCAAAACGATCTTCCGCGTCTTAAAATCCCCCGAACTACGAACAATGTGCAATTACTAGTGACAGCAGGTATAGATCCGGATAACGCAGCTGAGGTTGACAATTTCTTTTCGATCGAAGATCCGCAGGAGAGGGTAGAGGCTATAGGAGTGACTTTCCAGGACGTGTATAAGGTGAATGATAGTATTTGCCCGAACCACGACCTGGAGAATCAGCTCCTTGTGCACAACTTCTACCTTCGAAGTGACATGGAGCACTGGCGATCTGAGAATACTGGTTTTACCATCTTCAATGAAAGAAATATGGCAAACAATGCCGTCGCCGATGAAAGGGTACATCCCCCGTTCATTTCGAAGGCAGAGCTCCAAGCGATCTTCGAATCACCGAGGAAAAAGAAATCCATGGGAATCGATGGTATACCCTACATTGTACTTAGACATCTTCCTCCAGAAGCGGTGAACAATGCCCATTATCCAGCGCATTGGAAAACAGCGGTGGTGCAGCCCATCCCAAAGAAAAATAAAGATAGTTCCAATTCGGGTAATCTCCAGTCGATAAGTCGCCTTCCGAACATCAGCAAGGTATTCGAAAAAGTGAGCAATAAAGCCCTGGCTAAGTGGGTTGACGACATGCACATAATTCCGGATAACCAATTCTGTTTCAAGGCGGGGCAGGATACCATACATGCCGCGTCTAAACTGGTATCGATTATCCAATAGAATAAAAGGAAGAAACAATGCACGGGTGCCTGTCTAGTTGACTTAGAGAAGGCTTTCGATACGGTATGGTTAGAGGGACTCTTCTACAAGTTGAGCAGGCTGGGCATAAGTAAAGCACTGCTGTACATATGTACTTTATGACATGCTCACCAGTAAGAAGTTCATTGTGTAGAATGGAAATGTGACGTCTGCTGGAACTTTTGAAGTAAAAAATGGTCTGCAACAGGGTGCGGTTAATTCGCCGATCCTATTCAATATTTACACGAGCGATCTCATAGGTTCACTTCACCATGCCATAGCGTACGTAGACGACTTGGTTGCGTACAGGTCAGGGTCTAAGATCGAGGTCATTACATTACTTTGCAGCGTGATTTCGATAAGATTAAGAGATACTGCGACGACTGGAAGTTGAAGATCAACTTTCAGAAGTCGGAGACCATCCTGTTCAGAACGCCGTTGTCTGGGGCCTCTTGGGACACCAGAAAGAATTGGCGAAAGTTCTCTATCGTGGGACGGCACGGTCACCCACTTGCGAGTCGAACTGTAGTCAGGTAGTCAGGTACCTTGGGGTCTGGCTAGATCAATATCTATATTTTAACAAACTAGATGCTGCTCTGGCCAGAGCCAAAGTTGCTTTTGCCCTCACAAAGAGAGAGAGAGAGTTTTAAAGCAGCCAACTCGATGCGAAGGTGAAGGTAATCTGCTACATGGCCTTTATTCGGCCTATGCTCGCATATGGATGTCCCGTGTGGTTCAAGGTGGAGCCAAGCTTGTTGGAAAAGATGCGGGCGTTTGAGAGGGCTTGCCTTAGGGCTTGTCTTCGTTTGTATAGAACACCAGAGTTTGAGTACATAAAGTAATGAGGTCCTATACAACAGGGCGAATCTGATCAGAGTGGATAATTTCTTGATCGAGTTGATTCTAAGGCATATTGCAAGAGCAATGGCCTCGATGAATAACCTGATCTTTGGGGCTTATTACCCCAACAAACCCTATCACAAGAGTGTGCGCCTTAACGGCTGTGGATAGGCGACTCAACTATGATCGAGACGTCGCACAGGGTAGTGTAGAGCGACTACGGTTCAGTAGGGCGGTTTCAGTCCGCGATATTGAAGATGTTAGTAGGCAGCACAACCAATTTTGGTGGCTTAATGAAGGAGAGGGAACGCCGTCGTCGTTTCCTCCTAATTCGGGTTAGCCTATAACGGAGGCAGAGCGGGTCGTCTATTTGTTTTCCACAATAGTCATGACCGACTTACATAGTTCTAAGGTAGTTGGTATGTTAAAAAACAAAAAAAAAAAATTAATAAAAATAAAAATAGCACAGCACTTGGCTAAACAAAAAAAAATAGAAAAAAACATATAAATCAAGCACAGCACTTGGCTTAAGCAAAAAAAAAAGTGTGTATTTAATTACACATCGCAGTTAAGTTAGCTTAAGATTATTTTAAGGTAGTTTATAAGTTGTATCAAATAGTTCAGGAAAACCAGTCCATTCACTAAGTTTTTTTCTACAGTAAACATTTTTCTTAGTTTTTAATTCATCAATTAGTTGTTGTAATAAGTAAATTTAGTTAGGTTACGTCGAAAGACATAGGTTAAGTGTTAAGTTTAGCTTAGAGCGCCCACATTGGGCCAGTAAGTTAAAATAAGATAGTTAAGTTAATTAAGCTAGTTTTAAGCGTTTTTGTTAGCACGTAAGGTATACTGAATTACAAAATACAATGCATTGAAAATGAAATGAAAATGAATACTATATAAAACCAAACACACGAAGATATCGACACCACACACTAAGAACAGCCCACAACCGCAGGATGGTTCGGACCGAACCCATCGACGGGTGAGAGGTCACCCTAAACCTAGACTTAAGGTGTAGAGTCGCATGCCGAAATTCCTTTAAGCTCCGAGTATTCGTTTCCATGTCCAACACGAAAAATTATATTCCCGGGATATGATTCTAGAATATCGTATAGGCAAACAGGGAGAACTTGTGGTAATTTGCATTTCAAGCCATCATGCCACACCTCATCAAAGGCTTGCGAAATGTCAAGAAATACGTAATTTTATGCACCTGGCCATTCGTCGAATGCTTACTGTTGATCCCAACTGATGGTCAGAGATAAGATTATTTTCATCAATAACTAGTTGGAGACGCCTTAGTAATCCTCTCGAAAATTTTGGATATGATGGGAAGAAGCGAAATTCTCTTCTTAGATCCTTTAACCCCTCGGGGGGCATAGGGCGTCAACCACGCCTGCGCGCCATCATGTTCGAAGTTCTGCAACGCGTTTGAGCTGCCTCTAACTCATTCCTAAAGAGCTCGATTCCTCCTCAACTGTTCTGCGCCACGTTTGCCTAGGGCGTCCCGCTATTCTGCCTGCCTGGGTGAGCGGATTCCACTGCATGGCGTATTTCGCAATGGAGTTGTCTTCGCGCCGTAGGGTGTGTCCAATCTATTGCCACTTTCTTCTTCGTATAGTAATGCTTATAGGTTCTTGGCCCATTCTCAGATAAAGCTGTTCGTTAGAGATGCGGTTCGGCCAAAAAATCCTCAAGATGATTCTTAAGCATTTGTTTACAAAGACTTGCAGCTTCCGTGTGTTAATGGTGTCCACCTTCCAAGTACTGCACCCATAAAGCAGCACTGATTCTACGTTGGAGCGGAACAGTCGCAGCTTGGTTCTTAAGCTGATAACATTGCTTCTCCAGATTTTAGATAGCATTCCGAACGCAGCTTTAGCCTTCCCGATTCTGCTGCACACATCCAGTTCGGTGCCACCGCGATTAGCCGAGACCACACTTCCTAAATAAAGAAAGTTATCAACTTTCTCGACTTCCTGTCCGGCAATGTTAAGAAGCGAAATTGGTCTATACGATTTTACCACATTTGGCAGTTTTCCTGGTTTTAAAACCACTATGACTTCAGTAACGTTCGCGCGCTGCTTCGTCGTATTCGGATTACAGGTCGGTAAGGAACTTCCAATGTTGGTCTGGACCTTGGGATAAAGACGGTGGCGGAGGAGCCCTTAATGGGTCAACGGCAGCGCTCATACTCCCGTAGTGGACCCTCGTCCTAGGGGAATAATTAAAGGAACTGGCCCTCCAGGTTGGGGGCTATGCGGCCGAGGTAACTTCCCTACCACGTAAAAAACGAATGGTTCCGAAACAACCAAAAGCCTCGGATAGGGACGACTCAGCTGATGACGACCCCAGCAAACGAAATAAGGACAACGGCCTTCGGATCTGTGCGTGGAATGTTCTGTCCCTTTACAGACCACGTGCAGCCGAACAACTAACAGAGGCCGTAGACTGCTATAAAGCAGGTATTATTGCCATCCAAGAAGTGCAATGGGATGGGCCGCGCAAAAAGAGGATGAAAAACTGTGACGTCAACTACGGTGATTGCTACAGAGGCAACAGGCAGCACTTAATTGGGTGCGGATTTGTTATACGCGCCAGACTTAGGCAAGAAGTTTTAAGCTTCCGACACGTTAGCGAGCGTATTATGACTACCCGGTTCAAGGCTAAATTCGCTAATATAAGTCTAATATGTGTTCATGCCCTCTGAGAAGTAAAGGACCCTGCCACCAAAGAGGACTTCTACGAGCTCCTCGGCAAAATATATGAGCAATGTCTTAAATACGACGCTAAAATCGTATTGGGTGATTTTGACGCCAAGAGGACGTCTTCGGTAGTGCAGTCGGTAAGCATAGCCTACACAATACCATGTCATGACGGACTAAGGCTAATCGATTTCGATTTGGAGCAAAATATCGCCATAGCAAGCACATGGTTTCCTCATTTTGATATTCATAAGCAGACATGGCGGTCCAATGATCATGTAACGATCAACCAAGTTGATCATATTGCGATCGACGCAAGTCATGCGGCATGCCTCCAGTATTCTGGATGACCGGACCTTCCAAGGCCAATATAGACTCGGATCTTTACCTTGCTGTAGCCGAGGTACGAATGCGGATATCCCAAACTGAGTAACAAAGAATAATCACTGTGAAAAAATTTAATGTCGAAAAGCTACAATCGCAAAAGACCGCCAGACTCTTCGCTGAACGCGTATCCCGAAATCTCCCAATCACCCCTATGCCACCAGCGTCAAGTGCCGAAGACCAGTGGCGACGCTGCCAACATGCCATCAGAAACGCCGCGACTGATGTGCTGGGTCTTGCTCGACCACCACCGCGAAACCCCTGGTTTGACGAAGAATGCCGGCGAGTGCATGCAGCAAAACAAGAGGCATACAAAGCGGCGCGCTGCAAAGGAAGTCGAGAGCTGCTCGTGAGCTCTACGAGCGAAAGAGACGGGAAGAACATCGGTTTCTCCAAATGTAGGAAAAAGACCATGAGAAGCGCGCGTTTGAGAATATCGAGAGTTTATACTCCAGGAACAACGTACGGAAGTTTTACCAAAAGGTAAAAAGAACGTGTCGGAGAATCAATACCCGTACAGAAACCTGTAGAGATGAAAATGGAAACCTCCTAGTAGAATGACAGTCGGTGCTGAGAATATGAAAAAACTACTTCTGCAGACTATATAACGGCGACGAAGACCAACATCCCGCTGTCAGGCAGAATGAACCATTCAACATAGACGGTGAAAGCCAAAATTTCCGTCCACCTGACCAAAGCTGAAATCCAACAAGGCTGCTGGACCTGACGGCTTACCGGCCGAACTTTTCAAGGCATAAATAAATTAATAAATAAATATTTGGCGCAACAGCTCTTTAAGTGCCAGGGCCAAGCTTCTCGTAACCACTCATGTTGTGTGCGTTATATTTTTCACACAAATGGAAGGGACCTACAGTTTAGTGCCGTATCCGAACGGCGATTTGAGAAGCTTTTTCGTGACTGGCACCTGGTGATGCATTGGTAGAGTGCATACGAGTACACCAACTCATCTCTAAGATTTGATCAGACGAGTGTATGCCTGAAGAATAGAATTTTAGCATCGTATGCCCGATCCACAGAAAGAAGACCCCCTCAGCTGCCCCAATTACAAAGGCATCCGTCTCTTAAACATCGCGATATTGTGTGATCGCCTGAAATCTTTTATCAACACCCTGATTGAACCCTATCAGTGCGGTTTCAGGCCGGGAAAGTCCACCATCGATCAAATCTGCACACTTCGGCAGATCCTGGAGAAAACCCAAGAAGTCCAAATCGATACTCACCACCTCTTTATCGATTTCAATGCCATCTATGACAGCATCTATAGAGAAGAGATTTATAGACCCATGCTTAGTTTTGACTTCCCTGCGATATTGACATTATTGGAAGAACTCAGCGGGCTGTCACCAGTGCGTTTGCAAGCATTGAGGTGGCAGCGGCCAAAATGGGTTTAACGATAAGCGAGGGCAAAACAAGAAGGGACAGTCAACATCGACGAATTGGACAGAACGTCACAGTGGGCAGCTATAACATCAAGGTAGTGAGGGACTTTGTCTACATTGGTTCAGCTCAAAAAACAACATCAGCGCAGAATAATTCTTGCCAATCGCTGTTTTTTTTGGACTTAGAAGGCAATTCAACAGTAAAGCCCTCTCTCGAACAACTAAGGAGACTCTGTATAAGACCCTGATCATCACAGTCTTGCTTTACGGCGCTGAAATGGACATTATTGAAAAAAGGATGAAGATATCCTTGGTCGCTTCGAGATAAAAAAATCTTCGAAAGATATTCGGTCCCGTGTGCGTTGACTGGTTTTGGAAGAGAAGAACCAATCACGAATTATACGAGCTGTACAGCTTCAACGGCCTGGTCAAAAAACTCCATATTGGATGTCTGAGATAGCTGGGACATATAGAGCGAATGGACACCAACACTCCGGCCTGCAGAGTCTTCGAATCTAACCCCGAGCGACGACGCAATAGAGGACCTCCTCGCCGTAGGTGGCGCTCACAAGTTCAAGGGGACCTCGACCAACTTGGAGTGCGCAACTGGAGGCAATTAGCCAAAGACCGAGCTAAATGAAGAGATTTGTTGGTTGAGGCCCAGGTTCACCCCGAACTGTAGCGCCATCTAGGTAACTAACTTTCTATTGGCTAACGACGTGTTTTAATCAGAGCTTAGTACTTGCAATAAGGAGGAGCATTATCAATGCTTTTCTAGGTAAAACTTTGAGAATGTCTGTGGTTAGCAAATCATAAGCAGGAGCTTTCTCAGGTTTTAGATTTTCGATCTCGTGTTTGAGTTCCCTTAGCGTTGCACTTATGAGTGTTAAATCGTCAGATGGTAAATTCGGCCTATTGA
The DNA here is from genome assembly GCA_945910035.1 of Brachypalpus laphriformis. Taxonomy (NCBI): domain Eukaryota; kingdom Metazoa; phylum Arthropoda; class Insecta; order Diptera; family Syrphidae; genus Brachypalpus; species Brachypalpus laphriformis. The sequence continues at coordinate 192,433,785 of OX246754.1, read as the reverse complement.
TGTTGTCGTAAACCACTTGACCATCGCACGGTTTAAAGGTTTCTTTCAGGTGGGCCTCAAAGACGTCCGCGTTTTATTTATCTTCCATTGCCCATTCATTTTGATTTAATTTATTTGGCGGCGCGGGGACTTTGTGCCGTTTCGTAACTTTTACAGCTTTCCAAAGTGAAGAATTGGAATCTTTTTCGCTGTTAAACTTTCAAGCCTATCGCACGATTTTTAAAATCCTAAGTCTTCTTCAATGAATTGCACAGACAATTCAAGTGTGTTTGATGTTACGGAGAACGAATCTGTTGCCATTTTGTTACGCGCTTTTCTTTTTTCCTTGACCAATTCTTTTATTTCCGGAGGATATCGTAGATCGTATCTGTCCGGCGTTTTCCTTGGATTGGGCGTATTATTCCAAGAGGCGAGCTATACGATCTCAACGAAGCGATCAACTTCAACCTCGTAAGTGGAAGGCTCAATTCAACATTATCTTTAATTTCGTTCTCAGTTGATCTCGCTGGTTCTGGGTTTTAGACTAGTTATTCTTTCAGTGTCAAAATAACTGCAGAATGATCAGACGACAGATCAAAGCTTTCTTTAACCTTTATGTGGCTGGTAGATAGTCGTATTCCTTTCACAACGAAAAAATCTATCAGGTCAGGTATTTTCGAAGTATCAGATGGCCAGTAAGTCGGTTTACCCGACAAATCGGATCTGCCGGATCCGTCGGATTTGTAGAATTAGCCACATTTGACGTATTTGTTAGATCTGTCGAAGTTTTCGGCTCTGTCGGATTTGATCTGTCGTTTTGCCGGATTCATCAGATCTGCCGGATTTGTCCGATTTATGGTATTCAGATCTGTCAAATTTGTCGGATTTGCCGGATCTGTGGGCTTGGTTGGGTCCTTCGGATCCATCGGTTTTGTCGGATTCGGAGGATTTGTCTCATTCTTTGGACCTGTCGGATTTGTCGGGTTTATCGGATTTCTTGGATTTGTCAGTTTTCTCGGTTTTGTGGGATTTGTCAAACTTATCGGGCTTGTTAGATCTGTCGGATTTATCGGATTTGTCGTATTTCTCGAACTTTTTGATTTGTCGGATTTGTCCGGATTTGTCGGATCTGTCGGTTTTCTTGGATTTGTCCCATTTTTCGAATTTGCCAAACTTGTGTTGGATGTGTTGAAACTGTCGGATCTGTCGAATTTGGCGGATCTATTGGATGTGTCGTATCTAGCGGGACTATATAATCTGTCGGATAAGGGGGATATATGGGATCGAAATAATATTTGGCAATTGAAATTAATATTTCCGATTTTTAAAAAGGGGGATAAAAATATGGCATTACAGGCGTATATCCTTTTTAAATACCATTAGAAAGATATTTGGATCTATTTTGTTCAATCGGCTTACAGACTGGATAAATGCGCATAACAAATTGAGCGAATTTCAAGCTGGCTTTCGGAGAGGATGCTCAACGGCGGATCAAATATTTACACTAAGTATGAATGTGGATATATACCGCGAACAAGGAAAGAACGTTTATGCATATTTTGTAGACTTTAAAGCAGCAGCAGTAGTGTAGATAGAGATCTGCTTTTCTACAAAGTATCAAGCATGGGAGTACCGTCCAAAATGGTGAAAACGCTTAAGGCAACATAGCATCGATGCAGTGCCGCGGTATGGAACGGAACAGAAATGTCTGAGGGTTTCTTGATAACTACGGGAGTACGCCCGGGTTGTACCTTGAGTACACTCTTATTCATCTTATTTTTGCATGACATTGTAGACTATTTGAATGGAGGAGTCGCTGTTAATAATGTCAAAACTTTGATGTATGCGGATGATATCGTTCTCTTAGCGGATACACCCAATAAGCTACAAATGATGATGACGAAACTCAAGGAGTACTGCCAAATGTGGAATCTTGTTGTCAACCGAGCCAAATCACAAGTAATGGTTTTTGGAAACAGAAGAGGAAGGCGTCCTCAACGGGAAGCATAGAGATTTGAGGAAGAATCAGTGGAGGTCGTTAAAGAATACAAGTATCTTGGAGTAACTCTGACACCCCAAAACAACATGGGCTTACATCTTAAGCGGAAATTTAAGGACGCAAAATATGCTTTTAACTCAATTTTGAAATTGTGTATGGCAAACAAACACATCAGCATGTCTACAAAATATAGAATCTACGAGGTAACTGCACAATCTATTATGATGTATGCTGCACAAGTATGGGGATACTTCGAAAATGATATGGTCGAGCGCCTTTTACGTTTCTTTCTCAAGCAGATACATTGCCTTCCATTGACTACCCCTAACTACATGCTTCATACAGAAACGGGACTGCCGGCGAGGTTCATTAAGACTCTCAAAATGAAATGAAATGCATTTCGATTATTATGAGTTTTTAATATGGAGACAGGTCGCATACCGAGGATAGTAGCAGAATACGCTTTGACTAGAAGTGCGTTCTGTTTTGCAAAATGGAAAGAGATAGCTGATAGAGCGAATTGTCGTCTTAATTTGGATTTGCGTTATACCCATCATTTGAGAATGGAGCTGTATAACATCCTAACCAGCCTAGATGCCAAAATCCATAATTCGTTTGTTGAGGAAGCCCAAGCTTATGTTCATAGAGAAGTCTACTCCAAGCTTTCACATGACCTTAGAGATAGAAGTTACATGAATGAAAAATATGAAACAGATGTAATATCAACCATTTTCAAAGCACGAGGAGAATTAATGCCCCTGAATTTCGTCCCCCACAAACCTGATTTGCCGATACTGTGCGATCTATGTAATCTGGAGGTAGGAGAAAATGTGTAACACTTCGTAGGAGTTTGTCCAATACTGAAGGAGATAAGGAGACTGCACTTTGGAGAAAACCAACTATCACATGAGGAAGTACATAGCGTACTGAATGGCAGAGATTGGTTATCGCTATACAAATACATTAAATCTGTGTCTAGTTATCGTAGACAAATAGTAGATGAAGCCTTTTAATTATATAAAAGCCCATATTTTGAACATATTTATTATTGATTCCTTTTAATTGTCACTCTGGCAGACGGCCATGCTGTAAAAAAGATTTGTTAACCTTTGTATGTTATATAAAAAAAAAGGATAATAAAATCTAATTTAATCTAATCTAATCTAATCTAATATTTGGCAAAATCTTTACCTGTGATATTCGGAGGTTTGCTGATGCGTCCTGCAGCACAGTGCTTAGTAGCGTACACCTCAAATATTTTCAGATATCAAATTGAGTTAGAAGTGGTTGCCCTCTAAAGTTATGAAACTCTAAAGCGCTTCGTGCCGCAATCTTCCTAACTCTAATATGCAGAAGTGGGAGTTCAAAAAGCGTTTCCAGTGCAAACCCTCTGACAGAGGGTCTTTGCACTTTTTGGCCGGCATTGCAAAGCTTTGTGTAAAGCCCTCTGCATCGGTAATATCATGTCCTTACTTTTTAACTAGGGTATCCGCATAACCTTGCGTAAGAACTTCAGCGTAATTCAGGTTGTTCAGATGTTGGTTCATTACAAATTAAGCGCAAGGAAGCAAGTTGATTTTGCGAAATTAAATATTCAAACCGATCGATTGAAAATTTATGGACCATGAAGAAATCATTTAGCTATGTATGCTAAAAAGTTTTCAAAATTTCAATACGTTGAATTTGCTTTGGTTGAATAAGTTACGCCCTCTCGAATCTCATACTTGTTCGTGACGAATAGTTATGCACGTCTCTGTCAGAGTATTTGACACTTGCCTACATTAGTATCTTTGGTCAGATAGGATTCAGCCAAAATACTTTCAATAGATTTGTTTGATAAAGACTAACTAAGGCTTGCAGCTTCGTTGTAATATTCACCCAACAACTGCATCAGCTATATAACCGTCCATCCGTTAATCCATTTAAATTTTAAGGAACCATGAGCCGAATATATCATATAACGATTTGTGTTCCATGGCGTACAGATTGCTCGTAACTACATAATTTCCGAAGGGTACTGTGTAGACTCTAAATTATTAAAATTGCTCTCCCCGAGTGCGGGCTAAGCACATTGTGCATAACCAAAAGAACGTATCCCCCGCAGAAAAGTCCCTAATACACCATTAGAATTGCCATAACCAGCTATCTGGTTGATAATCTGAAACGTTTTAAGAAACGCAATTCCATTAAGAATTCATTTTGATTCGTTCCATGAAGCCCTTAACAATTACAACCATATCATCATAATCGTGTGGGGTTGTTTCATAAAACCGCATACCAGGAGCGTGCTTTTTAAGTGCCCATTAAGTGTGCATATCGAAGCGCAAAAAAAAAAAAGAACGATCACAAGAGTAACAAAAGATATGAGGGAATATTCGCACTAGAAAAAAAATTGAGGTCACTTAAACGGCCACTACACACACTAATAAATTGCAACTAAATGCGTACTTTGTATTCTAGGCACGTTCCTCATAATCCGTGCATTTCCTGTGAATGGACCCAACGCGAATAAATTCAAATTATTGCCCATTGTCTTCAGTTCTCATCAACTACCCATGCAAGTAGTTACATGGAAAAATGTTATCTTTTACGGGCCAGAAGTTCGCAACTGACCAAAAAGAGTAGAGCACGTGTACATGTGATTTGTATGGCATGCAAGTGAGCATTTTTGTGAATTTTCTGTATGATGCTAAAGGTCATGGTCTTCAGGTGGACAAAAAGCGCAGACACATACAAATTGAGTTACCAACATCGGTTTTTCAGCTTTTTGTCTTATAGATTTGAACTGAGTTGAGCCCTCCAAGTGGATGTTTTGTTTTCTAATATGCCAGGCATCCAAATCACCTAAAATACCAAATTTTGTCCCAACGTTGCAGCCATTTTCGAATAAAATAACAGTTTCACATTTGCGTTACACATTTCTCTTCCAGATTTCCATCACACCCACGCAAAGTCTAATAAAAATAAATGTTCAATATTTTATATTTAAGTACTACAATAAGAACTACAACTAAATGAACGCAGAGCTATTGCATTTTACCGCTGCCATCGGACGTCCTTCGAAAGACAAGTTTTAAACTGTCACCGGCTTGAAAACTGCGGTTAAAAATAGGTTTGCTTGCCGCAAGGAGTGCGTTTTTGCTAACTCAACTACCACCGCGTGTGTGTCTATGCTTTCCTATATACACTTTGGCTTCACGTTTTCGTTTGCACTTTTCTTATACTCGAGCAAGCGTTTGCAACACACTTTCGTTCGCATTTTCGTTGTTAGACCCGGACGTGCATACGACCCTCATTTATATTAATATTCTAGGTTAATGTCCCACCAAGCTGTATGCTTCCAGATTGCGTTTTGTTTACTATGCATACGACAAATTCACTTTTACACTCACCGATCTCAAGATACACACATTTTATGGTCCAGTCCAGTCTCCACCTATAGACACATATCACCCACGTTCCTTGTTTCCAAGATAAACTTAAGAAATCAGCGAAATAAGCCACAAAAGAGAGGTGATGGATGGAGGATTGGTGGTGCTTGAGTGCATTGCTTGGTGATTACACTGAACGTTCGAAACGCATTACACTCTCCGAACTGAAACTTACATCAATATACATCATGACGACAAGAGAGGATAGATACATCGGGATGTCACCTGCATTGGATCATCAAGAAAAGTGCACGATAATTGGATACAAGCTAAGAAAGATACAACGGATGCCATCAGAAACGTCACGACTGATGTGCTTGGTTTCGCTCGCCCAGCACGACGAAACCCCTGGTTTGATGAAGAATGCCGGCGGGTGCATGCAGAAAAACAAGAGGCATACAAAGCGGCGCTGCAAAGGAAGACGAGAGCTGCTCGTGAGCTCTACGAACAAAAGAAGAAGAAAGAGCATGAGAAGCGCGCGATCGAGAATATTGAGAGTTTATATACGCACTCCCAGAACAATGTACCGGAGTCTTACCAAAACATAAAAAGAATGTAGTAGAATTACTGTCGGTGCTGAGAATATGGAAAAACTACTTCTGCAGACTGTACAACGGCGACGAAGACCAACACCACGCTGTCAGGCAGAAAGAACCATTCGACATAGACGGTAATAGCCAAAATTTCCATCCACCTGACCAAAACGAAGTGTTTGGATAGCAATATCCAAAGTGAAATCCAACAAGGCTGCTGGACCTGACGGCTTACCGCCCGAACTTTTCAAGGCAGCTGGTGATGAATTGGTAGAGTGCATACACTCTGATGTCAAAAAGTATTTAGACAAGGTGACGCGCTATCATGTGACTTCTTTAATATTGTACTTGAACAGATTGTGCGGAACTCACAAGCCAACACCAGAGGCACAATCTATTACAAGTCTGTACAACTGCTTGGATACGCCGACGATATAGATTTTATCGGAAGAACTCTACGGGCTGTCACCGGTGCGTTTGCAAGCATTGAGGCGGAAGCGGCCAAAATGGGTTTAGCGATAAACGAGGGCAAAACCAAGTATATGCTGTCAACAAGAAGGGACAGCCAACACCGACGAATTGGACAAAATGTCACAGTGGGCAGCTATAACTTCGAGGTAGTAAGGGACTTTGTCTACCTTGGCTCTGCTATAAATTCTACTAACAAAATTAGTGCAGAAATCAAGCGAAGAATAACTCTTGCCAATCGCTGTTTTTTTTGGGCTTATAAGGCAATTCAACAGTAAAGCCCTATCTCGAACAACTAAGGAGACTCTATATAAGACCTTGATCATCCCAGTCCTGCTTTACGGCGCTGAAACATAGACTTTATTAAAAGAGGATGAAGATATCCTTGGTCGCTTCGAGAGAAAAATTCTTCGTAAGATTTTGGTCCCGTTTGCGTTACGGGTTTTGGAGGAGAAGATTCAATCACGAACTATACGAGCTGTACAGCGACATCGACTTAGTCAAAAAACTGCGTACTGGACGTCTGAGATGGCTAGGACATGTAGAGCGAATGGACACCAACGCTCCGGCCCGCAGAGTCTTCGAATCCAATCCCGAGGGACGACGCAGTAGAGGGAATAATCGCCGTAGGTGGCGGGCACAAGTTCAAGGGGACTTCGACGCACTTGGAGTGCATAACTGGAGGCAATTAGCTAAAGACCGAGCTAAATGGAGAGGCTTGTTGGTTGAGGCCCAGGTTCACCCCGAACTGTAGCGCCACCTAAGTAAGTAAGTAAGAAGATTGGATGAGTTTCCTTAATATCAATTAATATCGCCGATATGTGATATGTGAATATTCCTCGCTGATCCGCCATTTTGTGTTGCGCAGGAGAGAGTTGCTCACGAAGGTTATGTCGATGATTGACCCCATACCTGCTTTGCGATATGTGTTTGCAGGATCCCTGTTTGCGAGCACTATTTCTAGTGGCGAAAAGGTTTCCAGTAGAATACGCCCTCTGACATTGGTAAGCCTGCTACCCCACTCTGTTGCCGCCCATGACCGCTGGAGCTCGACCGCGTGCATCGGCCATAAGGTTGTCTAGCATTGTCTGGTATTCACCCGTCGTCCAGCTTGGTCCAGCATAGCAGCTGTAGAAGTTAATACCATTTATTTTTGCCTGTACAAAACCATCTACCTGTTCATAAGTTTCTTTGAAGGCATGTCTTCCACATATCCATATTGCAGCTTGTTTAGTTTTGTCACCAATCCAAATGTTGCTGTCGAGCATTTTGTAAGGTTCGCTAATCAATACGACGTCCGCTCCATTGTCCTTATCCGTTTGTGTCAGGAGGTCCTGAGCTGTCTTACAATGGTTCAGATTAATCTGTATTATCTTTATGATGTTTTGCGCGCAATGGCTCTCCTGAAGACCGGGCATTTGTTGCTACCGGCCACGTGTTTTGTATCTTCTGGGTGTCCTTTCTACAGAACATGCATGATGGCTCCTTCTCACAATTCCTTGCAATGTGACCTTTTGTTCCACATTTTCTACACAGCTTTGAGCGGTTTTACATTGCCCGGCTAGGTGACGAAACTGCAGACATTTGAGACAATTTTTTTTAAGCAGGATTCGTTCGTGGATGCGACAGTTAACCCAGCCGATTTTTATTCTTCCGGTTTCTAACAGCTTTCTTACGTCTTCCGCGGGAAGGCTGGTCGTTGCTGTTTGAGTTCCTCTGTACGCCTTTTGCAGAGATAAGATGTCTGCTAGTAAAACTTTCACTCCAAATTGCTTGTTTATGGTATCGATTATGTCAGCCATTATAGTGACCTCTAGCGTAGTACGGTGCGTGAGTGTCCTTACACTCGCTTGATCCGCTGATAACTCCTTTAAAATCAATGGTATTGGTTTCCGTCTCCTTGAGTTGTATTAGAAGGTCTCCCTTCTGTATCCTCCTGATTTTAGAGATCGCCCTTCCAACTGCTTTCAGTTTGGGGTCTGCCTTTACCTTACGTAGTATCTCCGCGTAAGAAAGAGTCCCCGTTGCTTTAATGACGATAGCGTAAGGTTTAGTTTTTGTGGCCTCTTGCTGCTTCTTTTTGGCCACCTTCGTCTTGGTGGCATTTAACCATTCGTTTTCCCCTGCCGCCCGTTGCTTGCTTGTGGTTGCGTTTGGTCGCTTATCTGTGGCCACTAGGGTCTCAACGCCAGCTGCGGCATCATTTTGCTTGGTGTTTGCCAAAGATGGATGTTTCTGTGTCCGCTTTGGCTCCGGACGTTTGCTGTCTGTAGCACCATTTGATGGATGTATCTCCTTCCGCTTTGGCTCCGGGGGTTTGCTGTCGGCCACACCATTTGATGGGTATTTCTGCTTTCGCTTTGGCTCCGGGGGTTCGCTGGCTGCAACCTGCCTTCTCTTGGGTTCTAAAGTTGACTTTGGACAGGGCGAAGTTTGTGAGAAGCTGTTCTGATGAATCACCTCTTTTGCTTTCTCGGCGTGCAGCTGAATCGCCGAGAGCTCATAGAGAGCTCTGATGCTTATAAGGGCATCTCGTATCGCTTTGTGAATCGAGCGCCGTTTGCCGTCTTTCAGCATTTCTACCAGCCCCCTAATTTGCTCACCTAGTTTGTGTCAGATTGCCCTTGAAAGGAGTTTTCCACGTTCTCCTCTGTTTTTTCTCCGGTGTTTTTGTTTGTTTTGTTTGTAATCATTTCTAGTAGGTCCCCACTCAAAGCTGCTATCAATGCTCGAATGTGTAGTCACCCAAGGATCCCATGGCTATCTGTGCAAGCAGGGAGGCCATGCGAGGGTTGGCACAACCCCTTATGAGGTATTGTGTCAGAGCCGGATCGGTGCTAAGCAGGAGTGTTACGAGTATATCTGCACCTACACCACCATCTTAATGGGGACAAAACATTGAACGTACTTTGAGGCTTGCAAAGGTTTTAACGAGACAGGGGCGATTGTAGCATTAGCCTAAGAGCCATATCAACCGGATTTCACTCCAACTTACTCAGGTAACAGAATACTACAAACGTCAGCCCTCATAGCTCTCATTCCAATTCGTTATCCAATATGCCATAATTAAGACCTTACTGGGCTCGGTCTCAATGTTTTTTTTTTTTTTGTTTTTGGTACTGATGACAAAGTCATCGTAAAGGAAAAACAGTTCGGTATAGTGATGTATATGCAACCTCTTATCAAATGTAGAAAGCTGCGCGTTTCACGGTGTGGCGTGTCCGTTTGGATCTCGCCATTTTCTCCAACCTGTATCCCTCGTAGCCACCGTATAAGGTGGGTAGCTCTTACATGGAAGACGGTGCTTATTCGTCTTGTCGCAGAAAGTTCTTAGGGGTTCCTTTGACCTTTTCAGCCACGCCCTACTCTGCTCTGCTGCTCTTGGTCGGGGACTACTTATTGGGTATTCGCAGCTAACCTGCATTTATGCAGGCCGTACACTATCCACCACCTGTGACCCCCACAGTTGCCTGAGCTTAGCTTCACCAGTCCGTCCGACTTGGTGACTGTGGTTATGCCTTGTGGCTACAGATATGTCCTGTAATAACGCAGGCTACGTTTTCCAATATTGCACTTACTCTAAATGCTATTAGTTGTAGGATGTGATTAATAATAAAGGCTATATATATATATATGTTTGACTCCAGCAAACAAAAGAACTCCAAAGTAGCCTGCACCAGCCAACAAAACCTGACGCGTGTAACAATCATTTGCACTGCACTCAAAGAATGCAATTTCTGCAATTGCTGTGGCAATAAATCAAAATGAGAAAGACAGCTCAATCATATTTTATTGCTGCGATATCTATCTTAATCCTCCGATACATGCAAATTCATCAGTCAATTGAGTTTATGCACCTCCACGCCTCATTTCTCTGGGTCCTTCGAAAGCACAGGCTACATATCTTGCCACACGAATCCATCACACTTTTAGCAAGGACGCCTTTCACCTGAGCCCCAGAAGCACACCAGTTCATAACTCATTTGCGTGTTCCACGTAATTACAGGGCGGGTCTGGTACCGCGACTGTATTACACAGTGCAATCTCCCGCAAAGATCAAAGTACTAGATTACCGCTGATGCATTCTATACCACCATGGTAATTGCGGAATAGAAACGACTGAGAGAGACCAAAAAACCACATAAATCACAAAAAGGAAATAAAAAGCCAATGTGAATCCCATATTTCATTTGATTATACACTCTCCCATGAATCAACACATACACGCACGCACCCAGGCAAACAGATGGATCACAGGCAGCTTGTTAAACAGGAAAAAAAGGATATTGACCTTCGATTTAATGGTTAAAATAGGCTTATACGTCTCCACGGGACACATAATCCAATACATCATTCCGAGAAATAAAGGGAACTCACAACAGATTGAGGGCCTCGTTGGGGGGTTGTAGGAGGACTCAACATGTTTGCACATTGTTTTGGCATCAAACAAATTGATAAAAAATAATCCTGCATCGAAGTGATGGATTTGATTAAGAAAAACAATGCCACAGAGGGGAATAGATACACACGCACAACACTAAGATATTATTTCTATCGATGTATCGATAAGGTCCGTGTCGAACAAGGGAGTGCGATAGCTTAACTAATATTTCGTAGGGCATCGTTAGGACGTGCCTGGAATAGACGAGTTGGATGCTGTAGGGAAGTCAGACGTTGTATTCATTATTCTCAACGCATGCGACGATAATGAAAGAAGGAAGAACGATGTTCGGAGCAAAACTAAAAAGAAAAAAGTGAATTAGTTTTGAAATTAGGTAAGGATATTGCGACATTAGTCATCGGCTTATGTTGACCAATAGTCGTGTACAGTGTACCCATAGCATAATTCTCTTGGAACCTGTAGGGACATGGTCAGGAAAATGGTACGAACACCAAAAGTAAATGTGTAGAACAGGAGCACTTAAGTTTTTTAGTCGCTGTATACCTAGTCCATACAGAGTATGCCAGACGTACTTCTATTTAAAGCCAAAATCAACAAAACTACTTTATACGATGTAGTGAAGAAAATGGAGGCTAGCCAAGCCACCTTAGGGCTTTGCTCTAACCGCTGCCTTTGACATGGAAGAGCTTTTAATAGCGTTGAACGTTGAATTTTGAAAACAGCATAGCCAACTGATTTTGTAAGATGCTCATCACAAGGAAAATCAACTCCACTCTAGGGTAATTTTCGATAAATATGCAAGTAGCCAGAGGCACTCCTCAGGGAGGTATCGTATATCCACTACTTTGGGTCCTGGTTATTGATGACATTCTCAAGGAACAATCTTCAATGGGAATAAATGTCACAGGTCACGTTGTGATTACATTATATTGTAGCTCGCGGAAAATTTCTAGACACATTAAGTGAGATAAGCGGAGCTGCTCCTGCAAGTTATGAAAGTGGGCAGGAGACTATGAATCGCACATCATTCCAGACAAAGAAAACAAAACCGAAATGGTTCATTTCAGTAGAAACCACCCTTCAAACTGCGATGCATAGCCAGGACCCTTGGAACCTTTTCTTTCGAGATAGAGAACACTTCAAAGGAGCACTCAGACGCAATTGGTGCATTGCACTACCAGGGAGCAAACACCTGATTTGCCCATTTTATTGGTAATTTCTTGCCTGTTGAAGGAAGCCAGCAGGCACTCCAGTGATAAGAAGCTTACAGTACCAGCACTCATCGAAGATCGGCCACCTAATACGAGCAAAGAAAGAACACTAGCAGAGGAAATGTTTCGCAGTATCGTCGTGTTCTCCACAAGTGTCGTAGACTATAGTTAGATAGATGTATAGATAGATGTATATTGTTTGAGAGGTGCAAGTGCACTGGGACCTATAAAAGATCTATTGTGCCCCCCTTACTAAGGTTCTAGCCCATGATATACTCGGTCTAGAGCACTTCCTCCAGTCCAGCTGCTACAGCAAACCGGAGTATCTTCAGTGGATCCAGCGAAGGTAAATCCGTTTCTGATAGGAGGTAGGCACCAAGGTGATTCGTTCTTTTGTGAATCAGTGCTTCGCATTCCATAAAAAGCTGCGCTGGTGTTTCTGCGAAGTCCCTGCAAAATCTGCAGTGTCCGTCTCCCTCTATTCCCAGTGTCCTATGGTGCTCCTTAAGTCTGCAGTGACCTGTTAGCATGACCGCCAAGATGCGAAGCCGATTCTTACTAACTCTTAGGCAGGCTCTGCTTCTTTTCTGGTTGTATTACCCCAGAAGTTCGTTTGCCTGTCTTATTTGGGGGATATCGTCCCAATGTTTGGACCATTTGTTCTCTTCTTCTTTCCTTAAGTCTTCTTTTATTTTGTGGGGTGCTATCCCACAGAAGGGTTCTGGTCCAAGGAACGGCGTGTCTGATCTGTTTCTAGCTAGTTCATCAGCTGCTTCGTTCCCCTCTACTCCTACATGTCCTGGTACCCAGTAGAGAGTTACTTTGTTTGTTTCTCCCAGTTTGTTGATCCTGGTGAGACATTCCCATAACAGTTTGGATCTGATCTCATGCGAGGTCAGTGCTTTAATAGCGGCTTGGCTGTCTGATAGTATCGCGATGTCCTGCCCGCGATATTTCCTGTCTAAGTTGAATTGCGCGCATCTTTCGATCGCGTGAACTTCTGCTTGAAATATACTGGGGAATATTCCCAGTGATTCTGAGTATCTAGTCCGGGGCCCATACACTCCTGCCCCAGTGCCAATAGATATTTTCGATCCGTCTGTGTACCATTTAATTGTATGTTGTTTGAGTTGGTATTTGTCGGATTCGCTGCTCCAATCTCTTTTGTTCCTCAGCTTTGAGTCAGATTTCCTTTCAAAGCAGTATTTCTTGACCATTTCATCTCTGGGCCAGTCCAGAAGCGGCACCGATTTGGATAGGGTTACTCGCTCTTTATTTGCCATGCATGTTCCTTTCCCGATGCCCTCTTTGCTGATTCTTAAAATGGTCTCCTTGGCGATTCGCTCTAGCACTATGTGTAGTGGAGGTATCCCTATGATCACTTCTAGAGCTGCTGTGGGACAGGTTCGCATATACAGGCTAATCTTTGCACTTTGTTGAGGGATGTCCTCGTCGTGGTTAGTCTAGTTCTGTTGACTCATGCCACTGCCCCGTAAGTGATGATGGGTCTTACTATCATCAGATACATCCACCTCAGTGTGGCTGGGCTACAACCCCAGGTCTCTCCTGAAATGTTTTTGCACACCATAAGTGCTCGGGTGGCTTTGGTTACGACAGTTTCTACATGTTCTCTCCAGAGGAGTTTGCTGTCTAGTGTTAGACCTAGATACTTGACCTGTTTCTGTGGGTCAACACTGATCCCTTCCAACAGGGTGGGTTGCATACGCTTTAACTGTCTTTTCTTGGTGAAGGGTATCACAGTGGTTTTGGTAGGGTTCACTCTGAGTCCTACCGTTTTACACCACTTCAGTGTGATTCGTAGACCCCTCTGAATGATTTCGCATAGCGTTTCTTCAAATTTTCCTCTTGCGACAATGACTATATCGTCGGCGTACCCTTGGCACGTAATGCCGGCACCTGTCAATTTGTGCAATAGTTCATTTGCTACTAGGCTACACATCAATGGTGATAATACCCCTCCTTGTGGACAGCCTCTAGTGGTGCTTATTGTGATGGTTTTTTGACCCATCTCTATCTCAGCAGTCCTAGTTCTAGCATCTCACACATCCAGTTATTTGTGGTGTGATTTACTCCTTTTGTTTCGAGACCCCTCCTAATTTCTTCGTGGGAGGTGTTATCGAAGGCTCCTTCGATGTCTAGAAATGCGCATACTGCTGTTTCCTTGCTCTCCAGTGTATCCTGAACCCAACTTGTCAGCTGATAGAGTGTAGTTTCGGTGGATCTTCCTGCTCTGTAGGCATGTTGATTGTGGTGGAGAGGTATTCTTTCCAGCACAGTCATTCTTAGGTGATTATCTATGACCTTTTCTAGCGTCTTTAACATGAATGAGGTCAAGCTGATGGTTCTAAAGGATTTTGGTGAAGTGGTGTACCTTTTTCCCACTTTCGGAATGAATATGACCTTTGCCCTTCTCCATATTCTTGGTGTATGCCAAATGCGACGCTGCTTCTCAATAGTCCTAGGAGGTGTGGCATAATGATTTCCTGGCCTTGTTGTAGTAGGGCAGGGAATAGTTCGTCCGCTCCCGGTGCTTTAAACGGCTGGAAGGTGTTCAGAGCCCAACTTAGCCTTTGATTCGTGCAGATGTCTCTTGCCATCGCCCAGTCCTCTCTCCTGGGCCTTTTATGTCTTCCTAGTACATCTGCGCTGCTGTAGATTGAGCTACCCGAGAAGTGTGTCTCTAATAGTAGAAGGGCCCTCTGCTCTTCATCTTCGGTATAGCTGCCATCTTGCTTTTCAGTGAGCCTGGCGCGCCTGCTTTCTCCTTAGCCAGTGCTTTATGTAACCTGGCCGCTGCAGGGGTTGACTCTATGTTCTCACAGAATGCTCTGAAGCAATTTGTTTTAGCTTTTCTGATTTCCAAGTTGTATCTTGGTAATTGCTCAGTGTATGTTTGCCAGTCTCCGTCACGCTTTGCTTTATTAAAGAGCTTGCGCACCTTTGATATTAGGTCGACTAGCGTTTTCTTCCACCAGGGAATCTCCTTCGGATCTTTCTTACGGCTAATAGGGCAGCTGCTTTCAAATGCATCTTTGATTGCCCTGTTAACCACTTCTACGTTGTTTTCCAGTTCTAGGAAGTGGCTCGCCCTTTTTTTTTTCACATTTATTGGGTTCCACCCGATTGTAGACCTATATCTGTCCCAATCAGTTTTGCGGGGGTTTCTTTTCGGGGTAACCTCCTTACTGAGACCTTCTATGTTGAAGGTGATGATCCTGTGGTCCGACATGGACGGCTCGTCAGAAACATTCCAGCCTGTAATGCAGTTTCTAATACTCGGGCTGCCGAGTGTAATATCTAGAACCTATTCCCTTACCCTAGTAACCAAGGTTGGTGTAGTTCCCACATTCAAAATATCTAGGTTTTCATTAATAATGAATTCGAGAAGGCGCTCACCTCTAGCGTTGTTGTCCCTACTGCCCCATTCCAGACAATGGGCGTTGGCATCGCATCCTAGCAGAAGTGTCAGTTTGTGCCTTCTGCAGTGTCTCACAGCCTTTACACTTCTTCTGGCGGTGCCTCCCCGCCTCCGTCGAAGTAGGCCGAAGCAATTGCAATGGCGCAGCGGGCGCCTCCTACGTTAATGAAGGCCTGGATAGCTGTCAAATCCTGCATCATGTACTCTGAAAGACATAAGAATTTTATGTTTTTACTGATTTGTATGCAGGCCCTGGGGAGGTCCTGTCTATTATCCCAGATTACCTGTGCATTCTTGCTTGAGAGACCTCATACCTTTCCCCCGAAATGGTAGGGTTCCTGTATCAGCACAAGTCCACGTTGTTGTTTGATGAAACTTCTTGAGATGACGGCCGAGGTCGCCTTCGCGTGGTGTAGGTTAACTTGTGCGATGCGAGTGAGAGTTTTTGCTCCATTTTAGGGAAAATTCGGAGAGGGGCAGGTGCCCACCTCCATCTCTTCTTCCTCTTCTGTTAGAGGAATGACTAGATCCTCCATATTGAGTCCAGCTATGTCGACACTTTCAGTGTCTTCCTCACTTAGGGGGATCTCCGCGGCATTTGCTGGTGCTGTTGCTGGATGCTGTGATGGAGTCAGCTGGAGTTGCAGTTCCCTCTTCTTGAGCTACTGGTCCTTGGTTTGCTGCTCCGTCCTCGCCCGCGTGGGTTTCGGCTGTTTCGGCTGCCTGCTTCCGCAGTCCGCAGACATATATTTTGCCGAAACTATATCGGATCATGTAGTCCTGCTTGGCAATCGTCTCTGCCGATTGGTCGTCAATGAGGAAGGTTACCACTCTTCCTTTGCCTTCTTCTCGACTACTGGTCGCTCTCCATAGATGGGTGTTAAGCCCCTCGTTTTGCGCTTTTATAAGGTCTAGCGACTTCTTCTGGTCGTGCACAGAGCTCCTTGGGAGGAAGACGGTGATGGTGTGAATTTTGGGGATATCTTCTCCCAAACACGCCGTCAATTTGACCCCCTTCCACTGCTGCTTGCAGTAGCCATAGAGCTATGTCCCCGTTGTAACAGTCAAGAAGTAGTAAGCCCAGTCTGAAGTGTATACCTTCAAACTGAAGCTTGCTCTTCCAGCCTAGGGCTACTTCTTCGATAATGGCGTCCTCAAGCGCCGTTTGCTCCTCGGTGCTAGCGTTGCCACCGGGTAGTCCTTTGGGAGGACAGCCACTCGCAGGTTTCCCACTATGCCTGCATAGCTGGTGCCTGGCTCTACTCTGCGTCTCCTCTCCGCTGAGACGGTGGTTGGGCCCGCCGAGCTGACGCTACTGGTAGCTTTATGTCGCTTGCTATCAGGTTTCTCCGGAGGGGGTGATGTTGTCCATTCCCCTTTTTAGGTGTCCCTGTACTACTGGAGTGTCAGTTACCTCCTTCTTTCTTTCCACGGTTAGCTTCCTTGCTTCTTCAGGTTCGAAACCTTGGGCTAGGAAGCGCAAGTACCACTTTGCACCCGCTCCACTGAGGCCTTTTCTCAACGGGTCATCCAGACCACCGGGCTTACCCCTGTCTGGTAGCGTGGGAGGTTTATGCAGCCGCTCTCTGGGTCTGCTACTCTCTGCTGGTCTTCTCGCCTCCCGGGAAGTGTATGCCTTCTTTACCGGGGATCTTGGCTTTTGGGTGCCTGTAGGCCACTGTCTTCTTTGAGCTTCAGTGTCTCTGCGCATGTGGTGCTCCGTGCTCATCCTGCGCCTAGGGCTGACTCTGCGCGCTGGAGGCGTTCTTCTACAACTCGTGCTAGGCCTGTCGTAGTCTTCGTCTCGGAGGTCTCTCTCCAGACGACTTGCCATTTCTGTTGCGGTGATATCTCGCATGTATTTTATTTTATTTTTTATTTTTTTCTTTATTCATGTTTCCACGAGTAGCTAGGGAAATATTCATCGGCCACATCAGAGCCCCGCATGATGTGGTCGGGCCATGGTTACTCCCTGAGGCGACCTGGTATCAGGAAGGCTCCGTTCGAATACAGCCGGTATACCCCCTGGCTGCAAACCATCCAATAGGCACAGTCTCGCTTAACACCCTGGATTAGGGGGGCAGCTCTTGGTGTGTTACTCCTCAGTCAGCTCATCCGAGAGCGAAGCTCCCACGGTTGAGTGAGTGCTTGCAACTTAAGCTCTCGCATCGCGTCAAGGTGTCTGCCAAGCGAGAGACTATAGTTAAGCCTGGCACCTGAAAATCCCAAGGAAAAGCAGAAATGCCAGTAAGTTATCTGCAGTCTTTTCTGCTGAGAGAAAAATAACAACAAGAATACCGCTGATTTCTTAGAGACTTTGGGGAGCATCCAATATACATCTTGGGGAGTCATGTCGCATTCTGCTATGTTCTTAAGAAACCCAATCGTAATTGAAAGTCCTAACCAAGGACGCAGGAAGATTCAACGTCCTTGGATCTTCGGATACTGAGAAATCCTCCTCTGGTTATCGCAACACAACTTTTTAGTATTTTTTGGAGATTCGAATCCCTTGCGCAGTTGTCCGACACGCTAACTGAAGAATGGCAGCAACAAGAATTTTCATTTCATTTTCTTTTTTAAATAACAAAGGTTTACCTGATTAGAAAGTCCAAACAATTTTTATTTTTCAAAGCACATGCCAAAATCGGAGTGATCCTGACTTTTTCTCGTAGCGGCGTAGTA
The DNA here is from genome assembly GCA_945910035.1 of Brachypalpus laphriformis. Taxonomy (NCBI): domain Eukaryota; kingdom Metazoa; phylum Arthropoda; class Insecta; order Diptera; family Syrphidae; genus Brachypalpus; species Brachypalpus laphriformis. The sequence continues at coordinate 192,415,641 of OX246754.1, read as the reverse complement.
ATGGGGCCGAAAGGACTACAATTATTGTGAGTTGCTACGATCGTAGTGAAAATGCCAGCAAAAGCAAAATCTGAAAGTGAAATTTCCAATCAACTCTTTCTTTCACAATCATTGTTTTAAAGAAACCCTAAGGAAACCAGGGAAGAAACCAAGGAAACCAGGGAAGAAACCAAGGAAACCAGCTAATGACCGGAAGTCATATAGGCTTATTTCTTTGTTTCCTATCATGATTAAATTATTTGATAAGCTAATCTCAAGACGTCTACTTCAATTACAATTATTAAAAAAAGAGCTCTCCTACCACTTCGCCAGTTTGGGCTTAGGAAAAGTGACTCGAGGGTAGAATAAGTAGATAGGATTACCCACTTCATCTAAAAGCAATCCAGGAAAAGAAAATATATATGCTCTGTGTTTCCTTGCATGTAGATCAGCCATTTGACAAGTGCTAAGGGCTTATCTACAAGCTACGCCTTTACCTACCGAATGATTACACTGCGATATTAAGGACATATGCATATATCTGAAAGGCATTTCTATGTGAATGATGAAGGGGAATTCACTAACCTTAAGAAAATAAACGTGGGGATACAACGTTTTTTTTACACGTTCGACCTTCCTACATCTTCATAAGCTGGAATTGCTGCTTTTGCCGATGACACCTCCCGTCGTGAGGCAAATACGATCAAAGAAACCAATTCAACTAAACTAAACTTCACATACGAGTATTTAAAGATACCGTATACTAACGCAGCAAACTACCTTGGCATGATACTTGACGCCAAATTAAAGACGAAAGAACACGTTAAGAGAAAAATAAAGGAACTTACCATCAAATCCTGTTGAAAGGAAATCTTCTGAACTGGGCCAACTACAGTCCTCTCAACATCGCATATAAGATTCTGTCTGTCGTATTATGTGATAGGTCCTTATCGGTGCGGTTTCAACCCAGCGAAATCCACAATTGACCAAATATTCACACTACGGCAGATCTTAAAAAAGGGCATCACCACTTCATCGATTTGAAAGCTGCCTATGACAGCGTGTATAGAGAGGAGTTATATGGAGCCCTGACTAGTCCCCGTATTCCTCGTCCGTGCAGGATGACAATGGAGAACTATCGCTGATTTATCAAAGTCGGAAAGAACACCACCGAACCGTTCAATGTCAGGAAGGGTCTAATATACGTAGCTTTTGCATGTAGTACCGGATAGTGTTTTGTCCAGTAAATACTCCTCTGTGAATAGAAAGGGATTTTCTATACCTCTGCATGAGTATATTGGTTCTTGCTCTGTCGAATGTAGGCTGTAGCTTCCTCGTAGTGATACAAGTATTTAAAGAGTTCAAAAGAAATAGCATTGTGTGCATTTCTTGACATCGAGGGCGTGTTCGATAACACTGGTTACGACTCGATCGCAAGGGCGATTAGAAGCAGAAATATCGAAGAATCGACCAACCAATAGATTAGGGCCATGCTGGTAAGTCGATTTATTACCTCCTCCTCCGAGGGAGTGTCGGTGTCTATAACGGCAGCCAAAGGCTATCCTCAAGGTGGAGTTCTTTCCCCCCTATTATGGTCAATAGTCATGGACAACTTGTTAGCAGATCTTCACAGATTAGGTTACACCACCGTCGATTATGCTGATGACTTGGCGGTTTTTATTAGAGGTAAACACGGCACGACAATATCCAACGTCATGCAAAGTGCAATATTTCAAGTTGTAGAATGGTGTAACAAAGAAGGACTATCCATAAATCCTAGTAAAACCGTTCTGGTGGCTTTTACAAGGAAGACGCAGGTCAACCTTGAACCTATCACAATCAAAGGCACCACACTAGTTTATTCCAGCGAGGTCAAATATCTTGGTGTAATTCTTGACAAACGGCTTAACTGGAATTCGCACATCAAGTCCGCCACAGAGTGTGCTACTAGAGCACTGTGGGCCAGTAAACGCCTATACGGCAGAACTTGGGGTCTCTCTCCTAAGATGATACATTGGTTATACATAATGATGGTTAGACCCATTATCACATATTCGGCCATCGTCTGGTGGCCAAAAACTCTCCAGCAGACAACGGCAAACAAGTTGCAGAAGTTGCAAATAATTGCCTGTCTTGGGATTACAGGTGTGATGCGCACTTGCCCTACGACAGCTCTGGCAGCTATTGTCGGTCTAACACTCCTACCAATCTTCATCAGGAAGATGGCCGCTAGATATGCCATCAAGCTGCAGCTAGATTATGAGTATAAACCAGGTGACCTAGTGGGACATTTAAAGATACTCAAGTCAATCCCTAAAAGAGACATGTTCTGCACTATGTAGATGTAGATGTAGATGTGTGTGATGGTAAGGTGCAAGTGCACTGCGACCTATAAAAGATCTATTGTGCCCTTATATTAAGGCTCTAGCCGATGATATACCCGGTCTAGAGCACTTCTTCCAGTCCAGCTGCTACACCAAACCGGAGTATCTTCAGTGGATCCAGCGAAGGTAAATCCGTTTCTAATAGATGATTCCTTCTTTTGTGGATCAGTGCTTCGCATTCCATAAGAAGATGCGCTGGTGTTTCTGTGAAGTCCCTGCAGAATCCGCAGTGTCCGTCTCCCTCCATTCTCAGTTTTCTAAGGTGCTCCTTAAGTCTGCAGTGACCCGTTAACATGCCTGCCAAGATGCGAAGTTGGTTCTTGCTGACTCTTAGGCAGGCTTTGCTTCTTTTCTGGTTGTTTTTCCCCAGAAGTTCGTTTGCCTGTCTTATTGGGGGGATATCATCCCAATGTTTGGCCCATTTGTTCTATCCTCTTTCCTTAAGTCTTCCCGTATTTTGTGGGGTCACATCCCACAAAAGAGTTCTGGTCAATGGAATGGCATGTCAGATCCGTTTCTAGCTAGTCATCAGCTGCTTCGTTCCCCTCTACTCCTACATGTCCTGGTACCCAGCAGAGAGTTACTTTGTTTGTTCTGCACTATACCAGATATTATGGTCAGTCAACATTGCTTCGGTAGGTTATTCGAGGAGAATGGTCTTCAATAAGGTGACACGCTATAATGTGATCTCTTTAACATAATACAATACTTGAAAGAATTGTACGGAACTCACAAGCCACCACCGGAGGTACAATCTGTTACAAGTCTGTACAATTATTCGTTTACGCTGATGATATTGACATAGTCGAAGGAACTCAGTGGGCCGTAAGTGGGGCGTTTGCGGGTAATGAGATAGAGGCAGCAAAGATGGGTTTAGCGATCAATGAAAGCAAAAGTGTTGTCTACAAAAAAGGACACCCATCATCGTCGTCTTGGATAGAATGCCACAGTAGCCATAAATAACTTTGAGGTAGTAAACGAACATGTGGGCACCGTGGCGTAAGTGGGTAGTGTGTCGGATCACTGCGCGTGAGGTTCCAAGTTAGAATCACAGAAAACACAAAAAAGATTTTTCATGGCCCCACCTCTCGCGAACGTCTGACAAACATTCTAGAGTATTGTTGTCCCGAGAAAGCTTCTCAAAACAAATTGCCCTTCGAATACGGCACTAAACTGTAGGTCCCTTCCATTCGTGTGACAACATGAGTGGTTGCGAGAAGCTAGGCCCTAGCACTTAAAGAGCTGTTGCGCCAAATATATATATAAAGGAACTTGTCTACCTAGGATCTATGGTGAACTTATCAAATGACACCAGTCAGTGGGGAGATGAAACGAAGAATTACTCTTGTCAATCGTTGTTTCTATGGGCTAAGAAGGCAAATGAGTAAGAAAGCCATATCTCAAACTACTAAGGCCACTATTTATAAGAAACTAATCATCCCAGTCCTACTATATTGCGCAGAGGCACTGACTTTGTCCAAATAGGATGAGGATGCCCTGGTTACTTTGAGAAAAAGTTCTTCGAGTAATTTTTGGTCCCGTCTGCATAGACGACGAGGGGAGGAGAAGGTACAATGCCGAACTATACAGAATATACAAAGACATCGAGTTAGCCGGAAGACTTCATATACAGCGAATAAGTTGGCTGGGTCATGTAGAGTTGATGGAGTGGTTGGAGTGGATGGATTAGGTTGCGCCAGGGATGTGTAATCTTCATAGATACTAATAGCCCGAGTGCTACTAGCATGCACGATTCGCAAACCTGAGTAATCGATTTCAGGAATACGCCTACGTACTAAACACACACCCTACACACTTCAACCACTCTCCCCGCGGGACTGCCGTTAGGAATTACTTCGCGGGGCTGGTTAGCAATTTATGCTGTACTTTCTGCTTCTCGACGTATTCTTTCTTGAATTCGAAGCTGCATTTGCACGTGCGTAATAAACGCGCAAATTTCAATCCATTTTTCCTCAGATTGTACCATATGATCTATGAGGAATGGGAGACTGGGAAGTCTGTTTCTCCAGTTTTCAAATCGCCTACAGTAGAAGACTGCATGCTCCGTATCTTCCTCCTGGTCTGGACATTCTGGACACAACGGAGAGCTATCGTGTCCAAACCGGTAAAGATATTTGCGATAACCTCCATGGCCAGACAGGAACTGCGTGAGGTGGTAGGTGCAGTTCCCATGGGCTCGGTTTATCCAAATGTCGATGGTGGGGATTAATTTATAGGTCCATCTGCCTTTAACCGTATTATCCCATCGATCTTGCCACACAGCTCTTGAAGCTGCTTTTTCTTCTTCTATAACCCTACTTCTTTTGCTGGTCTCTTGATGGCTCGAGCCTCTCCGATTGTAGATTCTCTGCATCTCGTTCGCGAGGATGTCGATAGGAACCATTCCTGCTATGACAAAGGCTGCTTCGTCAGAGATAGTTCTAAAACCACTGATGGTCCTTATAGCGCAGAGTCTGTAGGCTGATGTAAGTTTCCTCCTTGTTTCTTTGGTCGTGAGAGCCCCGCCCAAACCGGAGCCGCATAAAGAAGGACTGAGCTGACAACTCTGGATAGTAGGATCCTCCTAGCGTATCCAGGTCCTCCAATGTTGGGCATTATCCTTGAGAGTGCTGCCTGAAGTCGTAACGCTTTTATGCTCGAATAGTCAACATGCCGTTTAAACCGCAGTCTATTGTCGAGCATTACTCCTAGGTATTTGATTGCTTCTTTGGATCTGATGATTTGGGTTCCAACCTGTACATTCATATATTCCACAGATTTCCGACTGGTTATTAGAACAGCTTCAGTTTTGTGGTCAGCTAATTCTAAACCGGCGGATCCTAGCCAGCTTTTGATTTGACTGATTGCCACATTTATAGCTGATTCTACTTCACTGATTTGTTTTGCTACTGTAACAACAGCGATGTCGTCAGCAAATCCAATTATATTCACTTTAGGCGGCAGTGGTAGTCGTAAAACTCCGTCGTACCCCAGCTGTAACATCGTAGTACTTCACTCCTTCGTCGGTATCATACCTCAGTTTCCTGTTGTTAAAGAAGCTCGCCATTATCTGCAGCAAGTAAGATGGTGTATCCATCCTAGCAAGAGATCTTCTTATAGTGGGCCAGTCTGCCGAATTAAACGCGTTTTTGACATCTAGCGTCACTACTGCGCAGTATTCCTTGGTGCCGTATCGCCATCTTTCACCTTCAATTGCTTCCGCTGCTATATTAACTACAGCTTTAATGGCGTCAATTGTTGAGCGAGACTTTCGGAATCCGAATTGCTGGTTGGACAAAGCCCCTTTCTCCTCCGCTATTGTGAGCAATCTGTTGTAAATGATTCGCTCCAGGATCTTTCCCATTGTGTCCAGTAGACATATCGGGCGATACGACGATGGGTCTCCTGGGGGTTTGTTTCCTTTTGGCAATAAAACGAGGTGTTGCAGTTTCCATTGCTTAGGGAAAATTCCTTCTTCTAGGCACTTTTGCATTGTTGCAATAAAGATGTCTGGCCTTTTTTGAACAGCGGCTTTCACTGCTTTGTTAGGGATGCCGTCAGGTCCGGGCGTCTTGTTGTCACCTATCTTTCTGGATGCGATTGTCAATTCCTCTGTTGTAATCACTGGAATTACCTCTGTAAAGTTTTCTCTGGTGATTGCGCACATAGTAGATGCTCTCCTTGGAAAGAGATATTCTACTATTGACTTCAGCATTATCGGGTATGTTATATGCGGGGAGTTGCCGCCCTTAAGCTTTGTCATCACCATCCTATACGCCGTGCCCCAAGGGTCTACGTTAGCTTCATCGCAGAGCCGTCTGAAACATCTTGCTTTGCTCTCCTTGATAACTCTGCTTAACTGTTTTCGCGCCAGCTTAAAGGACGATAGGTACTCTTGAAAGTTGGGTGTGTTTCGCGATCTTTGTACTTTGCGTCTTGCCCGTAGACACTCTGCTCTAAGTACCCTGATCTCGTCGTTCCACCAGTAGCAAGGCAGGCGTCTTCTACTTGAGGCCCTTCTGGGCATTGATGGACTGGGTGAGGTGGCGAGCTGAATTTTCTGCCGATCCTTGGACTAGCGTGAAGGTGTCAACCACTTCCGCGAATGTATCTTTGTCGAAGAGCTTATCCTGCCATTTCGGACCAGTCGATCGCGGGTGGTGAGTGCTTCTGGCGTTACCGATGTCAATTATAGCGGCTTGGTGGTCACTGTGGGTATAATCTTCACTGACTCTCCATTTAATTCCCCGCAGGATGGAGTTACTCGCTAAGGTGATATCAATTATTGAGCCCATGCCTGCTCTGCGGAAGGTGTTAGCCCTACCTACGTTTGCGATGCCTACGTTGAGAGCTGTAAATGTTTCCAGGAGGGCATGACCCCTTGCCTTGGTAAATCTACTGCCCCATTCCGTCGCCCATTCATTGAAATCTCCGCCAATAATCACTGGAGTTCTTTCCCGAGCATCAGCCACGAGGTTATCTAGCATCTCCTGGTATTCAATTATAGTCCAACTGGGCCGAGCATAGCAACTATAGAAGTGTATACCGTTGATTTTGGCCCGAACGAAACCCTCTGACTCTTCATTTGCATCCTGGAACGCATGTCTCCCACATGACCATATTGCGACCCGCTTCGATCGATTACTGAGCCAGATGCTGCTGTTGTCAGGAATTTTATATGGCTCGCTGATCAAGATTACATTTGCTTTTTCGTCCTTGATGGTTTGTGCCAGGATATCCTGAGCTGTCTCACAATGATTGAGGTTAATTTGGATAACCTTTATGGTTTCTTGCTGCAGATCGTAACCGTGCTGGCTGGAGAAGTTTGTTGGTTGAGGCCCAGGTCCACCCCGGACTGTAGTTCCACCTAAGAAAGTAAGTCAATGAATTTTCAAATAAATTTCATTTTATGAATTTCACTAACGTACCGTCAAATTTCGGATTAAATGCGCAGATAATGTGATTTTTTTGGAAAATGAAAAAGTCTTACATTATATGCACCAACAGCTTTTAAAAATGTTAGCTTCAGTTTTAAAAAAATTGTGCTAACAAAAGTTTAGTTTAAGTCGGTGTCAGCATTCCATAGACTCTGATAGTATTTTCATATCAAAAAGATTTAAAATTCGATCTTCTTCTTCTTCCTTTTATCAGCGAGGTTATGATCCGAAAATAAGGGATGATTACCCTCCCACTTCACTGCATTTCTACTGATCCGCCTGTGGGGTTCGCCTATTTAGATTTAAAATTCGATATCCAATTTAAAAAGAAAGAAAAGCTGTCCAAAAAGTGTCGTGCCCGATTCAATCTCACATTAAATCGTAAAGAACTAAGCTTATGTCTTAATTTATCGTTTGTTGATCCGATTTTCAATAAACAAAATGATGGGCTCAAAACGCCAGTGGGAGGGTTGTGATCCCTTGTTTTCGGATCATAACCTTGCTGATAAAAGGAAGAAGAAGAAGAAGAAGTTGGTATCAGAACGCCGAGATAAAATTGAACGTCAGTGTCGAAATGAACTGATTAGGAAGTGCATTTTTGGAGCTTTTCCGATCAGCTTGTCTGTATAACTACTAGTTTCCGATTCGCGTTCTAAAATTTAATGTTTAATCTGACATCAAAGAAATGGGTGAGTCTTTACTTGAATTTATTTTTGGTAGTAATCTGTGTGTAGAAAATATTGGGTTATAACCCACTTTTGTGATAAAAATCGACAGCATTATCGGGTATGTTATCTGCGGGGAGTTGCCGCCCTTAAGCTTTGTCATCACCATCCTATACGCCGTGCCCCAAGGGTCTACGTTAGCTTCATCGCAGAGCCGTCTGAAACATCTTGCTTTGCTCTCCTTGATAACTCTGCTTAACTGTTTTCGCGCCAGCTTAAAGGACGATAGGTACTCTTGAAAGTTGGGTGTGTTTCGCGATCTTTGTACTTTGCGTCTTGCCCGTAGACACTCTGCTCTAAGTACCCTGATCTCGTCGTTCCACCAGTAGCAAGGCAGGCGTCTTCTACTTGAGGCCCTTCTGGGCATTGATGGACTGGGTGAGGTGGCGAGCTGAATTTTCTGCCGATCCTTGGACTAGCGTGAAGGTGTCAACCACTTCCGCGAATGTATCTTTGTCGAAGAGCTTATCCTGCCATTTCGGACCAGTCGATCGCGGGTGGTGAGTGCTTCTGGCGTTACCGATGTCAATTATAGCGGCTTGGTGGTCACTGTGGGTATAATCTTCACTGACTCTCCATTTAATTCCCCGCAGGATGGAGTTACTCGCTAAGGTGATATCAATTATTGAGCCCATGCCTGCTCTGCGGAAGGTGTTAGCCCTACCTACGTTTGCGATGCCTACGTTGAGAGCTGTAAATGTTTCCAGGAGGGCATGACCCCTTGCCTTGGTAAATCTACTGCCCCATTCCGTCGCCCATTCATTGAAATCTCCGCCAATAATCACTGGAGTTCTTTCCCGAGCATCAGCCACGAGGTTATCTAGCATCTCCTGGTATTCAATTATAGTCCAACTGGGCCGAGCATAGCAACTATAGAAGTGTATACCGTTGATTTTGGCCCGAACGAAACCCTCTGACTCTTCATTTGCATCCTGGAACGCATGTCTCCCACATGACCATATTGCGACCCGCTTCGATCGATTACTGAGCCAGATGCTGCTGTTGTCAGGAATTTTATATGGCTCGCTGATCAAGATTACATTTGCTTTTTCGTCCTTGATGGTTTGTGCCAGGATATCCTGAGCTGTCTCACAATGATTGAGGTTAATTTGGATAACCTTTATGGTTTCTTGCTGCAGATCGTAACCGTGCTGGCTGGAGAAGTTTGTTGGTTGAGGCCCAGGTCCACCCCGGACTGTAGTTCCACCTAAGAAAGTAAGTCAATGAATTTTCAAATAAATTTCATTTTATGAATTTCACTAACGTACCGTCAAATTTCGGATTAAATGCGCAGATAATGTGATTTTTTTGGAAAATGAAAAAGTCTTACATTATATGCACCAACAGCTTTTAAAAATGTTAGCTTCAGTTTTAAAAAAATTGTGCTAACAAAAGTTTAGTTTAAGTCGGTGTCAGCATTCCATAGACTCTGATAGTATTTTCATATCAAAAAGATTTAAAATTCGATCTTCTTCTTCTTCCTTTTATCAGCGAGGTTATGATCCGAAAATAAGGGATGATTACCCTCCCACTTCACTGCATTTCTACTGATCCGCCTGTGGGGTTCGCCTATTTAGATTTAAAATTCGATATCCAATTTAAAAAGAAAGAAAAGCTGTCCAAAAAGTGTCGTGCCCGATTCAATCTCACATTAAATCGTAAAGAACTAAGCTTATGTCTTAATTTATCGTTTGTTGATCCGATTTTCAATAAACAAAATGATGGGCTCAAAACGCCAGTGGGAGGGTTGTGATCCCTTGTTTTCGGATCATAACCTTGCTGATAAAAGGAAGAAGAAGAAGAAGAAGTTGGTATCAGAACGCCGAGATAAAATTGAACGTCAGTGTCGAAATGAACTGATTAGGAAGTGCATTTTTGGAGCTTTTCCGATCAGCTTGTCTGTATAACTACTAGTTTCCGATTCGCGTTCTAAAATTTAATGTTTAATCTGACATCAAAGAAATGGGTGAGTCTTTACTTGAATTTATTTTTGGTAGTAATCTGTGTGTAGAAAATATTGGGTTATAACCCACTTTTGTGATAAAAATCGACAGGAAGTCTTTGATGTAACCTTGACTTGATGTAACTCCAGGGCCCTGGTAGTCAGCGACTTTAAGTTGGCCGATACCGTTACTTTCTCAGATCATAGAAAGATCTGCTTCTCTGCCAACGAAAAATTTAAAGTCATTAAAACCATATCGTAATCCCAAGAGAACAAATTGGGACGTCTTTAAAACCCTCTTAGGTAACTCAGAGCATCTCCGACCATCGCTCCTGGCAAACAAATTGGAAATTGACCAGGAGGTCATGATCCTGACCTCCGCCCTTAAAATGGCCTTCGAAAGGTCCTGCCCTCTAAGCAAAAGCAAAGGGAGCTCTACCCCGCATGGTGGTCAAGTGAGCTATCAACCGTACGCACTAATGCCAGGAAACTTTACAATCTGGCAAAGCGCACCAGGAATCCTGCAGACTGGGACCGTTACAAAGAAAGTAAAAGACCTTCTTCTTCCTTTTATCAGCTAGGTTATGATCCGAAAACAAGGGATCACAACCATTTTTATCACAGTATTATTTTTAATTTGAACATTTGGCGGGCGATGTTTGTTGGCTCCTACAGCACTCCCCCTCCAGTGACTTAGTCACGATGGAGCTAGTTGTTTTTCGTCATGCCAAATCTTTCCGGAATTCGTACACATCTCCCTGCTCTAGTCTTTGTAGTGATTATGTCATCTGAGGTTTTTGGAATGATGGTTGAAGATGATGTGTGGTTAGACTTCGGTCGTCGAAAATTGTTATCGTCTGACAGAAGAAAGGCTGGTTTCAAACGATCGATGGATACTGTCACGTCTTTTCCTCGAATTTTGAGAACAAAGAATTTGTCAGCTCTTCTTACGACGGGAAATGGACCCTCATATGGCTGCTGCAGTCCAACTCTGACTGCATCTCGTCTGATGAAAAATTGGGATGCGGTAGAAAGTTCCTTGAAGATGAAGATTGCTCTTGAACCATGACGTGATGCCGGAACTGGTTGTAGCTCTTTAAAATGGTGTCGTAGTCGATTCACGAAGGTCGTGGGATCAGCGTTGGTGTTTTTTCTTGGTGACAAAAATTCACCGGGAAGTCTGATGGGCTCGCCGTATACCATTTCTGCTGCTGTGGCCTTGAGGTCTTCCTTAAAGGATGCTCTGAGTCCCAGCAGTACAACAGGCAGTTCGTCAGCCCATGCTGGTGACTCATGGCACTCGATAGCGGCTTTTAGTTGACGATGAAACCTTTCGACCATACCATTAGCTGCTGGGTGGTATGCAGTGGTAGTCAAATGGTTGATGCGGAACAGTTGAGCTAGAGCCTGGAAAAGATCAGATAAAAATAGTCTGCCACGGTCAGATGTTACGATGAGTGGTACTCCAAAGCGAGTGATCCAATTTGCGAAGAGAGTTCTCGCAAGTGTTTCCGATGTAGAATCTTCTAAGGGGTACGCTTCAGGCCAGCGAGAAAACCGATCAACGATGGTAAGACAAAATCTGGACCCTCGTGTGTATGGAAGAGGTCCGACGAAGTCAACGTGTATGTGCTCGAATCTGGAAGCTGGTGGTTCAAAGGCTCCGATCGGCGATGACACGTGACGAGTTATCTTGGATCGTTGGCACGGAATACATGACTTCGCCCATGCTCTGCAGTCTTTTCGCATCGAAGGCCAGACAAATCTCGAAGCAACCAGTTTTGCGGAAGCATTAGCACCAGGGTGGCTCAAGCTGTGTAAAGAATAGAATACTTGGCGACGGTATGGTTGTGTTACGAAGGGCCTAGCAGTACCCTGAGAGACGTCACAATACATCTGGAGTTGGGTGTTTGGAAGCGGAACTTTGACTTCCAGTAATGCAGAATCAGATGTTAGAATGTCTTTGAGTTCTACGTCACCTGTTTGTGATGCTGCAAGTTCTTCGAAATCTACTGGTTTGCTGATGCCCTCAACTCGTGGCAATGTATCTGCGACAACGTTCTCCATTCCAGCGATGTGCTTCACGTCGGTCGAAAATTGACCAATGAAGTCCAGACATCTAAACTGTCGAGGTGACGCTTTTTCAGGATTCTGCTTAAATGCGAACATTGACGGTTTGTGGTCCATGTATATGGTAAAATTTCTGGCTTCCAACAAAAACTTGAAGTATTTTATAGCTGAATAGATTGCTAACTCTATCTCTATCGTACATGCTGTACATTTGTTGAGATTTGTTAAAGTTTTTGGCAAAGTACGATAGTGGCTACCAGCCAATTGGTGTTTTCTGCTGCAATACTGCTCTCATGGCACAGTCCGATGCGTCAGTAAAAAATCCCCATTCAAGCGTTGGATCGGGATGTGCAAGCAAGTTGGCTTCCATGAGACCTTCTTTGCAAGCGCTAAATGCTTGCTGAAGAGTTGGTGTCCAGGTGATTGTTTTGTTGCATTTATTGTTCGGTCCTTTTAGGCACTCGTTCAGTGGCGATTGTAGCTTGGCTGCGTTCTTAATGAAGCGTCTATAAAAATTGATGGAAGCAAAGAATCTTCTAAGCTGCTTAACAGTCGTTGGTGGTTTGCAATCAGTGAGAGCCTTGAGTCGATCTTCAGGTGGTTTCATGCCATCGGTTGCGATTAAGTAACCTAAGAACGTGATTTTAGGCTTACCAAACTCGCACTTGGCTACGTTCACGACGATGCCATACTTGTTAAGCCGTTCGAAAAGGGTTTGGAGATGGTGGAAATGCTGTTCTTCGTCATCCGATGCCACCAAAATATCATCCACACACGGAAAACAGAAATCGAGACCGTTCGTGACTTCGTCGATGAACCTTTGAAAGGTCTGGGCGGCATTTCGGAGTCCAAATGTCATGAACATAAACTCAAAGAGTCCAAACGGTGTAATTATGGCTGTCTTCTTGATGTCGTTTGGTGCTATGGGAATCTGGTTGAACGCTCTCACCAGGTCGATCTTGGAGAAAATCTTTTTACCTGCGAGATTAGCTGAACAGTCCTGCAAATTCCGTGGAGGGTAGTTGTCCGGTATCGTGCGGTCGTTCAGCGCGCGGTAATCTCCGCATGGACGCCATTCTCCTGTTTTCTTAGCGACAAGATGCAGTGGCGAAGACCAAAAACTTTCGGAACGGCGAGCTATTCCCATTTTGAACACTGTTTCGAACTCACCATTTGCGATTTTTAACTTGTCTGGAGCCATACGTCGTGCTTTGCAGCTGACTGGAGGACCTGTGGTTGTATTGATGTGATAACCGGTGAAATGTCGAATTTCCTTGAAAGCTCCGTCTGGTCGAGTCAAGCTGGGAAATTGTTTGAGCAGTTCGATGTACCTAGAACTACCGGAAACGGTTTTAGCCTGTGCTGAGCTCTCGTATGCGTGGAATCCTCGTGTGGAAAGTCCAGTGAGTCCATCTAACAATCTGCTGTACGCAACATCCACAAGGAGCTTGTGAAATGCGAGAAAGTCGGCTCCTATGATGGGTTTGCTAACGTCAGCTACTACAAAACGCCAAGTGAAATCTCGACGGAGTCCTAAGTTCATCTGCACTGTACGAAATCCATAGGTTGGTGTCGGAGTTCCATTGGCAGCGAAAAGAGTGTAGTCGGATGGTTAAGATTTGTGACATGGACCAGTGTATGGAAACACTGAAACGTCAAAACCAAAACTGCACTTTTGACGTTTTGTCCATTACGAAGAGGCGGTTGGAAGTCTGGCTGTCACTTACCGCCTTTAATGACACCCGTTCTCGTTTCTCTGCTGATTGAAATTGCATGGCTGACGACAATTTCTTGCGTTGGATCCCCAGTGGCGATGAAAATAGCAAAAACTATTTCGACGGTTGTTGGAAGTGGTGTGTGTCTGCTCATCCCAAGTTGGTGTGGTCTCCTGACGTTGCCTACTACGTGAGCACTACTACATCAACACAGATTCCGGGTGCGACGATGTGCTTGTGACTTGATGTTGTGGGATGACGTCACTGATTCGATCTGCGATAATACCAAGGTTGTCAAGTTTCGTTGGATTTTCGGTTGTACCAGGAGGATGTGCGGCAAGTATTGACTGTGTATGAACTGGTAGTCGGTCTAGCCAAATTGCCTTTAAAGCATCGTCGGTCATGGTCCCTCCAGCTAAATCCCTCAAACGTCGAAGAAACTGGGATGGTTTTCTATCGCCTAGCTGTTCTCGATCTAACATTTGCCTAATCTGTTGGTCTCTAGATGGGGCCAAACGAGAAATGAGTTCTTCTTTTAAACGAACGTACGCGTTACCTTGTGGTGGATTGATGATGACGTCTTGTACTTCTGTGGCGGTTGTTTGGTCGAGATGCGCAATGACGACATGAAATTTTCGCGCGTCAGAACGCAAATTTATAAGCGTAAATTGAGCTTCAAGTTGTGCAAACCATAGCTTCGCGTTTTCACGCCAAGTTAGGACGACAACTCGAATGAATAATTAGGAAAATGGTAGACTCGTCGCAGATGGATTGGTGTCGCTCTCTTGCGGTGGATCTGTGATGCAGCGTATTATTTATTTGTATTTTTAATTTGAATATTTGGCGGGCGATGTTTGTTGGCTCCTACATCTTCTTTGAACGTGGCAATACCAGCTGTGCCGGTCGTGCTCTATTTTTTGTACGATGGTTTCCTTGATATGAAAGCTTCCACGGATCTTCGAACTTCTTATTCGATCAAGCTTTGTCACTCCTGCTGTCATGCGAAGCATCTTCATCTCAGCTGCCGTTAATTTACTCTCATACGTTTTGTACATCGTCCAACATTGTGAACCGTATGTGAACGCTGGACGCACAACTGCGGTGTAGAGCCTTCCCTTCAACTTAGGTGGCATTTTTCTGTCACAGAAGATAGCGGAATTTTCTCGCCACTTCATGCACCCTACGCTTACGCGATGATTGATGTCGTCATCACAAGTTGCTTTGCTATTGATCATAGATCCCAGATATTTGAACTTTTCGCACTTGGGAAGCGAAAGTAAAAGAGCCTTTAAGAAAAAGACGATCTACGCAAAAAGAGCCTGATGGAGTAAATTTTGCAGTGAAAATTGAGTCCACCAAAAACGCAGAAATACTTCGGAAAGTCCTTTTAAAGGATCGCTCGGTCCCAGGATTCATCAGGAAACCAGATGGTACCTGGACAGCGTCATGTGCCGAGACCTTAGAACTCCTCTTTAGAACTCACTTTCCAGGGTGTTGTATTGTAGATCCCGATACGGAGACAACAATAACGCATGACTCAGGAGTTGGCGCAAACTACAATCTATTCGCCGAAATTGTGGATGAATATAAACTGAAATAGACAATTGACTCCTTTCTCCATACAAGACGCACGGCCCAGGTGGTATCTTCCCCATGATGCTACAAAGTAGCAAGGAATACGTCATTCCGCGGCCTGGAGGAAAATTAAAGTCATCTTTATACATAAAGCTGGTAAGCCGACCCATACGAACCCAAAAGACTTTAGACCGATCCTGTCTTCATTCGTGTTGGAGGTATTCGATAGACTCACAGATCTGCACATTCGCTCCAAATTAAGCACTAGAGACACGTCCCCTGCACAACATGCCTATACAAAGAGCTGATCATTCGAAACAGCCCTGCACGAAGTGGTAGAACTTACATTAGCGGCCTTCTTAGACGTAGAAGGAGCCTTTAACAATGTGAAAACGAATCAATACTAGATACAATACAATACAAGACTATCACTAGACCGACTCAGAGTAGATTCCACACTCTCCGAATAGATAGAATGTCAAGACGAGACACATCCACTCCTAGCTAGGTGAGAGCCAATAAATGCACTGGCCACTAGAGGAACCCCGCAAGGAGGAGTCCTATCTCCTATACTATGGCCTCTAGTCGCAGCGGAGTAAAAGTTGTTGCTTATGCAGACGACAACGTCCTACTTATGTCCGGCAAGTTTTTCGACACAATCACCGAACTTCTGCAATCAGCCCTGGATACCCTCCATAACTGGGTGAAAAGATGTGGACTGAACGTTAATCCAGAGGAAACAGAAGTGGTCCTCTTCACCAATAAAAGAATAATCCCAGCTTTCGGACTCCTACGACTCGGTGGCACCCCACTCCAAGTCTCGGATAAAGCACGGTATCTAAGGTGCGTACTTGACCGCAAAGTGAGCTGGAGAGATAGCACAAATAAAAGAATAAAGAAAACGTACATTGCGTTCTATGCTTGCAACAGAATTTTTGGTAAAAAATGGGGACCCAAACCTGCCATCATGCACTGGATGTACACAGCCATAGTCAGACCAATTCTTACATAGAGGTGCATTGTATGGTGGTCATTAGCAGAGAAAACCAAACAACTCAAGGAGTTGACTAAAATGTAGAGACTTGCCTGCATAGCAACCAATGGCGCCATTAGAACCACTCCGACTACAGCACTTGAAACAATTCTCGCACAGATTCCACTAGACTTATTTTTTAAGAAATCAGCTGCGATGAGTGCTCTGCGCAGAAGAAGAATCGAACCTAACATATGGAGGAGGGACCACATGGGCCACGGTAGCATTTCAAGATGGGCTTACCTAGACGCCACCACAGACTATATTCCGGCATCCCCCGAATTCAGAATAAACGCCAAAATGGTCATCCCATCAAGGGAACACTGGAAAGACGATGGGGCCATTAACCCGCATAGTATTTCAGTCTTCATTGACGAGTCCAATATAAACCAAAGCCATTCTCATAAGCAGCCGTAAAGTAGTGGAGCACCTCACCATACAGGTCGGTGAGCAAACTATCGAATCAAAGCCGTACATCAAGTACCTGGGAGTGTTGCTGGACCACAGACTCAGCTTCAGGGACCACCTAATGTACGCAGGCGAGAAGGCCTTCCCGGGTAGTAGCGGCGCTATACAGAGTAATGTCAAATATTGGGGGACTAAGGCAGCCAATTCGAAATCTCTCAACAACCGTAAAAAGGTCAATACTTTTGTATGCGGCCCCAATATGAGCATCAGCGACGCATCGGAAGTCACACATTAGAGCGATGAACTCGGCGCATAGAATCGAATCTCTAAGCGTATGCTGCGCCTTTAGCGCATTATCAGCGGATGCGATGCGCGTAATATCAGGCCGACTGACTATCGATATAGACGCGAAGAAGACTGCGGCCCTGCGTGAAAACGAGCAAAATGACGGAACGACAGCTATAGAAGCTATAAAAGCAGAATGGCAACATAGGTGGAACATCACAACCAAAGGGCGATGAACATACAAATTGATCCCCGAAGTTAATGAATGGATTCGCAGAAAGCACTGGGAGGTAAACTACTACCTAACACAATTTCTATCGGGGCACGGATGCTTCCGAGAGTATCTCTACAAGTACAAGCACGCGGATGACCCATTCTGCCAGCACTCTGAAGGAAAAGTGCAGAGCGTGGAGCACGTACTGATGGAAAGCCAAAATTACATCAGGGCCAGGAACATCCTAGAAAGAGAAATTGGCCGGCAAGCAACCCTGAGCTTACCTCATTTATGTTGGCGAGCAGCGAAGGCTGGAAGAAGTAATCACAAGTATGATGCCGCAACTGCGTATAGAGGAACGAGAAATGAGAGAAACGAAGATCCTGCCAGCTCGGGCAGCTAAAAAGAAGTGACGAAATGTCAAACCTGCCCCTGTGAAAGAATGCCTTGATTGGCGGTGCCGCAGGGGAACAACAGGACAGAGAAACCGGAGGGGTTCTTTAGCACGTAACCATGCAGGAGCATGGAGTCGGGCATAACTCGTAGCACGGGCTACATGTTATGCCTACAAAAAAAAAAAAAAAAAAATATGCGTCATGCTTCGAATGCACATCGATTCACCATCAAGTCCAACCTCGGACATACTGTCAAATATAAGGATTCGTTTATAAGCCGAACAGCACATTTGTGAAAAGATCTACCAGTCTCTGTATTTCCTAATCATTACAACCTTCAAACATTTAAAGCCAACGCAAACCGGCATAGCATTCATTACTCTCCCGCCTTTTCCCATCCGCCCGTGCTCTGAGCATCAGTATAGGGGTATTAATAATCCCTTCGGTGCGCGAGAATTATAAAAAAAAAAAAAAACTTCTTCAGGATGGTTCAGACCGCTCCATTAACACAGAAGTCTAGCCGTTTCTACTTCAGCCAGGAAACTCCACGTCAGGGGAGCACAATGGATCCGTTTGAGACACGAGTGTAGGCTGCACTTATTCTTCTTCTTCTTCTTCTTCCTTTTATCAGCGAGGCTATGATCCGAAAACAAGGGATCACAACCCTCCCACTTCACCGCATTTCTACTGATCCGCATGTGGGGTTCGCCTGCACTCATTCGATGCAGCTAAACCCTTTAACCTAACCTAATCTTTAGAAACATACAAGCCTGAATCGACTCCAGCTATTGATACCCTGCCGTCAATATTGCGATATTATAACCTATAATGCTCTATTAGCTAGGCTATAAGTACGTAGTTTATTTCTGTTTGAAAGTTTATAAAGTGAAATACATGTATTTGTGTATACGGGTATAATACACACCGCCATTTTAAAATGTAAAATCTGTCCGTATTACACTCAATAATATATAAATTCAATTTGCCAGCAAACAGCATACAGCTCCAAGTACATACGACAAAGTCGTGTCCTTTTTTCTTGGGAGATCCCAATTAAAATGTTTTCTTTTCTTCTTTTTTTTTTGTCTGCCCCCTGACAAGGCAGTATAAATATTAATTTAAACTTCTTAATTGTCCAAGATTTGTTAATTAATGCCACAAAAGTGCTGAGGCCCCTTGGTTGTCTAGTCAACCACCAAAGACGTTGACTGACTTATATTTTGCTTGACCTTTGGCTTTATATTTTGTAAGACTTTCATTTAATTAAATACAGTTGAACTTTTAACTAGGATGACCAGTCGATAGAATACCTAAAATTGTGTAGAGAAACATACAATTTATGTAGGAACATTGATACGAGCTGACCTTTGTTAAAGTTTCTAATTGCGCAGGATAATTGGGAATAGCATAACAATGTTACTGAACTTTTATTGCTATACGAGAAAAGTGATATTATATGAGTAAAAAATATGCCCTTTGTAAGATAAGAGTATACCTTTCTGGTAATTAAGATATTTTAAGCAATTAACGTTACGAAAACATTTCAGTTCTCAGAAAAAAACTTATTTATTTTCCTGCATTTAAGTACTCCTAAAAGAACGATAGGTTGGAAAATGATTGCCTATGCAGATGACGTTGCTATTGCTGCCTCAGGAAGGCATATATATACACTTAGAGAACTTTTTCAATATGCTCTGCTCCTCGCTTCGAAATGGGCCACAAGAAGTAGAAGGCGGCCACAAGTAGTAGAAGGACTCGTAGTTAAATTAGGTTAGATTAGCATGGCAGGCTGCATTAGATGCCACCCCCTTAGACCAGAAAAAGTCGATTGTGGTAACACATGGATCTATGATCCCCCTGGAAAGAATCCTGGACCTACACATCAAGGCCACTATTGATAGCACCCTACAATCCACGTCACAGCACGCCTACCAAAACGGTTAATCGGTCGAAACGGCTTTGCACTCCATCATCCACCCTATCGAAAAATCACTCTCAACCAAAGAGTTCGAACATTTCTAGACATAGAGGGAGCCTTCAACAACGTTGAAACAAATTCGATTACCAGTGCCTTACGCAGGCTCAACATCTGCGAGCCCATCTGTTGTTTCAAAGAAAACATTCTAAAGAACAGGGTAATAACAGCATCCTTCGAAAGTAGCACTGTCAAGCGACATGCACATCGAGGCAGCCCTCAAGGGGGTGTACTGTCTCCACTATTGTAGAATTTGGTGCTCAACGGGGCCCTTCTAAAGATCGAAAAAACTGGATGCAATGTTATTGCCTATGCAGACGATGTCGCCATTCTAACAACAGCCAAATACCCGCTGACGCTGGCCGATGTCATGCAGTCTGCTCTCAATGAACTGCTCAGACGGGATCCACCCTCAAGCTTTCAAATAGCGCTAGCTATTTAGGCCTAAAGCATGACCGCAAGCTAATTTGGAAAGAGAATGTCGTCGAACGGGCCAGGAAATCGCTTGCCGCTCTATACTTCTGCAAGAAAGCAGTAGGCTTCACCTGGGGCCTTAAACTAAGCATCATGCACTGCCTATACACGTCGGTCATTAAACCGATTCTCATGTATGGAGTATTGGTATGGTGGCCCGCCTTGGAGAAGAAATCCGACCTACCCATAATTGAAAAAACTCAGCGAGTTGCATGCCTCAGCATTAACGGTGCACTGAGAACTTCTCCCACAGCGGCGCTCCAAACCATGCTCCACCTTCTTCCGATTGACATCATCAGTAAACAATTGGCTGTCAGCTTGGCAATAAGACTGAGAGGTTCCAAGCAGTGGAAGGAGCAACACACGGGACATACCAATATACTTTCGATGCACCGTCATCTTCCCAATTCCACTGACCATCTACCCACTGAATATGATTTTAACAACGCACTCGATACCGGACAGAAGTGAGTGGACGCAACGCAATGTCCTTTATAACGAATTACTGTCAATTTTTACGGACGAGTCCAAAACCAAGGACGGAGTCGATGCCGGAATTTCCTCAGAGGATCTGGACATACCATACACCTCTCCTTTAACTTTTCAGACCACTGCAGCGTTTTTCAAGCCGAAATCACCGCAGTTCGCAAAGCTGCTGACTGGCTAGCGGCTAGCACACTATCAACACCTGATATTGTTATTTACGTCGACAGTCAGGCAGCCATCAAATCCCTCGCATCCAGCACTACGAGATCTAAGGCAGTGAAAGCCTGTAGCATATCTCTTAACGAAATAGATGGTCAGTACAACCTCACCTTTTGCTTTGTACCAGGTCTTTGTGACATACCGGGGAATTGTGCGGCCGACGAACAGCCCGTGCAGGGACGGGTTAAGAATATCACTGCAGCGCCCCCCAACAACTAGCGCTTGTCGTAAAAGGCGACTAAGGGGACAAATCAGATCTAGGCAATATAACACCCAAGTGAGCCTAGCGACACATATACTACCATAAAAACCCTCCCACAAGTGTGCATGCGAGTCCGTGGGTTGACACGACTGGAGATCACCGGTGTCATAAAAGAAAGATCAAACAATACTCAAACAGGAGCATGCACGTGTCAAACAACAAACACCATCGCAATATGGTGCAAAAATTGTATTGCAAAACTGTATCATTATGATAATACTTGCAAAAAGGAAAGGCACTACCCCGCCAGGCACTACCAATGCTGTGCATGGTACTGATCCTGGACCGAGCAGAAATGTTCGGGTCAGAGCTATACGGATTCCGGGGGCTAGCAACATAATGAAACAGTTTGGACGCAATTTAAGGGTCGCGAGTTGGAACGTTGGAAGCATGACCGGTCGAAGTTACGAGCTGGAAGAGATGATGAAGAGAAGGCGGGTGGATATCTTGTGTGTCCAAAAGACGAAATGGAAAAACACCGGGAATCGGGCGCGTTTCTTGGACGTTAGGACAAAAGATTACAAGATGTTCTACTACGGAACGGAAAAGGCTAGGAACGGAATCGGTATCATCCTTGCGACAGAGCTACTTGGAAACGTCTTGAGCATTTCGAAGTCCAGCGACCGTTTGATGTCTCTCAAACTAGTAATACAAGGAGAGGTGTGGAATATTGTCAGTGCATATGCTCCCCACGATGGGTACAATCAGAGAGATAAAGATGCATTTTGGCTAGATTTCCACAATCTCCTTAAGGACATCCCAAAGGAAGAATTTCTGTTTGTTGGAGGAGATTTGAATGGACATGTCGGGAAATCAAACGAAGACTATGAAGACTGCTATGGAGGACTAGGATATGGCACCAGGAACCTTCCTGGTGAAGACATCCTAAGCATGTGCAAATCACACGGTCTTATCGTGTTAAATACCATGTTCATCAAACAAAGCCGACACCTGATCACTTACAGCAGTGGTGGAGATGAAACTCAGATTGACTACCATTTGGTAGGCAGTTTCATGAAGCCTCGGGTAAAAGATTGCAAAGTGATCCTGGGAGAGGCAATCGCTCGACAACACCGTCTCCTGCTAACAGAAATTTTTATGAAAACACCAAAGAAAAGCAAAAAAACAAGGGTCTCTGAGAAAATCAAGTGGTACAATCTGGACAAAGAAAAAGGCGAGGCTTTTGTTTTCGTAATGAAGAATTACCTCTCTCACACCATCAACGGAGCTGAGGATGAAGAGTGCAGAGCACAAAATATGTGGGATTCCCTACAGCGAACTTGCTTAAAGAAGGCCAAATCACTGCTAGGAGCTTCAAAAGGCCACCATCAACACGCCAAAGAAACATGGTGGTGGAGTGATGAAGCTAAGAAAGTGATAAATGAGAAGAAAGCGGTTTTCAAAGCTTGGTCAAAGTGCCCCTCTAATAATAGTGACGAAAAAGCTCGCCTCGAAATGGAATACAGATGCTGCAAGAATAAAGCGAAGAAGAAGTGCGCTCAGCTTCAAGCAGAGAGTACGGAGGGCCTGTATCGGGAGCTGGAGAAAATATTTTCCCCGGTTGCTGATGCAAACCAGGCTATCCAGGAGCTGCGAAGACACAATATGAACAAGAATGCCACTATCTTCAAAATAGCCGCCCAAAGAAGGAAGAATGCTCAGGAGATTCGTTCGCCAAAGCTCATTAGCAATGCTCATGGCCAGCTTCTTGTGGATGACGACAAAATTCTGCAGAGGTGGCGGCAGTATTGTGAAGAGCTTTTGAATGAACACTTTCCCCGGCTATACTTTCCAAGAGCCAACCCTAACTGTGAAGAAATACCCGACATTACAGTCGAAGAAGTTAGTGAGGCGGTCAAATACTCCAAAAAACGAAAAGCGATTGGGCCAGACGAAATACCCTCTGAGTTCTGGAAAAAGATGGGAGATATGGGGTTCAGATGGCTCAGAATTCTCATCTCCAAATTCGTGAGAGGTGATCCAATGCCGAATGAATGGAGGGAAAGTTACCTTCTCCCTGTATACAAAGGGAAGGGTGATACGCGAAACTGTGATAACTACCGTTCGATCAAGCTGATGTCACACACCATGAAGATCGTTGAGCGGGTATTAGGTGGCCGACTGCGAAAAATAATACGGCTATCTGATGATCAGTGCGGGTTTGTCTCGGGTAAATCAACCACAGATGCAATCCAAAGTATAAGGATCATAATGGAAAAACATCGTGATTCCTTAAGGGATTTGCATATTGTATTGGTTGACTTTGAAAAGGCATTCGACAGACAACCACGAGATCTGATATGGGTGGCGCTAAGACATCGAGGGGTTCCAGAAACCTATGTACAGATGATCATGGACATGTACGAAAGAGCAAAGACAAGAGTAAGATGTCCCGCTGGAGTAACCGAAGAGTTCCCAATCAAAGTCGGGGTGCACCAGGGAAGCGTTTTAAGTCCTTTGCTCTTTATTACAGTCCTTGATTATCTGCTTGAAGGTAAAGTGATGGACCCCAAGGTACATCAGTTATTCTTTGCTGACGATGGAGCCATCATAAGTGAGGATCCTACATCCCTGCAACGAGCACTTGATGTGTGGGTGGACGTTTTGGAGGGAAATGGGTGTCGCATTAGTTCAAAAAAGACAGAGTACTTGTGCTGCCCGTTCTCTGATCCACTCAGGCCTATTCCAGACATTTATTTGAATGGAACAGTGCTTCCCAAGTGCGAAAAGTTCAAATATCTGGGATCTATGATCAATAGCAAAGCAACTTGTGATGACGACATCAATCATCGTGTAAGCGTAGGGTGGATGAAGTGGCGAGAAAATTCCGCTATCTTCTGTGACAGAAAAATGCCCCCTAAGTTGAAAGGAAGGCTCTACGCCGCAGTTGTACGTCCAGCGCTCACATACGGCTCACAATGTTGGACGATGTACAAAAAGTATGAGAGTAAATTAACGGAAGCTGAGATGAAGATGCTTCGCATGACAGCAGGAGTGACAAAGCTTGATCGAATAAGAAGTTCGAAGATCCGTGGAAGCTTTCACATTAAGGAAACCATCGTACAAAAAATAGAGCGTGACCGGCTCAGTTGGTATTGCCACGTTCAAAGAAGAGATCATTTGAACCCTGTTAAAAAGGCAATATCAATGCACGTTCCAAAGACATCGCGATGTAGGAAAGGCAGGCCTATAAACGCCTGGATCAGGCAAATGCGACGACATCGGCATTTCATTGGCCTCAGTAACCGAGTGATCCAAAATCGGCAGGCCTGCCGATATTTTCTGAGGTCAAATAGGCGAACCCCACATGCGGATCAGTAGAAATGCGGTGAAGTGGGAGGGTTGTGATCCCTTGTTTTCGGATCATAGCCTCGCTGATAAAAGGAAGAAGAAGAAGGATAAGCATTACCGACATCGAAGCGCCTACGTCTTATATTAAGTACCTTATTCAAATTGACGCCGAGAAAGTAGCTAATCACCGATGGCAACATCTAGACCAATGTTATAGCGCCCGACAGCTCTGGCCGACACTCAATAGATCCAGGTCCATCGGACTCTTGAAGCACAAGAGAGGAACCCTCTCAAAAATAACAAATGTCCTCACTGGACACTGCGTCATAGGAAGACATGCCCAAAGATTAGGTATCCCTCATAATGACTTCTGCAGAAGCTGCAGAGATGAAGAGGAAGAAGAGACCATTAGTCATCTCCTGTGCACCTGTCCTGCGCTCGCCAACATCAGGAAGGCCACTCTGGGTGAATACTCCTACAATGATCTTAATGATCTCGGCAACGCCTGCGCGGCTAAGATTCACGCCTTCATTCAACGAAGCAAATGGTTCCAAGAGTAAGAGGGTGACTCACCCGCCTTACACATGGGTAGTAGTATAATGGACCTATTCTCTGGTCTAAGTACATCCTCATCGAGGGCCGATCCTAAACCAAACCAAACAATGATCCCCAGAAAAAAAACTGTTAGCCAGGTCGCCTAAACTGTCGAAGAAGTAGGCAGTCTTTTACGAGCGGAGATAACCTTCGCACGTACGAAGGAGATGTAAAGTATGGTTTTTTTTTTTTTTTACTTAAGGGGTGATGGAAAACGCCGCTGCTCACAAGAAACAGAGCCGCTCTGTTTCAAGTAGTGTAGGACTTTGTACATACTCACTAAAAAAACACATTTAACCCTTTTATTGTACTTCACACCATCCACTCCGGAACCGCCTTTGCACTACTTCAGAGTGACGTGGTTTTCTTTCCCCTTTCGGGGCCGGCTTTTTCATATTTGTCTTCTCTTGCGGATTAATTCTTTCTTGCCTGTAAGGCTTACATCAGGCTTACATAAATCTCATGAGGGCGATTATTAGGTCTTCCTCTCTCTTTTTTGATTTCAGCACTTTTTCTATAAGGGAACGTACTTGATTCTAGCTCTGGTCACTCATTGACATTTTTGTCATTATATTTTCCGGGGTGATGACGCCGATCAGAGATTCTAGCGCCCTACTTTCAGGTTCCCATTTGTCGCACTCGAAGAACGTGTGGTTTGCGTCTTCCAATTCTGAGTCGCCATATTGGCAAGCCGAGCTCCCCGTTTTGCCCATTCTGTGGAGGTAGGCGTTAAATTACCATGTCCGGTAAGAAATTGGGTGACGTTATAATTTACTTCCCCGTGTTTCCGTCCCTTCCATTCAGCAATGTTGCTGATCAGCCTCGCGGTCCATCGTCCTCTACTTTCTGAGCTCCATTTCTCCTGTTTGGTGAGCTCCTTCGCCTCCGCGGTTGCCGCTTCCACTCCAATTTCCACCATTTTGTCGTAGACGTACTTCCTCTCTGCCGCAAGGAGATCAATAGGGGTCACTCCCGCGACTATTAGGACGGCTGCTTCCGACACCGTTCGGTACGAACTTGCAACCTGTAGTGCCGCGCGCCTTTGCACCGCGGCCATTTGTTTCCTGTATTTCTCTTTCCGTAGTGCGTCGGCGCATATCTTGCACCTATACAGGAGAATGTTGTGGGTGACTGTCATCAGGAGCTTCTCTTGCTAGCTGTTGGGCCTCTAACGTTTGCCATTCATCTGCTCAGTGATATTGTGACCTTCGCAGCTTGTTCCGAAGCAGATCTTATTTGATGCCAGAATGTGAGCTTCGTGCTTAGGACCATCCCTAAGTACTTCACCGCTTCCTTGCTGGTTATTACCTCAGACCCGACTTGGAAGTCGGCAATAGTTGGAATTCTCTTCTTTGCCAAAAGGACTATCTCCGTCTTGCATTCCTCTACATACCAATGATGTAGTACCCCGTAATGGCACTCAGACGCAACTGGTCCTTAGTACGTATACTACCAGAGAGCAAACCCTGGTTTACCCATTTTATTGGAATTTCCTTGTCTTTCTAAGAAAGCTAAGTAAGCACTTTAGTGATGAGAAGCTTACAGTACCAGCACTCACCACATCAGAACCGAGGATCTGCCACTTGATATGAGCAAAGGCCGCACACTCGCAGAGATAATATTCCGCAGTGTCGTCGCCCTCTCCAAGAGCGTCGTAGATTGTAGTGTCACGTAAGCCTACATGTAAATGAGCTTGGCGAGAGGAAAGTGGCCTGTCAAGACGCCAATAAGTTGTCTGCCATATTTTCTGCAGAGACACAGGAAGAATGCAGCTGATTTCTTATACACTTAAAGAGTCATGCCGCACACAATTGTGTTCATGAGAGACTCAATCGTAAATGGGAGAGAAAGCCTCCTCTGAGTCTTGTCTAGCAATCTCATCGGAGATATCATTCCCCAGGATCCCAGTGTGACCTGAGACCCAGATAAGAGACAGAGGATTCAGCCTTGCGACCGAGTTCAAAGAGTTTTGTATTTCACTATATATAGCTAACTACTATACTGAACTATATTGGAAGTGGCTTAAGAGTCAAGCAAGGTCGTAAGCACAGCCTGACTGTCACTACAGACGCAAATACTGCGGCCCTTCCACCTGTTCTTCACAACATAATTCAGGGCCAGTAGGATTGCATAAGTTTCCGCTTGGAACACAGCCGCATATTCGCCTATCGAGAAAAGTTATTAAGTCTAATGTTGTCGTCATCAACGAACACACCTGCGCCAGACCCATCAGCGAGGTTTTGATCCGAAAATAAGGGATCATAACCCTCCCACTTCACCGCATTTCTACTGATCCGCCTGTGGGGTTCGCTTGACCGGAGTCGTATTATGAGTGTCGCGCAAATTCGTCAAATCCGGATCAAGGCTAAATTCGCTAACATAAGCCTAATATGTGTTCATGCCCCCACAGAAGAAAAGGACCCTGCCACCAAAGAGTGTTTCTACGAGCTCCTCGACAAAACATACGAGCAATGTCCTAAATACGACGTTAAAATCGTATTGGGCGATTTTAACGCCAAAATAGGAAAGGCGGACGTCTTTGGTAGGGCAGTCGGTAAGCATAGCCTACACGACACCACATCTGATAACGGACTAAGGCTAATTGATTTCGATGTGGAGCGAAATGTCACCATAGCAAGCACATGGTTTCCTTATCTCGATATTCATAAGCAGACATGGCAGTCCAATGATCATGTCACGATCAACCAAATTGATCATATTGCGATTGACGCAAGGCATGCCTCCAGTATTCTGGATGTCCGGACCTTCCGAGCGGTCAACATAGACTCGGATCATTACCTTGTTGTAGCCAAGGTAGGAATGCGGATATCCCAATCTGAGCAACAAAGAAGAATTACTGTGAGAAAATTTAACGTCGAAAAGCTACAATCGCAAGAGACCGCCAGACTCTTCGCTGAACGCGTATCCCGAAATCTCTCAATTACCCCTTTGCCGCCAGCATCAAGTACCGAAGACCAGTGCCAACGCTGCCAACATGCCATCAGAAACGCCGCGACTGATGTGCTGGGTCTCGCTCGCCCACCACCGTGAAACCCCTGGTTTGACGAAGAATGCCGGCGAGTGCATGCAGCAAAACAAGAGGCATACAAAGCGGCGCTGCAAAGGAAGACGAGAGCTGCTCGTGAGCTCTACGAGCAAAAGAGACGGGAAGAACATCGGCTTCTCCAAAAGAAGAAGAAAGAGCATGAGAAGCGAGCGTTTGAGAATATCGAGAGTCTATACTCCAGGAACAATGTACGGAAGTTTTACCAAAAGGTAAAAAGAACGTGTCAGAGAAGTAATACCCGTACAGAAACCTGTAGAGATGAAAATGGAAACCTCGTAGTAGAATCACAGTCGGTGCTGAGAATATGGAAAAACTACTTCTGCAGACTGTATAACGGCGACGAAAACCAATATCCCACTGTCAGGCAGAATGAACCATTCAACATAGACGATGATAGTCAAAATTTCCGTCCACCTGACCAAAACGAAGTGAGGATAGCAATATCCAAGCTAAAATCGAACAAGGCTGCTGGACCTGACGGCTTACCGGCCGAACTTTTCAAGGCAGCTGGGGATGAATTGGTAGAGTGCATACACCAACTCATCTCTAAGATTTGGTCAGACGAGTGTATGCCTGATGAATGGAATCTCAGCATCGTTTGCCCGATCCACAAGAAAGGAGACCCCCTCAACTGCGCCAATTATAGAGGCATCAGTCTCCTCAACATCGCATATAAGATCTTTTCTGCGATATTGTGTGAACGCCTGAAACCTTTTATCAACAGCCTGATTGGACCCTATCAGTGCGGTTTCAGGCCAGGAAAGTCCACCATCGATCAAATCTTCACACTTCGGCAGATCCTGGAGAAAACCCAAGAATTCCAAATCGATACTCACCACCTCTTTATCGATTTCAAGGCGGCCTATGACAGCATCTATTGAGAAGAGCTTTATAGAGCCATGTCTAGTTTTGACTTCCCTGCCAAACTTGTCCGTCTGTGCAGGCTGACGATGGAGAACGCTCGCTGCTCCATCAAGGTCGGTAATGACCTCATCTAGACCTTTGATGTCAAAAAAGGCTTTAGGCAAGGTGACGCGCTGTCATGTGACTTCTTCAATATTGTACTTGAACGGATTGTGCGGAACTCACAAGCCAACACCGGAGGCACAATTTATTACAAGTCTGTACAACTGCTTGCATACGCCGACGATATAGACATTATCGGAAGATCTCAGCGGGCTGTCACCGGTGCTTTTGCAAGCATTGAGGCGGAAGCGGCCAAAATGGGTTTGGCGATAAACGAGGGCAAAACCAAGTATATGCTGTCAACTAGGAGGGAAAACCGACACCGACGAATTGGACAAAACGTCACCGTGGGCAGCTATAACTTCGAGGTAGTAAGGGACTTTGTCTACATTGGCTCTGCTATAAATTCAGCAAACAAAATCAGTGCAGAAATCAATCGAAGAATAACTCTTGCCAATCGTTTATTTTTTTGGGCTTATAAGGCAATTCAACAGTAAAGCCCTATCTCGAACAACTAAGGAGACTCTATATAAGACCTTGATCATCCCAGTCCTGCTTTACGGCGCTGAAACATGGACTTTATTAAAAGAGGATGAAGATATCCTTGGTCGCTTCGAGAGAAAAATTCTTCGTAAGATTTTCGGTCCCGTTTGCGTTGACGGGTTTTGGAGGAGAAGATTCAATCACGAACTATACGAGCTGTACAGCGACATCGACCTAGTCAAAAAACTGCGTATTGGACGTCTGAGATGGCTAGGACATGTAGAGCGAATGGACACCAACGCTCCGGCCCGCAGAGTCTTCGAATCTAATCCCGAGGAACGACGCAGTAGAGGGAATCATCGCCGTAGGTGGCGCGCACAAGTTCAAGGGGACCTCGACCAACTTGGAGTGCGCAACTGGAGGCAATTAGCTAAAGATCGCTAAATGGAGAGGCTTGTTGGTTGAGGCCCAGGTTCACCCCGAACTGTAGCGCCACCTAAGTAAGTAAGTACCTTTTGAGTACTTTAACCAACCTGCTAGTTTCACCAAGTGTTTTAATCTTTTCACAAAAAAAAATCTAAAAGAGCACTTTTCGACAACCGAATTAACTTCTTTAAGTCTTTTTGCTTCGATCTAAAAAAAATCCCAGTCGCCCTCTAAATTTGTCTTGAGTGACCTATTTATAAGTGTTCTGGATTCTTTCCTAAGTCGCTGCAGTTCTGGGCTCCACCACCACAGGAAACCGACGCTCCGCAGGTGTTTTTTATCTTTGGGCACGTCAGTTCAATAGAGTTGGTAAGGACACTAGTCAGGTTTTGAAAACCATCCTCAATCTTTCGTTTCGCTCTGGGTTCAGTTGGAGTTTTGACAGATCTGTCTTGCATCTACCCTGAACCACACCTAGTTCGGTTTCCTTGGATTCTTCCACTCCTTCATAGTTATAGCCTCGCATTCGATTTGGAAAACGATGTATTTATGGTCTGATAAGAACACCTTTGGCAGTACCCTTCAGTTAGTAATTGATTTGAAATACTTATTAGAAAGAATCAAGTCAATTACCTCCTTCCTCACTGCCGTAACAGAAGTTAATGACCACGCAAGACGATAGTAAAGTTTTATAGATTTATAAAGTCTAGGAGATGGTTTCCTTTTATGTTACGCAAGTATTTGCTACTGCTCCAGATGGTATTCTGAGCATTAAGGAGGCTGACGCAACGACGAAGGTTTTTCAACTTCCGTTCGTTTTGTAGCTTACAGCTGCAGCAACCGAATACTGTTCACAAAATTGTTCAAGCTTGGTTACTGAGAGGAAAATTGGCGCAATTAGACAAGCTCCCTTTCTTTCAGATCACTCGTCGCACCCGCTTGTTCCACATGTATGGCTCCTGAATAGATACTACATGTGTACATATGTGTATGTGGGGCTTTGTAAGCACGACGGAAAGTCTACTACTTAACCCTAGAAAGCTAACCTTATTTTGCACTCCGTTAAAGCTAACTAGGAGTAAAATTTACTCCCTCGTTATTAAAGGAGAGAAAGAAAACTTCTTTAATATTTTTTCCGAAATGCATGTATACTTTATTACAAAAGATATTGAAATTAATTAGTTCTATGTAAATTTACAGCAGTTTTGGCAAATTTTTATTTGATGTTCTCCACATATGGGCACGTTGCACTGCCGGCAGTATGTTGTTGTATATCGCTTTTTTTTATAATTGCAAAATGCGCAATATTTTCTTTCGCCTGTTTGGTTTTCAGGTTGGGTCGCGGATACTTCCAAAACATTGCTAAGGGATAGCAAGTGTTAAATAAAATATCTAGTGACAAATGGTTACTTTTTAAAGCTGCCGATAATATTATTAATCCGAGAAAAGCTTCAAGTTCTTCTTTGGTGGTGCATCTGTAGGTACTTTTATCTTTGCATTTATAAGCTGCGCTTTGTTTTGTAATTTCCTGGTTTGTAAAAGTCAAAACTTTATCGATCAACTCGTTCGAAATAAATAGCTTGAAGCATTCCATTGGAGAAGAAGCATTTCTAGCTTGAGCACTTGGGCCAGGTCTTATGTGTATTATATTCCTATTTAGAATTTTCCCAGTATTCGAAAACATAGGTTTCGCGTTCCAAATAAATTGGTCTTTTTGTCCCTTACCTTTCATTTTATCGTCCTTTACCTCGAGAACATATTCTTGTCGATGATGACCTTTCGATAGTGCTTCACCAGTTGCTAATGACGAACTTGCTTCTAATTCTGAAGTCTCATAGGTCGGAGTAGAGTTGGTTAGTTTTCGTTTTTTGCTTGCAGTCTCGTTCGCAAAAGATGATGAAATAATATTGCGGATATCCTCTTCGAAATCTTCTGTTGCGTTTACTTGTTCCAGTTCATATATAGACTGGGAATCAGAATCCGAATCCTCCATATCAATATTGTCCTCCAATTCACTGTCACTACTTTCTAAT
This sequence comes from Brachypalpus laphriformis, assembly GCA_945910035.1. NCBI lineage: Eukaryota > Metazoa > Arthropoda > Insecta > Diptera > Syrphidae > Brachypalpus > Brachypalpus laphriformis. Next base: position 192,383,703 of record OX246754.1, on the reverse strand, counting down.
AAATGTTCAATCTCGCCATCCTTTACATACGCCATTATTGAAACTGTAAGACCAAAATTCAATGAATATCAAAAAAAAACATAAAACAACTTTAACGAAAACACAAATAAAATTTTGAACTGCCTGCAAAAATACATACGTTAAGGCTAACTATACGTAAACTTTACTCCCTAGATTTTAAAAAAAGCAATTGAATAAATAGAACGAGATGCACTTTCTTCAAACACTTTTACTCTACTGATGCCTAGGTATATTACGCAAGCACTTGCGAAAGCGCAGTCGTAGCGCTTTATGCTTTTCCGGAAAAGAGCTTTTTTTGTTCACCATGGGAGTAAAATTTACGTAGGTTAGCTTTCTAGGGTTAAGAGAGCGGTAGCAGCATTGGAGTGATGCAAGTCAATCTGCGAAAATATTATAGATATAGTCGTTGGTTTTCGTCAGTAAGTCGCACTCATTTGGAAGCTAACTTACTTACTTATGTCCTTTAACCCCTCGGTGGGCATAGGGCGTCAACCACGCCTGCGCGCCATCGTGTTCGGAGTTCTGCAACGCGTTTGAGCTGCCTCCAACTCATTCCTAAAGAGCTCGATTCCTCCTCAACTGTTCTGCGCCACGTTTGCCTAGGGCGTCCCGCTATTCTGCCTGCCTGGGTGAGCGGATTCCACTGCATAGCGTATTTCGCAACGGAGTTGTCTTCGCGCCGTAGGGTGTGTCCAATCCATTGCCACTTTCTTCTTCGTATAGTAATGCTTATAGGTTCTTGGCCCGTTCTCAGATAAAGTTGTTCGTTGGAGATGCGGTTCGGCCAAAAAATCCTCAAGATGATTCTTAAGCATTTGTTTACGAAGACTTGCAGCTTGCGTGTGTTAATGGTGTCCACCTTCCAGGTACTGCACCCATAAAGCAGCACTGATTCTACGTTGGAGCGGAACAGTCGTAGCTTTGTTCTTAAGCTAATAACATTGCTTCTCCAGATTTTGGACAGCATTCCGAACGCAGCTTTAGCCTTCCCGATTCTGCTGCACACATCCAGTTCGGTGCCACCGCGATTAGCCGAGACGACACTTCCTAAATATAGAAAGTTATCAACTTTCTCGACTTGCTTTCCGGCAATGTTAAGTTGAGCTCGGGTATTGGAAGTACTCAGGGCTTTTGTTTTGGCTGTGTTTATTTTTAGCCCCACTTTGTTTGCCTCAGCTTCTAGATTTTGGGCCATCAAATGAAGATCCATTATCCGATGTGAAAGTAGACAAACATCGTCAGCGTAATCTAGGTGTTTAAGGTAAGATGTCATAGTCCAACGAATTCCAGAATTAGCTTCCGTCAATGCTGCACGGAGTACATCGCTGATAACCACCAAGAACAATAGTGGGGACAGTATGCACCCTTGACGTACTCCACTTTGGACTTCAAAGTCCTCCGACACCTTACCATTGTGCACGACGTGACACTTGCCGCCCTCATATGTAGCCTTGATAATAGCTATAAGCTTTTCTGGAATGCCTCTCCTGTGCAAGGCCAGCCAGATAGCATCTCGATTCAAGCTGTCGAAAGCCTTCTCGAAGTCGATAAACATTAAATGTAGCGGAGACCTATACTCAACGCATTGTTCGATTATGATCCGTAAGGTGTTTATGTGGTCGATGCAGGAGGATCCAGCGCGAAAGCCTGCCTGTTCGACATCGAGAGTTGAATCTAAATGATCTTTAATTCGTTCTAGAATTATTCTAGCTATTATTTTGGCTACAGCTGGAAGAACACATATACCTCTCCAGTTACCGCACTCCATCAAGTTACCCTTCTTTGGAAGCTTAATGATCATCCCCCTTTTCCACTCCTGTGGAAATTGTTCACTATCCCAAGCTCTCCGTATTAGCGGATGCAGCAAATCTGCCGATGTATTTGGCGCCGCTTGAAATAGCTCGGCAGGGATGCCATCAATACCCACCGCTTTGTTTTTCTTGAGGGACTTGATTGCTGTTATTATTTCAGCTTTACTGGGAGGTACGGTGCGAATTCGGGAATTTGTTGCTTCGAAATGCTCATTCGAATTCAAGATCATACCGCCGTCGTCTAAGTGATTTAGCACTGCAGCAAAATGTTCTCTCCATCTAGTGAGCTGATCCTCATCCGAAATCAGAAGGTCACCGTCTAGACTCTTCACTGGATGTTGTTTGGAGTTTCGACCACCAATGAGCTCCTTAGTGATGTTGTAAACAGTCCTACTGTCGCACCTACTCGCTGCTTCTTCAGCCCTTGAGGCCAGTGAGTTGACATGTTGACGCTTGTCACGTCTCACACTACGCTGCACTTCTTTCTTCTTCGCACGGTATTGGGCTTCAAGCTCGGTTCTCTCTACTGCTGGGGCCGCTGCAATCCGAGCCTTGATTGCTGTACGCTCATCGATCCGTCTCCAGGTATCTGTAGAAAGCCATGTGCGGTGGTGTTTCTGCTTTTTACCGACATAAGTGCGTGCCCCAGTCGCAAAAGCATTTTTCACAGCACTCCAGTGGTCATCCATGTTCTCTATGCTGCTGATTGCTTCTGCTTCTAAGGCAAGATGGTCCCTGAACTGTTGGCGCACTTGGGGAACCTTGAGCCTGTCGATATTAAACCTGGTGATGTTAAGCAGGTTTGAGCGGTTGCTGTTGACGGATGCAGTACGAAGGCGTAAATGAGCTACCATAAGATGGTGATCTCGTTCTTGTCCGACGTCAGCTCCACGTCTGTTTCGGACGTCCAGGAGACAATTTCTAAAGCGGCGACTGATCGCAATGTGGTCGATCTGGTTGGATGTTCGTTGCCTATCAGTAGAGACCCAACTGATATTATGGCAGGTGTTATGCTTAAACAGCGTACCTCCGATGACTAGGCGGTTGGTATTGCAGAAGTCCACAAACCGCTCACCATTGTCATTACGGTCTCCCACGCCGTGAACTCCCATCACGTGCTTAAGCATGGTGTTGTCGCTACCCACCTTGGCATTGGAAGCTAAGCGGAATTTAATTATTCGAAGATACAGGTAAGGCATATAATACCCAGAACTGATGACGTCCACAGAGCCTTGATCATAGCCCACAACAAGAGAGGAGCCTTCCAAATTTTCCCGATTCTTGCTCCTGTCGAAGCAAGGATTCTTGTACAGAGACGCGTCAGCACATTCTCCGTTTTCCTGAGTTTCCCCGGAATCCAGCAAATGGTGGGCCTTCCCTTGATTGGCACAAAAATTAGAAAGGAAATGGCGCCGGATGGGTAGAACTGTATTACTTATCTATTAAAGGGTTTGCTGCGGGAGCACTTCACCACAAAGGTTCCGCTCTTTAACTCCCTCCACTTGAATGCAGACATTTGTTATTGAAGCTAAGTCCCGCAGTCGATCTCCCTAGTGCTTGCTCCGCGCCGGTCATATTGCGGATGCAGCTGTTTCACAATACAAAAATCTGCTCCCTCCGCTCCGTTGGTTCGGGTTGCTTCTTACCGGCGGTCTTAGTCGCGTCAGCCAATTTCTGTCAACAGGTCCTGCAACTTTTGGAAGCACGTGTATCACCCAGATTTTGTGCGCGGATAATAATTCCGGCTTGCGGATTCTTAATATAAGAGCGCACACTTCTTCTCTTCAGCTGACTATCTTTAGGAGCTTATCGGCGTGTGTCGTTTCAGGGGCTCGTTTAACCTTATTGGTTTCCCAAGTCGAACTGTCACCGACACAACTTCGATCAGCTGCCCGTCTATTGAGACAGAGATAAGACGTTCCAGCCGAAGCTTTAAGGTCATTAACTCTTAAGGCGTTCCGCCACGCCAAGGCAACTGAAGAATGGAAACGGGCGGGATAATGAGACCTACCATAGTTGTAATGAGCGCTCTTTTCTGTCTTATTTTCAATTGGTTCAGTTTTCTGATCCACCTTACGCCAGGCCGGTCTAGTAATGAGACACGTAGTGCCGTCTGCCCATCTACGATTGGTTATGTTGATAGTGTTGAGCTTAAACAGCATTTTCACTGTTGCGAGAGGTATGCCGATATTCACCTTATTCGGTCAAAAAGTTTTTTCACTCCATCTTACATCTAGAGTACTGACTACACCAAACTTAAGTTTGACAAGAACTTCCGTAGAACTATCTCCGTCCGGTCTGAGTGGGAAGACGTTGCCAGGATGGAAAGGAGGTCGAGTCATTTCTACGCAGGTGGATACAAAGCCGGAAGTGAGGTGTGTGATGGTGTTTTCTCTGAAATACTCAACTCAAACTTAACAACTTAACAAACTTAAACTATATACCACACAGGCCTGAACTTCCAATGTTATGTGACCTCTGCAACTTAAGAAAAAGAGAAGACGTATTCCATTTCATCGCAAGGTGCCCTATTCTCGGAGAGTTTCGTACGACGTTCTTTGGATCTAACATACTAGGGCTGGAGGATACGATTTGCATTTTGAACGGTGAACGCGGTTGGGATGTACTTTACAAATATGCTGCCAACGCATTACGTTATAGGAGATGCATTATTGATGAACTTTTTTAAGAGAACACATAAAAAACTGCCTATAGTACTTCATTTTAAAATATCCTCTCTTCTTTTCCTATACAATTATAAATTTCAATCTGGTAGACGGCATTAAGCCAATCCACTTAGACTGCAAGATTTATAATTTTTGTAAAAAATGTATTCTTGAAAATACTTAGTCAATAAAAACTAAAAAAAAAAAAAACTAACTACTCAACTCGAGCATATCCTTCCGGCCCCAGATCACTGTAACGCTTTTCCAACGGAAATTATGGCTATGGCTGGCTGGCTGCAATAAAGTCCCTGGAGTCCTTTTCTTTTACTTCAAAGGCCGCTTTAGACTACCGGTCGTCTTTTACGGAGGTGGTTAAGCAGTTAAACATTCACCTATGCTGAGTGCCAGGCTTCAGTGACTTTCCAGGTAACTGCAAGGCTGACGAGTTCGCCAGAATTAACACTACCGTAAACATCCTACCGAATAGACAAGTTGTGCGTTCTGCTTAAGCCAAACGCTATCAGAAAGATAAATCTTAAATGGCAGGATTGCACAACATGCAGAAAGAGCTGATCTATGCTAGATAAAAAGCGCTCAATTGGCTTTGTCAATCGATTTTTGTAGGATCTGCAGGTAGAAGACCCATCCTCCAGTTTATTTGCAACTATCCAGCAATATTAAAGAAAAGACGACTCCATATTGTGGCGCTTCTCTTCTATACCTATATAACCTTGGCTACCTGACGAACACAAACGTCAGAATCATCCTTCACTTTGTAAAAAGCTCGAGTTGGTTCTCTTAGTTACTCTATGTGCAGCTGATTATGTGCGAGTATCGTCAGTGATATCACAATGGACCTCTTCTGATTAGACACCCTAATCTAACCCAACGTAATCTAGTACTTCTTTCAGCAGCTTTATCCTCCCAAAATAATATTTAGTATTTTTGTATTCCCTTGAGGAGTATCGTACCGTTTGTACTCCATTCCAACGAATATAAAGAAATTTAATGGTTGAAAGTATCTCATACTTCCGTAGACTAGATTAGGTTTGATTAAAATGCAAGGGCGTGAGGGTCTATATGTAAGCTTAGACCTCCTAAAGTGGTCTATTGCGTTGTCCCATAAGTCCCAGCAAGTTCTCTTCCGCGAATATTCTTGTAAGAGTGGTGAACATTCAGTTAGGCTTGGTAAGATATTTCGCCTTGCTGTGGTCTATATCTGGACAGTAAACCTTGGGCAGATGTTTAGTCCATTTTCAACTTTAAATTCTGTGGCTTGCCTTCTACAAAGCTGCATCTCTTCCAGCATTTTAAAGCACCTAATTCAATTTTGACCTAAAGTAGGTAATCGTACTTCATGGTTGGGGACGTGCATTGCGATTGATCAGGAATCTACTGACTGCTCAAAACTTGGCTTGGGCCAGTAGCGCAACAATCAAGTTCGTGATGAAGTGCTTACTTTACCTCCTAGTGGTGGTCCCCGGGCAACTATACGTATAAACCCTTATACGTATAGGCCAAAATTGTAAGTGCGGGTTGTCTACGGCCTTGATTCTAGGCTAGGTAACGTGGGCCAGCAACCTGCGTTACTGAAACCAGCTCGCTACTGAGACCGACACTATGCCTCGGATAAGGACTGATTACATGTTGACGACTTTTGGCTATTGTACCCGGACAAAGATAGGTTTCTGGAATGTAAAGACGCTCCTCGACTCGGGAAGAGAAGGTCCTTACAATGCCAGACTCCGCCAACTGGAAAAGGAATTCATGCGATATAAACTGGACATTTTGGGGGTAAGTGAAGTAAGATGGTTAGAAGCGGGCGAGTACCAGTCTCCAACGCGTAACACTGTACTACTCTATTCTGGAACACCATCCGGAAGTCCGCGGGAAAATGGAGTCGGACTACTGTTTACAACAACAGCACGTAAGGGCCTGATTTCCTGGCAGTCTCATGGTGATAGGATTTTGACGGCCAGATTCCGGACTAGAGTACGACGCGTCACCATCATACAGTGTTACGCCCCAACGAATAGTTCATCTGAGGACGAAAAGGAGAGCTTCTACAATCTCTTAAGCGCCGTTTTCAACACAACACCAAATGGAGACATTGTCATAGTGATGGGGGATTTGAATGCCAAGGTAGGCAGCGACAACGAAGGGCTCAAGCATGTAATCGGGAAGCATGGACTAGGCAACCGCAATGACAACGGCGAAAGGTTTGTGGATTTCTTCAATGCCAACCGCCTTGTGATAGGTGGCACCATGTTTGAGCACAAGACCTGCCACAAAGTCAGCTGGGTTTCCAATGACAGGCAAGCAACCTCCAACCAAATTGACCATTTTGCTATCAGCCGCCGCCTTAGAAGCAGTCTCCTGGACGTCCGAAACAGACGAGGGGCAGATGTGGGGATAGTACGTGATCACCATCTTATGATAGGTACTCTCCAACTACGCACTGCTGCAGTTCGAAGATCCCACGCCAACACAAGAATGCTCAGGTTCAACATCGATAGACTTAGTGATCCCTCAGTGCGCCAACAATTAAGGGAGAACTTTTCGCAAGGTGTGGAAGCAATCAGCAGCTCTATGCCAGCAACCATCCAAGACCATTGGTGTGCTGTGAAAAATGTTTTTACATCTGGTGCTGAAAGAATTGTCGGTCGATCGCAGGGAAGACATAGGGCGTGGCTTTCCGAGGATACCTAGAGACGGATTGACGAACGAAAACAGCTAAAAGCTCGCGTTGCAGCTACCCCAGCAGCAGGGAGAAGCGAGCTAGAGTCCCTATATCGCATGAAGATGAGAGAAGTTCAGCATAGCGTACGACGTGACAAGCGCAACTACATCAACGCGCTGGCTACAGAAGCAGAAGAAGCTGCACGGAGGTGCGACTGCAGGACTGTCTACAGAATCACGAAAGAGCTGACAGGTGGTCGCAGCTCCAGCCAATACCCAGTGAAAAGCCTAGACGGCTCCTTGCTTATTTCGGATGAGGACCAGCTCAAGAGATGGAAAGAGCATTTTGCTACGGTTTGAACCGTGTATTCGCTAGCGATATGCTCCCAAATCAGACTGAGATGCCCGAGGTGAGAAGTTCCCGAAGACGCACCACGACTCCCAGTAAAGATGAGATCATTACCGCGATCAAGGCAATCAAAACCAACAAGGCGGTAGGACTTGACGGTATTCCAGCTGAGCTCTTACGAACAGCGCCAACAACATCGGCTGAGCTTCTGCTTCCACTTATAGATAGAGCTTGGGAAGCTGAGAGCTTTCCTAACGAGTGGAAAAGGGGAATGATCGTCAAGCTTCCTAAGAAATGAAATTTAATGGAGTGCGGAAACTGGAGGGGTATCTGCGTGCTGTCTGCTGTAGCTAAGATAATAGCTAAAATCATCCTGGACCGAATCAAACAACATCTCGAAGACACACTCGATGCCGAACAAGCAGGTTTCCGCTCCGGATCCTCCTTTGCCGACCACATCAACACCCTGCGGATTATCATCGAACAGTGTGTTGAATATCGATCGCCACTGCACCTGCTGTTCATCGATTTTGAGAAGGCGTTCGATAGTGTCAACAGGGAGTTTATTTGGCGTGCCTTACGCAGGAGAGGTATTCCCGATAAACTAATTGCTATTATCAAAGCTACATATGAAGGCTCCAAATGTCACGTTCTGCACAGGGGAAGGTTGTCTGAGGAATTTGAGATCCAAAGTGGGGTAAGACAAGGCTGTATCCTTTCACCAATATTATTCCTATTGATGATTAGCGATGTGCTTCATGCAGCTTTGTCGACGGGAAACGGAGGAATTCGATGGACTCTTACATCTCAACTGAAACATCTTGACTACGCAGACGATGTATGCTTACTCTCCCACAGAATTATGGACCTCCACCAAATGACAGCAGATGTGGAGAGGGAGGCAGGTGTCGTCGGGCTGAAAATCAATACGACAAAAACTAAAATCATCAGCCTTGGAACTAACTCATCGGCTCAAATATGCATTGCTGGACAACCGGTAGAGAGAGTAGAGGATTTCCAGTATCTTGGGAGTATTGTCTCGACCGATGGTGGAACCGAACTGGGTATAGCCAACAGGATCGGCAAAGCAAAGTCCGCGTTCGGGATGTTGTCCAAAATATGGCGAAGCAATGCAATCAGTTTGAGCACCAAAATAAGACTGTTCCGCTCCAACGTTGAATCCGTGCTGCTATATGGTTGCAGCACGTGGAGAGTGACCACTACTATCACCAGAAAGCTGCAAACGTTCGTTGATAGGTGTCTGCGCAATATCTTAAGGATTTTCTGGCCCAATCGTATCTCTAACGAACAACTTTACGAGAGAGCGGGTCAGGAACCAGTAGGTACAACTATCCAACGGCGGAAGTGGCAGTGGATTGATCACACGTTCGGAAAGGGTGACAGCTCCATAGCGAACCATGCTATGCAATGGAATCCTCTAACTCAAGATGGCAGAAGACCTGGCAGTCCGCGGAAAACATGGCGCAGAACAGTCGAGAAGGAGGCACGGCAGTTAGGGAAAAGTTGGGGAGAACTCAGACACATTGCCAGAAACCGTACACGATGGCGCGTAGGCGTAGTAGAGGCCCTAGGACCCACAAGGGGATACAGGACATAAGAAGAAGAATGGTTTTTATAAACTAAGTTTTTAGGTATATGCCATGTAGCGATCTTTGCTGTGGCCGCAGAATTATTCTAGATCGATAGGGGTACTGATATATCATCTTACCCAAAGAATTAGGTATTGGACTTCTACGTTAACGGTAATAAAATAACAAAGTTATCCTTCACCAGCTTCGAGAGCACCGTGACCAGATTTATTTTACTTCCCATTTTTTTTACACATACTCGTATGAACGAGTATGTCTTCATACCCGTAGATTGCAACCTGAACTTTAGTTATTCCAAACATATGCCATATACAGGGCAGAAATAAAGCAAATAACAGTGATAATGACATCAGGACACAAAAGGAAAGAGAAAAATCTTGCTATACGAGTATGTATGTGTAATAACTATCCCATTCGGGCATTTTAATAGATTCCGTTGAATAATAAAAGAAGAAATTCCATTTCCTGCTACGCCAGCGAACAGTAATGGAATGTTTTTCCAATACCGGGTAGACGATGTGGGTTAACGGTCGATTAGGATCCTAAAATCAAGGAATGGGGCATTCATGCACAGCAACATATACCTATACATACTATCACCTTCGTCATTACTTGGTGAGGTACACTAAGGGCCAAAAGAATGCAACGTGTACGATTTTGTTTTTGATATTTAAAAAATTAACCAGCTGCTTACGTACGTACGGCTCTTTATTAGCTGACGGAAACCATCCAAAGAACCCTCGAAACAAGAGAGATAGTAATCTGAGGCTTCTTAGACATCAGAGGGGCATTTGATAACACTTCCCATGAAGCTATTAAACGATCCCTTGACAGAAAGGGAGTTAGGAGAACAGTATCTAAGTGGATGATAGCTATCCAGCGGGCACCACGAGTTACATTATCTACTTTACTATGAGTAAAGTAGAAGTTCAACCACAACCGCAAACGTTACTTATGTTATCAGCATACTGTAAGATTTCAAGCATCACACCATAAATAAACATGTTTTCGTCTATCAACTGTTACAACTGTATAAAGCTGAAGAGAGTTGGTTGATCACACGCATGTTGTTGAGCTGTTATTTTCTATATTATTTTTCTATGTTTCTCTTTTACGTTTGTTGTACGTAAAATGTACTGTAATATTAATGTTGGATGTTATAGTAAGAATTGGAATAGTGAGGGAGTTCATTTTTGGAGTTCAACGAATAAAGAACGTTAAATGAAAAAATAACTTAAAAGTGTTTTATTTTGAAAAGGGAAGTTCAGAGAGGGAAAAATAAATTCACTCACGGGGAGGTGATGATGCAGTTTTACCAACAAACAGAGAAATAAGAGAATAAATTGCTAACCAGCTCCGCGAAGTAATAACTAACGGTAGTCCTGCGGGGTTGAAGTGCGTAGGGTGAAAGTTAGTATGTATACGTATTCCTTATTCAGATTTGCGAATCGTGCATGCCAGTGGGCCGGACTACTGGTATCTTTAGAAGATTATACATCCTTTAGTGCAATAAAAAAAAAGGTGTTTGCCAAGAGTTGTTAGTTCTCACTATATCTTCAAGTTCTTAAGAAGGAAGAGTTAAATGTTATTATTAAAAGTATTACATGTCCGAAGTCTATAAGAAGCGATGCTGTACAACATCCTGTATGAAGCTGTTGATAGAGCCATAATGTGTCCACTTGTGCTAGGCAGGGGGTCCTGCACAAGGCCGCTATATGCAAAATTGCAAAGTTAATTTAAACAAACTTCCTTGGAGCTAAATTCGTCTGAAGGGGGAAGCTTAATTTTGAGAAGCCCTCATTCATTCTGTTACGGCCCTAGACAGCTTGATGTCCTGTGGCCCAAATTGGTGCGTATCGGGTCTTTGATTGCTTTGACAGACCCTACAAAAGATGAGGTAGAAGGAAGGTGTCCTCATCTGACAACCGACTCAAAAGAAGGCCTGTCTTCACTAATTACTTCTCTATTCCACTCCCAACTATGAAGTATTAGGAATTAACTGTTATTCTGGATTTCTGAATTTTAACAGTGACAGGCAGAAGTTAGGTATCAGCCTCCTTGGTCAAAAGGGCTCCAGTAGTACAGAGGCTTTTGATTTGGCATATGCACAGTTGACTGGTATGCAGCCCGGTTTATATGTCAGCCTAGAGGGAGCATCTGCTGACCATTCACAGGGAGCTCCTTGAGATGTTATATTCCACTGTTATAGGAATCCTTTTTTTAATTTTATGTTTACTTACTTAGCTCAGAATAAATTATATTTCGAATCAAACTAGAAAGCCCGAAATTTCGAATTAAATTTTATTCACATGAACTTTGTTTTCGTCGTTCAGTATATTCATATTTAAAGTCCTTTCATCGAATGAAATTTCTCGACAACAAAGGGATGTCCACAAAAAAGAGGAAAAAATCGGTTAAGACCAAGGTTCATGATATTTGCTTGTGTTTCCAGATTTTTTGTTCCCCCCTTTTGTACCCTTAGTACTCGTTATGATGAAAAAAAAAAACCGAAGATATGTGCAACTAATGATGAACCCATTTTAAATGGGAATGGGTTAACAGTCCGGCAAGAACATGTCGGGAACGAGGAGAGTGAAAATGAGAAGAAGGATAAACAAAATGCTTCGTGATTGTGTTCGAGAGATTTTTATTACCAGTTTGAACGATGTGTTACCCAATATGGTGCTATTCACGTGGCAGAAATACCATTTCAAAGGACTCTCCTCTTCGTGGTACACAAATACGAGTCTCGAAGAACAGCACTTTTTATTTATTTTGAGCTATAATCCGTTTTAATGGAGCGCAATAAGGGTAGAGTCAATGATTTGACATTCACATAAATTCAATGGAATTTAATATTTAACTATGAACACACGTGAATAGCCATGTGTAACCAATTCCGGATTGATGGTAGGATTACGGGAAATGATTCAGAAATTGTGAGCTAAAATACAACGCATTTACCAACCAAATATGGAATTACCATAAAGTGAACAAATAACTCATAACGAGTCACAAAATATAGAATAGGTTTTATTGTAGCCACCAACAGAGGCTAATTGCCTAAGAAGGAAGGGACAATAATTGAATGCTATTATGTGTTTCCAGAAGTTGGGGAAAGTGGGCAGAAAGGTCACTACTCTTTCCTATTTAGGTGACTATCTCACTGGTAGTACGTATTCAACGCATTAGGTTTGCTGGGAATGGCCCTAGGTCAATTATATATGTGTATGCACGCCTTACTCACATCAAAAGTTTAAAGAAATTAATCTGGAAAATCACTTTAAGGATTTCGTCCTGGCGATTCCATAAAAAAAAAAACTGAAACTAATTTAAAAAAATTCCCACAATAGCCCAAAGCACGCACCAGCCTCGTAAAATACATTTCCGTCCTGACATACTGAAAAAAAAAGCACCCACTCGGGCGTATACGCAATATGAAAAGATATTCCTCCCAGAAATGGATTTCATTTTTATACCTCACCAGGACAACACAATGTAGCGGATGGTAAAATGCCGCCAAATGCCACACACAATCCGCATGTAGGTACGTGTTTGCTGTTTGTTCGGGGTGTGCGTGCATCGTGTAATAACTTCCGTTTTCAATAATGATTACAGTCATAATAATTAAGGAGGACGTGACAAGGACATGATATGAATTCAGTAAAACAGCGCGCATACCCAACGTGTCGCATACATACCACGACACACACACGCCTTCCATTGCTCCTATTGTTCCACACATTTGTTCGTCCTGGTGTCAACGATAGAATTTTTATATAACGAATGACATAGATGCCATTGTGAATATTTCTATCGACCAACTGACTTGCTAAATGCGCGCGTTATGGCTGGAAAATTGGGTGAATCTTCTTGCCACCGGAATGTGTAACAAGGAATAGAGAGGATTTCTTTATTTTTCTTTTATTTTCATTTATATAATTTCTTTCTTAATAATTATTCTTATCGATTGTGTGCCCTGTTGTTTAGCTATAATAGGATTGCAAGGACTTTAACATTTAAGCCATTATGACGGAGCTTGGTTTGGTGCAAATGCAGCAGTTTGCAACACTCTTGGCTGAGAATTGGTGCGCTAATAGTGATTGAGTGAAAATATTTGAATAAGTAAGGAGCAAGATGGCTTGAACGTGATGGCCTGAGCTGACAACGTTGTCATTCTGGTATAGAGTAGCCTTCTTCCAAGTGAAGGACTCAACTACCCAGGACCAATAGTAATACATAATTGAGTCAAAAGTCAAAATCTGAGAGTCAATCTTTCACGCACAGAGATCAAATCCTCTCTTCACAGGGAAACTTCCCATATGCTAAGATCAACTCCGACCGTATGGGGATTCATTTTGATGAGTTGAATTCGGTGGCGTAAGATTGACAATTGAAAATGTATGCATGTCTATTGCCTATTGCCTATTGTGTAGCAGTAGAACTGCGAGATGTCTGCAAATACAAAGTGATTCTATTCTAAATAATTGTATTGCAGGCTTCTAGTATATAATATTAGTCCAGACAGTGAGTTCCAAGTTTCGCTTGATCTGTAAGAAAAGGAAATTTTGATAGAGACACAGCGCCAGGTGAACGTGGAGATCGTGTACTTTGCAGCCTGCCTATATAAATCCATTAAGTTCGTCGGAAGATGTTCCATAGTAGTTTCTATAGTAAAGGTATATTTCTATAGTAAACCTGCCTTCGCTTCTTCTTCTTCCTTTGTGCTTACTTTACCTCCGAGTGGTGGTAACTATACGTATAAACCCTTATACGTATAGGCCAAAATTGTAAGTGCGGGTTGTCTAGGGCCTTGATTCTAGGCTAGGTAACGTGGGCCAGCAACCTGCGTTGCTGAAACCAGCTCGCTACTAAAACCGACACTATGCCTCGGATAAGGACTGATCACATGTTGACGACTTTTGGCTATTGTACCCGGACAAAGATAGGTTTGTGGAATGTAAAGACGCTCCTCGACTCGGGAAGAGAAGGTCCTTACAATGCCAGATTCCTCCAACTGGAAAAGGAATTCATGCGATATAAACTGGACATTTTGGGGGTAAGTGAAGTAAGATGGTTAGAAGCGGGCGAGTACCAGTCTCCAACGCGTAACACTGTACTACTCTATTCTGGAAGACCATCCGGAAGTCCGCGGGAAAATGGAGTCGGACTACTGTTAACAACAACAGCACGTAAGGGCCTGATTTCCTGGCAGTCTCATGGTGATAGGATTTTGACGGCCAGATTCCGGACTAGAGTACGACGCGTCACCATCATACAGTGTTACGCCCCAACGAATAGTTCGTCTGAGGACGAAAAGGAGAGCTTCTACAATCTCTTAAGCGCCGTCTTCAACACAACACCAAATGGAGACATTGTCATAGTGATGGGGGATTTGAATGCCAAGGTAGGCAGCGACAACGAAGGGCTCAAGCATGTAATCGGGAAGCATGGACTAGGCAACCGCAATGACAACGGCGAAAGGTTTGTGGATTTCTGCAATGCCAACCGCCTTGTGATAGGTGGCACCATGTTTGAGCACAAGACCTGCCACAAAGTCAGCTGGGTTTCCAATGACAGGCAAGCAACCTCCAACCAAATTGACCATTTTGCTATCAGCCGCCGCTTTAGAAGCAGTCTCCTGGACGTCCGAAACAGACGAGGGGCAGATGTGGGGATAGTACGTGATCACCATCTTATGATAGGTACTCTCCAACTACGCACTGCTGCAGTTCGAAGATCCCACGCCAACACAAGAATGCTCAGGTTCAACATCGATAGACTTAGTGATCCCTCAGTGCGCCAACAATTAAGGGTGCACTTTTCGCAAGGTGTGGAAGCAATCAGCAGCTCAATGCCCGCAACCATCCAAGACCATTGGTGTGCTGTGAAAAATGTTTTTACATCTGGTGCTGAAAGAATTGTCGGTCGATCGCAGGGAAGACATAGGGCGTGGCTTTCCGAGGATACCTGGAGAAGGATTGACGAACGAAAACAGCTAAAAGCTCGCGTTGCAGCTACCCCAGCAGCAGGGAGAAGCGAGCTAGAGTCCCTATATCGCATGAAGATGAGAGAAGTTCAGCGTAGCGTACGACGTGACAAGCGCAACTACATCAACGCGCTGGCTACAGAAGCAGAAGAAGCTGCACGGAGGTGCGACAGCAGGACTGTCTTTAGAATCACGAAAGAGCTGACAGGTGGTCGCAGCTCCAGGCAATACCAAGTGAAAAGCCTAGACGGCTCCTTGCTCATTTCGGTGGAGGACCAGCTCAAGAGATGGAAAGAGCATTTTGCTATGGTTTTGAACCGTGTATTCGCTAGCGATATGCTCCCAAATCAGACTGAGATGCCCGAGGTGAGAAGTTCCCGAATACACACCACGACTCCCAGTAAAGATGAGATCATTACCGCGATCAAGGCACACAAAACCAACAAGGCGGTAGGACTTGACGGTATTCCAGCAGAACTCTTACGAGCAGCGCCAACAACATCGGCTGAGCTTCTGCTTCCACTTATAGATAGAGCTTGGGAAGCTGAGAGCTTTCCTAACGAGTGGAAAAAGGGAATGATCGTCAAGCTTCCTAAGAAAGGAAATTTATTGGAGTGCGGAAACTGGAGGGGTATCTGCGTGCTGCCTGCTGTAGCTAAGATAATAGCTAAAATCATCCTTGAGAGAATCAAACAACATCTCGAAGACACACTCGATGCCGAACAAGCAGGTTTCCGCTCTGGATCCTCCTGTGCCGACCACATCAACACCCTGCGGATTATCATCGAACAGTGTGTTGAATATCGATCGCCACTGCACCTGCTGTTCATCGATTTTGAGAAGGCGTTCGATAGTGTCAACAGGGAGTTTATTTGGCGTGCCTTACGCAGGAGAGGCATTCCCGATAAACTAATTGCTATTATCAAAGCTACATATGAAGGCTCCAAATGTCACGTTCTGCACAGGGGAAGGTTGTCTGAGGAATTTGAGATCCAAAGTGGGGTAAGACAAGGCTGTATCCTTTCACCAATATTATTCCTATTGGTGATTAGCGATGTGCTTCATGCAGCTTTGTCGACGGGAAACGGAGGAATTCGATGGACTCTTACATCTCAACTGAAACATCTTGACTACGCAGACGATGTATGCTTACTCTCCCACAGAATTATGGACCTCCACCAAATGACAGCAGATGTGGAGAGGGAGGCAGGTGTCGTCGGGCTGAAAATCAATACCACAAAAACTAAAATCATCAGCCTTGGAACTAACTCATCGGCTCAAATATGCATTGCTGGACAACCGGTAGAGAGAGTAGAGGATTTTCAGTATCTTGGGAGTATTGTCTCGACCGATGGTGGAACCGAACTGGATATAACCAACAGGATCGCCAAAGCAAAGTCCACGTTCTGGATGTTGTCCAAAATATGGCGAAGCAATGCAATCAGTTTGAGCACCAAAATAAGACTGTTCCGCTCCAACGTTGAATCCGTGCTGCTATATGGTTGCAGCACGTGGAGAGTGACCACTACTATCACCAGAAAGCTGCAAACGTTCGTTAATAGGTGTCTGCGCAATATCTTACGGATTTTCTGGCCCAATCGTATCTCTAACGAACACCTTTACGAGAGAACGGGTCAGGAACCAATAGGCACAACTATCCAACGGCGGAAGTGGCAGTGGATTGGTCACACGTTCCGAAAGGGTGACAGCTCCATAGCGAACCATGCTATGCAATGGAACCCTCTAACTCAGGATGGCAGAAGACCTGGCGGTCCACGGAAAACATGGCGCAGAACAGTCGAGAAGGAGGCACGGCAGTTAGGGAAAAGTTGGGGAGAACTCAGACACATTGCCAGAAACCGTACACGATGGCGCGTAGGCGTAGTAGAGGCCCTAGGACCCACAAGGGGATACAGGACATAAGTAGGCTCACTTGGGTGTTATATTGCTTAGATCTGATTTGTCCCCTTAGTCGCCTTTTACGACAAGCGCTACTTGTTGGAGGGCGCTGCAGTGATAAACCAAGAGCCCGCAATTAATTTTGGACGTGAGAGGTAACCGAACGAATCCTATGTTAATATGTTGCCTTGATGCCCATTAATTAAGATATGCTCGTCTGGCAGCACGTAATGGCAGCTAAAGGAAATAACTGTATATTGAAAATGCCACAAATTTAAAAACAGGAATAATAGGTGCAACCGCTTGAACGTACTCGTACATTAAAGAGTACGGCCCCTACAGGAGGAATACATGTGTCCAAGACGTCTTAAGTGTAGCTAAAGCCCTGCCAGACGCGGTAGAAACGCGTTTAAAATTCCAATTTTGAATAATTTATGTAACAGCAATTTTGTGGAACCATAGGATATTACAACAATTATGAAGGTCTAAGACGGTTTGGATGTCGCCAAGGGCTTGCCAGATGAAATCAAAATATTGACAAAATGCCAATTTGGAATAATTGGTGTAACCACTTAATTTTTTTTTTCAAAACATAGAGCAAGACGTCCTGATTACAAAGATGTAAGTCCAAGACGTTTTACTTGTCGCCAAGTCCTTGCCAGACGTATCGAAAGGAGCGATACTATGCTATGTAACCAGATGAAATCAGTCAAAAATATAGAACAAAGCACCATGAACACAACTACATAATTCCAAGACGTTTTACTTGTTGCCATGTCCTTGCCAAAGGAAAAAGAATATACAAAATATATTCCTTTATATTTATCTATAAATATATTTATAAACATCACGGATTCAACGTTGGAGCGGGACAGTCTTAGCTTTGTGTTCAAACTGATTGCATTGATTCGCCATATTTTGGGCAACATCCCGAACGCGGACTTTGCTTTGGCGATCCTGTTAGCTATATCCAGTTCGGTTCCACCATCGGTCGAGACGATACTCCCAAGACACAGGAAAACCTCTACTTGCTCTACGGGTTGTCCAGCAATGCCGATGAATTTGTTCCAAGGCTGAAAATATTTGTTTTTGCCGTATTCATTTTCAGCCCTACGACGCCTACCTCCCTCTCCCCATCTGCTGTCATTTGGTGGAAGTCCATAATTCTGTATTCCTCTCGAAGCGAGCAAGGATATCTTCATCCTCTTTTAATAAAGTCCGTGTTTCAGCGCCGTAAAGCAGGGGATGCTCAGGGTCTTATACAAAGTCTCCTTAGTTGTTCCAGATAGGGCTTTACTGTTGAATTGCCTTATAAGCCCAAAAAAACTGCGATTGTACAGACTTGTAATAGATTGTGCCTCCGAAGTTAGCTTGTTTTTTTTTTTTTTTTTTGGTTGCGCCTGGAGGTGCAGGAATCTTCAAAAGATACCAATGGTCCGTACCATTGGTTATGCCCGATTCATATATCTGACAATGCCATCAGTGCTAGTCAGTATATGCCTACGGGCTAAACCTCACCCCCTCAGAGAGGCACTATGAGAACCGGCTGCGCGTACTCATAGTAGTAGGAAATTCGTTCCTCTCATTTTTTCATTTTTTGTGATGACTACGACTAAGTTGCCTTAACGAGTAGTTTACGCTTCTGTAGTGTTAATCGCGTTAGGTAGGTAGCTTTCCAGTGAAGGCATCTACTAATATCGTCATTACATGCGGTTTTTCCTTACGGCGCTAGGTCGAAAGGTCTTGTTCTTTGTAGTCGGCGCTCAAGGTTTGTCACGTCCATAGTACGGATTATTTCATTATTGCAATGAACATGAAGACGGGTACGAAGTTTGCGAGCAAAGTTTGTTACTTCGTCCCTCACGGTAGCAATTCCTAGATCTCTGTGAATATCACTATTCCTTATATAGCAAGGAGCATTCACGATTGCTCTTAGTATTTTGTTTTGAAATGCTTGCAGTAGAGCCATATTGCTTGGTTTGGTACAACCCCAAAGTTGTATGCTATATGTCCAAGACGGTTTTAGCACTTGCTTATACAGAAGCAGTTTGTTGTATACGCTTAACTTCGAGTATCTTCCGAGTAGCCAATACATTTCTCTAAATCTGATTTCGAGCTCTTCGCGCTTCTTTTTAACGTGTGGCTTCCACTTAAGTTTTGCGTCTAGGGTCATTCCTAAATATTTTGCCTCGTTTGCGTAAGGTATTTGTACCGAGTTAATGGATATAGGTAAGTTGTTTATCTTTCTTAACGTAAAATTGACATGCGTTGATTTTGTCTCATTGAGGACTATTCGCCAGGCTTTTGTCCATTCGCATACATTGTTCAAAGCTCGTTGGAGTTTTCCCGTTGATGATTTGACTGACTCATCCGTTACGAGGATAGCCGTGTCGTCTGCGGACGTTGCTACAACGGTCCCTTCATCTTGTGGTATATCTCTTGTGTAGAGCAAGAACAGGATTGGACCGAGAACACTTCCTTGTGGAACACCGGCGTAGATATCTTTGAAATCCGAATATTCACTCCCGTGTCTAACACGGAAAAGTCTGTTTTCAAGATAAGATTCCAATATTCTGTACAACTTTTCCGGTAAGATTGCCCTTAGCTTATACCTTAGGCCTTCGTGCCATACCTTGTCGAAGGCTTGCGATACGTCGAGAAAAGCGCTACAGCATATTTTTTTCCCTTCTAGAGCTTTTTCAATCTCGTTGGTTATTCGATACACCTGATCGATTGTGGAATGTTTGACCCGAAACCCGAATTGATGATCCGGGATCAAGTGTCCTTCTTCAATTACTGGTTGCAATCGTTTCAGCAGAAGTTTCTCTAAGACCTTAGATATTATTGGCAGAAGTGAAATGGGTCTATATGATTTCTTATCATTAGCACATTTCCCCGGTTTCGGAACCATAATAACTTCGGCGACTTTCCATTGCCTTGGAACATATAATAGTCTTAAGGAAGCATTTATAATGTAGAGCAACTTAACCAGCACTTTTTTCGGTAGCTCTTTAAAAATTTCGCCAGTGATTAAATCATATCCCGGAGCCTTGTTATTTTTCAATTTTTTTATTGTCATTCGAAGTTCGGACAGGGATACGGTTTTTACTCTAAAGTTGTCGGGTGCCATATTATCATTCGGATCTTCGATCAACGGTTGTCCATCGAACGGCTTGAACGTTTCCTCTAAGTGATCGGCAAATAATTCTGCTTTCTCTTTGTCTTCTTTTGCCCATTCCCCGTTAGCTTTCCTAATTGGCGGCGAGTGCATTACAGGTTTCCTTATGGACTTCAAGGCTTTCCATAGAGAGTAGTTTGAATACTTATCAGCGGTCAAACCCTCGAGGTAAGTAGAAGTCTCGTGATTTTTTAGGTCTTGCAGCACTTTTTTAAGCTTGTTACAAAGATGGTTCAGATAAGTTTTATCCGGTGGCGCGCGGGATTGTTGCCATCTCTTGCGCGCTCTCCTCTTTTCTCGTATGAGGTCTTCGATTTCAGGCTGGTATTTGACTTTATTTTTCCGCGCTTCTGTCTTTCGCAAAGGAGTGTTTTTCCACGCTGAGCTCTGAATGGCTTCGACGAGTTTGTCGATTTCTTCTTCTATTTCAAACGGTGTCTTTAGCGGTACATTTAAAGCAACATTTTCCTTGCAGTTTCTTCTGAAAGCGTCCCAGTTAGTTTTGTTACTAGTTAACCTAGGCGGTCCTTCTTTTTTTACTAGACTTCCACCTATTTTCAGAGTGACTGCCGAGTGATCTGAGCATAGATCATAGCATTCTTCGATTTCCGTCAAATTTTTAGTTAACCCTTTTGCGATAAAGAAGTCGACGAGGTCAGGGATTTTATTTTTGTCAGTTGGCCAATAAGTTGGCTTTCCTGTCGAAAAAAAGTTCACCCCACGTTTCATGCTGGCTTTGTACAATAATCTGCCTTTTGTCGAATTGCATCTTGATCCCCAGAAAGTGTGTTTCGCGTTAAAGTCACCACCTAAGACAAAATTAGGTCCGAGTGAGTCAAAGAGACGAACGAGGTCGTCTTCTACTAGCTTATATCCCGGAGGGAAGTAACCAGATCCGATGTTGTAGTCTAAGTGGTTTATTTTTACGGAGACTGAGCTTATTTGCATAGAATCAAATTCTATTTCTATGTTTTCGGAGTACTTAATACAGACTTTGATGTAAAGAGAGGACCCGCCTCTCGCATTTTCCGAAGGATGATTCGCATGGTAATCGCTGTAGCCTTTTATTTTGGGTCTAAGTCCCTTTTTTAAGTGCGTTTCCGATACCAAACATATGTCAATGTTATTTTTCCGTAGAAAAACTTCTAACTCGTCGATTTTTTTCAGAAGGCCGTTTGCGTTCCACGTTAGTATCTTAAGTAGCTGTTTCATATTCATGTTTTTTTGATTGCTTTGCGAGGTTTGAACTCGAGCTTGCTCAATTTGTCAAG
This sequence comes from Brachypalpus laphriformis, assembly GCA_945910035.1. Taxonomy (NCBI): domain Eukaryota; kingdom Metazoa; phylum Arthropoda; class Insecta; order Diptera; family Syrphidae; genus Brachypalpus; species Brachypalpus laphriformis. The sequence continues at coordinate 192,362,230 of OX246754.1, read as the reverse complement.
TATAATTTAATTGGGAGGGCTTTAGAAATGATTGCGAAACAAATATCGCCTTAAATGTATCACTTAGAACACCTTGTGAACTAGAGGACGAAATTGATCGTTTCGTGGACGCAATTCAAAGAGCGGCATGGAGAAACACTCCTTCTAGAAGCTATAAGATCAACCGCAACGAAAAGTATCCCAGAGAAATCGTTGAACTGGTGAGAGAGAAACGGAAAGCACGAAAGAAATGGCAAAGCACTCGTGCACCGCAGCATAAAACGGTCCTTAACCGACTATGCAATCGCCTTAAAGATAGTATTCGCGAATTTAAAAGCAAAAAGAAAGAGAATCAAATTATTCGCTTTGGAAAGCGCTAAAAGGCATCCGGAAACCTCAAATGCAAGCACCACCAATTCGGAAAATCGATGGAAACTGGGCCAAGAGCGACAAAGAAAAGGCAGAACTTTTTGCCTTGCACTTAGAAGAAACGTTTAAGCCGTTCGACGGCCCTTCGTTAACGCCCGACTCCCCAGTCACGACATCTGACAACTTTAAAGTAAAAAAAGTTGCATTGATTGAACTGAGGGAAGTGATTAAAAATTTAAAGGCAAAAAAAGCTCCGGGTTACGACTTGATAACGGCGCAGTCAAGGAATTGCCGAATAAAGCTATTATCAAACTGCTATATTTGATCAACGCTTCGTTCAGATTGCTTTATGTTCCGAGGCAATGGAAAGTCGCCGAGATTATAATGGTCCCGAAACCAGGCAAACCGCTAAATGAGAAGAAATCATATCGGCCTATTTCCCTATTGCCGGTTATATCAAAAATATTCGAAAAACTTCTTTCCAAACGTCTACAGCCCGTAATCGACGAAAGACGTCTCATTCCTGACCATCAGTTTGGATTTAGAATTAAACGTTCTACAATTGACCAAGTCCACAAAATAACTGACGTGATTGAGAAAGCTCTGGAAGAAAAAAAGATTTGTTGTGGTGTATTTTTTGACGTCTCACAAGCTTTCGATAAGGTTTGGCACGAAGGCTTGGAATATAAATTGCAGCGACTACTGCCACGGCAACTCTTTTCAATCTTACGATCGTACCTCACCGAGAGACTCTTTCGTGTTAAGCACGGAAACGATTACTCTGACTTCAAGGAGATTGCAGCCGGAGTCCCGCAAGGAAGTGTCCTTGGCCCGATTCTATATGTACTCTACACGCGTGACATCCCGCAAGAAAGAAACTGTGTCGTCGCCACGTTTGCAGACGATACGGCGATATTGACAACGGGAGATCCCATTGAAGCAGCAACCGGAAAGCTTCAACATGCTATTAATAAAGTCCACGCTTGGACGAATTCTTGGCGTATTGTGCTGAACGAAAGCAAATCTACTCACGTCAACTTTACGTACAAAAAAGTGGATAGATTGCCTGTATATCTAAACTCGGCTCAAATACCGTACGTAAACGAAGCAAAATATCTAGGAATGACTCTAGATGTCAAGCTCAAATGGAAATCGCACGTGAAAAAGAAACGCGACGAACTTCAAAACAAATACCGACAAATGTACTGGCTACTCGGAAAACATTCGAAGTTGAGCCTACATAACAAACTGCTTATCTATAAGCAAGTGCTAAAGCCAGTGTGGACGTATGGTATACAACTATGAGTTTGTACCAAGAAAAGCAATAGAAACATCATACAAACTTTCGAAAATAAAGTTCTTAGAACGATCGTTAACGCACCGTGGTATGTACGTAACGAAGATATTCATCGGGATCTGGGAATTCCCAGCGTCGTCGAAGAGATAACAAAATTTGCGCGTAAACACAAAGATCGTGTTCACGGCCATTGTAACCGTACTATCACTCAACTACTTGACGCGAACAATTCAATTCGTCGTCTTCAAAGGACAAAACCTTTTGACCTCGCGTCATAGCATATGAAGGTCGTGAAAAAGGCAGGAACTTTCATTGGAATTTAACCTGTCTAAAGTGCTACATTTATTTTTAATCACATACGATCATCTTTTTTTTAGAATAACGATTCTCTTAAGCGAAAATAAAACTGCTGGATAAGCACTGGCTTAGTTGTAGTATTAATTTTGAGGAGAGGTGTTTTTTTAGTGAGTAAAAATCTCACACTACCATAAGCACGCGCGGTCGGGCCTTATGGTGTCTTTGGAAGATTTTTCACCTGCTCTCGGCAAAAAAAAAAAAAAAAGTATAATTTTATTAACTTTGGTTTGCTCCTCAAATTTTTCCAATATAATGGTAAATATTTGGCTAACCGGATCTGTTGTAGCTGATCTTAATTTGTTTTCGTTTGACGCGACTTGCGCGTACGATCTCGCGTCAACCTGTGGCGGTTTTTCCGCTGCACTTGGACCAGCGACGTTCTCTTGCGCAATTTTTTTAATTCCCTTTATCGGTCTCGTCGTTTTGACTGGCTTAGCGGTCTTAGGCTTATCGGTTTTACGATCTCTTAAGCTTGGGTTCGAGTGTATCGGTTTCTTGAGAGTATCGATGTTGGCTTGTGAGTTCCGCACAATCCGTTCAAGTACAATATTAAAGACGTCACATGACAGCGCGTCGCTTTGTCTTAAGCCTTCTTTGACATCAAAGATCTCGGTGAGGTCATTACCGACCTTGATGGAGCAGCGAGCGTTCTCCATCGTCAGCCTGCACAGGCGGACAAGTTTGGCAGGGATGTCAAAACTAGACATGGTTCTATAAAGCTCTTCTCTATAGATGCTGACATAGGCGGCATCGATAAAGAGGTGGTGAGTATCGATTTCGAATTCTTGGGTTTTCTCCAGGATCTGCCGAAGTGTGAAGATTTTATCTATGGTAGACTTTCCTGGCCTGAAACCGCATTGATAGGGTCCAATCAGGCTGTTGATAAAAGGTTTCCGGCGTTCACATAATACCGCAGAAAAGATCTTGTATGCCATTGTCAAAAATCTTTGGAACTTTTCAGTCTATTAACACTGTTTTGTCATAACGTAATTATCTATTTTTTGGCTAATAGCTTGTAACGAGTACATATAGTAATTTGTATTGTATAATAGTATTTGTAAGACATAAGTACCGTATCTCTTTCTCTTATTCTAAAACATATTTGAACTTGAATTACATGTTTTAAATCAGTTATCAATTTGCAGTCATCAGTTTCGGTAGCTTGTTCGCTGTTATCCTATATTGAATTAAAGTTAATTTTAATTAAACGGATCGTTTCTTTTCTTTGTTGGATTCGGGTGAACGTTTTTAAAAGCGATGTTGAGGAGACCTTCAGCACCAGTTCTTCCATGCCGTAGAAAATTTTATAATCCCTTTTGCATAAAAGCTCCAGGAATTCTTGGTTGAGGAGGAATGAAACTAACATTCCTGCCTCTACCAGTTCGTCGCCTTTGATGATCTTCCAGTTGGCGGTTGGAAGGTCCTTACTCTGAATTCGGATAAGTTTGAGGATATCCGACTCGTTACATGGTCCTGGAAGAATCCAAGTTCGGGCTCTTAGACGGACCTTAATATCGCTGCAGTGACAGACTGATAAGTCAGCTCTAGCCCATAGGTGGTTGAGTTTGGGCACTGCCTCTTTGAGGAACGCGATGGAGCTGCTGTTGCTACATTTCAGGAGCTTAGCACTATTAAGGTACCAATCAGTGTCCGAGAAGGTCGGTGGCGTAGCCGTCGGATTATTGAGACAGTGCGCTAGCACGTCTGATGCAAGTCTCGCTTTGAGGAGCCTCCAGTTGTCCCTATTGATACGACCGAACACCAGGTGATCCTTCGCCACCTCGTTGTAGGGCCTGAGTACCGACTCGGTATTCTTGGCCTTCTTCGGGGTTTTGGAAGTATCGTCCTGGGATCTAGGATGTTTAGACGTTAAGTCCTCTTTAGGCAACCCGCCCGAGCGTCCTCCCGACTCAGGTTGACGGTTCGGGGTATTGCCGAAGGGCCTATAGCCGTTCGCAGGTCTCACTGACTCAGGTTGAGACTTGCTATGCGTAGCCGAGCGTGCTCATTTTGGGGGTGGCCTCTTGCTGTCCAGTTGCTCGCGCGTACTCGTTGAACGGGCCTGTCCTCCCGACTCAGGTTGACTAGTCTCTTCAGCAATAATGCTACCCGCCCATCTCAGCGTCTCTTTGTCCTTCTGCTCCCACGATTGCACTGGTTTCTCGAGAATTCGTGTGAGCAGATGTTTTGCCAAGCGAAGGTTTCTGTGCTTCCTTGCACTGTGGGAATTCGTCTTTTGGATTGCGCGCCCGCAACGTGCCGATACGGCTTTTGCCTGGGACTCCGCATCCGAAGCGGAATTGTCAACGGATCTGGCATCAGAATCCGAAGGGACGCCACGCCCTATGTCTTCCCTGCGATCGACCGACAATTCTTTCAGCACCAGATGTAAAAACATTTTTCACAGCACACCAATGGTCTTGGATGGTTGTGTGCAGTGAGCTGCTGATTGCTTCCACACCTTGCGAAAGGTGCTGCCTTAATTGTTGGCGCACTGAGGGATCACTAAGTTTATCGATGTTGAACCTGGTCTTATCGTGGGATCTTCGAACTGCTGCAGTGCGTAGTTGGAGAGTAGCTATCATAAGATGGTAATCTCGTACTATCCCCACATTTACCCCTCGCATGTTTCGGACATCCAGGAAACTACTTCTAAGGCGGCGGCTGGTGGGAAAATGTTCAATTTGATTGGAGGTTGCTTGCCTGTCGTTGGAAAACCAGCTGACCTTGTGGCAGGTCTTGTGCTCAAACATGATGCCACTTATCACAAGGCGGTGTGCGTTGCAGAAACCCACAAACCTTTCGCCGTTGTCATTGCGGGTGCCTGGTACATGCTTCCCAATTACATGTTTGAGCCCTTCGTTGTCGTTGCCTACCTTGGCATTCAAATCCCCCACCATTAGGCAATGTCCCCATTTGGTGTTATGTTGAAGACGGCACTTAAGATATTGTAGAAGCTCTCCTTTTCGTCCTCAGACGAACCATTCTTTGGGGCATAACACTGTATGATGGTGACGCATCGTACTCCAGTCCGGAATATGGCCGTCATAATCCTATCACCATGAGGATGTCAGGAAATTAGGCCCTTGTGTACTGTTTATTTATTTGTTGTTAGCAGTAGTCCGACTCCATTGTCTTCCGGAATTGAGTAGTACAGTGTTACCCGTTGGGGACTGGTACTCACCCGCTTCTAACCATCTGATTTCACTTACCCCCAAAATGTCCAGTTTGTATCGCATGAATTCTTTTTTCAATTGATGGAATCTGGCATTGTAAGGACCTTCGCTTTCCGAGTCAAGGTGCATTTTTACATTCCATAACATCTCTATCCTCTCTTTGTTCGGGTACAATAGCCAAAAGTCGTTAACATGTAATCATTCCTTATCAGATGCATAGTGTCGGTTTCTACAGCGAGCTGGTTAGATTAACGCAGGTTGCTGGCCCACCTAACGTAGTCTAAAATCAAGGCCGTAGATAACCCGCACTTACGATTTTAGCCTACACGTATAAGAGTTTATACGTATAGTTGCTCGCGGACCACCACTATGAGGTAAAGCAAGGACTTCATCACGAACTTGATTGTTGCGCTACTGGCCCAAGCCAAGTTTTGAGCAGTCAGTAGTTTCCAGATCAATCGCAATACAGATCCCCAAGACATGGTGCTGTGCCAAATAGGAAACAATATTTAGATCACCATACAGTGATCAGAATGTAAGTTTGACAGTCGCCAATATATGCACATTGGATGTGTGCGGGTACATCCCTACCTTCACATTAAATCACTGTGAATTCACAAGGAATGATTTTTAAACAGCATTGCCAGATCCGATTAACCGCCGCTTACATATTTCTCCACGGCTCAGAGAAGTAAATGATGGAGCTCCTACACACTCCTCAGTTTTTTGGCGTTCGTATACAATGACAAGATTAATTTCAAAAATCACCTCCCAGGGAAACCCCAAACCGTCTCCTCTGTACTTAAGGATTATTTACAGTAAATTCTCAGAAATGAATTCAAAAATAAAATACGTCCACACAACTTCCCTCACAAACATAACATCCGATTCGTAAAACCAAAATCTGCGAGTATTTCCCAAAAAGAAAACAAATCCACGACATAGCAATACAAACCGAATCAGAAATCAGAAAACCAATAAGGATTTCCTCTGACATTTCTTGTGTTTACTCCCGGAAAAAAAAAACTTGAAAAATAAAACGAGATTGGAAATGCTGCCGGCGATGCTCCTCTAATTGAGAATCTGAACCTTTTCGTCCTTATTTACCAATAACTTCGAATTGTTTCTGTATTCCCGAGAAAGAAAAAACCGAAAACCCTCTAAGGCATCGACAATGGCGCAATCAAACAGTGAAAGAGTCTGCCGAACTTGGAATTACCATAATCAAAATATTACAATGCATCCTGAATGTAGGTACATCCTGGCAGACAACAAACAATGCACAGGAAGTTTTGTAGAAGAAAATTCAAAATCCTTTCCTGAATAATGATTAGTTGTCTCGCTAGTTATGTTGCTTCCTATCAGACCACGATGGCATGGAGCCACGATGAAGGACACTACTCCTCCTCGCACGGAGTTACATATATCAGAATGTCAGATAGTGATACAACAACCAACAACGCAGTATTTGATTCTTTTTCTCTACGCGTTCGGTACTTTTTAATATCCGTCATGGTACCCAACATCGGCAGCAAGACGACGCTCAACCAACCCGATGTTCGATTAGATTTCGATTTTGGATTTTGTGATTGTTAGACTCATGTTTCATCTGCGTGCACATTTATTTTGCCTGTAAAGTTTCCACTCTGCAAGGACTTCTTTCCACCAGAAAACTTGTTCCATGTGTACGCGAGTACTGTGGCACTGAAAGTTCAGATCAGAATTCAACTTTGCACGGTTTCAATTCGAACTTGTCATGGAGTACGTGCCAGTTGATGGTATCGTGGATATAACCGAAGGGGAACGCATATGTATGCATCCGCAATCAGAAATTGCATTCGAAACTTTGTGGATGGGTGTTCAGTATCTGCGATGATAACCAAGTGCGTTGGGTAGGGAGAGAAAGTAATGGATAGGGATGTCATGTCGGTAGGGATGTCTCTTAAACTAATACCCAAACCGGAAAAATAAGTTTTGTCATGTTTTTTTCTGGTTTTAGGTTCACATTGTGTTTGAGTTTGTTCGATTTTCTTTTGGTTTACTTTATTAGACTATTATTGGGGGTGGTATACATCATGGCAATAGCTTCCTTTGGTTCAGAGAACCTTGAAAAAATATTAGTAAAGAAAATAGTTCTCGTGCCACTGGATCTATCTATCTATTCTTGATAACGTGCATTAGCACCCTGCGTTACCGAATACTCCACGCTACTGAAACCTGCATTGCGGCTCGGATAAGGAATAATATACTGATGACGACGTTCGGCTGTTTATACCCGAACAAGAATTGGTTTCCGGATTGCAAAGACGCTTGTTAACTCTAGAAGTGAAGGTCTTCCGAATGCTAGACTCTTTCAATTTAAGCAGGAATTCATGCGACACAAATTGGACATCTGGGGGGTGAGTGAAATAAGATGGTTTGATATTTATTTATTTTTTTTTTTTTTATGCGGGCGAGTTCCAATTCCCAACGCGTAACACTCTAGTGATCTATTTCGGTAATCCATCCCGAAATTTTCGGGAATAGAGTATTTCTGCTGACACCAGCATCATGCAGGAAGCACGTCTTTTGGCAGTCGTATGGTGCAAGAAGTTTGATGGGCCATTTCCACACTAGAGTTCGGCATGTCACCATTGTACAGTGTTGCGCCCCGACGGAGCTCTCGCCTGGAGAAGAGAAGGAAGCCTTTATTACTAACTAAGCGCTATCTCCAACACTGCACTAAATAGAGGCGTTATTGTGGTAATGGGAGATTTGAAGGCAATGACAACGCAGGCTCAGGCATATGATATAAAACCACGGACTAGACCACCACAATGACAATGCCGAGCAATTTGTTGATTTCTGCAATAGATAGCATATGTACATAGGTTAATTGCATATCAGCCCCCAGACAACCTACCGCCAATCAGGTCGACCATTTCGCCACAAGTCGCTGCTTCAGAAGTAGTCTCCTAAACATCCGGAATAACCAAGAAGCATATATGGAATTGGCACGAGCTCGCCATTTTATGATAGCTACCATCCAATGACGCCCTGCTACCATTCGAAGATCGGACAACAACATGAGAATCCCCATCTCGCTCAACGCTACCTGCGAAAAATAGTGGCAAACTATCTGACTAATAGGCTAAGGTATAAAACCGACGAGTGCTTGAAATACTATACAACGTGTCTGTGGAAGTTCCACAAGGTTCTGTACTCGGCCCCCTTCTGTGCAACATTATGTACGACAAAGTTATGCGACTATCTCTGCAGCAAGGCGTAAAAATGATTGTATTCGCTTATGTTATCGCTTCGGTAACTATTGGGAAATGTACCCACGAGATAGAAACAGTTAAAAATATGCCACTTTAAAAATTGGTTAGTGACAGCTGGTCTGGAACTGGCTGACTATAAAATGGAGGCTTTCCTTATAACCAGTCGAAAAGTTCCAGAATATGTCAACATTCAGGTTGGAACCAGCAAAATAAAGTTCAAAGACGCCATTAGCTTGGTGTAATGCTAGACAATCGGCTGAACTTAAAGAGCCATATAGAATCGCATGAGCAAAAAAGCCTCGGGAATCCAGGCAGAGCTCTTTAGGATCCTCCCATATATCGCGGACCCGGTTACGCCAGGCGAATCCTACTCTCAAGATAAGTCAGCTCGCTCCTCCTGTGTGGACGAAGGCATTGACATAGAAAGCGATACGAAATAATTTGTGATCTTAGAACCATAAGTGGATTTAGAATAATCGTGGATGAAGCAGCATTTGTCATAGCCGAAATGGTCCCCATCAACATTCTCGCAGATGAGAAGCAGCGATACTGTATAAGAAGACACCCCCGTCCGCAAGATGCGGCTGCAACGAAAACAATAAAAGAAGAAGAAAGGTCAACATCATTACATAGCCCATCATCTATAATAATCGATCACATGCTGTTATTAGAAGAGTGTTAGACAGAAATTGACGCATACATAGCGATTGTGCAAATTGAGCTGCGAAAAATTGAGAAAATTCACAATTCACAAAAGCAGAAGAAGCAGCTCATGCAAGATGAATAGCATGTTATGCTAACCAGCCCCGCGAAGTACTAACGGCAGTCCTGCGGGCAGAGTGGTAGAAGTGTGCAGGGTGTGGATTAGCATGTAGGCGCATTCCTGGCATCGAATATTCGGATTTGCGAATAGCGCATGCTAGCAGCCCGGGCCGGTAGTAACCTTAGAAAATGACCACACATCTTGGCGCAAGTAAACAAAAACATCCGCACTGCACCCGCACTGCATCCACACTGTAACCGCAATGCACTGGCGCACGTACTGCAATCCTCACTGGAGACATACTGCATGCAGACTGCATTTTCACTGCATCGGCACTGTGCACTAATGCACATGTAAATGTCTGTCAGGTTTTATTGTACGGGATTGTATCTCCGATGAGGTGACTTACTTATTTACTTAGGTGGCGCTACGGTTCGGGCTGAACCTGGGCCTCTCCATTTAGCTCGGTTTTTAGCTAATTGCCTCCAGTTGCGCACTCCAAGTTGGCCGAGGCCCATTGGACCTTGTGCCTGCCACCTACGGCGAGGAGGTTCTCTACTGCGTCGTCCCTCTGAGTTAGATTCGAAGACTTTGCGGGCCGCAGCGTTGATGTCCATTCGCTCTGCATGTCCTAGCCATCTCAGATGTCCAATGCGCAGTTTTTTGACTAGATCGATGTCGCTGTACGTTATTGAATCTTCTCCTCCAAAACCTGTGAACGCAAACGGGACTGAATATCTTGCGAATAATTTTTCTCTCGAAGCGACCAGAGATGTCTTCATCCTCTTTTAATAAAGTCCATATTTCTGCGCCATAAAGTATGACTGGGATGATCAGAGTCTTATACAGAGTCTCCATAGTTGTTCGAGATAGGGTTTTACTGTTGAAATGGCTTATAAACCCGAAAAAAACAGCGATTGGCAAGAGTTGTTCTTTGCTTGATTTCCGCGCTGATGTTGTTTTTCGAGTTTATAGCAGAGACAAGGTAGACAAAGTCCTTTACTACCTCGAAGTTATAGCTGCCCACGGTGACGTTTTGTCCAATTCGTTGGTGTTGGTTGCCCCTTTTTGTTGACAGCATATACTTGGTTTTGTCCTCGTTTATCGCTAAACCCATTTTGACCACTTCTGCTTCAATGCTTGCAAACGCATCGGTGACAGCCCGCTGAGTTCTTCCAATTATGTAAATATCGTCGGCGTATGCAACCATCTATTTGGACTTCTTGGATTTTCTCCACGATCTCCTAAGGTGGAAAATTTTATCTATTGTGGACTTTCCTGGCCAAAAACCACACTGATAGGGTCCAATCAGGCTGTTGATAAAAGGTTTTAGGCGTTCACACAATATCGCAGAAAAGATCTTGTATGCGATGTTGAGGAGACTGATGCCTCTATAATTGGCGCAGTTGAGGGGGTCTCCTTTCTTGCGGATCGGGCAAACGATGCTGAGATTCCATTTATCAGGCATACACTCGTCTGACCAAATTTTAGAGATGAGTTGGTGTATGCACTCTACCAATTCAGCTGCCCTTTAAAGTTCGGCTGGTAAGCCGTCAGGTCCAGCAGCCTTGTTGAATATTAGCTTGGATATTGCTATCCTCACTTTCTTTTGGTCAGGTGGACGGAAATATTGACTATCATCGTCTATGTTGAATGGTTCATTCTGCCTGATAGCGGGATGCTGGTCCTTGTCGCCGGTATTCAGTCTGCAGAAGTAGTTTTTCCATATTCTCATCACCGACCGTGATTCTACTACGAGGTTTCCATTTTCATCTCTAAAGGTTTCTGTACGGGTATTACCCCTCTGACACGTTCTTTTTACCTTTTGGTAAAACTTGCGTACATTGTTCTTGGAGTACGTGTATAAGCTCTCAATATTCTCGATCGCGCGCTTCTCATGCTCTTTCTTCGTCTTTTGGAGAAGCCGATGTTCTTCCCATCTCTTTTGCTCGTAGACCTCACGAGCAGCTCTCGTCTTCCTTTGCAACGCCGCTTTATGTGCCTCTTGTTTTGCGGCATGCACTCGCTGGCACTCTTCGTCAAACCAAGGGTTTGACGGTGGTGGGTGAGCGAGACCCAGCACATCAGCGGCGTCGTTTCTGATGGAATGTTGGCAGTGTTGCCACTGGTCTTCGGCACTTGATGCTGGCGGCATAGGGGTGATTGAGAGATTTCGGGATACGCGTTCAGCGAAGAGTCTAGGGGTCTCTTGAGATTGTAGCTTTTCGACATTAAATTTTCACACAGTGATTCTTCTTTGTTGCTTAGATTGGGATATCCGCATTCGTACCTTGGCTACAACAAGGTAATGATCCGAGTCTATGTTGACCGCTCGGATGGTCCGGACATCCAGAATACTGGAGGCATGCCTTGCGTCGATCGCAATATGATCAATTTGGTTGATCGTTACATGATCATTGGACCGCCATGCCTGCTTTTGAATATCGAGATGAGGAAACCATGTGCTTGCTATGGTGACATTTCGCTCCACAGCGAAATCAATTAGCCTTAGTCCGTTATCAGACGTGGTGTCGTGTAGGCTATGCTTACCGACTGCCCTACAAAAGACGTCCTCCTTTCCTATTTTGGCGTTAAAATCGCCCAATACGATTTTAACGTCGTATTTAGGACATTGCTCGTATATTTTGTCGAGGAGCTCGTAGAAACAATCTTTGGTGGCAGGGTCCTTTTCTTCTGTGGGGGCATGAACACATATTAGGCTTATGTTAGCGAATTTAGCCTTGATCCGGATAGTCATAATACGCTCGCTCACGTGCCGGAAGCTTAAGACTTCTTGCCTAAGTCTGCCGCGTATGACAAATCCGCATCCGAATAAGCGTTGCCTGTTGCCTCTGTAGCAATCACAGTAGCAGATGTCACAGCTTTTCATCCTCTTTTTGCCCGGCCAATCCCATCGCACTTCCTGGATGGCGGTAATATCTGCTTTATAGCAGTCTAGGGCCTCTGCTAGTTGTTCGGCTGCACGTGGTCTGTAAAGGGACAGAACATTCCACGTACAGATCCGAAGGTCGTTGTCCTTATTTCGTTTGCTGGGGTCGTCATCAGTTGAGTCATCCTTATCCGAGGCTTTTGGTTGTTCGGAACCATCGGTTTTTTACGTGGTATTGAAGTTACCCCGACGGCACAACCCCCAACCTGGAGGGCCAGTTCCTTAATTATTCCCCTAGGACGAGGGGCCGGGTACACCGGTGCCAGTAGTCCACTACGGGAGTATGAGCGCTACCGTTGGCCCATTAAGGGCTTCTCCGCTACCATCTCTATTCCAATGTCCTGACCAACATTGGAAATTCATTACCGACCTGGGATCCGAATACGTCGAAGGACCAAAAGCAGTCGTTACTGTTGGTGGGATGTTGCGACGTTAATGTTTGGTAGTTCAACTTTTGCGGATGATCTCATGCGGATGAAAGTGTTCGTCGTTATCTTTCTTTGACGAGCAAGGTAGAACAGTTGTTCACAGGTAAGTTCTGGTTCATAGTTTGACAACCGAAAGTTACGTTCGTAACAATATAGTCAGAAAGTTAAATCGCCTGGCTGTACGTATTGATAACTCACGTTACGGTGTACTTTATAGTTGTCCTAGAAGCGATTCCAGATCACAGCTAACATTCATTCCAGTTATTGGCCTTTTTGACATAACCAGGGTTGCGACTAATCGCTGCCATCATTTCAGCAGAAATAACACAGTCGGGGGTGGCACCAGGGTAGGGAAAGCTTATCGGGTATTTGGAATGCTTTCAAAATATCGCAAAGAACAACGTTTTCGACTTAAAAGCCCATCTGCGACTGTTCCCCTTTAACGTCGAATCAGCACTTCTTACTTGCAAACTGCAAACATTCTTCATTATCATTTTGAGCGGGACGCTTATCTTTCATGAGGGTCGCAAGGTAGGATGCTCAGGTGAGCCATATCTGGCAACATATCTTTTAAACCAAATTGGGGACATGTGCACTCCGTAACTAAACCGTCTAAGTATAGGAGAAGTAGCCGCACAGCATTGAGTGCCTCATGTACTTTGGTGTTGCTCTCTCGATCCACGCGAGTTATTCCTGCAGAACCACGAAGGAATTTTGACAGCTTGACCCAAGAGTGTCCAAGTCATCTGTGAAGACCAGTGTACTCAATGCTCTTCATGCGGTAAAATTCAATCAGATCCGCATAAGAGTGGGTCGCCCTATCCAAACATGGTGCAGACGAGGAATCGAGATCCTTGAGAAAAATCTAGTGATAGGTGATCAAGAGGTAGCAGATGCTTTTTGTAAATAGATCTAGATGGATAATTTTCGGAAATAATTTCTAAGGTTAATGTCAAACGCAGACGAAAGCCGCCCATCGACCACCTTACCTTCAACCCACTTCTGAAGGTAGTTAAAGAAAACACATACCTCTGTATTAAAATACTGGGTGTATATTTCCCTTTATACATATATGTTTATATATTTTTTGCTTTTTTTACATTTTTTGTATCCTTTTTGGATATTGATTTACCTTTACACATTTGCCTGTTTCAATAATAAATGCTTCCATTCGATTTATGCCTTACTTTCGGCTTCAGTCTGAGTATCTGAATTCTCAGCACCACCACCACCACCACCGGCAGACGCTTTCTCTTCAGTGGATCCCAGGACACAGCAAGGGCATTTCTCTTTCAGCACAACCCGATACTTTGGATGGCTACAATATCGAAATACGTAAATAATTCCATTTCAAACAATGAAATACAACACCTACCTAATGCCATAAACAATTGGATTGTATACGGCGCTGGTTTTAGCAAATGTAGCCCCCCAAATGGTAGTCAACGGTGTAAGGCCATCGATCTTGAATAATCCGAAATAGCATATCACTAGGTACGGTGTCCATGCGGCAAACCACAGTGAGATTGTCGTCAAAGCTACTTTTGCCAATTTTGCTTCGGCACTCTTCTCCGTATCCTCAGACGAACGAAGCGATTTCACATTCATCTTCTTCGCCTGTTCCCGCATTGCTTTTTCATGTGCTGAAACGGCCTGTAACAAGGACAATATGAATGATTCCCCAAAGCAACACCCGCCCAGCAATACGAACCGCAATAATAAACCAATACGAGTAGCATATCAGGAACAATGGCGTGTAGTAGACGAATAGCGAATAGGTGATGAGGTACGACCTAGGATTCCAATCTCTTGTCATATAATCGATACTGCATGCGGTCAGGTTTCCTTCTGGGACATACCGACTCCAGCCGAGCATTGGTGTGATTGTCCACAGACTAGCAAACAACCAAATGCCTAGAATTTTTATAAACGCCAATTTAACCGTCATGGGTCGGCCAGAGACTCCTTTAACGATGACGTTGTATCTGTCGAAGGCAATCATGCACATTGACCATATGGAAATGCAGCCAAAGAGCGACCCACACAGGGCATACACATCGCACATCAGGGGTCCTAGTATCCAGGTTTCGTAGTAAAAGTTAATTATCATAATTGGTGACTGGGTTAGCATCATGCAGAAGTCGGAGAAGGCCAGGTTGAGGACTAGGAGGTTTGCAGGTGTTCGCAAGGACTTTGTGCCGCCGAATATGTAGACGACTACACCGTTACCGCAGCAGGAGATTACCATGATGGCAAAAGTAAAGAAACCGAGAACTTTGTTCCACATTGGATCCATGGGGGGGAATCTGCTCCAGTACGGATTGACCAGATGTGCCATGTCTGGGGTGACCTGCAAGAGAAAGGAGTAAGTAATTGCAGTATATACTCGTAATTTAACTTGTTCGTGGGGTATGATCTGAAAGTGGAAAAATTGGGGACGATGCAGGGAAGCACAAACTGCGAAAAAATGCTGGTTCATTTTCAAACCAAGAAGATGAGATGTCACTCCATAAACGTTTAGACGACGCAATAGTTTTGGTATTTTACGATCAAGTGGAACGTTTAAAGAGTCAGTCGATACTACCAAGAGGAGCGAGGAGATACACTTTGTGCACACGAGGATGGATGGTGAAGTAAACTTCATTTTTTATCTAACATATGGTTGTTGTTGTAGCAGCTTCATTTTCTTCAGATTGTTTCAACTGTTTTATAATGGCCTTATGACCACA
Source organism: Brachypalpus laphriformis (assembly GCA_945910035.1). Taxonomy (NCBI): domain Eukaryota; kingdom Metazoa; phylum Arthropoda; class Insecta; order Diptera; family Syrphidae; genus Brachypalpus; species Brachypalpus laphriformis. Next base: position 192,346,922 of record OX246754.1, on the reverse strand, counting down.
GTCGCAGAATAAAAAAACGGATTCCCCCAAGGGTGTAGTGAGGTACAAGACAGATAGATAGATAGATGTATATTATTGAGAGGTGCAAGTGCACTGCGACCTATAAAAGATCTATTGTGCACCCTTACTAAGGCTCTAGCCGATGATATACTCGGTCTAGAGCACTTCCTCCAGTCCAGCTGCTACAGCAAACCGGAGTGTGGATCCAGCGAAGGTAAATCCGTTTCTGATAGGAGGTAAGCACCAAGGTGATTCCTTCTTTTGTGGATTAGTGCTTCGCATTCCACAAGAAGGTGCGCTGGTGTTTCCGCGAAGTCCCTGCAGAATCTGCAGTGCCCGCCTCCCTCTATTCCCAGTTTCCTAAGGTGCTCCTTAAGTCTGCAGTGACCTGTTAACATGCCCGCCAAAATGCGAAGCCGATTCTTACTAACTCTTAGGCAGGCTTTGCTTCTTTTCTGGTTGTATTTCCCCAGAAGTTGCCTGTCTTATTTGGTGGATATCGTTTGGCCCATTTGTTCTCTTCTTCTTTCCTTAAGTCTTCCCTTATTTTGTGGGGTCCTATCCCACAGAAGAGTTCTGGTCCAAGGAATGGCGTGTCTGATCCGTTTCTAGCTAGTTCATCAGCTGTTTCGTTCCTCTCTACTCCTACATGTCCTGGTACCCAGTAGAGAGTTACTTTGTTTGTTCTCCCAGTTTGTTGATCCTGGTGAGACAAAGATCCTAGTGAGGTACAAATTATGTATTATAGTTTGTGGATAATAATTTGTAACAGACATGTCGTCGTAGTTTGCTTCGAACAAAAATACTTATTTGTTTTGAAATGCGAGAATTCAAGAAGAAATTATGGAACAACCATTCGTGAATTATCCACTGCATCAGAGTGAACGGGCTAAGGTTAGGTTAGGTTGGAGGGAAGTTCACATAAGTGCTTATCACGGGGCTCATTCGGTCCATTGTGTTTCCCTTTGTAGTGTGGAACCTATACTTAAATAATTATCTTGCGGTCGGTTCTGTTGTGAACCAGCCTGTGCTCTTTATGAAGCCTATCATGTTCCTTAGTGGGACTTGTATGAGATCCCCTAGTTCGTCAAAAAACCTGTTTCGCATATGATGTAGGCGGCGGTTTTGAAGATTTGGACAATTGCATAGCAGGTATATGATGGTTTCTGCCTCCTCTATATCTTCACAGCTTATGCAGTGGTCGGGTGTGTTGACGCCTAATCTAGCGGCCATTACCCCTATCGCGCAGTGTCCAGTTAGCGAACCTGTCAAGATGCGAATCTCTTTTTTATTCATCGCCAAAAGGCTTTTTGTTCTATTTTCATCCACTGTTGGCCATAAGCTGTGAGATATTATCCAGTCGCTTCTGGCTTATCAAGGACTTTAGGCAGTTTTTTCTCACTTCAAATATTTATCTGTTAAATATTTGTGGATTGCAACTTATCTCATATAATCATACGCTGATGATATTTGCACATGTAATACCAATTGAACAGCGGTATTGTCAGAGAAGCAAACATTTCAAGAAAGAATTCTCAGCTTGTATAACCCCTCAACATCGGTACATATAAATTGTTTTGGTCGACGGTGGTACATCCTGAGAGCATTCACCGCCAAAAGAGTGCCGAATTACCTTCGGAATATTATAACCGAATATTTTATAAATATTGTACGACGTCACAGGCGGCGTTCCCCAAAGTTGCGTAATACGTCCACTACTGTAGAACCTGATGTACGAGTATGATGACACCCTTCCATTGAAGACCCCAAGGTCGTCAAAGATAATTGCCTTCGCTCGTTGGAGCATGACTACAAGTATGCTATCAGGATAGTTAGTTATTGGCCGACATCTACAAATCTACGACTTGCTGATTAAAAACAGAAGTAGTGCTCATCTGCAGAAGGAGAGTCATGGAGACTAAAAGAATAGCCGTGGTTTCCAAGCCGGAGTTAAGGTACCTTGACCTTACTATAAATACAAGACAGTTGAGAAGAAGTTCAAGTAATGGACTTTGAACTGGTAGCAGATAGAGAATAGCTGATCAACATTCCTATACGCGGTTCATCTTCGTAACTCCGAAAACCAGAAGCTACAGCCCCAGCTAGAGCCATGAGATATGGCTTTTAGTTTATATCGTCCAGGAGCACAAAATGACTCCAAATAGAATATTTAGTGAGGATAAGACAAGAATGACCACAAAAAACTTAGGAAATATCCTTGCTAAAAAAGGAGGTAAGCAGGTTAGGTCCTCGGCAGAAAGCAGGCGGCAGTTCACAGTGGAAATTTGTATGGGTACTGACGGATCGTTTATGCCACATATCTTCATTTTCCCTAGGAAAAGGATGGGACGCAAACTCTTAATTGAAGCAACTCCAAACTCGTTGGTAGATGGTAGACTCTTATGATCAAAGGTAAACGATGTACAATTTGTTCATAAAATGGGTTCAAGAAGCTTATGACCTGTTCGCGCACAATAATAGATGAAAAATAGACAAAAAAGATGGAAATCATGCTAGGAGAGTATTTTCCTATCTTCCACGTGGCAGCACTTTTTTAGAGCAGCTACACCTACTCATACAATATCTATAGGGATCAATGAGTTCCGTAAAACGGGACTACGGCCTGTTACTCTCACCATGTTCATTGATAGCCAGGCGGCGGTTATAAAAGCAATTCCTGCCACTGAAATGAAATCGAAACTTGTTAAGAGCTGTTAAGAGCTGTCGCCAAGAGCTTAAGGACCTGCTGGGTCCCCGGCCACAAGAGTGTGGACGGTAACGAAGTAGCGGACTATTTGGAGAGAAAGGCTCTGCGCAGCTCTGAATGAGCTAACAAATCCGTCAGGACTCTACTAACTTCAGAGCAATAGTAGAGCGACAAATTCTAAAGGCAACAAATACCAGATGAGTACTACTTTCCACCTGTGAAATATCTCGTTGACTCTGGAAAAAGTACAGAACCAATAAACTTGCTGCAAAGAGAGAGTGGATCCGTCTCAGCGTACGCACTGGTCATAATCTACAAAGAAGCCACACTTTAGAAATGAGAATGACGATTTGAAGCTGGTCAAACGGTAGTGCATGCGATCATATGAAAACACAAGCACAACACAAGCTGAATCAACGTATTCGGATTACAGGTCGGTAAGGAATTTCCAATGTTAGTCAGGACCTTGGAATAGCATCGATACAAGTGTGAAACCCCCTAAAGCGAGGTAAACAACATAAGTTAAGTAGCAACGAAAAGATTCTTACAAAACAAACCAATAAAACAAACCAGCCTTGGAATAGAGATGGTGACGGAAGAGCCATTAATGGGCCAACGGTAGCGCTCATATTAACGTAGTGGACTACTGGCACCGGTGTACCCGGCCCCTCGTCCTAGGGGAATAACTAAAGGAACTGGCCCTCCAGGTTGGGGGTTGTGCCGTCGGGGTAACTTCCCTACCACGTAAAAACTCGATGGTTCCGAAACAACCAAAAGCCTCGGATAAGGATGACTCAACTGATGATGACCCCAGCAAACGAAATAAGGACAACGACCTTCGGATCTGTACGTGGAATGTTCTGTCCCTTTACAGACCGCGTGCAGCCGAACAACTAGCAGAGGCCCTAGACTGCTATAAAGCAGATATTACCGCCATCCAGGAAGTGCGATGGGATTGGCCGGGCAAAAAGAGGATGAAAAGCTGTGACATCTGCTACTGTGATTGCTACAGAGGCAACAGGCAACGCTTATTCGAATGCGGATTTGTCATACGCGGCAGACTTAGGCAAGAAGTCTTAAACTTCCGACATGTGAGCGAGCGTATTATGACTGTCCGGATCAAGGCTAAATTCGCTAACATAAGCCTAATATGTGGTCATGCCCCCACAGAAGAAAAGGACCCTGCCACCAAAGATTGTTTCTACGAGCTCCTCGACAAAATATACGAGCAATGTCCTAAATACGACGTTAAAATCGTATTGGGTGATTTTAACCTCAAAATAGGAAATGAGGACGTTCTTGGTAGGATAGCCGGTAAGCATAGCCACCATAACACCACGTCTGATAACGGACTAAGGCTAATTGATTTCGCTGTGGAGCGAAATGTCACCATAGCAAGCATATGATTTCCTCATTTCGATATTCATAAGCAGACATGGCGGTCCAATGATCATGTAAGGATCAACCAAATTGATCATATTGCGATCGACGCAAAATATGCCTCCAGTATTTTGGATGTCCGGATCTGCCGAGCGGTCAACATAGATCATTACCTTGTTGTAGCCAAGGTACGAATGCGGATATCCCAAACTGAGCAACAAAGAAGAATCACTGTAAAAAAAACTTAACGTCAAAAGGCTACAATCGCAAGAGACCGCCTTCGCTGAACGCGTATCCCGAAATCTCTCAATCACCCCTATGCCACCAGCATCACGCACCGAAGACATAGTGGCAACGCTGCCAACATGCAATCAGAAATGCCGCGACTGATGTGCTGGGTCTCGCTCGCCTACCACAGCGAAACCCCTGTTTGACGAAGAATACCAGCGAGTACATGCAGCAAAACAAGAGGCATACAAAGCGGCGCTGCAAAGGAAGACGAGAGCTGCTCATGAGCTCTACGAGCAAAAAAGATGGGAAGAATATCGGCTTCTCCAAAAGAAGAAAAAAGAATATGAGAAGCGCGCGTTTGAGAATATCGAGAGTTAATACTCCAGGACGTTTTTCCAAAACGTAAAAAGAACGTGTTAGATAAGCAATACCCGTACAGAAACATGTAGGGATGAAAATAGAAACCTCGTAGTAGAATCACAATTGGTGCTGAGAATATGGAAAAACTACTTCTGCAGACTGAACACCAGCGACAAGGACCAACATCCCGCCATCAGGCAGAATGAACCATTCAACATAGACGATGATAGTCAAAATTTCCGTCCACCTGACCAAAACGAAGTGAGGATAGCAATATCTAAACTAAAATCCAACAAGGCTGCTAGAACTGACGGCTTACCGGCCGAACTTTTCAAGGCAGCTGGGGATGAATTGGTAGAGTGCATACACCAACTCATCTCTAAGATTTGGTCAGACAAGTGTATGCCTGATGAATGGAACCTCAGCATCGCTTGCCCGATCCACAAGAAAGGAGACCCCCTCAACTGCGCCAATTATAAAGGCATCAGTCTTCTCAACATCGCATACAAGATTTTTTCTACGATATTGTGTGAACGCCTGAAACCTTTTATCAGCAGCCTGATTGGACCCTATCAGCGCGGTTTCAGGCCAGGAAAGTCCACAATCGATCAAATCTTCACAATTCGGCAGGTCCTGGAGAAAACCCAAGAATTCCAAATCGATACTCACCACCTCTTTATCGATTTCAAGGCCGCCTATGACAGAATCTATAGAGAAGAACTTTATAGAGCCATGTCTAGTTTTGACATCCCTGCCAAACTTGTCCGTCAGTGCAGACTGACGATGGAGAACGCTCGCTGCTTCGTCAAGGTCGGTAATGACCTCACCGAGACCTTTGATGTCAAAAAATGTTTTAGACAAGGTGACGCGCTGTCATGTGACTTTTTTAATATTGTACTTGAACGGATTGTGCGGAACTCACAAGCCAACACCGGAGGCACATTCTATCACAAGTCTGTACAACTGCTTTTATACGCTGATGATATAGACATTATCGGAAGAACTCAGCGGGCTGTCACCGGTGTGTTTGCAAGCATTGAGGTGGAAGCAGCCAAAATGGGTTTAGCGATAACCGAAGGCAAAACCGAGTATATGTTGTCAACAAGAAGTGCAAGCCAACACCGACGAATTGGACAGAACATCACAGTGGGCAACTATAACTTCGAAGTAGTAAAGGACTTTGTCTACCTTGGCTCTGCTATAAATTCAGCAAACAACATCAGCGCAGAAATCCATCGAAACATAACTCGCTGTTTTTTCGGGTTTATTGGGCAGTTCAACAGTAAAGCCCTATCTCAAACAACTAAGGAGACTCTGTATAAGACCCTGTTCATCCCAGTCCTGCTTTACAGCGCTGAAACATGGACTTTATTAAAAGAGGATGAAGATATCCTTGGTCGCTTCGAGAGAAAAATTCTTCGTAAGATTTTCGGTCCCGTTTGCGTTGATGGGTTTTGGAGGAGAAGATTCAATCACGAACCATATGAGCTGTACAGCGACATCAAACTAGTCAAAAAACTGCGTATTGGAGATCTGAGATGGCTAGGACATGTAGAGCGAATGGACACCAACGCTCCGGCCTGCAGAGTCTTTGAATCTAACCCGGAGGGACGACGCAGTAGAGGGAATCATCGCCGTAGGTGGCGCGCACAAGTTCAAGTTGACCTCGACCAACTTAGAGTGCGCAACTAGAGCCAATTAGCTAAAGACCGAACTAAATGGAGAGGCTTGTTGATTGAGGCCCGAATTCACCCCGAACTGTAGCGCCACCTAAGTAAGTAAGTAAGTAATGGCGATTTGTGCAGAGGGTTCAGCGGTGAAGAAATTCATAAAGATACTTCCCACTTTCGATGTAACTGCCCGAGTCTCTGTCACTTAAGGAACAGATTTCTACGAAATCACTACTTCCAAGGCATTGAGAAGCTATCTTATGTTTCGCTCTCTAATCTTTACAGTTTTTCGAGGACATCAGGCTGGCTAAATGCACCCAACAGAGACCCACAAGTGTAGGAAGGAACAAAGTTCAGACCAAAATCACTGAAACAAAACCTCAATGAGCATCACAATGGGTCTACATAGACATAGAAGAATTAAATTCTTCATCAACGCACTTACGTAACCTAACATGTGGTCTGTCACTCCAGATTTTTTCGGAGATGAGTTCTCTATTGCTCTTAACAACACCGATTTACAAATGACCCACCAAACCCAACAATTTCACTCATTCGAGTGCAAGTCTTGACTCAGATGACGGAATATATAATATTTCAAACTTCATGTCCCAGATGGTAGAAACGTAGGATAACAATTTAAGACGAAGTTAGAATTTTTATTCTAATACCCAAGTTAACGGTACTTCGTCTCAAAGTGTTTCGAGTAAGTATGATGGGAATTCCTCTAAGACAGAGATGATGCTGAGCCAAATAAGGTGCCTGTTTTCTTCTTTCTCACTCAGCCAAGGTTATCCAGTTGAGCATAATCTTGGACTTAAAACTCGCCTTCACTGGATATACTGGACATACTCAAAAATCCGCTCTGTAAGCTCCTACGTGTTTATGCATTATCAATGCTGGAAGTTTTATTTTGCCTTCCTCTCTGATGTGCAGCTAGCACTGCGGATGCTGCCACGGACTGAACTCATGCTGGCGTTAGAAGAGGCTACTAGATGGACAAAAAGATGACACAGATAAATACCTGCTCGGACTGATCAGATATGACTTGGAAACTGTAAAAAAAATGCAGAAATAGTTAGCGCAAACAGCCAATAAATGACTTAGGGCCTTTAGAAAACTTAAACATTGGTCTATGGGGCTCGGGTTAATGTGAATGCTATCTTGAGGCGGACAAAACGCCTTTACATTTTATCTGAGAATATCCAGCCTTCAACCGGACAGATACCTTAAGTAAATACTTCCAATAAATCATTAAATCAACGTATTAGTGGACAACGAACGAATGACAAATAATAATGGAGGCCTTAAAAAGAAGCAACAACAGCTGGAATGAATTCATATCACGGAGGCATTAATTCTGCGGTCTGCTGAAGATGACCTCTATGGAACCTTATATTAGAACATACATCAATTATATCAAACATGATAATGATAGAACCTAGGATAGTGTAACTTCAAAACACTTAAATACTTGTATAAGAAACTTAGCAGATTTGCAATAGTCGATCTGTTTTTAACAAATCCATGATGATCTTTACATAGAATAGTTCGAAGGAAGAATGTCTATCACAGAAAATGTATTCAAAGATTTTATGGATACACGATAATTTTGAAATGTTGACTTTACTTATCTCCTGGGTCCTAGGGCCTCTACTACGCCTACGCATCACCGTTTCTGGCAATATGTCTAAGCTCTCCCCAACTTTTCCCCAACTGCCGTGCCTCCTTCTCGACTGTTCTGCGCCATGTTCTCCTCGGACCACCAGGTCTTCTGCCATTATGAGTTAGAGGGTTCCATTGCATAGCATGGTTCGCTATGGAACTGTCACCCTTTCGGAACGTGTGACCAATCCACTGCCACTTCCGCCGTTCGATGGTTGTGCCTATTGGTTCCTGACCCGTTCTCTCGTAAAGGTGATACGATTGGGACAGAAAATCCTTAAGATATTGCGCAGGCACCTATTAACAAACGTTTGCAGCTTTCTGGTGATAGTAGTGTTCACTCTCCACGTGCTGCCACCATATAGCAGCACGGATTCAACGTTGGAGCGGAACAGTCTTATTTTGGTGCTCAAACTGATTGCATTGCTTCGCCATATTTTGGACAACATCCCGAACGCGGACTTTGCTTGGCGATCCTGTTGGCTATATCCAGTTCGGTTCCACCATCGGTCGAGACAATACTCCCAAGATACTGGAAATCCTCTACTCTCTCTACCGGTTGTCCAGCAATGCATATTTGAGACGATGAGTTTGTTCCAAGGCTGATAATTTTAGTTTTTGCCGTAATTATTTTCAGCCCGAAGACACCTGCCTCTCTCTTCACATTTGCTGTCATTTGGTGGAGGTCCATAATTCTGTGAGAGAGTAAGCACACATCGTCAGCGTAGTAAAGATGTTTAAGTTGGGATGTAAGAGTCCATCGAATTCCTCCGTTTCCCGTCGACAAAGCCGCACAAAGCACATCGCTAATCACCAATAGGAATACAGCCTTGTCTTACCCCACTTTGGATCTTAAATTCCTCAGACAACCTCCCCCTGTGCAGAACGTGACATTTGGAGTCTTCGTCCGTAACTTTGATAATAGCAAATAGTTTATCGGGAATACCTCTCCCGCGTAAGGCACGCCAAATAAACTGCCCACTATCGAACGCCTTCTCAAAATCGATGAACAGCAGGTGGAGTGGCGATCGATATTCAACGCACTGTTCGATGATAATTCGCAGGGTGTTGATGTGGTCGGCACAGGAGGATCCAGAGCGGAAACCTGCTTATTCAGTATCAAGTGTGTCTTCGAGATGTTGTGCTTGACGATCATTTTTCCACTTGTTAGGAAAGCTTTCAGCTTCCCAAGCTCTCTCTATGAGTGGAAGCAGAAGCTTAGCAGATGTTGTTGGCTCTGCTCGTAAGAGCTCTACGTCAAGTCCTACCGCCTTGTTGGTTTTGAGTGCCGTGATCGCGGTAGTGATCTCATCATTACTGGGAGTCGTTGTGCATATTCAAGCATTTCTCACCTCGGGCATCTCAGTCTAATTTGGGAGCATATCGGTAGCGAATACGCGGTACAAAACCGTAGCTCCTTCCACCTCTTGAGCTGGTCCTCATCCGAAATCTGCAAGGAACCGTCTAGACTTTTCATTGGGTGTTGGCTGGAGCTGCGACCACCTGTCAGGTCCTTGGTGATTCTCCAGACGGTCCTGATGCCGCACCTCCGTGCAGATTCTTTTGCATCTGTAGCTAGCGCGCTGATGTTATTGCGCCTATCACGTCGCACGCTACGCTAAACTTCTCTCATCTTCATGCGATATAGGGATATAGGGACTCTAGCTCGCTTCTCCCTGCTGCTGGAGTAGCTGCAATGCGAGCTTTCATCTGTTTTCGTTAGTCAATTCGTCTCCAAGCATCCTCGGAAAGCCTATGTCTTTCTGCGATCGACCAAGAATTCTTTCAGCACTTGATATATAGGGTGAGCTAACAGCAAGTGTGGAAGTTTTCATTAAATTAAACACACATTTGTTATAAAATCAACTTTATTGATTAATGAATCTTGGTCCATGGCAATTATGAGTAGAACACAGCATCGTTCATGCCACCACCATGGCTTCTGTTGCAAGCGACCATCCGAAGGTCAAAATTATTGATGACTTTTTGAAGAATAAGTGGGTCAATGGCCGCATTTTCAGTTTGGATGATATATGTGAGATCTTGAATTGTCGCTGGGTTATTGGCATAGAGCTTAAGTGTCCAAAGGCTTCAATTATTGTGTAATTTGGATTTTATAGGCGTGCAAATGAAGATCAACTTTTAACATTCGCCGTAAAGTGCCAGGAGACTACTTCTAAAGCGGCTGCTGATGGGAAAATGGTCAATTTGATTGGAGATTGGCTGCCTGTCATTGGAAACCCAGCTGACTTTGTGGCAGGTCTTGTGCTCAAACATGGTGCCACTTATCACAAGGCGGTTGGCATTGCGGAAATCGACAAACCTTTCGCCGTTGCCATTGCGGTTGCCTAGTCCATACTTCCCGATTACATGTTTGAGCCCTTTGTTGTCGTCGCCTACCTTGGCATTTAAATCCCCATTACTATGATAATGTCTCCATTTGCTGTTGTGTTGAAGATGGCACTTAGGTAATTATATAAGCTCTCCTTCTCGTCCTCAGACGAGCCATTCATTGGGGCATAACACTGTGTAATGATGACACGTCGTACTCTAGTCCGGAATCTGGCTGTCATAATCCTATCACCATGAGGCTGCCAGGAAATTAGGCTCATGCGCGCTGTTGTTGTTAGCAACAGTCCGACTCCGTGTTCCCGCGGACTTCCGGATGGTCTTCCGGAATAGAGTAGTACAGTGTTACGCGTTGGAAACTGGTACTCGCCCGCTGCTAACCATTTCATTTCACTTACCCCCAAAATATCCAGTTTATATCGCATGAATTCCTTTATCGAATTGAAGGAATGTGGCATTGTAAGGTCCTTCGCTTCCTGCGTCGAGGAGCTTCTTTACATTACATTTTAGAAACATATCTTTGTTCAAGTGCAATAGCCAAAAGTCGTCAACATGTGATCATTCCGGTCGGTTTTCAGTAACGCAGGTTGCTGACCCACGTTACCTAGTCTAGAATCAAGGCCCTAGACAACCTGCACTTACAATTTCAGCCTACACGTATAAAGGTTTATACGTATAATTACCCGGGGACCACCACTAGGAGGTAAAGCAAGTACTTCATCACGAAGTTGATTATTGTGCTACTGGCCCATCCCAAGGTTTGGGCAGTCAGTAGTTTCCCGATCAATCGCAATGCAAATCCCCAGTTAGTAGCCACCTCTCTCCCGTGTTTTTGAAAACAGATGTGATTAAAGACAACTCAAATAAATGCTTGAGAGGTAAACCTTCAGAAGTAATTCATCAATTTCTAAAATTTAATATCAGTCTTTCCAACAACTACTACTAACACAAATCTACTTCGATGTGCTGCCTATATAAAAAGGCTTGACTCACCCGATCAAGAACAGATCCATTTGCATATTGTGCAGCAAAACGTGGTCCAGTGTCAATCGTATCGATCAAACTATCCACAAAAAAATTGTATGAATACATAACATCCCTCGACTATAGATTGTGAGCATTACTTATCCATCCGAAGGAGGTACACCATAAACTCTGCGATTCACACTGAAACACACATCCGTATTTATCCTTGTTTATTGGTTTTTTTTAACTTATTGAATAAATTTTTATGAACTTCCGATAGCAGTTGACGTCGCCTGGTGTCATTCGTTCTGGTGGACGTTTGGCTACGAATCGGAATCCACTAGAACCATGTCGGGGCTTTTTATGCATTTGTTTAATTGAATTATGTTTGCGCATATTTTGCATTTGACATGAGTATGATGCCTCTGTGAATTATTCATTTCGGATGTTTTCCTTTGCTCTTTTATTGGGTTTTATTCGTTTGAAATAAATTTATTATACATAGGTTATAGTCGGCAGAACTATGAATGTACTCGTAGCTGGTGCGATAGTTTATTTGTGTGCTCCGAGGAAATGAACTATATAACGTCCAGTTGGTATTCTTGTAAGCAAACTTGTTGGCTGGTAAATGGTGCCAATACAATGAATGTACATCCGAAGATAAAATATTGCTTGTAGGTCAGTTTTGTATTTAATTAATCCTGTGAAAAGTAAATATGGTAAGAACACCACCGATCCGGTCGATATCAGGAAAGGTCTTGGTTAAAGTGACGTGCTATCATGCGATCTCTTTAATATAATACTTGAAAGAATTGAAGGAAACTCACAAGCCAACACCATAGGTACAATATTTTACAAGTCTGTACAACTACTCGCTTATGCCGATGACATTGACATAATTGGAAGAACTCAGCGGGCCGTCAATGGGGCATTTACGAGTATTGAGATCGAGGCAGCAAAGATGTCTATAGAAAAGGATACCCAACATCGGCGTCTTGGACAGAACGCCACAATAGACAGATATAATTTTGAGGTAGTAAAGGACTTTGTCTACCTAGGATCTATGGCGAACTCCGCAAATGACATCAGTGGGGAGATCAAGCGAAGAAGTACCCATTGCCAATCGGTGTTTTTATGGGCTAAGTAGGCAATTGAGTAACAAAGCCCTACCTCGAACTACTAAGACACTAATCATCACAGTCTTGCTGTATGGCGCAGAGGCAATCTTGCCCTATGGCGCCCTTGGTTACTTTAAAATAAAGATCCTTTGAGTGATCTTTGGTTCCATCTGTATAGACGGTGAGTGGAAGAGAAGGTACAATGCCCAACTATACGGCTTATACAATGACTAACACAAGAAGATGGTGTTAAAAATTTTATAGAAGCATTTTGGACACAGGAAATCTGCCTAATGCCTTTAAAAGAACTAAGATTTTAGCAATCCTGAAACCCAATAAGCCGAAAGCTACCGCCCTATTGTACTTTTAAGCACGTGCTCTAAATAACTTGAAAGGCTGCTACTCAATCGCATTGGTCCCATTATTGAGGAAGCTATCCCCATCGAACAAGCTAGCTTTCGGCCTGGACGAAACTGCGCTGACCAAGTGCTATCATTGACAACGCATATCGAGGCTGGCTTTGAAAAGGGCCTTAAGACCTCTGTGGCATTTGTCGATCTGACAGCTGCATACGATACTGTCTGGAGGGATGGACTTATGTATAAACTTCTGAAAGTCATACCCTGCCTGACGATAGCACAGCTCATAAACAGCACCATGACAAATCGGATACTACAAGTCTTCATTGACGGAAAACAGAGCAAAATTAAGAAGCTTAACAATGGGCTCCCGCAAGGATCAGTGCGAGCTCCAATCCTGTTTATTTTATACATGTCCGACCTGCCTGAACTTTCCTCAAAGAAGTACGGATATGCAGATGACCTTGCGATAGCTACCCAACACAAATCCATCCCATGCGCTGAAGAAACGCTCAACGAGGACCTCCGGACGCTGGGATCCCACTTTCAGCAATGGCGGTTCTTCCCGAGCCTTTCAAAAAGAGAGGTTTGCTGCTTCCATCTAACGAGCCAGCTGGCGGATGTGAATCTTACAGTCTCTTACAACAATGCTGTCTTGAGGCACAATCCCCACTCCAAATACCTCGGTGTCACTCTTGACCGGTCACTAACCTACAAGCAACACCTCTCTAATGCTGCAGCTAAACTCCGCACTCCAAATAGGTGGAAGTCTAGTAAAAAAAAGAAGGACCGCCTAGGTTAACTAGTAACAAAACTAACTGGGACGCTTTCAGAAGAGACTGCAAGGAAAATGATGCTTTAAATGTACCGCTAAAGACACCGTTCGAAATAGAAGAAGAAATCGACAAACTCGTCGAAGCCATTCAGAGCTCAGCGTGGAAAAACACTCCTTTGCGAAAGACAGAAGCGCGGAACAATAAAGTCAAATACCAGCCTGAAATCGAAGACCTCATACGAGAAAAGAGGAGAGCGCGCAAGAGATGGCAACAATCCCGCGCGCCACCGGATAAAACTTATCTGAACCATCTTTGTAACAAGCTTAAAAAAGTGCTGCAGGACCTAAAAAATCACGAGACTTCTACTTACCTCGAGGGTTTGACCGCTGATAAGTATTCAAACTACTCTCTGCCTTGAAGTCCATAAGGAAACCTGTAATGCACTCGCCGCCAATTAGGAAAGCTAACGGGGAATGGGCAAAAGAAGATAAAGAGAAAGCAGAATTATTTGCCGATCACTTAGAGGAAACGTTCAAGCCGTTCGATGGACAACCGTTGATCGAAGATCCGAATGATAATATGGCACCCGACAACTTTAGAGTAAAAACCGTATCCCTGTCCGAACTTCGAATGACAATACAAAAATTGAAAAATAACAAGGCTCCGGGATATGATTTAATCACTGGCGAAATTTTGAAAGAGCTACCGAAAAAAGTGCTGGTTAAGTTGCTCTACATTATAAATGCTTCCTTAAGACTATTATATGTCCCAAGGCAATGGAAAGTCGCCGAAGTTATTATGGTTCCGAAACCGGGGAAGTGTGCAAATGACAAGAAATCATATAGACCCATTTCACTTCTACCAATAATATCTAAGGTCTTCGAGAAACTTCTGCTGAAACGATTGCAACCAGTAATTGAAGAAAGACACTTGTTCCCGGATCATCAATTCGGGTTTCGGGTCAAACATTCCACAATCGATCAGGTGTATCGAATAACGAACGAGATTGAAAAAGCTCTAGAAGGGAAAAAAATATGCTCTAGCGCTTTTCTCGACGTATCGCAAGCCTTCGACAAGGTATGGCACGAAGGCCTAAGGTATAAGCTAAGGGTAATCTTACCGGAAAAGTTGTACAGAATATTGGAATCTTATCTTGAAAACAGACTTTTCCGTGTTAGACACGGGAGTGAATATTCGGATTTCAAAGATATCTACGCCGGTGTTCCACAAGGAAGTGTTCTCGGTCCAATCCTGTTCTTGCTCTACACAAGAGATACACCACAAGATGAAGGGACCGTTGTAGCAACGTCCGCAGACGACACGGCTATCCTCGTAACGGATGAGTCAGTCGAATCATCAACGGGAAAACTCCAACGAGCTTTGAACAATGTATACGAATGGACAAAAACCTGGCGAATAGTCCTCAATGAGACAAAATCAACGCATGTCAATTTTACGTTGAGAAAGATAAACAACTTACCTATATCCATTAACTCGGTACAAATACCTTACGCAAACGAAGCAAAATATTTAGGAATGACCCTAGACGCAAAACTTAAGTGGAAACCACACGTTAAAAAGAAGCGCGAAGAGCTCGAAATCAGATTTAGAGAAATGTATTGGGTACTCGGAAGATACTCGAAGTTAAGCGTATACAACAAACTGCTTCTGTATAAGCAAGTGCTAAAACCGTCTTGGACATATGGTATACAACTTTGGGGTTGTACCAAACCAAGCAATATGGCTCTACTGCAAGCATTTCAAAATAAAATGCTAAGAGCAATCGTGAATGCTCCTTGGTATATAAGGAATAGTGATATTCACAGAGATCTAGGAATTGCTACCGTGAGGGACGAAGTAACAAACTTTGCTCGCAAACTTCGTACCCGTCTTCGTGTTCATTGCAATAATGAAATAATCCGTACTATGGACGTGACAAGCCTTGAGCGCCGACTACAAAGAACAAGACCTTTCGACCTAGCGCCGTAAGGAAAAACCGCATGTAATGACGGTATTAGTAGGTGCCTTCACTGGAAAGCTACCTACCTAACGCGATTAACACTACAGAAGCGTAAACTACTCGTTAAGGCAACTTAGTCGTAGTCATCACAAAAAATGAAAAAATGAGAGGAACGAATTTCCTACTACTATGAGTACGCGCAGCCGGTTCTCATAGTGCCTCTCTGAGGGGGTGAGGTTTAGCCCGTAGGCATATACTGACTAGCACTGATGGCATTGTCAGATATATGAATCGGGCATAACCAATGGTACGGACCATTGGTATCTTTTGAAGATTCCTGCACCTCCAGGCGCAACCAAGAAAAAAAAAAAAAAAAAAAAAAAAAAAAAAAAAAAAAAAAACTCCAAACAACATCATTCAAAAGCTAACAGGATCTTCGTAGGGCGCAAATAGTGGCCTCGCTCCGTACTGCATCTCTTGCGCTAATCTACAGTGTCGCAGAATACTGTGCCCCGGTGTGGCTGAAGAGCGCCCACGTCAACAAAATCGACGTCCAGCTCCACACCACCATGCGGCTGATATCCGGAACAATTCGATCCACCCCGGTTCACTGGCTCCCAGTTCTCTGCAATATTGCACCTCCTAATCTTCGTCGTCCAAACTCAGCCCTGAGAGACTATAGAAAAATCTTGCCGAATCCAGATTAAATTATACACGATGAAATTAGTATATTGCAACACACACAACCGAGACTTAAGTCGAGGAACCCCGCTATAAAACATGCAGGAGCCTTGACTGCAAGCGGCTTTAACATCCAAGATGAGTACATATGTACATATATTTTATTTTATTTTATTTTATTTTTTATTTCAGTTATTTTAATTTACAATTTTCAACTTTCCAAATACAGTTATAGTTTATAATTTAAAATTTTTACAAAAAGATTTCTATAAAACTAATGTATGTAAATAGATACTTATATAAAAAAATTAAACACACTTTGGGTATTTAAAGCATATAATATGATAACACACTTTGTGGTCGTAAAAAAAAACCAGTGACAAGTGTGAATTCATTTATTATTATTAAAATATTTTAAGGGTAAAAGCCGAAAGGTAAGGAAGAGAAAAGAATGTGTATGTAGTTCACAGTTCGAAGGTGACATAAAGATTTGTGGTGGGTGACGAAGTAGTAGAATGAATTAAACGAGATATGAAACATGAGAAAAAAACCTGCAATGGATACATTATGTTTATTAAATCGTAACTTGTATAAGAGTCTCTACCTCAGATCTAGAAAGTAGCCAATTTTTGAGGAGTTTAAGAAACCGGTAACCGTGTGCAATTTGACTAGTTATTTCCGACGGCAGTTTGTTGAAAATATAAGGTGCAATGGAACTGAGAAAACGCCTACTGTGCTCTTTGTTGACTGTTGGAACGACCACAGGCTGCCTATTTCTCTGCAAGTACACCTCATTTCTTCTGTAATTAATATTACCACTTCTGACGAAAAAGACTTTAAGTGCTTTGTATATATAAAGATATCGAAGAGGAAGTACTTTTGCTTGAGTGTTCGATTGCTTTTTTATGGAATATTAATCTTATAATTTTCTTTTGTGCTGTGACAATGGGCATCAGGTTCGTTATGTACGCACTACCCCAACATGCAAGACCATATTCTAGACGTGAATCAACCAGTGCATAATAAATTGTCAATAGCAGACTTTGTGGAACGAGCTTACGTAGATAAAACAATTTGTTCATGGCGATGTAGAGCAACTTCTTTACTGACATAATATGAGACTTCCAACACAATTTGTTGTCTATTAAAACCCCAAGATACCGAAACTCTTAAACACATTCTAACACAAAACATTTATCTGAACAGCATACATTATTACATCTGGGGTGGTGAAAACGGATGTCCTCAATCACCAAGTTAGAGTTTGACAAGGAAAACCACATAGCCTTAGACTTTGTACTTAGTACCATTTGGTGGTAATTGAGCCAAATTCCAAGCAGATGCAGATCAGACGTTAATTCATCTTTTGTGTCATTTATATTCTTGTCTGCATACGAGAGAGCAAGATCGTCCGCATAGCCAATTAAATGACCCTTAAGGGGTAAGTTAAAAATGGAATTGATGTATATCAGAAAGAGTATTGGTCCAAGGACCGATCCTTGTGGAACACCAGTATTCAGACTCTTTTCTTCCTCACTTAACACTCCATTTAACTTTACCTTTTGTTTTCTGTTCGTTAGGAATGATTTGAACCAATCAATAATGTTTCCTCTAAACCCGGCATGAAACAGTTTTTGCAGCAGAATTTCATGGTTCACCAAATCGAAAGCCTTTGTTAAGTCAAGGAAAATACCAACTGGCTTCATGTTGTTATCTAGTGCACCATATACTCTGCTCAGAAAAGCGATAATTGCATCCTCAGTACATTTGCCTTTCACAAAGCCGAATTGAGATTTATTAAAGAATTTTGTTTTTGCTAAGAAGGTGATCATTCTATTAACTATTAATTTTTCAAATATTTTTGAGAAAACAGATAGCAGTGATATAGGCCTATAGTTATCTGGTTTACTAGGGTCTCCCTTTTTAAAAATTGGAATCAGAATAGATGTTTTGAGAGCATCTGGAAATTTCCCACATTCAAAACTTTTATTTATAATAAAGACCAGAGGACTAAGAATTGATTTTCCTATCTTTTTGATAACTATGCTACTTTTACCATCTGTTCCACATGATTTTTTTGGCTTAAGAACGTTAATGACGGAAATAAGCTCAGCATTAGTCACCTGACTGAAAAAAAAAGAAGATGAATTCGATTTATCGACTAAAAACTTATTTGTTTCATTGAGCTTAACTGTGATTTTTGGTTTAACGTTTTCAGCAATATTTTTAAAGAACGTATTGAATTCGTTGCATAATTCCCTATTAGTATTAATAGCCCTATTGTTAAATTTAAGGAGTTTGGGGTTATGTTTTTCCGATCGTTACTTACTTACTTAGATGGCGCTGCAGTCCGGGGTGGACCTGGGCCTCAACCAACAAACCTCTCCAGCCAGCACGGTTACGAGCCAGCTGCCTCCAGTTGCGCACGCCAAGTTGGTTGAGGTCCCTCTCCACTTGTTTGCGCCACCTACCGCGAGGTCGTCCTCTACTGCGCCGTCCGTCCGGGTTGGATTCGAAGACTTTCTTAGCGGGAAGGTTGGGCTCCATCCGCTCTAAATGACCCAGCCATCTTAGTCGCTGTATGTGAACTCTTCTGGCTAAGTCGATGTCCTTGTACAGGCCGTATAGTTCGGCATTGTACCTTCTCCTCCACTCACCGTCTATGCAGACGGGACCAAAGATCGCTCGAAGAACTTTTCTCTCGAAATAACCAAGGGCATCCTCATCCGGTTTTTTCAGAGCCCATGCCTCTGCGCCATACAGCAGGACTGGGATGATTAATGTCTTATAAAGAGTTACCTTAGTAGTTCGAGATAGGGCTTTGCTACTCAATTGCCGTTTTAGCCCATAGAAACAACGATTGGCAAGAGTAATTCTCCGTGTGATCTCTCCACTCATGTCATTTGCGGAGCTGACCATAGAGCCTAGGTAGACAAAATCCTTTACTACCTCAAAATTGTATCTGTCTATTGTGGCGTTCTGCCCAAGACGCCGATGTTGGGTGTCCTTTTTTGTAGACATCATATATTTTGTTTTGCTTTCTTTGCTGCCTCGATCTCAATACTCGTAAATGCCCCATTGACGGCCCGCTGAGTTCTTCCGATTATGTCAATGTCATCGGCATAAGCGAGTAGTTGTACAGACTTGAAGAAGATTGTACCTCCGGGGTTGGCTTGTGAGTTTCGTACAATTCTCTCAAGTACTATGTTAAAGAGATCGCATGATAGCGCGTCGCCTTGTCTAAGACCTTTCCTGACATCGAACGGTTCGGTGATGTTCTTACCGACTTTGATGGAGCAGCGAGAGTTCTCCATCGTCATTCTGCACAAACAGACGAGCTTGGCAGGGATGCCAAGACTAGACATGGCTCTGTATAACTCGTCTCTATACACGCTATCATAGGCAACTTTGAAATCGATGAAAAGGTGGTGCGTATCGATTTTATATTCATGGGTTTTTTCCAAGATCTGCCGTAGTGTGAATATTTGGTCAATGGTGGACTTTCCAGGCCTGAAACCGCACTGATAAGGACCTATCAGGTTGTTGACGATCGGTTTTAGGCGTTCACATAGTACGGCAGACAGGATCTTATATGCGATAATTAGGAGACTTATACCTCTGTAGTTGGCGCAGTTCAGAGGGTCTCCTTTCTTCAGGATCGGGCAAACGATGCTGAGGTTCCATTCATCGGGCATACTTTCGTCCGACCAGATTTTACAGATGAGCTGGTGCATGCTCCTTACCAACTCATCTCCTCCTGCCTTGAAAAGTTCAGCGGCAAGGCCATCGGCTCCAGCAGCTTTGTTGGATTTGAGTTTATATATCGCTATCCTCACTTCATTATGATCAGGTTGACGGGAATTTTGACTGCCATCGTCACTGTTGAATGGCTCATTCTGCCTGACAGCGGAATATTGATCATCATCGCCGTTTAACAGTTTGCAGAAGTGTTCCTTCCATATCCTCAGCACCGACTGCGATTCTACTACTATGTTGCCATTTTCGTCCCTGCAGGCTTCTGTTCTGGCTTTGAAACCCTGGCATGTTCTTTTTACCCTTTGGTAAAATTTTCGAACATTATTCCTGCAATAAAGTCTCTCAATCTCCTCGATCGAGCGCTTTTCATGCTCCTTTTTCTTCTTTCTGAGAAGTCGATGTTCCTCTTTCCTCCTGCGCACGTAGAGCTCGTAAGCAGCTCTAGTCCTTCTATGCAGCGCCGCTTTGTACGCCTCTTGTTTTGCTGCATGTGCTTGCCGGCATTCCTCATCAAACCAGGGGTTTCGTTGTGGTGGGCGCGAGAAACCCAGTACATCAGAGGCGGCATCTCTGATGGCTTTTTGGCAACGCTGCCACTGGTCTTCCGCATTTGCTGCTGGCGGCATAGGACTAAGATTGAGATTAGAAGAAACACGATCGGCAAAGGTTCTGGCGGTCTCTTGCGATTGTAGCCGCCCGACGTCAAATTTCCTCACAGCATTTCGTTGATTTCGCTCCGTTGTGGATATCCGCATCCGTACCTTGGCTACAACTAGGTAGTGATCCGAGTCCACGTTGGCTCCTCGGAAAGTCCAGACACCCAGAATACTGGAAGAGTGCCTTGCGTCGATCGCAATGTGATCGATTTGGTTGACGATTTTTCGATCAAAGGAGAGCCATGTTCCTTTGTGAATATCGAAACGTGGGAACCGCGTACTAGCTACAACAAAGTTTCGCCCCGCCGCAAAGTCGATTAGCCTGAGTCCGTTGCCGGAAGTGTTGTCGTGCAGGCTGTGCTTTCCGACCACGCTACTAAAGACTTCCTCTCTTCCTAGCTTTGCGTTAAAGTCGCCTAGGACAATTTTAACGTCGTGGCTAGGGCATTGCTCATACGTCTTGTCCAAGAGCTGGTAGAAGTCATCCTTGTCGCATCGTCCTTCTCCTCGTGAGGGGCGTGAACGCATATTAGGCTAATGTTGACAAATTTAGCCTTGATACGGATAGTCATGAGGCGCTCGTTCACACGCCGGAAACTCAAGACTTCTTGCCTAAGTCTGTCTCCAATGACAAATCCGCACCCGAATAGACGCTGTCCTTTTTGTCTGTAGCAATCGCCGTAGTAGATGTCGCAGTTTTTCATACTCCTTTTGCCCGGCCCATCCCATCGCACTTCTTGGATGGCGGTAATGTCTGCTTTGAGACACTCTAGGGCCACCGCAAGTTGTTCGGCTGCACGTGCTTTGTAGAGGGACCTAACATTCCATGTGCAGACACGAAGATCGTTGTCCTTTTTACGTTTGCATGGGTCGTCAACAGTAAGATCATCCGTATCTGAGGCTGTTGGTTGCTTCGTAACCAAAGGTTTTTTACGTGGTAGGGAAGTTAACCCGACGGCACAACCCCCAACCTGGAGGGCCAGATCCTTTTTTTTTTGTATCCCTAGGACAAGAGGCCGGATACACCGATGTCAGTAACCCACTTCGGAGATATGAGCGCTGCAGTTGGCCCATTAAAGGTTCATCCGCCACCATCTCTTTTTCAATACCCTGACGTAGTATTGAAAATCCTTACAGACCTCAGCTCCAAATATGTTGAAGTAGCTCCGGTAAGGTATCCGCTGGTCTGTAGACGTCACCGTTGATTCCATCGAGAGAGTTCGTCCGCCGCACGTCCTCCTTCTGAGGACCTCTTGCTAGACTTCTGAAACGCATATTTCAGCCGATCAGGTCAACAAGATATGCCTCGTCCGGTTAGACATATGCGCGCTGAAGTTCACCCAGATGTGCTTATGCAGGTCTGAGTGTTCAGCTGCACATATATCGTCAGACTCAGCATACGCTCATCGTTAGTTCACTATCAGATAGCTATCCAGCGGGCACCGCGTGGAGGTGATGATGCGATTTTGCCCACCAATCTTTCCGATCGTTTCCTGGGATATTATTGACTAAGCGCCATTGCTGTCTAGGGTTGAATCTGTTTTCTAAAAATTTACCCCCATAGTAATAAATTTTCTGTCCAGCTATAAGACTACGTACATTCATTTGTAATTCTTTGTACTTTTGTTTTATCAAAGGCTGGTCTAACCTATTTTTATTCATCGAGTAAAAATTGTTTTTCTCCTTAATTTTGAGACATATTGCATCCGTAATCCAAGGCTTTAATTTTTTAATTCTAATATTTTGTTTGTGTGTACTGGAACAAATTTCAATGCAGCTGTTTATACTTTCTAAAAATACCGAACAGGCCTCTAAGGGACAGACGCAATTGTATACCGAAGTCCACATTTCTCGGATCAGGAGCTGATTAAGTTTTGCATAATTAATTTTTTTAATATATTTCCTATCAACAATTTCCGATGCGACAGTTGATTCACTTTTATTTAGAAAGTCTTTAAGAGCAATGCCAGTGGCAGAATGATCAGTAATGTTAAGCTCTAAAACAAATGGATGAGCATTCAGCGTTTTTCTGGACCTAATAAAGATATGGTCAATGCAGGATGAGGTATTTTCAGTGGTCCTTGTTGGTATATTAATACACGACTGAAAACCCATTGACGAAAGCAAAAACATATATTCATCACTGGCTCTTGGAAGGTTGAGAATATCGATATTTATGTCCCCAATTAAACACACATCCCTGCAGTCAACTGTGCACAATAGACCCTCGAGTTCTTTGAGAAAAGTATCAACTTGCACAAACTGGAGTCGGTATACACACACGAAAACAGGAATTTCTTACCCACTTTCAGTTTTAAGGCAACGCAGTCGGCACTCTCCATATCTGGGGTAAACCACTCAATACCATCTTTAAATTCATTTCTCACAAAGACCACTGTACCGCCCGCTGCATATTTATCATTGCACTTCGGATATGCATTATAGCCCGGTAGAGAATAATTACTTATTTCATCTTTAAATACCCAAATTTCTGTCAAAACTATAAGAGTGGAACAGTACTTGGTCATCCTCTGGGCATAATACAATTTAATTTTCTTTTCTTTTTTTTTTTTTTTTCTTGTAAACCATTTTGGGCCTAGCATCATCTGCTTTACAAAAACCATATTGATGGGGATGTATCTTTGATTTTACGTGGAACTCCTTGTGTGGAGATCGAATTTCATTGTGGTTGCCTGTTAACTTGGATCCAGGGCTACCTATCGCAACTTTGTTTATTTAGCGTATGGAATTACATATTACATTATTACATTATTTTGTTATTGCACATATAAAGTTATAACTTATAGGACTTACCTATACTAACATAAACATTCTTTAAGAAAAATTTCTAATATATTTGTAAATAAGGTAATTTCAAAAACAGCTAGGCTATATCACAACATCTAGGTTTCGTAACCAGTCTATCACAGATATGTTGTTGTTAGTATCAGCAAAATCTTGAATGTCACCAGAGTAGGAACGCTTGTTACATTCCGCCAAAATATGGTGGATGGTTTGTCGTTCGGCCCCGCAGTCGCAGGCTGAAGAACGGACGCTTCGCCAGCGGAACAAAGAGTCTGCACATTTTCCGTGATTTGTTCGGATTCTGTTAAGAGTCGACCAGAGGTTGCGAGGTAGGTCAAACGCAAAGAGTTGGCATGATGGGTTCGAGACGGTAATGGTGTCAGTTTGCGTAGACGGTGCCCATTCTGATATCCAGGCAGAGTTCGGGTTAAAGGCATTATTTGCCAATTTATCAGCGAGCTTTATGGTTGGGTGACGAGATTTAAGTCTATACCGATGTGACCAGAAGGTAGCAGTATCTTCGTGAATGGGAAGTTCGGCGTTGGTCTGTATTTTGTTGCGCTCCCTTAGAAGAGTGTTTAGGCGGCGCAAGGGAGGTGGAGGAATATTGCTCAGCACAGGAAGCCATCGTGTTGGTGTTGACCTTTTTTTTTTTTTAGGTTGCGCCAAGGATGTATAATCTTCATAGATACTAATCGCCCGAGTGCTACTAGCATGCACGATTCGCAAACCTGAGTAATCGATTCCAGGAATACGCCTACGTACTAAACACACACCCTACACACTTCAACCACTCTCCCCACGGTACTGCCGTTAGGTATTTCTTGGCGGGGCTGGTTAGCAATTATGCTCTAGTCTCCGAAGCCGTCTCTTGGGCTCTTCTTAGGGCTTCTGCTCTTCGCAGCGCATTCTGCACACATACTATGAATGAGCAGATCTCCATCCACTCGCCCTCTGATCGTGTCATGTGACTAACAAGATTTTCTGGACTTGGCAGGTTTGCTCTGTCTTCTGCAAAGCGTCTGCAGTAGAACACTGCATGCTCCGCGTTCTCCTCTTCGTTTGGACATATTGGACACAGGGGCGAACTATCGTGTCCAAATCTATGGAGGTATTTCCGGTAGCCACCGTGTCCGGACAGGAACTGTGTAAGGTGGTAGTTACAGTTCCCCCTCGTTCGGAAGCCGCTGATCACTCTGATTGCGCAGAGCCTGTGAGCTGATGATAGCTTCTTCCTGCACTCATTTGTCGCCAGTGCACCTGCCCATATCGGGGCAGCGTATAGAAGTACCGAGCTGACCACTCTGGACTGCAGGATCCTGCGGACGTATCCAGGCCCGCCGATGTTCGGGAGCATTCGGGAGAGTGCTGCCTGCATCAGCGATGCTTTCTTACTAGAATACTCGACGTGGGCTTTGAAGCGCAGCCTGTTGTCGAGCATGATTCCAAGGTACCTCAAGGATTCTTTGGACCTAATTGTCTGGTTTCCGACCCGGAAGCTGGCGTATTCCACCTTTTTGTGGTTGGTAATTAGGACAGCTTCGGTCTTATGGGCATCTAGTTCCAGACCGGTAGACTCCAGCCATTCCTTTATTCTTATAACTGCCTCATCCGTGGCAGACTCCACCTCGTGTACGTGCTTGGCTACTGTAACCACTGCGATACCGTCAGCGAAGCCAATTACTTTGACTCCCTCGGGTAATGTTAGTAGCAGAACTCCGTCGTACATAATGTTCCATAGGAGAGGTCCCAGAACCGATCCTTGTGGGACTCCCGCGGAAACACTGTAGTGCTTAACGCCATCGTCAGTATGCTATCTTAGCTTCCTATTGCTGAAGAAGTCCGTGACTATCCTCAGCAGGTAGTATGGTGTAACCATCCTGGCCAGGGATCTCCTAATGAATGACCAGCTTGCCGAGTTGAACGCATTTTTGACGTCGAACGTTACTACTGCGCAGTATTTCTTCGTCCCCCATTTCCACCTTTTCCCTTGTATTGCTTCGGTTGCTATATCCACTACCGCCTTTATGGCATAGACGGTAGAGCGTGATGTTCTGAAGCCGTACTGACTGTCTGACAAGGCTCCGTTTTCCTCCGCCACCGCAAGTAGTCTGTTATAGATGATACGCTCTAGGATCTTTCCCAGCGTATCGAGCAGGCATATTGGGCGATACAATGATGGTTGTCCGGGCGGCTTATTGCCCTTTGGAAGCAGCACTAAATGTTGCAATTTCCATGGTGTAGGGAATACTCCCTCCTCTATCGTTGTTAGAAAGATGTCCGGTCTCGTCTTAACAGCCGCCTTGATTGCCCTATTCGGGATGCCATCCGGTCCAGGTGCTTTGCTGTCTCCGATTTTTCTGCATGCCCCAAAGAGTTCTTCTGACGTGATTGCCGGGATATGCTCCATGCTGATCTCCCTCGTGATGGAGACCATAGTAGTTGGTCTATTGGGGAATAGGTGCTCTACTATAGTCTTTAGCATTGCCGGACATGTAAGTTGTGGAGACCTGCTGCTTTTAAGCTTCTTCATGATCACTCTATACGCCATGCCCCAGGGATCTAATTCGGCCTCGTCACAGAGCCGCCTAAAGCTCCTTGACTTACTCTCCTTAATGGCCCTTTCCAGTTCTCGCCTCGCCAATTTAAATGTGGTTAGCCGCTCTTGGAAATCTTGTCTGCCTCTGGATCTCTGAGATCTGCGTCGTGCTTGTCGGCACTTCGCCCTGAGCCGTTTAATCTCGTCGGTCCACCAGTAGCAGGGCTCGCCTCTTTTACTGACAGACCTTCTGGGCATTGCTGCGTCGCACGCTGTGGTTATGACCTGGATCAGCTGATGCGAAAGTGCCTCACCCGATCCATTATTTGTTGTGGCGCTGGTGTTTAACATTTCTTCGAACATGTCTTTGTCGAAGAGCGTGTCCTTGCACTTTGGTCCTGTTAGGGTGGGACGCAGTCTACGTTTCTCCTCGCCGACATTAAATATAATTGCCTGGTGGTCACTGTGGGTATAGTCTTCGCTCACCCGCCATTTGGTTTTCCGCAGGAGTGAGTTGCTCATGAATGTGATGTCAATGATTGACCCTCTGCCTGCCTTTCGAAACGTTTCCGCTGTACCGTCGTTGGCCAGACTAATGTCCAGTGCTGCGAAGCATTCGAGGAGAGCTCTTCCCCTTGCGTCTGTGGTTCTACTGCCACAATAAGTAGCCCAGGCGTTGAAGTCTCCAGCAATAATCACTGGGTGTTTCTCCCGCGCGTCAGCTACGATGTCGTCCAGCAGCTTTAGATAGTCCGCCAGTGTTATACTGGGGGGCGCATAGCAACTATAGAAGTGCACACCATTTATCCTTGCATACACGAAAAGGTCAGCCTGGTGGCCGACTGACTGCAGAGCATAGCTCCCGCAGGTCCATATCGCGGGTTTTTTTGTGGTATCGTCTATCCAGCTACTTCCATTTATGGGCTTGTACGGTTTGCTTATTAGGGCTACGTCGATCCTTTTCTCTCGTACAGTTTGCGCCAGAAGGTCCTGTGCGGCGGCGCAGTGGTTTAGGTTTATCTGGACGACATTCATCATATTAATTTGGCCAGTTCCTTCTTGACTTGCTGCTACCAGCTACGTGTCCAGCGTTTTCTGGCGTGACCGTCTTACACCAGAAGCATAATGCGTCCTTTTTGCATTCTTTGGCTATGTGGCCCTGCTCTCCACAGTTTCTGCACTGTTTGGATCGGTCATGCTCGCTCTTGCATTGAACCGCCGTGTGGCCAAACTCCAGACACCTAAAGCATTTGGTGAGGGCCTTTCGAACACGTATACGGCAGTTCACCCAGCCGACTTTGATTTTGCCGGACTCCAGCAGCTTGTTCCCCTTCTCTGTCGGTAGGCCCACTGTCGCGATCTGCGTGTACCCTTAGGCCTTCCTAAGGCTGAGCACATCTGCTTCGGCAACCACAATGTTGTACTGAGCTTTGATAGCTTCGCAGATGTCTCTCCTCCTTGGTGTTGACCTTATAGTACCGGATATGAGTCGCATGGTATTGTTCAGTTGCACGTCCACCTTCTGTGCATGGGCACTATTCAACCACACTGGAGCGCAGTATTCCGCTGTAGAGAACACTAGGCCAAGTGCAGCGGTACGAGGCGTTGATGCACATGAACCCCAGGTCGATCCAGTTAGTTTTTGCAGGATGTTATTGCGAGTTTTGAGTTTACCAGCCACGTTTGTTAAGTGCTGCTTGTAAGTGAGGGATCTGTCCAATGTTACACCTAAGTATTTAGGGTTTCGACTGTGGTTAAGTGTGGTGTTGTTAAACTGGACCTTTAAGTTTGAAGTTTGCAATTTGGTTTGTAAGGTGAAAACAGCAGACTTCCGTTTTAGACATACTTGGACACAGTCGCCACTGTCGAAAGTATATGTTGAGTTGCTCAAGATCTAAAGTTAGAGTCCTCTCTGTCTTTGTTATGTCCTTATCCTGGGTAGCAATTGCCAGATCATCCGCGTACCCAAATTTCCTCGATACGGTCGCAGGAATATCACTGATATACAGATTAAATAGTAGAGGGGCAAGGACGGAACCCTGGGGAAGCCCATTGTTTAGCTTTCTTACTCTGCTTTTCTCATCATTAATAAAAACTTGAAGAAGGCGGTGAGAGTAGGTTGCTTACAAGGCGTGATGTCCTTAGACAGGGAACTGCTTTCAGCAGCTTAAATATGAGTCCATCTTTCCAGACGGTGTCATACGCTGCGATTAAGTCAACAAACGCAACGGATGTTTTGAGCTTCCTTTCAAAACCCGCCTCAATGTGTGTGGTCAAGGATAACACTTGGTCCGTGCAATTTCTACCCGCACGAAATCCAGCCTGTTCGATAGGTATGATTTCATTAATGGCAGGGTCTATCCGATTGTAGATAAGGCGTTCAAGAAGTTTGTAGCAAGTGCTTAGAAGCGCTATGGGATGATAGCTTTCCGGTAGGTCGTTAGGTTTGCCTGGCTTAAGAATAGCAATGATTTTCGTTCGCTTGAATGCAGTCGGAATCGTGCCTGTTTCCAGTATATTACTGTAGAATTCTGCTGGCCATCGTCTTGTATTTTTCCCGCTTTGCACAAGAAACTCCGGATGCATACCATCAAATCCCGCCACTTTCCCTGTTTTTACAGCGGTCAGAGCAGTGCTGACATCTTCTTCTTCCTTTTATCAGCGAGGTTATGATCCGAAAACTAGGGATCACAACCCTCCCACTTCACCGCATTTCTACTGATCCGCCTGTGGGGTTCGCCTAGAGCAGTGCTGACATCATCTGTTGTAAAATCGCTCGAAAACTGTGATGTTTGTGGGGTATTGTTCTTGAGGTTCTTGAGTGCGCGTGTGGTGATGACTGTATCTACCTTGTCGACGGGGGCACGGGAAACGTCTACAATGCGGCTAGCCACTTTATTTGGGTCGATGCAAGGTCTTGTGGTGTTTGAGATGTTACTTCCTCCAAGTTTGCGTAGAAGGCTCCATGCTTTCCTGCTAGAGTGCGTGAAGTTGAGGTGGTTCACAGTGGATGTCCACTTCTTTTTGCGAGTCTCGTCAAGCGATTTTAGCAATTTGTGGGCAACTTCCGGGTCTCCAGATGCCTCAAAATCCTCATAGAGTTGTTCGCTTTCTTCAGTCCAACCTGGAATATACTCCTTCCGAAAACCACGGGGAATATGTTTTTTGGCGGTTGCTTTTACAATTCCTACAAATCTGTCATAGTTTTGTGAAAGTGGTGGAATGAACCGTAGGCAAGAGTCAAGTTCATTGGCGAAGTTATTCCAATTGGCATTTGAAAAGTTCCATCGTGACCTTTGGACTGAATCAGTTAGTGGTATCTGTATACCGATATCGATTATGAGAGGGCGGTGTTGGCTTTTCGGAAAATCTGACGGCACTGTTCAGGAAGCTGGTAGAGGGTGATGTTCTGCATCACAGGTAACAAAGCACAGGTCTGGGTTGTAGCCTTTTCGCCATCTGCGAGAGTAGAAAGTGGATGTATCTATGGCGTCGAAGATTAAATGTAAATGGTTTGAGTCCGCCCATTCTATTAGCTTATCTCCATTGTCATCGTTATTATCATATCTCCACAAACTATGATGGCTATTGAAGTCACCAATGAAAACCGTTGGTTGATTTGGAATATCAAGTACGTTAGGCGGCCATAGTGTAGCGGGAGGTTTGTATATATTTACAACTTGAAGGTCTCCAATTTGGATAGTAATTGTGAAGATGTTGTTTCTGGAGCTAGTGCTTATAAGTTTAACGTCATCTATACCCTTTTTTACATAGGTTGCTGATCCATATGACGGATGGTAGTTGGATCCTATCTGGAAGTAACCGGCGACTGTCCCTCTAACCTTTTGAGCCGCGTCGGAGGCAGTATGTGTCTCTTGGATGACGGCTACATCGATGTTGTTTGTCAATAAAAGTTTTGATAAGTAGTCACTTTTGGCTTTACTTATACCTTCGATATTAAGTTGCCATATTCGAACAGAAGGTCCGATGTGCCTTGTCAATTGGCGCTGAGAAGCACCGGTTGCATTGGGCATAATGTTTTATTGATATTGGCGTTGATGTTTCCGAAATTTACGAAATTTTTCTTTTGTTTAGTTTTAGTTCAGTTGACTTCTTCTTTGTAATATGGCCAGGAGAGTAATTTTACTTGCTTGTTCTGGCTTCCTCTTGTGATAGATCATTTAGCGTTATCCAGGGTGTACCACGGGGAAGCGATCTATCTTTACACCCCTCTATCGGAACTAACGCCTCTAAAGTAAGTATAGTTTTGTATAGTCCTTTCGCATTTATTCAATATATCCGACGAATATTTAACTCCCGATTGTGAGGTGTTTATAGCTCCAACCGTCTTAAAATCAACTTGAATGGCCAATCCAATCATATCTAATGACCTCAATTGTTACTTAAGATAGGCAAAATTGATAAACACTGGAACAGGCTGTACAAATTCACATGCAAATGTTTTTTTTTTTTTTTTTTTATCAAATTATGAGTAGCAGGCCAAACAATTTGCCCATGCAATAGGCGCCTTAGCGACATTCTCCTCAATTTGATTCGATAATAGAGTTGTTAACTCCGTTATTTCATTATGTGCAGATGCGGATGATGTCGCAGTAGATACCCACCCAACAGCCACCCCTCATAGCAGCAGTTTAAATTGGCCTCCTCTATTCCCGACCCCGCCAAGGAGCAAAGGATGTCTGGTTGTCGTCGCGATTTTTCTTTTTCCAGGAAACATCCTCAAAGATAATGACATCATCATTACGATCTCTTTCAGTCGCTTAACTAAATGCGTGCAATCATATCAAATTACCTCGAATGAACACGGAATAGAAAGGAGCAGAAATAACGATGCCAGGTGCTGGTTGGTGTTGGTAACGAATAAGGAAATGGTGGTAAACCGGATTTCCAATCCCCAAAATGAAGTGCGGCAATGCCTTGTGAATTCGTTGAGATTCGCTAGCTCCATTGGTGGCGATGACGACTACGACGCAACGTAACCCGAAATGGGAATCTAGTGTCACAGAATGTTCATGTGTGCAGAAGTGAGATTAATATTTGAGTAGAATGGCGCTAAAACAGAACATCATCCCGAGGTGGATGTTTCAGTATCAGTTACACTGCAAGCAGGACGAAATCTCAAATTGGATAGGAAATGAGGGAAACGAAGGAAATCACGTCAATAAATAAAAATACTTGAGATTAAAGATAAAAGATGGATAGACGATGGGGGTGGGTTGTTGGGCGGCCTTGAGAGAAAAGTGATTTCTTCGTTTTCGTTTTCGTTTTTTTTTTTTCTTTTTAATGAGTAAATGTTTAGAGTGACTAACAGCTAATATAATGGATCGCATGCCATTTTTATTGTGAAAGTTAAATGTCACAAAAGGTGTTTTTTTCCTTTGGCACAACGTCAGAATGAATTACAGACGGAATTTTGTTCATTTGAATTGAGACCCATCAAGAGGATGTTTTTGACATAAATATCACGGGGATGGGACAAGTATGCGGAGGAAATATTGAGTTCAAGGATAACTTAGGAAACAGACGAGGAAATAGAAATTGCAAGGTATAATGTGTTATTAGTGCAAAGTGAACGTATTGGAGTCATTGTCCTATTTTCTCTTCATGGCATTCTCAACACCGGTCATTTCAAGATTGACCCTGCACTTTGGCTGAGTCTTCGACGTAAGGCTAATTAGTTAGTCGAATTCCTTCACCCCTCGAGAGGCATAGGGCGTCCACAACGCCTGCGCGCCATTTTTTTTTTTTATAGAATACTGCAACGCGTTTGAGCTGCTTCCAACTGCGCCACATTGGCTTAGGGCATCCCACTCTTCTGCCTGCTAGGTAAGCGGATTCCACTGCATGGCATATTTCGCAATGGAGTTGTCGTCGCGCCGTAAGATATGTTAAATCCACTGCCACTTTCTCCTTCACATAGTAATGTCTATAAGTGCTTGACCCGTTTTTAAATAAAGTTGTTCGTTGGAGACACGATTGAGCCAAAAGATCCTCAAGATCTCAGACATCTGTTTACGAAAGTTTGCAGCTTGCATGTGATAGTCGTATCCACCTTCCAAGTACTGCATCCATAGGTTAGGTTAGGCAAGTGGGCTGGTGTAGGGGATAGAAAACCTCCACACCACATTCAGGTCAATATAGACCCATTGTGATACCCATGGGGGGAAAGGGGATAGAATAGAGAATCCCTTCCTCGTGGAAAAATATCGTCTTTGTACATATCCTAAAGAAAGCATTTAGTACTCACTGTGCCCGAGATACAAACCATCCAGAGGATTTGATGAAGTTTGCGATGTCATTTATTGGTCTGTTGGACAACTCTTCTAGATCCTCAAAGAAGTGTTGTCCAAGGATCTTATTGCTCAAATGATAGAGGCCTGGGCAATGACAGAGAAAGTGGGCGGTATCCTCCTGAGCCTCTTCGTCGCCGCAGCCTCTACAAAGGTCTTCGTTAGTCACACGTAGTTTTTTCATGTGGTACCGCATGGTATTATGCCCCGTATTGACTCCTATTAGAGTAGAGAGGGATTTTCTATGCCTCTGTGTGAGTCTATTGGTTCTTACTCTGTTAAATGCAGGCCACAGCTTCCTCGTGGTGACACAAGTATCTAAAGAGGTCCACCCGTTGTTAGCCTCCGTTAGGGCTTTGATTCCTGCTTCGAGCTTAAGGGCGCAAGGCGGGATGTACACCGAGGGGCGGATTGGTCCGAGTTTAGTGCTGTACCTCCTCTAGCCAGTTCATCGGCTTTCTCATTCTCTGGTATGCCTTCATGACCAGGGACCCAGCAGAGCTTTACCTCGTAATGTGTTCCAAGAACCTTGAGCTCTTCTCTACGACACTTCACAAGCTTCGATTTTATTTCTATAGCATATATTGCTTTTATCGCCGCCTGGCTGTCGATGAAAAATGTGATACCTCTCGTGGTATTGCCCTCATCGCAGTCTCACGAGCTGCTATTGTAACCGCTAGGACCTCCGCCTGGAAAACGCTACTGTAGTACGAAAGCCGAGCTGACATGGAGAGACCAAGCGCTTCAGAGGAAGATGCCTGCGCCTGCACCTATTTCCATTTTGGATACATCGGTGTATACAGCTAAGGATCGCTCGTTAGGCGTTCTGTCATTTTTCCAGTCTTCTTTGCTCGGATAGGTGCTAGAAAATGGTCTTGTGAAGTCTAGGTAAGGCGTTAAGTAGTCTGTATTAGATACACTGCCTAGATATCTCTGCAGGATCGTGGTATGACCCATTGCATTTGGTCTCCAGCTATATGTTTGGCTTAATCTTACGGCACTAAAAGCTACCGATACTTGTATAAAGATGTCTAACGGAGGTAGATTGAGAATGGCCTCGAGTCCTGCTGTAGGTGTCGTTCTCACTGCACTGGTTGTGGCGATGCACGCTAGTCTTTGTACTTTTGTAAGCTAGGTTGTTTATTTTGCTGGCTGCTTGCCACCATACAAGGCTGCCATACGTTAGTATTGGCTTTACTATAGCTCAATACATCCATAGGACGATATTGGGGTTCGGTCCTCAAGTCTTCCCGAATATTCCATTGCATGAGTAAAAAGCTATCGTGGCTTTTTTTACTCTTTCGTTAATGTTTAGTCTCCAGTTCAGTTTTCTATCGAGCACCACCTCGCACTACTGGAGATACTCAGGGTAGTACCCCTTACGCAAGGTGTTACTAATTGTGGAATTATTCTTTTGTTAGTGAATAGTACTAACTCTGTTTTCTGTGGATTAACCGCTAGCCCACATCTCTCCGTCCAGGAGTCAATGATTTACAGCGCCCCTTCGATTTGTTCGCTCAGGGTCGGGAGTAATTTACCTGTTGCTAGCAGCGCAACATCGTCCGCATAGGATATGGCCTTGACGCCGCTGTTTCTCAGTTTAAGAAGGACTTCGTTCAGGACAATTACCCACAGCAGTGGGGATATAACCACTCCTTGAGGTGTGCCTCTTGAGGCATACACTGCAAGATTTGTACCTCCGAGTTCAACTTTGATATGGCTTTCCTTTAGCATATTGATGATCCATTTTATCACGGAATTGTGAATATTAAGGTTCGTTAGAGTTCTGATATTGTTAAAGGCTCCTTCAATGTCTAGGGAAGCGGCTAGTGTATATTCTTTGTTTTTCAGTGATTTTTCTATTGAGCCGACAACATGGTGCAGCGTTGTCTCTACGCTTTTTCCTTTCGAATATGCGTGCTGCGCTGGGGGTATGTCACCTGGGCGTAGTTTACTATGGATGAATATGTCAGCTTGTCTTTCAAAGGTCTTTAGGACAAAGGCGGTAAGGCTAATTGGCCTAAAGGCCTTCGCAGTAGTGTGGCTTGCCTTACCGGCCTTGGGTATTAAGACAACTTTGACCTCTTTCAATGATCTATATATATACCCCCAAATGAGGCTGTTGAGGTACAGTTCTTTAAGTACCGGGATGATTGTGGTTATTGTTTTCTGTAGCGGGATAATCCTGCCGGGTCCTGGGGATTTAAAGGGAGAGAATGATCCGATCGCCCACTCAATTCTTTCCTCTTTGACAAAATCCGTCGGATTTTCCATTGCAAAACTACTGTTGGTTTCGATGTTATTATCTAGATGGGTCGTACGACCCGGGAAGGGCTCTTTTAGCAGGGAGCTAAGTGATTCTGCACAGGATTCCGTCCACCTTCCGTCGGGTTCCTTGAGGGATCTAAGAGTTTTTGATTTCCTGGATAAAATTTTCCCCAGCCTCGCAGATTCTGTCGTACCCTTGATTTCATTACAGAAGTGCTGCCTAGAGTGGCGTTTGGCCTTCTGTGTCTCGTTTTTGAAACTGACTGGACATATATTGTTCCCAGTCCGCTTCTAGCATTGTTCTTTTGGCCACATTTAGAAGGTGTCTAGTTACTCTCATAATTCTAGCTAGTTCAGACGACCACCATGGTGGTGTTTTTTTTATCTTTTCGTTTGGTTTCTGGACATGCTTTGACATAGGATTCATTAAAGATGGATATGATATCCTCTGCCTTGCGGTCGATGTCGGTAGGTCCGAGCCAGTTACTATCCTTCAGGGATCTGCATCCATACAGCAGTACTGGTTCTACGTTGGAGCGGAACAGTCGCAGCTTGGTTTTAAGCTGATAATATTGCTTCTCCAGACTTTCGATAGCATTCCTGAGGCAACTTTTGCCTTCTCGATTCTGCTGTACACATTCAGTTCGGTGCCACCGTGGTCAGCCGAGACCACACTTCCTAAGTATAGAAAATTGTATACTTTCTCGACTACCTGTCCGGCAAGGTTGAGTTGAGATCGCGGGTGTTAGAAGTGCTCAGCGCTTTTGTTTTGCCTGTGTTTATCTTAAGTCCCACTTTGTTTACCTCAGCTTCTAGATTTTGGGCATCAGATGAAAGTCCATTGTCCGATGTGAAAGTAGGCAAACATTGTCAGCGTAGTCGAGGTGTTTAAGGTAAGTTGTCATAGTCTATCGAATTGCATTGTTACCTTCCGTCAATGCTGCACGGAGTGCATCGCTGATGATCACCAAGAAAAACAGCGGTGACCCCTGACGTACTCCACTTTGGATTTCAAGATCCTCCGACACCTTACCATTATGTAAGATATGACACTTACTATCCTCGTATGTAGCCTTGGTAATAGCTATGATTGTTTTTAGGATGCCTCTCCTGCGCAAGGCCAATCAGATAGTATCTCGATTCAAGCTGTAGATGACCTGTACTCGACGCATGGCCCTATTATGATCCATAAGGTGTTTATGTGGTCAATGCAGAAGGATCCAGCATGGAAGCCTGCCTGTTCGATGGTCGAGAGTTGAATATAAATGTTCTTTAATGCGTTATGTGATTCTAGCTATTATCTTGGCTACAGCCGGTAGAACGCGTATACCTCTCCAGTTTTCACAATCCATTATATTTTCCTTTTTCAGAAGATTAATGATCATTTCTCTTTTCCTCTCCTAGGGGAATTGTTCATTTTCCCCCGTTTACAGTATGAGCGGGCGTAGCCGTTCGGCCGATGTATTTAGCGCCGCTTAAAATAGTTCGGCATGGATGCCATCAATACCGCTTTGTTCTTCCTCGACCTAAAAGGTATTTTTTTTATCACGGACATTGTGTAAGTTTAAGAAACGTACCACCTCCCTATCAAATTGAGCATGCATACTTACGTTCCTAATTCCTGAACTCCATGACCATAAGCACTTGATTCAGCATGCTATCTCTGTAGACAAGCTGGTTCCCATATCTCTTTATTTGTCTTACGAATGCTGCATGATTCATATTTTAGATTGCGTAATCCCGGAACTCTTTCCCAATGGAATATTTACTTACTTTACGGACTCCCGACCCATTAAGAGCCACTTCCTGAGACACAGCATTACTGCCAATGCTGGGCACGCTGCTTCCAGTTACGCAGACCAATTTTTCTACCATTTGCGATTAGTTCGACTATATTCGAGGTTCGGTGGTTTTCGCCGTCTCAAACCTGAGAGCTGTGATTGGAAGATTCTCTTGGCTGAAGTATTGTTGTCCATTTGTTCGATGTGCCTGAGTTAATCTAGTCCATATATCTTAACTTTATGGACTACATCTACATCTTGGTACAGCTCATAGAGTTCGCGATTGAGTCTTCTCCTCGCACAACCGAAATCATATCCGACGAAGTATTTTTCTCCCGAAAAAAACTCAATATTAGCTCAGCTTTCTTATTTATCGTCCAGCACTCGGCGCCACTGAAGAGTATTAACTTACTCAGTCCATTAAGCTTCAGTATTTTCCTGCGGCATGGAAGAAAGCCAAAGTGATCCCCATTTTAAAACCTGGTAATCCCGCGAATCTCTCCACAAGCTATCGGCCCATAAGCCTACTCAGCTCTATTGGCAAACTTTTCGAAAGTATTGTCAAAACAAAGATTGACGAGGTACTGTACGAAAAGAATATCTTGCCTTTACAACAGTTTGGATTTAGGAATCATCACAGTACTATACACCAAGTTCACAGAATAACCAAGCACGTCAAAAATGCTTTTACAGCAAATAAATCCACGGGTTTGGTCCTCTTGGATGTTGAAAAGGCTTTTGATTCCGTTTGGCATTCTGGGTTACTATATAAAATGTTAACTTTTGGTTTTCCTGAGTTTATTGTAAAACTGGTTAAAAGTTTCTTGTCCGAACGTTTTTTCAAGGTGTGTGTAAATAACTCCTACTCCTCCGAAATTGATATTCCTGCAGGTGTCCCCCAAGGCTCAGTATTAGGACCAGTGTTGTATAATATCTATACTTCCGATTTCCCACAACTACCGAACTGTGAGTTTGCAATGTATGCAGATGACACAGGAGTATATTCATCCGATGAGACTGGGTTCGTAATTGAACGCAATCTCCAATCGGCCATCAACACTATTACGACTTACTTTGATAGGTGGAAAATAAAAATAAATGCTTCGAAGACGCAAGCCATCTTTTTCACAAGAAAAAGGAAAGCTTGTCTTTTACCTCGCAGTCATTTATGCATAAATAATACTAATATCAATTGGAGTGATACTGTGAAATACTTGGGTATATCTTTAAACAAAAGACTTACGTTCAACAAACAAATTACAAATACGCTGGATAAAGTTAACAAAACAATTAAAATAATGTATCCGCTAATTAACCGAAAATCTCTACTGAGTGAAGAAAATAAACTAATTATATTTAAGGTAGTCTTTCAGTCCTTCATGTTGTATGGTAGTCCAGTGTGGGGTAAATGTGCAAAAACACACATCAATAAGCTACAAATAGCGCAAAATAAACTGCTAAAACTTTTACTTAAGCTTCCCTGGCACTTTTCGACTCTCGAGCTGCATGATAAGGCCAACATCGATCTTATTTACTCAAGAATTAGTAAACTCAATAACAATTATATATTGAATTGTCAAATGTCCGATAATGCTCTAGTCAACAGCCTAGTTACTTTGTAAGTTAATATAATATACATTACATATTTATCTGTTTGCTTATTTGTTAATTAACTATGTGTTTATATATATATACATTATGTTTGCTATTTATTTATGTATGTACTTATATTCTTATTTATCTTGACTAATTAATTAATTTATTTATTCATTTATTTATTTATTCATTTATTTACTTATTTATTTATTTATTCGCTCATTTATTTATTTATTTGTTTAACTATTTATTTATTTATGTGTTTATTCGTTTGTTATCCACTTATCTATATACTTATTCATAGTTGTATTCACTATTTATTTTTTGTGTACATATTTATTATTTTATTTATGTATTTACTGATCTGTTTATATATCTATTTTATTAACTTATTATACGCCATATACCTGCATAAACGGTTCATAAATTGTTTTATTTATTTATATCCATAATTTTATTTTTTTTTTTTTTAATCACATAGAAAGGTTTTTTGTCGTAGCTTTTCCTTTCGAAATATTGTTCAATTCTAGTCCCTTTTCACTTCACTAATATGAGTTTTCAGTAGTAAGATAGATTATCATAACTCTGTGTAAATTGTGCGGTTACAACCAAATATTGTAAAAATAATTTATAGCTACCAATAAATAAACAAAAAAAAACTTACTCAGTCGAATTAGGACTTTTGAACCCTCTTGTTTGCCAAACCGAAGTAGCAGCGGTATCCTAAGGCTATTCTTTGTCGAATAACCACGAAGATGTCATTTGTGGGATTGATACTTTCGCCAATCGAGGCGAAGTCCTTAACCACCTTGAAGTTAAAGTCATCAACAGTGACATTCTGTCCTATGTTTCAGATATCATAAACTTGTTTTTTTATCATTTTATTGATTAATTTACTTCAAGGCCAACTTATCTCGCCTGATTTTCAATTGCCGTAAATGCC
The DNA here is from genome assembly GCA_945910035.1 of Brachypalpus laphriformis. Taxonomy (NCBI): domain Eukaryota; kingdom Metazoa; phylum Arthropoda; class Insecta; order Diptera; family Syrphidae; genus Brachypalpus; species Brachypalpus laphriformis. The sequence continues at coordinate 192,308,045 of OX246754.1, read as the reverse complement.
TCGATGACGGCACGTGGAGACATCTCCATAACTTCAATATTATCCGCGTACCTCAGCAACTGGATGGACTTGTGAAAGATAGTGCTTTCGTGTTAACACCTATCTGCTCCAGCACGAGATTGAAGAAATCACACGACAGCGCATCTCCTTGCCGAAATCCGGTTAAAGTTCGAAACAGTTCAGATTCTTCTGGTCCTATCATTCTCTCTATTTAATGCCCGCAAAGCAGCTGCTGGAAATGCTATTCAAACACATCTACAATTCCCTGCGCTTCGGTGACCAGGTTACTCTCACTGTTTCGAAGAGATATTGTTTTAAGTTGTTGATCAAAGTACTGGCTGTTGCCTAATTTGTGCCACAAAAAGGCACATTGCTTAGTTCACCCACAGCCTTATTGTCTTCAATTCATTAGTTACTCCGGCTGGTCAAACGGTAGTGCATGCGATCATATGAAAACACAAACGTTTTCACTCAGCTGAGGCCTACCAACTCCTACTCTCAACCTCCACGCGGTGACAGCTGGGTGCCTAGTACCTTAATCCACGAAATGGGTAACCAACCCTATTTGGCAGATTCTTGGCGGCAGCAGGTGAGAGAGGGGGCGAAGAGTGTTTTCTCACTAGAGCAATTCTTCCTGCTCCAGGCGGCAGCGGACGAATTCCCTAGACGGAGTCAACGGTGGCGTCTATAGTTCCAGTTAGGTTGAACTTAGTGAATACCTTGCGCGAGCTGCTTCGGCGTATTCGGATCACAGGTCGGTAAGGAACTTCCAATGTTCGTCAGGACCTTGGAATAGCGATGGTGGCGGAGGAGCCCTTAATGGGCTAACGGCAGCGCTCATACTCCCGTAGTGGATTACTGGCACCAGTGTACCCGGCCCCTCGTCCTAGGGGAATAATTAAGGAACTGGCACTCCAGGTTGGGGGTTGTGCCATCGGGGTAACTTCCCTACCACGTAAAAAATCGATGGTTCCGAAACAACCAAAAGCCTCGGATAAGGACGACTCAACTAATGACGACCCCAGCAAACGAAATAAGGACAACGACCTTCGGATCTGTGCGTGGAATGTTCTGTCTCTTTACAGACCACGTGCAGCCGAACACCTAGCAAAAGCCCTAGACTGCTATAAAGCAGATATTACCGCTATCCAGGAAGTGCGATCCGTCCCCCCATGAAAAACTGTGACATCTACTACGATGATTGCTACAGAGGCAACAGGCAACGCTTATTCGGATGCGGATTTGTCATACGCGGCAGACTTAGCCAAGAAGTCTTAAGCTTCCGACATGTGAGCGAGCGTATTATGACTATCCGAATGAAGGCTAAATTCGCTAACATAAGCATAATATGTGTTCATGCCCCCACGGATGAAAAGGGCCCCGCCACCAAAGAGTGTTTCTACGAGCTCATCGACAAAACATACGAGCAATGTCCTAAATACGACGTTAAAATCGTATTGGACGATTTTAACGCCAAAACAGGAAAGGAGGACGTCTTTGGTAGGGCAGTCGGTAAGCATAGCCTACACGACACCACGTCTGATAACGGACTAAGGCTAATTGATTTCGCTGTGGAGCGAAAGGAAAGGTTGTAATGGAGCATATGATTTCCTCATTTCGATATTCATAAGCAGACATGGCGGTCCAATGATCATGTAACGATCAACCAAATTGATCACATTGCGATCGACGCAAGGCATGCTTCCAGTATTCTGGATGTCCAGACCTTCCGAGCGGCCAACATAGACTCGGATCATTACCTTGTTGTAGCCAAGGTACGAATGCGGATAAATCAATCTGAGCAACAAAGAAGAATCACTGTGAGAAAATTTAACGTCGAAAAGCTACAATCTTAAGAGACCGCTAGACTCTTCGCTGAACGCGTATCCCGAAATCTCTCAATCACCCCTATGCCGGCAGCATCAAGTGTCGAAGACCAGTGCCAACGCTGCCAACATGCCAACAGAAAGGCCGCGACTAATGTGCTGGGTCTCGCTCGCCCACCACCGCGAAACCCCTGTTTTGACGAAGAATGCCAGCGAGTGCATGCAGCAAAACAAGAGGCATACAAAGCGGGGCGCTGTAAAAGAAGACGAGAGCTGCTCGTGAGGTCTACAAGCAAAAGAGATGGGAAGAACATCGGGTTCTCCAAAAGAAGAAGAAAGAGCATGAGAAGCGCGCGTTTGGAAATATCGAGAGTTTATACTCCAGGAATATTGTACGCAAGTTTTACCAAAAGGTAAAAAGAACGTGTCAGAGGAGCAATACCCGTACAGAAACCTGTAGAGATGAAAACGGAAACCTCGTAGTCGAATCACAGTCGATGCTGAGAATATGGAAAAACTACTTCTGCAGACTGTATAACGGCGACGGTGACCAACATCCCGCTGTCAAACAGAATGAGCCATTCAACATAGACGATGATAGTCAAAATTTCCGTCCACCTGACCAAAACGAAGTGAGGATAGCAATATCCAAGCTAAAATCCAACAAGGCTGCTGGACCTAACGGCTTACCGGCCGAACTTTTCAAGGCAGCAGGGAATGAATCGGTAGAGTGCATACTCCAACTCATCTCTAAGATTTGATCAGACGAGTGTATGGCTGATGAATGGAATCTCAGAATCGTTTGTCCGATCCACAAGAAAGAAGACCCCCTCAACTGCGCCAATTATAGAGGCATCAGTTTCCTCAACATCGCATCTAAGATATTTTCTGCAATAGTGTGTGAACGCCTGAAACATTTTATCAACAGCCTGATTGGACCCTATCAGTGCGGTTTCAGGCCAGGAAAGTCCACCATCGATCAAATCTTCACACTTCGGCAGATCCTGGAGAAAACCCAAGAATTCCAAATCGATACTCACCACCTCTTTATCGATTTCAAGGCCGCCTATGACAGCATCTATAGAGAAGAGCTTTATAGAGCTATATCTAGTTTTGACATCCCTGCCAAACTTGTCCGAATGTGCAGGCTGACGATGGAAAACGCTCGCTGCTCCATCAAGGTCGGTAATGACCTCATCTAGACCTTTGATGTCAAAAAAGGTTTTAGACAAGGTGACGCGCTGTCATGTGACTTCTTTAATATTGTACTTGAATGGATTGTGTGGAACTCACAAGCCAACACCGGAGGCACAATCTATTACAAGTCTGTACAACTGCTTGCATACGCCGACGATATAGACATTATCGGAAGAACTCAGCGGGCTGTCACCTTGTGCATTGAGGCGGAAGCGGCTAAAATGGGTTTAGCGATAAACGAGGGCAAAACCAAGTATATGCTGTCAACAAGAAGGAAAAGTCAACACCGACGAATTGGACTAAACGTCACAGTCGGCAGCTATAACTTCGAGGTAGTAAGGGACTTTGTCTACCTGGGCTCTGCTATAAATTGTACTAACAAGATCAGCGCAGAAATAAAGCGAAGAATAACTCTTGCCAATCGCTGTTTTTTGGGCTTATAAGGCAATTCAACAGTAAAGCCCTATCTCGAACAACTAAGGAGACTCTGTATAAGATCTTGATCATCTCAGTCCTGCTTTGTGGCGCTGAAACATGGACTTTATTAAAAGAGGATGAAGATATCCTTGGTCGCTTCGAGAGAAAAATTCTTCGTAAGATTTGTAGTTTCTAATCCATTGAAGAAGAGATTCATCGATACCAAATGCACGCATTTTCGACAAAAGAGCTTGATGCCAAACTCTGTCAAATGCCTTAGAAATATCAAGCGCAACAACCTTACTTTCTCCAGAGTGATGGAGAGATTGGTTCCACTTTTCGGTGTGCTATACCATCAAATCACCAGTGGACCTTTTGCTACGAAAGCCGTACTGCTGGTCTTTAAAAAGCTTTCGGGATTCAAGATATTTCATAAGCTGACGATTTATTAGCGTTTCCATGACCTTAGAAAGAAGGAACGTAAGTGCAATTGATCGGTAATTGGAGGGAGAACGAGATTCGGCTTTTTTAGGGACGGGCTGGACAAATGCTGTTTTCCATCTACTCGGAAAGAGTCCAGAGGAGTAGGATAGATGAAAAAGCTTACGCAGTGGTTTTGCCAGCGTGGAAGAACACCTCTTCAGAATTATGGGGGAGATACCATCTGGACCAGCGGATTTCTGAATGTTAAGATCTTTGAGTACTCTTGCTACTGTACGAGTGCGAAAGTGGATTTGTCCCGTAGAGTATCCGACGCGCTCAAGTACAGGGGACGTTGGGCACAATCTGGGAGTGTGGAGCTTGCAGCAAATTGAGCTGCGAGCAGATTTGCCTTATCTAAAGAGCTGACAGCTGGAATGTCATTATAAACGAGCGTTGGGATGGAAGATGAGACACAATTTTTTACATTTTTTACGAATGACCAGAAATTTCTGCTAACTTTGGACAATTTATAATTTTTTGCCTCAATTTCTGGTCATATTTGAATTTTACACGACGAATGTGGGCATTACAGTCATTTCTGGCACGTTTGAATTTTTCATGTTTTCCTCAGTAGGGTCGGCCTTGCAGGACCGAAAACTTGACACCGTCAGCCGAATGGTCTCCTTGCAGCTCAAGTCGTACCACGCATTTTTCTTTGGCTTGATACTCTTCATTCTGCAAAGAATGAAGGTCCTCAGCGAAGATCTCAACATACCTTCCTTCGGGTGTTGTCTGTCCAGAATGTCGAAGCCAACCAGAATTGTTTATATTGAAATCGCCCGCAATAACGATCTCAGTACGAGGAAAATGGGAAACAATTCTTGAGATGGAGTCAGATAGCGCATCAAGGTCATTACAAGTAGAATTGCTGTCTAAGTTGGGACTTCTATAAACAAAGCAGTAGTGAATAATTTGCCTACGGACGCTGAATTTTAACCTCATGAAATTAAACTCCGGATTGGAACAGTGGCCATATTGAGGTTGAATTTGGTAAGCTACATCACTACGTATATAAATGGCAAACCCACGATGAGAAAAGCATAATGGCACCAGGCTATATCAAGGTAGGTTTAAATCTGAAATATCAGAATTCACACCCATCTGTGTTTCACCTAGTGCCAAAACAGCTAGCCTGTATTTACAGACATACGCGGCAAAGTGATTTTTCCTTAGCCCTCGAATATTGCTAAGGTCCACTCTGAAATTCCCTATCATTATAACAGACAAACACAAAAAACACGACTCCGACTAAGCACGGCTGAGAAGTGAAAATCCAACGTTAGTTTTCCAAAACAAATTGCCGTAGGTGTTATGCCCGTACAGCAATAAGGTTTGGTCCACCAACAAAATTTATCACCTCACAACCCGCTATCCGTCTGATGTTACATGTACTCAGACATTGCCCCTACTGTATGTAAAAAAATAAAAAATACATACATTTCAAGAAATTTAAGTTGAGTCCTAACCTAAATCAAGTCAAGTTTTTGTAACAATAGGCCATGGTGAACTCTGTCAAGAAACACTAATCTATGTCACCAATGTTGAAGTCACCTAACACACATGGAAACTGATCAATTTTCAAGTCTTTCACCACTTTGCATATGTTGGATATAAGTTGAGCATAGAGCTAAAAACTACTGTCCGGCCTAATACTCGTATAACTCACGATAAAACAAATTTAATTTTTACTAGAGCTAACGTACACATAGAATTGAATTGGATTCGAACATGGAACCCCATGGGCAGTGATCCGACACACTAACCACTGCGCTACGGCGTCCACCGTCCAATGTATTACACCGTTCTAAAATACATTGTAACGCGTATTGCACGACCTTAGATATAGTCGAGTCACGCTTACGGCCATCATCAGCATAACCGATTACATTGTAGCCTTATTTCTAAGGTTCGACTAGAAGATTGTCTGTCTTAAGAGAAGAGATAAGATTCCCTGAGGTATCTTTTGACTGCAGTAAATTTGAAAGAAAAGGTGCCTATGGTGCAGTAGGTAGTGTATTTGTTCAACCGATGGTTGCAGGTTCAAGCCCTAAGGGGAACAGCAATCATCAGCCACCCGAGTATAAAAAGGAAAACGATTCTCATCGAAGTTTTTCTAAGCAATGTGCTAAAGGAGAATTCCTGCCTGCCTGGGAGCACAATGGACCGGAGAGTCTGAACGCTCTGAGATTTGAATTTGCTTTAAAAAAAATAAAAATAAAATCAGGAAGAGAAATGATAACTCGACTTCTGGTATGACACTTATCTACCTAAAGGAACTTCGATCCATCTACCACTTATTGCTTTCGCTTTCGAGCGCAGAGGTCAATTTCCTTGGACCGGTATATTTCCGGTGTCCTTTTGACAAGACGGCGAAGGCTACCTTCGATCAAATTTCATCTTTTGTGCATACGCGAGTACATGGTTGGTTGGTTAGGATCGGCCCTCGATGAAGATGCACTTAGGCCAGAAGTAGGTCCATTGAACTGCTCTTACTCTGGAAAGGGTTTGCTTAGTTGTAGGAAAGCGTAAATTTTAGCCGTGCAAACATTGAGATCACTAAGTCATGAAAAAGTATTCACCTAAGGTGGGCTTCCTAATGTTGGCGAGCACAGGACAAGCCCATAGGAAGTGACTAATTTCCTCCTCTTCATCCCTACAGCTTCTGAAAAAGTCGTTGTAGGGGATGCCTAATCTTTGGGCATGTCTTCCTATGACGCAGTGTCCGGTGAGAACGTTTGCTATTTTTAGAGAGAGTAGCTCTCTTGTGTTTTAAGAGCCCGATGGACCTAGATTTGTTAAGTGTTGGCCAAAGTTGTCTGGCGGTGTTGCATTGGCCTAGATGTTGCTATCGGAGATTGGCTACTTTCTCCACGTAATGCTTAGGCTATTTGTACCAGAGGAGCCTTGTCCGCCCATTTCGCCAGCTGCACAATTCCCTGGTATGACACAGTGACCTTGTACCCAGAAAAGGGTGAAGTTATACTGACCAGCTATCTCGTTAAGAGATACGCGGCAATCTTTCACTGCGTTAGATTTCGTAGTGCTGGGGTTTGATGGCTGCTTGACTATCGATGTAGATAACAATATACGATGTTGATAGTGTATTAGTCGCTAGCCAGTCAGCGGCTTGACGATTAGCGGTAACTTCGGCTTGAAAGACGCTGCAATGGTTTGGAAGGTTAAAAGAAAGGTGTATGTCCAGGTCTTCTGAAAAGATTCCGGCATCAACTCTGTCCTTGGTTTTGGACCCGTCCGTGAAAATTGACAGCGATTCGTTGTATAGGACATCGCGTTGCGTCCACTCAGCTCTATAAGGTATTGAGTGCATGCAGCCCCTGTTAAAGTTATATTCAGTGGGCAAGTGGTCAGTGGAAGTGGGAAGATGACGATGCATCAAAAGAATTTTGGCTGTCTCGTGGGTTGCTTCTTCCACCGCTTGGACACGCGAGTACATAAGAGTAGTAAGTTCTAAAAATCGTTTGATGTTTTAAAGTTCATCTATCATTTTCAGAAAAAGATATGTAATACTATGTACTCGTATGTCGCTTGGATTTAGACAGCTAAATAGGCATGTTGCATGGATTTCTCGAACTGCCTCACTATGTAAAGGGTTCAAAATATATACACTAGCAATATATAATTTATTTTTACCAGCGTCGATACATCATCCTTTTTCTACTAATTTCTCAGCTCCATGCGATTTTTTTGGTCCACACATTGGCTACCAACACCCTTGGGAGGGCCTTGTTAGGAAACAAACGAAAGAGAGAATGCTTCCACTAAACCACTCAGTGATCCAGAAGAAGAGGTCATGAGGTAGTGGCGGTCCCTGAAGTAAGTGATTATTATCGGTTTATCTGGTCATGATTTTTATCAGACGCAGACTTATTCAAGAAGTTTTGAGTTTCAGGTATGCGAGTGAAACTAATCCAAGTGGTGCCACTGGGTTATCTGCAATCTTTCCTGTAGCTCTTCAAGTAAGGCCTCGTTCATCCGCAATAGAAATACTACTCGCATTCGCCACTGACATCACAACCAAAGTTTTCGCTAACGCTGTCAAATCGAACTGTACCCTGTGACCATTCGCAACTAATGTCGAATGTATTGGCACTGCATCGGCAATACACCCGCACTGCAACCCCTCTGCATCCGTACTGCAGTGCCGATGCAGTTCATGAAGAAAATTCTACAGCTGTCCGACTTTACTATACGGATTGAACAGCAATTGGATGTTGATTTGCCTATGACGTCGGTGGTCGCGAATAAAATATCAGTGAATCAGAAGCAAAGACAAACAAAAAAGTAACAAAAAATGTTATAGTTATCTGGACACCACCCCCGGATTTTCTGTGAAGAATAACATAAACCTATCCTTTCCAACGTCCGCACTGTGTACAAACATGTTAAGGGTATTCATATCCACTAGAGTGTGCGAAGATGAATTCATCGGCTAACAAGGCTAGGACATAAAGAACAAATAACCCCAGCGCACCGGCCCGGAGAATTTTGGAGACTACGGACTTAACGGTAGAGGAAGCCCTTGCCTAAAGTAACGTGCGCAGTTAGAAGGGGATCACAACCAACTCGCCATACGCAGCTAGAGGCAGTTGGCTAAGAATCGAGCTAGCTGGGGAGAAATGTTAGTTGAGGCCCAGCTCAGCTGCAGACTGTAAGGACCATATATGTTAAATTAAAATACGTGAGATGGCCAAAAAGTATTTTTTTTTTTCTGAAACTTTTAAAAGTTCGATAGTAATGAGTTTATACATAGTTCGCGGTTTGAGTAGCAGCAGCTTTTCCAGGTTTAGGAAGTGAAATTACTTACTTTCCAGACTTTTGGAAAACATATTAACGTTATGAACGCATTGAATTGAGGTCTTGTATGATAAATGCTAAGGCGTATTCATGAGGTTTCCTTTGTATTTGTCGTTTGCTGGGATTGTATCCTGAGTACTCCTTTAGATTGCTATTTACTTTGTTGCGGCTTTTGATTTCATTGATAGAAGTTTTCCCAATTATTATATCTTTGTTCAAGACGGTTGTGGGCTGATTAAAGTCTTGTTTTTTTGTCATTAGAAAATGTTTCTTTGCAATGTTCTGCAATGTATCTGGAGCGTGATGAGCTGTAGTCTTTTTGATGTTATTGATGTCGTTAATTTGAATTATGGCACTTTCTAGGTGCCCTGGTGTCTTTAAAGTTGTCTGACGTTAAAATTCAAATTTAGTAGCATTTCTAATGATATCTGAGTTCTCTCTTGTTGGGTCACTAGTACCCAGTACTGTCCCTTTTTTTGCTATTGAGTCACGAACGCCAACATTATCTCTGTTCTAGTAGGAGTCACTTTTTTCTCCTCATCTTAAAAAAAAAATGCCCATAATCAAGTGGAACCGCATAATGGATATTTTGCACATTTTACGTGATTAAGTACGGACTTTTTCATAAGGACATGAGTCACTAATGCGAGTAGGAATATATGTAATGAGATTGTGTTGATTTCCGAAATTGCTCCCTACGGATAAAATTAGCAGTAACCTAAAAGAAACACAGTAAGCATTATGCTTTATGCAAAATGAAGTGCAATTGGATACGTTATTGACAGAAATGGCAGTTGCAATTTATAAACCGCAGCAATGGGATACTTTTGGAAAATGCTTCTGTTCGTGTTTTTAATTTTAAGCTCGGGCATAAGTTCGAGAAATTTTCCTTTAATGGAGATTTCGTCAAATCTGAGTTCTAAAGGGAACAATATGGCTGAATGTCTACTTTTTATAATGCGTGACCCAAGTTTGGATTTTGTTGTAAATATTCAAATTCGTACGGAAACTGAGTCGAAGTATATCAGAAGTGGTTTCGTAAACACAATCGAAAGGCTCTATGCATCTAATAACAAAGTTTTTATTGGGCTAGATACAAAAGAAATTCAATCGTTCATACATTGCCGATTCTATTTCATTGATTCGCTGATATCGTTCAGGTAAGTGTTTGGCAGAATATTTACCATATATTCATTTAATTGAGTGAGCCTAATACGAGCATCAAACATCATCAAACAATCTAAACCTTAAAACTATTACTAACACTAAAACCCTATTAGTAAAATATAATAAGTGAGAGAGAACGCCATAGAGGGAGATTTTTAAATAGAGTGTACACATGTACACATCGGTTACGTTTTATTGCACTGTATTCAATACGTCAACCGTTAAGGATTTCCAAATGGGAAATGTGCAACTTTTGAAAGATCCGGATCTTTAAATCGGCTCAAAAGATCTAGAAAGATCTTTTGTTCTGTATGCTCTCAACATATCAGAGATCCATATCGATACATTGATACATGTACCAGGCAGCACACGCTTTGATGCTTGCTGACTACAACAAAAGAATAGACTACTGAATAAGGGATGAACAGTGTGTTGTGTATTTTTGCTTTAGCGATTGAACCAGCGCACCTCTACAAGCAATTGTGTTGTTCTTGTGTTCTGTTGTGGCAGTTGCACTGTATGTATCACTGTATCGATATGGATCTCTGATCTGTTGAGAACGTACAACATCAGAACATAAGATCCGTCTGGATCTTTTAAACCGATTCATGTGATAAAGACGAGGGAAACGTTCTGTTGCCAAGTGTATGTACATATATAAGAGGAGTCGATTCAATACACGGTACAACACATACAATGTTGTGGCTGCAGGTATATAATCGTAAATAAGAAGCTCTTTCAAATCGCACTCTTTCTGGCTCATAGCGTATCAACGTATTACTGATCTGTGATCCGTAAACACCCGTGAAGAAGATCTGCTTCATTGGATCTTTTTAAAGAGCCGGTTCAGATCTGAGTTACTCATCTCTAGACTCTCCACTAAGATTAGACCAGTTTAAACTAGAATAATTTGAATAATGAATATGGATAGGGGTGGTTTAAATTGTAGATAGGTATAAAGTAAATTGTATCTAAGACTAAATAATAGTAAGGCGTAATGTATTTTTGTATTTTTTGTAAAAGACTATGTAGAGTAAGTATATGTATAGGTGGGACAGAAATAGACAATAAAGGCCCATTCACAGCTCAGCGAACTGCGAATGCCCAAACTGCGAACAAACAGTTTTTAGCACATTTATAAGCACGCCCTTGGCAATTTTATTATTCCAAAGGAACGGAGCTTAATTTATCTATTGATTAATATATAAAAAGTTGAATTGTAATTAGTTTCTGCGAAGAAATTAACAATTCGCCGATTTTTCCGCGAATAAGCGAATGATTTCTGCGAACTGTCAACTTTTATTTACATTCTACACATGTAGGACGCAATCCACATTCCCGCGACCAAACAATTCGTTTGCTTTGTTGTTGGTGGATAAGATCGGGATTGAATTTATCGAAAGAATGTAGGATATTACCTTTTGAATGAAAGCTGCGCTATGTATTTATGCATTTTTCACGTTTAGGCAATTAGTTATAAAATGAATGACAACTGAAATTCGCGGATTGCCGCGACCACAAAAAAAGCAGCTGTGAATGAAATGTCAAAATTTGCGAATATTCGCTCATTCGCATTCGCAGGTCGCTGAGCTGTGAATCGACCTAAGACCCTACCTTGACGTGGAGCACTCACTGGAAAGTGAGAGAGTTCTCCTCCTCTACGGTGATGTTCCAAAAGAACAGACAGACATACAGAGACAAAGACCGTTGACTTACGACAAAGAATTTCATGGTCACTTCTAAGTTGGAAGAACATCCAAACGGACCAGAATCACCTTCGATATAGTCGTGGAGGGATTTCAGGCAAATCAGAATTGCTGTAAGTACTGCCAGTGAGCGAAATAAAAGTGCATATAGTATACATATACATGTACATTAAAAGAAACGATAGTTTGTGTGAATCATGCCAGATTCATAACTGACCGTAACAGCACCCAGCCATATAAAGCAACAGCCAAAGAAACTACCAGCCAGGGGAGAATAGCCTCTAACGTGCGTCCCAAAACTGAGGAGGAATAACCCCGGAAGCAGTGATTGGGTTTCTTGAGTGATACCCCAAAAACACCAAAAAGGGTGATCCAGGCTGCTGATCACATCAAACAACTGCTCCAGCCGATGCAGTTAAGACAAGAGAACCGCTACAGTTGGCATAGCACTGCTCCGAAAGGGAACAACAGGCGCAATGGATCTCACCGTTACTGAGCACCCGACGTCCCGACCGTTCGCTCGAACAAACCCGCTACCCAGCATTGGACGGGGTGCTCCTCTGGACACCTCCCTCCGAGATAAAAATTCCTGAAAGTCAAACAACTGAATTAGAAGACAGTGAATTAAACAAGCATAATGAATTTTTTTTTTAAGAATTTTGAATTTTCCCTTTTTGTTTTTTTTTTTTTTTTTTATTGTCCTTTAATTGAATTTTGATTAAACCTAGTTTCCATTTAATGAATAAAGTGCTAAAATGCGGAAAAAAAAGGAAGAATTAGTATAGTGTGTGTTTTGCCTTTAAACAGTGAAAGTATAAAAGGCGTTGAAACGGCCTTCGGGATTTCTCTTCACAGGGTCTTCTTCGTACGTGCTGCCGGCAGGACACCGAGGGACGAGCGACCTTTTGTTTTCCCTTTTGTTTTAAACATAGACATTTATACATATAAAAATATATAATAAGATACACGCTAAGGGCAGAACGCGGAGTAGGCAATACGCCTGTTTTACGATATATTTTTTTTTCTTTTCTTAATTTTTGAGTATCTATAAGTAAAATTTTAATTATGAAGTGCTAGAAGTCCTGCGATGGGTGTGTGGAGGCCAGGCCTTCCTTCTGCAGCAAATAGGCGACGATGACATAACAGGACAATTACTAACGGTGACGACCAACAACACCATTAACTTTTCAAACTAGGCAGAGGCTGGAAGGATCCATTAAGGGGGCATTTCTTTCATATGGGAGGGCCGGTCAACAATTGCCAACACCATCGGGTAAGTCTCCGGTACACAATGGACCCCTATCCGGGAGAGACTTTGGAGACGTAAGTCGTTTAGGATTCTGGCTAGATTTAGGTGAGTAATAAGTCAGTTAGGCTAAGCGTATCCCCGTGCAGAGAGGGGTTAAGAATATCACTGCAGCGCCCCGCAACAACTAGCGCTTGTCTTAAAAGGCGACTAAGGGGATAAATCAGATCTAGGCAATATAACACCCAAGTGAGCCTAGCGAAACATATACTACCTTAAAAACCCTCCCACAACTGTGCACGCGAGTCCGTGGGTTGACACGACTGGAAATCACCGGTGTCATAGAAGAAAGATCAAACAATACTAAAACAGGAGCATGTACGTGTCAAACAACAAACCCCATCGGAATATGGTAATATTGCAAAATTGTATCATTATGGTAATACTTGCTAAAACGAAAGGCACTACCCCGACAGGCACTACCACTGCTGTGCATGGTACTGATCCTGGACTGAGCAGAAATGTTCGGGTCAGAGCTATACGGATTCCGGGGCTAGCGAAATAATGAAACAGTTTGGAAGAAATTTGGAAGTTTGGTCGAGAGGTGGAACGTTGGAAGCATGACCGGTCGAAGTTACGAGCTGGAAGAGATGATGAATAGAAGGCGGGTGGATATCTTGTGTGTCCAAGAGACGAAATGGAAAAACACCGGAAATCGGCCGCGTTTCTTAGACGTTGGGACAAAAGATTACAAGATGTTCTACTACGGAACGGAAAAGGCTAAGAACGGAACCGGTATCATCCTTGCGGCAAAGCTACTTGGTAACGTCTTGAGCATTTCGAAGTCCAGCGACCGTTTGATGTCTCTCAAACTAGTAATACAATGAGAGGTGTGGAATATTGTCAGTGTATATGCTCCCCAAAATGGGTGCGATCAGAGATATAAAGATGCATTTTGGGTAGATTTCCACAATCTCCTTAAGAAGATCCCAAAGGAAGAGTTTCTGTTTGTTAGAGGAGATTTGAATGGTTATGTAGGGAAGTCAAACGAAGACTATGAAGACTGCCATGGAGGACTAGGATACAGCACTAGGAACCTTTCTGGTGAAGACATTCTAAGCGTGTGCAAATCACACGGTCTTATCGTGCTAAATACCATGTTCATCAAACAAAGCCGACACTTGATCACTTACAGCAGTGGTGGATATGAAACTCAGATTGACTACCATTTGGTAGCCAGTTTCATGAAGCCTCGGGTAAAAGATCGCAAAGTGATCCTGGGAGAGGCAATCGCTCACCAACACCGTCTCCTGCTAAAAGAAATTTTTATGAAAACACCGGAGAAAAGCAAACAAACAAGGGTCTCTGAGAAAATCAAGTGAAAATATGTGGGATTCCCTACAGCGAACTTGCTTAAAGAAGGCCAAATCACTGCTAGGAGCTTCAAAAGGCCACCATCAACACGCCAAAGAAACATGGTGGTGGATTGATGAAGCTAAGAAGTTGATAAATGAGAAGAAAGCGGTTTTCAAAGCTTGGTCAAAGTGGCCCTCTAATAATAGTGAAGAAAAAACTCGCCTCGAAATGGAATACAGATGCTGCAAGAAAAAAGCGAAGAAGAGTGCGCCCAGCTTTAAGCAGAGAGTACGGAGTATCGGTAGCTGGAGAAAATATCTTTCCCGGTTGCCGATGCACACCAGGCTATCCAAGAGCGGCGAAGACACAATATAAGCAAGAGGGCAACCATATTCAAAATACCCGCCCAAAGAAGGAAGAATACTCAGGAGATTCGTTCGCCAAAGTTCATTAACAATGCTCATGGCCACCTTCTTGTGGATAACGATAAAATTCTGCAGAGGTGGCGGCAGTATTGTGAAGAGCTTTTAAATGAACTGTTTCCCCGGCTATACTTTCCAAGAGCCACCCCTAACTGTAAAGAAATACCCGACATCACAGTCGAAGAAGTTAGTGAGGCGGTCAAATACTCCAAAAAACGAAAACCGGTTGGGCCAGACGAGATGCCCTCTGAGTTCTGGAAAAAAATGGGAGACATCGGGTTCAGATGGCTCAGAATTCTCATGTCCAAATTTGTGAGAGGTGACCCAATGCCGAATCAATGGAGGGAAAGTTACCTTCTCCATGTATACATCGATCAAGCTGATGTCACACACCATGAAGGTCGTTCAGCGGGTATTAAGTGGCCGGCTGCGAAAAATAATACGGCTATCTGATGATCAGTGCGGGTTTGTCTCGGGTAAATCAACCACAGATGCAGTCCAAAGTATAAGGATCATAATGGAAAAACATGGTGATTCCTTAAGGGATTTGCATATTGTATTGGTTGACTTTGACAAGGCATTCGGCAGACAACCACGAGATCTGATATGGGTGGCGCTAAGACATCGAGGGGTCCCTGATACCTATGTACAGATGATCATGGACATGTACGAAGGAACAAAGATAAGAGTAAGATGCCCCGCTGGAGTAACCGAAGAGTTCCCAATCAAAGTCGGGGTGCAAAAGGGAAGCGTGTTAAGTAATTTGCTCTTTATTACAGTCCTTGATTATCTGCTTGAAGGTAAAGTGATGGACCCCAAGATATCTGGGATTTATGATCAATAGCAAAGCAACTTGTGATGACGACATCAATCATCAGGGTGGATGAAGTGGCGAGAAAATTCCGCTATCTTCTGTGACAGAAAAATGCCACCTAAGTTGAAGGGAAGGCTACACCACAGTTGTGTGTCCAGCGCTCTCATACGGTTAACAATGTTGGACGATGTACAAAACGTATGAGAGTAAATTAACGGCAGGCCGCAAGGTCTACAGGCAAAGGGGCCAGAGGGTTAGGAATAAGTTGTTTCTCTTCCCTAAGACCGTCTATACGTGGTGAAGAGCCACACCCTACACGAGGTGCCGCTGTCGTTAACCAAATATGGCGGATCTAAAGAGGAAAACTTGAAAAAAACCCGGAATCCCAGGTGTAAACTACCGTGTCTATGGGATGAATGGCACCACGTTGCGGTGTCTTCTAACGGTGAACTCTGGATACCTTGGGGGCCTCCAGTTTCAATTAATTCCCCTTACCTGTATACAGGGGGTGAGTACAGGCGGACATCTTCTTCGCCCTTACTCGTGGGACCCTATATGTCAAATTCAAAAAATATAACTCAAAAAGCGAGGAGTGTAAACCGGTCGGGCACTCCTAGCTCTATTAAAACCGACCGGACTATAGGAGATACGGAGGAAGCTCTGCTTCGTACTTCGGATGAAGAAAGCGTTGTTTTGCCGATTCTCTAGGTAAAATCTAATTCATGGGATAAAGAAAGGTGGGAAACCGAGGGTGTTAAGCTTCAGATAAATAATTCGGTGAGAGAATATGTCGAAAGCCTCATCGAAGTCGGTGGCAGCTATGTCAACCTCTCTACCATTCTGTACAGAAATGTTACTGTTGCGGTGGTATCACACAATGATCAAGAAAAATCTAAATTCTGTTTCGGTTTGTAGTAGATCCAACTTATAAGAAACCGTGATGCAGGGAGAAGAAGATTGTCTTATAATCGAAGTACATTGAGTCGTAAACAATGATTTTAAATAGCTTGGGGATGCATGAAAGTTTTGCAATACGTTCGTAATTTGAAACTTAGTGTGTACAGCCGCCCTTCAACACTAAATGCTCAAGCAATTCCGTCCATACATAATGTGCATACGCTTCAACAACGTTACCAAAAATGATGGTTCTGTGCGCCTAACTTATGGAGCACTTGCACCATATTACACCAGACATAATCGACCATCTGAGACCGCTGTTCACCATATTGTTGACCGTTTTCTCACAACATTTTCTTTGCAAGATGCAGTGGCACCGAGATGCATAAGAAGAGTGCGTACTGAAGAGAATATTGCATCCATTCAAAAAAGTGTTGAAGAAGATCCAAATTTATCGATTCGACGTCGTTCACAACAGATTGATGTTTGTCCGTCCACTTTATGAACAATTTTACGCAAAGATCTTGGTTTGAAGGCTTATAAGATCCACCTCGTGCAAAAATTGAAGCCGAATGACCATCGTTTGGATCAAAATTTCGGTGAAAAAACTGGCATTGGATCATTATTCGCGTTATTGAGGACATAGGCCACAAATGCTTGAAAAAGTAATCGAAAACTTTGTCTCTCGTATGACATTCATCAGATAGGTAGCAGAAACTCTCTCCCATGATCCACGTGGTATCACGATGGAATTGTTGGTCTAAGTGTGTTGGCGATTCTCAGCTGGCAGCCACTTCAACCTAGCCTAACCTAACCTAACGTATTCTCTCGATTGAACACAAATAAATGGCTATTTAATGAAATTTCTAGTGTTTTGTTCAAAATCAAAGTCAGTACTGGCTCTCATTGTATTTTTATATTTCCAGGCTTCTAATCAGCCGACAGCAAGAACGTCATGAACGCACTTCAGCTGATAGGCAGTATTACCTCATTATCCTCCCTAATAATATTCCGAGTCCAGGACGAATGATGGAACAAATATTTCGTCTATGTTGGAGCCGTTCCATTATAAATGTGAATGTCCTCATCGAAGGTGCTGACGGAGTCATCACAATATACACATACTACCCGTTCACTGAGAAAAGTTGTACAAACAGAACGCCTACAATTTACAACCGCTTTGTGAACGGAAGTTTTGACTTGAACCAACCAACCTTTCCGCGGAAAACAAACAACTACTGGCAGTGTCCTATGAGAGTTGTTTCATGGAATATACCCCCATTTGTTATCCTAAATCAGAAGCATCTTTCCGGACTGGATGCAAATATCGTTTTAACTCTAGCTAAAGTCATGAATTTTTCGTTGGAAATTGTAATATCAACGGAGCGTAGGGGTCAAGTCTATTCAAATGAGAACTCCACAGGCGCTTTTAAAATGGTGAGTCTAGGATTGTGTAAGTTCCACTCATGAAGAATATATATATTTCCATTTTCAGTTGAGGGACGGACTGGGCGATGTCGTGATTGGAGACTGCAGTTGCACCCAGATACGTCATCAATTTTTCGACGCAACTAGTCCATATCACATGTCCAATGTGCATATTATCATCAAACGACCTGAAACGTACAGTCCCTTGGAGATTTTACTTTTTCCCTTCGATTGGTGGACCTGGTTTGGACTTTTGATAATTTTTATTGGAAAACAGATAGGGATGCTAGTAATGAGCAGAGCATTTTCTCCAAGGAGTAAATACTTTTGGTGGCGATTGTGTGTAATATCATGGCTCATCAGTACTATGATTCTGCGAAGTTCGTATGAAGGTTCAATCTTTAACTTTTTCTTCAATAGACCTAGGAAAACTCCACCGCATAACCTCAATGAAACCATTGATCGGGGCTATAAATTCGTGGTAACGCCTGTCTATTATGCGTTTTTAAGCTCAATTCCGGAATTAAGAAATAAGATGATCACGTTTGATGGTACTGAAGTGAAAAACTTACACTTTTTCGATCAGCGCAAGGGAAAGTATGGGCTAATGACTACAAGGGAGTACTTGTCGTTGTACAATGACAAATTCGGAACAGGACATCGGAAAAATTTTATTGTCCACAAACCAGTTGTGGCTAGCTATAAGTGCTTCTATTTGCCAAAGTTATCCTTTATTACGGTTGACCTTAGCAGGCGACTAGAACAAATGGTTGCACACGGCTACATACATAGAGCTCAGCAAATGCATGCGCCCTTAGATACATTTGGCAAGAAGATCGTCAAAGGGCCTACAAATATGTCACTGCAACAGTTAATGGGGGCCTTTCAATTGTTTATCATATTGATTGGTATAAGTGCGTGGGCTTTTGTAATGGAAGTGCTGTCCAAATACAATCGACGGCTGAGGATGGTAGTTGAAGTTTTTCATTGAGTATCAGAAGAAGTATGTGTTAGATTGAAATCGTTTTAAAATTATTCAAGCTAGAAGTGTGCAACTACTTATAGTATATTCAGTTCACACACAACGTAATAAATCGAGATATACTATAGAACGCATTTAGAAAACTTTTCAATAATGTCAAAAGTATGAGTGACGCGCTAGACTGGGACTTGAACAAGGCATCCCTTTACATATAAAAACAAAATTAAGGACACCCAAACGTAATTCCTAAAGATAGAAGAAGCCTCTGCAGCATCCAGTCTGAGGAAAATTCCCTCTGCAAATGGAATAACACCCAGTTATCTCAAGAAAACTGATGAGTCTTGGACGACTTCCACCAAAGATTCACTAAATTTACTGCTTGCTGTTACTTAATTATTTAGATGGCGCTACAGTCCGGGGTGGGCCTGGGCCTCAACCAACAAACCTCTCCAGCCAGCACGGATACGAGCCAGCTGCCTCCAGTTGCGCACGCCATGTTGGTTGACGTCCCCTCCACTTGTTTGCGCCACCTACCGCGAGGTCGTCCTCTACTGCGTCCTCCATCCGGGGTGGATTCAAAAACTTTCTTAGCGGGAACGTTGGGCTCCATACGCTCTAAATGACCCAGCCATCTTAGTCGCTGTATGTGAACTCTTCTGGCTACGTCAATGTCCTTCTACAGGCCATATAGTTCGGCGTTGTACCTTCTCCTCCACTCACCGTCTATGCAGACGGGACCAAAGATCGCTCGAAGAACTTTTCTCTCGAAATAACCAAGGGCATCCTCATCCGGTTTTGACAAAGCCCATGCCTCTGCGCCATACAGCAGGACTGGGATGATTAATGTCTTATAAAGAGTTACCTTAGTAGTTCGAGATAGGGCTTTGCTACTCAATTGCCGTTTTAGCCCATAGAAACAACGATTGGCAAGAGTAATTCTTCGTGTGATCTCCCTACTGATGTCATTTGCGGAGTTCACCATAGAGCCTAGGTAGACAAAATCCTTAACTACCTCAAAATTATGTCTGTCTATTGTGGCGTTCTGTCTAAGACGCCGATGTTGGGTGTCCTTTTTTGTAAACAGCATATATTTTGTTTTGCTTCCATTGACCGATAGACCCATCTTTGCTGCCTCGATCTCAATACTCGTAAATGCCCCATTGACGGCCCGCTGAGTTCTTCCGATTATGTCAATGTCATCGGCATAAGCGAGTAGTTGTACAGACTTGTAAAAGATTGTACCTACGGTGTTGGCTTGTGAGTTTCGTACAATTCTCTCAAATACTATGTTGAAGAGATCGCATGATAGCGCGTCATCTTGTTTAAGACCTTTCCTGACATCGAACGGTTTGGTGATGTTTTTACCGACTTTGATGGAGCAGCGAGAGTTCTCCATCGTCATTCTGCACAAACAGACGAACTTGGCAGGGATGTCAAGACTAGACATGGCTCTGTATAACTCGTCTCTATACACGCTATCATAGGCAACTTTGAAATCGATGAAGAGGTGGTGCGTATCGATTTTAGATTCATGGGACTTTTCCAAGATCTGCCGTAGTGTGAATATTTGGTCAATGGTGGACTTTCCCGGGCTAAAACCACAGTGATAAGGACCTATCAGATGGTCGACGATCGGTTTTAGGCGTTCACATAATACGGCAGACAGGATTTTATATGCGATGTTGAGGAGACTTATACCTCTGTAGTTGGCGCAGTTCAGCGGGTCTCCTTCCTTCAGGATTGGGCAAACGATGCTGAGGTTCCATTCATCGGGCATACTTTCGTCCGACCAGATTTAACCGATGAGCTGGTGGATGCTCCTTACCAACTCATCTCCTCCTGCGGCAAGGCCGTCGGCTCCAGCAGCTTTGTTGAATTTGAGTTTAGATATCGCTATTCTCACTTCATTCTGATCGGATTGACGGGAATCTTGACTCTCGTCATCGCTGTTGAATGGCTCATTTTGCCTGACAGCGGAATATTGGTCATCATCGCCGTTTAACAGTCTGCAGAAGTGGTTCTTCCATATCCTCAGCACCGACTGCGATTCTACTACTTTATTGCCATTTTCGTCCCTGCAGGCTTCTGTTCTGGCTTGAAACCCTTCTTTTTACCCTTTGGTAAAATTCTCCTCGATCGAGCGCTTCTCATGCTCCTTTTTCTTCTTTCTGAGAAGTCGATGTTCCTCTTTTCTCCTGCACACGTAGAGCTCGTAAGTAGCTCTAGCCGTTCTATGCAGCGCCGCTTTGTACGCCTCTTGTTTTGCTGCATGTGCTTGTCGGCATTCCTCATCAAACCAGGGGTTTCGTTGTGGTGGCCGAGAGAAACCCAGTACATCAGAGGCGGCATCTCTGGTGGCTTGTTGGCAACGCTGCCACTGGTCTTCCGCATTTGCTGCTGGCGGCATAGGACTTAGATTGAGATTAGAAGAAACACGATCGGCAAAGGTTCTGGCGGTCTCTTGCGATTGTAGCCGCCCGACGTCAAATTTCCTCACAGCATTTCGTTGATTTCGTTCCGTTCTGAATATCCGCATCCGTACCTTGGCTACAATTAGGTAGTGATCCGAGTCCACGTTGACTCCTCGGAAAGTCCGGACACCCAGAATACTGGAAGAGTGCCTTGCGTCGATCGCAATGTGATCGATTTGGTTGACAGTTTTTCGATCAAAGGAGAGCCATGTTCCTTTGTGAATGTTGAGACGTGGAAACCGCGAACTAGCTACGACAAAAGTTCGTCCCGCCGAAAAGTCGACTAGCCTGAGTCCGTTGTCGGATGTGATGTCGTGTAGGCTGTGCTTTCCGACCACGCTACTAAAGACTTCATCTCTTCCTAGCTTTGCGTTAAAATCACCAAGGATAATTTTAACGTCGTGGCTAGGGCATTGCTCATACGTCTTGTTCAAGAGCTGCTAGAAGTCATCCTTTGTCGCGTCGTCCTTCTCCTCATGAGGGGCGTGAACGCATATTAGGCTAATGTTGGCAAATTTAGCCTTGATACGGATAGTCATGAGATGCTCGTTCACATGCTGGAAACACAAGACTTCTTGCCTAAGTCTGCCTCCAATGACAAATCCGCACCCGAATAGACGCTGTCCTTTCT
Organism: Brachypalpus laphriformis; assembly: GCA_945910035.1. Lineage (NCBI taxonomy): Eukaryota > Metazoa > Arthropoda > Insecta > Diptera > Syrphidae > Brachypalpus > Brachypalpus laphriformis. The sequence continues at coordinate 192,286,187 of OX246754.1, read as the reverse complement.
GTCTGTAGCAATCGCCGTAGTAGATGTCGCAGTTTTTCATACTCCTTTTGCCCGGCCCATCCCATCGCACTTCTTGGATGGCGGTAATGTCTGCTTTGAGACACTCTAGGGCCTCCGTAAGTTGTTCGGCTGCACGTGGGTTGAAGATGGACCTAACATTCCACGAGCAGACACGAAGATCGTTGTCCTTTTTACGTTTGCTTGGGTCGTCAACAGTAAAATCATCCGTATCCGAGGTTGTTGGTTGCTTCGTAACCGAAGGTTTTTTACGTGGTATGGAAGTTAACCCGACGACACAACCCCCAACCTGGAGACCACATCCTTTTTTTCTTTACCCCTAGGACAAGAGGTCGGATACACCGATACCAGTAACCCACTTCGGGGATATGAGCGCTGCCGTTGGCCCATTAAGGGTTCATCCGCCACCATCTCTTTTTCAATACCCTGACGTGGTATTGAAAATCCTTACAGACCTCAACTCCAAATATGTCGAAGTAGCTCCGGTAAGGTATCCGCTGGTCTGTACACGTCACCGTTCATTCCATCGGGAGAATTCATCCGCCGCACGTCCTCCTTCTGAGGAGCTCTTGCTAGACTTCTGAGACGCATATTTCGGCCAATCAGGTCAACAAGAGGTGCCTCGTCCGGTTAAACATATGCGCGCTAAAGTTCACCCAGATGTGCTTACGCAAGGTCTGAGTGTTCAGCTACACATATATCGTCAGACTCAGCATACGCTCATCGTTAGTTCACTATCAGATAGCTATCCAGCGGACACCGCCAGGAGATGATGATGCCATTTTGCTTGCTGTTAGCAATATGTTTTTCAGCAGAACATCTGCACAAATAACCAACTCCTCAAACGTGATTACACAGAGCAAACTCCATTGGGCATTAAATAGCTTCAAACCATATAAATCCGCGGGACCAGACGGCATAGTACCTGCCGAGTTGCAGAAGGTCATAATCTTGAGACAATACTAAAAGGCTGTCTAGATCTGGTATATATCCCAAAGATTTTTTTTTACGCTGGGAGGTGGTAATCTTCAAAAGACAAAACTGAGCCCGTACTTAGTAACAGTGTGGGACTTTTACCCACTAACCCCTTCTCCCTTCTTACCCTTTCTCCCTACAGTACCGCCTTCTTGACATTTCATCGTGGGGGATTTCTGACTTAGTTGTCATTTGTATTCGTGTTAGTCCTATTGGAGTATTTTCTCTCATGTTCCAATATTCTTAATTTGCTCATGATATTTTTGGCAATTTCATTCACTGCATCCCAAGCTTTTTGTCTCTTAAGCATTTCGCCAACTATATTTTCGGGGGTGAGTACCTCGCCTAATTTCTGCCTCAGTGTTTCCCTCTCGTCTAGGAACCGTGGGCATCGAAAAAACGCATGTTCTGCGTTTTCAATGCAGTCAGCACATCCTGGACAGTAGGGGCTGTCGTCATGCTTGTATTTATGCAGGTATGAACGGAAGCATCCATGACCTGTCAGCAACTGAGTAAGATGAAACCCTACTTCACCATGCCGTCTTTCTATCCATGGTTTAACCTGGGGTATGAGCACATGCGTCCACCTACTCTTTTCGGAGGCGTTCCAGCATTCTTGCTACTCTCCTATGCTCTGTATCCTTAAAGACATCTGTTGGATTTTGCCGGTTGTACCAGTTTGCTCTTGTTCTGAGCGTCTCAGTTCATATTGTCATCGCTGCTCTTCTGCCAGGATGTCTATTGGTAGTATTTTTGCTATCACACAGCCTGCATCGCAGGAGGTGGTACGGTATGCGCAGTATACTCTCAATGTACATATTCTGTACACTAAGGCAATCTTACTTCTGTTTGTTTAAGTCGTCATGGCTCTCGCCCACATTGGTGCGGCGTAAAGGATTATAGACGCTTCTACTCTGGCCAAAAGTAATCTCTGACTGTGCCTAGGGCCTCCTTTATTAGGCATGACTCATACGAGGGCAGCGCTGGTATTCGCTGCTTTGTGAGACACACTCTTGAGGTGTTCCTTGAAGGATAGTGTCGTGTCTAGTATGAATCCGAGGTATTTTATGTGGGTCTTCGATGTTATTGTGTGGCTACCCACAGTAATATTTATCGTTTCCTCCTTCTTCCGGCTGCTTATAAGAACCGCTTCCGTTTTATGATCTGCAAGCGTGAGGCCAGCCGAACTCAGTCAGTTCTGTAGAGTCGTAATTGTGGAGTTGCTTATCTGCTCAACCTCTTCCAATAGTTTGCCAGTTACGACAATTGCAATATCGTCCGCAAATCCGATAATTTTAGTTTCCTCGGGTATTGGAAGGCCCAAGATCCCATCGTACATGACGTTCCAGAGTAAAGGACCTAGCACTGACCCCTGTGGTACTCCGCCAGTGATTTTGTATTCTTTGGGTCCCTTGTCGTAGGTAAGGACTCTGCGCTTGAAGTTTATGAAACACGCTAGGACTCGTAAATTTCTGAGTGCATCTAGTATATGGCTCCAGTTTGCAGTGTTGAATGCATTTTTGATATCCACGGTTATCACTAAGCAATATTTCTTGGAACCCCCTTTCCACCTCTTTCCTTCTATCGCTTTTTGTGCAGTTCCAACCACCAAACTGATTGCATCTACTGTTGAGCATGGCTTCTGGAAGCCATATTGATGTTTCAAAAGCCCGCCCACAGTTCCTATCGGTGTTTCCAATCTGTTGCAGATGATTCGTTCCAGAACTTTTCCTGCTGTGTCTACGAGTAGCATGCACAGCGGGAGGGCTACACCATACCACGTATAAATTTTGATAAGAACTTCCTAGTCATCATCCCTCCCAGATCACTCTGGGAGGACAATGCATTTTTAGAAAATGAATCTATTTACTACGCTGATGACTCAAAAACCAAAGACGGGTTTGGTGCAGGTGTTTTCTCTAACAGGCTTAATCTTAAGCTCTCCTTCCGTCTACCAAATCATTGCAGCATGTTCCAGGCGGAAATAATGGCAATTAAAGAAGTCTTATCTTGGCTTAAGGAAAACGGGATATCTGCTACAGATATCTGCATCTTTCAGACAGCCAAGCAGCAATAAAATCCCTGGAATCGACCTCTTTAAATTCCTTAGTAGCTCTAGACTGCCAATCGTCTCTTGCGGAGATGTCTGAGCAGTTCAATATATTGGGTGCCGGGGCATAGGGACATTCTAGGACAAGTGGATCAACATGTCTATCGACAAAACAGATTTGGCCGACGGTGGATCTAAAATATTCTAAGAATTTGATTTCTCTCAAGAGATTGCATATCGGCGCTATATTAGGTGTCATCACTGGACACTGTCTAATAGGCAAGCATGCTACAAGGCTGGGCCTTTTTGCGAACGACTTTTGTAAAAGCTGCATAATGAAGAAGAGGAAGAGACTATTCCTCACCTTCTTCGTTTCTGCCCAGCTCTGTGCCGTAGATGGAAGCGTCACTTAGGAGCCCCCTACTGCAACGACTTAGGCGACCTGGCAGATATCGATATTAAGAGTCTCCTACGCTTCAGAAGAAGCTCAAAATAGTTTTAACGAGTAGGTAGAGAGATTTTCTCCCACGATCCATGTGGTATCACAATGGACCTATTATTGGTCTAAGTGTGTTGGCGATTCTCAGCTGGCAACCACTTCAATCTATAGAATGCCTTTCGATGTCAATGAATAGCAGGTGGAGTAGCCGGTATTAAAAATGCACTACATAATAATGATCCTCCCGCTTAGGATGGTGGTGGGCATTTAGCTGCTGATTGCTTCTACACCTTGCGAAAGACGGTCCGTTAACTGTTGCTGCACTGAGGGATTCCTTAGGTTAGGTTAAGTAGATGGGTGCCTTGTGACAGAAAGTCACTGCTCACTCAGACCAACAGTATGGGTCTATTGTGCCCAATCATTTAATCCTGGAAATGCTGTAAAGAAGATGCGCCTTTAGAACCACCCAGAAAGTGATATGAATCTCAGGAGGTCCGCTAGCTCAACACTACCCAAGTCCTCCAGCTCCGAGAAGAAGTAACTACCAAGAGTCCTCATTCTTCTGACGGGTAGGGCAGGATAGTCACACAACAGGTGACGAACAGATTAAATGTCTTCCTCGTCCCTGCAACTTCTGCAATAGTCATTATGCAGCACACCGAGTGGCTCCGCGTGAACGCCAATGGCATAATGTCCGGTAATTATGCCAGAAATGACCCGTGCGTTATAACGACTAAGTTTTACCAGAGAGGTTGGTCTCTTCTTGCTGTAGGCCGGCCATAGCGCCCTGGCCGTTGCGCATGTTTCCAGATGAACCCAGCGTCTGTTTGCTCGACCGGTGGCTTCATCCTCTATTTTTTTCCGCAAGGAACTGATTGGGGTTGCTACAGAGGGGAGGGCCAGCGACAAGTGTAGCTCCAACCCTTTCCTAGCAAGCTCGTCAGCCCTTTCGTTACCGTCGATATCCATATGCCCTGGTACCCAGCAGAGGGTCACCGCATTGGCTCTAGATATTTCGTTTAAGAGTGATTTACAGCTTCTCACGAGCCTCGACCTAACTACGGCAGAGTCCAGAGGCTTAACGGCTGCCTGGCTGTCTATATAGACAGTGATCGTTTTACCAACGATGTTACTCTCGCGTATAATTTCAGCAGCCTGTATAATGGCTGCGACCTCGGCCTGGAAGACGCTGCAGTCGTCGTTTATTTTAAAGGAGCGATTTATTCCTAGGGCTTCACAATAAACTCCAGCTTCCATGCTAACGTCCATCTTAGAACCATCGGTATAGAAAGCCAACTCCTTTTTCTCATGGTTCTTCGATTCTTCCAGTATATTCTATCGGGAATTCTTGTAGTGAATCTCCTTTCGAATGCTAGCATCGGGTTCATGTGATCAGTTCCCGCCAATCCGCTGGTGATCACCCATCGGGACAGAATGGAGGCATGTCCGTAAAGGCTTGATGACCGCAACCAGCCTTCTCTCAGTCTTACAGCGGTTTTAGCCACCAGACTGCTGCAGTATATGTCAAGCGGAATGAAACTAAGCATGGTTTCCATTGCCGCTGTTGGTGTTGTTCTCATTGATCCCATGACTCCGATGCACGCCGCCCTCTGGATTTTGATGAGGTTTGAAAGCAGGTATTGCTTCTCAAGTGCCGTCCACCATCCTAGTGAACCATATGTGAGAATGGATCTAACAACCGCCGTGTATATCCAGCACACCACAACCGGTTTGAAGCCCCACGTATTTCTGAAAGCCTTTTTGCAGGAGTAGAAAGCTACGCTTGCTTTTTTAACGCGTTCGGCAATATTTTCCTTCCAGTTAAGTTTGGAATCTAGAACTACGCCCAGATACCGAGCTGAACTTGAGATACTTAGTTCAGTGCCACCAATATTTGGGGGTCTGAAGGTAGGGATTGATCTCCTCTTAGCGAAGAGTACTACCTCCGTCTTTGAAGGATTCACTCCCAGCCCTTTGCTGTTGACCCAGTTATCCACTAGCTGTAGCGCGAAATTGAGCCTTTCACTTAGGACTGGAGGAAATTTTCCCGAAACTAGGATAACGACATCGTCCACATAGGCCGTCACGTTGAAGCCGTTTTCCTTAACTATTACCAAGATCTCAGCCACCACAAGGAGCCATATTAACGGGGACAAGACTCAACTTTGGGGTGTTCCTCTGCAGACCCTTCTCCGGATGGTTATATCTTCTTGCGTTGAAGATGTAATCCCTGATTGAAGCATCTGCGCAATCCAGTTGCAGAGGCCGGTGTTGAGATGTGCTCTGTGCAGACTGTTCAGGATCGCGCTAGAGCTTACGTTGTTGAACGCTCCTTCAATGTCCAGGAACGCCCCAAGAGTGAACTCCTTGAAGTGGAGGGATCTTTCTATGCTCGATACGACCCGGTGGAGGGCCGTGTCTACCGATCTGCCGCAGATGTATGCATGTTGTGATTTAGATAGGTAATCATCGCCAATCACACCTCTTATATATACATCTATCAAACGTTCCAAAGTTTTCAGCAAAAAGGACGATAGATTGATAAGTCTCAGGTCTTTCGCGTTTGTATGGCTCGCTTTTCCTGCTTTGGGAATGAAAACAACGCGCACCTCCCGCCATGCTTTAGGAACACAACCTAGCTTAAGGCATCCTGTGAAGATATGCTTGAGCCATGGAATAGCAATATCAACTGACTCTTGCAGCATCACAGGTCGAATGTTATCCATTCCTGGTGCCTTATATGGAGCAAATGATTTAATTGCATAAGCTATCTTGTCATCATCTATTATATAACCCACCTCTTCCGCACTTATTCCCGATGTCGTCTCTGGAATGGTTAGAACATCTCCGGAGATTGATGTACATCCGGGAAAGTGAGTACTCAGTAGCATGTCCAGCGTTTCCTCGTGTGATTCTGCCCAGGTACCATCGCTTTTCCTAATATTGGATTCCTTAGTCTGCCATAAAATGGCGATCTCGTGCCAATACCATATCTGCTCCTCTTCTATTTCGGACGTCCAAGAGAGTACGTCTAAAACGGGAACTTATAGCAAAATGGTCAATTTGATTGAAGGTTGCTTGCCTATCTATCAGTTAACGAACTGAACTTATCATACACAACTTCAGACTGGACTTGCACTTCAACCCATACCACTCACTATCCACTAAAATCTCGCTAACCCCTTTGAATTTGAATTTCCTCTAAACACTTGTAGTCCTTGAAATAGCAGCACACTTAATGGGTGCACAATTCAAGTTCAGTGCAACGGAAATGTCGTAATTTCAATGTCAAGTTGTAATTTTAAGCGGAAGTGCCAGTACATTTCTGGTGATGTAGCTACAAGAGTCAGAGTTTGGTGGTATCCACCACCCATCAACAGTGCTTCAGAAGATCATGCAAGCCGACGAAATACCATGGATACGAGTAGAACTGTGCACATTTGAAGATTTATCTTCCATTCAACATGTTTAATTGAAAACTTAACATCAACAACAATTTTAATTGTTTTTCTCGTCGTGTCACTCACTGCGAAATGCTGTTGTTTTTTTTTTTTGCTTCAGACACTTGAGATTAATAGCGCGGAGATTTCACTTTACAAGAAAGTTTGCAAGAAACTTTGCGAAGTGTTTCTTCCATTCAGTTAATTTGAATGCGAATTCTACGGAATTTTTCTATATGCGTTCTGTTTGCATTTGGTTCTTATATTATACTGCCATTAAATAAATGAATAAACAATTGTAATTGTAAAGATGGATAAATGCCTTTTGTTTAGAACCTAACAAAAGAAAGAGTTAATATATTTTATTTGTTTGGACAATTTCGACCTAAGCAATACCTGTCTACGTTACCCACCCATTCGCTGTCATCAGTTTTTCTGACTTGAAAGACAAAATTGGAACACTTATGGATTTATTTTTGTCGGGATAGGAAACGCTCAACTGTACCACTCAGACGCAACTGGTCTATTGTACTACCAGAGAGCAAACCCTGATTTACCCATTTTATTGGAATTCCCTTGTTTTTCTAAGAGAGCCAAGCAAGCACTACAGTGATGAGGAGCTTATAGTACCAGCACTCACCACATCCGCACCGAGGATCTGCCACCTGATACGAGCAAAGGCCGGACACTTACAGAGATAATGTTCCGCGGTGTCCTCCCTCTCTCCACAAGAATCGCAGATTATAGTGTCACTCAAGCCCAGCAAGTTAAAGTGCCTTGCGAAAGCAAAGTGGCCTGGCAAGACGCCAATAAGTTGTCTGCAGTCGTTTCTGCTGAGAGACAGCAAGAATGCCGCTGATTTCTTACAGATATCCGGCAGCATACGTTTAGTCAACCTACATCCTAGAGAGTCATGCCACACACAATTGTGTTCGTGAGAGACACAATCGTCAATGGAAGCCCTAACCGAGGATGCTGGGAGGCCCAACGCGGGTTCGGGACCTGGGAAAACCTCCTCTGAGCCTTGTCTAGCAATCTCATCGGAGCTCTCGTTCCCCAAGATCGCAGTGTGACCTGGGACCCAGATAAGAGGCAAAGAATTCAGCCTTGAGACCGAGTTCAAAGAGTTTTTGGTTTGAAGAACTATTTTGGAAGTGGTTAAAGGGTTAAGCAAGGCCTTAAGCGCAACCTGACTGTCACATTATTTATTTATCTAAGCTTAATACAAGCATCAACTTAAAGCTAAAACTTAAAAACTAACAAAAATGGGGACTTAACGCTAAGCTTAAAACTATTATTATTTATTATTATTTTTATTTTTTTTTAAACACAAGCTTAAACAATCTAAAACTTAACTTAAAACTAACAGAGGATGGAAAAGCTAGGAAGAGAAGGGAGAGGGTAGAGGTGAGAATTTTGGTGTGGGGGTGGTAAAATCAAGACAGGACTAGGTGGAATTGAGGCGGAGCTGAAGATCGTTTCCAAGGGTGGTTCTGCTGCAGTGGAAGTCAAATGTTTTTCCATATAGTTAGCCAAGCGCAACATTCTGGACAGTGGTGCATTATAACCATAATTGGTGCGATGATAAGAGAGACGGAAGAGGGGAATGGACCTTAGGTTACGGGGATTGGTGTTAAATGAGACTAATTCAAGAAGCGCGGGGCAATCAATTTGACCAGTGATTAGCTAATGGAGGAAGAGTAAGTCGGCAATATCGCGACGAGTTTCGAGAGACTGAAGATTGATGAGCTTTAGGCGTTCAGAGTAGGGAGGTAAGTCGTATCTATCAACCAGCGCTGGGCGGCTTCAATATGTCGGATGTGTACAGCATAGTGTGGCGACCAGGCTTGGCTAGCATATTCGAGGATAGGTCTAACGAAGGTTATATAAAGTGATTTGGTGACGTGTGGGTTCGAAAATTCCCTTCACCAACGTTTCACAAAGCCAAGCGCAGAATTGGCTCTATTTATTATGTGGTCAATATTGGAACGGAAGTTAAGTTCCCTATCGCAGATTACACCTAAATCACGCAAAGAAGAAACTTGTGGGACAAGCTCGTTGCAGAGTAAGTAGCTCCTATGGGTAGATGGAAGTCGTTTACGGGAGTAGGTGATGAATTGGCATTTGCTGACGTTAAGTTTAAGATGATTTTTCTGGCACCAGAGAGAAAATCTGTGTAGGTCATCTTGAAGTGGGCGAGAATCAGTTGGAGAAGATATGTATCTAAATATTTTCATGTCATCGGCATAGACAGAGAGATACGAATCTTTGATGATGCAGTCGACATTGTTGGTGGTCAGGACAAAAATTGAAGGCCCAAGATGACTACCTTAAGGGACACCCGAAGTGGCCTTAATGGAGTTAGAGACAGAAGATCTAAATATAACCTCGTACTGCCGACCTTCCAAGTAGGATTTGATCCAATTGATAAAGCCGTGTTGAAAACCAAGAGCTTTCAACTTAAGAATAATAATTCCATGGGAGATTTTATCAAATGAAGTTTTTTTACTGAAGTCGGTGGCAATTACATCGATTTCGCTGCCATCTTCAAATGTACACAGCGCCTGAGAAATGAATTCAGTTAAGTTGGTGGTTGTTGATCTACCTTTAAGGAACCCGTGTTGGTTGGAAGAGAATAAGGGTTTGCAATGAAAAAACATCGAGCCGTAAACGATGCTCTCGAAATGTTTGGGTATGCATGATAGTTTGGCGATAGGTCGGTAGTTAGATATTTCATTTTTAGGACCTTTCTTGTGAATTGGGATAATAAATGAGTTCTTCCAAATGATAGGGAAAGAACCTTGGGAAATGGACATAAGAAAAAGAGAAGTCAGTGGTTGGGCCAAGTGGGTCACGCATTTTTTTAGAACAATTGGGGGCAACCCATCAGGATCGGAAGAATTGTCATCTTTAAGTTTATTAATCTTCTCTGCAACAAGTAGTGAGATGATACAAACCGAAACTAATTACGTTTTAGCGCAATTGTCTATATAGGAGAAGTAATCGTGGTCGGGCTCAAGGATGCGGTCAGTGAACGACTGGCTGAAAAAGTGAGCGAATAGGTTTGCAACAATTTTAGGGTCGGACGAAGAGGTGTTGGCGAGTTTAAGCGTAGAAGGATAACTATCAGATTTTCGTTTGGCATTTATGAAATGATAGAAACGCTTAGGATCAGTAATGAGACTGGATTGCGTTCGATCAAGATAATCCTGGTAGAGAGCTTCGCGAAGTGTGTATGTGTGTGCTGATAGATGGAGTAGTCATAGCCAGAACGGGATTTTAGGTATGGTCTCCAAAGTTTGTACCTCTTGTTACGAAGTGAGCGCAATTGTTTATTATACCAGGATGATGAAGTACAGTTTTTTTGAAGCCCAAAAGGAACAGCTTGCAAAAGACAATCAAATATTGTAGTATAGAAGGATGCAAGAGCAGCATCCACAGTAACGCGTGCGTAGTTAAAATTAGCATTACTGAGCAGGATGTTAAGTTTGGTGAAATCAGCTTTTCGAAAGTTAAAGCTATATGAGTTCTGAGAATGAATACCAGAATTTAAGTCAATACAGACACAAATGCTACGGCCTTTCCACCTGTTCATCACAACATAGGATTGCGTAAGTTTCCCCTTGGAAAACAGACGCACATTTGCCTAACGAGAAAAGAACTCTAATGTTGTCGACTTCCAGCAGCAGACCCTTGACTGGTTTCGGAACCGTCCGTGAAAATACGACTGCATTCCATTCCTGGTTCAGACTCTGGCCGAAGCCAGTCCTGAACATAAGGAAAGTAGACTCTGAATTTGCACATCAGCTGAAGTTCTGGTATCATTGCGTCGTTACACTGCCAAAAAAACTGTGACTGTTTTCGACTCGACGTGTTTAGACCAATAAAGTTTCTTATCTAAAATCACTGCCAGATATTTGGCTTCATTGGAAATGCGGATAGTGACGCCTTTTAGCACTGGCTGATCCTCGTAAAGAGGACAACCTCAGTTTTAAGAGGATTCACCGAAAGCCCACTCCTAGTGCACCATTCATCGACCATATCCAGCGCCGGCTACCTGCGCGTTAACACAGACTGTCGCCAGGCACGGCCCGACAGAAAGTACAGCGGCATCATCCCCATATAGGCGCCGTGGCGTAAGTGGTTAGTGTGTCGGATCACTACGCATGAGGTTCCAAGTTCGAATCCCAGAAAACACCAAAAAGTTTTTTCACGGTTCCACCTCTCGCGAGCGTCTGACAAACGTCCGAGAGTATTGTTGTCACGAAAAAGCTTCTCAAATCGCCGATCGGATACGGCACTAAACTGTAGGTCCCTTCCATTCGCGTGAAAAATATAACTCACACAACATGAGTGGTTGCGAGAAGCTAGGCCCCGGCACTTTAAAGAGCTGTTGCGCCAAATATTTGTATTCGTATCATCCCCATATGCTTGATTGTAGACGTAAGAACTATTTAGAGTGTTCAACAGAGAGTCGACCACCATGCACCATAACAATGGAGGCAAAACGCCACCTTGTGGACAACGCCTGTTTACCCACTTATGAATTGAACACAGCACAGAGTGGGTTGTTTAGAACAATCTAGCTGATCATAATTCAAAAAATGATACCGCTTGGTTTAAATTTTAACTACTTCTAATTGTGACCTATGAACTCACCGATCTTCGAAAGACAGGACAGGATTGTCGGCAAATTTTGTAGAGCAAGCAAACCGTAAGTAAACGGAGAGATTCCATCGAACGTAAAATCAGTTGATGAAAAAGAGATTATGACACCTCTTTACATGAGGCGTTCAATAAGCAAGTGGCTTCATTTGTTTTCTAAAATTTTACCAACGTGGTCAAGATTTGGATTCGCATTTATGGAAATAAAGACTTGAGAAGTGGGAGGAAATTAAAATCATCAGATTCGCGACTCGACTTCCAAAGGCTACAGTTTTTTAGTAACTAAGAGTAACTACATAAGATACATATTACTGCACTCCACCATCATTGTAGTTTTAGAACTATCTTTATCTGCGATTATATGCGATTAAAAGAAAAATAAATATTTTATTGTTTTCAAAAAGAAAAATTATTGTTAAACGGATTCAATTGTTTCAGTGGTTGCGAGGGAGCAGCTAATCCCTCCCCAGTTTTGCTATAGGAAGAAATATTCATCTTGAATATGTTAAGGAGAAATATAACATTTTGGAGCCAACAGAAGCAGAGTCAAAGAAAAATGCGTGCTGCTTAATTATATTTATGGTGATGCTGAAGCGTTACTGGACTCAGTGTATCAGAAAATTGGAATTATTCAATTCAAATCATGGCGACTAATTGAACGGAGTAGTAACAATAATAGATTGTAGTGCATGCCCATGCATACCCAGTACTAGTTCGAAAAATGCAACATGCTGCACTCTTTCCACCGCCATCATAACAATGATCAGTTCTTCAAATATATACTGAAAGTAAATAAAGAAACGGTTCGCTTTCTCAATCGAAACAAAAACATAATAATAGTACCAGCTAATAAAGGCAACATAACAGTGGCAATGGAGAGATCAGAATACGAAGAGAGAATGGCTGAACTGTTGTCGGACCGTTCTACATACCGAAGAGTGAGAACCAACCCAACAACAACACTTCAAAACAAGAACAATGAGTTGGTCAAATGGTTGCATAGGAACACAATAATTAGCGATCGGGAAAAAATGGCTATGACGACATATACGGCACAACTTCCATCGATATATGGGCTGCCAAAAGTACACAAACCCGATGTACCTCTCAGACCGATCACGTCATCAATAAAAGTTCCATGCTACCAACTGTCGAGGTATGTAGAAAGGATACTACAGTGTGTGTCAAATAATTCGGCATACACCGTAAAAAATTCTTTTGAGTTTGTGGAAAAGGCAAGAAATGTAGAATTTCGCGAGCATGATATTTTGGTTTCTTGTGATGCAATTTCATTGTTTACCAATATTCCCACACAACTGGCAATTAGCATCGTCAAGAATAAATGGGATATAATAAGCCAAAACACAAAGCTCAGCTTGACCAAATTCCTCGAAATTCTTGATTTCTGCCTCAAAGAGAACAACTACCTGCAGTGCAAAGATGAAATGTATAAGCAGGTTCACGGAGTACCGATGGGCAATCCGCTCTCACCAACGATTGCAAACCTAGTATTAGACCACGTTTTGGACGAGTGTTTCAAAACAATAGAAAGGGCAGGTTTCATAGTCAAATACGTTGACGACATATTCGCCGTTATAGACAACCGAAATGTTGACGAAATGCTGCAGAGTCTAAATGACTTCAATCCAAAGATCCAGTTCACAGTCGAGAGGGAAAAAGGGCGATAGCGTTTTTGGACGTCAAAATCCATCGCAAAAACCACCGACTCTCGTATAACTGTTACGATTCAGCATCGGGAAGACTTGTCAACTTTCGGTCCAACCAGGCAAGACACATAGTCATAAGTACTGTTTCGAACCTAGTGAGAAAGGTTTTTGTGTTGAGTGACCAAAAATTTCAATCCGCTAATGTCCAGAGAGTTACACGGATTCTCATGGATAATGGGTATCCTGGGAAGGTCATAAGGAGTCTACTAGATCGCCAATAAACTAGAGCTCCTAGTGATGACGAAACCGAAAGAAGAAACGGGGTCTACAAGAGCATGGTCTACATTCCCAAGCTTGCTTACTTACTTAGGTGGCGCTACAGTTCGGGGTGAACCTGGGCCTCAACCAACAAGCCTCTCCATTTAGCTCGGTCTTTAGCTAATTGCCTCCAGTTGCGCACTCCAAGTTGGTCGAGGTCCCCTTGAACTTGTGCGCGCCACCTACGGCGATAATTCCCTCTACTGCGTCGTCCCTCGGGGTTAGATTCGAAGACTCTGCGGGCCGGAGCGTTGGTGTCCATTCGCTCTACATGTCCTAGCCATCTCAGACGTCCAATACGCAGTTTTTTGACTAGGTCGATGTCGCTCGTATAGTTCGTGATTGAATCTTCTCCTCCAAAACCCGTCAACGCAAACGGGACCGAAAATCTTACGAAGAATTTTTCTCTCGAAGCGACCAAGGATATCTTCATCCTCTTTTAATAAAGTCCATGTTTCAGCGCCGTAAAGCAGGACTGGGATGATCAAGGTCTTATATAGAGTCTCCTTAGTTGCTCGAGATAGGGCTTTACTGTTGAATTGCCTTATAAGCCCAAAAAAACAGCGATTGGCAAGAGTTATTCTTCGATTGATTTCTGCGCTGATTTTGTTTGCTGAATTTATAGCAGAGCCAAGGTAGACAAAGTCCCTTACTACCTCGAAGTTATAGCTGCCCACGGTGACGTTTTGTCCAATTCGTCGATGTTGGTTATCCCTTCTAGTTGACAGCATATACTTGGTTTTGCCCTCGTTTATCGCCAAACCCATTTTGGCCGCTTCCGCCTCAATGCTTGCAAAAGCACCGGTGACAGCCCGCTGAGATCTTCCGATAATGTCTATATCGTCGGCGTATGCAAGCAGTTGTACAGACTTGTAATAGATTGTGCCTCCGGTGTTGGCTTGTGAGTTCCGCACAATCCGTTCAAGTACAATATTGAAGAAGTCACATGACAGCGCGTCACCTTGTCTAAAGCCTTTTTTGACAACAAAGGTCTCGGTGAGGTCATTACCGACCTTGATGGAGCAGCGAGCGTTCTCCATCGTCAGCCTGCACAGGCGGACAAGTTTGGCAGGGATGTCAAAACTAGACATGGCTCTATAAAGCTCTTCTCTATAGATGCTGTCATAGGCGGCCTTGAAATCGATAAAGAGGTGGTGAGTATCGATTTGGAATTCTTGGGTTTTCTCCAGGATCTGCCGAAGTGTGAAGATTTGATCGATGGTGGACTTTCCTGGCCTGAAACCGCACTGATAGGGTCCAATCAGGCTGTTGATAAAAGGTTTCAGGCGTTCACACAATATCGCAGAAAAGATCTTGTACGCGATGTTGAGGAGACTGATGCCTCTATAATTGGCGCAGTTGAGGGGGTCTCTTTTCTTGTGGATCGGGCAAACGATGCTGAGATTCCATTCATCAGGCATACACTCCTCTGACCAAATATTAGAAATGAGTTGGTGTATGCACTCTACCAATTCATCCCCAGCTGCCTTGAAAAGTTCGGCCGGTAAACCGTCAGGTCCAGCAGCCTTGTTCGATTTTAGCTTGGATATTGCTATCCTCACTTCGTTTTGGTCAGGTGGACGGAAATTTTGACTATCATCGTCCATGTTGAATGGTTCATTCTGCCTGACAGCGGGATGTTGGTCTTCGTCGCCGTTATACAGTCTGCAGAAGTAGTTTTTCCATATTCTCAGCACCGACTGTGATTCTACTACGAGGTTTCCATTCTCATCTCTACAGGTTTCTGTACGGGTATTACTTCTCTGACACGTTCTTTTTACCTTTTGGTAAAACTTCCGTACATTGTTCCTGGAGTATAGACTCTCGATATTCTCAAACGCGCGCTTCTCATGCTCTTTCTTCTTCTTTTGGAGAAGCCGATGTTCTTCCCGTCTCTTTTGCTCATAGAGCTCACGAGCAGCTCTCGTCTTCCTTTGCAGCGCCGCTTTGTATGCCTCTTGTTTTGCTGCATGCACTCGCCGGCATTCTTCGTCAAACCAGGGGTTTCGCGGTGGTGGTCGAGCGAAACCCAGCACATCAGTCGCGGCGTTTCTGATGGCATGTTGGCAGCGTTGCCACTGGTCTTCGGTACTTGATGCTGGCGGCAAAGGGGTGATTGAGAGATTTCGGGATACGCGTTCAGCGAAGAGTCTGGCGGCCTCTTGCGATTGTAGCTTTTCGACGTTAAATTTTCTCACAGTGATTCTTCTTTGTTGCTCAGATTGGGATATCCGCATTCGTACCTTGGCTACAACAAGGTAATGATCCGAGTCTATGTTGGCCGCTCAGAAGGTCCGGACATCCAGAATACTGGAGGCATGCCTTGCGTCGATCGCAATATGATCAATTTGGTTGATCGTGACATGATCATTGGACCGCCATGTCTGCTTATGAATGTCGAGATGAGGAAACCATGTGCTTGCTATGGTGACATTTCGCTCCACAGCGAAATCAATTAGCCTTAGTCCGTTATCAGACGTGGTGTCGTGTAGGTTATGCTTACCGACTGCTCTACCGAAGACGTCCTCCTTTCCTATTTTGGCGTTAAAATCGCCCAATACGATCTTAACGTCGTATTTAGGACATTGCTCGTATGTTTTGTCGAGGAGCTCGTAGAAACACTCTTTGGAGGCAGGGTCCTTTTCTTCTGTGGGGGCATGAACACATATTAGGCTTATGTTAGCGAATTTAGCCTTGATCCGGATAGTCATAATACGCTCGCTCACGTGTCGGAAGCTTAAGACTTCTTGCCTAAGTCTGCCGCGTATGACAAATCCGCATCCGAATAAGCGTTGCCTGTTGCCTCTGTAGCAATCACCGTAGTAGATGTCACAGTTTTTCATCTTCTTTTTGCCTGGCCCATCCCATCGCACTTCCTGGATGGCGGTAATATCTGCTTTATAGCAGTCTAGGGCCTCTGCTAGTTGTTCGGCTGCACGCGGTCTGTAAAGGAACAGAACATTCCACGTACAGATCCGAAGGTCGTTGTCCTTATTTCGTTTGCTGGGGTCATCATCAGTTGAGTCATCCTTATCCGAGGCTTTTGGTTGTTTCGTAACCATCGAGTTTTTACGTGGTAGGGAAGTTACCCCGACGGCACAACCCCCAACCTGGAGGGCCAGTTCCTTAATTATTCCCCTAGGACGAGGGGCCGGGTACACCGGTGCCAGTAGTCCACTACGGAAGTATGAGCGCTGCCGTTGGCCCATTAAGGGCTCCTCCGCCACCATCTCTATTCCAATGTCCTGACCAACATTGGAAATTCCTTACCGACCTGTGATCCGAATACGTCGAAGCAGCTCGCGCAAGGTATTCACTAAGTTCAACCTAACTGGAACTATAGACGCCACCGTTGACTCCGTCTAGGGAATTCGTCCGCTGCCGCCTGGAACAGGAAGAAGTGCTCTAGTGAGAAAAGCACTCTTCCCCCCCTCTCTCATCTGCTGCCACCAAGAATCCGCCAAACGGGGTTGGTTACCCATTTCTTGGATTAAGGTACTAGGCACCCGGCTGTCACCGCGTGGAGGTTGAGAGTAGGAGTTGGTAGGCCTCAGCTGAGTGAAAACGCTTGTGTTTTCATATGATCGCATGCACTACCGTTTGACAACCAAGCCAAGCTTGCTGAAAGCTTTAAGCAAACAGTCGTCGATAACACCAAGGATGTCAATCTGGCGTATACGTCCAACAGAATGCTTGCACCCCTTTTCAGTAAACTCACGGCGAAAACAGAAAAGGGTAGATGCACAGATGTCATCTACAAAATAGGTTGCCTTTGGAATGACGATGAAAACTGTGACCTATGCTACGTTGGCACAACGAAACAGCTCTTAAAACAGCAGACGTCCAATCACAAGTCGGATATAAGAAGCAAAAGTGCCAATAAGACGGCCCTTGCAAGCCACATCATCGAGAATAGCCACACACCAGACTTCGACAGCGTAGAGGTCCTGCAGACGGAAAAACATACATCGAAGCGCTACACTCTCGAAACGTTACATATTTTGAGCAACAGGAACAGCATGAACCGGAAGCAGCACACACAGAACATCTCCTCGATATATTGCTCTCTCGTTTCTGCAAAGTTATAAATTTTAAATGTACTAGCCGTTATTTAGTGACTAAACTTCATCATAATTTGTGTTCCTTTTCTTGTTTTTTGCCATAAATTGTTTAATTGATTTCTCTTGTTTCCTGCTTTCTTACGCAACTGTTTTCAATTGTCCATTTTATTACTCGTTAATGGAAGTTCGTTTTGTTATAAAAAAAATAATGTAAACCATTTTGTTAAATTTCTCTCCATATGTATTAACTTTCTCATGAATAAGGATCTCCTCAAAAAGGCAGCAATCCCTGCCGAAACGTTGGGAAAACATAATGAAATGAATCTGTTTCATTAAACGACATATGTGACCAAAGAAGCCGACAAACAAGGAATCTACCTCTTGTACATTTCTATAATACATGTATCACGAATTGGTCAAATAAATCATACACAAAAATCGTGGTCGCCCTAAGAAAGATTTTACCCTTGGTGGTCCTCTGGCTAGAAAACGAAAACTTAAAAATTTTGTGGAAGAGCGCCCTTTGAATGAACTCTGCATTGCTACGGAGCAAAATTTAAATGTACTCTTCGTTTGTACCTTAATCACTGTAGAATAGCCCAGGATATCCTGCCACAAACGGCCAAGGACGAAAGAGTCGACGTTGTTATGATCAGCGAGCCCTATAAATGTCCCGAACAGAACAATAACTGGATCTGTGATAAAGCAAAACAGGTGGCAATATGGATATGTGGACCCCATGCCTTCCAAGAAACAGACGACCAAACAGAAGGCTGCTATGCAAGACCTAGCTTGGCGACCAGCGAATATCAACTAATGCTGGACCATCTAACCGCGGATGCGCAAAATGTCTACAAGCCCGGCGCAAAGTCCAACGATCAAGAAGGAGGGCGGATTTCCAACAATGCCTGGACACCCTTAGACTGGCGAGACGTAACTTAAATAGAGCTATCGAGGAAAGCAAAACTGCATGTTTTAAACGTCTCTGTCAAGAATTCGACATTAATCCATGGGGCTCGGCATACAGAATGGTGATGACGAAATTGAAGGGCTATAGGACTCCTCAAATAACATGTCCGATAATGCTGAGATCCATAGTAGAGCACCTCTTCCCTCAAAGGCCTGCTACTATGTGCAATATTATACGAGAAGTCAATCCAGAAGATATTCCTTTAATTACTCACGAGGAACTGCAAAGGGCATGCAGCAAGATAGGTGACAACAAGGCGCCGGGACCCGACGGCATCCCGAATAAGGCAGTAAAGGCAGTTGTAAAAAAAAGACCGGACCTCTTCATATCAACAATGCAGAAGTGCCTTGAAGAAGGAACCTTTCCCGAAAAATGGAAGACGCAGCATTTGGTCCTACTGGCAAAAGGAAAGAAGCCTCCAGGAGAACCATCATCTTATCATCCAATATGGCTATTGCACACCATGGGAAAGACCCTCGAGAAGATAATCTATAATAGATAACTCGCAGTAGCAGAAGAGAAAGAAGCCCTCTCAGATCACCAATTTGGCTTCAGAAGAGCACGATCTACTGTTGATGCCATAAAGATGACTCTATGGCACAAAGGAGTATTGTGCAGTAGTAACGCTGGACGTTAAAAACGCATTTAACTCTGCGGACTGGTCGTTTATTAGAAGGTCACTTGGCAGGATGGATACGCCATATTACCTGCTACGTATAGTGATAAACTACTTCAACAACAGGAAGCTGAGGTACGATACCGATGAAGGGGTAAAATACTACAACCTAACTACGGGAGTTCCACAGGGATCGGTTTTAGGGCCACTATTGTGGAACATCATGTACGACGGAGTCCTACAATTAATGCTACCTGGGGTAGTAACGATAATTGGATTCACCGACAACATTGCAGTTGTGACAGTAGCTAAACAGATCTATGCAGTGGAATCAGCTACAAATGAAGCAATTGCCCAGATAAAAGATTGGCTAATATCCGCCGGACTAGAACTAGCTGACCATAAAACAGAAGCTGTTCTTATAACCAGCTGGAAAACCGTCGAATTTGCCAACTTTCAGGCTGGTAACCAAACCATCAGGTCGAAAGAGGCGGTTAAATACCTTGGAGTAATGCTGGACAACAAGCTACGGTTTAAAACGCATGTTGATTTTGTTACCAAAAAAGCATCGCAAATGCAGGGAGCTCTCTCGCGTATCATGCCTAACATCGGTGGACCTGGATACGCTAGAAGGATTCTACCCTCTAGAGTTATCACCTCAGTTCTGTTATATGCCGCCCCAGTCTGGGCGGAGGCACTGAGGACGAAGGAGACCAAAAGGAGACTATCGTCATCATACACTCTGTGCGCTACGGACAATCAGCGGCTCTCGAACCATCTCTGACGAAGCTGCATAGCTGGAATGGTCCCCATCGATATTCTCGCAGATGAAATGCTGAGGATATATAACAGAAGAGCATTGAGTCACCACGACGCCACTGGTATCAAGGTGATAAAAATTGAAGAAAGGGCAGCGTCAGCAGCTATGTGGCAAGCTCGTTGAGCTAATACAACAAAAGGCAGATGGACATACAAACTTATACCGACAATCCAAGACTGGATAAGTCGAAAGCATGGAGACTGCAACTACCATCTAACGCAGTTCCTGTCTGGCCACGGTGGCTACCGCAAATATCTACACCTATTTGGACACGACAACTCACCATCCTGCCCGGAATGCCCAGGTGAAGATGAAGATACGGAGCACGCTGTGTTTTACTGCACACGTTTCACGGCATGGAGAATTACTCTGCCAAGTCCGTCATTACTCTTCGACCATATGTTACGGTCGGAAGAGAATTAGATGGCAATATGTTCCCTCGTAACAATTCTACAAAAAGAGCTGCGGAAAATAGAAAAGCTAAGAAGAGCCACCCAGCATTGGGGTGGCAATGGTGTAGTGGTAACATCGTCAATTGCCACGCTAATGGTTCATGGTTCAAATCCTGATGTCAGCAAGCATTTATTTATTTCTCATGAAATATATAAAGTCAGTCCGATCATTTGCAAAAGCTTCTGTGAACACTACTGCGAAGGCATAACACTGGCAGTAGCTTGGTCATGTGGCTGGAAAAATTATTCGCTCTGTTGATGATGATTTGCCCTTGACATCGATTATCGGGAAAAAAGTACTGTGAATCAGAATCAATGACAATAATAACAAAAAAAATTTCCCCAGTTATCTGGACGCCACCCCCGGAGAATAGCTGAAGCATAAACAACTGAGCTTCAAAAACCACTACACCAAAATCTTTCTCTCTCTCTCTCTATCCTTCCTTTCCAAACGCCCGCACTGTGTGTAAGCATGTTAAAGGTATTCATAACCCTTTGAGTGCGCGCAAATTATAAAAAAAAAAAAAAAAAAAGAAAAAAAAAAAAAAAAAAAAAAACAAGAAGCATAGCATAAATTGCTAACCAGCCCCGCGAAGTAATACCTAACGACAGTCCCGCGGGGAGAGTGGTTGAAGTGTGTAGGGTGTGTGTTTAGTACGTAGGCATATTCCTGGCATCGATTACTCAGGTTTGCGAATCGTGCATGCAGTAGTAGCACTCGGTCTATTAGTATCTGGCGCAATCCAAAAAAAAAAAGAAGCTATGTGGAGTTAATAAATGTCACCACAAATGTATATTGTGGCAGAATTCACGATCATATTCAACAAGATTCTGTCGCCCTCTACCATTCAAATTCATTAAAGAAACAGAAAACGAAATAGTAAATGAACAGTAAATGACTGGAAAAACTATAGAGATTGAATCGGAGTTCTAACTAACAATGGTGGTTGTTAGCATCGAATTTCTACAAACCCAAACAACAAACATGCAAGCAAAATTGCGTTGAATGGGGGTTGTCTTCCCTGCATGCATTTATACCGTTTATGGAAAACTTGCTCCATATAGCCTACATATTGGACTTCAAAAAATCTCAGGCATGGACTCCAGAAGAGTAAAGAACAAAAAATAAAAAATAATTATAATTGACAGATTTAGATGTGAGACTGGACTTCTACTTGATACCCCCAAGCAAGGTGGAGGAAACACAAGTAATGAAAATAGTGTGAGAAGATTTTTCGGAGACCCTCAGATTTCTTCAACCATTACTGGAATCGACGAAAATGTATTTAATTGACAAATTTAGTGTAATATTGCAAGCATTCGCCTCTGGAATAGATATAAACGTACCCGCTTTTGAAGTTGAACTGCAGAACTATTTGTGGGTCTGTATAATTGGTATCCAATGCCGGTGACCGTTCACAAACTCCTTATACACGATAATTAAACTTTTTTTTTATTCCAATTGGGCATCTGTTTGGAGATGTTCAAGGAATTAGGCATAAAGAAATCTTCAAGAACCAATACAAATGTGGATATTGTGCACAATTTATTGGCTAGTTCAGATCCGCTAATTTCCACTTATCGAAATTTGCCTCAATCGAAGAGTTAGGGTGAATTCAAAAACGTCAAAAAACTGTGCAGTGTTGCGGCAACAGAACAGGGTTGCTGTTGCTGTTGCCTTGCTATACTCTGTCCAACATAAATTGGCAGTACAGGGAAGATAGGGATGTTTGTCTCTCATTCGCACTCTTTTGTTTTCCGTAAGGTGCTATTCTAACAAAAGCTCTTACAGGGTTTCCGTAGTAGGCATTTCAAATTAGCAAAAGTCTGAAAGAATATTATGTAGGGTTACCATACTTTTTTTTAGATTGACATTTTTATTTAATTTGTTTTATTTATAAAAAATAAAACAAATTTATCTTTATCCACACCACCAGGAAGTAAGATAAAAGGCGCACAAAACTCAAAAAAAACACATTTTAGAAATACAATTTACATAAAAACACTTAACTTCGCATTAGTATCACTATCCAAATTTATAAAAATACAGTTAACATAAAAAAAACTGACCACGCTCTATGAAAACCTATGCAAATAAACTTTTTCCTTAAAGAAACAGCTTACAATTTTGTAACTGCATTTTAACGTATTTTCCACACATTAAAAGAAATGCAAAACATCAAAACAAGATCTCCACGATAACACTTATCATTAAGAACTTTTTTCAAAGCTCTAAAACCAAAAGCTCCTCAACAGAAACCCAAGGAAAAAAAACTGAACGAGCTACCAAACGGACACTGGTAACTCTGAATGCACATCAATTTAATGGGGGTTGAATAGCAGCAGCCACAGGCCACAGCCAATCAGTGCACACTCAGATGCGCGCTGGATAAGATGTTTTAAATTTATGTCTGATGGAATTGGAAATTCACTAGCGGGTAAACACTTTTTATGGGAGGTTTCTTTCAATTTAGTATGGTGCAAAAATATGGCACGCTACTGATTTTGAAAAAGCTTCCCCATAAGACGTGTACTGCCAATTTATGTTGGACAGAGTATAGTGCACTGTTGCTGTTGCCCTGCGCAATTTATTTTGACATTTATGAACGATTGTGTTGTAATGGTATGTACAATAGGAGAAATTGAAGAATGTAGTAAAAATATTTACATACATTATATAAATAGAACATTAACATTGTTAAACGTTTACCTTTCATCTATTTCTAACTTGGAAAAAACAAACAAGAGCTCAAAACAAAGGAAAGCAACAGCAAAACAATTGTTGCGCAGGTTGCTCTTCTTTGACGTTTGGTTGCGCAGATGTTGCAAAACAAAACTCTTGATTTGCGCAACACTGCCAAAATGTTGCTTTTTTGAACTTGTTTCTTTAATGTTGCTGCAACATTGCCGCAACACTGCATTTTTGAATTGGGCCTTATTTAGAATACAGAGTGGGCCAACTACAAGTTTCTTTTTAAAAATGCAATAAAATGAACAAAATTAAATTTTTTCCATGTATTATGGCTTTATTAGTAAGAGCAAACATTCCCATTAATTATGGAACACAACGTCGTTCAAGTGGTTGCCTCGGCTGGCCTCGCAGTAGCGCATTCTATCACTCCAATTTTCCAAGACCTTGTTGATGGTTTCGGGCTGTAGCTCACGGATTGCTTGGATGATATTGGATATTGATTATTGGTTCCGCACAAAAAACAGTCCAAAGGGGTCAAATCGCAGCTCCGAGGTGGCTAATTGACGTCTCCAAGACCGCTGATAACACGATTTGGGAATTTGGTGCGCAAAAGACAGATTGTGGCATGGGCTGTGTGGCATGGCACGCCATCCTGCATGAACCAGAGGTCGTCCAAATCCATGTCTTCAATTTCAGTAAAAAAAAAAGTCGTTAACATGGATCTGTAATGCCCACCGTTGACCGAAACGTTGTTCCTAGCCTCATTTTCGAAGAAAAATGGTCCAATGATGCCACCACTCCACAATCCGCACCAAACTGTGACTCTCTGTGGATGCATTGGCTTCTCGACAATAACGTGCGGGTTTTCCGAGCCCCAGATGCGGCAATTTTGTTTGTTAACGTAGCCGCCGAGATGAAAATGTGCCTCGTCAGAAAAGATGATTTTTCGCCCAAAATCGTTGTCCAATTCAAGCTGCTCTAAGGCCCAAACTGCGAAGCGATAACGAAGCGGATGGTCGTGCGCTTTCAATTGCTAAATCAATTGGACCTTGTAAGCGAATAATCCCAGATCTTTGTGCAGAATTCTCCTCAGGCTAGTGCGTGAAATGTTATTCAGTTGAGATCGATGACGAGTTCATGTTCGTGAATTTCGTCTCACACTCTCGGCTACAGCAGCCACATTCTCGTCTGTGCGCACAGTACGACGACGGTGACCATGAGTGGTGTCCACTAGCATACCAGTCTCACGAACTTTTTGCACAAACCTGCGTACAGCAGGCAGGTTGGGTGCTTCATTTCGGCTTCTTTTTAAAATCGTACTGTTTGGGCTACACAGCACTCACTTTGGAAATAAGTTCTCAATATTTCCCAATGTTGTTCAAGCGTAAGGCGACTCATTTTGCTCTGCGGAGGTATGATACTGACTTTTTGTCAAGATTTCGAATGGGAAACAGCTGTCAGTGCCAAAATACCCTATGATTTAAAAAGAAATCACTAGATGGCCCACCTGTTATAAAGAAGATGTTTTGGTACTTTTAATTACCCCTGATAATGCAGGTGAAATTGAAAGCGATTATGAGGGTAAATTCGATGACAGTTCAGAATCAGCATAGCTCCATTTTTTTTTTTACTTT
Organism: Brachypalpus laphriformis; assembly: GCA_945910035.1. Classification (NCBI taxonomy): domain Eukaryota; kingdom Metazoa; phylum Arthropoda; class Insecta; order Diptera; family Syrphidae; genus Brachypalpus; species Brachypalpus laphriformis. The sequence goes on along the minus strand of OX246754.1, from coordinate 192,261,370 downwards.
GAGCTCAATTTATTTTTGTTTGAAAAATTTGTTGTGTTGAAATTGCCCAACAGAAAAACATGCTTTTGTTGACATAAAAAATTATCATCAATCTTTAATTAATTTTGATCGGCTAGATTGCATCAACTTCCCACTGTGCGTCGTCGGGGTGAAAATGAAAACGGCAAAAACTAAAATTATCAGCCTTGGAACAAACTCATCGGCTCAAATATGCGTTGCTGGACAACCGGCAGAGCGAGTAGAGGATTTCCAGTATCTTGGGAGTATTGTTTCGACCGATGGTAGAACCGAACTGGATATAGCAACAGGATCGCCAAAACAAAGTCCGCGTTTGGGATGTTGTCTTAAATATGAGGAAGCAGTGCAATCAATTTGAACACCAAGCTAAGAATGTTCCGCTCAAAGGTTGAATCCGTGCTGTTATATGGATGCAGCACGTGAAGAGTGACCCCTACTATCACCAGAAAGCTGCAAACATTCGTTAATAGATGCCTGCGCAATATATTAACGATTTTCTGACCCAATCGTATCCCTAACGAACACCTTTACGATAGAACGGATCAGGAACCAATGGGCACAGTCATTTAATGATGGAAGTGGCAGTGGATTGGTCACACGCTCCGAAAGGGCGACTGTTCCATAGCGAACCATGCTATACAATGGAACCCTTTAACTCAGGATGGCAGGAAACCTGGCGGGCCGAGGAGAATATAGCGCAGAAGAGTCGAGAAGAAGGCTCGCCAGTTGGGAGAAAGTTGAAACACATTGCCAGAAATCGTACACGATGGCGCGTAGGCGTATTAGAGGCCCTAGAACCTATAATGGGATACAGGACATAAGTAAGTAAAGTTAAGTCAATGGTATCTTCCGACACATTTTCTGGAAACCCTAAAGTACCGCAGGTTTCAATACTTTCATAAACGCTTTGCCTTCTCCATATTACTAAGCTGCTAGGGTCGTTGCCGTTGATAGTACCCGTATAGCATCTTGTTCGAACAATAACGCCGTGAACGGAAATACTTCATCTCCAGAAATGCGACCAAATCCAGTCATTAAATAAAGATTTGCAGACAATTTTGCGGTAGACAAACATTAACTTGGTCGAATTTATTGCAAAGAAAACCGAATTCACCATCTTTTCTAAGATAAAATCAGTCTACCGTAAAACAGCATCAAATGGACGAACAAAAAATTCATCTTAAGTATGCCATGCATCTTCTTTATATCAAGATCAACTCTGGCCTAATGTGACACAAACACAAATTCAACATCGCAAAATCAGCATCCATGAAACTGAGCTATTTATTTAGAGCAAATAGATACATACATCACATCGACACACCTTTTGAGCATTCTTGTGTTGTCGTGGAATCTTCGAACTGTAGCAATGTGTAGTTGGAGATTAGCTACGGGTCTTATAAGATGGTGATCTCGTACTATCCCCACATCTGACCCTCGCCTGTTTCGGACGTTCAGGAGACTACTCCTGAAGCGGTGTTTGATGGCAGAGTGGTCAATTTTATTGGAGGTCTCTTGTCTGTCATTGGAACCCCAGCTGACTCTGTGGCAGGTCTTGTGCTCAAATATAATGCCACCTATCACAAGGCAGTTGGCATTGCAGAAATCCACAAACCATTCACCGTTGTCATTGCGGTTGCCTAGTCCATGCTACCCGATTACATGTTTGAGCCCTTCGTTGTCGTTGCCTACCTTGGCATTCAAATCTCCCATCACTATGACAATGTCTGCATTTCGTGTTGTGCTGAAGACGGTGCTTAACAGATTAAATGGAAGCTCTTTTTCTCGTCCTCAGATAAGCCATCCGTTGGGGTATAACACTACACTCGTATAATGGTGACGCGTCCTACTCTGGTCCGGAATCTGTCCATCATAATCCTATCACATTGAGGCTGCCAAAAACTTAGGCTCTTGCGTACTATTGTTGTTAGCAGCAATCCGACTTCATATTCCCGTGGACTTCTGGATGTTCTTCTGGAATATAATAGTACAGTGTTACGCGTTGGGGACTGGTACTCCCCGGCTTCTAGGCATCTTATTTTACTTACCCCCAAAATGTCGCATCCATTTTTTTTTACAGCTGTAGGAGTCTGGCAATGTGAGGTCCTTCGCTTTCCGAATCGAAGAGCGTCTACACATTCCAAAGTCCTATCTTTGTCAAAAGTCTGAACATGTGCCTTATCCGAGGCATAGTGTCGATATCGCAAGTTGCTGACCCACGTTACCTTGTCTAGATTCAATGCCCTAGACAACCCGCACTTAAAATTGGCTGCACTTACAAGGTTTTATAGATATAGTTGACCGGGGACCACCACTACGAGGTAAAGCAAACACTTCGTCACAAACTTGATTGTTGCGCTACTGGCCCAAGCCATGTTTTGAGCAGTCAGTAGTTTCCCGATCAATCGCATTGCAGATTCTCAAATGGTTGTCTTGTCCAGAATCACACAAGACCCAAGATAAAGTCAAATTAAAGCACTTGACTAAATAATCATTAAGTTTGTGTAGTTGGAGCTTACCCGCGAGATTGCAGTTCACTAGACAAACTATTAGCAGGGTAAACAAAATTTTCTTTGAATAGCGCTCAACTGTATCCTTACTGTGGAGTAAATAACAATTTTATACTTATTACGCATGTCTGCGTTCAATGATTTGCCCTTAAACATGTTGATACTGAGGTTACATCTCATTTTCATTTCATGTGCATAGATTATCGACACGTCTTTTAACTCATCATCAAACAAGCCTCGTCGTATCGCATTTTCCAGGAATCATTTCGCTGTCACATCAAGCCAACGACGCTGTGAAGGATACCATCAAAGCTATCATTAACAGCTCTCCGAATAGGATCCCTTCATTCATGACGAATTTTCTGATTTAATTTCAATTATCTAGAATTCCCAGGAACCCAATACATCATACTGTCGGATGGAAAATATTCTCTGCTCTCCATACTTCCCTAGCAGATTTTAATTAATTTAATTACCATTGTTACCAAGTAATTAGCCCTCAAAGCGGATGCTATTTAAAGCTTTGTGTGTAGCCATAATTAACGTAATTGCACATCCACAGGGTATTTGAAACTCGATGACACCTTTCTGGCTTTCATCTTTATTTACTTTATTTTTTCTTTGCGGGCTGATGTCTGACCTTGTACATTTGAATTTGAAATTTGAGAAACATTGCCTTGAATATGAATGAAAAAGTCCTGCCACTGATGGAAAATTGTGTGGACGTGCAATGCCTAGAAGCGATGAAGGTCTGCCACATTTGTGAGGTGGGTCGAAGTGGAACGTTTGTGGAATAGATCAAACAGGGCCGAGAAAAGGAACATTAAAGCGATTAAAAGTTGACTTGTGATGAATTAGATATATTTCTTTTGATTCAAACTAACAAAGTGACCATTCATTCTTAGTAGTGTCAAGTAAATTACAATTTACTTGCTTTCTTACGTATAAATCATGTCATGCCTTGAGGGACATAGGAGGTGAACAACAGCTTGTTTGGAGTTCTGCAATGGGTTTGAGCTCTCTCCATCTTAAAGCCTAAAGATATCGCTTCCTCCTTAACTGCACTGCGCCACGTTTCCTTAGAATGACCAGCTTTCTTTCATGACTGGATAATTGGACTCGACGGCATAGCGTAATTTGCAATAAAATTGTCTTCGCGTCATAGGGTCTGACCGATTCACAGTCACTTTTCCTCCATATGATGATGCCTATAGGCCCGATTTCTGACAGAGGTATTCATCAGAGATTGGCCAAAAACTCCTTTAATTGATGGGTAGGCATTTGTTTACGAAAGCTTGCAAATAACAGCAGAGGTGTTCTCCGCTTTTTTGCTTCAATGTCTTCCGATATGATTACTATGAAATCTTCTGGGATACCTCTCCTGCGCAAGACTATCTAGGTAGCATCTCGATTCATGCTGTCAACAGTCTTCTCGAAGTCGATGAAAAAAGACATGCACTCTATGCATTGCTCTTCTGATAAAGGAGGACGATGAGCAATATTCCTCTGTCAGGTAAAATTAACCACTCAATAGAGACGATGATAGTCAAGATCAGAATCAAGTGAGGATAGCAATATACAAACTTACAGAGCCGACGGCCTTGCCGCCGAACTTTTCAAAGCAGAAGGAGATGAGTTGATAAGGACCATGGATCAACTAAGTCCCGGGAAAGTCCACCATTGACCAAATATTCACACTACGGCAGATCTTGGAAAAAACCCATGAATAGAAAATCGATACGCACCACCTCTTTATCGATTTCAAAGCTGCCTATGATAGCGTGTATAGAGACGAATTATACTACAGGACCATGTCTAGTCTTGACATCCCTGGCAAGCTCGTCCGTTTGTGCAGAATGACAATGGAGAACTCTCGCTGCCCCATCAAAATCGGTAAGAACATCACCGAACCGTTCGATGTCAGGAAAGGTTTTAGACAAGGTGACGCGCTATCTTGCGATCTCTTTAACATAGTACTTGAGAGAATTGTACGAAACTCACAAGCCAACTCCGGAGGTACAATCTTTTACAAGTTTGTGCAACTACTTGCTTATGCCGATGACATTGACATAATAGGAAAAACTCAGCGGGCCGTCAGTGAAGCATTTACGAGTATTGAGATCGAGGCAGCAAAGTTGAATTTAGTTGTAAATGACAAAAAATGACAATGGCAAAACAAAATATATGCTGTCTAGAAAAAAGGACACTCAACTTCGGCATCTTGGACAGAACGCCACAATAGGCAGATATAATTTTGAGGTATTGTAGTAAAAGACTTTGTCTACCTAGGCTCTATGGTGAACTCCGCAAATGACATTAGTAGGGAGATCACACGAAGAATACCTCTCGAACTGCTAAGGTAACTATTTACAAGACACTAATCATCCCAGTCATGCTATATGGCGCAGAGGCATACGCTTTGATAAAACCGGATGAGGATGCCCTTGTTTATTTCGAGAGAGATCTTTGGCCCCGTCTGCGTAGACGCTGAGTGGAGGGGAAGGTACAATGCCGAACTATACGGCCTATATAAGGACATTGACTTAGCCAGAAGAGTTCACATACAGCGACTTAGATGGTTGGGTCATGTAGAGCAGATGGAGCTCAACGTTCCCGCTAAGAAGTCTTCGAACCCACCCCGGATGGACGGCGCAGTAGAGGACGACCTCGTGGTAGGTGGCGCAAGCGAGTGAAGGGGGGACCTCAACCAACTTGGGGTGCGCAACTGGAGACAGCTGGCTCGTAACCGTGTTGGCTGGAGAGGTTTACTGGTTGAGGCCCAGGTCCACTCCGGACTATAGCGCCACATAAGAAGAAGAAGAAGGCATTTGCGTAAATTTAGAGTTAAAAGTAGCACTACTCCAAGTTCTCGCGCACTGAAAGCTTTCTTGTCCCGCAACGAACGGTTTTCCCCAGTAGAGTGAAACAGTGTTACGAGTACATATTGGACATCGGAAATCACTGGCATCTTATCTCACTAAGTCCCAAGATTCCAGTTTATACCGAATGAACTCACTTTCTAATTGTAAGAATCTGGCACATTGAGGACCTACTTGGGCAGAGTTCAGAAGGTTCTTTACATTCCAGAAACCAATCTTTGTCCGGATATGATAACCAAAGGTCCTCAAAAGTTCATCAATCCTTATCCGAAGCAGAATCCTTATCCGAAGCAGGGTTTCTCTTTCGAAAGCACAATTATTTCAGTAAGTTGGTAGTGGGGTGATGGGAGGGTACTTGAGGCCCAATCGTAATACTTAGACCGCCAAAGCGATCTTTTGTTCTTAACCCATGGTGGAAAGCATGTTACGATGGTGTCCTTACTGAAATCAAGTTCTCGAAGGAAGCTTGGGATGGCTTAGGCTGAGGAAGAGAATATATCAAATGGGGTGATAAACCCTGTATGGATTTATCATATCATCACTCGCAGCATTTTTTTATCTGCTGCGAGTGATGGCGAGACATTCACACATGACGTGCTCAGCAGTTTTAATGTCCTCATGACATAGTCTGCAAGTGTCAGGTTGACCAATGCCAATTAATCAAATACCACCTTAAGGTATTTGAAGAAGCAATGATCAGTAAGGAAGTCTGTTAAAAACTTTGTATCATGTTTGTTCATTGCTAGAATTCCTTTGGATCTTTTACTGAAGAGATCAATAAATCTCTTTGCGTGTCTAAGACCTATTTTTGAGTCGAAATATGAGTGCTTTCCCATTGTTCCCAACGATCTAGCTCAATTTTGATTTGGCTTCTAGGTAGGCCGCAAAAAAGGTCCCGAATTAAAGAATTTGAGTTGGAAGCCAGATCTGGCTAGTTCATCAGCAATCTCATTGCCGGCCGTGCCCTTGTGGCCAGAGATCCAAGTGAGTGAGAGGATGTTATGTGCAGCAAGCTACTTAAAGCGTAATCGGACTGGTCCGCACTAACTAAGGCTCAAAGCTGAGGAATTCGAGAGCTATTAGAGCTGCTTGGTTATCTGACAGAATGTTTATGTGTGATCTTCGGAGGCCTTTTCTGGTGCTCTTCGGTACATAGCTCTATAGCATAGACCTCTGCTTGAAAAGTAGATGTGTTTTGATCTACTAGTACAGCAGACTTTAAATTGGGACCAAAAATTCCGGCAGCCATACTTTTTGCCATTTTTGAGAAATCGATGTACAAATTTATTCGTCGATCCATCTGAGGAACCTGGCAACGTTACCGAGTCTAGAATTGAGGAACTAAACCACCCGCACTTGCAACTTCAGCCTACATGTATAAGGATTTATATTGCCAACGCGAACTCTGAGGTTCAAAACGTGAAGAAATTTAGCTCCCAGTTATTTGCATATTAAAATAGTTCCAACCGTTTTTAATTGAAACTAAAAACTCAATGCGAAAATAAAAATTGCACTCAAGCCAGACAGCTGAATTAAAAACGTAAGGTGAGTTGAAATTCTTCGATAAAAGCAAAAAAACACACAAAGAGCTTCATAATGAACGGGCATACCTTGCAACGGACCCCAGTTAAACAAAGCGAACACAGCTATAGCCACAACATCTAACAAAAGGGGAGTAATGGAACTATCTTCAGAATATCCTAATGCTAAAGATTCGGCTTTAAATTCAGTTGCTGCTGTAGGGAATATGCCAATAACCGACCTAAAGTTCCTGATAGAGAATACTATGGCAGCTTTTCTTGATGTTAAACTCCAAAATATGGCCACAGGTGATGTGATTGTAGGTATAAGTGCCGAAATGCAGTCAACAAATACAAATATTTGGCGCAACAGCTCTTTAAAGTGCCAGGGCCTAGCTTCTCGCAACCACTCATGTTGTGTGCGTTATATTTTTCACACGAATGGAGGGGATCTACAGTTTAACGCCGACTCCGAACGGCGATTTTAGAAGCTTTTTCGTGACAACAATACTCTCGGATGTTTGTCAGACGCTCGCGAGAGGTGGGACCGTGAAAAAACTTTTTTGGTGTTTTCTTGGATTCGAACTTGGAACCTCATGCGTAGTGATCCGACACACTAACCACCTACGCCACGGCGCCCGAAATGCAGTCGCTGCAAGAAAACGACAAAGCGCTGCAAGCACAATTACACCAAATGGAGGCTCGTTGTATTTCTTTGGAACGACAAGTGGAAATGCTGGAGAGCAAAGCTAACGAAAAAATATTGTCGTCTATATACCTGCACAGGAGGGAGTTAATGCGACAGATAAAGTAAAAGCACTGTGCCTGGAACTTCTGTAAACAAATGATAATTCATTAGTGGGAACAACGCGAGAGATGTACTCCGGACACAAAACAATTTCCAATGTGTCGGTTGAAATGCAGAGCAAAGAGGATGCTGAGCGCATTTTAAAGGCAACAACAAAACTTCGGGGCACAGGCATTTCGATGCATAAAGGCTATCCGGCAGCAGCGCGAGAGAGAAGGCGACGGCTAATAAAGTTGAAGAATGAGATTTCTGCGAAAAATAAGGGCATCCATATTCAAATCCGGGGGTAGAACCTAGAAGTCGGCAGAAAAAAAAATGTTATTATGACAGAAGCAGCACTCTCAAATGCGATGGAAACGACGCGAATTGGCGTTGCAGCAGCTGTTAATTGATAGCCATCACTTGACAGTGGCAGTTGGAAAAAGATCGACGAATGGTGAAAGCTCTGGTGCAGAACACAACATTGGCTTCCAAACTGTAGGCGCTGTTCAACAACATCGTTTTTTTTTAATTTGAGTGCCGTCTGCCATAGTAGTAATAAAAACATTGAAAATATTAAACCGATGAATTTTAGAATATTAGCTTATAACGTATCCGGATTATCGAATAAGTCTTTATATACGGATTTTTTTAACTTCATAAATCAATTTGAATTTTTATTTTTATTTGAAGCATTTTAACAGAGAAACGCTTTAGTTATTTTGAGAGTCGACTTATGAATTACAAATTTGAATGGATAAGTGCAACAAGAACATATGCTAGGGGAAGAGCGAGTGGAGGTTGTTTTTTTGGATTTAAACGAGATCTTAAGGGAATCAGCTGTGAATTCAAACAATTAAATGGATTAACTTACCCGAACTTACAATTTAATAACTCGAGTTTTTGGATACTTCCAACATATCTGAATTATAATCGTTGGGAGGATGATTTCGGCCGGTACAAGAGGCTCTATTGTGTGGAGATAATCCAAATATATTAATCGTAGGCGACTTGAACGCACGAACAGGCAATGAAGCAGGATCTGAAAACTTCTCAGCTGGAATAGTTCGACAATCAAAAAATAAATTAGTGAATGCGAGAGGTGCTAAATTATTAGAGTTGTGTAACTCGCACGAGCTTCGACTTCAGAACGGAACAAGTACTTCGTATAATGTGGGGTAGGTCACATTTGTGGGAAAGCAAGGGACTACGGTCATAGACTATGGTCTCATAGGAGGAGACGGGAATTCATATGTCACTGATTTCGAGGTAGGCCAAAAACCATATTCGGATCATATGCCAATAGTCTTAACATTTAGACTCGAAGCACATGAGAGCGAAGGAATTCAAAACTTAATGCTCCTTCCAAAATTGAGGTGGAATGAAGGCAATGCTTTCAATTATAAAAGACAACTCGGCGTAGTATTGAGAAGGGTGCATGAATTTGATCTCGAAACAATTTTGGAAGTTAAAAAAGAATCGTATCCCTCCCCTAGGAACAACAAAAGTGGTGAAAAAAAAGTGACGGAAACATGGTTCGATGTAGACTGCAAAAGGGTGAGGAAATTATCGTTTGCATAGCTGAAATCTTTCCGCAAAGCCAAAGACGGTTTCTTTAAACTTCTTTATATTGAAGCTAATAGCCAATTCCAAGCTCTATGGAGAAGAAAGAAGAAGGCCAACTACGAAGCAGAAGCTTTGAAGTTAGCTAATTGTCGAAGTTCAACAAATTTCTGGAGACTAGCGGCAACCAAGGTACGGATGCGCATATCCACAACGGAGCGAAATCAACGAAATGCTGTGAGGAAATTTGTGGTCGAAACGCTACAATCGCAAGAGACCGCCAGAACCTTTGCCGATCGTGTTTCTTCTAATCTCAATCTAAGTCCTATGCCGCCAGCAGCAAATCTGGAAGACCAGTGGCAGCGTTCCCAAAAAGCCATCAGAGATGCCGCCTCTGATGTACTGGGTTTTTCTCGCCCACCACAACGAAACCCCTGGTTTGATGAGGAATGCCGGCAAGCACATGCAGCAAAACAAGAGGCGTATAAAGCGGCGCTGCATAGAAGGACTAGAGCTGCTTACGAGCTCTACGTGCGCAGGAGAAAAGAGGATCATCGACTTCTCAGAAAGAAGAAAAAGGAGCATGAGAAGCGCTCGATCGAGGAGAATTTTACCAAAGGGTAAAAAGAAGGGTTTCAAGCCAGAACAGAAGCCTGCAGGGACGAAAATGGCAATAAAGTAGTAGAATCGCAGTCGGTGCTGAGGATATGGAAGAACCACTTCTGCAGACTGTTAAACGGCGATGATGACCAATATTCCGCTGTCAGGCAAAATGAGCCATTCAACAGCGATGACGAGAGTCAAGATTCCCGTCAATCCGATCAGAATGAAGTGAGAATAGCGATATCTAAACTCAAATTCAACAAAGCTGCTGGAGCCGACGGCCTTGCCGCAGGAGGAGATGAGTTGGTAAGGAGCATCCACCAGCTCATCGGTTAAATCTGGTCGGACGAAAGTATGCCCGATGAATGGAACCTCAGCATCGTTTGCCCAATCCTGAAGGAAGGAGACCCGCTGAACTGCGCCAACTACAGAGGTATAAGTCTCCTCAACATCGCATATAAAATCCTGTCTGCCGTATTATGTGAACGCCTAAAACCGATCGTCGACCATCTGATAGGTCCTTATCACTGTGGTTTTAGCCCGGGAAAGTCCACCATTGACCAAATATTCACACTACGGCAGATCTTGGAAAAGTCCCATGAATCTAAAATCGATACGCACCACCTCTTCATCGATTTCAAAGTTGCCTATGATAGCGTGTATAGAGACGAGTTATACAGAGCCATATCTAGTCTTGGCATCCCTGCCAAGCTCGTCCATTTGTGCAGAATGACGATGGAGAACTCTCGCTGCTCCATCAAAGTCGGTAAGAACATCACCGAACCGTTCGATGTCAGGAAAGGTCTTAGACAAGGCGACGCGCTATCATGCGATCTCTTTAACATAGTACTTGAGAGAATTGTACGAAACTCACAAGCCAACCCCGGAGGTACAATCTTCTTCAAGTCTGTACAACTACTCGCTTATGCCGATGACATTGACATTATCGGAAAAACTCAGCGGGCCGTCAATGGGGCATTTACGAGTATTGAGACCGAGGCAGCAAAGATGGGTCTAGCGGTCAATGAAAGCAACAGAAAATATATGCTGTCTACAAAAAAGGACGCCCAACTTCGGCGACAGATACAATTTTGAGGTAGTAAAGGATTTCGTCTACTTAGGCTATATGGTGAACTCCGCAAATGACATCAGTAGGGAGATCGCACGAAGAATTACTCTTGCCAATCGTTGTTTCTATGGGCTAATGTGGCAATTGAGTAGCAAAGCCCTATCTCGAACTACTAAGGTAACTCTTTATAAGACATTAATCATCCCAGTCCTACTGTATGGCGCAGAGGCATGGGCTTTTACAAAACCGGATGAGGATGCCGTTGATTATTTCGAGAGAAAAGTTCTTCGAGCGATCTTTGGTCCCGTCTGCATAGACGGTGAGTGGAGGAGAAGGTACAATGCCGAACTATGCGGCCTGTACAATGACATCGACTTAGCCAGAAGAGTTTACATACAGCGACTAAGATGGCTGGGTCATTTAGAGCGGATGGAGCCCAACGTTCCCACCAAGAAAGTTTTCGAATCCACCCCGGATGGACGACGCAGTAGAGGACGACCTCGCTGTAGGTGGCACAAACAAGTGGAGGGGGACCTCAACCAAGTTGGGGTGCGCAACTGGAGGCAGCTGGCTCGTAACCATGCTGGCTGGAGAGGTTTGTTGGTTGAGGCCCAAATCCACCCCGGACTGTAGCGCCATCTAAGAAGAAGAAGAAGCGGCAAAACTTAATGGTAGGAAATTCCAAATCAATCAAGAGCTTAGTCCTACTGTCCTGTTTACATACTTTAATGAGTTGCTGAATCCTATGGTTAGTAGTAGCGTGTTCCAATATGCCACACCGGACTTTGAAGATGAACTATTAGACTCGAGAATATTATACCTAGAAGTGATCATGGCTTTAAATAGGTTGAAAGATGGCAAAGCGGCAAGATCTGACGAAATACCAATCGAGTTTTATAAGTATGCGACCAATGAGCTCTGTCACAAAATTATCCGCTTGTTTAATGATATGATGGATAATGGGAATATACCACAACAGTTTAAGGAGGCTTTCATTTTCCCTATCCATTAAAAAGGGCTGCACGAGTGATCCGGAAAATAATCGTGGGATTTCCTTCCTAAATGCAACTTACAAGATTTTCACTTCGGTTTTGCAAAGCAGGCTTACGGAATGGATTCGCGTAAATAAGCTGCTAAAAGAATTTCAGGCAGGTTTTAGAGCAGGATATTCCACAAGAGACCACATCTTCGTTTTGCGTAGCATTGCAGAATCTTTTATCTCGAAAAATAAAAACTGTACGCATTCTACGTCGACTTCAAAGCAGCCTTTGATACTATAGACCGCAGAGCTTTAATTTACAAGCTGTATGGCGTGGGATTGTCGCGTAAGTTAGGTCGAGTCATCTAAAACCTCTATGAAGATACACAAGTGCCAGTTTGGAATGGAAGGGAAAAGTCCGAGTGGTTCCAAGCAAGATCAGGAGTAAGAAAATACTGCATATTGAGTCCGCTCTTATTTGCACTATTTATAGAAGACATAGTGGACTCCCTGCCAGGAGGCATTGAGTTTTCTGGGGTACTCATCAAGGCGTTGCCTTTTGCGGATGATATAGTCATGTTGGCATATTCACCAGAAGCTTTGCATCTGATGATTAATCGGCTATACAATTACTGCAGTTTATGAGGTCTTTTAGTCAACTTGAAAAAGTCGAAAGTGATGATTTTCAAGAAAAGCGGAGGTAGAATTTGCTTGAACGAGAGGTGGATTTACAATTGCGAAATCATTGAGGTAGTTAAGGACTACAAATACCTTGGAGTTTATTTTACGAGCAATTTAAGCATGGAGAAGCATCTAGAAGAAAAACTGATCAAAGCCAAAACCGCAGTGAATATAACGTGGAAAAGATGTTTCACCAATAAGAATATAACCCACAGTAGCAAGTATAGAGTACGCAGTGCGTATAAGGCCCTAGTAAAGTAAAGTAAAAGTATAGAGTATTCGAAGCTGCCTCCGAAACTATTTTGTTATATGCAGCGCAAGTATGGGGACATAAAAAATATGAAACTGTGGAAAGACTCTTACGGTATTATATCAAAAGGTCATTTCATCTTCCTACTAACACTCCCAACTACATGATAATGTTGGAAACGGGTCTGTCCCCCCTATTTATTAAGACCTTAAAATTGCAAGTCCATTATATACTGAAAGAACTAAACATGCCAAATGAGAGACTTCCCAAGATCACAGCCCTTAAGACTATATCTAATAGGAGCAGCTGGTATGCACAGTGGTAGCACAAAAATGTGGATTGGTTCTAAACTACAGGGAAGCAGATACTGCAAGCTGGAAAGCTGCCTTATAGCTTCTAATAGAAAAAGTGGACGAACAATGCAGAAACGAATTCCTAGAGAATTCTTCTCACCTCCCAATTTTGTGTGGTATATGTTGCAGAGAGGGAAGATGTAGTTCATTTCATGGGCAGGTGTCCTACTCTACGAGAAATAAGAAGACAAATCTTTGGAGCTGATTTTTTGCCAGACGATCAGGTGTTTGAACTCCTCGATAAGCTGCATGGCCACAAGCTTTATCCATACTGTAAAACAGCAATAGCATATAGGGACCGAATACTAAACGAAAACTTCTAATAAATCTAAATGTAAAAAAAAAAAAATTAAAAAAAATTGGGTATTTCTCTGTTGTAAAGTAATTATGTATATAAATGTACTATCTTAAAAGCGCAATAGGTATATTAATTGTTAACAGTATTGTTAATCTGGCGGACAGCATGGGCCATGTCTTTGATTTTTGTAAACTTTAAATGTATGTAACAAACTGAAGTATGAATAAAATCTATCTAATCTAAACTAATCTAAAATCTATAAGGATTTATACACGTAATTACCGGGGACCACCACGAAAAGGTAAAGCAAGTACCTGATCACGAAATTGGTTGTTGCGCTACTGGCCCAAACCATATATTAGGCGATCAGTAGTTTCCTGACCAATCACAACCCAGATCCCAAAAAAAATTCAGATCTCTCTACTGCTGAGGCCACTGTATAATCCGAGCTATTATTGCCTTATGCTAATCGATCCGTCTTTAGGAGTCTGCAGATAGCCATGTGCGTTGACTTTTTTGCCTTTTAACAGCACACCTGCTTGCCCTATTTGCATAGACATTTTTCACACCATTCCAGTGATCATCCAAGTTCTCCTGCACTGTGCTGCTGATTGCTTCTAATTCTAAGGACCACTTTGGTCTGTGTGTGGTTGACGCACTTGGGGATTCCGAAGTATGTCTATATTATTCTGGTTGTTCTCAAATAATAATTTAAACATTAAATGCTGGAAAAAAATGGCTTTAAAATAGTTATTTTTATTCTATTCCCGAACTTAGAGGACTGGAAGTCACTTGGTGTAATCAAAGAGAATGGGATCGTAACCTATACTGATGGCTCAAAAATGGATATACCCGTAAGTACAGGAGCTTAATTCTACTCAGGAATCCTTTAGAGTACCATAGCTACAAATTGTAACTAAACAGATAGTCACCTTCCTCCGTCGGATACAAGTTCATACATACACAAGTTCGTTGACCATCAAGTAGTCGATAAAAATCGAATACAATCAAACCAAAAGGAGTCAGGATATGTCGAAATTCACAGATCACTATCAGGCACTACACGGTCAAACTTTACTGGATTCCTGCACATAGCAATATAGAAGGGACTAAGGCGTAAAAGGCGACTAAGGGGACAAATCAGATCTAGGCAATATAACACCCAAGTGAGCCTAGCGACACATATACTACCATAAAATCCCTCCCACAAGTGTGCATGCGAGTCCGTGTGTTGACACGACTGGAGATCACCGGTGTCATAAAAGAAAGATCAAACAATACTAAAACAGGAGCATGCACGTGTCAAACAACAAACACCATCGCAATATTTTGCAAAAATTGTATTGCAAAACTGTATCATTATGATAATACTTGCAAAAAGGAAAGGCACTACCCCTCCAGGCACTACCACTGCTGTGCATGGTACTGATCCTGGACCGAGCAGAAATGTTCGGGTCAGAGCTATACGGATTCCGGGGGCTAGCAACATAATGAAACAGTTTGGACGCAATTTAAGGGTCGCGAGTTGGAACGTTGGAAGCATGACCGGTCGAAGTTACGAGCTGGAAGAGATGATGAATAGAAGGCGGGTGGACATCTTGTGTGTCCAAGAGACGAAATGGAAAAACACCGGGAATCGGGCGCGTTTCTTGGACGTTAGGACAAAAGATTACAAGATGTTCTACTACGGAACGGAAAAGGCTAAGAACGTAATCGGTATCATCCTTGCGGCAGAGCTACTTGGAAACGTCTTGAGCATTTCGAAGTCCAGCAGAGTGCAAAACACAAAATATGTGGGATTCCCTACAGCGAACTTGCTTAAAGAAGGCCAAATCACTGCTAGGAGCTTCAAATGGCCACCATCAACACGCCAAAGAAACATGGTGGTGGAGTGATGAAGCTAAGAAAGTGATAAATAAGAAGAAAGCGGCTTTCAAAGCTTGGTCAAAGTGCCCCTCTAATAATAGTGACGAAAAAGCTCGCCTCGAAATGGAATACAGATGCTGCAAGAAAAAAGCGAAGAAGAAGTGCGCTCAGCTTCAAGCAGAGAGTACGGAGGGCCTGTATCGGGAGCTGGATAAAATATTTTCCCCGGTTGCTGATGCAAACCAGGCTATCCAGGAGCTGCGAAGACACAATATGAACAAGAGTGCCACTATCTTCAAAATAGCCGCCCAAAGAAGGAAGAATGCTCAGGAGATTCGTTCGCCAAAGTTCATTAGCAATGCTCATGGCCAGCTTCTTGTGGATGACGACAAAATTCTGCAGAGGTGGCGGCAGTATTGTGAAGAGCTTTTGAATGAGCAGTTTCCCCGGCTATACTTTCCAAGAGCCACCCCTAACTGTGAACAAATACCCGACATTACAGTCGAAGAAGTTAGTGAGGCGGTCAAATACTCCAAAAAACGAAAAGCGGTTGGGCCAGACGAGATACCCTCTGAGTTCTGGAAAAAGATGGGAGACATCGGGTTCAGATGGCTCAGAATTCTCATCTCCAAATTCGTGAGAGGTGATCCAATGCCGAATGAATGAAGGGAAAGTTACCTTCTCCCTGTATACAAAGGGAAGGGTGATACGCGAAACTGTGATAACTACCGTTCGATCAAGCTGATGTCACACACCATGAAGATCGTTGAGCGGGTATTAGGTGGCCGACTGCGAAAAATAATACGGCTATCTGATGATCAGTGCGGGTTTGTCTCGGGTAAATAAACCACAGATGCAATCCAAAGTATAAGGATCATAATGGAAAAACATCGTGATTCCTTAAGGGATTTGCATATTGTATTGGTTGACTTTGAAAAGGCATTCGACAGACAACCACGAGATCTGATATGGGTGGCGCTAAGACATCGAGGGGTTCCAGAAACCTATGTACAGATGATTATGGACATGTACGAAGGAGCAAAGACAAAAGTAAGATGCCCCGCTGGAGTAACCGAAGAGTTCCGAATCAAAGTCGGGGTGCACCAGGGAAGCGTTTTAAGTCCTTTGCTCTTTATTACAGTCCTTGATTATCTGCTTGAAGGTAAAGTGATGGACCCCAAGGTACATCAGTTATTCTTTGCTGACGATGGAGCCATCATAAGTGAGGATCCTACATCCCTGCAACGAGCACTTTATGTGTGGGTGGACGTTTTGGAGGGAAATGGGTATCGCATTAGTTCAAAAAAGACAGAGTACTTGTGCTGCCCGTTCTCTGATCCACTCAGGCCTATTCCAGACATTTATTTGAATGGAACAGTGCTTCCCAAGTGCGAAAAGTTCAAATATCTGGGATCTATGATCAATAGCAAAGCAACTTGTGATTACGACATCAATCATCGTGTAAGCGTAGGGTGGATGAAGTGGCGAGAAAATTCCGCTATCTTCTGTGACAGAAAAATGCCCCCTAAGTTGAAAGGAAGGCTCTACACCGCAGTTGTACGTCCAGCGCTCACATACGGTTCACAATGTTGGACGATGTACAAAAAGTATGAGAGTAAATTAACGGCAGCTGAGATGAAGATGCTTCGCATGACAGCAGGAGTGACCAAGCTTGATCGAATAAGAAGTTCGAAGATCCGTGGAAGCTTTCACATCAAGGAAACCATCGTACAAAAAATAGAGCGCGACCGGCTCAGCTGGTATTGTCACGTTCAAAGAACCCTGTTAAAAAGGCAATATCTATGCACGTTCCAAAGACATCGCGATGTAGGAAAGGCAGGCCTATAAACGCCTGGATCAGACAAATGCGACGACATCGGCATTTCATTGGCCTCAGTAACCGAGTGATCCAAAATCGGCAGGCCTGCCGATATTTTCTGAGGTCAAATAGGCGAACCCCACAGGCGGATCAGTAGAAATGCGGTGAAGTGGGAGGGTTGTGATCCCTAGTTTTCGGATCATAACCTCGCTGATAAAAGGAAGAAGAAGAAGCAATATAGAAGGGATTGAAAAGGCAGATGAATTGACAAGGTTAGGGGCGACATAGATAAGCATAGAGAAAGAGGCCAACTCTTCCTGGTTATCCAGGGAGGAATGCGCGACTTTTCCTACGTTATGACCAGAATTTGGCAGAATTAAAAGAAGGAGCCTGCTGGCCTTAGATCGATTCGTATACTAACAGGAGAGGAAAAGTTGAGTCCACTGATTTATGCAGAAGCTGTGGAGACTAGGAAGGAGGAGCTATGAATCAACCCAGCCAGAATCAGACATTGATGAAATGTCCTGCCTGGACTCATTTGCAAGGACATTCTACCCGTTGGTAGCACTATACATACAGTATTTGATAGCCACTCACCATAAGATCCATTAGGCTCTTGCAAACGTATAGCCCATAACCACTAAATACCTATCAATTCTGAAGCATTCCTGGCAAGTATCTCTCCAGTAGCAAAAGTACCCCAATAGTAGAATAGAATCCTGCAAAATTTATGATGATTTACTTAACTTTACTTTCGTGATGTGCGGCGGCTTCTTGCACGTACGACAAGGACCATCATTGGACAAATAATAAAATATGATTGCAGTTTATCTTCACCATTCACACGTGTCGCCGACAGATGCGCGCCGCACAGAACGATATCTACCACCACCGAAAAGATACAGATTCCTCCATCCTTTCGTTTGGCCGGCTAAAAGCCAATTCCGTGTGTTGACCACCAATTGTGTCGTTCGTTTTTATTTTCTATTCCATGAAAATTTATTGAACAGATATAACTCTTAACAACGCACACATACACACAGTAACAGCCACTTGAAGAGAGGTCAGGCTGAAGGTCTTCGCCTTAGAAGTCTGCAATTTATTCCAATTAGATATCATTTCCTTTATACCAATTACAAAGCCATGATGAAAGGATAACAGATGCTGAAGGATATGGTAGAACGTCTGCTTACTTGTACTGGGATGTGGATGTGAATTTGTTTCCCTGTGCAGTCATTTCCGCTGAAACATCCGAATGCATGTGGTAAATTAAGATTTATGGCAGAAAGACAGAACGTATGAAAAGGCTGATAGAGATTGATTAGGTTTTGATAAGAGTGCTTGCGAACTGAAGCATGTGCGGTCGTAATAGGAGGGGTGGGTTGGAGCTGGCTCAGAAGGAGGGTTCGTATTGTGCATTCTAATGTTTGACTCACGGAAACTAATTATGATATGCAAGCGCATCAAATGATCCAGCAAACAGGCAAATCCATTTGCATTTCAGATTTTCGGATAAAGTACTTATTAGGAGAGACTGGTAATGGTGCAGTAGGCAGTGGGTTTGTTTGTTAACCGATGTGTGCAGCTCCAATGGAGAACAACAAACAAAAGCCATCCGAGCATAAAAAGAAAGCGAATAACATCAAAGGTTTTCCAAATACTGCACCAAAGAAGTGGTTATCATTCTACCGAGTCCTTTTGACATTTATGTCCAGTATAGTCTGGTAAATGATCATGAAAGTCATCCAATTAACTTTCAAAATCGATTCGCGATACTTATAGACGACTTCGTGATTTTTATGGCGTTTCTTCCATCTAAACAAACTATCTGTTGAACTGTGGATATATTTCGTACTACTTACTTTCTAAATGATGAATTAAAACCAATGCGTCAAATGAATATGCGTACTGAGGAGAATACCGCCGCTGTAAACGAAAGTGTACGTTGGTTCCAGGAATTGGGGCTCTGTCCATGCCGACGAAGGAGTGTAATACTAAAATGTCTCTGCGGGAGTTCTACAAGGGCCGGTACAGGCTCAGTATCTTGTATTATTTATTATTTGTATAGGGTTATTTTGCACTACGACCTAGTGGTCTATTGTGCCCCCTGCTAGTACCTTGGAGAGGTTTCTAACTCCCTCGTTAGAGTTCCCCCCGCAATACAATTCCTTCGGAATTGTGTTTGAACCTCATACACTCTTACTTTGCCTTGTCGAGAATAGTTCACCTTAGAGCTTTCTCTCCCAACCAGTTTCTTTTAGGAATCTGAGAATGAAAAGTTGATCCATGGTAGACATATCCTCATCTGATATTTGGTACTTGCCCAAGTATTTCAATCTCTTGTGAGTAAGTACCCCAGAAGATTCCAGATGGTGCTCCGGAATCTCGCTGGACTCATTGCAGAATTTGCACAGGGCTTCATTTGTTACACCTAGTTTCCGTACGTGCTCCCTGAGTTTGCAGTGCCCCGTTAGGAAGACTGGATTCGTAGGTTATTCTTGCTAATGCAGATACAGGGTTCGAATCTTTTCCGGTTGTAACATCCCAGTAGTTTCTTAGCTTGCCTTAGACCTGTGGTGATATTCCAGGTTTATGTCCTGTCTTCTTTCTCCATTTTCCTAAATTCTTCGCGTATGGTATGTTCCGCTATTCCAAAAAAAAGGTTCAGAGGTCCAATGAAGGGTTCCGCAGCTCCTTGTTTTGCCAAGGCGTCTGCTGCTTTATTACCTTTTATATCGACATGACCGGGTACCAAGTAAAGCGTAACTTTGTTGTTTCTGCCCAATTAATAAAGTTTGTGTAGCTGGGTGGCAATGGTGCAATGGGTAGTGTGTTTGCTCGTTAACCGATGCGTGCAGGTTCAAGCCCCAGCGGGGAACAGCAATCATCAGCCACCCGAGTATAAACGAACACGAATTACATCGAAGTTTTTCCAACCACTGCACCAAAGAAAGGTTCCTGCCTGGTAGTACAATGGACCAGAGAGAGTCTGAGTGCTCTGGGATTTAGGTTTCCTTTAAAAAAAAAAAAAAAAAAAAATTAGTTTAGGCATTCCCACTTAAGTTTTGACTTAATGACAGGAGCCAAGTGCTCTGATAGCTGCTTGACTATCTGACCGTATTGCTATTTCGCAGTTGCTGTATCTTCTTTCGAGATTGAGTTGGATACATCTGCAGCACATATTTCAGCTTGAAAGATGCTGGTACTCTTGTCCGTCGGTTCTGAGTGTTTCGTTCTTTCCCAAACACGCCTGCCCTTGTTCCTTCCTCAGTTCTCAAACCGTCTGTATACCACTTTACAATGTGGTTACCCAGTCCGTATGTCGTAGATTCGTTGCTCCACTCTTTCTTGTTACTTAACTATGTAAAAAATATTCTGATACTATCGTCTCAGGAACTGCCAGAAGGGGACGTTTTTTGAGAAGTGCATTGTATTTCCTCGAACCAACGCATTCCTCCAATGCCTTCTTTTGCCATCCTTACGATTGTCCGCTTTGCATTTTACTCCACTACGAGATGGAGCGGTGTTAGCTCTAGGAGGACTTCCATGGCTGCAGTTGGACATGTCCTTATGGCCCCTGTGATGCAGGGGCCCGTAAGTATTTGCAATTTAGTGAGTGTCTCCCTCGTTGTGACTAGACTCCTTCGCTTTGTCGATCTTATCGCTCCATAAGTGATTATTGGCCTCACAGTGGCAATATACATCCATCTTAGAGTGCTTGGACTAAATCTTCAAGACTTACCCGCTAGGCTCCTGCATATCATTAAAGCACGAATAGCTTTTTGGATATCTCCTCCGTGTGCTTTTTCCACGTGACTTTACTATCTAAGTGTAGTCCCAGGTACATCACTTCCATTACCGGTGTTAGTATCGTGCGCGACGGTCGAATTGGCTTCGGTTCAAGTTATCTTTTTCTCGTGAATGTAACTATTGTGGTTTTAGCCGGGTTTATATTAAGGAGCCTCCTTTTATGGAACACCATATTTGGCGGACTTTAATGGTTAACCCGGAGTTTAAGTAAATCGGTTTGCTGACGACATCGCCGTTGTAAGTCACATAGAACGAAGCAGTCGTTCAAATCAAAAACTCGCTAGTAGAGGCCGCTCTAGAGTTAACTGGCCACAAAACGGAGGCTGTCGCACTAACCAATCAGAAAACTGTACAATACGAGAATATTAGATATTTTTTGGGCGGGCTAGGAAACGGTTGACTGCACCATTCAGACACAACTGGTGCATTGTAGTACCAAAGGGCAAACCCTAGTTTACACATTTTTTGGCTTCGAAGAGAGCCAAGCAAGCACTTCAGTGATGAAGGGCTTAGAGTACCAGGACTCACCACATCGACATCGAAAACCCGCCACCTGATACAGCCCCAATTTTTTCCTCCAGTGCTCTATATGAAGACGTGGGCACTGAAAAAATACGTGCTGAGCGTCTTCTGAGGCCTCTCTGCAATTTGGACAGTTGGGAGATTCATCGAGCCCAAACCTGTTGAGATACGCTCGGAAGCAGTCATGTCCAGTTAGGGACTGGCTAAGATAGAAATCTACCTCTCCGTGTTTCCGGTCCATCCATTTTTGGATATCCGGTATAAGTCGATGGTTCCATCTTCCCTTTGAGGACTGGTTCCATCGCTCCCGCCATGCTCTAATGCTTCGCTGTCTTTCTTCCAGCTTGATATTTTTGACTGGCGCTTGAGGTTCCTGAATTTTGGCGTCGTAGGTCCTTTGTAGCTCGATAGCCAAGATATCCGCTGGTAGCATTCCCGCGATGACACATACTGCCTCGTCTGACACCGTACGAAAGGCACAGCATATTCTCAGCGCACATAGTCTGTTGACAGAGTTTATCCTTCTTGCGTAGGTCTTTTTCATCATACCTTTGGCCCATATGGGTGCCGCATACATAAGGATGGACTGCACCACCCTGGATAGATTAAGTCTCCTTTGTTGCCTAGGTCCTCCTATATTTATCATTATTCTTGATAAGGCACCGCTCACCCGAGCCGCTTTGTCACACGTTCCTTCAAGGTGCTCCTTGTAAGTGAGCCTCGCGTCGATCATCACACCTAGGTATTTGATAACCGATTTTGATGTCGTATTATGATCTCCTACTCTGATGGTGATTTCCTCTCTTTTCTTGCGGCTGCTTACCAATACTGCCTCTGTTTTATGTTCGGCGAGCTCTAACCCGACTGCTGCCATCCACCGTTTGACTTTTCGGTTACATTCATTTGCAATATCCTCTATTTCCTCTAGATGTTTTGCAACCACGACAATTGCAATATCATTGGCGAAGTCTATGAGTTTTCCCTCATTTGGGATTCCAAGCCTTAGAACTACATCATACATAATGTTCCAAAGGATAGGGCCTAATACCGATCCTTGTGGAACTCCGCCAGACATGTGGTACTGCTTTACTCCATCGTCGGTATCGAAGAGTAGAAACCGTTTCTCGAAGTAGCTCAGTATTATTTTAATTAAGAACCATGGCACCATCATTGGCCTAAGCGATTGCACTATGAGTCCCCAATTCGCAGAATTGAACGCGTTTTTGACGTCCAATGTTATTACGGCACCGTATTTCTTTGCACCGCCTCTCCATCTCCTGCCCTGAATAGCTTCTTCCAAGGTTGTAGTTACGCTTCTTATTGCGTCTACTATAGATAGAGCTTTCCTAAAGCCGTACTGTTGGTTGGAGAGTCCCCCAGCTTCACCAATTGCCACTTCTAATCGGTTGCATATGATTCGCTCCAGTATTTTACCCATTGTGTCTAACAGGCATATGGGACGGTATGACGAGGGCTCGTCTGGTGGTTTTTTCCCTTTAGACAGCAGCACTAGACGCTGCTTTTTCCATTGGTCTGGAAAAACTCCTTCTGTTAGACACTTGTTGTACAGTTCCACAAATGGTTGCGTATTTGTTTTAATGGCTAATTTAAGGGCCTTGTTCGGTATGCCATCCAATCCAGGTGACTCGGTATCCTCGAATCGTCTGCATACATCCAGGAGTTCCCTTTGCGTGACAGTTGGGATGTCCTGTACTTCCGGAGCTGGCTCTATACGCTCTGCTGGTGTTTGAGGTGGAAACAACCCCGATACAATTTTCTGCATAAGGAGAGGGCATGAGGGGGAGGGTGCCCTAGTGCCTTTGAGTTTTGCCATTACTGTTCTATAGGCGGTGCCCCAAGGATTTACATCTGCCTGCTCGCAGAGTTCCTTAAAGCTATTGCTCTTACTTCTGCGGATGGCTAGTTTTAGCTCTCTTCGCCTATCTTTGAATTGCACCCGTAGGTCCTGATGTGTGGACAAACCTCTAGATCGCTGGAATAGTCTTCTGAACCACCTGATACAGCCACTGACAGAAGAATGATAGATAGATAGATATTATAGATAGATAGATAGATAGATAGATAGATAGATAGTTTATTCATCGCAATATAAATTAAATTTAATTTTTCATTTTTAGAATAACTTAAGGCATGACATAAATGCAATACAATACAATACAATAAATACAATAAAATTATTTCAGAATTCGGAATTGTTACTTTTTCTTTATGACTTTATAATTTCAGGACTTTTAGTTTAGTTTAAACGAAGAAAAAAATAAAAAATGTAAAAACAATTATATCTGGTTAGGAAAATTTGTTTTTTTATGAGCTTTTAGCTTAGCTAAAACGAAAAATATTGGTTTTAAAAGCTTCCGCTGATAATTTTTTTTTCTGTATGACATTGCCTCTTTGTAATACTCGTACAGCTGGATCCAGTTGGCTCTGTTCAGAAAATCAAAAACCCCATGCAATAATAGCACATTCTTGCCGAAAAAGAATCACCTTAACTCTATCAGGATAGGACATGTCCCAAGAAAGTGGCCGATATCTTCTTTTTCCTGTTTGTTACATAGGGTGCATAATGCAGCATTTCCGCTCCTATGTGGCTGAAAGTTAAGTTTCTGCAGTTCTCCTCTTAGTATAAAGATGGTTTCTATTATAGTGCAGGTTTAGTCGTTCTTGAAATAATTCAGATCCTTAAGATTATAATTGACCTTCGAATAAGAATTCCTCTCCATAGAAGATCTAGCTCTTTCAATAAATCTTTCATTCTCATCTGTTGTCCTGATTATTTCATACGACGAGCTTCTCCACTCTGCCAGACCCTTTCCAGATAGATCAAGAGTAATACCACTGTTCGCCGCTAGGTTAATCCAATCCTTGTAGATGGTGGTTTTAAACTGCACTGCATACTGCATCAGTTGTTTTGGTAGCCTGGTATCAGCCATTTCCATTATCTGTACTAGGTAATCCGTATTCAATTTAAATGTAGATATGTGCAGGGATGATAGTTCTGTTTCGAGATTGTACGTGTATGTTGAGATATTTTTCGGAAGACAGAATACTTTCCTTAGGAAAAAACGCAGTAGATGTTCCACTACCTCATATCCGCCAATTCTGCTGGTATGCCATTAGTTCCTGCCGCCTTGAAGACATTATATTTGGCGTTAACCGATATATGCTTAGTGCTGAAAATTCTTTTCCAATTAGCACAGATTGCAGTTTTGGCTTTATCAACTTTAACTTGGAGGTGCTTATTCATATTAAGGTCGTGAGTCACATCGATTCCTAGGTATGTATACTTTTTCACTACTTCCAAGTCTTTTCCCTCGAAATTTCATGTCTCGCCTCGAGCTTTTCTTCCTTTGCCATTTATAAAGACGAGTACTTTTGACTTATCGGTGTTTACCTCCAAGCTCCACAGTTTGCAATATTCTGAAAGCCAGTTAATCATTAGTTGTAGGGAAGCTGAGGACTCAGCCAAAATAACTATATCATCTGCATACATAATCGTTTTTACTCTTAAACATCCCACCTTTACTCCACCAGGAAGCTAATCCACCAGATCATCTAAGAAAGAGCAAACAGTAACGGACTGAGTTGCACCCCTGTCTTACTCCGCGGTTCATTTCCAGTCTGCTTGAGATTTCTCGTTTGCTGTTGTTTGCTGATAAAGTTTCTCCAACGCTCTGCCAAAGCTATGGGACACTCCCAAGTTGTATAGTTTATAGAACAAGACCTGTCTGTCTATAGTGTCAAATGCGGCTTTGAAGTCGACGAAAAAGGTGTACGGTTTTTTCCAGTCAGCAGCTTTAATCGCACCAAACTTGTAAGCGTAAAAATGTTATCTATTGTGGAGTACCCTTTGCAAAAGCCAGCTTGATACTCTCCCAGTTTGCTATTTATATTCACCCATTTGTTGAGTCTCTTATAAAGCAAGGAGGTGTATATTTTTAAGGCAGAGCTTAAAAAAGATATCCCTCTATAGTTTTTTGGATCGCTGGGATCGCCTTTTTTAAGGATGGGCCATATTAGCGCTTCATAAAAATGATCCGGTGGGATTCCAAATTTAAAAATTACGTTTAACGCAGTAGTAAATTTAGTTTTGAAGGAGCAGTGGTAAGAGATGTATTTTAACAGAGGCTTCCTTTTCTACAAGCAGCCTATTCATTCTAGCCAGGAACAGTGTTTTACCTCAAGCTTTCCATTTTAGTATCTGGGAGTTGGCAGTTGCTGTCTTTTCGGGGGTGCATTGGATACTTTCTATTCCAATCGATTCTGAAATTGGAAGATGATCCGAGTATGTTTCGTCCTCCACTTTAAAGCCTTTAACTATGGAGTGCCAATCTCCACCAATAAGACAGTAATCTATTGTTGAACTGCCCTGCTTCCCAATAAAAGCCAGTTCACCTTCGAAGTCACCATCACTACATCCGTTTCCAAAATCATTGCATAGTTCTAGCAATTGTCTACCTTCTGCATTTATTTGCCTGTCTTTTGAGCTTTTTCTTTGTTTGTTATGTTTAAAATGGGTTCTTCCTCGGATGTCCGTGCATTAAGATCTCCTATTAACATAACATCTTGGGTTCTAAGAGTACATAAGCCATCATAAAGCATATCGAAATCTCGTTGCCATTTGTTGCAATTTAAGTATACAGGGACAATTAATAATTGGTTACCAAAATTTTGCATTGCTACATATAGTATTTCGTCCTCTAATTGTACCTTACATTTAATGCCAATACATTTCTTAATAGCAATAAGCGCACCACCACTTGCTCTACCTCTGTTAGCTGTTTTCCTCGCTGAAATCCAATAGCAATCGTAAAAAAAAAAAAAAAATACTTGGCGCAACAGCTCTTTAAATGCCAGGGCCTAGCTTCTCGCAATCACTAATGTTGTGTGCGTTATAATTTTCACACGAATGGAAGGGACCTACAGTTTAGTGCCGTATCCGAACGGCGATTTGAGAAGCTTTTTCGTGACAACAATACTCTCGGATGTTTGTCAGACGCTCGCGAGAGGTGGGACCGTGAAAAAAACTTTTTGGTGTTTTCTGGGATTCGAACTTGGAACCTCATGCGTAGTGATCCGACACACTAACCACTTACGCCACGGCGCCCACAATAGCAATCGTACATGGAAAAATATTTCTCGTAGCCTTTACATTTATCCTCGAGAATGAATGTTTCGAACAGAAAGACAAAAGAATGACGTCGCCCTCTAGGTAAGCGTCGCAGACTGTAGTGTTGGTTAAGCCTAGCACATTAAAATGTTTGGCGAAAGAAACGTGGGCTGTCAAGATACTAATAAGTTCACTGCAGTCTTTTCTGCTGAGAGACAACAAGAACACCACTGATTTCTAACAGGGGTCTTAGAGCATTCGTTCAGTCAGTCTACATCATGAAAAACCCAATCATCAATGGATACCCTAACCGAGGACTAAGGGAGAATCAACGCAGGTTCGGGTCCTGAGCTCCTCTAACCCTTGTCTGGTAATCTCATTGTAAATCTCGTTCCCCAAGATCCCAGGTAAGAGACATCGAATTTAGCCTTGCGACCGAGTTCAAGGGGGACCTGCATTGCGATTGATCGGGAAACTACTGACTGCCCAAAACTTGGCTTGGGCCAGTAGCGCAACAATCAAGTTCGTGATGAAGTGCTTACTTTACCTCCTAGTGGTGGTCCCCGGGCAACTATACGTATAAACCCTTATACGTATAGGCCAAAATTGTAAGTGCGAGTTGTCTAGGGCCTTGATTCTAGGCTAGGTAACGTGGGCCAGCAACCTGCGTTACTGAAACCAGCTCGCTACTGAAACCGACACTATGCCTCGGATAAGGACTGATCACATGTTGACGACTTTTGGCTATTGTACCCGGACAAAGCTAGGTTTCTGGAATGTAAAGACGCTCCTCGGCTCGGGAAGAGAAGGTCCTTACAATGCCAGATTCCTCCAACTGGAAAAGGAATTCATGCGATATAAACTGGACATTTGGGGGTAAGTGAAGTAAGATGGTTAAAAGCGGGCGAGTACCAGTCTCCAACGCGTAACACTGTACTACTCTATTCTGGAAGACCATCCGGAAGTCCGCGGGAATATGGAGTCGGACTACTGCTAACAACAACAGCACACAAGGGCCTGATTTCCTGGCAGCCTCATGGTGATAGGATTTTGACGGCCAAATTCCGGACTAGAGTACGACGTGTCACCATCATACAGTGTTACGCCCCAGCGAATAGTTCGTCTGAGGACGAAAAGGAGAGCTTCTACAATCTCTTAAGCGCAGTCTTCAACACAACACCAAATGGAGACATTGTCATAGTGATGGGGGATTTGAATGCCAAGGTAGGCAGCGACAACGAAGGGCTCAAGCATGTAATCGGGAAGCATGGACTAGGCAACCGCAATGACAACGGCGAAAGGTTTGTAGATTTCTGCAATGCCAACCGCCTTGTGATAGGTGGCACCATGTTTAAGCACAAGACCTGCCACAAAGTCAGCTGGGTTTCCAATGACAGGCAAGCAACCTCCAACCAAATTGAGCATTTTGCTATCAGCCGCCGCTTTAGAAGCAGTCTCCTGGACGTCCGAAACAGACGAGGGGCAGATGTGGGGATAGTACGTGATCACCATCTTATGATAGCTACTCTCCAACTACGCACTGCTGCAGTTCGAAGATCCCACGATAACACAAGAATCCCCAGGTTCAACATCGATAGACTTAGTGATCCCTCAGTGCGCCAACAATTAAGGGAGCACTTTTCGCAAGGTGTGGAAGCAATCAGCAGCTCAATGCCCGCAACCATCCAAGACCATTGGTGTTCTGTGAAAAATGTTTTTACATCTGGTGCTGAAAGAATTGTCGGTCGATCGCAGGGAAGACATAGGCTACCCCAGCAGCAGGGAGAAGCGAGCTAGAGTCCCTATATCGCATGAAGATGAGAGAAGTTCAGCGTAGCGTACGACGTGACAAGCACAACTACATCAACGCGCTGGCTACAGAAGCAGAAGAAGCTGCACTGAGGTGCGACAGCAGGACTGTCTACAGAATCACGAAAGAGCTGACAGGTGGTCGCAGCTCCAGCCAATACCCAGTGAAAAGCCTAGACGGCTCCTTGCTCATTTCGGATGAGGAACAGCTCAAGAGATGGAAAGAGCATTTTGCTACGGTTTTGAACCGTGTATTCGCTAGCGATATGCTCCCAAATCAGACTGAGATGCCCGAGGTGAGAAGTTCCCGAATACGCACCACGACTCCCAGTAAAGTTGAGATCATTACCGCGATCAAGGCACTCAAAACCAGCAAGGCGGTAGGACTTGACGGTATTCCAGCTGAGCTCTTACGAGCAGCGCCATCAACATCGGCTGAGCTTCTGCTTCCACTTATAGATAAAGCTTGGGAAGCTGAGAGCTTTCCTAACGAGTGGAAAAAGAGAATGATCGTCAAGCTTCCTAAGAAAGGAAATTTAATGGAGTGCGGAAACTGGAGGGGTATCTGCGTGCTGTCTGCTGTAGCTAAGATAATAGCTAAAATCATCCTGGAGCGAATCAAACAACATCTCGAAGACACACTCGATGCCGAACAAGCAGGTTTCCGCTCTGGATCCTCCTGTGTCGACCACATCAACACCCTGCGGATTATCATCGAACAGTGTGTTGAATATCGATCGCCACTGCACCTGCTGTTCATCGATTTTGAGAAGGCGTTCGATAGTGTCAACAGGGAGTTTATTTGGTGTGCCTTACGCAGGAGAGGCATTCCTGATAAACTAATTGCTATTATCAAAGCTACATATGAAGGCTCCAAATGGCACGTTCTGCACAGGGAAGGTTGTCTGAGGAATCTGAGATCCAAAGTGGGGTAAGACAAGGCTGTATCCTTTCACCAATATTATTCCTATTGGTGATTAGCGATGTGCTTCATGCAACTTTGTCGACGGGAAACGGAGGAATTCGATGGACTCTTACATCTCAACTGAAACATCTTGACTACGCAGACGATGTATGCTTACTCTCTCACAGAATTATGGACCTCCACCAAATGACAGCAGATGTGAAGAGGGAGGCAGGTGTCGTCGGGCTGAAAATTAATACGACAAAAACTAAAATCATCAGCCTTGGAACTAACTCATCGGCTCAAATATGCATTGCTGGACAACCGGTAGAGAGAGTAGAGGATTTCCAGTATCTTGGGAGTATTGTCTCGACCGATGGTGGAACCGAACTGGATATAGCCAACAGGATCGCCAAAGCAAAGTCCGCGTACGGGATGTTGTCCAAAATATGGCGAAGCAATGCAATCAGTTTGAACACCAAAATAAGACTGTTCCGCTCCAACGTTGAATCCGTGCTGCTATATGGTTGCAGCACGTGGAGATCCACTACTATCACCAGAAAGCTGCAAACGTTCGATAATAGGTGTCTGCGCAATATCTTAAGGATTTTCTGGCCCAATCGTATCTCTAACGAACACCTTTACGAGAGAACGAGTCAGGAACCAATAGGCACAACTATCCAACGGCGGAAATGGCAGCGGATTGGTCACACGTTCCGAAAGGGTGACAGCTCCATAGCGAACCATGCTATGCAATGGAACCCTCTAACTCAGGATGGCAGAAGACCTGGCGGTCCGCGGAAAACATGGCGCAGAACAGTCGAGAAGGAGGGACGGCAGTTAGGGAAAAGTTAGGGAGAACTCAGACACATTGCCAGAAACCGTACACGATGGCGTTTAGGCGTAGTAGAGGCCCTAGGACCCACAAGGGGATACAGGACATAAGTAGGATTGCATTAGTTTCCGCTTGGAAAACAGGCGAATATTTGCCTAATGATAAATGAAGCTTAATTTTGTCGTCTTCCACGAAGACACCAGCACCAGACCCTTGACTGGTTTTGGGGCCATCCTTGAAAATACGACTACATTCCACTCCTGGCTCAGACTCCGGTCGAAGCTAGTCCTCAACACAAGGAAAGCCCACTTTAACTTTGCGCAATAGCCGAAGTTCAAGTGACATTGCATCAGACAACTATGTATCCATGAGACCGGAGTGGTATGTAGTATGTGTCGCGCAAGGCCATCAAAACTCCAGTGTGGATTATACCAAAAACCATGCCGCCAAAGACGATGGATGACTTTAATAGTACAACATATGATATAAGGATCAAGGGGATGTAAGTTCATCAAAGCATCTAGAGCAGAGCCAGGCGTACCCGGAAAAGCTCCCGTGCAGCTGAAACAAGCCGTTCTTTGGAGTTTGGCGCAAAAGGTAGTAACATATTTAAGCGAAAGCCCCTTCCACCAAACAACTGATGCATATGCGAGGAATGGTTTAATCCATATGTTTTTTTTTTTTAGAAATATAGATCCGGGGGACCTTCTTTGGTGATATGACTACGATTTGGCAAAAGTACTGTTATTTAATAAATAAATAAATATTTGGCGCAACAGCTCTTTATGTTAAGCGCCAGGGCCTAGCTTCTCGCAATCACTCATGTTGTGTGCGTTATATTTTTCACACGAATGGAAGGGACCTGCAGTTTAGTGCCTGGAAGGGACCTGCAGTTTAGTGCCGTATCCCAAGGCCAATTTGTTTTGAGAAGCATTTTCAAGAAAACAATACTTTCGGATGTTTGTGAGGCATTCGCGAGAGGTGGGACCGTGAAAAACTTTTTGGTGTTTTTTGGGATTCGAACTTGGAACCTCACACGCAGTGGTCCGACACACTAACCACTTACGCCACCAGCCAAAACAAAACTGAGTGCACCTTGGATGTTTTGCAACGCGACTTGCTTAGACTAATGAAATTTCTTGTACAGAATCCCTCTTGGATATTTGGCTTTATTGGGAATACGGATAGTGACACCATTTAGCACTGGCCGGTCAGGATCATCCTTCTCGTAAAGAGAACAACCTCAGAGTACTCTTAACCCTTAAACCCTACCCTGGGGTCCAGCGCAATGCGCAAACTAAACTTTTGTGATTATTTTTTGCCCCTTTGCGGTGAACATCGCCGGGTTGTGTGCCAAGAGTGGCTCGATTCTAAACGTTAAGTTATTTTAAACATGCAACTATGTAATGTGTGTGATCGCAATTAACATTAATTTTTGTTAAAACGTTTTTTTTATTTTTAAAATAAGAACAAAAATATATTGAGGTTTTCTGGACCCCAGGGTAGTAATAGTGTTTCTCCAGGGATGGGTAGGGTTAAAGGGTTAATATACCACTCATTGAACATGTCTAGTGCCACCTCCGCACCCACTAGACATGGTCCGACAGAAAGTGCGGCAACATCATCTGCATATGCCTGTGCGTAGACGTAAGAACTGTTTAGAGTGTTCAACAGACAGTCGACCACCATGCACCATAGCAGTGGAGGCAAAGTGCCGCCTTCCGGGCAGCCTCTGATTGCTTCTACCACAACATGTCGGCTACAATCCGCATCCACAGCCAAAGTTCTATTCATTAGCATTGCTTTGATCTAAAATACTAATATATCGTCTACCCCTTGTTGTCCACACATGGAGTCAAACGTCGCATTGTCAAAAGCAGCATCAATGTGCTTGGGGTTATTTTTGATCAATCACTGACTTTCTGTGACCATGTGGATTACACTACATCAAAAGACAATTCCATGGTTTGTTTCATAAAACGGAATACAGCAGAATTTTTCAATCTCCACTCCCTAATGACTATATTTATGGGTCTTGCTCGGTCACTCTTGGAGTACTGTGACATTTTTTTTTTTTTCTCTTGTACAACCCATGCCCACGTGGCAACGACACTGCGACCTGAAAGATCTATTGTATCGGAGGGTTGGAGTTAATCTAACAGACGTACTACCTCCCTTATGAAAGTGAGTATGTCCTTAGTAGTGGAGCATTTCAGTTCCACTGAAGTAAGTATCTCCTTGTGGAGAATATGTTTCCTTAACCAGTCTAGTGCCGAGCATTCACAAAGAATGTGTTCGGAAGTTTTATCCTCCTCTAAATAGAACCGACAGTCCTTCTCTTGGCACAGGTTCATCTTGTTATGGTGGTATCTCAGGCCACAGTGGCCAGTAAGAAAGCTCACAAGCTTCTTAATGCTTTCCCTATCAAGGTTAAGGATTTCATTATAGGAGTAAGGTTTGATTAACCGTTTGGATTGTCTTAGACCTGGCCCACTAGTCCAGTGGTCTAGACGAAGTTTGTTTTTCCATTCGTTAATCAGCGTTATAGCTGTCGCCCAATTGACTCCACAATAAAGTTCGGGACCTATGAACGCAGATTCTGAGCCAGCCCTAGTAAGCTCATCTGCAGATTCGTTGCCCACAATCCCTTGGTGTTCAGACACCCAACCGAGTTTTACCCTGTTGTATTTGGCAAGGTCTTGTAATGCATCATAGCAGCATTTCACGGTTCTGGAGTCCATTTGGTTGGACGACAGTGCCATAAGTGCTGCTTGGCTATCTGAGAATATATGTATTCTAGCGCCTTTGATCCCCTTAAAGTGTGTCTGGCGCAAATCTCAATAGCATGGATTTCAGCCTGAAGCACAGTGGGAGTCGTACCCATAGGTACCGAAATCTTTGTCTTGGGTCCAAAAAACCCAGCTCCAACTTCATAATCCATCTTCAAACCGTCGGTGAACCAGACCAGACTTCTGGGGTCCAGTGTTGGAGCACCATTGGACCAGTTTTCGCGGTCCAATATTTCAACCTCGAATAACCTACCAAAGCAGTGTTGCCTGACCATAATATCTGGTAAAGTGCAAAACATGTCTCTTTTAGGGATTGAGTTGAGTATCTTTAAATGTCCCACAAGGTCACCTGGTTTATACTCATGATCTAGCTGCAGCCTGATGGCATATCTAGCAGCCATCTTCCTAATGAAGATTGGTAAGGGTGTAAGCCTAACAATATCTTCCAGAGCTGTCGTAGGGCAGGTGTAATGCCAAGACAGGTAATTTTTTGCAACTTCTGCAACTTGTTTGCCGATGTCTGCTGGAAAGTTTTTGGCCACCAGACGATGGCCGCGTATGTGATAATGGGTCTAACCATCATT
The DNA here is from genome assembly GCA_945910035.1 of Brachypalpus laphriformis. Taxonomy (NCBI): domain Eukaryota; kingdom Metazoa; phylum Arthropoda; class Insecta; order Diptera; family Syrphidae; genus Brachypalpus; species Brachypalpus laphriformis. The sequence continues at coordinate 192,227,794 of OX246754.1, read as the reverse complement.
ATGTTCAACCAATGTATCATCTTAGGAGAGAGACTCCAAGTTCTGCCGTATACGCGTTTACTGGCCCACAGTGCTGGAAAGTTTTTGGCCACCAGACGATGGCCGCGTATGTGATAATGGGTCTAACCATCATTATGTTCAACCAATGTATCATCTTAGGAGAGAGACTCCAAGTTCTGCCGTATACGCGTTTACTGGCCCACTGTGCTCTAGTAGCGCGCTCAGTGGCGGACTTGATATGTGAATTCCAATTAAGTCGTTTGTCAAGAATTACACCAAGATATTCCACCACACTAGTATGGTGCCTTTGATTGTAATAGGTTCAAGGTTGACCTATGTCTTCCTTGTAAACGGCACTAGAACGGTTTTACTAGGATTGATGGATAGTCCTTCTTTGTTACACCATTCTACAACTTGAGATATTGCACTTTGCATGACGTTGGAAATTGTCGTGCCGTGTTTACGTCTGATAAAAACCGCCAAGTCATCAGCATAACCGACGGTGGTGTAGCCTGATCTGCGAAGATCTACTAACAAGTTGTCGATGACTATAGACCATAACAGGGGGGAAAGAGCTCCTCCTTGAGGACAGCCTTTGGCTGCAGTTATGGACACCGACACTCCCCCAGAGGAGGAAGTAATGAATCGACTTACCAGCATGGCCCTGATCCATTGGTTGGTCGATTCTTCGCTACTCTGCTACTGATCGAGTCGTAACCAGTGTTATCGAACGCGCCCTCGATGTCAAGAAATGTACACAAGGCTATCTCCCTTGAACTGAGTGTTCCCTCTATCTTTTTGATGAGATAGTGAAGCGCACCTACTGTAGATTTGCCTTTCCTGTATGCGTACTGATTCGAGTGCAGAGGGTTAGACAGATCTAACCGGTCTCTATTATGGATATCTATGAGTCTCTCCATTATCTAAAGGACGAATGATGTTAGACTTATAGGTCTGTATGATTTAGGCAGCTCGCTAGGCCTATTGCCCGGGTTGGGGATGAAAACCGCATTAACCTGCCTCCATGTGGGTGGTATGTATCCCCAATTGTAGTTGGCTCTAAATAAAGCTGTCAACTCCGGCAGGATGAGGTCAATTGACTTTTGGAGAAGTGCTGGAAACAGACCGTCACCGCCGGGGGGTTTAAAAGGTTTGAATGTGCCTACCGCCCATTCAACTTTCCTTCGACTGAATATTTTTCCAGATAAACTATTAACTCTACTGTCCACATAAACCCTGTGGTTAACTGTGTTCGAGTACACATGAGATGTGTTAAGAGACGAGCCTGGGAAATGTACCCGAAGTAAGGTTCTAAGTGTATCCACACGGTCCGTCGTGTAGGTTCCGTCATTCTTCTTCAGTAACCCTACGCAGTTGACATGATCGTTTACGAGCGATTTATGGATTCGTGCCGCTGTGGGCATGTCACCGATTGTTTCGCAGCATTTCCTCCAAGCAGCTCGCTTAGATCGTCTCAATACTAGATTGTATTCTGTGAGAGCAAACCTGTATTCGTCCCACCTCTTCGTTCGCTTTGCAGAGTTGAAGAGTTTTCTGACTTTCTTCCTAAGTTCCGCCAGTTGGTCATTCCACGAAGGCACTTTGCGTTTGCTAACATGTGTCTTTAGGACACAGCTGTCGTGGTAGGAATCAAGCAGTATATTGTTAAACTGGTATGCAGCTTCATCCAGGACTTCTATGGACTCGATGGATGTGAGAAGCATATCTTTTTTTGAGAACACTAGTTCACGATAGCGATGCCAATCCGTAGATTTGGGATCGTATCTATTAGAGACATATGAGAGTTGGCCAGGTATGTCAAACCTGATGTGCTGATGGTCTGACAGAGAGGCCTCATCTGATACGTGCCAATTTTCAATAAAATTTGAAATAAATGGACTAGCGAGGGTGAGGTCAAGTACCTCCTCGCGAATCGCATTTATGAAGGTAGGTTTAGAGCCTTTGCTCAAAATATCTATTTGTCTACTTACAAAGTATTCTAAAAGACACTCACCCCTTCTGTCGATGTTGCTACTACCCCAGACCTTATGATGTGCGTTGGCATCGCATACGATGATATAATGGAGGTTGTTCTCCTGACAGTAGTCAACGAGGCTCTGGACGTCTTTCGGCGGGATATCACCACTGTCGTGAGGGAAGTACGCTGAGGCGCACACGATGTTCTGTGTACCTCCTCCAGTGGGGATTTCCAGTAGTAGGGCCACCAGGTCTCTTGTTATAAATTCTGGAATAGGGAGAAAGTTTCAATTATTGCTAATTAAGCAGGCCGCTCTCGGTGCTAGGTCTCCACACTTGGAAATCAACTTACTTGCCATATTTCGGAGACCTTCAGCCTGTCCTCCGCAAATAACCCAAGGTTCCTGATACTGCGACATATTGTGATGTTCCTTTTATCAAGTGCATATCGATAGAGGTCAAAGAAAGATTTTTTTTTAATGTACTGGAATGTCTTAGCTTAGCTTAGCTAAGCTTGTGACGAGAAGGAAAATCCATGATGTTATGTTTGTAAGAGACCTCCTCTGTTGACATTTAAAAAGCCCATATGTACTGGCTTTAGTTCCAATATTTGCTCCCGAGAGGCCCTTAAGACAAAGTGAGTTTCTTCTTCGTACTAGACATCGTACTAAGTACGAGTATGGTTTGAATTCGCTTATGTCACGTTTTAACTTAGTTTGGTATGATACTTAAATATGTCATTATGTGTCTATTTGTAAGCTTCTACTTTAATATTATTTTTCTCAATATTATTTTGCTCAACTGGAGCACTCAGACGCAACTGGTCCATTGTACTGCCAGGGAGCAAACCCTGAGCAAACCCCATTTTATTGGAATTTCCTTGTCTTTCTAAGAAAGCCAAGCAAGCACTTCAGTGATGAGGAGCTTACAGTATCAGCACTCACCACATCCGCACCGTAGATCTGCCACCTGATACGAGCAAAGGCCGGACAGAGATAATGTTCCGCGGTGTCCCCGCTCTCTCCACAAGCGTCGCAGATTGTAGTGTCACTCAAGCCTAACACGTTAAGGTGCTTGGCGAAAGCAAAGTGGCCTGTCAAGGCGCCACCAAGTTGTCTACAGTCTTTCCTGCTGAGAGACAGCAGGAATGCCGTTGATTTCTTACAGACGTCCGGGAGCATGCGTTTAGTCAACCTGCATCCTGGATGCATGCCACACACAATTGTGCTCGTGAGAGACCCAATCGTCAATGGAAGCCCTAACCGAGGACGCTGGGAGACCCAACGCGGGTTCGGGACCTGACAAACCCTCCTCTGAGCCTTGTCTAGCAATCTCATCGGAGATCTCGTTCCCCAAGATCCTAGTGTGACCTGAGACCCAGATAAGAGACAGAGAATTCAGCCTTGCGACCGAGTTCAAAGAGTTTTTGATTTCACGAACTATTTTAGAAGTGGTTCGAGGGTTAAGCAAGGCCTTAAGCGCAACCTGACTGTCACTACAGACACAAATGCTACGTGCCCTCCACCTGTTCTTCCCAACATAGTTCATTGCCATTAGGATTGCATAAGTTTCCGCTTGGAAAACAGACGCATATTTGCCTAACGAAAAATGAAGTCTAATGTTGTCGACTTCCACGAAGACACCAGCAGCAGACCTGCTTGACTGGTTTTGGAACTGTCCGTGAAAGTACGACTACATTCCATTTCCGGCTCAGACTCTGGCCGAAGCCAGTCCTGGACACAAGGAAAGTCGACTCTGAATTTGCGTATCAGCTGGAGTTCTGGTGTCATTGCATCAGATGGCATATCCATAAGACAGGAGTCATAAGCCAAATACCAAAAACCGCCCCGCCTAAGACGATGGATGGCTTTGATAGTGCAACCCATGATATAAGTATCGAGGGGAGGTAAGTTCAGCAAAGCGTCTAGAGCAGAGCCAGACGTACTCGGGAGAGCTCCCGTGCAGCCGAGTATTATATTTGTGCACAGTTAACATTCCATCCGTTTGTTTTCTCAGCTTCCAGTATTTTTGGGATCCTCATTTCTCGCTGCTGCTCGTTCCTCTAGACGTAGTTGCTGCATCGTGCTGGTGATGATTTCGTTTGCTGTGTTCCAGGGTTCATTCGTCGTCAGCATGAGTGTTATTAGTCCTCTCGGAGTCACTTGGCCGACGCCGGTGTCTCTCTCTAATATGTTTCTGACCGTGTCGTATACATCCGGCATTCCATCAAAACATGTCCACTTAATGTGTGGACGCAACTGAATGGTTTGCTCACCGACATATGTATATAGTGAGATGTTCTACCTTTATTTTGCTACTTATTAGCACTGCTTCTGTCTTGATCCGCCAGACACAGACCTGATGCTTGTAGCCATGCCTTCACGCTCCTTATTGTTTGGATGCCGTTTTCGGACACTTGTTCTAGCGTTTTGCTATGACGATTACTGCAATGTCATCAGCGTAGCCGATGATTTCTACTCCACTCGGCCTTGGCGTTCTTAGTATACCATCGTACATTGTATTTCACAGGACTGGGCCTAGCACCATTGGGGAACTCCTCCCGTGATTGTGTACGTCTTAGACCCTTCTTCCGTGTCATAATGAAGGGTTCTCTCGCTAAAGTAACTGCCTATTATTCTCAGAAGATAGTTAGGTATATGCAGGTTGCTTAGCGCTCTAACTATGCAGCTCCAGCTGGCTGAGTTGAATGCGTTTTTGGCGTCGAGATTTACGACGGCGCAATACTACTTTCTCCCTCCTAGCCATCTTTACCCTGCGATAGCCTCCCGCGTAATGTCGCACACTGCTTTTATCGCCCCTATGGTGCTTCGTATCTTTCTAGAGCCGTACTGCCGAGTAGATTGCCCCGAGTTCCCTTGCATGTGTGGCTCTAGCCTTGTGCTTTTTATTTTTTCTAGCACATTTCCCAGTGAGTCAAGCATGCACAGCGGTCTGTACGACGACGGTTGCTGGTAGGCATGCTGCATCTCCGATAGTGGATGCAGCTGCAAAGCAGGTTTGCGCACGTGAAATTCCTCCAGTCTCTCCATACTTTTCAGTAAGATGGAGGTAAAACTTATGGGTCTGAAACTTTTGAGGAGCAAGTAGTCCTCCTTACTAATTTGTTGACTAATCCCATAGCCCATTGCCGAGCCATTAGGTAGGCGACCCCCGGTAGGCCTAGAAAAATATAGTTGGACCAAGTCCGACATCTCTCCTAGAGCCGTCTAGGGACTTCTCCTGATGAGTTGGAGTCAATGGCGGAAGATGGAGAAGGATGGAGGGTCTACCTGAGCATCCTACCGCCGCGACACTCATAAGGAATTAGCGGGCCATTAAAAATATATGTACCCGTATATATGTATCCCATATCCCGAGTTTCGCAATACCTTATGACCTTATTACCGCCTTCGGTGGTGGAAGCATTACAATCAACTTCTGTCCATTTCGTAGTTCACAGCTGCCGCAGCCAAGTCCTGTTCAGAAAGGGTTAGAAACCAAATCATCAGATCGAACTTACTTACTTCACAATATGCCAGGAGCACTTCAATATACAGGGAAGTCAACTCAGTCCTCTTATACATGGCTCCGTTTTGGGAGGGGTGACTAGAGACGAAGGAAATATCGTCAACATACAGACTTTGTGCACTAAGGACGATAAGTGATTTGATTTGATGAAGCAGCCTTTGTTACTGCCGAAATGGTTCCCATTAACATCCTCGCGGACGAGATGCTGCAGATCTATAACAGTAGAGCCTTGAGCCAACAAGAGGCAAGTGTAATCAAAAGGATCATAGAAGGGGAAAAGGCAGCTTCAATGGCTGTGTGGAAAGCTGGATGGGACAATACAACCAAAGGCAGATGGATCTGCAAGTTGATCCCGACGATAGACATCTGGATAAAGCAAGTACAAGAAAACTGCAAATACCACCCTACGCAGTTCCTGTCTGGTCATGCTGCTTATCGCAAATACCAACACCGCAATACGGTAGCTAACCCAGATTGTCCAGACTAGGAGGAAGGTACGGATCACGCAGTATTTTACTGCAGATGCTTCATGGAATGAAGAATTAACCTGCGAAGTCCACAGCTCCTTAGTATGTTGGCATACTCCAGGCCTCGATCATTTGTGTTTGCGAATCCTTCATGCTAGTAGACCGAGGTACTGGTACCTTTGGCAGATCCCTGATGGGCTTTAAAGTAGTTTCAAACTGGTTTAAATGAAACGAAAGCAAAATAGACTCATTCATATACAGACAAGTACAGCAGTTGGTGCGATTTCCATGCTGGTGGCATCCTCGGAGTTTTGTTTCTTAAAAAATATGGATGACATTAATCCGGACGAGTTTTAGTTTGAACAGGATGACGCCACCTTCTATTCGCCGACTGAATCCATCTACTTATTGAAGTCACAATTAAGCGATAAGTTGATTTGGAGGAATGGACCTGTCAATAGGCATCCAAGATCGTGCGACTTGACAACTCTCGATTATTGCATGCGGTCATGTCCGACCGAAGCTCAGAATGTAGTTCTGCACCTTCTTCCGTTTGGTCTGCTAAGCCCTATGGATACAGTGTAATTCTGGATTCGCTACTTAGAGACCTGTGAATGACTCTAACTAACTACACTATAGTCAAAACAAAACTTCGAGAATAAGTTCACAATCGATTTGCCGTGAATTCAAAACATAAATTTACTGCCAGGTTGGTGCAGGAATCGTCTCAAAGACACCGATAATATCAAAATCATTCCGTGTCCATAACTTGTCCAGTGTCTTCCAGGCGGAAGTACTGACAATAGATGAAGCGCATCGGACTATGAGATGGAACCCAACTCTATACCCAAAACATCGCTGTTTTCGTTGACACTAAGGCTACTTTCGAAACTCTAGTTTGGGCTACATCATCCTCCAAACTGCTGGAACAGTATAAAGAGCGACCCTCCTCGTTAGGTTGTGGGACTAAAATCTGTCTTCTCTGGACTCCTAGTCACGGCAATATAGAGCGAAATTATGGCGCTGATAAACTGGTGAGGAAAAGATCAGCCCTTAACGGATCCATTCCGCAGGTAGTCTACGTTCCGTTGAGAGCCGTCAAGTGGAAAACCGTCTCACACTTTCTATCAATAACCAGGGAAGGGGAAAAGAGGTTGCCGAACTCTGTCACATCTAGCCAGACTTAGCCAAACTACAACTGGGCCAAATCACAAGACCTACAGAACAGGGTTTGGGCAGACGTCGGAAGAGTTGTAGTAATTGGCACAGGTCAGTTGCTAGTACGACTTTTCCCAAATTTCTCTACCGACGTCCGGCTTTAGGCAAAGCCAGATGTCGCACATTAGGCAAACCCTTCTTTGACAACCTTAAGGAAATATCAGATAAAAGAATTATAGAGATGACGAGTTTCTTGAATGACGCAGGATGGATCTAAAAACGTTGATATCCGTACCTTCAGCAACGCGCTTTAACAACCAACCTCACATGAGTTCTGATTTTAAATATAGGACCTGAGCGCTTTATAGGATTCGAATATTGAAGCTCTCGCGCAATGGTCAGGCGCAATAAGCGCTGAGCTACGAACTTATCCAGCATATTCCTGACTAATTGGAACTTAATGAGGAAAGGTACGACGATGGGGATGACTCCCAGTTATCATCACATAACACTAGCCTACTCCATTAGATGGCGCTTGTTGGAAAAGGACTAACTTGATGTATTTTATCTGAAGTAAGTATGTAAGCACTCAAAGCTACGGTCTTTTGTATTTAAGATAAGGTTCTTCATATTACTACCATCAACCAAACATGACGTTTCTGGTTAGAATGAGTTTTCCAGAAAGTCACCGTCGTCGAAATTGCAAGATTGGGGTTAGAAAGTTATCACGAAATCCACTCTAACAAACTAAAGCCAATACCCCTGAGTGGATGATTTCAAGTTGAGAACTGCTATACTATACCACGAACTGCTATACATACGAATAATCATGATTAGGAATTAAAAAGCAACGCATTTGCAGTTGAATGTGTCATCTTCCAAGTACTTCTCTCAGATGATACGACTTGTTAGGCACTTGTCACTAACAAACATTATCGAAAATGACTCCGTAATGAAAAGCAAACATCACCATCATCCCAGGCGTATGCGTATCCAAATTATGCACATGGATACGTGTATCCTGCCTTTCTCAAGTCACTACGCGTCACTCCGTCCTTAAAAGTCAAGTGTCATTCCGTATTATGTGTATCTTATCGAAGAACTTTTGCAATTTTCAGAATATCTGAACTTTAGCCCATCCTTACACTCCGATACGAACCGAAGAAGAAAAACTTTTACATTTTCATTTTCCCATTTGGGGGTAGACACATAGCGCACACAAGACTGTCACCAAAATGTATCTCTCAGGGTGCATTCATTTTCAAAAGTTTTCCACACCCGCATACATGCTCGCGCCTCGGCATTTCCTCGTCGCACACTTGTTCACACATATAAATCTCAAGCGTTCATCGTTCTGAAGAATCATTTCCATTTTGCGATATTTTACTGTGTTCTGGGTCCTCGGAAGCCAGCAGTGGGGCTGTGAGCTGGTAAAACAACTAAATGGGTTCGTTGTCAAATAAATCAACGTTGGCTGTTCGAGGGGCGTGTGAGAGTGCATTTCGAATAACGCTTTCAGCAATTATATGACGTTTAATATCCCCCTGGGAATTTGTATTTGAAAACACTGTCAAGTTCCGATTCGTTTCTAGGAACAGCGTGGAGCAGCTTGAGTGCATATTGACTATGAATCCTCAGCGAATATGACGAACGTGGAGTTGTCGGATGGTGAACGAATTTTGCTTCCACGAACTATTTACTTTTTCAATAGTAGGAGCTTATTACTACCACAGAAACAAATGGTGGCAACTGCGTCTTCGAAAAAAAAGTGCGTTCGAAACAGCTACCATACTTCGGGTATGGACTTACACATAGTAAGTAAAACTTACTTAAGTCCTGTCAACCCTCGAGAGGCAAATGGCGTCAGCAACGCCTGCTCGCCATCGTATTCGAAATACTGCAACGATTTTTAACTCTCTCCAACTCATTCCCAAAGCTCTAGATTCCTACTAAACCATTTTGCTCCACGCATGCTTAGAACGACCCCCAGTTCTGCCAGATTAAGTACGGGGATTCCATTGCATGACAAGTTTGACAACTGAATTTTCTTCGCACCGCAAGGTGTGACCAATCCATTGTCATTTCCTTCGTCGAATTGTGATGTCAATAGATTCCTGAACTGTTCTCGAGTGGAATCTGTTCTGGATGAACAGACATAACGCTGACGAATTTTTGGGTAACGTACTCCGACCGTCTTATCTTACGTTTGGGCTATGTGGTAAGATCTGTAAGATCGCCCAAATAAATATATTTTTGTTGAGTTGTTTGAAAGAACATGCTAAGCCAATAATCCACAGACTTAGGAAGCTTCCCAGATACGAAGAAGACATGGCTGTTATCAAGTCGAGTCATACAGGCGCAAAATATCACACGTAGTATAGGAGTCAGTTGACAGAAGAATTTGAGATTTAAGACGGTGTGTGACAAGGACGTACGCTATCGTCAATATTACTCCTCGTGCTTATTTATGACATACTTCATAGTGCTTTATCAGTGGACTCGATGACAATACTCGATGGCTTGCCCACGTAGTACATATGACACAAAACGGGATTCCTAAACGTTCCATGCTAACAGGTAAGCGACTCCGTGATAGCTTCGTGAAAAAAGTCATATCTATCTGGGATTCCTACTGCTACTTCACGCCAAACGAAAGAATAAACGAGTTCCGAGAAAAGTTGGACCGACTAGAGGACTCATTCAAGGGACCGCGATGGGGAGATCCTGGCCGCTGGAGACTTCAAAGCAAGAGCACAGGAGTGGGGAATGCCGACCACAGATTAACGAGGAAAGCAAATTCTCGAGATGTCTGCAAGACGAGGGCTTAACACTGCGAACATAGGCAACACATCCGCATTTAGGAGGCCTGGTTACGCAGAGACTATCCCGGCCACCATACTATTTACCCATATGTGAGAATTGGTTGTACCACGGCTGCGTACATACATAAGGTCAAATTTGGCTGCAGTCCCTATTTTTTCGCGAAGGTTTCGCTACAAGCATAGAAAGCTATACTCGTTGTTCTATGTTAAGCTTACAGTCTAGTTTAGGATCTAGGATAACTCCTAAATATTGTACCTAGCACTGGACGATAAGCCGAGGAAATGCGAAGTCAGGTATTTTGGTTTTAGTGGTGAAGAGCATCAGTTCAATTTTGCTCGAGTTGACACCGAGACCAGACTTTTTGGCCCAAGCGCTTACTTTGCTCAGAGCATTTTCCGTGATTTCGCTTATCTTCTTCTTCTTCCTTTTATCAGCGAGGTTATGATCCGAAAATAAGGGATCATAACCCTCCCACTTCACTGCATTTCTACTGATCCGCCTGTGGGTTTCGCCGTGATTTCGCTTATGAGGGAGACCAGTCATGCTTCCAACGTTCCAACTCGCGACCCTCAAATTGCGTCGAAACTGTTTCTTTATTTTGCTAGCCCCCGGAATCCGTATAGCTCTGACCCGAGCATTTCTGCTCGGTCCAGGATCAGTACCATGCACAGCAGTGGTAGTGCCTGGCGGGGTAGTGCCTTTCCTTTTTGCAAGTATTACCATAATGATACAGTTTTGCAATACAATTTTTTGCACCATATTGCGATGGTGTTTGTTGTTTGACACGTGCATACTCCTGTTTTAGTATTGTTTGATCTTTCTTTTATGACACCGGTGATCTCCAGTCGTGTCAACCCACGGACTCGCATGCACACTTGTGGGAGGGTTTCTAAGGCAGTATATGTGTCGCTAGGCTCACTTGGGTGTTATATTGCCTAGATCTGATTTGTCCCCCTTAGTCGCCTTTCACGACAAGCGCTAGTTGTTGGGGGGCGTGCTGCAGTGATATTCTTAACCCGTCCCTGCACGGGTATTAGAATTGTCCCTTGTCATTATACGATAAGCATAGTAGTTCATAGATGAAACTGTTTTGTGTAACTGTGCCCCGGTATTTGGATCCACTTGAGGAATATTAATTATTTTATTACATAAAATCAAAGGAAATTGTAAAGCATCATCATCATCATCATCATCGATGAATTTCTGATATTCTTTGCAGATTATCATCACGACTGCATATTACAATGCGAATGTGCATGCGATCATATGAAAACACAAGCGTTTTCACTCAGCTGAGGCCTACCAACTCCTACTCTCAACCTCCACGCGGTGACAGCAGGGTGCCTAGTACCTTAATCCAAGAAATCGGTAACCAACCCCGTTTGGCGGATTCTTGGCGGCAGCAGATGAGAGAGGGGGGGAAGAGTGTTTTCTCACTAGAGCACTTATTCCTGTTCCAGGCGGCAGCGGACGAATTCCCTAGACGGAGTCAACGGTGGCGTCTATAGTTCCAGTTAGTTTGAACTTAGTGAATACCTTGCAGGAGCTGCTTCGACGTATTCGGATTACAGGCCGGTAAGGAACATTGGAATAGAAATGATGGCGGAGGAGCCCTTAATGGGCCAACGGCAGCGCTCATACTCCAGTAGTGGACTACTGGCACCGGTATACCCGGCCCCTCGTCCTAGGGGAATAATTAAGGAACTGGCCCTCCAGGTTGGGGGTTGTGCCGTCGGGGTAACTTCCCTACCACGTAAAAAACTAATGGTTCCGAAACAACCAAAAGCCTCGGATGAGGATGACTCAACTAATGACGACCCCAGCAAACGAAATAAGGACAACGACCTTCGGATCTGTACGTGGAATGTTCTGTCCCTTTACAGACCACGTGCAGCCGAACAACTAGCAGAGGTCCTAGACTGCTATAAAGCAGATATTACCGCCATCCAGGAAGTGCGATGGGATGGGCCGGGCAAAAAGAGGATGAAAAACTGTGACATCTACTACGGTGATTGCTACAGAGGCAACAGGCAACGCTTATTCGGATGCGGATTTGTCATACGCGGCAGACTTAGGCAAGAAGTCTTAAGCTTCCGACACGTGAGCGAGCGTATTATGACTATCCGAATCAAGGCTAAATTCGCTAACATAAGCCTAATATGTGTTCATGCCCCCACGGAAGAAAACGACCCTGCCACCAAAGAGTGTTTCTACGAGCTCCTCGACAAAACATACGAGCAATGTCCTAAATACGACGTTAAAATCGTATTGGGCGATTTTAACGCCAAAATAGGAAAGAGGACGTCTTTGGTAGGGCAGTCGGTAAGCATAGCCTACACGACACCACGTCTAATAACGGACTAAGGCTAATTGATTTCGCTGTGGAGCGAAATGTCACCATAGCAAGCACATGGTTTCCTCATCTCGATATTCATAAGCAGATATATCGGTCCAATGATCATGTAACGATCAACCAAATTGATCATATTGCGATCGACGCAAGGCATGCCTCCAGTATTCTGGATGTCCGGACCTTCCGAGCGGCCAACATAGACTCGGATCATTACCTTGTTGTAGCCAAGGTACGAATGCGGATATCCCAATCTGAGCAACAAAGAAGAATTACTGTGAGAAAATTTAACGTCGAAAAGCTACAATCGCAAGAGACCGCTAGACTCTTCGCTGAACGCGTATCCCGAAATCTCTCAATTACCCCTTTGCCGCCAGCATCAAGTACCGAAGACCAGTGGCAACGCTGCGAACATGCCATTAGAAACGCCGCGACTGATGTGTTGGGTCTCGCTCGACCACCACCGCGAAACCCCTGGTTTGACGAAGAATGCCGGCGAGTGCATGCAGCAAAACAAGAGGCATACAAAGCGGCGCTGCAAAGGAAGACGAGAGCTGCTCGTGAGCTCTACGAGCAAAGGAGATGGGAAGAACATCGGCTTCTCCAAAAGAAGAAGAAAGAGCATGAGAAGCGCGCGTTTGAGAATATCGAGAGTCTATACTCCAGGAACAATGTACGGTAGTTTTACCAAAAGGTAAAAAGAACGTGTCAGAGAAGCAATACCCGTACAGAAACCTGTAGAGATGAAAATGGAAACCTCGTAGTAGAATCACAGTCAGTGCTGAGAATATGGAAAAACTACTTCTGCAGACTGTATAACGGCAACGAAGACCAACATCCCGCTGTCAGGCAGAATGAACCATTCAACATAGACGATGATAGTCAAAATTTCCGTCCACCTGACCAAACCGAAGTGAGGATAGCAATATCCAAGCTAAAATCCAACAAGGCTGGTGGACCTCACGGCTTACCGGCCGAACTTTTCAAGGCAGCAGGGTTTGAATTGGTAGAGTGCATACACCAACTCATCTCTAAGATTTGGTCAGACGAGTGTATGCCTGATGAATGGAATCTCAGCATCGTTTGCCCGATGGAGGGCAGAGACCCCTCAACGGCGCCAATTATAGAGGCACCAGTCACCCAACATCGCATACAAGATCCTTTCTGCGATATTGTGTGAACGCCTGAAACCTTTTATCAACAGCCTGATTGGACCCTATTAGTGCGGTTTCAGGCCAGGAAAGTCCACCATCGATCAAATCTTCACACTTCGGCAGATCCTGGAGAAAACTCAAGATTTCCAAATCGATACTCACCACCTCTTTATCGATTTCAAGGCCGCCTATGACAGCGTCTATAGAGAAGAGCTTTATAGAGCCATGTCTAGTTTTGACATCCCTGCCAAACTTGTCCGTCTGTGCAGGCTGACGATGGAGAACGCTCGCTTCAAAGTCGGTAATGACCTCACCGAGACCTTTGATGACAAAAAAGGTTTTAGACAAGGTGACGCGCTGTCATGTGACTTCTTTAATATTATACTTGAACGGAGTGTGCGGAACTCACAAGTCAACACCGGAGCCACAATCTATTACAAGTCTGTACAACTGCTTGCATACGCCGACGATATAGACATTATCGGAAGAACTCAGCGGGCTGTCACCGGTGCGTTTGCAAGCATTGATGCGGAAGCGGCCAAAATGGGTTTAGCGATAAACGAGGGCAAAACCAAGTATATGGTGTCAACAAGAAGGGAAAGCCAACACCGACGAATTGGACAGAATGTCACAGTGGGCAGCTATAACTTCGAGGTAGTAAGGGACTTTGTCTACCTTGGCTCTGCTATAAATTCTACAAACAAGATCAGCGCAGAAATCAATCGAAGAATAACTCTTGCCAATCGCTGTTTTTTTTTGGGCTTATAAAGCAATTCAACAGTAAGGCCCTATCTCGAACAACTAAGGAGACTCTATATAAGACCTTGATCATCCCAGTCCTGCTTTACGGCGCTGGAACATGGACTTTATTAAAAGAGGATGCAGATATCCTTGGTCGCTTCAAGAGAAAAATTCTCCGTAAGATTCTCGGTCCCGTTTGCGTTGACGGGTTTTGGAGGAGAAGATTAAATGACGAACTATACGAGCTGTACAGTGACATCGACCTAGTCAAAAAACTGCGTATTGGACGTCTGAGATGGCTAGGACATGTAGAGCGAATGGACACCAACGCTCCGGCCCGCGGAGTCTTCGAATCTAACCCCCATTTCCGAGGGACGACGCAGTAGAGGGAATCATCGCCGTAGGTGGCGCGCACAAATTCAAGGGGACCTCGACCAACTTGGAGTGCGCAACTGGGGGCAATTAGCTAAAGACCGAGCTAAATGGAGAGGCTTGTTGGTTGAGGCCCAGGTACACCCCGAACTGTAGCGCCACCTAAGTAAGTAAGTGCGTATTACAATATCCCGTCTGTCAAATTGTTGGCTGGTTATGATAACTACTACATCAGTCTTAGAAGAAGTGTTATAGGGACCACGATGTTCGCCAAAAGGGAGCTTATCGACGTGGATTACAACATTGAAATCCGGCACGTTTTGTGGAACACTCTCAATTGCTGTTTTGAAAGACTTAATATAGTTATTATGGGAGTGTAACATATCTTGTAATTGTCTAATCAGTGCATTGTTTAAGCATTGCCGAGCGATACAATATCGAGCAGAAGCTTGTGTTTCAGGATCTGCGATAAAATACAGCTGCAGGAATTTATAGTCATCAGGCCGAAGGGGAAAAAGGCTACCGGCCAAATGATATACCTGCTTGTACCTTAAGGGTTGGCATGAAACTACGTTCGACTATTTAAGTACTCTTGAATGAGGTCATCTGAAATGCGTTGTTATAAAGACGTTTGTGCCTCAAGAAATCTTTACTTTTGGGATGGTCACCTGTTAGAAGGGAATATAAAGGATCCGGAGGTTCAGAAATTTAATCTATTTTAATTTTGCCCTGTAAGCAGCACATGCCTTTTGATTGGTCTTTCCATTTTAAGACAGAGCAATGTGGACAGACAACGGTCATACTACCCAAAATAACTGTAGAGTCATTTTTATAGTTAATGGAAGAATTATAATTTATTCCAGAACACTAACTAATTGCCTATAAACCAGAAACCTTAGTACCTAGTTTAACATCTCATACTCGTTCCCTGTTTCTCAGATTAACGCGTATCTATCTTCGAGTGACCGATTGCTTCGTTCCACAGTTCCAGAGGCAGATTGAGCCTCTGTAAATCATGCCCACTTCGATCTAAAGAAAGACGCGTATTACGTTCAGCAGAAGCCCCCGGAAAATATTCCTCTCTCGGTTAATAGTCAACTTATGTAGATTCTCTTTCTTGTTCACTTTCGTTAGCCCGTGATAAACGCTTTGTTTCAGCGTTTGTTGTACTACGATCTTTATTTGATCTACGCGTTGGTATTATTGCCTCCTAACAAAGGGAATAAAAGTAACACTTCTACTTACTCGTACAATTACAATAAATTTGACAAAATGAAAATTGCCCTTAAAAGTACGTTAATATAAACAGTACATACCTCCTTACATATGTAAATAGGTACATGACACCACCAAAGGCGATTGCCGAACTCATAAAGTATTGTGACAGTCGGGAGACGGGACTAGTCATATGATGCGATGCTAATGCTCAGAATACAGTCTGGGACAGCAGCAAATGCAACATACGAGGAAACCATCTCCTGGACTTTATACTATCATCTGGTATGGCAATAAGCAATGTTGACTCCCAGCCAACTGTTGTTACGGCAAGGAGTGTGGAGGTAATTGACTTGACTTTATCTAATAGGTATTTCAAGTCGATTACTAACTGGAGGGTACTACCGGAAGTGTCCTTATCAGATCATAGATACATCGTTTTCCAAATCGAATGCGAAGCTTTAACTTTGCAGGAGAGGAGGAATCCGAGGAAATCCAACTGGGTGCGGTTTAGGAAAGAGCTAGACAGATCTGTCAAAACTCCAACTAAACTCTGAACGAAACGAAAGGTTGAGGATGCTGTTCAAAACCTGACCAGTGTCCTTACCAACTGTTTTGAACTGGCGTGTCCAATGACAAAAAACTCCCGCAGAGCGCCGGTTCCCTGGTGGAGTCTGGAACTGCAGCGGCTTAGGAAAGAATCCATAAAACTTCTAAATAGGTCTCTTAAGACAAATTTAGAAGTCGACTGGGATCTCTTTAGATCGAAGCAAAAAGACTATAAGAAGTTAATTCGGTTGTCGAAAAGTGCTTCTTATAGAAATTTTTGTGAAAAGATCGAGACACTCGGTGTAACCAGTAGGTTGGCTAAAGTCCTCAAAAGATGTAAGCCGACCAAACCGGAGTCACTCAGACGGTCTGATGGCAAGTTTACTGAGACGAAAGCGGAAACTTATAGTCTTCTGCTGGAGACTCACTTTCCTGGCAATCAGATAATCACTAGGTCGCGGCTTGGTCCGCTTACCCAGGCTGAGCTTGATCTAATTCAGAAACTCGGCGCAGCTGTTATACTGCATCAGCCGTGGCAACAGTTGAGGCCATCAAATATGCTGTGGCATCTTTTGATGGTTTCAAATCGCCTGGCACCGATGGAATATATCCAGCTATGCTGCAACAGGGTATAGATCAGCTATTGCCAACTCTGAAAAGAATTTCCACCGCTGGCTTGGCGCTGGCATATATTCCTACACCTTGGCGGACAGTCAGAGTAGCTTTCATACCGAAAATTGGTAAGGAAGACTATTCGCTCCCCAAGAGTTTCAGACCTATAAGTTTGATATCCTTCTTACTGAAAAGTATGGAGGGACTGGTAGAATTTCACGTGGGCAAAGATGCTTTGAAACTGCATCCATTATCGGAGATGCAGCATGCCTATCAGAGTGGGAAATCCTGTGAGACCGCACTTCAAAATCTAGTGGCCAGAATTGAATATGCGCTTGATAGGGAAGAATACGCGATGGGTATCTTCATCGACATTGATGGTGCTTTTGACAATGGGACTTTCGACTGCATGTGCGACTCGGCCAGACAACACGGGGTAGATGAAACATTAGAGTTGTGGATTAAAGCAATGCTAATGAATAGAACTTTGGTAGTGGTTGCAGATTGTGGCCAATATGTTATGACAGGGGTAAACAGGGGCTGTCCGCAAGGTGGCATTCTGTCTCCATTATTATGGTGCATGGTGGTCGACTCTCTGCTGCACACTCTAAATAGTTCTAACGTCTACGCTCAGGCATATGCGGATGATGTCGCCGTACTTTCTGTCGGGCCGTGCCTGGCGACGGTTTGTGCTAAGAGGCAGAGGCGGCGCTGGACAAGATCGATGAACGGTGTACTAGGAGTGGGCTTTCGGTGAATCCTCTTAAAACTGAGGTTGTTCTTTTTACGAGAAGGAGGACTTTGGCCGGTCTGACTCAGCCAGTGCTAAAAAGCGTCACCAATTGCATTTCCAATGAAGCCAAATATCTGGGAGTGATTTTAGATAAGAAACTTCATTGGTATAAACACGTCGAGTCGGACTTATCCAAGGCGCTCTCAGTCTTCTGGCAGTGTAAGGGTGCTTTTGGCAAGACTTGGGGATTGTCACCGAATAAGGTTCTCTGGATCTACACGGCTATGATAAGACCATTCCTCGCATATGCCTCGGTTGTTTGGTGGAAGGAGCTCTCGCGTAAATATGTGGTTGCCTTTTGCGCGAAACTCCAAAGAACGGCTTGTCTCGGCTGTACGGGAGCTTTCCCGAGTACGACTGGCTCTGCTCTAGACGCTTTGCTGAACTTACCTCCCCTCGATACTTATATCATGGGTTGCACTATCAAAGCCATTCATCGCCTTAGGCGAGGCGGTTTTTGGTATACTCCACACTGGACACTTATCTTACGACTCCGGTCTTATGGATATGCCGTCTGATGCAATGATACCAGAACACCAGCTGATGCGCAAATTCAGAGTCGACTTTCCTTGTGTCCAGGACTCTCTTCGGTCAGAGTCTGAGCCGGGAATGGAATGTAGTCGTATTTTCACGGATGGTTCCAAAACCAGTCAAGGGTCTGGCGCTGGGGTGGAAGTCGACAACATTAGACTTCACTTTTCGTTAGGCAATTATGCGTCTGTTTCCCAAGCGGAAACTTATGCAATCCTAATGGCCATGAACTATGTTGTGAAGAGCAGGTGGAAGGGACGTACCATTTGTGTCGGTAGTGACAGTCAGGTTGCGCTTAAGGCCTTGCTTAACCCTCGAATCACTTACAAAGTAGTTCGTGAAACCAAAAACTCTTTGAACTCGGTCGCAAGGCTGAATTCTCTGTCTCTTATCTGGGTCCCAGGTCACACTGGGATCTTGGGGAACGAGATCTCCGATGAGATTGCTAGACAAGGCTCAGAGGAGGCTTTCTCAGGTTCTGAACCCGCGTTGGGTCTCCTTGCGTCCTCAGTTAGGGCTTCCATTGACGATTGGGTCTCTCACGAGCACAATTGTATGTGGCACGGCTCTCCAGGATGCAGGTTGACTAAACGCATGCTCCCGGACATCTGTAAGAAATCAGCGGCATTCTTGCTGGCTCTCAGCAGAAAAGACTTATTGGCGTCTTCACAGGCCACTTTGCTTTTGCCAAGCACCTCAACGTGTTAGGCTTAAGTGACATTACAATCTGCGATGCTTGCGGGGAGAGCGACGACACCGCGTAACATTATCTCTGTGAGTGTCCGGCCTTTGCTCGTATCATGTGGCAGATCTTTGGTGTGGATGTGGTGAGTGCTGGTACTGTAAGCTCCTCATCAATGAAGTCAAATTGGGGTTTGCTCTCTGGTAGTACAATGGACCAGTTGCGTCTGAGTGCTCCAGTTGAGTGTTTCCTATCCCGACAAAAAAAAAATCAAAATAGCTCAGCTTCAGGACAACGCTGAAGGATAATTTATAGCTCAAATAAATCTTTGGAGAATTCTCTGAAAACAGTTTCATTTGTTTTTGGATCCAGAAAGTCATTGTTGAGTTAGGACCGTGTGAATATAATTTTAATCCCCTTTCTGCGACTTAGACCTCGAATTCTCAGATCCTGTAAGAGGCAGACCGATTTTTGGTACACAACAGCCTTCCCAAAGAAATGTTTATCAAAACAACGAAAACCGCATCTAAATCCCTTCAGTGGTTCTCGAGATTAGCGCGGCCACGTAGAATTTGAGGACTTTGTTTTATACGATGTAGTGATGATGATAGTGATGTTTAATATTATATTCAACTCTGGTAACACTGTTAGGGTTCAGTGTGGTTTTAACATTACTGAGTACCAAAAAGTGTAAAAGAGAAATTACATAATTTAAAAAACTAATTTGCAAACAGGATGTACCATTATTTAAAACATGAAATACAATATTTAACAATCGCTATCGAAAGTCTGGAGAAGCAATGTTCTCAACTTAAGAACCAAGCTGCGACTGTTCCGTTCCAACGTTGGATTAATACTGCTGCATGGGTTCAGTACTTGGAAGGTGGATAGCACTATCACACGCAAGCTGCAAGCCGTCGTAAGTAAATATCTAAGAATCATCTTAATTATATTTTGGCTCAATCGTATCTCCAATAAACAACTTTATCTGAGAACGGGCCAAGAACCTATAGACACTACTGTGCGCAGAAGAAAGTGGCAGTGAATAGGACACACACTACGACGCGAAGACAACTTCATTGCGGAATATGCTTACTCAGGCAGGCAGAACAGCTGGACGCCACAGGCAAATGTGGCGCAGGGCAGTCGAGGAGGAATCAAGTTCTTTGGGGAATGAGTTGGAGGCAGCTCAAACGCGTTGCGTAACTCCGAAAAAGATGGCGCGCAGGCGTTGTTGACGTCCTATGCCCCTCGAGGAGTTCAAGGATTTTAAGTACTGATGGCCGCCTGTTTATCAACGTATAAAACTGGTTTCACACTTCAGTTTTTCATCAATTAGTATAATAACTAATAATAAGTAATAAGCAATTGCTATTTTATTGGACAATAAAAAAAATATTTAAAAATTCACAAAATACAGCATTGTCATTTGCCGTCAGCCGGAAAAAAAAACAATTTTCAAACAGGGTGTGCCATTGTTTAAAACATGATGTACAATTTTTAACAGAAGTATATGCTGCATCCTAGTACCAGCTGAATTAAAAAGCACTATATCATAAAAAAACTACTTTTTAGCTTCATTTAGTAAAACTCTTAGATGGAAGTTGATTTTCATAAAAACTCCTTAGTTGCCAAGGGGTCTGCTCCGACAAAATCTTATTACAAAACCCTTGCCCGTTCTTTTTGACCCAAGCCTTCATGTCGCGTCGTCTGTTTATTCAAAAAATTTAACTTGTTCAAATTTTTGTAATTACAATATATCAGAAAACTAGTGAAAAATTGACGAAGACTAACACTCAACATTGTGTGCATATCAACCCCCAATTGTTCAACACTTCAAATTCAGAGGCGCACTGACAGGAAATGCTGTCTACACCACCACTTCCGGTTGTAAATTTCTTTAGCAAACTGCAATACATTGCCTTCCTTGCTATTTACCCGGACGCGACATCGTCGTTGTTCCGCTCTTTGCACATTCGCTCCTCTTAAAGTCGCTGCCACTGTGCGACAATCGATTAACATCGCAGTGAAGGCACAAGGAAGGAGTATCAGACTATGACACAGTATCATAACTTATAGTGAAGGAAAAACTTTATGCACTGTGAAAGGCATATCTCCCAAAAGCTTGTTGCTGAAATCCAAGTGCAATCTTGAGCTGTGATCGCGAACGTTTACTAAGAAAACACGTAACATGCAATTGGGATAAACTTTGTCGTGGTAGTGACACCATCCCCTCGCCCAAATAACAAGGACAATATGCGCAGATGAAGAAACAGCACTCAACAACGAGGAAAAGTTTTCGCCAAGCAAAAACTACATTGTTACGAAGAGTACAGTGAGCGACGTATTTATAAATTCATCTTCAACTGTGACATGTGGCTGGTAATAATGTGGCTCCAATAAAACATTTTGTTACAAAGCTTGATCGAGCCATATCCGTCAATTTATCCGTCTGTTTGGAGCCGACCTCCACCTGGTGTCCCCTGGATAAGCCGACAAGCCCACCAACAGATGATCGTTGGGTCCATGTGACAGACTAGTTGAGACACCTCAGCCCACCACTAACAGAAACACTTGAATTCCTGCCACGTAAGTGGCGAGTGATAACGATCGTTTTTTAGATTGAGTTCTATAACATCAGCTTCAGTTATGTTCACGCCTCCGCGGAAGAAAAGACGATACCGACAAATATTGTTTCTACAAGCTCTTCATGAAGACATACGAGTAAAGTCCCAGACATGATTTTAAGACCGCCCTTGGAGATTTTTAAGGCCAAGGTCGGAAAGCAGGACATTTTTGGTGATACCTTTGGAGGGCATACGGGGTTTGTTCAATAAGTATCGGAACTGAAGTCATATATAAATAAATTTATTAAAAAAATTATGTACAGTGAGGCAGAACTTTTCAAAATATGATGCTGCGCATCAACACCCCATTGACAGCGCTTTTCCATTGTCCATACGACCACTGAAACTCGGCAACAGCAAGAATGTCCAGGCACCCCGTCGAGGCTGCTTAGACCGTTCAAACGTGTTGAAACGATGTCCTTCCTTTTAATCCGAGGAAACAAAAAAAATTAAAGGAAGCCAAATCTGGACTGTAGGGTGGTTGGAGCAGCGTTGCCACGTTCTGTTTGGCCAGTGCCTCCTTCACAATCAGCCACGTGTGACTGGGCGCATTGCCGTGATCTCCCTTCGGACGTGGGGGATCTTAATCCTCAAATGTTCGATCACTTCTGAGTAAAATTTAGCATTCAATGTTTGCCCAGTACGCACAAAATCATTCTGAACCTCACCTCGTGCATGTCTCGGTGAGGTCATTACCGAACTTATGAAGCAGCGAGCATTCTCCATCATCATCCTGCACAGAGAGAAAAGTTTGGTGCGATGATCATCATAGTGGGCGCCGTGGCGTAAGTGGTGAGTGTGTCGGATCACTACGCATGAGGTTCCAAGTTCGAATCCCAGAAAACACCAAAAAGTTTTTTCACGGTCCCATCTCTCGCGAGCGTCTGACAAGCATCCGAGAGTATTGTCGTCACAAAAAAGCTTCTCAAATCGCCGTTCGGATTCGGCATTAAACTGTAGGTCCCTTCCATTCGTGTGAAAAATATAACGCACACAACATGATAGGTTGCGAGAGCTAGGCCCTGGCACATCGCAAAATGATTAAGTTGATTGATCGATACATGATCAATTGCGATCACATGACCGCCATATCTGTTTGTGAATATTGAGATGAGGAAACCATGTGCTTGATATAGTGACATTTCGCTCCATAGCGAAATCAATTAGCCTTAGTCCGATGTCAGACGTGGTGTCGTGTATGCTATATTTACCGACTGCTCTACCAAAGACGTTTTCCTTTCCTATTTTGGCGTTAAAATCGCCCAATATGATTTTGACGTCGTATCTAGGATTTTACTCATATGTTTTGTCGAGGAGCTCGTAGAAACAATTTTTGGTGACAAGGTCCTTTCCTCCGTGAGAGCATGAGCACATATCAGGCTTATGTTAGCGAATTAAGCTTTGGTCCGGATTGTCATAATACGCTGGGTCAAGTACCGGAAGATTAACTTCTTGCCTAAGTCTGCCGCGTATAGCAAATCCGCATCCAGCGTAGCAATCACAGTAGTATTTGTCTCAGTTTTTCATCATCTTTCTGCCCGGCCCATCCCATCACACTTCCTGGATGGATGGTCTGTTAAGGGTCCAAACATTCTACGTACAGATCTGAAAGTCCGTTGTCTATATTACGTTCGCTAGGATTGTCATCAGTTGAGTGGTCTTTATCCGAGGCTTTTGGTTGTTTCGGAATCATTCGTTTTTTACATGGTAGGGAAGTTACCCCGACGACATAACCCCCAACCTGGAGGGGCAGATCCTTTTTTATACCCCCAAGACGCGGATTCAGGTACGGCAGTGCCAATAGTCCACTAAGAGAGTATGAGCGCTGCCGTTGGCCCCTTGACCAAGGTCCTGACTAAACCTGGAAATTTCTTACCGACGTGTTATCCGATTTTACCGAAGCAGCTGCTGTAGCTGTAGACGCCACCATTGACTCCTTCTAGGGAATTCATCCACTATCGTCTGGAACTAGAAGAAGGCAATGGTGGCAATGGTGTAGTGGTAACGTCGTCATTTGCCACGCTAATGGTTCATGGTTCAAATCCTGATGTCAGCAAGCATTTATTTATTTCTCATGAAATATACAAAGTCAGTCCGATCATTTGCGAAAGCTTATGTGAACACTACTGCGAAGGCATAACACTGGCAGTAGCTTGGTCATGTGGCTGGAAAAATTGTTCATTCTGTTGATGATGATTTGCCCTTGACATCGATTATCGGGAAAAAAGTACTGTGAATCAGAAGCAAAGACAATAGTAACAAAAAATCTCCCCAGTTATCTGGACGCCACCCCCGGAGAATAGCTGAAGCATAAACAACTGAGCTTCTAGAACCACAACACCAAAAATATTTCTCTCTCCCTCTCTATCCATCCTTTCCAACGCCCGCACTGTGCGTAAGCATGTTAAAGGTATTCATAACCCTTTGAGTGCGCGCAAATTATAAAAAAAAATAAAAAAAGAAAGTCCTCTAAGAAAGTGCTCTTCCATCGTCGTTTGGGTTTTGGTTCCCAGGTTTTTCCAAATATTCTACAGCATATTTAGAAGGAATTAGTTACTTTTTTATACTTTTTTATATGTATTTTTATGGCGATAAAGGAAGCCCTGTTCTGGCTAAAGTGTAACCGAGGTATTATCTGTCAAGGATATTGGTATTTTTAGTGACAGTCAAGCGGCAAACAGGTCCCTGGAATCGTACTCCTTCACTTCAAAAGCCGCCTTAAACCGCCATTTATCTCTTATGGAGATGACAGAGTAGTTCAGTATTCACCTAAGCTAGGTGCCGGGCCACAGGGGCATTCCAGGAAACTGTAGGGTAGACAAGCTCGCCAGACAGGGAACAACTCTAAAGATTCTGCCTGATAGGCAAGCTCTACGTATACCCCTCCCTACATGAAGGCATCTACTAAAGCTGACTGCTATTAGCAAGACCAACACCAGATGAAAAGAACGGATCAACATGTCACATTTCGAGACACATCTGGCCTAAGCTGGACCAGAAACGTAGTATCGAGTTGGTCAAGCTAAAGCGACTACAGATCAGCTGCGTTGTCGTTGTTCTCGCTGGGCACCGTCTTATAGGCCAACATGCCAAAAGACTTAGCCTCTTTTCCAAAGACTGCTGCAGGAGCTGTAGGGACGAGGAGGAGGAGGAAATCATCTTTCACCTCCTAAGCACTTGTCCAGCGCTGTCACATAAAAAAATGCTCCATCTAGGGGCCTCCTTCCTTGAAGACATCGGCGATCTGGCTCCCTAATGCGTCATGAGCTCGGTAGGTTTTGGCCACTCAGAGTCCTAATTGATGATCCTAATTGTTGCCTCCATGGTATCACAAAGTACCTTTACTGGTCTAAATGTGCCTTCACTCTCATGCAAACAGCCCACCTAACCTAACCTATATTCTTTTAACTTGCAGTTTAGCTTCCTATCAAGCACGAGGCCTAGGTATGTGCCGCTGTACGAAATTCTACGCAGAGTGCTCCACATAGAAAGTTGTACAAATTCTGGTATTTTCTATTCCTTGGTGAATAGTTCCAACTGCTAGTCTACATTTTGAGTCCAAGCATCTAGGATCTTCAGCGCCTCTTCCAATTGCTCATTAAAGGCTTGCAGAGATATAAAATCATGCGCATAGGCAATGGTTTTGATACAGCTATGTCTGAGTTGCTGTAGTACTAAATTTAAAACTGTAGAGTGAACGCACTCGCAACTTAACGACTCGTTGAGTTACGACAGTCGCCGGCCTTGTCATGTGCATATATGTCATTCTCTTACCTTCTCGTGTAAGCAGCACATCTAACCTTTTCCTTTATATCATTTTTGTCTTGAAGTATTAAATTTAATTATATTAATGTTATGGTATATGGTATGTCTTTCTATTTCCATTACACAACATTCTGGCGACGAGGATTTTAAAATATACTGACATCGAACCAACGATTGCTGAGAATTTTACGGATTTTATTCAAGCAGCAGTGTCGTGCAAAGTAACCTCAAACGATGGATGCCACACAATTTGCCGAGTTCATAAAACTGCAACGGGACCTCATCGATCGTTTGGTTGGCAATCGCACAAACAACCAAAACGCAAATGCAAACGACAGTGAAATCACTCGAATAATAAGAAATGTTCGATGTGACACATTTGATCCGGCAACATCGGCTGAAACATTTGTGGATTGTTTTGAAGCACGTTGTCGCATGTATGGTCTTGACAACCACCCAACCGACGAAGAATACTTGAAAGCAAAAAAGGAATTATTCCTATCGTCCCTCAAACCCGAGCAGTACAAAGAGGTAAAGGTGACATTCGCGGACGCGACAGAGGAATTCGAGAAACAAAAATACGAAGCGATCAAAGCAAAATTCATTCGGTTGCACCAAGTAAAGACAACACGATTTAAAGCCCTTACCACGTTCTGGAATTGCGTAAGGGGAAATCATCAAACCTTCGAAACGTACGCAAACCGCTTGAAAGAAATCAGCCGCGATTGTGATTGATTACGATGGCTCAATTTTAGACAGACAGCTTAGAGATAGGTTCGCAATGGGTGTAAAACATAAGCGATTGGAAGTCGAACTTAAGCAAAAATGGCCAGATCTTAAAACAATGGACGGTGCTACTGAACGAGAGGTCACATTCGCGGAAGTGTTTGCAGTGGCACAATCGAGAGAAGCAGCTGAGAAGGATTGTGACATTCCAAGTGACAGCGAATCTGTCAAGCACATTGCTGAGAAAAGAGGAAAAAACCAGAAAGGCAAACAAATTCGCGAACTTCGACATAACCAATGTAAATCCTGTGGTCACGCTGAAATACATTCTCGGAAAATGTGCCGAGCACGTGATCATATCTGTGAAGCCTGCGGAAAAAAAGGACATTATGGATCCTGCTGTATTACAAAGGGTGGTGCGAGAATCACCAAATCAGGACCAAACTGTGATCGAAAACCACATCGAAAAATTCATAGGACAAATCACATAACTGCAGCAAATCAGAGCGAGCACTTTGACAGTGACAACGAGAACATCTTTCATCTCACTAAAGCAAGCCGTAACAAACAAATAGATGTTCGAATCAACAATAGACTATGCATAATGGACTGGGATCCAGGCGCTTCCTTTTCAATCATTAGCTCGAAATTTTGGTGGAGTATTGGAGCTCCGCAGCTAGTAAAAGTGGCACAGCTAAGGGCGTATGGTGACTACAAATTACAGCCCAAGGGAAAGTGTGTGGTGGCCGGCAATCTAAGTGGCACAACAAAACAATTGCCAGTAGTAGTACTCGATAAGGCCAGTCGCATGCTATTCGGGCTTCCATGGTGTGAAGCTTTTGGAATGGAATTCCCAACAGCAGTTTATTCCGTGCAACAGGCACCAAGCAACACAGTGACGTCAGCCAAGGCTCATTTGAGTGACGGTACAGCACATGAAAGGGTACTACAAACCTTACTTACGAAAAATTCTGCATTGTTTGAAAGTTCTAGAGAGGCAATTAAGGACTTTCAGGTAAATATACACATTAAGGACAACACTAATCCTATTCATATTCCAGCCGGACCTATCAAATTCGGAATACAACGCAACGTGGAATTGGAAGTAAACCGACTCGTGAAAAAGGGCATTATATCGCCTGTTGACCCTAACACAACACCTGTAGAATGGGCAACGCCTACGGTTAACGTTCCCAAAAAGGATGGAAGAATCCGAATATGTGGAGATTTTAGGACAACGATCAACCCTGTGCTCGTTAAGGACGCACATCCAATTCCTCTTTTTGATCAACTGCGACGGCAGCTCGCGGGTGGCGAGAAATACTCAAAGATTGATTTGAAGGATGCCTATTTACAGTTTCAGATAGCACCAGCTTCAAGAAAGTACCTGGTTATTTCGACACTCTCTCTCTCTCTATCCATCCTTTCCAACGCCCGCACTATGTGTAAACATGTTAAAGGTATTCATAACCCTTTGAGTGCGCGCAAATTATAAAAAAAAAAAAAAAAAAAAAACATGGGATATTTCCAATACAATAGGTTACCATTTGGCCTTGCCAATGCACCGGCGATATTCCAGCGATATTTGAAGCAACTTTTAGCCAATATTCCACACACTGCCGTCTACTTTGACGACATTGCCGTCAACGGAGCAAACGATTCTGAACATCTTCAAAATTTAGCGAGAGTTTTCGACAAACTAAATGCAGCAGGCTTTTCCGTCCAACGCAGTAAGTGCACATTTTTAACCCCCACCATTGAATATCTAGGTCATACGATTAGCAAAACAGGTATAAGACCATCCGAATCTAAATGAATCGCAATCAGTAATGCTGCAACTCCAAAAAATAAAACAGAACTGCGATCGTTTTTGGGAAAAATTCATTCCAAATTTACACAGAATTTGTACAGACTTACACTCAGCAACTAAGGCGAAATCTAAATGGAGGTGGGGCTGTTTTGATCAGCAGGCATTCGATCACGTCAAAGGGAAGCTTTCACAGTTACCCATACTCGTTCCTTTTGACATTACAAAGAAGCTCTATCTGGCATGCGACGCTTCCGAGAAAGGCCTCGGGGCGGTTTTATTTCACAAGGATGCAAAGGGAACTGAACTACCAATTGCGTTCGCGTCAAGGAAATTGACAGCTTCAGAGGAAAAATATTCAGTTATAGATCGAAAAGCGATGGCCATATTCTTTTCTGTAAAGAAATTTGACCAATACTTGAGGGGAATACAGTTCACGTTGCTTACGGACCATAAGCCACTTGAATATCTGCTAGGAAGGAACCGGAATCTACCGAAGCTCGTCATTAATCGCTTAACCCGTTGGGCGTTATCCGTCGGGCAATATGATTATGAGAATAAATATCGAAAAGGGACGTTTAACACAGTTGCGGATTGTCTGTCACGTCTTCCCAATAACAACGAAAAGCCATCAAAAGAAGAAGAGTTAATCTGCCTAATTAACACACTACAGCATAATGAGAAGTACAACGATATACAGCTATCAGAAAGTTTGCTAGCCCAAGCCACAAAGCAGGACAAGACCCTCCAACAGGTTATGTGGGAAATGAACACGAACTGGCGCTCATCGATTTTAAAGCAGGAGTTAAAACCATATTATGATAAGCGGGAAGAATTATCAAGGGAAAACGGCCTACTAATGTGGCAGGGGCGTATGGTCATTCCGGAGAAGCTTCGAAAGAAGGTATTGCTTCATCTACATGAAGGGCATCCAGGTGTTGTTGCAATGCGAGTACTAGCAAGATATTATGTCTGGTGGAGTAACATTGACAAAGACATAGATAATTTTATAAAGTACTGTCGGAGTTGCCAAGAAAATCGACCAAATTTGACAGAACTTCCAGTGTACTCATGATCCATTCCTGATCGCATATGGGAGCGGCTTCACGTCGATTTTGCAGGTCCATTTAAGGATAAGACGTGGCTAATTGTTGTCGATGCTTTGTCGAAATGGATAGAAGTTAAACCTATGAGGACTATGACAGCCGATAATCTTTGTGATGCCTTGGACGAAATCTTTACTACCTTTGGCCTACCGAATATGATTGTTTCAGACAATGGAGCGCAGTTCACCTCCAAAAAGTTCAAAGATTTTCGCGACCAACGAGCGATAAGACATACATATTACGGCTACACCATATCATCCGAGAACGAACGGCTTGGCCGAAAGAGTTGTAAGGACGTTCAAATCGAGAATGTTAGCCAGCCGATACGATCAAGAAGGAGAGAAACGACAACTTAGAAACCTACTATCGTCATACAGAAACACACCACACGGTGCAACGGGCAAACCCTCATCAGAAATGATGTTCGGAAGACGCACAACTGTCATATTTGATAACATAAGACCAAACACACAGAAAGAACTCCAATATAAGAACGTTAAGCAGCAAATCAAACAGAGTGGAGGAAGCATCAGAGAGTTTAAGCATCAGAAAAATTTGTATTGTAAAACAAAACTGGATCAACACTGGACGCCTGCTAAGGTCATAGAAAGGACGAACAAATACTCTTATGTGATAGAAACAGCCGACGGTGTCCGCCGAAGGAGACATGCTGATCAATTGCGAAGTCGAAGTAATTCCAACTTGCAGTACTACGAAGGATTTCCAGATGGTAATGTTTCCAATTCAGGGTTGAGGTCAAACACTGATATCAGTAGCGGGATATCAGTCGAAAGTAGGTCCAGAAAAACATCAGCATTGTCACCATCCTCTCTAGAAATCAATAAGTCACCAACACCACCACAAGCAGCACAACATGAACAGCATATGATGGTCAAAGAAGGCTGTACTCAAGAGGCGCAGTTGACACCTAGCAACTCTGTGCCGATATTGCGGAGAAGTTTACGGCAGCGGAAACCACCAGAGCGATTGGCTCTTTAAGGCAAGCGGGGAGAAATGTAGAGTGAACGCACTCGCAACTTAACGACTCGTTGAGTTACGACTGTCGCCGGCTTTCAACGTCATGTACATATATATATGTATGTCATTCTCTTCCCTTATCGTGTAAGCAGCACATCTAACCTTTTTCTTTATATCATTTTTATCTTGAAGTATTAAATGGAATTATATTAACGTTATGGTATATGGTATGGTATGTCTTTCTTATTTCCATTACACAACAAAAACAATAACCCACAGTAGTGGAGAGATTACTCCGCCCTACTTACTTACTTATGTCCTGTATCCCCTTGTGGGTCCTAGGGCCTCTACTACGCCTACGCGCCATCGTGTACGGTTTCTGGCAATGTGTCTGAGTTCTCCCCAACTTTTCCCTAACTGCCGTGCCTCCTTCTCAACTGTTCTGCGCCATGTTTTCCGCGGACCGCCAGGTCTTCTGCCATCCTGAGTTAGAGGGTTCCATTGCATAGCATGGTTTGCTATGGAGCTGTCACCCTTTCGGAACGTGTGACCAATCCACTACCACTTCCGCCGTTGGATAGTTGTGCCTATTGGTTCCTGACCCGTTCTCTCGTAAAGGTGTTCGTTAGAGATACGATTGGGCCAGAAAATCCTTAAGATATTGCGCAGACACCTATTAACGAACGTTTGCAGCTTTCTGGTGATAGTAGTGGTCACTCTCCACGTG
Organism: Brachypalpus laphriformis; assembly: GCA_945910035.1. Classification (NCBI taxonomy): domain Eukaryota; kingdom Metazoa; phylum Arthropoda; class Insecta; order Diptera; family Syrphidae; genus Brachypalpus; species Brachypalpus laphriformis. The sequence goes on along the minus strand of OX246754.1, from coordinate 192,197,106 downwards.
CTGCAACCATATAGCAGCACGGATTCAACGTTGGAGCGGAACAGTCTTATTTTGGTGCTCAAACTGATTGCATTGCTTCGCCATATTTTGGACAACATACCGAACGCGGACTTTGCTTTGGCGATCCTGTTGGCTATATCCAGTTCGGTTCCACCATCGGTCGAGACAATACTCCCAAGATACTGGAAATCCTCTACTCTCTCTACCGGTTGTCCAGCAATGCATATTTGAGCCGATGAGTTAGTTCCAAGGCTGATGATTTTAGTTTTTGTCGTATTAATTTTCAGCCCGACGACACCTGCCTCCCTCTCCACATCTGCTGTCATTTGGTGGAGGTCCATAATTCTGTGGGAGAGTAAGCATACATCGTCTGCGTAGTCAAGATGTTTCAGTTGAGATGTAAGAGTCCATCGAATTCCTCCATTTCCCGTCGACAAAGCTGCATGAAGCACATCGCTAATCACCAATAGGAATAATATTGGTGAAAGGATACAGCCTTGTCTTACCCCACTTTGGATCTCAAATTCCTCAGACAACCTTCCCCTGTGCAGAACGTGACATTTGGAGCCTTCATATGTAGCTTTGATAATAGCAATTAGTGTATCGGGAATGCTTCTCCTGCGTAAGGCACGCCAAATAAACTCCCTGTTGACACTATCGAACGCCTTCTCAAAATCGATGACCAGCAGGTGCAGTGGCGATCGATATTCAACACATTGTTCGATGATAATCCGCAGGGTGTTGATGTGGTCGGCACAGGAGGATCCAGAGCGGAAACCTGCTTGTTCGACATCGAGTGTGTCTTCGAGATGTTGTTTGATTCGCTCAAGGTTGATTTTAGCTATTATCTTATCTACAGCAGGCAGCACGCAGATACCCCTCCAGTTTCCGCACTCCATTAAATTTTCTTTCTTAGGAAGCTTGACGATCATTCCCTTTTTCCACTCGTTAGGAAAGCTCTCAGCTTCCCAAGCTCTATCTATAAGTGGAAGCAGAAGCTCAGCCGATGTTGATGGCGCTGCTCGTAAGAGCTCGGCTGGAATACCGTCAAGTCCTACCGCCTTGTTGGTTTTGAGTGCCTTGATCGCGGTAATGATCTCATCTTTACTGGGAGTCGTGGTGCGTATTCGGGAACTTCTCACCTCGGGCATCTCAGTCTGATTTGGGAGCATATCGCTAGCGAATACACGGTTCAAAACCGTAGCAAAATGCCCTTTCCATCTCTTGAGCTAGTCCTCATCCGAAATGAGCAAGGGGCCGTCTAGGCTTTTCACTGGGTGTTGGCTGGAGCTCCGACCACCTGTCAGCTCTTTGGTGATTCTGTAGACGGTCCTGCTGTCGTACCTCCGTGCAGCTTCTTCTGCTTCTGTAGCCAGCGCGTTGATGTAGTTGCGCTTGTCACGTCGCACGCTATGCTGAACTTCTCTCATCTTCATGCGATATAGGGACTCTAGCTCGCTTCTCCCTGCTGCTGGGGTAGCTGCAACGCGAGCTTTCAGCTGTTTTCGTTCGTCAATCCGCCTCCAGATATCCTCGGAAAGCCAAGCCCTATGTCTTCCCTGCGATCGACCGACAATTCTTTCAGCACCAGATGTAAAAACATTTTTCACAGCACACCAATGGTCTTGGATGGTTGCGGGCATTGAGCTGCTGATTGCTTCCACACCTTGCGAAAAGTGCTCCCTTAATTGTTGGCGCACTGAGGGATCATTAAGTCTATCGATTTTGAACCTGGGCATTCTTGTGTTGTCGTGGGATCTTCGAACTGCAGCAGTGCGTAGTTGGAGAGTAGCTATCATAAGATGGTGATCACGTACTATCCCCACATCTGCCCCTCGTCTGTTTCGGACGTCCAGGAGACTGCTTCTAAAGCGGCGGCTGATAGCCAAATGGTCAATTTGGTTGGAGGTTGCTCGCCTGTCATTGGAAACCCAGCTGACTTTGTGGCAGGTCTTGTGCTCAAACATGGTGCCACCTATCACAAGGCGGTTGGCATTGCAGAAATCCACAAACCTTTCGCCGTTGTCATTGCGGTTGCCTAGTCCATGCTTCCCGATTACATGCTTGAGCCCTTCGTTGTCGCTGCCTACCTTGGCATTCAAATCCCCCATCACTATGACAATGTCTCCATTTGGTGTTGTGTTGAAGATGGCGCTTAAGAGATTGTAGAAGCTCTCCTTTTCGTCCTCAGACGAACTATTCGTTGGGGCGTAACACTGTATGATGGTGACGCGTCGTACTCTAGTCCGGAATCTGCCCGTCAAAATCCTATCACCATGAGGCTGCCAGGAAATTAAGTCCTTGCGTGCTGTTGTTGCTTGCAGTAGTCCGACTCCATATTCCCGCGAAATTCCGGATGGTCTTCCAGAATAGAGTAGTACAGTGTTACGCGTTGGAGACTGGTAGTCGCCCGCTTCTAACCATCTTACTTCACTTACCCCCAAATGTCCAGTTTATATCGCATGAATTCCTTTTCCAGTTGGAGGAATCTGGCATTGTAAGGACCTTCTCTTCCCGAGTCGAGGAGCGTCTTTACATTCCAGAAACCTATCTTTGTCCGGGTACAATAGCCAAAAGTCGTCAACATATGATCAGTCCTTATCCGAGGCATAGTGTCGGTTTCAGTAGCGAGCTGGTTTCAGTAACGCAGGTTGCTGGCCCACGTTACCTAGCCTAGAATCAAGGCCCTAGACAACCCGCACTTTCAATTGTGGCCTATACGTATAAGGGTTTATACGTATAGTTGCCCGGGGACCATCACTAGGAGGTAAAGTAAGCACTTCATCACGAACTTGATTGTTGCGCTACTGGCCCAAGCCAAGTTTTGGGCAGTCAGTAGTTTCCCGATCAATCGCAATGCAGGTACTCCGCCCTTAGGTGTACACTTCTAGCTTTGTTACTCCAAGTTCAGCTATTACCAATATATGGATATGTGTCTTCCCTCCAGTATATCTATAATCCAGTTGATCAGCGTGTACCCAAAAAGATAAAATAAGGTTGAGTCTCAGTGCGGTATAAAGGTACCAAAAGGATACAGCAAGTAGCTGGAATAGCATTCGTAGAGCCAAATAACTCAATCCCTCATGAAGCACTTTGTATTGAAAGCTAAAGTGATTATTCAAAAGTTTCGCTGACTGTGAGTTGGCTATAGTGTCGTATGTGGAAAGAAGAGGTGTTAGGCAAAACGACGCGTGCAAGACAGACTTATCAACCCCCATTGCAATATCATTAAATTGAAAATATTTTTTTTTTGTGCAACATTCTCTAGTAAGACTTGTTGCATTGTTTGCATACGGTAATTAGTAAATTAATGTTTAAGGAACACATTGTCTGCACTTTCGAGATGTGCTAAAAGGATTTAATTTGCTTACTAATCGCAATCTTAATTTTGCACTCCATTCCAGAGACAACAGTGTATTACACTGCGACATAATGGTCTATTGCGTCCCCTATTAATGCCTGGTGGGGGTTTGTTCCCCCGTTAGAATTCCCCTTGCATTACAATTCTTTCCAGAATTAGATTTAAGAGTCCTGTAATCTTACTTGTTCTCGGCGAGAATAGACCACCCTCCCCAGTCCAGCTCCTTTGGAATGCGCGTTGGTCTTTCCTGAAAATGAAAGAAATTTGGTAGTGAAAATGAGTTTTGTATATTTCAGCAGAGTACGTGCTGAAATAAAAACCACTTCTCGTATAATTCAAACTAAATACTTCTCTCTTTAAGGAGTATGTATTCTTCCACATTCAAGGTATGTCAAAAAACCGGGAGCGCAGTTCAAAAATTTGGGGCCAAACTATAAGCGGGTAAATACCTTAAGATATCACAAAGAAGTTGTGAATTAAAAATGAACGCAACAAATCCTCTACTCGACTATTTAAGACGTCACCTACAGAGTATGCAGTTCCATGAGTAGTGTCGGAGAATTTGCTGTGATTTTTGTATTCGGCTCTGATTTCTAGTACTTGTTTCGAACTAGTCTTATTTTTTTTTTTTTTTAATTAAAGGAAACCCAAATCCCAGAGCACTCAGACTAGCCGATCCATTGTAGTATCAGGCAGGAACCTTTCTTTGGTGCAGTGGTTGGAAAAACGTCGATATTATTCGTTTTTCTTTTTTATACTCGGGTGACTAATGATTATATTTGCTGCTGGAGCTTAAGCCTGCATACAGCAAAGACACTACCCACTACACCATTGCCACCCCACGTCTTGGGTTATTCTAACTTAGGTAAGGTAAGGCTAAAGTGGCTGTCAGCGAAGAATCGTCAACACACTTAAACCAATAATAGGTCAATCGTGATACCACGTGGATCATAGGGCGAGTTTCTCTCTATCTACCCGTTAAACCATTTTGAGCTTCTTATGAAGCGTAGGAAGCTCTTAATGTCGATGGTTTTCAGGTCGTCTATATCGTTATAATAAGAGGCCGCGGAAAATAACCTGACGAAATTAAGAATATGTTATTTACCACAAGAACAAGAATACAAAACTTCACTTCACTCAAACGGAATTGTTGGCCAATTTCTTAATACTCGAGTGCAAAATATCTAGGCACATTTCTCCACATAAAACTCGCATAGCTTTCTAACTTCCAACAAAACTTTCGACAAAAACGGGGGTCTTCAGCCAAAAATTATTCTTTGGATATACACAGCCTTTGTGTGTCCAATTCTCACCTACGGACCTATACCAGGCTAAAAAAAACGTCCAAAGAGCAGATTGTGTAGGTAACATGGGCGCTTTGATATTCTATCCAACGGATACCCTAACTGTGATCCTTCACTTGATCCCTCTCGAATTACACAACTTAGATACAATTTTATGCTGCGCCGTCTGGCTTGGAGAATCCGGGAGCTGAGCCTCTCTGCCACATGGTCATAGTAAAGTCCTGAAGACGGTACCAGACAACTTGGGTGCGTCTTCGGTGGATTACAAAAGCGAACTTTAAACTTCAGAAAACTTCTCTCAGTAACTTTCCCAACCAGAGAAGAATGGAAGAATGTTAAAATAATCAAAGACTTTTATGTAAACATCTATACGGACGGATCGAAAATGGAGATAAAATGCGGAGTCGGCGCAGGCATTTTCTCAAGCAAGCTGAACGTTTCGAGATCTTTCCGCTTACAGAATTTTGCCAGTGTTTTTCAAGCAAAGCTTCTCGCGGTTCTAATCTAACTGCAATTGATATTTTCATTGATAGCCAAGCTGATATCAAGCCACATCTTCAAAGCTTGTAGAGCAGTGGCAGAAAGAACTAAACAAACTAGGCGTCGAATCAAAAATCACCCTCATCTGGGTCCCCAAAAAAAAAATAAAAAAAAAAATCTGGGTCCCACGACAAAGTAATTTCGAGGGCAACGAGCAAGCGGTTGATCTGGCCAGGCAAGAGTGAGTCCTTAACAGGTCTCTGGCAGAAAAAGTCTAAGTTCCGCTAGGAGTCGTTAAGAGTAGCATTGATCATAATTTCTTAAAGCTGACTGACCTCAAGACTAGATTTAAAAGCGACGGTAGATCCGTCCTATACCAGAAGCGGATTTTTACTGTATCTAATACTGTTCGACGTACTGTTACAACTGACCGATATGGACCCACAAAAGTTAAACTGCTTACACACTTTTGTGTATGACAGTGGCCATTGCGGACTCAGTGCCGAAATAACTATCCCCAACAAAATAGCGGAATTGGAGAAGTTTGTCCAATTGCATGGCTACCATGCCATAGCGTACGCAGACGACTTGTTGGCGTACAGGTCCGGGCATATGATCGAGGTAATTGCAATACCCTTGCAGCGTGACATCGATAAGATTAAGAGATACTGGGACTATTGGAAGCTGAAGATCAACTTTCAGAAGTCGTTCGCTATCTGGGGCGTCTTGAGACACCAGAAATAATTAGCGAAAGTTCTCTATCATGCAACAGCACGGGCAGCCACTTGGGAATTGAAGTATAGCCATATACCTTGGGGTCTGGCTATATCAATATCTATATTTTAATAAACACCTACTAGATGGTGCTTCTTCTTCTTCTTCCTTTTTCAGCGAGGTCATGATCCTAAAATGAAGGATCACAACCCTCACACTTCAGCGCATTTCTACTGATCCGCGTGTGGGGTTCGCATATTTGACTTCAGAAAATATCGGCAGGCCTCCCGATTTTGAATCATCGGTTGATGAGGCCAATGAAATGCCGATGTCCTCGCATTTGTGTGATCCAGGCGTTTATAGGCCCGCCTTTCCTACATCGCGATGTCTTTGGAACGTGCATTGATATTGCCTTTTTAACAGGGTTCAAATAATCTCTTCTTTGAACGTAGCAACACCAACTGAGCCGGTCGCGCTCTATCTTCCGTAAGATGGTTTACTTGACGTGAAGGCTCCCATGGATCTTCGAACTTCTTATTCGATCAAGCTTTGTAACTCCTGCTGTCATGCGAAGCATCTTCATCTCAGCTGCCGGTTATTTATTCTCAAACTTTTTGTACATCGTCTAACATTATGAACCGTATGTGAGCACTTGGGGACCTGCATTGCGACTGATCGGGAAACTACTGACTGCCCAAAACTTGCCTTGGGCCAGTAGCGCAACAATCAAGTTCGTGATGAAGTGCTTACTTTACCTCCTAGTGATGGTCCCCGGGAAACTATACGTATAAACCCTTATACGTGTAGGTTAAAATTGAAAGTGCGGGTTGTCTAGGGCCTTGATTCTAGACAAGGTAACGTGGGCCAGCAACTTGCGTTACCGAATACTGCCCGCCACAGAAACCGACACCATGCCTCGGATAAGATCACATGATCACATGTTGACGACTTTTGGCTATTATACCCGGACAAAGATAGGTTTCTAGAATGCAAAGACGCTCCTCGACTCGGGAAGCGAAGGTTCTTACAATACCAGATTCATCCAATTGGAAAAGAAATTCTTGCGATATAAACAGGACATTTTGTCGGTAAGTGAAGTAAGAAGCGGGAAAGTACCAGTCCACAACGCGTAACACTGTACTACTCTATTCTGGAAGACCATCTGAAAGTCCGCGGGAATATGGAGTCGGACTACTGCTAACAACAACAGCACGCAAGGGCCTCATTTCCTGGCAGCCTCATGGTGATAGGATTTTGACGGCCAGATTCCGGACTAGAGTACGACGCGTCACTTTCATACAGTATTACGCCCCAACGAATAGTTCATCTGAGGACGAAAAGGATAGCTTCTACAATCTCTTAAGTGCCGTCTTCAACACAACACCAAATGGAGACATTGTCATAGTGATGGGGGATTTGAATGCCAAGATAGGCAACGGCAATGAAGGGCTCAAACATGTTATCGTGAAGCATGGATTAGGCAGCCGCAATGACAACGGCGAAAGGTTTGTGGATTTCTGCAATGCAAACCGCCTTGTGATAGGTGGCACCATGTTTGAGCACAAGACCTGCCACAAAGTCAGCTGGGTTTCCAACGACAGGCAAGCAACCTCCAACCAAATTGAACATTTTGCTATCAGCCGCCGCTTTAGAGTAGTCTCCTGGACGTCCGAAACAGGCGAGGAGCAGATGTGCGGATAGCACTTGATCACCATCTAATGATAGCTACTCACCAACTCCGCACTGCTGCCGTTCGAAGATCCCACGACAACACAAGAATGCCCAGGTTCAACATCGATAGACTTAATGATCCCTCAGTGCGCCAACAACTAAGGGAGCACTTTTCGCAAGGTGTGGAAGCAATCAGCAGCTCTATGCCCGCAACCATACAATACCTTTGGTGTGCTGTGAAAAATGTTTTTACATCTGGTGCTGAAGGAATTGTCGGCCGATCGCAGGGAAGAAATAGGGCATGGTTTTCCGAGGATACCTGGACACGTATTAACGAACGAATACAGCTGAAAGCTAGCGTTGCAGCTACCCCAGCAGCAGGGAGAAGCGGGCTAGAGTTACTATATCGCATGAAGATGGGTGAAGTTCAGCGTAGCGTGCGACGTGACAAGCGCAACTACATCAACGCGCTGGCTACAGAAGCAGAAGAAGCTGCACGGAGGTGCGACAGCAGGGCCGTCTACAGAATCACGAAAGAGCTGACAGGTGGTCGCAGCTCCAACCAACACCCAGTGAAAAACCTAGATGGCTCCTTGCTCATTTCGGATGAGGACCAGTTCAAGAGATGAAAAGAGCATTTTGCTACGGTTTTGAACCGTGTATTCGCTAGCGATATGCTTCCAAATCGGACTGAGATGCCCAAGGTGAGAAGTTCCCGAATACGCACCATGACTCCCAGTAAAGATGAGATCATTACCGCGATCAAGGCACTCAAAACCAACAAGGCGGTAGGACTTGACGGTGAGCTTCTGCTTTCACTTATAGAGAGAGCTTGGGAAGCTGAGAGTTTTTCTAACGAGTGGAAAAAGGGAATGATCGTCAAGCTTCCTAAGAAAGGAAAGTTAATGGAGTGCGGAAACTGCGTGCGTGCTGCCTGCTGTAGCTAAAATAATAGCTAAAATCACCCTGGAGCGAATTAAACAACATCATCAAGACACACTAGATGCCGAACAAGCAGGTTTCCGTTCTGGATCCTCCTGTGCCGACCACATCAACACCCTGCGGATTATCATCGAACTGTTCATCGATTTTGAGAAGGCGTTCGATAGTGTCAACAGGGAGCTTATTTGGCGTGCCTTACGCACGAGAGGTATTCCCGATAAACTAATTGCTATTATCAAAGCTACATATGAAGGCTCCAAATGTCACGTTCTGCACAGGGGAAGGTTGTCTGAGGAATTTGAGATCCAAAGTGGGGTAAGACAAGGCTGTATACTTTCACAAATATTATTCCTATTGGTGATTAGCGATGTGCTACATGCAGCTTTGTCTACGGGAAACGGAGGAATTCGATGGCCTCTTACATCCCAACTGAAACATCTTTACTACGCTGACGATGTATGCTTATTCTCCCACAGAATTATGGACCTCCACCAAATGACAGCAGATGTGGAGAGGGAGGCAGGCGTCGTCGGGCTGAAAATTAATACGGAAAAAACTAAAATTTTCAGCCTTGGTACTAACTCATCGGCTCAAATATGCTGCACAACCGGTAGAGAGAGTAGAGGATTTCCAGTATCTTGGGAGTATTGTCTCGACCGATGGTGGAACCGAACTGGATATAGCCAACAGGATCGCCAAAGCAAAGTCCGCGTTCGGGATGTTGTCCAAAATATGGCGAAGCAATGCAATCAATTTGAGTACCAAGATAAGACTGTTTCGCTCCAAAGTTGAATCCGTGCTGTTATATGGTTGCAGCACGTGAAGAGTGACCACTACTAGCACCAGAAAGCTACAAAGATTTGTTAATAGGTGCCTTCGCAATGTTTTAAGGATTTTCTGGGCCAATCGTATCTCTAACGTTACGAGCGACACATCGAGTGCTCGTTGCAGGGATGTAGGATCCTCACTTATGATGGCTCCATCGTCAGCAAGGAATACCTGATGTTCCTTGGGGTCCATCAATTTGCCTTCAAGCAGATAATCAAGACTGTAATAAAGAGCAAAGGACTTAAAACGCTCCCTGGTGCACCCCGACTTTGATTGGGAACTCTTCGGTTACTCCAGCGGGGCATATTGCTCTTGTCTTTGCTCTTTTGTACATGTCCATTATCATCTGTACATAGGTTTCTGGAACCCCTCGATCTCTTAACGCCACTCATATCAGATCTCGTGGTTGTCTGTCGAATACCTTTTCAAAGTCAACCAATACAATATGCAAATCCTTTAAGGAATCGCGATGTTTTTCTATTATGATCCTTATACTTTGGATTTACCCGAGACAAACCCACATGGATCATCAGATAGCCGTATTATTTTTCGCAGTCGACCACCTAATACCCGCTCAATGATCTTCATGGTGTGTGACATCAGCTTGACCGAACGTGTGAGATCAGCATCTTGTGTGGCCCGATCAATGACATTACAATCAACGTACGTTCTGGCGAACCAACTCGTGCAGTGCCAAGCAATTTTTTCAGAGCTAACAGGCACTGCCATCTCACGGACGACTAAGTTAACCCTGTCTAAACATCTCACTTCTGCTCGACTTCGTTTTGTAAAGCTTCATATCATTACCGATTCCAGAATCCACTTCTCACTTTCAAACCAATAAACGCAATTTCATCCGTAAAGAGGAAATCTTAAATAGGAATGCGTCATTGAAAAGATATTTACTATCTATCTAGACAAATTTGCTACCGTCAAAGTGAAAGATCTTATCAGTGCTCACTCCACACACAACAGAAAAGATAATCTTATCATTTCATCTCGTCGCATTTCAAGCATCCATGAGGGTACGCAATGCGTTTTACGAAACTCAATTTACCAGTATTTCGTTTCTATCCAAAGATAGCGGCAGACGTTTTCCACGATGAATACTGTAGTTGCATGTATATTCTGCATTCTATTGGGACTTTGTCAGGTAAAATCAGTGAATAAGCATACTTGAACAAGTTCATCAGCTTCTATTCTAGGGTCAATCTATTGATCTCAATTCTACTACACCTGCAGTGGCAGACCCTCCAACCAGCCCCATTAGAGAAGAAACAACTCAAACTACACCTGGGCGTGAAAATGTAACTGTCAGTGATGCCACCATCAGTGACGTACTTACTTTCGGTGACAATGTTATATTCGTTGTATCAGAACGCTTGCCTTCATTGTCGGATGAAATGAGGCCAGTTGGTGAGAAGATACTTGCAGATACTAGAGATGGACTGCAGTCTTGTGAGAAAACTCTCCGTCAAAATGGCACCATTTGGGAGTATAAAGTGTGCTGCAGCTCTTATCTTAGATATGCCATGAGTGCATATGCCGGACTAGCCCAGGAAAGCACACGATCAGGAGCTGCAAGGCCGTCTTTGTTCTTTATGTAAAGTTTTCTTTTTTATTACTGATAATTTGTCTTCTCTTATGTTATATTCTTAAAAATGCTGCAGTTTTTAAAATAATCATATGATTTATATAAAAGTGCCCTTGTTTCATCTTTGTGAAGTCATTCCATCGGTTGGGATCCATTAGGTCAATACTTTCTATCGGACCATGCCTAACGACTGTCTGTGCTAGCGAGCAGGTAACCTTAGAATTGATCTATGAATGGTGCGGTAATTTTCTTAAACTTTATACAAGCAGCACTTAAAACTAAATAATTATAAATTAGGCCTAAACCTAGTAAATGAGAGGGATAAGAGAAGGTTCGGCATGATCGGGAGTCAGGAGTGTTGTGGAGTAGGGCGTTTCGGAGTAGGGTTTAGCTGATATGCAAGTCAAAAATGTGTGTCACACTGTTTGCTGGGCGCAATAGACCAATGGGAAAACCCTAGTTTATCCATTTTACTGGAATTTCTTTGACTTTCTGAGAAAGCCAAGCAAGCACTTCAGTGATAAGGTGCTTACAGTATCAGCACTAACCACATCAGTACCGAAGATCTGCCACCTAATACGAGCAAAGGCAGGACTCTCGCAGAGATAATGTTCCGCAGTGTCGTCGCTCTCTCCACAAGCGTCGCAGATTATAGTGTCATTTAAGTCCAGGACGTTAAGGTGCTTGACAAAACCGAAGTGTTCTGTCAAGACGCCGATAAGTTGTCTGCAGTGTCTTCTGCTGAGAGACAGCCGCTAATTTCTTGCAAACGTCCGGGAGCATTCGTTTAGTCAACCTATATCCTGGAGAATCTTGCCACACACAGTTACATTTGTGAAAGATCCAATCGTAACGGAAGCCTTAACCGAGAACGTAGGGAGACCCATCGCGAATTCGGGACCTGAGAAAGCCTCCTCTGAGCTTTGCCTAGCAATCTCATCGGAGATCTCGTTCCCTACTATCCCAGTCTGACCTGAGACCCAGATAACAGACAGAGAATTCAGCCCCATGACCGAAATAAAAGAGTTTTTGATTTTACAAACTATTTTGGAAGTGGTTAAAGGGTTAAGCAAGGCCTTAAGCAAAACCTAACTGTCACTACAGAATCTGCTCCCTTCGCTCCTTCGATTCGGGTTGCTTCTTACCGAGAGTATTATCCACGTCAGCCAAAATCTGTCCGCACGTGTTGGAACTTTTAGAAGTTGCAGCACACGCATCACCCAGATTTTGTGCGTGGATAATACCTTCAGTTTGAGACTTCTTAGTAGTACCAGCTGCGCACACACACCTCCGCCGAGACGAGCACAGCGGAAGAAACAGAGACAATACCAGCAGTCACCACAGAGGAAGTTTTAAAAGCCGCGGCAACAATAAAGAATAACAAGACACCGGGAATGGATGGAATCCCGAACTTCGTGCTAAAAGGAGCCATTAAAGCAAAGCCAGAGATCTTCACGCGCCTTTATACGACATGCCTAATGGAAGGCAATTTCCCACTACAGTGGAAAAGGCAACGTTTAGTCCTCATCCCAAAAGGAAATAAACCACCTGAGCAACCGTCGTCGTACAGGCCATTGTGCATGCTTGATACACTGGGGAAAGTGTTAGAAAAAATAGTACGTACATGGGTAGAGCCATACATGGAAGGATACTCAGGGCTCTCTACTCGGCAGTACGGCTTTAGAAAGAAACGAAGCACCATAGGGGCGATAAGGGCAGTGTGCGACACTGCACGCGAAGCTATCGTGGGACAAAGATGGCTAGGAGGGAGCGAGCAGTATTGCGCCGTCGTAACACTCGACGTCAAAAACGCATTCAACTCAGCTAGCTGGAGCTGTATAGTTAGAGCGCTAAGCAACCTGCGTATACCTAACTACCTGCTGAGAATAATAGGCAGCTACTTTAGTGAGAGAACTCTTCATTATGACATGGAAGAGGGACCTAAGAAGTACACAATTACGGGAGGAGTCCCCTAAGGGTCAGTACTACGCCCAGCTCTGTGGAACATAATGTAAGATGCCATACTAAGAACGCAAAGACCGAGCAGATTAGAAATTATCGGCTACGCTGATGACATTGCAGTAACCGTCGTAGCAAAAACGCTAGAACAAGTGTCCGAAAACTGCAACCAAACAATAGGGAACATGAGGGCATGGCTACAGGCATCAGGTCTGGAACTGGCAGATCACAAGACAAAAGCAGTGCTAATAAGTAGCAGAACAAAGGTGGAACATCTTACTGTACAGGTCGGTGAGCAAACCATCGAGTCACGTCCACACATCGAGTACCGGACCACAGGCTAAACTTCAAAGAGCACCTAATGTACGCAGGTGAGAGAGCCTCCAGTGCAGCAGCGGCATTGTCCAGATTAATGCTAAACGTTGGAGGACCCAGGCAGCCAAATAGAGACCTGCTAGCAGCGGTAAGCAAGTTGATACGCGTTCCCCATATGGGCATAAGCGACATACCGGATAACGTAAATGAGACGGATGAACTCGGTCCACAGAATCGCGTCGTGAAAAGTGTGCTGTGCCTTTCGGACGGTGTCCGCGGAGGCTATTAGCGTAATCTCCGGTTGAATGCCAATCGATTTGGAAATAAAAAGGCCGCGGCAACCATCGAGGTTATACAAGAAGAATGGCAACAGAGATGGAACACCACACCAAAAGGAAGATGGACTCATATGATGATCCCCAACGTAGAGGAATGGATCAGCAGAAAACACGGAGAAGTAAATTTCTACATGACGCGGTTCCTATCAGGGCACGGATGCTTTCGGGAATATCTCTACAAAAACAAACACGTGGATGACCCATACTGCCCGCACTGCGAAGGCAAAATCCAGAACGCGGAACATGTTTTAATGGAATGTCGGATGTATACGACGGCCAAAAACATACTACAGAGTGAAATTGGCGGCCAAGTGACTCCGAGAGGACTTATAAAATTCATGCTGACGACGAACGAAGCCTGGAACACAGCGAATGAGATCATCATCAGCATGATGCAACAAGTACGTCTGGAGGAACGAGCAGCAGCTAGAAATGAAGATCGTACAAACACTGGAAGGTAGACAAAGTTACACAAAAACGCCCACATAAGCAATGTAACGCAAGTGACATGTTAAAGACACACAATGAGAAGTGAACTCACGCAGTAACAAAAATTTGAATGTGAAAATTGAGATGCTGCAATGCAGCAGAAGTATAAGAAGCACCAATGGCTCATGTGTGATGAATAGCATGACATGCTAACCAACCCCGCGAAGTAATACCTAACGGCAGTCCCGCGGGGAGAGTGGTAGAAGTGTGCCGAATGTGGATTAGTACGTAGGCGCATTCCTGGCATCGATTATTCGGGTTTGTGAATCGTGCATGCTAATAGCTACTACTAGTATCCTTAGAAGATTACCACACCCATTGGCGCAACTAAAAACAAAAAAAAAAACGCAGTTACCCGTAGCTTTGCCTGCGTCAGGCATTTTCTGTTCGCTAGGGGTACCCGCACCAGCATCTTCCAGATTTTATAGGTGATGCAGATAACGCTACCGGTAAGAGTGTGCGCAGCAGAAGAACGCGCATCAGATGTTCACGTGCTTCCACCGAGGAGAGTAGGCGAAACTTGCTTCGCCCGCTGGGAGCTGATTGAGCCGGCCGAAATGGAGTCAGCTTTGGATCTGAGGGTTTGATCGGCTCCAGTTGGAGTACTTTCTGCTGACCTATGTCTCTTTGCCACCTCCCTTCTTTTCTTTTTCAGATAACTCTTAGTCAGGATATTATCGGCATGCGGCATTTCAGGGGCTCGTTCAACTGTCAAACCGTCACTGACACAACTTCGGTCAGCTGCCTGTCTATAGAGGCAGAGATTAAGCGTTCCAGCCGAAGCCTTTACACCACTTTCTTTGTCATTCCAGACCAGTCTACCGAACGAGTCGGAGACAGAGCTGCAGAAGTCTTCGGAAGCAAGCATCACTACTACTTCCGAGTCAGCGCCAAAGGCAGGGGGTAGAAGTTTTTTGGTTGGGACCTCCAGAATCCTTGTCTCCGCCGTAGTCGAAAAGACCAAGAGTGGATTTTCGTTTTCACAGGTACCACCTGGAGTAGGTATATCATTCGTGTTCTCCATCATAATTTTAACAAATTTTTCGTCACAGTCAAGACGTATTCAGCCTTTAGTTCTATGTCTTACCTGGGGTCCTTTCAGACCCTTAGGGTTATTGACTCTTAAGCCGTTTCGCCGCGTCAAGGCAATTGAAGAACGGAAACGGAATGACTTTAGTTAATGCGATGAGGAAATATACGAAATAGGGGAACCGACCTAAGATGTGACCGCTGAGTGCCTTGTACCTTGGTCGGACATTGGACAACCAACCCATTGGAAAAGTCTTGGTCGTCCTCCTCAGTAGGGTACTTATTTTTGTTCCAGACAGCAGCGAACGAATTCCCAAGATGGAGTCAACTGCGGTGTCTGCAGTGAATATCTTACTCAAACAAACAATAATAAGACAGGAGCATGCACGTGTCAAACAACAAACACCATCGCAATATGGTAATATTGCGAAACTGTATCAGTATGGTAATACTTGCTAAAAGGAAAGAAACTACCCCGCCAGCCACTACCACTGCTGTGCATGGTACTGATCCTGGACCGAGCAGAAATGTTCGGGTCAGAGCTATACGGATTCCGGGGGCTAGCAAAATAATGAAACAGTTTAGACGAACGATAAGGGTCGCGATTTGGAGCGTTGGAAGCATGACCGGTCGAAGGTACGAGCTGGAAGAGATGATGAATAGAAGGCGGGTGGATATCTAATGTGTCCAAGAGACGAAATGGAAAAACACCGGAAATCCGGCAGGTTTCTTGGACGTCAGGACAAAAGATTACAAGATGTTCTACTACGGAACGGAAAAAGCTAAGAACGGAATCGGTATCATCCTTGCGGCAGAGCTACTTGGTAACATCTTGAGCATTTCGAAATCCAGCGACCGTTTGATCTCTCTCAAACTAGTAATACAAGAGAGGTGTGGAATATTTTCAGTGCATATGCTCCCCAAAATGGGTGCTGTCAGAGGGATAAAGATGCATTTTGGGTAGATTTCCACAATCTCCTTAAGAAGATCCCAAAGGAAGAGTTTCTGTTTGTTGTAGAAGATTCGAATGAACATGTCGGGAAGTGTAACGAAGACTATGAAGACTGCCATGGAGGACTTGGATACGGCACCAGGAACCTTCCTGGTGAAGACAACCTAAGCATATGCAAATCACACGGTCTTATTGTGTTAAATACCATGTTCATCAAAGAAAGCCGACACCTGATCACTTACAGCAGTGGTGGAGATGAAACTCAAATTGACTACCATTTGGTAGCCAGTTTCATGAAGCCTCGGGTAAAAGATTGCAAAGTGATCCTGGGAGAGGCAATCGCTCGGCAACACCGTCTCCTGCTAACTGAAATTTTTATGAAAACACCGAAGAAAAGCAAACAAACAAGGGTCTCTGAGAAAATCAAGTGGTACAATCTGGACAACGAAAAAGGCGAGGCTTTTGTTTTCGTAATGAAAAATTGCCTCTCTCACACCACCAATGGAGCTGAGGATGAACAGTGCAGAACACAAAATATGTGGGATTCCCTACAGTGAACTTGCTTAAAGAAGGCCAAATCACTGCTAGGAGCTTCAAAAGGCCACCATCAACACGCCAAAGAAACATGGTGGTGGAGTGATGAAGCTAAGAATGTGATAAATGAGAAGAAAGCGGCTTTCAAAGCTTGGTCAAAGTGCCCCTATAATAATAATGACGAAAAAGTTCGCCTCGAAATGGAATACAGATGTTGCAAGAAAAAAGCGAAGAAGAAGTGCGCCCAGCTTCAAGCAGATAGTACGGAGGGCCTGTATCGGGAGCTGGTGAAAATATCTTCCCCGGCTGCTGATGCAAACTAGGCTATCCAGTAGCTGCGAAGACACAGTATGAACAAGAGCGCAACTATTTTCAAAATAGCCGCCCAAAGAAGGCGGAATGCTCAAGAGATTCGTTCGCCAAAGTTCATTAGCAATGCTCATGGCCAGCTTCTTGTGGGTGAAGACAAAATTCTGCAGAGGTGGCGGCAGTATTTAAATGAACAGTTTCCCCGGCTATACTTTCCAAGAGCCACCCCTAACTGTGAAGAAATACCCGACATTACAGTCGAAGAAGTTAGTGAGGCGGTCAAATACTCCAAAAAACGAAAAGCTGTTGGGCCAGACGAGCTGCCCTCTGAGTTCTGGAAAAAGATGGGGGACATCGGGTTCAGATGGCTCAGAACTCTCAAATCTAAATTTGTGAGAGGTGACCCAATGCCGAATCAATGGAGGGAAAGTTACCTTCTCCCTGTATACAAAGGGAAGGTGATACGCGAAACTATGATAACTACCGTTCGATCAAGCTGATGTCACACACCATGAAGATCGTTGAGTGGGTATTAGGTGGCCGACTGCGAAAAAGAATACGGCTATCTGATGATCAGTGCGGGTTTGTCTCGGGTAAATCAACCACAGATGCAATCCAAAGTATAAGGATCATAATGGAAAAACATCGTGATTCCTTAAGGGATTTGCATATTGTATTGGTGAACTTTGAAAAGGCATTCGACAGACAACCACGAGATCTGATATGGGTGGCGCTAAGACATCGATGGGTTCCAGGAACCTATTTACAGATGATCACGGACATGTACGAAGGAGCAAAGACAGGAGTAAGATGCTGGAGTAACCGAAGAGTTCCCAATCAAAGTCGGGGTGCACCAGGGATGCGTCTTAAGTCCTTTGCACTTTATTGCAGTCCTTAACTATCTGGTTGAAGGTAAACTGACGGACTCCTAGGTACTGTACATCAATTATTCTTTGCTGACGATGGAGCCATCATAAGTGAGGATCCTACAACCCTGCAATGAGCACTTGAAGTGTGGGTGAACGATTTGGAGCGAAATGGGTATCGCATTAGTTCAAAAAAGACAGAGTACTTGTGCTGCCCATTCCTTGACCCACTTAGGCCTATTCCAGACATTTATTTGAATGTGCTTCCCAAGTGCGAAACGTCCAAATATCTGGGATCTATGATTAATAGTGAAACAACGTGTAATGACCAAATCAATAATCGCGTAAGCGTAGGGTGGATGAAGTGGCGGGAAACTGCGATATCTTCGGTGACAGGAAAATGCCACCTAAGTTGAAAGAAAGGCTCTATACCAAAGTCGTGCGTCCAGCGCTCACATACGGTTCCCAATCTTGGACAATTCACAAAAAGTTTGAAAGTGAATTAACGGCAGCTGAGATGAAGATGCTTCGCATGACAGCAGAAGTTAAAAGAGTTGATCGAATAGAAAGTTCGAAGACCCGTGGGAGCCTTCACGTCAAGTAAACCATCTTACGAAAAATCGAGCGCGACCGGCTCAGCTGGTATTGCCACGTTCAAAGAAGAGATCATTTGAACCCTGTTGAAAAGGCAATATCAATGAACGTTCCAAAGTCATCGCGAGGCAGGGGCGTCTAGCCTATAAACGCCTGGATCACAGAAATGCAACGACAGCAGCATTTGATTGGCCTCAGTAATCCAGTGGTCCAAAATCGGGAGGCCTGCCGATATTTTCTGAGATCAAATAGGCGAACTCCACAAGCGGATCAGTAGAAATGCAGTGAAGTGGGATCGTCATGATCTATTGTTTTCGGATCATAACCTCATCGAAATAGGAAGAAGAAGAAGAAGAAGAAGGTGTGGCCGGCTAAAAATCCACACAGCAACCTTACTTTCTTTTGATCGTCGACCTCCCAACCAAACCAACCACGTGCTAATGCAATATTTTGGATATGCGTACCTACAGAGGAGCCAACGTCGACCCTGGCCATATTCTTGTTGCAGCCAAATTCCGAACTCGACTATCCGTTGAGAAAGAGCTAGGAATCGCCTAGAAGAAAAAACTTAACGTTGGACACTTTAGCATTCCTGAAAAAGCCACAGCCCACAAAGATCACCTGACTGAGAAACTCTGCGCAGTGTATCCACCAACCACAAACGGCAACAACCAGTGGTTCCAATATCGCATCATCGTCAGTGAGATAGCCAAGACCACTTTGGGCTATCAACTAGCATCGAAAAAGTACCATTGGTATAATGATGAGTGGTCCCAATTGAAGATGGTGACAGAAGAAAATAAGGGAAAATAGGAGTATGGATCAAAGTGAAAAGAGCCCACACAGTCTCGCAACTCAAGGAAATCGAACATTCTCGTGGACGTAACAACATCCGGAACTCCTATCAAAAAGCCAAGCAACTAACAGCTGGCTTTAAATTTGGAAAGCAGGCTCTTCGAAACAGCGAGGGTAACCTAGTCACCAAAGCGAAGAGATTCGATCTACACGTTACAACCCTGCAGTCCAATTCAAACTCACTAATGGATGATTATGAAGAAAATGATTTTAATCACATTATCACAGAGCAGAAGGTAGGTGGGCGCCGTGGCGTAAGTGGTTAGTGTGTCGGATCACTACGCATGAGGTACCAAGTTCGAATCCCAGAAAACACCAAAAAGTTTTTTCACGGTCCCACCTCTCGCGACCGTCTGACAAACATCCAAGAGTATTGTTGTCACGAAAAAGCTTCTCAAATCGCCGTTCGGAATCGGCATTAAACTGTAGGTCGTTTCTTCTGAAAACACTGGAGAGATTAATCGTAGATTATTGTAAAGAAAACAGTTACAAGAGGAACCCCGCAGGAGAAGTAGTTTCTGCTTTACTCTGGTTCCTTGTCGTTAACAAAATTCTGAAGATTCTCAAAACCAAAAGAATAAAAACAATTGCAGATGACATAGTAATCATGATCAGTGGGAAATACTTACCTACAAACCTTTTTAAAATATAATCCACCGCCCCCCTCCTGCGGAGTACATTCATAAACTGCACACTTTTGCGTAATAACAAACAATTTGTGTAATAGCCCTACGAACGAACATCCATCAACAAGTCCCCATGCTCATCTCAAAGTAGGTGCTAATTGAATTTCAGTAGAACACACACAAGAAAGCAAACTGCACGTGTATACACATAAAAGGAATAAATAAACAAAATATTATTATTTTACATGGATAACTTTTAAAGAGTAACACCATAGGGATTACAAATGAATAACCTCCTGGTTAGGGATCAACCTCACACGAGGCTGTAACAATAGCTGCAATATGAAGCGTTATTCATTAAAAACCCTCAAGTACACACATAATCCCTTTTGTATGCCACATGCGACAACTTTTCCTCCTTAAATACCTACTTTAAAACATGTTCATCTGAAATACGTATTTTTCCCCCGAAAACCAGAACTCCTCTCCACTCCGCTCCTTTCTTCGCTGTTATGGATTGGTATACGGCTCACAGAGACAACACCATCCTGCCGCCTTTGTTCAACATTTATATCCTTGGTTTCGAACAAAACCACAATTTATACCGAACAAAATTTGTTCCTCGTGGCCAAGAGCGTAACACAAAGTTCCAGATGCTGGCACAACACTTCTTACAGCATCTTAAAGAAGCAGTGTCCTGTTCTCTCTCTGTCTTATCCCCTAATCCACTTAATGCACATTTAAAACATCCAGGATGAAGTTTTCTGGCAAAAAACCGCGTATGCGGTGCCGCGTTTATGCCACAGAACGCCAACCACACGCTCTCTTGTAACGGCCCATGGGACCAGTTTCTTATGCATTTAAGAAGCCTTATTTTAGTGTTCATTTTCTCCTCGCTCCTGGTCCTGTTTGCTTATGGAATGACGCTCTCTCCATTCGCAAAATCCAAAAACCCTCTGCGCTGCGTCCCGTGCCGAAGCGGATGACATGCTTTGGTTAATGTGTTTGAATGTTGCTCCTTGAAAGTTTCTCCTTTTAAACTCTCCAAAAACTTGGGCCAGATATTTCAATTAAGCACAAAAACTTATTGAGGCAGCAAGCAGGAAGGCGGAACACTTAATTTAGTTATGGGACTGTCAGTGCGGTTGTTGAGAGTCCTTGCGATGAATAAAAATACGAAAATATTTTCCTCCACATCACATACACCCGAGGACGCTGGCAGTGAGCACCCGATCATTCGCACAGAGATGAAGAGCTTGAAACTTATGGCGAAGCGAAAAGGATACTGTGTAATGGAGTGTACTCCATAATGACAAATGAAATTAAAAGTACAAAATTTAATTATCCTTGAGATTATTTTGGGATGTGTGCGTGGCTACACGATGTACGAGTATGCATGCAATGACTTCGAGGCAAATTTTTGAGATTGTGACGAATGTGTTGCGGATGTCCTTAAATTTAGTTGTAGTCCGGAGGACGTTGGATATTTTGCTGTGAGTTGTGCCATTAGTTGGCTTACTTTGCTATACTGAATTCGCATCTTTAATTGGCAGAATTGCTTCAAGCGCGTAGAGAAGGATAATAGTACCGAGCTTACGAAGCAATGTAGCTCATTTGAGTCGATCCAAGTCAGATAAAAACTCCATACGGTGTAGATACAACCAGGAAAACAATATTAATTGCTTTTCTTTTTTGGTATCCTATAGCTAGTTGGAAGTTACTGTTGATTCCAAGGGCGTTTAAGAGCATCATATCTTGGAAAGCAGAATAAGAAAAAATTGGATGACAGGTGACATCTAAACCATCCTAATGGGACATGTTGCAATCGCAGGAAACCGCTATGGCCTTTGCCAATCCAGTATCCCTCAATCTACAATAAAGTCTTATGGCGCAGCAAGTGCAAATAACCATGGGAACGTTGCCAACAAGCCATTAGAGATACCGCTCCTGATGTGCTGTGTTTCTCCCCACCTCCACAAAGAAACACCAGGTTTAATGAAGAATGCGGGTGAGCTCATGTAACTAAACGAAAAGCATATTTATAAAGCTGCGTTAGACAGAAGGACCTGAGCTGCTCGTGAACTTTACGAGTAGAAAAGAAGGGAAGAGACTCGATTTCTTAGAAGTAGCGTGAGAAGCCCTCGATTAAGGAGATATAAAATGTAGGAATTATGCTTGACATTTTTACTAAAAGGTGAAAGAACATGCCGAAGCCAGAACAGAGGCCTACTAGGATGAAAATTCACACCTACAGGTAGTAGTAGAATCGCAGTCGCTGCTGAAGATATGAAAGAAACACTTCTGCAGACTGTTAAACGTCGACGATGACTAAAATTCCGCTGTATGGGATAATAACCATATCAATCTGGACGAAGGTAGGCAATATTTATGGATATCCAAATTTAAGTCTACTAGAGCAGACGGTCTAGCCGCCGAAGTTTTTAACACAGCTAGAGATGACTTGGTAAGGAGCATACACCAACTCATCTGTAAAATATATTTAATTACTCAGATCCTTTAACCCCTCGGGGCATAGGGGGTCAACCACGCCTGCGCGCCATCTTATTCAGAGGTCTGCAACGCATTTGAGCTGCCTTCAGCTCATTCCTAAAGACCTCGATTCCTCCTCAACTGTGCTGTGCCAAGTTTACCTAAGACGTCCCGCTATTCTGCCTGCCTGGGTGAGCGGCTTCCACTGCATGGTGTATTTCGCAATGGAGTTGTCTTCGCGCCGTATGGTGTGTCCAATCAACTCCTGCTTTCTCCTTCGTATAGTAATGCTTATAGGTTCTTGGCCCGTTTTCGTATAAAGTTGTTCGTTGGAGATGCGGTTCGGCCAAAAATCCTCAAAACGATCCTCGAACATTTGTTTACGAAGACTTGCAGCTTGCGGGTGTTAATGATGTCCACTTTCCAAATGCTACACCCATAAAGCATTACCGTTTCTACGTTGCAGCGGAACAGTCGCAGCTTGGTTCTTAAGCTGATAACATTGCCTCTCCAGATTTTGGATAGCATTCCGAACGCAGCTTTAGCCTTCCCGATTCTGCTGCACACATCAGGTTCGATGCCACCGCGATTAGCCGAGACGACACTTCCTAGATAAAGAAATTTGTCAACTTTCTCGACTTCCTGTCCTGCAATGTTAAGTTGACCGCGAGTATTAGAAGTGCTCAGGCTTTTGTTTTGGCTGTGTTTATTTTTAGCCCCACTTTGTTTGCCTCAGCTTCTAGATTGTGTCATGATCAGATCAAATGAAGATCCATTATCCGAAGTGAAAGTAGACAAACATCGTCGCGTAATCTAGGTGTTTAAGGTAAGAAGTCATCGTCCAACGAATTCCTTAATTAGCTTCCCTCAATGCTGCACGGAGTACATCGCTGATAGCCACCAAGAACAATAGTGGGGACAGTATGCACCCTTGACGTACTCCACTTTGGACTTCAATATCCACCGACACCTTACTATTGTACAAGACATGACACTTACCGCCCCTATACTCAACGCATTGTTCGATGATGATTCGTAAAGTGTTTATGTGGTCGATGCAGGAGGATCCAGCGCGAAAGCCTGCCTGTTCGACATCGAGAGTTGAATCTAAATGTTCTTTAATTCGTTCTAGAATTATTCTAGCTATTATTTTGGGTACAGCTGGAAGAACACATATACATACCTCTCCAGTTACCGCACTCTATCAAGTTACCCTTCTTTGGAAGCTTAATGATCATCCCCCTTTTCCACTCCTGTGGAAATTGTTCGCTATCCCAAGCTCTCCGTATTACCGAATGCAGCAAATCTGCCGATGTATTTGACGCCGCTTGAAATGGCTCGGCAGGTATGCCATCAATACCCACCGCTTTATTCTTCTTGAGGGACTTGATTGCTGTTATTCAGTTTTACTGGGAGGTACGGTGTGAATTCGGGAATTTATTGCTTCGAACTGCTCATTCGAATTCAAGATCATACCGCCATCGTCTAAGTGATTTAGCACTATAGCAAAATGTTCTCTCCATCTAGTGAGCTGATTCTAATCCGAAATCAGAAGGTTACCACCAAGACTCTTCAGTGGGTGTTGTTTGGAGTTCCGACCCCCAATGAGCTCCTTAGTGATGTTGTAAACAGTCCTACTCTCGTATCTACTTGCTGCTTCTTCAGCCCTTCAGGCCAGTAAGTTGACATATTGACGTTTGTCACGTCTCACACAACGCTGCACTTCTTTTTTCTTCGCACGGTATTAGGCTTCAAGCTCGGTTCTCTCTACTGCTGAGGGCGATGCAATCCGAACCTTGATTGCTGTACGCTCATCTATCTTTCTGCTTTTTACCGACATACATGCGTGCCCCAGTCGCAAAAGGTTTTTTCACAGCACTCAAGTGGTCATCCATGTTCTCTATGCTGCTGATTGCTTCCGCTTCTAAGGCAAGATGGTCCCTGAACTGTTGGCGCACTTGGGGAACCTTGAGCCTGTCAATATTCTCGCAACCACTCATGTTGTGTGCGTTATATTTTTCACACGAATGGAAGGGACCTTCAGTTTAATGCCGAGTCCAAACGGCTATTTGAGGAGCTTTTTCGTGACAACAATACTCTCGGATGTTTGTCAGACGCTCGCGAGAGGTGGGACCGTGAAAAGACTTTTTGATGTTTTCTGGGATTCGAACTTGGAACCTCATGCGTAGTGATCCGACACACTAACCACTTACGCCACGGCGCGTATCAGAAGAGACCCAACTGATCTTATGGCAGGTGTTATGCTTAAGCAGCGTACCTCCGATGAGTAGGCGGTTGGTATTGCAGAAGTCCACAAACCGCTCATCGTTATCATTACGGACTCCCACGCCGTGAACTCTCATCACGTGCTTAAGCATGGAGTTGTCGGTACCCTTGGCATTGAGATCTCCGATCACCATTACGATGTCCCCATTAGGCATTTGGTTGTAGGCGGTGCCTAAGTGGCTATAAAAATCATCCTTTTCATTCTCAGTCGCGTCTAGAGTCGGAGCATAACACTGTATGAGGATAATTTTTCTAACTCTACTCTGGAACCTAGCCGTCAATATCCGGTCGCTATGGGGTTTCCAGGATATGAGGATACTACGTGCTGCTGGAGTTAGCATGAGTCCTACTCCGAAACTTCGTGCACTTCCAGCTGGTTTACCAGAGTAGAGCATGACAGCGCTTTTTTTTGGGGGGAGATGTATTCCCCAGCATCGAACCATCTTATCTCGCTCAGCCCTAAGATGTCTATTTTATACCGTGCGAATTCGCGCTCCAATTGGAGGAATTTGGCGTTATAAGGCCCTTTCTTGAGTGAGTTCAGGAAGGTCTTAAGGTTCCAGAATCCGATCTTTGTCCGTGTTCGATAGCCAAAGGTCGTCAACAAATTATCAGTCCTTATCCGAGGCGATAGTTCCCGTTTCGGAGCAATAGTATGTTTTACGGTTGCGGCTCGCTGGGCCACAGCCCAACCGACACTTATCCTGCTTTTTGGCGCAGGAAGCTCCCGTTAGCAATTTCCGAAGAAATTCCCAGATGGCAGCACGAGGAGGTGGGAGTAGGGCTTACTAACAGAGCTGCTAGGTTTTCGGCTGCAGTGGCTCCTTCTCGTTACGTAGCGGAACAGCACCTATCGGGAGATGCTGCCCCTATGAGGCCTTTGTTAGTCGTTTGCCATTAATTTGAATTAAATTTAGCATTATAATAATTAAATTTCGCAGTTTTTATCATACATACAACAACGTTTCGACTAACTTTATATTCGATATGCATTTCTGTGCAGCGAAATCGTTTCCACCGTCGGTATAAAGTGTCCCTTCACTTAATGGCGTATAATATTTTATTGGACAACCAAGGGCAAGCTTTGCTTTTCAGCACATGTGTTTTACATGGAACACCTCTGTTAAAAAGATACTCAAGACTAGCATTTAGGAACTCTACTTGTTTATTAACGTCAGACGACATATACATATATGTATATTACTCCACTCAATATTGCTACAATCACAAAACAGATTTTGAACATTAATACTACGGAAATCACAATATTGAACGGGTTGTGAATAACTTCTACGTACATTTACACTGAAGGTGGCAAATACAAGATCGTGATATAGGAAAACAGGCACAGCTAGTTGACTGTAACATTTCACAATACTTATATCACTTGCCAAAATAGCATCTAATAATGATGGTGCACAATTAGGTTTAAAGTGAGTTGGGTCTGTTGTATTTAAAAAAAATAGACTCAGAGATCTTATGATGCTTTTTAATGAGGAGCTAGATGACATGCTAAGGAGATTCATGTTGAAATCCCCACAAAGAATAAGTTTTGGTGTCAAGCAAGAAATTCCTTCAATAATATCGCACACAATACTGGGATTCGTTACATCCGGTGCGATGTAAATCGTACCAATAGCACATTTGTCCTCACCGTTCAGAATTTCAACAAAATAAAATTGGCTTGAATGTGTATCATTAGAGCAACAAAGATGTTTTGACTTAATGGTATTTTTTACGTATATTGCAGCACCTCCACCTATTCTACCATAACGATCAGCGCGGTAAAGTTTAAATCCCTTAAGCGAGAAAACGTCCATATTTACGTTAAGGTCAAACAAATCTACATGATTTCCGCCTGAAAAACGCAACAATGATCAGGTTGAGCTTTTCGGAGAAAACACCATAACCCAGGCGTGTATAGGCCCATGGCAAAATACTCGGAATCTCTGGGAACATTACACATCATTTTCCAAGCAGGGCTTCACGCGATCTAAAGATGCGCTCAATATAACTTCGGCAGGAAATAACAAGGCACTGCATCCGCGCGAGCTTAGATCTAGACTGGTACGGAAGTGCCCCACTATGATCAACAGACTGGGCTAGGATACTCAAGTCATTGTCGCCGAGGCATTAGCAAGAAACGGCTCGGAAACCAAGTTTTTTTTGTTTGCAATAACCAATCTGCAGGTAAAACCACACATTATGCGGGCCAGGTTTTGAACCGATATTCCCCAATTGAAACTAATTCCAATAACTTCTAGGGAACTGCAACCAGAAAAGAAGCAGAACTTTCCTAAGTGTTAGCAAGAATCGACTTCGCATTCTGATGTGCATACCTACAGGCGACTACAGACTTACGTCGCGCCTCAGGATTGGTTGGTTGGTTAGGATCGGCCCCCAATGAGGATGTACTTAGACCAGAAAGTAGGTCCATTGTACTGCCGATGTGTAAGGCGGGTGGGTCACCCTCTTACTCTTGGAACCATTTGCTTCGTTGAATGAAGCCGTAAATTTTAGCCGTGCAGGCGTTGCCGAGATCATTAAGATCATTGTAGAAGTAGACAGGCGCACAGGAGATGACTGATGGTCTCTTCTTCATCTTCATCTCTGCAGCTTCTGCAGAAGTCATTATGAGGGATACCTAATCTTTGGGCATGTCTTCCTATGACGCAGTATCCAGTGAGGACATTTGCTATTTTTGAGAGGGTTCCTCTCTTGTGCTTCAAGAGTCCGATGGACCTGGATTTATTGAGTATCGGCCAGAGCTGTCTGGTGGTATGACATTGGTCTAGATGTTGCCATCGATGATTGGCTACTTTCTCGGCATCAATTTGAATAAGGTACTAAACATAAGACGCTGGCGCTTCGATGTCGGCGCCTCAGGATACTACGGATAAGTATATACTCGTACATAAGTACATTATGTAAGTGGATGGATGAGGATTCTGCAAGGATCTCGAGGAAACAACAGCACTTCTTTTTATGAAATGCGAAGCCGTAATTCACAAAAGAGGAGACCACCTGGTAGCCTCTGTCTTATAAGAAACTTTCACTGGATCCACTTCAGATACGCCGGTTCATTAAAGCAGTTGAACTAGAGCAGATGCTTCAATTCGAGTATCTCACAGACTAGAGGCCTAGTTCGGAAGGAACATTCGATTTACTTAGATCGCAGTGCACTTGCAAGCCGTCATCTATATATGAACATATACATCTACTAGACCGTCTGTGGTTGAGAATTTTCAACATACAACCACCCTAACCTAAAATGGTTTGCGTGGCATTTCCCAAGGAAAATCTTTTCGCTGCTGAATCACAAGTTTTGCATTCCACCAACTATGCCCCACCCTGTGCACACCCACCAGCACCATCTCTCCTTAAAAGCATTTCGCTCGACTTACCATTTCCAACCAATCTCCACTTTGCAGGGATGAAAGTACAAAAATAACAGAAAATCCTTCTCTGACTTTTATTTGAAATACACGTCCCACCCCATCCGAGTGAGGGCATCTGTCAATTTTATTTATGAAGTTTCCCCATAAATTTATTTCATATTTCAATTTGATTTCAATTTTTCTATTTTTCGAAAATGCGATGAACCGCAATGGAACCCCAGCAATTATCCTTGCTTATCTGATGATAACGTTGCCAGTATTCATGGATAGAAAAAGTCAGCGCCTGGCTGATGCCACCTCAGCGCCTGCCGGTACAAATTTGTACTCAACGTTCCAGGATCGGCTGAATGCAACATCAAATTTTGCCAAAAGTGAATATGACGCCAAGACCACTGAGACTGTGGGTAAAATTTACGACTTGGTCGGCAGAATACTCCACGAGCAACTCAAGCAGCAGGAGCATCGAGAACGGACGGCCGACTCTACAAATAGCAATTATGCTGACAAATTGGTCGATGAAGCGGATCCCTCACATTCCCATGATATTCTTCCGCCAGCTGTTGCATCTGCGGCCGTTAATACGGCTGCTGACGTTGCCAAAAAAAATCCCGAATTGATAAATGTTCAAGTGGCTGGGTCGGATGTGAATCAATTCGACCATCGACAAGCTCGTAAAATCCGTAGAGCAAACCGCAGGTTCTGCCCTCGACCTCATCGAGCGAAGAAGTCATATTATACCGAAACGAGTGTAACCAAGGGGCAAAGGTCAAGGCCGATGTGGGCGAACAGGAGAATGCGGCCGTCGTCGTCTTCATTGTCAATGCCAGTAGGTGGTGATGGTGGTGGTGATGCTAAGGAATGGCATCTATGGCCGATATTATCGGAATCAGAAGGGAGGCAAACTGCAGAAAGTATGGATGACGACGACGGTTGGCGATGCAGGAGGAGCAGCAGAAGTAAAGGCAATCCCGTAAGCAGTGCCGTGGATGATGTCTCTGGCAGTGAAACGTATGGATTGGCTGAGAGCATTGGCAGTGGCAATCGTAGCGGCCGGCATGGATGGCCAAGCAATAAGTGGCGGAGAAAATCAGAAATTGATGGCAGAAGAAAGAATTTGCGAAATTATAGGTCCCAGCCAAATCTTTTGGAAAAGCAGTCCAGGGAGCTAATTGAATCGGAGGAAGAGGTGGATGAAGAAGAAAACAAACGCCGGAGGAAAAGCAGGACTGCCGTGGATGTTTTTCCAGAAGTGTTTGCGAGACCGCTGACAGATACAGGTCCACTTCCAGCCGTTGAAGCTGCAGTTGGATTAAATGAAGCAATCAAGAACGCTAATAGTATGCTGGCACCAGTCCCGAGTATTCCGAGTAACCCACTGCCAATAGAGTCAGGTGCGTATGTAAACACTTAAGTGCTTTTGGGTTCCCAACCGAGGGTAAAGAAATCTGTAGCCTTACACAATTCAGGGGACTATTAGAGCATATTGGCATATCATATCCTTTAAACGGCATTTAGGAGAGGTAATATGTGCTTTGAATCTTTCACCTTTCATTTGTCAGCCCTTCCTCCCTAGAGCTTCTGAAATGCCCTATTGTCAAGAGCTGCTGCGCTAACGGATCATGTAGACTGTTAACGAAGTACTCGCCTAAGATCTTCTTTCTTAACGCAGATTTCATTTCATTTATTTAAGTTTAAATCTTTTACAATAGACCAATTGATCTCCACAAAATCGGTTTAAGCATTAGTAAGAAAATAATACCATAAGTAATAACATTATGAAAACAAAACTTGACAAATAAATCCATAAAAAAATTCTTATTGTAAAATAACTCACTAGATAAATACGAAAATAAAACAGCATCACAATTATCCGCACAAAACAAATCTTCTTACGTCGAGAGTTAACGAATTCCACAGACAGATGGCATTAACAAAAAATGGACGCTCGAAAGATAAACATTTAAAATTAGGATGAATAAGTACAAGTGAACGTGAAGAGTTTGAGAAATACACTTTGTTATAAAGGTATGCAGGTTCTCTTGTTATAATCACTTTGCGCAATAACTTTAAACTACAGTAGTCAAAATAAGAATTCAAGTTGCATCCAAGTATGGTTTGTACGTATCTGGAGACACGATCGTAGCGCCTGAGAACGTTACGTATACGTAACAAACTATTGAACATTGTTGAATGCCACATTTAGCTTCCAATTGGTCTCTGGACTATGGTTACAAAATATTTCGCATCCATAGGATACGAGTGTCATAGGAATTATGAGGGCCCTCACGAGCATCACTTACTTACTTAGATGGCGCTACAGTCCGGGGTGGACCTGGGCCTCAACCAACAAACCTCTCCAGCCAGAGCAGTTACGAGCCAGCTGCCTCCAGTTGCGCACGCCAAGTTGGTTGAGGTCCCCCTTCACTTGTTTGCGCCACCTACCGCGAGGTCGTCCTCTACTGATTCGAAGACTTTCTTAGCCGGAACGTTGGGCTCCATCCGCTCTAAATGACCCAGCCATCTTAGTGGCTGTATGTGAATTCTTCTGGCTAAGTCAATGTCCTTGTACAAGCCATATAGTTCGGCATTGTAGCTTCTCCTCCACTCACCGTCTATGCAGACGGAACCAAAGATCGCTCGAAGAACTTTTCTCTCGAAATAACCAAGGGCATCCTCCTCCGGTTTTGTCAAAGCCCATGCCTCTGCGCCATACAGCAGGACTGGGATAATTAGTGTCTTATAAAGAGTTACCTTAGCAGTTCGTGATAGGGCTTTGCTACTCAATTGCCGTTTTAGCCCATAGAAACAACGATTGGCAAGAGTAATTCTTCGTATGATCTCCCTACTGATGTCATTTGCGGAGTTCACTATAGAACCTGGGTAGAGAAAATCCTTTACCACCTCAAAATGAGATCTGTCTATTGTGGCGACCTGTCGAAGACTCCGATGTTGGGTGTCCTTTTTTGTAGACAGCATACATATATTTTGTTTTCCTTTCATTGACCGCTAGACCCATCTTTGCTGCTTCGATCTCAATACTCGTGAAGGCCCCATTGACAAACCGCTGAGTTCTTCCGATTATGTCAATATGATCGGCGTAAGCAAGTAGTTGTAGCGACTTGTAAAAGATTGTACCTCCAGTGTTGGCTTCGGAGTTTCGTACAATTCTCTCAAGAACTATGTTAAAGAGATCGCATGATAGTGCGTCACCTGGTCTAAGACCTTTCCTGACATCGAACGGTTCGGTGATGTTCTTACCGACTTTGATGGAGCAGCGAGAGTTCTCCATCGTCATTCTGCACAAACGGACGTGCTTCGAAGGGATGTCGAGACTAGACATGGATCTGTAGTATAACTCGTCTCCATACACGCTATCATAGGCAACTTTAAAATCTAGGAAGAGGTGGTGCGTGTCGATTTTATATTCATAGGTTTTTTCCAAGATCTGCCGTAGTGTGAATATTTGGTCAATGTTGGACTTTCCCGGCCTGAAACTGCACTGATAAGGACCTATCAGGTTGTTGACGATCGGTTTTAGGCGTTCACATAATACGGCAAACAGGATTTTATATGCGATGTTGAGGAGACTTATACCTCTGTAATTGGCGCAGTTCAGAGGGTCTCCGTTCTTCAGGATCGGGCAAACGATGCTGAGGTTCTATTCATCGGGCATACTTTCGTCCGACCAGAATTTACAGATGAGCTGGTGCATGTTCCTTACCAACTCATCTCCTCCTGCTTTGAAAAGTTCAGCGGTAAGGCCGTCGGCTCAAGCAGCTTTGTTGGATTTGAGTTTA
The DNA here is from genome assembly GCA_945910035.1 of Brachypalpus laphriformis. Lineage (NCBI taxonomy): Eukaryota > Metazoa > Arthropoda > Insecta > Diptera > Syrphidae > Brachypalpus > Brachypalpus laphriformis. Next base: position 192,165,375 of record OX246754.1, on the reverse strand, counting down.
TATATTGCTATCCTCACTTCATTCTGATTGGGCTGTCGGGAATCTTGACTGTCATCGTCACTATTGAATGGCTCATTTTGCCTGGCAGCGGAATATTGGTCATCATCGCCGTTTAACAGGCTGCAGAAGTGTTCCTTCCATATCCTCAGCACCGACTTCGATTCTACTACTATATTACCATTTTCGTCCCTGCAGGCTTCTGTTCTGGCTTTGAAACCCTGGCATGTTCTTTTTACCCTTTGGTAAAATGTTCGAACATTATTCCTGCAATAAAGTCTCTCAATCTCCTCGATCGAGCGCTCCTTTTCTTCTTTCTGAGAAGTCGATGTTCCTCTTTTCTCCTGCGCACGTGCAGCTCGTAAGCAGCTCTAGTCCTTCTATGCAGCGCCGCTTTGTACGCCTCTTGTTTAGCTGCATGTGCTTGCCGGCATTCCTCATCAAACCAGGGGCTTCGTTGTGGTGGCCGAGAGAAATCCAGTACATCAGAGGCGGCATCTCTGATGGCTTGTTGGCAACGCTGCCACTGGTCTTCCGCATTTGCTGTTGGTGGCATAGGACTTAGATTAAGATTAGAAGAAACTCGATCGGCAAAGGTTCTGGTGGTCTCTTGCGATTGTAGCCGCCCGACGTAAAATTTCCTCACAGTTTTTCGTTGATTTCGCTCCGTTCTGAATATCCGCATCCGTACCTTGGCTACAAATAGGTAGTGATCAGAGTTCACGTTGGCACCTCGGAGGGTCCGGACACCCAGAATACTGGAAGAGTGCTTTGCGTCGATGTGAATGTGAATGATTTCGTTGACAATTTTTCGATCAAAGGAGAGCCATGTTCCTTTGTGAATGTCGAGACGAGGGAACCGCGTACTAGCTGCGACAAAGTTTCGCCCCGCCGCAAAGTCAACTAGCCTGAGTCCGTTGTCGGATGTGATGTCGTGCAGGCTGTGCTTTCCGACAACGCTACTAAAGACGTCCTCTCTCCCTAGCTTTGCATTAAAATCACCTAGGATAATTTTAACATCGTGTCTAGGGCATTGCTCATACGTCTTGTCCAAGAGCTTGTAGAAATCCTTTGTCGCGTGGTCCTTCTCCTCGTGAGGGGCGCGAACGCATATTAGGCTAATGTTGGAAAATTTAGCCTTGATACGGATAGTCATAAGGCGCTCGTTCATATGCCGGAAACTCAAGACTTCTTGCCTAAGTCTGCCTCCAATGACAAATCCGCACCCGAATGGACGCTGTCCTTGTTGTCTGTAGCAATCGCCGTAGTAGATGTCACAGTTTTTCATACTCCTTTTGCCTGGCCCATCCCATCACACTTCTTAGATGGCGGTAATGTCTGCTTTGAGACACTCTAGGGCCTCCGCAAGCTGTTCGGCTGCACGTGGTTTGTAGAGGGACCTAACATTCCATGTGCAGACACGAAGATCGTTGTCCTTTTTACGTTTGCTTGGGTCGTCAACAGTAAAATCATCCGTATCCGAAGCTGTTGGCTGCTTCGTAACCGAAGGTTTTTTACGAGCATCAATCTGATGCCAAAAGACGTATAATGCTGAGAAAGGGAGAAGTTCCTTAAACAACCGTAAACTTTGCCAATTACTGTACCGACGTGATTATCCCAGGAAAGCGTTCTATTGAACCAGACGCCGGTTGATTTTATAAATATATTCAATTGGGGCGGCAGAAATGGTAGGGAAGAGCTACTTCCAAATCAAGCTTATTTCTTAAAATGACTACTCTCTTTGATTTGGTTGGATTTAGCCGCAAGCGATTACTCTCGGACCAATCTAAAATCCTTTGCAAATCATGGTTCAGCTTACTAGCACCATCATCTATAAGTCCTAGCCGACAACTTACATAGAGCTGTACATCATTAGCATACATATGTATGTACGGATGAAGTTCTTATACAGCGAGGGAGGTCATTTATAAAAATAGAAAACAGTAAGGGACCTAAAATAGAACCTTTCGGAACCCCACTCAGAACTGTTGTTTATGACGACTGTTTGTTTCCTCTCATATAGGTACGACTGTATTAAGTTCACTGCGGACGACGAGAATCTGAAATAAGTTTTAAGCTTATCTTATAGTTTTACGTGACCTACAGTGTCAACTGGCTTAGAGAAATCTAGAAGAGTCAGAAATGTGTCATTATCAATTGCGGTTCTCATATCATCACTTAGTTTTAACAGAGCAGATATACAGCTGTGCTTTAGTTTGAAACCTTGTCACATATTTCAAGTGGCGTATTCGAATTCAAGAAACCCGACAATTGGTAGAAAAGTAGTTTTTTCATAACTTTTAACAGATATGGAAGAATTGAAATTGGCCTGTATTCCGGCGATGAAAGTCGTGTTCTTGGATTTTTTTTTAGAATTGGAACAACTTTGGCCACCTATCATGCTGTGGGAAAATATGATGCCGAGATCAACCGCCTCAACTGCCTGTGGGGTTCGCCTATTTGACCTCAGAAAATATCGGCAGGCCTGCCGATTTTGGATCACTCGATTGCTGAGGCCAATGAAATGCCGATGTCGTCGCATTTGCGTGTTCCAGGCGTCTATAGCCTGCCTCTCCTGCCTCGCGATATCTTTGGAACGTTCATTGATATTGCCTTTTTAACAGGGTTCAAATGATCTCTTCTTTGAACGTGGCAATACCAGCTGAGCCGGTCGCGCTCTATCTTTTGTACGATAGTTTCCTTGACGTGAAGGCTTCCACAGATCTTCGAATGTGGATGAATGTCATCAATACCTACTGACTTCGATTTTATGCTGAGAATAGCTCTAACCACATCTGTTTGGTCAATTCCTAAAAATTGGAATTCATCTACTCCGCCGATGCTGTGTTTAAGAAATTTGGAATTTCAGATGTTGACCTTGATGTTTGAAATTTCAAAAATTCTGCATTTAAGGCATCTGGATCTACCACATCTAAGCTTCGTTTTTTCTTTCTAAAAAAAATAAAATATTTTCTTAGACTGTTTTATTTTGGAAACAACCTGATTACGTAACAAGCGGAAAGCGTTATACAAGACAGGAAATTTAAAACGCTTCCATCTTTTGTATGCTATGTCACGTTGATTTCTGAGCCGAAGGATTTCAGAAGTGAACTAAGGATTATTTGGATAATTTACAATTCTGCTTTTAAGTGGAATATGAGTATTGAACAAATGTCGTATATTATTCTGCAAACATTCTACTCTTTCCTCGGGGCATGTCATAAAATATATTTGTTGCCAGTTAGTTTCAAGTAGCTTTTGCTCCAGAGTACTAGTATTCATATGTTTGAAATCTCTATACGTATATTTTAAAGGCATATTACACATGTCTTGTTTCAAGGTTAAGAATATAAGATCGAGCTTGGGGAAAACGGTAGATGACGATTTTTTTTTTGTCACTAACAAAAAATAGGTCCAGTAAGGTGTTTGTGGTATTTGTGAAATGCTTGGGCATCGATATGTTAATTTGGCTTAAGTTAAAAGTGCTCATTGTCAGAATAAAAAAATCGGACATTTCTTTGTTCAACAAGTTACAGTTGTAGTCGCCGCTAATTATTATATCTGCGAAAGAAATAGGAATATTTTCGAGGATTGTGTATAAAAAATAAGAAATGATTATGATTGAAGAAAGGTAAATATTGTAACGACGTAAGACGCCATGAATACGGACAAACGGATAAACGTTCAATTATTTTATTTATTGATTGTCTAGTGAGTTTTAAAAAATGAATATAAAAATATATAGCTTTGAAAGGTTTACTAGAAATGGATAAATATTTGCATTCTACAAAACTAAGTTCGATATCAAAGATAAACGATAAAATGAATGGGCAAGGAAGATAAAGAAAAAGGGGACGTCTTTGCGGCCCACTTGGAAGGAACCTTTAAACCGTACGATGGTCAAGTGGTGTACGATAACATCAATAGGCCGGATTTACCATCTGACGACTTAACACTCACAAGTGCGACGCTAAGCGAACTCAAACATGAGATCGAGAAATTAAAACCTAAGAAGGCTCCTGGTTATGATTTGATTACCGGAAAAATTCTCAAAGTTTTACCTAGAAAAGCATTGATTAAGCTTCTCTATATTGTAAATGCTGCGCTCAGATTAAAGCACGTACCAAGCCAATGGAAAGTTGAGGAAGTCATAATGGTTTTAAAACCAGGAAAACCGCCAAATGAGGAAAAATCGGACAGACCAATTTCGCTTCTTCCAATCATACGAAAAATTTTCGAGAGGATATTATTAAGGCGTCTCCAACCGGTTATAGAAGAAAATAATCTTATCCCTGACCACCAGTTTGGGTTCAGAAGTAAGCATTCGACGATTTACCAGGTGCATAGAATTACTGACTTAATCGAGAAAGCATTTAAAGAGAAAAAGATTTGCTCACGCGTATTTCTTGACGTCTCGCAAGCCCTTGATAAGGTGTGGCATGATGGCTTGAAATCCAAACTACGACAAGTTCTCCCTGTATGCTTATACGATATTCTAGAATCATATCTCGGAAATAGACTCTTTCGTGTTAGACATGGAGTCGAATACTCCGAGCTCAAAGAAATTTCGGCCTGGATACCGCAAGGAAGCGTTCTTGGGCCGCTTCTCTATTTGCTATATACTTGTGATATACCGAACGAAGATGGCACTATCCTTGCTACGTTTGCCGATGACACCACTATCCTAGCAGTAGGCAAAACAATCGAAGAAACTGCAAAACGCACTGAATAATGTAAATAAATGGACGAGGGACTGACTCAACGAATCTAAATCTGTTCACGTAAATTTCACTTATAAAAAATTACGCGAACCCCACAGGCGGATCAGTAGAAATGCAGTAAAGTCGGGGGGTTATGATCCCTTGTTTTCGGATCATAACCTCGCTGATAAAAGGAAGAAGAAGAAGAAGAAGAAATCTAATGACTTGCCAATTTTCCTAAACTCGACCCGAATACCTTTTGCAAACGAGGACAAATACCTGAGAAAGACATTCAACGCAATGCTGAAATGGAATGCGCACGTGAAAATGAAAAGTAAAGAACTCAAAATCAAATATAGAGAAATATACTGGTTACTCGAAAAACATTCCCAGCTCAGCTACTGAGAATAAACTGCTTTTATACAAGCAAGTGCTGAAGCCGGTGTGGACCTACGGTATACAACTTTGGGGTTGTACCAAGAAAAGAAATGCAAATATTTTACAAGCTTTTCAAAATAAAGTGCTAAGAGAAATTGTCCAAGCACCGTGGTATATTAGAAACGACGATATCCACAGGGATCTCGAAATTCCGACAATCGAAGCTGAAACTAGGAGCTTCGCCAGAAAGCATAGAAACCAACTAATCGGACACGTCAACAATAGAGTCCTACCAAATTTTGGATGAGAGCAATTTATTGCGCCGACTATAGGTACAAATGACGAAACCTTTCGAATTGGCGAGATAAGGATTAACCGCGTCTAGATTGCGGAATATGCAGGATTTTTCAGTGGAAAGGAACCTGCCAAACGTTTTTATTTCATACATACATACATATATTTTCAAATGGCCCGCTAATCCTTCATACTGGTCGCGGCGGTAGGATGCTCAGGTGGACTCTCAATCCTTCTCGATACTCCGCCATTGACTCCAACTCATCAGGAGGAATCCCTAGACGGCTTCAGGAGAGATGTCGGACTTGGTCCAACCATCTATTTCTAGGCCTACCGCGGGGTCGCCTATCTGATGGCACGTCTTGGAAGCCGGTCTGGGGGCATACGCACTACGTGACCAAACCATCGAAGCATAGATCGTTCCGTTCGGAGAAGTAGCTGCTCAACATTGAGCGCCTCGCGTACTCTGGTGTTGCGCACTCGATCCCTACGAGTTACTCCAGCAACACCGCGAAGGAACCTCTTTTCAGCAGCTAGTATCCGCGATCGTATTCTTTCGGTCACTACCCAAATTTCATGACCATAGGTGAGAGTTGGAACATACACCGAGTTGAAAACCGATAGCTCAGCTTGAACACTAAGTTCGGCCTTTCTTATAACAGATTGGCCAAGCTCTCTCAAAATTGATCCAGCCTACAGGATAACTCGGCATTGCTCTTCCCATCACTCGTGAATAGGACCCCGAGGTACTTAAACTTATCCACCTACTTACTTACTTATGTCCTGTATCCCCTTGTGGGTCCTAGGGCCTCTACTACGCCTACCCGCCATCGTGTACGGTTTCTGGCAATGTGTCTGAGTTCTCCCCAACTTTTCCCTAACTGCCGTGCCTCCTTCTCGACTGGTCTGCGCCATGTTTTCCGCGGACCGCCAGGTCTTCTGCCATCCTGAGTTGGAGGGTTCCATTGCATAGCATGGTTCGCTATGGAGCTGTCACCCTTTCGGAACGTGTGACCAATCCACTGCCACTTCCGTCGTTGGATAGTTGTGCCTATTGGTTTCTGACCCGTTCTCTCATAAAGGTGTTCGTAAGAGATACGATTGGGACAGAAAATCCTTAAGATATTGCGCAGACACCTATTAACGAACGTTTGCAGCTTTCTGGTGATAGTAGTGGTCCCTTTCCACGTGCTGCAACCATATAGCAGCACGGATTCAACGTTGGAGCGGAACAGTCTTATTTTGGTGCTCAAACTGATTGCATTGCTTCGCCATATTTTGGACAGCATCCCGAACGCGGACTTTGCTTTGGCGATCCTGTTGGCTATATCCAGTTCGGTTCCACCATCGGTCGAGACAATACTCCCAAGATACTGGAAATCCTCTACTCTCTCTACCGGTTGTCCAGCAATGCATATTTGAGCCGATGAGTTAGTTCCAAGGCTGATGATTTTAGTTTTTGCCGTATTAATTTTCAGCCCGACGACACCTGCCTCCATCTCCACATCTGCTGTCATTTGGTGGAGGTCCATAATTCTGTGGGAGAGTAAGCATACATCGTCTGCGTAGTCAAGATGTTTCAGTTGAGATGTAAGAGTCCATCGAATTCCTCCGTTTCCCGTCGACAAAGCTGCCCGAAGCACATCGCTAATCACCAATAGGAATAATATTGGTGAAAGGATACAGCCTTGTCTTACCCCACTTTGGATCTCAAATTCCTCAGACAACCTTCCCCTGTGCAGAACGTGACATTTGGAGCCTTCATATGTAGCTTTGATAATAGCAATTAGTTTATCGGGAATGCCTCTCCTGCGTAAAGCACGCCAAATAAACTCCCTGTTGACACTACCGAACGCCTTCTCAAAATCGATGAACAGCGGGTGCAGTGGCGATCGATATTCAACACACTGTTCGATGATAATCCGCAGGGTGTTGATGTGGTCGGCACAGGAGGATCCAGAGCGGAAACCTGCTTGTTCGGCATCGAGTGCGTCTTCGAGATGTTGTTTGATTCGCTCAAGGACGATTTTAGCTATTATATTAGCTACAGCAGGCAGCACGCAGATACCCCTCCAGTTTCCGCACTCCATTAAATTTCCTTTCTTAGGAAGCTTGACGATCATTCCCTTTTTCCACTCGTTAGGAAAGCTCTCAGCTTCCCAAGCTCTATCTATAAGTGGAAGCAGAAGCTCAGCCGATGTTGTTGGTGCTGCTCGTAAGAGCTCTGCACATGTGATCAGTCCTTATCCGAGGCATAGTGTCGGTTTCAGTAGCGAGCTGGTTAGGAGGTAAAGTAAGCACTTCATCACGAACTTGATTGTTGCGCTACTGGCCCAAGCCAAGTTTTGGGCAGTCAGTAGTTTCCCGATCAATCGCAATGCAGGTCCCCAAACTTATCCACCTTCTTCAGTGGGACTCCACTAACATGCAGAGTGCACTGAATGGGTTTTTTTTGGATACGACCATTACTCCCGATTTATTCACGTTGATCTTCATTCCAGCATCATCACAAACGGCTACCAACCTTTCGAGTGCGCGCTGTAGTTCGGTTTGAGAAGACCCAAGGATGACCAAATCATCCGCAAAGAGCAGATGACTAATCCTTAGGTCTCCCACTTTGAAACATTCCCCGCCACGGCTGCGCTGCAACATCCAATCCATATATACAATAAAGAGGAGAGTTGAAAAAGCGCGCCCCTGGCGGAGTCCAACGCCCACAGTGAAAGTTATTGACTTAACACCCTTTATCCGAACACAGCTTCTACAGTTTGTATATAAAGACTGAATCGCCCTTAACAGGGAACCATCAATCCCATACTCCTGCAGAACACTCCAGAGCTTGCCTCGAGGAACCCTATCATATACTTTTTCCAAATCCGCAAAACAAGTGTAGACAGGTTTAGCATACTCCCAGGCCTTCTCAAGAATCATTCTGAGAGTAAATAACTGGTCGGTTGTGCTTCTACCGGGACGAAAACCGCACTGCTCATCCCCCAAACTGTTCTCAACCACAGCTCTGGAACGCGTTTCTAGCACCTTAGCGAAGACTTCCAGGGAGACTTAAAAGAGATATACCCCTATAGTTTTGTCCCCTTTTTTAAAAAGAGGAACTATAACCCCCATTTGCCAATCACCAGGTGTTTCACCGCATTCCCAGGCCACTTTAATGACACGCGAGAGCCATTGCACTCCTTCTTTACCTAAAGCCTTGAGCATTTCTGGCCGAATTTCATCCACACCAGCAGATTTGCCAACCTTTAGCGCTTTGATCGCCAAAGTTACTTCCTCTACCGTAGGACTACTTTCCGTCCAACTCTCGACAATAAGTCTGTCATCTTCGGTGCCCTGTTCGGGATTGAGCAATTCTGAAAAGTGCTCGCTCCATCTGCGTAAGATGTCCTCCTCATTGGAAAGAAGTGTACCGTCTTTGGATTTGACTCCTTCAACGATATTCAACTTTTTTCCTCTGAGTCGGCGGACGGTCGGCCAGAACATCTTATTTGCAGATCTGTGGTCACGTTCCAATTTTTCGCCAAACTCCTTCCAAGACTGTTTTTTTCGCTGTTTTCACAGCTAATTTGCAAGTTCTTCGCGCGGTACACTGGTACCGATTTCGAGAATCGGAGTTCCCCAAGTGAATCCACACCTTAAAGGCTCTCTTCTTCTCTCTGATGGCTTCTCGAACTATGCGCGTTTTAAACCATGATAGAATTTTTTTTATGTTTTCTATCATGAAATGCTTTATTTCATGATATACAAATTGCTTGATAACTTAATACTTAGTTAAGTTGATTTCCTAAAGTTCGACTGCATACTAGTGCAAGATTGACTGCATCAGTCATCTCACTCTACTTTGCATTCCCCACTATTTCCACGGTCCACCTAGGTATGGGTTCGATTGAAACAATCACCCTACCTAGTCCACACTTTATGGATAGCAGTACTTAAAGTTCGATTGAATCAGTCACTCTATGTACGCTTATGCTCCTCTACACCTACACGGTCCACCTAGGTATGAAAGGTTTGACTGGATCAGTCACCCCACCTAGCCAATACCATGCATAACAGCAATTAGAGCTAGACTGAATCAGTCACTCTAGTATACTTATGCACCTCCACGCCTACACGGTTTATGGGACATGCCAATATAACTTGCGCACACAGTATAGGGGGTTCGATTGAATCAATTAACCCCCAATCACTTGTTGCACACTATACCTTCTCGGTACACTTGGACTTCAGGGTTGACTGAGTCAGTCACCATCTCTAACCTTTTCAGTCCCATTTGTGCCCATTTGCATTCATGGTTTTGAGCCATTTCCAGTTCTAAATATACCTTTTAAGCCCCACACAAAAATAAGGCACTGTTTAACGCTTCCAAATATGACGCTAACTCAATTTTTGACTTTTGGCGTTTGCGCCCTTTTTCCTTGGGAGTGCAGTACACAAATGCTTTAGAAGAAAATACTTTTTTCGTTTTAAAAGTAGCAGACGAGCGAAGCAAGGCGAGCACGGGCTAAAATAAAACTCGAATCAACTACAGAAAACTACATAACTACCCATCAACGAAATAGTATCAATCGGTTGCAATAAAAAAATATATCACAGTCATACAGTTGATTTATACCATATATTATACATACTCGTATATTGATAGGTCTAATAAAAAAATTATCTAACCCAGTTTTCTCTTATAAGTACTCTGTAGTGTGTCCAGATACAACAATATAGCTAAAATACTAAAGAAGTCAATGCGAAAACGAACCACAAAACGACGTAAATTGATTTAGGAAATTTAATTCCAGCCCCAAACAAGCAGTTGTCATGGGTTTTACGAGCACCACGTTTTGTAGCATTTTCAGATAATCGTATCTGATGTGTCTAATACCCCTCGATTGATCTCGTATCGCGTTTTTCATGTTGTGCTGACTTCTTTTAATACAAATAATATTTTTAAGACGTCTCATTTGAGACTTCTTCGCAGTGGCAATTTGGAAAATATTTCTGATCTTAATAATGCATATTGTATTACATTATTGATGATATTGGAGTAAGCGGTGGTTTCAGTATTTATTGCACGTTCGTGGTACTGTAAAGTTCCTATAGTTACCCTCCTGTTGACATTTTTGTTAAGGGGGGTGATGATGTGTAGTGGTAACGTCATCGAAACACAAGCGTTTTCACTTAGCTGATGAAGCAATGGAGCTTATAAGATAAAGACATAGTTCGGCTAAGCAATTTTCTTCTCAAGCTAACTTGTTAAATAATTTTCCAAGTTGTATAAAAGTGCTTTTAATTCTTTCATAAGACCTTAAAATACGCTAAGACATTATCATCCATCGTTTGGTGCATTGTTTTTATTTATAAAACTGAAATAAACTTTTTTTAAAACAAACACGTGTGCCAAAATGTCCCATCTGCAACAACAACAATCGAGCCGTGAAGCCCGCTTTATAGTGAGAAACAGCCGGCGATTTCGAAAAAGCGGGGAGATGAGGAGCTTTTGAAGAGTTTCGAATTACGCATACAGAAATCTGATGAAATAAAAACATTGATAATGGATGTCAACCCAAATTTAACTAATAAGATTCAGAAACTTGATCAAATTGTATCCGATTTTACTAATCTCTTTGACAAAATAAGTAACACCGTATCTGAACTTACTGGGCGAATAGAAGTGCTCGAACGTTCACACCTTTCTAGCACAGCAAACCGAGTGAGTGTGGATGTGTGGATGACACTTATCACTACAAAAATTGACCACCTGGAGCGAGAAAGCATTTCTACCTATGCCATAATGCATGGAATCCCTAAAACGAACACAGAGAACCTCCATGAAGTGTTCAGTAAACTATGTTCTTCAATAAATTGCATCCCAACACCAGTGCCAAGGGAATTTTTTCGGATAAACCCCAAAGGAGCATCTGTGGGCACTACAATTGTAATAAAGTTTAACAACAGGGTGGACAAATACAATTTATTGAAAGCAATTCACCATCGATATAAACAAAGAAAAAAATTACTTTGTTCATATGATATTGGGTTGGCGTCTAACAAAAGCTTTTATCTTAATGATAGCCTTACAGCACGAAATCATATAATTTTTCACTTTTCACCTTAAACGCGTGCTAAGACCCTGTTTAGATGTTAACTGATGAGTGCACACTGGGCAGTCATGTCGTGTCTACGTGTGCTTTGCTCAGTGCTGCACTATTTCGGGGTGGAATGTGTGAGTTGAAACAATTGTGTATGGGAGAGCATTCTCACATCATCTCACAGGCGAACCCCACAGGCGGATCAGTAGAAATGCGGTGAAGTGGGAGGGTTATGATCCCTTATTTTCGGATCATAACCTCGCTGTTAAAAGGAAGAAGAAGAAGAAGAAGAAGAGCGTTCTCACATCCAAATATTCATATCATCCCTCGATCCTCACTACTCCACGGTCGAACTAATAATGATAAAATTGAAGAGAATGGAACATTTCGGGTGTGGAACGTGACTTTCCTCTCAATTTTTATATTTTCTTCATGACTTTCGCCCTCTCTTTACCCCTCACTCTTCTCACCCAAAATTATCGACATAGCGCACTCATCAGTTAACATCTAAACAGGGTCTATGAAACTAACATCTCAGTCTTCACGCGCAATGGCCAAGTTTATGTGCGCAAAACACCATTTGGTAAAGCTGCTGTGGTGAATTCTTCCGATTCCTTGAACTCAATGGGCGATCGCACAATGGAGTAATGTTACCCCGGGGTAACACTGGAGTAACTCCGCTGTAAAATTATGTATACATGAACCGATTTTCATTGAACTTACATATGTGTGTATTGGTTTACCCCGATGTTAAACCACCTCATAGCTGGTTGAAGATTTTGCTCTGTTTCATTCAATTTCATTTCATTTCTTACTGTACATTTCAGCTCCCTCTCCCATAAACGCGGTTTAACCCCGTGGTAATTCGCCCAGTGTGCGATGGCTCGAGAGAGATGAAAGACTATCAACTGCATCGAATGATGAACCAGCTGATCATGCGTGAGCTTGTGAAAGATAACTTGATGTTTAAGCTGCAAATGCAGTCGTCTTTTTGTACGTTTATCTTCTTTTTTTTTCCCGAGGGTAGGTGAAATATCTCCCATAGACACTATGAGAATAGCAAGCGTGTGCTCATAGTAGTGTCAGATTCTTACTGACTAAAAGAACACCACCCTTCGATATAAATTTGTTAGATATCGCATCTAAGTAATAACTTATCAACCAATTTTTCTATCACGAAATAAAAACGTTGGGCAGGTTACTTTCCACTGAAAGATCCTGCATGTTCCGCAATCTAGACGAAACGTTTCGTCCTCTGTAGTCGGCGGAATAAATTGCTCTCATCCAAAATTTCTACGACTGTATTGTTGACATGTCCGATTAGTCGGTTTCTATGCTTTCTCGAGAAGCGTCTAGTTTCGGCTTCGATTGTCGGAATTCCGAGAATTCCGTTTCTACTATACCACGGTGCTTGGACAATTTCTCTTAGCACTTTATTTTGAAAAGCTTGTAAAATATTTGCATTTGTTTTTTTGGTACAACCCCAAAGTTGTATACCGTAGGTCCACAGCGGCTTTAGCACTTGCTTGTATAAAAGCAGTTTGTTCTCAGTACTGAGCTGGGAATGTTTTCCGAGTAACCAGTACATTTCTCTATATTTGATTTCGAGTTCTTTTCGTTTCATTTTCACGTGCGAAATCCATTTCAGTCTTGCGTCGAGTGTCATTCCCAGGTATTTGGCCTCGTTTGCAAAAGGTATTCGGGCCGAGTTTAGGAAAATTGGCAAGTCATTAGTTTTCTTGTAAGTGAAATTCATGTCAACGGATTTAGATTCGTTGAGGGCGATCCGCCAGTCCCTCGTCCATTCATTTACATTATTCAGTGCGTTTTGCATTCGTTTCTTCGATTGTTTTACCTACTGCTATAATAGCGGTGTCATCGGCAAACGTAGCAAGGATAGTGCCATCTTCGTTCGGTATATCACAAGTATATAGCAAATAGAGAAGCGGCCAAAGAACGCTTCCTTGCGGTACGCCGGCCGAAATTTCCTTGAGCTCAGAGTATTCGACTCCGAGATATGATTCTAGAATATCGTATAAGCATACAGGGAGAACTTGTCGTAGTTTGCATTTCATCATGCCACACCTTATCAAAGGCTTGCGAGACGTCATGAAATACGCTTGAGCAAATCTTTTTTACTTCAAGTGCTTTCTCGATTACGTCAGTAATTCTATGCACCTGGTCAATCGTCGAATGCTTACTTCTGAACCCAAACTAGTGGTCAGGGATAAGATTAGTTTCTTCTATAACCGGTTGGAGACGCCTTAATAATATCCTCTCGAAAACTTTCGATATGATTGGAAGAAGCGAAATTGGTGTACACGATTTTACTTCATTTGGCGGTTTTCCTGGTTTTAAAACCATTACGACTTCCGCAACTTTCCATTGGCTTGGCACGTGTTTTAATCTGAGCGCAGCATTTACAATATAGAGAAGCTTAATCAATGCTTTTCTAGGTAAAACTTTGAGAATTTCTCCGGTAATCAAATATCATAACCAGGAGATTTCTTAAGTTTTAGATTCTCGATCTCATGTTTGAGTTCCCTTAGCGTTGCACTTGTGAGCGTCAAGTCGTCAGATGGTAAATCCAGCCTATTTATGTTGTCGTAAACCACTTGGCCATCGTACGGTTTAAAGGTTTCTTCCAGGTGGGCAAAGACGTCCGCTTTTTCTTCATCTTCCCTCGTCCATTCATTTTGATTTAATTTGATTGGTCTACCACGTTCAGGTCTATTCCTAAGTAAAAAAGGCTTATCTGCCATTTTTTACCTTAAAAAGGCACATTTGCCTGAATTTTGTGCTTATGTGACACTTTTGCTTAGTGTCATACAATTTTTTGGTTAATGCGCTCTTTTTTGCTATTGTTCTAACTATGATGTGCAAATATACCAGTGTTAAGTTATGCACGCAGATACATGTTTGAATGGGATCACGATTTCAAGGAATTTTGTACTGCGCTGCTGTGTGAAATTCTTAGTTTGACGAAATCTTTGAAGTTTCGGATAACATACTTGGTTTTGTGACATTTTTTGCGTTTGTTTAATTCTTAAGTGAAAGAGTGATCATTTAAATGCTGGTAAGTGAAACATATTCAAGTGTGTTTTAAATGCTAAGGAAGCTAAGAGGCGTACAAAGCGGCGCTGCACAGAAGGACCAGAGCTGCTTACGAGCTGCACGTGAGCAGGAGAAAAGAGGAACATCGACTTTTCAGAAAGAAGAAAAAAGAGCATGAGAAGCGCTCGATCGAGGAAATTGAGAGACTTTATTGCAGAAATGATGTTCGAAAATTTTACCAAAAAATAAAAAGAACATGGCAGGGTTTCAAAGTCAGAACAGAAGTCTGCAGGGAGGAAAATGGGAATACAGTAGTAGGTGAGGATATGGAAGGAACACTTCTGCCTACTGCTAAACGGCGATGATGACCAATATTCCGCTGCCAGGCAGAATGAACCATTCAACAGTGATGATGGTAGTCAGGATTCCCGTCAGCCCGATTAGAATGAAGTGAGGATAGCAATAAAGCTGATGTAGCCGACGGCCTTGCCGCTGAACTTTTCAAAGCAGGAGGAGATGAGTTGGTAGTTAGGATGCATAATGAACGAAAGTATGCCCGATAAATGAAACTTTAGCATCATTTGCCCGATCCTAAACTATGCCAAGTACAAATGTATAAATCTTCTCAACGTCGCATATAAGATTCTGTCTGCCGTGTAATGTTAACGCCTAAAACCGATCGTCAACAACCTGATAGGTCCTTATCGGTGCGGTTTCAGGCCGGGAAAGTCCACCACTGACCAAATATTCACGGTACGACAGATCTTGGAAAAAACCCATGAATATAAAACCGATACGCATCATCTTTTCAACGATTTCAAAGTTGCCTATCATCCCGGCACCTAGAGGAGAGTGATCATGAACCGATAGCTAAATGAGTCCCTCTTTGCACTCCTCCACTAGTTTGGAAGATAACCTAGCGTGAACTATTGTCTAATAGCAGCCTGACTGTCGATGAGGATAGAAATGGTACTAAAGGGTATAGGGTGATATTTCAGTAAACAGCAAGCCTCTCGTACTGCAAGTACTTCCGCTTGAAAGACACTGCATGAATCCGGTAGCCGGTATGATTTTGATAGATTGATATAGGGGAAGTAAATCACCTCAAATCTCACCTAAGCCAAAGTCCGGTTCCTCCTCCTCCCCTACACCCTTGGTCATGAGTTTTAGCATAACCTCCCCTCTGCTCTTGTAGGAGATCTAGATCCGCATTATGTTTTCGAAAGTGTAGTGTAAGCTTAGAGCTGGCAATTTTGTTATAATAAAGGATTAACTGTGATACCTTCATAATTTTGCAAGTTCTTGGTGTCATTGCCTAGCTCCAGTCCTCTCTCTCATTTGCTCTATCAATCGGGTCAAGCTTAATCCTACCAGGCTCAACCCAACCTTCAACCTGTTGTTCTGGCTTTTTATTTCCTCCAAGGTTTGGCTGTTTAGTGGCACAACAATCTCTTATACGAGTAATTTTGCGATCGGCTTATGTCTATGTCAATAATTGTCCAATCGAAGATTTGGAAAAACTCCAACTCTGACTTTGTTGGAAGAGAATGGGTCTTTTTTTGAAACAACAGGACCGATAGGGGGATACACGTTATTAGAGCTGAAGGAGGATAAGGTCCGCTAATGTCCGCACACTTGTTTTGAGCCAGTTCACATGTTATTACAGCACAGCATTTCGAATCCCTTGAAAACGACTATCTGATTGAAGGATGGTTCAGTCTCAGGGTCTTCCAAAGCCGAAGCTTATATGCAGCAGCAGCTGATTGTGGGCCAATCGCCAATCGGGCCCCTTAGCAGTATTTCTTGGTTGGAGCATTTGACGATGGCGACTCGGAGGTGTTCGTTACCCATATTCTGTGCTCCCCTTGAATTTCTTGCGGGGGGTTCTAGTATCGTCCATCTGGGATACTCCTACCCACGATGGGAATCGGTTGGAACTTCAGATCCACTCCGACCCTATCTGCGATGCTGTGCCATTTTTTGGGCATGGTTCGACAGGATTTGAATAAACTTGCGGCTTGTTTGTTTTGCTCTACATTGTTTTCTTCACTATACACCAGAAGGTAAGGCTAAATTAGGGGAGTGTCTGTCTGTGTCAAAGTACAGTGTGTCTGTAGACCAGAAGAGGTCCGTTGTGAATCAACAGGATCTGTCACTAATCGAGGCTACTACTAAAGTAATTAAACCAGCCCAAGCTTTTTATAAAACGGAGGATGTTTCTAATGTTGACGTTCGGCAGCTTCCCGAGATCATCAAAGAGAAAAGCTCCTAGATAGTAGTAGTACCGTATCGGGCAGAATGCCTGGCACCCAACATAGGCGAATGTTGAATTGCTGCACCATTTCCATAAGAAACGAGCGGTGGTCTTAAGCGACCTGTAAAGCGATTAAGCACGTTTCCAGTGACTTAATTGTCACTTAGCTGCGACAGAATTACAGCCAAAACAGAGGCTTACTCAGTCACCTGAAAAACGCTACAGTGAGCTCGGAGACAGAAGAAAATGCTGGCTTTTGGAGAAGACATCACCATTCCCAACTCCCGGTTTTGGATCCACCTGTATAGAAGTGAACTTTCCAACTTGGCGACATTCTCCGACCCATTATAGCCAAGGATAGTTGCACGAAAATGTATATCGAATCTAATATTCAGTTGTATTCGGTGTTTTCAGATACGGAGTTTAGTAGATCAAGGGTGGAAGAATGGCCAACTTCGAAGCTAGATCAAAGCTAGTCACCAGGTTATAATCCCTTATCGGAGGCATAGTATCGGTTTCTGTAGCAGGCAATTTCCGGTAAAGTAGGTTGCTAGCCCACGTTACCTAGTCTAGAATCAAGGCCATATACATCCACACTTGCAATTTTAGCCTACACCTATAAGGGTTAATACGTATAGTTGCCCGGGGACCACCACTAGGAGGTAAAGCAAGCACTTCATCACGAACTGGGTTGTTGCGCTACTGGCCCAATCCAAGTTTTGAGCAGTCAGTAGTTTTCCTATCGATCGCAATGCAGATTCCCCGTGCTGTTATATGGATGCAGCGCATGTAGAGTGACCAGTACTATCACCTGAAAGCTGCAAACGTTTATTAATAGGTGCCTGCGTAATATCTTAAGGATTTTCTGGCCCAATCCTGTTTCTAACGAACACCTTTACCAGAGGACGGGTCAGGAACCAATAGGCACAAACATTCAACGACGGAAGTGGTAGTGGATTGGTAACATGCTTCGAAAAGGTGACAGTTCCATAGCTAACCATGCTATGCAATGGAATCCTTAAACCCAGGATGACAGAATACCTGACGGTCCCAGGAGAACGTGGCGCAGAACAGTCGAGAAGGAGGCGCGGCAGTTGGGGAAAAGTTGGGGAGAGCTGAGACACATTGCCAGAAACCGTACACGATGGCGCTCTAGGACCCACAAGGGGATACAAGACATAACACCCACCAGGTGGTCATGCTTTCTTACACTAGCTTCTACGATCTGTACACCAAACAGAATATATTAAGTGTTAACTGTGATCTTAAAAGCGACTAAATACCTGCTAGCGGAGCAGTTAACTTACTTACTTACTTAGATGGCGCTACAGTCCGGGGTGGACCTGGGCCTCAACCAACAAACCTCTACAGCCAGCACGGTTACAAGCCAGCTGCCTCCAGTTGCGCACGCCAAGTTGGTTGAGGTCCCCCTCCACTTCCCTGCGCCACCTACCGCGAGATCGTCCTCTACTGCGCCGTCCGTCCGGGGTGGACTAAGACTTTCTTAGCGGGAAGGTTGGGCTGCATCCGCTCTAAATGACCCAGCCATCTTAGTCGCTGTATGTGAACTCTTCTGGCTAAGTCGATGTCCTTGTACAGGTCGTATAGCTCGGCATTGTACCTTCTCCTTCACTCACCGTCTATGCAGACGGGACCAAAGATCGCTCGAAGAACTTTTCTCTCGAAATAACCAAAGGCATCCTCATCCGGCTTTGTCAAAGCCCATGCCTCTGCGCCATATAGTAGGACTGGGATGATTAATGTCTTATAAAGAGTTACCTTAGTAGTTCGAGATAGGGCTTTACTACTCAATTGCCTTCTTAGCCCATAGAAACAACGATTGGCAAGAGTAATTCTCCGTGTGATCTCCCAACTGATGTCATTTGCGGAGTTCACCATAGAGCCTAGGTAGACAAAATCCTTTACTACCTCAAAATGATATCTGTCTATTGGGGCGTTCTGTCCAAGATGCCGATGTTGGGTGTCCTTTTTTGTAGTCAGCATATATTTTGTTTTGCTTTCATTGACCCTAGACCCATCTTTGCTGCCTCGGTCTCAACACTCGTAAGTGCCCCATTGACTGCCCGCTGAGTTCTTCCGATTATGTCAATGTCATCGGCGTAAGCGAGTAGTTGTACAGACTTGAAGAAGATTGTACCTCCGGTGTTGGCTTGTGAGTTTCGTACAATTCTCTCAAGTACAATGTTAAAGAGATCGCATGATAGCGCGTCGCCTTGTCTAAGACCTTTCCTGACATCGAACGGTTTGGTGATGTTCTTACCGACTTTGATGGAGCAGCGAGAGTTCTCCATCGTCATTCTGCACATACGGACGAGCTTGGCAAGGATGCCAAGACTAAACATGTCTCTGTATAACTCGTCTCTATACACGCTATCATAGGCAACTTTGAGATCGATGAGAGTTGGTACGTATCGATTTTATATTCATGGGTTTTTTCCAAGATCTGCCGTAGTGTGAATATTTGGTCAATGGTGGACTTTCCAGGCCTGAAACCGCACTGATAAGGACCTATCAGGTTGTTGACGACCGGTTTTAGGCGTTCACATAATACGGCAGACAGGATCTTATATGCGATATTTAGGAGACTTATACCTCTGTAGTTGGCGCAGCTCAGAGGGCCTCCTTTCTTCAGGATCGGGCAAACGATGCTGAGGTTCCATTCATCGGGCATACTTTCGTCCGACCAGATTTTACAGATGAGCTGGTACATGCTCCTTACCAACTCATCTCCTCCTGCCTTGAAAAGTTCAGTGGTAGGGCCGTCGGCTCCAGCAGCTTTGTTGGATTTGAGTTTAGATATCGCTATCCTCACTTCATTCTGATCGGGTTGACGGGAATCTTGACTGTCATCGTCACTGTTGAATGGCTCATTCTGCTTGACAGTGGAATATTGGTCATCATCGCTGTTTAACAGTCTGCAGAAGTGTTCCTTCCATATCCTCAGCACCGACTGCGGTTCTACTACTATATTGCCATTTTCGTCCCTGCAGGCTTCTGTCCTAGCTTTGAAGCCCTGGCATGTTCTTTTTTTTTTATTTTACCAAAAGGTAAAAGAAAAGAAAAAGAAAAAGCGGAGCAGTTAATCCTCTCCTTAATAAATTTTGTCGACCACTGCCCACAGCTCCTTAGCCCATCATTATTCCCGACTCTACTACGAAACTCGTTGATGGCTTTTGCATGTCACTTGACACTATCTATTGGTCTGGGCTCATTGTCTTTTACAAACAGGCACTTGATTCCATCAAGATATGCCTACAGTATCCCCTCGTGAATGGCCATCGTACCACTTACCCCTTCTTAAGTCAGAATGCAAGAACCCATTAAATCCTATCTGCCTGGCCTTACAATGAAGAAATGTTAAGATTTTACCATGAATAATGATTGCTATCGGCATTGGCTTTATTACGAAGATGAGATGAAGTTCCACGGCTAACTAATAATGCACTCAGCCATGGCCATCAACGTCTACCGCGCCTCAGGCATGAATAATAATTAATTGATTCACTCTAGCAAATGCCTTATTCACTTCAAACCAACCCACTAGCTATGCCCAAGACAAGCTCTATCAAAATCAAAAAACAACACTAAATATCTTTTAATCAATTCAATCCATAAATATCCTCCCACCCGTACAACCACTCCACCTGCCAGTCGGATTATTATGAGTTTATCATAAGAAGTCCAACCACTGCCAGCATAGGCATTCACACAGACACCAAGCTAAAGGGATTTTCAAAAAATCCTACCAATGAATTAATTTTACTCCAGGATATCACCAATTCATATTGCCGCTTGTATTAAGGTCTTGTTCTCTTCTTTTTCGTCAGGAAATAATTTCCTATCCGAGTGAAGTAAAAAAATGATTTCCACTGGCATAGGCATTGGCACAAAGCCATAAAGCAATCGAAGCATTCAGACGTAAATTATTGGAATTTCATTTCATTCATCCTGTCAGGATACACACCGAACAGAAGACGTATACTTCCCCAAAAATAAAAGGACGGCAAAATTTATTCCTCTTCTCTTTGAGTTATTTATTTATTTATTTTTTTTACAAGGAATTTAGAAAATCTCCTCACTCAGGTGTATCACTACTTCCCAACTCCATGTCCTTGTACATGTACAAGGTGATGAGATCCCAATCTCAATTCCCTTCCAATCGTAAATGGATTGCTTGACATATCCTTTTTTCTTTTTTGCTGGTGTTTAGTGTATTTGTTTTCTGTATTGTTGCTCCCATTTGCACTCAATATGATGAAAAGGAACAAAGGAAAAAAAAAAAAAAAAGTCGAAATAAAATCAAAAACATGCCTCCCTCAGGAGCTGTGAAAGCTACCCAAATGGGAACATGTGTTTCAAGCGTTCGTCAATTTTTGAAATTACTTTCGAAACTAAAACACACAGCAAAAGATGGATGATTGTGCAGTAATTGTAAAAATTGTCTTTTTCCTTTCTTTTCTCTTCTCAGACGATGCTGGCCATCGCATTAGTAAGCAGATACAACCTTTCGATATAACACCGCTGGAGGGACAAAATGCGGGTGCGCCAGCCCCTCATCTTGGTGGTGATGCAAGCTTAACAAATGTAATGGAGAAAGTACTGGGAGAACTGGAAAGTCTCAAGGAATGTAAAGGATCTAATAGAACACAATCACCAGAAGGTATGGAAATATATATTATTTCGATGCTAGCTAGATGCTTTACAAGGACGACTTTAATAGCAAGTCCACGATTTAGAGTTTGTTTGGAAACATGACTGTTAAAATATTATTTCAGGAGCCGTATTTGTTTCTATATACATACATACATATAAGTACAAACAATATTTTTTAATTTCCGTCTACGGATGGAAAATAAAACACCGATCTTCTTTTCTTTAGTTTATTTTTTTCCTATCACGCAACTACTCGCGAATACGTCCAACAAAACAATGATGGCCAAAGGAAGCTATCTTTTTTTACAATGGAAGAAGGAAGTTATATTTTCAACAATGGAAGAAGGAAGTTAGTCCTTCAAATATCAAAATATTACAATCCACCAACAGAGGGCGCTAGTATTGACATGAGGTTATTCAAAAATAAACTGTTACAAGACATTACAACTCGGTCAATCGGACATCATGATCAACCTCGATCATTTAGCAATTTCTTATTGGTATCATGTTGCCCATCACTCTTAACCACTGCAGCAGCCGTCCCTTCGGTTGGTGGTAACCACTTCCGTATCCATACAGCCTCGACAACTCCGTCATAGGGCAATTGAGTTAATTGGCAATTTTCAATATCTTTTATAACGTAACGGTCATTCGGTAAAACCTTATGAATGACATATGGGCCCCAAAACTAAACATGCCTAATAACAACAAAATCGCCAACTGAATAAATTTTAGCAGGCATACTATGACTCCTGCAATATTGCGCAAAAAGATGAGGGAAAGAGTGACAACATTTGCATTTGTGCATTGATATTGCCTTTTTAACAGGGTTCAAATGATCTCTTCTTTGAACGTGGCAATACCAACTGAGCCGGTCGCGCTCTATTTTTTGTACGATGGTTTCCTTGATGTGAAAGCTTCCACGGATCTTCGAACTTTTTATTCGATCAAGCTTTGTCACTCCTGCTGTCATGCGAAGCATCTTCATCTCAGCTGCCGTTAATTTACTCTCATACTTTTTGTACATCATCCAACATTGTGAACCGTATGTGAGCGCTGGACGTACAACTGCGGTGTAGAGCCTTCCTTTCAACTTAGGGGGCATTTTTCTGTCACAGAAGATAGCGGAATTTTCTCGCCACTTCATCCACCCTACGCTTACATGATGATTGATGCCGCCATCACAAGTTGCTTTGTTATTGATCATTGGTCCCAGATATTTGAACTTTTCGCACTTGGGAAGCACTGTTCCATTCAAATAAATGTCTGGAATAGGCCTGAGTGGATCAGAGAACGGGCAGCACAAGTACTCTGTCTTTTTTGAACTAATGCGATACCCATTTCTCTCCAAAACGTCCACCCACACATCAAGTGCTCGTTGCAGGGATGTAGGATCCTCACTTATGATGGCTCCATCGTCAGCAAAGAATAACTGATGTACCTTGGGGTCCATCACTTTACCTTCAAGCAGATAATCAAGGACTGTAATAAAGAGCAAAGGACTTAAAACGCTTCCCTGGTGTACCCCGACTTTGATTGGGAACTCTTCGGTTACTCCAGCAGGGCATCTTACTTTTGTCTTTGCTCCTTCGTACATGTCCATAATCATCTGTACATAGGTTTCTGGAACCCCTCGATGTCTTAGCGCCACCCATATCAGATCTCGTGGTTGTCTGTCGAATGCCTTTTCAAAGTCAACCAATACAATATGCAAATCCCTTAAGGAATCACCATGTTTTTCCATTATGATCCTTATACTTTGGATTGCATCTGTGGTTGATTTACCCGAGACAAACCCGCACTGATCATCAGATAGCCGTATTATTTTTCGCAGTCGGCCACCTAATACCCGCTCAACGATCTTCGTGGTGTGTGACATCAGCTTGATCGAACGGTAGTTATCACAGTTTCGCGTATCACCCTTCCCTTTGTATACAGGGAGAAGGTAACTTTCCCTCCATTCATTCGGCATTGGATCACCTCTCACGAATTTGGAGATGAGAATTCTGAGCCATCTGAACCCGATGTCTCCCATCTTTTTCCAGAACTCAGAGGGTATCTCGTCTGGCCCAACCGCTTTTCGTTTTTTGGAGTATTTGACCGCCTCACTAACTTCTTCGACTGTAATGTCGGGTATTTCTTCACAGTTAGGGTTGGCTCTTGGAAAGTATAGCCGGGGAAAGTGTTCATTCAAAAGCTCTTCACAATACTGCCGCCACCTCTGCAGAATTTTGTCGTCATTCACAAGAAGCTGGCCATGAGCATTGCTAATGAACTTTGGCGAACGAATCTCCTGAGCATTCTTCCTTCTTTGGGCGGCTATTTTGAAGACAGTGGCACTCTTGTTCATATTGTGTCTTCGCAGCTCCTGGATAGCCTGGTTTGCATCAGCAACCGGGGAAAATATTTTCTCCAGCTCCCGATACAGGCCCTCCGTACTCTCTGCTTGAAGCTGGGCGCACTTCTTCTTCGCTTTTTTCTTGCAGCATCTGTATTCCATTTCGAGGCGAGCTTTTTCGTCACTATTATTAGAGGGGCACTTTGACCAAGCTTTGAAAACCGCTTTCTTCTCATTTATCACTTTCTTAGCTTCATCACTCCACCACCATGTTTCTTTGGCGTGTTGATGGTGGCCTTTTGAAGCTCCTAGCAGTGATTTGGCCTTCTTTAAGCAAGTTCGCTGTAGGGAATCCCACATATTTTGTGCTCTGCACTCTTCATCCTCAGCTCCGTTGATGGTGTGAGAGAGGTAATTTTTCATTACGAAAACAAAAGCCTCGCCTTTTTCTTTGTCCAGATTGTACCACTTGATTTTCTCAGAGACCCTTGTTTGTTTGCTTTTCTTTGGTGTTTTCATAAAAATTTCTGTTAGCAGGAGACGGTGTTGCCGAGCGATTGCCTCTCCCAGGATCACTTTGCAATCTTTTACCCGAGGCTTCATGAAACTGGCTACCAAATGGTAGTCAATCTGAGTTTCATCTCCACCACTGCTGTAAGTGATCAGGTGTCGGCTTTGTTTGATGAACATGGTATTTAACACGATAAGACCGTGTGATTTGCACATGCTTAGGATGTCTTCACCAGGAAGGTTCCTGGTGCCATATCCTAGTCCTCCATGGCAGTCTTCATAGTCTTCGTTTGATTTCCCGACATGTCCATTCAAATCTCCTCCAACAAACAGAAATTCTTCCTTTGGGATGTTCTTAAGGAGATTGTGGAAATCTAGCCAAAATGCATCTTTATCTATCTGATTGCACCCATTGTGGGGAGCATATGCACTGACAATATTCCACACCTCTCCTTGTATTACTAGTTTGAGAGACATCAAACGGTCGCTGGACTTCGAAATGCTCAAGACGTTTCCAAGTAGCTCTGCCGCAAGGATGATACCGATTCCGTTCTTAGCCTTTTCCGTTCTGTAGTAGAACGTCTTGTAATCTTTTGTCCTAACGTCCAAGAAACGCGCCCGATTCCCGGTGTTTTTCCATTTCGTCTCTTGGACACACAAGATGTCCACCCGCCTTCTATTCATCATCTCTTCCAGCTCGTAACTTCGACCGGTCATGCTTCCAACGTTCCAACTCGCGACCCTTAAATTGCGTCCAAACTGTTGCATTATGTTGCTAGCCCCCGGAATCCGTATAGCTCTGACCCGAACATTTCTGCTCGGTCTAGGATCAGTACCATGCACAGCAGTGGTAGTGCCTGGCGGGGTAGTGCCTTTCCTTTTTGCAAGTATTATCATAATGATACAGTTTTGCAATACAATTTTTGCACCATATTGCGATGGTGTTTGTTGTTTGACACGTGCATGCTCCTGTTTTAGTATTGTTTGATCTTTCTTTTATGACACCGGTGATCTCCAGTCGTGTCAACCCACGGACTCGCATGCACACTTGTGGGAGGGTTTTTATGGTAGTATATGTGTCGCTAGGCTCACTTGGGTGTTATATTGCCTAGATCTGATTTGTCCCCTTAGTCGTCTTTTACGACAAGCGCTAGTTGTTGGGGGGCGCTGCAGTGATATTCTTAACCCGTCCCTGCACGGAATGTGAGCTGAATATCGATTGTTTTGATTAATATATGGGTTTTGGTATTCTGCACTTCTTTGGTTGTTTAAATTATGATCAGAGTTGTAAAATTGAGAGGTATTACTCCTGTCGTTACTAACTATCCTATTTGTGCCTGTGGTGGTTCGCCAACTTTGATTTGCGATTTTTTGGGGTTTATTTTTCCTATGACGTATATCTATACACCTAAAGTCATCTAATAATCTTAACCTAGCATATTTATTATAGATTGAGATCATACTTGAATTCTCCTCTATATGGGCCCTAATGTTCCCGTCAATTTTCTCAATTAAAATTTCTGTGAGGTCCCTATCTACGTTCTCAGGTTTATAAATTGCGGGCTTCCTATCATCAAATTCGTACATTTCGTTTAGTTGAAAACTTATATTTCTAAACTCAGCAAATAATTCATTTAAATTACTGACCTTAACAGCACGGCAATAATTGAAGAGTTCCGCATAGCTTCTGTGGGGCTGGAAATGTTGTCTCAGTTTCGTGGTTACACTGCTCCAATTAGGATTATCTCCCAGTTGCCGAATGCACCTTCCTGCTTCTCCTTGTATTTTTTCATTGATGACAATCTGCATTCCAAAGTATCGAAGTTGATGGTCACCGTTGCACAGTAATGAAGTCGTCTCCACAGACTTAATGAATGACGATAACGGGTACTCATCCGTTCCCTTAAATGGCTTCAAATGTCTGTATTGTGTCAAGACACTTTCGGGGCTTAATTGGAGTACATGTTGTTGATCTGCTTCTGGTGGTTGTTGTTGTTGTTGTTGCTGCTGTTGTTGTTGTTGTTGTTGTTGTTGTTGTTGGTGGAGTTGCAATTGGTATTGGTTCAACTGTTGCTCCTGTTGTCCGATAATATTTCGCAGCTGGAGTACTTCATTTCTTAGTTCCTCCATTTCTATTTCACTAAGATTGCGATTACGATCGAAAAGTTCGTTTAATTTATTGCGAACAAAACTGTTTAAATTTCACTGGTACACACTCTCTCACTATTTTTATTACACTTTTCTTTTCTTGTTTTTTGTATAATTATTTTTCTTTGCAGTGATGGAACGGTGGAGGTGTTGAAAAAACAGAATTATTTTAAAATAATAAACTTTAACTGTTCGAGTCCGACTGCGCCACTTATCTATTTCACTAGTCCAAACGAAATGAAACACAAATCTCTTCGGAGACTTCAAAATATTTGAATTTTTCATTTCTGCTATTTCAAGATGTCTACTCTTCGGAGTGACGATTTGAACTTAACTTAACAATAATAATATTCTTAACTCAAACCCCTACACAACTAAGAAGTTGTTGCGTCATCATAAATGTCCACCTTTGCTTCTCATGGTGAAATCGGACCGACATACTTTTGCTTCATCAGCTCGAAGTCTTTGCAACTGAATTCTGCCAAAGAATTCGAGCTGATGTCTGGAGCATTTCCGCTGCAGACAAGCATGTCAGCATTTTGATGTGGAAGACTGTGGGAATTTATAAATAACGTGACTCACTCGCTTGCTATTGTCATAGTGTCTATGGAAGATTTTTCACCTACCCTCGGAAAAAAAAAAAATAAAAATGTTGCTCATTATATTCTTGAGACCTTTTAATATCCTCCCATGCTTGAGACCGAAGGACCCCTAAAACGCATTCCTCACTGCTCCAAAACCGGTCGTCCAAATATTCGGTTAACTCATCGACGACTTTACCGCGTTGATCCACCCCAAAGAGCAATCTGCTGGGCGACTCGTTTGTCGAGCCATGCGTCGTATTGTTAAGGGCGTATTCAACCTGTGATAATTTGCTCACCCAATCTGCATAATTCACCGGTTCACTAATTTTGCTCAAAATTGCCTTGATTACCCGATTTACCCGTTCAATTTGTCCATAAGCCTGCAGTGACGCCACGGCTACTTTAATATGATCAATATTGCTCTTTAGTAGATAGTCACTAAACTCGAGCGAGGTAAAACAGCTACCACGGTCCGTAATAATACGCCTGGGCCGGCTGTAGTAGCCAAAATATTTATCCATAGATGCACAAACTTCTTTAGTGCTAGTTGAGTTGACTGGGTGCAAGCGTACGAACTTAGTGACAGCATCAATAACAACCAGAAGATGTTTGCGTTTAGAAACTAAGGCCGGAAGCGGCCCAAAATGATCTAGGTGTATCGTGTCGAATGGGATTGGTTTCTTCGGAATACTAAACATGTTATGATCATTGGACCGAATACATAATACACCTTATGCAATTTTTTATAAAATTTTCAATCTTTCTTTTCATGCTCGGAAACCAGTAATTCTTCCGAATTTGGTTATAGCATTTGTCAATTCCTAGATGACCAATTTTTTCATGTACCAGTCGAATAACGTTATCCTCCATTTCTTTAGGCACATAAAGTAGCAAATGGTTAGAATTACTCTTACGGAACACAAGACCATCTTGTAGTTCGTATTCTTCTAATTTATCTAATTCCAGTTTACTTCGGAGTTGACTAATTGTTGAGTCCCTATTTTGTAACACTTGAATATAGAAATCAACTTCATCACTATCGACCGCAGCAACTACGTGGCATCGGCTCAGTGCATCTACATGACCCATAGAAACACCACTTCATATGAGGTCATTAGACATGCGTTTATTATAAATTGGAGTTTTTTTAAGGTTATTAATGGCATTCTTTCAAAACCTGGACAGTTATTAAATCGTAACCTGGTGCTTTTTTATTTGACAACTGGTGTTGACACATGCTTCTTACTTCTCTTAGCGTGACAAGGGGGATTTCAGCTTCATCCCTTTTATCAACAAACTCTAGATTTTCAGTAGCTGTACTTGACGAGAATGGTTTGAAAACGTTCGATAGATGTCCTGCGAACAGATCAGCTTTTTGTTTTGGGTTTCGGATCCATTTACCATCTGGTGCTTTCCACAAGGAGTAGTCGGTGGACGCATCCATCGTTAAGCTTTATAGAAATCTACTAAGTTTTTTTTTTTTTTTTTTTTTTTTTTTTTCGAAGGTAGGTGAAAAATCTTCCATAGACACTATGAGAACAGCAAGCGCGTGCTCATAGTAGTGTCAGACTCTTACTGACTAAAAAAATACCACCCTTCGATATAAATTTGTTAGATATCGCAACTAAGTATTAACTTATCAAGCAATTTTTCTATCACGAAATAAAAACGTTTGGCAGGTTTCTTTCCACTGAAAGATCATGCATATTCCGAAATCTAGACGCGGTTATTCATTATCTCGCCAAGTCGAAAGGTTTCGTCCTTTGTAGTCGGCGCAATAAATTGCTCTCATCCAAAATTTGTAGGACTGTATTGTTGACATGTCCGATTAGTCGGTTCCTATGCTTTCTCGCGAAGCTTCTAGTTTCAGCTTCGATTGTCGGAATTTCGAGATCCCTGTGGATATCGTCGTTTCTACTATACCACGGTGCTTGGACAATTTCTCTTAGCACTTTATTTTGAAAAGCTTGTAAAGTATTTGCATTTGTTTTCTTGGTACAACCCCAAAGTTGTATACCGTAGGTCCACATCGGCTTCAGCACTTGCTTGTATAAAAGCAGTTTGTTCTCAGTACTGAGCTGGGAATGTTTTCCGAGTAACCAGTACATTTCTCTATATTCGATTTCGAGTGCTTTACGTTTCACTTTCACGTGCGAAATCCATTTCAATCTTGCGTCGAGTGTCATTCCCAGGTATTTGGCCTCGTTTGCAAAAGGTATTCGGGCCGAGTTTAGGAAAATTGGCAAGTCATTAGTTTTCTTGTAAGTGAAATTCATGTCAACGGATTTAGATTCGTTGAGGGCGATCCGCCAGTCCCTCGTCCATTCATTTACATTATTCAGTGCGTTTTGCATTCGTTTCTTCGATTGTTTTACCTACTGCTAGGATAGCGGTGTCATCGGCAAACGTAGCAAGAATAGTGCCATTTTCGTTCGGTATATCACGAGTATATAACAAATAGAGAAGCGGCCCAAGAACGCTTCCTTGCGGTAGGCCGGCCGAAATTTCCTTGAGCTCGGAGTATTCGACTCCATATCTAACACGAAAGATTCTATTCCCGAGATATGATTCTAGAATATCGAATAAGCATACAGGGAGAACTTGTCGTAGTTTGGATTTCAAGCCATCATGCCACACCTTATCCAAGGCTTGCGAGACGTCAAGAAATACACTTCAGCAAATCTTTTTTTTCTTCAAATGCTTTCTCTATTACGTGTTGTATGCACCTGGTCAATCGTCGAATGGTTACTTCTGAACCCAAACTGGTGGTCAGGGATAAGATTATTTTCTTCTATTACCGGTTGGAGACGCCTTAGTAATATCTCCTCGAAAATTTTCGATATGATTGGAAGAAGAGAAATTGGTCTATACGATTTTACCTCATTTGGCGGTTTTCCTGGTTTTAAAACCATTATGACTTCCGCAACTTTCCACTGGCTTGGCACGTGTTTTAATCTAAGTGCAGCATTTACAATATGGAGAAGCTTAATCAATGGTAAAAAAGGTAAAACTTTGAGAATTTCTACGGTAATCAAATCATAACCAGGAGCTTTCTTAGGTTTTGGATTCTCGATCTCATGTTTGAGTTCCCTTAGCGTTGCACTTGTGAGCGTTAATTCGTCAGATGGTAAATCCAGCCTATTGTGGTTGTCCTAAACCACTTGACCATCGTACGGTTTAAAGGTTACTTCCAGGTGGGCCGCAAAGACGTCCGCTTTTTCTTTATCTTCCCTCGCCCATTCATTTTGGTTTAATTTGATTGGCGGCGCGGGGACTTTGGGCCTTTTGGTGCCTTTTACAGCTTTCCAAAGTGAATAATTGGAATCTTTTTTCGCTGTTAAACTTTCAAGGTAAGAGGCTATTGCACGATTCTTAAAATCCTTAATAGTCTTCTTCAACAAATTGCACAGACGATTCAAGTGTGCTTTATGTTGCGGAGCACGACTCTGTTGCCATTTTTTACGCGCTTTTCTTTTTTCCTTGACCAATTCTTTTATTTCCGAAGGATATCGCAAACCGTATCTGTCCGGCGTATTATTCCAAGAGGCGAGCTGTACGATCTCAACGAAGCGATCAACTTCAACCTCAAGTTCATAGGGTGTCGTAAGTGGAACGCTTACTTACTTACTTATGACCTGTATCCCTTGTGGGTCCTAGGGCCTCTACTACGCCTACGCGCCATCGTGTACGGTTTCTGGCAATGTGTCTGAGTTCTCCCCAACTTTTTCCTAACTGCCGTGCCTCCTTCTCGACTATTCTGCGCCATGTTCTACTCGGACCGCCAGGTCTTCTGCCATCCTGAGTTAGAGGGTTCCATTGCATAGCATGGTTCGCTATGGAGCTGTCACCCTTTCGGAACGTGTGACCAATCCACTACCACTTCCGCCGTTGGATAGTTGTGCCTATTGGTTCCTGACCCGTTCTCTCGTAAAGGTGTTCGTTAGAGATACGATTGGGCCAGAAAATCCGTAAGATATTGCGCAGACACCTATTAACGAACGTCTCCACGTGCTGCAACCATATAGCAGCACGGATTCAACGTTGGAGCGGAACAGTCTTATTTTGGTGCTCAAACTGATTGCATTGCTTCGCCATATTTTGGACAACATCCCGAACGCGGACTTTGCTTTGGCGATCCTGTTGGCTATATCCAGTTCGGTTCCACCATCGGCCGAGACAATACTCCCAAGATACTGGAAATCCTCTACTCTCTCTACCGGTTGTCCAGCAATCCATATTTGAGCCGATGAGTTAGTTCCAAGGCTGATCATTTTAGTTTTTGTCGTATTCACTTTCAGCCCGGCGACACCTGCCTCCCTCTCCACATCTGCTGTCATTTCGTGGAGGTCCATAATTCTGTGGGAGAGTAAGCATACATCGTCTGCGTAGTCAAGATGCTTCAGTTGAGATGTAAGAGTCCATCGAATTCCTCCGTTTCCCGTCGACAAAGCTGCATGAAGCACATCGCTAATCACCAATATGAATAATATTGGTCTTACCTTGCCTTGTCTTACCCCACTTTGGATCTCAAATTCCTCAGACAACCTTTCCCTGTGCAGAACGTAACATTTGGAGCCTTCATATGTAGCTTTGATAATAGCAATTAGTTTATCGGGAATGCCTTTCCTGCGTAAGGCACGCCAATTAAACTCCCTATTGACACTATCGAACGCCTTCTCAAAATCGATGAACAGCAGGTGCAGTGGCGATCGATATTCTACACACTGTTCGATGACAATCCGCAGGGTGTTGATGTGGTCGGCACAGGAGGATCCAAAGCGGAAACCTGTTTGTTCGGCATCGAGTGTGTCTTCGAGATGTTGTTTGATTCGCTCAAGGATGATTTTAGCTATTATCTTAGCTACAGCAGGCAGCACGCAGATACCCCTCCAGTTTCCGCACTTCATTAAATTTCCTTTCTTAGGAAGCTTGACGATCATTCCCTATTTCCACTCGTTAGGAAAGCTCTCAGCTTCCCAAGCTCTATCTATAAGTGGAAGCAGAAGCTCAGCCGATGTTGTTGGCGTTGCTCGTAAGAGCTCTGCTGGAATACCGTCAAGTCCTACCGCCTTGTTGGTTTTGAGTGCCTTGATCGCGGTAATGATCTCATCTTTACTGGGAGTCGTGGTGCGTATTCGGGAACTTCTCACCTCGGGCATCTCAGTCTAATTTGGGAGCATATCGCTAGCGAATACACGGTTCAAAACCATAGCAAAATGCTCTTTCCATCTCTTGAGCTGGTCCTCATCCAAAATG
Source organism: Brachypalpus laphriformis (assembly GCA_945910035.1). Taxonomy (NCBI): domain Eukaryota; kingdom Metazoa; phylum Arthropoda; class Insecta; order Diptera; family Syrphidae; genus Brachypalpus; species Brachypalpus laphriformis. Next base: position 192,133,093 of record OX246754.1, on the reverse strand, counting down.
AGCAAAGAACCATCTAGGCTTTTCACTGGGTGTTGGCTGGAGCTGCGACCACCTGTCAGCTCTTTCGTGATTCTGTAGATGGTCCTGCTGTCGCACCTCCGTGCAGCTTCTTCTGCTTCTGTAGCCAGCGCGTTGATGTAGTTGCGCTTGTCACGTCGCACGCTACGCTGAACTTCTCTCATCTTCATGCGATATAGGGACTCTAGCTCGCTTCTCCCTGCTGCTGGGGTAGCTGCAATGCGAGCTTTCAGCTGTTTTCGTTTGTCAATCCGTCTCCAGGTATCCTCGGAAAGCCACGCCCTATGTCTCCCTGCGATCGACCGACAATTCTTTCAGCACCAGATGTAAAAACATTTTTCACAGCACACCAATGGTCTTGGATGTTTGCGGGCATTGAGCTGCTGATTGCTTCCACATCTTGCGAAAAGTGCTCCCTTAATTGTTGGCGCACTGAGGGATCACTAAGTCTATCGATGTTGAGCCTGGGCATTCTTGTGTTGTCGTGGGATCTTCGAACTGCAGCAGTGCGTAGTTGGAGAGTAGCTATCATTAGATGGTGATCACGTTCTATCCCCACATCTGCCCCTCGCCTGTTTCGGACGTCCAGGGGACTACTTCTAAAACGGCGGCTGATAGCAAAATGGTCAATTTGGTTGGAGGTTGCTTGCCTGTCATTGGAAACCCAGCTGACTTTGTGGCAGGTCTTTTGCTCAAACATGGTGCCACCTATCACAAGGCGGTTGGCATTGCAGAAATCCACAAACCTTTCGCCGTTGTCATTGCGGTTGCCTAGTCCATGCTTCCCGATTACATGTTTGAGCCCTTCGTTGTCGCTGGCTACCTTGGCATTCAAATCCCCCATCACTATGACAATGTCTCCATTTGGTGTTGTGTTGAAGACGGCACTTAAGAGATTGTAGAAGCTCTCATTTTCGTCCTCAGACGAACTATTCGTTGGGGCGTAACACTGTATGATGGTGACGCGTCGTACTCTAGTCCGGAATCTGGCCGTCAAAATCCTATCACCATGAGGCTGCCAGGAAATTAGGCCCTTGCGTGCTGTTGTTGTTAGCAGTAGTCCGACTCCATATTCCCGCAGACTTCCGGATGGTCTTCCAGAATAGAGTAGTACAGTGTTGCGCGTTGGAGACTGGTACTCGCCCGCTTCTAACCATCTTACTTCACTTACCCCCAAAATGTCCAGTTTATATCGCATGAATTCATTTTCCAATTGGAGGAATCTGGCATTGTAAGGACCTTCTCTTCCCGAGTCGAGGAGCGTCTTTACATTCCAGAAACCTATCTTTGTCCGGGTACAATAGCCAAAAGTCGTCAACATGTGATCATTCCTTATCCGAGGCATAGTGTCGGTTTCCGTAGCGGGCAATATTCGGTAACGCAGGTTGCTGGCCCACGTTACCTAGCCTAGAATCAAGGCCCTAGACAACCCGCACTTACAATTTTGGCCTATACGTATAAGGGTTTATACGTATAGTTGCCCGGGGACCACCACTATGAGGTAAAGTAAGCACTTCATCACGAACTTGATTGTTGCGCTACTGGCCCAAGCCAAGTTTTGGGCAGTCAGTAGTTTCCTGATCAATCGCAATGCAGGTCCCCAAACGCTGCACGCTTAGTTCAACATTATCTTCAATTTCGTTCCTAAAGCCTTCCCAGTTAGTTGTTCGACCAGTTAATCTCGCTGGCTCTAGGTTATAGACTAGTTTTTCGCTGATTGTTAAAATAACCGGGAAATGATCAGACGACAGATCAAAGCTGTCTTCGACTTTTATGTGGTTGGTAGATATTCCTTTCACAACGAAAAAATCTATCAGGTCAGGTATTTTCGAAAGTATCAGTTGGCCAGTAAGTTGGTTTACCCGTCGAATGGAAATCACAACTGTACTCCATACCTACCCCATAGAGCATTCTACCTTTTTTCGAGCTGTATCTTGAGCCCCAGAACGTATGTTTCGCATTAAAGTCGCCGCCGATGATAAAATTAGGTTTCAGACAAGTTAGTAAAATTTGATTTTTCAAGCGCGGAATGCGGTGGACAGTAGATAGATGAGATTTTAAGAGTACGCTGACAATTTTTAACTCGAATCGTGCACAGTTGCAAAGTTTCAAGTTCTATCTTTAGGTCTTCCGATTGCTCGATACAGTCTTTAATAAGCAAGGATGATCCGCATCTCGTTTTTCCCGAAGGGTGACAAGCGTGGTAATCATTATAGCCTTTTATTTTTAAATGCGATTCCTTTTTGATGTGGGTTTCAGAAATCGAGCAAATATCAATATCTTCGTCGAGTTTTTGCAAAAGTCCGTTTGCATTCCAAGTACATATTTTTTAACATTCGTTTGTCATTCATATTCTAGTTGAAGTACGCGTTTTCTGAGAATTATTTTCAAGCTTAACCAGCCTATCGAGAATAATTTTATAATCTACTAAGTGACTCATTTTTGAATTCATAGATTCGTTTTTTAAGATCATTGTTAAGACGATTGAACACAGCCTTGTCGCCTGGGAACTTCGTGGTTTGCCGTTTTCTACGAGCCCTTCTTTTTTCTAATATCAGCTCCCTTATCACGGCGAGGTATTTTGTTTCAGGTTGCCTCCTGTTCAAATTAGCTGGAGTGCTTTCCTCTGCCGCCTGTTGTACATCAGCAATGAATTGTTTCACTTCATGATCAATTTGCTCTCTTGTTTCCATAGGAGATCTTAGGTTTATAAAACTTTCTAACTTTTCTCTGAATTCAATCCAGTTCGTTCTTTTGTATACAAACTTAGGATAACTTTTTTCTTGCACTTCCGTTTCACTTAGTGACATGATCACCGAAGTATGATCTGACGATAGGTCATAATTTCCTTCAACACTTATATGATTTCGTTTAATATCTTTTGCTACAAAAAAGTCAACTAGGTCTGGTATTTTGTTGGGATCGCATGGCCAGTATGTAGGCGATCCAGAGGAAAAGAATTCGCAGTTGTACTTGCGACCTGCTTGATAAAGCCTTCTTCTTTTGTTGTTATTAACCTAGATCCCCAGTGAGTATGTTTAGCAGTGAAATCAACACCAACAAGAAAGTAATGTCTCAGCAAATTTTGAAGTTCTGTATAGTCTTCTACAGTTGGGGAGCGCGGGCAGTGAATTGCTGCTACCTTGAACTCTTTCCTTTTTAAACAAATACTTATTGTTGTAACTTGCATATTCTCATTAATGAACTTGGCTTCTTCATAATGTTTTAAGTTTTTCCTTATAAGTATAGCCGATCCTCCTCTAGCTTTATAAGCTGGATGTGCTGCGTGGTAACAGGTATATTTTGGTGTTTTAATATCAAGACTTTTAACCATGGGGAAATGTGTTTTCGTCACCAGGCAAATATATATATTTTTCATGTCTAAAAAGATGTTCAGCTCAGACGTGTACTGTGAAAGACCGTTTGCATTCCATGCTGCGATTTTAAATGTTCTGTCCATCATTGTTTATTGATAGCGACTTTTTCGCATAACTGTTTTATTGTTAAATCCTGATTATCTATTCTTTTAAGGATAAGCGCCAGCATTTCTTTCATGGAAATTTCCTCATCTTTGCGTACATTTTTAACAATTTGGGAATAGGATTTGCTATTTTCCATACTTTTATTCTGAACGATTTCTTTGGCCGTTTGGTTTTTAGGTTTATTTTTAATCGTTGTTTTTTCATTTGTTACATTTTGGGAATTAGTTGCGTTAAGTGCGTTTACTTTTACTTTCTTGGAACTTTTTTGCAACTGGACATCCTCTATAATTTGCAGAATGATTGCCTTGGCAGTTGACACATTTAGCTTCCTGTTCTTTATTGAGGGAACAATTTTTGGTTGCATGTTTACCTTCACGTTTTACACAAGCACAGTCGCGGTTGCAGTATTTTTGTGTGTGTCCAAATGCTTCACAACGTTTACATTGTGGGAGAGTTTTGGACTTTCGAAGTGGCTCAATTTTTACAACTATTCCCAGAATTGATGTAATAGTGTAACGGGTGGGCCATCTAGTGATTTCTTTTTAAATCATAGATTATTTTGACACTGACAGCCGTTTCCCGCTCGAAATCTTCACAGAAAGTCAGTATCATACCTCCGCGGAACGAAATGAGTCGCTTGATGCTTAAACAACATTGGGAAATATTGAAAACTTATTTTCAAAGTGAGTGCTGTGTAACCCAAACAGTGCGTTTTTGGAAAAGAAGTTTTGGCCGAATTGAAGCACCCACCGCGCCTACTGTACGCAAGTTTGTGCAAAAAGTTCGTGAGACTGGTACGCTAGTGGACAACATTCATGGTCCCCGTCATCGTACGGTGCGCACAGACGAGAATGTGGCTGCTGTAGCCGAGAGTGTGAGACGAACATCAACTCGTCATCGATCTCAGCAGCTCAACATTTCACGCACTAATCTGAGGAGAATTCTGCACAAAGATCTGGGATTATTCGCTTACAAGGTCCAATTGATTCAGCAATTGAAAGCGCACGACCATTCGCTTCGTTATCGCTTCGCAGTTTGGGCCTTAGAGCAGCTTGAATTGGACAACGATTTTGGGCGAAAAATCATCTTTTCTGACGAGGCACATTTTCACCTCGGCGGCTACGTTAACAAACAAAATTGCCGCACGTGGGGCTCGGAAAACCCGCATGTTATTGCCGAGAAGCCAATGCATCCACAGAGAGTGACAGTTTGGTGCGAATTGTGGAGTCGTGGCATCATTGGACCATTTTTCTTCGAAAATGAGGCTGGGAACAACGTTTCGGTCAACGGTGGGCGTTACAGAGCCATGTTAACGACTTTTTTTTTTACCGAAATTGAAGACATGGATTTGGACGACCTCTGGTTTATGCAGGATGGCGCACCATGCCACACAGCCCATGCCACAATCGGTCTTTTGCACACCAAATTCCCAAATCGTGTTATCAGCCGTCTTGGCGATGTCAATTGGCCGCCTCGGAGCTGCGATTTGACCCCTTTGGACTTTTTTTAGTGGGGAACCGTGAAGGACCGATGTTATGCCAACAATCCGAAAACGATTCAAGCACTTAAGGCCAATATTATCCAAGCAATCCGTGAGCTACAGCCCGAAACCATAAACAAGGTCTTGGAAAATTGGAGTGATAGAATGCGCTACTGCGAAGCCAGTCGAGGCAGCCACTTGAACGACGTTGTACTTCATAATTAATGGGAATGTTTGCTCTTACTAATAAAGCCATAATACACGGAAAAAATTTCATTTTGTTAATGTTATTGCATTTTTAAAAAGAAACTTGTAGTTGGCCCACCCTGTATATCTTCTCGACACTTTCTTTTTTGTCAAAAGTGAGCATGAATAAAGGCTCCCTTTTATCTATCACTGATTTCCCATTGGAATCTTTAATTGTTTAGTTTTTTATTAAATTGCTGGCTTCCAGATCTTGAAATCCTTTTTGAGTTAGGTCTTCTAGGATTCCTTTGGCATCACACGATGAATGAAGACCTCTAGCTATTACTTTTATGGACCTTGTAGCTTTATTTTCATACGAGTGCCACTGTATTTTATTTTTACTCAATTCCTCAGCGATCTATATGCATCAGCGTCATCGACATTGACTTTCCAATTGTCCTTATTGTGCGATGTATATTTGCATATTTTTTTCGTGCTTTTCTCAATAATGGTCTTAAGCTCGCCAAACATCTTTAATCCTGAGATCATAATTGGGGGTGGTGCAATTTGTCTGCCGTTTTTAGTCTTAGCATTCTTGTGAGAAATAGCTTGGACTGTTACGTCTTTTATTCCTCGATTTTGTGTGCTCAGTGTTGCCACTTTCTCTACTCTTACTACCTTTTGTTGGATTTTTGTAGAAGTTTCAGGGCTACACTCTGCTCTTCGCTTTTTTGATGGGGGTTTATTTTTCTTTCTTTCAGTTTCGAGCACAAGTTCGTCCTCATCTGTTTGAAACTCAGGTTCAGTATTTTGTTGGTTCGGCTGAACGGACGCTGAGCCTTTCCTGTCGAGCAAGCTGACTTTCTCTTCGAGTTCTTTCACGTGTTGTTGAAGACTCTTAACTAATTTTTTAAGTTGTTTCCTGGCTTGAATTTCATCTTGCCATTCTTTATAGAAATGACCTGTTTCAACCTGAAAACCCTCGTTAGTTTCTTTGGAGCACTGGTAACTTGTTCTGTCGAACTTTTCATAGCTATTGGTTCCTTTTTTATGTATCTTCGCCATACGAATTTTTTGTTGTGGTTCTTTGTGTTTTTGTACTCCTACTGCTGGTTTGATGTAAAAGCAATAAATGGTCCCCCCCAGCATCCATGGGACCGATCACCGAAGAGAGTGGAACTTCCAGCTTAGCTGGTCTGCCACCTGGGGTAATTAATCTATGTAGTTTTTGAATACCATTATATTATCTGCAAGCAACCTTAGGTTAGGTTAGATAGATGGGTGCCGGGTCAATGCTCACTTACATCAACCATTTATTCAACACTTAGAACGGTGTAGAAATGGTTCGCTATTTCGACCACGCAGAAAGTGATATGAATCTCAGGAGGTCCATCAGCTCAGCATTACCTAAGTCCTCCAGCTCCGAGAAGAAGTAACTACCAAGAGTCCTCATTCTTCTGACGGATAAGGTAGGGCAATCACACACGAGGTGACGCACAAATTCAATTTCTTCTTCATCAGCAACTTACCATCAACCTTAGTATTTCTTAAATTAAATACCCATCTATAACGATTTTGGAAATAGTTTATCCATTTTCTAAGAAAAAGAAAGATGCAGACGACTTTAAACAGTTTCAACTTAGCAAGTTCTACAAGTTCATCTTAGCCCTGGTGGTTAGATGGAAGGCACGCCTACCCCTCATGTATTGAAACAATATGCTCTCCATGTACGCCTGTACCATCTGCTAACAAGTAAATAACGAAGAGGACTTCCCTTCATATCACAAAAACTTTTCACAATATGATTTTGAACTGCTTGCCTACCGACTCGTAGTTCCGTGTCAATCTATCCCCATTATTGTATTTCTGCTTTGTTATACCATCTGTCAATCTGACAACAAAGGGGTGAACAATATTTATTTTTTGTACAACATTTTCAATTTCAAATATTACTTTTGTCGTTAATATTTTTTATTTTTTTTTTTTTTTTCTGTTTAAAGGATCACCTTGTGATGTTGTCGGTACATGGAATTCAGAAATTATTGGATTACAATTTCATTTGGCACTAGCGGATCCGTCACCGTCATCACGTTCGTTTGTTGAAGGCAAAAGAATGGAGGTGGAGGTTACGGAAAAGGTTCCTCCAAGGCGACACGACTTAATGGATTGTGATTGGTATTTCACAGCAAGCACTATAAAACAATTTGGCGGACCCTTTTATATCACTGCTCAGAAGTCGGAAAGGTATATCGTGGCAACATTTGTTGGTGAGTGGTGGTTTTTTTTTCTTTTCTTTTTTTCAAGTACTTAATTGCAATGAACTATGTTGACGCTCTTGGGTGAAGAATTCGACGCCTGAGTGTTTCAAAGATTCACTCGAATAGGTTGCTGGGATAAGGTGATAGATACGTTGGGTATGACCATCTTGTCAATGCTAGTATTCGAAAAGATTTCTGCTAACGACACAGTAAGGACATGGTCTTATCTTTCAGAAGCAAGCACGAACAAAGCCGCAAAGCCCCATACAAGAATCCCCTTCCCATGGCGTGTAGTTAGTAGGTGATTCAGTACGAACCCAATTAGAGGCAATTGTTGCAGTTACATGAGGGAGGTCGGTTAGACCAACCACCCAATCAATCTTAAGGAACTATAGAAGACTGATTGGTCTAAGTTTAGGGACAGTGTAGAAACATCTGCACTTTATGCATCCCCTGGTTAGGTTAGGTTAAGTTGAAGTGGCAGCCAGCTGAGAAACGCCAACACAATTAGACCAATAATAGGTCCATTGTGATACCACATGGATCATGGGAGAAATTTCCTCCTACCTACTCGTTAAACCATTTTGAGCTCCTTATGAAGCATAGGAGGCTCTTGATATTTATATTTTTCAGGTCGCCTATGTCGTTGGGCGCCGTAGCGTAAGTGGTTAGTGTGTCGGATCACTACGCATGAGGTTCCAACTTCGAATCCCAGAAAATACCAAAAAGTTTTTTCACTGTCCCACCTCTCGCGAGCGTCTGACAAACATCCGAGAGTATTGTTGTCACGAAAAAGCTTCTCAAATCGCCGTTCGGATTCGGCATTAAACTGTAGGTCCCTTCCATTCGTGTGAAAAATATAACGCACACAACATGAGTGGTTGCGAGAAGCTAAGCCCTGGCACTTTAAAGAGCTGTTGCGCCAAATATTTGTATTTGTATTTGTATGTCGTTGTAAAAGGTGGCTCCTAGGTGAAGCTTCCTTCTATGGGAGAGAGCTGGGCAGGAAATAGTTTCCTCCTCTTCCTCGTCCATACTCACTTATGTCCTGTATCCCCTTGTCGGTCCTAGGGCCTCTACTACACCTACGCGCCATCGTGTACGTTTTCTGGCAATGTGCCTGAGTTCTCCCCAACTTTTCCCTAACTGCCGTGCCTCCTTCTCGACTGTTTTGCGCCATGTTCTCCTCGGACCGCCAGGTCTTCTGCCATCCTGAGTTAGAGGGTTCCATTGCATAGCATGGTTCGCTATGGAACTGTCACCCTTTCGGAACGTGTGACCAATCCACTGCCACTTCCGCCGTTGGATGGTTGTGCCTATTGGTTCCTGACCCGTTCTCTCATAAAGGTGTTCGTTAGAGATACGATTGGGCCAGAAAATCCTTAAGATATTGCGCAGGCATCTATTAACAAACATTTGCAGCTTTCTGGTGATAGTAGTAGTCACTCTCCACGTGCTGCAATCATATAGCAGCACGGATTCAACGTTGGAGCGGAACAGTCTTATTTTGGTGCTCAAACTGATTGCATTGCTTCGCCATATTTTGGATAACATCCCGAGCGCGGACTTTGCTTTGACGATCCTATTGCCTATATCCAGCTCGGTTCCACCATCGGCCGAGCCAATACTCCCAAGATACAGGAAATCCTCTACTCTCTCTACCGGTTATCCAGCAATGCATATTTGAGCCGATGAGTTTGTTCCAAGGCTGATAATTTTAGTTTTCAGCCCGACGACGCCTACCTCCCTCTCCACATCTGCTGTCATTTGGTGGAGGTCCATAATTCTCTTGGAGAGTAAGCATACATCGTCAGTCAAAATGTTTCAGTTGAGATGTAAGAGTTCATCGAATTCCTCCGTTTCCCGTCGACAGAGCTGCATGAAGGACATCGCTAATCACCAATAGGAATAATATTGGTGAAAGGATGCAGCCTTATTTTACCTCACTTTGGATCTCAAATTCATCGGACAACCTTCCTCTGTGCAGAACGTGACATTTGGAGCCTTCATATGTAGTTTTGCTAATAGCAATTAGTGTATCGGGAATACCTCTCCTGCGTAAGGCACGTCAAATAAACTACCTGTTGACACTATCGAACGCCTTCTCAAAATCGATGAACAGCAGGTGCAGTGGCGATCGATATTCAACACACTGTTCGATGATAATCCGCAGGGTGTTGATGTGGTCGGCACAGGAGGATCCAGAGCTGAAACCTGCTTGTTCGGCATCGAGTGTATCTTCGAGATGTTGTTTGATTCGCTCAAGGATGATTTTAGCTATTATCTTAGCTACAGCAGGCAGCACGCAGATACCCCTCCAGTTTCCGCACTCCATTAAATTGACTCCATTGACGATCATTCCCTTTTTCCACTCGTTAGGAAAGCTCTCAGCTTCCCAAGCTCTCTCTATAAGTGGAAGCAGAAGCTCAGCCGATGTTGTGGACGCTGCTCGTAAGAGCTCTGCTGGAATACCGTCAAGTCCTACCGCCTTGTTGGTTTTGGGTGCCTTGATCGCGGTAATGATATCATCTTTACTGGGAGTCGTGGTGCGTATTCGGGAACTTCTCACCTCGGGCATCCCAGTCTGATTTGGGAGCATATCTCTAGCGAATACACGGTTCAAAACCGTAGCAAAATACTCTTTCCATCTCTTGAGCTGGTCCTCATCCGCAATGAGCAAGGAGTCGTCTAGGCTTTTCACTGGGTGTTGGCTGGAGCTGCGACCACCTGTCAGCTCTTTGGTGATTCTGTAGACGGTCCTGATGTCGTACCTCCGTGCAGCTTCTTCTGCTTCTGTAGCCAGCGCGTTGACGTAGTTGCGCTTGTCACGTCGCACGCTATGCTGAACTTCTCTCATCTTCATGCGATATAGGGACTCTAGCTCGCTTCTCCCTGCTGCTTGGGTAGCTGCAACGCGAGCTTTCAGCTGTTTTCGTTCGTCAATCCGCCTCCAGGTATCCTCGGAAAGCCAGGCCCTATGTCTTCCCTGCGATCGATCGACAATTCTTTCAGCACCAGATGTAAAAACATTTTTCACAGCACACCAATGGTCTTGAATGGTTGCGGGCATTGAGCTGCTGATTGCTTCCACACCTTGCGAAAAGTGCTCCCTTAGTTGTTGGCGCACTGAGGGATCACTAAGTCTATCGATGTTGAACCTGGGCATTCTTGTGTTGTCGTGGGATCTTCGAACTGCAGCAGTGCGTAGTTGGAGAGTAGCTATCGTAAGATGGTGATCACGTACTATCCCCACATCTGCCCCTCGCCTGTTTCGGACGTCCAGGAGACTTCTTCTAACGCGGCGGCTGATAGCAAAATGGTCAATTTGGTTGGAGGTTGCTTGCCTGTCATTGGAAATCCCCCATCACTATGACAATGTCTCCATTTGGTGTTGTGTTGAACACGGCGCTTTAGAGATTGTAGAAGCTCTCCTTTTCGTCCTCAGACGAACTATTCGTTGGGGCGTAACACTGTATGATGGTGACGCGTCGTACTCTAGTCCTAGAAGCTGCCTAGTAGAGGCTGCCAGGAAATTAGGCCCTTGGGTTCTGTTGTTGTTAGCAGTAGTCCGACTCCATATTCCTGCGGACTTCCGGATGGTCTTCCAGAATAGAGTAGTACAGTGTTACGCGTTGGAGACTGGTACTCGCCCGCTTCTAACCATCTTACTTCACTTATCCCCAAAATGTCCAATTGATATCGCATGAATTCTTTTTTCCAATTGGATGAATCTGGCATTGTAAGGACCTTCTCTTCCCGAGTCGAGGAGCGTCTTTACATTCCAGAAACCTATCTTTGTCGGGGTACAATAGCCAAAAGTCATCAACATGTTATCATTCCTTATCCGAGGCATAGTGTCGGTTTCTGTAGCGGGCAATATTCGGTAACGGAGGTTGCTGGGTCACGTTACCTAGACTAGAATCAAGGCCCTAGACAACCCGCACTTACAATTTCGGCCTATACGTACAAGGGTTTATACGTATAGTTGCCCGGGGACCACCACTAGGAGGTAAAGTAAGCACTTCATCACGAACTTGATTGTTGCGCTACTGGCCCAAGCCAAGTTTTGAGCAGTCAGCAGTTTCCCGATCAATCGCAATGCAGGTCCCCATCCATGCATTTTCTACAAAAGTCGTTCGCAAAAATGCCTAGCCTTGTGGCATGCTTGCCTATTAGACAGTGTCCAGTGATGACACCTATTATAGCACCGATATGCAATCTGTTGAGAGAAATCAAAAACTTAGAAGGTTTTAGATCTAGCTTCGGCCAAATTTATTTTGTCGCTAGACATGTGGGTACACTTGTCCACCTAAGGTTCGTACTCTCGATAGCATCCAGCTAAAATTTAAGTTTGCAAGTAGCGATTGGTATACCTAAGGAGCCTTTGTCCGGCAGGATGGGTATAGTTGTTTCTATTCTGGCGAGTTCATCGGCCTTACAATTCCCTGGAATGTCCCTATGCCCCGGCACCCAACACAGGTGAATATTGAACTGCTCAGCCATCTCCACGAGAGACGAGCGGCAGTCTAGAGCTACTAAGAAATTTATAGAGGTCGATTCCAAGGATTTGATTGCTGCTTGGCTGTCTGAAAAGATGCGGATATTTTTAGCAGATATCACGCTTTTCTTAAGCCAAGATAAGACTTCTTTGATCGCCAAAATTTCCGCCTGGAACACGCGCAATGATTTGGAAGACGGAAGGAGAGCCTAAGATTAAGTCTGTCAGAGAAAACACCTCCACCAACTTCATCCTTGGATTTTGACCCCTCAGGGTAGAAGTGGATTGACCCATCTTCTAAGAATGTATCATCATTCCAGAGTGATCTGGGGGGGATGGTGACGAGGAATTTCTTGTCAAAATTTAGACGTGGGGTGGTGTAGTCCGTGTTTTTGGGAGAGATTTTACATTTGTTCAAAATGGAAGCGTGGCCAAATTCTTTTTTTGACCACTGTTGGGTAGTTTCGAGGCAAACGGCTGAATTCGCTGCCATTTGCTTGCTAGTGGGCGCCGTGGCGTAAGTGGTTAGTGTGTCGGATCACTGCGCATGAGGTTCCAAGTTCGAATCCCAGAAAACACCAAAAAGTTTTTTCACGGTCCCACCTCTCGCGACCGTCTGACAAACATCCGAGAGTATTGTTGTCACGAAAAAGCTTCTCAAATCGCCGTTCGGATTCGGCACTAAACTGGGTCCCTTCCATATGGTGAAAAATATAACGCACACAACATGAGTGGTTGCGAGAAGCTAGGCCCTGGCACTTAAAAGAGCTGTTGCGCCAAATATTTTTTATATCGAGGGGCATCAGATGAAACAAAATGTCCAGTGCCGCAGAGGGGGTTTTACGTAGTGCTCCGCCTATACACAGACAAGCTGTGCGCTGGGCCTTACTTAGATAATTGCGATTTATAGCTTTTTCTAAGGCCGACCACCAAACAATCACCCCGTATGTGAGTATCGGTCTAATGACCGAGATGTAGAGCCAGTGAGTGATTCGGGGTTATAAACCCAATCTATTTCCAATAGCTTTTTTGCAAAAGGAAAGTGCTACTGTAGCTTTCTTTACTCTTTCTTAAATATTAGGTTTCCAGCTTAATTTTTTATCCAGGATGAGACCCAAATATTTTGCTGTGTCAGAGAAAGTTAAGCTGACACCATTGAGAGAAGGAGGGTCGACTGACGGAATTTTATATTTCCTGCAGAAGAGTACAAGTTCAGTTTAATGGGGGTTTACACCCAAACCACACCGAACTACCCATCCAGTGAGCTTGTTTAAAGCGTTTTGTAGAAGTTCCTTTAGAGTATTTAAGTGCTTTCCTGAGACGGCAACACCATCTGCATAAGCGATCGCCGTGCAACCATCGCCTTCCATGATTATCAATAGCTCATTGATCACCAGATTCCACAAAAGGGGGGATAGAACACCACCTTGCGGGGTGCCTCTACTGACAGACCTTCTGGTAGACGTCCCACCCAGCTTAGAGTTGATAATCCGACCATTAAGCAGTAGATTACTCAGTTCGCAAAGTGAGCTGTCGACCTCCAGGTCCGATAGTGCATCTGCTATCGCTGATACATTGACATTTGTTGAAAGCGCCTTCTATATCCAGAAAAGCAACTATTGAATACTCCTTATGAAACAGGGAGTATTCTATTTTACGCACCAGTGAGTGTAATGCCGTCTCCACTGATTTGCCTTTGCAATATGCATGTTGGGCCGCCGACAGTAGTTTCTTACCAATACTGTTGCGAAAATGGATATCGATCAGTCGTTCTAATGTTTTTAGGAGGAATGATGATAGACATATCGGTCTAAAATCTTTTGGATTTATGTGAGAGCATTTGCCCGCTTTGGGTATGAAGACAACTTTGACTTCTCTCCATATCCTTGGGATATATACCAGGTCTAGACAACTTCTAAAAATTGTCTCTAGCATTGGCAGGATTATGTCCGATGACTTCTGCAACTTGGCGGGTATAATGCCGTCTGGTCCCGCGGATTTATATGGTTTAAAGCTGTGCAGTGCCCACTGAAGCTTGCTCTGTGTAATCAGTTTTGAGGAGTTTTTTTTTTGTGCAGATGGATTACTGAAAACCATGTTGCTATCAGCTTGGGAACTGCCTGCGAAATGAGTGTTGAGCAGTAAATTTAGCGAATCTTCGCTTGAAGTAGTCCAAGACCCATCGGTTTTCTTAAGGTAAATGGGTGTTATTGGATTTGAAGAGAGAATTTTCCTCAGCCTAGATGCCTCAGAGGTTTCTTCTTTTTTTACCACAGAAGAGTCTCCAAGAATTTCGTTTGGCTTTTTCTTAATTATTTTTTGTATATATGGTATTTAGAGATGCCTTGTACAAGTCTCAATCTAACGCGTCTCTCGTACTTTTGGCATTATTAAATAGTTTTCTTCAATTATTTCTTAAAGGACCTAAACCTGCAATCCACCAATGCGGCTTCTTCCTGCCCCTGGGTTGAATCAAGGTGCAGGAAGAGGTCAACGATCTATTTAAGGCCTCAACCATGCGATCAAGTTCTAGGGGATTGCAGGGGGATTATACTTGAGCCAATGAGTTTTGCGGTAGTTCCTAAAAACAGGCGAGCTAATGTAGTCTACGTATAGAGAGAATTGGAGATACCTGTGATCGGAGAACGATGGTTCGCTTGACACCTTCCAATTCTTGATGCGTTGGACGATGCTATCGGAGGCAAGGGTGATGTCTAATACTTCTTGCCTGTTTCTGGTGACGAAAGTGGGATCGTTACCTGTGTTGCACAAAATAAGGTTTGTACTTAGAATAAAAACAAAAAGTAGCTCACCTCTTTTGTTGATATCGGAACAGCCCCAACTGTAGATCCCCTGACCACCCAATAATATCTATGAGCTAGACAATCTTGTCGGAAAATTAACTGCCGCTCTCAGTCATGCAATGCCGATCTCCTGTCCAAGTAGTGAACCCAGAGGCAAACTTACCCCTCCCTGGTGGCTTGAGGAGGTTAGAACCCTTCAGAACGACTGCAGGCGGCTCTTCAACCGGGACAAACAGTCTTGTAATCCTCAAACTTGGAGCCTGTACAAGGAGGTCCTTAGAACCTATAAAACCAACTTAAAGAAAGCCCAACGCAAATCCTGGAGACTATTCTGTGAGAAAATAGAAGAGATCTTTGGGGCATCAAAGCTCAGAAAGGGCTTAACCACCATTCCTAAAACCCCTAGCTGTTTAAAAAGAGCTGATGGGTCCTGGACCACCTCTAGTATCGAATCCTTCGAATTGTTAATTGATGCTCACTTCCCCAGCTGCTGCAATGATGCAGCGCATCCTGAAGCAACCAATCTCTGCGTCAAGCAGCACAACTAATCATATTACTAAAAGCAAAATTCTCTGAACAATACGCACCTTTTTCTGTTTGAGCCTTGCAGCTTGGGTTGCTCTTTTTGTTCCTCCTTTTCGATAGCTCGGGTTGAAAAAAAAAACATGTACTACACCGAATAACTGCTCTTGTACGAGGGTTGCAATGTAAGTTTTGAGATATGGCAACACCAGCGTGAATATGTCAAATCTTACATTGCCATCGTAAAGTTTGGCATTTTTAATAGTAACCGTACTCAGAATGTTTTGTCATACGAATTCAATTTGAGTTGTGTACAGGTACTTGAAATATTCATCTTGCTCAAAAAATGGAATTAAATCGTGAATATTATTGTGCGATGATTGTTTATGACTTTCTACATGGATTATACCAACAATAGTGTGCCGACCAACTCACTTCGACTTTTGGTAATGAAGCACCATATCGAGCCACCGTGCTTCGATGGTTTTCCGAATTCAATCGTGGTCGCACTTCGCTACAGGACGAATTTCGTGAAGGTCGTCCAAAATCGGTTGTTGTGCCAGAAAAAATTGGTACTGTGCATGAACTGATGTTGCAAGATCGTCATGTGACATACCGTGAGATTGAGGAATGCTTGGGAACTAGTGCCACTTGCACACATTCCATATTGCATGAACATTTGGCCGTCAAAAAGATTTGTTCGCGTTGGATAGTGCATAATTTGACAACTGCTCAAAAAAAAGGGTCGGGTCGATTGGTGCCACAATCACACTACGGTGATTGCTGCAAAGGCAACAAGCAACGCTTATTCAGGTGCGGATTTATCATACGCGGCAGACTTAGGCAAGAAGTCTTAAGCTTCCGACACGTGAGCGAGCGTATTATGACTATCCGGATCAAGGCTAAATTCGCTAACATAAGCCTAATATGTGTTCATGCCTCCACGGAAGAAAAGGAGGCCCTGCCACCAAAGAGTGTTTCTACGAGCTCCTCTACAAAGCATACGAGCAATGTCCTAAATATGACGTTAAAATAGAATTGGGCGATTTTAGGAAAGGAAGACGTCTTTGGTAGGGCAGTCGGTAAGCATAGCCTACACGACACCACGTCTAATAACCGACTAAGGCTAATTGATTTCGCTGTGGAGCGAAATGTCACCATAGCAAGAACATGGTTTCCTCATCGCAATATTCATAAGCAGACATGGCGGTCCAATGATCATGTCACGATCAACCAAATTGATCATATTGCGATCGACGCAAGGCATGACTCCAGTATTCTGGATGTCCGGACCTTCCGAGCGGCCAACATAGACTCGGATCATTACCTTGTTGTAGCCAAGGTACGAATGCGGATATCCTAATCTGAGCAACAAAGAAGAATTACTGAGAAAATTTAACGTCGAAAAGCTCCAATCGCAAGAGACCGCCACACTCTTCGCTGAATGCGCATCCCGAAATCTCTCAATCACCCTTATACCGCCAGCATCAAGTGCCGAAGACCAACGCTGCAAACATGCCGTCAGAAACGCCGCGACTGATGTGCTGGGTCTCGCTCACCCACTACCGCGAAACCCCTGGTTTGACGAAGAATGCCGGCGAGTGCATGCAGCAAAACAAGAGGCATACAAAGCGGCGCTGCAAAGGAAGACGAGAGCTGCTCGTGAGCTCTACGAACAAACGAGACGGGAAGAACATCGGCTTCTGCAAAAAAAGAAGAAAGAGCACGAGAAGCGCGCGTTTGAGAAAATCGAGAGTTTATACTCCAGGAACAATGTATGGAAGTTTTACCAAAAAGTAAAAAAGAACGTGTCAGAGAAGTAATACCAGTACAGAAAGCTGTAGAAATGAAAATGGAAACCTCGTAGTAGAATCACAGTCGGTGCTAAAAATATGGAAAAACTACTTCTGCAGACTGTATAACGGCGACGAAGACCAACATCCCGCTGTCAGGCAGAATGAACCATTCAACATGGACGATGATAGTCAAAATTTCAGTCCACCTGACCAAAACGAAGTGAGGGTAGCAATATCCAAGCTAAAATCGAACAAGGCTGCTGGACCTGACGGCTTACCGGTCGAGCTTTTGAAGGCAGCTGGCGATGAATTGGTAGAGTGCATATACCAACTCATTTCTAAGATTTGTTCAGACGAGTGTATGCCTGATGACTGGAACCTCAGCATCGTTTGCCCGATCCACAAGAAAGGAGACCCCCTCAACTGCGCCAATTATAGAGGCATCAGTCTCCTCAACATCGCGTACAAGATCTTTTCTGCGATATTGTGTGAACGCCTGAAACCTTTTATCAACAGCCTGATTGGACCCTATCAGTGCGGTTTCAGGCCAGGAAAGTCCACCATCGATCAAATCTTCACACTTCGGTAGATCCTGGAGAAAACCCAAGAATTCCAAATCGATACTCACCACCTCTTTATTGATTTCAAGGCCGCCTATCACAGCACCTATGGAGAAGAGCTTTATAAAGCCATGTCTAGTTTTAACATCCCTGCCAAACTTGTCCGTCTGTGCAGGCTGATGATGGAGAACGCTCGCTGCTCCATCAAGGTCGGCAATGACCTCACCGAGACCTTTGATGTCGAAAAAGGTTTTAGACAAGGTGACGCGCTGTCATGTTTTCTTCTTTAATATTATACTTGAACGGATTGTGCGGAACTCACAAGCCAACTCCGGGGGCACAATCTATCACAAGTCTGTACAACTGCTTGCATACGCCGACAATATAGACATTATCGGAAGAACTCAGCGGGTTGTCACCGGTGCGTTTGCAAGCATTGAGGCGGAAGCGGCCAAAATGGGCTTAGCGATAAACGAGGGCAAAACCAAGTATATGCTGTCAACAAGAAGGGAAAGCCAACACCGACAAATTGGACAGAATGTCACGGCAGGCAGCTATAACTTCGAGGTAGTAAGGGACTTTGTCTACCTCGGCTCTGCTATATGCTCGAAAAACAAGATCAGCGCAGAAATCAACCGAAAAATAACTCTTGCCAATCGCTGTTTTTTTGGGTTTATAAAGCAATTCAACAGTAAAGCCCTATCTCGAATAACTAAGGAGACTCTGTATAAGACCCTTATTATCGCACATGGACTTTATTAGAAGAGGATGAAGATATCCTTGGTCGCTTCGAGAGAAAAATTCTTCGTAAGATTTTCGGTCCCGTTTGCGTTGACGGGTTTTGGAGGAGAAGATTCAATCACGAACTATACGAGCTGTACAGCGACATCAACTTAGTCAAAAAACTGCGTATTGGACGTCTGAGATGGCTAGGACATGTAGAGCGAATGGACATCAACGCTCCGGCCCGCAGAGTCTTCGAATCTAACCCCGAGGGACGACGCAGTAGAGGGAATCATCACCGTAGGTGGCGCGCACAAGTTCAAGGGGACCTCGACCAACTTGGAGTGCGCAACTGGGGGCAATTAACTAAAGACCGAGCTAAATGGAGAGGCTTGATGGTTGAGGCCCAGGTTCACCCCGAACTATAGCGCCACCTAAGTACGTATAAGTAAGTAAGTCGATTGGTGCCAAGAAACGTTGAGAAAATTCAATCGCGGTGCTTCAAAAGACGTCTACAAAATCGTAACAGGCGACGAATCATGGATCTATGCATGTAAATCCGAAACTAAACAAAAATCGACGGTTCTTTCAAGACCAGCCAAATCCTACAAATGTTGTTCGCGCACGAAGCACTTCGAAGCAAATGGTCGCCTGTTTTTTCGGAATAATTGGACTTGTCGCCACCGTGTTATTAGACCAACGTAGAACGGTCAGTTCTGAATGGTACACCACCATTTGTGGACGACGAATCATTCCCCACCACGCCAATGCAAGCTCTCACATATCAGCTCAAACAAGTGAATTTTTGAGCATTCAAAACATCGAATTGATGCGTCATCCGCCCTACAGTCCTGATTTGGCATCCAATGATTTCTTCTTATACCCGGAGGTCAAAAACAAAGTGCGAGGTCAACGTTTTTCGACGCCTGAAGAAGCGGTTGATGCGTTCATATCACATGTTATGGAGGTACCTCAATCGGAGTGGTAAAAGTGCTTCGAAAATTGGTTCGAACGTGTATTCATCTTCAGGGAGAATATTTTGAAAAGCAATAAAGCCATTTTCCTTTATAAATATTTTTTTTTACTTGTCTATCTCAAAACTTAAGTAGCAACCTACGTATTAATTTTACTTGAAATGGACTATACGAAAATGCTCGAAAGATAAAAATAGACTTAAAATGGGAGAGAAAAACTTCATTTGACTGCACGATGTCGATGCTGAAGTAGGATGAACAACAGCAAGGGAAAAATCCAGTTGCCTCGTGACAATGATCCAAATGACTTCCTATCGACAGTTCGTCATATGTCATAAAGCATGCTCCCATGCAATACGATCGGATTTTCCATTGCGCTGTTGCCAGTTATTTTAGTGTAACCATCTCAGAGCCTTGTAATTCTAGACACCACCGATAAAACATTCGAAAATCTCCTCTGTAGTAACCATTTTCAATTGATTCTACCGCCTGCTTCTCCTCCTCCTTCTTTTTCTTCGAGAAAACCGGTATTCCTCCTCTTTTCTGGCCGTAGAGTACGCGAGGAGCTCCGGTCCTTCTGCAGCCTTGCTTTGTAAGCATCGTTCTTGGCTGCAAGTGCTTTGGCTTCATTACAGCAGGAGCCTCGTTGCGTTTGACATATGAAACCCAACACATCAGTTGCGGTAGTTTTGATGACCTCTTGGCATTGTTGCCAATGGTCTTCTGCAATTGGTACTGGCGGCATTAAGCTCTTGAAGGTTAAGGGAGACACGCTCGGGAAAGTTCTAGCAGTCTCTTGCGATAGTAGCCTTGCAACGACAAATGTTCTCACAGTATCCGTTCGGTGTTGTGGTGTGACGGATATTCTTATCTACTATAAAACAGTGGTCCGAGTCTCTGTTGGCCTTTCGGAAGGTTCGGGCATCCAAGATACTGAAGGAATATCTAGCGTCGATCCTAACACGATCATCAACCTCCAAATCCCCCTAAAAATGTTGAGGTGTGCGAAGAGTGTGCTAGCAGTGATAATTTTTCTTCCTCTGCAAAGTTCATCCAATTAGCCTGAAGGCGTTTCCAAACGCATTGTCGATCAGGCTCTGTTTTCTGACTTTAGAATCGAAGATACTCTCCTTTCCGACTTTGTACCTCGAGCACTTGTACACTTTCACGAGAAAATCGTAGAAGCTTCTTTATCCACTGTGGGGGCGTTGTACATATCAGCATTCTATTTTTGCACTCGGAGCTAGTGCGGATTGTGACCAGGCGCTTGCATTTTTAAAGCCGGTGAATTCTTGCCTAAGTCGGATCATAATGCCACATCCAAATAACCGCTTAGACTTTGCTCCATGCGGCATTTGCTCTAGAAGATATCACAGTTTCCATCTTCCTCATGCTTCTCCATCCAATCGTACTTCCTGGATGACTGCAATACATGTCTTATAGCACTCTGATGTCTCTGCCAGTTGTTCGGCTGCACGTTGTCCGCTTAGGATCCGAAGATCATTGTCCTTATTTCGTTTGTTTCACCTTCCTCTGAGATTTCTGTTTAATTTGGAAAGCCGCAAGGACGATCCAGATAGATTTTAGTTATGGCCATCTATCTTGCTCAAACGTTTAAAGATTTTACTCTCCCTGTTCATTCATTTCTAATTTTTCAGGTCTCTGCAAGACGTGTGGTGGTATACCAACAATATTCGGTTCATGGACTTTTGTTTATCCAGCAAAAGATTGTCAGGATGTTTCACTAGCAGTTGAGACCAAACGCGATATACTACGGAAAGATACTTTGGAAGCCAAACGAAAGCAGCGCCTAAGTAAAGCCGGCAAAGGTAACAAATGTACATCATGTGGTTAAAGCAACGAATATTATAATTTATTTCATTGAAATGTATTTTTATAATAATTTAAGCTTCAATAAAGAAAATTATGATTATTATAATAACATGGCACTGAAACACTGTTGACTTTAAATTACATGCAACACAACTGCTCTATTGAGCAGGGCTTACGGGTGCTGCGGCAGTTGTAGTCCTAGCATCGGCCTCTGCCTTAATCAGTGACAACTGGTTCAAGCCCGAACGTAAATTTATCACAAGACAGATTTTATTTAGCCAAACAACCAAGCCATCACAATCTGAACATCCTGCACTAGCATTCTGGAGCACAGAGTCTACTCTGAGCCTAAGGTCTTCCGGAAGATCAGGGGTGTTTATTTTATTCGCCTCAGATTGAAGGATGATTAGTTGGATATCACAAAATGATGGTGGACCAATGGCAGGTGGACCGATAGCTGGTGCTTGAGACTGGAAAAGAGATCAAGTTTAATTTGTTTGCGATTATCGTTCAAAGAGAGTGACTTACATTTACTGCTGCACAAATGGCCAATACTAGAATGGAAAGTACTTGGAACTTCATGTTGAGGATTATTAGAGTTAAATTGGCAGAACTATGTTCCTCTGAACTGCTTTGTAGCTCAGGTGATTACTGGATTCGTTTGTGTGATGCTAAACTACCGAATAGTTCATCTTTTATAGAATAGTTATCTGGTAGATTGCAATTTCCTTGGTCAAATATTTGTTTTGGAAAACTAGAATAGGAAAACAAACTGCATGCAGATAAGTAGACGGCCAACGCTGTAAACAATGACTTTAGGGGCTCGATGTCAACAAATGCGTCACTGGTAATCGGCTACTAATCGGAGATAAGCAAATATTTGCATACAAATATTTGAATCTTATCAAGATGTTGGCGCAAAATATTTTCCTTCTTCGGTAGATACGAGTACATACATTCACGCAATGGGAAGTTTCCATATGTCGATGATATTTTAACTTGGCTGTACAGGGTGTTTCGAAATAGATCTTGTAGGCATAGAGCATTGTATTTCGAGAAGAAAAGTAAGCATTTATGTTCATATGTATCCCCACCCCCTGCACCAGATAATGTAATCTAGAGAAACAAAGGCCAAAACGAAGCACCTTACAACATGGAAGAAGCCTAAAAAATGAATCCAAAAAAAGATGTCAAGGTTGGTTAAATGGAGTGTCACACCTTTCAATTCATTTCTTTCAATTTTTTTCTGCATCATTTGGAAATGCAGACTCGTAGACGCTGCATTGCACGGTGAGGAGACATGAATAAGAATGCTATTGACTAAATCGAAACTAATTTATGTAAAGATGGTTCTTCTTTAGATGGAGATTACAGTCCATGGCACTAACATGCCTCTCGACCTAGCTCAATTTTTTGTTGGTTCCAACTGTGCACCTCACTTTAGATAAAGTCTTCTTCTACCACGATGGCGTGGGAAAATCGCATTATCACCTCCTCGAGGTGCCCGCTGGATAGCTATCTGATAGTGAACTAACGATGAGCGTATGCTGAGTCTGACGATATATGTGTAGCGGAACACTCAGACCTGCGTAAGAACATCTGGGTAAACTTCCGCGCGCATATGTTTAACCGGACGGCATATGCTGACCTGATTTGCTGAAATATGCGTCTCAGAAGTATAGCAAGAGCTCCTCAGAAGGAGGACGTGCGGCAGATGAATTCTCCCAATGGAATCAACGGTGACGTCTACAGACCAGCGGATACCTTACCGGAGCTGCTTCGACATATTTGGAGCTGAGGTCTGTAAGGATTTTCAATACTACGTCAGGGTATTGAAAAAGAGATGGTGGCGGATGAACCCTTAATGGTCCAATGGCAGCGCTCATATCCCCGAAGTGGGTTACTGTTTCCGGCCTCTTGTCCTAGGGGTAAAAAAAAAGGATCTGGTCCTCAAGGTCGGGGGTTGTGCCGTCGAGTTAACTTCCCTACCACGTTCTCGGATACGGATGATTTTACTGTTGACGACCGAAGCAAACGTAAAAAGGACAACGATCTTCGTGTCTGCACGTGGAATGTTAGGTCCCTCTACAAACCACGTGCAGCAGACATTACCGCCATACAAGTAGTGCGATGGGATAGGCCAGGCAAAAGGAGTATGAAAAACTGCGACATCTACTACGGCGATTGCTACAAACAACAAGGACAGCGTCTATTCGGGTGCGGATTTGTCGTTGGAGGTAGACTTAGGCAAGAAGTCTTGAGTTTCCGGCATGTGAACGAGCGTCTCATGACTATCCGTATCAAGGCTAAATTTGCCAACATTAGCCTAATATGCGCTTACGCCCCTCAGGCCCCTCACGAGAAGATGGACGACGCGACCAAGGATAACTTCTACCAGCTCTTGGACAAGACGTATGAGCAATGCCCTAGCCACGACGTTCAAATTATCCTAGGTGATTTTAACGCAAAGCTAGGAAGAGAGGACGTCTTTAGTAGCTTGGTCGGAAAGCACAGCCTGCACGACATCACATCCGACAACGGACTCAGGCTAATCGACTTTGCGGCGGGGTGAAACTTTGTCGTAGCTAGTACGCGGTTCCTACGTCTCGACATTCACAAAGGAACATGGCTCTCCTTCGATCGAAAAACTGTCAACCAAATCGATCACATTGCGATCGACGCAAGGAACTTTTCCAGTATTCTGGGTGTCCGGACTTCCCGAGGAGCCAATGTGGACTCGGATCACTACCTAGTTGTAGCCAAGGTACGGATGCTGATATCCAGAACGGAGCGAAATCAACGAAATACTGTGAGGAAATTTGACGTCGGGCGGCTACAATCGCAAGAGACCGCCAGAACCTTCACCGATCATGTTTCTCCTAATCTTAATCTGAGTCCTATGCCGACAGCAGCAAATGCGGAAGACCAGTGGCAGCATTGCCAACAAGCTGAGAGATGCCGCCTCTGATGTACTGGGTTTCTCTCGCCCACCACAACGAAACCCCTGGTTTGATGAGGAATGCCGGCAAGCACATGCAGCTAATCAGAGGCGTACAAAGCGGCGCTGCATAGAAGGACTAGAGCTGCTTACGAGATCTACGTGCGCAGGAGAAAAGAGGAAGATCGACTTCTCAGGAAGAAAAAAAGGAGCATGAGAAGCGCTCGATCGAGGAGATTGAGAGACTTTATTGCAGGAATGATGTTCGAAAATTTTACCAAAAGGTAAAACTAACATACCAGGGTTTCAGAGCCAGAACAGAAGCCTGCAGGGATGAAAATGATAACATAGTAGTAGAATCGCAGTCGGTGCTGAGGATATGGAAGGAACAATTCTGCAGACTGTTAAACGGCGATGATGACCAATATTCCGCTGTCAGGCAAAATGAGCCATTCAACAGTGACGATGACAGTCAAGATTCCCGTCAACCCGATCAGAATGAAGTGAGGATAGCGATATCTTAACTCAAATCCAACAAAGCTGCTGAAGCCGACGGCCTTGCCGCTGAACTTTTCAAGGCAGGAGGAGATGAGTTAGTAAGGAGCATGCACCAGCTCATCTGTAAAATCTGGTCAGACGAAAGTATGCCCGATGAATAGAACCTCAGCATCGTTTGCCCGATCCTGAAGAAAGGAGACCCTCTGAACTGCGCCAATTACAGAGGTATAAGTCTCCTCAACATCGCATATAAGATCCTGTCTGCCGTATTATGTCAACGCCTAAAACCGATCGTCAACAACCTGATAGATCCTTATCAGTGCGGTTTCAGGCCTGGAAAGTCCACCATTGACCAAATATTCACACTACGGCAGATCTTGGAAAAGACCCGTGAATATAAAATTGATACGCACCACCTCTTCATCGACTTCAAAGTTGCCTATGATAGCGTGTGTAGAGACGAGTTATACAGAGCCATGTCTAGTCTTGGCATCCCTGCCAAGCTCGTCCGTTTGTGCAAATGACGATGGAGAACTCTCGCTGCTCCATCCAAGTCGGTAAGAACATCACCGAACCGTTCGATGTCAGGAAAGGTCTTAGATAAGGTGACGCGCTGTCATGCGATCTCTTTAACATAGTACTTGAGAGAATTATACGGAACTCACAAGCCAACACCGGAGGTAGAATCTCTTACAAGTCTGTACAACTACTCGCTTATGCCGATGACATTGACATAATCGGAAGAACTCAGCGGGTTGTCAATGGGGCATTTACGAGTATTGAGATCGAGGCAGCAAAGATGCGTCTAGCGGTCAATGAAAGCAAAACAAAATATATGCTGTCTACAAAAAAGGACACCCAACATCGGCGTCTTGGACAGAACGCCACAATAGGCAGATATAATTTTGAGGTAGTAAAGGATTTTGTCTACCTAGGGTCTATGAACAGCTCCGCAAATGATATCAGTAGGGAAATCACACGAAGAATTACTCTTGCCAATCGTTGTTTCTATGGGCTAAGAAGGCAATTGAGTAGCAAAGCCCTATCTCGAACTCTTAAGGTAACTCTTTATAAGACTCTAATCATCCCAGTCCTGCTTTATGGCGCAGAGGCATGGGCTTTGACAAAACCGGATGAGGATGCCCTTGGTTATTTCGAGAGAAAAGTTCTTCGAGCGATCTTTGGTCCCGTCTGCATAGACGGTGAGTGGAGGAGAAGGCACAATGCAGAGCTATACGGCCTGTACAAGGATATTGACTTAACCAAAAGAGTTCAGATACAGCGACTACGATTGCTGGGTCGTTTAGAGCGGATGGAGCCCAACGTTTCCGCTACGAAAGTTTTCGAATCCACCCCGGATGGACGACGCAGTAGAGGACGACCTCGCGGTAGGTGGCGCAAGCAAGTGGAGGGGGACCTCAACCAACTTGGCGTGCGCAACTGGAAGTAGCTGGTTCGTAACCGTGCTAGCTGTAGAGGTTTGTTGGTTGAGGCCCAGGTCCACACCGGACTGTAGCGCTATCTAAGTAAGTAAGTCTTCTACCACGATATGGGTTCAAAGATCCATCAGCTCTACATATCCTAACCACTTTAGCCGATCAAGCCAGTTGAAAGGCTTTCCGATATCCACATCAGAAGTAAGTGTCGCAATGGCACTTTAGGCGAAGCTCAATTTGGATTGTAAATCCGTGAAAAAAGCACTAAACAAAGTAGTAGGGAAAATAGAAACGAGCATTCACTATAAGAAATCTTCATCAGGACGTGAAAGAGAGTGCCATCAAACTTTCCCTGAAAACTTTATATATGGAGCATAGCATTACCAATTGGCACTGCGAAATACTCATTACAAGAAACATCAATTCCACCCTCGGATATTCTTCAATAAGAAAATTCATTACCAGATGAACTCTCTAGAAAGGCGTTATATATCCTGGGCTCTACTCATTGATGGTATATGTACTTAAGGAGCTAAGTAATATAGGAACAAGCGTCACTGTTTATGCGGATGACGTTTAATTTTAGTTAAGGGAAAATTCCTGAACACAGAAAGTGAAATGATGGAATCAGCTCTTAATAGTTTCGGACAATAGGCTGTAGATTGTGGTATTCACGTCAACCCGGATACCGCAAGATACCGCCGTTCAAACTGCCAGAGCTTGCAGGAGTGGAGCTATTCCTTACGGATAGCGCTAGAATGTTGGTATTGTGCTTGCTTACTTAGCTGGCGCTACACTCCAGAATGGATCTAGGCCTCAACCAACAAACCTCCCCAGGCAACCCAGTTGCGAGCCAGCTGCCTCCAACTGTACACGCCAAGTTTATTGAAGTCTCCCTTCACTTGTTTGCGTCACCTACCGCGAGGTTGTCCTCTACTGCGCTGTCCACCTGGCGTGGATTCGAAGATTTCCAGGCTGGAACGTTGGGCGCCATCCGCTGTATATGACCCAGCCATCATAGTCGCTATATGTGAACTCTCTGGCTAAGTCGATGTCATTATATAGGCCATATAATTCGGCATTGTACCTTTTCCTCCACTCGCCGCCTATGCAGACGGAACCAAAGATCACTCGAAGAACTTTTCTCTCAAACTAACCAGAAGCATCCTGATCCGACTTTCACAAAGACCTTACCTCGGCGCGATACAGCAGGACTGAGATGATTAGTGTCCTATAAAAATGTACCCTATTTGCTCGAGATAGGGCTTTATTACTTAATCGCCTTCTTAGCCCATTTTTTTGGGGATCTGCGTTGCGATTGAGTACGACGGGTCACCGTCGTAGAATGTTATGCCCCAACGAATGGCTCGTCGGATGATGAAAAGGAGAGCATCTGCAATCTCTTAAGTACCGTCTTCAACACAACATCAAATGCAGACATTGTCATAGTGATGGAGGATTTGAGTGTCAAGGTAGGCAAAGACAACGAAGGGCTCAAACATATAATCCAAATGCATGAACTAGGCAACCACAGTGACAACAGCGAAAGATTCGTGGTTTTCTGCAATGCAACCGCCTTGTGATAGGTGGCACCATGTTTGAGCACAAGACCTGCCACAAAGTCAGCTGAGTTTCCAACGACAGTCAAGCAACCTCCAACCAAATTGACCATTTTGCTATCAGTCAATGCTTTAGAAGTAGTCGCCTGGACATCCGAAATAAGCGAGGGCAAATGTGGGGATAGTACGAGATCACATCTTATGATAGCTCTCTCCAATTACGCACTTCTCTAGTTTGAAGATCCCACGACACAAGAATGCCCAGGTTCAACATCGAAAGACTAAGTGATCCCTCAGTTCGCCAACATTTAAGGGAGCACCTTTCGCAAGGTGTGGAAGCAATCAGCAGCTCATGACCCGCAACCATCCAAGACCATTGATGTGCTGTGAAAAATGTTTTTACATTTGGTGCTGAAAGAATTGTCGGTC
This sequence comes from Brachypalpus laphriformis, assembly GCA_945910035.1. Taxonomy (NCBI): domain Eukaryota; kingdom Metazoa; phylum Arthropoda; class Insecta; order Diptera; family Syrphidae; genus Brachypalpus; species Brachypalpus laphriformis. The sequence continues at coordinate 192,105,099 of OX246754.1, read as the reverse complement.
GATCGCTGGGAAGACATAGGGCGTGGCTTTGCGAGGATGCCTGGAGACGGATTAACAAACGAAAACAGCTGAAAGGTCGCGTTACAGCTAGTCCAGCAGCATTGAGAAGCGAGCTAGAGGCCCTATATCGCACGAAGATGAGAGAAGTTCAGGGTAGCGTACGCAACTACATCAATGCGCTGGCTACGAAAGCAGGAGGTGCGACAGCAGGGCCGCCTACAAAATCATCAAAGAGCTGATAGGTCGCAGCTCCAGCCAACACTTAGTGAAAACCCTAGACGGTTCCTTGCTTATTTCGGATGAAGGTCAGCCCAAGAGATGGAAAGAGCATTTTCAATCGTTTTGTACCGTGTATTCGCTAGCGATATGGTCCCAAATCAGACTGAGGTGGCCGAGGTGCCTGAATACGCACCACGACTCCCAATAATGATGAGATTCCTACCGCGATCAAGGCACTTAAAACCAACAAGACGGTAGGACTTGACGGTGTTACCGCCGAGCTCTAGGAGCAGCGCCAACAACATCGACTGAACTTCTACTTCCGTTTATAGAGAGAGCTGGGGAAGCTGAGAGCTTTCCTAACGAGTGGAAAAAGGGAATGATCATCAAGCTTCCTAAGAAAGGAAATTTAATGGAGCGCGGAAACTGGAAGGGTATATGCGTGCTGCCTGCTGTAGGTACGATAATAGCTAAAATCATCCTTGAGCAAATCAAGCAACATCTCGAAAACACACTCGATGCCGAAGAAGCAGGTTTCCGCTCTGGATCCTCCTGTGCCGACCACATCAACACCCTGCGGATTATCATCGAATATCGCGTTAAATATTGATCGCCGCTCCACCTGCTGTTAATCGATTTTGAAAAGGCGTTCGATAGCGTCAACAGGGAGTTTATTTGTCGTACCTTACGCAGGTGAGGTATCCCGGATAAACTAATTGCTATTATCAAAGCTACATATGAAGGCGCCAAATGTCACGTTCTGCACAGGGGGTGGTTGTCTGAGGAATTTGAGATCCAAAGTGGGGTAAGACAAGGCTGTATACTTTCATCAATACTATTCCTATGGGTGATTAGCGATGTGCTTCATGCAGCTTTGTCGACGGGAAACGGAGGAATTCGATGGACTCTTATATCTTGACTACGCTGACGGCGGAGGGCTGAAAATGAATACGGGAAAACCTTAAATTACCAGCCTTGGGACAAACTCATCGGCTCAAATATGCATTGCTGGATAACCGCTAGAGAGAGTATCTTGGGAGTATTGTCTCGACCGATGGTGGAACCGAACTGGATATAGCCAACAGGATCGCCAAAGCTAAGTCCGCGTTCGGGATGTTGTCCAAAATATGGCGAAGCAATGCAATCAGTTTGAACACCAAGGTAAGACTGTTCCGATCCAATGTTGAATTCTTGCTGTTATATGGATGCAGCACGTGGATTTTATACTGAACTATTTATTTTAATTAAAATTACATCATTTGAAAACCTAAACATATCAGTTTTCCGAATCTAATAACTGCTGAGCTTGATTTTTCTCATACGCAGCGATTAGACTCATTGCTTGTCCCGTCGCAAAACCCAAGCATGAATGATTCCATAGGCTTGATGTTTCACACGACTTGAACTTACTCAAAGCAATATCCAGCAGACGCAATTTAATATCTGGTTGACTGGCTAAAATATGCGATGCATCTAGACGGCTAGCAACTTTCGACTTGAAGATGTCCACAGATCTAATATACTCCATATTCACTTGCTGGTCTTCCTCTGATGATGTAGATGATTTTCCATTGATGTCTAGTGGAAATGTCTGCAAAAATCGATTAATTCGGTTGCAACTCGAAAAAATGTATCTGAAGCACCTTGCAGCAAACAGCACCAATGAGGGCGAATAGTAGAAAAGTATTTATTGCCGTCATGATTCAGACAGTATATGTTATAGGGAACTAAAGCGTCTGGTACATTGACTGAACTGATATTTCATTGACACTCACTCGCTTATATAGTGAGAGACTTTTACTAGCTGGATGATGCTATCAAACAGATCAACTGCACTAAGCGATTTTAATCGCTCAGATGAATGACACTTAACTACAGAAGCAAATGCGTTCTACATGGGTCGTACAACATCTTCGAATAATCGATTGCTGGTTCTTCTTTCTCCTTTTATCAGCGAGGCTATGATCAGAAAACAAGGGATCACAACCCTCCCACTTCACCGCATTTCCACTGATCCGCCTGTGGGGTTCGCCTATTTGACCTCAGAAAATATCGGCAGGCCTGCCGATTTTGGATCACTCGGTTACTGAGGCCAATGAAATGCCGATGTCGTCGCATTTGTCTGATCCAGGCGTTTATAGGCCTGCCTTTCCTACATCGCGATGTCTTTGGAACGTGCATAGATATTGCCTTTTTAACAGGTTTCAAATGATCTCTTCTTTGAACGTGGCAATACCAGCTGAGCCGGTCGCGCTCTCTAATTTGTGTACGATGGTTTCCTTGATGTGAAAGCTTCCACGGATCTTCGAACTTCTTATTCGATCAAGCTTGGTCACTCCTGCTGTCATGCGAAGCATCTTCATCTCAGCTGCCATTAATTTACTCTCATACTTTTTGTACATCGTCCAACATTGTGAACCGTATGTGAGCGCTGGACGTACAACTGCGGTGTAGAGCCTTCCTTTCAACTTAGGGGGCATTTTTCTGTCACAGAAGATAGAGGAATTTTCTCGCCACTTCATCCACCCTACGCTTACACGATGATTGATGTCGTCATCACAAGTTGCTTTGCTATTGATCATAGATCCCAGATATTTGAACTTTTCGCACTTGGGAAGCACTGTTCCATTCAAATAAATGTCTGGAATAGGCCTGAGTGGATCAGAGAACGGGCAGCATAAGTACTCTGCCTTTTTTGAACTAATGCGATACCCATTTCCCTCCAAAACGTCCACCCACACATCAAATGCTCGTTGCAGGGATGTAGGATCCTCACTTATGATGGCTCCATCGTCAGCAAAGAGTAACTGAAGTACCTTGGGGTCTATCACTTTACCTTCAAGCAGATAATCAAGGACTGTAATAAAGAGCAAAGGCCTTAAAACGCTTCCCTGGTGCACTCCGACTTTGATTGGGAACCCTTTGGTTACTCCAGCGGGGCATCTTACTTTTGTCTTTGCTCCTTCGTACATGTCCATAATCATCTGTACATAGGCTTCTGGAACCCCTCGATGTCTTAGCGCCACCCATATCAGATCTCGTGGTTGTCTGTCGAATGCCTTTTCAAAGTCAACCAATACAATATGCAAATTCCTTAAGGAATCACGATGTTTTTCCATTATGATCCTTATACTTTGGATTGCATCTGTGGTTGATTTACCCGAGACAAACTCGCACTGATCATCAGATAGCCGTATTATTTTCCGCAGTCGGCCACCTAATAGCCGCTCAACGATCTTCGTGGTGTGTGACATCAGCTTGATCGAACGGTAGTTATCACAGTTTCGCGTATTACCCTTCCCTTTGTATACAGGGAGAAGGTAACTTTCCCTCCATTGATTCGGCATTGGGTCACCTCTCACAAATTTGGAGATGAGAATTCTGAGCCATCTGGACCCGATGTCTCCCATCTTTTTCCAGAACTCAGAGGGTATCTCGTCTGGCCCAACCGCTTTTCGTTTTTTGGAGTATTTGACCGCCTCACTAACTTCTTCGACTGTAATGTCGGGTATTTCTTCACAGTTAGGGGTGGCTCTTGGAAAGTAAAGCCGGGGAAACTGTTCATTCAAAAACTCTTCACAATACTGCCGCCACCTCTGCAGAATTTTGTCGTCATCCACAAGAAGCTGGCCATGAGCATTGCTAATGAACTTTGGCAAACGAATCTCCTGACCATTCTTCCTTCTTTGGGCGGCTATTTTGAAGATAGTGGCACTCTTGTTCATATTGTGTCTTCGCAGCTCCTGGATAGCCTGGTTCGCATCAGCAACCGGGGAAAATATTTTCTCCAGCTCCCGATACAGGCCCTCCGTACTCTCTGCTTGAAGCTGAGCGCACTTCTTCTTCGCTTTTTTCTTGCAGCATCTGTATTCCATTTCGAGGCGAGCTTTTTCGTCACTATTATTAGAGGGGCACTTTGACCAAGCTTTGAAAGCCACTTTCTTCTCATTTATCACTTTCTTAGCTTCATCACTCCACCACCATGTTTCTTTGGCGTGTTGATGGTGGCCTTTCGAAGCTTCTAGCAGTGATTTGGCCTTCTTTAAGCAAGTTCGCTGTAGGGAATCCCACATATTTTGTGCTCTGCACTCTTCATCCTCAGCTCCGTTGATGGTGTGAGAGAGGTAATTTTTCATTACGAAAACAAAAGCCTCGCCTTTTTCTTTGTCCAGATTGTACCACTTGATTTTCTCAGACACCCTTGTTTGTTTGCTTTTCTTTGGTGTTTTCATAAAAAAAAGTTCCTCTACAAAACTGGAATAGCCTCGATAACTTAGCGGTCATTAGCCAGAATTTGGACTACTATCCAGCTTAAGATGTCCACCTATCGCGACTGCTTCATGGAAATCAAAATGAAATCGTTTTAGTCTGCTATTGGCATGTCTTCCTTTGTCATTCTCGTACCTTAGCTTCTGGTGCATCTAACTATTTTCGGTATTTTACAGAACTTTCTCTCTTCTCGAATCATTTCGAATCATTTCCTCAGTCATGACCAATTCGTTTTTTCCTAGTGTTCTGATGTGTCAAATCTGTCAGATCTGTCCGAACTGTCGGATGTGTCGGATTTGTCAAATCCGTGTGTCCCACGTTACACTGGAACCATTGGGAAAAGATCTCGGGTGAGATTGCTGGAAAAGGCTCAGAGGAAGACTTTTCAGGACCTGACCCTGCTTTGGGTCTTTCTGTACGTCCTCAGTTACTGCTCCTGTTGACGACTGGGTTTCTTAAGAGTACAATAGTTTGTGGCATGACTCTCCAGAATCCAGGGTGACCAAACGGATGCTCCTTAACGTCTGCAGGAATCCGCAACATTCTTTGTGTTTCTCATTAGAAAAGGCTGCTTCTTGCGAAGCAACGGAAGGAACATCTAAAAGACCAGTTACGTCATCTGACCGCTTCAGCGTGGTGCTTTCCTGTCCCGACGAAATATCCCTTCATGTAATAATACTACACGAAGCCATGACCTTCTATTTCCAAATAATGCCTCATTTGTTGGCATTGCATGATGTGTTAACTCAACAAGTACGCTACATGATTTCAGCGAATTTTCCGCCGGATGTGTATCATATGTATACCATATCCTGAATGAGTCCAGGAGTCATTAGAAAGCTTCTCATTAAAGTTGATAAAGGTTTTGAACTAATTCTGATTACTAATTGCGTCAAATTATTAAGAAGTATTGAGAAATTATTTTGCAATCTCGGTGCATTAACAAATACAAATACCAGTACAGGTCCTTGCTGCCAGAAATGAATGACTTAGGCTGTCGTTACTTAGAAGCTTTGTAACATCGCATTATTGCAAACTGTTGCATCTCAATAAAAATGAAATGATTAATTCCATTTCATCAGATTATTCTCAGGAAGGTCAAAACTCTTAACATACGACTTGTTGAAAAGTTTCCACTTATTTCCAGCAATCACAAGTCAACACGTTTGCAAGACTACAAAGTGATAAATTGTTTGTTTACAAAATACGAAGAACTTGTGTTCGAATGGTTTAGAATTATCTTCCAATCTTGAGGGCAATGACTGCAGCTTGAACTTTCAAGAGATCAAGAAAATCTTGCTTTCGAACGAGTTATTGATTTTAAGTGCTTTTTTAATCTAAAAGTGATTAGGGAGGGAGCTACTCGTAAGGGCGGATGAAATGAAAATCCCAATATTGATAAGAGGAATAATTTTATATAAATTTTTTTGTAACAGCTCATTACAGCAGGTACGAGTATAGGGTGTTTTTTAAGCAATTTTTTTGTGTCACTTTTTCTAGCAATAGTATCCGTATGTGACTGACAACCATTTTGGGGAAAGAGGAAATCATCCGCAACCTGGAGACTAAAGCTACGCTGAAGATTCGGGAGGGTAGGTGAAAAATCTTCCATAGACAAAATGAGAATAGCAAGCGCGTGCTGATAGTAGTGTCAGATTCTTATTGACTAAAAAAACACCACCCTTCGATATAAATTTGTTAGATATCGCAACTAAGTATTAACTTATCAAGCAATTTTTCTATCACGAAATAAAAACGTTTGGCAGGTTTCTTTCCACTGAAAGATCCTGCATATTCCGAAATCTAGACGCGGTTATTCATTATCTCGCCAAGTCGAAAGGTTTCGTCCTTTGTAGTCGGCGCAATAAATTGCTCTCATTCAAAATTTGTAGGACCCTATTGTTGACATGTCCGATTAGTCGGTTTCTATGCTTTCTCGCGAAGCTTCTAGTTTCAGCTTCGATTGTCGGAATTCCGAGATCCCTGTGGATATCGTCGTTTCTACTATACCACGGTGCTTGGACAATTTCTCTTAGCACCTTATTTTGAAGAGTTTGTAAAATATTTGTATTCGTTTTCTTGGTACAACCCTAAAGTTGTATACCGTAGGTCCACACCGGCTTTAGCACTTGCTTGTATTAAAGCGGTTTGTTCTCAGTACTGAGCTGGAAATATTTTCCGAGTAACCAGTCCATTTCTCTATATTTGATTTCGAGTTCTTTTCATTTTCACGTGCGAATTCCATTTCAGCCTTGCGTCGAGTGTCATTCCCAGGTATTTGGCCTCGTTTGCAAAAGGTATTCGGGCCGAGTTTAGGAAAATTGGCAAGTTATTAGTTTTCTTGTAAGTGAAATTCACGTGAATAGATTTAGATTCGTTGAGGGCGATCCGTCAGTCCCTCATCCATTCATTTATTTTATTCACTGCGTTTTGCAGCTTTGCAGTCGTTCTTCGATTGTTTTACTTACTGCCAGGATAGCGGTGTCATCGGCAAATGTAGCAAGGATAGTGTCATCTTCTCTCGATAAATCACGGATAGAGAAGCGGTCCAAGAACGCTTCCTTGCGGTATGGCGGCCGAAATTTCTCTGAGCTCCGAGTATTCGTTTCCATGTCTAACAGGGATGATTCTATTCCCGAGATATGATTCTGTAATATTGTATAGGTATACAGGGAGAACTTGGCGTAATTTGCATTTCAAGCTATCATGCCACACCTTATCAAAGGCTTGCGAGACGTCAACAAATACGCTTGAGCAAATCTTTTTTCTTCAAGTGCTTTCTCAATTACGTCAGTAATTCTATGCACCTGGTCAATCGTCGAATGCTTACTTCTGAACCCAAACTGGTGGTCAGGGATAAGATTATTTTCTTCTATAACTTCTTCTTCGGTTGGAGACGCCTTAATAATATCCTCTCGAAAATGTTCGATATGATTGTAAGAAGGGAAATTGGTGTATACGATTTTACCTCATTTGGCGGTTTTCCTGGTTTTAAAACCATTATGACTTCCACAACTTTCCATTGGCTTGGCACGTGTTTTAATCTAAGTGCAGCATTTACAATATAGAGAAGCTTAATCCATGCTTTTCTAGGTAAAACTTTGAGAATTTCTCCGGTAATCAAATCATAACCAGGAGCTTTCTTAGGTTTTAGATTCTCGATCTCATGTTTGAGTTCCCTTAGCGTTGCACTTGTGAGCGTCAAATCGTCAGATGGTAAATCCAGCCTATTGCGGTTATCGTAAACCACTTGACCATCGTACGGTTTAAAGGTTTCTTCCAGGTGGGCCGCAAAGATGTCCGCTTTTCCTTTATCTTCCCTCGCCCATTTATTTTGATTTAATTTGATTGGCGGCGCGGGGACTTTGGGCCTTTTGGTGCCTTTTACAGCTTTCCAAAGTGAATAATTGGAATCTTTTTTCGCTGTTAAACTTTCAAGGTAAGAGCCTATAGCACGATTCTTAAAATCCTTAATAATCTTCTTCAATGAATTACACAGTTCAAGTGTGATTTATGCAGAGGAGCACGACTCTGTTGCCATTTTTTACGTGCTTTTCTTTTTTCCTTGACCAATTCTTTTAATTCCGGAGGATATCGTAAACCGTATCTGACCGGCGTTTTCCTTGGATTGGGCGTATTATTCCAAGAGGCGAGCTGGCCGATCTCAACGAAACGATCAACTTCAACCTCAAGTTCATAGGGTGTCGTAAGTGGAACGCTTAGTTCAACATTATCTTCAATTTCGTTCCTAAAGCCTTCCCAGTTAGTTGTTCGACCAGTTAATCTCGCTGGCTGGGAATGATCAGACGACAGATCAAAGCTCTCTTTAACTTTTATATGGTTGGTAGATATTTCTTTCACAACGAAAAAATCGATCAGGTCAGGTATTTTCGAAGTATCAGTTGGCCAGTAAGTTGGTTTACCCGTCGAATGGAAGTCACTACTGTACTCCATACCTGCCCCCATAGAGCATTCTACCTTTTTTTCGAGCTGTATCTTGAGCCCCAGAACGTACGAGTATGTTTCGCATTAAAATCGCCGCCAATAATAAAATTAGGTTTCAGCGATTCAAACAGGTTAGTAAAATCTTTTTTTTTCAAGCGAGGAACGCGGTGGACAGTAGATAGATGAGATTTTATGAGTACGCTGAATACTTTTAACTCGAATCGTGCACAGTCAAACGGTAGTGCATGCGATCATATGAAAACACAAGCGTTTTCACTCAGCTGAGACCTACCAACTCCTACTCTCAACCTCCACGCGGTGACAGCCGGGTGCCTAGTACCTTAATCCAAGAAATGGGTAACCAACCCCGTTTGGCGGATTCTTGGTGGCAGCAGATGAGAGAGTGGGGGAGGAGTGCTTTTCTCACTAGAGCACTTCTTCCTGTTCCAGGCGGCAGCGGACGAATTCCCTAGACGGAGTCAACGGTGGCGTCTATAGTTCCAGTTAGGTTGAACTTAGTGAATACCTTGCGCGAGATGCTTCGACGTATTCGGATCACAGGTCGGTAAGGAATTTCCAATGTTGGTCAGGGCATTGGAATAGAGATGGTGGCGGAGGAGCCCTTAATGGGCCAACGGCATCGCTCATACTCCCGTAGTGGACTACTGGCACCGGTGTACCCGGCCCCTCGTCCTACGGGAATAATTAAGGAACTGGCCCTCCAGGTTGGGGGCTGTGCCGTCGGGGTAACTTCCCTACCACGTAAAAAACGCATGGTTCCGAAACAACCAAAAGCCTCGGATAAGGATGACCCAACTAATGACGACCCCAGCAAACGAAATAAGGACAACGACCTTCGGATCTGTACGTGGAATGTTCTGTCCCTTTACAGACCACGTGCAGCCGAACAACTAGCAGAGGCCCTAGACTGCTATAAAGCAGATATTACCGCCATCCAGGAAGTGCGATGGGATGGGCCAGGCAAAAAGAGGATGAAAAACTGTGACATCTACTACGGTGATTGCTACAGAGGCAACAGGCAACGCTTATTCGGATGCGGATTTGTCATACGCGGCAGACTTAGGCAAGAAGTCTTAAGCTTCCGACACGTGAGCGAGCGTATTATAACTATCCGGATCAAGGCTAAATTCGCTAACATAAGCCTAATATGTGTTCATGCCCCCACAGAAGAAAAGGACCCTGCCTCCAAAGAGTGTTTCTACGAGCTCCTCGACAAAACATACGAGCAATGTCCTAAATACGACGTTAAGATCGTATTGGGCGATTTTAACGCCAAAATAGGAAAGGAGGACGTCTTCGGTAGAGCAGTCGGTAAGCATAGCCTACACGACACCACGTCTGATAACGGACTAAGGCTAATTGATTTCGCTGTGGAGCGAAATGTCACCATAGCAAGCACATGGTTTCCTCATCTCGATATTCATAAGCAGACATGGCGGTCCAATGATCATGTCACGATCAACCAAATTGATCATATTGCGATCGACGCAAGGCATGCCTCCAGTATATCCTGTAGAGATGAGAATGGAAACCTCGTAGTAGAATCACAGTCGGTGCTGAGAATATGGAAAAACTACTTCTGCAGACTGTATAACGGCGACGAAGACCAACATCCCGCTGTCAGGCAGAATGAACCATTCAACATGGACGATGATAGTCAAAATTTCCGTCCACCTGACCAAAACGAAGTGAGGATAGCAATATCCAAGCTAAAATCGAACAAGGCTGCTGGACCTGACGGTTTACCGGCCGAACTTTTCAAGGCAGCTGGGGATGAATTGGTAGAGTGCATACATCAACTCATTTCTAATATTTGGTCAGACGAGTGTATGCCTGATGAATGGATTCTCAGCATCGTTTGCCCGATCCACAAGAAAGGAGACCCCCTCAACTGCGCCAATTATAGAGGCATCAGTCTCCTCAACATCGCGTACAAGATCTTTTCTGCGATATTGTGTGAACGCCTGAAACCTTTTATCAACAGCCTGATTGGACCCTATCAGTGCGGTTTCAGACCAGGAAAGTCCACCATCGATCAAATCTTCACACTTCGGCAGATCCTGGAGAAAACCCAAGAATTCCAAATCGATACTCACCACCTCTTTATCGATTTCAAAGCCGCCTATGACAGCATCTATAGAGAAGAGCTTTATAGAGCCATGTCTAGTTTTGACATCCCCGCCAAACTTGTCCGCCTGTGCAGGCTGATGATGGAGAACGCTCGCTGCTCCATCAAGGTCGGTAATGACCTCACCGAGACCTTTGATGTCAAAAAAGGCTTTAGACAAGGTGACGCGCTGTCATGTGACTTCTTCAATATTGTACTTGAACGGATTGTGCGGAACTCACAAGCCAACACCGGAGGCACAATCTATTACAAGTCTGTACAACTGCTTGCATACGCCGACGATATAGACATTATCGGAAGATCTCAGCGGGCTGTCACCGGTGCTTTTGCAAGCATTGAGGCGGAAGCGGCCAAAATGGGTTTTGGCGATAAACGAGGGCAAAACCAAGTATATGCTGTCAACTAGAAGGGAAAACCAACATCGACGAATTGGACAAAACGTCACCGTGGGCAGCTATAACTTCGAGGTAGTAAGGGACTTTGTCTACCTTGGCTCTGCTATAAATTCAGCAAACAAAATCAGTGCAGAAATCAATCGAAGAATAACTCTTGCCAATCGCTGTTTTTTTGGGCTTATAAGGCAATTCAACAGTAAAGCCCTCTCTCGAACAACTAAGGAGACTCTATATAAGACCTTGATCATCCCAGTCCTGCTTTACGGCGCTGAAACATGGACTTTATTAAAAGAGGATGAAGATATCCTTGGTCGCTTCGAGAGAAAAATTCTTCGTAAGATTTTCGGTCCCGTTTGTGTTGACGGGTTTTGGAGGAGAAGATTCAATCACGAACTATACGAGCTGTACAGCGACATCGACCTAGTCTAAAAACTGCGTATTGGACGTCTGAGATGGCTAGGACATGTAGAGCGAATGGACATCAATGCTCCGGCCCGCAGAGTCTTCGAATCTAACCCCGAGGGACGACGCAGTAGAGGGAATTATCGCCGTAGGTGGCGCGCACAAGTTCAAGGGGACCTCGGCCAACTTGGAGTGCGCAACTGGAGGCAATTAGCTAAAGACCGAGCTAAATGGAGAGGCTTGTTGGTTGAGGCCCAGGTTCACCCCGAACTGTAGCGCCACCTAAGTAAGTAAGTAAGAATCGTGCACAGTTGCAAAGTTTCAAGCTCTATCTTTAGGTCTTCGGATTGTTCGATGCAGTCTTTAATAAACAAGGATGATCTGCCTCGCGCTTTTCCTGAAGGGTGACAAGCGTGGTAGTCATTATAGCCTTTTATTTTTAAATGCGATTCGTTTTTTACATGGGTTTCAAATATCACGCAAATATCAATATCTTTTTCTAGTTCGTCAAGTTTTTGCAAAAGTCCGTTTGCATTCCAAGTACATATTTTTAACATTCGTTTGTCATTCATATTCTAGTTGAAGTACGCGTTTTTCGTGAATTATTTTCAATCTTAAGCAGCTTATCGAGAATAATTTTATTTATTTTGATTTGTTCTTCGAATTTCTCGAGAATAACTGAGAAAACATGAGAGACAGGGTCCGTCGAGATTTCAAAGTTTTTTTTTTGTTTTTCGGACGCCGCGGCCTGAGCGTAAGTCTGCACTCCTGCTGTCCGAGAGTCATTACCCGGTGGCTTTTCCAATTTTAACTTTTCAGTACCGTTTCTTTTAAGAACAGAGGTCGAGCATTTCTCTGTTTTCACTTTTTCCCTCACCTTTTTGGGCTCTGAACCCGGTAGTTTTAGTTTGCCTACTTTCTCTTGCGCGATCTTACGCTTTGGCTAAGTTTGCAGTTTTGCTTTTGTATTAGTAAGGGGCTTAAGGAGCGCATGGCCGAACCGCATCTCTAACGAACAACTTTATCTGAGAACGGGCCAAAAACCTATAAGCATTACTATACGAAGAAGAAAGTCGACACACCCTACGGCGCGAAGACAACTCCATTGCGAAATACGCCATGCAGTGGAATCCGCTCACCCAGGCAGGCAGAATAGCGGGACGCCCTAGGCAAACGTGGCGCAGAACAGTTGAGGAGGAATCGAGCTCTTTAGGAATGAGTTGGAGGCAGCTCAAACGCGTTGCAGAACTTCGAACAAGCGCCATCTTGTTGCAGGCGTGGTTGACGCCCTATGCCCCCCGAGGGCTTAAAGGATCTAAGTAAGTAAGTAAGTTAAGGGGCGCATCTCTCCGTTTTTGCAACTCCTTAGCTACTTCACAGCCTCTATAATTTGCCGGATGCTTTCCCTTACAATAAGCACATGTTGCAGAGGTTTGTTTGTTTACTCCGCAAACTTGGGAGAGGTGATTTCCGGCGCATTTCACACATCGCGGTTCTTTTCGGCAATACGTTTGCGTACGATTGAATCCTTGGCATCGTTTGCAATGAGGTATCAACCTTGTATTCTTGCGCATGGGTTCGATTTTGACTACGACATTCAGAATTGCTCTTTTTTCGTAAATCTTATCTAAACACTCAGCTTTATCAAAAGATAACATAAAAAGAGGAAGCCCGCGCTTTGCCGTCGTTTCCGCGCCTACCAATTTTTGTTTTTCCCGTTTAATTAAATTTACCACGTCGACGAATTTAAAGTTTTTCTTCTTCAAATCATGAACAACATCTGTCTTTAACCATGCGGCATGAAGTCCTCTAGCTACGACTCGTATCGGTCTTTCAGATTTATTTTCGTAAGTACCATATACCACTGAATTTTTTCAGTATTCAGTTTATTAGATACTAAGCGGTAACTGTCTGAGTCCTTTACGTTTACTTTCCATTTGTTATTGTTGGGCGATGTTACTTCAAAATCGGATAGCAACAGAGGTTTGAGAATAGAAGGCAGTTTATTATAGTCTGCAATTCCGATTACGATTATTGGTGGCGGTGGTCGTACCTTAGATCGTGGATTTTCTTCGGTACATGTATTTATTTTGTCACGCTGTTCGTTATCTTCTCGCTTATTTTGTGTGTTTTCTTGCCTCGTTACCATTTCGGGCGAAGAAGCAGCTTTTCGTTTCTTAACTGGTCGTTTTTTTTAGAATCCAGTTGGTTTCCTGACTTAGTTCTTCTTCATCCGTTTGATAATCAGGGTTATCGAGGACGTTTGAACTCGCAGCAGACTCATTCTGAGGTTTCGGTATATCTTTAAGGCTTTATTTTCTGCTTTAAGTACATCTAATTCTTTTCTTAGTTCTTCGCAGAAGAGACCGAATTGATCTTGTGGCAGGTGTTATGCTTAAGCAGCATACCTCCAATGACTAGAAGTCTACAAACCACTTACCGTTATCATTACGGTCTCCAACGCCGTGAACTCTCATCACGTGTTTAAGCATAGTGTTGTCGCTACCTACCTTGGCATTGAAATCCCCCATCACCATTACGATGTCGCAATTAGGCGTTTGGTTGTAGACGGCGCCTTACTATAAAAATTGTCTTTTTCGTCCTCAGTGGCGTCTTGAGTCGGAGCATAACACTGTATGATGGTAATTTTTCTTAGTCTACTGTGGAACCTAGCCGTCAATATCCGGTCACTGTGAGGTATGCAAAATATGAGGCTTTCTCGTGTTGCTGGAGTTAGCACCAGTCCTACTCCGGAGGCCGCGTCGGTGCACTTCCAGAGTAGAGCATGACAGTGCTTTTTGTTGGGCAGATCTATTCCCCAGCATCGAACCATCTTATCTCGCTCAGCCCTTTGATGTCTATTTTATACCGTGCGAATTCGCATCCCATCTGGAAGAATATGGTATGGCGTTATATGACCCTTCCTGAAGTGAGTCCAGGAGGGTCTTAGCGTTCCAGAAACCGATCGTTATCCATGTTCGATAACCAAAGGTCGTCATCAAATTATCCGTCCGTATCTGAGGCGTAGGGTTCCGCTTCGGAGCAACAGTTTTTTTTATGGTTGCGGCTCGCTGGGCCACAGACCAACCGACACTTATCCTGTTTTGTGGCGCAAGAGGCTCGCCATTCGCCCTCTTCTGTTCGCAGTTTAAAGAGAAATTTCCAGATGGTGCCACAAGGAGGTGGAAATAGGACTTACTAACAGAGCTGCAAGTTGTTCGGCTACAATGGCTCTTTCTCGTTATTTAGCGGACCAACACCTATCGGGAGATGATGCTCCTACGAGGCCTTTATTATTCGTTTACCATCCAAACGACTTCGAAAAGCTGCAATAGCGAGAGACTGCCACAACCTTTGCCCATCCTGCATCCCGTAATCTCTTAAAAATCCCAGTACCACGTGCTGAAAACCAACAAGCTACCAGAGAAAACGTAGCTGATGTGCTGGGTTTCAACAGACAACCACGGTTTGGTTTGACGCCAAACTCGTCCGTCTGTGCAGGATGACATGAAAAGGTATATACTCCCAACATGTACATATTGGTCATAACCTCACAGTAGACAGCTACAACTTCGTAAATAAGGGACTTTGCCTACCCCGTCTCCGATATTATGCCGACGGCAGATGAAGTTATCCTTGGTCGTTTCGAGTGAAAAGATTTTTCATGAGATGTTCAGTCTTATTTGCGTTGGCGGCATCTGGAAGAGAAGATTCAACGACGAATTATGCAGCGACTTCACCTTAATCAGTATTCACAATCATAGCCTTAGATGGCTAGTATATGTAGAACGAATAAACGTCGGAGGACAGTACGTTTGTACACGAGGCAATTTAGAACGACACAGTCATTGACCACACGTTACCTTTTGAGCGTCGCACTCGGTTTAGCATTAGATTATCAATACAAATCAATACTGATGTCAATCATTATCAGGTCTTGGCTTGCAATTACTTATCACTATTTCACAGAGCTGACAAATCGGTTTTCGGAGTTTCGCTTGAGGTAGATAGCTAGATCTATCAACTGGCTGCGCATATAAATTCGATCACTTGACTTGGGCTAATCAGTGTTCAATCAAAGTTGATCATTGCTGCATCTAGTCTCTAGCTCCATCATGAAAGTGATAATTATATTGAGTGTGATTCTTGTTAGCGTTCTCGGTGAAGAGGTATTTTTTTTTTTTTTTTAATTAAAACTTATTTTACTTTAAATATACTTACCAATGCTTTTAGCTAACTTTTGACAATAATTCAAATGAGAACCTACTACAGCGAGGTAGAATTTCTCAATTTCAGTTGCGAAACCAAAATCTAAACCAAAATCCAAGATATCACCATCGTTTATCGGTCGATCAAGATTACGAACAAGTATCTGAAGATTCAAATACGCTAACTCCAAGCGTTCTGGAATCTCTTTGGCGTGCTAGACAGAATACTAACACACCAAACAGCAATACTGCCACGGATTCATCATTGGGTTATTGGGCTAACTATCCTGATGCAGCTGCTTTTGATGCTAAAATTAAAGCACGCCTCGACTCGTCAAGAGTTCTGGTCAATAAGCCAGAAATTCGTAACAAACTCACTCAGTTAGCTGAGGAGAAATTCAATACGTGCAAAGGTTTGGTTGAGGACAGAGAAAGAGCTTGTCTTGGGCGCGTTACCGGACAAGTAATGCAGTTGGTAGCAGCTGTGGAGAATATGAATCGTAACTCCCATGTCTAACATTTGAAAAATGTTTGTATTATTGTTCAAAATATAATACTATAAATAAAAGCATTTGAGAAAGAGAAATTAGTTCTATTTTTGAAGTGTTTGCGATACCTATAGCCAATGTCTCCTATTGTAGAGAGCTTCGAACAGGAAAGGGGAGCGTCCAAAATGCACCCAACTTCGAAACCGACCATTAAATGAAACTGAGTTGATTTCAATAGGAAGGAACTCTTAATCACCTCTTGTTCAGAAAGTTGAGAGCAAAGAGGTAAGTACTTCCTGTCGGTACAGCTTTGCTTGAGTATTGTTTTCAAAGCGTCGCATAGGTTAGGTTGGGTTAAAAGGGCCACCGACAGATTTACTAACTCCACCCGATTGTACCTGTAGTCATTCGTATTTTCTACAGGAACTCAAGATCGACAAAATTTGTACATCGACCAGCTCGTTCAGGTTTTCGAAAAAGTGGTTATCTAGAATATTCCGTCGGAGTCTGGTGATATTTGGACAGAAACACAAGACATTCTCGAATCGTCATTACCAAGTACGACAAAATCGTGGGTAGCTAGCTACTTAAGTGGGCGTTAAACATGTGCTGAGTTCAGAAATGCGAAAACACGGCACAGGAAAGTGAAACAAGGAGTCCCACAAGGAGGTGTTTTCTCACCCACTCTCCTTAATTTCAAAGTTTCTAAACTCCCAACACCACCGAACAATCTTAGCTTGGCTGTACCGTCCTCACCACCGGACCAAATGTGCAAGTTGTGCTCAACGATCAGCGAATGCTTAAATAATCTCTATCGATTCTTCAAAGACCGAAACTTTCGACTCTCAGCCGCCACTTTGTTTACTTCATGGACGAAGGAAGTAAAGCAGATATTCCACATTAGCATAGCAAACCAACAGATATCAACTGTAATGCACCCAAAGCTCCTTGGAGTTACCTTCTGCAACATGCTGACTTTTGCACTCACGCCGCAAAAAGTAGCCGACTGAGCACACGAAACAATGTGCTAAAATATCTCGCTGACAGTCCCTGAATAAGTAAATTTCCATCACCACCAATAAGGCAAGAAGTCACTCAGTCCATAATTATGCTGCCCCAATTGGAAGCTCCCAACTAAGCTATACGCACTGGATGAATCTCCAATTATACCAAACCTCGGTCATGCCCGTGATAACAAGTTGTCATCTTAGGTTCAGGGAATATGATTTGCACGCAGAAACGAAGATGCTTCCAGTCAAAGCGCACATTGCATCTGCATTGCGATTGATCGGGAAACTACTGACTGCTCAAAACTTGGCTTGGGCCAGTAGCGCAGCCATCAAGATCGTGTTGAAGTGCTTGCTTTACCTCCTAGTGGTGGTCCCCGGGCAACTATATGTATAAACCCTTAAACGTGTTGGCCAAAATTGCAAGTGCGAGTTTTCTAGAGCCTTGATTCTAGACTGCGTAACGTGGGCCAGCAACCTGCGTTGCCGAACTCTACGACTCGAACGACTTTTGGCTATGTACCCGACAAAGATAGCTTTCTGGAACATAAAGACGCTCCTCGACTCGGGAAGCGAAGGCCCTTACAATGCCAGATTCCTTCAATTGGATAAATAATTCATGCAATACAAACTGGACATTTTGGGGGTTAGTGAAATAAGATGGTTAGAAGCGGGCGAGTACCAGTCCAAGGGCTGAAGAAGCAGCGAGTAGGTGCGACAGTAGGACTGTTTACAACATCACTAAGGAGCTCATTGGTGGTCGAAACTCCAAACAACATCCAATGAAGAGTCTAGACGGTAACCTTCTGATTTCGGATGAGGATCAGCTCACTAGATAGAGAGAACATTTTGCTACAGTGCTAAATCACTTAGACGATGGCGGTATGATCTCGAATTCGAATGAGCAGTTCGAAGCAACAAATTCCCGAATTCGCACCATACCCCCCAGTAAAACTGAAATAATAACAGCAATCAAGTCCCTCAAGGAGAACAAAGCGGTGGGTATTGATGGCATCCCTGCTGAGCTATTTCAAGCGGCGGCAAATACATCGGCACATTTGCTGCATCCGCTAATACGGAGAGCTTGGGATAGTGAACAATTTCCACAGGAGTGGAAAAGCGGGATGATCATTAAGCTTCCAAACAAGGGTCACTTGATGGAGTGCGGTAACTGGAGAGGTATATGTGTTCTTCCAGCTGTAGCCAAAATAATAGCTAGAATAATTCTAGAACGAATTAAAGAACATTTAGATTCAACTCTCGATGTCGAACAGGCAGGCTTTCGCGCTGGATCCTTCTGCATCGACCACCACCTTACGGATCATAATCAAACAATGCGTTGAGTATAGGTCTCCGCTACATTTACTGTTTATCGACTTCGAGAAGGCTTTCGACAGCTTGAATCGAGATGCTATCTGGTTGGCCTTGCGCAGGAGAGACATTCCAGAAAAGCTTATAGCTATTATCAAGGCTATATATGAGGGCGGCAAGTGTCACGTCGTGCACAATGGTAAGGTGTCGGAGGACTTTGAAGTCCAAAGTGGAGTACGTCAAGGGTGCATACTGTCCCCACTATTGTTCTTGGTGGTTATCAGCGATGTACTCCGTGCAGCATTGGACTATGACATCTTACCTTACATACCTAGATTACGTTGACGATGTTTGTCTACTTTCACATCGGATAATGGATCTTCATTTGATGGCCCAAAATCTAGAAGCTGAGGCAAACAAAGTGGGGCTAAAAAGAAACACAGCCAAAGCAAAAGCCCTGAGTACTTCCAATACCCGCGCTCAACTTAACATTGCCGGAAAGCAAGTCGAGAAAGTTGATAACTTTCTATATTTAGGAAGTGTCGTCTCGGCTAATCGCGGTGGCACCGAACTTGATGTGTGCAGCAGAATCGGGAAGGCTAAAGCTGCGTTCGGAATGCTGTCCAAAATCTGGAGAAGCAATGTTATTAGCTTAAGAACCAAGCTACGACTGTTCCGCTCCAACGTAGAATCAGTGCTGCTTTATGGGTGCAGTACCTGGAAGGTGGACACCATTAACACACGGAAGCTGCAAGTCTTCGTAAACAAATGCTTAAGAATCATATTAAGGATTTTTTGGCCGAACCGCATCTCCAACGAACAACTTTATCTGAGAACGGGCCAAGAACCTATAAGCATTACTATACGAAGAAGAAAGTCTGCACACCCTACGGCGCGAAGACAACTCCATTGCGAAATACGCCATGCAGTGGAATCCGCTCACCCAGGCAGGCAGAATAGCGGGACGCCCTAGGCAAACGTGGCGCAGAACAGTTAAGGAGGAATCGAGCTCTTTAGGAATGAGTTGGAGACAGCTCAAACGCGTTGCAGAACTCGGAACACGATGGCGCGCAGGCGTGGTTGACGCCCTATGCCCCCCGAGGGGTTAAAGGATATAAGTAAGTAAGTAAGAGTGCCAGTCCCCAACGAGTCACACTGTCCTACTCTATCCCGGAAGTCCGCGGGAATATGTAGTCGGACAACTGTTTACAACAACACCACGCAAGGGCCTAATATCCTGGCAGCTTCATGGTGATTATGACGGCCAGATTCCCGACTAGAGTACGACGCGTCACAATCATACAGAGACAACACAACAATGCCCAGGTTCAACATCGAAAGACTATGTGATCCCTCAGTGCGCCAACAACTAAGGGAGCACTTTTCGCAAGGTGTGGAAGCAATCAGCAGCTCACGGCCCGCAACCATCCAAGATCATTGGTGTGCTGTGAAAAATGTTTTTACATCTGGTGCTGAAAGAATTGTCGGTCGATTGCGGGGAAGACATAGGGCGTGGCTTTCCGAGGATACCTGGAGACGGATTGACGAACGAAAACAACTGAAAGGTCGAGTTACAGCTACTCCAGCAGCAGGGAGAAGCGAGCTAGAGTCTCTATATCGCATGAAGATGAGAGAGGTTCAGCGTAGAGTGCGACGTGACAGGCGCAACGACGTGAACGCGCTGGGCATAGAAGCAGAAGAAGCTGCACGGAGGTGCGACAGTAGTACGTCTACAAAATCACCAAAGAGCTGACAGGTGGTTGCAACTCCAGCCAACACCCAGTAAAAAGCTTAGACGGCTCCTTGCTCATTTCAGATGAGGAATAGCTCATGAGATTGAACAAGCATTTTGCTATGGGTTTGAACCGCGTATTCGCTAACGATATTCTCCCAAATCAGACTGGGATGCCCGAGGTGAGAAGTTCCCGAATACGCCTCACGAATCCCAGTAATGATGAGATCACTACTGCGATCAAGGCACTGAAAACCAACAAGGCGGTAGGACTTGACGGTATTCCAGTAGAGCTCTTACGAGCAGCGCCAGAAAGATCGGCTGAGCTTCTGCTTCCACTTATAGAGAGAGCTTGGGAAGCTGAGAGCTTTGGAACAAGGGAATGTTCGTCAAACTTCCTAAAGCTAGTTACACACGAAGCAGCCGTCGAAGCAACGTGTTTTGTTTGTTGACTACACACGTGGCGACTGTCGCCGCAAGCTCAGTACTTCATTATTTGCAACAGCCATTTTCTTTTTTTTTTCCACTTAATTTTACTCCGCACGAACCTTCTTACTCGCTTGTTTCCGACGGACTGAACGAGTAAATGCAGTAAACAATGATACACACGAAGCAAGGGTTGTGGCAACCGACCAAAAATATCAAAATTTTTTCATATTTCTGGCAACGGTTGCGGCAACACGAAAATCAATGGGCAACACAACTACACACGAAGCAGCGGTTGCTTCAACATGGCTGTGTTGCTGCAACGGTTACCTCGTGTGTATCTAGCATAAGAAAGGAAATTTAATGAAGTGCGGAAACTAGAGGGGTATCTGCGTGCTGCCAGCTGTAGCTAAGATGATAGCTTAAATCATCCTTGAGCGAATCAAACAACATCTCGAAGACACACTCGATGCCGAACAAGCAGCTTTCCGCTCTGAATCCTCCTGCGTCGACCACATCAACACCCTGCGGATTATCATCGAACAGTGCGTTGAATATCGATCGCCACTCCACCTGCTGTTCATCGATTTTGAGAAGGTGTTCGATGGTGTCAACAGGGAGTTTATTTGGCGTGCCTTACGCAGGAGAAGTATCCCCGATAAACTAATTGCTATTATCAAAGCTACATATGAAGGCTCTAAGTGTCACGTTCTGCACAGAGGAACGTTGTCCGTGGAATTTGAGATCCAAAGTGGGGTAAGACAAGGCTGTATCCTTCCACCAATACTATTCCTATTGGTGATTAGCGGTGTGCTTCGTGCAGCTTTGTCGACGGGAAACGAAGGAATTCGATGGACTCTTACATTCCAACTGTAACATCTTGACTACGCTGACGATGCGTGCTTACTCTCTCACAGAATTATGGACCTCCATCAAATGACAGCCGATGTGAAGAGAGAGACAGGTATCGTCGGGCTGAAAATGAATACGGCAAAAACTAAAATTATCAGCCTTGGAACAAACTCATCGGCTCAAATGTGCATTGCTGCACAACCGGTAGAGAGAGTAGAGGATTTCCAGTATCTTGGGAGTATTGTCTCGACCGATGGTGGAACCGAACTGGATATAGCCAACAGGATCGCCAAAGCAAAGTCCGCGTTCGGTATGTTGTCCAAAATATGGCGAAGCAATGCAATCAGTTTGAACACCAAGATAAGACTGTTCCGCTCCAATATTGAATCCGTGCTCTTATATGGCTGTAGCACGTGAAGGGTGACCATTGCTATCACCAGAAAGCTGCAAACGTTTGTTAATAGGTGCCTGCGCAATATCTAAAGGATTTTCTGGCCCAATCGTATCTCTAACGAACACCTTTACGAGAGAACGGGTCAGGAACCAATAAGCACAACCATCCAACGACGGAAGTGGCAGTGAATTACACGTTCCGAAATAGTAACAGTTCCATAGCGAACCATGCTATGCAATGGAACCCTTTAACTCAGGATGGCAGAAGACCTGGCGGTCCGAGGAGAACATGGCGTAGAACAGTCGAGAAGGAGGCACGCCAATTGGGGAAAGGTTGGGGAGAACTCAGACACATTGGCAGAAACCATACACGATAGAGCGTAGGCGTAGGAGAGGCCCTAGGACCCACAAGAGAATATAAGCATACCGACTGCCATACCGAAAACGTCCTCCTTCCCTATTTTGGCGTTAAAATCGTATTGGACGATTTCGTACATATATATAGGACATTGCTCGTATGTTTCGTTGAGGAGCTCGTGGAAACAATCTTTGGTGCCAGAATGCTCGGACATTTGCTCTTTAATAGAAGATGAAATTATCAGTAATCCCCTTGAACCTGAGAATGGGACTGCAGCTCTATCTTATGAGTCGGAAGGTGTGGAAATTACCTAAATCCCAATTAAATCGAGTGTAACACTTTTGAGTTTTTTAAAAGACTCCAGGTGCTCCAACTACATAGAAATATCTATTAACTAAGTTTCGATTATCCGTGAAGAGCTCTATTCCAAGTATTTCGGTTAATTGAGTTTCTACTGTATATATATTAATGTCGGCTATCTATAATCTGATTTTGCTCAACATCATCATTTCAACAATATTTGTCATATGGCATAAGTACGCATACCAAGTTTTATAAACTTCTAAAATTTTATTTTTTTTTTTTTTTTAATTTTATTATGATATGACCCAACCATGCCCTTTTTTCTATCTGCCACTTCGTAGTAAGTGAGCACAATTTGTACATATATGTATGTATATGGTATAGTATAGTGTTTGTAAATAAACCACCGACGCATTCTAAGCAATTGTTTATTTATTCATCACACGAAGAACTGATATGATGTGGATACGATCGGATTCGATGAAATGCTGAGAAGTCTATTGAGGGACTCCATTACGTAAGATAATCTTTGAGAAATTTAGTCTTAAATTAAGTTCGACACAACAAGGAACATTAAGCTTTAGGTGAACTTGAGTTTTGTTCTATTTTAGTTCGGGCGATTGAAATTCAATCAATTATTGTGGATGTAGTCTGTCGACGCACTCCCACACTTCACGATAGATTGACATTTACTCGTGTAACTGGCTAGATACCCAGACTAAGCCAGTCTTAAGAAACCGAACGAATATAATGCTGAAAAAGTGTCGAATCCACTGTTACCCCGAACGGACGACATCGGCAATAAGGGTGATTATTTACTTTCAAAACATTGTGACTAACACAGGTATGTGCTGTCTTTATTTATTTATAGTTTCTAACTTTAGACTCCAACTAATTCTCAATTTTCTCTATTCCACTTGAATTAGTTTGCACTATGATTGGCTAGAGCCACTTCTCTAGCAAACTAATAAATTAGACTCTAGTGCACGGTATATTTAGCAAAACAACTCATCTGGGGCCATAATGATAAATTGTCATTTCTTGCGTCAAATTCTGGCGTTTACTGATTCGAAACTGATTCTAGTTCAGACTACCATGAGTGGGTCAGAGAATCAGTAAAATGATATAAAGATGTTTTCTTATGAAGAACTGAAGCTTACGAGTGTGTTCACCGTCACCTAGAATGTACCTAGACACTTGTTCGCCAAAAGATGCTGTGAAGGTTTTTTCAAAGGCTGAGGTGGGTTCGCCGGCCCCAGGGTTAACCCAAAGGAATACCCTAGACTTTGGGAAAGAGGTACTTTATTTGTGGGCGGTTCGATGCCTCACAGTGTGTTTGCGGTTGGCTACATTCCGTTCCCCCAATTGTAGCATCTAAATCGTATGCTTTGCTTTGACATCCATACTTTATTTCTTATCTTGGTTGTTACAATAGTTGCCTTGGAACAATACAAGTAGGTTTTCGTTTATTTCCTTAAGAATTCTTATACTTAACAATAAATTATAAGCTCAACGCTATTGTCGTCGTCCTGCGGGTGCTGGTATGGGTCGGGGCGAGTTGTCGTCCGGTTCGGTTCGGTGCGTTGCCTCGAAGGGGTTCCAGTCCGCACTTAGGGCAGACTTGGAAGGGAGCAGTCCGCACTTAGGGCTGGCTTGCTTGGACCCAGTCCGCACTGAGGGCAGGCTTATGAGGTGATCCAGTCCGCACTTAGGGCAGGCTTAGAAGGAGCAGTCCGCACTTAGGGTAGGCTTGCTTGGACCCAGTCCGCACTTAGGGCAGGCTTAGGAGGTGATCCAGTCCGCACTTAGGGCAGGTTTTGACATCTTACTGGATATTCACTTCCCTGGTAGCTTCCCTGTTGCTGTTTCGTTATCGGGTATTACCCGTACTTGCTCTCTACCGTGCAGCAACTCCCTGGTTATAGTAACTACAGAAAAGATCCGCTGGGCCATGCGCAGCTTCAAGCCCTTCAAGTCCCCAGGACCTGACGGCATTATTCCTGCTGAATTTCAAAAATGTGAGACATTGTGCTTCTATAGCTCAAGGTCATCTCATCGAGATGTCTTAATCTGGTCTACATCCCCAAGACGTGGACCAAAGTTGAAGTTGTCTTCATTCCTAAGGCAGGTAAGAGCTCGCATGTGGAACCTAAGGATCTCCGACCTATCAGTCTATCGTCCTTTCTACTGAAAACGCTGGAAAGGCTGATTGATATTCACCTCCGTCAGAGCATTAGACCGCTCTCGCCGTTCCAACATGCGTACTGCAAAGGCAAATCCGTTGAGACAGCCTTACACTCGCTTGTGCGCATCATTGAAAAATCTCTGAGCATTAAAGAATATACCATGGTGGCTTTCCTTGACATTGAGGGAGCTTTTAACAATGTCAAACCAAAGGCAATCACAAACTCACTTGCAAATCTGAAAGCTCGGAGTGTTGATTGCTAACACGCAGGATTATCAATACACAGCTGGGTGGAGCATCGGCCAGAAGACTTGCCTGTTGCGGAACACCCCAAGGTGGAGTTTTGTCACCCCTCCTGTGGAATCTTGTAGTGAATGAGCTACTAGTGGACCTAGACAGGTCAGGCTGTAGATTGATTGCCGACGCTGATGACATTGCGATTGCTGCGTCTGGCAAGCACCCAGACACTCTCAAGGAAATCCTCCAATATGCTCTCTTTCGGCTCACTAGGTGGGCCTCGGGCCTCCAAATGTGGATTGGGGGTTAACCCTCATAAAACAGAACTTGTTCTCTTCACAAGGAAATATAAAGTTCCCCTCGTAGACCCTCCTATGATTAATGGCACCAGTCTAACCTTCACTGTTAATGCAATATACCTGGGTCTTATTCTGGACAGAAAACTGATCTGGAAAGCCAATCTACTAGAATGCGTAAGGAAAGCCAATGTAGCTTTCTATTCCTGTAAAAAAAGCTCTAGGTAGGAGCTAGGGTATTAAAACTGAAATCAGTCGCTGGCTTTACGTGTCTGTTGTCAGCCCTATACTACTCTATGGCGTGATCGTTTGGTGGCCTGCTCTTGACAGGGCTGTTCACCTCTCTCAGAAAGCTAAAGTGCAAAGATCCGCTTGCATGTGCGTCAGTGGTGCACTAAGAACTACCCCCTCTGCGACATTGAACATTATGTTCAACCTGTTACCCCTGGATATCCTTGGCAGACAGACTGCTTCCAGTGCGGCTATTCGTCTTAAAGCCTCCTCTCAGTGGTCAAGTTATCACATTGGCCACTCCCCGATCCTTGATCTTCTCAACTTTACACATGAAAACACGGACTACACCCCACCGAAATTGAGATTTGACCGACACTTCCGTACGAGTATCCCTGAACGGGATGAGTGGGGTGGCTCTCCCCCTGATGATGGAAATTCGGTGCACTTCTACACAGATGGCTCTAAGACCGAAGGTGGGGTGGGCTGTGATGTTTTCTCCGATAAGCTCAACCTGAGCATCTCTTCCGCCTCCCTGATCATTGTAGCGTTTTTCAGGCGAAAATCATGGCGTCTTGTCTTGGATGAAATGTAATGTATTATCTGTCAGCGATATAAGCATTTTCACTGACAGTCAAGCGGCTATCAAGTCCCTAGAATCGTGCTCTTTTACTTCAAAGACCGCCTTAGACTGCCGTTTGTCTCTTACAGATATGACAGAGCAGTTCAACATTCACCTATGCTGGGTGACAGGTCACAGAGACATTCCAGAAAACTGTAAGGCAGATAGGCAAGCCATTGGTATGCCCCTCGCTACATGTAAGCATTTACTGAAGCTGAACGCTATGAACGCTGGACCAGAAACGTAGTGCCGAGTTGGTTAAACTAAAGCGATTACAGATCAGCTGCGTTATCGGTGTCATCACTGGACACTGTCTAATCGGCCAACATGCGAAAAGACTTGGCCTCTTTTCCAATGCCTTCTGCAGGAGCTGTAGGGACGAGGAGGAGGAGGAAACCATTCTTCACTTCCTATGCACATTTCCTGCTCTATCAGGCAAAAGAATGCTCCATCTAGGAACTCCCTTCCTTAACGACCTCAGCGATTTGGCGTCCTTAGACGGCATGGACATCCATCGCTTCATCAAAAGCTCCGGTTGGTTTTATTAGTCCCTGAGTGGTCTAATGGTAGATCCTTGGCATCACAATGGACCTTTACTGGTCTAAGGGTGTCTGCATCATGGTGCAGACAGCCAATCTAACCTAACCTAACCTAACCTAGGGCAGGCTTGGAAGGAGCATTCCGCACTTAGGGCAGGCTTGCTTGGACCCAGTCCGCACTTAGGTCAGGCTTGGGAGGTGATCCAGTCCGCACTTAGGGCAGGCTTGGAAGGAGCAGTCCACACTTTGGGCAGGCTTGCTTGGATCCCGTCCGCACTTAGGGCAGGCTTGCTTGGACCCAGTCCGCACTTAGGACAGGCTTAGGAGGTCACTTTTTACAAAAGATGGGCAAATCCGCTATACTTTAATTAGCCCGTTTCTCTCAGACGGGGAGAAACCTATCGGACGAGCCGGCTATGGCTAGTAGCAGACCCGTAAATTATTGCCCAGTCACCGGAGTGCAGGCAGAAAAAAATCGGTAGAAAAGTCCGAAAACTCTTTTCTGGAGAGGCTGTCAAGAGTACACTTGCTTTGGTACTACCAGTTACCACGCTTGAGCAGACTCTCCCGAATGCATTTCATGCACTCTCCTTTATGGAAAGATGCTGCAAGACGAGAATGTGAATCAGGAGCCAATGCAAAATTCCCTTCACATTCTTGTGTGCGACCTTTGTATTTTTTTGACATTGCTCCCTTTCCTCCGTTTTCTCTTGTTCGACTGAGGATTCGGAGAGTATTCGCGCTCTCGCTACCCGCCAACAGATGGCGGCCTCCGCATTAGGTGTTTAGCGAAGTGTGCGCCGTGTGTGGATGGTCGCTGGTTTCTACTTGGAATATGTCACTTCGTTATAATGCTAACTACAGGAAACGTAGCTTTTCCAGATTTTTGACAGAGTTACAAGAGCAGTTACTCCTATCTGGATCCAGTTTGGTACTACAACTCACCGAGGTAAAAATTCTTACTTGAGCGGTGAAATATGACAAGCTGAGAGGTTATGTCTATGAGTACTTACACGACGCAGCAGTCGGGGTTGGATGGGTGCCAGCCAGAAGTTATTAGCCAGCTGCCTCCAGTTACTACACCCAGTTGGTTGTAGTCCTTCCCCACTTGTGCTTGCCTGAGGCCTTACTCTACAAACTATCCTTCCGTGACAGAGTCAAAGGTTCTCCAACCGAATCGTTATCGTCAATCCGCTCTACGTGTTACAGCCATCTTAGTCGCTGTGTCCAAAATCTTGTAGTTAGGTTGATGTAGCTGTACAACCCATAGGGTTCCTCATTACATGTACCTTCTCCTACGCTCGCCGTCTATGAAGACGAGACCAAAGATTACTGGAAGAATTTTTGTCTCCAAATAAACAAAAAAGATCATCAGCCGCCTTTGATAACATTCGTTTTGCGTGCTGGCGTGCACTCAAGGTGCTATGAATACCCTTTAAATGTTTTTACATAGTGTGGGCGTTGAAAAGGTTAGATAAAGAGAAAGAAAAATATAGTGTAGTGATTTGAATCTCAGTTGTTTATGCTTCAGAGAAACTCCGGGGGTGGCGTCCAGATAACTGCGGCGATTTTCGTTATTTTTTGCCTTTGCTTCTGATTCACAGTGTTTTTTTCGCGATTACCGACGGCAAAGCCAAATCAATCATCCAACAGAATGAACAATTTTTCCAGCCATATGACCAAGTTCGTAGTAGTAGTAGTAGTAGTAGAAGTAGTAGTATTAGCTAATTTAAGGTAAGCGAATTAAGTGGATACAAAGTTTAAAAATAGGACGTATTTTTACGAAACTCTTTTAAAATTGGACATTCCCCTAGGGAGTACAATACGTCCTCTCTCATGTGTGCTTAAAGAAATAAGTCTTATCCTGTAGGTTGTAATTTAATTACCTGTAGCACAAACGATATTGTAGAGTCCGAGATTCAGAGGCATATTTTTCGTACATGACCAAACTAATTTTTTTTATTAAAGCTCAAATTGTCTACTTAGGGCAGTGGGCTCCTCAGAGGGGGTAAATTAAAGACTAAGTCCACAGTTCGACGCGAGGCATCTCCAATCTTTGACAAGGCTTTATCTAGTCATAATGATATGCGTATGTACTATCCTAAATAACCTTACTTCTTCCATCTCCATCACCTTAACCACATTTTTATTTCTTATTTTTTATAATTTGCCTACACTCAAGGGATTACGAGTATGAATAGTGAATACACTTAATGTGTTTGCACACAGTGCAGGCATTGGAAATGGTAGAGAGAGAGAAAGAAAGATTTTGTGTAGTGGTTTGAAGCTCAGTTGTTTATGCTTCAGAGAAATTCCAAAGGTTATGTCCAGATAACTGGGGAGATTTTTGCTTACTTTTTGTCTTTGCTTCCGATTCACATTATTTTTTTCACGATTACCGACGTCAAAGAAAAATCAATGATCCAACAGAGCGAACAATTTTTCCGGCCAAGCTACTGCCAGTCATATGCCTTCGCAGTAGTGTTCGCAAAAGCTTTCACTATTGATCAGGTTTCTTCTTCTTTTTCGTATTTTGGCGAGGCTATTTGACCTCAGAAATATCGGCGGGCCTTCCGATTTTGAATCACTCGGGTCACTGAGGCCAATGAAATGCCGATGTCGTCGCATTTGTCTGAACCTGCCTCGTGGTGTCTTTGGAATATTCATTGATATTGCCTTTTTAACTGGGTTCAAATAGGGGATCAAAGAACGGGCAGCACAAATTTTCTGTCTTCTGATGGCTCCATCGAAGAATAATTGATGTACCTTGGGGTCCGTCACTTTACCTTCAAGCAAATAGTCAAGGACTGCAATGAAGAGCAAATTACCTAAAACGTTTCCCTGGTGCACCCCGACTTTGATATGTACTTTGGGGTCCGTCAGTTTACCTTCAAGCAGATTGTCAAGAACTGAAGTAAAGAGCAAACGACTTAAGACGCTTGATGTACCCAGACTTTGATTGGGAACTCTTCAGTTACTCCAGCGAGGCATCTTACTCTTGTCTTTGCTCTCTCGTACATGTCCATGACCATCTGAACATACGTTTCTGGAACCCCTCAATATCTTATGAGAGCAGCATTTTCCACTGTTTAAATAGCATTATAGCTTGAGGCATGCCCTAAAGCCAGGGGGTGCTATCTGGTGGTTAAATTCAGGAACCATTCCCACGATAACAGCCATTGAAACAAATAAGGCGGCATTGCTTGACGATATTTCTTTTATTTATAAAACGTTAGCACCAACGCTGGTATATGTGCTGTTCTGATTATTGGTCACGGTCGCAAGTCGTTCAAACGTTCTCTAAAGAATAAAGCAAGGATGTGCTTGTCAAGTTCCTTTAAGAAAGTAACCTAACTGGGGGAATTATTCGCATCTGTAAGACCCAAGTCATGGAATAAAATCCATTCAATTATTCAGAAAATTAAAAATACAACTTTATTCATCTAAATCTATATTGTTCCCTTCAAAGTAATCCCCATCAACTGCAACACACTTGCCATCGGGAATTTTTTGATCAAGGTGGTATATCCTAACTAGTCCAAATTTAAAATTTAAGGAAAATCATTACAGCAGTTTTCGAGAAAATAATATTTTCTCAAAAGTGGGAAATTCCGTTTTCGCCTCTAAAGTGCCGCTTAAATTTAAATGCGTATATCATGGCAACCCTGATCATAGTATCTTTTAGCTTGTAGCCAGATTCAAAACCATAAAACATAGCCTCCAAAACTGGGAGAGTGCTGAAGCTTTCGTAAACGTAATACAACAACCACAAGGAAAGTACTCGATTAGTAGCAGCAGAAAGCCTAGCATATACACACACCGGAGAAAACTCATTCACAATGGAATTCGAAATAGTCATCATCTGCTCACATCAGAGTTTCTCAAAGTGTTTAATTAACCGATGGTTTCAATTTAAATTATCAAATTCAGCAAATCTCAAACTAACATGATTTTTAGTTTTTTCCCGCCCGCTTTACTCCAAATTGTAATACACAATATTAATGTCTTTGTATAAACAGTTTTGCTGAATATCGAAATATGAGAGGCACAACAAAAAATGGTAAACTTGAAGTGCAAAGTATAAGTTTTGTAGCCGGGAGTATGCACAAGGTGCTTTTCTATGTTTCAGGCCGAGGGGTGTCGACTGTAAGAAGACAATCGCGCCCAAATGGGTCTCAGTTTCTGTCGAAGTAATTTCAAACTTCAAGAACTCCGCTGAAAATAGGCATAACCCTGCTTGAGCTTGGACTCATTTTAAAAAGAAGGGATGAATGTTTGTGCTAGCCGGATATCACAAACTGCGTATGCTAAGTGAGCCCACGATATTTGACTTCCAGATTCAGCACATAAATGGGATCATATCTCAGAAATTAATTATTCGACCCAAGTGAACTCAGTGCTGTTTTAGAGGTTTTAAAGAGGAGTATATGTGTACCAATTCTTGCTGGTCACCAAGTCTGGATTTTAAAAACTCAAAAAGATACGATGCTGTGAAATTCCGATAATCTTTGAATGTCATGATATATGAGGGCAAAGTAAAATCTGAATTACAAAAGATGGGTAGGACTACATAGAGCGTAAAATTTCGAAGAGAATGGTACCAAAAACGTAGTTCCCGAACCCAATAACAATGTGCAGTACCGCTGCGAATATTGGCGAGGTAAGCGCGCTCGAATAGCTCAGGCTGCGTCTGACGAGCCTGGGTTGAGTATAAATGCGGATTTCGTTGATGATGAGATGGACAGAGCAATTGAAATCGACCCAGACCCACCGAATCTACTTAGCATATCCAATATGACGACGGGGGCAAAACTTGCACTAGGGCCGACAACAACATAAAAAACAAAAAGATTTTCATATCATTATAATATACACGATAGACGTCTAACCTTCTTCCTGTATACAAAGGGAAGGCTTATACGCAAAACTGTGATAACTACCGTTCGATCAAGCTGATGTCACACACCATGAAGATCGTCGAGCGGGTATTAGGTGGCCGACTGTGAAAAATAATACGGCTATCTGATGATCAGTGCGGGCTTGTCTCGGGTAAATCAACCACAGATGCAATCCAAAGTATAAGGATCATAATGGAAAAACATCGTGATTCCTTAAGGGATTTGCATATTGTATTGGTTGACTTTGAAAAGGCATTCGACAGACAACCACGAGATCTGATATGGGTGGCGGTAAGACATCGAGGGGTTCCAGAAACCTATGTACAGATGATTATGGACATGTACGAAGGAGCAAAGACAAGAGTAAGATGCCCCGCTGGAGTAACCGAAGAGTTCCCAATCAAAGTCGGGGTGCACCAGGGAAGCGTCTTAAGTCCTTTGCTCTTTATTACAGACCTTGGTTATCTGCTTGAAGGTAAAGTGATGGACTCCAAGGTACATCAGTTATTCTTTGCTGACGATGGAGCCATCATAAGTGAGGACCCTACATCCCTGCAACGAGCACTTGATGTGTGGGTGGACGCTCTGGGGTGAGCTCTGTGCTGCTCGTTCTCTGATCCACTCAGGCTTATTTCACATATTTATTTGAATGGAAAAGTGCTTCCCAAGTGCGAAAAGTTCAAATATCTGGGATCTATGATCAATAGCAAAGCAACTTGTGATGGCGACATCAATCATCGCGTAAGGGTAGGATGGATGAAGTGACGAGAAAATTCCGATATCTTCTGTGACAGAAAAATGCAACCTAAGTTTAAGGGAAGGCTCTACACCGCAGTTGTGCGTCCAGCGCTCACATACGGTTCACAATGTTGGACGATGTACAAAACGTATGAGAGTAAATTAACGGCAGCTGAGATGAAGATGCTTCGCATGACAGCAGGAGTGACCAAGCTTGATCGAATAAGAAGTTCGAAGATCCGTGGAAGCTTTCACATCAAGGAAACCATCGTACAAAAAATAGAGCGCGACCGGCTCAGCTGGTATTGCCACGTTCAAGGAAGAGCTCATTTGAATGCCGTTAAAAAGCAATATCAATGCACGTTCCAAAAACATCGCGATGTAGGAAAGGCAGGCCTATAAACGCCTGGATCAGACAAATGTGACGATATCGGCATTTCATTAGCCTGATCCCTTATTTTCGGATCATAACCTCGCTGATAAAAGGCAGAAGAAGAAGATACACGATAGACATCTTCACGAAAAAAAACTACGTTCGATGTTGCCTATTATTATTATCTTATTTTTTGGATTACCTACAACAATTTTCTTTTTTCCTTTTTAATTGGCCGATTATTCGGTTTATAACAGTTATGTATGGAATATTATGGCGGCTAAATGGCCAGCCCTGGCTACGATGCAGATGGGTTACTCTTTCAACCAGAGTTAAGAAACAGTGTGGAAAACATCTGATGGAGATTAGCACTTCTCACATCCGATTTAAAAGTTGCACACAATGGCCATGAAATATTGGATCGGGTGCATCAGAGATAGCTTTTTTTTCCTTTCTTGTTAAGTCTGACAGGATAACCAATAAATTTGGTGAAGTCACCTACCCCTTCGGGTAGGGGTTAGAATATACCCGAGGTAGGCATGCCTGTCGTAAGAGGCGACTAAAATCCACCCTCCGTATACCGAGTATGGCGTATACAAAAAACATGCAATGAACAAAACAAAAGATTTAAATACCCCAGGTGGCAGTCCAGGTAAACTGGAAAATCCACCCTCTTCGGAGGTCGGCTCTACGGATTCTGGGGAGAGCCATTTATTGCACCTTATAAATCCCTTCTCAAAAAGTACAAGGGTATCTCGATCTCCACCAACAAGATCGAACGTCTCCGGAAAAAGAAGTTCGCCGGAAGCGCAAACGCGTGAAAAACGGGACTCAGCGAAATCTAAAAGCATTGAGGAGGAAAACGACATACTCCGTACCAAGCTTAGCGAAATGGAGCTACTCTATCGTGAGCTCAAGAAAGAGGTAGATTTACTCAGGCAAGAAAATAATGCCCTAAAAAACACGTACCTACAAAAAGAAAATACAGTTAGGTCACATCGCTCACCTAGTCGCGAATACCAGACGGATGAAGAAAAGCTAACACGCGAAACGCATTGGGTCGAAAAGAAACGACCAAGCAAAAAACGAAAAGCTGGTTCCTCACCGGAAGTCGAGCCACAAAAAGATGAAAAGCGCAAGGAGATGCAAGAAAAGCAACAAAAACCAAAATTACGTCCTCCGCCACCGATAAACGTCGTTGGAATTACGGACTATAATAAGTTGCATTGCCTCCTTAAAGGAACTCTGGCTTCGAAGTTTAAGGTGACATCTCTGCGAAACAATACGTGGAAAATCAATGTCGATGATGCCGACGGTTACCGATCAGTATCTAAAAAATTGAATGCCGAAAAGATTCAGTGGTATACTTACGAAAATAAGTTAGAAAGACCACTGCGTGTTGTAGCAAGGGGACTCCACCCCTCGTGCACTAAAGAAGATGTAATGCACGACCTTCAAGACAAAGGCTTTAAAATTCTTGATGCCGTCAATATTATCAAGAAGGAGAAACAACAGTCGGAGGGAGATCATGAAAAATTGGTAAAGCGCGGTCTTCCACTATTCATGCTTAGTTTTGATAAAGACGAAAATAAAGATATTATATATGGTATCAAGACTATTCTAAACATCGTGGTCAAAATCGAACCCATGCGTTAGACCTCCAGATCGATCCCGCAGTGTAAGCGCTGTCAAGGCTGCAATCACACGCAAACTTACTGCCAGAAAGAGCCGCGATGCGTCAAATGCGCAGGTAAACATCTCTCGGAAGAGTGTCACCTAAACAAGCAAACCCCAGCCACTTGTATAAATTGCAAAGGAAAACATCCTGCGAACTATCGAGGTTGCGAAGTGGCGAAAGAGCTTCAAAAACGCCGCGATACGCTAAAAAATTCGATGCGTCCGAATATGAAACCAATCAAGAACAGACCCAAAATAGCTACGAAAAAAGCAGCGAAAGATAGAAAGTCCGTCAATATTAACTTAAGATCGGTTAATGATAAAAAATCCGAAAGTAATAGAGATAAGGTAACAGAAGCAAAATCTCCGAATATTGACGTGCAGTCTTATGCTCAAGCGGCGAAGACAGTTAAGGGTACGTACACGACCGACAACTCACGGGAGATCAAAGCAAGCAACCGTCCAAACTTTAATGTAAAGACTCCTTCTCAAGTTGCGACATTGAAAAATAGTGATAGAGGTAGTTCAGAAGATCATGTATCCAATGTTTTTTCCCTAATTCTTGCGAAACTTGAAGAGCAATGCAAAACAAATAAACTAATTTTCGAGAGACTAGTTGCACTAGAAAACAACATTCATAACACGCGCACTTCAACCAGAATATGAAAGAAACGCTTAAAATTCTTACTTGGAACGCTAACGGGCTCATACAAAGACTCGACGAGTTAGAAATATTTATGCGAGAGAAAGATATTGATATATGCTTGGTCTGTGAAACTCATCTGAAAAAGCAATCGAATATTATGATAAGGGGATATAGCGGATATCACGCCTTTCACCCATCGGAAAGAGCCAGAGGCGGATCATCTTTGTTTATAAAAGAAAATATCGAACACTCAGCGGAAATAAAAATTGAATTAGAAGCAATGCAATTAAGCACGGTACGCGTTAGAAATAGACATTTTGCTTTCAACATTTCGTCTATATATTGTCCACTGCGATGTAAACTTGAAGAAAGTGATTTTACAAACATCTTTAACTTCCTTAAACCAAATTTTATTATTGGTGGTGACTTCAACGCGAAACACCCCTTCTGGGGCTCAAGATACGCCTCTCAGAAAGGTAGAAAGCTTTATAATGCGGGTATGCAATTCAGTTGTGATTTTTACTCGACGGGTAAACCAACATATTGGCCAACTGATAGAAATAAGATACCAGATCTGATTGATTTCTTTGTTGTTAAAGGAATATCTAGCAACTGTATAAAAGTTGAAGAAAGCTTTGATCTCTCCTCTGATCATTCTCCAATCATTATGACGATAAGCGAAGCTTTGATTAAAAAAGTAGGACCGGCCAGATTAACTGGCGCGAAAACTAATTGGGACGGCTTTAAAAAAGATATTGAAGCAAATATTGAGCTGAGCGTATCACTTAAAACGCCCTATGAACTTGAAGTTGAAGTAGATCGCTTCGTCGAAATCTTACAGGATGCCGCGTGGAAGAATACTCACAAACTAAAGAGAACCCCGGCCAGTTACATTAAAATTTATCCGCAGGAAATAAAAGAGATGATTAAGGAGAAGAGAAAAGCGCGTAAAAGATGGCAACAAACTCGGGCTCCGCAACATAAAGCACATCTTAACCGTTTGTGTAACTCACTAAAACGATCTATTAAAGACCTTAAGAATAATGAAATACAAACTTACCTAGAAAGCTTAACGGCAGAAAAAGATTCTAACTATTCGCTTTGGAAGACTATAAAAGGTATTAAAAAACCTCAAATTCAAGCCGCGCCAATTAGGAAAAATCAAGACGAATGGGCCAGGCATGATAAAGAGAAAGCGCAAGTTTTCGCCGCCCACCTGGAAGAAACTTTCAAACCGTTTGATGGACAAGCACTTATTGAAAATATAAATACGTCGTATATAGACAATAGCGTAATAAGAAATGCAACGCTTACCGAACTTAAGGAAGAAATAAAGAAACTTAAACCTAAGAAAGCTCCTGGATACGACCTAATTCCGGGAGAGGTTCTTAAAGCACTACCAAGAAAAGCTCTAATTAAGCTTCTGTTCATTATAAACGCCGCGATTAGACTAGAATATGTTCCCAGTCAATGGAAAGTCGCCGAAGTTATAATGGTCCTTAAGCCTGGAAAACCGCCGAATGAAAAAACCTCTTATAGACCGATTTCGCTTCTTCCAATTATATCCAAAGTGTTCGAGAGAATATTGGTTAGGCGAATACAGCCGGTTATAGAAGAAGGGCATCTCATCCCTGATCATCAATTCGGATTTAGAAGTAAGCATTCTACAGTTGAACAAGTACATCGAATAACACATGTAATCGAAAAATCACTTGAAGAAAAAAAGATTTGTTCAAGCGTATTCCTTGACGTTTCTCAAGCCTTTGACAAGGTCTGGCACGAAGGCTTAAAGTTTAAATTATGACAAGTTCTGCCAGAGCACCTATATCATATTTTGAAGAACTACCTTACGAATAGGCTATTCCGCGTCAAATGTGGAAACGAATATTCAGATTTTAAGGAAATAATGGCTGGGGTGCCGCAAGGAAGCGTTCTTGGTCCAGTCTTATATCTATTATACACTCGTGATATACCGCAAGTAGAAGGCACTGAGCTAGCTACATTTGCCGACGACACTGCTATCTTGACAGTAGGTAAAACGGTCGAAGATACTACAGAAAAACTGCAAGAAGCTTTGAATAGAGTAAATGAATGGACAAAGATTTGGCGAATCGCACTCAACGAGACCAAATCTGTTCATGTAAATTTTACTTATAAAAAAATAAATAATTTGCCGATCTTTTCAAACTCGGTTCAAATCCCGTTTGCAAACGAGGCTAAGTATCTTGGAATGACACTTGATACAAAGCTGAAATGGAAAACGCACGTTAAGAAAAAACGCAAAGAACTAGATAACAAATATCGTGAAATGTATTGGTTACTTGGAAAATATTCCAAGCTTAATATAGAGAACAAACTGCTTTTATATAAGCAAGTGCTAAAGCCTGTATGGACATATGGTATACAACTCTGGGGTTGTACCAAAATAAGTAATATTAAAATTTTACAAACTTTTGAAAACAAAGTGCTAAGAGGTATTGTAAATGCGCCATGGTAAATCAGAAATAGCGATATCCACAGAGACCTTGGCATTAAAACAATCGAAGACGAAATTCAAACCTACGCGAGAAAGCATAGAAGTCGACTAGAAAGTCACGTAAATATTACAGTCCTCCAACTTTTGGAAGAAAGAAATTTACTGCGCCGTCTACAAAGAACCAAACCTTTAGACCTAGCGCGATAAGTAACCGCGTCTAAACTGCGGAGCTGGCAGGAACTTCTAATGGGAAGGTACCTGCAAAACGTCATTATTTCGCGAAACGAAAACTACTTGATAAGTCGAATACTTAGTTGTAGTAAAAATGAAAACAAGTCTGTTTTGAAGGGAGGTTTTTTAGTGGGTAAGAATCCCACACTACTATGAGCACGCGCTGTCGATCCTCATAGTGTCTTGTTGAAGATTTTCACCTACCCTCGGAAAAAAAAAAAAAATTTATTAATTAAAACATATTACAGTAAAACAACGATAACTGCTACGTACTCATAAGAGGATTCATTTTTCGCAATATGCTGTTTTTGTTAGCTTGTGCGGCAAAAGAATGGTTTTAAATGCCTAAAACCACTTCTAAAGGAACTAAATGTTCTCTACACATCTGAAATACTGCTCAGAGCTTTACACAGTGTCTCCATATACAAAATTATTAGCTCGTCTTGAAGTTTTTGTTCGCACTCAGCGATATTTTTCCTGATATAAATACCCCCAGGAGAACATCGTCTTGACAGTATTTGTGTACACTCTTTATGTCGTTGATGGAGATAAAAAGTAAGGCTCAAAGAGGAGCACCCTATTTAGACACGATGCTGCTATTTACCATAGTTCGTTATGATCTCCGGTTCTAAAGAAGCTTAAACGACATCAAATTAGTACTTCTCATGCCATATATATAGCGGGTGGGCCATCTAGTGATTTCTTTTTAAATCATAGGTTATTTTGACACTGACAGCTGTTTCCCGCTCGAAATCTTGACAAAAAATCAGTATCATACCTCCGCGGAACGAAATGAGTCGCTTTACGCTTGAACAACATTGGGAAATATTTAAAACTTATTTCCAAATTGAGTGTATATAGCCCAAACAATGCGTTTTTTGAAAATAAGTTTTGGCCGAAATGAAGCACCCACCGCCCCTGCTGTACGCAAGTTTGTGCAAAAAGTTCATGAGACTGGTATGCTTGTGGACAATACTCATGATCCCCCCAGCTTGAATTGGACAACGATTTTGGGCGAAAAATCATCTTTTCTGACGATGCACATTTTCAGCTCGGCGGCTACGTTAACAAACAAAATTGCCGCATCTGGAGCTCGGAAAACCCACACGTTATTGTCGAGAAGCCAATGCACCCACAGAGAGTGACAGTTTGGTGCGGATTGTGGAGTGGTGGCATCATTGGACCATTTTTCTTCGAAAATGAGGCTGGGAACAACGTTTCGGTCAACGGTGGGCGTTACAGAGCCATGTTAACGACTTTTTTTTTACTGAAATTGAAGACATGGATTTGGACGACCTCTGGTTCATGCAGGATGACGCGCCATGCCACACAACCCATGCCACAACCGGCCTTTTGCGCACCAAATTCCCAAATCGTGTTATCAGCCGCCTTGGCGATGTCAATTGGCCGCCTCAGAGCTGCGATTTTACGCCTTTGGACTTTTTTTTTGTGGGGAACCGTGAAGGACCGATGTTATGCCAATAATCCGGAAACGATTCAAGCACTTAAGGCCAAAATCATCCAGCAATCCGTGAGCTATAGCCTGAAACCATCAACAAGGTCTTAGAAAATTGGAGTGATAGAATGCGCTACTGCGAGACCAGCCTAGGCAGCCACTTGAAGGACGTTGTATTCCATAATTAATGGGAATGTTTGTTCTTTCTAATAAAGCCATAATACATGGAAAAAATTTCATTTTGTTCATTTTATTGTATTTTTAAGAAGAAACTTCTAGTTGGCCCACCCTGTATATATTTGGCGCAACAGCTCTTTAAGTGCCAGGGCCTAGCTTCTCGCAACCACTCATGTTATATTTTCCGCACGAATAGAAGCAACATACAGTTTAGTGCCGAATCCAAAGGGCAATTTGGTTTGAGAAGCTTTTTTCGAGACAACAATACTCTCGGATGTTTGTCAGACGTTCGCGAGAGGTGGGACCATGTTTGGTGTTTTCTGGGATTCGAACTTGGAACGTCACGCGCAGTGATCCGACACACTAACCACTTACGCCACGGCGCCCACATATCTACATAATTTACATAGAAGAATACCCCTGCCAATGTTCTCGAAGCTCTTTTAAATTCAAGAAAAACCGGAGTGACAGCGATGACAATAAATTAATTTTTTCCGCAATTTCCTCCTTCCAACTAATTATGACACTATTCAATGCTCATTTGCAGGAGTGTCTTCTTCTAAATCCAGGCTAACGTTCAAAGAATAGATTGTTTCTTTGAAATGCTCTTCTAATTAATTATGATCAATTATATTCATTGCATCCAGCAGCATTTTAGCGCTTATACGGTTAAAGCATTTTTTAGGCTTATCGATTTTAAGATAGTTTTAATATGGATAACATCAATATGCTTAAATTTGAATGTCGCGCTGATGTATTCGGAATAGGACTCTTTACTTAAATAACGCTATTTACGAAAAAGGTATTAAATTTGTCGGTTAAGTTTTCACTATCTTTAATCTTAATTTCAATTTAAATTGAACCTTATGGTCTCAAATATCGGGCTAATATTTTTGAAGGCGTCTGTTCTGCTCTTAAGTGGGAAATACACGATACTACCATCGTACCGGCTTGTGTTGTACCAACATCAGCCGAACTGTTGTATGCAGGACACATATTATACAACTGCGTACGATTTACGTACAACAAGTCATTTTATTCAGTCCTTTTACACATGCACACCATATAAATTCCATACAGTCTGTGCATGTGACAGCGGTTGTACAGTCAAGACCATGCGACCATACGATACCGGTACAACGGCAGGTTGTGTGGATACGCAATGATACAATTAACGTATACAACTTCAAAACTAACCGTTGGTACAACAGTTGGTTCGTGCATTTCCCAATTTAGAATTGACTTATAAACTACAAAAAAGTAATTTCATATTCATGCAGCCTTACAAAAAATCAAAAACACGATTGTGACCGCACCCGATTTTTATACACCTTTTTGCAAATATGCACTCTAAAATCTGTTTTCCGTTACATGGTCAATCAGAATAGTTTCTCAACGGTCGGTCTGGTTCAAATCGATTGGAGTTCTCTTGCCTACTCTGGACCATAATTCGAAGGAAATAAATGAAAATATGCCTGCTGCGTGCATGGTCTGTGGTGCCTCTAAGAAATCTGCCAAAGTTAAGCTATTCCACTTTGCTGTCATCACCCAGAAGTTGGGCCACCTGCAGGAAATTTCCGAGCGCCGCCGTCACGAGTGGCTCCGTGTTCTGCACAAAACTGAAGAAGACCTCAAAGAAGAAGGAACTGGTCACTATGTCTGTTCCAAACACTTCAGATCAGGTATGTGGTACAAACTATTTCCTAGGCAACGAGTGTCATTCTGTGTTCCTAGGTGAACCGGCGAAAGTTCAAGACGTCACCGATCCAGACTGGATTCCGTCACAGAATCTCACTCCACCGCCCGAACCCGAACTGAAGCAGGCCAAGTTAAAGAAAATTCGTCCCGAAAAGTCTGATCCTCCAGCAGCAAAGTACAGGAAACGAAGCATGGATCCAAAGCCAGCTGCCGATGATCAGGAAGACAATGTCGGGGACATTCCCATCCCCGAAACTCTAAAACAGCTCCAATGGATTTTAGAGCAAAAGGATCAACTAATCCATTGCCTTCAGGCAAAACTACGTCACCACGAGATGGAGGAGAACAGCTTTATCGACGACGACCTTAAGACGCAGTTCTACACAGGATTCGCGACTTACAAGTGCTTCGCAGCCTTTGCCAGCACTGTAGCCAACCTGTTGTCACGGAGTGAATTCCCTGGCGTCACGAAGATGAAAATACTGATCATGGTCATGACCAAGCTGCGTTTGAATCTGCCCATCGCATACTTGTCTCTGAAATTCGAGATCCCCTTTGAGGCTCTTAGCGAAATGTTCACCTCCAGCGTGAGGCAACTTGCTGACAACCTCCAGGTCAGCTGGCCAGCCACACGGAAAATCCCAAACTTCCTGAAGAATATTTTTGGGGAGCAGCTTGCCGCTATTGTGGACATCCTTGAGCTGGAGCTCGATTTTGGTGAGTTGCCTTAGTGACGCCTTATTCTCTTTTGGTTATCAACCTTTCCCCAGGTTCAGGCACCTTCCAATCGATGAAGTTCCTGATTGCTTACTCTCCAAGTGGAAGGATCTCATTTGTTTCCAAGGCGTTCGCGGGTTTGTCCACTGATAGTTGGATTATGAATGAGTCGGGCCTGATGAAGCAGCTGAAAGGCAGCGATTTGATTCTGGCATTGCGAGGCACTTTGAATGAGGATGTCACTATGCCAGGCATGACTCGTGATAAGGTTTATATGTACGGACTTGCAAGTAATGGGCTTGTGCGTCTGCAGTGGAGCAATGCACTCTCAAGCGATTTGAGAACTAATTTGCGTGCCTTGTTGGATCAGTTGGTAACGATTTTTGGATTCCTGGGGCATAAGCAACCCGAAATGTGGATGAAGGATCCAACTGCATTTCTGGCTAAAGCAGTGATGCTGTGCGCTGCCTTACGTAATCTTATTTTGCCCGTTTAAACAAGCGGGCTTTGCATTTTTTTATACTTTTGTTTCAGTAGAAATAAAGCTCTGTTCAGTTCTGTTATATACCGTTGTTTCTATTGGGTTGGGGGCTTAAATTTACATTCAGATGGAGCTGAGGCGAATGTAGACTAGGTCAGTGGCATGTACAATTGAGAATTAAACCTACTGCCCGGACACAAGGGTAAAGCTGAAGCTGTAGTACGAAGCGGTCGATTCAATATCGTGTGCAAATTATAATGATTTACCATCAAAATGTATACAAATACAAATATTTGGCGCAACAACTCTTTAAAGTGCCAGGGCCTAGCTTCTCACAACCACTCATGTTGTGTGCGTTATATTTTTCACACGAATGAAAGGGACCTACAGTTTAATGCCGAATCCGAACGGCGATTTGAGAAGCTTTTTCGTGACAGCAATACTCTCGGATGTTTGACAGACACTCGCGAGAGGTGGGACCGTGAAAAAACTTTTTGGTGTTTTCTGGCATTCGAACTTGGTAGGGATCCAACACACTAACCACTTACGCCACGGCACCCACAAATGTATGGTCAACATTTTTTAGTTCAGAGCAGAGCCTGAGTTGTCTTTTAGCTCAGACTCATCAGAGCTTTAAATTTGTGTCTCTTTTTTCGTCATAAATTAACCGAACCATTGACATACTATAAGGTGCGTTTTGGTGAGACGTCGTTTCTCAGTGATTTAAGATTTAGCACGGAGTACAACAACCAGGTTAGGTAAGGTTAGGTAGGGTTATGAGGTTATCATAAAACACTAGGCACCAAAGTGAGCCCATCGCGATCCCTAGGAAACCTTCACGGCAAAAGACCTAAACCCAATCCTCCAAGCAATTGATCTCCCTACAAAATTTGAAGAGATCCTTGTTATGGTTCAAGGACCTCACCTCCTCCAAGTTATCGAAGAAGTATCTACCCAGGTACTTTAGCCTTATCCTGGCAATTCCCTGACATTCACAGAGTATATGAGTTATATCCTCTGAGACATGTTGGTCATTGCAGTACCTACAAACATCCGTATCGGATAGTCTCATGGCATGCCTCCTTAGAAGAAAGTGGCCAGAGAGTATTCCTATCGCTGTTTTTAGCCTCGATCTATCTAACTTAATTATCTCCCCACATTTTCGACGATCTAACACAGACCACAAGGCTTTAGACACCCTGTGACCATCTAAGTTTGACCATCTTAGATTAGCCGTGTCAATGATTTGATCTCGAATAATTCCCTTAGCCACGCACCCTGGTGGTTTAATACTACCAATTATATCGCTACGTGGGAGCCCCGCTCCTCTTTTAGCCAGCGCGTCGGCTTGCTTGTTGCCTTCGATATCGCAGTGTCCAGGTACCCAACATAATCTGACTCGGTTCTGCGTACATAATGCCCTAAGCATTGTGCGGCAATTCCTGATTAACTCAGATTTGGTGACGTAAGACTCTAGCGCCTTTAGCGCAGTAGATGGCTATATTCTTATCGGATATTGATCCCATCTCAAGTAATTTCGCAGCTTTAAGTACAACTAGAACCTCTGCTTGGAACGCACTGCATGTGTCCGGAAGTCTCAGAGCTACCTGTAGGTTCGTATCTCTCGAGTAAATACCTGACCCTGTGCCCACACTGGTCTTAGAACCATCTGTGTATATTGCAATCTCGTTGTGGCCAGAGACTGTCTTCCTTTGCCAGTCCTCTCTAATAGAATACAGTACTTCGTATGGTGTGTCGAAGTCTAAGGTGCCAAGTATATCGTCCGATTCGTCAGGGATTCCGGGAAAAGATTCCTTGAGAATGGAGCTGTGTCCTATGTTATTAGTCCTGAAGAGACCAACGTTAGTGAGCCGAAGCGCACTGTTGCCCGCTTGAAATTCGATTTGTAGGTCTAATGGTAAAAGATACAGGAAGGTCTCGAGTGCAGCCGTAGGTGTTGTACGTAGAGTACCTGTGATGGCAATGCAGGCTGATCTTTGTACCATGGCCAACATATCCCGTGTGTTTTTCGTATTCGTTGCCTTCCACCACACAAGAGCCCCATACGTAAGGATGGGTCTGACTACCATGATGTATAGCCAGTGCATCATTGCGGGCTTCAGGCCCCATTTTTTCCCCGCGGTCCGCTTACAGATGAAGAGAGCATTATATGCTTTGCGGACTCGTTCCTGTATGGCAGTTTGAAGGGTGGTATCTTGTATTTTCTACTGCAGAGTACCAATTTAGTTTTATCCGGATTGACGTGTAGTCCACACCCTCTAGCCCAGTACAACAACAAAAATTGACTGGAAACCACTTTAGCTTTTTTCTCCAGTCAAAACTGAATTAGGATGTTTAGTTTGCGCTACTCAATTTCAGAGGGCCCTGAAAATAGCTTTTTCTTTCAATTTAATTCAAGTTGAATGATTCAAGGTGCGTTTTGGTGAGAATTATGCAAAGCCAAGTGAAAGCGTCTCCACAAAACGATCCCCAGTAAATCTGGCTTCAAACTTTTTTTATTGCTTCAAGATTGGTGATTGAGTTAAAAAGTATGAAAAGGTTGTGCTTAAGTAAAGTAAATTCAACTTGAATGAAAAAGCTCTTTTCAGTGCCCTCTGAAATTGAGTACCGAAAACTAAACATCCCAACTCAGTTTTGACTGGAGAAAAAAGCTAAAGTAGTTTCCAGTCATTTTGTGTTGTTGAACTCCGTGCTAAATAAATCTTACTTCACTGAGAAGCAACGTGTCACCAAAACTCGCCATACCATATATATG
Organism: Brachypalpus laphriformis; assembly: GCA_945910035.1. Taxonomy (NCBI): domain Eukaryota; kingdom Metazoa; phylum Arthropoda; class Insecta; order Diptera; family Syrphidae; genus Brachypalpus; species Brachypalpus laphriformis. Next base: position 192,060,188 of record OX246754.1, on the reverse strand, counting down.
GACTGCTAGTGAAATGTTAGTTCCATAAAATCTGCCCAAAAAATGACGCCAACATAACTAGCCCTCTTGGTTCGATGCGGAAAAATGTGGAAACAAAATACCAACCGTTTTGAATTTCTCTTTAGAATGGTAGAGACACCTCTCGGGTTTGTGCGGATTTGGTAAGTAAAACATGAGAAATTCAAATTGTTGACATTGTTTGCAACAGATGTCACCTCGGTAATGTGCTAGTTCAAATAATTAAAGAAGGAACAAAGAACATTTGAATAAAAAATCGTTATACAGTGGGTCAACTACAAGTTTCTTTTTAAAAATGCAATAAAATGAACAAAATTAAATTTATTCCATATATTATGACATTTTTAGTAAGAGCAAACATTCCCATTAAATATGGAACACAATGTCGTTGATGTGTCTGCCTCGGCTGGCCTCGCAGTAGCGCATTCTATCACTCCAATTTTCCAAAACTTTGTTGATGGTTTCGGGCTGTAGCTCACGGATTGCTTGGATGATATTGGCCTTAAGTACTTGAATAGTTTCCGGATTATTGGCATAACATCGGTCCTTCACGGTTCCCCAAAAAAAAAGTTCAAAGGGGTCAAATCGCAGCTCCGAGACGGCCAATTGACATCGCCAAGACGGCTGATAACACGATTTGGGAATTTGATGCGCAAAAGACCGATTGTGGCATGGGCTGTGTGGCATGGCGCGCCAACCTGCATGAACCAGAGGTCGTCCAAATTCATGTCTTCAATTTCAGTAAAAAAAACGTTGTTCCAAACCTCATTTTCGAAGAAAAATGGTCCAATGATGCCACCACTCCACAACCCGCAACAGACTGTCACTCTCTGTGGATGCATTGACTTCTCGACAATAACGTGCGGGTTTTCCGAGCCCCAGATGCGGCAATTTTGTTTGTTAACGTAGCCGCCTAGATGAAAATGTGCCTCGTCAGAAAAGATGATTTTTCGCCCAAAATCGTTGTCCAATTCAAGCTGCTCTAAGGCCCAAACTGCGAAGCGATAACGAAGAGAATCAATTGGACCTTGTAAGCGAATAATCCCAGATCTTTGTGCGGAATTCTCCTCAAGCTAGTTCGAGAAATGTTGAGCTGTTGAGATCGATGACGAGTTGATGTTCGTGAATTGAGTCTCACACTCTCGGCTACAGCAGCCACATTCTCGTCTATGCGCACCGTACGACTACGGGGACCATGAGTTTTGTCCACTAGCATACCAGTTTCACGAACTTTTTGCACAAACTTGCGTACAGCAGGTGCGGTGGGTGCTTCATTTCGGCCAAAACTTCTTTTCAAAAGACGCACTGTTTGGGCTATACAGCACTCACTTTGGAAATAAGTTTTCAATATTTGCCAATGTTGTTCAAGCGTAAAGCGACTCATTTCGTTCAGCGGATACTGACTTTCTGTGAAGATTTCGAGCGGGAAACAGCTGTCCGTGTCAAAATAACCTATGATTTAAAAAGAAATCACTAGATGGCCCACCCGTTATATGCATTTTGCTGCCCTATAAATTGCAAAATATTCGCATATTTATTACGAATCAATTTTTTATGTAATATGTCAATGAAACTGTCACTGTATTTGCACACCAAACTATTGTACCCACATCCAACAAAATAACAAACAAGTGTGAGTTTCCATCTTTTTTTCTTTTCCTCTCCGAACCAAGAGAGCAAGCGCTAATGTTGGAACCAAGGCGAAGTTGGCTACTAGCAGTCCATATATAGCACGAGTATGACAATGGACCGAGTAGTCTGAACAAAAGCTGACCACGGCCGAAGTCACATTTGACAGAAGGGAAAATAAAGAAAAAATGAAAGGTCTGTTCGCATACTTGCTGCACCAAAATTCGCAATTTGTGAAATTTCAACGAGTGGGGGTCAAATTCTCTCAGAGAGAGGTATACCTAATTACGAAAAAGTGAACAAACGCGTTAAACCACAAAAGTGGCGCACTTTTTAACCTCAAACCCAATTGTACGCGAAAGAAAGAAAGAGACGGAACAAGCCAACAATATATGACATATGCAGCGATTTGACAGATTTAATAGATTTCACAAATCTGCTCAAAGAAATTTCTTGGGCTAAAATTCGCAGAATGGGGAAATTTCTTACTCGCTCGAGGGTGCTCTCTACTGTGAAAAACTACAAACATTCTCCGTACTCGAACAGGTTTTCGTAACAATTTGCTGCTTTGGGAGGGTACGCGAACGGATCTAATGTCGAGTGAGGCTTTTTGTTCTCGCGTAGAACTTAATACGATTTAAAAAATAACTACCGGTAGATTTTCGATATAAACTTTATTTTAGAGTTTAAAGGGATATGCTCAAGCTCTGTTTAGTGCTTTGCTCTGAACGAAAAAAAAAAGAAAGCTTGTGTGAACAATACTGCGAAGGCATAACACTGGCAGTAGCTTGGTCATGTAGCTGGGAAAAATGTTGACTCTGCTAATGATGATTTGCCCTTGACATCGGTTATCGGGAAAAAGTACTATGAATCAGAAGCAAAGACAATAATAACAAAAAATCTCCCCAGCTATCTGGACGCCACCCCCGGAGAATAGCTGAAGAATAAACAACTGAGCTTCAAGAACCACTACACCAAAATCGTTCTCTCTCTCTCTCCCTCTCTCTCTCGCTCTCTCTCTCTCACTCTCTCTCTCTCTCTCTCTCTCTCTCTCTCTCTCTCTCGCTCTCTCTCTCTCTCTATCCATCCTTTCCAACGCCCGCACTGTGTGTTAACATGTTAAAGGTATTCATAACCCTTTGAGTGCAAATTATTAAAAAATAAAAAAAATCCACTTAAGGATAACTCTAATTGGAGGTAACGAACAGGCCTCTAAGGTATAGAACGGCAGAGTTTTATTTAAATCTGTCCATTAGTTGTTGCATGATGCGCGCCGGGACAGTTATGTAGTTACCATTTCATTATATGTACTCGTATAGCAGATAGATAGGTAGATAGATGTATAGATAAGTAATAGATGAAGATAAAGAAATAGATAAATTAATTCGTTCGTCAAGCCGTATATCGCTGTGGGAATGTTATTTATTCCACGATTTGCCACATTAACTCGCTTCATGCGAAGGTTTTTCGCCAATCGATCCAAATAACTACTCCGGCTATCGCCTGCTGAAAATTATCTGTACGAGAGTATTGTAGTTTTTGAAATTATCGTCATATTCATCATTCATCAAATGATACTACTAACACACATATTGGGTACTTACTTAGATGGCGCTACAGTCCGGGGTGGACCTGGGCCTCAACCAACAAACCTCTCCAGCCAGCACGGTTACGAGCCAGCTGCCTCCAGTTGCGCACGCCAAGTCGGTTGAGGACCCCGTCCACTTGTTTGCGCCACCTACCGCGAGGTCGTCCTCTACTACGCCGTCCGTCCGGGGTGGATTCGAAGACATTCTTAGCAGGAACGTTGGGCTTCATCCGCTCTAAATGACCCAGCTATCTTAGTCACTGTATGTGAACTCTTCTGGCTAAGTCAATGTCCTTGTACAGGCCGTATAGTTCGGCATTGTATCTTCTCCTCCACTCACCGTCTATGCAGACGGCACCAAAGATCGCTCGAAGAACTTTTCTCTCGAAATAACCAAGGGCATCCTCATCCGGTTTTGTCAAAGCCCATGCCTCTGCGCCATATAGCAGGACTGGGATGATTAGTGTCTTATAAAGAGTTACCTTAGTAGTTCGAGATAGGGCTTTGCTACTCAATTGCCGTTTTAGCCCATAGAAACAACGATTGGCAAGAGTAATTCTTCGTGTGATCACCCTACTGATGTCATTTGCGGAGTTCACCATAGAGCCTAGGTAGACAAAATCCTTTACTACCTCAAAATTGTATCTGTCTATTGTGGCGTTCTGTCCAAGACGCCGATGTTGGGTGTCCTTTTTTGTAGACAGCATATATTTTGTTTTGCTTTCATTGACCGCTAGACCCATCTTTGCTGCCTCGTTCTCAATACTCGTAAATGCCCCATTGACGGCCCGCTGAGTTCTTCCGATTATGTCAATGTCATCGGCATAAGCGAGTAGTTGTACGGACTTAAAGAAGATTGTACCTCCGGTGTCGGCTTGTGAGTTTCGTACAATTCTCTCAAGTACTATGTTAAAGAGATCGCATGATAGCGCGTCGCCTTGCCTAAGACCTTTCCTGACATCGAAAGGTTCGGTGATGTTCTTACCGACTTTGGTGGAGCAGCGAGAGTTATCTATCGTCATTCTGCACAAACGGACGAGCTTGGCATGGATGCCAAGACTAGACATGGCTCTGTATCATAGGCAACTTTGAAATCGATGAAAAGGTGGTGGGTATCGATTTTATATTCATGGGTTTTTTCCAAGATCTGCCGTAGTGTGAATATTTGGTCAATGGTGGACTTTCCCGGCCTGAAACCGCACTGATAAGGACCTATCAGGTTGTTGACGATCGGTTTTAGGCGTTCAAATAGTACGGCAGAGAGGATCTTATATGCGATATTTAGGAGACTTATACCTCTGTAGTTGACGCAGTTCAGAGGGTCTCCTTACTTCAGGATCGGACAAACGATGTTGAGGTTCCATTCATCGGGCATACTTTCGTCCGACCAGATTTTACAGATGAGCTGGTGCATGCTCCTTACCAACTCATCTCCTCCTGCCTTGAAAAGTTCAGCGGCAAGGCCGTCGGCTCCAGCAGCTTTGTTGGATTTGAGTTTAGATATCGCTATCCTTACTTCATTCTGATCGGGTTGACGGGAATCTTGACAGTCATCGTCACTGTTGAATGGCTCATTTTGCCTGACAGCGGAATATTGGTCATCATCGCCGTTTAACAGTCTGCAGAAGTGTTCCTTCCATATCCTCAGCACCGACTGCGATTCTGCTACTATATTGCCATTTTCGTCCCTGCAGGCTTCTGTTCTGGCTTTGAAACCGTGACATTTTTTTTTTCTTCCTGAGAAGTCGATGTTCCTCTTTTCTCCTGCACACGTAGAGCTCGTAAGCAGCTCTAGTCCTTCTATGCAGCGCCGCTTTGCACGCCTCTTGCTTAGCTGCATGTGCTTGCCAGCATTCCTCATCAAACCAGGTGTTTCGTTGTGGTGGGCGAGAGAAACCCAGTACATCAGAGGCGGCATCTCTGATGGCTTGTTGGCAACGCTGCCACTGGTCTTCCGCATTTGCTGCTGGTGGCATAGGACTTACATTGAGATTAGAAGAAACACGATCGGCAAAGGTTCTGGCGTCTCTTGCGATTGTAGCTTTTCGACGTCAAATTTCCTCACAGTATTTCGTTGATTTCGCTCCGTTGTGGATATCCGTATCCGTACCTTGGCTACAACTCGGTAGTGATCCGAGTCCACGTTGGCTCCTCGGAAAGTCCGGACATCCAGAATACTGGAAGAGTGCCTTGCGTCGATCGCAATGTGATCGATTTGGTTGACAGTTTTTCGATCAGAGACGTGAGAACCGCGTACTAGCTACGACAAAGTTTCGCCCCGCTGCAAAGTCGATTAGCCTGAGTCCGTTGTGGGATGTTTTGTCGTGCAGGCTGTGCTTTCCGACCACGCTACTAAAGACGTCCTCTCTTCCTAGCTTTGCGTTAAAGTCGCCTAGGATAATTTTAACGTCTTGGCTAGGGCATTGCTCATACGTCTTGTCCAAGAGCTGGTAGAAGTCGTCCTTTGTCGCGTCGTCCTTCTCCTCATGAGGGGCGTGAACGCATATTAGGCTAATGTTGGCAAATTTAGCCTTGATACGGGTAGTCATAAGGCGCTCGTTCACATCCGGAAACTCAAGACTTCTTTCTTAAGTCTGCCTCCAATAACAAATCCGCACCCGAATAGACGCTGTCCTTTTTGTCTGTAGCAATCGCCGTAGTAGATGTCCCAGTTTCTGATACTCCTTTTGCCCGGCCCATCCCATCGCACTTCTTGGATGGCGGTAATGTCTGCTTTGAGACACTCTAGGGCCTCCGCAAGTTGTTCGGCTGCACATGGTTTGTAGAGGGACCTAACATTCCATGTGCAGACCCGCTGAAGTTCACCCAGATGTAAATTATTAACAAAAGTGAGCGCATAAGGAAATATAAATTGTCTAATATAATTCGTTAAAAAACCAGCAACTCAGCTTGCGTTCAACGCTACTTACTTTTTAATTTGCATGGCTGGGGCTTAGTTGTTTTTCCCCTAATCAAGGATAAAATTATAAACTATTACCAAAATCTTCTTCTTGGATACCAAATCTCTTCCTTTTTGAAGGTTTTTCTTCGATTTAATCCAAGTATTCTTCTTCCCAAAAAATATTTTCCATTATTAGGTCGGTTCGCGTACCACATAACAGCGAATTTTTACGAAAAGGTACGAATTTTTACGAGTACCGAGAATTTTCGTAGTTTTTCAGAGAAGAGAGCGAGAGTAAGAAATTTCCCCATGCTATGAATTTTATACAGACATACATACATTTTCGATGGCCCGCTAATCCTTCATGAGGGTAGCGGGGGTAGGATGCTCAGGTGGACCCTCCATCCTTCTCGATCCTCCGCCATTGAATTGAACTCATCAGGAGGAATCCCTAGTCGACTCCAGGACAGACGTCGGACTTGATCCAACCATCTATTTCTGGGCCTACCGGGGAGTCGCCTACCTGATGGCACGGCAATCATGGCACGTCTTGGAAGACGCTCTGGGGGCATATGCACTACGTGAACAAACCATCGAAGCATAGATCGTTCCGTTCGGAGAAGTAGTTGGTCAACATTGAGCGCCTCGCGTACTCTGGTGTTACGCACTCGATCCTTACGAGTTACCCCAGCAACACCGCGAAGAAACCTCTTTCGCCAGCTTGTCCGCGATCTTATTCTTTCGGTCACTACCCAAATTTCATGACCAAGGGTGAGAGTTGGAACATACACCGACTTAAAAATTGATAGCTTAGATTGAACACTAAGTTCGGCCTTCCTTACAACAGATTGGCCAAGCTCTCTCAAAATTGATCCAGCCTGACCAATTCTACAGAATAACTCGGCATTCCTCTTTCCATCACTCGTAAATAAAATCCCGAGGTACTTAAACTTATCAACCTGCTTCAGTGGGACTCCACTAACATGCAGAGTATACTGAATGGCTTTTTTGGAAACGACCAATACTTCCGATTTGTTCACGTTGATCCTCATTCCACCATCATCACAAACGCCTACAAACCTTTCGAGTGCGCACTGAAGTTCAGTTTAAGAGGATCCAAGGATGACCAAATCATCCGCAAAGAGCAGATGACTAATCCTTAGGTCTCCCACTTTGAAACATTCCCCGCCACGGCTGCGCTGCAACATCCAATCCATATATACAATGAAGAGGAGAGGTGACAAAACGCATCCTTGTCGGAGTACAACGCCCATAGTGAAAGGTATTGATTTAACACCGTTTACTCGAACACAGCTTCTGCAATTTGTATATAAAGACTGAATCGCCCTTAACAGGGAACCATCAATCCCATACTCCTGCAGAACACTCCAGAGATTGCCTCGAGTGAATTTTAGCCAAAGAAATTTTCTTGGGCAAATTTCTGAAATCTGTCAAATCGCTGTACATGTCATTTTCTGTTGGGTTGTTCCTTCTCTTTCTTTCGCTTTCGGGTACAATTGGGTTTGAGGTTTAAAAAGTATGCAACTTTTGTGGTTCAACGAGTGCGCTTACTTTTCGTAATTTTACCTCTCTCTGCGAGAATTTTATCCCCATTCGTTGAAATTCGATAAACTGCGAATTTTGGTGCAGCAAGTATGCGAACAGGCATATTATTTGATTCTTATGTCGTTTTCCATTGGGCAAAAAGAAGCCTTCTTTTTGTCTTCCGAAGAGAAAAAACACTGCCGCACATGTTCCATTGGCTCTTCGGAATCATCTTCTGGGAGAGATTTTCGCTTCCCGATTTCATTTCGGAAGACACTCAAAATTCACTCACACATATAAAGTCTTACATCGAACTGCTTGTCAAAGTCATATGGTACAAGACACATTTTTTGTTTATTTTATTTTCTTAGTTGAGAGAAGTCGGTAAAAAGCAATTTTACACAGATATAAATAATAATTAGTAAATTGATAATAATGTCGTTTTCCATTGGGCAAAAAGAATCGATTTTTTGCTTTGGTTTTTGTGAAAAAGATAAGCAAGATATCTGGCATTTTACCAATACACACATAATTGAGCGGAAGATAAATCGCATGTTCCATTGGAATCCAGAAGAAGCCGATTCTTGAGTGAAACCAAGGGAAAACGACATTAGTGACCTTCTATGCATAGTCACCTTCATTGAGAGTTTCCTCGATAGATTTCATCTCTATTCACACCAAAATGCAGGGAACACACAACTGTCAAAATATGTGAGTGAAGGGTTTTCGTTAAACATAACCCTCCAAAATGTCAAGGGAACACTAACACTCAATTTTTATTTACACAACCCATTGTGTGCGGAAATAAGCCGTTGCTGTTAGTAATTATAGCACAGCGTGTCATCGTTTTGCTTTCCCATTCGCACAGTGATCGTGTCGGTATATTGCAAAACATATTCTTCCACATAAAGAATTATGTTTTAATTTTATTATTAGCACTTCGCAATAATACTGTTTACATTTAAAAAAAAATAATAATAATCTACATAGAACGTTGACCTCTTAAGTCTTATCCGAATGGCCAGAAGGGTTGTGCTGGGAATGGACGTGATCCTGGTTGTGAGTACGGGTCACCGTTTAAGACTCTGGAAATATCCCCATAAGTTCTGCCGGCAACACCGACACCGCCACCGCCGCCAGCACCGGCACCGCCACCGAAAGCAGCATACTCGGCAAAAAGACGTGGGAAGTAAAATGCTTCTAATACGATGACCAGCAACGCTACTGTGAGTAGTATGATCAAAGTGCGATTCATTGTGTCGGATATTTTGTTGTGTGCTGTTTATTCGTCGGAAGTAGACACTTGGACTGTAAGTGAAGGAATTGTTCTCTGACTTCTATAAGCTTCTCATTTATACAAAATTCGATGCAGGTAGTTTCTGCGGTTAATTGAATTTTATGATCAGCGCGAATTAGGCTATGATTACATTGCAAACACGTTCTGATGAATACGTTAGAACAAACGAAGCAGTAGGTTGTTATGAAAGTGTTTACAGTGCAAACGTTGTGACAAGTGACGAAAACAACCTTTGCAATGTGATCGCCGTGGCGTAAGTGGGCGCCGTGGCGTAAGTGGTTAGTGTGTCGGATCACTACGCATGAGGTTACAAGTTCGAATCCCAGAAAACACCAAAAAGTTTTTTCACGGTCCCACCTCTCGCGAGCGTCTGACAAACATCCGAGAGTACCGTTGTCATGAAAAAGCTTCTCAAATCGCCGTTCGGAGTCGGCATTAAACGGTAGGTCCCTTCCATTCGTGTGAAAAATAAAACGCACACAACATGAATGGTTGCGAGAAGCTAGGCCCTGGCACTTTAAAGAGCTGTTGCGCCAAATATTTGTATTTGTAATGTGATCAATTCCGTAACATCCTACAGTTTTGTTTGTTGTCTGAGGTATTGGATGAAAATTTCCAGAGCGCACATGCAATGTAACCGTAGCTTTAACAACTTTGAGTTGAGGGCTGAGCAAAATGTGTATCTGCAACTCCTTCAAGTTTTAAATTTGTGTCACTAAATGATAAAATGCGGGCGCCGTGGCGCAAGTGGTTAATTTCTCGAATCAGTGCGCGTGAGGTTCCATGTTCGAATCCCAGAAAACACGGACACATTCTTTTTCACGCCCCCATCTCTCGCGAGCGTTTGACAAACATCCAAGAGTATTCTTGTCACTTCTTCGCTTCTCAAACCGCCCTTCGGATAAGGCACAGAACTGTAGGTCCCTTTTATTTGTGTGAAGAAATATAACGCACACAACACGAGTGGTTGCGAGAAGCTAGGCCCAGGCACTTGAAGAGCTGCTGCACCAAATATTTATTTTTTTATAAATGATTAAATGATTAAATTACTAAACTTCTGATTCACATAACGGTTCTCCATACATGTAATATTCTGAAAGCTAACGATGCAGATACTATGTCCTGTTTCTTAGAACTCGAATTGCTTGGGTTTCCCTCTAAAATAGCTTTAAACCGTTTTTTTAAGCCTGTTCTCGCAATGTAAGGAAAGTGGAGCTGTCACTGAGGCAATATTATACTGCTAGTACTTCCAGCAGGGTGGGCAAAATCGCATCATCACCTCCCCGTGGTGTCTTCTGGATAGCTATCTGATAGTGAACTAACGATGAGCGTATGCTGAGTCTGACGATATATGGGTAGCTGAATACTCGGACCTGCGTAAGCACATCTGGGTGAACTTCAGCGCGCATATGTTTAACCGGACGAGGCATCTCTTGTTGACCTGATGGGCTGAAATATGCGTCTCAGAAATCTAACAAGAGGTCCTCAGAAGGAGGATGTGCGGCGGATGAATTCTCCCGATGGAATCAACGGTGACGTCTACAGGCCAGCGGAAACCTTACCGGAGCTACTTCGACATATTTGAAGCTGAGGTCTGTAAGGATTTTCAATACTACGTCAGGGTATTGAAAAAGAGATGGTGGCGGATGAACCCTTAATGGGCCAACGGCAACGCTCATATCCCCGAAGTGGGTTACTGACATCGGTGTATCCGGCCTCTTGTCCTAGGGGTACAGAAAAAAGGATCTTGCCCTCCAGGTTGGGGGTTGTGCCGTCGGGTTAACTTCCCTACCACGTAAAACACCTTCGGTTACGAAGCAACCAACAGCCTCGGATACGGATGATTTTACTGTTGACGACCCAAGCAAACGTAAAAAGGACAACGATCTTCGTGTCTGCACGTGGAATGTTAGGTCCCTCTACAAACCACGTGCAGCCGAACAACTTTGCGGAGGCCCTAGAGTGTTTCAAAGCAGACATTACCACCATCCAAGAAGTGCGATGGGATGGGCCGGGCAAAAGGAGTATGAGAAACTGCGACATCTACTACGGCGATTGCTACAGACAAAAAGGACAGCGTCTATTCGGGTGCGGATTTGTTATTGGAGGCAGACTTAGGCAAGAAGTCTTGAGTTTCCGGCATGTGAACGAGCGCCTTATGACTACCCGTATCAAGGCTAAATTTGCCAACATTAGCCTAATATGCGTTCACGCCCCTCATGAGGAGAAGGACGACGCGACAAAGGACGACTTCTACCAGCTCTTGGACAAGACGTATGAGCAATGCCCTAGCCACGACGTTAAAATTATCCTAGGTGATTTTAACGCAAAGCTAGGAAGAGAGGACGTCTTTAGTAGCGTGGTCGGAAAGCACAGCCTGCACGACAACACATCCAACAACGGACTCAGGCTAATCGACTTTACAGCGGGGCGAAACTTTGTCGTAGCTAGTACGCGGTTCCCACGTCTCGATATTCACAAAGGAACATGGCTCTCCTTTGATCGAAAAATCGTCAACCAAATCGATCACATTGCGATCGACGCAAGGCACTCTTCTAGTATTCTGGGTGTCCGGACTTTCCGAGGAGCCAACGTGGACTCGGATCACTACCGAGTTGTAGCCAAGGTACGGATGCGGATATCCACAACGGAGCGAAATCAACGAAATACTGTGAGGAAATTTGACGTCGAAAAGCTACAATCGCAAGAGACGCCAGAACCTTTGCCGATCGTGTTTCTTCTAATCTCAATGTAAGTCCTATGCCGCCAGCAGCAAATGCGGAAGACCAGTGGCAGCGTTGCCAACAAGCCATCAGAGATGCCGCCTCTGATGTACTGGGTTTCTCTCGCCCACCACAACGAAACCCCTGGTTTGATGAGGAATGCCGGCAAGCACATGCAGCAAAACAAGAGGCTGCATAGAAGGACTAGAGCTGCTTACGAGCTCTACGTGCGCAGGAGAAAAGAGGAACATCGACTTCTCAGAAAGAAGAAAAAGGAGCATGAGAAGCGCTCGATCGAGGAGATTGAGAGACTCTATTGCAGGAATAATATTCGAAAATTTTACCAAAGGGTAAAAAGAACATGCCAGGGTTTCAAAGCCAGAACAGAAGCCTGCAGGGACGAAAATGGCAACATAGTAGTGGAATCGCAGTCGGTGCTGAGGATATGGAAGGAACACTTCTGCAGACTGTTAAACGGCGATGATGACCAATATTCCGCTGTCAGGCAGAATGAGCCATTCAACAGTGACGATGGCATTCAAGATTCCCGTCAACCCGATCAGAATGAAGTGAAGATAGCGATATCTGAACTCAAATCCAACAAAGCTGCTGGAGCCGACGGCCTTGCCGCTGAACTTTTCAAGGCAGGAGGAGATGAGTTGGTAAGGAGCATGCACCAGCTCATCTGTAAAATCTGGTCGGACGAAAGTATGCCCGATGAATGGAACCTCAGCATCGTTTGCCCGATCCTGAAGAAAGGAGACCCTCTGAACTGCGCCAACTACAGAGGTATAAGTCTCCTCAACATCGCATATAAAATCCTCTCTGCCGTATTATGTGAACGCCTAAAACCGATCGTCAAAAACCTGATAGGTCCTTATCAGTGCGGTTTCAGGCCGGGAAAGTCCACCATTGACCAAATATTCACACTACGGCAGATCTTGGAAAAAACCCATAAATACAAAATCGATACGCACCACCTCTTTATCGGTTTCAAAGTTGCCTATGACAGCGTGTATAGAGACGAGTTATACAGAGCCATGTCTAGTCTTGGCATCCCTACCAAGCTCGTCCGTTTGTGCAGAATGACGATGGAGAACTCTCGCTGCTCCATCAAAGTCGGTAAGAACATCACCGAACCGTTCGATGTCAGGAAAGGTCTTAGACAAGGCGACGCGCTATCATGCGATCTCTTTAATGTAATACTTGAGAGAATTGTACGAAACTCACAAGCCGACACCGGAGGTACAATCTTTTACAAGTCTGTACAACTACTCGCTTATGCCGATGACATTGACATAATCGGAAAAACTCAGCGGCCCGTCAATGGGACTTTTGCTCGTATTGTGGTCGAGGCAGTAAAGATGGGTTTAGCGGTCAATGACAGGAAAACAAAATATATGTATGCTGTCTACAAAAAAGGACACCCAACATTGGCGCCTTCGACAGGTCGCCACAATAGACAGATATCATTTTGAGGTAGTAAAGGATTTTGTCTACCTAGGCTCTATGGTGAACTCCGCAAAGTAGGGAGATCACACGAAGAATTACTCTTGCCAATCGTTGTTTCTATGGGCTAAAACGGCAATTGAGTAGCAAAGCCCTATCTCGAACTACTAAGGTAACTCTTTATAAGACACTAATCATCCCAGTCCTGCTGTATGGCGCAGAGGCATGGGGTTGGACAAAACCGGATGAGGATGCCCTTGGTTATTTCGAGAGAAAAGTTCTTCGAGCGATCTTTGGTCCCGTCTGCATAGACGGTGAGTGGAGGAGAAGGTACAATGCCGAGCTATACGGCATGTACAAGGACATCGACTTAGCCAGAAGAGTTCACATACAGTGACTAAGATGGCTGGGTCATTTAGAGCGGATGGAGCCCAACGTTCCCGCTAAGAAAGTTTTCGAATCCACCCCGGATGGACGACGCAGTAGAGGACGACCTCGCGGTAGGTGGCGCAAACAATCAATGGCTCGTAATCGTGGTAGCTGGATAGGTTTGTTGGTTGAGGCCCAGGTCCACCCTGGACCGTAGCGCCATCTAAGTAAGTAAGTAAGTACTTCCAGCATGAATGGCCTTTGCCTGTTAAATTTTCCAAAACTGAGATGCAAATGAAAAGGATTGCAGGTTATTTTGTTAATTTGGAGCGAACTGCAAAGACGTACAAAAATTAACCAAACACAGGCTCCTTGTGTTGTCACAAACAAGGAGCGGGTGAATCACAACGAATACTCCTGGTACGATTACTTTTCAAAATAAAATTTTAGCTATATGGCAGTTGCTATGATGCGGTAAAAGATCAACACCACCAAAACTAAGATTAAGAGAGAGTAAATGTAAATGTAAATGATTTTTAATACCTGCCTAGTATTGTCTCCTCGGAGATGGGTAGTATTGAATTGGGGGTATCCAACAGAATCGGGAAAGCCAATACCGCCTTCGACATGGTCTCGAAAATTTAGAAAAATAGTACCATCAGCTTAAACACCAAGCTCCGGGTTTTTCGTTCAAACCTGGCGTCAGTACTGTTTAATGGGTGGAGTTCTTGGAAGATGAACACCGTTGACACAAGAAAGCTACAGGCTTTTGCTGCTCGTTGTCTCGGAAACATATTGCGAGTATTCTGGCCAAATCATTTCTCAAATGACAGCCATATAAGAGAATAGGCCAGGAAAGTATAGATGTGATTATTCAGAAGATTAAGTGCCAATGGATTGGTCACGCTTTCCAAAAGCATGACGATTGCATATGAAGTCACGCAGTCAGTGCTGCCGAAAATGCTGCAAGAGCAGTATTATACTGCTATTCTGGAATGCCGTACTGCGTACTGCTCAAACGCAAATTATATTGCGCACCCTAAGAGTCCAATACCTAAGGTTAAACTACCAATGAGAATTCAGATATTAATGATTACTATTTTTGTTTTTTAAAGAATGTGTGTCTGCCCTAGCCTTTAACATTGAAATTTATTTGCGAACGCACTCTACGAGCTAGCATTCATTTTAAAGCTACATACGAGTATGTCAATGTCACTGTAGTTAATGTCGGCTGTTTGTTTTTGTGCGTAGGTCTATGAATCGAAATGGATAAATGAGCTAAAAAATCTGATTTGTACTACTTATGAATATATAATATTTATGAACTTACAGATTTGAGATTAAACTGAAACAAAAAGCGATTCCGACAACCGCAGGCCAAGCTCAAGAGGAAAAATCGTCTACAAGTGCACTTGTGCACTGCAGAAAACAACCTCCGTCTCGAACTGTGAGTTTTGATGAGCCAGGTACGCAAAAATACGGTCTGTCAAGTCCTGCCGAACACTGCCTACTATTGCGCAAAGGGATCAAATTATACTGCGTAGGGAAAAATTTAAACAGCAGCAATTGGGCTATGATATGGAATTCGCTTACCCAAAAAGGAGGAATAGCTTATCGAAAAGGCAAACCGGGAAAAGCTGAAGAGGATTGAGGCACATCGCCAAGAACCGAACATGATGGCGCGTAGGCATGATAAATGTCCTAAGAACCAAAGGAAACATATGACCTAAGTAGTAAGTAATCGTTGATAATAACCTTAAACCCCTGACATAACTACCCAGAATATCCAGTCGTTTAGCCAGCAGTCTAGCGTACATACTCGCAAAAACAACCATATTGAGAGAGTTCATCTGCCATTGTGACTTCGAAATAAAGTTTATTTGCAGATTGATCGAAATCATTTAATTTTTTGATTTATTATCATATTTGTTCAGTAAATTAAATTCAAAATGAAGTTTGTTCCTAAATTAATAACTGCTGCTCAACATCATACGCGAGTGGAACATATTGCGTGAATAATTCGTGAACGGATTGCGTTTAATTGAATTCCTTCTTACGTTTGCTTAATTTAGACGATTGAGAGCCATTCTATCGTATTAGTTATGTATTAGTATTAGTCATAACATAATATTAGTATTAGTAATAATAACTAATTGCAATGGTGGAAAGCTATATAATGAAGGACGGATTATCAGTATAGATAAATTGATAATATGTATTACATATCGACGTTCACTTAGGCGTATACGCAATGTTTGTTTGCTATCATAAAAACAAGTTTTATATCAGTTACTTGTTTGCCAACTTAAATTTAATTTTTTTTTCGAGTTTAGACACGCCTGATGTTGGGCGTTTACCTACCCCGGTTAATACCGTTGGTTAGGCTTGGATGGAACACAGTTCACGTTGTGTGCTTTTCAATGATATTGTGATCCAGTCACCTGGACTAATTAGCAATTTTTCTCTGATCTGGTCGTTATTTTCGATTCGAGAGTTCCGCCCATTGGCTTCTTTCAACAGATGATAGTATCTTCTCATGTATATAAGTAAGTACATAGAACATAAGTGATTTACTCGACTCAAAACGTTGGGGGATAGATTCACACGGAGCGCCCCGACGCTCGTTGTTGTCCTTCTATTACACTCGTATACACATATTTTCGAATCTTAGGTAGATATTAAGATACATACTATACCTCTGGTCCTGATAAAGATTCAGGTGAAATCGATGGTTCCGACAGGATGTCGGAGGAAATGGGGCGTGTCATCATTCCACCTACCACCAATGCTGAACATCATTCAGATTAATCTGCACCACCATTACAACATCTTCTACAAGACCACAAACCAGGTTAGTAAAAAACCTAGGACTTGCATCCTAGCTAAAAAAAACATTTGAACGTATTCCTGATTTTAGCTCTGCCGATTTAACGGTAGTTAAATTGAAGGTTGCAAATAACACTCCTTTTATATCCTCAGTTTACATGGATCATGGTATGCCATTTAACATTAATGACAACCGCAAAGAAGGACAATCTGCTTCTGGGCTGCGACGCAAATGCCAGGCACACATTATGGGGCAGCTCTGAAATCAACGAACGCGGTGAGTCCTTTTTTGTTTTTTTTTTAGTGATGTCCAACCTTTTTGTTTGTAACGCACCAACTTTTGTTTTTCCGAGTACGGAAAATTTCAGAGGGTGGGAGGAAGTTTTATACATCACTCTTAAAACCAACTATATTAACCTTAGGGTAGTTAACTGGCGAGTATCCGATCGAATGCCTTTCTCTGACCACAGATGGATTCTTAACAATGTGTGCCTCGAGGTCGAGGCTTCCAAGCCATTTAGAAACCCTAAGAGAAATGACTGGAAGAAGTTTGGTCAGGTCATTAAATAGAAACTTCATAGAATACCCGACCTGAAAATCGAATCAGTCGAGGAACTAGACGCCAAAATTAGGACCTTCGAAACAGCCATGGGTGCGGCTTTTAAGGTCCTATTAAATATAGCGAGAAAAAATTCCCCCTCTTCAATATTTGCTTTAAACAAAAGTTCTGGCAACCATATAAGGATTGTCTGAAGGAATATAAGAAATCCATTAAAAGTTCCAAGTCTCTTGCCTGGAAAGACTACTGTCAATCCATTGAGACCAGGCTGAGTAAAATTGTGTCCAAAGAACATTCTAGCCCGTCCCAGATGGGACTTGAACGGACTCCTCTAGCGAGTCACTGGACTTTTAATGCAAACACACTTTCCAGGATGTAAAAATGAGATTGCCCTCCCACCAGTTTCTTAGGTCGAGCAATCTTCTTCCTGGAATGACATTAAGACAACAATAATAGCAGTTAATACCTCCTGGGCTATTAAGAGTTTCTCTCCATATAAATCGGCCGGCCTTGACGGCATTCCCCCGAATATGCTGCAAAAACATTGGACCAGGTAGTCCCATGTCTCGTACCGATCACAGAAGGTGTATTCTCCTAAACCACGTTCCTCTGAGCTGGAGACGTGTTCGTGTTTTGCTCTTATCCCGAAAGCTGGGAAGCGGGGTCATGGATCCGCAAAGGATTTCAGACCCATCAGCTTATTCTCTTTTCTTTTAAAGACGTTGGAACGCATTTCCAAATACCCTAGACAAATCCCAACATGCGTACACTAAGGGGCGATCGACAGAGATGGCGCTCCACAAAACTGCGCGAACGATAGAAAAGACAATCCACTTCAAGCAATATACCCTAGCTACCTTCTTAGACGTTGAAGGCGCCTTCAATAACGTCAGTACGGAATGGATTCAGAAAGCTCTTATCTAATTGGGTGAGTTTATTAGCAAATGGATACTGACAATGCTAAAACCCTGAATCATTCAATCGACTCTCGGCAACAGCAGCTCCATTATATCTGTTGTTAGAGGAACTCCTCAAGGTGGGGTTTTGTCTCCTCTTCTATGACTTATGGTCATCAACAAAATTTTGTGTAGACTTGATAGAGATGGAGTTAAGGCTGTCGCGTATGCGGATGACGTGGTAATACTGGTATCGGGGATGTTTCCATCCGTAATCAGTGAGATTATGCAAGATTAGCTCATGGGCCACTAGATGTGGACTCTGCGTCAACCCAAACAAAACTGAACTAATGCACTTTACCACTAGAACCAAAATACCGACGTTCACGCTTCCACGGCTAAGCAATCATCTACTCTCCCTATCCTCCAGTACCAAGTACCTAGATGTGGTACTTGATCCAAAACTAAGCTGGAAGCCTAAAATTGAGCAACGGGTAAAAAAGGCCCATGTGGCTTTCTATGCCTACAGCAAGACCTTTGGTAAGAATTGGGGAATTCGCCCGAAGATGGTCTTATGGATGTACACTACCGTGGTGTGTCCCATTCTTTCCTATGGATCGCTAGTCTGGTGGCCTGTCCTAAGGAAATCTTATAACATCAAACTTATCAAGGGGGTACAAAGAACTGTGGCTATAGGCGCAACAGGTGCCATGAGGACATGTCCAACCGAAGCCTTGACCGCTATTCTGCACCTTTTATCACTCGATCTTCACATTATGCATCTATCATCATGTAGTGCCGTCAGGCTAAGGGAAACAGGATGCTGGTGCACCAATTCGTATGGTCACAACAGTACCCTGAATCTGCTACCGCAGGATCTGGTAGCTAATCTGATCGACTACATAACTCCCACAGTGAACTTTAGAAATGATGTCACGGTCAGATTCCCTAACAGGGTGGAATGGGAAACTGGCGTACTGACAAATGAGTTCGTGTAGGGGCGGGGATATTCTCTAATTCCCTCAATATTTCCAGGTCGTACCGGCTTCCTGATTCGTGCAGTGTCTTCCAGGAGGAAGTTTTTGCTGACCTCTTTTTGCACCCCTAAATACCATTGCCCTTCTCATTGACAGCCAGGCGGATATCAAGGCTATAGTATCTGCCGCTACATCCTCGAGGCTAATAGAACAGTGCAAAAAAGAGCTCGCCTCGCTTGGTCATCGGCTAAGGATCGGTCTCATTTGGGTTCCGGGTCACAGCAACATTGAGGGGAATGAGCGAGATGATGAACTCGAGAGGCAGGGAGCTGCCCTTGATGCTTCCCTAGCAAAGGAGGTGAACGTCCCGTTGGGGGTCCTTAAGGGAGGCATCTTCGCGCATTATCTGCTAAAGGCTAATAGCAGATGGCAGGGGATGTGGAACTGTGTCATCTCCAGGCAGATGTGGCCCAAATACTCCCGGAAAAGAACCCAAGATCTACTAAACAGAAACCGTGCAGATATCGCAAGAGTTCTGGCAGTTAGTACTGGCCACTGGCCGATCGGGGCTCATGCGGCCAGAATAGGCATTACATTTAATGCACACTGTCACAGCTGCAATACTGCTGACGGGATAGAAACAATCTTACACTTCCTCTGCAAGTGTCCAGCTTTAGGCAAAGCCAGACAGCGCACCTTAGGTAAACCCTTTTTCGACAACCTAATAGAGCTAGCGGAGATCAGCATTGGGGATATTATCAGTTTCCTCAATGTAACGGGGTGCATTTGAATAATCCTTTCCCATTTTTCTTTTCCTTTTCCCTAGAAGTTAACGTCCTTTTACATACGATAGGTCACTTGAGTTGTGGTATTAAAACGGCGCTTCTGTGCTAACTAAGTGTCGGCATGGTTTGCTGACACAACCACTTCTACCTACCTACTTACTATACCAACTATATATATATTTCTGAATCCTCCAGAGTAACTATATATTTAGCGATGGAGTTACAGTGAGTTGCAGCAACATTATTTTAGCTTAGAATATACTGTGCGAGGTGTTCTCTTGTGAGGTGAGGAAAAACAAATTGAAAATTACTTTGAATGTAAAAAGAATAGAAGTGGGTGACATTATCTATCTTCTTCTTCTTCCTTTTATCATCGAGGTTATGATCCGAAAACAAGGGATCACAACCCTCCCACTTCACCGCATTTCTACTGATGCGCCTGTGGGGTTTGCCTATTTGACCTCAGAAAATATCGGCAGGCCTGCCGATTTTGGATCACTCGGTTACTGAGGCCAATGAAATGCCGATGTCGTCGCATTTGTCTGATCCAGGCATTTATAGGCCTGCCTTTCCTACACCGCGATGTCTTTGGAACGCGCATAGATATTGCCTTTCTAACAGGGTTTGAATGATCTCTTCTTTGAACGTGGCAATACCAGCTGAGCCGGTCGCGCTCTATTTTTTGTACGATGGTTTCCTTGATGTGAAAGCTTCCACGGATCTTCGAACTTCTTATTCTGTTATTATCTATACCTTATTTATTAACACGTGAATACGAAATTTATCGTACGTTTTTTTAGTATTTATTATAAAAGGAGGGGGATGAAAACAATATCATTCAAAAGGTACTGTGCCATAGACGTGCAGGGAAAAAATCATGTGGGTATATTACCGCTAAGTCAGGTGAAATAAATTGAACATATACACATGATTTCCTCATACAAAATGATTTAATCAATTAAATGAAAGCATTTTGATCACGTTCTTGGCTGTATGAGCTTAGATCCCTTTGCCTTCCTTGAACGGGAGAATATTTCTCTCGCTGTATGTTTTTTTCACCTCTGTTGAATTTCAACCAACGTATAGTAACGGGTGTCCGCCGGGAAGGTATACTACTTTGTTTGTTTATAATTTTTGATTAAATGAAAGAGAATGGATCTTATATTGATAAATGTTTTATTTAATGTTGGCAATTATGTATGGAATACAATATCAGGTAAATGTCCGCCTCTGCTATTCTCACAAATGCGAGCCCTTTTGAGCACATTTTTCATTACATTCTCACACATTTCACGCGGTATTTCATTAATTTCATCACGTATCAATGCGATACTAGTATATAAAAATTGACTATTCATATTGTAATATTCTTGCTAGGGTTCGTTTAAATAAAACCGTCTTTTGTGTATTTTAATCGTTTATTTATTATCAAACACCAACTTTACTTCAACAAAATATTCAATCACTTTATTCTTTATTTACTTCAAGTTAAACTGTCGCTACAATGTCGAATCTCCCTCTTGTAATCGCTGTATGCACTCATAAACAACTGTGTCGACGACGGTTGTGGTATGGGTATTTATAGGAAATTGCAAGGGGTTCTAGAACATGCTAGATGTTTCTCCGGGTGAATTGAGGATCATGGAATATTGGGATATTGTGTGGAACAATTATGCTAGCAGGTTTTGCAATAGATGTCGTTGCTACAGTTTGAGATACAGTGTTTTAGTTTTTGGTACACAAACCATCCTGTAGTCAATGCTACACTGCACCCCTCTTAAACTTGTTCGTCCCGAACAAGATCATCTGGATTACTGCCATGGTAACGATGAAGACGATCCAGGTGGACAATTTTCATCTTGTCTCTTACTCCACGCTGGATCAGGAAGACGACTTCATTGATGCGTGTGACCACTTTATAAGGGCCCTCCCAGTCTTGCTGCAGCTTGGGTGACCTCCCCTTTTGCCGGTGTGGGTTGTACAACTATACTAGGTCTCCCCCGTGGAAGCTGGACGTTGTTGCCTTTGTGTCGTACCTGGTTTTCATGCGGTCTCTCGATATCCTTATCCTCGTCCTGGTCCTCTGATGTATGTCTCGGATCCTTTTCCTGAGGTCTGCCACGTAGTCCTCTTCACTCTTGGGCTCATCGTTAGGGGATCCAAACTTCATCTCACTAGGTAGCCGGACTGCTCGACCAAACAAGACTTCAGATGGAGCTTAGTTTTGGATCAAGTCCAGTAGTACTGTGCACTGCATTTCGGTAGGCCATCATGAAAAGAGGAATTTGTCGATCCCAATCGCGCTGGTGGTCTTCAACGACCTTGGAGAGATGCTCGTTTAAGGTTCTGTTGAAGCGCTCTACCATCCCGTCGGATTGCGGATGAAGCGGGGTCGTCCTCGTCTTTTTGATTCCTAGTTGTTGACATACCTCTTGGAATATCTTCGATTCAAAGTTTCTTCCCTGGTCAGAATGCAGTTCCATGGGCACGCCGAATCTGCTCACCCAGTTGTTGACGATCTGTTCCACGATGGTCTTCGCCTCCTGGTTAGGGATGGCGAACGCTTCCGGCCATTTGCTGAAGTAGTCCATGACGACTAGGATGTAATGGTTGCCATTGTTGGTTTCGGGAAATGGACCAGCGATGTCAGCGGCGATCCGTTCAAAGGGTGCGCCAACGTTGTACTGGTGCATCTTGCCTCGCGTTTTCGTTCTGGGTCCCTTGCTAGCGGCA
This sequence comes from Brachypalpus laphriformis, assembly GCA_945910035.1. Taxonomy (NCBI): domain Eukaryota; kingdom Metazoa; phylum Arthropoda; class Insecta; order Diptera; family Syrphidae; genus Brachypalpus; species Brachypalpus laphriformis. Next base: position 192,037,892 of record OX246754.1, on the reverse strand, counting down.
CACACGACGCATTTTCGGCACCAATTCTCTACGTCGTCCCTTGCGCTGAGCCAATAGAAACGTTCTCGCACCTTCTCCAGTGTCTTGTTTGCACCCAAATGACCTCCGGATGCTCCATCATGCATCTCCCGTAGCACCGCGTGTACTTTTGATCGCGGCAAGACAAGCTGCATTATGAAATTTTTCCCGTCCGGCCTTTCCCATTTCCTTTTCAGAACACCATCTTGCACATGAAGGGAGTCCCACTAAGCGCAGTATGCCTTGAGTGTGGGGCTCCTGTCCGAGATATCTTGTCCATTTGGCTTTTCCATAAACTCCTTCCTCGCTAATATCGGCTCGATGTCTGGGTCTTCTTTCTGAGCGTTGCGGATTTCCTCTGTACTCCAGCCGGCGATCGGCTCAGCTCTTACCCTTTGGATGGAAAGAAGGTTCTTCTTTTCCTGCCGCACACAATGCTTGCAGTCGCTTTTACATGGGCGGCGGGATAAGGCATCCGCATTAGAATGAAGTTTCCCTTTACGATGCTGTATTTCATAGTCGTACATCTGCAGTCGTTCAATCCATCTTGCGACCTGGCCCTCCGGATTCTTGAACTGCAGCAGCCATTTTAGAGCCGCGTGGTCTGTGCGCCAAAGGAACTTTTGGCCGTAGAGGTATTTATGGAAGTGTTTTGTCGCCAGAAGCAGCGCCAAAAGTTCTCGCCTGGTCACGCAGTAGTTCCTTTCGGGCTTGGAGAGCACTTTGCTGAAGTATGCTACTACCTTCTCTTGGCCGTTGTTTACCTGCGAAAGAACCCATCCGACACCGACGTTACTTGCATCTGCATCCACGATGAACATTTCTCCGGGAATGGGATATGCTAGTGTTGGTGCTTCGCATAGTTGTTGCATAAGGTTCTTGAAGCTTTTGTCGCACTCTCCTGACCACTTGAATTGCCTTCCTTTTTCTGTCAGTTGGTGCAGGCTTCAAACTGCCTCTTGTATATCGGCCATGAAGTCTATCCATCGAAGACGCGAGGCTGCATCTCTTTCCTTCTCGGGCAGTCGGTTGAATACTCCCGAACTTTCTGTTTCTTCACGTATTCGAGTTCCTTTGCCAAATTCTCGAATCTTCCTTTAACAACCTCGAATTTTGTTTCAACATTCTCGAATCTTCCTTCAATGGCTGTCTCGAATGTCTCAATTTTGGCCTCTACATTTTCAAACTTCTCATCAATTGTTCCAAATCTTGTTTCCAAACTTTTATTTTGTTCATTGAATTTGCTTTCGAGAACACTCCTTTGAGCGAATAGCTGTTGCTCTAGAGAGTTTTTTGTTCGTCGAACTTAGCATCTAGAGAATTCTTCTGCTCAGCTAAGGAATTCTTTAGAAGCTCGAACTTCTTGTTTTGCACATCCAGAGAATTCTTTTGTTCATCGAGCTTTTTATTTTGCTCATCCAGGGAATTTTCTAACATTTCGAACTTTTTCTTTCGCTCGTCTAAAGAATTGCCTAGCTTCTCGAATTTTTCATTTTGAGAATTCTTTTGCTCATCGAAAGAATTATCTATCTTCTCGAATTTTTCAGATAGCAATTCCATTAAAGCCGACATGTCACTCGTCGTACTTACTTGTTCTTCTTCGACGTCGAACAAATCCGTTTCAGGATCTGTACCCTCGTCCGTCATTATTTTCCGCAACTTAATGATCAAATCTCTCTTCGTACCAGTCGTAGGCTGATCCCGCTGGCTCAGTGCTTCCTTTAGTTGCACCAATGACGAATCTTCTAGCAATTTCCGAACCAAATTTTTTTTTTTTTTTTTTGTCTCTTACACAATAAGCAATACACAAAATTTGTCTTATCCCACTTCTGACACCAATGTAATATTCTTGCTAGGGTTCGTTTAAATAAAACCGTCTTTTGTGTATTTTAATCGTTTATTTATTATCAAACACCAACTTTACTTCAACAAAATATTCAATCACTTTATTCTTTATTTACTTCAAATTAAACTGTCGCTACAATGTCGAATCTCCCTCTTGTAATCGCTGTATGCACTTATCAACAACTGTGTCGACGATGGTTGTGGTATGGGTATTTTTATGAAATTGCAAGGGGTTCTAGAACATGCTTGATGTTTCCCGGGTGAATCGAGGATCCTGGAATATTGGGATATTGTGTGGAACAATTGTGGAACGTAAGCACATCAGGTTGGAATATTTACTGCTAACAGGTTTTGCAATAGATGTCGTTGCTACAGTTTGAGATACAGGATGGTTTGTGTACCAAAAACTAAAACACTGTATCTCAAACTGTAGCAACGACATCTATTGCAAAACCTGCTAGCACAATTGTTTCACACAATATCCCAATATTCCATGATCCTCAATTCACCCGGAGAAACATCTAGCATGTTCTAGAACCCCTTGCAATTTCCTATAAATAACCATACCACAACCATCGTCGACACAGTTGTTTATGAGTGCATACAGCGATTACAAGAGGGAGATTAGACATTGTAGCGACAGTTTAATTTGAAATAAATAAAGAATAAAGTAATTGAATATTGTGTTGAAGTAGAGTTGGTGTTTGATAATAAATAAACGATTAAAATACACAAAAGACGGTTTTATTTAAACGAACCCCAGAAAGAATATTACATTGGTGTCAGAAGTGGGATAGAACAAATTTTGTGTATTGCTTTTTGTGTAAGTGAAAAATAAAAATGGTTCGGAAATTGCTAGAAGATTTGTCATTGCCGCAACTAAAGGAAGTACTGAGCCAGCGGGAGCAACCTACGACTGGTACGAAAAGAGAATTGATTATTAAGTTGCGGAAAATAGTGAAGGTCGAGGGTGCAGATCCTGAAACAGCTTTGTTTGACGTCGAAGAAGAACAAGTAAGTACGACGAGTGACATGTCGGCTTTAATGAAATTGCTATCTGAGAAATTCGACGAACAAAAGAATTCTCTAGAAGCTAAGATCGACGAACAAAAGAATTCTCAAAATGAAAAATTCGAGAAGCTAAAAAATTCCTTGACTGAACAAAAGAATTCTCTAGACGCCAAGCTCGATGAACAGAACAAACTATTTGAGAATTCTCTAGAAGCTAAGTTCGATGAGCAAAAGAATTCTCTAGATGCTAAGCTGGATGTGCAAAACAAGAAGTTCGAGATACTAGAAAATCCTTTGGCTGAGCAGAAGAATTCTCTAGATGCTAAGCTTGACGAACAAAAGAACTCTCTGGAACATCAGCTTTTCGATCAAAGGAGTGTTCTCGAAAGCAAATTCGATGAACAAAATAAAAGTTTGGAAACAAGATTCGGGACAATCGACGAGAAAATTGGAAATGTAGAGACTAAAATTGAGACCTTTGAAACAGCCATTGAAGGAAGATTCGAGAGTGTTGAAACAAAATTCGAGGTTGTTGAAGGAAGATTCGAGAATTTGGCAAAGGAACTCGAATGCGCGAAGAAACAGAAAGTTCGGGAGTATTCAACCGACTGCCCGAGAAGGAAAGAAACAGACATCATGGCCAATATATAAGAGGCAGTTCGAAGCTGCGGCAATGACGAACAACTGGGCGCCGTGGCGTAAGTGGTTAGTGTGTCGGATCACTACGCATGAGGTTCCAAGTTCGAATCCCAGAAAATACCAAAAAGTTTTTTCACGGTCCCACCTCTCGCGAGCGTCTGACAAACATCCGAGAGTATTGCTGTCAAGAAGAAGCTTCTCAAATCGTCGTTCGGATTCGGCATTAAAACTGTAGGTCCCTTCCATTCGTGTGAAATATATAACGCACACAACATGAGTGGTTGCGAGAAGCTAGGCCCTGGCACTTTAAAGAGCTGTTGCGCCAAATATTTGTATTTTTTTTTTTGCACGACGAAGAGAGGTCCATTGCCCTCACGCTTTCGCTTAGAGGATCAGCTGCAGAGCTACTAAAAACTATTCCCGAGGGCAAACAACGCAACTACGGCAGTCTGGTGAAAGCCAGAAGGAAAGAAGAAGTCCAGTTGCGCAGAAGGTCCCAGATGAAGGGTGAGACGCTCCAACAATTGCAAGCAGATATCGAGCGGCTGGCACATTTGTCCTATCCAAACGCCGGTGAGGAGATCATTAATGAGATGGCAACAGAAGCATTTACCCATGCCATAGCCGATGCAAAATTGCAAGTGGCTGTAAGAATGGCTGGAAAGAAAACGCTCGCCGAAGCTTTGGCGTTTGTTCTGATGATGGAGGCGGCAGACCAGGCGTGTCAGGGAATCCACCGTGTAAGGGAAATAGCCGCCGTCGAATGCTCTGCCAGAGGATGGACGTCGAGGTCCGAAACAGCGCTCGCCGAGGACAAATTCGTTGCTGGAACTGCAACAAAAGAGGGCACCTACAACGGCAATGCAGAATTCTACCCAGCCGCGGAAACTACCCACACTATGGTAATTGGCGACGTAGTGAAGCACTATCCAACAGGTATGACATCCATCCTGTTGGTCAGTCTTCCGGAAACCAGGAGTGGGGAAACCGCTCAAGAACCAGCTTCGTGGGGCGGAAGTTGGCTGTCGGAGTCAACACCCCCAATGCCACCATCCAGGTCCCCCAAACCAAACTCCATTCTAATTCAGATGCCTTATCCCGGCAACCATGCGAGTTCGACCGCAGGCATTGTGTACGACAGGAAGAGAAGAACCTTCTTTCCATCCAAAGGGTAAGAGCTGAGCCTATCGCCGGTTGGAGTGCAGAAGAAATCCGCAACACTCAAAAAGAAGACCCGGACATCGAGCCGATATTAGGGTGGAAGGAGTTTATGGAAAAGCCAAATAGACAAGATATCTCGGACAGGAGCCCCACTCTCAAGGCATACTGGGCTCAGTGGGACTCACTTCATGTGCACGATGGTGTGCTGAAAAGGAAATGGGAGAGGCCGGACGGGAAAGATTTCATAATGCAGCTTGTCTTGCCGCGATCAAAAGTACACGAGGTGCTACGGGAGATGCATGATGGAGCATCCGGAGGTCATTTGGGTGCAAACAAGACACTGGAGAAGGTGCGAGAACGTTTCTATTGGCTCAGCGCAAGGGACGACGTAGAGAATTGGTGCCAAAAATGCGACGTGTGTGCAGCCAGCAAGGGATCCAGAACGAAAACGCGAGGCAAGATGCAACAGTACAACGTGGGTGCGCCATTTGAATGGATCGCCGCTGACATTGCTGGTCCATTTCCAGAAACTAACAATGGCAACCGTTACATCCTAGTCGTCATGGACTACTTCAGCAAATGGCCGGAAGCGTTCGCCATCCCTAACCAGGAAGCGAAGACCATCGTGGAACAGATCCTCAACAACTGGGTGAACAGATTCGGCGTGCCTATGGAACTGCATTCTGACCAGGGACGAAACTTTGAATCAAAGATATTCCAAGAGGTATGCCAACAACTAGGAATTAAAAAGACGAGGACGACTCCGCTTCATCCGCAATCCGACGGGATGGTAGAGCGCTTCAACAGAACCTTAAACGAACATCTCTCCAAGGTCGTAGAAGACCACCAGCGCGATTGGGATCGACAAATTCCTCTTTTCTTGATGGCCTACCGAAATGCAGTGCACAGTACAACTGGACACACTCCATCTGAAGTCTTGTTTGGTCGAGCAGTCCGGCTACCTAGTGAGGTGAAGTTTGGATCCCCTAACGATGAGCCCAAGAGTGAAGAGGACTACGTGGTAGACCTCAGGGAAAGGATCCGAGACATACATCAGAGGACCAGGACGAGGATAAGGGTAGCGAGTGACCGCATGAAAACCAGGTACGACACAAAGGTAACAACGTCCAGCTTCCACGAGGGAGACCTAGTATGGCCGTACAACCCACACCGGCAAAAGGGGAGGTCACCCAAGCTGCAGCAAGACTGGGAGGGCCCTTATAAAGTGGTCACACGCATCAATGACGTCGTCTTCCTGATCCAGCGTGGAGTAAGAGACAAGATGAAAATTGTCCACCTGGATCGTCTTCATCGTTACCATGGCAGTAATCCAGATGATCTTGTTCGGGACGAACAAGTTTAAGAGGGGGGCAGTGTAGCATTGACTACAGGATGGTTTGTGTACCAAAAACTAAAACACTGTATCTCAAACTGTAGCAACGACATCTATTGCAAAACCTGCTAGCACAATTGTTCCACACAATATCCCAATATTCCATGATCCTCAATTCACCCGGAGAAACATCTAGCATTTTCTAGAACCCCTTGCAATTTCCTATAAATACCCATACCACAACCATCGTCGACACAGTTGTTTATGAGTGCATACAGCGATTACAAGAGGGAGATTAGACATTGTAGCGACAGTTTAATTTGAAATAAATAAAGAATAAAGTGATTGCATATTGTATTGAAGTAAAGTTGGTGTTTGATAATAAATAAACGATTGAAATACACAAAAGACGGTTTTATTTAAACGAACCCCAGCAAGAATATTACAATATGTTTGCAAAGATCTCAAAAACAAACGATCAGATTGTGCTGCAATTTATACACAATATATTTGTTATCAAGTGAAAAGTGCACACAAATAAAAGTTTCCAAGTTCTCCGATAGATGGCACGGCACATCAAAATCTCAAAGTCAAAACTTACGATCTGATTGAGCACCATTTTTGGCTGAAGTTTCCAACATAGGAAATTCGGTAAAATTAATGTTTTTTTTTTTTTGTTTGTAAAAATTCCAAATTCCAAATTCTAGCAATATAAATTGCTATTGCTTAATATTTTGGACCACTTACCCACTGTTGGCCGGCACAAAGCTGTTCTCGAATAGACTTAGCCCCAGGCGCCTGCCTGACATTTGTTGACATACCCATAGTGGAGCGACGAAGTCGCTTGAGTGGTTAAACTCTTTATAATTTAAAAATCTCAATTCTAAATATCTACCTTGTTTATTCATACTATAAAAGATTAAATATTAATGTACATTCCTATCTTGAAAATAAATTGAAATTGATATTGAAACCCCTCGGGAAAGCGGATTTTAAATAAATGAATCCGAGAAACCCGCCACTAACCCAATGTTGGCCCGCACAAAACTGTTCTCGAATAGACTTAGCCTGAGGCGCCTGCCTGACAGTTATTGACATACCCTTAGCGGAGCGACGAAGTCGCGTGAGCGGCTAAACAGCTCCGGAAAGCGTAGCTTTAATAAATGGATCACGCGAAGCACGCCACTTACCCACTGTTGGCCCGCACAAAACTGTTCTCGAATAGACTTAGTCTCAGGCACCTGCCTGACAGTTGTTGACATACACTTAGCGCAGCGACGATGTCGCGTGAGCGGCTAAGCCCCTTCGGAAAGCGGAGTGTAAATAAATGAATCGCGCGAAGCGCCTCACTTGCCCATTATTGGCACTATGGTTAGTTTTTTCTCAATTTTTTTTATGTTTCTTAATCCTTCTTACAATAAATAAAACTTTTTTTTATAGTATTATTAACTTCCCCCAAAAATGTTGTTTATGCTTTTTAGGCCTTTTTACAATAAAAAAAAAAAATTTTGTTTAGCGAATTTCCTATGTTGGAAACCCGCCCGCAAATGTTTCCAAATTTATTTCATGGAAGGGGCGGATGATGTCGCACAAGTTCAACAGCGGGAAAGATTTAATCCAGGTGCCGAACTGCAACCTGTTTTTTCATGACCAGAACGAATTGGTTCGATTGATTGATTGCACTGGATGATTGATATCACTTCAAAATCAAACAAGTCAAATAATTTACCAGTGACTGAAATAATTATAAACGCACTTCAAACATACTTATTTTTTCATTTCAAATTGATTTCAATTAATGAAAACATCATTCATGTTTTTGCGCCGCGGATACGAGAAAAAGAGAAAATAAACAAAAAAAAGTGAGTATTTCAGCCAAGCGTCAATATTATTATAACACAATAATATTTCACAGGAAATGACAACCAACACTGCAATGGCATTTCTCACGTCACAAGTGAAATATCATCCGCTAGTAATGGTCAATCCATTGTAAAGCATTTTCATTTTCAGGATTTAAATAGTTTAAGTTATTTTTATTTGGGATCTGGATTTGGGAAATAAAATTAAATAATCACCGGCGCGGCGTTACATTTCATCCACAAGCATTGAGACCCCCTTAACTGCGCTGATAGAGGCATCAGTCTCTTCAGCATTGCACACAAGATCTTTTCTGTGATATTGTGTGATATTGTAATATTGTACTTCAACGGATTGTGCCGAACTCACAAATCAACAGGCGAACCCCACAGGCTGATCAGTAGAAATGCGGTGAAGTGTGAGGGTTATGATCCCTTGTTTTCGGATCATAGCCTCGCCGAAATAGCTTTATAAAGTATTGTAGTATTCTTTCTGGGGTTCGTTTTAAATAAAACCGTCTTTTGTGTATTTTAATCGTTTATTTATTATCAAATACCAACTTCACTTTAACACAATATTCAATCACTTTATTATTTCAAATCAAACGGTCGCTACAGACTTATTTTCACAATGTCGCTTGCTTTCACCACTGGTCGAATATCTCTTGTAATCGCTGTATTCACTTATGAACAACTGTATCGACGATGGTTGTGGTATGGGTATTTATAGGAAATCGCTAGGGGTTCTAGAACATACTTGATGTTTCTCCGGGTGAATTGAGGATCATGGAATATTGGGATATTGTGTGGAACAATTGTGGAACGTAAGCACATCAGGTTGGAATATTTACTGCTAGAATGTTTTGCAATAGTTGCTACAGTTTGAGATACAGTGTTTCAGTTTTTGGTACACAAACCATCCTGCAGTCAATGCTACACTGCCCCCCTCTTAAACTTGTTCGTCCCGAACAAGATCATCTGGATTACTGCCATGGTAACGATGAAGACGATCCAGGTGGACAATTTTCATCTTGCCTCTTACTCCACGCTGGATCCGGAAGACGACGTCATTGATGCGTGTGACCACTTTATAAGGGCCCTCCCAGTCTTGCTGCAGCTTGGGTGACCTCCCCTTTTGCCGGTGTGGGTTGTACAGCCATACTAGGTCTCCCTCGTGGAAGCTGGACGTTGTTGCCTTTGTGTCGTACCTGGTTTTCATGCGGTCACTCGCTACCCTTATCCTCGTCCTGGTCCTCTGATGTATGTCTCGGATCCTTTCCCTGAGGTCTGCCACGTAATCCTCTTCACTCTTGGGCTCATCGTTAGGGGATCCAAACTTCAACTCACTAGGTAGCCGAACTGCTCGACCAAACAAGACTTCGGATGGAGTATGTCCAGTAGTACTGTGCACTGCATTTCGGTAGGCCATCAAGAAAAGAGGAATTTGTCGATCCCAATCGCGCTGGTGGTCTTCTACGACCTTGGAGAGATGTTCGTTTAAGGTTCTGTTGAAGCGCTCTACCATCCCGTCGGATTGCGGATGAAGCGGAGTCGTCCTCGTCTTTTTAATTCCTAGTTGTTGGCATACCTCTTGGAATATCTTTGATTCGAAGTTTCGTCCCTGGTCAGAATGCAGTTCCATAGGCACGCCGAATCTGCTCACCCAGTTGTTGACGATCTGTTCCACGATGGTCTTCGCTTCCTGGTTAGGGATGGCGAACGCTTCCGGCCATTTGCTGAAGTAGTCCATGACGACTAGGATGTAACGGTTACCATTGTCGGTTTCGGGAAATGGACCAGCAATGTCAGCGGCAATCCGTTCAAAGGGTGCGCCCACGTTGTACTGGTGCATCTTGCCTCGCGTTTTCGTTCTGGGTCCCTTGCTGGCGGCACACACGACGCATTTTCGGCACCAACTCTCTACGTCTACCCTTGCGCTGAGCCAATAGAAACATTCTCGCACCTTCTCCAGCGTCTTGTTTGCACCCAAATGACCTCCGGATGCTCCATCATGCATCTCCCGTAGCACCTCGTGTACTTTTGATCGCGGCAAGACAAGCTGCATTATGAAATCTTTCCCGTCCGGCCTTTCCCATTTCCTTTTCAGTACACCATCTTGCACATGAAGGGAGTCCCACTGAGCCCAGTATGCCTTGAGAGTGGGGCTCCTGTCCGAGATATCTTGTCCGGTTGGCTTTTCCATAAACTCCTTCCACGCTAATATCGGCTCGATGTCCGGGTCTTCTTTTTGAGCGTTGCGGATTTCTTCTGCACTCCAACCAGCGATAGGCTCAGCTCTTACCCTTTGGACGGAAAGAAGGTTCTTCTCTTCCTGCCGCACACAATGCTTGCAGTCGCTTTTACATGGTCGCCGGGATAAGGCATCCGCATTAGAATGAAGTTTCCCCTTACGATGCTGTATTTCATAATCGTACATCTGCAGCCGTTCAATCCATCTTGCGACCTGGCCCTCTGGATTCTTGAACTGCAGCAGCCATTTTAGAGCCGCGTGGTCTGTGCGCAAAAGGAACTTTTGGCCGTAGAGGTATTTATGGAAGTGTCTTGTCGCCAGAAGCAGCGCCAGAAGTTCTCGCCTGGTCACGCAGTAGTTCCTTTCCGGCTTGGAGAGCACTTTGCTGAAGTATGCTACTACCTTCTCTTGGCCATTGTGTACTTGCGAAAGAACCGCTCCGACGCCGACGTTACTTGCATCTGCATCCACGATGAACATTTCTCCGGGAATGGGATATGCTAGTGTTGGTGCTTCGCATAGTTGGTGCTTAAGGTTCTTGAAGCTTTTGTCGCACTCACCTGACCACTTGAATTGCCTTCCTTTTTCTGTCAGTTGGTGCAGGCTCTTCGCGACTCCGGCAAAGTCCTTTACGAATCGTCGGTAGTACGTGGCGAGACCCAAAAAGCTCCTGAGTTGGTGTTTGTCTTTTGGAACTGGCCAGTTTTTCACAGCTTCCACCTTGTCTGGATCTGTTCGCACTCCTTCTGATGAGATAACGTGGCCCAGGTACTTGACTTCGGATCTGAAGAGGTCACATTTCTTTGGGTTTAGCTTCAGGTGAGCGCTTCGAAGCCGTTCTAGCACATTCTTCAGGTTGTCGTGATGTTCCTCGAATGTTTTTCCTATCACGATCACATCGTCCAGATACACCAAGCAAGTTTTCCAGGTCAATCCACGCAGGACGTGTTCCATTAGGCGCTCAAAAGTTGCCGGAGCGTTGCACAATCCAAATGGCATTACTGTAAACTGCCACAGCCCATTTCCTGCAGTGAACGCAGTTTTCTCTCGGTCCTTTGGATCGATCTGTACCTGCCAGTAACCGCTCTTTAAGTCAAGGGTGGAAAACCATCGAGCTCCTGAGAGTGTGTCCAATGTGTCATCGATCCGTGGCAGAGGGTAGCTATCCTTTTTGGTGACATCATTAAGTCTGCGATAGTCCACGCAGAATCGTGTGCTGCCGTCTTTCTTCTTGACCAGTACAACAGGTGAGGCCCACGGACTCTTAGAACTTTCGATGAGCCCTTCCTTCTCCATCGTTGACACCATATCTGCAACCTCTGTCTGTTTTGCCAATGGTAGTCGTCTGGCAGGCTGGCGAATTGGTCTGGCGTCCCCAGTGTCTATGCGATGTTGCACCAGATGTGTTCGGCCATACTCTCCATCCTGTGAGGCAAATATATCAGCGTACTCACCGATTAGATTTTCTGCCTTGGCTTGCTGATCCTGATCCAGTTCGCAATGCTTGAGGATCATGTCCCTTACTTCGGCCAACCTGGCTGATGAAACGGGCTTCGCAGATTCCTTTTCGGTTATTGTTGAAACTGAACATATCGGCGCACATTTACCAATAACCTCCCCTTGTTTTAGTTTGACGCTATGGCTCTTTAAGTTCATGAGCCTTACTGGGACCAGGCTGTTCTTTGGCTCCACTAAAACTTTCCCCAGGATGTAGTTTGGGGAATTCCTTCCTAAATCCGGCTCCAATAGGTAGCATCGGTGGCTCCCAGGATCACCCTCTAGTTTTGTCCAAATGATAGTCTCGGAAGATGGTGGTAAGACTTCGTCCTTGCTGAGTATTGTCCTTAAATGTGCTGCATTCTCGTTCCCGTACACCATTGGAATCTCTACGTTCCTGTACCGCAGAACTTGCATCCCGATGTCGATGATTACGTCATGTTCTTTCATAAAGTCCACTCCGATGATGCATTCATCACATACGTCGGCTACCAGGAACACATGAGAAAAGGCCAACCCTGCTAGTTGTAACGTGAGGCGAACTTCTCCGTATACTTTCGCCGCTTCCCCTGTCGCAGTTCTAAGACAGTAGCAGCTGGTGTTGTGCAGCCAAGACTTCCGGACGAGATCTCTTCTTATAATGGAAGCCGTGGCGCCGGTATCGATAGTAGCCACGCAGTTGTTTTTGCCGATGAATGCTTCCACTGTTAGACTCTTGTTGCATCGTTTGGTTTGGGAGACCTGGATGGTGGTCTTGGGGGCGTCGATTCCATTAGCCAACTTTTGCCCCGCAAAGCTGGCTCTTAGGCGTTTCCCGACTCCTGGTTTCGAGGAGCCTGGCCAACAGGATGGATGTTGTCCCTGTTGGATGGTTCTTCGTTGCGTCGCCTGTTCGCGCAATGTGGACAGTTTCCACGTCTGGGTGGATTTCTACATTGCCGTTGTAGGTGTCCCATTTTGTTGCAGTTCCAGCAACGAATTTGTCCTCCGCGAGCGTTGTTTCGGTCTTCGACGTCCATCCTCTGGCAAGAGCATTCGATAGCGGCTACTTCCCTCACACGGTGTATTCCCTGACAGGCCTGGTCTGCGGCCTCCATTGTCAGAGCAAACGCCAAATCTTCGGCGAGCGTTTTCTTTGAAGCCATTCTTACCGCCATTTGTAGTTTCGAATCAGCTATGGCATGGGTGAACGCTTCGGTTGCCATCTCGTTAATGATCTCCTCGCCGGTGTTTGGATAGGACAAATGTGCCAGTCGCTCGATGTCTGCTTGCAACTGCTGGAGCGTCTCACCCTTCATCTGGGACCTTCTGCGCAACTGGACCCTAAATACTTGCTGCATGTGGTCGTCCCCAAATCGCATCTCAATGGCTTTCACCAGACTGTCGTAGTTGCGTTGTTTGTCCTCGGGAATAGTTTGTAGTAGCTCTGCAGCTGATCCTCTAAGCGCAAGCGTGAGGGCAATGGACCTCTCTTCATCGTCCCAGTTGTTCGTCATTGCCGCAGCTTCGAACTGCCTCTTATATATTGGCCATGATGTCTGTCCATCGAAGACGGGAGGCTGCATCTCTTTCCTTCTCGGGCAGTCGGTTGAATACTCCCGAACTTTCTGTTTCTTCACGCATTCGAGTTCCTTTGCCAAATTCTCGAATCTTCCTTCAACAGCCTCGAATTTTGTTTGAACGTTCTCGAATTTTGTTTCAAATGTCTCAATTTTGGTCTCTACATTTCCAATTTTCTCGTCGATTGTCCCGAATCTGGTTTCCAAACTTTTATTTTGTTCAATGAATTTGCTTTCGAGAACACTCCTTTGATCGAATAGCTGATGTTCCAGAGAGTTCTTTTGTTCGTCAAGCTTAGCATCTAGAGAATTCTTCTGCTCATCGAACTTGGCGTCTAGACAATTCTTTTGTTCATTGAGCTTGGCGTCTAGAGAATTGTCTAGCTTCTCGAATTTTCTATTCTGATCGTCGAATTTCTCAGATAGCAATTTCATTAAAGCCGACATGTCACTCGTCGTACTTACTTGTTCTTCTTCGACGTCAAACAAAGCTGTTTCAGGATCTGCACCCTCGTCCGTCACTATTTTCCGCAACTTAATAATCAATTCTCTTTTTGTACCAGTCGTAGGTTGCTCCCGCTGGCTCAGTACTTCCTTTAGTTGCGGCAATGACAAATCTTCTAGCAATTTCCGAACCATTTTTATTTTTCACTTACACAAAACGCAATACACAAAATTTGTTTTATTCCACTTTTCTGACACCAATGTAGTATTCTTTCTGGGGTTCGTTTTAAATAAAACCGTCTTTTGTGTATTTTAATCGTTTATTTATTATCAAATACCAACTTCACTTTAACACAATATTCAATCACTTTATTATTTCAAATCAAACGGTCGCTACAGACTTATTTTCACAATGTCGCTTGCTTTCACCACTGGTCGAATATCTCTTGTAATCGCTGTATTCACTTATGAACAACTGTATCGACGATGGTTGTGGTATGGGTATTTATAGGAAATCGCTAGGGGTTCTAGAACATACTTGATGTTTCTCCGGGTGAATTGAGGATCATGGAATATTGGGATATTGTGTGGAACAATTGTGGAACGTAAGCACATCAGGTTGGAATATTTACTGCTAGAATGTTTTGCAATAGTTGCTACAGTTTGAGATACAGTGTTTCAGTTTTTGGTACACAAACCATCCTGCAGTCAATGCTACAGTATAATAAAGAATAAAGAGATTAAGAAGTGAGTATAATGTCATTATATATATTATGTAGTAGAAACAACTGGTGTTAAATGCATCAAACATATCTGTGGCAATACGACATAGTAGCTTATGTCGATTTGTACGAACTTTCAGGAGAAGGGTTTAAAGTTGTAGCTTACGCGAAAATCATATGAAATTTTTTAATTGCACCTCTACTCTTACAGCCATAACTCAGCCGTCTTTACAGGTATGCAACTACAAAATTGAGGGAAAATACTTTATGTAATTAGGAACATTTTGCTATAATTAACTCAATTTTGACTTAAGTCGACTTAAGCTATTATGTCGTATTGCCACAGAATATAATCAGATGAAATAAATTACTTGTATATTATAAAGGATATAATTTCTGGTTCTTCTCATCTCCAGCGGCAATACATTGTACAATCCAGATGCGACAGAAAAGTAAAAGTTCAAGAATACCATAGATGGGTATTGAAAGATACTCGTAGAGTTACTGCTAGATTGTTACTATAGCTACGAAGATCATGATGGGAAGAATTCCAATTAATTGAATTACCACTCCTTATAAAAAGTCTCTTTAAGACATTGTAAAACTAGAGATGCTTAAGTAGAATCATTTTTATAGTTGACGAACAACAAATAACTACTTTCAAGCCGCTGGCCGCTGGCCGCTTTCTCCACACGACAATAATTACATGTTTTTAAACAACAAGTAAAGATTGGACTTTATTACTATGAGTAAACTACTACAAAATTCGTTATCATCTTCAAAATTATTATCCTTATTTAGAATACAATTATAATTATTAAAGACATTAATTTACAAATAGAAGAAGACTTAAATATAATTAAGACAAGTTTAATATATCTTCCAAAGAACTTATTTTAAGAGTTTTATCACCTTCTTTTTTTAATAAAATTGCTCACTTACTGACTCACACTAGTGTCAGGAAAGTTTCTCTCTGTGCTAAGTGAAATTACGAAAAATGCTCGGAGCAAAGTAATCGCTTGGGCCAAAGAGTGTGGTCTCGGCGTCAACTCAAGCAAAACTGAACTGATTCTCTTCACCACTAAAACCAAAATACCTGACTTCGCACTTCCTCGGCCAGATGGACAACTGCTCTCCTTATCGTCCAGTGCTAGGTATTTAAAAGCTATCCCAGATTCCAGACTTAACTGGAAGCTAAACATAGAAGAACGGGTAAAGTAGGCATGTATGGCTTTCGATACTTGTAGCAAAACCTTCGGGAAAAAATGGGGACTGCAGCCGAAATTGACCTTACGGATGTACATAGCCGTGGTATGACGAATTCTCACATATGGGTCACTAGTATGGTGGCCAGCTCCAAAAAAAAGCCTATAATATAACCAAACTTAATAAGGTACTAAGAACGGCATGCATGGGCACCACGGGCGCACTACGGTCAACCCCGACCGACGGGCGCTCTAACAATCTTCTTGCATCTCCTACCTTTAGATCTACCAACAATAAACATCACAGCACACAGTGCTGTCAGACTCATGGAGTCTGGGTGCAGGATTATGAAATCCTATGGGCATAGTAACATTTTAAATTCTCTGCCGAGCGAACTCGCTTTGCCAACTACAGATTACATGATAATGATTGTCATCTCAGTCTTGCTTTACGTAGCTGAAGCATGGACTTTAATGAAGGCGAATGAAAATATTCTTGCTCGCTTCAAGAAAAGAATTCTTCGTAAGATAATCGGTCACATTTGAGTTGACAGGTTTTGGAGGAGAAGATTCAATGACGAACTATACGAGCTGTACAGCGATATCGACCTTGTCGAAAAACTGCGTATTAGACGTCTGAGATGGCTAGGACATGTAGAGCTAATGGACACCAATGCTCCGGCCCGCAGAATCTTCGAATCTAACCCGCAGGAAGGACGCAGTAGAGGACCTCCTCGCAGTAGGTGGCGCACACAAGTTTAAGGGGACTTTGACCAACTTGGAGTGCGCAACTGGATACACTTAATATCCAATATTTCCAACAAAACTGAAAGCATTATATTTGTATAAACATGTACATCGGCTGTATCATACCATCACGAAAGCAGAACTTGAACTTTTACACCATAGTAAGAACAGAATATTGCAAATTTTTTTTTTTTTTTAGTGAAGGTGAAAATTTCGAAAGACAATGTAAGGTTAGAAACTCAAAGTAGTGTGGGACTCTAACCGCACTAAAAACACATCCTTAAACATCGTTTGATTTGAGCCTAATGTCTAAAATTATTCACCTCTTCTGTTTACATGATCTTCTACGCTGGAGGGTAAGGTTTTTATTTTTTTTTTTTGTCTAGTACACATGCCCACGGGTAATGGAAATAGTTCCGTGGGCAGTGGCATTAATGGAAACTTGCATTAATGTTAAATATTTTATGTCAGCAGCGTGTTGGATTTAATGTATGTCACATTAACGCACAAAGCTTGAATCCAAAAATTGATGAATTTCGTGGATTGTTTGTTGTGTTTAATGTGGACATCGTCTGTGTCTCTGAAACTTGGTTTCATGAAGATAATGATGATGTTTATTATAGCTTAAAGGGATACAACATGTTTCGTGCGGATAGGAATAATAGAAATGGTGGTGTTGCACTATATATTCGTGATGGTATTAATAGCAAAACTGTAACTAGTTCACACCCTAGTAGCCCACTCGAATATTGCTTTATTGGTATAGACAACTGTCTGATTGGCGTGGTTTATAGGCCGAATTCCCATATAGATCTCTCACCTCTGTATACTATGTTAGAAAATGTTTCTTCCTCCTTCAGCAACGTAATCGTCTGT
This sequence comes from Brachypalpus laphriformis, assembly GCA_945910035.1. Taxonomy (NCBI): domain Eukaryota; kingdom Metazoa; phylum Arthropoda; class Insecta; order Diptera; family Syrphidae; genus Brachypalpus; species Brachypalpus laphriformis. The sequence continues at coordinate 192,020,725 of OX246754.1, read as the reverse complement.
GGCGATTTAATTTGTTTTGAATAGCGAAATGTCTAATCCATTTTAGATAATATGAAAACCTTAACCCTTCACCCAGTCAATACAATAGTGCCGACTCATTTCAGTGATTGCACCAGTACGCTGTTGGATCTATGTTTTGTGAGTGATTGCCAAGATATTCTATTCTATGATCAGTTATCCTCCCGGGGGTTTTCGTGACATGACTTGATTTTTGCTACTTTCAATATTGCTTCTTGTCCCCCACTATCATATGAATAAAGGGATTACAAACATGTAAATGCCGAACTCCTTGAGCAAGCCATCCTACTGGTTGACTGGCAACGGATATACTCTATGTCGTCCTCTGAATCACAAGTGGAATTTTTAGAAAGTAACACTCTAAGTTTGCTGAACACTCACGTACCTCTAAAAACAAAATTTATTAGGCATCGTGTAAACGAATGGTGCCCTAGTGATATCATCCAACTTATGAACAAGCAAGATGTTGAGTACAAGAGATGGAAGCGGTTTAGATTACCCGATATACACAATACCTTTCGTAATCTGCGCAACCAGGTCATTTCCAAAGTAAGACAAGCGAAAAGGGCCTACTTCTCTGCTTATCTGAATAGAAATCTTGATTCTAAAACGTTATGGAAAAATTTGAAAGCCATAGGCGTTGGTCGTAATAGGAAGCAGGACCATGGAAATATTGATCCTGACCAATTAAACAAAGAATTTGCCAAAACGCAGGCGGTTGTCTCAAATATTTCGCATTCAAACCAAGACAACATAATGCACACTAATAATTCAGAGCCACCTAACCAATTTCAGTTTTCTTGTGTTGACCAGGCCGATGTCCTCAGAGAAATTCTTCGTATAAAATCTAAATCCGCTGGCATTGATGAGATACATCCCTTATTTGTGAAGGCCATACTACTCCATCTGCTCCCTGTGCTGACTCATGTACTTAGCTCTGTTATTCTTACATCAACTTTTCCCAATAAGTGGAAAACAGTGAAAGTAGTTCCAATCTTGAAAAAACGGGCAACGAATTTTTCCCCACCGAAATATAGGCCAATTTCTATTCTTCGATATCTATCAAAAGTTTGGAGAAAATAATACATCAGTAGTTGTCAGATTACCTTTCCAGAACAATTTTTTTTTCCAACAGCCAATCCAGGTTCAGGCAAAAGCATAGCTGTGTAACAGCCCTATTGAAGGTGATTGATGACATTCGCTAGGCTATGGACAACAACGTAACTATTTTAACCCTTCTTGATTTCTCGAAACCTTCTGATACAGTCAACCCTTAAATATTACTCCAAAAGCTCAAAACAGGCTGCCATTTATCTTCTTCTGCATTAAAGTTAATTGGTACCTGCAATAGCAATCTGTTGTCGTGCAGAATAAGAAACCAGGACTCATTAAAACTATGACAGGAGTACCACATGGTTCTATTTTGGGCCCACTTCTTTTCAGTATCTTTATTAATGATCTGCCGCTCTCAGTCACAAATTCATCAGTGCACTTGCATGCTGACGATGTGCAAATATATATCAGCAGTAAAATAGGAATGATTGAGGACACTGTGAGTAGGTTAAACGACGACCTGAGGGAGGTCGTCCATTGGTCCGAAAAAAACTGCCTACGGCTAAACCCAAGCAAGTCTCACTGCATTGCTATTTATAAAACCAAGCTTGATCATAGCTATTTCCCTCCTATCTATCTTGGTAGTACAGTGCTTCAGTACACAGATAAAGCTAAGAACCTTGGCATTTATTTTAATTGAACCTTGGGATGGGATGACCATATCCAATCAGTCATTGGAAAGGTGTACGTTTGCCTTCGAAATCTATCCATGTCAAAGCATTACACTCCTTTGAACACTAAACTTATGTTAGCTAAATCCCTCGTCGTGCCTATAATTGCATACGGGTGTCTAATTTTTATTGGATATAGCGTTGAGAGTAAAAGAAAGCTAACCACTGTTTTCAATAACACAGCACGTTACGTTTATCTCAATTATCTTTCCATAATGTTTTTACACCAAATTATGACAACCAAACAACCCACTTATTTACCGGATAAGCTTCGATTTGCCAATTCGACACGCTCATTTACTTTAATTCAACCGTGTTCTACCTGCTTTGCAACCGAACGGAAGTTTTTCGTTTATACCGTTCGCTCCTGGATCTCGCTTCCCCTCAGCATTAGAAGAATCTGTGGTACAAGCACATTTGGTGACGTACTTACTTACTTATGTCCTGTATCCCCTTGTGGGTCCTAGGGCCTCTACTACGCCTACGCGCCATCGTGTACGGTTTCTGGCAATGTGTCTGAGTTCTCCCCAACTTTTCCCTAACTGCCGTGCCTCCTTCTCGACTGTTCTGCGCCATGTTCTCCTCGGACCGCCAGGTCTTCTGCCATCCTTAGTTAGAGGGTTCCATTGCATAGCATGGTTCGCTATGGAACTGTCACCCTTTCGGAACGTGTGACCAATCCACTGCCACTTCCGCCGTTGGATGGTCGTGCCTATTGGTTCCTGACCCGTTCTCTCGTAAAGGTGTTCGTTAGGGATACGGTTGAGCCAGGAAATCCTTAAGATATAGCGCAGGCACCTATTAACGAACGTTTGCAGCTTTCTGGTGATAGTAGTGGTCACTCTCCACGTGCTGCAACCATATAACAGCACGGATTCAACGCTGGAGCGGAACAGTCTTATTTTGGTGCTCAAACTGATTGCATTGCTTCGCCATATTTTGGACAACATACCGAACGAGGACTTTGCTTTGGCGATCCTGTTGGCTATATCCAGTTCGGTTCCACCATCGGTCGAGACAATACTCCCAAGATATTGGAAATCCTCTACTCCCTCTACCGGTTGTCCAGCAATGCATATTTGAGCCGATGAGTTTGTTCCAAGGCTGATAATTTTAGTTTTTGCCGTAGTAATTTTCAGCCCGGCGACAGCTGCCTCCCTCTCCACATCTGCTGTCATTTGGTGGAGGTCCATAATTCTGTGGGAGAGTAAGCATACATCGTCTGCGTAGTCAGTCAAGATGTTTCAGTTGAGATGTAAGAGTCCATCGAATTCCTCCGTTTCCCGTCGACAAAGCTGCATGAAGCACATCGCTAATCACCAATAGAAATAATATTGGTGAAAGGATACAGCTTTGTCTTACCCCACTTTGGATCTCAATTTCCTCAGACAACCTTCCCCTGTGCAGAACGTGACATTTGGAGCCTTCATATGTAGCTTTGATAATAGCAATTAGTTTATCGGGGATGCCTCTCCTGCGTAAGGCACGCCAAATAAACTCCCTGTTGACACTATCGAACACCTTCTTAAAATCGATGAACAACAGATGGAGTGGCGATCGATATTCAACGCACTGTTCGATAATAATCCGCAGGGTGTTGATGTGGTCGGCACAGAAGGATCCAGAGCGGAAACCTGTTTGTTCGGCATCGAGTGTGTCTTCGAGATGTTGTTTGATTCGCTCAAGGATGATTTTAGCTATTATCTTAGCTACAGCAGGCAGCACGCAGATACCCCTCCAGTTTCTGCATTCCATTAAATTTCCTTTCTTAGGAAGCTTGACGTTCATTCCCTTTTTCCACTCGTAAGGAAAGCTCTCAGCTTCCGAAGCTCTCTCTATAAGTGGAAGCAGAAGCTCAGCCCATGTTGTGGGCACTGCTCGTAAGAGCTCTGCTGGAATACCGTCAAGTCCTGCCGCCTTGTTGGTTTTGAGTGCTTTGATCGCGGTAATGATCTCATTTTTACTGGGAGTCGTGGTGCGTATTCGGGAACTTTTCACCTCGGGCATCTCAGCCTGATTTGGGAGCATATCGCTAGCGAATACACGGTTCAAAACTGTAGAAAAATGCTCTTTCCACCTCTTGAGCTGGTCCTCATCCGAAATGAGCAAGGAGCCGTCTAGGCTTTTCACTGGGTGTTGGCTGGAGCTGCGACTACCTGTCGGCTCTTTAGTGATTCTATAGACGGTCCTGCTGTCGCACCTCCGTGCAGCTTCTTTTGCTTCTGTAGCCAGCGCGTTGATGTAGTTGCGCTTGTCACGTCGTACGCTACGCTGAACTTCTCTCATCTTCATGCGATATAGGGACACTAGCTCGCTTCTCCCTGCTGCTGGGGTAGCTGCAACGCGAGCTTTCAGCTGTTTTCGTTCGTCAATCCGTCTCCAGGTATCCTCAGAAAGCCACGCCCTATGTCTTCCCTGCGATCGACCGACAATTCTTTCAGCACCAGATGTAAAAACATTTTTCACAGCACACCAATGGTCTTGGATGGTTGTGGGCATTGAGCTGCTGATTGCTTTCACACCTTGCATAAAGCGCTCCCTTAATTGTTGGCGCACTGAGGGATCATTAAGTCTATCGATGTTGAACCTGGGCATTCTTGTGTTCTCGTGGGATCTTCGAACTGCAGCAGTGCGTAGTTGGAGAGTAGCTTTCATAAGATGGTGATCACGTACTATCCCCACATCTGCCCCTCTCCTGTTTCGGACGTCTAGGAGCGGCGGCTGATAGCAAAATGGTCAATTTGGTTGGAGGTTGCTTGCCTGTCATTGGAAACCCAGCTGACTTTGTGGCAGGTCTTGTGCTCAAACATGGTGCCACTTATCACAAGGCGGTTGGCATTGCAGAAATCCACAAACCTTTCGCCGTTGTCATTGCGGTTGCCTAGTCCATGCTTCCCGATTACATGTTTGAGCCCTTCGTTGTCGTTGCCTACCTTGGCATTCAGATCCCCCATCACTATGACAATGTCTCCATTTGGTGTTGTGTTGAAGACGGCGCTTAAGAGATTGTAAAAGCTCTCCTTTTCGTCCTCAGACGAACTTTTCGTTGGGGCGTTCCACTGTATGATGGTGACGCGTCGTACTCTAGTCCGGAATCTGGCCGTCAAAATCCTATCACCATGAGGCTGCCAGAAAATTAGGCCCTTGCGTGCTGTTGTTGTTAGCAGTAGTCCGTCTCCATATTCCCGCGGACTTCCGGATGGTCTTCCAGAATAGAGTAGTACAGTGTTACGCGTTGGAGACTGGTACTCGCCCGCTTCTAACCATCTTACTTCACTTACCCCCAAAATGTCCAATTGATGTCGCATGAATTCTTTTTTTTTTCCAATTGGAGGGGCCTGGCATTGTAAGGACCTTCTCTTCCCGAGTCGAGGAGTGTCTTTACATTCCAGAAACATATCTTTGTCCGGGTACAATAGCCAAAAGTCGTCAAAATGTGATCATTCCTTATCCGAGGCATAGTGTCGGTTTCTGTAGCGGGCAATATTCGGTAACGCAGGTTGCTGGCCCACGTTACCTAGCCTAGAATCAAGGCCCTAGACAATCCGCACTTACAATTCTGGCCTATACGTATAAGGGTTTATACGTATAGTTGCCCGGGGACCACCACTAGGAGGTAAAGTAAGCACTTCATCACGAACTTGATTGTTGCGCTACTGGCCCAAGTTTTGAGCAGCCTGTAGTTTCCCGATCAATCGCAGGACGTCCTGTTTATGCATTTGGCTGAAGGCTGAAATACAATTTGAAAAACTATCTTAATCGCTTTCTTACTTATTCTTATTTACGTGTAGGTACTTATATTACATAATTTAAATTTAATCTTTTGTACATTTTTTTTAAACTAACTTATGTATCTCACTTCTCTTTGTTTATATATATCATTCTTTTATTTTACATTGTTTTTCTTAATAACTTTTGCTAACAAAAAATTGTTACAATCTGTTGTAAAAGATCCTTATGAACTAATAAATTATGAAATTATAAAATGATTATACAAAAGTTTAAATACGAGTTCTCATAATTGTCAGATTCTAAGTTCGTGAAGTTTAGTTCTTCTTAAACTACGAATATTATATCGTACATTTAAGACGCCTGCTATCTCAGGATTAATATGCATCTGCAGACGATCGCTGTGATGAATTGCGTTCTTTTTAATTATATCTGTTACAAGATCACAAGATCAATCTGCAAATCACTATGCAAGTCATTATTTCTAATATACCATGGGGCATTTACTATACCCCGAACGGCTTTGTTTTGAAATGTTTGAATTATTTGTACATACGTTTTCTTTGTACAACCCCATAATTGGATGTTATATGTCCAAACAGGACATTTCTGAATTATACCCCAACAACCAATAAAGATTTCTAGATTTAATATTTAGCTGTTCTATTTTCTTTTTCACATGTTCATTCCATTTCAGTTTAGCATCCAGGTTCATACCCAAATACTTAGCTGTATTATAATAAGGAACTACTTGATTATTAATAACTACAAGAACATTCGTTATTTTTTTATTTGTGGAATTGGTATGGGTGATTTTTGACTCATTAAGTTTAATTCGGCGTCGTTGCGTCCAATCACATATCTCATAAACCGAATTTTATAGCTTTTCTGTTGCTTAACCCACGCATCCACCAGTTGATAGAAGAGCAGTGTCATCTGCGAATGTGGTTATCATCGTGTCATTTGCATGTGGTATATCACTTCTTCTTCTTCTTCCTTTTATCAGCGAGGTTATGATCCGAAAATAAGGGATCATAACCCCCCCACTTCACTGCATTTCTACTGATCCGCCTGTGGGGTTCGCCTATTTGACCTCAGAAAATATCGGCAGGCCCGCCGATTTTGGATCACTCGGTTACTGAGGCTAATGAAATGCCGATGTCGTCGCATTTGTGTGATCCAGGCGTTTATAGGCCTGCCTTTCCTACATCGCGATGTCTTTGGAACGTGCATTGATATTGGCTTTTTAACGGGGTTCAAAAGATTTCTTCTTTGAACGTGGCAACACCAGCTGAGCCAGTTGCGCTCTATTTTTTGTACGATGGTTTCCTTGATGTGAAAGCTTCCACGGATCTTCGAACTTCTTATTCGATCAAGCTTTGTCACTCCTGCTGTCATGCGAAGCATCTTCATCTCAGCTGCCGTTAATTTATTCTCATACTTTTTGTACATCGTCCAACATTGTGAACCGTATGTGAGCGCTCGACGTACAACTGCGGTGTAGAGCCTTCCTTTCAACTTAGGGGGCATTTTTCTGTCACAGAAGATAGCGGAATTTTCTCGCCACTTCATCCATCCTACGCTTACACGATGATTGATGTCGTCATCACAAGTTGCTTTTCTATTGATCATAGATCCCAGATATTTGAACTTTTCGCACTTGGGAAGCGCTGTTCCATTCAAATAAATGTCTGGAATAGGACTGAGTGGATCAGAGAACGGGCAGCACAAGTACTCTGTCTTTTTTGAACTAATGCGATACCCATTTCCCTCCAAAATGTCCATCCACACATCAAGGGCTCGTTGCAGGGATACAGGGTCCTCACTTATGATGGCTCCATCGTCAGCAAAGAATAACTGATGTACCTTGGGGTCCATCACTTTACCTTCAAGCAGACAATTAAGGACTGTAATAAAGAGAAAAGGACTTAAAACGCTTCCCTGGTGCACCCCGACTTTGATTGGGAACTCTTCGATTACTCCAGCGGGGCATCTTACTCTTGTCTTTGCTCCCTCGTACATGTCCATAATCATCTGTACATAGGTTTCTGGAATCCCTCGATGTCTTAGCGCCACCCATATCAAATCTCGTGGTTGTCTGTCGAATGCCTTTTCAAAGTCAACCAATACAATATGCAAATCCCTTAAGGAATCACGATGTTTTTCCATTATGATCCTTATACTTTGGATTGCATCTGTGGTTGATTTACCCGAGACAAGCCCGCACTGATCATCAGATAGCCGTATTATTTTTCACAGTCGGCCACCTAATACCCGCTCAACGATCTTTATGGTGTGTGACATCAGTTTGATCGAACGGTAGCTATCACAGTTTCGCGTATCACCCTTCCCTTTATATACAGGGAGAAGGTAACGTTCCCTCCATTGATTCGGCATTGGATCACCTCTCACGAATTTGGAGATGAGAATTCTGAGCCATCTGAACTCGATGTCTCCCATCGATGTCTCAGATCGCACCTCATCTGGCCCAACCGCTTTTCATTTTTTGGAGTATTTGACCGCCTCACTAACTTCTTCGACTGTAATGTCGGGTATTTCTTCACAGTTAGGGGCGGCTCTTGGAAAGTATAGCCGGGGAAAGTGTTCATTTAAAAGCTCTTCACAATACTGCCGCCACCTCTGCAGAATTTTGTCGTCATCCACAAGAAGCTGGCCATGAGCATTGCTAATGAACTTTGACGAACGAATCTCCTGAGCATTCCTCCTTCTTTGGGCGGCTATTTTGAAGATAGTGGCGCTCTTGTTCATATTGTGTCGTCGCAGCTCCTGGATAGCCTGGTTTGCATCAGCAACCGGGGAAGATATTTTCTCCAGCTCCCGATACAGGCCCTCCGTACTCTCTGCTTGAAGCTGGGCGCTTTTTTCTTGCAGCATCTGTATTCCATTTCGAGGCGAACTTTTTCGTCATTATTATTAGAGGGGCACTTTAACCAAGCTTTGAAAGCCGCTTTCTTCTCATTTATCACTTTCTTAGCTTCATCACTCCACCACCATGTTTCTTTGGTGTGTTGATGGTGGCCTTTTGAAGCTCCTGGCAGTGATTTGGCCTTCTTTAAGCAAGTTCGCTGTAGGGAATCCCACATATTTTGTGCTCTGCGCTCTTTATCCTCAGCTCCGTTGATGGTGTGAGAGAGGTAATTTTTCATTGCGAAAACAAAAGCCTCGCCTTTTTCTTTGTCCAGATTGTACCACTTGATTTTCTCAGAGACCCTTAATTGTTTGTTTTTCTTTGGTGTTTTCATACAAATTTCTGTTAGCAGGAGACGGTGTTGCCGAGCGATTGCCCCTCCCAGGATCACTTTGCAATCTTTTACCCGAGGCTTCATGAAACTAGCTACCAAATGGTAGTCAATCTGAGTTTCATCTCCACCACTGCTGTAAGTGATCAGGTGTCGGCTTTGTTTGATGAACATGGTATTTAACATGATAAGACCGTGTGATTTGCACATGCTTAGGATGTCTTCACCAGAAAGGTCCCTGGTGCCATATCCTAGTCCTCTATGGCAGTCTTCATAGTCTTCGTTTGATTTCCCGACATGTCCATTCAAATCTCCTCCAACAAACAGAAACTCTTCCTTTGGGATGCTCTTAAGGAGATTGTGGAAATCTAGACAAAATGCATCTTTATCTCTCTGATTGCACCCATTTTGGGGAGCATATGCACTGACAATATTCCACACCTCTCCTTGTATTACTAGTTTGAGAGACATCAAACGGTCGCTGGACTTCGAAATGCTCAAGACGTTTCCAAGTAGCTCTGCCGAAGGATGATACCGATTCCGTTCTTAGTCTTTTCCGTTCTGTAGTAGAACAGCTTGTAATCTTGTGTTCTAACGTCCAAGAAACGCGCCCGATTTCCGGTGTTTTTCCATTTCGTCTCTTGGACACACAAGATGTCCACCCGCCTTCTATTCATCATCTCTTCCAGCTCGTAACTTCGACCGGTCATGCTTCCAACGTTCCAACTCGCGACCCTTAAATTGCGTTCAAACTCTTTCATTATTTTGCTAGCCCCCGGAATCCGTATAGCTCTGACCCGAACATTTCTGCTCGGTCCAGGATCAGTACCATGCACAGCAGTGGTAGTGCCTGGCGGGGTAATGCCTTTCCTTTTAGCAAGTATTATCGTAATGATACAGTTTTGCAATATTACCATATTGCGATGGTGTTTGTTGTTTGACACGTGCATGCTCCTGTTTTAGTATTGCTTGATCTTTCTTCTATGACACCGGTGATCTCCAGTCGTGTCGACCCACGGACTCGCATGCACACTTGTGGGAGGGTGTTTAGGGTAGTATATGTGTCGCTAGGCTCACTTGGGTGTTATATTGCCTAGATCTGCTTTGTCCCATTAGTCGCCTTTTACGACAAGCTCTGGTTGTTGGGGGCGCTGCAGTGATATTCTTAACCCGTCCCTGCACGGGCAACCGGCATTTTCGGCAACATACTTCATTAAGATATCGGGGCCTTAAATGAAATGAAATATGACTAGACGAGGATTTAATCATTCATCTTACCTTCTTTCAATTTGTGGTGCATCTCCACGGATTCCACGATAACATAATTTATGCCGTCTATTTGATAGTGGCACTGAATTGTTTCCATTTTTAAGTTTTAACAGCTGTGAAAAGTCAAGCACAAATGCCGCGGAAAAAAAAAGTTGAGTAAAACTAGCGTAGAAAGTTTTCGATACATAGAATGGCGACCGCTCAGTCAACATGTTGGGTGAGCGGCGCCATTCAGTTGAAAAATTACAACTGTTGTGTACACGTGAATGCAGCCAATGTGGTTGATCTTTTTGACAGATGTCAAGTACAATCTTTGGCATTTTTAGTCATGGAGGCGTTTACCACGTAACAACGCATTTTTGTTATTCAATCTTATTACGAAAATAGACGATCTGTAAAAGTAACATTTCTTAAAATATGTGAATTTTTCGGTCAACATAATCGCCCTAGTGAGTCCGGAATTGCATGGTGAAGCGTTTTGAAGAAACTGGTTTGGTATCGGATCAAACTCCATATCCAGCACGTACACGCCAAAACATCACCACTATGAGCGAAAGTGTTGAAAACCAGCCAGGCACCTCAAATCGTCGCCGAAGTCAACAATTGGGCCTCACTTATGACACTTTAAGGCGAATTTAAAAAAATGATCTTCATTTACACCCATATAAAATCCAAATTACACAACAATTGAAGCCTTTGTACCTTTGATTTATTAAATCCAAACTGAAATTGCGGCCATTGACCCACTTATTCTTCAAAGAGTCATCGATAATTTCGACCTTCGGATGGTCGCTTGCAACGGAAACCGTGGTACTCACATGAACGATGTTGTGTTTCATTCACAATTGGGCCGAACTTCATTAATCAATAAAGTTCTACATTGATTTCGCAATAAATGTGTGTTTAATTTAATAAAAACTTCCACACTAGCTGTTGGCTCAACCTTTAGTCCTTTTTCTTTAATATTAGTTATATGATGCACTTGGTCTATCGTCAAGTGCTTATTTCTAAGCCCGAATTGATGGGTGGGAATAACCCTTCTTTGCTCTATGATTCTGTCTAGTCTTTTAAGAAGCAGTTTTCCGAGAAGTTTTGATAATACAGGTAAAAGTGAGATTGGCCTATATGAGGAAACTTCTGATATATGAGGAATTTCTGATATATTCCAGTATTGTGGAACATGTCTTAGTTTGAAACAAGCATTAATTATAAGCTTGAGTTTAAGCAACGCGGTGAAGGGCATTTATAAAGAAGTGGCACAAAGAAGAAATCATTTTGTCCAGAGACAGGAGATGTACCTGCGAAAGATATACTCTTCACCGCAAACTCTTCACCAACAGAAGTATCTCTGGATGATTTCCTCTCTGGTCAAAACACCACTGTTCGTTGTCATATCCGAAGATTTCACTGCTGGAAAAGAACCTAGCTAGTGTCGTTTTCCCTTTTCGAACAATATTTCGTTCTTACTTTGTAGATCAAATTTTGAAGCTAGAATAACATGACATGGGTACTAATTAATAAAAAAAAAATAATAAAAATTACAGTAAAAGCAAAGTCTTAACGCCAGGAATCGTACCTTTGTACCTGTCACCAGCTCGAATTGTTAATACGACGCATTATCCCACACGGCTAATGTACATAAGTGTTACTCAAGATGATGATGAAAAGCCATACCTGTCATTCAGAACACAATTGGAACATCATGTACATACATATTCAACATCTTCGCATTTAAAATAATAAAACGGGTTAAGCTACCATTGGTACTTACCGACTTTGCATACTAATCAATTCAAATTATTTGCGACAAATCGTGGGCCATTAAAATAGCGTTTATACTCGTACATACCTTTTAATGTAATCGTATGCAAAGCTAATATTAACTTTAATCTTTAGTTTAAGTTTTACGTAACAATGCAATTTATTACCTGAAACGAAATATGTAGATGCATAATCTTGGTGTCAACGGTTCGATTTTCGTAGTTTATCTTCGAAGTTTCAAGGCTTAAAAAGTTTATACAAATCGACCAGCATGACCAAAAATGGCCCAGATGTTTGCACCCTTCAAAAGATACTGGTTTGAATGGCAAATAAATAAAAGAAAAGTCAGAAGAAGTACCATCTCGCGATAGACACTAGTTCACTTTGGGGTGGCAATGGTGAAGTGTTACCACCGATTACCACGCTAATGGTTCACGATTCAATTCTTCAAGTCGAAAAGCATTTACATATTTATTTATTTCTCATAAAATAATCAGTCAGTCCGATCATTTGCGAAAGCTTGTATAAAGACAATTGCAAAGTCATAACACTGGTGGTGGGTTGGTCATATAGCTGGAAAAACTGTTCGCTCTGTTGGATAATTGATATGCCTATGACATCAGGTAGTCGAGCAAGAAAGACTGTGAATCAGAAGCAAAGACAAAAAGAACTAAAATTTCCCCAGTTATCTTGATAGCACCCCCGGAGATTTCTTCTATGTGATTATCTACCTTGTCGAGGCTCAGTACAGTCAATGACCCTCGGGAGTTACTTAAATTCCCCAGAGGAGACCGAAGCCAAAAGATAATCATCTCCCCTCCCAATCTCCATATCTGAACTCATCCAACCTCAACTTTCCCTCTACCTCCAATACAGTCCTTACTTTCTCTTTCCTATGGGCCGGATCTAGATATCATACGTCCCGAAGAGAGGTCGTAACGACACCACCGGCGCCGACCACTAAGAAACAAAAAAACCACAGCAGCTTCAACAACTCTAGCAGACGTGGTAAAGGATCACCTTAAGTTGACCATCATTAATTGGAATAGTCCGGAAAAGAAGCTCACAGACGCACAATGGGCGACAGTAGAGAGATCGATAAGCTGATCGAGGCAACCAGTAAGCTCTTCGGCCCAATACCACTCTTCCGGCGATTGTCAAGGGTTTCAGAATCCTGGACTGCTTGAACTATCTCACACTCAAATGGTTTGAAAAGATAGTGAGCACGATGCCAGCATCTGAGCAGGGTATAAAATTAATTCTCGTCCCGAAAAGGGACCTACCGACCAGATCCAAGGTGAAAATCTGTATCCCGGGGCCGACGATATTAAAGTAGCATCTAGAGCAGCTACTCCATACCTTAAATCCAGAACTCCCTAGCGTCGACTGGAAGGTAATGGAGATGGGGGAATCCACTGAGTCGGATCAAGAGGCCACCATCATGCTCAATCATGAGACCATGACCATTTCCCCCGCGAACGGGTACAAGATACGCATTGGTATCAACATGGTTAAAATTAGACCGCTGACAGAAGGAAGGAGAGTGACGGCAATGTCGACAAAGCATGCCGTATGATAAAAGTTGTGCAAATCAACTGTCATTATAGGAAGTTGGTCAGCGCTAATCTCCTAACCTACATTTCGAAACACAATGTTGGCATTGCCCTGGTTCAGAAACCCTGGAATAGTGGTAAAAATTTTAGCGGACTGAACAGTAAGGACTACTCCTTAATATTTGGTAAGCACCAACAGAACAGTAAGTTCCGTACTTACATCCTAGCGAAAAGACTTAATAACCTCTTTATTCTACCCTCCTTTAGTAACTCAGACCTAACAACCGCCCGACGGGCCAAGAGCAAGTCTCTGGTTTCGACATCAGGCTATCTACCCAGCGACGACCCGCGCCCTCCACCCACCGAGATAACCCTAACCTCAGCCCTCAAAGTAGCCTTTGAACGGTCCTGCCATCTAAGCAAACGCAAAAGGAAGCTCAACCCATCATGGTGGTCTAGTGAGCTGTCAAACTTGCATACTAATTCCAGGAAACTTTATAATATGGCAAAGCACACCAGGAATCCCAAAGACTGCGACCGCTACAAAGGAAGTAAGGGGATCTTCAAGAAAAAGATGATCTACGTAAAAATGGCCTCATGGAGCAAAATTTGCAGCGAGATTGAATCCACCAAAGACGCAGCGAGACTCCGGAAAATCCTGTCACAGGATTACTCGGTCCCAGGATACATCAAGAACCCAGATGGTACCTGTACAGAATCGTGTGCCGAGACCCTAAGACTCCTCTTTATGACACACTTCCCAGGGTGTAATATTGTAGATCCCAGTATAGAGGCAACAACAACATAAGACTGAGGAGCTAACGCAAATCACACTCTATTAGCCGAGATTGTGGATGATTATAAATTAAAATGAACAATTGACTCCTTTTCTCCACACAAGATGTCCGGCCCAGATGGTATCTTCCCCATGATGCTACAAAGTGGCAAGAAATATGTCATTCCCCGGCCAGGGAAAATTTTTCTCGGGTCCCTAAATTGTAAATAAGTAAAAAGAAACCACCCTGGTGGAATGCAAATCTCAGTACTCTTAGGAAAGACAGTAGGCTCCTTTTTAATATTGCTAGAAGCGCCCGTGAGACGGTCGATTGGGACTCTTATAAACTGTCTCTCAGGAAATACAAAATCTCACTGAGGAAGAAGCAACGACGATCCTGAAGACTCTTCTGCGATAGTATTGAAGAGTCCTCGGAAGCTTCCAGGTTGCGGAAAATCCTCTCTAAAAGCGCTTCTATAGCCAGCTACGTTTTGCATCCGGATCGTCACTGGACCTCCTCTGCTGAGGAATCCATTGACATCTTATTGGATACTCACTTTCCTGGTAGCTCCCCTGTTGCTGTATCGCAAGTGGGAAATTCCCCCCCTCAACCTTGTAGCAAGTACCCAGTCTTGATAACTACAGAAAAGATCCGATGGGCCATGCGCAGTTTCAAACCCTTCAAGTCTCCAGGACCTGACGGTGTTATTCCAGCTGAAATTCAGCTTACATGCAGGATTATTAACACACAGCTGGGCGGAGCATCGGCCAGAAGAATTGCTCGCTGCGGTACACCTCAAGGTGGAGTCTTGTCACCTCTTCTGTGGAACCTGATAGTAAATGAGCTACTGATGGACCTGGATACCTCAGGTTGTAGAGTGATAGCCTGTGTTACCGGAGCACTTTTAGGGAAATCCTCCAATTTCTCCTTCGGCTCACCAAATGGGCCTCCAAATGTGGACTGGGAGTTAACCCCCATAAAACGGAACCCGTACTCTTCACGAGGAAATATAAAGTTCCCCTCATAGACCATCTTATGATAAATGGCACCAGTCTCACGTTCTCTGAAAACGCAAAATATCTGGGTCTTATTTTGGATAGGAAATTAAACTGCAAGGCCAATCTACTAGAGCTCGTCAAGAAAGCTAATGTAGCTCTCTATTCCTGTAAAAAAGGCTATAGGTAGGAGCTGGGGTATTAAACCTCAAATCACTCTTTGGCTATACCTGTCCGTTATCAGGCCTATACTACTATATGGCGTGATCGTATGGTGGCCTGCTCCTGACAGGGTGGTCCACCTCACTCAACTAGCTAAGGTGCAAAGATCTGCATACATCTGCATCAGTGGTGCACTGAGAACTACTCCCTCCGCGGCACTGGACATCTTGTTCAACCTGCTACCTTTAGATATTTTCGGCAAACAGATGGCTGCTTATGAGGCCATACGCGTGAAAGCCTCCTCTTAGTGGTCTAACTATCGCTTTGGCCACTCCTCGATCCTTGATCTTCTCAACTTCAAACACGAAAACACGGACTACACCCCGCCGAAACTGAGATTTGACCGTTACTTCCGTACGAGCATCCTTAACCGAGATGTATGGGACACTTCCCCCCCTGTCGATGGTGGTTCGGTTCACTTCTTTACAGATGGATCTAAGACGGAGGGTGGGGTGAGTTGTGGTGTTTTCTCTGAACAGCTCAATCTGAGCATCTCTTTCCGCCTCCCTGATCATTGTAGCGTTTTCCAGGCGGTAATCATGGCGATTAAGGAAACCCTGTCCTGGCGGAAATGTAATGCATTATCTGTCAGGGATATTATGAGCTATATTCCAGGATTTGTGGATACATTGTAATACAATGTCTTATAATATGCGTCAAGTGGCATACGATAGGAGGCAAAATCAGTTTTATAAACCGCAGTGGTACCCCATCTTAACCCACAGCGTTTGATGTTGTTGAATTATTTTTTTTTAACCCACCTTTAACCCCTTCTTTCTACTTGACACCATCCACTACGGAACCGCTTATCGCATTACTTGAGAGTGGTGTCGTTTTCTCTCCCCTCTGTGGACCGGCTTTTTCATATTCGGCTCCTGGTGCGGGTTCATACATTCTTGCCGGTAAGGCTTTCATCTACTTTATGTAATTTGTGAGGGAATGTTGGCGTCTTCCTCTCTGTCTCTAGGAGGTCGATGGGGGTCACTCCCCAACTACGAAGACGGCTGGTTCCGACACTGTGCGATAGGAGCTGGCAACTTGGAAGGCTCCTAGCCTTTGTACTGCGGCAATTTGCTTTCTGTACTTCTCCTGTCTAGGTGTGTCTGCCCAGATCTCACACCTATACAGAAGAATGGCGTGGGTGATGGGCATGAGGAGTCTTCGCCTACTCATTGTTGGGCCTCCTTTATTTGCCATAAACTTACTCAGTGATGTGGGCGCCGTGGCGCCATGGCGTAAGTGGTTAGTGTGTCGGATCACTGCGCATGAGTTTCCAAGTTCGAATCCAAGACAACACCAACAAGTTTTTCACGGTCCCACCTCTTGCGAGCGTCTGACAAACATCCGAGAGTATTGTTGTCACGAAAAAGCTTCTCAAATCACCGTTCGGATACGGCACTAAACTGTCGGTTCTTTCCATTCGTGTGAAAAATATAACACACACAACATGAGTGGTTGCGAGGATCTAGGCCCTGGCACTTAGAGCTGTTGCGCCAAATATTTATTTACTCAGTGGTGACGTGACCTTCGCAGCTCGCTCAGATGCGGACTTAATCTGTTGCCAGAAAGAGAGTTTAGAGTCCAGGGCGATCCCTAGATACCTTACTGCTGGTTTGTTGATTATCACTTCTGGAACCTACTCGGAACTCAGCAATGGTCGGGATCCGTTTCCTAGTCAGAAGAACTATATCTGCTTTTCCGCGGCGAGACTAAGGCCATGGGCTTCCATCCAGACGATACTCATCTCATTACCTGGTTCAGTTTCAGCTGAGCTTCTTCGATGTCCCTTGTGGTAATCACCGCACCGATGTCATCTGCGTTCCCGACTAAGAAGGTATCCTAGTGCATCTCCATCCGAAGGATTCCATCATATGTGATATTCCACAGATCAGGTCAAAGGATTGAGCCCTGCGCTGCTTCAGCAGTGATTTTCTTTCTATGAGTACCCTTCAAGGTGTCGTACAGAAGTTCCCTGTCTTTGAGATAGTCCTTCACAATTTGCAAACGATATTGCGGTATCCTGAAGGTGTTCTCGAGCGCATCTAACATATCTCCCAATCTGGCCGAATTGAAGGCATTCCTCACATCCAGAGCTGCCAGCACAACGATTCGTCTTGAGTAGTGATTTCCCCTTTGGGCGAGGTGGGTGGTTGTGACTACTTCCTCAATTGCTCCTATCGTGGAGTGGCCTTTTCTGAATCCGTGTTGTCGATCGGATAGGCTACCTGCTCTTTGGATTGCTTCTGTGATTCGAGGCTTTAGCATCTTCTCGAGGAGTTTTCCTGCCGCGTCCAGCATGCACAGAGGTCTGTATGCTGATGGGGAATCCGGGTCTCCTTTTCCATTGCTTATGAGCGCCAAGCGTTGTACCTTCTACTTCTTGAAGAAGATCCCTTGCTTTAGCCAGCCGTTATACATACATAGCAGTATCTCTGGGCAAGTTTGGGTAGCCGTTTTCAATACTTCCGCTGGTATGCCCTCGGGGCCAGGGCCCTTATTGTTCTTAAGAGATTTAGCTGCTAGAATCAGCTCTTCTTCGCTGAACAAAGGAATGTCTTGTTGTTGGGCAGGAGAGATCTCCATTGGCCTAACAAGGTGAGCCGGGAAGAGTGTGTCTACTAAGTTCTTCATTAGCTCCGCGGTTCATGACAACCCTATAGCCGAGTCCCCAGGGGTCGCTGTTGATCTCCCGGCGAAAGTCCTCCCACTTTTGTTTCTTGCTCGAATTGATGGCCCTCTTGAGCTCGGATCTTGCGGTTTTGTATTCCGCGAGTGCGCCTTTCTTGATTTCAGCGTGTCTTCACCTTCCCCTGGTAACCTTGCGTCTGTGGTGTAGGCATCTCCTCCTAAGTTCAGCGATCTCGTCCGTCCACCAGTACACTGGCTTTCGCCCTCCAGTTCAGTTTCTAACTCGAGCCATCGACGCATAGCATGCGCGGTGTAAGAGTTGTATCGTCGCTTGAGCTTTTATTTCAGCTGTTCCAGACATTTCTAGGATTGCTTCCTCCCTTCCTCTAGCGTGGCCGTGAGAACCTCTTCATTTAACCGCCTAACTTTCCACCTTTGTAGGTCAAAGACGATATGCTGGTGGTCGCTCCCGGTGTACTCCTCGATGACTCTTCAGTTTTCCACCTTTGCCAGTAGCTCTTCTGGCTGGTCAAACGGTAGTGCATGCGATCATATGAAAACACAAGCGTTTTCACTTAGCTGAGGCCTACCAACTCCAACTCTCAACCTCCACGCGGTGACAGCCGGGTGCCTAGTACCTTAATCCAAGAGATGGGTAACCAACCCCGTTTGGCGGATTCTTGGTGGCAGCAGATGAGAGAGGGGGGGAAGAGTGCTTTTTTCACTAGAGCACTTCTTCCTGTTCCAGGCGGCAGCGGACGAATTCCCTAGACGGAGTCAACGGTGGCATCTATAGTTCCAGTTAGGTTGAACTTAGTGAATACCTTGCGCGAGCTGCTTCGACGTATTCGGATCACAGGTCGGTAAGGAATTTCCAATGTTGGTCAGGACATTGGAATAGAGATGGTGGCGGAGGAGCCCTTAATGGGCCAACAGCAGCGCTCATACTCCCGTAGTGGACTACTGACACCGGTGTATCCGGCCCCTCGTCCTAGGGGAATAATTAAGGAACTGGCCCTCCAGGTTGGGGGTTGTGCCGTCGGGGTAACTTCCCTACCACGTAAAAAGCGCATGGTTCCGAAACAACCAAAAGCCTCGGATAAGGATGACTCAACTAATGACGACCCCAGCAAACGAAATAAGGACAACGACCTTCGGATCTGTACGTGGAATGTTCTGTCCCTTTACAGACCACGTGCAGCCGAACAACTAGCAGAGGCCCTAGACTGCTATAAAGCAGATATTACCGCCATCCAGGAAGTGCGATGGGATGGGCCAGGCAAAAAGAGGATGAAAAACTGTGACATCTACTACGGTGATTGCTACAGAGGCAACAGGCAACGCTTATTCGGATGCGGATTTGTCATACGCGGCAGACTTAGGCAAGAAGTCTTAAGCTTCCGACACGTGAGCGAGCGTATTACGACTATCCGGATCAAGGCTAAATTCGCTAACATAAGCCTAATATGTGTTCAGGCCCCCACAGAAGAAAAGGCCCCTGCCACCAAAGAGTGTTTCTACGAGCTCCTCGACAAAACATACGAGCGTTAAAATCGTATTGGGCAATTTTAACGCCAAAATAGGAAAGGAGGACGTCTTTGGTAGGGCAGTCGGTAAGCATAGCCTACACGACACCACGTCTGATAACGGACTAAGGCTAATTGATTTCGCTGTGGAGCGAAATGTCACCATAGCAAGCACATGGTTTCCTCATCTCGATATTCATAAGCAGACATGGCAGTCCAATGATCATGTCACGATCAACCAAATTGATCATATTGCGATCGACGCAAGGCATGCCTCCAGTATTCTGGATGTCCGGACCTTCCGAGCGGCCAACATAGACTCGGATCATTACCTTGTTGTAGCCAAGGTACGAATGCGGATATCCCAATCTGAGCAACAAAGAAGAATTACTGCGAGAAAATTTAACGTCGAAAAGCTACAATCGCAAAAGACCGCCAGACTCTTCGCTGAACGCGTATCCCGAAATCTCTCAATCGCCCCTTTGCCGCCAGCATCAAGTACCGAAGACCAGTGGCAACGCTGCCAACATGCCATCAGAAATGCCGCGACTGATGTGCTGGGTCTCGCTCGACCACCACCGCGAAACCCCTGGTTTGACGAAGAATGCCGGCGAGTGCATGCAGCAAAACAAGAGGCATACAAAGCGGCGCTGCAAAGGAAGACGAGAGCTGCTCGTGAGCTCTACGAGCAAAAGAGACGGGAAGAACATCGGCTTCTCCAAAAGAAGAAGAAAGAGCATGAGAAGTGCGCGTTTGAGAACATCGAGAGTCTATACTCCAGGAACAATGTACGGAAGTTTTATCAAAAGGTAAAAAGAATGTGTCAAAGAAGCAATACCCGTACAGAAACCTGTAGAGATGAAAATGGAAACCTCGTAGTAGAATCACAGTCGATGCTGAGAATATGGAAAAACAACTTCTGTTGACTGTATAACGGGGACGAAGATCAACATCCCGCTGTCACGCAGAATGAATCTTTCAACATAGACGATGATAGTCAAAATTTCCGTCCACCTGACCAAAACGAAGTGAGGATAGCAATATCCAAGTTAAATTCGAACAAGGCTGCTGGACCTGATGGCTTACCGGCCGAACTTTTCAAGGCAGCTGGGGATGAATTGGTAGAGTGCATACACCAACTCATTTCTAATATTAAGTCAGACGAGTGTATGCCTGATGAATGGAATCTCAGCATCGTTTGCCCGATCCACAAGAAAGGAGACCCCCTCAACTGCGCCAATTATAGAGGCATCAGTCTTCTCAACATCGCATACAAGATCTTTTCTGCGATATTGTGTGAACGCCTGAAACCTTTTATCAACAGCCTGATTGGACCCTATCAGTGCGGTTTCAGGCCAGGGAAGTCCACCATCGATCAAATCTTCACACTTCGGCAGATCCTGGAGAAAACCCAAGAATTCCAAATCGATACACACCACCTCTTTATCGATTTCAAGGCCGCCTATGACAGCATCTATAGAGAAGAGCTTTATAGAGCCATGTCTAGTTTTGACATCCCTGCCAAACTTGTCCGTCTGTGCAGGCTGATGATGGAGAACGCTCGCTGCTCCATCAAGTTCGGTAATGACCTCACCGAGACCTTTGATGTCAAAAAAGGCTTTAGACAAGGTGACGCGCTGTCATGTGACTTCTTCAATATTGTACTTGAACGGATTGTGCGGAACTCACAAGCCAACACCGGAGGCACAATCTATTACAAGTCTGTACAACTGCTTGCATACGCCGACGATATTGACATTATCGGAAGATCTCAGCGGGCTGTCACCAGTGCTTTTGCAAGCATTGAGGCGGAAGCGGCCAAAATGGGTTTGGCGATAAACGAGGGCAAAGCCAAGTATATGCTGTCAACTAGAAGGGAAAACCAACACCGACGAATTGGACAAAACGTCACCGTGGGCAGCTATAACTTCGAGGTAGTAAGGGACTTTGTCTACCTTGGCTCTGCTATAAATTCAGCAAACAAAATCAGTGCAGAAATCAATCGAAGAATAACTCTTGCCAATCGCTGTTTTTTGGGCTTATAAGGCAATTCAACAGTAAAGCCCTATCTCAAACAACTAAGGAGACTCTATATAAGACCTTGATTATCCCAGTCCTGCTTTACGGCGCTGAAACATGGACTTTATTAAAAGAGGATGAAGATATCCTTGGTCGCTTCGAGAGAAAAATTCTTCGTAAGATTTTCGGTCCCGTTTGCGTTGACGGGTTTTGGAGGAAAAGATTCAATCACGAACTATACGAGCTGTACAGCGACATCGACCTAGTCAAAAAACTGCGTATTGGACGTCTGAGATGGCTAGGACATGTAGAGCGAATGGACATCAACGCTCCGGCCCGCAGAGTCTTCGAATCTAACCCCGAGGGACGACGCAGTAGAGGGAATCATCGCCGTAGGTGGCGCGCACAAGTTCAAGGGGACCTCGACCAACTTGGAGTGCGCAACTGGAGGCAATTAGCTAAAGACCGAGCTAAATGGAGAGGCTTGTTGGTTGAGGCCCAGGTTCACCCCGAACTGTAGCGCCACCTAAGTAAGTAAGTAGTAGCTCTTCTGACGCCAAAGTAACATCCGGCATTGTTTCGGTATATCCGGGAGGCCTGAAAGTGGGTGTATTTCCTTCGTTCAACACGTAGAGCCCCAGTCTGGCAACCATCTCAAGTATCTGCTTACCTCGTGAATCTGTGCTAGGCATTCTCCAATCTAAGGCCTTGGCGTTAAAATCGCCGGCAACCAAGACTCCGCCCTCAATATCTCTCACGATGTCCTCTAAACGGTCTAGCTTTGCTCGAAAATTACTGATTCTGTCGTTCGGCGTAAAATAACAGATAAATATCGTGATTCCCTCGCAATTCATCCAGACAAAGCCACTAGCTGCAACGTAGGTTCTTATGCTGGTCGTCTTTGCGTTCGGTATCCATATTGCAGCTGTGCCGAGTGTATCTGAGAACAAGCTAGGCCCGTCCTTGTTTTTATACTGCTCACTTATGGCCACCACATCCACTTTAAGATCGAGTCTAAGTTGTGAGAGTAGGTTGTCAGCCGTGCGACTTCTATGGAGATTTGCTTGTAGGATTTTCATCACGGTACTCTGCTTCTCTTAGCCTTTTCAAGTGCCTCTCTAAACACCTGGCAGTTTCCCGACCCTGGTAAATGAGCTAGCAGTGCTGGCCCGAGCTTCAGTTCCACACATAGGCTTTGCAATCCGATTTTTTGTGGCCCTGTACTCCGCTCTTAAAGCACATTCCCTCGTTCTTTCTGTCGCGCCCCTCACAGTTACCTTGCTGGTGGCCATAACCGAAACATCTGTAGCAGCGCGTGACCACTACTCTTCGGCGAACTCTGCAGAAAACCCACCCGACTCTTATACGAGCGATTTTTAGCAGCTCAACTGCCACTCGGTCGTTCAGCTGAACTAAAGCCATTTTTTGCGCCCTGCTATTGGCCTTCATTAAGGTGATTTGCAGTTCCGCCCTCTGGTCAATGATTGCTCGTTTGATAGCTTCTTCGACTTCCTCTACTGTTGTCAGGTCATCCATGGCTCTGATCTCCAGTGTCATTTTGGTTCAAGGTTTCGGACCGTTGCCTTCTCCCCCAAGATGGACTTAAGGGATGAGCTTAAACCTTCCTTATCTTTTGTTTTTACACCGAGCTCAAGCAAGACATCTCGTTTGACGGACAGCTCTTATCTGGGTTTGTCCTTGTACGAATTTCGCGGAGGATCTCCGCGTACGTTTCTGCTCCTCTTGGTCTTATGATGATTGCATCGCGTCGGTGCCTAGCTGGCCTCTTATTTATTTATTTTTTTCGGCTAATTACCATCCCTTCCTCCTTTTTCTGCTGCTTATGGTCTTTCACCAAGGAAGTCCGCGCTTTACCATTGGTCTTCTTGCTTTCGATCAGCTTTTTAGGCTTTTTTCCTTTCGAAAAGGGGTTGTCCTTCCGGCCTATATTGGGTACACGATCTTTGCCAGGTTCTTTGTGGGCTACATCCCTTCTCCGCACGGTTTGAAGCCTAGTTGGAGTTGCAACCTTCGGTGACTTCTTCTTCTTCTTTCCCGACTCCTTTTCAAGGGTGCTAGATGGTGGCCTCTCTTGGGTTTCCGAATTTCGCTCGGTGTCCTACTTTTTGCCTCAGGAGGCTCCTGGTGGTTCGCGTCTGTTCGGTTGGCCTGTCGCATCTGAAGTTCAGGTTGTTGTGATCGGTGAAGCCTCAGGTCGCTATCCCACCCCTTTTTAAGGAAGCCGATTACGTCCAAAGACTCCTCTAGTTTAGCAAGACCTTTCTTAATATCAATACTGATATTCTTCTGCCTGCCCGTCGCGAATTTAATTTTTTTAATCGTCTCCTTGCATTTCTGTAGCTCCTTCTCCAGTGAGTTTTCCGTCAGCTGGGCTTCATTTACATCGGAGGGCTCATGTTGGTTGCGATAGGGTGGCATTCCCTATTGAAGGGTTTTCTGCGATGATTCTCCGGGCTGTGGCGGGTTTCCCCCGTGGTGCCGATTCGGGTTCAGCCTGTTTTAAAGGCGGCGGTGATCTCCGCAGCTGAGAGCTCTTTTTGAAAGGATTTTCTCCTGCCTCACTTGTATACGCTATACGATCCGTGGGAGCCAAGTATTTCACTCCCAGGGGAGTGTCAGATCGTGTTGGTGAACATCTGGGTACCCTTCCTCTTTCATATTGGAGGTCATCAATATTTATTTATCTAAAATCCTTTGGGCTTTGCCACTATAGACGATAGATACAAGTACCCCAACCAAATAAACTCGATCACGAACAAGAAGGTTACCGCTCTGGATCCTCCTATGTTGACCACATCAATACACTGTGAACCACCATTGAGCATAGCCAACAGGGAATTCATTTTGCTTGCCTTACGCAGACAGCAATCATCAGTCATTGAAGCTTTTCCAGACACTGCACCCAAGGACGGTTCCTGATTGTAGTACAAGTCAGGAACCATCTAACGATGGAAATGGCAGTAGGTTGGTGGAATATTCATGTCGTAAAAGAGGCAGTTTCGTAGTTAACAACGGGTTCCAATTGAACCCTTAAGCCTATCATCTTCAATTCAAAAGCCGCATCTGTCCTACACAGAAAAGGACGCTCAGCAGTATGATAGTAGGTGTCATTACAAGACACTTCATCATCGACCGTCACGACAATAACCTGGGCATCCTCCTGATTTTTGCAGAAGCTGTTTGGACGAAGAGGAAGAGGAAACGATCCTTCACCTTCTCTGCCCGTGTCCGGCCCTCTCCAATCGAAGACAAGCACACCAACTTCTTCGATAAAATCGGCGGACCTGCAACGCTTCGGTTAGTTCTGCGGGTAATATTGGAGACTACCCAGATCATTGTAGTCTCACAATGGACCTATACTGGTCTAGGAGAGGCAGCATTTAATATAGGCTGCCATTTGAACCTGACCTAGCCTAGAGACAACTGAGGCATATTGTCAGAACCGTACATGATTGCGCGTAGACGTAAAAGATGTCCAGGACTTAAGAGTGAAGACAGGACATAGGTAAGTAATAAAAATAATAACAGAAAACGGAAACATATGGTATATCAAAACACACTATCACTCTAAAACAGCTTTATTGATCTTAAAAATATCACGAACAAATCGTCGACTACGCGGTACGAACTTGACTGGCAGATTACCCACTTCCCCGACTGGCCTTTGACTTTATGCCACTTGACTCCTTGTGTCATAGCTACTTCCTCACCATTGTTATTGTTATTTGTGTAGGGTTATTTTGCACTGCGACCTAATGGTCTATTGTGCCCCCTGCTAATACCTTGGGGAGGTTTGTTCCCTCGTTAGAGTCCCCTTCGCAATTACAATTCCTGTGGAACTGTGTTTGAAGGTCATATGCTCTTACTTTGCCTTGGCAAGAATAGTTCACCTTAGAGCTCTTTTTCCAGACCAGTTTCTTTTAAGAATCTGAGAATGAGAAGTGGGTCCATGGTTGGCATATCCTCTTCTGATACTTGGTATTTGCCCAAGTATTTCAATCTTTTGTGGGTCAGTGCCCCACAGGACTGCAGAAGGTGTTCCGGAGTCTCACATGACTCGTTGCAGAATCTGCAAAGGCCTTCATTTGTTATACCTAGTTTCCGTAGATGCTCCCTGAGTTTGCAGTGCCCCGTTAGGAAGCCTGTTAGGATCCGTAGGTTATTCTTGCTAAGGCAGATGCAGGCTTCGAATCTTTTCCGGTTGTAACATCCCAGTAGTTTCTTAGCTTGCCTCAGGCCTGTGGTGTTGTTCCAGGTTCTTGCCCTGCCTTCTGTCTCCATTTTCCTGAATTTCTCGCGTATGGTGTCTTCCCCCATTCCACAGAAAGGTTCAGATTCAATGAAGGGTTCTGCAGCCCCTTGTCTTGCCAAGGCGTCCGCTGCTTCGTTACCTTTTATCCCGACGTGACCGGGTATCCAGTAAAGTGTAACTTTATTTTTTCTGCCCAGTTCATTAAGCTTGCATAGGCATTCCCACACAAGTTTTGACTTAATGACATAGGAGTCAAGTGCTTTGATAGCTGCTTGGCTGTCTGACAGTATTGCTATGTTGCAGTTGCTGTATCCCTTTTCGAGATTGAGTTGGATGCATCTGTTTATAGCGCATATATTAGCCGACAGCGATAGTCGGGAGCATTCTTATGCGATTCCAATGGACACACATTAGTGTACTATGCAGACAATTTTCAAGGCCATCGTCTGGTCAGTTCGGAAACACCCATAAATATGCAACAGTTTTTGTGTATTAAAACTGACCAATTTAGCACCCGTACATATGCAAGTACACCATTTGGGTGTGATACCTAAATAATAATAGAACACACTATTAATATTCAAGTCTAAGCCAAACACAAACTTCACAGATATACCTTCTTGAATCCGGAAATCACTGAACGTGACTATAGTTTAAACCTAACAGTATTCGTCATGCCTATTGAGCACACACACCGACTGAGATGAAGTGTATTTCACAAAAACCAAGCAAAAGAAAAAACCACTTTTGTAGTCTCCCAGCAGAGACTAAAGTCACACACCCCTTATGCGAGTATCTCACAATAAATCTACACAAATTCGTTGGACGCCAAATCCATAAACCGCACAGCCCCATTGAATACCAATAAGTTCGTTAAACCGTACATCGTTGTAGGAATATTGAATATCTGACCATTGACCACATTAACTCACTTCACGTCGACTATGTTTTCAGCAAATCGATCTATATGAAACCCCTCCCCCGTCTATGGCCAGGTGATAATGATTTATACGTGCAAAGGCACTCACGAACGTTCACATAATTTGTGGAAATTACTGTCGTCTAAAGATGATGCTGTAACTACTCATATTTTGTGCGGAAATGAGCCATTGCTGTCGGTAGTTACCACAGCGTTAGCCGCCACAACCTTAACACGGATTTGCATCATCGTTTCTCTTACCCTTTCATACACCGACTGTGTCGGTCTACGAGTAGTTAAACACATTTTTGGCACTTAAAAAATTACATTTTCACTTTATTGCTAACACTTTTGTAATAATACTGCATACATGTTAAAATAATTATTTACATAATACTCAAGCTCGGTGGGGCCTATCCATAGTTCCAGAAGGGTTGTGCTGGGAATGGACGCGATCCAGGCGATAGGTACGGATTGCCGTTTATGACACTAGCAATATCCGAATACGTTCTGCCAGTACGCTGTCTGCCACCGCCACCACCACCATAGCCTCCACGACGATATGGGAAGTAAAATGCTTCTGAGAGGCTGACCAGTATCGCAACTATGACTAGTATGACCAAAGTGCACCTCATTGTATCGGATGTGTTATGTGTTTGATCGGCTGAAGTGAACACTAGGACTGTGAGTGAAAGAACTGTTCTTCAAGTTCCATGATCTTGTGTTTTATACAAAAATCGATGGAGGTAGTTTCAGCGGTTAGAAGAACCTTGTGTATGGGTTTTTATGATCAAGATCAGTGTTCTGTGAATCCTCGGGAATTGTTGATTCCGTCGTTTGTTGGAATGATAATGGCGCGAATTATTCAGATCACATCTCTCTTAACAATGATATACACAAATGCTCACCACTGCCACTGTTTATATGTATGTTTGGCAAGATTGTTACGGCTGACGAACAAGTGATTGTTGCTTTTGGACAGGTAGAAGCGTGAACCTGTATACCTCACAACGTGTAGATAAATAATAAAAAAAAAATATTCGAAGAGCGTCGAAGGGATTCCGCTTGCCTGGATGGATATTGGATTGTGACTAAGCAGGTGATTGGACGTGCCTGGTAGTGGACACCGGAGATGAGCTTTTTTTTTTGCGGTTAATCTACTGACAAACGAATTTATTTTAATGTTCAAGACGTGATTGAGAAATGAAGTAGTTTGGGAAGTAAGTTATGATGTTGTTCGACATAATTAGAACTTGCTTGTAGCAATTAGATGAAACTTAGAGTTTATTTAAGTTTGTTGCTACATATGTATAACACTGGGCAACAAGAAAAACATTGTTATTCTAAAGAGACTGGCTTTGGTAAACACAAATGACTTATCTTTCAATGGGTTCAATGGGTTTCATTACTCTTGAGCTAGCAGCAAAAGGTCTATTAAAGGGCATAAAAGACACTTGTTGCAAAAACGTCTGCAGCGGTGTACGACGAAAAAAATAAATCGACCACTTTCGCAACACAAAACTAGTGTTCCGTGAGGGAGTAATTTAAGTCCCTTACTTTTCTCCCTATTCACTGATGATGTAACTGATAGTACCAGTGGTGGTATTAAATGTTGAGCTGTGAAAGTTAAGGATAATCGGATTAATAAGTTGCAGCCATGTTATGATACATGGGATCTCAAAATCAAAGATCATTGTTTTTAAATCTTAGTACTGTACTGACAGGATTCCAATGGTGCAATGGATAGTGTGTTTGCTCATCAGCCGATGTGTGCAAGTTCTATAGGTATGTATATAGGGCGACTGAGGCCTTTCTGGCACGTTCTTGCGTATTCAGGTTCCAAGTTCTTGTACAGGGTTAACCCTAGCTATTTGGGACGGTCCGCGAACGTCAGGACTGTGCCATTTAACATTAGTGGAGTAGTGCATGGTATTTGATATATCCTTGTGAAGATAACTATTTCTGTTTCGGCTGAGTTTTTTTTTTTTTTTTTCTTTTCCTTGTACAACCCATGCCCGAGTGGCAACGACACTGCGACCTGAAGGATCTATTGTATCGAAGGGTTGGAGTGAATCTAAAAAACGTACTACCTCCCTTATGAAAGTGAGTATGTCTTTAGTAGCGGAGCATTTCAGTTCCACTGAAACAAGTATCTCTTTGTGGAGAATACGTTTCCTTAACCAGTGTAGTGCCGGGCATTCACAAAGAATGTGTTCGGAAGTTTCATCCTCCTCTAAACAGAACCGACAGTCCTTCTCTTGGCACAGGTTCATCTTGTTAAGGTGGTATTTTAAGCCGCAATGGCCAGTAAGAAAGCTCACAAGCTTCTTAATGTTTTCCCTATCTAAGTTAAGGATTTCCTTATAGGAGTAAGGCTTGATTAATCCTTTGGATTGTCTTAGACCTGTCCCACTAGTCCAGTGGTCTAGACGAGGTTTGTTTTCCCATTCGTTAATCAGCGTTGTAGCTGTCGCCCAATTGACGCCACAATAAGGTTCAGGACCTATGAATACCGATTCTGAGCCAGCCCTAGCAAGCTCATCTGCAGATTCGTTGCCCACAGTCCCTTGATGTCCAGGTACCCAACCGAGTTTTACCCTGTTGTATTTGGCAAGGTCTTGTAATGCATCGTAGCAGCATTTCACGGTTCTGGAGTCCATTTGGTTGGACGACAGTGCCATTAGTGCTGCTTGGCTATCTGAGAAGATATGTATTCTAGCGCTTTTGATCCCCTTGCGGAGATTGTGTCTGGCGCAAATCTCAATGGCATGGATTTCAGCCTGAAACACAGTGGGAGTCGTACCCATAGGTACCGAAATCTTTGTGTTGAGTCCAAAAACCCCAGCTCCAACTCCAGAATCCATCTTCGAACTGTCGGTGAATCAGACCAGACTTCTAGGGTACAGCGTTGGAGCACCATTGGACCAGTTTTCGCGGTCCAATATTTCAACCTCAAATAACCTACCAAAGCAGTGTTGCCTGACCATAATATCTTGTAAAGTGCAGAACATGTGTCTTTTAGGGATTGAGTTGGGTATCTTTAAATGTCTCACAAGGTCACCTGGTTTATACTTGTGATCTAGCTGCAGCCTGATGGCATATCTAGCAGCCATCTTCCTAATGAAGATTGGTAAGGGTGTAAGCCCAACAATAGCTTCCAGAGCTGTCGTAGGGCAGGTGCGCATCGCACCTGTAATGCCAAGACACGCAATTCTTTGCAACTTCTGTAACTTGTTTGCCGTTGTCTGCTGGAGAGTTTTTGGCCACCAGACGATGGCCGCGTATGTGATAATGGGTCTAACCATCATTATGTACAACCAATGTATCATCTTAGGAAAGAGATCCCAAGTTCTGCCGTATAGGCGTTTACTGGCCCACAGTGCTCTAGTAGCGCGCTCAGTGGCTGACTTGATATGTGAATTCCAATTAAGTCGTTTATCAAGAATTACACCAAGATATTTGACTTGGCTGGAATAAACTAGTGTGGTGCCTTTGATTATAATAAGTTCAAGGTTGACCTGTGTCTTCCTTGTAAACGGCACCAGAACGGTTTTGATAGGATTGATGGATAGTCCTTCTTTGTTACACCATTCTACAACTTGAGATATTGCACTTTTTAGACGTTGTAAAGTTGTCGTGCCCTGTTTACCTCTGATAAAAACCGCCAAGTCATAAGCATAACCGACGGTGGTGTAGCCTGATCTGTGAAGATCTACTAACAAGTTGTCGATGACTATAGACCATAACAGGGGGGAAAGAACTCCTCCTTGAGGACAGCCTTTGGCTGCAGTTATGGACACCGACACTCCCTCAGAGGAGGAAGTAATGAATCGACTTACCAGCATGGCCCTGATCCATTGGTTGGTCGATACTTCGATACCTCTGCTACTGATCGCCCTTGCGATCGAGTTGTAACCAGTGTTATCGAACGCGCAATCGATGTCAAGAAATGCACACAAGGCTACTCGTATCTCCCTTGAACTGAGTATTCCCTCTATCTTTTTGACGAGATAGTGAAGGGCATCTACTCTAGATTTGCCTTTCCTGTATGCGTACTAACTCGAGTGCAGAGGGTTAGACAGATCTAACTGGTCTCTAATATGGATATCTATGAGTCTCTCCATTGTCTTAAGGACGAATGATGTTAGACTTATAGGTCTGTAAGATTAAGGCAGCTCGCTAGGCCTATTGCCCGGCTTGGGGATGAAAACCACATTAACCTGGCTCCAGGTGGGTGGTATGTATCCCCAATTGTAGCTGGCTCTAAATAAAGCTGTCAACCCCGGCAGGATGAGGTCAATTGACTTTTGGAGAAGTGCTGAAAACAGACCGTCACCGCCGGGGGCTTTAAAAGGTTTGAATATGCCTACCGCCCATTCAACTTTCTCTGGACCGAATATTTTTCCAGATGAACTATTAACTCTAACTCTATTAACTCAGCTGAGCTTACTCCAAGTCTAACTGTGTTCGTCCACTTGACGAGTTCCTTGAGAGCCTCTCTTATTGTTGGGAGACATTTTCGAATATGGCTATCGCTATGTTATTCGCATTTGCTATTACTTTGAACTTTCATCTTTCTAGAATCTCAAGCACCTCATTTAGTATCCAAAGAAGTGGTAAGAGTCAACCCCCTTGGAGGTTGCCTCTGCGCACAAATCTAGTTATCGCACAACTCCCTAGCTTTGTGTGGCTGACCCTGCTTACAAGCATTTGTTCGATCTAACAACGAAGAGCGTTGTCAATCCTCAGTGTGTTCAGTGCAGCCGTTATGGTTTCAGTTTTTACGTTTTGAAACGATTTCTCCATAGTTCCCGCGAGTGAATGAAGGGTGGTTTTTACGGATTTCCTTGACCTGTTGCGAATCTGAAATTAGATTGTTATCTGGTCTATTACGTATGTACACGTCGATTAATCTTTCTAGGGTTTTCGAAAGAAATGGAGAAAGGCTTATGGGTCAACAATTTTTAGGGGAGGAATAAGAGGGCTTAGATTTCGGAATAAAGACTACTTTAACAGCTCTCCAGGATTTCGAAATGTAGCTTATCAGCAGAAATGGGACTTTAGCACTAAAATTCAATTTTCATTGGCATTAAAGTTAATCAAGGCTAATGAAAAAAAATTCAAAAAATGCCACACCAACCTTTTTGCAGGCATTTTTGATAGCCGCTCTTGTGAAATGCATATTTATTCAGGCAAATTTTTAAAAATGTGGTGAAAAAGTTGTAAAACAATGGAACCACAAATAAAGTACGTAACATTAAATTACCGCTTCACTGACGGTACATTTGTATGACTACATTTCTTTAATAATATTCTACCCTACTCCTCAAATTCATCTGATCATCTGACAAACCATCCGAGCTTTTTCTTTAAAGCCTTTCAATAGAAGACCCGAATATGAGTCGTCATTCAAAAAAGGTAACTGTTATTGTAAAAACTTCATACCCAAGACCTGTCTCGTGGTGTCACAGAGCTCAAGACCCGTTCCCGTATGTTCGATTTGGGCATAAAGAAAGACAACTTAGGGGTGGCAATAATGTAGTGGTTACGTCGTCAATTGCCATCCTAATGGCTCATGGTTCAAATGCTGATGCCAGCAACCATTTGTTTATTTCTCATGAAATATCTAACAAGGGAATCGCAAATAAAGATAAGAGGTTACGCTGGTTATCACACCTATTATCCTTCTGATAGAGCATGGGGCGGTTCGTCCTTATTCATTAAAACTAACATCGAACACTCGGTCGATATAAGCATAGAGCTGAAAAAACTTCAGTTGTGCGCGGTAAGAGTTAAAAATAAACACCTGAGCTACAACATAGCATCTGTTTACTGTCCGCAGCGATGCTCACTAGAAAAAGACGACTACTTTTGTGTTTTCGATGCCCTCGGTTCAAATTTCTTTATTGGTGGGGATTTTAACGCGAAGCACACCTTCTGAAGTTCAAGATGCATATCTTCTAAAGGAAAAATTCTCTACGAAGTGGCAAATGAATTCGGTTGTTGTTTTTATTCCACAGGAAAACCGATCTATTGGTTAACTGACTCACAAAAAATTCTCGATCTTTTTTTTTCGTTACAAAAGGCATTTACGAGAAGTTTATTACAGTCGAAGAAAGTTTTGATATCTCTTCTGACCGCTCTCCGGTAATTTTATTACTTGGAGAAGCGCTGATCAAGAAAAAGGACCTCCAAGACTTACTAGCAATACAACAAACTGGGAGGGCTTTAGAAATGATTGCGAAACAAATATTGCCTTAAATGTATCACTTAAAATACGTTGTGAACTAGAGGACGAAGTTGATCGTTTCGTTGAAGCAATCCAAAGAGCGGCATGGAGAAACACTCCTTCTAGCTTATAAGATCAACCGTAACGAAAAGTGTCCCAGAGAAATCATTGAACTGGTGAGGGAGAAATGAAAAGCACGAAAGAAATGGCAAATCACTCGCGCACCGCAGCATAAAACGGTCCTTAACCGACTATGCAATCGCCTTAGAGATAGTATTCGCGAATTTAAAAGCAAAAATATAGCGACCTACCTTGAAAATCTCTCCGGTGAAAGAGAATCAAATTATTCGCTTTGGAAAGCCCTAAGAAGCATCCGGAAACCTCAAATGTAAGCGCCACCAATTCGGAAAATCGATGGAAACTGGGCCAAGAGTGACAAAGGAAAGGCACAGCTTTTTGCTTGCACTTAGAAGAAACGTTCAAGCCGTTCGAAGGCCCTCTGTTAACGCCCGACTCCCCAATCACGACATCTGATAACTTTAAAGTAAAAAAAGTTGCATTGATTGAACTGAGGAAGTAATTAAAAATTTAGAGTCGACAAAAGCACCGGGTTACGACTTGATAACGGCGCAGGTGGTCAACGAATTGCCGAAAAAAGCTCTTATCAAACTGCTCTATTTGATCAACGCTTCGTTCAGATTGATCTAGGTTTCGAGACAATGGAAAGTCGCCGAGATTAAAATGGTTTCGAAACCAGGAAAACTGCTGAATGAAAAGAAATCATATCGGCCTATTTCCCTATTGCCGGTTATCTCAAAAATATTCGAAAAACTACTTTCAAAACGTCTACAACCCGTAATCGACGAAAGACGTCATATTCCTGACCATCAGTTTGGATTTAGAATTAAACATTCTACAATCGACCAAGTCCACAAAATAACTGACTTGATTGAGAAAGGTGTCTAAGAAAAAAAGATTTTTTGTGGTGTATTTTTTGACGCCTCACAAGCTTTCGATAAGGTTTGGCACGAAGGCTTGGAGTATAAATTGCAACGACTACTGCCACGGCAACTCTTTTTAATCTTACGATCGTACCTCACCGAGAGACTCTTTCGTGTTAAGCACGGAAGTGATTACTCTGACTTCAAGGAGATTGCGGCCGGAGTTCCACAAGGAAGTGTCCTTGGCCCACTTCTATATGTACTCTACACGCGTGATACCCCGCAGAAAAAAAAACTGCGTCGTCGCCACGTTTGCGGACGATACGGCGATATTGACCACGGGGGATAGTATTGAAGCAGCAACTGGAAGGCTGCAACATGCTATTAATAAAGTCCACGCTTGGACGAATTCTTGGTGTATTGTGCTGAACGAAAGCAAATATACTCATGTCAACTTTACGTACAAAAAACTGGATAGATTGCCTGTATATCTAAACTCGGCTCAAATACCGTACGCGAACGAAGCAAAATATCTACGATTGACTCTAGATGTTAAGCTTAAATAGAAATCGCACGTAAAAAAGACACGCGACGAGCTTCAAAACAAATACCGGCAAATGTACTGGCTACTCGGAAAACATTCAAAGTTGAGCCTACATAACAAACTGCTTATCTATAAGCAAGTGCAAAAGCCTTTGTGGAAGTATGGTATACAACTATGGGGTTGTACCAAGCAAAGTAATAGAAACGTCAGACGAACTTTTGAGAATAAAGTTCTTAGAACGATCGTTAACGCACCGTGGTATGTACAAAAATACAAATATTTGGCACAACAGCTCTTTAAAGTGCCAGGGCATAGCTTCTCGCAACCACTCATGTTGTGTGTGTTATATTTTTCACACGAGTATTTGAGAAGCTTTTTCGTGACAACAATACTCTCGGATGTTTGTCAGACGCTCGCGAGAGGTGGGACCGTGAAAAAAACTTTTTGGTATTTTCTTGGAACCTCATGCGTAGTGATCCGACACACTAACCACTTACGCCACGGCGCCCATGGCGGTGGTATGTACGTAACGAAGATATTCGTCGAGATCTGGGAATTGCCAGCGTGTCGTCGAAGAGATAACAAAATTTGCCCGTAAACACAAAGATCGTGTTCACGGCCATTGTAACCACACCGTCATTCAACTACTTGACGCGAATAATTCAATTCGTCGTCCGCAAAGGACAAAACCTTTTGACCTCGCGTCATAGTATATGCCGGTCGCGAAAAAGGCAGGAACTTTCATTGGAATTTAACCTGTCTAAAATGCTACATTTTCTTCCAGAATCACGAGTCTCGTAAGCGAAAATAAAACTACTGGATAAGCGTCGGCTTACTTGTAGTATTAATTTTGAAGAGAGGTGTTTTTTTAGTGAGTAAAAATCTCACACTACCATAAGCACGTGCGGTCGGGCCTTATGGTGTCCTTAGAAGATTTTTCACCTGCTCTTGGGAAAAGAAAAATAAAAAATTAAATATATAAAGTCAGTCCGATTAATTTCGAAAGCTTGTATGAACACTACTGCGAAGGCGTAACACTGGCAGTAACTTCTTCATATGGCTGGAAAAATTGTTCGCTGTGTTTATGGTGATTTGGATAGGACATCGGTTCCTCTTCTTCTTCTTCCTATTTCGGCGAGTTTATGATCCGAAAAGAAGGGATCATAATCCTCCTACTTCACCGCATTTCTACTGATCCGCCTGTGGGGTTCGCCCATGATATCAGTTCTCGTGAAAAAAAATACTGTGAATCAGAAGCAAAGACAAAAAATAACAAAAATTTTCCCAGTTATCTAGATGCTACCGCCGGAGTTTCTCTCAAACGTAAACAATTGAGCTTCAAACCAATACACCAATTTTTTCTCTATGTCTATCTATTGAATTCAACGCCCGCACCGTGTGTAAACATATTAGGGGTATTCATAACCCCTTGAGTGCGCAGATATTATATCATAAAAAAAAGCTTCCAGCTGTGGGTTCACTTGGTCTCTGATAACCAGTTCAACACCCATATGCGGTTACCAATCCCCTATTCGCAAAAGAATATGATAGGCTTCAAGCTGGGGTCAGATGTGCTTTGAGGTGACCCCATCCTAGAGCACTCAGATGCGATACGATCCATTGTACTCGAGGCGGAAACCATTCTTCGTTGTAGTGAATATATATGGAAAGTGAATCTATTTCTTTTCATTCTATTATTCACATATTCATCAACATACTAAAATTATAGCAGCACAAATTTGATATTTAGACTGTGAATGCAAAAGATACAGTAGGTCATGCATATCATGCAACCATATCAGGCGCCGCAATTATATTCATCAGCATCACATCAACTTTTCTTTTTGATTCTAAAAATAAGTTCTGCGCCGAATCTAGCATTACTCGCACTTAGTTCTGTTAAAAAATTCTTCAATTTTCAAATAAGAAGTTTGGCTGGATTCCTTTCCTTTTAACTGCAAAGTCAAATAAATAATTACCGTCAGTCAAGTACTCAGTTGTCACTTATCAGTCAAATGTGATTAATACACAAAATGAATGCATAATGCGTGTTATATGTACACTCGTACAGGCAAGGGGATTTCTTTAAGAATACGAAATTTCAGCAATTATCAAATTATTGCAATCAGTTTTTAGGGTAACATTACTCAGTATTATGACAAATATCCGTATATCAATTTCTTGGAACTAACCAGTTTCACAGTGGAATACATGTATTTAACTGAAATCTGCATTGAATCTTCCGGTCCCTCTGGAATCAGATGAATCATGACATAGTTTTCGTATGAAAGATGCAATAACAAATGAATACTTTGAACTTGAAATACATCTTCATTCGAATACCGGAATTGTAACCTTGTCGGTTACTTTTAAATTTTCGTTGAAGAAAGGGAAAGTAAGGTATCGTATTCCTCCGTTTATGATGCACAAGTATGTACGAAATGACTAATTTTTGTTGTCTTTCTTTTACTACTATACCATAAGTCAACAACGATGGCAAAAAAAAATCAACGATGGCAATGATGGTTTAATTTTAGAGGACAATTTATACAACAATGTACAACATGATTATGGTTTACACCCAATATGGAGATTTGACTTACTTCACACAAGTGCAAACTTCTTCATTATTATCATGTTATTCCCTCTGGATAATTAAGTACTACGGCTAGTCCCTCTACTATCCTTTTTCGTTAGCACGAGTAATGAAATGTGTGCTTATTAGAAAAACAAATTCGATTATAGAATCTTATGTAAAGGAACCATCGGGAAGCATGGACTAGGTTACTGCAATGACAACGGCGAAAGGTTTGTGGATTTCTGCAATGCCAACCGCCTTGAGATAGGTGGCACCATGTTTGAGCCAGTCAGCTGGGTTTCCAACGACAGGCAAGCAACCTCCAACCAATTTGACCATTTTACCATCAGCCGCCGCTTTGGAAGTAGTCTCCTGGACGTCCGAAACAGGCGAGGGGCAGATGTAGGGATAGTACGTGATCACCATCTTATGATAACTACTCTACAACTACGCACTGCTGCCGTTCGAAGATTCCACGACAACACAAGAATGCCCAGGTTCAACATCGATAGACTTAATGATCCCTCAGTGTGCCAACAATTAAGGGAGCACTTTTCGCAAGGTGTGGAGGCAATCAGCACCTCAATGCCCGCAACCATCCAAGACCATTGGTGTGCTGTGAAAAATGTTTTTACATCTGGTGCTGAAGGAATTGTCGACCGATCGCAGGGAAGACATAGGGCGTGACTTTCCGAGGATACCTGGAAACGGATTGACGAACGAAAACAGCTGAAAGCTCGCGTTGCAGCTACCCCAGCAGCAGGGAGAAGCGAGCCAGAGACCCTATATCGCATCAGCGTGCGACGTGACAAGCACAACTACATCAACGCGCTGGCTACAGAAACAG
Organism: Brachypalpus laphriformis; assembly: GCA_945910035.1. Classification (NCBI taxonomy): domain Eukaryota; kingdom Metazoa; phylum Arthropoda; class Insecta; order Diptera; family Syrphidae; genus Brachypalpus; species Brachypalpus laphriformis. The sequence continues at coordinate 191,982,854 of OX246754.1, read as the reverse complement.
AAGAAGCCGCACGGAGGTGCGACAGCAGGACCGTCTACAGAATCACGAAAGAGTTGACAGGTGGTCGCAGCTCCAGCCAACATATCAACATATCAACAACAACAGTGAAAAGCCTAGACGGCTCCTTGCTCATTTCGGATGAGGACTAGCTCAAGAGATGGAAAGAATATTTTGCTGCGGTTTTGAACCGTGTATTCGCTAGCTGTATGCTCCCAAATCAGACTGAGATGTCCGAGGTGAGAAGTTCTCGAATACGTGCCACGACTCCCAGTAAAGATGAGATCATCACCGCGATCAAGGCACTCAAAACCAACAAGGCGGTAGGACTTGACGGTATTCCAGCAGAGCTCTTACGAGCAGCACCAGCAACATCGGCTGAGCTTCTACTTCAACTTATAGAGAGAGCTTGGGAAGCTGAGAGCTTTCCTAACGAGTGGAAAAAGGGAATGATCGTCAAGCTTCGTAAGAAAGGAAATTTAATGGAGTGCCGAAACTGGAGGGGTATCTGCGTGCTGCCAGCTGTAGCTAAGATAATAGCTAAAATCATCCTGGAGTGAATCAAACAACATGTCGAAGACATACTCGAAGCCGAACAAGCAGGTTTCCGCTCTGGATCCTCCTGTGCCGACCACATCAATACCCTGCGGATTATCATCGATGAATATCGATCGCCACTCCACCTGCTGTTCATCGATTTTGAAAAGACGCTCGATAGTGTCAACAGGGAGTTTATTTGGCGTGCCTTATGAAATCCCAAAGACATCCACTTTCAGTTGGCAGTTTATCTAAGTAAACAGGCCTCTAAATAAATTCTAAATAAATAATTAAAAAAATAACAATAAACAGCTTTCAAATGTAGTTGCTCTGTGAAATGCTTTTATCTGATTTCTCTAAATATAAATAAAATGTTGGTGAAATATTTTCTTTTACTACAATAATTGCCGGAGCACAATGCGCTCCAGCTGTAGTGGTTGTAGCAGCAGTAGCACGAGCTGTCAAATGGTATGGCGTTACACTCACGAAATCTGCCCACAATAGTGTAGTGCGCTTATGTATGTCAAAAAATCCAGTTGTTTATTAATCTTAATAGTATACACATTAATTCCACAAAATTTCGCTGTTTTTTAACGAGCTCGGGAAATTTCCTTCTGCCGTACTCATCCATTTCTACAGTTGTAGTGAGCTGTCAAACGTGTAGCGCTACAGAAATTGGTCAACTCTACTCCCGCTACGCTTTAGCGTAAATATGGTTCGTAACTACAAGAAAAAAACAGACAGAACCAATTTAAATGAAAAAAATACAAATATTTGGCGCAACAGCTCTTTAAAGTGCCAGGGGCTAGCTTCTCGCAACCACTCATGTTGTGTGCGTTATATTTTTCACACGAATGGAAGGGACCTACAGTTTAATGCCGAGTCCGATTTGAGAAGCTTTTTCATGACAACAATACTCTCGGATGTTTGTCAGACGCTCGCGAGAGGTGGGACCGTGAAAAAACTTTTTTGGTATTGGTATAAACTTGGAACCTCATGCGTAGTGATCCGACACACTAACCACTTACGCCACGGCGCTCACAATGAAACGGCCATAAAAAAGGCTATACGCGACGTGAGACATGGTCGAGAAACATTAAGTTCAGATTCTTTAAAGTATGGCATCAAACGCACAACTTTACAGTCTACATTGAAGAAGCGCGACCCTTTGAGGGATAGCACAGATTCAGGAGGTGATGAACAAGGAGGAACATTTCAGTCGAAATATACATCCCGACAAGTTTTGACACAAAATCAAGAAAGAGATTTGGTGGCATATGTAAAAAAAATGTACATTTTACCAACACGGCGTGGCAAAATCGCATCATCACCTCCTCGCGGTGCCCGCTAGATAGCTATCTGATAGTGAACTAACGATGAGCGTATGCTTAGTCTGACGGTATATGTGTAGCTGAACACTCAGACCTGCGTAAGCACATCTGGGTGAATTTCAGCGCGCATATGTTTAACCGGAGACATCTCTTGTTGACCTGATTGGCTAAAATATGCGTCTCAGAAGTATAGCAAGAGCTCCTCAGAAGGAGGACGTGCGGCGGATGAATTCTCCCGATGGAATCAACGCTGACGTCTACAGGCCAGCGGATACCTTACTTGAGCTACTTCGACATGTTTGGAGCTGAGGTCTGTAAGAATTTTCAATACTACGTCAGGGTATTGAAAAAGAGATGGTGGCGGATGAACCCTTAATGGGCCAACGGCAGCGCTCATATCCCCGAAGTGGGTTACTGGCATCGGTTATCCGGCCTCTTGTCCTAGGGCTAAAAAAAAAACGATCTGGCTCTCCAGGTTGGGGGTTGTACCGTCGGGTTAACTTCCCTACTACGTAAAACATCTTTGGTTACGAAGCAACCAACAGCCTCGGATACGGATGATTTTACTGTTGACGGCCGAAGCAAACGTAAAAAGGACAACGATCTTCGTGTCTGCACGTGAAATGTTAGGTCCCTCTACAAACCACGTGCAGCCGAACAACTTGCGGAGGCCCTAGAGCGTCTCAATGCAGACATTACCGCCGTCCAAGAAGTGCGATGGGATGGGTCGGGCAAAAGGAGGATGAAAGACTGCGACATCTACTACGGCGATTGCTACAGACAACAAGGACAGCGTCTATTCGGGTGCGGATTCGTCATTGGAGGCAGACTTAGGCAAGAAGTCTTGAGTTTCCGGCATGTGAACGAGCGCCTTATGACTATCCGTATCAAGGCTAAATTTGCCAACATAAGCCTAATATGCGTTCACGCCCCTCATGAGGAGAAGGACGACGCGACAAAGGATGACTTCTACCAGCTCTTGGACAAGACGTATGAGCAATGCCCTAGCCACGACGTTAAAATTATCATAGGTGTTTTTAACGCAAAGCTAGAAAGAGAGGACGTCTTTAGTAGCGTGGTCGGAAAGCACAGCCTGCACGATATCACATCCGACAACGGACTCAGGCTAATCGACTGTGCAGCGGGGCGAAACTTTGTCGTAGCTAGTACGCGGTTCCCATGTCTCGATATTCACAAAGGAACATGGCTCTCCTTTGATCGAAAAATCGTCAACCAAAACGATCACATTGCGATCTACGCAAGGCACTCTTCCAGTATTCTGGGTGCCCGGACTTTCCGAGGAGCCAACGTGGGCTCGGATCACTACTAGCCAAGGTACGGATGCGGATATCCACAACGGAGCGAAATCAACGAAATACTGTGAGGAAATTTGACGTCGAAAAGCTACAATCACAAGAGACCGCCAGAAACTTTGCCGGTCGTGTTTCTTCTAATCTCAATCTAAGTCCTATGCCGCCAGCAGCAAATGCGGAAGACCAGTGGCAGCGTTGCCAACAAGCCATCAGAGATGCCGCCTCTGATGTACTGGGTTTTTCTCGGCCACCACAACGAAACCCCTGGTTTGATGAGGAATGCCGGCAAGCACATGCAGCTAAACAAGAGGCGTACAAAGCGGCGCTGCATAGAAGGACCAGAGCTGCTTACGAGGTCTACGTGCGCAGGAGAAAAGAGGAACATCGACTTCTCAGGAAGAAAAAAAAGGAGTATGAGAAGCGTTCGATCGAGGAGATTGAGGGACTTTATTGCAGGAATGATGTCAGGGTTTCAAAGCTAGATCAGAAGCCTGCAGGGACGAAAATGGCAATATAGTAGTACAATCGCAGTTGGTACTGAGGATATGGATGGAACACTTCTGTAGACTGTTAAACGGCGATGACGACTAATGTTCCTCTGTCAGGCAAAATGAGCCATTCAACAGTGACGATGACAGTGTGGCTGTTCACCACACAATGGCAATACTAATCTGGTGGACACAGTTCTCACGGCTTGCGGCTCATGTTCTTGCCATTAGGTACAAGCGATGAGGAAGACTCGGTTCCTTCTATTCCTTCTTCTGGACTCAGCTGGCGACGGAGAAACGTGCTCCAAAAAATCTTCCCCCACGAGGAACAACACGGCCTTTCCCAAAACATTGATTTGTTGTATTTTAATTAAGTTTAAATTAATAATTGGTAGTTTTATTGCTTCTGTGTGCTGAGGAAGTCAGTGCACTTAAAATAAAGAATTTGTTAATGTTCTCATGAAAGAGATAACGTCTTTTCATTGCATACGACTACCAAAACAGTCAAGATTCCCATCAACCCGATCAGAATGAAGTGAGGATAGCGATATCTAAACTCAAATCCAAAAAAGCTGCTGGAGCCGACGGCCTTGCCGCTGAACTTTTCAAGGCAGGAGGAGATGAGTTGGTAAGGAGCATGCACCAGCTCATCTGTAAAATCTGGTCGGACGAAAGTATGCCCGATGCATGGAACCTCAGCATCGTTTGCCCGATCCTGAAGAAAGGAGACCACCTGAACTGCGCCAATTACAGAGGTATCAACCTCCTCAATATCGCATATAAGATCCTGTCTGCCGTACTACGTGAACGCCTAAAACCGATCGTCAACAACCTGATAGCTCCTTATCAGTGCGGTTTCAGGCCTGGGAAGTCCACCATTGACCAAATATTCAAACTACGGCAGATCTTGGAAAAGACCCATGAATATAAAATCGACACGCATGTATAGAGACAAGTTATACAGAGCCATGTCTAGTCTTGGCATCCCTGCCAAGCTCGTCCGTTTGTGCAGAATGACGATGGATAACTCTCGCTGCTCCATCAAAGTCGGTAAGAACATCACCGAACCGTTCGATGGAAAGGAAAGATTACAAGTCTGTACAACTACTCGCTTATGCCGATGACATTGACATAATCGGAAAAACTCAGCGGGCCGTCAATGGGGCATTTACGAGTATTGAGATCGAAGCAACAAAGATATGCTGTCTACAAAAAGGACACCCAACATCACCGTCTTGGACAGGACGCCACAATAGACAGATATAATTTTGAGATAGTAAAGGATTTTGTCTACCTAGGCTCTATGGTGAACTCCGCAAATGACATCAGTAGGGAGATCACACGAAGAAATTCTCTTGCCAATCGTTGTTTCTATGGGCTAAAAAGGCAATTAAGTAGCAAAGCCCTATCTCGAACTATTAAGGTAACTCTTTATAAGACACTAATCATCCCAGTCCTGCTGTATGGCGCAGAGGCATGGGCTTTGACAAAACCGGATGAGGATGCCCTTGGTTATTTCGAGAGAACAGTTCTTCCAGCGATGTTTGGTCCCATCTGCATAGACGGTGAGTGGAGGAGAAGGTACAATGCCGAGCTGTACGGGCTGTACAAGGACATCGACTTAGCCAGAAGAGTTCACATACAGCGACTAAGATGGCTGGGTCATTTAGAGCGGATGGAACCCAACGTTCCTGCTAAGAAAGTTTTCGAATCCACCCCGGATGGATGACGCAGTAGAGGACGACCTCGCGGTAGGTGGCGCAAACAAGTGGAGGGGGACCTCAACCAACTTGGCGTGCGCAGCTGGAGGCAGCTGGCTCGTAACCGCGCTGGCTGGAGAAATTTATTGGTTGGGGCCCAGGTCCACCCCGGACTGTAGCGCCATCTAAGTAAGTAAGTTTACCAACACGGACTATCTTATCATACATGTAAAAAGTTCGTATATGAGTTTGTCGCTGCAAGCAAAATATCTCATCCGAAGAAATGAAATCAAGAAAAACAAGCTCCTAATGATTGGCTTTTTGGTTTTCTAAAATGGAGCCAAACCCTTTCTTTTCGAAAACCTGAAAAGATAAGCTTAGCGCGTGTAAAAGGCCTCAACAAAAAGCAGTAAATCTGTTCTATGGCAATCTAAGAACGTTGTGTGAGAGACATCATTTAACCCAAAGGACATTTTCAATTTGAATGAATCTGGAATAACTACTGTGTTGGAGTCTTCAAAAGTATTATATGTTTTGATATATTTCTTTTCTTTAATCAATCTCTGAGGTTTTTTTTATATGTCAATCTAAGGTTTTTTTATATATACCATATATTGTGTTCCTAGGTTCTTGCTGAAAAAGGTCAGAGATCAGTTTGTCAAATAACGTCTGCTGAACGTGGAATTTTGGTGACGATTGTAGGCATAGTGAGTGCCATTGGAAATCATCTCCCGCTCGTATACGTTTTTTCCACGACAGCGATACACCGAATGGTTTTTAAATGGATGCTTACCAGGCTCACTAGGCTTAGTAAGTAAGAGCGGTTGGATGATTTCAGAGCTATTTGTCAATGTCATTAAACATATCTAGCACCATACAAACTGCTCTAAGGATCAAACCATTCTGTTGGTACTCGATAATCACTCATCACACTGTAGCCTCGAAAGCATTAATTTTTGCAGAGTTAATGGTATTATATTGCTTTCTTTTTCACCTCATACCTCACGCCGCCTTCAACCACTTGTGGTTGCAGTATTTGCCCCTTTCAAGAAATTCTGCTGAACATCTTTTAACGATTTTTTATGCGCCAATAAAGGAAAAAAGATAAAAAATATTTATGATGTGGCAAAACTGACTAATCTGCCGTTCCAAAAGTCATTTTCAACGCAAAATATGTGTGGCGGGATTAGAGCAACTGGAATATATGCCCTTGATTCGCAGGTAATTCAAGAAGAAGAATTTACATTAGAATTGGTAACAGAAAATGATTTAAACGTATAGGTCAAGTAAAACGTTACCTTATTAGAACCTTTGCCACCAGAAAAAATGCAGCCAATGCCGCTGACAAGCATCCAAGCAAATATAACGCCTGAAATGATTCGCCCAATTCATCGCTTACATACTGGCAAGGCAATAGCAAGGAGCTGATCTTCTCGGATCTTAACAAGCTCAACGGAAAATCGCAGAGCAGAGGACAATGATGCCACTATTCTTTCGAAGTGGGAGAATAAAAGTTAAGTGGTAATTTAAAAATAAAGAAAGCTTATTATGTTGGGGAAATAATTGAAAAATTTAGCGATTCAACATACAACATAAGGTTTCTTCGAAGAACTAATACTTCAACTTGGGTGTTTTTAAAACCCCTAATTGAAGACATTTCTGTAATACTGAAAAGTGAAATAGAATTGAAATTACCTAATCCTCAGAACCCGGCATCTATATCTCGATGCCGGACAAAATATTGTTTTAACATTAAATTGAATAATTACTAGGTTAAATAATTTCGTGCTTGTATGATCTTTAATCTTTTTTCATCTTTGATTTATTTAACTATTATTTTTATGAATTCCAATTTTTTTCTCTGCGATACAAAGTTTATTATTGTTATGAATTATTTTGTTACGTTTTTTTATAGTAAAGTAAAGTAAAAGTAAATTTTATCTTTTAAACTTCAAATTCAATTTTTTTACAATAATTTACAATAAAAGACGTTGGCTATTGCCGTCAGCCGAAGAAAAGAGTGAATAAGCCTAAAGTTTTATGCAAATGTAGTGATTTAAAATGCTTCGTTCATTATTTGCTGCCGGTACTTTAATGCAGCTTTAAGATAGCTAGCCAGCACGTTCCAGTCCTCACCATCTAGAGTTCTGATGAAATCAGCCATTGATAGCGCCTCTTTACCCCAGTAGGCTCGTCTGATTTCTTTCAATATTGGGCAAGCTCCAATAAAATGAAAAACGTCTTCCTTTGTTCGAAGGTTGCATAGGCTGTGTTCCTCATTCCCGTCGCTTATATGAGGCCTGAAGTTCAGCCAAAGTAGTTCGCCTCTCGCCTTAAAGATGATAGAGATTACATCAACGCTGAACCGATCGTGGAAATAATCGCAGCCAGATCATGGTTGAGTAAGGGATACGTACACCTGGTCTCACTTTGTTGCGCTTTCAATCTAAACTTCGCACGAGTATACTCTTCAATAACGGATAACAGCTGGTTCAGAGAACGTCGCCAAGATTCTGCATTATAGTGCGTTAGTTGCATACTATGTTCGCCGCTAAGCCTCGATCACTCGTTAAAGAATTGCAGCTTCCGCTGCACCAAATATTTTGCGACGATATGTGGAAGGCGGTAGTTTGGGAGTTCCATTACTTTCAGAATGTAGAAAAAGTGCAATCTTAATGTAAAGATGTAGAGAGCAGATAAACCAGTTTCAAGGTGCAACATGCATGTCGGTGTATTTTCGGGTAATCTAAAGATTTTTTTTTAAGAAATATCTTAAAAGTTTTCCAACCTCTTCGTACTCGAATATTACCCAAACTTGTGCAGCATAGCACATGATTGACCTCATAGCCGCTTCGAAAACCTTAAATTTGCTGCTCGATGGAATGTTTTTCCTACCAAGGAATCCCCACCAACTGCAATATATTGCCTTTTACGCCTTCTTTAGTTTTTCTCCCAGGTGGGCCTTGAAGGATACTTGAGATGTAATTAAAACTCCGAGATATCTATACTCCTTAACGACTTCAAGTTCCTGGTTTTTCCAAGTCCCTCTTTCTTGCCTTGAGTATCGTCCAAACCCGCTTCTAAAAACCATTACTTAGGACTTAGCGGTGTTCACTTTCAGGTTTCATAAATTGCAGTGGTTTTGGAGCTTATTTATCATCATCTGCAATATCATTGGAGTTTCTGATAGAATGACGATATCATCTGCGTATAAAAGCAGCTTTATTTGGAGTCCGTGGAACACAATTCCACCTGTTAAAAAGGTCACAAGATCATCGAAAAATATTGAAAATAGAAGTGGGCTCATGAGACAACCTTGCTTCACTCCCATTTGAGACTTAAACCAGTTGGACAGGTTGTGTGCATCCCAAACAGCTGCTTTATTATCTTCATAAAGACTTTGTATGAACCTTAGGGCATTTGAAGATACCCAAAAGTTACTCAGCTTATAGAACAGCGCATTTCTGTCAATAGTGTCGAAGGCTGCCTTGAAATCAACAAAGAACGCATACATTTGTTTGCCTTTATCAAGGTATGGCCGGGCGATGCTTGTCAATGTGAAAATGTTGTCTACTGTGGAGTAATCTTTTCTGAACCCCGCTTGGAATTCGCTTAGAAGATCATTTTCTCGCACCCAATCCGTCAAACGGTCTAGGATAACCCCAGCAAATATTTTCATTATTGAATTCATAAAAGAAATTCCTCTGTAATTCGCTGGGTCAGTCATATCTCCTTTTTTGAATAACGGAAGTATTATACACTTTCTAAAGCATTCGGGCACTTCTCCTGAGACGAATATGTAGTTATATACTTGTGTGAGCTTTTCTAAGAATTCTACTGACGCAGACTTAAAGAATTCATACGGGATACGGTCTTCAGCAGAAGCTTTATTTGCATTGCATCTGTGTAGTACTTTGGTAAGAGCTTGGACTGTAATTGGTCGGTCTAAAGAACTATTTGTTACGAGAGGAAGGGCATAATTTAGCTGAAGCGCATTGCATGGCGGGTTTAGCAAGTTACATTTAAGTCACATTTCCGTAGCAAGTTAGTTTCGCATCTGCGTATCACTCTTAATTAATTATTAATTTTTCTGTAGCTGAATTGAAGCAGAAATTCATTTCGGAAATTTTTCTAATTTTCACACGTCAAAATTGAAACGCGAAGCTGAGTTAGTTTGCTACTCGACCGCACAATAGAGACTTCTTTCAGTATCGACTTTTATTCGCCTTACAGAAAACACACTCCATGCATCAAATCCATATGACGTCATGTATATAAAACTCTCTGAGGTATGGAACGCACCAGCTGATTATTTACAAATACTTAAAAAAGAGAACTGTCAAAGCTGACTTTTGTAAATTTTTTCAAGTTCTTCACAGGAAAGGTGGCGAATATTTGCTGGTTAAAGATACTCCGTTTGAAAGTATCTAGTTTGAAAGAAAATAGAATTTCTTATTTCTACAACTCTACGATAATAATTATTGTTTTGTAAACTGCTAAATTCGGTTTGTGAAGTTGCCAAGAACGAACTGAAAATTCCCCGACAGTTCTCGTGGGACGCTCCAGAATACCTCATAACAAACGGATTTATCGATTTTCCTAAAACAACAAGTTTGTTTGTTTTCTCAACAAAATTGTCTTTTTACATGGTTGCGAGTAATCAGTTAAATTCTTGCAAAACATCTTGAGTCGCTTGTACGCTTCGTGCCTTGCTACTTGGTGGTTTTCGAACATGTGCCAACATGTTTATATTTTTGTTTGATTTTCATTTTATTTAGCGCAAAAAGAGTAACGTTTAGCGCAAAATAGAAACATAAAGCGAAGTCTTAATGGAGGAACTAATCGATTGTAAGTTAACCGATGGGTTAGGGCCCTATTACCATTCTCGAGTCGATCGAAAATTGCTAAGAATCTAATCATATCTATCTCATTTCAAAATATGGTTTATTTCGTGCTGAAATTTTATTTGCCTCTTGCTATACCTATGCATCCGAGACAACATTTGTTTCATCTGGCAGTCAAATTATTATTGTTTTCATTCAATAATTAGTTATTTAAAGAAATTGTCTTATGGTTTCGTATGACCACTTCCGAAATAGTGCGAATGCAAAGCATTTGTATTGTGTGACCATAATAGCTTTTTGCTTCGATTCGTTAAGTTTTCGTTCACATTTGGTCACTTACGAAAGAGCGAATCCATTCGCTCTTTCATACGAAAATTTGACATCTAACAGCTGTGAATGGCTATGACCCACACAATTGCCTTTTTAACCGTGACGTAAGTAAAACTAGAATTAATATAATACTTAAGAACACAAGTAAACAAAATTTACAAAATAACACAAAAGCTCAAATGAGAAGCACATCGATTTGACAGTTTCTTCCGAGCACATACGCATATTATGGGCTACTTGTGCAGTTGACAGAACTAAAGGAAGCTCAACGTAAAAAATACAATTGTCGTGTACAACATCAAAGCTGTCAAACCGTTGATACAACAGTTGCATCGTGTATTTCCCACTTAAAAGTTATATAAATACCTAGATCGCGAAAAATGATCCTGATGCAAAGCAAGATCTTATTGTATATTGTTCTTGTAATGAATGAAAACTAATGATCTATATGGAACATCGGTGATAATAAAACTTGCCTATTGATATTGTCTTGTGCCAGTCGAACAGCTCTCATTCGCCAAAATCAGGCGGATTCAAATTTTAACCGATTTAAAAGCAAACAATTTCGTTCAACTCGTTACTTTCATCTGCAAGTTTATAATTCGCGAACCATAATACCAAACGACTCGTAAATGAGAATAGAGCCCTTAAGTAACTCAACGCCAAGTGCTGACAGGTTCTAATTTTTACACACAATTTTCATTGTTAACCAATCAAGGTGACGTTGAAGATGCAGCAGGCGTGCCCCATTCTAGCTGGACCGCACAGGCTTTGGATCTGTTTATATCGATTTTAAAAAATGTCAAGAAAACCAATTTCTCAAATCAACGTGAAATGCTCGAAATTATTGCAATCAAAATGTCTGAACGAAGCTATATGTTCAGCTTGGACCAAATTGAAAGAAAATACAACAGTCTTGAGAAGATGTACACCGAAAAGAGAGAGAAAAACCAGTCTGTGGAACCGTAAGTAAAATTGTTTGAGATATTATCTTTTCTCTATACGAGTAGTTTGTACCTTCTCTTTAGGGAGTTACTTAAACTGTTTGGTGACTGTAATTCCAAGTCTCCAGTGCGACAGCAGCAGGAACAGCCTCCACAGAAGAAAATTAGGCTAGATACCACTAATGACAGTGCGCCCACTGCAGATAGTAAGTACTCGTATAAGAACTGTAGGGCGTGTGCTCGTTATACAAATTTTCAAACAGAGAACAGACCAGTCATCCGATCATAAAAGAAAGTGAATGCAATTATAATTCGCATGTTGAACTAAAAGCTCTATTATCATATCAGGCGAACAGTTATGGGACCCACGCAAAAAAGGAATCCCATTTAAAAACAAAAGGCTATAATGATATTAAAGAGAGATGCGTATCTTCCTTGCTTATTAAAGACTGCATCGAACAATCCGAAGACCTAAAGATAGAGCTTGAAACTTTGCAACTGTGCACGATTCGAGTTAAAAATAGTCAGCGCACTCTTAAAATCTCATCTATCTACTGACCACCGCGTTCCGCGTTGAAAAAAAGTGAATTTTCTAACCTGTTTGAATCGCTGAAACCTAATTCTATTATTGGCGGCGATTTTAATGGGAAACATACGTTCTGGGGCTCAAGATACAGCTCGAAAAAAGGTAGAATGTTCTATGGGGCAGGTATGGAGTACAGTTTTGATTTCCATTCGACGGGTAAACCGACTTACTGGCCAACTGATACTTCGAAAATACCTGACCTGATAGATTTTTTCGTTGTGCAAGGAATATCTTCCAACCATATAAAAGTGCAAAAGAGCTTTGATCTGTCGTCTAATATTCCCCGGTTATTTCAACAATCAGCGTAAGACTAGTATATAACCTAGAGCCAGCGAGATTAACTGGTCGAACAACTGGAAAGGTTTCCGTTTCCATTCTTCAGCTGCCTTGACGTGGCGAAACGGCTTAAGAGTCAATGACCCTAGGGATCTAAAAGAATCCCAGGTGAGACATCGAACTAAAGGTTGAAGACGTCTTGACTGTGACGTAAAACTTGTTATACAGTATGATGGAGAAAACAAATGTGATGTCCACTCCAGGTGGTACTCGTGAAAACGATAATCCACCCGTGGTCTTTTCGACTACAGCCATGACGAGGATTCTGGAGGTCCCAACCACCATACTTTTACCCCCCGCCTCTGGCATTGAATCAGAAGTAGTAGCGACGCTTGTTTCAGAAGACTCCTGCAGATCTGTCTCCGACTCGTTTAGTAGACTGGGCTGGAAAGATGCGCGCTCTTCTGCTGGGCACACTCTTACCGGTGTCGTTATCTACGCACAAATCTTGTGGATGCTGGTGCTGTTACCCCTAAAGGTCCCAGCACTAGCGGACAGAAAATGGCTGACGCAGTCAAAGCCACGGTTAGGGGCGCTCGCCTCGCCGGAAGCATGTGCGCACCTGGTGCGCGCCCTTCTACTAATAAAACTCCGACCATATCTTTGATATTTTCGTAGATAAACCTCGATCACTCAAAGGCTGCTACCGCTCTCTTAAGTAGCAGACTTTCCGTGGTGCGTACAAAATCCCACATAACACCTATCCAGGAGCCATACGTGCGGAACAAGCGCATATATGGCTTTGGAGGTGTTCGTGGAGTAACGGTGCTATGTGACGAGCGATCTGAAAGACCGAGAGCTTGTCTAATTGTGCCGAATTTCCTCTCAGTAACCAAGCTTGGAATTCTGTGGACAGGACCTGGTTGTTGCAGCCGTAAGCTACGAAACGATAGAAAGTTGGAAAACCTTCGTCGTTGCGTCGGCTTACTTCCCTTATGATTCGGTAATGCCTCCACCACCGAAGGCGGTTGCCGAACTCATAAAGTACTGTGACACTCGGGAGATGGACTAGTCATGTGTTGCGAGGCTAATGCTCAGAATACAGTCTGGAGCAGCAGCAAATGTAACATACGACGAAACCATCTCCTAGACTTTATACTATCGTCTGGCATGGTAATTAACAATGTTGGCTCCCAGCCAACTTTTTTTACGGCAAGGACGCAGGAGGTAATTGATTTGACTTTACCTTATCTAATAGGTATTTCAAGTCAATTACTAACTGGAGGGTACTGCCGCAAGTGTCCTTAGGCCATAACTTTGCAGGAGAGGAGGAATCCGAGGAAAACCAACTGGGTGCGGTTTAGGGAAGAGCTAGACAGATCTGTCAAAACTCCAACTAAACTCAGAAAGAAACGAAAGGTTGAGGATGCTGTTCAAAACCTGACTAGTGTCCTTACCAGCTGTTTTGAACTGACGTGCCCATTGACAAAAACCCCCTGCAGAACTCCGGTTCCCTGGTGGAGCCCAGAACTGCAGCGCCTTAGGAAAGAATCCAGAAAACTTCTAAATATGTCACTTAAGACAAATTTAGAAGGTGACTCGGATCTTTTCAGATCGAAGCAATAAGACTGTATGAAGGTAATTCGGTTGTCAAAAGTGCTTCTTACGAGTATAGAGATTTTTGTGAAAAGATCGAGACACTCGGTGAAACCAGCAGGTTGGTTAAGGTTCTCAAAAGGGGTAAGCCGACCAAACCGGAGTCACTGAGAAAGTCTGATGGCAAGTTTAGGTTAGGTTAGGTAAGTGGGCAGGTGTAGGGGGATAGAAAACCTCCACACCACACTTAGGTCAGTATAGACCCATTGTGATACCCAAGGGGGGAAAAGATAGAAAAGGAAAACCCTACCTCGTGGAAAAATACCGTCTTTGTAAATGTCCTAAAGAAAGAACTAAGTACTCACTGTGTCCTAGATACAAACCATCCAGAGGATTTGATGAAGTTTGCGATGTCATTTATTGGTCTATTGGACAACTCTTCTAGGTCCTCAAAGAAGTGTTGCCCAAGGATCTTATTTCTCAAATGATAGAGGCCTGGGCATTGACAGAGAAAGTGGGCGGTGTCCTCCTGAGCCTCCTCGTCGCCGCAGCCCTTACAAAGGTCTTCGCTAGTCACACGTAGTTTTTTCATGTGGTACCGCATGGTGTTATGCCCCGTAATGACTCCAATTAGAGTAGAGAGGGATTTTCTGTGCCTCTGTATGAGTCTATTGGTTCTTACTCTGTCAAAAGCGGGCCGTAGCTTCCTCGTGGTGACACAACTATCTAAACAGGTCCACCTATTGTTAGCCTCCGTTATGGCTTTGTTTCCTGCTACGAGCTTAAGGGCGCAAGGCGGGATGTACACCGAGGGGTCGGATTGGTCCGAGCTTAGTGCTGAGCCTCCTCTAGCCAGTTCATCGGCTTTCTCATTCCCTGGTATGCCTTCATGACCAGGGACCCAGCAGAGCTTTACCTCGTGCTGTGTTCCAAGAACTTTGAGCTCTTCTCTACAACACTTCAAAAGCTTCGATTTTATTTCTATAGCAGATATTGCTTTTATCACTGCCTGGCTGTCGATGAAAAAGGTGATATCCTCTCGTGGTATTGCCCTCATCGCAGTCTCACGAGCTGCTATTGTAACTGCTAGGACCTCCGCCTGGAAAACGCTGCTGTAGTTCGGAAGCCGAGTTGACATGGAGAGGCCAAGCGCTTCAGAGAAGATGCCTGCGCCTACACCTATTTCCATTTTGGATCCATCGGTGTAAACAGCTAAGGATCGCTCGTTAGGCGTTCTGTCATTTTCCAGTCTTCCCTGCTCGGATAGGTGCTAGAGAATGGTCTTAAGAAGTCTAGGTAAGGCGTTAAGTAGTCTGTATTAGATACACTGCCTAGATATCTCTGCAGGATCGTGGTGTGACCCATTGCATTTGGTCCCCAGCTATCTGTTTGGCTTAATCTTACGGCACTATGGGCTGCCGATACTTGTATAAAGATGTCTAGCGGAAGCAGATTGAGAATGGCCTCGAGTCCTGCTGTAGGTGTTGTTCTCATCGCACTGGTTGTGGCGATGCACGCTAGTCTTTGTACTTTTGTGATAGCAGCTAGGTTATTTATTTTGCTGGCTGCCTGCCACCATACAAGGCTGCCATACGTTAGTATTGGCCTTACTATAGCTGTATACATCCATAGGATGATTTTGGGGCTCGGTCCCCAAGTCTTCCCAAATATTCTATTGCACGAGTAAAAAGCTATCGTGGCTTTTTTGACTCTTTCGTTGATGTTTATTCTCCAGTTCAGTTTCCTATCGAGCACCAGGCCAAGGTATCTCGCACTATCGGAGATACTCGGGGGAGTACCCCTTATGGAAGGAGTTACGAATTGTGGAATTATTCTTTTGTTAGTGAATAGTACTAACTCTGTCTTCTGGGGATTAACCGCCAGCCCACATCTCTCCGTCCAGGAGTCAATGATTTCCAGCGCCCCTTCGATTTGTTCGCTCAGGGTCGGGAGAAATTTACCTGTTGCTAACAGCACAACATCGTCCGCATATGCAATGGCCTTGACGCCACTGTTTCTAAGTTTAAGAAGGACTTCGTTCAGGACAATAACCCACAGTAGTGGGGATATAACCCCTCCTTGAGGGGTGCCTCTTGAGGCATAGACTTCGAGCTTAGTACCTCCGAGTTCAACTTTGATATGTCTTTCCTTTAGCATATTGACGATCCATTTTATCACAGAATTGTGAATATTAAGGTTCGTTAGAGTTCTATTGACCGCTTCCGTTTTGACATTGTTAAAGGCTCCTTCAATGTCCAGGAAAGCGGCTAGTGTATATTCTTTATTTTTCAGTGATTTTTCTATTGAGCCGACTACACAGTGCAGCGCTGTCTCTACGCTTTTTCCTTTCGTATAAGCGTGCTGCCTGGGCGTAATTTACTACGGATGTATATATCAGCTAGTCTTTCAAAGGTCTTTAGGACAAAGGAGGTAAGGCTAATTGGCCTAAAGTCCTTTGCAGTAGTGTGGCTTGCTTTACCGGCCTTGGGTATGAAGACCACTTTGACCTCTTTCCATGATCTAGGTATATACCCCCACATGAGGCTGGTGAGGTACAGTTCTTTAAGTACCAGGATGATTGTGGTTATTGTTTTCTGTAGCATGATCGGGATAATCCCGTCGGGTCCTGGGGATTTAAAGGGAGAGAATGATCCGATTGCCCACTCAATTCTTCCCTCTGTGATAAAATCCGTCGGAGTTTCCGTTACAAAACTACTGTTAGTTACGATGTTATTATCTGGATGGGTCGTACAACCCGGAAAGTGCGCTTTTAGCAGGGAGCTAAGCGATTCTGCACAGGATTCAGTCCACCTTCCGTCGGATTCCTTGAGAGATCCAAGAGTTTTTGATTCCCTGGATAGAATTTTTCTCAGTCTCGCAGATTCTGTCGTACCCTTGATTTCATTACAGAAGTGCTGCCAAGAGTGGCGTTTGGCCTTCTGTGTCTCGTTTTTGAAATTTCTTTAACTGGACTTATATTGTTCCCAGTCCACTTCTAGCATAGTTCTTTTGGCCTTATTTAGAAGGTGTCTAGTTACTCTCCTAATTCTAGCTAGTTCAGATGACCACCAAGGTGGTGATTTTTTATCTTTTCGTTTGGTTTCTGGACATGCTTTGACATAGGCTTCATTAAAAATGGATGTAATATCCTCTGCCTTGCGGTCAATGTCGGCAGGTCCGAGCCAGTTGCTATCCTGCAGGGATCTTATACATTTCCTCACCTCGTTGTTAAATAGATCCCAGTTGGTTTTCCTGGGGTTCCTGTAAGGTTTGGGAGAGTCATAGTTGTTACCCACGAGGAATTCGATCAATTTGTGGTCGGAGTAGGACTCTTCCCCTATCACGTTCCACTTGTCAATAGTTAGGGTGCTCGAGTTACTGGCTAAAGTTACATCTATAACTTCTTGCCTGTTCTTTACTACAAAAGTAGGTTCGTTACCCCTATTCGCTACAATAAGGTTATTTTCAATTATAAACTCAAACAAAGACTCACCGCGTAAGTTTGTGTTGCTGCTACCCCATTGAGAGTGATGAGAGTTGGCATCACACCCCAGCAGCAAGTCCCATCTTTCCTGTTCCGCCTTTTGCACAAGAGAGCGGGTCAGTGTGGATGGCGGTTCCTCCTTGGCATCAAAAGGCATGTAGACGGCTGATAGAATCAGTGGGGAAAGCCCCCTCCGCTCAAGCCTTACCACTGTTTGGTCCTCATTGCTGTAGCTAGATAAAAGAAAAAGGTTAATTTGTTTCCTAGCTACGATGCACGTTCTGGTCTTACATTCCGCGTGTAGCGGTTCGATGCTGTATGTAGTAAGGTCTTTATGCCTTAGCCCACTTATTTTGCCACGGGAGATCCATGGCTCTTGAATTAGGGCAATCTCTATGTTTCTATCTCCCATGAGATAGATGAGGTTGGCGCTAGCTGCTATGCTATGGTGAAGGTTTATTTGAGCAATCTTCATCATTGATTTACCTTATCACCCGCCTTCCTTCTTTTCTTTTCGTCCATCCCAACTAAAGGTCTGACCTTGCATCGGGTAATTCCAATGCGAACCTTATAGTTGTATCTCCTTAGGATGGGCATGGACTTGTGGTTAAGCAACACCACTATCTCAGTTCCGGCTTCTGTATGGGTACCCACTTCTAACACCTCCCAATTTTCGCTATAAAGCTCGGGGTTGAGGTGTTGGAGGTTTCTTTCCAGCCGTTCTCTAGGAATGTGTGGGCCCGGAATGAGAATGCGGCCTTTAGGCCTAGTGAATTCCAGCAGATCTGTTTTTTCCACAAGTCGCAGGTCGGCATTCGCCCAAGGAGCCTGCGTGCTGGTTACAAAATTCTTGAGCCAATTGAGTGTTGTCTCGTTGTCACACGACATGACCTTGAAGCCTTTGAAGGTGGTGAGCTGCTCATAGAAAGGGATAGTTCCCTGATTCTTGACTATGGCGTCGTTTACTCCGTCGAGTATACGCAGTTCCACCAACCTCCATTGGTCTCCGGATAGCTTACGGTCAGGGTTATTGAAATCGATGATCGCCACCTAAAGATTAGCTCTTTCTTTTCGTGATGCCATCTTGGCTTTTTTGCTTATTCTTCGTGTTGGCGGCGATGTCGTGTCATCGTGCCTACCTCTCTTGGAACACCCCGCAATCGGCTCGGCCGTGAGCCTTGTGGCCCCATCCGAAACGGTTGGCGGGGGCTTGAGTCTGTCCGAGACTGAGGTGGATGGCAAGAGGCTTTCCTTCCTCGACTCGAACAGTCTCCTGCCTGTTCCCCTAGTCTGCCCTATGCTACGTCGATTGTTGCCTGAGTCAGCAACAGAACGCCTCGCTGTCGACCTAGGTTTGGACTGTGCGTCTTTGCTTGGATCGACTGAAAGCGGTTTAGGTCTGTCCCCGGCTGAGGTGGATGGCAAGAGGCGTTCCCTCCTCGCCGCGGTCAGTCCTACACCCGTTCCTGTTGTGGTCGAGTTCCGTGACGTAGTCGCCTTATTGGAACAGCCAGCAACCGGCTCAGGGGTTGAGTCTGAGTCGGAAGCTGGCCGAAGTCTCCTCGCGGCTGAGGCGGGGAGCAAGAGGCTTCCCGCCCCCGCCGCGAGGGAACTTCTTACCTTATGGCCCGTCCTGTCTTGTCGGGTGGATCCTCTCAGCTTAAGCGTGTTAGTGGCTCTATCCAGAGCCACTCTTTCCTTGTCCGTGTAGGACTCCGGATCACGCTTTTTAAGCCGCCGTATTAACCGGATAGCGTTGCGTATACGGTTGCGCACCGTCGTCTGTCTTGGGTAGATGTCTATGTCGCTGGTCTTCCCTATTTTGGGTGGTCGGGCTAGTCCCAAACCATGACTACCTAAGCTAACTACCGTCGCGAAGCTACAGGCAGAAGAGTCAATCCTAGGCTCAGCAGGACTGCAGTGGCCAGGTTGCTGAGGTGTTGACGTATCCTTCCCGCGTGAGTAGCTGAGGCTTGACACGCTGGAAGTGTCCATCTTGACCATCTTGGCATCCTCCAAAGTCGCACTCTCACCTAACACTGGGACTACCCCAGTCGTCGAGTCAGAGGCTTTATCGGTAGGCTTTTGCAATACCACTGAATCACGATTGTGCTCCGGATTGGCCGATGAGATCACCTTGCGTCCTGACTGGCTAAGGCTTGTTGCAGACTTAGGTGGTCCCATCAGCCCTTCCTCGCTCGTGACTTCCGCCGTCACTGTTCTTTTTGGAGAGCTAGCAACAGGCTTACACTCCGCCAAGGACTGTTCCTGCAGGAAGGCACGTGCGTTATGGAGCCTCTTCCGCTCGCATTCTGTTAACTCCTCCCATTTCTTAGTCCCTAATCTCCGGACTGTCAACTTGCAATTTTTTGAGCGCTTGGAGGATGTTGACATATTGGAGAAGGATGAACTGGCAATGGAGCAAGTGTCGCTTGATTCCAGAAAAAGATTTTCAAGATTAACGTCAATTGCACCAACGCTTTCCTCATCCGACGTACGGAGAAGAATTGCTTCTTCCTCCACTCCTACACCTTGATCGGTTTTTATAGAGCTAGGAGTGCCCGATCGAATTACACTCTTCGCTTTTGGTTTATTATTTTTTGAAGTATTTAGCATTTGGATCCCACGAGTAAGGGGGAAGAAGATGTCCGCCTGCACTCACCCCCTGTATGCAGGTAAGAGGAATTAAAATAAAACTGAAGGTCCCCAGGTATTCAGAGTTTGCGCTCGCGACTGAGCTTCCCCCCAGCCATGCAGGCCTCGGCGCGTCGTACCTTGCCTTGGGTGATCACCTTTTGGTCTCTAAAACCTCCCCATTAGTCGAACCGATATGTGGGAAAACATCTAGCTGGACGCAGACTAGATTTAGTTATTCTCCTCGGCTCGACCTTCGGTTCATAGGAAATAGATTAAGCCTCTCCACCACGACAAGGTAGGGATCGAGGAGAGGATGGCAAGTTTACTGAGACGAAAGCGGAAACTTTTAGTCTTCTGCTGGAGACTCACTTTCCTGACAATCAGATAATCACTAGGTCGCAGCTTGGTCCGCTCGGCGCAGCTGGTATACTGCATCAGCCGTGGTAACAGATGAGGCCATCAAATATGCTGTGGCATCTTTTGATGGTTTCAAATCGCCTGGCACCGATAGAATATATCCAGATATGCTGCAACAGGGTATAGATCAGCTATTGCCAACTCTGAAAAGAATTTTCACCGCTGGTTTAGCGCTGGCATATATTTCTATACCTTGGCGGACAGTCAGAGTAGCTCTCATACCGAAAATTGGTATGGAAGACTATTCGCTCTCCAAGAGTTTCAGACCTATAAGATTGACATCCTTGTTACTGAAAAGTATGGAGAGACTGGTAGAATTTCACGTGCGCAAAGTTGCTTTGAAGATGCATCCACTATCGGAAATGTACCATGCCTATCAGCGTGGGAAATCCTGCGAGACCGCACTTCAAAATTTAGTGGCCAGAATTGAATGCGCGCTTGATCGGAAGGAATACGCTATGGGTATCTTCATCGACATTGAGGGTGCTTTTGACAATGCAACTTTTAACTGCATGTGCGACTCGGCCAGACAACACGGGGTAGATGAAACATTAGTGTTGTCGATCAAACCAATGCTAGTGAACAGAACTTTGGTAGTGGATGCGGATTGTGGCCAATATGTCATGACAGGGGTAAACAGGGGCTATCCGCAAGGTGACCATGCCTGGCGACGGTCTGTGCTAACGCGCAGGCGGTGCTGGACATGATCGATGAATGGTGCACTAGGAGTGGGCTTTCGGTGAATCCTCTTAAGACTCAGGTTGTTCTTTTTATGAGAAGGGGGATTTTGACCGGTCTGACCCAGCCAGTGCTAAAAGGCGTCACCATTCGCATTACCAATCAAGCCAAAAATCTGGTAGTGATTTTAGATAAGAAACTTCGTTGGTCTGAACACGTCGAGTCGAAAACATCCAAGGCGCTCTCAGTCTTCTGGCAGTGTAAGGGTGCTTTTGGCAAGACTTGGGGGTTATCACCAAATGAGGTTCTCTGGATCTACACGGCTATGATAAGACCATTCCTCGCATATGGTATGCATCGGTTGTTTGGTGGGGCTCTCGCGTAAATATGTGGTTGCCTTTTGCGCGAAACTCCAAAGAACGGCTTGTCTCATCCATCGTTATCAAAGCCATCCATCGTCTTAGGCGGGGTGGTTTTTGGTATACTCCACACTGGGATTTTGATGAACTTTGCGACACTTGTCTTACGACTCCTGTCTCATGGATATGCCGTCTGATGCAATGACACCAGAACTCCAGCTGATGCGCAAATTCAGAGTCGACTTTCCTTGTATCCAGGACTGGCTTTGGTCAGAGTCTGAGCCGGGAATGGAATGTAGTCGTATTTTCACGGATGGTTCCAAAACCAGTCAAGGGTCTGGCGCTGGGGTCTTCGTGGAAGTCGACAACATTAGACTTCACTTCTCGTTAGGCAAATATGCGTCTGTTTTCCAAACGGAAACTTATGCAATCCTAATGGCCATGAACTATGTTGTGAAGAACAGGTGGAAGGGACGTAGCATTTGTGTCTGTAGTGACAGTCAGGCTGCGCTTAAGGCCTTGCTTAACCCTTTAACCACTTCCAAAATAGTTCGTGAAACCAAAAACTCTTTCAACTTGGTCGCAAGGCTGCACTCTCTGTCTCTTATCTGGGTCCCAGGTCACACTGGGATCTTGGGGAACGAGATCTCCGATGAGATTGCTAGACAAGGCTCAGATGAGGGTTTCTTAGGTCCCGAACCCGCGTTGGGTCTTCCTGCGTCCTCGGTTAGGGCTTCCATTGACGATTGGGTCTCTCACGAGCACAATTGTGTGTGGCATGACTCTCCAGGATGCAGGTTGTCTAAACGCATGCTCCCGGACGTCTGTAAGAAATCAGCGGCATTCTTGTTGTCTCTCAGCAGAAAAGACTGTAGACAACTTATTGTCGTCTTGACAGGCCACTTTACTTTTGCCAAGCACCTTAACGTGTTGGGCTTAAGTGACACTACAATCTGCGACGCTTGTGGAGAGAGCGACGATACCGCGGAACATTATCTCTCTGATTGTCCGGCCTTTGCTCGTATCAGGTGGCAGATCCTCGGTGCGGATGTGGTGAGCGCTGGTACTGTAAACTCCTCATCACTGAAGTGCTGGCTTGGCTTTCCTAGAAAGACAAGGAAATTCCAATAAAATGGGTAAATCAGAGTTTGCTCTCTGGTAGTACAATGGGCCAGTTGTGTCTGAGTGCTCCAATTGAGCATTTCCTATCCCGAAAAAAAAAAAAAATCTGGGAAAGCTTTAGGAATGAAATTGAAGATAATGTTAAACTGAGCGTTCCACTTACGACACCCTATGAACTTGAGGTGTAAGTTGATCGCTTCGTTGAGATCATACAGATCGCGTCTTGGAATAATGCGACCAATACAAGGAAAACGCCGGTCAGATACGGTTTACGATATCCTCCGGAAATAAAAGAAGTTGTCAAGGAAAAAACAACAAAAGCAACAAAGTCGTGCTCCGCAGCATAAAGCACACTTGAATCGTCTGTGCAATTTGTTGAAGAAGACTATTAAGGATTTTAAGAATCGTGCAATAGGCTCTTACCTTGAAAGTTTAACAGCGAAAAAAGATTCCAATTATTCACTTTGGAAAGCTGTAAAAGGCACCAAAAGGTCCAAAGTCCCCCGCCAATCAAATTAAATCAAAATGAATGGGCGAGGGAAGATAAAGAAAAAGCGGTCGGCCCATCTGGAAGAAACTTTTAAACAGTACGATGGTCAACTGGTTTACGACAACCTCAATAGGCTGGATTTACCATCTGCCCACAAGTGCAACGCTAAGGGAACTCAAACATGAGATCGATAATCTAAAACCTAAGAAATCTCCTGGTTAGGATTTGATTACCGGAGAAATTCTCAAAGTTTTACCTAGAAAAGCATTGATTAAGCTTCTCCATATTGTAAATGCTGCGCTGCTCAGGTTAAAACACGTGCCGAGCCAATGGAAAGTTGCGGAAGTCGTAATGGTTTTAAAACCGTATAGACCAATTTCGCTTCTTCCAATCATATCGAGAGGGTATTACTAAGGCGTTTCCAACCGGTTATAGAAGAAAATAATCTTATCCCTGACCACCATTTTGGGTTCAGAAGCAAGTATTCGACGATTGACCAGGTGCATAGGCCTACTGACGTAATCGAGAAAGCACTTGAAGAAAAAAAGATTTGCTCAAGTGTATTTCTTGACGTCTCGCAAGCCTTTGATAAGGTGTGGCATGATGGCTTGAAATGCAAACGACGACAAGTTCTCCCTGTATGCTTATACGATATTCTAGAATCATATCTCGGGAATAGACTCTTTCGTGTTAGACATGAAGTCGAATACTCCGAGCTCATAGAAATTTCAGCCGGCGTACCACAAGGAAGCGTTCTTGGGTCGCTTCTCTATTTGCTATATACTTGTGATATACCGAAAGAAGATGGCACTAGCCTTGCTACGTTTGCCGATGACACCGCTATTCTAGCAGTAGGCGAAACAATCAAAGAAACGACTGCAAAACGCACTGAATAATATAAATGAAACGTAAAGAACTCGAAATCAAATATAGAGAAATGCACTGGTTACTCGGAAAACATTCCCAGCTCAGTACTGAGAACAAACTGCTTTTATACAAGCAAGTGCTAAAGCCGGTGTGGACCTACGGTATACAACTTTGGGGTTGTACCAAGAGAACAAATGCAAATATTTTACAAGCTTTTCAAAATAAGGTGCTAAGAGAAATTGTCCAAGCACCGTGGTATAGTAGAAACGATGATATCCACAGGGAACTCGAAATTCCGACAATCGAAGCTGAAACTAGAAGCTTCGCGAGAAAGCATAGAAACCGACTAATCGGACATGTCAACAATACAGTCCTACAAATTTTGGATGAGAGCAATTTATTGCGCCGACTACAAAGGCCGAAAACTTTGGCGAGATAAGGATTAACCGCGTCTAGATTGCGGAATATGTATGCATGATCTTTCAGTGGAAAGTAACCTGCCAAACGTTTTTATTTCATGATAGAAAAATTGCTTGATAAATTAATACTTAGTTGCGATATCTAACAAATTTATATCGGAAGGTGGTGTTTTTTTAGTCAGTAAGAATCTGACACTACTATGAGCACGCGCTTGCTATTCTCATAGTGTCTATGGAAGATTTTTCACCTACCCTCGGGAAAAAGAAAAAAAAAAAAGTTATGGGACTCCCGAACGATGGGAATAAAAAAAATCTTTATTGAAAATAATAATCGCTCCTACAAGTTAAAAAAAAAATATATATATATTTCGCGCAACAGCTCTTTAAGTGCCAGGGCCTAGCTTCTGGCAACCACTCATGTTGTGTGCGTTATATTTTTTTTCACACGAATGGAAGGGACCTACAGTTTAGTGCCGTATCCAACGGCGATTTGAGAAGCTTTTTTCGTGACAACAATACTCTCGGATGTTTGTCAGACGCTCGCGAGAGGTAGGACCGTGAGAAAAACTTTTCGGTGTTTTCTGAGATTCGAACTTGGAACCTCAAGCTTAGTGATCCGACACATTAACCACTTACACTATGGAGCTTCTACATATTACATTTATATATGTAAATACAACGAAACGAACACTGAAGAACTAGCTCTGAAGAAGTGGCTTACCGAATTAATTTTGATGACTTTGCACCAAGCCACTAGCCTGTGGGAAAAGAAATGCAGGGTGTCATCTGTCTGAGTTTATGTCTGCAAGTTTAGCCAAAAATGCTTACTACTGAAAATACGTATAAACGGTTGCGCGTGTACGTAACTGCACATGTGGGTTGCGCATGTTCACAGCGGGACATGTGGGATTGGTGTATGGACAGAGGGGGAGTTTCATTAGAAAATCTTAAGTAAAGTTAAATGGCGAATAATAAGGAGCGTGGGGGAACCGGGTGTGGCGAAAAGAAGCGAAGTCTCCGACGTAACGGACAAAAATGGCGAATGATCTACGAATATTTTGTTATAGTCTGAGATTCAAATAGTTCTCATTCACTCCAATGACTGACTAAACGAACAAAAGGTAAAATAACGATTTTGCGCAACTCGTTACTTTTAACTGGCAGTTTTTGCCAACCTCGATAATAGGCCTGTTCGAGTAGTTTTGCGGTATAAAAAAATGAAAACATCGCATCAGAAAAAAAAAATAAGAAGCTAAAATTGAAATGATGGCGCGTTATTAGTCAGGAGAAACAATTTATGTATCTTTTGCTCATTGTGTACTTTCAAAGAACATATCCGCTTTTTGTTCACTGAATATCAGGTCTGCTCCCGTACTTTCTGCATCTTCGCAGCTTGTCACATTTCAAGGAGTGGGGGTAAAAATCTGTCAGAGAGATACAAACTTACAAAAAAAGTACCGGAACGGATTGAGCAAAAAAATGCCCTCATTTGAAATGACAGAAAAAATAATAAGTAAATTCCTATACAGGGTGGCCCAAAAATACTCATCCGATGTTGTTTTGCTATATCCTTGAAATGAAAAAATATAATTCCCCAATTTTTTTTATTTTTGATGTTTACTCGGACTTGAGGTTTTTTTCCATTACTTTTTGAAGATGATAACAGTCAAGTGGACGCCGCCATTGTTGATGACGGTTTGGGCTCTTTTTACCGCATTTTCAATCGTTTTGGCGAGAACTCCGGGCGATAAGTTCTCGCACCCTTGTCCGACATTCTCTTTGAGAGCTTTCAAAGTCTGTGGCTTGTTTTCATAGACCCGTGATTTCAAAAAACCCCAAAGAAAGAAGTCTGGAGCGGACAATTGGACGATCTTCCCGGCTAGTGCAATTCGCCAAAACAAGACATTATGCTACCCGGAAATGCATCCATCAAAATACCCATTGTTGCGCCAGCTGTGTGTGCGGTTGCACCGTCCTGTGGGATCCACATGTCCCTCAGTCCCATTTCATCAATTTGCGGCTATAAAAACCCTTTTATTACAGTTCCGTATCGCTCAATAGTCACAACTGACGTTGACGGATTATTCGCGACATCTTCAGCCACAACGGCGATATTCTTGTCGGAACGAGCACTACGAGGCCTTCCGGCGCCTCTTTTGTCACGTGTTGTTCCAGTTTTTTAAACGCCTTAGTATTTGATCAGTTGGTGTAGGACGGCTGGGAAATCTGCGCAGACATTCATGTTGCGCCAAGATCACTGACGAATTATTCCGTAAAAAAATAGTCACGAGTATTCCACGGTCTTGCGGAGTATATCGTTCCATGGTTCGTCGACGTGTATTTTGCATCTGTTTACTTTACAAATATCAAATCGATAAGATGATACATTTTGAGCCACCTTGTATGAATAAATAAATTTAATAATGAAGATTTAAAAAATTTGTATATGGTGGAATGCATTAGGGACAATTCTTTGCGACTTTTCTCCATTGTTTTTAATTTTTTACCACCCAACAAAAACACATAACCACACACTTCCAATTTGACAGATCTCATAAAGCTGCCCAAAGAAATTTCTTCAACTAAAATGCGCAGCATGGAAAAACTTGTACTTTCTCGTGAGCTTTCTCTTCTACGAAAAAATACAAGATTTTGACGTACGGGAACGGGATTTGACCATTTTTCGTCAACTTACGTAGGAGAACATATACATAATAGGTCTGTACGTTCGTACTGGCGGGAATTATTCGAACACATTCAAGCACAGAGGGGAAATACTCGCTAATCGTTATTTCTCAATTTTTTCACTTTATCTATTATGTTCGCTTAATGCCCGAATACACTTCGAGCACCTTAGAGCACATTGAAGCGTTTTAGATTGCGGTCGCGAATAGACTTAATAGGTCTGTTCGCGTACTTTCTGCACCAAAGTTCGCAGTTTGTCAAATTTCCACGAGTGGGTGTAAAATTCTTGCAGAGAGAGGTAAAATTACGAAAAAGTAAACGAACGCGTTGAACCACAAAAGTTGCCCACTTGTTAAACGTCAAACCTCAAACCCAATTGTACGCGAAAGAAAGAAAGAGAAGGAACAATCCAACAAAAATTCAGATCTACAGCGATTTGACAGTTTTCACAAATTAGCCTATAGCAATTTCTTGCACTAAAATTCGCAACATGGGGAAATTTCTTACTCTCTCGAGAGCGCTCTCTTCTGTCAAAAACTATGAAAATTCCCAGTACTCGAACAGGTTTTCGTGAAAATTCGTAACTTTTCGTAAAAATTTGCTATTTTGGGAGGGTACGCGAACAGACCTAATATAAAATTGACTTGAATATTTCACTGAAAATCAAATAATTTTCAAATCCTGCTGTCAATCTAATCAGCCGATTCTCATTGAACAGGTTTGGCGAAAAAAAGAATTCAGATAGATGAATGCATGCAATTTCGTACTCTCTCTTAATTTCGTTAGTACTTTTCAGTACGCGAACACTTCTGAAGTTTACAGGCGTAATATTACTTTTGCGCACATGAGTACGCGAACGGGCCTAATACTAATGAGTTTTTTGTCTGATTCACAGTACAGCGAGAACGAGTCTAACAAAGTTGTCAAATTGATTGCAAACAAAGAAAATTTATGTAGTAAGTCACAACAGCGCGCGCATAATTCGTCGACCCTTTCTCCCCGATTTCGAAAAAGCGAAAAAAACTCACGGCGAGATGGCTTGACGTTTATTAGTGTGTGCACTTTCAAAGGGTTCAATTTTTTTTTTTTGGGGTTGTGTTTTTTTTACTTTGCACACATTGGGCCATCGCACATTGGAGGAATTCCCCCGGGGTTAAACCGCGTTTATTGGAGAGAGAGGTGAAGTGTACAGTTAGAAATGAAATGAAATGGAATGAAACAGAGCAAAATCTTCAACCAGCTATGAGGCGGTTTACCACACATAAGTTCTCAATTTCGAGATGCAAAAAAATGAGTATGTCATACCACTACAAGGTATGCGGAAAACTCTCTACAGACGCTACAGCTACATTCATCGCTCCCATCTCTCCAGCCTATCCACCCCAGAGCAGAATCGTAAGACCAGCCAAAGAGGACTGACAGAGATCGAAGGAAGGAGAAGACGAAATATTCCTGCTCTCCTTCAAAAAGGCAGCCCACATCTAACACCGATACTTTTCAACTTATTTAGAACAAGCTTTGCGTGTGGTTATATACCAACAAGTTCGAAAGAAGTTACGGTTAAGGTCATCCCTAAAGCGGGCCGTAGACCAACAGAACTACCGAAATCGTACCAACCCCATAACCCTTACCTCTTTTTTCTTGAAAACTATGGAGAAAATACTTGATAGACATATCAGGGACAGAGCCTTCGCTATTAGTGAACTTAGTGAATACCCTGCGCGAGCTGCTTCGACGTATTCGGATCACAGATCGGTAAGGAATGTCCAATGTTGGTCAGGACATTGGAATAGAGATGGTGGCGGAGGAGCCCTTAATGGGCCAACGACAGCGCTCATACTCCCGTAGTGGACTACTGGCACCGGTGTACCCGGCCCCTCGTCCTAGGGGAATAATTAAGGAACTGGCCCTCCGGGTTGGGGGTTGTGCCGTCGGGGTAACTTCCCTACCACGTAAAAAATCGATGGTTCCGAAACAACCAAAAGCCACGGATAAGGATGGCTCAACTAATGACGACCCCAGCAAGCGAAATAAGGACAACGACCTTCGGATCTGTACGTGGAATGTTCTGTCCCTTTACAGACCACGTGCAGCCGAACAACTAGCAGAGGCCCTAGACTGCTATAAAGCAGATATAACCGCCATCTAGGAAGTGCGATGGGATGGGCCGGGCAAAAAGAGTATGAAGAACTGTGACATCTACTACGGTGATTGCGACAGAGGCAACAGGCAACGCTTATTCGGATGCCGATTTGTCATACGCGGCAGACTTAGGCAAGAAGGCTTAAGCTTCCGACACGTAAGCGAGCGTATTATGACTATCCGGATCAAGGCTAAATTCGCTAACATAAGCCTAATATGTGTTCATGCCCCCACAGAAGAAAAGGACCCTGCTACCAAAGAGTGTTTCCACGAGCTCGTCGACAAAACATACGAGCAATGTTCTAAATACGGCGTTAAAATCGTATTGGGCGATTTTAACGCCAAAATAGGAAAGGAGGACGTCTTTGATATTCGATATTCATAAGCAGACATGGCGGTCCAATGATCATGTATCGATCAACCAAATTGATCATATTGCGATCGACGCAAGGCATGCCTTCAGTATTCTGGATGTCCGGACCTTCCGAGCGGCCAACATAGACTCGGATCATTACCTTGTTGTAGCCAAGGTACGAATGCGGATATCCCAATCTGAGCCACAAAGAAGAATCACTGTGAGAAAATTTAACGTCGAAAAGCTACAATCGCAAGAGACCGCTAGACTCTTCGCTGAACGCGTATCCCGAAATCTCTCAATCACCCACACGCCGCCAGCATCAAGTACCGAAGACCAGTGGCAACGCTGCCAACATGCCATCAGAAAAGCCGCGACTTATGTGATGGGTCTCGCTCGCCCACCACCGCGAAACCCCTGGTTTGACGAAGAATGCCGGCGAGTGCATGCAGCAAAACATGAGGCATACAAAGCGGCGCTGCAAAGAAAGACGAGAGCTGCTCGTGAGCTCTACGAGCAAAAGAGACGGGAAGAACATCGGCTTCTCCAAAAGAAGAAGAAAGAGCATAAGAAACGCTCGTTTGAGAATATCGAGAGTTTATACTCCAGGAACAATGTACGGAAGTTTTATCAAAAGGTAAAAAGAATGTGTCAGAGAAGCAATACCCGTACAGAAACCTGTAGAGATGAAAATGGAAACCTCGTAGTAGAATCACAGTCGATGCTGAGAATATGGAAAAACAACTTCTGTTGACTGTATAACGGGGACGAAAATCAACATCCCGCTGTCACGCAGAATGAACCATTCAACATAGACGATGATAGTCAAAATTTCCGTCCACCTGACCAAAACGAAGTGAGGATAGCAATATCCAAGCTAAAATCGAACAAGGCTGCTGGACCTGACGGCTTACCGGCCGAACTTTTTAAAGCAGCTGGGGATGAATTGGTAGAGTGCATGCACCAACTCATTTCTAGTATTTGGTCCGACGAGTGTATGCTTGATGAATGGAATCTCAGCATCGTTTGCCCGATCCACAAGAGAGGAGACCCCCTCAACTGCACCAATTATAGAGGCATCAGTCTCCTCAACATCGCATACAAGATCTTCTCTGCAATATTGTGTGAACGCCTGAAACCTTTTATGAACAGCCTGATTGGACCCTATCAGTGCGGTTTCAGGCCAGGAAAGTCCACCATCGATCAAATCTTCACACTTCGGCAGATCCTGGAGAAAACTCAAGAATTCCAAATCGATACGCACCACCTCTTTATCGATTTCAAGGCCGCCTATGACAGCATCTATAGAGAAGAGCTTTATAGAGCCACGTCTAGTTTTGACATCCCTGCCAAACTTGTGCGTCTGTGCAGGCTGACAATGGTGAACGCTCGCTGCTCCATCAAGGTCGGTAATGACATCACCGAAACATTTGATGTCAAAAAAGGCTTTAGACAAGATGACGCGCTGTCATGTGACTTTTTCAATATTGTACTTGAACGTTTTGTGCGGAACTCACAAGCCAACACCGGAGGCACAATCTATTACAAGTCTGTACAACTGCTTGCATACGCCGACGATATAGACATTATCGGAAGATCTCAGCGGGCTGTCACCAGTGCTTTTGCAAGCATTGAGGCGGAAGCGGCCAAAATGGGTTTGGCGATAAACGAGGGCAAAACCAAGTATATGCTGTCAACTAGAAGGGAAAACCAACACCGACGAATTGGACAAAACGTCACAGTGGGCAGCTATAACTTCGAGGTAGTAAGGGACTTTGTCTACCTTGGCTCTGCTATAAATTCTGCAAACAAAATCAGTGCAGAAATCAATCGAAGAATAACTCTTGCCAATCGCTGTTTTTTTGGACTTATAAGGCAATTCAAGAGTAACGCCCTATCTCGAACACCCAAAGAGTGTCTATATAAGACCTTGATCATCCCAGTCCTGCTTTACGGTGCTGAAACATGGACTTTATTAAAAGAGGATGAAGATATCCTTGGTCGCTTCGAGAGAAAAATTCTTCGTAAGATTTTCGGCCCCGTTTGCGTTGACGGGTTTTGGAATAGAACATTCAATCATGAAATATACAAGCTGTACAGCGACATCGACCTAGTCAAAAAACTGCGTATTGGACATGTAGAGCGAATGGACATCAACGCTCCGGCCCGAATCTAACCCCGAGGGACGACGCAGTAGAGGGAATCATCGCCGTAGGTGGCGCGCACAAGTTCAAGGGGAACAACCCTCCCACTTCACCGCATTTCTACTGATCTGCCTGTGGGGTTCGCCTATTTGACCTCAGAAAATATCGGTAGCCCTGTCGATTTTGGATCACTCGGTTACTGAGGCCAATGAAATGCCGATGTCGTCGCATTTGTCTGATCCAGGCGTTTATAGGCCTGCCTTTCCTACATCGCGATGTCTTTGGAACGTGCATTGATATTGCCTTTTTAACAGGGTTCAAATGATCTCTTCTTTGAACGTGGCAATACCAACTGAGCCGGTCGCGCTCTATTTTTTGTACGATGGTTTCCTTGATGTGAAAGCTTCCACGGATCTTCGAACTTCTTATTCGATCAAGCAAAAGTCTCATTGGTAGAAATTGGGGTTTAAACTCCAAAATGATGCTATGGCTATACACGATAATAGCAAGGCCAATTGTCACATGTGCAGCACCAGTGAGGTGGCAAAAACAAAGCAAATGTCTACACAGGATAGGCTCAATAAAATACAAAGACTAGCCTGTGTATGCACAACAGGTGCAATGAAAACTGCTTCTACTGCAGTGCTGATGGTTATTCTAAATCTACCACCTCTACATCTTCATTTAAAGAAAGAAGCTATGGTTTACGCCTTTATGGTCATCGCAGAAGATAACTCAAATTCCAAACTAGTTCACTCAGATATTGCGCATGAACTCAACAACAATGAACTACTAGGAATAACAATTACGGACAAATGTCTGCCAAGATTCTACTTCAGCCACAAGTTCAAGGTTACGTTCTCAGATCGCAATAACTGGGAATAGAACAGACCTACATTTGCCAATAACTCTCATGTATGGTACACAGACGGATCCAAGACAGATGAAGGAGTTGGGACTGGAGTATACGGCGCTACTACGAAAACCTTCATTCACTCGTGCATGGAAAAAAGTAGCTCCGTATTCCAAGCCGAAGTATTCGCCATAGAACTATGCATCAGAGAAAATATGATATAAACAGATCTATAACCAACAAGAATATTTATATTCTTTCAAATCCAAACTATTATGGAACTGCCTTCAACTACTCATATCACTAGCCAGCACAAACAGAGTTCATCTCATTTGGGTGCCAGGACAGCGGATATGAAGGAAATGAAAAAGCTGACCTGCTAGCCAGAACAGGAGCTGCGTCAAACTTTATGACGCCAAGACCATTCTGTGGATTACCAATGAGTACGGCAAAAAGCCGTATCAAAAATTGGCTAAAAGAAAAAGCGCATCATTACTGGATGGAAACTGAAGGTAACAGGCAAGCCAAGATCTTTCGGCTAAATACTTCCATCAAAAGAACGAAACAACTCCTACAAGTAACTAGGAGTCAGACTCGAATAGCCACAGGTTTCCTTACAGGGCACTGTCGAGTAAAAAAGCTTCTCACGGCTGTGGGAATAGCACAAGACAGCATCTGCAAACTGCGCAACGAAGACGAAGAATCAGCAGAGCACATCGTATGTCACTGTAACTGTCTAATCAGAATACGCCATCGTTATTTAGGTAAATTCTACTTTGAAGCAGAAGACCTATCTGCAAGCTCACTCCAAGGCATAGTAGAGTGAGCTTTAAGATCAGAGGAAATCACAAAAAGGCCGCAGTGATAAGGTGACCTAGTCCCACCTCTTCAACAATATACAATCTAGTTCGGATCAGTTCTGGATATAAGCATACTTTGGGTGACTAAAGCACGCGAATAAGAATATTTATTAAAAGCTGGCGAATGTGAAGCACAAACAAAATAAGTTATATTTTTTGTTGTAACTCGTTACTTTGATCTACCGGTTTCATGTCCCCCAATCATAGTACAAAGTAACGAATCATTCCCGCACTATATATGACCCGCATATAATAATAGAGCGCCTATGTATGTTTCTCCTGCTTCTACACCAAAGTACGTATTCTGTCTGATAGTGCAATGATCTAAGTCTGAGTCTGGTCGTATAAAACTAGCTGCGGGCCCTGGCTCTGCTCAGATGTGTTTTTTTGTTATTGCTTATCACCTCTATAACGGATCCTTATGATACTTAGCCTAAATCCTTATGGAAATAATTGTCGATGCATTTCTGAAAACCGCATTTGAATTGGTTCAATGGGTTAGGACTTAATCGCGAATAGACAAAACAAACAGAAATTTGTATTTCTCATTTGTAAGTGAAAAAAACAATTCTTATGTCTACAAACTCTTAACAATTTGCTTGCAGAATCAATAGAATTGTCTACAGAAGGAAGCGAAGAAAAGAAAATCCTTTGGTCAACTGAAGCCACGAAGATGTTCCTTGAACTATTGGAACAGCTTAGACCCCAGCTTGGTTCAAAGTTACGCACAAAAAAGCTAATGTGGGAAGAGATTTGCAGACAACTAGGAACTCATGGATTCAACTTCACCTACCCACAGGTGGAGAATAAGTGGAAATCAATGCTGAGGCATTATCGAGTTCGTTTGGAGCTGATGCTTAATGGAAGCCCACATCATGGGTGCGTATATAATCCAGCTTTGAAATCTTAGCGTAATCAGTGGACACCTAATTACAGTGCATGGCCTGAGCTCGTATTGAAAACAGCGAAATATATGAGGGAAGCAGAATCGAGCATTAGTTTTGCCAAAGATCAAAAGCTCCCTCATAATCATGATCGCTACATGGACGAAGAGGCAATTCATTTTGAAGAGGCCTGTGCCCTACCCGATGGTGAAGCTATTTCAGGTGGGTTTTCTTACTTACAATGATTATCACTTACAATGATAGTAACCTATGGTCGCTATATCCTTTTTTTTTTGCAGATGATATAGATCCCGTGATGATTGATGATGATATTAAGCCATCAAACCAGGAGCTGAAAGAGCAATCCGCAAAGTTGACAGAATCGAATCAAAATCACTTAGAACAGACTATACCGCAATTGGATCAAATAGTAAAGGAAATCGCAGGCTTTCGTGAGGATAACAAAACACATCAAAGTGAATTGCTGGTAATAAAAAAATTGGAATTACAAGCGTACAAGGATCGGACAGCACAGTTTACTAAAATGGGCAATGAACTAAGTGCGTTGGTGGGCTATCTAAAGCGTGGGGATGTGAATCTTTAGTACGTACAGCGGTCAGCTCTTCTCCTTTTGTAGTCTTAAGTGTAGCTCTACTGGATATTAAAAAAAATATTACAAATACATATTTTCAAGCCAAAGATAGTTGAACGTATTTTATTTTGAATGGTTAGGTGTCGCTTCATACAATTTACATACCTATTTGAAGTCGAAATCTTTAATTGCCAATATTCGGCCTTCTTGATTTTGACCTGAACGAGGTAAGTCCTATACCTCCGTATAAAGAGAAATAAAGAGTTGTACTTATCCAACGGAAAAATCCTTTTTTTCTTGCCGAAAATCATCGGCCCCACCAAGGGGATCCTACACACCCCAACAACATATTTTAGGCAATAATTACCGCTAAACTTATGTACATATGTATGTCATGTTTCTCCTTGTGGCGCCTTTGACTATGCCAACGCATCATCGCGAACGATTACTAGCGATGTGTTTCAGGTGTGTCTAGCTCTCCCCCTCTTGGATGGCAAACGACTAACAAAGGCCTCGTAGGGGCATCATCTCCCGATAGGTGCTGGTACGCTAAGTAACGAGAAGGCGCCACTGCAGCCGAAAACCTAGCAGCTCTGTTAGGAAGCTCCCACCTCCTCGTGGTGCCATCTGCGAATTTCTTCGGAAATTGTTAACGGGAGAGGACGAATGGCGAGCTTCCTGCGTAAAAAAAGCGAGCCGCAACCGTAAAACAAACTATTGCTCCGAAACGGATACTATCGCCTCGGATAAGGACTTATAATTTGTTGAGGACCTTTGGCTATCGAACACGGACAACGATCGGATTCTGGAACGTTAAGACCCTCCTGGACGCACTCAAGGAAGGGCCTTATAACGCCAGATTCCTCCAATTGGAGCGCGAATTCACACGGTATAAAATAGACATCTTAGGGCTGAGCGAGATAAGATGGTACGATGCTGGGGAATACATCTCCCCAACAAAAAGCACTGTCATGCTCTACTCTGGTAAACCAGCTGGAAGTGCACGGAGTTCCGGCGTAGGACTCATGCTAACTCCAGCAGCACGTAGTAGCCTCATATCCTGGAAACCCCATAGTGACCGAATATTGACAGCTAGGTTCCAGAGTAGAGTTAGAAAAATTACCATCAGGATGAAAAGGATGATTTTTATAGCCACTTAGGCGCCGCCTACAACCAAACGCCTAATGGGGACATCGTAATGGTGATGGGAGATCTCAATGCCAAGGTGGGTAGCGACAATACCATGCTTAAGCACGTGATGGGAGTTCAAGGCGTGGGAGACCGTAATGACAATGGTGAGCAGTTTGTGGGCTTCTGCAATACCAACCGCCTAGTAATCGGAGGTACGCTGTTTAAGCATAACACCTGCCATAAGATCAGTTGGGTCTCTACTGATACGCAACGAACATCCAACCAGATCGACCACATTGCGATCAGTCGCCGCTTTAGAAATTGTCTCCTGGACGTCCGAAACAGACGTGGAGCTGACATCGGACAAGAACGAGATCACCATCTTATGGTAGCTCATTTACGTCTTCGTACTGCATCCGTCAACAACAACCGCTCAAACCTACTTAACATCACCAGGTTTAATATCGACAGGCTCAAGGTTCCCCAAGTGCGGCAACAGTTCAGGGACCATCTTGCCTTTGAACCAGAAGCAATCAGCAGCATATTGCAAGAGAACATGGATGACCACTGGAGTGCTGTGAAAAATGCTTTTGCGACTGGGGCACGCACGTATGTCGGGAAAAAGCAGAAACACCACCGCACATGGCTTTCTACAGACACCTGGAGACGGATCGATGAGCGTACAGTAATCAAGGCCCGGATTGCAGCGGCCTCAGCAGTAGAAAGAACTGAGCTTGAAGCCCAATATCGTGCAAAGAAGAAAGAAGTGCAGCGTAGTGTGCGACGTGATAAACGTCAATGTGTCAACTCACTGGCCTCAAGGTCTGAAGTATCAGCGAGTAGGTGCGACAGTAGGACTGTTTACAACATCACTAAGGAGCCCATTGGTGGTCGAAACTCCAAACAACGTCCAGTGAAGAGTCTAGACGGTAACCTTCTGATTTCGGATGAGGATCAGCTCACTAGATGGAGAGAACATTTTGCTACAGTGCTAAATCACTTAGACGACGGCGGTATGATCTTGAATTCGAATGAGCAGTTCGAAGCAACAAATTCCCGAATTCGCACCGTACCTCCCAGTAAAACCGAAATAATAACAGCAATCAAGTCCCTCAAGAAGAACAAAGCGGTGGGTATTGATGGCATCCATGCCGAGCTATTTCAAGCGGCGCCAAATACATCGGCAGATTTGCTGCATCCGCTAATACGGAGAGCTTGGGATAACAAATAATTTCCACAGGAGTGAAAAAGGGGGACGATCATTTAGCAAAGAAGAGTAACTTGATGGAGTGCGATAACTGGAGTGGTATATGTGTTCTTCCAGCTGTAGCCAAAATAATAGCTACAATAATTCTGGAACGAATCAAAGAACATTTAGATACAACTTTCGATGTCGAACAGGCAGGCTTTCGCGCTGGATCCTCCTGCATCGACCACATAAACACCTTACGGATCATAATCGAACAATACGTTGAGTATAGGTCTCCGCTACATTTACTGTTTATCGAATTCGAGAAAGCTTTCGACAACTTGAATCGAGATGCTATCTGGTTGGCCTTGCGCAGGAGAGGCATTCCAGGAAAACTTATAGCTATTATCAAGGCTACATACGGGGGCGGCAAGTGTCACGTCGTGTACAATGGTAAGGTGTCGGACGATTTTTAAGTCCAAAGTGGAGTACGTCAAGGGTGCATACTGTCCCCACCATTGTTCTTGGTGGTTATCAGCGATGTACTCCGTGCAGCATTGACGGAAGCTAATTATGGAATTCGTTGGACGATGACATCTTACCTTAAACACCTAGATTACGCTGATGATGTTTGTCTACTTTCACATCGGATAATGGATCTTCATTTGATGGCATGATGGATAATGGAACCGCATCTCCAACGAACAACTTTATCTGGGAACGGGCCAAGAACCTATAAGCATTACTATACGAAGAAGAAAGTGGCAATGGATTGGACACAACCTACGGCGCGAAGACAATTCCATTGCGAAATACGCCATGCAGTGGAATCCGCTCACCCAGGCAGGCAGAATAGCGGGACGTCATAGGCAAACGTGGCGCAGAACAGTTGAGGAGGAATCGAGCTCTTTAGGAATAAGTTGGAGGCAGCTCAAACGCGTTGCAGAACTTCGAACACGATGGCGCGCAGGCGTGGTTTACGTCCTATGCCCCCCGAGGGGTTAAAGAATATAATATAAATAAAAATATATATATAGCCCTCTCCCCAGCTGGTCTACGTCATGTATCTCTAGGTCGATCCGCTTTTCTACCATCTCCTTATGGAACTGACGTCTTTTCAAAGACCCATTCGCACAACACGATCAACTCGTGAATGATAATAGAGTCTACATTTTTAGTTATTTATTTGGCGGATGAAAAAAATTAAAAGTACAAAGTAACTTATTACTTTGAATCGCGTCTTCCGTCAACGGATGACTGGTGACGTAATTTGTATTGTGTTGTTGGTAGATCTAGCAACAGCATACAAACAAATTACGTGACAAGATATCCGTTCAAGGAGGACGCAATTCGACCCCTGATCTTCCATTTTCAATGCCATGATTCCGAACGGCGAGTTCTTATCAATTTATATACTATGGAAGATAATAGGGCTCTTACTTTTCGGTGTCGTCGTATCTCGCCCATGATAACATGGACACTCGTTTTGGGGATAACCTGGGAAGACTGATCGTAGATGCGGGGAGGCAAAAAACTGGTCTCTAACGAACCCACTTTTATCACTAGAAACAAGCAAGACTTATTGGACATCACCCTTGTATCCGATAGTATTGTCCAACGCATCAGGAATTGGAAAGTATCAAGCGTACCCTCATTCTCGGATCACAGGTATCTCCAATTCTCCTTATATGTAGATTCCCTTAGCCCCCCAGTTTTTATGAATTACCGTAAAACTGTTTGGCTCAAGTACAGGTCAACTTTAAGTAATTTAGTTACCGCAGATCACCTTAATCCCCCCTGCAACCCCCAAGAACTTGATCGCATGGTTGAAGATTTAATTTCGGCGTGAAATACAGCGATGACTTCTTCCTGCCCTTTGATTCAACCCAGGGACAAGAAGAAGCCGCATTGGTGGATTGCAGGTCTAGGCCCTTGAAGAAATAATTGTAGAAAACTGTTCAATAATGCCAAAAGTACGAGACGCGCTAGATTTGGACTTGTACAAAGCATCCCTAAACATATACGAAAAAGAATTAAGGAAAGCCAAACGTTATACTTAGAGACTCTTCTGTTATAAAATAGAAGAAGCCTCTGAGGCACCAAGGCTAAGGAAAATTCTCTCTTCAAATCCAATAACACCCAGTTACCTTAAGAAAACTGATGGGTCTTGGATGACTTTCAGCGAAGATTCGCTAAATTTACTGCTTGGCATTCATTTTCCAGGCAGTTCCCAAGTTGTTAGCAACGTGGTTTTCAGCAGGCCTTCTGCACAAATGAGCAACTCCTCAAAATTGCTTACGTAGAACAAACTTCAGTGGGCACTAAATAGCTTCAAGCCATATATGTAAATCCACGGGACCAGACGGCATAATACCTGCCGAGTTGCAGAAGTCATCGGACATAATCTTGCCGGTGCTTGAGATAGTACTAAAAAGCTGTCTAGATCTGGTATATATCCCAAAGATATGGAGAGAAGATAAGTTGTCTTCATATCCAAAGCGGGTAAATGCTCGTATAGCAATCCAAAAGATTTGAGACGTATTAGTCTATCACCATTCCTCTTAAAAAAATTAGAACGACTGATTGATATCCATTTACGCAACAATATTGATAAGAAACTACTATCGGCGGCGACTCAACATGCATATTGCTAAGATAAATCAGTGGAGACGGCATTCCCCTCTGTGGAATTTGGTGGTCAATGAACCATTGATAAATATGGAAGGCGAGGGATGCACGGCTATCGATTATGTAGATGATGTTGCTTTGGCTGTTTCAGGAAAGCACCTTAATACTCTAAAAGTACTTCTACAAAACGCTTTAAACAAGCTCACTAGTTGGGCGGTTCAGTGTGGTTTCGGTGTAAACCCCCACAAAACTGAAGTAGTACAGTTCTCCAGGAAATATAAAATTCCGTTAGTCGACACTACATCTCTCAATGGTATCAGCTTAACTTTCT
This sequence comes from Brachypalpus laphriformis, assembly GCA_945910035.1. Taxonomy (NCBI): domain Eukaryota; kingdom Metazoa; phylum Arthropoda; class Insecta; order Diptera; family Syrphidae; genus Brachypalpus; species Brachypalpus laphriformis. The sequence continues at coordinate 191,942,645 of OX246754.1, read as the reverse complement.
CTGACAGAGGAAAATATTTGGGTCTTATCCTGGAGAAAGAATTAAGCTGGAAACTTAGTATTCAACAAAGAGTTAAGAAAGCTACCGTACCACTTTTCTCCTGCAAAAAAGTCATCGGGAATAAATGGGGTTTACAACCTCGAATCACTCACTGGCTCTACATCTCGATCATTAGACCGATTCTTGCATACGGGGTGATTGTTTGGTGGGCAGCCTTAGAAAAAGCTATGAGTCGCGATTATCTAAGTAAGGTCCAGCGTACAGCTTATCTGTGCATAAGCGGAGCACTACGTACAACTCCCTCTGTGGCAGTTTCATCTGATACCCCTTGATATATTTAGCAAGCAAATGGCAGCGAATGCAGCCGTTCATTTTAAAGCTACCCAGAAGTGGTCAAGAAAAGAATTTGGGCCACGCTTCAATTCTCAATAAATTTAAAATCTCTCCCGAAAACACAGACTACACCATCCCACGTCTAAATTTTGACAAGAACTTCCTCGTCACCATGCCTTCCAGATCACTCTGGGAGGACGATGCATTTTTTGAAGATGAGTCGATTCACTTCTACACTGATGGGTCAAAAACGAAAGACGGAATTCGTGCAGGTGTTTTCCCTGACATGCTTAATCTTAAGCTCTCCTTCCGTCTAATCATTGTAGCGTGTTCCAGGTGGAAATAATGGCGGTTAAAAAAGTCTTATCTTGGTTTAAGAGAAATGTGATATCCCTTAGAGATATCCGCATCTTTCAGACAGCCATGCAGCAATCAAGTCCCTGGAATCGACCTCTATAAATTTCTTAGTAGCTCTAGACAACCGATCGTCTCTTGCGGAGATGGCTGAACAGTTTAATATTCACCTGTGTTGGGTGCCGTAGCATAGGGACATTCCAGGGAATTGTAAGGCCGATGAACTTGCCTGAATAGGAACAACTATACCCATGCTGCATAAAGACACCCTAGGTATACCAATGGCCACTCGCAAACTTAAATTTAAGCTGGATGCTGGATCTAAAACGTTCTAAGAATTTGATTTCTCTCAACAGATTGCATATCGGAGCTATAATAGATGTCATCACTGGACACCGTCTAATAGGCAAGTATGCTACAAGGCTAGGCCTTTTGCGAACGACTTTTGTAGAAGCTGCATGGATGAAGAAGAGGAAGAGACTATTCCTCACCTTCTTTGTTTCCGGCCAGCTCTCTCCCGTAAAAAGGAGCTTCACTTAGGAGCTCCCTATTACAACGACTTAGGCGACCTCATAGATATTGATATTAAGAGACTCCAGCGCTTCATATGGAGCTCATAATGGTTTTAGCGAGTAGGTAAAGAAATTTTCTCCCATGATCCATATGGTATAACAACGGACCTATTATTGGTCTAGGTTGGCAGCCACTTTAACCTAACCTAACCTAACCTATATGAAAATTAGCACCTGAATGCAGAATCTTACGAAAGTAATTTTTTTTTTTCAGACTTTCCGGTCCATTGCACAATATTACTATGCAGGACCATTGATGTTATTCATTTTCCATTTTATGCCCGGGTTGCTGACAGTTACTGTTCCCTACTGGGGCTTGAACTCGCACACATCAGTGAACGGGCAAACACATTGTCCACGGCGCCAATACCACCCAATGAAGTAATGATAGTAATGATAGAAACCAATTTTTAGAGATTGGCAATACTCGCCCATCACACACAAGTTTCCCAATCTTAAAACTTTCGGTTGGTAGTATATACGAGTACGTTCCCACCCAGCTGAAATTCGACTTTTCCTCAAATTCAACCTAAATAAAACCAATTTCCCCATACATTTGTAAGGTTTCGTGGGCTCCGTGGCGTAAGTAGTTAGTGTGTCGAATCACTACGCATGAGGTTCCAAGTTCGAATCTCAGAAAACACCAAAAAGTTTTTTTCACGGTCCCACCTCTCGCGACCGTCTGACAAACATCCGAGAGTATTGTTGTCACGAAAAAAGCTTTTCAAATCGCCGTTCGGACTCGGCATTAAACTGGAGGTCCCTTCCATTCGTGTGAAAAAAATATACATGAGTGGTTGCGAGAAGCTAGGCCCTGACACTTAAAGAGCTGTTGAGCCAAATATTTATTTATTTTTTAACTTGTAGGAGCGATTATTTTCAATAAAGTTTTTTTTATTCCCACCGTTCGGGAGTCCCATAACTTTTTTTCTCGAGGGTAGGTGAAAAATCTTCCATAGACACTATGAGAATAGCAAGCGCGTGCTCATAGTAGTGTCAGATTCTTACTGCCTAAAAAAACACGACCCTTCGATGTAAATTTGTAAGATATCGCAACTAAGTATTAATTTATCAAGCAATTTTTCTATCATGAAATAAAAACGTTTGGCAGGTTACTTTCCACTGAAAGATCCTGCATATTCCGCAATCTAGACGCGGTTAATCCTTATCTCGCCAAATCGAAAGTTTTCGTTCTTCGTAGTCAGCGCAATAAATTGGTCTCATCCCAAATTTGTAGGACGGTATTGTTGACATGTCCAATTAGTCGGTTTCTATACTTTCTCGCGAAGCTTCTAGTTTCAGCTTAAGTTCAAAGTTTTGACACTAACGGCCATATTATTCACTCACTTTAACCCGGGTTAAAGTGAGTTTAACCCGAAAATTAAACCCAAGTCTTTAATATTCACTCGTTAAACCCGAACTTAGACCCAGTTGTATAAACCTGATTGGCGTTAAACCTAATCAAATTTAAACTGCCTCCGGAGACCAGTTTAAGTACTTTAACTCGGATTAAAACACAGTTTCATAATATGTACTCGATTTGTTAGAGTCACATTTGGCATTTCTTTGTTTGCAGGAAATTCTCTCAAAGAGAGGTAAAATTACGAAAAAGTAAACGAACGCGTTAAACCATGAAAAATGGCCACTTGTTAAACGTAAGCCCTCAAACCCAATTTTACGCGAAAAAACGAAAGAGAAGGAAGAAGCCAACAGAAAATGACATACATATACAGCGATTTGACAGATTTCATAAATCTGCCCAAAGAAGTTTCTTGGGCTAAAATTCGTAGCATTGGGAAATTTCTTACTTTCTCGAGAGCACTCTCTTCTGTGAAAAACTACGAAAATTCTCCGTACTCGAACAGGTTTTCGTAAAAATTCGCTATTTAGGGTACGCGAACGGACCTCTTGATGTGTTCATCATCAGAAGACGCATTTCTGGAAAAGCTGATGGAACAGCAGATGGTGAACCACCCTCCTCCTCGTCGAATGTATCGAATGCTTGCGTCGACGATTACGATGAAGTGGATTTCCGCAAGTACTTTCGGCTGAAAAGAGAAGCATTTTGGCGGCTACATTCGTTAATTGGACAGGAATTGGCTGGTAATAGACGCCGCATTCCATTCATACACACAAACAAATACATACATACATACATACATTTTCAATGGCCCGCTAATACTTCGTGAGGGTCGCAGGGGTAGGATGCTCGGTTGAACTCTCCATCCTTCTCGATCCTCCGCCATTGACTCCAATTCATCAGGAGGAATCCCTAGGCGGCTCCAGAAGAGATGTCGGACTTGGTCCAACCATTTATTTCTAGGCCTTCCGCGGAGTCGCCTATCTGATGGCACGGCAACCATGGCGCGTCTTGGAAGCCGGTCTGGGGGCATACGCACTACGTGACCAAACCATCGATGCATAGATCGTTCCGTTCGGAAAAATAGGTGCTCAACATTGAGCGCCTCGCGTACTCTGGTGTTGCGCACTCGATCCCTATGAGTTATTCCACCTCGAAGGAACCACATTTCCGCAGCTTATATCAGCGATCTTATTCTTTCGATCACTACCCAAATTTCATGACCATAGGTGAGAGTTGGAACATACACCGAGTTAAAACCGATAGCTTAGCTTGAGCACTAAGTTCGGCCTTCCTTATAACAGATTGGCCAAGCTCTCTCAAAATTGATCCAGCCTGACCAGTTCTACAGGATAACTCGGCATTGCTCCTCCCATCACTCGTGAAAAGGACCCCGAGGTATTTAAACTTATCCACCTGCTTCAGTGGGACTCCACTAACATGCAGAGTGCACTGAATGGGTTTTTTGGATACGACCATTACTTCCCGATTTGTTCACGTTGATCTTCATTCCAGCATCATCACAAACGGCTACAAACCTTTCGAGTGCGCACTGAAGTTCGGTTTGAGAGGACCCAAGAATGACCAAATCATCCGCAAAGAGCAGATGACTAATCCTTAGGTCTCCCACTTTGAAACATTCCCCGCCACGGCTGCGCTGCAACATCCAATCCATATATACAATGAAGAGGAGAGGTGACAAAACGCATCCTTGTCGGAGTACAACGCCCATAGTGAAAGGTATTGATTTAACACCGTTTACTCCAACACACCTTCTACAATTTGTATATAAAGACTGAATCGCCCTTAACAGGGAACCAGCAATCCCATACTCCTGCAGAACACGCCAGAGTTTGCCTCGAGGAACCCTATCATATGATTTTTCCAAGTCCACAAAACAAGTGTAGACAGGTTTAGCATACTCCCAGGCCTTCTCAAGAACCATTCTGAGAGTGAACAACTGGTCGGTTGTGCTTCTACTGGGACGAAAACCACACTGCTCATCCCCCAAACTGTCCTCAACCACAGCTCTTGAACGCGTTTCTAGCACCTTAGCGAAGACTTTTCCAGGGAGACTTAAAAGAGATATACCCCTATAGTTGGCGCAATCTCTTTTGTCCCCTTTTTTAAAAAGAGGAACTATCACCCCCATCACGAGGTGTTTCACCGCATTCCCGGGCCACTTTAATGACACGCGAGAGCCATTGCACTCCCTCTTTACCTAAAGCCTTGAGCATTTCTGGCCGAATTTCATCCACACCAGCAGATTTGCTAACTTTTAGCGCTTTGATCGCCAAAGTTTCTTCCTCTACCATAGGACTACTTTCCGCCCTACTCTCGACCGTAGGTCTGTCATCTTCGGTGCCCTGTTCGGGATTGAGCAATTCTGAAAAGTGCTCGCTCCATCTGCGTAAGATGTCCTCCTCATTGGAAAGAAGTGTACCGTCTTTGGATTTGACTCTTTCAACGATATTCAACTTTTTTCCTCTGAGTCGGCGGACGGTCTGCCAGAACATCTTATTTGCAGATCTGTGGTCACGTTCCAATTTCTCGCCAAACTCCTTCCAAGACTGTTCTTTCGCTGTTTTCACAGCTAATTTGCAGGTTCTTTGCGCCTCAGTGTACCGATTTCGAGAATCGGAGTTCCCCAAGTGAATCCACACCTTAAAGGCTTTTTTTTCTTCTCTCTGATGGCTTCTTGAACTTCGGGTTTCTTAAACCAAGCAGTTCTTTTCCCACCACCAGCCGCCACACCAAGCCGCTTCACTCCACAAAAATCTCCCGCAGAGGCAATAACTGCTGCTGAAAACAGTTGCCATTCTGCCTCTACATTTGATGGAACAGTTGGAATTCGTTCAAACCTTTCAGATATTTGCCGTGCAAATGTCTCCCGTATCTTATTGTCCTGTAACCTCTCCCATCGTATGCGTGCAACGATCCTTGGTTTACGCTTTGGTAGGGGAGGCACTCTCTCGCTAAGATACAATTTGCACAGCACTAAGTGATGATCAGTTGACAGTTCGGCCCCTCTCAATACGCGAACATCACAAACCATTCTCGTCAGACACGATGGTACCACAAAGAAATCGATCAGAGATTTCTGCTGAAGACTCTGATGGTACCACTTGTATTTGTGAATGGCTTTGTGTGGAAAGATAATGTTCATGATGGATAAGCCACAAACAAATAAATGAATACAAATCACATCAATTTCAAATTCAATTTTCTCACTTTTAAATTTATTTCGAGTGACATGCATGAAGAGTACAATCAACAAGCCCAACAAAAATGATAAACACATGTCAAATGTAATCTTCCGTGAAGTTTGACAATACGTAAGTTTAAAACGGTTTAAAAACGAATTTAAACGATTTTAAATCCAGGTTAAATGCATCTTTAATCCACGGGGCTTAGTACGTATTATTGAGTGAATATTAAGAACATAGGTTTAAATTTTTGAATTTAAAAAATGTGGATTAAATGGTAGGGTTTAAAATTCACTTTAACTTGCTTTACACTCGGAGTGAATAATATGGCCGTAAATGTCAACCAAATCCCGTTTTCGTTTACTATATTTTGTAGCCACGAGGGCAGAAATATTCCAGAAATTGACTCACTCTTAAGAAACTAAAATTAAATTAAAATCAAACTAAATTTAAAAGTTACAAGTTTTAAATCCCATTTTCGTAGCAAGCTAGTTTCGCATCTGCGTACCACTTTTAATCTATTTTTGTAAAGCTGAATTGAAGCAGGAATGCGTTTCCGAAAATTTTCTAATTTTCACACATTAAAATTTAGTCGCGAAGTTGATGCTGCTTGACCAAACAATAGAGACATTAGGTCTGTTCCTTTACTTGCAAATTAGTACAAATTTGTACGAATTTGTACGAATTCTTACTCAACAGCGTTCCTTTACTCAAAAAAGTAGTAAAAGAGAGAGGCAACGAGAGAGTAAAAATTTCCCCTCAGTGAAAAATCTTACGAATTCTTAGTCAACAAATTTCTGCCGGTAAGAAGTGTACTTTCTGTCAAAGTCAGCTGTTACTTTGTTTCGATGTTTTTATTTTTCTTTTGTTTTGGGTTATTTTTCATTTTAATTCAATTTGCTGCAAAAGGGCATATAAAAAATGAAAATAAAGAGACCCAAATGAAAGTTGAACATTCTCCTAGGACATTTCTGCGCATTTAAATATGTAAATTTATTTATACGGGATAAAAACGAACTTCAAAGTTCAATGAAAATGTTTTACATAGATGTGGAGTACCGAAGAAACAGCTGAAAACGTTGACGTTTAATTACGGGCAAGTTTTTTTGTCTAACGCGTTCCTTTACTTTTTTGTAGCATTTCTCTGTGAGAGAGAATTTTACTCTGTATGCTGATGATTTTTCTTTTACTATTTTTTGCCCAAAAGGTAAAGGAACAGACCTATTATTTGAGTTCCAATTTCCATTCGCCTTGCTTAAAGAAAACACACCCCATACATCAAATCTGCATGACGTCATGTAAAAATCTATTTTAGGTATGGAGCACACCATGCTGATTATTTACAAATGCTTCAAAAAAAAGAACTGTCAAACCTGACTTTTGTACATTTTTTCAAGTTCTTCGCAGGAAAGGTGGCGAATATTTGCTGATTAAATATACTCGGTTTATTTGACACGGTAAGAAACTAGAATTTCTTATTTCTGCAACTCTACGATAAAGATTATTGTTTTGTAAACTGCTAAATTCGGTTTGTGAAGTTGCCAAGTACGAACTGAATATTCCCCGACAGTTCTCGTGGGACGCTCTAGAGTACCTCGTAACAAACGGATTTATCGATGTTCCTAGAACGACAGATTTGTTTGTTTTTTCAATTAAATTGTTCTTTTACATAGTTTTGAAGTTACTTGCGAGTACTCTATTGTACTCTGAAGTAAAATTCTTGCAAAACGTTTTAAGTCGTTTGCACACTTCGTGCCTTGCCACTCTGTGGTTTTGGAGTATGTGCCGACGTGTTTATAAATCATTTTTGTTTGATTTTCATTTTATTTAGCACAAAAAGAGTAGCAAAGCTATTAAATAAGTATTAAAGGTGACGTACAAAATGGAAACATACAGCGAAGTCCTAATGGAGGAACTAATCGATTGTAAGTTAACTTCGACGGGTTAGGGCCCTATTACCATTCTCGAGTCGATTGAAAATTTCTAAGAACCTAATCACATCTAACTCATTCCAAAATATGGTTTATTTCGTGCTGAAATTGTGCTTGCCTCTTGCTATATGCATCCAGGACAACATTTCTTTCTTCTGGCGGTCAACCTTCTATTGGTTTCATTCAATCATTAGTTATTTAAAGAAATAATCTTTTTTCCTTCTTTCTTCTTAATAGGAAATGTATAGCTGATATCCTACTTGACTCATAACGCGGAGCTGCCATGCGATTGATTTTATTTATGAAATTCAAAGCAAATGTAGTCTATTTTTTATACTTGATACAAAACGGACTATATTCACTCTGTAATTATTAATTTTGAATCATTGAGAAGTAATTGTCATAAGTTCGAATGTGCTTTTATGTGCATAAGCTCAGTGCAAAGAAAACAGGAATAAGAGTAATATTTAGGCTGTAGAAGGTATTTCATATTCTAATCTGGCAACATGAGTTTTGACAATTGTCGACAAAAGCGTAACCTAGTAAGGAATAGAGCGAATTAATTTCCAGATCACGAAAATTGATCCTGATACAAAGCAAGATCTGATATTGTTCTTGTAATGAATGAAAACTAATGATCTATAAGGATCATCGGTGATAATAAAACTCGCCTATTGATATTGTCTTGTGCCAATCGAACAGCTCTCATTCGCCAATATCAGGCGGATTCAAATTTTAACCGATTTAAAAGCAAACAATTTCGTTCAACTCGTTACTTTCATCTGCAAGTTTATAATTCGCGAACCATAATACCAAACGACTCGTAAATGAGAATAGGGCCCTTAAGTAACTCAACGCCAAGTGCTGAAAGGTTTTAATTTTTACATACAAATTTTCATTGTTAATCAATCAAGGTGACGTTGAAGATACAGTCGGGGTGCCCCATTCTAGCTGGACCGAACAGGCTTTGGATCTGTTCATATCGATTTTGAAAAATGTCAAGAAAACCAATTTCTCAAATCAACGTGAAATGCTCGAAGTTATTGCAATCAAAATGTCTGAACGAAGCTATATGTTCAGCTTGGACCAAATTGAAGGGAAATACAACAGTCTTAAGAAGATGTACACCGAGAAGAGAGAGAAAAACCAGTCTGTGGAACCGTAAGTAAAATTGTTTGAGCTATTATCTTTTCTCTATTGTTTGTTTCTACTCTTTAGGGAGTTACTTAAACTGTTTGGTGACTGTAAATCCAAGTCTCCAGTGCGACAGCAGCAGGAACAGCCTCCACAGAAGAAAATTAGGCTGGATACCACTGATGACAGTGCGCAAACTGCAGATAGTGAGTATCATAACTGTATGGCGTTTGCTCGTTACACAAATCGTCGCTGTCAAATCAAACCGGCATATCTGCAAAAATTGAGTTTTTGGGTTATTGGTGTCAAAAATTCCTTTTTTTTTGTCTATTTTTATGTCGTACCGGCATATCGTATAGTTGAATAAAAATCCGTCATTCTATTCAGGCATAAGGTGGTTTTGAGGTGAATCAAACGGACGTTAAAAGGAAAATATCACATGCGAGAACTTTAAAGCGCTCTGGTGAAAAATATGCATTTTGCAGATATGCCGATTTGATTTGACAGCGTCGAAATGTTCAAGCAGAGAACAGTCATCCGACCATAAAAGAAAGTGAATGAAATTATAATTCCCGTGTTGAACTAAAGGCTGTATTTTCATTCGCGAGGCGAACAAAAATAGCGAATGCGCTACGAATATTTTACTATAGTCTGAGATCCAAAAGTTCTCATTCACCTCAATAAGGCCCAATCACTGACTAGACGAACAAAAGATAAAATATCGATTTTACGCAACTCGTTACTTTTAACTGTCCGTTTTTCGCCAACCTCAATAATAGGTCCGTTCCCGTAATTTCCGAGCCAAATACTAATCAATTGTCTAATATGACATGATGAGAGTAAAAACTCTCAGAGAGCGGAAAATCTAAGCAAAAGTACTGAAATGAAAAGCGAGCCATTTCGAGGCATGTCAAGCCAACTGTCATCAAAAATAAATTATGTATTGAACAAATTAAACTCATGTGAAGACCAACATATTCATATTCAGGGTCATCGTGAATACATTTTTCCCCCAAACAAAAATTAGGTATTTTCAAAAAAGAGGAAATAATTCCGCGGAAAAGTAATACGTATCAAGAAGGACAATTTAGGAGAATTTTCAACGCAATCACGATATTTCATTTTTTCCTGATGATTTGTTTCCCTATTTTTGAACTTACTTACATACTTAGGTGGCGCTACAGTTCGGGGTTAACCTGGGCCTCAACCAACAAGCCACTCCATTTAGCTCGGTCTTTAGCTAATTGCCTCCAGTTGAGCACTCCAAGATGGTCGAGGACTCCTTGAACTTGTGCGCGCCACCTCGGCGAGGAGGTCCTCTACTGCGTCATCTCTCGGGGTTAGATTCGAAGACTCTGCGGGCCGGAGCGTTGGTGTCCATTCGCTCGTACACACGCATGATCTACATGTCCTAGCCATCTCAGACGATTTTTAAACATACATAGATACCTAATTTTTGTTTGGGGGAAGAATTCCGAGGGGAAATTTATTCACGATAACCTTGATTAAGTTAAAAAGAAATGTTTCGAGAGAACATTCACACATCACAGCATTTTCTTCAAGATACGTAATTTGCAACCGTTTTTTATGTCTATTGACCATTTGAAATGGATTCAAAAGCTATTCAAATTATTTAGCCATCAACTGATTCCACTTGGCAGTTTGTACATTCGTGCCGGCAGAAATTGTAGGTCTGTTCGCGTACTTTCTTCACCAACATTCGCAGTTTGTCAAATTTCAACGAGTGGGGGTAAAATTACGAAAAAGTAAATGAACGCGTTGATCCACAAAACCACAAACCCAATTGTACGCGAAAGAAAGAAAGAGAGACATATAAAGCGGTTGGACGGATTTCACAAATCTGCACAAAGAAATTTCTTTGGCTAAAATTCGTAGCATGAGGAAATTTCTTACTCTCTCGAGAGTGATTTTTTTTTTGTGAAAAACTACTATAATTCTCCGTACTCGAACAGGTTTTCGTAAAAATTCGCTGTTTTTGGAGGGTACGCGAACGGACCTTATAGCACTCATATACCCCGTTTATATGCAAAGTCGAGTAGTCGAGTCAGGTTCGAGTCCAGATTTCGATCTGAGTATTTCTACACACCGAGTCCAATGGTCCAAAAGTCCAAATGTGGTCGATCTGACAGATGAGTATAGCAGACACACTGATTTTGATTGTGTTAGTGTTCTGTTTAGTTCTATTTTTTGGATTTAATAAATATGAAATAACTGAACAGACAACGTTACCCGCAGCTAACCATGAACTCAATCAAAACAAAGCGATTTCCCACCCCGAACAAAAAAAAAAAAAACAGGAAAGAGATCTCACACACAGAGACAACATGTCAGTTCAACCACTCGACCCAGGTATACATGCATTTTTCGGACTCGACCCAGCTCTGTTAGCTGAGTCGAGTCGACTCGAACCCACTTGGACTCGAAAAGCGTTTATATGTATTTAAAACCGGTTTGGAACCAGTTCCGGCTCTGCATATAAACGGGGTATATCGAATGATCATTGGAGTTTTTGTTTTGTATTTACCATTTGCGCTCGTTCTCGGATCTCGTTGCTCCGACAGAAGTATGTAGTACAGTAAATCATTCGAATAATTTCGGACGACGTCTCGAGATATTTATCCTTTCGAGATGTTTACCATTTGCGTTCGTTCTCAGTTCTCGCTGCTCCGACAGAAGAATGTATGTATAGTAAATCATTCGAATGATTTCAGATGATGTCTCGAGATATTTACGTTCTCGGTTCTCGCTGCTTCGACAGAAGTATGTAGATATAGTAAAGCATTCGATTGGCTTCAGACGATGTCTCGAAATATTGTAAGAATCGGTTATATCATTCGAATGCGCCCATCACTACCTATTACTAATGGGTTTTTGCCTGATTCAAAAAATATCGAGAGCACAAGGCGAGTGCGAGTCTAGCGCAAGTTGTCAAATTAATGTCAAACAGAAAATTTATGCAACAAGTCCTAGCAGCGCAAGATTCGTCGACTCTTTTGGCTCTGATTTCGAAAAATCAAAAAAATCTCGTAGCGAGGCGACTTGACGTTTATAAATGTGTGTACTTTCAAAGGGTTCGTTTTGGGGTTTTTTTCTCTCGCTTTACACACGAACAGTTAAAAGCTCGACGGCGCTCCGGGTTCATTGTGCATTGACACATTTTTATAGCAAAAACGAGACACTCACATCGTGGGCGCCGTGGCGTAAGTGGTTAGTGTGTTGGATCACTGCGCGTGAAGTTCCAAGTTCGAATCCCAGAAAACACCAAAAAGTTTTTTCACGGTCCCACCTCTCGCGAGCGTCTGACAAACATCCGAGAGTATTGCTGTCACGAAAAAGGCTTCTCAAATCGCCGTTCGGATTCGGCATTAAACTGTAGGTCCCTTCCATTCGTGTGAAAAATATAACGCACACAACATGAGTGGTTGCGAGAAGCTAGGCCCTGGCACTTTAAAGAGCTGTTGCGCCAAATATTCGTATTCGCATTGCTTTCACGCTAAATTGTGAAACATGCATTTTTCATTAAATAAAGAACTGCCCGCGCTGTCAAAATGCCTTATCTAGAATTGATCTTTCTCCGCTTTCTATGTTTCATTAAAAAGAAGTGGACAATTTTAAACAAAAGAGATCGTTCATAAAACAGAGATATCTATTATTATTTTCACAGGAGACATATCATTCTTATTCGCCTTAAAACAGCAGAATACAACATTTTAGCGATTGATTTGGAAAAAAACAGTTCCAGATGAAAGGAACTGCCATTTTCTAGGTCGCCAATTATAATACGAATAATACGCTACTCACAACTCGCTCACTATAGTCGACGCGAATGATAATAGGCGCCTAACCTTACATACTACTATACCCACCTCAACATACATACATACATTTTCAATGGCACGCTAATCCTTTATGAGGGTCGCGGGGGTAGGATATTCAGGTGGACTTTCCATCCTTCTCGATCCTCCGCCATTGACTCCAACTCATCAGGAGGAATCCCTAGACGGCGCCAGGAGAGATGCCGGACTTGGTCCAACCACCTATTTCTATGCCTTCCGCGGGGTCGCCTACCTGATGCCACGGCCACCATGGCACGTCTTGGAAGCCGGTCTGGGGCTAAACCATCGAAGCATAGATCGTTCCGTTCGGAGAAGTAGCTGCTCAACATTGAGCGCCTCGCGTACTCTGGTGTTGCGCAGTCGATCCCTACGAGTTATTCCAGCAACACCGCGAAGGAACCTCCTTTCGGCAGCTTGTATCCGCGATCTTATTCTTTCGGTCACTACCCAAATTTCACGACCATAGGTGAGAGTTGGAACATACACCGAGTTAAAAACCGATAGCTTAGCTTCAACACTAAGTTCAGCCTTCCTTACAAGAGATTGGCCAAGCTCTCTCAAAATTGATCCGATGTACAAAAGGTATGAGAGTAAATTAACGTGGATCTCCACTAACATGCAGAGTGCACTGAATGGGTTTTTTTTTGGAAACGACCATTATTCAACGACCCGCCTCAACAGGTAGACAAAAATATTCATCAACAAATAGTTTGAATGGTTCATTTTACGTTTTTAATCCTCTATATAACGAATCCTATATAGATGCATTTCTTTGTACTTTTTTACTTAGCTGGCTTCATAACACTGGTACATTATTTCTGTTACTCACTAAAATTTCCAAACGTCGTTCGTACAATAGAAGTCTTTGAGTCTTTTTGAGAAGTCGCTGTTCTACCATCTTATTTGAACCTATAAGGGACTAGTTATGTTTTCGTGAAAATGTTTAATCTCGAAACTTCGATCAATCTTGGTAATACTATTACAGAGGATCTCAAGAAACTCTGTCCGGCAATTCTGTCTGTCCTTCCGTCTATGTGTATAGTTGACTGCAGCGTCCCTGTAGGCTTTATTCTTCAAACCAGAGACGACATCTCTGATGGAAGTATATGAGTGTCCGAAAGTAAAGGGCACTTGCTCAGTAAGGGCTCTGGTGTTCAGTCAATCTTTCTCACAGTATTTCCTGGCTCGGACCAGTTCTGGATATAAGCATACTTTGGGTGAGTGCTTTACTCACAAATAAAATAAAAATATTCAGTAAAAGCTGGCGAATGTGAAGCACAAACAAAATAAGTTTTATATTTTGTTGCAACTCGTTACTTTGAGGTACCGGTTTTAGGTTCGCCAATCATAATATAAAGTAACGAATAATTCTCGCACTAAACGTATATCTGACCCGCGAATAATAATAGAGCGCTATGTTTCTCTTGCTTCTATGTACACCAAAGTACGTATTCTGCCTGATAGTGCAATGATCTGAGTCTGGTCGTATAAAACTAACTGTGGGCCCCAGCATTGCACAGGTGGATTTTTGTTATTGCTTATCACTTCTATAACGGATCCTTATGATACTTAGCCTAAATCCTTATGGAAATAATTGTTGATGCATTTCTGAAAACCGCATTAGAATTAGTTCAATGGGTTATGACTTAATCGCGAATAGACAAAACAAACAGAAATTTGTGTTTCTCATTTGTAGGTGAAAAAATAATTCTTATATCTACAAACTCTTAACAATTTGCTTGCAGAATCAATTGAATCGTCTACAGAAGAAGGCGAAGAAAAGAGATTCCTTTGGTCAACTGAAGCCACGAAGATTTTCCTTGACCTATTGGAACAGCTTAGACCCCAGCTTGGTTCAAAGTTGCGCACCAAAAAGCAAATGTGGGAAGAGATTTGCAGACGATTAAGAACTCATGGATTCAACTTCACCTACCCACAGGTGGAGAACAAGTGGAAAGCACTGCTGCGACATTATCGAGGTCGTTTGGAGCTGATGCGTAATGGAAGCCCACGTTATGGGTACGTATATAATTCAGCTACCATGGCTATTCATATCACTTTGACATCTTAGCGTATTCAATCAGTTGACACCTAACTACAGTGCATGGCCTGAACTGATAGTGAGAACAACGAGAAATATGAGGGAAGCAGAATCGAGCATTAGTTTTGCCAACGATCAGAAGCTCCCTTATGATGATGATGGCTACATGGACGAAGAGGCAATTCAATTTGAAGAGGCCTGTACCCTACCCGATACCGAGGTTATTTCAGGTGGGTTTTAGCACTTACAACTACCTATGGTCGCTATATCCTTTTTTTGCAGATGATATGGATCCTGTGATGATTGATGATACTAAGCCATCAAACCAGCAGCTGAAAGAGCAATCCGCAAAGTTGACAGAATCGAATCAAAATCACTTAGAACAGAGTATACCACAATTGGATCAAATAGTAAAGGAAATCGCAGGCTTTCGTGAGGATAACAAAACACATCAAAGTGAATTGCTGGCAATAAAAAAAATGGAATTGCAAGCGTACAAGGATCGGACAGCGCAGTTCACTAAAATGGGCAACGAACTAAGTGCGTTGGTGGCCTATCTAAAGAGAGGGGATGTGAATCTTTAATACGTACAGTGGCCGGCTTTTCTCCTTTTGTAGTCTTAAGTGTAGTTGTACTGGCTATTAAAAAAAAAAATATTTCAAATACATATTTAGTTATCATTGTGGCAGTTTCTTTTAGTTATTCAAAACTTTTGAAACTGTTGGCATATTCCAGACAATAATTATCGCAAAACTTATGAACGTACATATGGCATGTTTCTCCTTGTGGGTCCTTCTATTATACTATACCTACCCATCATCTCGTACGACTACTAGTGTGTGTGTGTTTCAGGTGTGTTTAACCCTTCCGCCAGTTGCTGAGACTCTTCCTCCACTGGTCTATGCCGTGTATCTTTCAAAGTTTGTGATTGATCCCATTTTACTTCTATCGTGAAATGCTTTTGCCTATAGGGTCTTGACGTTCCGTTCCGTTCTCTGACAAATCCGTTCAAGATACAGTTCGGCCAACAAAATTGTGCCGAAAACTTTTTCAAGTGAAAATAATTAAATTGTTTGCTTAAATGTTAAAACTTTACCGATGGGGAAACACGTAATTTTTAGCCTGCCAAAACCAATTATATTATATGAGGTGATACATATTTGGTCCCCGTGCAGGGACGGGTTAAGAATATCACTACATAGCAAAGCAACCTGTGATGATGACATCAATCATCGCGTAAGCGTAGGGTGGATGAAGTGGCGAGAAAACTCCGCTATCTTCTATGACCGAAAAATGCTATCTAAGTTGAAAGGAAGGCTCTACACCGCAGTTGTGCGTCCAGCGCTCACATACGGTTCACAATGTTGGACGATGTACAAAAGGTATGAGAGTAAATTAACGGCAGCTGAGATGAAGATGCTTCGCATGACAGCAGGAGTGACAAAGCTTGATCGAATAAGAAGTTCGAAGATCCGTGGAAGCTTTCACATCAACTAAACCATCGTACCAAAAATAGAGCGCGACCGGCTCAGCTGGTATTGCCACGTTGAAAGAAGAGATCATTTGAACCCTGTTAAAAAGACAATATCAATGCACGTTCCAAAGACATCGCGATGTGGGAAAGGCAGGCCTATAAACGCCTGGATCAGACAAATGCGACGACATCGGCATTTCATTGGCCTCAGTAACCGAGTGATTCAAAATCGGCAGGCCTGCCGATATTTTCTGAGGTCAAATAGGCGAACCCCACAGGCGGATCAGTAGAAATGCGGTGAAGTGGGAGGGTTGTGATTCCTTGTTTTCGGATCATAGCATCGCTGATAAAAGGAAGAAGAAGATGAAATTTTTAATTAGTTAAAGAATTTTTTTATTCAGACTCTACGAGTACCATTGACATCAGTGAGCAGATAAATTAAGGAATCACTCGCAGCAATCACTCTGCCCTTAAGAGAGTCTTTATATTTATCCATAAGGATCTACGTAGAAAAAGTATACCTCATCTCCGGCGATTTATGCAAGTGGAGGATATTGAGCTCTTAGGCTGTTCCATCCTAAACTATGGCGTTGTCAAGTCCAATATAAAAAAAGGCAAAAATGACTTACATAATCACAGTTATATTTTACATAATAATTCTTAAACAAATATTTCTTAAGCAAATAGTAATTAGATGCAATTTCAGGTATAACACTTTATCATAAACATTTACTTCCACAATTTAATGACACCATCTCGAGCTGATGAGACAATGAATGTCTGCTGTTTGTCGGTCTTGCACATCAACAGATCTGTGATGGCATCATGATGGCTATGTGACGGCATTTCGGGTCCAGATCTTGGGGTTTCCTCTGTTGAGGCACGCAATGAACCCATTTCTGTTGTGGCCAATGAAATTATCTTCTCTTCTATGACTTGGCTTCCATCAATAAGGCGTGGACTAAAAATAAAAATAAAAAAATTATAATAAATTACAATTCAAACTTGTTTTTGCTTTACTTGTATGTAAAAGAAACATCGGCCAAATTGTCTTTCGCTGATGGAACAATAAGTGATGAGTTCTTTGGTGACATCAGGTCCCAATAGCGAATTCGCTGATCTGAGCTTCCAGTCAGAACAAACGGCGAATTGTCCACCACTCCAGCCAGAATGCCACAACTCGTTGACGGATCATTCTAAAAGTGTCATGCAAAAGTAGCTCATTGGGGTGGAAAAACCATTTCTACTTACCACACTGGTGTTTGAGAGGACAGGCGCAGAGCTGGCCCATAGCACAGTCTGACGATGGCCAGTTTCTATATTCCAAATGGATACCTCATTATTTGACTGAGTAGCAGATATCAAACACGAAGGCTCTGTTGGGTGGCATGCAACCTTTCGAATCCAAGAGTCTGAGGGATGTTTGATTTCCGCAATCGGAAGTTGGAATCTTAGGTCCCAGCAAATGTGTTTGCCGCCACTAGTGCCCGCCGCAAGCCATGATCCGGTTGGATCTGCACAAATCGCTGTAATCACTCCATGTCGCAATTCGTTTTGCAGCCGCCAAGCACTGTTTTGCATGCGAGTGTCCCAGGCGACAATAGCCCCATAGAGAGTTGCATAGATGATCACACTTTGTGATGATTGATCGAATGTTTGCATATCAACCACTGGACCGTCGTTATGTTCACTGTGGAATACAATAGCCTAACATACATAATTCTTCACTTTTCTAACTTTACTTACTTCTCATCCAAGTGGATTGCCTGTTGAAGAGTCATCTTCGACGAGTTCCTATCAATTCTCATTATCAGCAAGCTACCATCCTTTCCACCGACGGCCAGCGATTGCCCACCATCACAAGCTGCCAGCGAGTAGATCGGAGTGTTGGCACAATAAACTTGACGTGATTTATTAATACCCTGATGGCCATAGAGTTTGTTGCAATCCCAAAGCCGTACAGTACCATCTATACTGCCGCTCGCAAACAGTGAACCATACGGCTTCAGTGAGGTCATCTTAATCACGGAACCCCGATGCTCGTACAAATGAGCGATAATTGTGCCATTCATACGCCAGCCCGCGGGATAGGGCGAATTATTTCTTTCGTGATGATAACTCTGAGTTATATTATATCGGCTTTTAATTTTACTGTGAAGTCTCTCGACATCCAAGCGGCATTCGGAAGGACGTTCTAGACATAAATTCACAATAATATAACAGTATACAGTTCTGCCAATCAGCTTACCAGTCCAAAAGTTACGATCTGGGATCGTATACTCGCCTAAAGATGCAGCAGCTGTTGGAGGTATCTGTCCGACCGAGGATGGACTACCAGCTAGCACTGGTGAAACAGTTTTGTCTCCGGATGGTGATGTCATCGCCGTAGTATGCCCATCATTGAAAATATGCTGCCACTCTAAGTTCGAGTTTGGATCGCCGTCTTGACGACCTTTTTTCCGAGAATCCATTTTGGTAGACTTATCTGCCAGTGGATACTCATGACAGAGTACTTTTTTCCGGTTGATAATGATGCGTCCATTCTGCGACGGTTCTTCTGGCTCCAAGTGCTTGAATTTTACCTTCAGTATGTATGCTTTCATTTCCAATAGCTGCATCTCGATTTGTTCGTTCAGTCCTTCCGAGTTTAGACGACGAAATAGCTACAGGCAATACCTTAGTAGTTGAAAATCTTTCATACAGATGAGCCTACTCGTACTTACATTCTTAAGTGATGTTCCAACTTCGTCATAGTGCGGCAGCAAACCTTCAGAAGTGTTTTGCCGCACTTTCACCCGATCCTCTAAGGTGGCGACAAACTTTTGAATGTCCGAGAATCTGAACCAATCATAAGTTAATATCACTAATCAAGTATTAATAGAATTTCTTACTTCAAGACACTGTCGTATATAATCCTTGGAACGGGTGGCAATAGGCTGTCCAACAATAATTCTGGCATCTCCACTTGAATCAGTCGTCTTTGCAGGAATTTCTCGATAGAGGGCATAATTTTACATTGCACATCGATGTCGTGAAGAATTTTCGCTGTGGTCGAGATCATGCCAACGATTTCATGACGTATCCAGAGATTTGGATGACACAAGTAGCAGGCAGATTCTGCAATCATTTCAGTAACAGCGGGCTTTCGTATGTGCCCCAGCTCGATTAGGATAGTGACTGCTCTGATTGCCTTAGCAATCACAAACTCTTCGCGATCACTAAAACCCTAAAACAAAAAAAACACGTTCTTTTGGTCACAGATTCATAAGAATTTGAGTGGCTTAACAAACCTGTTGGAGTAGAGGAACTAGTATGTCAGAGGCCTGCCATCCGACATAGCCTGCTACTCCGGAAATGTTATCATAGAAGGATCCACGTAGATTCTTATCTTCATCGTTAAGGAATGTCATGATATGAGACAGGACAACGTCATTGGCTGGAATAGAAAAAGAATCGAACAGAATGCTATGTAGCTCCTAGAAGCAATAGTTGTGATATGTATGTATGTTTGTAAGCTAAATTCTATGTTTGAAACGATACGGGTTGTCGTATAAATAGTACACATCACAAGTTCGTTAAAAGCGAACTACTGACACTATAGTTTGCAGCGATCATGTTATAATCGTTTCCAAAGACTAATCTGATGGATAAGTGCTAGTCAAGTAACTACAATCAGAAATGCGGAAAACCCAACTCATAACACATATTTCTTTGGTATACTTCCCATCCATATTCAAATTTAAATGAACCCAAGAATGAGTATCCACCGCTCTTTTATTCGTACAATTTCGCCCTCATATCTTAACCTGGAGGTACCTATTCTTAATTTAAATGATGGAATCTTCTTCTTCCTGTTTTGGCGAGGTTATGATCTGAAAACAAGGGATCAGTTTCTTCCCAAAGCGCATCGGGACGCAAATCGGTTGGTTTTGCTTGCGTCGAGACGGTGCTTGTAACTGTTTAGTAGGCAACACCAACCTAAGCGTAGGTGAGCTAGGGTGGTCCTTGTTCTTCGAGGCAGGCTACGTTGTCGTCTGCTATGGGTGGTGGGCGGCATCCGAGGACCACGCTGGGGCAGGGATTCTCCATAGAGTGGGACACAGTCGTGTGATGAATGCTTTTCAATGCATCTTTGGAGGTCTAACTGTCTACCCTGGTGCCTTGTGTGCAGACATCGAGGTCGTATTTATAGATTTGGAGCTCTTTGCGAATGGAATGGTGTGGTTGTGGTACCAACCTGGACTTCCAACCTCGGAGGTGACAAGCTAGAAAGAAATGCTTGGAGAGCATGGTGTTGTGGTCCCTTACTGCAAGCAACTTCGTCTCAGCATAGAGGTGATCAGCATTAGGCTCCGTAGAAATAAAATCTTCCGATAGATGTGGATTCGCTTAGTAAGGGAAAAGAGCATCTACAGCTTAATATTTTTTTAGTTTTGTTAGTCAGCCTTGTTCTGTTTATTTGGTCATTTCATTGAAATTGAATCTTTGCAGCATCCTACGACAAAAAACAGCACAAGTGTCGGCGGGTCAACAACGGACACCCTACCTCGAATATGGGCGGGTAATTTGTTAACAACTTTTGGCTTTCGAATAGGACTACGATTAAATGCTGTAGTATGAGGTCGCTAGGCGAAACCCACAGACGGATCAGTAGAAATGCGGTGAAGTGGGAGGGTTAAGATCCCTTGTTTTCGGATCATAGCCTCGCTGATAAAAGGAAGAAGAAGAAGTATGAGGTCGCTTGCGATTCAGGAATGTCAGATTCCATACTTTGATGAGGGATTTCATGCGCGACTCATTGACGTCTTAGCTCAGTAAAGTAGGGTGGCTCGATGCGGAAGAGTATCATTCACCGACAAGAAATACTTTCTTGCTCCACTCTGGAATGAAAACATTTGCGAATCTGGCGCGGGGTTGAGACTGACACTCACAGCCGTGTCTTATGGAAGCCAGTTAGCTAACAGCTATTAATTGCCAGATTCCAGGGCAGAGTAAGAAAAATCACTACACAGACGACTTGAAATGAGGACGATTTTTATAAACATTGGGAGCCCCTCACATTGTAACACCTAACGACTAAAGTATGCAGATAGCGGCGAATCGACATTTATACACGTAATGGGAGTTCACGTCCTCGGAAACAATTGCAAAATTGTAACAGCTCGGTCGCCATTTTATCTGCTGGGACAGCATACTTCGTACAACAAGTACAATAGAGGCTATCTTTCCGAATGAACTGAAACAACACTGGAGTAGATTAACTAATTAATTAGATCTGGAACGCTGTTTTCGCGACCAGAAGACCGATAGTAACTGACTCTCTGTAGAAACCTTGGGACGGATCGAAGTGTTTGACTTGTAAGGTCCAAAATGCAGTAGGCCTAGCATTGAACAGATTTGAGCTTGTGTCCTAATACCGCAAAAAAAAAAAGAAGAAACTGCACTGCACTGCAGTGGAAGACAGTAGGTTTATCGCCAACGAGCGTTCAAAGTTCCACACAGCACCAAATGAAGAGTCCAAAGGGCTTCCTGCTAATGAGGAGTATCAACGGAAGGAGGAGGTACAAACTAATTAAGACCAATTAGTCACGAAACGAACTAGCGAATTCCCATGCTTCGAACCCCATCAGCAATACAGAGATCTCAACCGTGATCAGAGTACTTTGATGGCATTCGTGTCTTTTTGCTTTTCTAAGCTACGCCTTCTTCTTCTTAGGGTTCTTCTCCGTCACGGAGGTTGACAATCATCATGGTAAGTGTTTCTTTGTCTTTTACTCCTCTGTATAATTCTGCTATAGAAAGATTGAACCACTCTCGTAGGTTTGATATCCAGGTTAGTCTTTGCCCTGCCCTGTATTTCTCGTTCCTTAAAACATGTCCCAGATATTCTAATTTTCTCTTTTTGACGGTAACCATAAGATCTCTCTTTAGGTTTATGAGCCTGAGCACTTCTACGTTTGGAACTCTGTGATTCCAAGAGATGCGAAGTATTCTTCTGTGGGCCCACATTTCAAAAGTTTCCAGCCTTCTTATTTGCCTTCTGTGTAGAGTCCATGTTTCTGCTCCATATAAGAGCACAGACCAAACGTAGCATTTGACTAATGGTGCGCCTACGCCTAAATATAGGCAAATCTAATTCACTGAGACGGAGGAAAGTGGCAAACTTCCCCCATGTGCATACATTTTTCAAAAGGGAAGACCACCAAGCTTCCAAAGAAATGTAACCTTACGAGTGGTGTACAGACTGCAGAAGCACTTTCGTTCTCCGGGCTGTACCCAAAATAGTAACTAAGAACATTCTGAATTTTAGTTGAATACTGGCAGAGGGAAACCGCAGAACACAATGCACGATGACATATTACCTCAAACATGCCGATTGGGTTGCACTCAATGGTCCACAATTTGACAGCTGAAACAAAGTGTTGAAAATATTTACACCAAAGATACAGCCTTGCACATTTTGCCAGCTGAACAATAGGTAGAACTTCCTGCATTGTGATAATGTATGATATGCTCAACAGACAGATAATCGCTTTTGCCAACTGCTCTTTTTACGAATTATTAACTTATTAATTATTAAATTATTGAGTAGCAGTAAAACCCTATTATCATCCGGTCCGGAAGTGTGAACTCCTTAGAAATTTGGATGAAAGTACACTTGGAATTTTTTTCTTTTTCTTTTTTTATAAAAGAAAACCCAAATCCCAGAGCACTTAAACTCGCAGGTACATTGTACTACCAGGCAGGAACCTTTATTTGGTGCAGTGGTTGGAAAATGTTCGACGTTATTCGTTTCACTTTCAATACTCGGGTGGCTGATGACAAAGTCTTTTATTTAGCTTCTAGGATGGTTATGTCTTGTAGAGCAATTAAACTGCAGTGACCCGTCCAAACAGTCTTCGAATCAATCCTAGATTCGCAGAACTAATCACCCTGATTGTCGTTGGCGTTTATCACTTTTCGACGATTGTCGTTTTATTCTTCAGATGTAGCATGAATCCATTTTCATAACTTTTTTACTGTGAAAGAGTTGTGATAGTATTCTACACGACAAACAAATTGCTTATAATGTTTAACGGTCAGCAGGTCGTAGCTGTTAATAAAACGACAATCGTCAAAAAGCGACAAACGACAATCAGGGTGAATGTTCAATAGCGGGCGCAAGTGAAAGAGAAATCCAACTAACTTCGAATACTCAATTGAAGACAGCTGACAAAAGATCGCACCAGCGGAAGGGACATGTTGGTTGAGACCTAGGTTCATTCCGGACTGAAGAAAAGTAAAGTAAATTTAATCAGTACCTCTTCCCACCTCTCCTACTATATTTAATAAGCTCTATGTGCTAAAAACAAATCAATGGAAGCCTAATTCCGATGTGCAACGAGGGTGAAGTGTGATTCAAAGTCAAACAAAAAAATATACAAGTATACCTTTCTCCTTGCCAAAAAATGCGCAGAGATCACAAATGCCGGATTCCATTAGTGTTTGTTTCACAATTGGCTTCGAATCTGTGAGAAGACTCAAAACGGTCTGCTGAATAATTTCATGCAAGGCATTCAATTCAGCTTGGTATCGTCGAAATGGCATCTCACTTGGTGTATTTCTTTGTGTTTCCTCCAAGAAGTAGATCGCAATCTTTGCCAGTTTAGCTGCAAATGAAGAAATCAATTATTATTCACATCACTTAGATAAGATCCAACACAAATCTTACAAATATTCCTAGCGAACGCGACGCGTACAATAACTGCTGCCTGTTCGCTCGACAGGGCTGCAATCGATGGTAAAATGTATTCGGGAAATACGTTTGCATCACTTCGTGGAATTTCCTTAACCAGCCCGAGGCAAGTAGTTAGAGTTTCTACAGCTTGTACTTGCACTTTCGCCGATGAATTTTGAGCTAAATACACCTAAAAAAAGAATGAAATTAAAAACTTACCGGGAGAATTTACATCCAAACAACTTACAATATAAGGAAGTATTCTGTCAAGAATCGTCTCTGATGTTGTGTACTGTGAAAGTTTCTGAAGAATTTCCAGACAACAGATCTTGCTGTTCGAATGCTGAAGTCCTCTTATACAAGAGGTGACCACAGTGATGATTAAAATCAGGCCATCCTGCTCTTGAGATGCACTGTTTGTGTTTTCCTTTTCAGTGTCTGATTGTTTCTCATCTGATTCTAGATCATCTTCATTTGTATTTAATGGACGATTGGTTAATACTTTGATGCAGTGCGTTATGTCCGAGTGAAGGCGAAGGATTTTGTCGTCGGGTGTCATTATCGGCGCAGAGGAGAACATTTGCAGGTACGACTGTAGGAAAGAGTAGAAGTATTCGGGAAACAAACGTCCACGTTCTTGATCTAGGTAGTCCTCTGCTGTTCGACGATTTATTGAATTCAGATTTATCATTGAGGCAAGCAAGTTACGGAGATTATCATTTTCGATACCATGCAAGTGTTTCTCAACTAATTCACGTTCACCACGACGATAGGCTAGCAGCTGAGAGAGTTCAAAAGGGGCTGTGCCTTCAGTCCAGAGCTCCAAGAGCGCGCAACTGTGGTGAGTAGAGAGAAAAGGAATAGGCCGACTTAAGGATTTGAATTTTAAAAAAAGTTAATTTTTTAGTCTATGACCAGTGTTGGGCTTTTGCAACATTTTAACTGAGATACATACAAATGAAGCTACTCAATGTTAATTGTAGTTATTTCTAGGCTTTTTAAATGTTATGAAATAAAGGTGAAGGCGAAAACAAATGAGAATTAAAGAGTGAATAAGAGCATTGGTGGAGTAAATAAGATAAAGTACATCGTGTGTATGGATTTCTAGAAGTTTTTGAAGACCAAAAGAAACGGTCCTTTGTAAAAGAAGGAATTCAGCAGTCGAGCTAGGAAACACAGGCGAATTGCTGAAACAGCGGCACGACTTTCGGAAAGCACGTTCAAGAATAGATGTTCACTGTAATGAAATTAATCGAGATGAAAAAATTCGATTTTATTGCCGATATGCCTATAGTTATGTTATAGCTGCTAAATTTTGCTCAGGTATTATTATACATAGATAGAAGACGAAACCTAACCTTAAGGTGGGAACGCAATGGCCTTCTTAGCGCAAACCATGACCAACAGAGCATAGCGAAGATATATAGGTAGGCGAAGACTACTACTGCTACATCGATAATTCTTCACACAAAGGCAATATGGATCAATGCCAGTATACCGAATGCGTGTATTGACACTCGGTACACCGCTTTATAATGCAAATCCAGTCAGGGATTGAAGAACATCACGAACAATTTTACAGCCGACTACACACAGTTCTTGAAGGGACATATGCATGTAGATTCTTAACTCGTACAAGCATAATGACAAAACATTGAAATGCATTGTCAGAAAAATAATTCGAAACGTTTTTTGTCCAGAGAGCATGTAAAGCGAATATATACCAACCTTCGGCTCGAAGAGTCGTTAAGGAAGATTTCACCTAAAGTGACGAAGCTGTAGTGTAAAAGCGTTATACCAGTAGACAAGTACGAGGGCAAGGTGAAAAGTTCTCGGCCTGACGCAGAGATAGCGTTCCAATCAGCAAAAATTTACGTTTCCTATCTGGGTGCACTTCTCATTAGTTCGTATGACAAGTTTCAACATGTTCTCTCAAGAAGTTTGCTTACACGAATTTTTGCAGTAGACGTCTTGCGTGTTTTTCGTTAAAATTGATAAACTTGAATATCGTGCGGTCATAAAATTCTTCGTTTTGGATGGGTTAACCCCTAAGGAATTTCATCCAAAGTTGACAAAAGTTTACGGGGACTCTGTTCCTTCCATGTCAACCGTTAAAAAGTGGGCAGCTGAATTTAAACGTGGTCGCACGTCCCTCGAAGATGACCCACGTGAAGGACGGCCAAAAACCGCAACCACAGCCGAAACCATCGAAAAAGTGTGTGATGTCGTGTTGGACGATAGGCGAGTGAAGGTGACTGAGATAGCTGAGGCTTTGTGTATATCGGAAGAGAGGGTGCGAAACATCTTGCACAAAAACTCTGCGCAAGATGGGTGCCGCATGTGCTGAATGCCGATCAAAAGCAAATGCGCAAACGATTTTCGCGGCAATCTTTGGACCGATTCAATAAGGATCCGACCGATTTTGTGCGGCGATTTGTCACCATGGATGAGACATGGGTCCACCACTACACGCCAGAAACGAAACAGTAGTCGAAGCAGTGGGTGGAAGCCGGTGGTTCAGCGCCATAAAAAGGGAAGTCGATCGCATCTGCCGGAAAGGTCATGGCCAGTGTGTTTTGGGATGCGAAAGGTGTTAATTGATTACCTTGAGAAAGGCGGAACAATTACAGGCGAATATTATTCCAACCTTCTTGACCAGCTGGATGCCAAAATTCGCGAGAAGAGTCCTGGCTTGAAGAAAAAAAAAATCATCTTTCACCAGGACAATGCACCTGTACACAATTGTGCGTTGGCGATGGGAAAACTGCGGGATTTGGGGTACGATTTGCTCGGCCATCCCCCCTATTCACCTGATTTGGCACCCTCAGACTTCCATCTGTTTCCAAGCTTGAAGAAATTTGTTTCTGGGAAGCGCTTCGCATCCAATGCAGAAGTTGAGAGGGCCGTAGATGAATATTTTCACAGCCTTCCAGACTCTCACTTTCGAGAAGGAATACTGATGTTGCAGAGACGCTGGACTAAGTGTGTTGAAGTCAAGGGAGATTATGTAGAAAAATAAAATCATTTTTTAACTGAAAATCGGAGTCTTTCATTGTTAGGCCGAGAACTTTTCACCTTGCCCTCGTACATATACTTTTGACGAAGAGAAAATGCTGTCACGGATGCAAAAGCGAAATCCATTTCTGCCACATATTGAAGCGGAACGGATCTTAAAGAAGAAATCTATCAAAATAAATTAACTTTAGCACCACTTACCCCGCAGAAAAGATATCCATTGCAGGCAGCAATGTATTGCCAGAGTAATACGATCCCAACCGTACCAACGAGTCGGTTGGAAACATTGATTCCGTAATATTTCCTTCAGCATCATCGGAAGCCATTGTCTTAACGAACCTCTCCGGGGCTATATAGCAAGTTCTCCGACGGCTTGTATCGAAGAAATATGTATAATCGGCTGGGTTATCCTCTGGCAGATAGGTAGGCTTAAAAGAGGCAAAATCCGATAACAGTATCCAGTTCCATGAGGTGATTAAAATATTCTCAAGCTGAAAATATTCCGTGAAGTTATTTTTTAGAAAGCAAATGACTGCACGTTTGATTACCTTAATATCTCCATGACATATCTTCTGCTTGTGACACTGATTCAATGCGCACAAAATCTGAAATGTTATCCATTTCTTCTCTAGCGTAGTAAGAAATGGTCGTGTGGACACACGGTCATACAAGCTGTGCTTCACAAACTCTCTCATTATGTAAGCTGCTTTGTCGGTGATCTAGTAAAAGAGAGGATATTAATTGAATTTATTTGTACATAATATTGGAGACATAATAATGCTTATGAAAATAATTCTAGCAGATATTTGCTAACATATTGTTTCACTGCGCATGAGGTTCCAAGTTCGAAAATTTTTCGTTTTTTCACGGTCTCACCTCTCGCGAGTGTCTGATAAACATCCGAGAGTATTGTTGTCACGAAAAAGCTTCTCAAATTGACCTTCGGATACGGCATTAAACTGTAGGTCCCTTACATTCGTGTGAAAAATATAACGCACACAACATTAGTGGTTGCTAGGCCCTGGCATTTAAAGAGCTGTTGCGCCAAATATTTATTATTTTATTTTATTTTTTTATTGTTTTACGAGCGCGGATTGAAAAAATCGCGGCCTATCATAGAAATAGTGTTAATTAAGTTGCGAATATTTTTTTGCAAAAATTAAGAATGTACTGTGCAGAAGGTAATGATTCCGGAGTTTTGTGGAAAGTAGGGTACAAGGAACACGATTCGCATAAAAAAATTCGTTTATTCGGACTGACCTTCCTCCCAACCATTCCGAATTAAAAAGCTTTTACTGTACACACAAATAAATAAAAGTGACTACAATAAGTCGCTGTCGTGGTCGTAGCCGTAGTCGTAGTCGTATAGATAATATCTAATATCTCGCGCGACCGCACGGTCACACGGTTGACATGTACCTAAACAGGGAACGTATCGCTATCCCGCTTTCTAAAACCCCCTTTATCAAAATCGCGAAAAAAAAAAATTTAAATCCGGTCGTCCATAACCCCGATTTCTAGAAGCCCGTTATTCAGAATCCCGCCTTTCTATTTGAATTTAATCATATTAAACTAAATTTTGGTTATTTGTATTGTTTTATAGAATTTGATCAATATCAAGACTTTCAAACTTAGAAACTGCAATAAAACTCATTTTACTTAAATATATATATAATATAAATAATAGGAGGGCCTGTATCGGAAACTGGAGAAAATATTTTCCCCGGTTGCTGATGCAAACCACGCTATCCAGGAGCACAATATAAGTGCAGTTCACACCGCCATATCGTTCAAACGTGTCATTCCACCCAGCCTGTATCGGACTCCCCCGAAGATCTTCTTTTCTTAAGGACAGTAACTTCTTTTATTATTGCGACGAATGCAAACAAATCTCCCTCTTGCACATGATGCTCGCGATTAAGTGTCTCAGTGATAAAATTGACGCGATAGTCAGTGACAATAATCAGCTCGTCAAAAAACGAATGCAATTGTGTCTAAATTAGATGATTTTGCTAAATGCATCGACGATTTGAACAACACCGCTGAGCGCTCTAGTGATTTGCTTAAGGCTAGGTCCAAAATCATTGAGAACCAGCTCTTGAATTTTACCGAAATCGCCAGCTACGGGTCCAGTGATAATATTAACTCTGATGCCCTCAGAAGTGGATTCAAGTCAACAGCCCATAATTTAGTGATTAAACCAATAACAGAAGTTAATAATTCCATCAAAGCCCTGCGATCAGATCTCGAAACTCATCTCCAAAATAGCTCTAAGCCAAGTGTGCCCTCCCCTCGACAATCCGATCCACTACTTTTAGAATTGGTGGAAAGGGTTAATGATACCCGCAACGAACTTGTGGCAACACGGCTTGCAGTGTCTGATTTTGTTGATGATATTAAGGCGGTCGTCTGTAAAACTGGTGAATTTCCTATACACCCGCCTTCTACGCCTCCTTACAACACGTCAATTTATGCTGAGTTAATTGAGTCTGATGCCAACACCCCAACTCTCGTCCAGCTACTTCCTCCGTCTCCAGCCCTACCATCGCCTCATTCTGGAGATCCATTACCAACTACTCCACCTCCCGCAGCTGTGCAGCCTTTACTAAAACATTTTGGAACATCGTGGACTCTTTCTGAATGGAATGAACGGCTCGATAAGCTAAATAAAATCAATAATCCGAACGATGTCGATTACACTACTTTTGTGATTTGGGATGTCCCCCGACGTGCTGAGCCCTCCTGGATAAGTACTTTCTTTCAAGTACTCTATTACAATAGCCAAATGCCAGAAGATTTTCTCAAGAAGGTCAAATTGTTTTAAGCTCAACATTCCCTCCAAATATGGATGGCTTTTTTCCTGTTCCCTTAAAAGTGCTGTCCCACTCGGCAACATGAAACTACGCATATGGACCAATCGCATAATAAGGAAATTATGGATAAATATAAGCGTAATAATGACCCTATCCTTAAGTCTAGCTTTAAGATTAATAGTTCCAGCTCTATGCTTAATTCAGTTAACACTCGGCGAACCCCGCTCCCTTCCACTCAACCCCTGTCCCCAACAATACTAAGCTCAACAACGGATCCGGTAACTGGTCTTTCAAAACCAAAATCTTTCCTAACTTTAGTCACGCCCCCTATAAACCGCCTATTAGAAGTAGAGTGTCATTTGATCTCACGCCTGTTTCACCTCCCCCTTCGCGTCAACCAATCCCCAGAGTAATTCATCCTCCTACTAACTATCCCAATCTCACTCACTTTCATACTCTTAATCCTGTCCCTCCTTCCTCCTCTTCCTCTCTTACCAAACGCCACGATAATACTGGCAATGTAGCCATGTATCCATGTCTACCGTCGCCGATTTCTCTCACTCCCATACTCTTAATCCTGTCCCTCCTATCCCCTCTTCCTCTCTTACCATAAGCCCCGATAATACTGGCAATATTCCAAACATCACCTCCTTGTCTACCGTCACTCCTCCCACCTTCTTAGACCCATTAATACCTCCCACTGTGAAACTGACCAAACAATTTTCCGATTCAGATGTTGATGGACGCTATGTATTGTCTCGGTTGAGAGATCGCAATATTTATGCTAAGGCTCATGGCCAGCTTCTTGTGGATGACGACAAAGTTCTGCAGAGGTGGCGGCAGTATTGTGAAGAACTTTTAAATGAATAGTTTCCCCGGCTATACTTTCCAAGAGCCACCCCTAACTGTGAAGAAATAGTTAGTGAGGCGGTCAAATACTCCAAAAAATGAAGGGCGGTTGGGCCAGACGAGATGCCTTCTGAGTTCTGGAAAAAGATGGAAGACATCGGGTGCAGATAGCTCAGAATTCTCATCTCCAAATTTATGAGAGGTGATCCAATGCCGAATCAATGGAGAGAAAGCTATCTTCTCCCTGTATACAAAGGGAAAGGTGATACACGAAAATATGATAACTACCGTTCGATCCAGCTGATGTTACACACCATGACCCCCAGTCTCCACTGCAATATTAATTATTGCCAGTGGAGACTAGGGGTGAAGATCGTTGAGCGGGTATTAGGTGCGGCTATCTGATGATCAGTGCGGGTTTGTCGCGGGTAAAGCAACCACAGATGCAATCCAAAGTATAGGGATCATAATGGAAAAACATCGTGATTCCTTAAAGTATTTGCATATTGTACTGGTTGACTTTGAAAAGGCATTCGCCAGACAACCACGAGATCTGATATGGGTGGCGCTAAGACATCGAGGGTTTCCAGAAACCTATGATGATCAGATGATCATGGACATGTACGAAATCGCGAAGGCAATAGTAAGATGCCCGGCTGAAGTAATCGAAGAGTTCCCAATCAAAGTCGGGGTGCACCAGGGAAGCGACTTAAGTCCTTTGCTCTTTACTACGGTCCTTGACTATCTGCTTGAAGGTAAAGTGACGGACCCCAAGGTACATCAATTATTCTTTGCTGACGATGGACCCATCATAAGTGAGGATCCTACGTCCCTGCAACGAATACTTGATGTGTGGGTGGACGTTTTGGAGGGAAATTAGTATCGCATTCGTTCAAAAAAGACAGAGTACTTGTGCTGTCTGATCCACTCATGCCTATTCCAGACATTTATTTGAATGGAGCAGTGCTTCCCAAGTGCGACAAGTTCAAATATCTGGGATCTATGATCAATAGTAAAGCAACTTGTGATGACGACATCAATCATCCGTAAGGGTAGGGTGGATGAAGTGGCGAGAAAGTTCCGCTGTCTTCTGTGACAGAAAAATGCCACCTAAGTTGAAATGAAGGCTCTACACCGCAGTTGTGCGTCCAGCGCTCACATACGGTTCACAATGTTGGACGATGTACAAAAAGTGAGTGACAAAGCTTGATCGAATAAGAAGTTCGAAGATCCGTGGAAGCTTTCACATCAAGGAAGCCATCGTACAAAAAATAGAGCGCGACCGGCTCAGCTGGTATTGCCACGTTCAAAGAAGAGATCATTTGAACCCTGTTAAGAAGGCAATATCAATGCACGCAGGCCTATAAACGCCTGGATCACACAAATGCGACGACATCGGCATTTTATTGGCCTCAGTAACCGAGTGATTCAAAAGCGGCGGGCCTGCCGATATTTTCTCAGGTCAAATAGGCGAACCCCACAGGCGGATAAGTAGAAATGCGGTGAAGTGGAGGGTTGCGATCCCTTGTTTTTAGGTGAATGTTCATTAATTTTTGGGCAGTTGTCCCTTTTTTTTTTAGTTTTCTTAAATTATGTACAAACGCCCAAAAATGTTGAGGGATTGTTCCTTTTAGGAATTTTGACGATTTTGTTTTGGGCTCTTATTCGCACAGCCCAACAAATTGCGCCGTTTTTTTTTATATAAAACAATTCTTGATTGAAAAAACGGAATATCAAGAAACGGGACTATAAGAAGGATTTAAAAAGGCGGGATTATAAAAAAAAAAGATTGAGAACGGGATTTTTAATAGGGGATTATAAGAAGCGATATCGAACCCAAGCCACCTAAACAACATATTTTGCTTGGATCGAGTAGTCTGTAGACACCAAACTCACCTCGACTCTCTGAAATGGCAGGCAATTGACAGAGTTGGCCAGAGTCTTCTTTATTTGCTCCACTCTCTCCTTGTGGTCCTCCAACGGCAGAGTGGGGTCGTGCTTCACGAAAACTTTCACGACGATGAGGCCTTCTTCTGATTTCGCTTTGGCGACTTTGAAAAACCGAGTACTGCCCATGCTAAGGGAGAAATTGGTATTTTTATGTTTCTGTGGTGCCCATAGATGTTGGTTGTTTCGTGCCACTTACTTGGAATCGAACACCAACTCAGTGCCGAAAGTGCCCGAGAAGTAGTGCTCCACGGGGAAGATCTGTGACGGTGCTATACCAACCAATTGGTTACCCATGACTAGTGGATTGCTGGGTGTGTAAGTAATCGAATTCTGATGCTAGGATTTAATGGTATTTCGACTAAAAGGCGTATTTTTGCAAATCAGCTGCGAGTCTTTTTGTCAACAACAAAACGCAAATGACAGATGGAAATAGGGAAAAGAAAATGAACGGTGAACGCTTTATTGCTCTCTCTCTCTCAATTGTTTACATTTGTTCGATTAACAGGGATGTACCTAGAAATTGTGTGCTGGGTGTAGCTATGCGCCACAAATGGCAGCATTCAGCTGCAAATATTCATTTGAAAACTTTTCGCATAAAATCCTTGAATATTTTATCAACCGTTTTGACGATTGGAGGTAAACTTTTGTTTGGCGATGTTTGGACTTGAGTTAGTGCAATCGAATTTGACAGCAATTGTCTTTACTTACTTACTTACTTAGGTGGCGCTACAGTTCGGGGTGAACCTGGGCCTCAACCAACAAGCTTCTCCATTTAGCTCGTTATTTAGCTAGTTGCCTCCAGTTGCGCACTCCAAGTTTGTCGAGGTCCCCTTGAACTTGTGCGCACTACCTACGGCGATGATTCCCTTTACTGCGTCGTCCCTCGGGGTTAGATTCGAAGACTCTGCAGGCCGGAGCGTTGGTGTCCATTCGCTCTACATGTCCTAGACATCTCAGACGTCCAATACGCAGTTTTTTGACTAGGTCGATGTCGCTGTACAGCTCGTATAGTTCGTAATTGAATCTTCTCCTCCAAAACCCGTCAACGCAAACGGGACTGAAAATCTTACGAAGAAATTTTCTCTCGAAGCGACCAAGGATATCTTCATCCTCTTTTAATAAAGTCCATGTTTCAGCGCCGTAAAGCAGGAATGGGATGATCAAGGTCTTATACAGTCTCCTTAGTTTTTCGAGATAGGGCTTTACTATTGAATTGCTTTTTTTTTTAGTATTTCAATATTTCAATATTTAGTATTTCAATATTTTATTAATATTAGTAAACAACATTTATAATAGACTATTACAATCTTTAAATAATAAATGTCAATTTTAAAATAACATGATTTAAATAAATTTTAACGATCTCTAATTTGTAAATAATGAAAACTGGAAATTGAGCTAAATGTAAGTTACCGAGTATGATGTATTAATGCAATTATTTACCATGGACAAATATTATTCCTAATTATTACCTGCTAGGTGCCGAAAGAGAGTGTCATCAAAACGATTCGTATTATAGAGCCGTCTTAAGGTGAGAGGGAGTGAATTCCAGAGGCGTATGGCGTGAATGAAAAATTGTCGTTCACAAACTTGATATGTAACAAGCGGCAAAATTAAACTTAAAGAACGGTTTGATTGTGAGAACCTAATTTTTTCATATAAATACAGAGGTTGTTTGCTGGTTATAATTTTGTGTAAATACTTGAGTGTGCAGTAGTCAAGGTACTTGTCGAGTGAACATTCAAGAATCATTTTTGCGTACGACGACACATGGTCATGGCGTTTTAAACCATAGACATAACGTGCAATGTTATTAAATGCGACATTGAGTTTGCGCCTAGTGAGTGCATTATGGCAAGAACAAATTTCGCAGCCATATGTAATTAAAGGAATGAGTAAGGACCTGACTAGCATTAGCCTTGTGTTAACTGGCGTGAAGTTTTGGGACACCGAGAGGTTCCTGAGGCAGCCATAAATTTTCCCGATGACTCTACGCACATGGTCATCCCACTGCAAACTTGTGTTGAACCAAACTCCAAGGTTTTTAGCTTTATCCAGAAACTCAATAGAGGCATCACCAAGGTATATTGTGGGAAAGTTGTTTGTGTTGAGACCATTTCTATTTATCACTAGGCATTTCGTTTTAACCGGGTTAAGCCGTAAGCAGTTTTCTTGAGCCCAGACAAAAATCCTTTGTATGTCTTCATTACATTGAACCGCCGCATCTTCCATTTGTCCAAGTGCAAAACTTAAGTAGAGTTGAACATCGTCCGCAAACATGTGAAACTTGGAATATTTAATTACCTTAGGGAGATCATTTATAAAAAGTGCAAAGAGCAAGGGAGCCAAAATGGATCCTTGAGGAACACCTGCCGAAGTTGCAATAAATTCAGACATTACACTGTTAGCTAAGACTGCTTGTCTTCTTCCAAATAGGTACGAATAAATTAAGTTAGCAGCTGATGTAGAAAAATTGTACAATGTTGAAAGTTTAGAGACAAGTAGCTTATGGTTAACCGTATCAAAGGCCTTGGAAAAATCTAAAAGTGTCAGAAAAGTAACTAAGTTTTTATCCATTGCAACTCGTACGTCATCCGTTACTTTAAGCAATGCCGAAGTGCAGCTGTGGCTTGGTCTGAAGCCAGATTGACGAGCGTTTAGCAGCTGATTGCGTCGGAAGAAGACTGACATTTGGTTGTGGATAGACTTTTCCAAGACCTTTGAAAGGTAGGGCAAAATAGCAATAGGTCTATATTCGGCAGGTGAGTTAATTGTTGCTTTCTTTTTTAGAACTGGGATGATCTTTGCAAGTTTCCAAGCACATGGAAAGGTAGATCTCGTTATGATATTATTAAATATGAAGGTAATGACTGGCAGAAGGTACGGCAGGATAATTTTTAAAAAAAGAGGATGTATTCCATCAATACCAACAGCTTTAGATTTTATTTTTAGTACTGCTTTTACAACATCAGTTTGCTCGATCCTGCAAAATTCAAAGGAGCCACTTTGCGGCACTTGAATGGGATGGTGCAGTGCTACTGATGTTGTTTGTATCTCGGCGAATTCTTTATTTAGCTGGTTGGGATCGACTTCATCCATCTTGTGCTTTATAAGCCCAAAAAAACTGCGATTGGCAAGAGTTATTCTTCGATTGATTTCTGCACTGATTTTGTTTGTTGAATTTATAGCAGAGCCAAGGTAGACAAAGTCCCTTACTGCCTCGAAATTATAGCTGCCCACGGTGACGTTTTGTCCAATTCGTCGGTGTTGGTTTTTCCTTCTTGTTGACAGCATATACTTGATTTTGCCCTCGTTTATCGCTAAACCCATTTTGGCCGCTTCCGCCTCAATGCTTGCAAACGCACCGGTGACAGCCCGCTGAGTATTGGATTTTCATTCGAGCGTTCATATTCGTTCAATTTGATCAATATTTCCGTGAGATCGAAATTGTTTTTGTCCTTTGTCATTTCTTTGACATAGTTCTCACAAACTGCATTAATTTTTTTTAGTGTTTTAAAAAAACAGTAACCTGCAAAATACCTTGTGGCTATGTCATTCATTTCTTTCATTTTTATTGAAATCGTGTCTTCATCTGGTAATTCTATCGCTAGAAGTTTGGATTCACAATATTTGGCTAGATCGAATATGTTTTCATTTTTCTCTTGCTCCTGTGTTAGGGCAATCTTTGTTTTATTTTCAGTATCCAACACAGCATTCCAATCTAACTGTAAATATATTAAGAATCTTCTTCTTAACAATTGAAAAATTTTGACTTAAACAACAATTTTAGAGCCACAATTTTGGCCAGTAATGAGCCAAATTCAGACGCGTTTGGATTATTTTTATTAAAATTTCTTACTCTTATTTTTCCAAAAAGGTTTTCAAGTGGGTCCTGATTGAACTTGTTAACATATATTGACACAGTAATCATTGAATAATTCTTTTTTTATCATTAAAATACTTTCAATTGTCATAATCAGACCCTTGAAGCAGAAGGGTTTACATTTTGCATTGATTGGCTGAATTCGTTTTAAATATGATTGTATTTCTTTTAAAAATCCAATATTTGCATCATTTCGAATAAGTGCAGGTCTTCCATTCAATAAATCAAATATTTTATTGATTTTATTTATAAAATCTGCTGTTGGTTGCGCAAACTGTGCAATTTTCTCTGGAAATACATTCAAGCGCTGTAATGCATTAATTGCGCAAGCCACTTGTGCCGCTAGTTTCACAATCATTTTTTGAAATTCTGTGGGATCTATATGAGCATATTTTAGTTTTGGACACATTTTTGTGGTATTATTTCTTTCTGTATTATAGATATACTCAATTATTTTCCAGCTTACAACTCCATCCAGAGTTTGTAAGCCTGATCTTAAAAGATTGTTTCTTACACTTTTGATTAAATGTGGCACATCATACATTCCATACACTTTTTTTTTTTTATAAAGAAAGGAACTGTTGTCCTCATCCAGTTTTAATTCGCAGCCTTGGTCACAGCAAATGCCTCTTATGTTTAGCCCCAGATTTCTACATATGTTAATACAGTTGTATACTTCAATGTCGAGCTGCTTTGTTGGTATATTGCTTGGACAGGTCACATGATAAAGCACGTGTTTATATTTACCACATATACCAAACTGATTTCGCACACAAATCTAATCTTTGATTTTCTCCATAATCAACGAAGCCATCGATTATGTCTTTATATTTGTTGTATGTTAAATTCGCCTGGATACTCATCTCATCGAATATTAAAATGACTTCTTTGTCTTTTGGTTATGTTATGTTAAAATATTTTTTTGTATTTCCTCAAAAACATTTTCATTTAGACCAGGAGATAAACTTTTAAGTTTTATCCATCTACGCAATGAAGCTGGGTGTGGCAAGTGCAATTGCAGCTGATCGCGAAGAAAATTATATCCAGACGACGAGCGGAAAAATATACATTGGCAAATCCACCTTTCTTCTTGGGTAAATTGTCGTTTGCCTTCTGATAAAATGAGTTTGCAAAATGTTGTCGAATTTTTATTTATATCATGTAAGAAATCTATTTTTTCTTCCATTGTTTGATTTTGATATTCTCTAAGCTGTGCTTATCTTTTTTTAGCCTGCGGACTTTAATTGCCAGAATATTTCTGAATTTTAGACTTTTCTTAGCTCTCTCTTTGAGGATTTTGCTAATTTTTTTCAGTTAAATATAAAAAAAATTGCTTTTTGTGTTCGCTTCGCATTTCTTGCATACAGATTCTATGGAATCTATAGATCTGTTGCAGTCTATAAGTGCCGAAACTTAATTTAGTTCATCAATGGATATATCGGTACTCGTTTGCACTTTTAATATTTTGCGATTAGAGTAGTTTATTTTTGCTTTCTTAGGATCAAAAGCAAGTTCATTGTCATTAGATTCCAAAAACATTTCACTCCTTTTTGATAAAAAGTGTAGGAACATCGTCGTGTTTTAATTTTTTTTCCAAACAATTTCAAATCGAAATGTTTACTACAAATGTACGGCCGTTTATGATTTTCAACATTATCACGGGATTCTTCTGCCTGTGCTGTCATTATATTTCTTAGTTCCCTTTTTAGGAAATCTAAGCATTTTCCTTTCTGGAAATTGGGCAGTTGTTGCATTGCAGCATACAATAGCGCACTTTATTCGCCACGACATTTCCTCTAAGTCGATTTTTTTCGCAACTTTTTTGTATTTGTAAGTACCAAGGTACCTAATCAACCTGAAATAAACTTGAACAATATATTTTACCTTTCCTAGATTAACTCTTAAAATTTTACTTTTACATATGAATTCTCAAAATAAAAACAAAAAATTAAAAAACATGGAAAAAAAATCAAAAAAAAAAATAATTAGCACCTCATCGGAAGATGAGCTGCTGGCTTTAAGCCAAGAAGCCACTGAACCAACAGGCAGTGTAGCAAGTACCAGCCAAAGTACTCTACCAGTGTCTCAATCCTCTACATCCTCCTCTGTGGATGCCGCCAAGGATACTACCAAGAGTACTCCCAAGCGAAATCCACAAAAAAAATTCACTAACCTCCAACGCAAACACTACTTCGAGAAGGCCGTCTTCATTCTAAACAAGATCGCCAAGAATGAAGAGGCAGGCACTGTCACTGAACGTGACCAGGCAGACAAGTTGAGGACCAGGCTGTTGTTGAAGACTACAACAAGCGCCAGGCCGCCAAGACGAGTCTTAACACCCAACAAGAAGCCTTGAAGAGGAACCGATCTCAAGAAGAGATGGCTCACTCCAGCAAACGCAGCAAAGTCGAAAGCGGCGTTGCTAAAAGGCAGATCAAACAACCGGCTAAAACCACCACCTCCACTACACAGAAAAGCAGCACTGTTGTTGTTTCCTCACGCACCATCAGCGAAGTGGTCAGGGACGATCTCCAAGTTGCTCTGGTAGATGAGCTTTCCACCAGTGGCAAGTCCATCCTGAAGGCGTGGGGGGCGATCGAAGCCAAACTCTCGCAGATGGTGCTTGACTACCTGGCGGAAAAAGAAGGCGGTCCTGTACCCTGGTTCGACTCAGCTGAGGTCGTTAGAGGGTATAGGGTAATCAAATGCGAGGACAGGTTCTCGAAGGATTTCCTTGGTGAGTGTGTCGCTAAGATAAGCGACGCATGGAGCGGCTTGAAGATCAAGCTCATCACAGCCAGAGACATCCCTCGAAGACCGAAGGCTCGCATCTGGTTGCCGACTATGCCAATAGACAGCGAACAGCTGATTCGAGGTCTTAAGCGCCAAAATCCCGCGGTCCCAATGGATGATTGGGCAGTTATCAAGACGGAGCAGTCGCAGAAAAACAGCATGACTTTTCTGCTCCTCATAAATGAGGATAGTTTGGAGGTGCTCGAGAAGTTGGACTACCGTCTAAGGTTTGACATAAGAAATGCCAAACTTAAAATTTACATCTCTTCAGGCCCGGACAAAGACACAGACGATGTCAACGACGCCAACACTCTGTTGGAGGGCATGAAGATTATCCCAGACACCCCAAATGCCCCCGTTGAAGATGATTCAGATTAATCTGCGGCACTCGCAGTGTGCCACAGACAATCTGCGTGTCTTTATCAATGAAGAAAACATCGATATAGGCATCATCCAGGATCCCTGGGTAAGGGAATCTACCATCAGGGGACTTCAGGACAACCACTACAAACTCTTCTTCAACCACAATAACTGCAACGGTAAGCCTAGAACTTGCATTTTAGCTAAGAAGCATATAAAAGCTTTTCTATGTCCTAACCTTAGCTCTGCCGATTTAACGGTGGTTAAACTGGAAACTGCAAACGGTGAGGCCTTTTTCGTTGCATCTGTCTAAATGGACCGGGATCGGCAAGCCCCGCCGGAGGAAGTCAATACCTAACATCAACTATTAACACCAGTAAGGCCAACCTCTTGATGGGCTGCGACGCCAATGCCAGACATACGCTTTGGGGTAGCGCGGAGACAAATGACAGAGGTGAGTCTGTTTTCGATTTCATCATTAGCAATAACCTATCAATTTGTAATACTGGCAATTGTCCAACTTTTGTTTTTCCGAGTACGGATAACTTCAATGGGTGGGAGGCGGTTATTGACATTACTCTAGTATCTAACAACGAAACCATTAGGGTCGATAACTGGAGAGTATCCGATTTACAATCTTTTTCTGATCATAACTGGATACTCTTCAACGTCTGTCTCGAGATTGAGACCCCTAAACCATATAGAAACCCATATAGAAACCCAAACTGGACAAAGTTTAATCGTATAGTTAAGTCAAAACTGGGTAGCACATCAATTTATTAAATCGACTCGACCACGGAACTGGATTCAAAGGTTGAAATCTTTGAGAAAGCAATTAACGTTGCCTTTAAAGTCTCGTGTCCAATCAGTTATTGTAAAAAGAAAGTCCCAACATGGTGGAATGAAGATCTATCAAAGCTTAGGAAGATGACCAGAGCGATCTTTAATATCTGCTACACTCACAACTTCTGGCAGCCCTACAAGGAATGCCTAAAAATATATAAGGAGTCCATCAGAATGGCCAAAAAACAGGGCTGGAGAGATTACTGCCAGTCTATCGAGTCCCTTAAAGAATCCGCAAGGCTCAGCAAAATTTTGTCCAAAGGGCATAGCAACCCGTCCTTTCTTAAAAAGACGGATGGAAGCTGGACAGATTCTTCTGCGGCATCTCTTGAACTCCTGATGAGTTCTCACTTCCCAGGCTGCAGTGAGATTAGAGTAGAACAAGCTAGTTCCACCTGTACGCCACTGGCAGCTTGGGATAACATCACAAACATTATTACGGAGGATAAAATCTCCTAGGCTATAAATAGCTTCTCTCCCTATAAGTCACCTGGCCCTGACAGCATCATGCCTATTATGATGCAGAAATTGCAAGACATAGCAATTCCCTGGCTATTACCGATTTATAGGAGTTGCTTAGACCTAAGCCATGTTCCCCAAACCTGGAGACGTGTCAAAGTGGTTTTCATCCCCAAGGCGGGCCGGCGAGGACATGAATTCGCGAAGGATCTTAGACCCATAAGCCTGTCCTCCTTTGTTTTAAAAACTTTAGAACGTATCCTAGACTTCCATATCCGCGATAACCTGAGTTCTCCACTGTCGAAATCCCAGCATGCGTATCTCAAAGGGCAGTCCACAGAAACTGCTCTTCATTAGGTCGTGCGTACAGTCGAAAAAACTCTTCACTACAAAGAATATACTCTCGCTACATTTCTTGATATAGAAGGAGCCTTCAGCAACATTTTCACTGAATCTATTCAGGAATCTCTCACGGAGTTAGGTGTAGAAGGCTTTATTAGCCAATGGATAGTTTCTATGCTCAGTACTCGTATAATCCAAGCAATACTAGGCAACAGTAGTACAACTAAGACGGTAAACAGAGGAACTCCACAAGGCGGAGTCATCTCCCCCCTGCTCTGGTTAATGGCGATCAATAAAATCTTGGTGCAACTTGATAAGGAGGGTTTTAAGGTGGTTGCGTACGCGGATGATATGGTTATACTAGTATCAGGAAAGTTCCTTTCCACGATAAGTCAACTCATGGAGAGGGCTCTGGATAAGGTACACTCATGGGCTACGAGCTGTGACCTCGGAGTAAATCCGGAGAAGACTAAAATGATGCTGTTTACCACCAAAACCAAGGTACCGGCAAGGCTGCCATCAAGGCCATTGATGCAGTCTGCATCTCTTCAAAACTGGTAGAGCAATGCCGGTTTGAATTGAATCAACAAAGCACTCACTCGAGAATCACTCTCATCTGGGTCCCAGGGCACAGCAACCATGAGGGAAATGAGCGTGCTGATGAGCTGGCCAGGCGAGGGTCGGCCCTTAACGGCTCTCTAGCAGAAAGAGTCGACATTCCGCTCGGTGCCGTTAAGGGCTATATTCACCTTCACTTCCTCCAGCTAGCCAATCGCGGGTGGAACAACTTCACAAGCTGTGTCTATCTAGGAAGACGTGGCCCAGTTTCAACAAACCCAGGCCAAAAGAGTTACTAGGCAAACCAAGACCGGTCATTGCCAAAATCGTAGCTATTATCACAGGCCACTGGCCAGTTGGAGACCATGCGGCCAAGCTTGGTATCCCCCACAACACCTTTTGTAGGAGCTGCAAGGATATTAATGAGAAAGAATCTTTATGTCATTTCCTTTGCAGATGTCCGCCCCTGGCGAGGATCAACAAACTCTTGGCAAACCCTTCTTCGAGGATCTGAGAGAGATAGCGGACAAGAGGATTGGAGAACTAATCCTCTTTCTGAACTCCACGGGCTAGGTTTAGACTTAACATCATCTTTAACTAACCACTACAACAGGTAGACACGAGTCCGTGGTAACAAAACGGCGCACTTTAAGCGCTAATTGGGTTCTTTTTGGACCGCCAAATTACCTACCTACCTATAGCAAAATGAAAAGGGAAAATACGTACGTACAGATGAATATATGTACATACATATGTATGTATGTATAAATGAAATTGTGTCTCGCAGTCGCAGGTCACAAACGGTATAAAGAGTAGCAAAAGAAAAAGCTTTTCGCACAGAAAATTTATTTTCCGTTTTTTTTTCTTTGCGAAGCAGAAAAGCTTTTTGTTTGCCCATCGTTGTTTGCTCATCGCAAAAAAGATCAACATTTTTTTTGTATGGGGATGCGACATCTGGGTAAGTTTATTATCTGTGATAATAGCATTCAAAAAATCCAATGCCAAATTTCGAAGACAGCTCAATCGCTAAATTAAATTAAAAAC
Organism: Brachypalpus laphriformis; assembly: GCA_945910035.1. Taxonomy (NCBI): domain Eukaryota; kingdom Metazoa; phylum Arthropoda; class Insecta; order Diptera; family Syrphidae; genus Brachypalpus; species Brachypalpus laphriformis. Next base: position 191,899,757 of record OX246754.1, on the reverse strand, counting down.
CTTTGAAGATTTCACCTCTAGCATCAACCCTGACACTTCCCCAGCAAAAAATTGGCATAGAATTCGATGTTTAACGGGTAACCCCACATCACTTGCCATAAACTATATTAAAACACCGACTCAAACACCCCCCGACCCAAATCAAATTAGCAATTACATAGCCTGGTCCAGCTACCTGACCTGGTCCAACTACTCAGACAGCTCAAACTTCACAAACGCATTCAACAACAAAAAATACGAGGCCATTTCTAATGCCACAATCATGTGTGCGAGTAATTCCTATGCCCAACTGATCGAGAGAAATATCACCACAACCGAGCTTGAAGCATGCCTAAGCAAACTAAAAGGGTTAACTCCCAGCAGGGATAGGGTATTGTACCCAATGATTAAAAACCTTCCAAACGATGCTAAACAAAGACTCCTCAGTCTTTATAAGAACATTTTAAGCACAGGTATCATCCCACAAAGCTAGAAAACAGCTTCTATTATACCCATCCCTAAACCCAAAAAAGACAAATTTACAGTAGAGGGTTACCGCCCAATCTCTCTTCGCCCATGCGCTGCAAAAGTACTTTAAAAAATAGTTGCAAAACGAATACTTTGGTACGCAGAAACGAAAAACCATTTTAGTCGAAATCATGTTGCATTCAAAGCTAATCGAGATTGCACCGACGCCCTACTCTACATAGATAATTATATCTCTAGAGCACTTAGCTCCAAAAACCATGTGTCAATACTTGCCTTAGACTTCGAAAAAGCGTTTGACAGAATAGGAATCCATGTAGTTTTAAATAAACTTAAAGAATGGGGTATTGGCCCTAAAATTTACTATTATGTGAAATCGTTCCTTAATAATAGAAAATTTTGTGTTAAATCTAATAATTCCTATTCTGCCACTCTGCCCCTGCATAACGGGATACCCCAAGGATCACCCTTATCCGTTATCTTTTTTTCGGTCGCATTTGAATATACCACCTTGATCAAAAAGTTCCCGGAATAAAAACCGTGTGGCGCTCCCCCATCGTTCCGATTTGAGTTCTGTTTTCTTTGTTAAGTTGGTACATCTGTTGTTGATATTCCCTCTAAATCTTAGCGTCATAGCTTGACATTTGCAAAAGTTACGTAGCCAAGAGTACATCTATCTCTGTGTGTTGGCGATTTTTTACCAGACCAGAATTGTGGGCAGAAAACTCGTGGATTTTGCACCATGATAATGCACCGTCGCACAGTGTCATCATTATTCGTAATTTTTTGACGAGAAATGCAACAAATACCATCCAACAGCCACCGAATTCACCTGATTAAAAATTGATATGAAATTGAGTTAAAAAACCATAACGGGGAACGCGTTTCAGCAGCCGAGAAGAAGTAATGGAAAAATCGCAGGAAGCACTGATGGACATACCGAAAACCGAATATAAAAAATGTTTCGAAGATTGGATCAAGCGCTGGCATAAGTGTGTTGCAGTCGATGGGGATTACTTTGAAAGTCCTACATGTTTGTCGCAAGCAAACTTGTATACTTCTTACTATAAATATCAATAATGTTGAAATAGAAAATGTAAAAAATTTTAAAATTCTAGGACTTTTATTTAATCATAGATACAATTGAAGTAGTCATTGTTTAGATCTCAAGAAATCTCTAGCCGCAAGGTCTAATATTATTAAGTATTTATCTTGTAGAAAGAGTAGTGTACATATTAACACCCCTTGCAATATTACTAGATTGTTAATTCTAAGTAAAATAGATTACGGTATCTATATCTATGGCAACTCCCCAAAAACAACTCTTCAAATCATAAAACCAATTTACCATCAGGCAGCAAGATGCAGCGTTGGTGCCTTTCCTACAACCCCCATAAGAAACATATTGGCTGAAGCTGGTCTCCCTACTATTAAAGAGCAAAGAAATGTAGTTATTTCGAAACTCTATCCGAAACTAATCTTTTCAAGCAATTCAATAATAAGCGAAGAAATTAACCGCTCGCTGGTACGGAAAAGGATTAATAGAATTCCTTCCACCATCTATAACATTCTCAAATCCAATGAAGACATCGAACCACCAAAACGGATATTTATGAACCCTACAGCTCCACAACCTCCATGGCTTATAGATTCTGATTCTTTCATAATGGATCTATCATTATATGGGAAGAACGACACAAACAACGAGGAATACCGAAAGCTATTCTTGAGTATTTCAGCTGATCTCAAAACGAAAAATTGGAATTTTATATTCACGGATGGATCCAAAAGCCTGGACAATTTATCATTCGTGTATTGGACGATGGCACCACACTAAAGCTTGGAATTTTCCCACAGTTCGCATCCATCTTCACTGCAGAGGCACTCGCCATCTTCGTAGCCCTTCAGGTTTCCATTAAATCGGGAAGGAAACAGGTGATATGTACCGATAGCCTCTCCACCATAAAAGCTATCGCAAACACAAATAACAACACAGATCTTATCACTAACATCCGAAATTTATTGATCAAATCTTCTAAATCCACAAAACTGATGTGGATTCCTGGTCACGTTGGCATACGAGGCAACGAGCTGGCTGATGAAGCTGCTAAATTCGCAAACAATGCACCAGTGTACCTGTACAATGTTTACACCAAGGCTGATCTTGTCAAATACATTAAAAACAGGATCTTCACAGACGAACAAACTGATTGGAGCCTATACAAACACCACTATACAAAAACCAACCCCACGAAAACACATCTTGCTTATCCCACAAACATTCCAATACCCAAAATTACAAAATTCATTCGACTGCGAGTAGGCCACACCTCAGCCACTCACCTCCACTTTTTAAAGAAGGAGCCCCCACCAACCTGCGCTACCTGCCACACCCCTGCAAATCTTCATCACCTGCTTCAACACTGCAACCGAGTAAGACCATTCATCAACAAAATACTGGACGGAGAAGATGTCATCGAAATATAAAAAAAAACCAAACAAATCCAAGTTAGAAAGAATGAATGAGTTTCTAATACAGACAGGCATACTAGTTTAATTAACCAAATTAAATTAAGCTAAATTAAGTATCATAGAGCGGTAGGCCTTTGCAGCTAGTAGCTCGTTAAATGAATTGTTAGCTTGTAATTTATTACATGTTCAATAAATGTATGATAATAATAATAATAATAATTTCTTTGTCCAGATGGTACCACAGAATGTATACAAGAAGGTAGTGTGATCTTAGCTCCGTAAATCTTCATTAATTCTCTCGTTATTAAACATAGTAATTTAAATAAAATAAGGGCTTTGTGATATCTATACCAAAAAGTAAATTTTTTTTGTTTTAATAAGTGGACATTTTTGCTTTTCCAATACTAAAGTAAAAAAATTAAAGTGCAAATCATAGAACAAAGAACTAGCAAAAATGGCAGGAACCAACACTACCTTGAATGATCAGCAGAGAAAGCTGAGATCGGCGGAAAAATTTTCCAGCGCTCTTTACTCTGGCTCTCCAGCTGCATCTTCTTCTTCTGCCAAGTTATGGGAAAAAATAGAGACTCGGCTGGAAGTACTAACTAGAAGTCTAACCGAATCAATTGTATCACCACTGAAAGATGAACTAAATTTGATGCACAATCGTCTATCCGAACGCATAGCAGCAATAGAAAATGATTTTAATCTAAAAATAAAATCTGTTGAAAAAGAACTTAATGATAGACTCAGCTCTATTAATCACTCAGTATTTTCATGCAAAAGTAGGATTGATAACATAGAAAACCACTTTTGCCGAGTTGATACTTTAGAAAGTGAACTTTCAACGATAAAAGCTCAGATATTGGATAACGACAACACACTACTTAAACAACAAATTGATGCACTCGCTCGGAAGCATACCGCAGGAGATCTTGTACTTCATGGCATTCCATTCTCTGTAAATGAAAACCTCACTGAGATATTCGAAAAGTTTTGTAGAACAATAAACTTATCTCCAGTGCAACCGAGCCACATTCTTCGTACAAAACCTGTGAACAGCTCTACGAATGGTGCAATTATTGTCAAACTCCCGCACGCTCAAATCAAAACAAACATTCTAAAAAGAGCGGCTGAGTATTACAAAAGTAACTCCAAGCCTGTTACTCTCTGCGATCTCGGTTTTGACAGCAATAAGTTTGTACGTGTGTATGAAAGCTTGACGAAGTATAACCATGCACTTTTTCGGAGAGCTAATGAACTTCGCCGAAAAAAATGCCTGCACTCTGTTTTTACAAGAAATGGGAGAGTCTTTGTCAGAGAAACATCTGCGAAAAAACCAATCTGCGTCGTTGATAAGCTCTATCTGGACTCATTGTATTCTGGCGATTCAAGTTATCGACCGTTTACTGTCGATTCACCTGATGTTGACGTTGCTGCTGTGGCGGATCCTGTTGTTGCAGTTTGAATTATTTTGTCTTAGTTTTCTTTTCATTTATTCATTTGTTTTGCTTTCGTTCTTTTTAGTTACAAAAGTTCAGTTGTTAGTGTTGCCAGCTTTCTTTTTTAGTTCTTTTTTATTTATTTAAATTTATTTTATTTTTTTGGTTCGAATATTGCTAAATTATAAACTTAAATGTACATTGTATGATAACGTAAAATGTTAACTAAATTAATGATTTTTTGCGAAGCTTAGACAACTTTTGAAATGGAATTAATAATGTACATATATAATGTGAAAGCAAACTCTTTTTTAAAACTCTTTTTTTATTCTTTTAATAGGTTATTCAATTTTATATTATTTTTCTCTCTTCAGATTAGTTTAAATGTGATATTGTCTCAAGTGTTGCTTCCTGAATGCGGTAATTATCCCTTCCATTTACTCTATTATGAGTTCAAACCATCCTGACGGGATAAGGACGGTTTTCAATCTAATGTGTGGGGCTAATCGTGGTTTCAACGTCTGTCACATAAATGCGGGAAGTATAACTTCAAAATACACTACTTTATACCAAATATTCAGTACTTCCAAAATTGATGTGTTGATGGTTTCTGAAACATGGCTTAATTCTAGTAAGTCGTCACAAGGTGTTCATTTACCTGGGTTTAAACTCCTTAGAAATGATCGAGCTGATAGAGTAGGTGGTGGTGTATGTATGTATATTAGAACTAATATAAAAACTAAATGTATTTATTCCTCGTGTAAGTCTAATATTCAATTTCTCTGTGTGGAAGTAAGCAATGTTTTTGAAAAGTGTCTTTTAGTGGTAGTTTATTCACCACCCTACAGCTTCACAGTAGAAAACCTATCTGAACTTGAAGAAACGTTACTTAATCTTAGCTCAAAATACCATAATATTTTAGTTGGTGGTGATTTTAATGTGAACAATCTTAAGTGCAATAAAACATCTAGTCTGTTCCAACATTTCTGTGATAAAACCGGTCTGTCCCTAGTAAACAGTCGTTACCCTACTTGTTTTCAGTCCATTACTAACCCGTCGTTAATTGATATGTTTTTAAGTAGCTCTATATCCAGTATCTTGTGTTTTGATCAAGTGAGTCCTACTAGCGAGTTTATTCATGACTTTTTGTTTTGTTCTGTGAATTTTTTTGTTAATAGCTCCAACTGTGATAATACCTATAGTTTTAGATCTTACAAAAATGTGGACTTCCTTGAAATCATTGAGGCTTTTCGCCGTTTAAATTGGTTTGATATTTATCTTGTACCTGACGTTAATAAGAAAGTTGAAATATTTAATAGTTTTGTAAGTACTTTGTTTGATAATTTTGTCCCTGTTATATCTAAGTCTATTAAGCCCAAATTGTGTCCCTGGTATAATAATCAAATTAAATTATTGATTCAGGAGAGGGAGCGGTTTTTCAAAAAATATAAGAGAAATCCCACTGAGTTCAACCGTAGGCAGTACTGCGTTTCCCGCAATAAAGTTAACGATTTGATACGCAACTCTAAAAGATCGTATTTCAATAGCAAACTTGATCCAAAAATGAACTCTAGAGAGTTGTGGAAAAACTTAAAAGAACTTGGAGTTGTAAACAATAAAAATTCACAAAAGTGCTCTTTATGTCCAAACCAAATGAGTTCTTTTTTTGCTCCAGATTATTGCGATTATGATTCAGTTGAGACTATTTCTAATCAGGATCACCATGTGACTCCAACCTTCTCATTCGAATGTGTTGAAGAACTTGATGTTATAAGGCAATTGTCTCTGTAAAATCAAATGCTATAGGACCGGATGGTATATCGCCTAGATTCCTGAAATTACTTCTTCCCCACCTTCTTCCGTACATACGTCATATTTTCAATTTCTGTATTTATAGTTGTCAGTTTCCTGACCAATGGAAAGCTGCTAATATTATCCCTGTTCCCAAAAAAAACAACCCTCAAAACCCCTCAGATTTCCGTCCAATAAGTATTCTTTGTTTTCTCTCAAAAGTTTTTGAAAAGATACTTTCCAAACAGATGCAAATTTATCTAAATATCAACAACAAATTGTCGAAATGGCAATCTGGTTTTCGTAGCAAACATAGCTGTGAATCAGCTGTTCTCAAAGTCACTAGTGATCTTCGGTCAGCTTTGGATTCCAATGAAATTGGGATTTTAGATTTGCTAGACTTCTCGAAAGCATTTGACAGCCTTGATCACTCCATACTGCTTTATAAACTAAAAAACTATTTTAATTTTTCACCAACATCTCTAAGGCTCTTACAAACATACCTGCACTATCGAGTTCAAACTGTGGTCACGGATAAGGGCGTTTCGGACGCTTATGTCGTTAATGTAGGTGTTCCGCAGGGTTCTGTAATGGGACCTCTTCTATTCTCTCTATTTAACAATGATCTCCCTACAATAGTTGAAAGCTGCAAAATTCATATGTATGCTGATGACGTCCTGGTTTACTTTTCTCGCCCACTTAGTTTAAGCGAAGACTGTGTTGCCAGGTTAAATGAAGACCTAGAAAGAATTTTAAAATGGTCAAGTCTTAACAAACTCAAACTGAACCCTGCTAAAACATTAAGTGTGATTTGCTCTAGAAAGATATTCCATCCTTCCGACTTTCCACCTATTGTTCTAAAGAGTAACGTAATTCCCGTGGTGGACGTCGTCAAATATCTAGGATATTATATTAACTCCTCTCTCACCTGCTGTGATTCAACCTCTAATACAATTAGGAAGGTTTATGCTGGGCTGCGCTACTTGAGGCACTCTGCTAACTTGGTCCAAGTAAGTCTTAAAACACGCCTAATCAAGACTCTAATTATGCCTCTTCTTACATATAACTGTTCTGTGTATACTTGTCTTGATTATGAATGTAAACGTAAATTAAATGTTGCCTTTAATGACTGTATTCGTTTTATCTATAACATTTCCAGATCGTGTAGCGTTTCACATCTAAAATCTCGTGTTGTTGGTTTAAGTTTTGACGTATATTGTAGGTATCGTGTTATTGTAAAATTATTTTATATCATCCACTTCAAGAGTCCTGTTTATCTGTATGAATTGCTCACTTTTTCCCGTTCAACTAGAGGCTTAAAATTAATTATCCCACGATTTACACACTGCATTGGGGAACACTCCTTCTTTGTGACTGCAATCCGTCTGTGGAACCGTCTTCCTCATGAATTGCAGCTTATAAACTCACTTGCCGTATTCAGGAGGAAACTTTTCTCCTATCTCTCTGAAAACAATATCACTATTTAAATATTTCTTAACTTCTCTATTCATATGTTTCCTATCTCTTTATTCATTTATTTAATTATTTATTTATTTTGTTATTTTGTGAAATAATTACGTAATCTAAAAGAATAATACTTCTAAAAGATTCTATTATCTTGTAGTATACTGTCAAAATCTGTTTTTTCCACAATAAATAAAATAAATAAATACCAGACTCTCGATCACACTTTCCTCTAAGCCCACACGAATATCGCCGCTCGACAAGAGTTCCTTCAACTGCATTTCGTTAAGGTCGAAGAATTTCTCTCCCTTGCAAACTTTGTCATAGTGCTCGCAAGCAAATGCTAAAGCCATCTTAGAGAGTTGGTTACAGTTGTGTTGCTCCGCAAAATAAGCAACGCCCAAGCAATTACCGGCATCTAGTTTTTCTTCCATAAAATCACAACAGACTGGTATCAGGGTTTTTAACTGATAAATGTCCGCTGCTTCGAGGACTCCCTGGACCGTGTCATTGTGCAGCTCAATTGAGGCAGAGTATATAAATTTTATCAACAGTTTCAGAATTGTTCCGTCTAGGTTGAAAAGTGTGACTTCCCGAACTGTAGCATCTTTCAAGGTGCCGCAGAACATTTCCCGAAAGTAGTTACTCGATGCAGTGAGAACTAGTCGATGAGCTTCTATTTTGACATTATCGCGTGAAGCGATTAGAGTTACGTCGTAAAATTGTTTTTCATTGTAGAACTCTTGTAATTTCTCAGAAACAGCAATTATATGACGATCACATTTAATGATTTTGCAATTTTCGGATGATGCGCCGGCCATTGTGGAAACTAGAAAGAATTGATTAGGAGTATATGGATAAAACTGCGAACAGGGCAACATTTTACTTTACCGGAAATGTCGAAAATTGTACTTTTTTATGGCGTTCTCACCCCCAAATTTTCAAAAACCCCATATGAAATGGTACCAACATTTTAAAAATGGAGCACTGAGATTCTTAAATTATTATTTTGTTGCATAGATAAAGAATTCGGTTTAACCATAAGAATGTTTCATTAAAAGCGGTTAATAATAGCCCGTGATAGGAATTGTTCAAAAGTGCCATATAAAAAAATCCTTTCCACGCAAATCGCTCGCAGTGAACACTTCGGAAATAAAACAAAAAGGTAAATAAGAATATATTTCACTTATCATATTTTTTTTAATATATATATACAGTAGAAATCGGTTATAACAATATCGAAGGGACCTTAGAATTTCATCGTTATAGCCGATTCATCGTTATATCCGGTACAATGAAAATAAAATTAAAAAAAAGAAAATTTTATTTAAAAAAATCGCTTCTAATGCTTAAGAAAATATTTGAGGAAAGAAATCACTAATTTGTGTTTGTTTTGTACATTTAGCCGAGTAAAATATTTTTCGAAGAGAGTTGTCCAATGTTTGGATTCCAACGTTTGGATTTGAATTCGAAGTGGCCCATACAGGATTCAGGAGCATGAAGCGGTTTAGTGTTGCCACTGCAGAAAGTGCTTCGTTTACAGATGGAACGTGTATTTCTTCGGTCTCCTCATCTTCAGTGTCATTATCGTCATCCTCGTCATCAGCATTATTCAATTGAATATCTGACACAATATTCTCATCTGTAAGAAACTGTACAAATTTACTTTAGATTTGAAAATTATTCTCAATAGTGTAAACATACCTCAGATGTTACCAGCTCATTCTCATTATCTATCAATAAGTCCCAATCTACTTCTAACTTTGAGAACATTTGTATTTGCCGAGCCCATTCTGCTAGTGGAATTTCATCTTCATCTTCGTATTCATCCTGACTTATACAATTATTGAAACCAGCGTGTCGAAAGCAGTTATTTATAGTGCACATTGACACTTCATCCCATGCCTTGGCTATCATTAAGATGGCATCAAGAACTGTAATTTTATAATCCTGTTTGGATTCAACGTGTTTCACGATTTCTAAAATCTGCAATTTCCTGAACTGAGTCTTCAGTGATTTAATGACACCTTGATCCATAGGTTGCAGTACAGATGTGGTATTCGGGGGCAGAAATGCGAGTTTGATAGCTTTTAAGGCTTGGATGTGTGGATGTGCCGCACAATTATCAACCAAAAGTAAAATTTTCCTTTTTTGTGTTAAAAGCTCTCTGTCCCATTCTCGTAATACTTTTTCGAAAATAATAGACGTCATCCAAGCTCTTTTATTATTTTCATATAAAACTGGAAGGCTTGTAACATTTTTGAAACAGCGTGGGGTTTTAGATTTGCCAATAACCAAAAGCTTTTTTTTTTCTGTTCCCGTCATATTAGCAGATACTAAGACTGTCAAACGTTCCTTAGACATTTTTCCACCGACGCATTTTTCTCCCCTGAATTTAAAAGTCTTGTCGGGGGTCATTTTATAAAAGAATCCAGTTTCATCGGCGTTAAAAATATCGTCGTCATTAAATCCCTCCCGAAGCTTGGGGAATACTGTGGTCAACCAATCTTCGCAAACAAGTTGTGACACGTCAGCAGCTTCCCCGCTTATTTTTCCGAAAACGATATTATGACGTACCCGAAACCTTTGTATCCAACTCATAGAACAAACGAAATCTTTTATACCCAATAACTTCCCGAAATCGTTAGCCTTTTGCTGAAGTATTGGCCCGCTTATGGGAACGTTCATACTTCTCTTGTCCTTAAACCAATTTAATAAGGCATTTTCAATGTCTACAAACTTTCCACTTCGCACTTTTTTTAATTTAGTAGAGTTCACCTCAAATTGTTCTTTTATTTTTTGTTCATTTTTTAAAATTGTTGACACAGTTGGTTGAGATATTTCAAATTCTTTACACAAATCAGAAATTCTTACGCCACTTTCAAATCTTGAAATAATGTCATATTTTTGGGCAATGGAAAATGATTTTCGCTTATTTATTGTCACCATCTTAACAATTATACACTCAACTTGTTTTAAAGAAAAATTAAAACTATGAACTCTTCAGAAATGTGAAAATCGAACAAGGCATGCCATGAAATTATATTCACAGACCAGTCACTGCAGTGGCTACAGGAAATTTATCAATAATTGTCTATATGTACATACATATATAGTATGTGCATACGTGCATACATAATATCGATACACATTTAAGCAGAATGAAAATAGCAGGCGGTAGGCATGTAAGAACACGTTTTTTTCCATCGCTATAAACAGTGTTTAGACTAAAATATTGTAAATTTTCATCGCTATAACCGATTTCATTGTTATATCCGGTATCGTTATAACCGATTGCAAATTACCTTGAGTTAAACGGAGTTTTGCCGGGACTTTGAAAATATATTGTTATATCTGGTTCATCGTTATATCAGGTATTGTTATAACCGATTTCTACTGTATATGCATATATAACCTAGATTCTTAGAAGAACAGTTCATCTTCCCGGTTCTTCTATTTCGCTGTCCAAACCATTGCCAGTAATGTCTTCTGCTCATTGTTTTGTGGATTGTACAGTATCCCAGCCATTTTCTTGAAGCATACAAATGGGTTTCCTGCTTCTATTTGCCATTTTTTTTTTTTTTTTTTTAAACATGTACATATTTGGTAAGATACCCCGGGAAGAACTGCGACCGTCGGCCAACGCTTTCATAGATTCTTTTGAAAGCCCTCAATGTCGCTTCGATGGTATTCGTACAGGCCCCGGCCGAAGAGTCGACAAACTAAGTGAATTTTCTACCATTCCCCAACCATTGTAACGAATAAACTTTGAATTATAGGAAATGGCTCGGAATTTTGGGACAATTCGCAGAACCCTTAAGGCTAGGGCAACGCACTGAGTGACTGAGCGATTAGCGATTGAGCGACGAGCACCTGAGCGACGCAAAAAAAATAAAACATATGGAATCGTAGGGCTATGGCCACGTAGTTGCTAAGCGATGAGGGATTTTTCTGAGCGTCGCTCTGAATTCAATTTTGTTCTAATTTTGTAGTTCATCGCCCAGCGATTAAGTGAAAATGGAGCAAATAAACTTGGAAATTTTGATTTCAGCTGTCCAAAGCCGCCCGGTTTTATGGCAGAACAGCCATATAGACTTTAAAAACAAAAATACAATACTACAAATAAGCAGTGGAATGAAGTGGGACAAATTTGTAATTGTTCAGGTAATCTATAGGATGTACGCCAAATCTTCTTTTTTTGGACCGTATAAGCAATCGATAAATATGGGCACGACTTTCCAGTAATACACTACGACGTACAAGACTCGACAACATTTTAATCGCTCGAGCGACGTCGCTCAGTAAAAGGCCACTCGTCGCTCTATCGCTCAGTAAAAGGCCACTCGTCGCTCTATCGCTCAGTAAAAGGCCACTCGTCGCTCTATCGCTCAGTAAAAGGCCACTCGTCGTTCTATCGCTCAATAAAAGGCCACTCGTCGCTCTATCGCTCAGTAAAAGCCCACTCGTCGCTCTATCGCTCAGTGCGTGGCCCTAGCCCTCAGCGAGTTACTGGGAACTAGAAAATCGAGGAATATAGGAATACGAGGAAACAGAATATTTGCGCCTCAACGGTGATGTACTCGTAATTACCATTTATAAAAACGAAGACGAATTGAAAAGATACTGCGGAAAAATTCTGAAAACACCAAAAAAAGAAATCGCGCCGATGCGGTCAGTGTAAAATCGAAAACATTTTTCTCTGGCAGCCATCTGCCCTTTGTGAAGTTATACATGGTCGTGAATTTCTGAGTTGACAATGTCCCACTAAAAGTGATCAAGAAGCATGCGTGGATATCCTCATCCAAAACATTGGTGGGATTGGTCGTCATTCTGTCGGGAAGTAGTTTTTGACAAATAGACCTGCCGAATTCGGCAAACGTAAGTACAATCGCTGTCATGTCCAAAATGGACAGTGAATTTTCGTCGGGATTGAGAGGGGAATTAAAAAATGCTTCCTTGTTCCCGTCGAAAAGCGAGACCGGGATACCTTAATACCTATTATTAAGGAACGGATCCTTACCGGGACCACGATAATGCGCGATTGTTAGTGGGCGTATGACATCGTGAGTGATGATGCTTATCAACACCTCAACGTAAATCATTCACTTAAGTTTGTCGACTCTTCGACCGGGGCCTGAACGGATACCATCGAAGCGACATGGAGAGCGGCCAAAAGAAGCCATGAAAGCGTTGGCCGACGGTCGCAGCTCTTCCCGGGGTATCTTACCAAATATGTACATGTTTTTTTAACCCCCTTCGGGTAGGGGTCAGAATATACCCGAGGTTGGCATGCCTGTCGTAAGAGGCGACTAAGATCCACCCTCCGTATACCGAGTATGGCGTATACAAAAACATGCAATGAACAAAACTAACGATTTTAATACCCCAGGTGGCAGTCCAGGTACACTGGAAAATCCACCCTCTTCGGAGGTCGGCTCTACGGATTCTGGGGAGAGCCATTTATTCCACCTAATAAATCCCTTCTCAAAAAGTACAAGGGTATCTCGATCTCCACCAACAAGATCGAACGTCTCCGGAAAAAGAAGTCCGCCGGAAGCGCAAGCGCGTGAAAAACGGGACTCAGCGAAATCAAAAAGCATTGAGGAGGAAAACGACGTACTCCGTGCCAAGCTTACCGAAATGGAGCTACTCTATCGTGAGCTTAAGAAAGAGGTCGATTTGCTCAGACAAGAAAATAATGCCTTAAAAAACTCGTATCCACAAAAAGAAAATACAGTTAGCCCACATCGCTCACCTAGTCGCGAATATCAGACGGACAAAGAAGAGCTAACACGTGAAACGAATTTGATCGAAAAGAAACGACCTAGAAAAAAACGAAAAGCTGGTTCCTCACCGAAAGTCGAGCCACAAAAAGATGCAAAGCGCAAGGAGTTGCAAGAAAAGCCACAACAAATAAAATTAAGTCCTCCGCCACCGATAAACGTCGTCGGAATTACGGACTATTATAAGTTGCATTGCCTTCTTAAAGGAACGCTGGCATCGAAATTTAAGGTGACATCTCTCCGAAACAATACGTGGAGAATCAATGTCGATGATGCCGACGGTTACCGAGCAGTCTCCCAAAAATTGAATGCCGAGAAGATTCAGTGGTACACTTATGAAAATAAGTTAGAAAGACCAGTGCGTGTTGTAGCAAGGGGTCTCCACCCCTCGTGCACTAAAGAAGATGTAATGAACGACCTTCAAGGCAAAGGCTTTAAAATTCTTGATGCAGTCAATATTATCAAGAAGGAGAAGCAGCAGTCGGAGGGAGATCAGGAAAAAATGGTAAAGCGTGGACTTCCACTTTTCATGCTAACTTTTGATAAAGTCGAAAACAAAGATGTAATATATGGCATTAAGACTATTCTAAACATCGTGGTCAAAATCGAACCTATGCGTAAGAGCTCCAGATCGATCCCGCAGTGTGAGCGCTGCCAAGGCTTCAATCATACGCAGACTTACTGCCAGAAAGAACCGCGATGCGTGAAATGCGCAGGTAAACATCTCTCAGGTGAGTGTCACCTAAATAAGCAAACCCCGGCCACTTGCATAAACTGTAAAGGAAAACACCCTGCGAACTATCGAGGTTGCGAAGTGGCGAAAGAGCTCCAAAAAAGGCGCGATACGCTCAAAATATCCATGGGCATGAATCCAAAACTAACTAAAATTAGACCCAAAATAGCTACGAAAAAAGCAGCAAAAAATAAAAAATCGGTCAATATTCCCTTAAGATCGGGTAACGAAGAAAAACCCAATCGTAGTAGAGAAAAGGTAACAGGAACTAAATCTTCGAATATTGGCGCGCAGTTTTATGCTCAAGCGGTGATATCAGTTAATGGCAAGTACAAGACCGACAGCTCACGGGAGATCAAAGCAAGAAATACTCCAAGCCTTAACGTAAAGACTCCTGCTCAAGCTGCGACATTGGAAAACATTGTTAGAGGTAGCTCACAAGATCATGTATCCAATGTTTTTTCCCTAATTCTTGCGAAACTTGAAGAGCAATGCACAACAAACAAACTTATTTTCGAGAGACTAGTTGCACTAGCAAACGAAATAAGGACAACGACCTCCGGATCTGTACGTGGAATGTTCTGTCCCTTTACAGACCACGTGCAGCCGAACAACTAGCAGAGGCCCTAGACTGCTATAAAGCAGATATTACCGCCATCCAGGAAGTGCGATGGGATGGGCCGGGCAAAAAGAGGATGAAAAACTGTGACATCTACTACGGTGATTGCTACAGAGGCAACAGGCAACGCTTATTCGGATGCGGATTTGTCATACGCGGCTTCCGACACGTGAGCGAGCGTATTATGACGATCCGGATCAAGGCTAAATTCGCTAACATAAGCCTAATATGTGTTCATGCCCCCACAGAAGAAAAGGACCCTGCCACCAAAGAGTGTTTCTACGAGCTCCTCGACAAAACATACGAGCAATGTCCTAAATACGACGTTAAAATCGTATTTATGGTATTAAGACTATTCTAAATATCGTGGTCAAAATCGAACCTATGCGTAAGAGCTCCAGATCGATCCCGCAGTGCAAGCGCTGTCAAGGTTTCAATCACACGCAGACTTACTGCCAGAAAGAACCGCGATGCGTCAAATGCGCAGGTGAACATCTCTCAGATGAGTGTCACCTAAATAAGCAAACCCCAGCCACTTGCATAAACTGTAAAGGAAAACACCCTGCGAACTATCGAGGTTGCGAAGTGGCGAAAGAGCTCCAAAAAAGGCGCGATACGCTTAAAAATTCCATGGGCACGAATCCAAAACCAATTAAGAATAGACCCAAAATAGCTACGAAAAAAGCAGCGAAAGATAAAAAATCCGTCAATATTCTCTTAAGATCGGGTAATGAAGAAAAACCCAAACGTAGTAGAGAAAAGGTGAACGGAACTAAATCCTCGAATTTTGGCGTGCAGTCTTATGCTCAAGCGGCGATGACAGCTAACGGCAAGTACAAGACCGACAGCTCGCGGGAGATCAAAGCAAGAAATCATCCAATTTCTAACGTAAAGACTCCTGCTCAAGCTGCGACATTGGAAAACGGTGATAGAGGTAGCTCACAAGATCATGTGTCCCATGTTTTTTCCCTAATTCTTGCGAAACTTGAAGAGCAATCCAAAACAAACAAACTTATTTTCGAGAGACTAGTTGCTTTAGAAAGCAACATTCATAACAGGCGCACTACAACCAGAATATGAAAGAAACGCTTAAAATTCTTACTTGGAACGCCAACGGGCTTATACGAAGACTCGACGAGTTAGAAATCTTTATACGAGAAAAAGATATTGATATATGCTTGGTCTGCGAAACTCATCTGACAAAGCAATCGAATGTTAAGATAAGGGGATATAGCGTGTATCACGCCTTTCACCCATCGGAAAGAGCCAGAGGCGGATCATCCTTGTTTATAAAAGAATGTATCGAACACTCAGCGGAAGTAAAGATTGAATTAGAAGCAATGCAAATAAGCACGGTACGCGTTAGAAATAGACATTTTGCTTTCAACATTTCGTCTATATATTGTCCACTGCGATGTAAACTTGAAGAAAGTGATTTCACAAACATCTTCAACTTCCTTAACCCAAATTTTATTATTGGTGGCGATTTCAACGCGAAACACCCCTTCTGGGGTTCAAGGTACGCCTCTCAGAAAGGTAGAAAGCTTTATAATGCGGGTATGCAATATAGTTGTGATTTTCACTCGACCGGTAAACCAACATATTGGCCGACTGATAGAAATAAGATACCAGATCTGATCGATTTCTTTATTGTTAAAGGTATATCTGGCAACTGTATAAAAGTTGAAGAAAGCTTTGATCTCTCCTCTGATCATTCTCCAATCATTATGACGATAAGCGATGCTCTGATTAAAAAAGTAGGTCCGGCCAGATTAACCAGCGCGAAAACGAATTGGGATGGCTTCAAAAAAGATATTGAATCAAATACTGAGCTGAGGGTATCACTTAAAACGCCCTATGAACTTGAAATTGAAGTAGATCGCTTCGTCGAAATCCTACAGAATGCCGCGTGGAAGAATACTCCGAAACCTAAGAAAACGCCGGCCAGATATATTCAAAATTATCCGCAGGAAATAAAAGAGATGATTAAGGAGAAGAGGAAAGCGCGCAAAAAATGGCAACAAACTCGGGCTCCGCAACATAAAGCACTTCTTAACCGTTTGTGTAACTTATTAAAAATATCTATTAAAGACCTTAAGAATAATGAAATGCAAACTCACATAGAAAGCTTAACGGCAGAAAAAGATTCTAATTATTCGCTTTGGAAAGCTATAAAAGGTATTAAAAAACCTCAAATTCAAGCCGCCCCAATTATGAAAAATCAAGACGAATGGGCCAGGCATGATAAAGAGAAAGCGCAAGTTTTTGCCGCCCACCTGGAAGAAACTTTCAAACCGCTTGATGGACAGGCTCTTATTCAAAATATAAATACGTTGTATATTGACAATCGTAAAATAAGAAATGCAACACTAACCGAACTTAAGGAAGAAATAAAGAAACTTAAACCTAAGAAGGCTCCTGGATACGACCTAATCACGGGAGAGGTTCTTAAAGCACTTCCGAGAAAAGGTCTAATGAAGCTTCTGTTCATTATAAACGCCGCGCTTAGACTAGAATATGTTCCCAGTCAATGGAAAGTGGCCGAAGTCATAATGGTCCTTAAGCCCGGAAAACCGCCGAATGAAAAAACGTCTTATAGACCGATTTCGCTTCTTTCAATCATATCGAAAGTGTTCGAGAGAATTTTGATTAGGCGAATACAGCCGGTTATAGAAGAGAGGCATCTCATTCCGGATCATCAATTCGGATTCAGAAGTAAGCATTCTACAGTTGAACAAGTACATCGAATAACACATGTAATCGAAAAGTCACTTGAAGAAAAAAAGATTTGTTCAAGCGTATTCCTTGACGTCTCTCAAGCCTTTGACAAGGTCTGGCATGAAGGCTTGAAGTTGAAATTACGACAAGTTCTGCCAGAGCACCTATATAATATTTTGAAGAACTACCTTACGAATAGACTATTCCGCGTCAAATGTGGAAACGAATATTCGGATTTTAAGGAAATAATGGCTGGGGTGCCGCAAGGAAGCGTTCTTGGTCCAGTCTTATATCTATTATACACTCGTGATATACCGCAAGTAGAAGGCACTGAGCTAGCTACATTTGCCGACGACACTGCTATCTTGGCAGTAGGTAAAACGGTCGAAGATACTACAGAAAAATTGCAAGAAGCTTTGGATAGAGTAAATGAATGGACAAAGGTTTGGCGAATCGCACTCAATGAGACCAAATCTGTTCATGTAAATTTTACTTATAAGAGAGTAAATAATCTGCCGATCTTTTCAAACTCGGTTCAAATTCCGTTTGCAAACGAGGCTAAGTATCTTGGAATGACACTTGATGCAAAGCTGAAATGGAAAACGCACGTTAAGAAAAAACGCAAAGAACTAGATAACAAATATCGAGAAATGTATTGGTTACTTGGAAAATATTCCAAGCTTAATATATATAACAAACTGCTTTTATATAAGCAAGTGCTAAAGCCTGTATGGACATATGGTATACAACTCTGGGGTTGTACCAAAATAAGTAATATTCAAATTTTACAAACTTTTGAAAACAAAGTTCTAAGAGGTATTGTAAATGCGCCATGGTATATCAGAAATAGCGATATCCACAGAGATCTTGGCATTAAAACAGTCGAAGACGAAATCAAAAACTACGCGAGAAAACATAAAAGTCGACTAGAAAGTCACGTTAATATAACAGTCCTCCAAGTTTTGGATGAAAGAAACTTACTACGCCGTCTACAAAGAACAAAACCTTTAGACTTAGCGCGATAAGTAACCGCGTCTAAACTGCGGAGCTAGCAGGAACTTCTAATGGGAAGGTACCTGCAAAACGTCCTTATTTCGTGAAACGAAAACTACTTGATAAGTCGAATACTTAGTTGTAGTAAAAATGAAAACAAGTCTGTTTTGAAGGGAGGTTTTTTAGTGGGTAAGAATCCCACACTACTATGAGCACGCGCTGTCGATCCTCATAGTGTCTTCTTGAAGATTTTCACCTACCCTCGGGGAAAAAAAAAAAAAAAAAAAAAAAAAATCGTATTGGGCGATTTTAACGCCAAAATAGGAAAGGAGGACGTCTCGACACCACGTCTGATAACGGACTAAGGCTAATTGATTTCGCTGTGGAGCGAAATGTCACCATAGCAAGCATATGGTTTCCTCATCTCGATATTCATAAGCAGACATGGCGGTCCAATGATCATGTAACGATCAACCAAATTGATCATATTGCGATCGACGCAAGGCATGCCTCCAGTATTCTGGATGTCCGGACCTTCCGAGCGGCCAACATAGACTCGGATCATTACCTTGTTGTAGCCAAGGTACGAATGCGGATATCCCAATCTGAGCAACAAAGAAGAATTACTGTGAGAAAATTTAACGTCGAAAAGCTACAATCGCAAGAGACCGCCAGACTCTTCGCTGAACGCGTATCCCGAAATCTCTCAATCACCCCTTTGCCGCCAGCATCAAGTACCGAAGACCAGTGGCAACGCTGCCAACATGCCATCAGAAACGCCGCGACTGATGTGTTGGGTCTCGCTCGACCACCACCGCGAAACCCCTGGTTTGACGAAGAATGCCGGCGAGTGCATGCAGCAAAACAAGAGGCATACAAAGCGGCGCTGCAAAGGAAGACGAGAGCTGCTCGTGAGCTCTACGAGCAAAAGAGACGGGAAGAACATCGGCTTCTCCAAAAGAAGAAGAAAGAGCATGAGAAGCGCGCGTTTGATTATTCCAGGAACAATGTACGGAAGTTTTACCAAAAGGTAAAAAGAACGTGTCAGAGAAGTAATACCCGTACAGAAAACTGTAGAGATGAAAATGGAAACCTCGTAGTAGAATCACAGTCGGTGCTGAGAATATGGAAAAACTACTTCTGCAGACTGTATAACGGCGACGAAGACCAACATCCCGCTGTCAGGCAGAATGAACCATTCAACATAGACGATGATAGTCAAAATTTCCGTCCACCTGACCAAAACGAAGTGAGGATAGCAATATACAAGCTAAAATCGAACAAGGCTGCTGGACCTGACGGCTTACCGGCCGAACTTTTCAAGGCAGCTGGGGATGAATTGGTAGAGTGCATACACCAACTCATTTCTAATATTTGGTCAGACTAGTGTATGCCTGATGAATGGAATTTCAGCATCGTTTGCCCGATCCACAAGAAAGGAGACCCCCTCAACTGCGCCAATTATAGAGGCATCAGTCTCCTCAACATCGCATACAAGATGTTTTCTGCGATATTGTGTGAACGCCTGAAACCCTTTATCAACAGCCTGATTGGACCCTATCAGTGCGGTTTCAGGCCAGGAAAGTTCACCATCGATCAAATCTTCACACTTCGGCAGATCCTGGAGAAAACCCAAGAATTCCAAATCGATACTCACCACCTCTTTATCGATTTCAAGGCCGCCTATGACAGCATCTATAGAGAAGAGCTTTATAGAGCCATGTCTAGTTTTGACATCCCTGCCAAACTTGTCCGTCTGTGCAGGCTGACGATGGAGAACGCTCGCCGCTCCATCAAGGTCGGTAATGACCTCACCGAGACCTTTGATGTCAAAAAAGGCTTTAGACAAGGTGACGCGCTGTCATGTGACTTCTTCAATATTGTACTTGAACGGATTGTGCGGAACTCACAAGCCAACACCGGAGGCACAATCTATTACAAGTCTGTACAACTGCTTGCATACGCCGACGATATAGACATTATCGGAAGATCTCAGCGGGCTGTCACCGGTGCTTTTGCAAGCATTGAGGCGGAAGCGGCCAAAATGGGTTTGGCGATAAACGAGGGCAAAACCAAGTATATGCTGTCAACTAGAAGGGAAAACCAACACCGACGAATTGGACAAAACGTCACCGTGGGCAGCTATAACTTCGAGGTAGTAAGGGACTTTGTCTACCTTGGCTCTGCTATAAATTCTTCTAACAAAATCAGCGTAGAAATCAATCGAAGAATAACTCTTGCCAATCGCTGTTTTTTTGGGCTTATAAGGCAATTCAACAGTAAAGCCCTATCTCGAACAACTAAGGAGACTCTATATAAGACCTTGATCATCCCAGTCCTGCTTTACGGCGCTGAAACATGGACTTTATTAAAAGAGGATGAAGATATCCTTGGTCGCTTTGAGAGAAAAATTCTTCGTAAGATTTTCGGTCCCGTTTGTGTTGACGGGTTTTGGAGGAGAAGATTCAATCACGAACTATACGAGCTGTACAGCGACATCGACCTAGTCAAAAAACTGCGTATTGGACGTCTGAGATGGCTAGGACATGTAGAGCGAATGGACACCAACGCTCCGGCCCGCAGAGTCTTCGAATCTAACCCGGAGGGACGACGCAGTAGAGGGAATCATCGCCGTAGGTGGCGCGCACAAGTTCAAGGGGACCTCGACCAACATGGAGTGCGCAACTGGAGGCAATTAGCTAAAGACCGAGCTAAATGGAGAGGCTTGTTGGTTGAGGCCCAGGTTCACCCCGAACTGTAGCGCCACCTAAGTAAGTAAGTAAGTTGCACTAGAAACCAACATTCATGACACGCGCACTTCAACCATTATATGAAAGAAACGCTAAAAATTCTTACATGGAACGCCAACGGGCTCATACGACGACTCGACGAGCTAGAAATACTTATACGAGAAAAAGATATTGATATATGCTTGGTCTGTGAAACTCATCTGACAAAGCAATCGAATGTTAAGATAAGGGGATATAGCGTGTATCACGCCTTCCACCCATCGGAAAGAGCCAGAGGCGGATCATCTTTGTTTATAAAAGAATGTATCGAACACTCAGCGGAAGTAAAGATTGAATTAGAAGCAATGCAAGTAAGCACGGTACGCGTTAGAAATAGACATTTTGCTTTCAACATTTCGTCTATATATTGTCCACTACGATGTAAACTTGAAGAAAGTGATTTCACAAACATCTTCGACTTCCTTAAACCAAATTTTATTATTGGTGGCGATTTCAACGCGAAACACCCCTTCTGGGGTTCAAGGTACGCCTCTCAGAGAGGTAGAAAGCTTTATAATGCGGGTATGCAATACAGTTGTGATTTTCACTCGACGGGTAAACCAACATATTGGCCGACTGATAGAAATAAGATACCAGATCTGATCGATTTCTTTATTGTTAAAGGTATATCTGGCAACTGTATAAAAGTTGAAGAAAGCTTTGATCTCTCCTCTGATCATTCTCCAATCACTATGACGATAAGCGATGCTCTGATTAAAAAAGTAGGTCTGGCCAGATTAACCAGCGCGAAAAGGAATTGGAATGGCTTCAAAAAAAGATATTGAATCAAATACTGAGCTGAGGGTATCACTTAAAACGCCATATGAACTTGAAGTAGAAGTTGATCGCTTCGTCGAAATCCTACAGAATGCCGCGTGGAAGAATACTCCGAAACCTAAGAAAACGCCTGCAAGCTACATTCAAAATTATCCGCAGGAAATAAAAGAGATGATTAAGGAGAAGAGGAAAGCGCGCAAAAAATGGCAACAAACTCGGGCTCCGCAACATAAAGCACATCTTAACCGTTTGTGTAACTCACTAAAAAGTTCTATTAAAAACCTTAAGAATAATGAAATGCAAACTTACCTAGAAAGCTTAACGGCAGAAAAAGATTCTAATTACTCGCTTTGGAAGGCTATAAAAGGTATTAAAAAACCTCAAATTCAAGCCGCCCCAATTAGGAAAAATCAAGACGAATGGGCCAGGCATGATAAAGAGAAAGCGCAAGTTTTTGCCGCCCACCTGGAAGAAACTTTCAAACCGCTTGATGGACAGGCTCTTATTCATTCATTCATTCATTTTCAATGGCCCGCTTATCCTTCATGAGGGTCGCGGGGATAGGATGCTCAGGTGGACTCTCCATCCTTCTCGGTCCTCCGCCATTGACTCCAATTCATCAGGGAGAATCCCTAAGCGGCTCCAAGAGAGATGTCGGACTTGATCCAACCATCTATTTCTGGGCCTTCCGCGAAGTCATCTACCTGATGGCACGGCAACCATGGCGCGTCTTGGAAGCCGGTCTGGGGGCATACGCACTACGTGACCAAACCATCGAAGCATAGATCGTTCCGATCGGAGAAGTAGCTGCTCAACGTTGAGCGCCTCGCGTACTCTGGTGTTGCGCACTCGATCCCTACGAGTTATTCCAACAACACCGCGAAGGAACCTCATTTCGGCAGCTTGTATCCGCGATCTTATTCTTTCGGTCACTACCCAAATTTCATGACCATAGGTGAGAGTTGGAACATACACCAAGTTAAAAACCGATAGCTTAGCTTGAATACTGAGTTCGGCCTTCCTTATAACAGATTGGCCAAGCTCTCTCAAAATTGATCCAGCCTGACCAATTCTACAGGATAACTCGGCATTGCTCCTCCCATCACTCGTGAATAAAACCCCGAGGTACTTAAACTTCTCCACCTGCTTCAGTGGGACTCCACTAACATGCAGAGTGCACTGAATGGGTTTTTTGGAAACGACCATTACTTCCGATTTGTTCACGTTGATCTTCATTCCAGCATCATCACAAACGGCTACAAACCTTTCGAGTGCGCGCTGAAGTTCGGTTTGAGAGGACCCAAGGATGACCAAATCATCCGCAAAGAGCAGATGACTAAACATTAGGTCTCCCACTTTGAAACATTCTCCGCTACGGCTGCGCTGCAACATCCAATCCATATATACAATGAAGAGGAGAGGTGACAAAACGCACCCCTGGCGGAGTCCAACGCCCACAGTGAAAGGTATTGATTTAACACCGTTTATCCGAACACAGCTTTTACAGTTTGTATATAAAGACTGAATCGCCCTTAACAGGGAACCATCAATCCCATACTCCTGCAGAACACTCCAGAGTTTGCCTCGAGGAACCCTATCATATGCTTTTTCCAAATCCACAAAACAAGTGTAGACAGGTTTGGCATATTCCCAGGCTTTCTCAAGAACCATTCTGAGAGTGAACAACTGGTCGGTTGTGCTTCTACCGGGATGAAAACCGCACTGCTCATCCCCTAAACTGTCCTCAACCACAGCTCTGGAACGCTTTTCTAGCACCTTAGCGAAGACTTTTCCAGGGAGACTTAAAAGAGATATACCCCTGTAGTTGGCGCAATCTCTTTTGTCCCCTTTTTTAAAAAGAGGAAATATCACCCCCATTTGCCAATCACCAGGTGTTTCACCGCATTCGCAGGCCACTTTAGTGACACGCGCGAGCCATTGCACTCCTTCTTTACCTAAAGTCTTGAGCATTTCTGGCCGAATTTCATCCACACCAGCAGATTTGCCAGCCTTTAGCGCTTTGACCGCCAAAGTTACTTCCTCTACCGTAGGACTACTTTCCGCCCAACTCTCGACAATAGGTCTGCCATCTTCGGTGCCCTTTTGGAGATTGAGCAATTCTAAAAAGTGCTCGCTCCATATGCGTAAGATGTCCTTCTCATTGGAAAGAAGTCTACCGTCTTTGGATTTAACTCCTTCAACGATATTCAACTTTTTTCCTCTGAGTCGGCGGACGGTCTGCCAGAACATCTTTTTTGCAGATCTGTGGTCACGTTCCAATTTCTCGCCAAACTCCTTCCAAGACTGTTCTTTCGCTGTTTTCACAGCTAATTTGCAAGTTCTTCGCGCCTCAGTGTACCGATTTGGAGAATCGGAGATCCCCAAGTGAATCCACACCTTAAAGGCTCTCTTCTTCTCTCTGATGGCTTCTTGAACTCCGGGCGTTTTAAACCAAGCAGTTCTTTTCTCACCACCAGCCGCCACACCAAGCCGCTTCACTCCACAAACATCTCCCACAGAGGCAATAACCGCCGTTGAAAACAGTTGCCATTCTTCCTCTACATTTGATGGAACAGTTGGAATTCGTTCAAACCTTTCAGATATTTGCCGTGCAAATGTCTCCCGTATCTCATCGTCCTGTAACCTCTCCCATCGTATGCGTGTAACCATCCTTGGTTTACGCTTTGGTAGGGGAGGCACTCTCTCGCTAAGATACAATTTGCACAGCACTAAGTGATGATCAGTTGACAGTTCGGCCCCTCTCAATACGCGAACATCACAAACCATTCTCTTCAGACACGATGGTACCACAAAGAAATCGATCAGCGACTTCTGCTGAAGACTCTGACGGTACCACGTGTATTTGTGAATGTCTTTGTGTGGAAAGATGGTGTTCATGATGGATAAACCATTTTCACAACAAAAATCCAACAACCTCTCTCCGTTCGCGTTTTGATCAGGATCACCGTTCCTCCCAATCACACTCCCCCATGTCATAACATCTACACCCACATGAGCATTGAAGTCACCCATCAGGACAAAAGAATCCATATCTGCAACCTTTTCAAGGGCAACATCAACTTCATCTAAGAAAGCTGCGTACTCTGACAGAAGGTTCGGTGCATACACCTGCACCAATGCCAGAGTTGATCTTTCAAGCTTTACCTTTAAGATCGCAACTCTCCCTCCTAATGGTATCCACTCCAATACTCTGTCTGTCAACCTGGGACTTGTGAGTATCCCCACTCCCGCCCGAGCAGACATTGAGGGTGCGACTCCTGACAGGAAGAGCTTCCACCCACCCGAAAGGTCCACAGTTTTAGAACCTCTCTGCTTTGTTGAAGAGACGCCAACTATATCTAGTCAACTTTTAACAGCCTCCCCAACAAGCTCAAGATCCTTCCCTGTGAGCGATGAGACGTTCCATGTGCCTATCCTAAGTCGATGCCGTTGTCGAATCTCAGAGAGTCCATCTGTGCCCCTATCGGTGCACAGCGCGTTCACCCCTTGACCCCCGTAATGGTTCGCGAGACCATTGACAGGAGGCTCGTAGCCATTTCGGGTTTGACCCGGCCGGCTGCCGAGCGGGACAAGCCGACCACCAGACGCTCGCATCCTGACACCCTTCAGGCCTGGCTCCAAAGGATGCCCTGGCTTACCAGGCTTGGCAATATCCGAGGCCGGTCGTCTTCGTGTCATCATGGGGTGTGCGCTTTGTTTGCCGTGACTGGGTTGTATGGATGGGAATAACTATTTAAGTTACCCCATCCGCACATCCCAGTCACGTTGCTCGCCCCCCACCACGAGGAGGTCAGCTGCCAGGGGGGCGGACAGGCTCTTATTGAAAATATAAATACGTCGTATATTGACAATCGTATAATAAGAAATGCAACACTAACCGAACTTAAGGAAGAAATAAAGAAACTTAAACCTTAGAAAGCTCCTGGATATGACCTAATCACGGGAGAGATTCTTAAAGCACTTCCGAGAAAAGGTCTAATGAAGCTTCTGTTCATTATAAACGCCGCGCTTAGACTAGAATATGTTCCCAGTCAATGGAAAGTGGCCGAAGTCATAATGGTCCTTAAGCCCGGAAAACCGCCGAATGAAAAAACGTCTTATAGACCGATTTCGCTTCTTTCAATCATATCCAAAGTGTTCGAGAGAATTTTGATTAGGCGAATACAGCCGGTTATAGAAGAGAGGCATCTCATTCCGGATCATCAATTCGGATTCAGAAGTAAGCATTCTACAGTTGAACAAGTGCATAGAATACATCATGTAATTGAAAAATCTCTTGAAGAAAAAAGGATTTGTTCAAGCGTATTCCTTGACGTCTCTCAAGCCTTTGACAAGGTCTGGCATGAAGGCTTAAAGTTTAAATTACGACAAGTTCTGCCAGAGCACCTATATAATATTTTGAAGAACTACCTTACGAATAGACTATTCCGCGTCAAATGTGGAAATGAATATTCGGATTTCAGGGAGATAATGGCTGGCGTGCCGCAATGAAGCGTCCTTGGCCCAGTCTTGTATCTATTATACACCCGTGATATACCGCAAGTAGAAGGCACTGAGCTAGCTACTTTTGCCGACGACACTGCCCTCTTGGCAGTAGGTAAAACGGTCGAAGATAGTACAGAAAAACTGCAAGAAGCTTTGGATAGAGTAAATGAATGGACAAAGGTTTGGCGAATCGCGCTTAATGAGACCAAATCTGTTCATGTAAATTTTACTTATAGGAAAATAAATAATTTGCCGATCTTTTCAAACTCGGTTCAAATTCCGTTTGCAAACGAGGCTAAGTATCTTGGAATGACACTGGATGCAAAGCTGAAATGGAAAACGCACGTTAAGAAAAACCGCAAAGAACTAGATAATAAATATAGAGTAATGTATTGGTTACTTGGAAAATATTCCAAGCTTAATATAGAGAACAAACTGCTTTTATATAAGCAAGTGCTAAAGCCCGTATGGACATATGGTATACAACTCTGGGGTTGTACCAAAATAAGTAATATTAAAATTTTACAAACTTTTGAAAACAAAGTCCTAAGAGGTATTGTAAATGTGCCATGGTATATCAGAAATAGCGATATCCACAGAGACCTTGGCATTAAAACAATCGAAGACAAAATTCAAACGTACGCGAAAAGCATAGAAATCGACTAGAAAGTCACGTAAATATTACAGTCCTCCAAGTTTTGGATGAAAGAAATTTACTACGCCGTCTACAAAGAACCAAACCTTTAGACTTAGCGCGATAAGTAACCGCGTCCAAACTGCGGAACTAGCAGGAACTTCTAATGGGAAGGCACCTGCAAAACGTCGTTATTTCGTGAAATGAAAACTACTTGATAAGTCGAATACTTAGTTGTAGTAAAAAATGAAAACAAGTCTGTTTTGAAGGGAGGTTTTTTAGTGGCTAAGAATCCCACACTACTATGAGCACGCGCTGTCGATCCTCATAGTGTCTTCTTGAAGATTTTCACCTACCCTCGGGAAAAAAAAAATGGCAAATAGAAGCAGGAGACCCATTTGTATGCTTCAAGAAAATGGCTGGGATATTGTACAATCCACAAAACAATGAGCAGAAGACATTACTGAGAATGGCTTAGACAGCGAAATAGAAGAACCGGGAAGATGAACTGTTCTTCTAAGAATCTAGGTTATATATACATATATATATATATATATTAAAACAAATATGGTAAGTGAAATGCATATATTATTTACCTTTTTGTTTTATTTCCGAAGTGTTCACTGCGAGCGATTTGCGTGGAAAGGATTTTTTTATATGGCACTTTTGAACAATTCCTATCACGGGCTATTATTAACCGATTTTGATGAAACATTTTTATGGTTTAACTTAATTCTTTATCTATGCAACAAAATAATAATTTAAGAATGTTAGTGCTCCATTTTTAAAATGTTGGTACCATTTCATGTCCCTTTTGAAACTTTGGGGCGGGTTAAGCCTCCCCGGTAACACAGTGGTAAAAAGTGCAATTTTCGACATTTCCGGTTAAGTAAAATCTAGCCGCGAACAGTGGACTTACTCACACTACAAAAACCCAAAAAGACAAATTAAAGCACTCCCAATACGTCGGAAATTAAGTATATCGTCATGTACACTCTGTAGCAGAAGATATAATAGCAAAGCGCACGGCAACCTACGCGGTTAGAAGTTGGATAATGAATGAGAATGAGGATGAAAAAAAAAGGGGATTCCCCTGTATTATATGGTAAGACATGGAGATGGGTTGTAAATATCGATTATCGATTTAAAAGAATGGCTTAATAAATTCTGGGAGTTGTGTGAAAGCTACATGTTATAGCTCAGTTTGATAAACAAAAAAAAAAAAAAAACTAAAGCACAAAAGAACCATTCACCATCTTGTGAATAGTGTCATAAAAATTTTGAAAACAAAAGTTTATCCGTGTGTTTTATAGTGGTAAATATATGATACAAACGTCGTACCGACTTGTGTTGTACCGACATCGACCCAACTGCTGTATGCAGCACACACATTTTATACAATCTGCGTAAGATTTACGTACAGCCTGACATTTTATTCAGTAATTTTACACATACTTACTTACAGTCCGGGGTGGACCTGCGCCTCAACCAACAAACCTCTCCAGCCAGCACGGTTACGAGCCAGCTGCCTCCAGTTGCGCACGCCAAGTTGGTTGAGGTCCCCCTCCACTTGTTTGCGCCACCTACCGCGAGGTCGTTCTCTACTGCGCCGTCCGTCCGGGGTGGATTTGAAGACTTTCTTAGCGGGAACGTTGGGCTCCATCCGCTCTAAATGACCCAGCCATCTTAGTCGCTGTATGTGAACTCTTCTGGCTAAGTCGATGTCGTTGTACAGGCATTGTACTTTCTCCTCCACTCACCGTCTATGCAGACGGGACCAAAGATCGCTCGAAGAACTTTTCTCTCGAAATAACCAAGGGCATCCTCATCCGGTTTTGTCAAAGCCCATGCCTCTGCGCCATACAGCAGGACTGGGATGATTAATGTCTTATAAAGAGTTACCTTAGTAGTTCGAGATAGGGCTTTGCTACTCAATTGCCGTTTTAGCCCATAGAAACAACGATTGGCAAGAGTAATTCTCCGTGTGATCTCTCCACTCATGTCATTTGCGGAGCTGACCATAGAGCCTAGGTAGACAAAATCCTTTACTACCTCGAAATTGTATCTGTCTATTGTGGCGTTCTGTCCAAGACGCCGATGTTGGGTGTCCTTTTTTGTAGACAGCATATATTTTGTTTTGCTTTCATTAACCGCTAGACCCATCTCTGCTGCTTCGATCTCAATACTCGTAAATGCCCCATTGACGGCCCGCTGAGTTCTTCCGATTATGTCAATGTCATCGGCATAAGCGAGTAGTTGTACAGACTTGAAGAAGATTGTACCTCCGGTGTTGGCTTGTGAGTTTCGTACAATTCTCTCAAGTACTATGTTAAAGAGATCGCATGATAGCGCGTCGCCTTGTCTAAGACCTTTCCTGACATCGAACGGTTCGGTGATGTTCTTACCGACTTTGATGGAGCAGCGAGAGTTCTCCATCGTCATTCTGTACAAACGGATGAGCTTGGCAGGGATGCCAAGACTAGACATGGCTCTGTATAACTCGTCTCTATACACGCTATCATAGGCAACTTTGAAATCGATGAAAAGGTGGTGCGTATCGATTTTATATTCATGGGTTTTTTCCAAGATCTGCCGTAGTGTGAATATTTGGTCAATGGTGGACTTTCCAGGCCTGAAACCGCACTGATAAGGACCTATCAGGTTGTTGACGATCGGTTTTAGGCGTTCACATAGTACGGCAGACAGGATTTTATATGTGATATTTAGGAGACTTATACCTCTGTAGTTGGCGCAGTTCAGAGGGTCTCCTTTCTTCAGGATCGGGCAAACGATGCTGAGGTTCCATTCATCGGGCATACTTTCGTCCGACCAGATTTTACAGATGAGCTGGTGCATGCTCCTTACCAACTCATCTCCTCCTGCCTTGAAAAGTTCAGCGGCAAGGCCGTCGGCTCCAGCAGCTTTGTTGGATTTGAGTTTAGATATCGCTATCCTCACTTCATTCTGATCGCGTTAACGGGAATTTTGACTGCCATCGTCACTGTTGAATGGCTCATTCTGCCTGACAACGGAATATTGATCATCATTGCCGTTTAACAGTCTGCAGAAGCGTTCCTTCCATATCCTCAGCACCGACTGCGATTCTACTACTATGTTACCATTTTCGTCCCTGCAGGCTTCTGTTCTGGCTTTGAAACCCTGGCATGTTCTTTTTACACTTTGGTAAAATTTTCGAACATTATTCCTTCAATAAAGTCTCTCAATCTCCTCGATCGAGCGCTTCCCATGCTCTTTTTTCTTCTTTCTGAGAAGTCGATGTTCCTCTTTTCTCCTGCGCACGGAGAGCTCGTAAGCAGCTCTAGCCCTTCTATGCAGCACCGCTTTGTACGCCTCTTGTTCTGCTGCATGTGCTTGCCGGCATTCCTCATCAAACCAGGGGTTTCGTTGTGGTGGGCGAGAGAAACCCAGTACATCAGAGGCGGCATCTCTGATGGCTTTTTGGCAACGCTGCCACTGGTCTTCCGCATTTGCTGCTGGCGGCATAGGGCTAAGATTGAGATTAGAAGAAACACGATCGACAAAGGTTCTGGCGGTCTCTTGCGATTGTAGCTTTTCGACATCAAATTTCCTCACAGTATTTCGTTGATTTCGCTCCTTTGTGGATATCCGCATCCGTACCTTGGCTACAACTAGGTAGTGATCCGAGTCCACGTTGGCTCCTCGGAAAGTCCGGACACCCAGAATACTGGAAGAGTGCCTTGCGTCGATCGCAATGTGATCGATTTGGTTGACGATTTTTCGACCAAAGGAGAGCCATGTTCCTTTGTGAATATCGAGACGTGGGAACCGCGTACTAGCTACAACAAAGTTTCGTCCCGCCGCAAAGTCGATTAGCCTGAGTCCGTTGCCGGATGTGTTGTCGTGCAGGCTGTGCTTTCCGACCACGCTACGAAAGACTTCCTCTCTTCCTAGCTTTGCGTTAAAGTCGCCTAGGATAATTTTAACGTCGTGGCTAGGGCATTGCTCATACGTCTTGTCTAAGAGCTGGTAGAAGTCATCCTTTGTCGCGTCGTCCTTCTCCTCGTGAGGGGCGTGAACGCATATTAGGCTAATGTTGGCAAATTTAGCCTTGATACGGATAGTCATGAGGCGCTCGTTCACATGCCGGAAACTCAAGACTTCTTGCCTAAGTCTGCCTCCAATGACAAATCCGCACCCGAATAGACGCTGCCCTTTTTGTCTGTAGCAATCGCCGTAGTAGATGTCGCAGTTTTTCATACTCCTTTTGCCCGGCCCATCCCATCGCACTTCTTGGATGGCGGAATGTCTGCTTTGAGACACTCTAGGGCCTCCGCAAGTTGTTCGGCTGCACGTTGTTTGTAGAGGGACCTAACATTCCATGTGGAGACACGAAGATCGTTGTCCTTTTTACGTTTGCATAGGTCGTCAACAGTAAGATCATCCGTATCCGAGGCTGTTGGTTGCTTCGTAACCAAAGGTTTTTTACGTGGTAGGGAAGTTAACCCGACGGCACAACCCCCAACCTGGAGGGCCAGATCCTTTTTTTGTACCCCTAGGACAAGAGGCCGGTTACACCGATGTCAGTAACCCACTTCGGGGATATGAGCGCCTCCGTTGGCCCATTAAGGGTTCATCCGCCACCATCTCTTTTTCAATACCCTGACGTAGTATTGAAAATCCTTACAGACCTCAGCTCCAAATATGTTGAAGTAGCTCCGGTAAGGTAACCGCTGGTCTGTAGACATCACCGTTGATTCCATCGAGAGAATTCATCCGCCGCACGTCCTCCTTCTGAGGAGCTCTTGCTAGACTTCTGAGACGCATATTTCAGCCGATCAGGTCAACAAGAGATGCCTCGTCCGGTTAGACATATGCGCGCTGAAGTTCACCCAGATGTGCTTACGCAGGTGTGAGTGTTCAGCTGCACATATATCGTCAGACTCAGCATACGCTCATCGTTAGTTCACTATCAGATAGCTATCCAGCGGGCACCGCGTGGAGGTGATGATGCGATTTTGCCCACCAATTTTACACATACACCATATAATTTCCATACAATCTGTGCATGTGACAGCGGTTGTATAGTCAAGACCATGCGACCATAGGATATCGTTATAACCGTCAGTTGTGTGGATACACACGATATAATTATCCTATACAACACAGAAGTAACTCTCGGCAATCCAGTTGCGGGATGAAAAGACCAAGGAAGTGATAAGGAGAAATAACTCTTCTCAGACCTCCCCCTAGCTCAAACCTGTCCAGGACGCAAAAAAGAAGAGACTGCCATCGGAGAACAGCACGCCGAAGCCGAAACGTGAACGCAAGCAGAAGCGCCCTTCAGACGAGGAAAATAAGAAGAAAGAGCCAAAGGCTATGGCAAAGGCTAAACAAGCCAGTACTTCTGGTAATAAGGAAAGTACGATGCGAAAGGAAGACAATGGTTGGTCAGCTGTTAAAAACAAGAAGGCCACCAAAAAGAAGCAGGACAGAAAACCAAAACCTGATGCCATCGTCATCGAAGCGAAAGGGGAGGCTTCCTACGCCCAGATACTCCGCAGCGTAAAAGCAGACCCTAAGTTGGAAGCTGTGGGCAAGGCGGTATCCAGAATCAGGAGAACGAAAAAAGGGGATCTTCTGATACAACTAAAGGAAGCAGGAGACAAAACGACGGATTACAAAAACGTCATTGGCGGAGCTCTAGGAGAACAGGCTGAAGTCAGAACGCTCACTCATCGTACCACGATCGAGGTCAGAGACATCGACGAGGTCACTACCAAGGAGGACGTATGCGCGGTGATCAGAGCCCAATTCGTTTTGGGCAGGGTCATGACTACTGACATCATTTCTTTGCGGAAGGCGTACGGTGAGACTCAAACGTCAATAATTAATCTCCCTGCAGAAAGCGCGAAGAAACTATTGGAAGCAGGACGCATTTAAATTGGCTGGGTAGTCTGCCGCATTCGTGAGCGGACGCTGCTACAGAAATGCTTTAAGTGCCTCGAATTCGGACATTTGGCCAAGCATTGTAAGAGCGAAGAAGACCGCTCCAAACTCTGTAGGAGATGCGTTAAAGAGGGACATATCGCGAGAGATTGCAACGAGGACCCATTCTGCATGTTCTGCAGGAAAGTCAACCCGGAAAATGCAAAGCACATAGCCGGCGGCAATAAATGCCCTGTCCTCAAGAAAGCGATCTGCAGCAAGAAACCATGAAGGTTATCCAAATTAACCTCAACCATTGTGAGACAGCTCAGAATTTCCTGGCACAAACCATCAAGGACGAAAAAGCAGATGTAATCTTGATCAGCGAGCCATATAAAATTCCGGACAACAGCAGCATCTGGCTCAGTGATCGATCGAAGAGGGCCGCAATATGGTCATGTGGGTGACATGCGTTCCAGGATGCCAATGAAGAGTCAGAGGGCTTAGTTCGGGTCAAACTCAACGGTATACACTTCTATAGTTGCTATGCTCGGCCCAGCTGGACTATAATTGAATATCAGGAGATGCTAGATAACCTCGTGGCCGATGCTCGGGAAAGAACTCCAGTGATTATTGGCGGAGATTTCAATGCATGGGCGACGGAATGGGGCAGTAGATTTACCAACGCAAGGGGTCATGCCCTGTTGGAAACATTTGCAGCTCTCAACGTAGGCATCGCAAACGTAGGTAGGGCTAACACCTTCCGCAGAGCAGGCATGGGCTCAATAATTGATATCACGTTAGCGAGTAACTCCTTCCTGCGAGGAATTAAATGGAGAGTCAGTGAAGATTATACCCACAGTGACCACCAAGCTGTTATAATTGACATCGGTAACGCCAGAAGCACTCACCGCCCGCGATCGACTGGTCCGAAATGGCAGGATAAGCTCTTCGACAAAGATACATTCGCGGAAGTGGTTGACACCTTCACGCTAGTCCAAGGATCGGCAGAAAATTCAGCTCGCCACCTCACCCAGTCCATCAACATGGCGTGCGATGCATCAATGCCCAGGAGGGCCCCAAGTAGAAGACGCCTGCCTTGCTACTGGTGGAACGACGAGATCAGGGTACTTAGAGCAGAGTGTCTACGGGCAAGACGCAAAGTACAAAGATCGCGAAACACACCAAACTTTCAGGAGTACCTATCATCCTTTAAGCTGGCGTGAAAACAGTTAAGCAGAGTTATCAAGGAGAGCAAAGCAAGATGTTTCAGACAGCTCTGTGATGAAGCTAACGTAGACCCTTGGGGCACGGCGTATAGGATGGTGATAACAAAGCTTAAGGGCGGCAACTCCCCGCAGATAACATGCCCGATAATGCTGAAGTCAATAGTAGAACATCTTTTTCCAAGGAGAGCATCTACTATGTGCGCAATCACCAGAGAAAATTTTACGGAGGTAATTCCAGTGATTACAACAGAGGAATTGACAATCGCATCCAGAAAGATAGGTGACAACAAGACGCCTGGACCTGACGGCATCCCTAACAAAGCAGTGAAAGCCGCTGTTCAAAAAAGGCCAGACATCTTTATTGCAACAATGCAAAAGTGCCTAGAAGAAGGAATTTTCCCTAATCAATGGAAACTGCAAGATCTCGTTTTATTGCCAAAAGGAAACAAATCCCCAGGAGACCCATCGTCGTATCGCCCGATATGCCTACTGGACACAATGCGAAAGATCCTGGAGGGAATCATTTACAACAGATTGCTCACAATGGCGGAAGAGAAAACCAGCAATTCGGATTCCGAAAGTCTCGCTCAACAATTGACGCCATTAAAGCTGTAGTTAATATAGCAGCGGAAGCAATTGAAGGTGAAAGATGGCCACACGGCACCAAGGAATACTGCGCTGTAGTGACGCTAGATGTCAAAAACGCGTTTAATTCGGCAGACTGGCCCAATATAAGAAGATCTCTTGCTAGGATGGATACACCATCTTACTTGCTGCAGATAATGGCGAGCTACTTTACCAACAGGAAACTGAGGTATGATACCGACGAAGGAGTGAAGTACTACGGTGTTACAGCTGGGGTCCCGCAAGGATCGGTGCTGGGCCCATTACTATGGAACATAATGTACGACGGAGTTTTACGAATACCACTGCCACCTAAAGTGAATATAATTCGATTTGCTGACGACATCGCTGTTGTTACAGTAGCAAAACAGATCAGTGAAGTAGAATCAGCTACAAATGTGGCAATCAGTCAAATCAAAAGCTGGCTAGGATCCGCCGGTTCAGAATTAGCTGACCACGAAACTGAAGCTGTTCTAATAACCAGTCGGAAATCTGTGGAATATATGAATGTACAGGTTGGAACCCAAATCATCAGATCCAAAGAAGCAATCAAATACCTAGGAGTAATGCTCGACAATAGACTGCGGTTTAAACAGCATGTTGATTATTCGAGCAAAAAAGCGTCACGACTTCAGGCAGCACTCTCAAGGATAATGCCCAACATTGGAGGACCTAGATACGCTAGGAGGATCCTACTATCCAGAGTTGCCAGCTCAGTCCTTCTTTATGCGGCTCCGGTTTGGGCGGGGGCTCTCGCGACCAAAGAAACAAGGAGAAAACTTAAATCAGCCTACAGACTCTGCGCTATAAGGACCATCAGTGGTTTTAGAACTATCTGACGAACCAGCCTTTGTCATAGCAGGAATGGTTTCTATCGACATCCTCGCGAACGAGATGCAGAGAATCTATAATCGGAGAGGCTCGAGCCATCAAGAGGCTAGCGAAAGAAGAAGGGTTATAGAAGAAGAAAAAGCAGCTTCAAGAGCTGTGTGGCAAGATCGATGCGATAATGCGGTTAAAGGCAAATGGACCTATAAATTAATCCCCACCATCGACATTTGGATAAACCGAGCACATGGGAACTGCACCTACCACCTCACGCAGTTCCTGTCTGGCCATGGAGGTTGTCGCAAATATCTTTACCGGTTTGGACACGATAGCTCTCTGTTGTGTCCAGAATGTCCCGACCAGGAGGAAGATACGGAGCATGCAGTCTTCTACTGTAGGCGATTTGAAAACTGGAGAAACGAACTTCCCAGTCCTCCATTCCTCATAGATCATATGGTACAATCAGGTTTGCGAATCGTGCATGCTAGTCGCACTCGGGCTATTAGTATCTATGAAGATTACACATCCCTGGTGCAACCTAAAAAAAAAAAAAATACAACACAGAAGCTGCCAAACCATTGGTACAACAGATGTTTCGTGTATTTCCCACTTTACAAGCAAAGTATGAAATTGGTTGAATGAAGAATGACAGACATAAAGAGGGGATTCCCCTGTATTTGTATGGTTAGACTTGGAGATGGGATAGACATATCGATTATCGATTCAAAAGAATTGGTGTGATCGGCATACGGATTTTTCAGAGCTGTGTGAAAGTTACATATTACAGCTGACCTGGATAAAAAAAATCAATAAAGCACAAAACAACAGGACAGCAATTGTGAATAATAGCCGTGTTTATTATCTGATTGGTGTGTATGTATGACCCTGTTTAGATGTTAACTGATGAGTACACTATGTCGATAGTTTTTGGGTGAGAAGAGTGAGGGCTAGAGAGAGGGCGACAGTCATGAAGAAAATATAAAAATCGAGAGGAAAGTCGCGTTCCACATCCGAAATGTTCCATTCTCGTCCATTTTATCATTATAAGTTAGGTTGTGGAGTTGTGAGGATGGAGGGATGATACGAATATTTGGATGTGAGAAGGCTCTCCGATACACAATTGTTTTAATTCACCCATTCCACCCCGAAATAGTGCAGCACTGAGAATAGCACATGTAGACACGACTGACTGCCCAGTGCGCGCTCATCAGTTAACATCTAAACAGGGTCCATTACAATAACAATACGAGATCTTGCTTTTCATTTGGATCTATTTCCGCGATCCAAAAATTAGTTTGCCTATTCCTTGTTAGGATGCATTTTTGTCGATAATTGTCAAAACTCCTGTTGCCAGATTAGAATATGAAATACTTTCTGCACTTTAAATATTATTCTATGTTTTCTTTGCATTGGAATTTTGCACATAAAAGCATATCTGAAAACAAATACTTATCACAGTTACTCCTAATGATTTAAAATTAATAATTATTGAGTGAATATACACCACTTGAATGAATTAGGATCGACAAAACATACCGTAAAAGAAAAAGATCGCATATTCTCTGAATTTTATAAGAGAAAATAAATCGCATGGCAACTCCGCTTGAAGGAACTCAGCTGTGCAATTTTAATGGAAAAGAGGGAAGAAAAGAATGCGTAGCACAATTTCAGCACAAAATAAACCATATTTTGAAAGGAGTTCGATGCGGAATATAAAACTACACCACAAGACACAACAAACATTTTTCGCTGATCCAGATCCAGATTGTTTTATTTTCGTCGTGTGACCTGAGATCAGATAATAAAACACGGCTAATGTCAAAAGCTGGCTAGCATAGGTTGTCAAACGGTAGTGCATGCGATCATATGAAAACACAAGCGTTTTCACTCAGCTGAGGCCTACCAACTCCTATTCTCAACCTCCACGCGGTGACAGCCGGGTGCCTAGTACCTTAATTCAAGAAATGGGTAACCAACCCCGTTTGGTGGATTCTTGGTGGCAGCAGATGAGAGAGGGGGGGAAGAGTGCTTTTCCACTAGAGCACTTCTTCCTGTTCCAGGCGGCAGCGGACGAATTCCCTAGACGGAGTCAACGGTGGCGTCTATAGTTCCAGTTAGGTTGAACTTAGTGAACACCTTGCGCGAGCTGCTTCGACGTATTCGGATCACAGGCCGGTAAGGAATTTCCAATGTTGGTCAGGACATTGGAATAGAGATGGTGGCGGAGGAGCCCTTAATGGACCAACGGCAGCGCTCATACTCCCGTAGTGGACTACTGGCACCGGTGTACCCGGCCCCTCGTCCTAGGGGCATAATTAAGGAACTGGCCCTCCAGGTTGGGGGTTGTGCCGTCGGGGTAACTTCTCTACCACGTAAAAACCGCATGGTTCCGAAACAACCAAAAGCCTCGGATAAGGATGACTCAACTAATGACGACCCCAGCAAACGAAATAAGGACAACGACCTTCGGATCTGTACGTGGAATGTTCTGTCCCTTTACAGAACACGTGCAGCCGAACAACTAGCAGAGGCCCTAGACTGCTATAAAGCAGATATTACCGCCATCCAGGAATTGCGATGGGATGGCCGGGCAAAAAGAGGATGGATTAGTGTTCTAGATCATAGAACACACGGGTGAACTTTTGTGTTCGAATTTGCTATGACATTACTTACTTACTTAGGTGGCGCTACAGTTCGGGGTGAACCTGGGCCTCAACCAACAAGCCAACGAGCCATTTAGCTCGGTCTTTAGCTAATTGCCTCCAGTTGCCCACTCCAAGTTGGTCGAGGTCCCCTTGAACTTGTGCGCGCCACCTACGGCGATGATTCCCTCTACTGCGTCGTCCCTCCGGGTTAGATTCGAAGACTCTGCGGGCCGGAGCGTTGGTGTCCATTCGCTCTACATTTCCTAGCCATCTCAGACGTCCAATACGCAGTTTTTCGACTAGGTCGATGTCGCTGTACAGCTCGTATAGTTCGTGATTGAATCTTCTCCTCCAAAACCCGTCAACACAAACGGGACTGAAAATCTTACGAAGAATTTTTCTCTCGAAGCGACCAAGGATATCTTCATCCTCTTTTAATAAAGTCCATGTTTCAGCGCCGTAAAGCAGGACTGGGATGATCAAGGTCTTATATAGAGTCTCCTTAGTTGTTCGAGATAGGGCTTTACTGTTGAATTGCCTTACAAGGCAATTGTTTTCTACGCTGATTTTGTCAGAAGAATTTATAGCAGAGCCAAGGTAGACAAAGTCCCTTACTACCTCGAAGTTATAGCTGCCCACGGTGACGTTTTGTCCAATTCGTCGGTGTTGGTTTTCCCTTCTAGTTGACAGCATATACTTGGTTTTGCCCTCGTTTATCGCCAAACCCATTTTGGCCGCTTCCGCCTCAATGGTTGCAAACGCACCGGTGACAGCCCGCTGAGATCTTCCGATAATGTCTATATCTTCGGCGTATACAAGTAGTTGTGTTGCTTGTGAGTTCCGCACAATCCGTTCCAGTACAATATTGAAGAAGTCACATGACAGTGCGTCACCTTGTCTAAAGCCTTTTTTGACATCAAAGGTCTCGGTGAGGGCATTACCGACCTGCACAGACGGACAAGTTTGGCAGGGATGTCAAAACTAGACATGGCTCTATAAAGCTCTTCTCTATAGATGCTGTCATAGGCGGCCTTGAAATCGATAAAGAGGTGGTGAGTATCGATTTGGAATTCTTGGGTTTTCTCCAGGATCTGCCGAAGTGTGAAGATTTGATCGATGGTGAACTTTCCTGGCCTGAAACCGCACTGATAGGGTCCAATCAGGCTGTTGATAAAGGGTTTCAGGCGTTCACACAATATCGCAGAAAAGATCTTGTATGCGATGTTGAGGAGACTGATGCCTCTATAATTGGCGCAGTTGAGGGGGTCTCCTTTCTTGTGGATCGGGCAAACGATGCTGAGATTCCATTCATCAGGCATACACTCGTCTGACCAAATATTAGAAATGAGTTGGTGTATGCACTCTACCAATCCATCACCAGCTGCCTTGAAAAGTTCGGCCGGTAAGCCGTCAGGTCCAGCAGCCTTGTTGGATTTTAGCTTGGATATTGCTATCCTCACTTCGTTTTGGTCAGGTGGACGGAAATTTTGACGATCATCGTCTATGTTGAATGGTTCATTCTGCCTGACAGCGGGATGTTGGTCTTGGTCGCCGTTATACAGTCTGCAGAAGTAGTTTTTCCATATTCTCAGCACCGACTGTGATTCTACTACGAGGTTTCCATTTTCATCTCTACAGGTTTCTGTACGGGTATTACTTCTCTGACACGTTCTTTTTACCTTTTGGTAAAACTTCCGTACATTGTTCCTGGAGTATAGACTCTCGATATTCTCAAACGCGCGCTTCTCATGCTCTTTCTTCTTCTTTTGGAGAAGCCGATGTTCTTCCCGTCTCTTTTGCTCGTAGAGCTCACGAGCAGCTCTCGTCTTCCTTTGCAGCGCCGCTTTGTATGCCTCTTGTTTTGCTGCATGCACTCGCCGGCATTCTTCGTCAAACCAGGGGTTTCGCGGTGGTGGTCGAGCGAGACCCAACACATCAGTCGCGGCGTTTCTGATGGCATGTTGGCAGCGTTGCCACTGGTCTTCGGTACTTGATGCTGGCGGCAAAGGGGTGATTGAGAGATTTCGGGATACGCGTTCAGCGAAGAGTCTGGCGGTCTCTTGCGATTGTAGCTTTTCGACGTTAAATTTTCTCACAGTAATTCTTCTTTGTTGCTCAGATTGGGATATCCGCATTCGTACCTTGGCTACAACAAGGTAATGATCCGAGTCTATGTTGGCCGCTCGGAAGGTCCGGACATCCAGAATACTGGAGGCATGCCTTGCGTCGATCGCAATATGATCAATTTGGTTGATCGTTACATGATCATTGGACCGCCATGTCTGCTTATGAATATCGAGATGAGGAAACCATGTGCTTGCTATGGTGACATTTCGCTCCACAGCGAAATCAATTAGCCTTAGTCCGTTATCAGACGTGGTGTCGTGTAGGCTATGCTTACCGCTTATGTTAGCGAATTTAGCCTTGATCCGGATCGTCATAATACGCTCGCTCACGTGTCGGAAGCTTAAGACTTCTTGCCTACCACGTACAGATCCGAAGGTCGTTGTCCTTATTTCGTTTGCTTATTTCTCCACAAGAAAGGAGAACCACTCAACTGCGCCAATTATAGAGGCATCAGTCTCCTCAACATCGCATACAAGACGATATTGTGTAAACGCCTGAAACCTTTTATGAACAGCCTGACTGGACCCAATCAGTGCGGTTTCAGGCCAGGAAAGTTCACGATCGATCAAATCTTCACACTTCGGCAGATCCTGGAGAAAACCCAAGAATTCCAAATCGATACTCACCACCTCTTTATCGATTTCAAGGCCGCCTATGACAGCATCGCCTGTGCAGGCTGACGATGGAGAACGCTCGCTGCTCCATCAAGGTCGGTAATGACCTCACCGAGACCTTTGATGTCAAAAAAGGTTTTAGACAAGGTGACGCGCTGTCATGTGACTTCTTCAATATTACGCTTGAACGGATTGTGCGGAACTCACAAGCCAACACCGGAGGCACAATCTATTACTATTACAAACGAGGGCAAAACCAAGTATATGCTGTCAACAAGAAGGGAAAACCTACACCGACGAATTGGACAAAACGTCACAGTGGGCAGCTATAACTTCGAGGTAGTAACGGACTTTGTCTACCTTGGCTCTGCTATACAGTCTACAAACAAGATCACCGCAGAAATCAATCGAAGAATAACTCTTGTCAATTGTTGTTTTTTTTGGGCTTATAAGGCAATTCAATAGTAAAGCCCTACCTCGAACAACTAAGGAGATACAGAGTCTCCTGATCATCCCAGTCCAGCTTTACGGCGCTGAAACATGGACTTTATTAAAAGAGGATGAAGATATCCTTGGTCGCTTCGAGAGAAAAATTCTCCGTAAGATTTTCGGTCCCGTTTGCGTTGACGGGTTTTGGAGGAGAAGATTCAATCACGAACTATACGAGCTGTACAGCGACATCGACCTAGTCAAAAAAACTGCGTATTGGACGTCTGAGATGGCTAGGATATGTAGAGCGAATGGACACCAACGCTCCGGCCCGCAGAGTCTTCGAATCTAATCCCGAGGGACGACGCAGTAGAAGGAATCATCGCCGTAGGTGGCGCGCACAAGTTCAAGGGGACCTCGACCAACATGGAGTGCGCAACTGGAGGCAACTAGCTAAAGACCGAGCTAAATGGAGAGGCTTGTTGGTTGAAGCCCAAGCTCACCCCGAACTGTAGCGCCATCTAAGTAAGTAAGTAAGTAAAGCTGATGTCCTACCATTAACAAATATATAGGGCTGTCTGCAATTATTTGCCCAGATACATTGACAGCCCACGATTTTTGGCGCGCAACTTGCACGCTCTGTATGTGACCATATGGAACGCTCTCCCGCAAAAGTTGAGAGATCTCATCAAACAAATATTCTAATTACTCATCGCACGATATATTAGAACAATGTACTGTTGCATTTTGTTCTTATAATTATCAATGATCAATAGGTTGCTTGTTAATCGCACTATATTGTATCAAAAGGCAAAAAGAAGCATTTGAACCCAATTGGTTTGTTTGCTTCAGTTATTC
The DNA here is from genome assembly GCA_945910035.1 of Brachypalpus laphriformis. NCBI lineage: Eukaryota > Metazoa > Arthropoda > Insecta > Diptera > Syrphidae > Brachypalpus > Brachypalpus laphriformis. The sequence goes on along the minus strand of OX246754.1, from coordinate 191,857,310 downwards.
AAAATAAAGTTCTGGAAATAAACTTCCGGTCGGTTTTTTTTTCAATTAATACAAAATGAAGAAGTGTATTTTTAGTAGTAATAATGAAAATTTAGTAGACTTCACAAATGAAACTATCGCGAAGATCACAAAATCGGTAGCTTTTCATCGCATAAAAAAGTTTATACATGGTGACATAGAATTTTCTCGTGAAAATGCTAATGATTTCGGCTACCACTCATTGCTAAAAAAAAGGTCACGGTCCTTATGAAGAAACACAAGCAAGAATTTGAAGCGTTTTGTCAGCCTGAAGGTATAAGAAAAATTTGTAATAATCGTGTCAATGTTTCGAAAAAACACATTACCTTATCATTGGCTTCAGACGATCATTGCTGCTATTGTTGATAACGAGCCACATCCCATAACCCCATCCTCATCTTGGTTGTAGGTGAAAATGGGTAAAAATGATTGTTTTAGATTCAGTTTGGTTAGTCAAAACAAGTCGTCCTCGATTTATCAAGTTGAAAATGAGCCAATTAGTCTAATTAAGACTATTGAATCAAGGTTCAGTCACTTATTTAAAGGATTACGTTACTTAGATGGGGAATTTAAACTTAAAGTTGATTCTCTAGTTAGTCCAGTAGTTGATGCACCCAGACGAATTCCGTTTAAACTACATCCAAAATTGAAGCAGGAACTAAATCGTATGGAACAAAATGGAGTAATAACAAGGGTCAACAAGCCAACGCGGTGGGTTAGTTCGATTGTTTTGGTAGAAAAAGCAGATGGTTCATTGCGAATTTGTTTAGATCCAACAAACCTTAATAAAGCATTAGAAAGAGAGCACTATCCAATTCCAAATATTGAACTCATTAAATCCAAATTGTCGGGTTCAAAATATTATTCAACGCTAGATGCTACTAAGGGTTATTGGATGCTAAAATTAAATGAGGAAAGCTCTGATTTGTGCACATTCAATACTCCTTTCGGAAGGTACAAGTTTTTAAGAATGCCATACGGAGCTCAGGAAATTTTTCACCGAGTCATGACGGAAATGTTTTTTGATCTAGATGTTGTTGTCTACATATGGTAGATGATATCATGATATATGCTAATAGTATTCAAGAGCATAATAGAAAATTATATCAGGTACAAGATCGAATGGATAAAGTTGGGTTAAGACTAAATAAAGACAAATGTAGGTTTGGTATGACTGAGGTTAAATTTTTCGGTCACATATTTAATGAACTTGGTGTGCACACTGATCCTAAGAAAGTCGAAGCAATTTTGAACATGAAATCTCCAACGTCTGTGAAAGAAGTTAATCGATTTCTACGAACAGTTACTTACTTTGGATCATTTATTCAAAACTTGTCTAATGAAACAGAGTCATTGCGACAATTGCTTAAGAAGAATGTTAATTTCCAATGGAATGAGTCTTTGGAGAAAGTTATCACAAAACTCAAGTCTTTAGTTACAAATCCACCTGTCCTTGCATATTTCGATCCTTTAAAGGCACTTGTAATTTCCACAGATGCTTCACAGTTTGCGGTAGGTGGTTGTCTTTTACAAGATGGTCGTCCCTTAGCATTTGCGTCTAAAACCCTCACTGAATGCCAACGAAATTATGCCCAAATAGAGAAAGAACTCTATGCGATTCTTTTCGGTTGTGAAAAATGGCAGCAATTTATTTATGGTCAAACAATAGTCGTGGAAACAGACCACAAACCACTCATTCCTCTATTCAAAGAGGCACTAGTTCATGTTCCGCCTAGGTTACAGAGAATGATGCTTCGTCTTCAGGCATATGACTTGAAAGTAGAGTATAAGCCAGGTAAAAAGATGGTAGTCGCAGATATGCTATCACGAGCACCATTATGCCATATGGAGGAAAGTCAGCTAGATAAAGAAATAAAAGTCCATGTTGGGCTTATAAAGTCAAATCTTGCTATTACGCAAGCAGTGCTCAATTAAATTTTGGCTTCGACCAATGAAGATGAAATTCTGCGAGAATTGCGTTCCATCATAAAAGGCCAATGGCCCGAAAATAGAAAAAACTTGAGTAAGGGATTGCAGTCATTTTGGAATTATAGAAACGAACTAACAGAAATTGACAATCTTATCTTCAAAGGTCAAGCGTTAGTGGTTCAAAATAAAATGACTGAAAAAATTCTTGAATATATTCATGATGGTCATCCTGGAATAGAAAAAAGTAAACGACGTGCAAGGGGTTCAGTATTTTGGCCAGGCAAGAATGCAGATATTCAGAAATCAGTAGAAAATTGCACCACTTGCAAAAGATACCTAAACAATAATGTAAAAGAACCCTTAATACCACACCAATTGCCAAATCTCCCATTTCAAAAAGTAGCAATTGATCTTTTTGAATGGAAAAAGGATTTGTATCTGTTGTTGATAGATTACTACTCGAAGTTTGTTGAAGTCATAAAACTTAGCTCATCCAAAGCGAGAGAAATAATAGTACATCTAAAGTCACTTTTTGCTCGTCATGGAATACCTTCACAGCTAATTTCAGACAATGGTCCTCCGTTTAACTCGTCAGAATTCAAGGAGTTTGCAAAGGATTGGATGTTCAACCATATCACAAGTAGTCGTCCATACTATCCGAAATCCAATGGTTTGGTTGAAAGGGCCATACAAACAGTGAAAAAAAAATTTCACAAAATGCAGTGAAACTGGTGGAGATCCTCATCTTGGACTCCTAAACCTTCAAACGACTTCACAACGACATCACAGTTGTTAATGTCGAGGAAGCGTAGAACACGACTTCCGATGCAACAATCGGAACTTAGATCAGCTTTGATAGATGAGAAACTACACAGACAGCAGGTTCAGGACTGTCAACATAAAATGAAAAGAAATTATGATAAGCATGCTAAAGAACGTGCTGCAATTGAAGAAAATGTACCCGTTTTTTTTAAACGTTCTCAAGGGGAGCAATGGGAAAAGGGTAAGGTGGTTGAGGTAACTGAAATGCCAAGAAGTGTGATTGTAGAAGTTGAAAAGGGAAAACAATATCGCCGCAATCATAGAGAAATTAGGAATGATAATCCTACCCTTAGTGCTCAACCAAAGAAAGAAGTCACCAACCAAAAACAACCTGTAGGTACATTGAACCTTCGATCCGGCAAACAAGTTTATCGAACATGAATGTAATTAGTTTTGCTTCTGATCTCATAACCAATTAATTAAGTTTTATATACACTTATGTAACTTATTATTAAAAAAAAAGGACATGTTATATATTAGAAGTACTTAAATATAAGTCACTCTCTCGTTATAATAATATTTAAATCTAAGTCAATTTCCTTTCTATCTCAAAAAATATATACGTAATGTACAACAACCTGAATTGAATTTTAGTTAATAAACTGACCTCATTGGATACACACCTTCTAGTCTTTTATTAAGAAGTCGAATAGAACCTTCTAGTCAATTATTTTTATTAAGAAGCCAAATAGAACAGAAGGATCGTTAATATGTACCTTCCTACTACTCATTTCCAATTGCCTATTGATTTCATTGCCAATTCTAACAGTAACTGCTTACTCGGTGATTTCTCTCGCTTGGCAGACACCTTGACGCGGTGCGAGAGCTTAAGTTGCAAGGACTCACTCAACCGCGGGAGCTTCGCTCTCGGATGAGCTGACTGAGGAGTAACTTACCAAGAGCTGCCCCCCCTAATCCAGGGTGTTAAGCGAGACCGTGCCTATTGGATGGCAAGTCGTCTGGAGAGAGACCTCCGAGACGAGGACTACGACAGGCCTAGCACGAGTCGTAGAAGAACGCCTCCAGCGCGCAGATTTAGCCCTAGGCGCAGAACACCTCCAGCGCGCAGAGTCAGCCCTAGGCGCAGGATGAGCACGGAGCACCACAGGCGCAGAGACACTGAAGCTCCAAGAAGACAGTGGCCTACTGTCTTCTGGCACCCAAAGGCCAAGATCCCCGGTAAAGAAGGCATACACTTCCCGGAAGGCGAGAAGACCAGCAGAGAGTAGCAGACCCAGAGAGCGGCTGCATAAACCTCTCACGCTATCAGACAGGGGTAAGCCCGGTGGTCTGGATGACCCGTTGAGAAAAGGCCTCAGTGGAGCGGGTGCAAAGTGGTACTTGCGCTTCCTAGCCCAAGGTTTCGAACCTGAAGAAGCAAGGAAGCTAACCGTGGAAAGGAAGAAGGAGGCAACTGACACTCCAGTAGTACAGGGACACCTAAAAAGGGGAAGGAATAACATCACCCCCCCCGGAGAAACCTGATAGCAAGCGACATAAAGCTACCAGTAGCGTCAGCTCGGCGGGCCCAACCACCGTCCCAGCGGAGAGGAGACGCAGACTAGAGCCAGGCACCAGCTATGCAGGCATAGTGAGAAACCTGCGAGTGGCTGTGCTCCCAAAGGACTACCCGGTGGCAACGTTAAGCACCGAGGAGCAAACGGCGCTTGAGGACGACATTATGGAAGAAGAAACCCTAGGCTGGAAGAGCAAGCTTCAGTTTGAAGGTATACACTTCAGACTGGGCTTACTACTCGTTGACTGTTACAACGAGGACACAGCTCAATGGCTACTACAAGCAGCAGCAAGATTAACTGCGTGGAAGGGGGTCAAATTGACGGCGTGTTTGGGAGAAGATATCCTCAAAATCCACACCATCACCGTCTTCCTCCCAAGGAGCTCTGGGCACGACCAGAAGAAGTCGCTAGACCTCATAGAAGCGCAAAACGAGGGGCTTAACACCCATCTATGGAGAGCGACCAGTAGTCGAGAAGAAGGCAAGGGAAGAGTGGTAACCTTCCTCATTGACGACCAATCGGCAGAGACGATTGCCAAGTAGGACTACATGATCCGATATAGGTTCGGCAAAGTAAATGTCTGCGGACTGTGGAAGCAGACAGCCGAAACAGCCGAAACCCACGCGGGCAAGAACGGAGCACCCGCAGCAAACCAAGGATCAGTAGCTCAAGAAGAGGGAACAGCAACTCCAGCTGACTCCATCACAGCAGCAACAGCAACAGCACCAGCAAAGGCCGAGGAGATCCCCCTTAGTGAGGAAGACACTGAAAGTGTCGACATAGCTGGACTCAACATGGAGGATCTAGTCATTCCTCTAACAGAAGAGGAAGAAGAGATGTAGGTGGGCACCTGCCCCTCTCCGAATTTCCCCTAAAATGGAGCAAAAAGCTCTAACTCGCATCGCACAAGTTAACCTACACCACGCGAAGGCGGCCTCGGCCGTCATCTCAAGAAGTTTTATCAAACACCAACTTGGACTTGTGCTGATACAGCAACCCTATCATTTCAGGGGAAAGGTAAGAGGTCTCTCAAGCTAGTATGCACAGGTAATCTGGGATAATAGACAGGACCTTCCCAGGGCCTGCATACTAATCAGTAAAAACATAAAATTCTTATGTCTTTCAGAGTACATGACGCAGGATTTGACAGCTATCCAGGCCTTCATTAACGTAGGAGGCACCCACTGCGCCATTGTAATTGCTTCGGCCTACTTCGACGGAGGCGGGGAGGCACCGCCAGAAGAAGTTCAAAGGCTAGTGAGACACTGCAGAAGGCACAAACTGCCACTTCTGCTAGGATGCGATGCCAATACCCATTGTCTGGAATGGGGCAGTAGCGACAACAACGCTAGAGGTGAGCACCTTCTCGAACTCATTATTAATGAAAACCTAGATATTTTGAATGTGGGAACTACACCAACTTTCGTAACTAGGGTAAGGGAAGAGGTTCTAGATATTACACTCGGCAGCCCGAGTATTAGTAACTGCATTACAGGTTGGAATGTTTCTGACGAGCCGTCCATGTCGGACCACAGGATCATCACCTTCAACATAGAAGGTCTCAGTAAGGAGGTTACCCCGAAAAGAAACCCCCGCAAAACTGACTGGGACAGATATAGGTCTACACTCGAGTGGAACCTAATAAATGTGAAAGGAAAGAAAACGGCGAGCCACTTCCTAGAACTGGAAAGCAACGTAGAAGCGGTTAACAGGGCGATCAAAGATGCATTTGAAAGCAGCTGCCCTATTAGCCATAAGAAAGATCCGAAGGACATTCCCTGGTGGAACAAAATGCTAGTCGACCTAAGATCAAAGGTGCGCAAGCTCTTTAATAAAGCAAAGCGTGACGGAGACTGGCAAACATACACCGAGCAATTAACAAGATACAGCTTGGAAATCAGAAAAGCTAAAAGAAATAGCTTCAGAGCATTCTGTGAGAACATAGCGTCAACCCCTGCAGCGGCCAGGTTACATAAAGCACTGGCTAAGGAGAAAGCAGGCGCGCCTGGCTCACTGAAAAAGCAAGATGGCAGCTATACCGAAGATAAAGAGCAGAGGGCCCTTCTACTATTAGAGACACACTTCCCGGGTAGCTCAATCTACTGCAGCACAGATGTACTAGGAAGACATAAAAGGCCCAGGAGAGAGGACTGGGCGATGGCAAGAGACATCTGCACGAATCAAAGGCTAAGTTGGGCTCTGAACACCTTCCAGCCGTTTAAAGCACCGGTAGCGGACGGAATATTCCCTGCCCTACTACAACAAGGCCAGGAAATCATTATGCCACACCTCCTAGGACTGTTGAGAAGCAGCGTCGCACTTGGGCATATACCAAGAATATGGAGAAGGGCAAAGGTCATATTCATTCCGAAAGTGGGAAAAAGAGACACCACTTTACCAAAATCCTTTAGGCCCATCAGCTTGACCTCATTCATGTTAAAGACGCTAGAAAAGGTCATAGATAATCACCTAAGAATGACTGTGCTGGAAAGAATACCTCTCCACCACAATCAACATGCCTACAGAGCAGGAAGATCCACCGAAACTGCGCTCTACCAGCTGACAAGTTGGGTTCAGGATACACTGGAGAGCAAGGAAACAGCAGTATGCGCATTTCTAGACATCTAATGAGCCTTCGATAACACCTCCCATGAAGCAATTAGGAGGGTTCTCGAAATAAAAGGAGTAAATCACACCACAAGTAACTGGATGTGTGAGATGCTAAGAACTAGGACTGCTGAGATAGAGGTGGGTCAAAAAACCATCACAGGAGCCATGCGAACCTGTCCCACAGCAGCTCTAGAAGTGATCGTAGGGATACCTCCACTACACATAGTGCTAGAGCGAATCGCCAAGGAGACCATTTTAAGAATCAGCAAAGAGGGCATCGGGAAAGGAACATGCATCGCAAATCAAGAGCGAGTAACCCTATCCAAATCGGTGCCGCTTCTGGACTGGCCCAGAGATGATATGGTCAAGAAATACTGCTTTGAAAGGAAATTTGACTCAAAGCTGAGCAACAAAAGAGATTGGAGCAGCGAATCCGATAAATACCAACTCAAACAACACACAATTAAATGGTACACAGACGGATAGAAAACATCTACTGGTACTGGGGCAGGAGTGTACGGGCCCAGGACTAGATACTCTGAATCACTGGGAATATTCCCCAGTATATTTCAAGCAGAAGTTCACGCGATCGAAAGATGCGCGCAATTCAACTTAGACAGGAAATATCGCGGGCAGGACATCGCGATACTATCAGACAGCCAAGCCGCTATTAAAGCACTGACCTCGCATGAGATCAGACCCAAACTGGTATGGGAGTGTCTCACCAGGATCAACAAACTGGGAGAAACAAACAAAGTAACTCTCTACTGGGTACCAGGACATGTAGGAGTAGAGGGGAACGAAGCAGCTGATGAACTAGCTAGAAACGGATCAGACATGCCGTTCCTTGGACCAGAACCCTTCTGTGGGATAGGACCCCACAAAATAAGGGAAGACTTAAGGAAAGAAGAAGAGAACAAATGGGCCAAACATTGGGACGGTATCCCCCAAATAAGACAGGCAAAGAAACTTCTGGGGAAATACAACCAGAAAAGAAGCAGAGCCTGCCTAAGAGTTAGTAAGAATCGGCTTCGCATCTTGGCGGGCATGTTAACAGGTCACTGCAGACTTAAGGAGCACCTTAGGAAACTGGGAATAGAGGGAGACGGACACTGCAGATTCTGCAGGGACTTCGCAGAAACACCAGCGCACCTTCTTATGGAATGCGAAGCACTGATCCACAAAAGAAGGAATCACTTTGGTGCCTACCTCCTATCAGGAACGGATTTACCTTCGCTGGATCCCCTGAACATACTCCGGTTTGCTGTAGCAGCTGGACTGGAGGAAGTGCTCTAGACCGAGTATATCATCGGCTAGATCCTTAGTAAGGGGGGCACAATAGATCTTTTATAGGTCGCAGTGCACTTGCACCTCTCAACAATATAAATCTAATCTAATCTACTCGGTGATTTTGATAATGCGAGATTTTGATAATTCGAGATTTTGAATATGCTAGATTTTGTTATTCGGGATTTATTTAAAAAATGCGAGATTTCGTTATTAGAGTTTGCGGTCAATCGAACCGCTCCCAAATTAATGGCAGTTGAGATGAAGATGCTTTGAATGAAAGAAGGAGTGACAAAGCCTGATCGAATATGAAGGTTGAAGATCCGTGGAAACCTTCATGTGAAAGAAACCATCTCACGTGAAAGAAAGGCGGGCCTAAAAACTCCTGGATCACACAAATGCAACGACGCCAATATTTGGTTTGGCTCAGTAACGAAGTGATCCAAAATCGGGAGGCCTGTCGATATTTCCGAGGTGAAACAGGCGAGCCCCACAGGCGGATCAGTAGAAATGCGGTGAATTGGGAGGGTTATGATCTCTTGAGTTCAGACTATTAGTCCGCCGAAATAAGAAGAAGAAGAAGAAGTTATGTTTTGCATCGTTTATATTTTTTTTTTTATTCTTCGTTAAAATCATTTGATTTAAAAAAAATATCAAAAATGTAGGAAAAATTAGTTTACAAAAAAATGCTTGCTGGTGCGTTTATTTGACTTCAATTTACGAAAAAAGGAAAGTACGAAGTAAACTAAATCCCCTTATTATACTTAATGTTTTATTACAAATTGAATACAAAAATCCGAGGCAGTTGCAAATAACATCATAGACCCTCTTTTTGTCTATGCAAATGAATCTTTATTTCAAATAATGCTATTTTTGTTGAGCGCTATTAGAAAAATCTAAAATTAAATTCGACCAACACAAGTGTGAATTTTAATTGCGGTTAATGTGTGAGAACCGAACAATTTTGAAATACCAAGTTTATTAGGAAGTTCATGGCAAACTGCCAGTTAAATACATTTTACCGGTCATTGTGAGGTATTAAAACCAAATTTACTTGCTCATGTAGGCATAGCTTGAAAAGATAAATAGAAAATATGCCGACAATAGTTTGCCATTACAGAATATTCATACAATTTTGAATGGACACATATTTCGGAGGGAATAAATAGTTTGGAAACAGAATAGAAAAAGAAAAGACATTACGAATATCTACATTAAAACACTATCAAAAGTAGGTTATACGTTGCTCGCATTTATCATGATTGCATGCCTCAAAATGCAGTACTTCCCTGAAGGTTGGACGACTGCTAAGGTAGTTCCTTTGCTGAAAGTGGGTAAGCCCGCAGAAGATCCTGCGAGTTACAGACCAATCAGTTTACCCAGCAGTTTAAGCAAAGTGTACGAAAAAATTATAAAAGAATAGATATTGCAAATTGTCAGTACGTACTTACTTAGGTCAGTACGACTCTGCGGGCCGGAGCGTTGGTGTCCAATCGCTTTACATGTCCCAGCCATCTCAGACGTCCAATACGCAGTTTTTTGACTAGGTCGATATCGCTGTACAGCTCGTATAGTTCGTGATTGAATCTTCTCCTCCAAAACTCGTCAACGCAAACGGGACCGAATATCTTACGAAGAATTTTTCTCTCGAAGCGACCAAGGATATCTTCATCCTCTTTTAATAAAGTCCATGTTTCAGCGCCGTAAAGCTGGACTGGGATGATCAGGAGACTCTGTATCTCCTTAGTTGTTCGAGATAGGGCTTTACTGTTGAATTGCCTTATAAGGCCAAAAAACAGCGATTGGCAAGAGTTATTCTTCGATTGATTTCTGCACTGATCTTGTTTGTAGAATTTATAGCAGAGCCAAGGTAGACAAAGTCCCTTACTACCTCGAAGTTAAAGCTACCCACTTCGACGTTTTGTCCAATTCGTCGGTGTTGGCTTTCCCTTCTTGTTGACAGCATATACTTGGTTTTGCCCTCATTTATCGCTAGACCCATTTTGGCCGCTTCCGTCTCAATGGTTGCAAACGCACCGGTGACAGCCCGCTGAGTTCTTTCGTCTATATCATCGGCGTATGCAAGCAGTTGTACAGACTTGTAATAGATTGTGCCTCCGGTGTTGGCTTGTGAGTTCCGCACAATCCGTTCAAGTACAATATTAAAGAAGTCACATGACAGCGCGTCACCTTGTCTAAAACCTATTTTGGCATCAAAGGTATCGGTGAGGTTATTTCCGACCCTGATGGAGCAGCGAGCGTTCTCCATCGTTATCCTGCACATGCGGACAAGTTTGGCAGAACTAGACATGGCTCTATAAAGCTCTTCTCTATAGATGCTGTCATAGGCGGCCTTGGAATCGATAAAGAGGTGGTGAGTATCGATTTGGAATTCTTGGGTTTTCTCCAGGATCTGCCGAAGTGTGAAGATTTGATCGATGGTGGACTTTCTTAGCCTGAAACCGCGCTGATAGGGTTCAGTCAGGCTGTTGATAACAAGTTTCAGGCGTTCACACAATATCGCAGAAAAGATCTTATATGCGATGTTGAGGAGACTGATGCCTCTATAATTGGCGCAATTGAGTGGGTCTCCTTTCTTGTGGATCGGACAAACGATGCTGAGATTCCATTCACCAGGCACACACCCATCTGATCAAATCTTAGAGATGAGTTGGTGTACGCACTCTACCAATTCATCACCAGCTGCCTTAAAAAATTCGGCCGGTAAGCCGTCAGGTCCAGCAGCCTTGTTGGATTTTAGCTTGGATATTGCTTTCCTCACTTCGTGTTGGTCAGTTGGACGGAAATTTTAATTATCGTCGTCTATGTTGAATGGTTGATTCTGCCTGACAGCGGGATGTCGGTCTTCGTCGCCGTTATACAGTCTGCAGAAGTAGTTTTTCCATATTCTCAGCACCGACTGTGATTCTACTACGAGGTTTCCATGTTTCCATGCTTTCGTGGTGGTGGGCGAGCGAGACCCAACACATCAGTCGCGGCGATTCTGATGGCATGTTGGCAGCGTTGCCACTGGTCTTCGGTACTTGATGCTGGCGGCAAAGGGGTGATTGAGAGATTTCGGGATACGCGTTCAGCGAAGAGTCTGGCGGTCTCTTGCGATTGTAGCTTTTCGACGTTAAATTTTCTCACAGTGATTCTTCTTTGTTGCTCAGATTGGGATATCCGCATTCGTACCTTGGCTACAACAAGGTAATGATCCGAGTCTTTGTTGGCCGCTCGGAAGGTCCGGACATCCAGAATACTGTAGGCATGCCTTGCGTCGATCGCAATATGATCAATTTGGTTGATCGTTACATGATCATTGGACCGTCATGCTTGCTTATGAATATCGAGATGAGGAAACCATGTGTTTGCTATGGTGACATTTCGCTTAACAGCGAAATCAGTTAGCCTTAGTCCGTTATTAGAGGTGGTGTCGTGTAGGCTTTGCTTACCGACTGCCCTACCGAAGACATCCTCTTTTCCTATTTTGGCGTTAAAATCGCCCAATACGATTTTAACGTCGTATTTAGGACATTGCTCGTATGTTTTGTCGAGGAGCTCGTAGAAACACTCTTTGGTGGCAGTGTCATTTTCTTCCGTGGGGGCATGAACACATATCAGGCTTATGTTAGCGAATTTAGCCTTGATCCGGATAGTCATAATACGCTCGCTTACGTGTCGGAAGCTTAAGACTTTTTACCTAAGTCTGCCGCGTATGACAAATCCGCATCCGAATAAGCGTTGCCTGTTGCCTCTGTAGCAATCACCGTAGTAGATGTCACAGTTTTTCATCCTCTTTTTGCCCGACCCATCCCATCGCACTTCCTGGATGGCGGTAATATCTGCTTTATAGCAGTCTAGGGCCTCTGCTAGTTGTTCGGCTGCACGTGGTCTGTAAAGGGACAGAACATTCCACGTACAGATCCGAAGGTCGTTGTCCTTATTTCGTTTGCTGGGGTCGTCATTAGTTGAGTCATCCTTATCCGAGGCTTTTGGTTGTTTCGGAGCCATCGATTTCTTTACGTGGTAAGGAAGTTACCCCGATGGCACAACCCCCAACCTGGAGGGCCAGTTCCTTAATTAGCCCCCTAGGACGAGGGTCCGGTTACACCGGGGCCAGTAGTCCACTACGAGAGTATGAGTGCTGCCGTTGGCCCATTTAGGGCTCCTCCGCCACCATCTCTATTCCAATGTCCTGACCAACATTGGAAATTCCTTACCGACCTGTGATCCGAATACGTCAAAGTAGCTCGCGCAAGGTATTCACTAAGTTCAACCTAATTGGAACTATAGATGCCACCGTTGACTCCGTCTAGGGAATTCGTCCGCTGCCGCCTGGAACAGGAAGAAGTGCTCTAGTGAGAAAACACTCTTCCCCCTCTCTTATTTGCTGCCGCCAAGAATCCTCCAAACAGGGTTGGTTACCCACTTCTTGGATTAAGGTTCTAGGCACCCGGCTGTCACCGCGTGGAGGTTGAGAGTAGGAGTTGGTAGGCCTCAGCTGAGTGAAAACGCTTGTGTTTTCATATGATCGCATGCACTGCCTTTTGACCAGCCAGTGTCCATAACACTGCTGGGTGTCTTTTTTGATGGCTGGTTGGTCGGCTAGGTATGTCTCTCGATGAGTTTTACTCAGACCAGAAAGAGATGCTGCTATTAAGAAGGCACGGGTGGATTTCACACTCTACTCCTGGAATACTTCTTAGAAAGTGTTGATTTCCGTACAGGAATTGCTGATCTTTGGAAATGTATTCACCTATTGGATGGCAAACGACTAACAAAGGCCTCGTAGGGGCAGCATCTCCCGATAGGTGCTGGTCCGCTAAGTAACGAGTAGGAGCCACTGCAGCCGAAAACCTAGCAGTTCTGTTAGTAAGCCCTACTCCCACCTCCTCGTGGTGCCATCTGGGAATTTCTTCGGAAATTGCTAACGGGAGAGGACGAATGGCGAGCTTCCTGCGCCAAAAAACAGGATAAGTGTCGGTTGGTCTGTGGCCCAGCGAGCCGCAACCGTAAAACAAACTATTGCTCCGAAACGGAAACATACGCCTCGGATACGGACTGATCATTTGTTGACGACCTTTGGCTATCGGACACGGACAACGATCGGATTCTGGAACGTTAAGACCCTCCTGGACTCAATCAAGGAAGGGCCTTATAACGCCAGATTCCTCCAATTGGAGCGCGAATTCGCACGGTATAAAATCGACATCTTAGGGCTGAGCGAGATAAGATGGTACGATGCTGGGGAATACATCTCCCCAACAAAAAGCACTGTCATGCTCTACTCTGGTAAACCAGCTGGAAGTGCACGGAGTTCTGGCGTAGGATTCATGCTAACTCCAGCAGCACGTAGTAGCCTCATATCCTGGAAACCCCATAGTGACCGGATATTGACGGCTAGGTTCCAGAGTAGAGTTAGAAAAATTACCATCATACAGTGTTATGCTCCGACTCTAGACGCGACTGAGGATGAAAAGGATAATTTTTATAGCCACTTAGGTGCCGCCTACAACCAAACGCCTAATGGAGACATCGTAATGGTAATGGGAGATCTCAATGCCAAGGTGGGTAGCGACAACACCATGCTTAAGCACGTGATGGGAGTTCACGGCGTGGGAGACCGTAATGACAATGGTAAGCGGTTTGTGGACTTCTGCAATACCAACCGCCTAGTCATCGGAGGTACGCTGTTTAAGCATAACACCTGCCATAAGATCAGTTGGGTCTCTACTGATAGGCAACGAACATCCAACCAGATCGACCACATTGCGATCAGTCGCCGCTTTAGAAATTGTCTCCTGGACGTCCGAAACAGACGTGGAGCTGACGTCGGACAAGAACGAGATCACCATCTTATGGTAGCTCATTTACGCCTTCGTACTGCATCCGTCAACAGCAACCGCTCAAACCTGCTTAACATCAGCAGGTTTAATATCGACAGGCTCAAGGTTCCCCAAGTGCGCCAACAGTTCAGGGACCATCTTGCCTTAGAAGCAGAAGCAATCAGCAGCATAGAGAACATGGATGACCACTGGAGTGCTGTGAAAAATGCTTTTGCGACTGGGGCACGCACTTATGTCGGTAAAAAGCAGAAACACCACCGCACATGGCTTTCTACAGACACCTGGAGACGGATCGATGAGCGTACAGCAATCAAGGCTCGGATTGCAGCGGCCTCAGCAGTAGAGAGAACCGAGCTTGAAGCCCAATACCGTGCGAAGAAGAAAGAAGTGCAGCGTAGTGTGAGACGTGACAAGCGTCAACATGTCAACTCACTGGCCTCAAGGGCTGAAGAAGCAGCGAGTAGATGCGACAGTAGGACTGTTTACAACATCACTAAGGAGCTCATTGGTGGTCGAAACTCCAAACAACATCCAGTGAAGAGTCTAGACGGTGACCTTCTGATTTCGGATGAGGATCAACTCACTAGATGGAGAGAACATTTTGCTGCAGTGCTAAATCACTTAGACGACGGCGGTATGATCTTGAATTCGAATGAGCAGTTCGAAGCAACAAATTCCCGAATTCGCACCGTACCTCCCAGTAAAGCTGAAATAATAACAGCAATCAAGTCCCTCAAGAAGAACAAGGCGGTGGGTATTGATGGCATCCCTGCCGAGCTATTTCAAGCGGCGCCAAATACATCGGCAGATTTGCTGCATCCGCTAATACGGAGAGCTTCGGATAGTGAACAATTTCCACAGGAGTGGAAAAGGGGGATGATCATTAAGCTTCCAAAGAAGGGTAACTTGATGGAGTGCGGTAACTGGAGAGGTATATGTGTTCTTCCAGCTGTAGCCAAAATAATAGCTAGAATAATTCTAGAACGAATTAAAGATCATTTAGATTCAACTCTCGATGTCGAACAGGCAGGCTTTCGCGCTGGATCCTCCTGCATCGACCACATAAACACCTTACGGATCATAATCGAACAATGCGTTGAGTATAGGTCTCCGCTACATTTACTGTTTATCGACTTCGAGAAGGCTTTCGACAACTTGAATCGAGATGCTATCTGGCTGGCCTTGCGCAGAAGAGGCATTCCAGAAAAGCTTATAGCTATTATCAAGGCTACATATGAGGGCGGCAAGTGTCACGTCGTGCACAATGGTAAGGTGTCGGAGAACTTTGAAGTCCAAAGTGGAGTACGTCAAGGGTGCATACTGTCCCCACTATTGTTCTTGGTGGTTATCAGCGATGTACTCCGTGCAGCATTGACGGAAGCTAATTCTGGAATTCGTTGGACTATGACATCTTACCTTAAACACCTAGATTACGCTGACGATGTTTGTCTACTTTCACATCGGATAATGGATCTTAATTTAATGGCCCAAAATCTAGAAGCTGAGGCAAACAAAGTGGGGCTAAAAATAAACACAGCCAAAACAAAAGCCCTGAGTACTTCCAATACTCGCGCTCAACTTAACATTGCCGGAAAGCAAGTCGAGAAAGTTGATAACTTTCTATATTTAGGAAGTGTCGTCTCGGCTAATCGCGGTGGCACCGAACTGGATGTGTGCAGCAGAATCGGGAAGGCTAAAGCTGCGTTCGGAATGCTGTCCAAAATCTGGAGAAGCAATGTTATTAGCTTAAGAACCAAGCTACGACTGTTCCGCTCCAACGTAGAATCAGTGCTGCTTTATGGGTGCAGTACCTGGAAGGTGGACACCTTTAACACACGCAAGCTGCAAGTCTTCGTAAACAAATGCTTAAGAATCATCTTGAGGATTTTTTGGCCGAACCGCATCTCCAACGAACAGCTTTATCTGAGAACGGGCCAAGAACCTATAAGCATTACTATACGAAGAAGAAAGTGGCAATGGATTGGACACACCCTACGGCGCGAAGACAACTCCATTGCGAAATACGCCATGCAGTGGAATCCGCTCACCCAGGCAGGCAGAATAGCGGGACGCCCTAGGCAAACGTGGCGCAGAACAGTTGAGGAGGAATCGAGCTCTTTAGGAATGAGTTGGAGGCAGCTCAAACGCGTTGCAGAACTCCGAACACGATGGCGCGCAGGCGTGGTTGACGCCCTATGCCCCCCGAGGGGTTAAAGGACATAAGTAAAGTAAGTATTGTAGCCTTTCTAATGTTGACGAGCGCAGGGCACTTAGTTTCTGCAGTTTCTTCTTCCTATTTCGACGAGGGTATGATCCGAAAACAAGAGATCATAACTCTCCCACTTCCCCGCATTTTTACTGATCCGCCTATGGGGTTCGCCTATTTGACCTCAGAAAATATCGGCAGGTCTGCCGATTTCATACCACTCGATTACTGAAGCCAATGAAATGCTGATGTCTTCGCATTTGTGTGATTCAGGCGTTTATAGGCCTGCCCCGCGATGTCTTTGTAACGTTCATTAATATTGCCTAGGGTTCAAATGATCTCTTCTTTGAACGTGGCAATACCAGCTGAGCCGGTCGCACTCTATTTTTTATAAGATGTTTTCTTTGACGTGAAGGCTTCCACGGATCTTCGAACTTCTTATTCGATCAAGCTTTATCACTCCTGCTGTCATGCGAAGCATCCGCATCTCAGCTGCCGTTAATTTGCTCTTATACTTTTTGTACATCGTCCAACATTCTTAACCGTATGTGGGCGCTGGACGCACAACTGTGGTGTAGAGCTTTCTTTCAACTTTTTCGATCACCCTACGCTTACGCGATGATTGATGTCGTCATCACAGGTTGCTTTGTTACTGATCATAGATCCCAGATATTTGAACTTTCGCACTTGGGAAGCACTGTTCCGTTCAAATAAATGTCTGGAATAGGCCTGAGTGGATCAGAAAATGAGCAACACATGTACTTTGTACAAAGCCAGCATGAAACGTGGGGTGAACTTTTTTTCGACAGGAAAGCCAACTTATTGGCCAACTGACAAAAATAAAATCCCTGACCTCGTCGACTTCTTTATCGCAAAAGGGTTAACTAAAAATTTGAAGGAAGTCGAAGAATGCTATGATCTATGCTCAGATCACTCAGCAGTCACTCTGAAAATAGGTTGAAGTCTAATAAAAAAAAGAAGGACCGCCTAGTCTAACTAGTAACAAAACTAACTGGGACGCTTTCAGAAGAGACTGCAAGGAAAATGTTGCTTTAAATGTACCGCTAAAGACACCGTTCGAAATAGAAGAAAAAATCGACAAACTCGTCGAAGCCATTCAGAGCTCAGCGTGGAAAAACACTCCTTTGCGGAAGACAGAAGCACGAAACAATAAAGTCAAATACCAGCCTCAAATCGAAGACCTCATACGAAAAAAGAGGAGAGCGCGCAAGAGATGGCAACAATCCCGCCCGCCGCCGGATAAAACTTATCTGAACCACCTTTGTAACAAGCTAAAAAATGTAATGCAGGACCTAAAAAATCACGAGACTTCTACTTACCTCGAGGGTCTGACCGCTGATAAGTATTCAAACTACTCTCTATGGAAAGCCTTGAAGTCCATAAGGAAACCTGTAATGCACTCGCCGCCAATTAGGAAAGCTAACGGGGAATGAGCAAAAGAAGACAAAGAGAAAGCAGAATTATTTGCCGATCATTTAGAGGAAACGTTCAAGCCGTTCGATGGACAGCCGTTGATCGAAGATCCGAATGATAATATGGCACCCGACAACTTTAAAGTAAAAAGGGCTGGTCAAACGGTAGTGCATGCGATCATATGAAAACACAAGCGATTTTACGCAGCTGAGGCCTACCAACTCCTACTCTCAACCTCCACGCGGTGACAGCCGGGTGCCAAGATATGGGTAACCAACCCCGTTTGGAGGATTCTTGGCGGCAGCAGATGAGAGACGGGGGAAGAGTGTTTTCTCACTAGAGCACTTCTTCCTGTTCCAGGCGGTAGCGGACGAATTCCCTAGACGGAGTCAACGGTGGCGTCTATAGTTCCAGTTAGGTTGAACTTAGTGAATACCTTGCGCGAGCTGCTTCGACGTATTCGGATCACAGGTCGGTAAGGAATTTCCAATGTTGGTCAGGACATTGGAATAGAGATGGTGGCGGAGGAGCCCTAAATGGGTCGACGGCAGCACTCATACTCCCGTAGTGGACTACTGGCCCCGGTGTACCCGGACCCTCGTCCTAGGGGACTAATTAAGGAACTGGCCCTCCAGGTTTGGGGTTGTGCCATCGGGGTAACTTCCCTACCACGTAAAAACTCGATGGTTCCGAAACAACCAAAAGCCTCGGATAAGGATGACTCAACTAATGACGACCCCAGCAAACGAAATAAGGACAACGACCTTCGGATCTGTACGTGGAATGTTCTGTCCCTTTACAGACCACGTGCAGCCGAACAACTAGCAGAGACCCTAGACTGCTATAAAGCAGATATTACCGCCATCCAGGAAGTGCGATGGAATGGGCCGGGCAAAAGGAGGATGAAAAACTGTGACATCTACAGCGGTGATTGCTACAGAGGCAACAGGCAACGCTTATTCGGATGCGGATTTGTCATACGCGACAGACTTAGGCAAGAAGTCTTAAGCTTCCGACACGTAAGCGAGCGTATTATGACTATCCGGATCAAGGTTAAATTCGCTAACATAAGCCTGATATGTGTTCATGCCCCCACGGAAGAAAATGACACTGCCACCAATGAGTGTTTCTACGATCTTCTCGACAAAACATACGAGCAATGTCCTAAATACCAGGGCAGTCGGTAAGCATAGCCTGCACGACACCACGTCTGGTAACGGACTCAGGCTAATTGATTTCGCTGTGGAGCGAAATGTCACCATAGCAAGCACATGGTTTCCTCATCTCGATATTCATAACCAGACATGGCGGTCCAATGATCATGTAACGATCAACCAAATTGATCATATTGCGATCGACGCAAGGCATGCCTCCAGTATTCTGGATGTTTTACCAAAAGGTAAAAAGAACGTGTCAGAGGAGCAATACGCGTACAGAAACCTGTAGATATGAAAATGGAAACCTTGTAGTAGAAACACAGTCGGTGCTGAGAATATGGAAAAACTACTTCTGCAGACTGTATAACGGCAACGAAGACCAACATCCCGCTGTCAGGCAGAATGAACCATTCAACATAGACGATGATAGTCAAAATTTCCGTCCACCTGACCAAAACGAAGTGAGGATAGCAATATCCAAGCTAAAATCCAACAAGGCTGCTGGACCTGACGGCTTACCGGCCGAACTCTACAAGGCAGCTGGGGATGAATTGGTAGAGTGCATACACAAACTCATCTCTAAGATTTGGTCAGACGAGTGTATGCCTGATGAATGGAACCTCAGCATCGTTTTATGAACAGTCTGATTTGACCCTATCAGTGCGGTTTCAGGCCAGGAAAGTCCACCATCGATCAAATCTTCACACTTCGGCAGATCCTGGAGAAAACCCAAGAATTTCAAATCGATACTCACCACCTCTTTATCGATTTCAAAGCCGCCTATGACAGCATCTATAGAGAAGAGCTTTATAGAGCCATGTCTTGTTTTGACATCCCTCGCTGCTCCATCAAGATTGGTAAAGACCTCACCGAGACCTTTGTTGTCAAAAAAGGTCTTAGACAAGGTGACTTGCTGTCATGTGACTTCTTTAACATTGTACTTGAACGGATTGTGCGGAACTCACAAGCAACACAACTACTTGTATACGCCGATGATATAGACATTATCGGAAGAACTCAGCGGGCTGTCACCGGTGCGTTTGCAAGCATTGAGGCGGAAGCGGCCAAAATGGGTTTAGCGATAAACGAGGGCAAAACCAAGTATATGCTGTCAACAAAAAGGAAAAGCCAACACCGACGAAATGGACAAAACGTCACAGTGGGCAGCTATAACTTCGAGGTAGTAAGGGACTTTGTCTACCTTCACTCTGCTATAAACTCTGAGAACAACATCAGCGCAGAAATCAATCGAAGAATAACTCTTGACAATTGCTGTTTTTTAGGCTTATAAGGCAATTCAACAGTAAAGCCCTATCTCGAACTACTAAGGAGACTCTATATAAGACCCTGATCATCCCAGTCCTGCTTTATGGCGCTGAAACATGGACTTTATTAAAAGAGGATGAAGATATCCTTGGTCGCTTCGAGAGAAAAGTTCTACGTAAGATTTTCGGTCCCGTTTGCGTTGACGAGTTTTGGAGGAGAAGATTCAATCACGAACTATACGAGCTGTACAGCGACATCGACCTAGTCAAAAAACTGCGTATTGGACGTCTGAGATGGCTAGGACATGTAGAGCGAATGGTCACCAACGCTCCGGCCCGCAGAGTGTTTGAATCTAATCCCGAGGGACGGCGCAGTAGAGGGAATCATCGCCGTAGGTGGCGCGCACAAATTCAAGGGGACCTCGACCAACTTGGAGTGCGCAACTGGAGGCAATTAGTTAAAGACCGAGCTAAATGGAAAGGCTTGTTGGTTGAGGCCCAAGTTCACCCCGAACTGTAGCGCCACCTAAGTAAGTAAGTAAGTTTAAAGTAAAAACCGTATCCCTGTCCGAACTTCGAATGACAATAAAAAAAAATTGAAAAATAACAAGGCTCCGGGATATGATTTAATCATTGGCGAAATTTTGAAAGAGCTACCGAAAAAAGTGCTGGTTAAGTTGCTCTACATATGCTTCTTTAGGACTATTATATTATATGTTCCAAGGCAATGGAAAGTCGCCGAAGTTATTATGATCCCGAAACCGGGGAAATGTGCAAATGACAAGAAATCATATAGACCCATTTCACTTCTGCCAATAATATCTAAGGTCTTCGAGAAACTTCTTCTGAAACGATTGCAACCAGTAATTGAAGAAAGACACTTGATCCCAGGTCATCAATTCGGCTTTCGGGTCAAACATTCCACAATCGATCAGGTGTATCGAATAACGAATGAAATTGAAAAAGCTCTAGAAGGGAAAAAAATATGCCCAACGAGCTTTGAACAAAGTATGCGAATGGACAAAAACCTGGCGAATAGTCCTCAATGAGACAAAATCAACGCATGTCAATTTCACGTTAAGGTAAACAACTTACCTATATCCATTACCTCGGTGCAAATACCGTACGCAAACAAGGCAAAATATCTAGAAATGACCCTAGACGCAAAACTTAAGCGGAAACCACACGTTAAAAAGAAGCGCGAAGAGGTCGAAATCAGCTTTAGAGAAATGTATTGGCTACTCGGAAGATACTCGAAGTTAAGCGTATACAACAAACTGCTTCTGTACAAGCAAGTCCTAAAACCGTCTTGGACATATGATATACAACTTTGGGGTTGTACCAAACCAAGCAATATGGCTCTACTGCAAGCATTTCAAAACAAAATACTAAGAGCAATCGTGAATGCTCCTTGGTATATAAGGAATTGTGATATTCACAGAGATCTAGGAATTGCTACGGTGAGGGACGAAGTAACAAACTTTGCTCACAAACTTCGTACCCGTCTGCATGTTCACTGCAATAATGAAATAATCCGTACTATGGACGTGACATACCTTGAGTGCCGACTACAAAGAACAAGACCTTTCGATCTAGCGCCGTAAGGAAAAACCGCATGTAATGACGGTATTAGTAGGTGCCTTCACTGGAAAGCTACCTACCTAACGCGATTAACACTACAGAAGCGTACTTGTTAAGGCAACTTAGTCGTAGTCATCACAAAAATTAAAAAATGAGAGGAACAAATTTCCTACTACTATGAGTACGCGCAGCCGGTTCTCATAGTGCCTCTCTGAGGGGTGAGGCTTAGATTAGCTTAGAGCACCCACATGGGGCCAGTAAGTTATAAGAAAATAGTTAAGTTATTTAAGCTAGTTTTAAGCGTTTTTTGTTAGCATGTAAGGTATACTGAATTCTTTAAATAAAATGCATTAAAAATGAAAAAGGGGTGATGTTTAGCCCGTAGCCATATACTGACTAGCACTGATGGCATTGTCAGATATATGAATCGGGCATAGCCAATGGTATGGACCATTGGTATCTTTTGAAGATTCCTGCACCTCCAGGCGCAACAAAAAAAAAAACATGTACTTTGTCTTTTCTGAAGTAATGCGATACCAGTTTCACTCCAAAACATCCACCCTCACATCAAGCGCTCGTTGCAGGGACGTAGAATCCTCGCTTATGATGGCTCCGTCGTCAGCAAAGAAAAAACCGAGAACAGAGTATAAGATATTTAATGGTGCAACAGTTCTTCCTATACTATACGTTTTAATTTCACACCGCTTGGTCTCGAAAAATGCAAGAATTCAGAACGTAGAATGCGTCAATTGATCGCTACGAGCATGAGTGTAAGTACAAAAATGTAAAGCAAACATTGTATTTGTATTCACGTCAACCAAAGCATATTTGTACTGAAAACTGATCTCGTATTTTTCAAATTCCCCTTCTATGACACCGGAACTGCAATGCAAGGTTGTCAACCAACTATTTTATCAAAACTATTTGGCAACTTGTTAGACATGTACATGCGATTTATCTTGAGCCTCTTGGCACGTTTCCAACATAGAAGTCGCGTCCCTCTATGTTACTAGGAAAAGTGAAAGTTCTATCAAATGCGCTGCGTCTCCTAGACACAATTAATCTCTCAAACTGACTCCTCTAGAACCTAAAGGGAAAATTCAATGCAGTTACATAAATAGCAGTTCAGGCATGATTTCGTCATTTCATCTCAATGAAAATCGAAGCAAATAAACAAAAATATTCAAATCTCAACCAACAAAGTGGTTTATATATATTTGGTTTCCCTCACAACCGACAGCAGCCAGAGGTACTCTGCGGCAGTACCAAAGCCCTCCCACTGTTTCGGTATTCAAATGTTTTTCGTATCTATGTCATAGAATCTTAAAATAGAAACTTTTTGTTTAAACTTTAACTAAACCGAACAAAATTTTCCTTTCCTGAGAATAGATGAAAAAATGCTCGTAAAATGCTCGGCGAGCTGATGTTCTCTCGCCTGAGAGCATACACCACTATATACCGCTAGCAACGGCCATTAACAAGCGCAAAATACAAATTTCGAGCATGTCGAATACGGACTAAGAACACCCCCATATCGGATGGCCTTTGAAAACTAATCTGAGAGATTTTTTGCAGGTTGTCAGAAATATCAGGGTCGGATGGTTTTCTGTGGCCTCCATCTTTCCCACAGCACATTCCTTCAAATAATAATTAGGCAAATACTACAATGGCCTCTTGACCGAAACCAGAAAGTAACTCACGCATACAGCGAGTCGATCTGGCCACCATGTTGGACCTATGATATCGAACACTATCTAGAACTGAACATGTGAATATTAAAAATAGAATTGGGAGCCGAAACAAATGTGGCGGGTCGGGCTAAAACGTCAGTCGCCATGGTATGTGTATTCTACGTCTGTATACACACTTAGTATGGTCCTGTCAATTTAGATACGAGTCCGGTTGTGTTCACCTCTGAATTACCTTTCCGTCTCGTAGTAGCCAAACAGTGTTCAGTCGAGACCGAGCTCATCCGCGAGTTAGTTGATTTTTCTCATCCAAATACAAAATGGTGAGTGGTTCTCTAAAGGATACCTTACCATACCTGTACTGTTTTTTTTTTTTTTTTTTGGAATTATTAAATCTGCTGAAAATATGTTACGAGATTTTTTTTTTTTTTTTTTAATAATTCCCTTCGTTTTTTTTCCGTTTCCTGTAGGCCGATGTACCAAAGCGTGAAGTGGAAAGTAAGTAATCTATTTTCCAAAAGGAATACCCTACCAACACAGCCTTGTGGAATAATTTTTGACACCTCAGTGTGAATTGTGCCTTAAAAATTGACAATCCTTAAAAAGTGAAATAAAAGTGACAATTGTGTTGAGTAATCGATATAAAATTCGAGCCTCCATATTGCATAATCAGAGTGAAAAAATATTCAAAAAATGAACACGAAAGAAGAATTCTTTTGAACACATCCATTAGTGCTCGAAATACGGTTATTTTTAGAAACGAACGTGGATGTGTGGGTTTTTTTTCGATTCTTTTGTGCCCATTACGCATGCCTTATTTTGGCAAAGTGAAATAGAAAATGTATGTACCATCGCTGTGTCGCCCGATGAGTCGGTTCTAAATAAGGACAGTGGATATACAGACCCCATCTCATGTTACAACAAGTGTAGAAATATATGACATTTATGAATTTTTTTTTTGACACATTCAATCTTTTCACAATATTTACGATTTTTTGAAAATTTTTTAAGAAGTTAAGTGGGTGAAGGTTAAGTCATTTTGAAATACGATGTTTGGCTACAAATTTTGATCTTACATTTTGGGAAGCTTAGAGCTATTTTAAACTTGTTGACATTGGGTTTTTTGACTTTATGGTCGGAATTTTGTATATGGAAATACTTTTTACTTTACTTGTGAACCGAGCGTGCTCAGAGCGCTCTGATTTATTTATGAAACACACTTGAGCACTCTGATGTCATTTGATTAGCAATTATAGGTTGAGCTGTCAAAATATGAATAGAATATCTAGTGATAGTTATTTTTTATGTTATATTTACTTTCTGCACCAGAACAACAAATTTCGTCCGCCATTTCAATTGTTTTGCAATTTTTTTTCTTTATCCTCCTATCAAATAGGAAAAATGGCTGTGCTCAGGATTTTGCTCTGCACGCTCAGTCAAATTATTCAGAGCTCATAGAGTGCGCTCTGAGCATACTCTGAACGAAAAAAGAAAAACAAATTCAGAGATGTGTCTGAGCTAAGAAAGAAACACAACTTTTTTTTTGACAACTCAGGCTCTCCTCTGAACTAAAAAAGAAAAACGCCTAATGACTGCTATTAGATTGTATTATAAAATCTTCGTATTATGACGTAATCAGCACCCCGTTTATATGGAGGGACAAAGAAGCCGGATTGAAACTGAGTAGAGATCTCGACCTGAGTATTTCAGCACAACGAGTTGAGAGATTGAGTCAGAACGTGGTTGAATTCACAGGTAGAGCTGACAGCAGGCATGACATATAATTTTACAATCAAAAGCTGTCAGCTCAACTACTCAACCCATGTTTACATGAATAATACCGACTGTAATAGCCTCTCAAAACGGGGTTGAGTAGAGTCAACCACATTTGGAATCAACTCAGTTTTATATGCTTCTTAACACGAAATCAAAGCAAACCGAACTCTGCATATAAACGAGGTATTAGTCGTATTAAAGAGCCCTATTCACAATACGTACAAGAAACACAATTGAGACGTCCAGACAATACCTTTGTGATCTTTAACTGGTCGCTACATTTCACATTTAGTGAATTAAATGCCTTCAGTACTATAAATACCCCACAGATGGGGCAACCCAACTCAGATAAACTTAAAGCGGTTCAGACTGGCTTGAAGCGTCTACCTTACTTAGACTGTCAGATTGTCATATAGTAAAAAGCTTTTGTTGTAAAACAAAACTCGGCTAGAAAGTAAATTGTCATCAATCCTAGGAATCTTGAAACAGGGCCATCCTCTCTGTTCAAGCAGTTTCCATCTTTATAGTTCCACCATGAAAACTCTTGGACAAATTCATTTTTACAATCGCAAACTTGGTAGAGTACTTATCTAAATCTTGGCATAATAACCCACTTATACAGACGGTTACAAGTTTTGGAGTTATGTTGGTAAGTTCTCACAAGGTCCTTATAACCGGACTAACAATAATTACAAGACCAACAAATTGTTTTCCTTTCGTTAAGAGAACATCATTTGCTACATCTCCCCTTCCGGTTCTTGTCTAAGCTTATGAAGCTAAAGGAGCAATATATGTTTCTGTCAGAAGAGGTCATTATAAGTCGCGTGTTTTCGGCGGGAAGACACGAATGTCGCACGTTTGAGGTACTTAACCATGTTCAGATGCAAGCATGTAGGTGATTAAGTGATTAGCCAAGTTCTATATATGGGGAAGTAAAGCTATATAGGTATATACGAGGGCTGCTCGATAAGTCAGTGACTTTGAAATGAAATACTTGTTTTTTTTTTCTCAGAATTGAATTTATTTTTCAACGTAGTCTCCGTTCAGTGCGTTGCACTGTTCCCAACGATATTCCAATTTTTTCATCCCTTCCAAAAAATATGATTCCCCAAACAAAATAGGCATTTGTTGCATCGATCATTTTTCTATTCGATGAAAATATTAGGAAATAAGAAATAATCCCACGGAGCCAAATCTGGAGTATATGGTGGATGAGGAAGCCGTTCATATCGCAATTCAGCTAATTTTGCTGTTGCTACTGGGGACGAATGAGCCAGTGCATTATCGTGATGAAACAGCACTTTTTTTTTCTTCAAACGGGGCCGTTTTTCCATCAATTCCGGTGATCGTTTTTCCCTTTTCCAAGTAGTCAATGAAGATTACGCTGTGGGAATCACAGAAAACCGTTCGCATGACTTTTCCGGCCGTGGAACCGATTTTACCTTTTTTTTGGAGCATGTTCGCCTGCAGAAGTCCACTGTTTTGATTGTGGATTCATCAACTGTCACGAAATTCACTTGAATTGCGCTTCAAAAGCCCCGAAACTTTATTTTGAAATCAATCTTCACCTGAATCCGTCTTTCGTCCACTGTCAGCAAACGCGGCACCCATCTTGCCGATAATTTGTTCATGGCCAAACGGTCGTGCAGGATTCGAATGATGGTATCATTTAAAATTGCTACAATCTCAGCTATCTTATGAACCTTGACCCGGCGATCTTTCAACACAATATCATGAATTTTGTCGACTATTTCCTCCGTTGTGACGTCATTTGGACGTCGTGGGCACTCAGCGTCTCTTCTTTACCCATACAACTGCAACGAGATTCAGTGAACCACTTGTGTACCATTCCATGTGAGGAGCAGATTCTCCATAACATTTTTTAAGTCTGTCTTCAGTATCTTTAATGGTTTTACCGCGCTTTATTAAAACATGAAACTCACTTTTTTCCATTTCGGCCAAATCTCACAAACCAAAGTTCTTTCAATCACTGTAAAAAACTAAGTGTTAGACAGAACGAAACAAAGAAGTTAGAAAAAAATCCTCTGTGCGATCCGAGCGTCATCTTGCATCAAAGTCACTGACTTGTCGAACAGTCTACGTATGCCGATAGCAAGTTATAAATGGAATTCATTTTGTGTTCTCTTTTGAATCACTTGCAGCTAGAGTACCTAGTTTAGAGTTTTATTGTGAAAAAATTGTATACCGTCAGAACACTGACCTCTCCTCTTGTTGACAACAATCTTATATATTAATACGTGAATCTGAAATTTATCGAACGTTTTTTTAGTATTTATTATAAAAGGAGGGGGATGAATCTTACATCATTCGAAAGGTACTGTGCCATAGATGTGCAGAAAGTAAAATTCTTGTGCGTATGTTACCGTTAAGTCAGGTAAAATAAAGTGAACATACGCACATGATTTTCCCATACAAAACGATCTAACCAATTAAATGAAAGCATTTTAATTACGTTCATGGATCTATGAGCTTAAATCCCTTTGCCTTCCCTGCACGGGAGAATATTATATTAATATCTATTAATATCTAATTTTATATATATTAATATCTAATTTTAATTATTTCTTCATTCAACTGTTAGAATTGCTGATTTACAGTAATATTTCCTTAATATGGCTTTACTACCCTGTGCAGTGCAACATCGGTTAAGCTGTTACGCAACCTTTGGTGCGTTTTGATGAAACGTCGCTTCTCAGTGAAGTAAGATTTAATACGGAGTACAACAACACAAAGTGACTTGGAACCACTTTAACTTTTTTTCTTAGTCGAAAATGAGTTGGGATGGATGGGAAGAGCTTTTTCCCTGAGAAAAGCTTCTTCATTCAACTTCAAATGATTCAGTAGATTTTAATACATTTGAGCACAACTTTTTCATACTTTTTACTTCAATTTCAATTCAATCACCAATCTTCAAACAATTAAAAAAGTTTTTAACCAGATTGACATAGAATCGTTTTGTGGAGAAGCTTTCACTTTGCTTTGCATAGTTCTCACGAAAACACACCACTTGTCAATCATAAAAGTTTCTCCTTGGAGTGTTTCTTAAACAGGTTTGCATCTTAGTAGGTTCATGGTAATGATGAAAACGTAATTATTTGACAGTTCTCTTTCATTTCAACAACATCATGAAAGGTTTGCTTTATTTGCTTAATTTCCGCACGAAGTGAAACAAGTTAAGCATATCTTAAAATGTATTTATAAATTCGGTTCTTAGATAAATCTGGTTCACTCTTCATGTGTTGAGAGTGTTTGCGGTAGAAGAGTGTTCCATGAATTCACGGGGCCTGTCCCAATAATTGTAGGCCCTACAGGTTAAACTTGCTCTTCCCTCATGTAAAAAGATTTAAACATATTTATGAATTGAATTGAACTTATTTATTTTTACTTTCTGAGAAGCACAGTTTGATTTCCAACCCTGCATTAGTGCTCTTTGTGTGCACATCTTCACTTGATGAAGGGAATTTCACGTAGTTAGATAAGTCTGAATGTAAACTCGAGCTCCCATTTTTTAAATTCATTTGAAAGCCATTAAACTTATCCTTCCATGTCTTCAAAAAGTTTTCGAAAACATTGTTCAAAAACAAATGTCCAGTGTTTTCTAAAGTTATAATGTTTTGTGATCGTAATGGTCTGGGTTTGGATACCTGTGCTCAAGATTAGAATAATTAATAGTTTCGAATTCAAATTGTCTTGCCCCGTCGTTAGTTCACTATGTTTTCGAAATAACATTGTATTGAAGGAACGAACATTTTGAATCTCCATAAAAGTTGCTATTATAAGAAGAGAAATGAAAGATCATGAGAAATTTATTAAAATACTTACGACGACATCAGCATTTCATTGGCTGCAGTAACCGAGTGATCCAAAATCGGGATGCCTGCCGATATTTTCTGAGGTCAAATAGGCGAACTCCATAGGCGGATCAGTAGAAATGCGGTGAAGTGGAAGGGTTATGATCCCTTATTTTCGGATCATAACCTCGCCGAAATAGGAAGAAGAAGAATAGTTTAATCGACTTGCTGTTACCATCTAAAAAAAGTACAAATTCGACTAGTTATTCCTAAAAATTGTTGAAAAATTTCCAATTCTCCATATTTCGACTATCAACTGCTGCCAGAAAAGACTGAGATAGATACCGACAGAGAAATTCTCACATCAACAAAATGTTCGTCATAATTTCCCTCACTAGCCGCAAACGTAATACTATTCCCCGTTGAATGAACATATTTTGAGTCAAAATTATTATGTAGCGTTATTCAACATTTTTATTTTGCCTCAACTCGATTTGAATCATACGCTGTTTCGCAATGAACACCCTCACTGAAAAACACGAATGCGTTACACTGAGCTATTTTTATATTCTTAAAGTAAATTTTCTTTTTGCATATTTATAGAATTTTTTTTTCGTGATCTTCTTTGATTTGTATGTATTGTTTAAAATTAAATCTCAAATTACCGAAAAGAATTTAAGTTTCATAGAAAAAATGTGGGATTTTTGAGATTAATGAAAATATTTGATGAAGATGTGAAAGAATGTTGTGACGACAATACCATATACTAAATGTGTTTGAAATATTTTGAGAAATTCACACAAAGAATTCAAAAGTGAATAGCTCACACTAGAAATTTAGAGCAAGTAGGAATTTTGATCTTCTGTCACATTTTCAAATTGGGCCATTCAGAATTTCTCCAGAGTTTTATCAAAACAAATGTCCAAGCGTGGGCGCACTGCCACCCAAGGCAAAGTGATTAGTGGACGGGACTACTTAGCGTGAAGTCTAGGGTTCGAGTCTGCGGAAACATCAAAAAGTTTTTGTTACCAGTCACACTGCTTGCGTCAAATTGTATATATTAATACGTGAACACGAAACTTATCGTACGTTTCTTAGTAGTTATTATAAAAAGAGGGGGATGAAGCTTATATCATTCAAAAGATACTGTGCCATAGATGTGCACAAAAAAAAAAAAAAATATATATATATGTGACCGTTAAGTCAGGACAAATACAGACACGATCTCCCCATACAAAACGCTTTTTTAACAATTAAATGAAAGCTGTCTGAGCTTTAATCCCTTTGGCTTCCTGCACGGGAAAATATTACAAAAACAAAAGAAAAGTTATAATACTGAGTTTTACATTCATTTACTATCTACGAATTGTATCTATAGTTTGGAAGTGCCTTCAAGGTCGATTGACTGCCTAAACAGGTCCCACAGCTAATATATTGTCTATTCAGCGTTTGCTATACACCATTATATGGTGTAAAGCACGTCACGGGAAGTGTCTAAACATCCTGTAAAGTGGTTATTTTGTCAACATCAAAGTCTTCAGAAATTTTCAAATTGTGTGCATTCGTCTGTTTTTTTTGGGATTCGTTCCAGGGTCGACCGGGGTCTTTTGGAACTCTAGGATGTGGCAAAAATCCTGAGTTTTCTATAACCCGGGTTTTTTGACAACTTTGGGATGTGTAAAAAAAACTGGGTTTTCTATTTCTCAAAAAACGTATTGGAGCTACCATGCGGACATTTTAGGCTTAAATAAAAATAAATATTTGGCGCAACAGCTCTTTAAGTGCCAGGGCCTAGCTTCTCGCAACCACTCATGTTGTGTGCGTTATATTTTTCACACGAATGGAAGGGACCTACAGTTTAATGCCGTATCCGAACGGCGATTTGAGAAGCTTTTTCGAGACAACAATACTCTCGGATGTTTGTCAGACGCTCGCGAGAGGTGGGACCGTGAAAAAACTTTTTGGTGTTTTTTAGGATTCGAACTCGGAACCTCACGCGTAGTGATCCGACACACTAACCACTTACGCCACGGCGCCCCCATTTTAGGCTTATGTTAGGTTAAAGGAGCTAGCGGCAACGAATGGGTGCAGCCTGCACTCGGATCTCAAACGGATTCATTGTGCTCCCCTGACGTGGAGTTTCCTGGTTGAAGTGCTAAAAAGACAGGAAAAACCAAATGGCTAGAGTTCTGTGTTAATGAAACGGCCTCCTCTGAACCACCCTGTAGAAGTTATGAATTTCATGACGGTGGTTGGTGGCTTTTCAGACAGTTCGCCCAGATGGTTGAACAAATATTCTCCAAAGGCCGTCTTCCTGGTATTGCAGAAACTAGGCCATTTGCAATGGAAGTGTTCTGTGTTCTCCTCTACGTCTGTGTTGCCGCATCCTCTGCAGAGTTCATCTGTACTTAGCCGCATTCTCTTCCGGTGCGCCGCCAATAGGTTGTGACCTATGAGAAGCGCAAAGTTTTGTCTATTTTTAGTAAGGGTGAGCTTGGTTTTCATCTTGTCATGTTTTGTCCAAATGCTTCTGGAGACTCAGCATGATGGGAGCACTCTCCATCTGCTTGTCGTTTGAAGTCAAGTGCTATATTTGATTTAACAAGTTTTAGGGGAGGAAGGACTGAGCTCTGGACCATTGATAGGTCTTGTTCTGATCCGCCGTCTCGTTCCCTGGAATTCCTTTGTTATTAGCTTTGATTTTATTACCGCGGATGAGATGACCTTTATAGCAGTTTGACTATCTATGCCAATATCAATCTCTTTCCTAGTAACAAGTTTCGCGGATAGTTCCTGGAACACACATTCGTGATTCGGAAGCCTTAGCAATATCAGGTACCGCTGAGTATAATAGATATCCGAACCCACTCCTTGTTTTTTTTGGACCCGCCAGTGAAACTGAAATACTATGCGGGTTAATGTCCCCACCGTCTTCCCAGTGTTCCCTTGATGGGATGACCGTGGCGTCTAGGTGAGCCCATCTTGAGATGCTACGGTGGCGCGTGTGGCCTCTTCTCCTTAGTTTGTATTATTTTAGGCGCAGGGCACTCATAGCAGCTGATTTCTTAACAAGAAGTCTAGTGGAATCAGTGCGAGAATTGTTTCAAGTGCTGCGGTCGGGGTGGTTCTAATGGCGCCAGTGGCTGCAAGTCTCTGGATTTTAGTCAACTCCTTAAGATGTGTGTTTTTCTCTACTATTGGCCACCAGACAATGCACCCATATGTAAGAACGGGTCTGACTATAGCTGTGTACTTCCAGTGGAGGTTGCATGCATAGAACGCAATGTACGCTTTCTTTATTCTTTCGTTTGTGTTTTCTCTCCAGCTCAGTTTGCGGTCGAGTATGTGCCCTAGATATCGTGCTTTATCCGAGACTTGGAGGCGAGTGTCACCGAGTCGTAGGGGTCCGAAAGCTGAGATTATTATTTTGTTAGTGAAGAGGACCACTTCTGTTTTCGCTGGATTAACGTTCAGTCCACAACTTCTCGCCCAGTTATGGAGGGTATTCAGGGCTGATTGCAGAACTTCGGTTATAGTGTCGAGAAATTTGCCGGACATAAGTAGGACGATGTCGTCTGTTAAGTAATAACTTTTACTCCGCTATGTCCTTACTTTAAGAGGATCTCGTTTGCGATTAGAATAGATAGCATCCCTCCTTGCGGGGTTCCTCTAGATGCCAGTGCATTTACTTGGCTGCAACCCAGCTCCGAGTTGCAATCTTTGTAACTTCTGCAACTTGTTTGCCGTTGTCTGCTGAAGAGTTTTTGGCCACCAGACGATGACCGCATATGTGATAATGGGTCTAACCATCTTATGTACAACCATTGCATCATCTTAGAAGAGAGACCCCAAGTTCTGCCGTATAGGCGTTTACTGGCCCACAGTGCTTTAGTAGCACGCTCCGTCGCGGACTTGATATGTCGTTTGTCAAGAATTACACCAAGATATTTGACCTCACTGGAATAAACGAGTGTGGTGCCTCTGATTATAATAGGTTCGAGGTTGACCTGTGTCTTCCTTGTAAACGGCACCAGAACGGTTTTACTAGGATTGATGGATAGTCCTTCTTTATTTATTTCTACAACTTGAGGCGAACCCCACAGGCGGATCAGTAGACATGCGGTGAAGTGGGAGGGTTGTGATCCCTTGTTTTCTTATCATAACCTCGCTGGTAAAAGGAAGAAGAAGAAGAAGATTCTACAACTTGAGATATTGCACTTTGCATGACGTTGGAAATTGTCGTGCCGTGTTTACCTCTAATAAAAACTTCCAAGTCATGAGCATAACCGACCGTGGTGTAGCCTGATCTGTGAAGATCTACTCATAAACCCTGTGGTTAACTGTGTTCGAGTACACATGAGATGTGTTAAGAGACGAGCCTGGGAAATGTACCTGAAGTAAGGTTCGTAGGTTCCGTCGTGTAGGTTTCGTCATTCTTCTTCAATAAACCTACACAATTGACATGATCGTTTACGAGCGATTTATGGATTCGTGCCGCTGTAGGCATGTCAGCAATGGTTTCGCAGCATTTCCTCCAAGCAGCTCGTTTAGATCGTCTCAATTCTAGATTGTATTCTGTGAGAGCAAACCTCTATTCGTCCTACCTCTTCGTTCGCTTTGCAAAGTTGAAGAGTTTTCTGACTTTCTTCCTAAGTTTCGCCAGTTGGTCATTCCACCAGGGCACTTTACCTTTGCTAACATTGGTTTTGAGGACGCACGTTGTCACGAAAAAGCTCTCAAATCGCCGTTCGGATTCGGCATTAAACTGTAGGTCCCTTCCATTCGTGCAAAAAATATAATGCACACAACATGAGTGGTTGCGAGAAGCTAGGCCCTGGCACTTTAAAGAGCTGTTGCGCCAAATATTATTATTATTATTTTTGGGGACGTAGCTGTCGTGGTAGGAATCAAGCAGTATATTGTTAAGCTGGTAGGCAGCTTCATCCAGCTCCTCTATGGACTCGATAGATGTGAGAAGCATATCTTTTTTTGAGAACACAAGTTCACGATAGAGATGCAAATCCGTAGATTTGGGATCATATCTGTTAGAGATATATGAGAGTTTGCCAGGTATGTCAAACCTGATGTGCTGATGGTCCGACAGTGAGGCCTCAGTAAATGGACTAGAGAGAACGAGGTCAAGTACCTCTTCATGAATTGCATTTATGAAAGTGGGTTTTGAGCCTTTGTTTAAAATATCTACGCGACTACTTACAAGGTATTCTAAAAGACACTCACCCCTTCTATTGATGTTCTATTGTCTTTCGGAGGGATATCATCATTGTCGTATGCTGAGGCACATACGATGTTCTGTATACCTATTTTAGTGGGGATTTCCAGTAGTAGGGCCACCAGGTCTCTTGTTATAAATCCTGGAATAGGGAGAAAGTTTAAACTATTGCTAATTAAGCAGGTCGCTCTCTGCGCTATCTCTCCACACTTGGAAATCAACTTAATTGCTCTATTCCGGAGACCGGAGATGATGATTGTTTTATCGTCCCTACAGGCGTATAAGTAGAAATGCAATGAAGTGGGAGGGTTATGATCCCTTGAGTTCAGATCATAATCTCGCCGAAATAGGAAGAAGAAGAATAGTTTAATCGATCCTTTGTAGATTTTGCAATTTTTTTTTTCATTTGATTTACTGTCACTATTTACTGTCATTTCAAATTCCTATACAAGGGTGCGTCACAACTGAACTGCTTCTTATATAAGATGTAAGGTTAAGAAAAAAACTATTTTAGAATTCTAAAAGACTTTTTGCAATAGAAAAACCACTTTTACGAATTTAAGACACAATTTACACAATATTCCACATGGCTATTTGAATTTGAAATAAATACATAAATCTAATTGAAAAACTTTTAATAAAACCTAGATGTCGAATTCGTATTCGAGGTTATGGGAACAGCAAATGAAGGCATTGATGCCGTCGATCTAGGTGATGCTCTCCGCTCTTTGAATCTTAACCCAACATTGGCCCTCATCGAAAAAATGGGCGGCACAAAGAAGCGTGGCGAGAAGAAATTGACAATTGAAGAATTCCTCCCAATCTACTCCCAAGTTAAGAAGGAGAAGGATCAAGGCTGCTACGAGGATTTCATTGAATGTCTGAAATTATACGACAAAGCCGAGAATGGAACCATGCTTCTCGCTGAATTGCAACACGCCCTGCTTTCCCTTGGTATATTTATTTATTTTTTTTTTTTACCATATTTGCTTAATATTATAATATTATGATAATAGGTGAAAATTTGGACGATGAACAAGTTGAACAACTTTTCGCTGATTGTATGGACCCCGAGGATGATGAAGGCATGATCCCATACGCCCGTAAGTACATCTATATTATATATCATTTCTGTTAGAGTAAATATATAATTATATAAAATAAGTGAAGAAAAAATGTTTTTGTTAAATGTTATGTGTCATCCAAATGTTCTCCAAGTAGCACTTTTTTTTTTGATTTTGTATCCAAGAATTATCATGCACAATAGTTTTTAATTATGTTTTTATTTTTCTTATAGTTTTACTTTGTATAGTAGAATGATTTAATTTTTATTTTATGGAGTGAATTTTTTTTTATAATTCAGTGAAAAGTAGAGAATTTATTGTAAGAAAGTATATTTTATTTTATTTATATTGACACTAATTATAACAATAAGCTTAGAGAATTTTAACTATAGTTTAAAGAATTTTATTAGGACCCAGTCGCTAAGGAACATAGTTTCAGATCGATTTTTGTATTTACGTCCTATTCTGGAAATGTGGATTTCTTTAAGAAATCTCGGCTAATGTATTGGGTTGGCCAATAAGTTCCTTTCTGTTTTTTTAGGCGAGAGAAAGATTAAATATTTATTGTTAAGAAAAACTTTAATCAGTTATATATGCACCATTATTTTCTACCACTTTATGCTATCTTTCGGGCAATTTCATAATGCCCCTTTCTAGTTAGTTAGTTAGATCCTTCAACCCCTCGGAGGGCATAGGGCGTCAACCACGCCTGCGCGCCATCTTGTTCGAAGTTCTGCAACGTGTTTGAGCTGCCTGCCTGGGTGAGCGGATTCCACTGCATGGCGTATTTCGCAATGGAGTTGTCTTCGCGCCGTAGGGTGTGTCCAATCCATTGCCACTTTCTTCTTCGTATAGTAATGCTTATAGGTTCTTGGTCCGTTCTC
This sequence comes from Brachypalpus laphriformis, assembly GCA_945910035.1. Lineage (NCBI taxonomy): Eukaryota > Metazoa > Arthropoda > Insecta > Diptera > Syrphidae > Brachypalpus > Brachypalpus laphriformis. Next base: position 191,821,181 of record OX246754.1, on the reverse strand, counting down.
AGATAAAGTTGTTCGTTAAAGATGCGGTTCGGCCAAAAAAATCCTCAAGATGATTCTTAAGCATTTGTTTACGAAGACTTGCAGCTTGCGTATGTTAATGGTGTCCACCTTCCAGGTACTGCACCCATAAAGCAGCACTGATTCTACGTTGGAGCGGAACAGTCGCAGCTTGGTTCTTAAGCTGATAACATTACTTCTCCAGATTTTAGATAGCATTCCGAACGCAGCTTTAGCCTTCCCGATTCTGCTGCACACATCCAGTTCGGTGCCACCGCGATTAGCCGAGACCACACTTCCTAAATAAAGAAAGTTATCAACTTTGTCGACTTCCTGTGCGGCAATGTTAAGTTGAGCGCGGTTGTTAGAAGAAGTGCTCAGGGTTTTTGTTTTGGCTGTATTTATTTTTAGCCCCACTTGTTTGCCTCAGCTTCTAGATATTGGGCCATCAGATGAAGATCAAAGAAACATCGTCAGCGTAATCTAGGTGTTTAAGGTAAGATGTCATAGTCCAACGAATTCCATAGTTGCCTTCCGTCAATGCTGCACGGAGTACATCGCTGATAACCACCAAGAACAATAGTGGCGACAGTATGCACCCATGACGTACTCCACTTTGGACTTCAAAATCGTTCGACACCTTATCATTGTGCATGACGTGACACTTGCCGCCCTCATATGTGCAAGGCCAACCAGATAGCATCTCGATTCAATCTGTCGAAAGCTTTCTCGAAGTCGATAAACATTAAATGTAGCGGAGACCTATACTCAACGCATTGCTCGATAATGATCCATAAGGTGTTTATGTGGTCGATGCAGGAGGATCCAGCGCGAAAGCCTGCCTGTTCGACATCGAGAGTTGAATCTAAATGTTCTTTAATTCGTTCTAGAATTATTTTAGCTATTATTTTAGCCACGGCAAGAACCCATATACCTCTCCAGTTACCGCAATCCATCAAGCTTCCCTTATTTGGAAGTTTAATGATTATCCCCCTTTCCAACTCCTGTGGAAATTGTTCGCTATCCCAAGCTCTCCGTGTTAGGGGATGCAGCAAATCTGCCGATGTATTTGGCGCCGCTTGAAATAGCTCGGCAGGGATGCCATCAATACCCACCGCCTTGTTCTTCTTGAGGGACTTGATTGCTGTTATTATCTCGGTTTTACTGGGAGATTCGGTGCGAATTCGGGAATTTGTTGCTTCGAACTGCTCATTTGAATTCGAGATCATACCGCCATCGGCTAAGCACTGTAGCAAAATGTTCTCTCCATCTAGTGAGCTGATCCTCATCCGAAATCAGAAGGTTACCGTCTATACTCTTCACTGGATGTTGTTTGGAATTTCGACCACCAATGAGCTCCTTAGTGATGCTATAAACTGTCTTACTGTCGCACCTACTCGCTGCTTCTTCAGCCCTTGAGGCCAGTGAGTTGACATATTGACGTTTGTCACGTCTCACACTACGCTGCACTTCTTTCTCCTTCGCACGGTATTGGGTTTCAAGCTCGGTTCTCTCTACTGCTGAGGCCGCTGCAATCCGAGCCTTGATTGCTGTACGCTCATCGATCCGTCTCCAGGTGTCTGTAGAAAGCCATGTGCGGTGGTGTTTCTGCTTTTTACCGACACACGTGCGTGCCCCAGTCGCAAAAGCATTTTTCACAGCCCCTTTCGTAGAACGTTTGATTTTTATTGGCGAAGAATTGCTCCAAGTGGATTTTACAAGCTTCCAACGAGACGAAATTTTTTCCATTAAGTGAGTTCTGCAGGGACCGGAATAAATGGTAGTCGGAAGGTGCAAGATCAGGTGAATACGGCGGGTGAGGTAAAACATCCCATCCAAACTGCACCAACTTTTACCGAGTCTGCAAAGAGACATGCGGTCTAGCGTTGTCTTGATGGAACGCGACGCCCTTCCGGTTAGCCAGCTCCTTTCGTTTTTCGGTGATTGCATCCTCACCCGTGAGACGGCCGATTGGGATTCCTATAAACTGTCTCTCAGACAATACAAAATCCCACTGAGGAAGGAGCAACGACGATCCTGAAGACTCTTCTGCGACAGAATTGAAGAGTCCTCGGAAGCTTCCAGGTTGCGGAAAATCCTCTCTAATAGCCCTGCTATACCCAGCTACCTTTTGCATCCGAATGGTCATTGGACCTCCTCTGCTGAGGAATCCATTGACATATTACTGGATACTCACTTTCCTGGTAGCTCCCCTGTTGCTGTGTCGCAAGTGGGAAATTCCCCCCTCAACCTTGCAGCAACTCCTTAGTCTTGATAACTACAGAAAAGATCCGATGGGCCATGCGCAGTTTCAAACCCTTCCAGTCCCCAGGACCTGATGGTGTTATTCCAGCTGAAATTCAGCAATGCGAGGACATTGTGCTTCAATGGCTCAAAGTCATCTTGTCGGGCTGTCTAAATCTGGTCTATATTCCCAAACTTTGGACCGAGGTTGAAGTCATATTCATACCTAAGGCAGGAAAGAGCTCGCACGTGGAACCAAAGGATCTTCGACTTATCAGTCTATCGTCCTTTCTGCTTAAAACTTTAGAAAGGTTAATTGATATCCATCTTCGGCAAAGTATTAGCCCAGCTTTGCTCTCGCCGTCCCAACATGCGTACTGCAAAGGCAAATCGGTTGAGACTGCCTTACATTCGCTTGTGCGCACCATCGAAAAATCCTTGAGTATCGAAGAATACACCATGGTGGCTTTCCTTGACATTGAGAGAGCTTTTAACAATGTCAAATCAAAGGCGATTACCGACCCACTTGCAAATCTGAAAGTGGGTACTTCGCTCGGAGTGTTGATCAATCAATTGCTTACATGCAGGATTATTAACACACAGCTGGGCGGAGCATCGGCCAGAAGAATTGTTCGCTGCGGTACACCTCAAGGTGGAGTCTTGTCACCTCTTCTGTGGAACCTGGTAGTTAATGAGCCACTGATGGATCTGGATACGTCAGGTTGTAGAGTGATCGCCTATGCTGATGACATTGCTATTGCTGCCTCCGGTAAACACCCGGACACTCTCAGGGAAATCCTCCAATATGCTCTCCTTCGGCTCACCAAACGGGCCTCCAAATGTGGACTGCGGGTTAACCCCCATAAAACGGAACTTGTTCTCTTCACGAGGAAATATAAACTTCCCTTCATAGACCCTCCTATGATAAATGGCACCAGTCTCACCTTCTCTGAAAACGCAAAATATCTGGGACTTATTTTGGATAGGAAATTGAACTAAAAGGCCAATCTACTAAAACGCGTCAGAAAACAAATGTAGCTCCCTATTCTTGTAAAACGGTTAAAGACAGGAGCTGGGGTATTAAACCTCAAATCACTCATTGGCTATACGCGTCCGTTATCAGGCCTATACTACTATATGGCGTGTGCGTATAGTGGCCTGCTCTTGACAGGGCGGTCCACCTCACTCAACTAGCTAAGGTGCAAAGATCTGCATGCATCTGCATCAGTGGTGCACTGAGAACTACTCCCTCCGCGGCACTGGACATCTTGTTCAACCTGCTACCTTTAGATACTTTCAGCAAACAGATGGCTGCCTATGCGGCCATCCGCCTGAAAGCCTCCTCTCAGTGGTCTAGCTATCGCTTTGGCCACTCCTCGATCTTCTTAACTTCAAACACGAAAACACGGACTACACGCCGCCGAAACTGAGATTTGACCGTAACTTCCGTACGAGCATCCCTAACCGGGATGTGTGGGACACTTCCCCCCCTGTCGATGGTAGTTCGGTTCCCTTCTTTACAGATGGATCTAAGACGGAGGGTGGGGTGGGTTGTCGTGTTTTCTCCGAACAGCTCAATCTAAGCATCTCTTTCGGCCTCCCTGATCATTGTAGCGTTTTCCAGGCGGAAATCATGGCGATTAAGGAAGCCATGTCCTGGCTGAAATGTAATGTATTATCTCTCAGGGATATTAGCATTTTCGCTGACAGCCAAGCGGCAATCAAGTCCCTGGTATCGTTCTCCTTCACGTCAAAGGCCGCCTTAAACTGTCGTCTATCTCTTATGGAGATGATAGAGCAGTTCAACTTTCACCTATGCTGGGTGCCGGGCCGCAGGAACATACCAGGTAACTGCAGGGCTGACGACCTCGCCAGACAGGGTACCACTCTAAGGATTTTGCCTGAAAGGCAAGCCCTGGGTATGTCCCTCGCTGCATGTAAGTATCCACTAAAGCTGAACGCTATTAGCACGACCAACCTAGAATGGGTAAACGGCTTAACGTGTCACATTTCGAGACATATCTGGCCTAAGCTGGATCAAAAAGGTAGTGTCGATCTGATCAAGTTAAAGCGTACACAAATCAGCTGCGTTGTCGGTGTTCTCACTGGACACTGTCTTATAGGCCAACACGCCAAAAGACTTGGTCTCTTCTCCAACGACTTCTGCAGAAGCTGTAGGGACGAGGAGGCGGAGGAAACCATCCTTCACCTCCTATGCACTTGTCCAGCCCTGTCACATAAAAGAATGCTCCATCTAGGGTCCCCTTTCTTGAAGGAGTCGGCGATCTGGTGTCCTTAGACGTCATGTGCATCCATCGCTTTATCAAAAGCTCCGGTTGGTTTTGTTAGTGAGTGGCCTAATGGTTGATTCATAGTATCACAAAGGACCTTCACTGTTCTAAGTGTATCTGCACTCTCGTGCGGATAGCCAACCTAACCTAAGTAAAGGAACAGACCTATTTTTAAATCCGGTCAGCCATTCTGAGTTGGGGCTGTGCAATCAGCTGTTTGTGACGAAAATTTTAGCTGGAATGCTCAGCTCCTATAAGTGATAGATCAATTTTTAATACACATAAACATTTCCCCAGAAATGCAGATCATAACAGTAGAAACCGCATTCAAATCTGTTCAATGGTTCTCGAGATTAGCGCAGTCATACAGACAGACGCATCCTGGGGACTTTATTTTAAACTATGTAGTGAAGTGATTTGCTAAGTGAGAAGCTGTTGGTGCTGTAGGGCCCTGGTCAATGTAAGGTAGATGACTCTAATGAAACTCCAAGCAATTAAGTGTATAGCATTAAGCGTGTTGAATTTAGTTTATTTATTTTATAAAATTAAATTTATAGACTAGATTAGTATAGTAGACTAATGTAGAAGTTTATATGTAGCTTAAAAAGTTGTTTAAAAAAAAAAGTATATTATAGTATATTAATCTAAAAAAAAAAAAAACACATTCTAAATTTGATTTTTCTTGCACTTTTATTTATATTTTTGCCACGTGTTTGTCCTTGTGTTTATTTGCACAAAATCTCACGACATTGTTGCACCAACCAACCACCACCATTCCCAACCATCATGTATATCCCTTGACAAATTTTCGCAAAAATCAAATAAAATCACAGAATTCGTCACGAAGTTGATGAGCGATCCAGTCGTCTTCGATTAAACAGTAAGTTAAAATAAAAAGCAAAGAAAAACATCTTAAGGATTGAGACAAGCTTTCTCTGCCAAGTACAACCTAACTGCTTTTGCAAAATATTCGAGACAAAAAGGATAAGTAACTCCCAAACTGTCATTGTGTTTCACTACTAATAACAGTCTTTCTCTTTCTCTTTGTATTTAATTTAATATTTTCAATTCGTTCTTTTTTTATTAATAAATTTTTGCATAAAATAAAATATTTTTTCTTATAATGATATTAATTGAAATTTAATTATTCCGCATATATAGCATTCCTCGCAAGAATGTGCGAACGAAAAGTTGAGGATGAGTAATGTGTCCATAATAACGACAACAACAACAACAACAACAAGAACATCAACAACAACACCATTCTCCATCGATGTTATTCATCCATTATTTATTTAATTAATTAATTAATTTACTTCTGCTACTACTACTTTTACTTTCACCAAAGAAAGAAACGAAAACACTTCAAGATAGTTTTATTTTTAAAAATAAAATGAAAAGAAAGAAAGAAAAAAAAAATATAAATTTTATAAAACATTTTGTTTTTTGTTGCTACTTTACACGAATATACACCATACATACACAAACGAATACCAACATCATGAACATATACATATATATATGCATATATATATTTGAAAACATGGAACTCAATATCTGAACCGAGAAATGTGTAGACCTTTTATTTAACATCAAACAATTATGTAGTTTCCAATCGTATTTATGTATACATATATATATAGTGTATTATGCTATATGTAGACTTTTTTGGGAATTTTTGTTTTTCATGTTTTTACAAAATGAAAAAATTTAAATAAAATTAAAAAATGTTTTTGGTTTCTTCGAAATGTTTGAGCTCTAGCAAGTAATATCGAAAGCTTATAACACTTTGCAGGTGGTATTGGTCGTTTCTAACATCACATGTGAAAAAAAAAAAAAAAACTGTATCTCTTGTGTTGAATTTGAACTTAATTTAGAATTTTCTTATAACGCCCGGTATTGTTAGAGTAGAGATTTAACTTGTTGGTTCCATTTGAAATACCATCATTCGTCGTAGAGTTTTTGAAATGCACTCAGTACGGGGTCGAGGAAAACTGGTTATTTTCGAATTCTTGCGGGCAACTTTGCTCATTTGGATCTTTTTTTTTTTCTTTTTCACAGTATAAGATGAGAAAATCAATTAATTTAAAATTTTCACATTTTATTTTCAACTTGTATAATATAGAAAATGTATAAATTTGATATTTTTTTAATATTTATTATTATAATGATTTTACGGTAACGAATAAAATGTGCAAAACAACATCATTATGCCAACGACAGTGATATGTTGTTTTATTTAAATTCATTTCTTATTACGATATGTTCAACTATTTCCCTTGATCCGTATCACTAGCACACGAGTTTTTGTGAACATATCTTTGTTTCTTACTAGCTAGCGTTCGTTATGAATTTCAGCAGGTTAGGTTAGGTAGGTACATTGTGATGACCATATCTCTTGACTTTCATACTCCAATCAACGACATTTAACTCTAATTTTGAGTGGAACCGAGCTTGGGCACTAACCATAGTTCAGCGATTTATCGAAGAGATAATGGATAATTACGAGTGCTCTTTCTGCAAGAAAAACACTAATGATGTGAGTGTTTCATGTGCAATTTGCCTTGAATCATTTCACGCAAAATGTATTGGTATAAAAGGGAGAGATGCAGATAAAATTATTGCTATCCCAGGCCTTTGCTACTATTGCGAAAAACATCGTAAGATATCTTTTGATGTCTTACACTGGAAGATTATAAAGCTAAAAAAGACTTTTAAAAGTTTAGTTGCAATATTCGCAGAATTGCAAGACATTTTTGAGTTTGATGTTTCTGAAATCGAAAGAATGTCAGTCGGTTTTACCAACATTGATCGATTACTTCAAACACCTAATGATACTGAGCGTCATCAACTGAGTCAACAACAGGACCAAATTAATAATCACCAACAGCAGTTACAGCAATTGCAGCTGCAGTTGAAGGAACATCAACTACAACGAACTGAGCCAGTCCAACTGCATCCGAAATCTGTAGTTGATCAACCTGTAGATGATCAACAGGTAGATGTTCAACTAAAAGAACAACCGGTGAAAGATCCTCATCTGCTGCAACTTCAACCTCAACAACCTCAGCAACCTCAACAACCTCAGCAACCTCAACAACCTCATCAACCTCAACCACCTCAGCAACCACAACAACCTAAGAATTCTCAACAAATCATCAGCAATGCCAGAACCTTACGTTCCAATAAAAAAAAGGTGATTTTGCCTAATGCAAACGTTACTCCTTCTACCCCCTTAATCATTTCCTCTCCCACTGTGCCGTCCACCACTGACAACTCCTCATTAACGAGTGATGCGGTGTGCAATCGTGCAGCTAGCTCTGCCATTTCGGTAGCTAGCTCTGCTATTTCGGCAGCCAACTTGCCGTCATCTCATGACAGCACTTTAAGGGTTGTTCCACCTCCATTTGTTGTGTTCTTGTCTCGTTTAGAATACGGAACTAAGTCGACGGATATAATGAATTATTTGTCAAATAAAGGCATTGAAACTAATAATATTAGGTGCCATAGTTTAACACCAGCCAATCTAACTGGACGATTATCAGCGTCGTTCAAAATAATTGCTCCGTCTTCGGTTGGGAAGACAATTGTGAATCCAAGTTTTTGGCCCATTAATATGATAGTTAAGGAATTCACTAACCGTCCAAGCACTAAAAGCAATAAGCCAAAAAACTTAATGAAATAGCCTTCTATTACCAGAATGTTAGAGGGCTAAGAACTAAATGTACTCGGTTCTTATTAAATATGCTTTGCTCTTCTTCAGACATTATTATACTCACTGAAACGGGCTTAGATGACTCTTTCACCAATGCCGTTATTTTTCCCCAAAATTTCAATGTTAATCGTTGCGATAGGTCACCAGATAATAGTGATTACAAAAGATTTGGTGGTGTTCTAATTGCAATCAAAAATGCCTTTCAGTCTTTTGAAGTAGATCTCAATGATTTTTCAGATATTGAAATTTGTTGTAGTAAAATTGTCTTGTCAACCTCGACTAACATTTTTATAGTATGTGTATATATTCTGCCTAAGTCCTTGTTACCTGTTGTAACAAGGTACCTAGAAGCATTTCGCTTTATTGAAGGTCTCATATCCACGTCGGATTTATTTTATATTTTCGGGGACTTCAATCAAACTAAAATTGATTGGGCCTCAGGAGATGCAGATTGCACTTTTCCTGTAAATGCCTTATCTGTGATTGGGTCGGAAATCATTGATACTGTCCAATCCCTCGGTCTTCTTCAACTAAATCCGGTTAAGAATCATCAAAATCGTACGTTAGATCTTATCTTCTCTAATAACAACGATGAAAGTTTTGTTACTAGAAGTTTCTCACCTCTCGTTTCCGAAGATATTTATCATCCTTCCCTAATCCTTTTTTGCAACTTGAATATTAATGAAGCTAAATCCTTTAACTTTTATAAATTCGATTTCAAAAATGGTAATTACATTGATATATGTGAGGAGTTGAGCAATTATAACTGGGTCCCACATCTATCGTTAGATATTGATGATTTATGTTCAGAATTCTATCGGGTTATTACTAAAATAATTTTTTGTTTTATTCCTGTAGTTTTAGTCAAAAACTCTACTCTGGGGTCTTGTCCATGGGACAATGAGATAACCCGCAATTTAAAAGTACTTAAAAATAGAGCTTATAGGATATGGCGCTGTAGCATGGAGGATGAGGACTTTGTGTTATACAGAAAACTAAAATCCGAATTTAAAATTTCTTTACACAATTCGTATTTGATTTATTTAAATGAAATACAAAACTCTTTTAAATCGAGTCCTAAAAAATTGTGGCAATTCATAAATACTAAAAATAAAAGTGACGGTTACCCTGCCTCATTTTCATTTAATGGACAGGCAGTGGATACACCTATTTCTATCTGCAACTCGTTTGCATCCTTTTTCCAGTCAGTCTATTCAAAAGTGGACTCAAATATTGACAATTCATTTTTTAGTTACCTTGGGAATGCACCTCTTTCCGCGTTCCATAGCATTGAGATTTCTCCTGATAGTAATTTAAAAAGCCTAGTCGAAATGGAACTCAACTTTAATCCTGGCCTTGATGGCCTGCCTTCTGGTTTCTTAAAAATGTGTGCTATCCCATTACATGGAATATTATGCCACATGTTCAATTTATCATTCAAATCAGGTATTTTCCCATCTGTATGGAAAAACTCTTTTATTATACCACTTTTTAAAAGTGGTAGGAAAAACAAAGTTGAGAACTACAGGGGTATATGTAAACAATCGTCAATCCCTAAATTGTTCGACAAATTAGTTTCTGAAAATTTGAATTTTGATTGCAAATCTTTATTGTCCAACAACCAGCATGGTTTTGTAAAGAAAAGATCCACAGTGACCAATCTGCTTGAGTTCACAAATTTCGTGATATCGGAAATTAGTAAAGGAAACCAAGTTGACGCAATCTACACTGATTTCAGTAAAGCGTTTGACCGTGTTGACCACAAAATTCTGCTTTATAAACTGGACAAACTAGGATTTCCATGTTCCTTTATACGCTGGTTATCATCCTTTTTATCGGAAAGATGCCAATTTGTCAACTTTCGAAATCACATTTCTAGTAAAATTTGTGTGACATCTGGGGTTCCCCAAGGTAGTCACATTGGTCCTATTTTGTTTATCCTCTTTGTAAATGATGTAGTCTCATTTTTGCCGGAATGCAACATTCTAATGTTTGCTGATGATTTTAAAATTTATTTATCAGGCAATGAGTATCATACATTTCAACTCTTAAACGAGTATCTTTTTAAATTTCATCTATGGTGTTCAAAAAATTATCTCTCCCTTAATGTTGGCAAATGTTCAGTAATTACTTTCTCACGACGTATTTCGCCCATTTTATATAATTACTCACTTGGTGGTGAAGCCGTGTCTCGTGTTACCTTAATAAAAGATCTAGGTGTATTGTTAGATACTAAGTTACCATTTAACAATCATATAGACCACATTATAAATATGGCTAATCGATATTGGGGAAGAATAAGGCGTTATGCCGGTGAATTCTCCGACCCTTATGTGATAAAACAACAATACCAAGCATTTGTTAGGTCTCTGTTGGAATATGCATCAGTTATTTGGTGTCCGTATTACAAGTTCCATATAACCAGAATCGAAGCTGTCCAGAAAAGATTCTTGAGATTTGCTTTACGTGGGCTTCCATGGTCTGACATTTACAACCTCCCGTCCTATCAATCAAGGCTAAAGTTAATTAACCTTGACTCGCTTGAGGATAGGAGGATGGTTGCTAAAGTGGTTTTTGTTCACAGAGTGCTTACAAATGATATTGATTCCTCCGGAATTTTGAACTGTATTAACATTAATGTCCCATCGACCAATCTACGTAATAATAGATTTTTTACTATTACACATTCGCGCACTAACTACGGTCGCTCATCCTCTGTTAATGGATTATTGATAACTTACAACGCTAATGCTATTTTGATTGATTTGAATATATCTTTGGTATCTCTTAAAAAGAGATTGATAGGTAATATTCAGTCATGATTGCTAACTCTACGGATATGCTTCAAAATGTTCTTGTATTTATAACATATCTTATTTGATTCGTTTTGTATATCACTTTATTGTTTTTCTTTTTTTTTATTCATACTTTTGTAACTAAGTCTAAGAAAGAAATTGCTCTTTGTTGACAAAATAAATAAATAAATAAATAAATAAATAAATAAATAAATAAATAAATAAATAAGTCACTGCTTGCTTAGCCCAAGAAGGATCCATTGCGCCAATTTTATTTTTATTCTGGAAAGCTGGAAAGAATCGATTTACAACCACCTAAATGGGGAGACCGTGGTGCCCGCTGGATAGTTATCTGATAGTGAACTAACGATGAGCGTATGCTGAGTCTGACAATATATGTGTAGCTGAACACTCAGACCTGCGTAAGCACGTCTGGGTGAACTTCAGCGCGTATATGCTTAACCGGAAGAGGCATTTCTTGTTGACCTGATTGGCTGAAATATGCGTCTCAGAAGTCTAGCAAGAGCTTCTCAGAACGAGGACGAGCGGCAGATGAATTCTTCCAATGGAATTAACGGTGATATCTGCAGACCAGCGGATACCTTACCGGAGCTACTTCGACATATTTGAAGCTGAGGTCTGTAAGGATTTTCAATACTGCGCCAGTGTACCTACTGAAAAAGAGATGGTGGCGGATGAACCCTTTACGGGCCAACGGCAGCGCTCATATCCCCAAAGTGGGTTACTGACATCGGTGTATCCGGCCCCTCGTCCTAGGGGTTGCTAAAAAAGTATCTGATCCTCCAGGTTGGGGGTTGTGCCGTCGGCTTAACTTCCCTACCACGTGAAAAACCTTCGGCTACGAAGCAACCAACAGCCTCGGATACGAATGAATTTACTGTTGACGACCCAAGCAAACTTAAACAGGACAACGATCTTCGTGTCTGCACATGGAATGTTCCTCCACAAACCACGTGCAGCCGAACAACTTGTGGAGGCCCTAGAGTGTCTCAAGGCAGACATTACCGCCATCCAAGAAGTACGATGGAATGAGCCGGGCAAAAGGAGTATGAAAAACTGTGACATCTACTACGGCGATTGCTACAGACAAAAAGGACAGCGTCTATTCGGGTGCGGATTTGTCATTGGAGGCAGACTTAGGTAAGAAGTCTTGAGTTTCCGGCATGTGAACGAGCGCCTTATGACTATCTGTATCAAGGCTAAATTTGCCAACATTAGCCTAATATGCGTTCACGCCCCACACGAGAAGAAGGACGACGCGACGAAGGATGACTTCTTCCAGCTCTTGGACAAGACGTATGAGCAATGCTCTAGCCACGGCGTTAAAATTATCCTAAGTGATTTCAACGCAAAGCTAGGAAGAAACGTCTGTTGTAGCGTGGTCGGAAAGCACAGCTTGCACGACATCACATCCGAGAACGGGCTCAGGCTAATCGACTTTGCGGCGGGACGAAACTTTGTCGTAGCTAGTACGCGGTTCCCACGTCTCGACATTCACAAGGGAACATGGCTCTCCTTTGATCGAAAAACTGTCAACCAAATCGATCACATTGCGATCGACGCAAGGCACCCTTCCAGTATTCTGGGCGTCCGGACCTTCCGAGGAGCCAACGTGGACTCGGATCACTACCTAGTTGTAGCCAAGGTACGGATGCGCATATCCAGAACGGAGCGAAATCAACGAAATACTGTAAGGAAATCTGACGCCGGGCGGCTTAAATCGCAAGAGATCGCCAGGGCCTTTGCCGATCGAGTTTATTTTAAATTTAATTTAAATTCTATGCCGTCAGCAGCAAATGCGGAAGACCAGTGGCAGCGTTGCCAACAAGCCATCAGAGATACAGCCTCTGATGTACTGGGTTTCTCTCGGCGACCACAACGAAACCCCTGGTTTGATGAGGAATGCCGGCAAGCACATGCAGCAAAACAAGAGGCGTACAAAGCGGCGCTGCACAGAAGGACCAGAGCTGCTTACGAGCTACGTGAGCAGGAGAAAAGAAGAACATCGACTTCTCAGAAAGAAGAAAAAAGAGCATGAGAAGCGCTCGATCGAAGAGATTGAGAGACTCTATTGCAGGAATAATGTTCAAAAATTTTACCAAAAGGTAAAAAGAACATGCCAGGGTTTCAAAGCCAGAACAGAAGCCTGCAGGGACGAAAATGGTAACATAGTAGTAGACTCGCGGTCGGTGCTGAGGATATGGAAGGAACACTTCTGCAGACTGTTAAACGGCGACGATGTCCAATATTCCGCTGTTAGGCAGAATGAGCCATTCAACAGTGACGATGGCAGCCAAGATTCCCGTCAACCCGATCAGAATGAAGTGAGCATAGCGATATCTAAACTCAAATCCAACAAAGCTGCTGGAGCCGAAGGCCTTGCCGCCGAACTTTTCAAGGCAGGAGGAGATGAGTTGGTAGGGAGCATGCACCAGCTCATCTGTAAAATCTGGTCGGACGAAAGTATGCCCGATGAATGGAACCTCAGCATCATTTGCCCGATCCTGAAGAAAGGAGACCCACTGAACTGCGCCAACTACAGAGGTATAAGTCTGCTCAACATCGCATATAAGATCCTGTCCGCCGTATTATGTGAACGCCTAAAACCGATCGTCAAGAGCCTGATAGGCCGTTATCAGTGAGGTTTCAGGCCTGGAAAGTCCACCATTGACCAAATATTCACACTGCGGCAGATCTTGGAAAAAACCCATGAATATAAAATCGATACGCACCGCCTCTTCATCGATTTCAAAGTTGATTATGATAGCGTGTATAGGGACGAGGTATACAGAGCCATGTCTAGTCTTGACATCACTGCCAAGCTCGTCCGTTTGTGCAGAATGACGATGGAGAAGTCTCGCTGCTCCATCAAAGTCGGTAAGAACATCACCGAACCATTCGATGTCAGGAAAGGTCTTAGACAAAGTGACGCGCTATCATGCGATCTCTTTAACATAGTACTTGAGAAAATTGTATGAAACTCACAAGCCAACACCGGAGGTACAATCATTTACATGTCTGTACAACTACTCGCTTATGCCGATGACATTGACATAATCGGAAGAACTGAGCGGGTAGTCAATGGGGCATTTACGAGTATTGAGATCGAGGCAGCAAAGATGGGTCTAGCGCTCAATGAAAGCGAAACAGAATATATGCTGTCTACAAAAGGGACACCCAACATCGGCGTCTTGGACAGAACGCCACAATAGACAGATATAATTTTGAGGTAGTAAATGATTTTGTCTACCTAGACTCTATGGTCAGCTCCGCAAGTAGGGAGATCACACGAAGAATCGTTGTTTCTATGGGCTAAAATGGCAATTGAGTAGCAAAGCCCTATTTCGAACTGCTAAGGTAACTCTATATAACACACTAATCATTCCAGTCCTGCTGTATGGCGCAGAGGCATGGGCTTTGACAAAACCGGATGAGGATGTCCTTGGTTATTTCGAGAGAAAAGTTCTTCGAGCGATCTCTGGTCCCGTCTGCATAGACGGTGAGTGGAGGAGAAGGTACAATGCCGAACTATACGGCCTGTACAAGGACATCGACTTAGCCAGAAGAGTTCACATACAGCGACTAAGATGGCTGGGTCATTAAGAGCGGATGAAGCCCAACGTTCCCGCTAAGAAAGTAAGTAAGTAAGTAAGGCACAGGAATCCAGGCTCATACTTTGGGATGGGAATTCCTAGCCAACCCCACCACAGTCACACATTTGAGCTGACACCCGCTCCATACTTCCCCAACCTCCGAAATAAATAATAGGCTTAGGAAACAAGTTTATTTTCAATGATTTCTTCGAATATATTAGTCAGTATGATATTTTCTTCTTATTTGAAACCTTTGTAGAAAAAAATATGGATAGGTTTGAACGTCACCTAAGTAATTTCGCACTACACTGGATACCAGCAACAAGAATATTTTCTCACGGAAGAGCGAGTGGAGGGTGCTATATGCTATTAAAAAGCACACATATAATAATTTAAGATGTAGTTTTATTAATGAGTTCAACAGAACTTTTGTTGAAATAACTTCGGATGCTATGAAACTGTTTATAATCCCAGTCTATATAAATTGCAACAAATGGTTGAAAGATTTTCAGAGCTTATACGAATTTTTATTAGAATTCGGAGAAGAGAACGTAATGATAGGGAGTTCGCAGCTTTTGGAGGTGGAACCCGAGCTGTTAGCACAGTCCGTAAACGCAACCAGGTGTGCCACAGATAACATAATTGATAGAAATGGCAGAAAATTTATTGAAATGTGTGAGTCAGTTGGCCTAACGGTTTTGAATGGTCGTCCCAAAAGCGACGTGAAAGGTAATTTAACGTTTCTCAGAGGTATTGCTTGCTCGACAATAGATTACTGCCTTGTGCGTGGAAAATGTCTGAAGTTTGTTGCCGATCTCAATATCAACGAACGGATTTACTCTGATCATCTACCATTGTCAGTTATGATGTCCTTTGATATATGCACTGAATCTGCCGCTCTGGAATTACGCTTCTTACCTAAACTTCAATGGAAGGAAAGCTACTCGCTTAGTTATAAACAACATCTGAATCGTAGTCTTAGGGATATAGATGATAGCGAAATTAACTCAAGTCGTGGTGCGGATGCTTTGGTTTCTTGTATTCCGCTTGCTGCGAGGGGTCTCAACGTCTACGTTTAGTCCGACAAACAAGTAGTAACGTTGCAAAAGACATGTATCGGCAGGCTAACAAGGCATACAAAGACATCTGCAAGGATAAACAAACAATATTTTTTCAACATCTGACGAGAACATTGGATGGCGCCAAAGATAGTCGCGCATTTTGGAAGATTGTCAGTGCACTTAATGTTATGTCGTTCACGCAAGGCATCCAAGTGGAACTGTCTGCATTTTAAACAGTTGCTAAACCCGCCATGCAATGCGCTTCAGCTAAATTATGCCCTTCCTCTCGTAACAAATAGTTCTTTAGACCGACCAATTACAGTTAGTTAGTTAGTTTTGAAAACTTTATTTAAACTTTAATAATACTTAAATACAATGTCATAATCTTAAGTTAAATATGGTTTGGCCCACGGCCGTCTACCAGATTGACAATTTATTTTTCGCATTTGATATTTAAAAGTCTCCTTCTATAATACGTGCTCTGTAGGTAAATGCAGTTAGTGCATATTTATATAGAACTTCCCAACCAAGGTTGCCGTTCAAAATGTTCAAGACCTCATTCATATCCAATGCAGTTACGCCAAAGTATCTCACACGAAACTCATTTAAGATAGGGCATCTGGCAATAAAATGGTATACATCCTCCCTTTCTTGAAGATTACACAGGTCACATAGAACTGACCGGTCTGGTCGATGTGGGATGTAATTTAAATTTATTATTTCCCCTCTTAGTTTAAATATTAGGCTAATCATATTCAGCGGAAAGCGGTTGAGAAAGTACGTATGTTGTTGAAGATTATAGTTGAGTTTACTGTAAATCATTCTATACTGGGAAGTTTCAGCTTCCGTTTTGCAACAACCATAAGTAGTGTAGCTTGCTCTCTCTAAAAGTTTTTTAAATACCATCCTTAACTCAGCAGAGTTAATATCTGCTGCAATTCTCACGTTTTCACCAAAACTCTCCCCCAGCTCTTCCCACTTTTCGATAAGGTTTCCTCTTGTTGATATAGCTCTCTTAAGCACTAGTTTAGGCAGCCGTCCATCTTCCATCTCCAACACTTTAATGATAAAATCGAAATGCAGCTTAAGCGTGTCTAAAAATAGAGGTGGCACTGTTGTTTCCAAATGCAGCATACAATTAGGGGTGCAGGTTGGTAGCCGGAAAATGCGTTTCAGAAAATACCTCAGGAATCTTTCAACCTCATCAAACTGACAGTATCCCCAAACTTGAGCACCGTATAGCAATATAGAGATTGCAGTCGCATGAAGTAATTTAAGCTTTGCGCTATGTTCAATAAATTTATTATTGATGCAACGGATCCATACTGAAGAAACAGCTCTCTTCGCCTCCGCTAGTTTGAGTTGGAAATGTTTTCGCATGTTGAGATTCGCCGTAATTAATACACCTAGATATTTATACTCCCGAACTATTGAAACGTTTTCTCCTTTGTATGTCCATTTTTCATTACGAGAATATCTACCACCACCATCTCTGAACACCATCATTTTAGATTTTTCTAAATTTACAGACAGATTCCAAAGTTCACAGTAGCGCTCAAGACGGTTCACCATTCGCTGCATTCCTTCCACTGATTCAGATAGAAAAACTATATCGTCTGCGAAAAGGAGTCCTGGTATCTGCATACTTCCAAACTGAATTCCCCCTCCAATTGCATCCATTATATCATTTATAAATAAAATGAAAAGTAACGTGCTCAGAACACATCCTTGCCTGACTCCCATTCGTGTTGTAAAGTCTTCCGATACAAGCTCACCATCCCATACATAAGCGACGTTGTTTTCGTACATCGCTTGTAATAAAACGACAATTTTGCTGGAGATTCTCATCTTAAATAGCTTATATAAAAGTGCTTCACGTGCAATAGAATCAAAAGCAGCACGAAAGTCACGAAGAAAGCATATAACTTCTTGTTTCTTCTTTTGAAGCTCTCCGCAATGTTCGTCAGGATGAATATTTGGTCTAAAGATGAATAGTTTCTCCTAAACCCCGCTTGAAATTCATTCAGAATCTTCTTATTCTCAATCCACTGTGTTAGCCTGTTGAAAATTATAGCACTAAACAACTTCACTGATGTATTCAGGAACGAAATGCCTCGATAGTTTTCAGGGTTATCGTATGATCCTTTTTTGTGTAGGGGAAATATTATTGCTCTTTTAAAGCTATTTGGAACAGTCGCTGTCTCAAATATCCTATTGTATTCCTTGGTTAATGCGGACAGGAATTCAGTTGAGCAGTTTTTAAAGAATTCAGCTGGAATTCGGTCGTCTCCTGGAGCTTTACCAACTTTCGATTTTACGATTGCACTCTGTACTTCAGAAATTGTAAATGGAACATCTAGGAGATCATCTGTAAAAAATGGTGCTGCGTATTGAGGAAGAGGCGAAAATTGCGGGGCGTTAAGCAGGTTCTTAAAATAGTCCCGAAGTTCAGATGCTTGTAAGGATGATGAAATGAAATTCGTTCTCCCGTTGATAGTTTTGGCGGCTTTCCAAAATTCTGCTGAGGACCTTGACGAATTTAAGACGGCTACGGTTTGTTGCTCCAGTTGTTTTCTTTTTACAAAACAGAGATGTTTAAAGTCCCTATTGGCGACTGCATACATATTTTTGAAAAATGTGGTATTGTAGTTCCTTAAGAGCCTAAGAAACGAAAAGGATTTTTTTCTGGCTTTATAGCATTCAGCGTCAAACCAGACCTGTTTGAGAGTACCCTTACGCTTTCCTGTAGTTTTTGTTGGAACAGCTTCAATTATAATTCTAGTAAGGTCCTCCATGTGCAGTGGCTTGTTTTCCAATCTTCGTTTAAAAATTTCCTGATCTAAATTATTTTGAAATATAGTTTGAAATCGATCTCTCCATATCAACTTTGGCAGTAGTCTCAGTTGCTTCGTGCTGAGCGCTTCTTTCGATTCCTGAACTATGCATGAAATTTCCAAGGGCATGTGGTCTGAGAAAACTTGTGCAGCTATACTGAAGTTGCTCAAAATAGAGCACCACTTCCCCGACATTAAACAGTAATCAATAACTGAACACGCCGTTCCTCGATTAAACGTATATTCGCCATTCGGGTCTCCTTTACAGCTTCCATTTAAAATCCTTGCGTCTAAAGCATCAGCAATTTCCAGTATTTTAGTCCCTTTCCCATCACACACTTCATCTTTTGATCTGCGGGTTGGATTAATAATTGTTGCTACAGATCCACTTACAAAATTATTTTTGCGTTAAAATCACCAACAAGAAGCAAATCCATTGACCCTAAATCCTGTAATGCGTCGCAAAGCTGGTCATAATCCCTTTTCCAGTGATTACAGTTCAGGTAAATGGGTACAATAAAGAGGTCATATCCTTTGGTTTTTACCTCTAAGATATCCATTTCTTCAGCTCGCTTGAAATTCAAAACAACTCCTTCCAGGCACTTTCTATAGCCTAGTAGTTCCCCTCCACTTCCTCTTCCAAATGTATTTACTTTCACTGCTGGAATCCACTTTAATTCATAGTTCCTAAATATTGTTTTAAATTTCTCCTCCTCATCTTCTAAAACATGTGTTTCAAAAATTACAAATATATCAAAACTTTTTACATAATCAAAAAACTTCATTTGTAAAAACTTATTTTTGAGTCCTGCGACATTATATCCTAATATTTTTAATTCTAAACATTTTATCTGATTCTGGTAGACGGTACCGTCTCAATTCAATTCATAATGTAAACGATCACCTGCTTGTTCTCTCGAGCGCATGCTTGTGTGCGCCCCCAAATTTTCTGCATGTTGCACAGTGGCTGATTCGCAAATATGAAGCGATGAAACGTTGCCAACTTCCGACGACAAACTTGACATTTTGTGTTTGACATTGTTTACGTTTTTGTTAGCTCGATGGACTTCATTCATAAAATGTTGAACACTAGAAAACAATGTAAAATCGCCGCCGAAAATTGTGCGTAGCACCACCATCGGGTCGTTTTTGCCACATTTCAAGCCGTGCGCCAAATCCCATGTAAAAGTGTTTTTCGAAATGAGTAGCTTATCGTCTTTTAGCTGGGTGTTCACAAGAGGAAACCTATCGCGAAGAAATTTAGCAATTGGTAGCAAGTTGTTTTTCCTACGACGCGTGTTGTACGGGAGATCTTTGTGAATGTGGATTTGTGTGCCTTTTAATTTTTTTGCATTTCGGAGTATTGTCCAAGCATCATTACGCGACTTCATTTTTACAATTATCATTGCAGTACGTGTGCCAGGAGAAGATACCGCATGTGCATAGTCAATTACGGAGCATGTATCAGCAGTGCCCAACAGGCTGGTGCAAACAGACTTTGCTTTATCCTTCATGTCCGTATTGACTTCTGCAGGCAGGTGCACCACAACATTTGTTTCCAGACTTTTCTGTACCAACTTGTCCATTTGATCCTCCATTGCATTATTTTGGTGTTCCAGTTGAGCAACTTTGGCAGGCATTTCGTCGTACTTTACTTTCAAGCCAGTAAGTTCTGCGTGAAGTACTTGAAAGTCGGCTTTTGAAGGCAGTTCCCTGACGAGTTTTTTTATGTTGTCATCTAGGATTTCCTTCAAGACTTCGACGGTTATTATTGAGGATGATTCCATACTAAGACGTTCTGGTGGTGGCGAAGGTGTTGACGCTACAAAGGTTCTGCGCTTTTCCTCTCTAGTTTGGTCGGGCGAAGTTTCAAGCAGACCTCTCTTATTCATTTGTTGAGGTTAGTTTTCGGGTTACAAAAAATCTGGATTCTATTTCTCTTAATTGCTAAGACTTAGACAGAAATTGATTGAACAATGTAATTGTAAGTTGAGAAGTTTTTTAATAAAATATTTTTAAAAAAATTTGTGCACTTTTTCTTAAATTTTAAAGCCTTTTTACAGGAGCTTGTATCCACTTTGACAGATCAAACCAATTACAGTCCAAGACCTTACCAAAGTGCTACACAGATGCAATGCAAATAAAGCTCCTGGTGAAGACCGTATCCCGTATGAATTCTTTAAGTCTGCGTCAGTAGAGTTCTTAGAAAAGCTAGCACAAGTATATAACTACATATTCGTCTCAGGAGAAGCGCCCGAATGCTTTAAAGTGTATAATACTTCCGTTATTCAAGAAAGGAGATGTGACTGACCCAGCGAATTACAGAGGAATTTCTTTTATGAATTCAATAATGAAAATATTTGCTGGGGTTATCCTAGACCGTTTGACGGATTGGGTGCGAGAAAATGATCTTCTAAGCGAATTCCAAGCGGGGTTCAGAAAAGGTTACTCCACAGTAGACAACATTTTCACATTGACAAGCACCGCCCGGTCATACCTTAGGTTAGGTTAGGTATGTGGGCTGGCAGGGAGCGACGCTCTCTGCCACACTCAGGTCAGCGATGACCCATTGTGGTACCCATGGGGGAAAAGTGATCCCTTACCCAATGAAACTAAAAACTACTCAGTCATTTACTTCATTTCTGCATACAAACCACCCTGATGATTTGATGAAGTTCAACATCTTTTCCTTTGAAACGCCGGAGAGTTCCTCGAGATCCTGGGAGAAGAATTTACCGAGGAACTTTTTCCTGGAATGTTGAAGACTCGGGCAGTGGCACAGGAAGTGGGTTGTGTCCTCAAAAACTTCCTCATCACCACAGCCTCTGCAGAGTTCCTCCTCCGTCAGGCGTAGTTTCTTCAAATGGTACCGCAGAGTGTTGTGTCCCGTGATGATGCCCACGAGGGTGGAAAGGGATTTCCTATCTTTACGGATGATTCTCCCAGTCTTTGCTTTGTCGAAAGATGGCCATAGCTTCCTAGTGATGGCTCAAGTTTCTATGGAGTTCCATCTTGTGTTCGCCTCCTCAGTGGCTTTATTCCCTGCAGCGAGCTTGAGTGTGCAAGGCGGGATACACACAGGGGGGTCAACTTGTTCTGTTGGGGCTGCTGAGCCGATTCTCGCCAGCTCGTCGGCTTTCTCATTGCCTGGGATACCCTCGTGTCCAGGGACCCAACAGAGCGATACCTTGTGCTGTGTTCCAAGAACCCTGAGCTCTTCTCGACAACACTTCACAAGCTTCGATTTAATTTCTATGGCAGTAATCGCTTTTATAGCTGCCTGGCTGTCGATAAAGATGGTGATACCTTCTGGCGGTATTGCCCTTATCGCAGACTCACGGGCGGCTGTTGCCACTGCTAAGACCTCTGCTTGGAAAACACTGCTGTGGTCTGGAAGTCGTATGGATATTGATACACCTAGAGGGTCGGAGAAGATACCTGATCCTACACCAGTGCTCATTTTTGAACCATCCGTGTAGATGGCTATAGATTCGGCATTAGGTATATGACCGCTTTTCCAATCTTCCCTGCTAGGGTAGGCGGTAGAGAAAGGCCTTGTAAAGTCTAAATATGGCGTCATGTAATCCGTTACGGGCATGAGGCCAAAGTAATCGAGTAGGATCATCGAGTGACCTGTTCTGCTTGGTTTCCAGTTCGCTGACTGACTTATTCTCATAGCATTAATGGCTGCTGATGTTCGCGTAAAGATGTCTAGCGGCAGCAGGTTGAGGATAGCCTCGAGTCCTGCGGTTGGGGTTGTCCTCATTGCACTGGTGATGCCAATGCACGCTAGTCTTTGAACTTTGGTGATTGCTTTTAAGTTGGTGCATTTGTTGACAGCTGGCCACCATACTATATTGCCTTAAGTCAGTATGGGTCTAACTATAGCCGTATACATCCATAGTATGATTTTGGGGGATGGTCCCTAGGTTCTACCAAAAATTCTACTACATGAGTAAAAGGCTATTGTTGCTTTCTTGGTTCTTTCCTCTATATTTAATCTCCAGTTGAGCTTTTTGTCAAGTACAAGGCCCAGGTATTTTGCGCTATCGGACAATCTGAGTGGGATACCATCAACAGAAGGTGTACTGAACTCCGGTATTTTCCTCTTGTTCGTAAAAAGTACGAGTTCGGTTTTTTGGGGGTTAACGATTAGACCGCAGCTCCTGGCCCATATGCTAAGAGTATTAAGGGCTCCGTCAAGTTGTTCGCTGAGGGTAGGCAGGAATTTACCTGTAGCAAGCAGCACGACGTCGTCCGCGTACGCTGTAGCTCTGACCCCGCTGTACCTTAGTTGTTGTAGTACCTCATTAAGAACAATGACCCAGAGCAGTGGGGAGATTACCCCTCGAGGCGTATGCTTCGAGCTTTGAACCCTTAAGTTCGGTGGTCGTTCCTCGAGCATGCTAACAATCCAGTTAATTAGACTAATGTCGATGTCTAGGTTTCTTAGGGTTCTTTTAACCGCTTCGGTATTTACATTATTGAAGGCTCCTTCAATGTCCAAAAAGGCAGCGACAACATGATGTAGGGCAGTTTCCACACTATGCGTGTTGGGCTGGGGATAAGTCCCCCGGGCGTATTCTGCTACGTATGTAGATGTCGAGCAATCTTTCAAAAGTTTTCAGGATGAAAGAGGTAAGGCTAATTGGTCTGAAGTCCTTCGCGGTGGTGTGACTAGCCTTGCCCGCCTTGGGTATAAAAACCACCTTTACCTCCCTCCATGTTCTTGGTATGTAACATTGTTTAAGACTACTGGCAAATAGCTTTTTGAGAATTGGGGTAATGGTTGGTGCAGTTTTTTGCAGCATGATCGGTATAATCCCATCAGGTCGTGGGGATTTAAAGGGGGAGAACGATCTTATTGCCCACTCTATTCTGTCCTCTGTTACCAGATCCGCAGGGGGTTCCGATTCGCTGTGATTGTTATTAGTACTGCTACATGGTACGGTAGTACACCCCGGGAAGTGCGTTTTTATAAGCAATTCAAGGGATTCCGAACAGGACTCGGTCCAGTTTCCTTCAGTGTTCTTTAGGGAACCTAGAGTCTTCGATTCTCTGGAGAGGATTTTCCTCAATCTGGCCGTTTCTGTTGTACCCTTAATCTCGTCGCAGATGCGTTGCCACGACTGTCTTCTGGCTTTTTGCGTTGCGCTCTTGAAGTTCCTCTGACTGGCTTTGTATAGCTCCCAGTCAGAGTCAGCTCCCGTTGATTTCGCCAGGTTCAAGAGTTTCCTTGTTTCTCTCCTTATTCTGGCTAGTTCTTTGGTCCACCATGGGGGGGGGGAGACTTTTGTCTTAGGTCTAGATACGGGACATGCCTTCTGGAAAGCCTCTTTGAAGACAGCAGTGATTTCCTCGGCTTTTCGGTCAATGTCCGCTGGCTCATGTAGGTAACATTCTTGTAGTAGATTCGCCTTCCTCCGCACCTCGTAACTGAAGGTAGTCCAGTCGGTCTTCCTTGGGTTTCTATGGGGTTTGGGAAAGTCGCATCCATCAATGAGATTAAATTTAATAAATCTGTGATCGGAATAGGATTCTATCTCCAAAGTATTCCAATTGTCTATAGAGAGGGTATTTGAGTTACTCGCTAGTGTAATGTCAATAACCTCCTGCCTGTTTCTAACTACGAAAGTGGGTTCAGAACCCCTATTGGCTACTAAAAGATTATGTTCGATAATAAATTCGAAAATCAACTCACCGCGTGGGTTTGTATCACCACTGCCACATTGCGCGTGGTGTGCGTTCGCATCGCAGCCTAGTAGTAGGTCCCATCTCTCGATTTCCGCTTTCCTGGTTAAGGCGCGGGTGAGTTCGGATGGCGGTCCATCATTTCCGTCGTAAGGCATGTACACGGCTGAGATAATCAGTGGGGGGAGCCCCCTCCGGTCAAGCCTTACTACCGTCTGGTCTGAATTGCTGTAGGTAGATAGAAGAAATAAGTTAATGTGTTTCCTAGCTACGATTGGGGACCTGCATTGCGATTGATCGGGAAACTACTGACTGTCCAAAACTTGGCTTGGGCCAGTAGCGCAACAATCAAGTTCGTGATGAAGTGCTTACTTTACCTCCTAGTGGTGGTCCCTGGGCAACTATACGTATAAACCCTTATACGTATATGCCAAAATTGTAAGTGCGGGTTGTCTAGGGCCTTGATTCTAGGCTAGGTAACGTGGGCCAGCAACCTGCGTTACTGAAACCAGCTCGCTACTGAAACCGACACTATGCCTCGGATAAGGACTGATAACATGTTGACGACTTTTGGCTATTGTACCCGGACAAAGATAGGTTTCTGGAATGTAAAGACGCTCCTCGACTCGGGAAGAGAAGGTCCTTACAATGCCAGATTCCTCCAACTGGAAAAGGAATTCATGCGATATAAACTGGACATTTTGGGGGTAAGTGAAGTAAGATGGTTAGAAGCGGGCGAGTACCAGTCTCCAACGCGTAACACTGTACTACTCTATTCTGGAAGACCATCCGGAAGTCCGCGAGAATATGGAGTCGGACTACTGCTAACAACAACAGCACGCAAGGGCCTGATTTCCTGGCAGCCTCATGGTGATAGGATTTTGACGGCCAGATTCCGGACTAGAGTACGACGTGTCACCATCATACAGTGTTACGCCCCAACGAATAGTTCGTCTGAGGACGAAAAGGAGAACTTCTACAATCTCTTAAGCGCCGTCTTCAACACAACACCAAATGGAGACATTGTCATAGTGATGGGGGATTTGAATGCCAAGGTAGGCAGCGACAACGAAGGGCTCAAGCATGTAATCGGGAAACATGGTCTAGGCAACCGCAATGACAACGGCGAAAGGTTTGTGGATTTCTGCAATGCCAACCGCCTTATGATAGGTGGCACCATGTTTGAGCACAAGACCTGCCACAAAGTCAGCTGGGTTTCCAACGACAGGCAAGCAACCTCCAACCAAATTGACCATTTTGCTATCAGCCGCCGCTTTAGAAGCAGTCTCCTGGACGTCCGAAACAGACGAGGGGCAGATGTGGGGATAGTACGTGATCACCATCTTATGATAGCTACTCTCCAACTACGCACTGCTGCAGTTCGAAGATCCCACGACAACACAAGAATGCCCAGGTTCAACATCGATAGACTTAGTGATCCCTCAGTGCGCCAACAATTAAGGGAACACCTTTCGCAAGGTGTGGAAGCAATCAGCAGCTCAATGCCCGCAACCATCCAAGACCATTGGTGTGCTGTGAAAAATGTTTTTACATCTGGTGCTGAAAGAATTGTCGGTCGATCGCAGGGAAGACATAGGGCGTGGCTTTCCGAGGATACCTGGAGAAGGATTGACGAACGAAAACAGCTACCCCAGCAGCAGGGAGAAGCGAGCTAGAGTCCCTATATCGCATGAAGATGAGAGAAGTTCAGCGTAGCGTACGACGTGACAAGCGCAACTACATCAACGCGCTGGCTACAGAAGCAGAAGAAGCTGCACGGAGGTGCGACAGCAGGACTGTCTACAGAATCACGAAAGAGCTGACAGGTGGTCGCAGCTCCAGCCAATACCCAGTGAAAAGCCTAGACGGCTCCTTGCTCATTTCGGATGAGGACCAGCTCAAGAGATGGAAAGAGCATTTTGCTACGGTCTTGAACCGTGTATTCGCTAGCGATATGCTCCCAAATCAGACTGAGATGCCCGAGGTGAGAAGTTCTCGAATACGCACCACGACTCCCAGTAAAGATGAGATCATTACCGCGATCAAGGCACTCAAAACCAACAAGGCGGTAGGACTTGACGGTATTCCAGCAGAGCTCTTACGAGCAACGCCAACAACATCGGCTGAGCTTCTGCTTCCACTTATAGATAGAGCTTGAGAAGCTGAGAGCTTTCCTAACGAGTGGAAAAAGGGAATGACCGTCAAGCTTCCTAAGAAAGGAAATTTATTGGAGTGCGGAAACTGGAGGGGTATCTGCGTGCTACCTGCTGTAGCTAAGATAATAGCTAAAATAATCCTTGAGCGAATCAAACAACATCTCGAAGACACACTCGATGCCGAACAAGCAGGTTTCCGCTCTGGATCCTCCTGTGCCGACCACATCAACACCCTGCGGATTGTCATCGAACAGTGTGTTGAATATCGATCGCCACTGCACCTGCTGTTCATCGATTTTGAGAAGGCGTTCGATAGTGTCAACAGGGAGTTTATTTGGCGTGCCTTACGCAGGAGAGGCATTCCCGATAAACTAATTGCTATTATCAAAGCTACATATGAAGGCTCCAAATGTCACGTTCTGCACAGGGGGAGGTTGTCTGAGGAATTTGAGATCCAAAGTGGGGTAAGACAAGGCTGTATCCTTTCACCAATATTATTCCTATTGGTGATTAGCGATGTGCTTCATGCAGCTTTGTCGACGGGAAACGGAGGAATTCGATGGACTCTTACATCTCAACTGAAACATCTTGACTACGCTGACGATGTATGCTTACTCTCCCACAGAATTATGGACCTCCACCAAATGACAGCAGATGTGGAGAGGGAGGCAGGTGTCGTCGGGATGAAAATTACTACGACAAAAACTAAAATCATCAGCCTTGGAACAAACCCATCGGCTCAAATATGCATTGCTGGACAACCGGTAGAGAGAGTAGAGGATTTCCAGTATCTTGGGAGTATTGTCTCGACCGATGGTGGAACCGAACTGGATATAACCAACAGGATTGCCAAAGCAAAGTACGCGTTCGGGATGTTGTCCAAAATATGGCGAAGCAATGCAATCAGTTTGAGCACCAAAATAAGACTGTTCCGCTCCAACGTTGAATCCGTGCTGCTATATGGTTGCAGCACGTGGAGAGTGACCACTACTATCACCAGAAAGCTGCAAACGTTTGTTAATAGGTGTCTGCGCAATATCTTACGGATTTTCTGGCCCAATCGTATCTCTAACGAACACCTTTACGAGAGAACGGGTCAGGAACCAATAGGCACAACTATCCAACGGCGGAAGTGGCAGTGGATTGGTCACACGTTCCGAAAGGGTGACAGCTCCATAGCGAACCATGCTATGCAATGGAACCCTCTAACTCAGGATGGCAGAAGACCTGGCGGTCCGCGGAAAACATGGCGCAGAACAGTCGAGAAGGAGGCACGGCAGTTAGGGAAAAGTTGGGGAGAACTCAGACACATTGCCAGAAGCCGTACACGATGGCGCGTAGGACATAAGTAAAGTAAGTAGCTACGATACAAGTTCTGTTCTTACGGTCCGCGCTTAGCGGTTCGCTGCTGTACAGTGCTAAATCTTTATGATTTAGCCCACTAATTTTGCCACGGGAGATCCATGGCTCTTGTACGAGAGCTATGTCTATGTTCCTTTCGCCTAGAAGATATATAAGATTGGCGCTAGCAGATATGCTGTGGTGCAGGTTTATTTGAATGAATTTCATGTTTTTCTTACCTTGTCACCCGCCCCCCTTTCCTTCCTCTCTGTCCTATCCGTAAAGGGTCGGACCTTACACCGGGTGATACCAGTGCGAACTTTATTGTTGAACCTTCTTAACATAGGCATTGATCTATGGTTGAGCAGGACCACGATCTCTGTGCCCTTTTCAGAGTGCTCGCCCATTTCAAGCACCTCCCAGTCGTCGCTAAGGAGCTCCGGGTTATAGTGCCGTAGGTTCCTTTCAATACGCTCCTTGGGAATATGAGGGCCAGGTATCAGGATACGCCCTTTTGGCCTAGTAAATTCTAGCAGGTCCTTCTTTTCGACGAGTCGAATGTCGGCATTAGCCCATGGAGCCTGCGTGCTAGCCACGAAAGTTTGGAGCCACTTAAGCGTGAACTCATTGTCGCATAAAAGGAGCTTAAAACCTCTGAAGGTGGTCAGTTGCTCAAAGAAAGGGGATTGTCCCTCCTTCTCGACAATGGTGGAATTGATGGCTTCGAGTATCCGCAACTCGATGAGCCTCCACTGATCTTTGCTGAGTCTTTTCTCTGGGCTGTTATGGTCTACAATCGCCACCTGTAGACCAGCACTAGCAGATGCGGCCAGCCTGGCCTTCTTGCTGGTACTGTTCGTAGGCGGCGAGATCGTGTCGTCATGTCTACCTCGTTTGGAACTGCTCGCAATCGGCTCGGATGAGGTCTTAACGACTGACTTCGGCTCGGTTGACAAGGGCCTCAGCCTGCCCGTGATCGGGGAGGTTGGCAAGAGGCTTACCTTCCCTCTCGCGAGTAGGCCTCCGTCCGTTCCACTAGTCTGCCCTGCGCTGCGTTCTCTAGCGTCTGCGTAAGCCCTAGAACATCTCACGATGGGGACGGGTTGTATCCCTTTACCCCGAACAGTCGAGAGCGGCGTATGTTTGTTTGCAAACGGCATTCCCCCCTCAACGCAATCTGACCCTTGCCCGTTCGTAGTGCTGTGTCATCGTCCTTTCTGCAGGTTGCCTTCTTGGAGCAGTCTGCAGCCGGCCCTGCCACAGATGGGTTAGGGTCGGTTGCTGACCGAAGACCAGCTACGATCGAGATGGGGAGCTGACGGCTTCCCGCTCCCACCGTAGGCGATCTTCTTACCTTCCGGTCCTGCTGATCAGTGCACCTAGTCGACCCTGCGAGCTTGAGCGTGTTGTTGGCCCTGTCCAGAGCCTCCCTTTCCTTGTCCGTGAAGGACTTCGGATCACGGTTTTTAAGCCGCCGAATTAGCCTAATGGCATTACGCTTCCTATTTCTGAGCGTTGTTGTCCTCTTCTGTGCCCTAACCTCCCTAGTCTTTTCGGACGTGGATGCTGGTCGGGCTAGTCCCAGGCCAAGTCCACCCGCGCTGACTACTGTCGCGAAACTACAGGTAGTAGAGTTTCCATTGTCAGCAGGGCTACATTCACCATCCGGCATGGGCGCTGACCGATTTTCCTCACGAGGCTGGCTGCGGCTTGCCCCGTTCGGATCGTCCGTCTTCGCCACCCCGACATCTAAATTGCTGCCCTCGGATGGTTTCTGTGGCTCTGTTGCAATGGGAGGCTGCTCCGAGATTGCCAATGTGATCGCCTCAGGTCTAGACTGGCTACGGCTTATCGTAGACTTTGGCGGTCCCATCGGTTCTCTCACGCTCGGGATAGCTGCAGGGGTCTTCCCCATCGGTGAGCCCGTCACTGACGAGCGCTCTGATAAGGCCAACTCCTGCAGGTAGGCCCGTGCGTTGTGGAGTCTCTTCCTATCTGGTTCTGAGAGCTCTTCCCACCTCTTAGTCCCTAGTCTCTTGACCGTCAACTTGCAGTTTTTTGCTCGTCGAGAGCTAGTTGACGCATTAGAGAGGGATGAGCTAGCGATGGAGCAAGCGTCATCTAGAAAGAGCCTTTCCAGGTTCAAGTCGATTGCTCCAACGCTTTCTTCATCCGAAGTACGAAGCAGAGCTTCCTCCGTATCTCCTATCGTCCGGTCGGTTTTTATAGAGCTAGGAGTGCCCGACCGGTTTACACTCTTCGCTTTTTGAGTTAAAGTATTGTTTTTTTGATTTGACATTTAGGGTCCGGTCATACCTTGATAAAGGCAAAAAAATGTATGCGTTCTTTGTTGATTTCAAGGCGGCCTTCGACACTATTGACAGAAACGCTCTGTTCTACAAGCTGAGTAACTTAGGGGTATCTTCAAAAGTCCTAAGGGTCATTCAAAGTCTTTATGAAGATAATAAAGCAGCTGTTTGGGATGGACACCACCTGTCCAACTGGTTTAAGTCTCAAATGGGAGTGAAGCAAGGTTGTCTCATGAGCTCACTTCTATTTTCAATATTTTTGGATGATCTTGTGACCTTTTTAACAGGTGGAATTGTGTTCGACGGACTTCAAATAAAGCTGCTTTTATACGCAGATGATATCGTCATTCTATCAGAAACTCCAATGATGTTGCAGATGATGATAAATAAGCTCCAAAACTACTGCAATTTATGGAACCTGAAAGTGAATACCGCTAAGTCCAAAGTAATGGTTTTTAGAAACGGGTTTGGACGATACTGAAGGCGAGAAAGATGGACTTGGAAAAACCAGGAACTTGAAGTCGTTAAGGAGTATAGATATCTCGGAGTTTTAATTACATCTCAAGTATCCTTCAAGGCCCACCTGGGAGAAAAACTAAAGGAGGCGTAAAAGGCAATAAATTGCAGTTGGCAGGGAAAAACATTCCATCGAGCAGCAAATTTAAGGTTTTCGAAGCGGCTATGAGGTCAATCATGTGCTATGCTGCACAAGATTGGGGTATATTCGAGTACAAAGAGGTTGAAAAACTTTTAAGATATTGCTTAAAAAAAATCTTTAGATTACCCGAAAACACACCGACAAACATGTTGCACCTTGAAACTGGTTTATCTCCTCTCTATATCTTTACATTAAGATTGCACTTTCTCTACATTCTGAAAGTAATGGAACTCCCAAACTACCGCCTTCCACACATCGTCGCAAAATATTTGGTACAGCGGAAGCTGCAATTCTTTAACGAATGGTCGAGGCTTAGCAGCGAACATAGTACGCAACTAATGCACTATAATGCAGAATCTTGGCGACGTTCTCTGAACCAGCTTTTATCCGTTATTGAAGAGTCTACCCGTGCGAAGTTTAGATTGAAAGCGCAACAAAGTGAGACCAGGTGTACGTATCCCTTACTCAACCATGATCTGGCTGCGAAAAATTATTTCCACGATCGGTTCAGCGTTGATGTAATCTCTATCATCTTTAAGGCGAGAGGCGAACTACTTCGGCTGAACTTCAGGCCTCATATAAGCAAAGGGAATGAGGAATGCAGCCTATGCAACCTTCGAACAAAGGAAGACGTTTTTCATTTTATTGGAGCTTGCCCAATATTGAAAGAAATCAGACTAGCGTACTGGGGTAAAGAGGCGCTATCAATGGCTGAATTCATCAGAACTCTAGATGGTGAGGACTGGAACGTGCTGGATAGTTATCTTAAAGCTGCATTAAAATACCGGCAGCAAATAATGAACGAAGCATTTTAAATCACTACATTTGCATAAAACTTTAGTCTAATTCTCTCTTTTCTTCGGCTGACGGCAATAGTCCCAAGTCTTTTATTGTGAATTATTGCAAAAATTTGAATTTATTTTGAATTTACTTTACTACTACTACTACTACATAGGCTTGTTGTACCCAATGCTTAGGGGTATCATGCTATACAAAAAGTAAAAGGTGCAAAATGTTGACGAATATCTTCAAATTGTTAAAATTAAGATAAATACCACTGTATTTAACACAACGGTGCTGCTATGTACGTATATTCAATTGTACTAAGAAACAGCAACATCCTGAAAGAACACAGTCTGACAGTGACAGTGCATCTCAATAGAAGTCTGGGTCACTGGGTCAATGTACTCCCGCCACCAAAACAATCTACTCTTTCAGTCACAAGTCTACTACGAACAGCTGACACCATCTGTTAGCATCCTTCTTGAATCCACAAGTTCCATCAGTCCGGCAAAACACTTTCATCCTTCGCAGCGCGAACACGCAATCTCCATTCTCTGCCCCGTATCCTGTTTCCTCATTACATCGATTTTCCTGCCCCACATCCTTTCATAGACATCAACTTGCGAAAATGAATGTGTAACAGAACTCACGTTTGTTTACAGTGCAAGTCTATAAAAACACTGCGAACAACCCCACGGCCAAACCCACCCTCTATTAAACGGCAAAGTATCTTCCACCGTTTATCTACACCATATTTGGAGCTGTAACCGAAAAAGTCGCCATTTTCTCTCATCAGTCTTCCTTTGAGGGCAGCCATACCTGCATCTACCCCGAAACGGTCCGATACGTACAAAGAAAATCTCTAAACCCTGCTCAAATCAGTTCTAATTAAAAAGGTAAAATAATCAAATTGATTGCTCAATTAATTCGCGGAATTACTGTGCACGAAAAGGAAAATTTGTTTGCGATACAATTTACCAAAGGAAAGCCCACGTCTCCTGTCCCGTAGTGAAAATTTATTGTCTAGGGTGTGCCTCCGTTTGGCTTTCAGCGAAAGCCACTCGTGATAAAGTGTTTGCTATAATGAAATTATATTTATGATACTCCCAAGGGGGTGATAATCGTTATCAGTTTTCCGTCGATTGATTGTGGAAAAAAAGTGAAAAAGAAAAATTTTGTAGTGAAATCAAATATGGTGGATTTTGGTTATATAACTCGGGTATCTTTGGTATCCTCTCGAATCTGTACCAAGATGGAGGACGTGTTGGGATACATTTTTTTTGGATATTCTGGAGTCTGCGTCTACGTACGCAGTTTATCATCAAAACATTAATCAGCTGGTATTTGGAGAGGTAGAAGCGACAAGGAAGTGCACTTGTCCTGAAAACATCTGATATTGTTGAGGATGGTGCAAAGGATACGAAAAAAAACACTTGTCGGCAGTGCTTAGCATGCAATCGTGTGGGGTGACCACCTGTTGGTCGACCTCATTGAAATTCTTGAATAATTAAGGGGAGTGCCATGGGCTTGCGTGACATGCGATTTACGATGCGGTACTCGGAATGAAAGGGATATAAACAGAAATCACCATAAACATTAATTGCATGTCATTTGGTTATCATTTGGGTTAAATCAAAACGGTTTGCCATTATTCCTAATTGCGTGGAATGGATCTCAATTTGAAGAGGGTGTTTTGAATTATGTTTGCATGTCCTCAAGGGGGGTATCAGTTTAGCAGGGTGAGTTATTTTAAGGGTCACTGATGTGGGTATTAGGGCAGCACTTAAACCAAGCCTTTTGATGGTGGTCTGCACTAAATTGTTTTGCTAACCTTGGAGGGGTAACTGCACAGAATCCTGTATACTCACTCAGCTTCACTCTCAGAACCAATATTCATGAGTTTAGTATGATAACCTAAGTTGGCAATGCCCTTATCCTTGTATGGTAAGTTCGTAGGTTTACGATTACCATTTCAGACTAGTAGAGCAAGTGAGCTATTGGAAGACATGAACTTTAGGAGCCAGGCCTGAGCTTAAACTTATTTCTATTCTCTATTCCATTGGGTAGATAGTTGATTGGGACGCTCGTTTTATACAAAAATACTCATTTTCTTGGTAGCTCTTCAGTTGTAACAATTCACATGGAATTGATGAAATCTCCACCATGTAGCAACTCCAAAAAAATGGTAACTACTGAAAAGTTACTCTGGGCCATACATAACTTTAAACCCTTCAGGTCGCCAGGTCCTGATCGCATTATTCCTGCTGAAATTCAACAATCTTCGGATGTAGTCATTCATTGGCTTAAAATCATAATGGCGGGTTTTCTGGATGTCGTTCAAAAAAAAGAAATGAACTGAGGTGGAAGTTGTCTTCATACCTAAAGCAGCAAATACAGAGCTCTAAGGATCTCAAACCTTTCAGCCTATCCTCCTTTTTGTTGAACACTTTGGAGAGACTGATTGATACGAGTATCCTGGAAAGCTAATCTACTTGAACACGTGAAGAAAGCTGGTCTCTAGTCCTGTAAAAAGGGTAATAGGTTTTTGTTTTTTTGATGCGCGGGTAGGGGTAAAAATTCTTTATAGACACTATACTATACTATAATATACCCGTGCTACGAGTTATGCCCGACTCCATGTTACTGCATGGTTAAAAAAAAAAAAAAGAAATACTTGCCGAAACAGATCTGTAAGTGCCAGGGCCTAGCTTCTCGCAACCACTCATATTGTGTGCGTCATATTTTTATACACGAATGGAAGGGACCTACAGTTTAGTGCCGTATTCGAAGGGCAATTTGTTTTGAGAAGCTTTTTCGAGACAACAATACTCTCGGATGTTTGTCAGACGTTCGCGAGAGGTGGGACCGTGAAAAATTTGTTGGTGTTTTCTGGGATCCGAACTTGGAACCTGATACGCAGTGGACCGACACACTAACCTCTTACGCCACGGGGCCCACTGCTCCTGCATGGTTACTTGCTAAAAACCCACTCATGTTTCTCTGCCCTGTTGCCCCCGTGCGGCAATGCAAGTCAAGCCATCCTTTCGCAGGGGTAAGTTTGACATTTCGTAACTTATTTTATAGCTGTCAGAGCTGGCATGATCTTCGTTTCTCGCGTTTCTCGCTGCTCGTTCCTCTATACGCAGTTGCTGCATCATACTCGTGATTATCTCATTTGCAGTCTCCCAGCCTTTGCTCATCGTCAACATAAATGAGATCATGATTCTTGGGGTAACTTGCCCGCCAAATGCTCTTTCTAGGATGTTTCTAACCCTTCTATGATATTGGCATTCCATTAGTACATATTCTGCGTTCTGCACTTTTCCTTCACAGTGCTGGCAGAATGGGTCATCCGCGTGCTTGTACTTGTAGAGGTACTCCCGGAAGCATCAGTGCCCCGATAGAAATTGTGTTAGGTAGTTGTTTACCTCTCATGTATTTTGCTAAACCATTCATCAAATTCGGAGATCAATTTATATGTCCATCGCCCTTTGGTTGTGATGTTCCACCCATGTTGCAATTCTGCTTTTATAGCTTCTACAGTAGTTGTTCTGTCATCGTGCTCGCCTTCACGTAGTGCCGAGGTGTTCGTCACGTCAAGATCGATAGGAATTTGGCCTGATTTAGACTTATCGCATCCGCTGACACAGTTCTAAAGGCGCAGCATATCCTTAAAAATGCGATTCTATGCGCCGGCGGAGTTCATCGTTCTAATGGACGACTTACAGTGTGTCGCTGATGCCCATATTGGGGCCGCATACAGGAGTATTGACTTACTCACGGTCGTTAGAAGATTTCTGATTGGCTGCCTTGGTCCACAATTGGCATTAGTCTGAATAGTGCCGCTACTGCGTACGCTAGGTAATCCCTGAAGTTGAGTCTGTGGCCTAGCAACACTCCAAGGTACTTGACGCACGGCTTCGACTCGATGATTTGCTTACCGAGCTGTATGGTAAGGTGTTCCATTTTTTTTTTCGGCTGCTTATAGGAACGGCTTCGGTTTTGTGGTCCGCTAGTTCCAAACCTGATGTTTGTAGCCATAGTTTCACGTTTGTGATTGTTTGATTGCAGTTTTGCCTGACTTCCTCTAATGTTTGGCCACTACTAGAATTGCACTGTCGTCGGCATAACCGATGTTGCTACTCCATTCGGCCTTTATGTTCTTAGAATGCCATCGTACATTATGTTCCATAGAACAGGCCCCAGGACCGACACTTGTGGAAAGGGTATAGGTAGAAGCTGGGGTGTGAAACCCCGTATCGGCTGTATGTATCCATAATCGGGCCCATATTGATGTATGGCGCGATCGTTTGGTGGCCGGCTCTTGTTAAAGCTATAAACTTCAACTTCGTAGGAAAAGTGCAAAGATTTGCTCGCATGCGTATCAGTTCGCAGTGCACTTGCACCTCTCAACAATATACATCTATCTATCTATCTATCTATGCGTATCGGTGGAGCACTTAGAGCTTCCCTCTCTGCAACACTGGACATAATGCTGCACCTATTGCCTATAGATATTTTCGACAAGCAGATGGCTGTTAGTGCGGCCGCTTATCTAAAAGCTTCCTCCTACTTGTCTATCTTCCAAGCTGGCCACTCCTCGATCTTAGATCTACTGAACTTTACATCTGAAAAGACCGACTACACCCACAGAAATTCGGAGTTTGATAAGAACTTCCGCGCAACCATCTCTGTCTGGTCTGAGTGGGAAAATGTTGCCAGGACAGAAAGGAGTTCGATTCACTTCTTTACAGACGGACTGCAGATAGTATTTCATGGAGATGGCAGAGCAGTTCAGTATTCACCCATCCTGTGTGCCAGGCTAAAGAATTCTTCTAGTTACTAACTGCAAGGCTGAAGAGCTTGCCAGACTTGGTATTACCCTAAATACCATATCGAATGGACCGCATGTCGCTGGCTGCATGCAAACTTTTACTTAAGCTTAACGGTATCAGCAAGACAAACCGCAGATGGGAGGTTGGTAAGACCTGCCAAATATTAAGACTGATCTGGCCTAGGCGGGATCAGAAGCGCTCAAATGGTGTAATCGTGCTGAAGCAATCAGATATCAGCTCCACTATCGGTGTCCTCACAGGACACTGTTCAATTGGTCTACACCTCTGCACCAGTTCAGTCCTATCCAAAAGAACACTACTCTATCTTGGCGCACTTCTCTTCGATAACCTTGGCGACTTTGCTGATACAGATGCCAGAAGCATCCTTCGATTTATAAAAAGCTCCAGTTGGTTCTCTTAGTAAGTCCATACGTAGGCGATTATTGTTTGTGAAGCATGCCGTGAACACTTAAGATATTGGGTGAATGGCAAAAGGACTCATATGAAGTTCGGAGGGCCTTTGATTTGGAAACAAGAAACAAATCATTATACTTACTTCTGTTCGGGGTGGACTTGGGCGTCACCCGTCACCAACAAATCTTTTCAGCCACCCCGGGCGAGCCAGCTGCTTCCAGTTGCGTCCACCAAATTAGTTGAGGTCCCCCTCCACTTGTTTGCTCCACCTGCCAAGAGGTCGTCGCCTGCTGCGCCGTCCATCCGGGCTAGAACGTTGGGCTCCAACCGCTCTACATAATCCAGTCATTTTAGTCGCTGCATGTGAACTCTTCTGGCTAAGCCGATGTCCTTGTATAGGCCGTATAGTTCGGCATTGTACCTTCTATTCCAGTCGCCGTCTATGCAGACGGGGCCTAGCTTAGGTTAGGTTAAACGGGTTAGCTGCAACGAATGGGTGCAGCCTGCACTCGGATCCATTGTGCTCCCCTGACGTGGCGTTTCCTGGCTGAAGTACTGAAAAGAGAGGAAAAACAAAATGGCTAGAGTTCTGTGTTAATGGAACGGCCTCTTCTGAACCACCCTGAAGAAGTTATGAATTTCATGATGGTGGTTGGTGGCTTTTCAGACAGGTCGCTCAGATGCTTGAAAAAATACTCCCAAGGGCCG
This sequence comes from Brachypalpus laphriformis, assembly GCA_945910035.1. NCBI lineage: Eukaryota > Metazoa > Arthropoda > Insecta > Diptera > Syrphidae > Brachypalpus > Brachypalpus laphriformis. The sequence continues at coordinate 191,783,735 of OX246754.1, read as the reverse complement.
TCTTCCTGGTATTTAAGAGACTAAGGCATTTGCAAAGGAAGTGTTCTGTGTCCTCCTCTACGTCTGTGTTGTCGCACCCCCTGCAGAGTTCATCTGTACTTAGCCGCATTCTCTTCCAATGGGCCGCCAATAGATTGTGACCGGTAATTATACTTATAAGAAGCGCCAAGTTTTGTCTATTTTGAGTGAGGATGAGCTTGGTTTTCATCTTGTCATGTTTTGTCCAAATGCTTCTGGAGACTCGGCATGATGGGAGTGGTCTCCATCTCTCTCCTGCTTGTCGTTTGAAGTCAAGTGCTATATTTGATTTAACAACTTTTTTGGGGGCCGAAGGACTGAATTTTGTACCGTTGACAGCTCTTGTTCTGATCCTTTTCTTGCCAGTTCATCCACCATCTCGTTCCCTGGAATTCCTTTGTGTCCTGGGACCCACCAGAGGGTTATATGGTGGCTCTGGATAAGCATGTTAAGCTCCTCGAGGTAGCGTTTTATTAGCTTTGATTTTATCACCGCGAATGAGATGGCTTTTATAGCAGCAAATATCAATCTCTTTCCTAGTAACAAGCTTCGTGGATAGTTCTCGTGCCGCCTCTATTATCGCTACGACTTCTGCCTGGAATACACTGCCGTGATTCGGAAGCCTTAGTGATATTGCAATATCAGGTTCCGCTGAGTAGATACCCAAACCCACTTTTTCGTTTGTTTTGGACCCGTCAGTGAAAACTGAAATACTATGCGGGTTAATGGCCCCACCGTCTTCCCAGTGTTCCCTTGATGGGATGACTGTTTTGACATTTAGGCTGAAGCTGGGGGATGGTGGAAGATGGTTTGTGATCGCGTCTAGAAACCATAGTTGGCCCCTTCTCCATAGTTTGGATTATTTTAGGCGCAGGGCATACATCGCGGTTGATTTCTTAACAAATAAGTCTTGTGGAATCAGTGCGAGAATTGTTTCCATCGTATCTCCCGAATCGCAGTAATATCTGCCTTGTATTGCATGAGGACAGATTGAAGTTTTTGGGCGGCACCAGGTGTGTACAGAGATCGTACATTCCAGGTACATACTCGTAAATTGTAGACCGTGGAAGTTCCGGGTCGATTTACCAATTGAGGGGTATTATTGTTATTATCCGAGGCTGGTGTCTCTCTCATAACTACCTTTTTCTTTACGTGGCAAGGCAGTTACCCCGACGGCACAACTCCCAACCTGGAGGGCCAGATCCATGAGCTTTAGCCCCTTGGACCAGGGGGCGGTTTGAGAACCGAGATCAGTATTCCGCTTCGGGAGCACTGCCGTTGACCCATTTAGGGTTTATCAGCCACCATCTTTATTCCGTAACCCTGATGAAGCTATGAAAATTCGTACAGACCTGAGCTTCGAATATGTCGATTGCCGTTGATTCCACCGAGAGAATTCTTCCGCCGCATTTTGGCCATTCAGGTCAACAAGAGATGCCTCATCTGATCTCACAAGTATGGTAAAGTTCACCCGGCCATGCTCGCGCAGCTCCGAGTGTTCAGCTACAAATGAATAGACAGATTTGACATACGCTCATCGTTAGTTCACTACTAGGTCGCTATCCAGGGGCACCGCGTGCAGGTGATGATGCGTCATTTTGGCCGCCAGAAATACAAATACCATTTATCTCTAAATTGCACGATTGTACAGATTTGCTGTCCTATATTTCTAAAATGCTATCAACTAACCTCCACTCTTCTTTAGGTTTACCTTTGGCTCCTTGAAACGTACTTGATTTCTTCGCATAACTTCTCAAAGCATTTCCTAAGTTTTTTGTTCTGGGGATGTTTAATGGACTTGACAGCAAATAATTTATTTTTATTGACTGATTTCAAAAGTTCGTCAGTCATCCCTTACCCTTCGGAATTGCAAACGTGCCGTTATCAATAGGTGCATTTTAGTTAGGCTTCGCTTCTCAATGAAGTAAGATTTAGCACGGTGTACAACAACAAAAAGTGACTGGGAACCACTTAGCTTTTTTTCCCCCAGTCAAAACTGAGTTGGGATGTTTAGTTTGCTCTACAAAATTTCAGAGGGCGCTGAAAAGAGCTTTTTCATTCAATTTGATTCAAGGTGAATGATTCAGTAGTATTTCACAAATTTAAGCACAACTTTTTCATACTTTTAATTCAATCAACAATCTTCAAACAATAAAAAACGTTTTAACCCAGATTGGTAGGTAGCGCTTAGGGTGCGCCGTTTTGTTACCACGGACTCGTGTATACCTATTGTAGTGGTTAGTTAAAAAGGGATGTTAAGCTTAAACCCAGCCCGTGGAGTACAGGAAGAGGATTAGTTCTCCAATCCTCTTGTCCACTATCTCTCTCAGATCCTCGAAGAAGGGCTTGCCAAGAGTTTGTTGTCTGATCCTCGCCAGGGCCGGACATCTGCAAAGGATATGACATAGAGATTCTTTCTCATTAATATTCTTGCAGCTCCTACAAAAGGTGTTGTGGGGGATACCAAGCATAGCCGCATGGTCTCCAACTGGCCAGTGACCTGTGATAATAGCTACGATTTTGGCAATAACTGGTCTTGGTTTGCCTAGTAACTCTTTTGACCTGGGTTTGTTGAAACTGGGCCACGTCTTCCTAGATATGACACAGCTTGTGAGGTTGTTCCACCCGCGATTGGCTAGCTGGAGGAAGTGAAGGTGAATATAGCCCTTAACGGCACCAAGCGGAATGTCGACTCATTCTGCTAGAGAGCCGTTAAGGGCCGACCCTCGCCTGGACAGCTCATCAGCACGCTCATTTCCCTCATGGTTGCTGTGCCCTGGGACGCAGATGAGAGTGATTCTCGAGTGAGTGCTTTGTTGATTCAATTCAAAGCGGCATTGCTCTACCAGTTTTGAAGAGATGCAGACTGCATCAATGACCTTGATGGCAGCCTGGCTATCCGAAAAATAGCGATATTGTCGTTAGATGTTGGAAGATTGTTTAGCAGGCGGCTGGCTTCTCGAATCGCAAGAAGCTCTGCTTGGAAAACGCTAGCAGAGTCTGGGAGACGGAAGGACCTTGATATATTCAGCTGGTCAGAGAAGATGCCTGCGCCGACTCCGCAGTCCATCTTCGAACCGTTCGTGTATATCCCTATATCATAGTTGCAGGTAACGCTTCCGTTCTTCCATTCTTCTCTGGAAGGGAATTTTGCTAAGAACGATTTTCTGAAGTTGAGTTTGGGTATCGTGTAGTCGGTAGAGGGCGCAACCAGTTCACTTGGAATCGTCTCCAGGACCTTGCCGTGACCATATGGCCTTGTGGTCCAGCATCCATATTCCCTGAGCCGGACTGCGCTGCATATAGCTGTGTCAATGATGTGTAGTTCAGATGCAAGATCACACTGAGAGCATCTGTTGGACAAGACCTCATTGCTCCTGTGATACCCACGCACGCCGATCTCTGTACTTTTTTTATTCTGTCGATATTGTACTTTTTGCTCAAAGCTGGCCACCAAACGATGGCGCCGTAAGTAAGAATTGGACGCACAACGGCTGTGTACATCCAAAGGGTCATCTTTGGCTGGAGTCCCCATTTCTTACCGAATGTTTTATTACAGGCATAGAAGGCTACGCTTGCCTTCTTAATTCGCTGTTCTATATTGAGTTTTCAACTAAGTTTCGGGTCTAGAACCGTGCCTAGGTATTTTGCACTGGAGCAAAGCGAGAGAGGCTGACCATCTAGTTTGGGGGGGGGGGGTGAATGCCGGTACCTTGGTTTTGGTGGTAAACAGCATCATTTCAGTCTTCTCCGGATTTACTCCGAGGCCACAGCTCGTAGCCCATGAGTGTACCTTATCCAGAGCCCTCTCCATGAGTTGACTTATCGAGGAGAGGAACTTTCCTAATACTAGTATAACCATATCATCCGCGTACGCAACTACCTTAAAACCCTCCCTATCAAGTCGCACCAAGATTTTATTGATCGCCATTAACCAGAGCAGGGGGGAGATAACTCCGCCTTGTGGAGTTCCTCTGTTTACCGTCTTAGTTGTACTACTGTTGCCTAGTGTTGCTTGGATTATACCAATTAATTATCGTTGTAAAGTTATACAAAACATTCCAGCCTCTATCACCGTTTAAAATATTGACCGCTTCCTCTAACTCTAGTGTTTGACATCTAAAATACTTGCATCGAAATTCCTTAAGTATGGGGCACACTGCCAGGAAATGAAAAACATCCTCTCGCTCTTTTCGGTTACAGAGCTCGCATAAAATCGGTAGATCCGAGCGGTGTGCTTATCTTTTCGGTTGTGTTTCCAGCAACGAAATACGTTCTGTCCTGCAGATGGTGACTCATTTTGGTGTAATATGTTCTATATAGTGATAATTGCGCCTCGTTTATAAATTTGTCGTACATTCTTTGTCCAGTCTTTTTCAGTTGGATGTTGCATTTTAAAGATGTAGATTGCTCACTAGGTCCAATCTGCAAATCCAAATCACAATCGGACGCCAGCCTATTCCATTCCTCAACACAGTTTCCCTTACTTGATAGCATGTGGGATAGCACTAATTTTGGAATCCGTTTCTGCTCCATTGCCATAATTCTTACCACATATTCTAAATGGAGCTTTAGAGTATCGAAAAACAGTGGTGGAATCCCAGTCTCTAGGTGCAGCATATAGGTAGGTGTACCAATGGGCAATTTAAAGATTTGCTTGACGAAGTATCGAAGCAGTTTTTCTACGATCTCAGAGGATCGAAAGCCCCATACTTGCGCTCCATATAATAATATTGAGGTTGCAGTCGTGTTGAATATTTTTTGCTTGGATGCATGGGAAATGTTTTTATTATTGAAGCAGGCATTCCAAATTGAGGAAATAGCGCGTTTGGCTTCCGTTAATTTGTTTTGTAGGTGCTTGTTCATATTCAAATTGGATGTAATCGTTACTCCGAGATACTTGTACTCACGAACAATATCTACGTCTTCTCCTTGGAACGTCCACTTTTCTAGTCGAGAGTACCTGCCCCCGCCATTCCTCATTATCATCATCTTTGACTTTGTAAGATTAACAGACAGGTTCCACGTTTTGCAGTAATTTTGAAGCCTGTTAATCATAAGCTGCATACTATCCACAGAGTCAGCGAGAAAGACAATGTCATCCGCAAACATTAGAGTCGGAATTCTTGTTCTGCTTAGTTTGATCCCTTCTCCGACTGCATCCGTAATATCATTGATATACAAAATGAATAGCAATGCTAAAACTCAGGATGCATCCCTGCTTTACACCCATTGTTGTTTCAAATCCTTCAGATACATACCATATGTTGATTCCATCCCAGACACTTGCTTTATTATTTTTGTACATAGCCCGCAATGTATTGATTATTTTAGTTGAGATTCCAACTTTATAAAGCTTGTAAAAAAGCGCTTCTCGAGCTATGGAATCGAAAGCTGCACGGAAGTCTACAAAGAAGGTATACAGCTTCTTGCGTCTTCTTTTATAGATCCGAGCTATATTGTAAAGCGAGAAAATTTGGTCTGCCTAAATCCAGCTTGGCATTCATGCAAAATTTGTTTGCCATTAACCCATTGAGTAAGTCTGTTGAAAATTACTGAGCTAAATAACTTAACCGAAGTATTCAAATATGACATCCCTCTATAGTTTGCTGGATCATTCTAGTCGCCCTTTTTATGCAGAGGGAAAATGATCGCCTTCTCAAAGCTAGCTGGGACATCTGCACTTTCACAAATTCGGTTGAATTCAGATACGAAGGCTGATAAGAACTCAGGTGTGCAGTTTTTGTAGAATTCAAAGGAGATGCGGTCTTCACCTGGTGCTTTGTTCTTTTTTGTTTTATCAATAGCAACTTGTACTTCTTCTGAACTGAATGGTGCATCAAGGCATTCATCAAAATAGAGAGGGACTGCATATTGAAATGAAAGTGAGTTCTGAGGTGTATTGAGAAGGTTCATGAAGTGGATTTTTAACTGCTCTGCTTGCAGACCTGGAGCGATATTGTTATTTTTTTCATTTATAAGTTTTGTTGCTTTCCAGAACTCAGGCGAAGATCTTGTTCTATTTATCAACGAAAAATTTTGCTGATAGAAGGCTTCCTTTTTCGAATGCCAAAGATCTTTGAAGTTTCTATTTGCTGTTCCGTAAAGAATTTTAAATGCAGCGATGTTGTTCTTCCTCAATAATCTTAGTAGAGCAAACGACCTATCTATAGCCTTCACAAATTCTTTGTCGAACCACTTCTGCTTGCTTTTCCGTATCTTGGGAGTATTGTCTCGACCGATGGTGGAACCGAACTGGATATAACCAACAGGATTGCCAAAGCAAAGTCCGCGTTCGGGATGTTGTCCAAAATATGGCGAAGCAATGCAATCAGTTTGAGCACCAAAATAAGACTGTTCCGCTCCAACGTTGAATCCGTGCTGCTATATGGTTGCAGCACGTGGAGAGTGACCACTACTATCACCAGAAAGCTGCAAACGTTCGTTAATAGGTGTCTGCGCAATATCTTACGGATTTTCTGGCCCAATCGTATCTCTAACGAACACCTTTACGAGAGAACAGGTCAGGAACCAATAGGCACAACTATCCAACGGCGGAAGTGGCAGTGGATTGGTCACACGTTCCGAAAGGGTGACAGCTCCATAGCGAACCATGCTATGCAATGGAACCCTCTAACTCAGGATGGCAGAAGACCTGGCGGTCCGCGGAAAACATGGCGTAGAACAGTCGAGAAGGAGGCACGGCAGTTAGGGAGAAGTTGGGGAGAACTCAGACACATTGCCAGAAACCGTACACGATGGCGCGTAGGCGTAGTAGAGGCCCTAGGACCCACAAGGGGATACAGGACATAAGTAAAGTAAGTAGGGTGCCAGATACCTTAAAGGAGACTTCGAGCGGCATGTGGTCCGAAAATGTTTTTGCTGCTTTTTGAAATTCGCTCAGGTAAGAATACCAACTTCCGGACAGAAAGCAATAATCGATGACTGAACACGCTGTTCCACGTAGAAATGCGTATTCGCCACAAGAATCCCCTTCACAGCATCCATTTAATACTCGACAGTCGAAAGCATCAGCTAGATCCAGAATTTTTGTGCCTCTGCTATCGCGTGATTCGTCCTTTGATAACTTCGCATAACTTCTTAAAGCATTTCCTACGTTTTTTGTTCTGGGGATGTTTAATGGATTTGACAGCAAATAAGTTATTTTTATTAACTAATTTCAAAAGTTCGTCAGTCATCCCTTACCCTTCGGAATTGCAAGCGTGCCGTTATCAATAGGTGCATTTTAGAGAGACGTCGCTTCTCAGTGAAGTAAGATTTAGCACGGTGTACAACAACAAAAAGTGACTGCGAACCACCTAGCTTTTTTTTTCCCAGTCAAAACTGAGTTGGGATGTTTAGTTTGCTCTACAAAATTTCAGAGGGCGCTGAAAAGAGCTTTTTCATTCAATTTGATTCATGGTGAATGATCCAGTAGTATTTCACAAATTTAAGCCACAACTTTTTCATACTTTCAATTCAATCAACAATCTTCAAACAATAAAAAGCTTTTAAACCAGATTGACTGGGGATCGTTTTGTGCAGAAGCTTTCACTTGATTTTGAATAATTCTCACCAAAACGCACCTAATATGTTTTTTTTTTTTTTAATGGTTGAGAATATCTCAAAAGCAACTGTGGACTTTTTATCGCTAACATCCATTCACGCCAGTTTTTCAATTCAAACTATTCTGCATTCATTCCATTCGCAGCAAAAAATGTAAAAAGCAAAACTACTTTCGATAACACCTTCAAATCAAAGACAAAACCGAAATGGTTACTGCCAACAATCCCGAACTATACGACATCGAACAAGACGATGGACTACAGGACTTGGGTCTTCCAGTGTCAGTACAAACATTCCTCTGGCGTCAAATAGCACCATTCATTCGTCCGAAGTTAGGAAAACTTCATGAAGCTAGTTGCATGGTAAGCTCGAGTTTTACTTTAACTGTCAACTTAAGTATTAAGTATTTCCAAATTTTAAATAACAAAAATGGATGTGTGGAATGTTCACTGCTGACTATAAAAAAAAACAAAAAAAAAAAAAACTGTTGAAAATCAGAAGCTTCTTAATATTTATGTAAACAAATCAAAGAAAATATTATTTTTAACAAAAACAAAAAGCTGTAAATAGAGCTTTAAGTATTTGACGTGGCAAACTAAGCTCACATGAGTTCTGCCTACATAACCTTGATGTATCCTTAAATTTTACTTAAATTGAATCTGAATTTGATGTTTTATTAATTTTCACACACATTTTTGTTTGCCTATTCCCCATCCTAACAATTTCAAAATTCGATGTCGGATTATATTTCAAATGTGTTGTATTCTGTTGTATTATGTTTTCCTTTAGGCAGGCAACTAGGTGTAGCATGATTTAAATTTCAAGTCTTTGATTTATCTTACACCTTTACAGAGTTCCAAGTTCGAATCCCAGAAAACACCAAACAGTTTTTTTTCGCGGTCCCACCTCTCGCGAACGTCTGACAGACATCCGAGAGTATTGTTGTCACGAAAAAGCTTCCCAAATTGCACTTCGGATACGGCACTAAACTGTAGGTCCTTCCCATTCCTGTGAAAAATATAACGCACACAATACGAGTGGTTGTGAGAAGCTAGGCTCAGATACTTAAGGGGATATACGCAGTTAGATGATTAAAAAAATCAATTTTTTTATTGCATTTTCGGAATGTACGTATATTTGAGTATACCCTTTGAAAATCGATCTGGCAAATAAAACACATTTGTAAGGACGTCCCAAAGTGTGTGTGAACGTCTTTTAAAACTTTGAACGCGTTTTTCTCAAAACGGTGTCTTCAAAGTCGGTGAGCATGATTTCTCAAAAACTGCTCAACCAAATCAGTCTGAAATTTTAACACAACCTTCTGAAATATATTCTTCAGGGATTGATCGAAGGAATAAGATTTCCAAAAATTATTTCTATTTTTTTAAGGTAGGTAGGAAGGTAGAAGTGATTGTGTCAGCAAACCATGCCAACGCTTAATTAGCGCAGAATCCAACTCAAGTGACCTAACGGATGTAACAAGGACGTTAACTACTAGCGAAAAGAAGAAGAAAAAGGGGTAAGGATTATTCAAATCCACCCCGTTACATTGAGGAAGCTGATAATGTCCCCAATGCTAATCTCCGCTAGCTCTATAAGGTTGTTGAAAAAGGGTTTACTTAAGGTGCGCTGTGTGGCCTTGCCTAAAGCCGGACACTTGCAGAGGAAGTGTAAGATTGTTTCTATCTCGTCAGCAGTATTGCAGCTGCGACATCCTTCTCGATCCTCCGCCATTGACTCCAATTCATCAGGAGGAATCCCTAGGCGGCTCCAGGAGAGATGTCGGACTTGGTCCAACCATCTATTTCTAGGCCTTCCGAGGAGTCGCCTACCTGATGACATGGCCACCATGGCGCGCCTTGGAAGCCGGTCTGGGGGCCTACGCACTACGTGACCAAACCATCGAAGCATAGATCTTTCCGTTCGGAGAAGGAGCTGCTCAACATTGAACGCCTCGCGTACTCTGGTGTTGCGCACTCGATCCCTATGAGTTATTCCAGCAACACCGCGAAGGAACCTCATTTCGGCAGCTTGTATCCGCGATCTTATTCTTTCGGTCACTACCCAAATTTCATGACCATAGGTGAGAGTTGGAACATACACCGAGTTAAAAACCGATAGCTTAGCTTGAATACTAAGTTCGGCCTTCCTTATAACAGCTTGGCCAAGCTCTCTCAAAATTGATCCAGCCTGTCCAATTCTACAGGATAACTCGGCATTGCTCCTCACATCACTCGTGAAAAAGACCCCGAGGTACTTAAACTTCTCCACCTGCTTCAGTGGGACTCCACTAACATGCAGAGTGCACTGAATTGGTATTTTGGAAGCGACCATTACTTCCGATTTGTTCACGTTGATCTTCATTCCAGCATCATCACAAACGGCTACACTCCTTTCGAGTGCGCGCTGAAGTTCGGTTCAGAGGTCCCAAGGATGACCAAATCATCCGCAAAGTGCAGATGACTAATCCTTAGGTCTCCCACTTTGAAACATTCCCCACCACGGCTGCGCTGCAACATCCAATCCATATATACAATGAAGAGGAGAGGTGACAAAACGCACCCTTGGCGGAGTCCAACTCCCATGGTGAAAGGTATTGATTTAACACCGTTTATCCGAACACAGCTTCTACAGTTTGTATATAAAGATTGAATCGCCCTTAACAGGGAACCATCAATCCCTTACTCCTGCAGAACACTCCAGAGTTTGCCTCGAGGAACCCTATCATATGCATTTTCCAAATCCACAAAACAATTGTAGACAGGTTTAGCATACTCCCAGGCCTTCTCAAAAACCATTCTGAGAGTGAACAACTGGTCGGTTGTGCTTCTACTGGGACGAAAATCGCACTGCTCATCCCCCAAACTCTCCTCAACCAAAGCTCTGGAACGCGTTTCTAGCACCTTAGCGAAGACTTTTCCAGGGAGACTTAAAAGGGATATACCCCTATAGTTGGCGCAATCTCTTTTGTCCCCTTTTGTAAAAAGAGGAACTATCACCCCCATTTGCCAATCACCAGGTGTTTCACCGCATTCCCAGGCCACTTTCATGACACGCGTGAGCCATTGCACTTCCTCCTTACCTAAAGCATTGAGCATTTCTGGCCGAATTTCATCCACACCAGCAGATTTGCCAACTTTTAGCGCTTTGATCGCCAAAGTTACTTCTTCTACCGTAGGACTACTTTCCGCCCAACTCTCGACCATAGGCCTGTCATCTTCGGTGCCCTGTTCGGGATTGAGCAATTCTGAAAAGTGCTCGCTCATCTGCGTAAGATGTCCTCCTCATTGGAAAGAAGTGTACCGTCCTTGGATTTAACTCCTTAAACGATATTCAACTTTTTCCTCTGAGTCGGCGGACGGTATGCCAGAACATCTTATTTGCAGATCTGTGGTCACGTTCCAATTTTTCGCCAAACTCCTTCCAAGACTGTTCTTTCGCTGTTTTCACAGCTAATTTGCAAGTTCTTCGCGCCTCAGTGTACCGATTTCGAGAATCGGAGTTCCCCAAGTGAATCTTCTCTTCTTCTCTCTGATGGCTTCTTGAACTCCGGGCGTTTTAAACCAAGTAGTTCTTTTCTCACCATCAGCCGCCACACCAAGCCGCTTCACTCCACAAACATCTCCCGCAGAGGCAATAACCGCTGTTGAAAACAGTTGCCATTCTTCCTCTACATTTGATGGAACTGTTGGAATTCGTTCAAACCTCTCAGATATTTGCCGCGCAAACGTCTCCCGTATCTCATCGTCCTGTAACCTCTCCCATCGTATGCGTGTTACCATCCTTGGTTAACGCTTTGGTAGGGGAGGCACTCTCTCGCTAAGATACAATTTGCACAGTACTAAGTGATGATCAGTTGACAGTTCGGCCGCCATTTTGTCAAAAACCAAAATTTCGACTATTCCTTCGATCAATCCCTAGGTTTATCTATTCACTAATAGAATCTCTTTGGTTTTTTTATTTGAAATAATCCAAACCGGAGATATCGTGCTCACCGCCAGGCATCTTTTTTTTGGAGGACCTCCCGGAGATCGTCTGCAGGAGTACTGTAACTCAATATTTTTAAAAATTAAACATGCCGATATAAAGCTAAACGTTACCACTGCGTATAACCCATTAAAGAGCTGTTGAGTCAAATATTTATTTATTTTTTTTAAACAGAGTACAACACTAATTTAATTAAGATGTGGTGAATTTGTTTTGTATTACAATCATAGAAGAATATTTAATATCTCATTTTTCATTATAATCTTAATTAGGTAAAAACTAATTTTATTGTTAAAATTCAAACAAATTCACCATACAAATAAAAACAAAATTAAGAATTGTATAGGATAAGTGTACAAATTATATTTATATTTAAGTATTTTTTTAAATGTCAAATTGTTTGCATTTGTCTTTTGCTTACACACCTGTATAAAACTGCATTCGTCAACGCAAATTTACAAAACAAAAAAAAAAACATATATATATTTAAATAACTGTGTTTTCGTATGAAATTGATGTAGTTTTGTCAACATGCACCCGGCCATCACGTAAGTTAAAAAAAAAAAAAAAACTAGAACATTTTTCAATGAAATTCAATCTACCTGTGTGGAATATTATTTTATTAGATCAGAAAATAGTTTGATAATGCCGGTATTACCTCTAGATATAGTAAAATCATAACTAGAGTCGTCTTTCGGCGCGCATCACACAAAAACTACTGGACAGATGTGATAAAACTTTGTCTTTCTATGCCTTAGAGGAGTGTCTCGCAATCAGTGTGCCGCTACAGAATCGCAAGTGAGCCACAAACGATTTTCAAACTGACACTTTATATTTTGAGATTTATCTCGGACACCAATCTCATGATAAAATATTTTTTAAAAATTTATTTCTGTTTGAAAATCATCTTGCATAAATAAATATCATAATTTCTATTACCTCATAATACATTTCACTGAAGCTTTCCTTTTATATTATGAAGCTGAACTCTGTCATCTAGTACCAACCTATAAAACTATTTAATAGACTGTTAGCACGTTGAGTGGCACGTGAGACCAACGTGACTTCACACGAATTTCGGACACCTGTGCCGCGTGAGACCAGAGTGGTCCAATAGATTCTCCATCATGTCCATAACAACCTTTGATGGTACCATTGTATTGGTATCTTCTGATTTGCTACTTACTTACTTAGATGGCGCTACGGTCCGGGGTGGACCTGGGCCTCAACCAACAAACCTCTCCAGCTTGCACGATTACGAGCCAGCTGCCTCCAGTTGCGCACACCAAGTTGGTTGAGGTCCCCCTCCACTTGTTTGCGCCACCTACAGCGAGGTCGTCCTCTATTGCGTCGTCCATCCCGGGTGGATTCGAAAACTTTCTTAGCGGGAACGTTGAGCTACATCCGCTCTAAATGACCCAGCCATCTTAGTCGCTGTATGTGAACTCTTCTGGCTAAGTCGATGTCCTTGTACTGGCCGTATAGCTCGGCATTGTACCTTCTCCTCCACTCACCGTCTATGCAAACGGGACCAAAGATCGCTCGAATAACTTTTCTCTCGAAATAACCAAGGGCATCCTCATCCGGTTTTGTCAAAGCCCATGCCTCTGCGCCATACAGCTGTATGATTAGTGTCTTATAAAGAGTTACCTTAGTAGTTCGAGATAGGCTTTGCCACTCAATTGCCTTTTTAGCCCATAGAAACAACGATTGGCAAGAGTAATTCTTCGTGTGATTTCCCTACTGATGTCATTTGCGGAGCTCACCATAGGGCCTAGGTAGACAAAATCCTTTACTACCTCAAAATTATATCTGTCTATGGTGGCGTTCTGTCCAAGGCGCCGATGTTGGGTGTCCTTTTTTGTAGACAGCATATATTTTGTTTTGCTTTCATTGACCGCTAAACCCGTCTTTGCTGCCTCGATCTCATTACTCGTAAATGCCCCATTAACGGCCCGCTGAGTTCTTCCGATTGTGTCAATGTCATCGGCATAAGCGAGTAGTTGTACAGACTTGAAGAAGATTGTACCTCTGATGTTGGCTTGTGAGTTTCGTACAATTCTCTCAAGTATTATGTTAAAGAGATCGCATGATAGCGCGTCACCTTGTCTAAGACCTATCCTGACATCGAACGGTTCGGTGATGTTCTTACCGACTTTGATGGAGCAGCGAGAGTTTTCCACGTCATTCTGCACAAACGGACGAGCTTGGCAGGGATGCCAAGACTAGACATGGCTATATATAACTCGTCTCTATACACGCTATCATAGGCAACTTTGAAATCGATGAAGAGGTGGTGCGTATCGATTTTATATTCATGGGTTTTTCCAAGACTGCCGTAGTGTGAATATTTGGTCAATGGTGGACTTTCCCGGTCTGAAACCGCACTGATAAGGACCTATCAGGTTGTTGACAATCGGTTTTATGCGTTCACATAATACGGCAGACAGGATCTTATATGCGATATTTAGGAGACTTATACCTCTGTAATTGTCGCAGTTGAGTGGGTCTCCTTTCTTCAGGATCGGGCAAATGATGCTGAGGTTCCATTCATCGGGCATACTTTCGTCCGACCAGATTTTACAGATGAGCTCGTGCATGCTCCTTACCAACTCATCTCCTCCTGCCTTGAAAAGTTCAGCGGCAAGGCCGTCGGCTCCAGCAGATTTGTTGGATTTGAGTTTAGATATCGCTATCCTCACTTCATTCTGATCGGGTTGACGGGAATTTTGACTGCCATCGTCACTGTTGAATGGCTCATTCTGCCTGACAGCGGAATATTGATCATCATCGCCGTTTAACAGTCTGCAGAAGCGTTCCTTCCATATCCTCAGCACCGACTGCGATTCTACTACTATGTTACCATTTTCGTCCCTGCAGGCTTCTGTTCTGGCTTTGAAACCCTGGCATGTTCTTTTTACCCTTTGGTAAAATTTTCGAACATTATTCCTGCAATAGATTCTCTCAATCTCCTCGATCGAGCGCTTCTCATGCTCCTTTTTCTTCTTTCTGAGAAGTCGATGTTCCTCTTTTCTCCTGCGCACGTAGAGCTCTTAAGCAGTTCTAGTCCTTCTATGCAGCGCCGCTTTGTACGCCTCTTGTTTAGCTGCATGTGCTTGCCGGCATTCCTCATCAAACCAGGGGTTTCGTTGTGGTGGGCGAGAGAAACCCAGTACATCAGAGGCGGCATCTCTGATGGCTTGCTGGCAACGCTGCCAGTGGTCTTCCGCATTTGCTGCTGGCGGCATAGCACTTAGATTGAGATTAGAAGAAACACGATCGGCAAAGGTTCTGGCGGTCTCTTGCGATTGAAGCTTTTCGACGTCAAATTTCCTCACAATATTTCGTTGATATCGCTCCGTTCTGGATATCCGCAACCGTACCTTGTCTACAACTAGGTAGTGATCTGAGTCCACGTTGGCTCCTCGGAAAGTCCGGACACCCAGAATACTGGAAGAGTGCCTTGCGTCGATCGCAATGTGATCGATTTGGTTGACAGTTTTTCGATCAAAGGAGAGCCATGTTCCTTTGTGAATGTCGAGACGTGGGACTAGCTACGACAAAGTTTCGTCCCGCCGCAAAGTCGACTAGCCTGAGTCCGTTGTCGGATGTGATGTCGTGCAGACTGTGCTTTCCGACCACGCTACTAAAGACTTCCTCTCTTCCTAGCTCTGCGTTAAAATCACTTAGGATAATTTTAACGTCGTGGCTAGAGCATTGCTCATACGTCTTGTCCAAGAGCTGATAGAAGTCATCCTTTGTCGCGTCGTCCTTCTTCTCGTGAGGGGCGTGAATGCATATTAGGCTAATGTTACCAATTTTAGACTTGATACGGATAGTCATGAGACGTTCGTTCACATGCCGGAAACTCAAGACTTCTTGCCTAAGTCTGCCTCCAATGGCAAATCCGCACCCGAATAGACGCTGTCCTTGTTGTCTGTAGCAATTGCCGTAGTAGATATCGCAGTTTTTCAACTTCCTTTTGCCCGGCCCATCCCATCGCATTTCTTGGATGACGGTAATGTCTGCTTTGAAACAGTCTAGGGCCTTCGCAAGTTGTTCGGCTGCACGTGGTTTGTAGAGGGACCTAACATTCCACGTGCAGATACGAAGATCGTTGCCCTTTTTACGTTTGCTTGGGTCGTCAACAGTAAAATCATCCGTATCCGCGGCTGTTGGTTGCTTCGTAACCGAAGGGTTTTTAAGTGGTAGGGAAGTTAACCCGACGGCACAACCCCCAACCTGGAGGACCAGGCAACCCCTAGGACGAGGGGCCGGATACACCGATGTCAGTAACCCACTTCGGGGATATGAGCGCTGCCGTTGGCCCATTAAGGGTTCATCCGCCACCATCTCTTTTTCAATACCCTGACGTAGTATTGAAAATCCTTACAGACCTCAGCTCCAAATATGTTGAAGTAGCTCCGGTAAGGTAAGAGGAACCCTTACAACTGTGGTATTCAGGGCTTCCAAGTCTGAGGACGATTCCAACAATTCGCCCTCACCCAAAAGCAGTGGATGTACTTTATTAAAATTTTCATCCGTCTCCATGTCAAACTGGTTTAGGTGTGTCTGCACTCTCGTGTGGACAGCCAACCTTACCTTGTCAGACAATTTGTCTTCATCGACTAAATTCGGATTATTAAGGAATGACGCTTGAGAGTCATCATTGTCTAAAGAAGGGAGTATGATAGATTCGGGTTCATTAGCTGCAGAAGTGGGTCCGAAGGATGGAGGGCAATTTACCCAAATCTGACTCTTCGTCCTTTTTATAGGCCTTGATGGTAATAGGGTCAAAGCCGTAGTAGACAACACCTCCAGTCTTCGCCAAAGAAGCAATAGATTTCTTATTGATGACAATAAGTGCACATCTGTAAAGACCTCTTGGCTCGTCCAGCTGTACCAATTGTACGTCGGAAGTTCGAGATTATTGACTTGCATAATTTGAAGAATCGTTTCCGGGTTGGAGGGTTCGGCTGGGATCCAGGTGCGAGGTCGCGGTCTACTCGGGATATCTTCCCTCGCAACAACCTCGAGCTTAAAACCTGGCCATACCTTTCCTTATTTGCCTATAGCAAGTTTATATAGGTCGTATGACCTTTGGTCTTCGCACGCGATTAGCTTAACTATGCTAATAATGTTATGTCAATTATTATTCGCGCAAAGGCACTTCAAGTGTGTGTACTCAATGGAGTACAGTGGGCGTTAATGGGTAAACATGGCCCTGATGCCATTCGCTATCGCAGCATCTAGGAGGAAGATCTGGATTCTCCTTATGTTCAGAAACACGAAAAGTATCTATGAAGGAACCATCTTCCATTTTTCAGCGGCGAAAGATCCGTCACTCACTTTTAAGTGATGCCTTTGTAAGGTCTAAGGCGATGCAAATCTGTGGATCATGTTGGCACTTATTGCTCACGAAAGCCTTTTCGTTTTGTTCGCTGAGTTTCTTGGTGTAACTACTGAGGTCAACAAGATGTCTTGTCTTCCCCCTTACCATAAGCTATCGTTTGCGGCTTCATACAGAGATGCACCTACGCACTCTGATAGGTAAATACTACTACTGGTTTGCGTGGTTTCTACATAAGCACTAAAGCTAACCCAGACGTACATTCGCAGATCTAGGTTAGGTTAGGTAGAAGTGGCTGCCAGATTACGCCAACACACTTAGACCAGAGATAGGTCCTTTTCAATATCACATGGTTCATGTAATCCCTGCAATATCTTTAGAATCATTTTGAACTTCTGATGAAGCATAAGAGGCTTTTAATATCTATGTTTATTAGATGACCTAAATCGTTGTAGAAAAAAAGCTCCTAAGTAAAGCTTCCTTCTGTGGGAAAGAGCTGGGCATGTACAAAGGATGTAATGAATGGTTACTTCCTCTTTTTCGTCCATACAGCTACTGCAAAAATTGTTTGAAAATACGCCAAGCCTTGTTCTGTTCTGGCGAGTTTACCAGACTTACAATTCTCCGGAATGTCCCTATGGCGCAGCATCCAACACGGGTGAATATTAAACTGCTCTGCCATCTCTATGAAAGATGATCGGGAATCTAGAGCCACTAATAAATTTATAGAGATCGATTCCAAGGATTTTATAACTGGTTGGCTTTCTGAAAAGATGCCGATACTTAAGCAGATGTGACGATTTTCTTAAGCCAAGATAAAAATTCCTTAATCTCCATTACTTCCGCCTGGAACACGCTACAATGATTTGGAAGAGGAAGAGGCTTCGATTAAGCTTGTCAGAAAAAAAATCTCCACAAACTCCGTCCTTGATTTTTGAGTCGTGCATGTAAGTGTAAAAATGAATCGGCTCTACGTAGACCTACATATGTATGTACTCAGCTGCTCACGTAAGCTACTTAATAAATTCTTAATGCACTTAAAAAATAAGTTAAAAATGTTATCGAAGAATTGAGTGTAATGCTTGCGTTATCAAACTATTTTCACAAATATTGAATGTATTACTTGTTTTACATGAACACACTTGTTAAATAAAACATCCTTTAATTTCCTTTGGAATAAATAGAGTATTTTAAATATTCCAATAAAATAATATTAAATATTTCCCTAAAACTAAATCGCTGCAAATAGGAGCTAAAGGAAGCATGCAAGGTACTCTAATTGTAAACATCCTTAATGTTAATATATTTATTTTAGTAGTTAATTTAAAACTAGTATGTATGTGCTCATATAAAAAAAATATAATAATTAACATTTCATCATATTTAGTCCTTCGAAAAGGTCGTTGTGCAAAACATTCAATTTGGACTGTCACCACCTTTGACTAAAGCACTAGCTGCCATCCCAAGATGGAGACTATTACAAGCTGCATTGCCTCATGTTATGCATTGTGTGGCAGCTTTACTTCACAACAGGTATGCATTGTAATTCTTAAAGTATTGGCTTCTATGTTGAACTATGTAATGCATTTTAGAGTAAAGGACATGCAAGCGATTGGGGCGGTAGAAACAAAATTACTTTACACCATGCAATGGATACTTCTGTATGCCTCCGAGGAATGTGCCGATGAGGAAGAGGATCTTGATCCTATTTTGAACAAGGAAAAACATAAAACTGAAAATTACTTATTTTCTGTTCCAACTATAACGGTAATGATGAAGATCAGTACGAATTAATATCGACTACAACTGGACTCTTGTTGTTTTGCAGCTTTTTGTGTATCTCTTTGCGCCAATCATTCACCACCTGAAGGAGTCTGATTTTCAAAACTTTCGCTTGGAGAATGGTATCAGGTTATGGCAAGGCATGTGGGATAATCGAGCACCAGGAGCACCATGCTTCATGGCTCCCGTCAAACCGAAAGCGAGAAATTTATTGAGTCCGCCTTCTCCAAAGGGATCAGCAGATGTATTCGCAGCAAGTAAGAAATTATTTTCTCAACATTTTTACAGTCATTTGCAAAAACTCTATATCTAGGCCCAGAGGGTTTTTTTTTGCGTATGTAAATGAAAATCTTCCAGAAATTAAATTGGGGAAGTACACGGAGGGTGGGATTCTAACCCTTTAAGCCTATCTTCCGTTTCTACTCGCGGAAACGACGATAAATATTTCATCGCTAGGGGAGGGTTCAGCCTTATGTACTTGACTCACGCATTATTACGTCGTGGCTTTTCCTACTTCTAGTTCTTTCCATACGCCGCCATATCTTCTACAATATCCTACATTTCACTGAACAATAGCATGTGGTTCACAATGTTTTCTTAGGTAAGAACCTCTGTAACTAATTCTTCGAGGCCTGTGCTCTCTAAGCCTTGCTCTTATGGCGAACAAGCGCATTTGTGGCTTTGGAGGTGTTTGTGGATTGATGGTGCTATGTGACGAGCGATCTCAAAGACCGAAAATTTACCTAATTCTCCCGAATTTTCTCTCAGTGACTAAGCTTCGATAATGCTATGCTGCGTCTGACGATATATGTGTAGCTGAACACTCAGACATGCGTAAGCACATCTGGGTGAACTTCAGCGCGCATATATTAACCGGACATGGCATCTCTTGTTGACCTGATTGGCTGAAATACGCGTCTCAGAAGTCTAGCAAGAGCTTCTCAGAAGGAGGACGTGCGGTGGCTGAATTCTCTCGATGGAATCAACGGTGACTTCTACAGGCCAGCGGATACCTTCCTTAAGTTTCTTCGACATATTTGGAGCTGAGGTCTGTAAGGATTGTCAATACTGCGCCAGTGTACTGAAAAAGAGATTATGGCGGATGAACCCTTAATGGGCCAACGGCAGCGCTCATATCCCCGAAGTGGGTTACTGGCATCGGTGTATCCGACCTCTTGTCCAAGGGGTAAAAAAAAGGATCTGGTCCTTCAGGTTAGGGGTTGTGCCGTCGGGTTAACTTCCCTACCACATAAAAACCCTTTGGTTACGAAGCAACCAACAGCCTCGTATACGGATGATTTTACTGTTGACGACCCATGCAAACGTAAAAAGGGCAACGATCTTCGTGTCTGCACGTGGAATGTTAGGTCCCTCTACAAACCACGTGCAGCCGAACAACTTGCGGAGGCCCTAGAGTATCCCAAAGCAGACATCACCGCCACCCAAGAAGTGCGATGGGATGGGCCGGGCAAAAGGAGTATGAAAAACTGCGTCATCTACTACGGCGATTGCTACAGACAACAAGGACAGCGTCTATTCGGGTGCGGATTTGCCATTGGAGGCAGACTTAGGCAAGAAGTCTTGAGTTTCCGGCATGTGAACGAACGTCTCATGACTATCCGTATCAAGTCTAAAATTGGTAACATTAGCCTAATATGAGCTCACGCCCCACACGAGGAGATGGACGACGCGACCAAGGATGACTTCTACCAGCTATTGGACAAGACGTATGAGCAATGCCCTAGCCATGACGTTAAAATTATTCTAGGTGATTTTAACGCAAAGCTAGGAAGACAGGTCGTCTTCAGTAGTGTTGTCGGAAAGCACAGCCTGCACGACATCACATCCGACAACGGACTCAGGCTAGTCGACCTTGCAGCAGGACGAAACTTTGTCGTAGCTAGTACGCGGTTTCCACGCCTCGATATTCACAAAGGAACATGGCTCTCCTTTGATCGAAAAACTGTCAACCAAATCGATCACATTGCGATCAACGCAAGGCACTTTCCAGTATTCTGGGGGCCCGGACTTTCCGAAGAGCCAACGTGAACTCGGATCACTGCCTAGTTCTAGCCAAGGTACGGATGCGGATATCCAGAACGGAGCGATATCAACGAAATACTGTGAGGAAATTTGACACCGGGCGGCGAAAATCGCGAGATCGCCAGGTCCTTGCCGATCGAGTTTATTTTAAACTTTATTTAAATCCTATGCCGTCAGCAGCAAACGCGGAAGACCAGTAGCAGCGTTGCCAACAAGCCATCAAAGCAGCCTCTGATGTATTGGGTTTCTCTCGCCCACCACAACGAAACCCCTGGTTTGATGAAGAATGCCGGAAAGCAGATGCAGCAAAACATCTCGCGAGCTCTACGTGAGCAGGAGAAAAGAGGAACATCGACTTCTCAGAAAGAAGAAAAAAGAGCATGAGAAGCGCTCGATCGAGGAGATTGAGAGACTTTATTGCAGGAATGATGTTCGAAAATTTTACCAAAACGCAAAAAGCACATACTAATGCCCTCTATCCCCTTGTGGGTCCTAGGGCCTCTACTATGCCTACGCGCCATCGCGTACGGTTTCTGGCAATGTGTCTGAGTTCTTCCCAATTTTACCCTAAATGCCGCGCCTCCTTTTCGACTCTTCTGCGCCATGTTCTCCTCGGACCGCCAGGTCTTCCGCCATCCTGAGTTAGAGTGTTCCATTGCATAGCATGGTTCGCTATGGAACTGTCACCCTTTCGGAACGTGTGACTAATCCACTGCCACTTCCGTCGTTGGATGGTTGTGCCTATTGGTTCCTGACCCGTTCGCTCGTAAAGGTATTCGTTAGAGATACGATTGGGACAGAAAATCCTTAATATATTGCGCAGGCACCTATTAACCAACGTTTGCAGCTTTCTGGTGATAGTAGTGGTCACTCTCCACGTGCTGCTACCATATAGCAGCACGGATTCAACGTTGGAGCGGAACAGTCTTATTTTGGTGCTCAAACTGATTGCATTGCTTCGCCATATTTGGGACAATATCCCGAACGCGGACTTTGCTTTGGCGATCCTGTTGGCTATATCCAGTTCAGTTCCACCATCGGTCGAGACAATACTCCCAAGATACTGGAAATCCTCTACTCTCTCTACCGGTTGTCCAGCAATGCATATTTGAGCCGACGAGTTAGTTCCAAGGCTGATCATTTTAGTTTTTGCTTCATTCATTTTCAGCCCGACGACACCTGCCTCCCTCTCCACATCTGCTGTCATTTGGTGGAGATCCATAATTCTGTGGGAGAGTAAGCATATATCGTCTGCGTAGTCAAGATATTTCAGTTGAGATGTAAGAGTCTATCAAATTCGTCCGTTTCCCATCGATGAAGCTGCATGAAGCACATCGCTAATCACCAATAGGAATAATATTGGTGAAAGGATACAGCCTTGTCTTAACCCACTTCGGATCTCAAATTCCTCAGACAATCTTCCCCTGTGCAGAACGTGACATTTGGAGCCTTCATATGTAGCAATTAGTTTATCGGGAATACCTCTCCTGCGTAAGGCACGCCAAATAAACTACCTGTTGACACTATCGAACGCCTTCTCAAAATCGATGAACGACTGGTGCAGTGGCGATCGATATTCAACACACTGTTCGATGATAATCCACAGGGTGTTGATGTGGTCGGCACAAGGAGGATCCAGAGCGGAATCCTGCTTGTTCGGCATCGAGTGTGTTTTCGAGATGTTGTTTGATTCGCTCAAGGATGATTTTAGCTATTATCTTAGCTACAGCAGACAGCACGCAGATACCCCTCCAGTTTCCGCACTCCATTAAATTTCCTTTCTTAGGAAGCTTGACGATCATTCCCTTTTTCCACTCGTTAGGAAAGCTCTCAGCTTCCCAAGTTCTCTCTATAAATGGAAGCAGAAGCTCAGCCGATGTTGTTGGTGCTGCTCGTAAGAGCTCTGCGGGAATACCGTCAAGTCCTACCGCCTTGTTGGTTTTGAGTACCTTAATCGCGGTAATGATCTTATCTTTACTCTGCGTCGTGGTGCGTATTCGGGAACATCTCACCTCGGGCATCTCAGTTTTATTTGGGAGCATATCGCTAGCGAATATACGGTTCGAGACCACAGCAAAATGCTCTTTCCATCTCTTGAGCTGGTCCTCATCCGAAATGAGCAAGGAGTCGTCTAGGCTTTTCACTGGGTGTTGGCTGGAGCTGCGACCACCTGTCAGCTCTTTCGTGATTCTGTAGACGGTCCAGCTGTCGCACCTCCGTGCAGCTTCTTCTGCTTCTGTAGCCAGCGCGTTGATAAAGTTGCGCTTGTCACGTCGCACGCTACGCTGAACTTCTCTCAACTTCATGCGATATAGGGACTCTAGCTCGCTTCTCCCTGCTGCTGGGGTAGCTGCAACGCAAGCTGTCAGCTGTTTTCATTCGTCAATCCGTCTCCAGGTATCCTCGGAAAGCCACGCCCTATGTCTTCCCTGCGATCGGCCGACAATTCTTTCAGCACCAGATGTAAAAACATTTTTCATAGCACACCAATGGTCTTGGATGGTTGCGGGCATAGCGCTGCTGATTGCTTCCACACCTTGCGAAAAGTGTTCCCTTAATTGTTGGCGCACTGAGGGATCACTAAGTCTATCGATGTTGAACCTGGGCATTCTTGTGTTGTCGTATTGTAGCAGTGCGTAGTTGGAGAGTAGCTATCATAAGATGATGATCACGTACTATCCACACATCTGCCCCTCGCCTGTTTCGGACGTCCAGGCGACTACTTCTAAAGCGGCGGCTGATAGCAAAATGGTCAATTTGGTTAAAGGTTGCTTGCCTGTCGCTGGAAACCCAGCTGACTTTGTGGCAGGTCTTGTGCTCAAACATGGTGCCACCTATCACAAGGCGGTTGGCATTGCAGAAATCCATAAACCTTTCGCCGTTGTCATTGCGGTTGCCTAGTCCATGCTCCCCGATTACATGTTTGAGCCCTTCGTTGTCGTTGCCCACCTTGGAATTCAAGTCCCCCATCACTATGACAATGTCTCCATTTGGTGTTGTGTTGAAGACGGCGCTTAAGAGATTGTAGAAGCTCTCCTTTTCGTCCTCAGACGAACTATTCGTTGGGGCGTAACACTGTATGATGGTGACGCGTCGTACTCTAGTCCGGAATCTGGCCGTCAAAATCCTATCACCATGAGGCTGCCAGGAAATTAGGCCCTCTCGTGGTGTTGTTGTTAGCAGTAGTCCGACTCCATATTCCCGCGGACTTCCGGATGGTCTTCCAGAATAGAGTAGTACAGTGTTACGCGTTGGAGACTGGTACTCGCCCGCTTCTAACATCTTACTTCACTTACCCCCAAAATGTCCAGTTTATATCGCATGAATTCATTTTCCAATTGGAGGAATCTGGCATTGTAAGGACCTTCGCTTCCCGAGTCGAGGAGCGTCTTTACATTCCAGAAACCTATCTTTGTCCGGGTACAATAGCCAAAAGTCGTTAACATGTGATCATTCCTTATCCGAGGCAAAGTGTCGGTTTCTGTAGCGGGCAATATTCGGTAACGCAGGTTGCTGACCCACGTTAAAAAAAATAAATAAATAAATATTTGGCGCAACAGCTCTTTAAGTGCCAGGGCCTAGCTTCTCGCAACCACTCATCTTGTGTGCGTTATATGTATTTTGCACACGAATGGAAGGTTTAGGACAGTTTAGTGCCGCATCCGAACGGCGATTTGAGAAGCTTTTTCGTGACAACAATACTCTCGGATGTTTGTCAGACGCTCGCGAGAGGTGGGACCGTGAAAAACCTTTTTCACCTTTTTCAGCATGACCGGTCAAAGTTACGAGCTGGAAGAGATGATGAATAGAAGGCGGGTGGACATCTTGCGTGTCCAAGAGACGAAATGGAAAAACACCGGGAATCGGGCGCGTTTCTTGGACGTTAGGACAAAAGATTACGAGATGTTCTACTACGGAACGGAAAAGTCTAAGAACGGAATCGGTATCATCCTTGCGGCAGAGCTACTTAGTAACGTCTTGAGCATTTCGAAGTCCAGCGACCGTTTGATGTCTCTCAAACTAGTAATACAAGGAGAGGTGTGGAATATTGTCAGTGCATATGCTCCCCACGATGGGTACAATCAGAGAGATAAAGATGCATTTTGGGTAGATTTCCACAATCTCCTTCAGAACATCCCAAAGGAAGAATTTCTGTTTGTTGGAGGAGATTTGAATGGACATGTCGGGAAATCAAACGAAGACTATGAAGACTGCCATGGAGGACTAGGATATGGCACCAGGAACCTTCCTGGTGAAGACATCCTAAGCATGTACAAATCACACGGTCTTATCGTGTTAAATACCATGTTCATCAAACAAAGCCGACAACTGATCACTTACAGCAGTGGTGGAGATGAAACTCAGATTGACTACCATTTGGTAGCCAGTTTCATGAAGCCTCGGGTAAAAGATTGCAAAGTGATCCTGGGAGAGGCAATCGCTCGGCAACACCGTCTCCTGCTAACAGAAATTTTTATGAAAACACCGATGAAAAGCAAACAAACAAGGGTCTCTGAGAAAATCAAGTGGTACAATCTGGACAAAGAAAAAGGCGAAGCTTTTGATTTCGTAATGAAAAATTACCTCTCTCACACCATCAACGGAGCTGAGGATGAAGAGTGCAGAGCACAAAATATGTGGGATTCCCTGCAGCGAACTTGCTTAAATAAGGCCAAATCACTGCTAGGAACTTCAAAAGGCCACCATCAACACGCCAAAGAAACATGGTGGTGGAGTGATGAAGCTAAGAAAGTGATAAATGAGAAGAAAGCGGCTTTCAAAGCTTGGTCAAAGTGCCCCTCTAATAATAGTGACGAAAAAGCTCGCCTCGAAATGGAATACAGATGCTGCAAGAAAAAAGCGAAGAAGAATTGCGCTCAGCTTCAAGCAGAGAGTACAGAGGGCCTGTATCGGGAGCTGGAGAAAATATTTTCCCCGGTTGCTGATGTAAACCAGACTATCCAGGAGCTGCTAAGACACAATATGAACAAGAGCGCCACTATCTTCAAAATAGCCGCCCAAAGAAGGAGCAATGCTCAGGAGATTCGTTCGCCAAAGTTCATTAGCAATGCTCATGGCCAGCTTCTTGTGGATGACGAGAAAATTCTGCAGAGGTGGCGGCAGTATTGTGAAGAGCTTTTAAATGAACAGTTTCCCCGGCTATACTTTCCAAGAGCCGCCCCTAACTGTGAAGAAATACCCGACATTACAGTCGAAGAAGTTAGTGAGGCGGTCAAATACTCCAAAAAATGAAAAGCGGTTGGGCCAGATGAGGTGCGATCTGAGACATCGATGGGAGACATCGAGTTCAGATGGCTCAGAATTCTCATCTCCAAATTCGTCAGAGGTGATCCAATGCCGAATCAATGGAGGGAAAGTTACCTTCTCCCTGTATACAAAGGGAAGGGTGATACGCGAAACTGTGATAACTACCGTTCGATCAAGCTGATGTCACACAGCATGAAGATCGTTGAGCGGGTATTAGGTGGCCGACTGCGAAAAATAATACGGCTATCTGATGATCAGTGCGGGTTTGTCTCGGGTAAATCAACCACAGATGCAATCCAAAGTATAAGGATCATAATGGAAAAACATCGTGATTCCTTAAGGGATTTGCATATTGTATTGGTTGACTTTGAAAAAGCATTCGACAGACAACCACGAGATCTGATATGGGTGGCGCTTAGGCATCGAGGGGTTCCAGAA
Organism: Brachypalpus laphriformis; assembly: GCA_945910035.1. NCBI lineage: Eukaryota > Metazoa > Arthropoda > Insecta > Diptera > Syrphidae > Brachypalpus > Brachypalpus laphriformis. The sequence continues at coordinate 191,757,283 of OX246754.1, read as the reverse complement.
ACCTATGTACAGATGATAATGGACATGTACGAGGGAGCTAAGACAAGAGTAAGATGCCCCGCTGGAGTAACCGAAGAGTTCCCAATCAAAGTCGGGGTACACCAGGGAAGCATTTTAAGTCCTTTGCTCTTTATTACAGTCCTTGATGAACTGCTTGAAGGTAAAGTGATGGACCCCAAGGTACATCAGTTATTCTTTGCTGACGATGGAGCCATCATAAGTGAGGATCCTACATCCCTGCAATGAGCACTTGATGTGTGGGTGGACGTTCTGGAGGGAAATGGGTATCGCATTAGTTCAAAAAAGACAGAGTACTTATGCTGCCCGTTCTCTGATCCACTCAGGCCTATTCCAGACATTTATTTGAATGGAACAGTGCTTCCCAAGTGCGAAAAGTGCAAATATCTAGGATCTATGATCAATAGCAAAGCAACTTGTGATGACGACATCAATCATCGTGTAAGCATAGGGTGGATGAAGTGGCGAGAAAATTCCGCTATCTTCTGTGACAGAAAAATGCCCCCTAAGTTGAAAGGAAGGCTCTACACCGCAGTTGTACATCCAGCGCTCACATACGGTTCACAATCAGTCGTTCACAGACCTTCGCGGAGTTCAGACGTGTTTCGGCTTCGCTTCAAATAGCAGTAACTCGCTTAAGAAAGCAATTGGACAAATCGTATTAAAAGGCAAGTTAGCCTAGTGATAGTGTTGTGAGCCAGCCAAGCCAGCGACGCTGGTTCAAGTCGTGGCCAGAGCTAAAAGTTTTTTTTATTTTTAATTTAAAATTAAATCAAAGCGGTGAATTGCGCTTGGAGTAAACAAGATCAGGCGATGGAGACTGATGAGCGGTTCGCTCTCCCAGTTACGGGATCAGCGGACTGTACAACGTCAGCCGATGAGGAAGTTGTGTCGTCAGACCATCTGGCAACAGGGGCGGCTGATGGCACTTCTAAGCGGAGGAGGAGGTTAAGGCCCACTCCCAATCTGGTAAAGCGCGTCTCTCTGTCAGCTTCAACTGAAAGGCTGCCGGTCGGAGTAAAGGGAGGCGCGCCAACGAAAAATACAGTGGCAGCAAAAAAAAACAAAAAGTTTCGAAATCCGAACTGACGGTGGAGAAGGTCGGTTCACCGCCGGAAACAACAGCTCTGCTGATCTAGCAACCTCAGAGTCAGACGATGAAGAGAAAGAAGTAGACAGCCTAACCGAGACCATCAGGCAGCTCCACGAGAGGGTAAATGCCATAAAAGCCAAGCAAGCCGCCAGAAGGGAGAAAGAGCGACAGCTGGAGCTCGAACAGATCCAAAAACAACATCAGTTGCAACATGAGCAACAAAAACAACAGCAGCAGCAAACAGAACGGCCGCAACGTCAGCAGCAGCAAAAACAACAGCAGCAACAACAGCAGCTACAGCCAAAGGCCCAACGGCAACCTAAGCTAAAGCAGCAGCAGCAACCGCAGCAACAGCAGCAACTACAACAGCTGCAAAAACAGCAGCAAAAACAACGTCAGCAGCAGAAACAACAGCAGCAGCAGAAACAACAGCAGCAGCAACAACAGCAGCAACAACAACAGCAGCAGCAACAACCGCAGCAGCAACAACAGCAGCAGCAACAACCGCAGCAGCAACAACAGCAACAGCAGCAGCAACAACAACAACAGCAGCAACAACAGCAGCAGCAACAGTCGCAGCAGAAGACGAAGGAGAGGGTGCCGCCGATCAACACCTTCAAAATTGAATTGAAAGACACCATCGAACTATGTAAGTCGGCCATAGGTAACAATTTTTATGTTAAGAGACTTAGCGTAGATAGACATGCTATCCACTGCAACACAGTGGAGCAGTACCATAGAATTAAAAATCTATTGAGGGAATCGACGACGGAGTTCTTCTCCTTCACCCCGAAGGGGGAAAAGTTGCAAACCATGCTTTTGAAGGGGATGGAACCGTCTACAGAACCGGAGGAGCTCTTAAAGCTACTCAAAGAGAAAGAGTGCGATGGGCTCAGTTTCGTAGGGGTCAAGCCATTTATCACAGCGAAGGCCAAAAGGGAGAAACGGAAATTACCGTTCTTCCTGGTTCAGCTCTCACCCAACAGCAAACTGGATGGTCTAAGGAGTATCAAAGTCCTAGACTACCAGGTTGTCACCTGGGAAAAAGTAAAGAGGAGCGAAGGCATGATACAATGCGTTCGCTGCCAGAGGTTTGGGCACGCCGCGTCGAACTGCGATATGCAGCCTCGATGCGTGAAATGTGGAAAAGACCACAAAGCAGAGGAATGCGCGCTAGGTAGGGACGGCGCGACAGAAAAAAGTCAGCTCTCGTGCGCATTATGTAGGAACACGGGGCACACCGCAAACTATCGGGGTTGCCCTAAGTTTCAGTATATTAAAAAAGTAAATCTGGCTCGTCAGCAGAAGGTGGAAGTGAAGCGTCCGCCCGTTCCAAGTGTTCCTGCACAATCCGTCACTCCCCAAGTGACCTACGCCCAAATGGCGTCAGGCCGGGGGAATACGGTACAGTCGCAGCCGAAGGTTGTTTCGCAGGCCCCAAAGCCGAGAGCACCGGAGGCTGAACCTGATTTGTTGGCTATCTTGCTCTCTATCCAGGGGCAGATGGGTCAACTTCAGCGACAAATTCAGGAGCAGGCGACGCGGGTGGATCAGATCTACGCGCTTCTGCCGGGCCTAACGCACCACCAATCGTAATGGGTACGAACATGGCGGAGCAACCCTTAAAGATCCTTGCGGTGAATGTGAATTCACTGATTAGGATCGAACGTAGAACCGTACTTTTCAAGTTGCTTGAGGACCATTCTCCCGCCGTGCTTTTAGTTAGCGAAACTAAGCTATCCCAGAAACACAAGTTGAGGCACAGTAGTTATAATATTATAAGAAGAGACCGACCCAACTCCGTACAAGGAGGAGGTGTTGCAATCTTCATTAGAAAAGAGTTACGTCATAAAGTAGTGTACTGCGGTGAAGTGCGTAGATTCCGGGAGCTGGAAGCATGTATCGTTTATATCCCTCTCCATAGTGGAAAGAGGATGTATATGGTCGCAGTCTATGCTCCTGAAGCTACTCAATCCACTTGTTTTATTTCAGAGCTCGAGACACTTTTTCGAATACTTAGGCTGGAGTCGGAAGAGAACTTTTACATTTTAGCCGGTGATTTAAACGCCAAACATAGAGATTGGGGAAATAGCACACCAAATTCTAGAGGGAACCTACTATTCAATTGGTGGGGTCTGCACAGTGTTGAGTATCGACTAGATTTAAAAGCGACGGATAGTCCGTCGTATCCTAGAAGCGGATCTTATCTGGATCTAATGCTGTTCGACGTACGGTTACAACTGACCGACATGGACCGACAAACGATAAACTGCTTACACACTTTTGTGTATGACAGCGACCATTGTGGACTCAGTGCCAAAATAACGATTCCCAACGAAATTGCGGAATTGGAGGAGTTTGTCCAATTGCACGCCTACAATTACAGTAGAACGCGTTGGACTCGCTTCTCCAGACAGTTGACGAGAGCACTCTCCTCTAACTTGCTCAACCTACCGTCTAATAGGAATCTGTCAAACGAGGAGATTGATAGATATCTAAAACAAATGGACGAGACAATAAAACGAACGATGGACAATACGATACCTCGGTATCAACACACTGACAACGTGGACATATACCGCAATGCAACGATTGACGCACTGCACGAACATAAAAGTAGACTGCTGTCGAGATTAAAAACCTTGTACAGACAGTTTACTGACAGACAGAACTCGGAGGAGGTTAGGACGCTGAAGTCGTTGATTAAAAACCTCTCGCAATTAATTAAAGAAAATTACAGACTTTCTGTAAATTTGCACTGGGACAGGAAAATTCGGGCTGTAAAATCCAACAACCCGAGTATGTTCCCGAAAATAAACAAGATCTTTCGGAGGAATAATCAAAACGATCTTCTGCGTCTTAAAATCCCCCGAACTACGAACAATGTACAAATACTAGTGACAGCAGGTATAGATCCAGATAACGCAGCTGAGGATGACAATTTCTTTGTGATCGAAGATCCGCAGGAGAAGGTAGAGGCTATAGGAGCGACCTTCCAGGACGTGTATAAGGTGAATGATAGTGTTTGCCCGAACCACGACCTGGAGAATCGGGTCCTTGTGCACAACTTCTACCTTCGAAATGACATGGAGCACTGGCGATCTGAGAACACTAGTTTCACCGTGTTCAATGAAAGATATATGGCAAACAATGCCGTCGCCGATGAAAGGGTACATCCCCCGTTCATTTCGAAGGCAGAGCTCCAAGCGATCTTCGAATCACTGAGGAAAAAGAAATCCGTGGGAATCGATGGTATACCCAACATTGTGCTTAGACATCTTCCTCCAGAAGCGGTGAACATTTACACCGTCCTGTTTAATAATGCAATGAATAATGCCCATTATCCAGCGCATTGGAAAACAGCGGTGGTGCAGCCCATTCCCAAAAGGGATAAAGATAGTTCCAATCCGGGGAATCTCCGGTCGATAAGTCTACTTCCGAACATCAGCAAAGTATTCGAAAAAGTGATCCATAGAGCCCTGACTAAGTGGGTTGAGGACATGCACATAATTCCGGATAATCAATTCGGTTTCAAGGCGGGGCATGATACAATTCATGCGGCGTCTAAACTGGTATCGGATATCCAATGATACAAAAGCAAGAAGCTATGCACGGGTGCCTGCCTGGTTGACTTGGAGAAGGCCTTCGATACCGTATGGTTAGAGGGACTCTTTTACAAGTTGAGCAGAATAGGCATAAGTAAACCACTGCTGTACATACTTTATGACATGCTCACCGGTAAGAAGTTCATTGTGAAGAATGGCAATGTGACGTCTGCTGGAATTTTTGAAGTAAAAAATGGTCTGCAACAGGGCGCGGTTAATTCGCCGATCCTTTTCAATATTTACACGAGCGATCTCATAGGTTCACTTCACCATGCCATAGCGTACGCAGACGATTTGGTCGCGTACAGATCAGGGCCTAAGATTGAGGTAATTGCAATACTCTTGCAGCGTGACTTCGATAAGATCAAGAGATACTGCGACGACTGGAAGTTGAAGATTAACTTTCAGAAGTCGGAGACCATCCTGTTCAGAACGCCGTTGTCTGGGGCCTCTAGGGACACCAGAAAGAATTGGCGAAAGTTCTCTATCGTGGGACAGCACGGACAGCCACTTGCGAGTCGAAGTGTAGTCAGATACCTTGGGGTCTGGCTAGATCAATATCTATATTTTAACAAACATATAGATGCTGCTCTGGCCAGAGCCAAAGTTGCTTTCGCCCTTACAAAGAGACTGTTTGATAGCAGCCAACTCGATGCAAGGGTGAAAGTAATCTGCTACATGGCCCTCATTCGGCCTATGCTCGCATATGGATGTCCCGTGTGGTTCAACGTGGGGCCTAGCTTATTGGAAAAGATGCGGGTGTTTGAGAGGGCTTGCCTTCATTTGTACAGAACACCAGAGTCTGAGTACATAAAATTCTATCCTAATGAGGTCCTGTACAACAGGGCGAATCTTATCAGAGTGGATAATTTCTTGATCAAGATGATTCGAAGGCACATTGCAAGAGCAATGACTTCGATGAATAGCCTGATCTTTGGGGCTTATTACCCCAACAATCTCTATCACGAGAGTGTGCGCCTTAACGGCTTTATCCCACCAGAAGCGTTCCTATACCTTGATCAGAGAGGTCTGATCCAGGATAAGTTAGCGGTGCCGCTAATCTTCCACGTCGCCAGAACAGCTGTGGATAGGCGACTCAACTACGACCGAGACGTCGCACAGAGTAGTGTAGAGCGTCTCCGGTACAGTAGGGCGGTGTCCAACCGCGACATTAAAGATGTTAGTAGGCAGCATGACCAATTTTGGTGGCTTAAAGAAGAAGAAGAGGGAACGCCATCGTCGTTTCCCCCTAATCCGGGATAGCCTGTAACGGGACAGAGCGGGTCGTGTTTTATTATTATATAATAGCCATGGCCGGCTTACATAGTTTTTAAGGTAGTCTTAAGTTTATCTAATATTAAAAAAAAAAAAAAAAAAAGAAAAAAAAAAAAAAATCAAAAATAAAAATAGCACAGCACTTGGCTAAAAAAAAAAAAAAAAACAAAAAACAAAAAAAATAAAGCACAGCACTTGGCTAAAAAAAAAAGAGTGTATTTAATTACACTTCGTAGATAAGTTAGCATAAGTTTATTTTTAAGTTAGTTTATAGGTTTTATCTAATAGTTAATAGTACAAAAAACAGTCCATATACTAAGTTTTTATAAAAAAAAAATTTTTTTTCTTAGTTCTTAATTTGTTAATTAGTTAAGTAGTAATAAATAAATTTAGTTAGGTTACGTCGAAAGACATAGGTTAAGAGTTAAGTTTAGCTTAGAGCGCCCGCATGGGGCCAGTAAGTTAGAATAAGATAGTTAAGTTAATTAAGCTAGTTTTAAGCGTTTTTGTTAGCACGTAAGAAATAATGAATTGAATTAATAAAATGCATTAAAAATGAAAAAAATGAATACGGTTCACAATGTTGGACGATGTACAAAAAGTATGAGAGTAAATTAACGGCAGCTGAGATGAAGATGCTTCGCATGACAGCAGGAGTGACAAAGCTTGATCGAATAAGAAGTTCGAAGATCCGTGGAAGCTTTCACATCAAGGAAACCATCGTACCAAAATTAGAGCGCGGCTGGCTCAGCCGGTATTGCCACGTTCAAAGAAGAGATCATTTGAACCCTGTTAAAAAGGCAATATCTATGCACGTTCCAAAGACATCGCGATGTAGGAAAGACAGGCCTATAAACGCCTGAATCAGACAAATGCGACGACATCAGCATTTCATTGACCTCAGTAACCGAGTGATCCAAAATCGGCAGGTCTGCCGATATTTTCTGAGGTGAACGAGGTGGACGGTGAGGTGAACGGCGAACCCCACAGGCGGATCAGTAGAAATGCGGTGAAGTGGGAGGGCTGTGATCCCTTGTGTTCGGATCATAGCCTCGCTGATAAAAGGAAGAAGAAGAAGAACTTGGAATCTTATGCGTAGTGACCCAACACACTAACCACTTACGCCACGGCTCCCACGCTGGCCCACGTTACCTAGCCTAGAATCAAGGCCCTAGACACCTGCATTTACAATTTTAGCCTACACGTATAAGGGTTTATACGTATAGTTGCCCGGGGACCACCACTAGGAGGTAAAGTAAGCACTTCATCACGAACTTGATTGTTGCGCTACTGGTCCAAGCCAAGTTTTGAGCAGTCATTAGTTTCCCGATCAATCGCGATGCAGGTCCCCCAAATAAAAAAAAAATAAAAAAAATAAAATAAAAAGTTTACTTTACGTTTACTTATATATGTCGCCGATTACCGCTTTTCCTTTGTTCCCCCTCGCCATAAATTCACCTGATTGCCAATAAAAATATACATTCTCTATTTTTAATTTATCGCCGCGTAGAACAATTAGCTTCGATCTACCAACTTGGAGTGGAGCGTAGTTGTGCCATAGCCATTCTTCTACTGTTTCCTTTGTTCGTCAGATCCTTCTCAACTTATAACTGTATTTTTATTACTTATTACTTATTTTCTAGGAAAAACATCGACTGGAGAAGCAATCTTATCGCCTAAAGCTGACTCACCAAAGAGCACATCATATTCAGATATTTCAAAACATGACGAAGATGTAAGTTGTAATCCGCTTTTCCTAGATTACAACTAAACAAAAAACGTTGCCTTGTATGTACTTATAGGGATCTTGGGTATCATCACCAAAAGACTTCGCGTTTCCCGAAACAATACCCGAAGAAGCCTCAAGCGTCGAGGAAGAGAGGGTAGTCATCTTTCGCCTACCTTCGGGACCATACCTTACTGATGCTTCATTCTATACAGTATGTCAATCGTAGATTAAGAAGTATTCTCTGTATATTTTTAAACCTTTCCAGGCCGATGCGAGTCTTCTGCAACAGTCACAAAGCCGTCGGGGTAGCAGACAATCGATGCATTCCAAGGATAAGCAACCCACTCGATTTGACTTTGAGCAACACGAACTGATCCATGGAGCTTCGCAGAAAGATCCCAAAACCAGTACATCCACCGAAAAGGAATCAGAATCAGAAGAAAAATTTGCTGAGCAGACAAAGGCGGATATATCTGCAGCCACATTCCTCGATGTGGCAGTACTGCGATGTCTATTTATATCGCATTGGCAAGAGGAGGGTGTTTACTGGAGCTTACAGTACCTATACAATAGGTAGGTTAAAAACATTTACATCTGTGAAAATAGTCTAAGTGACTTTCTGTGTGACTTTCCTCAGACTTACAGAAATTGGTGAAGAAGCTGCCATCCCTACTCATCAGCCAAGGAAACGATCAAACTCCTTGCCCATCCCTCAGATAGAGATTTCGCTATATCAAGGTCCTGGGACAAATAGCCGAGACAGCCCAAGTGGCAGTTCTATGGCGAAGGACTATATTGAAATCCCTGAGCCCTCAATTACTGCCCTTATTGGTAAGAATTGTTTTTGCTTTTTTTTTCCACGAATGCAAGCTGACATCCATCATGTAGATATTTCAGATGATTCCAGTCCAATTGCCGAGCGTCGAGGAAGCGAGAAGAAGAAACGCGTCAAAATGGCTGATCTAAGGGCATTTGTTGAAACGAAAATGTTCTCCAAGTCCGAGAAGAATTTGGAAAAAGTAGGCCTAGATACTAGTACAAATGGCAAGAGGCCACTGCAGCATGTAGTAAGACTTTTGAATTGTATTTGGTCGTATTCCCTATTTCCCTTTCGAAACACCAATACAAAAAAAATTCACATCATGCAATTGGCCGTCCATTTTCACATAACATAGATGTCTGCGATGTGTTAAAGGATATTTCTAATGCCATAGAGTTTTACTTTTATTTTCCAGGACTATCATCGCAGCCTGGATACGGGTGAAAAGAAATTGTCGCGTTCAGCGTCGATGATAAGCCGCGAGCCAAGCAGCAATTTAATTAAGGGAAAGAGCATGCCTAGTCTTAGGTAAGTCCATAAGTTGTCGATTCGTAGATAAGGGTTACCATCAATTTACATCGAAACACGAGCGACTCATTTTGGGCATAGCACCGATGATTTATCAGTGAGCAGCATATCATTCAAAAATGTTTCTTGGTGTTATGGACTTTGTTTTGTTATAAAGTTGTCCCTTTGTCTGTTTTTTTTTTTGTCACTTTATTTCGATTCACTTAAGTATATTGAATTTTTTCGATCACTTCATCCTGTTATGGTATGAGTAGTTTTTAATTAATGCTCCCTTGGGTAGGTATTTGATAAGAGGTGTGTATTTGTTTGAACTTGCAATTCGTATTCAAAAGAAATTGGCATACCTTACCTATTCATTACCATATATATCATTACCTATGACTAATACCATGGAACGTACTGCTTAGGTTAGGTTAGGTAGGGTTATGAGGTTATCATAAAATACTAGGCACCAAAGAGGGCCCATCGCAATTCCTAAGGAACCATCACGGCAAAAGACCTAAACCAATTCTCCCATACAATTATACTCCCTAAAGAATTTGAAAAGGTCCTTGTTGTGGTTCAATGACCTCACCACTTCTGGGTTATCAAAGAAGTATCTACCAAGGTGCTTTAGCCTTGTCCTGGCACTGCCTTGGGACTCACAGAATATATGTGTTATGTTCTCTGAGACATGTAGGCCATTGCAGTACCTACAAACATCCGTGTTAGATAATCCTAGTCTCATAGCATGCTTCCTTAGGAGACAGTGGCCAGTGAGTATTCCTATCGCTATTCTTAGCCCTGATCTTTCTAATTTTATGATCTCCCCAGATTTTCTGCGGTCTAACACAGGCCACAAGGCCTTCGACACCCTGTGAGCATCTACTCGTAAGTTTGACCATCATAGATTAGCCGTGTCGATGATTCTATCACGCCCTTAGCCACGCACCCTGGTGGTTTAATACTACCAATTATGTCACTATGTGGCAGACCCACTCTTCCTTTAGCCAGCGCGTCGGCTTGCTCGTTGCCTTCGATATCGCAGTGTCCAGGTACCCAACATAATCTGACTCGGTTCTGCGTACATATTGCCCTAAGCATTGTGCGGCAATTCCTGATTATCTCAGATTTGGTGACGTAAGACTCTGGCGCCTTTAGCGCAGCCTGACTGTTAATGAAGATGGCGATATTCTTGTTGGATATTGATCCCATCTCAAGGAATTCCGCAGCTTTAAGTACAGCTAGAACCTCTGCTTGGACACACTGCATGTGTCCGGAAGTCTCAGGGCCACGTGTAGGTTCGTATCTCTCGAGTAAATATCTGACCCCGTGCCCTCTCTGATCTTAGAACCATCTGTGTATATTGCAGTCTCGTTATGGACAGAGGCTGCCTTCTTTTGCCTGTCCTCTCCAATAGGATACATTATTTCGTATGGTGTGGCGAAGTCTAGAGTGTCAAGGATATCGTCCAATTCGTCAGGGATTTCGGGAAATGATTTCTTGAGAATGAAGCTATGTCCTACGTTATTAGTCTTAAAGAGACCAACGTTGGTGAACCGAAGCGCACTGTTGCCCGCTTGAAATCTGATTTGTAGGTCTAGTGGCAAAAGATACAGAAAGATTTCGAGTGCAGCTTTAGGTGTTGTGCGTAGAGCGCCCGTGATGGCAATGCAAGCTGTTCCTTGTACCATGGCCAACATATCTCGTGCGTTTTCCGTATTCGTTGCCTTCCACTACACAAGAGCTCCATACGTAAAGATGGGTCTGACTATCATGATGTATAGCCAGTGCATCATTGCGGGCTTCAGGCCCCATTTTTCCCTGCGGTTCTCTTACAGATGAAGAAAGCATTATAAGCATACTCTTTCCTGCATGTTAAGTTTCCAATTTAGTTTCCTATCAGCATTATACCAAGATATCTAGCGCGATCCGAAAGGGGAAGCTCTACCCCTGCTAACTTAGGCAGCTTGAAGGGTGGTATCTTGTATTTTGTGCTGAAAACTACCAATTCTGTTTTATCCGGGTTGACGTGCAGTCCACACTCTCTGGCCCATTTTTCGAGACTATTAAGAGCTGATTTCATCATTTCACTTAATGTGTCAAGGAATTTGCTCTGAATCACCACGTGTAGTCCCCGTAAGCAGTGACGCATATGCCTGTAGTGCTTAGTCCTTTAAGTATCCCATCGATGAGTAGAACCCAGAGGAGGGGTGAGATAACGCCTCCCTGGGGGGGTTCCCCTGGTAACAGATTTTCTTATTGAACTATTTCCGATAGTGGAGTTAATGTTTCTACTGCCGAGCATATTGCAGAGCCAATTGGTAATGCTATGCTCGACATGCATAGTTGCCACGGTCTGTTTGATGGCCCCTCCTTCTACATTATTGAAAGCACCTTCTATGTCTAGGAAGGCTGCTAGTACGAATTCCTTATGGTGAAGGCTAGCTTCTATTTTCCCTACTACGTCGTGTAAAGCTGTTTCCACCGATTTCCCCTTTAAATATGCATGTTGAGCTTTGCATAAAATGCCGTTGCAACACTTACTTCTGATGTGAATATCAAGACGTGTTTTAAGCGGCTTGAGGAGGAATGACCAGGGGTCTATAGTCTTTCGCTGAAGTGTGGCTTAGTTTACCTGCTTTAAAAAAATATATATATTTGGCGCAACAGCCCTTTAAGTGCCAGAGCCTAGCCTCTCGCAACCACTCATGTTGTGTGCGTTATATTTTTCACACGAATGGAAGGGACCTACAGTTTAGTGCCATATCAGAAGCGCAATTTGTTTTGAAAAACTTTTCGAGACAACAATACTCTCGGATGTTGGTCAGACGTTCGCGAGAGGTGGGACCGTGAAAAAACGTTTTGATGTTTTCTGGGATTCGAACTTGGAACCTCACGCGCAGTGGTCCGATACACTAACCACTTACGCCACGGCGCCCCGGTTTACCTGCTTCAGGTATGAATATAACCCACACTTTCCTCCATGGCACTGGCACGTAACATGACCTCAAACAGTGTTTACAAATTTCCCTAAGACTGTTTTTAATCTTGGCTGGAGCTTTTTTTTAGCATAGCAGGCAAAATTCCATCAGGGCCTCGTGCTATGAGCGGTACGAATGACATAATAACCTATCGCAGAGTCGTCCATGTAATAAGATTATCTACCTCGTCTCCTATTAATATACCAGTGTACGAGTTGCCATAAGTGGAAGAATTCATTGGTGATCTACTTCCTGGAAAGTGAACATCAACTAATGTATCTAAAACTTCCTCGCTATTTTCTGCCCACGTGCCGTCAGATCTTCTAATGAAACTTGGGACGGCGGTGTCTTTTGCCAGCATCTTGCGAAATCTGGAAGCTTCGCTATTGACCGCGATGGATTCACAGAACTCCTTCCACGATTTACTTTCAGATCGCCTGATGAAGTACTTAAACTCTCTCTTGCGTTCTATGTATTCATCACATGTAGTATCGTCCCCTACTTCCTTAGCCCTGTTGTAGAAATACCTGACTTGCCTTTTCTTGAAGTTCAATTCTTTACTTCACTATAGAGGTTGGGACCTTTTAGACTTCCTCCTCATTGGACAGACCCTTTCGAATGCCAGATTCATTACTTTGCTTAGATTATCTACTGCCCTATCTATATCTTGAGGATCGCCGTTGCGAATAGGCCTATCTTTAAGATGTTTCCTTACTATCTCTGTACACCTGTTCCAGTCTGTCCTCTTAGGGTTTCTGTAGCTGTCACTAGCCCTGGGTTGAAAGTCTATACGCAATCTTATACACCTGTGATCCATCCATCTCTCTACCGTTAAGTGATCAGAACAAGAAGCCAGAGATATGTCAAGCACTTCTTGTCTGTTCCTTACTACAAGTAGTTCCCTTGTTGCATATGGTAAGTTTAGTAGATAAAATAAAATCAAAAACACACTCACCACGTGTATTAGTATCACTGCTTCCCCGTTACGAGTGATGCGTATTTGCATCGCATGGTCATTTGTCCTTCATGACCAACTGTTTTATCACCAGGCAAAGCGGTTTTCTTCCCTCTCTTTCCAAGGAGACTGCTACTAAATCGCCGTCACTGAAATTATTCAAAAGAAATGCCCTTATGTTTTGTTTTTAATAGGTTACGTTAGGTATGTGGGCTGGTGTAGGGGGATAGAAAACCTCCACACCGCACTCAGGTCAATATAGACCCATTGTGATACCCATGGGGGGAAAGGGGATAGAATAGAGAATCCCTTCCTCGTGGAAAAATGTCGTCTTTGTACATTTCCTAAACAAAGCATTTAGTACTTACTGATGAAGTATTGATGAAGTTTGCGATGCCATTTATTGGTCTGTTGGACAACTCCTCAGTATACAAGCCTTTTTTTAATAGTATAGAAGCCCTGACTTTACCTTCGTTGGCTTTGTAAAACAACGTGTTATTCCTATTTTTGAACCGTTGGATCTGATTATTGTCGCTGATCCATGGCTCTTGTACCAGTATGGCTGAGACGTCATACTTGATAATATAGCTGATCAAGCATGCCGTCGCAGCCTTACTGTGATGCAAGTTTATCTGCATCACTTCTATCACCTTTGTGCTCCTCCTCTTAATCAACGCCCTTGGTCATGAGCTTTAACATGACCTTCCCCATACTACGTCGCACCATTCCTTTGGTCTTTTCAAGGAATGGCAGCGACTCCTTATTTAGGGCCAGCAAGAAGTGCTGACCAAACTGTTTCCTAGGCCCTGTCTTAAGTACCTTCCATATATCGGCCTTTAACTCCCTGTTCTGCATATGGAGGAGACCAATCAATTTTTCTGGGTAGGCGTATGGCAGCGGAACCCAGACCGAAGCTTTGGGCGGAGTGTATCTAGCCAACTCCGCAACAATCACGAACTTGAGCTGAGACCCGCTCCATACTCCCCCGATCTCTGAAATGAACTGTCTAAGGAAGTCAGCAGAGGCTTTGTTCCCACAGGCAACAACCTTCCGACCCCCTTCCCATCCAGCACCGTCGAATTGAAGGTCACTATCCTCTGTGGAAGACATCTTCTTCCACAGAGCATCTTGAAAATTCTCCTCGACAGTAATCCACTAGCCCATGCTCCAACTCGTTGACAAAAGCAACAAGGAGGTTGTCTTCTGGGTCGTAGTTCGGGCGCGCCAAAGGTGAAGTACCAGCCTTGAAATTTTTCGCCGCACTCGGTTCGACGACATCGTCATGTCTGCTCCTTTTGTTCTGGAACGCCCTCTGCTAACCACCGCAGCTGAAGTCTCCCCCTCCTGTCTGTGCCCTCAGTTTTGCCGGGAGCCTCTACTCCACTCGTAGATGCCCCCAGTTCCACCTTATTTTTCGCCTTACCCGCCTGTGCAGCCGCTACCTTCCTGGCAGCCTCATCGGCTAAGACTGCCTTAGCCCAATCAAGCTGCAAACTATCCCAAGCACTTAAGGAGTTAACTTCACACACCCCGAACTGTTCAACGTTGCGCTTTGCACTCTCGACCTTACGTCGAGCATTGCGCATAAGCATATTTTCCAGTTGATGTGCGTTTTTCCTGCTAACTTTCCGCACGACTTCAGAGAAACTAGGAGCAGCAGAGTTCTTGCCAACTGCGCTACCAAATTCTTTGGTCACTTTACCCTTAATGCCACCCAACTCACTCTTACCCTTTTTAACTACTGTAAGAGTACCAGCCATCTCACATGTGCCCTTCTCTATTAAAATGGGAGTGCCCGCCAACCCACTATCGCCCTTAATTACAGAAGTGAGAGCATTAGCCTTCTCACTCCCACTGCACTCGCGTCAGTGAGTGTGCTGTCCGCATCCTCGCTGTCGCTAGCCAGCAAAACTTCCTCTAATTCCTTCTTCAAGCCAGAGGTGGAAGACTGTGGAGACGAAATAATATCGTCGACACCCAGTTCCATCGCCGCCGCCGTCTGGTCGGCGAGTAATTCCGTATCTGTAAAATATTTTTTTATTTTTTATTTTTGTATTTCTTGTGTTTTTGTTTTTTTGTTTAAGATATTCCAGTTTAGTTCCCACGAATAAGCACGGAACAACTGTCAATCTTAGTTTACCCGCATGCTAAGATAAGGCACACGATACTGCGAGCCCTGCCGTTAGGACCGAGACCCAGCCGTCCATCCCTCGGCACGGTTCTAAAGCTCACACCATCAGGGAGTTCGGTATATCTTGTGTTACCCTTAATCTCGATGACCACTGCGCACGATTGATGCGTGCGTGCTAGTCTTAGCTAACACTAGCCTACCGAACTAGGACACCCATGGGGAGGACTAGAGAAGAAGCTTTTTGCCCACTCGCCTTAAGAGATACTCTACAATCTTTCACTGCCTTAGATCTCGTAGGGCTGGATGCAGTGGATTTGGTGGGTGCCTGATTGTCGACGTAAATAACAATATCCGATGTTGACAGTCTATGAACCGCAAGCCAGTCAGCGGCTTGACGAACAGCAGTAAGTTCGGCTTGAAAAGCGCTGCAATGGTTTGGAAAGTTAAAATAGAGGTGTACATCCAGATCTTCTGAGAAGATTCCGGCACCGTTCCGTTCTTGGTTTTGGACACGTCCGCCAAAATTGACAGCGATTCCTTGTATAGGACATCGCATTGCGCCCATGCCCTGTTGAAGTCATATTCAGTGGGCAGGTGGTCAGTGAAATTGTGGAGATGACGGTGTATCGGAAGTATTTTGGCGTGCCCCGTGTGTTGCTCCATCCATTGCCTGGATTCTCTCTCTCCTTATGGATAGGTTGGACTTCTTCTCCAAGGCGGCCCACCCTACCAGTACCCCATACATAAGAATCCACAGTAGTGGAGACAGTACACCCCCTTGCCTCGATGTGCATGTCATGTGACAGTGCTGCTTCCGAAGTATGCTGTTTTTACCCTGCTCTTTAGCATATGATGCTCTTATAAAGCAACAGATGGGTTCGCAGATGTTAAGCCTACGTAGGCGATTGGTAATCGAATTTGTTTCAATTTTGTTGAAAGCGCCCTCTATATCCAGAAATTGCACTAGAGTAAGCTATTTGAATGAGAATGATTTTTCGTATATGGTATATGAGTATAAAGGATGAGTATGATGATGGATGAGTATAAAGCCGTTTTAACAGATTTGCCTTTTCGGTAGGCGAGTTGTGACGTATACAGTAAGGTGCTATCCATGTTGGCTTTGATGTGAAAGGGTTATGATCCCTTGAGCTTAGATCATAACCTCGCCGATATACGAAGAAGAATGTATATACGAGTATATAAGTATGTACTCGTACCTAGGGAATGGTGCTCGGTTTCTGAACCGTTTTCTCAATTCTAACGATGTATGTATAGGGATAAATCCTACTCCGATAGTATATAACATGATCACGCGTCGCCTATTGCAGTTGTTTGATCTTAGATATTTGTACACATCAAAGCATCGTCTGGTGGATAGCGGGTTGTGTGTACAGGTCTTTGTTGGTGGACCAAACCAAATTGTCGTATGGGCATAACACCTGCGATAATCTGTTTTGGGAAACTAACGTTGGATCTGCACTTCACAACTCGGCTTAGTTAACGTCGGAGCTGTGTTTTCTATGTCTGTTTTTTTATAATGGTAAGGAATTTTAGAGTAGATCTGAGCAACATTCGTGGGCTCAGATCGAATTTTTTTTCTGTGTACGTCCACGCCGCCAAATATAGACCAGCTGTTTTGGCTCTTTGTGAAACACAGGTGGGTCAAAATTCCGATCCTTCGGAATTCGATCTGCCTGGATATAGCATTGAGCCATTATTCTTCCACCATCACGGTCTCGTTGTATATATACGTAGTGATGTAGCCTACCAAATTCTCCCACAATACGGCCAATGTTCCAATTCGGAATTTAATTTCTTGTGGCTGAAACTCCATGTCTGTAGGCAGTTAATCCACTACTGTTTCATTTATAAAAGTTCAAATATTGACAGCAATTCAACTTATAATGAGTTTGATGCGCTGTCAGACTCCATCCTAAGAATTGTATCCCTGTACCCACATTCTGAAATCGTCATTGCGGGCGATTTCAATGTCCACAATTCTATTTGGCTTCGCCACTCTGGACAGACAACACCCGAAGGAAGGTATGTTGAGATTTTTTCTGAGGTAAATAACCTAACCCAGCTTGTGAATGAGCCAACTCGTGTTCCGGACATAACTGGCCATACCGCCAACACTCTGGACTTGTTCCTTAGTTCCGATCCTAATAAATACACGGTAAATGTATTATCGCCTCTAGGTTCGTCAGACCACTGTGTCATATCGGCCAATTTCTCGTACTCCAACCACAAAGCTAAAGAACAAACTCCAAAAAGAACAGTTTGGCTATACGAGAAAGCCAATTGGAATGAATTAAATAAGTTCTTTAGGAATCTTAACTGGTCGCTATGCTTCCTCGATAGCGATGTGGACGCCGCGGCTGATATGATTACTAATACAATTCTCCTAGGTATGAGAACTTACATCCCTCACAGGATAAAAGCTATTAGACCCAAGGAAAACGCGTGGTATGACTCGAGCTGTAAAGAAGCTATTAGGTTAAAGGAATTAAGTTTTCGGTCTTACAAGGCCAACCCAACTGAGGAAAACCGAAAAAAGTTTAAACGAGCCAGAAATGACTGCAATGCCCTCATTAACCGAGTTAAATTCTCCCACGACCAAAAGTTGAGGCAAAAAATACTACATTGTCCCAAGGGTAGTAAAAACTTTTGGTCGTTCGTTAAAAACATTAAGAATTCGGCCTCGTCATCTATACCGACGCTCATTCATAACGACGCACCAACTGTCAGCTCCTTAGACAAAGCTAATCTGTTCGCTGCTCACTTTGCAGCAAACTCCACACTGCCAGATAGTGCTTTGTCTCCACCTGTACTTGAGAGCGTCGAATTTTCCATGGGACAAGTCCACTTTCGCACTCGT
Organism: Brachypalpus laphriformis; assembly: GCA_945910035.1. NCBI lineage: Eukaryota > Metazoa > Arthropoda > Insecta > Diptera > Syrphidae > Brachypalpus > Brachypalpus laphriformis. The sequence goes on along the minus strand of OX246754.1, from coordinate 191,739,288 downwards.
ACAGTTGCAGGAGTACTCAAAGGTCTTAACATACACAAATCCGCTGGCCCAGATGGTATACCCCCTATTGTTCTGAAGAGGTGTTCTTCTTCGCTGGCAAAACCACTGCGTAAGCTTTTCCACCGATCCTACTCTTCAGGTCTCTTTCCGAGTAAGTGGAAAACAGCATTTGTCCAGCCCGTACCTAAAAAAGGCGATTCTTCTTCTCTCTCCAAATACCGTCCCATTGCACTAACGTCCCTTCTTTCCAAGGTCATGGAAACGCTGATAAACCGTCAGCTAATGAAATATCTTGAATCACGAAAGCTCCTCAATGACCGTCAGTATGGCTTTCGTGGCAACAGGTCCACTGGTGATTTGATGTCATATCTCACCGATAAGTGGAACCAATCTCTGCACCACTCCGGTGAAAGTAAGATTATTGCTCTTGATATTTCAAAAGCATTTGACAGAGTTTGGCATCAAGCTCTTTTGTCGAAAATGCGTGCATTTGGGATCGATGATACTCTTCTTCTATGGATTAGAAACTACCTTTCGGGCCGTTCAATTCAAGTTGTTTTGGACGGCTTCAAGTCCGAATCTCACCAAATAAATGCTGGTGTCCCCCAAGGCTCTGTTTTGTCTCCGACTCTCTTTCTCATTTTCATAAATGATCTTCTGTCTGCAACTTCTAATCCAATCCATTCCTTCGCTGATGACAGTACCCTCAGTTTTTCATATTCGTTCCCTAGCTCACGTCCCTGCTCTTCGGCCGTGGACGAAGAACGACAACGTATGTTAAACACATTAAATTCCGAGCTTGACAGCATATTTAAATGGGGCTTAACCAATAGAGTGGAATTTAATGCTTCCAAGACTCAGTGCTGTCTTCTGTCATTAAAGCGAAACCCTACACATCAGCCATTATCCATGAATGGCACTTGCATTGTAGAAACCGAAAAACTTTCCATGCTCGGTATGTGTGTCAACAACAAACTCTGTTGGAACGACCATGTATTCGAAATCGCCAAGAATGCAGCGAAATGTTTAGGTTTCCTAAAGCGGTGTAAGAAATATTTCACCCCTCCTGATTTGGCTTCAATTTTATAAGGCGTACATTCGCCCTAAGTTAGAGTATAACGCTCACATCTGGTCTGGTGCACCAAAAACCATATTGCACTTGCTAGATAGAATTCAAAAACGCGCGATAAGACTCATAGGAGACACGAATATTACAAGCAATTTTGCTTCGCTCGAACACCGTCGTAATGTCTCCTGCCTATCCCTGTTTTATCGATATTTCCACAGAAAATGCTCAATTGAAATAGCCAATAGCATTCCTCCCCTTCTTCGTTTTAACCGCAATACTTGCCATGCCTCGAATGCTCATCAGTTTACCCTTAAGCCTATCTTCGGACGTACCGTGAAATTTAGAGATTCTTTTATGAGCCGCACAACACGTTTGTGGAATGCTCTCCCCGAGTCTGCTTTTCCTCTCAATTATAACCTACAGTCATTTAAGACCAATGTGCATCGGTGCCTCGTTTCCCCCTAACCCCTCTTCCTTAACGCTCACGCTATGTATAATGCATAAAAAGGGTAGTCATAACCCCTTTACCGCGAGTAAATTATAAAAAAAAAAAAAAAAAAAAAGATATTTGTACATGCGGTTGGATTCGGTCGATATCGGTTCTTCTGCCTCAGATGGTTTGAAACTGGTTTCGAGTTTATTTTATCTCAGGGATTTATACAAGGGACATTTTTTTCATCTTTATTTTTTCTTAAATCCTATCCTGATGAAATGATCCACAAAATTTTCCTTACAACTACACCTTAACTACATTCTACTTCTTGCTAAATTTCTACTTCACTTCTATTTACTTTTTGAATCCTTTTCACCACCAGCTGTCTCCTAGATAGCGGGTAAGTTTTTTCTTCTTTTAATCCTAAAAAAATTCATCATTTCCCGCTTTTTATTCAAACGCAAGTGCTTTCGAAAACGAATTATATTCCGCTGCATCTGTTTCCTAGTTTTATGCGAATGCTTCAGTTTTATCGATAACCAAATGTTTGCATTTTTTTTTTTTCTCAATAATATTAAATTTGAATGTGCTTCATCACCGTTTTTTGGAGTTTTTTCCTCCTCATTACATGCACAATCATTTCATTTGTTTAACGCAATACTCGTGAAAAACGGTTAAGGTATTACAGGTATGTGGAGCCGCAGAAGATCATACGCCCGTCGCAGTCCTCCGGCCCGAGGACGACATTTTTCACCCGAAATCCAATAATAACTGTGACGGAACACACGCCAACACCATCACCGGATTTTTTGAAACGACAAGTAAGAATGGATTTAAGTGTGAAACTGACTTTTTGAAATAGGGTTTCTTGCAGGGTTCTATTGACTCACAGCTGGATGCTCTGAGCAATGGTGGAAGTTTGAGCGGAATTGCTGGATTTCGTGGCCACATGCTACGATCGCATACGGATTCTCATATTGATTATACAGGCGTGGATGAATCGGAGGCACCTGGCTCGTCGTTTTATATAACACGAGATGGTGGCATAGACTATGAAATTGTCCTTTTGGCTGTATTCAATGTTTTCAAGAGAGACTTCAATATAGTTTCGTTGCGAGTGCTTGAAGCTGGATTGAATATCTGTGAAGTGCTACTTGAACTTGGAGTGATGAAACTTGGTGAGCATGCTCATGAGATATCTATGGGAATTATCAAAAGAGCACTGCTACATCTTGGATGTCCACATGGATGTAACGATGGTAAGATATTAGAACGTAATATATTCAAGTAAGATTTTGGTTCATCCTAGGCTTTTTATTGTCATCTCCTAAGCCTAAGCTAACTAGATTTCGGCTATAAACAGGGCCGGATATCGTACCTTACGCAATGCCTTTTTCATCAACCTGAATGAAATCTCAGGTATAGAAATTACAGAGATAATTAGTTTCTTGAACGCCACAGGATGGGATGGGAATCCTCAAGACCTGATTTCAAACTGTTGGCAGCCATTACAAAACAATGATCACACTTATTCAATGGCATGTAAATCGAGGTTAATGTAGGTTAGATGTCTTCCCCAAGCTTAAGCTAGGTTACACTTAAACTAAAGGATATACCCATTGTGATACCATAAAAGAAAGACTTCGGATCCGCTGGCACTCGTAACCATAATACCTTCTCTCAATTTTCGGTCTAAATCCTGACACAGTAAGATGCTTTCTTAACGTGATGTGTTGATTTTATAATCGTATTCACGTATGTCACATAAATGCTGGAAGTCTTAGGCCTAAACACACTATTTTGTATCAAATGCTCAGTACATCGAAAATGGATGTTGTTATGGTGTCGGAATCGTGGCTAAATTCTCTTATTCTGTCTCAAACTGTTTTTATTCCAGGATTTACTCTACATCGAAACGATCGTAAAAACACGATTGGAGAAGGAGTATGTATGTATATACGGGAAAGTTTTGAAGGAGCTTGAAGATACCCTATCCAGACTCAGCCCAAATTACAGGAATATTTTGATTGGTGGAGAATTCAATGTTAGCTATTTGAAGAAGAATAGTACTACTGGTCTGTTTCAGTACTTCTGTAATAAAATGAACTTAACTTACTTTTGGTGGCGCTACAGTCCGGGTGGACCTGGGCCTCAACCAACAAACCACTCCAGCAAGCACGGTTACGAGCCAGCTGCCTCCAGTTGCGCACGCCAAGTTGGTAGAGGTCCCCCTCCACTTGTTTGCGGCACCTACCGCGACGTCGTCCTCTACTGCGTCGTCGTTCCGGGGTGGATTCGAAAACTTTCTTAGCGGGAACGTTGGGCTCCATCCGCTCCAAATGGCCCAGCCATCTTAGTCGCTGTCCTTGTACAGGCCGTATAGTTCGGCATTGTACCTTCTCCTCCACTCACCGTGTATGCGGACGGGACCAAAGATCGCTCGAAGAACTTTTCTCTCAAATTAACCAAGGGCATCCTCATCCGGTTTTGTCAAGCCCATGCCTCTGCGCCATACAGCAGGACTGGGATGATAAGTGTCTTATAAAGAGTTACTTTAGTAGTTCGAGATAGGGATTTGCTACTCAATTGCCGTTTAAGCCCATAGAAACAACGATTGGCAAGAGTAATTCTTCGTGTGATTTCCCTACTGATGTCATTTGCGGAGCTCACCATAGAGCCTAGGTAGACAAAATCCTTTACTACCTCAAAATTATATCTGTCTATGGTGGCGTTCTGTCCAAGACGCCGATGTTGGGTGTCCTTTTTGTAGACAGCATATATTTTGTTTTGCTTTCATTGACCGCTAGACCCATCTTTGCTACCTCGATCTCAATACTCGCAAATGCTCCATTGACTGCCCGAGATTGTACCTCCGGTGTTGGCTTGTGAGTTTCGTACAATTCCCTCAAGTACTATGTTAAAGAGATCGCATGATTGCGAATCACCTTGTCTAAGACCTTTCCTGACATCGAACAGTTCGGTGCTATTCTTACCGACGTTGATGGAGCAACGAGAGTTCTCCATCGTCATTCTGCACAAATGGACGAGCTTGGCAGGGATGTCAAGACTAGACATGGCTCTGTATAACGCATCTCTGTACACGCTATCATAGGCAACTTAGAAATCGATGAAGAGGTGGTGCGTATCGATTTTATATTCATGGGTTTTTTCCAAGATCTGCCGCAGTGTGAATATTTGGTCAATGGTGGACTTTCCAGGCCTGAAACCGCACTGATAAGGACCTATCAGGTTGTTGACGATCGGTTTTAGGCGTTCACATAGTACGGCAGACAGGATCTTATATGCGATGTTGAGGAGACTTATACCTCTGTAGTTGGCGCAGTTCAGAGGGTCTCCTTTCTTCAGGATCGGGCAAACGATGCTGAGGTTCCATTCATCGGGCATACTTTCGTCCGACCAGATGAGCTGGTGCATGCTCCTTACCAACTCATCTCCTCCTGCCTTGAAAAGTTCAGCGGCAATGCCGTCGGCTCCAGCAGCTTTGTTGGATTTGAGTTTAAATATCGCTATCCTCACTTCATTTTGATCGGGTTGATGGGAATCTTGACTGTCATCGTCGCTGTTGAATGGCTCATTCTGCCTGACAACGGAATATTGGTCATCATCTCCGTTTAACAGTCTGCAGAAGTGTTCCTTCCATATCCTCAGTACCGACTGCGATTCTACTACTATATTGCCATTTTCGTCCCTGCAGGCTTCTGTTCTGGCTTTGAAACCCTGGCATGTTCTCTTTACTTTTTGTAAAATTTTCGAACATCATTCCTGCAATAAAGTCTCTCAATCTCCTCGATCGAGCGCTTCTCATGCTCCTTTTTCTTCTTCCTGAGAAGACGATGTTCCTCTTTTCTTCTGCTAACGTAGAGCTCGTAAGCAGAGCTAGTCCTTCTATGCAGCGCCACTTTGTACGCCTCTTGTTTTGCTGCATGTGCTTGCCGGCATTCCTCATCAAACCAGGGGATTCGTTGTGGTGGCCGATAGAAATCTAGTACATCAGAGGCGGCATCTCTGATGGCTTGTTGGCAACGCTGTCACTGGTCTTCCGCATTTGCTGCTGACGGCATAGGACTTAGATTAAGATTAAGAGAAACTCGATCGGCAAAGGTTCTGGAGGTCTCTTGCGATTGTAGTCGCCCGACGTCAAATTTCTTCACAGTAATTCGATGATTTCACTCCGTTGTGGATATCCGCATCCGTACCTTGGCTACAACTAGGTAGTGATCCAAGTCCACGTTGGTTCCTCGGAAAGTCCGGACGCCCAATGTGATCGATTTGGTTGACAGTTTTTCGATTAAGGGAGAGCCATGTTCCTTTGTTAATATCGAGACGTGGGAACCGCGTAATAGCTGCGACAAAGTTTCGTCGCGCCGCAAAGTCGACTAGCCTGAGTCCGTTGTCGGATGTGATGTCGTGCAGGCTGTGCTTCCCGACCACGCTACAAAAGACATCCTCTCTTCCTAGCTTTGCGTTAAAATCACCTAGGATAATTTTAACCTCGTGGCTAGGGCATTGCTAATACGTCTTGTCCAAGAGCTGGTAGAAGTCATCATTTGTCGCGTCGTCCTTCTCTTCGTGAGGGGCGTGAACGCATAATAGGCTTATGTTGGCAAATTTAGCCTTGATACGGATAGTCATAAGGCGCTCGTTCACATCCGGAAACTCAAGACTTCTTGCCTAAGTCTGCCTCCAATGACAAATCCGCACCGGAATAGACGCTGTCCTTTTTGTCTGTAGCAATCGCCGTAGTAGATGTCGCAGTTTTGCATACTCCATTTGCCCGGCCCATCCCATCGCACTTCTTGGATAGCGGTAATGTCTGCTTTGAGACACTCTAGGGCCTCCGCAAGTTGGCGTATGGCGATCACGTATGGCGATCACTTTTAACACTACCGCTGCAATACTATCAGGTCCGGAGTCCTTCTTGTTATGCATGGCCCTTGCGGCTTAAAGAAGCTCTTCTTCGCTGAACAGCGGAACTTCACTTTGTTGATGAGGGGAGACCTCCTGCTCCCTAAGAGGGTGGGTCGGAAAGAGTGTGCTGACGATATTTTCCATCTTTTCGGGGCTAAGAACTGTGCTGGCTGTCTGCGCGCCGATCTTCCGCATCATTATTTTGTAGCCATGCCCCCAGGGGTCCATATTGATATCTCTCCGAAGCTCTTCCCACTTCCGTATTTTGCTCCTCTTAATGGATTTCTTAAGCTCCAGTTTCGCTGCTCTGTACGTCACCAGTGTGCTTTCGGTAACTGCAGAGTTTCTTCTTCTTCCCCTCGTTACCTTGCGTCTGAAATATAGGCAAATTTTCCTGAGGTCTGCGATTTCTTCCGTCCACCAGTATACAGGTTTCCAGTGGTTATTTGGTTTTCTTATCCTGGGCATCGAGGCATCGCACGCCTGATGTCCGGGAGGTCCTGTCATGTCTAGAATCACTTCTTTCCCTCTATCTATCACCGAGGTGAGGAGTTCTTCGTTGAGTTTGCCCGCTTTCCATCTGGGTGTTCTTCTTTGGATTACGTTTGTTACGCTCCGCTCTTTTTGCAGGTCGAAGATTATGTACTGGTGATCGCTTCCAGTATAATCTTCGATAACTCTACAGTTCTTCACGTGCGCCGCAAAAGATTCCGTGGCAAAGGCGACGTCAGGTATCGTTTCGCCGTAACCTGGTCTTCTGAAGGTCATTGTGTTGCCAACGTTAATCACATTAAGGCTCAGCCTGGCGGTCATCTCAAGGATTTGTCTTCCCCTTGAATTTGTAGAGTTCATTCACCACTCTAATGCTTTTTCGTTAAAATCACCTGCCACCAATATCACTCCTTCGAGTTCTCGCACTGTGTCTTCTAGGGCGTCCAGCTTCTCTCGGAACTCGCTTACGGTTTCGTTTGGCGTGAAGTAGCAACTTACTAGTGTGAATCCATTGCAATTCACACACACAAAACCTCTGTGTGGATCCTTAGCTGGAGAAGGTTAGGTTAGGTTAGGTATGTGGGCAGGTGTAGGGGATAGAAAACCTCCACACCACACTCAGGTTAATATAGACCCATTGTGATACCCATGGGGATAGAATAGAGCGTCCCTTCCTCGTGAAAAAAAAATATAGTCCTTGTACATATCCTAAAGAAAGCATTTAGTACTTACTGTGCCCGAGATACAAACCATTCAGAGGATTTGATGAAGATTGCGATGTCATTTATTGGTCTGTTGGACAACTCTTCTAAATCCTCAAAGAAGTGTTGTCCAAGGATCTTATTTCTTAAATGATAAAGGCCTGGGCAATGACATAGAAAGTGGGTGGTGTCCTCCTGAGCCTCCTCGTCGCCGCAGCCTCTACAAAGGTCTTCGTTCGTCACATGTAGTTTTTTCATGTGATACCGCATGGTGTTATGCCCCGTAATTACTCCTATTAGAGTTGAGACGTATTTTCTATCCCTCTGTATGAGTCTATTGGTTCTTACTCTGTCGAATGCAGGCCACAGCTTTCTCGTGGTGAGACAAGTATTTAAAGAGGTCCACCTGTTGTTAGCCTCCGTAAGGGGTTTGTTTCCTGCTTCGAGCTTGAGGGCGCAAGGCGGGATGCACACAGAGGGGTCGGATTGTTCATCGGCTTTCTCATTCCCTGGTATGCCTTCATGACCAGGGACCCAGCAGAGCTTTACCTCGTGCTGTGTTCCAAGAACGTTGAGCTCTTCTCTGCAACACTTCACAAGCTTCGATTTTATTTCTATAGCAGATATTGCTTTCATCGCTGCCTGGCTGTCGATGAAAAAGGTGATATCCTCTCGTGGTCTCACGGGCTGCTATTGTCACTGCTAGGACCTCTGCCTGGAAAACGCTACTGTAGTTCGGAAGCCGAGCTGACATGGAGAGACCAAGCGTTTCAGAGAAGATGCCTGCGCCTACACCTATTTCCATTTTGGATCCATCGGTGTATACAGCTAAGGGTCGCTCCTTAGGCGTTTTGTCATTTTTCCAGTTTTCCCTGCTCGGATAGGTGCTAAAAAATGGTCTTGTGAAGTCTAGGTAAGGCGTTATGTAGTCTGTATTAGATACGCTGCCTAGATATCTTTGCAGGATCGTGGTGTGACCCATTGCATTTGGTCTCCAGCTGATCTGTTTGGCTCAATCTTATGGCACTAAGAGCCACCGATACTCGTATAAATATGTCTAGCGGAAGCAGATTGAGAATGGCCTCGAGTCCTGCTGCAGGTGTCGTTCTCATCGCGCTGGTTGTGGCGATGCACGCTAGTCTTTGTACTTTTGTGATAGCAGCTAGGTTGTTTATTTTGCTGGCTGCTTGCCACCATACAAAGCTGCCATACGTTAGTATTGGCCTTACTATAGCTGTATACATCCATAGGATGATTTTGGGGTTCGGTCCCCAAGTCCTCCCGAATATTCTATTGCACGAGTAAAAAGCTATCGTGGCTTTTTTTAACTCCTTCGTTAATGTTTAGTCTCCAGTTCAGTTTCCTATCGAGCACCAGGCCGAGGTATCTCGCACTACTGGAGATGCTCAGGGGAGTACCCCTTACGGAAGGTGTTACGAATTGTGGAATTATTCTTTTGTTAGTGAATAGTACTAAATCTATTTTCTGGGGATTAACCGCTAGCCCACATCTCTACGTCCAGGAGTCTATGATTTCCAGCGCCCCTTTGATTTGTTCGCTCAGGGTCGGGAGAAATTTACCTGTTGCTAGCAGCACAACGTCGTCCGCATAGGCTATGGCTTTGACGCCGCTGTTTCTCAGTTTAAGAAGGACTTCGTTCAGGACAATTACCCACAGCAGTGGGGATATAACCCCTCCTTGAGGGGTGCCTCTTGAGGCATAGACTTCAAGCTTTGTTCCTCCAAGTTCAACTTTGATATGTCTTTCCTTTATCATACTGACGATCCATTTTATCACGGAATTGTGAATATTGAGGTTCGTTAGAGTTCTATTCACCGCGTCCGTTTTGACATTGTTAAATGCTCCTTCAATGTCTAGGAAAGCGGCTAATGTATATTGTTTGTCTTTCATATAGGCGTGCTGCGCTGGGGATAAGTCACCTGGGCGTAGCTTACTACAGATGTATATGTCAGCTAGTCTTTCAAAGCTCTTTAGGACAAAGGAGGTAAGGCTTATTGGCCTGAAGTCCTTCGCAGTAGTTTGGCTTGCCTTACCGGCCTTGGGTATGAAGACCACTTTGACCTCTTTCCATGATCTAGGTATATACCCCCAAATGAGGCTGTTGAGGTACAGTTCTTTAAGTACAGGGATGATTGTGGTTACTGTTTTCTGTAGCTTGATCGGGATAATCCCTTCGGGTCCTGGGGATTTAAAGGGGGAGAATGATCCGATTGCCCACTCTATTCTTTCCTCTGTAATAAGATCCGTCGGGGTTTCCGTTACAAAATCAGTGCTACTAATCACCGTATTACCAATTGCCGCAAAGAACCCCCCGAAGGTAATATCCTTACAGATTTTTCACTCAAGTTACTGCGCACAATTTTGACAACGTACTCTGGGCAGGCTCCGTAGGCACCGTTCAAGAGGTTTTAAGATTCCTCCTTAGTAGTGTCTTCATGACCCTATGATGACCCCGAGTCTGCTCCATCCAAGGAAATGGAAGAAGTGGTAGATGAAGCAAGGAGGAGAAGAGAAGCCAGCATATTGGGGTGCGACACCAACGCGCACCATGATCTATGGAGAAGTACCGACACTAACCCTCGAGGTAGGTCTATTTTTGAGTATTTAGTAGGCACCGACCTAGTAGTTTGTAACAGAGGAAATAGTCCTACTTTTATTACCTAGCAAGAGGTGCTTGACGTCACCTTTGCTTCCCAAAGTATCTATCCTGCAATTTCCAACTGGAGTGTATCTGACAGTCATTCGTTTTCCGATCACCGCTATCTGGAGTACAAACTGGAAATTTGTCACAGTACCGCACCCTTGGTCTTCCGCAATCGACGGAAAACCGACTGGTGCTTGCACAATAAATCCCTCTCTGCTAAACTATCCAATCAAGTGTACACAACACCAACTACACAGTTGGAATAAGACAAGCTAAACACCGTTCTAACTTCTGCACTTAATACAGCTTTCATCGAATCCTGTCCGATCACAAGAAGAAAGGTGGGCAATCGTCCCCCATGGTGGAATGCAGAACTTAATAGTCTTCGTTGCACAAGCAGGAAACAATTCAATAAAGCCAAACGAACAAGGCTACCACTGGACTGGGAGATCTACAAAGAAAGTCTGAAGAACTTCAAAATAGAGGTTCGGAGAGAGACGCAGAGACGCAGATCCTGGCGCGGTTTTTGTCAGAGTATTGACAACACGTCTCAATCCTCTAGACTGCGAAAAAACCTCTCCAAAACACCAACTATACCTAGTGTCCTCATGAATCCCAATGGATCCTGGGCGGAATCGGACGAAGCATCGCTCAACCTGCTCATGGACACTCACTTCCCCGGCTGCACGCCTACCCCCAACGATGATCGCGCCCTGGTAAATGTTGCACGCCCACAGGCACCTCCTCATCTTATCAGTGAAGATAAGCTGAAATGGGCAGTAAACAGTTTCGAACCATTCAAATCCCCGGGACCGGATGGTATTTTTCCGGCCCAGATTCAGACGGCCTTCAACATAGTATGGTAGTATCTTTCCTGCATTCTGAAGGCTTGTCTTGAGCTCGGAACAACACCAACTGCCTGGACCGAGGTAAGAGTGGTCTTTATACCCAAAGCAGGCAAGACATCGCACACCCTCCCAAAGGACCTTAGTAAATGTTGCACGCCCACAGGCACCTCCTCATCTTATTAGTGAAGATAAGCTGAAATGGGCAGTAAACAGTTTCGAACCATTCAAATCCCCGGGACCTGATGGTATTTTTCCGGCCCAGATTCAGACGGCCTTCAACATAGTATGGTAGTATCTTTCCTGCATTCTGAAGGCTTGTCTTGAGCTCGGAACATCACCAACTGCCTGGACCGAGGTAAGAGTGGTCTTTATACCCAAAGCAGGCAAGACATCGCACACCCTCCCAAAGGACCTTAGACCTATTAGTCTAACGTCCTTCCTTCTCAAGATTCTGGAAAGAATCCTGGACCTACACATCAAGGCCACTATTGATAGCACCCTACTATGCACGTCACAGCACGCCTACCAAAAAGGTAAATCGGTCGATTTACTTTGCACTCCATCATCCACCCTATCGAAAAATCACTCTCAATCAAAGAGTTCACCCTAGTGTCATTTCTAGACATAGAGGGAGCCTTCAACAACGTTGAAACAAATTCGATTACCAGTGCCTTACGTAGGCTCAACATCTGCGAACCCATCCGTTGTTTCATAGAACACATTCTAAAGAACAGGGTAATAACAGCATCCTTCGGAAGTAGTACTGTCAAGCGACATGCACATTGAGGCACCCCTCAAGGGGGTGTACTGTCTCCCCACTATTGTGGAATTTGGTGCTCAACGAGGCCCTTCTAAAGATCGAAAAAACTGGATGCAATGTTATTGCCTATGCAGACGATGTCGCCATTCTAACAAGAGGCAAATACCCGCAGACACTGGCCAATGTCATGCAGTCTGCTCTTAATGAACTGCTCAGATGGACCGATAAATGCGGCCTCTCCGTTAACCCGACGAAGACCGAGCTAGTTCTATTCACAAGAAAACACAAGCTCCCTGACTTCACTCCGCCCAAGATCAAGATAAGGGGATCCACCCTCAAGCTTTCGAATAATGCCAGCTATTTAGGCCTAAAGCTTGACCGCAAGCTTATTTGGAAAGAGAATGTCGTCGAACGGGTCAGGAAATCACTGGCCGCCCTATACATCTGCAAGAAAGCAGTAGGCTCCACCTGGGGCCTTAAACCAAGCATCATGCACTGGCTATACACGTCGGTCATTAAACCGATTCTCATGTATGGAGTATTGGTATGGTGGCCCGCCTTGGAGAAGAAATCCAACCTATCCATAATGGAAAAAACTCAGCGAGTTGCATGTCTCAGCATTACCGGTGCACTGAGAACTTCTCCCACAGTGGCGCTCCAAACCATGCTCCACCTGCTTCCGATTGACATTAGCAGTCAGCAGTCATTGTCAGTAAGCAATTGGCTGTCAGCTCGGCAATAAGACTGAGAGGCCGCAGTGGAAGGAGCCACACACGGGACATGCCAATATACTTTCGATGCACCGTCATCTTCCAAATTCCACTGACCATCTGCCCACTGAATATGATTTTGACAAGGGCTACACGCACTCGATATCGGACAGAAGTGAATGGACGCAACGCAATGTCCCTTACAACGAATCGCTGTCAATTTTTACGCACGGGTCCAAAACCAAGGACGGAGTCGGTGCCGGAATTTTCTCAGAAGGTCTGGACATACACCTGTCCTTTAACCTTCCAGACCACTGCAGCGTTTTTCAAGAAGAAATCACCACAGTTCGCAAAGCCGCTGACTGGCTAGCGGCTAGCACACTAGCAACACCTGATATTGTTATTTACGTCGACAGTCAGACAGCCATCAAATCCCTCGCATCCAGCACTACGAGATCTAAGGCAGTGAAAGACTGTCGCATATCTATTAACGAGATAGCTGGTCAGTACAACCTCACCCTTTGCTGCGTACCAGGTCACTGTGACATACCGGGGAATTGTGCAGCCCACGAACTAGCACGACAAGTCTCCTCTGGTATAGATAGCATAAGCATTACCGACATCGAAGCGCCAGCGTCTTATGTTAAGTACCTTATTCAAATTGACGCCGAGAAAGTACCCAATCATCGATGGCAACATCTAGACCAATGTCATACCGCCAGACAGCTCTGGTCGACACTCAATAAATCCAGGTCCATCGGACTCTTGAAGCACAAGAGAGGAACCCTCTCAAAAATAACAAATGTCCTCACTGGACACTGCGTCATAGGAAGACATGCCCAAAGATTAGGTATCCCTCATAATGACTTCTGCAGAAGCTGCAGCGATGAGGAGGAAGAAGAGACCATCAGTCATCTCCTGTGCGCCTGTCCTGCGCTCGCCAACATCAGGAAGGCCACTCTGGTTCCAAGAGTAAGAGGGTGATCCACCCGCCTTACACATCGGCAGTACAATGGATCTACTTTCTGGTCTAAGTACATCCTCATCGAGGGCCGATCCTAACCTAACCTAACCTAGTGTCTTCATGCGGATCACAGCCAGAGGATCACTTATCTGCTTGAAGTCCTCTTGATTTAAGCCGATTTCCAACAACGCATCCGCATGTGCAATCTTTTATGGCACCTTTAGTAGATGTCGCAATCTTTTCGCTTTTGCATACCTGATCCTATCCAAAGTGACATTATCTCTGCTACTAGTCCGCAGCCGTGTAAGCAAGCAGTAATTGTTTTTAGAGCAAAACCATCTTCGAGGACATCAATAGAATACAAATACATGAAATAGCTCCTCGATGAAATAACCTATCTGCCTGTCGAACCATATGGTTTCCCGTCATTGCTTGTAAAAAGCGCCTGTATTTGGACGCAAAGTATGTGCTTCGTGAAGAGCAGATGCGGTGGCAATATGACCGAAATAATTTTTAGATACTAATGCCATGAATCAGTCTTTCGATCCACCTCTATGTCAAGTTAAATAATTTCTAAAATACAATTGAATTGAAGTTGAATTGAATTTAGAGTATTCGTTGCTCAGGCAGTGTTCAGTTTCTGGGTTCCTAGTGAGGTTGATCATCGGCACGAATCATATGATGCATTGACCTAGCACATGGAGAGAACAGTAATGGAGTAGCGATAGAGTAAGGAGAAAGGGTTGACTACCTTTGCGAAAAAGTTCTTCTAACTCTTCTGAATTAAGTGGACCACTCTCTCATGACATGTAGTACTAATAAATATTTTTCTTTTTCTTTCACCCACAGGAATACGAGGACCCCCAGCCGACTTCCTGCGCAGTCAATGTCAGAAAATCCTCTCCCGTATGCTGCGTCAAGCCGGAACACGAACAAAGACCTACCTCCAGACAATGGTCAAATCGACACAACTGCATGAACTAGTAGAATTCTTCCATGCATTCGTGGCCTTTTGCGTTGATCCCAGTTCCCTGCTTTCGCCCCTGAGTGAGTTTAGCATTTTTTGCTCAAAATTCAAAATTCTAAATTACTAGCATCTGAAAAATACGCACTAAAAAACAAAAAAAAAAAAACCAAAAATTCAAAATTTTGATTAGTAGAAATTCGACTTTTTTACGCATGCTCTGCTTAACGTAGGCTCTGCTAAAATCATGAACCATTAGTTTCAAGTCTCAAATCTCATGGCTCATGTGTACATTGTATATATAGGTACTCGTATATATAAGATAGATAGGCGGCTTTCACAAGTAGCAGCATGCATGCCATTTCTTTTCACTCCCACAATGTGTATATTAATCTACATAGACAATAAACGATCGAGCGGATTTAAAAATCTTAACACCGATCTTGGCGGTATATCATCATCAGGCGGGCAGGGTGGTTATGCGACGAATTTCAGTGGTGGTCTTACTGGTGGGCCCGAGAGTCAGGTCATTACTGCTGTATTCAAGCCATTGGTGACGCGTTTCGTCGATGCCCAGAAAGAGTTGAAGACATCCGAAAACGCGGCTTTGTACTGCGATATTCGACAGTTGATTACGTATGTGAAGGGTGCGCACGGTGGACCGTTCAGGCGAGTGGCTCTAAGCGGGATCCTAGCCGTGACACCAAGGCCTCACAAGAAAGGTCCTCTGATGCAGACTACTAGAGTTATAAGGTAATTAGTTCCAGGGTAACACCTATAAAGCTTGAAATATTAAGAGGTTTGTTTGTACTTGTAGGCACATTCCACAGGCTGAGACTGCTCAGCCACCTAGCATTCAAATGGATGACAATCGAAGCCAGAGGAAGTTGTTGTTGAAGAAGCGAAGCACTTCATCGGCTTGCGCTGTAGTATGACACCGGTGATGTATGCATTAAACCAATCTTGACCGTGACTTATTTGCAGAGCCTTTTGGAAACCGAAACCTGTGACGATCATTATAAGTCAAGCCAGAGCCCACTGAGCAACATTCGACGTCGGGCAACGACTATTCGTCCCACTCTTACACCAAGACACTCTGAAAGGGCCCTTCTGTCAGACTCTACATCCAGCTCCGAACGAAATTCTTTAGGACGCCTAAGCGGTTTGGTACGTTGGTTCCGGGGCACACCAAAGGAGCCAGCATCGATTGACTTGGAAATCGGTTCTCTCAATCCCGATATAACCTCCACATTTATACGTCATGCGTCGTTGAAAATCCAACGAGGTCGCTCAAGCGATGGAATAGGACGATCTTTGCAGAGAGCTCGACGGAGGGTTGAACGAAGATTGAATCGATTTGGAATTGTTAAGGGCAAGAAGAAAGTCGGTGGCACTGAAGAAACAGCAGGTATGTGTGCAAGGTAATGCAAGTTAAAGGAGGAGTCTATCCTATAATTTCTGTTAACAGATCTAAGCAGACGTAGCTCCTCGGATCTATGCGAGGGTCCACGGGAATCTGAAGTTGTGGTGTTAAAGGAGAGAAAGCTGGTTCCCACCGAGCCGATTCGAGAAGGAATGTTACGATTTGCGTTTTTGTTGGAATCCTGCGCCCCTGGATCATTTCCTGATCCGCAATTGGTTGCAGCAGTCCTAGATTTGGTAATTTTTTTAATTGAAAAAGAGTTTGTTCCTAGATTTGTCTAAAACTTTCCTTTCACAGCCCCAAGCACCTCTAGTATCTAGAGCTGCTTTCCTTATAGAGTGTGCACATTTTGTTCACTTGTGCAACAAGGGAATGTGGCCCAGCTGGATGAAGCAGAATGTGACGAACTACCGCCCATCTGGGGCGAATATAAACGCAAGGCAACAATTGACAACTGGTACCCGAAGGACGCATATATTGCAGAGGGCAGCTGGGAAAATGTTTCATCAGGTTAGTCATACTTTATGCAAAACATTCTTTCATTGGAACCTCGTGGTACATTGACAGATAGATAAAATAATTCATTTCGCATTAAAGTTTTATAAAAATAGAGTTTGCTGGTATAAGAAATTATAATCCATTACAATGACAATAACTTATAAAAGTTGCCTGTCAGGTTACTAGGTTAAACTATAATTTTTTAACTTAGTAAGCTTTTAAGTTTACGAAATTAATTTAATATACTTACTTAATTACATCCTTTAACCCCTCGGGGGGCATAGGGCGTCAACCAGGCCTGCGCGCCATCGTGTTCGAAGTTCTGCAACGCGTTTGAGCTGCCTCTCATTCCTAAAGAGTTCGATTTCTCCTCAACTGTTCTGCGCCACGTTTGCCTAGGGCGTCCCGCTATTCTGCCAACCTGGGTGAGCGGATTCCACTGCATGGCGTATTTCGCAATGGGGTTGTCTTTACGCCGTAGGGTGTGTCCAATCCATTGCCACTTTCTTTTTCGTATAGTAATGCTTATAAGTTCTTGGCCCGTTCTCAGATAAAGTTGTTCGTTGGAGATGCGGCTCGGCCAAAAAATCCTCAAGATGATTCTTAAGCATTTGTTTACGAAGACTTGCAGCTTGCGTGTGTTAATGGTGTCCACCTTCCAGGTACTGCACCCATAAAGCAGCACTGATTCTATGTTGGAGCGGAACAGTCGTAGCTTGGTTCTTAAGCTAATAACATTGCTTCTCCAGATTTTGGACAACATTCCGAATGCAGCTTTAGCCTTCCCGATTCTGCTGCACACATCCAGTTCGGTGCCACCGCGATTAGCTGAGACGACACTTCCTAAATATAGAAAGTTATCAACTTTCTCGACTTGCTTTCCGGCAATGTTAAGTTGAGCGCGGGTATTGGAAGTGCTCAGGGTTTTTGTTTTGGCTGTGTTTTTTTTAGCCCCACTTTGTTTGCCTCAGCTTCTAGACTTTGGGCCATCAAATGAAGATCCATTATCCGATGTGAAAGTAGACAAACATCGTCAGCGTAATCTAGGTGTTTAAGGTAAGATGTCATAGTCCAACGAATTCCAGAATTAGCTGCCGTTAATGCTGCACGGAGTACATCGCTGATAACCACCAAGAACAATAGTGGGGACAGTATGCACCCTTGACGTACTCCATTTTGGACTTCAAATCCTCCGGCAACTTACCATTGTGCACGACGTGACACTTGCCGCCCTCATATGTAGCCTTGATAATGGCTATAAGCTTTTCTGGAATGCCTCTCCTACGCAAGGCCAACCAGATAGCATCTCGATTCAATCTGTCGAAAGCTTTCTCGAAGTCGATAAACAGTAAATGTAGCGGAGACCTATACTCAACGCATTGTTCGATTATGATCCGTAAGGTGTTTATGTGGTCGATGCAGGAGGATCCAGCGCGAAAGCCTGCCTGTTCGACATCGAGAGTTGAACCTAAATGTTATTTAATTCGTTCTAGAATTATTCTAGCTATTATTTTGGCTACAGCTGGAAGAACGCATATACCTCTCCAGTTACCGCACTCCATCAAGTTTCCCTTCTTTGGAAGCTTAATGATCATCCCCCTTCTCCACTCCTGTCGAAATTGCTCACTATCCCAAGCTCTCCGTATTAGAGGATGCAGCAAATCTGCCGATGTATTTGGCACCGCTTGATATAGCTCGGCAGGTATGCCATCAATACCCACCGCTTTGTTCTTCTTGAGGGACTTGATTGCTGTTATTATTTCGGTTTTACTGGGAGATGCGGTGCGAATTCGGGACTGTAGCAAAATGTTCTCTCCATCTAGGGAGCTGATCCTCATCCGAAATCAGAAGGTTACCGTCTACACTCTTCACTGGATGTTGCTTGGAGTTTCGACCACCAATGAGCTCCTTAGTGATGTTGTAAACAGTCCTACTGTCGCATCTACTCGCTGCTTCTTCAGCCCTTGAGGCCAGTGAGTTGACATATTGACGTTTGTCACGTCTTACACTACGCTGCACTTCTTTCTTCCTCGCACGATATTTGGCTTCAAGCTCTACTCTCTACAGTCGCATTTTTCACAGCACTCCAGTGGTCATCCATGTTCTCTAGCAATATGCTGCTGATTGCTTCTGCTTCTAAGGTAAGATGGTCCCTGAACTGTTGGCGCACTTGGGGAACCTTGAGCCTGTCGATATTAAACCTGGTGATGTTAAGTAGGTTTGAGCGGTTGCTGTTGACGGATGCAGTACGAAGGCGTAAATGAGCTACCATAAGATGGTGATCTCGTTCTTGTCCGACGTCAGCTCCACGTCTGTTTCAGACGTCCAGGAGACAATTTCTAAAGCGGCGACTGATCGCAATGTGGTCGATCTGGTTGGATGTTCGTTGCCTATCAGTAGAGACCCAACTGATCTTATGGCAGGTGTTATGCTTAAACAGCGTACCTCCGATGACTAGGCGGTTGGTATTGAAGAAGTCCACAAACCGCTCACCATTGTCGTTACGGTCGCCCATGCCGTGAACTCCTATCACGTGCTTAAGCATGGTGTTGTCGCTACCCACCTTGGCATTGAGATCTCCCATCACCATTACGATGTCCCCATTAGGCGTTTGGTTGTAGGCGGCGCCTAAGTGGCTATAAAAATCATTTTTTCATCCTCAGTCGCGTCTAGAGTCGGAGCATAACACTGTATGATGGTAATTTTTCTAACTCTACTCTGGAACCTAGCTGTCAATATCCGGTCACTATGGGGTTTCCAGGATATGAGGCTACTACGTGCTGCTGGAGGTAGCATGAGTCCTACGCCGGAATTCCGTGCACTTCCAGCTGGTTTACCAGAGTAGAGCATGACAGTGCTTTTTGTTGGGGAGATGTATTCCCCAGCATCATACCATCTTATCTCGCTCAGCCCTAAGATGTCGATTTTATACCGTGCGAATTCGCGCTCCAATTGGAGGAATCTGGCGTTATAAGGCCCTTACTTGAGTGAGTCCAGGAGGGTCTTAACGTTCCAGAATCCGATGGTTGTCTGTGTTCCGGATGAGGATGCCCTTGGTTATTTGGAGAGAAAAGTTCTTCGAGCGATCTTTGGTCCCGTCTGCATAGACGGTGAGTGGAGGAGAAGGTACAATGCCGAGCTATACGGCATGTACAAGGACATCGACTTAGCCAGAAGAGTTCATATACAGCGACTAAGATGGCTGGGTCATTTAGAGCGGATGGAGTCCAACGTTCCCGCTAAGAAAGTTTTCGAATCCACCCTGGATGGACGGCGCAGTAGAGGACGACCTCGCGGTAGGTGGCGCAAACAAGTGGAGAGGGACCTCAACCATCTTGGCGTGCGCAACTGGAAGCAGCGGGCTCGTAACCGTGCTAGCTGGAGAGGTTTCTTGGTTGAGGCCCAGGTCCACCCCGGACCGTAGCGCCATCTAAGTAAGTAAGTTTCAAAAAAATCTTCGATGGAATTTAAATCGTTATACACAGAATCGGTTGTTTTTTCATTAGTCTTTAAATATAAACGCGAAATGCTTAACGAATTTGCAACCAACTCGTTTGAAGGTGGTTGAATCAAATCATCCTCCAAATCATTCTCCATCCAGTCGATGTCATCGTTATTGTCAAGCTGTGCAGATTCGGATTCACATCTGAATATCTCGGCAATATCTTCATCTGTGGGAAACTCCGAAGTAACAATATCGTCATCCACCTGCAGAAAATCATAGTACGTAACACCTTGTACATTTCTGTTATTTTTTCAAGCTTCAAATTCCATCTGCAGTTGAATTTCTCCCTCATTTCTTTCGTTTGAGCGTTCAGTTATGAAAATCAAAGGAATTTCATCCTCTTCCTCCCACTCAGAATATTTACCAAAACCGGGTTTTTTAAAGCAATAAGAAATGGCCTCAGACTTAACATCGATATGCCACGCATTGGTTATTTCATCAACACAATCTATCATAGTAATATTCATTATTTCGTTTTCTTCCAAATCGTTTATGTTTTTTTTTCAAATCCTTCGGCGGTAATGACATTTTACGTTTTGTATGATGCCTTGATCAAGTGGTTGCAATTTTGATGTCATATTCAGAGGAAAAAAAACAAGTTTAATAAATTTAAATTTTTGTTGAATATCTTTAGGATGGGCCGGGCAGTTGTCAATGAAAAGAATAATTTTTCTTCTAATGTTTCCAAAATTTTTGTCTAATTTAACCACCCATTCTGCAAAAAGTGCTCCTGTCATCCACGCCTTTGTATTTGCCTTATAGTCGAGAAGTAACCATTTAACACCTCGAAAGCAGCGAAGTCGATTGCTTTTACCTATCAAGAGAAATTTTAGTTTATCTGATCCATCCATGTCTGCGGCAATGATCAATGTAACTCTTTGTTTACTGTGCTTTTCCCCTGGGCACTTCTGGTTTTTAAAAGTTAAAGTGTTATCTGGGAGACATTTAAAAAATAGGCCCGTCTCATCTGCATTAAATACGTCCCGTGCTTGATAACCCTCCAATAAATGGGGTAAAAAATCACGTTTCCATTTAGTACAGTCCTCGTCACTCACATCATTACTCCCTCCACAAGCCTTTTTATGACATATGCCGTTCCTTTAAACCAAAAAAAAAGACTTTTAATCTGAATTTACACATTTTTGTTACATATGTAAATGTTTGTACATACCTACGTTTCCAATTATCCAGCCAACCCATGCTTGCCTTAAAATTTAGAAGTCCCAGTTTTTAACTAAAATCCAAATCTTTTTCTTTAATTAACCCTCCGGTTATAGGTAAATTCTGCCTCCTTGTCAATTTAAACCATTCCAAAACGACTTTGTCCACATTCTCGTACGTTAGTTTTTTAAGTCTCTTGGAACTTCCACTTACTACACCATTTTCGATTGCAGTGGCAATTGTTTCTTTATTTTTTTTTTAAATGGTAGACACTGTACTTGCCGGAACACCATACTTTACTGCCACATCTTTCTTTTTCGACCCACATTCCACCTCATTTATAAGTTTAAATTTTTCATCAAGAGATAATGTTTTTAACGTACGCTTTATCGACATATCAACGTTAAAAAATAATCAACTTTTCACTTAATAACAACTAACAATACACACTGCACTGTTCATACGTATCTTCACTCTGTGTACTATTTTGTCTTACTCTTTGTGTTTTTTTAGGCGCCTACTATTTTTTTCAAAAATAAAAACTAAGCTTTGAGTTCGTATCGACCAATATACTTACTTACTTACTTACTTAGATGGTGCTACGGTCCGGGGTGGACCTGGGCTTCAACCAACAAACCTCTCCAGCTAGCACGATTACGAGCCAGCTGCCTCCAGTTGCGCACTCCAAGTTGGTTGAGGTCCCTCTCCACTTGTTTGAGCCACCTACCGCGAGGTCGTCCTCTACTGCGTCGTACATCCGGGGTTGATTCGAAAACTTTCTTAACGGGAACGTTGGGCTCCATCCGCTCTAAATGACCCAGTCATCTTAGTCGCTGTATGTGAACTCTTCTGGCTAAGTCGAAGTCCTTTTACATGCCGTATAGCTCGGCATTGTACCTTCTCCTCCACTCACCGTCTATGCAGACGGGACCAAAGATCGCTCGAAGAACTTTTCTCTCGAAATAACCAAGGGGATCCTCATCCGGTTTTGTCAAAGCCCATGCCTCTGCGCTATACAGCAGGACTGGGATGATTAGTGTCTTATAAAGAGTTACCTTAGTAGTTCGAGATAGGGCTTTGCTACTCAATTGCCGTTTTAGCCCATAGAAACAACGATTGGCAAGACTAATTCTTCGTGTGATCTCCCTACTGATGTCATTTGCGGAGTTCACCATAGAGCCTAGGTAGACAAAATCCTTTACTACCTCAAAGTTATATCTGTCTATTGTGGCGTTCTGTCCAAGACGCCGATGTTGGGTGTCCTTTTTTGTAGACAGCATATATTTTGTTTTGCTTTCATTAACCGCTAGACCCATCTCTGCTGCTTCGATCTCAATACTCGTAAATGCCCCATTGACGGCCCGCTGAGTTCTTCCGATTATGTCAATGTCATCGGCATAAGCGAGTAGTTGTACAGACTTGAAGAAGATTGTACCTCCGATGTTGGCTTGTGAGTTTCGTACAATTCTATCAAGTACTATGTTAAAGAGATCGCATGATAGCGCGTCACCTTCTCTGAGACCTTTCCTGACATCGAACGGTTCGGTGATGTTCTTACCGACTTTGATGGAGCAGCGAGAGTTCTCCATCGTCATTCTGCACAAACGGACGAGCTTGGCAGGGATGCCAAGACTAGACACGGCTCTGTATAACTCGTCTCTATACACGCTATCATAGGCAACTTTGAAATCGATAAAGAGGTGGTGCGTATCTATTTTATATTCATGGGTTTTTTCCTAGATCTGCCGTAGTGCGAATATTTGGACAATGGTGGACTTTCCCGGCCTGAAACCGCACTGATAAGGACCTATCAGGTTGTTGACGATCGGTTTTAGGCGTTCACATAATACGGCAGACAGGATTTTATATGCGATGTTGAGGAGACTTATACCTCTGTAGTTGGCGCAGTTCAGAGGGTCTCCTTTCTTCAGGATCGGGCAAACGATGCTGAGGTTCCATTCATCGGGCATACTTTCGTCCGACCAGATGAGCTGGTGCATGCTCCTTACCAACTCATCTCCTCCTGCCTTGAAAAGTTCAGCGGCAAGGCCGTCGGCTCCAGCAGCTTTGTTGGATTTGAGTTTAGATATTGCTATCCTCACTTCATTCTGATCGCGTTGACGGGAATTTTGACTGCCATCGTCACTGTTGAATGGCTCATTCTGCCTGACAACGGAATATTGATCATCATCGCCGTTTAACAGTCTGCAGAAGCGTTCCTTCCATATCCTCAGCACCGACTGCGATTCTACTACTATGTTACCATTTTCGTCCCTGCAGGCTTCTGTTCTGGCTTTGAAACCCTGGCATGTTCTTTTTACACTTTGGTAAAATTTTCGAACATTATTCCTTCAATAAAGTCTCTCAATCTCCTCGATCGAGCGCTTCCCATGCTCTTTTTTCTTCTTTCTGAGAAGTCGATGTTCCTCTTTTCTCCTGCGCACGGAGAGCTCGTAAGCAGCTCTAGTCCTTCTATGCAGCGCCGCTTTGTACGCCTCTTGTTTTGCTGCATGTACTTGCCGGCATTCCTCATCAAACCAGGGGTGTCGTTGTGGTGGGCGAGAGAAACCCAGTACATCAGAGGCGGCATCTCTGATGGCTTGTTGGCAACGCTGCCACTGGTCGTCCGCATTTGCTGCTGGCGGCATAGGACTTAGATTGAGATTAGAAGAAACACGATCGGCAAAGGTTCTGGCGGTCTCTTGCGATTGTAGCTTTTCGACGTCAAATTTCCACACAGTATTTCGTTGATTTCGCTCCGTTCTGGATATCCGCATCCGTACCTTGGCTACAACTAGGTAGTGATCCGAGTCCACGTTGGCTCCTCGGAAAGTCCGGACACCCAGAATACTGGAAGAGTGCCTTGCGTCGATCGCAATGTGATCGATTTGGTTGACGATTTTTCGATCAAAGGAGAGCCATGTTCCTTTGTGAATATCGAGACGTGGGAACCGCGTACTAGCTACGACAAAGTTTCGCCCCGCTGCAAAGTCGATTAGCCTGAGTCCGTTGTCGGATGTGTTGTCGTGCAGACTGTGCTTTCCGACCATGCTACTAAAGACTTCCTCTCTTCCTAGCTTTGCGTTAAAATCACCTAGGATAATTTTAACGTCGTGGCTAGGGCATTGCTCATACGTCTTGTCCAAGAGCTGGTAGAAGTCGTCCTTTGTCGCGTCGTACTTCTCCTCATGAGGGGCATCAACGCATATTAGGCTTATGTTGGCAAATTTAGCCTTGATACGGATAGTCATAAGGCGTTCGTTCACATGCCTGAAACTCAAGACTTCTTGCCTAAGTCTGCCTCCAATGACAAATCCGCACCCGAATAGACGCTATCCTTTTTGTCTGTAGCAATCGCCGTAGTAGATGTCGCAGTTTTTCATACTCCTTTTGCCCGGCCCATCCCATCGCACTTCTTGGATGGCGGTAATGTCTGCTTTGAGACACTCTAGGGCCTCCGCAAGTTGTTCGGCTGCACGTGGTTTGTAGAGGGACCTAACATTCCACGTGTAGACACGAAGATCGTTGTCCATTTTACGTTTGCTTGGGTCGTCAACAGTAAATTCATCCGTATCCGAGGCTGTTGGTTGCTTCGTAACCGAAGGCTTTTTACGTGGTAGGGAAGTTAACCCGACGGCACAACCCCCAACCTGGAGGACCAGATCCTTTTTTAGCAACCCCTAGGACGAGGGGCCGGATACACCGATGTCAGTAACCCACTTCGGGGATATGAGCGCTGCCGTTGGCCTATTAAGGGTTCATCCGCCACCATCTCTTTTTCAATACCCTGACGTAGTATTGAAAATCCTTACAGACCTCAGCTTCAAATATGTCGAAGTAGCTCCGGTAAGGTTTCCGCTGGTCTGTAGACGTCACCGTTGATTCCATCGGGAGAATTCATCCGCCGCACGTCCTCCTTCTGAGGAGCTCTTGCTAGACTTCTGAGACGCATATTTCAGCCGATTAGGTCAACAAGAGATGCCTCGTCCGGTTAAACATATGCGCGCTGAAGTTCACCCAGATGTGCTTACGCAGGTCCGAGTGTTCAGCTACCCTTATATCGTCAGACTCAGCATACGCTCATCGTTAGTTCACTATCAGATAGCTATCCAGCGGGCACCACGGGTAGGTTATGATGCGATTTTGCCCACCATCGACCAATATACCAACCTAGTAATGTGTGTTCTAACCTCTACTAACAAGAAATTTGACAATTCTTACTCACATATAGCGAAATCACGTATGTATACTAGGTCATAGGAACATGCAAACACAGTGCCCCCGAAAGCGATGCATTATGAAACAAACTTGTAAAAACACACAGAATTCGGGAATTCCTCTTCAGAATTCGACTTATTGAAAGTGATGCCAAATAATCTCTTCGAGTTACAAGACATTCGAGTAAAAGAAGTTCGAATTATCAAATAAAAATTGCATGAAAATTTCAATCTTGGCGCTATTGCCAACCAATTTCATTCGAGTTATCGAAGTTCGACTGTATTTTCATTCTGCTTATCTGTAATAGGAAACCGTTTTTTCTATTCTATTCTACGGCAATTGAAAACATCAAACTGATACAACAGTTAACTTTGATTTTATTAAATAATAAAAAAAAAAAAGTCGACGAGGATGGGATTCGAACCCACGCGTGCAGAGCACATTGGATTAGCAGTCCAACGCCTTAACCACTCGGCCACCTCGTCATGTTGCGAGCGGTGTCATAACTGTTATTAGGCATCTTCCTTAATATTCAAGTTAACAGAAAACCTGTTGGTGGAGAGATTTTCACATGGACCAGTGCGATGATATTACAGTCTACGTACGAGTACAGTGAAAGCTCCCATAAGCGGACACTCACGGTCGCACTTTTTTTGTCCGGTTATGGGTGAGATTGACTGAAATAAACTGAATTTTAATGCGTTCTATTTAAACTCGTTTTTTGCATAATATAGTTTAAGTTAAAATTAAAAAAACAGTCAGGTACATGTCTATAACGTTAAATATACCGTCTATGTACCACCAAAACTCATTAACTACCAAAATCAAAATTCGGAGATAAACGATTTTCAAAATAATAGTTTTTCATTTTCGTTACTAGCGCTTTGATTTTGAATTTCTTGTTCCAAATTCGGGTTCTAATGGTAGTACAGTAGGAAGTGTTTGGAAAACTATCTAGAACTAAAGTTTGCCGTTAGTCTTGCCAGCTAGAAATGTTTATGATTTTTGGCTGAACAAAAGAAATTGAAAATTGATACTATTTTGATTGATTTTTGTTTCTATTAGCTAAAGTAATGTTAAAAAAAAAATTGCTTGATCTTTTTTTTTTCTAAATATTAAGAAAATAAGGTTGAGTCACAATGTGAGCATGGTACATAAAAATTAGAAACTTTTAGATAAGATAAAAAAAAACTGAGTGTCTCAATTTTTTGCTTCTTCTTCTTCTTGTTCTTCTTGTTCTGAAAAATGAGGCTCTGGCAATTTATTAGCATCTGCTCTGCATCCAACAGGCAGCTTATCATACCACTCATGTAACTCCTCCAATGTGCAGAACTCCCACAAATCCTTTTGCTTCTCTTTGCTTATAGAGATTAAGCCTTTGTACAATTTACGCAGCCTTTGTACTCCATCAATGGCAAACGACTTACAATGGCCTCATAGGGGCAGCATCTCTCATCTCCCGATAGGTGCTGGTCCGCTAAATAACGAGAAAGAGTCACTGCAGCCGAAAACCTAGCAGCTTTGTTAGTAAGCCCTACTCCCACCTCCTCGTAGCGCCATCTGGAAATTTCTTCGGAAATTGCTAACGAGAGAGGACGAATGGCGAGCTTCCTGCGCCAAAAAACAGGATAAGTGTCAGTTGGTCTGTGGCCCAGCGAGCCGCAACCGTAAAACAAACTATTGCTCCGAAATGGAAACTATCGCCTCGGATAAGGACTGATAATTTGTTGACGACCTTTGGCTATCGAACACGGACAACGATCGGATTCTGGAACGTTAAGACCCTCCTGGACTCACTCAAGGAAGGACCTTATAACGCCAGATTCCTCCAATTGGAGCGCGAATTCGCACGGTATAAAATCGACATCTTAGGACTGAGCGAGATAAGATCGTACGATGCTGAGGAATACATCTCCCCAACAAAAAGCACTGTCATGCTTTACTCTGGTACACCAGCTGGAAGTGCACGGAGTTCTGACGTAGGACTCATGCTAACTCCAGCAGCACGTAGTAGCTTCATATCCTGGAAACCCCATAGTGACCGGATATTGACGGCTATGTTCCAGAGTAGAGTTAGAAAAATTTCCATCATATAGTGTTATGCTCCGACTCTAGACGCGACTGAGGATGAAAAGAATGATTTTTATAGCCACTTAGGCGCCGCCTACAACCAAACGCCTAATGGTGATGGGAGATCTCAATGCCAAGGTGGGTAGCGACAACACCATGCTTAAGCACGTGATGGGAGTTCACGGCGTGTGAGACCGTAATGACAATGGTGAGTGGTTTGTGGACTTCTGCAATATCAACCGCCTAGTCATCGGAGGTACGCTGCTTAAGCATAACACCTGCCATAAGATCAGTTGGGTCTCTATTGATAGGCAACGAATATCCAACCAGATCGACCATATTGCGATCAGTCGCCGCTTTAGAAATTGTCTCCTGGACGTCCGAAACAGACGTGGACAAGAACGAGATCACCATCTCATGTTAGCTCATATACGCCTTCGTACTGCATCCATCAACAGCAACCGCTCAAACCTACTTAACATCACCAGGCTTAATATCGACAGGCTCAAGGTTCCACAAGTGCGCCAACAGTTCAGGGACCATCTTGCCTTAGAAGCAGAAGCAATCAGTAGCATACTGCAAGAGAACATGGATGACCACTGAAGTGCTGTGCAAAATGCTTTTGCGACTGGGGCACGCACGTATGTCTTATCTTCTCCTCCAAAACCCGTCAACGCAAACGGGACCGAATATCTTACGAAGAATTTTTCTCTCGGAGCGACCGAGGATATCTTCATCCTCTTTTAATAAAGTCCATGTTTCAGCGCCGCGTAAAGCAGAACTGGGATGATCAGGGTCTTATACAGAGTCTGCTTAGTTGTTCGAGATAGGGCTTTACTGTTGAATTGCCTTATAAGCCCAAAAAAAAAACAGCGATTAGCAAGAGTTATTCTTCGATTGATTTCTGCGCTGATCTTGTTTTTCGAGCATATAGCAGAGCCAAGGTAGACAAAGTCCTTTACTACCTCGAAGTTATAGCTGCCCACTGTGACGTTGTGTCCACTTCGTTGGCGTTGATTGTCCCTTTTTGTTGGCAGCATATCGTTAAAGCCATTTTGGCGGCTTCCGCCTTAATGCTTGCAAACGCATCGGTGACAGCCCGCTGAGTTCTTCCGATAATGTCTATATCGTCGGCGTATGCAAGCAGTTGTACAGACTTGTAATAGATTGTGCCTCCGGTGTTGGCTTGTGAGTTCCGCACAATCCGTTCAAGCACAATGTTAAAGAAGTCACATGACAGCGCGTGTCTAAAACCTTTTTTGACACCAAAGGTCTCGGTGAGGTCATTACCGACCTTGATGGAGCAGCGAGCGTTTTCAATCGTCATCCTGCACAGACGGACAAGTTTGGCAGGGATGTCAAAACTAGACATGGCTCTATAAAGCTCTTCTCTATAGATGCTGTCATAGGCAGACTTGAAGTCCATAAAGAGATGGTGAGTATCGATTTGGAATTCTTGGGTTTTCTCCAGAAACTGCCGAAGTGTGAAGATTTGATCGATGGTGGACTTTCCTGGTCTGAAACTGCACTGATAGGGTCCAATCAGGCTGTTCATAAAAGGTTTCAGGCGTTCACACAATATCGCAGAAAAGTTCTTATATGCAAAGTTGAGGAGACTGATGCCTCTATAATTGTGGATCGAGCAAACGATGCTGAGATTCCATTCATCAGGCAAAAACTCGTCTGACCAAATCTTAGAGATGAGTTGGTGTATGCACTCTACCAATTCATCCCCAGCTGCCTTGAAAAGTTCGGCGGGAAGGCGTCAGGTCCAGCAGCCTTGTTGGATTTTAGCTTGGATATTTCTATCCTCACTTCGTTTTGGTCAGGTGGACGGAAATATTGACTATCATCGTCTATGTTGAATGGTTCATTCTGCCTGACAGCGGGATGTTGATCTTCGTCGCCGTTATACAGTCTGCAGAAGTAGTTTTTCCATATTCTCAGGACCGACTGTGATTCTACTACGAGGTTTCCATTTTCATCTCTACAGGTTTCTGTACGGACATCGCTTCTCTGACACGTTCTTTTTACCTTTTGGGAAAACTTCCGTACACTGTTCCTGGAGTGTAAGCTCTCAATATTTTCGATCGCGCGCTTCTCATGCTCTTTCTTCTTGTTTTGGAGAAGCCGATGTTTTTCCCGTCTCTTTTGCTCGTAGAGCTCACGAGCAGCTCTCGTCTTCCTTTGCAACGCCGCTTTGTATGCCTCTTGTTTTGCTGCATGCACTCGCCGGCATTCTTCGTCAAACCAGGGGTTTCGCGGTGGTGGGCGAGCGAGACCCGGCACATCATTCGCGGTGTTTCTGATGGCATGTTGGCAGCGTTGCCACTGGTCTTCGGCACTTGATGCTGGCGGCATAGGGGTGATTGAGAGATTTCGGGTTACGCGTTCAGCGAAGAGTCTGGCGGTCTCTTGCGATTGTAGCTTTTCGACGTTAAATTTTCTCACAGTGATTCTTCTTTGTTACTCAGATTGGGATATCCGCATTCGTACCTTGGTTGCAACAAGGTAATGATCCGAGTCTATGCTGGCCGCTCGGAAGGTCCGGATATCCAGAATACTGGAGGCATGCCTTGCGTCGATCGCAATATGATCAGTTTGGTTGATCGTTACATGATCATTGGACCGCCATGTCTGCTTATGAATATCGAGATGAGGAAACCATGTGCTTGCTATGGTGACATTTCGCTCCACAGCGAAATCAATTAGCCTTAGTCCGTTATCAGACGTGGTGTCGTGTAGGCTATGCTGCCCTACTAGTGCCCTACCAAAGACGTCCTCCTTTCATATTTTGGCGTTAAAATCGCCCAATACGATTTGAACGTTGTATTTAGGACATTGCTCGTATGTTTTGTCGAGGAGCTCGTAGAAACACTCTTTGGTGGCAGAGACATCTTCTTCCGTGCGGGCATGAACACATATTAGGCTTATGTTAGCGAATTTAGCCTTGATCCGGATAGTCATAATACGCTCGCTTAGGTGCCGGAAGCGTATGACAAATCTGCAACCGAATAAGCGTTGCCTGTTGCCTCTGTAGCAATCACCGTAGTAGATGTCACAGTTTTTCATCCTCTTTTTGCCCGGCCCATCCCATCGCACTTCCTGGATGGCGGTAATATCTGCTTAATAGCAGTCCAGGGCCTCTGCTAGTTGTTCAGCTGCACGTGGTCTGTAAAGGGACAGAACATTCCACGTACAGATCCGAAGGTCGTTGTCCTTATTTCGTTTGCTGGGGTCGTCATTAGTTGAGTCATCCTTATCCGAGGCTTTTGGTTGTTTCGGAACCATCGATTTTTTTCGTGGTAGGGAAGTTACCCCGACGGCACAACCCCCAACCTGGAGGGCCAGTTCCTTAATTATTCCCCTAGGATGAGGGCCGGGTACACCGTTTTTGGTTACAGGCATGTTGTATTTAAGTCAAAGTCTAGGAACGGTCTTAAGTCATCCACTATCTCTGCTGAAATGCTCTTTAAGCTTATTGTTCTATGGTGCCCTGCATTTTGTTCCTCTATTGTAATGACCCTCAGCCTTGGTTGACTCATTGCTGTGTCTTTCCAAAGGGACGGCTTGAAGTGAAGTCTTTAGAGCCGAAAGGCAAGCAATGCACTGGTGGTGAGTACGCCTTGGAAAAGTGGCGTAGTACAGTCTATCAGACATAGACTATAAGGGTGTAGGGCCAGTGTACTAGCTCAGAGCTGTAGCCTCGACTTTAATACTTTTGAGGGTCCCTTTTAGGTCGAAAAACTTTTCATTGTTAGTTCTTTCGTAGCGAGACTTTTTCCAACAATGCTGTCAAGAAAATATGATCTCCAACGTTTGACCCTTACACCAAGCGTGCCACTGTATAGAAAACGTTTTACTGGAATCCTATTGCGGACCCTTTCAGTGGTCTAGGAAGATCGTCTCAACGTGAAATTGGCTTAATCTTTGTCCAATATATTTAGGAGTACTACATTTTTCGGATGATCTTTATTTAATCTTCATTTTCCAGTGGGCAGAGATGCTAGGCGCAAGACTTGAAGAAATATTATTCACCGAACGGATGAACTTTGAATCAGCAAATTCGTGCTTAAACGACCCAGAAAAACAACGAGAACTTCTACAACAGGACGAGGAGGAGGACTTCTTAGACGAATGTAAGTTACTGCCTAATATCATACCTTAATGTTCTTAAAACTTCGACTTCCTTAAAAGCCTGCGTCAATCCACATGGCAACGACTGCCCACATGCGTTAAAATTAATCGCTTGTGTTCTTCTTCACGAAATCACTGCTTTTCTTCGTGACACTTATCAAACTCTACCGAAGGCCTCAAAGCTTCTGCATAAAGATAAGCCTGCTCCCTGGGAGAAGGTTTATAGGTCTGTAATCTTTCTTTAAAAAAAAAAACCTTTTCATGTACTTTCAATGTTTAGAGAGGCCAATCGCCGCTGGTCAATGGCATTGAGCTCTATGGGACATTCACAGACCTCAGCACAAAGCCTACAATCAATTGCCGGTAATGATGGTGGTAGGCTGCCTGCAGAAGATGTTGGCACTTTTGACGTAGAATAATATAAATTAATTTTCTTTTTCACTTCGCTTAGGAGCTCCAACGGAGCGCAAGATATCATTTGTTCTTCACGAGCCAGACAATGAGTCCGAGAACAGTAGCAATACCACTCTGACAATCCAGGGTGAGGATGGTAAGTTCATTACTTCGAAATCAAAGACTGACCCTGAAAGTTGTTTTCTTTTGTAGGAGCTCTACGTCGTCCAGTAGCTGCCGTTAGACCATTTCTACTCCGACGTGGTACAGCCGGAGCGGCAACGGGTGGGTCTTTCAAAAGGCGATCACTTAAACTTCGTAGAGGAACTAAGGATGGCAAAGACTTGGAGGCAGATTGTAAGTTTCAGAAATAAAGACTCCATCAATCTAACTCTGTTTGAGAGCACGTGTCGAACTATTTTCAGTTAAGCGAGTAGATTCGATTCAATCGCGAAGGAAGGTATCATCGCTTTCGGATAGAAGTGATACATCTGAGCCCGGGATTATAAGCGGCGGTGAAGAGTCTCCAGGAATTTTGAGCGATGACCAGCAACCAGAATCACCAACCGATTCAAATGAGGCTGACGATACGGCTAAGAACATGCCATGGATGAAAGCAGTTATAGAAGTGATGAACAGTTACAACTTTTATTGCAACCATAAAGGTTTCTGCCATCCATACTGCTACAAGAGGCACATGAGGGCATCTTCTAGGCTCATTAAGGCTGTCAGGAAGGTAAGAATATAATTGAAGCTCAAGACCCTCGGCTCCTCTTATATCGTCCAAGCTGCTTTAGCAAAGTTTTGCACGGTTTAGTTCCCCATTGCTCCACAACTCTCCACAGTTCAGCTGAGGAATTAGCCAGGATGTGGATGGGTGTCTCTTTAGCTCAGTGGTAGAGCACTGGTCTCGTAAACCAGGGGTCGTGAGTTCAAACCTCACAGGAGGCATAAGACTTACCAGTTAGAAATTTTTTAAATAGTTTAAAACCAACATTTTTTTTAACAGGTTTATGGTGAAGAATTTGGATTTACGTTTGACATGGAACACCAATCAACAGAGAGTTACAGCACTTCAAAGCAAACCACACGGCAGAGGTCGACTAGAAAAGTGTCGGAGCAGAGTTCAACACAAACTTCACCGTCTAAGAGGAAGGATAGTATTTCAAAGAAGGACAGGTAAGCTATTGCGCTGAAATAGTCGTCCAGTTACGAGTAAATTTTCGATTTCGGGGTCCGTTAGCTCGCTTAGACGAAAGCCTTATGGATTTGTTTTATTAAATTTTCGAAATCATTTCTTGAGAAGTGTGGCATTCTCGCAAGTCAGCCCTTGTATTTGTAATTTTATGACGTGAAACTTCTTCAGCCAGACTAGTGAATCGGAATGACCTCAAATCAAATATGAAACGGGAACGCTATTAATAGAATTATGCAACAAAAGTTTCCATAGGGAGAGGCAAGCCTATTAAAAAAAAAAAGTATTTGGCGCAACAGCTCTTTAAGTGCCTTGGCCTAACTCCTCGCAACCACCCATGTGGAATGCATTATATTTTTCACACGAATGGAAGGAACGTACAGTTTAGTATCGTATTCGAAGGGCAACTTGTTTTGAGAAGCTTTCTTGTGGCAACAATATTTGGATCTCTCGGAATACTACCATCTTATCTGGATCCCAAGTCACACTGGGATCTTGGGGAACGAGATCCCCGATGAGATTGCTAGACAAGGCTCAGAGGAGGCTTTCTCAGGTCCCGAACTCGCGTTGGGTCTCCCTGCGTTCTCGGTTAGGGCTTCCATTGACGATTGGGTCTCTCACGAGCACAATTGTGTGTGCCATGACTCCAGGATGCAGGTTGACTAAACGTATGCTCCCGGACGTCTGTAAGAAAACAGCGGCATTCTTGCTGTCTCTCAGCAGAAACGACTATAGACAACTTATTGGCATCTTGACAGGCCACTTTGCTTTCGCCAAGAACCTTAACGTCCTGGGCTTAAGTGATACTATAATCTGCGACGCTTGTGGAGAGAGCGACGACACCGCGGAACATTATCTCTGTGAGTGTCCGGCCTTTGCTCGTATCAGGTGGCAGATCATCGGTGCTGATGTGGTGAGTGCTGGTAATGTAAGCTCCTCATCACTGAAGTTCCAATAAAATGGGAAAATCAGGGTTTGCTCTCTAGTAGTACAATGGACCAATTACGTCTGAGTGCTGCAGTCGAGCGTTTCCTATCCCGACAAAAAAAAAAATAAAAATACTGTCGGATGTTTGTCAGACATTCGGGAGAGGTGGGACTGTAAAAAAAAAAGCTTGTTGGAGTTTTCTGGGATTCGAACTTAGAACCTCACGCGTAGTGGTCTGACACACTAACCACTTGCGCCACGACGCAAGACCATTGTGCCCCGAAATATTACTTCAGATGCCAATTGATTCTGTTGTTGAATAGCTGTATATTGGAGGCTTCTGGACTCTTGTAGCCTTCCTAGTGGGTTGTCCAAATGCCGTATTTTTGACACCTATTCCATTGAGTTCATCTGAACATAATTTGTAGTAGTATCTGTAGTAAAAGCATATGTAAGACGGCCAGTGGTTGAAAAACTTTGATGTTATTAATTTTCCTTTTTATACTCGAGTGGCTGATGATTGCTGTTCCCAGCTGGGCTTGAACTGATTGATTTATGTTAGTGTCCCATCTTCTATTAATCGAATAGCTCGTTACTGGATACTTTCAAGTAGTTGGAAATTATATTTTGGGGTCGAGCTCCAAACGTCAGAGCAATACTCCAGGCTTGGTCCTACTTGGGCTTTGTACAAGAAAATTTGTTTTTTGCTCTCAACAAGTATGTAGCTCAACTTTTTGGACGCTGATTTGACGATGTTGTGCCATAGTCTGACCATGTTACACCAGAGTTGACTGCGACACCAAAGTAATGCATGTTCTCTTTGGGTTTGATTGTGGACGTAGATTCTTTGCATTATTATTATTATTATTATTATTTGTGTAGGGTTATTTTTCACTGCGACCTAATGGTCTATTGTGCACCCTGCTAATACCTTGGAGACGTTTGTTCCCTCGTTAGAGTCCCCTTCGCAATTGCAATTCCTGCGGAATTGTGTTTGAAGGTCATATGCTCTTACTTTGCCTCGGCGAGAATAGATCACCTTAGAGCTTTTTCTCCAGACCAGTTTCTTTTCAGAATCTGAGAATAAGGAGTGGGTCCATGGTTGGCATATCCTCTTCTGATACTTGGTATTTGCCCAAGTATTTCAATCTTTTGTGGGTCAGTGCCCCACAAGACTCCAGAAGGTGTTCCGGAGTCTCACATGCTTCGTTGCAGAATCTGCAAAGGCCTTCATTTGTTATACCTAGTTTCCGTAGACGCTCCCTGAGTTTGCAGTGCCCCGTTAGGGAGCCTATTAGGATCCGTAGGTTATTCTTGCTAAGGCAGATGCAGGCTTCGAATCTTTTCCGGTTGTAACATCCCAGTTGTTTCTTAGCTTGCCTCAGGCCTGTGGTATTGTTCCAGGTTCTTGCCCTGTCTTCTCTCTCCATTTTCCTGAATTTCTCGCGTATGGTGTGTTCCCCCACTCCGCAGAATGGTTCAGGTCCAATGAGGGGTTCTGCAGCTCCTTGTCTTGCCAAGGCGTCTGCTGCTTCGTTACCTTTTATCCCGACATGAGCGGGTATCCAGTAAAGCGTAACTTAATTGTTTCGGCCCAATTCATTAAGTTTGCATAGGCATTCCCATACAAGTTTTGACTTAATGACATAGGAGTCAGGTGCTTTGATAGCTGCTTGGCTGTCTGACAGTATTTTCGAGATTGAGTTGGATGCATCTGTCTATAGCGCATATTTCAGCTTGAAAGATGCTGGTGCACTTGCCCATGGGTTCTGAGTGCTTGGTCCTTGGCCCAAATACGCCCGCCCCTGTGCCCTCTCCAGTTCTCGAACCGTCTGTATACCACTTTATCGTGTGGCTGGCCAGTCCGTACATCGTGGATTCGTTGCTCCACTCTTTCTTGTTACTTAACTTTGTACTAAAGTTTTTTCCAAAGTTAAATTTCCTGATACTCTCATCCCTGGGGACGGCCAGAAGGGGAAGTGTTTTGAGAAGTGCATCGTATTCTCTCAAACCTACACATTTCTCCCTTCCAATACCTTCTTTTGCCATCCTTAGGATCGTCCGCTGTGCATTTTGCACCACGGTGCTAGCTCCAGGAGTACTTCCATGGCTGCAGTTGGACTCGTTCGCATGGCCCCAGTGATGCAGAGGCACGCAAGTCTTTGCACTTTAGTGAGTGTCTCCCTCGTAGTGACTAGACTAGTTCGCTTTGTCCATGCTATTGCTCCATAAGTGATCATTGGTCTCACAATGGCAATGTACATCCATCTTAGAATCTGTGGACTTAACCCCCAAGACTTACCCGCTAGGCTCCTGCATATCATTAGAGCACGGGCAGCTTTTTTGGATATCTCCTCTATGTGTTTCTTCCACAAGAGTTTGCTATCTAGGTGTAGTCCTAGATATTTCACTTCCTTTACCGATGCCAGTATCGTGCCTGACAGTCGGATTGGCTTCAGTTCAAGTTTTCTCTTCCTCGTGAACGGTACTATTGTGGTTTTGGCCGGGTTTGTATTGAGCCCAGCCGTGCTGCACCATTCTTGACTTACTGTTAGGCCCCTTTGTATAATATCACATAGGGTTTCCTCGAATTTCCCTCTGGCAATCAGTACAATGTTATCAGCGTAGGCTTGACAATTAGGTCCAAGGTTTGTTAATTTTTCAAGAAGCTCATCCACAACAAGACTCCACATTAGGAGAGATAACACTCCTCCTTGTGGGCATCCTCTTGTTGTGTTGACCCTGATAATTCTATGTGATGTTTGAGTTTCTGCTGATCTTGTTCTCAGCAACTCATACATCCACTTAGATACTGTTCTGCTAGCTCCCTTTCTGTCAAGAGCTCGTTTAATAGCTTCATGTGAAGTGTTATCAAATGCCCCTTCAACGTCTAGGAAGGCGCAGATTACTATCTCTTTCGTTTCAAGAGCATTTTGGATGGTTTCCGTCAGCTGATAAAGAGCAGTCTCAGTGGATCTGCCCGCTCTGTATGCATGCTGACGATAATGCAGTGGGGATGTATTAAGTACATCCTCCCTTAAATGGTTATCCACAGCTTTCTCCATTGTTTTGAGAAGAAACGATGTTAGGCTGATCGGTCTGTATGACTTAGGCTGTGTTGGGTCCTTCTTCCCCATTTTTGGTATAAACACAACGTTCGCCCGTCTCCATTGGTTTGGAATATATCTCAATGCAAGACTGCTTTTTGTTATTCTGACCACGTGTGGTAGTAGTTTTTCTTACCCCCTTTGCAATAGGGCTGGTATAATACTATGCGCACCTAGTGACTTAGTTGGTTTCTTCGCATTGAAATCAACTAAGTAGCTTTCCCCCACTGCGAGACTTTCTGTAGATCTTCTGACTTACGGACGATCAAGTTGTCGTCGAAACAAAATGTTGCTATTTGTTATGATCCTAGGTGGCCAGGTTGTAACGATCACAGGATCATACAATAATAAATACATCTAATCACAAGTACTTTGTTGTTTATTAATTAGAGTAATCTTAGATAAAATCATAGGGAAAAGAAATACAAATTAAGGGAATAGAAATACACGTCTATCACTAGAGCCGGCAACTGGACGACAGCGTTGATAATGTCATCCAAACAGTGTTGATAGATGTCAGGATTCTTGTAGCCGACAGTGACCTCTAATGGAGAATAGAATCCTCATTGCCCGCAACACCTTCCTCGCTTAAGAGAGATCAGAGTCCTTCATCCAACCAGGAATACAAATGGCTCTTCCAGATGATGAAATTCTTCCAGGTTCTGGAGTGCGAGCTGGTGAAGGAAAACCATAGAAATCTGGAGATGAAGCGATTGATCTAAACGGAAAATCTTCATCCTCGATGACTGGATTTGGAGAATGTTGATTCGTCATTGGTTGATCATTCTTCCTAAATAAGTCCAATGTCTCCAGGAATGTGTTAGTAGAATTCAGGGTCCGTCCATCAGTAGATAATCTTGATCTGATTTGATTGGTGTGTGATCGAATTAATTTCGATTTGCTCCCATCAGTTTTTAAAATGTTGAAGTTCACAGCTCCTTTCTTCTCGATAATATAACAGTACCGGGTGCCCAATAAGCCTTATTGTTCCGATAAACTTTAGCGTAGACCTTGTCATGTTACCTATTGAATAACTGGTTCTGTTTATCTTTTGGTGCAGTTGAGATAACTTTTTTCGATTTTATGAAGTCTAAAGATGTTTATATTTTCCTCCCGATAAGAGCCTCTGCTGGGGATTTAAAACCGTCTTTGTTTCGATTTGGAGTTGAACGATAGGTTTGCAAAAAGGTTTGTAAGTTCTCTTGACTTGTTCCTTCATGCTTAAGTTTCTTAAGTGCTCTCTTCAGAGCATCCACAAACCGTTCTGCTTGTCCTTTGGATTGCCGATGAAACGGTTCTGTCCTCAAATGTTAAATGCCTCGGAACTGCATGAAACTTTAAAATTGGGCGCTGGTAAATTGAGTTCCATTTTCTGAAACTATCTGTTCGCA
This sequence comes from Brachypalpus laphriformis, assembly GCA_945910035.1. Lineage (NCBI taxonomy): Eukaryota > Metazoa > Arthropoda > Insecta > Diptera > Syrphidae > Brachypalpus > Brachypalpus laphriformis. The sequence continues at coordinate 191,700,728 of OX246754.1, read as the reverse complement.
ATCACCGTAGCGTGCGAAGAACTCAGTCAGCTTACTGATGATGATTGTTGAGGTAATGCTACTGATTTCGATTATTTCTGGCCATTTTGAATATGAATCTACGATGACAAAGTAATATACATATACCATCACACGTGCCTGCGATGTCAATATGAATGTGTTGCATCGCGGAAGTTTTTATTGGCCATGACTGTAAAGTTGTTTTTACGGGAGACTTCGCTACGCTGGCACAGTAGTGACAGTCCGATGTAATATCTTCATCTATCCCAGGCCAATAGACGTGACATCTGGCAACAGTCTTCGTTCTGTCAATACCAGGATGAGCCTTGATGAAGTTTTCTAAGAATACGTTTTCGAAAACTCGCTGGAACGATGATGCGGTCGTGGAACATCAAACATCCATCGATTACTGCTATTGCATCTCTTCTGGAGTAGTACGGAGCTACTTCTGGTGGTACAGGAAGCTTCCATTCGGAATTCATAGCATTAATGACTGGCTGTAAAATTTCGCTACTTCTTGTTGCATGCTGTACCATTTTAAAGTTAATTGGAAGAACATTTATTGTATTAAGCAGTTGAGATGTGAAATCATTTTCAAACCTGGCACAAGCGATGACGATTTCCTCATCCAACTTTACTTTGGTGTCGACCAGGCGCAAAAGAACATCGACAAATCCAAACTTTTTTGTAGGAACGTATTGGATATCGAAGTCATACATCATGAGTGTTAATGCCCATCTCTGCAGCCTGTTTGCAGTGTATGTCGGTATTCCCTTTTTACTACCGAAGGTAGCCAGAAGAGGTTTATGACCAATGAGAAGTTGAAATTTGCTTTTTAACAGTTAAAATGAGAGCTGCTGCTTTCTTCTCAATCTGACTATACCTCTTTTCGGCTGAAGTCAATGACCTTGCTGCATGTGAGATGACTTTTTCCGATCCATCTGGAAATACGTGAATGATGCACGCTCCTATTCCAACATTAGATGCGTCTGCTGCAACTCTTATAGGTAGCTTCGGATTGCAATGAGTGACCATGACATATGATGTTAAAATCGATTTGAATTTTTGAAATGAATGTTGTCTCGTAACAGGTTGTCCAATGGTGCTCGAATTTCTCGCATTTGCTTCACGAACTTTCCATAATAATTTACAGCTCCGAGAAACGATCTAAGCTCTGTGATGTTCTTTGGCTCTGGCATGTTGTTGATCTGATCAATCTTGTTTGGGTCTGGTCTCAATCCATTTGTGTCAATGATGTGACCCAGATACTTGACTTGGGGTACAAAAAATGAACATTTCTCCATTTTAACGCGGAAATTGTATTCCAAGAGACGTTGAAGTACTTCGTTGAGATTCCGCATGCGATCCTCTCAGTCTTTTCCACTTACGATAATGTCATCCATATATGCTGTGACTCCTTCAACAACAGGAAGCATAGCGTCCATCAGTTGTTGAAAGGCCCCTGGGGCAGACTTGACAGCAGGCGCTAGCCTATTAAATGAAAATAACCCTTTATGGGTATTGATGGTAAGCAATTTTCTCTCTTCTGGTGTGACAGCAACTTGTAGATAAGCAGCTTCTAGATCGATGTGTGTACAATATGGACTGTTGGCTATTTTAGCCAAAATGTCTTCGGGTAGAGGAAGCCGAAGAGTATTCCCTCTAGATACGTACTCTTCCTGACGCTTTCCTCACGACAAAAATTGGTGCTGCCCAGTCGGAATAGTCAGCTGGACTGATTATGTTGCGTTCTTGAAGACGTTTGAGATGAAGCTGTAGTTCTGTCTTGATGCATACCGAAGCGTCCTCTTTGAACAAATCAGCGTACTGTTGGTAATGGCTGCACTAATTTCGTCGGTGCTGGGCTTTGCAATCCGATCGCAAATTTTGCTAAGCGGCTGATTCCATAAATTGAATGTTTCACACAAATCTGTACCTAGAATGTTCAAGGAATCAATCTTCGAAACAAAAAATTACATGTTTTGACTTCCCTGTTAAACTGAACTTCACATAAGAATAAAGCAATCAGTTTAATGTCGTCTAACGATGTACTTTTTGCTTTCAATTCAATTCAATTCAATTCAATTTTTATTCTCAATGTACAAGTAAGACCGTGTCTTTTATAGTACTAACAATGCTTAAATATAATTATATCTTAAATACGAAAATACAAAAAAGAGTATAAAGAGAAGTGTTTAATAGGTACTAGAGATAGGTACTCGTAGAAGGATAGATATACATAGATGGAAATAAATAGGAAGTATAAATACTATTTAATATCGTACTAACGCTGTTCAGATAAAAACTTGAATATTCTATTTTTAAATAAATTAGAACTACTTATTCGTTTAATATCAGTTGGCAGATCGTTCCAAAGCTTAGTGGTGCATACAAAGAATAGACGTGATGAGTTCAGGTATTGACAATTTGGAACAATAAGGTTTGAAGTCCTTTGAGATTGCGCAAACTGCAATTTTTCAAATAGATATGCAGGTTTTTTGTAAACATTATATTATGCAGAAAAATCAATTTTCTCGCGTTTAAAAACTGCGTTAATGAGCAGCCTAAGGCACGTAAGTTATATTGCGTAATATGATCATATCTACGGAGATCATATACATATCGAACCGAATTATTAAATGCAACTTGGAGTTTATTTTGCGACGCCGAATCCAGCTTACAATACACGGTTTCAGCATAACATATGAGTGGAATTATAAGCGTTTTAAACAGCTTCAGTCTAGTTGCTTGAGGAGTGAATGTCGCCGACTGCCATAATTTGCGAAGACCACCATAGATTCGGCCAACAATGTAATTTATGTGGTTACTGCAGGATAAGTTACGATTTAACTTAAAGCCAAGAGTGGTGATATTATTTCCAAATAAGAGCCTGTTGTTTGATAAGAAAATCGGAGGTATAGTTTCGGTATCAAAGCTGCTACTAGAGATTGCTATTAGTTGAGTTTTGGCTGCATTTAATATAAGTCCATTAGCAATGGACCAGTCATATATAGCCAAAAGATCCTCGTTGATTCTGCACACTAGATCCTCAATAAGACCAGGTGACCGCGACAAATAAAACTGTACGTCATCAGCATATAAATGAATAGAAACATTCGTGCATATTTTTGGCAGATCATTAACATACATGCAAAAAAGTATGGGACCCAAAATAGATCCTTGCGGTACGCCCGAGCGGACATCTTTAAGACATGATTGATTACTTCCAACAACCACTCTCTGCAATCTATTACTCAAGTAATCTTTTATTAGATTAACAGCTCTCTGGCTGAAGCCGAAATAATATCGCAGTTTGCAACAAAGAATGTGATGGTCAACTCTATCAAAAGCCTTTGAGAAGTCTAGCAAACAAAGTATAGTCAAATCACCCTTGTCAAAATTGACCCTGATATCGCCCATAATCTTTACCATAGCCGTAGAACAACTGTGATTTGTACGAAAACCGGACTGGAGCGGATACAGTAGGTTTCTTCGATCAAGATGACCAACAACCTGTTCTGCCATGACTTTCTCAAAGACCTTTGATAAACACGGTAAGATACTAATCGGACGGTAATCACCAGGTAACGAGGCTCGTGGCTTTTTCGCGACAGGTGTAATTTTTGCGACTTTCCAATTGTCAGGGAAAGAGGATGAGGTAATACAAAAGTTAATGACATGTGTAAGAGAACTCAGAAAATATGGAGCTATTATTTTTAAAAAACGAAGTGACAAACCGTCCTCGCCGATAGCATTTGACTTTGAAGTGCAAATAATTCTCGCAATGTCACTGTCATTAACTGTTTCAAACTCAAACTCAAAGACATTAAAGAGTTCTGGATTAGGATGAAAATTTATGTTAGTTCCATCGTCTGGAGTGAAACAGACATTAAGAACATTGGGATCTATCGTACAATTGAAATTATTTGCCTTGCCTATCCCAATTTTGCGTAAGTTATTCCACAAGTGCTTGGAACCGAGTCGCGGATTGAGCTTAGACAAATAATAGTCCTTCTTAGCTCTTCTTGTAGCCCAAGTAGCAAAATTGCGGGCTTGACAATATATTTTCCAATTTCTGTCACTACGCAGCCGTTTCCATATTAAATACTTTTTCCTGCGAGATTTAATTGCATCAATGACTTCCGTTGTATACCAAGGGCATTTCTCATTACGCACTCGAACAGTTTTCAGAGGAACATGTTTATTAAAAAGATCAAGCATTAGCGATTGCACGAAATTTAACTTTTCATTAGCAGAGGATAAGTACCAACAATGGTCCCAACTAACCATACTTGCCTCAAGAGCAAGGGCAGGAATATTAATTGAATTGTAATCTCTGTATTGAAAACTCAATGGGCTACAAATACGAGAAAATTCAACATTGTATGTGCAAAAAATTAAATCATGGTCTGAGAAACCATCCAGCGAAAGCTGATCAAAAAGGAGAACGTCAGAGTAGTCGGACACTATTAAAAGATCGAGTAAACTTGGGATGGAGTTAGGAGCATACCGAGTAGGGTAAGAGTTAGTTACGCATAATCCAGATAGAGAAACTAGATTAAGTAGTTGATCTGACCTACAATTATTTTTTAAAAGATCAGTATTAAAATCTCCACATACGATAATATGCTCATAGGTCGAAGTCAACTCAGCAATATCAGAGAAAAACGGTTCATGTGAGTACCTTTTGTTTGGATTATATGCACACGACACAATGCATTTTATGGCACCTTCAGACAATTCTAAGATAAGATATTCAATCCCATCTTCATCTGATTTCTTAACGACTCTGCAATCAAGCCCTATTCTACAGTAAACAGCAATACCACCACCAATTGTGTCAGTCCTCCGATCGTTGCGATATAAATTGTAGCCAGTTATTTCATAACGACTGTCTGGAGTATCCAACTGAAACCAGGATTCAGCTACACAAATAATATCCACAATTGAATTATCAATAATATGTCGCATAAAATCTAATTTCGATGTATTAAAACTGCGCGCATTAAAATAACATATTTTAAGCCCTTCATAAGCATTCGATAGAACTTTAAGCATAACGCACGTTGATACATTGCTTGCACCACCAGATGCCATGATCTACTTACGAGTATATATGTAAATTAAAGAGCGCTTAACGATATTAATAGGAAGAGAAGAAAGAAGAAAGATATATGTAGAAAAAAGAGGGAATAAAGATTAAGAAGTTTTAAAAAATTTTAAAAGAGGAAAGAAAGAAAAGAAAAAAATAACAATGAAAAATAATAATAATAAAGCATATATGTATATATTTGACTATAATATTTAGATTTATTATGGTGCTGCTTCGAATCTGGTGTTTCTATGGTGATTTGTGGGCTTCCAGCGCCTATGTAGAGCTTTCATACAAGCCCGTTGCATGATGTTTGTTCGATGGTGAAGCTTTTCTGTCATCAGCGGTTGGTGTCCCCGAAGAGCTTTGGATGTTGCCAGATGAATGTTGATGATGCGTTCCCATGATGTTGGAATTTGAATCAGCATTCACGATGTCAGCAAAACATTGAAGAGAAATTACACGCAAAGCTTCCGATTTTGGGTGTCTCCTCACATAAACATTTCCACGGTATGAGAACACTGAGGCAATTTTTGCTTTCTTCTTTAGAACCAATGCATGTTTCATTAATGCGTGGTTTTGTTTCGTAAGAGACTCATGGATGTATATAGAGTTATCAGAGTCTATACCCATGTCATGTAAACAGAGCTGAGTCTCTTTCTTCTTGCAATACAGTGCAACTGACTTTAGAAAAAAGTTTTTGTCGTAAGAAGAGTTGAATTTGATCATTATTGGGGAATGATAAGTGTTGTTTTTAGAGCGTATGCGGTAAATATTTTTCAATGGTGAAGCTTTTATATTTAGTGTAAGGCAAAGGTTATTAAACATAGCTTTTAGGTTTTCTTCAGAAGAGTATGGAACCTTATGGATTAATGCATCAGCTGCAACGGCTCTGTTCTCTTGAGCATAAACTATTTTTTTTAACTCGGATATTTCACATTTAAGAGCATCAAAAGCAACAGCAGTTTGACTAGTTTCAAGTGTAGATACTCTTTCCTCAATTTTAGCAATATCGGATTTCATGGAAGTTATTTCTCGATCAATATGTTCGATTCGGTTTAAAATTCTTTGTTCGGATTCAGCTATTTTTGACGACAGGAGACTAACAATCAACTCACTTTGTTTAGAGCACTGATCAATTGGACTTTCCATCTTGTCAATGGTGATCTTCTTAGCAGTGTTTATGAAGGCCAGCCGAGGTGAAGAGCGAGATGAACAGGGAGAGAGTTCCTTGTTGCGAGAGTTCGATCGGAGTGTCTTTTTGTTTGACATTTGAGTAATTTATTTATTTTTATTGTCCAAATCGAAAAGTTTACAAAACAATTTTTAAAGACAACGAAAAATGCCTTTGTTTTTACCAGTAGGTGTAATTGATTTTCAATTCTTTAACACCAAAGAACTATTTGCAAAATGCACTTGGAAAAAGACTGAACTGTTTATTTGAAAAAACTAAGGAACACCAGGAGTCGAAAAAAACCACGTCTACTCGATAGCTAACATTTGCTTTACTCCCTTCAAGCAATTTCCCTGGCTGACCAAACTTTTTACAGGTAGAAATGTCGACCAAGCTGATGTCAGATACAGTGTCGATTTGAAGTTTGACTGTGAGTTATTTGCTGCGCGCCAGGACGATCGATGGGAGATCTTGGCAGATCCTTGTGTTGATTTATTTGGTGTTTGGATGTGTATACTGCGTTGTTACATGCTTTTCCCGTTTGACAGCATTGACTGAAGTTGGTGAAAGTGCCGTATGCTCTATGAGCACTGTACCTTTTTTAAGGTTTGTATATTTTTGAACACCCGACAACAGCTTACTCAAATCTAAATTCGGCTCATCTTCCATGGATGACAGTAATTTCATATGAATGTCTCCGTCTGCAGATGATGCTAATCCAGTAACAAACACCAGACATTTGAATTGATCTGCAGTTAGTCCATTCAACTTGAAATCTTCACAGCATTTATTGACCTATGTAGCTATGGGCCAGTCATTTTGTTGCAGGAATTTCTCAACTTTTTTGGAAATCGGTTGAATGCGCACAGTTTTCGGCACGATGCAAAGTTTTCTTTGAGTACTACGTAGAGCAAAGTCTGTATGAATAGGTTTAAGTTGTAGTGCACAGTTTTTAAGGACTATGACAGGTATGTCGTGGTAAGGAGCATACCCTCAACTCATCTGTAAAATACGACGAGAGGAAGGTATGCCTGATGAGTGGAACCGCAGCATCGTTCGCCCGATCTTCAAAAAGGGGACTCCTAATTTGCGCCAATTAATGGGAGCTTCAATCTTATAAACATAGCCTACAGGATCCTGTCTGCTGTTCTTGGAAAGAAACCCAGGAATACAAGATCGATACTCATCACATTTTTATCGGTTTTGAAGCCGCTTCTGACAGGATCTATAGAGAAAAGCTACATAGGAGGAGTCATGTCTAGTTCTGACGTCCCTGCTGATCTTGTCCACCTACCCAGAATGACGTATGAGAACTTATGCTGCTCTATCGCAGTCGATAATAATCTTACCGAGACTTCCTTCTTCATCTCTACAGGTTTCTGTACGGGTTTTGCTCTTTTGACACGTTTTTTTTACCTTGTGGTAAAACTTCCATTTATTGTTCTTGAAGTATAAGCTCTGAATACCCTCGATCGAGCGCGTCTCGTGCTCTTTCTTCTTCTACTTTCGGAGAAGCTGATGTTCTAGGTTACTTAATTGTGGGATCGATACAAATGTAAACCCCCTAAAGCGAGGTACAACAAAATTTAAGTAGCAACCAATGTTAAGTTCTTCCCGTTATTTTTGGTCATAGAGCTTAGGAGCAGCTGTGCCGTCGCGTCGTCCTCTGCAGCGCCGCTTTATATGCATCTTATGTTGTTGCATGTACTTCGAGATGTTAGTTGGGCGAAATCCAGTACCTTAGTTGCGGCATTCCTAATGGAGTGTTGGCAGCGTTGCCATTGGTCCTCGGCACTTGATGCTAGCGGACACGCGTCCGGCGAAGACTCTGACAGCTTCTTGGAATTTAAGCTTTAAACCGTTAAATTTTAGAACAGCAATTTTTCTTTGTTGCGTCATTTGGGATATCCGTACTCGTACGTTCTTTGGGTGTAGTGGCCAGTGATCCAGCGTCTTTCACTAAAGAAAGAGAGGAAAAAAACAAACAAAAGTTAGATCAAGGAAGGCCAGTTGTGGTACCACGAAGGATTACATCCCAGCCTACTCGTTAGAATCAATTAGAGCTTCTAATAAAGCGAAGGATGCTTCTTATGTCTAAGTCTATCAGATTGCCTAAATCGTTAAAATAGAAAGCTCCTAGGTGAAGCTTTCTTCTATGGGAGAGAACTGGACATGCACAAAGAAGGTGAGGAATGGTTTCTTCCTCTTCTTCGTCCATGCAGCTTCTGCAAAAATCATTTGAATATACGCCAAGCCTTGTTGCATGCTTGCCTATTAGACAGTGTCCTGTAATTATACCTATAATAGAGCAAATATGCAATCGATTGAGAGAGATCTATTTCTTAGAGCGTTTCAGATCTAACTTGGGCCAAATCTGTTTAATCGCTAGACATGTTGTACCACTTGTCCACCTAAGATTTGTTCTTTCGATTGCATCTAGCTTGAATTTAAATTTACAAGTAGCGAGTGGTGTACCTACATTATCCTTCTCTGGAAGGATGGGTACAGTTGTTCATATTCTAGCGAGTTTATCAGCGTTACAATTCCCCAGAATATCCCTATCCCCCGGCACCCAAGAGGTGAATATTAAACTGCTCCGCCATCTTCTTAAGAGTCGAATGACACTCTATCTAAAAAGATACGGATGTCCTTGGCGGATATCACGTTTTTCCTTATCCAAGATAAGCCCTCCTTAATCGCTATTATTTCCGTCTGAAACATGCTACAATGATTTGGTAAACAGAAGGAGAGCTTAAGATTAAGTTTGTCAGAGAAAACACCTTCAACAAATCCGTCTTCTCAAAAAGCCTTTTCATTCCAGAGTCAGAGCCAGTCAGTTTTGCGATAATTTCTAAAGACTTTCGGGCCTATAGGTTCGATATTCAGGCTAAATTGATGATATCGATGGTCTGAGAAGGAATGTTCACCTGATACCTTCCAGTTGATCCTTTGAAGGAGTTCATTGCTGATATCGCTCACAATGAGATTGGTACTTAAAATGAAATCATAGAGTAGCTCACCTCTTTCGTTGATGTCCGAACTGCTCCCTACCCTATTATGAGACCAGTTTTTTGCCTCCCTGCATCTGCGATCAGTCTTCCCAGGTTATACCTAAAAAGAGAGTTAATATGTCCGTGGGCGAGATATGCCGATACCAAGTATAACAGTATGACCCGCTTGACTTCTCTATCTTTGCGGCCGTGGTATCTCGATCGCTGTAATTAGGGAGTGAGGTTACTTTACGGCTTCTTTTCACCAGTATACAAGACTTGGGTTTGCCTTTGTCTAGTGTATACAGGGAGTAGTATTCTGGAGTCTTGAATCCACATACCAAGTTGTCCACAACCCAAGGCTCTTGGATCAAGACGATATCTTCCCTATCCTTGGAGAGACGGAGAAAAAGGTCGGCAGAAGCCGTAATGGAGTGATGGAGGTTAATCTATACTAACTGCAGCATTGACGATACAATCAGATAGAGAAACCTCCACCACGGTAAAGTTTAAGACGAGTCTGAGGAGCTGGTCAAAAGATCGTCCTTCTTCAAAGGAATTTTATCAAAGCAGTCATCCATTTCCATGTCTGACAAGATGTCATCATCGGCTAGAGAGGGAATTTCCTGTAGCATTGCGGAAGAGGAGTCATCACTCTCTAGGGATGGAAGGATAATTGGATTAAAACCATAGTAGACCACACCTTCAGTCTTCGCCAAAGGAGTAAAGGATTCTTTATTGACTATTGGCTCATCTATAAAGACCTTTTGGCTCATCCAGCTTCGCGACCTTCCAGTTGTGAGTTGGTAACTCTAAGTCGGCCCGGCTGGGATCCAGGCGCGAGTTCTCTTTACTCGGGATATCCAACAACCTCGAGCTTTGCGTCTGGCCATACCTCACCCAATTTCATTATGGCCGATTTGTACATATTATACGACCTTTGATCGGCGCAAGCGACCAGCCTTACATGGCCTTAATGCCATCCGCCGTTGCGACAAATAATAGGAGGACCAAGGTTCTCTTGCATGACTTCCACGAAAGCTGTTGGAAGTTTAACCGGTATTATTCTTCATTTGTCTGGAGCGATTGTACCGTCAGGATCGCTTCTATCAATCAGCGCCAGCACGAGTTTGCCTTTAAGGACCACGTTTTAGTACTTAGATATGGTGTTAGGGGCATTGAAGGAAGTGCTGGTGTTATGCATCTTGACAGTTTTGGAATCCGAAACGGGTTCCTCCAGCGATCTATTGCGCTTCGAAGGTAAATCTCCGCTAGTCGCAGCTGGTTCGTTGCCGGCAATTGTGATGGCCCATTCTATCATGGCTTCAATTTTTTGCGTTCTCTCGCACTCCGGAACGTTTCCAAAGTGTTGGAGAAGCACAGAAGTTATTGCTTATCACTTTTGCTGGGGCTTGAAGGACTTTGTTGGTGACGCTCACATTCTGTTTTCTCTTCGTGAGCTCATGCAGCGAGCACTCTTCTGTTGGGTTAGACTTCCATTACTTTAATGCTACGGAGGAAGTGGCTTGGGACTGATTTTGTAACAGAATGAAAGATTTATAGCTTCATTGCAAGAAGTATTACTTCAGTGACAACTTAGCATCTTATGAGAAATCCGAGGCATCTAGTATATCCTTTCACAGCTTCAGCAATCTGCAGATTCCAGCGCAGGGCTATTTTGGATTTTCGAATACTCTCAAAACTATATGGTTATGAAAGCAAGAAGGGTTCTCAAATCGCCAGATTCCTACAGCTTGAGGATGATTTTGTACGACATAAACTGGATAACATGGGAATAAGTGAAATAAGATGGCGCGTAACACTATCCTGTTCTATTCGGGAAAAGCGTGCGGTAGAGTGTGCGAGAGTCTAGAGTAAGCCTGCTTCTGTAATCAAACGCTTACCAGGCTTCATTTCCTCTCTCAATGTTGTGTCGAAAAATAGTCCCATTTCCCTTTCTTTTTAGGATCAGCGATGATCCGGACATCGAAATGGTGGAAAAGCTGGCGAAGGCCTTGCACACCGAAAAGGAGAAGAGAGGGGAAAAGGAGGCTCCACCAGTTTTGAAATTTGTCAAAAACCACATCAGGGGACTATTTCATTTTCCAATGTCCACGCTGCTGAAGGGTGCAGTTATTTTAAGCGAAGAACTAGTGATCGAGGCATTGCCAGCAGCATGGGAACTTCTTCTTGAACACAATCAAGTAAGTATATGCCAGAGTAAGGTTGAAAATTAGATTATTTTGCTTTAAGGAAACGGCAGCGGTAGCCGCCTCTCTATTCCTGATGGGATCAGTGAAAGCCCAAAATTTTGCTTTTGACATTATGCAAAGGTCACTCAAGAATAAAGATCCAGACGTAAGGATCGGAGCGATTATGAGGTGAGTTGTAAAAGATCACAATGCACTTCGACGCTAACAATTTTCTCCAGATTCCACGTTTTGTGGAAGTGTCGCTTTCAAGTATGGCCTCGCATGGAAGACGGAGCACATGATGTGACATTTAAAGTCCCCCCTGGTGGAATTGAATTCACATTGCCATCGCCTAAGATTGGAATAGAAAGCCTTCCAGTTGTGGACCCTCCATGGACACCAGTCCAACAGACGAAAGATATGGATGTCACCCTGAATCAGGACAGACATGTATGCTCTGATATCTTTTATTTTCTCAGCAAGGATGTGATGATGTGATTTTGTTTGCCCATTACAGCGTTCCTTAGTAACTGCAACGAAAAGTCGAAAAATGCAACAAACTGAAGCTATCCGCAATGCAATCCGCCAGCAACGCGACAAACAGCGGGCTGAACGTCACAGTTTCCTCATCACTACAATTCCCATCAATCAACAGGCTTCACATGAGCCTGGCTTGGACCATGCACCGGGTGAGGATCATACTGAGGGCGAGGAAGAATTAGAAGGTGCTCGGGTAGCTCCTCACTTACATGCGGCGCACTCACTATTCCCATCAGTGCTGTGCTCCTCTGTGATGCAAATTGTCGCGTGCTTAGACGATGCAGCAATAGGGTCTGATGGCAATTCAGTGTACGAAGTCGCCTATCAGGTCATTTGGATTTGCTTGGTGGAGGAGTCCGCGCTTTTCTTGAGATACGTCTTGGAGCGGCTAACTCGTGAGCGTCAAGATCAAATGTTCAAACTACTTCGGCATTTGATTCGATTTGTTCCTCGCTTACCACAGCAGGCTGCATTTGCGCTGTATAACTCAATAATTGGTTACATCATGTTCTACGTTCGTTCTTCGAATGAACACAAGCAGGAGGTAAGAGGAGATAGTCTTGAACTTTAGATAGTCGAACTTAAATTAAACCTTACAGCTTGTTGGATCAGCGCTATCCGTACTTTGGATGGTAGTTCATAGCGTGCATGGAATCATGTTTAAGGATTTAAAGCAAATCCTTCGAAAGGAACAATGTGATGCTTCTATTCTCCTCACGGCCAATGTGCCTGCTGCGAAGAAGATTGTTGTCCATGGTCCATTTGAAGGTTGTCTTTCTTGTTTTCTTCCAAGGTCTTTGTTTTATTTTCTGTAATTTTTTAGATGATGGCAACATACCGTCCCAGTTTCCTGTGCAAGAGGACACCTTGTTCAGTCAGCTTTTGAAGGAAGCGTTGGATTTCTACCCGGTCGATGAGAAGAGCTATCATCATTACGTATTGGTGGACTATAAGAGTAGTAAGTTCTGATTTTTTATTTCTATGGGATAGTTTTTTTTACATAGCGAAAGTATATATCTACTGATTGACCTGCTCTGCTCCGCTCTCCAAAAGGTGCAAGGACTCGCCTTTGTATACATTCTGGGGCGATGCGCAAATATCCGAATACTGCGCTGGAAGCCCTCCTAGATCCCCCGTCTCTGCATATAAGAGTTATGAAGACTGCGGTCGTCATAGCTTTACCTCCTATGCACCCTCAAGACTTCTGATTCAGTTGGACGTCTGAAGATCTTTGGTAAAAATGTTTGCAATAATTCTCAAGTGCCGGATGACTTAGAAACAGGAAATGGAGTGGGTACCTGAGTTTTCTGTTCCAACTTCAAATCGGCTGTGCCATTGGGATGCAGTACTGCTATATTCCAAGCTAAGGTCTATGATACCGAGCTCTGCGCTAGAGAATGCATCAAAAGAAACCTCCAAAGATCACACGCGAACAGTCTGCCAGATAGCAAGCAGCTCTATAAGCTCTTAAGTCCATTAATTTTGATTCTAAGCGAGTTTCGAAGTAGAATCAGAGTCGGTGCTGAGAATACGGCGAAATCACTTCTGCAGACTATATAACGACGAAGACCAACATTCAACATGGACGATGATAGTAAAAGTTTCCGTCTATCTGATCAAAGCGAAGTGAGGGTAGCAATATCCAAGCCGAAGTCAAACAAAGCTGCAGGACCTGACGGCTTACCGGTCGAACTTTTCAACGCAGTTGGTAATGAATTGTTAGAGAGAACACACCAACTCATCTATAAGATTTGGTCATACGAGTGCATGTCCAATAAATGGAATCTCAGCATATCGTTTGTCTGATCCACAAGAAAGTAGACCCTCTCAACTGCGCCAATTATAGAGGCATCAATCTCCTCAAACATCGCATACAAGATCTTTTCTGCGATATTGTGTGAACGCCTAAAACCTTTTATCAACAGCCTGATTGGCCCCTATCAGTGCGGTTTCAGGCCAGGAAAGTCCACCATCGATCAAATCTTCACACTTTGACAGATCCTGGAGAAAACCCAAGAAGTCCAAATCGATACTCATCATCTCTTTATCGATTTCAGGGCCGCCTATGGCATATAGAGAAGAGCTATATAGAGACATGTCTAGTTTTGACATCCCTGCGAAACTTGTTCGTCTGTGCAGGATGACGATGGAGAACGCTCGCTGCTCCATCAAGGTCGGTAATGACCTCCTCGAGACCTTTGATGTCAAAAAAGATTTTAGACAAGGTGACGCGCTGTCGTGTGACTTTATTAATATCGTACTTGAACGGATTGTGCGGAACTCACAAGCCACCACCGGATGCACAATCTATCAAAGGTCTGTAGTATTGCTTGCATACGCCGACAATATTGATATTATCGGAAGAACTTAGCAGGCTCTCACCGATGCGTTTGCAAGCATTGAAGCAGAAGCGGCCAAAATGGGTTTAGCGATAAACGACGGCAAAACCAAGTATATGGTTAAGTTAGGTTAGGTTGGCTATCCACACGAGAGTGCAGACACACTTAGACCAGTGAAGGTCCTTTGTGATACCACGGATCAGCCATAAGGCCACTCAGTCACTAGAAAAACCAACCGGAGCTTTTGATAAAGCGATGGATGCTCATGACGTCTAAGGACGCCAGATCACCGAGGTCGTCAAGGAAGGGCTGAACAAGTGCATAGGAGGTGAAGGATGGTTTCCTCCTCCTCGTCGTCCCTACAGCTTCTGCAGAAGTCGTTGGAGAAGAGGCCAAATCTTTTGGCGTATTGGCCTATAAGACAGTGTCCAGTGAGAACACCGACAACGCAGCTGATTTGTGTTCGCTTTAGCTTAACCAACTCGGCACTACGTTTTTGATCCAGCTTAGGCCAGATCTGTCTCGAAATGTGACACGTTGTGCCGTTTTCCCATCTGAGGTTGGTCATGCTTATATCATTCAACTTTAGTAGATGCTTACATGTAACGAGGGGCATATCCAGGGCTTGCCTGTCAGGCAGAATCCTTAGAGTGGTACCCTATCTGGCGAGCTCGTCAGCCCTGCAGTTTCTTGGAATGCCTTTGTGACCCGGCACCCAGCATAGATGATTGTTGAACTGCTCTGTCATCTTCATAAGATATAAACGACAATTTAAGGCGGCCTTTGAAGTGAAGGAGTACGATTCCAGGGACTTGATTGCCGTTTGGTTGTCAGTGGAAATGCTAATATCCCTGACAGATAGTACATTACACTTTAGCCAGGACAGAGCTTCCTTAATCGCTATGATTTCCGCCTGAGAAACGCTACAATGATCAGGCAGGCGGAACGAGATGCTCAGATTGATCTTTTCGGGGAAAATACCACAACTCACCCCACCCTCGGTCTTAGAGCCATCTGTAAAGAAGTGAACCGAACTACCATCGACAGGGAGGGGATGTCCCATTCATTCCGTTCAGGGATACTCGTACGGAAGTTACGGTCAAATCTGAGTTTCGGCGGATTGTAGTCCGTGTTTTCGAGCTTGAAGTTGAGAAGATCATGGATCGAGGAGAGTGATAACTAGACCACTGAGAGGAGGCTTTTAGACGGTTGACCACACAGACAGCCATCTGTTTGCCAAAAATATCTAAAGGTAGCGGGTTGAACAAAATGTCCAGTGCCGTGGAGGGAGTAGTTCTCAGTGCACCACTGATGCACATGCATGCAGATCTTTGCACCTTAGCTAGTTGAGTGAGGTGGACAGCCCTGCCAAGAGCAGGCCATCATATGATCACGCCATAGAGTAGTATAGGCCCGATAACGGCGCGTACAGCCAATGAGTGATTTGAGGTTTAATACCCCAGCTCCTACTATAGCCTTTTTACAGGAATAGAGGGCTACATTTGCTTTCCTGACGCGTTCTAGTAGATTGGCCTTCCAGTTTAATTTCTTATCCAAAATAAGACCCAGACATTTTGCATTTCCAGAGAAGGGGACACTGGTGCCATTTATCATAGGAGGGTCTATGAGGGGAACTTTATATTTCCTCGTGAAGAGAACGAGTTCCGTTTTATGGGGATTAACCCCCTGTCCTTATTTGGAGGCCCATCTAGTGAGCCGAAGGAGAGCATATTGGAAGATTTCCCTGAGAGTGTCTGGGTGTTTACCGAAGGCAGCAATAGCAATGTCATAAGCATAGGCGATCACTCTTTAGCCTGACGTATCCAGATCCACCAGTACCTCATTTACTACCAGGTTCCACAAAAGAGGTGACAAGACTCCACCTTGAGGTGTACCGCAGCGAGCAATTCTTCTGGCCGATGCTCCGCCCAGCTGTGTATTAATAATCCTGCATATAAGCAGAAAGTATCCACTTTCAGATTTGCAAGTGCGTCGGTAATCGCCTTTGATTTGACATTGTTAAATGCTCCCTCAATGTCAAGGAAAGCCACCGGGTATTCTTTGATGCTCAAGGATTTTTCAACGATGCGCACAAGCGAATGTAAGGCTGTCTCAGCTGATTTGCCTTTGTAGTACGCATGTCGGGATGGCGAGAGCAAAGCTGGGTTAATACTTTGCCGAAGATGGATATCAATTAACATTTCTAAAGTTTTAAGTAGAAAGGATGATAGACTGATAGGTCGGAGATCCTTTGGTTCCACATGCGAGCTCTTTCTTGCCTTAGGTATGAATATGACTTCAACCTCGGTCCAAAGTTTGGGAATATAGACCAGATTTAGACAGCGCGACAAGATGACTTTGAGCCATGGAAGAACAATGGTAGGTAGGTTGTATCAGCAAACCAAGCCGACACTTAATTAGCGCAGAAGCGCCGTTTTAATACCACTCAAGTGACCTATCGGATGTGAAAATGGCCTTAACTGCTAGGGAAAAAGGAAAAGAAAATGGGGTAAGGATTATTCAAATCCACCCCGTTACATTGAAGAAACTGATAATATCCCCAGTGCTAACCTCCGCTAGCTCTATTAGGTTGTCGAAAAAGGGTTTACCTAAGGTGTGCTGTCTGGCCTCACCAAAAGCCGGACACTTGCAGAGGAAGTGTAAGATTGTTTCTATCTCGTCAGCAGTTTTGCAGCTGCGACAGTGTGCATTAAATGTAATGCCTATTCTGGCCGCATGAACCCCGATGGGCCAGTGGCCAATACTAACTGCCAGAACTCTTGCGATATCTGCACGGTTTCTGTTCAGTAGATCTTGCGTTCTTTTCCGGGAGTCTTTGGGCCATATCTGCCTGGAGATGACGCAGTGCAGCACCTCCTGCCACCTACTATCAGCCTTTAGCAGATAGTGTGCGAAGATGTCTCCCTTAAGGACCCCCAACGGGACGTTGACCTCCTTTGCTAGGGAAGCATCAAGGGCAGAACCCTGTCTCGCGAGTTCATCAGCTCGCTCATTCCCCTCAATGTTGCTGTGGCCCGGAACTCAAAGGAGACAGATCCTTAGCCGGTGACCAAGCGAGGCGAGTTCTTTTTTGCACTGTTCTACTAGCCTTGAGGATGTAGTGGCAGATACTATAGCGTTGATGGCCGCCTGGCTGTCAATGAGGATGGCAATGGTATTTAGGGGTGTATAGGTTTGCTTAAGTAGGCGGCAGGCCTCACGTACAGCAAAAACTTCCGCCTGGAAGACACTGCACGAATCAGGAAGACGGTAGGACCTGGAAATATTGAGGGAATCAGAGAATATCCCCGCCCCTACCCCGCAGTCCATTTTTGAACCGTCGCTGAAGATTGTTGTTTCGAACTCATTTGTCAGTACGCCAGTTTCCCATTCCGCCCTGGTTGGAAAACTGACCGTGACGTCATTTCTAAAGTTCGCTGTGGGAGTTATATAGTCGGTCAGATTAGCTACCAGACCCTACGGTAGCTGATTCAGGATACTGTTGTGACCATACGGATTGGTGCGCCAGCATCCTATTTCCCTTAGCCTGACCGCACTATATGATGATAGATGCATAATGTGAAGATCGAGTGATAAAAGGTGGAGAATAACGTTCAAGGCTTCGGTTGGACATGTCCTCATGCCACCCGTTGCGCCTATAGCCGCAGTTCTTTGTATCCTGTTGATAAGTTTGATGTTATAAGCTTTCCTTAACGCAGGCCACCAGACTAGCGATCCATAGGAAAGAATGGGACGCACCACGGCAGTGTACATCCATAAGACCATCTTCGGGCGAAGTCCCCACTTCTTACCAAAGGTCTTGCTGCAGGCATAGAAAGCCACACAGGCCTTCTTTACCCGTAGCTCAATATTAAGCTTCCAGCTTAGTTTTGGATCAAGTACCACACCTAGGTACTTGGCACTGGAGGATAGGGAGAGTAGATGATTGTTTAGCCGTGGAAGCGTAAACGTCGGTATTTTGGTTTTAGTGCTAAACAGCATCAGTTCAGTTTTGCTTGGGTTGACGCTGAATCCACGTCCAGTGGCTAAACACATGGAAGCACAATGTCCTCGCATTGCTGAATAATCAGTGGGAATAATACCGTCAGGTCCTGCGGGTCCTTGAGGGGTTTGAAACTGCGCATGGCCGATCGTATCTTTTCTGCAGTTACCAAAACTAAGGAGTTGCTGCAAGGTTGGAGGGGGGTATTTACCAATTGCGAGACAGGATGGCAAACAACTAACAAAGGCCTCGTAGGGGCAGCATCTCCCGATAGGTGCTGGTCCGCTAACTAATGAGAAGGAGCCACTGCAGCCGAAAACCTAGCAGCTCTATTAGTGAGCCCTACTCCCACCTCCTCGTGGTGCCATCTGGGAATTTCTTCGGAAATTGCTAACAGGAGAGGATGAATGGCGAGCTTCCTGCGCCAAAAAACAAGATAAGTGTCAGTTGGTCTGTGGCCCAGCGAGCCGCAACCGTAAAACAAACTATTGCTTCGAAATGGAAACTATCGCCTCGGATAAGGACTAATAATTTGTTGACGACCTTTGGCTATCGAACACGGACAACGATCGGATTCTGGAACGTTAAGACCCTCCTGGACTCACTCAAGGAAGGACCTTATAACGCCAGATTCCTCCAATTGGAGCGCGAATTCGCACGGTATAAAATCGACATCTTAGGACTGAGCGAGATAAGATGGTACGATGCTGAGGAATACATCTCCCCAACAAAAAGCACTGTCATCCTTTACTCTGGTACACCAGCTGGAAGTGCACGGAGTTCTGGCGTAAGACTCATGCTAACTCCAGCAGCACGTAGTAGCTTCATATCCTGGAAACCCCATAGTGACCGGATATTGACGGCTATGTTCCAGAGTAGAGTTAGAAAAATGTCCATCATATAGTGTTATGCTCCGACTCTAGACGCGACTGAGGATGAAAAGAATGATTTTTATAGCCACTTAGGCGCCGCCTACAACCAAACGCCTAATGGTGATGGGAGATCTCAATGCCAAGGTGGGTAGCGACAACACCATGCTTAAGCACGTGATAGGAGTTCCCGGCATGGGAGACCGTAACGACAATGGTGAGCGGTTTGTGGACTTCTACAATACCAACCGCCTAGTCATCGGAGGTACGCTGTTTAAGCATAACACCTGCCATAAGATCAGTTGGGTCTCTACTGATAGGCAACGAACATCCAACCAGATCGACCACATTGCGATCAGTCGCCGCTTTAGAAATTGTCTCCTGGACGTCTGAAACAGACGTGGAGCTGACGTCGGACAAGAACGAGATCACCATCTTATGGTAGCTCATTTACGCCTTCGTACTGCATCCGTCAACAGCAACCGCTCAAACCTACTTAACATCACCAGGTTTAATATCGACAGGCTCAAGGTTCCCCAAGTGCGCCAACAGTTCAGGAACCATCTTGCCTTAGAAGCAGAAGCAATCAGCAGCATAGGGAACATGGATGACCACTGGAGTGCTGTGAAAAATACTTTTGCGACTGGGGCACGCACTTATGTCGGTAAAAAGCAGAAACACCACCGCACATGGCTTTCTACAGACACCTGGAGACGGATCGATGAGCGGCTCGGATTGCAGAGGCCTCAGCAGTAGAGAGAACCGAGCTTGAAGCCTAATACCGTGCGAAGAAGAAAGAAGTGCAGCGTAGTGTGAGATGTGACAAACGTCAATATGTCAACTCACTGGCCTCAAGGGCTGAAGAAGCAGCGAGTAGGTGCGACAGTAGGACTGTTTACAACATCACTAAGGAGCTCATTGGTGGTCGAAACTCCAAACAACATCCAGTGAAGAGTCTAGACGGTAACCTTCTGATTTCGGATGAGGATCAGCTCACTAGATGGAGAGAACATTTTGCTACAGTGCTAAATCACTTAGACGATGGCGGTATGATCTCGAATTCGAATGAGCAGTTCGAAGCAACAAATTCCCGAATTCGCACCGAATCTCCCAGTAAAACCGAGATAATAACAGCAATCAAGTCCCTCAAGAAGAACAAGGCGGTGGGTATTGATGGCATCCCTGCCGAGCTATTTCAAGCGGCGCCAAATACATCGGCAGATTTGCTGCATCCCCTAATACGGAGAGCTTGGGATAGTGAACAATTTCCACAGGAGTGGAAAAGGGGGATGATCATTAAACTTCCAAAGAAGGGAAACTTGATGGATTGCGGTAACTGGAGAGGTATATGCGTTCTTCCAGCCGTGGCCAAAATAATAGCTAAAATAATTCTAGAACGAATTAAAGAACATTTAGATTCAACTCTCGATGACGAACAGGCAGGCTTTCGCACTGGATCCTCCTGCATCGACCACATAAATACCTTATAGATCGTAATCGAGCAATGCGTTGAGTATAGGCCTCCGCTACATTTACTGTTTATCGACTTCGAGAAGGCTTTCGGCAGCTTGAATCGAGATGCTATCTGGTTGGCCTTGCGCAGGAGAGGCATTCCAGAAAAACTTATAGCTATTATCAAGGCTACATACGAGGGCGGCAAGTGTTACGTCGTGTACAATGATAAGGTGTCGAACGATTTTGAAGTCCAAAGTGGAGTACGTCAAGGGTGCATACTGTCCCCACTACTGTTCTTGGTGTTTATCAGCGATGTACTCCGTGCAGCATTGAAGGAAGCTAATTATGGAATTCGTTGGATGATGACATCTTACCTTAAACGCCTAGATTACGCTGACGATGTTTATCTACTTTCACATCGGATAATGGATCTTCATTTGATGGCCCAAAATCTAGAAGCTGGGGCAAACAAAGTGGGGCTAAAAATAAACACAGCCAAAACAAAAGCCCTGAGTACTTCCAATACCCGCGCTCGACTTAACATTGCCGGAAAGCAAGTTGATAACTTTCTATATTTAGGAAGTGTCGTCTCGGCTAATAGTGGTGGCACCGAACTGGATGTGTGCAGGAGAATCGGGAAGGCTAAAGCTGCGTTCGGAATGCTGTCCAAAATCTGGAGAAGCAATGTTATCAGCTTAAGAACCAAGCTACGGCTGTTCCGCTCCAACGTAGAATCAGTGCTGCTTTATGGGTGCAGTACCTGGAAGGTGGACACTATTAACACACGCAAGCTGCAAGTCTTCGTAAACAAATGCTTAAGAATCATCTTGAGGATTTTTTGGCCGAACCGCATCTCCAACGAACAACTTTATCTGAGAACGGGCCAAGAACTTATAAGCATTACTATATGAAGAAGAAAGTGGCAATGGATTGGACACACCCTACGGCACGAAGACAACTCCATTGCGAAATACGCCATGCAGTGGAATCCGCTCACCCAGGCAGGCAGAATAGCGGGACGCCCTACGCAAACGTGGCACAGAACAGTTGAGGAGGAATCGAGCTCTTTAGGAATGAGTTGGAGGCAGCTCAAACGCGTTGCAGAACTCCGAACACGATGGCGCGCAGGCGCGGTTGACGCCGTATGCCCTCCGAGGGGTTAAAGGATATAAGTAAGTAAGTGAGACAGCAACAGGAGAGCTACCAGGAATGTGAGTATCCAGTAAGATGTCAATGGATTCCTCTTCAGAGGAGGTCCAGTGACCATCCGGATGCAAAAGGTAGCTGGGTATAGAAGGGCTTTTAGAGAGCATTTTCCGCAACCTGGAAGCTTCCCAGAACTCTTCAATGCTGTCACAGACGAGTCTCCAGGATCGTCGTTGCTCTTTCCTCAGTGAGATTTTGTATTTCCTGAGAGACAGTTTATAGTCCCAATTGGCCGTCTCGCGGGAGCTTTTAGCAATATTAAAAACGAGCCTACTGTCTTTCCTAAGAGTATTGAGATTTGCATTCCACCACGGTGGTTTCTTTTTACCTCGAGGTTTGTTGAGTAGGCAGGCCGCAGATATGGCACCATTGAGTGCCAAGTATATGCTGAAGGGACAATCAATACCCACGAATTGAACAGAAGTTCATAGTGGGTAGCTACAACTTCGAGATAGTAAGGGACTTTGTCTACCTCGGCTCCGCTATCAACTCTGACAATGATACCAGCGCAGAAATTAAGCGAAGAATAACTCTTGTCAATCGCTGTTTTTTTTTGGGCTTATAAGGCAATTCAACAGTAAAGCCCTATCTCGAGCAACTAAGGAGACTCTATAGACTCTATCTAGACCCTGATCAACACAGTCCTGCTACTTGCAATACAGAATTATTTCATACTCACTTGGGTTCCTGGACACAAGGGCATCACTGGCAATGAGATTCCTGACGAACGTGTCAGATTAGAGGCACAATCGCTTTTCATTAGCCCTAAACCTCTACTACATCATAGCAAGCTTCCACATTAATGCTCACAAATAGGCTTAAAAAATGTATCAACTTCCCTAGCAAAGTAAACTCGTCCTCGTGTACTCGAAGCAGACTTTTGAATTAGTGCTGATTTAATTGACTCCGTTCCCACATTGTTTAACGATCCTTTTATGTCTAAAAAACTAACCAGAGTGAGTTCTTTGCAGTTAAGACTTTTATCGATTTCTGAGACCACTCCATGTAGAGCTGTCTTCACTGATTTTCCTTTAGGATAGGCGCGTTGGGTGCTGCATAAGTTGTGCTCATTGAGTAAGTTTCTCAGGTGCAGATCAATTATTCCTACCATTAGTCGTGTTTTGGTGAGAACTATGCAAAACAAAGTAAACGCTTCTCAACAAAACGATCCACAGTCAATCTGGTTTAAAAGCTTTTTTAAATATTTGAAATTGGTGCACCTGCTCGCTGTCCTCTGAAACACTAACAAAATCGTTTCAGCGCCCTCTGAAATTGAGTATTGCAAACTATACATCCCAACTCACTTTTGATTGAAGATAAAAGCTAAAGTAGTTGCCAGTCATTTTTTGTTTTTGTACTCCGTGCTAAATCTTACTTTACTGAGAACTACTACACGCCCACTGTTTTTAAAAAAAAGAGGAAAGACTAATTGTTCTAAAATCTTTTGCAGTGGAGTGGGTAGATCTCCTGCTTTCGGAATGCAGACCACTTTCCAGTTTTTTTTTTTGTATGTATCCTAGCTTAAAATTGTTTATTTCCAATAAATTGTCTACACTAAGAAGTATTTGCATTCTGCGCCTCTCCATGGATGTTTTTAGCTGCGAAGATCTTCAGTTTAGGGATGGCTTCTTCTCGCAAGGCGCAGGTTAGTTCGTATTCCAGTGAAGCTTTGGGATCGTCTACGATGAGCAGTGTCAACGTTGGTATCCTGTAGAGGCACTGTAGTTCATTGGCAGTCATCTCTCTGCCAGAAACGTCGAGAATTTCGAGTTTCGGAAACTCTGAATCCGACACCCGGTCCAGACACCAGTCATCGAAGGTCTTTACGTTGTGGAAGGACAGGAACTTGAGCGTCTGAAGGCAACGAATGTTCTCCAGTCACTTGTAGTACAGCGTTATGTTGTCACAACGAATGGCTTTAACGTGCTCTATACGTGGAATTTCGTCGACAGGTTGTAGTCTCCTTCCTTGCCAACCTTCTTCCAATCCTTCTCGTGGAGAAATTTCACCGAACCACTTTTGAAGATGATGAAATGCTCTGCTGCCAGTTCATTGCCGAGGACCTCGTGCCCCTCGGAGACATACTGCTGCATGAATCTCTTGGTGCATTTCTTCTTGTTCTTCCACCAGTTCATGATGGCAGACGGGCTCAAGCTGATGGGGTTCTGCATCATGGTTATGTATTCCGAGGTTTGCTCTACGTTTGCGAAGATCTTGAGCTTGTTGTTCCAGTCCACCACGGTGATCGCCGATAGGGGTTGCGCCATTGGAGGGTGCGTTTGGATTCCTCGATCTCGCGTTTAATTCGTTCGGGGATGCGGGCTTCATTCGGATCGAACTCTTGCTGTTGGGCTGAGCAGGCACCGAGGACTATCGGATGCCCCTAATGGGACGTAGAAGTGCTACCGCCTGGTGCAACATCATTTAATTGACGAAGCAAAGAATTTATTCAGTTCTTCATAGAAAATCACAAAATTAAGTAACGAGGAGAAAACGAGTCAAAAAAAAATTGCGGAGGACCTTAATATAGCTTTAGCCAGGGTGACATACTGGTTAGAGTATATTGGAGCATTGCAGAGATATTACTATCCGGTCCTGCAGATTTATATGGCTTGAACAATTTTACTGCCCATGCTATCTGTTGCTCTGTAATGCAACTTGTTAATACCAATTCCATTTTCAGGTAAAATTCTCAATCCGAACTGGTACATTCGAGATTTATATTTCTTCAAGCGATCCCAATATCCCGAAGTACGCTTATTGGCAATGAAACCAGACGAATCCTTTCTTGCTCTACAAAAGCAGGAATTGAGTAAGAAATTTGTCGAGATCGGCAAAGTTCATCTTACATGGGCGATCTTGAAAAACGTCGATATGGTCGTCCAGCGAGTTGTATTTCTACACGAAGAACTTATGAAGTTACCTTCGTTTCCAAGAAAAGCTCTAGAGGTCGACTTAGATCTTCATCAAGGCGGAGAATATGGGAAGGTATGTCTATACAGATGTATATTTATTTTTACAATTAACGATCATTTGTTTGTCATTAAGGCCCTTCTTGGTCTGGATGTGTTGCACAAGTTTATGTGGGTTCGATTGATTGCTCGAATGTTTGAGGCAATGGCTGGTAATTTTGCATACTCGGCTGATATTCAATTGTTTTTGAATGTACTATCCGGAGCTGCTATACTTCATGCTGAGGACTCTTGTATCATGAGATACGTTATGGCCACGTACATCAACGCAGCGTTTAACTTTAAAAATATTTTTTCCACAAATGGGTGAGTTTTTTTTTATGATAAAATCCATATACAGATACAAATGTCCAATGTCGTTGCAGATACTTTATGATAATGCCAACACTGCTTCAAGTTTACTCCTTACATCAAACTAACAAACTGATCACAACCACTATAGAGTACGCAGTTAAGCAGTTTTACTTGTTGAATCGAAAACCATTTATCTTACAAATGTTTGGATCGGTGTCTGCAATTCTTGACACAGATGAAGAGGGAACTTACGGGGAAGCTCATAAGGTAAGTACAATTTTCAACAGCGCGACAAGTCAGGTATCAGGATGTTGGTGAGTTTGACGAGGTTGAACCCAGAACTTATAATTTCCAATGGAAAACAGTAAACTGCAGATCAGTGTTTAAATTTTTATTCTGCGCAAGTGGAAGTTAGATGACTCCGATATGGTCGCTTCACTCCATTGATTCTTGTGATCTCGTGACATGAGCGGTCTCGATCAACGTCTCCTAATATGCGAATACAGCATTGCAGCACTGCAGTGCTGTTTGCATTGTGGCACCTTAGCTATGTCTATCCAATGCGCAATGGCCTGTTAGTATTCCGACTAGGGTGCCTATACATATTGTAATATTCTTGCTGAGGTTCGTTTAAATAAAACTGTCTTTGTGTATTTTAACTGTTTATTTATAATCAATTACCAACTTTACTTTAATACAATATTCAATCAATTATTTATTTCAAATCAAACTGTCGCTACAGATTTACTTTCACAATGTGGCTTGTTTTCATCATTCGAGTCTCTCTTGTAATCGCTGTATTACCTTATTAACAACTGTGTCGGCGGTGGTTGTGGTATGTGTATTTATACAAAATACAAGAGGTTCTAGAACATGCTAGATGTCTCTCGGGATGAATTGATGATCGTGGAATAATTGGAACATTGTGTGGTAATTGTACAACATTGGCACACTAGGTTTGGTGGGAATATTTGCTGCTCGCAGGTTCGGCGAATAGATGGCGTTGATTACAGTTTGGAACACAAGCCATGCAGTAGTTTGAGTCTATGCTACAATATGTATTCTGCTAATCCGTTCCATGCGTCGTTTTTTTGCTTCGGTTAAGCTAGGGTCACGTCTGTTCTGAAAGGTTGCATGTATTAAGGCAACGCCATCTCTCATTAGCTTGTTGTAGTGCTGGCGTAGAGATTGTGTTCTTCCCATTTTCTTCGGTAGATTTGATCCCCTCTACAGGCGAGATCTTGTTTCGTGCCAGTTTTGGCCAATTCGTCTGTTTAACAGTTAAGTAAGATTGCAACTGTTTGATATCTCATTCAAGGATGTGAGACATTACCTTACCAATTTCTATCGTATTATTGGTGATTCGAGTTCTTTGGTACCTGATTGATTGTCGGCATAAATTACTATGTCCGTATTCGATATCGATCTCACCGACAGGTTCCTCACGAATACTCAGTCGCGCCAAGAAATCCTCTGGGCCTACACCATCTCCTGTCTTAGACCCATCAGTGTGTATTTCCAGCGACCCAATTTTGTCGACTGGGAATACTAGTGTTACGAGTATATCTAATATTGTAGTCTAGGAACGGTTTTAAGTAGCCTGGAACTTCTATTCTTGTGTTACTTGAGCTTAAGATTTTAACCAGATATAAGCGCCATATTAGAACCAACCAGATCTTCTTCTTCCTTTTATCAGCGAGATTATGATCCGAAAACAAGGGATCATAACCCTCCCACTTCACCGCATTTCTACTGATCCACCTGTGGGGTTCGCCTATTTGTCCTCAGAAAATATCGGCAGGCCTACCGATTTTGGATCACTCGGTTACTGAGGCCAATGAAATGCCGATGTCGTCGCATTTGTCTGATCCAGGCGTTTATAGGCCTGCCTTTCCTACATCGCAATGTCCAACCAGATAATGATATGAATCTCAGGAGGTCCGTCAGTTCAATATTACTTAAGTCCTTCAGTTCCGTGGAGAAGCAAATACCAAGAGTCTTCATTCTTCTGGCGGATAGGACAGAGCAATCACACAGCAAGTGGCAACTAGGTTCAGTGTCTTCTTCGTCCCTGCAGCTTCTGCAATAGTCGCTGTGCCCAGTTATTATGCCGGAGATGACTCATGTGCTATGACGGCTATGTTTTACCAGATAAATGGATCTCTTCTTGCTAAGGGGCGGCCATTGCGACCTGGCCGTTACACATGTGTTCAGATGAACCCAGCGTCGGTTAGTTCGGCCATTTGCTTCATCTTCTATTTTCTTCCTTAAAGAGCTAATTGGGTTCGCTAGAAAAGGAAGAGCCTGGGATACGTGCAACGCTGACACCTTTCTTGCAAGCACATCAGCCCTTTCGTTTCCTTCCATATCTAACATATATGCCCTGGTACCCAGGAAAGCATTACCGCATTGGCTCTAGATATCTCGTTTGAAAGCGATATGCAGATCTTCACAAGCCTCGATCTAATTACAGCAGAATCCAGAGCCTTAACGGCTGCATGGCTGTTTATATAGACAGTTATTGTTTTACCAACGATAATACTCCCGCGTATAATTTCTAATTTATACGCGGGATTCTGAAGAAATTGTTTATACATATTCTCCTCTTATTTCAATACACTTCTTTCACATAATGTTCCAGGGCTTCTATTCGTTTTTTATAAGCCGATTCCCCCAATTCTTTAAAAAACCGCTCCGTCTCAGCTATCACCTCTTCGTTGGTTGAAAATGTTCGTCCAGCCAAGTGCTTAGGGGAACAGGTAATAGCCTGATGGTGCCAAATCAGGCGAATATGGTGGGTGGTTCAGTACTCCAAATCGGAGTTCATGGAGTTTAGCCATGGTAATAACTGATTTGTGCGCCGATGCATTATCCTGGCGAAAAAGAGTTTTCTTTTTGGCTAAACCCGGTCTTTTTTCGCGAATTTTTTTCTGCTGCCCTTTGGGGAGGTAATCAATAAAAATAATTCCCTTGTAATCCCAGAAGTAAGTAAGTAAGTAAGTAATCCCAGAACACTGACGCCATCACTTTTCCGGTCGATACACATGTTTTGCTTTCTTCGGCGGAGGAGAAACGCTATGTTTCCATTGTTTCGATTGTTCTTTTGTATCAGGAATATAGTGGTGAATCCAGGTTTCATCAGTGGTTATAAATCTTCTCAAAAAATCGCTAGTATTCCTTCAAAATAACGCCAGATTACTTACTTACTTACTTACTTAGTTAGGTGGCGCTACAGTTCGGGGTGAACCTGGGCCTCAACCAACAAGCCTCTCCATTTAGCTGGGTCTTTAGCTAATTGCCTCCAATTGCGCACTCCAAGTTGTTCGAGGTCCCTTTGAACTTGTGCGCGCCACCTACGACGGTGATTCCCTCTACTGCGTCGTCCCTCGGGGTTAGATTCGAAGACTCTGCGGGCCGGAGCGTTGGTGTCCATTCGCTCTACATGTCCTAGCCATCTCAGACGTCCAATACGCAGTTTTTTGACTAGGTCGATGTCGCTGTACAGCTCGTATAGTTCGTGATTGAATCTTCTTCTCCAAAACCCGTCAACGCAAACGGGACCGAAAATCTTACGAAGAATTTTTCTCTGGAAGCGACCAAGGATATCTTAATCCTCTTTTAATAAAGTCCATGTTTCAGCGCCGTAAAGCAGGACTGGGTTGATCAGGGTCTTATATATAGTCTTCCTAGTTGTTCGAGATAGGGCTTTACTGTTGAATTGCCTTATAAGCTCAAAAAAACAGCGATTGACAAGAGTTATTCTTCGCTTGATTTCTCCGCTGATCTTGTTTATAGAATTTATAGCAGAGCGAAAAGACCCTTACTACCTCGAAGTTATAGCTGCCCACTGTGACATTTTGTCCAATTCGTCGGTGTTGACTTTCCTTTCTTGTTGACGGCATATACTTGGTTCTGCCCTCGTTTATCGCTAAATACATTTTGGCCGCTTCCGCCTCAATGCTTGCAAACACACCGGTGACAGCCCCCTGAGTTCTTCCGATAATGTCTATATCGTCGGCGTATGCAAGCAGTTGTACAGACTTGTAATAGATTATGCCTCCGGTGTTGGGTTGTGAGTTCCGCACAATCCATTCAAGTAGATTATTAAAGAAGTCACATGACAGCGCGTCACATTGTCTAAAGCCTTTTTTGACATCAAAGGTCTCGGTGAGGTCATTACCGACTTTGATGGAGCAGTAAGCGTTCTCCATCGCCATCCTACACAGACGGACAAGTTTGGAAGGGATGTCAAAACTAGACATGGCTCTATAAAGCTCTTCTCTATAGATGCTGTCATAGACGGCCTTGAAATCGATAAAGAGGTGGTGAGTATCGATTTGGAATTCTTGGGTTTTCTCCAGGATCTGCCGAAGTGTGAAGATTTGATCGATGGTGGACTTTCCTGGCCTGAAATCGCACTGATAGGGTCCAATCAGGCTGTTGATAAAAAGTTTCAGGCTTTCACACAATATCGCAGAAAAGATCTTGTATGCGATGTTGAGGAGACTTATGCCTCTATAGTTGGCGCAGTTGAGGGGATCTGCTTTCTTGTGGATCGGGCAAACGATGCTGAGATTCCGCTCATCAGGCATACACTCGTCTGACCAAATCTTAGAAATGAGTTGGTGTATGCACTCTACCAATTCATCCGCAGCTGCCTTGAAAAGTTCGGCCGGTAAGCCGTCAGGTCCAGCAGCCTTGTTGGATTTTAGCTTGGATATTGCTATCCTCACTTCGTTTTGGTCAGCTGGATGGACATTTTGACTATCATCGTCTATGTTGAATGGTTCATTCTGCCTGACAGCGGGATGTTGGTCTTCGTCGCCGTTATACAGTCTGCAGAAGTAGTTTTTCCATATTCTCAGCACCGACTGTGATTCTACTACAAGGTTTACATTTTCATCTCTACAGATTTCTGTACGGGTATTGCTTCTCCAACCAAGCAGACCATAATGCGACTGCGATGTACTTTAAATCCTTTTTAAGTTTGGCAATGTTGTAGTTTTTGCTCAGCGCTTACCACCATACTAGCGACCCGTATGTGGGAATTCGGCGTACGTACGAGTATGTGTTCATCCATAAAGTCAGCTTTGGTTGAAGGCCCTATTATTTTACTGAAGGTTTTGCCCCACGCTTAGAAAACTACATGCTTTCTTCATCCGTTGTACAATGTCTTGTTTTCAGTTAAGCTTAGGATCTAGGGTGACGCTTTAACACCTAATGAGAGTAAGTGTGGTTGACCATTTAATCAAGGAAGCATGATGTCAAGTATTTTAGTTTTGAAGGTAAGAAGCATCAGCTTAATCTTACTCGTCTTGTATTGACAACAAGACCATAACTTGTAGCTCATGTGATTGCTTGTAAAAGGCTATCTTAGCTGTGCTTTCCAAATAGGCGACGCTTATTTTCTCTTACCTGACTTTAATACGTCTATCCAAGGATCATTCTGTAAACCTGGCTATGGTCTGGCACCAGCGGAGCACATCAACTGCATGGTTTATCTCTTTTAACTTCCGCGTAGAATCTATATTTGGTTATAAGTCCAATGGCTGGATCCATTAAGTTTGATTGACGACAGCTTAGTGACTCCCTATGGAGTCTTGTTTCTTGCATTGACAATCCTTGATCTTGACTTCGTGTTGAGTACTCTGGTGGTTCTATGTTATGATTCTTTATTGATGTTAACTTGCGGTTTGGTCTTAATCCTGTAATTCACTGGGCTCACTGCTTATTCAACATATTGGAGTCCCTTGCGATTGGCAACAGCCCTCTTTCCATTTTGATTCGTCGTTTACCACATTCTCAATTTTTTTATATATTTCAGGTGCAATCAAGCTGTCTTTTCAATCTGCTACTCAGCTTAGAGGATCCATCACCTGATCCATTAAATATCGCAGAGCTTGTAAAAGAACCCAAGCCTCTGAAGGCCATCGATTTCTGTTACCACGATGAGGATGGAGATGTTACTGTACTAGATTGCATAACCCTATGCGTGATGGTAGTCTCTTACTCTGCAGAAAGTACCAGAGGATATCAAATGCTGGTGAGTTCACCCGAAAGCAGCTCATGCTCAACCCTATCCTTACCGCCAAATTTTCCTTACAGATAATCCTGGAGGCAATTCTACCGTGCTATCTGCAACAAATCCAATCGCCCAGCTATATTCCACTACAGGGAAAGTCGGAACGAGACATCATCCTTCAACTCGCCGTTGCCATTCGCACAATGGTGCACAACTGTGAAGGTCTGGCAAAAAGTTACAACGGTCCATACCGCAATAGTCCAGAGCACAAGGGCTCTAGTCAACGCAACTGCAGTCGAGGTCCACCTTGTTCACCAGGACTTGAATTTGAAGAAGAGTCGCACTCGAAGTATGTCAGTGATGCACGAGCAAAGAATATAATAGATTCCACTGAGGATTCAGAGATGATTCGTACCGAATACCGACGCCCACGAGACGTCCTACTATCCGTTGTTAGTGACTTTCTCAGCAAAGCTTCGACGCGACTACAAGAGCTCTCGAAAAAACTACCAAGCGACGCAAAGCCTACAGAGGTTCTGGACGTCAAATGCCACATCCGTTTGGCGGAGATTGCACACTCGCTGCTCAAGGTATCGCCATACGATCCAGAGTCGATGGCTTGCAGAGGCCTTCAGCGTTACATGCAGGCAATCCTACCGAGAGCTGAATGGTCAAACGATGCTCTGCGAAATGCACTGGTTACAATCCTGCGGCGCATTGACAAAGTATTCCTGAAAATTTCGAAAAAGCCTTCAATACGACGCAACACTGACTGGGAAGCTGCAGCTGGCCTCCTGAAAGGCATACATGAGACTATTGTCCGCCATCCGTACGTCTTGCATTGGCAACACATTAAAACTCTCATCAACACGGTTCAAAATCTAATCGTAAACGAGCCAGGCTCAGCTCCGGATGGTGTCTCGAGTGCAGGCGCTGCTCTAATGTCTCAGAATCCGCCGGCGTTCTTTTGCTCCACTGTTGTTCGGCTGGTCGCCCTACAGGTAGTCAGCCCAGTTGATTTCTTCTCACTGGTACAGATCTGCGGTGGAAGTGCTGAATTCGCCACGCAAGAGAAGGCCGAGGGTTTTCTGATGCATTTGCTAATGCCCCTCTGCTTAAAGGTGTGCTCGGGACGAGGCGTCTCTGACATCGGCGAACTCAAACAAAGTGACGTGTCGTTTTTGCTGACTGCTGTGCTGAATGCAATGAGCCCGCCAGCAGGTCGAACTGGACAGGCTGTAGCGCAGATCAATAGGGCTGGTGGTGATTTGCGTGCAGGATCTCTTACGTTTACAGGAAGTAGGGATGCTAAACGACCGGCAAGGATATCAGGATCGCTATACCAAGCCGCATTCTTGGCTTTGCGTATTGTTTGTATTTGTTTTGAGAACCGTCTATCAACGGAATGGTCCCGGATTGCCAGAGTTATGCGGGACTTGGGTCGAAGGAATGAAGCTGCGCCGGATTTGTGGAGCTTCTTGGAATTTGTCGTAACTCATCGAACACCTTTGTACATAGTACTCATGTCGTTCATTTTACACAAGGTAAGTAATGTAATGGTTGTCGTTGTGCTACTTATTCTCGAAGTCCTTGATTCATTCTGTGCGACTTTTCGTTTGCTTTGGGTGGTTTAGAACGCGACATGAAACCAACCAACCCCAAAAAGATCTACTGTGACCACTCCCAGTGCTTGCTTATCGGATCTTTGCACCTCTTCGAGACCAGTTTCTTTGGACTGAGAGGAAAAGATTTATCTCGTCAATTTAGTATGATGATTAGTTCTTTTGTGGACCGATTTCCCACCGTTGTCCAGAGAATTACGAGAAGTTTCCCCCAAATCCATTAAAAATTGTGGTGATCTGTTAAAAAAATGGTTTTGCTCCAGCGTTAGCTCTCGGACGTATTTCTTTTTCGACTTTGTAACACCCCATGAGAAGGATGGAGATGTAGAGCAAATGCACTGCGTCTTAAGTAGATCTAATGTGCCCCCGAACTAGAGCTCCAGTCGGTAAGATACTCGAATTATACCTTTTGTCCAGCTGCTTAAACAATCTGGAGTATCTGGAAACGATCGAGCAAATGCAGATTGATTTCTGATACAAAATAGGCTCCCAAGTGGTCTCTTATTTCGAGGGTTAATGCTTCACATTCTGAAATTAGCTCCGGTTAAAAGAAAAATGTGTCCAGGAAAATATTATATTGTCTCTTCCCTGGAGCAGCTACCCTTTCCTTGTTCAGCTTCTCAGTTTTGATATTACATCGCACTCCAACGCGCCTTGACTTTGTTTATCTTGCCCTGGGCCAATTTTGAGCTGATTGGCATATTGCATCTTCAACGACTTGCTAGTCAACCTGGAAAGAACAGGATGCAAATAAATTGCCTATACAAATGATGTTGTTATTGTTGTCTCAGGTAAACACCCAGATCTTCTTTCTTTAAGGCCTATTACCCCTTTATAGGGGCATAGGGTGTCAACAACGCCTGCGAGCAATCGATTATGAAGTTCCGTAACGCGCTTCAACTCTCTCCAACACATCCCTAAAGTTGTAGATTCCATCTCAACTGTTCTGTGCCAAGTACAGGGTGGCCCAACTACAAGTTTCTTTTTAAAAATGCAATAAAATGAACAAAATGAAATTTTTTTCATGTATTATGGCTTTGTTAGTAAGAGCAAACATTCTCATTAATTATGGAACACAACGTCGGTCAAGTGGCTGCCTCGGCTGGTCTCGCAGTAGCAGATTCTATCACTCCAAGTTTCCAAGACCTTGTTGATGGTTTCGGGCTGTAGCTCACGGATTGCTTGGATGATATTGGCCTTAAGTGCTTGAATCGTTTCCAGATTTTTGGCATAATATCGGTCCTTTACGGTTCACCACAAAAAAAAGTCCAAAGGGGTCAAATCGCAGCTCCGAGGCGGCCAATTGACATCGCCAAGACGGCTGATAACACGATTTGGGAATTTGGTGCGCAAAAGACCGATTGTGGCATGGGCTGTGTGGCATGGCGCGCCATCCTGCATGAACCAGAGGTCGTCCAAATCCATGTCTTCAATTTCAGAAAAAAAAAACTCGTTAACATGGCTCTGTAACGCCCACCGTTGACCGAAACGTTGTTCCCAGCCTCATTTTCGAAGAAATATGGTCCAATGATGCCACCACTCCACAATCCGCACCAAGCTGTCACTCTCTGTGTATGTATTGGCTTCTCGACAATAACGTGCGGGTTTTCCGAGCCCCAGATGCGGCAATTTTGTTTTTTAACGTAGCCGCCGAGATGAAAATGTGCCTCGTCAGAAAAGATGATTTTTCGCCCAAAATCGTTGTCCAATTCAAGCTGCTCTAAGGCCCAAACTGCGAAGCGATAACGAAGCGGATGGTCGTGCGCTTTTAATTGCTAAATCAATTGGACCTTGTAAGCGAATAATCCCAGATCTTTGTGCAGAATTCTCCTCAGGCTAGTGCGTGAAATGTTGAGCTGTTGAGATCGATGACGAGTTGATGTTCGTGAATTGAGTCTCACACTCTCGGCTACAGCAGCCACATTCTCGTCTGTGCGCACCGTACGACGACGGGGACCATAAGTGTTATCCACTAGCATACCAGTCACACGAACTTTTTGCACAAACTTGCATACAGCAGGCGCGGTGGGTGCTTCATTTCGGCCAAAACTTCTTTTCAAAAAACGCACTGTTTGGACTACACAGTACTCATTTTGGAAATAAGTTTTAAATATTTCCCAATGTTGTTCAAGCATAAAGCGACTCATTTCGTTCCGCGGAGGTATGATACTGACTTTCTGTCAAGATTTCGAGCGGGAAACAGCTGTCAGTATCAAAACAACCTATGATTTAAAAAGAAATCACTAGATGGCCCACCCGTTATGTCTTGGATCATATGGTGGTATCAACAAACTGCGACTTACGAATGGTAATGGCTCACATCTTCCACGCACTACTCCCATAAAGTAATCTGATTCGATATTGCTGCGAAACAGTCCCAGTTAACTGGCTGAACACAATGCATGCCGCGGCCGCGCCGCGGTAGCGTAGTACGTAGAGCTGTCAAATGGTGTGGCGCTGCACTCACAAAATTCGCCCACAATGGTGTAGCGCGTAGTAATGTCAAATAATGTCAGCTGATTAAAATTGTGTTTTTCTTTTTGAGTGTTATTGAGATTTGATTATTTTTGTGAGATTATTGTGCTATAATAATACAATAAAAATAATAAGAAATGGATAAATTTATTTTCCTTTCACTAGCAAAATAATTTTTTCCACGGCGTGCTCTTCCATTTTGACTGTAACGAATATTTCAAATTTATTGCGCTACTGCTGAACTCAGTTCAAGAATCCACCACGAAAACATCGTATAGAAAACCAAAACAGTCTTCAACAGTCGCCAATTTCTCTATCTGTCACTTGTGGCGCTGCACAAGTTAAAAGTAAACCAACTTCGTACTACACCACTGCTACCGCCACGCCGCAGCTACCTCATTGTGGGCGCTCTAGTGAGTTCCCATATATTTTAACTTTGTGACAGGTCGTACTACGCTACCGCGGCGCGGCCGCGGCATGCATTGTGTTCAGCCAGTTAGGTTTGATGCTGCCAACATCACATCTAAAGACCCTCCTACCATAATGGGCAGATAATGTTGAGTGCCTGCGTCTTGCTTTGAATAGAAAACTGAATGGGAAGGTAAACTTCCTCGAACGCTATTTGTAGGACCTGGGAAATGCCACACCGTACCTGGGATCGTTTGGTGGCAAGCGCTTGAAAAAGCCGCGCAATCTTCTCTCGAAGATGCAAAGGTCGGCTTCCATGTACATCAGCGGTGCACTAGATTAGGTTAGGTTAGTAGATGGGTGCCTTGTGACAAGGAGTCACTGCTCACTCAGACCAACAGTACGGGTCCATTGTGCCCAATCATTTAACCCTGGAAACGCTGTAAAGAAAATCCGCCGTTAGAACCACCCAGAAAGTGATATGAATCTCAGGAGGTCCGCTAGCTCAACACTACCCAAGTCCTCCAGCTCCAAGAAGAAGTAACTACCAAGAGGCTTCATTCTTCTGACGGATAGGCAGGACAGTCACACAACAGGTGACGAACAGATTCAATTTCTTCTTCGCCCCTCAACTTCTGCAGTAGTCATTATGAAGCACACCGAGTCTCTCCGCGTGAAAGCCAATGGCACAGTGTCCGGTAATTATGCCAGAAACGACCCGTGCGTTATAACGACTAAGTTTTACCAGAGAGGTTGACCTCTTCTTACTGTAGGCCGGCCATAGCGCCCTGGCCGTTGCGCATGTTTCCAGATGAGCCCAGCGTCTGGTTGCTCGACCGATGGCTTCATCCTCTTTTTTTTTCCGCAAGGAACTGATTGGGGTTGCTACAGAGGGGAGGGCCAGCGATAAGTGCAGCGCCCTTTCCTAGCAAGCTCGTCAGCCCTTTCGTTACCTTCGATATCCATATGCCCTGGTACCCAGCAGAGGGTCACCGCATTGGCTCTAGATATCTCGTTTAAGAGTGATTTACAGCTTCTCACGAGCCTCGACCTAACTACGGCAGAGTCCAGGGCCTTAACGGCTGCCTGGCTGTCTATATAGACAGTGATCGTTTTACCAACGATATTACTCTCGCGTATAATTTCAGCAGCCTGTATAATGGTGGGCGCCGTAGCGTAAGTGGTTAGTGTGTCGGATCACTACGCATGAGATTCCAAGTTCGAATCCCAGAAAATACCAAAAAGTTTTTCACGGTCCCACCTCTCGCGAGCGTCTGACAAACATCCGAAAGTATTGTTGTCACGAAAAAGCTTCTCAAATCACCGTTCGGATTCGGCATTAAACTGTAGGTCCCTTCCATTCGCGTGAAAAAATATAACGCACACAACATGAGTGGTTGCGAGAAGCTGGGCCCTGGCACTTTAAAGAGCTGTTGCGCCAAATATTTGTATTTTTGTATTATGGCTGCGACCTCGGCCTGGAAGACGCTGCAGTCGTCGTTTATTGTAAAGGAGCGGTTTATTCCTAGGGCCTCGCAATAAACTCCGGCTCCCGTGCTATCGTCCATCTTAAAACCGTCGATATAGAAAGCCAACTCCTTTTTCTTCATGGTTCTTCGATTCTTCCAGTATATTCTATCGGGAATTCTTGTAGTGAATCTCCTTTCGAATGCTAGCATCGGGTTCATGTGATCAGTTCCCGTGATGATCCGCCATCGGGACAGAATGGAGGCGTGGCCGTAAAGGCTTGATGACCACAACCGGCCTTCTCTCAGTCTCACAGCGGTTTTAGCCGCCAGACTGCTTCAGTATATGTCAAGCGGAATGAAACTAAGCATGGTTTCCATTGCCGCTGTTGGTGTTGTTCTTATTGATCCCATGACTCCGATGCACGCAGCCCTCTGGATTTTGGTGAGGTTTGAAAGCAGGTATTGCTTCTCAAGTGCCGTCCACCATACTAGTGAACCATATGTGAGAATGGGTCTTACAACCGCCGTGTATATCCAGTACACCACAGCCGGTTTGAATCCCCACGTATTGCTGAAAGCCTTTTTGCAGGAGTAGAAAACTACGCTTGCTTTTTTAACGCGTTCGGCGTTATTTTCCTTCCAGTTAAGTTTGGAATCTAGAACTACGCTCAGATACCGAGCTGAACTTGAAATACTTAGTTCAGTGCCACCGATATTTGGGGGTCTGAAGGTAGGGATTGATCTCCTCTTAGTGAAGAGAACTACCTCCGTATTTGAAGGATTCACTCCCAGCCTTTTGCTGTTGACCCAGTTATCCACTAGTTGTAGCCTGAAATTGAGCCTTTCACTTAGGACTGGAGGAAATTTTCCCGAAACCAGGATAACGACATCGTCCGCATAGGCCGTCACGTTGAAGCCGTTTTCCTTCAGTATTACCAAGATTTCATCCACCACAAGGAGCCATATTAGCGGGGACAAGACTCCACCTTGGAGTGTTCCTCTGCAGACCCTTCTCCGGATGGTTACATCTCCTTGCGTTGAAGATATAATCCTTAATTGAAGCATCTGCGCAATCCAGTTGCAGAGGCCGGTGTTGAGATGTGCTTTGTGCAGACTGTTCAGGATCGCGTTAAAGCTTGCGTTGTTGAACGCTCCTTCAATGTACAGGAACGCCCTAAGAGTGAACTCCTTGAAGTGGAGGGATCTTTCTATGCTCGATACGATCCGGTGGAGGGCCGTGTAGACCGATCTGCCGCAGATGTATGCATATTGTGATTTGGATAGGTAATCATCGCCGATCACACCTCTTATATATACATCTATCAAACGTTCCAAAGTTTTCAGCAAAAATGACGATAGACTGATAGGTCTCAGGTCTTTTGCGGTGCACTAAGAACATTAGAAATGGTGTTTCACCTGATGAACCGAATATATTTTTGGCGAATGGATAGCCGCTAGCCCATCATTTTTGAGAGCTGCACTGGCTAAGCTACCAGTCTGTCCTCTCATCGATCGCAGAGAAACTAATCCTTAATCCGCCGACTACATCTTACCGAAAACACGAATATAATCCGTGGAACTGCAAGACTGATGGCGTTACCTTGAGAATTCCCCCGGAAAAGCTGGATTTGGATGCACCTCTTGCTACGTGCAAATATAAATATATAAACTGAATGCATTACCAACCACTTACTTTACTTACTTAAGTCCTGTATCCCCTTGTGGGTCATAGGGCCTCTACTGTGCCTACGCGCCATCGTGTACGGCTTCTGGCAATGTGTCTCAGCTCTCCCCAACTTTTCTCCCAACTGCAGTGCCTTCATGTCGACTGTTCTGCGCCATGTTCTCCTCGGACCGCCAGGTCTTCTGCCATCCTGAGTTAGAGGGTTCCATTGCAGAGCATGGTTCGCTATGGAACTGCCACCCTTTTGGAACGTGTGACCAATTCACTGTCACTTCCGCCGTTGGATGGTTGTACCTATTAGTTCTTGACCCTTTCTCTCATAAAGATATTCGTTAGAGATACGATTGGGACAGAAAATCCTTAAGATATTGTGCAGACACCTATTAATGAACGTTTGCAGCTTCATGGTGATAGTAGTGGTCACTCTCCGCAGGCTGCATCCATATAACAGCACGTATTCAACATTGGAGCGGAACAGTCTTATCTTGGTGTTCAAACTGATTGCATTGCTTCGCCATATTTTGGACAACATCCTGAACGCGGACTTTGCTTTGGCAATCCTGTTGGCTATATCCCGTTCGGTTCCACCATCGGTCGAGACAATATTCCCAAGATACTGGAAATCCTCTACTCTCTCTACCGGTTGTCTAGCAATGCATATTTGAGCCGATGAGTTTATTCCAAGGCTGATCATTTTAGTTCTTGCCGTATTAATTTTCAGACCGACGACGCCAAATCTCCAGATAGATGCTGGATCACAGACGCTGCAATGGGTTTGCCTTGCTACAGCAATCACAGATCTCTGATACATCGTTATCGGTGTACTCGGAAGACACTGTCCGACTAGTTCAAATGTCCTTTCAAATGAGTTCTGTAGGAGTTGCAGGGTCTCGGCCTTTTCAAAACAAGATTGCTCCACTTAGGAGCTCTTTACTTTGATGACCTCGGCGAGCTGGCGAATATTGAAGTTAGAGGCATACTCTGCTTTATACAAAGCCAGTGTGGTTCAATTAGTTCATTGGGTAGCTTGAGCTAATTATATATTGGTATCACAATGGACTTCCTTCGATCTAATTGTATCTGTGCAAAGGTACATCTCCAGCTACCAAGTTGGTTAAGGCCCCCATGTGTTTGCGGAAACCATCAATGATGAGTTTTGCCTTATCCGCTTTATATACATAACTTAGCAGTCTTAAGTGCCGGTTGCACACTTACTTAACTACGAGTAGTTCGAGGTTGATCTCTGTTTATTTATTTATTTGTTTCTGGTGGTTTATCCAAGGACGAATAGCACGTATACTTAATGGTCCATTGCACTGTAACAAACTCTATTGGCTGCTGATCAGCGATTGTGCACCGCACCGAGAATTCAAAATCTGTTCGTAGCTTTTGCAAAAGAAAGAGCCTGACAAGGTTGAGTTCGTTCACTTCGTCCTCCTCAACTAGTATCCGCATGGTATAGCGACTCATGAAAAACAGTCTTCTAGTTGGCCTATAGCTGAACAACAACGAGTCGTCCTCTGTGAATCTTCTGGTCGTATTGAAGGGCTCAGTGATATCATTTCCATCCCCAAAGGAGCAGTGAACATTTTCGTTCGTCAGAAAGACGACGAATACAGAATGAGTTTGGCAGGGATTTTGAAACAGCACATAGCGCGGAGTGGGTTGTCTCGAATCACTCTATCATTGATGGTCTTAAAATTAATAAGGTGGTGGGAGTTGTTTTGATATTCTTGGGGCTATGCCAGGATTTAGCGTACTGGCTAGAACCCCAAAGATAGCTCACAACCAATACTTTTACTAGTGTTTAAGGAGCGCATATTACAGCAGACAGATTCTTGTAAGTAGACATGGCTGCAATTGAGGAGCAAAGAGCTGTTTATTTTTCAACAAAGGAGTCTTCAATTCTTTTGGCGAGATGGGACAGATCTATAGCAGTGGACCTACCCAACTTGGTTTTCCAGAAGGAACGGAATTTAAAAGGGATGAATACTACATCAAATTTAAGCCATTCCAGAAGAGTAAAACGCAAACTAAAGGTGGAAAAACAGATAAAGTCAAAGGGCTTGTGAGAAAGTCAGAACCTATCTTGCTGAGGGATTTACAGGGCTTGTAACTAGGGGAAGCCCATTTTATGGTGCCTGGAGAGAAATTCCCTCCAGATAAACTTTAGGTTCTCCAGTTATGTAGTGAATATGTATAAGTGGGCCATAGAGCAGCCGAATTCTGAACCAGGAAAGCAGGTTTATAAAATACTTCAAAGTCAAGTCCAGTGATGACGTTATATTGTGCAAATCATAGTTGTCCTCCCACACCATTGAGCATTCTTGTATTCCTTATAACAATGGCGCAGGAATGGGTCATCTGCTCCTGCATGTCATAAGCCGTCTGCAAATGAGTTTCCATATACAATTAAGCTCTTTGAAATATCTTGCACTTAGTGGGCCTTCTGCCCTGATCATAAGAGATCTGAACTTAAATTATTTAGATGGTAATAATGGCATAGTGGAAGCCTGTCGGCTGCTTTAACTTAAAGTTAGGGTTCAGCCACTGTCACTCTTGAGGTCATAAGAACGAACAATATCTAAGTTTGTCGTACAACTACGCCAGGAAAAAGCGTAAAAAGACTAAAACGGGTCCAATACGGTGGTTCGGTTCGATATCTCCCTTGTGATAGGACCTTACAAGCAGGACCTTACAATTTGGAAGGATGATCGTTAATCGTTCTCTTGAGACTTTCACCCATTCTGTCCGATCGGAGGTAAAGCGAAAAGCCTTAGATATTAATTCACCAATGCCTATCCAAAAGGCCTGAGAGGGCACGTTGTCAGGTATTTACTCGAGATATACGAACCTACAGGTGACCCTGAGACTTCCGGACACATGCAGTGTGTTCCAAGCAGAGGTTCTAGCTGTACTTAAAGCTGCGGAATTACTTGAGATAGGATCAATATCCGACAAGAATATCGCCATCAACATTGACAGTCAGGCTGCGCTAAAGGCGCTAGAGTTTTACGTCACCAAATCTGAGATAATCAGGAATTGCCGCACAATGCTTAAGGCAGTATGTACGTAGAACCGTGTCAGATTATGTTGGGTACCTGGACACTGCGATATCGAAGGCAACGAGCAAGCCGACGCGTTGGCCAAAAGAGGAGCGGGGCTTCCACATAGTGACAGAATTGGTAGTATTAAACCACCAGGGTGCGTAGCTAAGGGAATTATTCGTGATAGAATCATCGACACGGCTAATCTAAGATGGTCAATAGTGATGGTTATAGGGTGTCCAAGGCCTTGTGGCCTGTATTAGATCACAGGAAATCTGGGAGATCATAAAACTAGAAAGATCACGGCTGAGAACAGCGATAGGAATACTCTCTGGCCACTGTCTCCGAAGGAAGCATGCTATGAGACTAGGATTATCTAATACGGATGTTTGTAGGTACTGCAATGGCCTACATGCCTCAGAGTGCCTGTGAGTGAATTGCCAGCACAAGGCACCTTGGTAGATACGTCTCCGATAACCTCAAGAGGTGAGGTCCTTGAACCACAACAAACTCCTCTTCAAATTCCTTAGGAAAATTAATTGTTTGGGAGAATTGGTTTAAGTCTTTTGTCGTGAAGGTTTCCTAGGGGTCGCGAAGGGCCCACTTTGGTGCCTATTGTTTTATGATAACCTCATAACCCCACCTAACCTAACCTAACCATCCAAAAGCTTATTTAGGATTCTTATAAAACATTCATCTTTTCTTTTACTTTAGATTGCGCAGCCACCAATTGGTGACCACGAACGTCACATGCAGTTCATCATTCGTGAACGCTTGCGTGGTACCCCACCCCAAGGAGGCATCAAATCTAAGGGAGCTCTTCTTCTCGAATTGGCACGTGAGCTTCGTGACCTTCGCGACGAGCTCGAGGAAAAGCGATATGGTAAGTGGATGCTTCGCTAATATCTGCCCTTAATGTATCTTCTAAGGTTCCACTCCAGATCAAACAAATTCGGATCACACCAAGCGTGAGACGGCTGCGGCTGCTTCCTCGGCCGCCGATGGGCATAAATCCCAGCAGAGACCTTCGCTTATCTCCATCTTCACAGGCACTACCGGTCAGGCAAGTCATTCGCATGTATCGGCTGTGCCCATTGACTCACGAAGCGGCTCAGGTGGGATATGTACTCCCAGTGACACTCTTTCACAGCAAACACTACACCCACCACGAGAGTCTCTGTCAAGTGGCTCTACTGGTACAAATCGCGAGCATGCAACCAGTGAAAGTCATAGCGGAGAAAATGCCGGATCAGCTCCGACCTTGGGTCAAGCACCTGCAGGACAATCAGCAAGTACAACAACCATTTCAGCAATCCCACCTGGCCTAGCCGCGCATTTATCTCATTCACAATCGCTGCAGCAGGCTCCGTTTAAGGCGCAAGGGCCTAAACTACGTTTCGTTACCTCGGTGGAATTTAAGCACTCCTCTGGCGAAACTTCCACAACACCCCTATCACCGGAAAGTCCTGCCGACGACAGCTCAGGCGAACACCAAAGATCTCGTCTACAACGGACAAAGGCTTCGAGCAGAAAAACTTTCCGCTTGAAGCGGACACGCCATGCTCATCCAGAACCACCCCACTCAGCGCCGTTACACCCACCAGATGACCGTCCAAAGCCACTTAGCGAAATCTCTTGGGACTCGGTGTCTCAAACGTCTTCAACGTCTGGATACAGGGACAATAACAGCCTGCAGACTGGCCTTCTATCGCCGGATGGCTCATTGGGTGGAATGACATTGGGACGCTCCCCATCACAACACTCCCTGTTGATGCTTTTCGAAGCCCAGGACGAGGACACACTTATATAGGAATTGTAAAACTGACTGAACACGAATTGGAACGATTGACTGGGCACTTACTTAAGTGCATATTAGATGCAGGAAATAACCGTTAAACTAATGTCTTCGATGTTGTAGCCAAAGCTAGACTTAAGAGCAAACAGTGTTTTCTTCGGTTTATACTTTGATATACGAAAGTTAAATAATATTCTACACTATGCATGAAGTTTATTACTTATTGTTTACAAGAACTTTGTTAAATTGATGTTAAATAAGAAAAGAAATAAAACTATACATAAATGTTCAATAAATATGAGTCTAGTTTAAATTTGCAGTTTCATAACGATCATTAGAGGTTACAGCAGGGTTCTACATCTCAGGTTTGAAAAGCCTTATATGGATAAATACTATAATACAACAACCTTAGGTCCCTTCGCGCAAACAATTTGAATCTGAAACTTTCGTTTCTGTTTAAAAAACCATGCGCACATGAATCCTGAATCCATGATAGAATTAGCTTTAAGCAATACAGAATAGATTAGCCCCAGAGCTAGTGCGAATCCACGTCTTGCAAAAACCACCGAGCGTGCTGTATGAACGACTCGAGCTGTTCTACGCATGTTGAATTATAAATTGAATTTGACAGATTGTTTTGTACTCGTACCTACGGTTCTTGATTTGTCGGGTAAATAATGGGCCGGCTTTAATCGATCAATTGAGATTGAGACATCTTTATTTTTAACTAGCGGGTACCCGGCGAGCGTTGCTTCGCCTAACAAAAAAGAAAACAACTGTCAGGCAGGCGTCTGGGGCAACAACTGTGAATTCTTGGTATGTGCATCAATAACCGTCTTCGATGGAACGATCACATATTCGAAGTCGGCAAAAATGCTGCAAAATGCTTAGGATTCCTTAAGCGGTGCCAGAAATATTTTACCCCGTCTGATCTGGCCTCCATCTATAAGGCATTCATC
This sequence comes from Brachypalpus laphriformis, assembly GCA_945910035.1. Taxonomy (NCBI): domain Eukaryota; kingdom Metazoa; phylum Arthropoda; class Insecta; order Diptera; family Syrphidae; genus Brachypalpus; species Brachypalpus laphriformis. The sequence goes on along the minus strand of OX246754.1, from coordinate 191,656,121 downwards.
TGCCCAAAGCTAGAATATAACGCCCACATCTGGTTTGGTGCACCCAAGACCGCTCTGCACATTCTACATAGGGTACAGAACCGCGCGTTAAAACTAATAGGTGATAGAGACATTGTGAACTCCATAGTCTCACTTGAACACCGTAGATACGGTATGTCTCGTGTCTTTCCCTATTTTATCGCTTTTTTTTATAAAAAAAAATGCTCCAGCGAAACAGCCAATTACATTCCTCCCCTTCAAAACTTCACCCGCAATACGCGCCTTGCTTCGAATGCACATCAGTTCACCCTCAAGCCCAACTTCGGACGTACTGTCAAATATAGGGATTCGTTTATAAGCTGAACAACACGTTTGTGGAACGATCTACCAGCCTCTGTATTTCCTAATCATTGCAATCTTCAAACATTTAAGGCCAAGGCAAACCGGCATCTCCTCTGTCTCTTTCCCCATTTTCCTATCCGACCGTGCCCTGAGCACCAGTATAAGGGTATTAATAATCCTTTTGGCATCACAGCGAATCGGAACCCCTTGCGGATTTGGTAACAGAGGACAGAATAGAGTGGGCAATAAGATCGTTCTCCCCCTTTAAATCCCCAGGACTTGATGGGATTATATCGATCATGCTACAAAAAAACTGCACCAATTATTATCCCAGTTCTCAAAAAGCTATTTGCCAGTAGTCTTAAACAATGTCACATACCAAAAACATGGAGGGAGGTAAAGGTGGTTTTTATACCCAAGGCGGGCAAGGCTAGTCACACCACCGCGAAGGACTTCAGACCAATAAGGCTTACCTCATTCATCCTGAAAACACTTGAAAGATTGGTCGACATTTACATACGTAGTAGAATACGCCCGGGGGACTTATCCCCAGCCCAACACACATACACGAAGGGTAAATGTGTGGAAACTGCCCTACATCATGTTGTCGGCTCCATAGAAAAATCACTTAAGGATAAAGAGTTCACACTAGCTGCTTTTTTGGACATTGATGGAGCCTTCAATAATGTAAATACCGAAGCGGTTAAAAGAACCCTAAGAAACTTAGACATCGACATCAGTCTAATTAACTGGATTGTTAGCATGCTCGAGGAAAGACATATAACCACCGAACTTAAGGGTTCAAAGCTCGAAGCATACGCCTCGAGGGGTACCCTCAAGGCGTGGTAATCTCCCCACTGCTTTGGGTCATTGTTCTTAATGAGGTACTACAACAACTTAGGTACAGTGGGGTCAGAGCTACAGCGTACGCGGATGACGTTGTGCTGCTTGCAACAGGCAAATTCCTGCCTACCCTTAGCGAACAACTTGACGGAGCCCTAAATACTCTTAGCATATGGGCCAGGAGCTGCGGTCTAAAGGTTAATCCCCAAAAAACCGAACTCGTACTTTTTACGAATAAGAGGAAAATACCGGAGTTTGGAACACCTTCTGTTGAAGGTATCCCACACAGATTGTCCGATAGCGCAAAATACCTGGGCCTTGTACTTGACAAAAAGCTCAATTGGAGATTAAATATAGAGGAAAGAATTAAGAAAGCAACAATAGCCTTTTACTCATGTAGTAGAATTTTTGGTAGAACCTGGGGACCCTCCCCCAAAATCATACTATGGATGTATACGGCTATAGTTAGACCCATACTGACTTACGGCAATCTAGTATGGTGGACAGCTGTCAACAAATCCACCAACTTAAAGGCAGTCACCAAATTGCATCATCAATTGGCATCACCAGTGCAATGATGTCCTCACCCCAACCGCAGGATTCGAGGCTATTCTCAACCTGCTACCGCTAGACATCTTTATACGCACATCAGCAGCCATTAATGCTATGAGAATTAGTCAGTCAGCGAACTGGAAACCAAGTAGAACAGGTCACTCGATGATCCGACTCGATTACTTTGACCTCATGCCCGCAACGGAGTACATGACGCCATATTTAGACTTTGTTAGGCCTTTCTCTACCGCCTACCCTAGCAGGGAAGATTGGAAAAGCGGTCGTTCAAAAATGAGCACTGGTGTAGGATCAGGTATCTTCTTCGACCCTCTAGGTGTATCAAAATCCATACGACTTCCAGACCACAGCAGTGTTTTCCAAGCAGAGATCTTAGCAGTGGCAACAGCCGCCCGTGAGTCTGCGGTAAGGGCAATACCGCCAGAGGTATCACCATCTTTATCGACAGCAAGGCAGCTATAAAAGCGATTACTGCCATAGAAATTAAATCGAAGCTTGTGAAGTGTTGTCGAGAAGAGCTCAGGGTTCTTGGAACACAGCACAAGGTATCGCTCTTTAGGTCCCTGGACACGAGGGTGTCCCAGGCAATGAGAAAGCCGACGAGCTGGCGAGAATCGGCTCAGCAGCCCTACCAGAACAAGTTGACTCCCCTGTGTGTATCCCGCCTTGCACACTCAAGCTCGCTGTAGGGATTAAAGCCATTGAGGAGGCGAACACAAGATAAAACTCCATGGAAACTTGCGCCATCACTAGGAAGCTATGGCCATCTTTCGACAAATCAAGGACCGAGAGAATCACTCGGAAAGATAGGAAATCCCTTTCTACCCTCGTGGGCATCATCACGGGGCACAACACTCTGCGGTACCACATGAAGAAACTACGCCTGACGGAGGAGGAACTCTGTAGAGGCTGTGGCGAGGACACAACCCACTTCCTGTGCCACTGTCCGAGTCTTCAACACTCCCGGAAAAAGTTCCTTGGTAAATATTTGTTCCAGGATCTCGATGAACTCTCCGGCGTTTCGACAGAAACGATGATGAACTTCATCAAATCCTCAGGGTGGTTTGTATGTAGAAATGAAGTAAGTGACTGAGTTAGTAGTTTTTAGTTTCATTGGGTAAGGGATTACTTTTTCCCCCATGGGTACCACAATGGGTCAACGAGTGTGGCAGAGAGCGTCCCTCCCTGCCAGCCCACATACCTAACCTAACCTAGTTCAATGCCACTGATATTTGGGGGTCTGAAGGTAGGAATTGATCTCTTCTTAGAGAAAAGAAGAAGAAACCTCCGTGTTTGAAGGGTTCACTGCCAGCCCTTTGCTGCTGATCCAGTTATCCACTAGTTGTAGTGCGAAGTTGAGCCTTTCACTTAGGACTGGAAGGAAATTTCCCCGAAACGAGGATAACCACATCGTCGGCATAGGCTATCGCGTTGATGTTGTTTTCCTTCAGTATTACCAAGATCTCATCCACTACAAGCAGCCATATTAGCGGAGACAGAATTCCACCTTGGGGGGTTCCTCTGTAGACCTTTCTCCGGATGGTGACATCTCCTTGCGTTGGAAAGGTAGTTCTCGATTGAAGCGTCTGTGCAATCCAGGATCAGAGGCCGGTGTTAAGATGAACTTTGTGTAGGCTACTCAGGATCGCGTCAGAGCTTACGTTGTTGAGCGCCCATCCAATGTCTGGGAACGCCCCAAGAGTGTACTCCTTGAAGTGGACGGACTTTTCTATGCTTGATACAACTCTGTGAAGGGCTGTGTCTATCGATATGCCGCAGATGTATGCATGTTGTGATTTAGATAGATAATCATCACCGATCACGTTACTTATGTGTGCATCTACTAAACGTTCCGAAGTTTTCAGCATAAAAGACGACAGACTGATAGGTCTCAGGTCTTTTGCATTTGTGTGGTTCGCTTCCTTGCTTTGGGGATAAATACAACACGCACCTACCGCAAAGATTTAGGAACATATCCTAGCTTAAGGCATCCTGTGAAAATACGCTCGAGCCATGGAATAGCAATATCCACTAACTCTTGCAACATCACAGGTCAAATGTTATCCATTCCTGGTGCCTTCTATGGAGCAAATGATTTAATTGTCCAAGCTATCTTATCATCATCTATTATATTTTCCACCTCTTCCGCGCTTATTCCCGATGTCGTCTCTAGAATGTATATCTCATCTCCGGGGATTGATAATACATCCAGCAAAGTGAGTGCTTAATAGTATATCCAGAGTTTCTTCGTGTGACTCTGCCCAGGTACCATCACTCTTCCTAATATTCCATTCCTGCGCTGGTGTCTTGGCCAGGATCTTCCTTAGACGGCACGCTTCATTTGTTGTTTCTATAGATGAACAAATGGACCCCCAAGAGGTCCTCTTTGCGAACCTAATCTCTTTCTTGAAGAGCTTTAAGCTTTCTTTATAGGTGGATCACTCGACGAACCCCTCCTTAGCGAGGTTCCACCCTACTCTTGAAATGCGAATGAACTCCGCTATTTTATCGCTCCGTCATGGTGGACACTTTTTACCGCTATGCCTACTAACCAGTGGGCGCCGTGGCGTAAGTGGTTAGTGTTTCGGACCACTACGTGCGAGGTTCCAAGTTCGAATCCCAGAAAACACTAAAAGTTTTTTCACGGTCCCACCCCTTCGCGAATGTGTGACAAACATCCGAGAATATTGTTGTCTCGAGAAAGCTTCTTAAAACAATTTGCCCTTCGTATACGGCACTATACTGCAGGCCCCTTCCATCCGTGTGAAAAATATAACGCACACAACATGAGTAGTTGCGAGAAGTTAGGCCCTGGCACTTAAAGAGCTGTTGCGCCAAATATTTATCTATCTAGCAACTAACCGGGCAGGATTTTTCAAAGGATTGCGTGAGGGAACCGGTCAGTGCATCGATTGCATTTTCAACTGCTTCTACAGAATTGAGATCCTCAGTTGATGTTGTTGTTGTTGCAGCAACTATGTTGATTCGTATGGTTCAAACGTTAAGGTGGTGGAGGTGGGTTGTCATCAGTAAGGTCGAGGCCCAAGAAAGCGGCAGCTTCGACTGGGTGAATCCATAAGGATCTTGGTGTAAGTGTTGTGGGATACGACGGACAACTGAAGAAAAGGGCGGTGTTATGTGGTGACGAGCAGCAGTCTGGGCATTGATCAGTGATACTGTCGCGTAAGCGGTGCATATAATTGTTCAGCATGGAGCTCCAGCCGGATCGCAGTTGGGCAAGTGTGGATCTGGTGCGTCTAGGAAGATGTTCTTCACTATGATGTATCGGTGGAGGACGGCCGCCTAGAACAATGTTAGTCTGGCAGTTATCAAGTGCAGTTTGGACAGCGTGTTGCTGGATAGAGTTCAAAGCCAGTTTGTGAAACGCTGGGACAAGTGGTGTATGGGTTATAAACCTATTAACCTCTTCACGGTATGAACGGATGTCAGATCGAATATGCCTCGGAGGTGTAGGGAGGCTGAGTATATCTCTGTTCGGGTGATCGGGACGATTGCAAACCAATAAGAACTGTTTCGATATAAGTTCGTTATGCTCTTTGATTTTGAGCAACTTTGTTTCCTGATGAAGGTGATCTTCATGGGACATACGGTGACAGCCTGTGATAATGCGTAGAGCAGCATTCTGGCTTGTTTGAAGCTTATGCCATTGAGTATCACTGAGGCGTGGGGTCCAGATTGGTGCCGCATAGTTGAGAACCGATCTTCCGATTGCTTGATATGTGGTGAGGAGAGTTTCTTTGTCTTTCCCCCATGTGCTACCGGCCAGAGATTTTAGGACCTTATTCCTGGACATGACTCGTTCACTGACATTTCTAGAATGATTAGAGAAAGTCAGTAGGTTGTCAAATATGACTCCTAGAATCTTTGGGTGGTTTATTGTCGGGATCGCCCTGCCATGTGTCTCAATGTCGAGTGGTAGGTTTACCTCTTTGGTCCAGGTGGTGAATAGGGTGGATGAGGATTTTTCTGGGGACAGCTTGAGATTGCGACTGGCGAAGAAGTCTTCCAATTCATTAAGGTAGGCATTGATGTTCCGGCAGATTGAGCGGATGTCCTTTCCTGAGGCGAGAATGGTGCAGTCGTCGGCATACAATACCAGTTTGACTACGGGTGGTGATGTGGGGAGTTTCGCCAGGTAGTGGTTAAAAAGGATGGGGGAAAGGTCTCCTCCTTGAGGTACCCCTTGCTTGACTTTCCTCAGTTTCGATTTACAGTTGCGGAATTCAACGAAGGACTGTCGGCCATTTAGGTAATTGGCAAGCCATCGTTTAGTGGAGTTTGAGAGTTGTGAGTCTAGGAAGTCTTGAAGTAAGATTCCTAGGTCAACAGTATCAAACACCTTTGATAAATCCAATGGAACTAGAACAGTGCGATAGCATGGTCGTTGTTGGTTAAGACCTTGTGTGATGTGTGTCGTGGTCTCGGAAAGGGCTGTTGTAGTACTTCGCAATTTGCGGAAGCCGTGTTGGTGGACGGCTAGCTAAAATTCAGAATGAAGCTCACCTTCCAGAGGTCAGGAATATCCAATGATTGAAGCGAAAAATGGAGCAGCTGGGTGAGGTAAGAGATTCCTATAGGCATCAGGTGCTTGAGCATAATCATTGAGATTTCGTCCGGTCCCATGGCTTTAGAGGGTTTAGCTTGCGGATGGCAGATTCGACATTGGACGGTAGTAAAGAGCAAGGAGTAGTATCTGGAGTAAGGCAGTGAAATTTCCTGAGGATGGCACGTTTAATCTTGTTGCAGTTTGTCGGGAGTTCGATGAATTGGCGATAGAAGGATGAGGAACATTTCCTGGGTTCATTAAACTGTGAGGCGTTGAACGTGATGGCTGTTAGGTCCCTGCGTTTGGTGGAATTGGAAAGCTCCTTGATAGTAGCCCAGAGCTTCTTAGAGCGTTAATCGCAGGACTGCAAGTATTCTAGCCATTTAATCCGTCGATGTTGGTTGACTAGGTGGTGAATCTCCCGGTTGAGATGATCAATTCTGGGATTGTCAGGATTTGTTCGAGGTAACAGGTCGCGTTCGTTGGTGAGATGGGCAGCTTCGGCTGGAAAGTTAAGTCTAAGTTTAGGGATTCTGCCTGCAGGAATGAAACGGGCTGCTGCTTTGGTTAGGATCCGTCAAAAGAGTTTTTCCCCCGAGTGCACATTAGGGGAGACTGGAGTTGTTCCAGTTTTCGATCAACGAGCCGTTCAAAGCCTGACCAATCAGCCTTGGCGTAGTTGACAAACGTGCTGATATAAATTCATCAGGTCTATTCACAGTGATGATGATCGGGATATGATCAGGATACATGGGAGCAATGAGGCACTCATGATGCTGATGTCTGGTGTGCTGGAGCAGGTGGCACAGATCCTGGTAGGAAACTCTTCGTTGATGACTCCGAAACTTGACTCATCGATTTGCTCGGCGATGTGTATACCTCGGCGATCATTAAATAGGTTGGAGTGCCAGCACTCATGATGACCGTTGAAGTCTCCTATAACCATGTGGTAATCGCCTGTGAGAAGAAGATGGAAGGTAACCAGAAGTACAACTAGCTGGCGGCGGGATGTACACATTAGTTATGTCAATCAAGGTGTTGTTCGATCTGACAGCAATAGTTTGTGTTTCTAGGTGTAAGTCAGGGGTAGGGGGTATGGGTGTTGGTACGAGTCTGTAGTTAACAAAGTTGTGAACGATGAATGCCAGGCCCTCACCACCGCCGCTGTCTCTATCTTTACGAATGATTTGTAGTCTGAGCTTCTGGTGAGCATACATGAAGGAGTGAGTTTAGTTTCTTGTGTGGCAGCAATTAGTATTCCGTGACGTTCCATGTAGTTGGTGATTTCAGCAATTTTCCTTCGTAAACCATTACAGTTTAGATGCATCACTGTGAACGGTGTGCGATGTTCCTGAGTTGGGATCTGGTTGTTAGCCAAGGCAAGCGAAACCGGCGACTGGGGCGGAATGTTGGTGGCTAAAGTGACATAATCTATCGACGAACTTCTGGTTGAAGGTGGAGTAATTGATGGAGTGCGAGGCATAGCTGCATTTGACCATGCTGCTCACCAAGCTTGATTTGACCAAGCTTAGAAGCTGGAAGTCCATTGGCGGCAGTTGTCAAGGCGGGAACAAGCTCTGAGGTGGCACCAGTTATCATATTCATTGCACTTAACAGAGGTCGCGTTGCCATGAATGCGATTTCGGCACACTGAACAGAACCAGGTGATAGAGGGGTTGTTCGTCACAGCAGTCCGCGACGAAATTTTCACTCCAGTCGTTTGTGTTGGAAAGGCCAGAGCAGCGTCGAAATGGCACCAGTTGGCACCGTGGACCAGGGTTTGGCTCAATGCCGGCGCGTAATAATAATATGCGGAGCAAGGAGGCCGGCGTCATTTGGTCCACTAAGGAAAAAACGTTTGATATATATTGATGTTGTAGTTGAATTGATGACAATCTTTGGCCAGGAAATTCCTGGATCGATTCCGGGACGTAGACCCAATTGTCATGAGGATCGTGTAAGGTCCTCAGTAAGGTGATTCACTGATTTCCTCAGTTCTCTCTTGAATTTTTACCAGTTATCCCTACGCGGATTTCTAAGTCTCTTTCCCACGAGTAGATAATTGTAGTTTGAAGAGCATCCAACAATGATCAGATAGTGACGCCTTGTGGGAGACTCTCCAATCAACAACTTCGACAGGGCTCTGTTCAGAAACAAAAGTAATATCCAAGACTTCCCTTCTACTATACGTTACAAAGGTAGGGTCGTTGCCTCCATTACATATAATAAGATTGGATACTATTGTAGAATATAGCTAAACAAAACTTCGCCTCTAGCATTGATGTCGGCGCTACCCCACAGAGTATGGTGGGCGTTAGCATCATATCCCAAGCCAAAGTTTTTCTTACCTTTTTGAGACGCTGATATGAGCGATCTCAAGTTTTCCGAGGGGTCGTTAATGCCGTTATCGTAACGTAGGTACGGAGACGCCACCGTGCAGTTCCCTTTCACCCCTCTCACATTCTAGGGAGTGTACTTACTTACTTAGGTGGCGCTACAGTTCGGAGCGAACCTGGGCCATAACCAACAAGCCTCTCCATTTAGCCCTTATCCGAGGCTTGTGGTTGTTTCCGAACCGACGGTACAACCCTGAACCTGGAGCGCTAGTTCCTTGTGTTATACCCGTAGGACCCGGGGCCAGGAACACCGGTGCTAGTAGTCCACTACGGGAGTGTGAGCGCCGCCGTTTCCCCATTAAGCATTCGCCACCATCTCTATTCCAAGGTCCTGACTAACATTGGAAATTCCTTACCTACCTGTGATCCGAATATGCCGAAGCAGCTCGCGCAAGGTGTTCACTAAGTTCAATTAAACTGGAACTGTAGACGCCACCATTGACCCCATTTAGGGAATTCATCCGCTGCTGTCTGGAACAATAAGTACTCTAGTGATCTGCTGCCGCTAAAGATCCTCAAAACGGGGTTGGTTACCTATTTCTTGGACCAAGGGAACTTGAAGTACAACCTTAAGATGAGCCTTCTGAACCAAGGGCGTGATACCTGAAGATTATGCGGAAAACGTGGAGGTGACGGCAGAAATACAATACAAATGCCAATGTCCGGCAGCAGTCATTCGAAGAAAAGAAAACTTAGACTGCGACGTGACCTCCAAATGAATAATACAATGAATACGGCGAGCTGATATCAGAGTCGATCACTGGAGCAATCCTGCGAGTATGTCTGGCCAAGAAGATGAATCGTAGCGGAAAAAAAGCGCAACAAGAGAGTCTAATTCGGTATCTCTCGCGGAAATAATAGCAAAAGTAAGTAAAATAGACGAAATTCAAATCCATTTTGACCTAGTTGCTATAAAATGTATTTGAATGGTTGCTGATGAGTACATACACCTAGTTTTCAGGGATTATTTATTTTATTGTTTGCCTTGAGGCGATTCTCCCGCACTAGTTTTCGCCACTCTAACCACTTGGCCATATCTGGATGCTCCATGTTGGCTCTCTCCTCCAACTGCAAGTAGTACGCTTCGCGTAGGATCTTGAATGCCTGAATACTGTAGAAAGGCAACTGTGTGACAGGATCAAAGTACCTAGCAGGAAGTCTGAAAAGAAAAATGTTGAAAAATTGTTCGCACAAATCGATAGCATGATTCCTTACTTTGTTATGGCACAGATGTAGCCACCCTTCTCCTTCACCCGAACAGGCTTGAATATCGATTGAAAAACTTTGTCGTCTATATCGTTCTCAAACGTGATAAATGTCCGTTCACACTTGGTGTCTGTTTCTCCATCAAACGCACTCTTATCGCTTCTGGAAGATTTCTTCACCACGGGCATGGTCATTGAATGGTATCGTACCATGGGACCGGCAAATGTGCGCTTGGTCGGACGTGTTTTCTTCTTCTCCAGTTCCATTTTTTGGAATTTCTCTTTAAACAACCGATTAGCAACATTCTTGAGAGGGCAAAGACGAACTTACCTAGAGATTTGATGTTCTCCTGCTCGGTTATCTTGGCTTCCTCGAGGAGCTCCTCTTGCGTTGGCATGTACTCCTCGACGCGAATCACTTTCTTTTTCTTCTTCTTAGCTTCGATTAGTTCCTTGAGGCGAATTTTGGTGGCTTCTGTCTTAATAGCAGTGGACGCACGTATGGACTTTCTGCCAGAGTCGTGGATCGTGAACTTTGGCCGCATTTTCCTTTTCGTAACTTTTGCCAGCTTCTTCTTGGGAGTTGTGGCCTTGGCATCTTTTTTAGGTGGAAGGGGTTCCTAGTTCATGTAGGAATGGAAACCTTAATTTATTGAATTTCATGGGCACAAGACGATGTTACAAATACAAATATTTGGCGCAACAGCTCTTTAAAGTGCCAGGGCCTAGCTTCTCGCAGCCACTCATGTTGTGTACGTTATATTTTTCACACGAATGGAAGGGACCTACAGTTTAATGCCGATTTCGAACGGCGATTTGAGAAGCTTTTTCGTGACAACTATACTCTCGGATGTTTCTTAGACGCTCGCGAGAGGTGGGACCGTGAAAAGCTTTTTTTGGTTTTTTCTTGGATTTGAACTTGGAACCTCATGCGTAGCGATCCGACACACTAACCACTTACGCCACGGAGACCATAGAAGACGATGTTGTCTACAGGAAAAATCAGCGTGGAGAGGATTTGTAATAATGGGGAAATCTGCAGAGAATGGAAACTCAAGGACAGACCCGTACAGCATGCAATGAATTTATGAGACAGCAAACAGCGACCTGCATTGCGATTGATCGGGAAACTACTGACTGCCCAAAACTTGGCTTGGGCCAGTAGCGCAACAATCAAGTTCGTGATGAAGTGCTTAGTTTACCTCCTAGTGGTGGTCCCCGGCAACTATACTTATAAGCCCTTGTACGTGTAGGCTAAAATTGTAAGTGGGGGTTGTTTAGGGCCTTGATTCTAGGCTACGCAACGTGGGCCAGCAACCTGCGTTACTGAAACCGATCGCTACAGAAACCGACACTATGCCTCGGATAACGATTCTCATGACAATTGGGTCTACGTCCCGGAATCGACCCAGGAATTTTCCTGGCCAAAGATTGTCAACAATTCAACTACAACATTCGTATACATCAAACGTTTTTTCCTTGGCGGAGCAAATGTCGCCGGCCTCCTTGCTCCGCATATTATTATTACGCGCCGGCATTGAGGCAAACCCCGGTCCACCGATCTGGATTTGTTCCATATGTCACACAAAAATCAATAAAAACATAACCTCAGTTAAATGCAACACGTGTGGAAACTGGTGTCATTTTCGACGCTGCTCTGGCCTTTCCAACACAAACGAATGGAGTGAAAATTTCGTCGCGGACTGCTGTAACACACGAACCCAGACGAACAACCCCTCTACCACCTGGTTCTGTTCAGTGTGCCGAAATCGCATTCATGGCAACGCGACCTCAGTCAAGTGCAATGGATGCGATAACTGGTGCCACCTCAGATCCTGTTCCCGCCTCGACAACTGCCGCCAATGGACTTCCAGCTTCTTAGCTCCATGCTGCTCCAATGCAGCTATGCCTCGCACTCCATCAATTACTCCACCTCTAACCAGAAGTCCGTCGATAGATTATGTCACTTTAGCCACCAACACTCCGCTCCAGTCGCCGGTTTCGCCTGCCTTGGCTAACAACCAGATCCCAACTCAGGACCATCACACACCTTTCACAGTAATGCATCTAAACTGTAATGGCCTACGAGGGCCAACTACATGGAACGTCACGGAATACTAATTGCCGCCATACAAGAAACTAAACTCACTCCTTCATGTATGCTCACCAGAAGCTCAGACTACAACATCATTCGTAAAGATAGAGACAGCGGCGGTGGTGGGGGCCTGGCGTTCATCGTTCACAACTATGTTAACTACAGACTCGTACCAACACCCATACCCCCTACCCCTGACTTACACCTAGAAACACAAACCATTGCTGTCAGATCGAACAACACCTTGATTGACATAACCAATGTGTACATCCCGCCGCCAGCTAGCTGCACTTCTGGTTACCTTCCATCACTAGATTATCTTCTCACGGGCGATTACCACATGGTTATAGGAGACTTCAACGCTCATCATGAGTGCTGGCACTCCAACCTATTTAATGATCGCCGCGGTATACATATCGCCGAGCAAATCGACGAGTCAAGTTTCGGAGTCATCAACGAAGAGTTTCCTACCAGGATCTGTGCCACCTGCTCCAGCTCACCAGATATCAGCATCATGAGTGCCTCTTTGCTCCCATGTACATCCTGGAATGCCGACATAGCGCTCAACTCCGATCATATTCCGATCATCATCACTGTGAATAGACCTGACGACTTTATATCAGCTGACAACCGCACGTTTATCAACTACGCCAAGGCTGATTGGTCAGGCTTTGAACGGCTCGTTGATCGAAAACTGGAACAACTCCTGTCTCCTCCTAATGTACACTCAGGGGAAAAACTCTTTCGACGGATCCTAACCAAAGCAGCTGCCCGCTTCATTCCTGCAGGCAGAATCCCTAAACTTAGACCTAACTTTCCAGCCGAAGCCGCCCAGCTCGCCAACGAACGCGACCTGTTACGTCGAACAAATCCTGACAACCCCAGAATTGATCATCTCAACCGGGAGATTTACCACCTAGTCAACCAACATCGACGGATTAAATGGCTAGAATACCTGCAGTCCTGCGATAAAGGCTCCAAGAAACTCTGGGCTACTATCAAGGAGCTTTCCAATTCCACCAAACGCAGGGACCTTACAACCATCTCCTTCAACGCCTCACAGTTTGATGATACCAGGAAATGTTCCTCATCCTTCTGTCGCCAATTCATCGAACACCCGACAAACTGCAGCAAGATTAAACGTGCCATCCTCAGGAAGCTTCACCGCCTTACTCCAGACACTACTCCCTGCTCTTTACTACCGTCCGAAGTCGAATCTGCCATCCGCAAAGCTAAACCCTCTAAAGCCATGGGACCGGACGGAATCTCAATGATTATGCTCAAGCACCTGGGGCCTATAGGAATCTCTTACTTTACCCAGCTGCTCAATCTTTCGCTTCAATCATTGGATATTCCTGACCCCTGGAAGGTGGGCAGAATCATACCGATTCTTAAACCAGGCAAACCAGCAGACCAAGGTACTTCATATCGACCGATATCTCTTCTCTCTCCAGTTGCGAAAATACTCGAAGCTTTGATACTACCCAAGCTTCATTCTGAATTTCAGCTAGCCGACCACCAACACGGCTTCCGCAAATTGCGAAGTACTACAACAGCCCTTTCCGAGATCACGACTCACATCACACAAGGTCTTAACCAACAACGACCATGCGATCGCACTGTTCTAGTTGCACTTGACTTATCAAAGGCATTTGATACTGTCGACCTAGGAATCCTACTTCAAGACATCCTAGACTCACAACTCTCAAACTCCACTAAACGATGGCTTGCCAATTACCTAAATGGCCGACATTGAAATTGAGGAAGGTCAAGCAAGGGGTTCCTCAAGGAGGAGTCCTTTCCCCGATCCTTTTTAACTACTACCTGGCGAAACTCCCTACACCACCATCCGGAGTCAAACTGGTATCGTATGCCGACGACTGCACCATTCTCGCCTCAGGAAAGGACATCCGCTCAATCTGCCGTAACATCAATGCCTACCTTTATGAATTGGAAGACTTCTTCGCCAGTCGCAATCTCAAGCTGTCCCCAGAAAAATCCTCATCCACCCTATTCACCACCTGGACCAAAGAGGTAAACCTACCACTCGACATTGAGACACATGGCAGGGCGATCCCGACAATAAACCACCCAAAGATTCTAGGAGTCATATTTGACAACCTACTGACTTTCTCTAATCATTCTAGAAATGTCAGTGAACGAGTCATGTCCAGGAATAAGGTCCTAAAATCTCTGGCCGGTAGCACATGGGGGAAAGACAAAGAAACTCTCCTCACCACATATCAAGCAATCGGAAGATCGGTTCTCAACTATGCGGCACCAATCTGGACCCCACGCCTCAGTGAAACTCAATGGCATAAGCTTCAAACAAGCCAGAATGCTGCTCTACGCATTATCACAGGCTGTCACCGCATGTCCCATGAAGATCACCTACATCAGGAAACAAAGTTGCTCAAAGTCAAAGAGCATAACGAACTTCTATCGAAACAGTTCTTACTGGTTTGCAATCGTCCCGATCACCCGAACCGAGATATACTCAGCCTCCCTACACCTCCGAGGCATATTTGATCTGACATCCGTTCATACCGTGAAGAGGTTAATAGGTTTATAACTCATACACCACTTGTCCCAGCGTCTCACAAGCTGGCTTTGAACTCTATTCACCAACACGCTGTCCAAACTGCGCTTGATAACCGCCAGACTAACATTGTTCTAGGCGCCCGTCCTCCACCGATACATCATAGTGAAGATCATCTTCCTAGACGCACCAGATCCACACTTGCCCAACTGCGATCCGGCTGGAGCTGCATGCTGAACAATTATATGCACCGCTTACGCGACAGTATCACTGATCAATGCCCAGACTGCTGCTCGTCACCACATTACACCGCCCATTTGTTCAGCTGTCCGTCGCATCCCACAACACTTACACCAAGATCCTTATGGACTCACCCAGTCGAAGCTGCCGCTTTCCTGGGCCTCGACCTCACTGATGACAACCCACCTGCACCACCTTAACGTTTGAACCATACGAATCAACATAGTTGCTACAACAACAACAACATGCCTCGGATAAGGAATGATCACATGTTGACGACTTTTGGCTATTGCACCCGAACAAAGATAGGTTTCTGGAATGTAAAGACCCTCCTCGACTCGGGAAGTGAAGGTCCTTACAATGCCAGATTCCTCCAATTGGAAACGGAATTCATGCGATATAAACTGGACATTTTGGGGGTAAGTGAAGTAAGATGGTTAGAAGCGGGCGAGTACTAGTCCCCTACGCGTAACACTGTACTACTCTATTCTGGAAGACCATCCGGAAGTCCGCGGGAATATGGGGTCGGACTAGTGCTAACAACAACTGCACGCAAGGCCTAATTTCCTGGCAGCCTCATGGTGATAGGATTTTGACGGCCAGATTCCGGACTAGAGTACGACGCGTCACCATCATACAGTGTTACGCCCCAACGAATAGTTCATCTGAGGACGAAAAGGAGAGCTTCTACAATCTCTTAAGCGCCGCCTTCAACACAACACCAAATTGAGACATTGTCATAGTGATGGGGGATTTGAATGCCAAGGTAGGCAACGACAACGGAGGGCTTAAACATGTAATCGGGAAGCATGGGCTAGGCAACCGCAATGACAACGGCGAAAGGTTTGTGGATTTCTGCAATGCCAACCGCCTTGGTGGCACCATGTTTGAGCATAATATCTGCCATTATCTACCATTTTGCTATCAGCCGCCGCTTTAGTAGTAGTCTCCTGGACGTCCAAACAGGCGAGGGGCAGATGTGGGGATAGTACGTGATCACCATTTTATGATAGCTACTCTCCAACTACGCACTGCTGCAGTTCGAAGATCCCACGATAACACAAGAATGCCCAGGATCCTCTTGTGCCGACCACATCAACACCCAGCGGATTATCATCGAACAGTGTTGAATGATAATATGTTGAAAGTTGAATATCGATCGCCACTGCACCTGCTGTTCATGGATTTTGAGAAGGCGTTCGATAGTGTCAACATGGAGTTTATTTGGCGTGCCTTACGCAGGAGTGGTATTCCCGATCAAATAATTGCTATTATCAAAGCTACATACGAAGGCTCCAAATGTCACGTTCTGCAAAGAGGGAGGTTGTCTGAGGAATTTGAGATCCAAATTGGCGTAAGACAAGGCTGTATCCTTTCACCAATATTATTCCTATTGGTGATTAGCGATGTGCTTCATGCAGCTTTGGGTCGACGGTAGGGCTCGTATCCCCGAGGTAGGTTATTGACATCAGATTATCTGCTGAGGTACGCTCTGGCCCCCCAGGTGGAGGTAACTGTCCTGCAACATCGAACTAGTCAGAAAGCTTCGCGTGCAGCGCCTAAGGTGACTAAGACAGTCGGACCGAATGGACCCCAGCGCCACAGGCTGATCTGGAGGGACATTGTGGTAGAAAATTGCCTAGATATAGGGCGTGCTTGACAGTGAAGGGAGTTGACTGGATACAATTGCTAGGTTCACCTAAACTAAGCAAATATTCATAACAAATGATTGTTGTGCCAAACCTTGTAAGCCTTGGTGTTGATTCCCTTCCTCTTGCGCTTCTCGGGAGCGTCGTCATTGTCCGACACGGGTTCATCGTTCTCATCGATACTGAAGTCCGAGTCGACTACATCCTCCTCCTCGTCCTTTTGTCTGTTGCAATGATAAGGATTACTCAGTTTGCAGTTAATTCATTGATAAGTTTGCATTCCCTACACATATTCCTTGTCGTCATCCTCTTCCTGGAAGCCTCCGTAGGAAGTCTTGTAGAAGTCGTCTTCCTCTTCCTCGTCAATGAGTTTAGAAATTTTCGTTCCTGCATTTGAGCGACGGGATCTAGTCGCAGCCATGGTTATTCAATAGAAATTCTTCAATTATTTGTGAATTTTGCTGCGGATCGGCATGAAAAATAAACAAATTTGTTGCCACTAAGTGACAGTTCAAACGACAGCTGTCAGAGATACTAATAAGCGCGTTCAGCTTGATCTACGGTTTCTAATAGTGCAATGCAGTGCTTCCACAACTGCTGCATATTTCCGCTGATTTAGAAAATTTCAGTTAGGGATACAGTGGGCGGTGTGAATAATATTTGAGTGCATACATTAGCATTTTTGAGGATTACTCCATTTAACGAAAACACTCCACTCACATATTTTAACATTTGAATGTACCCTCTATGTTGGTGTGAATAAAGATGGAATCAATGGAGCGTGCAAAGAAGGTAATTTAAATAAAATAAAAAAAGAAATAATATGAGGGTAACATTCGAAAAGGAAGAGATTTGGTACGAACGGAGAAGATATTATTAGATTTTAAAATGTTGTCTTTGTTTGGGAAAAAAGCAAAACTTCAGCCATGAAAATTAAAATCTGTGGAAAAGTAACATTCATATTGTTCTCAAATTTTCGATGTGATCAATTCCGCATATTTTTTTTTATTTCGGACGAATTCGAGGGTACGCCGTGCAGGGACGGGTTAAGAATATCATTGCAGCGCCCCCCAACAACTAGCGCTTGTCGTAAAAGGCGACTAAGGGGACAAATCAGATCTAGGCAATATAACACCCAAGTGAGCCTAGCGACACATATACTACCTTAAAAACCCTCCCACAAGTGTGCATGCGAGTCCGTGGGTTGACACGACTGGAGATCACCGGTGTCATAAAAGAAAGATCAAACAATACTAAAACAGGAGCATGCACGTGTCAAACAACAAACACCATCGCAATATGGTGCAAAAATTGTATTGCAAAACTGTATCATTATGATAATACTTGCAAAAAGGAAAGGCACTACCCCGCCAGGCACTACCACTGCTGTGCATGGTACTGATCCTGGACCGAGCAGAAATGTTCGGGTCAGAGCTATACGGATTCCGGGGGCTAGCAACATAATGAAACAGTTTGGACGCAATTTACGGGTCGCGAGTTGGAACGTTGGAAGCATGACAAGTCGAAGTTACGAGCTGGAAGAGATGATGAATAGAAGGCGGGTGGACATCTTGTATGTCCAAGAGACGAAATGGAAAAACACCGGGAATCGGGCGCGTTTTTTGGACGTTAGGACAAAAGATTACAAGATGTTCTTCTACGGAACGGAAAAGGCTAGGAACGGAATCGGTATCATCCTTGCGGCAGAGCTACTTGGAAACGTCTTGAGCATTTCGAAGTCCAGCGACCGTTTGATGTCTCTCAAACTAGTAATACAAGGAGAGGTGTGGAATATTGTCAGTGCATATGCTCCCCACGATGGGTACAATCAGAGAGATAAAGATGCATTTTGGGTAGATTTCCACAATCTCCTTAAGGATATCCCAAAGGAAGAATTTCTGTTTGTTGGAGGAGATTTGAATGGACATGTCGGGAAATCAAACGAAGACTATGAAGACTGCCATGGAGGACTAGGATATGGCACCAGGAACCTTCCTGGTGAAGACATCCTAAGCATGTGTAAATCACACGGTCTTATCGTGTTAAATACCATGTTCATCAAACAAAGCCGACACCTGATCACTTACAGCAGTGGTGGAGATGAAACTCAGATTGACTACCATTTGGTAGCCAGTTTCATGAAGCCTCGGGTAAAAGATTGCAAAGTGATCCTGGGAGAGGCAATCGCTCGACAACACCGTCTCCTGCTAACAGAAATTTTTATGAAAACACCAAAGAAAAGCAAACAAACAAGGGTCTCTGAGAAAATCAAGTGGTACAATCTGGACAAAGAAAAAGGCGAGGCTTTTGTTTTCGTAATGAAGAATTACCTCTCTCACACCATCAACGGAGCTGAGGATGAAGAGTGCAGAGCACAAAATATGTGGGATTCCCTACAGCGAACTTGCTTAAAGAAGGCCAAATCACTGCTAGGAGCTTCAAAAGGCCACCATCAACACGCCAAAGAAACATGGTGGTGGAGTGATGAAGCTAAGAAAGTGATAAATGAGAAGAAAGCGGCTTTCAAAGCTTGGTCAAAGTGCCCCTCTAATAATAGTGCCGAAAAAGCTCGCCTCGAAATGGAATACAGATGCTGCAAGAAAAAAGCGAAGAAGAAGTGCGCCCAGCTTCAAGCAGAGAGTACGGAGGGCCTGTATCGGAAGCTGGAGAAAATATTTTCCCCGGTTGCTGATGCAAACCAGGCTATCCAGGAGCTGCGAAGACACAATATGAACAAGAGTGCCACTATCTTCAAAATAGCCGCCCAAAGAAGGAAGAATGCTCAGGAGATTCGTTCGCCAAAGTTCATTAGCAATGCTCATGGCCAGCTTCTTGTGGAAGACGACAAAATTCTGCAGAGGTGGCGGCAGTATTGTGAAGAGCTTTTGAATGAACAGTTTCCCCGGCTATACTTTCCAAGAGCCACCCCTAACTGTGAAGAAATACCCGACATTACAGTCGAAGAAGTTAGTGAGGCGGTCAAATACTCCAAAAAACGAAAAGCGATTGGGCCAGACGAAATACCCTCTGAGTTCTGGAAAAAGATGGGAGATATCGGGTTCAGATGGCTCAGAATTCTCATCTCCAAATTCGTGAGAGGTGATCCAATGCCGAATGAATGGAGGGAAAGTTACCTTCTCCCTGTATATAAAGGGAAGGGTGATACGCGAAACTGTGATAACTACCGTTCGATCAAGCTGATGTCACACACCATGAAGATCGTTGAGCGGGTATTAGGTGGCCGACTGCGAAAAATAATACGGCTATCTGATGATCAGTGCGGGTTTGTCTCGGGTAAATCAACCACAGATGCAATCCAAAGTATAAGGATCATAATGGAAAAACATCGTGATTCCTTAAGGGATTTGCATATTGTATTGGTTGACTTTGAAAAGGCATTCGACAGACAACCAAGAGATCTGATATGGGTGGCGCTAAGACATCGAGGGGTTCCAGAAACCTATGTACAGATGATTATGGACATGTACGAAGGAGCAAAGACAAAAGTAAGATGCCCCGCTGGAGTAACCGAAGAGTTCCCAATCAAAGTCGGGGTACACCAGGGAAGCATTTTAAGTCCTTTGCTCTTTATTACAGTCCTTGATGAACTGCTTGAAGGTAAAGTGATGGACCCCAAGGTACATCAGTTATTCTTTGCTGACGACGGAGCCATCATAAGTGAGAATCCTACATCCCTGCAACGAGCACTTGATGTGTGGGTGGACGTTTTGGAGGGAAATGGGTATCGCATTAGTTCAAAAAAGACAGAGTACTTGTGCTGCCCGTTCTCTGATCCACTCAGGCCTATTCCAGACATTTATTTGAATGGAACAGTGCTTCCCAAGTGCGAAAAGTTCAAATATCTGGGATCTATGATCAATAGCAAAGCAACTTGTGATGACGACATCAATCATCGTATAAGCGTAGGGTGGATGAAGTGGCGAGAAAATTCCGCTATCTTCTGTGACAGAAAAATGCCCCCTAAGTTGAAAGGAAGGCTCTACACCGCAGTTGTACGTCCAGCACTCACATACGGTTCACAATGTTGGACGATGTACAAAAAGTATGAGAGTAAATTAACGGCAGCTGAGATGAAAATGCTTCGCATGACAGCAGGAGTGACAAAGCTTGATCGAATAAGAAGTTCGAAGATCCGTGGAAGCTTTCACATCAAGGAAACCATCGTACAAAAAATAGAGCGTGACCGGCTCAGTTGGTATTGCCACGTTCAAAGAAGAGATCATTTGAACCCTGTTAAAAAGGCAATATCAATGCACGTTCCAAAGACATCGCGATGTAGGAAAGGCAGGCCTATAAACGCCTGGATCAGACTAATGCGACGACATCGGCATTTCATTGGCCTCAGTAACCGAGTGATCCAAAATCGGCAGGCCTGCCGATATTTTCTGAGGTCAAATAGGCGAACCCCACATGCGGATCAGTAGAAATGCGGTGAAGTGGGAGGGCTGTGATCCCTTGTTTTCGGATCATAGCCTCGCTGATAAAAGGAAGAAGAAGAAGAAGAATTCGAGGGTGCGCCGATAAACGATCGGAAACACGAAGAAAATTAAATTAAATTAAAGAAATTAAACATTTTTTGGTTTTTGTCCTTAAAAGTGAAATCGTAATGTACACAAATGTATGTTTTACGAGGAAAAAAAGCTGCAAATTCGAGTATTTTATTGTTATAATAACCGTGTTTTTTTAAACCTAGCCAGCCAGTAGTTGCTAGTAAAGTCAAATTTTATACGTAAAACAAATACAACAACCAACTTGACGTGATCCCTAGCAAAAAGTGGCTGGCTGGGAATTTCGTGATGCCTAATTTTAGGCGGGGCAAAAACGAATGTTTTTTAGTTATAGACGTTGCTGCCACTGCAAAGTTGTTTGGTTCTCAGCGATATGTTCGTAAAGCACTTACGAATTACAAAAAATAGCAGCTTTTTACGAAGATAGAAGACCAGAGAAAAAGGTTGATTTTGTTTATTAATTTCAAATATTGTATATTAAACTAACTAAATTTGTTATACAGAAACAAGAAAAATTGGAGCAAGAAGGAACCTCAAGCACTGTTCGAATTTTATAACGCGCGGAGGGACGAATTCGTGCACCACCGGTGTAAGAAATACGCTTACGAGAATGTCCTTTAAGACATGATTTCCGCCGGGTTTGCTGTAAGTGATTTTAATATTTATTTACTTGAATCATCTTGATTTTACATTACAGGACTACAACACAACAACCTTACACCTGGAGGTTAAGGTTCACACTCTGGTAAGAGCCCATTTGGCAGCAAACCAATTATAGCCAACGGCAATAGCATTCAAGTTGGAGGATTTGATATACTAGAAGTAAAGAATAAAATCATCATATGTCAAATATTGGTTTCTAATACTGAATTTTAGAACTAGGTTTCCAATCCTATTGTATTCCCAACGTGTTGTCTCCAGGAGTATGTCTGCCCACGCCCAGGTCTCAACCAACACTGCTATATGAGTCGTTTTCAAGTGATGTGTTCATTTCACCTGGGCCTTCTACGTCTGAAGCTCTTGCTTCAACATCTTCGGAGGGGAGTAGTGCTAAGCGCAAGATGACGCGTACACTTTACTTCGGAGAGCGCTTGAAGCAAAAAGCTTTAGATTGAAAAGAAAAGGCAACGCGCTGGTACCATTGGATGAAACTCCAACAACAAAAAGAAAACACACACCAGGAGCAAATGGAGGTTTTTAAAAAAATCGAAAAATAGAAAAAAATAAAAAATTAAATATATGCACAAAAATCTATTGAATTTTATTGATTAAAAATACACAGAGTAATTTTCAGGTCGCGTGAACATCCACTTTCCTCCCGCATTGAGTAAGACTATTTTTTTCCCTTTCAGATGCTACTTCTTTCAGCCAGATAATTGAATAAAGTTTGTCGTCTATTCACAGTTGCCCCTGCTACAGAATCTTCTAAATTAATTTCAGCACCAATAATACCTTCTTCAGGAACTTCGGCAGAGAATTCATCGTTCATTGTGATGCATATGTTGTGCATAATACATGCACTTGCAACAATGTTTGCCACCGAACGTAGGTCCCTTTGTTCAGTAAACTACAGCAATCTTCTAAATCTTCCTTTTAGGAACCCAAAAGCATTCTCCACTATAATTCGCGTTGCAGAATGCAGATAAGTCTTCCATTATCTTCAAATGGTGGCACTAACCAACTAATAGCAGGATATGGCGAATCACCCAGGATCAAAGTATTCAAAGGAAACAGCAGCGTACAATATGAGTCGCCTATTCTGTAAAAGGCTGATTTTCGAAGCACTTTGCTGTCGTGCAAGGATCTAAGTTCACCACAACAAATATCGATGCATTTTTTGTCTGCAACAACGACTGCTTGCACAATTATTGTGAAGTTGTGCTTTCGGTTGTAGTAGCACTCTTTATTCAATTTTGGAGCTGCAATCACGATGTGCGTGCAATCGATTACAACAAGAACTCCAGGAATTTTCTTTTTTGCCTCAAATTTACTACAGCTGTATGCCACAGCATCCCCTCGAGGCCATTTAATATATTCTCTTCTGTTCTCCACGAGTCAGTTTCAGACGCGACGAACAGCTTCCCACGCGGAAGTCTTTGGTACCCCAAACAAGTTCCCCAGTTGTCTGAAAGTGATGATATTGCTAATATACCACACATACATGTTAAATTCCCTCCTTGAGCCAACCCTACATTTGCCTCCACGGTTTGAGTTTGGAGAAAATTAAGATTGAGCGTAAGATACTGAAATATACGGAGAAAAATAATATCCACTCCTAGTAAAGAATATGACCAAAATTTATATGTTAAGTGCTCTATAGTTGAACGCTATAATCTTAAATTGAACTTAAAGTCATCATCGCTATATGCATCGACTACATCCATAAAAATTATTAATGGAAGCATGCCTTTTCGTCTCTTCTACTGAGTCTTCGGAGCTCGAAGTGTCGCCGAAAAAAATCTTCAAAGAATTTACGTTCCTCCTCGCTAGAGGAATCAAGCATTTCACGTAAAATCCGAAATTTGAATTAATAAATCATGTTTCACAAATATAATCAAATATGTTATGATTTCATACTTTCTTTTGTAGATTATCCATCCAATTATTTTTTCAAACACAAAAATTCAGGACGAATACAATAAAAAAAAAAAAAAGGTTGAATGCCGAATATTTGACAGCAGACAGTGGATTTCATAGGACTGAAATCACACGTACCAACTTGGAGTTATAAAATCGGCTGGCTTTGGCTGGCTGGCAAATCGTTTAAATGAACGACTGGTTGGTAATTTTTAAAAAAAATACGGCTATTGTAGGGGAATATTAGACATAACCATTTTTTGCTCTAATAAATTTCATAACTTTGCGGAATATTACTTTTTTGCATTGATGTCCACAATCTGCGAAACGACGGAGACGGGCGACTAACTTCAAGAAGGATTAAATTGAATTTGCACTTACTGTTAGAGGCATAAGTTGCTTAGTTTCACCCAGAACACACATATTTAAATATATTTTTTAAGCCTATACAAATTTATAAAGCTGAAAGTAAATATTTGCTTCATCCATCTAAATCTTTTTGTAAATTGAAAGGATTTGCTAAATCCATTTTTCAATATATTTGGAAAAAATGTTAATTCTCTTTTTAACGGCTCTTAGTCGACAACAAGAGGTGGGATCGTAAAAAATAAACTTAAGTGTTTTTTTCGGGATTCGAATATTGAACCTTACGCGCAGTGGTTCGGCACATTAGCACCGCGCCATGGTGCCCACAATAGCAGCTTTCGAAATTAGATTGGTAAGGTTTTTATTTTCGATTTTAGCAATACGCTCGAAATTCGTCACACCGAGCTTTCACTCGGAGTGATCTCCTAGATTCTATTTACACCACCCAGTGTGGAACAAAGCACAAAAGCTCACTACAAAACCGATATTGTTGAAATCTTTACGCTGTCCTTTCGTTCAAATCAACATTTTTCATTCCGAATTCAAATTTACATGAAATAATTCGGAAGCCATTGTTTAAAGAACTACAATCGGAAGTAAAGTATTTTTTCTTGTCAATTCAAAAAACAAGTTTGACACTTTCCATGGCAATTCAATAAAAAGTTTGAGATTCTCTGTAAATTCCTCTAGGCCTATTCACCGAGCATAATTTTAGCTGTCAGTACAGTATCAGTAATTCTTGACAAATTAATCAATACAGCGCTACGGTGTTTTGAAACATAATTTTCATATGCTTTCCACGAGAAAAGTACGAAACAAGTATGTTCCTTAGCAGCGATAAATAATAATCTTCCCACCAGAAGGCAATTCGTGTGATATCAGTCCAACTTACCCCTGCCACAGTCAATTATCTACCTCAGGCTGGCGACATCGAGGCCCCAACACGTCTACATCATGGAAACATCTTGTAAGGTGAGAATTTTCTACTGTTTGTCGTAATTAGTACCAACGCGGTGATGTTATTCATGCGAATTCGAGGTGTGACTTCCTGCACTGCGCTGTAACCGTTCTTAATTTGGGAATTCGTTACACACCCAAGCACATGATTTGATTTTGAAATTCCTGCGGAAAGTATCTGGATTTCTTTGTCTTTTTAAGTACGGTTGTACCTATTTGTAAGGAAAGTTGTGAAATTAGTTTAGCAACGCATTTTGAAACAAAAGTCCACCTGTCAGGACACACACACTAGCTGCAGGTGCTTGTAAAATCCATCTGTCTGTCTTGTAGATTCGTTTGGTTTCCATCTTTTTTTGCTTCGGCTTAGAATTTAATTTTGCGGTCAAGAAAAGTTCGTGAGTATGTACTCATCTGCAATTCAAATTCTTTTCAACAAACCGCAGTGGGATAGTCGTCTATTCGCAGTCAAGCAAACTTTTGATGGGAACAAGAATTCTTAGCATGCAAAGGCGGATGTTCTTTACACTTCCCCTCTTGTTTCAAATGATCTTCGGCTTAAAATTCCTCTACGTTCAGGAGGTTGGAAATCACCATCATTCTTTCTTTCTTTTTCCAATGGCTGGGTGTTGAATTTTAATTCATTTTCCCTCGTGCTTCCCAATATAAAGCGCAAATATCCTTATTTCTTTGCTTGTCCGTCTATAGGTTTGTGCATGTCATCAGGTGATCTTCGTCCATACGTTGATTTGAAAGAAGAGTTTCTGTTTGTCGGAGAAGATTTGAATGGACATGTCGGGAAGTCAAACGAAGACTATGAAGGACTGGGATACGGCACCAGGAACCTTCCTGGTGAAAACATCCTAAGCATGTGCAAATCACACGGTCTTATCGTGTTAAATACCATGTTCATCAAACAAAGGCGACACCTGATCACTTGCAGCAGTGGTGGAGATGAAACCCAGATTGACTACCATCTGTTAGATAGTTTCATGAAGCCTCGGGTAAGAGATTGCAAAGTGATCCTGGGAGGAGCAATCCCTCAACAACACCGTCTCCTACTAACAGAAATTTTTATGAAAACACAAAAGAAAAGCAAACCCCACAGGCGGATCAGTAGAAATGCGGTGAAGTGGGAGGGTTGTGATCCCTTGTTTTCGGATCATAGCCCCGCTGATAAAAGGAAGAAGAAGAAGAAAAGACAAAAGAAAAGCAAACAAACAAGGGTCTCTGAAAAAATCAAGTGGTACAATCTGGACAAAGAAAAAGGCGAGGCTTTTGTTTTAGTGATGAAAAATTACATCTCTCATACCATCAACGGAGCTGAGGATGAAGAGTGCAGAGCACAAAATATGTGGGATTCCCTACAGCGAACTTGCTTAAAGAAGGCCAAATCACTGCTGGAGCTTCAAAAGGCCACCATCAACACGCCAAAGAAACATGGTGGTGGTGGAGTGATGAAGCTAAGAATGTGATAAATGAGAAGAAAGCGGCTTTGAAAGCTTGGTCAAAGTGCCCCTCTAATAATCATGACGAAAAACTTGCCTCGAAATGGAATACAGATGTTGCAAGAAAAAAGCGAAGAAGAAGTGCGCCCAGCTTCAAGCAGAGAGTACGGAGGGCCTGTATCGAGAGCTGGAGAAAATATCTTCCCCGGTTGCTAATGTAAACCAGGCTATCCAGCAGCTGCGAAGACACAATATGAACAAGAGCGCAACCATCTTCAAAATAGCCGCCCAAAGAAGGAGGAATGCTCAGGAGATTCGTTCGCCAATGTTCATTAACAATGCTCATGGCCAGCTTCTTGTGGATGAACTGCTTTTGAATTAACAGTTTCCCGGGCTTTCCAAAGCCACCCCTAACTGTGAAGAAATACCCGACATTACAGTCGAAGAAGTCAGTGAGGCGGTCAAATACTCCAAGAAACGAAAAGCGCTTGGACCAGACGAGAGGCCCTTTGAGTTCTGGAAAAAGATGGGAGACATCGGGTTCAGATGGCTCAGAATTCTCATCTCCAAATTTATGAGAGGTGATTCAATGCCGAATCAATGGAGCGAAAGTTACCTTCTCCCTGTATACAAAGGGAAGGGTGATACGCGAAACTGTGATAACTACCGTTCGATCAAGCTGATATCACACACCATGAAGATCGTTGAGCGGGTATTAGGTGGCCGACTGTCAAAAATAATACGGCTATCTGATGATCATTGCGGGTTTGTCGCGGGTAAATAAACCGCAGATGCAATCCAAAGTATAAGGATCATAACGGAAAAACATCGTGATTCCTTAAAGGATTTGCATATTGTATTGGTTGACTTTGAAAAGGCATTCGACAGACAACCTCGAGATCTGATATGGGTGGCGATAAGACATCGAGGGGTTCCAGAAACCTATGTACAAATGATCATGGACATGTACGAGGGAGCAAAGACAAGAGGAAGATGCCCCGCTGGAGTAACCGAAGAGTTCCCAATCAAAGTCGGGGTACACCAGGGAAGCGTTTTAAGTCCTTTGCTCTTTATTACAGTCCTTGATTATCTGCTTGAAGGTAAAGTGATGGACCCCAAGGTACATCAGTTATTCTTTGCTGACGATGGAGCCATCATAAGTGAGGATCCTACATCCCTGCAACGAGCACTTGATGTGTGGGTGGACGCTCTGGAGGGAAATGGGTATCGCATTAGTTCAAAAAAGACAGAGTACTTGTGCTGCCCGTTCTCTGATCCACTCAGGCCTATTCCAGACATTTATTTGAATGGAACAGTGCTTCCCAAGTAAAGTTCAAATATCTGGGATCTATGATCAATAGTAAAGCAGCCTGTGATAAAAACATCAATCATGGCTGAAATTTTCGTGAGTACCATTAAAAAAAAAGTGCCTTCCTAGCTGTTTGTGGCGGTTGACGTCTTCTGATGTTTGTCATCGAGGCATTCGACTCTCAATAACACCCGTAGGTGTGGAACATACTGAGTATATTTTTTGAACATATCGAGTAGTCTTTGCTTTTAAAATTTTCGAAAAGTCTAAAATTTTCAAATTTTAAAATAGTCGACTCTGAAAATTCGATTGCGGCAGTTAAATTTCGTTCGCGGCTATTCTGTTCAAAACAACATTTTCGATCAAGAGAAAATCTTCAAGAAGACGCTGCAAGAAACCAGTCGACCCATCAAGCGTTGCTGCTCCCGAGAAAAAACCTTTTTCCAGGGAATTCAAGTGGTCCTGTTCCACAACAATCTTCAAAACTTCAAGAAGACGTTTTCCTTTCTTTCAATTTCGTGTTCTTCTTCGTTCCTGTTCAGTTCTTATAACTAATAACTAATTTATTGCGAAAATAAATCACTGAAGATTTTTGAACATTGTGCATTTGATTTCCATTTTCATACAGCCTTATTGTAAATTTCACCCGAAAATTATTTCACGTGGAAATTTTTGTTCGCCCGGATTTCCAATCCAAAGGACTGTGATGAGCCTACTCCCTTCACTGCTTCATTTATTCCAATCAATTGGAATATGGCTTCTTCTGTTGGTGAGAACTTTTGCGTTCTGTTTGGTCCACCTCCCTCTTTCGTACACTTTCTCCCTATTTTCTTTTACAATCCCCTAGCAATATGCGGTTTTTCAATCATTTTGTTTAACAAAATATCACTTTGTTGCTTATTTAGAGTTTTGCTCCTGAAATAAAATTATGTATAATTGATTTCCACTTTTTTGCTTTCAAACAACTTACATTTTCCGCTTTGTTGTTCTCTCTTTCGCCTAAAAAAAGTAAGTGAAAATTTTCCATGCAAATAGCGTCATATTCCACGCGAAATAAAAACTCACAATAAGGGGAATTTTTCGAAGATGAACAAATTTTCGCCCGAAACTCATGATAGGGGAAAAGTGAAAAGGTAATTTTTTCACATGGAATGCTGTTCGGGTGAAACTCACAATAAGGCTGATAGTGAAACGGCGCTCGCAGCGTTATCGATCTCGCTAAATTTTGTTGACGAGTGCTGCCATCTTCATGTTGAGGTCGGAAACTTTTCTCTTTTAGGACTGCCATGGTTTGGTGGCTTGTTCATAAATCTGGCGATTTTTCGGTCCAAAACGAGGGATTAAGCGGCCGGGGAAACGCTGTAGAATGCTGTGTGTGCGATTGCACCATCCTGCTAGAATCACATGTTCTTCCAACCCAATATGACAATTAAATAATTGATCATGGTTCTGTAACAGTCACCAGTCATAGTGACTTTTCCACGATGCCATCCTCCTCCGTAAACGCCGCACTAAGCAGTGATTTTGAGAGGATGTAATAGTTCTTCGTGTATTACACGCGGATTCTCAAAGCTCCAGAAGCGACAATTTTTCTTATTCACGTATCCGCATATGTGGAAATGCGCCTCATTGTTCGTCGCTCATCGCGGTCGAGATTTAGGATGACTTGGCCGTAATCTACAAGTACCCGCGATGCACTGTTTGCACTTTGTACGGGTACATGTTCAAGTTTTTCACTACAATTTGCTGTTTACACAAAGATTTCGGCTCGTCAGAGGCTCTCTTAATTTTAAAGAAGCAGCCCACTACGATTCCTTTGTCGGAGATTTTTCAATCCTTAATGTGAGATCCTGAAAGGCCTGGTAGTTGTTTACCTGGGTTGATAGTCTTAGTGCTTCCTGTATAGGGAATTTGTGCAATGAGTTCTATTTGTGATCCACTCTTCTGAAGAAAAAGGAAATGAAGCTTATAAGTATGTCCCAACGACTTAGCCTTAGTCTGTGTTATTTAGATCAGTGGCAGAAGCAATTTTTCTTCATGCTCGTACACGTAAAGAATTGACTTACTTTTCATTTCCTATAAACTTTTTTTGTTTTCCTTTCAGGATGCGGCAAAACGTCTTCTAAAATGTTTTTGCGGCTGTTCCGATCTAACCGAAGACGAAGTCAAGCGAATCTATCAATTCAGCGCTCAAGAAACACTCATAAATCTACAGGCTGCAAAGTTATTACGCAAATACCTGGAGCTCCATCGAAAAGGCGACAAATCAGATGCCGAACAAATGCTGGATATTTATGAAAAATGCGAAGAGTACTCGACGGACCATCGTCTTCTATCCGAAGACGAGCTAGAAGAGCTCAGCGATTTAGGTCTACCATATCATCTGGAAAAGAAGCTCAAAGAAAACATACGAACAGGAGACAAATCTAAGTTAAACAGTTGCCTTTTGCGAATACAAGGAGAGTGTCGCAACGAAATAGAAGTCAGTGATGAATACAAAGAATTCAAACAAGCTATACTCAACAAGCTGAAAAGAGTTAGACATAGATAGTCTTAGTTTTTAGCCGTAGAAGTTGAACTTCTACCCCTCT
The DNA here is from genome assembly GCA_945910035.1 of Brachypalpus laphriformis. Taxonomy (NCBI): domain Eukaryota; kingdom Metazoa; phylum Arthropoda; class Insecta; order Diptera; family Syrphidae; genus Brachypalpus; species Brachypalpus laphriformis. Next base: position 191,625,922 of record OX246754.1, on the reverse strand, counting down.
ATACTTTTAGATTACTTTCTTACATCACAATGCTCGCCATCCATATGTGCTTAATTTTACGTGCTGAAGTCGTTAGAGTCGTTCCTAGCAATGTTTTCCTTTTTCACAAGAGCGTACCTTAATTATATTTTTGTATCTGTTATCGTACCAAATGCAAAATCAAAAAAATAAAAACTACACGTAGTAAAACCAAAACACCATTGTGAGTTTCTTAAGTCAAGATTCATGATTTCATTTTTATTAGCAATCAATTGATTGGGTTTCTCTAGAGTACATCGATTATATTACCGAACAGAGTCTAAATGGGGAGAGGGGGTACACGATGTGTATGTTGCTAAGTGACATCAAATATTATTTTACTGTTTACAGATATTATATTCTTGTTAATTGTTAGATGAAGATGTGTGAAGATCCCACTCTCTAACGAGAGTGACTCAGCGGTCCCTAGGACTTCTTCCATGAGTAGTACATCTCCATGGGTTTGTTTACCTGAAAGAAAGACGTTTAAAGATTAATGTAAGCGTGTGTAGAAGTAGTTATAAACTGCATTCAATAGCTCAAAAGAACGCCATTGCCTATCTGCCCTATAGTGTGAGGATTATTTCAACTATAAAGCAAACGACATTGAGTCCAAGTTATTTTCTAGCTGCTAGCTTGCTTCAGAAAGTAGGTGACAGTACATGCTCTGTCTGGAAAGGAAGGCAGACTTCGTCAAAAAGTTTTAAACTATCTTCGCGTTAGTGAATGATGACGATTCACACACCACACCAAAAGGGAGATGGACCCATATGCTGATCCCCAACGTAGAGGAATGGATCAGCAGAAAACATGGAGATGTAAACTTCTACATGATACAGTTCCTATCAGGGCACGGAGGCTTTCGGGAATATCTCTACGAATACAAACACGTAGATGACCCATACTGGAAAACGGAGCCCTGTCAGACTGTCAGTACGGTTTCAGAAAATCACGCTTTACCGTCGATGCCATAAAGGCGGTAGTAGATATAGCAACTGAAGCAATACAAGGGAAAAGGTGGAGATGGGGGACGAAGAAATACTGCGCAGTAGTAACGCTCGACGTCAAAAATGCGTTCAACTCGGCAAGCTGGTCATTCATTAGGAGATCCCTGGCCAGGATGGATACACCATACTACCTGTTGAGGATAGTCACGGACTACTTCAGCAATAGGAAGCTAAGATACCATACTCACGATGGCGTTAAGCACTACAGTGTTTCCGCGGGAGTCCCGCAGGGGTCGGTTCTGGGACCTCTCCAATGGAACATTATGTACGACGGAGTTCTGCGACTAACACTGCCTGAGGGAGTCAAAGTAATTGGCTTCGCTGACGATATCGCAGTGGTTACAGTAGCCAAGCACGTACACGAGGTAGAGTCTGCCACGGATGAGGCAGTTATAAAAATAAAGGAATGGCTGGAGTCTACCGGTCTGGAACTAGCTGCCCACAAGACTGAAGCTGTCCTAATAGCCAGCCGCAAAAAGGTGGAATATGCCAGCTTCCGGGTCGGAAACCAGACAATCAGGTCCAAAGAATCCTTGAAGTCATGCTGGACAACAGGCTGCGCTTCAAAGCCCACGTCGAGTATTCTAGTAAGAAAGCATCGCTGATGTAGGCAGCACTCTCCCGAATGCTCCCGAACATCGGCGGGCCTGGATACGCCCGCAGGATCCTGCTGTCCAGAGTGGTCAGCTCGGTACTTCTATAGGCTGCACCGATATGGGCAGGTGCACTGGCGACAAATGAGTGCAGGAAGAAGCTATCATCAGCTCACAGACTCTGCGCAATCAGAGTGATAAGCGGCTTCCAAACTATCTCCGACGATGCAGCCTGCGTTTTAACTGGGATGGTCCCAATCGACATCCTCGCGGATGAGATGCAGAGGGTATACCTTAGACGTCCCTCGAACCGGCAGGAGGCAAAAAGGATTAAGGAGGAGGAAAGGGCAGCAACGCTGTGGCAAACCACGTGGGACAGCTCTTGTGGACCCACAAGCTCATTCCCACTATAAAATCATGGACAGATAGAGCGAGGGGGAACTGTAACAACCACTTCACACAGTTTCTGTCCGGACACGGTGGCTACCGGAAATACCTCTATAGATATGGACACGATAGTTCGCCCTGTGTCCAGAATGTCCAAACGAAGAGGAGGACGTGAAGCATGCAGTGTTCTACTGCAGACGCTTTGCAGATGATAGAGCAAACCTGCCAAGTCCAGAAAATCTTGTAAGTCACATGACACGATCAGAGGGCGAGTGGATGGAGATCTGCTCATTCATAGTATGTGTGCAGAACGCGCTGCGAAGAGCAGAAGCCCTAAGAAGAGCACAAGAGGCGGCCTCGGAGACTAGAGCATAATTGCTAACCAGCCCCGCGAAGAAATACCTAACGGCAGTACCGCGGGGAGAGTGGTTGAAGTGTGTAGGGTGTTTAGTACGTAGGCGTATTCCTGGAATCGATTACTCAGGTTTGCGAATCGTGCATGCTAGTAGCACTCGGGCTATTAGTATTTATGAAGATTACACATCCTTGGCGCAACACAAAAAAAAAAAGAAAAAAAGATGACCCATACTGCCTGCACTGTGAAGGCAAATTCCAAAACGCAGGACAATCTAGAGCCAGCCTGTGGAGTTTAAGAAGAGGGTTAGCTCATTTATGTTCTTACCCGAGATCTCCTCAAGCGAATTGTAGAAGGGTTTGCCTAATGCTTGATGTCTAGCCCTAGCTAGTGCTGGACAATTGCAGATGTAGTGGATAATTGTTTCCTTTTCGGTGGCTATGTTGCAACTACGGCAGCGTGTATTATATGGGATACCTAGTTTGGCTGCGTGCTCTCCTACCGGCCAGTGTCCCGTGATTATCGCGATTGTACGGGTAATGTCTTTGCGCGTTCTGTTCAATACAAATACAAATATTTGGCGCAACAGCTCTTTAAAGTGTCAGGGCCTAGCTTCTCGCAACCACTCATGTTGTGTGCGTTATATTTTTCACACGAATGGAAGGGACCTACAGTTTAATGCCGACTCCGAACGGCAATTTGAGAAGCTTTTTCGTGACAACAATACTCTCGGATGTTTGTCAGACGCTCGCGAGAGGTGGGACCGTGAAAAAACTTTTTGGTGTTTTCTGGAATTCGAACTTGGAACCTCATGCATAGTGATCCGACACACTAACCACATACGCCACGGCGTTCTGTTCAATAGGGCGGTTGTTTTGGTCTTGTTGTAGATAGGCCACATCTTTCTGGATATGACGCAGTTCGTTAACCTGGACCATTTAAGGTTAGCTTTTCCAAGAAAGATTGAGGAGATATTTGCCTTAATTGCTTCAAGCGGGGTGTGAACAAGTTCAGCAAGTGAGCATTTAAGGGCTGAGCCTCGCCTGGCCAGTTCGTCAGCATATTCGTTGCCATCAACGTTGCTGTGGCCTGGAACCCAGACTAGGGTCACCATGCATTGGCCATCTAGCGAGGCCAGCTCCTGTCGGCATTCTATTACTAATTCCGAGGAAATGGTTTCCGAAGCAATGGCTTTGAGAGCAGCTTGGCTATCGATTAAAATAGCGATTCTTTGCCTTGGTAGTGTATTTGTGTGTGACTTGATTTGGCGACAGGCTTCGCGAATGGCGAGTAATTCCGCTTGGAAGACGCTGGCAGAGTCCGGGAGTCGATACGATCTTGCGGTGTTCAGGGACTCCGAGAAAACACTCGCACCAACCCCACAGTCCATTTTTGAACCATCGGTGTAAACTGTTAGATCGAAACCACTGGTCGCCTGTCCATCTTGCCAATCTTTTCTTGTAAGGAATTGTACATCGAAACGCTTTGTTAAGTCCAATGTGGGGATGATGTAGTCTGTTGGAGTCGATACGAGTTCTCCTGGTAGAGAATCTATATTGCTGTGTCCATAGGGTTTCGCAGTCCAACACTTGGACTCTCTGAGTCTGATTGCGCTGTGCGCTGAGATGTTTGTGATATGTAGATCTAACCAAAAACATACTGCAGAGAGAAATTGGCGGCCAAGTGACTCCGAGAGGACTTAAAAAATTCATGCTGACGACGAATGAAGCCTGTAACACAGTGAACGAGATCATCACCAGCATGATGCAACAACTACGTCTGGAGGAACGAGCAGCAGCGAGAAATGAGAATCCTACAAACACTGGAAGGCGGACAAAACGCCCCCATATGCAATGTAACGCAAGTGACATGTTAAAGACACACAATGAGAAGTGAACTCACGCAGTAATAGAAATTTGAATGTGCAAATTGAGCTGCTGTAAGGCAGCAGAAACATGAGAAGCAGCAATGGCTCATGCGTGATGAATAGCATGACATGCTAACCAGTCCCGCGAAGTAATACAGACAGCAGTCGCGCGGGTAGAGTGGTAGAAGTGTGCAGGGTGTGGATTAATAGGCGCATTCCTGGCATCGATTATTCGGGTTTGCGAATCGTGCATGCTAATAGCCCGGGCTACTAGTATCTTAGAAGATTACCACACCCCTTGGCGCATCCAGAAAAAAAAAAAAAAAAAACCATAAGAATCAACATAGTTGCTGCAACAACAACAACAATACTACTAATGATTGCTTATACGAGCTTCGAGCTTCTCAAGAGCCTGGAGACTTCAATTTCTTATAGGTTTGTCGGAAAACATAGCTTCGACCACAACACCTCAGAAGCGTAAGACTCGTTAACGTTGTGGCAGGGCAAACTAGTGCCAATGGCCTAGCTTAAGTAGATGTTGCTGGACTCTCATTGGGAGCACCTGTTACGGAGTGTTGTGAGATCTAATTCCAACTCTACACTAGTTTCTTCTGTCTTTCTACCTATTTTCAGGTTTCTTGTCAGAAAAAGATAAAAATTGGTTATTCCTTCCCACACTCACCTTCCAGAACTTGTCGTTGACCTGATGCAAGGTCTGGTTGCCACTGAGGATGACCAACTGCTGCGGCTGGGGGGCGATATAGATGCAAAAGTTGATCATGCGGTATGCCTCCGGCAAATCAGCTCCCAGGTCCAGAGTCATTCGCGTGGCCAAGTACTTGCTCAAGTGGTCAACTGAAATGGAACCAATTCAGTAGCCATTCACCTACAAATCCCCGTCCAGCTTACCTGTGGCATTGGCCGTGGTCTTGATGTACCGCACGCAGTTCTCCTTGAGCGCCTTCATCAGCTGGTTGTCGCCAGCCATTTCGGTCGGATGTGGCTTGAAGACGAGCTCTATCTCGTCGTTTATGCCTAGCTCGGAGGAGCCCTCGCCCTCCGTATCGATGTTCGAGTCGCCCTCGGTGCGACAGTCCATCTGGCTGTCGCTCTCCGACTCCTCGGAGCGTTCCGACGTCATTACGGACATGGCCCGCTTTGGCTTGCTGCTGCTGCTGTTTGAGGGCACCGGTGAGGGTGTGCTTCTCACCGATGGCGGATTGGAAGCATTGCGGCTGTCGGAAGCCTCGTCGTTCACGCGATTGTTGCTTGACGCGCTTGAGCCGCCTGCGTTGTTGGCGTTACTGTTGCTACTGTTGCTGTTCGACGTGTGGTGGGAGGAATGCTCCCGGTGGTCCCGGTCGCTCTCGTTCCCCTTGCGGTAGCGCTGCGGTCGGTTCTGCGACTGCAGCTTGATGCCCTCCTTAATGGAGTTGACCAGCGCTTGTTGCGACTGGGTCTGGTTGAACTTGGCCATCACCTTCTCCTGGATGGCCTCGTACTCCTCGCGGCTGGGGTAGATCTTCGAGATTAGCAGATCGAAATTGGGGTCGGGGCGCAGCGAGCGCTTGGACACCAGCTTCTTGCGGCAGGTGGGGCATTCCTTGTTGCCTGAGCGCAGCGCCGTGATGATGCAGTCCGAGCAGAATCGGTGCAGACACTCCTTCGTGGTCATCGTCTTCTTGAGCATGTCCAGGCAGATGGGACACATCAGCTCGCTGTGCAGACTCCGCGGGGAGACTGCGATCTCGGTGTTGTCTGTGATGATCTCCTGCGGCTTGCGCTGCAACTCGTAGAGGGACAGGTCCCAGGTTTTATTCTGCGCCGGCTCCATGGTAGTCATAATAATCCGAAACTGGTTTCAGACACTCGCAGTTAGTCCGTTATTCACTGTTTTTCCAATTTTTCGTCGAGTGATACTTTTCACGAATTTTCTCTGTTGATGGATGTCAGAATGAAAACAAAGTGAAAACCTGTGAAGTTGGTTGGGGTTGATATATAATTGTTTAGAAATTGGCGCAGTTAGCGCATTTTCGAGGCAAGGTTTGGTTTGAGGCTGAACTACGCAAAAGCGGTTACTTTTGAAAATTACAATTGTGCCACTGGCTCTTAAACTATTGCACAAAACAAGACATCATCATGAATACACAAAACAAGCAAATGGCCCTCAGTCCCCGGCAGGCCTTAAATTGTCAGAGGGTGCGAAGAATCCCCGGTGGATATTTTAACATAGGAACATGGAACGTTCGAAGCTTTATAAGCCAGGAAAGCTCGACCATTTGATAGAAGGAGTTGGGAGACTTAAAATAGACATCTTAGGAATCTCTGTGCTGGGACGAGTTAAGAATATGACACGACTAGAGATCACCGGTGTCATAGAAGAAAGATCAAACAATACTAAAACAGGAGCATGCACGTGTCAAACAATAAACACCATCGCAGTAATTTTGCAAAACTGTATCATTATGGTAATACTTGCTAAAAGGAAAGGCATTACCCCGTCAGGCAGTGCCACCGCTGCGCATGGTACTGATCTTGCGCCGAGCAGAAATGTTCGGGGCAGAGGCAGAGCTATACGGATTCAGGGGCTAGCAAAGTAATGAAACAGTTTAGACGAAATTTGAGGGTCGCGAGTTGGAACGTTGGAAGCATGACCGGTCGAAGTTACGAGCTGGAAGAGATGATGAATAGAAGGCGGGTGGACATCTTGTATGTCCAAGAGACGAAATGGAAAAACACCGGGAATCGGGCGCGTTTCTTGGACGTTAGGACAAAAGATTACAAGATGTTCTACTACGGAACGGAAAAGGCTAGGAACGGAATCGGTATCATCCTTGCGGCAGAGCTACTTGGAAACGTCTTGAGCATTTCGAAGTCCAGCGACCGTTTGATGTCTCTCAAACTAGTAATACAAGGAGAGGTGTGGAATATTGTCAGTGCATATGCTCCCCACGATGGGTACAATCAGAGAGATAAAGATGCATTTTGGGTAGATTTCCACAATCTCCTTAAGGACATCCCAAAGGAAGAATTTCTGTTTGTTGGAGGAGATTTGAATGGACATGTCGGGAAATCAAACGAAGACTATGAAGACTGCCATGGAGGACTAGGATATGGCACCAGGAACCTTCCTGGTGAAGACATCCTAAGCATGTGTAAATCACACGGTCTTATCGTGTTAAATACCATGTTCATCAAACAAAGCCGACACCTGATCACTTACAGCAGTGGTGGAGATGAAACTCAGATTGACTACCATTTGGTAGCCAGTTTCATGAAGCCTCGGGTAAAAGATTGCAAAGTGATCCTGGGAGAGGCAATCGCTCGACAACACCGTCTCCTGCTAACAGAAATTTTTATGAAAACACCAAAGAAAAGCAAACAAACAAGGGTCTCTAAGAAAATCAAGTGGTACAATCTGGACAAAGAAAAAGGCGAGGCTTTTGTTTTCGTAATGAAGAATTACCTCTCTCACACCATCAACGGAGCTGAGGATGAAGAGTGCAGAGCACAAAATATGTGGGATTCCCTACAGCGAACTTGCTTAAAGAAGGCCAAATCACTGCTAGGAGCTTCAAAAGGCCACCATCAACACGCCAAAGAAACATGGTGGTGGAGTGATGAAGCTAAGAATGTGATAAATGAGAAGAAAGCGGCTTTCAAAGCTTGGTCAAAGTGCCCCTCTAATAATAGTGACGAAAAAGTTCGCCTCGAAATGGAATACAGATGTTGAAAGAAAAAAGCGAAGAAGAAGTGCGCCCAGCTTCAAGCAGAGAGTACAGAGGGCCTGTATCGGGAGCTGGAGAAAATATCTTCCCCGGTTGCTGCTACAAACCAGGCTATCCAGGAGCTGCAAAGACACAATATGAACAAGAGCGCAACCATCTTTAAAATAGCCACCCAAAGAAGGAGGAATGCTCAGGAGATTCGTTCGCCAATGTTCATTAACAATGCTCATGGCCAGCTTCTTGTGGATGAGGACAAAATTCTGCAGAGGTGGCGGCAGTATTGTGAAGGACTGAAGGAAACTGAATAGACAGTTTCCCCGGCTATACTTTCCAAGAGCCACCCCCAACTGTGACGAAATACTCGACATTACAGTCGAAGAAGTCAGTGAGGCGGTCAAATACCCCAGAAACCGAAAAGCGGTTGAGTCAGACGAGATACCCTCTGAGTTGTGGAAAAAGATGGGAGACATCGGGTTCAGATGGCTCAGAATTCTCATCTCCAAATTTGTGACCCAATGCCGAATCGAATCAATGGAGGGAAAGGTACCTTCCCCTGTATACAAAGGGAAGGGTGATACGCGAAACTGTGATAACTACCGTTCGATCAAGCTGATGTCACACACCATGAAGACCGTTGAGCGGGTATTACGTGGCCGACTGCGAAAAATAATATGGCTATCTGTTGATCAGTGCGGGTTTGTCTCGGGTAAATCAACCACAGATGCAATCCAAAGTATAAGGATCATAATGGAAAAACATCGTGATTCCTTAAGGGATTTGCATATTGTATTGGTTGACTTTGGAAAGGCATTCGACAGACAACCACGAGATCTGATATGGGTGGCGCTAAGACATCGAGGGGTTCCAGAAACCTAAGTACAGATGATCATGGACATGTACGAAGGAGCAAAGACAAGAGGAAGATGCCCCGCTAGAGTAACCGAAGAGTTCCCAATCAAGGTCGGTGTGCAGCAGGGAAGCGTCTTAAGTATTTTGCTCTTTATTGCAGTCCTTGACTATTTGCTTGAAGGTAAAGTGACGGACCCCAAAGTATCTGTGCGTACAGCGCTCATAACGTTTATGGTTCAAATGATAGACGATGCACAAAAAGTATGAGAGTAAATTAACGAAAGCTGAGATAAAGATGCTTCGCATGACAGCAGGAGTGACAAAGCTTGATCGAATAAGAAGTTCTAAGATTCGTGAAAGTCTTCACGTCAAGGAAACCATCTTACGAAAGATAGAGCGCGACCGGCTCAGCTGGTATTACCACGTTCAAAAAAGAGATCATTTGAACCCTGTTAAAGGGCAATATCAATGAACGTTCCAAAGACATCGCGAGGCAGGAGAACAGGCCTATAAACGCCTGGATCACACAATTGCGACGACATCGGCATTTCGTTAACCTCAGTAACCCAGTGATCCGAAATCGGGAGGCCTGCCGATGTTTCTGAGGTCAAATAGGCGGATCAGTAGAAATGCGGTGAAGTGGAAGGGTTATGATCTTTGTTTTCGGATCATAACCTCGCCGTAATAAGAAGAAGTAGAATTTTCGGCAAAAAAAAAGGACCTAACCCGCCATCATCCATCGTTAAGAAATCAACAGCGATGAGTGCTCTGCGTCTTAAAGAAACCAACTTATGGAAAAAGGGCGACATGGGCCACCGTACTATTGCAAGATGGGCTTACCTAGACACCACCACACACTATCTTCCGCCATCCCCCGACTTCAGCCTGAACATCAGAACAGTTATCCCTTCAAGGGAAAACTGAGAGTTCCGAGCCACGGCAGTGTGTTCCAAGCGGAAGTCCTGGCGATAGCAGAGGCGAGGCGAAAACTATCCACGAAATTTGTTACTAGAAAAGAGATTGATATTTACATAGACAGTCAAGCTGCTATAAAAGTCATTTCATCGGCGGTTGTAGAATTAAAACTAATAAAACGCTGCCGCGAGGAGCTAAAACTGTTTTCCCTAGCTGCCATGTAAAACTCTGATGGGTCCCAGGTCACAAAGGAGTTCGAAGGAGCGATATGGGGGATGAACTGACAAGAAAGGGATCAGAAAAAGACCTGCCAATGGTCCAAAGTTCAGTCCTTCCTCCATTCAAACTTGCTAAATCAAACATAGCACTTGACTTCAAACGACAAGCAGAAGAAAGATGGAGAGCGCTCCCATCATGTCGAGTCTCCAAAAGCATCTGAACAAAACATGACAAGATGAAAACCAAGTTCATCTTCACTTAAAAAAGACAAAACGTGTCGCTTCTCATAGGAATCATTACCGGCCAAAACCTATTGGTGGTCCACCGGAGGAGAATGCGGCTAAGTACAGATGAACTCTGCAGAGGATGCGGGAACACAGACGCAGAGGAGGATACAGAACCCTTCCTTTGCAAATGCCATAGTCTCTGCAATACCAGGAAGACGGCCATTGGAGAGTATTTCTTCAACCATCTGGGCGACCTGTTTGAAAAGCCACCAATCTTCAACTTCTTCACGATGGTTCAGAGGAGGCCGTTCCATTAACACAGAACTCTAGCCATTTTGTTTTTCCTCTCTTTTCAGTACTTCAGCCAGGAAACTCTATGTCAGGGGAGCACAATGGATCCGTTTGAGATCCGAGTGCAGGCTGCACCCATTCGATGTAGCTAACTCCTTTAACCTAAGCTAACCTAATTTCCTTGTAGCATCTACCATAGGTATTGACTGGGATACCAAGATTGCCGCATGTCCAAAAACTAGCCAGCCTGTAATAATAGCTACAACTCTGGCAATATCTAGTCTTGATTTGCCTAGTAACTCGCTTGACTTGGGTTTGTTGTAACTGGGGCATGTATTTATTGATAGGGCACAGCTAGCAAGACTGTTCCGCCTACGATTGGCTAGCTGGACTCCTCGACTCGAATAGTGTCCTAACTTTTCCCCTAGTCTGGCCTGAGCTGCGTCTTTTATTGCCGGAGTCAGCACCAGAACGTCTAAAAATCGACCCAGGTTTGGACTGTGCGTCCTTGTTTGGATTGGTTGAAAGCGGTTTAGGTCTATCCGCGGCTGAGGTGGATGGCAAGCGGCTTTCCCTTTTCGCCGCCGTCAGTCCTAAGCCAGTTCCTGTTGCAGTTAAGTTCCATAATCTAGTCCCCTTATTGGAGCAGGGGTTGCGACTGGGTCGGTTACTGCCCGAAGTCTCTTCGCGGCTGAGGTGGAGAGCAAGTGGCTTCCCGCCATCGCCGCGAGGGAACTTCTTTCCTTACGGCTCGTCCTGTCTTGTCGGGTGGAGCCCCTAAGCTTAAGCGTATTAGTGGTTCTATCCAGAGCTACTCTTTCCTTGTCCGTGTAGGACTCCGGATCACGCCTTTTAAGCCACCGTATTAACCGGATACCGTTACGTATACGGTTGCGTATCGTTGTCTGTTTTGATCGTCGTCGTCGCTGATCTTCCCTATTTAGGGTGGTCGGACTAGTCCCAAACTATGGCTGCCTGCGCTAACTACCGTCGCAAAACTACAGGCCGAAGAGTTAATCCTAGGCTGAGCAGGAGTGCAATCGCCAGGCTGCTGAGGTGTTGACGTATTCTTCCTGCGTGAGTAGTTGAGGCTTGTCACGCGGGAAGTGTCCATCTTGAACCCATCCTCCACAGTCATCTTCTTACCCAACACTGGGGCTGCCCCAGTCGTTGAGCCAGAGGCTTCATCCGTCGGCTTCTGCAATGCCACTGAATCACGATTGTGTTCCGGATTGGCTGACGAGATCACCCTGTGTCCTGACTGGCAGAGCCCTATTGAGGACTTATGTAGGTAGTCCCATCAACCTTTCGTCGCTCGTGACTTCCACCGTTACTGTTCTTTTTGGAGGGCTAGCAATAGGCTTACTCTCCGCCAAGGACTGTTCCTGCAGGAAGGCTCGTGCGTTATGGAGCCTCTTCCGCTCACATTCCGTTAACTCCTCCCATTTCTTAGGGACCAAGAACTCCGGACTATCAACTTGCAGTTTTTAGAACGCTTGAAGGATGTTGTCATATTGGAGATAGATGAGCTGGCGATAGAGCAAGTGTCGCTTGATTTTAGAAAAAGATTTTCTAAATAGAACTTCTTCTAGAACGTCAATTAATCCAACGATTTCCTCATCTGTCGTACGGAGAAGAGTTGCTTCTTCCTCCACTCCTACACCTTAAAATGATCATATGGCTTTGCGTTACAGCACCCAGATTCCTTGAGCCGGATTGCGCTGCATATATATATCTGTGTCTTTATTGTGAAATTCGAGGGGGATTAGATGCAGAGTCACGCTTAGAGCATACACATGATGGACCAGACTTCAATGCTCCTGTGATGTCTACACACGCCGATCTCTGTAGTTTATTGATCCTGGTGATATTGTACTTTTTACTCAAAGCAAGCCACCCAACGATAGCGCCGTAAATCAGAATTGGACGCACAGCCGCTGTGTACATCCACAGGGTCATCCTAGGCTGGAGTCTCCATTTTTTAACGAATTTCTTATTGCAGGCAAAGATAGCTACACTTGCTTTCTTTATCCGCTCTTCTACGTTGAGCTTCCAGCAAAATTTCGGGTCTAGAACCGTGCTTAGGTATTTTACACTAGACCATAGTGAGAGTGTTTGACCGAGTAGTTAGAGCCCTCTCCATGAGTTGACTTGTTGTGGAGAGAAACTATCCTGACAGACCTGAATATAACTCGCATATTTGTCCATATGCTTGAGTTTACTTAATCCTGTCCAGCGTTCAGCGTTTATGCTGATGGGTCAACAGTTGTCTATTCATAGGTCAGACTATGCTGTCCAATGATCAAGAAGGAGGGCGGATGCCCTGGACACCCTTAGACTGGCGAGACGTAACTTAAATAGAGCCATCAAGGAAAGCAAAACTGCATGTTTTAAACGTCTCTGTTAAGAAGCTGACATTAACCCATGGGGCTCGGCATACAGAATGATGATGACGAAATTGAAGGGCTATAGGACTCCTCAAATAACATGTCCGATAATGCTGAGATCCATAGTAGAGCACCTCTTCCCTCAAAGGCCTGCTACTATGTGCAACATTATACGAGAAGTCAATCCAGAAAATATTCCTTTAATTACTCACGAGGAGCTGCAAAGGGCATGCAGCAAGATAGGTGACAACAAGGCGCCGGGACCTGACGGCATCCCGAATAAGGCAGTAAAGGCAGCTGTAAAAAAAAAGACCAGACCTCTTCATATCAACAATGCAGAAGTGCCTTGAAGAAGCAACCTTTCTCGAAAAATGGAAGACGCAGCATTTGGTCCTACTGCTAAAAGGAAAGAAACCTCCAGGAGAACCATCATCCTATCGTCCAATATGCCTATTGGACACCATGGGAAAGATCCTCGAGAAGATTACCTATAATAAATTACTCGCAGTAGCAGAAGAGAAAGGAGCCCTCTGAGATCACCAATTTGGCTTCAGAAGAGCACGATCTACTGTTGATGCCATAAGAGCGGTAGTTGATATCGCCAAAGGTCCCATCGAAGGCGAAAGATGGCTCTTTGGCACAAAGGAGTATTGTGCAGTAGTAACGCTGGACGGTTAAAAACGCATTTAACTCTGCGGACTGGTCGTTTATTAGAAGGTCACTAGCTAGGATAGATACGCCATATTACCTGCTACGGATAGTGACGAACTACTTCAACAACAGGAAGCTGAGGTACAATACCGATAAAGGGATAAAATACTATAACGTAACTGCAGGGAGTTCCACAGGGATCGGTTTTAGGGCCACTGTTGTGGAACATCATGTACGACGGAGTCCTACGATTAACGCTACCTGGGGAAGTAACGATAATTGGATTCGCCGACGACATTGCGGCGTGACAGTAGATAAACAGATCCATGCAGTAGAATCAACTACAAATGAAGCAATTGCCCGGATAAAAGATTGGCTAATATCCGCCGGACTAGAACGAGCTGACCATAAAACAGATGCTGTTCTTATAACCAGCCGGAAAACCGTCCAATTTGCCAACTTTCAGGTTGGTAACCAAACCATCAGGTCGAAAGAGGCGGTTAAATACCTTGGAGTAATGCTGGACAACAAGCTACGGTTTAAAACGCATGTTGATTTTGTTACCAAAAAAGAATCGCAAATGCAGGGAGCTCTCTCGCGTTTCATGCCTAACATCGGTGGACCTGGATACGCTAGAAGGATTCTACTCTCTAGAGTTATCACCTCAGTTCTGTTATATGCCGCCCCAGTCTGGGCGGAGGCACTGAGTACGAAGGAGACCAAAAGGAGACTATCGTCATCATACAGATTCTGCGCGCTACGGACAATCAGCGGCTTTCGAACCATCTCTGACGAAGCTGCATTTGTCATAGCTGGAATGGTCCCCATCGATATTCTCGCTGATGGAATGCTGAGGATATATAACAGAAGAGCATTGAGTCATCACGACGCCACTGGTATCAAGGTGATAAAAATTGAAGAAAAGGCAGCGTCAGCAGCTATGTGGCAAGCTCGTTGGGCTAATACAACAAAAGGCAGATGGACATATAAACTTATACCGACAATCCAAGTTACCATTACCATCTAACGCAGTTCCTGTCTGGCCACGGTGGCTACCGCAAATATCTACACCGATTTGGACATGACAACTCACCATCCTGTCCAGAATGCCCAGGTGAAGATGAAGATACGGAGCACGCAGTGTTTTACTGAACACGTTTCACGGCATGGAGAATTACCCTGCCAAGTCCGTCATTACTCCTCGACCATATGTTACGGTCGGAAGAGAATTGGATGGCAATATGTTACTCCGTAACAACTCTACAAAAAGAGCTGCGGAGAATAGAAAAGCTAAGAAGAACAGCTGAAGCAGCGGAAGAAGCTGACACAAGAAGCATAGCATAAATTGCTAACCAGCCCCGCGAAGTAATACCTAACGGCAGTCCCGCGGGGAGAGTGGTTGTAGTGTGTAGTATGTGTTTAGTACGTAGGCGTATCCCTGGCATCGATTACTCAGGTTTGCGAATCGTGCATGCTAGTAGCACTCGGGCTATTAGTATCTATGAAGATTACACATCCCTGGCGCAATCCAAAGAAAAGAAAAAAAGGTCAGACTATGCTAAATCTACCGAACCAAATGCAGCCTAGTCCTTTGAAGATAACACTTCTTCTTCAACTTTAAGGCGATTGCCAGTCTCAGGGCTTTCTTTGGTGGTACCATTTGAGAAACAAAATTAAAATTTGTAAGTGTGGTCATTCTTTGTCATTGAAGGCGTTCTGATTTGTTTTCCAAAGTTGATTGATTCATTCCATTAGTATATCATGTCCCTCCAAGACCCTGTTTCTAAAATCAAAATTAATTCCTGCACGCCAATTCAATTTGATATCCGCGAGCCGAAAAGAAAAACCGCACACATATCGTTAAATAAGTCGTGAATGCCGCATCCATCTACTGAATAATGTAAGCCCCAGAGGAGACTTCATCGTGTTAATCATCTCCAAAGTCACGTTCATAGCCGCTTCACACCAAACCGCAAATGAATTTAATGATGTACG
Organism: Brachypalpus laphriformis; assembly: GCA_945910035.1. NCBI lineage: Eukaryota > Metazoa > Arthropoda > Insecta > Diptera > Syrphidae > Brachypalpus > Brachypalpus laphriformis. Next base: position 191,610,433 of record OX246754.1, on the reverse strand, counting down.
ATCGATAGCAACGATCTTCGATCTCAGAGCATAAAATTGATAGGCAAATTCTTAGCTCTGCCTTACAGGGACAGTATACGAGTACATGGCCCAGAGGTTTCCTACTATTAGGCAGTTGCACGTTTCATAAGTAGGATAATATGATTTATCGTGCGTCACGACTTTCATGGACCTGTGCCCAAATGAGGCCGTCAATGCGAAGATATTATTTGCGAACCAGAATGCCGATGTTAACAAACAATTACCGCGAAAGGTGGTGCTTATAATCAAATTAGCTCCATAGAATGTGGGAGTTGGCTACTTGTTCCATTCTAAGAGACTTTAGCCAAAGAATATGAACTCCTTAAGTAATTCACTCTGCTATTCATGGAGTTGAGGATGTTTAATGGAACACTCCTCAAATGGCAAATGAATTCAACCTGTCGCCACCATCATTAGGGGCGTCAATCAGAAAAATCCCAGAAGTATTTTTCCTTTGCCAGACCCGGAAAAGTGTAAGTTCCAACTCCATTGAGACTCTATTCTTACCTGCCATTCCTATCCCCAAATGAGCAATGCATTGAGCATATAAGGTCCACTCTGTCCATTAGTGTCAGAGTGGCTATTAGAACCTAACGCTTGTCAACAGCTCACATTCAATTCTCAATTTGAAGATTTATTAAGGCCAGACTCAGTGCAGCATGGAACACCTCGGCATGTCATTGAAACAGGTGCGGGTACATAACAAAAGACGGACCAACACATTGCATCGACTTGTGAACTCCGTCGTCGGAATAATATCGAAATGGGAATGACTAAGTAAACGTGAATTCCTTTACCCATCCTCTTTATGGAGCCATAATCTGGCACATAAATATCCATCTATACCTCTGGTCTCTATCTCTCCGAGTGTGTTTCCTCAATTCATATCAGCGTGGTGTTTGACCAAGTCAAACGAGAACCAGGCACTTCCAATGATGCGTTATTTACCCGCACGATCATTGAGCAAACAATAATGGAGCTGACGCACCCATGGTCCATGACCATACTAGAGTATGGTACTAATGGGTTGGCGAGGTGAGAGATCTTTTCTTTGCTGTAGCACGAGGAACTTTTCTTATTTAGGAGGAGTAGTTGGATGGTGTTTACCGTTCTCGTGAATTGGAATAACCGTGGATGGCATCATCGTTAGCAGAAGTCTTGGGGCCTTTGGGCCACCGACTCTGTCGGCAGATAATACTTACAGGTTGCCCGCCTTCGAGTAGGTAAGTTGTACCGTTCTGTTTGACACTAACGTGCCATTTTCGATATGATTCCTAGAATCCTACATGCAAACAGGCAAGTTTTGCCTTGGGGTCTCAAGCAATTAAGGCAAAGGATAATCACAGAAGTTTGTGGAAAATGCCTCTGCACCTAAACCTGTTTATGTACAGGAAAGTGCGAACAGCAGAAGCTCTTCACGTGAAAACCAGATGAGGTTAGGATGATGGAGTGGCTGCAAATAAGATCGTGCGGCCTCATGCGGTCTCTATGGATCTATGTATTGTAGTCACAGTATAGAGATGTCAGACCTGAAAAGATATAGTGGAAAGGGTGGACACTGAATTAGTTTTGTGTAGTTGTTGCTGGTTTCCTTTCTTAACTACTTCGAGTTCGGAATGAGTTTTGGAATGGACTTCGGTGGCTTTGTTGGCAGTTAGTCCAAATTTGGAAAAGTATTCACTACTGCATTGCGATTGATCGGGAAACTACTGACTGCCCAAAACTTGGCTTGGGCCAGTAGCGCAACAATCAACTTTGTGATGAAGTGCTTACTTTACCTATTAGTGGTGGTCCCCGGGCAACTATACGTATAAACCCTTATACGAATAGGCCAAAATTGTAAGTGCGGGTTGTCTAGGGCCTTGATTCTAGGCTAGGTAACGTGGGCCAGCAACCTGCGTTGCCGAATATTGCCCGCTACAGAAACCGACACTATGCCTCGTATAAGGAATGATCACATGTTGACGACTTTTGGCTATTGTACCCGGACAAAGGTAGGTTTCTGGAATGTAAAGACGCTCCTCGACTCGGGAAGAGAAGGTCCTTACCATGCCAGATTCCTCCAATTGGAAAACGAATTCATGCGATATAAACTGGACATTTTGGGGGTAAGTGAAGTAAGATGGTTAGAAGCGGGCGAGTACCAGTCTCCAACGCGTAACACTGTACTACTCTATTCTGGAAGACCATCCGGAAGTCCGCGGGAATATGGGGTCGGACTACTGCTAACAACAACAGCACGCAAAGGCCTAATTTCCTGGCAGCCTCATGGTGATAGGATTTTGACGGCCAGATTCCGGACTAGAGTACGACGCGTCACCATCATACAGTGTTACGCCCCAACGAATAGTTCATCTCAGGACGAAAAGGAGAGCTTCTACAACCTCTTAAGTGCCGTCTTCAACACAACACCAAATGGAGACATTGTCATAGTGATGGGGGATTTGAATGCCAAGGTAGGCAACGACAACGAAGGGCTCAAACATGTAATCGGGAAGCATAGACAGGCAACCGCAATGACAACGGCGAAAGGTTTGTGGATTTCTGCAATGCCAACCGCCTTGTGATAGGTGGCACCATGTTTGAGCACAAGACCTGCCACAAAGTCAGCTGGGTTTCCAATGACAGGCAAGCAACCTCCAACCAAATTGACCATTTTGCTATCAGCCGCCGCTTTAGAAGTAGTCCCCTGGACGTCCGAAACAGGCCAGGGGCAGATGTGGGGATAGCACGTGATCACCATCTTATGATAGCTACTCTCCAACTACGCACTGCTGCAGTTCGAAGATCCCACGACAACACAAGAATGCCCAGGTTCAACATCGATAGACTTAGTGATCCCTCAGTGCGCCAACAATTAAGAGAGCACTTTTCGCAAGGTGTGGAAGCAATCAGCAGCTCAATGCCCGCAACCATTCAAGACTATTGGTGTGCTGTGAAAAATGTTTTTACATCTGGTGCTGAAAGAATTGTCGGTCGATCGCAGGGAAGACATAGGGCGTGGCTTTCCGAGGATACCTGGAGACGGATTGACGAACGAAAACAGCTGAAAGCTCGCGTTGCAGCTACCCCAGCAGCAGGGAGAAGCGAGCTAGAGTCCCTATATCGCATGAAGATGAGAGAAGTTCAGCGTAGCGTACGACGTGACAAGCGCAACTACATCAACGCGCTGGCTACAGAAGCAGAAGAAGCTGCACGGATGTGTGACAGCAGGACCATCTACAGAATCACGAAAGAGCTGACAGGTGGTCGCAGCTCCAGCCAACACCCAGTGAAAAGCCTAGACGGCTCCTTGCTCATTTCGGATGAGGACCAGCTCAAGAGATGGAAAGAGCATTCTGCTACGGTTTTGAACCGCGTATTCGCTAGCGATATGCTCCCAAATCAGACTGAGATGCCCGAGGTGGGAAGTACCCGAATACGCACCACGACTCCCAGTAAAGATGAGATCATTACCGCAATCAAGCCACTCAAAACCAACAAGGCGGTAGGACTTGACGGTATTCCAGCAGAGCTCTTACGAGCAACGCCAACAACATCGGCTGAGCTTCTGCTTCCACTTATAGATAGAGCTTGGGAAGCTGAGATCTTTCCTAACGAGTGGAAAAAGGGAATGATCGTCAAGCTTCCTAAGAAAGGAAATTTAATGGAGTGCGGAAACTGGAGGGGTATCTGCGTGCTGTCTGCTGTAGCTAAGATAATAGCTAAAATCATCCTGGAGCGAATCAAACAACATCTCGAAGACACACTCGATGCCGAACAAGCAAGTTTCCGCTCTGGATCCTCCTGTGCCGACCACATCAACACCCTGCGGATTATCATCGAACAGAGTGTTGAATATCGATCGCCACTGCACCTGCTGTTCATCGATTTTGAGAAGGCGTTCGATAGTGTCAACAGGGAGTTTATTTGGCGTGCCTTACGCAGGAGAGGCATTCCCGATAAACTAATTGTATCAAAGCTACATATGAAGGTTCCAAATGTCACGTTCTGCACAGGGGAAGGTTGTCTGAGGAATTTGAGATCCAAAGTGGGGTAAGATAAGGCTGTATCCTTTCACCAATATTATTCCTATTGGTGATTAGCGATGTACTTCATGCAGTTTTGTCGACGGGAAACGGAGGAATTCGATGGACTCTTACATCTCAACTGAAAACTGGCAGTAGCTTGGTCACATGGCTGGAAAAATTGTTCGCTCTGTTGATGGTGATTTGCCCTTGACATCGGTTATCGGGAAAAAAATACTGTGAATCAGAGGCAAAGACAAACAAATAATAAAAAATCTCCCCAGTTATCTGGACGCCACCACCGGAGAATCTCTGAAGCATAAACAACTGAGCTTCAAGAACCAGTACACTAAAATCTTTCTCTCTCTCTCTCTATCCATACTTTCCAACGCCCGCACTGTGTGTAAACATGTTAAAGGTATTCGTAGCCCCTTTGAGCGCGCGCAGATTATAAAAAAAAAAAAAACGCGGAAGTGGCAGTGGATTGGTCACACGTTCCGTAAGGGTGACAATTCCATAGCGAACCATGCAATGGAACTCTCTAACTCAGGATGGCAAAAGACCTGGGGGCCGAAGAGAACATGGCGCAGAACAGTCGAAAAGGAGGCACGGCAGTTGGGGAAAAGTTGGGGAGAATTCAGACACATTGCCCGAAACCATACACAATGGCGCGTAGGACTAGTAGAGGCCCTAGGACCCACAAGGGGATACTGCAGGCACCTGGTAACAAACATTTGCAGCTTTCTGGTGATAGTAGTGGTCACTCTCCACGTGCTGCAACCATATAACAGCACGGCTTCAGCATTAAAGCGGAACAGTCGTAGCTTTGTGTTCAAACTGATTGCATTGCTTCGCCATATTTCGGACAACATTCCGAACGCGGACTTTGCTTTGGCGATCCTGTTGGCTATATCCAGTTCGGTTCCACTATCGGTCGAGACAATACTTCCAAGATACTGAAAATCATCTGCGCTCTCTACCGGTTGTCCAGCAATGCATATTTGAGCCGATGAGTTTGTTCCAAGGCTGATCATTTCAGTTTTTGCCATATTAATTTTTAGCCCGACGACGCCTGCCTCCCTCTCCACATCTGCTGTCATTTGGTGGAGGTCCATAATTCTGTGGGAGAGTAAGCATACATCGTCAGCGTAGTCAAGATGTTTCAGTTGAGATGTAAGAGTCCATCGAATTCCTCCGTTTCCCGTCGACAAAGCTGCATGAAGCACATCACTAATCACCAATAGGAATAATATTGGTGAAAGGATACTGCGTTGTCTTACCCCACTTTGGATCTCAAATTCCTCAGACAACCTCCACTTGTGCAGAACGTGACATTTGGAGCCTTCGTATGTAACTTTGATAATAGCAATTAGTTTCTCGGGAATACCTCTCCTGCGTAAGGCACACCAAATAAACTCCCTGTTGACTCTATCGAAAGCCTTCTCAAAATCGATGAACAGCAGGTGGAGTGGCGATCGATATTCAACACACTGTTCGACGATAATCCGCAGGATGTTTATGTAGTCGACACAGGAGGATCCAGAGCGGAAACCTACTGGTTCGGCATCGAGTGTGTCTTCGAGATGTTGTTTAATTCGCTCCAGGATAATTTTAGCTAATATCTTAGCTACAGCAGGCAGCACGCAGATACCCCTCCAGTTTCCGCACTCCATTAAATTTCCTTTCTTAGGGAGCTTGACGATGATTCCCTTTTTCCACTCGTTCGGAAAGCTCTTAGCTTCCCAAGCTCTCTCTATAAGTGGAAGCAGAAGCTCAGCCGATGTTGTTGGCACTGCTCGTAAGGGATTTGCTGGAATGCAAGTCCTACCGCCTTGTTGGTTTTGAGTGCTTTGATTGCGGTAGTGATCTCATCTTCAGTAGGGGTCGTGGTGCGTATTCGATAACTTCTCACCTCGGGCATCTCAGTCTGCTTTGGGAGCATATCGCTAGCGAATACACGGTTCAAAACCGTAGCAGAATGCTCTTTCCATCTCTTGAGCTGGTCCTCATCCGAAATGAGCAAGAAGCCGTCTAGGCTTTTCACTGGGTGTCGGCTGGAGCTGCGACCTGTCAGCTCTTTGGTGATTCTGTAGATGGTCCTGCTGTCGCACCTCCGTGCAGCTTCTTCTGCTTCTGTAGCCAGCGCGTTGATGTAGTTGCGCTTGTCACCTCGTACGCTACGCTGAACTTCTCTCATCTTCATGCGAAATTGAAACTCTAACTCGCTTCTTCCTGCTGCTGGGGTAGCTGCAACGCTAGCTTTAAGCTGTTTTCGTTCGTCGATCCGTCTTCAAGTACCCTCGGAAAGCCATGCCCTATGTCTTCCCTGCGATCGACCGACAATTTTTTCAGCACCAGATGTAAAAACATTTTTCACAGCACACCAATGATCTCGGATGGTTGCGGGCATTGAGCTGCTGATTGCTTCTACACCTTGCGAAAAGTGCTCGCTTAATTGTTAGCGCACTGAGGGATCACTAAGTCTATCGATGTTGAACCTGGGCGAACTCCACAGGCGGATCAGTAGAAAAGCGGTGAAGTGAGAGGGTTTTGATGCCTTGTTTTCGGATCATAACCTCGCCGATAAAAGGAAGAAGAAGAAGAAGAAGATGTTGAACCTGGGCATTCTTGTGTTGTCGTGGGATCTTCGAACGGCAGCAGTGCGTAGTTGGAGAATAGCTATCATAAGATGGTGATCACGTACTATCCCCACATCTGCCCCTCGCCTGTTTCGGATGTCCAGGAGACTACTTCTACTTCAGCGGCTGATGGAAAAATGGTCAATTTGATTGGAGGTTGCTTGCCTGTCATTGGAAACCCAGCTGACTTTGCGGCAGGTCTTGTGCTCAAACATGGTGCCACCTATCAATTTGATTGCAGGTTACTTGCCTGTCATTGGAAACCCAGCTGACTTTGTGGCAGGTCTTGTGCTCAAACATGGTGCCACCTATCACAATGCGGTTGGCATTGCAGAAATCCACAAACCTTTCGCCGTTTTCATTGCGGTTGTCTAGTCTATGCTTCCCGATTACATGTTTGAGCCCTCCGTTGTCGTTGCCTACCTTGGCATTCAAATCCCCGATCACTATGACAATGTCTCCATTTGGTGTTGTATTGAAGGCAGCTCTTAAAAGATTGTAGAAGCTCTTCTTTTCGTCCTCAGACGAACTATTCACTGGGGCGTAACACTGTATGATGGTGACGCGTCGTACTCTAGTCCGGAATCTGGCCGTCAAAACCCTATCACCATGAGGCTGCCAGGAAATTAGGGCCTTGCGTGCGGTTGTTGTTAGCAGTAGTCCGACTCCATATTCCCGCGGACTTCCGGATGGTCTTCCAAAATAGAGTAGTACAGTGTTACGCGTTGGGAACTGGTACTCGCCCACTTCTAACCATCTTACTTCACTTACACCGCAAAATGTCCAGTTTATATCGCTAAATTATTTTTCCAATTGGATGAATCTGGCATCTTAAGGACCTTCGCTTCCCGAGCGAAGGAGCGTCTTTACATTCCAGAAACCTATCTTTACTTACTTTACTTATATCCTTTAACCCCTCGGGGGGCATAGGGCGCTATCGTGTTCGAAGTTCTGCAACGTGCTTGAGCTGCCTCCAACTCATTCCTAAAGAGCTCGATTCCTCCTCAACTGTTCTGCGCCACGTTTGCCTAGGGCGTCTTGCTATTCTGCCTGCCTGGGTGAGCGGATTCCACTGCATGGCGTATTTCGCAATGGAGTTGTCTTCGCGCCATAGGGTCCGTCCAATCCACTGCCACTTTCTTCTTCGTATAGTAATGCTTATAGGTTCTTGGCCCGTTCTCAGATAAAGTTGTTCGTTGGAGATGCGGTTCAGCCAAACAAATTTTCAAGATGATTCTTAAGCATTTGTTTACGAAGACTTCCAGCTTGCGTGTGTTAATGGTGTCCACCTTCCATGTACTGCACCCATACAGCAGTACTGATTCTTAGTTGAAGCGGAACAGTCGTAGCTTGGTTCTTAAGCTTATAACATTGCTTCTCCAGATTTTGGATAGCATTCCGAACGTAGCTTTAGCCTTCCCGATTCTGCTGCACACATCCAGTTCGGTGTCACCACGATTAGCCGAGACGACACTTCCTAAATATAGAAAGTTATCAACTTTCTCGACTTCCTGTCCGGCAATGCTAAGTTGAGCGCGGGTATTAGAAATGTTCAGGGCTTTTGTTTTGGCTGTGTTTATTTTTATCCCCTCTTTGTTTGCCTCAGCTTCTAGATTTTGGGCCATCAAATGAAGATCCATTATCCGATGTGAAAGAAGACAAACATCGTCAGCGTAATCTGCACGGAGTACATCGCTGATAACCACCAAGAACAATAGTGGGGACAGTATGCACCCTTGACGTAGTCCACTTTGGACTTCAAAATCGTCCGACACCTTACCATTTTGCACGACGTGGCACTTGCCGCCCTCGTATGTAGCCTTGATAATAGCTAAAAGTTTTTCTGGAATGCCTCTCCTGCGCAAGGCCAACCAGATAGCATCTCGATTCAAGCTGTCGAAAGCCTTCTCGAAGTCGATAAAGAGCAGATGTAGCGGAGACCTATACTCAACGCATTGCTCGATTATGATCCGTAAGGTGTTTATGTGGTCGATGCAGGAGGATCCAGCGCGAAAGCCTGCCTGTTCGACATCGAAAGTTGAATCTAAATGTTCTTTAATTCGTTCTAGAATTATTCTAGCTATTATTTTGGCTACAGCTGGAAGAGCACATATACCTCTCCAGTTACCGCACTCCACCAAGTTATCTTTCTTTGGAAGCTTAATGATCATCCCCCTTTTCCACTCCTGTGGAAATTGTTCACTATCCCAAGCTCTCCGTATTAGCGGATGCAGCAAATCTGCCGATGTATTTGGCGCCGCTTGAAATAGCTCGGCGGGGATGCCATCAATACCCACCGCTTTGTTCTTCTTGAGGGACTTGATTGCTGTTATTATTTCAGTTTTACTGGGAGGTACGGTGCGAATTCGGGAATTTGTTGCTTCGAACTGCTCATTCGAATTCAAGATACCGCCATCGTCGAAGTGATTTAGCACTGTAGCAAAATGTTCTCTCCATCTAGTGAGCTGATCCTCATCCGAAATCAGACTCGTTACCGTCTAGACTCTTCGCTGGATGTTGTTTGGAGTTTCGACCACCAATAAGCAGTCAGTAGTTTCCCGATCAATCGCAATGCAGGTCCCCGTTAGCGACTGGGCTATTATTTAAAGTGGGCCCTCAGCCGGGCTGATCATCGGCACGGGTCGTATTACACCTTGATCCGGCCCACCGGAGAGGTGAGAGGAAAGGATAAGATATGACGGGGAGGGATTAGGATAACTACATCTTCGCTTCATGTCTCATCTGGGGAGTAATACCCGAGAGTTAATGACCTCCGCCCTGTGTGTAAAAATGTTAAGGGTATTCATAACCCCTTAAGTGAGCGGAAATTATAAAAAAAAAATCAACAAAGAGATAGTGGATATCCATTTTGTTGTAGCCCACTCAGGTTAGTCCGCATATGTAGAAGATTCTCAAATTTAGAGCATTCAAAGCATTTGTACCTATTTCAGATACTATGGACCATGTACTACCCTATTAGCGCAATTGTGTCTAATCACCGGACCATGAACGTGTACATACTTACATTCTTTCCGGCTTTCCGGCTATTCACCTCGATTAAAAGATTAAAGTGTTCTTGTTCTCATATTTTCATAAAATTTAAATTGCAACAAGGCATGCAATTGCATGAGTTTATCAACTTGTTTGTTCTACCGTATCGACTAGTACTAGAATTGCTAATCAACGCGATTTTCCAGCGCACCACACCTCAAAGAAGCAAAGTACTTATGCACATGTAGTCATAGCCACTACGCATGACCGAGCTACTTCCCACATTCCATGCTCAAAGATAAACAATTATTTAATTGTGAATCAGATTTAAGAACCATTTACAGTTTCCACTTAAATTGTATTCTCCCTCTAATTACATTCATATGACCCGGCCCACATAAAAACCCCCAAAGCGAGCCATAAAACTATCTGCACTTAAACTGTCACAAATGATGTTAAACTCTTTAAGCCTTTTTTGTTTAAATGTTATGCTTGACATGATTCCAGCCACCACCACCAGTATGTACTAGGGTGATGGCCACAACCATCACCACTATCAGCAACTACAATGTGTACTGCCACCGATTCAGCCAACCGCCAACAGTAACTTTGGCTTCAGCTTGAGCAATTTTCGTGTTCATAAAACTCATCCGAGGCGCATATGGGACTCTGCAAATCCAGGCAGAAACAATTTGACACAGAGAATGAAAAGAACCACATTGTTCGCTTGCCACTGAGTCATTGTCGCCGCAAAAAAAATCAAAGCCTCTCCTCCAGCCCCATATGTATGTACACACACGCGTGGTGGCGGTTGATAGGAAACAATGAATAATGGCAACGATAAACGAGGCATTTTAATCGAAATGAAGAATTTATATAATGTTCCCAACCAGTATCTTGCGGTTTGAGTAGAGATTCTGAATATGAGATGTACTCATATCTGTGTCCCACAGAGGGTTGATGGAAATTTGTGTCACATTAAAGCCTCTGCGTGAGATACTTGTACGGAAGCTGAATGGATATGAAATGGATATAGCGGCGGCGGGTCACTGATTCATTTCAGATCTCTTCTTCTCCTATGTGATTCTTTAAGTTGAAGTTAGTTCGATGGAATCGTTTAAGATTGAGTCATTGGGCATGTACCTGGGGGTTCTATCCGTTGACAAAGTCACTTGAGTGGCCTTTTCCTCGGAACCCTGGTGTTTTACGATCAATGGACAATCATCACTTCCAAGAAAGTCTCGATATGACCATGATTAAAAATTTTTAAATCTTAAAAATGTTTGATGAGCACCCATTATTATTTACAATCTTACATCCCGAGCTTCGGGAACCAGGAGACATTGTCAAGGTGAGGTTAGGTTAGGTCGAAGTGGCTGCCAGCTTACGCCTACACATATAGACCAATAAAGGTCCGTTGTGGTACCACGAAGGATCATGTAATCCCAGCCTACTCGTTAGAAGCACTTAGAGCTTCTGATGAAGCGAAGGATGCTCCTGATGTCTAAATCTATCAGATCGCCTAAATCGTTAAAATAGAAATCTCCTAGGTGAAGCCTTTTTCTTTGGGAGAGAGCTGGGCACGCACACAGAAGGTGAGGAATGGTTTCTTCCTCGTCCACAAAAATCATTTGAATATACGTCAAGCCTTGTTACATGCTTGCATATTAGACAATGTCATGTGATTACGCCATTATTGTTATGCCAATATGCAAACGGTTAAGAGAAATCAATTTCTTAGAGCGTATCAGATCCAGCTTGGGCCAAATCTGCTTAGTTGCTAGATATGTTGTACCACTTGCTCACCAAAGATTTGTTCCTTCGATTGCATATAGCTTGAATTTAAATTTACAAGTAGCGATTGGCATACCTGGATTATCCTTGTCTGGATGGATGGGTACAGTTGTTCCTTTTCTGGCGAGTTCGACAGCCTTACAATTCCCCGGAATAGCCCTTTGCCCCGGCACCCAACAGAGGTGAATATTAAACTGCTCCGACATCTCCGCAAGAGACAAATGGCAGTCTAGGGTTACTACTGAATTTATAGCGATCGATTTCAAGGATTTGATTTCAGCTTGGCTATCTGAAAAGATACGGATGTCGTTGGCGGATATCACGTTTAGCCAAGATAAGACGTCCTTAATCGCCATTATTTCTGCCTGGAACACGCTACAATGGTTTGGTAGACGGAAGGAGAGCTTAAGATTAATAATGTCAGGTAAAACACCTCCACCAACTCCGTCTTTCGTTTTTGAGCCGTCAGTGTGGAAGTGGATCGAGTCGTCTTCTAAAAAAAGCCTCTTCATTCCAGAGTGATATGGAAGGGATGGTGACAAGGAAGTTCTTGTCAAAATTTAGAAGTGGGATTGTATAGTCCGTGTTTTCGGGGGAGATTATGAATTTATTCAGAATGGAAGCGTGGCCAGATCCTTTTCCTGAACACTGTAGGGTACCTTCAAGGCGAACGGCTGCATTCGCTGCCATTTGCTTGCTAAATATATCAGGGAGTAACACATGAAACATGATGTCTAATGCCACAGAGGGGGTTGTACGTAGTGCTCCGCTTATGCACAGACAAGCTGTAGCTTTTTTACAAGAGAAAAACCCCAAAATAAAAGGTTACAGCGATTACCATGCGAATAATCCTTCGGAAAATGCGAGAGGCGGGTCCTCTCTTTACATCAAAGACTGTATTAAGCACTCCGAAAACATAGAAATAGAATTTGATTCTATGCAAATAAGCTCAGTCTCCGTAAAAATAAACCACTTAGACTACAACATCGGATCTAGTTACTTCTCTCCGGGATATAAGCTAGTAGAAGACGACCTCGTTCGTCTCTTTGACTCACTCGGACCTAATTTTGTCTTAGGTGGTGACTTTAACGCGAGACACACTTTCTGGGGATTAAGATGCAATCCGACAAAAGACAGATTATTGTACAAAGCTAGCATGAAACGTGGGGTGAACTTTTTTTCGACAGGAAAGCCAACTTATTGGCCAACTGACAAAAATAAAATCCCTGACCTCGTCGACTTCTTTATCGCAAAAGGGTTGACTAAAAATTTTACGGAAGTTGAAGAATGCTATGATCTATGCTCAGTTCACTCAGCAGTTACTCTGAAAATAGGTGGAAGTCTAGTAAAAAAAAGAAGGGACGCTTTCAGAAGAGACTGCAAGGAAAATGTTGCTTTAAATGTACCGCTAAAAACACCGTTCGAAATAGAAGAAGAAATCGACAAACTCGTCGAAGCCATTCAGAGCTCAGCGTGGAAAAACACTCCTTTGCCGAAGACAGAAGCACGGAACAATAAAGTCAAATACCAGCCTGAAATCGAAGACCTCATACGAGAAAAGCGGAGAGCGGCCAAGAGATGGCAACAATCAAGCACGCCACCGGATAAAACTTATCTGAACCACCTTTGTAGCAAGCTTAAAAATGTGCTGCAGGACCTAAAAAATCACGAGACTTCTACTTACCTCGAGGGTCTGAGCGCTGATAAGTATTCAAACTATTCTCTATGGAAAGCCTTGAAGTCCATAAGGAAACCTGTAATGCACTCGCCGCCAATTAGGAAAGCTAACGGGGAATGGGCAAAAGAAGACAAAGAGAAAGCAGAATTATTTGCCGATCACTTAGAGGAAACGTTCAAGTCGTTCGATGGACAACCACTGATCGAAGATCCGAATGATAATATGGCACCCGACAACTTTAAAGTAAAAACCGTATCCCTGTCCGAACTTCGAATGACAATAAAAAAAATTGAAAAATAACAAGGCTCCGGGATATGATTTAATCACTGGCGAAATTTTGAAAGACCTACCGAAAAAAGTGCTGGTTAAGTTGCTCTACATTATAAATGCTTCCTTAAGACTATTATATGTTCCAAGGCAATGGAAAGTCGCCGAAGTTATTATGGTTCCGAAACCGGGGAAATGTGCAAATGACAAGAAATCATATAGACTCATTTCACTTCTGCCAATAATATCTAAGGTCTTCGAGAAACTTGTGCTGAAACGATTGCAACCAGTAATTGAAGAAAGACACTTGATCCGGCTTTCGGGTTAAACATTCCACAATCGATCAGGTGTATCGAATAACGAACGAAATTGAAAAAGCTCTAGAAGGGGAAAAAATATGCTCTAGCGCTTTTCTCGACGTATCGCAAGCCTTCGACAAAGTATGGCACGAATGCCTAAGGTATAAACTAAGGGTAATCGTACCGGAAAAGTTGTACAGAATATTGGAATCTTATGTTGAAAACAGACTTTTCTGTGTTAGACACGGGAGTGAGTATTCGGATTTCAAAGAAATCTACACCGGTGTTCCACAAGGAAGTGTTCTCGGTCCAATCCAGTTCCTGCTCTACACAAGAGATACCATATATCACAAGATGAAGGGACCGTTGTAGCAACGTTCGCAGACGACACGAAAAAACAAAAAACAAATATTTGGCGCAACAGCTGTTGAAAGTGCCAGGGCCTAGCTTTTCGCAACCACTCATGTTGTGTGCGTTATATTTTTTCACACGAATGGAAGGGAAGCTTTTTCGTGACAACAATACTCTCGGATGTTTGTCAGACGCTCGCGAGACGTGGGACCGTGAAAAAACTTTTTGGTGTTTTCTGGGATTCGAACTTGGAACCTCATGCGTAGTGATCCGAAACACTAACCACTTACGCCACGGCGCCCCACGGACGCAGACGACACGCCTATCCTCGTAACGGATTAGTCAGTCGAATCATCAACGAAAAACTCCCACGAGCTTTGAACAAAGTATGCGAATGGACAAAAACCTGGCGGATAGTCCTCAATGAGACAAAATCAACGCATGTCAATTTTACGTTAAGAAATATAAACAACTTACCTATATCCATTAACTCGGTGCAAATACCGTACGCAAACGAGGCAAAATATCTAGGAATGACCCTAGACGCAAAGCTTAAGTGGAAACCACACGTTAAAAAGAAGCGCGAAGAGCTCGAAATCAGATTTAGAGAAATGTATTGGCTACTCGGAAGATACTCGAAGTTAAGCGTATACAACAAACTGCTTCTGTATAAGCAAGTCCCAAAACCGTCTTGGACATATGGTATACAACTTTGGGGTTGTACTAAACCAAGCAATATGGTTCTACTGCAAGCATTTCAACACAAAATACTAAGAGCAATCGTGAATGCTCCCTGGTATATAAGAAATAGTGATATGAGGGACGAAGTAACAAACTTTGCTCGCAAGCTTCGTACCCGTCTTCATGTTCACTGCAATAATGAAATAATCCGTACAATGGACGTGACAAACCTTGAGCGCCGACTACAAAGAACAAGACCTTTCGACCTAGCGCCGTAAGGCAAAACTGCATGTAATGACGGTATTATTAGGTGCCTTCACTGGAAAGATACCTACCTAATGCAATTAACACTACAGAAGCGTTAACTACTTGTTAAGGCAACTTAGTCGTAGCCATCGCAAAAATGGAAAAATGAGAGAGACGAATTTCCTACTACTATGAGTACGCGCAGCCGGTTCTCATAGTGCCTCTCTGAGGGGTGAGGTTTAGCCCGTATGCATATACTGACTAGCACTGATGGCATTGTCAGATATATGAATCGGGCATAACCAATGGTATATTTTGAAGATTCCTGTACCTCCAGGCGCAACCAAAAAAAAAAAACAAGAGAAAAGTGCTACTGTAGCTTTTTTGACTCTTTCTTGAATATTAGGTTTCCAGCTTAGTTTCCTATCCAGGATAAGACCCAAATATTTTGCTTTATCAGAGAAATTTAAGCTGATACCATTAAGAGAGGGAGGATCGATTAACGGAATTTTATATTTCTTTGAGAAGAGTACCAGTTCAGTTTTATGTGCAACCGTGCATCCCTCACCCTCCAGTATTGTCAATAGTTCATTAACCACCAAATTCCAAAGGAGATAAGATAGAACGCCACCTTGCGGAGTACCTCTACTGACAGATCTTCTAGAAGACGTCTCTGAGTCGATAATCCGACCATTAAGCAGTAAATTGATCAATTCGCATAGTGAGCTGTCTACCTTCAGGTCCAAAAGTGCATATGCAATCGCTGATGCATTGACATTGTTAAAAGCACCCTCTATATCTAAGAAAGCTACCATTGTGTATTCCTTGTGAAACAGGGAGTACTCAATATTACGAATCAACGAGTGTAATGCCGTTTCAACTGATTTACCTTTGCAATAGGCATGTTGAGCCGCTGACAGAAGTTTTGTATCAATACTGTTGCCTAAGTGGATATCAATCAATCGTTCTAATGTTTTTAGAAGAAATGATGATAGGCTACTGCGTCTGAGATCTTTTGGACTTGTGTGAGAACATTTGCCAGCTTTGGGTATGAAAACTACTTTGACTTCTCTCCATACTTTCGGTATATGGACCAGATCTATACAGTTTTAAGAATTGTTTCTAGCACCTGCAAGATAAGGTCCGACGACTTCTGTAGTTCGGCTGGTATTATGCCATCTGGTCGTGCGGATTTGTATGGTTTAAAGCTGGGTATCGCCGAGTGAAGTTTGTTCTGTGTAAATAAGTTAGAGGAGTTGTTTAAATTTGCATCTGGTTTATTAGAGACAATGTTGCTGACAACTTGGGAGCTACCTGGGAAATGTGCGTCGAGTAGTAGATTTAGCGAAACTTCGCTAGAAGTTGTCCAAGTCCCATCTAATTTCTTGAGACAACTGGGCATTATTGGATTTGTGGAGAGGATTTTTCTTAGCCGAGATGCCTCAGAGACTTCTTCTATTTTGCCACAAAAGAGTCACCAAGAATTGCGTTTAGCCTTCCTCAGTTCTTTTTTGTAGATAGTTAGCGATGTTTTGTACAAGTGGCAATCTGTTGTATCCTTCATGCTTTTGGCATTGTTGGAGAGTTTCCTACAATTTATTCTTAGAGGACCTAAATCTTCATTCCACCAATGAGGCTTTTTCCTACCCCTGGGGCGTACTATAGGGCAGGAAGAAGACATCGCTTTATTAAGAGCTGAGGTAAGAGCCTCAAGCATGCGATCACATCTGTAAAGGCCTTTTTGCTCATCCAGCTTGGCGACCTTCCAGTTGTGAGTTGGTAACTCTGGATTGCTAAGTCGAATAATGTTCAGGATTACATCCGGGTCGGAGGGCTCGGCTGAGATCCAGGCGCGAATTCTCGGTCTACTCGGGATATCTTCCCTCGCAAGAACCTCGAACTTTGCACCTGGCCATACCTCACACAATTTCATTATGGCCGCTTTGTACATATCGTACGACCTTTTATCGGCGCAAGCGATCAGCTTGACATTGCCTTGATGCCATCCGCCGTCGCGGCAAATGGGAGGAGGACCAGGGTATTCTTGCATGACCTCAACGAAAACTGGTATTATTTGCCATTTATCTGGAGCGATCGTACCGTCAGGATCGCTTCTGTCAACCACCGCCAGCACGATCTTGTCTTTAAGGACCTAGCTGTAGAATTTAGATATGGTGTTGGTGGGCATAGAGAAAGTGCTGGTGTTATGCACTTTGACCCTTTTGAAATCCGAAACGGGTTCCTCCAACGATCTATTTTGCTTCGAGGTTAAGTCTCCGCTAGTCCCAGATGCTTCGTTGCCGGCGATTTTGATGGCCCATTCCATCATGGCTTTAATTTTTTCCGTTCTCTTTCACTCCGGAACATTTCCAAAGTGCTGGAGAATCCTACTGGCTTTACGGCGATCTTTATACGCTTGTTTGGAGGGTGCGATACGCCGCAAGCTTGCGCTACGGCTCGGTCCCGACGTGTGCCTGATGGACTGTGGGGTGGTATTCCTACCTTTGGGCTCCACGCGGCTTTTGGAGGTAGTTGGACCATGTAGGTCACAATCCTCTTTCCATCCAGCACTTCAGGAGCTGTTACGGTAGACAGCTTGGTCGCCGTACTACTGATTTAATTTGTTTTTTTTTTGTTTGTTTAGAATTCATAATGTGTTCCCACGACTAGCGGAGAAAGGAATGTCCGTCTGTAGAGATCCGCAGTATACATATAAGGCTGGTTAATCCGACATCGACATTGTCAACCACGTCAGAAAAAGGGCAAAAGGAGAACAGCAGACTCGCACACTTCGGACTTCTAGCAGAAGGTGAAAAAGATACTGGAGGAGATAGCCGATGTCAAAGCCGTGACACACGAGGTGCTGATCGAGGTGAGGGACACCTCACCTCAGCAAATATTGCCACGAAAGCGCTGACGATCGGAAAAATAAGAATAGGATGGGTGAACTGCCGAGTGAGAGAAAAGACTGATGTGAAAATATGTTACCGATGTCTTGAAAACGGTCACCTCTCTAGGGACTGCAAAAACGACGATCGGTCCGAACGCTGTTTCAGGTGTCAGAGACTGGCTAACAAGCATGGGACTTAAGCTTATGGAGAAAAAGACGGAAGTATTACTAGAAGCTGGTCAAACGGTAGTGCATGCGATCATATGAAAACACAAGCGTTTTTACTTAGCTGAAGCCTTCCGACTCCTACCTTCAACCTCCACGTGGTGACAGTTAGGCGAATAACTAAAGGAACTGGCCCTCCAGGTTGGGGGTTGTGCCATCGGGATAACTTCCCTACCACGTATAAATCCTATTGGTTCCGAAACAACCAAAAGGATAAGGACGACTCAACTGATGACGACCCCGGTAAACGTATTAAGGACAACGACCTTCGAATCTGTACGTGGAATGTTCTGCCTCTTTACAGATCACGTGCAGCCGAACAAATAGCAGAGGCCCTAGACTGCTAGATATAAAAAGCAGATATAACCGCCATCCAGGAAGTGCGATGAGATGGGCCGGGCAAAAAGAGGATGACAAATTGTGACATCTCCTAAGGTGATTGCTACAGAGGCAATATGCAGCGCTTATTCGGATGCGGATTTCTTTTACGCGGCAGACTTAGGCAAGAAGTCTTAAGCTTCCAACACGTGAGCGAGCGTATTATGACTATCCGGATCAAAGCTAAATACGCTAACATAAGTCAAATATGTGTTCATGCTCCCACTGAAGAAAAGGATCCTGCCACCAAGGATTGTTTCTATGAGCTCCTCGACAAAACATACGAGCAATGTCCTAAATACGACGTTAAAATCATATTGGGCGATTTTAACGCCAAAATAGGAAAGAAGGACGTCTTTGGTAGGGCAGTCGGTAAGCATAGCCTACATGACACCAGGTCTGATAACGGACTAAGGCTAATTGATTTCGCTGTGGAGCGAATGTCATCATAGCAAGCACATGGTTCCCTCATCTCAATATTCATAACCAGACATGGTGGTCCAATGATCATGTAACGATCAACCAAGTTGATGCGATCCCTCTGGTTTGATGAAGAATGCCGGCGAGTGCATGCAGCAAAACAAGAGGCATACAAAGCGGCGCTGCAAAGGAAGACGAGAGCTGCTCGCGAGCTTTACGAGCAAAAGTGACGGGAAGAACATTGGCTTCTCCAAAAGAAGAAGAAAGAGCATGAGAAGCGCGCGTTAGAGAATATCTAGAGTTTATACTCCAGGAACAATGTACGGAAGTTTTACCAAAAGGTAAAAAGAACGTGTCAGAGAAGCAATACCCGTACAGAAACCCGTAAAGATGAAAATGGAAACCTTGTAGTAGAATCACAGTCAGTGCCGAGAATATGGAAAAACTACTTCTGCAGACTGTATAACGGCGACGAAGACCAACATCCCGCTGTCATGCAGAATGAACCATTCAACATAGACAATGATAGTCAACATTTTCGTCCATCTGACCAAAACGAAGTGAGGATAGCAATATCCAAGTTAAAATCCAACAAGGCTGCTGGACCTGACGGCTTACCGGCCGAACTTTTCAAGGCAGCTGGTGATGAATTGGTAGAGTGCATGCACCAACTCATCTCTAAGATTTGATCAGACGAGTGATGAATGGAATCTCAGCATCATTTGCCCGATCCACAAGAAAGAAGACCCTCAACTGCGCCAATTATAGAGGCATCAGTCTCCTCAACTTCGCATATAAGATCTTTTCTGTGATATTGTGTGAACGCCTGACACCTTTTATCAACAGCCTGATTGGACCCTATCAGTGCGGTTTCAGACCAGGAAAGTCCACCATCGATCAAATCTTCACACTTCGACAGATCCTGGAGAAAACCCCAGAAGTCCAAATCGATACTGATCATCTCTTTATCGATTTCAAGGCCGCCTATGACAGCGTCTATAGAGAAGAGTCCCTTCCAAACTTGTCGGTCTGTGTAGGCTGACGATGGAGAACGCTCGCTGCTCCATCAAGGTCGGTAATGACCTCACCGAGACCTTCGATGTCAAAAATTGTTTTAGACAAGGTGACGCACTGTCATGTAACTTCTTTAACATTGTACTTGAACGGATTGTGCGGAACTCACAAGCCAGCACCGGAGGCATAATCTATCAAAAGTCTGTACAACTGCTTGCATACGCCGACGATATAGATATTATCGGAAGAACTCAGCGGGCTGTCACCGGTGCGTTTGCAAGCATTGAGGCGGAAGCGGCCAAAATGGGTTTAACGATAAACGAGGGCAAAACCAAGTATATGCTGTCAACAAGAAGGGAAAGCTAACACCGACGAATTGGAAAAACGTCACAGTGGGCAGCTATAACTTCGAGGTAGTAAGGACTTTGTCTACCTTGGCTCTGCTATAAATTCTACAAACAAGATCAGAGCAGAAATCAATCGAAGAATAACTCTTGCCAATCGCTGTTTTTTTGGGCTTATAAGACAATTCAATAGTAAAGCCCTATCTCGAACAACTAAGGAGACTCTGTATAAGACCCTGATCATCCCAGTCCTGCTTTATGGTGCTGAAACATGGACTTCTTTGAAAGAGGATGAAGATATCCTTTCCTTGGTCGATTCGAGATTCCGTTTGTGTTGACGGGTTTTGGAGGAGAAGATTCAATTACGTACTATACGAGCTGTACATCGACATCGTCCATAGTCAAAAAACTGCGTGTTAGACGTCTGAGATGGCTATGATATGTAGAGCGAATGGGCACCAACGCTTCGGCCCGCAGAGTCTTCGAATCTAGCCCCGAGGGACGACGCAGTAGAGGGAATCATCGCCGTAGGTGGCGCGCACAAGTTCAGAGGGACCTCGACCAACTTGGAGTGCGCAACTGGAAATTAGTTAAAGACTGAGCTAAATGGAGAGGTTTGTTGCTTGAGGCCCAGGTTCACCCCGAACTGTAGCGCCACCTAAGTAAGTAAGTAAGACCTTCAACATATAGGTGGTATCACAATGAGCCTCTCTTCTAAGTAATGCTCTCAAACGCCGGCAACCATTTTAATCTAACCTATAACCTACTGGTACATAAGTTCATTATCAAATTGTGGATTTTTTTCCCCACCTGAGTTGGTCTATTATAAAATTATGTGGCGTGGAGTTATGCCCTTACTTTGCTATCAGCGCCATATCAACTTCAACCAGTGCCAACAGAGCCCTTTTTAGAAAATACCCACACCAAGGGTCAATGGACGAACCCACTATATCCAAATGTTCATTCAGATTGCTGTTATGTCACATTTCTCGATGGAGGAAAGTTACACAGGAATCCGCACACTCTCTAATGCCATTCCCCTGTGCCTAACGTGATAATAGGCGCTCCATCGCTTCACCGTAATCAACTATAACGTACGGTGAGCAAACATTTACGAATATTACCGCAGGAGCGCCCCCGCCCAATGGCAAGCTCACTCAATTATAATCGATTATCTTGCTTTCCACTTAAGCGCCATTGTGCGACCAAGTCTCTAACGAAGTGACAGCAAAAAGTAGCTCGAAACTAGGTTAAGTCCTCCAACATCAAACAACATGAAACCGTTCAAACTGTGTAAACACCCAAACAAATGCTGGCAATTTCGGAAACGAAGGTTTATCGAAACCAGTTTATGTGTAGCCTAGCCTGTTGCCACTGAAATTACGCACCACCACCAACTGTCAATAAACTGATTAAATCGGTTTGACTGGACCCCCCATCCACCCACAACTATTGTTCCGCGAACTGGCAAAGCCAATATCAAGCACCTCTTCACATATCATTTATCAACGTCTCGCTCCATCTCCCTGTCCTCTATTAAGCGGACTAACCAGCCTTCCGCAAGAAACCGCAAACTTGATCGCATGCAATTTATAGAGCTCAACACTTGAATTAACCCGAGGAATGTATCGGAGTACTTAACAGCATTTAAACCACATCTACACACAAACGGGTACCTCCTGACACTTGAGCGGCTGAACTCACAAGGAGGTGCAGTCCTTGGCTAGGGGTTTCTTGAAGCAGATTGTGGAGGCGAAGGAATCACTTGGTATTATTATTCCAATTTGTCGTTATCAAGTGGAGTTCCAATTTGTGTGGTGTGGAGCGATGCATGAAGTTGGTTTCACCCCCACCACCATCGCGACAAACAATTGCTTCTCGGGTACATATGTTACACCATACGGTCACTGCTCATGTATAAATCACTTAATGATATATCAACCATTGTTCCGGGGCTTAAGAGCCGATGCCCAACAGCAGTCGCCAAAAAACAACAACAACAACGACGACCAAATTCTGTTCAATGAAACTGATGAAGTGGTTTGGCAACGACGAGGACGATGGTTCGGTTGCTTTTGTTCAATATCCGACACGATGCCACACTATACACTAGCACCAGCTCCACCACCCGCTTCTCATTATGCCAGTGACGTTGATATACTACACAAAAATACAGTAGGTACTGCAAGAAAGGTAAGCGAGACTCGTCACTAGACGATCAATATAATTGTGCAGTATTTGGTATTGCACAATATTATTGATCGTCTGTAGACAATATTCGAGGTTGTGCAAAATATTGTACAAAATCAAAATATGTTTGATATTTATTGCGCAATATAGAAAAATTGTATCGTCTCTGGGTAATATTGCACAATAATTGTTCACTTCTATTTCAAGTGTCGTAAAGTAAACACCTCCGCGAGTGATTTAGTAGAAATGTCGATAAAAACAAAGGAGGAAAATAGAAAATTTATTTTAGAATGCATCGAAATGTATGGAACTCTGCCGGCTTTGTGGAATAGAAGGAGCAAAGACTGCAAAAAAAAAGCAAAGACTACAGCAACAGAAATAAAAAAAAAACAAACAATATGGAATAATGCTCTCGAAATATAGAGAAAGATATCCCGAAGCTGATAAACCGCAGTTAGTTCAAAAACTCAATTCTTTACGCATCAGCTTCAGAAAAGAATTGAAAAGAATTTCTGACTCTGAAAGGAGTGAAACCATTAAGACCGTTTCCGCCTCAATGCTTGCAAACGCACCGGTGACAGCCCGCTGAGTTTTTCGAATAATGTCAATATCGTCGGCGTATGCAAGCAGTTGAACGGACTTTTGATAGATTGTGCCTCTGATGTTGGCTTGTGAGTTCCGCACAATCCGTTCAAGTACAATATTAAAGAAGTCACATGACAGCGCGTCACCTTGTCTAAAGCGTTTTTTGACATCAAAGGTCTCGGTGAGGTCATTACCGACTTTGATGGAGCAGTAAGAGATCTCTATCGTCAGCCTGCACAGATGGACAAGTTTGGCAGGGATGTCAAAACTCGACATGGCTCTTTAAAGCTCTTCTCTATAGACGCTATCATGGGCGGCCTTGAAATCGATAAAGGGGTGGTGAGTATCGACTTGGAGTTCTTGGGTTTTCACCAGGATCTGCCGAAGTGTGAAGATTTGATCGATGGTGGACTTTCCTGGCCTGAAACCGCACTGATAGGGTATCTTTTCCTTGATAAAAGGTTTCAGGCGTTCACACAATATCGAAAAGATCTTATATGCGAAGTTGAGGAGACTGATGTCTCTGTAATTGGTGCAGTTGAGGGTTCTCCTTTTTTGTGGATCGGGCAAATGATGCTGAGATTCCATTCATAATTTTTTTAATTTTTTCATTATGTCCTGTATCCCCTTGTGGATCCTAGGGCCTCTACTACGCCTACGCGCGATCGTGTACGGTTTCTGGCAATGTGTCTGAGTTCTCCCCAACTTTTCCCTAACTCCCGTGCATCTTTCTCGACTGTTCTGCGCCATGTTCTCCTCGGACCGCCAGGTCTTCTGCCATCCTGAGTTAGAGGGTTCCATTGCATAGCATGGTTCGCTATGGAACTTTCACCCTTACTGAACGTGTGACCAATCCATTGCCACTTCTGCCGTTGGATGGTTGTGCCTATTGGTTCCTGACCCGTTCTCTCGTAAAGGTGTTCGTTAGAGATACGATTGGGCCAGAAAATCCTTAAGATACTGCAAGGGCACCTATTAACAAACGTTTGCAGCTTTCTGGTGATAGTAGTGGTCACTCTCCACGTGCTGCAACCATATAGCAGCACGGATTCAACGTTGGAGCGGAACAGTCTTATTTTGGTGCTCAAACTGATTGCATTGCTTCGCCATATTTTGGACAACATCCCGAACGCGGACTTTGCTTTGGCGATCCTGTTGGCTATATCCAGTTCGGTTCCACCATCGGTCGAGACAATACTCCCAAGATACTGGAAATCCTCTACTCTCTCTACCGGTTGTCCAGCAATGCATATTTGAGCCGATGAGTTAGTTCCAAGGCTGATGATTTTAGTTTTTGTCGTATTAATTTTCAGCCCGACGACACCTGCCTCCCTCTCCACATCTGCTGTCATTTGGTGGAGGTCCATAATTCTGTGGGAGAGTAAGCATACATCGTCTGCGTAGTCAAGATGTTTCAGTTGAGATGTAAGAGTCCATCGAATTCCTCCGTTTCCCGTCGACAAAGCTGCATGAAGCACATCGCTAATCACCAATAGGAATAATATTGGTGAAAGGATACAGCCTTGTCTTACCCCACTTTGGATCTCAAATTCCTCAGACAACCTTCCCCTGTGCAGAACGTGACATTTGGAGCCTTGATATGTAGCTTTGATAATAGCAATTAGTTTATCGGGAATGCCTCTCCTGCGTAAGGCACGCCAAATAAACTCCCTGTTGACACTATCGAACGCCTTCTCAAAATCGATGAACAGCAGGTGCAGTGGCGAACGATATTCAACACACTGTTCGATGATAATCCGCAGGGTGTTGATGTGGTCGGCACAGGAGGATCCAGAGCGGAAACCTGCTTGTTCGGCATCGAGTGTGTCTTCGAGATGTTGTTTGATTCGCTCAAGGATGATTTTAGCTATTATCTTAGCTACAGCAGGCAGCACGCAGATACCCCTCCAGTTTCCGCACTCCATTAAATTTCCTTTCTTAGGGAGCTTGACGATCATTCCCTTTTTCCACTCGTTAGGAAAGCTCTCAGCTTCCCAAGCTCTATCTATAAGTGGAAGCAGAAGCTCAGCCGATGTTGTTGGCGTTGCTCGTAAGAGCTCTGCTGGAATACCGTCAAGTCCTACCGCCTTGTTGGTTTTGAGTGCCTTGATCGCGGTAATGATCTCATCTTTACTGGGAGTCGTGGTGCGTATTCGGGAACTTCTCACTTCGGGCATCTCAGTCTGATTTGGGAGCATATCGCTAGCGAATACACGGTTCAAAACTGTAGCAAAATGCTCTTTCCATCTCTTGAGCTGGTCCTCATCCGAAATGAGCAAGGAGCCGTCTAGGCTTTTCACTGGGTATTGGCTGGAGCTGCGACCACCTGTCAGCTCTTTCGTGATTCTGTAGACAGTCCTGCTGTCGCACCTCCGTGCAGCTTCTTCTGCTTCTATAGCCAGCGCGTTGATGTAGTTGCGCTTGTCACGTCGTACGCTACGCTGAACTTCTCTCATTTTCATGCGATATAGGGACTCTAGCTCGCTTCTCCCTGCTGCTGGGGTAGCTGCAACCCGAGCTTTTCTAAGTCTATCGATGTTGAACCTGGGCATTCTTGTGTTGTCCTGGGATCTTCGAACTGCAGCAGTGCGTAGTTGGAGAGTAGCTATCATAAGATGGTGATCACGTACTATCCCCACATCTGCCCCTCGTCTGTTTCGGACGTCCAGGAGACTGCTTCTAAAGCGGCGGCTGATAGCAAAATGGTCAATTTGGTTGGAGGTTGCTTGCCTGTCATTGGAAACCCAGCTGACTTTGTGGCAGGTCTTGTGCTCAAACATGGTGCCACCTATCACAAGGCGGTTGGCATTGCAGAAATCCACAAACCTTTCGCCGTTGTCATTGCGGTTGCCTAGTCCATGCTTCCCGATTATATGCTTGAGCCCTTCGTTGTCGCTGCCTACCTTGGCATTCAAATCCCCCATCACTATGACAATGTCTCCATTTGGTGTTGTGTTGAAGACGGCGCTTAAGAGATTGTAGAAGCTCTCCTTTTCGTCCTCAGACGAACTATTCGTTGGGGCGTAACACTGTATGATGGTGACGCATCGTACTCTAGTCCGGAATCTGGCCGTCAAAATCCTATCACCATGAGGGTGCCAGGAAATCAGGCCCTTGCGTGCTGTTGTTGTTAGCAGTAGTCCGACTCCATATTCCCGCGGACTTCCGGATGGTCTTCCAGAATAGAGTAGTACAGTGTTACGCGTTGGAGACTGGTACTCGCCCGCTTCTAACCATCTTACTTCACTTACCCCCAAAATGTCCAGTTTATATCGCATGAATTCCTTTTCCAGTTGGAGGAATCTGGAATTGTAAGGACCTTCTCTTCCCGAGTCGAGGAGCGTCTTTACATTCCAGAAACCTATCTTTGTCCGGGTACAATAGCCAAAAGTCGTCAACATGTGATCAGTCCTTATCCGAGGCATAGTGTCGGTTACAGTAGCGAGCTGGTTTCAGTAACGCAGGTTGCTGACCCACGTTACCTAGCCTAGAATCAAGGCCCTAGACAACCCGCGCTTACAATTTTGGCCTATGCGTATAAGGGTTTATACGTATAGTTGCCCGGGGACCACCACTAGGAGGTAAAGTAAGCACTTCATCACGAACTTGATTGTTGCGCTACTGGCCCAAGCCAAGTTTTGGGCAGTCAGTAGTTTCCCGATCAATCGCAATGCATGAAGCACATCGCTAGTCATCTCATGCACAGTAAGTATTAAATGCCTTTTCCTAGGCTATGTACATGGACGAGAAGGGGATTCATTATACACTGACCCAACCTAACTTTTCCACAAAAAAAAAATAAAAATCAAATGGTACTTTTAGCATCTACCAACCGCAGACATATACCATATATAAAGTCGGGAAGACCCAAGGCCTTTCAAATGAGTCAGTACTGTTGGGGGAGAAAATTCCCCCATTTGCTGTGTATTTTTTCTTGCCAACCACACTGCACATGCACAGGATGGTAAATAAAAATCACCCCGTTCGTCGTCATTGCTGTTCAGTTCCCAAAACCATAGTCACAGTCACACTACCTAACAGCACATCATCATTATACATGAGACAAGTGCCCATACATATTGCTTCTCCAGATATTATTGGCCTTTTCCATCCAACTCTCATTCCTCACTGCCCTGTGGGATAGAGAATAGAATAAAATGCCTGCGCCTCGCTTGTAGAGCGCAAGTTAGAGCCCCACATCCATCCATGACTAGCACTATACGAGTACTCGCTGCTCCGTGGTATATGTGCAGAAGAAGTCCGTCATCATCATCATCATCATCATCGGTTTGCTGCTTGCTGCAGGTGAAGTCACAAAAGACCAGCCCAACAGTCACGGCACAGTCAGTCTTCGACGAGATTTTATCTAGAACGTACGTGTTGGAACACTGGTGCTCTGTGTAGTTCGTATCGCGCTCTTGCTAGTGTATCTATTGAAATACGCGAATTGTATCTTATGTAGTTGCTTGGTCATAGTTATTCGTTTGCAAGAAAGGCGTAGTCGCTATTCCCTTTGCCATCGGGTGGTTGAAACTGAAACCGAAGCGAATAGGAAAAAACCGTTCTAGGAGAACATTCTTGCAGAGTATCTTGTTATGCGCGCCGGTCGTGGTTGTACTACGGCAAAATTCTAGGTTAACGTGACATTGTACTCGTACTACTCGTGCATCCAAGTACTAGGAAGTGAATTTTGATTTAAGTGATACCGCGGATATATTGCAATATTATACTTTGTTCGGTAATCATTTTAAGTGCGCAACGCAATTACTATTCGCTCGTCAGGTGGGAGGAACGAAAACGTACTCTTTGGGTTATTGTTTCACATTTCGTCGTGCCGGTGCCGCTGCTGCTGTGGGAACAACACAATGCATTTCCTGAGGCTGTATCTCATGAGGTTCGTTTTTGAATTGAGTTACATTTATCCTTTGTGTCATTTTCATCTCTTCTGTGTGTTCAGTATGCTGAATTATGAATGAATTAGTGTGAGGATGATGTCTTGCAAAAGAACGGAGTCGTAATTAAAGATGTTATCCCTTTTTACTCATTTTTCTTGTTGTGTTTATGATTCAAAAAGGAAATCAATTTCAAGGCAGTGTTGGCGTTGTACAGAAGCTATGATGGAAGGCGATTTTATTAACTGGCGCCCTACCATTAAAGAAGTGAATTTGTTTTTACAGACTAATGAGAGTAGGTTCTAGGCGGTTGCCTTTGAGGAATATATCTTCCTTTTAGAGGAGAAGGTGGAGCTTAGGAAAGGTTCTTCTAGCAGTCAAGCAAGATAGATGGTTTTTTTCTGTTTGTTCATAAGTTGAAGTGCAATAAAGTAAATTGGATGCTTTCTCTTGGCTACTGAAACTAAGAACTTTCAACGGTGTATGTAGCTTCCGAATCTCATTAATTAGTCTATTCTTCTTCTGTTTTTTTTTTTTTTTTTACTGTGCAGTGAGTTTTAATTAAATCTTAAGCATGGTTTAATTGGCGAATATGAAAGTTAACTTTGTTTTTTAGATTTTTGAAACCATAAACCTAACTCTTTCGTTTATCTAAGAACGACATTCATTCGTGTGTATGTATTCATGTATAGACCAATTGTTTGTAACTATTATTGGTAGTTGAATATCAGGTTGTAACATAGATAGATAGGTATGTACAGGGTGGGCCAACTACAAGTTTCTTTTTAAAAATGCAATAAAATGAACAAAATGTCCATGTATTATGGCTTTATTAGTAAGAGCAAACATCCCCATTATTTTGGAATACAACGTCGTTCAAGTGGCTGCCTCGGCTGGCCTCGCAGTAGCGCATTCTATCACTCCAATTTTCCAAGACCTTGTTGATGGTTTCGGGCTGTAGCTCACGGATTGCTTGGATGATATTGGCCTTAAGTGCTTAAATCGTTTCCGGATTGTTGGCATAACATCGGTCCTTCACGGTTCCCCACAAAAAAAAGTCCAAAGGGGTCAAATCGCAGCTCCGAGACGGCCAAATGACATCGCCAAGACAGCTGATAACATGATTTGGGAAATTGGTGCGCAAAAGACCGATTGTGGCATGGGCTGTTTGGCATGGCGAGCCATCCTGCATGAACTAGAGGTCGTCCAAATCCATGTCTTCAATTGCAGTAAAAAAAAGTGGTTAACATGGCTCTGTAACGCCCACCGTTGACCGAAACGTTGTTCCCAGCCTTATTTTCGAAGAAAAATGGTCCAATGATGCCACCACTCCACAATCCGCACCAAACTGTCACTCTCTGTGGATGCATTGGCTTCTCGACAATAACGTGCGGGTTTTCCGAGCCCCAGATGCGGCAATTTTGTTTGTTAACGTAGCCGCCGAGATGAAAATGTGCCTCGTCAGAAAAGATGATTTTTCGCCCAAAATCGTTGTCCAATTCAAGCTGCTCTAAGGCCCAAACTGCGAAGCGATAACGAAGCAGATGGTCGTGCGCTTTCAATTGCTGAATCAATTGGACCTTGTAAGCGAATAATCCCAGATCTTTGTGCAAAATTCTCCTCAGGCTAGTACGTGAAATGTTGAGCTGTTGAGATCGATGACGAGTTGATGTTCGTGAAATGAGTCTCACACTCTCGACTACAGCAGACACATTCTCGTCTGTGCGCACCGTACGACGACGGGGACCATGAGTGTTGTCCACTAGTATACCAGTCTCACGAACTTTTTGCACAAACTTGCGTACAGCAGGCGCGGTGGGTGCTTCATTTCGGCCAAAACTTCTTTTCAAAAAACGCACTGTTTGGGCTACACAGCACTTACTTTGGAAATAAGTTTTCAATATTTCCCAATGTTGTTCAAGCATAAAGCGACTCATTTCGTTCCGCGGAGGTATGATACTGACTTTCTGTCAAGATTTCGAGCAGGAAACAGCTGACAGTGTCAAAAAAACGTATGATTTCAAAAGAAATCACTAGATGGCCTACCCGTTAGTTGTTAATAATGAGCAAGTGCACTATAAACTTTGGCGGATCTATTGTGCACCCCAAACTAAGGTTCTAGTCGAAGACATACTTGGTCTAGAGCACTTCCTCCAGTCCAGCTGCTTTTATGAACCAGAGTATCTTAAGTTGATCCAGCGAAGGTAGATCCGTCTCTGACAGGAGATAAGCACCTAGGTGATTTCTTATTTTGTTAATCAGTGCTTTGCATTCCACGAGAAGGTGCGCTGGTATGTTTGCGAAGTCCCTGCAGAAACTGCAGTGTCCATTGCCTTCTATTCTCAGTTTCTTAAGGTGCTCCTTGAGTCTGCAGTGACCCGTTAGCATGTCCGTCAATATGCGAAGTCGGTTCTTGCTAACTCTTAGGCTTCTTTTATGGTTGTATTACCCCAGAATTTTGTTTGCCTGTCTTATTCGGGTGATATAATCCCAATGCTTGACCTATTTGTTCTCTTCCTCTTTTTTTACTTCTTCCCTCATATTTTGAGCTCTTATCCCACAAAAGTGTTCTGGTCCAAGGAAGAGCGTGTCTGATATGTTTCTTGCCAGTTCATCACCTGCTTCGTTTCAGTAGAGATTTACTTTGTTTGTTTCTCCCAGTTTGTTGATCCTGGTGGTGCATTCCCATACCAGTTTGGATCTGATCTCGTGTGAGGTCCGTGCCTTGATAGCCGCTTGGCTGTCTGACAGTGTTGCGATGTCCTGCCCGCCATAATTCTTGTCTGGGTTGAATGGTGCGCATATTTCGATCGCGTGAACTTCTGCTTAAAATCCTCTCGTTCTATCTTTTTCAGCGAGGTTATGATCCGAAAAACAAGGGATCATAACCCTACCACTTCACTGCATTTCTACTGATCCGCCTAGTTGACTTCAGAAAATATTGAGAGGCCTGCCGATTTTGGATCACTCGGTTACTGAGGCCAATGAAATGCCGATGTCGTCGCATTTGTGTGATCCAGGCGTTTATAGGCCTGCCTCTCCTGCCTCGCGATGTCTTTGGAACGTTCATTGAAATTGCCTTTTAGCAGGGTTCAAATGATCTCTGTTTTGTACGTGGTAATACCAGCTAAGCCGGTCACACTCTATCTTTTGTACGATGGTTTCCTTGACGTGAATGCTTCCACGGATCTTCGAACTTCTTATTCGATCATGCTTAATTTAAGCTTAATTTGCTCTCATACTTTTTGTACATCGTCCAACATTGTGAACCGTATGTGAGCCCTGGGCGCACAACTGTGGTGTAGAGCCTTACTTCTAACTTAGGTGGTATTTTTCTGTCACAGAAGATAGCGGAGTCTTCTCGCCACTTCAACCACCCTACGCTTACGCTCTGATTGATGTCGTCATTATGTGTTGCTTTGCTATTGATCATAGATCTTAGATATTTCATATTTCATATTTATTTATTTTTATTTATTTATTTATTAATATCTTGGGGTCCGTCACTTTACCTTCAAGCACATTTTTTTTTTTTCCGAGCGTTGGTGAAAAATCTTCCATAGACACTATGAGAATAGCAAGCGCGTGCTCATAGTAGTGTCAGATTCTTACTGACTAAAAAACCACCACCCTTCGATATAAATTTGTTAGATATCGCAACTAAGTATTAACTTATCAAGCAATTTTTCTATCACGAAATAAAAACGTTTGGCAGGTTACTTTCCACTGAAAGATCCTGCATATTCCGCAATCTAGACGAGGTTAATCACTATCTCGTCAAGTCGAAAGGTTTCGTCCTTTGTAATCGGCGCAATAAATTGCTCTCATCCAAAATTTGTAGGACTGTATTGTCGACATGTCCGATTAGTCGGTTTCTATGCTTTCTCGCGAAACTTCTAGTCTCAGCTTCGATTGTCGGAATTCCGAGATCCCTGTGGATATCGGCGTTTCTACTATACCACGGTGCTTGGACAATTTCTCTTAGCACTTTATTTTGAAAAGCTTGTAAAATATTGGCATTTGTTTTCTTGGTACAACCACAAAGTTGTATACCGTAGGTCCACACCGGCTTCAGCACTTGCTTGTACAAAAACAGTTTGTTCTCAGTACTGAGCTGTGAATGTTTTCCGAGTAACCAGTACATTTCTCTATATTTGATTTCGAGTTCTTTACGTTTCATTTTCACGTGCGAATGCCATTTCAGTCTTGCGTCGAGTGTCATTCCCAGGTATTTGGCCTCGTTTGCAAAAGGTATTCGGGCCGAGTTTAGGAAAACTGGCAAGTTATTAGTTTTCTTGTAAGTGAAATTCACGTGAACAGATTTAGATTCGTTGAGGGCGATCCGCCAGTCCCTCGTCCATACATTTACATTATTCAGTGCGTTTTGCAGTTTTGCAGTCCTATGCTAGGATAGCGGTGTCATCGGCAAACATTGCAAGGATAGTGCCATCTTCATTCGGTATATCACGAGTATATAGCAAATAGAGCAGCGGCCCAAGAACGCTTCCTTGCGGTACGCCGGCCGAAATTTCCTTGAGCTCGGAGTATTCGACTCGATGTCTAACACGAAAGAGTCTATTCCCGAGATATGATTCTAGAATATCGTATAAGCACACAGGGAGAACTTGTCGTAGTTTGGATTTGAAACCATCATGCCACACCTTATCAAAGGCTTGCAAGACGTCAAGAAATTCGCTTGAGCAAATCTGTTTTTCTTCAAGTGCTTTCTCGATTACGCCAGTAACTCTATGCACCTGGTCAATCGTCGAATGCTTACTTCTGAACCCAAACTGGTGGTCAGGGATAAGATTATTTTCTTCTATAATCGGTTGGAGACGCCTTAGGAATATCCTCTCGAAAATTTTCGATATGATTGGAAGAAGCGAAATTGGTCTATACGATTTTACCTCATTTGACGGTTTTCCTGGTTTTAAAACCATTGGCTCGGCACGTGTTTTAATCTGAGTGCAGCATTTACAATATGGAGAAGCTTAATCAATGCTTTTCTATGTAAAACTTTGAGAATTTCTCCGGTAATCAAATCATAACCAGGAGATTTCTTAGGTTTTAGATTCTTGATCTCATGTTTGAGTTCCCTTAGCGTTGCACTTGTGAGCGTCAAATCGTCAGATGGTAAATCCAGCCTATTGCGGTTGTCGTAAACCACTTGACCATCGTACGGTTTAAAGGTTTCTTCCAGGTGGGCCGCAAAGACGTCCGCTTTTTCTTTATCTTCCCTGGCCCATTCATCTTGATTTAATTTGATTGGCGGTGCGAGGACTTTGGGCCTTTTGGTGCTTTTTACAGCTTTCCAAAGTGAATAATTGGCATTTTTTTCCGCTGTTAAACTTTCAATGTAAGAGCCTATTGCACGATTCTTAAAATCCTTAATACTCTTCTTCAACAAATTGCACAGACGATTCCAGTGTGCTTTATGCTGCGGAGCACGACCCTGTTGCCATTTTTTACGCGCCTTTCTTTTTCCCTTGACCAATTCTTTTATTTCCAAGCACATGGTCAAGGACTGTAATAGACTGTAAAAAGCAAAGATTCTCGTGAGCATTCCTCCTTCTTTGGGCGGCTATTTTGAAGATGGTTGCGCTTTTGTTTATATTGTGTTGTAGCAGCTCCTGGATAATCTGGTTTGCATCAGCAACCGGGGAACATATTTTCTCCAGCTCCCAATACAGGCCCTCCGTACTCTCTGCTTCAAGCTGGGCACAGTTCTTCTTCGCTTTTTTCTTGCAACATCTGTATTCCACTTCGTCTCGAAGTTTTTCGTCTCTTCTGCTTGAAATATACTGGGGAATACTCCCAGTGATTCTGAGCTTCCAGTCCTGGGCCCGTACACTCCTGTTTCAGTGCCCCGGTAGTTGTTTTCGATCTATACGTGCACCATTTAATTGTATGTTTTTTGAATTTGGTATTTATCAGACACAATGTTCCAATCTGTTTTGTTGCTCAGCTTTTTTTTTTCAAAGTAATATTTCGTGACCATGTCGTCTCTGTGCCAGTCCAGAAGCGGCACCGATTGAGATAGAGTTACTCGCTCTTTGTTTGCGATCCATGTTCCTTTCCCGATACCTTCTTTGATAATTCTCAATATGGTCTCCTTGGCTTTCGCTCTAGCACTATGTGTAGTGGAGGTGTACCTACGATTACCTCTAATGCTGCTGTGGGACGGGTTCGCATGGGGTATGTCTATTTAGATAACTCAGAGAGAGCGTTTCGCAAAAGATCTGTGAGCGTATTGAGGTGTTTACCCGAGACAGCTACAGCGAAGTTTGCCACATAAGGAATTACTTTACAACCTTCCCCTTCCAGGATTAGAAGAAATTCATTTACCGCCCCAAAGAAGGGGAGAAAGCAGCCGGCCTCGTGGAGTTAGTCTACTCACAAACCTTTTTTTTTTTAAAGGAAAGCCAAAACCCAAAGAACTCAGACTCTCCGGTTCATTGTACTACCAGACGGGAACCTTTTTTGGTGTAATGGTTGGAAAAGATTTGATGTTATTCGTTTTCTTCTTATACTCAGGTGGCTGATAATTTCTGTTCCCCGTTGGGTCTTGAACCTGCACACATCCATTGACAAGCAAACGAGCCTAGAGTTGATGACTCTGTTTCTCAACAACTCGTTAACCAGTACGCCAATTGCCGCGCGCCGCAATTCCCTTTACTATACGCATGCTATGAGGCTAAAAGCAAGTTAGGATTGATGCTGTAGCGAATATGAGCATCTATCAGTTTCTCCAGAGTCTTCAGAAGAAATGGTGATTAACTTATGGGTCTGAGATCTTTGGGATCAATATGCGAGCTTTTATCTGCCCTTAGTATAAAAACCAAATTGACTTCCATCGAAGATACAATGAAGTGAACCAGATCCAGATTACTTCTGAAGATAACAGCCAACCAGGAAAGGATGAGATCCACAGTTTGTTAGATTTCAATAGGAATGAATGTTGCTGTGAATGCTGCTACTGATGGTCGTTGACGGAGTTGCTGATGCTGTTTATGTTCATGATACACCTTTGTCCTAAGTAACGTAGTATGAATGTACACTAACTTTTATTTATTTATTTATTTTTAATTATTTATTTATTTATTTTTAATTGTTTAAATTTTAAATTAATTTTGATTATTTTTTGCAACGCAAATTAATGATAATAATTTTTATACTAAATGGCTCTCCATATACTTTGCATTCGTGTTTTCTGTAAACTTTTTATACACTTATTCACCTTTCCTTGTTTTTTATTTATTCTATGTAGTTTGAATGTGATACTATTTTTGTTGTTGCTTCCTAGGTACGGTAATTCTTCATTATTTTCATTATTATCATTTTTTTATGAACTCAAATCATCCTGATGCGATAAGGACCGTTCTCAATATAATGTGTGGAGCTAAGAGTGGCTTGAAAGTTTGTCATATTAATCCAGGAAGCATTCGTTCGAAATATACAATTTTATACCAATTTTCAGTACTTCGAAGATCGATGTTTTAATGGTTTCAGAGTCTTGGCTTAATTGTAGTTTATCGTCCCAAAGTGTGCATTTACCTGGTTTTAAACTTCTTAGAAATGATCGCGTTAATAGAATTGGTGGCGGTGTATGTATGTATGTTAGAGATAGTATTAAAACTAAATGTATTTATTCCTCGTCTAAGTCTATCATTCAATTTCTCTGCGTGGAAGTCAGCAATGAATTTGAAAAAATTCTTTTGGTGGTTGTTTATTCTCCACCTTACAGTTTTAAAGTGGAAAATCTCACTGAACTTGAAGAAACTATGATGACCTTAAATAAAAAATATAATAACATCTTAATTGGTGGCGACTTCAATGTAAATTACTTTAAGTGTAATAGTACAACTCGCTTGTTTCATTATATGTGTGATAAAATTGGTCTTTCGGTAATTAATACTCGTTATCCTACATGTTTTCAGTCTACAAAAAATCCTTCGTTAATTGAGATGTTTTTAACTAGTTCTTTACCTAGTGTCTTGTGCTTTGACCAAGTTAAGCCTACAAGTGAATTT
The DNA here is from genome assembly GCA_945910035.1 of Brachypalpus laphriformis. Taxonomy (NCBI): domain Eukaryota; kingdom Metazoa; phylum Arthropoda; class Insecta; order Diptera; family Syrphidae; genus Brachypalpus; species Brachypalpus laphriformis. The sequence goes on along the minus strand of OX246754.1, from coordinate 191,574,491 downwards.
ATTCACGATATTTTATATTGTTCTTTTAATTTCAATGTTAATAGCTCCAATTGTGATACAACTTTTAGTTACCGGTCTTACAATAATATCGACCTCGCTGAAAGTAATGATTTTTACAGCCTGAACTGGAGTGATATTTACTACACACCCGATATTGATATGAAAATCAATATTTTGAATGGCTTTATAAATTATTTGTTTGACAAGCATGTTCCGGTTGTGTCTAAGCGCATAAAGCCTCTACCTTGCCCTTGGTATAACAGTCAGATTAAATTAGCAATAAAAGAAAGAGAAAGCTTTTTTAAGAGATATAAGAGAAACACAACAGAATACAACAGAAGGCAATACTGTGTCTCTCGCAACAAAGTTAATGTTCTTATACGAAATGCGAAAAGATCGTATTTCTTTAGCAGACTTGATCCTAAAAAGGACTCAAGAGACCTTTGGAGAAACCTTAGGGAACTTGGTGTTTCAGGCAATAAAAATTCAGTTAAGTGTTCAATATGCCCAAATGAAATGAATTCTTTTTTTACGCCGCATTCCTCTGATTCATCAGATATAATTCTTGATCAGGGATCATCTGCACCACCTGATTCAACAAACTTTTCTTTTCAGTGCATTGATGAATTCGATGTAATTAAAGCGATTCATTCAATTAAGTCTAACGCTACTGGCGCAGATAGTATCCCTCCTCGATTCCTTAAGCTTCTTCTCCACCACTTATTGCCTTATGTACATCACATTTTCAACTTTTGTTTATATAGCTCTCAGTTTCCTGAACAATGGAAAACTGCAAAAGTTATTCCAGTTCCAAAAAAAGCCAATCCTCTAAACCCATCTGACTATAGATCAATCAGTATTCTTTGTTTTTTGTCCAAAGCTTTCGAAAAAATACTTTCAAACCAGATACAACATCATTTGAAAAATAATAATATGTTATCGAAATGGCAGTCAGGCTTCCGCAGTGGTCACAGCTGTGAATCAGCTGTTCTTAAGGTAACCAGCGATCTTCGCTCAGCTTTAGATTCAGATGAAATCGGAATATTGGTTTTGCTTGATTTCTCGAAAGCATTTGACTGTATTGACCATAAAATGTTCCTTTCAAAACTCGAAAATAAGTTCAATTTTTCACAATCTTCCATCAGGTTACTGCTTTTTTATCTACGCGATAGGGTTCAAACAGTAGTCACTGAACGAGGGGTTTCAAACCCGAGCTTTGTTCATGTAGGAGTTCCACAGTGTTCTGTGATGGGACCGTTGTTGTTCTCCTTATTTAATAACGATTTGCCTCGTGTAGTTGGTAATTGCAAAGTACATATGTATGCTGATGACGTCTTAATTTACTTTTCACGTCCACTTGGCCTGATAGAAGATTGTGTGGCAAGGGTAAATGAAGACCTCGAAAATATCCTAAAATGGTCAACATGCAATAAATTGAAACTTAACCCTGACAAGACAGTTAGCATGATATGCTCAAGATCGAAGATTCATCCCACAGATTTCCCACCCATTGTACTTAATAAAGATATTATTCCTCTAGTTGATGTTGTGAAATACCTTGGATACACTATTAATTGTACACTTACTTGCTGTAATGCAACTGCAGATACAATTAGGAAAGTGTACTTCGGGCTACGATGCTTAAGGCATTCTGCAAGCTTAATGCAACAGTGTCTCAAAACACGATTAATCAAGATATTGATTATGCCTTTTTTGATTTTTAATTGTACTGTATACCCTTGTCTTGATTATGAATGTAAAAATAAATTAAATGTTGCGTTCAATGACTGTGTCCGTTTTATATATAATATCCCTAGGTTTTGTAGTGTGTCGTCTTTGAAGTCTTCTGTTTTGGGTTTGAATTTGGATGTTTATTGTAGTTATCGTAATATTCTGAAACTTTTTAAAATTATTCACTTTAAGTGCCCTGCCTATCTACATGAAAAGATTACTTTTGCTCGATCAGTGAGGGGTATGAAATTAATTGTGCCACCATTTACACATTGTATCGGAGAACGTTCTTTTTTTGTATCTACAATTCGTTTGTGGAACCGTCTTCCACATGAATTGCAGACAATCAATTCCATTACCGAATTTCAGAGGAAGCTTCTTATTTATTTGTCAAATAATAGTATCACAATTTGACATTTTTAATGTTACCGTCGATTTTATATATTTATTTTTATTTATTTTTATTTATTTATTTTTATTTTTATTTTTCTTTTTGTTTAATTTTGTCTTTAATATTACGTGATATAAGCAATCATTTTTGTAATTTGCCCTAACAATTAATGCTTCTAAAAGATACCATATCTTGTAGCATAATGTGAAAAATATTATTTTGCCCAATAAATACAAATACAAATACAAATGATACCGGTCCTGCCGACTTAAATGGTTTGAAGCTGCATATTACCCAAAGGAATTTTACTCTTAGTAATAAGATTAGTTGAGCTGTATGGCAGAGATACTGCAGAAGTTGCTATGAGATGCGCTATATCATTGCAATAGCTAGGGATTCGATACTAGGTGTAGTACAGGAGCCATCAAGTGTTTTTAGATGGCTAGGGGTTTTCCGGGAGGTAGCTAGAACCTATCCTGTGAGCGCCGTGGCGTAAGTGGTTAATGTGTCGGATCACTGCGCGTCAAATTCCAAGTTCGAATCCCAGAAAATACCAACAAGTTTTTTTCACGGTCCCACCTCTCGTGAACGTCTAACAAACATCCGAGAGTATTGTTGTCTCGAAAAAGCTTCTCAAAACAAATTGCCCTTCGGATATGGCACTAAACTGCAGGTCCCTTTCACTCGTGTGAAAAATATAACGCACACAACATGAGTGGTTGCGAGAAGCTAGGCCCTGGCACTTAAAGAGCTGTTGCGGCAAATGTTTATTTATTTTTAGCTAGAACCTATCTGAGCCTTGATGCTTAGTCTGTAGTAAGGAGTCTTGAGCCCACGCACCAGGTCATTAAATACTCGTACCAAAAGTTCCTCGACCAAGACAATATCTTTACCGACATTGTTTAGCCGGAGAAAAAGGCCGGTCGAGGCCATAATGGAGTGCTGGAGGTTAATCTGAGCGAATCGCAGAGCTATCGCCTTCAGATGCCTCCACTACAGTGTGTTCGCATTATCTGTGTCCGATTCCAGCCACGGAATAGACATGGATGGGCTAGTGGGACTGCTGAAGAGATCCAGGTCCCACAGAGCCAAGCTGTCCAAATCCATATCTCCCTGGGCCTTTGGACGATGAGCGGCCTGCTCGGAATCGCATTCCATCATATCCATATCTCTACCTCTACCGTAACTTTTGAAGTGCCATAGCCTGTATGGTCGAGACAGATATAGAGTAGTTTGACCACCATTTTCTGCCAGAGAAGCCGAAGATTCCTTATTAGTCTCCTTTAGGTTCCTCTAGCTTGGCAACCTTCCAGTAGGTAGTCGGAAGATGAACCACCTACCTACTCGAATAATGCTCGTCGACTCTGGCAATAAGTTCATAAAGAGCATGTAGCTTTCCAACTTCTGTGATCTGCTGTATTTAGGTTGAGTCCCATCTCACATGTGTGAGGCTCCAATAGCCTGTCTTTCCAATAATCGTTGTGAGGGTCACTTTCTTTGGGAGCCGGTCGTTCGACATATTATTTAGTACTTTCTTGAAGTTATGATATTTTGATGAAGAGCAGTGACAATACCGTTTCTAACATAATCAGGTAGTAGTAGCTATTCAGTGCTTTGATCACGGTAGTGATCTTATCCTTACTGGGTGTTGTGGTGCGTACCCGGGCATTTGCTATCTCGGACTTCTCAGTCTGACTTGGATGCACGTCGCTGGCAAATACATGGATCAAAACCATAGCAATCTCTTAAGCTGAGCCTCATGCGAAATAATCAAAGAACCATCTAAGCCTTTCACTGGGTATTTACTGCAGCTATCAGCTCTTTGTTGATTCTGTAAACGATTCTGCTGCAATGTGAGCCATCAGTTGTTTTCGTTCTTCGATCCGTCTTCAGGTTTCCTCAAAAATGTAAGTAAGAAGGATGCAACAGTCTGCCGAAGTTTTGCATCGCTCTTTTATCCTTTTCACAAACTTTGACAATCCTGTACCGCAACTCAAAGGATACAAAAAAAACCGGCGCCCTTCTTGAACTCCTTCGGTCATTTGTCGACCCTGAGTGCACAATTCTTCCGCGGGAAGAACTTAGCCGGTGTATCCTTTGTTCATAAACTCCACAAAAAAGGACGTTTCCTTTATTCCTGCCATGCCCCGGGGTTGTTTTGGCAATATTTGATTCAGCAAACAGACGGACAATCATATTTTTTTCCATCCTCCACTCTGTGCTGCTGTCCCGTAACCGGATGGTAATGCGTGCAAGTCAATGCTGTGCAGAGATTTAATTTAGATATAAAGGCAGACAACTGCATATACATCACGTGGACACGTGGAGTCGGATATTGATTTTGTCCGTTTGCCAAAAATAAATTTCAGACTTTGTTCCCTCCGTTCTAGGCCAGAGTGGAATTTTAAGTATTTAGCCGGCTTTGTATCGTCAAGATATTTGTTTTGCGGCGAGTTTGTGTATGAAATTTGCTCTTGATGTCCTTTGTAGTGCATGTTGGTGGGTGGTTCTGGCGTCGTTTTCGTGACTCAATTGGTCCTTTGTATCGAAGGTAACCCTCGTGAAAAATTCCTCTATTTACCTCTTGAGAGGTTTTGTTTTGTAAGGACTTCAATTCACCATCACCATGTTGTTGTTGTTGTTGTTTACCCATATACTCGTATGTTGTGTATGGGATTAAATTAATTCTTTGTTGTTTTGATTTTTGCCATACGGTGGGTGGGTGGTATGGATCTGATTGACGGGCACGAACGATGGGGATTTTTTTTTTTATTTTTTTTTAAATGGACAATCCAGACAGTAGGCAGGAGGAGTGGTTGACATCAATTAAATGCACGAACTCTAAATTGCAGATAAGGAGAAAGTGCAATTTAAAACTCTTGAATTATTTATTTGTCATGAAAGTGAGAAGGTAATTGTAGTCGACTACATGGGCTATTGTCTATTCTTCTGTTCCTATAGAAGGGATATCAAATTGAAGCATATGCCTACATACTCGTATGGGTATATCAAAGGATTACTGTACGGATATTGCAACTTTCTAACGTTGAACTACTTTTTCAAATGAATCAGTGTATGTAGGTAGGTACCTATGGGAGGAAAGGTTCGATAAGTCGGTATTCTTTGATAAAAACCTACTAATGGAGTGAAAGCAGATCGAATAGGGGAGAGTGAAGAACTGAAGAGAATGAGTAAGAGTGCGCACTGACTGCGAACGTTGACCCTTATCCTTCTTTGATACATGTTTGCAGTTTAAAGTTACCTAAAGCATTCTTCACTTCGATTTCTTAGAACAGCGCTTCTAGCTAGTATGGTTTGGTTTCATAAAATCATGTCCATAATCACATTTTAAACATTGTTAGGTACACTTTTGAAACATAATTAATGCTTAAAACCATTTCACCGGTCTTCGCTGCTATAAGTCGATGATTGACATTAATTGGCTTTCCATTCCACATTTGAAATACGTGCTCCGCAAGAAAGGTCGTTCAAGGAGTTTATGTCTTAGGTGGTAGAGGCCATTATACTGGCAAGTAAGGTGCATTCTTATGAACGTCCTCTTTACTGCTACTCCCACAGAAGTAGAAAGGAATTTAATTTTGTTTCTACATTAATCTCTCGGTTATGGCTTTGTTGTACCCTATACGGGGCTTTTGTGAGAGACTTATTCGCTGCTTCATGCTTGAGTTTGCAATACGAGACCTTTACAGTATGATCATGTTGCTCTAGGTTTAGTGCATAGCCATTACCTCCCACTGCATCAGACTTCCTCTTAGAACAATGTAACACCGTTAAGCACTCAGAGAAGATCTATCGGACTTCTGAAACACAAAAGAGGGATCCTCTCAAAATTCATAAACACTGCACCATATGGAAGCATACTCATAGTTTAGGCATTCCACACAACGATTTCAGGAGAATCTGCAACTCAGATGATGAAAAAGAAGAAACCATCGGATACTTGTCAACATAAGGAAGGCTACATTGGGGAAATAATGATCTTAGTGATCTCTTCATTGCATGCACGGCTTAAGTCAGTAATTTTATCACCAAATTTGAATAGTTTCAGGAGTAGGCAACGTAATCCAACCACAATGGATTTTTCCTGGTCTAAGTGTACCTTATCAAAAGGACAACGATCTTCGTGTCTGCACGTGGAATGTTAGGTCCCTCTACAAACTACGTGCAGCCGAACAACTTGCGGAGACCCTAGAGTATTTCAAAACAGACAATACCGCCATCCAAGAAGTGCGATGGGATGGGCCGGGCAAAAGGAGGATGAAAAACTGCGATTGCTACAGATAACAAGGACAGCGTCTATTCGGGTGCGGATTTGTCATTGGAGGCAGAGTTAGGCAAGAAGTCTTGAGTTTCCGGCATGTGAACGAGCGTCTCATGACTATTCGTATAGAGGGTAAATTCACCAACATTAGCCTAATATACGCTCACGCCCCTCACGAGAAGATGGACAACGCGACCAAGGATGGCTTCTACCAGCTCTTGGACAAGACGTATGAGCAATGCTCTAGCCACGATGTTAAAATTATCTTTGGTGATTTTAACGCAAAGCTAGGACGAGAGGACGTCTTTAGTAGCGTGATCCGAAATCACATCCGACAACGGACTCAGGCTAGTTGATTTTGAGGCGGGACGAAATTTTGTCGTAGCCAGTATGCGGTTCCCACGTCTCGATATTCACAAAGAATCATGGCTCTTCCTTGATCGAAAAACTGTCAACCAAATCGATCACACTGCGATCGACGCAAGACAAATACAAATACAAATATTTGGTGCAACAGCTCTTTAAAGTGCCAGGGCCTAGCTTCTCGCAACCACTCATGTTGTGTGCGTTATATTTTTCACACGAATGGAAGGGACCTACAGTTAAATGCCGAATCCGAACGGCGATTTGAGAAGGTTTTTCGTGACAACAATACTCTCGGATGTTTGTCAGATGCTCGCGAGACGTGGGACAGTGAAAAAACTTTTTGGTATTTTCTGGGATTCGAACTTGGAACGTCATGCGTAGTGATCCGACACACTAACCACTTACGCCACGACGCGAGACACTCTTCCAGTATTCTGGGTGTCCAGACTTTCCGAGGAGCCAACGTGAACTCGGATCACTACCTAGTTGTAGCCAAGGTATGGATGCGGATATCCAGAATGAAGCGAAATCAACGAAATACTGTGAGGAAATTTGACGTCGAAAAGCTACAATCGCAAGAGACCGCTAGAACCTTTTCCGATCGTGTTTCTTCTAATCTCAATCTAAGTCCTATGCTGCCAGCAGCAAATGCGGAAGACCAGTGGCAGCGTTGCCAACAAGCCATCAGAGATGCCGCCTCTGGTGTACTGGGTTTCTCTCGCCCACCACAACGAAACCCCTGGTTTGATGAGGAATGCCGGCAAGCACATGCAGCAAAACAAGAGGCGTACAAAGCGGCGCTGCATAGAAGGACTAGAGCTGCTTACGAGCTCTACGTGCGCAGGAGAAAAGAGGAACATCGACTTCTCAGGAAGAAGAAAAAAGAGCATGAGAAGCGCTCGATCGAGGAGATTGAGAGACTTTGTTGCAGGAATAATGATCGAAAATTTTACCAAAGGGTAAACAAGAACATGCCAGGGTTTCAAAGCCAGAACAATAGCCTGCAGGGACGAAAATGGTAGCATAGTAGTAGAATCGCAGTCGGTGCTGAGAATATGGAAGGAACACTTCTGCAGACTGTTAAACGGCGATGATGACCAATATTCCGCTGTCAGGCAGAATGAGCCAATCAACAGTGACGATGGCAGTCAAGATTCCCGTCAACCGGATCAGAATGAAGTGAGGATAGCGATATCTAAACTCAAATCCAACAAAGCTGCTGGAGCCGACGGCCTTTCCGCTGAACTTTTCAAGGCAGGAGGAGATGAGTTGGTAAGGAGCATGCACCAGCTCATCTGTAAAATCTGGTCGGACGAAAGTATGCCCGACGAATGGAACTTCAGCATCGTTTGCCCGATCCTGAAAAAAGGAGACCCTCTGAACTCTGCCAACTACACAGGTAAAAGTCTCATCAACATCGCATATAAGAGCCTGTCTGTCATACTATGTGAATGCTTAAAACTGAATGTCAACAACCTGATAGGTCCTTACCAGTGTGGTTTCAGTCCCGGAAAGTCCACCATTGACCAAATATTCACACTACGGCAGATCTTGGAAAAAACCCATGAATATAAAATCGATACGCACCACCTCTTCGTCGATTTCAAAGTTGCCTATGATAGCGTGTATAGAGACGAGGTATACAGAGCCATGTCTAGTCTTGGCATCCCTGCCAAGGTCGTCCGTTTGTGCAAAATGACAAATGAGAACTCTCGCTGCTCCATCAAAGTCGGTAAGAACATCACCGAACCATTCGATGTCAGGAAAGGTCTTAGGCAAGGTGACGCGCTATCATGCGATCTCTTCAACATTGTACTTGAGAGAATTGTACGAAACTCACAAGCCAACACCGGAGGTACAATCTGTTACAAGTCACAGTCAGTTGTACACTACTCGCTTATGCCGATGACATTGACATAATCGGAAGAACTCAGCGGGCCGTCAATGTGGCATTTACGAGTATTGAGATCGAGACAGCAAAGATGGGTTTAGCGGTCAATGAAAGCAAAACAAAGTATATGCTGTGTACAAAAAAGGACACCCAACATCGGCGTCTTGGACAGAACGCCACAATAGACAGATATAATTTTGAGGTAGTAAAGGATTTTATCTACCTAGGCTCTATGGTGAACTCCGCAAATGACATCAATAGGGAGATCACACGAAGAATTACTCTTGCCAATCGTTGTTTTTATGGGCTAAAAGGGCAATTGAGTAGCAAAGCCCTATCTCGAACTACTAAGGTAACTCTTTATAAGACATTTATCATCCCATTCCTGCTGTATGGCGCAGAGGCATGGGCTTTGACAAAACCGGTGTGGTTATGATCCAAAAACAAGAGATAACCCACTTCACTGCATTTCTACTGAACCGGCTGTGGGATTCGCCTAGTTGACCTCAGGGAAAATCGGCAGACCTCCCGCTTTTGGATCACTCGGTCAATGAAATGCCGATGTCATCGCATTTGCGTGATCCAGGCATTTATAGGTCTGCCTCGCGATGTCTTTGGAACATTCAAGGATATTGCCTTTTTAACAGGGTTCAAGTGGTCTCTTCTTTGAACGTGGCAATACCAACTGAGCCGGTCGCGCTCTATCTTTCGTAAGATGGTTTCCTTGACGTGAAGGCTTCCACGGATCTTCGAATTTCTTATTCGATCAAGCTTTGTCACTCCTGCTGTCACGCGAAACATCTTCATCTCAGCTGCCGTCTCATACTTTTTGTACATTGTCCAACATTGTGAACCATATGTGAGCGCTGGACGCACAACTGTGGTGTAGAGCCTTCCTTTCAACTTTTCCGGTCACAGAAGATAGCGGAGATTTTTCGCCACTTCATCCACCCTACGCTTACGCGCTGATTGATGTCGTCATCACATTTTGCTTTCCTATTGATCATAGATCCCAGATAGTTGAACTTTTCGCACTCGGAAAGCACTGTTCGATTCAAATAAATGTCTGGAATAGGCCTGAGTTGATCAGAGAATCGGCAGCATAAGTACTCTGTCTTTCGTCCACCGACACATTAAGTGCTCGTTGCAAAGATGTAGGATCCTCACTTATGATGGCTCCATCGTCAGCAAAAAATAACTAATGTACCTTGGGGTCCGTCACTTTACCTTCAAGCAGATAGTCAAGGACTTCCAAAAATAGCAAAGGACTTAAGACACTTCCCTGGTGCACCCCGACTTTGATTACGAACTCTTCGGTTACTCTAGCGGGGCATCTTACTCTTCTCTTTGCTCCTTCGTACATGTCCATGATCATCTGTACATAGGTTTCTGGAACCCCTCGATGTCTTATCGCCACCCATATCAGATCTCGAGGTTGTCTGTCGAATGCCTTTTCAAAGTCAACCAATACAATATGCAAATCCTTCAAGAAACACGATGTTTTTCCATTATGATCCTCATACCTTGGATTGGATCTGTGGTTGATTTACCCGAGACAAACCGGCACTGAACATCAGATAGCCGTATTACTTTTTGCAATCGGCCGCTTAACGATCTTCATGGTGTGTGACATCAGCTTGATCGAACGGTAGTTATCACAGTTTCGCGTATCACACTTCCCTTTGTATACAGGGATAAGGTAACTTTTCCTCAATTGATTCGGCATTGGATCGCCTCTCATAAATTTGGAGATGAGAATTCTGAGCCATCTGAACCCGATGTCTCCCATCTTTTTCCAGAACTCAGAGGGTATCTCGTCTGGCCCAACCGCTTTTCGTTTTTTGGAGTATTTGACCGCCTCACTAACTTCTTCGACTGTAGTGTCGGGTATTTCTTCACAGTTAGGGGTGGCTCTTGGAAAGTATAGCCGGGGAAACAGTTCGTTCAAAAGTTCTTTACAATACTGCCGCCACCTCCGCAGAATTTTGTCCTCATTCACAAGAAGCTGGCCATGAGCATTGTTAATGAACTTTGGCGAACGAATCTCGTGAGCATTCCTCCTTCTTTGGGCGGCTATTTTGAAAATGGTTGCGCTCTTGTTCTTATTGTGTCTTCGCAGCTCCTGGATAGCCTGGTTTGCATCAGCAACCAGTCGTGTCAACCCACGGACTCGCATGCATACTTGTGGAAGAGTTTTTAAGGTAGCGTATCTGTCGCTGGGCTCACTTGGGTGTTATATTGCCTAGATCTGATTTGGCCCCTTAGTCGACTTTTACGACAAGCGTTATTTGTTGGGGAGCGATAGGAGGAGTGATATTCTTCACCCGTCCCTATGCGTCGACGTCTATAAAACAATATTTTCTTGTCTCAGTTTATAAATTCATTTTCATGCGTATGACTACAAGTGGGACTGCATTGGGTGTGTGCCAAACTTTTCGTCAAACAAAATAAGTGGAAAAAGTTATGGAAAAAATAAACTCTCTTCGGATTCAATAACTCCGCGTAAAGAAGAACTGGTTACCTAAGAAAACCTGAAACTATTTCTTATTTACTAATTCTGTCCTTAAGATACATTCTCGATAAAAGTTTTACACGAATGTGTTTTAATATGCGTAATGAATCTTTTTTTAACGTGTTTGTCAACTGAGAAGAAGCCCAAAGCAGTTTCTAAAATTGTTTAAATTCGTTTGGTATGTTTACACGGAATTTAATTGCCTTGTTGCGGTTGTATGATAGATATACAATGAATTGTGGTTTATTGCTGAAGACCACGTGCCATGGATTCTGTGGTCAGATTTTATCTCTTATTTTGACTTTCTACATCAAGAAGATGGCTGAGAGCGTTTGAAGAAGCACGTACACATAACCTCTTGGAAATATTGGTAGAAAATTCATCAACTAATAAAAAACAAATCATAAAATGCATGTTTATAAATTATACCACCGCTCTAGAAGACCAGAGGCCAGCAGTGAGTTACAGCTACATAAAAAGAACGTCGAAAGCAACTAAAGCTAGCCAGACGTAGAAGTAAATACAAAAACTCCTCAGAGCTAGTCGAGCAGACAGGCATCATGTCATGGGGAAGCCCAGAATGGCGCCACCAACTTGCGGAAAATTGTGTCAACCTTATATTCGTCTCAGCGAGAAGTTACACTGCTCAGGTGGACACTTTACCACCGATTGGCACTGATGAACTCCTAGTACTTGCAGCAGATTTCAATTTCACAGGGGCTGGACGGCATGCCAAACCGAGCCGCTAAACTGGCCATTACCACAAGGCCCGAACTGTTTGCCAAGGTGTTTTTTTTTTTTTTTTTGTGCGTTGGAAGTCAAAACATTACGCTTGCCCATAGTTACTTATTCGGAAGTTGAGTACCCAAGATTGGACTGGGCCTCTGAATTCAAACTGCTTGTGGTGTTCAACGATGTGAATCGGTATGTCCATGCCCTGCGGTGATATGACCACCGTGGAAAATTTTGCACAACGAGCTTGGCCTGCACGCGTACAAGATCCAGCTGATGCAGGAATTAAATCTAAGAGACCATCATCAGCGTTTTTTCGCTGAATGGGCTGTAGAGAAGCTTCAAGCTGACCCTTTGGTTTATTGTAAAATTGTGTTCAGCGGAGAGGCTCACTTTTGGCTTAAATGTTTTTTGTTTTTTCTTTTTAATATAAATGGGAATGAGACCAATGCAGAAGGGACGCTATAGACTCCATTACGTCCAGAAAAATGCACGGTTTAGTGTGGTTTCCACCTTATTTCTTAAAAACTTCTCCGATTTTAGTTTTGAAAAAATAACACGTTACGGTCAATGGAGATCATTACCAGACCATGATCAATGAATATTTCTTTAAAAATGTGGATGACATTGATCCGGTTTCAACAGGATGGCGCTACGTGTTACACGATTTCTTAAGCGGTGCAAAATATAAGTTACCCTGTCTGATCTGGCCTCAATCTATAAAGCATTCATTCGCCCAAAATTGGAATACTCGTATAACGCCCACATCTGGTCTGGTGTACCCAAAACCGTTCTGCGCATTCTAGATAGGGTACAGAATCGCGCGTTAAAAGTTATAGGTGATAGAGACATTGTGAACTCCATTGTCTCACTGGAACATAATAGAAATGGCTCATGTCTTCCCGATTGTATCGCATTTTTATAAAATAAATGCTCCAGCGAAATAGCCAGTTGCATTCCTCCCCTTCAAAACTTCACCCACAATACGCGTCATGCTTTGAATGCACATCCGTTCACCCTTAAGCCACAAATAAATAAAATATTTCGGAGGAATAATCAAAACGATCTTCCGCGTCTTAAAATCCCCCGAACTACGAACAATGCACAATACTAACAACAGCAGGTATAGATCTGGATAACGCAGCTGAGGATGACAATTTCTTTGTGATCGAAGATCCGCAGGAGAAGGTAGAGGCTATAGGAGCGACTTTCCAGGACGTATATAAGGTGAATGATAGTATTTGCCCGAACCACGACCTGGAAAATCGGGTCCTTGTGCACAACTTCGACCTTCGAAATGATATGGAGCACTGGCGATCTGAGAACACGATCTTGAACACTCACCGTGTTCAATGAAAGAAATATGGCAAATAATGCCGTCACCGATGAAAGGGTACATCCCCCGTTCATTTCGAAGGCAGATCTCCAAGCGATCTTCGAATCACTGAGAAAAAAGAAATCCATGGGAATCGACGGTATACCCAACATTGTACTTAAACATCTTCCTCCAGAAGCGGTGAACATTTACACCATCCTGTTCAATAATGCAATGAATAATGCCCATTATCCAGAGCATTGGAAAACAGCGGTGGTGCAGCCAATTCCGAAGAAAAATAAAGATAGTTCCAATCCGGGGAATTTACGGTCGATAAGTCTCCTTCCGAACATCAGCAAGGTATTCGAAAAAGTGATCCATAGAGCCCTGGCTAAGTGGGTTGAGGACATGCATATAATTCCGGATAACCAATTCGGTTTCAAGGCGGGGCATGATACGATACATGCTGCGTCTAAACTGGTATCGGATATCCAATGGAACAAAAGCAAGAAGCAATGCACGGGTGCCTGTCTGGTTGACTTGGAGAAGGCTTTCGATACCGTATGGTTAGAAGGACTCTTCTACAAATTGAGCATGCTTGGCATAAGTAAACCACTGCTGTACATACTTTATGACATGCTCACCGGTAAGAAGTTCATTGTGAAGAATGGCAATGTGACGTCAGCTGGTACTTTTGAAGTAAAAAATGGTCTGCAACAGGTGCGGTTAATTCGCCGATCCTATTCAATATTTACACGAGCGATCTCATAGGTTCACTTCACCATGCCATAGCGTACGTAGACGACTTGGTTGCGTACAGGTCAGGGTCTAAGATCGAGGTCATTACATTACTTTGCAGCGTGATTTCGATAAGATTAAGAGATACTGCGACGACTGGAAGTTGAAGATCAACTTTCAGAAGTCGGAGACCATCCTGTTCAGAACGCCGTTGTCTGGGGCCTCTTGGGACACCAGAAAGAATTGGCGAAAGTTCTCTATCGTGGGACGGCACGGTCACCCACTTGCGAGTCGAACTGTAGTCAGGTAGTCAGGTACCTTGGGGTCTGGCTAGATCAATATCTATATTTTAACAAACATATAGATGCTGCTCTGGCCAGAGCCAAAGTTGCTTTTGCTCTCACAAAGAGACTGTTTTATAGCAGCCAACTCGATGCGAGAGTGAAGGTAATCTGCTACATGGCCCTCATTCGGCCTATGCTCGCATATGGATGTCGCGTGTGGTTCAACGTGGGGCCAAGCTTGTTGGAAAAGATGCGGGTGTTTGAGAGGGCTTGCCTTAGGGCTTGCCTTCGTTTGTATAGAACACCAGAGTCTGAGTACATAAAATTCTATCGTAATGAGGTCCTGTACAACAGGGCGAATCTGATCAGAGTGGATAATTTCTTGATCAAGTTGATTCGAAGGCACATTGCAAGAGCAATGACCTCGATGAATAGCCTGATCTTTGGGGCTTATTACCCCAACAACCTCCATCACGAGAGTGTGCGCCTTAACGGCTTTATCCCTCCAGAAGCGTTTCTATATCTTGATCAAAGAGGTCTGATCCAGGATAAGTTAGCGGTGCCGCTAATCTTCCACGTTGCCAGAAAAGTTGTGGATAGGCGACTCAACTACAATCGAGACGTCGCACAGGGTAGTGTAGAGCGTCTCCGGTTCAGTAGGGTGGTTTCAGTCCGCGATATTAAAGATGTCAGTAGGCAGCACGACCAATTTTGGTGGCTTAACGAAGAAGAGGGAACACCATCGTCATTTCCCCCTAATCCTGGTTAGCCTGTAACGGGACAGAGCGGGTTGTCTATTTGTTTCATACAATAGCCATGGCCGGCTTACATAGGTTTAAGGTAGTCCTAAGTTTATATCGTAATTATTAATTAAAAAAAAAAAAAACAGCACAGCACTTGGCTAATAAAAAAAAAAAAAAAAAAAAAGGCACAGCACTTCGCTTACAAAAAAAGTGTGTATTTAATTACACAAAGTAGTTAAGTTAGCTTAAGGTTTATTTTATATTTTAAGGTAGTTTATAAGTTTTATTTATACACGTAGCAATAGATAAAAAAATAAAGTCCATTTACTAAGTTTTTTCTTACAAAAACAATTTTTCTTAGTATTATCAATAGTCATTAGGCAAGTTATAGTAAAATAGTAAATACATCTAGTTAGGTTACGTCGAAAGACATATGTTAAGAGTTAAGTTTAGCTTAGAGCGCCCACATAGGGCCAGTAAGTTAGAATAAGATAGTTAAGTTAATTAAGCTAGTGTTAAGCGTTTTTGTTAGCATGTAAGGTATACTGAATTAAACAATAAAATGCATTGAAAATGAATGAAAAAAAAGCCCAACTTTGGATCTTCTTCTTCCTTTTATCAGCGAGGTTATGATCCAAAAATAAGGGATCATAACCCTCCCACTTCACCGCATTTCTACTGATCCGCCTGTGGGGTTCGCCTTAAGCCCAACTTTGGATATACTGTCAAATATAGGGATTCGTTCAAAAGCCGAACAACATATTTGTGGAATGATCTGCCAGCCTCTGTATTCCTAATCATTAAAATCTTCAAACATTTAAAGCCAACGCAAGCCAGCATCTCTTCTGTCCCTATACCCCCTTTTCCCTTGCGCCCGTGCCTTGAGCATCAGTATAAGGGTATTAATATTCCTTTCGGCGCGCGTAAATTATAAAAAAAAAAAAAAACTGTCGAGAAGGAGGCTTGGTAGTTGGGTAAAAGTTGTGGAGAGCTGAGGCACATTGCCATAAACACGTACACGACGACCTTAGGACCCACAAGGGGATACAGGAGATAAGTAAGTGAGTTCCTCCCTTGCATTCCTCTATTGAATCATCTTATAATTATCCAGCGCATTGGAAAACAGCGGTGGTTCAGCCCATCCCAAAGAAAAATAGAGATAGCTCCAATCCGGGGAATCTCCGGTCTATAAGGCTCCTTCCGAATATCAGCAAGGTATTCGAAAAGTGATCTATAGAGTCTTGACTAAGTGGGCTGAGGACATGCACATAATTCCGGATAACATATTCGGTTTCAGGGCGGGGCATGATACCATACATGCCGCGTCAAAACTGGTATCAGACATCCAGTGGAACAAAAGCAAGAAGCAATGCAATTCTTTCTTCTTCACACGGTATTAGGCTTCTAGCTCGGTTCTCTACTGCGGAGGCTGCTGCAATCCGAGCATTGATTGCTGTACGCTCATCGATCTGTCTCCAGGTGTCTGTAGATATCCATGTGCGATGGTTTTTCTGCCTTTTACTGACATACGTGCGTGTCACAGCCGTAAAAGCAGTTTTCACAGCATTCCAGTGGTCATCCATGCTCTCCTGCATTGTGCTGCTGATTGCTTCTGCTTCTAAGGCAAGATGGTCCCTGAACTGTTGTTGCACTTGGGGAATCTTGAGCCTGTCGATATTAAACCTGGTGATGTTAAGTAAGTTTGAGCAGTTGCTATTGACGGATGCAGTACGAAGGTGTATATAAGCTAACATGAGATGGTGATCTCGTTCTAGTCTGATGTCAGCTCCATGTCTGCTTCGGACGTCAAGGAGACAATTTCTAAAGCGACGACTGATCGCAATGTGGTCGATTTGGTTGCTTGTTCGCTGCCTGTCAGTAGAGACCCAACTAATCTTGTGGCAGGCGTTATGCTTAAATAGCGTTCCTCCAATAACTAAGCGGTTGGTATTGCAGAAGCTGTTTTTTTTTCTTACTCTACTGTCGAACATAGCCGTCAATATCCGGTCGCTGTAAGGTATCCAAGATTATGAGGCTTTCTCGTGCTGCCGGAGCTAACACCAGTCCTACTCCGGACGTCCGTGCACTTCCAGCTGGTTTACCAGAGTAGAGCATGCCCGTGCTTTTTGTCGGGCAAATGTATTCCCAGCATCGAACCATCTTATCTCGCTCAGCCCTAAGATGTCTATTTTATAGCGTGCGAAATCTCGTTCCATTTGGAGGAATTTGGAGTTATATGTCCCTTCCTGGAGTGAGTCCAGGAGGGTCTTAACGTTCCAGAATCCGATCGTTGTCCATGTTCGATAGCCAAAGGTCATCATCAAATTATCCGTTCGCATCCGAGGCGTAAATTTCCGTTTCGGAGCAATTGTTTTTTTTTTTATGGTTGCGGCTCGCTGGGCCACAGACTAACCGAAACTTATCCTGTTTTGTGGCGCAGGAGGCTTGCCGTTTCCAGATAAACTCCCAGATGGCACCACGAGGAGCTGGAAGTAGGACTTAATGACAGAGCTGCAAGTTGTTCGGCTACAGTGGCTCTTTCTCATTATTTCACGGACCAACACCTATCGGGAGAGGCTGCTCCTACGAGACCTTTGTTAGTCGTTTACCATCTGCATTAGATAGTTAATACAAAGACATAGATTAAATGTTAGGATTTGCTTAGCGCGCCCGCATGAGGCCAGTGAGTTAGTATAAGATAGTTATAGTGTTCTTAGCACGGAAGATATTCCGAATTTAAAAATAAAAGTGCATTGAAAATGAAAATGAAATAAATTATCTTATAATTAAAAGACACAGTTACATAATAAAAATCATCCCGGATCTAACTTTAAACTGAAGTTATTCTGAATATAAACAAATCTTTGCTTGCAGAAGTAAAGCACAAACCATCGTTGGCTCCAAAGTTTGTCCTCTTCCGTGTACATGCTTCGCTTTGTAAAAAAAATCCCTAATAAATAATTCATTAGTTAAATACCAAAGTGCTCTAATTCTTGTGTCGAAAAGTCACGTATAATTAATTTTCTGCACGCATGGTCTACTTTGGAAGAAAATAACATTTTTCGCTTTATGTCAGGCACATCATCATTGACAGTCCATACATAGCTAAGAAATCGCTGGACAAGTACGAGATACTTTTAATAGATGTAATTAAATGCGCGAGCAGAATCTTCGCATGAATAGATTCACAGTTCGAAGCGAGAAGGAGTAACACCAAAAATAGGTTAAAGGCATTGACAGGACAGAATACTTAAAATCTTTGGAATTTCTCAGAAAAGAAGAAAGAATTTCTGGTCAATGCACCGAAGAAGAATCTCAATTACCATACGTAGCAGGTATGGCAAAGATTGATCGGTATGACTTTTTGAAGCCCCATAATGGATTTATGATCCACTTATGTGAGATGAAAGTTCACAATTTGGTTGTGAACTTATGATCTACTTAGAAGGGCCTGCATGCCGTTTGGTACATTTCACTACATGACGGGTCATATTAAAGTCAAGGCATGTGGACGGTGGTCCAACCTAGATATGCTGAGTTATATTGGAGTCTGGGACGAATATACTCTTTATAAATTCTGGCCATGACTGTAGAACTAAAAAAACGTTTGCATCTTTTGAGGAATCCGAGACATCTAGCACCACATATCACAGCTTCAGTAATCTGCTGATTCCAGCGAATGTGTGGGCTTACGGGGGTGGTCTGAAAAGTTTCTGACCTAACAAAGATACAAAGATACATTTTTTCTTCAAATTTATTTTTATTTTTCTACATAGTCTGCTTGTAAGGAGACACACTTCTCCCAGCGATTCCCCCATTTCTTCAAGCTGTCCAAATAGTACTTAGTAAATACCTTGCGCGAGCTGCTTCGACGTATTCGGATCACAGGTCAGTAAGGAATTTCCAATGTTGGTCAGGAACTTGGAATAGATATGGTGGCGGAGGAGCCCTTAATGGGCCAACGGCAGCGCTCATACTCCCGTAGTGGACTACTGGCACCGGTGTACCCGGCCCCTCGTCCTAGGGGAATAATTAAGGAACTGGCCCTCCAGGTTGTGGGTTGTGCCGTCGGGGTAACTTCCCTACCACGTAAAAAACCTATGGTTCCGAAACAACTAAGAGCCTCGAATAAGGACGACTCAACTGATGACGACCCCAGCAAACGAAATAAGGACAATGACCTTCGGGTCTGTACGTGGAATGTTCTGTCCCTTTACAGACCACGTGCAGCTGAACAATTAGCAGAAACCCTAGACTGCTATAAAGCAGATATTACCGCCATCCAGGAAGTGCGATGGTATGGGCCGGGCAAAAAGAGGATGAAAAACTGTGACATCTACTACGGTGATTGCTACAAAGGCAACAGGCAACGCTTATTCGGATGCGAATTTGTCATACGCGGCAGACTTAGGCAAGAAGTCTTAAGCTTCCGACACGTAAGCGAGCGTATTATGACTATCCGGATCAATGCTAAATTCGCTAACATAAGCTTAATATGTGTTCATGCCCCCACGGAAGAAAAGGACCCTGCCACCAAAGATTGTGTCTACGAGCTCCTCTACAAAACATACGAGCAATGCCCTAAATACGACGTTAAAATCGTATTGGGCGATTTTAACGCCAAAATAGGAAAAGAGGACGTCTTCGGTAGGGCAGTCGGTAAGCATAGCCTACACGACACCACGTCTGATAATGGACTAAGGCTAATTGATTTCGCTGTGGAGCGAAATGTCACCATAGCAAGCACATGGTTTCCACATCTCGATATTCATAAGCAGACATGGGGGTCCAATGATCATGTAACGATCAACCAAATTGATCATATTGCGATCGACGCAAGGCATGCCTCCAATATTCTGGATGTCCGGACCTTCCGAGCGGCCGACATAGACTCGGATCATTACCTTTTTGTAGCCAAGGTACGAATGCGGATATCCCAAACTGAGAAACAAAGAAGAATCACTCTGAGAAAATTTAACGTCGAAAAGCTACAAACGCAAGAGACCGCCAGACTCTTCGCTGAACTCGTATCCCGAAATCTCCCAATCACCCCTTTGCCGCCAGCATCAAGTGCCGAAGACCAGTGAAAACGCTGCCAACATGCCATCAGAAACGCCGCGACTGATGTGCTGGGTCTCGCTCGCCCACCACTGCGAAACCCCTGGTTTGACGAAGAATGCCGGCGAGTGCATGCAGCAAAACAAGAGTCATACAAAGCGGCGCTGCAAACGAGAGAGACGAGAGCTGCTTGTGAGCTCTACGAGCAAAAGAAACGGGAAGAACATCGGCTTTTTCGAAACAAGAAGAAAGAGCATGAGAAGCGCGCGTTCACCCCGAACTGTAGGGCCACCGAAGTAAGTAAGTAAGCGCGCGTTCGAGAATGTCGAGAGTTTATACTCCAGGAACAATGTACGGAGTTTTACCAAAAGGTAAAAAGAACGTGTCAGAGAAGCAATACCCGTACAGAAACCTGTAGAGATGAAAATGGAAACCTCGTAGTAGAATCACAGTCGGTGCTCAGAATATGGAAAAACTACTTCTGCAGACTGTATAACGGCGACGAAGACCAACATCCCGCTGTCAGGCAGAATGAACCATTCAACATAGACGATGATAGTCAAAATTTCCGTCCACCTGACCAAAACGAAGTGAGGATAGCAATATCCAAGCTAAAATCCAACAAGTCTGCTGGACCCGACGGCTTACCGGCCGAACTTTTCAAGGCAGCTGGGGATGAATTGGTAGAGTACATGCACCAACTCATCTCTAAGATTTGATCAGACGAGTGATGAATGGAATCTCAGCATCATTTGCCCGATCCACAAGAAAGAAGACCCTCTCAGCTGCGCCAATTATAGAGGCATTAGTCTCCTCAATATCGCATACAAGATCTTTTCTGCGATATTGTGTGAACGCCTAAAACCTTTTAACAACAGCCTGATTGGACCCTATCAGTGCGGTTTCAGGCCAGGAAAGTCCACCATCGATCAAATTTTCACACTTCGGCATATCCAGGAGAAAATCCAATTCCAAATCGATACTCACCACCTCTTTATCGATTTCAAGGCCGCCTATGACAGCAGGAAAACCAACACCGACGAATTGGACAAAACGTCATAGTGGGCAGCTATAACTTCGAGGTAGTAAGGGACTTTGTCTACCTTGGCTCTGCTATAAACTCTAAAAACAATATCAGCGCAGAAATCAATCGAAGAATAACTCTTGCCAATCGCTGTTTTTTTGGGCTTGTAAGGCAATTCAACAGTACAGCCCTATCCCGAACAACTAGGGAGACTCTATATAAGACCTTGATCATCCCAGTCCTGCTTTACGGCGCTGAAACATGGACTTTATTAAAAGAGGATGAAGTTATCCTTGGTCTCTACGAGAGAAAAATCCTTCGTAAGATTTTCGGTCCCGTTTGCGTTGACGGGTTTTGGAGGAGAAGATTCAATCACGAACTATACGAGCTGTACGGCGACATCGACCTACTCAAAAAACTGCGTATTGGACGTTTGAGATGGATAGGACATATAGAGCGAATGGACACCAACGCTTCGGCCCGCAGAGTCTTCGAATCTAACCCCGAGGGACGACGCAGTAGAGGGAATCATCGCCGTAGGTGGCGTGCACAAGTTTAAACGGACCTCGACCAACTTGGAGTGCGCAACTGGAGGCAATTAGCTAAAGACCGAGCTAAATGGAGAGGCTTGTTGGTTGATGCCCAGGTTCACCCCGAACTGTAGCGCCATCTAAGTAAGTACGTATTTTTGGCCAAAAATCTATTATCAAATTGGTAATCTCAATCACATGTATGAAAAGAAATCTAAGACACTGCTGCTCTGTTTCGTAATTCAGTGCAACTGGGTCTGAAATTCAAATAATTTCCAAAAATAGCGGCATTACGATTGATTTGTGTACTTGTATATTTAAAACTAAGTCAATGGGTTGTATTTATGTGTATAACTCAAGTGGAATGTTTTTCTCCCTCGATGAGTTGCAGATGCTTTCCATTTACTCACTTCAGATTTGCTATATATTTGTGTAAACGTTCTGAGTTTTGTTATTGGCCGTGAAAGTATTCTAGATTT
The DNA here is from genome assembly GCA_945910035.1 of Brachypalpus laphriformis. Classification (NCBI taxonomy): domain Eukaryota; kingdom Metazoa; phylum Arthropoda; class Insecta; order Diptera; family Syrphidae; genus Brachypalpus; species Brachypalpus laphriformis. The sequence continues at coordinate 191,552,415 of OX246754.1, read as the reverse complement.
CTCTTAATCTGGAAAATAAAATATTCAATAAACATTAGGGCTGCGAAATTCCTGTAAGGGATCTCCTAAGACTTTATTCTTCAAAAATGCAAAAAAAAAGCCGAAGAAAACATGATATACGGTGGAGATGAATTGAATGAATGAATTTATTGTTTGATCCCCGCCACCATCTACTGTAAGTTGGCTAGGCACAGGTGGACACCCCGAAGGCGGAGATTCCATCGGTTATCGGCCTGGGCCCCGAGGATCCTGAGACTTCGACAGACCTAGAGACGAAAAGTGACAACATCACCCAGAACAATAACGAAACTCGCAAGTATTATGCTATGTGGACACCACGACGTACGTAAATGCGCCTCGCGCCAACATGGAAATCCAAACCTACATGAAGGACGGTATGGTTGCCAACTGAGACTGTTCGAAAAGGTTGTCGACTATACATACTCGAAGGTAATTCAGTCTGAACCCGAGTATCATCCGGTTGTGTTCTCCGAGGCTTCGTGTAACATTCGTAACAATCGCGAGAAGCTCACTGAGCTGATGTTTGAGAAGTAAAATATGACGGCTTTTTTTCTGATGAAGAAAGCTGTGTTGGCTGCCTTTGTCAGTGGCCGGGCGTCCGAGCTGGTCGTCGATAGTGGAGCTACGCTGATGCACGAGAGTTTCATGCTGTCTCAGGCGGTGAAGTCACCTCTGGGTGAAAACTACCACTCGTTGCAGTGTAGGCAGTATTTGGAAGGCCAGGGAATTGATCTAAGACCTGTTTATAAAATCACCGCCAAGGACGTGGTGAAGGAGCGAGACAATGCTAGCTTGACTCCACGCAAGCTGCCGGACAACCCCACACAGTCTTGACAGAACGACATGCTAAAAAGTCTTCTTCAGGATTTCTAAATAACATCCTACAGGTTCTGGAGAATTCTTATGACGAAAGGTTCACTGCGCAGATTCCATTGGTACACTACGAGTTCCCCAATGATTACTATCAGGAGTTCAGGAGAAATTAAGAAGAAAAGGATCATACTCGTATGACATTGACAATTTCTTATCTTTAAAGATATGATGTGCTGTTGTATTTCTCATTTTGCCCCCATCAGTGCAGCGAGAAAAACATCGCTGATCACCACTAGCAATAAAGATGGTGATAGTATGGAGCATTGCTGTATGCCGTTTTGGAGATCGAAGTCCTGTGCAAAACTTGACAACGCCCTTACAAAGAGCTGTTGAAGGGTTCAAATTCCCAAGCATTTACTTTACCAAGCTTTTCCTATGAGTGGTTGGAGCTGGTCAGGCGATATGAAGCTGGTCGTTCTACTGTGATGCGTCGAGCGCTGCTATTTTACTCTGCTTGAGTACTTTAATCACAGTTATAATTACTGAATCAAAACACATACAGTCATCCACAAAAGTCTACGTACAGCGACGAAACTTTGGAAAACAGAGGCGTTGTGGCCAAATAGTAAATAATATATCTTTGAAATTGCTATATTTCAGTAAAAGAGCATTAAACCCATTCATTTTGAACAATATTTTCATATTTTTTTTTATTTTCATAAGAAAAAATTAACAAAAACAAAAAAAAGTCATTAAATACATTCCACAAAAGTTTGCGTACAGCACTCAAATAAAATGGAAAACATTAGTTCAATTGAATAAAAAGTAATTATTTCTTTTTACTTTTATGGTTAATATTTTGTCGGATATTCCCTCTTCTTAATTATTAACTTGCCATTCTGCTAGTAAGGCTTCCTTAACCCTTTGACTCTTGCATTTTTTCTGCGTGGGGAAAAAAATATTTTTGCTATGATTTGGGGTCCAATATACTTCATTAAGACAATAAATGTAAAAAAATTTCATAAATCCTTTCTAGGACGAAATAGGACAATGTACACAATTGTGGCCAAACATAGCATGATGATGTAATAAAGACGTTAAGAAAATTGATACATTTTAGCGTTTTTTTTATTTGAATAAGCAACAAAAACAAAAAACAAAATAAATATTTAGTATTTTATGTTAATGCAAAAAAGAATATTATATTTTATTATTAAATTATTAAATATTACATATTAACGCAGTCTTCAATCAGGTAAATGTTAATAATTCAATCAGAAAACAAAAAAAAAATTCATACATTTTAGCGTTTTTTTTTTTTCATTTGTATAGTATTTAATGCTGATGAAAAGAAAAAAAAAAGATTATTATATTAAATTATTAAATATTATATATTAATTCAGTCTTCAATCAAGTAAATGTTATTAATTCATTCAGGAAATCAGTCTTCATTTAGTGTGAAAATCTGCAAAACAATTACGGTCTTTTCGAAGGAATGCACTTTACATTTCATGCATATTATCCGCGACCTTCCTTTACAGTTAAGATTTTTTCATCGTACGGCTTCTTTTATGTCATCGTGGTTGGGAAGATGACCTATGCCGTCGTACCGCACTTCTCTTATTGGCCGAATTTCAGGACGACGAAATGTTGATAGTGGTGGTTCCTGATCTTGTGAACTCATTGACGGTCTACCCCTTTTACGGGTTGTAGGTAATCCAGATTGTGTTAATGCGCGGCCTATTCTTGACCGAAATTTTAAAAGTTTTAGTATATCTTTTTCTGGCACCTTCGCTCTTTCACAGTCTTTGCGGTATTCAATCCAACTAGCACATATTGCCAAATCGATGAAATGGAATGCAATTCTAAGTGGATATCGCTATTTCTGATATACCATGGCGCATTTACAATACCTCTTAGCACTTTGTTTTCAAAAGTTTGTAAAATTTTAATATTACTTATTTTGGTACAACCCCAGAGTTGTATACCATATGTCCATACAGGCTTTAGCACTTGCTTATATAAAAGCAGTTTGTTATATATATTAAGCTTGGAATATTTTCCAAGTAACCAATACATTTCTCGATATTTGTTATCTAGTTCTTTGCGTTTTTTCTTAACGTGCGTTTTCCATTTCAGCTTTGTATCAAGTGTCATTCCAAGATACTTAGCCTCGTTTGCAAACGGGATTTGAACCGAGTTTGAAAAGATCGGCAAATTATTTATTTTTTTATAAGTAAAATTTACATGAACAGATTTGGTCTCGTTGAGTGCGATTCGCCAAATCTTTGTCCATTCATTTACTCTATTCAAAGCTTCTTGCAGTTTTTCTGTAGTATCTTCGACCGTTTTACCTACTGTCAAGATAGCAGTGTCGTCGGCAAATGTAGCTAGCTCAGTGCCTTCTACTTGCGGTATATCACAAGTGTATAATAGATATAAGACTGGACCAAGAACGCTTCCTTGCGGCACCCCAGCCATTATTTCCTTAAAATCAGAATATTCGTTTCCACATTTGACGCGGAATAGCCTATTCGTAAGGTAGTTCTTCAAAATATTATATAGGTGCTCTGGCAGAACTTGTCGTAATTTAAACTTTAAGCCTTCGTGCCAGACCTTGTCAAAGGCTTGAGAAACGTCAAGGAATACGCTTGAACAAATCTTTTTTTCTTCAAGTGATTTTTCGATTACATGTGTTATTCGATGTACTTGTTCAACTGTAGAATGCTTATTTCTAAATCCGAATTGATGATCAGGGATGAGATGCCCTCCTTCTATAACCGGCTGTATTCGCCTAACCAATATTCTCTCGAACACTTTGGATATAATTGGAAGAAGCGAAATCGGTCTATAAGAGGTTTTTTCATTCGGCGGTTTTCCAGGCTTAAGGACCATTATAACTTCGGCGACTTTCCATTGACTAGGAACATATTCTAGTCTAATCGCGGCGTTTATAATGAACAGAAGCTTAATTAGAGCTTTTCTTGGTAGTTCTTTAAGAACCTCTCCCGTAATTAGGTCGTATCCAGGAGCTTTCTTAGGTTTAAGTTTCTTTATTTCTTCCTTAAGTTCGGTAAGCGTTGCATTTCTTATTACGCTATTGTCTATATACGACGTATTTATATTTTCAATAAGAGCTTGTCCATCAAACGGTTTGAAAGTTTCTTCCAGGTGGGCGGCAAAAACTTGCGCTTTCTCTTTATCATGCCTGGCCCATTCGTCTTGATTTTTCCTAATTGGCGCGGCTTGAATTTGAGGTTTTTTAATACCTTTTATAGCCTTCCAAAGCGAATAGTTAGAATCTTTTTCTGCCGTTAAGCTTTCTAGGTAAGTTTGTATTTCATTATTCTTAAGGTCTTTAATAGATCGTTTTAGTGAGTTGCACAAACGGTTAAGATGTGCTTTATGTTGCGGAGCCCGAGTTTGTTGCCATCTTTTACGCGCTTTTCTCTTCTCCTTAATCATCTCTTTTATTTCCTGCGGATAAATTTGAATGTAACTGGCCGGGGTTCTCTTTAGGTTGGGAGTATTCTTCCACGCGGCATCCTGTAAGATTTCGACGAAGCGATCTACTTCAACTTCAAGTTCATAGGGCGTTTTAAGTGATACGCTCAGCTCAATATTTGCTTCAATATCTTTTTTAAAGCCGTCCCAATTAGTTTTCGCGCCAGTTAATCTGGCCGGTCCTACTTTTTTAATCAAAGCTTCGCTTATCGTCATAATGATTGGAGAATGATCAGAGGAGAGATCAAAGCTTTCTTCAACTTTTATACAGTTGCTAGATATTCCTTTAATAACAAAGAAATCAATCAGATCTGGTATCTTATTTCTATCAGTTGGCCAATATGTTGGTTTACCCGTCGAGTAAAAATCACAACTGAATTGCATACCCGCATTATAAAGCTTTCTACCTTTCTGAGAGGCGTACCTTGAGCCCCAGAAGGGGTGTTTCGCGTTGAAGTCACCACCAATAATAAAATTTGGTTTAAGGAAGTTGAAGATGTTTGTGAAATCACTTTCTTCAAGTTTACATCGCAGTGGACAATATATAGACGAAATGTTGAAAGCAAAATGTCTATTTCTAACGCGTACCGTGCTTACTTGCATTGCTTCTAATTCAATTTTTATTTCCGCTGAGTGTTCGATATTTTCTTTTATAAACAAAGATGATCCGCCTCTGGCTCTTTCCGATGGGTGAAAGGCGTGATATCCGCTATATCCCCTTATCTTAATATTCGATTGCTTTTTTAGATGAGTTTCACAGACCAAGCATATATCAATATCTTTCTCTCGCATAAATATTTCTAACTCGTCGAGTCTTTGTATGAGCCCGTTAGCGTTCCAAGTAGGAATTTTAAGCGTTTGTTTCATATTCTGGTTGAAGTGCGCGTGTTATGAATGTTGTTTTCTATTGCAACTAGTCTCTCGAAAATTAGTTTATTTGTTTTGCATTGCTCTTCAAGTTTCGCAAGAATTAGGGAAAAAACATTGGATACATGATCTTCTGAACTACCTCTATCACTATTTTTCAATGTCGCAACTTGAGAAGGAGTTTTTACATTAAAGTTTGGACGGTTTCTTGCTTTGATCTCCCGTGAGTTGTCGGTCGTGTACGTACCCTTAACTGTCTTCGCCGCTTGAGCATAAGACTGCACGCCAATATTCGGAGATTTTGCTTCTGTTACCTTATCTCTATTACTTTCGGATTTTTTATCATTAACCGATCTTAAGTTAATATTGACGGACTTTCTATCTTTCGCTGCTTTTTTCGTAGCTATTTTGGGTCTGTTCTTGATTGGTTTCATATTCGGACGCATCGAATTTTTTAGCGTATCGCGGCGTTTTTGAAGCTCTTTCGCCACTTCGCAACCTCGATAGTTCGCAGGATGTTTTCCCTTGCAATTTATACAAGTGGCTGGGGTTTGCTTGTTTGGGTGACACTCTTCCGAGAGATGTTTACCTGCGCATTTGACGCATCGCGGCTCTTTCTGGCAGTAAGTCTGCGTGTGATTGAAGCCTTGACAGCGCTTACACTGCGGGATCGATCTGGAGGTCTTACGCATGGGTTCGATTTTGACCACGATGTTTAGAATAGTCTTGATACCATATATAATATCTTTATTTTCGTCTTTATCAAAACTAAGCATGAATAGTGGAAGACCGCGCTTTACCAATTTTTCATGATCTCCCTCCGACTGTTGCTTCTCCTTCTTGATAATATTGACGGCATCAAGAATTTTAAAGCCTTTGTCTTGAAGGTCGTGCATTACATCTTCTTTAGTGCACGAGGGGTGGAGTCCCCTTGCTACAACACGCAGTGGTCTTTCTAACTTATTTTCATAAGTATACCACTGAATCTTTTCGGCATTCAATTTTTTAGATACTGATCGGTAACCGTCAGAGATGTCACCTTAAACTTCGAAGCCAGAGTTCCTTTAAGGAGGCAATGCAACTTAATTATAGTCCGTAATTCCAACGACGTTTATCGGTGGCGGAGGACGTAATTTTGGTTGTTGTTGCTTTTCTTGCATCTCCTTGCAATTCTAAGTGTCCATTTTTTTGATTTTATAAAAATCCGATAATATGAAATAAGTTGATCTAGAAGATCAACTCTGCCCATTCCATTGTTATAGAAGTTAATCACTTCTGGCTGTGAAATGGTAACATATTGTTTGGTCTTTTTATCAAACCTGTATACGATATTTTCCTGACCTTTACCAACAAAATTTGAGGCTAAGTATACTGGTCTATTGTCTTGCCACTTAACCAGAACGACTTTACCGTCACGAGTTATCAGTTAATCGGAAGAACCCCGACCCTTCTTTTTTAACTCTGCGTCTGATAAAAACTGCGGACTGTTAAATCGGTTTATACGTAAGGTTCCTGTTATAAAGAAGCAAAATAAAAAATCATAAACGTAGCAGTATAAAAATATACCTCTTACCTGCAGCTTTTACACCCCGATCACGGAGAATCTCAAAGAGTCCATAGGAACTGAAAAAGTTATCAAAGAATAACTGATGTCCCGGTCTTGTTATTCCCTTTACAAGATGTAACACAGTGGCAGCACCAAATCCAAATCGAGCAACCTCAAATGCTGAGAGCCCTGAATTCTTCCCTTGATATAGGAAGAAGTTGTAGGGAAAACCACTCTTGCCACATAAAGCGTACACTTTTATTCCCCACGGGAATGGCTTGCCCTTTATATATTGCTTCACGCTGAGATGGCCAGTGAATGGAATGATTTGTTCACCTACAGCTATAGTTTCTTCAACTGGTACTTGTCGACATCGTTTTAAGACGCAGTTTATAATAGGACGAATCTTAACAAATTTGTCTTTGCAGTTGCCAGGTGTTTCGAGATTGTTTACCACATGAAAAGTTTGGCGTAGTTGATAAAATCTGTCGATGGACGTAACAGAAGCAACAGATTCAATTCTCAAGTCATTGCACCAATACATATTTATCTGCCGCAATTTGAGACAACCCATCAAAACATGAATGCCAACAAACTTCATCATCTCTGTAGGATTTATATCACGAAAAGAACTCTTATAATTATTGGTCTGTTTTGCGTATATATTTGTATATGTTGCCATTCTTTCAAACATATCGTATGGAAAATATTTCGTAAAATACTCGAAAGGTGTTTTGACCGTTATGTCTTCCAAGTCTTTTGTTTGAAATGTGTTTTCCGATGAAGATGGAAATTCCGTTTCGAATTCTCGCCTCCGAAAAGCAATGTCTTTTTTTTGCGTAATATTATAATTTTCATACTCGTCTATATATTCCACATTGACGCTTTTATTTAAGTCAATAAGCTCTTAATAAGAGTTTCCAATGCAATATCTTCATTTAAATTTTGTTCGGTTTGAGAGATGACGAAGTCGGTTAAATTGGTGCGTTTTATGTGCCTCTGGGGTTCATTAATGTCAATTTCTATTTCAGATTGAGAGGACTCTGGGAACTCTATGTCAGACCAATTACTATCAATAAGATCTTCTAGCTCTCTTTCTGATAAAACTTTGTGTCCACTCATTTTCCTGTAGGTTTATTAATCGTATTTTAGTTAGAATCTCCTCTGTCTGGCAACAAACGTGTACATGTACGTAATTGCGTACATTATAATTGACTACGTTTGTACTCAATTGCGTCCATCATGTTTTATTTTGGAAATGTTCAATAAATACAGAATATTTACATCAAACATTTTATAAATCAGTAAACGAACTATATTTTTTTCTGAACTAATAGTTTACCAATTTATTTTTTCCACTTTTTCACCTAAAATCACCGCAACACAAACACTGCTTTTACGTACCTGCGCAACTATTTGAAAGTAAGGTAACAAAATGTCAAATAATATCGAAAGTGACCCAATTTTCCCGCCAATTTTTGTTTTTAGAAGAAAGTGAACGACAAAGAGATGCACTGAAGTATATTTTAAGAGAAAAAGAGCTCAAAGTGTTGAGTATTTCAATGTTAAAGATCGTGTACGCAATTGTGGCCACCACGAGTCAAAGGGTTAAGTTGCATTTTATTCCGAATCTCACGCGTTCGGATCCTGCGTTCTAATTCATCCCACAGGTGCTCAACGGCTTGAGGTCTGGACTCTGCGGGGGCGTTCGCAGCATGTGGGGAACGTTGAACAAAAGCCACATACGCACATTATGGGCCGTTTTGGGTCATTATCTTGCTGGAAGTAAAAATCATCCGAGACTCCCAGTATTTCAGCACTGTCTCTTAAATTTCTTTTGAGGATATCAATGTAGTTGAACTGGTCCATGATTCCTTCGATTATTTCCAACTTTCCGACCCCCGATGCAGACATACAGCCCCATACCATCAAACCTCCACCTCCATGTTTCACTGTCTTGATGGTATACTTGGGATTTAGTGCATTGTTTTGACGTCGCCAGACTCTCAAGCGGCCATCCGAACCAAAAATGTTATATTTTGACTCGTCCGAAAATATAACCTTGCGCCAGAAGTCTGCAGATTTGTTCACGTATTCCTTTGCGAACATGAGACGTTTCTGACGGTTAATTTTATTCACCAAAGGTTTTTTTTCTGGGTGTGCACGACTTAAATCCCATATTGACGATGACCCTTCGTACTGTTTCTGGATGCACTGTGGTGTTATTGTAAATTTCGAGATGCGAACTTATCTTTTGAGTGCTAATGAAGGGCTCCTGCTCCACAATCCGCTTGATCGCCCGCTTATCCTTCAGAGTTAGCTTCGGTGGTCTCCCAGATCTTGGCTTTGACTCAATTTCACCTTCATCCCTAAAGCGACTTATTGTTCTCTGGATCGTTAACCGGGGTCTTGAAGTTATTTCAGATATTTGAGAGTACGACTTTTGCTGCTGTATGTATAAATTCAAAATCAACTGCCTTTCAGACACACTTAATTCTTTTTTTTCCCATTTTCTGAATTAATTTTAACCGAATTTCAAAGAAAACTATTCTCTCTACAAGCACTACAAGCAGACAACCACGCAACTTATTCATATCCTGCAAAAAGAAATGTCCCGTTACTTAAACGGAATTCTGGGAAGGAAAATCTGTAGCTGTACGCAAACTTTTGTGGAATGAATTTAATGACTTTTTATTGTTTTTGTTAACTTTTTCTTAAGAAAGTAAAAAAAAAAATATATAAATATTGTTCAAAATGAATGGGTTTAATGCTCTTTTACTGAAATATTGCAATTTGAAAGATACATTATTTACTATTTGGACACAACGCCTCTGTTTTTCAAAGTTTCATCGCTGTACGCAGACTTTTGTGGATAACTGTAACTCGACGGACCAAATTAATGTTCTTTAGAACGCTCATTTTACCAGTCTTGCTTTATAGAGCCGAGTGCTGGACTATAAGTAAGAAAGCAGAGCAAATATTAGGTACCTTTGAGGGAAAAGTACTTCGTCGGATATTAGATCCCATATGCGAGGAGGGCGAATGGAAAAGAAGATACAACCGCGAATTCTAAGAGCTATACCAGGATGTGGATATAGTCCAAAAAGCAAAAAGATTGGCTCGGCCACATCGAGCGAATGGACAACAACGCTCCAGCCGAGAGAATCTTTGAATCTAACTCTATCACTCTAATGGCACTATTGATGCCATTAGAGTGATAGTTGAGACATCACAACGGGCCATAGAAGGAAGGCAATGGAGAAGAGGCGCTAGGCCGTACTGTTGGATAGTACACTCGAAGTTAAAAACGCATTCAACTTCGCTGTATGGAAACTAATTCTGGAGGCACTAAGTAGCATGAGAGTATCAATGTATGTACATCAGGAAAATCGTGAATGTCCATTTCCGGCGGAGCGTCCTATTATACGACACTGATGATAGCGCAAATGACTACAAGGTAACCAGATGAGTACCGCAAAGTTCGGTATTAGGACCAATACTGTGGACCATGGAACAGTGGTAACCGCAAAACTTTTGGAAGAAGTTGTTCAAATTAGCAATGAGATCATTTTAATTTTTCAACGATGTCCAAAATCAGTTAGACTTGCATTAGCTGGGCATAAAATGAAGGCGATAGCGATACTATCATTTTGTTTTGGTTACAATAGTTTTCATTTACTGTGAATTAAAAAAGCATAAAAACTATCGCTGCAGTGTGCGTTTAATAACATCAAAAACGGAGGAAAAACATACGGCGGAGAAAATAATCGGTGAACATTATTATGAACCATCTGCTTTGCGGAAGCCCATAGCAGATTTTTTGTCAAATATCAAACAATGTGCTACAAGATGCGCCGATAGAAGCAGTAAAATAAATCAGGAACATATCGCAAGTTGCAGTCATGAAGTAAGTGTTAACCTTCCATCCAAATCGGCTTTACAACAACAAATAAAACGGGAAAGGAAGAAGACGACAGAATCAATGGTTGACCCGACATCAATTGATTTTATAATTCCAGAAGAGGTGAAATTTTTGGACGAAAAAGTTTTCATTGTAGATGACATAATACATGATAAGGATAGAATTATTATAATAACAAATAAGTAAAATTTAAAATATTTAGAAAATAGTAAGTTTTGGATGATGGATGGTACATTCAAAATTGTTCCAATATTGTTTTATCAACTTTATACTTTATACCATTGTAATGTTGATGACAGTTCTAAGTCGTACCCAATGGTTTTTGTTTTAATGACGGGAAAGAGTACAAAATTGCACGATTTGGTGTTTAAGAGTCTTAATAATTATGCTCTTAAACAGGGTATAACATTGAATCCAAAATTATGCATTATGGATTTTGAAAAAGATGCTATCAACAGCATTAGACACGGTTATGTTGACTGTATTCATAAGGGATGCAGTTTTCACCTATTTCAATCCATTTTTCGCCATGTTTAAAAATCTGGTTTACAAAGAAGGTATTTCTTTTATGTCACCGGATAGAATTTCTTTGGCCTTTAATATATTAAAGGAAGATATGCCTAAGGAGATACATTACAGATCAAGTAAATTTGAAATCGACATACCAAGAACTCAAAATTACGCTTAAGCTTTTCACAGGCATATCAATTCTGTCATTGGAGCATCAAACATTGGGTTTTATAAGCTTATTTTTGAACTAAAAAGAGAAATGAAAAACGTTGAGGTTGCCACTACAACACTACATTTATTATGAATATGTTACTTTGTTTAAGCCTGGATTCTTAATCTTCACACGAGAAATATTCGACCCTCCTTTGGAATATTTATTTTTCTTTCTTCTACTTTTGGATTCCTCACGTTCAATCTGGTTATCTATCAAACGCTGCTCGCCTGAGCTTGAATATGTGAATATTGTAAACTGTACCCATATCTACATAATAAACTATCTTATGAAACCGAAAAACTACAGCTATTTTAATTTCTTACCCAATATCTTTGTTCATATTTAGGTACTTTAGTGGTTTCAATATTTTCATGATGAAATGAAGTCGATTTTAAGGATGCTGGGTTGAATAAATTTTCAATTTTTCTTTGTTTATGCAAAAAGCATGGATATAAGGAAACTTTGCGTTTACTCTATCTCACACATATATTGCATGCTTTCGTTTTATTTTTGGTATATGCATATATACATATGTACATACGTGCATATGCATAGACTTAGCCCCAGGCGCCTGCCAGACAGTTGTTGACATACCCTTAGCGGAGCGACGAAGTCGCGTGAGCGGCTAAACCCCTCCGGAAATCGGAGCTTAAATAAATAAATCGCGCGAAGCGCGCCATTTACCCGCTGTTGGCCGGCACAGAACTGTCCTCGAATAGACTTAGCCTTATTTTGTTTGGGGTCATATTTCCATTTGAAACTGGAGCCATTTTGAAAATTTCGTGGGTACTTAAAATAACAAGCATTGATTTTATGAATACTTTTGTCGATCGGTGTATCTATGAACAAATTAAAAAGAAAAAAAAAATAGCAAAGTGTTCGAAGTTAAAACGAACATATTCTTATCAAAATAAAAACAAAATGATCTCAAGCGAAACAGTCTTAAATGAAATGATGATAATTCGAAATAATTATAAAAGTAAACAAAGATTTGAAGAACAATCAAATACGAAACGAGCTAAGTATGAAATATTTGCAAAAGTAAATGAAAATTTGCGTCATAATGAAAAACGACTGGTGAAAATTCGAGTTCATCGTTTATCAAAACAACAAAATGCGAAATGATACTCGTAAAATCGAAATAACAGAAATCAAGATAAAAAATGCGAGTTGTACCATACCTAAGGTGACCATAATTTTTTCCTCTCAAAGCGGTGATACCTGTATATTTCTTTTGGCAAAACATACATTTTTTTTTTTAAATTATTCTAAGTTAAAGTAATTTTTTTTTTTTGTTGCCTTAGGGCTAGTGGAAAAACGCTAATGCGCACGAGAAGTGTGAGACTTCTACTCTCTAAAACAGTTTAGCACGGGATTACACCCAAAACAGCCACTAAATAGCTGGTTATTAGTTATGATTGACTCAAGGCTAACATTTAAAGAACATCTAGAGTACGTAAGACCGTGGAATAGCCGTATACTTCCTCTAGCTAAGGTTGTAACGTCAGTAGTACTTTATGGATCACCAATTTGGGAAAGAGCCATGAAGATTAAATCGTGTAAGTGGAATATCGCAGCGATAAATCGACTACGTGCACTAAGAGTGAGTACCCCATTCCGCTTCAGATAGTCTGTGACATTGCCGGAATGCTACCAATCCATATAATGGCAGAAAAACTGCAGAGAAAGTACTCGAATAATAGGCAGTATGTGTACATAACCTACGCCGATACGGATACAGTAGAGAAACGCATATACATCTAAGGGAATGGCAGCAACGCTGGAACCCTCTCACCTATGTACTGATGGACCTAAGGTCTCTTCCCGAATATTGAGATCTGAATTAGCATTGGGAAGTTGAATTTTATGTAACACAGAAGCTAACCGTTTATGGTTGTTCTACTCATACCTTTATCGTTTTAAGCACGATGACTCTCCCATCTATTCATCCTGCAGTGATTCTCCCGATCACGTGAATCATCCATTCTTCCATTGCCCATTGCGAACTACAAATGGAAGCATTGCGGACAGAACTTAAAGAAGAACCAGAGAACAGAGTACTCCAAATGCTTCTGTCGCAGGATAAATTAAATACAGTGTGGAACTATGCCAAGGATATGGTATATGCACGGAGTGAAGGTGACTGGAACAAGAAAGACTAGATGGTCTAAATATTTGGAAAACTTTCGATAGAGTTTGCCATAATGCCTCCTTAAACAGGCTTCAGACTCTTGGCATGAGTTGACATGGATGTACTTCCATTATATCCTCAGCTAATGCTCATGTTCCACAGGGCTTTGTCTTATATCGCAATCCAATAAATTTCTTTGTGCCATGATTGCACTTTACTCATTAATGACACCAGGACAACGGCCCACAAATGTGGAGTGTCAGCGACAGTAAATGTCAACAAAAGTCAATTCCCATATCATCCTCATCAGTTGGGGTGCACAAAAACAGAGTCCTACCTCCTGTCTCTTAAGCAGGGTACTAACTTGGCAAATTAAAGTGAATAGAGCTCAGATGAAAAAATTAGATGGGTTTCCAAAGCTTGGTAGGCATGTACGAGGATGGTCTGAAAAGTTTTCGTCCTCAACATTAAGATGACACCACCCGTCAACAAAAGCTAGGGAATGTGTTTGCGCGTCTTTTGAAAGGTACTCACCAAAATGTCAGCCATTTTGGATGCGCAGTTGTTTTGGTGAGGTTTTGAAAGCTAGTATTACTTCTCAAAAACCATCCACCATCTCCACGTAAGACCATCCATCCAGCTTAAAGCAGTTCTTCGTTTCGGGTACTTCTGTTGTTCCTCATGAGCATCTCCTTCAATTCCTCTTCTCACACCAGACCCCGTATTGTAGTTTCTTGCCATCACTGTATCCGCAAATGGATGGAACCACTTAAGATTGCAAGGTGACAGCCCGTCCATTCCTAATCACCGACAAATTGCACAAATTTCAATCAGCCGGCATATTAAAAAGTTTCTTTTCCTCTTTTTTTTTTTTATTTCAGCTTATGCTGCGTTGCATCAGTCAACGTGTTCGCGTATGGATTAACCAGTAACAGCGACATTAAAACAAGTTCATCACCATCATCTTCTGCTGAAAACGACCAAACAACAGTGACGAAGCCCAGATCAGCATGGTCCAAGCACAACCATGTACACGGATCCAATAAAAAACTACTTAAGTAAGTTAGTCAGCATTTTTAGCACATAAAAGTCTGCAGATTGTTGCATTCCCTGTGCAACTCAATTGATACGCTTGCATCTTATTAATTTTCGTCCTTCTCTTCCGCACAGCAAATTGGGCATGTCTAAGGTCCGACCGCCATACAGTCACAACCGGAAACGTCTGGCCGTGGAGTCACGCAGCCATGCAAGGCCCGATGATTCACACATGTTCATCATAAAGCTGCCACCAAACCTATATTACTACACGAAGACAGGCACCAAGAACAGATCGCCGGCCCCCACTGCGGCCAAGAACAACGCTCTGGATCACGGTAACGGGAAAAAGGTAAGAACTCACTTAATTCATGAAACATGCTCAGATCGTTCAACTCGAGCTCAAGGCGAGGCAGCTAGTTGGCGTTGCCTCGTGTACTCTTCCTGGGAGACGTTCCAATGAATTTTTTTTTTACTTGGTTTTGCATTTCTGTGTGATGAGCATTAATGCAGGAGAAGTCGTGCTGCCTGGCGATGGGTTTGTGTCGTTCTTGTAGAATTTTGAGATACTTTGTCATGGGACATGCTTGCACTCGGTGACTAGGTACAGGTGTTCACATTAACTTACAAAGTGTATGACGCACTTTATGGCTCTGTTTAATGGTGGACAAGTTGAAGTGCATGGCGTTTACGCTTGAATTCAGTGGGCAGAGTTAATTGAATCGCCAAAGAGGTCTTATTGCATCTAACAGTGTATAACGTTTCGCTCTTACAATCTTGTCGTAGTAGATGCTGCGTAGTTGGCTGAAGGAATTAGCAGTGAAACTGCGACAAAATGTATAACTGGTGCATCTGAGTTAGTTTAGCTTGTGAAGGGCGTGTAATGCAAAAGGACTCAGGACTGAGGAACACTCAGAGACCTAAAGGTATAGTTGGTCATTGAATCCTCTTCTCCAAGACCCGTCAACGCAAACGAGACCGAATATCTTACGACGAATATCTTTCCTTTTTTCTCTAAGCGACCAAGGAAAGGATATTTTCATCCGCTTGCAATAAAGTCCATGTCTCAGCGACGTAAAGCAGGACTGGGACGATCAGGGTCAGGTTAGGTTAGGTTAGGTTGGCTGTCCACACGAGAGTGCAGACACACACAGACCAGTGAAGGTCCTTTGTGATACCATGGATCAATCATTATGCCACTCAGGGACTAACAAATCTTTTGGTTAAGCGATGGATGCACATGACGTCTAAGGACGCCAGATCGCCGAGGTGTTCAACGAAGGGTGACCTTAGATGGAGCATTCTTTTATGCGATAGGGCTGGACAAGTGCATAGGAGGTGAAGGATGGTTTCCTCCTCCTCCTCGTCCATACAGCTTCTACAGAAGTCGTTGGATTCCGGATTCCGGGGGCTAACAAAATAATGAAACAGTTTGGAAGAAATTTGAGGGTCGCGAGTTGGAACGTTGGAAGCATGACCGGTCGAAGTTACGAGCTGGAAGAGATGATGAATAGAAGGCGGGTGGATATCTTGTGTGTCCAAGAGACGAAATGGAAAAACACCGGAAATCGGGCGCGTTTATTGGACGTTAGGACAAAAGATTACACGATGTTCCACTTCGGAACGGAAAAGGCTATGAATGGAATCGGTATCGTTCAGCGACCGATGGATGGATGGATGGATCTATTATCCGACTTCCCCGAGCTAGATATGCTCAGCACGGTCTCCGACTTTACGCCCAAATCACCCTACTTTGGTAGAAGGTTTAGGATTGTGATCCCAAGCCGTGATAAATGGAATAATGGCGGACCGTCGCTTGATCCAAAAGGTATAGTGTGGTACACCGATGGATCACAAATGGATTCAGGAGTTGGCGCCGGTGTGTATGGACCCAACCATAATATTTCGAAATCACTCGGAAAGAGTCCTAGTGTTTTCCAGGTCGAGCTTTACGCCATTGTTATGCTAACATTAACCTGCACTCAGGCATCAAAGGTGCGCCTATCCACATACTCATCGGTAGCCAAGCGGCGCTCAAAGCAATGATCTCCCATTTAATCAGTTCAAAATCAGTTCTAAGGCGCTTCGACAGCTTACAAAACTTGGCCCGACGCAATAAAGTAAAATTGTGGTGGGCAACGAAACTGCAGACCTGCTAGCTAGGAAAGTCTCCTCTGTGTTGTTCACTGGACCTGAACCCTTCTGCGGAATATCTGATTCCGCCTTTAAGCTGACCCTAAACATTTGGGAACGCAACATGTGCATCTCCCACTGGAATAACTCCCAAGGTCTCAGGCAGGCTAAAAGAGCTGTCCAACCCTTTCAAGGACAGGCAGTTGATGTCCTAAAATACGGCAGAAATGATACTCGTATAAGAAGGCTTGTGAGCTTCCTTACCGGTCACTGTCAACTTCTTTACCACATTAACAAAATGAGAATTTCGGAGGATATCACCTGCCGCCTCTGCCTAGAAGAGGACGAAACCGCAGAACACATACTATGTGAGTGTTTATGTTAAAAACTTATGTTAATTATTATGTTTAAAAAAAAAACACGAATGTGTTTGGCTTAATTTAAGGCACTAAGAGCCGCCGATGCTTGTATAAAGATGTCTATTGGAAGCAGATTGAGAAAGTCTTCGAGTCCTGCTGGTGGTGTCGTTCTCATTGCACTAGTTGTGGCGATGCACGCTAGTTTTTGTACTTTTGTGATAGCAATTAGGTTGTCAATTTTACTGGCTGCTTGCCACCGTACAACTTACTTACTTGCTTAGATCCTTTAACCCCTCGGGGGGCATAGGGCGTCAACCACACCTGCGCGCCATCGTGTTCGGAGTTCTGCAACGCGTTTGAGCTGCCTCCAACTCATTCCTAAAGAGCTCGATTCCTCCTCAACTGTTCTGTGCCACGTTTGCCTAGGACGCCCCGCTATTCTGCCTGCCTGAGTGAGCGGTTTCCACTGCATGGCGTATTTCGCAATGGAGTTGTCTTCGCGCCGTAGGGTGTGTCCAATCCATTGCCACTTTCTTCTTCGTATAGTAATGCTTATAGGCTTCTTGGCCCGTTCTCAGATAAAGTCGTTCGTTAGAGATGCGGTTCGGCCAAAAAATCCTCAAGATGATTCTTAAGCATTTGTTTACGAAGACTTGCAGCTTGCGTGTGTTAATGGTGTCCACCTTCCAGGTACTGCACCCATAAAGCAGCACTGATTCTACGTTGGAGCGGAACAGTCGTAGCTTGGTTCTTAAGCTGATAACATTGCTTCTCCAGATTTTGGACAGCATTTCGAACGCAGCTTTAGCTTTCCCAATTCTGCTGCACACATCCAGTTCGGTGCCACTGCGATTAGTCGAGACGACACTTCCTAAATAAAGAAAGTTATCAACTTTCTGGACTTGCTTTCCGGCAACGTTAAGTTGAGCGCGGGTTATAGAAGTGCTCAGGGCTTTTGTTTTGGCTGTGTTTATTTTTAGCCCCACTTTGTTTGCCTCAGCTTCTAGATTTTGGGCCATCAAATGAAGATCCATTATCCGATGTGAAAGTAGACAAACATCGTCAGCGTAATCTAGGTGTTTAAGGGAAGATGTCATCGTCCAACGAATTCCACAATTAGCTTCCGTCAATGCTGCACGGAGTACATCGCTGATAACCACTAAGAACAATAGTGGGGACAGTATGCACCCTTGACGTACTCCACTTTGGACTTCAAAATCCTCCGACACCTTACCATTGTGCACGACGTGACACTTACCCGCGCTCGTATGTAGCCTTGATAATAGCTATAAGTTTTTCTGGAATGCCTCTCACGCGCAAGGTCAACCAGATAGCATCTCGATTCAAGCTGTCGAAAGCCTTCTCGAAGTCGATAAACAGTAAATGTAGCGGAGACCTATACTCAACGCATTGCTCGATTATAATCCCTAAGGTGTTTATGTGGTCGATGCAAGAGGATCCAGCACGAAAGCCTGCCTGTTCGACATCGAAAGTTGAATCTAAATGTTCTTTAATTTGTTCTAGAATTATTGTAGCCATTATTTTGGCTACGGCTGAAAGAACGCATACCATATACCTCTCCATTTACCGCACTCCATCAAGTTTCCCTTCTTTGGAAGCTTTATGATCATCCCCCTTTTCCACTCCTGTGGAAATTGTTCACTATCCCAAGCTCTCCGTATTAGCGGATGCACCAAATCTGCCGATGTATTTGGCGCCGCTTGAAATAGCTCGGCAGGGATGCCATCAATGCCCATCGCCTTGTTCTTCTTCAGGGACTTGATTGCTGTTATTATTTCGGTTTTACTGGGAGGTACGGTGCGAATTCGGGAATTTGTTGCTTCGAACTGCTCATTCGAATTAAAGATCATATCGCCATCGTCTAAGTGATTTAGCACTGAAGCAAAATGTTCTCGCCATCTAGTGAGCTGATCCTCATCCGAAATGAGAAGGTTACTAGACTCTTCACTGGATGTTGTTTGGAATTCCGACCACCAACGAGCTCCTTAGTGATGTTGTAAACAGTCCTACTGTCGCATCTACTCGCTGCTTATTCAGCCCTTGAGGCCAGTGAGTTGACATATTGACGTTTATCACGTTTCACACTACGCTGAACTTCTTTCTTCTTCGCACGGTATTAGGCTTCAAGCTCGGTTCTCGCTAGTGCTGAGGCCGCTGCAATCCCAACCTTGATTGCTGTCCACTTATCCTTCCGTCTCCAGGTGTCTGTTGAAAGCCATGTGCGGTGGTGTTTCTGCTTTTTACCGACATACGTGCGTGCCCCGGTCGCAAAAGCATTTTTCACAGCACTACAATGTTCATCCATGTTCTCTATGCTGCTGATTGCTTCTGCTTCTAAGGCAAGATGGTCCCTAAACTGCTGGCGCATTTGAGGAACCTTGAGCCTGTCGATATTAAACCTGGTGATGTTAAGTAGGTTTGAGCGGTTGACGGATGCAGTACGAAGGCGTAAATGAGCTACCATAAGATGGTGATCACGTTCTTGGCCGATGTCAGCTCCACGTTTGTTTCGGACGTCCAGAAGACAATTTCTAAAGCGGCGACTGATCGCAATGTGGTCGATCTGGTTGGATGTTCGTTGCCTATCAGTAGAGAACCAACTGATCTTGTGGCAGGTGTTATGCTTAAGCAGCGTACCTCTGATGAATAGGTGGTTGGTATTGCAGAAGTCTACAAACAGCTCACCGTTGTCATTACGGTCTCCCACGCCGTGAACTCCCATCACGTGCTTAAGCATGGTGCTGTCGCTACCCACCTTGGCATTTAGATCTGCCATCTCCATTACGATGTCCCCATTAAGCGTTTGGTTGTAGGCGGCGCCTAAGTGGCTCTAAAAATCATACTTTTCATCCTCAGTTGCGTCTAGAGTCGGAGCAAAACACTGTATGATGCTAATTTTTCTAACTCTACTCTGGAACCTAGCCGTCAATATCCGGTCACTGTGGGGTTTACAGGATATGAGGCTACTACGTGGTGCTGGAGTTAGCATGAGTTCTACGCTGGAACTCCGTGCACTTCCAGCTGGTTTACCAGAGTAGAGCATGACAGTGCTTTTTGTTGGGGAGATGTATTCCCCAGCATCGTACCATCTTATCTCGCTCAGCCCTAAGATGTCGATTTCATACCGTGCGAATCAGCGCTCCAATTGGAGGAATCTGGCGTTATAAGGCCCTTCCTTGAGTGAGTCCAGGAGGGTCTTAACATTCCAGAATCCGATCGTTGTCCGTGTTCGATAGCCAACAACAACGTCGTCAACAAATTATCATTCCTTATCCGAGGCGATAGTTTTCGTTTCGGAGCAATAGTTTGTTTTACGGTTGCGGCTCGCTGGGCCACAGACCAACCGACATTTATACTATTTTTTGGCGCAGGAAGCTCGCCATTCGTCCTCTTCCGTTAGCAATTTCCGAAGAAATTCCCAGATGGCACCACGAGGAAGTGGGAGTATGGCTTACTAACAGAGCTGCTAGGTTTTCGGTTGCAGTGGCTCCTTCCCGTTACTTAGCGGACCAGCACCTATCTGGAGATGCTGCCCCTACAAGGCCTTTGTTAGTCGTTTGCCATCCAAAAGTAAGTAAAGTCAAGAGTCAAGTTATTTCTAAAAAAAAAAAATTCGGCAACATATATTTTTTCCGATCTAATACGTTTCCTATATCTACACCGGTTAGTCCCCTTACAAAAGTATGAACCCTGAACTATGAAAAGACATCGCAGAATTCTTATTATAGAATTCTCTGTAGGTTCTTGACCCGTTCTCTGATAAAGTTGTTCGTTGGAGATA
Organism: Brachypalpus laphriformis; assembly: GCA_945910035.1. NCBI lineage: Eukaryota > Metazoa > Arthropoda > Insecta > Diptera > Syrphidae > Brachypalpus > Brachypalpus laphriformis. The sequence continues at coordinate 191,531,558 of OX246754.1, read as the reverse complement.
CGATTGAGCCAAACTAGCCTCAAGATGAATCTTAAGCATCTCTTTACTAAGGTTTACAGCTTGCATGTGATAGTTGTGTCCACCTTTCAAGTACTGCACCCTAATGATGGTCATAATCGAATGATTTAAAGAAACGGGACATTACGAAACGAGTGATCATTATAATCGAATGATCATTCGAGATATGAGTGCTATCTCAAGACATTGTCTAAAATCATTCGAATGATTTACTATACCTACTTCCTACGCAGCAGCAGAGAGATTAGAGAATCCTGAATTAAGTACTTACTGTGCCCGAGGTACACACCATCCCGAGATACACACCATCCACAAGTTTGCGATGTCGTTTATAGCTCTGTTGGACAACTCTTCTAAATCCTTAAAGAAGTATTGTCCAAGGAACTTATTTCTTAAATTATAGATGCCTGGGCAGTAGCAAAGAAAGTGGGTGGTGTCTTCCCGAGCCTCCTCGTCACCGCAGCCTCTAAAAAAGTCTTTGTTCGTCAGACGTATTTTTTTCATGCAGTATCGCATGGTGTTATGGCCCGTAAAGACTCCTATTCGAGTAAAGAGGGATTTTTTATCGCTCTGTATGAGTCTATTGGTTTTTGCACTGTCAAATGTAGGCCATAGCTTTCTCGTGGTGACACAAGCGTTTACCTATAAAGAGGTCCACCTGTTGTTTGCATCTTCGTTCCCTGCTTCGAGTTTGAGTGTGCAAGGCTGGTCTGAGTTTAGTGCTAAGACTCCTCTAGCCAGTTCGGTGGCTTTCTTATTCCCTGGTATGCCTTCATGGCCAGGGACCCAGCAGAGCTTTACCCCGTGCTGTGTTTCAAGCTCTTCTTTACAACACTTCACAAGCTTCGATTTTATTTCTGTAGCAGATATTGCTTTTATCGCTGCCTGGCTGTGGATGAAAAATGTGATATCCTCCCGTGGAATTGCTCTCATCGCGGTTTCACGGGCTGCTATTATCACTGCTAAGACCTGTGTCTGGAAAACGCTGTAGTTCGGAAGCCGGCTGTAGTTTGGAAGCCGGAGATACCAAGCGGTTCTGAGAAGATGCCTGCGCCTGGCGGCCACTGGTGTAAACAGCTAAGGATCGCTCGTTAGGCGTTCTGTCATTTTTTCAGTCTTCCCTGCTCGGATATGTGCTTAAAAATGGTCTCGTAAAATCTAGGTAGGACCGTGGTATGACCGATTGCATTTGGTCTCCAGCTATCTGTCCGGCTTAATCTTACGGCACTTAAAGTCGCCGATGCTTGTATAAAGATGTCTAGCGGAAGCAGATTGAGAATGACCGCGAGTCCTGCTGTAGGTGTCGTTCTCATTGCACTGGTTGTGGCGTTGCACGCTAGTCTTTGTGCTTTTGAGATAGCACTTAGGCTGCTCATTTTTCTGGCTGCCATAAGTTAGTATTTATTCCGATAAGCCAGCAACAATTGACGCCTTGAAACATACAGTTTTGGCTGCGTAGTTGGTGCAAAATTTCTGCCTCAATGATACCTGCATCTATCTTCTATATCTCTGTCTTTGGCTCCTCCATATCAAAGATGACCTTATCGCTGGTGTGCAGCCCACGAATCTGCCTGTAGAGGCACGAGTCTTACGAAGGACGCAAGTATGTAACAATTAGATTGTGGTCCATGTATTGTATATGGACACCAATCTCTTGAAAGATCGTGACAAGTTATCGTAAATTAATACCGGAATAATAAACTTCTTTTTTATTGCTTTCCCGCATTGAACCGCACACGTTTCAAAAATAAATTAAAAATACCATAAAAGTACCACGGCAGCCAATCTATATTTAGTCTTCATTAATGCTTACATGACTTTGCCACTTTACAATTCCACCAATAAAACTATACAAACACATTTTTTTTTTCCTTTGAAGCTTACATTCAACTTCAACTCGAATGGCAAACCTGGTCGCATCTACCATTGGAATTTACCAGCCCTGCAGAAGATACTCTCCGACCCACGGATGAATTTACAGAAGAATCAGAAGGAAAGTTTGCTCGATATAAAAAAGACCCCGACATGGACCAAACCTTGGGAGAACGAAGCAAGTGGAAAATCATACGGCCTGTATAACGAGAAGAAGTCCTTGAAGAGGAAGTCTCCCTCTTACTATGCACCATCGAATGCAGTCAACAAAAACAGTTTCAACAAATACTTCTCTGGCAATGGAAAACCAAAAAGTTTCTACATAATGACGGGGGACAAGGCAAAAAGGGTCGTCAAGATGGTAACTCCTTGAAGGACAGACCAGCGACGCGCATTCACATCGTTATCCGTACTTACTACACGTACTTTGGATACAAAGTAAATTTGATTGAATTCAGACTTTTGTACTTTTATACGAGTTATCACACGGTAGGCAGCTTTTTGGACGAATAAAAATGACAATTTAGACTTTAGTGAAGTAGCGGATTAAGTTATTATATTTTTCTAGACGTTGAGTTATTTGTATAAGAGATGTGGATCTCTGAAGTAGTTGCCCGCGGATGGATAAGAGAATAAGTTAAAGGTTTGTTTTATTTGTTAATTGTATTATTATACTCGTACGTACATACTCGTACATATTGATGTAAGCACACTGACTGATAAATACATTATATTAAATTTTTTGCAATAAGATAAAGAAAATTTGTTCTTTTTTTTTCAAAAGATAGAAGTTGGTTGAATGCTAAGAGACACTCGTAAGATATGGTAAGGATGTCTCCAATTTGGTTGAGGATTTAAGAAGGCTTTGGTAAGTAATAAGGCTAAGTAATGGCGGTGAGGAATTTGAGACAACAAATGGTTTACACGTGGGCGCCGTGGCGCAAGTGTTTAGTGTGTCGGACCACTGCGCGTGAGGTTCCAAGTTCGAATTCTAGAAAACACCAAACAGTTTTTTCACGGTTTCACCTCTTGCGAATGTTAGACAAACATCCAAGAGTATTGTTGTCACGAGAAATCTTCTTAAAACCAATTGCTCTTCGGATACGGCACTAAACTGTAGTGTCCCTTCCATTTTCAACACTCAGACCTGCGCAAGTACATCTGAGTGCACTTCCGCACACATACGTTTAATCGTTTAAAATCGAGCCATTTCTTGTTGACCTGATTGGCTGAAATATGCGTATCAGAAGTCTACCAAGAGCTCCTCAGAAGGAGGACGTGCGGCGGATGAATTATCCCGATGGAATCAACGGTGACGTCTACAGGCCAGCGGATACCTTACTTGAGATGAGGTCTGTAAGGATTTTCAATACTGCGTCAGGGTACAGAAAAAGAGATGGTGGCGAATGAATCATTAATCGGCCAACGGCAGCATTCATATACCCGAAGTGAGTTACTAACATCGGTGTATCCGGCCCCTCATCCTTGGGATAAAAAAAAAGCATCTGGTCCTCCAGGTTGGGAGCTGTGCCGTTGGGTTAGCTTCCCTACCACGTAAAAAACCTTTGGTTACGAAGCAACCAACAGCCTCGGATACGGATGATTCTACTGTTGACGACCCAAGCAAACGTAAAAAGGACAACGATCTTCGTGTCTGCACGTGGTCCCTCTACAAACCACATGCAGCCAAATAACTTGCGGAGGTCCTAGAGTGTCTCAAATCAGACATTACCGCCATCCAAGAAGTGCAATGGGATAGGCCGGGCAAAAGGAGTATGAAAAACTGCGACATTTACTACGGCAATTGCTACAGACAAAAACGACAGCGTCTATTCGGGTGCGGATTTGTCATTGAAGGCAGACTAAGGCAAGAAATCTTGAGTTTCCGGCATGTGAACGAGCGCCTCATTACTATCCGTATCAAGGCTAAATTCGCCAATATTAGCTTAATATGCGTTCACGCCCCTACCAGCTCTTGGACAAGACGTATGAGCAATGCCCTTGCCGCGATGATAAAATTATTCTATGTGATTTTAACGCAAAGCTAGGAAGAGAGGACGTCTTTGGTATCGTTGTCGGTAAGCACAGCTTGCACGATATCACATCCGACAACGGACTCAGGCTAGTCGACTTTGAGGCGGGACGAAACTTTCTCGTAGCTAGTACGCGGTTCCCACGTGTCGATATTCACAAAGGAACATGGCTCTACTTTGATCGAAAAACTGTCAACCAAATCGATCACATTGCGATCGACACAAGGTTTCCGGACTTTCCACGGAGCCAACATGGACTCGGATCACTACCTAGTTGTAGCCAAGGTACGGATGTGGCTATCCAGAACGAATACAATCGCTACAATCGCAAGAGACTGCCAGAGCCTTTGCCGATCGAGTTTCTTCTAATCTCAATCTAAGTCCTATGCCGCCAGCAGCAAATGCGGAAGACCAGTGGCAGCGTTGCCAACAAGCCATCAGAGATGCCGCCTCTGATGTACTGGGTTTCTCTCGGCCACCACAACGAAACCCCTGGTTTGATGAGGAATGCCGGCAAGCACATGCAGCTAAACAAGAGGCGTACAAAGCGGCGCTGCATAGAAGGACTAGAGCTGCTTACGAGCTCTACGTGCGCAGGAGAAAAGAGAAACATCGACTTCTCAGAAAGAAGAAAAGGAAGCATGAGAAGCGCTCGATCGAGGAGATTGAGAGACTTTATTGCAGGAATGATGTTCGAAAATTTTACCAAAAGGTAAAAAGAACATGCCAGGGTTTCAAAGCCAGAACAGAAGGCTGCAGGGACGAAAATGGCAATATAGTAGTAGAATCGCAGTCGGTGCTGAGGATATGGAAGGAAGACTTCTGCAGACTGCTAAACGGCAATGATGACCAATATTCCGCTGTCAGGCAGAATGAATCATTCATCACTGACGATGATAGTTAAGATTCCCGTCAACCCGATCAGTATGAAGTGGGGATATCTAAACTTAAATCCAACAAAGCTGCTGGAGTCAACGGTCTTGCCGCCGAACTTTTCAAGGCAGAAGGAGGTGAGTTGGTAAGGAGCATGCACCAGCTCATCTGCAAAATCTGGTCGGACGAAAGTATGCCCGATGAATGGAACCTCAGCATTGTTTGCCCGATCCTAAGGAAAGAAGACCATCTAAACTGCATCAACTACAGAGGTATATGTAAGTCTCTTCAACATCGCGTATAAAACCATGTCTGCCATATAATGTGAACGCCTAAGACCGATCGCCAACTACTGGATAGCCTTTAATCTCTCCACTGGTGTCATTTACGTAACGCACAATAGAGACTAGGTAGACAGAGTCCTTTACTACCTCAAAATTTTATCTGTCTATTGTGACGTTCTTTCCAAGACGGCAGTGTTGGGTGTCTTTTTTTAAAGACAGCATATATTTTGGTCTGCTTTCATTGACCGATAAACCCAACCATGTTGCCTCGATCTCAATACTCGCAAATGCCCCACTGACGGCCCGCTGAGTTCCTTCTACTATGCCAATGTTACCGGTGTAGACGAGTAGATTTATAAACTTGTAAAAGATTTTACCTCCGGTGTTGGCTTGTGAGTTTCGTACAATTCTCTCAAGTACTATGTTAAGGAGATCGCATGATAGCGCATCACCTTGCCTAAGACATTTCCTGACATTGAATGGTTCGGTGGTGCTCTTTCCGACTTTGTTGGAGCAGCGAGAGTTCTCCATCTTCATCCTGCACAGACGGACGAACTTGGCAGGTATGCCGAGACTAAACACGGATCTGTATAACTACTCGTTCCTATAAATAGGCAAATTTGAAATCGATGAAGCAATTCAGGGTGAACCTGGGCCTTAGCCAACAAGCCTCTCCATTTAGCTTGGCCTTTAGCTAATTGCCTTCAGTTGTGCACTCCACGTTGGTCGAGGTCCCCTTGAACTTGTGCGCGTCAAGAGGTTTTTTTTTTTGTTTTTTGTCGGGGTAGAAAACGCTCGACTTGAGCACTCAGAGGCAACACGTCCAGAGAGCAAACCCTGATTTACCCATTTTATTGGAATTTCCTTGTCTTTCTAAGAAAGCTAAGCAAGCACTTCAGTGATGAGGAGCTTACAGTGCCAGCACTAACCACATCCACACCGAAAATCTGCCACCTGATACGAGCAGAGGCCGGACACTCACAGAGATAATGTTCCGCGGTGTCGTCGCTCTCTCCACAAGCGTCGCAGATTGTAGTGTCCCTCAAGCACAGCACGTTAAGATGCTTAGCATAACCAAGTGGCCTGTCAAGACGCCAATATGTTGTGTACAGTCTTTTCTGCTGAGAAACAGCAAGAGAGACGCTGATTTCTTACACACGTCCGGGAGCATTCTTTTAATCAACCTGCATCCTGGAGAGCCATGCCACACACAATTGTATTCGTGAGAGACCCAGTCGTCAATGGAAGCCCTGACCGAGGACGCAGGGAGACCCAACGCGGGTTCAGGACCTGAGAAACCCTCCTCTGAGCCTTGTCTAGCAATCTCATCGGAGATCTCGTTCCCCAAGATCCCAGTGTAACCTGGGATCCAGATAAGATACAGAGAATTCAGCCTTGCGACCGAGTTCAAAGAGTTTTTGGTTTCACGAACTATTTTGGAAGTGGTTAAAGGGCTAAGAAAAGCCTTAAGCGCAGCCTGACTGTCACTACAGACACAAATGCTATGTCCCTTTCACCTGCTCTTCACAACATAGTTCATGGCCATTAGGATTGCATAACTTTCCGCTTGGAAAACAGACGCATATTTGACTAACGAGAAGTGAAGTCTAAGTAGGTAGGTAGAAGTGGTCGTGTCAGCAAAACCATGCCGACACTTAATTAGCTCAGAAGCGCCGTTTTAATACCACAACTCAAGTGACCTGTCGGATGTAAATCGGATCCACCCCGTTGCATTGAGGAAACTGATGATGTCCCCAATGCTAATCTCCGCTAGCTCTACTAGGTTGTCGAAAAAGGGTTTACCTAAGGTGCTCTGTCTGGCCTTGCCTAAGGCCGGACAATTGCCGAGGAAGTGTAAGATTGTTTCTATCTCGTCAGCAGAATTGCAGCTACGACAGTGTGCATTAAATCTAATGCCTATTCTGGCCGCATGAACCCCGATGGGCCAGTGGCCAGTATTAACTGCCAGAACTCTTGCGATATCTGCGCGGTTTCTGTTTCTGGGCAGATCCTTCCCTCGCGAGTTCATCAGCTCGCTCATTCCCCTCAATGTTGCTGTGATCCGGAACCCATAGGAGACAGATCCTTAACCAACCGATGACCAAGCGAGGCTAGTTCCTTTTTGCACTCTTCTACTAGCCTTGCCTGTAGTAGCAGATTCCATAGCCTTGATAGCCGCATGGTTGTCAAAGATCTGTTGCGCCAAATATTTGTTTATTTGTTTTTGTCAATGAGGATGGCAATGGTATTTAGGGGCGTAGAGGTTTGCTTAAGTAGGCGGCAGGCCTCACGTACAGCAAAAACTTGCAGCTGAGAGACACTGCACGAATCAGGAAGCCGGTAAGACCTGGAGATATTAAGGGAATCTGAGAATATCCCCGCCCCTACCTCGCTGTCCATATTTGAACCGTCGGGTGAAGATTGTTTTTTCGAACTCATTTGTCAGTATGCCAGTTTCCCATTCCGCGCTGGTAGGGAATCTGACTTCATTTCTAAAGTTCACTGTGGGAGTAATATAGTCGGTCAGATTTGCTACCAGATCCTACGGTAGCAGATTCACGATACTGTTGCGACCATACGGATTGGTGCACCAGCATCCTGTTTCCCTTAGCCTGGCCGCACGACATGATGATAGATGGATACTGTGAAGATTAAGTGGCAAAAAGTGGAGAATAACGTTCAAGGTTTCGGTTGGACATGTCCTCATGGCACCCTTTGCGCCTATAGCCGCAGTTCTTTGTACCCTGTTGATAAGTTTGATGTTATAAGCTTTCCTTAGCGCAGGCCACCAGACTAGCGATCCATAGGAATGAATGGGACGCACCCCGGCAGTGTACAAACATAAGACCATCTTCGGGCGAAGTCTCCACTTCTTGCTAAAGGTCTTGCTGCAGGCATAGAAAGGCACACAGGCCTTCTTTACCCGTTGCTCAATATTAAGCTTCAAGCTTAGTTTAGGATGAAGTACCACACCTAGGGACTTGGTACTGGAGGATAGGGAGAGTAGATGATTGTTTGGCCGTGGAAGCGTAAACGTCGGTATTTTGGTTTTAGTGGTAAAGAGCATCAGTTCAGTTTTGCTTGGGTTGACGCTGAGTCCACATCCAGTGGCCCATGTGCTAATCTTGTCCAAGGCACCTTCCATAATCTCACTGATTACGGATGGAAACATCCCCGATACCAGTATTACTACGTCATCCGCATACGCGACAACCTTAACTCCATCCCTATCATGTCAACACAAAATTTTATTGATGACCATAAGCCATAGAAGAGGAGTTCCTCTAACAACAGATATGAAGGAGCTGCTGTTGCCGAGGTTCGATTGAATGCTTCTAGTTTTTAGCATTGTCAATATCCATTTGCTAATAAACTCTTCCACACCCAGTTGGATCAGAGCTTCCTGAATCGATTCCGTACTGACGTTATTGAATGCACCTTCAATGTCTAAGAAGGTAGCAAGGGTATATTGTTTGAAGTGGATTGTCTTTTCTATCGTTCGCACAACTTCGTGGAGCGCCGTCTCTGTCGATCGCCCCTTAGTGTACGAATGTTGAGATTTGGATAGAAGGGATTTATCTAGGATATTTCGAATATGTGTATCTAAGATGCATTCCAAAGTCTTTAAAAGAAAAAAGAAAAAAGAGGATAAGTTGATGGGTCTGAAATCCTTTCCGGATCCATGACCCCACTTCCCAGCTTTCGGAATAAACACAACACGAACAAGTCTACAGCTCAGGGGAGAGTGGTTTAGGAGAATACAGCTTCTGTAGATCGGTACTAGCCACGGGACCACCTGGTCCAATGTTTTTGCAGCATAATAGGGAGAATGCTGTCAAGGACGGCCGATTTATAGGAAGAGAAACTGTTAATAGCCCAGGAGGTATTAACTGCTGTAATTGCTGTCATAATGTCATTCCAGGAAGAAAATTGCGCGACCTGACATACTGGTGGGAGGGCAATCTCATTATTACATCCTGGAAAGTGTGTTTGCATTAAAAGTTCTAGTGACTCGCTAGAACGCTGTGGAGCGAAATGTCACCATAGCAAGCACATGGTTTCCTCATCTCGATATTCATAAGCAGACATGGCGGTCCAATGATCATGTAACGATCAACCAAATTGATCATATTGCGATCGACGCAAGGCATGCCTCCAGTATTCTGGATGTCCGGACCTTCCGAGCGGCCAACAGAGACTCGGATCATTACCTTGTTGTAGCCAAGGTACGAATGCAGATATCCCAATCTGAGCAACAAAGAAGAATTACTGTGAGAAAATTTAACGTCGAAAAGCTACAATCGCAAGAGACCGCCAGACTCTTCGCTGAACGCGTATCCCGAAATCTCTCAATCACCCCTTTGCCGCCAGCATCAAGTACCGAAGACCAGTGGCAACGCTGCCAACATGCCATCAGAAACGCCACGACTGATGTGCTGGGTCTCGCTCGCCCACCACCGCGAAACTCCTGGTTTGACGAAGAATGCCGGCGAGTGCATGCACCAAAACAAGAGGCATACAAAGCGGCGCTGCAAAGGAAGACGAGAGCTGCTCGCGAGCTCTACGAGCAAAAGAGACGGGAAGAACATCGGCTTCTCCAAAAGAAGAAGAAAGAGCATGAGAACCGCTCGTTTGAGAATATCGAGAGTTTATACTCCAGGAACAATGTACGGAAATTTAACCAAAAGGTAAAAAGAACGAGTCAGAGAAGTAATATCCGTACAGAAACCTGTAGAGATGAAAATGGAAACCTCGTAGTAGAATCACAGTCGGTGCTGAGAATATGGAAAAACTACTTCTGCAGACTGTATAACGGCGACGAAGACCAACATCCCGCTGTCAGGCAGAATGAACCATTCAACATAGACGACGATAGTCAAAATTTCCGTCCACCTGACCAAAACGAAGTGAGGACACCAATATCCAAGCTAAATCCCAACAAGGCTGCTGGACCTGACGGCTTACCGACCGAACTCTTCAAGGCAGCAGGGGATGAATTGGTAAAGTGCATACACCAACTCATTTCTAATATTTGGTCAGAAGAGTGTGTGCCTGATGAATGGAATCTCAGCATCGTTTGCCCGATCCACAAGAAAGGAGACCCCCTCAACTCCGCCAATTATAGAGGCATCAGTCTCCTCAACATCGCATACAAGATCTTTTCTGCGTTATTGTGTGAACGCCTGAAACCTTTTATCAACAGCCTGATTGGACACTATCAGTGCGGTTTCAGGCCAGGAAAGTCCACCATCGATCAAATCTTCACACTTCGGCAGATCCTGGAGAAAACCCAAGAATTCCAAATCGATACTCACCACCTCTTTATCGATTTCAAGGCCGCCTATGACAGCATCTATAGAGAAGAGCTTTATAGAGCCATGTCTAGTTTTGACATCCCTGCCAAACTTGTCCGTCTGTGCAGGCTGACGATGGAGAACGCTCGCTGCTCCATCAAGGTTGGTAATGACCTCACCGAGACCTTTGATGTCAAAAAAGGCTTTAGACAAGGTGACGCGCTGTCATGTGACTTCTTCAATATTGTACTTGAACGGATTGTGCGGAACTCACAAGCCAACACCGGAGGCACAATTTATTACAAGTCTGTACAACTGCTTGCATACGCCGACGATATAGACATTATCGGAAGAACTCAGGGGGCTGTCACCGGTGCGTTTGCAAGCATTGAGGCGGAAGCGGCCAAAATGGGTTTAGCGATAAGCGAGGGCAAAACCAAGTATATGCTGTCAACAAGAAGGGAAAACCAACACCGACGAATTGGACAAAACGTCACAGTGGGCTGCTATAACTTCGAGGTAGTAAGGGACTTTGTCTACCTTGGCTCTGCTATAAATTCAACAAACAAAATCAGTGCAGAAATCAATCGAAGAATAACTCTTGCCAATCGCTGTTTTTTTGGGCTTATAGGGCAATTCAACAGTTAAGCCCTATCTCGAACAACTAAGGAAACTCTATATAAGATCTTGATCATCCCAGTCCTGCTTTACGGCGCTGAAACATGGACTTTATTAAAAGAGGATGAAGATATCCTTGGTCGCTTCGAGAGAAAAATTCTTCGTAAAATTTTCGGTCCCGTTTGTGTTGACGGGTTTTGGAGGAGAAGATTCAATCACGAACTATACGAGCTGTACAGCGACATCGACCTAGTCAAAAAACTGCGTATTGGACGTCTGAGATGGCTAGGACATGTAGAGCGAATGGACACCAACGCTCCGGCCCGCAGAGTCTTCGAATCTAACCCGGAGGGACGGCGCAGTAGAGGGCGCGCACAAGTTCAAGGGGACCTCGACCAACTTGGAGTGCGCAACTGGAGGCAATTAGCTAAAGACCGAGCTAAATGGAGAGGCTTGTTGGTTGAGGCCCAGGTTCACCCCGAACTGTAGCGCCACCTAAGTAAGTAAGTAAGTCGTGGGGACTTAAAGGGCTTGAAACTGCTCATAGCCCAGCCGATCTTTTCTGTAGTTACCATAACCAGGGTGTTGCTGCACGGTAGAGAGCAAGTACGGGTATTACTCGATAGCGAAACAGCAACAGGGGAGCTACCAGGGAAGTGAGTATCCAGTAGGATATCAATGGATTCCTTAGCAGAGGTGGTCCAGTGACCGTCTGAATGTAAAGGTAGCTAGGTGTTGAAGGGTTTTAAGAGAAGATTTTCTGCAACCTAGAGGCTTCCGAGGATTCTTCATTGCTGCCGCAGAAAAGTCTACAGGAGCATCGTTGCTCTTTTCTCAGTGAGATTTTATATTTCCTGAGAGACAGTTTATAGGTGTCCCAAACGGCCGTCTCGCAGGAGCTTTTAGCAACATTAAAAAGGAGTCTGCTGTCTTTCCTAAGAGTACTAAGATTTGCATTCCACCAAGGTGGTTTCTTCTTTCCTCGAGGAGTGCGGTTAGGGCACGCCACAGAAAAGGCACCATTAAGTGTCAATGCTAAAGTGTTGACCAACCTGTCCAAATCATCAGTACTAGTAGGTTCAGTAAGCAAAAGGGAGGGAATAAGTGTCAATAAGCGCTTCCTGTATAGAGGAATGACTACGACTTTTCGTTTTATTCTTTACTTTCCTGGTAACGTGTTCACTTCAAATGGAGTAGACAAAATAATAACACTCTGTGAACGTAATGTTTGTACGATTACAACAGGTTTAGGGTGGGATTACAATTTCATCAATTTTTATTGGAAAGCCATCAATATAAAAACACGCGCACGGCTTCTAAAAGCTAATCACTTACATCAACATTACTGACCCTACTCAAGTCGTTCTCATTGAAACAGATCGCCAATTCATAACCCAACATGCCACCCAATTAATTCACTTATTCGACATCCGATTAATGAGTTTAATTATTACACTCCAGGTCCATAAATGAGTGTCATTGTGTTTAATTGAAATTACCCGCGATCCATAACATGTCAAGGCAATAAATTTCACTAATGCCAGCCCATTATGTTCGTTGTACTACAAACAACACATTCATTACCAGCGCTCTGCGGAGCCTTTCCACACTCAACTGACCACAGCTTCAATGTGGATGTGGAACGACCATGTCATTATCGGGCGAATGCATATGCTCACACAGTCCCAAAATGCCCCGAAACAATAAAATAACGACATCCATTACATAGGCGGTGAATTGTGTGAATTGTTGCACTACACTCGCACAGCATAACCGCAAACAATTTACACGTCCTGGTAGTTTGTGCTCGTTAGGTCCGATGGGAACAGGGAATGCATTTAATGCAGCCGCGAAGACACAAAGTCAAACTCCTACTCGTCCAGACGACGCACGTCTCCACCGTTGTTGTTTCCATATTTGCCACTCCGCAAGGAAGGAGGCAGCCCATTGCCCATTGCCCATTTGCTGCAGTTGAGGAATCACTTGAACAAATTGATTGCTGCCTTGCATCATGGTTTTCCCTTTCAGTATTTAGCTCACGCAGGCATGTTCAAGACGTTCGAAAACTCTTAATTATAATAATAGAGACTCGGGGCAGGCGATAAATTTTATGTATGAACATTTAAATTATTTCAACGTCATGGTGCGTATGATGGGACTTAAGACAACAGAATGGAATGGCGCCTTCTAGAACTCTCGAGTCTTAATCGTGGCTAATAGTTTTAATTGTAAAGAAAAGCAGTGGCTTGACCTAATTGTCATGCATGTGACATTCAGGTATGTGCCTCTTGGGAATCTTGATTCATTAGAGGCAGCGTCAAAAAGACGGACCTACCTCTTTTGAACAAAGGCATTGGCGAAATGCTCCTAGCCATTGCTACACAGTGTATATTTAGAATGAGCAAACTGATCGCATAGCTACTGATAGTAACTTATGCAGTTTGAGGGAACTTGATCGGGAATGATAACTTGAAAAATCTCTTAGAATTGCTCGATTGAACAGAAGGAAGTCATGCATAGACAACTGCGAGGATCATCTCCATAATGGACCCATCTACGTGGGACAAAACTCAAAAAATTGGCTTTGGACTTATGGCGTAAGGTCGTAAGGTATTGACAGTGGAAAGATCTATGCAGATTAAGGAGTACCCTCTGATGGTTTCCCCGATATTTTTTTTAAGAGATGGGGTACAGGGCAAACAATGACCCATTAAAACTGAAGCTTGAAAGATCTACTCTGGCATTGGTGCAGATATATGTACCGAACCTTCAGTCAGAGTAAGCAGCTTTCTTAGATGAAGTCGATGCTGCTCTTGAAAAGGTTGCGGATATGGATTATTTTGTCCTGATGGGTGACTTCAATGCTCACGCGGGTGCAAAAGGCAAACGGAGAGAAGTTGTTGAATGTTTACTGTGAAAATGGCTTATCCATCATGAACACAATACAAATACAAATATTTGGCGCAACAGCTCTTTAAAGTGCCAGGGCCTAGCTTCTCGCAACCACTCATGTTGTTATATTTTTCACACGAATGGAAGGGACCTACAGCTTTAATGCCGAATCCAAACGGCGATTTGAGAAGCTTTTTCGTGACAACAATACTCTCGGATGTTTGTCAGACGCTCGCGAGAGGTGGGACCGTGAAAAAACTTTTTGGTGTTTTCTGGTATTCGAACTTGGAACCTCTTGCGCAGTGATCTGACACACTAACCACTTACGCAACGGCGCCCACAATCTTTCCATACAAAGACATTCAAAAATACACGTGGTACTGTTGGAGTCTTCAGCAGAATTCGCTTTGTGGTACCATCGTGTCTGAAGAGAATGGTTTGTGATGTTCGCATATTGAAAGGGGCCGAACTGTCAACTGATCAGCATTAAGTGCTATGCAAATTGTATCTCAGCGACGTAGTGCCTTTCCTACCAGAGCGGAATCCAAGGATGGATACACGCATACGGGAGATTTTTGCGCCACAAATATCTGAAAGGTTTGAACAAATTCCAACTGTTCCATCAAACGTAGAGGAAGAATGGCAACATTTTTCCACAGCGGTTTTTGCCTCCGCGGGAGATGTTTGTGGAGTGGGGGCGGGTGGTGAGAACAGGACGGCTTGGTTTAAAACGCCCGGAGTTCAAGAAGCCATCGGAGAGAAGAAGAGAGCCTTTAAGGTGTGGATTCACTTGGGGAACTCCGATTCTCGAAATTGGTACACTGAGGCGCGAAGAACTTGCAAATTAGCTATGAAAACAACGAAAGAACAGTCTTGGAAGGAGTTTGGTGAAAAATTGGAACGTGACCACAGATCTGTAAATGAGATGTTCTGGCAGACCGTTCGCCGACTCAGAGGTAGAAAGTTGAATATCCCTGAAGGAGTCAAATCCAAAGACAGTACACTTCTTTCCAATGAGGAGGACATCTTAGGCAGATGGACCGAACACTTTTCAGAATTGCTTAATCCTCAACAGGGCACCGAAGAAGACAGACCTCTGGTCGAGAGTTGCGCGAAAAGTAGTCCTACGGTAGAGGAAGTAACTTTGGCGATCAAATCAGTGAAAATTGACATATCTGCTGGTGTGGATGAAATCCGACCAGAAATGCTCAAGGCTTTAGGTAAAGAGAGAGTGCAATGGCTCTCGAGTGTCATTAAAGTGGCCTGGGAATGCGGTGAAACACCAAGTGATTGGTAAATGGGGGGGATTGTTCCTCTTTTTAAGAAAAGGGGACAAAAGAGATTGCGCCAATTACAGGGGTATATCTCTTTTAAGTCTCACTGGAAAAGTCTTCGCTAAGGTGTTAGAAACACGTTCCAGAGCTGTGGTTGAGAACAGGTTGGAGAATGAGCAGGTGTTTCCATCCCGGTAGAAGCACAACCGACCAGTTATTCACTCTCAGAATGGTTCTTGAGAAGGCCTGGGAGTAGGCTAAACCTGTCTATACTTGCTTTGTGGATTTGGAAAAAGCATAGGATAGGGTTCCTCGAGGCAAACTCTGGAGTGTTCTGCAGGAGTATGGGATCGATGGTTCCCTGTTAAGGGCGATTCAGTCTTTATATATAAACTGTAGAAGCTGTGTTAAATCAATATCTTTAACTGTGGGCGTTGGACTCCGCCAAGGGTGTGCTTTTTCACCTCTCCTTTTCATTGTATACATTGACAGGATGTTACAGCGCAGCCGTGGCGGAGACTGTTTTAAAGTGGGAGACTTAAGGATTAGTCATTTGCTCTTTGCGGATGATTTGGTCATCCTTGGATCCTCTCAAACCGAACTTTAGCGTGCACTCCAAAGGTTTGTAGCCGTTTGTGATGATGCTGGAATGAGGATCAACGTGAACAAATCGGAAGTAATGGTTGTTTCCAAAAAAAAAACCCATTCAGTGTACTATGTATGTTAGTGGAGTCCCACTGAAGCAGGTGGATAAGTTTAAGTACCTCGGGGTGTTATTCACGAGTGATGGGAAGAGCAATGCCGAGTTATCCTGTAGAATTGTTCAGGCTGGATCAATTTTGAGAGAGGTCAATCTGTTATAAGGAAAGACGAATTTAGTGTTCAAGCTAGAATGTTCCAACTCTCACGTATGGTCATGAAATTTGGGAAGTGACCGAAAGAATAAAATCGCGGATACAAGCTGCCGAAATGAGGTTCCTTCGCGGTGTTGCTGGAATAGACCGTAGGGATCGAGCAACACCAGAGTACGTGAGCAACTACTTCTCCGAACGGAACGATCTATTATTCGGTGGTTTGTTCACGTAGTGCGTATGCCCCCAGACTGGCTTCCAAGACGTGCCATGATTGCCGGGCCATCAGGTAGGCGACTCCCCGGTTTGCCCAGAAATAGATGGTTGGACCAAGTCCGACATCTCTCCTGGAGCTGTCTAGGGATTGCTCCTGATGAGTTGGAGTCAATGGCGGAGGATCGAGAAGGATAAGGGGTCCACCTGAGCATCCTACCCCTGCAACCCTCATAAAGGACTAGCGGGCCATTGAAAATTTATGTATATATGTATCCTATTATTGTCTGTAGGCCAGTACGTGGGTCTTCCTGTCGAGAGAGTTTCTTTTGAATTGCAGCATAAAGGATGACCCTATGTGCTAAATGGCGACCAAAACCATCGACTTATTGAAATCATAATTTGGCGACAAGTTGAATTCGAGAAATGCCTCCAAAATCATGCGATTTGACACAGAATCGATTATTTCCTGTGGGGATACTTGCTGATAAGCTAGCAACAATTGGCACATTGGAAGCCAACTTTGTTCATGTTATTCGTGATATACGCCCACCAATGCTCAAAAACGTGACCCAAAATTGGACGAGCAGAATGCGCTTCGTCAAGAACAGCCGTATTTGGTCATATGTTCGAAACCATTTTAGATTTAAGATTAGATTTAAATGTGAATTTATTTTACAACATTTTCTTAGTTTTACAAGTTTCACAATTTATGCATTGGTTATTGCCGTCAGCCAGGAAGAGAGTTTTAAAGAAAATTTAACTAATATATAATACAAATAGAGCTTAACATACCAATTAGTTTCCTACTTAATGTAATATTATTCAAAAAGCTTCCCGTAGGATTTGTTGCCTGTATTTTAGAGCTGATTTTATGTAGCCAATTAGTGCTGTCCAATTTTGATCCCCATTTAGCATTGCAATGACTTCACTTATCGGCAGAATATTTTTTCCCAGATAAAGTCTTCTTATATCCGTTAATACCGGGCAGATTCCTATAAGGTGGAGGACATCCTCCTTCGCCTGTAGGTTGCAAAGCGAGCATTCCACTTTGTGCACTGTTCTATGTGGCATGTAGTTTAGATGTAGGAGTTCTCCTCTAGCCTAAAATATAGTAGAGATTGCATCTAGACTATTGAGATCACTAAAGTAATTCTTTTCTCCAAGGTCATATTGAAGAATTCGGCAGATGCTTCTGCTTTCGCTTTGTCGTGCTTTTTCTATATATTTATCACATATGGAGCCGTCGATCTTGACCAATAAAGCCTGTAAAGCGCTCTTCGAGTGTGAAGTGTTCTCTTCCAGTATTCGGACATCATGCTCGACACTTAGCCTAGCCCATTCATTAAAAAATTGCAGTTTTTGGCGGAGAATGTACTTAACAATTATTTTGGGAAGCCGATGGTTTGGTAATTCGCAGACTTTGCAGATGTAATTGAAGTGCATCCTTAAGGTGAACATATATAGCGGAGGTAACCCTGTTTCGAGATGCAACATGTATGATGGTGTGTTTACCGGTAGACGAAATATTTTCTTGATGAAGTATCTCAACAGCTTCTCAACATCCTCGTACTGCAGAAATCCCCAAACCTGAGCCGCGTAAGACATAATTGATCTCATAACCGCTTCAAACAGTTTATATTTCACACTAGGGGCCAGACTCTTTTTCCCTAGAATGCATTTCCAGTTACAATTGATTGCTTTTTCGCTTCCTTCAGCTTTTCTTGCAGATGTTTACTAAACGATAGACGAGGTGTGATAATGACCCCAAGGTACTTGTACTCCTTCACCTTCTCAAGCTCTACATTTTCCCAATACCATTTTTCTCCTCGTGCGTATCGCCCAAACCCGTTTCTGAATACCATTATTTTGGATTTGATGATATTAACTTTTAACTTCTACAATCTGCAGTACTGATGCAACTGATTGATCATGATTTTCATCATCGTTGAAGTTTCCGCGAGTAACACAATGTCATCAACGTACAGCAGGAGCTTGATGTTTATACCATTGAACACAATCCCTCCAGGCAAAAAAGTTGTGAGGTCATCTAGGAATATTGAAAAAAGCAAAGGACTCAAGAAACAACCCTGCTGAACTCCCATTGTTGACTCGAACAAGCTGGACATTTTCTTTCCATCCCACACCGTCGTTTTGTTTTCCTTATAGAGACCTCGTATCACCTCCATAATCTTTGTCGATACTCCCAGGATACTAAGTTTATAAAATAGAGCATTTCTGTCGATGGAGTCGAAAGCTGCCTTTAAATCTACAAAGAATGCGTATAATTTACTGCCCCTGTCTAAATAAAATCGCGCGATGTTCGTTAGCATAAATACGTTGTCTACTGTAGAATAATCTTTCCTAAAGCCGGCTTGGAATTCGCTGAGCAAATTATTTAGGCGTATCCACTCTGTCAGGCGTTCTAGAATTATTCCAGTAAATATTTTTGTTACCGAGTTCAAGAACGAGATGCCTCTATAATTGTTTCGATCTTCTGGGTCTCCTTTCTTGAAGATAGGGAAAATTATATTTCTTCTAAAACCTTCTGGCATTTCACCCTAATAAATATATAATTATATGCTTCGGTGAGATTTTCTAAGAATTCTTCAGTAGCATATTTAAAAAACTCATAAGGTACACGATCTACTCCAGGGGCTATATTTAAACTGCAACGGTGTATGACCATGTTGACCTCCTGTATTGTTATTACACGGTCTAGAGTGGTGTTTTCCTGATATGGCAATGCATAGTGTATTTGTGTTAAGCAGCCGGCTGGATTTAGTAGACTTGCAAAATGTTCTGCCAATACAGGAGCTTTAATTTGAATACCCTTTGCGCTGAAAGTGCCATTGAGAATAATTTCCAGAAACAACGACTGTCTCGAATTCCGGATAGAGTGCGTGCGAGATACTGAGAATATAATTGCTGTTTCCTTATGCATATATTTTTGCACGCTTTGTTTGCCTCTTGGTACAGTTGTTTAGCCAGGTTTGTTCTCGTACATCTGATTAAACGCAGGTAAGCGAATGATTTTTTTCTAGCATCCTCACATTCTCTGTCATACCATGGCTGTTTTTTCTTCCTCTCTCTTGCCACGAGCTCACAGGAGATCGCCGAATCCGAGATGCAAGAGACTAATTTGTCTGTGCCCCGTATGGAACTGAATTCACTTGCATCAACAGAACTGATCGCGCGATTTAAAATTAATTTGTACTTCTTCTTCTTCTTCTTCTTCCTTTTATCAGCGAGGCCATGATCCGAAAACAAGGGATCACAACCCTCCCACTTCACCGCATTTCTACTGATCCGCATGTGGGGTTCGCCTATTTGACCTCAGAAAATATCGGCAGGCCTGCCGATTTTGGATCACTCGGTTACTGAGGCCAATGAAATGCCGATGTCGTCTCATTTGTCTGATCCAGGCGTTTATAGGCCTGCCTTTACTACAACGCGATGTCTTTGGAACGTGCATTGATATTGCCTTTTTAACAGGGTTCAAATGATCTCTTCTTTGAACGTGGCAATACCAACTGAGCCGGTCACGCTCTATTTTTTGTACGATGGTTTCCTTGATGTGAAAGCTTCCACGGATCTTCGAACTTCTTATTCGATCAAGCTTTGTCACTCCTGCTGTCATGCAAAGCATCTTCATCTTAGCTGCCGTTAATTTACTCTCATACTTTTTGTACATCGTCCAACATTGTGAACCGTATGTGAGCGCTGGACGTACAACTGCGGTGTAGAGCCTTCCTTTCAACTTAGGGGGCATTTTTCTGTCACAGAAGATAGCGGAATTTTCTCGCCACTTCATCCACCCTACGCTTACACGATGATTGATGTCGTCATCACAAGTTGCTTTGCTATTGATCATAGATCCCAGATATTTGAACTTTTCGCACTTGGGAAGCACTGTTCCATTCAAATAAATGTCTGGAATAGGCCTGAGTGGATCAGAGAACGGGCAGCACAAGTACTCTGTCTTTTTTGAACTAATGCGATACCCATTTCCCTCCAGAGCGTCCACCCACACATCAAGTGCTCGTTGCAGGGATGTAGGATCCTCACTTATGATGGCTCCATCGTCAGCAAAGAATAACTGATGTACCTTGGGGTCCATCACTTTACCTTCAAGCAGATAATCAAGGACTGTAATAAAGAGCAAAGGACTTAAAACGCTTCCCTGGTGTACCCCGACTTTGATTGGGAACTCTTCGGTTACTCCAGCGGGGCATCTTACTTTTGTCTTTGCTCCTTCGTACATGTCCATAATCATCTGTACATAGGTTTCTGGAACCCCTCGGTGTCTTAGCGCCACCCATATCAGATCTCGTGGTTGTCTGTCGAATGCCTTTTCAAAGTCAACCAATACAATATGCAAATCCCTTAAGGAATCACGATGTTTTTCCATTATGATCCTTATACTTTAGATTGCATCTGTGGTTGATTTACCCGAGACAAACCCGCACTGATCATCAGATAGCAGTATTATTTTTCGCAGTCGGCCACCTAATACCCGCTCAACGATCTTCATGGTGTGTAACATCAGCTTGATCGAACGGTAGTTATCACAGTTTCGCGTATCACCCTTCCCTTTGTATACAGGGAGAAGGTAACTTTCCCTCCATTCATTCGGCATTGGATCACCTCTCACGAATTTGGAGATGAGAATTCTGAGCCATCTGAACCCGATATCTCCCATCTTTTTCCAGAACTCAGAGGGTATTTCGTCTGGCCCAATCGCTTTTCGTTTTTTGGAGTATTTGACCGCCTCACTAACTTCTTCGACTGTAATGTCGGGTATTTCTTCACAGTTAGGGGTAGCTCTTGGAAAGTATAGCCGGGGAAACTGTTCATTCAAAAGCTCTTCACAGTACTGCCGCCACCTCTGCAGAATTTTGTCGTCATCCACAAGAAGCTGGCCATGAGCATTGCTAATGAACTTTGGCGAACGAATCTCCTGAGCATTCCTCCTTCTTTGGGCGGCTATTTTGAAGATAGTGGCGCTCTTGTTCATATTGTGTCTTCGCAGCTCCTGGATAGCCTGGTTTGCATCAGCAACCGGGGAAAATATTTTCTCCAGCTCCCGATACAGGCCCTCCGTACTCTCTGCTTGAAGCTGGGCGCACTTCTTCTTCGCTTTTTTCTTGCAGCATCTGTATTCCATTTCGAGGCGACCTTTTTCGGCACTATTATTAGAGGGGCACTTTGACCAAGCTTTGAAAGCCGCTTTCTTCTCATTTATCACTTTCTTAGCTTCATCACTCCACCACCATGTTTCTTTGGCGTGTTGCTGGTGGCCTTTTGAAGCTCCTAGCAGTGATTTGGCCTTCTTTAAGCAAGTTCGCTGTAAGGAATCCCACATATTTTGTGCTCTGCACTCTTCATCCTCAGCTCCGTTGATGGTGTGAGAGAGGTAATTCTTCATTACGAAAACAAAAGCCTCGCCTTTTTCTTTGTCCAGATTGTACCACTTGATTTTCTCAGAGACCCTTGTTTGTTTGCTTTTCTTTGGTGTTTTCATAAAAATTTCTGTTAGCAGGAGACGGTGTTGTCGAGCGATTGCCTCTCCCAGGATCACTTTGCAATCTTTTACCCGAGGCTTCATGAAACTGCCTACCAAATGGTAGTCAATCTGAGTTTCATCTCCACCACTGCTGTAAGTGATCAGGTGTCGGCTTTGTTTGATGAACATGGTGTTTAACACGATAAGACCGTGTGATTTGCACATGCTTAGGATGTCTTCACCAGGAAGGTTCCTGGTGCCATATCCTAGTCCTCCATGGCAGTCTTCATATTCTTCGTTTGATTTCCCGACATGTCCATTCAAATCTCCTCCAACAAACAGAAATTCTTCCTTTGGGATGTCCTTAAGGAGATTGTGGAAATCTAGCCAAAATGCATCTTTATCTCTCTGATTGTACCCATCGTGGGGAGCATATGCACTGACAATATTCCACACCTCTCCTTGTATTACTAGTTTGAGAGACATCAAACGGTCGCTGGACTTCGAAATGCTCAAGACGTTTCCAAGTAGCTCTGCCGCAAGGATGATACCGATTTCGTTCCTAGCCTTTTCCGTTCCGTAGTAGAACATCTTGTAATCTTTTGTCCTAACGTCCAAGAAAGGCGCCCGATTCCCGGTGTTTTTCCATTTCGTCTCTTGGACACACAAAATGTCCACCCGCCTTCTATTCACCATCTCTTCCAGCTCGTAACTTCGACCGGTCATGCTTCCAACGTTCCAACTCGCGAGCCGTAAATTTCGTCCAAACTGTTTCATTATGTTGCTAGCCCCCGGAATCCGTATAGCTCTGACCCGAACATTTCTGCTCGGTCCAGGATCAGTACCATGCACAGCAGTGGTAGTGCCTGGCGGGGTAGTGCCTTTCCTTTTTGCAAGTATTATCATAATGATACAGTTTTGCAATACAATTTTTGCACCATATTGCGATGGTGTTTGTTGTTTGACACGTGCATGCTCCTGTTTTAGTATTGTTTGATCTTTCTTTTATGACACCGGTGATCTCCAGTCGTGTCAACCCACGGACTCGCATGCACACTTGTGGGAGGGTTTTTAAGGTAGTATATGTGTCGCTAGGCTCACTTGGGTGTTATATTGCCTAGATCTGATTTGTCCCCTTAGTCGCCTTTTACGACAAGCGCTAGTTGTTGGGGGGCGCTGCAGTGATATTCTTAACCCGTCCCTGCACGGGCATTAAAATTAATTTGTACCTTGTTGAAAAACTTTTCCTCCACTGCAATTTCGGCAAAATTTGCATGTCACGCGAGTGAGATTCCGGGAATGCCATCAGGTTTACCGTAACAGTTAATGGTAACATTTTCAAATATACATAAGTACCTCGAATTGATCTTTCAAACAAATAAAGATTTTTGATTTAAATTTAATTTTTTTGTACGATTTTTTTAAATTTAGATTTCTATCGGGCTTAAAAAAAAGCTTTCTTTAGAAAGTTTAACTAGAAATGCTGGTTTTAGCAGCATCTTCGTCGGCCTATTAAACAGGCTTGCTACTCGGAAGAACTTCAAGGGAAGGGTTCATTAATTCCAATCAACGAATACATCACTTCTCCCTACTGCTACAAACCACTCATCTTACTATGTATCTCTGTCCATCCGTAAATGCATATTCATCAATTTAATTTGATTCCATTTGCACTCGTACTACTGCAGATGCAGTTCAGCCAAAAAACTTTTGATATTGTTCAGCAACAATTGATAAATAAATTTTTACAGGAAATACTCACGCCTTGGTTGCTTATGAAGACCATATGTCGACTCGACCCTCCACGACCAGAAGAAGCCAAGACAATCGGGTTCAATGTGATTTAGTTGTAACATTAAATCGTCTTGCATAACTAATTATATCGTTTGGACGTGCTCGGTTCGATGATTTCACAAAACAAAAGATGGGTAAATGCGCGACCATTACGATGGAGTACAAGTAAGCCAGTGAGTACAATACCTAAACATCTAATGACCCCTGTGGGGGAAATTACGTTGACTCCGAGAACTTTATGATCTCGGGCCTTATGCCTTCTCTTCTTGATGGCTTCACTTTGATTGTGGAATTTTTTTCTGATATGTACTGTTGATGTATCTTTTTATGGTTGAGAACATTTAACCTTTAAAATAAGAGAATTTCACTTTATGAGCAAATTGAAGTTCATATCACATAGTGGTGGAAAAATTGTCAAAAATGTTTATGAAATACAAAAGGGTTACATTTCATTGTATGTAATTGTGAATGTACTGTGTATCTTTGTAGAGAATCTGTACTGCGCTGGAGATGGGGAATAGGCAGGTGTCTTCAAGTATATGTAAGTATACTTATCTCAGGCTGTACATGTGGAATGAATTTATACCAAAAACTCAGACGCAAGGTGGTCCATTGTACCCTCCGGAGCTCCGTCATCATATCGCCCCATTGGCGTACTGATTACGTTGGGGAAAATATTGGAGAAAATAGTATACAATAGGCTGCTCAGAATGATAGTTTGGGTTACGAAAAGCGCGGTCCACAGTAGTAGACGCTGCAAGGATAAATGGTGTGCACTTCTATAGTTGCTATGCGCCCCCCAGTCTAACACTGGCGGACTATCGAAAGCTGCTGGACGACATCGTAGCTGACGCGCGAGGGAAACATCCAGTGATTATTGCTGGAGATTTCAACGCCTGGGCCACTGATTGGGGCAGTAGAACCACAGACGCAAGGGGAAGAGCTCTCCTCGAATGCTTCGCAGCGCTGGACATTAGTCTGGCCAACGACGGTACAGCGGAAACGTTTCGAAAGGCAGGCAGAGGGTCAATCATTGACATCACATTCATGAGCAACTCACTCTTGTGGAAAACCAAATGGCGGGTCAGCGAAGACTATACCCACAGTGACCACCAGGCAATTCTATTTAATGTCGGCGAGGAGAAACGTACTGCGTCCCACCCTAACAGGACCAAAGTGGAGGACACGCTCTTCGACAAAGACATGTTCGAAGAAATGTTAAACACCAGCGCCACAACAAACAATGGATCGGCTGAGGCCCTTTGGCATCAGCTGATCCAGGTCATAATCACAGTATGCGACGCAGCAATGCCCAGAAGGACTGTCAGTAAAAGAGGCGACCCCTGCTACTGGTGGACCGACGAGATTAAACGGCTCAGAGCGAAGTGCCTACAAGCACGACGCAGATCTAAGAGATCCAGAGGCAGACAAGATTTCCAAGAGCGGCTAACCATATTTGAATTGGCGAGGCGAGAGCTGGAAAGGGCCATTAAGGAGAGTAAGTCAAGGATCTTTAGGCGGCTCTGTGACGAGGCCGAAATAGACCCCTGGGGCATGGCGTATAGAGTGGTGATGAAGAAGCTTAAAAGCAGCAGGTCTCCACAGCTAACATGCCCGGCAATGCTAAGGACTATAGTAGAGCACCTATTCTCTCATAGACCAACTACTATGGTCTCCATCACGAGGGAGATCAGCTTGGAGCATATCACGTCAGAAGAATTCCTTGGGGCATGCAGAAAAATCGGAGACAGCAAAGCACCTGGACTGGATGGCATCCCGAATAGGGCAATCAAGGCGGCTGTTAAGACGAGACATCGATCCAAAGGTGCATAGAGGAGGGGGTATTCCCTACACCATGGAATTTGCAACATTTAGTGCTGCTTCCAAAGGGCAATAAGCCGCCCGGACAAGCATTATCGTATCGCCCAATATGCCTGCTCGATACGATGGGAAAGATCCTAGAGCGTATCATCTATGACAGACTGCTTGCGGTGGCGGAGGAAAACGGAGCCCTGTCAGACTGTCAGTACGGTTTCAGAAAATCACGCTCTACCGTTGATGCCACAAAGGCGGTAGTAGATATAGCAACTGAAGCAATACAAGGGAAAAGGTGGAAATGGGGGACGAAGAAATACTGCGCAGTAGTAACGCTCGACGTCAAAAATGCGTTCAACTCGGCAAGCTGGTCATTCATTAGGAGATCCCTGGGCAGGATGGATACACCATACTACCTGCTGAAGATAGTCACGGACTACTTCAGCAATAGGAAGCTAAGCCATACTGACGATGGCGTTAATCACTACAGTGTTTCCGCGGGAGTCCCGCAAGGGTCGGTTCTGGGACCTCACCTATGGAACATTATGTACGACGGAGTTCTGCGACTAACACTGCCCGAGGGAGTCAAAGTAATTGGCTTCGCTGACGATATCGCAGTGGTTACAGTAGCCAAGCACGTACACGAGGTGGAATCTGCCACGGATGAGGCAGTTATAAGAATAAAGGAATGGCTGGAGTCTACCGGTCTGGAACTAGCTGCCCACAAGACCGAAGCTGTACCAATAATCAGGTCCAAAGAATCCTTGAAGTACCTTGGAGTCATGCTCGACAACAGGCTGCGCTTCAAAGCCCATGTCGAGTATTCTAGTAAGAAAGCATCGCTGCACTCTCCCGAATGCTCCCGAACATCGGCGGGCCTGGATACGCCCGCAGGATCCTGCTGTCCAGAGTGCTCAACTCGGTACTTCTATACGCTGCCCCGATATGGGCAGGTGCATTGGCGACAAATGAGTGCAGGAAGAAGCTATCATCAGCTCACAGGGTCTGCGCAATCAAAGTGATCAGCGGCTTCCGAACTATCTCCGACGATGCAGCCTGCGTTTTGGCTGAGATGGTCCCAATCGACATCCTCGCTGATGAGATGCAGAGGGTATACCTTAGACGTCCCTCGAACCGGCAGGAGGCAAAAGGGATTAAGGAGAAGGAAAGGGCAGCATCAGCAATGCTGTGGCAAGGCAGGTGGGACAGCTCTACAAAAGGCAGGTGGACCCACAAGCTCATTCCCACTATAAAACCATGGACGAAGAGTGTTCTACTGCAGACGCTTGGCAGAAGATAGAACAAACCTGCCAATTCCAGAAAATCTTGTAAGTCACATGACACGATCAGAGGGCGAGTGGATGGAGATCTGCTCATTCATAGTATGTGTGCAGAATGCGCTGCGAAGAGCAGAAGCCCTAAGAAGAGCTCAAGAGGCGGCCTCGGAGACTAGAGCATAATTGCTAACCAGCCCCGCGAATAAATACCTAACGGCAGTACCGCGGGGAGAGTGGTTGAAGTGTGTGTTTAGTACGTAGGCGTATTCCTGGAATCGATTACTCAGGTTTGCGAATCGTGCATGCTAGTAGCACTCGGGCTATTAGTATTTATGAAGATTATACATCCTTGGCGCAACCTAAAAAAAAAAACCGTAGTAGACGCTATAAGATGGATATTGCAGCTGCAGCCATTGAAGGAAAAAGATGGTGGCGGGGCAAAGGAGTACTGCGCCGTAGTTACACTTGACATCAAGAATGCTTTAAATTCAGCAAGTTGGTGAAGGTAGGTTAGAAGATCCGGGTAAAGCTGATGATGAGCAGGAAGCAGGGTTAAGAGTGTGAGAATGAATGAAATTAGAGTAGTTGGTTGAGGGAATGTCTTCTTCTTCTTCTTCCTTTTATCAGCGAGGCCATGATCCGAAAACAAGGGATCACAACCCTCCCACTTCACCGCATTTCTACTGATCCGCATGTGGGGTTCGCCTATTTGACCTCAGAAAATATCGGCAGGCCTGCCGATTTTGGATCACTCGGTTACTGAGGCCAATGAAATGCCGATGTCGTCGCATTTGTCTGATCCAGGCGTTTATAGGCCTGCCTTTCCTACATCGCGATGTCTTTGGAACGTGCATTGATATTGCCTTTTTAACAGGGTTCAAATGATCTCTTCTTTGAACGTGGCAATACCAACTGAGCCGGTCACGCTCTATTTTTTGTACGATGGTTTCCTTGATGTGAAAGCTTCCACGGATCTTCGAACTTCTTATTCGATCAAGCTTTGTCACTCCTGCTGTCATGCGAAGCATCTTCATCTCAGCTGCCGTTAATTTACTCTCATACTTTTTGTACATCGTCCAACATTGTGAACCGTATGTGAGCGCTGGACGTACAACTGCGGTGTAGAACCTTCCTTTCAACTTAGGGGGCATTTTTCTGTCACAGAAGATAGCGGAATTTTCTCGCCACTTCATCCACCCTACGCTTACACGATGATTGATGTCGTCATCACAAGTTGCTTTGCTATTGATCATAGATCCCAGATATTTGAACTTTTCGCACTTTTCCATTCAAATAAATGTCTGGAATAGGCCTGAGTGGATCAGAGAACGGGCAGCACAAGTACTCTGTCTTTTTTGAACTAATGCGATACCCATTTCCCTCCAGAGCGTCCACCCACACATCAAGTGCTCGTTGCAGGGATGTAGGATCCTCACTTATGATGGCTCCATCGTCAGCAAAGAATAACTGATGTACCTTGGGGTCCATCACTTTACCTTCAAGCAGATAATCAAGGACTGTAATAAAGAGCAAAGGACTTAAAACGCTTCCCTGGTGCACCCCGACTTTGATTCGGAACTCTTCGGTTACTCCAGCGGGGCATCTTACTTTTGTCTTTGCTCCTTCGTACATGTCCATAATCATCTGTACATAGGTTTCTGGAACCCCTCGGTGTCTTAGCGCCACCCATATCAGATCTCGTGGTTGTCTGTCGAATGCCTTTTCAAAGTCAACCAATACAATATGCAAATCCCTTAAGGAATCACGATGTTTTTCCATTATGATCCTTATACTTTGGATTGCATCTGTGGTTGATTTACCCGAGACAAACCCGCACTGATCATCAGATAGCCGTATTATTTTTCGCAGTCGGCCACCTAATACCCGCTCAACGATCTTCATGGTGTGTGACATCAGCTTGATCGAACGGTAGTTATCACAGTTTCGCGTATCACCCTTCCCTTTGTATACAGGGAGAAGGTAACTTTCCCTCCATTCATTCGGCATTGGATCACCTCTCACGAATTTGGAGATGAGAGATGAGAATTCTGAGCCATATGAACCCGATGTCTCCCATCTTTTTCCAGAACTCAGAGGGTATTTCGTCTGGCCCAATTGCTTGTATTTGACCGCCTCACTAACTTCTTCGACTGTAATGTCGGGTATTTCTTCACAGTTAGGGGTGGCTCTTGGAAAGTATAGCCGGGGAAACTGTTCATTCAAAAGCTCTTCACAGTACTGCCGCCACCTCTGCAGAATTTTGTCGTCATCCACAAGAAGCTGGCCATGAGCATTGCTAATGAACTTTGGCGAACGAATCTCCTGAGCATTCCTCCTTCTTTGGGCCGCTATTTTGAAGATAGTGGCACTCTTGTTCATATTGTGTCTTCGCAGCTCCTGGATAGCCTGGTTTGCATCAGCAACCGGGGAAAATATTTTCTCCAGCTCCCGATACAGGCCCTCCGTACTCTCTGCTTGAAGCTGGGCGCACTTCTTCTTCACTTTTTTCTTGCAGCATCTGTATTCCATTTCGAGGCGAGCTTTTTCGTCACTATTATTAGAGGGGCACTTTGACCAAGCTTTGAAAGCCGCTTTCTTCTCATTTATCACTTTCTTAGCTTCATCACTCCACCACCATGTTTCTTTGGCGTGTTGCTGGTGGCCTTTTGAAGCTCCTAGCAGTGATTTGGCCTTCTTTAAGCAAGTTCGCTGTAAGGAATCCCACATATTTTGTGCTCTGCACTCTTCATCCTCAGCTCCGTTGATGGTGTGAGAGAGGTAATTCTTCATTACGAAAACAAAAGCCTCGCCTTTTTCTTTGTCCAGATTGTACCACTTGATTTTCTCAGAGACCCTTGTTTGTTTGCTTTTCTTTGGTGTTTTCATAAAAATTTCTGTTAGCAGGAGACGGTGTTGTCGAGCGATTGCCTCTCCCAGGATCACTTTGCAATCTTTTACCCGAGGCTTCATGAAACTGCCTACCAAATGGTAGTCAATCTGAGTTTCATCTCCACCACTGCTGTAAGTGATCAGGTGTCGGCTTTGTTTGATGAACATGGTATTTAACACGATAAGACCGTGTGATTTGCACATGCTTAGGATGTCTTCACCAGGAAGGTTCCTGGTGCCATATCCTAGTCCTCCATGGCAGTCTTCATAGTCTTCGTTTGATCTCCCGACATGTCCATTCAAATCTCCTCCAACAAACAGAAATTCTTCCTTTGGGATGTCCTTAAGGAGATTGTGGAAATCTAGCCAAAATGCATCTTTATCTCTCTGATTGTACCCATCGTGGGGAGCATATGCACTGACAATATTCCACACCTCTCCTTGTATTACTAGTTTGAGAGACATCAAACGGTCGCTGGACTTCGAAATGCTCAAGACGTTTCCAAGTAGCTCTGCCGCAAGGATGATACCGATTCCGTTCCTAGCCTTTTCCGTTCCGTAGTAGAACATCTTGTAATCTTTTGTCCTAACGTCCAAGAAACGCGCCCGATTCCCGGTGTTTTTCCATTTCGTCTCTTGGACACACAAAATGTCCACCCGCCTTCTATTGAGGGAATGTCCTTGGTGTTTAATGAGGGAGAGGGGGCAGGCGAGACGTTGAATGAAACTCGCTTGATGATCGGCAATTTGGTAGCAGAACTAGACAATCCCAATCAAATTAGGGAAGATGCCCATTTTGTAAGACCAATTTGGATGGGGTTCATATCACATAGTTAGTAGAGGACGGAAGATAAGTATTGCTGGATTTGTGGTGGGTGTTAAGTCCGTTGTTTGAATTGATAGATTTGTTATACGCAGGGGGAAGGGAGTGTGGGTTGGATTCATTATTAACTTATATCTATAATATTAGGTCTATTATCCATAGTACTAAGATTATTCTTATCCTCTTGGTAGGTTTTTTTTTTTTTTTTTTTATAATTTACTCGCGCTAAAGGGGTTATGACTACCCTTTTTATGCATTATACATAGCGTGAGCGTTAAGGAAGAGGGGTTAGGGGGAAACGAGGCACCGATGCACATTGGTCTTAAATGACTGTAGGTTATAATGGAGAGGAAAAGCAGACTCGGGGAGAGCATTCCACAGACGTGTTGTGCGGCTCATAAAAGAATCTTTATATTTCACGGTACGTCCGAAGATAGGCTTAAGGGTAAACTGATGAGCATTCGAGGCATGGCGAGTATTGCGGTTAAAACGAAGAAGGGGAGGAATGCTATTGGCTATTTCAACTGAGCATTTTCTGTGGAAATATCGATAAAACAGGGATAGGCAGGAGACATTACGACGGTGTTCGAGCGAAGCAAAATTGCTTGTAATACTCCGATGAGTCTTATCGCGCGTTTTTGAATCCTATCTAGCAAGTGCAATATGGTTTTTGGTGTACCAGACCAGATGTGAGCGTTATACTCTAACTTAGGGCGAATGTACGCCTTATAAATTGTAGCCAAATCAGGAGGGGTGAAATATTTCTTACACCGCTTTAGGAAACCTAAACATTTCGCTGCATTCTTGGCGATTTCGAATACATGGTCGTTCCAACAGAGTTTGTTGTTGACACACATACCGAGCATGGAAAGTTTTTCGGTTTCTACAATGCAAGTGCCATTCATGGATAATGGCTGATGAGTAGGGTTTCGCTTTAATGACAGAAGACAGCATTGAGTTTTGGATACATTAAATTCCACTCTATTGATTGAACCCCATTTGGTTATGCTGTCCAGTTCGGAATTTAATGTGTTTAACATACGATGTCGTTCCTCTTCTACGGCCGAAGAGCAGGGACGTGAGCTAGGGAACGAATATGAAAAACTGAGGGTACTGTCATCAGCGAAGGAATGGATTGGATTAGAAGTAGCAGACAAGAGGTCATTTATAAAAATGAGAAAGAGAGTCGGAGACAAAACGGAGCCCTGGGGAGCACCAGCATTTATATGGTGAATTGCAGACTTGAAGCCGTCCAAAACAACTTGAATTGAACGGCCCGAAAGGTAGTTTCTAATCCAAAGAAGAAGAGTATCATCGATCGCAAATGCTCGCATTTTCGACAAAAGAGTTTGATGCCAAACTCTGTCAAATGCTTTTGAAATATCAAGCGCAATAATCTTACTTTCACCGGAGTGGTGCAGAGATTCGTTCCATTTATCGGTGAGATATGACATCAGATCACCAGTGGACCTGTTGCCACGAAAGCCATACTGTCGGTCATTGAGGAGCTTCCGTGATTCAAGATATTTCATTAGCTGACGGTTTATCAGCGTTTCCATGACCTTGGAAAGAAGGGACGTTAGTGCAATGGGGCGGTAGTTGGAGAGAGAAGAAGAATCGCCTTTTTTAGGTACGGGCTGGACAAATGCTGTTTTCCACTTACTCGGAAAGAGACCTGAAGAGTAGGATCGGTGGAAAAGCTTACGCAGTGGTTTTGCCAGCGAAGAAGAACACCTCTTCAGAACAACAGGGGGTATACCATCTGGGCCAGCAGATTTGTGTATGTTAAGACCTTTGAGTACTCCTGCAACTGTACGAGTTCGAAAGTGGACTTGTCCCATGGAAAAGTCTACGACCTCAAGTACAGGTGGAGATAAAGCACTATCTGGCAGTGTGGAGTTTGCTGCAAAGTGAGCAGCAAACAGATTAGCTTTGTCTAAGGAGCTGACAGTTGGTACGTCGTTATGAATGAGCGTCGGTATAGATGACGAGGTCGAATTCTTAAGGTTTTTTTACGAATGACCAAAAGTTTTTACTACCCTTGGAACAATGTAGTATTTTTTGCCTCAACTTTTGGTCGTGGGAGAATTTAACTTGGTTAATGAGGACATTGCTGTCATTTCTGGCTCGTTTAAACTTTTTTCGCTTTTCCTCAGTTGGGTTGGCCTTGTAAGACCGAAAACTTAGTTCCTTTAACCTAATAGCTTCTTTACAGCTCGAGTCATACCACGCGTTTTCCCTGGGTCTAATAGCTTTTATCCTATGGGGGATGTAAGTTCTCATACCTAGGAGAATTGTATTAGTAATCATATCAGCCGCAGCGTCCACATCGCTATCGAGGAAGCATAGCGAGCAGTTAAAATTTCTAAAGAACTTATTAGTTCATTCCAATTGGCTTTCTCGTATAGCCAAACTGTTCTTTTTGGAGTTTGTTCTTTAGCTTTGTGGTTGGAGTACGAGAAATACAGTGGTCTGACGAACCTAGAGGCGATAATACATTTACCGTGTATTTATTAGGGTCGGAACTAAGGAACAACTAACGAACAAGGTTGGTCAGGATCTTGGAATATAGATGGTGGCGGAGGAGTCCTTAATGGGCCAACGACAGCGCTCATACCCCCATAGTGGACTACTGGCACCGGTGTACCCGGCCCCTCGTCCTAGGGGAATAATTAAGGAACTGGCCCTCCAGGTTGAGGGTTGTGCCGTCGGGGTAACTTCCCTACCACGTAAAAAACCTATGGTTCCGAAACAACCAAAAGCCTCGGATAAGCATGACTAACTAATGACGACCCCAGCAAACGAAATAAGGACAATGACCTTCGGATCTGTACAGAGCACGTGCAGCCGAACAACTAGCAGAGGCCCTAGACTGCTATAAAGCAGATATTACCGCCATCCAGGAAGTGCAACAGGATGGGCCGGGCAAAAAGAGGATAAAAAACTGTGACATCTACTACGATTGTGATTGCTACAGAGGCAACAGGCAACATTTATTCGGATGCGGATTTGTCATACGCGGCAGACTTAGGCAAGAAGTCTTAAGCTTCCGACACGTTAGCGAGCGTATTATGACTATCCGGATCAAGGCTAAATTCGCTGACATAAGCATAATATATGTTCATGCCCCCACGGAAGAAAAGGACCCTGCCACCAAAGAGTGTTTCTACGAGCTCGTCGACAAAACATACGAGCAATGTCCTAAATACGACGTTAAAATCGTAATGGGCGATTTCAACGCCAAAATAGGAAAGGAGGACGTCTTTGGTAGGGCAGTCGGTAAGCATTGCCTACACGACACCACGTCTGATAACGGACTAAGGCTAATTGATTTCGCTGTGGAGTGAAATGTCACCATAGCAAGCATATGGATTCCTCATCTCATCTCTTCATAAGCAGACATGGCGGTCCAATGATCATGTAACGATCAACCAAGTTGATCATATTCCGACCGACGCAAGACATTCCACCAGTATTCTGGATGTCCGGACCTTCTGAGCGGCCAACATAGACTCGGATCATTACCTTGTTTTAGCCAAGGTACGAATGCGGATATCCCAATCTGAGCAACAAAGAAGAATCACTGTGAGAAAATTTAACATCGAAAAGCTACAATCGCAAGAGACCGCCAGACTCTTCGCTGAACACGTATCCCGAAATCTCTCAATCACCCCTATGCCGCCAGCATCAAGTGCCGAAGACCAGTGGCAACGCAGCCAATATACCATCAGAAACGCCGCGACTGATGTGCTGGGTCTCGCTCGCCCACCACCACGAAACCCCTGGTTTGACGAAGAATGCCGTCGAGTGCATGCACCAAAACAAGAGTCATACAAAGCGGCGCTGCACACGAGAGAGACGAGAGCTGCTCGTGAGCTCTACGAGCAAAAGAGACGGGAAGAACATCGGCTTCTCCAAAAGAAGAAGAAAGAGCATGAGAAGCGCGCGTTTGAGAATATCGAGAGTTTATACTCCAGGAACAATGTACGGAAGTTTTACCAAAAGGTAAAAAGAACGTGTCCGAGAAGCAATACCCGTACTGAAACCTGTAGAGATGAAAATGGAAACCTCGTATTCTACTACAGTCGGTGCTGAGAATATGGAAAAACTACTTCTGCAGACTGCATAACGGCGACGAAGACCAGCATCCCGCTGTCAGGCAGAATGAACCATTCAACATAGACGATGATAGTCAAAATTTCCGTCTACCTGACCAAAACGAAGTGAGGATAGCAATATCCAAGCTAAAATCGAACAAGGCTGCTGGACCTGACGGCTTACCGGCCGAACTTTTCAAGGCAGCTGGTGATGAATAGAGAGTAGAATGCATACACCAACTCATCTCTAAGATTTGGTCAGACGAGTGTATGCCTGATGAATGGAATCTCAGCATCGTTTGTCCGATCCCCAAGAAAGGAGACCCCCTCAACTGCGTCAATTATAGAGGCATCAGTCTCCTCAACATTGCATACAAGATCTTTTCTGCGATATTGTGTGAACGCCTGAAACCTTTTATCAGCAGCCTGATTGGCCCCTATCAGTGCGGTTTCAGGCCAGGAAAGTCCACCATCGATCAAATCTTCACACACCGACAGATCCTGGAGAAAACCGCAGAAGTCCAAAGTGATACTCGTCATCTCTTTATCGATTTCAAGGCCGCCTATGACAGCATCTATAGAGAAGAGCTTTATAGAGTCATGTCTATTTTGGAGAACGCTCGCTGCTCCATCAAGGTCGGTAATGACCTTACCGAGACCTTAGATGTCAGAAAAGGTTTTAGACAAGGTGACGGACTGTCATGTGACTTCTGTAATATTGTACTTGAACGGAATATAATATTGTAGCGCAACTCACAAGCCAACACCGAAGGCATAATCTATCACAAGTCTGTATACGCCGACGATATTGACATTATCGGAAGAACTCAGCGGGCTGTCACCGGTGCGTTTGCAAGCATTGAGGCGGAAGCGGCCATCGGTTTACCGATAAACGAGGGCAAAACCAAGTATATGCTGTCAACAGGAAGGGACAATCAACGCCGACGAATTGGATAAAACATCACAGTGGGCAGCTGTAACTTCGAGGTAGTAAGGGACTTTGTCTACCTTGGCTCTGCTATAAATTCTACAAACGAGATCAGCGCAGAAATCAAGCGAAGAATAACTCTTGTCAATCCCTGTTTTTTGGGCTTACGGAAGGACTAACAAAAGTTCGCTTAGTTGGTGTCAATTAAGTAGTTTTTGAAAAAAAAAAAAAGATGCATTTCTGCAGCTTATAATCTAACAATATTTATTTCCAAATTTCAGAACAATACGTAAAAATGGAGACGAGAAAGAGAAAAATTAGTGATGCAAGCTCGGTTGAAGTTCCACCGCCAGCACAGGAAGAAATTCGTTTTGCCATTCTCTTCGGATTTCGACGTCAAGTCACGCCAGTCAAAATTCTGCACGAATGGCAAATAGCATATGGAATAAATGCACCATCTCTTGTTACTATTTAAAAGTGATTTCGTAGATTGCAGACTGGCCATTTTTCTGTGGAGGACGAATCTCGTGAAGGTCGGCCCAAATCCTCGGCCGACTATACAAATGTGGCCCAGGTGAAGGCTAAAATTGACGAAGATGGCAGGATGACACAGGAGATGATAGCGGATGAACTGGGCTTGAATGCCATGGCTGTGTCACGGATTTTAAGTTATCACCTGAAATATTCGAAGAAGTCAGCTCGATGGGTTCCACAAATTTTGAGGCGAGAGCAAAAAGAGGCTCGTGTTCGTTTTGCTCAATATTTCCTGGATAAGTTTGAAAATGGAGAGTCAAGCTGCTTCAATAAGATCGTTACAGGTGGTCAAAATTGGTTTTACAAGTACGACCCGGAAACCAAAGAGCAGTCCATGGTATGGAGCCCAGAAGGTGCAAATCCTCCAGTAAAGGCCGAACAGCAAAAGTCAGCGACAAAAGTTATGATGTCGATGTACTTCACCAGGGCAAAAATGGTCGCCGTCATCCCGCTTAAAACTGGTTAGACAGCCACTGCTAATTGGTATACTGAAACTTGCTTACCACAAGTTTTCCAAAATTTACTAGGTACTGACAAAAAGAGGAGCTGCGCCGCTATTTTTTGCACCATGACAATGCGCCTGCGCACACTGGTGAAAAGACCAACAGCTTTCTTACGCTCTCGGACATGAATAAAATTCGCCCAGCACCTTATTCTCCGGATCTAGCGCCGTGTGACTATTGGCTGTTCCGAAAATAAAAGAAGATTTGAGGGGAAAAATCTTCACATCTAATGAGGTACGTTGGTACGTTGAGCCCAGTTCTAAGGACCGTAGAGTCATCGGCATATGAAACAATATTCATTCCGTCTGGGGAGAGAGGCAGTATGGTGATAGGACGCGCCCTGTGGTACTCCTTGTTTGACTGTCCGATACTAAGACTTGGCGTTCCTGAATTCGAAAAGGATTGGCGACCACAACGGTTGGTTGGTTGGCCAGGTAGAGAGACACCAGGATATCGTGTAGTAGCATGCCAAATGCCTTGAGGAGCCAACCTCTGGAAA
The DNA here is from genome assembly GCA_945910035.1 of Brachypalpus laphriformis. Lineage (NCBI taxonomy): Eukaryota > Metazoa > Arthropoda > Insecta > Diptera > Syrphidae > Brachypalpus > Brachypalpus laphriformis. The sequence goes on along the minus strand of OX246754.1, from coordinate 191,494,671 downwards.
AAATCTCTAATCCAAGGTGGAACAGCATACGCCGAGGGATGCGTGGCTAAGAGGGTGCTTAGTCGTTAGTATGCGAACTCAGGATACCCAGGCGACCTCCTGTTTTATTTTATGCCCTCCCATGGTATACCGGGCTCTGCTGTGGGTGATGTTTCCTTTCCCGACTACTCGTGGGTCCAAAATTTCAAATCTTTTTAAAACTTCACAGGGTGATGCACCCTCTACTGCATCAACTTCTGGGTCAGCAACCGTGCATTCCCTAAATCCTTAAAAGACGGCGCTTCCGGAGAACGTGCTCTGGAAATAGCCAAATCCTCTCCGTCTGAAAAGGGTACCGAGGTGAAGCGAATGCGATCCGAAGAGTCTACTTCTTCTGCTCTGCAGAAGTAAAAAGCCAGGACCGAGACTGCCACACTCGACAAGACCTCGTACAAAGTAGGTACTGGGTGTGGTTCCCGCTGATCTGGCGCGCAGTCCCTTTAGTGCCGAGCAAATGGCCGGCGTCCAAAATAGCATTATGGACACCATTATTAAGCTGGTAGACGAGGTCGCTAAGCCACAATTTCATGATTTGTTTCACAAATCAGGCTGGCTCCTTATTGTTTGCTCAGACCCCTCCATTGCAGAGTGGATGAGGGTCAATTTCGATAAAATCAGAGGGAAATGTGGTTTGAACATGATGCTTGTGGATGAGGATTCATTTCCAAAACCACATATCATCCGTGGGTTCTTTCCACAAAGTACCGACATGGCCACTAGTAAGATTCTGACGCTTTTGGACGCTCAGAATACTAATTGGTTCGCTAGGAACTGAAGGGTGATTCAAAGGACCGTAGAGCGTGATCTTGTTCATCTGGTACTTGGTGTCACGGACTGCTCGATGGATCGCCTAAAGCTACTAAAAGGCAATATTGTTTTGGCAGAGTTAGGCTGATCCTGAAGAGCTCAGACAAGCTACCAGGTGAGCAGAAGCCCACACAAACTGCCGTAGGAGCAGTTACAGATGATGCCACCCGTCCTGGAGGCGCAGCATCGCTGGACATTGCGGAACGTAGTACACCTGTGTCTACACCTTCCACCTCAGAAGTCTCTAATGAGGTTGCACGTAGTACACTTGAGTCTAGTGCGGACACATTGCACGGTTCAGTGAATTGCGATGCTAGTGTCTCGACGGTGACACCGTCTGCTGCTCAGATGGCGGGTGCGGCACCTGTGTCCACTCTTTTAGAAAAGACAGCTTCTGCTGTGAAGGATAGGCTTGCTGGCCACTCTCGTTGGGATGGTGAACTTAAGAAAACAGGCATTAATACGTCTGCCAGTAATAAGGAACTATCCCACGAAAAACAATAATGCACTAAGGATGAAAGACAACATCAAAGTGCTGTAGGGCAACCTGCATCATGCTAAAGGTGCCTCGGACATCTTAAGCCAACGGTTCATCCGGGATAAAATCGCCCTTGGTCTCATTCAGGAGCCTTGGGTGGTTGGAGGCAATATTTAGGGCCTTCATAATAGGACATGTAAGTTGTTATATGCCCATGGGGAGTTAATGCCTAGGGCTGCTTGCTTAATCAGTTCTAAAATTAATTTTCTTCCCATCCCAGAGTTCATCAGCAGAGATTTGTTGGCCTGCATGGTCCAAATTTCGATTATAGGAGGAGTTCGGGAGATCGTGTGTGCCTCCGCTTACTTTCCTGGAGATTCGGAGCCTGTTCCGCCCGTGGCTGTGCAGGATTTGTTGAACCTATGTCACCGTTGCAACTGGCACCTGATCATTGGATGCGATGCCAACTCCCATCATGTGGCATGGGGTAGCAGCGACATTAACAAAAGGGGTGAGTTACTTCTTGATTATATTACTAGTAGAAATTTACCAGTGTGTAATGAAGGTAACAAGCCAACTTTTATAAATTCTATTCGAGAAGAGGTACTTGATCTCACTATCTCGAGCCCTTTTATTTTCAATTCTGTTGTCAATTGGCATGTGTCAAATGAACCCTCACTATCTGATCATCAGCATATCAGATTTAACATCTCGGGTGGGGTTAAACATAATAATCAAACGCATTACGTACCGAAACGAACTAATTGGGCACTTTTTCGCGAAAATCTCGCCGTCAAGGATGACATGCTGCTCACATCTTTAAGGTCTAAATGTGATGTTGATGTGGCAGCCTGCCAACTAAATGACTTCCTAATCTCTTCCTTCAGGAGTAGCTGTGTCCCGAAAAATGGCAATACAGGTAAACGGAGTGTACCGTGGTGGAATGACCAGCTAGAGATACTCCGCAAAATGGTGAGAAAACTTTTCAACACCGCAAAACGCAATAAAAATTGGGACGAATATAGGTGCGCTTTGACTAAATTCAACATAGAGTTGAGGAAATCCAAGAGAACAGCATGGCGAAAGAACTGCAAAAATATCGAGTCCCTTCCAGTAGCAGCCCGCCTCCAAAAGGCTCTCTCAAAGGATCATTTCAATGATTGCTCATCAAACCTGATGGCACCTACACCGCCAGTCGAAGGGAAACCCTGGAAACTCTGCTAGAGGTTCACTTCCCTGGCTCAACAATTCTAAGCGACCACGTAATTGTTGCTCCTGAAGGATCCACCAGAAGAGTCAACAGCTTGTCTGGAAATCTGTTCAGTCAAGAAAAAATAAAATGGGCAATCGGTTCATTTAAACCCTTTAAAGCACCTGGCAGTGATGGTATTTTTCCAGCTCTCATACAGAAAGGTCTGGATTACATCTTGCCTGCCTTGGTAGCTCTATTTAGAACAAGCTTCAACCTGTGATACATTCCACTAACTTGGCGGGAGGTTAATGTGGTGTTTATCCCTAAGCTAGGTAGCAAACCCAGCGAGCTACCCAAATCCTACCGTCCAATCAGCTTGACATCGTTTTTCCTGAAAACCATGGAAAGACTGCTAGACTTACACATTAGAGGCATTCTTGAAAAGACCATACCTCTGCACTCTAGTCAATTTGCATACAGGAAAGGTCGATCTACGGAAGGCGTCCTTCACTATCTCGCCACAGAGATCAAAGCTGCCTACCGCTCCAAAGAAATTGCCCTTTGTACATTCCTTAACATAGAAGATGCTTTTGAAAACACTTGTTATGAATCCATCACTAGTGCTATGAGACACAGGGGAATAGACGAACCTACTACCAGATGGGTTAGGAACATGCTCGATAGCCGCATAATAACATCTTCGTCTGGAGAGGTCTCTGTGACGGTCTCCGCGGCCAAAGGCTGCCCCCAAGACGGCGCCCTCTCGCTTCTCTTATGGGCACTCGTGGTGGATGACTTATTGAACACACTTAATACCATAGTTCAGGTTTCACAACCATAGGCTATGCAGATGATCTGGTGATCATCATAAAATGCAACCATGAAGACAATGTGTGTCAACTCATGCATAATGCACTCCTTGTAGTCTCGGACTGGTGTGCTGGGGAGGGCCTATCGATTAACCCCAGCAAGGCAGTCGTTGTACCGTTTACAAGAAGAAGAACGCTGAATATTGGCTCAGTGACCCTAAACGGCACGACAATCAATTTTCCCGATAAGGTCAAATATCTAGGAATTGTCCTGGATAAGAAGCTTAACTGGAACTCCCATATTAAGCATAAAATTGCCAAGGCGACTAATGCCTTGTGGGCCTGTCGCCGTATGTACGGCAAGACCTGGGGCCTGTCTCCAAAGGTCATTTTCTGGTTATATACCACGGTTGTAAGACCCATTCTGACAAAACTTCAAAGACTAGCTTGCCTCGGTATCACAGGTACTATGCACACTTGTCCCACAACAGCCATTAAAGCCATAATCGGACTTACTCCGTTACATATATTTATAAAAAAAGTGGCAATCCGCAGTGCAGTTAGTCTTAGAAAATCAGAAACACGGGATCACGTGGATCTCATGGAGCTATTGTCCGACTTCCCCGAGCTAGACATGCTCAGCACGGTCTCCGACTTTACGCCCAAATCACTCTACTTTGGTAGAAAGTTTGAGATTATGATCCCAAGCCGTGATATATGAAATAATGGCGGACCGTCGCTTGATCCAAAAGGTATAGTGTGGTACACCGATGGATTAAAAATGGATTCAGGAGTTGGCGCCGGTGTGTATGGACCCAACCATAAAATTTCGAAATCACTCGGAAAGAGTCCTAGTGTTTTTCAGGCCGAGCCTTACGCCATTAAAACTTGTGCTAACATTAACCTGCACTCAGACATTAAAGGTGCCTCTATCCTTATACTCACCGATAGCCAAGCGGCGCTCAAAGCACTGATCTCCCATTTGATCATTTCAAAATCGGTTCTAAGCTGCGTCGACAGCTTACAAAATCTGGCCCGGCACAATCAAGTAAAATTGTGGTGGGTACCGGGTCATGTAGGCGTTGACGGCAACGAAACTGCAGACCTACTAGCTAGGAAGGGCTCCTCTGAGTTGTTCACTGGACCTGAACCCGTCTGCGGGATATCCGATTCCGCCTTTAAACTTACCCAAAACATTTGGGAACAGGCTAAAAGAGCTGTCCAACCATTTCAAAGACAAGCAGTTGATGTCCTAAAATACGGCAGAAATGATACTCGTATAAGAAGGCTTGTGAGCTTCCTTACCGGTCACTGTCAACTTCTTTACCACCTTAACAAAATGAGAATTTCGGAGGATATCACCTGCCGCCTCTGCCTAGAAGAGGACGAAACCGCAGAACACATACTATGTGAGTGTGTAGCGCTGTGTAGTACCAGGAGAAGGTTTTTCCTTAAAGAGATCATATTTCCAATAGATTTAAGGAACTCCTCCGCAGCCGTAATTATAGCTTTCATAAGGAGAGTAGAAGTACTGCTGCACTAAAAGTGGCCTATGGCACAATAGATCTCCTTGGTCGCAGTGCCTACACGCCATTTGGGCGTGGCCACATACCTCTTAAAAAAAAAAAAAAAAAAAAACAAAATGCCAAATGCCTTGGATAGGTCCAAGACAACGCGACAGTTCTGTGGCATGGTTGCTTTTGGTTGAGACCGTTGGTGATCTGCGATGAAAATACGTTTAAGGCTGAGGTAGTGCTGTGAGTTTTCCGAAAACCGTGCTTGTGATGCGCTAGCGTAAGGTGTTCGGTGAAATCCGGAAGAAGCAGAGCTTCCAGTATCTTGGCGACTGGTGCGAGAAGCGATATGGGGCGGTACGATTTGGTTTGGTCAGGTGGATTACCAGGTTTGGGAAGTGGGATTACCAAGCGAGCTTATGCGCCATATGCGCAGTATTTACAACGATTGGAAGGATAGGTTCAAGAGACATGTTATATAGTCAATTCCTGGTTTGTCGAGTTTTTTTCAACATCAGCATGGAAATCTCATCAGGACCAAGTGCTTTGGAAGGTTTTGCCTTAAGTATGGCAGCCTTGACTTGGTCTGATGTGAAGCCTTCGTCCCGTGAAAGGTGGTGTTGTTGTTGTTGTAGCAACTATTTTGATTCGCATGGTTCAAACGTTAAAGTGGTCTAGGTGGGTTGTCATCAGTATGATCGAGGCCCAAGAAAGCGGTAACTTCGACTGGGTGAGTCCATAAGGATCTTGGTGTGAGTGTTGTGGACAAATGCTGAACAAATGGGCGGTGTTATGTGGCAACGAGCCGCAGTCTGGGCATTGATCAATGATACTGTCGCGTAAGCGGTGCATATAATTGTTCAGCATGGAGCTCCAGCTGGACCGCAGTTGGGCAAGAGTAGATCTGGTACGTCTAGGGAGATGTTCTTCACTATGATGGTTGCTATTATCAAAGCTACATATGAAGGCTCCAAATGTCACGTTCTGCACAGGGGAAGGTTGTCTGAGGAATTTGAGATCCAAAGTGGGGTAAGACAAGGCTGTATCCTTTCACCAATATTATTCCTATTGGTGATTAGCGATGTGCTTCATGCAGCTTTGTCGACGGGAAACGGAGGAATTCGATGGACTCTTACATCTCAACTGAAGCATCTTGACTACGCAGACGATGTATGCTTACTCTCCCACACAATTATGGACCTCCACCAAATGACAGCAGATGTGGAGAGGGAGGCAGGTGTCGTCGGGCTGAAAATTAATACGACAAAAACTAAAATCATCAGCCTTGGAACTAACTCATCGGCTCAAATATGCATTGCTGGACAACCGGTAGAGAGAGTAGAGGATTTCCAGTATCTTGGGAGTATTGTCTCGACCGATGGTGGAACCGAACTGGATATAGCCAACAGGATCGCCAAAGCAAAGTCCGCGTTCGGGATGTTGTCCAAAATATGGCGAAGCAATGCAATCAGTTTGAGCACCAAAATAAGACTGTTCCGCTCCAACGTTGAATCCGTGCTGCTATATGGTTGCAGCACGTGGAGAGTGACCACTACTATCACCAGAAAGCTGCAAACGTTCGTTAATAGGTGTCTGCGCAATATCTTAAGGATTTTCTGGCCCAATTGTATCTCTAACGAACACCTTTACGAGAGAACGGGTCAGGAACCAATAGGCACAACTATCCAACGGCGGAAGTGGCAGTGGATTGGTCACACGTTCCGAAAGGGTGACAGCTCCATAGCGAACCATGCTATGCAATGGAACCCTCTAACTCAGGATGGCAGAAGACCTGGCGGTCCGAGGAAAACATGGCGCAGAACAGTCGAGAAGGAGGCACGGCAGTTAGGGAAAAGTTGGGGAGAACTCAGACACATTGCCAGAAACCGTACACGATGGCGCGTAGGCGTAGTAGAGGCCCTAGGACCCACAAGGGGATACAGGACATAAAGATGATGGTCGGTGGAGGATGGCCGCTTAGCACGATGTTAATCTGGCGGTTATCAAGTGCAGTTCTGACAGCGTGTTAATCGATAGAGTTCAAAGCCAATTTGTGACACGCTGGGACGAGTGGTGTATGGGTTATAAACCTAACAACCTCTTCACGGTATGAACGGATATCAGATCGAATATGCCTCGGAGGTGTAGGAAGGCTGAGTAGATCTCTGTTCGGGTGATCGGGACGGTTGCAAGCCAGTAAGAACTGTTTCGATAGAAGTTCGTTATGCTCTTTGACTTGGGGCAACTTTGTTTCCTGATAAAGGTGATCTTCATGGGGCATACGGTGACAGCCTGTGATAATGCGTAGGTCAGCATTCTGGCTTGTTTGGAGTTTATGCCATTGAGTAGCACTAAGGCGTGGGGTCCAGATTGGTGCCGCATAGTTGGGAACCGATCTTCCGATTGCTTCTCAATGTCAAATTGTAGGTTTACCTCTTTGGTCCAGGTGGTGAATAGAGTGGATGAGGATTTTTCTGGGGACAGTTTGAGATTGCGACTAGCGAAAAAGTCTTCCAATTCAATGAGGTAGGCATTGATGTTATGGCTGAGCGAGAATGGTGCAGTCGTCGGCATACGATACCAATTTGACTCCGGGTGGTGGTGTGGTGACTTTCGCCAGGTAGTGGTTAAAACGGATCGGAGAAAGGACTCCTCCTTGAGGTACCCCTTGCTTGACTTTCCTAAATTGAGATTTACAGTTACGAAAATCAACGAAAGACTGTCGGCCATTTAGGTAGTTGGCAACCCATTGTTTAGTGGAGTTTGAGAGTCAGTTTCCTAGGTCAACAGTATCAAACACCTTTGATAAATCCAATGCAACTAGGACAGTGCGATCGCATGGTCGTTGTTGGTAAAGACCTTGTGTGATGTGTGTCGTGATCTCGGAAAGGGCTGTTGTTGTACTTCGCAGTTTGCGGAAGCCGTGTAGGTTTTCGGCTAGCTGAAGTTCAGAATGAAGCTTGGGTAGTATCAAAGCTTCGAGTATTTTCGCAACTGGAGAGAGAAGAGATATCGGACGATATGAAGTACCTTCGCCTGCTGGCTTGCCTGGTTTAAGAATCGGTATGATTCTGCCGACCTTTCAGCGGTCAGGAATATCCAATGATTGAAGCGAAAGCAAAGCGATTCCTACAAGCCCCAGGTGCTTGAGCATAATCATTGAGATTCCATCCGGTCCAATGGCTTTAGAGTGTTTGACTTTGCGGATGGCAGATTCGACTTCGGATGGTAGTAGAGAGCAAGGAGTGGTATCTGGAGTAAGGCAGTAAAGTTTTCTGAGGATGGCGGGTATAATCTTGTTGCAGTTAGTCGGGTGTTCGATGAATTGGCAACAGAAGGATGAGGAACATTTCCTGGGATCATCAAACTGTGAGCCGTTGAAGGTGATGGTGGTGTAATTTATGAAAGGTGGTCTCGTTTCTGACAGTGGTTCTCTTGTGTCGGCTGGTGTACTGTGGATGTTCGATGAACTGCTTGTTGAAGGACTTGGCGCATTTCCTGGGATCATTCGTAGAACAGTCACTAAAGGAACTGGCTGTTGTCATTGCGTTTGGTGAAATTCGTAAAATTGTTTATGGTAGACCACAGTTTCTTGACACCTGAACCCTGGTTGCATTTGCCTAGGTGTTCGTGCCACTTATTTCTGCGGTATTCGTCCACTAGGCGACGAATCTCGTTGTTCAGCCACCAGAATCCAGGCGTCTAATGAGTTTGCTAGTCTGATGGCGTTACGTGTGTCTGCTAGCTGAGCGTCAGTAGCTGGGAAGTTCCAGAACCTGTTCGGCATGGGAAACCCTGAAAATTGGTAGTGTGTGACGACTCCCGCCGAAATAGGTCCATAGAGTCATTGGTCCTGTATTGGTTCCAGCACCACGTCAAGGTGGATAGTTGTCGCTGGCAGAGCGAGATCAGGGGTCGAATCGCGTCCTCCGTCAACGGATAACTGGTGACGTAATTTGTATTGTGTTTTTGATAGATCTAGCAACAACAAACATACAAATTACGTGACGAGTTATCCATTTACGGAGGACGCGATTCGACCACAGTATTTCGTTGACTTCGCTCTGTTCTGGATATCCGCTCTGTTCAAGCTACGAATCTTGGTTGCAACTAGGTAATAGTCCGAGCCTACGTTTGCTTTTCGGAATGCCCGGAAATACAATATACTGGAGGGTGCCTTGCGTCGATCGCAGTGTTTTCGATTTGGTTGACGGTTTTTGATCCAAAGCACGGACCTCACCCTCAGTTTTGGGAAATGAAGAACGGACAACTTTATGATTACTTAATATAGTTTTATTGCTCTCCAGCACTTTTGTGTTTTTATTGTTAACAGTGATAAATAGTTTCAACGCATGCTCTAAACGACATCATTTGAAAAAGCGTGCAAAACGTTTTCTTTTCTCTTCACAATCATAATTCCGATACTAAACTCAAGTTAAAATTGGATAATACGTAAGATACATAGAAGTATAAAAAAAAAAGACACGACACTATTTAACCACCACCGGCAGCATAGGGCAATCACCAGCCTGGTGGTTTCTGGTTTGGATATCCTCCTTGCTGCTGGTTAGCAAAGCTGCCTGGGTAGGTTCCGTAATGACCAGGCTGAGGTCCCTGTGGGAAGCCTGAATATTGGTATGCATCTGGAGGAAAGAATTCTTGAGAATTGTATTCTAATCTTACATCAGAGTCAACTTACTTGTTGGATACGGAAGTGTAGCATATGGATTGAAACCCTGCGGCATTGGTGGTGGAACATATGTCGGATATGGAGCACCAGCAGTTGCACCATATGGCAGCGGCATTCCTTGCAATTGTTGGGGATATGGAATGTTACCTGAGGATGCAGCAGTTGGTGCCATTGGAGCCGATCCGCCACCAGATCCAGAAGAGTCTGAAAACGTCAAAGTTAGCGGAAAAAGCTCAAACAGTATATTAGATCCACTTACCAGTAACGTTAGTCGATGCATAGTGTGATGGTACCTGAGGTGTTGGTGGCGGTGCTTGTCTGCTAGACTCAGTTGTTAGATCCTTCATTAGCTCTTCCTTTTCGGTTTTGCGAGCAAAGCAGAAATCTGAGATTTTATTTTGGAAAACAACCAATAGCTGGGTCAAGTCATTGTAGAACTTTGTGCCCTCCTTTAGATTGCTCAACAGTTCGATGAAGTTATCATATGCTGTAGCTAACTCGGAGTAAAGGGCGTCACGAGAGCTACCGGTGCTGCCATTCTCAGCCATAAAGGTTGTATGAGCTTCCTGAATGTCTGTAATTAGAGTTCCCTGGCGTTGAATGCTCTCTTGGACTTGAGATTGTAATGGGCCAAGAGCTTGACCGATACTCGAGAGGGAGAGTGCAGGCTCATCAATAGCACCATCTTGAGCAAGTGCACGCAAGAACTGTTCCTTCATGTTGACAGTAGCCGACTTAAGATCGGATTCAATGGTATCGCGTTCTGCTTTAATTGTGTCGACCTTTGCAAAAAGAATAGAAAAAGGTTTGAAATTAATGTTAGAATAAAGTTATTGAACTACTTTCACACACAAGTGTGAGGTTGTGAATTGAAGTTATTTACGATTGAATTCCTAAAGAAGGGACCACTACCTACAGTTACACGAACACAGCTTCCGCAAATAGCGCAGCAAAACAACAGTACTTTCCGAGATCACAACACACAAGGCTTTAACCCACAACGACCGTATGATCTCACCTAAAGCCAAGGTGAATCGGGAAGGTAGAGTGTGCAAACGAGTTTTGGGGTGATTTATTCAATCGAACCCTTTGTACTGATGTGCAATTTGTATTGGCTGGCGGTGGGGCCTGGGTGACCGTGAAGGTGTAGGGATGCATAAGAGTATTAGAGTGAATGATTCAATCGAACTCTTGATACTACTATGTATTTGGTGTTGGCTAGGTCGGGTGACGGATTCAATCGACCCCTTCATACCTAGGTGGACCGTGGAGGTAGTGAGGTGCATAAGAGTAAATAAGGTGACTGATTCAATCGAAGGGGTGGCAAAATCGCATCATCACCTCCTCGCGGTGCCTGCTGGATAGCTATCTGATAGTGAACTAACGATGAGCGTATGCTGAATCTGACGATATACGTGTAGCTGAACATTCAGACCTGCGTAAGCACATCTGGGTGAACTTCAGCGCGCATATGTTTAACCGGACGGGGCATCTCTTGTTGACATGATTGGTTGAAATATGCGTCTCAGATGTCTAGCAAGAGCTCCTCAGAAGGAGGACGTGCGGCGGATGAATTCTCTCGATGGAATCAACTGGGACGTCTACAGACCAGCGGATACCATACCGGAGCTACTTCGACATACTTGGAGCTGAGGTCTGTAAGGATTTTCAATACTGCGTCAGGGTATTGAAAAAGAGATGGTGGCGGATGAACCCTTAATGGGCCAACGGGAGCGCTCATATCCCTGAAGGGGGTTACTGACATCGGTGCATCCGGCCCCTCGCCCAAGCAAACGTAAAAAGGGCAACGATCTTCGTGTCTGCACAGCGACATCTACTACGGCGATTGCTACAGTCAACAAGGACAGCGTCTATTCGGATGCGGATTTGCCATTGGAGACAGACTTAGGCAAGAAGTCTTGAGTTTCCAGCATGTGAACGAGCGTCTCATGACTATCCATATCAAGGCTAAATTTGCCAGCATTAGCCTAATATGCGTTCACGCCCCTCACGAGAAGATGGACGACGCGACCAAGGATGACTTCTACCAGCTCTTGGACAAGACGTATGAGCAATGCCCTAGCCACGACGTTAAAATGATCCTAGGTGATTTTAACGCAAAGCTAGGAAGAGAGGACGTCTTTAGTAGCGTGGTCGGAAAGCACATCCGACAACGGACTCAGACTAATGGACTTTGCGGCGGGGCGAAACTCTGTCGTACTTAGTACGCGTTCCCACATCTCGATATTCACAAGGGAACATGACTCTCTTTTGATCGAAAAACTGTCAACCAAATCGATCATATCGACACAAGGCACTCTTCCAGTATTCTGGGTGTACGGACTTTCCGAGGATCCACCGTGGACTCGGATCACTATCTAGTTGTAGCCAAGGTACGGATGCGGATATCAAGAACGAAGCGAAATAAACGAAATGCTGTGAGAAAATTTGACGTCGGGCGGCTACAAACGCAAGAGACCGCCTGAGCCTTTGCCGATCGAGTTTCTTCTAATCTTAATCTAAGTCCTATGCCGCCAGCAGCAAATGCGGAAGACCAGTGGCAGCGTTGCCAACAAGCCATCAGAGATGCCGCCTCTGATGTACTGAGTTTCTCTCGGCCGCCACAACGAAATCCCTGGTATGATGAGGAATGCCGGCAATCACATGCAGATGAACAAGAGGCGAACAAAGCGGCGCTGCATAGAAGGATTAGAGCTGCTCGCGAGCTCTACGAGCGGAGGAAAAAAGAGGAACATCGACTTCTAAGAAAGAAGAAAAAGGAGCATGAGAAGCGCTCGATCGAGGAGATTGAGAGACTTTATTGCAGGAATGATGTTCGAAAATATTACCAAAAGGTAAAAAGAACATGCCAGGGATTTCAAAGCCAGAACAGAAGCCTGCAGGGACGAAAATGGCAATATAGTAGTACAATTTACATGTCTAGCCACTGTAGAGATTCTCTGAGCCTTAGGGCTGCTTTAGAGGCTACCAATTTCCCGAAGATATCAATGGGAAAAATGTGTAGTATAGTCTCTAAGGCGGCTGTGGGAGTGGACCTGAGAGCCCATGTGATGCACGTACATGCTAATCGTTGTACTCGTTCAACAGAGTTGGTGTTGCACTTTATCTCAAGTGCAGGCCACCAGACGAGAACGTTTGTAATGCTTTCTAATTATTCATTCATCAAAGCTCTTCCCTAACCATCCTAAGAGGTCGTACTTGTATTATATAATTTCAATACTTACGGCATCCATCAAGCTCCTCAACTTCTGTACGCTTGAGCAATTTTGGTTCACACTGCAACCGGACGACGGTATCGATTGATTCAACTGCTCTTGTGGCAACGACAACAACTGAATACCCTGCAAACAAATTTATTAGACACCCCAACACACTAGTATGTCTCAAAGTCCATTACCTTTGCGTTAGCTTCGAATTTCTGGCGAACAATTTTATCAGCCTCCACAGCATTGTTTATAACCTCGCGGTATTTTTTCGCATTTGTCCTGAACATCTCCGTAAGCTTATCGGACGGAATTCTCGACCAGCGTTCCTTGAATTGTGCCCGCAATTGATTGTCAGAGTCACGTTCTTCATCCAGCATACTCTCGGTAGCATCAAGGATTTCTCGGTTTCTTGTCAATAACTCTGGTAGTTCTCGCAAGTAAGTGTTTATACTCTCGATACCACCCTTGCTGCTAACATCATTTGACTTCTCCAACAGTGATGGAGTTAAACCTGAGCCAGCATCGGCTGTTTCCACAGCTGCTGGTAGATTCAAGCTGGACAAGACACCATTCAATAGAGTGGTGGCTTCACGCAATTTCATAATTTCAGCGTTGACAATCTCATTTTTGCGTGCCTCTGAGGCAGACAGAGCACGATGCAGCTCAACTGGAACCAATTCACCGAAAATGTCTTTGAATTTCGAAGACATTGGCGATCCCAATGGCAGCATCTTTGCCAGTTGAGCCTTGCCCGGTGAAGCAAGCGATTTAACATCTGGAATCATTTCGTTGTAGATGAATTCATTGTCTTTTGTTGATTCGGCGAGATTTCGCTTAGCTCGGTTGTCGTACTCATCAAAGAAATGGGGATTTCCTGACCGGGTCTGAGCCGATTTGAATAGCTCAACCGCGTTGCGCAATCGTGCAATTTCCTCTCCAATATGCTTGCTAGCACGACAGACCAAACTCTGGTACAGATTTGTTAGTGCATGGAAACCGGCTTGTTTGCCAGCTATTATTGGGACCCATTCCTTGTCCCAAAGGTTTCGCAACGACTCCTTTTGCATCAAACGCAACACATCGGCGTAGAACTCCTCGCATTGACAACACAACTTTGCGATGATCTGATCCTTCATTTCGTCTAATTTTTGTTTTTTAAGTTTTCATAAAGTCGGCTAGACTATGCAATAGAAACTACTTACCCTTGATGGCTTTGTTGACGAAAACCTCTTGAGCTTGAGCAACCATTAGGCTGCTTAGTACCGCCAACGTATCCTGACTTAGATCAGGAGTTGGTTCCGATGGAATTGCAGCGGGGACGGCACCTTTAAGGTACTGAAAGATTCCAGCACTCTGTTGGAATAATTTTAGCGCCAATTTCAGCCCATCGTCACAATCAAGGGCCTGTGACGAAGCGATGCTGCTTTGCAGAGCAGCGATGTTGAAAAGTACACAGACTTTCTCATACAGCAGGGACGTATGAGCTGAAAAGGAAAGAATAAATAAAAATTCAGAAAAAGTGGTAAACCGAGCTAAGGTAGTGGAATATAGAAGAAATGACACACTCTGACTGCATTTGTTGAAGCATTTGTATCATCTGCATGAAGATGGTTTAACACAGTATGTTGAGGTCACTTGCTTGATTTTTTTGTTATAATAAGCGCGTACTCATGGTGTTTTCTATACGCTTATGGTGTGATACACAGCGCGGGCGTTAGGAAGAAGGGATTGCAAATGGAGATACTGATGTACCGATGTTTGAAAATTGTATTGAGAAAAAATTGAGATTGGTAAAGCATTCCACGTACATGTGGTACGACTCACGAACGAATCCCTATATTTTCATGTACGTCAGAACATGGATTCAATGGCATACTGGTGAGCATTCGATGTATGGCGAGTATTGGAGCTGATTTGGTGAAAGGGCGGAAGGCAATTGGCTTATTCGACTGAGCACTGTTGGTTATTATTATTATTATTATTATAAGTTTATTGACAGCGAATTAAATTACATTGACAATAATTATATATTTAGCTTGGGCGGCTAGGGCCTTCAGCTAGTTGGGCTTAGAATTAGTGTTATATTATATAAAGTTTTCTAGATTGAGTGCGGTCATCAACCTATGTACATTGTTTACATTTTCGTATGAGATTTCTGTTAGAAGATCGGATAGGTTTTTTTTTTTGAGCAATAGTTTTGCAAGTTAAGAGTACTTGTTTGCACTGTTGGTTAAAAATACGAAAAACAACGAAAGGCATGAGGCATTTCTACGTTGCTCCAGCGAATCTATAGAATCCGCCGTATCTGCGTGTCCTGTGGTTTTATAGCAGGATTTTGAATCATGGTATATCCAGAAAATACTCAAGTTTGGGGTGTAGGTTAGGTTAGGTTAGGTTGGCTGTCCGCACGAGAGTGCAGACACACTTAGGCCAGTGATAGTCTTTTGTGATACCATGGATCAACCATTAGGCCACTCAGGGACTAACAAATCCAACCGGAGCTTTTGATAAAGCGATGGATGCACATGACGTCTAAGGACGCCAGATCTCAGAGGTCTTGGGGGACCCTAGATGGAGCATTCCTTTAAGCGACAGGGCTGGACAAGTGCATATTAGGTGAAGGATGATTTTCTCCTCCTCTTCGTTCCTACAGCTTCAGCAGAAGTCGTTGGAGAAGAGGTTAAGTCTTTTGAAGTGTTGGCCTATAAGACAGTGTCCAGTGAGAACACCGACAACGCAGCTAATCTGTGATCGCTTTAGCTTGACCAACTCGGCACTACGTTTCTGGTCCAGCCGTTGAGCCATTTTCCCATCTGATGTTGGTCTTGCTAATAGCGTTCAGCTTTAGTACTTAAATACAAGTTTGGGGTGTATAAATGTCTTAAATATTGTAGCCAGAGCAGAATATGAACGAATATCAAGCTAAGTTCGATGGAAAGAGACCAAAAAAGACTCTGCTAGGCTGAGTAAAATCCTGTCCAAGGAGCATTCTAGCCCGTCCTTTATTAAACGGGCGGATGGGACTTGGACGGACTCCTCTAGCGAGTCACTGGAACTTTTAATGCAAACACACTTTCCAGGATGTAGCAATGAGATTGCCCCCCCCACCAGTAGCTCAGGTCGCTCAATCTTCTTCCTGGAATGACATTAAGACAACAATTACAGCAGTTAACACCTCCTGGGCTATTAACAGTTTCTCTCCCTATAAATCGGCCGGCCCTGACGGCATTCTCCCTATTATGCTGCAAAAAAAATGGACCAGGTCCCGTGGCTAGTTCCGATCTACTGAAACTGTATTCTCCTATACCACGTTCCCCTGAGCTGGAGACGTGTTCGTGTTGTGTTTATCCCGAAAGCTGGGAAGCGGGGTCATGGATCCACAAAGGATTTCAGACCCATAAGCTTATCCTCTTTTCTTTTAAAGACGTTGGAACGCATCTTAGATACACATATTCGAAATACCCTAGATAAACCCCTTCTATCCAAATCTCAACATGCGTACACTAAAGGGCGATCGACAGAGACGGCGCTCCATGAAGTTGTGCGAACGATAGAAAAGACAATCCACTTCAAACAATATACCCTTGCCACCTTCTTAGACATTGAAGGCGTCTCCAATAACGTCAGTACGGAATCGATTCAGGAAGCTCTGATCCAACTGGGTGTGGAAGAGTTTATTAGCAAATAGATATTGACAATGATAAAAACTAGAATCATTCGATCGAACCTTGACAACAGCAGCTCCATCATATCTGTTGTTAGAGGAACTCCTCAAGGTGGGGTCTTGTCTCATCTTCTATGGCTTATGGTAATCAATAAAATTTTGTGTAGACTTAATACGGATGGAGTTAATGATGTCGCGTATACGAATGACGTGGTAATACTGGTATCGGGGATGTTTCCATCCGTAATCAGTGAGATTATGGAAGGTGCCTTGGGCAAGATTAGCTCATGGGCCACTGGATGTGGACTCAGCGTCAACCCAAGCAAAACTGAACTGATGCTCTTTACCACTAAAACCAAAATACCGACGTTTACGCTTCCACGGCCAAACAATCAGTGCCAAGTACCTATGTGTGGTACTTGATCCAAAACTAAGCTGGAAGCTTAACATTGAGCAACGGGTACAGAAGGCCTGTGTGGCTTTCTATGCCTGCAGCAAGACCTTTGGCAAGAAGTGGGGACTTCGCCCGAATATGGTCTTATGGATGTACACTGCCGTGGTGCGTCCCATTCATTCCTATGGATCGCTAGTCTGGGGGCCTGCGCTAAGGAAAGCTTATAACATCAAACTTATCAACAGGGTACAAAGAACTGCGGCTATAGGCGCAACGGGTGCCATGAGGACATGTCCAACCGAAGCATTGAACGTTATTCTGCACCTTTTACCACTCGATCTTCACATTATGCAACTATCAGCATGTAGTGCGGTCAGGCTGAGGGAAACAGGATGCTGGTGCACCAATACTTATGGTCACAACAGTATCCTGAATCTGCTACCGCAGGATCTGAAAGCTAATCTGACTGACTATATAACTCCCATAGTGAACTTTAGAAACGACGTCACGGTCAGATTCCCAACCAGGGCGGAATGGGAAACTGGCTTACTGACAAAAGAGTTCGAAACAATAATTTTCACCGATGGTTCCAAGATTGACTGCGGGGTAGGGGCGGGGATATTCTCTGATTCCCTCAATATTTCCAGGTCATACCGGCTTCCTTATTCGTGCAGTGTCTTCCAGGCGGAAGTTTTTGCTGTACGTGAGGCCTGCGGCCTACTTAAGCAAACCTCTACACCCCTAAATACCATTGCCATCCTCATTGACAGCCAGGCCGCTGTCAAGGCTATAATATCTGCCACTACATCCTTGAGACTAGTAGAACAGTGCAAAAAGAAACTCGCCTCGCTAGGTCATCGGTTAAGGATCTGTCTCCTTTGGGTTCCGAGTCACAGCAACATTGAGGGAAATGAGCGAGCTGATGAACTCGCGAGGCAAGGATCTGCCCTTGATGTTTCCCTAGCAAAGGGGGTCCTTAAGGGAGGCATCTTCGCGCACTATCTGCTAAAGGCTGATAGCAGATGGCAGGGGGTGCGGAACTGTGTCATCTCCAGACAGATGTGGCCCAAATGCTCCCGGAAAAGAACGCAAGATCTACTAAACAGAAACCGCACAGATATCGCAAGAACTCTGGCAGTTAGTACTGGCCACTGGCCCATCGGTGTTCATGCGGCCAGAATAGGCATTGCATTTAATGCACGCTGTTGCTGACGAGATAGAAACAATCTTACACTTCCTCTGCAAGTGTCCGGCTTTAGGCAAGGCCAGACAGCACACCTTAGGTAAACTCTTTTTCGACAACCTTATAGAGCTAACGGAGATTAGCATTGGGGATATTATCAGCTTCCTCAATGTAACGGGGTGGATTTGAATAATCCTTACCCCCTTTTTCTTCTTCTTTTCCCTAGTAGTTAGCGTCCTTGTTACATCCGTTAGGTCACTTGAGTTGTGGTAATAAAACGGTGTTTCTGCGCTAATTAAGTGTCGGCATGGTTTGCTGACACAACCACTCCTACCTACCTACCTACCTATGTCTTTAGTAGTGGAGCATTTCAGTTCCACTGAAGTAAGTATCTCCTTGTGGAGAATACGCTTCCTTAACCAGTGTAGTGCCGGGCATTCACAAAGAATGTGTTCGGAAGTTTCATCCTTTTCTAAACAGAACCGACAGTCCTCTTGGCACAGGTTCATTTTGTTAAGGTGGTATCTCAGGCCGCAATGGCCAGTAAGAAAGCTCACAAGCTTCTTATTGGCTTCCCTATCTAAGTAAAAGATATCGTTATAGAAGTAAGGCTTGATTAATCGTTTGGATTGTCTTAGACCTGGTCCAATAGTCCAATGGTCTAGACATAGTTTGTTTTCCCATTCGTTAATCGGCGTTGTAGCTGTCGCCCAGTTGACGCCACAATAAGGTTCAGGACCTATGAACGCAGATTCTGAGCCGGCCCTGGCAAGCTCACCTGCAGATTCGTTGCTCACAATCCATTGGTGTCCAGGTACCCAACCGAGTTTTACCCTGTTGTACTTGGCAAGGTCTTGTAATGCATCGTAGCAGCATTTCACAGTTCTGGAGTCCATTAGGTTGAACGATAGTGCCATAAGTGCTGCTTGGCTATTTGAAAAGATATGTATTCTAGCGCCCTTGATCCCAATGCGGGGATGATCTGTCTGCCGCAGATCTCAATGGCATGTATTTAAGCCTAAAACACAGTGGGTCCAAAGACTACAGCTCCAACTCCAGAATCGATTTTCGAACCGTCGGTGAACCAGACCAGACTTCTAGGGTCCAGTGTTGGAGCACCATTGGACTAATTTCCGCGGTCAAATATTTCAACCTCGAATAACCTACCGAAGCAATGTTGCCTGACCATAATATCTGGTAAAGTGCAGAACATGTCTCTTTTAGGGATTGAGTTGAGTATCTTTAAATGTCCCACAAGGTCAGCTGGTTTATACTCATCTATCAATCAATCTAGCTGCAGCCTGATGACATATCTTGCAGCCAACTTCCTAATGAAGATTCGTAGGGGTGTTAGCCCAACAATAGCTTCCAGAGCTGTCGAAGGGCAGGTTGCGCATCGCACCTATAATGCCAAGACAGGCAATTCGTTGCAACTTCTGCAACTTGTTTGCCATTGTCTGCTGGAGAGTTTTTGGCCACCAGACGATGGGCGCATATGTGATAATGGGTCTAACCATCATTATGTACAGCCAATGTATCATCTTAGGAGAGAGACCCCAAGTTCTGCCGTATAGACGCGTACCGGCCCACAATGCTCTAGTAGCACGCTCTGTTGATATGTGAATTCCAATTAAGTCTAAATAAAAAGGTTACAGGCAGAATAATGCGAAGGGAATTATTTCATTTATCTAAATTCTCAAGCGATTTCTAGGAAAATGACAATCAATCAACGACAATAGTGCCGCTTCACACGAAACCTTTTAGATGAAAGAGGCATTATAGTAAATGCGACACTAAGGCCCGGTTACTGATGCTACACATAAATCGGACTTCTTCTTCTTTCTATTTCGACGAGGTTATGATCTGAACTCAAGGGATCATAACCCCCCTACTTCACTGCATTTTTACCGATCCGCCTGTGGGGTTTGCCTGTTTGACCTCAGAAAATATCTCCTGATTTTGGATCACTTTGTTACTGAGGCAAACCAAATGCTGGTATCGTTGTATTTGTGTGATCCGGGAGTATTTTAGTCTGCCTTTTTTTCGCGATGTCTTTTGAACGTTCATTGATACGTCGTTTCTACAGGGTTCAAATGAATTCTTCTTTGAACATGGTAATATGTATGTGAGTGCTTGGACGTACAACGGCGATGTAGAGCCTTCCTTTCAATTTAGGGCGAATTTTATCTGTGACCGGAAGATAGACGAATTTTCTCGCCACTTCATCCACCCTACGCTTACGCGATGATTGAAGTCGTCATCACAGGTTGCTTTGCTATTGATCATAGATCCCAGATATCTGTACTTTTCGCACTTGGGAAGAACTGTTCCATTCAAATAAATGCCTGGAATAGGCCTGAGTGGATCAGAGAACGGGCAGAGAACTCTGTGTTTTTTGAACTAATGCGATACCCGTTTCCTACTAAAACGTCCACCCACACATCAAGCGCTCGTTGCAGGGACGTAGGCTCTTCACTTATGATGGCTTTATCGTCAGCAAAGAATAATTGATGTACCTTAGGGTTTGTAACTATACCCTAAAGCAGATAGTCAATGACTGTAATAAAGAGCGAAGGACTTAAAACGCTTCCCTGGTGCACCCCGACTTTGATTGGGAACTCTTCGGTTACTCCAGCGGGGCATCTCAGTCTTGTCTTTGCTCCTTCGTACATGTCCATGATCATCTGTACATAGGTTTCTGGAACCCCTCGATGTCTTAGCGCCACTCATATCAGATCTCGTGGTTGTCTGTCGAATGTCTTTGCAAAGTCAACCAATGCAATATGCAAATCCCTTAAGGAATCACGATGTTTTTCCATTATGATCTTTATACTTTGGATTGCATCTGTGGTTGATTTACCCGAGACAAACCGACACTGATCATCAGATAGCCGTATTATTTTTCGCAGTCGGCCACCTAATACCCGCTGAACGATCTTCATGGTGTGTGACATCAGCTTGATCGGACGGTAGTTATCACAGTTTCGTGTATCACCCTTCCCTTTGTATACAGGGAGAAGGTAGCTTTCCTTCCATTGATTCGGTATTGAATCACCTCTCATGAGTTTGGAGATGAAAATTCTGTGCCATCCGAACCCGATGTCTCCCATCTTTTTCCAGAACACAGAGGGTATCTCGTCTAGCTCAACCGCTTTTCGTTTTTTGGAGTATTTGACCGCCTCACTAACTTCTTCGACTGTAATGTCGGGTATTTCTTCACAGTTAGGGGTAGCTCTTGGAAAGTATAGCCGGGGAAACTGTTCATTCAACAGCTCTTTACGATACTGCCGCCACCTCGGCAGAATGTTTTCGTCATTGACAAAGAGCTGGTCATGAGCATTTTTAATTAACTTTGGCGAACGAATCTCCTGAGCATTCCTCCTTCTTTGTACGGCTATTTTAAAGATAGTTGCGCTCTTGTTCATTTTGTTCGACGCACCTCCTGGATAGCCTGGTTTGCATCAGCAACCGGGGAAGATATTTTCTCCAGCTCCCGATACAGGCCCTCCGTACTCTCTGCTTGAAGCTGGGCGCACTTCTTCTTCGCTTTTTTCTTGCACCATCTGTATTCCACTTCGAAGCGAGCTTTTACGTCACTATTATTAGAGGGGCACTTTGACCAAGCTTTGAAAGCCGCTTTCTTCTCATTTATCACTTCCTTAGCTTCATCACTCCACCACCATGTTTCTTTGACGTGTTGATGGTGGCCTTTTGAAGCTCCTAGCAGTGATTTGGCCTTCTTTACGCAAGTTCGCTGTAGGGAACCCCACATATTTTGTACTCTGTACTCTTCAACCTCAGCTGGTGTGAGAGAGGTAATTTTTCATTACGAAAACAAAAGCCTCGCCTTTTTCTTTGTCCAGATTGTACCACTTGATTTTCTCAGAGACCATTGGTTGTTTGCTTTTCTTTGGTGTCTTCATAAACATTTCTGTTAGCAAGAGACGGTGTTGCCGAGCGATTGCCTCTCTCAAGATCACTTTGCAATCTTTTACCCGAGGATTCATGAAACTGGCTACCAAATGGTAGTCAATCTGAGTTTCATCTCCACCACTGCTGTAAGTGATCAGGTGTCGACTTTGTTTGATGAACATGGTATTTAACATGATAAGACCGTGTGATTTGTACATACTTAGGATGTTTTCACCAGGAAGGTTCCCGGTGCCGTATCCCAGTCCTCCATGGCAGTCTTCATAGTCTTCGTTTGATTTCCCGACATGTCCATTCAAATCTCCTCCAACGAACAGAAACTCTTCCTTTGGGATGTTTTTAAGGAGATTGTGGAAATCCAGCTAAAATGCATCTCTATCCCTCTGATTGCACTCACTATGGGGAACATATGCACTGACAATATTCCACACCTCTCCTTGTACCTCTTACTAGTTTGAGACACATCAAATGATCGCTGGACTTCGAAATGCTCAAGACGTTACCAAGTAGCTCTGCCGCAAGGATGATACCGATTTCGTTCTTAGCCTCTTCCGTTCCGTAGTAGAACATCTCGTAATCTTTTGTTCTAACGTCCAAGAAATGCGCCCGATTTCCGTTGTTTTTCCATTACGTCTCTTGGACACACAAGATATTCACCCACCTTCTATTCATCATCTCTTCCAGCTCGCAACTTCGACCGGTCATGCTTCAAACGTTCCAACTCGCGACCCTCAAATTTCATCCAAACTGTTTCATTACTTTGTTTGCCCTCGGAATCCGTATAGCTCTACCTCTGACCCGAACATTTCTGCTCGGTCCTGGATCAGTACCACGCGCAGCAGTGGTAGTGCCTTTCCTTTTAGCAAGTATTATCATAATGATACAGTTTTGCATTATTATTCCGATGGTGTTTGACACGTGTTCCTGTTTTATTATTGTTTGTTTGATCTTTCTTCTATAACACCGGTGATCTCTAGTCGGATCAACCCAGGGGCTCGCATGCACACTTGTGGGAGAGTTTTTAAGGTAGTGTATGTGTCGCTGGGCTCACTTGGATGTTATATTGCCTAGATCTGATTTGTCCCCTTAGTCGACCTTTACGACACGCGCTATTTGGTTGTGGGGGCTGCAGTGATATTCTTAACACGTCCCTGCACGGGGATTAACGTGGCAATTGACGACGTTAACAAATTGGGTTTTGTGGAAGTTGTCGACGTTTTTTTTTGGGGAAAACTACGCGATTTCTACGAAAACGGAATCCGCAAGCTTGTGGAGACAGTTGTAGAATATGATGGCAACTACAATAATCGATAAATAAAATTGTTTCCCTTAAAATGTAACCGCTTTTGTTTCATTTTCATATTGAGGACAAACTTTTGCATGATGTGCTAATTAGCTTGCCAACACTGTAGACATAAGTAGTAAACGACCTGCAGATACAGAGAAAATCACTTTAGAAGGGGCCTACGACCAGATGAAGCAAGATATATGCTATAAAAGCACAACGCTTAACAAAAGATACCTAAAGCACGAAGAAGTTCTCATTGTTATGCTGATGGCAAAAGAAAGGAGGATGAATCATGGTAACAGAGTATGAGTGCTTATAGCAAATTTGAGACCACTTTTTCCAAAGAAAACATTATCGAAATATAATACGACAACCAGTCCAAGTAAGATACTCCGCACACAAGAGTGAAATTTATCTGGAAAAAAGCATCACAAGTACGTTCCGTTATCGTCTGTTTATTTACGATCTGTTCTGCTTTCGTAAACACCGGAGATAGCAAGAGAATTACCATCCGCAGCGAAAGAGAAGACGTCTTCTTCTGTCGATTAAAGCCCCTCTGAGTCACGTTATTAATCACGGCAAGTGAATGATAACCCATGGGCCAGTCAGAGTGGTAGATAGTGGACGGTAATTAACACAAAACTTACTCAAACTGATTTTTCCACCGAAAATGGAGCCCTTGTCGAAGGCGTCCTTCCACTTGAACGGCACCTGGAGTTCATTAACTGGGATCTTTGTCTCCAGTGCGCATATCTGGTCGTAGTACCTGCGAAGGAAGAAAACAAGAAAGGGTCACACTTCATTAAATGCTCGACAATCGCTGTAAAGTTTCAACAAATTATTAACTAATTCCGTCAGATGACTCATTTGTTGTCACACAGACACACCAGCGGTGCTCGGTGGGGGGATTGGTACACTGATGATGGCATAGCCAGAGCATAGGAGTACTTACGCGTAGACAATGTCCAGCGATGACTCGTATTTCTCGAAGAACTTCCATATGGCGGTGTTGCGCTGCTTGGAGAACTCGTTGACGGCCTCGGTGTAGTTCACCTTTTCGGAGGTCGGACCGCTGTAGGTGCTTTGGATGAGATGCGTTAGCGGTTTTGCGACATCAACTTCGGCTGGCTTCTTGAGGGGGACGCCCAGTAATTTAGACATTTTCTCGGCTCTCTCCCGCGGGACTGGTTTGCTTGATTGACTCAATTAACGTTGACACTCGAAGCGGCTAATTGGATGAAAAGGAAAACGAGAAGAGAAACACTTTCTGGAATGATGGCTGCAGACACTTTTTCTCTTGCTATGCGAATGCGAAGGAATTTTCTTCTTTTTTTGTTGCTTTGTGATGACGAATTTTTTTTCCCGACCGCAGTTTGACAGTTGTTGCTGGACGGCAGACAGCTGACATATTGGAGAGTGTGTTCGGTAGGCAGCTTGTTCGAATTTGGAACTGTTATACAACGTTTAAAATTTCGTATGCAAGTTAAGGTGACACACCATCCGATTACATAAATACAAAAACAGCTTACTCAGCAGCATATTACTGTCTTTTGACGTTTCCCTTTGAAACAGTCTACTCAGCAGCTAGTAGTTTTACATGGATGGTTTCTCGTGAGGAAACTCAACTCCAAATAACATTTTATTAACTTTCATAGTCCATACAGACATAGTATTTTCATCTTAAATACTATTACTACTACTATAAAAGCAAGGTCTATTTTCCTTGCGAACACCGTTTCTCGAAAATTGCTAGATGTAGGTACTTGAAATTTTGCACAGTTATTTCTTATTTGGCCTAGATGCTAGATAAGAAGGGATTTTCCGAAATTCAAGGTCTAAGCATAAAGGGGGTTGAGATCGGGCTGAGATTTTCCATCCGTAGATATTGATTCCACAGCCGTAGCTCAGTACTAGCTCTCCAAATTAAAAAAATAAAAAATAGATGAATTTAGCAAATTCGCCTCTGTTTTATTTAAGTTATAAAACATCCTTCTGCGTTGTCCTGTAGCAGAGCAATGCTAAAAACAATTAATCAAATCATCGCCCACAATTTTCCTTCAGTGGGACCACAGGCTGTGCGGAAAGCCAATGAAGAGCAATAGACGAATCCGTTCATGCAAAAACTTTAATGTCTTTATCCTGCAAAGATATCTTAAGTTTATTTATAAGGCGTATTAAAAGAGTAGGTCCACAGAGCTCAAGCCGAGGAAGAGATAGTACTATAGGAGCAACCCTTGTTTTGGCTGCTACTAACGAAATATTTACTAATCCATCCATGTTTACACTTCGGCAATATACCACAGCTGCGTAGGCATCCAGCGAAGTGTCACAAAGTGCATGCAGCTCGAAATTGTGTTTGTTGTTCCACAAAATCCTTGGAATAGTTATAGATTCGAGAAGAAGAAGATCGCTACGAATCAGTCTCCATCGTTCGGCGAGATAATTGGATATTTCATCGTCCCGCTTTAGTTCTTCTCCCCATAAGTCTTGGAAAAGTATTTTAATACCAACGATGACTGGAGCTAAAAATTCAATGGGGTCGAAAATCTTCGAAGACTCGGATAGTATGCGACGTTTTGTATAGACAATAGAGGAGTCTAGATGCACCTTGAAGAAAAAACCATCTTTGGATGGACACCATTGCATACCAAGTAATTTGACGGATGAAAATTCTTCAAATTCTATTGGAGAAAACTCACGTTGTTCTACTGGCAAGGAGCTAAGTAGGGGCCAGCAATTAGTGGACCATTTACGTAGGTTGAAACCACCCGACTTATGTAGATTTTTGAGTTCTAACCGAAGGGAAGTGACTTCGCCAATGGTGTCTGCATCCGTTTTGACATCATCGACATAAAAGTCGTTGAGTAGTACCACCGAAGCGCGAGGGTAGGTTTTTTGTAGATCAAGGGCTAATTGGTACAAGGTCCAAACAGCTAAAAATGGGGCACATGTTGTTCCATAAGTCACGGTCATGAGACGATAATGTTTCAACGGTTGATCATTTGATTTTCTCCACAAAATTCGTTGTTTATCCGACACTCGTATCTGGCGAAACATTTTCTCTATGTCTCCAGATATTGTATAGAGATGGCGACGAAATCGGATACAAATAGAGAGAGGTCTCTCTGATAGTTTTGGTCTATGAGTAGCGATTTATTAAGGGACTGGTTGTTGAAAGACTTCGCCGAACCATCGAAGACTACCCTGACCTTGGTAGTGCTGCTATTTTCTTTTAATGCAGCATGGTGGGGTAAATAGTAGCATTCGCTTGAAGATGCAGTCAACTCACTGGAAGGTATCTCTTCCGTGTGCCCTAGGTTTAGATACTCGTCCATAAAGCGTACATATTCATCCCTTAAATATTGATTACACGGTATTCTGCGTTCCGTAGATTTCAGGCGGTTTAACGCGATATTAAGGCTGTTTCCAAAATCAGTTTTTTTATCAGTTTTGAAGGGCAATTGAACAACATACCTGCCATCAGCTAAGCGTGAATACGTTTTAACGAATATGTCTTCTGTACGTTGGTCGTCAACAGATAGAGTTGGTTTTTGATCAACTTCTTCAAGTCACCAAAAATGTTCGAGATCGATTGAGTGAGGTAAGAGTCGACACTTTCAAAATTTGAAGAAATCAGACTGTCCATATTGCAGCAAACAACCCACGTACTCCTTGCTCACCCCGGACTGCTGAGCCATTGAATATGCTGAAGACTTTGTCAGCACCGATGAGTATGTCAATATGGCCAGGCACATTAAAATTAGGATCTGCTAATCTGAACGAAGAAAAGGCCGTTTGGTTGGAGATCGTATGCACAGATGCCGGGATTAATGATGTTAGTTTAGATATAACATAGCAGTTAATATCTACGAACTCTTGATTAAAGCGAGAAAATAGTTTTAGCGTTACATGTTCATTTGTAATGCCAGCAGATGCTGAACCAACTCCTAATACAGGGATACGAGCGGGTCTTCGAATAAGACCCAAGCGTTGAACTGTGTTTTCGGTAATGAAAGACACTTGAGATCCCGAGTCTAGCAACAACCGAATAGTTTGTGGATTTCCTTGCTTGTCATGAGCATGGGCAATAGCTGTGGGCAATAACGTTTGGGTGAAAAGAGATGGATTCAATGACTTTCTTTTCGCTAGTATAGAAGAGCAAAACGAGAGGTGTGGTTGAGTTGTTGGCAGAGGATGTAAAGATGGTAAACTGGTGGTGGATTCGGGAACAATAATATTTGAAGGGTTGAACGACGATGAATGGAAAGAATGAAGAAGCGCGTGATGTCGCGAATTACAAGTTCTGCAATTGAAATTAGACCGGCATTTGTTCGCAGAATGTCCAGGACGTAAACAATTAAAGCAAAGGGAGTGTTCTTTAACGAATTCGAGATGCGATTTTATATCAAACGAAAAAAATTGAGGGCATTTGCTTATGTATGGTCCGATTTGCATTTAGGGCAATTAAGTTTAGATTCTGTGTAATAAGATTTTAAAGCGTTTTGGTTTTTGCCACGAGGTGGATTCGAACGAGAAAGTACTTGACAAGATTCCAACGCATCACAACGAAGCTGCATAAACGACACTAATTCATCGCTACTGTAATCGTCTTTAGATCCGACTTCTTCCGCCCATGCTTGTCGAGTGATGTTATCCAGTTTCTGCAGCAGAAGGTAAATGATCCAAGGGTCACGATTGGTAGATCCTAGGGCATTCAAGCCCCGAATCATTTCATCAGTACGGTCGGTGATTTTGCGGAGATTTACAACGCTACATGAGCTCATGCTAGGCAGCGAACGGAACGTTTCAATATGCGACTGAATAATAAAATTAGAGCGGTCGTACTGATACCAAGCTTGGCCGCATGGTCTCCAACTTGACCTATGATAATAGCTACGATTTTAGCAATAACTGGTCTTGGTTTGCCTAGTAACTCTTTTGAACTGGGTTTGTTGAAACTGAGCCACGTCTTCCTAGATATGACACAGCTTGTGAGGTTGTTCCACCCGCGATTGGCTAGCTGGAGGAAGTGAAGGTGAATATAGCCCTTAACGGCACCAAGCGGAATGTCGACTCTTTCTGCTAGAGAGCCGTTAAGGGCCGACCCTCGCCTAGCCAGCTCATCAGCACGCTTATTACCCTCATGGTTGCTGTGCCCTGGGACCCAGATAAGAGCGATTCTCGAGTGAGTGCTTTGTTGATTCAATTCAAACCGGCATTGCTCTACCAGTTTTGAAGAGATGCAGACCGCATCAATGGCCTTGATGATAGCCTGGCTATCCGAAAAAATAGCGATATTGTGATTAGATGTTGGAAGATTGTTTAGCAGGCGGCAGGCTTCTCGAATCGCAAGAAGCTCCGCTTGGAAAATGCTAGCAGAGTCTGGGAGACGGAAGGACCTTGATATATTCAGCTGGTCAGAGAAGATGCCTGCGCCGACTCCGCAGTCCATCTTCGAACCGTCCGGGTCAGTCTTCTCCGGATTTACTCCGAGGCCACAGCTCGTAGCCCATAAGTGTACCTTAACCAGAGCCCTCTCCATGAGTTGACTTATCGTGGAGAGGAACTTTCCTGATACTAGTATAACCATATCATCCTCGTAAGCAACCACCTTAAAACCCTCCCTATCAAGTCGCACCAAGATTTTATTGATCGCCATTAACCAGAGCAGGGGGGAGATGACTCCGCCTTGTGGAGTTCCTCTGTTTACCGTCTTAGTTGTACTACTGTTGCCTAGTGTTGCTTGGATTATACGAGTACTGAGCATAGAAACTATCCATTTGCTAATAAAGCCTTCTACACCTAACTCGGTGAGAGATTCCTGAATAGATTCAGTGAAAATGTTGTTGAAGGCTCCTTCTATATCAAGAAATGTGGCGAGAGTATATTCTTTGTAGTGAAGAGTTTTTTCCACTGTACGCATGACCTCATGAAGAGCAGATTCTGTGGACCGCCCTTTGAGATACGCATGCTGGGATTTCGACAGTGGAGAACTCAGGTTATCGCGGATATGGAAGTCTAGGATACGTTCTAAAGTTTTCAAAACAAAGGAGGACAGGCTTATGGGTCTAAAATCCTTCGCGGATTCATGTCCTGGCTGATGCTGTCAGGGCCAGGTGACTTATAGGGAGAGAAGCTATTTATAGCCCATGAGACTTTATCCTCCGTAATAATGTTTGTGATGCTATCCCAAGCTGCCAGTGGCGTACAGGTGGAACTAGCTTGTTCTACTCTAATCTCACTGCAGCCTGGGAAGTAAGTATTCATCAGGAGTTCCAGAGATGCCGCAGAAGAATCCGTCCAGCTTCCATCCGTCTTTTTAAGAAAGGACGGGTTGCTATGCCCTTTGGACAACATTTTGCTGAGCCTTGTGGATTCTTTAAGGGACTCGATAGACTGACAGTAATCTTTCCAGCCCTGTTTTTTTGGCCATTCTGATGGACTCCTTATATATTTTTAGGCAGTCCTTGTAGGGCTGCCAGAAGTTGTGAATGTAGCAGATATTGAAGATCGCTCTGGTCATCTTCCTAAGCTTTGATAGATCTTCATTCCACCATGTTGGGACTTTCTTTTTACCAAAACTGATTGAATACGAGACTTTAAAGTCAACGTTAATTGCTTTCTCAAAGATTTCAACCTTTGAATCCAGTTCCGTGGTCGAGTCGATTTTATACGTTGATGTGCTACCCAGTTTTGACTTAACTATACGATTAAACTTTGTCCAGTTTATGCGTTTTGGGTTTCTATATGGTTTAGGGGTCTCAATCTCGAGACAGACGTTGAAGAGTATCCAGTTATGATCAGAAAAAGATTGTAAATCGGATACTCTCCAGTTATCGACCCTGATGGTTTCGTTGTTAGATACTAGAGTAATGTCAATAACCGCCTCCCACCCATTGAACTTAAGTATCCGTACTCGGAAAAACAAAAGTTGGAGAATTGCCAGTATTGCAAATTGATAGGTTATTGGTAATGATGAAATCGAAAACAGACTCACCTCTGTTATTCATCTCCGCGCTACCCCAAAGCGTATGTCTGGCATTGGCGTCGCAGCCCATCAAGAGGTTCGCCTTACTGGTGCTAATAGTTGATGTTAGGTATTGGACTTCCTCCGGCGGGGCTTGCCGATCCCGATCATGTAGACAGATGCAACGAAAAAGGCCTCACCGTTTGCAGTTTCCAGTTTAACCACCGTTAAATCGGCAGAGCTAAGGTTAGGACATAGAAAACCTTTTATATGCTTCTTAGCTAAAATGCTAGTTCTAGGCTTACCGTTGCAGTTATTGTGGTTGTAGTAGAGTTTGTAGTGGTTGTCCTGAAGTCCCCTGATGGTAGATCCCCTTACCCAGGGATCCTGGATGATGCCGATATCGATGTTTTCTTCATTGATAATAGTCGGAGAGCTGGTGAACGTTTTTGAAACGTCATTTTAGCACAGGAAATAAATATATTTTTTTGTTAAACTTGTGCTAATGATCACAAATATCAACGTCTGGCAGCTGTCTGTTGGTGCGTTTCAGGGGGGGCTGGGCCCCAAAGACGTCGAAAAAAGGGATACGGTCACGTCATTTTAGCAAAGCTGAATTTTTGTATATGAGTAGTTTACTTGTTTATATAACATATTTTGCCACTGCCAGACATTTTGGCCGGGTCCAAAAGGGTGCCAGACAGGCTGAAACCTGTTTAAAAATGAGGGTCGGTAACGTCATAATGGCAACGCTATTTTTTTTTAATCGTTAATTGAGATCACCCTGAGTAATTATTCGGAACTGCCAGACGAAAATCCCGGGTCTAACGTCCTGCCAGCTGAAGCATTTGAAAACTTACTAAGTCTGTCTTATAGGAAATTAAATTTTAAATAAAATAGTACATATACAAAATGTTCATAGTGCCGTGCAGGGACGGGTTAAGAATATCACTGCAGCGCCCCCCAACAACTAGCGCTTGTCGTAAAAGGCGACTAAGGGGACAAATCAGATCTAGGCAATATAACACCCAAGTGAGCCTAGCGACACATATACTACCATAAAAACCCTCCCACAAGTGTGCATGCGAGTCCGTGGGTTGCCACGACTGGAGATCACCGGTGTCATAAAAGAAAGATCAAACAATACTAAAACAGGAGCATGCACGTGTCAAACAACAAACACCATCGCAATATGGTGCAAAAAATTGTATTGCAAAACTGTATCATTATGGTAATACTTGCAAAAAGGAAAGGCACTACCCCGTCAGGCACTACCACTGCTGTGCATGGTACTGATCCTGGACCGAGCAGAAATGTTCGGGTCAGAGCTATACGGATTCCGGGGGCTAGCAACATAATGAAACAGTTTGGACGCAATTTAAGGGTCGCGAGTTGGAACGTTGGAAGCATGACCGGTCGAAGTTACGAGCTGGAAGAGATGATGAATAGAAGGCGGGTGGACATCTTGTGTGTCCAAGAGACGAAATGGAAAAACACCGGGAATCGGGCGCGTTTCTTGGACGTTAGGACAAAAGATTACAAGATGTTCTACTACGGAACGGAAAAGGCTAGGAACGGAATCGGTATCATCCTTGCGGCAGAGCTACTTGGAAACGTCTTGAGCATTTCGAAGTCCAGCGACCGTTTGATGTCTCTCAAACTAGTAATACAAGGAGAGGTGTGGAATATTGTCAGTGCATATGCTCCCCACAATGGGTGCAATCAGATAGATAAGGATGCATTTTGGCTAGATTTCCACAATCTCCTTAAGAACATCCCAAAGGAAGAATTTCTGTTTGTGGGAGGAGATTTGAATGGACATGTCGGGAAATCAAACGAAGACTATGAAGACTGCCATGGAGGACTAGGATATGGCACCAGGAACCTTCCTGGTGAAGACATCCTAAGCATGTGCAAATCACACGGTCTTATCGTGTTAAATACCATGTTCATCAAACAAAGCCGACACCTGATCACTTACAGCAGTGGTGGAGATAAAACTCAGATTGACTACCATTTGGTAGCCAGTTTCATGAAGCCTCGGGTAAAAGATTGCAAAGTGATCCTGGGAGAGGCAATCGCTCGTCAACACCGTCTCCTGCTAGCAGAAATTTTTATGAAAACACCAAAGAAAAGCAAACAAACAGGGGTCTCTGAGAAAATCAAGTGGTACAATCTGGATAAAGAAAAAGGCGATGCTTTTGTTTTCGTAATGAAAAATTACCTCTCTCACACCATCAACGGAGCTGAGGATGAAGAGTGCAGAGCACAAAATATGTGGGATTCCCTACAGCGAACTTGCTTAAAGAAGGCCAAATCACTGCTAGGAGCTTCAAAAGGCCACCATCAACACGCCAAAGAAACATGGTGGTGGAGTGATGTAGCTAAGAAAGTGATAAATGAGAAGAAAGCGGCTTTCAAAGCTTGGTCAAAGTGCCCCTCTAATAATAGTGACGAAAAAGTTCGCCTCGAAATGGAATACAGATGCTGCAAGAAAAAAGCGAAGAAGAAGTGCGCTCAGCTTCAAGCAGAGAGTACGGAGGGCCTGTATCGGGAGCTGGATAAAATATTTTCCCCGGTTGCTGATGCAAATCAGGCTATCCAGGAGCTGCGAAGACACAATATGAACAAGAGCGCCACTATCTTCAAAATAGCCGCCCAAAGAAGGAAGAATGCTCAGGAGATTCGTTCGCCAAAGTTCATTAGCAATGCTCATGGCCAGCTTCTTGTGGATGACGACAAAATTCTGCAGAGGTGGCGGCAGTATTGTGAAGAGCTTTTGAATGAACAGTTTCCCCGGCTATACTTTCCAAGAGCCACCCCTAACTGTGAACAAATACCCGACATTACAGTCGAAGAAGTTAGTGAGGCGGTCAAATACTCCAAAAAACGAAAAGCGGTTGGGCCAGACGAGATACCCTCTGAGTTCTGGAAAAAGATGGGAGACATCGGGTTCAGATGGCTCAGAATTCTCATCTCCAAATTCGTGAGAGGTGATCCAATGCCGAATGAATGGAGGGAAAGTTACCTTCTCCCTGTATACAAAGGGAAGGGTGATACGCGAAACTGTGATAACTACCGTTCGATCAAGCTGATGTCACACTCCATGAAGATAGTTGAGCGGGTATTAAGTGGCCGGCTGCGAAAAATAATACGGCTATCTGATGATCAGTGCGGGTTTGTCTCGGGTAAATCAACCACAGATGCAATCCAAAGTATAAGGATCATGATGGAAAAACATCGTGATTCCTTAAGGGATTTGCATATTGTATTGGTTGACTTTGAAAAGGCATTCGACAGACAACCACGAGATCTGATATGGGTGGCGCTAAGACATCGAGGGGTTCCAGAAACCTATGTACAGATGATTATGGACATGTACGAAGGAGCAAAGACAAAAGTAAGATGCCCCGCTGGAGTAACCGAAGAGTTCCGAATCAAAGTCGGGGTGCACCAGGGAAGCGTTTTAAGTCCTTTGCTCTTTATTACAGTCCTTGATTATCTGCTTGAAGGTAAAGTGATGGACCCCAAGGTACATCAGTTATTCTTTGCTGACGATGGAGCCATCATAAGTGAGGATCCTACATCCCTGCAACGAGCACTTGATGTGTGGGTGGACGTTTTGGAGGGAAATGGGTATCGCATTAGTTCAAAAAAGACAGAGTACTTGTGCTGCCCGTTCTCTGATCCACTCAGGCCTATTCCAGACATTTATTTGAATGGAACAGTGCCTCCCAAGTGCGAAAAGTTCAAATATCTGGGATCTATGATCAATAGCAAAGCAACTTGTGATGACGACATCAATCATCGTGTAAGCGTAGGGTGGATGAAGTGGCGAGAAAATTCCGCTATCTTCTGTGACAGAAAAATGCCCCCTAAGTTGAAAGGAAGGCTCTACACCGCTGTTGTACGTCCAGCGCTCGCATACGGTTCACAATGTTGGACGATGTACAAAAAGTATGAGAGTAAATTAACGGCAGCTGAGATGAAGATGCTTCGCATGACAGCAGGAGTGACCAAGCTTGATCGAATAAGAAGTTCGAAGATCCGTGGAAGCTTTCACATCAAGGAAACCATCGTACAAAAATTAGAGCGCGACCGGCTCAGTTGGTATTGCCACGTTCAAAGAAGAGATCATTTGAACCCTGTAAAAAAGGCAATATCTATGCACGTTCCAAAGACATCGCGATGTAGGAAAGGCAGGCCTATAAACGCCTGGATCAGACAAATGCGACGACATCGGCATTTCATTGGCCTCAGTAACCGAGTGATCCAAAATCGGCAGGCCTGCCGATATTTTCTGAGGTCAAATAGGCGAACCCCACAGGCGGATCAGTAGAAATGCGGTGAAGTGGGAGGGTTGTGATCCCTAGTTTTCGGATCATAACCTCGCTGATAAAAGGAAGAAGAAGAAGAAGAAGAAGATACAAAATGTTCATATAATATATCCAGTAGAACAGAAGATATTTTAAAAAGAGTCAGTAGCCGCGATACGAAACCATTTGTTTCGTATTAAGATATCATTTTCCTACAAAATGCATCATATGTCTTCTGCCTTCAACTGTTCACCCTGGGAAAAACAAAACAATCATGCTTTCAATAATTTGCGGTTTTTTTATTGGGTTATATATGTATGTATATATATGATTTGGAAGAATATAACTTCCTGTATTACGGTATTTTAATCTCGTATATCATCGTCTTCTTCGTCGTCAGGTTCAGATCCATCATCACCTAAATTAAACAATTTAACAGTTTTTTTTAGTTTGCATGGAATAATTAATATGCAATAATATTGCAATAAAATAATGCATTATAATATTCATAATGCGTGTACCAGAATTCTCGTTTTCATCATAAATACGAGTATCAGGAGGTTGGATTACAACGTTTTTCACTAAAGCAGGTAATTGATCACCGTCGAACCACTCATATACACCATTAGATTCCAACCATCCATTTTCAATTGGGGATAAATTATTTGGATTTTTTAAATGTGCATTTCTCCAAATATTTGAAATATAGTGAGCCTGTAAGAAATGTTGACGCAGCTCTGATTTACACGGTGGCAAATTTCCAGCGTCAAAATTTAAAAAAAAATTTATGGAAATCGTCATTCATGTTCATTGTATTATATGTTTTTGTAAATATCTCATATCTGGATTTATTGACGTCATTCATATTACGGATATTATACAAACGACATACTATACAAACTCCTCTAAGACTTTAAAAACTTTTTCCCTTAAGCCTTGTACATCCAAAGTACCAAGATCAGTAAATGTTTTTTGATATTTGCGGGACTCATTCAGTTGCTTAAAAGGTCTTCCTTTTCTTTTTCTATAAAATGAAGCAATATAATCGCAACCAGTTGCTGCATGAAATCCTGGTAAAGAATTTCACAAAGACTTTCCTAGAGCATTAAACAGTTTGGATAAATCTACAAATCGTTGTGAATTTCCAACGCCAACCCCCCTCCAAATATTTAGAGAGCTCTTTAAATGTTCCATGTTACCTAACATAATCACAATAATGTCTGTACTTACTTACTTAGATGCGCTACAGTCCGGGGTGGACCTGGGCCTCAACCAACAAACCTCTCCAGCTAGCACGATTACGAGCCAGCTGCCTCCAGTTGCGCACGCCAAGTTGGTTGAGGTCCCCCTCCACTTGTTTGCGCCACCTACCGCGAGGTCGTCCTCTACTGCGTCGTCCATCCGGGGTGGATTCGAAAACTTTCTTAGCGGGAACGTTGGCTCCATCCGCTCTAAATGACCCAGCTATCTTAGTCGCTGTATGTGAACTCTTCTGGCTAAGTCGATGTCCTTGTACATGCCGTATAGCTCGGCATTGTACCTTCCCCTCCACTCACCGTCTATGCAGACGGGACCAAAGATCGCTCGAAGAACTTTTCTCTCGAAATAACCAAGGGCATCCTCATCCGGTTTTGTGAAAGCCCATGCCTCTGCGCCATACAGCAGGACTGGGATGATTAATGTCTTATAAAGAGTTACCTTACTAGTTCGAGGTAGGGCTTTGCTACTCAGTTGCCGTTTTATCACATAGAAACAACTATTGGCAAGAGTAA
The DNA here is from genome assembly GCA_945910035.1 of Brachypalpus laphriformis. Lineage (NCBI taxonomy): Eukaryota > Metazoa > Arthropoda > Insecta > Diptera > Syrphidae > Brachypalpus > Brachypalpus laphriformis. The sequence continues at coordinate 191,458,401 of OX246754.1, read as the reverse complement.
TTCTTCGTGTGATCTCCCTACTGATGTCATTTGAGGAGTTCACCATATTGCCTAGGTAGACAAAATCCTTTACTACTTCAAAATTATATCTGTCTATTGTGGCGTTCTGTCCAAGACGCCGATGTTGGGTGTCCTTTTTTGTAGACAGCATATATTTTGTTTTGCTTTCATTAACCGCTAGACCCATCTCTGCTGCTTCGATCTCAATACTCGTAAATGCCCCATTGACGGCCCGCTGAGTTCTTCCGATTATGTCAATGTCATCGGCATAAGCGAGTAGTTGTACAGACTTGTAAAAGATTGTACCTCCGGTGTTGGCTTGTGATATTCGTACAATTCTCTCAAGTACTATGTTAAAAAGATCGCATGATAGCGCGTCACCTTGTCTAAGACCTTTCCTGACATCGAATGGTTCTGTGATATTCTTACCGACTTTGATGGAGCAGCGAGAGTTCTCCATCGTCATTCTGCACAAACGGACGAGCTTGGCAGAGATGCCAAGACTAGACATGGTTCTGCATAACTCGTGAGCCATCTATCAAGAGCACGCTATCAAGAGCAACTTTGAAATCGATAAAGAGGTGGTGCGTATCGATTTTGTATTCATGGGTTTTTTCCAAGATCTGCCGTAGTGTGAATATTTGGTCAATGGTGGACTTTCCCGGCCTGAAACCGCACTGATAAGGACCTATCAGGTTGTTGACGATCGGTTTTAGGCGTTCACATAATACGGCAGACAGGATTTTATATGCGATATTGAGGAGACTTATACCTCTGTAATTGGCGCAGTTCAGAGGGTCTCCTTTCTTCAGGATCGGGCAAACGATGCTGAGGTTCCATTCATCGGGCATACTTTCGTCCGACCGGATTTTACAGATGAGCTGTTGCATGCTCCTTACCAACTCATCTCCTCCTGCCTTGAAAAGTTCAGCGGCAAGGCCGTCGGCTCCAGCAGCTTTGTTGGATTTGAGTCCCTGCAGGCTTCTCTTCTGGCTTTGAAACCCTGGCATGTTCTTTTTACCCTTTGGTAAAATTTTCGAACATTATTCCTGCAATAGAGTCTCTCAATCTCCTCGATCGAGCGCTTCTCATGCTCCTTTTTCTTCTTTCTGAGAAGTCGATGTTCCTCTTTTCTCCTGCGCACGTAGAGCTCGTAAGCAGCTCTAGTCCTTCTATGCAGCGCCGCTTTGTACGCCTCTTGTTTTGCTGCATGTGCTTGCCGGCATTCCTCATCAAACCAGGGGTTGCGTTGTGGTGGCCGAGAGAAACCCAGTACATCAGAGGCGGCATCTCTGATGGCTTGTTGGCAACGCTGCCACTGGTCTTCCGCATTTGCTGCTGGCGGCATAGGACTTAGATTGAGATTAGAAGAAACACGATCGGCAAAGGCTCAGGCGGTCTCTTGCGATTGTAGCCGCCCGACGTCAAATTTCCTCACAGTATTTCGTTGATCTCGCTCCGTTCTGGATATCCGCATCCGTACCTTGGCTACAACTAGATAGTGATCCGAGTCCACGTTGGCTCCTCGGAAAGTCCGGACACCCAGAATACTGGAAGAGTGCCTTGCGTCGATCGCAATGTGATCGATTTGGTTGACAATTTTACGATCAAAGGAGAGCCATGTTCCTTTGTGAATATCGAGACGTGGGAACCGCGTACTAGCTACGAAAAAGTTTCGCCCCGCTGCAAAGTTGATTAGCCTGAGTCCGTTGTCGGATGTGTTGTCGTGCAGGCTGTGCTTTCCGACCACGCTACTAAAGACGTCCTCTCTTCCTAGCTTTGCGTTAAAATCACCTAGGATAATTTTAACGTCGTGGCTAGAGCATTGCTCATACGTCTTGTCCAAGAGCTGGTAGAAGTCGTCCTTTGTCGCGTCGTCCTTCTCCTCATGAGGGGCGTGAACGCATATTAGGCTAATGTTGGCAAATTTAACCTTGATACGGATAGTCATAAGGCGCTCGTTCACATGCCTGAAACTCAAGACTTCTTGCCTAAGTCTGCCTCCAATAACAAATCCGCACCCGAATAGACGCTGTCCTTTTTGTCTGTAGCAATCGCCGTAGTAGATGTCGCAGTTTTTCATACTCCTTTTGCCCGGCCCATCCCATCGCACTTCTTGGATGGCGGTAATGTCTGCTTTGAGACACTCTAGGGCCTCCGCAAGTTGTTCGGCTGCACGTGGTTTGTAGAGGGACCTAACATTCCACGTGCAGACACGAAGATCGTTGTCCTTTTTACATTTGCTTGGGTCGTCAACAGTAAATTCATCCGTATCCGAGGCTGTTGGTTGCTTCGTAACCGAAGGTTTTTTACGTGGTAGGGAAGTTAACCCGACGGCACAACCCCCAACCTGGAGGACCAGATGCTTTTTTAGCAACCCCTAGGACGAGGGGGCGGATACACCGATGTCAGTAACCCACTTCGGGGATATGAGCGCTGCCGTTGGCCCATTAAGGGTTCATCCGCCACCATCTCTTTTTCAATACCCTGACGTAGTATTGAAAATCCTTACAGACCTCAGCTTCAAATATGTCGAAGTAGCTCCGGTAAGGTTTCCGCTGTCCTGTAAACGTCACCGTTGATTCCATCGGGAGAATTAATCCGCCGCACGTCCTCCTTCTGAGGACCTCTTGTTAGACTTCTGAGACGCATATTTCAGCCGATCAGGTCAACAAGAGATGCCTCGTCCGGTTAAACATATGCGCGCTGAAGTTCACCCAGATGTGCTTACGCAGGTCCGAGTGTTCAGCTACCCATATATCGTCAGACTCAGCATACGCTCATCGTTAGTTCACTATCAGATAGCTATCCAGCGGGCACCACGGGGAGGTGATGATGCGATTTTGCCCACCATAACGTCTGTATCTGAGCATTTCATTAAAACATTTGCATCTTGATCGATGTTGCAAACATGGTAGACGATTTTGGTGTCAGCTTCTTCATATTTTTCACAAGATAAATTGTCTTCCACAGTTTTTTTCACTTTTCCATTGTCAGTTTTAAAACAGAAGCAAAAGTCATAATTTATGTATACAGTCTTTGTTCCGATAAAGGGTGCCATGTCATCACTAGCTCAATGGATTGCTAAGAAATTAACCATCGCTTTCTTAAATTTGATATTTTTCAGTTTCTTTACAAAATCTGTTGGACGTACTTGATCAGGCCCAGAAATGACGTAGTTGTGGTTGTCCAAGCTATCTCTCAGAAGATGTTCGCCATCTTTGATAGATTGTGAAAAATAACGATCGAAAATAATACCGATTCTGGATGCAGAATACCTAGTAGCCCTTTGCAAAATTTATTTTGAGATGTTGCCGAATGTTTTTGGAACTTCCTTTAAGAAATGCAGCATGAAAAAGCCATCGATAATTACAATATTGTAGCATTGACTGCAGGATGGTTTGTGTACCAAAAACTGAAACACTGTATCTCAAACTGTAGCAACTATTGCAAAACATTCTAGCAGTAAATATTCCAACCTGATGTGCTTACGTTCCACAATTGTTCCACACAATATCCCAATATTCCATGATCCTCAATTCACCCGGAGAAACATCAAGTATGTTCTAGAACCCCTAGCGATTTCCTATAAATACCCATACCACAACCATCGTCGATACAGTTGTTCATAAGTGAATACAGCGATTACAAGAGATATTCGACCAGTGGTGAAAGCAAGCGACATTGTGAAAATAAGTCTGTAGCGACCGTTTGATTTGAAATAATAAAGTGATTGAATATTGTGTTAAAGTGAAGTTGGTATTTGATAATAAATAAACGATTAAAATACACAAAAGACGGTTTTATTTAAAACGAACCCCAGAAAGAATACTACATTGGTGTCAGAAAAGTGGAATAAAACAAATTTTGTGTATTGCGTTTTGTGTAAGTGAAAGATAAAAATGGTTCGGAAATTGCTAGAAGATTTGTCATTGCCGCAACTAAAGGAAGTACTGAGCCAGCGGGAGCAACCTACGACTGGTACAAAAAGAGAATTGATTATTAAGTTGCGGAAAATAGTGACGGACGAGGGTGCAGATCCTGAAACAGCTTTGTTTGACGTCGAAGAAGAACAAGTAAGTACGACGAGTGACATGTCGGCTTTAATGAAATTGCTATCTGAGAAATTCGACGATCAGAATAGAAAATTCGAGAAGCTAGACAATTCTCTAGACGCCAAGCTCAATGAACAAAAGAATTGTCTAGACGCCAAGTTCGATGAGCAAAAGAATTCTCAAAATGAAAAATTCGAGAAGCTAGAAAATTCTTTGGCTGAGCAGAAGAATTCTCTAGATGCTAAGCTTGACGAACAAAAGAACTCTCTGGAACATCAGCTATTCGATCAAAGGAGTGTTCTCGAAAGCAAATTCGTTGAACAAAATAAAAGTTTGGAAACCAGATTCGGGACAATCGACGAGAAAATTGGAAATGTAGAGACCAAAATTGAGACATTTGAAACAAAATTCGAGAACGTTCAAACAAAATTCGAGGCTGTTGAAGGAAGATTCGAGAATTTGGCAAAGGAACTCGAATGCGTGAAGAAACAGAAAATTCGGGAGTATTCAACCGACTGCCCGAGAAGGAAAGAGATGCAGCCTCCCGTCTTCGATGGACAGACATCATGGCCAATATATAAGAGGCAGTTCGAAGCTGCGGCAATGACGAACAACTGGGACGATGAAGAGAGGTCCATTGCCCTCACGCTTGCGCTTAGAGGATCAGCTGCAGAGTTACTACAAACTATTCCCGAGGACAAACAACGCAACTACGACAGTCTGGTGAAAGCCATTGAGATGCGATTTGGGGACGACCACATGCAGCAAGTATATAGGGTCCAGTTGCGCAGAAGGTCCCAGATGAAGGGTGAGACGCTCCAGCAGTTGCAAGCAGACATCGAGCGACTGGCACATTTGTCCTATCCAAACACCGGCGAGGAGATCATTAACGAGATGGCAACCGAAGCGTTCACCCATGCCATAGCTGATTCGAAACTACAAATGGCGGTAAGAATGGCTTCAAAGAAAACGCTCGCCGAAGCATTGGCGTTTGCTCTGACAATGGAGGCCGCAGACCAGGCCTGTCAGGGAATACACCGTGTGAGGGAAGTAGCCGCTATCGAATGCTCTTGCCAGAGGATGGACGTCGAAGACCGAAACAACGCTCGCGGAGGACAAATTCGTTGCTGGAACTGCAACAAAATGGGACACCTACAACGGCAATGTAGAAATCCACCCAGACGTGGAAACTGTCCACATTGCGCGAACAGGCGACGCAACGAAGAACCATCCAACAGGGACAACATCCATCCTGTTGGCCAGGCTCCTCAAAACCAGGAGTCGGGAAACGCCTAAGAGCCAGCTTTGCGGGGCAAAAGTTGGCTAATGGAATCGACGCCCCCAAGACCACCATCCAGGTCTCACAAACCAAACGATGCAACAAGAGTCTAACAGTGGAAGCATTCATCGGCAAAAACAACTGCGTGGCTACTATCGATACCGGCGCCACGGCTTCCATTGTAAGAAGAGATCTCGTCCGGAAGTCTTGGCTGCACAACACCAGCTGCTACTGTCTTAGAACTGCGACAGGGGAAGCGGCGAAAGTATACGGAGAAGTTCGCCTCACGTTACAACTAGCAGGGTCGGCCTTTTCTCATGCGTTCCTGGTAGCCGACGTATGTGATGAATGCATCATCGGAGTGGACTTTATGAAAGAACATGACGTAATCATCGACATCGGGATGCAAGTTCTGCGGTACAGGAACGTAGAGATTCCAATGGTGTACGGGAACGAGAATGCAGCACATTTAAGGACAATACTCAGCAAGGACGAAGTCTTACCACCATCTTCCGAGACTATCATTTGGACAAAACTAGAGGGTGATCCTGGGAGCCACCGATTCTACCTATTGGAGCCGGATTTAGGAAGGAATTCCCCAAACTACATCCTGGGGAAAGTTTTAGTGGAGCCAAAGAACAGCCTGGTCCCAGTAAGGCTCATGAACTTAAAGAGCCATAGCGTCAAACTAAAACAAGGGGAGGTTATTGGTAAATGTGCGCCGATATGTTCAATTTCAACAATAACCGAAAAGGAATCTGCGAAGCCCGTTTCATCAGCCAGGTTGGCCGAAGTAAGGGACATGATCCTCAAGCATTGCGAACTGGATCAGGATCAGCAAGCCAAGGCAGAAAATCTAATCGGTGAGTACGCTGATATATTTGCCTCACAGGATGGAGAGTATGGCCGAACACATCTGGTGCAACATCGCATAGACACTGGGGACGCCAGACCAATTCGCCAGCCTGCCAGACGACTACCATTGGCAAAACAGACAGAGGTTGCAGATATGGTGTCAACGATGGAGAAGGAAGGGCTCATCGAAAGTTCTAAGAGTCCGTGGGCCTCACCTGTTGTACTGGTTAAGAAGAAAGACGGCAGCACTCGATTCTGCGTGGACTATCGCAGACTTAATGACGTCACCAAAAAGGACAGCTACCCTCTGCCACGGATCGATGACACATTGGACACACTCTCAGGAGCTCGATGGTTTTCCACCCTTGATTTAAAGAGCGGTTATTGGCAGGTACAGATCGATCCAAAGGACCGAGAGAAAACTGCGTTCACTGCAGGAAATGGGCTGTGGCAGTTTACAGTAATGCCATTTGGATTGTGCAACGCTCCGGCAACTTTTGAGCGCCTAATGGAACACGTCCTGCGTGGATTGACCTGGAAAACTTGCTTGGTGTATCTGGACGATGTGATCGTGATAGGAAAAACATTCGAGGAACATCACGACAACCTGAAGAATGTGCTAGAACGGCTTCGAAGCGCTCACCTGAAGCTAAACCCAAAGAAATGTGACCTCTTCAGATCCGAAGTCAAGTACCTGGGCCACGTTATCTCATCAGAAGGAGTGCGAACAGATCTAGACAAGGTGGAAGCTGTGAAAAACTGGCCAGTTCCAAAAGACAAACACCAACTCAGGAGCTTTTTGGGTCTCGCTACGTACTACCGACGATTCGTAAAGGACTTTGCCGGAGTCGCGAAGAGCCTGCACCAACTGACAGAAAAAGGAAGGCAATTCAAGTGGTCAGGTGAGTGCGACAAAAGCTTCAAGAACCTTAAGCACCAACTATGCGAAGCACCAACACTAGCATATCCCATTCCCGGAGAAATGTTCATCCTGGATGCAGATGCAAGTAACGTCGGCGTCGGAGCGGTTCTTTCGCAAGTACACAATGGCCAAGAGAAGGTAGTAGCATACTTCAGCAAAGTGCTCTCCAAGCCGGAAAGGAACTACTGCGTGACCAGGCGAGAACTTCTGGCGCTGCTTCTGGCGACAAGACACTTCCATAAATACCTCTACGGCCAAAAGTTCCTTTTGCGCACAGACCACGCGGCTCTAAAATGGCTGCTGCAGTTCAAGAATCCAGAGGGCCAGGTCGCAAGATGGATTGAACGGCTGCAGATGTACGATTATGAAATACAGCATCGTAAGGGGAGACTTCATTCTAATGCGGATGCCTTATCCCGGCGACCATGTAAAAGCGACTGCAAGCATTGTGTGCGGCAGGAAGAGAAGAACCTTCTTTCCGTCCAAAGGGTAAGAGCTGAGCCTATCGCTGGTTGGAGTGCAGAAGAAATCCGCAACGCTCAAAAAGAAGACCCGGACATCGAGCCGATATTAGCGTGGAAGGAGTTTATGGAAAAGCCAACCGGACAAGATATCTCGGACAGGAGCCCCACTCTCAAGGCATACTGGGCTCAGTGGGACTCCCTTCATGTGCAAGATGGTGTACTGAAAAGGAAATGGGAAAGGCCGGACGGGAAAGATTTCATAATGCAGCTTGTCTTGCCGTGATCAAAAGTACACGAGGTGCTACGGGAGATGCATGATGGAGCATCCGGAGGTCATTTGGGTGCAAACAAGACCCTGGAGAAGGTGCGAGAACGTTTCTATTGGCTCAGCGCAAGGGTAGACGTAGACAGTTGGTGCCGAAAATGCGTCGTGTGTGCCGCCAGCAAGGGACCCAGAACGAAAACGCGAGGCAAGATGCACCAGTACAACGTGGGCGCACCCTTTGAACGGATTGCCGCTGACATCGCTGGTCCATTTCCCGAAACCGACAATGGTAACCGTTACATCCTAGTCGTCATGGACTACTTCAGCAAATGGCCGGAAGCGTTCGCCATCCCTAACCAGGAAGCGAAGACCATCGTGGAACAGATCGTCAACAACTGGGTGAGCAGATTCGGCGTGCCTATGGAACTGCATTCTGACCAGGGACGAAACTTCGAATCAAAGATATTCCAAGAGGTATGCCAACAACTAGGAATTAAAAAGACGAGGACGACTCCGCTTCATCCGCAATCCGACGGGATGGTAGAGCGCTTCAACAGAACCTTAAACGAACATCTCTCCAAGGTCGTAGAAGACCACCAGCGCGATTGGGATCGACAAATTCCTCTTTTCTTGATGGCCTACCGAAATGCAGTGCACAGTACTACTGGACATACTCCATCCGAAGTCTTGTTTTGTCGAGCAGTTCGGCTACCTAGTGAGTTGAAGTTTGGATCCCCTAACGATGAGCCCAAGAGTGAAGAGGATTACGTGGCAGACCTCAGGGAAAGGATCCGAGACATACATCAGAGGACCAGGACGAGGATAAGGGTAGCGAGTGACCGCATGAAAACCAGGTACGACACAAAGGCAACAACGTCCAGCTTCCACGAGGGAGACCTAGTATGGCTGTACAACCCACACCGGCAAAAGGGGAGGTCACCCAAGCTGCAGCAAGACTGGGAGGGCCCTTATAAAGTGGTCACACGCATCAATGACGTCGTCTTCCGGATCCAGCGTGGAGTAAGAGGCAAGATGAAAATTGTCCACCTGGATCGTCTTCATCGTTACCATGGCAGTAATCCAGATGATCTTGTTCGGGACGAACAAGTTTAAGAGGGGGGCAGTGTAGCATTGACTGCAGGATGGTTTGTGTACCAAAAACTGAAACACTGTATCTCAAACTGTAGCAACTATTGCAAAACATTCTAGCAGTAAATATTCCAACCTGATGTGCTTACGTTCCACAATTGTTCCACACAATATCCCAATATTCCATGATCCTCAATTCACCCGGAGAAACATCAAGTATGTTCTAGAACCCCTAGCGATTTCCTATAAATACCCATACCACAACCATCGTCGATACAGTTGTTCATAAGTGAATACAGCGATTACAAGAGATATTCGACCAGTGGTGAAAGCAAGCGACATTGTGAAAATAAGTCTGTAGCGACCGTTTGATTTGAAATAATAAAGTGATTGAATATTGTGTTAAAGTGAAGTTGGTATTTGATAATAAATAAACGATTAAAATACACAAAAGACGGTTTTATTTAAAACGAACCCCAGAAAGAATACTACAATATCAATATTGCGTACTGCCTGACTATCAACTTTTGCCTCCAACAATTTCATGAGAACAGATTTATCGGTTTTACAAACTGTTCCATCTAAATGCCACATTAATAGAGGAACAGGCGTCAAAGGATACGATAAAACTTTTACAATATCTATATTTTGTTCCATTGAAATACATAAAAGTCGTCCGAATAGATCCCATTGCATACGAATTTCCTGTATTTTGCCAGCAACTTTGACCTTCTTCCTTTTCCCTGCAGTTGAAAAGGTTAAGATTTAATTTTTTCTAATTGGTTTTTCAAAATGGTCAGGGTTTTCAGCACATTCAGAAATGAATTTCTCACGTAGATTACTTCCTTTTCTTTCGATGTTCAATAAGAAATCAGCTATAGGGTTTGGTGCTGCTAGTCCTGTTGCAATGTTATACATATAAGAAATCGTTACTCAATTCTGGTGCAAAAGGATTTATATTTTGTTTAATGTAATGCATAAAATTCTGAAGCTGCACGCAACTTTTTTCCATTCTACTTCTTTCTAAGTCTGCTGTAATATCTAGAGCTTTATGCAATCCACATTCCTCAAATATGTGTGATATTATCGTTGATTTTATGCTGTGACTTTTAGACCAGCGTTGACGAGCAGATATCGAATTTGTGAAATGTATAACTCCTGTCAATATTTTTGCAGCATCTGCATTTATTGTCTGTTCCAACGTCAAATCTATTGGCTGTCTAGAAAAGGCTTTTTCGATTCTTTTCACATCGAAGGAACCCTTTCTCAAAAAGTTCTCTTAGTCCTGGGTCAGTTTTGTCGATTTTTAATAAATTATCGTGGTACTTGACCAACCACCGTGCGTAGTTGGGTTGGTTGAATGTAAAAAATAAGTTTGCGATTTTGGGCAATATGTATATAAATAATTCCAAATCTGCAGTACGAATGCTTCGTGTCAAAGTTGAATAATAATTAACAAGATCTACATAAATCATGTAGAACTGCGGTGTTTTGCCAATTTGTCCATTAATCGTTGTTCTTGATATTCATTATATTTTCTAAACAATTGTATAAGGTAAGGATTGTCAATAGTGGGACTTGATGTCTGTGTAGATTGAAAGTCATTAAGACAACTGATTATATCATTGCCAATTTCAATTTGTTCTTTCTTCATAAAAGTTTCAAAATGTAAGATCTGAAAGCCCAAAGTCATTAAAGGATGCAGTCTCTTGCACATGTTTAAATGCATTCCAGCTATAAATCCAGCTAAAGGTTCGCTATCCACCATTACATAAGCCAATGCAGAATCATCTATAAACTTTCCGATGGCTTTGAAATAAGCCATCATGATGTTGAAGCTGCTTAGATGAATAAAAAGGTCATTGAATCTTGGTTTTTCAGTTGCTTGAATTTGAATAGCGGCTACTGACTCTTTTTAAAATATCTTCTGTTCTACTGGATATATGCAAATTTTGCATATATACTATTTTATTTAAAATTAAATTTCCTATAAGACAGACTTAGTAAGTTTTCAAATGCTTCAATAGTTTCGATGAAAATCGGCTATTAGATACATTTGTCGCACATCGCTTTAGTAGCGACATTCAAACTTCGCTTGCGTCTGGCAGGACGTTAGACCCGGGATTTTCGTCTGTCAGTTCCAAATAATTACTCAGGGTGATCTCAATTAACGAAAAAAAAAAATAGCCTTGCCATTATGACGTTACCGACCCTAATTTTTAAACAGGTTTTAGCCTGTCTGCCACCATTTTGGACCCGGCCAAATTGTCTGGCAGTAGTAAAATATGTTATATAAACAAGTAAACTACTCATATAAAAAAATCAGCTTTGCTGAAATGACGTGACCGCATCCCTTTTTTCGACGTCTTTGGGGCCCAGCACACACTGCGAGTGCCGCAGATTAATCTGAATCATCTTCAACGGGGGCATTTGGGGTATCTGGGACAATCTTCATGCCCTCCAACAGAGTGTTGGCGTCGTTGACATCGTCTGTGTCTTCGTCCGGGCCTGAAGAGATGTAAATTTTAAGTTTGGCATTTCTTATGCCAAACCTTAGACGGTAGTCCAACTTCTCGAGCATCTCCAAACTATCCATGAGGAGCAGAAAAGTCATGCTGTTTTTCTGCGGCTGTTCCGTCTCCGGCTGGGATAAGCTTGATCTTCAAGCCGCTCCATGCGTCGCTTATCTTAGCGACACACTCACCAAGGAAATCCTTCGAGAACTTGTCCTCGCATTTGATTACCCTGTACCCTCTAATGACCTCAGCTGAGTCGAACCAGGGTACAGGACCGCCTTCTTTTTCCGCAAGGTAGTCAAGCACCATCTGCGAGAGTTTGGCTTCGATCGCCCCCCATGCCTTCAGGATGGACTTGCCACTGGTAGAAAGCTCATCTACTAGAGCAACTTGGAGATCGTCCCTGACCACTTCGCTGATGGTACGTGAGGAAACAACAACAGTGCTGCTTTTCTGTGTGGTGGAGGTGGTAGTTTTTGCCGGTTGTTTGATCTGCCTTTTAGCAATGCCGCTTTCGACTTTGCTGCGTTTGCTGGAGTGAGCCATCTCTTCTTGAGATCGATTCCTCTTCAAGGCTTCTTGTTGAGTGTTAAGACTCGTCTTGGCGGCCTGGCGCTTGTTGTAGTCTTCAACAACAGCCTGGTACCTCAACTTGTCTGCCTGGTCACGTTCAGTGACAGTGCCTGCCTCTTCATTCTTGGCGATCTTGTTTAGAATGTAGACGGCTTTCTCGAAGTAGTGTTTGTGTTGGAGGTTAGTGAAGTTTTTTTTGTGCATTTTGCTTGGGAGTACTCTTGGTAGCATCCTTGGCGGCATCCACAGAGGAGGAAGTAGAGGGTTAAGACATTGGTAGAGTACTTTGCCTGGTACTTACTACACTGCCTGTTGGTTCAGTGGCTTCTTGGCTTGAAGTCAGCAGCTCATCTTCCGATGAGGTGCTAATTATTTTTTTTTGAGTTTTTCCCATATTTTTTAATTTTTTATTTTTATTTTGAGCATTCATATTTGGTCCCACGAGTAGTACGGAAAGGAGATTCGTCCTGGCAGAGCCGATTTACCAGGATAAGGCTATGATACGACAGACCTCGCCTGTGCATCTAAAGGAGCTCGTTCGCGGCTGGTTTAACCCCCAGTCTTGCATTCTAGGGCACGGTTTCCTGCGTTAAGCGCTCACACCACCACTGAAATCAGATACCCCGATCCGATGGCCAAGAGGCATATGTAAAGGATAATACTATTGAGGAGTAAGAACCCGATACAATGCTTCTTGGCCTTGGCTAACCCCATCTTGACAACGTACAAGACTGCTGTGGAGGTTATTACCGGCTGGCACCCACGGGGAGGGTTAGGATGAGGATTTTTGCCTAGCCAAAAAAATAAGATTTAAGACAACGAAATTTTTGCGTGGCACACAGATTTAAGTTTGTGTCTATAAAACCCTGAAAAAGGTCTCTAAAACTTGGCCACTCCTTGTAGTCAGCGGAAAAAGGAGAAATATCGATTTTAGGTATAGAAATCGAGGCACATTGTTTAGAGTTCAGATTTCCGAGCAAGGAGGATGGCTGACAGGCCAAGTTATCGATAGCCGATTGATTAACGGAGGGTATTTCAGATTTTTGCTATCGCGAATCACTTTGGTAAGGGTAGACTTAGCACAAAAATATTCTTCTTCATATTCAGAAAAATAAGTTTCTGGATCCACGAAATCCTCTTCATCTGCAAACTCTAGAAGTTTGTTTTGCAAGGAATCGAATTGTCTCCAATCTTCTTCGAGTTTTTGCAATAGCATTTAGAGTAGTTCTAAGGACACGTGTTCATCTACGCTTCCTACGAATAAGACCGCTCGAGTCAGACATCCTTTCATGTGACCACGTTTTGCCTTTATGACGTTAATTTTATTTTTTAATACAAGTTTCGTATAAAAGTTACAATTCTCACACGCGCGATTAAAGTCAGTTTAGCATTTATAATTACGAAGAGCAGAATGCAATAAATTAATTCACAAGGAAAATTTTCACCACGTACGAGTAGATTCAGATCAAAGATGTATCAGCTCAAATCACAGAAAAAAAAAAATAAGAAAAAGAAAAAACCATATCAATGTCCAATATACTAATACCACATGTATGAGTTGGAAAGTTAATGTTCAATTTATGCAATTAAAGTTCAATTTATGCAATTAAAGTTCAATTCTGGGGAGAGCCATTTATTGCGTTCATCCGACCCTTTTAAAAAAGGTACCAGGGTAGTTAGATCTCCACCATCAAGATCTACAATAAAAACGTGCGGAACTAGAAGTCCGGCGACATCGATAGTGTCGGCGCACGAACAACGGACTTCAACGAAAATTCAAAGCCTTACGGACGAAAATATGGAACTCCGGACCAGGCTTAGTAAAATGGAACTTCTCTGCGAAGAACTAAGAAAAGAATTAAATGTACTTAAAGCAGAAAATAAAGCATTTAAGGATATGAAAAAACATCGTAATGACTCTGCTGCGAGTTCAAACGTCCCCGATAACACTGATTATCAAACGGATGAAGAAGAACTAGCTCGGGAAACTAACTGGATTCTAAAAAAACGACCAGTTAAGAAACGAAAAGCTGGTTCTTCACCGGAAATGGTAACGAGGCAAGAAAACATGCAAAATGAGCGAAAAGATAACGAACAGCGTGACAAAATAAACACATGTGTCGAAGAAAATCCACGAACTAAAGTACGACCACCGCCGCCAATAAACGTAATCGGAATTGCAGATTATAATAAACTGCATTCTATTCTTAAACCTCTGTTGCTATCCGATTTTGAAGTAACATCGCTCAACAACAACAAATGGAAAGTAAACGTAAAGGACTCAGACAGTTACCGCTTAGTATCTAATAAACTGAATACTGAAAAAATTCAGTGGTATACTTACGAAAATAAATCTGAAAGACCGATACGAGTCGTAGCTAGAGGACTTCATGCCTCATGCTTAAAGGAAGATGTTGTTCACGATTTGAAGAGCAAAAACTTTAAAATTGTCGACGCGGTAAATTTAATTAAACGGGAAAAACAAAAATTGGAAGACGAGGAAACGACGGTAAAGCGCGGGCTTCCTCTTTTTATGCTAACTTTTGACAAAGCTGAGAGTTTGGATAAGATTTACGAAATAAGAAGAATTCTGAATGTCGTAGTCAAAATCGAACCCATGCGCAAGAATACAAGATTGATACCTCAGTGCAAACGATGCCAAGGATTCAATCATACGCAAACGTATTGTCGAAAAGAACCACGATGTGTGAAATGCGCCGGAAATCACCTCTCCCAAGTTTGTGGAGTAAACAAACAAACCTCTGCAACATGTGTTAATTGTAAGGGAAAACACCCGGCAAATTATAGAGGCTGTGAAGTAGCTAAGGAGTTGCAAAAACGGAGAGATGCGTTCCTTAAGCCACTAAATATAAAATCAAAATTGCAAACTAAACCAAAGCGTAAGATCGCGCCGGAGAAAGTAGGCAAACTAAAACTACCGGGTTCAGAGCACAAAAAGGTGAGGGAAAGATTGACAACAGAAAAGCCCTTGACCTCTGCTCTTAAAAGAAACGGTACTGAAAAGCTAAGATTAGAAAAGCCACCGGGTAATGACCCTCGGACAGCAGCAATGCAGTCTTATGCTCAGGCCGTGGCTTCCGAAAAACCAAAAAAACCTTGAAATTTCGACCGACCCCTTTTCTCATGTTTTCTCAGTTATTCTCGCGAAACTTGAAGAACAAGGCAAAATAAATAAAATTATTCTCGATAGGCTGGTTAAGCTTGAAAATAATTCACAGAAAACGCGCACTTCAACTAGAACATGAATGACAAACGAATGTTGAAAATATGTACTTGGAATGCAAACGGACTTTTGCAAAAACTTGACGAATTAGAAATATTTATGCGCCAAAAAGATATTGATATTTGCTTGATTTCTGAAACCCACATCAAAAAGGAATCGCATTTAAAAATAAAAGGCTATAATGATTACCACGGTTGTCACCCTTCGGGAAAAGCGAGAGGCGGATCTTCCTTGCTTATTAAAGACTGTATCGAGCAATCGGAAGACCTAAAGATAGAGCTTGAAACTTTGCAACTGTGCACGATTCGAGTTAAAAATAGTCAGCGCACTCTTAAAATTTCGTCTATCTACTGTCCACCGCGTTCCGCGCTTGAAAAAAGTAATTTTACTAACATGTTTGAATCGCTTAAACCTAATTTCATTATTGGCGGCGACTTTAATGCGAAACACACGTTCTGGGGCTCAAGATACAGTTCGAAAAAAGGTAGAATGCTCTATGGGGCAGGTATGGAGTACAATTGCGATTTCCATTCTACGGGTAAACCGACTTACTGGCCAACTGATACTTCAAAAATACCTGATCTGATAGATTTTTTCGTTGTGAAAGGAATATCTACCAACCACATAAAAGTCAAAGAGAGTTTTGATCTGTCGTCTGATCATTCCCCAATTATTTTGACTTTGAGCGAAAAACTAGTCTATAACCTAGAGCCAGCGAGATTAACTGGTAGAACAACTAACTGGGAAGGTTTTAAGAACGAAATTGAAGACAATGTTGAACTGAGCGTTCCACTTACGACACCCTATGAACTTGAGGTTGAAGTTGATCGCTTCGTCGAGATCGTACAGCTCGCTTCTTGGAATAATACTCCCATTCCAAGGAAAACGCCGGACAAATACGGCTTACGATATCCTCCGAAAATAAAGGAATTGGTCAAGGAAAAACGAAAAGCGCGTATAAAATGGCAACAGAGTCGTGCTCCGCAGCATAAAGCACACTTGAATCGTATGTGCAATTCGTTGAAGAAAACTATTAAGGATTTTAAGAATCGTGCAATAGGCTCTTACCTTGAAAGTTTAACAGCGAAAAAAGATTCCAATTATTCACTTTGGAAAGCTGTAAAAGGCACCAAAAGGCCCAAAGTCCCCGCGCCGCCAATTAAATTGAATCAAAATGAATGGGCAAGGGAAGATAAAGAAAAGCGGACGTCTTTGCGGCCCACCTGGAAGAAACCTTTAAACCGTACGATAGTCAAGTGGTTTACGATAACGTCAATAGGCCGGATTTACCATCTGGCAATTTAACACTCACAAGTGCAACGCTTAGGGAACTCAAAAATGAGATCGAGATTCTAAAACCTAAGAAAGCTCCTGGTTATGATTTAATCACCGGAGAAATTCTCAAAGTTTTACCTAGAAAAGCTTTGATTAAGCTTCTTAATATTGTTAATGCTGCGCTCAGATTAAAACACGTTCCGAGCCAATGGAAAGTTGCGGAAGTAATAATGGTCTTAAAACCAGGAAAACCGCCAAATGAGGTAAAATCGTATAGACCAATTTCGCTTCTTCTAGTCATATCCAAAATTTTCGAGAGGATATTACTAAGGCGTGTCCAACCGGTTATAGACGAAAATAATCTTATCTCTGACCACCAGTTTGGGTTCAGAAGTAAGCATTCGACGATTGACCAGGTGCATAGAATTACTGACGTAATCGAGAAAGCATTTGAAGAAAAAAAGATTTGCTCAAGCGTATTTGTTGACGTCTCGCAGGCTTTTGATAAGGTGTGGCATGATGGCTTGAAATTCAAACTACGACAAGTTCTCCCTGCGTGCTTATACGACATTCTAGTATCATATCTGGGGAATAGACTCTTCCGTGTTAGACATGGAAACGAATACTCGCAGCTCAAAGAAATTTCGGCCGGCGTACCACAAGGAAGCGTTCTTGGCCCGCTTCTCTATTTGCTATATACTCGTGATATACCGAAAGAAGATGGTACTATCGTAGCGTAGAATTCGCACGTGAAAATGAAACGTAAAGAACTCGAAATCAAATATAGCGAAATGTACTGGTTACTCGGAAAACATTCCCAGCTCAGTACTGAGAATAAACTGCTTTTATACAAGCAAGTGCTAAAGCCGGTGTGGACCTACGGTATACAACTTTGGGGTTGTACCAAGAAAACAAATGCCAATATTTTACAAACTTTTCAAAATAAAGTGCTAAGAGAGATTGTCCAAGCATCGTGGTATATTAGAAACGACGATATCCACAGGGATCTCGGAATTCCGACAATCGAAGCTGAAACTAGAAGCTTCGCGAGAAAGCATAAAAACCGACTAATCGGACATGTCAACAATACAGTCCTACAAATATTGGATGAGAGCAATTTATTGCGCCGACTTCCAAGGACGAAACCCTTCGACTTGGCGAGATAATGATAAACCGCGTTTAGATTGCGGAACATGCAGGATCTTTCAGTGGAAAGTAACCTGCCAAACGTTTTTATTTCGTGAAAGAAAAATTGCTTGATAAGTTATTACTTAGTTGCGATATCTAACAAATTTATATCGAAGGGTGGAGTTTTTTTAGTCAGTAAGAATCTGACACTACTATGAGCACGCGCTTGCTATTCTCATAGTGTCTATGGAAGATTTTTCACCAACCCTCGGGAAAAAAAAAAAAAAAAAAAACTAAATAAAAGCCGAACCAACGTTTCAAAAACACATTAACAATAAATTTTATTCTACAACATTTTTTGTATAACGCCTAGTTAGGAATTTACAAAATAAGCAGAGTACAAAGTGTTTAAAGTGGACTGTATTATTCATATATGAGAGTATAAATTAGTCATATTGATTTGTTAGACATGAAAGAGGATAAAAAAGCAATACGATTAAGTAAAGTTAAGAATGACTGACGGAAAAGAGCTGATTTGTTTATTGTTGTACAGTAGTGCGCAGATTACAGAACAACGATGTTCGTGCCTGCACTTGGGATGTAAGGTCCCTCTATACAAACAGCGTGCAGCCGAACAACTGCGGAGGCCCTAGGCTGTTTCAAAGCAGATCAAGAGACATACAATGTGGCGCTGCATAGAAGGACTAGAGCAGCTCGCGAGCTCTACTAGCGGAGGAGGAAAGAGGAACATCGACTTCTCAGAAAGAAGAAAAAGAAGCATGAGAAGCGCTCGATCGAGGAAATCGAAAGACTTTATTGCAGGAACGATCTTCGAAAATTTTATCAAAAGGCAAAAAGAACATGCCAGGGTTTCAAAACCAGAACAGCAGCCTGCAGGGACGAAAATGGTAGCTTAGTAGTAGAATCGCAGTCGGTACTGAGGATATGGAAGGAACACTTCTGCAGACTGCTAAGCGGCGATGATGACCAATATTCCACTGTCAGGTAAAACTAGCCATTCAGCAGTGATGATGACATGCAAGATTCCCGTCAACCCGATCAGAATGAAGTGAGGATAGCGATATCTAAACTCAAATCCAACAAAGCTGCTGAAGCCGACGGCCTTGCCGCTGAACTTTTCAAGGCAGAAGGAGATGAGTTGGTAAGGAGCATGTACCAGCTCATCTGTAAAATCTGGTCGGACGAAAATGTGGCCGATGAATGGAATCTCAGCATCGTTTGCCCGATCCTGAAGAAAGTAGGTCCTCTGAAATGCGGCACTACAGATGTATAAGTCTTCTTAACATCGCATATAAGATCCTGTCTGCGGTATTATGTGAACGCCTAAAACCGATCGTCAACAACCTGATAGGTCCCTATCAGTGCAGTTAAAAGCAGGGAGTCCACCATTGACCAAATATTCACACTACGGCAAATCTTGGAAAAAACCCATGAATATGAAATCGATACGCATCACCTCTTCATCGATTTCAAAGTTGCCTATGATAGCGTGTATAGAGACGAGTTATGCAGAGCCATGTCTAGTCTTGGCAACCCTGCCAAGCTCGTCCGTTTGTGCAGAATGACGATAGAGAACTATCGCTGCTCCATCAAAGTCGGTAAGAACATCACTGAACCGTTCGATGTCAGGAAAGGTATTAGACAAGGAGACGCGCTATCATGCGATCTCTTTAACATAGTACTTGAGAGAATTGTACGAATATCACAAGCCAACACCGGAGGTACAATCTTTTACAAGTCTGTACAAATACTCGCTTACGCCGATGACATTGACACCGTCGGAAGAACTGATTGATTTGATTGATTGATTGATTAATGTTTATTTTATTTTCAGTGGGCCGTCTGTGGGGCGTTTACGAGTATTGAGATTGAAGCAGTAAAGATGGGTTTAGCGGTCAATGAAAGCAAAAGAAAATATATGCCGTCAACATAAAAGGACACTAAACATCAGCGTCTTGGACACAAAGCCAAATAGTAGTCAAGGATTTTGTCTACCTACGCTCAAATGAAGAATTGCTCTTGCCAATCGTTGTTTCTATGGGCTAAAACGGCAATTGAGTAGCAAAGCCCTATCTCGAACTACTAAGGTAACTCTTTATAAGACACTAATCATCCCAGTACTACTGTATGGCGCAGAGGCATGGACTTTATCAAAATCCGATGAGGATGCCCTTGGTTACTTTAAGAGAAAAGTTCTTCGAGTGATATTTGGTCCCGTCTGCATAGACGGCGAATGGAGGAGAAGGTACAATACGGAACTATATGGTGTAACGAAGCGTTAGACTTTTTATCGCCTCCACTAAAGTTCACTTTTATCGCCGCTACTGTCCATAGCTGGTTCAGTACAAACAAACAACATCTGGCGATGATCACGCCATGCGAACATGACCACTTCTCTCAATCTCATTGGCCAAGTGGTTTGCAAAAGTGAATTGGATCCACTTTTATAATTTGCATTCGCTTTTTGTAGAAAATTGCATAAGGCGGAGATTGGGAGATGTGGTCGACAGAGTTCCTCACCCAGTGTTATTAGTACCAATCTGGAGTACTTTTGAGTTAACCCTCGTGGTGATACCACCGCCATTTTTTTATCGTTTGTCTCCGGACTTGGACGATTTATAAATCGGACCTGCTGCTGACCACAGCCGATCCAATCGCAAGCTTTTGGGCTCATCCTCCTCAAGGAGAACCCATTGCCGGTCCTGAACCTATTCCTCGAGTTGGAGGATCCGATCCGTGCTCCTAGGAGTTTACCGCGCTATTGGAAGCTAAGTACCTGACTTAAGCAAGTGCTGCTAAGTGACGGCCCTCAGCCGTTGCTGTCAAGTGACTGCCACAAGCAGTTGCTGCCCAAGTGCAGCCCTAAGCCGTTGCTGCTCAAGTGACGGCCCTAAGCCGTTGCTGCTCAAGTGACGGCCCTAAGCCGTTGCTGCCAAGTGACTGCCACATGCAGTTGCTGCCCAAGTGACGTCCCTGAGACGTTGCTGCCAAGTGACTGCCACAAGCAGTTGATGCCCAAGTGGCGGCCCTAAGCTGTTGCTGCCAAGTGTCTGCCACATGCAGTTGATGCCCACGTGACGTCCCTGAGACGTTGCTGCCAAGTGACTGCCACCAGCAGTTGCTGCTTAAGTAACGGCCCTAAGCCGTTGCTGTCAAGTGACTGCCACAAGCAGTTGCTGCCCAAGTGACGTCCCTGAGACGTTGCTGCCAAGTGACTGCCACAAGCAGTTGCTGCCCAAGTAACGGCCCTAAGACGTTGCTGCCAAGTGACTGCCACAAGCAGTTGCTGCCCAAGTGACGGCCCTAAGCCATTGCTGCCAATTGACGCCGCAAGGCGTTGCTGCCAAGAGACTGCCCTCAGCAGTTGCTGCCCAAGTGACTCCCCTCAGCCGTTGCGGACGCTTACCAGTAGTTAGTAGAGTAGTTAGTAAGTTAGCAAGTAAGAAAGCAAGGCTGACGTAGGTATCCGATTATTGTTAAGTAGAAGAAAGTTGTTAAGGTCAGCTTACACCGGGCCTCGTAAGAGCACATATTGAAATAGGACTCGATTCATTGTTAAGTAGCTCCATATTGTTAAGGCCAGCTAAACTGAACATTCATTGCGGTGTTAAATAAATAATTTACCTCTTAACCCAAAGTTTCGGGTGTTTCTTTGGGTGACCCTGGGTCCGACGAGCGAAACCTCAGCCTTCGGAAAACACCCTCACAGTGGTCTGTACAAGGACATCGACTAAGATGGATGGGTCATGTAGAGCGGATGGAGCCCAACGTTCCAGCCAAGAAAATCATCGGATCCAACCCGAATAGACGGCGCAGTAACTGGAACAAACAATTGGAGAGGGATCTCCATCAACTTGGTGTGCGCAACTGGAGGCAGCTGGCTCGCAATTGGGATAGGTCGAGAGGTTTGTTGGTTAAAGCCCACGTCCACCCCGGACTGCAGCGGCACTTAGTAAGCAAGTTTACGCTTTCTAAAAATATGTAACCCCGATGAATTACGGTCGATTAAAACTGTGTTACAGTTAGCCATCTATACCAACTCTGTTCAATGATAAAACTTGCATGTTAGTGCGGCATTATAGCTCTGTTACCTTGGCCATTGGTCACCGTCGCGTCGTCTAGACTAATTATCTGCCTTTCTCTACATCAAATCATACCCCTTGTCTAACTAATGAAATCTATTCATACATTTTTAAATTTCTTTAATATGAATTTGATGAAATTACATCTCAATTTGCATCTCTAGTAATTCCTTGAATCCCCCAATGGATTTCTTTATTACAACTCCACCTTTATACCAAATCGTTCAACATAAATAATTCATAATTCCACTCAATTTTGGTTGCTTCAAAAAGTGCTTACAATGAATATTGAAACATAAATCTTATTTAAAAAACGATTCCCCCCTGCAATATAAACACAATATCCATTGGCAAATTCAAAAGTCTAACACAGAATGTATTCACACCTTTCACCAACACTATACAGCGCCAATCGAAGGTTGAAAGTAATATTCCAGCTGATATTTACTTTTAATTACAATATACTCATATTTATACAGGACTCACGTAGACATTAGAGAATGGGAGACAATTCCTTGTAGATTCCTAGCACCTGCGCACATTTCAATCCGCGTATAGAGAAGCTTTTTTAATGAAATACACTCCGGTGCAAGTGAACTTTTTATCCATTCGAACAAGTGTGTAGTACGTAGTCGGAGACGTAAATTTATAGTGAATAGAACTACCTATCGCGTAGTATCTATACAAAAAAAAAATAAATCCATTATACAAAAAAAAAGGATTCCATAAGAAGTTCCATTCCCATTCGACGGCTTTTAACTTTTATCTCAACATTTTTACGAAACATATATTCAATCGAAAACGTATTTCTTAAAACCTAACCATCTGCATACGAGTATAGAACTGTAGTGCAATTTTATTTATATCTATCCGCCTCTATAACATTTAAAGGTAAGTACCCATATTTAGACAAGAATTTTTAATATGTCCCAGTCCTTACACTATGTCCTTCTGCCAAAAATTCCATCCTTCTTTATGGATATGGGGGAACTGTGGTCAGCTAATGGCACACACATACTCGTATGTACATATATAATAGGCATTCCTTAATGGCTGCCAGGATAATAACGTGAAATGTAAAAGAAAAGGAAGACGACGAAAAGAAAAAAAAAAAAAAAAGTTTGAAAATGTGTCCTTGATCTTTATGTCTATGAATATTTTAAAGTTGAGAAGACAAGTGCAGCAATAATTTTTTTCTAATTACCACTCCATACGGAAGGATGAATGGGTTGTTTGTTTAAAAATATAAACACAAGTCCCCACTTAAGGATGTAGCGCCATTGTGTCACTAGTGGCAGGGAGGAATAAGATAATCCGTATCCTTATTCACAGTTTTTGTAGGCCGCTCTCAGTGTAGTGGCAAGTAGTGGTGATGGTGCTGGTGCTGGAGAGTGGTGCTTATGAAATGTTGTGGAAAATTGACACATATTTGATGCGGACAACAAATAGATGCAAATGAAGACCATGCACCGAGATGCTATTATAGACAGAAGAACGCAATTGATATACGCGTTCTTTGTGGGTCAAGGAGAACGCATTATTGCGGTGAATAGGTGCACTCTTTTGTAGGCTTCTCTTTGATTTTTTAGCGAAAATTAACTCATAACAGGTGTCTTTGCGTTTCTTTGATACGAAATATTAAAGTTCCTTTATAAACACTCAGCAATTAGAGCGGCGATTATTTGAAAAATCAATTTGGAACATTCATGAGTTAAGAGAACGTCCCTGATTTTGATACAGCATCTGTTTACCCCATTATAACCTTCACGTCTAAGCTGGTTTAGAATTGTCTATGGACGCTTTTGCAGCTTGCTGTAGACAATAAAATCACACTAATGTGGGTCCCCGGATATAAAGGCATCCTTGGTAATGATGCGGCTGATAAGCTTGCCAAACTAAGTGCCCAATCTCCTTACATTGGACCTGAACCCTTCTGTGGTTTACCCACTAGCCAGATTACAATGGATAGCTCGGAACGCGAACAAATGCTCTCACACTGGAATGCACAACCCGGCCTAAGGTACGAGTATTTCAGGAAATTTATTAATTTCTGGAAAAATAGAACTAGAGACATTCTATCAATGAGCAAACAGAATGCTAAGATCCTTACTGACTTCCTAACTGGACACTGCTCTCTCAACTACCATCTCAAGAAAATGGGCCGAGTTCAATCAGAAACGTACCGTCTCTGTGTTGAAGACACCGAAACAGCCCATCACATACTCTCTGGGTGCCCGGCCATAGCCAGACTGAGGCTAAAGCACTTTCAGAAAGGCGTCACATCACCTTCTGATGTCACCTCTTCCTCAGCTTTAACTATTCCTAGCTTCATTGATGAACTTGATTTCAGCTAGTAGACGAATCCAAAAAAAATAATCAACCAGGGGATAGCACAAAAGATCTTTTTAGGTCGCAGTACTCCGGGGGTCATTCTCTGCCTTTCCTCCCCATTTATCTTAAAAAAAGAAAAAAACCTACAGGAATCAAAGTTAGGTTAGGTTATTGGCTGTCTGTACAAAAGTACAGTGGTCCATTGTGATGCCATGGTTCTTTGCATTTAGCTATCCAGGGACTAATTATACTAACCGGTGTTTTCACAAAGTTAATTATGGTCGTGAGGCCTGAGGACGCCAGTTTGCCGAGGCCATCAAAAAAGGAGCCCCTAGATGGGGCAGTCTTTTTTGAGACAGGGCTGGACATATTCACATAGAAGGTGAAAGATGGTTTCTTCATCCTCTTCGTCCCTACAGATTCTGCAGAAGTTATTAGAAGAGAGGTCCAACCTTTTAGCACGTTGGTCTATCAGACAGTGTCCAATAAGGACACAGATTATTTGTGTCTGATCCATCATAGGCCAGATTTGTCTAGAAATATGACACGTTGAACCATCTGTGGTTAGTTCTACTAATAGCTAGCTTTAGTAGATGTTTACTTGTGGAGAGGAACATATCCAGGGTCCGCCATTTTGGCAGAATCCTTAGAGTCGCGCCTTATCTGGCGAGCTCATCAGCCTTGTAGTTACCGGAAATGTCTCTGTGGATCGGCACACTGCACATGTTGAACTGCTTTATTATCTCCTTGAAAGACGAACGGCAGTTTAAGGTGGCCTTGAAGTGAAAAAGCACGATTTCAGGGACTTGATTGCAGCTTGACTTTTAAAAAATGCTAATATCGCTGACATCTAGGTCAGGGTAGGTGTGGTGGTTTTTCTTAAGAAAAGAACCCAATAAGCACTAGGTGCCGTTTTGATACCACAAAACTCGTGTACCTGGATATAAAATTTGTGTTATTGTGGACTATCTAGATCCAGCCTGTGGAGTTTAAAAAGATTATTAAATCTTTAATGTTTCACTCTGAGACTTCCTCAAGGGATTCGAAATTGTCTGGCCCTAGCTAGTGCCGGTCAGGCGCATAAAGAGTGGATAAGGGTTTCTTTCTCAGTTGCGACATTGCAACTGCGACGGTATTTGTTGTGTGGGATACCTAGTTTGACTGCATGGTCTCCTATAGGCCAGTGACCCGTGGTGGTTGCTGTTATCCTGATGATGTCCCTACGCGTTTTGTTTAAAAAGTCGGTTGTTTTTGATTTGTTGTAATTTGGCCACATCTTTTTAGATATGACACAGTTTGTTAGCAAAGTCCATATGAGGTTGGCTTCGGCAAGGAATTTTGAGGATATTTCTGCTTTGACTGCTCCAAGCGGAATCTGAACTAGAACCCAAATCAGGGTTACCTTGAATTAGCTATCTAGCGAAGCTATCTCATTTTGGCATTCAAGCACCAGCTTGGAGGATGTAGTAACCGATGCAATGGCTTTGATGGCTACTTGGCTATCAATAAAAATAGCGATATTTTTCCACGGCGTTATATTGGTGGGTGTTTTGATCTGACGACAAGCTTCCCGGACAGCGAGTAATTCTGCCTGGAACACTCTGGCAGAATCCGGGAGCCTATGTGATTTAGAGATGTTTAAGGATTCGGAAAACACACCCGCACCGACTCCAAAGTCCATCTTTTAACCGTCTGTGTAGATTGTTATGTCGAAATCCTTAATCACCTGCCCAGCTTGCCATTCTGACCTTGTGGCGAATTGAACGTCGAAGCGCTTTGTAAAATTCAATTTGGGTATCATGTAATCTGTTGTGGGCAGAATGAGAGTTTAAAATGTTATTATACCCATAGGGTTTCATAAACCAGCACCCAGACTCCCTGAGTCTGACCGCACTGTGTGCTGTGATGTTGATGCAAGAAGACTGTTAGAGCGTCGGTCGGGGTTGACCGTAGAGCGCCTGTGGTGTCTATGCATGCCGTTCTTTGTACCTTATTAAGTTTGGTTATGTTATAAGCCTTTTTTAGAGCTGGCCACCATACTATTGACCCATATGTGAGAATTGGTCGTACCACGGCTGTGTACATTCATAAGGTCAATTTTGGCTGCAGTCCACATTTTTTTCCGAAGGTTTTGCTACAAGCATAGAAGGCTATACATGCCTTCTTAACTCGTTGTTCTATGATTAGCTTCCAGTTAAGTTTAGGATCTAGGATAACTTCTAAGTACCAAGCACTGGACGATAAGGAGAGCGGTTGGCCATTTAGCCCAGGAAGTGCGAAGTCAGGTATTTTGGTTTTAGTAGTGAAGAGCATCAGTTCAGTTTTGCTCGAGTTGACACCGAGACAACACTTTTGGGCCCAAGCGCTTACTATGCTCAGCGGATTTTCCGCGATTTCGCGTATGACGGAGAGAAATTTGACACTAATATCACCATATCGTCTGCATACCCGACTACCTTGAGTCTTTCTCTGTCTAATATTAAGGGGATTTTATTCATGACTAGTTAGTTAGTTAGTTAGTTAGACTTTTTATTAACTTCACATAATTTTCACAAACAGTATATACATAGTCGTTTATGGTTTGGCTTAAGGCCGTCTACCAGATTGACAATATGGTTGCTATTTCTGCTTAAAAATCGCAGATCGGGTCGATGTGGAATAAAATAAAGACTTGTTAGTTCACCTCTAAGTTTGAATATTGTGCTTATCATATGCAGAGAGTAACGATTGAGGAAGTACGTTGAGTCGCTTTCAATGTGGTTAAAATTCAACCTACTGTAGATCCGCCTATGTTGCGATGAATGTGCTTCAGCTACAAATCTCTCATACATGGAATTACCTGCATTTTTCAAAACATTTGTAAGCATAGGTTTTATCATTGAAAGTTGCATATCAGATGCAATATTTAAGCTCGCGCCATAATTTGCTGCCAACTCCTCCCACTTTTGAACCAAGTACCCTCTTGTCGAAAGTATATGCTTCAGAACAATCCTGGGCAGTCTTCCATCATCCATCTCCACTACTTTTACAATATAATCTATATGCAGCTTTAGGGTATCTAAAAAGAGAGGAGGGACTCCAGTTTCTAGATGCAGCATATAGTTCGGTGTACATATTGGAAGTCGAAAGATTCGTTTCAAAAAGTACCTTAGAAATTTTTCAACTTCTTCAAAAAAGCAATAACCCCAAATTTGGGCTCGGTACAGCAGTATAGAGGCAGCAGTTGTACGAAATAGTTTATTCTTCGCTGTGTGATCGATAAACTTATTGTCGACGCAACGTCCCCAAACTGATGAAATAGCTCTTTTAGCTGCTGCTAGCTGACATTCAAAGAGTTTTTTCATATTGAGGTTGGATGTAATTAGCACACCTAAATACTTATACTCTTTCACTATTTCAACGTTTTCACCCCGATAGGACCACTTTTCGTTGCGAGAGTATCTTCCGCCGCCATTTCTAAAAATCATCATCTTTGATTTTGATAAATACACCGTCATATTCCATTGCTTACAGTAGTTTTCAAGACGGTTCATATTAAGCTGCATCCCTTCAACTGTCTCCGATAAAAACACTATATCGTCCGCAAATTTTAGCGCCGGTATCCGCACACCACCAAGCTCGATCCCTCCTCCTACTTCTCCTACTATGTCGTTGATAAATATGATGAAGAGTAGCGTGCTTAAGATGCATCCTTGCTTAACTCCCATTTGTGTTCCAAATTCTTCCGATACATTCTCTCCATTCCATACGTACGCCACGTTGCTCTCATACATCGCTTTTAGCACATTTATCACTTTACTTGATAAACCAATTTTGTACAGCTTATAGAAAAGAGCTTCACGCGCTATGGAGTCAAAAGCTGCACGAAAGTCAACGAAGAAGACATATAGCTTTTTGCTACTTTGTTTAAAAAACTTTGCAATGTTGGTGAGAGTAAAAATGTGATCCAGTGTTGAATAATGCTTTCTGAACCCCGCCCGGTATTCATTTAAAATTCTATTGTTTGCCATCCATTGAAGTATTCAAAAAAGAAATGCCTCTGTAGTTAGCTGGATTATCTAGTTCACCTTTTTTGTGCAATGGGAAAATTATCACTCTTCTAAAGCTTTCTGGGACATTGGCTGTTTCAAAAATTTTATTAAATTCATTTGTGAGTGCAGTGAGAAATTCTGTGGAACTGTTCTTGTAGAATTCGAAAGGGATCCGATCGTCACCTGGGGCTTTCCTCGTTTTAGAGCAATCAACTGCGCGTTTCACTTCCAAAAGAGTAAATGGTGAGTCTAAGAGCTCTTCTGTGAAGAAAGGGGCTGCATATTGCGGTAACGGAGAAAACTGTGGAGTGTTGAGTAAATTTTTGAAATACTCCCTCAGCTCAGAAGCTTGTAAAGTCGACGAAATCAAGTTAGTTCTTCCAGTTACAATTTTAACCGCCTTCCAAAAGTCTGCTGAACACCTTGAAGTATTAAGAACTGCAATGACATCCTGGCTAAATTTTTTCCTTTTTTCTATACAAAGACGCTTGAAATATTTATTTGCTTCTGCATAGAGTTCTTTGACATGGTCATTATTTTGCTTCCTTAGGCGCCTTAGCAATGCAAATGATCGTTTCGTCGCCTTTAGACACTCGATATCGAACCACTTCTGTTTACTGGCTACAATACGTCTTGCATTGACGTTAGACGGTACAGATCTTTTTATAATTTGCGTTAGGACGTCAATGTGTGGAGCTGAATTATGTTCCATTAGACTCAAAAGTTTCGTATTCAAATTACTTTAATAAGAGGCACGAAAACTGTTATTCCAAACCAACTTCGGAAGGAGAGCCAGCTGCTTTGAGTTAGACATATCCCCTGCCTTCCAAATAGTGCACGAAATTTCCAATGGCATATGGTCGGAAAGCGTTTGAACAGCTATTGAAAAATCGTTGACAATTGAGTTCCAATTACCGGACATAAAACAATAATCTATTACGGAGCACGATGTTCCACGGATGAAGGTAAATTCACCACCTGAGTCATCCCTGCAGCTGCCATTTAAGATCTTACAATCGTACGCATCACCAATTTCCATAATTTTGGAGCCCTTTCCATCGCAAAATTCATCTTTGGAACTCCGAGTTGCGTTTATAATTGTTGATGCAGGTCCACTTGCAAAATGATTTTGCGATAATCCTATTCTCGCGTTGAAATCACCAGCAAGAAGAAGGTCCGTCGAACCTAAGATCTGCAGCATATCGGAGAGTTTATCGTAATCTCGCATCCAGTGAGTACAGTTCAAATAAACAGGTACTATGCAAAAAGTTCCGCCATTGATCCTTACATCGACAACACAGGTTCCTTCCACCATCTTAAAATGTATGTCCACCTCTTTAAAAGATTTACGATAACCCATAAGTTCACCACCGCTTCCTCTTCCAAAGACATTAGTTTTAACTGCTGGAATCCATTTCGTTTCGAAGTCTAGAAAAATACTCTTAAACCTAATTTCTTCACTGACTAAAACATGTGTTTCATAAAGCATAAATATATCAAATTTTTTAATATAATTCAAAAAATCCGAAAAAAATAATTAGTTTTTCAGGCCTGCAACATTATAACTTAATATTTTAAATGACAATACTTCATGGTTTTTAATTTCTTTTATACTATAATTTTCATTTTCATTGCTCAATGTTTTTCTATTTTCTATTATATTTCGGCAGACGGCATTACTATTAAATATAAGTCTGCGGCGCCAAAAACAAAGAACTGCTACTTGTGACTATCAGCCATAGTAGAGGTGAGATAACACCACCCTGGGGTGTTCCCCTACTGGCAAATTTGGTTATATTCCTATTGCCTAGTTCCCTGAATAATTCTAGTGCTAAGCATAGAAACGATCCATTGACTTAGATTGCTTTCTATTCCCAGCTTCGTAAGGGACTCTAGGATTGTTTCAGTGTGTACGTTATTAAAAGCTTCTTCCATGTCTAGGATGGTAGCTAGGGTATATTCTTTGTAGTGTATGGAATTTTCTATATTGCGCACTACCTCGTGAAGAGCTTTCTCTCTTGATCTACCTTTGAGGTATGCGTGCTGAGCTTTGGAGAGGTATGGTCCTATTTTGCTTCGCAAATGGCTGACTAGGAGTCGCTCGAGAGTCCTCAGTACAAGGGAAGTTAGACTGATTGGTCTGAAATCTTTCGAGTTTTCATGACCGCATCTGCCTGCCTTTGGGATGAAAACCACTCTCACTCGTCTCCATGAAAGGGGTACATGGTTGTTCAGTAAGCAGCTCCTGAAAATCGAAGTGAGCCATGGAATTGCCAGGTCTTACGACCTCTGTAGCATAATGGGTAAAATGTCGTCCAGGGCGGGAATTTATAATAGCGAAACTGTTTAAGGCCCAGGAGATTATCTCCTTTGTAATAATGGGTATAAGGTTTTCCCAGGCATTAGATTGCGTGCGCTGAGAGTTTGTAGGTTCTGCACTATTATCTGTGCAACGGGGAAAATTGGTGTTTATCAGGAGTTCTAGAGATTTTGCTGTAGACTTAGTCCACTCCCCATCCATCTTTCTAAGAAGAGATGTATTGGAGTGTTCTTTCGATAGAATTTTACTGAGTCTTACAGAGCCCTTAAGGGTCTCAATGGATTGGCAATAGTCTATTCATGACTGTCTCTTAGCCACTCTGATATATTGTTTATATTTTCTAAGGCAGTCTTTAGAAGGCTGCCAGTATTTACAGCTATGGCAGATATTAAAGGTCTCTCTCCTCAGCTTCCTAAGATGTGAGAGTTCCTCGTTCCCCCAAGGTGGGAATGTTTTCTTGCTATATTTGACGGGACACGAGACTTTGTACGCCGTAATAAAAGCTTTTTCGAAAGTCTCTACTTTGTTATCGAGTTCTGTAATTGAGGTTATTTTTGGTTGTGGGGGTTTTTCGGAGCTTTGAACTTATGACTTCACCAAACTTGGCCCAGTCGGTTCTTTTGGGGTTTCTAAAAAGTTTAGGAGACTCGATCTCAAGATCTACATCGAAGAGTATCCAGTTATGGTCTGAGAAAGATTTCAGATTCGATACTCTCCAATTTTTCAACTTTGATATTATGGTTATTACTAGAGAGTGTGACAACAATAACGTTCTCCCAACCGTTTAAATTATCCGTACTCGCAAAGATAAAAGTCGGGGTGTTACCCTTGTTGCAGATGGAAAGGTTGTTTTCAATAATATAATCAAACAAAGACTCACCGCGTTCGTTGTTCTCTGAGCTGCCCCATACCGTATGTCTGGCGTTGGCGTCGCAGCCCATTAGCAGGTTGGTCTTTGTAGTGGAGATGCTGGTTATTACGTCATGGATTTCCTCCGGCGGTACTTGTCAGTCTTGTGCCATATAGACGAATGCGATTATGAGGTCCGCCCTGCCCGCGTTCTCTATTTTAACAACTGTTAAATTAGAAGAGCTAAAATTTGGGCATAGCAAGCACCTATTGGATTATATTTCAACCAGGATAAGGCTTTCTTGATCGCCTGAAATACCATACAGTGATATGGGAGGCGGAAAAGATGCTCAAAATAAGCTTTTCAGAGAAGACGCCACCCTACTTTCGATCTTGGAGCCGTCTGTGTAGAAGTGAACTGAACTACCATCCAAAAGGGGAGCATTAGCCCATTTACTTCGGTCAGGAGTGCTTCTGCGGAAGTTACGGTCAAGGTTTAAAAGATCCAAGATCGAGTAGTGACCAACGTGATAACTGGACCACTGCGAGGAGGTTTTTAAGTGAATGTCCCTTTTTACAGCCATCTGTTTGCCGAAAATATCTAAGGGCAGCAGATGAATGTAATGTCCAATGACACAGAGGAAGTATTTCTTATTGCACCGCTTATGCACATACATGCAGATCTATGCACCTTAGCTAATTAAGTGAGGTGAACAGTTCTATCAAGAGCTGGTCACCAAACGATCACGTCATACAGTAATATAGGCTTGATTACGGACACGTACGGCCAGCGTGTGATTCAAGGTTTCACACCAATACCTCCTACCTATAGCCCTTTTACAGAAAGAGAGACCTATGTACATTTGCTTTCCTTACGCGTTCTAGTAGATTGGCTTTCCAGTTTAGTTTCCTGTCCAAAATAACACCCAAGTATCTTGTGAAGGAGAGACTGGTGCCATTTATCGTAGGAGGGTCTATGAGGAGAACTTTATATTTCTTCGTGAATATAACAAGTTCTGTTTTGTAAGGGTTAATCCCTAGTCCACCCAAGTATTGTTAAAATATAGACGCCTGCCAGACAACAAGCACTTACCCTTAGCGGAGCACTGATCCAATAATTGCACGCGCGTTACTGCCCAAATATTTACCTACCAATTTGGAAATATGTTACTTTTCGTTTCCATTTTTTTAGCTGAAGAGTGTTCAATCGCAAATAGCTCCAAATGTAGAAATTAATTAAAAAAGTCTATTCTTGTATTTACACAAAAACGGTTCTATAAATTAAAAAGTGTACATATTGCAGAATCCGTAGCATCCACAGAAAGTGTTTTTCCACTGCATTACCAACGAGCATGGTATGGCATGTTTTTTCCACATTTCACATTCCACAATTCACTGCTAGTGCCATCTAGCACGTTCGAAAATGTTCTTGTATTTGATATAAATACACGAACCACCAACTCAGTCGACACAGTTGGTAGAGGTGAAAATAGCGATGAACAAGTGTGATTACTGTGAGAGCTAATTTTATTGAAAATTTTTGTTGAGAATAAACGATATGGTGATTAAAAGTGAATTTGTAGAGACAGTTTAAATTGAGATTAATGAAGAATAAAGCGATTTGATTATTTTGAAGTATAACGAAAGTGAAGTTGACAGTTATTTATAAATAAATAATTTAAATACAGAGAAAGCATGGTTTTATCACGAACCCCAGCAAGAATATTACAATATTTATAACTAGCTGACCAGTGCTCGCCTTGCCTTGCCCCCATTTTAGTTGACGGTCATTTACTTAATTTTTTAAATATAATTGCCAACTGAATACAATACTGAAAATGTGTGAACTCAATTATGACATCCCCATTGGGAATCCCCACCAAAGCACCCACAAACCCGTCAAGTAGGTATAACAGAGAAGGAAACCGAAGAATAAGAAAACACGAAGAGTACCATCCCCCATTACGTTAGCCAGTCAGTCGGCTCTGCTCGTAAAGATTGCAAAGAGACAGCGAAAGGAGAAGAAAAAAAATAAATATTACCTCCACTGAGTGCAGAATCTTATTAAACAATGATGTTATCCATTTCAATCGTTCTACACCACTCATCTTCTACATTTCAGCTGGAATCTCATCAGGTCCAGTTGACTTTCCGTTTTTAAATTTGGGAAAGAGCCTCTCTAACTTCAACCTCAGATATCCGCTCAGTGGTTTGATTGTAGGCTGCGAGTTGCGTGATGGGATTGCAGCAGTGTACGGAAGTAGTTTAGCCAGCGCGTTTTAACTTCTGATTCCTTTGTAAGTGTGGTTCCGTTTTCGTTTTTGATGTATTATGATTGGTAGATAAAATATCGCTGATATTTGATGACGATCTTTGGCTAACATGGACAACGATCGGATTCTGGAACGTTAAGACACTCCTGAACTCACTCCAGGAAGGGCCATAAAACGCCAGATTCCTCCAAATAGAACGAGTATTCTCACGCTATAAAATAGACATCTTATGGCTGAGCGAGATAAGATGGTTCGATGCTGGGGAACAGATCTCTCCAGCACGGACGTCCGGAGTAGGACCGGTGCTAACTTCAGCAGCACGAGGAAGCCTCATATCTTGGATACCTCACAGTGACCGGATATTGACGACTAGGTTCCACAGTAGAGTAAGAAAAATGACCATAATACAGTGCTATGCTCCGACTCAAGACGCGACTGAGGATGAAAAGACAATTTTTATAGCCAGTTAGGCGTCGCCTACAACCAAACGCCTAATAAAGTCATCGTAATGGAAATGGGGGATCTCAATGTGAAGGTAGGTAGCGATAACACTATGCTTAAACACGTGATGGGAGTCTACGGCCTTGGAGACCGTAATGATAACGGTGAGCTGTTTGTGGACTTCTGTAATAGCAACTGCCTAGTCATTGGGGTAACGCTGTTTAAGCATAACACCTCCCATAAGACCAGTTGGGTCTCTTTGATACACATCGAACATCCAACCAGATTGGTCCTATTGCGATCAGCCACCGCCTTAGAATTTGTCTCTTGGACGTCCGAAACAGAATTGGAGCTGGCATCGGACTAGAACGAGATCACCATCTCATGTTAGCTCATATACGCCTTCGTATTGGATCCGTCAGTAGCAACCGCTCAAACTTACTTAACATCACCAGGTTTAATACCGACAAGCTCAAAGTTCCCCAAGTACGCCAACAGTTCAGGGACCACCTTGTCTTAAAAGCAAAAGCAATCAGCAGCGCAATGGAGGAGAGCATGGATGACCACTGGAATGCTGTAAGAAATGGTTTTACGACTGGGGCATGCACCTATGTCAGTAAAAGTCAGAAAAACCATCGCACACGGCTATCTGCAGACACTTAGGGATGGATCGATGAGCGTACAGCAATCAAGGCTCAGATCGCAGCAGCCTTAGCAGAAGAGAGAACCAAACTTGAAGGCCAATATCATGCGAAGAAGAAAGAAGTGCAGCGTAGTGTGAGACGTGACGAACGTCAATATATCAACTCACTGGCTTCAAGGGCTGAAGAAGCAGCGAGTAGGTGCGACAGTAGGACTGTTTACAACATCACTAAGGAGTTCATTGGTGGTCGGAACTCCAAACAAAACCCAGTGAAGAGCCTAGACGGTAACCTTCTGATCTCGGATGAAGACCTGCTCACTAGATGGAGGGAGCATTTTGCTACAGTGCTAAACCACTTAGACGATGGCAGTATTATCTCGAATTCGAATGAGCAGTTCGGAGCAATAAATTCCCGAATTCGCACCGTACCTCCCAGTAAAACCGAAATAATAACAGCAATCAAGTCCCTCAAGAAGAACAAAGCGGTGGGTATTGATGGCATCCCTGTCAAACTATTTCAAGCGGCGCCAAATACATCGCCAGATTTGCTGCACCCTCTAATACGTAGAGCTTGGGATAGTGAACAATTTCCGGAGGAGTGGAAAAGGGGATGATCATTAAGCTTCCGAAAAAGAAACTGGAGATATATTTGCGTTCCTTCAGCCGTAGGCAAAATAACAACTAGAATAATTCTGGAACGAATCAAAGAGCATTTAGATTCAACTCATGACGTCGAACAGGCTGGATCATCCTGCATCGACCACATAAACACCTTCCGGATCTTAATCGAACAATGCGTTGAGTATAGGTCTCCGCTACATGCTGTTAATCGACTTCGAGAAGGCTTTCGACAGCTTGAGTCGAGATGCTATCTGGTTGGACTTGCGCAGAAGAGGCATTCCAGAAAAACTTATACCTATTATCAAGGCTACATACGAGGGCGGCAAGTGTCACGTTGTGCACAATGGTAAGGTGTCGGAGGATTTTGAAGTCCAAAGTGGAGTACGTCAAGGGTGCATACTGTCCCCACTGTTCTTGGTGGTTATCGGTAATGTACTCCGTGCAGCATTGACGGAAGCTAATTATGGAATTCGTTGGACGATGACATCTTACCTTAAACACCTAGATTATGCTGACGATGTTTGTTTACTTTCACATCAGATAATGGACCTTCATCTAATGGCCCACAATCTAGAAGCTGAGGGAAACAAAGTGGGGCCAAAAATAAACGTAGCCAAAACAAAAGCACTGAGCACTTCTAATACCCGCGTTCAACTTAACATTGCTGGACAGGAAGTCGAGAAAGTTGATAGCTTTCTTTATTTAGGAAGTGTGGTCTAATCGTGGTGGCACTGAACTGCATGTATGCAGCAGAATCGGGAAGGCTAAAGCTGCATTCGGAATGCTATCCAAAATCTGGAGAAGTAATGTTATCAGCTTAGGAACGAAGCTCCGTCTGTTCCGATCCAACGTAGAATTAGTGCTGCCTTATGGGTGCAGTACTTGGAAGGTGGACACCATTAACATACGCAAGCTGCAAGTCTTCGTAAACAAATGCTTAAGAATCATCTTGAGGATTTTTTGTCCGAACCGCATTTCCAACGAACAACTTTATCTGAGAACGGCCCAAGAACCTATAAGCATTACTATACGAAGAAGAAAGTGGCAATTGATTGGACACACCCTACGGCGCGAAGACAACTCCATTGCGAAATTCGCCATGCAGTAGAATCCGCTCAACCAGGCAGGCAGAATAGCGGGACGCCCTAGGCAGACCTGGCGCAGAACAGTTGAGGAGGAATCGAGCTCTTTAGGAATGAGTTGGAGGCAGCTTAAACGCGTTGCAGAACTTCGAACACGATGGCGCGCAGGCGTGGTTGACGCCCTATGACCCCGAGGGGTTAAAGGATCTAAGTTAAGTTAAGTTAACTTAACTCGTCGAGTCTTCGTATGAGCCCGTTGGCGTTCCATGTAAGAATTTTAAGCGTTTCTTTCATGTTCTGGTTGAGGTGCGCGTATTATGAATGTTGTTTTCTAGTGCAACTAATCTCTCGAAAATAAGTTTGTTTGTTTTGCATTGCTCTTCAAGTTTCGCAAGAATTAGAGATAAAACATGGGATACATGATCTTGTGAGCTACCTCTATCGCCGTTTTCCAATGTCGCAACTTGAGCAGGAGTCTTGCGTTAAGGTTTGGATGATTTCTTGCCTTGATCTTCCGTGAGTTGTCGGTCATATACTTGCCATTAGCTGTCATCGCCGCTTGGGCATAAGACTGCACGCCAATATTCGAAGATTTTGCTTCTGTCGCCTTTTCTCTACTACGTTTGGATCTTTCTTCATTACACGATTTTAAGTCAATATTGACGGATTTCCTTTCTTTCGCTGGTTTTTTCGTAGCTATTTTGGGTCAGTTTTTAATTGGTTTCGCATTCGGGCGCATGGAATTTTTAAGCGTATCGCGCCTTTTTTTGGAGCTCTTTCGCCACTTCGCAACCTCGATAGTTCGCAGGATGTTTTCCTTTGCAGTTTATACAAGTGGCTGGGGTTACATTTTGCCCTTCTTTTGCATCGCTCTTTGCCTTAAACACGACTCTTTTCGACCTTTCTTCAGAGGTCTTTATACTCTCAGGTGAAAATAGCCATTCCGTGCTTGTCCGTCGATCTGGTCATCCTTTTGGTCATTTTTCTACAAAAAATTTAGATTTAGATTTAGATTTCATTAAAATTTGATTTCTAAGTACTGATCAGTATGCAGCAGGTTTCACCTAAAAACAAACAGTGGGATGTAGGTAGGTTGAGCACCAAAACTGTTCAATGTCAAATATGTAACTAATTACCCCATCCCTAGCGCAAGAACCACCTGATGAATTTTAATGAAATTTAGCTGATTAATTTCAGTCCACGCAAATTAGATCAAGAAAGATAAATAAAAATATAAATAAATTCCAGAAAGTTTATCGTTGGGGAGTACGTCCTCGACGGGTGGGTAGAAATAAATAGCTGGCAAGTTCCCACGCCAATGGTTTTCGCCACAATCCTACGACAGCTCTATGCTACGATGTAATTACGAAAACGAAAATTTTGTTAATTAAATTTTCGATAGTAAATGACTTGGGTGTTATTATGAACTTCTTACTGACTTCGTGTAATCAAAGAGCGACGTAGGGGTAGGTGGTGTCAAATGAGCAGCGATAAATGCGTATTTTTAAGACGCATTTAACTACTAGAGTTTTTTTTCCTTTTATCGTGGATATCCCGAATGTGGAGCTCCTTTCTAACTACAATAACTTTATAATACTTTGTCCACCAAACTAATGCCGTATAGGCTAGCGCCAGTGTAAGATTGACAACAAGGTGCATTGCTTCTTGCGAGAATCGTTTCAACCTAAAGCGTGGCAATGGCTCAGTGAATAGAGTGTTTGCTCGTTAGTCGATGTGTGCAAGTTCAATTCGCAGCGCAAAATAGCAATCAGCTGCCACCCGAGTTCAAAAAGGAAAATGAATATTTGAATTTGAATTTCATTGATTTTTATTTTACATTTTTTCATCATGAACTTATAAAAATAAATCAACATAACATGACTTTGCCGATTGACAACTAGATTTTAGCAATATATATTTGGATACTAATTTAATAAAAATAGATAGCAGAACGAAATACACCAATATACCAATACACACTTTTGCTTAAAAAATGTTCTTGAATTATTCTCGCACGATAGGCCAAAGCGATTTTGCAGTATTCCAATAATTGAGGAACATTCAACTCATTAATGCCCGGTGTTACAGTGTGAGTTTAAACATCGGTTTAGTTAAACTCACATGCGAGTTTAAACCAAGAACTTAAACCGTGAGTGTATTACGGTGGAATTTGATCGAACATTTAGTTAAACTCCGGTTTAACTTTTCTCGTCTTTTTTGTAGGCGATTTTAAATGTCAAACTTATATGTTTTGAAGTTTTCCAGTATACACTTACTTACTTAGGTGGCGCTACAGTTCGGTTTGAACCTGGGCCTCAACCAACAAGCCTCTCCATTAAGCTTGGTCTTTAGCTAATTGCCTCCAGTTGCGCACTCCAAGTTAGTCGAGGTCCCCTTGAACTTGTGCGCGCCACCTACGATGCGATGATTCCCTCTACTGCGTCGGCCCTTGGGGTTAGATTTGAAGACTCTGCGAGCCGGAGCGTTGGTGTCCATTCGCTCTACATGTCTAGCCATTTCAGACGTCCAATACGCAGTTTTTTGACTAGGTCGATGTCGCTGTACAGCTCGTATAGTTCGTGATTGAATCTTCTCCTCCAAAACCCGTCAACACAAACGGGACCGAAAATCTTACGAAGAATTTTTCTCTCGAAGCGACCAAGGATATCTTCATCCTCTTTTGATAAAGTCCATATTTCAGCACTGTAAAGCAGGATTGGGATGATCAGGGTCTTGTACAGAGTCTCCTTAGTTGTTCGATATAGGGCTTTACTGTTGAAATGCCTTATAAGCCCAAAACAAGAGCGATTGGCAAGACTTATTCTTCGCTAAATTTCTGCGCTGATCTTGTTAGTAGAATTTATAGCAGAGCCAAGGTGGATAAAGTCCCTTACTACCTCGAAGTTATAGCTGCCCACTGTGACGTTTTATCCAACTCGTCGGTGTTGATTGTCCCTTCTTGTTGACAGCATATACTTGCTTTTGCCCTCGTTTATCGCTAAACCCATTTTGGCCGCTTCCGCCTCAATACTTGCAAAAGCACCGGTGACAGCCCGCTGAGATCTTCCGATAATGTCTATATCGTCGGCGTATGCAAGCAGTTGTACAGACTTGTAATAGATTGTGCCTCCGGTGTTGGCTTGTGAGTTCCGCACAATCCGTTCAAGTACAATGTTAAAGAAGTCACATGACAGTACATCACCTTGTCTAAAGCCTTTTTGACATCAAAGGTCTCGGTGAGATCATTACCGACCTTGATGGAGCAGCGAGCGTTCTCAATCGTCAGCCTGCACAGACGGACAAGTTTGGCAGGGATGTCAAAACTAGACATGGCTCTATAAAACTCTTCTCTATAGATGCTGTCATAGGCGGCCTTGAATCGATAAAGAGGTGGTGAGTATCGATTTGGAATTCTTGGGTTTTCTCCAGGATCTGCCGAAGTGTGAAGATTTGATCGATGGTGGACTTTCCTGGCCTGAAACCGTACTGATAGAGTCCAGTCAGGCTGTTTATAAAAGGTTTCAGGCGTTCACACAATATCGCAGAAAAG
This sequence comes from Brachypalpus laphriformis, assembly GCA_945910035.1. NCBI lineage: Eukaryota > Metazoa > Arthropoda > Insecta > Diptera > Syrphidae > Brachypalpus > Brachypalpus laphriformis. The sequence continues at coordinate 191,418,492 of OX246754.1, read as the reverse complement.
ATCTTGTATGCGATGTTGAGGAGACTGATGCCTCTATAATTGACGCAGTTGGGGGGGTCTCCTTTCTTGTGGATCGGGCAAACGATGCTGAGATTCCATTCATCAGGCATACACTCGTCTGACCAAATCTTAGAGATGAGTTGGTGTATGCACTCTACCAATACATCACCAGCTGCCTTGAAAAGTTCGGCCGGTAAGCCGTCAGGTCCAGCAGCCTTGTTCGATTTTAGCTTGGATATTGCTATCCTCACTTCATTTTGGTCAGGTGGACGGAAATTTTGACTATCATCGTCTATGTTGAATGGTTCATTCTGCCTGACAGCGGGATGTTGGTCTTCGTCGCTGTTATACAGTCTGCAGAAGTAGTTTTTCCATATTCTCAGCACCGACTGTGATTCTACTACGGGGTTTCCATTTTCATCTCTAAAGGTTTCTGTACGGGTATTGCTTCTCTGACTCGTTCTTTTTACCTTTTGGTAAATCTTCCGTACATTGTTCCTGGTGTATAGACTCTCGATATTCTCAAACGTGCGCTTCTCATGCTCTTTCTTCTTCTTTTGGAGAAGCCGATGTTCTTCCCGTCTCTTTTGCTCGTAGAGCTCACGAGCAGCTCTCGTCTTCCGCTGCAGCGCCGCTTTGTATGCCTCTTGTTTTGCTGCATGCACTCGCCGGCATTCTGGGTCAAACCAGGGGTTTCGCGGTGGTGGGCGAGCGAGACCCAGCACATCAGTCGCGGCGTTTCTGATGGCATGTTGGCAGCGTTGCCACTGGTCTTCGACAGTTGATGCTGGCGACATAGGGGTGGTTGAGAGATTTCGGGATACGCGTTCAGCTAAGAGTCTGGCGATCTCTTGCGATTGTAGCTTTTCGACGTTAAATTTTCTCACAGTGATTCTTCTTTGTTGCTCAGATTGGGATATCCGCATTCGTACCTTGGCTACAACAAGGTAATGATGTTGGCCGCTCGGAAGGTCCGGACATCCAGAATACTGGAGGCATGCCTTGCGTCGATCGCAATATGATCAACTTGGTTTGTCGTTACATGATCATTAGACCGCCATGTCTGCTTATGAATATCGAGATGAGGAAACCATGTGCTTGCTATGGTGACATTTCGCTCCACAGCGAAATCAATTAGCCTTAGTCCGTTATCAGACGTGGTGTCGTGTAGGCTATGCTTACCGACTGCCCTACCAAAGACGTCCTCCTTTCCTCTTTTGGCGTTAAAATCGCCCAATACGATTTTAAATTTTAATTTAATTTTTAATTTTTTAATTTTATTATCAACAAAGTACAAGACTTTCTTAGATAGAATTACAATGAGTTTAAAAAGAACAATTGAAATAGTAAATTTAACAATAAAACAACAAAATAGGTAGAAAATAAAAAATAAAATAAAATGAATATGAAAAATGAAGATAAAAATTATGACCGGGTAAGAGCATTCATAACGTTTCTTTTTATAATATCGACCGAAGAATTAAAGTCGAAGAAATGAGCATTTTCATTATACAACTTCATAAGCCCATTTATTGATGAAGAATGGCCGTAATTAGTTCGCGAGTGAGTAATATTAAAAAATCGTTGATTTCTTAAGCCAGCAGCTGGAATATTTATATTTAAAAGACTTAAAATCTCAGAGGAATCAATCTCACCAATAAGTAGCTTATGAAGAAAAATTGTTCTAGCCACCACTCTTCTAATTTCAAGCGGTTCTAACCTAATCAGCTTAAGTCTCGATTGGTAGGAGGGTAACGTGTTAGGGTCAACCCAGGGAAGTCCTCTAAGGGCAAATCTCAAAAATCTTTTTTGGATGGCTTCAATTTTTAAGATATGTACATTGTAATACGGATACCAAACAATTGAGGCATATTCCAAAATGGACTTAACAAACGATACATATAACATTTTAATTACGTACGGGTTGGTAAATTCACCAGCATAGCGTCTTATCATTCCCCAAGCTCTATTAGCCTTATTTGTGATAAATTCAATGTGATTTGTTTAGGAAAGTTTAGAGTCCAACAGAACACCCAAATCCTTAATTTGATGAACTCGAGAAATATCTTTATTGTCAAGTGTGTAATTAAATAAAAGAGGCGATTTACGGCGTGTGAAGGATATAACCGAACACTTACTAACATTTAGGGACAAAAAGTTTTTAGAGCACCACAGAGAAAATTTCTGCATGTTAGTATTAAGTATTTCGAAGCTGTGCGTGTTTTTTCCGGATGCAAACAATTTAAAGTCATCCGCAAACATTAAAATATCACATTGAGGTATAAATTTAACAATATCATTTACAAATAGGACGAAGAGGAGTGGACCAATGTGGCTTCCTTGCGGCACACCAGAAGTAACTACAATTTTATTTGAAATTGTATTACGGAAATTTACAAATTGGTATCTATTACATAAATATGATGACAACCAATCAACAAAGGAAATTGGAAAACCCAGGCGTTTAAGCTTGAAAAGCAATAGACTATGATCTACACGGTCGAATGCTTTACTAAAGTCCATGTAAACGGTATCTACTTGGTTACCTTTACTTATTTCAGAGACAACAAAATTTGTAAATGAGATTAGGTTTGTTACAGTCGAGCGCTGTTTTACAAATCCATGCTGGTTATTACAAATCAATGACTTACAAAAAAAGCTAAGGCTTTCGGTAACTAATTTGTCAAATAATTTAGGAATTACAGATTGTTTACATATGCCACGGTAGTTTTCAATTTTGTTTCTCCTACCAGACTTAAATATGAGTATTATAAAACATTTTTTCCAAATAGATGGGAATGTAGATGACTTTAATGACAAATTAAAGATGTGACAGAGAATTTTGTATAAGGGTTGTGCACAATTCTTTAGAAAAGCAGAGGGTATACCGTCAGGTCCGGGATTTAAGTTTGATTCCAATTCCAACACACATTTCATTGTGCTATCCTCGCAAATTTCAATATTATTGAAAATAGGACACTCAGATTCCTGAAGATAACTAAAAAATTCTTCATCAATGTTTGACACTTTATTCGCGTACACAGATTTGAAAAAATGTCCGAAGTTGTTGCATATAGTTATCGATAAGTCGAACGACTGATCCTTGTAAGAAAGAGAGGTCGGATAACCGTCGGATTTATTTTTAGTATTAATGAAATTCCAGAAATCATTAGGCTTAGATTTAATATTAGTCTCAATATTTTTGATATAAATGAGGTAGGCATGATACAGAGACGTCTTAAATTCAGACTTAAGTTTAAGGTACGATAAGTAGTCCTCATTCGCTAAACTTTTACGCCATCTTCTATGCGCTCTATTCTTTTGAGTTTTTAAAAAACAAGTAAACTCATTATCCCTAGGGCAAGAACTAACCGAAGAGTTTCGAACGCGAACTACAGGCACATATTTAAAAATAACTACCTTAATGACCCGATAAAATTCAGAACATAAATGGTTAATTTCCAAGGAAAGAAAAGGATACCAGTCATAATTCTTAAGTTCATCACAAATGGAAACATAATTAGCTCTTTTGAAATCAAATTTGAAAGAATCAGTAATATTAAGCTTATGAATATAAAAATTTGAAAACAAATACAGAGACGGATGATACAGATCTTCAGGAACAAGAGGTGCAAGGCTTCTGGAGACGAAACTATCATCACTGTTATTGGTAAAGATGAGGTCCAGTGTACGATCTTGATGATTTCTTATGAGGTTAACCTGAAGCAAACCCAATTATTGCAGTGTATCCACAATATCAGATCCGGATCCAGACAAGGTATTACTACGGTTCAAAAATGTGCAGTCCGCATCAGCTGAGGCCCATATAATTTTGGGTTGGTTGAAATCACCAAATATGTAAATTTTGTCCAAGGCAGTTAGGCAAGCAAAAATGAAGCGGAAGGCATCTAAGTATCTAGCCACTACTGATGTTCGGGATCTCGGTGGAATGTAGACACATATAACATATGGTTTCGAAGATGCTGTGAGATCAATTCTGCTGCAGCATATTTCAAGGTCGGAGAAGTTACTCAGGTCAACTTCGCTTGGCTTGAAGACTTTTTCTATTGCGATGATTACACCACCAAGACGATCTTTGTTACTATTATCCAGAGAACGATCACAACGATTAAGAGAAAAGCTTTGTGGAAAAACGACGTCATTATGAAAACTTTCATCTAATCCACTTTCAGTAATGACAATGATGTCAGAGGAGCAGCTGTATATGCTTAGTAAAAATTGAGTGCACTTAGTCCTTAGTCCTCTCACGTTCTGGTAGAAGAATGCGATTTCTGTAAGTTTTTTGACGAGAGAATTCTTGGACTGGGTCTGTTTATGAACTCTTTTACGAGCATGTTTTTTGGCCAAAAATCTGGATTGACAATAATCTTGCCAGTAGATATAGGGGCAATAAGTTTAAATGACGCGGACAAACGTCCTTGTAAGTTGTCCGCTGTTAAACTTAGGCATCTGATGCTAGATGTATCAATATTTTTTTGATTAATATAATCAATAATAGCCGTATTTTATTATCACCCAAGATCCATATAGATCACACGACGAAAATAAAACGATCGGGATCTGGATCAACGAAATTATTTTCCTTGTGTCTTGTACTGTGGTTGTGTAAACTACCAAGGAATAAAAAAAAAAATTTCGGGATCACGAAATTGATCCTGATAGAAAGCAAGATCTCGTATTGTTGTTGTATTGCATAGAAATTAATGATCCATATGGATCATGAGCGATAATAAAATACGGCTAATATCAGAAGGCTTAGTGCCATATTCCAGACGAGATAAAAATATAGTAAAAGGCGGTGGTATGACCCTTAAAGTACAAGGTTCAGGGTTGGATGTACTTATTGAACTATTTTTGCTTGTTGGATGTTCATCAATGCTTATAGATGGAGAAAGCGGGGAGGTAGATGTATCAATCTGCGATTTATCGTTGGATACATTTGTAGCTGAAAGATCCTCTATTGGATTTGAGTTTGAACGTAAAACTCTCTTTTGCTGCGGAAGTTCAAGATGAATTGGAGGGTAGGAACTTGTTGAGCATGTATGGACAACACTATTCTGCTTATCCGGTATCATGATTGATTCTTGAGTGGTTTCAGCAGAAGTAAGTGATGGTAGTTGCGGAGGGGCTACTAAGTCGGTTTTCTTTTGCTTTTGTTGTTGTAATTTTTGTTTTTGCTGCTTATGCTGGATTTGTGCAGTCTGTTTTTGAGAAGTTTGTTTTTTTTCTTGTTGATGATGTTCTTGTTCCTGAAGTTCGTGTTGTGTAGGTTTATGTTGATGGTGTTGTTGTTGTTCACGTAGCTGTTGTTGGATGAGATGCAGTTGAATTTGTTGCTCGCTTAGTTGTTTCTGTTGTGCCAGTATAATGAGTTGATTTTCGTTGATGGGCTGATGTTCTTGCAGCAGACGATCAATACTATTGAAACCCTCCAACAATTTTTGTTTATTTGATATATCAAATACAAACACCTCACGAATTTCCGCGAAAATAGCAGATAAATTGTTGAAAGTTTTTTGCAACTTTATAATTTTCCAATGCAAGACGTCAGTCGATATACTGCGGTGTTTTTCACAATAGAAGGAGAGGCCAGGTGTTGACACAATTTTATCTATGTCTTTTCCTTTGATATTGATGCATTTAGCATGCACATTTAACGTCGTATTTAGGACATTGCTCGTATGTTTTGTCGAGGAGCTCGTAGAAACACTCTTTGGTAGCAGGGTCCTTTTCTTCCGTGGGGGCATGAACACATATTATACCTATGTTAGCGAATTTAGCCTTGATCCGGATAGTCACAATACGCTCGCACACGTGTCGGAAGCTTAAGACTTCTTGCCTAAGTCTGCTGCGTATGACAAATCCGCATCCGAATAAGCGTTGCCTGTTGCCTCTGTAGCAATCACCGTAGTAGATGTCACAGTTTTTCATCCTCTTTTTGCCCGGCCCATCCCATCACACTTCCTGGATGGCAGTAATATCTGCTTTATAGCAGTCTAGGGCATCTGCTAGTTGTTTGGCTGCACGTGGTCTGTAAAGGGACAGAACATTCCACGTACAGATCCGAAGGTCGTTGTCCTTATTTCGTTTGCTGGGGTTGTCATTAGTTGAGTCATCCTTATCCGAGGCTTTTGGTTGTTTCGGAACCATCGACTTTTTACGTGGTAGGGAAGTTACCCCGACGGCACAACCCCCAACCTGGAGGGCCAGATCCTTAATTATCCCCCTAGGACGAAGGGCCGGGTACACCGGTGTCAGTGGTCCACTACGGGAGTATGAGCGCTGCCGTTGGTCCATTAAGGGCTCCTCCGCTACCATCTCTATTCCAATGTCCTGACCAACATTGGAAATTCCTTACTGACCTGTGATCCGAATACGTTGAAGCAGCTTGCGCAAGGTATTCACTAAGTTCAACCTAACTGGAACTATAGACGCCACCGTTGACTCCGTCTAGGGAATTTGTCCGCTGCCGCCTGGAATTATTAGAAGTGCTCTAGTGAAAAAGCACTCTTCCCCCCCTCTCTCATCTGCTGCCACCAAGAATCCGCCAAACGGGGTTGGTTACCCATTTCTTGGATTAAGGTACTAGGCACCCGGCTGTCACCGCGTGGAGGTTGAGAGTAGGAGTTGGTAGGCCTCAGCTGAGTGAAAACGCTTGTGTTTTCATATGATCGCATGCACTACCGTTTGACCAGCCAGTTAAACGTTTGGCAGTACCTTTTCTCTGACAGTTCCTGCTTTTTTCGCAAGTAAAGCGAGGTTAGATGTTATTGCGGTAGGTCGAAAGATTTGGTCCTTTGAAGGCGGCGCGCGCAGTAAATTTCTCTCATCAAGAATTTGAAGGACTGAATTGTGTACGTGTCCTTGTAATCGATATTTATGCTTACGCGCGAAGTTTTTAGCACTTTATTTTCAAAAGAAAATCCTTAAAATTACTCTCCTTGGTACGGTATTCCATGCATCCATACCAGTTCTAGCACATTGACCTCTATGTTAAGCTTGGAGTATTTTCCATATAACCAGTACATTTCTCTATATTTACTGTCGAGTTCTTTGCTTTTTTTTTCACGTGCGGCTTCCATTTCAACTAGGAGTGAAGTTTCATCTCATCCCGATACATTTAGCCTCGTTTGCAAACGGAATTCGAACCGAGTTTATAAAGGCAGGTAAGTTATTTGCTTTTCTATAAGCAAAAATTACGTGAATAGATTTGGTTTCATTGAGCGCGATGCGCCAAATCTTTGTCCTTTCGATTACCTTATCCAATGCTTCTTAAAATTGTTCAGTAGTTTCTTCGATCGTTTTACCTGTTGCCAAGATAACAGTGTCGTCCACAAATGTAGCTAATACGCTGCCTTCTTCTTGCGGTATATCACGAGTGTACAACAGTTACAAAAACGAACCAAAGGCGCTTCCTTGCGGTACCCCAGCCATTATTTCTTTGAATTGTGAATATTTTCCTTTTTTCCGAGGGTAGGTGAAAAATCTTCCATAGACACTATGAGAATAGCAAGCGCGTGCTCATAGTAGTGTCAGATTCTTACTGACTAAAAAAACACCACCCTTCGATATAAATTTGTTAGATATCGCAACTAAGTATTAACTTATCAAGCAATTTTTCTATCATGAAATAAAAACATTTGGCAGGTTACATTCCACTGAAATATCCTGCATGTTCCGCAATCTAGACGCGGTTAATCATTATCTCGCCAAGTCGAAAGGTTTCGTCCTTTGTAGTCGGCGCAATAAATTGCTCTCATCCAAAATTTGTAGGACTGTATTGTTGACATGTCCGATTAGTCGGTTTCTATGCTTACTCGCGAAGCTTCTAGTTTCAGCTTCGATTGTCGGAATTCCGAGATCCCTGTGGATATCGTCGTTTCTAATATACCACGGTGCTTGGACAATTTCTTTTAGCACTTTATTTTGAAAAGCTTGTAAAATATTTGCATTTGTTTTCTTGGTACACCCCCAAAGTTGTATACCCTACGTCCACACCGGCTTTAGCACTTGCTTGTATAAAAGCAATTTGTTCTCAGTACTGAGCTGAGAATGTTTTCCGAGTAACCAGTACATTTCTCTATATTTGATTTCGAGTTCTTTTCGTTTCATTTTCACGTGCGAATTCCATTTCAGCCTTGCGTCGAGTGTCATTCCCAGGTATTTGGGCTCGTTTGCAAAGGGTATTCGGGCCGAGTTTAGGAAAATTGGCAAGTCAATAGTTTTCTTGTAAGTGAAATTCACGTGAACAGATTTAGATTCGTTGAGGGCGATCCGCCAGTCCCTCGTCCATTCATTTACATTATTCAGTGCGTTTTGCAGTCGTTTCTTCGATTGTTTTACCTACTGCTAAGATAGCGGTGTCATCGGCAAACGTAGCAAGAATAGTGCCATCTTCGTTCGGTATATCACGGGTATATAGGAAATAGAGAAACGGCCCAAGAACTCTTCCTTGCGGTACGCCGGCCGAAATTCCTTTGAGCTCGGAGTATTCGACTCCATGTCTAACACGAAAGATTCTATTCCCGAGATATGATTCTAGAATATCGAATAAGCATACAGGGAGAACTTGTCGTAGTTTGAATTTCAAGCTATCATGCCACACCTTATCAAAGGCTTGCGAGACGTCAAGAAATACGCTTGAGCAAATCTTTTTTTTTTCAAATGCTTTATCGATTACGTCAGTAATTCTATGCACCTGGTCAATCGTCGAATGCTTGCTTCTGAACCCAAACTGGTGGTCAGAGATAAGATTATTTTCGTCTATAACCGGTTGGAGACGCCTTAATAATATCCTCTTGAAAATTTTCGATATGATTGGAAGAAGCGAAATTGGTCTATGCGATTTTACCTCATTTGGCAGTTTTCCTGGTTTTAAAACCATTGTGACTTCCGCAACTTTCCATTGGCTCGGCACGTGTTTTAATCTAAGCGCAGCATATACAATATGAAGAAGCTTAATCAATGCTTTTCTAGGTAAAACTTTGAGAATTTCTCCGGTAATCAAATCATAACCAGGAGATTTCTTAGGTTTTAGATTCTTGATCTCATGTTTGAGTTCCCTTAGCGTTGCACTTGTGAGCGTCAAATCGTCAGATGGTGAATCCAGCCTATTGCGGTTATCGTAAACCACTTGACCATCGTACGGTTTAAATGTTTCTTCCCGGTGGGCCGCAAAGACGTCCGCTTTTTCTTTATCTTCCCTCGCCCATTCATTTTGATTTTATTTGATTGGCGGCGTGGAGACTTTGGGCCTTTTGGTGCCTTTTACAGCTTTCCAAAGTGAATAATTGGAATCTTTTTTCGCTGGTAAACTTTCAAGGTAAGAGGCTATTGCACGATTCTTAAAATCCTTAATAGTCTTCTTCAACAAATTGCAAAGACGATTCAAGTGTGCTTTATGTTACGCAGCACGACTCTGTTGCCATTTTTTGCGCGCTTTTCTTTTTTCCTTGACCAATTCTTTTATTTCCGGAAGATTTTGCAAACCGTATCTATCCGGCGTTTTCCTTGGATTGGGCGTATTATTCGAAGAGGCGAGCTGTACGATCTCAACGAAGCGATCAACTTCAACCTCAAGTTCATAGAGTGTCGTAAGTGGAACGCTTAGTTCAACATTATCTTCAATTTCGTTCCTAAAGCCTTCCCAGTTAGTTGTTCTACCAGTTAATTTCGCTGGCTCTAGGTTATAGACTAGTTTTTCGCTGATTGATAAAATAACCCGGGAATGATCAGACGAGAGATCAAAGCTGTCTTCGACTTTTATGTGGTTGGTAGTTATTCCTTTCACAACGAAAAAATCTATCAGGTCAGGTATTTTCGGAGTATCAGTTGGCCAGTATGTCTGGTTTACCCGTCGAATGGAAATCACAACTGTACTCCATACCTGCCCCATAGAGCATTCTACCTTTTTTCGAGCTGTATCTTGAGCCCCAGAACGTATGTTTCGCATTAAAGTCGCCGCCGATGATAAAATTAGGTTTCAGCGATGCAAACAAGTTAGTAAAATCAGATTTTTGAAGCGCGGGACGCGGTGGACAGTAGGTAGATGCGATTTTAAGAGTACGCTGACTATTTTTAACTCGAATCGTGCACAGTTGCAAAGTTTCAAGTTCTATCTTTAGGTCTTCGGATTGTTCGATGCAGTCTTTAATAAATAACGATGATCCGCCTCTCGCTTTTCCCGAAGGGTGACAAGCGTGGTAATCATTATAGCCTTTTATTTTTAAATGCGATTCCTTTTTCACGTGGGTTTCAGAAAAAAAGCAAATTGTGAATATTTTATTTTTTTTTTACGCTGGGAGGTGGTAATCTTCAAAAGACGAAACCGAGCCCCTTCTCCCTTCTTCCCGTTTTCCCTGCGGTAACGCCAGGGCCAGGGGAAGCCAGCCAGCCAGTCACTTGGACTAATAAGCAATTTTTTCCTGACATCTACGTCTTTGAATGAGATCCACCATCTGGTGTATCTTTTTTTTCGGATGTGCTATGTAATGCATCTATATATACTTCTTTCTTTTTTCTTATACTTCTACAGTTAAGTTAAATCGAGAGGTTTTATTCTTTTGAGCCTTCGTAATTGATTTTCATTATTCAAAAGTTTTCTCGCATCTATGTTTATATGCTCCTCTAGCTTTTCTTTGTGTTTTTTTGCATGTTTAAGGATTTCCGAACTTACACTTTCTATCTTCAAGTCTCGATGAAGGTCAGTGTTCCTTATGAACCAAGGTGCATTTACTATACTTCTAAGCACCTTATTTTGGAATCGTTGTATTATGTCTACGTTTGTCTTTTTGGCGCAACCCCATAGTTGGATTCCATATGTCCATGTTGGTTTCGGAATTTGATTGTATATAAGCACTTTATTTCCAATTGATACGGTTGAGTTTCTTCCTATCAGCCAGTGCAATTTTCTATATTTCATCTCTAACTCTTCTTTTTTCTTTTTTATGTGCTCTTTCCATCGCAGCTTAGCATCTAGTGTTATACCTAAATATTTCGCTGTATTAGCGTATGGAACTATTTTTTCGTTGATAATGATTGGTATATGTTCAACCTTTTTATTTGTAAAATCAATATGGACTGACTTGGACTCATTTAATTTGATTCTCCACTTTTTAGTCCATTCACAGATTTTGTTTATTCCTATTTGGAGTTTTTCTGTGGATTCTTCATTAGTTCTCCCTTCTGCTAGTATTGCAGTATCATCTGCAAATGTTGCCATAATGTGGTTTTCTAGTTCCGGAATATCACTAGTATATAATAGGTATAATATAGGGCCCAGTACACTACCTTGCGGTACGCCGGCCTTTATTTCTCTTAGTTTTGAATAAGTATTCTGTTGTTTTATTCTAAAATGTCTTCCACCTAGGTAAGATTTAAGAATGGAAGCATACTGATTTGGCAGCATACATCTCAGTTTATAGATAAGTCCTTCGTGCCATACTTTATCAAAGGCCTGCGCCACATCCAAGAATACAGCCGAACAGACCTTCCTTTCTTCTAATGTTTCTTCGATCTTATCCGTAATTCTGTGTACCTGTTGTATCGTAGAGTGCTGCCTTCGAAAACCAAATTGATGGTTCGGAATCAGCTTTTTTCTTTCAATTATTTTATTAATACGTTTAGCGAGCACTTTCTCAAACACTTTTGATATCATCGGCAATAGCGATATAGGCCTGTAAGATGATACCTCATTTGGCGGTTTACCTGGTTTGGGAATCATTAGGACATCAGCAATCTTCCACAAACTAGGGACAAATTTTAGCTTAAATGAGGCATTTATTAAATTTGTTACTTTAATTATTGCCTTCATGGGTAAGTTCTTTAATACGTCACCAGATATAAGGTCATATCCAGGACTTTTCTTTGCATTTATCTCATGCTTGATTAGGTTGCGTATTTCGTTAGGATTTGTGGGTAGAATTTCTTCGGTTTCCTCTTCAGATGGTTCCAATAGCATAGGTTGTCTGTTTCCATCTGGTGGTTTAAATAGGTTTTCTAGGTAGTCTGCGAAAAGAATGGCTTTATCCTCATCGCCCAGTTTCCATCAGGTGCTTTGATTGGAGGTATTTGCACAATAGGTTGTTTGAATCCTTTTGTAGCTTTCCATAGAGAGTAATTTGTAACGTATTTAGCTGTTAATCCTCCGAGGTACCTGTTCAATGAGTCCTCTTTAAATTTTCTAATTTCTCTTTTCAGTTGCTGGCTAAGGTTGTTTAGCTTCGTTTTATGTTGTGCAGCTCTTGATTTCTGCCATGTTCTTCTTGCTCGTCTTTTATCTGCTATTAAATCCTTTATTTCTTTCTGGTAGTTTCTTCTCATGTTCTTTCTATCTATACCGGGAGTGCTTTCCCAGGCCGATTTCTGAATATCGCTGACCAACCTATGTGTTTCCTTTTCTATATCATTTTTGGATATAAGAGGTGTGAATTGTGAATATGAATTCGTTTTCGTGTTTGACACTTATGTCTTCAGAATTTTATACAAATGTTCGTGGTATCAAGATTGATCTGCATTCCGGGAACATCCTGTATATTCTAAACATTTGCACTTTGTAGCAAATATACATATGTATCTAATATTTCTGTATATATGCAGCTATATACAAACTATGTGGCTAGGGTATACCTAATAACAAAAACCGAAATTTGATTTCAATAACCGATTTTTTTTTTTGCATTTGTCACATGCGATGTTGTTGTTGTTATTAGTATAATTATATCTTTTGTACAAGTACAGGCCCGCTTTCTAAAAATTGATACCTTTATCCGTCAAGCGGTGTGCGTGACATAAATTATTAGAACAAATGCATTTGTTTGACTTCCTGCTTTTCTTTGAGTTTCACCTTTTGCTACAGGTGAATAATATATATCCAGCCCCTTCCACCAGACTCGCACATGAAGTCTGCAATGATTCCCACATTAGTCATGTGATGAGCACTTCCATTGTGTGCTGTGACTAACTCAACCATAGTTTTGTAATCCTTCCTCCTCAGATTTAGACTGTCTAAATGACAGTCGGCATTTTGTCCAGAGCGCAGGAGAATTTGGTCTCATTGTCCAAAAACCAACCAGCTCCAGCTCCCATTTGACTTTTTCTGAGAAATATGCTTTGTATCTTCTATCAAATATGACGACATATAGATAGATATACATATTATAGATATACACTATGGACGAGGCACATCGCATTAACTTCCTAACTAAAAAGCGCCCCATGCTTAGTGTCATATTCTTCGTGCCACAGTCAATATTTGGCGTAACAGCTCTTTAAGTGCCAGGGCCTAGCTTCTCGCAACCACTTATGCTGTGTGCGTTATATTTTACACATGAATGCAAGGGACCTACCGTTTAGTGCCATACCCAAAGGGCAATCTGTTTTGAGAAGCTTTCTCGAGACAACAATACTCTCAGATGTTTGTCAGACGTTCGCGAGAGGTAGCGCCGTGTAAAAACTTGCTGCTGTTTTTTGCGATTGCAACTTGGCACCTAACGCACATTGGTCCGACACAATTTATGAATCTCTGTGTACAATTCGGTCCAGGTTGCCTATATAGTTCTTAAATATGGACTTACTCCTATCAAATACGTGGCAATTCTAAGGTGCCCTTCTTAGAGAAAACGCTAATTTTTGGCAAAATTAGATTTAGCTTCGCTTTCTATATTCGAAAAATTTATTTTGTTCGTTATCTTAAAAACGCCCTATTAAAGTGGGTGTGGAGCTAAGTTAAGTTAGAGCGGCTGTTTGTACCAAACTAAAGACACACATAGACTAGAAGAAGTCCATTGTGATACCATTGAATCTAGCACAAAACCAGCTACTCGTACACAAGGACTAACTACACCAAATCTTTCTCTCTCTCTGTCTCTCTATCTATCCTTTCCAACGCCCGCACTGTGTGTATTCATATTAAGGATATTCATAACCCCTTGAGTGCGCGCAAATTATAAAGAGAAAAAAAACTAAGAGAACCATTCAAAATCTTTTTTAAAGGAAGGGTGATTCTGATGCCTGTGTTTGCCAAGTCGCCAAGCTTATTGTAGAAAAGAGCTCCAAGATGGAGTACTCTCCTTTGAGATAGGACTGGACAGGTGTACAGGAAACGGAGGATGATTTCCTCTTCATTCCAGCAGCGGGAATCGTTTGAAAAGAGACCTAAGCTTTTCACATGTAGGCTTCACAGGTAGTGGAGCTGATACCTGATCGCTTCAGCAAGATCAAACCTATGCCAGATCCCTCTGGATATTTCGCACGTCATAACGTCCTCCTATCTGCGATTTGTCGTGCCAATAGCGTCCAGCTTAAGTAGAAGTTTCCACGTAGCAAGAGGCATAGCCACAACCTGCCTATTTTAAAAAGTACCTACTTTCTTTGACTTTTTAGAGATTTTGTTTAAATCTGAATTTATAAGGAAAACGCCCCCAAAAAGAAGGCGTGACTCTATATAATGTATGAATGTTGTTTTTTTGTTAGATCCTTTAACCCCTCGGGGGGATAGGGCATCAACCACGCCTGCACGCCATCGTGTTCGAAGTTCTGCAACGCGTTTGAGCTGCCTCCAACTCATTCCTAAATAGCTCAATTCCTCCTCAACTGTTCTGCTCCACGTTTGCCTAGGGCAAAGCTATTCCGCCTGCCTGGATGAGCAGATTCCACTGCATGGCGTATTTCGCGCCGTAGGGGTAGGGTGTGTCCAATCCATTGCCACTTTCTTCTTCGTATAATATAATGCTTATACGTTCTTGGCCCGTTCTCAGATAAAGTTGTTCGTTGGAGATGCGGTTCGGTCAAAAAATCAAAAAAAGATGATTCTTAAGCATTTGTTTACGAAGACTTGCAGCTTGCCTGTGTTAAAGGCGTACGCCTTCCAAGTATTGCACCCATAAAGTAGCACTGATTCTACGTTGGAGCGGAACAGTCGCAGCTTAGTTCTTAAGCTGATAACATTGCTTCTCCAGATTTTGGACAGCATTCCGAACGCAGCTTTAGCCTTCCCGATTCTGCTGCACACATCCAGTTCGGTGCCACCACGATTAGCCGAGACCGCACTTCCTAAATGAAGAAAGTTATCAACTTTCTCGACTTCCTGTCCGGCAAAGTTAAGTTGAACGCGGGTATTAGAAGTGCTCAAGGCTTTTGTTTCGGCTGTGTTTATTTTTAGCCCCACTTTGTTTGCCTCAGCTTCTAGATTGTGGGCCATCAGATGAAGGTCCATTATCCGATGCGAAAGCAGACAAACATCGTCAGCGTAATCTAGGTGTTTAAGGTAGGATGTCATAGTAGAACGATAGTTGGATAGTTACCTTCCGACAATGCTGCACGGAGTACATTAAGCTGATAACCACCAAGAACAATAGTGGAGACAGTATGCACCCTTGACGTACTCCACTTTGGACTTCGAAATCCTCCGACACCTTACCATTGTGCACGAAGTGACACTTACCGCCTTCGTATGTAGCCTTGATAATAGCTGTGAGTTTTTCTGGGACGCCTCTCCTGCGCAAGCCCAACCAGATAGCATCTCGATTAGATCTGTCGAAAGCCTTCTCGAAGTCGATAAACAGTAAATGTAGCGGAGACCTATACTCAACGCATTGCTCGATAATGATCCGTAAGGTGTTTATGTGGTTGATGCAGGAGGATCCAGCGCGAAAGCCTGCTTGTTCGACATCGACAGTTGAATCTAAATGTTCTTTAATTCGTTCTAGAATTATTCTAGCTATTATTTTGGCTGCAGCTGGAAGAACACATATACCTCTCCAGTTACCGCACTCCATCAAGTTACCCTTCTTTGGAAGCTTAATGATCATCCCCCTTTTCCACTCCTGTGGAAATTGTTCGTTATACCAAGCTCTCCGTATTAGGGGATGCAGCAAATCTGCCGATGTATTTGGCGCCGCTTGAAATAGCTCGGCAGGGATGCCATCAATGTCCACCGCCTTGTTCTTCTTGAGGGACTTGATTGCTGTTATTATTTCGGTTTTACTGGGAGGTGCGGTGCGAATTCGGGAATTTGTTGCTTCGAACTGCTCATTCGAATTCGAGATCATACCGCCATCGTCTAAGTGATTTAGCACTGTAGCAAAATGTTCTCTCTATGTAGTGAGCTGATCCTCATCCGAAATCAGAAGGTTACCGTCTAGACTCTTCACTGGATGTTGTTTGGAGTTTCGATCACCAATGAGCTTCTTAATGATGTTGTAAACAGTCCTACTGTCGCACCTACTCGCTGCTTCTTCAGCCCTTGACC
Source organism: Brachypalpus laphriformis (assembly GCA_945910035.1). Taxonomy (NCBI): domain Eukaryota; kingdom Metazoa; phylum Arthropoda; class Insecta; order Diptera; family Syrphidae; genus Brachypalpus; species Brachypalpus laphriformis. The sequence continues at coordinate 191,402,222 of OX246754.1, read as the reverse complement.
CAGCCATCTTAGTCGCTGTATGTGAACTCTTCTGGCTAAGTCGATGTCCTTGTACAGTCTTATAAAGAGTTACCTTAGTAGTTCGAGATAGGGCTTTGCTACTCAATTGCCGTTTTAGCACATAGAAACAACGATTGGCAAGAGTAATTCTTCGTGTGATCTCACTACTGATGCCATTTGCGGAGTTCACCATAGAGCCTAGGTAGATAAAATCCTTTACTACCTCAAAATTATATCTGTCTATTGTGGCGTTCTGTCCAAGACGCCGATGTTGGGTGTCCTTTTTTGTAGACAGCATATATGGTATTTTGTTTTGCTTTCATTGACCGCTAGACCCATCTTTGCTTCCTCGATCTCAATACTCGTAAATGCCCCATTGACTGCCCGCTGAGTTCTTCCGATTATGTCAATGTCATCGGCATAAGCGAGTAGTTGTACAGACTTGAAGAAGATTGTACCTCCGGGGTTGGCAACTTTGAAATCGATGAAAAGGTGGTGCGTATCGATTTTATATTCATGGGTTTTTTCCAAGATCTGCCGTAGTGTGAATATTTGGTCAATGGTGGACTTTCCCGGCCTGAAACCGCACTGATAAGGACCTATCAGGTTATTGACGATCGGTTTTAGGCGTTCACATAGTACGGCAGACAGGATCTTATATGCGATATTTAGGAGACTTATACCTCTGTAGCTGGCGCAGTTCAGAGGGTCTCCTTTCTTCAGGATCGGGCAAACGATGCTGAGGTTCCATTTATCGGGCATACTTTCGTCCGAACTCATCTTACCAACTCATCTCCTCCTGTCTTGAAAAGTTCACCGGCAAGGCCGTCGGCTCCAGCTGCTTTGTTGGATTTGAGTTTAGATATCGCTATCCTCACTTCATTCTGATCGGGTTGATGGGAATCTTGACTGCCATCATCACTGTTGAATGGCTCATTCTGCCTGACAGCGGAATATTGGCCATCATCGCCGTTTAACAGTCTGCAGAAGTGTTCCTTCCATATTCTCAGCACCGACTGCGATTCTACTACTATGTTGCCACTTTCGTCCCTGCAGCCTTCTGTTCTGGCTTTAAAACCCTGGCATGTTGTTTTTACCCTTTGGTAAAATTTTCGAACATTATTCCTGCAATAAAATCTCTCAATCTCCTCGATCGAGCGCTTCTCATGCTTCTTTTTCTTCCTTCTGAGAAGTCGATGTTCCTCTTTTCTCCTGCGCACGTAGAGCTCGTAAGCAGCTCTAGTCCTTCTATGCAGCGCCGCTTTGTACGCCTCTTGTTTAGCTGCATGTGCTTGCCGGCATTCTTCATTAAATCAGGGGTTTCGTTGTGGTGGCCGAGAGAAACCCAGTACATCAGAGGCGGCATCTCTGATGGCTTGTTGGCAACGCTGCCACTGGTCCTCCGCATTTGCTGCTGGCGGCATAGGACTTAGATTGAGATTAGAAGAAACACGATCGACAAAGGTTCTGGCGGTCTCTTGCGATTGTATCTTTTCGACGTAAAATTTCCTCACAGCATTTCGTTGATTTCGCTCCGTTGTGGATATCCGCATCCGTACCTTGGCTGCAACTAGGTAGTGATCCGAGTCCATGTTGGCTCCTCGGAAAGTCCGGACACCCAGACTACTGGAAGAGTGCCTTGCGTCGATCGCAATGTGATCGATTTGGTTGACAGTTTTTCGATCAAAGCAGAGCCATATTCCTTTGTGAATGTCGAGACGTCGGCACCGCGTACTAGCTACGACAAAGTTTCGCCCCGCTGCAAAGTCGATTAGTCTGAGTCCGTTGTCGGATGTGATGTCGTGCAGGCTGTGCTTTCCGACAACGCTACTAAAGACGTCCTCTCTTCCTAGCTTTAACATCGTGGCTGGGGCATTGCTTATGCGTGAACGCATATTAGGCTAATGTTGGCAAATTTAGCCTTGATACGGATAGTCATGAGGCGCTCATTCACATGCCTGAAACTCAAGACTTCTTGCCTAAGTCTGCCTCCAATGATAAATCTGCACCCGAATAGACACTGTCCTTGTTGTGTGTAGCAGTCGCCGTAGTAGATGTCGCAGTTTTTCTTCTTCCTTTTGCCCGGCCCATCCCATCGCACTTCTTGGATGGCGGTAATGTCTGCTGTGAAACACTCTTGGGCCTCCGCAAGTTGTTCGGCTGCACGTGGTTTGTAGAGGGACCTAGCATTCCACGTGCAGACACGAAGATTGTTGTCCTTTTTACGTTTGCATGGGTCGTCAACAGTAAAATCATCCGTATCCAAGGCTGTTGGTTGCTTCGTAACCAAAGGTTTTTTACGTGGTAGGGAAGTTAACCCGACGGCACAACCCCCAACCTGGCGAGCCAGATCCTTTTTTTTTGTACCCCTAGGACAAGAGGCCGAATACACCGATGTCAGTAACCCACTCCGGGGATATGAGCGCTGCCGTTGGCCACGTCACCGTTGATTCCATCGAGAGAATTCATCCGCCGCACGTCCTCCTTCTGAGGAGCTCTTGCTAGCCTTCTGAGACGCATATTTCAGCCAATCAGGTCAACAAGAGATGACTCGTCCGGTTAGACATTGGGGAGCCTTGAGCCTGTCGATATTAAACCTGGTGATGTTAAGTAGGTTTGAGCGGTTGCTGTTAAAGGATGCAGTACGAAGGCGCATATGAGTTACCATAAGATGGTGATCTCGTTCTTGCCCGACGTCGGCTCCACGTCTGTTTCGGACGTCCAGGAGACAATTTCTAAAGCGGCGATTGATCGCAATATGGTCGATTTGGTTGGATGTTCGTTGCCTATCAGTAGAGACCCAACTGATCTTGTGGCAGGTGTTATGCTTAAACAGCGTACATCCGATGACTAGGTGGTTGGTATTGCAGAAGTCCGCAAACCGCTCACCGTTGTCATTACCACGCCGTAAACTCCCATCACGTGCTTAAGCATGGTGTTTTCGCTACCCACCTTGGCACTGAGATCTCCCATCACCATTACGATGTCCCCATTAGGCGTTTGATTGTAGGCGGCGGCTAAGTGGCTATAAAAATCATCCATTTCATCCTCAATCGCGTTTAGATTCGGAGCATAACACTGTATGATGGTAATTTTTCTTACTCTACTCTGGAACCTAGCTATCAATATCCGGTCACTGTGGGGTTTCCAGGATATGAGGCTACTACGTGCTGCTGGAGTTAGCATGAGTTCTACTCTGGAACTCCGTGCACTTCCAACTGGTTTACCAGAAAAGAGCATGACAGTGCTTTTTGTTGGGGAGATGTATTCCCCAGCATCGAACCATCTTATCTCGCTCAGCCCCAAGATGTCTATTTTATACTGTGCGAATTCGTGCTCCAATTGGAGGAATCTGGCCCTTCCTCGAGTGAGTTCAGGAGTGTCTTAACGTTCCAGAATTCGATCGTTGTCCATGTTCGATAGCCAAAGGTCGTCAGCAAATTATCCGTCCGCATCCGAGGCGTTGGTTTCCGTTTCGGAGCAATTAGTTTTTTTTACGGTTGCGGCTCACTGGGCCAGAGATCAACCGACACTTATCCTGTTTTTTGGTGCAGGAAGCTCGCCATTCGTCCTTTCCCATCTGCAATTTCTGAAGAAATTCCCAGATGGCACTACGAGGAGGTGGAAGTAGAGCTTACTAACAGAGCTGCTAGGTTTTCGGCTGCAGTGGCTCTTTCTCGTTACTTACGACGCATTTGTTAGTCGCTTACCATCCATAATATATGAATGGATTATATAATTTCTTGATACTTACCTTGTACTGCTTTGTACCTTTAGAAGCTCATGTGTGAGCTCTCATATTCGAAATTTAAGATCTAAAAATAGAGAGGCGCTATTTTGGTGTAAAGGAATGCATATACGTATGTATGTATGTGCACCGCATATCCTCAAGAATATAACATTTCATATAGAACTCTTGTATGCACGACTTTATAGTACATACAGAGTAGATATAAAAATATTATTTTGATTACTAAATTGATATCACTTTGGTCAGTGCACAAAAATATAAAATATATAAATTCATCAAACTCAGACGTAGTGAAAACTTTTACGATTCATCATGATTTTATGAACCCTTTTGTGTGTACTTTGCCTGAAGTATTGGATTTGAATAAAATTGTACACATGAACATCAAACTTTGGGGGTAAGATGTTGTAATAAATCGTTGAAATTGGAGTTGTTTCTTTTATCGATCTCAACCTTAAGACACTTGACTTGATGAAATTTTAAATTCTTCTATGGATGAATATGGCTGTGATCCAAAACATCAATAGGTTGACGCAATGGCCTTAACAATAGCGTCGTAATGCAAAGTCTCGAAATTGAGCTCCTTAGCAAGGAACGATCTAAAAAGATTCGTTTATAATTCTGGCAAAGAATTCAAGGAAGCATACTTAACTCCTGTCCTATTTACTATACATACAGATTAATATCTCTATTAGACTACTTTTTATTTATTTATTTATTTCGTCTTGTAAGTTACAATCTTATTTAAGACTACTTCTAATAATTTTTAGTTATACATACAAACATTTGTAGATACATTTTCAATGGCCTGCTAATCCTTCATGAGGGTCGCGGAGGTAGGATACTCAAGTGGACCCTACATCATTCTCGATCTTCCGCCATTGACGCCAACTCATCAGGAGGAATCCCTAGACGGTTTCAAGAGAGATGTCGGACTTGAGACAACCATCTATTTCTAGGTCTACTGGGGAGTCGCCTACCTAATGGCACGTGTTGGAAGCCGCTCTGGGGGTATGCGCAGTACATGACCAAACAATCGAAGCATAGATCGTTCCATTCGGAGAAGCTGCTGCTCAACATTGAGGGCCTCGCATACTCTGGTGTTGCGCACTTGATCCCTACGAGTTATTCCAGCAACACCGCGAAGGAACCTCATTTCGGCAGCTTGTATCCGCGAACTAATTCTTTCAGTCACTTCCCAAATTTCATTACCATGGGTGAAAGTTGGAACATACACCGAGTTAAAAACCGTTAATTTAGCTTGAACACTAAGTTCGGCCTTCCTTATGACAGATTAACCAAGCTCTTTCAAATTTGATCCATCCTGACCAATTCTACAGGATAACTTGGCATTGCTCTTCCCATCACTCGTGAATAAGATCCCGAGGTACTTAAACTTATCCACCTGCTTCAGTGGGACTCCACTAACATGCAGAGTGCGCTGAATGGGTATTTTGGAAACGACCACTACATCCGATTTTCATTCCAGTAGCATCACAAACGGCTACAAACATTTCGAGTGCGAACTTCAGGTTTGAGAGGATACAAGAATAACCAAATCATTAACAAAGAGCAAATGACTAATCCTTAAGTCTCTCGCTTTGAAACATTCTCCACCACGGCTGTGCTGCAACATGCAGTCCATACATACAATGAAGAGGAGATGTGACAAAACGCACCCTTGGCAGAGTCCAACGCCCACAATGAAAGGTATTGACTTAACATCGTTTATCCGAACACAGTTTCTACAGTTTGTATATAAGACTGAATCTCCCTTAACAAAGAATCATCAATCCCATACTCCTGCAGAGCACTCCAGAGTTTTCCTAGAGGAACCCTATCATAGGCTTTTTGCAAATCCACAAAACAAGTGTAGACAGGTTTAGCATACTCCCAGGTCTTCTCAGGAACAAAAACCAAAAATTAAATTATTATAGTATCTTAATCCTCTTGAAGAATATCGTTATAACTCTAATTGGAGGTAAGGACCATGCCTCCAAAGTACAGAACGTCAAAGTTTTCTTACAATCTGTCCAGTAGTTTTTGCGTGATGCGCGCTGGTAAGCGACTCTAGCTCTCATTATATTATCTATTATACACTGAACCTCCTACATACGCGGTCTCAGCATACGCGATTTCGCTTATATGCGATTAAGTTTTTCCGAAATTCCCTCTACATACACGGTGCTTATACGCGATTCAACGTGATCCAATTCGTCTTGTGAAAAAAAATAACGTTTTTTATTAAATTTGATCATTGCTTTTGTTCTTCCCATGTTGAATTGTTTTTAAGTTTCTTCTTAAAAACAAACAAACTGAATAAAATATTTATTTTAGAATTGCTTGTCTTGGAACGCACCTCTATATGTACGTATGTACATATTTTCGTAAAGTTTCTAGTCTCAACATATGCGAAATCGACAGACGCGGTGTTTTTTCGAACGCATCCCTCGCGTATGTGGGGGGATTGCTGTATTACTCGTATATTAACAAGCAAACATGGATTTTGTGATCCCTTTTACGGCCTTTTTACTGAGGCGATTTTCATAAATTGTATACCGTTGGAAAGCTCTTTCCACGCAGATGTGCATTAACCTGGCCTTAATATAAGACCAGGTTAATAAGAAAGCTGCAATCGCCATTTAAATGTAAGTCAATACATATGCATTTATGCATGCAATAATACGCAGCAGTGTAAAGCCTTCTCTTAAGAACCCACACAGTTGCACTGAGCTGTTGTGTTTCTCTTTCGGAAAGTTACTTACGTTAAAAAGAGAGCGATCAATGGTGCCAATTATGTATCTTTAAATCTACTACTTTAATACCACAGATATCGCGAATCGGACATACATATGTATGTATATTGTTATAATGCTGAAAAATATTCTTTAAAATATATATGTAGGTGCAATAAAACACCAAATTTTACGTTATAATACTTCTTCTTAATTTATTTGATTGAGCAATAGCTCCGAACGCTTGTATGGCTAACGTTAGGTTCAGACGGTTATCGGATCTTACAATATTGTCAGGTCACCAATAACAAAATGTGTCCCAACTGTCTTACAACCGTCTGAACTGCCGATTTTGACCTGACAACGTTGTCAGAAAAGCATTGTCAGACCATTGCCAGAGCGGCATCTAACAAGGAAATTGACAGGCATCTACCCTCTTGTACCATTGTCAGATTTTTAGGACATCGGCAGACTCATTGGAAATTGCCGGATATACGAAGCTTATGACATCTGACAATGGCATTCACCCTTATTCCGAGTGGTGTTTACAACGATTTAAAACACGCCAATTTGAATTTACCATTACGAGTGGCGTTTTTGTGTCGTTGAACGCCTTGTGGAACCCCCTAGTGTACGACGAACTTCACGTGAGAGATTTCACTGTCATTCTTTAAGGCGTTGAACGCCACAAAATGACAGGGATTATTGTGAGCTAATCACCCCTATTGTTGCCACGACTTAAAAATTCCGAGTTTTAGTTAGACTTCATATAATTCATTATTAACTTTTTAAATACATAATTCAGTGTAAAAGTTACTTTAATTTAAAGAAAAAAGAAGGAAAAGACTAAAATTCTCGTTCATGTGCTACGAATAGGTCGCTGTCGTCGTGACAATTGGCGCCTTTTGTCCTGCTCGAAAAAATCTGGCCGCCCTGTCAAATCATCGGCATTGCCATACTCCCTCATTCTTCTACGTTATGCTGGCGATGTTATTGACGGTGCTACCAGGTTTGGCAACACCTATTCTGAGTGGCGTTTTACTTGCACGACGTTTGTCGTTATTTGAGGCGCTTCGTTTTACAAGAGTTATTCCATAACTTCGACGACAGGGTAAAACGTCGTCGGTAAGTAGTTTACATTCCACACCCTATGCCATCGACCGTACTACGCTGAGAATATCGATCCTCGTTCGATCATCGAAATCAAACAGCCTTGGGCATGGGTAGTACTTAGATGGAGGACCGCTTTGGAACACCGCGTGTTGTTGGCATGAGGCAACTCATCAACTCCACCAAGGTCTTAATTTACTTCTGGTGCGCTACTTTTACTACAGAAAGTAAGATAATTTAATTCAGTTATTTGAATCAATTAATAATTTAAGAAAATTTACCTTTTTAAGTCGTGTTTACTACTTGGCGATCACTAATTTGTTGACGACAAATACCGTCATTTTCCCTGTCGTTTTGTGCCGTTCAACGCCTTAAAGAATGACAGTGAAATTTCTCATATGATGTTCGTCGCATACACAAGGCGTTCAACGACGCAAAAACGCCACTCGTAATGGTAAATTCAAATTGGCGTGCTTTAAATCGTTGTAAACGCCACTCGAAATAAGGGTGATTATTGATGTCAATTCTGTGAAATATTTATTGCAGGGAAATAACTTCATGGGAATAACCCTCACATCAAGTGGGACATAAATGCACTTTTATGATGTGAAGTTATCTCTCACTCAAAGTTGGAAATAATTTTATGAAATTATTTCTCGTTTATGATTTAAAATTGTGGCTTGAGTTTTAAGTCCACAATGCATAATACGGCATTTCGTCCTCCTCCTCGCTGCTTTCCAATACGTACGCGGCCAATATTGTCGCAAGTGCCTCTTTTTATTCCATTTTGATTTATATTTTAAAAAATTTCAGTACAAGGGTACCTTTCTACGAACAATCTTTTAAGCTCCGCCCAGTATGGTTTTCGTTCAAAAAGAAGTTGCAAAACTGCCTTGTTGCTTGTTGTCGATGACATTCGTAAAGCTATGGATAATAGATGTTGTACATTTTTAACACTGCTTGATTTCTCTAAAGTATTTGACACTGTAGACCACCTTGTACTCTGCAAAAAGCTGTCAAATAACTTTGGACTCTCTAAATCTGCAGTAAGACTATTGTACTCCAACTTAACTGGCCATCAGCAATGTGTAGCAGTGGGATAGATTGTCTTCATTCCTTAAGATAACAGCAGGTGTACCCCATCCATGCAGGGACGGGTTAAGAATATCACTGCAGCGCCCCCCAACAACTAGCGCTTGTCGTAAAAGGCGACTAAGGGGACAAATCAGATCTAGGCAATATAACACCCAAGTGAGCCTACCGACACATATACTACCTTAAAAACCCTCCCACAAGTGTGCATGCGAGTCCGTGGGTTGAAACGACTGGAGATCACCGGTGTCATAGAAGAAAGATCAAACAATACTAAAACAGGAGCATGCACGTGTCAAACAACAAACACCATCGCAATATGGTAATATTGCAAAACTGTATCATTATGGTAATAATTGCAAGGAAAGGCACTACCCCGCCAGGCACTACCACTGCTGTGCATGGTACTGATCCTGGACCGAGCAGAAATGTTCGGGTCAGAGCTATATGGAAGAGATGATGAATAGAAGGCGGGTGGACATCTTGTGTGTCCAAGAGACGAAATGGAAAAACACCGGAAATCGGGCGCGTTTCTTGGACGTTAGAACAAATGATTACAAGATGTTCTACTACGGAACGGAAAAGGCTAAGAACGGAATCGGTATCATCCTTGCGGCAGAGCTACTTGGAAACGTCTTGAGCATTTCGAAGTCCAGCGACCGTTTGATGTCTCTCAAACTAGTAATACAAGGAGAGGTGTGGAATATTGTCAGTGCATATGCTCCTCAAAATGGGTGCAATCAGAGAGATAAAGATGCATTTTGGCTAGATTTCCACAATCTCCTTAAGAACATCCCAAAGGAAGAGTTTCTGTTTGTTGGAGGAAATTTGAATGGACATGTCGGGAAATCAAACGAAGACTATGAAGACTACCATGGAGGACTAGGATATGGCACCAGGAACCTTCCTGGTGAAGACATCCTAAGCATGTGCAAATCACACGGTCTTATCGTGTTAAATACCATGTTCATCAAACAAAGCCGACACCTGATCACTTACAGCAGTGGTGGAGATGAAACTCAGATTGACTACCATTTGGTAGCCAGTTTCATGAAGCCTCGGGTAAAAGATTGTAAAGTGATCCTGGGAGAGGCAATCGTTCGGAAACACCGTCTCCTGCTAACAGAAATTTTTATGAAAACGCCGAAGAAAAGCAAACAAACAAGGGTCTCTGAGAAAATCAAGTGGTACAATCTGGACAAAGAAAAAGCCGAGGCTTTTGTTTTCGTAATGAAAAATTACCTCTCTCACACCATCAACGGAGCTGAGGATGAAGAGTGCAGAGCACAAAACATGTGGGATTCCCTACAGCGAACTTGCTTAAAGAAGGCCAAATCACTGCTAGGAGCTTCAAAAGGCCACCATCAACACGCCAAAGAAACATGGTGGTGGAGTGATGAAGCTAAGAATGTGATAAATGAGAAGAAAGCGGCTTTCAAAGCTTGGTCAAAGTGCCCCTCTAATAATAGTGACGAAAAAGCTCGCTTCGAAGTGGAATACAGATGGTGCAAGAAAAAAGCGAAGAAGAAGTGCGCCCAGCTTCAAGCAGAGAGTACGGAGGCCCTGTTTCGGGAGCTGGAGAAAATATCTTCCCCGGTTGCTGATGCAAACCAGGCTATCCAGGAGCTGCGAAGACACAATATGAACAAGAGCGCCACTATCTTCAAAATAGCCGCCCAAAGAAGGAGGAATGCTCAGGAGATTCGTTCGCCAAAGTTCATTAACAATGCTCATGGCCAGCTTCTTGTGGATGACGAGAAAATTCTGCAGAGGTGGCGGCAGTATTGTGAAGAACTTTTAAATGAACAGTTTCCCCGGCTATACTTTCCAAGAGCCACCCCTAACTGTGAAGAAATACCCGACATTACAGTCGAAGAAGTTAGTGAGGCGGTCAAATACTCCAAAAAACGAAAAGCGGTTGGGCCAGATGAGATGCCCTCTGAGTTCTGGAAAAAGATGGGAGACATCGGGTTCAGATGGCTCAGAATTCTTATCTCTCATCTCCAAATTTGTGAGAGGTGATCCAATGCCGAATCAATGGAGGGAAAGTTACCTTCTCCCTGTATACAAAGGGAATGGTGATACGCGAAACTGTGATAGCTACCGTTCGATCAAGCTGATGTCACACACCATGAAGAACGTTGAGCGGGTATTAGGTGGCCGACTGCGAAAAATAATACGGCTATCTGATGATCAGTGCGGGTTTGTCTCGGGTAAATCAACCACAGATGCAATCCAAAATATAAGGATCATAATGGGAAAACATCGTGATTCCTTAAGGGATTTGCATATTGTATTGGTTGACTTTGAAAACGCATTCGACAGACAACCACGAGATCTGATATGGGTGGCGCTAAGACATCGAGGGGTTTCAGAAACCTATGTACAGATGATCATGGACATGTACGAAGGAGCAAAGACAAGAGTAACGTGCCCAGCTGGAGTAACCGAAGAGTTCCCAATCAAAGTCGGGGTACACCAGGGAAGCGTTTTAAGTCCTTTGCTCTTTATTACAGTCCTTGATTATCTGCTTGAAGGTAAAGTGATGGACCCCAAGGTACATCAGTTATTCTTTGCTGACGATGGAGCCATCATAAGTGAGGATCCTACATCCCTGCAACGAGCACTTGATGTGTGGGTGGACGTTTTGGAGGGAAATGGGTATCGCATTAGTTCAAAAAAGACAGAGTACTTGTGCTGCCTGTTCTCTGATCCACTCAGGCCTATTCCAGACATTTATTTGAATGGAACAGTGCTTCCCAAGTGCGAAAAGTTCAAATATCTGGGATCTATGAGCAAAAGCAACCTGTGATGACGACATCAATCATCGCGTAAGCGTAGGGTGGATGAAGTGGCGAGAAAATTCCGCTATCTTCTGTGACAGAAAAATGCCCCCTAAGTTGAAAGGAAGGCTCTACACCGCAGTTGTACGTCCAGCGCTCACATACGGTTCACAATGTTGGACGATGTACAAAAAGTATGAGAGTAAATTAACGGCAGCTGAGATGAAGATGCTTCGCATGACAGCAGGAGTGACAAAGCTTGATCGAATAAGAAGTTCGAAGATCCGTGGAAGCTTTCACATCAAGGAAACCATCGTACAAAAAATAGAGCGCGACCGGCTCAGTTGGTATTGCCACGTTTAAAGAAGAGATCATTTGAACCCTGTTAAAAAGGCAATATCTATGCGCGTTCCAAAGACATCGCGTTGTAGTAAAGGCAGGCCTATAAACGCCTGGATCAGACAAATGTGACGACATCGGCATTTCATTGGCCTCAGTAACCGAGTGATCCAAAATCGGCAGGCCTGCCGATATTTTTTTGAGGTCAAATAGGCGAACCCCACAGGCGGATCAGTAGAAATGCGGTGAAGTGGGAGGGTTGTGATCCCTTGTTTTCGGATCATAACCTCGCTGATAAAAGGAAGAAGAAGAAGAAGAACAGCAGGTGTACCCCAGGGTTCTGTCCTTGGCCCACTATTGTTCTTCTTGCATATGAATGAACTTCCTGGATTGGTCAGACATTGCTCACTTCACCTGTTCGCTGATGATTTCCAGTTATACCGGAGTTGCCCGTTGACGAATATTGCAAATGCATTAGGTGAAATTAATGAGCATTTAAAAGTTATTCAGCAGTGGGCACTTAAGCACAGCCTGTCCTTAAATCCTGGGAAGTCAAAAACATTATGCATATATAAGCATCGCTTAGACACCTCCAGCTTTCCTCCGCTAATACTAGGAATATCAGCAATAAAATACGTCCACACTGCGAAAAACTTGGGTCTCGTCTTTAATGAAAATCTAACAGATCTAGACAGATCACATAGCAACAACAATTGGAAAAGTCTATAGTGGTCTTCGATTGCTTTGGCGTACTCAAAGATCTATTCCAACTGCTATCAAAATGCTACTCGTAAAATCTTTACTCTTGCCTATCCTCACGTACTGCTGTGAAGTGTTTTGTAGTGTTGATTACAATACTAAACGGAAATTGAACTTAATTTACAATAATCTAGCTCGATATGTACATATTTAATAAAAAATATTTCGACCATATATCTGCTTACTCCAGGCAAACAACAGGCTTGAGATTTGATGATCTAGTTACATTTAGATCACTTACATTACGTTATGGCATCATGCAATCACTTCAACCTGACTATTTGTACAACAGGCTTAATCGTTCTTACTCCCAAAGAACAACCGTTTTAATACAACCGAGGTTCACCTGTTTACAATCCGAACGTACATTTTTTGTCCATGCCACATGCCAGTGGAATTCATTACCCGCACACCTTAGGAGAATCACAAACGCAAACACATTTAAAACTGATCTTTTTAAATACTTCGCTAGGATTACATAAGATTAGATGATAAGACTTGCTAAATTTTTGAGCATTAAATATTGTAAACTTAGAACTTTATACGTTAATTTGAATCTAATTTTACCTGTTCTAAAATTTGCAAACTCAAAACTGAAATTCATTTATAAGTAAATACCGATTATTGTATGTATCTTAAATTGTTTTCCTTAAGCCAATCACAGAATATAAGATTAATCTTAATGTGAAATTATACCTTATCCAATAAATATCAAAATATAAAATATCAGACTTTCTAATTCATAATGCAGCATAAAAAACGTTCTGTCATATGCTTGAATCTGACAACGGATTTGCCAATTTTTTATAAGCATTCATCTACCAACCGTGTGAACTGACAATTTTTAACATGACAATGCTGTCAGAAAAAACCATTGTCAGACCAGTTGTCTGTGGGACACAATCTGACAACCGTGTGAGCTGGCAATTTAACGTTGGGAGATAGTTTGTCATTGTCAGATCATCTGCAGCTAATTGTCGCACATTGGTAGACCTGACAATATCGTAAGATCTGAGAATCGTCTGATCTTACAATAGCTTGACTGTCGAATGCTTGTACATTTTTATTTGAATTCAACGGAAAGGTGGACTCTGGGAGTGTGGTGAATATGAGAATGGTTAACAAGTAAGTGGGACAGTGGACATCTTTATTGTTTGGGACAAACTCAAATGTTTGACGCCAACAAATGCTAATGCCACAAAAACGAATGCCATTGAATTGAGCAATAAGCAACAACGGACTACACGCCACCAAAACTGAGATTTGACCGAAACTTCCGTACGAGTATCCCTGAACGGGATAAATGGGATAACTCTCCCCCTGATGATGGTTATTCGGCGCACTTCTATACAGATGGCTGTAAGATCGAAGGTAGGGTGGGCTGTGGTGTTTTCTCCGAAAAGCTCAACCTGAACATCTAGTTCCGCCTCCATGATCAATGTACCATTTTTCTGGCGGAAATCATGGCGATTAAGGAAGCCCTGTCCTAGCTAAGGTGTAATGCATTATCTGTCAGGGATATTAACATTTTCACTGACATTCAAGCGGCAATCAAGTCCCTGGAATCGTGTTCTTTCATTTCAAAGTCTGTGTTAAACTGCAGTTTATCTTTTACGGAGAAAACCGAGCAGTTCAACATTCACCTATGCTGGGTGCCAGGCCACAGAGACATTCCAGGAAACTGCAGGGCGGACGAACTCGCCAGACAGGGTTCAACTCTAAGGATTCTGCCAGATAGGCAAGCACTTAGTATGCCCCTTGCTACATGTAAGCATCTACTAAAGCTGAACCCGATTAGCGACACCAACCACAGGTGGGAAATTGGCTCAAAGTGTCACATTTCGAGGCAGATTTGGCCTAAGCTGGACCAGAAACGTAGTGCCGAGGTGGTTAAGCTAAAGCGATCACAGATCAGCTGCGTTATCGGTGTCCTTACTGGATTCTGTCTAATAAACCAACATGCCAAAAGACTTGGCCTCTTTTCCAACGACTTCTGCAGAAGATGTAGGAACGAGGTGCAGGAGAAAACCATCATTCACCTCCTTTGCACATGTCCTGCTCTATCGCGTAAAAGAATGCTCCACCTGCATACATATGTGCATTTTCACTAAATATATAAAATATTTGATTAGCTAGAATGCGGTCGAATTTGGCCCCCTTGGCTCACTAGTATGTATAGATAGATAGGTAGATATAAAATTAAAATCAACTCTAACACATTCACTCTCAATGCAATATTTCTCATGATATTGGCACCGCATCTTCCTGATTTCCATACTCAAAATGACTTGTCTGTTTTTGGCCTTTAGTAAATTGGAAGTTGTCTGTTATGAACAACTTGAATAGCATACATTCCGCTCAAGAAATCAACATAATCTGCTTTCTTTTTACTGCGATGTAATACTCGTAGCTAACAAATTTTAATCATCATCATTTTTATTGTGGCGTGATAGTGATATCTCATCACTGTATAGAATGTTTTACACATTTTTTGCTATCACGTACAAATACAGGGCTTTACGGCTTTGCATTGCATGGTAAAGCAACAAGTAGATAATGTTACTTACGTAAGCATGCTGTTGAACACGCAACCCTTTCCTAAGAACCCGTTCAACAGCTAGAGAAATAACAGGCTTGGAAATATTCATACAATTTTATGGCAAAATGCGACAAAAAAGAATTCAAGACCTAAATTACTTAAATTCAATCATACATAAGTAACCTGTATTTAAAGTTTGGACTTACACCGACAACCTTCTTTTCGTGTTGGCCGATATATAGAATTGGTATTCCAACCGGGCACCAAAAACGAGATAAAATCTGCTTGTATCTGCTCGGAGTAGCATGGTTGGCTGAATTCCATCATTTCAAGGCAGATGTGGCCCAACTACAACTGACACAGAACACAAGATCTAAAAAACAGGAACCGTGCAGATATTGCTAGAATTGCTGCGATTAGTACAGGTCACTGGCCCATTGGAATCCATGCGGCTACACCAGGCATTGCATTCTGTTCACAATGTCGCAGGTGTAACTTCTTCTTCTTCCTTTTATCAGCGTGGTTATTGTAGCATTGACTGCAGGATGGTTTGTGTACGAAAAACTAAAACACTGTATCTCAAACTGTGCAACGACATCTATTGCCTACTAGTAGTAAATATTCCAACCTGATGTGCTTACGTTCCACAATTGTTCCACACAATATCCCAATATTCCATGATCCTCAATTCACCCGGAGAAACATCTAGCATATTCTAGAACCCCTTGCAATTTCCTATAAATACCCATACCACAACCAACGTCGACACAGTTGTTTATAAGTGCATACAGCGATTACAAGAGGGAGATTAGACATAGTAGCGACAGTTTAATTTGGAGTAAATAAAGAATAAAGTGATTGAATATTGTGTTAAAGTAAAGTTGGTGTTTGATAATAAATAAACGATTAAAATACACAAAGGACCGTTTTATTTAAACGAACCCAAGCAAGAATATTACATTATGATCCGAAACAAGGGATCATAACCCTCCCACTTCACCGTATTTCCACTGATCCGCCTGTGGGATTCGCCTGTTGTCGCAGGTGTAACATTGCTAAGAAAAACATAATCTACCATTTCCTTTGTAAGTGTCCAGCTCTAGGTAGGGCCAGGCAGCGTACACTAGGGAAACCCTTATTTGACAACCAAACAGAGATATCGGATAAAAGTATCGGCGAAGTAATGAGTTTTCTTAATGCCGCAGGGTGGTCTCAAAGACATTTCTTCCACTTTCGCTTATCTTCATGTTCAACATTCCATAATGTCACGTGAGTTGTGTTATTAAAATTTGCTGATCCTAGTAGTAAAATAATGAAGCAGTGAGATGCACCAGCATTAAAAGCAAATCTACCGTCGACAACAACCTTAATTGTTCTGTTCTACAAAAAGTTTTCCAACCATCCGCAGAGTTGTTGTGGTAGTCCATAGAAAGCCAGTTTCTTAGTAGTCCCCTATGTCAGACGCTTTAGAGATGTCTAGTGCAACGGCGTTTGATTCGCCTTATTGTTCAATACCTGAGATCCATAGATGGGCTACGTAACTCAGCAGGTCTCCTGTTGAACGGCATCTACCAAAACCCTTCTACCGGTCACTTATTAGTTCATGACCCTCCACTCTCTTTGATAATATTGTAGCATTGACTACAGGATGGTTTGTGTACCAAAAACTAAAATAACGACATCTATTGCAAAACATTTTAGCAGTAAATATTCCAACCTGATGTGCTTACGTTCCACAATTGTTCCACACAATATCCCAATATTCCAGGATCCTCGATTCACCCGGAGAAACATCTAGCATGTTCTAGAACCCCTTACAATTTCCTATAAATACCCATACCACAACCACCGTGGACACAGTTGTTTATAAGTGCATACAGCGATTACAAGAGGGAGATTCGACCAGTGGTGAAAACAAGCGACGTATTGAAAGTAAATCTGTAGCGACAATTTAAATAAAGTGATTGAATACTGAGTTGAAGTAAAGTTAGTGTTTGATAATAAATAAACGATTAAAATACACAAAAGACGGTTTTAGACTTTTCCATAACTTTAGAAAACATAGACAGCAGTGCTAAGGGGCGGTAATTTTGTGGGTAGTTCTGGTGCACAGTTTTTGAGGACTATGGCTGGTATTTCATCTGGCTCGGTGACATTTTTGCACTCCAAGTTTTAAATGGATACTCCAAATCACACGAGGCCTAAACTTCACCTCAAGTATTGATTTCTATACAGTCGGTATAACTAGTGGATCTATTGTACTTTCACCGGATCTAGTATCGAATTACCTGCAAGCGTGTTTTCAAAAAGATCAGCTTTTGCTTTGGGTGCTGTGGCTAGTGTTCCTGTCCTCTTTTACTAAAGGAGGGGAGACAGAAACGGAGAAGTTGTTGCTAAACGCTTTTACTGTTTTATTTTCTGATTCCTTGTTAATTGAATAGACATTCTTTATTCGCTGACTAATTACAACTGACTACAGAGATCGACAAAGAGTGAGACCACCACACTAGGGTCGATACCTTAGATGTTAATGTATGCATGTGTTGACGTTTAACTTACTTATTTTACTTATATCCTTTAACCCCTCGGGGGGGGCATAGGGCGTCAACCACGCCTGCGCGCCATCGCGTTCGGAGTTCTGCAACGCGTTTGAGCTGCCTCCAATTCATTCCTAAAGAGCTCGATTCCTCTTCAACTGTTTTGCGCCACGTTTGCCTAGGGCGTCCCGCTATTCTGCCTGCCTGGGTGAGCGGATTCCACTGCATGGCGTATTTCGCAATGGAGTTGTCTTCGCGCCGTAGGGTGTGTCCAATCCATTGCCACTTTCTTCTTCGTATAGTAATGCTTATAGGTTCTTGGCCCGTTCTCAGATAAAGTTGTTCGTTGGAGATGCGGTTCGGCCAAAAAATCCTCAAGATGATTCTTAAGCATTTGTTTACGAAGACTTGCAGCTTGCGTGTGTTAATGGTGTCCACCTTCCAGGTACTGCACCCATAAAGCAGCACTGATTCTACGTTGGAGCGGAACAGTCGTAGCTTGGTTCTTAAGCTAATAACATTGCTTCTCCAGATTTTGGATAGCATTCCGAACGCAGCTTTAGCCTTCCCGATTCTGCTGCACACATCCAGTTCGGTGCCACCGCGATTAGCCGAGACGACACTTCCTAAATATAGAAAGTTATCAACTTTCTCGACTTGCTGTCCGGCAATGTTAAGTTGAGCGCGGGTATTGGAAGTACTCAGGGCTTTTGTTTTGGCTGTGTTTATTTTTAGCCCCACTTTTTTTGCCTCAGCTTCTAGATTTTGGGCCATCAAATGAAGATCCATTATCCGATGTGAAAGTAGACAAACATCGTCAGCGTAATCTAGGTGTTTAAGGTAAGATGTCATAGTCCAACGAATTCCAGAATTAGCTTCCGTCAATGCTGCGCGGAGTACATCGCTGATAACCACCAAAACAATAGTGGGGACAGTATGCACCCTTGACGTACTCCACTTTGGACTTCAAAATCGTCCGACACCTTACCATTGTGCACGACGTGACACTTGCCGCCCTCATATGTAGCCTTGATAATAGCTATAAGCTTTTCTGGAATGCCTCTCCTGCGCAAGGCCAACCAGATAGCATCTCGATTCAAGCTATCGAAAGCCTTCTCGAAGTCGATAAACAGTAAATGTAGCGGAGACCTATACTCAACGCATTGTTCGATTATGATCCGTAAGGTGTTTATGTGGTCGATGCAGGAGGATCCAGCGCGAAAGCCTGCCTGTTCGACATCGAGAGTTGAATCTAAATGTTCTTTAATTCGTTCCAGAATTATTCTAGCTATTATTTTGGCTGCAGCTGGAAGAACACATATACCTCTCCAGTTACCGCACTCCATCAAGTTACCCTTCTTTGGAAGCTTAATTATCATCCCCCTTTTCCACTCCTGTGGAAATTGTTCACTATCCCAAGCTCTCCGTATTAGCGGATGCAGCAAATCTGCCGATGCATTTGGCGCCGCTTGAAATAGCTCGGCAGGGATGCCATCAATACCCACCGCCTTGTTTTTCTTGAGGGACTTGATTGCTGTTATTATTTCAGTTTTACTGGGAGGTACGGTGCGAATTCGGGAATTTGTTGCTTCGAACTGCTCATTCGAATTCGAGATCATATCGCCGTCGCCTAAGTGATTTAGCACTGTAGCAAAATGTTCTCTCCATCTAGTAAGCTGATCCTCATCCGAGATCAGAAGGTTACCGTCTAGACTCTTCACTGGATGTTGTTTGGAGTTACGACCACCAATGAGCTCCTTAGTGATGTTGTAAACAGTCCTACTGTCGCACCTACTCGCTGCTTCTTCAGCCGTTGAGGCCAGTGAGTTGACATATTGACGTTTGTCACGTCTCACACTACGCTGCCTTTCTTTCTTCTTCGCACGGTATTGGGCTTCAAGCTCGGTTCTCTCTACTGCTGAGGCGGCTGCAATCTGAGCCTTGATTGCTGTACGCTCATCGATCCGTCTCCAGGTGTCTGTAGAAAGCCATGTGCGGTGGTGTTTCTGCTTTTTACCGACATACGTGCGTGCCCCAGTCGCAAAAGCATTTTTCACAGCACTCCAGTGGTCATCCATGTTCTCTATGCTGCTGATTGCTTCTGCTTCTAAGGCAAGATGGTCCCTGAACTGTTGGCGCACTTGGGGAACCTTGAGCATGTCGATATTAAACCTAGTGATATTAAGTAGGTTTGAGCGGTTGCTGTTGACGGATGCAGTACGAAGGCGTAAATGAGCTACCATAAGATGGTGGTATCGTTCTTGTCCGCCGTCAGCTCCACGTCTGTTTCGGACGTCCAGGAGACAATCGCAATGTGGTCGATCTGGTTGGATGTTCCTTGCCTATCAGTAGAGAACCAACTGATCTTGTGGCAGGTGTTATGCTTAAGCAGCGTACCTCTGATGAATAGGTGGTTGGTATTGCAGAAGTCTACAAACCGCTCACCGTTGTCATTACGGTCTCCCACACCGTGAACTCCCATCACGTGCTTAAGCATGGTGCTGTCGCTACCCACCTTGGCATTTAGATCTCCCATCTCCATTACGATGTCCCCATTAGGCGTTTGGTTCTAGGCGGCACCTAAGTGGCTATAAAAATTATGCTTTTCATCCTCAGTCGCGTCTAGAGTCGGAGCATAACACTGTATGATGGTAATTTTTCTAACTCTACTCTGGAACCTAGCCGTCAATATCCGGTCACTATGGGGTTTCCAGGATATGAGGCTACTACGTGCTGCTGGAGTTAGCATGAGTCCTACGCCAGAACTCCGTGCACTTCCAGCTGGTTTACCAGAGTAGAGCATCACAGTGCTTTTTGTTGGGGAGATGTATTCCCCAGCATCGTACCATCTTATCTCGCTCAGCCCTAAGATGTCGATTTTATACCGTGCGAATTCGTGCTCGTGCGGGCGACGTGGCGTAAGTGGTTAGTGTGTCGGATCACTACGCATGAGGTTCCAAGTTCGAATCCCAGAAAACACCAAAAAGTTTTTTCACGGTCCCACCTCTCGCGAACGTCTGACAAACATCTGAGAGTATTGTTGTCTCGAGAAAGCTTCTCAAAACAGATTGCCCTTCGGATATGGCACTAAACTGTCGGTCCCTTGCATTCGTGTGAAAAATATAACGCACACAACATGAGTGGTTGCGAGAAGCTAGGCCCTGGCACTTTAAAGAGCTGTTGCGCCAAATATTATAAGGCCCTTCCTTGAGTGAGTCCAGGAGGGTCTTAACGTTCCAGAATCCGATCGTTGTCCGTGTCCGATAGCCAAAGGTCGTCAACAAATGATCATTCCGTATCCGAGGCGTATGTTTCCGTTTCGGAGCAATGATTTTTTTTATGGTTGCGGCTCGCTGGGCCACAGACCAAACGACACTTATCCTGTTTTTTGGTGCAGGAAGCTCACCATTGGTCCCCTCCCGTTAGCAATTTCCGAAGAAATTCCCAGATGGCACCACGAGGAGGTGGGAGTAGGGCTTACTAACAGAGCTGCTAGGTTTTCGGCTGCAGTGGCTCTTTCTCGTTACTTAGCGGACCAGCACCTATCGGGAGATGCTGCCCCTACGAGGCCTTTGTTAGTCGTTTGCCATCCGTTCGACGTTTAAGTGTATACATAATCATCATTTAAAATCATAATAAGTTAATTATACATCATTTTCCATTGACCAGAAAGGACATAATCCACTGGAACATTGTAGATATTTGTTGGTGACTGCCTCATTGGGTTTTTTCTTTGCTGTCTCTATCGCTAGTTTGTATCTCTTTCTTAGATCACGAAGTTAACTCTCCTTTGTCCCTCGGGTTGCATAACCACTCGCTACAATCAGATAGAGAAGCCTTCTCCAAGGTGGTGTTCACACCTTGCGAATCTGACGATGAAGCCAGGAGTTCATCTTCACTCAAATGGACATTTTTGAGATAATCGTCCGTTTCCATGTCCAAAATTGTTAGTCGACGGTTGAGTCATCACATCACTTTCTATAGATGGGAAGGAAGAAAATGCTCCAGTGTCTGTAGTCTCAGGAGTTGAGACAGAAGGATGGGAAGGGAGTTTGCTTGAGTCAAACTCGTCCTTTTTATACACTTTTAGGGTGATTACGTCAAACCCACAGTTTATTAAACCTTCAGTCCTCGCCAAAGGGGCTGTATCCTTGATTGAACACAATAAGCGGAAGCGACTTTAATGATTTGAAGTATCTCATCCACTTTGGACAGTTCGAGTTCTCCAAGTACGAGTTCTTTGTCCGCTTGGGGGATCTTCCCGTGCCTGAAGCGATGGTACCGTCAACATCGATTTTATCGATGACCGCTATAACGAATTTGTCCTAAAGAACCTCGCTGAAGGACTTAGATGTGAAGTTGGAGGCCTTGGGGAAGGTGTTGGTGTTTTGCACTTTGGCCCTTTTGGAAAACGAAACTTTTTCCTCCAGCGATATTGGTCGCTTTGACGTTATGCCGCTGCTTTGCTTGTTGCAGCTGGTTCGCAAGCGACGATTTATTTCGTCCACTTTGATCGGGTTTTCGCCCACTCTAATCGGGATTTCACTCACTAAGCAATACTTCCGAAGCATTGAAGAACATGGCTAGCTATACAGTGATATTTAAATGCTGTTGAGATGGAGCTAAATGTCGAAAGCCATTTTGGGCCGTTAGCTGGTTTGTGCACTTTTTTACTCCGCGCGGCTTTTGGCAGTAGTTGGATCATGTATAGCCATAATCCTCTTACTGTTCATCACTTCAGAAGCGCTACCGGTAGACATCTTAGGCGGCATTTCTGTTTTAAAGAAGAACCGGTCTCCGTTTTGTTTTTGTTTTCGTTTACTTACTGACTTACTTAAGTGGCGCTATAGTTCGTTGTAAACCTGGGTTTAAACCAACAAACCTCTACATTTAGTTTGGTATTTAGCTAATTGCCTCCAGTTGCGCACTCGAAGTTAGTCGAGGTCCCCTTGAACTTGTGCGCGCCACCTACGACGAGGAAGCCCTCTAGGTAGATTGGTAGAAGTGGTTGTGTCAGTAAACCATGCTAAAACTTAATTAGCGCAGAAGCGCCGTTTTAATACCATAGCTCAAGTGTCCTATCGGTTGTAATAGGATGTTAACTTCTAGGGAAAATGAAAAGAAAAAGGGGTAAGGATTATTCAAATCCAACCCGTTACATTGAGGAAACTGATAATATGCCCAATGCTAATCTCCGTTAGCTCTATAAGGTTGTCGAAAAAGGGTTTACCTAAGGTGTGCTGTCTGGCCTTGCCTAAAGCCGGACACTTGCAAAGGAAGTGTAAGATTGTTTCTATCTCGTCAGCAATATTGCAGCTGCAACAGTGTGCATTAAATGTAATACCTATTCTGGCCGCATGAACCTGGATAGGCCAGTGGCCAATACTAACTGCCAGAACTCTTGCGATATCTGCACGGTTTCGGTTTAGTAGATCTTGCGTATTTTTTCTGGGAGTATTTGGGCCACATCTGTCTGGAGATGACACAGTTCCGCACCCCCTGCCATCTGCTATCAGTCTTTAGCAGATAGTGCGCGAAGATGCCTCCCTTGAGGACCCCCAGCGGTACGCTCACCTCCTTTGCTAGGGAAGCATCAAGGGCAGATCCTTGCCTCGCGAGTTCATCAGCTCGCTCATTCCCCTAAATGTTGCTGTGACCGGGAACCCAAAGTAGACAGATCCTCAACCGATGACCAAGCGAGGCGAGTTCTTTTGTAGCGGTTTGCTTAAGTAAGCGGCAGGCCTCACGTACAGCAAAAACTTCTGCCTGGAAGACACTGCACGAATCAGGAAGTCGGTAAGACCTGGAAATATGGAGGGAATCAGAGAATATCCCCTTACTAGGTCGATGTCGCTATACAGCTCGTGTAGTTCGTTATTGAATCTTCTCCTCCAAAACCCGTCAACGCAAACGGGACCGAATATTTTACGAAGAATTTTTCTCTCGAAGCGACCAAGATCCATGTTTCTTCGATTGATTTCTGCGCTGATCTTGTTTGTAGAATTTATAGCAGAGCCAAGGCAGACAAAGCCCCTTACTACCTCGAAGTTATAGCTGCCCACTGTGACGTTTTGTCCAATTCGTCGGTGTTGGCTGTCCCTTCTTGTTGACAGCATATACTTCGTTTTGCCTTCGTTTATTGCTAAACCCATGTTGGCCGCTTCTGCTTCAATGCTTGCAAATGCATCGGTGACAGCCCGTTGAGTTCTTTCAATTATGTCAATATCGTTGCAATTGTACAGACTTGTGATAGATTGTGCCTCCGGTGTTAGCTTTTGAGTTCCGCACAATCCGTTCAAGTACAATATTAAAGAAGTTACATGACAGCGCGTCACCTTGTCTAAAATCTTTTTTGACATCAAAGGTCTCGGTGAGGTCATTACCGACCATGGTGGAGCAACGGGCGTTCTCCATCGTCATCCTGCACAGACGGACAAGTTTGGCAGGGATGTCAAAACTAGACATGGCTCTATAAAGCTCTTCTCTATAGCTGTCATAGGCGGCCTTGAAATCGATAAGGACATGGTGAGTATCGATTTGGACTTCTTGGGTTTTCTCCAGGATCTGCCGAAGTGAGAAGATTTCATCGATGGCGGACTTCCTGGCCTGAAAGCGCACTGATAGGAACCAATCAGGCTGTTGATAAAAGGTTTCAGGCGTTCACACAATATCGCAGAAAAGATCTTGTATGCGATGTTGAGGAGAGTGATGACTCTATAATTAGCGCAGTTGAGGGTGTCTCCTTTCTGGTGGATCTGGCAAACAATGCTGAGATTCCATTCACCAGGCACACACTCGTCTGACCAAATCTTAGAGTTGGTGTATGCACTCTACCTGTTTTCGTTTGAGTTCGTATTTAAATCCACGTCGCCTGATGACGATAGATATATGGTACTTATAACAAAAAATACAAATATTTGGCGCAACAGCTCTTTAAAGTGCCAGGGCCTAGCCCTGGTACACCTTGTACCACATTTTACCACACAAGGGTTAGAAAGAATTTTGAAGGTCTTTTGCACTAGTACTAATCTAAAAATTGCTTGACTGCAGTCTGCACACAAAAAACTGTTCTCTTCATGTACACTGTTGTTGCTTGTCAACTCTGAGGGGTAAGATGTCCCTATTTCCTGATTTCTAGCTCTTTCTTATTTTTTTTTTAATTTTCGTAATGTTGCATCTTGTTATTTCAAATGTCAAGGCATTTTAGAAATTCAAAAAAAAGATATTTATCATCAGACACACAACTCAGCGCTAGTATATCAGAAACCCGTTTCGTTAAAAACCACCCTTTTCCAACCATGTAGCCATGGAAAAGTTCAGATCATTCTCGGAATCATTATCGTTTCATTTTTCAAATTGCAGGGAGTGGAGTGACGACATTTAGATGACTATCATTTCATTTCCGCTTCGTGGTCATGCACTCCCCAGATGACGATAACCGCTCACTCCTTAATGTCAGCAAAAACATTCATTGCAAAAGAGTTGATGAGATCCTGATTATCTGCATCGCGGAATACAACTAGGATATGAAACACAGAAAAACCCTCACTAGTTAGTGATTTAAATATAAAATCAATGAAATTGCCTTGCATATGAGTACCACCACACTCATGAGACTGCATCTCTTCACTTGATATAATAATTTAGCTAAAAGTGCTGTGTGCCATTTCCAGTGGCACTTCTGGTTGGGTGCCAAAAGTACTCCACCCTACTTGACTAAATGTTAACGTCAATCATGGGAATTATGGCGGTTGGCTGCAATTGCAGTGCCGCCGTCGCCGTGGCTTTTTGAAAGGTTCACCAACCTCAAAAACAATTTCCATCCCTTTCGGCTAACATTCTGACTCTGGTGGAAACATTGTTATTATCCTGCCATCTGAGGTGATTTACTGTATGCAGAAGGTTGCATGCAACAAGCCTTCCGGTTTTAAATAATAAACGAATCTCGGGTAAAAGAATGCCGTGCTGTATCGACCGGTGAGTTGGCCTTTGTTCCAAATCGAATCAACCACACCAAAGAGGGACATAAGTTCCATATCGATTGCAGTCAGCACGAGCAGGTTGTTTTTCCCATACCCCCTCTGTATGTTGAGTAATGAAAAGTGCAGCCTGCCTAAGGGCTACCATATCTTTGGGGCGGAATCATCAACATGGGCAGGGGGTTGCTGTTTGCTGTCGTGCAGTTTTTAATTCTACCATTTAGTAGGATGCCCTCCTGAGGGGAGTGAGTAGTTGATTGCTGGCTAGACGTAATAGGAAGGTGCATTGTTAAAGCGAAGCGGCTTTATTTATGTGCTCTGCTATGGAAACTCTTGTGTTATATCACTGAGGGTTGGGGTTAAGTTTAAATGTCTTCAACCTTGAATTGTAAATAATGCAAAATAAGTACCGGATACAAGCTACTAGTTCTTGTACATTATTTTCAGACAATCTGCTTTTCCCACGCGATACAGACGTATTCAACAACACGAACGGGCCTAATGTGAGAACGAGAATAGCTCAAATTCAAAATGTCAAACGTAAGAGTCGGCTTTCTGCTTTAAATTGTTGCATAAATTTTACTGATGGGTTTACTCATTTTTAGTCCCTATTTTTGGATGAATCGAATGGAAATGGCGTCTTTGCAGGGAAGACACAAGGCACAAATTTGAATATTAACAGCACGCTACCAACATCGACATCTAACGAGGACCTAAGCCAAAGCCTTTCGGAATATACGGATGCCGATGAGAGTATGTCGGCTCCAACGGAGTTCTTGGCTGAGGTAAGTTTTATTAATTTAATTATAAGATTAGATTGTATATGGACTATACCTGCGTCGGAGTGCGTGACTCGAGGAAATGCAGCGAGTTAGATGCGATTAGTTTTCACTGCTCTCCTTCGTTGTTTTCTTTTCTGATTTGTAGCTGTAGAGCTCCTCTTGGTTTTTAGGAATTAAGCCATCTGCATCTCATTCCTCTAACGCTTGCTCGGAGTAAAAGCGGATTCTACTGGCTGACTTCAAATACTTTGATTCTACATAGTCATTCAGCATCCTAGATTGAGCTCAGCAACAACAGTTTAGACTTAAGACCAATGTTCGAGATTCTTGTTTAATATTTCTGCGCATAAGTTTTGTCTTACCTGCTCTTCTTCCGCATTGGAAAGATGAATTCCAGAATTCCTTGCCAATTTAAAAATGTCCTTCTTATCTCTTTATGAAGATTATAAGGTTCTGCTAATATATTTAAGACTCTTTGGAAAAATGTTTAAGGCATGCCATCTAACCAGGTCTTGATGGCCACCCTTTGCTCTCATTTGTCTTTAGGAGCCCCAGAGAGACCGGTTAGTACAAATAAAAAGTCATTCTCAAGAATATTCTTAGGTCGAGTATACCAACTCCTTCAAGGAGCACTCAAGAGCTCGGCGATCTCGTCGAACAGCTCACAGGCGCTTCCAACAAAGCTCTGATAAACATCAGTACTGTAACCAGGATCAGAGGTAAGAAACCACCCTTCTTTCTCTTCTTCCTATATCCACAAGGTTATGATCTGAACTCAAGGAATCATAACCCTCCCACTTCACTGCATGTATACTGATCCACCTGTGAACCCCAACAGCCTGTTTGACCACAGAAGGCAATGACCATCTTGGTGGTTCTTTGTGGAAGCACTTTGAAGCTTTTACTTACTTTACTTAGATCCTTTAACCCCTCGGGGGGCATAGGGCGTCAACCATACCTGCGCGCCATCTTGTTCGAAGTTCTGCAACGCGTTTGAGCTGCCTCCAACTCATTCCTAAAGAGCTCGATTCCTCCTCAACTGTTCTGCGCCACGTTTGCCTAGGGCACCCCGCTATTCTGCCTGCCTGGGTGAGCGGATTCCACTGCATAGCGTATTTCGCAATGGAGTTGTCTTCGCGCCGTAGGGTGTGTAAAATCCATTGCCACTTTCTTCTTCGTAAATTATAGGTTCTTGGCCCGTTCGCAGATAAAGTTGTTCGTTGGAGATGCGGTTCGGCCAAAAAACCCTCAAGATGATTCTTAAGCATTTGTTTACGAAGACTTGCAGCTTGCGTGTGTTAATGGTGTCCACCTTCCAAGTACTGCACCCATAAAGCAGCACTGATTCTACGTTGGAGCGGAACAGTCGCGGCTTAGTTCTAAAGCTGATAACATTACTTCTCCAGATTTTGGATAGCATTTCGAACGCAGCTTTAGCCTTCCCGATTCTGCTACATACATCCAGTTCGGTGCCACCACGATTAGCCGAGACCGCACTTCCTAAATAAAGAACGTTATCAACTTTCTCGACTTCCTGCCCGGCAATGTTAAGTTGAACGCGGGTATTAGAAGTGCTCAGGGCTTTTGTTTTGGCTGTGTAAAATCTATTGCCACTTTCTTCTTCGTAAATTATAGGTTCTTGGCCCGTTCGCAGATAAAGTTGTTCGTTGGAGATGCGGTTCGGCCAAAAAACCCTCAAGATGATTCTTAAGCATTTGTTTACGAAGACTTGCAGCTTGCGTGTGTTAATGGTGTCCACCTTCCAGGTACTGCACCCATAAAGCAGCACTGATTCTACGTTGGAGCGGAACAGTCGCGGCTTAGTTCTTAAGCTGATAAGATTACTTCTCCAGATTTTGGATAGCATTTCGAACGCAGCTTTAGCCTTCCCGATTCTGCTACATACATCCAGTTCGGTGCCACCACGATTAGCCGAGACCGCACTTCCTAAATAAAGAACGTTATCAACTTTCTCGACTTCCTGCCCGGCAATGTTAAGTTGAACGCGGGTATTAGAAGTGCTCAGGGCTTTTGTTTTGGCTGTGTTTATTTTTAGCCTTTGTTTGCCTCAGCTTCTAGATTGTGGGCCATTAGATGAAGGTCCATTAGTAAACAAACATCGTCAGCGTAATCTAGGTGTTTAAGGTAAGATGTCATAGTAGAACAATAGTTGGATAGTTACCTTCCGACAATGCTGCACGGAGTACATAGTTGATAACCACCAAGAAAAATATTGGGGACAGTATGCACCATTGACGTACTCCACATTGGACTTCAAAATCCTCCGACACCTTACCATTGTGTAAGACGTGACACTTACCGCCCTCGTATGTAGCCTTGATAATAGTTATAAGTTTTTCTGGAATGCTTCTCCTGCGCAAGGCCAACCAGATAGCATCTCGATTCAAGCTGTCGAAAGCCTTCTCAAAGTCGATAAACAGTAAATGTAGCGGAGATCTATACTCAACGCATTACTCGTTTCGTCTTCTTCTCCCTTTTATCAGCGAGGTTATGATCCGAAAATAAGAGATCATAACCCTCCCACTTCACCGCATTTCTACTGATCCGCCTGTGGGGTTCGCCTATTTGACCTCATAAAATATCGGCAGGCCTGCCGATTTTGGATCACTCGGTTACTGAGGCCACTGAAATGCCGGTGTCGTCGCATTTGTCTGATCCAGGCGGTTATAGGCCTACCTTTCCTACATCGCGATGTCTTTCGAACATGCATTGATATTGCCTTTTTAACAGGGTTCAAATGATCTCTTCTTTGAACGTGGCAATACCAACTGAGCCGGTCACGCTCTATTTTTTGTACGATGGTTTCCTTGATGTGAAAGCTTCCACGGATCTTCGAACTTCTTATTCGATCAAGCTTTGTCACTCCTGCTGTCATGCGAAGCATCTTCATCTCAGCTGCCGTTAATTTACTCTCATACTTTTTGTACATCGTCCAACATTGTGAACCGTATGCGAGCGCTGGACGTACAACTGCGGTGTAGAGCCTTCCTTTCAACTTAGGGGGCATTTTTCTGTCACAGAAGATAGCGGAATTTTCTCGCCACTTCATCCACCCTACGCTTACGCGATGATTGATGGCGTCATTACAGGTTGCTTTGCTATTGATCATAGATCCCAGATATTTAAACTTTTCGCACTTGGGAAGCACTGTTCCATTCAAATAAATGTCTGGAATAGGCCTGAGTGGATCAGAGAACGGGCAGCATAAATACTCTGTCTTTTCTGAACTAATGCGATACCCATTTCCCTCCAGAGCGTCCATCCACACATCAAGTGCTCGTTGCAGGGATGTAGGATCCTCACTTATGATGGCTCCATCGTCAGCAAAGAATAACTGATTACCTTGGGGTCCATCACTTTACCTTCAAGCAGATAATCAAGGACTGTAATAAAGAGCAAAGGACTGACTTAAAACGCTTCCCTGGTATACCCCGACTTTGATTGGGAACTCTTCGGGTACTCCAGCTGGGCACGTTACTCTTGTCTTTGCTCCTTCGTACATGTCCATGATCACCTGTACATAGGTTTCTGGAACCCCTCGATGTCTTAGCGCCACCCATATCAAATCTCGTGGTTGTCTGTCGAATGCCTTTTCAAAGTCAACCAATACAATATGCAAATCCCTTAAGGAATCACGATGTTTTTCCATTATGATCCTTATATTTTGGATTGCATCTGTGGTTGATTTACCCGAGACAAACCCGCACTGATCATCAGATAGCCGTATTATTTTTCGCAGTCGGCCACCTAATACCCGCTCAACGTTCTTCATGGTGTGTGACATCAGCTTGATCGAACGGTAGCTATCACAGTTTCGCGTATCACCATTCCCTTTGTATACAGGGAGAAGGTAACTTTCCCTCCATTGATTCGGCATTGGATCACCTCTCACAAATTTGGAGCTGAGAGTTCTGAGCCATATGAACACGATGTGTCCCATCTTTTTCCAGAACTCAGAGGGCATCTCATCTGGCCCAACCGCTTTTCGTTTTTTGGAGTATTTGACCGCCTCACTAACTTCTTCGACTGTAATGTCGGGTATTTCTTCACAGTTAGGGGTGGCTCTTGGAAAGTATAGCCGGGGAAACTGTTCATTTAAAAGTTCTTCACAATACTGCCGCCACCTCTGCAGAATTTTGTCGTCATCCACAAGAAGCTGGCCATGAGCATTGTTAATGAACTTTGGCGAATGAATCTCCTGAGCATTCCTCCTTCTTTGGGCTGCTATTTTGATGATGGTTGCGTTCTTGTTCATATTGTGTCTTCGCAGCTTCTGGATAGCCTGGTTTGCATCAGCAACCGGGGAAGATATTTTCTCCAGCTCCCGAAACAGGGCCTCCGTACTCTCTGCTTGAAGCTGGGCGCACTTCTTCTTCGCTTCTTTCTTGCAACATTTGTATTCCATTTCGAGGCGAATTTTTTCGTCATTATTATTAGAGGGGAACTTTGACCAAGCTTTGAAAGCCGCTTTCTTCTCATTTATTACATTCTTAGCTTCATCACTCCACCACCATGTTTCTTTGGCGTGTTGATGGTGGCCTTTGAAGCTCCTAGCAGTGATTTGGCCTTCTTTAAGCAAGTTCGCTGTAGGAAATCCCACATATTTTGTGCTCTGCACTCTTCATCCTCAGCTCCGTTGATGGTGTGAGAGAGGTAATTTTTCATTACGAAAACAAAAGCCTCGGCTTTTTCTTTGTCCATATTGTACCACGTGATTTTCTCAGAGACCCTTGCTTGTTTGCTTTTCTTCGGTGTTTTCATAAAAAATTCTGTTAGCAGGAGACGGTGTTGCCGAGCGATTGTCTCTCCCAGGATCACTTTACAATGTTTTACCCGAGTCTTCATGAAACTGGCTACCAAGTGTCTGTAGAAAGCCATGTGCGGTGGTGTTTCTGCTTTCTATCGACATACGTGCGTGCAGCAGTCGCAAAAGCATTTTTCACAGCGCTCCAGTGGTCATCCATGTTCTCTTGCAGTATGCTGCTGATTACTTCTGCTTCTAAGGCAAGATGGTCCTTGAACTGTTGGCGCACTTGGGGAACCTTGAGCCTGTCGATATAAAAGCTGGTGATGTTAAGTAGGTTTGAGCGGTTGCTGTTGACGGATGCGTAAATGAGCTTCCATAAGATGGTGATCTCGTTCTTGTCCGACGTCAGCTCCACGTTTGTTTCGGACGTCCAGGAGACAATTTCTAAAGTGGCGGCTGATCGCAATGTGGTCGATCTGGTTGGATGTTCGTTGCCTATTAGTAGAGACCCAACTGATCTTATGGCAGGTGTTATGCTTAAACAGCGTACCTCCGATGACTAGGCGGTTGGTATTGCAGAAGTCCACAAACCGCTCACCATTGTCATTACGGTCTCCCACGCCATGAACTCCCATCACGTGCTTAAGCATGGTATTGTCGCTACCCACCTTGGCATTGAGATCTACCATTACCATGACGATGTCCCCATTAGGCGTTTGGTTGTAGGCGGCACCTAAGTGGCTATAAAAATTATACTTTTCATCCTTAGTCGCGTCTAGAGTCGGAGCATAACACTGTATGATGGTAATTTTTCTAACTCTACTCTGGAACCTAGCCGTCAATATCCGGTCACTATGGGGTTTCCAGGATATGAGGCTACTACGTGCTGCTGGAGTTAGCATGAGTCCTACGCCAGAACTCCGTGCATCTCCAGCTGGTTTACCAGAGTAGAGCATCACAGTGGTTTTTGTTGGGGAGATGTATTCCCCAGCATCGAACCATCTTATCTCGCTCAGCCCTAAGATGTCTATTTTATACCGTACGAATTCGTGCTCCAATTGGAGGCATTTGGCATTATATGGCCCTTCCTGGAGTGAGTCCAGGAGGGTCTTAACGTTCCAGAATCCGGTCATTGTCCGTGTTCAATAGCCAAAGGTCGTCAACAAATTATCCGTCCGTATCCGAGGCGTTGATTTCCGTTTCGGAACAATTCGTTTTTCTGCGGTTGCGGCTCGCTGGGCCAGAGACAAACCGACACTAATCCTGTTTTTTGGCGCAGGAAGCTCGCCATTCGTCCTCTCCCATTAGCAATTTCCGAAGAAATTCCCAGATGGCACCACGAAAAGGTGGGAGTAGAGAGAGCTAGGTTTTCGGCTGCAGTGGCTCTTTCTCGTTACTTAGCGGATCAACACTTATCGGGAGGTGCTTCTCCTACGAGGCCTTTGTTAGTCGTTTACCATCCCTTGGTAAATCAAGAAAGCCCAAAGGGGGATTTTAAATGGTTTGTGGTAAAACAATGGCAAATGTTTGTTGTTAAGCCATGCCATCTACCCCCTCTTTGTTTCTTTTGTGTGCTCTGATCGTGACCTTTATGTTATTACATAGAACTCCGGGTGGGTATTTGCCTGTTCTAGACTTGACATGGCCATGACACTGTGTAAAGCTCCATGCTCTGGCACCCATAATCCTCTGAGCTGCACCAATCTGGGCGACAGCCATGACGATTAGAGCAAACAGGATTATTATTGCCTCGGTGTGGCAAATCTGCGCATTGAATGTGCTGCGCATACCATTCCATATCCAGCGGTGATAGCAAAAATGCTTCCAGACATCTTGGCAGAAGAACAACGATGGCAATACTAACTGAAGCACTCAGAACGTGAGCAAACCGCTTTAATCGGAGAAACCGAACAGATGCCCCTAAGGAGAGTGGCAAGAACGCAACTCCAAATAGGTTGGTGGACGCATTTACTTATACCACAAATCCAGCCCTGAATCGTGGTATACTCGACCGTCAAATCCTCAGGCGGTTCCTTATAATTGCAGTTGTTCCAAAGACATCGCAATGTAGGAAAGGCAGGCCTATAAACGCCTGGATCAGACAAATGCGACGACATCGGCATTTCATTGGCCTCAGTAACCGAGTGATCCAAAATCGGCAGGCCTGCCGATATTTTCTGAGGTCAAATAGGCGAACCCCACATGCGGATCAGTAGAAATGCGGTGAAGTGGGAGGGTTGTGATCCCTTGTTTTCGGATCATGGCCTCGCTGATAAAAGGAAGAAGAAGTTCGGCGTCTCACAGTATTTCGCTGGTTCCGTTCTGCATTGCATATCCACATTCATTCTTTAGCTGCAACCAAGTAGTGGTTCGAGTCTACACTAGCGGCGGGACCTAATATTCCACGTATAGACTCGAAAGTCATTGTCCAGGGTCGCCAACAGTATAGTCCTCCTTATCCGAGTCTTGGGGTCGGAACGAAACTTTTTTTTTTTTCATTGCGGCACAACCCCCAACCTGCAGGGCGAGATTCTTCTTTGCAATCACTAGGACGTTGATGATGTTGGAAATTTTAATATCATACTTGCCCAAGATTATAATTGCCAGTTCGTCTGCATACGGCCGTAATTTACTTCGATGACCGCCTTATACCGCATGAATTCTCCAATCCAAATACTTTCAAAAAAATATAAGAGCCCACCCTTAGTTGTTAGTACGAGGGCATATGGACGAGCTTGCTAGAAAAGAGTCGGTGCTGTACTTATCGATGGGCCCTTCCTTTTGTAGTAATCCCAACCAGTTCCTTCTTCTTCTTCTTCCTTTTATCAGCGAGGTTATGATCCGAAAATAAGGGATCATAACACTCCCACTTCACTGCATTTCTACTGATCCGCCTGTGGGGTTCGCCAATCAGTTCCTCAGGGAAAAAAATAGAAGATGAAGCCATCGGTCGAGCAAACAGACGCTGGGCTCCTCTGGGAACATGTGCAATGACCAGGGCGCTATGGCCGGTCTTCAGCAAGAAGAGATCAACCTCTCTGGTGAAACTTAGTCGTTATAGCGCACGGGTCATTCCTGACATAATTACTGCTCATTGTGCCATTGCCGTCCACGCGGGGCGACTCGGTGTGCTGCATAATGACTATTGTAGAAGTTACAGGGACGAAGAAGAAATTGAATCCAATCTTCACCTGCTGTGTGATTGTCCTGCCCTTTCCATCAGAAGAATGAGGACTCTTGGTAGTTACTTCTTCTCGGAGCTGGAGGACTTAGCCAATGTAGAGCTGACGGACCTCCTGAGATTCATATCACTATCTGGGTGGTTCTAACAGCGGACTATCTTAACAGCGTTTTCAGGGTTAAATAATTTGGGCACAATGGACCCGAACTGTTGGTCTAAGTGAGCAGTGACTCTTTTTGTCACAAGGCACCCATCTACCTAACCTAACCTAGTTGTTAGATTAGATAATTTTCCGATATCTCAAGAGATATAAACCTATATGTGGCTTTAGGACTTCCGGACACATGCAGTGTGTTGCAAGTAGAGGTTCTAATTGTATTCAAAGTTGCGGAATTAGTTGAGAAGCGATCGATATCCAATAAAAATATCGCCATCTATGCACACTGATAGTCAGACTGCACTAAAGGCGTCTTATTATTATTTGTATAGGGTTATTTTGCACTGCGATCTAGTGGTCTATTATGCCCCCTTCTAATACCTTGCAGAGGTTTTTTCCCTCATTAGAATTCCCCTCGCATTGCAATTCCTTTGAAATTGTGTTTGCAGGCCATACACTCTTACTTTGCCTTGGCAAAAATGGTTCACCTTAGAACTCTCCCTCCAAACCAGTTTCTTCTAAGAATCTGAGTGAGAAGTGGGTCCATGGTTGGCATATCCTCTTCTGATATTTGGTATTTGCCTAAGTATTTCAATCTTTTGTGAGTCAGTGCCCCACAAGATTCCAGAAGGTGTTTCGGAGTCTCACTTGACTCATTACAGAATCTGCAAAGGCCTTCAATTGTTATTCCTAGTTTCCGTAAAAGCTCCCTGAGTATGCATTGCCCCGTTAGGAAGCCTGTTAGGATTCGTAGGTTATTCTTGCTAAGGCAGGTACAGACTTCGAATCTTTTCCGGTTCTAACATCTCAGTAGTTTCTTAGCTTGCGTCAGGCCAGTGGTGTTGTTCCAGGTTCTTGCCCTGTCATCTTTCTCCATTTTTCTGAATTCCTGGCGTATGGTGTGTTCCCCCATTTCGCAGAATGGTTCAGGTCCAATGAAGGGTTCTGCAGCCCCTTGTCTGCCAAGGCG
Source organism: Brachypalpus laphriformis (assembly GCA_945910035.1). Classification (NCBI taxonomy): domain Eukaryota; kingdom Metazoa; phylum Arthropoda; class Insecta; order Diptera; family Syrphidae; genus Brachypalpus; species Brachypalpus laphriformis. The sequence continues at coordinate 191,366,740 of OX246754.1, read as the reverse complement.
TCTGCTACTTCGTTACCTTTTATCCCGACATGACCGGATATCCAGTAAAGCGTGACTTTATTGTTTCTGCCAAATTCATTAAGTTTGAATAAGCATTCCCACACAAGTTGACTTAATGACATAGGAGTCAAATACTTTGATAACTGCTTGGCTGTCTGACAGTATTGCTATGTCGCAGTTGCTGTATCTTCTTTCGAGATTGAGTTGGATGCATCTATCTATAGCACATATTTCAGCTTAAAAGATGCTGGTACTCTTGCCCATGAGTTCTGAGTCCTTCGTCCTTGGCCCAAACACGCCTGCCCCTGTGCCTTCTTCAGTTCTCGGACCGTCTGTGTACCACTTTATCATGTGGTTGTGCAGTCCGTATACCGTGGATTCGCTGCTTCTTTCTTGTTATTTAACTTTGTACTAAAGTTGTTCACAAAGTTAAATTTTCTGATACTGTCGTCCCTGGGGACTGCCAGAAGGGGAAGTTTTTTGACAAGTGCATCGTATTCTCTCGAGCCAACACATTTCTCCCTTCCAATACCTTTTTTGCCATCCTTAGGATCGTTCGCTGTGCATTTTGTTCCACTACGAGATGGAGCGGTGCTAGCTCCAGGAGTACTTCCATGGCTGCAGTTGGACATGTGCGCATCGCCCCAGTGATGCAGAGGCACGCAAGTCTTTGAACTTTAGTGAGTGTCTTCCTCGTTGTGACTAGACTAGTTCGCTAGTTATTAGTTATAATAATAATAATTATAAAGGAGTCTTACGCCGTAAAACTTGAAATCTTTAGGAATTACCGCAGAATATTCAGCGTTTTATGTACGTAGAACCATGTCAGATTACCTACACAACAGAGGAGCAGAGCTTCCACAAGCATAAAACCACCAATGTGCGTAGCTAAGAGAATCATCCTCGGTGGAATCATCAACCTTAAATAGTCTAACTTAGAAGGGTATAGGAGGTCTAAGACCTTGTGGCCAGTTTTAGATTGCAAAAAATCTGGGAAGATTATAAAACTTGGCAGATCACCGATAAGGACAACGACATTGCCTTCTGAGGAAGCACACTATGAAAAAAGGATTATCGAATACGGATGCATGCAGGTACTGCAATGATTTACACGTCTCAATGGATATAACACATTTACTCTCTTAATGCCAAGCATTGTATGGAGTAGACTGAAACATATTGGAAAATACTACTTTAATAAGTTAGAAGAGGTTGGGTCTCTGAATCAAAACAATGATTCATTAAAGTTCTATAGGAAAATTGAGTGCAGACTCACTTACTTATATCCTGTATCCAGTTGTGAGTCCTAGAGCCTCTACTATGCCTATGCGTCATCGTGTATTGGTTTCTGGCAATGTGTCTGAGTTCTCCCCAACTTTTCTCTAACTGCCGTGCCTCCTTCTCGACTGTTCTGCGCCATGTTCTCCTTGGACCGCCAGGTCTTCTGCCATCCTGAGTTAAAGGTTCCATTGCATAGCATGGTTCGCTATGGAGCTGTCATCCTTTCGGAACGTGTGACCAATCCACTGCCACTTCCGTCTTTCGATGGTTATGCCTATTAGTTCCTGACCCGTTCTCTCGTAAAGGTGTTCATTAGAGATACGATTGGGCCAGAAAATCCTTAAGATCTGCGCAGGCATCTATTAACGAACGTTTGCAGCTTTCTGGTGATAGAAGTGGTCACTCTCCACGTGCTGCATCCATATAACAGCAGGGATTCGACATTGGAGTGGAACAGTCTTATCTTGGTGTTCAAACTGACTGCATTGCTTCGCCTTATGTTGGACAACATCCCGAACGCGAACTTTGCTTTGACGATCCTGTTGGCTATATCCAGTTCGGTTCCACCATCGGTTGAGACAATACTCCCAAGATACTGGAAATCCTTACTCTCTCTACCGGTTGTCCAGCAATGCATATTTGAGCCGATGAATTAGTTCCAAGGCTGATAATTTTTGTTTTTGCCGTATTAATTTTCAGCCCGACAACGCCTACCTCCCTCTCCAAATCTGCTGTCATTTGGTGGAGGTCCATAATTCTGTGAGAGAGTAATCATACATCGTCAGCGTAGTCAAGATGTTTCAGTTGCGATGTAAGAGTCCTTTGAATTCCTCTGTTTCCGGTCGACAAAGCTGCATGAAACACGTCGCTAGTCACCAATAGGAACGGTATTGCTGAAAGAATACAGCCTTGTCTGACCCCACTTTGGATCTCAAATTCCTCAGACAACCTCCCTCTGTGCAGAAGGTGAGATTTGGACCCTTCATATATAGCTTTGATAATAGCAATTAGTTTATCGGGAATAACTCTCCTGCGTAAGGCACGCCAAATACACTCCCTGTTGACACTATCGAACGACTTTCAAAATCGATGAATAGCAGGTGGAGTGGCGATCGATATTCAATGCACTGTTCGGTGATAATCCACATGGTGTTGATGTGGTCGACACAGGAGGATCCAGAGCGGAAACCTGCTTGTTCGGCATCGAGTGTGTCTTCGAGATGTTGTTTGATTCGCTTCAGGATAATTTTAGCTATTATTTTAGCTACAGCAGGCAGCACGCAGATATGAGTCCATAAGAGAATTGGACTATGTTTTCTGCCGTGAAGGTTCCCTAAGGATCACGATGGGCCTAACTATGGCGCCTAGTATCTTATGATAACCGCAAAAACACAATCAATCTACCTAGCTTAACCCAGTTATTCGATTATTTCCATACCACTAATAGGAGTATGTATGGGAATCATCTACTGCAACCCCTTAGCATATTGAGTTAACTCAGTCTTTCCTCAAGCTGTTGCTACCAAATTTTCTATCAACTGTAGATACTAGTAACTGGGGGAGATTTTAGCCAAGACCCACATTCACTTGCGATTATATGTAGTTAAGATTGAAGGAATCATACATGTATTTATTTCTATTTACAGTTCCTTTCCGCCGTAATGCTGAAAGACTACAAGAAAGCCTTAAAATATTGTAAACTGAGTAAGTATACGCCTACCGTCACGATTCATTCTAAAGCGTTTAATTTCAACCGAATATTGATATTCCATACAACATTTTATACCGAAACTTTCTTTTAGTTTTACAGTATGAACCAAACAATGCAACAGCAAAGGAGTTCCATCCCTTGATTTTGGAGAAACTCAAAGGTAAATAATTGGAGTTGGGAACCACCTCTTGAAGTACACATTTCAAACTTCTTTTAAGGGGAAGCTTTAAGTGACAGCTATGAGAACTATAACAAATCATCATCGCCCGAAATGGCTTTAGATCCCTCCGAGGAGGATGCATCAAATGACTCGAGTGAATCGAATCCAATTGACGAGGCTGACGTTGATTGCGACAATTCTTCAGGTGAGAACGTGGATGGAAGTCATCGTTCGAGTTCCAGGAGCAGTGGCCTTGCTGGTGAGAGTATCAGTGATTCTGAGGATGTGATCAGTAGTGACGATTTGGAGGACAATAATTTGTGTGTTTTGAATTCGCGACACTCGTCTAGCACCGGAGGTAATCGCAGTCGTAGCGATAATACTACACATTCCTACTCGAGCCTTCTGCTGGAGGAGGAAGACGACATTGTACCTAATACTTTGAACTTTACAAAGGAACTCTCAGCGCATGACTTGGATGTTAGCAATGGTAGGCTTCAGGTTTAACTTACAGAATTTGTATCGAATAACAAGTGTCCCTTCCAGGCAATAAAGTAAATTCAACATCCTGTAGTGATTCAGAGTCCCCAACAGAGCCTCTAACACAACGTTTGGCCGCCATTTTACGCTCCAAGTGTGGTGTAAATGATGACAATTAAGACAAGATAACGCTATCTGTTGTCAGGATTTTTTATTTAATTTTTTTTTTTTATTCTAAATCTTTATCTAAACACAAAGGATGTCCAGGCAACGTCCGGCAATGAACAAAGTATAGGCCTACCTCAAACAAAACAAAAAATCACAAACACGCATACACACTCACAGACAGACAGAAGGGCAACATGAAACAATTTTGATTTTTCTTTCAGACTCAGTCATCCAATAGACCAAGTCTATACATTTTTATGTCAAATCAGAACAGCAAAGTTCACAGGCATACCGGGGAAGAATTGCAATGACAGTCGATGTTGTCACTTTCTAGATAAATCTAAGCTAAAACTATGTATTTATTACAAAATAAGACTTTGATGGATAAACTATGTTAAACATATCGTACAAAGGTATATGATACGAAAGGCGGTTTCGCAAAAAACCAAAAATAGAGCTGGAATACGTCAACTTGGATGCGTCTCATACATTTATATGTTTGTATACATTGCACATATACCCTGTTGAAATATAAAAACAAAACAGAACCCTATATATATATATTTATACTTATAAAACATTTTAAAAATAACAACATACATATATATAAATGTAAGTTAATGTAATTTTTTGAAACATATACGAAACTTAGAGAAACATATAAGAAAATACATAGATTTAGATTTATGTAAGTCTTATTTAACTCTATATATATATATATATAAATGTGTATAGATACAGACGGTCCAAAGTGTTATTTATAATTTATTTTTCGATTCTTAATTATAATTTACGGTCTTTTTCATTTTATTTAAAACATAAAATTAATTTTTTTTATTAACCGTACCCTAAACTTAATTAACGCAGAGCAAAATAAAATATTTTATGCAATAATAAAACAAATAAAAACCAAGAACAATATTATGTCTATTTTTAATTAAAATATTTAATATGTAATTTTTAAAGTAATGTACTAAGAATATAACGAAAGACTTATTATCAACTGATTTGTATAAACGAAATGTGTTTGAAACTTATTTTATTTTTTAATAAAATGAATGCTAAGCTATAAGAGAGAAAGAGAGCAGGAAAGTTGGTGTTTTAATTTTTTTATATGAATTCTATACAGGCTGCTGTTCCCATTCTTCAGCTGCCTTGACGTGGCGGAACGGCTTAGGAGTCAATGACCCTAAGGATCCGAAAGGACCCCAGGTGAGACATCGACCTAAAGGTTGAAGACGTCTTGACTGTGACGCAAAGCCTGTTGACAGTATGATGGAAGAAACTTTTACGGTATCTACTCCAGGTGGTACTCGTGAAAACGATAAGCAACCCGTGGTCTTTTTGACTACGGCCGGGACGAGGATTCTGGAGGTTCCAACCACTATACTTTTAGCCCCCGCCTCTGGCGTTGAATCAGAAGTAGTAGCGACGCTTGTTTCAGAAGACTCCTGCAGCTCTGTCTCTGACTCGTTTGGTAGACTGGGCTGGAATGGCAAAGAAAGTGGCGGAAAGGCTTCGGCTGGAACGTCTATTCTCTGTCTCAATAGAAGGGTAGCTGGTCGAAGTTGTGTCGGTGCCGGTTTGACTCGGGAAACCAATAAGGCTAAACGAGCTCCTGAAGCGGCGCACTCCGATGGGCTCCTGACTAAGAGTCTACTGAAAAGGAGAAGAAGAAAGGTGGCAATGGCACGGTGCAAAGAGGTTGCAGAGTCAGCAGTCATCCTTCAGTAGCGACAGGAAAGAAGCCTAGGTCGGCAGAAAGTACTCCAACTGGAGCCGATCAATCCCTCAGACCTAACGCTGGCTCCTTTTCGGTCGGCTCGAACAGGTCCAATCTGACGGAGCAAGTTTCGCCTGCTCTTCTTGGTGGAAGCGTGTGCGCATCTGATGCGCGCTCTTCTGCCGGGCACACTCTTACCGCTGGCGTTATCTGCGCCCAAAGTCTGGTGGATACTGGTGCTGTTATCCCTAAAGGTCACAGCACTAGCGGACGGAAAATGGCTGACACAGGCAAAGCCACGGGTAGGGGTGTCCGCCTCGCCGGAAGCATGTGCGCACCTGGTGCGCGCCATTCTGCTAATAAAACTCCGACTATATCTTTGATATATTCGCAGATAAACCTCCACCACTCAAAGGCTGCTACCGCTCTCTTAAGTAGCAGACTTTCCGTGGTGCGTACAAAACCCCACATAACATCTATCCAGGAGCCATACGTGCGGAAAAAGCACATATGTGGTTTTGGGGGTGTTCGTGGAGTAACAGTGCTATATGACGAGAGATCTGAAAGACCGAGAGCTTGTCTAATTATGCCGAATTTCCTCTCAGTAACCAAGCTTGGACAATTCTGTGGACAGGATCTGGTTGCTGCAGCTGTAAGCTACGAAACGACCGGAAGTTGGAAAACCTTCGTCGTTGCGTCGGCTTACTTCCCTTATGATTCGGTAATGCCTCCACCATCGAACTAATAAAGTACTGTGACACTCGGGAGATGGAACTAGTCATGTGTTGCGACGCGAATGCTCAAAATACAGTCTGGGGCAGCAGCAAATGTAACATACGAGAAAACCATCTCCTAGACTTTATACTATCATCTGGCATGGTAATTAACAATGTTGGCTCCCAGCCAACTTTTGTTACGGCAAGGAGGCAGGAGGTAATTGATTTGACTTTATCTAATAGGTATTTCAAGTCAATTACTAACTGGAGGGTACTGCCGGAGGTGTCCTTGTCAGACCATAGATACATCGCTTTCCAAATCGAATGCGAGGCCATAACTTTGCAGGAGAGGAGGAATCCGCGGAAAACCAACTGGGTGCGGTTTAGGGAAGAGCTAGATAGATCTGTCTAAACTCCAACTAAACTCAGAACGAAACGAAAGGTTGAGGATGCTGTTCAAAACCTGACTAGTGTCCTTACCAGCTATTTTGAACTGACGTGCCCATTGACAAAAACCCCCTGCAGAACTCCGGTTCCCTGGTGGAGCCCAGAACTGCAGCGACTTAGGAAAGAATCCAGAAAACTTCTAAATGGGTCACTCAAGACAAATTTAGAAGGTGACTGGGATCTTTTTAGATCGAAGCAAAAAGACTATAAGAAGTTAATTCGGTTGTCGAAAAGTGCTTCTTATAGGGATTTTTGTGAAAAGATAGAGACACTCGGTGAAACCAGCAGGTTGGTTAAGGTTCTCAAAAGGGGCAAGCCGACCAAACTGGAGTCACTGAGAAAGTCTGATGGCAAGTTTACTGAGACGAAAGCGGAAACTTTTAGTCTTCTGCTGGAGACCCACTTTCCTGGCAATCAGATAATCACTAGGTCGGAGCTTGGTCCGCTTACTCAGGCTGAGCTTGATCTAAGTCAGAAAACTCGGCGCAGCTGGTATATTGCATCAGCCGTGGTAACAGATGAGGCCATCAAATATGCTGTGGCATCTTTTGATGGTTTCAAATCGCCTGGCACCGATGGAATATATCCAGCTATGCTGCAACAGGGTATAGATCAGCTATTGCCAACTCTGAAAAGAACTTTCACCGCTGGCTTGGCGCTGGCATATATTTCTACACCTTGGCGGACAGTCAGAGTAGCTTTCATACCGAAAATTGGTAAGGAAGACTATTCGCTCCCCAAGAGTTTCAGACCTATAAGTTTGACATCCTTCTTACTGAAAAGTATGGAGAGACTGGTAGAATTTCACGTGCGCAAAGTTGCTTTGAGGCTGCATTAACTTCTTCTTCTTCCTTTTATCAGCGAGGCTATGATCCGAAAACAAGGGATCACAACCCTCCCACTTCACCACATTTCTACTGATCCGCCTGTGGGGTTCGCCTATTTGACCTCAGAAAATATCGGCAGGCCTGCCGATTTTGGAGCACTCGGTTACTGAGGCCAATGAAATGCCGATGTCGTCGCATTTGTCTGATCCAGGCGTTTATAGGGCTGCCTTTTCTACATCGCGAAGTCTTTGGAACGTGCATTGATATTGCCTTTTTAACGGGGTTCAAATGATCTCTTCTTTGAACGTGGCAATACCAGCTGAGCCGGTCGCGCTCTATTTTTTGTACGATGGTTTCCTTGATGTGAAAGCTTCCACGGATCTTCGAACTTCTTATTCGATCAAGCTTTGTCACTCCTGCTGTCATGCGAAGCATCTTCATCTCAGCTGCCGTTAATTTACTCTCATACTTTTTGTACATCGTCCAACATTGTGAACCGTATGTGAGCGCTGAACGTACAACTGCGATGTAGAGCCTTCCTTTCAACTTAGGGGGCATTTTTCTGTCACAGAAGATAGCGGAATTTTCTCGCCACTTCATCCACCCTACGCTTACACGATGATTGATGTCGTCATCACAAGTTGCTTTGCTATTGATCATAGATCCCAGATATTTGAACTTTTCGCACTTGGGAAGCACTGTTCCATTCAAATAAATGTCTGGAATAGGCCTGAGTGGATCAGAGAACGGGCAGCACAAGTACTCTGTCTTTTTTGAACTAATGCGATACCCATTTCCCTCCAAAACGTCCACCCACACATCAAGTGCTCGTTGCAGGGATGTAGGATCCTCACTTATGATGGCTCCATCGTCAGCAAAGAATAACTGATGTACCTTGGGGTCCATCACTTTACCTTCAAGCAGATAATCAAGGACTGTAATAAAGAGCAAAGGACTTAAAACGCTTCCCTGGTGTACCCCGACTTTGATTGGGAACTCTTCGGTTACTCCAGCGGGGCATCTTACTTTTGTCTTTGCTCCTTCGTACATGTCCATAATCATCTGTACATAGGTTTCTGGAACCCCTCGATGTCTTAGCGCCACCCATATCAGATCTCGTGGTTGTCTGTCGAATCCCTTAAGGAATCACGATGTTTTTCCATTATGATCCTTATACTTTGGATTGCATCTGTGGTTGATTTACCCGAGACAAACCCGCACTGATCATCAGATAGCCGTATTATTTTTCGCAGTCGGCCACCTAATACCCGCTCAACGATCTTCATGGTGTGTGACATCAGCTTGATTGAACGGTAGTTATCACAGTTTCGCGTATCACCCTTCCCTTTGTATACAGGGAGAAGGTAACTTTCCCTCCATTCATTCGGCAGAGGCTGAGGCTGCATCCACTATCGGAGATAAAACAAACAAACAAATATTTGGCGCAACAGCTCTTGAAAGTGCCAGGGCCTAGCTTCTCGCAACCACTCATGTTGTGTGCGTTATATTTTTCACACGAGTGGAAGGGACCTACAGTTTCGTGCCGTATCCGAACGGCGATACTAAGCTTTTTCGTGACAACAATACTCTCGGATGTTTGTCAGATGCTCGCGGGAGGTGGGACCGTGAAAAAACTTTTTGGTGTTTTCTGGGATTCGAACTTGGAACCTCATGCGTAGTGCTCCGACACACTAACCGCTTACACCACGGCGCCCACCACTATCGAAGATGCAGCATGCCTATTAGCGTGGGAAATTCTGCGAGACCGCGCTTCAAAATTGAATGCGCGAGTTATGTCTGCCCGCTGACCCCCTTCCACACCGCAACATCCATCACACTTATTTCACACGGCACGTGTATGCAGTTACGTCCGGCCGTTGACATCGAATTACACTGCACCCGAGCATCCGCTTAATTCATTTTTGTTTATTAATATTGTATTAATTCTTGGTATTGTGATTGCACAGGTGATCCAGAAATTGCAACCTAAGCGTCTGGCAATTCACCCAACGCAAGTTCAAGTTCTTGGAAATCACCTTTGCAAGTAAATTAGAGAAAATAATAAAATGTTAATTCAGTTGATGTTTGTAAGTCGGACCGATTGGTCAATAAATATATTTTTTTAATCTCCGCGTTTTACCCCAACATAACTCGAGCTTGATAAGAAAGAATACGCGATGGGTATCTTCATCTTCATGGCTGGTCAAACGGTAGTGCATGCGATCATATGAAAACACAAGCGTTTTCACTCAGCTGAGGCCTACCAACTCCTACTCTCAACCTCCACGCGGTGACAGCCGGGTGCCTAGTACCTTAATCCAAGAAATGGGTAACCAACCCCGTTTGGCGGATTCTTGGTGGCAGCAGATGAGAGAGGGGGGGCAGAGTGCTTTTCTCACTAGAGCACTTCTTCCTGTTCCAGGCGGCAGCGGACGAATTCCCTAGACGGAGTCAACGGTGGCGTCTATAGTTCCAGTTAGGTTGAACTTAGCGAACACCTTGCGCGAGCTGCTTCGACGTATTCGGATCACAGGTCGGTAAGGAATTTCCAATGTTGGTCAGGACATTGGAATAGAGATGGTGGCGGAGGAGCCCTTAATGGGCCAACGGCAGCGCTCATACTCCCGTAGTGGACTACTGGCACTGGCGTACCCGGCCCCTCGTCCTAGGGGAATAATTAAGGAACTGGCCCTCCAGGTTGGGGGTTGTGCCATCGGGGTAACTTCCCTACCACGTAAAAACCGCATGGTTCCGAAACAACCAAAAGCCTCGGATAAGGATGACTCAACTAATGACGACCCCAGCAAACGAAATAAGGACAACGACCTTCGGATCTGTAAGTGGTATGTTCTGTCCCTTTACAGACCACGTGCAGCCGAACAACTAGCAGAGGCCCTAGACTGCTATAAAGCAGATATTACCGCCATCCAGGAAGTGCGATGGGATGGGCCGGGCAAAAAGAGGATGAAAAACTGTGACATCTACTACGGTGATTGCTACAGAGGCAACAGGCAACGCTTATTCGGATGCGGATTTGTCATACGCGGCAGACTTAGGCAAGAAGTCTTAAGCTTCCGACACGTGAGCGAGCGTATTATGACTATCCGGATCAAGGCTAAATTCGCTAACATAAGCCTAATATGTGTTCATGCCCCCACAGAAGAAAAGGACCCTGCCACCAAAGAGTGTTTCTACGAGCTCCTCGACAAAACATACGAGCAATGTCCTAAATACGACGTTAAAATCATATTGGGCGATTTTAACGCCAAAATAGGAAAGGAGGACGTCTTTGGTAGGGCAGTCGGTAAGCATAGCCTACACGACACCACGTCTGATAACGGACTAAGGCTAATTGATTTCGCTGTGGAGCGAAATGTCACCATAGCAAGCACATGGTTTCCTCATCTCGATATTTATAAGCAGACATGGCGGTCCAATGATCATGTAACGATCAACCAAATTGATCATATTGCGATCGACGCAAGGCATGCCTCCAGTATTCTGGATGTCCGGACCTTCCGAGCGGCCAACATAGACTCGGATCATTACCTCGTTGTAGCCAAGGTACGAATGCGGATATCCCAATCTGAGCAACAAAGAAGAATTACTGTGAAAAAATTTAACGTCGAAAAGCTACAATCGCAAGAGACCGCCAGACTCTTCGCTGATCGCGTATCCCGAAATCTCTCAATCACCCCTTTGCCGCCAGCATCAAGTACCGAAGACCAGTGGCAACGCTGCCAACATGCCATCAGAAACGCCGCGACTGATGTGCTGGGTCTCGCTCGCCCACCACCGCGAAATCCCTGGTTTGACGAAGAATGCCGGCGAGTGCATGCAGCAAAACAAGAGGCATACAAAGCGGCGCTGCAAAGGAAGACGAGAGCTGCTCGTGAGCTCTACGAGCAAAAGAGACGGGAAGAACATCGGCTTCTCCAAAAGAAGAAGAAAGAGCATGAGAAGCGCGCGTTTGAAAATATCGAGAGTCTATACTCCAGGAACAATGTACGGAAGTTTTACCAAAAGGTAAAAAGAACGTGTCAGAGAAGCAATACCCGTACAGAAACCTGTAGAAATGAAAATGGAAACCTCGTAGTAGAATCACAGTCGGTGCTGAGAATATGGAAAAACTACTTCTGCAGACTGTATAACGGCGACGAAGACCAACATCCCGCTGTCAGGCAGAATGAACCATTCAACATAGACGATGATAGTCAAAATTTCCGTCCACCTGACCAAAACGAAGTGAGGATAGCAATATCCAAGCTAAAATCCAACAAGGCTGCTGGACCTGACGGCTTACCGGCCGAACTTTTCAAGGCAGCTGGGGATGAATTGGTAGAGTGCATACACCAACTCATTTCTAATATTTGGTCAGACGAGTGTATGCCTGATGAATGGAATCTCAGCATCGTTTGCCCGATCCACAAGAAAGGAGACCCCCACAACTGCGCCAATTATAGAGGCATCTGTCTCCTCAACATCGCATACAAGATCTTTTCTGCGATATTGTGTGAACGCCTGAAACCCTTTATCAACAGCCTGATTGGACCCTATCAGTGCGGTTTCAGGCCACGAAAGTCCACCATCGATCAAATCTTCACACTTCGGCAGATCCTGGAGAAAACCCAAGAATTCCAAATCGATACTCACCACCTCTTTATCGATTTAAAGGCCGCCTATGACAGCATCTATAGAGAAGAGCTTTATAGAGCCATGTCTAGTTTTGACATCCCTGCCAAACTTGTCCGTCTGTGCAGGCTGACGATGGAGAACGCTCGCTGCTCCATCAAGGTCGGTAATGACCTCACCGAGACCTTTGATGTCAAAAAAGGCTTTAGACAAGGTGACGCGCTGTCATGTGACTTCTTCAATATTGTACTTGAACGGATTGTGCGGAACTCACAAGCCAACACCGGAGGCACAATCTATTACAAGTCTGTACAACTGCTTGCATACGCCGACGATATAGACATTATCGGAAGATCTCAGCGGGCTGTCACCGGTGCTTTTGCAAGCATTGAGGCGAAGGCGGCCAAAATGGGTTTAGCGATAAACGAGGGCAAAACCCAGTATATGCTGTCAACTAGAAGGGAAAACAAACACCGACGAATTGGACAAAACGTCACCGTGGGCAGCTATAACTTCGAGGTAGTAAGGGACTTTGTCTACCTTGGCTCTGCTATAAATTCTACTAACAAAATCAGCGTAGAAATCAATCGAAGAATAACTCTTGCCAATCGCTGTTTTTTTGGGCTTATAAGGCAATTCAACAGTAAAGCCCTATCTCGAACAACTAAGGAGACTCTATATAAGACCTTGATCATCCCAGTCCTGCTTTACGGCGCTGAAACATGGACTTTATTAAAAGAGGATGAAGATATCCTTGGTCGCTTCGAGAGAAAAATTCTTCGTAAGATTTTCGGTCCCGTTTGTGTTGACGGGTTTTGGAGGAGAAGATTCAATCACGAACTATACGAGCTGTACAGCGACATCGACCTAGTCAAAAAACTGCGTATTGGACGTCTGAGATGGCTAGGACATGTAGAGCGAATGGACACCAACGCTCCGGCCCGCAGAGTCTTCGAATCTAACCCGGAGGGACGACGCAGTAGAGGGAATCATCGCATCGTAGGTGGCGCGCACAAGTTCAAGCGGACCTCGACCAACTTGGAGTGCGCAACTGGAGGCAATTAGCTAAAGACCGAGCTAAATGGAGAGGCTTGTTGGTTGAGGCCCAGGTTCACCCCGAACTGTAGCGCCACCTAAGTAAGTAAGTAAGTATCTTCATCGACATTGAGGGTGCTTTTGATAATGCGACTTTTGACTGCATGTGCGACTCGGCCAGACAACACGGCGTAGATGAAACATTAGTGTTGTGGATTAAAGCAATGCTAATGAATAGAACTTTGTTAGTGGATGCGGATTGTGGCCGATATGTTATGACAGGGCTAAACAGGGGCTGTCCGCAAGGTGGCTTTCTGTCTCCATTGTTATGGTGCATAGTGGTCGACTCTCTGTTGAACACTCTAAGTAGCTCTAACGTCTACGCTCAGGCATATGGGGATGATGTCGCTGTACTTTCTGTCGGGCTATGCCTGGCGACGGTCTATGCTAACGCGCAGGCGGCGCTGGACATGATCGATGAATGGTGTACTAGGAGTGGGCTTTCGGTGAATCCTCTTAAAACTGAAGTTGTTCTTTCACGAGAAGGATGATTTTGACCGGTCTGACTCAGCCAGTGCTAAAATGCGTCACTATCCGCATTTCCAATGAAGCCAAATATCTGGGAGTGATTTTAGATAAGAAACTTCATTGGTCTAAACACGTCGAGTCGAAAACATCCAAGGCGGTCTCAGTCATCTGGCAGTGTAAGGGTGCTTTTGGCAAGACTCGGGGCTTGTCACCGAATAAGGTTCTCTGGATATACACGGCTATGATAAGACCATTCCTCGCATACGCGTCGGTTGTTTGGTGGAAGGGGCGTTTGCGTAAATATGTGGTTGCCTTTTGCGCGAAACTCCAAAGAACGGCTTGTCTCGGCTGCAGGGGAGCTTTCCCGAGTACGCCTGGCTCTGCTCTAGACGCCGTGCTGAACTTATCTCCCCTCGATACTTATATCATGGGTTGCACTATCAAAGCCATCCATCTCCAGCTGATGCGCAAATTCAGAGTCGACTTTCCTTGTGTCCAGGTCTGGCTTCGGCCAGAGTCTGAGCCGAGAATGGAATGTAGTCATATTTTCACGGATGGTTCCAAAACCAGTCAAGGGTCTGGCGCTGGTGTCTTCGTGGAAGTCGACAACATTAGACTTTACTTTTGGTTAGGCAAATATGCATGTGTTTTCCAAGAGGAAACTTATGCAATCCTAATGGCCATGAACTATGTTGTGAAGAACAGGTGGAAGGGACGTAGCATTTGTGTCTGTAGTGACAGTCAGGCTGCGCTTAAGGCCTTGCTTAACCCTCTAACCACTCCCAAAATAGTTCGTGAAACAAAAAACTCTTTGAACTCGGTCGCAAGGCTGAATTCTCTGTCTCTTATCTGGGTCCCAGGTCACACTGGGATCTTGGGGAACGAGATCTCCGATGAGATTGCTGGACAAGGCTCAGAGGAGGATTTCTCAGTTCCTGAACCCGCGTTGGATCTCCCTGCGTCCTCGGTTAGGGCTTCCATTGACGATTGGGTCTCTCACGAGCACAATTGTGTGTGGCATGACTCTCCGGGATGCAGGTTGACTAAACGCATGCTCCCGGACGTCTGTAAGAAATCAGCGGCATTCTTGCTGTCTCTCAGCAGAAAAGACTGTAGACAACTTATTGGCATCTTGACAGGCCACTTTGCTTTTGCCAAGCACCTTAACGTGTTGGGCTTACGTGGCACTACAATCTGCGACACTTGTGGAGAGAGCGACGACACCGCGGAACATTATCTCTGTGAGTGTCCGGCCTTTGCTCGTATCAGGTGGCAGATCCTCGGTGCGGATGTGGTGAGTGTTGGTACTGTAACCTCCTCATCACTGAAGTGTTTGCTTGGTTTTCTTAGAAAGATAAGGAAATTCCAATAAAATGGGTAAATCAGGGCTTGCTCTCTGATAGTACAATGGACCAGTTGCGTCTGAGTGCTCCAGTTGATCGTTCCTATCCCGACAAAAAAAAAGAAAAAAGTATTATATATACTACACAACATACATAAGTTTTCAAACATAAAATTAAGTCTTTGCAATTAATTAAACAAATGTCAGTAAGCAAATATATAAACAAACGAGTTTTTTATTCAAATGAAATAAAGTAAGTAAATAAAACACAATGATATACGTAGTCCTCATACTACATTAAACGAGCATAAATTGGAGATAAAATCGACAATTAATTCGATAAACAAAAAATGGTCATCATTAATCATAATAGTTTCGATAGTTCAGGATTCATAATGCCCTCCTAATTACAATATTATCGATTTCATATCCATCTTTATATTCTTTAATTATAGAGATTTACTGTTGCTTTTATTTAAAAAGTTGCAGCCCATGCAACCCATGTCCTTTTAGACATTCAAAATTAATGCGCTGCGCTGCATCTTCTAATTACTCTTCACTTACAATATATTGTAGGGGCCTAGTAATGGTCAAGGATTCTCGGGTAGTTCCCCAGATGAGACACGAAGCCAAGTTGTAGTCGTCCTAATCCTTCCCCTTCATATCCTTTCCTTTCCTCTCTCCTCTCCGGTGGGCCGGTTCAAGGTGTAATACGACCCGTGCCGAGGATCAGCCTGGCTGGGGGCCCACTCTAAATAATAGTCCAGTCGCAAACGGAGTATCCGGATACCTGGCGACCTCCGGATTAGCCTGCCTTGCCTGCACAATGCGGATCTCTGTGCAGGTCGACCTCCCATTCTCCGCTACTCGTGGGTCCAATTTAATGAACAAAAATAAATACCAAAAAAATACAAAAAATATAAAAAAAAGTAAAAAAAGAGGACGCTCCTCTTAAAAAACCGTCTTCCAGCCTCCTGGGAAGCATACCCGCAAGCTCTGCTGTGACAATCCCGTCTAGCGCATTGGCGTTGAGGCCTAGCACTAGCGTTGCGAGCAGTTGTAAGCAGGTGGTCGCCCCCAGGATTGCTGAACGCGCGTCTGGTACACTGGCGGATAGGACAGTGGTGTCAACACCTGGTCCCATCGTAAAGCCAGACCATGAAACGCGAGGGGGGAAACCCCTTAACATCTCTGCCCTTTCAGGGACAGTTAACTGTTCGGCCTCGAGCTTACAGCATGCTGTGCCCTCCACTTCGAAGGATCCACATCCCCTTCTCAAATCCCTTTCAGGGGCGATGGACGGCTCGGCTTCGAGCTTGCCGAATGTCGCCCCCCCGAAGATCTCCTACCAAGATCGCCGGCTAGCTTATAAGCTAATTCGCCGCATCCAGGAAATTCCTTAGCAGGATAGAACCCAGAAGCATAAGACTTCTTTAAGCTGGGCACTCAAACGTGTCCAGCTCCCCCCCGACTCATCCAGCATGGACTTATCGTCCAAACGCCAGAGGTTTCAAGATGAGTCTCCCACCCTTGCTAAAAAGACCAAGGTAGTACCTTCCATTGCTACTACCAAGCCCTTCAACCAAGTGCTTAAGGCACACTTGGAGATCGCGGTCGTTGACCATAGCGATCCGGATGGCAGCATTACGGCAAATAAGTGGAGGAAGGTGGAGATTAAACTCGCCACCAATTGTCTCCAAATCCTACGTGACCATCCCGGCCCTGATGTTTCTTGCAGGGATGGTGGCTGGCATCAAGGGCATATCAAACTTATTGCCTGCGCTGACCAAAGATCGAAGGATCTCTATAAACTTGCTGTCTCCAGATTAGGACAGGTTTGGCCAGGTGCACAGTTGGAGGTCGTGGAAAAGGACCAGATTCCAAACCGACCAAGAACACGTGCTACCATTCCGGCTGAACCCTCTGATCCTAAAATTATCCTGGATATTCTGAAGGCAAATAACAGCTCCTTTCCTACCCATAATTGGAAGATTGCCAAAGTGGACGAGCCGAGAGGAGACATCAGAAGTGTGGTCATTGTTATCAATGAAGAGTCTCTGGCCCCCTTGGCATCTTCTAAAGGGGTAGTAAATTATGGATTCAGCTCCATCACATTGAAAGTCTATAAAAGTGACGAGAAGGAGCTCGAGAAAGTACCTCCCAAGCAGGTTGCAGTCCCTTCTGCACCAGCTAAGAACACCTCTCCTTCCGAGCCCCTTCCCTCATCAGATTCAGAGGCAGCCAACAATACACTGATAATGGTATCTGAAGCGAGAAGTAGCCCCAATGCTGCGTATCCTTCAGATTAACCTGCATCACTCCATCACGGCTTCGGCCTCCCTTATTCTCCGGCTTAGCAAATACGGGGAAGACTTAGTCTTGATCCAGGAACCATGGGTTTTTGGAAACCGGGTTTGTGGACTCAAGACTCCAAACTTCAAATTAATCTACGCAAGAAAGGAAGGTAAACCGAGATCCTGTATCCTTGCGAAGATGCATCTAAACATCCTTTTACTCTCTAATTTCAGCAATCAAGACATAGTCGCTACCAACCTGGAATTGCGATCAAGAAATTACTGGCTGGTATCG
The DNA here is from genome assembly GCA_945910035.1 of Brachypalpus laphriformis. NCBI lineage: Eukaryota > Metazoa > Arthropoda > Insecta > Diptera > Syrphidae > Brachypalpus > Brachypalpus laphriformis. The sequence continues at coordinate 191,349,101 of OX246754.1, read as the reverse complement.
GCTTATCTAGGTCACGACGTCAGGCTAACGGCGCTGCCATGTCCTGAAACAGATTTTATCACCAGCCTTCATAATACTTTTACCTTGTAATCCTTGAATTATGTTTAATAAAATCTAATCTATCTATCTATCTAGGTCACGATCTTGCGGGCCCACTCCCCCTGGACATCTTGGGGAGCTTGATTGCTAAAGCAGAGAGCCAAAACACTGGTCTCATCATTGGTTGTGATGCGAATGCCCATCACTCAATGTGGGGCAGTTCCGACATAAATGAAAGAGGTGAACAACTTTTTGACTTTATCCTTAGTACTAACCTCCTAATCTGTAACAGGTGGTCCAAACCGACCTTCATAACTCGCAACCGACAAGAAGTCCTGGACATCACTCTTGTCTCCGATCACTTATATAACTCGGTTAAGGACTGGAGAGTCTCTGATGAGCACTCTTTTTCAGACCAACGTTACCTCCAATTTAGTCTTGATGACTATCTGCCTGATCAGAAGGTTTTTAGAAATTATAGGAAAACCAACTGGTCCCTTTATAGGAAACGTTTATTAACGCTTATTCCCTCCCACCTGCCTACTGAACCTTCTTGCTCTGATGACCTTGACAATCTGGTCAACACCCTAACATCGGCACTAAATGGTGCCATGGCCGAGGCCTGCCCACTCTGCAAACCTCGAGGTAAAATGAAACCTCCCTGGTGGAATGCAAATCTCAGTACTCTTAGGAAAGACAGTAGGCTCCTTTTTAATATTGCTAAAAGCTCCCGTGAGACGGCCGATTGGGACTCCTATAAACTGTCTCTCAGAAAATACAAAATCTCACTGAGGAAGGAGCAACGACGTTCCTGGAGAATCTTCTGCGAAAGCATTGAAGAGTCCTCGGAAGCTTCCAGGTTGCGGAAAATCCTCTCTAAAAGCCCTTCTATACCCAGCTACCTTTTGCATCCGGATGGTCACTGGACCTCCTCTGCTGAGGAATCCATTGACATCTTACTGGATACTCACTTTCCTGGTAGCTCCCCTGTTGCTGTATCGCAAGTGGGAAATCCCCCCCCTCAACCTTGCAGCAACTCTTTAGTCTTGATAACTACAGAAAAGATCCGGTGGGCCATGCGCAGCTTCAAACCCTTCAAGTCCCCAGGACCTGACGGTGTTATTCCAGCTGAAATTCAGCAATGCGAGGACATTGTGCTTCCATGGCTCAAAGTCATCTTGTCGGGCTGTCTAAATCTGGTCTATATTCCCAAAATTTGGACCAAGGTTGAAGTCATATTCATACCTAAGGCAGGAAAGAGCTCGCACGTGGAACCAAAGGATCTCCGACCTGTCAGTCTATCGTCCTTTCTGCTTAAAACTTTAGAAAGGTTAATTGATCCATCTTCGGCAAAGCATTAGCCCAGCTCTGCTCTCGCCGTCCCAACATGCGTACTGCAAAGGCAAATCGGTTGAGACAGCCTTACATTCGCTTGTGCGCACCATCGAAAAATCCTTGAGCATCAAAGAATACACCATGGTGGCTTTCCTTGACATTGAGGGAGCTTTTAACAATGTCAAACCAAAGGCGATTACGGACGCACTTGTAAATCTGAAAGTGGATGTTTTGCTCGGAGTGTTGATCAATCAATTGCTTACATGCAGGATTATTAACACAGCTGGGCGGAGCATCGGCCAGAAGAACTGCTCGCTGCGGTACACCTCAAGGTGGAGTCTTGTCACCTCTTCTGTGGAACCTGGTAGTTAATGAACTACTGATGGACCTGGATGCGTCAGGTTGTAGAGTGATCGCCTATGCTGATGACATTGCTATTGCTGCCTACGGTAAACACCCGGACACTCAGGGATATCCTCCAATATGCTCTACTTCGGCTCACCAAATGGGCCTCCAAATGTGGACTGGGGTTTAACCCCCATAAAACTGAACTCGTTCTTTTCACGAGGAAAGATAAAGTTCCCCTCATAGACCCTCCTTTGATAAACGGCACCAGTCTCACCTTCTCTGAAAACGCAAAATATCTGGGTCTTATTTTGGATAGGAAATTAAACTGGAAGGCCAATCTACTAGAGCGCGTCAAGAAAGCTAATGTAGCTCTCTATTCCTGTAAAAAGGCTATAGGTAGGAGCTGGGGTATTAAACCTCAAATCACCCATTGGCTATACGTGTCCATTATCAGGCCTATTCTACTATATGGCGTGATCGTATGGTGGCCTGCTCTTTAAAGGGCTGACCACCTCACTCAACTAGCTAAGGTGCAAAGAGCTGCATGCATCTGCATCAGTGGTGCACTTAGCTTAGGTTAGGTATGTGGGCTGGCAGGGAGCGACGCTCTCTGCCACACTCAGGTCAGCGATGACCCATTGTGGTACCCATGGGGGAAAAAGTGATCCCTTACCCAATGAAACTAAAAACTACTCAGTCACTTACTTCATTTCTGCATACAAACCACCCCGATGATTTGATGAAGTTCAACATCCTTTCCGTTGAAACGCCGGAGAGTTCCTCGAGATCCTGGAAGAAGAATTTACCAAGGAACTTTTTCCTGGAATGCTGAAGACTCGGGCAGTGGCACAGGAAGTGGGTTGTGTCCTCAAAAACTTCCTCGTCACCACAGCCTCTGCAGAGTTCCTCCTCCGTCAGGCGTAGTTTCTTCAAGTGGTACCGCAGAGTGTTGTGTCCCGTGATGATGCCCACGAGGGTGGAAAGGGATTTCCTGTCTTTACGGATGATTCTCTCGGTCTTTGCTTTGGTGCTGTGGTGCACTTAGAACTATTCCCTCCGCGGCACTGGACATCTTGTTCAACCTGCTACCTTTAGATATTTTCGGCAAACAGTTGGCTTCCTGTGCGGCCATCCGCCTAAAAGCCTCCTCGCAGTGGTCTAGCTATCGCTTTGGCCACTTCTCGATCCTTGATCTTCTCAACTTCAAACACGAAAACACGGACTACACCCCGCCGAAACTGAGATTTGACCGTAACTTCCGTACGAGCATCCCTAACCGGGATGTATGGGACACCCTGTCGATGGTAGTTCGGTTAACTTCTTTACAGATGAATCTAAGACGGAGGGTGGGGTGGGTTGTGGATTTTTCTCCGAACAGCTCAATCTGAGCATCTCTTTCCGCCTCCCTGATCATTGTAGCGTTTTCCAGGCGAAAATCATGGCGATTAAGGAAGCCCTGTCCTGGCTGAAATGTAATGTTCTATCTGTCAGGGATATTAGCATTTTCACTGACAGCCAAGCGGCAATCAAGTCCCTGGAATCGTTCTCCTTCACTTCAAAGGCTGCCTTAAACTGTCGTCTATCTCTTATGGAGATGACAGAGTAGTTTAACATTCACCTATGCTGGGTGCCGGACCATAGAGACATTCCAGGTAACTGCAGGGCTGACGACCTCGCCAGACAGGGTACCACTCTAAGGATTTTGCCTGAAAGGCAAACCCTGGGTATGCCCCTCGCTACATGTAAGTATCTACTAAAGCTGAACGCTATTAGCACGACCAACCTCAGATGGGGAAACGGCTCAACGTGTCACATTTCGAGACAGATCTGGCCTAAGCTGGATCAAAAACGTAGTGCCGATCTAATCAAGTTAAAGCGTACACAAATCAGCTGCGTTGTCGGTGTTCTCACTGGACACTGTCTTATAGGCCAACACGCCAAAAGACTTGGTCTCTTCTCCAACGACTTCTGCAGAAGCTGTAGGGACGAGGAGGAGGAGGAAACCATCCTTCACCTCCTATGCACATATCCAGCCCTGTCGCATAAAAGAATGCTCCATCTAAGGTCCCCCTTCCTTGACGACCTCTGCGATCTGGCGTCCTTGGACGTCATGAGCATCCATCGCTTTGTCAAAAGCTCCGGTTGGTTTTGTTAGTCCCTGAGTGGCCTAATGGTTTGATCCATGGTATCACAAAGGACCTTCACTGGTCTAAGTGTGTCTGCACTCTCGTGTGGACAGCCAACCTAACCTAACCTAACCTACAATATATTGTGATAGCTGAATACTTTCTTCCAAATTCTGTCTGAAGTAGCTCCAGTCACTTACTTACGTACTTAGGTGGCGCTACAGTTCGGGGTGGACCTGGGCCTCAACCAACAAGCCTCTCCATTTAGCTAGGTCTTTAGCTAATGCCTTCAGTTGAGCACTCCAAGTTGGTCGAGGTCCCCTTGAACTTGTGCGCGTCACCTACGGCGAGGAGGTCCTCTACTGCGTCGTCCCTCGGTGTTAGATTCGAAGACGTAGCTCCAGTCAGTCAGCCTATTAACTAATTAAGACTGCTTTCTTTCATAGTTATTTCATCGCCAAGTGTAAGAAGAACTGTAGAGTGATCTGATTCAAGATCTGGTCCTTCCTCTACTTTTATATTATTTGACGAGATATTTTCTATTAGGTATAAAAATTTAATTTAATAAAAGATTACATCTAACACATACCAATTTGTTTCGTTTTTATTTCATCTTTTACATATATATTTTATATAAATTTTATTTTTAATTATATTTATATAATTCTCTTAAAATTATTTACATTTTTCTTTTTGTCGTCTATAGTTTAGAAAATATTTCAATGGGGATACAAAAATAATATATTATGTAATTTGTAAATCATTTGATAGATACAATTTCTTAAAACATAGAAAACTAATTCAACATTCTATAGATATATTATAATTATTAATTTTTCTTTATAAACTGTTTTAATTTTTATTTTTATTTTCATTAATTTTTCCAATTTACATATTTCCGGATGATATGTTAAAAAGTGCTACCATATTCAACAACGTATACCTTTGCATTTCGTCAATCTTTTGTTTGTTTTTTTTTTTTTTAATTTGTGACTGTATGTTCTATAAGCAAAAAATTAATAAAAAAAAAAAGTAGAAATTATTATTATATATTATTTTATTTAATCTTTTAGCACCATTAATTTACGTTCATTGTTACGTGGTTAGTCACCACTAAATATAAAATTTAATTAAAAAAAAAAGAATAGAGCAGGCAATTGTTTTGAAAAATGTGTGTGTTTTCCTTGTTATCACACAAAAGTAGATAATCTTGAAATTAGGCTGCATTTAATCTAAAAAGGGTTCATCTATAATGTGTTGATTTAGTTGAGCTGTGGAATGGGGTTGATACTAGGTCTGTTCGCGTACCCTCCCAAAACAGCGAATTTTGAAGAAAAGTTACGAATTTTTTAGGAAAACCTGTTCGAGTACTGAGAATTTTCGAAGTTTTTGACAGAAGAGAGCGCTCCCGAGAAAGTAAAAAATTTCCCCATGCTGCGAGTTTTAGTGCAAGAAATTTCTGTGGGCTGGTTTGTGAAAACTGTCAAATGTGTCAAATCGCTGTATATGTGATTTTTTGTTGAATTGTTTCTTCTCTTTCTTCATTTCGCATATAATTGGGTTTGAGGTTTAACATTTAAAGTCTTTCCCTTGGCAAGACAAGGGGCTGCAGAACCCTTCATTGGACCTGAACCATTCTGTGGCATGGGGGAACATACCATACACGAGGAATTCAGGAAAATGGAGAAAGAAGACAGGGCAAGAACCTGGAACAAAACCACAGGCCTGAGGCAAGCTAAGAAACTACTGGGATGTTACAACCGGAAATGATTCGAAGCCTGCATCTGCCTTAGCAAGAGTAACCTACGGATCCCAACAGGCTTCCTAACGGGGCACTGCAAACTCAGGGAGAATTTACGGAAACTAGGTATAACAAATGAAGGCCTTTGCAGATTCTGCAACGAGTCAAGTGAGACTCTGGAACACCTTCAGTGCCCCACAAAAGATTGAAATACTTGGGCAAATACCAAGTATCAGAAGAGGATACCCACTTCTCATTCTCAGATTCTTAAAAGAAACTGGTTTGGAGAGGGAGCTCTAAGGTGAACTATTCTCGCCAAGGCAAAGTAAGAGCATATGACCTTTAAACACAATTTCGAATGAATTGCAGTGCAAGGGGAACTCTAACGAGGGAAGAAACCTCTCCAAGGTATTAGCAGGGGGCACAATAGACCACTAGGTCGCAGTGCAAAATAACCCTACACAAACAATAATAAGATCTCTAATTGCCAATCCAATGGATTGGACACACCCTACGGCGCGAAGACAACTCCATTGCGAAATACGCTATGCAGTGGAATCCGCTCACCCAGGCAGGCAGAATAGCGGGACGCCCTAGGCAAACGTGGCGCAGAACAGTTGAGGAGGAATCGAGCTCTTTACGAATGAGTTGGAGGCAGCTCAAACGCGTTGCAGAACTCCGAACACGATGGCGCGCAGGCGTGGTTGACGCCCTATGCCCCCCGAGGGGTTAAAGGACATAAGTAAGTAAGTAATTCCCAATCGACAATTTTTGAGCACCAAATCTTTGATTTCCTTGACGTATTGTTCATCAGTTGATGTTAATGCCGTCCAGGACGATCATTCTCTTTATCGCTTTCTCTGCCTTCTTTGAATTGTTTGTACCACTTGCAAACATTTTTTTTGTGACATTGCGGCGTCACTGAAGGCCTTCTGCAACATTCTCAACGTTTCATTCCGCAAACAAAATTTAATGCAACTTCTTTGCTCAACAAAATCAGACATTGTAAAAATCGCTAAATTCACTTTTTCTTGTTCACAAAACACGTGCGTAACTATTGAACAAATGCAGATTTTGATATGAAATTTGACATAGATGTCATAGATGATGACAGTACTACCAACCTAAAAGAAAAAAATATTTGCCAGAATCGATGAGCTCGCGTATTTTAAAATTTTAAATTATTTTTAATCTCAGAGTATAAGCTTCCGGACACCTTACACGTTTAATGACAAAAGTCTCGTCGATTAATTCGATACTGGAGCTTTAACATCTAAAAGCTGCAGTCATGTTTAAATTTCGATTAGACCAACTCGACAGCCTTGCAACGTAATTGTCGGAACTGAATAATTTCCATTCCCCCCTTTTTGTAAATTAAGCAAGCAGTATTGTAGCGGAGGCTATGTGAGGGCTTGTCTTCATTTAGTTGTTGATCGCATTAATAGCATACCTAATACCCTTGGTTATTTCGAGAGAAAAGTTCTTCGAGCGATCTTTGGTCCCGTCTGCATAGACGGCGAGTGGATGAGAAAGTACAATGCCGAACTATACGGCTTATATAAGGACATCGACTTAGCCAGAAGAGTTCACGTACAGCAACTAAGATGGCTGGGTCATGTAGAGCGGATGGAGCCCAACGTTCCCGCTAAGAAAGTCTTCGAATCCACCCCGGATGGACGGCGCAGTAGAAGACGACCTCGTGGTAGGTGGCGCAAACAAGGGGAGGGGGACCTCAACCAACTTGGCGTGCGCAATTGGAGGCAGCTATCTCGTAACCGTGCTGGCTGGAGAGGTTTGTTGGTTGAGGCCCAGGTCTACCTCGGACTGTAGCGCCACCTAAGTAAGTAATACAATTAAAAAGACACACTACGATCATTTCCATATGTGCATTCTACAGTGACATCAAAATATCGCACTTTTTGTAAGACGCTCAATCGTTCGTTCACAAGTTTCGCGTCGAGTTAGAGGCGTCTGTTTCGAAGCGGAAAAAAATGCAACATGTTTGGACGGTGAGAAAACTCCGCAACTTGTTTAACAAGTGCAGCATCTTATTTACCGGACCCCTGGAACGTTGATGAAGTCAATTGCAAGGGACCTTCCAGGGTCTAAACGACTAGTTCGTGAGGTAAATCATGAAAACCTCCAACATACATGTCTAATACTATAAATGGCCATTTTATGTTGTTTAGTCCACTAGGATTTTTTTTTAAATCATAGGTTATTTTGACACAGACAGCTGTTTCCCGCTCGAAATCTTTACAGAAAGTCAGTATCATACCTCGGCGGAACGAAATGAGTTGCTTTAAGCTTGAGCAACATTGGGAAATACTGAAAACTTATTTCCAAAGTGAGTGCTGTGTAGCCGAAACAGTGCGTTTTTTGAAAAGAAATTTTGGCCGAAATGAAGCACCCACCGCGCCTGCTGTACACAAGTTTGTGCAAAAAGTTCGTGAGACTGGTATGCTAGTGGACAACACTCATGGTCCCCGTCGTCGTACGGTGCGTACAGACGAGAATGTGGCTGCTGTAGCCGAGAGTGTGAGACTCAACTCACGAACATCAACTCGTCATCGATCTCAACAGCTCAACATTTCACGCACTAACCTGAGGAGAATTCTGCACAAAGATCTGGGATTATTCGCTTACAAGGTCCAATTGATTCAGCAATTGAAAGCGCACGACCATCCGCTTCGTTATCGCTTCGCAGTTTGAGACTTAGAGCGGGTTGAACGACGATTTTGGGCGAAAAATCATCTTTTCTGACGAGGCACATTTTCATCTCGGCGGCTACGTTAACAAACAAAATTTCCGCATCTGGGGCTCGGAAAACCCGCACGTTATTGTCGAAAAGCCAATGCATCCACAGAGAGTGACAGTTTGGTGCGGATTGTGGAGTGGTGGCATCATTGGACCATTTTTCTTCGAAACTGAGGCTGGGAACAATGTTTCGGTCAACGGTGGGCGTTACAGAACCATGTTAACGACTTTTTTTTTACTGAAATTGAAGACATGGATTTGGACGACCTCTGGTTTATGCAGTATGGCGCGCCATGCCACACAGCCCATGTCATAATCGGTCTTTTGCGCACCAAATTCCCAAATCGTGTTATCAGCCGTCTTGGCGATGTCAATTGGCCGCCTCAGAGCTGCGATTTGACCCCTTTGGACTTTTTTTTGTGGGGAACCGTGAAGGACCGATGTTATGCCAACAATCCGGAAACGATTCAAGCACTTAAGGCCAATATCATCCAAGCAATCCGTGAGCTACAGCCCAAAACCATCAACAAGGTCTTGGAAAATTGGAGTGATAAAATGCGCTACTGCGAGGCCAGCCGAGGCAGCCACTTGAACGACGTTATGTTCCATAATTAATGGGAATGTTAGCTCTTACTAATAAAGCCATAATACATGGAAAAAATTTCATTTTGTTCATTTTATTGCATTTTTAAAAAGAAACTTGTAGTGTTTCCTGTACTAATGATTATAATGTATACATTTCTCATGTTACCACTTTCTTTAATATAAATACATTCTCCAGTCTTTGCACAACCGTTGACTCGTTTACTTCTTGAAAACATATGTCCGTGTGCATAGTCTTCAATTGTGTGATGGTCTTCAGAGTATTCTTCGAATGAACGCTGCCGTATACATCGAGGTGCTAGAGCTAGTTGTTCAGCCTTGAGTAGACAGTATGAGTGAAGGAAAAACATTACGTGTTCCAGCAGTATTCTGTGCCAACGCACAAGACCGCAACAACTCAGGAATGAATGGCTATCAATTTTTTCCATAATCACATATCAAAATGATAATCACCTTCTTTGCTAGGGCTTAATCAGTTGAATAAAAAACCAACAAACATCTTCTATAGAGGCATCAGTCTCCTCAACATTGCCTCCGTCAAGGTCGATAATAACCCTATCGAACCTTTGTGCAGGTTGTGCAGAGCTCACAAGTCAACACCAGAGGCAGAATCTAGACAAAATCTGTACAAGTGCTTGCATACTTTTGACCTTTGACGTCAAAAAGATTTTAGACAAGGTGATCCTGTCATGTGATTTAAACGTATTGTACGGAACTCACAAACCAACACCAGAGACACAATCTATAAAAAATCTGTACAAATGCTTGCAAACACCGACGATATTGGCATTATTGGAAGAACTCAGTGGGCTGTCAGCGGTGCGTTTGCAAGCACTGAACCCTTGTCAATTCAATTTCAATTTCATCAATTTTTGCTAATAAGGCTTCAACAGTAAAGCCCTATCTCGAACAACTAAGGAGACTCTGCTCATCCCAGTTTTACTTTACGGCGCTAAAACATAGACTTTTTGGAGGTGGATGAAGATAAATAAACACCAACGCTCCGCCCCTTAGAGCCTTCGAATCTAGCCCAGAGGAATGACGCAGTAAAGGGCCTCCTCGCCGTAGTTGGCGTGCACAAGTTCAAGGGGACCTCAACCAAATTAGAGTGTGCAACTGGAGGAAATTAGCTAAATACCAAGATAAATGGAGAGGTTTGAGGGTTGAGGCCGAGATTCGCCCCGAACTGTAGCGAACTCATTAATTAATATTTGGCGTAACAGCTCTTTAAGTTCCTGTGCCTAGCATCTCGCAACCACTCATGTTGTGTGCGTTATATTTTTCACACGAATAGACGGGACCTACAGTTCAGTATCCGTATCCGAAGGGCAATTTGATTTTTGAAGCTTTCTCGTGACAACAATACTCTCGGATGTTTGGCAGACGTTCATGAGAGGCGGGACCGTGGAAAAAACTTGTTAGTGTTTTCTGGGATTCGAACCACTTGCGCCACGGCGCCCACACTAAAGGAGTAAACATCCCCACAATACCATCCAAGCTCTAAGCAGTGCGATTGTCCAAGTGATGGTCATCGTCAATAAGGACAGTTTAATTTGAACATGCCCAAGTTTCCGGTCACGAATTGAGGATGTTACAATATCAACGTTAAAGGTGCTTTTATTGAATAAATATGGGCTACCGACTTGTATGTATTTACGAGTATGTGCTAAATTATATTCTAATAAATGTTGCTTGGATAAGTTATGAGCATATCCGTTTTTCTTAAAATTTGTCCTCAAACAGTCTCCACATCCTACAGCGAACCCTTAAATTCCACTCAACTCAAACTGGCGTTTAGTCTTTTTTTAGACATTATGACGACATTTCCTTGTACGCCTCACAAACCAATATAAATTGTACAGCAAGTAATCGATTTAGGAGAAAAAAAGTATTCTAAAAATATATTTAAAAAATTCAGGTATACAATAACAATATCCATACATAATTAACTATTTTCTTGATAGAACCATTATTATCCGTCAGGATAACGAATGCGTTTGCTTACATAATAAATAGAACCTATTACTCTGCTTCTCCAGCAATTGTTTTTAAAAATATTAAACAAAACTATTTTGAAAACTGTCAGGTATATTGTACTTTTCAGAAAACTCATTCAATAAGATATTTTCTTAAATTAAAAATACAGTACATAAAGTATCAGTTAAGTGTTGAAGAAAAATAAGAAAAAGTGAAAAGCTATGGTTTTTGTACACAAAAAAGTATATAATGTATACAGATCTATTTTATTTTATTTTTTTAATTAAGAAAATATCTTATTCTTTGAATTGTAATGTAATTTACCCTATAGATTCATACAATTCTCCGTGTGTATCCATTCCTTTAATTAAATCTATGCAAACACTTTTTTTTTCTATTACAATCTTTTTTTTTTGTTTAAGAAAACTGTTTATAGAGACAGTTACATAATGTATAATATATGTAACTTGTATAATTTAAGGTATATAATCTAATCTTCTATTTATTTATTTTTATTTTATTTTTTTTTTACACTTAACACGTATGAAACGAAAACATTTTTGATAAATGCTTCATATTGTTGATTTTTGGCACTCATGACGCCCATGAAAAGAAGATATACATACATATTTCTACTAATCGTAAATATATTGATTTTTTACTTATTTATTAATTAAATCCTAACGGTACGTTGTATTAGATCACTTATGTAAACTATGCCTATTTATGTAAAATTTTTGTTTTTTGTTTTTTTCTTTTAAACATTACGAGTAAGTAGTACTCTTTAAAATTTTTATTTTTATTTTTGCTTTTTATTAGCATTTACAGCAACAAAATAGAAATTCTATTAAACTTTTCCATTCAAGAATTTCCAGCATATATATTTATTTATTTTTATCAGATTTCTTTCTGATGAATGGCTACTAAAATAATTAAATAAAAAATATGTAGTTCCAAATACAATAAAAAAGAAATTAAAAAGGGGAATACGGGGAACGGTTGGATAAATGTTATGGCACATTTTCTCCATCGTATACAACGGTAAAGAAGTAGTATGCGGAACTTAAATGTGGTCGTACGTGCAACGTTAATGCAGTGATGTCATTTTGATCGAATTCCGGTCAAATCTGACCGAAGTTTCTATACTTTAACCCAGTGTTTCCCAAAGTGTGGTACGCGTACCCCCTGGGTACTGCCTCCGGTAAACACCCGGACACTCTCAGGGATATCCTCCAATATGCTCTACTTCGGCTCACCAAATGGGCCTCCAAATGTGGACTGGGGGTTAACCCCCATAAAACGGAACTCGTTCCCTTCACGAGGAAATATGAAGTTCCCCTCATAGACCCTCCTATGATAAATGGCACCAGTCTCACCTTCTCTGAAAACGCAAAATATCTGGGTCTTAATTTGGATAGGAAATTAAACTGGAAGGCCAATCTACTAGAGCGTGTCAAGAAAGCTAATGTAGCTCTCTATTCCTGTAAAAAGGCTATAGGTAGGAGCTGGGGTATCAAACCTCAATTCACTCATTGGCTATACATGTCCGTTATCAGGCCTATAATACTATATGGCGTGATCGTATGGTGGCCTGCTCTTGACAGGGCGGTCCACCTCATTCAACTAGCTAAGGTGCAAAGATCTGCATGCATCTGCATCAGTGGTGCACTGAGAACTACTCCCTCCGCGGCACTGGACATTTTGTTCAACCTGCTACCTTTAGATATCATCACAGTCGGTGCTGAGAATATGGAAAAACTACTTCTGCAGACTGTATAACGGCGACGAAGACCAACATCCCGCTGTCAGGCAGAATGAACCATTCAACATAGACGATGATAGTCAAAATTTCCGTCCACCTGACCAAAACGAAGTGAGGATAGCAATATCCAAGCTAAAATCCAACAAGGCTGCTGGACCTGACGGCTTACCGGCCGAACTTTTCAAGGCAGCTGGGGATGAATTGGTAGAGTGCATACACCAACTCATTTCTAATATTTGTTTAGACGAGTGCATGCCTGATGAATGGAATCTCAGCATCGTTTGCCCGATCCACAAGAAAGGAGACCCCGTCAACTGCGCCAATTATAGAGGCATCAGTCTCCTCAACATCGCATACAAGATCTTTTCTGCGATATGTGGAAAGTCCACCATCGATCAAATCTTCACACTTCGGCAGATCCTGGAGAAAACCCAAGAATTCCAAATCGATACTCACCACCTCTTTATCGATTTCAAGGCCGCCTATGACAGCATCTATAGAGAATAGCTTTATAGAGCCATGTCTAGTTTTGACATCCCTGCCAAACTTGTCCGTCTGTGCAGGCTGACGATGGAGAACGCTCGCTGCTCCATCAAGGTCGGTAATGACCTCACCGAGACCTTTGATGTCAAAAAAGGCTTTAGACAAGGTGACGCGCTGTCATGTGACTTCTTCAATATTGTACTTGAACGGATTGTGCGGAACTCACAAGCCAACACCGGAGGCACAATCTATTACAAGTCTGTACAACTGCTTGCATACGCCGACGATATAGACATTATCGGAAGATCTCAGCGGGCTGTCACCGGTGCTTTTGCAAGCATTGAGGCGAAGGCGGCCAAAATGGGTTTAGCGATAAACGAGGGCAAAACCAAGTATATGCTGTCAACTAGAAGGGAAAACTAACACCGACGAATTGAACAAAACGTCACCGTGGGCAGCTATAACTTCGAGGTAGTAAGGAACTTTGTCTACCTTGGCTCTGCTATAAATTCTACTAACAAAATCAGCGTAGAAATCAATCGAAGAATAACTCTTGCCAATCGCTGTTTTTTTGGGCTTATAAGGCAATTCAACAGTAAAGCCCTATCTCGAACAACTAAGGAGACTCTATATAAGACCTTGATCATCCCAGTCCTGCTTTACGGCGCTGAAACATGGACTTTATTAAAAGAGGATGAAGATATCCTTGGTCGCTTCGAGAGAAAAATTCTTCGTAAGATTTTCGGTCCCGTTTGTGTTGACGGGTTTTGGAGGAGAAGATTCAATCACGAACTATACGAGCTGTACAGCGACATCGACCTAGTCAAAAAACTGCGTATTGGACGTCTGAGATGGCTAGGACATGTAGAGCGAATGGACACCAACGCTCCGGCCCGCAGAGTCTTCGAATCTAACCCGGAGGGACGACGCAGTAGAGGGAATCATCGCCGTAGGTGGCGCGCACAAGTTCAAGGGGACCTCGACCAACTTGGAGTGCGCAACTGGAGGCAATTAGCTAAAGACCGAGCTAAATGGAGAGGCTTGTTGGTTGAGGCCCAGGTTCACCCCGAACTGTAGCGCCACCTAAGTAAATAAGTACCTTTAGATATTTTCGGCAAACATACTGTAGCATTGACGACTGCAGGATGGTTTGTGTACCAAAAACTGAAACACTGTATCTCAAACTGTAGCAACTATTGCAAAACATTCTAGCAGTAAATATTCCAACCTGATGTGCTTACGTTCCACAATTGTTCCACACAATATCCCAATATTCCATGATCCTCAATTCACCCGGAGAAACATCAAGTATGTTCTAGAACCCCTAGCTTTTTCCTATAAATACCCATACCACAACCATCGTGGAGACAGCTGTTCATAAGTGAATACAGCGATTACAAGAGATATTCGACCAGTGGTGAAAGCAAGCGACATTGTGAAAATAAGTCTGTAGCGACCGTTTGATTTGAAATAATAAAGTGATTGAATATTGTGTTAAAGTGAAGTTGGTATTTGATAATAAATAAACGATTAAAATACACAAAAGACGGTTTTATTTAAAACGAACCCCAGCAAGAATATTACATTGGTGTCAGAAGTGGGATAAAACAAATTTTGTGTATTGCGTTTTGTGTAAGCGAAAAATAAAAATGGTTCGGAAATTGCTAGAAGATTTGTCATTGCCGCAGCTAAAGGAAGTACTGAGCCAGCGGGAGCAACCTACGACTGGTACAAAAAGAGAATTGATTATTAAGTTGCGGAAAATAGTGACGGACGAGGGTGCAGATCCTGAAACAGCTTTGTTTGACGTCGAAGAAGAACAAGTAAGTACGACGAGTGACATGTCGGCTTTAATGAAATTGCTATCTGAAAAATTCGAGAAGATAGATAATTCTTTCGATGAACAAAAGAATTCTCTAGACGCCAAGTTCGACGAACAAAAGAATTCTCAAAATGAAAAATTCGAGAAGCTAGAAAATTCTTTGGCTGAGCAGAAGAATTCTCTAGATGCTAAGCTTGACGAACAAAATAACTCTCTGGAACATCAGCTATTCGATCAAAGGAGTGTTCTCGAGAGCAAATTCGATGAACAAAATAAAAGTTTGGAAACCAGATTCGGGACAATCGACGAGAAAATTGGAAATGTAGAGACCAAAATTGAGACATTTGAAACAAAATTCGAGAACGTTCAAACAAAATTCGAGGAACTCGAATGCGTGAAGAAACAGAAAGTTCGGGAGTATTCAACCGACTTCCCGAGAAGGAAAGAGATGCAGCCTCCCGTCTTCGATGGACAGACATCATGGCCAATATATAAGAGGCAGTTCGAAGCTGCGGCAATGACGAACAACTGGGACGATGAAGAGAGGTCCATTGCCCTCACGCTTGCGCTTAGAGGATCAGCTGCAGAGCTACTACAAACTATTCCCGAGGACAAACAACGCAACTACGACAGTCTGGTGAAAGCCATTGAGATGCGATTTGGGGACGACCACATGCAGCAAGTATATAGGGTCCAGTTGCGCAGAAGGTCCCAGATGAAGGGTGAGACGCTCCAGCAGTTGCAAGCAGACATCGAGCGACTGGCACATTTGTCCTATCCAAACGCCGGCGAGGAGATCATTAACGAGATGGCAACCGAAGCGTTCACCCATGCCATAGCTGATTCGAAACTACAAATGGCGGTAAGAATGGCTTCAAAGAAAACGCTCGCCGAAGCTTTGGCGTTTGCTCTGATGATGGAGGCGGCAGACCAGGCGTGTCAGGGAATCCACCGTGTAAGGGAAGTAGCCGCCATCGAATGCTCTTGCCAGAGGATGGACGTCGAAGTCCGAAACAGCGCTCGCCGAGTACAAATTCGTTGCTGGAACTGCAACAAAAGAGGGCACCTACAACGGCAATGTAGAATTCTACCCAGCCACGGAAACTATCCACACTATGGTAATTGGCGACGTAATGAAATACCATCTAACAGGTATAACATCCATCCTGTTGGTCAGGCTTCCCGAAACCAGGAGTGGGGAGACCGCTCAAGAACCAGTTTCGCGGGGCGGAAGTCAGATGTCGGAGTCGACGCCCCCAATACCATCATCCAGGTTCCCCAAACCAAACTCCATTCTAATGCAGATGCCTTATCCCGGCAACCATGCGAGATCGACTGCAAGCATTGTGTGCGACAGGAAGAGAAGAACCTTCTTTCCATCCAAAGGGTAGGAGCTGAGCCTATCGCTGGTTGGAGTGCAGAAGAAATCCGCAGCGCTCAAAAAGAAGACCCAGACATCGAGCCGATATTAGCATGGAAGGAATTTATGGAAAAGCCAAATGGACAAGATATCTCAGACAGGAGCCCCACTCTCAAGGCATACTGGGCTCAGTGGGACTCTCTTCATGTCCAAGATGGTGTACTGAAAAGGAAATGGGAAAGGCCAGACGGGAAAGATTTCATAATGCAGCTTGTCTTGCCGCGATCAAAAGTACACGAGGTGCTACGGGAGATGCATGATGGAGCATCCGGAGGTCATTTGGGTGCAAACAAGACGCTGGAGAAAGTGCGAGAACGTTTCTATTGGCTCAGCGCAAGGGACGACGTAGAAAGTTGGTGCCGAAAATGCGTCGGGTGTGCCGCCAGCAAGGGACCCAGAACAAAAACGCGAGGCAAGATGCACCAGTACAACGTGGGCGCACCCTTTGAACGGATTGCCGCTGACATCGCTGGTCCATTTCCAGAAACCGACAATGGTAACCGTTACATCCTAGTCGTCATGGACTACTTCAGCAAATGGCCGGAAGCGTTCGCCATCCCTAACCAGGAAGCGAAGACCATCGTGGAACAGATCGTCAACAACTGGGTGAGCAGATTCGGCGTGCCTATGGAACTGCATTCTGACCAGGGACGAAACTTCGAATCAAAGATATTCCAAGAGGTATGCCAACAACTAGGAATTAAAAAGACGAGGACGACTCCGCTTTATCCGCAATCCGACGGGATGGTAGAGCGCTTCAACAGAACCTTAAACGAACATCTCTCCAAGGTCGTAGAAGACCACCAGCGCGATTGGGATCGACAAATTCCTCTCTTCTTGATGGCCTACCGAAATGCAGTGCACAGTACTACTGGACATACTCCATCCGAAGTCTTGTTTGGTCGAGCAGTTCGGCTACCTAGTGAGGTGAAGTTTGGATCCCCTAACGATGAGCCCAAGAGTGAAGAGGATTACGTGGCAGACCTCAGGGAAAGGATCCGAGACATACATCAGAGGACCAGGACGAGGATAAGGGTAGCGAGTGACCGCATGAAAACCAGGTACGACACAAAGGCAACAACGTCCAGCTTCCACGAGGGAGACTTAGTATGGCTGTACAACCCACACCGGCAAAAGGGGAGGTCACCCAAGCTGCAGCAAGACTGGGAGGGCCCTTATAAAGTGGTCACACGCATCAATGACGTCGTCTTCCGGATCCAGCGTGGAGTAAGAGGCAAGATGAAAATTGTCCACCTGGATCGTCTTCATCGTTACCATGGCAGTAATCCAGATGATCTTGTTCGGGACGAACAAGTTTAAGAGGGGGGCAGTGTAGCATTGACGACTGCAGGATGGTTTGTGTACCAAAAACTGAAACACTGTATCTCAAACTGTAGCAACTATTGCAAAACATTCTAGCAGTAAATATTCCAACCTGATGTGCTTACGTTCCACAATTGTTCCACACAATATCCCAATATTCCATGATCCTCAATTCACCCGGAGAAACATCAAGTATGTTCTAGAACCCCTAGCTTTTTCCTATAAATACCCATACCACAACCATCGTGGAGACAGCTGTTCATAAGTGAATACAGCGATTACAAGAGATATTCGACCAGTGGTGAAAGCAAGCGACATTGTGAAAATAAGTCTGTAGCGACCGTTTGATTTGAAATAATAAAGTGATTGAATATTGTGTTAAAGTGAAGTTGGTATTTGATAATAAATAAACGATTAAAATACACAAAAGACGGTTTTATTTAAAACGAACCCCAGCAAGAATATTACAATACCATATAGCTGCCTGTGCTGCCATCCGCCTGAAAGCCTCCTCTCAGTGGTCTAGCTATCGCTTTGGCCACTCCTCGATCCTTGAACTTCTCAACGTCAAACACGAAAACACGGACTACACCCCGCCGAAACTGAGATTTGACCGTAACTTCCGTACGAGCTTCCCTAACCGGGATGTATAGGACACTTCCTCCCCTGTCGATGGTAGTTCGGTTCACTTCTTTACAGATGAATCTAAGACGGAGGATGGGGTGGGTTGTGGTGTTTTCTCCGAACAGCTCAATCTGAACATCTCTTTCCGCCGCCCTGATCATTGTAGCGCTTTCCAGGCGAAAATCATGGCGATTAAGGAAGCCCTGTCCTGGCTGAAATGTAATGTATTATCTGTCAGGGATATTAGCATTTTCACTGACAGTCAAGCGGCAATCAAGTCCCTGGAATCGTTCTCCTTCACTTCAAAGGCTGCCTTAAACTGTCGTCTATCTCTTATGGAGATGACAGGGCAGTTCAACATTCACCTATGCTGGGTGCCGGGCCACAGAGACATTCCCGGTAACTGCAGGGCTGACGCCCTCGCCAGACAGGGTACCACTCTAAGGATTTTGCCTGAAAGGCAAGCCCTGGGTATGCCCCTCGCTACATGTAAGTATCTACTAAAGCTGAACGCTATTAGCACGACCAACCTAAGATGGGGAAACGGCTCAACGTGTCACATTTCGAGACAGATCTGGCCTAAGCTGGATCAAAAACCTAGTGCCGATCTGATCAAGCTAAAGCGTACACAAATCAGCTGCGTTGTCGGTGTTCTCACTGGACACTGTCTTATAGGCCAACACGCCAGAAGACTTGGTCTCTTTTCCAACGACTTCTGCAGAAGCTGTAGGGACGAGGAGGAGGAAACCATCCTTCACCTCCTATGCACATGTCCGGCCCTGTCGCATAAAAGAATGCTCCATCTAGGGTCCCCCTTCCTTGACGACCTCTGCGATCTGGCGTCCTTGGACGTCATGAGTATCCATCGCTCTATCAAAAGCTCCGATTGGTTTGATCCATGGTATCACAAAGGACCTTCACTGGTCTAAGTGTGTCTGCACTCTCGTGTGGACAGCCAACCTAACCTAACCTAACCTAAGCCCCTGGGGGACAGGAAGCGTTTTGTGAGGGTACGCGCTGCACCGAACTTTGGTTTACTTTTTTTCGATTACAAGCATGGAAAAATAACAAAAACAAAACTTCGTTGCTTGTTAGTACTGCGTATGCGTAGCCGTGGCGTCGCCGAGCGCTGTTATTCCGTTCATTCTCCCACTTCATGGCGCAGACAACAGTGTCACACAAGAAACTCGAGTACGTATTGAACTGATACAGCGTATGTGTGTGTATTTTTGGCGTTCGTGCGACTTGTCTTATAGGAAAGGCTTGTTATGCTTTAGTAAGCCCCATTGATTTTAATAATTCATACTAAATATATATACAGCCCCCCTGGCAGCTGACCTCCTCATGGTGGGGGGCGGGCAACGTGACTGGGATGTGCAGATAGGGTAACTTAAATAGTTATTCGCATACATCCTGTCAATGGTCTCACGAACCATTACGGGGGTCAAGGGGTGAGCGCGCTGTGCACCGATAGGGGCACAGATGGACTCTCTGATTTTCGACAACGGCATCGACTTGGGATAAGCACATGGAACGTCTCATCGCTCACAGGGAAGGTCCTTGAGCTTGTTGGGGAGGCTAAAAGTCGACTAGATATAGTTGGCGTCTCTTCAACAAAGCAGAGAGGTTCTAAAACTGTGCACCTTTTGGATGGGTGGAAGCTTTCCTGTCAGGAGTCGCACCCTCAATGTCTACAAATACAAATATTTGGCGCAACAGCTCTTTAAAGTGCCAGGGCCTAGCTTCTCGCAACCACTCATGTTGTGTGCGTTATATTTTTCACACGAATGGAAGGGATCTATAGTTTAATGTCGAATCCGAACGGCGATTTGGGAAACCTTTTTCGTGACAACAATACTCTCGGATGTTTGTCAGACGCTCGCGAGAGGTGGGACCGTGAAAAAACTTTTTGGTGTTTTCTGGGATTCGAACTTGGAACCTCATGCGTGATCCGACACACTAACCACTTACGCCACGGCGCCCACCCTCAATGTCTGCTTAGGTGGGATTGGGGATACTCACAAGTCCCAGGTTGACAGACAGAGTATTGGAGTGGATGCCATTAGGAGGGAGTTGCAATCTTAAAGCTCAAGCTTGAAAGATCAACTCTGGCATTGGTGCAGGTGTATGCACCGAACCTTCAGTCAGAGTATGCAGCTTTCTTAGATGAAGATGGTGTTGCCCTTGAAAAGGTTGCAGATATGGATTCTTTTGTCCTGAAACAGCAAAAGAACAATCTTGGAAGGAGTTTGGCGACAAATTGGAACGTGACCACAGATCTGCAAATAAGATGTTCTGGCAGAACGTCCGCCGACTCAAAGGAAAAAAGTTGAATATCGTTGAAAGAGTCAAATCCAAAGACGGTACACTTCTTTCCAATGAGGAAGACATCTTACGCAGATGGAGCGAGCACTTTTCAGAATTGCTCAATCCCGAACAGGGCATCGAAGATGACAGACGTATTGTCGAGAGTTGGGCGGAAAGTAGTCCTACGGTAGAGGAAGTAACTTTGTCGATCAAAGCGCTAAAGGTTGGCAAATCTGCTGGTGTGGATGAAATTCAGACAGAAATGCTCAAGGCTTTAGGTAAAGAGGGAGTGCAATGGCTCTCGTGTGTCATTAAAGTGGCCTGGGAATGCGGTGAAACCCCTGGTGATTGACAAATGGGGGTGATAGTTCCTCTTTTTAAAAAAAGGGGACAAAAGAGATTGCGTCAACTATAGGGGTGTATCTCTTTTAAGTCTCCCTGGAAAAGTCTTCGCTAAGGTGCTAGAAAAGCGTTCCAGAGCTGTGGTTGAAGACAGTTTGGGGGATGAGCAGTGCGGTTTTCATCCCAGTAGAAGCACAACCGATCTCTCAGAATGGTTCTTGAGAAGCCCTGGGAGTATGCCAAACCTGTCTACACTTGTTTTGTAGATTTGGAAAAAGCATATAATAGGGTTCCTCGAGGCAAACTCTGGAGTGTTCTGCAGGAGTATGGGATTGATGGTTCCCTGTTAAGGGCGATTATATACAAACTGTAGAAGCTGTGTTCGAATAAACGGTGTTAAATCAATACCTTTCACTGTAGGCGTTGGACTCCGCCAGGAGTGCGTTTTGTCACCTCTCCTCTTCATTGTATATATGGATTGGATGTTGCAGCGCAGCCGTGCCGGGGAATGTTTCAAAGTGGGAGACCTAAGGATTAGTCACCTGCTCTTTGCGGATGATTTGGTCATCCTTGGGTCCTCTCAAACCGAACTTCAGCGCGCACTCGAAAGGTTTGTAGCCGTTTGTGATGATGCTGGAATGAAGATCAACGTGAATAAATCGGAAGTAATGGTCGTATCCAAAAAACCCATTCAGTGCACTCTGCATGTTAGTGGAATCCCACGGGGTCTTATTCACGAGTGATGGCAGGAGCAATGCTGAGTTATCCTGTAGAATTGGTCAGGCTGGATCAATTTTGAGAGACCTTGGCCAATCTGTTATAAGGAAGGCCGAACTTAGTGTTCAAGCTAAGCTATCGGTTTTTAACTCGGTGTATGTTCCAACTCTCACCTATGGTCATGAAATTTGGGTAATTACCGAAAGAATAAGATCGCGGATACAAGCTGCCGAAATGAGGTTCCTTCGCGGTGTGGCTGGAATAACTCGTAGGGATCGAGTGCGCAACACCAGAGTACGCGAGGCGCTCAATGTTGAGCAACTACTTCTCCGAATGGAACGATTTATGCTTCGATAGTTTGGTCACGTAGTGCGTATGCTCCCAGACCGGCTTCCAAGACGTGCCATGATTGCCGTGCCATCAGGTAGGCGACCCTTCGGTGGGCCTAGAATCTGATGGTTGGGTCAAGTCCGACATCTCTCCTGGAGCCGTCTAGGGATTCCTCCTGATGAGTTGCAGTCAATGGCGGAGGATCGAGAAGGATGGAGAGTCCACCTGAGCATCTTACCCCCGCGACCCTCATGAAGGATTAGCGGGCCATTGAAAATGTATGTATGTATGTATGGAAAGTGATTTTTTGACCGAAAAGTAATCTTCTTCTTCCTATTTCGGCGAGGTTATGATCCGAAAACAAGGTATCATAACACTCCCACTTCACCGCATTTCTACTAATCCGCCTGTGGGGTTCGCCTATTTGACCTCAGAAAATATCGGCAGGCCTCCCGATTTTGGATCACTCGGTTACTGAGGCTAATGAAATGCCGATGTCGTCGCATTTGTGTGATCCAGGCGTTTAAAAGCCTGCCTCTCCTGCCTCGCGATGGCTTTGGAACGTTCATTGATATTGTATTTTTAACAGGGTTCAAATGATCTCTTCTTTAAACGTGGCAATACCAGCTGAGCCGATCGCACTCTATCTTTTGTACGATGGTTTCCTTGACATGAAGGCTTCCATTGATCTTCGAACTTCTTATTCGATCAAGCTTTGTCACTCCTACTGTCATGCGAAGCATCTTCATCTCAGCTGCCGTTAATTTACTCTCATACGTTTTGTACATTGTCCAACATTGTGAACCGTATGTTAACGCTGGGCGCACACCTGCGGTGTAGAGCCTTCCTTTAAACTTTGGGGGCATTTTTCGGTCACAGAAGATAGCGGAGTTGATGTCGTCGGCACAGGTTGCTTTGCTATTGATCATAGATCCCAGATATTTGAACTTTTCGCACGTGGGAAGCACTGTTCCATTCAAATAAATATCTGGAATATGCCTGAGTGGATTAGAAAGAGGATTGCATAGTTAGACAAATCGTATTACACCAAGGGTATCAAATTGTGAGGTGACCGTTGAAAGAAGTGCATTTCGCTTTCTTGTACTTTTCACCCCATGTGAGATAGAGAATGTGTAACCCCCTTCCCGCTGGCATCCAGAATTCAGAGCCTAATTCTTCCTGAGTTTTTATATTTCTAATTTTTTTGCGAACGGGCCAAGAACCTATAGACTTTCTATTCTATATGAAGGAGAAAATGGCAGTAGATTGGACACACCCTACGGCGCGAAGACAACTTAATTGCGAAATATACTCGTGCCATGCAGTGAAATTCATTCACCCAGGCAGATAGAACTGCGGGGCGCCCTAGGCAAACGTTGCGCAGAACATTTCGAGGAAGAATCAAGAATCAAGAATCAAGCTCAAGTTGCAGGCAGCATTGCAGTACTCCGAATAAGATGACGCGCAGGCATTGTTGACGCCCTATGACCCCCGAGGGGTGAAATGATTCACGTATTGTTTTGCAATGGCTGCCGAAAATTTATGGTGAATTCGCTGAAAATTGGGGTGCATTATATTTTGTATAGGTATCTATTTTTATTTTTCGCAGTGAATGGGCTGCAATGATGCTGTGGATGGCCATATCAAGATACGTGCATTTGTGTGTAGGTTCCATTTCATTTCTAAAGCACCTATACCCTCTCAGGAACTTTGCTTTTTCAGCTTGTAGGTCAAAGAAGAAACCCCCTCTATATCATTTTCACCACCGGTTTGATTACAGAGAGCTTATTTTTTATTATTGTCAATTGTCTGTCAATCCGTCAGTATGTAAACCTTCATGTCTGGGGTCTTAAGAGTAACAGTTCGAGGCGAAATCGAAATTTGTATTCTTACCCCAAATTTATCGGTACCGCACTTAACTCCAATTTCGGAAAAAAAAAATCAAAACGGTTCTCACAAATTTGTTTAAGTCATATCTGAGTTAGTTAGGGCATGTCTTATAAGATAACGCACCACGTTTTAGAATAAACAAGAGATCCCTTTACAGCTTTCAAAAATGTTAGTCATATGGTTGAATATTGTCCTAAAATTTTAGAGCAAAATTCGCAGTACCTCCGAAGTTATAGCCTGTGAACGCTGCTGACATCAGCTCATTTAAATTTTCAAGTCTTGAAACTTTAAACGCGTTTTTCTCAAAAGTAGATAACAGGATTACCTTCCATGTGAACCTAAGGTTACTTCAAATTTGTTAAAAACAAATATATTTTTTCATTAAGCAATGCAGTAAAAATTTCATGAAAAATCTAACCTTCTTCTAAACACGTATCATTTTTCGAATTTGTACATTTCTTTGAATTTCTTAGGTTCCAATAGGTCTTACAAATCTAAATTTTCTGGGTCTGATGTTTCAGATCAATGCAGCAGCCGCTAGGTTGTACGCCGTGGAACAACTCAGGCGGCAACCATATCTGAAGTTACTATTTTCATTTTACCTTAAGAAGACCCATTAAAAGGTATAGGGAAACCAACTCCTACGCCCAGCGTCGAAGCTCAGGTCTCCCCAGAGTAACTTCTGCAAGGGATGACCGATATTTGGTGCGTGAAAGCATTCGGAATCGTCACCAAACAGCGGTTGAACTGTCTCACAAACTTCGAACTGTGAATGCTTAAACGGTGAGGCAGCAATTATTGGAAAAAGACCTGACAACAAGAAGACCAAGACTCACGGTACAGCATAAGCGACGTCGAATGGAATTTGCTCGCCTTCCGAGTTAGAGTCCTTTTCACTGTTGAGTCCAGCTTTTGTTTGCACTCACCAGATGGACGTAGCAGAGTGGAGACAATCAGGTGAGATATAATCGGGAAAAAGTGGGAACATTTCTGGGGAGGTTCCGTCATGGTGTGGTCAGGAATTTCCATGCGCAGAAAAACCGAGCTTGGCCTGCGATGAGCCCGGACATGAATCCCATTGAACACGTTTAGGCCCTGCTGGGGGGAAAAAGATTGGAATGCAACCTGCCCTTCCAGAGACACTCAGCGGCCTGAAGTGGGAATGGGACAATTTGGACGACACCATCGTAAAAAATCTTATCCAAGGTATGCCCCAGCAAATTACTGTTTTGTTAGATGCTCACAATACCCCCTACTAAAGGAACGAGGAATAGTTAAAAAGAATAATAATAAAAATGTAAAATGTTGATTTATGAAGTTTTTGTCCACTTTCCTTAGGTAGGTAGGTAGGTAGAAGTGGTTGTGTCAGCAAACCATGCCGACACTATATCGCATGAAGATGAGAGAAGTTCAGCGTAGCGTGAGACGTAACAAGCGCAACTACATCAACGCGCTGGCCACAGAAGCAGAAGAAGCTGCACGTGTGACAGCAGGACCGTCTACAGAATCACCAAAGAGCTGACTGGTGGTCGTAGCTCCAGCCAACACCCAGTGAAAAGCCTAGACGGCTCCTTGCTCATTTCGGATGAGGACCAGCTCAAGAGATGGAAGGAGAATTTTGCTATGGTTTTGAACCGCGTATTCGCTAGCGATATGCTCCCAAATCAGAATGAGATGCCCGAGGTGAGAAGTTGCCGAATACGCACCACGACTCCCAGTAAAGATAAGATCACTACTGCGATCAAAGCACTCAAAACCAACAAGGCGGTAGGATTTGACGGTATTCCCGCAGAGCTCTTACGAGCAGCGCCAACAACATCGGCTGAGCCTCTGCTTCCACTTACAGAGAGAGCTTTCCTGACGAGAGGAAAAATGGAATGATCGAGCTTCCTAAGAAAGGAAATTTAATGGATTGCGAAAACTGGAGGGGTATCTGCGTGCTGCCTGCTGTGGCTAAGATAATAGCTAAAATCATACTGGAGCGAATCAAACAACATCTCGAAGACACACTCGATGCCGAACAAGCAGGTTTCCGCTCTGGGTCCTCCTGTGTTGACCACATCACCCCGCCTTCGGATTATCATCGAGCAGTGCGTTGAATATCGATCGCCACTCCACCTGCTGTTCATCGATTTTGAGAAGGCGTTCGATGGTGTCAACAGGAAGTTTATTTGGCGTGCCTTACGCTATTATCAAAGCTACATATGAAGGCTCCAAATGTCACGTTATGCACAGAGGGAGGCTGTCTGAGGAATTTCAGATCCAAAGTGGGGTAAGACAAGGCTGTAACCGTTCACCAATATTATTCCTATTGGTGATTAGCGGTGTGCTTTGTGCAGCTTTGTCGACGGGAAACGGAGGAATTCGATGGACTCTTACATATCAACTAAAACATCTTGACTACGCTGACGATGTATGCGTACCTCCACCAAATGACAACAGATGTGGGTGGAGAGGGAGGCAGGCGTCGTCGGGCTGAAAATGAACGCGGCAAAAACTAAAATTAGCAGCCTTGGAACAAACTCATCGGCGCAAATATGCATTTCTGGACAACCGGTAGAGAGAGTAGAGGATTTCCAGTAACTTGGGAGTATTGTCTCGACCGATAGTGGAACCAACTGGATATGGCCAACAGGATCGCCAAAGCAAAGTTCGCATTCGGGATGTTGTCCAAAATATGGCGAAGCAATGCAATCAGTTTGAACACCAAGCTAAAACTGTTCCGTTCCAACGTTGAATCCGTGCTGTTATATGGATGCGGTACGTGGAGAGTGACCCCTACTATCACCAGAAAGCTGCAAACGTTTGTTAATAGGTGCCTACGCAATATCTAAAGGATTTTCTGGCCCAATCGTATCTCTAACGAACACCTTTACGAGAGAACGGGTCAGGAACCAATAGGCACAACCATCCAACGACGGAAGTGGCTGTGGATTGGTCACACGCTCCGAAAGGGTGACAGTTCCACAGCGCTCATGCTATGCAATGGAACCCTTTAACTCAGGATGGCAGAAGACCTGGCGGTCAGAGGAAAACATGGCGCAGAACAGTCGAGAAGGAGGCACGGCAGTTAGGGAAAAGTCGGGGAGAACTCAGACACATTGCCAGAAAACGTACACGATGGCACGTAGGCGCAGTAGAGGCCCTAGGACCCACAAGGGGATACAGGACATAAGTAAGTATGCCGACACTTAATTAGCGCAGAAGAGGCGTTTTAATTCCACAACTCAACTGACCTAACGGATGTAACAAGGACGTTAACTACTAGGGAAAATAAGAAGAAAAAGGGGTAAGGATTATTCAAATCCACCCCGTTACATTGAGGAAACTGATAATATCCCCAATGCTGATCTCCGCTAGCTCTATAAAGCTGTCGAAAATGAGTTTACCTAAGGTGCGCTGTCTGGCCTTGCCTAAAGCCGGACACTTGCAGAAGAAGTGTAAGATTGTGTCTATCTCGTCAGCAGTATTGCAGCTGCGACAGTGTGCATTAAATGCAATGCCTATTCTGGACGCATGAACCCCGATGGCCAGTACTAACTGCCAGAATTCTTGCGATATCTGCACGGTTTCTGTTTAGTAGATCTTGCATTCTTTTCCGGAGTATTTGGGCCACATCTGTCTGGAGATGACACAGTTCCGCACCCCCTGCCATCTACTATCAGCCTTTAGCAAATAGTGCGCGAAGATGCCTCCCTTAAGGACCCCCAACGGGACGGTCACCTCCTTTACAAGGGAAGCACCAAGGGCAGATCCTTGCCTCGCGAGTTCATCGGCTCGCTCATTTCCCTCAATGTTGCTGTGACCCGGAACCCAAAGGAAACAGATCCTTAGCCGGTGACCAAGCGAGGCGGGTTCTTTTTTGCACTGTTCTACTAGCCTTGAGGATGTAGTGCCAAATATTATAGCCTTGATAGCCGCCTGACTGTCAATGAGGATTGCAATGGTATTTAGGGGTGTAGAGGTTTGCTTAAAAACAAGGAAAAACTTCCGCCTGGAAGACACTGCACGAATCAGGAAGCCAGTAAGACCTGGAAATATTGAGGGAGTCAGAGAATATCCCCGCCCCTACCCCGCAGTTCTTTTTTGAACCGTCGGTGAAAATTGTTGATTCGAACTTATTTGTCAGTACGCCAGTTTCCCATCCCGTCCTGGTTGGGAATCTGACCGTGACGTCATTTCTAAAGTTCACTGTGGGAGTTATATAGTCGGTCAGATTAGCTGCCAGATTCTGCGGTAGCAGATTCAGAATACTGGAGTATTCTCTAAGGTGATAGTTGATAGTCACACTTTTGACAGTCAAAATTGATGATCACACTTTTCTAGCTCTCCGTAAAACGATCGCAGTCACACAAAAACGATCGCAATAGGGTGATGATCACGCTGATGGTCACCTTAGAGAGAGCAAAAGGGATGATTGTGATCGTCAACCTTCAACTATCACCTTAGAGGATTCCACTCCTGTTGTGACCATACGGATTGGTGCACCAACATCCTGTTTCCCTTAGCCTGACCGCACTACATGATGATAGATGCATAATGTGAAGATCGAGTGGTAAAAGGTGCAGAATAACGTTCAATGCTTCGGTTGGACATATCCTCATGGCACCCGTTGCGCCTATAGCCGCAGGTCTTTGTACCCTGTTGATAAGTTTGATGTTATAAGCTTTCCTTAGCGCAGGCCACTAGACTAGCGATCCATAGGAAAGAATGGGGCGCACCACGGCAGTGTACATCCATAAGACCATCTTCGGGCGAAGTCCCCTCTTCTTGCCAAAGGTCTTGCTGCAGGCATAGAAAGCCACACAGGCCTTCTTTACCCGTTGCACAATATTAAGCTTCCAGCTTAGTTTTGGATCAAGTACCACACCTAGGTACTTGGCACTGGAGGATAGGGAGAGTAGATGATTGTTTAGCCATAGAAGCATAAACGTCGGTATTTTGGTTTTAGTGATAAAGAGCATCAGTTCAATTTTGCTTGGGTTGACGCTGAGTCTACATCCAGTGGCCCATGAGCTAATCTTGCCCAAGGCACCTTCCATGATATCACTGATTACGGATGGAAACATCCCCGATACCAGTATTACCACGCCATCCGCATACGCGACAACCTTAACTCTATCCCTACCAAGTCTACACAAAATTTTGTTGATGACCATAAGCCATAGAAGAGGAGACAAGACCCCACCTTGAAGAGTTCCTCTAACAACAGATATGGTGGAGCTGCTGTTGCCGAGAGTCGATTGAATGATTCTAGTTTTTAGCATTGTCAATATCCATTTGCTAATAAACTCTTCCACACCCAGTTGGATCAAAGCTTCCTGAATCGATTCCGTACTAACATTATTGAAGGCGCCTTCAATGTCTAAGAAGGTAGCAAAGGTATATTGTTTGAAATGGATTGTCTTTTCTATCGTTCGCACAACTTCGTGGAGCGCCGTCTTTGTCGATCGCGCCTTGATGTTCGCATGTTGAGATTTGGGTAGAAGGGAAAATGCATTGAAAATGAAATGAAATGAATGTAGAAGGGATTTATCTAGGGTATTTCGGATATGTATATCTAAGATGCGTCCCAACGTCTTTAAAAGAAAAGAGGATAAGCTAATGGGTTTGAAATCTTTTGCGGATCCATGACCCCGCTTCCCAGCTTTCCCAGAACTAGCGATGGGTCCTCTTTCCTTAATTTTTATTATTTTTTTTTTTTTGACATGAATTACTTACTTTTATATCAGTGAACAAAACTGTATTTAAAAAAAACGTTGTGTTTTTCTAACTTACTTGAAGTTATTGCAAAATTGCAAGGTGCGCCACTTTTTTGTAACTGAGTGTAGTTTCAACAATTTTTTTTATTTTTTATTCTCTTATTTTCAGCTGCCTAAAGGTATTTCCCCCTTAATTTGCAAAAACATAATATAATATTTCACTGCACAGGATAACTACACGAATTAACTGCACAGAAATGGTATTTACTGTATTGTAATTCAAGTTTTACTATTACCTTCCGCGGATGGAGCAACTGCGCTAGTATAGTTTTCAATTGGCGCCCAACGCAGCCCTCGAAATAGATATATGTACTACTAGACACGGCTTAAGCCAAAGTCCATTTTTATTTCAAGTATTACAGATGAATGCATGTAATGTAATCCATAATCAGTCTCCGGTAATATGATTCATGGCAAGATAACTGAGGCACTTCAAAAAATTATTGGAGAACCAAGGTAAGACGAAAGAAAAAAGCAAAACAAATGATTTAATCAAAAATATGTAAATATGTTTTTCTTTTATTAACAATAATAAAAAAAAATTAAATTAAATTAAAAAATTAATCAATAAGTAATTTTTATATGAACAAACCAAACAATCAAATTATATATTGCTAAACCTTTTTCGTACCTAGTCTAGCCATAAAATTGTTGCTAAAGTATTTGTTTTCGAATAAAAATGTTGTCCTTTTAAATTTTGTTAATCATTCAAATTTGACTTAAACTTAACTGATATTGCACAACTTAAGATCAAGCTATTATAAGATCCTATAGGGGGTCTTGTAGGGTCTCCACAAGCAAAATAAACTAGCAATGGCTGGCAATGAAAATGTGTTGCATATGAAAACGCTGTGTTAGAAATAACCGATTTTTACTCAAAATCTGTAGTAATAAATAACATTGAATGACAGTTTTCAAATAGAGCGTAATTAATTTGAGCCTCGATCACCGAGGGAAGAATAGTGAACACAGCACCTTAGCTATCTCGGCAATGGTAGTGTTCCACTAGGCGATGTCAAAGCCCTACCAGTCTTCTGCGGATAATGCAATAATAACGTTCAGCTTGTAATTAATTGTGGTTCAACCGT
The DNA here is from genome assembly GCA_945910035.1 of Brachypalpus laphriformis. Classification (NCBI taxonomy): domain Eukaryota; kingdom Metazoa; phylum Arthropoda; class Insecta; order Diptera; family Syrphidae; genus Brachypalpus; species Brachypalpus laphriformis. The sequence continues at coordinate 191,318,305 of OX246754.1, read as the reverse complement.
ATTTAAATCGAATTTAAAATGATAGGCATTTAGTAATAAGGAAATATTCGAATTTTTCTCAAACTAGGTTATAACTAAAAATCTGTCGAAATTTACGATAAATAATCTCAAGAATCACTTCTAAATTAGAATGAAGTCAATTGTGCTTAACCATTAGCTATGTCGGATTTAAAGTAACATGCCTTTAACGAATTTAAACTCGAGTTTAGTTCTCAACACAGATTCCAACTCAAAATCATTTTCGACTGAATAATAATAATAATGAATAATCTCAAATGCAACTTCTCAAATAGAACGTATTTGATATTACGGTTCACCCAACCGTTCCTTTCTTAAGTTGAACTTAAAGAGATAGCCGAATATTTTTCTTAAACTCATATCGTACCCAAAATCGGTAATAATGCGAATATCGCACGCTGAGATGACAAGTGTTGTAACTTCCAAAAGCATGTCTTCGTGGTATGTAACATACAACAGTCTTTCTCTCAGAGGCTGTGAATTTTTTATAAACTGTAAAACTGTCGTTGGCTGAATAGGGCCTAAACGGTAATAAAAATGAAGCTACAACTGGGTTCCAATGAAAGGACTGTTAATAGTACATGAGAACCAATCAAAATCTCAAAATTGTCATTTTGGAAGTTACGACACTTGTCATCTCAGGGTGCGATATATGATTAGAAATTAGAAGCGCCCTGCTATTTTCCATACAATTTTCCCTCTATAATCGGGAAACCTGCTAATCGGACCATGGACCACTTCTATGCTATGCGTTGCTAAATGTATTTACCTGACTAATTGGACCATGTGTAGGAAATAATATGTAATGTGCTTATGTGTGTACCTACATTTCGTTTTTTTCCGTTCTTTATACAAATCAAACTTTTGTTTGTAAATGTTCGTATTAAGGGAACCCCCAGGTTATGGTTAACTGAGCATTTCGTTCGTTTGTGCTTTCATTAATTGGTGGTTCCCCTTTTTTAAAGTTGTTTGTTGTTGATTGTTTTCAATCACCCCTATCGTGGAATCCGTCGGAATTGAGTTTCACTTCACATATTCGATTCCCTTTCACTTTCTACTGCTATCGTGGAATCCGCCAAGAACGTCTCCTTATCGACAGACATTTGGTAAAGGTAGTTTTAGTGTCAAACACAGCTGTTTTTTATTTGTCAATAAAAATTTGTGTAGCTACATTCGTTTCATAAAAGGAAAGCTTCTTTAAAAAGTGATAACAATAAAAAATAAAGCACTCAAATGGACAGGATAGCTCTGTTTTTGGAAGCAGAAGAGGGAGAAGATGAGCGGTCTTCCCAGAGAAGAGAACGACAGAGGTTAAGAGCAACAGTGGATGATTTCATGGAACTTCCAGAAGAAATGCATGTTTCTAGAACAATATTTTTTTTTTATTTCTGATTTTAATAAAGTTCAATATTGCATAGGTTTATCCACAATTTTCGGCTTAATAAAGCAGTTGTAGTTTTGTTCCTGTAATTTATATGTAAACAAAAATTGTTTGTTTTTTTTATTTAACTTACATTTTTGCAAACATAGAAGACGACGTGCAGCAGCCAGCCAGAAATCCGCAATGATTTTGATACGGATGAGCAATGTCATTTTGTTCGGGAAAAATCCGATTCGAACGTTTTCCACGATACAGTGGAACTGATTCACATTACCCACACGGGGAACTGTTCACTTTGCGGATTTGACGATGCCGAAATATTTTTTTCCGTGAATAATTCCCCCTGGCGGATTCCACGATAGGGGTGATTATATTTTCATTGTTTTTACAATAATAATTACTATACAGTGATAAAATGGGTAAAAATAAGTCTTGCACTCGAGAACTCCGAATGCTCATCGTGCAGTGCTACCAAAATGAAAATAAGTCGATGGATTCCATAGCAAAACGATTGGGCTGTTCGAAGATGGTTTTTGGTGCAATACAGTTTACTAAAATACTGGTAGCTTTAAAAACCCCAAAAGAAAGCCGATAGGCCGAAAAACGACCCCTAAAGAAGACAGGCTGATATGCCGAATAAGCAAAGCCGATCCTTTCTTGACTTCCATCAAAATAAGGGAGATTGCTGCGCCTCAAATCGGTCAACAAATATCAGCTAGAACCATAAGGCGTCGACTTTTTTAACATGGTCTACGTGGATGCATTGCACGAAAATAACCACGTGTGTCAAAAAAGAATCTGAAGAGGTGATTGAGTTTTGTTAAGCTGCAGAAAGACGAACCATTAGGATTTTGGAAAAAGATTCTTTGGAGTGATGAATCTAAATTCGACTTGTTTGGTTCAGATGGTAAAGTTTATGTAAGACGTCCTCAGAACAAAGAATTGGACCCAAACTACACTCTTAAGACCGTTAAACATGGAGGTGGCAACATAATGGTTTGGGGTGCTTTTTCTTGACGTCGTGTTGGTCCATTTGTGCGAATATATGGCCGAATGGATCAACACGTCTATAAGGACATCATGGAAGATGTTATGGAACCTTATTCCTTTGCATACATACCCATCAGTTATGTATTCCAGCATGATAACGATCCAAAACATACATCACGTATTGTAAAGCAGTGGTTTGCAGATACAAAAACTGATGTTTTGTATTGGCCGGTCCAATATCCGGATCTGAATGCAGACGTCGAAAGAGGATTAAGAATCAAAAAATCGAAAAATTCGAATGAGTTCTTCCAAAACATTAAGGACGTCTGGGAGGGCATACCACCATCAACGTGCCGTGCCTTGGTCGAAAGTCTGCAAGAAAGATTGGTTGCCGTCATAAAAAAGGGTGGCTTTCCTACAAAATATTAGTATTTACTTTATCTGATGTTGAACAGGGGTGCCAGCACGTAACTTGATACAATCGAGTTTTATCGATACAATCGACAGTTGCCAGCACATACGAGTACTTCAATCGTCTATCCTCGATTGTATCGTCAGATTTGGTACCACACAATGTTGAATATGGTATGACGTTTGAAACAAAAAAAATCAGTCGACAGAAAATAGTTATCGTCTGCGGGAATTTTATTGAAAAAAAAAAAATGGAACCTAAACAAACTGTGTCCATTACCAAAAAAAAAGATTGAGATTTTGACAATTTTTATGAGTGGTCATCAAGACTTAGCAAAAGGGGTACTACTTAAAATTGCCCAAGGAAACAAAAACACTAAAAGGACAAGGGCGGAGGCCCCTAGATGCAAAAAAGCATCGATGAACTGGAGAAAAAAATTATAGAATGCGCCGACCTGGAAGCTCCTACTTCATCCTCACTTTCCGACTCAAAGTACCTAATTTTTTATTTGGACTTGGAAAATGATTTACGATTATTTTTATTTATTTTGATTTTGGATTAAAAAAATACCCATTTGACACTTCACATTATAGTTCACAATGAAATTTTTAAGTACAAATCACAATCAAACTCGTTTCAATTACGTGCTGCCAAGAAACATTTGATTCGAGTTGAACGTCGATCAACAATCCTCGATAGTATCAAGTTATGTGCTGGCTGGTTTTAATGAAATATCAACTTTTATTTTTTGTGTCTAATTGTGTGGCCATGTAAAATTTGAGTGAAATAAATGTTTAGTTTTTCCTGGCTAAATTGCCACGTTTTTATTCTACCTAAATTATTAAACTAAATTTAAGAAAACCACTTATCAATCTCAACAGATTTGCTAAACAAACGTTATACATTTTACGATGGCTGCAAAGTTGTTGTTTCTAATTCTGTGGCCACCACTGTATATAAAAAATAATAAAAACAATTTCACTTTTTAGAATTCATCACGTACAGCTATGGCCAAAATAATAGCAACACTGAATACTTTTCAGTGGTACACTGTGAACTCAGCATGTATCGTTTAAAGTATGACAGCAAAAAAGGGGAAAAAGTAACGGTTACTGTTCTGTTAATTGATAACGTGTATGAACACGTGTGAAAAGTAGGCGTGGTATGAGATTTTGATCCCATTGTGAAATAAGCTCTCAAATTAGCTGGACAAAAGTTCAGCTGAGGCCTTAGTTGCTATTGCTCTACTCTGGGTTGTAATTTTATATTATGAGTCAGTGCTCCAATAAATAAATAAATAAATAAATAAATAGCTGGACAAAAAAATAGCAACAGCCAGAAAAAAATTAAAAATAAATACTTTTATCGTAAATAAGCAAAATAAATCGGTAAGAAATGGGTCCTAGGAAATTTTGTGATAATGTAGTAATACTTTTTTTTTGTCTAGACTTCAATAAAATGGGTAAAGCCAAGCATTGTTCGGAAGAACCGAGAGAGATCATTCTACCGTTGTGAAAACGGGAAGAGACCATGAGAAACATTGCGGAATACATTAAATATTCGCCTAGAATGCCCTTCAATGCTATGCACTATAAAAAAAAACCCTGAGACCAGAGGGCGTCCGGCAAAAATATCCCAAAAGGACAGGTCAACTTTGGTTAGAAAGTGCAAAGAAAACCCGTTTATGTCTTCCAGGGAGCTATGCGAAGAAACAGGGCTAAAAGTGAGTGCTAGAACGATTCGTCGTATTTTAGTGGACTCAGAACTCTACGCCCGAGCTCCGAGAAAAGTGCCACTGCTAAAAAAAATACATCTCCAGAAGCGAGTTAGTTTTGCCAAATTGCACCACATACCAGAACATCCTTTGCGTGGGAAAAAACAATGGAGAAATAGCACATTTCTCCGTGGACGGATGAAACCAAAATAAATTTATTTGGTATGGATGGAAAACACTTTGTCCGTCGCCCAAAATGCGAAGCGCATAGCGTCAAGTACACCAAGCCGACAGTTAAACACGGCGGTGGTAGTATAATGCTATGGGGTTGTTTCTCCTATTGTGGCGTTTGCCCAATATTTATCATTGATGGTATATTGACAAAGGAACGGTATGTGGATATACTGCAAAATATCATGCTACCATGGGTCGAGGAAAATATGCTTCTAAAATGGGGATTCCAGCAGGACAATGACCCCAAGCATTCGGCAAAACAAAGCTCTGGTTACAGGAGAAAAACGTTGATGTTTTGCAGTGGCCTTCTCAATCACCCGACTTGAATCCGATTGAGAATCTCTGGAATGATCTCAAAATTAAAATCCATAATCATCGGCCATCAAATAAGCAGGATCTCTCAAGAATTGTTCAAGAAGATTGGTTTTCCATTCCCGTGGAAAGGTGTCAAAAATTCGTTGATTCTATGCCAAGTCGAGTAGATGCAGTTCTAAAAAATAATGGTTTTGCAACAAAATATTAATGTTTTTTTGTAAAAAAAAAAAAAAAATAAATAAATAAAAAAAGATGGTTTATTTGAAGTGTTTTTTTTTTTTTCTTTATTTAAACAGACCGTTGCTATTATTTTGTCCAGCAAATTCAATAGGTTGCTACGAAGAACGTTCCCTAGATTTCATATGGCTACGAACATTCACTTTCTGCTGAGGAGATTCATTAACAATATATTTTTCTATAGTTGTATAAACTCCATAGATTCAACTAAAAACAAAATTAAGCACTTAATTTTAAAAAAGTATATGGCGTTGCTATTATTTTGGCCATAGCTGTATGTAGAATTGATTCTGAAACCTGTTACGAAATCCTTCAATCAAATTGGACAAATTCACTATAACGCAAATGTTAAAATAAATCACAATAACCATTGTGAATTTGACTTTTATTAAATCGGCTTTATTCTTCTTTTTCCTATTATATTTCGGCGAGGTTATGATCCGTAAACAAGTGATCATAACCCCCCCACTTCACCACATTTCTATTGATCCGCCTGTGGGGTTCGCCTTTTATTAAATCGGCTTTATTACTACCAAACTTTAAGAGTAACTAACCTTCATCCGACGAAATGTGTGTTACTTTTAGCACGCCTATTACTAAGGCCAGTGTTCATACTTGTTGATTGTATCATTATCTCAAAATATATCTCAAAAATATAACTTTTATTGGCAGATTAGGTACAACTATTAGCTGCCATTGTGAATTACCTTGATTAATTAATATTTTCCAACATTTGTAGACTAATTTGTGTGCGTGAGATACTTAAATTTCACAGATTTATGGCTAGACTAGGCATACAATTCAAACAAAACATAAAAAGAATAAGATTTACATAATAAACATATAAAATAAAATAAAGCATAATCAAAAAAAAAAATAAAAAAAATAAACAATACTAAGTTAGAATTTATTTAAAACTAAAAGAAATTTATTAGCTCTACCTACACTTCTGTTTGTTGCTGCATTTGTTAAATTAATCGGAAAATGCTTAAAAATTATTGCTGACAACTAGGTTTTAAAACTTAATTCGAACAAAAAAATAAAAAAAAAACTTTAACTCTTCCGCTGCTATTGTTTTTTGTTTTTGTTTTTTGTTTTTTTTTTTTTTTTTTTTTAACATAAAAGCAAAAGTTCAATCAGTCGTAAAATTAATTACAATTACAAGATTCGATTGTCAACTTGAATTGTTAACAATTTATTTGTATTCTATTTTGTTTAATAGCTGCCTAAATGTACGCGCGCGTTTATTACACAATTGGTTTTGAAGATACAGTCTCTTCGTACACCAAAAAAACGGGTGTGCGATGATTTAAGGGTATGGATCTACTTACATGAAACTATGCGTAATATTCTTTTGATTTTCTTTTCACTAAAACACATTTAAAAACTTAACTGGGGCGTTATGCTGTTCCTTATAAACAATTCGGCGTATCTTTTAACGTGTTGTCACTATTAGTCTCTATTAAAAGTGGCATTTGCGGGTATTTGTTGAATTGGGTAAAACGTTCCATGACGCAGGATGAAGAAAGTCGCGCTTCCGCATCATGATCCCAGCATTCTTCCATTGTGTCACAGATGACACTTAGACCCTGAAAAATAAGAAATACATTGATTAAGAAATTCATAAAAAGATTAGTTACAACTGAATTCTAATTATGTATGTTCCTCGGTAAAAAAAAAAGGATGACGAGAGCTGCTCGTGAGCTCTAGGAGCAAAAGAGACGGGAAGAACATCAACTTTTCCACAAAAAGAAAAAAGAGCATGAGAAGAATATTGAGAGCTCATACTACAGGAACAATGTACGCAAGTTTTTTTTTTATAATTTGCGCATGCCAAAGGGATTATTAATATCCTTATACTGGTTCTCAGGGCGCGGGCGGATGGGAAAAGGGGGGAAGAGACAGATGAAATGCCGGTTTGCGTTGGCTTTAAATGTTTGAAGGTTGTAATCATTAGGAAACACAGAGGCTGGTATAGCTTGAACCAAATAACTTGAACGTTTTTCTGAAATGAAAATGAATAAAACTCGTACAAATAAGAGACCTGTGCAGAAAAACGTTCAAGTGCTATACTATAGCATGAACCAAATCGCCTGAACTTTTTTCTGCGCAGGCCTCTTTTATTTGTACGAGTTTTACTCATTTTGATTTCAGAAAAACATTCCAGTGATTTGGTCCAAGCTATAGATCGTTTTATAAACCTGTTGTTCGGCTTATAAACGAATCCCTAAAAGTACGTCCGAAGTTGGGCTTGAGGGTGAACTGAGGTGCATTCGAAGCATGACGCGTATTGCGGGTGAAGTTTCGAAGGGGAGGAATGCAACTGGCTATACGTGGAGCTGACGTCGGACAAGAACGAGATCACCATCTTATGGTAGCTCATTTACGCCTTCGTACTGCATCCGTCAACAGCAATCGCTCAAACCTGCTTAACATCACCAGGTTTAATATCGACAGGCTCAAGGTTCCCCAAGTGCGCCAACAGTTCAGGGACCATCTTGCCTTAGAAGCAGAAGCAATCAGCAGCATAGAGAACATGGATGACCACTGGAGTGCTGTGAAAAATGCTTTTGCGACTGGGGCACGCACTTATGTCGGTAAAAAGCAGAAACACCACCGCACATGGCTTTCTACAGACACCTGGAGACGGATCGATGAGCGTACAGCAATCAAGGCTCGGATTGCAGCGGCCTCAGCAGTAGAGAGAACCGAGCTTGAAGCCCAATACCGTGCGAAGGAGAAAGAAGTGCAGCGTAGTGTGAGACGTGACAAGCGTCAACATGTCAACTCACTGGCCTCAAGGGCTGAAGAAGCAGCGAGTAGGTACGACAGTAGGACTGTTTACAACATCACTAAGGAGCTCATTGGTGGTCGAAACTCCAAACAACATCCAGTGAAGAGTCTAGACGGTGACCTTCTGATTTCGGATGAGGATCAGCTCACTAGATGGAGAGAACATTTTGCTGCAGTGCTAAATCACTTAGACGACGGCGGTATGATCTTGAATTCGAATGAGCAGTTCGAAGCAACAAATTCCCGAATTCGCACCGTACCTCCCAGTAAAGCTGAAATAATAACAGCAATCAAGTCCCTCAAGAAAAACAAAGCGGTGGGTATTGATGGCATCCCTGCCGAGCTATTTCAAGCGGCGCCAAATACATCGGCAGATTTGCTGCATCCGCTAATACGGAGAGCTTGGGATAGTGAACAATTTCCACAGGAGTGGAAAAGGGGGATGATCATTAAGCTTCCAAAGAAGGGTAACTTGATGGAGTGCGGTAACTGGAGAGGTATATGTGTTCTTCCAGCTGTAGCCAAAATAATAGCTAGAATAATTCTAGAACGAATTAAAGATCATTTAGATTCAACTCTCGATGTCGAACAGGCAGGCTTTCGCGCTGGATCCTCCTGCATCGACCACATAAACACCTTACGGATCATAATCGAACAATGCGTTGAGTATAGGTCTCCGCTACATTTACTGTTTATCGACTTCGAGAAGGCTTTCGACAGCTTGAATCGAGATGCTATCTGGCTGGCCTTGCGCAGAAGAGGCATTCCAGAAAAGCTTATAGCTATTATCAAGGCTACATATGAGGGCAGCAAGTGTCACGTCGTGCACAATGGTAAGGTGTCGGAGGACTTTGAAGTCCAAAGTGGAGTACGTCAAGGGTGCATACTGTCCCCACTATTGTTCTTGGTGGTTATCAGCGATGTACTCCGTGCAGCATTGACGGAAGCTAATTCTGGAATTCGTTGGACTATGACATCTTACCTTAAACACCTAGATTACGCTGACGATGTTTGTCTACTTTGGATCTTCATTTGATGGCCCAAAATCTAGAAGCTGAGGCAAACAAAGTGGGGCTAAAAATAAACACAGCCAAAACAAAAGCCCTGAGTACTTCCAATACCCGCGCTCAACTTAACATTGCCGGAAAGCAAGTCGAGAAAGTTGATAACTTTCTATATTTAGGAAGTGTCGTCTCGGCTAATCGCGGTGGCACCGAACTGGATGTGTGCAGCAGAATCGGGAAGGCTAAAGCTGCGTTCGGAATGCTGTCCAAAATCTGGAGAAGCAATGTTATTAGCTTAAGAACCAAGCTACGACTGTTCCGCTCCAACGTAGAATCAGTGCTGCTTTATGGGTGCAGTACCTGGAAGGTGGACACCATTAACACACGCAAGCTGCAAGTCTTCGTAAACAAATGCTTAAGAATCATCTTGAGGATTTTTTGGCCGAACCGCATCTCCAACGAACAACTTTATCTGAGAACGCGCGCTCAACTTAACATTGCCGGAAAGCAAGTCGAGAAAGTTGATAACTTTCTATATTTAGGAAGTGTCGTCTCGGCTAATCGCGGTGGCACCGAACTGGATGTGTGCAGCAGAATCGGGAAGGCTAAAGCTGCGTTCGGAATGCTGTCCAAAATCTGGAGAAGCAATGTTATTAGCTTAAGAACCAAGCTACGACTGTTCCGCTCCAACGTAGAATCAGTGCTGCTTTATGGGTGCAGTACCTGGAAGGTGGACACCATTAACACACGCAAGCTGCAAGTCTTCGTAAACAAATGCTTAAGAATCATCTTGAGGATTTTTTGGCCGAACCGCATCTCCAACGAACAACTTTATCTGAGAACGGGCCAAGAACCTATAAGCATTACTATACGAAGAAGAAAGTGGCAATGGATTGGACATACCCTACGGCGCGAAGACAACTCCATTGCGAAATACGCTATGCAGTGGAATCCGCTCACCCAGGCAGGCAGAATAGCGGGACGCCCTAGGCAAACGTGGCGCAGAACAGTTGAGGAGGAATCGAGCTCTTTAGGAATGAGTTGGAGGCAGCTCAAACGCGTTGCAGAACTCCGAACACGATGGCGCGCAGGCGTGGTTGACGCCCTATGCCCCCCGAGGGGTTAAAGGACATAAGTAAGTAAGTATTTCGCTGGAGCATTTTTTATAAAAAAGAAAAAACGATAAAAAAGGGAAAGACACGAGACATTTCTACGACGTTCAAGTGAGACTATGGAGTTCTCAATGTCTCTTAAGTTTTAACGCGCGATTCTGTACCCTATCTAGAATGTGCAAAACGGTCTTCTTCTTCCTCTTCCTTTTATCAGCGAGGTTATGATCCGAAAATAAGGGATCACAACCCTCCCACTTCACCGCATTTCTACTGATCCGCCTGTGGGGTTCGCCTATTTGACCTCAGAAAATATCGGCAGGCCTGCCGATTTTGGATCACTCGGTTACTGAGGCCACTGAAATGCCGATGTCGTCGCATTTGTCTGATCCAGGCGTTTATAGGCCTGCCTTTTCTACATCGCGATGTCTTTGGAACGTGCATTGATATTGCCTTTTTAACGGGGTTCAAATGATCTCTTCTTTGAACGTGGCAATACCAACTGAGCCGGTCACGCTCTATTTTTTGTACGATGGTTTCCTTGATGTGAAAGCTTCCACGGATCTTGGAACTTCTTATTCGATCAAGCTTTGTCACTCCTGCTGTCATGCGAAGCATCTTCATCTCAGCTGCCGTTAATTTACTCTCATACTTTTTGTACATCGTCCAACATTGTGAACCGTATGCGAGCGCTGAACGTACAACTGCGGATGGTTCATCCTTTCAACTTAGGGGGCATTTTTCTGTCACAGAAGATAGCGGAATTTTCTCGCCACTTCATCCACCCTACGCTTACAAGATGATTGATGTCGTCATCACAAGTTGCTTTGCTATTGATCATAGATCCCAGATATTTGAATTTTTCGCACTTGGGAAGCACTGTTCCATTCAAATAAATGTCTGGAATATGCCTGAGTGGATCAGAGAACGGGCAGCACAAGTACTCTGTCTTTTTTGAACTAATGCGATACCCATTTCCCTCCAGAGCGTCCACCCACACATCAGGTGCTCGTTGCAGGGATGTAGGATCCTCACTTATGATGGCTCCATCGTCAGCAAAGAATAAATGATGTACCTTGGGGCCCATAACTCTACGTTCAAGCAGATAATCAAGGACTGTAATAAAGAGCAAAGGACTTAGAACGCTTCCCTGGTGCACCCCGACTTTGATTGGGAACTCTTCGGTTACTCCAGCGGGGCATCTTACTCTTGTCTTTGCTCCTTCGTACAAGTCCATGATCATCTGTACATCGGTTGTCTTAGCGCCACCCCTATCAGATCTCGTGGTTGTCTGTCGAATGCCTATTCAAAGCCAACCAATACAATATGCAAATCCTTTAAGGAATCACGATGTTTTTCCATTATGATCCTTGTACTTTGGATTGCATCTGTGGTTGATTTACCCGAGACAAACCCGCACTGATCATCAGATAGCCGTATTATTTTTCGCAGCCGGCCACTTAATACCCGCTCAACTATCTTCATGGAGTGTGACATCAGCTTGATCGAACGGTAGTTATCACAGTTTTGCGTATCACCCTTCCCTTTGTATACAGGGAGAAGGTAACTTTCCCTCCATTGATTCGGCATTGGATCATCTCTCACGAATTTGGAGATGAGAATTCTGTGCCATCTAAACCCGACGTCTCCCATCTTTTTCCAGAACTCAGAGGGCATCTCGTCTGGCCCGACCGCTTTTGGTTTTTTGGAGTATTTGACCGCCTCACTAACTTCTTCGACTGTAATGTCGGGTATTTCTTCAGAGTTAGGGGTGGCTCTTGGAAAGTATAGTCGGGAAAACTGTTCATTTAAAAGTTCTTCACAATACTGCCGCCACCTCTGCAGAATTTTCTCGTCATCCACAAGAAGCTGGCCATGAGCATTGTAAATGAACCTTGGCGAACGAATCTCCTGAGCATTCCTCCTTCTTTGGGCGGCTATTTTGATGATGGTTGCACTCTTGTTCATATTGTGTCTTTGCAGCTCCTGGATAGCCTGGTTTGCATCAGCAACCGGGGAAGATATTTTCTCCAGCTTCCGATACAGGCCCTCCGTACTCTCTGCTTGAAGCTGGGCGCACTTCTTCTTCGCTTTTTTCTTGCAATTCCATTTCGAGGCGAACTTTTTCGTCATTATTATTAGAGGGGCACTTTGACCAAGCTTTGAAAGCCGCTTCCTTCTCATTTATCACTTTCTTAGCTTCATCACTCCACCACTATGTTTCTTTGGCGTGTTGATGTTGGCCTTTTGAAGCTCCTAGCAGTGATTTGGCCTTCCTTAAGCAAGTTCGCTGTATCCCACATATTTTGTGCTCGCACTCTTCATCCTCAGCTCCGTTGATGGTGTGAGAGAGATAATTAAAAAAGCCTCGCCTTTTTCTTTGTCCAGATTGTACCACTTGATTTTCTCAGAGACCCTTTTTTGTTGGCTTTTCTTCGGGGTTTTCATAAAAATTTCTGTTAGCAGGAGACGGTGTTGCCGAGCGATTGCCTCTCCCAGGATCGCTTTGCAATCTTTTTCCCAAGGCTTCATGAAACTGGCTACCAAATGGTAGTCAATCTGAGTTTCATCTCCACCACTGCTGTAAGTGATCAGGTGTCGGCTTTGTTTGATGAACATGGTATTTAACACGTTAAGAATGTTTGATTTGCATATGCTAAGGATGTCTTCACCAGGAAGGTTCCTGGTGCCATATCTTAGTCCTCCATGGCAGTCTTCATAATCTTCGTTTGACTTCCCGACATGTCCATTCAAATCTCCAACAAACAGAAACTCTTCCTTTGGGATCTTCTTAAGGGGGATTGTGTAAATCTACCCAAAATGCATCTTTATCTCTCTGATTGCACCCATTTTGGGGAGCATATGCACTGACAATATTCCACACCTCTCCTTGTATTACTAGTTTGAGAGACATCAAACGGTCGCTGGACTTCGAAATGCTCAAGACGTTTCCAAGTAGCTCTGCCGCAAGGATGATACCGATTCCGTTCTTAGCCTTTTCCGTTCCGTAGTAGAACATCTTGTAATCTTTGGTTCTAACGTCCAAGAAACGCGCCCGATTTCCGGTGATTTTCCATTTCGTCTCTTGGACACACAAGATGTCCACCCGCCTTCTATTCATCATCTCTTCTAGCTCGTAACTTCGACCGGTCATGCTTCCAATGTTCCAACTCGCGACTCTCAAATTGCGTCCAAACTGTTTCATTATTTTGGCAGCCCCCGGAATCCGTATAGCTCTGACCTGAACATTTCTGCTCGGTCCAGGATCACCACCACCAGTGGTAGTGCCTGGCGGGGTAGTGCCTTTCCTTTTTGCAAGTATTGCCATAATGATACAGTTTTGCAATATTACCATATTGCGATGGTGTTTGCTGTTTGACACGTGCATGCTCCTGTTTTAGTATTGTTTGATCTTTCTTTTATGACACCAGTGATCTCCAGTCGTGTCAACCCACGGACTCGCGTGGACACTTATGGGAGGGTTTTTAAGGTAGTATATGTGTCGCTAGGCTCACTTGGGTGTTATATTGCCTAGATCTGATTTGTACCCTCAGTCGCCTTTTACGACAAGCGCTGGTTGTTTTTGGGGGGCTGCAGTGGTATTCTTAACCCGTCACTGCCCGGGAAGGTAATTCCCAATCCATTGAAGGAGAGACTCATCGATGCCATATGCATGCATTTTCGACAAAAGAGCCTGATGCCACACTCTGTCAAATACCTTAGAAATATCGAGCGCAACCATCTTTGTTTCGGCGAAGTGATGGAGAGATTGGTTCCACTTCTCGGTGAGATATGCTACCAAATCACCAGTGGACCTGTTGCTACGAAAACCATACTGTAGGTCATTGAGGAGTTTTCGTAAATCAAAATATTTCATAAGCTGACGATTTATCAGCGCTTCCATGACCTTGGAACGAAGGGACGTAAGTGCAATGGGTAATTGGTCGGGCTGGACAACTGCTGTTTTCCATCTATTCGGAAAGATCCCAGAAGATTAGAACAGACAGAAGAGCTTACGCAGAGGTTTTGCCAGCGTGGAAGAACACCTCTTCACAACTATGGGGGAGATACCATCTGGACCAGAGGATTTGTGTATGTTATGACCTTTGAGTACTCCTGCAACTGTATGAGTGCGAAAGTAGACTTGTCCCATGGAAAATTTGACGCTCTCAAGTACAGGCGGAGACAAAGCACTATCTGGCATGGTGGAATTCACTGCAAAGTGAGCAGCAAGCAGATTGGCTTTGTCTAAGGACCTGACAGCTGGAATGTTATTGTAAATGAGCGTTGGATGGCAGGTGAGGCGGAGTTCTTAATATTTTTGACGAATCACCAACAAGTTTTACTGCTTTTGGGACATTGTAGAATTTGTTTACTCAATTTTTGGTAAGAATTTTACACGTCGAATGTGAGCATTGCAGTCATTTCTGGTTGGTTTATACTTCTTTTGGATTTCCTCAGATTTGTTGGCTTTATAAGACTGAAAACTTACTTCTTTCAACCTGATAGCCTCTTTGCAGCTCTGGTCAAAGCACAAATTTGCCTTAGGTTTGATGCTTTTTATTCTGTTAGGAATAAAGTCATTCATACCTAAGAGGATGGTGTCAATAATCATATCAGCGACGGCATCCACGTCGCTATCGAGGAAGCATAGCGACCAGTTAAAACTCCCAAAGAAATTATTGAGACCGTCCCAGTTGGCTTTCTCGTAACACCATACTTTTTTGGGAGTTTTTTCTTTAACTGAGTAAGTTTTACCAAATGGTAAAAAGAACGTGTCAGAGAAGCAATACTCGTACAGAAACCTGTAGAGATGAAAATGGAAACCTCGTAGTAGAATCACAGTCAGAATATGGAAAAACTACTTCTGCAGACTGTACTCGTATAACGGCGACGAAGACCAATATCCCGCTGTCAGCCAGAATGAACCATTCAACATAAACGATGATAGTCAAAATGTCCGTCCACCTGACCAAAACGAAGTGAGGATAGCAATATCCAAGTTGAAATCCAACAAGGCTGCTGGACCTGACGGCTTACCGGCCGAAGGAAGCTGGTGATCAACTGGTAGAGAGCATACACCAACTCATTTCAAAGATTTAGTCAGATGAGTGTATGCATGATGAATAGAATCTCGGCATCGTTTGCCCGATCCACAAGAAAGGAGACCCCCTCAATTGCGCCAATTATAGAGGCATCAGTCTCCTCAACATCACATATACGATTTTTTCTGCGATATTGTGTGAACGCCTGAAACCCTTTATCAACAGTGATAAAGGGACCCTATCAGTGCGATTTTAGGCCAAGAAAGTCCACCATCGATCAAATCATCACACTTCGGCTCATCATCTCTTTATCGATTCCAAGGCCACCTATGACAGCATCTATAGAGAAGAGATATATAGAGCCATGTCTAGTTTTGACATCCTTGCCAAACTTCTTCGTCTGTGCAGGACGACGATGGAGAACGCTCGCTGCCCCATCAAGGTTGGTAATGACCTCACCGAAACCTTTGATGTAAAAAACGGTTTTAGACAAGGTGACGCGCTGTCATGTGACTTGAACGGATTGTGCGGAACTCACAAGCCAACACCGGAGGCACAATCTATCACAAGTCTGTACAAATGCTTGCATACGCCGATGATATTGACATAATTGGAAGAACCGGGCTGTCACCGGTGCGTTTGCAAGCATTGAGGCGGAAACGGCCAAAATGGGTTTAGCGATAAACGAGGGCAAAACCAAGTATATTCTGTCAACAAGGAGGGACAATCAACACCGACGAATTGGACAGAACGTCACAGTGGGCAGCTATAACTTCGAGGTAGTAAGGGACTTTGTCTACCTTGGCTCTGCTATAAATTCTACAAACAACATCAGCGCAGAAATCAATCGAAGAATAATTCTTGCCAATCGCTGTTCCTTTGGGCTTATAAGGCAATTCATCAGTAAAGCTCTATCTCGGAGGGATAGGGAGGAGACTCTATATAAGACTCTGATCATCCCAGTCCTGCTTTACGGCTCTGAAGATTAAGATATCCTTTGTCGCTTCGAGAGAAAAATTCTTCGTAAGATATTCCGTCCCGTTTGCGTTGACGGGTTTTGAAGGAGAAGATTTAATCACGAACTATACGAGCTGTACAGCGACATCGACCTAGTCAAAAAAAATGCGTATTGGACGTCTGAGATGACTAGGATATGTAGAGCGAATGGACACCAAAGCTCCGGCCCGAAGAGTCTTCGAATCTAACTCGGAGGGACGACGCAGTAGAGGACCTCCTCGCCGTAGGTGGTGCGCACAAGTTCAAGTGGACGTCGACCATCTTACGTACGCATACGTACCTTGGCTACAACTGAGTAGTAGTTCGTGTCATGTTGGCTCAGAATGTTCAGACATTCAATGTAGTGGACCAATGCATTGAATCGATCATAATGTGATGAATTGGACTTACGGTTTTTTTTTAATCCGGAGAACACCAAGTACCCTTGTGAATGTCAAGATGTTTGCAAAATCGATTAGCCTAAATCTGGTTATAGAATACTGTGCTAAGCTTTTCGACCGCTCTCACAAAGTACCCCCCAAACCCTTCCTTAGCTAGTTAACCCATTTCTTCCCAATGATGCGTTCACGCATCATTTTTGCATATGCGGGACACATCACTGGTAAGAAATGGATTAAGATCACTTTAAGCTGTTTAGCCGCGAAAATGTTAGTACTCTTAGTGAGAGTTAGTAAGAAGGAAATATTACGGCGGAGAAAATATAAAATTCAATTTCAATTACTCACTGGGTGTAACCTCCAAGAATCCAATATGCGGGGACGTAGTTTCTTCCCAACAACTTTATCTTGCACGTCATCTAATGACGGTCGCTGACCCAGCTAAAACAGAAACACAACTTAATTCAATTCCACATGGTTTGCCATTAGATGTACTTACCTCAGCTTCAAAAGGCAAAGCATATTCGGCGACAGGCCCATTTACATCACACCGTGAAACCATCTCCCACAGAACCAAGCCGCATGCGTACACATCGATACGCAGAAAAGCGTCACGGTTGAAATTGATGGCACCTTCAAGTACCTCCGGTGCCATGTATCGTCGAGTGCCAACCTGACCATGAGTGTCTCCACACGATTTTCCTATGTAACAAAACACATCAGTAATAATCACAACCTCACCACTATTGCACTTACCTGGTTCGAAAATCATGGCTAAACCAAAATCTGCGACACATGCCGTCAAATCACTTTTCAGCAAAACATTCTTCGACTTGAAATCTCGGTGGGCAATGGCTGGCTTTAGGCCCTCCGTTTTTGTTGGCAGAATTTCCTCATGCAAGTGCATTAGACCCCTTGCCATGGATTCGGCTATTTTACACAGCTCCGGCCAGGTGAGAGTGTGTGCCTTCAGGTAGTCGCAGAGCGAACCATTCGTGTGATAAACTGTGATAAGCCATAGTTCGGGTTTCTGATGTTTTTCTCCGCCTAGAAATTCCAAGATGTTCGGATGTTTCATCCGTGGCAGCTAAATTCAAAAATAAAAAATAATTATTATCTATCCACACAGATGATGCGCACACACACTTACATTGTAAATATCGATTTCTGTGTTATATGATTCTTTTTCTTGCATAGAGAATATCTTTACAGCTACGTCTTCATTGCGAAGTTTTCCGTGCCATACATCACCGAACCGACCTCTAGCTTTGAGCTCTAACAACTCTATGGGTCTTAGGGCTAAGCATGGCGATGAGCTTGTTACTTCGGCTTCGTTCTGAAATTACACCGTTAATCTCACTCTTACCGCTTACTTTTGTAGTTAATCACTTACGCTGGGTATTTCATTGAACATTCCTGACTTTCTTTTCTTCACAAAGTATACAATATAGATGGCAACAAGAAGCATTAATGAGACTAATCCGATTATAAGTACTAAGGTCCAAAAATAGTTTGCTGACGTTTTCTCTTTTGGTACTGAAAGTGAATAGAAAGGAAGAATTGGTGAGATTAGATTGTAAAAGTCTCTTTGACTGAATGCTGATTCTTCTAACAGCCGAGAGTAGATACTCTTTGTAGAGACTGACATGTGTTTGCCTATATCGAAGGAATAAATGCCTATTCTCGTTGTCGTTTGTCACACATTGCGATCTCCGTTTTATTGAAGCACTGAATCCGTATTCATTACCCTTTTTGACGCCTTGTATTTGTAATAGAAGACGATAAGGATATGACGCTGGTGCAGTACAACAAGCTTAAAAGCGCAAGCATGCGAGAGAGTAATTAAAACATAAAAACGCTTAAGCCAAAATCAATCTTAGAAACTGGAAATCTTTGAAACATTCTGTCACAATCGTAGTCGTCTTATGTGATCACATCCTTGATATACAGTCATTCTAAGCGATCAGATAAACATAACCTAATGAGTGAGCCATTCAACAGTGACGATGACATGCAAGATTCCCATCAACCCGATCAGAATGAAGTGACGATAGCGATATCTAAACTCAAATCCAACAAAGCTGCTGGAGCCGACGGCCTTGTCGCTGAACTTTTCAAGGCAGGAGGAGATGAGTTGGTAAGGAGCATGTACCAGTTCATCTGTAAAATCTGGTCAGACGAAAGTATACCCGAAGAATGGAACCTCAGCATCGTTTGCCCGATCCTGAAGAAAGGAGACCCTCTGAACTGCGCCAACTACAGAGGTATAAGTCTCCTCAACATCGCATATAAGATCCTGTCTGGCGTATTATGTGGGCGCCGTGGCGTAAGTGGTTAGTGTGTCGGATCACTACGCATGAGGTTCCAAGTTCGAATCCCAGAAAACACCAAAAAGTTTTTTCACGATCCCACCTCTCGCGAACGTCTGACAAACATCCGAGAGTTTTGTTGTCACGAAAAAGCTTCTCAAATCGCCATTCGGACTCGGTATTAAACTGTAGGTCCCTTCCATTCGTGTGAAAAATATAACGCACACAACATGAGTGGTTGCGAGAAGCTAGGCTCTGGCACTTTAAAGAGCTGTTGCGCCAAATATTCATTCATTCGTATTATGTGAACGCCTTGGTGCGGTTTCAGGCCGGGAAACGCCACCATTGACCAAATATGCACACTGCGGCAGATCTTGGAAAAAACCCATGAATATAAAATCGATACGCACCACTTCTTCATCGATTTCAATGTTGCCTATGATAGCGTGTATAGAGACAAGTTATACAGAGCAATGTCTAGTCTTGACATCCCTGCCAAGCTCGTCTGCAGAATGACGATGGAGAGTTGTCGCTGCTCCATCAAAGTCGGAAAGAACATCACCGAACCGTTCGATGTCAGGAAAGGTCTCAGGCAAGGTGACGCGCTATCATGCGATCTCTTTAGCATAGTACTTGAGAGCAAACGAAACTCACAAGCCAACACCGGCGGTACAATCTTTTAGAAGTCTGTACAACCACTCGCTTATGCCGATGACATTGACATAATCGGAAGAACTCAGCGGGCCGTCAGTGGGGCATTTGCGAGTATTGAGATCGATGACACAACACCGCCGTCTTGGACAAAACATCACAATAGACAGATATAATTTTGAGGTAGTAACGGATTTTGTCTACCTAGGCTCTATGGTGAGCTCAGCAAATGACATCAGTAGGGAGATCACACGAAGAAACTCTTGCCAATCGTTGTTTCTATGGGCTAAGACGGCATTTGAGTAGCAAAGACCTATCTCAAACTACTCGTACTAAGGTAACTCTTTATAAGACACCAATCATCCCAGTCCTACTTTATGGCGTAGAGGCATGGGTTTTGACAAAACCGGATGAGGATGCCCTTGGTTATTTCGAGAGAAAAGTTCTTCGAGCGATCTTTGATCCCGTCTGCATAGACGGTGAGTCGAGGAGAAGGTACAATGCCGAGCTATACAGCCTGTACAAGGACATCGACTTAGCCAGAAGAGTTCACATACAGCTACTAAGATGGCTGGGTCATTGGATGGAGCCCAACGTTCCCGCTAAGAAAGCTTTCGAATCCACCCCGGATGGACGACGCAGTAGAGGACGACCTCGCGGTAGGTGGCGCAAACAAGTAGAGAGGGATCTCAACCAACTTGGCGTGCGCAACTGGAGGCAGCTGGCTCGTAACCGCGCTGGGCGGAGAGGTTTGTTGGTTGAGGCCCAGGTCCACCCCGAACTGTAGCACCATCTAAGTAAGTAATCGACTCGAAAGCAGCAATCGAAGCGGTAACGTCAAACTCACAATCAGCAGACAGAACGGTAGCAGACATTAAACAAAAACTGCGATTTCTTAAAAACGAGAGAAAAATTGTTGTTCTACAATGGATACCATCGCACATCGGAATAACCGGCAATGAAGCAGCAGATGGTCTAGCAAAAAAAGCCACCAAAACAGCAGCAACTACAAGGAACGAAGCACCATTCCATAGGATTAGAGCAAACATACTATAAGTTTTCAACAATAAGGACGAGGAAAAAGATGGAAGCGCATAACAGGAACTCGCGAAAGCAAACCAACAAATTTCAAGAAAGGAGGCAGTAGTATTCTTCAGGCTATATACAGGATACGACTGTCTTGTTCATCATCTCTACAGACTCAAGATACGGACAACAGCAGAGTGTACTCTCTGCGACTCAAACCAATTGATGAACGAAGATCATCTAATGGCATGTAAAGGACTATCTACAGACAAACAAAACAATAAAGATATTGGGAAGCAAGAGGGAAAATGGGCTAGAACTCAACCCGAGCCATTAGAAAAAGAAAGAAAGAAGAGAGAAGTGCATCACAGCAAGAGAATTCGAGGAAATAAAAACTTCCACTTCTAGTGATCCTTAGAATTAGAAAATTCAACTGTGAAAACAATTTCCTACGCCTATCGAAGCTTAGCAATAACAAGAATTGGAGCAATGTATATAAATTGCTGCCTACCCTTAGCGAACAACTTGACGGAGCCCTAAATACTCTTGACATATGGGCCAGGAACTGCGGTCTAAAGGTTAATCCCCAAAAAACCGAACTAGTACTTTTTACGATAAAATGGAAAATACCCGAGTTTGGAACACCTTCTGTTGATGGTATCCGCAAAATAGCTGGGTCTCATACAGGAGAAAAAGCTCAATTGGTGAATAAATATAGAACAAAGAATTAAGAAAGCAACAATAGCCTTTTACTCATGTAGTAAAATTTTTGGAAGAACCTGGGGACCCTCCCCCAAAATCATACCATGGATGTATACGGCTATAGTTAGACCTATACTGACTTACGGCAATCTAGTATGGTGGCCAGCTGTCAACAAAACCACCAACTTAAGGGATATCACCAAAGTCTAAAGACTAGCGTGCATTGGCACTACCAGTGCAATGAGGGCAACCCCAACCGCAGGACTCGAGGCTTTTCTCAGCCTGCTACCGCTAGACATCTTTATACGCACGTCAGCAGCCATTAATGCTTTGAGAATTAGCCAGTCAGCAAACTGTAAACCAAATAAAATAGGTCGATCGATGATCCTACTTAATTACTTTAGCCTCGTGCCCGTAACGGATTACATGACGCCATAGGTACTTAGACTTTGTAAGGCCTTTCTCTACCGCCTACCCTAGCAGGGAAGAATGGAAAAGCGGTCACATGCCTAACGCCGAATCTATAGCCATATACACAGATGGTTCAAAAATAAGCACTGGTGTAGGATCAGGCACCTTCTCCGACCCCTTAGGTATATCGAAATCCATACGACTTCCAGACCACAGCAGCGTCTTCCAAGCCGAGGTCTTAGCAGTGGCAACAACCGCCCGTGAGTCTACGGTAAGGGCAATACCGCCAGAAGGTATCACCATCTTTATCGACAGCCAGGTAGCTATAAAAGCGATTACTGCACATAGAAATTAAATCGAAGCTTGTGAAGTGTTGTCGAGAGGTGCTCAGGGTTCTTGGAACACACTACAAAGTATCGCTCTGCTGGGTCCCTGGGCACCCAGGGTATCCCAGACAATGAGAAAGCCGACGAGCTAGCAAGAATCGGCTCAATCGGCTCCCGCCTTGCACTCTCAGTTCTTTGCAGGAAATAAAGCGAGAGGCGAACACAAGATGGACCTCCATGAAAACTTGTGCCACCACTAGGAAACTATGACCTTCCTTCGACAAAGCAAAGACCGAGAGAATTACTCGGAAAGACAGGAAATACCTTTCCACCCTCGTGGGCATCATCACGGGGCACAATACTATGCGGTACCACTTGAAGAAGCTACGCCTGACGGAGGAGGAACTCTGTAGAGGCTGTGATGACGAAGGAGTCTTTAAGGGCACTACCCACTTCCTGTACCACTTTTTCCCCTATGGGTATCACAATGGGTCAACGTTGACCTGGCTGTGGCAGAGAGCGTCTCTCCCTGCCAGCCCATATACCTAACCTAACCTAATGTATCCACAGTCTACATGCTGAACAAATACACAATAAAGTAGTATACAGATCGATCAAGAACTGATGAAGAAACTGGTGCAGGATTATTTGGATGATGTATACGGTTTCGCTGTCGCACCTGCTTGCAGCTCCTTCTGCTTCTGTAACCAATGCGTTGATGTATGTAGTTGCGCTTGCCACGTCGCACGCTATACTGAACTTCTCTCATCTTCTTGCGATATAGGGACTCTAGCTCGCTCCTACCTGGTTCTGCTATTTCGGTAGAAATTGTCAATACAGTGCTTGGGAAAGTAGCGCACGCACCACTCAATTTCATGAGGATGTCTTACTGTTTCTCTGGAAAAATTATACCCATTTCGAAACCGAAATTTCTAACAGTTTGCTGATGAGATTTAAAAAATTTAGCATATCAATGAAACACTACAAAAGGACAATAAAAGGACAATAAAAGACCTTGCGTCAGAACAGGATCAAACCTACTAGAAGCCAACCTCTTCTGGAGGTGCCACAACCTACATGCGATATGAAGACAAAAATACGAATATACTGGATCAACAGTAACTTCAGTATCTACATACTCGTACCACCATCTTCGCATCTTGACGGGCATGTTAACGGGTCACTGCAGACCCAAGGAGCAGCACAGAAAACTGGCAACAGAGAGAGACGGACACTGCAAAGGGAGGGAGAGTTTTGCATGGACTTTGCAGAAACACCAGCTCGCCTTCTTATGGAATGCGAAGCACTGATCCACAAAAGAAGAAATCACTTAGGTCCATACCTCCTATAAGAATTGAATCTACATTCGCTGGATCCACTCAAGATACTCCGGTTCATAGTAGCAGCTGGACTGGAGGAAGTACTCTAGACCGAGCATAACATCGAGCCTTAGTTTGAGGTGCACAGTAGATCTGCTAAAGGTCGCAGTACACTTGCACCTCACAACGACTATATCTATCTACCTACATACCACTCCAGCATTTCTATGTAGACTCAGAGAATTATTAAAATACTTACAGTTGACATCACAATATAATATTATAAAAATTTAAGTAAATACCTTGTGTTGTGGCCTCTGTTGATGTAGGAATCCATTTGTGATCCCTATTGCACAATGAACCCTTGCAACAACAAAAATTCATATTATTCCTTGGTTCAGCTGTAGATATGCACTCAGTTTGATTGCACTCGTGACTATCAGTGAAACATCCCTTCATCGTGATTTTCACTTCACCTAGAAAGTTACAAAAATAAATTAGAAACCTCTCATTCCATAATTTATTAAAATGTTTTCCAAAGAGTTTTGCATTGTCAGTTGAAATCCATACATCCCTAGATACATTTTTAACCAATTAAAGTTTTATATTCGTTTTTCTTTCCTTATTACAAAGGAAGAATTCGTCTCATTACAAATGAAAGACATGCTCAATTACACACAATGCACTTGCAAAGAGTCTCTAAGGAGTCAGTACAATGGGGTACTGTAATACAATTACTGAACTAGGTCACCGTTCGTGTTACTGGGGTACATATGTATGAAAGTAACACGCTAAAATTAAAGAAAAAAAAAACATTTGAGACGCTATGAGGACGACAGAACGCTGCACAACTTTTCAAGCGGAGCTTTACAAAGCTGAGACTTAATCAATCAAAAATAAGTCTATAAATGATTATATTTGGTTGGCCAATAAGTTCCCTCTGTTTTTTTTAGGCGGAATCAAAGATTAAATATTTATTCATTCATTCATTTTCAATGGCCCGCTAATCCTTCATGAGGGTCGCGGGGTAGGATGCTCAGGTGGACTCTCCATCCTTCTCGATCCTCCGCCATTGACCCCAATTCATCAGGGAGAATCGCTAAGCGGCTCCAAGAGAGATGTCGGACTTGATCCAACCATCTATTTCTGGGCACGGCAACCATGGCGCGTCTTGGAAGCCGGTCTGGGGGCATACGCACTACGTGACCAAACCATCGAAGCATAGATCGTTCCGTTCGGAGAAGTAGCTGCTCAACGTTAGGCGCCTCGCGTACTCTGGTGTTGCGCACTCGATCCCTACGAGTTATTCCAACAACACCGCGAAGGAACCTCATTTCGGCAGCTTGTATCCGCGATCTTATTCTTTCGGTCACTACCCAAATTTCATGACCATAGGTGAGAGTTGGAACATACACCAAGTTAAAAATCGATAGCTTAGCTTGAATACTAAGTTCGGCCTTCCTTATAACAGATTGGCCCAGCTCTCTCAAAATTGATCCAGCCTGACCAATTCTACAGGATAACTCGGCATTGCTCCTCCCATCACTCGTGAATAAAACCCCGAGGTACTTAAACTTCTCCACCTGCTTCAGTGGGACTCCACTAACATGCAGAGTGCACTGAATGGGTTTTTTGGAAACGACCATTACTTCCGATTTGTTCACGTTGATCTTCATTCTAGCATCATCACAAACGGCTACAAACCTTTCGAGTGCGCGCTGAAGTTCGGTTTGAGAGGACCCAAGGATGACCAAATCATCCGCAAAGAGCAGATGACTAATCCTTAGGTCTCCCACTTTGAAACATTCCCCGCCACGGCTGCGCTGCAACATCCAATCCATATATACAATGAAGAGGAGAGGTGACAAAACGCACCCCTGGCGGAGTCCAACGCCCACAGTGAAAGGTATTGATTTAACATCGTTTATCCGAACACAGCTTTTACAGTTTGTATATAAAGACTGAATCGCCCTTAACAGGGAACCATCAATCCCATACTCCTGCAGAACACTCCAGAGTTTGCCTCGTGGAACCCTATCATATGCTTTTTCCAAATCCACAAAACAAGTGTAGACAGGTTTGGCATATTCCCAGGCTTTCTCAAGAACCATTCTGAGAGTGAACAACTGGTCGGTTGTGCTTCTACCGGGACGAAAACCTCACTGCTCATCCCCCAAACTGTCCTCAACCACAGCTCTGGAACGATTTCCTAGCACCTTAGCGAAGACTTTTCCAGGGAGACTTAAAAGAGATATACCCCTGTAGTTGGCGCAATCTCTTTTGTCCCCTTTTTTAAAAAGAGGAACTATCACCCCCATTTGCCAATCACCAGGTGTTTCACCGCATATTTATTGTTAGGAAAAACTTTAATCAGTTATACAGGGTGTCCCAGTTAAGCAATATAATCCTTTAAGATGTGGGTGGGGTCTATTCTCACCACATTTCAAGTTATAGCCCATCAAAGTGGGTGACCTCTTATTTGGAGGTGTAACCACTTTAAACGCTATAACTTCTAAACTATTATAGATACAAAAATAGTTTTATACATTTCGGAAAGACAATTTAGTAGCGCATACAAGTTTCAAACACATTGGGTACAGCTGTGCAGCTACAAAAAAGTTATGGCTCCTTAAACTCAAAATAATGAAAATCTGTTGTTCCATTTTTTCACTTAAAATGCATTTTTCTCAAAATTTTTACTTAATATTTTTTTTTTTTTAAATTTGTATTCCTAAAAAATGTGCTTAAAATTATGTTAAGCAACTTTTTTACGTACGATCAACAGAGTTGTAGTAAAAGCCATTTTTTGTCAGACAAAAATGGTCAAAAAGAAGTGTAGGTACCTATTGAATTAGTCTTAAAACAGAGCAGTTTATGGAATGTTTATAGCAATTGTTCGAAGTGCCTTCCTTCCATTTGAATACACTTTCGGGCGCGTTTAAGCATTTCGGATGGCAGATTAACGAGCAGCAAACTTCTTCTCATCTCTTCTGAAACGGCACTAATTTTTTCTTTGAGCTCTTCCAGACTCGACATTTCTCTAAAATAAACTTTTTCTTTCATAGCACCCCAGAAGAAGAAATCCATGGGTGTTAGATCAGGAGATCTGGGTGGCCAAGGGTTGGGGCCAAATCGACCAATCCACTGTTCGTTAAAAGTATGGTTGAGGAATGAAGTTACTCCGCTGCTACTGTGACAAGGTGCTGCATCTTGTTGAAAGAACATCGCCATCCTCTGAACAAGAGGAATATCTTCAAGGAGCTCCGGCTTGTTACCCCATCTCTTGTGAATTGCGCTTCGTCAGTCCACAGAATGTTATTGAGGAAGTGTGTCCGTTTTCTGCTTGTTTGCGGAGTAGCCATTGGCAAAAATCCACTCTTCTTTGCGCATCTCCTGGTAGTAAATCCTGTACCGGTGTTAAATGGAAAGGGTGTAATCTATTACTCTGTAGAGTTCTGTGAATCCTGGTTCTGGGAAGTTCCAACTGCATAGCTAGTCTGCGGACGCTGACTGAAGGCTGAAGTTCCATAGCACGCAAAATCCCACTCTCAACTTCTGCCGCCGCTGCGTCTGAATATCGTTCCCTTTTATTTGGTGCAGCTGACCCAGTATCAACAAGGCGCTGATACGTATCAGCGAACATCCGACTAAATGGTGTTCTACGACTTGGGTACCATCGTTGGTACTCCAATCTTGCCAATGAAGCGTTTCCATTACAGAACCCATATACAAACACTATTTCCGCGTATTCACGTTTTGAATACATTTTTTGGGGATCGGCTGTTACCTTACAGAGCAAAATGTCGATTGTAAATCAGTTGAAACGAAATTACGTTACATCTGCAAATCTGTGATAATTCTTTGTTACGCTTTTTTTTCCTATTCGACAATTAACTGTTAACTGCATTGCTCATAGGTACGTTAGTTTACTATTCCCACTTAATTTTGTTTGACCATTTTTGTCTGGCAAAATTGGCTTTTACTACAACTTCTGTTGATCGTACGTAAAAAAGTTGCTTAACATAATTTTAAGGAAATTTTTTAGGGATTTCATAAAAAAAAAAAAATTAAGTAAAAATTTTGAGAAAAATGCATTTTAAGTGAAAAAATGAAACAACAGATTTTCATTATTTTGAGTTTAAGGAGCCATAACTTTTTTGTAGCTGCACAGCTGTACCCAATGTGTTTGAAACTTGTGCGCTACTAAATTGTCTTTCCGAAATGTATTAAACTATTTTTGTATCTATAATAATTTAGAAGTTATAGCGTTTAAAATGGTTACACCTCCAAATAAGAGCTCACCCACTTTGATTGGCTATAACTTGAAATGTGGTGAGAATAGACCCACCCGTGCCGTACAATTTTTTGTTCGGCGGAACTTCAGGTATCTCCTCTTAAAGGACTATACTGCTTAACTGGGACACCCTGTATATGCACTATTATTTTCTACCACTTCATGCCATCTTTCGGGCAATTTCATAATGCCCCTTTCGTAGAATGTTTGATTTTTATTGGCGAAGAATTGCTCCAAGTGGATTATACAAGCTTCCAGCGAGACGAAATTTGTTCCATTAACTAAATTCTGCAGGGACCGGAATAAATGGTAATCGGAAGGTGCAAGACCGGGTGAATACGGCGCTCACCCGCCGTAAAACATCCCATCCAAACTGCATCAACTTCTACCGAGTCTGCAAAAAGACATGCAGTCTAGCGTTGTCTTGATGAAACACGACGCCCTTCAGTGTATCCAATTGAGAGCAGTATTTATCGGAATCAATGGTTTTGTTATGCGGAAGAAGCTCAAATTTCACAATTCCCTTCCAATCCCACCAAATACAGAGCATAACCTTCTTAGTGTGAAGACCAGCTTTTGGAATGGCTAAAGATGGCTCACCTCTTTTGCTCCATGATCTTTTCCGTTCCACGTTATTGTAAAGTATCTACTTTTTATCGCCCGTTATCACCCGTTTTAAAAATGGTTCATTTTCGTTGCGTTTCTGCAGAGAATCACTGATGGAGACACGATCGAATCAATTTTTTTCACTCAAATTGTGCGGCAGTCAAATATCGTATCGATTTACGTATTGCAGGGGCCCTATTTTGTACTGCTTTCGGATTGCCATTCGGAAATGTAATCCGATTCTAAAATGAATTGGTATTTTGTATGGTTCTCGGATTGGGTGTAAGTGATTTCAACTCAAAATCAAAAATTTCCGAAAGTTAGATTGTCAAAACATCTATCAAACGTCACGTAAATTACTTGGAAATTAAGTTTGTATACATTTGCTATAGAAACGCAATACAAAATAAGGCCTCAGCTATGCGCCTGGTTGTGTAGCGTGCATTATTTTCAACTAGAGTTTTAATTTGGTCCCTATCAATCTCAACCAGAAGAACTGCGGCTATAGGCGCAACGGGTGCCATGAGGACATGTCCAACCGAAGCCTTAAACGTTATTCTCCACCTTTTACCACTCGATCTTCACATTATGCATCTATCATCATGCAGTGCGGTCAGGCTAAGGGAAACAGGATGCTGGTGCACCAATCCGTATGGTCACAACAGTATCCTGAATCTGCTACCGCAGGATCTGGTAGCTAATCTGACCGACTATATAACTCCCACAGTGAACTTTAGAAACGACGTCACGGTCAGAGTCCCTTCCAGGGCGGAATGGGAAACTGGCGTACTGACAAATGAGTTCGAAACAACAATCTTCACCGACGGTTCAAAAATGGACTGCGGGGTAGGGGCGGGGATATTATCTGATTCCCTCAATATTTCCAGGTCTTACCGGCTTCCTGATTCGTGCAGTGTCTTCCAGGCGGAAGTTTTTGCTGTACGTGAGGCCTGCCGCCTACTTAAGCAAACCTCTACACCCCTAAATACCATTGCCATCCTCATTTACAGCCAGGCGGCTATCAAGTCTATAGTATCTGCCACTACATCCTCAAGGCTAGTAGAACAGTGCAAAAAAAAACTCGCCTCGCTTGGTCATCGGTTAAGGATCTGTCTCCTTTGGGTTCCGGGTCACAGCAACATTGAGGGGAATGAGCGAACTGAGGAACTCGCGAGGCAGGGATCTGCCCTTGATGCTTCCCTAGCAAAGGAAGTGAACGTCCCGTTGGGGGTCCTTAAGGGAGGCATCTTCGCCCATTATCTGCTAAAGGCTGATAGCAGATGGCAGGGAGTGCGGAACTGTTTCATCTCCAGGCAGATGTGGCCCAAATACTCCCGGAAAAGAACGCAAGATCTACTAAACAGAAACCGTGCAGATATCGCAAGAGTTCTGGCAGTTAGTACTGGCCACTGGCCCATCGGGGTTCATGCGGCCGGAATAGGCATTGCATTTAATGCACACTGTCGTAGCTGCAATTCTGCTGACGAGAAAAAATCTTACACTTCCTCTGCAAGTGTCCGGCTTTAGGCAAGGCCAGACAGCGCACCTTAGATAAACTCTTTTTCGGCAACCTTATAGAGCTAGCGGAGATTAGCATTCGGGATATTATCAGCTTCCTCAATGCAACGGGGTGGATTCGAATTATCCTTACCCCTTTTTCTTCTTCTTTTCCCTAGTAGTTAACGTCCTTTTTACATCCGATTGATGTCTTAGCGGCACCCATATCAGATTTCGTGGTTGTCTGTCGAATGCGTTTTCAAAGCCAACCAATACAATATGCAAATCCCTTAAGGAATCACGATGTTTTTCCATTATGATCCTTATACTTTGGGTTGCATCTGTGGTTGATTTACCCGCGACAAACCCACACTGATCATCAGATAGCCGTATTATTTTTCACAGTCGGCCACATAAAACCTACCCGCTCAATGATCTTCATGGTGTGTGACAACAGCTTGATCGAACGGTAGTTATCACGGTTTCGCGTATCACCCTTTGCATACAGGGTACCTTCTCCCTTTCTCTCCATTGATTCTTATAAATTTGGAAATGAGAATTCTGAGCCATCTGAACCCTGTGTCCCATCTATTTCCAGAACTCAGAGGGCATCTCGTCTGCCGAAACCGCTTTTCGTTTTTTGGAGTATTTGACCGCCTCACTAACTTCTTCGACTGTAATGTCGGGTATTTCTTCACAGTTAGGGGTGGCTCTTGGAAAGTATAGCCGGGAAAATTGTTCATTCAAAAGTTCTTCACAATACTGCCGCCACCTCTGCAGACTTTTGTCATCATCCACAAGGAGCTGGCCATGAGCATTGTTAATGAATTTGGCGAACGAATATCCAGAGCATTCCTCCTTCTTTGTGCGGCTATTTTGAAGATGGTTGCGCTCTTGATCATATTGTGTCGTCGCAGCCTGATTTGCACCAGCAACCGGGGAAGATATTTTCTCAAGCTCCCGATACACGCCCTCCGTACTCTCTGCTTGAAGCTGGGCACACTTCTTCTTCGCTTTTTTCTTGCAGCATCTGTATTCCACTGGTAGCAGCCTGACTGTCGGTGTATATAACGAAATTTGTCTGCGACTATATAGCGGTGACCTCGACTTGAAAAACGTGATTCAGAAATGGATAGGTAATAGGTCCCACTTAACCGCTGAGACGTTATACTTGTCTGTATAAAGGTCTGGAGACGATAAATTGCCAGACGTGAAACCTACTATAGATCTCTTCGGAAATAAATTGGAGTTGATGGAGGGATCGCACCACAATTAAAGAAATATCCGACTGAGTACTATTTTCAATTGAATAGCGTTCATTCCCGAAAGGTGTGCTAAGATAATAAGAAAGCAAGGAAAGGCAAACAAATAAAGTTGCACACGAAAACCTGCTATTGTTTTGTGCAACACTACAGACTGTAAATTGCATCAAGGATATGTAGCACACAATTCTATAAAGATGTCATTAACCCCAGCTTGATTGCTAACTCCAAATCAGTAATTGTTTCCGGCAAACATGCAACAAATGCACGAAAACTTTTCATACTACCTACACCCAACTGCCTTAGAACCTCCTGGGTATATGATTCAGTACACATTTTTAATAGATCCCCCTGCAATCCATTCCTAGATCCGGCCATTTCAAAACAGACACAGAAAGCTACCCCCTTCATGGCTAGGTAGTTACATACTCTCTACCCACCAAGACATGGCGTCAACTTTCGGTGGACTTAATTAGCTTGAACTAGATTCGCCGTGGATATATTTGGAAGATGACGACGTCAAGTGCACAAGTGAAGAAAGGGGTGGGTGGGTTGATACTGCAATACATACGCTGCCCTACCACCATACCGAGTTCAAAGTAAGAACAAGTGCACACAGTGTAACCTGCGCAACATCCGACGTAACTGTACCTCAACTGAGAATGCAAACCATCCAGCAAACAACCAATCCATACCTGTAACAGGATCCGTTGACCAAAGGACATAGCAGCTGGGCGACTTGTCCGAGTCTATTTTACACGTCTCCACAATCGGCGTACACTGCAACGCCGATATCGTGCAATTCCTCTCATCGTAATGCTCACATTCCACCTTGGGGCTGTTGATTATTGATCCGCACACGGTTTGGGCTGCAATTGAAGAGAGGGAAGCGCGCGTACACACCACCCAAAGTATTACTCCCCAATGTTCAACGGCCCAATGGCGCAATTCATGTAACACACTACTTACCCACAAACACCAACAGGATTACAACAACCAGGCAATCGATTTTTCCCATTTTTTCCCCCACAAGCTGTACTCTGCAGGACGCGGACTAGGGAACACAAAAAAGGGGCAGCAGGTCAAAAGCGCGGACACTGGTTTTAATTTCAAATTTCCCGACCAATTTGGCCAAGACTCTCAAATGCTGGAGCAGAAACCTCCTCCAAAACGGAGGCACACAGACCACAAACTACGAGCGGAGAATCTATTTTTAATTTTTACGAGCTGCACTCGACGGCGAATGGTGCTGGCTTGGGGGAGGACTCGCTGAGTAACATGTTGATTTCGGGAGGCCGGAGGTGAGAATTTGGCGTGGACACTAGTGGTGAATGCCGTGCAATATGTTTTCTTCGATGGGAAATATGGTTTCTTTTGTTCTCGTCGTCGTTTGGCACAATAAAAACAAAAACATTCCCACACTCGCGGGCGAGTAGGGGGAACTCGGACCAGAAGAATGGGACTTTTCACGGTTTGCACTGAACGATTGGGGATGGCTGGTGCATAATCGCCTCCGCGGGGTGTTTAACTTTGTTTTTTTATAGATTTCACTGATTTTTTTGGGGTTTTTCGAAAGTTATTTACGAAAAATTTGCACGATTCTAGGGAACTCTCCGATGAATTTAGGGGACATTTTGGATTCTTTTATTTTTACAACGCGTTGCACTGCGACATATGTTTGTGGGTGTATCGTCGCGTAGATTGGCGAGAGTGCGATGCGAGTATCAATGAATGGTGCGATGGCACTCGTTGAACGACTATTGACGTTATGTGAGAGTGCTTAGGGTATGATTAGACTTTAGGAAATATGTTATGTATGCATTGCGTTTTATTTTTGAAACTTAGCTAACCAGTGGCAAGAATGATAGGCGATACATGACGTCACGGGACACGTGCGATTTGACATCTGTTTGTTTTTGTAACAAATTCATCACTAATTGCTGTGAAATGTATAAATGTTATGTCATTTTAGCTGTTTAATTACATTACATTACATAGCTGTTTGCTTACTATTTCTTTGCCTTAATTTTGAGTATTCATTTGACTTCGCGACCACTGCACCATGTGGAACGTTGCTGCAGTAATTTAATTATAGTTAAAAGTGCAACCTTAAACCTGGTAGTAAATGAGCTACTGGTGGACCTGGATACGTCGGGTTGTAGAGTGATCGCATATGCTGATGACATTGCTATTGCTGCCTCCGGTCAACACCCGGACGCACTCAGGGAAATCCTCCAATATGCTCTCCTTCGGCTCACCAAATTGGCCTCCAAATGTGGACTGGGGGTTAACCCCCATAAAACGGAACTCGTTCTCTTCACGAGGAAATATAAAGTTCCCCTCATAGACCCTCCTATGATAAATGGCACTAGTCTCACCTTCTCAGTCTTATTTTGGATAGGAAATTAAACTGGAAGGCCAATCACAAAGAGACGCTCTCGCTTCTCATGCTGGCTCTCCCTCATCATCAATAAAACTTCTAGGCAACCATAAAGGAATGCACACTATTAAACTATTAGAAGATCAATTAGCTAAACATTCCGCAACTTTGCAACGTAGCTTTGCTGAAGAAATAAACAAAATGCGATCTGAATTTGTCCTCAAAATCGAAGAAGTTAAGGAAAGCTGGGCTCAACGCTTCGAGAGTATCAACAATGCGATCTCTAGCATAATTGCCCGTGTTGACAAAATTGTCAAAGACACCTGTGCTACGACTCAAATGCACAGCGCTGAGATCTTTGCTCTTCGAAAGCAAATCAATATATTGGAGAGGAAAGAAGTCGCCTGTGATGCTGTGCTCTTTGGGGTTCCTGTACAACCTGATGAAAATCTGCCGAACATTTTTCATAGCCTATGTGACACCATTAACTGCAACCAGCCAATGCTTTTCGAGCGAGAAGGCGAAACAACCCCAACAACAATTCCTCATCGACCACTCCACCATCAATTGTTTTAAAATTCCACTCCTCACATGAAAGAAATGCTGTTCTGGTAGCTGCTGCGAATTATCGCAAAGAAAAGAAAAGAGTGCTAAAGCTGAGTGATTTTGGCATTGCAATGACAGCTGTTACCTAAACGAGAGCTTAACCAAGCATACACGCTTTCTTTTACAAAGTGCACTTGGTCTAAAGAGGAAAAAACAACTCTTCTCTGTTTACAAAAAATCTGGGATTGTTTTTGCTACGAAGATGGCCAACGGAAAAAGCTTTTCCATCGAAAGCTCTGACGATCTCCTCTCCATTGCTTCTGATGCTGCTGTTGCTGCTGGCGCTGCTGTGACTCGTCATTAAAATTACCGTATTTTATTAATTATTATTATTATTTATTGATTAGCTCGTACTTTTCCTTTTTTTCTCTTTGTCGTGCGCTCTTGAGTTTGTGGCATTATTTTCTTTTTGTTCTGTCTTTGTTTTTGGTGCATTATGAATAGAGTATGTTCCAGTTACAGTGTGAATAAAAAATCAACGCACACAATGATTAATGTTCTTTCTAATTATCGTGAGGGTTTTAAGGTTTGTCATTTAAATGCACGTAGTCTTAATCAGTATAAATTAGATTATTTAAAATAAATGTTTACTAATTCTGGAGTTGATGTCGTTTGTGTTAGTGAGACCTGGTTTAAACGTGATATATCTGATACACAGTATAATATTCCTAATTATGCAATTTATAGGAATGATAGAGTAACGTATACATGGGGAGGTGGGATAGAAATTTACTGCAAATCGTCCCTAAAATGTAAAGTTATTAGTAAATCTTTTGATTTGGATGCAGAATTTTTAATTATTGAAATCCATGATGGGTTCACCAAATGCTTGGTTGCTTGTGCCTATGTTCCGGACCGGAGTTGTTCTCCTCAATCGTTCGTCTCTGCTCTTGCAGAGTTCGCACCTCTTTATGAAAACGTAATTGTTTGTGGGGATTTTAATGCAAACCTGCTTAAAAATGATTCTCGAGCCTTCCAAATAAAAGATCTTGCTTCTTCCGTGGGACTCCAAATATTTAATGTCAACTATCCAACGCGATTTGCGAAAGACTGTACCCCTAGCCTCCTCGATCTGGCAATTGTATCTGATCCTTCATATGTTATTCTCTTCGAACAGCTTTCGCTTGATTGTATCTCTGATCATGATCTCTTATTTTGTACCTACAATATTAACTTTACACACTCTGTGGTCCCACTGACGTTCACCTTCAAGGAGTTTAGGTCAATAAATATTCATGACCTCCATTATGCCGCCCATTCAGCACCTTGGAATGTCTGCCGTTTAGCTTCTGACCCTGATGCCAGGCTGAACTGTTTTCAAGAAATAGTCACAGAGTTATATGATCAATATGTAGTGTTCGTAATAACAGCTGTCCTTGGTTTACGACCGAAGTTATCAACACCATCAAAGCTCGTAATAAGCTTTATAGCAAGTGGAAACATAGTCCATCTAATTCTAATTGGATCGCTTATAAAATGTTACGTAACCACTCGACTGTGATAATAAGGAACTCTAAAAGAAATTACTTCGCCTCTAAACTGAACACATCCCTTCCCCCCAAAAAGCTTTGGAGTAATCTGCGACAAATTGGTATTTCCAGTACTAAAAGCAGTTCTAAATGTGAAATTGATCCTGATGTTTTAAATAATTGCTTTCTCGAAAATACTGAGCACTTAAGTTTTAATTTGCTTGAAAGCTCTAATCCGTCCTTCCAGGCAGTAGACGGTTTTGAAATCCAGTCAGTTACCCAGAATGAAGTTATAAACTGTGTTGCGACCATTAAATCAAACGCTGTGGGTGAAGATGGGATGCCACTGCGGTTTATAAAACTGATTCTGCCTCACATCGTATGCCACTTGACCCATATTATAAACCACTGCATCACAACATCTACTTTCCCCAAATCCTGGAAAATTGCTCGAATAATACCTATTGCCAAGAAAGCTACTCCGATATCATCCGCTGATTTTAGACCAATAAGTATTTTACCGTACTTGTCAAAAGTCTTTGAGAAACTTATAGCAAAACAGATTCTTCAACACCTGTCTTTTAATAACCTTTTACATGCTGGCCAATCTGGTTTCAGATCTAAACACAGCTGTTCCACTGCTACAGTTAATATTCTTGAAGATATAAGACAGGATTTTGATAAAGGATATGTTACGCTCCTTTGCTTGCTCGATTTTTCAAAGGCTTTTGACAAAGTAAATCACAAAATTCTTTGTTGGAAATTGAAACATCTCTTTGGTTTTGGTGACAGCGCAGTGAGACTTTTTGGAAGTTTTCTCTCTGATAGATTTCAAAAAGTGGTAACGTGCGATTCTTTCTCAGCTCTTTTACCAGTGAAGCAAGGTGTGCCACAAGGATAAATTCTGGGTACCATAATGTTTTGTATGTTTATTAATGACCTACCATCTGTCTGTAAGAATACATCGGTCCATCTCTATGCTGATGATGTTCAGCTGTACTTGTCTAGGCCACTCAATAATACAACTGAACTTGTGTGCAACCTAAATGAAGATCTTCGCAGTATTTATTCCTGTTCTGTGGCTAATGGACTACTATTAAATCCAAATAAATCGCAGGTTATTCCTATTTCCAGCAAAAATGTAACACTCAACACGTTACCTGATGTCGTACTCTCTGGTAATAAACTGAAAGTTGTTCAAAGTGTAACTAGTTTGGGTTTTGTTATTAATTCAAACTTATCAGGATACTTCCGCCTCCCTGATCATTGTAGCGTTTTCCAGGTGGAAATCGTGGCGATTAAGGAAGCCCTGCCCTAGCTGAAATGTAATGTATTATCTGTCAGGGATATTAGCATTTTCACTGACAGCCAAGCGGCAATCAAGTCCCTGGAATCGTTCTCCTTCACTTCAAAGGCTGCCGTAAACTGTCGTCTATCGCTTATGAAGATAACAGAGCAGTTCAACATTCACCTATGCTGGGTGCCGGGCCACAGAGACATTCCAGGTAACTGCAGGGTTGACGACTTCGCCAGACAAGGTATCGCTCTAAGAATTTTGCCTGAAAGGCAAGCTCTGGGTATGCCCCTCGCTACATGTAAGTATCTACTAAAGCTGAACGCTATTAGCACGACCAACCTCAGATGGGTAAACGGCTCAACGTGTCACATTTCGAGACAGATCTGGCCTAAGGTGGATCAAAAACCTAGTGCCGATCTGATCAAGTTAAAGCGTACACAAATCAGCTGCGTTGTCGGTGTTCTCACTGGTCACTGTTTTATAGGCCAACAAGCCAAAAGACATGGCCTCTTCTCCAACAACTTTTGTAGAAG
The DNA here is from genome assembly GCA_945910035.1 of Brachypalpus laphriformis. Classification (NCBI taxonomy): domain Eukaryota; kingdom Metazoa; phylum Arthropoda; class Insecta; order Diptera; family Syrphidae; genus Brachypalpus; species Brachypalpus laphriformis. Next base: position 191,280,971 of record OX246754.1, on the reverse strand, counting down.
CTGTAGGGACGAGGAGGAGGAGGAAACCATCCTTCACCTCCTATGCACATGACCAGCTCTGTCACATAAAAGAATGCTACATCTAGGGTCCCCCTTCCTTGACGGCCTCGGCGATCTAACGTCCTTGGACGTCATGAGCATCCATCGCTTTGCCAAAAGCTCCGGTTGGTTTTGTTAGTGGCCTGAGTGGCCTAATGGTTTGATCCATGGTATCACAAAGGACCTTCACTGGTCTAAGTGTGTCTGCACTAACCTAACCTAACCCAACCTAAAAGTGCAAGGAATATTATTTTCGCCGGCGAAAATAAGCCAATTGGATAAGTAAACAATAAAATCGAATAGGATTTTCATTGCCACTTCTACTATTCTTAATAATTCCACTTATATTCTATACTCCTAGTCGATATCTTAATTTTCCGTTATCAGAAACCTTTTTTTAATTAGCCCGATATAAAATTAAAGTCTAATAGAAATTATTTTTGGAGTTTCATAAACTATAAAAGAAATTCTAATGGAATTCCAAGTCATATGCACTTTGTAGTTTCATCACCGGATGATACATTCCTCACCTCCTTTGTTTCTGCCCAGATCTCTCCTGTAGAAGAAAGCTCCACCTTGAAGCCTCCTATTATAACGACATAGGTGACCTGAAAATATCGACATTAAGAGCCTCCTACTATTCATTAGAAGCTCAAAATGGTTTAACGAGTAGGTAGGGAATTGTACATTCCAGAATTGTACATTTCCCAAACAGCCATTTTTTTACTGCAGTTTAATTCTTCGCAAACAACCCCACAGCGTGAATATCTTTTCGGAAATGAAATTTCCCCCAGGTCAGACACTCGTTCGCACTATCAGATATGTCTGTCCAACCACCAAAATATCATACAATTCGACATGTCTGACAGAGCGTCGTTTCTTGCGTTCACACGATTCAATTTAAGTCTGGGATATATGTTGAACCGTGTGAACAACCCTATTGTTTTTGGGCATTGTCTATTTAGCCCGCAACTTCTGTCACCCACAATTCATCTTCTGATTTTACTGTACATGCTTTCAACTTACGCTATTATCCCACTGATGGCGCTACTATAAGGGTATGTGTGGTGGCTATTTTCCAATAAGTATCTCTCCCAGTAACCATCCCTCTTGCTCTTCTAATAATTTTTGCATCTTCTACCTAGTGATGAGCATAATCGAATGATTTAAAGAATCGAGGCATTAGTACTCGAGCGATCCGTATATTAGATGGACCATTCGAGGTATGAGTGCTATATGCATATAGTGAAAATACACGATATAACCGTCGTACCGACTTGTGATGTACCGATATCGGCCCAACTGTTGTGTGCAGCATACACATTATACAATCTGCGTACGATTCACGTACAACCAGAGATTTTATTTAACAGTTTTACACATACTCACCATATAATTTCCATACAATCTGTGCATGTGACAGGAGTTGTACAGTCAAGACCATGCGACCAGCGATATCGATACAACGGTCGGTTGCGTGGATACATACGACACAATTATCTTATACAATACCAAAGTTGTCCAACCGTTGGTACAACAGTTGCGTTGTGTATTTCCCACTTATGAGATCACACTCCCCAAGTGGTTGAATACAACAAACAAAGTTCTGGGGTGAAGTCGGCTAAGGTGATTTGTGATCAGTGATAGTCACATTTTTAGTTTGTGCTTCATGTGATCGTTTTCTTGTGACAGCTGAAGAGGTGTAACTTTCATGCAATTGAATTATTTTTTTCATAATTGTCTTAGGTCCAGAGACATAGACGTAGACAATCTAAGATGGTCCAACTTGGATGGTCATAAGATGTCTAAGGCCTTGTGGCCTGTGTTAGACAGCAGGAAATCTGAGGAGATCATAAAACTAGAAAGGTAAGGGCTAACAAACAGCGATAGGAATACTATCAGGCCATTGTCTTCTAAGGAAGCTTGCAATGAGAATGGGTTTATCAAATAAGGATGTTTGCAGGTACTGTAATGGCCTACATGTTTCGAAGGATATAGCAAATATACTCTGTGAATGCCAAGGCATTGCCAGAACAGGGCTACAGTACCTTAGAAGATACTTCTTCGATAACCTAGAAAAGGTAAGGTCCCGGAACCAGTGGGAAATCAAGTGTATGGGTAAATTGGTTTATGTCTTTTTGCCGTAAAGATTCCCTAGTGATCGCGATGGGCCTACCCTGGTGCCTTATGATAACCTCATAACCCTACTCAGCCAAACCTAACCTAGGTCCAGAGACCAACAAAATGTTTACCTACATCGAATTATTTTTTGAGTTCAAGCAGTGATGACGAGGAATAAGAAAGTCATAGGACAGTGCGTCTTCTAAGGACCCAACAAAGAAACAAATCAGATATCATTGGGCTACCAATGCAATGTTAGTATGAATATTTTCTAATATGCATAAAATAACAAGTATTTCGCTGATTCTTATCATGTTGTTTACATTCTTAAAAAATTTTCGACTTTCAAAACAAGAATTTTTGTATGTTTTGGGTGTGCTTGACTTGCTAGCTGGAATAAGGTCTTAGCACATTCCACCCATTTTCCAGCTAGCTTCAACTTTAAACCTTCTTGGGGGTGGTGGCTACTAACGACAAGTTGGCGCTGAATCAGTGGCGCCAATGGGACAAAGCAACATAGCTAAAATCATGGCTTAAGTCATAAAAACTGCAGCTTAAATCATGTTCCTAGCATACAAAGTTCCTACCATGGCAAACCACCAAACAGTTTTCCTGCGAAAAATAGAAAGCGCCTCAATAAATGAAATTAAAATTGAATTTCTTTACGTAGGTTTAAACAGGACAATGAACAATGACAGCATTTTGACGTTTTGAGAAGTCAATTGCTGCCAGCTCCTTGAAATTTGTTGGTGATCGCTATACGCATAGCAACCAATTTTTCTGATCTCTTTTAATTATCACACTATCACCTATCACCTTAGCCGATTCCACCCCTGGATTCCACATATATAACGATTCAAGATATGAGATGTGTATTCGAGTAAAATAGAACTCGATTCATTTTTAAGCCAGGTAGTACCAGAGAACAGAAACATCAAGAATATTTTCAGGAGGAAACTGGTTGTTGGTTCCATTTCGCTTTGCTACTACCCGCCTTTAAAATGAATGGTGTACTATTTTACTTGGATATACATCTCATATCTCGATTCTTGGGGAGTGCGTTCTCATATGACTCATGATCTCGAATGATCATTCGATTATATAATGCTACCCCATAGTTACATGAATTCGAGAACTGAGAGTACGATCTGAGACATGAGGGATAAGACGGAAGTTACCCTTTGCGCTCGTTCTCGGTTCTCGCTGCTTCGACAGAAGTATGTAGGTATTACAAATCATTCGAATAATTTCCGACAACATTAGGAGAATCGATTATATCATTCAAATCCCATCACTAGTTATGATATTCCCCGACTTCTTTTGTGTTCTTGTTTTACTGCGTCGCCATTTTCCTAGTGCACCTCGGAACAATAGTACGCCAAATATTTGTTTTGCGATTTTCCTTTTGCTAACAATAAATTTCTTCTCGCAGATTATTGACTTTCCTCAGCTTAACTTGCGACCTACCGAAGCAACTAACTTTGAACAATGACTGGACGCGGAAAGGGAGGCAAAGGCTTAGGCAAGGGAGGCGCTAAGCGCCACAGGAAGGTGTTGCGAGATAACATCCAGGGCATCACCAAGCCTGCAATTCGACGTCTGGCTCGCCGCGGTGGCGTGAAGCGTATCTCGGGTCTCATCTACGAGGAAACCCGTGGCGTCCTCAAGGTAGGTACAGGTGGTCGCAGCTCAAACCTTCATTTAACCCTTGTCCCCGCAGGTGTTCCTTGAGAACGTTATTCGCGATGCCGTCACCTATACTGAGCACGCCAAGCGCAAGACCGTGACCGCCATGGACGTGGTATACGCCTTGAAGCGCCAGGGCCGCACTCTGTACGGCTTCGGCGGCTAAATGTTCCGAAGCAGCGGCCGATAGAATGCCCAGCGTCACTTAAATCCTGTCGACGGCCAATGGGAACCCTGCAGCTGGACGCAAACCACTTCAATTCCATTTTAATGTATTGTACTCTACACACGTTCGTCTTTTTGTCCAATAAATTGGTGTATTTCTGTGTAAAGTTAACGTTTATTGACGGAAGTTACAATTTTGAAGGGGAAGCTAGCCTATGCGGCACGGGAATTACGATCTGATACCTAGAAAGAAGGACCTGGGCGAGGGACAGTGCTCTTTGGGCATCGACTTGGTGGCGTTGTCGTCACAGTTTTGCTTCTTGCGGATGACCACTTTGAAGTCCGTCGCATCTTGGGTCGCTTCACTTTCGGAGGCTCCAGTGTATATAGAATTGTCGTCGCGGTCTATGAAGGGCAGCTTTACGGTCTTCTCGACGCGGGCCGTTATCTGCTGCTGTTGGTAGTTGACAATGTTGTCACCGATGTTCTTCTCGAAAATGATGTTATTCGAACGCGCCTGTAGGAGGAATGATTGGCATTTGCTGTTTGTAGAGGTGTAGGGCCCTATTACCATTCTCGAATCGAATGCTATTATAGACTGCGAATCGGACAGCTTTCATTCGCCTCAATCAGGACGATGCAAGTTTCCAGTGAGTAAATTGGCGAACGAAGTGCCAATAAATTTAACGTGACTCGGTAGTTTCTAGTTCGTTAATCATAATACGATTCGCGAGCGATAATAGGGTACCCTGGGGTATACTTACATTCTTGTCGACGAAGCCTCCGAATTCACAATCGGATTTGGAGATTTTATGGAAAGTACCTTGCTGTTTGTACTTGACCTCGCTCTTGACTTTTCTGACTTTGCTCATCTTCTTCAAGTAGCCTTTCGTCTTGGAGAGTTTGGCCATTGATGCTGCCTTGTAGAGGTCGTTCCTCCTACGAAGATGAAAAATTATAAGAAAAGCGGTGACACGAGTATCATTTTTGTTTAGTTTTCATATGACTGCACGTGGAAAGGGGCAGTCCAGTATCAGCTCCAGGGCCGTCTTGTATAAGAGTATAAAAGTTGGTCCGATGCTGAGTGAGATCTGAGCGGCGATTGACATTACAAAACTGCGTTTGGTCCTCAGCAACTAGGTATATTGCATGCTCTGATTACTAGCATATACAATACTAATTTAAGAACGAATAGAGACGTCGTACGTTTTCGAATTAGCTTTTTCCCTTCGATCTAGTATAGGTTGGATTAGGGTGGCTGTCTGTATGAGAGTAAAGGCCCATTGTGATGACATGGATCTTCCATTCGGCTACCCAGTGACTAATTAAACCAAGTGCACCTTTTAATAAAGCAAGGATACTCATTACGCCGAGGATTTCAAAGAAAGGAGCCGCTAGATAGAGCAGTCGTTTTTGGGACAGGGACTGAGGTGAAGCATGGTTTCCTCCTCCTATTCATATCTATAGCTTCTGCAGAAGTCGCTAGAAAAGAGGCCCAACCTACTGTTGTCCTATCAGACAGTGTTCAGTGAGTACACCGATAACGTAGCTGATTTGTGATTGTCTTAGCATAACCAGCCCGGTACAGACTTGTCTCAAAAAATGACACCTCGAGTCATTTTCCCTTTAGTGGTTGATTCTGCTAATAGCATTTTGTAAAGTTTTGCGTTTAGCAAGGGACATACCGAGGTCCGCCATTTCGGCAGAATCCTTAGAGTCGTATCATTTCTGGCGAACTCGTCACCCTTGCGGTTACCCGGAATGTTTTTGTAGCCTGGTACCCTGCATACGTGAATAATGAATTGCTCCGATATCTCCGTGAGAGACGGCCTTTGCAGTGAAAGAACACGATTCCAGGGACTTGATTGCTGCTTGACTGCCAGTGAAAATGATAATATCCCTGACAGATATTTGCATTGCATTTCAATCTGGGAGATGGAAAGATGCTCAGGTTTAACTTTTCAGAGAAGACAGCAAAACCCACTCAATTTTCGGTCCTGGAGCCATCTGTGTAGAAGTAAGCAACATCCCATTCATTGCGGTCAGAGAAGCTCCTTCAGAGGTTACTGTAAAATATCAGTTTCGGCAGGGTGTAGACGGTGTTTTCATGGGTACAGTTAAAGAGATTAACAATCACGATAACTGGATCCTTGCAAGGAGGCTATTACTCAGATGGTCACACTGGTAGCCGAAAATATCTAAAGGCATCCCTTCGGCCACCCGAACATAAAGGAAAACGAATTACATCGAAATTTTTCCAACCACTGCACCAAAGAAAGGTTCCTGCCTAGTAGTGAACAATCTTAACAACAAATTAAGGTTTGTCCACGTGAGCTCTAATGAACTTTAAAATTTGCTAAAGTAGCAACATTCAATTGTCACACCATACCATAGCAAGCTCTTGTCGTCTTATATTATATAATTTAGGGATGTTTTGCTGCTTTCTTGTACTATGAATGCACCCTGGTATAGAGCGCACCATACCAGAAACCAGCAATAGCCAAATTTGAAAGCAGCTGCTTCTATTAGTTTATAGTAGTAGTCATAGTCTCAAAAGCGTTTAAGCTTAAGAAAATGCAATTTCTACTTGCGCCTACATATCTACATACATACATATATGTAAGGTCAAGTATTATTTTTGATGAACATTTTCAAACTCGAGATTCTGATCAGTCTTGGAATACAATAAATTATAAAGATGCTCAAAAAAATGGGTTCGCCAATTCTGTTTGTCCGCCAGACTTTCAGCTGAAGGCGCATCCCGAAATCTCTCAATCTCCCCTATGCCGGCAGCATAAAGTGCCGAAAACCAGTGGCAACGCTGCCAACATGCCATCAGAAACGCCCCGACTGATGTGCTGGATCTCTCTCGCCCAGCACCGCGAAACCCCTGGTTTGACGAAGAATGCCAGCGAGTACATTCAGCAAAACAAGAGGCATACAAAGCGGCGCTGCAAAGGAAGACGGGAGCTGCTCGTGGGCTCTATGAGCAAAAGGGGTGGCAATGGTGCAGTGGATAGAGTGTTTGCATGTTAGCCGATGAGTGCAAGTTCAAGCCCCAGCGGGGAACAGCAATCACCAGCCACCCGAGTATAAAATGGAAAAAAATACCGTCATTTTTCCAACCAATGCACTAACGAGTTCTCACGACGATCGGTACTACGTACGCACGTACGTCCCGGAGCGACTCGAGGATAATACCTCGACCAAGGATCATTAACCTCAGCTACACAACTGCTACAACAACAACAACATGAGCAAAAGAGACGGGAAGAACATCGGCTTCTCCGAAAGAAGAAGAAAGAGCATGAGAAGAGCGCAGTCGAGAATATTAAGAGCTTATAGGTACTCCAGGAGGAAGTTTTACCCAAAGGTAAAAAGAACGTGTCAGAGAAGCAATACCCGTACAGAAACCTTCTTCTTCTTCTTCTTCCTTTTATCAGCGAGGTTATGATCCGAAAATAAGGGATCATAACCCTCACACTTCACCGCATTTCTACTGCCTGTGGGGTTCGCCTATTTGACATCAGAAAATATCGGCAGGCCTGCCGATTTTGGATCACTCGGTTACTGAGGCCAATGAAATGCTGATGTCGTCCCATTTGTCTGATCCAGGCGTTTATAGGCCTGCCTTTCCTACATCGCGATGTCTTTGGAACGTGCATTGATATTGCTTTTTAACTGGGTTCAAATTATCTCTTCTTTGAACGTGGCAATACCAGCTGTGCCGGTCGCGCTCTATTTTTTGTACGATGGTTGCCTTGACTGGCTGAACACAATGCATGCCGCGGCCGCGCCGTGGTAGCGTAGTACGTAGAGCTGTCAAATGGTGTGGCGCTGCACTCACAAAATTCGCCCACAATGGTGTAGCGCGTAGTAATGTCAAATAATGCCAGCTGATTAAAATTGTGTTTTTCTTTTTGAGTGTTATTGAGATTTGATTATTTTTGTGAGATTATTGTGCTATAATAATACAATAAAAAGAATAAGAAATGGATAAATTTATTTTCCTTTCACAAGCAAAATAATTTTTTCCACGGCGTGCTCTTCCATTTTGACTGTAACGAATATTTCAAATTTATTGCGCTACTGCTGAACTCAGTTCAAGAATCCACCACGAAAACATCGTATAGAAAACCAAAACAGTCTTCAACAGTCGCCAATTTCTCTATCTGTCACTTGTGGCGCTGCACAAGTTAAAAGTAAACCAACTTCGTACTACACCACTGCTACCGCCACGCCGCAGCTACCTCATTGTGGGCGCTCTAGTGAGTTCCCATATATTTTAACTCTGTGACAGATCGTACTACGCTACCGCGGCGCGGCCGCTGCATGCATTGTGTTCAGCCAGTGATGTGAAAGCTTCCACGGATCTTCGAACTTCTTATTCGATCAACCTCTGTCACTCCTGTTGTCATGTGAAGCATCTTCACCTCAGCTGCCGTTAATTTACTCTCATACGTTTTGTACATCGTCCAACATTGTGAACCGTATGTGAGCACTGGACGCACAACTGCGGTGTAGGGCCTTCCTTTCAACTTAGGTGGCATGTTTCTGTCACAGAAGATAGCGGAATTTTCTCGCCTCTTCATCCACCCTAGGATCCTCACTTATGATGGCTCCATCGTCAGCAAAGAATAACTGATGTACCTTGGGGTCCATCACTTTACCCTCAAGCAGATAATCAAGGACTGTAATAAAGAGCAAAGGACTTAAGACGCTTCCCTGTTGCACCCCGACTTTGATTGGGAACTCTTCGGTTACTCCAGCGGTGCATCTTACTCTTGTCTTTGCTCCCTCGTACATGTCCATGATCATCTGTACATAGGTTTCTGGAACCCCTCGATGTCTTAGCGCCACCCATATCAGATCTCGTGGTTGTCTGTCGAATGCCTTTTCAAAGTCAACCAGTTCAATATGCAAATCCCTTACGGAATCACGATGTTTTTCCATTATGATCCTTATACTTTGGATTGCATCCGTGGTTGATTTACCCGAGACAAACCCGCACTGATCATCAGATAGCCGTATTATTTTTCGCAGTCGGCCACCTAATACCCGCTCAACGATTTTCATGGTGTGTGACATCAGCTTGATCGAACGGCAGCTATCACAGTTTCGCGTATCACCCTTCCCTTTGTATACAGGGAGAAGGTAACTTTCCCTCCATTCATTCGGCATTGGATCACCTCTCACGAATTTGGAGATGAGAATTCTGAGCCATCTGAACACGATATCTCCCATCTTTTTCCAGAACTCAGAGGGCATCTCGTCTGGTCCAATCGCTTTTCGTTTTTTGGAGTATTTGACCGCCTCACTAACTTCTTCGACTGTAATGTCGGGTATTTCTTCACAGCTAGGGGTGGCTCTTGGAAAGTATAGCCGGGGAAACTGTTCATTCAAAAGCTCTTCACAATACCGCCGTCACTTCTGCAGAATTTTGCCGTCATCCGCAAGAAGCTGGACAGGAGCATTGTTAATGAACTTTGGCGAACGAATCTCCTGAGCATTCCTCCTTCTTTGGGCGGTTATTTTGATGATGGTTGCGCTCTTGTTCATATTGTGTCTTTGCAGCTCCTGGATAGCCTGGTTTGCATCAGCAACCGGGGAAGATATTTTCTCCAGCTCCCGATACAGGCCCTCCGTACTCTCTGCATGAAGCTCCGCGCACTTCTTCTTTGCTTTTCTCTTGCAACATCTGTATTCCATTTCGAGGCGAACTTTTTCGTCACTATTATTAGAGGGGCATTTTGACCAAGCTTTGAAAGCCGCTTTCTTCTCATTTATCACCTTCTTAGCTTCATCACTCCACCACCATGTTTCCCCTGGAATCCGTATAGCTCTGACCCGAACATTTCTTCTCGGTCCAGGATCAGTACCATGCACAGCAGTGGTAGTGCCTGGCGGGGTAGTGCCTCTCCTTTTAGCAAGTATTACCATAATGATACAGTTTTGCAATATTACCATATTGCGATGGTGTTTGTTGTTTGACACGTGCATGGCATGCTCCTGGTTAGTATTGTTTGATCTTTCTTCTATGACACCGGTGATCTCCAGTCGTGTCAACCCACGGACTCACATGAACACTTGTGGGAGGGTTTTTAAGGTAGTATATGTGTCGCTAGGCTCACTTGGGTGTTATCCAATATTACCTAGATCTGATTTGTCCCCTTAGTCGCCTTTTACGACAAGCTCTAATTATTGGGGGGCGCTGCAGTGATATTCTTAATCCGCCCCTGCACGGCGAACCCGTACAGAAACCTGTAGAGATGAAAATGAAAACCTCGTAGTAGCATCACAGTCGGTGCTGAGAATATGAAAAAAACTATTTCTGCAGACTGTATAACGTCGACGAAGACCAACATCCCGCTGTCAGGCAGAATGAACCATTTAACATAGACGATGATGTCAACATTTCCAACCTGTCCAAAACGAAGTGATAGCAATATCCCAACTGAAATCCAACAAGGATGCTGGACGGCTTACAGGCCAAACTTTTCAAGGCAGCTGGTGATGAATTGGTAGAGTGCATACACAAACTCATCTCTAAGATTTGGTCAGACGAGTGCATGCCTGATGAATGGAATCTCAGCATCGTTTGCCCAATCCACAAGAAAGGAGACCACCTCAACTGCGCCAACTATAGAGACATCAGTCTCCTCAACATCGCATACAAGATCTTTTCTGCGATATTGTGTAAACGCCTGAAACCTTTTATCAACAGCCTGATTGGGCCCTATCAGTGTGGTTTCAGGCCACGAAAGTCCACCATAGATCAAATCTTCACTTTTCGGCAGATCCTGGAGAAAACCCATGAATTCCAAATCGATACTCACCACCTCTTTATCGATTTCAAGGCCGCCTATGACAGCATCTATAGAGAAAAGCTTTATAGAGCCATGTCTAGTTTTGACATCCCTGCCAAACTTGCCCGTATGTGCATGTAATACTGAAGCTTGCACTATTTTAAAAGATATTGTATCTTACAGTGTAAGACTATACAAATAAATAAATATTAAATATTAATGCAGCATGACGATGGAGAACTCTCGCTGCTCCATCAAAGTCGGTAAGAACATCACCGAACCGTTCGATGTTCGATGACGCGCTATCATGCGATCTCTTTAACATAGTACTTGAGAGAATTGTACGAAACTCACAAGCCAACACCGGAGGTACAATCTTTTACAAGTCTGTACAACTACTCGTTTACGCCGATGACATTGACATAATCGAAAGAGCTCAGCGGGCCGTCAATGGGGCTCCTGCTAGTATTGAGGTCGAGGCAGCAAAGATGGGTTTAGCGGTCAATGAAAGCAAAACAAAATATATGCTGTCTACAAAAAGGACACCCAACATTGGCGTCTTGGACAGACCGCCACAATAGACAGATAAAATTTTGAGATAGTAAAGGATTTTGTCTACCTAGGCTCTATGGTGAGCTTTGCAAATGACATCAGTAGGAAGATCACACGAAGAATTACTTTTGCCAATCGGCTAAAACGGCAATTGAGTAGCAAAGCCCTATCTCGAACTACTAAGGTAACTCTTTATAAGACACTAATCATCCTAGTCCTGCTGTATGGCGCAGAAGCATGGGCCTTGACAAAACTGGATGAGGATGGATGGTTATTTTGAGAAAAGTTCTTCGAGTGATCTTTGGTCCCGTCTGCATAGACGGTGAGTGGAGGAGAAGGTACAATGCCGAACTATATGGCCTATATAAGGACATCGACTTAGCCAAAAGACTTCATATACAGCGACTAAGATGGCTGGGTCATGTAGAGCGGAAGGAGCCCAGCTTTTCCGCCAAAAAAGTTTTCGAATCCACACTGGATGGACGACGCAGTAGAGGACGACCTCGTGGTAGGTGGCGCAAACAAGTGGAGGGGGACCTCAACCAACTTGGTGTGCACAACTGGAGGCAGCTGGCGAGGTTTCTTGGTTGGGGCCCAGGTCCACCCCAGACTGAAGCCCCACCTAAGTAAGTTACAAATTGAAACACGGTTATTTTCTCTATTTTCATTTTAAAAACTGCAAAAGTCAGCCGAATAATTTTTTTCGAGATATATAATAAAAATAAATATGTTGTATTTATCAGAAAATTGTTTCTTCAAACACCACCACTCAGTAGTAAACAACAAATTTATATAAACAGACATGTATCGTAAAACCCTATTCTTCTTCTTTTTCTTCCTTCTTTTATCAGCGAGGTTATGATCCGAAAATAAGGGATCATAACCTCCCATTTCACCGCATTCCTACTGATCCGCCTGTGGGATTCGCCTATTCGTAAAACCCTATTCCATACGACCTTATATTAAATTTGATAAGTCTACAGGAAATGATGTTGGCTATGTAGCAGATTGTTGTTTTATTTTACATGAACATTTCTGCAAAATATAAAGCCACAAGACGGCTACATGTACTGATCTTTTATAGGTATATACCGGTTAAGAAATACGAATTGTACGAAAAAGATATCCGTAATAACAATTTGTTGTTTTATAGCGAAAAAATCAACATCGCCCAAATTACCCTACCTACAAACCCCTGGGGATGGTAACCTTGGAATTTTAAACATTTCGGATTCTTTATCAAAAATACGTACGCCTTTTTTTCCGATTCTCGTGAGATGGCGCTGTAATCGTAAAAAATTGAATTCAAATTCAATTGGAAGCGTATACCTCGAGGTAGTAAGGGAATTTGTCTACCTTGGCTCCGCTATTAATTCTGAGAACGACATTAGCGCAGAAATCAAGTGAAGAATAACTCCTGTCGATCTCTTTTTGGGCTTATAAGGCAACTCAATAGTCAAGCCTTATTTCTAAGGAGACTCTAGCGGATGAAATTATCCTTGGTCGCTTCGAGAGAATAATTCTTTCTAAGATATTCGGTGCAGTTTGCGTTCACGGGTTTTGGAGGTGGAGATTCAATGACGAACTATTCGATCTCCTCGCCGTAGGTGGCACGCACAAGTTCAAGGGAACTTCAACCAACTTGGAGTTCAGAACTGGAGGCAATTAGCTAAAGACCCTGATAAATGGAGAGGCTTATTGAGACTCAGGTTCACCCCGAAGTGTAGCGCCACTTAAGTAAGTAAGGGTCGATGTCTATAATTTCTCTGCTACAAACTAGTTTCAAACATAATATATCCTTGGGGCTGTGTATATAAATGTGTTTTATTTCTCGCTCCTTATATTCTAAAATGAGTTTCCGTGAAAGACAAGGCCAAAAATTCACTTCAGAATACACTCTTTCTCACGGGGGACACACATTCGTGGAGGAAAAAAAGAGTATGAATCTTTAAATCTGATTATTTTGGAATCAAAACTAAACGTTTGCTTGAAAAAAGTACGAAAATACTCACTCATTTATGATGGACTCCAGCGATTCGTTCTTTACCAGCACATAGCCCTCTGGAATATCTGCATTTCTATTTTCAACCAATTGGTTCTCGTAAGCAACAATCTGTTTATGTAACTTCTCGTTCAACAGTTCAACCTGTTTCCTCAAAACTTTTTCCGATGCAATTTGCTCCTCCAAGAATTTGAGTCGTTCTTTGAGCTGAGTTACCGAAACTTTCGATTTTTTCGAAGCACTATCATCACCTTCGTTTGAATTGTCCTCATCCTTGCCCAGTTGTTGACGAATGTTTCGCTGTAGAAATTTACTCACCTCTGCATTGTTTCGAATATTAAAATCAATAATTGCATTATTTATTTCAAGACAGTCTAAAATTAGATTTGCCCCAGTGTCGGTGATACCACAAGTTTCCATGTCGATTACTACCGTAGAGATTAAGAGATAGATAGATAGTTAGAAGCTTGTACCAGAAGCCATCACCCCTTTAACTCAACTTTTTATCCAAGCGTCCTCCTTGAGTATCTCCACTATGATACTCACTCCCTCGTCTGTTATATATGGATTACGGGCAAGTGATATGACACGGAGTCCTGGCATTGTGTTCGGGTCAACCTCCCGATATCGCAATGATTTTTGCCAACCATCTGAGTATCTACATATCTTTTGGAACTGTAATAAACAAAATGCATCAAAAAGTTCAATAAGGTTACGATTTTTACAATACAACCTTTATCATGTCGCCTATATATGTGGCGGCTTGAACTGAAAGATTACACTCGGATAGGTTGATGGTGTCTACGCTAGCTAAATATTTGACTGTAGAGCAAATAGCTTCGCAACCCTTATCGCCAATTGGTGAACGTTGAAAACTAATCTGTCGCAATTGTTCGTTGGTTGAAAGAGCCTGTTACGGAATAAGAACATAAATATGTGCAATGTACATACATATAATTATTAAATTACTTGTTGGAACATCTTGAATTGGCAATGTAAGGGGTAGTTTGGGTGAATATATTTTGTGGAACTTCTAAGTCCCATTCGATTCTAGCCATATTAAAACACGGCGCGATATAGCGAAGAGAGTGGCACTCTTCATTAGTGTGTCGTCTTCAAGTGCGAAAGAATTGCGCCTGGGTTTCTACATTATGCTAAATAATCAGGGTTATCGTGAATAAATTTTCCCTCGGAACTTGTCCCCCGAACAAAAATTAGGTATCTTCAACAAAGAGGAAATAATCCCGCGGAAAAGAAATAGGTATAATGAATGACAATTCAGGAGAATTTTCAACGCAATCGCGATATTCAATTTTTCCCTGATAAATTTTTTCTCTATTTTTTAAGACACCTAATTTTTGTTCGGGGGAAAAATTCCGAAGGAAAATTTATTCACGATAACACTGAATATGCATTGCCTGGCTTTCGTCAAGTTGTTATAGACCTTGCGTCCACAGAATTACGAATCTGTATAAAATAACAGGCGCTAAGTTGAATGAAGTTTAGTCGTAAGTGCAGCTAAGGGTCGGGCCAAGGGTCAGTTTTAGGGAACAATATTTAGATATTTGTGGATATTTGCGGAGCTCTTTGATCGAAAGACTTGGGAACCAAGACTACTTTGAACGCACAATTGGAAGACTTGAAAGCTTGAGTACCCCTTTGTCTTCTACCGAGGATCTGAGTAAAAATAGCACTGTGCATGCTTACGCTAAAGGCAAATGCAAATCTTTATCCATTTATACAGATGGTTTGAAAATGGAAATGAAAATAAGCATATGCACGGGCGTCTTCTCGGAAGCGCTCAACATACGCAGCTCGATTGACTTCCTGACCGCAGCAGTGTTTTCCAAACGGAGGTTCTAGCTATGATGAAAGCCGCCAATCTAGTTTCAAGGATGACAATACCATGATATTACCATTTTCATTGATAGCCAGGCGGCAATAAAAGCAATATCTGTTGTAGAAATATATTGAAACTTTTTTTATAAATGTTGCGAAAAGCTCAAGGTTCTTGGCTTGCTGTACAACGTAAAACTCTGCTTGTTCCCCGGCCACAAACATGTCAAGGGCAATAGCTGATCAAAACCCTATTAGTCAGTTTGAGCTCGGTTGCATAAACAATTGCTACATCTAGTTAGCACCAACTCGAGGAAGCGCTATGGATAAGCAATTGCATGAACTATAAACTAATGTATTATTACCGTAGGGGATATTCCAATCTAGGGGTCACCAATTAAACATGCTGCACCATCACATCATGACAATATTCCTCTCACTCGGCGCTTACACTCATAAATTTTTCTAAAGCATTACAAGTCGCTTGGACTTTTATACTTGTGTAGCCTGGTGTTGATGTATTCGTCTTCGTACTGAGATGGTTTTTTTCATTCCTATATGCGTAGTCCAAAACACTAACCACAATAGTAAGTGTAAGTAAGTAAGTGGTTAGTGTGTCGGATCACTACGCATGAGGTTCCAAGTTCGAATCCCAGAAAATACCAAAAAGTTTTTTCACGGTACCACCTCTCGCGAGCGTCTGACAAACATCCGAGAGTATTGTTGTCACGAAAAAGCTTCTCAAATCGCCGTTCGGATTCGGCATTAAATTGTAGGTCCCTTCCATTCGTGTGAAAAATATAACGCACAGAACATAAGTGGTTGCGAGAAGCTAGGCCCTGGCACTTTAAAGAGCTGTTGCGCCAAATATTTGTATTTGCAATAGGCTTACGGAACTTTCTCAACCACGAAACTTTGGCTGCATTAATTTCCGCAATTGTTGATGGAAAATGCATCCAACTTTGTGATTTAGCAATAATTCTCTCCATGAAGTGCGTTGCCGGTTCTGCCATGACTTGGACTAAAAAGTTAGCATGCTAGATACTCTCCAGACTTGAATATTTGTTAGCATCTGCTAAGGTCAAGAATTAGTCGCAACTGTTTTGGAATAGCTTTTGGAACTACATACTATACAAACATCTAACTAGCTTTACTCACACAACAACACACGAAATCTGTATTCTGTGATCCGAATTCCAAAGCAAATTATTCCATTCCACGTTTAATGATGATTTTGACTATCATTGTCAAAAAATTGTAACCGAAATATGGTTCAGATACAAATTAGGCGCACACCTCGAAGGGTCTCTGACCTCACTGGCAGTGTAGTGCTAGCTTTTTGTGTTGTAAGTACATTTTTTCGCACGATTGAAGGGGCCTACAGTTTTATGCCATATCTGAAGAACAATATTTTTGAAAAGCTATCTAATGAACCTGGCACTCTCTGACGTTTCGCAGGCACTCGCGGGACGTGTGACCGATTGAATGATGTACTTACGATTGATGTACATTTGTAACGGATGGGCCATCTAGTGGTTTCTTTTTAAATCATAGGTTATTTTGACACTTACAGCTGTTTCCCGCTCGAAATCTTGACAGAAAGTCAGTATCATACCTCCGCGGAACGAAATGAGTCGCTTTACGCTTGAACAACATTGGGAAATATTGAAAACTTATTTTCAAAATGAGTGCTGTGTAGCCCAAACAGTGCATTTTTTGAAAAGAAGTTTTGGCCGAAATGAAAGGGCCTTAGAGCAGCTTGAATTGGACAACGATTTTGGGCGAAAAATTATCTTTTCTGACGAGGCACATTTTCATCTCGTTATTATCGAGAAGCCAATGCATCCACAGAGAGTGACAGTTTGGTGCGGATTGTGGAGTGGTGGCATCATTGGACCATTTTTCTTCGAAAATGAGGCTGGGAACAACGTGGGTGGCATTACAGAGCCATGTTAACGACTTTTTTTTTTACTGAAATCGAACCTCTGGTTCATGCAGGACGGCGCGCCATGCCACATAGCCCATGCCACAATCGGTCTTTTGCGCACCAAATTCCCAAATCGTGTTATCAGCCGTCTTGGCGATGTCAATTGGCCGCCTCGGAGCTGCGATTTGACCCCTTTGGACTTTTTTCGTGGGGAACCGTAAGGGACTGATGTTATGCCAACAATCCGGAAACGATTCAAGCACTTAAGGCCAATATCATCCAAGCAATCCGTGAGCTACAGCCCAAAACCATCTACAAGGTCTTGGAAAATTGGAGTGATAGAATGCGCTACTGCGAGGCCAGCCGAGGCAGCCACTTGAACGACGTTGTATTCCATAATTAATGGGAATGTTTGCTCTTACTAATAAAGCCATAATACATGGAAAAAATTTCATTTTGTTCATTTTATTGCATTTTTAAAAAGAAACTTGTAGTTGGCCCACCCTGAGGTTTCAATCCGATCAGTGATTTTGAAAATATCGTCATTGTAGAAATTTGTTCTACTTTCGTTCACGAACTTTATGAACAACTGCGCCAATTTGAGTAATGCATTCGCAAAATAAGGAAAACATGATTTTTCAAATTTTCGAAATCTTGTACGCAAAATAAAACTCTTACCGTTACCGTTGAGATCATGTATTGTTTTGGAGATAGGAATGAACACCGATTTTTATCCTATTAAGGATATGTACTACCCAATCCGAATTTGATAATCCGAAGTACTTATGGCATGCGGGCAGATCTGTGGCTGCCACTATCTTAAACATATTAGAAGCTCAGGTCGAAGGCATCTTCAAAAGCGACTTAAAACATTTGAAAAGGAGGATTAGGATGGATAAGCACTAGGACTCGTAACAAAGATATGAGGAACTGTCCCTCTAGACAGCTATAAAGTAGAGAACCGAAGTTTATTTGTAATTAAATGTTTAGATCGCTTTGTCTCTCAGCAGAGACTCTTGAAGGAGCGGCAACTCCGTAGATATATGTATATGTATATAATGTATACTTTACTAAATTTCTAAAAACATACCTTCGCTATTGAAACCACATATTTTTCATTTAACGGCAATGCTTCCAAATTGAGTACCATAAGATTCTTATTAAACTGAATACAATTAGCCACCGCGTCTACGATTCCCGTAAAAATGTACTTCGTGTATACAGCCGGTTTCTGTTTAAAAACTTTTGCCTTCTTCTCATTGTCAATATGTTCGACAACTGCAATAAAAATCAAAATGATCATAACAAATATGCTCCATAAACAATATGGAATTCCACATACCACTGCCGAAATTTTTACGCAAACGAATTGCTAAATGCTGCAAAATTTGGTCATAGTGTAGTGACTCAATGACGAAAAGCCAATCGTCCACTTTTAGTTTATCACCGAAAAAATCCAAGACCGATGTTGCATTATTTTTGGATTTTATCTCCGGGCTCGGAGAATAGTTTTTTGCTCTGCACAGCTCCAAATATCGAAAGTGGAAACTTCTGCAACGATTTATCTTTTTGATTGAAGCACTGGAAGTTACATTCGTGCTTTCTCTCATGTCTAATATGTTAATAAGTGCGGCGCTGTACGTATTCGAAGATTCCTCGCAAAAAAATTAGAAATAAAAAATATATAAAAAATTAGTAAAAAATATTTTTCATTGTTTTTGATTGATTCGTAAATAACGAAGTGAATTCGATTTTCTATTTTTTTCTTTAAATTTATATACGACTTTGTTGGAGTGGATAGGCTAAAGTTTTTGTACCTGTGCGAATGATAGTCACAGGGGCTGCTTTATAGCGCGAATGTACATACTTATCAGTGGTTTAACTGTAGGGTAGTTAGTTAGGGAAAATGTCAGCGGGCTTAAGATTTACAGGTCCTCGCAGTCAAGGGCAAGTAGAGTCTGCGTGGCTAGTCATTGGACAAAAGTATTCCGAATTTATAATCGAATAAAACTAAATTGCATTTATTTAGCGGTTTTTTAATCCTTCGATTTCGAATTTTCCATTTACTAAAATTCGGATTCATGCCACAAGGTTCACAGTTTTGTACCTAAGGTTAACTTACTTACTTATTTAGGTGGCGCTACAGTTCGAGGTGAACCTGTGCCTCAACCAACAAGCCTCTCCATTTAGCTCGGTCTTTAGCTAATTGCCTTCAGTTGCGCACTCCAAGTTGGTCGAGGTCCCCTTGAACTTGTGCGCGCCACCTACGGCGAGGAGGTCCCCTACTGCCTCGTCCCTCGGGGATAGATTCGAAGACTTTGCGGGCCGGAGCGTTGGTGTCCATTCGCTCTACATGTCCTAGCCATCTCAGACGTCCAATAGGCAGTTTTTTGACTAGGTCGATGTCGCTGTACATCTCGTATAGTTCGTGATTGAATCTTCTCCTCCAAAACCCGTTAACGCAAACGGGACCGAAAATCTTATGAAGAATTTTTCTCTCGAAGCCACCAAGGACATCTTCATCCTCTTTTAATAAAGTCCATGTTTCAGCGCCGCAAAGCAGGACTGGGATGATCAGGGTCTTATTCTTAGTCTCCTTAGTTGTTCGAGATAGGGCTTTGCTGTTGAATTGCCTTATAAGCCCAAAAAAACAGCGATTGGCAATAGTTATTCTTCGCTTGATTTCTGCGCTGATGTTGTTTTTCGAGTTTATAGCAGAGCCAAGGTAGACAAAGTCCCTTACTACCTCGAAGTTATAGCTGCCCACTGTGACGTTCTGTCCAATTCGTCGGTGTTAGCTGTCCCTTCTTGTTGACAGAATATATTTGGTTTTGCCCTCGTTTATCGCTAAATCCATTTTGGCCGGTTCCGCCTCAATGCTTACAAACGCACCGGTGACAGCCCGCTGAGTTCTTCCCATAATGTCTATATCGTTGGCGTATGGAAACAGTTGTACAGACTTGTAATAGATTGTGCCTCCGGTGTTGGCTTGTGAGTTCCGCACAATCCGTTGAAGTACAATATTAAAGAAGTCACATGACAGCGCATCACCTTGTCTAAACCTTTTTTGACATCAAAGGTCTCGGTGAGGTCTTACCGACCTTGATGGAGCTGCGAGCGTTCTCCATCGTCATCCTGCACAGACGGACAAGTTTGGCAGGGATGTCGAAACTAGACATGGCTCTATAAAGCTCTTCTCTATAGATGCTGTCATAGGCGGCCTTGAAATCGATAAAGAGATGGTGAGTATCGATTTGGATTTGTTGGGTTTTCTCCAGGATCGCCGAAGTGTGAAGATTTGATCGATGGTGGACTTTCGTGGCCTGAAACCACACTGATAGGGTCCAATCAGGCTGTTGATAAAAGGTTTCAGGCGTTAACACAATATCGCAGAAAAGATCTTGTATGCGATGTTGAGGAGACTGATGCCTCTACAGTTGGCGCAGTTAAGGTGGTCTCCTTTCTTGTGGATTGGGCAAACGATGCTGAGATTCCATTCATCAGGCATAAACTCGTCTGACCAAATTTTAGAGATGAGTTTGTGTATGCACTCTACCAATTCATCACCAGCTGCCTTGAAAAGTTCGGCCGTCAGGTCCAGCAGCCTTGTTGGATTTTAGCTTGGATATTGCTATACTCTCTTCGTTTTGGTCAGGTGGACGGAAATTTTGGTTATTATCGTCTATGTTGAATGGTTCATTCTGCCTGACAGCGGGATGTTGATCTTCGTCGTCGTTATACAGTCTGCAGAAGTAGTTTTTCCATATTCTCAGCACCGACTGTGATTCTTTTACGAGGTTTCCATTTTCATCTCTACAGGTTTCTGTACGGGTATTGCTCCTCTGACACGTTCTTTTTACCCTTTGGTAAAACTTCCGTACATTGTTCCTGGAGTACCTATAAGCTCTTAACTTAATATCCTCGATTGCGCGCTTCGCATGCTCTTTCTTCTTCTTTTGGAGAAGCCGATGTTCTTCCCGTCTCTTTTGCTCGTAGAGCTCATGAGCAGCTCTCGTCTTCCTTTTTTTTTTCTTTTGCGATACTTTTCAGCGTCGCTGTACCACCCCCCCCCCCCCCCCCGCCCCCCCCCCCATTCTCCCTCCAAAGGTTTCGTCGTCTTCCTTCTTAAAGACGTCGTGGCGCCCATTTTAATACGAGTCTTTTCCACCAACTTCCTACAATTAAATTTATTTATCGACACCTTTTTTTGTAATTATTTACCCTATCCTGATCGAATTTCCCTAAACGAACCCACCCTAACTGAGCAGCCGGTAGCGAACAGCACTAAACGTGCTGTACTGTTGCACTTCTTTTCGCCGGGTATTTTTTTTTTTACATTTGTCATTTCGTTTTCCGATCGCAAAAGCGATCGGTCGGGTTTTTTTTTTCTTTCTTTCGTTTTTTTTTTTCGTGTTTTGCATTATTTAGTAATCAGTAGCAAGTTGGCTACGTTTTGCTTATTAATTAATTGTTAATTAACCCGCGAAAAAGTGCATGCACTCGCCGGCATTCTTCGTCAAACCAGGGGTTTTGCGGTGGTGGGCGAGCGAGACCCAGCACATCAGTCGCGGCGTTTCTGATTGCATGTTGGCAGCGTTGCCACTGGTCTTCGGCACTTGATGCTGGCGACATATACAATCGCCCAATACGATTTTAACGTCGTATTTAGGACATTGCTCGTATGTTTTGTCGAGGAGCTCGTAGAAACCCTCTTTGGTGACAGGGTCCTTTTCTTCCGTGGGGGCATGAACACATATTAGGCTTATGTTAGCGAGCTTAGCCTTGATCCGGATAGTCATAATACGCTCGCTTACGTGTCGGGAGCTTAAGACTTCTTGCCTAAGTCTGCCGCGTATGACAAATCCGCATCCGAATAAGCGTTGCTTGTTCCCTCTATAGCAATCACCGTAATAGATGTCACAGTTCTTCATCCTCTTTTTGCCCAGCCCATCCCATCGCACTTCCTGGATGGCGGTAATATCTGCTTTATAGTAGTCTAGGGCCTCTGTTAGTTGTTCGGCAGCACATGGTCTGTAAAGTGATGGAACATTCCACGTACAGATCCGAAGGTCGTTGTCTTTACTTTGTTTGCTGGGGTCGTTATTAGTTGAGTCATCCTTATCCGAGGCTTTTGGTTGTTTCGGAACCATCGATTTTTTACGTGGTAGGGAAGTTACCCCGACGGCACAACCCCCAACCTGGAGGGCCGGTTCCTTAATTATTCCCCTAGGATGGGGGGCCGGGTACACCGATGCCAGTAGTCCACTACGGAAGTATGAGCGCTGCCGTTGGCCCATTAAGGGCTCCTCCGCTACCATCTCTATTCCAATGTCCTGACCAACATTGGAAATTCCTTACCGACCTGTGATTCGAATACGTCGAGCAGCTCGCGCAAGGTATTCATTAAGTTCAAACCTTACTGGAACTATAGACGCCACCGTTGACTCAAATTATAACTTCTTTCAGATTTTCATGCAACAGTTATGCATGTGTAGCATCTTTTCTGGACAACTGAAACATTCGTGGCTCGGTAGCATTTGCCTTATGCTAATGTTTATCTGCAATTTGTAGAACGATTTTACTGTTGTTGCCTATCACATTGCCAGGCACGGTACCGATACCAGTCAAAGAAGTAAAGTTTCTAGGACTATACCTAGACAGTAAATTTATCTGAAAAAAACATACAGAAGAGATATCTATAAGGGTACTCGCGCTCTTATGATATACAGGAGCCTAGCGAGTAAATTTTGAGGATGCAGTTCAAGCACCCTAAGATGCATGTATTTGGCCATTGTGAGACCAATGACCAACTATAGGGCCATAGCATCGGCAAAAACAACCAGTTTAGTCACAATGAGGGAGACACTCAATATAGTGCAACGACTGGCGTGCATCTGCATTATTGGTCTAGTGTTAGCTAAGAACTTACCCAACGGCAGCCATGAAGGTACTCCTGGAGCTCACTTCCTTGTAGTCCTGTACCTGTGGTGGAGAATTGGGCAAACAGAACGATCTTAAGGATGGCGAAAGAAGGAATCGGAAGAGAAGAGCATTGGAGCAAGAGAATTCGAGGTGCGTGGTAAAAGACTTTTTCGTCTACCGGTCGTACCTAGGGACGACAGGGTTAGGGAATTCAACTTTGAAAATCTGAACAACCACACGATAAAGTGGTATAGGTGCAGATGGATCAAGAACTGAGGAAGAAACAAGTGCAGGAGTATTTGTTTTTTTTTTCGGAGGGTAGGTGAAAAATCTTGTATAGGTAGACACTATGAGAATAGCAAGCGCGTGCTCATAGTAATGTCAGATTCTTACTGACTAAAAAACACCACCCTTCGATATAAATTTGTTAGATGTCGCTACTAAATAATAACTTATCAGGCAATTTTTTTATCACGAAATAAAAACGTTTGGCACGTTATTTCCCACTGAAAGATCCTGCATGTTCCGCAATCTAGACGCGGTTAATCATTATCTGGTGGGCAAAAATCCTCGCCTTGGTCCTCCCCGTGGATGCCCGCCAAAAATGGCTATTCACCCTTCAAGTGTCTAGTGTTAGCTAAGAATTTACA
Organism: Brachypalpus laphriformis; assembly: GCA_945910035.1. Lineage (NCBI taxonomy): Eukaryota > Metazoa > Arthropoda > Insecta > Diptera > Syrphidae > Brachypalpus > Brachypalpus laphriformis. The sequence goes on along the minus strand of OX246754.1, from coordinate 191,257,265 downwards.
CGCATGTACTCAATCGTGCGCTGTGGTTCATTAAGACGAAGGTGGGGAGTAAACCCAAAAAATCTCACTTAAGCCAAGGTGTGTAGGTACTCGTGCCGAGGACTGCCTGGCCAGCTGGTGATGAAACAGTGCTGTGCTGGTCTCCCTATTGATGCCCAGGCGAGGTCGGTAGTATAATCGCCTTATCCTGGTATGTACTCTCTTGAGGAAGTCTCTACGTTATTTTACGTACCCACTGCTGCATTTCTACTGCTTTGGTACTTTCTTTGTGCTTAAGCGGCTGGAATATCTGGCATCATCCTAGCAGCTAGACATACAGCTTCGTTAGAGGTTGTTCTGAAAGCTCTGCATACTCTTAGTGTACTTATGCGGTAAACTGCCTGAAAATTTATTTTATTGGCTTACAGTTTCATGGCTTTAGCGCAAATTTGGAACTCGTAAAGTACAATGGAATTAGTTACTCCAGCTAGTAGAAGTCTCCGTATGTAGCTCGATCAGTCAATGTTTGCCATGATCTTAGCAAGCGCTCTGTACGTATTTTTTGGCTTTTTAAATGTCAGCTTTCATCCATCATTACTCCAGGATATTTTATCGTTGCTTTGGAAGCTATTCGATGTGCTCCAACAGTGACTTTGATGGTTTCAGTTTTCTCCCTATTACTGATGAGCAAACCTTCTATTTTTTTATTCCTCCAGCTTAAGACCCGTAGATATTAGCCAATGTTGCACAAATCGAATAGTTTGGTTGGTCAACTGCTCAACCTCTTCCAGTAGTTTACCGACCAAGACCATGGCAATATCGTCTGCGAAGCCAATGATCTTTGCCTTCTCTGTGATCCCAAGTCTCAATATATCACCATGCATTACGTTCAACAAAAAAGAGCCGCAAAACGGACTTTGTGGAACAGTGTAGCACTAGGTCTGTTTTTCAAGAACTCGCGGCATTGAAATTGAGTTCGGAGCGAAAAAAGAAAATCATATCGGCAAAATGTCCGCATAACAGCTATAATGCGTTTTTTGAGAAACAGAAAACGACACATCCGAAAGTTTTAAAAAAAAAAACTGGATTGACCCTGGGGTGAATCTAACAAAACAGACCTATTGGTAAATAAATTGCTACTAGATTTTATATGCAAAATGAGGAAGGAAAAATATTCCCTTTCCCTTTCCCCGACAATAAGTGAGAAATCAAAATAATTCGGTCTTGATTTTCAACAAATTCACTGCAAATTCATTTAATCACAGGTCCGCGGGCCCCAAGAAAAATTTGAAGCAACACAACTAAAGAATCTCATTTCAGCGTCTAGCATCCGCGATCTTATCTTTTCGGTCCCTACACAGATTTCACGTTCATAGTAAGAGTAGGAATATATGCCGAGAAAAATACTGATAAAATTGCTTTGAAACCAAAGGTCCATTCACAGCCCAGCGATCTTATTAAAATTCAACTTTTTTTATATTAATCAATACATATATTAAGCTCTGCTATTTTGGAATAGTAGCATTACCAATGGTCTGCCTAAAGGTGGTACGGCAGCCGCACCACCTCAACTTCACTGCAGCCGCACCGCAGCTCCACGGTAACGACACTGCAGCTTCACCACAACCGCACTGCAGCCATACCGCAGCTACACCATGCCATTCACAGTATGTAATTTAAGATTCACAATAAGGCTTTTTGCACATGTTTAAAATTGATGAAAAGTAGGTTTTTGTACAAAAATAACTATCTACGTATAATTTCTGGTAACAATATCAGTGATAAAAAAGAAAAACAACAATTGTTGCCGGTATCTTGTTGCATTTCTTGTGGACTGAGGCTTTACTCATCATAGTAAAATTAGTGCTTACCTAACCCAAGTAAGGTGCGGCAAACGTTTTATACTCAGGGGTACGTCTTTTTCCAGCAAACAGAGAGTTTGAGAGAGAACAGAGAGTTCACTTCAATGACATATGCTTACTTACTTAGCGCTCCCGACCCTTGAAGAGTATCTCCCTGAGATACGACCGCCTTCCATCCTCTGCGGTCTCGGGCCGCTGTTCGTCATTTCGAACCTGGAGGTTGATATTCAAAGATTCTCTTGGCTGGGGCGTTGTTGCCCATTCACTCGATGTGGCCGAGCCAATGTAATCGACATGTCTTGGCTTTTTGGACTACATCCACATCCTGGTAACACATAGAGTTGGTGGTTGTATCTTTGCCTCCATTCGCCCTCGCATAATATGAGAGCTAATATCCGACGAAGTATTTTTCGTTCAAATGTTTGCTCTGCTTTCTTACTTATCGTCCAGCATTTGGCGCCATAAAGCAAGACTGGTAAGATGAGCGTTCTATAGAGTATTAATTTGTTCCGTCGACCTAGGAGTTTTGAACCCAGTTGTTTTGCCAAACCGAAGTAGCAGCGGTTTGCTAAGGTTATTCTTCGTCGGATTTCCACGATGGTTTCATTTGTGGGATTTATGTTTGCTCCGAGGTAGATCAACTCGTTAACTACCTCGAAGTTGCAGTTATTAACAGTGAAATTCTGTCCAAGGTACTTAGTCTTATCCTCATTTACTTCAAGACCTACTCATTTTGCATTCTCTTGAATTGCCGTAAATGCCTCTACTACGGATTGCCGGGATCTTCCGATGATGTCAATAAGAAGTCAATTGACGGCGCATCTCCTTGCCGGAATCCAGTGCATGTTTGGAAGAGTTCGGAAGAGCTGTTTCACATGTTCCACAAGGCATCGCGTGTTTTCCAGCGTTACGCCACACATCTGGATAAGTTTTAATGTTATCCCGAATTAGACCATCGCTTGGTAGAGTTCAGGACGATAAATGCTGTCATAAGCGGCCTTAAAGTCGATGAAAAACTGGTGAACTTCAACTTGATATTCGTTGGTCTTTCACAGGATTTACCTCAGTGTGAAAATTTGGTCTATTGTCGATCTGCCGAGGCGGAAGCGGCACTGGTTGCAGAAATGTTTTAGATGTTCACACAATACGTTGGATAGGAGGGATCTTATATGCGACATTTAGCAGGCATAGGATCGCATTTTTTGATGATGGGGCATATAAAGCTGCTACTCCAGTCGTCGGCCATGCTTTCCTCCAACCATACTTGGCTGATGACTTGGTGCATGCGCCATACCAAGACATCGCCTCCGCCCTCCATGTTTAAAAAGTTCAGCTGGGAGGCCATCAGGGCCAAGCGGCTTTGTTGTTTTTCCAGTTTTTTGATGGCTGCGCTAACCTCTCCAAGACTGGAAGCGGGTTCTCTTCTTGCCCTATCACTCTCTCTGTTTGCTGCCCGTTAAGCAACTGTTGGATGTGTTGCTTAAACACAATTTCTACAATTCCCTGTGTTTCGGTGACTAGATTGCCTTCGCTGTTACGAAGAGCCTGTGTTCCATGTTTGAAGCCAGCTGCCAGCTGCTAGGGCTTTCCGATATAATATATTCGTACCTAGACTGCTGTAAAGTAGATATTATCGCCATCCAAGAAGTGGGATGGGATGGGCCGCGCAAAAGGACCATGAAAAACTGCGACATCTACTACGGCGATTGATACAGACAAAAAGGACAACGTCTATTTGGGTGCGGATTTGTTATTGGAGGCAGACTAAGGCAAGAAGTTTTGAGTTTCCAGCATGTGAAGGAGCGCCTCATGACTATCCGCATCAAGGCTTAATTCGCCAACATTAGCCTAATTAGCGCTCACGCTCCTCACGAAAAGATGGACAACGCGACGAAGGATGACTTCTACCAGCTCTTGGACAACACGTATGAGCAAAACCATAGCCACGACGTTAAAACTGTTCTGGATGATTTGAATGTAAACCTAGGAAAAGAGGACGTCTTTAATGGCGTGGTCCGAAAGCACAACCTGCACGACACCACGTCCGACAACGGATTCAGGCTAGTCGACGTTGCGGCGGGACGAAAATTAGTCGTAGTGAGTACGTGGTTCTTCGTAAGATTTTCGGTCGTAAGATTTTCGGTCCCGTTTGCGTTGACGGGTTTTGGAGGAGAAGATTCAATCACGAACTATACGAGCTGTACAGCGACATCGACCTAGTCAAAAAACTGCGTATTGGACGTCTGAGATGGCTAGGACATGTAGTGCGAATGGACGCCAACGCTCCGGCCCGCAGAGTCTTTGAATCTAACCCCGAGGGACGACGCAGTAGAGGGAATCATCGCCGTAGGTGCGCGCATAAGTTCAAGGGGACCCCAACAAATTGGACTGCGCAACTGGAGGCAATTAGCTAAAGACCGAGCTAAATGGAGAGGCTTGTTGGTTGGGCCCAGGTTCACCCCGAACTGTAGCGCCACCTATGTAAGTAAGTATGTACGCGGTTCCCAGGTCTTGATATCCATGAGGGGACATGGCTCTCTTTTGATCAAGAAACCGTCGGCAAAATCGATCACATTGCGATGGACTCGAATCATTACCTAGCTGTAGCCAAGTGATGGATGGAGTCCTATGCCGCTAGCAGCAAATGCGGAAGACGAGTGCCAACAAGCCATCAGATATGCCGCCTCTGTTGTACTGGGTTTCTCTCGGCCACCACAACAAAGCTCCTGGTTTGATGAGGAATGCCGGCAAGCACAGGCAGCAAAACAAGAAGCTGCTCGTAAGCTCTACGAGCGAAGGAAAAGAAGAGCATCGACTTCTCAGAAAGAAGAAAAAGGAGCATGACAAGCGCTCGATCGAGGAGATTGAGAGAATTTATTGGACTTTATATATTCTTCTTCTTTTTTCTTTTATCAGCGAGGCTATGATCCGAAAACAAGGGACCACAACCCTCCCACTTCGCCGGATTTCTACTGATCCGCCTGTGGGGTTCGCCTTTATAATATATTGGAATGATGCTTGATAATTTAACCAAAAGGTAAAAAGAACATGCCAGGGTTTGAACGCCAGAACAGAAGCCTGCAGGGATAAAAATGGTAACATAGTAGTAGAATCGCAGTCGGTGCTGAGGATATCGAAGGAATACTTCTGCAGACTGCTAAACGGCGATGATGACCAATATTCCGCAGTCAGATAGAACGAGCCATTCAACAGTGATAGTCAAGATTCCCGTCAACCCGAACAGAATGAAGTGAGGATAGCGATATCTAAACTTAAATCTAACAAAGCTGCTGGAACCGACGGCCTTGCCGCTGAACTTTTCAAGGCAAAAATAGATAAGTTGGTAAGCTGCATGCAACAGCTCATCTGCAAAATCTGGTCGGACCACAGGATGCCCGATGAATGAAACCTCAGCATCGTTTGCCCGAAAAGAGACCCTCTGAACTGCGCCAACTACAGATGTATGGTATAAATCTCCTCAACATCGCATATAAGATTCTGTCTGCCGTATTATGTGAATGAATTCTACGAAACCCACAAGCCGACATCGGAGGTGCAATCTTTTACAAGTCTATACTCGCTTCGCCGATGACATTGACAAAACCGGAAGAACTCACCGAGGCATTTGCAAGCATTGAGATCGAGGCAGTGAAGATGGATTTAGCGGCCAATGAAAGCAAAACAAAATATTGTAATATTCTTGCTGGGGTTCGTTTAAATAAAACTGTCTTTTATGTATTTCAACTGCTTATTTATTGTCAACTACTAACTTTACTCCAACACAATATTCAAATCACTTTATTCTTTATTTATTTCAAATTAAACTGTCGCTACAGATTCACAATCACAATATCGATTATTTTCAGCACTTGGTCGAGTCTCTCTTGTAATCGCTGTATTCACTTATAAACAACTGTACCGACGGTGGTTGTGGTATGTGTATTTATACAAAATACAAGACCTTCTAGAATATGCTAGATGTCGCTCGGGATGAATTGATGATCCTAGAATAATTGGGATATTGTGTGGAACAATTGTGGAACATCCGGTTAGGTGGGAACCTAACCGTAGTTGGCTGAAGAGGTTTGTTAGTTGAAGCCCAGATCTACCCCGGACTGAAGCGCCACCTAAGAAGGAATCTCTACCAGAGCACACACCACTAACATACAACACACAATCCGTCAAGCAGGTGTAACAGAAAGGGAAGTCAAAGACTATGAAAACACGGAGTGTACCATCCCCCTTGCTCTTAAAAATTGAGATAGCAAAAGCGGAATAAAAAAAAAATATATATTGTATATAGATACGAGTATTATCTCCACTGAGTGTATATTCGAGATCATGATCACGTAAAATTTAATTAAATTCTGAATTTAACAAAAGATATTCTTGATTATATTTTCGCTTCTGGGCGGCGGATCGCGTTAGTTAGGTTAGCTTAGATTAGGTTGAAGTGGCTGCCAGCAGAATCGCCAACACACTTAGACCAGAAATAGGTCTCCACTTGGATCATGGGAGAAAGTTTTTCCTGCCTACTCGTTAAACCATTTTGAGCTTCTTATGAAGCGTAGGAGGCTCTTAATATCGATTTTTTTCAGGTCGCCTATGTCGTTGTAATAGGGGGCTCCTAGGTGAAGCTTTCTTCAACGGGAGAGAGCTGGGCCGAAACAAAGAAGGTGAGGAATAGTTTCTTCCTCTTCTTCGTCCATGCAGCTTCTAAAAAAGTCGTTCGCAAAACCTCCTAGCCTTGCAGCATGCTTGCTTATTAGACAGTGTCCAGTGAGGACACCTATTATAGCGCCTATATGCAATCTGTTGAGAGAAATTAAATTCTTAAAACGTTTTAGATCCAGTTTCGGCCAAAATTGTTTGTCGCTAGACATGTGGGTCCACTTGTTCACCTAAGATTCGTACTTTCGATAGCATCCAGCTTAAATTTGAGTTTGCAAGTAGCGATTGGTATACCTAAGGAGCCTTTATCCAGCAGGATGGGTATAGTTGTTCCTATTCTGGCGAGTTTATCGGCCTTACAATTCCCTGGAATGTCCCTATGCCCCGGCACCAAACACAGGTGAATATTGAACTGCTCAGACATCTCCACGAGAGACGATCGGCAGTTTAGAGCTACTAAGGAATTTATAGAGGTCGATTCCAAGGATTTGATTGCTGCTTGGCTGTCTGAAAAGATGCGGATATTTCTAGCAGATATCACGTTTTTCTTAAGCCAAGATAACACTTCTTTAATCGCCAAAATCTCCGCCTAGAACACGCTACAATGATTTAGAAGACGGAATGAGGGCTTAAGATTAAGCCAGTCAGAGAAAACACCTCCACCAACTCCGGCCTTGGATTTTGAGCCATCAGTGAAGAAGTGGATTGATCAGTCTTCTAAAAATGCATCATCATTCCAAAGTGATCTGGAGGGGATGGTGACGAGGAAGTTCTTGTCAAAGTTAAGGCGTGGGATGGTGTAGTCCGTGTTTTCGGGAGAGAATTTGAATTTATTCAAAATGGAAGCGTGGCCAAATTCTTTTCTTGACCACTGTAGCTTCGAGGCGAACGGCTGATTCGCTGCCATTTGCTTACTAAATATATCGAGGGGTATCAGATGAAACAAAATGTCCAGTGGCGCAGAGGGAGTTGTACGTAGTGCTCCGCCTATGCACAGGCAAGCTGTGCGCTGGACCTTACTTAGATAATCGCGATTTATAGCTTTTTCTAAGGCCGTCCACCAGACAATCACCCCGCATGTGAGTATCGGTCTAATGACCGAGATATAGAGCCAGTGAGTTATTCGGGGTTGTAAATCCCATCTATTTCCAATAGCTTTTTTGCAAGAGAAAAGTGTTACTGTAGCTTTCTTTACTCTTTCTTGAATATTAGGTTTCCAGCTTAATTTCTTATCCAGGATGAGACCCAAATATTTCGCAGTGTCAGAGAAAGTTAAGCTGATACCATTGAGAGAAGGAGGGTCGACTGACTTACACCCAAACCACACCGAACTGCCCATCAAGTGAGCTTGTTTAAAGCGTTTTGTAGAAGTTCCTTTAGAGTATTTAAGTGCTTTCCTGAGGCAGCCAAAGCAATATCATCTGCATAAGCGATCGCCGTGCAACCCTCGCCTTCCATGATTATCAATAGCTCATTGATTGATTATCGCGTTAGTTAGACTCTAAGCAATACAACTATGATAAGCCAAGGAACATTTTTATTTTCGAGAATAAAACGTGTCCTAAATATTGACGCAGGATATAAGCTATCACTGTGCCAAGTTTCATCAAAGACAAGAACATTCGACCCACTATAATTTTATTATATGTGTAGATAGATAGGTAGATAGTGCCCCTATAAAATACAAATCCAATATATTTTTTTTAATTTTACTGAAAAACGAATGAGATCTCTTAAATTTGACTTACTCTATAAACTTAATATGTACAAATCTATACATAATATATCTATACATAAATCATTTAACCATACACAATTACTTTGACACTCAAAAGATGTCTTGAGATGTGTCAAAAACAATGATTAATTGCAAACAATGTATTTGATAAATGGTTACAGCCACGCCCCCTTCCGTTTTATTCTTAAGTAATGAATTTAATTTTAGGCAAGGCACAGTGACAGCATCCAAACTTAAACTATCGGAAATAGAAATAGAATATCTAGCCATGTACGAGTACATTGCTTATAAAATCATTTGGAATTCTTGTGCTTAATAAAAAAGACGCGTACTCATAATCATTGTTATTTGTGATATTATTGTTAAGTTAAATTAAAAAAGAATTTTTTTCTATGAAAATTACATTGATTTTGGAATTTAACAAATACCATACTTAGAGGCATCCTTACGGCAGAGCTGCTTGGTAACGTCGTAAGCATTTCGAAGTCCAGTGGCCATTTGATGTCTCTCAAACTAGTAATACAAGGAGAGGTGTGGAATATTGTCAGTGCATATGCTCCCCAAATTGGTTGCGATCAGAGGGAAAAAGATTTCCACAATCTCCTTAAGAACATCCCAAAGGAAGAGTTACTGTTTGCTAGAGGAGGTGTGAATGGACATGTCGGGAAGTCAAGCGAAGACTATGAAGAATGCCATGGAGGACTGGGATACGACACCAGGAACCTTCCTGGCGAAGACATCCAAAACAAGTGCAAATCACACGGCCTTATCGTGTTAAATACCATGTTCATCAAACAAAGCCTGATCACTTACAGAAGTGGTGGAGATGAGACACAGATTGACTACCATTTGGTAGCCAGTTTCATGAAGCCTTGGGTAAAAGATTGTAAAGTGATCCTGGGAGAAGCGATCGCTCAGCAACACCATCTCCTGCTAACAGAAATTCCTATGAAAATACCAGAGAAAAGCAAACAAACAAGGATCTCTGAGGAAATTAAGTGGTAAGATCTGGAAAAAGTAAAAAGCGAGGCTTTTGTTTTCATGATGAAAAATTACATCCCTCCATCAACGGAACTAAGATTAAGAGTGCAAAATATGTGGGATTCCGTACAGCAAACTTGCTTAAAGAAAGCAAAATCACTGCGAGGAGCTTCAAAAGGCCACCACCAACACGCCAAAGAAACATGGTGGTGGTAACAGATGAGGCCATTAAATATGCTGTGGCATCTTTTGATGGTTTCAAATCGCCTGGCACCGATGGAATATATCCAGCTATGCTGCAACAGGGTATAAATCAGCTATTGCCAACTCTGAAAAGAATTTTTACACATATTTCCTACACCTTGGCGGACAGTCAGAGTAGCTTTCATACCGAAAATTGGTAAGGAAGACTATTCGCTCCCCAAGAGTTTCAGACCTATAAGTTTGACATCCTTCTTACTGAAAAGTATGGAGAGACTGGTAGAATTTCACGTGCGCAATGTTGCTTTGAATCTGCATACACTATCGGAGATGCAGCATGCCTATCAGCGTGGGAAATCCTGCGAGACCGCACTTCAAAATTTAGTGGCCAGAATTGAGTGCGCGCTTAATAGGAAAGAATACGCGATGGGTATCTTCATCGACATTGAGGGTGCTTTTGATAATGCGACTTTTGACTGCATGTGCGACTCGGCCAGACAACACGGGGTAGATGAAACATTAGTGTTGTGGATTAAAGCAATGCTAATGAATAGAACTTTGATAGTGGATGCGGATTGTGGCCGATATGTTATGACAGGGGTAAACAGGGGCTGTCCGCTAGGTGGCGTTCTGTCTCCATTGTTATGGTGCATGGTGGTCGACTGTCTGTTGAACACTCTAAATAGTTCTACGCTCAGCCTTATACGGATGATGTCGCTGTACTTTCTTTCGGGCCATGCCTGGTGACGGTCTGTGCTAACGCGCAGGCGGCGCTGGACATGATCGATGAATGGTGTACTAGGAGTGGGCTTTCGGTGAATCCTCTTAAAACGGAGGCTGTTCTTTTTACGAGAAGGAGGATTATGTCTGACTCAGCCAGGGCTAAAAGGCGTCACAATTCGCATTTCCAATGAAGCCAAATATCTGGGAGTGATTTTAGATAAGAAACTTTATTGGTCTAAGCACGTCGAGTCGGAAACATCCAAGGCGCCCTCAGTCTTCTGGCAGTGTAAGGGTGCTTTTGGCAATACTTGGGGCTTGTCACCGAATAAGGTTCTCTGGATCTACACGGATATGATAAGACCATTCCTCGCATATGCGTCGGTTGTTTGGTGGAAGGGGCTCTCGCGTAAATATGTGGTTGCCTTTTGCGAGAAACTCCAAAGAACGGCTTGTCTCGGCTGCACGGGAGCTTTCCCGGGTACGCATGGCTCTGCTCAGACGCTTGCTGAACTAACCTCCCCTCGATACTTATATCATGGGTCGCACTACTAAAGCCATCCATCGTGTTAGGCGAGGCGGTTTTTGGTACACTCCACACTGGAATTTTGGTGAACTTGTCTCCTCCTGTCTTATGGATATGCCATCTGATGCAATGACACCAGAACTTCAGCTGATGCGCAAATTCAGAGTCCACTTTCCTTGTGTCCAGGACTGGCTTCGGCCAAAGTCTGAGCCGGGAATGGAATGTAGTCGTATTTTCACGGATGGTTCCAAAACTAGTCAAGGGTCTGGCGCTGGTGTTTTGGTGGAAGTCGACAACATTAGACTTCACTTCTCGTTGGGCAAATATGCGTTTGTTTTGCAAGCGGAAACTTATGCAATCCTAATGGCCATGAACTATGTTGTGAAGAACAGGTGGAAGGGACGTAGCATTTGTGTCTGTAGTGACAGTCAGGCTGCGCTTATGGCCTTGCTTAACCCTTTAACCACTTCCAAAATAGTTCGTGAAACCAAAAACTCTTTGAACTCGGTCGCAAGCCTGAATTCTCTGTCTCTTATCTGGGTCCCAGGTCACACTGGAATCTTGAGGAGCGAGATCTCCGATGAGATTGGTAGACAAGGCTCAGAGGATGCTTTCTCAGGTCCCGAATTCGCGTTGGGTCTCTCTGCGTCCTCGGTTAGGGCTTCCATTGACGATTGGGGCTCTGACGAACACAATTGTGTGGCATGACTTTCCAGGATGCAGGTTGATTAAGCGTATGCTCCCGGACGTCTGTAAGAAATTACCGGCATTCTTGCTGTCTCACAGCAGAAAAGACTGTAGACAACTTATCGGCGTCTTGACAGGCCACTTTGCTTTTGCCAAGCACCCTAATGTGCTGGGCTTAAGTGACACTACAATCTGTGACGCTTGTGGAGAGAGCGACGACACCGCGGAACATTATCTCTGTGAGTGTCCGGCCTTTGCTCGTATCAGGTGGCAGATCCCCGGTGCGAATGTGGTGAGTGCTGGTTCTGTAAGCTCCTCATTACTGAAGTGCATGCTTAGCTTTCTTAGAAAGTCAAAAAAATTCCAATAAAATGGGTAAATCAGGGTTTGCTCGCTGGGAGTACAATGGACCAGTTGCGTCTTAGTGCTCCAGTTGAGCGTTTCCTATCCAAAAAAAAAAAAAAAACAAAAAAAAAAAAATCCATGACTGATGAAGCTAAAGAAGTGATAAATAAGAAGAAAGTGGATTTCAAAGCTTGGTTAAAGTGCCCCTCTAATAATAGGGACGAGAAAGGTCGCCTAGAAATGGAATACAGAAGTTGCAAGAAAAAAGCGAAGAAGAAGTGCGCCCAGCTTCAAGCAGAGAGTACGGAGGGCCTGTTTCGGGAGATGGAGAAAATATCTTCCCCGGTTGCTGTTACAAACCAGGCTATCCAGGAGCTGCGAGGACACAATATGAACAAGAGCGTAGGTTAGGTTAGGTTAGATTGGCTGTCTGCACCACGATGCAGACACACTTAGACCAGTAAAGGTCCATTGTAATACCAAGGATCTACGATTAGACCACTCAGGGACTAATAACACCAACCGGAGCTTTTGATGAAGCGATGGATGCTCATGACGTCTAAGGACGCCAAATCGCTGAGGTCGTCAAAGAAGGCAGCTCCTAGATGGAGCATTCTTTTGCGTGATAGAGCAGGACATGTGCATAGGAAGTGAAGAATGGTTTCCTCCTCCTCCTCGTCCCTACAGCTCCTGCAGAAGTCATTGGAAAAGAGGCCAAGTCTTTTGGCATGTTGGCCGATTAGACAGTGTCCGGTGACGACACCGATAACGCAGCTGATCTGTAATCGCTTTAGTTTAACCAACTCGGCACTACGTTTCTGGTCCAGCTTAGGCCAGATCTGCCTCGAAATAAGACACGTAGAGCCACTATCCCACTTAAGGTTGGTCTTACTAATAGCGTTCAGCTTCAGTAGATGCCTACATGTAGCGAGGGGCATACCTAGGGCTTGCCTATCTGGCAGAATCCTTAGAGTAGTACCCTGTCTAGCGAGTTCATCCGCCCTACAGTTTCCTGGAATGTCACTGTGACCTGGCACCCAGCATAGGTGAATGTTGAACTGCTCTGTCATCTCTGTAAGAGATGAACGGCAGTCTAAGACGGTCTTTGAAGTAAAGGAGCACGATTCCAGGGACCTGATAGCAGCTTGACTGTCAGTGAAAATGCTAATATCGCTGACAGATAGTACATTACATTTCAGCCAAGACAGGGCTTCCTTAATCGCCATGATTTCCGCCTGAAAAACGCTACGATGATCAGGGAGGCGAAACGAGATGCTCAGGTTGAGCTTATCGGAGAAAACACCACAGCCCACCCCACCTTCGGTCTTAGAGCCATCTGTGTAGAAGTGCACCGAATTTCCATCATCAGGGGGAGAGCCATCCCACTTATCCCGTTCAGGGATACTCGTACGGAAGTGTCGGTCAAATTTCAGTTTCGGTGGGGTGTAGTCCGTGTTTTCATGTGTGAAGTTGAAAAGATCAAGGATCGAGGAGTGGCCAATGTGATAACTAGACCACTGAGAGGAGGCTTTAAGACGAATAGCCGCACTGGCAGCAGTCTGTCTGCCAAGGATATCCAGGGGTAACAGGTTGAACATAATGTTCAGTGCCGCAGAGGGGGTAGTTCTTAGTGCACCACTGATGCACATGCAAGCGGATCGTTGCACTTTAGCTACCTGAGAGAGGTGAACAGCCCTGTCAAGGGCAAGTCACCAAACGATCACGCCATAGAGTAGTATGGGCCTGACAACAGACACGTAAAGCCAGCGAGTGATTTCAGGTTTCATACCCCAGCTCCTACCTATAGCCTTTTTACAGGAATAGAGAGCTACATTGGCTTTCCTTACGCGTTCTAGTAGATTGGCTTTCCAGTTCAGTTTTCTGTCCAGAATAAGACCCAAGTATTATGCATTAACAGTGAAGATGAGACTGGTGCCATTAATCATAGGAGGGTCTACGTGGGGAACTTTATATTTCCTTGTGAAGAGAACAAGTTCCGTTTTATGAGGGTTAACCCCCAATCCACAATTGGAGGCCCACCTAGAGAGCCGAGAGAGAGCATATTGGAGGATTTCCTTGAGAGTGTCTGGGTGCTTGCCAGACGCAGCAATCGCAATGTCATCAGCATAGGCAATCACCCTACAGCCTGACCTGTCCAGGTCTACTAGTAGCTCATTCACTACAAGATTCCACAGGAGGGGGGACAAAACACCACCTTGGGGGGTTCCGCAGCAGGCTAGTCTTCTGGCCGATGCTCCACCCAGCTGTGTGTTGATAATCCTGCGTGTTAGCAATTGATTTTTTTTTTTTTTTTTTGGTTGCGCCTGGAGGTGCAGGAATCTTCAAAAGATACCAATGGTCCGTACCATTGGTTATGCCCGATTCATATATCTGACAATGCCATCAGTGCTAGTCAGTATATGCCTACGGGCTAAACCTCACCCCCTCAGAGAGGCACTATGAGAACCGGCTGCGCGTACTCATAGTAGTAGGAAATTCGTTCCTCTCATATTTTCATTTTTTGTGATGACTACGACTAAGTTGCCTTAACGAGTAGTTTACGCTTCTGTAGTGTTAATCGCGTTAGGTAGGTAGCTTTCCAGTGAAGGCACCTACTAATACCGTCATTACATGCGGTTTTTCCTTACGGCGCTAGGTCGAAAGGTCTTGTTCTTTGTAGTCGGCGCTCAAGGTTTGTCACGTCCATAGTACGGATTATTTCATTATTGCAACGAACATGAAGACGGGTACGAAGTTTGCGAGCAAAGTTTGTTACTTCGTCCCTCACGGTAGCAATTCCTAGATCTCTGTGAATATCACTATTCCTTATATACCAAGGAGCATTCACGATTGCTCTTAGCATTTTATTTTGAAATGCTTGCAGTAGAGCCATATTGTTTGGTTTGGTACAACCCCAAAGTTGTATACCATATGTCCAAGACGGTTTTAGCACTTGCTTATACAGAAGCAGTTTGTTGTATACGCTTAACTTCGAGTATCTTCCGAGTAGCCAATACATTTCTCTAAATCTGATTTCGAGCTCTTCGCGCTTCTTTTTAACGTGTGGTTTCCACTTAAGTTTTGCGTCTAGGGTCATTCCTAAATATTTTGCCTCGTTTGCGTAAGGTATTTGTACCGAGTTAATGGATATAGGTACGTTGTTTATCTTTCTTAACGTAAAATTGACATGCGTTGATTTTGTCTCATTGAGGACTATTCGCCAGGCTTTTGTCCATTCGCATACATTGTTCAAAGCTCGTTGGAGTTTTCCCGTTGATGATTCGACTGACTCATCCGTTACGAGGATAGCCGTGTCGTCTGCGAACGTTGCTACAACGGTCCCTTCATCTTGTGGTATATCTCTTGTGTAGAGCAAGAACAGGATTGGACCGAGAACACTTCCTTGTGGAACACCGGCGTAGATATCTTTGAAATCCGAATATTCACTCCCGTGTCTAACACGGAAAAGTCTGTTTTCAAGATAAGATTCCAATATTCTGTACAACTTTTCCGGTAAGATTACCCTTAGCTTATACATTAGGCCTTCGTGCCATACCTTGCCGAAGTCTTGCGATACGTCGAGAAAAGCGCTAGAGCATATTTTTTTCCCTTCTAGAGCTTTTTCAATCTCGTTCGTTATTCGATACACCTGATCGATTGTGGAATGTTTGACCCGAAAGCCGGATCAAGTGTCTTTCTTCAATTACTGGTTGCAATCGTTTCAGCAGAAGTTTCTCGAAGACCTTAGATATTATTGGCAGAAGTGAAATGGGTCTATATGATTTCTTGTCATTTGCACATTTCCCCGGTTTCGGAACCATAATAACTTCGGCGACTTTCCATTGCCTTGGAACATATAATAGTCTTAAGGAAGCATTTATAATGTAGAGCAACTTAACCAGCACTTTTTTCGGTAGCTCTTTCAAAATTTCGCCAGTGATTAAATCATATCCCGGAGCCTTGTTATTTTTCAATTTTTGTATTGTCATTCGAAGTTCGGACAGGGATACGGTTTTTACTCTAAAGTTGTCGGGTGCCATATTAACATTCGGATCTTCGATCAACGGTTGTCCATTGAACGGCTTGAATGTTTCCTCTAAGTGATCGGCAAATAATTCTGCTTTCTCTTTATCTTCTTTTGCCCATTCCCCGTTAGCTTTCCTAATTGGCGGCGAGTGCATTACAGGTTTCCTTATGGACTTCAAGGCTTTCCATAGAGAGTAGTTTGAATACTTATCAGCGGTCAGACCCTCGAGGTAAGTAGAAGTCTCGTGATTTTTTAGGTCCTGCAGCACTTTTTTAAGCTTGTTACAAAGATGGTTCAGATAAGTTTTATCCGGTGGCGCGCGGGATTGTTGCCATCTCTTGCGCGCTCTCCTCTTTTCTCGTATGAGGTCTTCGATTTCAGGCTGGTATTTGACTTTATTGTTCCGCGCTTCTGTCTTTCGCAAAGGAGTGTTTTTCCACGCTGAGCTCTGAATGGCTTCGACGAGTTTGTCGATTTCTTCTTCTATTTCGAACGGTGTCTTTAGCGGTACATTTAAAGCAACATTTTCCTTGCAGTCTCTTCTGAAAGCGTCCCAGTTAGTTTTGTTACTAGTTAACCTAGGCGGTCCTTCTTTTTTTACTAGACTTCCACCTATTTTCAGAGTGACTGCCGAGTGATCTGAGCATAGATCATAGCATTCTTCGATTTCCGTCAAATTTTTAGTTAACCCTTTTGCGATAAAGAAGTCGACGAGGTCAGGTATTTTATTTTTGTCAGTTGGCCAATAAGTTGGCTTTCCTGTCGAAAAAAAGTTCACCCCACGTTTCATGCTGGCTTTGTACAATAATCTGCCTTTTGTCGAATTGCATCTTGATCCCCAGAAAGTGTGTTTCGCGTTAAAGTCACTACCTAAGACAAAATTAGGTCCGAGTGAGTCAAAGAGACGAACGAGGTCGTCTTCTACTAGCTTATATCCCGGAGGGAAGTAACTAGATCCGATGTTGTAGTCTAAGTGGTTTATTTTTACGGAGACTGAGCTTATTTGCATAGAATCAAATTCTATTTCTATGTTTTCGGAGTGCTTAATACAGTCTTTGATGTAAAGAGAGGACCCGCCTCTCGCATTTTCCGAAGGATGATTCGCATGGTAATCGCTGTAGCCTTTTATTTTGGGTCTAAGTCCCTTTTTTAAGTGCGTTTCCGATACCAAACATATGTCAATGTTATTTTTCCGTAGAAACACTTCTAACTCGTCGATTTTTTTCAGAAGGCCGTTTGCGTTCCACGTTAGTATCTTAAGTAGCTGTTTCATATTCATGTTTTTTGATTGTCTTGCGAGGTTTGAACTCGAGCTTGCTCAATTTGTCAAGTATAATTTTATTAACTTTGGTTTGCTCCTCAAATTTTTCCAATATAATGGTAAATATTTGGCTAACCGGATCTGTTGTAGCTGATCTTAATTTGTTTTCGTTTGACGCGACTTGCGCGTACGATCTCGCGTCAACCTGTGGCGGTTTTTCCGCTGCACTTGGACCAGCGACGTTCTCTTGCGCAATTTTTTTATTTCCCTTTATCGGTCGCTTCGTTTTGACTGGCTTAGCGGTCTTGGGCTTATCGGTTTTACGATCTCTTAAGCTTGGGTTCGGGTGTATCGGTTTCTTGAGAGTATCGCGCCTTTTTTGAAGCTCCTTTGCTACTTCACAACCTCGATAGTTTGCTGGGTGCTTGCCTTTACAGTTTATGCAGGTCGCCGGAGCCTGCTTATTTAAGTCACACCTTTCTGATAAGTGGTTCCCGGCACATTTTACACATTTCGGTTCTTTTTGGCAATACGACTGGGTGTGATTGAAACCTTGACAGCGTTTGCACTGAGGTATCGATCGTGTATTCATACGCATAGGCTCGATTTTAACTACGATATTCAAAATACTTTTTACGTTATAAATATCGTCTATATTTTCGCTTCTATCGAAGGTTAGCATAAAGAGCGGAAGTCCATGCTTGACCAAGATTTCATTGCCTTGTTCCGTTTTCTGCTTTATCTTCTTTAAGATATTAATTGCGTCGATAATTTTCAAGCCTTTTCCTTTAAGGTCATTTATAATGTCATCTTTAGTGCACGAGGGGTGGAGACCCCTTGCTATAACACGGAGTCGTCTTTCTGATTTATTTTCGTAGGTGAACCACTGGATCTTTTCCGCGTTTAGTTTTTTCGATATTGCTCGGTAGCCGTCAGAGTCAACTACATTAATTTTCCAATCATTGTTTCGGAATGACGTTACTTTAAATTCCGATGTCACAGTTCCCTTAAGAAGGCAATGCAATTTATTGTAGTCCGTAAAGCCGACGACGTTTATTGCAGGCGGGGGACGTAATTTGTCGTGAGTTTGTTTCTGTTTCAAGTCTTTTTCTTTGTCTTGTTTTCGTGGCTCGACTTCAGGTGAAGAACCGGCTCTTCGTTTTTTGCTGGGTCTTTTCTTTGAGACCCCATTTGTTTCGCGTGCTAGCTCTTCTTCATCCGTGTGATATTTGGGACTAGCTGCACGGGGTGGGGTAATTTCCTGTTCTCTTTGCAAAAGTGAATTCTTTAACGCCTTGTTTTCCTCTTTTAGTGATTCTAACTCTCTCTTAAGCTCTTGGTAGAGTAGATCCATTTTATTTAGCTTAATACGGAGTTCATTGTTTTCTTCCTCAAAGCTATTACATTTCACTGAGTCCCGTTTCTCTTGCGCTTGCGCTTCCGGCGGACTTCTTTTTCCGGAGACATTCGGTCTTGATGGTGGAGACCGAGTTACCCTTGAATTTCTCAAAAAGGGGTTTATTAAATGCAACAATTGGCTCTCCCCAGAATCCGTAGAGCCTACCTCCGAAGAGGGTGGATTTTCCAGAGAACCTGGACTGCCACCTGGGGTACTATATCTATTTGTTTTACTCATTGCATATTATGTATACATTTTATCCCCGGTATACGAAGGGTGGATTTTAGTCGCCTCTTACGACAGGCATGCCTACCTCGGGTATATTCTGGCCCCTACCCGAAGGGGGTTAGCAATTGATTGATCAACACTCCGAGCGAAGTATCCACCTTCAGATTTGCAAGTGCGTCTGTGATTGCCTTTGGTTTGACATTGTTAAAAGCTCCCTCAATGTCAAGGAAAGCCACCATGGTATATTCTTTGATGCTCAGAGATTTCTCAATGATGCGCACAAGCGAGTGTAAGGCTGTTTCAACGGATTTGCCTTTGCAGTACGCATGTTGGGACGGCGAGAGCAAAGACGGGCTACTGCTCTGACGGAGGTGAATATCAATCAGCCTTTCCAGCGTTTTCAGTAGAAAGGACGATAGACTGATAGGTCGGAGATCCTTTGGTTCCACATGCGAGCTCTTACCTGCCTTAGGAATGAAGACAACTTCGACCTCGGTCCACGCCTTGGGGATGTAGACCAGATTAATACAGCTCGATAAGATGACCTTGAGCCATGGAAGCACAATGTCCTCACATTTTTGAAATTCAGCAGGAATAATGCCGTCAGGTCCTGGGGACTTGAAGGGCTTGAAGCTGCGCATGGCCCAGCGGATCTTTTCTGTAGTTACTATAACCAGGGAGCTGCTGCACGGTAGAGAGCAAGTACGGGTAATGCCCGATAATGAAACAGCAACAGGGGAGCTACCAGGGAAGTGAGTATCCAGTAGGATGTCAATGGATTCCTTAGCAGAGGTGGTCCAGTGACCATCTGGATGTAAGAGGTAGCTAGGTGTTAAAGGGCTTTTTGAGAGGATTTTCCGCAACCTAGAGGCTTCCGAGGATTCTTCAATACTGTCGCAGAAAAGTCTCCAGGAGCGTCGTTGCTCTTTCCTCAGTGAGATTTTATATTTCCTGAAAGACAGTTTGTAGGTGTCCCAATCGGCCGTCTCGCGAGAGCTTTTAGCAATATTAAAGAGGAGTCTGCTGTCCTTCCTAAGAGTACTAAGATTTGCATTCCACCAAGGTGATTTCTTCTTACCTCGAGGAGTGCGGTTAGGGCACGCCACAATCAAGGCACCGTTAAGTGCCGATGTAAAGGAGTTGACCAACCTGTCAAGATCATCCGTACTAGTAGGTTCAGTAGGCAGAAGGGAGGGAATAAGCGTCAATAAGCGCTTCCTGTATAGAGACCAATTAGTTTTTTTTATAGTTTTTAAAAACTTTCTGATGAGGTAGATGGTCGTCAAGACTGAATTGGAGGTAGCGATGGTCTGAGAAAGAGTGCTCTTCAGAGACTCTCCAGTCCTTTACCAGGTTATAAATATGATCAGAGACAAGGGTAATGTCCAGGACTTCTTGTCGGTTACGAGTAATAAAGGTCGGTTTAGACCCTCGGTTACAAATTAGGAGATTAGTACTGAGGTTAAAATCAAAAAGTTGCTCACCTCTTTCATTTATGTCGGAACTGCCCCAGATTGAGTGATGAGCGTTCGCGTCACAGCCAATGATGAGACCAGTCTTAAGGCTCTCTGCTTTCGCAATCAAGCTCCCCAAGATGTCCGGAGGGAGTGGGCCCACTTGATCATGACCCAAATAGGCCGAAACCAGCCAGTAATTTTTTGAATGCAATTCCAGGTTGGTAGCGACTATGTCTTGATTGCTGAAATTAGAGAGTAAAAAGATGTTAAGGTGGGTCTTCGCAAGGATACAAGATCTCGGTTTACCTTCCATCCTTGCGTAGATTAGTTTATAGTTTGGAGTCTTGAGGCCACAAACCCGGTTTCCAACAACCCATGGTTCCTGGATCAAGACAAAGTCTTCCCGGTTTTTAGCAAGCCGGAGAATAAGGGAGGCCGAAGCCGAGATGGAGTGATGCAGGTTAATCTGAAGGATCCGCAGCATTGGAGCTACTTCTCTGTTCAGATACCATTATCACGGTATTGTTGCCGTCCTCTGAATCTGATGACAGGAGGTCATCCTTAAGAGAAGGGCCATTTGGATCGCTATCCATCTCCGTGTCCGTCAAACCGAAGTCGGACTCACGGATAGATGGTGAGGGAGAAGGGGGACCGGAAAAGTCCAGTTTGAGAAGAGCGCCAACCATTTCCGTGTCCGTCGACGAAGAGTCGACCCTCAAGAGGGGTGGAATAGCGGAGGGGAGCGAGGGAATGGGCTCCGAAGGAGAGAAACTCGCGACTGGTATGGAAGAAGCGTCCAGTTTGGGAGGGACTCTCTCGGGCTCTTTCTCATCGCATTTATAAACTTTAAGAGTGATAGAGCTGAAGCCGTAATTAATCACTCCTTTTGAAGATGCTAAGGGGGACTCTTCATTGATGACAATTATGACGCTTCTTATGTCACCTCTCGGCTCGTCCACTTTGGCAATCTTCCAGTTGTGAGTAGGGAGAGAGCTGTTGCTGATCCTGAGGATATCCAGGATCACCCTAGGATCGGAGGGTTCGACCGGAATGGTAGCACGAGTTCTAGGACGATTAGGAATTTGGTCTTTTTCCACGACCTCTAACTGTGCACCTGGCCAAACCTGCCCCAATCTGGAGACAGCAATTTTGTAAAGATCCTTAGATCTTTGATCAGCACAGGCAATGATTTTTACGTGCCCTTGATACCAGCCAGCATCTCTGCAAGAAACATCAGGGCCGGGATGGTCACGTAAGACTTGGAGACAATTGGTGGCGAGCTTTATCTCCACCTTCCTCCATTTGTCAGCTGTGATGCTACCATCCGGATCGCTGTGGTCGACGACCGCGATCTCCAAGTGTGCCTTAAGTACTTGGTTGAAGGGCTTGGAGGTAGTGTTGGCAAGTACTACCTTGGTTTTTTTTGCTAAGGTGGGAGACTCATCCTGAGATCTCTGTCGTTTGGGCGATAAGTCCTTGTTGGATGAGTCAGAGGGGAGCTGGACACGTTTAGTAGCCCAGCTTAAGGACGTTTTATGTTTTTGTGTTCTCTCTCTTTCAGGGATAGCCTGAATGCGGCGAATTAGCTTGTAGGCTAGCCGTCGATCTTGGTAAGAGATCTTGGAGGGAGCGACGTTCCGCGAGCTCGAAGCCGAGCTGTCCGTCGCCCCTGAGAGAGATTTAAGAAGGGGATGTGGATCCTTCGAGGAGGAGGGAGCAGCGTGCTATAAGCTCGAGGCCGAACAGTTAGCTGAGGGTAAAGAGCTAATGTGGGGGTTGACCCCACGCGCTACATGGTCTGGCTTTACGATGGGACCAGGTGTTGAGACCACAGTCCTATCCGCCAGCGTACCAGGCGCGCGTTCAGCAATCATGGAAGCGACCACTTGCTTACAACTGCTCGCATAGCTAGTGCTAGGCTTCAAAGCCAATGCGCCAGCAGGAGTTGCAATAGCAGAGCTTGCAGGTGTGCTTTCCAGGAGGCTGGAAGACGGTTTTTCAAGAGGACCGTCCTCTTTTTGAATATTTATTTTTGTTTTTTTTTCTTGTTTTGGTTGTTTTGTTTTTTTTGATTCATAATAGGACCCACGAGTGGCGGAGAATGGGAAGGTCGAGCTGCACAGAGATCCGCATTGTGCAGGCAAGGCAGGCTAATCCGGAGGTCGCCAGGTATCCGGATACTCCGTTAGCGACTGGGCTATTATTTAGAGTGGGCCCCCAGCCAGACTGATCCCCTCGGCACGGGTCGTGTAACACCTTGAATCCGGCCCACCGGAAGGGTGAGGGGAATGGATAGGATATAACAGGGGGGGGGGGGGGGGGGTAAGGACGACTGCAACTTAGCTTCATGTCTCATCTGGGGATAGACACCCGAGAATCCTTGACCTTTACTAGGCCCCTACACCACGGCGAGGTGTGCAGTCAGATAGGGGAACAAGAGCGTAACAATCCTAAAAATAGTCACACAAAAAAGGAGGAATACTCAGGAGATTCGTTCGCTAAAGTTCATTAACAATGCTCATGGCCAGCTCCTTGTAGATGACGACAAAATTCTGTATTGTGAAGAATTTTTGAATGAACAGTTTCCCTGGCTATACTTTCCAAGAGCCACCCCTAGCTGAGAAGAAATACCCGACATTACAATCGAAAAAGTTAGTGAGGCGGTCATATACTCCAAAAAACGAAAAGCGGTTGGGCCAGACGAAATGCCATCTAAGTTCTGGAAAAAGATGGGACACATCGGACTCAGATGGCTCAGAATTCTCATCTCGAAATTTATGAGAGGTGACCCAATGCCGAATCAATGAAGGAAAAGTTACCTTCTCCATGTATACAAAGGGAAGGGTGATACGCAAAACTGTGATATCTACCGTTCGATCAAGCTGATGTCACACACCATGAAAATCGTTAAGCGGGTATTAGGTGGCCGGCTGCGAAAAATAATACGGCTATCTGATGATCAGTGCGGGTTTGTCTTAAGTCCTTTGCTCTTTATTACACTCCTTGACTATCTGCTTGGAGGTAAAGTGACGGACCCCAAGGAACGTCAATTATTTTTTGCTGACGATGGAGCCATCATAAGTGAGGATCCTACATCCCTGCAACGAGCACTTGATGTGTGGTTGGACGCTCTGGAGGGAAATGGGTATCGCATTAGTTCAAAAAAGACAGAGTACTTGTGCTGCCCGTTCTCTAATCCACTCAGCCCTATTCCAGAAATTTATTTGAATCGAACAGTGCTTCCCAAGTGCGAAAAATTCAAATATATGGGATCTATGATCAAAAGCAAAGCTATTTATGAAAGGCTGCAGCTTACGAATGACAATGACGTTGATTCTCCAAGTACTACATCCATATACCATATGTAGTAGTATTATTTCGACATTGGAGCGGAACAGTCACAGCTTGGTCTCGGTACTGTAAATACTACTGTTCCAGATTTACAATAGCCCACCGAACGCAGCCTTGGCTTTGCCGATTCTACTGTCTACATAGAGTTCGCTGCCACTAAGTATAGAATATTCTCAAATTTCTCTACCTGCTGTCCAGCAATGCTTATTGTTCAAATGCACCGCTCAGGCGGAAGTTGTAAGACTGAGTGTATTTATCTTTGCCGTATTATTCCTCAGGCGGTCGAGTATCTCGCACCTAGCGGGTTGCCCACAACCCTCAATTGTGGGATCGTCTGTAAGTGCATTGAAGGGAGGCGCTTACATCTTTACGTCTACATAAATAAATTGATTTTTGTATTATTCCTTAGCTCTGCTGTCTTTAGTTTGATTTCCAGACTATTAGTTGGTGCAAAAGCAAGCAAATGCTGTCAGCGTAGTCCAGATGTTTAAGTTAAGTTTGTCCACTTTAGTCCGCTGCTAGTACACTACTATATGCAGGTAGTACTTGGAGAATCAACGTCATTGTCATTCGTAAGCTGCAGACTTTCATAGATAGATATTTACGCAGCATCCTTATAATTTTCTGGACAAATCGCATGTCGAATGAACACTTTGACTCGGGAACGAATCAGAAACCTATTCACATCACAATTCAATGAAGGAAATGGTAGTGGATTGGTCACACGTTTCAGTGCCAAGACGTTACGAGTGTTTCTCTGATGCATAAAAACTGAGCTTCAAACCACTCCACCAAATTGTTTGCTCTCTCTCTATCTATCATTTCCAACGCCTGCAGTATGCACAAATATGTTAAGGGTATGCGCGCTGTGCACCGATAGCGGCACAGATGGACTCTCTGAGATTCGACAACGGCATCGACTTAGAATAGGCACATGGAACGTCTCATCGCTCACAGGGAAGGATCTTGAGCTTGTTGGGGAGGCTGTTAAAAGTCGACTAGATACAGTTGGCGTCTCTTTACCAAAGCAGAGAGGTTCTAAAACTGTGGACCTTTCGGATGGGTGGAAGCTCTTCCTGTCAGAAGTCGCACCCTCAATGTCTGCTCAGGCGGGAGTGTGGATACTCACAAGTCCCAGGTTGACAGACAGAGTATTGGAGTGGATACCATTAGGAGGGAGAGTTGCGATCTTAAAGCTCAAGCTTGAAAGGTCAACTCTGGCATTGGTGCAGGTGTATGCACCGAACCTTCAGTCAGAGTATGCAGCTTTCTTAGATGAAGTTGATGTTGCCCTTGAAAAGGTTGCAGATATGGATTCTTTTGTCCTGATGGGTGACTTCAATGCTCATGTGGGTGTAGATGTTATGACATGGGGGAGTGTGATTGGGAGGAACGGTGATCCTGATCAAAAAGCGAACGGAGAGAGGTTGTTGGATTTTTGTTGTGAAAATGGCTTATCCATCATGAACACTATCTTTCCGCACAAAGGCATTCACAAATACACGTGGTACCGTCAGAGTCTTCAGCAGAAGTCGCTGATCGATTTCTTTGCGGTACCATCGTGTCTGAAGAGAATGGTTTATGATGTTCGCGTATTGAGAGGGGCCGAACTGTCAACTGATCATCACTTAGTGCTGTGCAAATTGTATCTTAGCGATAGAGTGCCTCCGCTCAAGTTGAATATCGTTGAAGGAGTCAAATCCAAAGACGGTAGACTCCTTTACAATGAGGAGGACATCTTACGTAGATGGAGCGAGCACTTTTCAGAATTGCTCAATCCCGAACAGGGCACCGAAGATGACAGACCTATTGTCGAGAGTTGGGCGGAAAGTAGTCCTACGGTAGAGGAAGTAACTCTGACGATCAAAGCGCTAAAGGTTGGCAAATCTGATGGTGTGGATGAAATTCGGCCAGAAATGCTCAAGACTTTAGGTAAAGAGGAAGTGCAGTGGCTCTCGCGTGTCATTAAAGCGGCCTGGGAACGCGGTGACACACCTGGTGATTGGCAAATGGGGGTGATAGTTCCTCTTTTTAAAAAAGAGGACAAAAGAGATTGCGCCAACTAAGTCTTCGCTAAGGTGCTAGAAATGAGTTCCAGAGCTGTGGTTGAGGACAGTTTGGGGGATGAGCAGTGTGGTTTTCGTCCCGGTAGAAGCACAACCGACCAGTTGTTCACTCTCAGAATGGTTCTTGAGAAGGCCTGGGTATATGCAAAACCTGTCTACACTTGTTTTGTGGATTTGGAAAGAGCATATGATAGGGTTCCTCGAGGCAAACTCTGGAGTGTTCTGCAGGAGTATGGGATTGCTGGTTCCCTGTTAAGGACGATTCAGTCTTTATATACAAACTGTAGAAGCTGTGTTCGGATAAGCGGTGTTAAATCGATACCTTTCACTGTAGGCGTTGGACTCCGCCAGGTGTGCGTTTTGTCACCTCTCCTCTTCATTGTATATATGGATTGGATGTTACAGCGCAGCCGTGGCGGGGAATGTTTCAAAGTGGGAGACCTAAGGATTAGTCATCTGCTCTTTGCGGATGATTTGGTAATCCTTGGGTCCTCTCAAACCGAACTTTAGCGCGCACTCGAAAAGTTTGTAACCGTTTGTGATGATGCTGGAATGAAGATCAACGTGAAGAAGTCAGAAGTAATGGTCGTTTCCAAAAAACCTATTCAGTGCACTCTGCATGTTAGTGGAGTTCCACTGAAGCAGGTGGATAAGTTTAAGTACCTCGGGGTCCTATTCACGAGTGATGGGAGGAGCAATGCCGGGTTATCCTGTAGAATTGGTCAGGCTGGATCAATTTTTAGAGAGCTTGGCCAATCTGTTATAAGGAAGGCCGAACTTAGTGTTCAAGCTAAGCTATCGGTTTTTAACTCGGTGTATGTTCCAACTCTAACCTATGGTCATGAAATTTGGGTAGTGACCGAAAGGATAAAATCGCGGATACAAGCTGCCGAAATGAGGTTCCTTCGCGGTGTTGCAACATCCAATCAAAATATACAATGAAGAGGAGAAAACAAAAACTCACCCGTGGCGGAGTCCAACGCCCACAGTGGAAGGCATTGATTTAACGCCATTTACCTGAACACAGCTTCAACACTTTGTATATAAAGACTGAATCGCATTTTAAAGGGAACCATCAATCCCATACTCCTGCAGAACACTCCAGAGTTTGCCTCGAGGAACCCTATCATATTCTCTATCCAAATTCACAAAACAATTGTAGACAGGTTTAGCATAACTGGTCGGTTGTGCTTCTACCGGGACGAAAACTACATTACTCATCCCCCAAACTAGCCTCAACCACAGCTCTGGAATGCGTTTTTAGCACCTTAGCGAAGACTTTTCGAGGAAGACTTAAAAGAGATATACCCCTGTAGTTGGTGCAATCTCTTTGCCCCCGTTTTGCCAATCACCAGGTGTTTCACCGCGTTCCCAGGCCACTTTAATGACACGTGAGAGCCAGTGCACTCCCTTTTTACCTATAGCATTTCTGGCCGGATTTTATCCATACCAGCAGATTTGCCAAGTTTTAGCGCTTTGATCGCCAAAGTTACTTCCTCTACCGTATGACTACTTTCCGCCCTAGTCTCGACCAAAGGTCTGTCATCTTCGGTGCCCTGTTCGGGATTGAGAAATTCTGAAAAGTGCTCGCTCCATCTGTGTAAGATCTCCTCCTCATTGGAAAGAAGTTCACCGTCTTTGGATTTGATTCCTTCAACGATATTCAACTTTCTTCCTGAGTCGGCGGACGATCTACCAGAACATCTTACTGGCTGAACACAATGCATGCCGCTCCAGCGTAGCGGTAGCGCAGTACGTAGAGCTGTCAAATGGTGTAGCGCTACACTCGCAAAATTCGCCCACAATGGTGTAGCACGTAGAAATGTCAAATAATACCAGCTGATTAAAAATGTGTTTTTCTTTTTGAGTGTTATTGAGATTTGATTATTTTTGTAAGATGATTGTGCTATAATAATACAATAAAAATAATAAGAAATGGATAAATTTATTTTTCTTTCACTAGCAAAATAAATTTTTCCACGGCATGCTCTTCCATTTTGACTGTAAAGAGTATTTCAAATTTATTGCACTACTGCTGAACTCAGTTCAAGAATCCACCACGAAAACATCGTATAGAAAACCAAAACAGTCTTCAACAGTCGCCAATTTCTCTATCTGTCACTTGTGGCGCTGCACAAGTTAAAAGTAAACCAACTTTGTACTACACCACTGCTACTGCTACGCCGCAGCTACCTCATTGTGGGCGCTCTACTGAGTTCCCATATATTTTAACTTTGTGACTGGTCGTACTACGCTATCGCTACACCGCAGCGGCATGCATTGTGTTCAGCCAGTTAATTGCAGATCTGTGCTCATGTTCTTCTCTGAAATGTATTTCTCAACAGAAATATTATTAATTCATTACAACATCTCAGCTTCGTATTTCTCTAATAGTTTGTTTGCATAAACAGAAATTTTAATACTTTATAGCATTTCGTCATGTTCTAAAAGATATTCGAAAATTTCTTGTCTAAACTTCTTCGGTTGAAATTGCCAATTTCGTTTCAAATTTGCAATATACTTACTTTACAATGCGAACATTCATAGCACAACCCTGTTCTTCGAAATTTCGGAGTTCGATTTGGCAAGACACAAACGAGATTATTGAAATAGATCCAAATTGCTTGTCAAGGCACTCACCCACTCGTAATAAGTACTGCCAAGTTGATTGGAAAACTTAAAATTTGTGTAGAGTTGTTGAGAATCTTATTTGGGAGTAATAACCATATTTTAAATTATTTTAATGGAATTAAGTCTTATTTAGCTTCTTTTACAAAATTATAAATGCCGAAAATGTTGCTTCATTTTAATTGCCATGGGCAATAAAATGCAAGTAAAAGCTTTGTGGAGAGATTGCTTGATAAGTTTACCAACAAGCAAATCCTTAGAAGTTTCTTTTACGTTTCGCTGGGAGACATTATGTATGAAAAATTTAGCTTTACTCCAAGGTTTGACACATTAATATGAAAAGACTTAAGGCTGAACTATAATAGAAGATTGGTTTCGTACGACCACTTTCGAAACAGTAAAACAGCGAATTTTTACGAAAAGTCACGAATTTTTACGAAAACTTGTTCGAATACTGAAAATGTTCGTAGTTTTTCAGAGAAGAGAGCGCTCTTGAGAGAGTAAGAAATTTCCCCATCCTACGAATTTTAGCCCAAGAAATTTCTTTGAGCAGATTTGTGAAATCTGTCAAATCGCTGTATACGTCATTTTGTGTTGCCTTGTTCCTTCTCTTTCTTTCTTTCGTACATAATTGGATTTGAGGTTTGACATTTATAAAGTGGGCAACTTTTGTGGTTTAACGCGTTCGTTTACTTTTACGTAATTTTACCTCTCTCTGAGAGAATTTCACCCACAGTCGTTGCAATTTGACAAACTGCGAATTTTACTGCAGAAAGTATGCGATCAGACCTAGTGCGAATACAAAGGATTTTTATTGTGTGACCATAATAGCTTTTTGCTTCGATTCGTGAAGCTGTGAATGGCTATGAACCACACAACTGCTTCCGAAATACATACGCTGTTGTTTTTAGAGAACGAAACACCAACTTTAAGTTTTAATCTTTATTCGCTCGTCAAACTTATATAAATATCAGCATAGCATAACAAAAAGAAAAGTCGCAACAAAAAGAAAAGGTCGCAACTAAAATTACAAGTGTTCCACCGCTGCTGTTCATCTTCTGCTTTTTCTCTTTTTCGCCTCGTTCCCCATGCTTCCGCAGAGGATGCGTTCAGCCTTTTATCGTTTGTCAGCAACATACGCCTTTTATGGGCTACTTTAGCAGTTGACAGTACTAAAGCAAACTTAAAGCAGAATTACGTTTTCCGTGAAGTTTTTGTTTACTTGCGAAAAAGCGTTCCCATTCGCATTCAGCTGGGAACATATTTGAAACTCTCTTCTCCCTCTCGTGTTTTCAATTGTAAGGTAACGATTGTTAGTTTGCACATGTTAAAAGCCCAAACACAATGTGCATAACCTTGCATGTGCAAGGACAACAACGTTTGCAAATTGCGAAAATATATTTCCAAAATAAATGTTCTGTTCGCCAAAATTATAGAGCACTCATATTACGGTATATATAATCTTTCGCGGCATTGATTCACATTTTATCAAAAAATTTTGTTCAGTGATGACGTTTTTTTCTGGTTAAATGTAGTCATTGTAGCTAACCAAGAAAATTGCAGTATATGGCATGAGAATAATCGTCAAGAGGTTCTATTAAATCCTGAAAAATGTATTGTTTGATGTGGCGGCATCATTGGTATTTACTTCTTTAGAAATTATGCCGGAGCGAATGTTACTGTCAATAGGGTTTTTTTTTATTTTTTAGTACAGAATAGAGCCTGAGTTGTCAAAAAACGTTCTTGTTTCTTTTTTAGTTCAGAAACATCAGAGCTTTGAATTTGTCTTTCTTTTTTCGCTCAAAGCATGCTCAGATCGCACTCCATGTGCTCAGAATAAATTGGCTGAGCACTTTGAATAAAAAGCTGAGCACAGCCACTTTGACAGCTAACCATATGATTGCTCATCAAATGACAGCTAAGTGCTCAAGTGTGTTTCATAAAAAAAACAGAGCTCTCTGAACACGTTCGCTTCAGAGCATACTCCCCGTGTTCAGGCTCCATTCAGTGCTCTACTTTGAATTAAAAAAGAAAAACCCCTAATAATAAGTATTACAGATACAAGATAAAAGACTAATTGTTTCCAAATTTGTTTGAGTTCCACCTGGATGACTTGGTTTCAGCAAGATAGTTATTTTTTGAGAAACAAATTTCATTAAAACATTATTTTAGAAACTGGTTCTGTGAATTGCCCTTCCAGATGGTATGATATAACGCAATTTGGTTAATTTCTATTGGGATATGTGAAGTCACTGGTTACTGCAAACATTGAAGCTTTGAAAATCAGCATAAGACTGTGGTTATGTAGCAAGCGCGTAATACTAGCTAGCAAGCGCGAGCTCGCGCTGTAAAATTAAATTCATTTTGTAAGGGTATTGTGTTGTGGTTATGTAACATAATTTTACAAGCGCAAGCAAGCGCGAGCTCTCAGTAGCACGCGCTGTTAAATATTCTGCAGTGAACTCAATTTAATTTGCAAGCGCGAGCTTAGTCGAGAAGTGCTACCAACGGAGAATGGACTGTGAAAAATTAATAAGTGAAGTGCAGAAACGGCGTTGTCTGTGGGACATGCGAACAAAAGAATATTTAAAAATAATTTTAATAGATAACCGTATTTTATTTAATACTTATTCGAATGTGGAAGGACTTATTCAGTAATATTGGGAAAACTGATCTCCATCTCCCTTAAGCATTTTGTGCAAGTGCTGATATTCACATAATTTAGACCGCAATTCGCTTATAGGATGGATACGCTGTTTTTTTCTTTTTAAAACTGTGTATCTCAACCACGCACTTTCTGTTAATAAAATTTCTTCGTCTAAAAAACGCGACATGTTGTGCACTTCACTCAAAATCAAATCAAACAGAAACTGAAGCGTTAACTAGCTAAATTTTAATCGACCAGCTTAAAAGCCCAAGTGAGCGCGAGCTCGCGCTACACATAGCAAGCGCGAGTTCGCGCTAGTATTACTCGCTTGCTACATAACCACAGCCTAACTCGTATTATTTCGGAAATAAGGCCTCCATTGCTTTAAAAAGTGGTCAAAAGTTCGAAAAAGGTAAATTAAGCACAGAAGTGTGTAGAATGAATAGATTATTCAAAATTCACAATCTCGACTCGCGCCCCCAATTTTAAATTAGATTTACTTTCTTTTCTTCTGTTTTGGTGAGAATTATGCAAATCAAGGTAAAAGCTTGTGGGCGCCGTGGCGTAAGTGGTTAGTGTGTCAGATCCCTACGCATGAGGTTCCAAGTTAGAATCCAAGAAAACACCAACACGTTTTTTCACGGTCCCACCTTCCGCGAACGTCTGACAAACATCCGAGAGTATTGTTGTCTCGAGAAGACTTCTCGAAACAAATTGCCATTCCATTCCTTCCTTCCATTCATAAGAAAAATATAACGCACACAACAAGAGTGGTTACGAGAAGTTAGGCCCTGCACTTAAAGAGCTGTTGCGCCAAATATTGATTGAACTAGAAGCTTACCGGCAAAACGATTGCCATAAGTTGTCAAAATATTCACAAAAAAAAAAAAAAAATACATAATGTCATAAAAAAATGGTTTCAGCGCCCTTTAGAACTAAATATTCATTTTTGAGAAACAAAGCTCAAGTAGTTCCCAGTGAAAATTGTTGGGTTTCTGCGAGCTAAGTTTTACTTCACTGGACTGAGTGGCATAGTGTCACAGCTTCAGAATAAGTTTAAATAAATTCAGGAGAGGAAATTTTATCAAATGCACAAATCAAATTTCTGATGAGCTTATTATCGGAAAATAAATTTATTTAAAAACTAATTTTACTAAAAGTTTGTATTATTCTGATTCAAATTACAGATAATCGGATGTATCTTTTTGCGGTCTGAGTGACTTCTGATGAAATGATGGCAGCGATTAGTCGAAGTATATATATCAAATTGCTTCTAATAAAAGCATTCTATGTGCGGAGAAACTCATACCTGAGATTTTTCTTCGGCATTTCCTTCACATTTTTCGTTTTGACGAATTGCGTTTTCTCCATACTACCTTAAATATGATAAAAAAAAAAAGAATTCGTTGGAGTTGCAAATAAGACCTTGGACATATTTGATTAGTATTGTAGGTGAAATACATTAGCACAGCAACAGCAACTTTGGCAGCCGCAAAAATGTTAGAACCAATGCTTTTCAATGGAACCTAACAACGTTTCTCCACGAGACATAATTGTTTCAGGCTTTATGTCAGACTTCATTTCAGAAATTTTTATTTTTTTATTCGGTGGGCAAATTTTGTCAAGAGATTTCATTATTTTCAATCATATCGCGTAAGAGTGAGGAACGACCAATTCTTGCTTGACACCGAGTCTCCACGAGACATATTTATTTCAGACTTCATGTCAGGCACCAATCAGCCATGTTTTCTTCGTAGTAAGCTTAAATTGACAGTCAATGTCAAAATTATTTCAGGGTTTATGTCTACGAAGAAGACAAGACAAAAAGTCAGACATAGATGTCAGGAAGCAGGTTATGTCCAAAAAATGGTGGTCTCCTCTAGAAATATTTACGGCAAGTCGCATTTCATGACACAAATTATGTCTCGTGGAGACACGGTGTAACAATTGCTATTCGCTGTTGCTGTGCAAATGTTATTTTGGGGGTAGCAATAGTGTAATGATAATGTCGTCAATTGCCACCCTAATGGTTCATGGTTCAAACCTGACGTCAGCAAGCATTTATTTATTTCTTATGAAATACATATATAAAGTCAGTCCGATCAATTCCGAAAGCTTGTGTGAACACTACTACGAAGGCATGACACTGGCAGTAGCTTGATCATATGGCTGGAAAAATTCTTCACTCTGCTGAATAACTGATTTGCCTATGATGTCGCTAATTGCGAAAAAAAATACTGTGAATCAAAAGCAAAGGCAAACGAATAACAAAAATTCACCACCGGGGTTTCTCTGAAGCATACAAACGTAGCTTCAAACCACTACACCAAATCTTTCTCTCTCTCTATCTATCCTTTCTTTTTTTTTTAATTATTTTTATTAGTTTATTAAAAAACTTTTTTAACAAATGTATACATATTATAAAAATAATAATTATTATAATACATATACATTTTTTGAAATTAATTATTATAATAAATCACTCTTTAAAAGGCTTATCACTCTCGATTTAAAAATATAAAAAGTTGTTTCACGCTTTAAATTGACTGGAAGACTATTGAATAACTGCAGTCATCTGTAGAGAATGTTGTTTTAGGTACTTGCTGTTCTATATAAGGGTAGACGAAAGGCATCTGCGTTCCTAAGGTTATACCTAGCGCTGGTTATGTAGCTCACATTTCGCTGTAAATAATCTGGAAATAGGTTATTTTTACCTTCAAATACAATTTTTAACGCGTTCCGTTTTAGTCTTTGTGAAACACTTAGCCACTTTAAAGTATTTGAAATTTGTCGAATTGGAGTTCTGTAGTTGCACTTCAATATAGTTCGCATTGCTCTAATTTGTAGTGCTTGAAGTCTATTGTATTGTTCGTTATTGCACATAAAAATAATTGATGAACAGTAATTAAAATGGGGAAGGATAATAGTGTTGTATATTGTTATTGCACAGCTCAATGAAATATTTCTTCGGACCCTTTTGAGGAAACCAATTCTTTTTGAAATTTTTGCGCTTAGTTTGGCTATATGCTCCGTGAATTTAAGATCGCAATCCGTAATCACACCAAGGTACTTTATTTCGCGCACACATTCTATACGTTCAGTATTTATTTCTAAGTTTATGTCCCAACCGCTATTATTCACACACATGCATTTAGTGTTATTTACATTTAGTTTTAGTTTATTCATACACAACCAATTATTTAGGACATTTAACTCGTTTTGCATTATACACTCACACATATTTTGATCCTTACCAACAAGGTATATTAAGGTATCATCCGCAAAGAGAGATACTTGGACTTGGTATAGTGATTGTCCAGTATCATTAATATAAATTAAGAAAAGTAATACACCTAATTTTGATCCTTGAGGGACGCCAAGTTCAACATTCCGAAAATGTTTCTTTTATTTTTGTCTTTTGAGGTCTTCCCGACTAGTAGCTTTGAAATAATTTGTATTCATTTCCGCGAATACCATACTTGTACAGCTTTTTTAGTAAAATATTTCTATCTACAGTCTCAAAAGCGCGTTTAAGGTCTAGAAATACCGCAATGACAAAATTACCTTTCTCAATCTCCTTTTTCCACTCATTTTTAAGATAACAAACAGACGTTTCACACGAATATCCTTTCCTAAAACTGGATTGATAATCACTAGGGATAGGATTTTGCTAACTTTGCCTCTTTTTTTTTTTGCTTTTTGCTAGTATCGACTTTACACGAGCACGTTTCATGTCCTCCTGATTCCAAATATATGTATTTTATTTTGCCTTTTTATATCATTATTGCCTTTTTTTGCCTTTTTTAGCCGTTGTTGCCTTTTTCTGCCTTTTTTGCCTATTTTGTTTTTTTCTCAAAGTTTGTTCGGTAAAAAAATTGTAGAAAAATGCGCGTTTGCATGTATGTATGGTATATCTGTGCAAACATGCTTCTTACTCACACTACGTAATACGCATAACTAAATTCCTAGCGGAATTAAAATTTAAAACGTCTAGTCTGTGGGGAGAGTCAACATGGAAATATGTACATGACCACAGACGGTTTGCACTTATATGTGACCGCAGACGTTACTGTGTATAACTCTATTACCTATTTCTTGTTTGTATACAATACATACTATGCGGATTATTTTGCTCGGACTAAAAAAATCGTCAGCGTTCTTGAAGACGATGCAAGCTGTGTTGTGTTTGCAAAGGAATTGATTGAAGATGAAGCAGTACAAGCGCAGCTGGCGTACATCAAAGTCAATTTTAGGTTTTTAGTCGACCCAAAAAAACGAGTTTTCGAAGACTTACAAAAAACAGGAATTTTTGAGAGTCTATGCTTATGATTTTAACTAGCATTATTCTGATCAAGGAACATCAATTGGCGAAGTGTTGCCGGTCTTAAAGAACATTCAGCAAAACTTGAAAAAAGCAAAAGGGCCGATTGCAAAGGGAGTCCTGAAGAAGTTTACTGCCGTTTTCAATGCAAATACGGGACTGAAAACTATTGATGTTAATAATGTTGAAAGATTTAAATGGGCTCCACTCGTTTCAGCTGAAGTAGAAAGTTCATTTAGCTCCTTAAAGGCGTTTCTAAGGAACAACCGGAGAAGATTATTACCAAAAAATTGCAAAAAGCTCTTGGTAGTTCAATGCTACTGTAACTAAATGTGCATTTACTTTCCTTTTCTAATTTTTTAATAAATGCCTTTTTTTGCCTTTTTAAATGTTTTGTTTTGCCTTTTTTTACTTTTTTATGTCAATAAAATCCTAACCCTGATGATCACACAAGCTGTTTTCACAATCAAAGTATTGCGTCAATTGTTTATATATGATGTCTTTGAAGATTTCTTCATACGTTGGTAGCATGTTTATGGGTCTCCAGTCCTCTGGATTTATTGGATTACTAACTTTTTTTATCGGTATAACTATAGATTCTTTCTGGAAAGATACCGTTTTCAAGAGACAGATTTATAATTTTCAAAAGGTGGGGGAAGATTTCACTCGGACACTCTAGAATAATATTACAGTTTAAACCGAAACAGTCTCTTTTTTAATTCATTGATTTAATTGTATTATGAAGTGCATAAAGGCCACCTCCCGCACTGTGCGAAAACGTGTTATGGTATTCATAACCCCTTGATTGCGCGCAAATTATAAAAAAAAATGTGTTACTACTATTAAGCGATTGTCTATAGTCATTTTGCTAACTGACTAAATTATACTCATTTTTGTTTTTTTGTTGCTTCACGTGTAAAATAAAAGTGAGCTGAGTATAGATTCGTCAAAAAACACGCCATTTGTTAAAAAAAATATCGTTTTGGTTTCAATCATGCCACTTTGCAAAAGTATTGTTGTCTATTCCTTAAAATCTCAGTTCGCTCATTCTTTCGTGACCTGCTTTATTTTACTTTTTTATTGTTGAAAAAAAATAATCTCAAGCTTAACCTTAAAATGAATTTATAGATGAAGCTTGTATTAGTTTATGAGATATTCTATCTTAAAATGCAAGCATACAAATAAAATAAAATTAAATTAATTAAGCCTACTCCACAAATAGATCGAAGGTGATTTAGCAGCACTCCCTCTGTGGTCACAATCAACTTTTAAATTTTTTACCAATAACATACCTGCTTAAATCACCCGAAGTTAGCAACACTTCATATGCATACCGATACCACACAGCCGGACGCATTTTTCGAAATCGAAATGTGCATGAGTGAAGCCGAATAAATAAAAATAGTGAGCGAATTGAGTACTCCGAGTTGTGTGGATGCGGGACCGACACACTGCCATAAGAGTGAGCGAGCCAAATCCATAATCTCTCGCATACAGAACGATCATTTTCTCCTTTTTTTTCTTTTTTGTTCATTGAATTTCCAACCAAAAAAGTCTGCACGCGATTTTTCCGTTCAAAAAAATTTACCGATTTTTTTTTGCATTAATTCAATTTACAATCAATAGCGCGCAACAATTCCCAAAATACTCAGCATCATTGCATCGCAAAACGTTTAATTCGCCGAAAAACTCTCCATCGTCCATCATCATCGGTTGTCAGTCACACAGAAATTGTCAGGCGACGACCGACAACGAAAAAACTGAGAAGAGAAAAAAAGAAAAAACGGGAAAAAAATATATCTCCAAAGGCAGGGGCACACAGAGGCCTCGTCAACCTCAACTGGGGGCGCAGCTATTATAATTGCACACCTTTGCGTGGAAAATACTTGATTCTCGCAACTGAATTTGATTTTCAAGTCGGCATTTCTCTCGAATAATACACAAATCGACGTCTAGGCCTAGCAGTGTATCAGCAGAGGGATATTCTAATTAACAAAATGGACGACGACTTGACGGTAGAGGTCTGCGGTGAGAATGATGCCTACTACAAGGTTTGTATATTTATGTTGTGTTCTTTGGTTTCCAAATTGTTATCCCAATCTAGGCTTAGCTCTGGCAGGGCTTTGATTCAATAGATTTTCCCCACTTTTATCTCGTCAATCGTCATTAATGGCCGCTCTAAATTTTGCTGGCTGCTGTTACTGCTGCTGCAACCGGAAAAGATACAATGTGCTAGAGAGGAGCTCCTTGGCCAAAAGTTAAAAAAAAGAAGGAATATGCACAAAAAAAAAAAAAACTAAAACTACGGGCGGCAGCGGGCAGAGACAGAGTTGGTTGTTCCTTCCATCGTTCCTCGTTCGACGACCTCTCTTTCGCTCGTCGTCGCTGCTGAGCCGATATCAACATCATCGCGGTGGCCAAGAGGCTTCTTTTTTTCTTTTTTTTTTTTTTTTTTTGTATTACTCGTGTCTACACAAAGAATGAATTGATTTGAATCTGAGAAGAGTGTCAGCTACGACTATGATACGAGACATCTTCAGACAGATGGCCACACCTGAGAAGAGAACAAAAATTTCGATTTGTTCTTCTCTTGGACTTTTTATTATGTACACACTTCCTGAATGAATGCACTCTTGTTGATTTGGCTTAATTTCTTTTTTTGTTCTCGTCTAATTTCAGGGAATCGTAACAGATGTTTTCGAGGATGGAGTGCTGGTCAGTTTGGATGAGTAAGTAGTGTGACTTCTGGGCTTAACCAGGCGGCCGAATGGCCGCAATGGTTGAGTTAATTAAGTTGGAGCGTGTAAATTTTACTTGACATCTATTTTTTGATATCTATTTATATCCTATTGACACTCGTTTGGGAGGAATGGGAGGACAGAAGAAAAACTTCTCCATGTGGCTATAAAAAAAAAGAATTGTATATGATCTTCGTTTTGGTTGAAATTTTTTTTTTATTTTCTGCTGGCATAGAAGAATGTCTTGTCTTTCGTGGGCGAGAATACCTGAAATGCAGTTTGGCAATTAAACCTAAATTTGAATTTGAATTTTGGAAATCTGTAATGTCTCACATATTCGATGATTTATGGACAAATAGTCTCCGGTTAGATATGACGGCTGCCTACATTCACACTTTGGCTAGATGTGTTTTCAATTTTTATTGCGAAATGATTTTATTTTTATAGATGTTGTTCTATGGGATAGTTGCAATGAAATGCCAACATTCTGGGAAGGAAATAGTCCAGGATTACGTAACGGCTTGAACTTCTGTGCCGATTCCTATTCTTTTATACAGTCAACTGTCTGAGAGCTTGGAAACGGGTATAACAATGCAATATTTGAAAGTTTTAAACAACTTCTGTGCATTCATATGTATAATGCTGAAATATTGCTCTGGAGGCGCTGTCACTTATTCTGATTCCTCCACAA
Source organism: Brachypalpus laphriformis (assembly GCA_945910035.1). Taxonomy (NCBI): domain Eukaryota; kingdom Metazoa; phylum Arthropoda; class Insecta; order Diptera; family Syrphidae; genus Brachypalpus; species Brachypalpus laphriformis. The sequence goes on along the minus strand of OX246754.1, from coordinate 191,218,741 downwards.
ACTGTATCCATTTCGAAACATGTATTCATTCACTCATTTCATGTTGAAATACCTTTGCTTAAACGTCGCCGAAGATTCTTTTTCGATCACAAATTCTCGCTCGAATAAGCGGACATCTCTCTTAGGTTAGGTTAAGTAGATGGGTGCCTTGTGACAAAAAGAGTCACTGCTCACTTAGACCAACAGTTCGGGTCCATTGTGCCCAAATTATTTAACACTGGAAACGCTGTAAAGATAGTCCGCTGTTAAAACCACCCAGAAAGTGATATGAATTTCAGGAGGTCCCTCAGCTCTACATTGCCTAAGTCCGCCAGCTCCGAGAAGAAGTAACTACCGAGAGTCCACGTTCTTCTGATGGAAGGGGCAGGACAATCACAGCAGGTAACGAATAGATTCAATTTCTTCTTTGTCCCTGCAACTTCTACAATAGTCGTTATGCAGCACACCGAGTCGCTCCGCGTGGACGCCAATGGCACAACAACCAGTAATTATGTCGGATACGACCCGTCTAAGTTTCAGCAGAGAGGTTTATCTCCTCTCGCTGAAGGCCGGCCATAGCGTCCTGGCCGTTGCACGTGTTTCCAGATAAACACAGCATCTGTTTGCTCGACCGATGGTTTTATCTTCTATTTTCTCCCGTAAGGAACTGATTGGGGTTACTACAAGAGGGAGGGGCCCGCGATAAGTGCAGCGCCGCCCCTTTTCTAACAAGTTCGTCAGCCCTTTCGTTTCCTTCGATATCCATATGCCCTGATACCCAGCAGGCGGTGACCACATTGCCTCTAGATATCTCGTTTAAAAGTGATTTGCAGGTCCTCACAAGCCTCGACCTAATTACAGCAGAGTCCAGAGCCTCAACGGCTGCTTTGCTGTCTAGACAGTGATCGCTCTCCTGACGATGTTACTTTCGCGTATAGTTTCAGCAGTCTGTATGATGGCTGTGACTTCAGCCTGAAAGACGCTGCAGTCATCGCTTATTCTAAAGCAGTGGTTTATTCCTAGGGCTTCACGATAAACTCCGGCTCCAGTGCCAACGTCCATCTTAGAACTGTCAGTAGAGAACGCCAACTCCTTTTTATTATTCGGTTATTCGGTTCTTCCAATATATTCTGTCAGGAATTCTTGTACTGAATCTCCTTTCAAATGCTAGCATCGGGTTCACGTGATCGGTTTCCTTCAATCCACTGATAGTCCCCCATCGGGACAAAATTGAGGCATGGCCGTAAAGGCTCGATGACCACAATCGGCCTTCTCTCAGTCTTACAGCGGTTTTGGCCGACAGACTGCTACAGTATATATCAAGCGGAATGAAACTAAGCACGGTTTCCATTGTGTTGTTCTCATTAACACTTTAGCTGCCATGGTCCAAAGTGTACTTTGCTTTAAAATGCCACCATACAAAAAATCCACCCCGAGAATTCTTGTGGTTGGCATTGAGACAGAAAAATCTAGGCCCGAGTATTCTCGGGTCTGGCATTAAAGGCCAAACTTCAAACCCGAGAATACTCGGGCTTGCCAGTTAAAGGGTTAATTCCATGACTCCGATGCACGCTGCCCTCTGTATTTCGGTGGGAATTGAAAGTTGGTATTGCTTCTCAAGTACCATCCACCATACTAGTGAACCGAACCATATGAGAACGGGCGTTACAGCCCATTACAGCTGGTTTGAAGCCCCACGTATTACTGAATGCCTTTTTGCAAGAATAGAAAGCTACGTTTGCTTTTTGGATCCGTTCGGCAATGTTTTCCTTCCAGTTTAGTTTGGAATCCAGAATAATTACGCCCAGGTATCGAGCTAAACTTGTGATACTTAGTTCAATACCGCCGATATTTGTTGGCCTGAAGGTAGGAATTGATCTCTTCTTCGTAAAAAGAACTACCTCCGTCTTTTAAGGGTTCATGTCTGAAACATAATAGCTCCTCCACCTCGTCTTCGCCTGACGTCTATGAGTTGAAGTATAGGAAATCAGTGTATCCTATCACAATGTCGCTCCACCTCGACCTCACGTTTTCCATTCGTAAAGAAAAACGTGATGCTACGTAACGACACTCTAGCCCAAAGCAGAAGTTGAGATGAGCTGAACTTTTGCTTTGCTTTGACATCTAACAGCTGTGGAACAAAGAAAAAAATGTAAATAACATTCAACGCGCTCTCGAGGCGGTTGAGACGTAACGGGAGCAAAACCGAAGTCGAGGTGATATTGTGTTTCAGGCATCACTCCCAGCCCTTTGCTGCTGACCCAGTTATCCACTAGTTGTAGTGCGAAGTTGAGCCTTTCACTTAGGAACTAGAGGAAATTTCCCCGAAACGAGGTTAACAACATCGTCGGCATAGGTCGTTGCGTTGAAGCCGTTTTCCTTCTCATCCACTACAAGGAGTCATATAAGCTATTCAGGATCGCGTCAGAGCTTACTTCGTTGAACGCACCTTCAATGTCTAGGAACGCCCCAAGAGTGTACTCATTGAACTGGGGGGGACCTTTCTATGTTTGATACAACCCTGTGGAGGGCTTTTTTTTTTGGTTGTGCCAAGGGATGTGGTAATCTTCGAACGATACTAGTAACCCGGGCTACTAGCATGCACGATTCGCAAGCCTGAATAATCGATGCCAGGAATGCTCCTACGTACTAATCCACACCCTGCACACATCTACCACTCTTCCCGCGGGACTGCCGTAAGGTATTACTTCGCGGGGCTGGTTAGCAAATAATGCTATGCTTTTTGTATTGCTGCTTCAGCTCTCTTTGCTCTCTCAATTATTCGGAGCTCTTTTTGCACATTCTCGTTATAAGGGTACAAATATCCAGCCAATTCTCCTCTGACCGCAGCATTTGGTCTATAAGTAATGGTGGACTTGGCAGGTTATTTCTCCATTCCGTAAAGCGATTGCAATGGAATACTGCATGCTCTGTATCTTCCTCCTGGTCTGGACAATGTGGACAGAGGGGTGACTTATGTCCAAATCTGTGTAAATATTTGCGATAGCCGCCGTGACCCGATAGGAACTGCGTAAGGTGTTAGTTGCAGTCCCCAAACACTCGCTTCGTCCAGACCTCAATGGTGGGGATCAGCTTGTAGGTACATCTACTTTTTGTACTGTTATCCCACCTGACTTGCCACATAGCTAGTGATGTGGCCTTATCCTCCGCCTTTATCCTCTTGACGATATCTGCTGACAATATCTCTTGATGACTCGGGTTCTTCTTTCGTAGATCCTTACCATCTCATTTGCGGGGATGTCGATGGGGATCATTCCGGCTTTGACACAGGCTGCTTTGTCCGATATTGTTTGGAAACCGCTGATTGTTCTTATCGCGCATAGTCTGTATGTTGACGATAGTTTTCTCCGTGTTTCTATCGTCGCTAACGCCGCCGCCCAAACCGGTGCAGCTTATAGGAGAACCGAGCTAACCACTCTGGATAGTAGAATCCGTCTAGCATATCCAGGGCCATCGATGTTTGGCAGTATTCGAGAAAGGGCTGCCTGCAGTAGTGAAGCCTTCTTGCTCGAGTATTCCACGTGTTGTTTAAAACTTAACCTGTTGTCGAGCATTACTCCTAAGTATTTAACTGTTTCCTTGGTTTTTATAGTCTGAGTTCCGACTTGAATATTCGCATATTCAACAGCTTTTCGACTTGTTATAAGAACAGCTTCAGTTTTGTGGTCTGCTAATTCTAAGCCGGCGGATCGTAGCCGTAGCCACTTTTTCCGATTGCTTCGTTTGTCGCTGATTCTATTTCGTAGATGTGTTTAGCCACGGTGACCACAGCGATGTCGTCAGCGAACCCGATTATCTTAACTCCTTGTGGAAGTGCTAGTCGCAGGACTCCGTCGTACATGATATTCCATAAGAGAGGGCCTAGTACCGATCCTTGTGGGACTCCTGCCGTGACGTTGTAGTACTTTACCCCCTCGTCAGTTTGGTACCTCAACTTCCTGTTGGTGAAGTAGCTTGTAACTATCCTCAATAGGTAGTATGGAGTATCCATTCTGGCTAGCGAGCTGTGGAGGGCTGTTTCTACCGATCTGTTGTGATTTGTGGACATCTCTCTTATGTGGACTAATTTCCTCTAATCAAATGTTGTCTATCTTCCTAAAGTAAATTACATTGTGTTAAGCGAGGACACTCTCATTTATACGCTACGGTTGGGTTCATAAAAGCAAAAAAGTTTGCAGTAAATATGTCGCAACAGTTTTGGTAGACTTTTATGAACACGAAGCTTACTCCATTGTTACAGCAACCATGCATTGGTTGAATCGTTTATACAGCATGTTCCACAAAAACGTGCGTCTAAAAAACCAACGAAAAATGCCAGAATTTTATTAAAGTGTATATCAAAACGAATTGCGTAATTAGTAGGGAATCCAGTCACCATTATTATTTATAACTAGCTGGCCCGAGTTCGCCTTGCTTCGCCCGCCTGCCACTTTTAAAACAAAAAAGTATTTTCTTCTGAAGCATTTCTATAGTCCACGGATACCCATATTGCTAGGAATTACTCAATTATTAAAACATCCTCAGTGGGAACCATATATTCATGAAATATAATATCCAACTACATACATACAATACTTCTTCTTCTTCCTATTTCGGCGTGGTGACATATGTATGTATGATCCGAAAAAAAGAGATCATAACCCTCCCACTTAACTGCATTTCTACTGATCCGCCTGTGGGGTTTGCCTATTTGACCTTAGAAAATACGAAAGGGCCTCCCGATTTTGGATCACTCGGTTACTGAGGCCAATGAAATGCCGATGTCGTCGCATTTGTGTGATACAGGCGTTTATAGGCCTGCCTTTCCTACATCGCGATGTCTTTGGAACGTGTATTGATATTGCGCACTTCTTCTTCGCTTTTTTCTTGCAACATCTGTATTCCACTTCGAGGCGAGCTTTTTCGTCTCTATTATTAGAGGGGCACTTTGACCAAGCTTTGAAAACCACTTTCTTCCTATTTATCACTTTTTTAGCTTCATCACTCCACCACCATGTTTCTTTGGCGTGCGGGTGGTGGCCTTTTTAAGCTCCTAGCAGTGATTTGACCTTTAAGGAATCTCCCTGTAGGGAATCCCACATATTTTGTGCTCTGCAATCTTCATCCTCAGCTCCGTTGATGATGTGCGAGAGGTAATTTTTCATTACGAGAACAAAAGCCTCGCCTTTTTCTTTGTCCAGATTGTGCCACTTAATTTTCTCAGAGACCCTTGTTTGTTTGCTTTTCTTCTGTGTTTTCATAAAAATTTCTGTTAGCAGGAGACGGTGTTGCCGAGCGATTACCTTTCCCAGGATCACTTTGCAATCTTTTACCCGAGGCTTCATGAAACTGGCTACCAAATCGTAGTCAATCTGAGTTTCATCTCCACCACTGCTGTAAGTGATCAGGTGTCGGCTTTGTTTGATGAACATGGTATTTAACACGATAAGACCGTGTGATTTGCACATACCAGGAAGGTTCCTGGTGCCATATCCTAGTCTTCGTTTGACTTCCCGACATGTCCATTCAAATCTCCTCCAACAAACAGAAACTCCTCCTTTGGGATGTTCTTAAGGAGATTGTGGAAATCTACCCAAATTGCATCTTTATCTCTCTGATTGCACCCATTTTGGGGAGAATATGCACTGACAATATTCCACACCTCTCCTTGTATTACTAGTTAGAGAGACATCAAATGGTCGCTGGACTTCGAAATGCTCAAGACGTTACCAAGTAGCTCTGCCGCAAGGATGGTACTGATTCCATTCTTAGCCTATTCCGTTCCGTAGTACAACATCTGGTAATCTTTTGTTCTAACGTCCAAGAAACGCGCCCGATTTCCGGTGTTTTTCCATTTCGTCTCTTGGACACACAAGATATCCACCCGCCTTCTATTCACCATCTCTTCCAGCTCGTAACTTCGACCGGTCATGCTTCCAACGTTCCAACTCGCAACCCTCAAATTTCTTCCAAACTGTTTCATTATTTTGCTAGCCCCCGGAATCCGTATAGCTCTGACCCGAACATTTCTGCTCGGTCCAGGATCAGTACCATGCACAGCAGTGGTAGTGCCTTTCCTTTTAGCAAGTATTACCATAATGATACAGTTTTGCAATATTACCATATTGCGATCGTGTTTGTTGTTTGACACGTGCATGCTCCTGTTTTAGTATTGTTTGATCTTTCTTCTATGACACCGGTGATTTCCAGTCGTGTCAACCCACGGACTCGCATGCACATTTGTGGGAGGATTTTTAAGGTAGTATATGTGTCGCTAGGCTCACTTGGGTGTTATAGTGCCTAGATCTGATTTGTCGCCTTAGTCGCCTTTTACGAAAAAAAAGTATTATTATTATCGTAGGGAAAAATAAGAAACTTTAAGTATCTCCTTTAGACCTTTACCCTAGAGCACTGCTTTCGTTTACTCTTTCGAACAGAAAGTGTGCTTTTTCTGCTGTTGTGTCCAATTTAATTGTTCAAGATCTTCCATTGTACTCTGCAATTTGCTGCAATAAAACAAAAACCTATGCAAATTTACAAAACATTGATTGCAAACTGACCGTCAATTCACTTATGGACGCAAGTAAGTAGTGCCAAGCCTAGATAATACAATTGTATACAATTTTGAACACAGTGGGAAAGTTGGGTTTTTGCTTTAATGATCTTGCTCTCCATTCTTGTACAAAAAATCTTCCATAGACAAACGCGATTCTTTAATAAACAAACAATTGGTTCAAAATATTTTCTTTTGTATCAAAAATCCACTGTAAGAGAACGCGTAGCTCCAATAAACAGACATTTATAGAATAAAGTCGGTGGTTTTCCATTGGAATAATTCGGTGGTTCCCCGTTTTATCGGTATAAGGTCATTCCATGAGTAATACGGATATTTGATACCATCAAATTTTCTCACTAAACTTTCCATGGGTCTTTTTTTGATTTTAGTCTTTATCATACGATATAGCTTTGCTTCATTCGATGTTTAGAATTTCAATCGAATAGACAAAATATTGTGTGAAATATTAACCAGCATATTCGCCATGTTTTGCTTTAGCAATATCATAAAAATCGTAATGCAGTGGAAGTTCCACGTGCATTGTCTGAAGGTGGCACACATGTCATAAGTGAAAGCTGGCACACATGTCATAAGTGAAAGCTGGACACAAAGATGGTTTAAACATATCTGAGAAGGAAATTATGGGCTCAAAGATAGTGACCACTCTGGAGGACCAGCTGATCTGAATAATTATACACTACGTAACACACTGGTGAAAACCCATTCGAATGCGTTGAGAAACTAGCCGAGAAGTTAAATTATTCTAGCTCCACAGTGCATAGATACCTAAGAGTATATACATATCGCTCATTTACTTGAAGACTGTCATAACTCAAAAAACGCTATTTTTGAGTTAATGATGCAGAATTATTCGTTTTATCATGCTTCATATTGTGTAAAAATTTCATATTAATATCTTGTATACTCTCCGCGTTAGAACTATAAGATGTCGTCTTTTTTCTGCAAGGTGGTAGGCAATTGAAAACTTTAAACGCGTTTTCTTCAAAATCGTTTTTTTTTTTAGTTATGACAGTCTTCAAGTAAATGAGCGATATGTACTTGAAAAAGTTTCTAAGTTCGAAAAATGAGTTTCGGATGATTTGAGAGAAAGAAATTTGCAGCAACGAAGTATAATATAATATGCTCTTCGTTGCTCTTCTTAAATTTCGATCCGTTCCTCAACATGACTGTTACTAGGGATGAGGAATGTGTTTTTTATGAGAACATTACACGTTCCAGGCAGTGGTTGACTCTTTCAGATAAACCGCTGCAAGTGGCTAAGCCAGGTATCCATTCAAAAAGATAATGCTCTCTGTCGGGTGTGCATGCGTGATGCCCATTTTGAAATGTTTCCTCTTTGTCAAACCATCACAAAAGAGTATTGAAATCAGCAATTAGACCGATTGAAGGAAAATGGCCGAAGGATACTCTTTCATCAATATGATATTAGGACACATGTCGCAAGAGATACAATTTAGAAAATCCACAGCTTTGGTTGGCAATTTATGAATTATCCAGCGTACTCTCCCGATTGTCATCATTTCAGGCGTTTGCGAAATCGCAATAAGAAAAAAGATCTTTGTCGCAGACCTATAGCGCATTTCTGCTACACCCTTGCATTCATATAAAATATGGACCTTAACCAACAAGTCTCAATTTAGCTCGATCTTTAGCTAATTGCCTTCAGTTGCGCACTCCAAGTTGGTTGTGGTTCCCTTGAATTTGTGCGCGGCACCTACGGCGAGGAGGCCCTCTAATGCGTCGTGCCCCCGACGGGTTTCGGGAAGGTCATTACTGAGCGAGGGTTTTCCATCATCATTCTGCACAGACGGACAAGTTTGGTAGGGATGTCAAAACTAGACATGGCTCTATATAGCTCCTGTCTATATATACTATGATAGGTGGCCTTGAAATCGATAAAGAGATGATGAGTATCGATTTTGACTTGGGTTTTCTCCAGGATCTGCCGAAGTGTGAAGATTTGATCGATAGTGGACTTTCCTGGTCTAAAACCGCACTTATACGGGCCAATCAGGCTGTTAATAAAAGGTTTCAGGCGTTCACACAATATCGAAGAAAAGATCTTGTATGCGATGTTGAGGAGACTGATGCCTCTATAATTGGAGCAGTTGAGGGGTCTCCTTTTTTGTGGATCGGGCAAACGGTGCTTAGATTCAATTCTTCAGGCATACATCCGTCTGACTAAATCTTAGAGTTGAGTTGCTGTATGCTCTCTACCAATTCATCACCAGCTGCCTTAAAAAGTTCGGGCGTCAGGTTAAGCAGCCTTGTTTGACTTCAGCTGGGATATTGCTATCCTCACTTTGCTTTGGTCAGGTGGACGGAAATTTTGACTGTCATCGTCTATATTGAATGGTTCATTCTGCCTGACAGCGGAATGTTGGTTTCCGTCGTCGTTATACAGTATGCAAATATTTTTTTGTTTTTTTTATATTCTTAGCTCGGGCTACACATAATAAACCTCACAGCACACAGTGCGGTCAGACTCAGGGAGTCTGGATGCTGGATTATGAAAGCCTATAGGCATAGCACCATTTTAAACTCCCTGCCGAGAGAACTCATTCTGCCCACAACAAATTACATGATACCCAAATTGAATTTCACAAAGCGTTTCGACGTTCAATTCTCCACAGGATCATAATGGCAAGATGGATAGGTGATTAAGGATTTTGACGTAACGATCTACACAGACGGTTCAAAGATAGACCGTGGATTCGGTGCGAGTGTGTTTTCCGAATCCCTAAACATCTCTAAATCATATAGGCTTCCGGATTCTGCCAGTGTGTTCCAGGCAGAATTGCTCGCTGTCCGGGACGCTTGTCGTCAGATCAAAACACACCAATATGAGGCCAAGGCATACGATCGCTATTTTTATTGATAGCCAAGCAGCCCTCAAAGCCATTGTATCAGTTATTACATTCTCCAAGCTGGTGCTTGGTTGCCAAAATGAGCTAGCTTCGCTAGATAGCCAACTTAAGGTAACCCTGATTTGGGTTCCAAGGCACCCACAGCTCTCTTGTGGAATCAGTTCAGATTCCGCTTGGAGCAGTCAAAGTAGAAATATCCTCAAAATTCCTTGCCCAAGTCAAACTCAGATGAACTAGGTTAACAAACTGTGTCATATCTAGAAAGATGTGGCCAAATTACAACAAAGCAAAAACAACCGACTTCTTAAACAGAACGCGTAGGGACATCGCCAGGATAATAGCAACCACCAAGGGTCACTGGCCTATAGGAGACCATGCAGTCAAACTAGGTATCCCACACAACACACACAGTCGCAGTTACAATGTCGCAACTGAGAAAGAAACCCTTATCCAATTTTTATGCGCCTGTCCGGCACTAGCAGACAACGAGCTTTAGGAAATCCCTTTTTCGATTCTCTTGAGGAAGTCTCAGAGAGAAACCTTAAAGATTTAATAATATTTTTAAACTCCACAGGTTGGATCTAGAGACTCCCCACCAACACACCTTTTACATCCAGGTACACGTGTTTTGTGGTATCAAAACGACACCTAGTGCTAATTGGGTTCTTCTCTTTTCTTAGAAGAACCACGACACCTACCTACGCTAGCTCCGGCTGTGATTCTGCTACGATGTTTCCTTCTTCATCTCTACAGGTTTCTGTACGAGTTCTGCTTTTTTGACCCGTTCTTTTTACCTTCTGGTAAAACTTCCGTACATTTTTCCTCGAGTATAAGCTCTCAATATCCTCCATCGCGTGCTTCTCATGATCTTTCCTCATTTGAAGAAGCCGATGTTCTTCCCGTCTCTTTTGCTCGTACCAGCTGCCACTAATCTGAGCGGCGATCAAGTGCCATGCGGCGGCGCGTCTCTTCCGTTTACGTGTTGATATTGTTTTCCAACAGAACCAACATTTTTGAATTTACTGACGATACTATCTGATGAATTACTCATGACAAAGTAGTTATGATGAAATTTCTAATCATAAACCTACTCGTAGTGCTAAGCTATATCTGATGAAATGGTGGGAGCGATTAGTCGGAGTAGATACACTCTATGCTTACTGCACTTACAGACTTATGATGCAGCATAATTATGCGGCTGTATAATTGATTCGAAGAAAGATACAAAATTGTATGGGGTGGTCGATCTGTTTAACCTCGTTACGGGGTGGCATAAATAATAAAAAATTAGCTGGTACATACTGGGTATAAGCTAGTTTAGGTTAGCATGGCGCACTTAGATCCGGAAAGGTCCATTGTGGTACCACATGAATCTATGATCCCCAGAAATAACTACCCTTAGAATCAACTGGAGCTTGTAATAAAGCGCTGGAAGCTGTTGATTAGCCAATTTGTCTAAATTGTCGAAGAAGTAGGCTCCTGAGTGCAATTTTCTACGAGCGTACCTGACGCGTAGAAAAGGAGCGTATCCTGACACGTACAAAGGAGATAGAGTATGGTATCCTTCTCTTTCGCGTCCATACAGTTTCTACAGAAGTCATTTGCGAGGAGGCCTAGCATGACGGCATGCCTGCCAATGATGTAGTGCCCCGTAATGACACCTACTATAATCGTAATGACCAACCTTTTCTGTCTAAGAAGGCAGTTAAGCTTAAGGAGCTATTTCACTGTAGCGAGACATGCTATTCACCTTGTTCTGTGAAATCGATAGGTTAGTACCCTGCCTGGCGAGTTCGTCGTCCATGCAATTCCCTGGAATGTCTTTGTGTCACGGCGCCCAAATGAGGTGAATATTGAATTGTTCAGCCATCTTGTTCAGAGATAAGCGACAATTTAGGGTAGTTTTTGATTTGAAGGTGACAGATTTGATTTGATCGCGTCTGACTGTCAGTAAAAATGATGATATCACCTAAATTAGTCATTTTCTTGTGAACTTTGGTTTTATAAATTTCAAATCTGAATGATTTGCAGAAAAATATAAGTTGAACTGCTTGCAATCCAGTCGTGAATATTTTTTTATTCAAAGTCGAAGATAGAGATAGGTTTTGGGGCGCAGATACATATATTGCACTCCCTTTCGCTTGCCTGAAGAATATTTATGGCAAATCTATTTCTGATAGTTGATAGGCACCCAGATCAGATCAGATCAGTGATTCACTTTTCTTAAGTCCAAAAGTCCAAAAGATTGCCAGAATGTGAGAGCTTGATTTTTAGGTAGGTAGGTAGGTAGGTTCTAGCTTTCACTCAGATCTCCGTGGATTCGTTATGTTCTTCGTTGTGTGGTGTTCTTCCTGAAATTAGGGAAACGAAAAAAAGGAAATATTTAGTTCTCCCTGAACCATTCCGAGTCCATTATTAATTTTTGAATGGCCTTTGGTGGCTTCTCTGACAACTCGTCAAAGTTGTTGAAGTAATGTTCTCCGAGGGCCGTCATCCTGGTTTTGCATAGGATTGGGCACTCACATACGAAATGAGTCGCTACAGTTGTACTTGAACGCATCTTTAGGTGTGTCGCCAGCATGTTGTGGCCTATGAAGAGTGTTAAGTGTGATCTATTAAACGCAAGAATATGCTGTACTTTCATTTTGTTGTTCTATTTTCAGAGCTCTTCCAGAGTTAGTTCTATTTATCGTCACCTTGCTTTTGGAAGTTCAGTTCTGTGCTCGATATTAGTATCGCCAGGGGGAACAGAATTAATCGATCATTATGGCCAATTCATCTGCCACCTTGTTGTCCCGGGAACCACTAGAGTGTTACATTGTGGTTTGTGGTTAGTGTCACGGCGACAAAGTCTCACAAGTTTAGATTTTTATTTTTTTTTTTTTGAATAGATGGTGTGACATGGCAAACAATGACCCACGAAGCACTACGACCTAAAGAGATCTTTTGTGCTATCCCCTGGTGTGTTGTTCGAGAATTAGTTGTCCGTTAGCTGAAATCTACTCGTAGTTCACTGATGAAGCTAAGGATAGTTCGAGGTGAAACCAGAAAGTGATGTGAAGCCTTTGTTAATTAGATGGTTAGATGGCTACTTGGCTGTTTACATAAATATGAATAGCTTTCCTTGAGGTTAAAGTCCGTACTAGCTCTTGGGTCACATCAGGCAATTTCTAGAACTTCCGCTTGAAACACACTGAGGTAGTTTGGAAGCCTTATTGGCCTGGCAATTTCGGGTTGTTTCGAGTAGATACCTGATTCTATGTCCCCTCCAGTAAAACTTAAGATATTGTCCGGTTTAATGATTGAACCTTCTGTCTAAACTTTCCTTTAGGGCATTACTAGCCCCAATTCTTGTAGGTTTTACTGTTTCTCCTTCTGTGGCTCCCGAGGTTTTCTCTCTATGTGGAATGCGTTTGCCTTCTCCGACGACGTCTTTGATTATTTTGAATGTGGTCTCTTAGTACGGGAAGACCTCGATTCTCATGCGCTTTGGATTCAACATTAACGTAGAATTGTTTTATAATGACTCTGTCTATAAAAAAAATTCAAATTATTTTTTATGTCTTTCTAAAAAGGATGGAATTTAAGTGTTTAACGATTATGGTTTCCTTCCTTTGCTATATTGCTTATTTGATGTCACTGTTTAGTGTACAGTCTCATCTCGTTTGAAAACCTTCCTCTGTTGGCTATCATTGCTACTTGTACGGTCAAATGTACTTGTAGGGATTCACTTTCTGTCCTTTACATTCTCAATACTCGTAACTCATGGTTTTCTGCATTGCAGTCTCAAATGCGATGTTTGTGCGTTGTTTGCTATCTATGCAGCACGGCTCGGAAGTCTAAATATGTGCATACTTAACTCACTTAATCCATTGAGTTAAATTCAATGACGTAATTTTTTTTTTGGCGAAAGCCAATTCGCTTTTGTGTTTATTTAAATTACGTCATTTATAGACGATGAAAATAAATTTTGCAGTATGTTTAAACGCGTTGATCACGCAACAATGAGAGATAAGATTTCGTTGACTTAAAATCAGAATATGGTTAAAGATTGTGTAAGAGGTGGCATTTTGCTTTTAACTTCTTTTTCGGATGCAGAGGCTATTTTTGTCGATGGCTTAACGTTTTGTAAGAATCTATGTTGCAATGAATCAAATGTTTCACGAATGGAATTATGCGATGTACACGCTTTCTCCAAATCCACAAAGCAGCTGTAAATATGTGTTTTGTGTTGAAGAAAGCATAAGATAGGGTTCCTTGAGCCAAATTCTGGAGTGTTGTGCAGGAGTATGGGATTGATGGCTCCCTTTTAAGGCGATTCAGTCTTTATATATAAACTGCCGAAGCTGTGTTCGGGTAAACGGTGTTAAATCAATATCTTTCACCTTGGGCATTGGACTCTGCCAAGGGTTCGTTTTGTCACCTCTCCTTTTCATTGTACATAATATGGACTGAATGTTACAGCGCAGCCGTGGCGGAGAATGTTTCAAATTGGGAGATTTAAGAATTAGCCAGCTGTTCTTTCCGAATAATTTGGTCATCCTTGGGTCCTCTCAAACCGAACTTCAATGCGGACTCGAAATGTTTGTAGCCGTTTCTGATGATGCTGCAATAAAGGCAAACGTGAACAAATTAAATTGGAAGTAGAAGCCCTATTCAGTGCACTGTGTACGTTAGTGAAGTCCCACCTATACCACAATCATCATCCGGATAATAACCTATGCTTTGCTAGTATGGTGGGATACAGTTAATCAAACCGTCACCCGCTCCGCACTTCAGAAGGTGCAAATACTAACCTGTGTAGGTATTACGGGCGCAATGCGCACCTGCCCAACAGCTGCGCTGGAAGTTCTCTTACTCCTTCTACCCGTACACATAAAAATTATGAACACTGCAGCTGCCAGTTTTCTAAAGCTTCACCTTTTATGCAACAACGGTAATTCCGAATTAGTTGGTCATATGAAGATTCTACAGAAAATTCCGTACTTACTTCTCCAGCAGTATGCATCTCAGACTTCATGCCTAAAAGAATCCACCTCAACCACCCGTTCACAGTTACCATCCCTGACCGCAGCTACTGGAATTATCCTTAACACCTCAATTCAACTGGTACACTGACGGTTTAAAAATGTTAAATGGGGCAGAAGCTAGTTTCTTTGGCCCCAACTACAAACCCTTTACATCACTATGTCAATCCACTACTATCTTCGAAGCAGAAGTCTATCCTATAGAGCTCTGCGCCACAGAAAGCATTAGAAGAAACCAAGCAGCACTCAGGGCTCTCACGTTCTTTGACTATAAGCCTAAGCTTCAGCTCCAGTCTCCAGACTCTTTCGCAGCTTGCTGCACACAATAAAATCACTTTAATGTCGGTCCCCGGACACAAAGGCATACCTGGTAACGAAGCGGCTGTTGAGCTTGCCAGAATAGGTGCGCAATCTCCTTACATTGAACCTGAACCCTCCTGCGGTTTACCTACTAGATCTATTTCGTTGATAATCCCATAACAAGGGATCATAACCCACTCACATCACCGCATTTCTACAGATCCGCCTGTGGGGTTAGCCTATTTGACCTCAGGAAATATCGGCAGGCCTGCCGACTTTGGATCGCTCGGTTACTGAAGCCAATGAAATGCCGATGTCGTCGCATTTGTCTGATCCAGGCGTTTATAGGCCTGCCTTTCCTACATCGCGATGTCTTTGGAACGTTCATTGATATTGTATTTTTAGCAGAGTTCAAATGATCTCTTCTTTGAACGTGGCAATACCAGCTGAGCCGGTCGCGCTCTGTCTTTCGTAAGATGGTTTCCTTGACGTGAAGGCTTCCACGGATCTTCGAACTTCTTATTCGATCAAGCTTTGTCACTCCTGCTGTCATGCGAAGAATCTTCATCTTAGCTGCCGTTAATTTACTCTCATACGTTTTGTACATCGTCCAACATTGTGAACCGTATGTGAGCGCTGGACGCACAACTGCGGTGTAGAGCCTTCCCTTCAACTTAGGTGCCATTTTTCTGTCAGAGAAGATAGCGGAATTTTTTCGCCACTTTATCCACCCTACGCTTCCGCGATGATTCATGTCGTCATCACGAGTTGCTTTGCTATTGATTATAGATCCCACATATTTGAACTTTTCGCACTTGGGAAGCGCTGTTCCATTCAAATAAATGTCTGGAATAGGACTGAGTGGATCAGAGAACGGGCAGCACAAGTACTCTTGTCTTTTTTGAACTAATGCGATACCCATTTCCCTCCAGAACGTCCACCCACACATCAAGTGCTCGTTGCAGAGTTGTAGGATCCTCACTTATGATGGCTCCATCGTCAGCAAAGAATAACTGATGTACCTTGGGGTCCATCACTGTACCTTCAAGCAGATAATCAAGGACTGTAATAAAGAGCAAAGGACTTAAGACGCTTCCCTGGTGCACCCCGACTTTGATTGGGAACTCTTCGGTTACTCCAGCAGGGCATCTTACTCTTGTCTTTGCTCCTTCGTACATGTCCATGATCATCTGTACATAGGTTTCTGGAACCCCTCGATGTCTTAGCGTTACCCATATCAGATCTCGTGGTTGTCTGTCGAATGCTTTTTCAAAGTCAACCAATACAATATGCAACCTTTAAGGAATCACGATGTTTTTCCATTATGATCCTTGTACTTTGGATTGCATCTGTGGTTGATTTACCCGAGACAAACCCACACTGATCATCAGATAGCCGTATTATTTTTTCATTATACATATATATTTTTTGCATACAGACAATTGTATTCACATATACAGGGAGTGATTGGAATACCTCCTCTTAAGATTTAAAAAAAAAATCCCATTTAACTTTCTATATTCCTTCCAGTAAATACTAAGTTAAATATGTCACTCATATTGCGTGCGCGCTTACTGTCTCAGTTCAACTCATTTAAACCGCATAAATTAGCTCCTTTGAAATGTTCCTTGCTACATCCGGTGAAACTACCTACGATCAACGTTGCGATAATAATTTATTTCTTTAATGGATAAGAATTAAAAATAGTCAAATGTTTGTTTTTATGATCGGTTGTCATTGCCACCTGATACCAATGCCTCATACACTAGAGAGCAGATGTTGATTAGCACGTGGCCATTAAGGCCGTGTTTTTTTAAACCTAGCCAGCCAGTAGTTGCTAGTAAAGTCAAATTTTACACATTAAACAAATAGAAACACCGTCTGGATACTACTCTTGATTTAATCCCCAGCCGAAAGTAGCTGGCTGGGAATTTTGTCATTCCTAATTTTAGGCGGCGCAAAAACGAATGTTTTTTTTAATAATTTGTTGTTGCTGCCACTACGAAATTGCTAGAGATATGTTCGTATAAAATCAGCTGGCTGGCAAATCGTTTAAATGAACGACTGGCTGGCTAGGTTTAAAAAAAAAAACACTGCTGATCTCCTCTGTAGCTCTGAGCACAACCTTTGCTCCTTCTTCTTATAGTGCCTACTATCCTCTTAGGAGGTTGGATGTCATCCTTTTTACATTTTTGCTGGAGCTCACGTTCCTGAACAGTTCCGTGGTGGACATTCGATACCAGTCAGTCAAGTTATGCCGGTCGCTCTTCCTCCTTTGATTCTTCCTTGTAGTATTATTTGAAGGGGTTTGTATTTTTCGTTCCTAATAAGATGCCCCAAGTATTCCAGCTTGCGTATTTTAGTTGTTTTTAAAAGCTCTCTTCCTGTGCCAATCCTTGTAAGAACTTCTGCGTTGGTGATTCTGTCTGTCCATGAGATATTCAGTATCCTCCGGAATAGCCACATTTCAAAGGCTTCTATCCTCTTCATCGAAGCTTTATGCAATGTCCAGGGGGCTAACTATGCACTTCACCGCGAAGCGCATTTTCATGCGAAATCGCATTTTGGTACTACGCAATTCGCTGGCGAACACTATCGCACTTCGCTCTACTACATTCGCGCAACTATGTAAATGCGAACAGCATTCGATCGACTTCAAATGCGATAGATATTTTGATGGCGCAAGGGCTGTTGGCGGTGGATTTTCAACTGGAAATGTAAATAAATGAAAAACACCGAAAAAGAGTGATTTCTGATACTTTTATTGCATTTAGGGCAGAAAAACAAATATTTATTTAAGTAAGCACTCATGAAAACATTGTTCTAATTATCCACTGGTGTTTCAGCAAAATGTTCAAACAAAATATATTCTTCCATGACACTTTGACAGATGAATGAAAATGTTTGTGGAAATATGACGGAAAATATGGAAATCTTTTGGAAATTCGATATTCCAAGCGATCGATGTACATAGATGACATCATCGCCGCGAGGCGAACGGAATGAATCGAAATTATGCGATTCGCGGCGAAGTGCATAGTTAGCCCCCAGGTTTCTGCTCCATATAGTAGAGTGGACCAGAAGTAGCACTTTATCAGCCGTATCTTCAGTAATAGATGTATGTCCCTGTCGCATAGTACCTTTTCATCTTACAGAATGCTGCTCGAGCCTGTTCGAATCTATTAGGTGCGCAACTAAGCTCTCGCTGTTTGTCAATAGATGGCTCCAGCAGTAAGTGGTGGTCGATTTTGACATATCCAAAACGTCATGAACCGAGCTTAGACATATGGTAAACAAACAGTTTTGACACATTAGTGATTTTGTTTTGGCGTCATATACTTTTGGTTGTGTGAAAATGTGTGATTTTGTGCCAAATAATCGTCATTTGCGGGAAGTGTTGATTTTCTTCTTTCATTCGAAGAAAACGGTGGCTGAAGCGCATCGAGAGCTCCAAAAAGAAGTTTACGGAGATGCTGCTCTAAGTGAAACAACGTGCCGTGATTGGTTCCGTCGCTTCAAAGACGGTGATTTCGATGTTGACAACCGTCCGCGTGAAGGAAGGCCAAAATCGCAACGAAACCATCACTAGGGAACGGTATCGACTTCAATTGATGCGATTGAGCCGAGCACTGCGCGAAAAACGGCCACAATACGAGCAGAGGCAAGAAAAAGTGATTCTACAGCATGACAACGCTCGGCCTCACGTTGCCAAACCCGTTAAAACCTACCCGGAAACGCTCAAATGGGAAGTCCTACCCCACGCGCCATATTCCCCAGATACTGCGCCGTCCGATTATTACTTGTTCCGTTCGATGGCACATGGTCTGGCAGATCAGCAGTTTCGCTCATATGAAGACATAAAAAAATGGCTTGATTCGTGGATAGCCTCGAAAGATGAACACTTTTACCGTAACGGTATTCGAGTTCTGCCAGAAAGATGGGGAAAAGTTGTAGCTAGTGCTGGGCAATACTTATTCAGTGACGAGGCCCATTTCTGGATGAATGGGTTCGTCTACAAGCAAAATTGTCGAATTTGGGACGATAACAACCCACACGAGATCCATGAAGTTGTAATGCATCCAGAGAAAGTCACTTTTTGGTGTGGATTTTGGGCTGCCGGCATCATCGGTCCATAAAATAAATAAATATTTGGCGCAACAGCTCTTTAAATGCTAGGGCCTAGCTTCTCGCAACCACTCATGTTGTGTGCGTTATATTTTCCACACGAATGAAAGGTGCATAATTCTTTGAGAACGACGTTGGCCAGGCCATCACCGTCAACGGCGAGCATTATCGGTTGATGATAACCAATTTCTTTTGGCCGAATTGGATGATATAGACACCGACGACATGTGGTTTCAACAGGACGGCGCTCCGTGCCACACAGCTGGTGCCACGATGGACATTCTGCACGAACGATTTCCGAACATGGTTATCTCTTCTTAAGTCACAGGTCTATGCCAATAAACCACAAACCACCACTGCCCTGAAAGCCAACATAATCAATGTCAATTGGACCAATGCCAATTCAGCCTGATTTATGCGCCAGAGTTATAGAAAATTGGACGTTTCGGATGCGCGCCACCCAGTGAAGCCGCGGCTGACATTAAAATGATGTTATATTCCATACATAATGGCATACATGGGCCTTCTAAATAAATAAAAAAAATTCTATGATATCTCAGTCACAGTTTCTTTTATTCAAATTTAAAGATAGGAAACGCTTAATGGAAAACCCTTTATATAATTCTTGTTGCAATTCTAGACATCTTTGCGCTAGGATGTTTAACGAGAAAAGTGCCTCCCGCGTTCCAAAGCCCTCTCTTTAGCCGAATTAGGTTCTGCTAATAACCTTTCCTGCAAACATGTAAGAAACCTCCTTATGGCCTTGTTGTGTAAATAAAATCCACATCTCTTAGGTCGAAGGGGATCAAATTCTCTTGAGAATCATTTTTTATACATCTGCACTTCGACTTTACTTTTTGCATCTACTGTAAACTAACGCATCTATTCGACATTTTTTTGAATAAATTTAAATTAGTCTAAAAAGAATCACTCCACGGCATATGCAAAGACAGTTGTCACTCATTAGGGTTGTCTTGTTTTCGATTAAAAGTAATTTAAGAAACTCTTCAAAACGCATTGCAGACGGTGTGCAAATGGAATACGCGTATCATCGTCCATGTAATCCTACGTACGGATCGTAAAGTTTAATAAAACATTAATTTGAATGGCTTAGCGATTTGTTTTTGCTTTCTTTTTTTTTTTACTTGTTTTATTGGCGTAACGCCAACTACTCTGTAAATGAAAAATGTCTTTCCGTGTGGATTGGAATCTTTCTTCTATTAATTAGATTTAATTAGATCTACCCCAACAACAAAAATAATGGTAATAGCGCATACTAATTATGATATTGCTTTTATAATTTATGACAAAATATGAACACGCCTTTTATTCGAGTGTATAAATACGTAAAGCATGTAGTATAGCTAATTAACAGTTTGTTAAATCTTTTTTTATTTTTTTTTTATTTTCAGATGCCAAGAAGAACAAAAATTTCCCTTCTCGCAAGTTCGTTTCCCGCCCGAAGATACAGACCAACCTGCGGTCTATGAGGAGGGTATGGAGGTTGAGGTGTTCACGCGATCGCTTGAGCGTCAAACATGCGGTTGGTGGACAGCAGTTATAAAACTTTTGAAGGCTGAATTTTGCGCCGTCTGTTATTTAGGTTTCGAGAATCAATATACGGAAATTGTTGAATTAAAGCGATTAAGAGTGAAAAATCCCAATCCTCCTATTACGGCTAAAACTTTTCATAAATTCGAAATCACTGTGCCTGCAGAACTTCAAGAAGAGTAAGTTTATTTCAAGTATTATGTATATGCTCAACAAACAGATTTATTAATCATCAAGTTATATCTATGACGAATCAGGAATGTATCGTCTATCGTCTATTACTCGTACATATGTATTTATACCTTTTATATTCTTTATTGAAATAGTGTAGACATGTCGCTTTTACCTTAACCTTCTATAGGGCATTTTGTATTTCCCTCGTTTAGATGTTGGGATAAGATAACAGGTAACTGAGTAAGTAAACGATTAACGAAAATCCATTAAAAACCCTAGAATGATCAAATTTAGTTGCCTTTAATGCGAAGAAAACCCAATTTATTTTTGCCACAAGAATCCGCCCCACCCCTTCGACTAAATAATTTATACTTATGAAATGATAACTAGGTTCGTGTCCTGGCACGCATCAGGCAACAACTACTTTACTCACTAAAATCGTTTTCACCCCTCGAGAAGCATAGGGCGTCAACAAAACCTGGATATTCCTGACCCCTGGAAGGTGGGCAGAATCATACCGATTCTTAAGCCAGGCAAGCCAGCAGTCCAATGTACTTCATATCGTCCGATATCTCTTCTCTTTCCAGTTGCGAAAATATTCGAAGCTTTGACACTACCCAAGCTTCATTCTGAACTTCAGCTAGCCGAACACCAACACGGCTTCCGCAAACTGCGAAGTACAACAACAGTCCTTTCCGAGATCACGACACACATTACACAAGGTCTTAACCAACAACGACCATGCGATCGCACTGGATTTATCAAAGGCGTTTGATACTGTTGACCTAGGAATCTTGCTTCAAGATAATGATGTGCCAACTCGAGTTGACAAACCGGGTCAAATCGAGTTACATTTACACCGAGTTAAACCGAGTTACTTACTTTTACTTATGTCCTGTACTTATATCCCCTACGCGCGATCGTGTACGGTTTCTGGCAATGTCTCTAAGTTCTCCCCAAATTTTCCCTAACTGCCGTGCCTCCTTCTCGACTGTTCTGTGCCATGTTCTCCTCGGACCGCCAGGTCTTCTGCCATCCTGAGTTAGAGGGTTCCATTGCATAGCATGGTTCGCTATGGAACTGTCACCCTTACGGAACGTGTGACCAATCCACTGCCACTTCCGCCGTTGGATGGTTGTGCCTATTGGTTCCTGACCCGTTCTCTCGTAATGGTGTTCGTTAGAAATACGATTGGGCCAGAAAATCCTTAAGATTTTGCGCAGGCACCTATTAACAAACGTTTGAGGCTTTCTGGTGATATTAGTGGTCACTCTCCACGTGCTGCAACCATATAACAGCACGGATTCAACTTTAGAGCGGAACAGTCTTATCTTGGTGCTCAAGCTGATTGCATTGCTTCACCATATTTTGGACAACATACCGAACGCGGACTTTGCTTTGGCGATCCTGGTGGCTATATCCAGTTCGGTTCCACCATCGGTCGAGACAATACTTCCAAGATACTTGAAATCCTCTACTCTCTCTACCGGTTGTCCAGCAATGCATATTTGAGCCGATGAGTTAGTTCCAAGGCTGATAATTTTAGTTTTTGCCGTATTAATTTTTAGCCCGACGACAGCTGCCTCCCTCTTCACATCTGCTGTCATTTGGTAGAGGTCTATAATTCTGTGGGACAGTAAGCATACATCGTCAGCGTAGTCAAAATGTTTCAGTTGAGATGTAACAGTCCATCGAATTCCTCCGTTTCCCGTCGACAAAGCTGCATGAAGCACATCGCTAATCACCAATAGGAATAATATTGGTGAAAGGATACAGCCTTGTCTTACCCCACTTTGGATCTCTAATTCCTCAGACAACCTTCCCCTGTGCAGAACGTGACATTTGGAGCCTTCATATGCAGCTTTGATAATAGCAATTAGTTTATCGGGAATACCTCTCCTGCGTAAGCCACGCCAAATAAACTCCTTGTTGACACTATCGAACGCCTTCTCAAAATCGATGAACAGCAGGTGCAGTGGCGATCGATATTCAACACACTGTTCGATGATAATCCGCAGGGTGTTGATGTGGTCGGCACAGGAGGATCCAGAGCGGAAACCTGCTTGTTCGGCATCGAGTGTGTCTTCGAGATGTTGTTTGATTCGCTCCAGGATGATTTTAGCTATTATCTTACCTACAGCAGGCAGCACGCATATACCCCTCCAGTTTCAGCACTCCATTAAATTTCCTTTCTTCGGAAGCTTGACGATCATTCCCTTTTTCCACTTGTTAGGAAAGCTCTCAGCTTCCCAAGCTCTCTCTATAAGTGGAAGCAGAAGCTCAGCCGATGTTATTGGTGCTGCTCGTAAGAGCTCTGCTAGAATACCGTCAAGTCCTACCGCCTTGTTGGTTTTGAGTGCCTTGATCGCGGTGATGATCTCATCTTTACTGGGAGTCGTGGTGCGTATTCGGGAACTTCTCACCGCGGGCATCTCAGTCTGATTTGGGAGCATATCGCTAGCGAATACACGGTTCAAAACCGTAGCAAAATGCTCTTTCGATCTCTTGAGCTGGTCCTTATCTGAAATGAGCAAGGAGCAGTCTAGGCTTTTCACTGGGGTTGGCTGGAGCTGCGACCACCTGTCAACTCTTTCGTGATACTGTAGACAGTCCTGCTGTCCCACCTCCGTGCAGCTTCTTCTGCTTCTGTAGCCATCGCGTTGATGTAGTTGCGCTACACGTCGCACGCTACGCTGAACTTCTCTCATCTTCATGAGATATAGGGACTCTAGCTCGCTTCTCCCTGCTGCTGGGGTAGCTGCAATGCGAGCTTTCAGCTGTTTTCATTCGTCAATTCGTCTCCAGGTATCCTCGGAAAGCCACGCCCTATGTCTTCCCTGCAATCGGCCGACAATTCTTTCAGCACCAGGATGTAAAAACATTTTGCACAGCATACCAATGTTCTTGGATGGTTGCGGGTTGCTGCTGCTGATTGCTTCCACACCTTGCGAAAAGTGTTCCCTTAATTGTTGGCGCGCTGTTGGGGAACATTAAGTCTATCGATGTTGACCCTGGGCATTCTTGTGTTGTCGTGGGATCTTCGAACTGCAGCAGTGCGTAGTTGGAGAGTAGCTATCATAAGATGGTAATCACGTACTATCCCCACATCATGATTAAACGTATGCTCCCGGACGTCTGTAAGTAATTAGCGGCATTCTTGCTGTCTCACAGCAGAAAAGACTGTAGACAACTTATAGGCGTCTTGACAGGCCACTTTGCTTTTGCCAAGTACCTTAACGTGCTGGGCTTAAGTGACACTATAATCTGCGACGCTTGTGGAGAGTCGTCGCTCTCTCATCGCGGAACATTATCTCTGTGAGTGGCATTTGCTCGTTTCAGGTGGCAAGTCCTGTGTGCTGATACTGTAATCTCCTCATCACTGAAGTGCTTGCTTGGCTTTCTTAGAAAGACGAGCAAATTCCAATAAAATGGGTAAATCAAGGTTTGCTCTCTGGTAGTACAATGGACCAGTTGCGTCTGAGTGCTACAGTTGAGCGTTTCCTATCCCCAAAAAAAAAGGAAAAAAAACCCCGCAGAACCTACACCTCTTTATAAGCTTTATTCTCTCGACAAATCATGATGTAATTTTTTTTTTTTTTTCGTTATTTTCAGGGCTAAGGAAGAGGGCATTCATAGAGAATTTCAACGATCAATAGGAGCTGGAATTTGCCGTTACAATCCGGAACGCGGTATACTTACAGTTATTTCAAAATGTGATTTCTCACAAAAAAGGGCGACTATGCTGCAGGACATGCATTTTCGAAATCTATCGCAAAAGGTAATACTTCCTCAAAATGTTCAATATTCGAACTTTTTTTCTAAATCCTAGTGTACTCTGTGTTTTAGGTTATTCTTTTGAAACGAACAGAAGAAGCTGTTCGCCAGCTAGAATCAACGAAACTAAACAGTCGCGGGTAAGTTTTTATTTTTTTTTATTTTGCCTTATGGTTTGCGTGCTTCTTAAGCTCTTACCATTTGTTTTACAATAACGCAGCAAATAAAATGCATTCACTGCATTCATTACTAACCCCAAACAAGTATTCATGAGCTTGTTACATGTATCTAGGTAATAATGATCTTTCTTAGTGCAGTGTTTAACAGCAAAAAAGAGCTACTAACCAACAAAACATCAGCATCATTTCATATACACACACATATGTGCATTATTCATTTGAAGAGCGATAATTGTTAAAAAGAAAAGAATTGAGATGAAGTTGTATCGAACAAAAATAGACTCTTTTCCTTGATAAAGTAATACACAGTTTGCTTAGTTTTTCCGAATAACTACAGATTAATCGAAGCTCAGGTACATATCTAACCGATAAGAGAGACCGATACCTGAAACAGTTGATTTATAGTCTAATTTAGCAATCGATGATGGTATTTATTGTGAGGCCTATGACACATACAACGATTGCATAACAGTGTTTCCTAGAAAGTTGTCAGTTTAAGTATCAATCATAGGTAGGTAGGTAGAAGTAGTTGTGTCAGCAAACCATGCCGAAACTTAATTAGCGCAGAAGCGCCGTTTTGATACCACAACTCAAGTGACCTATCGGATGTAAAAAGGACGTTAACTTGTAGGGAAAGGGAAAAAGAGTAAGAATTATTCAAATCCACGCCATTACATTGAGGAAACTGATAATATCCCCAATGCTAATCTCCGCTAACTCTATTAGGTTGTCGAAGAAGGGTTTACCTAAGGTGCGGTGTCTGACCTTGCCTAAAGCCGGACACTTGCAGAGGAAGTGTAAGATTGTTTCTATCTCGTTAGCAATATTGCACCTGCGACAGTGTGCATTAAATGAGGCCATCAGCGCAAAAGTAGTGTAACGCGCAATTTTTTGGTTGCTGTTCTGATGTTACATACATTCCTTACATTACCAACTATCAATACAAAAGTGGTGTAAGCCACCTTTTGGTATTCAAAAGCAGATGGAGCTGAAAAATTCGTTTTTGCACAGAGCATAATATAACAAAGTAATAGAGTAATCTAATTCAAAATCCCCATTCTCTCCTAATTAAATAGTTTGGGGTTACATGACTTTTGCGCTGATATCCTCAAATGTAATGCCTATTCTGGCCCCCGTTGGCCAGTGGCCAGTACTAACTGCCAGAACTCTTGCGATATCTGCACGGTTTCTGTTTAGTAGATCTTGCGTTCTTTTTCGGAAGTATTTGGGCCACATCTGCATGGAGATGACACAATTCTGCACGCCCTGCCATCTGCTATCAGCCTTTAGCAGATAATGTGTGAAGATGCATCCCTTAAGGACCCCCAACGGGACGTTCACCTCCTTTGCTAGGGAAGCATCAAGATTCCTGCCTCGCGAGTTCATCAATCATAACCATTCAATTGTTATAGCAATAGAACTTAGTGATGAGCTCATGCACCACTTAACCCAACATGTACGAATACTAAAAATCAAAACCGAATACAAAAAATCACAGCAAAAACCATTTAAGCAGTTGACACATGATTCTTCATTTCCAACTTACACGTGCAATTGCGATATTTTTTAGTTGTTTTCTTGTGGCCTAGCTATGTTGGGTGATCTTAGCCTAGGTCAAAACCTTCTCTTCCAGTTTGCATCAAGTGGAGCATAAAATTTACTGAACGGCAAATTGATCTCTCAAGTACAACTATAGAACTTGCTGATTTAGCATATCTGTGTAAGAACTCATTTGGCTATTGCCATTAAACTTTTTTCGCTGTCGTCACTGAAATTGGGATTATCTTCATCAAACACAGAGCATTTCTGTGTATGAATTATTTGACCGATTCATGATATATTATAAAAATGTACAAGAAGTAGATTCCTTGTTTTCGGCTCCTTTGGTCACCTTTGGCCAATTTTGCAATATTTCCTCATAATATTTAATAGCGTTTATCGTTTCTCCTGCTTGAAGAAATGTAAAGTGGATTGGTCCTTTCGATGTCCACCAGATTGTTACCATAACCTTTTTTGGGTGAAGATGATCGGGCTTGGGGTGTGTTTTGATTTTTCGTCTGCATCCAACCACTGCCCAGGTCTTTTACGGTTGTCATACAGAATCCACTTTTCATCACAGGTGATTATACGGTGCAAAAACGGTTCAGTCTGGTTTTTTAATCTAAGCGATGAGCAGATTTCTAGGCGCCGTAGTTTTTGGGTCACGTTCAGTTCGAGGGGTACCCGCTTAACGAGTTTCTTTACCTTTCCTATGAGGGAAAGGTGTCGACTTATTGCCATGGGGGATACACCCATGTTTTGTGCAATCTCCCGCACTGATTTCGTTGGGTCCGCATCTACCGTTGCTCTTAAAACATCGTCGTCAATTAACGTTTCCGGTTTCCCACATGGTTCGTTTTCTACGCTGAAATCTCCCGAACGGAACTTTCCAAACCAACGTCGAATAGTGCGTTCGTATACCGCTGCATCCTCAAATGCGTCATTTATGTTTTTCATTGGCGCATTATGTTCCATTTTAAATTCATAAAGGAAGAGGGTCCGAATTTGAACTGCCGACAGCATGGTAAACAGTTCCTAGAAAAAAAAAAAAAACTACTTGTAACGAATCCTAAAAAGTTTTACACGTCAAACATACGTACCACTTTACTTACTTACTTACTTAGGTGGCGCTACAGTTCGGTGTGAACCTGGGCCTCAACCAACAAGCCTCTCCATTTAGCTCGGTCTTTAGCTAATTGCCTCCAGTTGCGCACTCCAAGTTGGTCGAGGTCCCCTTGAACTTGTGCGCGCCACCTACGGTGATGATTCCCTCTACTGCGTCGTCCCTCGGCGTTAGATTCGAAGACTCTGCGGGCCGGAGCGTTGATGTCCATTCGCTCTACATGTCCTAGCCATCTCAGACGTCCAATACGCAGTTTTTTGACTAGGTCGATGTCGCTGTACAGCTCGTATAGTTCGTGATTGAATCTTCTCCTCCAAAACCCGTCAACACAAACGGGACCGAAAATCTTACGAAGAATTTTTCTCTCGAAGCGACCAAGGATATCTTCATCCTCTTTTAATAAAGTCCATGTTTCAGCGCCGTAAAGCAGGACTGGGATGATCAAGGTCTTATATAGAGTCTCCTTAGTTGTTCGAGATAGGGCTTTACTGTTGAATTGCCTTATAAGCCCAAAAAAACAGCGATTGGCAAGAGTTATTCTTCGATTGATTTCTACGCTGATTTTGTTAGTAGAATTTATAGCAGAGCCAAGGTAGACAAAGTCCCTTACTACCTCGAAGTTATAGCTGCCCACTGTGACATTTTGTCCAATTCGTCGGTGTTGGCTTTCCCTTCTTGTTGACAGCATATACTTGGTTTTGCCCTCGTTTATCGCTAAACCCATTTTGGCCGCTTCCGCCTCAATGCCCGCTGAGTTCTTCCGATAATGTCTATATTGTCGGCGTATGCAATCAGTTGTACAGACTTGTAATAGATTGGACCTCCGGTGTTGGCTTGTGAGTTCCGCACAATCCGTTCAAGTACAATATTGAAGAAGTCACATGACAACGCGTCACCTTGTCTAAAACCTTTTTTGACATCAAAGGTCTCGGTGAGGTCATTACCGACCTTGATGGAGCACCGAGCTTTCTCCATCGTCAGCCTGCACAGGCGGACAAGTTTGGCAGGGATGTCAAGACTTGACATGGCTCCATAAAGCTCTTCTCTATAGATGCTGTCATAGGCGGCCTTGAAATCGATAAAGAGGTGGTGAGTATCGATTTGGAATTCTTGGGTTTTCTCCAGGATCTGCCGAAGTGTGAAGATTTGATCGATGGTGGACTTTCCTGGCCTGAAACCGCACTGATAGGGTCCAATCAGGCTGTTCATAAAACGTGTGAACGCCTGAAACCTTTTATGAACAGCCTGATTGGGCGTACCACTTTACCTTATAAAAAAAGAAATTTGCACGTTTTGGCACAGATGTTCACTCGAGAGGTTCTTATTATGGACTGAGCGAAAATCGGACGTTTCATCTGGTATAACCTAATATTAGAAACTAGAAATTGGTCAAAATATACTGGAGAACGCATGTCCAGCATGCCGGATTTTATTGACTAAGACTCTCTTCCTCTTAAACCTTTTAACCCTACGACATCGTCGTCAGGCATCACTTCTCGGAATAGGTTTCAGCTTTGGATGTACGTGTATTATCAGCATTTTTGCTTGCCAGTCTTGTCCTTTTTCTTTTCTGGTCAGACAGATCTATAAAGAATAGTTTAACAGTGTTACTTAATGCTTCCTTCCTTTTTGGGTAGGAGATCTGCAGAGGGAATCTGATCTAATATTTGCCGAAGTTCCTCCCTTTCGTTATTGAAAGTGGGTACCTTTGTTTTTAGGACTTTTACTACGCAAGCATCCATACAATAGTAGTATACCTTACCGACGATTTATCCGCATCGCTAATAAGGGCATAAGACAGGAGCTCTATCCCACTCTTTCGGAAGTGTTTCATGGCCGTTACCACTTTCTTGTTTTCACTTATCTGTATGGATGAACCTGATTATTTGCCCTTCCCTACGTCAAAGACGTTGAGTTTCATCTATTGGGTCCACTCCTGCATCTCGACGAATTGCGTCGTTTGATACAGTGCAGAAAGCGTTGCGTATCTCTAATATTTCGCATTTTTCGCGAAAGTACCACATCCAATCGGGCAGAATTAGTTAAAGTATTATTTATACGATACGTAGGGTTTAACGATCAGCAAGTCATAGCTACCAGTAAAACGAAAGCGGAAAAACCAAGGCTAATCGGTATGATTGTGTCTAACTATTCTGCCACAATGACTGCGGTAATGTCATCATCAGCAAACAATATATTCCATAAAACCTGCGTCAAAATTTAAACTGGCCGTAAACTCTTGGGCGCTGCGTGAGTATCGAACAACAACTCAAAAGAAAAGAAAACAATACTTAGTGAGTTTTGGCGATTCTGGAAGCCGTGCAATGAGCCATTCTATTTGGCATATTCTTGGAAAATATATCCATTTACAGTGACGACCGAGAAGGCGGCATAGTTAGTCTCTGCCGCGCAAGCCTTAGTACCACTAGTAGGTGAATCAACGTCGGTATAAGTTTGCACCTAACTTCCATAATAGTGAGATTCTTTCTGTCTCTAGATGACCTAACTAAACTTTTGGTAATTACCTAGGGCAGTAGTGGTGTCGTGGATAATGTGGTTACTTGTCCTGCGATTTGTGCAATTTCGTACCCCAACTAGAAATGAATATCATCGAACTTTCCTCATCCACTGCACGAAAGAGCTGTAAGGGCTTCTGTCTGGTAGTACAATAGACCGCATCTGGTCTGAGCGCTCTGCGATTTGGATTAAACTGCCCTGTATTTACCCAGCGAGCACCGACTTCAGTTCTCTTTAGGGCTTCTCTTTGTTTTACATTAAAAATTGCCTAGCGGAAGAGTAGACAATAGCTTTTAGACTTGTTGCCTAGGGCTTCTTCTGATGATAAATTAAGGCTGCTTCTGTTTTCTTTTGCAGTCGTCGTACTGGAAGACTGACCGTTGCTGACCCATCTCAGATGAACTCTACAGTTCCAGTTCTAGTTGTAGCGTCACTCTCTTTTTTCGGTCTATCTCTATAGGAGACGGTCTTTTAAGATATGTGAGACGCGTATGTCTGCTGCATTTAGGGAGTCACGTATGTTCTTTGCTGTTTACGCTTACATCTATGATTGCATGTGTCAAAAGCGTTTAGCTTCTTCTTCCTATTTCGGCGAGGTTAAGATCCAAAAACAAAGGATCATAACCCACCCACTACACCGCATGTCTACTGATCCGCCTGTGGGGTTCACCTATTTGACCTCAGAAAATATCGGCAGGCCTCCCGATTTTGGATCACTCCGATGCCGATGTCGTCGCATTTGTCTGATCCAGGCGTTTATATGCCTGCCTCTCCTGCCTCGATCTCTTCTTTGAACGTCGCAATACCAGCTGAGCGGGTCGCGCTCTATTTTTTAGCGTTTAGTGCTTACAATTAAATGTGTATACCGACCTTTAGAACCCTGTGATACAACAGGAGGAATATCAAAAGACTAATTGACTTTTTCACTTCCGCCTTAGAAATTCTAAAGTCGACTTTGCATAGAGAATGATAAACTGCAGATCATATACTCTACAAGTGGCAACTGATCGCTAACAACTAACTATAGCATAAGGAGAATATGGCTAACCATTTATTCATCATTTTTAATATTGCATTCGCATCACTACTTTGTCATTTGCTTCGCACAGATATGTGCATTTGTTTTACTACTTGTGTGTGCCCACAACCATAGCCATAGAACAACCTAGTTAAGATGAAACAAAACCCCAAGGAAAAACTTTATTGATCGGCGATTAATTGTTAAAACTAAAAGGGCCACGCCGCTCTTATCTACTTCTAGATTCACAGATGAGTTCCACGTGCGCGAAGACCTTATGGGTCTAGCAATTGGTTCGCATGGTACTAATATACAAGCAGCCCGCCTTTTAGAAGGCGTCACAAATATCGAACTCGAAGAGAAAAGTTGTACGTTTAAAATTACCGGCGAAACTGAAGACTCAGTGCGTCGCGCCAGATCAATGTTGGAATATGCAGAGGAATTCTTTCAAGTACCAAGAGAACTGGTCGGCAAAGTGATTGGTAAAAACGGACGAATCATTCAAGAAATTGTCGATAAAAGTGGAGTGTTTCGAATCAAGGTACAATCTTTTGTTAGTTTTGCAATTGGTTTCGATCGGTTCTTAAGTTTTACAGTCGCGCACTATTGCCTTACAGATCGCAGGCGATAACGAACAGGATCAAAATATTCCACGAGAACATGGACACGTACCGTTTGTATTTATAGGCACCGTCGAAAGTATTTCAAATGCAAAAGTGCTACTGGAATACCATTTGGCCCATCTAAAGGTAAGTTGAATTTTTTCGTCTTTTCCCTTTTGTTTTTTTTTTATGAACAGTTCGATTGGTAAATTTATATTTATTGTTTAGGAAGTGGA
The DNA here is from genome assembly GCA_945910035.1 of Brachypalpus laphriformis. Classification (NCBI taxonomy): domain Eukaryota; kingdom Metazoa; phylum Arthropoda; class Insecta; order Diptera; family Syrphidae; genus Brachypalpus; species Brachypalpus laphriformis. The sequence continues at coordinate 191,187,153 of OX246754.1, read as the reverse complement.
ACAACTGCGCCAAGAAAAATTAGAAATCGATCAACAACTGCGAGCCATACAAGAAACGAGCATGGGCTCAATGCAAAATTTCCCAGTGAATCGAAGATCCGAACGAGGTTATAGCAGTGATATTGAGTCTGTGCGATCGGGGCGAGGAGGGTCACGTGGTCGTGGGCGTGGCCGAGGTCGGGGTGGGGGCGGTGGAGGTAGCGGCAATCAACGCTATCATCAAGGTAAAAGTTTGATTAATTTTGTTTATTTATTTGTGTTATAAGGAAGTTAGATTCATTGTATCTTTGACTTTCTTTAGCTCTTGCGTACATACATATGTATGTAGTTGTAGTTGTTAGAGGGCGATACAATTACATCTTCTTCTTATGGTTCCTCTCCGTTCCGCAGGTTGGAAATCATCGATGCAAGTGTTTGTTTGTTTCAGACTCCTCCAAATAAGTCTATCGATGAAAGATTGAACCATTTTCTTAAGTTTGATAACCATGTCGACCTCGGTCCTCCGACGTTTCTGCTTCCTTCGATCTTTCCTTGTAGAATTAGTTGGAGAAGTTGGTATTTCTTGTTTATCATGATGTGTCCTAAGTATTCGAGTTTTCTTTCCTTGATTGTCAGCATTATTTCTCTTTTTCTTCCTACTCGTCTTAAGACTTCTACGTTACTAATTCTGTCAACCCAGGAAATCCGCAAGATTCTTCTGTACACCCACATTTCGCAGGCTTCTATTTCGTATTGCACAAAGAACACAAATGAAAATAATACATGCAACCACGCTGATCGCTATTGCTTGAATAACGCCGTCTTTATGTCGCCGTTTTCTGTTCGCCTCCTTTGTTCAAGAATGCTGTCATTAGTAGTTCCTGTCGTTAAGTACAGGGTGTCCGCCGGGAAGGTATACTACTTTGTTTGTTTATAATTTTTGATTAAATGAAAGAGAATGGATCTTATATTGATAAATGTTTTATTTAATGTCGGCAATTATGTATGGAATACAATATCAGGTAAATGTCCGCCTCTGCTAGTCTCACAAATGCGAGCCCTTTTGAGCACATTTTTCATTACATTCTCACACATTTCACGCGGTATTTCATTTATTCAATTCAAAATTATAATAATTATTTTTTATTATTTTATATTATCAAAAATGGATGCAAAGGTGACTGATGAATAATTTGAGGGTTTTCCATTGCCCAGAACCGACTATTCTGTTTATTCACATATCCATTCAAATGAAAATGTGCCTCGTCACTCATTATGATTTTTTCATGAAAATCGGGGTTGTCATGGGCTAGCTGTAACATCGTATTGGCATATGTACGGCGGCGTAAATGGTCTTCTTGAAGAAGCTCTTGTGTCACCTGAATCTTAAATGGAAACAAATGCAAATCCTTGTGCAAAATTGTGGCCAAAGTTGTTCTTTGAAGACCAAGCTCCTGAGCACGGCGTCGAATTGAGGTTGATGGATTGTTTTGAACACTTCCTTGAACAGCAGTAATGTTTTCAGCCGATCTTGCAGTACGTTGTGGCCCATGCTTGGGCCTATCACCTACAGACCCTCTTTCTTCGAAATCATTCACTACACGATAAATAGTGCGTTTTGTTGGCACGTTGTTTCTCCCAAAAATTTCACGTAACTTTCTCATCGTCACAGTAATCGATGATTGATTTTGATAAAATGTTTTAACGATTAAAACACGTTGGTTTATCGAATATTTTTCCTTAATAAATTTGCCACGTGTCTACTTCACGACTGCCAAATATGAACTGTCAAGACTAATGTTTACCAAAATGGCGGCAAAACAAAGTAGTATACGTTCCCGGCGGACACCCTGTACAAACACAGGTATGTTATGTGTTGCAGCTCGCCCATCTTGATCTTCATTCGTCCCGAGTGCTGTCGCTGTCTTCGTCTGCCCCATCAGTATCCTGCTCACTGTCGTAAGAACACCACTACTTATTTTTTATAATATAAGGTCCTTTGTATCTAGGTTCCAACTTCCTAGATTCACCAGTAGACGGTGCCTCGTATTCGACCAACACCAAATCTCCTTCCTTATATACTTTGACTGAACGATGTCGCAAATTGTATCGCTTCCTCTGGTCCTCCTGGCTAGCACAAATCTGCTTCATGGTCTCCTCACGTATGTCATTTAGGTCAAGGGTTGTATGTCCAGTTTGAAATGAAATCAATACCTTGCTCTGCAGAATATCCCTTGGCTGGTAGCTGAATAAAATTTCATGCGGAGTTATTTTTGTCGTGGAATTTTTCGCTGTGTTTAATCCCCATTGCAGACTTTGCAGTTTTTTTTGCCCAGTCCTCGCCCTTCTCTTTCTCATGTAGGCATTTAAGAGCATCCATAACGGTACGGTTAAGACATTCGACCTGCCCACTTGGAGACCGTACTGCGTTGAGCACATGTTGAATATACTTCAGTCTGCAGAAACTTTCAAATTGGTGTTATGTGAACGCCGTTCCGTGATTAGAAACAATCCGCTTCGGCATCCCGAAGTATGATGTAATATCACACAAATTCCTGACGACTGATTTTGTGTCTGTTGATTTTACACTGCGGACACTATCGCCAATACGTACTGAGTTTGACCTGTTCCTTTCGTGAATGGCCCAAGATGGTCGACGTGGATGGTATGAAAAGGAATAGGATGCCTTTCTATTGGGTGCGCCGTCCATTCGAGGTGGATTGGACGACCTTCCGGGCTGAAACGTTGGGCTCCATCCGCTCTACATGACCCAGCCATCTTAGTCGCTGTATGTGAACTCTTCTGGCTAAGTCAATGTCCTTATATATGCCGTATAGTTCGGCATTGTACCTTCTCCTCCACACACCGTCTATTCAGACAGGACCAAAGATCGCTCGAAGTTCTCGAAATAACCAAGAGCATCCTCAGAGTTACCTTAGCAGTTTGAGATAGGGCTTTGCTACTCAATTGCCGTCTTAGCCCATAGAAACAACGATTCTTCGTGTGATCTGCCTACTGATGTCATTTGCGGAGTTCATCAAAGAGCCTAGGTAGACAAAATCCTTTACTACCTCAAAATTATATCTGTCTATTGTGGCGTTCTGTCCAAGACGCCGATGTTGGGTGTCCTTTTTTGTAGACAACATATATTTTGTTTTGCTTTCATTGACCGCTAGACCCATCTTTGCTGCCCCGATCTCAATACTCGTAAATGCCCCATTGACGGCGCGCTGAGTTCTTCCGATAATGTCAATGTCATCGGCATAAGCGAGTAGTTGTACAGACTTGTAATAGATTGTACTCCGGTGTTGGCTTGTGAGTTTCGTACAATTCTCTCAAGTGCTATGTTAAAGAGATCGCATGATAGCGCGTCACCTTGCCTAAGACCTTTCCTGACATCGAACGGTTCGGTGATGTTCTTACCAACTTTGATGGAGCAGTGAGAGTTCTCCACCAGCGGACGAGCTTATCAGGGATGTCAAGACTAGATATGGCTCTGTATAACTCGTCTCTATACACGCTATCATAGGCAACTTTGAAATCGATGAAGAGGTGATGCGTATCGATTTCATATTCATGGGTCTTTTCCAAGATCTGCCGTAGTGTGAATATTTGGTCAATGGTGGACTTTGCAGGCCTGAAACCGCACTTTTTTTTTATAAATATATGTAACGGAGTAAGTCCGATTATGGCTTCAATGGCTGTTGTGGGACAAGTGTGCATAGTACCTGTGATACCGAGGCAAGCTAGTCTTAGAAGTTTTGTGAGTTTATTGGTGGTTGTGACCTCTTTGGTTTTCGTCCACCAGACTAAGGACGCGTATGTCAGAATGGGTCCTACAACCGTGGTATATAACCAGCAAATTACCTTTTGGAGACAGGCCCCAGGTCTTGCCGTACGGCGACAGACCCACAAGGCAGTAGTCGCCTTGGCAATTTTATGCTTAATATGCGAGTTCCAGTTAGGCTTCTTATCCAGGACAATTCCTAGATATTTGACCTCAGCGGAAAAATTGATGGTTGTGCCGTTTAGAGTCACTGAGCCAATATTCAGCGTTCTTCTTCTTGTAAACGGTACAACGACTGCCTTTCTGGGGTTAATCGATAGGCCCTCCCCAGCACACCAGTCCGAGACTACAAGGAGTGCATTATGCATGAGTTGACACACATTGTCTTCATGTTTGCCTTTAATGATGATCACCAGATTATCTGCATAGCCTATGGTTGTGAAACCTGAACTATTAAGTGTGTTCAATAAATCCTCCACCACGAGGGACCATAAGGGAGGCGAGAGGACGCCGCCTTGGGGGCAGCCTTTGGCCGCGGAAACCGTCACAGAGACCTCTCCAGACGAAGATGTTATTATGCGGCTATCGAGCATGTTCCTAACCCATCTGGTAGTAGGTTCGTCTATTCCCCTGGGTCTCATAGCACTAGTGATGGATTCATAACCAGTGTTATCAAAAGCACCTTCTATGTCAAGGAATGTACAAAGGGCAATTTCTTTGTCTGTAGATAGTCCTTTACATGTCTTTAGGTGATCTTCGTCCATTGGTTGGTTTGAGTCGCAGAGAGTGCACTCTGCTGTTGTCCTTATCTTGAGTCTATAGAGATGATGAGCAAGGCAGTGGTGTCCTGTATATAGCTTGAAGAATGCTACTGCCTAGTTTCTTGGTATTTGTTTGTTTGCTATCGCGAGTTCTGTTATGTACTTCCATCTTTTTCCCATTGCTGCTGATTGGTGTTCTTTCTCGTCCTTAATGTTGAAAACTTGCAGTATGCTTGCCCTAATCCTATGGAATGGTGCTTCGTTCCTTGTAGTTGCTGCTGTTTTGGTGGCTTTTTTGCTAAATCATCTGCTGCTTCATTGCCGGTTATTCCGATGTGCGATGGTATCCATTGTAGAACAACAATTTTCCTCTGATTTTTAAGAAATCGCAGTTTTTGTTTAATGTTTACTACAGTTCTGTCCGCTGGTTGTGAGTTTGACGTTATCACTTCGATTGCTGCTTTCGAGTCTATTAGTACTACTATTTTCTGTACGTTATGGATCCTTGTTATTACTCCTTGGAGTGGCGTGCTTATTGCCGCAGCTTCGCCGTCGAATGCAGTGTAATGTTGGATTCTCTTGTAGTCTTTTTTTGTGGCGTGACTTGCAGTAGCTTGCTTTCAGAAAAAAAGACAGGGCGTGCATCCTTTTAGTACATAATTTAAAGATTTTAGCGAAGTGTGGTACAACGCGAAATTGAGGAAGCATGTATATTTTTCTTATAATTTTTTTTAAATAAAATACAAATTACAAATGAAAAAAAAAAACAACTTATTTCAATATTTTTATTTTAGGTCGACGAGATGATGACGATTATGTCCGCGGTGAACATCCTAGGGAGAGATACTCTGATCGAAGTGGTGGTGGCGGCTATCGAGGAAACGATAGACGCGGCAATAGACGACCAAATCGCAATGAACAAAATGGCAGAGAACCCTATAATAATCACGAGGATATCCGAGAGAATCGAGAAGTTAGCAGCGTCGAAAGAGGTAAGATAATGATTCACGTTTACTGCCGAATTCTAAGGTTTGGCGCACGCCTAGTGGCGTAACATTTTGCCTTGCATTGTTTTTTTTGTTGTTGCCATTGGGACCCATTGATTCCGCAGGCATACCGCCCTCTGTACCTCATGTTTATGTAACTAGTAAAAAAGGAAAAAAGAATAATTTATTAAGACGCCTTGTTGCGTATGGCGTGGTTAAGTGGTTAAGTAGCAGCCCGTCTCCAAAAGGCTCTCTCAAAGGATCATTCCAATGGGGTGGGATTGCTCATCAAACCTGATGGCACCTACACCGCCAGTCAAAGGGAAACCCTGGAAACTCTGCTCGAGGTTCACTTCCCTGGCTGAACAATTCTAAGCGACCACGTACTTGTTGCTCCACATGTGGCACCTCCAGAAGAGTCAACAGCTTGTCTGAAAATCTGTTCAGTCAAGAAAAAATTAAATGGGCAATCGGTTCATTTAAACCCTTTAAGGCACCTGGCAGTGATGGTATTTTTCCAGCTCTCATACAGAAAGGTCTGGATTACATCTTGCCTGCATTGGTAGCGCTATTTAGAACAGACTTCAACCTGGGATACATTCCAATAACTTGGCGGGAGGTAAATGTGGTGTTTATCCCTAAGCTAGGTAACAAACCCAGGGAGCTACCCAAATCCTACCGTCCAATCAGCTTGACATCGTTTTTCTTGAAAACCATGGAAAGACTGCTAGACTTGCACATTAGAGGCATTCTTGAAAAGACTATACCTCTGCACTCTGGTCAATTTGCATACAGGAAAGGTCGATCTACGGAAGGCGCCGTTCACTATCTCGTCACAGAGATCAAAGCTGCCTACCGCACCAAAGAACCCTTTGTGCATTCCTTGACATAGAAGGTGCTTTTGATAACACTGGTTATGAATGGCTATGCTTACCGACTGCCCTACCAAAGACGTCCTCCTTTCCTATTTTGGCGTTAAAATCGCCCAATACGATTTCTACGTCGTATTTAGGACATTGTTCGTATGTTTTGTCGAGGAGCTCGTAGAAACACTCTTTAGTGGCAGGGTCCTTTTCTTCCGTGGGGGCATGAACACATATTAGGCTTATGTTGCCGAATTTAGCCTTGATCCGGATAGTCATAATACGCTCGCTTACGTGTCGGAAGCTTAAGACTTCTTGCCTAAGTCTGCCGCGTATGACAAATCTGCATCCGAATAAGCGTTGCCTGTTGCCTCTGTAGCAATCACCGTAGTAGATGTCACAGCTCTTAATCCTCTTTTTGTCCGGCCCATCCCATCGCACTTCCTGGATGGCGGTAATATCTGCTTTATAGTAGTCTAGGGTCTCTGCTAGTTGTTCGGCTGCACGTGGTCTGTAAAGTGATGGAACATTCCACGTACAGATCCGAAGGTCGTTGTCCTTACTTCGTTTGCTGGGGTCGTCATTAGTTGAGTCATCCTTATCCGAGGCTTTTGGTTGTTTCGGAACTATAGATTTTAGATTCACCCCGACGGCACAACCCCCAACCTGGAGGGCCAGTTCCTTAATTATTCCCCTACGGCGAGGGGCCGGGTACGCCGGTGCCAGTAGTCCACTACGGGAGTATGAGCGCTGCCGTTGGCCCATTAAGGGCTCTCCGCCACCATCTCTATTCCAATGTCCTGACCAACATTGGAAATTCCTTACCGACCTGTGATCCGAATACGTCGAAGCAGCTCGCGCAAGGTATGCACTAAGTTCAAACCTAACTGGAACTTTAACTATAGACGCCACCGTTGACTCCGTCTAGGGAATTCGTCCGCTGCGGCCTGGAACAAGAATAAGTGCTCTAATGGGAAAGCACTCTTCCCCCCCTCTCTCATCTGCTGCCGCCAAGAATCCGCCAAACGGGGTTGGTTACCCACTTCTTGGATTAAGGTACTAGGCACAAGATAAGACCTTGATCGTGATTATTACCACCTGGAATACGCTACAATGATTTGGTAGACGGACGGAGAGCTTAAGATTAAGCCTGTCAGAGAAAACAGCTCCACCAACTCCGTCTTTAGTTTTTGAGCCGTCAGTATAGAAGTGGATCGACTCATCTTCTGAGAAAGCCTCTTCATTCCAGGATAATCTGGAAGGGATGGTGACAAGGAAGTTCTTGTCAAAATTTAGGCATGAGATGGTGTGGCTAGTGTTTTCGGGAGAGATTGTGAATTTATTCAGAATGGAAGCGTTACCAAATACTTTTCTTGACCGCTGTTGCGTAGCTTCAAGGCGAACGGCTGCATTCGCTGCCATTTGCTTGCTAAATATATCGAGGGTTATCAGATTATACATGATGTCCAGTGCCGCAGAGAGAGTTGTACGTAGTGCTCCGACAAGCTGTACGCTGCTTAGATAATCGCGATTTATAGCTTTTTCTAAGGCTGTCCACCAGACAATCACCCCGTGTGTGAGTATCGGTCTAATGACCTAGATGTAGAGCTAGTAAGTTATTCGAGGCTGTAGACGCCATTTATCTCCTTCTTCTTCTTCCTTTTATCAGCGATGTTATGATCCGAAAACAAGGGATCATAACCCTCCCACTTCACCGCATTTCTACTGATCCGCCTGTGGGGTTCGCCTCCATTTATCTCCAATACCTTATTTGCAAATGAAAAGTGCTACTGTAGTTTTCTTGACTCTTTCTTGAATATTAGGTTTCTAGCTTAGTTTCCTATCCAGGATAAGACCCACATATTTTGCTTTATCAGAGAAAGTTAAGCTGATACCATTAAGAGAAGGAGGATCGATAAACGGAATTTTATATTTCCTTGAGAAGAGTGCCAGTTCAGTTTTATGTGGGTTTACACCCAAACCACACCGAACCGCCCATTTGGTTAACTTGCTTAAAGCGTTTTGTAGCAGTTCTTTTAGAGTATTAAGGTGCTTTCCTGATACTGCCATAGCAACATCGTCTGCATAAGCAATCACCGTGTATCCCTCACCCTCCAGTATTGTCAATAGTTCATTAACCACCAAATTCCAAATGAGAGGAGATAGAACGCCACCTTGCCTCTACTGAATTTATTGGTGTAGAATTTTTTTCTAATAATTTTATAAATTTTCAATAACTTCTATTTTTTTCTTTACTTTCATTCAAACAGCGGAAAGCCATTCATCGAATGAGGGCAGTACGAGAAGACGACGAAGACAGAGGAGCTCAGCTCCGAACACTAACAATAGTGAGTATGATTAAAAGCAACAATTGACCATAAAGTTCAGAGATAGCTCATCTATATTCTTATTTCTAAAATTTTACAGCAAATGGTGGCGTAGCAAATAACAAACAGCAAAAGAATCAAACTATTGATAAAACTGCTACTTCGCTAGAAAGATCGAAGCAACAGGTGCCTCCACCACAACAACAACAGCTAAATGCTCCCATTAAGGATGCAATTGTGGTCAATAGTGTTCCGAACAAAAACGAAAAAGCACCACAACAACAGCTAACACAACAACTACAGCAGCCTCAACCACCCCAAACCAACCAACAACCGCCACCACCACCACAACAACAACAGCAACAACAACAGCAAGCGCCAAAAGGTCGTCGCAATAAGAACAATCGTAACAATCCCGATAACGTTGAATTAAAGAAGGAAGCACTAGTGAATGGAACATCCTAATTATTTTCAAAATAAACTATTCAGAGAACAATTGAAATACTGAGTCCATTAATTCATAAAAAAAAAAAAAATGCTAGCTATTATTTAAAGTAGAAAAAAAGAAAAACAGAAGAACGCAAACACTGTTTACACACTTACCAACCCGTAATGGAGAAAATAATAAACAGAAACAAATCAAAATTGGTTGATTGATGATAGGTGTTCGCCTAGAAACACCGTCCCCATACCCACACACACAGATTAATATATAGTTAGGAGCGCATCTCAAAACTATTGCATATTTTAAAATGCAAAGCCATTCATCGTTGTCGTCGCCGTCTTCGTTAACATCGTCATCGCCTTGGTCTACATTGTCACCACAAAAATTGCAAAAAAACAAAAAAAAAAAAACTTCATCACCATTAAAAAGAAATCTAAACTCACCACCATGTCAATGAGTCAACCGAACGACATTAATAATATATAAATAGTAATAATAAATAATTAAAAAGAAAAAAATGCAAAAAAAAAAAAAAATTAAGAGAAAATAATTTAATACTACATACAATCAATTCAGCAGCAAGCGATTTATTAAGAGAACGTTTGCCTTAACGATTTTCATTTTTTTTATATAAATATATATATATATTTAAATGTATATGATGTTAGAAAAAAAAAAAAACAAGAAAGGGTCTTTAAAAATGAAAATATAAAATTAATTAACAAAAAAGAATCACACACCACTCATACATCAATAAAACAAACGAAAACAATTTGCTGCCAACAGATGAAGGTTTTTCGACAATAAAACATTTGTTGTTGGCCATCGTCAGAAATAAGCGTGTTTACTACCGTTTAACCTATGCCTTCGTTGAACTTTCATTTCAGTTGTAGCCTAGTTTTTCTCATCCGACACTGAACCATATACTCCATCTATATATCATCGGCTACAAACAGCGCATTTGTGTTTGACTCTCTCTCTGTGTCTGTCTCTCTAAAAGGAATTTACGGTTTTCCGCTGCTTGACTATGTGAGCGCACTGATGAATGTTCTCCTTCTCATCCTCTCCTCATTATTCGCTTTATTTTGTTTTGTTTTTTTCTTTTTTTTTTCACGAAAATTCTTCTATTTCATTTGAGAAGCCCTTAATATCTTATTATTTTTGATTTGATTGAATATTATACTATATTGAGTTAAAAAAAATAAAAATATATATATATAAACGTTACATTTATTTAAAATTAAATAAAATGCTTATAAGATTTTTAAATTTAAAATAAAAAATAATAAAAAAATAAAAAATCTATCGCGAGAGAAGTAAAGGAAAGCAAGGTATACTTCTAAAATAAATATACAACTCTTACATACACACATACAACAGACAAGAGAAAAAAAAAATACTATATATACCCTTTGAGTTAGCTTTTTAATCTGATTTTATAATTATTATTTTAATGATTATTATAATATTTTTTTTTTTTTTTTTTTGTTAATTTTATGTAATTTATTGATTAATTTTAGTTCTTCAATTAATGCGCTTTTTCTCATATTACTATTATTATTTTGTATTGATTATGAAATAGAAAAAGAACAGAAAAATTCTATTATATATGTAAAATTATAAACAAAAAAAAAAAAAAACAAGAGAAAAAAAAAAATCGCAAAAAAAAGAAGAAAAAACAATAAAACGCAAAAATAATTGAATTATTTGAGAAATGATTATTTAAACTTTATTATTCTTTTATTTGCTTTATTTTCTCCTCTTCTTTTTGTTGTCGTTGTTGGTCCTATAATTTGTAGTTTTTGTTTGTTTCGTGTCAGAGTGCCCACTGTTGAGGACACAATCAGCCCTATTCGCATAGTCGCTTCACCTCTAAACGGGGGTAACTGCAGACTTTCAACTTAACCTAGTGCACGCTGGTGACCGCCGAGCGCCTAGTACCTTGATCGGAGATTGAGTAGCAAACCGCCTTGGACGATTTTTGTGGCAACAGTCGAGAGAAGGGGAAGAGTGCTTTCTCATTAGAGCATTTCTTGTTCCGAACCGCCACCCCTATTGTGGAACCCGTCGGGGGGAACGATCCACTAATAATGAAAAATTTGCATCGTGCAATCCGCAGACGTTTAACCATTCACATGTCGGTATCGTGGATGCGATTCACTGTATCGTGGAAAACGAACGGATCGAATCTCCCCATACATTTGACATCCGCAGCTATTTCATTGCGGATTTGGTTGTTAGTATATGAAATCTTGCGTTGCTTCTGGTAGTTCCATTATATTTTCCGTGTTTGCTCTTAATTGAAAGCGCCTCCTGTGTGAAGATGATCTTTCATGAAAAACCAATGAAACGCTGTCCATTTTCGCACAAAATTAATTTTGTTCATTCCCAATCGGATTTTCATAAAGCACACAAGTGTTTCAAACGAGCTGTCACAACAGAACTTCCTAATCTACAACAGTGGTCGGTAAGGAAGATTATCCGACGTATCCCACGATAGTGTTTTTATGTTCACGTGAATCGAATAGGTGATGTGAAACTCAGATCCGACGGATTCCACGATAGGGGTGCGCAGCTGATGAATTCCCTAGATGGAGTCAACGGTGGCGTCTACAGTTCGAGTTAGGTTGTACTCAGTGAACACCTTGCGAGAGCGACTTCGACATATTCAGATCACAGGTCGGTAAGGAATTTCGAAAGTTAGTCAGAACCTTGGAATAGAGATAGTTAGGGCTAAGAAAGCTCCTGGTTATGATATGATCACCGGAGAAATTCTCAAAGTTTTACCTAGGACGCACCACCAATTCTTCAAGTCGAATGCCCAGTCGTATTTTCTTTCGTATTTAAAGTCGTATCAAAATTAAATTCCTATTTCTCGATTCGTATGCGATGCATACGACAACTCAAAAAAACGAACGCGTATCATCGCAGTTATGCAAATGTCAAGCCATCAGAGATAATGAAACGAAAATGTAAACATATACGTTTGGCGGTGTATTTTAAAGCAAAGTAAAGTTTTTGGTTGAGAAAGATGAATGGAAATGTTTGTGAAAATATGACGGAAATCTTTTGGTAAGAAGATGTTCCAAGCGATCGTCGTGCATAGTTACCATCATCGCTGCAAGACGAACTGAATGAATCGCAAATTATACGATTCGCGGCGAAGTGCATATCTAGCCCCCAGTATTCTAGATGTCTGAACTTTTTGAGCGGCTAATATAGACTCGGATTATTATCCTGTTTTAGCTAATGTAGGAATGCGTATATTCCAAATTGCGCAACAAAGAAGAATCACTGAAGAAATTTAAAGTCGAAAAGTTGCAGTCGCGAGAAAACGCCAGAGCCTTCGCCAAACACGTATCCCGAAACGTCTCAATAACTCCTATGACACCAGCATTGCGACTGATCGGGAAACTACTGACTGCCCAAAACTTGGCTTGGACCAGTAGCGCTACAATCAAGTTCGTGATGAGGTGCTTACTTTACCGGTGGTCCCCGGGCAACTATACGTATAAACCCTTATACGTGTAGGCTAAATTGTAAGTGCGGGTTATCTAGGGCCTTGACTCTAGGCTAGGTGACGTCAGGCAGCAACCTGCGTTACCGAATATTGCCCGCTACAGAAACCGACACTATGCCTCGGATAAGGAATGATCACATGTTGACGACTTTTGGCTATTGTACCCGGACAAAGATAGGTTTCTGAAATGTAAAGACGCTCCTCGACTCGGGAAGCGAAAGTCCTTACAATGCCAGAAGTAGTCTCCTGGAGGTCCGAAACAGGCGAGGGGCAGATGTGGGGATAGTACGTGATCACCATCGATAGCTACTCTCCAACTACGCACTGCTGCAGTTCGAAGATCCCGCGACAACACAAGATTGCCCAGGTTCAACATCGATAGACTTAGTGATCCTTCAGTGCGCCAACAATTAAGGGAGCACTTTTCGCAAGGTGTGGAAGCAATCAGCAGCTCTATGCCCGCAACCATCCAAGACCGTTGGTGTGCTGTGAAAAATGTTTTTACATCTGGTGCTGAAGGAATTGTCGGCCGATCACAGGGAAGACATATGGCGTGGCTTTCCGAGGATACCTGGAGACGGATTGGCGAACGAAAACAGCTGAAAGCTAGCATTGCAGCTGCCCCAGCAGCAAGGAGAAGCGAGCTAGAGTCCCTATATCTCATGAAGATGAGAGAAGTTCAGCGTAGCGTGCGACGTGACAAGCGCAACTATATCAACGCGCTGGCTAAAGAAGCAGAAGAAGCAGCACGGAGGTGCGACAGCAGGACTGGAAGAATCACGAAACAGCTGACAGGTGGTCGCAGCTCCAGCCAACACCCAGTGAAAAGCCTAGACGACTCCTTGCTCATTTCGGATGAGAACCAGCTCAAGAGATGGAAAGAGCATTTTGCTACGGTTTTAAACCGTGTATTCGCTAGCAATATGCTCCCAAATCAAACCGAGATGCCCGAGGTGAGAAGCTCCCGAATATGCACCACGACTCCCAGTAAAGATGAGATCATTACCGCGATCAAGGCACTCAAAACCAACAAGGCGGTAGGACTTGACGGTATTCCAGCAGAGCTCTTACGAGCAGCTTATAGAGAGAGCCTGGGAAGCTGAGAGCTTTCCTAACGAGTGGAAAAAGGGAATGATCGTCAAGCTTCCTAAGAAAGAAAATTTAATGGAGTGCGGAAACTGGAGGGGTATCTGCGTCCTGCATCCTGTAGCTAAGATAATATCTAAAATCACCCTGGAGCGAATTAAACAACATTTCGAAGACACACTCCATGCCGAACAAGCAGGTTTCCGCTCTGGATCCTCCTGTGTCGACCACATCAACACCCTGCGGATCATCGAACAGTGTGTTGAATATCGATTGCCACTCCACCTGCTGTTCATCGATTTTGAGAAGGCGTTCGATAGTGTCAACAGGGAGTTTATTTGACGTGCCTTACGCAGGAGAGGTATTCCCGATAAACTAATTGCTATTATCAAAGCTACATATGAAGGGTCCAAATGTCACGTTCTGCACAGGGGAAAGTTGTCTGAGGAATTTGAGATCCAAAGTGGGGTAAGACAAGGTTGTATCCTTTCACCAATATTATTCCTATTGGTGATTAGCGATGTGCTTCATGCAGCTTTGTCGACGGGAAACGGAGGAATTTGATTGACTCTTACATCTCAAGTGAAACATCTTGACTACGCTGACGATGTATGCCTACTCTCCCACAGAATTATGGACCTCCACCAAATGACAGCAGATATGGATGTGGCAAAAACTAAAATTATCAGCCTTGGAACTGACTTATCGGCTCAAATATGCATTGCTGGACAACCGGTAGAGAGAGTAGAGGATTTCCAGTATCTTGGGAGTATTGTCTTGACCGATGGCGGAACCGAACTGTATATAGCCAACAGGATCGCCAAAGCAAAGTCCGCGTTCGGGATGTTGTCCTAAATATGGCGAAGCAAAGCAATCAGTTTGAACACCAAAATAAGACTGTTCCGCTCCAACGTTGAAACCGTGCTGCTATATGGTTGCAGCACGTGGAGAGTGACCACTACTATCACCAGAAAGCTGCAAACGTTTGTTAATAGGTGCCTGCGCAATTTTTTAAGGATTTTCTGGCCCAATCGTATCTCCAACGAACACCTTTACGAGAGACCAGGTCAGGAACCAATAGGCACAACCATCCAACGGCGGAACTGGATTGGTCACACGTTCCGAAAGTGTGACAGTTCCATAGCGAACCATGCTATACAATGGAGCCGTCTAACTCAGGATGGCAGAAGACCTGGCGGTCCGAGGAGAACATGGCGCAGAACAGTCGAGAAGGAGGCATGGCAGTTAGGGAAAAGTTGGGGAGAACTCAGACACATTGCCAGAAACCGTACACGATGGCGCGTAGGTGTAGTAGCGGCCGTAGGACCCACAAGGGGATACAGGACATAAGTAAGTAAGTATGCCGCCAAAATCAAGTGTCGAAGATCAGTGGCAACGCTGCCACCATGTGATTTTATTCCTCAGATGTACCACCAATCCATAAATTTTTATAGCCACTTAGGCTCCATCTACAACCAAACGCCTAATGATGACATCGTAAAGGTGATGGGGGATTTCAACGCCAAGGTCGAAAGCGACAATACTATGCATAAGCACTTGGTGACATCGACAGCCAGCCAGCGATAAAAGCAATGGTTATGTTAGGTTAGGTAGTTTTATGAGGTTATCATAAAACACTAGGCACCAGAGTGGTCCCATCGCGATCCCTAGGGAACCTTCACGACAAAAGACCTAAACCAATTCTTTCATACAATTAATCTCTCTACAGAATTTTAAAAGGTACTTCCTTGGTTCAAGGAACTCACCTCTTCTAGGTTATCGAAGAAGCATCTACCAACGTGTTTTAGCCTTGTCCTGGCAATTTCTTGGCACTCACACCGATTATGTGTTGTGTCCTCTGAGACATGTAGGTCATTGCAGTACCTACACACATCCGTGTTAGATATTCCTAGTCTCATAGCATGCTTCCTTAGGAGACAGTGGCCAGAGAGTATTCCTATCGCTGTCCTTAGCCGTGATCTTTCTAATTTTATGATCTTCCCAGACTTTCTGCGGTCTAACACAGGCCACAAGGTTTTAGACACCCAGTGACCATCTAAGTTTGACCATCTTAGATTAGTCGTGTCGATGATTCTACCATGAATAATTCTCTTAGCCACGCACCCTGCTGGTTTAATACTACCAATTACAACGTTGTATGAGAGCCCTGCTCCTCTTTTGGCCAGAGCGTCGGCTTGTTCGTTGCCTTCGATATCGAAGTGTCCAGGTACCCAACATAATCTGACTCGATTCTGCGTACATTAAGCATTGCGCGGCAATTCCTGATTATCTCAGATTTGGTGACGCAAAACTCTAGCGCCTTTGGTGCAGCCTGACTGTCAATGTAGATGGCGATATTCTTGTCGGATATTGATCCCATATCAAGTAATTCCGCAGCTTTAAGTAAAGCTAGAACCTCTCTTGGAACACACTGCATATGTCCGGAAGTCTCAGGTCCACCTGTAGGTTCGTATCTCTCGAGTAAATACCTGACCTCGTGCCCTCTCTGGTCTTAGAACCATCTGGGTATATTGCAATCTCGTTATGGGCAGAGACTGCCTTCCTTCGCCAGTTTTCTCTAATAGGATACATTACTTCGTATGGTGTTCGAAGTCTAAAGTGCCAAGGATATCATTCGATTCGTCAGGGATTTCGGGAAATGATTCCTTGAGAATGAAGCTATGTCCTACGTTATTAGTCTTGAAGAAACCAACGTTAGTGAGCCGAATCGCACTATTGTCCGCTTGAAATTTGATTTGTAGGTCTAGTGGCAAAAGATACAGAAAGATCTTGAGTGCAGCCGTAGGTGTTGTGCGTAGAGCACCCGTGATGGTAATGCCGGCTGTTCTTTGTACCATGGCCAACATATCTCGTGTGTTTTTCGTATTCGTTGCCTTCCACCACACAAGAGCCCCATACGTAAGAATGGTTCTGACTATCATGATGTATAACCAGTGCATCATTGCGGGCTTCAGGCCTCATTTTTCCCTGCTGTCCTCTTATAGATGAAGAGAGCATTATTGCCTTGCGGAATCTTTCCTCTATGTTAAGTTTCCAATTTAGTTTCCTATCTAGCATTACACTAAGATATCGAGCGCGATCCGAAAGGGCAAGCTCCACCCCTGCTAGCTTAGGCAGTTTGAAGGGTGGTATCTTGTATTTTCTGCTGCAGTGTACCAATTCTGTTTTATCCAGGTGGACTTGCAGTCCACACCCTCTAGCCCATTTTTCGAGACTATTAAGAACTGATTCCATCATTTCACTTAATGTGTCAAGGAATTTGCCCTGGACTAAAATCACCACGTCGTCCGCGTAAGCAGTGACACTTATGCCTGTATTGCTTAGTTCTTTAAGTATCCCATCGATGACTAGAACCCAGAGGAGGGGTGACTCCCCTGGGGAGTTGTAGAGGCTGCGGTGACGAGGAGGTTTAGGAATACACCACCCACTTTCTTTGCTACTGCCGAGGCCTACAGACAGATAAACGACTTCGCAAACTCTATCAAATCCTCCGGATGGTTTGTATCTCGGCCGCAGTAAGTATTAAATGCTTTTTTTAGGAAATGTACAAAAGACGATTTATTTTCTACTTTTTGCGAGGAAGGGATTCTCCAACCTATCCCCTTTCCCCCCATGGGCATCACAATGTGTCTATATTGACCTGAGTGTGGCGTAGAGGTTTTCTATACCCTACACCAGCCCACATACCTAACCTAACCTAAGCACGTGATGAGAGTTCACGTTCTTGGAGACCGGAATGACAACGGAGATCGGTATGTAGACTTCTGCTATACCAACCGTCTAGTCATCGGAGATACGCTGTTTAAGTATAACACCTGTCAGAAAATCAGTTGGGCATCAAATGACAGGCAGCGAATATCCAACAAGTATGATCATATTTCGATCAGCTACCGCTTGAAAAATTGTCTTCTAGACGTCCGATTCAGACGTGGACCGACATCGGACAAGAACGCGATCAACATCTTATGATAGCTTTTATACGCCTTCGTACTGCATCTATCAACAGCAACCGCTCAAACTTGCTCAACATTTCCAGGTTCAATACCGACAGGCTCAGGAATCCCCAAGTGCGCCAAAAATTCAGTGACCATCTTGCCTTAGCAGCGGAAACAATTAGCAGCACAATGCGGGAAAGCTTGAATGAATGGAGTGTTGCGAAAAATGTTTTTGCAACTGGGACACGCACCTACGTCAGCAAAAGGCAGAATAATTACGGCACATGGCTAGCGGCAGACACCTGGAGATGGATCGATGAGCAGATTGCAGCGGCCTCGGCGATAGAGAGTATCGAGCTAGAAGCCCAATATCGCTTGAAAAAGAAGGAAGTGCAGCATAGTGTAAAACGTGGCAAGCACCAGTACATCGACTCACTTGCCTTAAGGGCTGCAAAAGCAACACAACTGTCTGCAACATCATTAAGGAGCTCATTGGTGGTCGGAACTCCAAACAACATCCAGTGAAGAGTTTAGATGGTAACCTTCTGAATTCGGATGAGGGACAGCTCACTAGATGGAGCGACCATTTCGCTAAAGCCTTAACCACCTAGACGATGGTGATATGATCTCGAACTCTAATCAGTCTTCCAAAGCAACAAATTCGCAACGGACCTCCCAGTAAAACCAAAATAACAGCAGCAACTAAGTCCCTAAAGAAAAACAATGTGGTAGGTATTGATGATATCCCTATCGAATTATTTCAAGCGGTGCAAAACACGTCGGCAGAACTGCTTCACTCGCTCATATGGAGAGCGTAGGAAAATGAACAATTTCCACGGCAGTGGAACAGACGATTGATGGTCAAGCTTCCGAAATAGGGAAATCTGATGAATTGTGCCAACAGGAGAGGTATATGGTATGCGTTCTCCCGGATGTAGTCAAGATAATAGCTATGTAGAATCAGATTAGATCGCATTAAAGAGCATTAAAATAGATTTAACACTCGACGTCGAACAGACAGTGCGTTTACAAACATTGATGCAAAACCGGCCAAAATCGGTCCAGCAAAACCTGGTATATGCTGTCAACAAGAAGGGACAAACAACACCTACGAATTAGATAGAGTGTCACAATGAGTAACTAGAACTGCGAGGTAGTAAGGACTTTGTCTACCTCGGCTTTGCTATAAATTTCGTCAACGACACCAGCACAGAAATCAAGCGAAAAACCACTCAAGCCAGCCGCTGTTTTTTCGGGCTAATAAGGTAATTCAACAGTAAAGCCTTATCTCGAACAACTAAGGAGACTTTATATAAGACACTCATCATCCCCACCCTGGTTTACGGTGCTGAAACATGAAATTTATTGAAATCAGATGAAGATGTCTTTGGTCGCTTCGAAAGCTAACTCGGAGGGACGATGCATTAGAGGTCTTCTCGCCATAGGTGGTGGGGACAAGCTCAAGTGGATCTCGACCAACTTGGAGTGCGCAACTGGAGGTAATTAGCTAAAGATCGAGCTAAATGGAGAGGATTGTTTATTGAGGCTCAGGTCCACCCCGGACTGTAGCGTCATCTAAGTAAGTAAGTACTTAGGTGGCGCTACAGTTCGGGGTGAACCTGGGCCTCAACCAACAAACCTCTCCAGCCAGCGCGGTTACGAGCCAGCTGTCTCCAGTTGCGCACGCCAAGTTGGTTGAGGTCCCCCTCCACTTGTTTGTACCACATACCGTCGTAGTCGTCCTCTACTACGTCGTCCATCCGGGGTGGATTCGAAAACTTTCTTAGCGGGAACGTTGGGCTCCATCCCCTCCAAATGACCCAGCCATCTTAGTCGCTGTATGTGAACTCTTCTGGCTAAGTCGATGTCCTTGTACAGGCCGTACAGTTCGGCATTGTATCTTCTCCTCCACTCACCGTCTATGCAGACGGACCAAAGATTGCTCTAAGAACTTTTCTCTCAAAATAACCAAGGGCATCCTCATCCGGTTTTGTCAAAGCCCATGCCTCTGCGTCATACATCTTACTTACTTACTTAGGTGGCGCTACAGTTCGGGGTGAACCTGTGCCTCAACCAACAAGCCTCTCCATTTGGCTCGGTCTTTAGCTAATTGCCTCCAGTTGCGCACTCCAAGTTGGTCGAGGTCCCCTTGAACTTGTGCGCGTCACTTACGGTAATGATTCCCTCTACTGCGTCGTTCCTCGGGATTAGATTCGAAGACTCTGCGGGCCGGAGCGTTGGTGTCCATTCGCTCTACATGTCCTAGCCATCTCAGACGTGCAATACGCTGTTTTTGACTAGGTCGATGTCGCAGTACAGCTCGTATAGTTCGTGATTGAATCTTCTCCTCCAAAACCCGTCAACGCAAACGGGACCGAATATCTTACGAAGAATTTTTCTCTCGAAGCGACCAAGGATATCTTCATCCTCTTTTAATAAAGTCCATGTTTCAGCGCCATAAAGCAGGACTGGCGTGATAAGGGTCTTATACAGAGTCTCATTAGTTGTTCGAGATAGGGATTTACTGTTGAATTGCCTTATAAGCCCAAAAAAACAGCGATTGGCAAGAGTTATTCTTCGCTTGATATCTGCGCTAATGTTGTTCTCAGAGTTTATAGCAGAGCCAAGGTAGACAAAGTCCCTTACAACCTCGAAGTTGTAGCTGTCCACTGTGACGTTTTGTTCAATTCGTCGGTGTTGGCTTTCCCTTCTTGTTGACAGCATATACCTGGTTTTGCCCTCGTTTATCGCTAAACCCATTTTGGCTGCTTCCGCCTCAATGCTTGTAAACGCACCGGTGACAGCCCGCTGAGATCTTCCGATAATGTCTATATCGTCGGCGTATGCAAGCAGTTGTACAGACTTGTAATAGATGGTGCCTCCGGTGTTGGCTTGTGAGTTCCGCACAATCCGTTCAAGTACAATATTAAAGAAGTCACCTTGTCTAAATCCTTTTTTGACATCAAAGGTCTCGGTGAGGTCATTACCGACCTTGATGGAGCACCGAGCGTTCTCCATCGTCAGCCTGCACAGACGGACAAGTTTGGCAGGGATGTCAAAACTAGATATGGCTCTATAAAGCTCTTCTCTTAGATGCTGTCATAGGTGGCCTTGAAATCGATAAAGAGGTGGTGGGTATCGATTTGCAATTCTTGGGTTTTCTCCAGGATCTGCTGAAGTGTGAAGATTTGATCGATGGTGGACTTTCCTGGCCTGAAACCGCACTGATAGGGTCCAATCAGGCTGTTGATAAAAGGTTTCAGGCGTTCACACAATATCGCAGAAAGGATCTTGTTTGCGATGTTGAGGAGACTGATGCCTCTATAATTGTGCGCCATACATCAGGACTGGGATAATTAGTGTCTTATAGAGAGTTACCTTAGTAGTGCGAGATAGGGCTTAGCTACTCAATTGCCGTTTTAGCCCATAGAAACAACGATTGGCAAGAGTAATTCTTCATGTGATCTCCCTACTAATGTCATTTGTGGAGCTCACCATAGAGCCTAGGTAGACAAAATCCTTTAATAACTCAAAATTATATTTGTCTACTGTGGCATTCTGTCCAAGACGCCGATGTTGGGTGTCCTTTTTTGTAGACAGCATATATTTTGTTTTGCTTTCATTGACCGCTAGACCCATCTTTGCTGCCTCGATCTCAATACTAGGTTAGGTAAGTGGGCAGGTGTAGGGGGATAGAAAACCTCCACACCACACTCAGGTCAGTATAGACCCATTGTGATACCCAAGGGGGGAAAGGAGATAGAAAAAGGAAATCCCTACCTCGTGGAAAAATACCGTCTTGTAAGTATCCTAAAGAAAGAACTAAGTACTCACTGTGTCCTAGATACAAACCATCCAGAGGATTTGATGAAGTTTGCGATGTCATTTATTGGTCTGTTGGACAACTCTTCTAGATCCTCAAAGAAGTGTTGCCCAAGGATCTTGTTTCTCAAATGATAGAGGCCTGGGCAGTGACAGAGAAAGTGGGCGGTGTCCTCCTGAGCCTCCTCGTCGCCGCAGCCTCTACAAAGGTCGTCGCTAGTCACACGTAGTTTTTTCATGTGGTACCGCATGGTGTTATGCCCCGTAATGACTCCAATTAGAGTAGAGAGGGATTTTCTGTGCCTCTGTATGAGTCTATTGGTTCTTACTCTGTCAAAAGCGGGCCACAGCTTCCTCGTGGTGACACAAGTATCTAAACAGGTCCACCTATTGTTAGCCTCCGTTATGGCTTTGTTTCCTGCTACGAGCTTAAGGGCGCAAGGCGGGATGTACACCGAGGGGTCGGATTGGTCCGAGCTTAGTGCTGAGCCACCTCTAGCCAATTCATCGGCTTTCTCATTCCCTGGAATGCCTTCATGACCAGGGACCCAGCAGAGCCTTACCTCGTGCTGTGTTCCAAGAACCTCGAGCTCTTCTCTACAACACTTCACAAGCTTCGATTTTATTTCTATAGCAGATATTGCTTTTATCGCTGCCTGGCTGTCGATGAAAAAGGTGATATCCTCTCGTGGTATTGCCCTCATCGCAGTCTCACGAGCTGCTATTGTAACTGCTAGGACCTCCGCCTGGAAAACGCTGCTGTAGTTCGGAAGCCGAGCTGACATGGAGAGGCCAAGCGTTTCAGAGAAGATGCCTGCGCCTACACCTATTTCCATTTTGGATCCATCGGTGTAAACAGCTAAGGATCGCTCGTTAGGCGTTCTGTCATTTTTCCAGTCTTCCCTGCTCGGATAGGTGCTAGAGAATGGTCTTAAGAAGTCTAGGTAAGGCGTTAAGTAGTCTGTATTAGATACACTGCCTAGATATCTCTGCAGGATCGTGGTGTGACCCATTGCATTTGGTCTCCAGCTATCTGTTTGGCTTAATCTTACGGCACTATGGGCTGCCGATACTTGTATAAAGATGTCTAGCGGAAGCAGATTGAGAATGGCCTCGAGTCCTGCTGTAGGTGTCGTTCTCATCGCACTGGTTGTGGCGATGCACGCTAGTCTTTGTACATTTGTGATAGCAGCTAAGTTATTTATTTTGCTGGCTGCCTGCCACCATACAAGGCTGCCATACGTTAGTATTGGCCTTACTATAGCTGTATACATCCATAGGATGATTTTGGGGCTCGGTCCCCAAGTCTTCCCAAATATTCTATTGCACGAGTAAAAAGCTATGGTGGCTTTTTTGACTCTTTCGTTGATGTTTAGTCTCCAGTTCAGTTTCCTGTCGAGCACCAGGCCAAGGTATCTCGCACTATCGGAGATACTCAGGGGAGTACCCCTTACGGAAGGAGTTACGAATTGTGGAATTATTCTTTTGTTAGTGAATAGTACTAACTCTGTCTTCTGGGGATTAACCGCCAGCCCACATTTCTCCGTCCAGGAGTCAATGATTTCCAGCGCCCCTTCGATTTGTTCGCTCAGGGTCGGGAGAAATTTACCTGTTGCTAGCAGCACAACATCGTCCGCATATGCAATGGCCTTGACGCCGCTGTTTCTAAGTTTAAGAAGGACTTCGTTCAGGACAATAACCCACAGTAGTGGGGATATAACCCCTCCTTGAGGGGTGCCTCTTGAGGCATAGACTTCGAGCTTAGTACCTCCGAGTTCAACTTTGATATGTCTTTCCTTTAGCATATTGACGATCCATTTTATCACAGAATTGTGAATATTAAGGTTCGTTAGAGTTCTATTGACCGCTTCCGTTTTGACATTGTTAAAGGCTCCTTCAATGTCCAGGAAAGCGGCTAGTGTATATTCTTTATTTTTCAGTGATTTTTCTATTGAGCCGACTACACAGTGCAGCGCTGTCTCTACGCTTTTTCCTTTCGTATAAGCGTGCTGCGCTGGGGATATGTCACCTGGGCGTAGTTTACTACGGATGTATATGTCAGCTAGCCTTTCAAAGGTCTTTAGGACAAAGGAGGTAAGGCTAATTGGCCTAAAGTCCTTCGCAGTAGTGTGGCTTGCTTTACCGGCCTTGGGTATGAAGACCACTTTGACCTCTTTCCATGATCTAGGTATATACCCCCACATGAGGCTGTTGAGGTACAGTTCTTTAAGTACCGGGATGATTGTGGTTATTGTTTTCTGTAGCATGATCGGGATAATCCCGTCGGGTCCTGGGGATTTAAAGGGAGAGAATGATCCGATTGCCCACTCAATTCTTTCCTCTGTGATAAAATCTGTCGGAGTTTCCGTTACAAAACTACTGTTAGTTACGATGTTATTATCTGGATGGGCCGTACAACCCGGAAAGTGCGCTTTTAGCAGGGAGCTAAGCGATTCTGCACAGGATTCAGTCCACCTTCCGTCGGATTCCTTGAGAGATCCAAGAGTTTTTGATTCCCTGGATAGAATTTTTCTCAGTCTCGCAGATTCTGTCGTACCCTTGATTTCATTACAGAAGTGCTGCCAATACTAGCAAAAGTCTCATTGACGGCCCGCTGAGTTCTTCCGATTATGTCAATGTCATCGGCATAAGCGAGTAGTTGTACAGACTTGTAAAAGATTGTACTCCGGTGTTGGCTTGTGAGTTTCGTACAATTCTTTCAAGTGCTATGTTAAAGAGATCGCATGATAGCGCGTCACCTTGTCTAAGATCTTTCCTGACATCGAACGGTTCGGTGATGTTCTTACTGATTTGATGGAGCAGCGAGAGTTCTCCATTGTCATTCTGCACAAACAGACGAGCTTGGCAGGGATGCCAAGACTAGACATGGCTCTGTATAACTCGTCTCTATACACGCTATCATATGCAACTTTGAAATCGATGAAGAGGTGATGCGTATCGATTTTATATTCATGGGTTTTTTCCAAGATCTGCCGAAGTGTGAATATTTGGTCAATGGTGGACTTTCCCGGCCTAAAACCGCACTGATAAGGAAGTATAAGGTTGTTGACGATCGGTTTTAGGCGTTCACATAATACGGCAGACAGGATCTTATGTGCGATGTTGAGGAGACTTATGCCTCTGTAATTGGCGCAGTTCAGAGGGTCTCCTTTTTTCAGGATCGGGCAAACAATGCTGAGGTTCCATTCATCGGGAATACTTTCGTCCGACCAGATTTTACAGATGAGCTGGTGCATGTTCCTTACCAACTCATCTCCTCATGCCTTGAAAAGTTCAGCGGCAAGGCCGTCGGCTCGAGCAGCTTTGTTGGATTTGAGTTTAGATATCGCTATCCTCACTTCATTCT
Organism: Brachypalpus laphriformis; assembly: GCA_945910035.1. NCBI lineage: Eukaryota > Metazoa > Arthropoda > Insecta > Diptera > Syrphidae > Brachypalpus > Brachypalpus laphriformis. The sequence goes on along the minus strand of OX246754.1, from coordinate 191,162,254 downwards.
GATCGGGTTATATTGGTCATCATCGCCGTTTAACAGCCTGCAGAAGTGTTCCTTCCATATCCACAGCACCGACTGCGATTCTACTACTATATTACCATTTTCGTCCCTGTTTATTTTTTTGTCCCTGCAGGCTTCTGTTCTGGCTTTGAAACCCTGGCATGTTCTTTTTACCTTTTGGTAAAATTTTCGAGCATTATTCCTGCAATAAAGTCTCTCAATCTCCTCGATCGAGCGCTTCTCATGCTCTTTTTTCTTCTTTCTAAGAACTCGATGTTCCTCTTTTCTCCTGCGCACGTAGAGCTCGTAAGCAACTCTAGTCCTTCTAAGCAGCGCCTCTTTGTACGCCTCTTGCTTAGCTGCATGTGCTTGCCGGCATTCCTCATCAAACCAGGGGTTTCGTTGTGGTGGCCGATAGAAACCCAGTACATCAGAGGCGGCATCTCTGATGGCTTGTTGGCAGCGCTGCCACTGGTCTTCCGCATTTGCTGCTGGTGGCATAGGACTTAGATTAAGATTAAGAGAAACTCGACCGGCAAAGGTTCTGGCGGTCTCTGGCGATTGTAGCTTTTCGACGTCAAATTTCCTCACAGTATTTGGTTGATTTCGCTCCATCGTGGATATCCGCATCCGTACCTTGGCTACAACTAGGTAGTGATCCGAGTCCATGTTGGCTCCTCGGAAAGTCCGGACACCCGGAATATTGGAAGAGTGTCTTGCGTCGATCGCAATGTGATCGATTTGGTTGACAGTTTTTCGATCAAAGGAGAGCCATGTTCCTTTGTGAATGTCGAGACGTGGGAACCGCGTACTAGCTACGACAAAGTTTCGCCCCGTCGCAAAGTCGATTAGCCTGAGTCCGTTGCTGGATGTGATGTCGTGCAGGCTGTGCCTTCCGACCACGCTACTAAAGACTTCCTCTCTTCCTAGCTTTGCATTAAAGTCGCCTAGGATAATTTTAACGTCGTGGCTAGGGCATTGCTCATATGTCTTATCCAAGAGCTGTTAGAAGTCGCGTCGTTCTTCTCCTCGTGAGGTGCATGAACGCATATTAGGCTTATGTTGGCTGTTCAAGAAATACCTCCGAGATGTCACTGAGGTCACTGTCCCATGCAAGGGTGGGGTAAATAAACACCCCCAACAATCAACACTATATACCAAATGTCAATTCCGTATATTAAAAACACTATATAAATTGTATAACGTAAATAATTATTACAGTCCACAACTGAAAATCGGAATAAAACAACACAGTTCTTATAACGTTTTAAAAGACTTTATTTTCCAGTAAAGTTACAGTGATTTTTACAGCACTGTTTTTTCAGTAAAGATTACAGTGATAACCCTACTCTTTAACGAACCCAGTGGTATCGGAATTTAGCCTTGATACGGATAGTCATGAGGCGATCATTTACATGCCGGAAACTCAAGACTTCTTGCCTAAGTCTGTCTCCAATGACAAATCCGCATCCGAATAGACGCTTTTCTTGTTGTCTGTACTAGTCGCCATAGTAGGTGTCGCAGTTTTTCATCTTCTTTTTGCCCGGCCCATCCCATGGGCGCCGTGGCGTAAGTGGTCAGTGTGTCGGATCACTACGCGTGAGGTTCCGAGTTCGAATCCTACAAAACACCAAAAAGTTTTTTTCACGGTCCCACCTCTCGCGAGCGTCTGACAAACATCCGAGAGTATTGTTGTCTCGAAAAAGCTTCTCAAATCGCCGTTCGGATACGGCACTAAACTGTAGGTCCCTTCCATTCGTGTGAAAAATATAACGCACACAACATGAGTGGTTGCGAGAAGCTAGGCCCTGGCACTTAAAGAGCTGTTGCGCCAAATATTTTTTTTTTTTTTTTTTATCCCATGGCATTTCTTGGATTGCGGTAATGTCTGCTTTGAGACACTCTAGGGCCTCCGCAAGTTGTTCGGCTGCACGTGGTTTGTAGAGGGACCTAATATTCCATGTGCAGACACGAAAATCGTTGTCCTTTTTACGTTTACTTGGGTCGTCAACAGTAGAATCATCCGTATCCGAGGCTGTTGGTTGCTTCGTAACCGAAAGTTTTTTACGTGGTAGGGAAGCTAACCCGACGGCACAACCCCCAACTTGGAGGACCAGATCGTTTTGTGCAACCCCTAGGTCGAGGGGCCGGATACACCGATGCCAGTAACCTACTTCGGGGATATGAGCGCTGCCATTGGCCCATTAAGGGTTCATCCGCCACCATCTCTTTTTCAATATCCTGACGTAGTATTGAAAATCCTTACAGAATGCAGCTCCAAATATATTGAAGTAGCTCCGGTAAGGTATCCGCTGGTCTCTAGGCGTCACCATTGATTCCATCGAGAGAATTCATCCGCCGCACGTCCTCATTCTGAGGATCTCTTGCTAGAATTCTGAGACGCATATTTCAGCCGATCAGGTCAACAAGAGATGCCTCGTCCGATTAAACATATGCGCACTGAAGTTCACCCAGATGTGCTTACGCAGGTCCGAGTGTTCGGCTCATCGTTAGTTAACTATCAGATAGCTATCCAGCGGGCACCACGGGGAGGTGATGATGCGATTTTGCCACGACAACCTAAGTAAGTAAGTAAAATAAAAGTTCTGAGCACTTCTAACACCTGCGCTCAACTCAATATTGCCGGACAGGAAGTCGAGGAAGTAGACAACTTTCTATGCTTAGGAAGTGTGGTCTCGGCTAACCGCTATGGCGCCCAACTTGATGTGTGCAGCATTACCGGAAAGGCAAAAGCTGCGTTCGGATTGCCATCGAAAGTCTGGAGAAGGAATGTTTTTAGCTTAAGAACCAAGCTGCGGCTGTTCCACTCCAACGTAGAATCGGTACTGCTGTATGGGTGCAGTACTTGGAAGGTAGATACCACTATCACACACAAGGTGCAAACCTTCGTAAACAGATCTCTAAGAATCATCTTGATGACCTTTTGGCCCAATCGTATCTCCAACGAACAGTTTTATCAGAAAATGGGCCCTATAGGGGCCAGCGCACACTGGTTCAATTTTCCCCCGGGGTAAGATAGGGGTGTCTTTTACTTCAATCGCACACTAAATTAATAATGCGGGGGAAAATTGGGTATACATGAACCGCAGGCGTTGTTACCGCCCTATGCTCCTCGAGGGGTGAAAGGATTTAAGTAAGTAAGTAAGTTGACATTTATTTATGGGCTATGTGTTCTATAACTTACAAAATACGTAGACATGGCACTTATTTGTTGGTAATTTGTTTGCAGTTGCTTCAACGGAGGCGGGGGAGGCACCGTCAGAAGAAGTTCAAAGGCTGGTGAGACACTGCAGAAGGAACAAACTGCCACTTCTGCTAGGATGCGATGCCAACGCCCATTCTCTGGAATGGGGCAATAGCGACAACAACGCTAAAAGTGGCCGCCTTCTCGAACTCATTATTAATGAAAACCTAGGTATTTTGAATATGTGTGGGAACTACACCAACTTTTGTAACTAGGGTAAGGCAAGAGGTTCTAGATATTAAACTCGGCCGCCCGAGTATTAGTAACTGTATTACAGGTTGGAAAATTTCTGACGAGCCGTCCATGTCGGACTACAGGATTATCATTTTCAACATAAAAGTTCTCAGTAAGGAGGTTACCCCGAACAGGAACCCCCGCAAAACTGACTGGGACAGGTATAGCTCTACACTCAAGTGGAACCTAATAAATGTGAAAGGAAAGAAAACGGCGAGCCACTTCCTACTCGAAACCAAAGTGGAAGTCATCAACATGGCTATCATATGTTAGATGCATATGAAAACAGCTGCCCTATTAGCCGTAAGAAAGGTCCGAAGGATACTCCTTGGTAGAACAAAACGCTAGTCGAACTAAGATCAAATGTGTGCAAGCTCTTTAATAAAGCAAAGCGTGACGGAGACTGGCAAACATACACCGAGCAATTAACAACATAAAATTTGGAAATCTGTGAGAACATAGCGTCAACCCCAGCAGCGGCCAGATTACATAAAGCACTAGCCAACGAAAAAGTAGGCGCGCCAGGCTCACTGAAAAAGAAAGATGGCAGCTACACCGATGATGAAGAGCAGAGGGCCCTTCTTATATTAGAAAAACACTGTCCGGGTAGCTCAATCTATAGCAGCATAGATGTATCAGGAATGTATAAAAAGCCAAGGAGAGAGGACTGGGAGATAATAAGAGACATATGCACGAATCAAAGGCTAATTTGGGAGCTGAACACCTTTCAGCCGTTTAAAGCACCGGGAGTGGACGGAATATTCCCTGCCCTACTACAACAAGGCCATTCCTGATGAATGGAACCTCAGCATCGTTTACCCGATCCTGAAGAGAGGAGACCCTCTGAACTGCGCCAATTACAGAGGTATAAGTCTCCTCAACATCGCATATAAAATCCTGTCTGCCGTATTATGTGAACGCCTAAAACCGATCGTCAACAACCTGATAGGTCCTTATCAGTGCGGTTTCAGGCCGGGAAAGTCCACCATTGACCAAATATTCACACTACGGCAGATCTTGGAAAAAACCCATGAATACAAAATCGATACGCACCACCTCTTTATCGATTTCAAAGTTGCCTATGATAGCGTGTATAGAGACGAGTTATACAGAGCCATGTCTAGTCTTGGCATCCCTGCCAAGCTCGTCCGTTTGTGCAGAATGACGATGGAGAACTCTCGCTGCTCCATCAAAGTCGGTAAGAACATCACCGAACCGTTCGATGTCAGGAAAGGTATTAGACAAGGTGACGCGCTATCATGCGATCTCTTTAATATAGTACTTGAGAGAATTGTACGAAACTCACAAGCCAACACCGGAGGTACAATCTTTTACAAGTCTGTACAACTACTTGCTTATGCCGATGACATTGACATAATCGGAAGAACTCAGCGGGCCGTCAATGGGGCATTTACGAGTATTGAGATCGAGGCAGCAAAGATGGGTCTAGCGGTCAATGAAAGCAAAACAAAATATATGCTGTCTACAAAAAAGGACACCTAACATCGGCGTCTTGGACAGAACGCCACAATAGACAGATTTAATTTTGAGGTAGTAAAGGATTTTGTTTACCTGGGCTCTATGGTGAACTCCGCAAATGACATCAGTAGAGAGATCACACGAAGAATTACTCTTGCCAATCGTTGTTTGTATGGGCTAAAACGGCAATTGAGTAGCAAAGCCCTATCTCGAACTACTAAGGTAACTCTTTATAAGACACTAATCATCCCAGTCCTGCTGTATGGCGCAGAGGCATGGGCTTTGAGAAAACCGGATGAGGATGCCCTTGGTTATTTCGAGAGAAAAGTTCTTCGAGCGATCTTTGGTCCCATCTGCTTAGACGGTGAGTGGAGGAGAAGGTACAATGCCGAACTATACGGCATGTACAAGGACATCGACTTAGCCAGAAGAGTTCACATACAGCGACTAAGATGGCTGGGTCATTTAGAGCGGATGGAGCCCAACCTTCCCGCTAAGAAAGTCTTCGAATCCACCCCGGACGGACGGCGCAGTAGTGGACGACCTCGCGGTAGGTGGCGCAAACAAGTGGAGGGGGACCTCAACCAACTTGGCGTGCGCAACTGGAGGCAGCTGGCTCGTAATCGTGCTAGCTGGAGAGGTTTGTTGGTTGAGGCCCAGGTCCACCCCGGACCGTAGCGCCATCTAAGTAAGTAGGTAAGTACTACAACAAGGCCAGGAAATCGTTAGGCCACACCTCCTAGGACTATTGAGAAGCAGCGTTGCACTTGGGCATATACCAAGAATATGGAGAAGGGCAAAGGTCACATTCATTTAGAAAGTGGAAAAAAGAGACACCACTTCACCAAAATCCTTCAGACTCATTAACCTGACCTCATTCATGCTAAAGGCGATAGAAAAGGGCATAGATAATCACCTAAGGATGATTGCGCTGGAAAGAATACCTCTCCTCCACAATCAACATGCCTACAGAGCAGAAAGATCCATCGAAACTGCGCTCTACCAGCTGACAAGTTGGGTTCAGGATACACTGGAGAGCAAGAAATGGCAGTTTGAGCATTTCTAGACATCAAAGGAGCCTTCGACAGCACCTGCCATGAGGCAATTAGGAGGGGTCTCGAAATTAAAGGAGTATATCGCACCACAAGTAATTGGATGTGTGGGATGCTACGAACTAGGACTGCTGAGACAGAGGTGAGGCAAAAATCCATCACAATAAGCACCACTAGATGCTGCCGAGAAGAAGGGGTATTATCACCATTGATGTGGAGCCTAGTAACATAGGAACCACTGCAGAAATTGACAGATGCCGGCATTACGTGCCAGGGATATAGTTATTGTTGCAAGAGGGAAATTTGAAGAAACGCTATAATCATTCGAAGGTGTCTAAGAATCACACAGAAGTGGTGTAAAACGGTAGGACTTAGAGTGAACCCTACTAAAACCACTGTGATACCCCTCACCAAGAAAAGACAGCTAAAGCGTATGCGACCTATCCTGTTGGAAGGAATTACAGTCGACCCATATAAACAGGTCAAGTATCTAGGTCTAACACTAGACAGTAAACTCCTCTGGAGAGAACATGTAGAAGCAATGGTAACCAAACCCACCAGAGCTGTTATGGTGTGTAGGAACATTTCAGGAAAAACTTGGGGATGCACCCCAGCCACACTGAGGTGGATGTACCTGATGATAGTAAGACCCATCATCACTTACGGGGCAGTGGCATGGGTTAACAGAACTAGACTAACCACGACGAGAACATCCCTCAACAAATTGCAAAGATTAGCCGGCATATGCATAACAGGAGCCATGCGAACCTGTCCCATAGCATCACTAGAAGTGATCTTAGATATACCTCCGCTACACATAGTGCTAGAGCGAATCGCTTAGAAGATCATATTGAGAATCAGCAAAGAGGGCACCGGGAAAGGAACATGCATCGCAAACAAAGAGCGAGTAACCCCATTCAATTCAGCGGCGCTTCTGGACTGGTCCAGAGATGATATGGTCAAGAAATACTGCTTTGAACGGAAATTTGACTCAAAGCTGAGCAACAAAAGAGCCTGGAGCAGCGAATCCGATAAATACAAATTCAAACAACACACAAATATATGGTACACAGACGGATCAAAAACATCTGCTGGCACTGGGGCAGGAGTGTACGGGCCCAGGACTAGATACTCAAAATCACTGGGAATATTACCCAGTATATTTCAAGCAGCAGTTCTCCCCGTGCAGGGACGGGTTAAGAATATCACTGCAGCGCCCCCCCAACAACTAGCGCTTGTCGTAAGAGGCGACTAAGGGGACAAATCATATCTAGGCAATATAACACCCAAGCGAGCCTAGCGACACATATACTACCTTAAAAATCCTCCCACAAGTGTGCATGCGAGTCCGCGGGTTGACACGACTGGAGATCACCGGTGTCATAAAAGAAAGATCAAACAATACTAAAACAGGAGCATGCACGTGTCAAACAACAAACACCATCGCAATATGGTAATATTGCAAAACTGTATCATTATGATAATACTTGCTAAAAGGAAAGGCACTACCACTGCTGTGCATGGTACTGATCCTGGACCGAGCAGAAATGTTCGGGGCAGAGCTATACGGATTCCGGGGGCTAGCAAAATAATGAAACAGTTTGGAAGAAATTTGAGGGTCGCGAGTTGGAACGTTGGAAGCATGACTGGTCGAAGTTACGAGCTGGAAGAGATGGTGAATAGAAGGCGTGTGGATATCTTGTGTGTCCAGAAGACGAAATGGAAACACACCGGAAATCGGGCGCGTTTCTTGGACGTTAGAACAAAAGATTACCAGATGTTGTACTACGGAACGGAATAGGCTAAGAATGGAATCAGTACCATCCTTGCGGCAGAGCTACTTGGTAACGTCTTGAGCATTTCGAAGTCCAGCGACCGTTTGATGTCTCTCTAACTAGTAATACAAGGAGAGGTGTGGAATATTGTCAGTGCATATTCTCCCCAAAATGGGTGCAATCAGAGAGATAAAGATGCAATTTGGGTAGATTTCCACAATCTCCTTAAGAACATCCCAAAGGAGGAGTTTCTGTTTGTTGGAGGAGATTTGAATGGACATGTCGGGAAGTCAAACGAAGACTAGGATATGGCACCAGGAACCTTCCTGGTGAAGACATCCTAAGCATGTGCAAATCACACGGTCTTATTGTGTTAAATACCATGTTCATCAAACAAAGCCGACACCTGATCACTTACAGCAGTGGTGGAGATGAAACTCAGATTGACTACCATTTGGTAGCCAGTTTCATGAAGCCTCGGGTAAAAGATTGCAAAGTGATCCTGGGAGAGGCAATCGCTCGTCAACACCGTCTCCTGCTAACAGAAATTTTTATGAAAACACCGAAGAAAAGCAAACAAACAAGGGTCTCTGAGAAAATTAAGTGGTACAATCTGGACAACGAAAAAGGCGAGGCTTTTGTTTTCGTAATGAAAAATTACCTCTCTCACACCATCAACGGAGCTGAGGATGAAGAGTGCAGAGCGCAAAATATGTGGGACTTACAGCGAACTTGCTTAAAGAAGGCCAAATCACTGCCAGGAGTCAAAAGACCACCATCAACAAGCCAAAGAAACATGGTGGAGGAGTGATGAAGCTAAAAAGTGATAAATGAGAAGAAAGCGGCTTTCAAAGCTTGGTCAAAGTGCCCCTCTAATAATAGTGACGAAAAAGCTCGCCTCGAAATTGAATGCAGATGCTGCAAGAAAAAAGCGAAGAAGGAGTGCCCCCAGCTTCAAGCAGAGAGTACGGGGGGCCTGTATCGGGAGCTGGAGAAAATATCTTCCCCGGTTGCTGATGCAAACCAGGCTATCCAGGAGCTGCGAAGACACAATATGAAAAAGAGCGCAAACATCTTCGAAATAGCCACCCAAAGAAGGAGGAATGCTCAGGAGATTCGTTCGCCAAAGTTCATTAGCAATGCTCATGGCCAGCTTCTTGTGGATGACGACAAACTTCTGCAGAGGTGGCGGCAGTATTGTGAAGAACTTTTAAATGAACAGTTTCCCCGGCTATACTTTCCAAGAGCCACCCTTAACTGTGAAGAAATACCCGACATCACAGTCGAAGAAGTTAGTGAGGCAATCAAATACTCCAAAAACGAAAAGTGGTTGGGCCAGACGAGATGTTCTCAGAGTTCTGCAAAAAGATGGGAGACATCGGGTTCAGATTGCTCAGAATTCTCATCTCCGAATTTGTGAGAGGTGATCCAATGCCAAATCAATGGAGGGAAAGTTACCTTCTCCCTGTATACAAAAGAGAAGGGTGATACGCGAAACTGTGATAAGTACCGTTCGATCAAGCTGATGTCACACACCATGAAGATCGTTGAGCGGGTATTAGGTGGCCGACTACGAAAAATAATACGGCTATCTGATGATCAGTGCGGGTTTGTCTCGGGTAAATTAAGCACAGATGCAATCCAAAGTATAAGGATCATAATGGAAAAACATCGTGATTCCTTAAGGGATTTGCATATTGTATTGGTTGACTTTGAAAAGGCATTCGACAGACAACCACGAGATTTGATATGAGTGGCGCTAAGACATCGAGGGGTTCCAGAAACCTATGTACAGATGATCATGGACATGTACGAAGGAGCAAACACAAGAGTAAGATGTCCCGCTGGAGTAACCGAAGAGTTCCCAATCAAAGTCGGGGTGCACCAGGGAAGCGTTTTAAGTCCTTTGCTCTTTATTACAGTCCTTGATTATCTGCTTGAAGGTAAATTGATGGACCCCAAGGTACATCATTTATTCTTTGCTGCCGATGGAGCCATCATAAGTGAGGATCCGACATCCCTCCAACGAGCACTTGATGTGTGGGTGGACGCTCTGGAGCGAAATGAGTTTCGCATTAGTTCAAAAAAGACAGAGTACTTGTGCTGCCCGTTCTCTGATCCACTCAGGCCTATTCCAGACATTTATTTGAATGGAACAGTGCTTCCCAAGTGCGAAAAGTTCAAATATCTGGGATGTATGATCAATAGCAAAGCAACTTGTGATGACGACATCAATCATCGTGTAAGCGTAGGGTGGATGAAGTGGCGAGAAAATTCCGCTATCTTTCGTGACAGAAAAATGCCACCTAAGTTGAAAGGGAGGCTCTACACCGCAGTTGTACGTCCAGCGCTCACATACGGTTCACAATGTTGGACGATGTACAAAAAGTATGAGAGTAAATTAACGGCAGCTGAGATGAAGATGCTTCGCATGACAGCAGGAGTGACAAAGCTTGATCGAATAAGAAGTTCGAAGATCCGTGGAAGCTTTCACATCAAGGAAACCATCGTACAAAAAATAGAGCGCGACCGGCTCAGCTGGTATAGCCACGTTCAAAGAAGAGATCATTTGAACCCCGTTAAAAAGGCAATATCAATGCACGTTCCAAACACATCGCGATGTAGGAAAGGCAGGCCTATAAACGCCTGGATCAGACAAATGCGACGACATCGGCATTTCATTGGCCTCAGTAACCGAGTGATCCAAAATCGGCGGCCCTGTCGATATTTTCTGAGGTCAAATAGGCAAACCCCACAGGCGGATCAGTAGAAATGCGGTGAAGTGGGAGGGTTATAATCCCTTGTTTTCGGATTATATCCTCGCTAATAAAAGGAAGAAGAAATGTGATCTTTATTTATTGTTAAGAATCGTTTTCTTTTTTTATTTTCATTTCCGTACTTTTATGTTTCGTGTAACACTACATATTACGTACAAAAAAAGCAGTGTTTATATTCAGGTTTTTTTTTTCTGAAGTGTTATGTTTTTGTTTTGTTTCTTTTTTTTTGTTTTTTTTTTTTAAATACATAAATAAATGAAGTCTAAATAAAAAATATGGAATTCTAGTTATTTAAAAGGAAATATTTAATGTGATTTCGTATTGTTTGCGCAGCTCCAGTATGCGGTTTTTCTTCTCCAAACTCAATTTGTTTTGGTTCAGGTTGCATAATTTGATTTGGATGAAAAGGAATATTAAATTGTATGCAAATGTTATGAAGGACAGCGCACACGGACCATATCTGCCTCTTTTATAATACCTTAAGATTCTCCAGCGCCCGTTAAGGATTCCGATAGCTCTCCCGACAGTAGTGCTGGCCTTTGAGTGAACCGCATTGAACTTAGCTTCGTTTGAACCATCCAGCGGACTTCTGTACAGTGTAATACACCACGGTTCCAAAGGATAACCGGAATCACCTATTAGTACCTAATAAGACCAATAAATAATTTCGCATGTTGCAATTAATAATCTATTTTTGTCTTACCTAAGAGCCAACCGATCCACAAGTAAGGAGACCCCCTCAACTGCGCCAATTATAGAGGCATCAGTCTTCTCAACGTCGCATACAAGATCTTTTCTGCGATATTGTGTGAACGCCTGAAACCTTTCATCAACAGCCTAATTGGACCCTATCAGTGCGATTTCAGGCCAGGAAAGTCCACTATCGATCAAATCTTCACACTTCGGCAGATTCTGCAAAAAAAACCCATGAATTCCAAATCGATACTCACCACCTCTTTATCGATTTCAAGGCCGCCTATGACAGCATCTATATAGAAGAGCTTTATAGAGCCATGTCTAGTTTTGACATCCCTGCCAAACTTGTCCGTCTGTGCAGGCTGACGATGGAGAACGCTCGCTGCTCCATCAAGGTCGGTAATGACCTCACCGAGACCTTTGATGTCAAAAAAGGTTTTAGACAAGGTGACGCGCTGTCATGTGACTTCTTTAACATTGTACTTGAACGGATTGTGCGGAACTCACAAGCCAACAATCTATTACAAGTCTGTACAACTGCTTGCATACGCCGACGATATAGACATTATCGGAAGAACTCAGCGGGCTGTCCCCGGTGCGTTTGCAAGCATTGAGGCGGAAGCAGCCAAAATGGGTTTAGCGATAGACGAGGGCAAAACCAAGTATATGCTGTCAATTAGAAGGGATAGCCAACACCGACGAATTGGACAGAACGTCACAGTGGGCAGCTATAACTTCGAGGTAGTAAAGGACTTTGTCTACCTGGGTTCTACTATAAATTCTACAAACAAGATCAGCGCAGAAATCAATCGAAGAATAACTCTTGCCAATCGCTGTTTTTTTTGGGCTTATAAGACCCAACAGTAAAGCCCTGTCTCAAACAACTAAGGAGACTCTATATAAGACTCAAATCATCCCAGTCCTGCTTTACGGTGCTGAAACATGGACTTTATTAAAAGAGGATGAAGATATCCTTGGTCGCTCCGAGAGAAAAATTCTTCGTAAGATTTTCGGTCCCGTTTGCGTTGACGGGTTTTGGAGGAGAAGATTCAATCACGAACTGTACGAGCTGAACAGCGACATCGACCTAGTTAAAAAACTGTGTATTGGACGTTTGAGATGGACATGTAGAGCGAATGGACACCAATGCTCTGGCCCGCAGAGTCATCGAATCTAACCCCGAGGGATTCTTTACACAGAGTCTCGAGCTCCCGTCATCAAAAATTCTGGCTTCCGTGGAAGCACAGAACGAAGGCCTACGGCCAACTGCATGGAAGGTCATGCAAAGGGTAAAGGAAGGTGCACTCCTCCACCTTGTGCTAGCCATGGACGACACCTCCATGAGGGTGCTTAGCACGCTTAAAAACAAGGTGCTCTACCGTTTTGGCCAGGTCAAACTGATCCTGAAGACCAGCGAAAAGGGTCAAGATCCTGGTCACGGTAGCCCGAAGAAGGTGGACGCAGTTGGCTCAACAACTGCTTCTGCGGCGGACACTTTACCACCCGCTTCCACCAGCAGTGCCTCTGGGCATACTGCTTGTATAAGCTCCGCCGCTAGAGTTACTGCTACACCTAATGCAGTCAGACGTCCCACGACCGGCAATGTGGCGGGACTTTCAAAACCCACCAGCGGTGCCCGAGGCCACGTTTTTCGGACGAGTGAGGAGTCGGTTAGGAACAGACCTCAGGGTCATTCTAATCTGACTGCTTGCCGTAGAGGAAAGGGCCCTAAAAAGGCTCAACTACTCCGGCAAGCTCGATCTTCAAAGGAAGATCGATGAGCACGATCAAGGTGCTACAGGCGAACTTGCATCACGCCAAGGGCGCGTCCGCTACCCTCAGCAAGCGATTCGCCGAAGAAAATATATCCCTTGGTCTCATTCAAGAACCCTGGATTAGTTGATTTCCAAGTGTGGAGAGCAAGCGCCTAGAGCGGCCTGCTTAATTAGTAGTAATATAAACTTTCTTCTAATTCCAGAATTCATAACTAGAGACCTGGTGATTCTACTACTGGAAGTCCCAACCGGAAAGGGAACACAGAATGTCGTGTGCGCCTCAGCGTACTTCCCTGACGATAACGGAGATATCCCGCCTAAAGACATCCAGAGCCTCATTAACTACTGCCAAAAAAGCAACCTCCACTACATCATCGGTTGCGACGCCAATGCACATCACGAGGTCTGGGGTAGTAGTGACACCAACAGAAGGGGTGAGTGTCTTGTAGAATACATTGTCAGTAGTCAAGTAGATATTTTGAATAAAGGCTCTAAACCCACCTTCATAAATGCGATTCGCGAAGAGGTACTTGACCTCACTCTCTTTAGCCCATTTATCTCTAATTTTATTGAAAATTGGCACGTATCAGACGAGGCCTCACTGTCAGACCATCAACATATTAGGTTTGACATACCCGGTCAATTCTCATATGTCCCTAGTAGACACGATCCCAAATCTACGGATTGGCATCGCTATCGTGAACTAGTGTTCTCAAGAAAAGATATGCTCCTCACATCTATCGAGTCCATAGAGGACCTGGATGAAGCTGCTTACCAGCTTAACAATATACTGGTTAATTCCTACAACGACAGCTGCGTCCCCAAAACCAATGTTAGCAAACGTAAAGTGCCCTGGTGGAACGACCAACTGGCGAAACTTAGGAAGAAGGTCAGAAAACTCTTCAACTCTGCAAAGCGAACGAAGAGGTGGGACGAATATAGGTTTGCTCTCACAGAATACAATCTAGAATTGAGACGATCTAAGCGAGCTGCTTGGAGGAAATGCTGCGAAACCATTGCCGCTATGCCAACAGCGGCGGGAATCCATAAAGCGCTTGTTAACGATCAAGTCAACTGTGTAGGGTTATTGAAGAAGCATGACGGAGCCTACACGACAGACCGTACGGATACACTTAGAACCCTGCTCTAGGTATATTTCCCAGGTTCGTCTCTAAACACATCTCATGTGTACTTGAACACATTTGACCACAGGGTTTTTGTGGAAAGTAGAGTTAACAGTTTATCAAGTAAAATATTTAGTCCAGATAAAGTTGAATGGGCAGTGGGCACCATCAAACCTTTTAAAGCTCCCGGCGGTGATGGTCTCTTTCCAGCACTTCTACAAAAGTCAATTGACCTTATCCTGCCGGGTTTGATAGCTTTATTTAGAGCTAGCTAGAATTGGGGATACATACCACCCACCTGGAGACAGGTTAATGTGGTATTCATTCCCAAACCAGGCAATAGGCCTAGCGAGCTGCCTAAATCCTGTAGACCTATAAGTCTAACTTCATTTGTCCTCAAGACAATGGAGAGACTAATTGATATTCACATCAGAGACAGGTTAGATGTGTCTAACCCTCTGCACTCGAATCAGTACGCATACAGGAAAGGCAAATCTACAGTAGGTGCCCTTCACTATCTCGTCAAACAGATAGAGGGAGCACTCAGTTCAAGGGAGATAGCCTTGTGTGCATTTCTTGATATCGAGGGCGCATTCGATAACACTGGTTACGACTCGATCGCAAGGGCGATCAGTAGCAGAGGTATCGACCAACCAATGGATTAGGGCCATGCTGGTAAGCCGATTCATTACCTCCTCCTCCGGGGGAGTGTCGGTGTCTGTAACGGCAGCGAAAGGCTGTCCTCAAGGAGGAGTTCTCTCCCCCCTGTTATGGTCAATAACAATCTGTTAGCAGATCTTCACAGATCAGGCTACACCACCGTCGGTTATGCTGATGACTTGGCGGTTTGTATTAGTGGTAAACACGGCATGACAATCTCTAACGTCATGCAAAGTGCACTCTTACAAGTTGTAGAATGGTGTAAAAAAGAAGGACAATCCATCAATCCTAGTAAAACCGTTCTGTTGCCGTTTACAAGGAAGACACAGCTCAACCTTGAACCCATCACAATCAAAGGCACTACAATATTTTATTCCAACGAGGTCAAATACCTTGGTGTAATTCTTGACAAACGACTTAACTGGAATTCACATATCAAGTCCGCCACAGAACGTGCTACACTTTGGGCTAGTAAACGCCTATACGGCAGAACTTGGGGTCTCTCTCCTAAAATGATACATTGGTTGTATATAATAATGGTAAGACCCATTATCACATATGCGGCTATCGTCTGGTGGCTAAAAACCCTCCAGCAGACAACGGCAAACAAGTTGTAGAAGTTGCAAAGAACTGCCTGTCTCGGCATTACAGGTGCAACGCGCACATGCCCCACGACAGCTCTTAAAGCTATTGTCGGGCTAACACCCTTACCAATCTTCATTAGGAAGATGGCTGCTGGATATGCCATCAAGCTGCAGCTAGATTATGAGTATAAACCAGGTGACCTAGTGGGGCATCTAAAGATACTCAACTCGATCCCTAAATGAGACATGTTTTGTACTATACCGGATATTATGGTCAGGCAACATTGCTTCGGAAGGTTATTCGAGGTAGAAATATTGGACCGCGGAAATTGGTCCAATGGTGTTCAAACACTGAACTCCAAAAGTCTCGTCTGGTTCACCGACGGATCGAAAATGGATTCTGGAGTTGGAGCTGGGGTCTTTGGACCCAACACAAAAATTTCGGTACCTATGGGTACGACTCCCACTGTGTTTCAGGCTGAAATCCATTCCATTGAGATCTGCGTCAGACACAATCTCCGTAAGGGAATCAAGGGCACTAGGATTCATATATTTTCAGATAGCCAGGCAGCACTTAGGGCATTATCGTCCAACTAAATGGACTCCATAACTGTAAAATGCTGCTACGATGCTTTACAAGATCTTGCCAAACACAACAGAGTAATGCTCTGTTGGGTCCCTGGACACCAGGGAATTGTGGGTAACGAATCTGCAGATGAGCTTGCTAGGGCCGGCTCAGAATCTGCGTTTATAGGTCCCGAACCTTTTTGTAGCGTCAATTGGACAACAGCTACAGCGTTGATTAACGAATGGGAGAACAAACTTCGTCTAGATCACTAGACTAATGGGCCAGGTTTAAGACAATCCAAACGTTTAATCAAGCCTTATTCCTATAAGGAAATCCTTAACTTAGATAGGGAAAGCATTAGGAAGCTTGTGAGCTTTCTAACTGGCCATTGCGGCCTAAGATACCACCTTAACAAGTTGAAGCTGTGCCAAGAGAAGGACTGTCGGCTATGCCTAGAGGAGGATGAAACATCTAAACACATTCTTTGTGAATGCCCTGCACTACACTGGTTAAGGAAACGTATTTTTCACAAGGAGATACTCACTTCAGTGGAACTGAAATGCTCCACTACTAGAGACATACTCACTTTCATAAGGGAGGTAGTACGTCTGTTAGGTTAACTCCAACCCTCCGATACAATAGATCTTTCAGGTCGCAGTGTCGTTACCACGCGGGCATGGGTTGTACAAGAGGAAAAAAAAAAAAAAAAAAAACCCCGAGGGACGACGCAGCAGAGGGAATCATCGCCGTAGGTGGCGCGCACAAGTTCAAGGGGACCTCGACCAACTTGGAGTGCGCAACTGGAGGCAATTAGCTAAAGACCGAGCTAAATGGAGATGCTTGTTGGTTGAGGCCCAGGTTCACCCCGAACTTTAGCGCCACCCATGTAAGTAAGTTTTTATTCTGGTAGATTGAGATTATAGTAGGGTAATACTCTCGAATTCAGTCGAAGACCACATTCCATATATAGAACCTTGTTTGACTCATTTATCAAGCAATTCGTTTACTGTATCTCCTACAGTTGAATATGAATAAAACAAAATACGTATGTTCATGCAAAACGTTCTTGATTTTAATATATATTAAAGGATTTTGTATGTATTGTGTAGTTCTCGCAGTGTTGTCAAAGCATATCGCCGCGGCAGGGTAGATAGTGGCTGTGAATCGGTAACCACACAACCAGCTAACCACACTGCCAAAGCGCATAGCCAATTGTTTAGAAATAAAAATATAAATTGAAAATTAATATAACAATTCGATTAAAAGCTCCATCAAAACTTTTCAGCTACAATCCTTTGACGGATAGCAAGTACTTACCTACATGTAATTTCAGGCGGACGTCAATAAAAATGGACCTAGGGAGATTTTAAGTAAACTCTATTGGATAAGAAGTAGATAAGAAATTTATTTCGTTAAATTTTCATATATGAACGTGTAGCGCGGCTAGGAAAATATAATATATTAACGCATTTTCCAAATTCAGACGGCAATATACGAATTAACATTGCACATCAGCTACTGGTTTTAGAATACTTACATTGTTCGAATCATTGATATGCTCAGATCAATATTGATACACATACGTACAAGATGTAGATGTAGATGTATATGATGGTGAGGTGCAAGTGCACTGCGACCCACATACTTACAAACTTGGATGCGCTTTGAAATACTTACTACGAACAGCTAAACTTTCTGTAGCTTGTAAACGTCAAATTAGTACTCATCATCGATCTATGTATGTGATTGGATGTTTTTAAGTTTCTATAGTTTGATATGCAGTGGAAGTCGCTTATAACCACGGTGAAGGGACCGATCAAATGTGGTCGTTATAACCGGTGGTCATTATTCCGACTGCACTCCACAAGTACATACCAATCAAATGAAAGGAAAGTTGTCGTTATAAGCGATTTCCACTGTACTCTTCTTCGGATTTTAATTTGCACATTCTTGCATTTTCAAATACAGACACTGAGACGGACTATATATTCAAATTTAACCACACGAGCATCATTGACTATAATTCGAGTCAAATTTTAAATTGCAACGACAGCTCGAAATTAAAGGAAACTTGGCAGCACCTATTGCGTAAACTGTGCTAAATTGTGAATGCTGTCGGCTTAAATAGTAAAGGCGCATATATTGTATATAAATTAAAGGTGCTTGGTCCTCGGCGTTGAAACTATGTATTTAAGGGCTCGTAACGCGTGCTTAGTTGTAAGTATTGATGTGAATGCATCACACCTTTAGTACGGGTTATGTCCTTGATAAGATTTGGTGTGGCGGTGCATCGCCATTCTGGGAAAAAATTATCTGTCTGATATATATATATCAATGTCCTTTCTGATGAATTGTTTTTCTAACAGATATCGGCTTACGTCTAAGAGTATAACTCTTTTGATGCAACTATGTTAAAAAAGAAACGAAAATATAGGAAAGATATATATTTTTAGGTGTAGCAGTTTTGAATTCGAGCTGGTATTACGTTTAAATATGTACTATACATGGGTGGTGTCCAGACTAAGTGGGGAACAATATGTTGTAACATTTGCGTTCGTCTTGATTGGCGGCTTTTTTTTTCAAGCACGTACATTTAGTATATGCCTTCGGTCCTCATCATTTTATTTGATTGCCAGACAAATTTAATACCTATGGTTAGGACTTGAAGACGATATCCTTCCACTCAGTAACCGAACACACAGCCACTAAACAGTCACACACATGTGTCGATTATTGTTCAAGGAAATCTCGGAATTCTCTGTCATATTTTATCAGGTTTTAGTTTGCATCTACTCGTAAATACCGACTATGTGAGAACCCAAATCATCGCTTAAATGACCTCCAGTAGAGTTTCATAACTCAGCTTTTCATTCGGGACCGTATAACCCACCTGACGGAAAATTGGAATATAGGCGTTCATCCTCAAGGTAATCATTAGAGCAGTGGCTCCAAATATGTTACAAACTTTAAGGTTCGTACAGTGAAGCAAGCACGGGGCTGTCATTAATAAGCACAATTAGGTGAAGAAATTCATTATTTTTGCATGAAATTGAAGGCTTTATTTACCATAGTTAGAATGATCCGATTTGGGTTAAATATCCGCCGTTTTGTTCGATAAATTATTGCCATTTTTAACGTAACTCCAATCTGCCTTTCTTATAGAAGCCTTCGTCTCTATTGGCAAAAACCTGGAAAAGTCGATTTTCACAAGCCTCTCTCGAGGCGAATTTTTCACTAGCAAAATCATTCGCCATGGGCAGGAACAGTTGGCAATCACTTGGTGCCAATATGGCGTATTTCGTCTTTGCTGGTGTCCATCTTTGACGCGAGCTCAAACAAAACTGAGCCAACTAATCACAAAACCGTCAGAGAAGTTTTTTTTGTACGAAATGTCATCTTTCTAACGCCATTTAGTGTACGTCCGATGGGACGTATACAACGCGAGGTACAGATTACTAAAGCCATCTGTTGGAAAAATAATGGATTTCTTTTCACTACACCTGATATTTTTGATTTTTGAGTGTCCCGTAGAATTGCGATCAATTTTTAGCTACACGACACCTGGATACCCAGTACTCTCATGCGTCTTCTCAAAAACACCTTGCTGATTTATTCTTAAAATTTAGTTGTGTCTGAAAATCATAAAAATTATAACAAAGTGGTGATACGAGTTCAAAAATCACAAATGACGCGCCTCAAGATCGCTGCCCAGTTTTCTAATATTGCTTCTGCATTAGCATGTAGTGGCAGCTTTTAATAAACTAATAAAATCAGATGAAGTGGAGATAAACTATTCAAGTAGGATTCTAAAAAAAAACTTCAAATTAAATAACCATTATCGCAAAATTGAAAACAAAGATCCAACTTGTTACTGCTTAACAGATGTATTCTAATTCGTTAGCTAGATTCTTCTTCAAATACAAATTTTTGTTCTTAAAACCTGGGGTTGAATCGCGCCCTCCGTAAACGGATAAGGCGTCACGTAATTTGTATGTATATTGTTGCTAGATCTATCAACAACACAATATAAATTACATTAACAGTCATCCGTTGACGGAGGACGCGATTCGACCCCTAGTTTTCGACTTCTTAAAATTGATAATAAAAAATGAGACCGAAAACTGACAAATTGCTGTAGACCTACACGAATGTATTTGGAGTCAAATGCTGCAAAACTACAAAAGTTTAAATTACCTTTGCTTTTCTGGTTCACTTCTACGGTATTTTGACTCGTTTTGGCTTTATGGTATAGAGTTTCACTCATACAAGTATACCTAAGACCAACTGAATCGGTAGTTTGAAGAAGGGAACAAGCGCCAAATAATCGCTTTTGTTTTTTTCTCACTAAACGTGTGTTAGAATAGACGCTCATTCTGATGTATAAAAAGGGAACAAAAACCACTCAAATGGATTTGGAAATATTCCTTAGTTTGAAGAAGGGAACACATCCTGGTAGTGTTTTCTGTTTTCCCAAAACAAGAGTTTTTGGATTCGTTCCCTTCTTCAAACTGCCGAATCAATTGAAGACTGACTTTTCAATGGGGGCTTATATTTAAAAAAAGTTGAACCACAACTAACTTCAGAAACTGATTTTCAGTACTAAATATGTCATGGCAATCATTGACAAGTAGTACAAGTACATATACCATATTAAGATCTACTTCCACGCCTACTTTACTTTGGGACGGACGCTTAAAATATGTAAATGAAGTACATTAACAGAGGTTGTATATTCTAGTTTATACAACTTTACTGGTTGGTTGCCTTGCTTGTTAAAAGGACATACATAGGTTACTACTTAAGTTTTGAAATACCATAGACAGGTAAAAATAAATATCTGTGGCAAAAAGGAATAACATCATAAGTGCCTTTACACATTCTAAAAAAACATATTTAAAGATGTCTTTATCGTCTCATTTCCCTCCCCCTAATTCAGTAACCGCTTCAGATAATGAATTCCAGACATATCGAGGTAATATTTCAGCGTTATAGGTTCGCCTTTCCTGAGAATATTATATAAAAAATGTTAAAAACAAAAAATATTTCAATAACGGCATAAGTATGCCGTTATGCCTTATTGCCACAGATATGTATAATCGAAAATGGCTTCATTGTTTTTCAAAATATTTTCGAAGAAGATGAATACACATTTGCATGCGTTTGAATCAATTTTCGAAGCACTTTTTCCACTCCGATTGAGGTACCTCCAAAACATGTGATTTGAACACAACAACCGCTTCTTCAGGCGTCGGAAAACGTTGACTTCGCATTTTATGTTTGATCTGCGGGAATAAGAAGAAATCATTGGGTGCCAAATCAGAACTGTACGGCGGATGACCGATCAATTCGATGTTTTGAATGCTCAAAAATTCACTTGTTTGAGCCAATGTGTGAGAGCTTACATTGTCGTAGTAGAGAATGATTCGTCTTCTGCGATTGGTTTCCCTTATTTTTTCAAACACTTCTGGCAAACAAATGGTGGTGTACCATTCAGAATTAAACGTTCTACGTTGATCTAATGGCATGGTGGCGATATGTCCAATTATTCCACAAAAGGCGGCCATTTGCTTCGAATTGCTTCGTGCGCGAACAACTTCTGTTGGATTTGGCTCGTCTTTCGAGACCCGTACAGTCGATTGTTCAGTTTCGGGTTCATATGCATACATCCATGATTCGTCGCCTGTCACGATTTTATAGACGTCTTTTGAAGTACCACGATTGAGTTTTTTCAACATTTCTTGGCACCAATCGACACGAGACTTTTTTTGAGCGATTGTCAAATTATGCGGTATCCAACGCGAACAAATCTTTTTGACGGCTAAATGTTCATGCAATATTGAATGTATGCGAGTGGAACTAATACCCAAGCATATCTCAATCACACGACGATCTTGCAACATCAGTTCACGCACAGCATGAATTTTTTCTATCACAACAACCGATTTTGAACGACCTTCATGAAATTCGTCCTGTAGCGAAGTGCGACCACGATTAAATTCGAAAAAGCGAAACACGGTGGCTCGAGATGGTGCTTCATTACCAAAAGTCGAAGCGAGTTGATCGGCGCACTGTTGTTGGTTTAATCCACGTCGAAGTTCATAAAAAAATCATCGCACGAAAATGTTCACGATTTAGTTCCATTTTTTGACCAAGAAAAATGTTTCAAGTACCTGTACACAACACAAATAACAGGACATATATGTACGTATTGAACATAGTACGAAGAGCCCTTGGGTCATTTGGTAAGACACAAACATAGCCCAACCACTCTTCATTTATTTAGACTGTGTCAATTGAGTTAAAATGTTGCTTTTGGATTTTATAAAGCTGCTAAATTTTGATACTAGCGTGGTGAATAAATGCAAATTCAACTTGTCAGAATTTAGAAGACTTTGGATCAGCATACGATTAGCTAATTGGCTTAAATCCGACAATTACCGTGGTTAAGGTGGTTCAAAATAGCAAAAGCAAACGAATAAGAATAAGAAGTGAAGATTAATTTACGAGTATGTACATATATTCAACATGCAGACAAACGTCAAAATTTTATCATTGCGTAATCCAATTGCCAGATGGGATGGTTGTCATTAAATAGATTGTGAAGTGTTGCCAAGCGTGATGTGTATTTTCATCGCAAATACCATCTTTTGGCCCCTTGCGATTTTGTGTCACTCTGTAGTCTCTTTAGGGATGAGCTACAGAAATTCCGAAACATTTAAGGAAGGCCTATGATTGAATAAGCCACTTGGATGTTTTTTTATGTTATGTACTAATCTGTTTCCATATTTTTTGACAATCCAGTATTGCGTACACGTTGCCTTACATTCCTACTTACCAAAGGATGATGATGAGGATTAAATCTTAAGCTCACATAATACTTGTACGTGACGGAATATTTTTAAAATACTAGCTACATTTGGATCCATGGATCCGCTGTGCATCAGCGAGAACTGATTTTCTACGATCTATTAGCTGACATGGCTGAGCTATCTTAATAGGAAAGAAGTTACTATATAGATGGGGGAGGGGAAATGAAATGGACCCAAACGAAGGCATCTCTAGCAAACTACAGTACATAAACTTAATTTTCGCCCTATTTCCTATGAAAGCGAGGACGATGACTCTCAGCAATTAGAGGAGATCTAGTTGGAGCTCAGGAATCGCCGAGAACCTAGGGAAGGAAGATAATATTTTTTTTTCTTTTTACAATTTGCGCGCACTTAAGGGGTTATGAATACCCTTATTATGTTTACACACAGTGCGGGCGTTGGACAGGATCGATAGAGCGAGAGAGAGAAAGATTTGGTGTAGTGGTTCGAAGCTCAGTTGTTTATGCTTCAGAGAAACTCCAGGGGTGGCGTCCAGATAACTGGGAAGATTTTATTGTCTTTTGCTTCTGATTCGCAGTATTTTTTTTTCCCGATAACTGTTGTCATAGGCAAATCACCATCAACAGAGCGAACAATTTTGCCAGCCATATGACCAAGCTACTGCCAGTGTTATGCCTTCGCAGTAGTGTTCCTATAAGCTTTCACAATTGATCGGACTGACTTTATATATTTCATGAGAAATAAATAAATGCTTGCTGATAGTCAGGATTTGAACCATGCACCATTAGCGTGGCAATTGAAGAAGTTACCACTACACCATTGCTACCCCCAAGCTGATGGGGGATATAATATTCATTTTAGACCTATTTCCCGGCAGAATCTATAAATGTGTGACATGCCGTAAGAAATTATCAGCATGTACATAATCAGCTGGTTACCCATTCCGTGTTCCTTGGAGAAGTAATGGACACGGCATTTTAATTATTACGGTGGTATACTATAGCCAAGTCATTATATTCACTTGAAAACTCAGAAGGGTAGTCTCGAAGAAGAAGTTTATTTTTCGAAGTATTTGTACATATACAAATCCAGGTGGTGTGGAGATAACAAGTGAATTGTGTATTCTGATGAACCAGAACATCCTTCCGCCCAATACAATAGTGATATATTTCTAAAAAAGAAAGCATATCCTTATTTAAGAACTATTCGTTTGCAGGGGTTGCTTTCCGTGGTCCGTGGAAACTTTCACATCTAGGAAACCATCGTACAAAAAAAAAAAGAGCGCGACTAGCTCAGCTGGTATTGCCACGTTCAAAGAAGAGATCATTTGAACCATGTTAAAAAGGCAATATCAATGCTTGTTCCAAAGACATCGCGATGTAGGAAAGGCAGGCCTATAAACGCCCGGATCAGACAAATGCGACGACATCGACATTTCATTGGCCTCAGTAACCGAGTGATCCAATATTTTCTGAGGTCAAATAGGCGAACCCCACAAGCGGATCAGTAGAAATGCGGTGAAGTGGGAGGGTTATGATCCCTTGTTTTCGGATTATAACTTCGCTGATAAAAGGAAAAAGAAGAAGATTCGTTTGCAGGGGTTGAAAGTAAGTAGAAACGGAGATCAGCACCTAGGCAATCATCGGTCTTTCACGTCTACACCTGGTGATTAAATCAAATGCGCTCAGGATCTCAGACTTGAATTCAGCCTCCAAAGCAGAGTACATACCTATACGTATATCTAGTAATCAATCGTAATCATGACTTTGAGCAGGACAAAGGATCTAGGTCTAAGATGATAGGTATCACCAAAAGTCTTCGTTACGGGAACTGAAAGTTTGGAGAACACCTCAAGAAACGGACATGCAAATTTTGCGATAAGACCAAAGAGAGTCCGGGTACCATCATAAAGACTGTTAGAAGTGTGAACCTCGCGTCATATGAACGTACGAAACCTTCATCCAAACATACCAGTGTCCTGCCACTGATAAAGATTTCATGTAAGCTGAGTGGCCCAAAAATGAAATCACTTGACTCGATTATTGACATCAAAAATCAATGAAATCGTTCCTTGAGACATTAAAAAAGTGTACGAAGTCGTATCAAACTAATGAACCTCTCAAGCCTTTATGTGCAAAGTCCTAATCGGTGGCTTTCGGCCAGGCGGATTGGTAGCCGACGAACGAATGTTAAGTCGAAACTCTTCTCATTTTCATTGAGCTGCGTACGATACTTGAGATACATACATACAACAGTCCATAAAAGACTTATGTCTAGCTTTTTGCAACCACTCGTGTTGCGTGCGTTATATTTTTCGCACGAATGGAAGGGACCTACAGTTTTGTACCGTATCCGAAGGGCAATTTTTTTTTTTTTTTTGAGAAGTTTTCTCATGACAACAATACTCTCGCATGTTTGTCAAACGTTTGCGACAGTGAAAAAGCTTTTTTGGTGTTTTCTGGGATTCGAACATTAAATCTTACGCGCAGTAGCCCGACGCACTAACTACTGCACTAAGGGCCACAGATGACTCAATTTGGGATTCTGTCGAAACTTATCCAACTGTCTTACAGTTTAGAAAGAACGCAAGTGAACTTTTCCAAGAAGCATCTGTCCATAGCATAAAGCTGAGAGAAAACACCAGGTACATAAAAAATAAATAGAAGAAGGAAGAAGGTTAGGTTAGATTTAGTATGGGTTATGAGGTTATCATAAGACACTAGCCACCAAGGTGGGCCCATTGCGATCCCTTCACGGAAAAAACATCTAAACCAATTCTCCAATACTTTCCCTACAGAATGTGGAATGTTCTTATTATGGTTCCGTGACCTTGCCTCTTCTAGGTTATCGAAGAAGTATCTTCAAAAGTGCTATGGCCTTGTTCTGGCAATGCCTTGGTATTCACAGAGTATATGTGTTATATCCTCCGAGATATGTAGGTCATTGCAGTACCTACAAACATATGTATTTGATAAACCCAGTCTCATAGCATGATTCCTTAGAAGACAATAACCAGAGAGTATTCCTATCGAAGAAGGAGGAATAAACCTAAGAAACTTTTGCTGCTTTTGAGTTGAAAACTCTTAGCTCGACTAGGCTTACCAATCCTATTATATGGGATACTTTAATTTTTCAAGACATAGGTTCCTTCTTCATCAGATTTAACTACGAGCTCTATAAGCGTAACTTGTAAGCCGATTTCTGAATCAGGTTTGTGACGAAAAAAACAAAAACTCAACCTCGGCTTTAAGGAGTAAGTGATGGAAGATGCCAGGGGGCTTGATTTAGAAAACTGAAGGCAGCCTGCGCGATATTGGCAAGGACATAAAGTGGTGTTCCCGAAGGCGAACCCCACAGGCGGATCAGTAGAACTGCGGTGAAGTGGGAGGGTTGTGATCCCTTGTTTTCGGATCATAGCCTTGCTGATAAAAGGAAAAAGAAGAAGATTAAGTTGTGTTCTCTGGCAGACTTTTCATGGGTCGGGAGCTAGATAAGTAGGAAATTTAGGTTAAAATCTTGATATTGTCGTGGTGAATAAATTAACATTATAAACGTCAGAATTAGACAGGCCTTGGAGCTGCATATAATTTGGCTAATAGGTCAAAATCTGCCGTACAATTTTGTATAGTTTTAAATGCGGCATATAGAATACACAGTGGTTAAGTACAAGGAATAACAAATAATATTTCACCAAAGTCTAATTGATATTCAAAATGGAGATAAACGTCAAAATTTACCCATTAGGTTACATCTTAACCGAAGTAACATACGGCATAAGCAAGGGCAGTGGCAACATTTTGACGTTTACTGTACGTATGTTGAATTTAAATTAAGTTTTAGCGAATGAATATTTCTTACTCTTTTGTTTCTTTCATTGTGTGTAGGTTAGTTTAGGTTGAAGTGGCTGGTAGCTGAGAATCGCCAACACACTTAGACCAATAACAGGTCGATTGTGATACCACGTGGATCATGGGTGATTATCTCTCTACCTAGTTGCTAAAACAATTTTGAGCTTCTTATGAAGCGTAGGAGGCTCTTAATATCGATATCTATCAGGTCGAATAAGTCGTTGTAATAGGGGACTCCTAACTGAAGCTTCCTTCTACGGGAGAGAGCTGGGCAGAAACTAAGAAGGTGAGGAATAGTCTCTTCCTCTTCTTCATCCATGCAGCTTCTACAAAAGTCGATTCATTCAGGGTTACCGTGAATAAATTTTCCCTCGGAATTGCCAGAACAAGGAATTAATTTCGCGGAAAAGAAATAGGTATCATGAACGACAATTCAGAAGCATTTTCAGCGCAATCGCTATATTTAATTTTTCCCTAATGAATTTTTTCCCTATTTTTGAAGATACCTTATCTTTGTTTGGGGGAAAAATTCCGAGCGAAAATTTATTCGCGATAACCCTGATAGTGTGTAAGAACTAAATGTCAGATTTTAGCCAATTGAATAAAATGTATGCACTTACAGAACTGGTTATACTAGGTCCGTTCGCGTACTTTTTGCACTAAAATTCGTAGATTGTCGAATTTCAAAGAGTGGGGGAATTATTATTATTATTTGTGTAGGGTTATTTTGCACTGCGACCTAATGGTCTATTGTGCCCCCTGCTAATACCTTGGAGAGGTTTGCTCCCTCGTTAGAGTCCCCTTCGCAATTGCAATTCCTTCGGAATTGTGTCTGAAGGTCATATGCCCTTACTTTGCCTTGGCGAGAATAGTTCACCTTAGAGCTCTTTCTCCAGACCAGTTTCTTTTAAGAATCTGAGGATGAGAAGTGGGTCAATGGCTGGCATATCCTCTTCTGATACTTGGTATTTGCCCAAGTATTTCAATCTTTTGTGGGTCAGTGCCCCACAAGACTCCAGAATGTGTTCCGGAGTCTCACATGACTCGTTGCAGAATCTGCAAAGGCCTTCATTTGTTATACCTAGTTTCCGTAGACGCTCCCTGAGTTTGCAGTGCCCCGTTAGGAAACCTGTTAAGATCCGTAGGTTATTCTTGCTAAGGCAGATGCAGGCTTCGAATCTTTTCCGGTTGTAACATCCCAGTAGTTTCTTAGCTTGCCTCAGGCCAGTGGTGTTGTTCCAGGTTCTTGCCCTGTCTTCTCTCTCCATTTTTCTGAATTTCTCGCGTATGGTGTGTTCCCCCACTCCGCAGAATGGTTTAGGTTCAATGAAGGGTTCTGAAGCCCCTTATCTTGCCAAGGCGTCTGCTGCTTCGTTACCTTTTATCCCCACATGACCGGGTATCCAGTAAAGCGTAAATTTATTGTTTCTGCCCAATTCATTAAGTTTGCATAGGCATGCCCACACAAGTTTTGACTTAATGACATAGGAGTCAAGTGCTTTGATAGCTGCTTGGCTGTCTGACAATATTGCTATATCGCAGTTACTGTATCCCTTTTCGAGCTTGAGTTGGATCCATCTGTCTATAGCGCATATTTCAGCTTGAAAGATGCTGGTGCACTTGCCCATGGGTTCTGAATGCTTGGTCCTTGGCCCAAATACGCCCACCCCTGTGCCCTCTCCAGTTCTCGATACCCGTCTGTATACCACTTTATCGTGTGACTCCCCAGTCCGTATATCGTGGATTCGTTGCTCCACTCTTTCTTGTTACTTATCTTTGTACTAAAGTTTTTTCCAAAGTTGAATTTCCTGATACTGTCGTCCCTGGGGACTGGCAGAAGGGGAAGTTTTTTGAGAAGTGCATCGTATTCTCTCGAACCAACACATTTCTCCCTTCCAATACCTCTTTTGCCATCCTTAGGATCACCCGCTGTGCATTTTGCTCCACTACAAGATGGAGCGGTGTTAGCTCCAGGAGTACTTCCATGGCCGCAGTTGGACATATTCGCATGATGCGAATGATGCAAAGTGATGCAGAGGCACGCAAGTCTTTGCACTTTAGTGAGTGTCTCCCTCGTAGTGACTAGACTAGTTCGCTTTGTCCATTGGTCTCACAATGGCAATGTACATCCATCTTAGAATGTTTGGACTAAACCCCCAAGACCCCCAAAACTGGGGGTAAAATTCTCTCAAAGAGAGGTAAAGTTACGAAAAAGTAAACGAAAGGGTTGAACCACAAAAGTTGTCCATTTTTTAAACGTCAAATCTCAAATCCATTTGTACACGAAAGAAAGAGAAGGAACAAGCCAACAACAAATGACGTATACAGCGATTTGACAGATTTCACAAACCAGCCCAAAGAAATTTCTTCCACTAAAATTCGCAGCATGGGGAAATTTCTTATTCTCTTCTGTGAAAAACTACGAAAATTCTGCGTACTCGAACAGGTTTTCGTAAAAATTCGTAAAAATTCATTGTTTTAGGAGGGTACGCGAACGGACCTACTTTTTCACGACGACAGCGTCAATATTTATTTACCCACTGGCTAAAGCTTAACCACCAATTGATTCACAGCATAAGTAAGAAATATGCTTCATTCACAATGACACACTTGCATGTATTATTGTTGCAATCAACGTACGAATAGTTGAAAGGTTTTTGTATTTAAAATACATAATGTCCATGAGATTTTAACCCTCGGTCTCCATTGGTAATAATTCATTGCAAGAAATATGTCAAGCAATTGAAATTTCCAATGGAGACCGCAAATGAAATAAATTATTTCAAGAAATTTATTTGTAAATTTCCATTGCTTGACATATTTCTCGCAATGAATTATTGCCAGTGGAGACCAGGTGTAATGAAATCAATTGTAAATCATCACATTCTTTACAAAAAAAAAAAAAAAAAAAACTATACCAAGACACGAAATCGTATTAAATGCGATTGTCTGAACCATACCATATGGCAAAGATTAGGAATTTAGAGCTGAAGGCAATTTGAGCAATAACAAACGAGGCGATTATCATTAGAAAAATGTTCACATAAAACAATTTGAGTCAAGGTGTTGAATCGAGAAAAATATATATGAAATTGTTTTCCCTCACCGTGACCTTTGAATTGCCTCTCTTGTTAGAATCAATTATGGTGTCCATGAGAACGTTGAATGGGTCAAGTTGAATTTTTCGTCAAGTCAACGAACACAGCTAAAATTTAACCACTAGCTGCTGGAATGGACGACGGAGTTAGATTAAGTCGTGTTTTTTTACAAATCAACGAACACAGCTTGAACATCGCCACTACCTGCTGGAATGGACGAGTGGCTTAGGTTAGCTGCTGTTTTTCTTCAAATCAACGAACACAGCCCGAGCTACGCCATACGCTACTAGAATGGACGGGAATGTATTCGTAGAATGGTCCATAGAAGATCCATGAAATGAATAAATGATATATATCTTTGTGTTGTCATTCCTTCAGGTAATGTACTTTCACCATTTCATATTTTTTTAAGGACTCATTACCACTGCAATCCCTTAAATTACATATATACATGGGATGCATCCACTAAATACACAGTAAAAATAAAACACATAACACATTAAATAAAAATCAATAAAACCACATCTGTCCATGTTTTGAAAATTTTATTTTATCATATTCATTTATTTTTATACACAAATCTTAAAACTAATAAATAAAATAAAATAAATTATTCTGCGATTAAAAATATAAAAAAAAAATACTATTTTCACTTTCAAAATATCAGAATCATTAAGATTAATACTTGTTGTTGTTCAGTTATATAGAAGATTGTGTGTCATGGAATGTCGTACCAGATAGTGCATTTACAACCTCTAAAAATTTAACAATGTAAATGCACACCTGACACGCACTCCAAAACTTCGAAATAAATTTGTTTTTTGACGCTGCTTGCATATGTAGTTGTTTGAAGATTATTCACCGCGTATTTTTTTTTTTAGGTTATGAATTTTTCATTTAACTTTTACTAACCTTTCAACAACAGCTCTTGATCTAAGTTTTGTGAACATTTTTTTTTATGTAACTTTTGCAGGCAAAACAGTAAAGCATTTTATTTTAAAAAAAAGTAGAAAATTGTAATTTTTTTTGACAACGCGCAGCGTGATTGAAAACAAAAGTGCAGTAAAACGGAACGGAAATGGAGCATTAAACGAAAAGAAGGAACACTACTTGATAAATTTTACGCTTAAGTTTGTCTTATCAATGAAAATGGTTGTGTGCTCCAAATTATGACTGAGTGGCGAATAAAATACGTGACAGTTTTTTTATTTCATTTAAAATGAATGAAAAAGAAAATAACATGAACATATGATCGAAAGTTGGGGTGAAGATTCGCTTTAGACCTTTCGATAGACTGAATGAATGCGCGACTCGTGTCAAACCGATAAGAAGAGTTTTTTACTACTTGCAAACATACATAGACTTGGACATTGAACTTTAAATTTCATTAACAACTAGAAGGTGTATCTGACGTTTGAATTTTGTCTGATATGAGTGCTTTAATAAAGTTGAAAGAGAAAAATGGCAACTACTGACAGTATAGTCACGGTGGAGGCTAGCGAGTTTGTTTGGACTAAGAAATAAGATTATTTCAATGATTACATATCTATTGATTGTGCAATATGAATTAGATTATAACAAGAATATAAGAACTTCACTTGTATTCTTCACGTTCACGGAGAAGAAACTAGGTCTGTTCGGGTACTTTCTGTGCCAAAATTCGCAGTTTGGCAAGTTCGAATCCCAGAAAATACCAAAAAGTTTTTTCACGGTCCCACCCCTCGCGAGCGTCTGACAAACATCCGGGAGTATTGTTGTCACGAAAACCTTCTCAAATCGCCGTTCGGATTCGGCATTAAAACTGTTGGTCCCTTCTATTCGTGTGAAAAATATAACGCACACAACATGAGTGGATGCGAGAAGCTAGGCCCTGCCACTTTAAAGAGCTGTTGCGCCAAATATATAAAAGTAAACGAACGCGTTGACCCACAAAAGTTGCCCACTATTTAAACGTCAAACCTCCGACCCAATTGTACGCGAAAGAAAGAAAGAGAAGGAACAATCCAACAAAAAATCACATATACAGCGATTTGATAGATTTGACAGTTTTCACAAACTAGCCCACAGAAATTTCTTGCACTAAAATTCGAAGTATGGGGAAATTTCTTACTCTCTCGAGAGCGTTCTCTTCTGTCAAAAAATACGAAAATTCTTATTACTCGAACAGGTCTTTGCAAAAATTCGTAACATTTCGTAAAAATTCGTTGTTTTGAGAGGGTACGCGAACAGACCTACTATAGAACAAAGGCTCTGTTGTTGAGATCCGCTCCATTTTTTTTTTTGACAACTCTTACATGTCATTTCCATTATCAAAAAACGCATTGTAGCTCCCATTTGGACATTTTGCTAATGTGATTTTATTGTTCCCTCTGAACTTAATTTTCATATTTCCTTCGTTAGATTATTGGACACCAAGTAAATTATTATTAATTTAAACATAATCCAAGGGCAACAACTAGCTATAAAAACCACAAATGCCACATATGGTCTTGACAGCTCCACTTTCCTTACTCAAGAAAAACCTTGGTTGACTTCAAAGCGACTTCAAAACAACGCTAGCTTTCTCAAAAGTTAGGTTGAACTTAGTGAATACCTTGCGCGAGCTGCTTCGACGTATTCGGATCACAGGTCGGTAAGGAATTTCCAATGTTGGTCAGGACATTGGAATAGAGATGGTGGCGGAGGAGCACTTAATGGGCCAACGGCAGCGCTCATATTCCCGTAGTGGACTACTGGCACTAGTGTACCCGGCCCCTCGTCCTAGGGTAATAATTAAGGAACCGGCCCTCCAGGTTGGGGGTTGTGCCGTCGGGGTAACTTCCCTACCACGTAAAAAATCTATGGTTCCGAAACAACCAAAAGCCTCGGATAAGGATGACTCAACTAATGACGACCCCAGCAAACGAAATAAGGACAACGACCTTCGGATCTGTACGTGGAATGTTCTGTCCCTTTACAGACCACGTGCAGCCGAACAACTAGCAGAGGCCGTAGACTGCTATAAAGCAGATATTACCGCCATCCAGGAAGTGCGATGGGATGGGCCGGGCAAAAAGAGGATGAAAAACTGTGACATCTACTACGGTGATTGCTACAGAGGCAATAGGCAACGCTTATCCGGATGCGGATTTGTCATACGCGGCAGACTTAGGCAAGAAGTCTTAAGCTTCCGACACGTAAGCGAGCGTATTATGACTATCCGGATCAAGGCTAAATTCGCTAACATAAGCCTTATGTGTTCATGCCCCCACGGAAGAAAAGAACTCTCCCACCTGAGTGTTTCTACGAGCTCCTCGACAAAACATACGAGCAATGTCCTAAATACGACGTTAAAATCGCATTGGGCGATTTTAACGCCAAAATAGGAAAGGAGGACGTCTTTGGTAGGGCAATCGGTAAGCATAGCCTACACGACACCACGTCTGATAACGGACTAAGGCTAATTGATTTCGCTATGGAGCGAAATGTCACCATAGCAAGAACATGGTTTCCTCATCTCGATATTCATAAGCAGACATGGCGGTCCAATGATCATGTAACCATCAACCAAATTGATCATATTGCGATCGACGCAAGGCATGCCTCCAGTATTCTGGATGTCCGGACCTTCCGAGCGACCAACATGGACTCGGATCATGACCTTGTTGTAGCCAAGGTACGAATGCGTATATCCCAATCTGAGCAAAAAAAATTACTGTGAGAAAATTTAACGTCGAAAAGCTACAATCGCAAGAGACCGCCAGACTCTTCGCTGAACGCGTATCCCGAAAACTCTCAATCACCCCTTTGCCGCCAGCATCAAGTACCGAACACCAGTGGTAACGCTGCCAACATGTCATCAGAAACGCCGCGACTGATGTGCTGGGTCTCGCTCGCACACCACCGCGAAACCCCTGGTTTGACGAAGAATGCCGGCGAGTGCATGCAGCAAAACAAGAGGGATACAAAGCGGCGCTGCAAAGGAAGACGAGAGCTGCTCGTGAGCTCTACGAGCAAAAGAGACGGGAAGAACATCGGCTTCTCCAAAAGAAGAAGAAAGAACATGAGAAGCGCGCGTTTGAGAATATCGAGAATTTATACTAAAGGAACAATGTACGGAAGTTTTACTAAAAGGTAAAAAGAACGTGTCAGAGGAGCAATACCCGCACAGAAACCTGTAGAGATGAAAATGGAAACCTCGTAGTAGAATCACAGTCGGTGCTGAGAATATGGAAAAACTACTTCTGCAGACTGTATAACGGCGACGAAGATCAACATCCCGCTGTCAGGCAGAATGAACCATTCAACATAGACGATGATAGTCAAAATTTCCGTCCACCTGACCAAAACGAAGTGAGGATAGCAATATCCAAGCCAAAATCGAACAAGGCTGCTGGATCTGACGGCTTCCCGGGCGAACTTTTCAAGGCAGCTGGGGATGAATTGGTAGAGTGCATACACCAACTCATTTCTAATATTTGGTCAGAAGAGTGTATGCCTGATGAATGGAATCTCAGCATCGTTTGCCCGATCCACAAGAAAGGAGACCCCCTCTACTGCGCCAATTATAGAGGCATCAGTCTCCTCAACATCGCATACAAGATCTTTTCTGCGATATTGTGTGAACACCTGAAACCTTTTATCAACAGCCTGATTGGACCCTATCAGTGCGGTTTTAGGTCAGGAAAGTCCACCATCGATCAAATCTTCACACTTCGGCAGATCCTGGAGAAAACCCAAGAATTCCAAATCGATACTCACCACCTCTTTATCGATTTCAAGGCCGCCTATGACAACATCTATAGAGAAGAGCTTTATAGAGCCATGCCTAGTTTTGACATTCCTGCCAAACTTGTCCGTCTGTGCAGGCTGACGATGGAGAACGCTCGCTGCTCCATCAAGGTCGGTAATGACCTCACCGAGACCTTTGATGTCAAAAAAGGCTTTAGACAAGGTGACGCGTTGTCATGTGACTTCTTTAGTATTGTACTTGAACGGATTGTGCGGAACTCACAAGCCAACACCAGAGGCACAATCTATTACAAGTCTGTACAACTGCTTGCATACGCCGACGATATAGACATTATCGGAAGAGTTTGCAAGCGGCCAAAATGGGTTTAGCGATAAAAGAGGGCAAAACCAAGTATATGCTGTCAACAAGAAGGGACAGCCAATACCGACGAATTGGACAAAACGTCACCGTGGGCAGCTATAACTTCGAGGTAGTAAGGGACTTTGTCTACCTTGGCTCTGCTATAAACTCGAAAAACAAGATCAGCGCAGAAATCAGTCGAAGAATAACTCTTGCCAATCGCTGTTTTTTTGGGCTTATAAGGCAATTCAACAGTAAAGCTCTACCTCGAACAACTAAGGAGACTCTGTATAAGACCCTGATCATCCCAGTCCTGCTTTACGGCGCTGAAACATGGACTTTATTAAAAGAGGATGAAGATATCCTTGGTCGCTTCGAGAGAAAAATTCTTCGTTTCGATTTTTGGTCCCGTTTGTGTTGACGGATTTTGGAGGAGAAGATTCAATCACGAACTATACGAGCTGTACAGCGACATCGACCTAGTCAAAAATCTGCGTATTGGACGTCTGAAATGGCTAGGACATGTAGAGCGAATGGACACCAACGCTCCGGCCTGCAGTCTTCGAATCTAACCCCGAGGGACGACGCAGTAGAGGGAATCATCGCCGTAGGTGGCGCGCACAAGTTCAAGGGGACCTCGACCAACTTGGAGCGCGCAAGTGGAGGCAATTAGCTAAAGACCGAGCTAAGTGGAGAGGCTTGTTGGTTGAGGCCCAGGTTCACCCCGAACTGTAGCGCCACCCAGCTAGGTAAGTAAGTAACCAGGAAACTCCACGTCAGTGCAGCACAATGGATCCGTTTGAGATCCGAGTGCAGGCTGCATGCATTAGTTTCAGCTAATCCCTTTTACCTAACCTAAGGTGCTAAGCGAAAAAAAACATAGGCCCTTGCTTTGACTGACCTGTAGTAGGATTTTCTTCTATTAGACGGCCTATAATTTTTTCCTTAACGAGGTTATCCTTAATGGCTACTATTATAGGTCAGTGATGATGGCATTGATGGTTTAGCCTCGTGGAAGACTTAAATTGAAAACGGTAGGCAGTATGGTCCCATTCAAGGAGCACAACCTGCTCCATCAAGATACGAATGGTTACAGTATATATGGACTACATGTAAACACACCTAAACGCATAAGATAGCCACAACTTTATAGTAACTTAACTATTAACAAAAAAAAAACACGGTAGCAACAAGAAACTGTTATTCTATTTGACATATAAATTTATAAAAACAAATCGAAGGAAATCCTATCAACTGCAACCTCTTATCGACTATACTCGTAAGTATCGCTATTAACATCGTTCCACTGTCTAGCCGATAAATGTCATAAACTTGTATGATAAACCCATATGTGAAATGATAATGAAATTGTTTCAATACATACGCGTACAAAATCGCTATTCGTGCCATGGCACAAATTGTATCTGTGATCGTTTTCTTCTTTTTTTTTTTGATAAATTAAAAGTACATATTAACTCTAATGACTAATGTACGCGAGGAATTTCTAACAAAACTAATTATGTGCACGTTTACGCCCAAATGATTATCATACTTTGTTGTTGTAGTATTTTATAGAAACCGATAGCAATCTTATCTATATTCGGTTGATTTATATTCGTGTATGTGTAACGACTATTTTAGGTGACCATTAAAAGGACAGAAACACATCAAATTGATGGGAAATATTAGTAAAGAATATTTTTGAAATCTAGATAAAGGTTTACTTGTAGACTAGGATAATGCAGAGAAACTGAGAATGGTCATAGTTCGTTTCTGAGCAAAACCTTCGGGTCCTGCGAGCATATCTGAATGCGAAGAGCTCTGTGGATGTTTTACTGAAGTGATCCAATCTTAAACGTATTTGCTGCGTCTTCTAGCAACAATAGTCTAATCTGCAAGTCTTTTTTTTATGGCCGTTTCCTAAAACAAGGCTGCAGCGGAAAAGTTCTCCAAATGGAATTGACAACATCTACACATCCAGTCATGTCAACATATTTGAAGTTAAGGTGATTAGGTAAGCATCTTCAGTATAAGGGTTCAATGTATAAGAAATGGTGGCGAATAAGCATTGAATGAACTAATTGCAGTGCTCGAATTTCAGACGTCGTTCACTTTTAATAAATAAATAAATATTTGGCGCAACAGCTCTTTAAGTGCCAGGGCCTAGCTTCTCGCAGCCACTCATGTTGTGTGCGTTATGTTTTTCACACGAATGGAAGGGACCTACAGTTTAGTGCCGTATCCGAAGGACAATTTGTTTTGAGAAGCTTTCTCGAGAAAATAATACTCTGTGATGTTTATCAGACGTTCGCGAGATGTGGTATCATGAAAAAAACTTGTTGGTGTTTTCTGGGATTCGAACTTGGAACCTCACGCGCAGTGGTCCGACACACTGACCAGTTACGCCACGGCGCCCATGGCGTTCAGTTTTAATAGTATCGGCCGTTTCATCTAGCAGTTGAACAAAAAGCCTGCACTTCCAGGTTGTGCCGCTAGAGTAGCTACCCGATCGATTCTATTGGTGTCTTGGTTTGAAACTCAGGTGCTGTTAGGTATTATTACTTCGTGGGTGGTATCCAAACTAATCGGGGAGCATTGTTGGAACTGTTCTCTTTCGCTGTTTAGGGTTTCACATATGTGATTATTCACTCTATTGTTGGCCGTGTCTCCACGAGCAATATTTCATAGCTTGTCATCTGACACTTTTCATAGAGAGAAAGAAAGATAGTATGCAATGAAATTTAGGGTGGGCATTTCATAGCGTACTATTTCAGTGCAAATGTCATAATGCAACTAAAATGTCAAAATGCTACTAAAATGACAGCCCATAGAGTACTATCCATAGCAAGCTATGAGCTGAGCAATACATAGAAAGCAATTTTTCATAGAATACTATTTGTGGTCTCCACGAGTAATATTTCATAGAATGCAGGATAGCATAGAGGCACCGGGTAACGTTCCAATTACTAAACTAATATAGTTGGGACTGGAAGAAACAACATTTTATTAATTCCAATGACATTTGGCACAAAGCTTAATGCCCAACGTTTTTTCTTGAATTATGTAATAACCTGTTGGCCGTTAATACTATTAAAATGTCTACAACGACTCGATCGCTCCCATTCGGATACCATTCTGGTTCTGGTTCTTAAGTAATCTAACATAGACGAGGCCGACATTTATCTGAATCAACCCACTGGAATGCGAACGATAGATTAGCTCATCGCACATAGCACGTAAGTGCTAAAAGGCAACATTAAAGTCTTGGTTTATCTACTTTCCGACACATATGCCCATTCAATTATAGCGTTGAGATGCAGCCTACACTTACAAATACTTCATTGCTTTAAGAACACAGCCTCATGCTCATGCAAGAAACACGCAATTTAAACGCGAATTGCACACTTAATAGAGCATTAAAACCACACTAACATTAATTGTTTGTAGTTTAAACTTCCGGAACTATGAAGGATATCGTTACATCACACGCATAAAATGTCATAGAATAAATTACAGACACGCTAATGTCAGTTTAGTAGAAATATAACGTCTAATTAAAGTCACCTTCACATTGACTCTCAAAATCGATCTAATCTTCCCTTAGACAAATAATACGTAAACAGATTTACACATTTTTACAGCTTGTCTAGCACAAACCGTTAGATTTAATGTCAATGAATGCTCTCTTTTTTTGACAGATTACTCCGCGATTAGTATACTAGAGTAGCACGTGTTGCACAAGAGTCAGCGCTTTGTTTGTTTTAAACACTATAACGTCACAAAAGTGTGCTAACAAACGGAACGACGCATTATGAAATCTTATACCAAGTCCAATGGCCGCATTTGAACTTACTCTATACACTGTGTATGCATGTATCTCAAGGCAAGCTATGTATAATATTTGGAATGATATTTCGCTTTTATTATACTTTATCTTTATGACACATGACGGCCTGGAACTGGAAACTGGGTTACTATGCGTAGAATTTGTTCTCGTTTTTTTTTGCTGCATGAATAGTTCACGGCGGCCTTTTGTTGTTGTTGTATTATCAGATCTCTTCTTTTGGCCTCGAGTACATGTGGCGGAATGTGCGTGAGTTGACCAATTTAAAATTCATTTCTGATGGAACCGTACGTTCTGCACTATGGCGTTGACGTTTTAGTGAGACTTTTTTCTTTTTTGGGAAGAATGTGGTTCAAAAATATTTCACACATGGCTTGGATTAATTATATAATTGAGGGGTTCAGTGACATAAAAAAGTGGAACAGTAAAACCTGTCAGAGTATTGAATTAGAAGAGAAATCTGTGGGCTGTTGCAGGTAGGTTCGATTTATCCAACAAACAATCATAGTTCATTGTGACGTTTGGAAAAGTACATCTTGCAATAGAAGTAATGAGATCAGTCAAAAGCGTTGTTACGAGTATCCCGTCATTGAATGCATTTTATCAAACTAGTAATGCATCGATTTATGCGTGAA
The DNA here is from genome assembly GCA_945910035.1 of Brachypalpus laphriformis. NCBI lineage: Eukaryota > Metazoa > Arthropoda > Insecta > Diptera > Syrphidae > Brachypalpus > Brachypalpus laphriformis. The sequence continues at coordinate 191,122,942 of OX246754.1, read as the reverse complement.
GGTCAATGTAATGTCACTTATTGACATGCACATGACAGTTGACGTTCAATTCCAAATGATGAAGCAAACAAACTTTTTGGCGCTCTATTTCTATTTCTGAACATGAACACAAATTGTCGCATTTTCTTCTTTCTCGTCCTTACGACTGCTATCGAAGTAGTTTTTAAAAATTGAGAAGATTCATAATGACACCTGCAGTGATGTTGATGTATGACTTAATTAGGAAGACAAAGCTGCTAGAGCGTTCCTGATCCAACTCAGGCCAAATTTATCTAGACAGTTGTGCCATATGTCCATCTACCGTTGGTTTTGCTGATTGCATTTAGTTTGAGTAATAATTTACATGCAGTCAGTAGTATTCCGAGATTTTAGTCCCCTTTGCGTACTTTTTGCTCTAAAATCCGTAGATTGTCGAATTTCAAAGAGTGGGGGTAAAATTCTCTCAAAGAGAGGTAAAGTTACGAAAAAGTAAACGAATGGGTTGAACCACAAAAGTTGTCCACTTTTTAAACGTCAAACTTCAAATCCATTTATACACGAAAGAAAGAAAGAGAAGCAACAAGCCAACAAAAAATGACGTATACAGCGATTTGACAGATTTGACAAACCAGCCCAAAGAAATTTCTTGCACTAAAATTCGCAGCATGGGGAAAATTCTTACTCTCTCGAGAGCGCTCTCTTCAGTCAATAACTACGGAAATTCTCTGTACGTATATTCGAACAAGTTTTCGCAAAAATTCGTAACTTTGTCGTAAAAATTCGCTGTTTGGGAGGGTACGCGAACGGACGTTTTATTTGCCCAGTAGAACTTGTAAGGCAGTGTCATGCCTGACAAATTCGTTCGCCATTCTGCTTTATGGCATGTCCCTATGCCCAGGCATCAAATTGAGCTGAATGCTTATTTTTTTAGCTATCTCATAAAAACACAAGAAGTTGAAACGTACCGATTCCAGTTATTAGGGCTATCTATCGAGTAATATCCGAAGTAATATAGGTTCAACTTCAGTCATACCAGGACATAGCTGATCGCCACTATCCTTAGAATAGTGCAGTGTCCAGTACGAAGAATGGATCAATGAGGTGAAACAGCAAAAAGCAACCGAATGGATAGTTCTGAGGGGTGGATTCATGCAGAGGCAGGTAGCTGATCTAAAGCTGAAATCGAATATAAAGCACCTGGATGTGATGTGGGGTTTTAAGCCATACTGTCTACTGATGGCTTTTCTCTGAGAATAGAGAACTATGGTTGCGTTTTCAAGCATTCTAGCACTAGGACGAAACCAAAGTCGATACATTTTAGGAGGATCAATGCGAGGAACTTTTTTTCCTCTGTTGAAGGGGACTAGTTAAGTCTTGCGAGAGTAAGCCTCTCGTCCACACTTGTTAGATCATTGGCAGACCTTAGGGAAAGTATTTCGCACAAGATTTCTAAGTATAGTAAGGCAATCTAAGTAAATCTTGTTTGCTTCTTAAAGCAATTTCTGATGAGAGATAGTAGAACTCCTAGCTGAAGACGAAAGTGAATAGTGTCGAGGAATGAAATCCTAAATAGAACGTATTTTTGAGGCTGACAGCATAGCTTGTTTAGCTCGTCTTTATGGAATTATCCACAAATGGAAAATGGTTTTAGAGTGGGCGTATCCATTCATGCTATAAGCAATAACAACAATGAACTGTTTAAGCTTCATTAAAGTCTTTACGGACTTTCAGAAACCCTTTGCGGATAAATTTGCATGCTTTTTGACAGCTACCTCTGGACCTAAAAAAAAAGGAAATAGGGCAGTGAATCCGACAAGTACCAACCCAAACAACATACAATCAGATGGTACACGGACGGATCCAAAACATTCAGAACGCTGTATCTGTCCAGGACTAGATACCTAGAAACATTGGAAAATGTTCCCATTATTTTTCAAGAAGAGGTTCACGCGATCGAAATGTGTTCCCTTCAACCTCGACCGCCAATAACGCTGGCATTACATGGCAGTACTATGTGATAGGTAGGTCGCAATCAAAGCTTGCATGGAAATGCCTTACTAGGATCAAAAGACTGTGACAGGCTAATAAAGGCACCCTCTACGGCGTAATAGGACATTGAGGAGTAGAAAGGAAGGAGGCATTTGATGCATTAGCAAAAAGCGGCTCAGACACCCCGTTTCTTGGGCCAGAACCCTTTTTGGAAGAAGATCACACAAAATACGGGAAGAACAGAGAAGAGAAGAAGAGAGAAAATGGGTTAAACATTGGGATGATATCCCTTAACTGAGACAGGCGAAAGAAATTCTGGGAGATTATAACCAGAAAAGAAGCAGAACCTGCGTAGGGGTTAGCAAGAATCGACTTCGAGTCTTGACACCCATGCTAAAGGGCCACTGCAGACTCAAGGAGCATCTTAGAAAACTGGAAATAGAAGGAACCGGACACGGCGGACTCTACAGGGACCTCGCAGAAACACCGACACATCTTCTTATGGAATAATCCATAAAATAAGACATCACCTGGAAACCTATCTCCATATTTAGACGGATTTACAATTGCTGGATCCACTTCAGAAGCTCCGGTTTATCAACGCAGTTGGACTAGAGGAAGTGCTCTAAATCGAGCATGCCGTCGACTAGAGCCTTAGGAGGGAGAGTTGCGATCTTAAAGCTCAAGCTTGAAAGATCAACTCAGGCATTGGTGCAGGTGCATGCACCGAATCTTCAGTCAGAGTATGCAGCTTTCTTAGATGAAGTTGATGTCGCCCTTGAAAAGGTTGCAGATATGGATTCTTTTGTCCTGATGGGTGACTTCAATGCTCATGTGGGTGCAGATGTTATGACATGGGGGAGTGTGATTGGGAGGAACGGTGATCCTGATCACAACGGGAACGGAGAGAAGTTGTTGGATTTTTGTTGTGAAAATAGCTTATCCATCATGAACACTATCTTTCCACACAAAGCCATTCACAAATACACGTGGTACCGTCAGAGTCTTCAGCAGAAGTCGCTGATCCATTTCTTTGTGGTACCATCGTGTCTGAAGAGAATGGTTTGTGATGTTCGCGTATTGAGAGGGGCCGAACTGTCAACTGATCATCACTTAGTGCTGTGCAAATTGTATCTTAGCGAGAGAGTGCCTCCCCTACCAAAGCGTAAGCCAAGGATGGTTACACGCATACGGTGGGAGAGGTTACAGGACGATGAGATACGGGAGACATTTGTGCGACAAATATCTGAAAGGTTTGAACGAATTCCAACTGTTCCATCAAATATAGAGGAAGAATGGAAACTGTTTTCAACAGCGGTTATTGCCTCTGCGGGAGATGTTTGTGGAGTGAAGCGGCTTGGTGTGGTGGCTGGTGGTGAGAAAAGGACTGCTTGGTTTAAAACGCCCAGAGTTCAAGAAGCCATCAAAGAGAAGAAGAGAGCCGTTAAGGTGTGGATTCACCTGGGGAGCTCCGATTCTCGACATCGGTACACTGAGGTGCGAAGAACCTGCAAATTAGCTGTGAAAACAGCGAAAGAACAGTCTTGGAAGGAGTTTGGCGACAAATTGGAACGTGACCACAGATCTGCAAATAAGATGTTCTGGCAGACCGTCCGCCGACTCAGAGGAAAAAAGTTGAATATCGTTGAAGGAGTCAAATCCAAAGACGGTACACTTCTTTCCAATGAGGAGGACATCTTACGCAGATGGAGCGAGCACTTTTCAGAATTGCTCAATCCCGAACAGGGCATCGAAGATGACAGACCTATGGTCGAGAGCAGGGCGGAAAGTAGTCCTACGGTAGAGGAAGTAACTTTGGCGATCAAAGCGCTAAAGGTTGGCAAATCTGCTGGTGTGGATAAAATTCGGCCAGAAATGCTCAAGGCTTTAGGTAAAAAGGGAGTACAGTGGCTCCCGCGTGTCATTAAAGTGGCCTGGGAATGCCGGTGATTGGCAAATGGGGGTGATAGTTCCTCTTTTTAAAAAAGGGGACAAAAGAGATTGCGCCAACTATAGGGGTATATCCCTTTTAAGTCTCCCTGGAAAGGTCTTCGCTAAGGTGCTAGAAACGCGTTCCAGAGCTGTGGTTGAGGACAGTTTGGGGGATGAGCAGTGCGGTTTTCGTCCCGGTAGAAGCACAACCGACCAGTTGTTTACTCTCAGAATGGTTCTTGAGAAGGCCTGGGAGAATGCTAAACCTGTCTACACTTGTTTTGTAGATTTGGAAAAAGCATATGATAGGGTTTCTAGAGGCAAACTCTGGAGTGTTCTGCAGGAGTATGGGATTGATGGTTCTCTGTTAAGGGCGATTGTGTCTTTATATACAAACTGTAGAAACTGTGTTCGGATAAACGGTGTTAAATCAATACCTTTCACTGTGAGCGTTGAACTCCACCAAGTGTGCGTTTGTCACCTCTCCTCTTCATTGTATATATGGATTGGATGTTACAGCGCAGCCGTGGCGGGGAATGTTTCAAAGTGGGAGACCTAAGGACTAGTCATCTGCTCTTTGCGGATGATTTGGTCATCCTTGGGTCCTCTCAAACCGAACTTCAGCGCGCACTCGAAAGGTTTGTAGCCGTTTGTGATGATGCTGGAATGCAGATCAACGTGAACAAGTCAGAAGTAATGGTCGTTTCCAAAAAAACCCATTCAGTGCACTCCGCATGTTAGTGGAGTTCCACTGAAGCAGGTGGATAAGTTTAAGTACCTCGGGGTCCTATTCACGAGTGATGGGAGGAGCAATGCCGAGTTGACCTGTAGAATTGGTCAGGCTGGATCAATTTTGAGAGAGTTTGGCCAATCTGTTGTAAGGAAGGCTGAATTTAGTTTTGAAGCTAAGCTATCGGTTTTTAACTCGGTATATGTTCCAACTCTCACCTATGGTCATGAAATTTGAGTAGTGACCGAAAGAATAAGATCGCGGATACTAGCTGCCGAAATGAGGTTCCTTCTCGGTGTTGCTGGAATAACTCGTAGGGATCGAGTGTACAACACCAGAGTACGCGAGGCGCTCAATGTTTAGCAGCTACTTCTCCGAACGGAAAGATCTATGCTTCAATGGTTTGGTCACGTAGTGCGTATGCCCCCAGACCGGCTTCCAAGACGTGCCATGGTGGCCGTGGCATCAGGTATGCCTAGAAATAGATGGTTGGACCAAGTCCGGCATCTCTCCTGGAGCCGTCTAGAGATTCCTCCTGATGAGTTGGAGTCAATGGCGGAGGATCGAGAATGATGGAGAGTCCACCTGAGCATCCCACCCCCGCGACCCTCTTGAATGGTTAGCGGGCCACTGAAAATGTATGTATGTACATATGTATAGGGATTCGGAAAACACACCCGCACCGACTCTACGGTTCATCTTTGAACCGACTGTGTAGATTGGTACGTCGAAATCCTTAATCACCTTCCCATCTTGCCATTCTGATCTTGTGGGGAATTGAATATCGAAGCGCTTAGTGAAATTCAATTTGGGTATCATGTAATCTGTTGTGGGCAGAATGAGTTCCCTCGGCAGAGAGTTTAAAATGTTACTATGTCCATAGGGTTTCATAATCCAGCACTCAGGCTCCCTGAGTCTAACCGCACTGTGTGCTGTGATGTTTATTATGTGTAGATCTAAAGGTAGAACATGCAAAAAGACTGTTAGAGCATCAGTCGGGGTTGACCATAGAGCGCCTTTGGTGCCTAAGCATGTCGTTCTTTGTACTTTATTAAGTTTGGTTATATTATAATCCTTTTTTTAGAGCCGGTCACCATACTATTGACCCATATGTGAGAATTGGTCGTACCACGGCTGTGTAGGTCAATAAGGTCAATTTTGGCTGCAGTCTCCATTTTTTCCCGAAGGTTTTGCTACAAGCATAGAAAGCTATACATGTTTTTTTTACCCGTCATTCTATGTTAAGCATGCAGTTAAGTTTGGGATCTAGGATAATTCCTAAATACCTAGCACGGGGGTGGTAGTGGTGCAGTGCGTAGTGTGTTTGCTCGTTAACCGATGTGTGCAGGTTCAAGACCAGCGGGGATCAGCAATCATCAGTCACCCGAAGAAATAAAGGAAAACGAATTACATCGAAGTTTTTCCAACCACTGCACCAAAGAAAGGTTCCTGCCTGGTAGAGTACAATGGACCAGAGAGAGTCTGAGTGCTCTGGGATTTGGGTTTCCTATATAAAAAAAAATACATAGCACTGGACGATTTGCCAAACTAAGGAACTCATTAAACTTCGCGACTACTGCTAAAATAAATTTATAACAGAAAACGCATCAGCTAGTCACTTGCTAAGAATTCACTTTTTATAGTTATTCACTCGTCAACTTTTATTTTTTTTTATACAATAGGCTCTTGATACCATTTAACTAAACAAAATGTTTAAAAACTTACTTGAATAGTGTCTTAAAAAAATGTCCTTAAACTATAACTTCACTGCTCACTACTCAAATAAATTGTTAAAGAAAATTAAAACATCTATTCATTAACAAAATGTAAACTAACTTTAAGTCTCTACACTTCTTCAAAACTATATTGACTTTGTGCATCCAAAACTGCTCAACACAAACTGAACATATTCATTTCGAAACCAATTGTTTCGAGTTTATTACTAACACTTAAAAAAAAAAAAAAAATACGCCACGTGACAAAATGTTATATACAAAATATGTATATATAGGTATATAGAAAAAAATGAATAGAAAGTTTCACATTCAACAAACAAAAGAGAAAACGAGAGAAAAGAAAATTCCTCGAAAATTATTTCAAAAACTATAAACACATTTCTTTGTTTAGCTGCCTTCCTCTCTTATTTTTTTGGCACCAAATTATCCCAATGTTATAAAATGCCCTTTTTGGCAAATATATCCGAACACTGCTGCACACTGAGAGAATGTCATCATTTCTCGGTTTTGTGTGTTGGAAAATTTACAACCAGTAAATAATGTCAACAGCATGACCAAATTTAGAACATATTTTTGAACTCTCCTCGAAAAGTCCTTTTTTATTCCGTTGTTGGCTTAGTGCCAGGTTAAGTTTGTCCACCAAACAAAAGAAATAAATGTTGTACATCCGTTTTGATGCAAAAACTAATCGAAGGTTGTTTTGTGAAATACAATGGTTGGCAAATCGATTGACGAACGTTTTTAGTTCTAAGTTTTCAGTCGAAATGAGTTAGAATGATAAATTTAATTAACTTAGAGGGAGATAATTATACATTTCTTTTTTTTTTTTATCTCAACGCAATCATTTCCAATCTATGCCTATGTAACGTATGTATATTAGTCTAAAGTGTGTTTAATATGAATCATACGAAATTGGTGTGTCACATGACGAATAGAAGAGAAACCCAAACGAAAAATTGTTTATCACGATTAAACAGCGAAATGATGATGAAATTTTATATCTACAGAAATGTGGATTTTTTTTTTATTAAAATGTTTTTTTTTTTTTTCTAAGAAGTGCTTGAGAGAATTTTTCTTCATTCAAATAAAAAGGCGGGCATCTATAAATATTTGTTTATTTAGAGATGATAAAATCGAATATTTTATTTATAGCGTTTTAGACAAGCGAATGTAAGTGAAAATATTTTTCAAAAAATTCTACAAGCCACGAAGTATGTAACCAGGAATACTAATTTCGAACTTTCGGGCGAGAGTTAGACTGATTTTAATTGACTAAGCTCTGAAAAATTTGATGCGCTATCCCTTGGTAGGCATTTGCATTTGCGGTATTTAAAGGGTGTTCTCCAATAGGGATTTCTGAACTTTGACAGGTGATTGCGGCCATATTGATGAAGCTACATCTGTCAAATTGGCTGTCATTTATTTAGTCTGTCTTGCTAAATCAACATGGGCAAATGATTAAATTGTTTTATGAAAGTGGGTCTTCTGTTCGTGCAACATTTCGCAGTTGACCCCAATTTCAACCGAAAATTCATATTCAGCGACGAGGCCCATTTTTAGACGAATGGGTTCGTCAACAAGCAAAATTGTCGAATTTGAGATGATAACAATCAATACGAGATCCACCAAATTGTAATGCATCCAGAGAAAGTCACTGTTTGGTGTGGATTTTGGGCTGGCGGCATTATCGGTCCGAACTTCTTTAAGAACAACGTTGGCCAGGCCATCACCGTCAACGGCGAGCGCTATCTTTCGATGATAGCGAATTTATTTGGTGGTTTCAACAGGTCCTACACAGCTGGTGCAACGATGGACATTCTGCACGAGCGATTTCCGAACATGGTTATCTGCACCAGGGAAGCGTTTTAAGTCCTTTGCTCTTTATTACGGTCCTTGATTATCTGCTTGAAGGTAAAGTGATGGACCCCGAAGTACATCAGTTATTCTTTGCTGACGATGGAGCCATCATAAGTGAGGATCCTACATTCCTGCAACAAGCACTTGATGTGTGGGTGGACGTTCTGGAGGGAAATGGGTATCGCATTAGTTCAAAAAAGACAGAATACTTGTGCTGCCCGTTCTCTGATCCACTCAGGCCTATTTCAGACATTTATTTGAATGGATCAGTGCTTCCCAAGTGCGAAAAGTTCAAATATCTGGGATCTATGATCAATAGCAAAGCAACCTGTGATGACGACATCAATCATCGCGTAAGCGTAGGGTGGATGAAGTGGCGAGAAAATTCCGCTACCTTCTGTGACAGAAAAATGCCACCTAAGTTGAAAGGAAGGCTCTATACCGCAGTTGTGCGTCCAGCGCTCACATACGGTTCACAATGTTGGACGATGTACAAAAAGTATGAGAGTAAATTAACGGCAGCTGAGATGAAGATGCCTCGTATGACAGCAGGAGTGACAAAGCTTGATCGAATAAGAAGTTCGAAGATCGGTGGAAGCTTTCACATCAAGGAAACCATCGTACAAAAAAAAAAGAGCGCGACCGGCTCAGCTGGTACTGCCACGTTCAAAGAAGAGATCATGTGAACCCTGTTAAAAAGGCAATATCAATGCACATTCCAAAGACATCGCGATGTAGGAAGGGCAGGCTTATAAACGCCTGGATCACACAAATGCGACGCCATCGGCATTTCATTGGCCTCAGTAACCGAGTGATCCAAAATCGGCGGGCCTGCCGATATTTTCTGAGGTCAAATAGGCAAACCCCACAGGCGGATCAGTAGTAATGCGGTGAAGTGGGAGGGTTGTGATCCCTTATTTTCGTTTCATAACCTCGCTGATTAAAGGAAGAAGAAGTATCAGGGACGATCATAGGAAGACCGTCAAAAAACGGTAATGAGTGTAGTGTACTTAAGCGGCGATGACAGTTAATGGCAAGTACACGACCGACAACTCACGGGAGATCAAAGCAAGAAAGCATCGAAACTTTAACGTACAGACTCCTGCTCAAGTTGCGACATTGGAAAACGGTGATAGAGGTAGTTCACAAGATCCTGTATCCCATGTTTTTTCCCTAATTTTTGCGAAACTTGAAGAGCAATGCAAAACAAACTAATTTTCGAGAGAATAGTTGCACTAGAAAACAACATTCATAACACACGCACTTCAACCGGAATATGAAAGAAACGCTTAAAATTCTTACTTAGAACGTCAACGCGCTTATACAAAGACTCGACGAGTTAGAAATATTTATTCGAGAAAAAGATATTGATATATGCTTGGTCTGTGAAACTTATCTGACAAAACAATCGAATGTTAAGATAAATGGATATAACGTGTATCACGCCTTCCACCCATCGGAAAGAGCCAGAGGCGGATCATCTTTGTTTATTAAAGAATATATCGAATACTCAGCAGAAATAAAGATTGAATTAGAAGCAATGCAAGTAAGCACGGTACGCGTTAGAAATACAGATTTTGCCTTCAACATTTCGTCTATGCCTATATATTGTCCACTGCGATGTAAACTTGAAGAAAGTGATTTTCCAAACATCTTCAACTTCCTTAAACCAAATTTAATTATTGGTGGGGACTTCAACGCGAAACATCCCTTCTGGGGTGGTACACCTCTCAGAAAGGTAGAAAGCTTTATAATGCGGGTATGCAATTCAGTTGTGATTTTTACTCGACGGGTAAACCAACATATTGGCCAACTGATAGAAATAAGATACCAGATCTGATTGATTTCTTTGTTGTTAAAGGAATATCTAGCAACTGTATAAAAGTTGAAGAAAGCTTTGATCTCTCCTCTGATCATTCTCCAATCATTATGACGATAAGCGAAGCTTTGATTAAAAAAGTAGGACCGGCCAGATTAACTGGCGCGAAAACTAATTGGGACGGCTTTAAAAAAGATATTGAAGCAAATATTGAGCTGAGCGTATCACTTAAAACGCCCTATGAACTTGAAGTTGAAGTAGATTGCTTCGTCGAAATCTTACAGGATACCGCGTGGAAGAATACTCCCAAGCCAAAGAAAACGCCAGCCAGTTACATTCAAACTTATCCACAGGAAATAAAAGAGATGATTAAGGAGAAGAAAAAAGCTCGCGAAAAATGGCAACGGGCTCCGCAACATAAAGCTCATCTCAATCGTTTGTGCAACTCACTAAAAAGATCTAGTAAAGACCTTAAGAATAATGAAATACAAACTTACCTAGAAAATTTAATGGCAGAAAGAGATTCTAATTACTCGCCTCGCTTTGGAAGGCTATAAAAGGTATTAAAAAACCTCAAATTCAAGCCGCACCAATTAGGAAAAATAAAGACGAATGGGCCAGGCATGATAAAGAGAAAGCGCAAGTTTTTGCCACCCACTTGGAAGAAAATTTTAAACCGTCTGATGGACAAGCTCTTATTCAAAATATAAATACGTCGTATATTGCCAATAGTGCAATAAGAAATGCAACACTAACCGAAATTAAGAAAGAAATAAAGAAACTTAAACCTAAGAAGTCTCCTGGATACGACCTAATCACGGGAGAGGTTCTTAAAGTACTACCAAGAAAAGCTCTAATTAAGCTTCTGTTTATTATAAACGCCGCGCTTAGACTAGAATATGTTCCCAGTCAATGGAAAGTCGCCGAAATCATAATGGTCCTTAAGCTCGGAAAACGGCCGAATGAAAAAACGTCTTATAGACCGATTTCGCTTCTTCCAATTATATCCAAAGTGTTCGAGAGAATATTGATTAGGCGAATACAGCCGGTAATAGAAGAAGGGCATCTCATCCCGGATCATCAATTCGGATTCAGAAGTAAGCATTCTACAGTTGAACAAGTACATCGAATAACACATGTAATCGAAAAATCACTTGAAGAAAAAAAGATTTGTTCAAGCGTATTCCTTGACGTTTCTCAAGCCTTTGACAAGGTCTGGCACGAAGGCTTAAAGTTTAAATTACGACAAGTTCTGCCAGAGCACCTAAATAATATTTTGAAGAACTACCTTACGAATAGACTATTCCGCGTCAAATGTGGAAACGAATATTCGGATTTTAAGGAAATAATGGCTGGGGTGCCGCAAGTAAGCGTTCAGGGCCCGGTTTTATATCTATTATACACTCGTGATATACCGCAAGTAGAAGGCACTAAGCTAGCTACATTTGCCGACGACACTGCTATTTTTGCAGTAGGTAAAATGGTCGAAGATACTATAGAAAAACTGCAAGAAGCTTTGGATAGAGTAAATGAATGGACAAAGGTATAGCGAATCGCACTCAACGAGACAAAATCCGTTCATGTAAATTTTACGTATACTCGCAAGAGAATACTTAATCTGTCAATCTTTTCACACTCGGTTCAAATTCCGTTGCAAACGAGGCTAAGTATCTTGGAATGACACTTGATGCAAAGCTGAAATGGAAAGTGCACGTAAAGAAAAAACACAAAGAACTAGTTAATAAATATAGAGAAATGTATTGGTTACTTGGAAAATATTCCAAGCTTAATACAGAGAACAAACTGCTTTTATATGAGCAAGTGGTAAAGCCAGTATGGAAATATGGTATACAACTCTGGGGTTGTACCAAAATAAGTAATATTACAATTTTACAAACTTTTGAAAACAAAGTGCTAAGAGGTATTGTTATTGCGCCATGGCATATCAGAAATAGCGATATTCATAGAGATCTTGGCATTGAAACTATAGAAGACGAAATTTAAACCTAGGCGAGAAAACATAGAAGTCGACTAGAAAGTCACGTTAATATTACAGTCCTCCAAGTTTTGGAAGAAAGAAATTTACTACGCCATCTACAAAGAACCAAACCTTTAGACTTAGCGCGATAAGTAACCGCATCCAAACTGCGGAGTTAGCAGGAACTTCTAATGGGAAGGTACCTGCAAAACGTCATTATTTTGTGAAACGAAAATTACTTGATACTTAGTTGTAGTAAAAATAAAAACAAGTTTGTTTTGAAGGGAGGTTTTTTAGTGGGTAAGAATCCCATACTACTATGAGCACGCGCTGTCGGTCGATCCTCATAGTATCTTGTTGAAGATTTTCACCTACCCTCGAAAAAAAAAAAAAATTCTGGATAAGGAGTATAACCCGGTATAGGAGAATGGAACTCTTGGTTAAATACCCAGATTTCTGACAATACTATTATTTGAGGCAATTTAAGAAAACAATTTTGCAAATAGGAACATAGATTGCAAAGTTTTTTCTTAGACTTCTTATGTTTAGGTGAAAAATCGTTAAATCATTATAATTTGAACAAAAACTGGAGCCTATACAAGTTTCATCACTACTAGTACTAAGATCAAATAGTTCATTTGAATGGAACATAGATAACGCTTAAAGAGAAAATAAATAATTACAATGTCTTAATCAAAGTGATTAAGATCATTAATAATGACAGTGGATAGCTATTTTACACGGCAAAGCTGCATATAAAGCTAGTACGAGTATATTATAAAACATGAAAACCATATTCTGACCACTTGCCGATTGTAGCTAGCTTTGGTCATCAAATGACGGAAAACGACAGAAGGGATATGAATATTCTGACCAAGCTGATTTGGAATAAACATAAAGCAGATTAGTATAGAAGCCTACTGGTGGAGCAACTACAAATGCAACAGGATGCAGACCTTAGAAAGATCGAAACAATTATAAAAGATGTATATCTGCGTATAACCCCAAGTACTATCAGAAAGAAGGAGTATAAAGAACCGTGGTTTCCTTACAACTAATGATCAACAGGCTGTATGACTACTGTAAGCTATGGAATTTAATCGTAAATCTTAGCAAGTTAAAGGTTATGAAATTTAAGAGAGGGGGCGGAAAGGACTGCAGAAACGAGAAATGGTACTACAACGGAGAAAGTATTGAAGTCGTTTAGGAATATAAGTATCTTGGGGTCTAGAAGTCTAAAATGGCCATCAATGTTGTATGGAAGAAATGTCTCAGCAATAAATTCATTGCCCACAGCAGTAAATATAAGGCTTTTGTAGCGGTGTCAGAGTCCATCATGTTCTATGCTGCGCAAGTTTGGGGAGTAAGGAAATATGAGGCTGTTGAGAAATTACTGCGGTACTACGTTAAGAAAGCATTTCACCTTCCACCCAACACTCCCAATTATATGCTAATGCTGGAAACAGGCTTGTCCCCATTGTACATCAAAACTTTTAACTTGCATGTGGACTACATTCTAAAGGTTTTGAATATGCCGGATACCTGACTGCCGAAAAAAGCGGTTCTGCAAGCAATACAATCCAGGACAGGATGGTACACGGAGTGGTTGGAACTTGCTGAGGACTGTGGGATACATTTGGATCTGGGTAATAGCGGAGACTGGAAACCCCAACTTTATTAACTCATCGCAAGTATGGACGAAAAGGCTTGGTTCATGTATTTAGAGCAAGCTTCGGGATCACTGCATAGAATGATCTACAGCCGCTTAAGTCATAACCTGCAGGAAAATAACTACTTCCGCGATGAATGCAGTATATCGGAAATAGCGACTGTGTTTAAATTACGGGGAGAGCTTCTAAAGCTTAATTATATTCCACACAGAGCAGACCTACCAGTGCTATGCAACCTGTGCAGCTTGTCAGAAAGAGAAGATGTCATACATTTTGTTGGGAAGAGTCCAGTTTTAAGCGAAATTAGGAGACATATCTTTGGAAGTAATGTTCTGTCGGTGGATCAAGTTTCTATGCTTCTTAACGAACCAAAGAAGCGGAGCTGCGATTTGATCCCTTTCGATTTTTTTTTTGTGGGGAACCGTGAAGGACCGATGTTATGCCAACAATCCAGAAACGATTCAAGCACTTAAGGCCAATATCATCCAAGAAATCCGTGAGCTACAGCCCGAAACCATCAACAAGGTCTTGATGTTGTATTCCATAATTAATGGGAAGGTTTGCTCTTACTAATAAAGCCATAATATATGGAAAAAATTTCATTTTGTTCATTTTATTCCATTTTTAAAAAGAAACTTGTACTTGGCCCACCCTGTACATACATATTTTAGTCAATTTTTAATGTTTTCAATCAGGCAGACGGCAAAGCCATGTTTATTGATTTTTTGTTAAAACTTTGTAATAATAGTGAAGTACATAAATAAAAATCTATCCATCTATCTAAAACATGAAAACGCTAAATGCACAAGTAAGGTGAACAAAGTTGTAAAAAACGTTAGACTTTTCTATTTTCGAAGTAGCCTGACATAATTTGAACGCTTTGAAAGAAAATAAAGAAGTATTGCCTTAGCTATAATAGAAACGAGGACTCCTTCACTATGCAATCGACTTCCGTCTGCTACATGAGAATAGAATTCACGAATAATCACCATCATTTCCTTTCACCCATTAATGTCATTACATAAAGCTGACACTCTTCTGAGCACATAAAATCCTCTTCCTCCTCGCAACTGCATATCTGCAGGCAATCTCCATGACACACTTTTCTGTGTCTGGTCGAAAATAGTGCCAAATGGTCTTTTTTTATTTTCACATACAATTCTAGAAATCCATCTCTCACATCATTTATGAATCATTGTTATGCAATCGTGTACAGAGACTGCACTTTTGCACCACACACTCTATAGATATATGTATGTACCTATGTATGAATTTCCGCAAAGGAAAAAACAAAAACCAACCATCTAGCCAAACTGATTGCATTCAATCAAGGTCACCCAAAGGCCTTCATATAAAATCCAGCAGGAGGTGTGCATACATAAAAGATAGGAAAAAAAAAACCACACCATAGGTAGGTACTCTAGTGTTGTCACTTAATTACCCACTTCTATGTAAAAAGCTAACCATTTAATTTATCCAAGTATCTGTGAACCCCCCCCCCCCCCCCCCTACTACACTCATACAGCACACAGTTGACTTTACGATATTCAAATGCACATCCTTCTACTGGTTCTATTAATTCTGACTGACTGTAATTCCTCAAACACATGCTCAAAGAAATGGCAGTAGGTTAGTGCAATACACCACCCAACTACTGAAAGTATCTCATATTAGTCACCATAGACAAGTAGAAGTGGTTACTATCGATGCAGTTTTTTTATTTTTGTAGCCTCTGTCATATGCATGTGTTTTATCCAATGTGCCCTCTTTATGCCACACTATTATTAGATGTATTTTTTATTTTTTTTTAATTTGCTTCTCATTCTTTCCATGTATTTACACTTGCGAATGCGATGCACCGACCACCCCCCCTTCCGGTGTGAGCAAAAAAAATAAAAACTGCAGTACTACACAACAATAAGAGACACGGCTGTACTATAGTGTAAAAGATTTTTTTCTTTTCATTTTTTTTTTATAAAAATAGAATTATTTTCCACCAATTTCGCAATGCACTTGTGTGAGTGTTTGTAAATTTAAATTGATATATCGTAATATTATTATTATTTTTTTTCTTTTTCTATAGATGTGCGTGTGCATAACACAAAAATATCACACTGCAACACAGCAAATCGGTATTTCTCAAGAGTTGCATAATTGCATTCGATTCGACCGAAAGGGGGGTTACAGCAGAATGATAAAAAGAAAAAGAAAATCACTATATCTCATGATGTAATGTCCTTCAGGTAAAATTTGTACAATAATTATGTATAAAATGCTTCACTGTTTTTAAATTCAAATAAAATGACGGTTACAATAAATCTATACCACTTAAGTGTATCGTTTTGTATTCACACGTTGAGTATCCAAATAATTTTTAATCCTTCCGCCGAAAATCAGAAAAAAAAGAAAAATAGTATCTCAAGAGCTGTTGTTGATCCAATGAATAAATTAGCACTGATGGTCTAAACGTTAGCTATGATATAGTTCGTTCGTTTCGTGTGTCTAGAAGAAAAACGAAATTACTCGTCTTCTATTGCGGCATGCTTTTGAAACTACTAATTTATTTTTCTTTCCCGACTAGGTATACGTTTTTTTTTTTCTTTTTTGTTCGTCTATTTTGTCAATGAAAGAGAAACAAACTTTTCGTCGTTTATGTCGCAAAGGAAGGTGAAAATCAAAACACGAATCCGACACCAATATAATCTTCAGAATAAAATAGAAAGAAATGTATATTTAAAAAAAAAAGTATCTTTTAGATACACCGCGTTGCACTTGTCGAACAACGAATGACTAGGTATGGCTCAGGCAAAGTACATCAAACACTCGTTGGAATAAGAACTCATATTCGGGGTATGATGGTGTGCGTTTGTCAGTTACACTCTTGGTCTATGTCTTGTTTGAATTTTTAGTTGGTATTTTTCACTCACATTTCACTCCATTGTGTGTGTTTTTTTTGTATAGTGTAAGCTTAATTTGACACTCTCCCGCAGCCCCCCTTTATGGGACGTTGAGAGCTTTTGTAGGCTTTCAACACACACTAAAAAAACACAACAACTAACGTGGTGTGAGAGAAAAAGTTATTAAAAAGTAACAACGACAGTGGCGTCGGAAAGTCATGTATCTTATGGAGAGAAAACGCAAAATCATTTACATATCCATATGTATATACCATATAGATTGGTATTTAAAATCTATACAATACGATGGCATGAATAAATCATTATGATGTGTCACCAAATTGTTCTACTTCTACAAATGGTGACAGCAGTCTTTAAGATTCATCATTATATGCTGACAGAGTAGAGATAAGATCTACTTGGTAGAAAATAGAAATTCCGGAATATGGATGATGTGATGCAAAAAAAAACCTATTAAGACGCATTAAAATAGCGCACTGGGCATTGCATCATACTTGACCTCGCCCACAGATGACTGCAAATGAGGGTGGTATAGTGGTGGTCTGTTCGCCCATCGAGCTGTAAGTTGCCGATTCAAGTACCAGGTATTGGTGTTTCATTTTTCGCCACTCACAAATTACAACAAGGAGTTAAGAAGGGCGAAAAAAGAAAGCTTTAGGAAGTTCTGTGAGACAATAAATAGCACTCCTGCTGCAGCTAGGTTACATAAGGCCCTTGCAAAATCGGGGGGAATGGCAACATCCCTTAAAAAACTAGGCCCTGGCACTTTAAAGAGCTGTTGCGCCAAATACTTGAATTTGTAGCTTTACTGAAGATGAGGAACAAAGAGCATCACTGCTCTTAGAAAATCACTTCCCCGGAAGTTCGCAGAACACCTGTGACGGGAGCGTGATCAACACGGCCAGACATCGGAAGGAAGATTGGGAGATTGCAGGGGCTATCTGTTCCAGAGGGAGAATCGAGTAGTCAATTAGCTCCTTCCAGCCCTTCAAGTCACCAGGTGCGGATGGTATTATACCAGGCCTATTGCAAAGGGGCTCCCAGTAAAGATGAGATCACTACCGCGATCAAAGCACTCAAAACCAACAAAGCGCTAGGACTTGACGGTATTCCAGCAGAGCTCTTACGAGCAGCACCAACAACATCGGCTGAGCATCTGCTTCCACTTATAGAGAGAGCTTGGGAAGCTGAGAGCTTTCCTAACGAGTGGAAAAGGGGGATGATCGTCAAGTTTCCTAAGAAAGGAAATTTAATGGAGTGCGGAAACTGGAGGGGTATCTGCGTGCTGCCTGCTGTAGCTAAGATAATAGCTAAAATCATCCTGGAGCGAATTAAACAACACCTCGAAGACACACTCGATGCCGAACAGGCAGGTTTCCACTCTGGATCCTCCTGTGCCGACCACATCAACACCCTGCGGATTATCATCGAACAGTGTGTTGAATATCGATCGCCACTGCACATGCTGTTCATTGATTTTGAGAAGGCGTTCGATAGTGTCAACAAGGAGTTTATTTGAAGTGGCTTACGCAGGAGAGGTATTCCCGATAAACTAATTGCTATTATCAAAGCTACATACGAAGGGTCCAAATTTCACGTTCTGCACAGGGGGAAGTTGTCTGAGAAATTTGAGATCCAAAGTGGAGTAAGACAAGGCTGTATCCTTTCACCAATATTATTCCTATTGGTGATTAGTTAATACGACAAAAACTAAAATCATCAGCCTTCGAACAAACTCATCGCCTCAAATATGCATTGCTGGACAACCGGTAGAGAGAGTAGAGGATTTCCAGTATCTTGGGAGTATTGTCTCGACCGATGGTGGAACCGAACTGGATATAGCCAACAGGATCGCCAAAGCAAAGTCAGCGTTCGGTATGTTGTCCAAAATATGGCGAAGCAATGCAATCAATTTGAGCACCAAGATAAGACTGTTCCGCTCCAACGTTGAATCCGTGCTGTTATATGGTTGCAGCACGTGGAGAGTGACCACTACTATCACCAGAAAGCTGCAAAGAGTTTGTTAATAGGTGCCTGCGCAATATCTTAAGGATTTTGTGGCCCAATCGTATCTCTAACGAACACCTTTACGAGAGAACGGGTCAGGAACCAATAGGTACAACCATCCAACGACGGAAGTGGCAGTGGATTGGTCACACGTTCCGAAAGGATGACAGTTCCATAGCGAATCATGTTATGCAATGGAACCCTTTAACTCAGGATGGCAGAAGACATGACATGACGGAGAAGGAGGCGCGGCATTTAGGAAAAAGTTGGGGAGAACTCAGACACATTGCCAGAAACCGTACACGATGGCGCGTAGGCGTAGTAGAAGCCCTAGGACCCACAAGGGGATACAGGACATAAGTAAGTAAGTAAGTATGGCAAAGGCGGCAAGAAAAACTACTACCACACCTGGTCAGAATAACAAAAATCAGTCTTGCATTGGGATATATTCCAAACCAATGGAGACGGGCGAAAGTTGTGTTTATACCAAAAATGGGGAAGAAGGACCCAGCATAGCCTAAGTCATACAGACCGATCAGTCTAACATCGTTTCTTCTCAAAACAATGGAGAAAGCTGTGGACAACAATTTAAGGGAGGATGTACTTAATACATCCCCACTGTATTATCGTCAGCATGCATACACAGCGGGCAGATTCACTAAGACTGCCCTTTATCAGCTGACGGAAACCATCCAAAGTGCTCTTCAAACAAAAGAGATACTTTGTTACCTGCGCCTTCCTAGACATCGGTGGGGCATTTGATAACACTTCACATGAAGCTATTAAGCGAGCCCTTGCCAGAAAGGGAGTTAGCAGAACAGTATCTAAGTGGATGTATGAGTTGCTGAAAACAAGATCACCAGAAACTCAAACATCACATAGAATTATCAGGGTCAACACAACAAGAGGATGCCCACCAGGAGGAGTGTTATCTCCCCTAATGTGGAGTCTTGTTGTGGATGAGCTTCTTGAAAAATTAACAAACCTTGGAATTAATTGTCAAGCCTACGCTGATGACATTGTACTGATTGCCAGGGGGAAATTCGAGGAAACCCTATGTGGTATTATTCAAAGGGGCCTAACAGTAACTCAAGAATGGTGCAGCATGGCTGGGCTCAATATAAACCTGGCCAAAACCACAATAGTACCGTTCACGAGAAAGAGAAAACTTGAACTGAAGTCAATCCTACCGTCGGGCACGATACTGACACCGGTAAAGGAAATGAAATATCTAGGACTACACCTAGATAGCAAACTCTTGTGGAAGAAACACACAGAGGAGATATACAAAAGGCTACCCGTGCTCTAATGATATGCAGGAGTCTAGCGGGTAAGTCTTGGGGTTTTAGTCCAAACATTCTAAGATGGATGTATAGGCGAACACCACAGGCGGATCAGTAGAAATGCGGTGAAGTTGGAGGGTTATGATCCCATGTTTTCGGATCATAACCTCGCTGATAAAAGGAAGAAGAAGATTCTAACATGGATGGATATTGCCATTGTGAGACCAATGATCACTTATGGAGTAATAGCATGGACAAAGCGTACTAGTCTAGTCACTACGAGGGAGACACTCACTAAAGTTCAAAGACTTGTGTGCTTCTGCATCACTGGGGCAATGCGAACGTGTCCAACTGCATGGAAGTACTCCTGGAGCTAACACCGCTCCATCTTGTAGTGGAGCAAAATGCACAGCGGATGATCCTAAGGATGGCAAAAGAATGTATTGGAAGGGAGAAATGTGTTGGCTCGAGAGAATACGATGCACTTCTCAAAAAACTTCCCTTCTGGCAGTCCCCAGGGATGACCGTATCAGAAAATTTATTTTTGGGAAATTCTTTAGTACAAAGTTAAGTAATAAGAAAGAGTGGAGCAACGAATCCATGATATACGGACTGGGCAACCACACGATAAAGTGGTATACAGACGGTTCGAGAACTGGAGAGGGCACAGGGGCGGGCGTGTTTGGGCCAAGGACCAAGCACTCAGAACCCATGGGCAAATGTACCAGCATCTTTCAAGCTGAAATATGCGCTATAGACAGATGCATCCAACTCAATCTCGAAAGAAGATACAGCAACTGCGACATAGCAATACTGTCAGACAGCCAAGCAGCTATCAAAGCACTTGACTCCTATGTCATTAAGTCAAAACTTGTGTGGAAATGCCTATGCAAACTTAATGAATTGGGCAGAAACAATAAAGTTACGCTTTACTGGATACCCGGTCATGTCGGGATGGTTAGGTTAGGTAGGGTTATGAGGTTATAATAAAACACTAGGCACCAAAGTGGGCCCATCACGATCCCTAGGGAACCTTCACGGCAGAAGACCTAAACCCATTCTCCCAAGCAATTAATCTCCCTACAGAGTCTGAAAAGATCCTTGTTATGGTTTAGGGACCTCACCTCTTCAAGGTTATCGAAGAAGTATCTACCAAGGTGCTTTAGCCTTGTCCTGGCAATTCCTTGACATTCACAGAGTATATGAGTTATATCCTCTGAGACATGAAGGTCGTCGCAGTACCTACAAACATCCGTATCGGATAACCCTAGTCTCATGGCATGCCTCCTTAGGAGACAGTGGCCAGAGAGTATTCCTATCTTGGTTATCTCCCCAGATTTCCTGCGATCTAACACAGCCCACAAGGTCTTAGACACCCTGTGACCATCTAAGTTTGACCATCTTAGATTAGTCGTGCTATAACCTCTGCTTGGAACACACTGCATGTATCCGGAAGTCTCAGGGCTACCTGTAGGTTCGTATCTCTCGAGTAAATACCTGACCCCGTGCCCTCTCTGGTCTTAGAATTATCTGTGTATATTGCAATCTCGTTACGGACAGAGACTGTCTTCCTTTGCCAGTCCTCTCTAATAGGATACAGTACTTCGTATGGTGTGTCGAAGTCTAAGGTGCCAAGTATATCGTCCGATTCGTCAGGGATTCTGGGAAAAGATTCCTTGAGAATGGAGCTGTGTCCTATGTTATTAGTCCTGAAGAGACCAATGTTAGTGAGCCGAAGCGCACTGTTGCCCACTTGAAATTTAATTTGTAGGTCTAATGGTAAAAGATACAGAAAGAGCTCGAGTGCAGCCGTAGGTGTTGTGCGTAGAGCACCTGTGATGGCAATGCAAGCTGTTCTTTGTACCATGCCAACATATCCCGTGTGTTTTTCATATTCGTTGCCTTTCACCACACAAGAGCCCCGTACGTAAGGATGGGTCTGACTATCATGATGTATAGCCAGTGCATCATTGCGGGCTTCAGGCCCCATTTTTTCCCCGCGGTCCTCTTACAGATGAAAAGAGCATTATAAGCTTTGCGGACTCTTTCCTGTATGTTAAGTTTCCAATTTAGTTTCCTGTCCAGCATTATCCCAAGATATATACCGCGATCCGAAAGGCAAAGCTTCACCCCTGCTAGCTTAGGCAGTTTGAAGGGTGGTATCTTGTATTTTTTACTGAAGAGTACCAATTCGGTTTTATCCAGGTTGACGTGTAGTCGACATCCTCTAGCCCATGTTTCAAGACTATTAAGAGCTGATTCCATAATTTCACTTAATGTGTCAAGAAACTTGCCCTGACCTAAAATCACCTCGTCGTCCGCGTAAGCAGTGACGCTTATGCCCGTGTTGCTTAGTTCTTTAAGTATCCCATCGATGACTAGAACCCACAGGAGGGGTGAGATAACGCCTCCCTGGGGAGTCCCCCTGGTAACGGATTTTCTTATTGAACTGTTTCCGTCGGGATAAAAGGTAAGGAAGCAGCAGACGCCTTGGTAAGACAAGGGGTTGCAGAACCTCTCATTGGACCTGAACCATTCTGCGGAGTGGGGGAACACACCATACGCGAGAAATTGAGGAAAATGGAGAGAGAAGACAGGGCAAGAACCTGGAACAACACCACAGGCCTGAGGCAAGCTAAGAAACTACTGGGATGTTACAACCGGAAAAGATTCGAAGCCTGCATCTGCCTTAGCAAGAATAACCTACGGATCCTAACAGGCTTCCTAACGGGGCACTGCAAACTCAGGGAGCATCTACGGAAACTAGGTATAACAAATGAAGGCCTTTGCAGATTCTGCAACGAGTCATCTGAGACTCCGGAACACATTCTGGAGTCTTGTGGGGCACTGACCCACAAACGATTGAAATACTTGGGCAAATACCAAGTATCGGAAGAGGATATGCCAACTATGGACCAACTTCTCATTCTCAGATTCTTAAAAGAAACTGGTCTGGGGTGAGCTCTAAGGTGAACTATTCTCGCCGAGGCAAAGTAATAGCATATGACCTTCAAACACAATTCCGAAGGAATTGCATTGCAAGGGGGCGTCTAACGAGGGAACAACCACTCCAAGGTAAAAGCAGGCGGCACAATAGACAATTAGGTCGCAGTGCAAAATAACCCTACACAAATAATAATAATAACACATTTTCTTTTGGTGCAATTTATAACTTTCCAACACATAATCGGAGCAAATTCGTGAATTCACAGCGCATGCAAAAATTACAGTAAATTCTCCGCAATTAGTTCAGACACCACCCATGGAGTAAATATGCACTCGGACCTAAGTTCTTTTATCAATCCTCCGTCTCTTATTGATATCAGCTTAACTTTCTCTGATAAAGCAAAATATTTGGGCCTTATCCTGGATAGGAAATTAAGCTGGAAACCTAACATTCAAGAAAGAGTAAAGAGTAAAGAGTAAAGTAAAGCTACAGTAGCACATTTCTCTTGCAAAAAAGCTATTGGAAATAAATGGGGTTTACAGCCTGGAATAACTTACTGGCTATTTGACCGATACTCACATACGGGGTGATTGTTTGCTATAAGCTATAAATTGCGACTATCTAAGCAAGGTCCACCGTACAGCTTGTCTGTGCATAAGCGGAGCGCAACGTACAACTCCCTGTGCGGCACTGGACATAATGTTTCATCTGATGTATTCAGCAAGCAAATAGCAGCGAATGTAGCCGTTCGCTTGAAGCTACCCAACAGTGGTCAAGTAAAGAATTTGGGCACGCCTTCATTCTGAATAAATTCACAATTTCTCCCGAAAACCCGGACTACACCATCCCATGTCTAAATTTTGACAAGAACTTCCTAGTCACCATCCCTTCCAGATCACTCTGGAATGAAGAGGCTTTCATAGAAGATGACTCAATCCACTTCTATACTGATGGCTCAAAAACGAAAGACGGAGTTGGTGGATGTGATTTCCCTGACAGGCTTAATCTTAAGCTCTTCTTCCGCCTACCAAATCATTGTAGCGTGTTCCAGGCGGAGATAATGGCGATTAAGGAGGTCTTATCTTGGCTAAAGAAAAACGTGACATCCGCATCTCTTCAGACGGCCAAGCTGCAATGAAATCCTTGGAATTGATCTCTATTAATTCAGTAGTAGCCCTAGACTGCCATTCGTCTCTTGCGAAGATGTCGGAGTAGTTTAATATTCACCTCTGTAGGGTGCCGGGGCATAAGGATATTCCGGGAAATTGTAAGGCTGACGAACTCGCCAGAATAGGAACAACTGTACCCATCCTTCCAGACAAGAATAATCTAGGTATACCAATCGCTACTTGTAAATTTAAATTCAAGCTAGATGCAATCGAAACAACAAATCTTAGGTGGACAAGTGGTACAACATGTCTAGCGACTAAGCAGATTTGGCACAAGTTGGATCTGAAACGTTGTAGGAAATTGATCTCTCTCAATCGATTGCATATTGGCTTTATTATAGGTGTAATTACAGGACACTGTCTAATAGACAAGCATGCAACAAGGCTTGGCGTATATTCAAATGATTTTTGCAGAAGTTGCTTGGACGATGGCAACGTGACTGCGATGTGCGGATGGGGTAACTTAAATAGTTATTCCCATCCATACAATCCAGTCACGGCTAACAAAGCGCACACCCTACCATGACAAGACGACAGAAACGGGCCTCGGATATTGCCAAACCTGGTAAACCAGGCCATCCTTTGGAGCCAGGCGAGCGTGTCAGTATGCGAGCATCTGGTGGTCGGCCTGTCCCACTCGGCAGCTGGCCGGGTCAAACCCGAAATGGCTACGAGCTTCCTGTCAATGGTCTCGCGAACCATTACGCGGGTGAGCGCGCTGTGCACCGATAGGGGCACAAATGGATTCTCTGAGTTTCGACAACGGCATCGACTTAGGATAGGCACATGGAACGTCTCATCGCTAACAGGGAAGTATCTTGAGCCTGTTGGGGATGCTGTTAAAAGTCGACTAGATATAGTTGGCGTCTCTTCAACAAAGCAGAGAGGTTCTAAAACTGTGGACCTTTCGGATGGGTGGAAGCTCTTCCTGTCAGGAGTCGCACCCTCAATGTCTACTCGGGCGGGAGTGGGGATACTCACAAGTCCCAGGTTGACAGACAGAGTATTGGAGTGGATACCATTAGGAGGGAGAGTTGCGATCCTAAAGCTCAAGCTTGAAAGATCAACTCTGGCATTGGTACAGGTGTATGCACCGAACCTTCAGTCAGAGTGCGCAGCTTTCTTAGATAAAGTTGATGCTGCCCTTGAAAAGGTTGCAGATATGGATTCTTTTGTCCTAATGGGTGACTTCAATGCTCATGTGGGTGTAGATGTTATGACATGGGGGAGTGTGATTAGGAGGAACGGTGATCCTGAGCAAAACGCGAACGGAGAGAGGTTGTTGGATTTTTCTTGTGAAAATGGCTTATCCATCATGAACACTATCTTTCCACACAAAGATATTCACAAATACACGTGGTACCGTCAGAGTTTTCAGCAGAAGTCGCTGATCGATTTCTTTGTGGTACCACCGTGTCTGAAGAGAATGGCTTGTGATGTTCGCGTATTGAGAAGGGCTGAACTGTCAACTGATCATCACTTAGTGCTGTGCAAATTGTATCTTAGCGAGAGAGTGCCTCTTGTATGGTTAGACGCATACGATGGGAGAGGTTACAGGACGATGAGATACGGGAGACTTTTGCGCGGCAAATATCTGAAAGGTTTGAACGAATTCCAACTGTTCTCTCAAATGTAGAGGAAGGCGAATATTATAAGTATTCGCTTCTACAGCGAGAGTTCTTTCTCGTTCACCTGTTCTTTACAATAAAGAAAACAGACTTATATTTGCCTAACAACAAGTGAAGTTTTCGAGACGTCATCTTCCACGAAGACACCAGCACCAGGCCCTTGACTGATTCTGGGGCCATTCGTGAAAAAGGAATTCGACTCGTGGCTTAGAGTCTGAGCGCAGTTAGGCCTTAACATACCGAAAGTCGACTTCGAATTCATGCAACACCCGAAGTGATAAGATAAGTAAGATAAGTTTTGAGCACGGTCATAGCGATGGATGGTTTTGAGAGTAGTGCCCATGATAAAAGTATCAAAAGGAGTTCATCAATGCACCTAGAGCAGAAGCAGGCGTATTCGAGAAAGCTCCCGTCCAGTCTAGACAGATCGTTCTTTGGAGCTTGGCGCAAAAGGCAGTCACATATTTACGTGAAACCCTCTTTTACGAAACAAGCGATGTATATGCGAGGGATGGCCTTATTATAGCCGTTTAGATCCAGAGGACCTTATTCGGTGACAAGCCGAATGCCGTTGGGATCAACTCTGACAGAAAACAGAGAGCGCCTTGTTTCGATTCGACATGTTTAGACCAAAAAGTTTTTTTATCGAGAATCACTTCTAGATGTTTTTTTTTTTGCTTTTAATTTGCGCGCACTCAAAGGGCTATGAATACCTTTAATATGTTTACACACAGTGAGGGCGCTAGAAAGGATGGATAGAGAGAGAAAGAGAGAAAGATTTTGGTGTAGTGGTTCTTGAAGCCCGGTTGTTTATGCTTCAGCTATTCTCCGGGGGTGGCGTCCAGATAACTGGGGAGATTTTTATTATTATTGTCTTTGCTTCTGATTTACAGTACTTTATTCCCGATAACCGATGTGAAGGGCAAACTTTCCAGCCACATGAACAAGCTACTGCCAGTGTTAGCCTTCGCAGAATTATTAAGAATTACGGATAGTAGTGCCCAATATATAGGTATTTACACTCGTGGAAAGACTCCTCTAACAATGACTTACTCACCTTCATAGACCGGGTGGTGAGTGACCTTAAATCACTCTTGACACAATAGATCTTTCGGATGCCAGTGTCACCCATCCTGAAAATACTTGTATTTAAATCCACTCTGACGTATACGTACTATTTTTGCTTCTCCTTTCTTCCAATAATTTCTGAACGTCATTATAATTTGTACACTTTTAAATAATTAAATTTGAACTTATAGTATTTACAAAGTCAACGTTGCATGGAAATTCATAATAAATTATTTATAATTAACCTCGAAATGTGGTCACACCCCCTCAATGTGCATTTATCGGCTTTACCCTCACGTTACGGCGAATTAAACGAAAGAGAAAAGGTTATAGTTTCATGTATACTTATACAATTAAAACAAGAAAACAAAGAAGGAGAAGAAAAAGGAACTAAAACAATTCAAATTATCGAAATAGAAACCCAATTTTCTTGGCAACGTTTCATGTCAACGTGTTCGCTTAACTGCTACGACCTACATACATATGAACGTACTCATAGAATGCATTTTTTTTTTTTATTCATTCTTACACAAGTCGAGGCAAGTACCTATGTACTTGTATGAATGGAGTAAAAAAAGAATCATATAATGCATTTTTAGCGAACAGGTATCTGTAATTACATTTCATCGTGTTTCTGAGAATTAAAAAAAGAACATTAAACAACCATGTTCTCTCAAAAAGATGATTTATCAAGCTAATGGCTGAGTATATGGAAATAAGTGGAAGTTTTAGAGAAATCGACAAGCCGGCAATGACATCAGCAGACCTTTGAGGAGAATAGTAGTTCTAACAGATGATGTTCGATGATAAACTACAAACAATTACGCCCACATTCATCTCAGTTTAATACCAGGATTCGATAGCTTTAGGACTCTTTTAGGTTGGGTTAGGCTGAAGTGGCTGTTAGACCAACGACAGCTCCCTTTACATACCACATGGAATATGTAATGTTTTACCTCGCAGTAGTAAAACCGAAAAAATAACAACAATCAAGTCCCTCAAGAAGAACAAGGCGGTGGGTATTGATGGCATCCCTGCCGAACTATTTTAAGCGGCGCCAAATACATCGCCAGATTTGCTGCACCCCTAATATAGAGAGCTTGGGATAGTGAAGATCAATTTTCACAGGAGTGGAAAAGGGGGATCATCATTAAGCTCCTGAAAAAAGGAAACTTGACGGAATGCGGAAAACTGGAGAGGTATTTACGTTTATTCCAGCCGTAGCCAAAATAACAGCTCGAATAACTCTGGAACGAATCAAAGAGCATTTAGATTCAATTCTCGATGTCGAACAGGTAGGCTTTCGCGTTGGATCTTCCTGCATCGATCACACCTTACGGATCATAATCGAACAATGCATTGAGTACAGGTATCCGCTACATTTAATGTTTATCGACCTCGAGAAGGCTTTCGATAGATTGAATCGAGATACTATCTGTTTGTCCCTGCGCAGGAGAGGCATTGCAGAAAACTTATAGGTATTATCAAGGCTACATACGAGGGCGGTAAGTGTCACGTCGTACACAATGGTAAGTTGTTGGAGGATTTTGAAGTCCAAAGTGGAGTACGTCAAGGGTGCATACTGTACCCACTATTGTTCTTGGTGGTTATTAGCGATGTACTCCGTGTAAAATTAACGGAAGGCAACTATGGAATTCGCTGCACTATGACATCTCACCTTAAACACCTAGATTACGCTGACGATGTTTTTCTACTTTCACATCGGATAATGGATCTTCATTTAATGGTCAAAAATCTAGAAGCTGAGGCAAAAAAAAAAAAATAAAATTAAGTAAATATTTGGCGCAACAGCTCTTTAAGTGCCAGAGCCTAACTTTTCGCCATCACTCATGCTGTGTGCCTTATATTTTTCACACAAGTGGAAGGGATCTACAGTTTAGTGCCGTATCTGAAGGGCAATTTGGTTTAAGAAGCTTTTTCGTGACAACAATACTCTCGGATGTTTGTCAGATGTTCGCGAGAGGTGGGACCGCAAAAATACTTTTTGGTGTTTTCTGGGATTCGAACTTGCAACCTCACGCGCAGTGGTCCGACACACCAACCACTTACGCCACGGCGCCCACTGAGGCAAACAAAGTGGGGCTAAAAATAAACACAGCCCAAACAAAAGCCCTGAGCACTTCTAATACCCGCGCTCAACTTAACATTGCTGGACAGGATCTCGAGATATATATATCTAGGAAGTGCGGTCTCGGCTAATCGCGGTGGCACCGAACTGTATGTATGCAGCAGAATAGGAAAGGCTAAAGCTGCGTTCGGAATGCTATCCAAAATCTGTAGAAGCAATGCTATCAGCTTAAGAACCAAGCTGCGACTGTTCCGCTCCAACGTAAAATCGGTCCTGCTTTATAGGTGCAGTACTTGGAAAGTGGACACCATTAACAAACGCAAGCTGCAAGTCCTTGCAAACAAATGTTTAAGGATCATATTGAGGATTTTTTGGCCGAACTGCATCTCCAACGAACAACTTTATACGAGCACGGGCCAAGAACCTATAAGCATTACTGTACGAAGCAGAAAGTGGCAGGGGATTGGGCACACCGTACGACGCGAAGACAGGCTTACACGGGTACGTAGAATAGCTGGACGCCCTAGGCAGACGTGGCGCAGAAGAGTTGAGGAGGGATCGGGCTCTTTAGAAATGAGTTGGAGGCAGCTCAAACGCGTTGCAGAGCTCCGAACAAGATAGCGCACAGGCGTGGTTGATGCCCTATGCCCCCCGAGGGCTTAGAAAATCTGAGTAAACTAAGTAAGTATGGAACATGTGATCCCTGTCCATTCGGTAAAACTATTTTTTACTTCTGATGAAGCATATGTCCGTTTCGCACATATCCGACATCGGATACACGGCGCCATGTATCCGGTTCAATGAGTGTACAGCTCAAGGAGAGCATTCACACTTATCCGCCATCGAATACACGGCATAAATCTCAGATATATACGACGTTTTTTCTGCCGGACAAATCTCAGTTCTACCTGGCACCGGATGCCGGATACATCGAAGTGTACAGAACTAAATGGTAGCTTTCACACTATTCATCCCGCATTGAATACAAGTTGCCTATTATGTTGCAAAATAATATTCAAGCGAGACTTGGATGCCGTGTATTCCTTGCCGGATAAGTGTGAACGCTCTAATTGAGTTCTGTACACTTTGAACCGCATATACGGCGCTGTGTATACGGCATCGGATATGTGTGAAAACTACAAAAAGATGTGTATCCAATGCCGGATATGTGTCAAATGGACCTAAGAGGCTCCTAATATCAATGTTTATTAGATATCCTAAATCCTTGAAGTAGGAAGCTCCCAAGTGAAACTTATTTCTGTGAAAGAGAGCCGGGCATGTATTTATAAAGAAGGAGAGTAATAGTTTCTTCCTCTTCTTCGTCCATACAGCTTCTATGTACAACGTCAGAAACGCATTCAACTCGGCCAGCTGGAGCGGCATAGTTAGAGCGCTAAGCAACCTGCGTATACCTAACTACCTGCTGAGAGTAATAGGTAGCTACTTCAGTGAGAGAACTCTTCATTATGACACGGAAGAGGGGCCTAAGGAGAACTCAATTACGGGAGGAGTCCCCCAAGGGTCAGTATTAGGCCCAGCCCTGTGGAATATAATGTATGATGGCATACTAAGAACGCCAATGCCGAGCGAAGTAGAAATTATCGGCACGCTGATGACATTGCCTTAATCGTCGTAGCAAAAACGCTAGAACAAGTGTCCGAAAACTGCAACCAAACAATAAGGAATGTGAAGGCATGGCTACAAGCATCAGGCCTGGCAGATCACAAGACAGAAGCAGTGCTAATAAGTAGCAGAACAAAGGCAGAACACCTTACTATACAGGTCGGTGAGCAAACCATCGAGTCGCGCCCACACTTTAAGTACTTGGGAGTGCTGCTCGACCACAGATTAAATTTCAAGGAGCACCTAATGTACGCAGGCGAGAGAGCTTTCAGGGCAATAGCGGCACTATCAAGATTAATGCCAAACGTTGAAGGACCCAGGCAGCCAATTAGAAACCAGCTAGCAACGCTAAGCAAGTCGATCCTTATGTACGCGTCCCTCATATGGGTACAAGCGACGTACCGGATAACGTACATGAGACGGATGTACTCGGTCCATAGAATCGCATCGTTAAGAGTGTGTTGTGCCTTTCGGACGATGTCCGCGGAGGCTATTAGCGTAATCTCCGGTCGAATGCCAATCGATTTGGAAATAAAAAAGGCCGCGGCAACCATCGAGGTTATACAAAAAGAATGGCAACAGAGATGAAACACCACACCAAAAGGAATATGGACCCATATGCTGATCCCCAATGTAGAGAAATGGATCAGCAGAAAACAGGGTAAACTTCTACATGACACAGTTCCTATCAGGGCACGGATGCTTTTGGGAATATCTCTACAAATACAAACACATAGATGACCCATACTGCCCGCACTGTAAAGGCAAAACCCAGAACGCGGAACATGTTTTAATGGAATTTCGGATGTATGTATACGACGGCCAAAAACATACTACAGAGAGAAACTGGCGGCCAAGGGACTCCGAGAGGACTTATAAAATTCATGCTGACGACGAATGAAGCCTAGAACACAGCGAACGAGATTATCACCAGCATGATGCAACAACTACGTCTGGAGGAACGAGCAGCAGCGAGAAATGAGCATCCTACAAACACTGGAAGGTAGACAAAGTTACACAAAAACGCCCACATATGCAATGTAATGCAAGTGACATGTTATAGACACACAATGAGAAGTGAACTCACGCAGTAATAGAAATTTGAATGTGCAAATTGAGCTGCTGTAAAGCAGCAGAAGCGAAGCAGCAATGGCTCATGCGTGATGAATAGCATGACATGCTAACCAGCCCCGTGAAGTAATACCTAAGGGCAGTTCCGCGGGGAGAGTGGTAGAAGTGTGCAGGATGTGGATTAGTATGTAGACGCATTCCTGCCATCGATTATTCGGGTTTGCGAATCGTGCGTGCTAATATCCCGGGCTACTAGTATCTTTAGAAGATTACCACATCCCTTGGTGCAACCAATGTACGACAAGCCAGTGCCCATTGATGACACCTTTTGTAGCCCCAATATGCAATCTGTTGACAGAAATCAAATTCTTTTAGAGCGTTTTAGATACAGCTTGGGCTACGAGTAAATATGTTTTGTCGCTTGACATGCTGTTCCACTTGTCTACCTTAGATTTGTGATTTCGATAGCATCCAGCATAAATTTAAATTTGCAATTAGCGATCGGTATAGCTTTATCTGGAAGGATGAGTATAATTGTTCCTATTCTGGTGAGTTCATCAGTCTTACAATTCCCCGGAATGTACCTATGCCCTGGCACCTAGCACAGGTGAATACTAAACTGCTCAGCGCCATCTCTGTAAGGGACGATCGACAATCTAGAGCTACAATACTAAAGAATTTATAGAGATCAATTCCAAGAATTTCATTGCTATTTGGCTGTTTTAAAAGATGCGGATATCTTTAGCAGATAAATATCACGTTTTTCTTTAGCCTAGACTTCCTTAACCACCGTCATTCCCGCCTGGAACAAATGACGGAAGGAGACGTTAAGATTAAACCTGATAGAGAAAACACCTCCATTAAACCCGTCCTTGGTTTTTGAGCTGTTGGTGTAGAAATGAATCGACTCTTCATTTTCTAGGAACACTTCTTCCACTCAGAATGACCTGGAAGGAATAATGACATGAAAGTTTTTTGTCAAAGTTTTGTGAAGCCAAGGCGTGGTCAAATTTTTTTCCTGATCACTATGACTTGTTGCTTCAAGGCAAAAATCTGTACTAGCTGCCATTTCCCTGTCAAAGGTATCGAGGGCTATCAGATGAAACAGAATGTCCAGTGCTGCAAAGGGAGTTGTACGCAGTGCTCCACTTATACACAAACAAGCTAATCATTTGACTTTACTTAGATTATCGCGGTTTACTGCCTTTTTAAGGCCGTCCACCAGACAATCACCCCGTATGTGAGTTTGGGTCTAATCACTGCGATGTAGAGCCAGTGAATTATGCGAAGTTGCAAACCTCATCTATTCCCGATAGCTTTTTGCAAGAGAAAAGTGCTATTGTATCTATCTTCACTCTTTCTTGATAGTATGGAGAGAATGTTCAACAAATGGGAAACTGTCTTTCCCCGAAACGATAGATCTGAGAGGCAGTTGGATGCAGAAATACTTAGATTGGGCTAGTGATTTAATTATCATATTGTGGCTACCCCTTGAAAGATAGGTTAGGGTGCTTTTTTTTGTACCTGGATACAGACAGACACAGGCAGAATGCATAATGGGAAACCATGACCTGACCGCTTTACACATTTGACAAAATGGTCAGCATACTGGAGGGGATTGTAAGTAATGGGTTGAAAACATTTTTCAATAAAGTAGGAGGCATGACAATGATAGCACCAAATGCCGGTGAGGGGAACTGATGATTTGACACTAGATCCGCTGGATCGTTAGAAACGATTAAAAAAAGGTTGAACAATGCTTCAGTCCGAAAATACCTGTTAACTGGTTCCACAAGTATCGGTGGTATTAGTTCAATCCTCTGATATACGAGTAGAACGATCTACGACATTTTGAACATTTACAGACCTATACTGACGACATGGCAATTGTAAAAGTCGGAAGAAAACAAAGCTACAAAAACCGTCAAACTTTGGCTAAAATCAATCGGATTCGACATGGCTTGGGGGCATTTTTGCGGACCTCTACAAAGCAAAAACATTTATAAAATTTCTGCTACCGGACTTTCCTGATACACTAAATTAGACGTCTTAAG
This sequence comes from Brachypalpus laphriformis, assembly GCA_945910035.1. Classification (NCBI taxonomy): domain Eukaryota; kingdom Metazoa; phylum Arthropoda; class Insecta; order Diptera; family Syrphidae; genus Brachypalpus; species Brachypalpus laphriformis. The sequence goes on along the minus strand of OX246754.1, from coordinate 191,089,395 downwards.
TCTTCCTTACAAGAAATAGCACAGCTCTTTAGATCTGCTGCATTCCCCGTAGTCAACGATTGCGGATGTTGCGAGCTCAGAGTACATTTTTGAACAATTTTTGAGGGATTTATTCCCATATATTTCACGAGGGTTGTTCTTTCAATTATGCAGAAGCTTACGTAATCGTATAAAAGAAAGGCGTTTTCGTCACTGTCTGCTTTATTTTAGCCGACCAGTCTTTCACTTTTCTTTCATTTACGTTTCCGGAAATACTTTTATGTCCTGGGACCAAACAAAGCGTGCTTAGGATTAATTTTCCCATATAAGGTAAAAGAAGAGTGACAACACCTTTTCATATCCCTAATTTTAAATAGAAGAAACTATCTTCGTATAATGCTTGGATTGATTCCGTTTGCATGTCGTTGGTACATTGCATAGTGCCACTTGTTGGGACGTTTTCCAAGAAAATAGAACATTAAACCTTTTCAAAGCTATATGCAACAATTGTTAAGCTCTTGCATTGACGTTCTCAAGTGATATCGTGAATTTTGGTTACAATTCCTATCAGCCACGTTCACTTTGTTCTAAATTTCTGTATTAGCTTCCAAAAATCGACAAATGCGATGTCTTCTTGTTACATCACTGCTAAACTTGTCCGTCTGTGCAGGTATCGATGGAGATCGCTCGTTACTCTCAAGATCGGTAGTGATCTAACCGAGACCTTTGATATCGAAAAAGGTTTTAGACAAAGTGCCGCGGTGTCAAGTGACTTCTTTAATATTGTAGTTGAACGGGTTGTGCTGAACTCACAAGCCAACATCAGAGGCACAATCTATCATGAGTATGTACAACTGCTTGCATACGCCGACGATATTGACATCATTGGGAGAACTCTGCAGGCTGTCACCGATGCGTTTGCAAGTATTAAAGCAGAAGCGGCCAAAATGTGTTTAGCGATAAACGAGGCAAAACTAATATCGCACCCTGAGATGACAAGTGTCGTAACTTTCAAAATTAACATTTAACAGCCTTTTCATTGGAACTCAGTTGTAGCTTATTTTCTTTTACCTTTTATGCGCTATTCAGCCAACAACAGTTTAACAGTTTACACACAAATGCACAGCCTCTGAGAGAAAGACTGTTGTATGCTACATACCACAGTACTCATTTAAAGCAAGTTAGGACACCTGTCATCTCAGGATGGGATATGCTGTCAATAGGAAAGGGACAATCAACACCAACGAATTTGACAGAACATCACAGTGGGCAGCTATAACTTCGAGGTAGTAAGGGACTTTGTCTACTTTAGCTTTGCTATAAACTCTAAAAACGACATCAGCGAAGAATAACTCTTGCCAATCGCTGTTTTTTAAGCTAATAAGGCAATTCAACAATAAAGCCCTATTTCGAACAACTAAGGAGACTCTGTATAAGACCCTGATTATCCCAGTCCTGCCTTATGACGCTAAAACATGGACTTTATTGAAAGCGGATGAAGATATCATTCGTCGCTTTGAGAGGAAAATTCTTCGTAAGATATTCGGTCCTGTTTGTGTTGCCTGGTTTTGGAGGAGAAGATTCAATAACGAACTATACGAGTCGCACAGCGACATCGACCTAGTCAAACAACTGTGTATTGGACATTTGAGATGGCTAGGGCATGTAGAGCGAATGGACACCAACGCTCCGGCACGCCGAGTCTTCGAATATAGCCCGGTGTGACGCAGTAGAGGACCTCCTCGCCGTAGGTGTCGCCCACAAGTTCAAGGGAACCTCAACCAACCTAAGTACTCGTAAGTAAGTAAAAATCGAGAAAAAGTTATCGGAGTAGCGAGATACCAATAGTTTTGAGTTACAATTCTACAAGGTGACATCTTCTTTTTGAAAATAAAGCAATTTGGGGCCCAAAGGAAAACAACATGCAATAGATCAGCATTTTTAAAGTACGTACCTTCATGTGAATGCCAAGTGTTAAATTTATGGATGCATAGCACTTTACCCCCAAATGCGTCAAGTCAACAATGGCTACTGCGACATGACTTAGCCAAAAAGCTAGGGAAACTAACGATCAGCTTCAGCGCTGATGCCATATAGTCTGACGTAATGCTCAGTTCAAGGTTATGAATGCGCCTCATTACACGAGTATTCTTTTGCTAATGACAAACGGAAAGTTTTTCCCAACTCTGGGAACAATTCCAATTAAAACTTAATTTTAACTTTTTCTCATATTTTATACACAAATTCAATTTCATCTTAATTCACGGGACATTAGAGTGCAATAATACCTTCTCTTTGTTTATTATGCAAGTGCTAGGTAAATTGTTTGCCAAATTAGATACATCCAAATCGAAATAGAAAGCAAAAAGGAACACACGTGTGCTGCACACATATGCAGCAACCAATGTATATATCTATATCTTAGCATCTATAGCGAAGCCTGCATTTTTCAAATTTCACATTTGTCACTATATTCTCAAGCAACGAGACAGAGAGAGTCGTAAATCTAATTGCGATTGATTTAATATCATCAACCAGTGAAATAGAAAACAAAGGAACCTACCCTCTCTCGTGGCGAGGGATCCAAATGATAATTGGCGGTCATTTTGGGGGTCAAACGACACACAAACTGCATCCGCAGCTGCAGCAGCAGTAGCAAAACTGCAAAGAAAGCACAAGGAAAAGGTGACAAACTTGTACAAAAAAAAAAAAAAAAAATCATCCTAAAATAAAGAACATCAAGTCTTTAACCGTATTAATGCCAAAAGTACGTCGCCAATTTGATTGCTAGCCAATTATTCACGAAAGTATTTTTAGTCTCGCGGCACGAAGGTACAAATAGATATTAAATGTAGTGTGCCGAGCTAGAGCGAGAAAAAGAGGGAGAGCTAGATCTTGCACCAGGCTACAAGTTATCTTTATTCGGAAATCAAATCTCTTAAATACACAGATGCGGATTGCTAAAATGTATTCTGCTGGGGTAATTAACTGCAGCTCTAATTACTGATGCCGCTTGAACAGCAACATATGTACATCCAACACTCAAGTGCTTTCATGATCTGCCAATTAATTAAGATTCTGATGTGTGCGATCAATGCCTATGAGTCTAACAGCATTAGACTGACCGACTTTTGTTTCAGATACTTTTTTCTTTTTGATTGCCTTTGCGGCAAGTGATTTGAAACCAGAAAATATGAGGTGGTCTGATAAACATTGCGTTGAACGTTAATAACTCATAAATTGGAGCGCTTTTCTCTTAATGAACATTTGGGGCAAAATAATTTTTTTAAGGTTTTAAGCAGATTATTATTGAAGTGAGAGTGGGGGAATCTACGTCATGGTAGAGAACGATTTCTTAAATAAAAACTGCTAATGTGGAACGATTTTTTTTTTACGAATTTGAATGAAAACAAGTCGTTGGGAACACAAATGAAAATTTATAGATTAACGAAAATGAAAGACCTTTCCGAAGCTGTCCGGCAAAAGAACTATCTCTTCCTAGCATAGCAAGAAGCAAAAGTTATATATTCGTCCAAGATTACAGGCCTATTAGTTCTTAAAACTCCACAAGTGAATGTAAGAATCCTATTAACATCCTCCGATGTTCCAATAGAAGCGATAGAGTTTAATACTCCTTTCTCTTCATACTTTCAACTATGCATGTTAAACACGGCCGACAAAATTATAGAGCGGATAACCTGCAACAAATTCGAAGAAGCATTAGAATACACAGGAGGATTCTCAGCACACAGCGGAATTCAGAAAACATTTGCAACAGTAAATACAATAAATGCGATGGTGGCAACAGCACAGAAGAGGGAAAAAGAAGACAAGGGCACTCTAAGAAATACCAAGTAATAGCCCTCGACATCAAAACTCCATTCAGTACTGCTAATTGCGGCCTGCAAGCACAAAAGTACATCAAAGTACCATCGTATGTCATCAAATTTGTGACGCACTGTATTGCTAAACCACACCGACAGGAGTTCCAAGGAATACAAGGTCATCGACGACGTGCCACAGGGCACCGTGCTTGGTCCATTGCTGTGTCATATAAAGTTGGACTACGTCCAATACCCGAGGAGTGAAATTGATTTTACTGTTTAATTGTGACACAGATTAGCAATCGAAAAGAAAAATCCACGGATAAATGCAGAAAATGAGGCTGTTCTTGAGGTTATAAGTTCTGCAAAGAAGCATTTCAGGCTCAATCCAACAATGAAAAATGAAGATCAAGTCAATACAGTGCTTGAGAAGCTGCTAGATGACAATTTAAAAACCGTAACCAGGAAAAACGACATACAGAATCTGTCAGCAGAAATTGTCAACTTAAGGAAGGAGAATGAAGATTCGGCTACGAGGCTGAAAAGGACAATGGAAATGGAAATAGAGTCATTGAATCCTCTTGCTTTTTTCAAATCCTTTCACCCCTCAAAGGGCATAGGGCGTCAACAATGCCTGCGCGCCATTTTGTTTTGCAATACATTTGAGCTCCCTCCAACTCATTCCTAAAGAGCGTGATTCCTCCTCGACTGTTCTGCGCCATGTTCGCCTAGGGCGTCCCGCTGTTCTGCCTGCTTGGGTGAGCGGATTCCACTGCATAGCGTATTTCGCAATGGAGTTGACGTCATAGGGTGTGTCCAATCCACTGCTACTTTCTCCATCGCACAGTAATGTCTATAGGTTCTTGGCCCGTTCTCAGATAAAGCTGTTCGTTGGAGATAGGATTGGGCCAAAAATCCTCAAGATGATTCTTAGACATCTGTTTACGAATGTTTCCAGCTTACGTGTGATAGTGGTATCCACCTTCCAAGTACTGCACCCATACAGCGGTACTGATTCTACGTTGGAGCGGAACAGTCGCAGCTTGGTTGTTAAGCTGAGACCATTACTTCTCCAGCGGCCTTATTTTGTTTTACGTTTCTATAGCAAATGTATACAAACTCAATTTCCAAGTAATTTAAGTGACGTTTGATAGATGTTTTGCCAATCTAACTTTCGGAAATGTTTGATTTTGAGTTGGAAGTACTTACACCCAATCCGAGAACCATACAAAATACCAATTCATTTTAGAATCGGATTACATTTCCGAATGGCAATCCGAACCCGAAAGCACTACAAAATAAGGCCCCAGATTTTGGATAGCATTCCGAACGCAGCTTTAGCCTTCCCGATTCTGTGGCATGCATCCATTTCTGTGCTACCGCGGTCTGCCGAGAATACACTTTCTAACTATAGACAGTAGCCTACTTTCTCGACTACCTGTCCGGCAATGTTGAGTCTTTGAATCTTGGTGCGGACGAAAGAAGCCTTGCGATGCCTTTGGCACATTAAAATTTCCAAGCGTGGATATTGGAAAGGTCAGGTGGACGCCCAGCAAAACCAATCAAAATTGCGAACCCATAGTATATTTTAGATCCAGAAATTCTTCGAGCATCAACACATTTGAAAGGTTCTGGAATCTCCATTCCTAAGAACTTATTTCTGGTCTCCAGGAGGAGTAGAAGCATCTTCGAAAATCTGATTTTGATTCGCAAAATTTATCTGATTGTCATGTTTTAATGGCGCACATAATCTTCTAATTGAGCAAGTCATCCGTCGAACTATGGATAGATTTTGAACTATGTACATACTCTCCAAATGTCGCCACTCTAAATGAAAGTGTGCAAACAAATCGAAATTTATGGATTCATCGGCGGTCGCAGCAATTGGGGCTTTGTCCGTCCATTACGCGGAAAATGTTGCGCCAAGATTTTGGTCTACACCTGTATAAGATCCAGCTAGTGCAGAGCGATGTAGCCATGAGGCCATAATTTGCATCCATTCTTTGCTCTTTTTTTTTATAAAATACCCTTAATATGTTTACACACAATGCGGGCGTTGGAAAGGATAGATAGAGAGGGAGGTAAGAGAGGCAGGTGAACCCCACAGGCGGATCAGTAGAAATGCGGTGAAGTGAGAGGGTTGTGATCCCTTGTTTTCAGATCATAACCTCGCTGATAAAAGGAAGAAGAAGATAGAGAGGGAGGTAACAAATTTTGGTGTAGTGGATTGAAGCTCAGTTGTTTATGCTTCAGAGAAACTCCGGGGGTGGCGTCTAGATAACAAGGGAGATTTTTGTTATTTTTTGTCTTTGCTTCTGATTCAGATTTTTTTTTCCCCCGATAACCAATGTCATAGGCAAATCATCATCAACAGAGTGAACAATTTTTCCAGCCATATGACCAAGCTACTGCCAGTGTTATGCCTTCGCAGTAGTGTTCACATAAGCTTTCGCAATTGATTGGGCTGAATTTATATATTTCATGAAAAATAAATAAATGCTTGCTGATATCACAGGCTTGAACCATGAACCATTAGCGTGGCAATCGACAACGTTACCACTACACCATTGCCGAAGATTATTTTGCGATAGGTAGTGATGTATTTATTTATTTATTTTTATTTATTTATTTTTATCTATTTATTGAGTGCTCTTAGGAGTTCCCTTACCGTAACAGTGGGATTTCTGTCGACGGTGAACTTCAGGAGTTCATTGCCTAGCACCTGGTTGGCTTTTTCATTCTTTAGGTCAAAATTGCCATTCCTAAGCTTTGCAAACCAACACCGGCCGACACTTAGACTAGCTGAGAACATCCTCTCCATACACATTTTAGATTTCTCTGGTTGCTTCAATTCCATTCTGGTTTTTTCGGAATAAAAACATAAAATATGCCGAATATGCTCTTCCAATACATCCAAAATTCCCGTCTCAGTGGAAACGCCAACGAGTAGTCCTTGTACCAAAGGACGACAAACCACCTGAGCAATCATCGTCGTATAGGCCGTTGTGTATGTTAGAGAGTGCTCGAGAAAACTGTACGGACAAGACTAGAGCAATACACGAAAGGGGAATCGGAGCTTCGTAACCGACAGTTTGGATTCCGAAAGAAACGAAGCACCAACCATGCAATACAAGCTGTGTGCGATATACTACGTGAGGCAATTGCGGGAGAAAGATGGCTCAGAGGAGCAAAATAGTACTGTGCTGTGTTGACACTTGATGTCAAGAACGCGTTCAATTCAGCCGACTGGAGCTGTATGCTAAAATAACTGAGTGACCTGCAGGTATCAAAAAACCTACTGCGGATAATTGTGAGCTATTTCGAAGACAAAACCCTTTACTTTGCCACAGAAGAGGCACCATAGAGATATAATATCACGGGAGGAGTTATACAAAGGGTCGTTCCTGGGGCCGATTCTATGGAACATAATGTACTATGGCATTCTAGGAACTCAAAGGCCGAACGGAGTAGACATCTTCGGTTATGCCGACGATATCGCAATTGTAGTAGTGGCCAACAAAACTGCAATCAAACAATCGTAAATGTGAAGCTATGGCTACAGACATGAGGCTTAGAGCCAGCGGACCACAAAACCGAAGCCGTTCTCATAAGCAGCCGCATAAAAGCGGAGCACCTCACCACACAGGTCGGTGAGCAAATTATCGAATCGAAGCCATACAACAAGCACCTGGGAGCATTGATGGACCACAGACTCAGCTTCAGGGACCACCTAATGTACGCAGGCGAGAAGGTCTCCCGGGCAGTAGCGGCACTATGAAGACATGCCAAATATTTTGCAAAGAATTGCCTGTCTTGGCGTTACAGGTGCGATGCGCACCTGCCCTACGACAGCTCTGGAAGCTATTGTTCGGCTTACACCCTTACCAATCTTCATTAGGAAGATGGCTGCTAGATATGCCAACAGGCTGCAGCTAGATCACGAGTATAAACCAGGTGACCTTGTGGGACATTTAAAGATACTTAACTCAATCCCTAAAAGAGACATGTTCTGCACTTTACCAGATATTATGGTTATTCGATGTTGAAATATTGGACCGCGAAAACTGGTCCAATGGTGCTCCAACACTGGACCCTAGAAGTCTGGTCTGGTTGGAGCTGGGGTTTTTGGATCCAACACAAAGATTTCGGTACCTATGGGTACGACTCCCACTGTGTTTCAGGCTGAAATCCATGCCTTTGAGATTTGCGCCAGACACAATCTCCGCAAGGGGATCAAATGCGCTAGAATACATATCTTCTCAGATAGCCAAGCAGCACTTATGGCACTGTCGTCCAACCAAATGGACTCCAGAACCGTGAAATGCTGCTGCGATGCATTACAAGACCTTGCCAAATACAACAGGGTAAAACTCGGTTGGGTACCTGGACACCAAGGGATTGTGGGCAACGAATCTGCAGATGACCTTGCTAGGGCTGGCTCAGAATCTGTGTTCATAGGTCCTGAACCTTATTCTGGCGTCAATTGGGCGACAGCTACAATGCTGATTAACGAATGGGAAAACAAACTTTGTCTAGACCACTGGACTAGTAGGCCAGGTATTAGACAATCCAAACGATTAATCGAGCCTTACTCCTATAAGGAAATCCTTAACCTAGATAGGGAAAGCATTAAGAAGCTTGTGAGCTTTCTTACTGACCATTGCGGCTTGAGATACCACCTTAACAAGATGAACCTGTGCCAAGAGAAGGACTGTCGGTTCTGTTTAGAGGAGGATGAAACTTCCGAACACATTCTTTGTGAATGCCCGGCACTACACTGGTTAAGGAAACGTATTCTCCACAAGGAGATACTTACTTCAGTGGAACTGAAATGCTTCGCCACTAAAGACATACTCACTTTCATAAGGGAGGCAGTACGTCTGTTAGATTAACTCCAACCCTCCGATACAATAGATCTTTCAGGGCGGAGTGAAATCAGAAATCTCTTAACAACTATGGGGTCAATACTCCCGTATGCGGCCCCAATATGGGCACCAGCGATGCACCGTAAGTCATACATTACAACGATGAACTCATCGCAAAGAATCGCATCTTTAAGGGTATGCTGCCACTTTAGAACTGTATCAGCGGATGCGCTAAGCGTAATATCAGGACGAATGCCTATCGATCTAGACACGAAGAAGACTGCGGCCCTACGTTAGCAGAAAGCACGGGGAGGTAAACTACTACCTAACACAATTTCTATCGGGGCACGGATGCTTCCGGGAGTATCTCTACAAGTATAAGCACGCGGATGACCCATTTTGCCAGCACTGTGAAAGAAAAGTGCAGAGCGCAGAGCATGTACTGATGAAATGCCAAAATTATATCAGAGCCAGGAACATCATAGAAAGAGCAATTGACGGGCAAGTGACCTGAAGAAACCTGACCTCATTTAGGTTGGCGAAGAGCGAAGGCTGGGAGACTGCAAATGAAGTTATCACGAGTGATAAACCGGAGGGGTTATTTTTTAGCACGTAATCATGCAGGAGCATGGAGTCGGTCATAACCCCTGGTCTTCTCCACTGGCAATCATTTATTGCAAAAAGTATGTCAAGCAATTGAAATTTTCAATGGAGACCGCAAATTTCTTGATATAATTCATTTCATGAAATCAATTTCTACTTTTATTTCTTGCCTTCTCTGCGGACATAACGCCTGAAATAAATTTGACAGGGTCTGTCAACTTGGGCTTTACTACGAAGAAAACATGGCTGATTGGCGCCTGACATTAAGTCTGAATAAAATATGCCTTGTGGAGACTCGGTGTAACTCGTAGCACGGGCTGCAAGTATCCATAAAGGATTTTTACCTATACTCGCGCATCAAAAAAAAAAAAACACACACATCATTTTCAAAATTCAGTTAAAAATACTTACATCATTGTAACACAACGAAATGTGCCGATTTAATAAGATATGCATATTATTTATTTATTTATTAATTCATCATATGTATCCCAAATACTTATTTCAATAACGGTTTCAGTATTAAATTGGTCGTGTGCATGGTATGACAATTGGAATATAGCCCTCCAGAAATCACACAATACTTATGTTACAATCTGATATAATCTCTACATTTTGACAAAATCCTTTGTGTTGATGTTGTGATGCAACAGACATTTTTGTACTCGTACGTTATTTAAACCTTGAGCCGAAAATTTAAATATTCGTTTGAACGTTCTAGTATCGTAATCACCATCGATTGTAAGCATGACCTACTTGTGTAGGCTAGACGTCATAAACACCCTGATTCGTGTACAGCATATAGTACTGTGCATATAAAACTCACTCACAGATATTCAACTCATATGACAAAGTACACATGCTTGTATTTTTGCCTAAAGGTTAAAGGTAATATCTGGTACTCATTGACGTCATTTTTGTTATAATATATTTTTCAAGCTAAATTATGAATAATCGTTATATAAAACGTGACTATTAGACTAAAGATAATTTTAAAATTCGAGTGCATAGCTCTCTCAATGCACTTGTAAAAGCTTATATTTAAACCTCTATATATTCAAATTTTAATTTAAAAATATTTGCAAGTATTTTGCTTACAAATTAACAACAACCAAAATAAAGTAAAATGTAAATATTTTTGTTTTTTGTTTTTAATCGCAGAATAATTTTAAATTGTGTAAAACTAATTTATTTTTACTTTGTTCTATAAATCCTTTTGCCGAATTTATAAATTTATTCTTTTTCTTATTATTATTTCGCAGCTAAAGCTAAAATGAAAATAAAGCAAGAAGAAAAGAAATAAAAGAAAATTCAAATACCTATACACATCTAAATGATTGATTTCCGTTGCATTTGCTTCTCTTTCGTCACCGCAATAATGTATAGTTGAAGCAATAGTACAAAAAAAAGAATACATAAACAATATTTAACAACTTACCAGGTGCAAGAGAGCTTTTGGTCGCTTTTAACATCTGTACAGCTTTCGCTCGAAACTGAAGCCATGCTGAGTGTGTGCAGCTGCAACTGAGATACCACCAGCTGTGTTCACTATAAAAGTGCAAAGTGACCACAGGGTGTATCCCGGTAGCAGCTGCACTTGTGTTCACAGTATAGCTGGTAAATTGGTTGCGTTCTCCGAATAAAGCTAAAGCTGAGCTTTTTTGATAATTCGTTTGAAAGTTTCACCGTAGATGCGAACCAGGTGACAAATTATTAATACACTGTGGTTTAAAAGTCTTTGGATTAAATTACAATATTTTGTTTGCACTTTATCTACATATGTATGTGAGGGGAGGGAATTGTGTAAAAATTGATCGCTAAAATAACTTTATCCAGATGCTTTTGATTTCACACTTGCTTAGACTTTGTGATTGAAAAGCCTTAAATGGCTGCTATTTGCGTCATCGAATGTATAATTATTTTTGCGCAATTATATGTATTACTCGCGTGATTATATAATTCAAATGATGTGATTGGATTTATTCATACTTAGTTCCAATGATAGACAAACGAATAAGTTCTATAATTTAGCTATAAAATTATTTTAGAAAAAATGCTAACGACATGCGGAATTAGTGGTGGATTTATCTGTGGATAGACGAAGTAGGGAACAATCTAGAGTGGTATATTTTGCCAATATTTAAACTAAAATACCTCGAGTACCTACTCCATCTTCTATTAGTGCTCCATCTCTTATTTTATTTTTTATAATTTACTCGCGCTAATTGGGTTTTGACTATCATTTTATTTTATTTCGATACATAGCGTGAACATAAAGGAAGAGGGGTTAGGAAGAAAGGAGGCACCGATGTACATTGGTCTTAAATGTCTGCAGGACATAATGGAGAGCAAATGCAGACTCAGGCAGAACATTCGACAAACGTGTTGTGCGGCTCATAAAAGAATCTCTATATTTCACGGTACGTCCGAAGATAGGCTTAAGGGCAAACTGATGAGCATTCCAGGCATGGCGAGTATTGCGGTTAAAACGAAGATGGGGGAGGAATGCTATTGGCTATTTCATTTGAGGATTTTCGGTGAAAATATCGATAAAACAGAGATAGGCAGGAGACATTACGGCGGTGTTCGAGCGAAGCAAAATTGCTCGCAATACTCGTGTCTCCTATAAGCTTTATCAAGCGATTTTGTATCCTATCAAGTGCAAGTGCAAAATGTTTTTTGTTGCACCTGACCAGATGTGAGCGTTATACTCTAACTTAGGGCGAATGTACGCCTTATAAACTGAAGCCAGATCAGAAGGGGGTGAAATATTTCTTACATCGCTTAAGGAAACCTAAACATTTCGCGGCATTCTTGGTGATTACGAATATATGGTCGTTCCAACAGAGTTTGTTGTTGAAACATATACCGAGCATGGAAAGTTTTTCGGTTTCAACGATGCAAGTGCCATTCATGGATAATGGCTGATAAATAAGGTTTCGCTTTAATGATAGAAGACAGCATTGAGTTTTAGAAGCATTAGATTCCACTCTATTGGTTAGACACCATTTAAATATGCTATCGAGGACGGAATTAAATGTGTTTAGCATACGCTACCGTTCTTCATCCACGACTGAAGAACGAATATGAAAAACTGAGGGTGCTATCATCAGCGAAGGAATGGATTGGCTTAGAAGTTGCAGACAGAATGTCATTTATGAAAATGAGAAAGAGAGTCGAAGTCGAAACGAAGCCTTGGGGGACACCAGAATTTATTTGGTGAGATGCAGATTTGAAGCCGTCCAAAACAACTTAAATTGAACGGCCCAAAAGGTAGTTTCTAATCCATAGAAGAAGAGTATCATCGATCCCAAATGCACGCAATTTCGACAAAAGAGAGCTTGATGCCAAACTCTGTCAAATGCTTTTGACATACTCCTATCAAGCGCAATAATCTTGTTTTCACCAGAGTTGTACAAAGATTGGTTCCACTTATCGGTGATATATGACACCAAATCACCAGTGGACCTATTGCCATGAAAGCCATACTGTCGGTCATTAAGGACCTTTCGCGATTCAAGATTCGAGTACTTCATTAGCTGGCGGTTTATCAACGTTTCCTTGACCTTAGAAAGAAGGGACGTAAGTACAATTGGTCGGTAGTTGGAGAGACAAGAAGAATCGCATTTTTTACGTATGGGCTGGACAAATGCTGTTTTCCACCTACTCGGGAAGAAACCTGAAGAGTAGGATCGGTGAAAAAGTTTACACAGTGGTTTTGCCAGCGAAGAATAACACCTCTTCAAAACAATAGAGGGTATACCATCTGAACAGGCGGATTTGTGTATGTTAAGACCTTTAAGTACTCCTGCAACTGTAAGGGTGCGAAAGTAGACTTGTCCCATGGAAAATTCGATGCTCTCAAGTACAGGTGGAGACAAAGTACTATTTGGCTGCAAAGTGAACAGCGAACAGATTAGTTTTGTCTAAGGCCCAGACCCAGGCCCATAGAATCCATTGATCCATTGATCCGTTGCTCCGTCATTTTTAACTGACACCTAAATAAAATACACACATTCTTATGGAAGGTAGCCTACACCAAGGGATACGTCAACTTTATCGGATGAAATTAGGTTTACTTTCTACTTTTTCCGTCCGTTGATTCGTTGACAGTTTCACACATTCACAAATTGTAGTTCATGCGTTCACAAATTGAGAGTAAGCACTTTCATTGGTGGAAGCATGAATTCAAAAATTGAAAGTAATCATATTCATTGGTGGACGCATTGACAGAATGACGAGATATTGTCATCGCCGTTGAAAATCAGTTGACATTCAATTTGAAATTATTTTGTGAATGGAAAAGGAAAATTTCAAGTTCTGTGCGTTTAGAAAAATGGAAAATACAAAACGAAATTTGTGTTTTAATGTTTTATATAAAAAAGTATGAAAATACAGAGATGCAGAGACATTTAATTTCTTTAATATTGTACTTGAACTCACAAGCCAACACCGGAGGCAAAATCTATTACAAGTCTGTACAACTGCTTGCATACGCCGACGATATAGTCATTATCGGAAGAACTCAGCGGGCTGTCACCGGTGCGTTTGCAAGCATTGAGGCGGAAGCGGCCAAAATGGGTTTAGCGATAAACGAGGGCAAAACCAAGTATATGCTGTCAACAAGAAGGGAAAGCCAACACCGACAAATTGGACAAAACGTCACAGTCGGCAGCTATAACTTCGAGGTAGTAAGGGACTTTGTCTACCTTGGCTCTGCTATAAATTCTACAAACAAGATCAGCGCAGAAATCAATCGAAGAATAACTCTTGCAAATCGCTGTTTTTTTTGGGCTTATAAGGCAATTCAACAGTAAAGCCCTATCTCGACCTACTAAGGAGACACTGTATAAGACGCTGATCATCCCAGTCCTGCTTTACGGCGCTGAAACATGGACTTTATTAAAAGAGGATGAAGATATCCTTGGTCGCTTCGAGAGAAAAATTCTTCGTAAGATTTTCGGTCCCGTTTGCGTTGACGGGTTTTGGAGGAGAATATTCAATCACGAACTATACGAGCTATACAGCGACATTGACCTAGTCAAAAAACTGCGCATTGGACGTCTGAGATGGCTAGGGCATGTAGAGCGAATGGACACCAACGCTCCGGCCCGCAGAGTCTTCGAATCTAACCCCGAGGGACGACGCAGTAGAGGTTATCATCGCCGTAGGTGGGGCGCACAAGCGTAAAGTTGCTTTCAAACTGCATCCACTATCGGAGATGCAGCATGCTTATCAGCGTGGGAAATCCTGCGAGAGCGCTATTCAAAATTGAGTGGTCAAAATTGAAAGCACGCCTGATAAGAAAGAATACACAATGGGTATCTTCATCGACATTGAGTGTGCTTTTGACAATGCGCGTACGACTGTGAGCTTTCGGTGAATCTTCTTAAAACTGAGGTTGTCTTCTTTACGAGAAGGAGGATTCTGACCGGTCTGACTCAGCCAGTGCTAAAAGGCGTCACTATCCGCATTTCCAATGAAGCCAAATATCTGGGAGTGATTTTAGATAAGAAGCTTCATTGGTCTAAATACGTCGAGTCGAAAACATCCAAGGCGCTCTCAGTCTTCTGGCAGTGTAAGTGCTCTTTTGGCAAGACATGGGGCTTGTCACCGAATAAGGTTCTCTGGATCTACACGGCTATGATAAGACCATTCCTCGCATATGCGTCGGTTGTTTGGTGGAAGGGGCTCTCGCGTAAATATGTTTTTATGTATAGCCTTTTGCGCCAAATTCCAAAGAACGGCTTGTCTCGGCTACACGGGCGCTTAACCTAGTACGCCTGGCTCTGCTCTAGATGCTTGCTGAACTTACCTCCACTCGGTACCTATATCATGGGCTGCCCTTCATCGTCTTAGGCGGGGTGGTTTTTGGTATACTCCACACTGGAATTTTGATGAGCTTGCGCGACACTTATCTTACGAGTCCGGTCTTATAGATATGCCGTCTGATGCAATGATTCCAGAACTTCAGCTGGTGCGCAAATTCAGAGTCGATTTTCCTTTTGTTCAGGACTGGTTTCGGCCAGAGCTTGAGCCGGTAATGGAATGTAGTCGTATTTTCACGGACGGTTCCAAAACCAGTCAAGGGTCAAGCGCTGGTATTTTCGTGGAAGGCGACAACATAAGATTTCTTTTCCCGTTAGGCAAATATGAGTCTGTTTTCCAAACGGAAACTCATGCAATTCTAATGGCCATGAACTGTGTTGTGAAGAACAGTTGGAAGGGCCGTAGCATTTGTTCCTGTAGTGACAGTCAGGGTGCGCTTAAGGCCTTGCTTAACCCTTTAACCCAGAACTAACTTCCGCAATGTACCATGGTGGAACAATGAGCTCGACACCCTCAAAAGAAAGGTTAGAAGGCTATTTAATAAAGCCAAAGCCACCAACTCATGGAGCGAATATAAGATAGATCTCACAACTTACAACTCTGCTATTAGGAGATCAAAAAGACATACATGGAGATCTTTCTGTGAAAGCATAAATGATCTTCCTTCAGCTGTTAGGGCCCAGAAAACCCTATCCAAGAACCACAGCAATGGTATTGGTTTCCTACAAAAACCTAACGGAATTTTTACACAGGGATATGGCGATATATTAGGTCTTCTTCTGCAGACCCACTTCCCTGACTCACTACTTACTGACCCTCACACATCTCTTCTATATGAAGACATGCCATTCCCTCCTAATCGACGCACTAGGACTCTGGCCAAGAAAATCTTCACCCTCGATTCCATAAGATGGGTCATCTCCACGCAAAAACCTTACAAAGCTCCCGGTGGAAATGGAATTTTCCCCGCCCTCTTACATCATGGAATCGACACTCTCATTGAATTCTTAGTGCCCATCTTCAGATCCAGCTATGAACTCATGAACACAGCTACATCCCATCAATATGGAGAAAAGTTAATGTAGTGTTCATTCCTAAAGCGACAGATCACAATCAGACCCAAACACCTTTAGGCCAATCAGTCTCACCTCTGTATTTCTTAAGGTAATGAAAAAAATCTTTGATCTTCACATAACAAATTCCGCCCTTATAGAACACCCCCTAAATAATCTTCAATTTGCATATCAATCTGGAAAATCTACGGTCACAGACCATCACCATCTAGTCAGTACTATTAAAGAAACTTTGTCAAAGAAGGAAATAACCTTATGCTCCTTCCTGGACATCTTTGGCGCCTTCGATAACACATCGTTTCAATCAATTAAGTCTGCTGATGATGTCAAAAGCATTGACCCGCGAACTACCAAATGGATATGCTCCATGCCCAGAAGCAGCCTTATCACTGCCAAGCTTCGACAAATCTCAATCTCCGTTAGAACTACTAAGGGTTGTCCCCAAGGGGGTGTCCTATCTCCTCTTTTATGGTCCATTGTAGTGGACAGTATCATAAATGACCTCATTAGTTCTGGATTTCTTACCCAGGGCTACGCTGACGAGGTAGTCATTATAGCTAAGGGCAAGGATGAATCCAGCATTTCTGAACAAATGCAACATGCCCTAAATAAAGTAAATAACTGGTGCTAGTCAGGTCTAACGGTTAACCCTGCAAAAACCGTAATCATTCCTTTCACCAGGAGGAGAAACTTAAGCCTTCAAGCACTATCTGAGTTCTCAAAAGAAACAAAATATCTTGGGATTACTCTAGACCACAAATTAAACTGGAAACCTCATATAAACAGAGCCACTGAGAAGGCGACTAAAGCCTTCTGGGCCTGCTCTAGGTTTTTCGGCAAAAAATGGGGATTAAATCCAAAAATGATCCACTGGACCTATACCACAATCATCGTTCCGATAATAACTTATGCTTCGCTAGTATTGTGGGATAAAGTTAATCTAAGCGTCCGCACTCCAGAAGGTGCAAAGACTAGCCTGTGTAGGTATTACGGGCGCAATGCGCACTTGCCCAATAGCTGCGCTGTAAGTTCTCTTACACCTTCCTCCCACACACATAGATATTATGAAGAATGCGGCTGCCAGTGCTCTAAAGCTTCACTTTTTATGCAAGAATACAAATTCCGAATTAGTTGGCCACATGAAGATCCTTGAGAAAATTCCGCTACTTACTTGTCCAGCAGTATGCATCTCAGCCTTCATGCCCAAAAGAATCCACCTCAATCACCCCTTTACAGTAAACATACCTGACCGCAGCTACTGGGACTATCCTCAAATCTCCCAATCAAGATCTCAAATCAATTGGTACACTGATGGTTCAAAAGTGTCAAATGCGGTTGGAGCTGGTATCTTTGGTCCCAACTAGAGACTGTTTACACCATTAGGTCAATCCAATAGTATCTTCCAAGCAGAGGTCTATGCCATCGAGCTCTGCGCCAGAGAATGCATTAGACGAAACCTCCGAAGATCACATATTAATATAATGTCAGATAGCCAAGCAGCATTCAAGGCTCTCACGTCCTTTGACTATAAGTCTAAGCTGGTTTGGAACTGTCTCCAGACGATTTTGC
Source organism: Brachypalpus laphriformis (assembly GCA_945910035.1). NCBI lineage: Eukaryota > Metazoa > Arthropoda > Insecta > Diptera > Syrphidae > Brachypalpus > Brachypalpus laphriformis. The sequence continues at coordinate 191,071,653 of OX246754.1, read as the reverse complement.
AGCTTGCTGCACACAATAATATCACACTAATGTGGGTCCCGGGCACAAAGGTATCCCTGGTAATGAAGCGGCTGATAAGCTTGCCAGACTAGGTGCCCAATCTCCATACATTGGACCTGAACCCTTCTGCGGTTTACACACCAGCCAGATTAAAATAGAGCTACTCCGCTGGGAATGCGAACAAATATTCTCTCACTGGAATGCTCAACCCTGCCTAAGGCATTCCAAGAAATTTATTAACTTCTCAAAAAATAGAACTAGAGACATTCTATCAATGAGCAAACAGAATGCTAAGATCCTTACTGACTTCCTAATTGGACATTGCTCTCTCAACTACCATCTCAAGAAAATGGGCCGTGTTCAATCGGATACGTGCCGTCTCTGTCTTGAAGACACCGAAAGTAGAGGAAAGCTTTGATCTCTCCTCACATCACTCGCCGGTAATCTTGACAATAAGTGACCGACTAATGACAGTAGAAGGTGTGCCTAGATTAACTAACAAAAAAACTAACTGGCGCGGCTTTAGAACTGATTGCGAAGAAAATATTGTCTTAAACGTATCGCTCAAAACACCCTTCGAAATAGAAGATGAACTCGGCAAATTTATTGAATCAATACAGAATGCCGCGTGGAAAAATACACCTTTAAGGAGGAAAGAAGTCCTATGCAATGAAGCTAATTATCCGCCAGAAATAAAAGAACTTATTCGAGAAAAGAGGAGGGCACGCAAAATATGGCAACAAACTCGCGCTCCCCAGGATAAAACCCACTCGAATTTCCTATGCAATAAGCTTAAAAAAGCGATCCAAGACCTAAAAAACTGAGAGACTTCAGCTTATCTTGAAGGTTTAACCGCCGAAAAAACCACTAATTACTCGCTCTGGAAACCTGCCAAAAGAATTAAAAAACCCCAAATACTAAAATTCGCCACCGATATGAAAAAACAACGACGAATGGGCAAAAGGTGACAAAGAAAAAGCGGATCTATTTGCCGAGCACTTAGAAGAGACTTTTAAGCCATTTGATGGAGAAACATTGGTAGACGATTTTACCGGTACGATTACGACATCTGACAACCTTAGAATAAAAAGTGTGTCATTTATAGAACTTTGCCAGGCAATTAAAAACCTGAAAAAATAATAAAGCTCCTGGCTATGATTTAATAACCGGACAAATCCTCAAGGAATTACCAAAAAAGGCACTATTAAAATTGCTTTATTTAATAAATGCTTCCATTAGATTATTATACGTTCCAAATCAATGGAAAGTCGCAGAAGTCATAATGGTTCCGAAACCGGGGAAATCTCCAAATGACAAAAAATCGTACAGACCGATATCGCTACTACCAATAATATCGAAGGTATTTGAAAAACTCCTACTGAAACGGATTCTTTCGGTCATTGAAGAGAGACGCCTAATACCTGACCACCAATTCGGGTTCAGAATCAAGCATTCCACAATTGACCAGGTTTATAGAATAACCGACGAAATTGAAAAAGCCCTTGAGGAGAAAAAAATTTGTTCTAGCGCTTTTCTTGACGTATTTCAAGCCTTCGACAGGGTTTGGCACGATGGATTGAATTATAAGCTAAGACGAATCCTTCCGGAGCAACTTCATAAGATCTTAGAATCATACCTTAAAAACAGACTTTTTCGTGTCAAGCACGGAACTGAATATTCTGATTTTAAAGAAATCGCCGCCGGAGTTCCGCAAGGAAGTGTCCTTGGGCCTATCTTATTCTTGCTGTACACTTGGGACATACCACAAACTGAAGGCACTATTGTAGCTACGTTCGCGGACGATACGGCTATTCTGGCAACGGAAAGTTCAATCGAGTCAGCAACCATAAAACTCCAACGAGCCTTGGATAAAATCTGTGAGTGGACAAAAACTTGGCGCATTGTTCTTAACGAGACCAAATCGACGCATGTTAACTTCACTTACAAGAAATTAATAAACCTTCCCGTTTTCATTAACTCGGTACAAACACCGCATGCAAACGAAGCTAAATATCTAGGAATGACACTAGACGCGAAACTTAAATGGAAACCTCACGCTAAAAAGAAACGTGACGAAGTCGAAAATCGACTTAGAGAAATGTATTGGCTAATTGGAAGATATTCCAAACTAAGCGTATATAACAAACTGCTTCTGTATAAGCAAGTGCTTAAACCCGTGTGGACGTACGGTATACAACTCTGGGGTTGTACCAAACCAAGCAATAGGAATCTCATACAATCACTCCAAAATAAAATTATAAGAATAATCGTGAACGCTCCCTGGTATATCAGAAACAATGATATCCACAGAGACTTAGGGATAGCTACCGTGGAGGACGAAATAAAAAACTTCGCTCGCAAGCTTCGTATTCGTCTTCATGGCCATTGCAACTGTGCCATACTCCAAACTTTGGATGTGGCAAATCTTACGCGCCGACTTCAAAGAACGAAACGGTTCGAATTAGCGCAATAAGACAAAAAGCCACATGCCATGACGGTTTCAGCAGGTACTTTTATTGAAAATCTACCTGCCTCACGCGAATATTCTCTTCTGAAGCTTAAACTACTTGATAAGGTCTAACTAAGTCGTAGTAAACAAAACGAAGGGAAGGGTGTTTTTAGTCAGTAGAAATCTGACACTACTATGAGTACACGGTCTTCTAGTGTCTCAAAAAAACGTGCCGTCTCTATCTTGAAGACACCGAAACAGCCCATCACATACTCTGTGATTGCCTGGCCATAGCCAGACTTAGGCTAAAGCACTTTAATAAAGGCCTTACATCACCTTCTGACGTCACCTCTTCTTCAGCTCGAACTATTCTTAGCTTCATTAATGAACTGGATTTCAGCTAGTTGACAAATTCAAAATCAATCAACCAGGGGATAGCACAAAAGATCTTTTTAGGTCGCAGTGCTCCAGGGATCAGTCTCTGCCTTCCTCCCCTTCTACCTAAAAAAAAACCCTTTAACCACTTCCAAAATAGTTCGTGAAACCAAAAACTCTCTTTCGAGATTTCACCTCCATTAAAAAAAAAAAAAAAAACACGGAGTGAAAATATTGAAATCGGCGACAGCCAATTTTTTTTTTTTTAAATTCCAGAAAATTTTCTATGAAATTTTTGTGGAATCACAAAGTGAGAGACTGTATGAATGGGTGAGACTGAGGACTTTTTGACAGCAAATATTTTCCTATAAATTTAGATGAGCCTTAATAGATAAATTTAAATCGTAGAAAAACGTCGATGAATTTATTGAACTATAAGATATTAATGTTCAAGTTATGCTTCATCCTTTTGAAACTACCCACACAGTTCATCAACAGATGAACGTACTGAAACGTCAAAAGCACTACAAAAAAAAAATGTATACGAGTATATTGATGGTGTAATAATTTCGAAGAATTGTGAAATGGTTTTCAATGAACTGCATTTGCACGAGAAAACGTCCATCAAATAGACAAAAGTGTTTCCGGGAAATAAATTCCAAAATGGAATATTTCACAAGCAAGGGTGCTCTTTGTCCTGTAATCCTCTCTTGGTAATAGTATCCTATCGTTGAGGACAGCAAAAAAAAAAGAAAAAAAAAACACTACATCCCTCCATTAAGGTAATCTGCCTAAGCCCAGCATATGCAATCAGGAGTTTGAGGAAATCAATGTAATCAGTTGTGGGTACGAAAAAATTGTCTATTTCATTGGAACCAGTAATCTCCTTTTATTCAAATTACAACAACAAACAGATACCACACATTGTATTATAAAACATATGTTTTTTGCTTACACAAATTTTGTATTTATTTTTCTTTTCACTGATTTAAAGTTTAACCACTAAATAGCTTACCAAACTTTTTACACATTACACTTTTTCTTTACTGTGAACACTTTTCGTTTTTTTTTTTTTTTTAAATCTGTATCAGGAAGTAAAAATAGATACTTGTGTGCAGATATAACAGTGCAATTGAAAACATGCGAAGATGATAGGCCGAGAGGGAGCAGCTTTATAATAAATCAACTTTGTGCCTGGTTTTCCTTCCGCGTAGGTACAACACAAACCAGAAGGCCAGTACCAACGTACCTGCAATGATTTTTTTTTTTTTTTTTTTTATTTCAATTACTTTTGGTTTTTTTGTGCAATTGATTTCCAGCCAGCAGAGCACAGGTATAGGTACTCTCTCCTCCAGACCGTCGACAATGATGACGAGCAAGGCAAATCAAACCAAACAAGCGAGCGTAAGCGAGCCAGAGATACAAAGAGAGCAAAACCACCTACGCAATAAAAATTCCTGTTCAACAAAAAAAAAAAAAAAGTATCTTTCACTTTGTTTTGTGTACAAAACGACGACAATATTAGCTGCTGCTCCTAGAACACGAATATGAAAGCTTTTAGCCAAGTTCTAGATATGACATATATTTTTGGCCAGATTCGGAGACTATACTTTTGCTAAAAGCTCTTCAGAGGCCCTACAGAGGTGTAGGTGTTCCGGCACACAGATACTCGTAAATGGAATAAAAAGTATCTTATATATAAAACAAGAACAACCAAATTTTTACTCTCACTTTAGAGAGCGAGAATGTGGGTTTTGCTGGTGGCTGGCTCTGGTACTCAGGGTTTGTTTTGAACTTTTGCTTTTCAAGTCCCATATCATTGATAGATACATGGGCACATACATATGTATGGAGAAGTCTCAGCAAAGCTGTGTGTGCGGGCACGTACCACAAGCACCTACCGTACCGAACGACCCAGCTCCACAGCGCTCAGCTGTGTGTATTGCGCTCTAAACATTTCGCCAGAATCTATCTCTCGCTCACTTGCAGATACATATGTATATACGAAAATAAAATTAAATTCTGAAAGTGAAGCGTTTTATTGATTTTATTTTGTAGCCTCACTTACCTACCACCACACATCAAGAACGGAATTTTCAAGTTCAAGTTGAATGATAGTGCGCATGAATTCCGTCGATGAAGCAAATTGTTTGTTCAGATTTGTTCCTTCTGTGTGAAGCCATTTGTGCGCTGCGCCCTCCGTGTGATTTTGGCCGTGAAACACTGTGAGAATTGAAATCGAAATTGAAGTTCTGGCTGAGAAGAATTTGTAGCCTCTGTCGACGCCGTTGCCGCCCACCCATCTACTTCCGTTGATGCAGTGCTAGAGACACGCGTCATGTTTTGTGTGCAGCACATTTGAATGCATACATACTTGCATCTTTGATGTAGGTGGCAGCTTTGAAGGGTAAAGGTTGCACAGCAGAGGTTGGCTCTAATTTTCACCTGAAATGAGATACAAAAATGATTTTGAAATAAGTACACAGCAGCTGGTATTATAGAGTGTATACTAATGCTAATTGTGTAGTCTATTCACAAATAAAAAAAAAAAAAACTACACCCAAGTTCTAGCCCCGGAACACCTATGTACTAGAATCGAAACACATTACAACTTCAGAATCACGAAAATATCGAAATATCCTCTGATGTATAGCAAAGAGTGAGCTGACATGGATAGAAAATTTCTATCCCTAAGGATTAAAAAAAAGTTGATCACGTATCACCAACGCATGAAACAATATTTTGATAACAGATGTGGGCCCAAAACTGTCGCCGTCCATTGGGCCTACATTTGCATATCTGTTGTGATAGCCAAAAAACTAAAAGAAATGATCAAGATCCAACGTCTAACTTGTATGGGTACTATCAGTGCCGTAAGAACCCCTCCGACTGCGACCATTTAACCTATATTCACGTTAAGTCAATTGACATCCAAAAAAAGCTGAAGAAAGCATCCTATGTTTCCTGGAAACAGGACGAGATAATATTTGAATAGATGGGCAAATACAGAAATGGAACTAATTTTATACTTGGGACCTTACAAGATCTATACATATAAAACTAGCGGACCCGGCGAACTTTGTTCCGCCCAAATTCCCCATACAAATTTATGGAAATTAGATTTTTCCGAATTTTCCTTAAAAATTTTCAGAAAATTTCCAATTTTCTCGCTGTAGAAAGTTTTCTTGGGCGGAGACGACCACAATAAAAAAAGACGGCTCAAATCGGACGATCCGTTCTCGAGTTATGCGCGGTCTTACGTATGCCACTCTCAGTTTTATATATATGGTATATTCCATCCAAAGAAGGTTTGGGAGAATTGAAGGGTCATAAACACGAATAGTATCCTCATGGACGCGTCGGAAGTATTGAAAATAGAAGACGTAGGCTCCGAAAGTTATTGGGAGGTACCAGCCATAGGTCAGTCATATGACTTTCAAGCCAAGACATCGTCTTTCAAGTGAAAGTTCCGACCATTACCGAGCCTTTACAAGAACTGTCTTGCAGATACCCACAAACAAAATATCGCTTATGTAGACAGCCATCAAAGGTATCTCATCCACAGGAATCAAATCAAAACTGATAAGAATGTGACGCGCTAAAGTCTCTCAGATTCAATCACGAAATCTTAATATCTCTTTGATCCTGGGACACAGGGATGTATAGGAGAGCGAAAAAATCGAAAAAGAAATAGAAAATGGTTGGAACTGGATCAGAAAAATGGTCCATCGCTCAGTCCAGACCTCTATGGAACTTTTAAAATCCAGGCATTTTCTTAGAATTGAAAAAGTTCACTGCTGAGTAAGAGATGAGAGTGGTGACTGTCTAAAGGTAACGTCATCGATTGCCACGCTAATGGTTCATAATTCGATCAATTGCGAAAAATTGTGTCAACACTATTGCGGAAGTATAATATTGGCAGTAGGTTAGCCAAATGAACCTTGAGCTACTATCATCCATTTCTTTTTATAGAATTTTTTCTGTAGATCTCTATTCCTCTCAATCTTAATGCGTAAGCCCATACGTCGAGTGACTGATTCTATTCATTTCTTGACCCACAACTTACTTACTTACTTACTTAGATGGCGCTACAGTCCGGGGTGCACCTGGGCCTCGACCACCAAACCTCTCCAGCCAGCACGGTTACGAGCCAGCTGCCTCCAGTTGCGCACGCCAAGTTGGTTGAGGTCCCCCTCCACTTGTTTGCGCCACCTACCGCGAGGTCGTCCACTACTGCGCCGTCCGTCCGGGGTGGATTCGAAGACTTTCTTAGCGGGAAGGTTGGGCTCCATCCGCTCTAAATGACCCAGCCATCTTAGTCGCTGTATGTGAACTCTTCTGGCTAAGTCGATGTCCTTGTACAGGCCGTATAGTTCGGCATTGTACCTTCTCCTCCACTCACCGTCTAAACAGATGGGACCAAAGATCGCTCGAAGATATTTTCTCTCGAAATAACCAAGGGCATGCCTCTGCGCCATACAGCAGGACTGGGATGATTAATGTCTTATAAAGATTACCTTAGTAGTTCGAGATAGGGCTTTGCTACTCAATTGCCGTTTTAGCCCATAGAAACAACGATTGGCAAGAGTAATTCTTCGTGTGATCTCCCTACTGATGTCATTTGCGGAGCTGACCATAGAGCCTAGGTAGACAAAATCCTTTACTACCTCAAAATTGTATCTGTCTATTGTGGCGTTCTGTCCAAGACGCCGATGTTGGGTGTCCTTTTTTGTAGACAGCATATATTTTGTTTTGCTTTCATTGACCGCTAGACCCATCTTTGCTGCCTCGGTCTCAATACTCGTAAATGCCCCACTGACTGCCCGCTGAGTTCTTCCGATTATGTCAATGTCATCGGCATAAGCGAGTAGTTGTACAGACTTGAAGAAGATTGTACCTCCGGGGTTGGCTGTGAGTTTCGTACAATTCTCTCAAGTACTATGTTAAAGAGATCGCATGATAACGCGTCGCCTTGTCTAAGACCTTTCCTGACATCGAACGGTTCGGTGATGTTCTTACCGACTTTGATGGAGCAGCGAGAGTTCTCCATCGTCATTCTGCACAAACGGACGAGCTTGGCATAGATGCCAAGACTAGACATGGCTCTGTATAACTCGTCTATATACACGCTATCATATGCAACTTTGAAATCGATGAAGAGGTGGTGCGTATCGATTTTATATTCATGGGTTTTTTCCAAGATCTGCCGTAGTGTGAATATTTGGTCAATAGTGGACTTTCCAGACCTGAAACCGCACTGATAGGGACCTATCAGGTTGTTGACTATCGGTTTTAGGGGTTCACATAGTACGGCAAACAGGATCTTATATGCGATGTTGAGGAGAGTTATACCTCTGTAATTGGCACAGTTCAGAGGGTCTCCTTTCTTGGCCCACAATCTCCCTTCAAATTCTTGAGGAAACAAGACTACGATAACGATATTGCGGTCCTAAAAGAATCGACCTTAAAGCTTTTAGATCTGGTCTTATTTGTTGAGGGGCATCCTTAACCAATAAATTGGTAGTTAGAGCAGGGGTGGAGATGACAGACCAGTTCAACATTCACCTATGCTGCGTGCCGGGCTAGAGGAACCTTCCAGGAAACTGCAGGGCTGACGAGCTCGCCAGACAGGGTACCACTCTAAGGATTCTGCCTGACAGGCTGAACGCTATTAGCACGACCAACCTCAGATGGGAAAACGGCTCAACGTGTCATATTTCGAGACAGATCTGGCCTAAGCTGGATCAAAAACGCCAATCTGATCAAGTTAAACCGTAAACAAATCAGCTGCGTTGTCGGTGTTTTCACTGGACTCTGTCTTATAGGTAAGCAAATCCCCGGATCCCGGACGTTTTTTGCTCTTGAACGATCCCGGGATTGCCAGTCACCAATCCCGGGATTTCCGGGATTGAAAGCTGATTTTATTTTATACTCTCTGTCCCTGAAGGAAATACCTAAGTAATTTTTGATTTTTAAAAATTAGATTATTAATTTTTTGTGATCGAAATTAACCTTTACTTTGCAGTTTTCCAAAAATTATGTACAGAAAAGAAACATATCTAGAATAAGTTAGATTACGGTAGTGCTTGACAGATTTGGCGCCGTTGAAGCGCAAATCAAGGTATACGTTCATCTATTTTATTTGTATTATGGTTTCTTCAGTGCTTATAGGTTCCATGAACCACGCATGCGTGCAGTACAGTTATTGCGCATGTGCATACAAACTTAAAGTGGATGTTAGAACTTCGAAGGCGCCATTACCACTTCCTAGACTCACGAAAACCTGTTTTTTAGAAAAGAAGAAAGTATTCAAGGAAAGGGGAACACGTTTCGAAAATCATGCAATACCTACAGTGATTGCGCAGCGCATGCAACTAACCCCTGGTCTCCACTGGCAATAATTCATTGCAAGAAATATTTCACGCAATCAAAATTTCCAATGGAGGCCGCAAATTTCTTGAAATGACTCATTTCAAGAAATCGACTTCTGCTTTCATTTCTTGTCATCTCTGTGGACATAAACCCTGTAATAAATTTGACAGGGAGTGTCAATTTGAGTTTTACTACGAAGAAAACATGGCTGATTGGTGCCTGACATGAAGTCTGAAATAAATATGTCTCGTGGAGACTGTGTAAGAGTGGTTTCCACTACCTAGACACATGAAAACCTGTTTAAAGGAGAAAGAGAAACAAGTATTTTCGAACAAGAGTGAGCGATGTTGCAAGTGCGTCATAAAAATACTAAATCGGCAACGACAATTCGGAAACGTGTGGTTGATATAGCCTTCAAATAAGGCACCAGATTACCACAGAAATTAATAAATTAAAGCAGTTGGATGGAAGATTTAGCTTGACATTCGATGAATGGACCTGCCATGCCAATAAGAGATACATGAACTTTAACGTGCACTCCCGTAATAAAATCTGGAGTCTGGGCCTAATTCGTGTCTCTGGATCAGTGAACGCGAAAATGTGTATAAAGCTGCTTAACCCTCTACTGCACAAGAGCCATATATGGCTTTTGATTTTTAAACGCCGACTACTGAGATGATGCAACTGCTACTTTAAAAGTACCGTTTTGACCGTTTAGAATAGTCCTTTGTGTATGTGTTTTTGTGTGTTTGGTTTTCTTTCTTTTTTTCACACTCGTGAAAAACCATAGTCAAATTTAACAGTGCGCGCGGCGAGAGTGTAGTGAAAAAATAAAGAAACAAAAGTTTATTTATTATTGGCTAGCGAATAATTTAAAGGCGGTTTTATTTTTTTTTTTAGTGAGATTCAATATTGGTAAGTAAAGTTTAAGTGTTAAATGTTCAATTATGTCTGTGGAATTGAAGACACGGCGCGTTTTTGGCAACGTCCATATATGGCTTCTTATCCATTCGCAACAATATTTAGGTATGCCATATGCTTGTACATTCATAGAAAATGTATATTCGAACTTGGTTTTTTTTTTTTGCAGTGAACAAACAATGATCTCGTCAAATTCTTTCTACGGAAAAAGATTTTGTGCTGTTCCTGGCGATGGATTTGAGAGTGAGGATGAAATCCTCGAATCGGAGGATGAGCAGGATATGGAGATGGACTATAGAGAACACATGGAGGTGCCTGATGATCAAACACCACTGTCCACTTTGAAATCGAAAGACAAGCAAACAAAAAAAAAGCAAAAGGTTACACGGAGGAACAACTCTCGTGCTTCATACATGGACAGCGATTATCCCTTTTTAGGGATCAAAGAGCTTCCAGAGGAAATGTCCTCTTTAGAGACCCCCGATGACTTCTTTTCTTTTTTGTTCACTGGAGAACTGTTTGACATGGTTGTTGAAGAATCCAACCGAAAAGCATTGCAAGACAACATAATAAGCCACATTACTCGAAATGAAATGGAACAATTTTGGTATTTCTTTATTCACGTCCCTCATCAAATTGCCTTCTACTAGACGGTATTGGAACTCTCAACTAGGACAACCTTTTGTTTATGAGACCATGCCATGTAGGCGTTGGGAGGAAACAAAAAGATGGCTCCATTTCGAGGATAATGACAATTTTGTGAAATTTGGCCTACCTGGACACGACAAGCTTCTCAAAGTCAGGCCACTCCTAAATAATATAAGGGAACGACTTCTTCTTATACCAAAAGAAGAACACCTTGCAGTGGACGAACAAACAATTCCCACTAAGTGTCGACATCACCTTAAGCAGTATAACCCCAAAAAACCACATAAATCGGGTTACAAAAGCCTCGTTTTAAGCGGAATATCGGGATTCAGTTATGACTTTGACATATTCGCAGGGGAGGTTGTTAAACCGTTGAACTGAATTCTATATTTATTTTTCTTTTTGGTAGTATGAAAAATGTGTAACTGCACAACCGGCCATATATGGCAAAACTTAAGTTTCTTGAAAAATGTGTAACTGCACAACCAGCCATATATGGCAAAAGTTAATAACTTTTAATAAAATTTGTTTAAACATTTTTTTGTTGTTCTGGTCTCTTAACTGTACAACATGAAAAAGAAAAACTACATTTTTTTATTTTTTTTTGAAATTGGATCATAGTGCCTGCAGTAGAGGGTTAAGGATCGTCTCGCCCTTCAAAACCTTGCTCTTGAAAAAGATATAGTCGCAATTGTCACCAAATGTTATGATAAGTGTGGGAAACCAGCTTGACACTGAACATCAAAATTGCTTTGCACATTTGCAAATTTTGCACGGTATACATTTGGCTGTTTGTGACGTCCTTTACAACAAAAAAGCATTAGTCGAAAATGAACTAAAATCAACTATGGATGAGTCAACAAACGATACAATGGATACTGAAGATGTAGACAATAACGGCCATGATATCGAGGATTTCGAGGACTCAGAAGCAGCTTTAGTTGTGATTTCCGCACATAATGCAATCGAACATGTTCCAGATTTCGCAAACGAGCAAAATATAAATGAAGTCATTAAAAAAATTCGCACAGTTGTTGTGTACTTCAAAAGGTCGCCGACAAAAAACGATGAGATTCTCCAAAAATATGTTAAAGCTGAACATGGAAAAGAGCTGTCACTACTTTTAGATTGCAAGACTAGGTGGAATAGCCTTTTGTTTGTGCTAGAACGATTCGTCCTTATGAAAACAAGCATTCGAAAGGCCTTAATTGATCTCAACCATTTTGTTCAGCTAAAAGATGCTGATTTTGATTTAGCAGGTGAAATCGTCGAAGTTCTTACTCCATTAAAACTAACTGTTGAAGCAATCTGCCGCCAAGAGTCAAATGTGTGTACAGCTGATGCAGTATTAAGATTTTGTTTCGATCAATTGGCCAGCAAAAATACAATTTCGGCCAAAAAAAGTGACGAAATCTTTGTCAGAAAGAATCAAACAAAGACGGCACACGGAATTAACTGGTTTGCTAAACTATCTACAAAATCCATCAACACAATATTGTGGTGAAGAATTCTTATCACCTAGTCAAGCTACGATAGAAAAAAACAGATAAAATCACTAATTCAGAGACTTACTGCTACTAACCAACACCAAAACATTTTAAATAGTGATAAAGAAGAAGAAAACAGTGCGAATCTATTGAAACCACCCATCCAACTTACTAAAGCAGCAACTACAAGCAGAAATTAAAAAAAGTATGCAAACCATTTTACCAGAAACACAAACAGAATCGGATTTAACAGCGTGCATAAGAAAAGAGTTGAATCTCTTTCAAAATGGACATCATCTGGATTTAGTTCACAAGTATTTACTGTCCATTCCACCAACAAGCGTAGAAGCACAGCGAGCGTTTTTAGCGACCAGTTATATTGGCAATAAATTTAGAAGCCGGCTTGGGGATCATACTCTCTATGCCCTTATTTTCCTGCGGTTTTATTTCCAAAGGTCGGATGAAGACCAATAGCAAGAATAAATACACCCTTACATTTTTTCACTATTTTCTTTACTTTGGAATTAATATTTATCTTTTTGATTTTGTAAGCCCCTTGAATTGAGGTATTTTTTATTTATTTCTTTATCAAAAATTATCGTCTCTAAATTTTGTATGGAGTGTAAATATTTGTTTGTTTCTTAGCAATAAAGTTTTTATTTATTTAAATAAACTTCATAAATTTTGTTCCTTTTGATTCATTTTAATAATAAAAAGAAAATGCAGAGCATAATAGTTATGCTGCTTTTTATTTAAAAAGATAAGGCACTTATAATTAATTTCTACATTTTTGTGAGCAATTATCGGAAGTTGATTTTTTTTTTTGTTTAAAACATGACATCAATTTTTTGACCCGTATATCGATTTTTGGTTTGATTTCTTTTTTTTTTTTTTTACAAACAAAAATATTCTGTCCAATCCCGGGTTACCCCGGAATCCCAGGATTCATTTTTCCAAATCCCGCAATTCCGGATTGAAAATTAGCTTCGCGATTGAAATCCGTACTTATAGGTCAACACACCAAAAGACTTGGTCTCTTCTCCAACTCTTCTCTCGTCCCTACAGCTTCTGCAGAAGCTGTAGGGACGATGAGGAGGAGGAGACCATCCTTCAGCTCCTATGTACATGTCCAGCCCTGTCGCATAAAAGAATGCTCCATCTAGGGTCCCCCTTCCTTGACGACCTCGGCGATCTGGCGTCCTTAGACGTCATAAGCATCCATCGCTTTATCAAAAGCTCCGGTTGGTTTTGTTAGTCTCTGAGTGGCCTAATGGTTTGATCCATGGTATCACAAAGGACCTTCACTGGTCTAAGTGTGTCTGCACTCTCGTGTGGACAGCCAACCTAACCTAACCTAACCTAACCTAGAGCAGGGGTGAACACATTGGTTCAAGTCTTTGGTGGTCCAATGAGCTGTCAACTGAACGCTTTAAATCAGCGAAGAACATGAGGGATCCTAGTTTGACACAGACAGATGAAAGTGGCGTCTAGATTGTATGTCAAAATGTCAAATGTTTGGCGCTTTTCGATGGCAAATAATGTAACAGGCATAATGCGGAAATTTATAGCATAGCATCTGACACAAAACGACAGAGTAATTACGTAAAACTGACAGCAAAACATTCACATAAATACACTGCGGTTCACCAAATTAGAAGCAGACAATTTTGGGATTTCAAATTGATATTTCTTCAGCTATATGCCAGGGAAGAAAAAGAAAATGATGGTGAAAGTTAGAGTAGTTTGTGTCTAAAAACAAAAGCAAATTTTGAAAATATACAGAACAAGATAACGGTACCCTAGCGACTCTTTTGGTAAAAGAGTCAGAATGGCATGTATTTAAGGATGATTCCATTAAGTCCTATAGCGTCGTAGGGTGTATACCGTTGCATTATTATAATTATCTCTAACCAAAGGGGGGCATTGCAGCAGGAAAGACAAAGCTTGATGGAATAAGAAGTTCGAAGATCCGTGGAACCCTTTACGTCAAGGAAACCATCTCTCTCATGATAGCTACTCTCCAACTACGCACTGCTGCAGTTCGAAGATCCCACGACAACACAAGAATGCCCAGGTTCAACATCGATAGACTTAGTGATCCCTCAATGCGCTAACAATTAAGTGAGTACTTTTCGCAAGGTGTGGAAGCAATCAGCAGCTCACTGCCCGCAACCATCCAAGACCATTGGTGTGCTGTGAAAAATGTTTTTACATCTGGTGCTGAAAGAAATGTCGGTCGATTGCAGGGAAGACATAGGGCGTGGCTTTTCGATGATACCTGGAGACGGATTGACGAACGAAAACAGCTGAAAGCTCGCGTTGCAGCTACCCCAGCAGCCGGGAGAAGTGAACTAGAGTCCCTATAACGCATGAAGATGAGAGAAGTTCAGCGTAGCGTGCGACATGACAAGCGCAACTACATCAACGCGCTGGTTACAGAAGCAGAAGAAGCTACACGGAGGTGCGACAGCAGGACCGTCTACAGAATCACGAAAGAGCTGACAGGTGGTCACAGCTCCAGCCAACACCCAGTGAAAAGCCTAGATGGTTCCTTACTCATTTCGGATGAGGACCAGCTCAAGAGATGGAAAGAGCATTTTGCTACTGTTTTGAACCGTGTATTCGCTAGCGATATGCTCCCAAATCAGACCGAGATGCCCGAGGTGAGAAGTTCCCGAATACGCACCACGACTCCCAGTAAAGATGAGATACCGCGATCAAGGCACTCAAAACCAAGGCGGTAGGACTTGACGGTATTCCAGTAGAGCTCTTACGAGCAGCACCCACAACATCGGCTGAGCTACTGCTTCCACTTATAGAGAGAGCTTGGGAAGCTGTGAGGTTTCCTAACGAGTACAAAAAGGGAATGATCGTCAAGCTTCCTAAGAAAGGAAATTTAATGGAGTGCGGAAACTGGAGGGGTAGCTGCGTGCTGCCAGCTGTAGCTAAGATAATAGCTAAAATCACCCTGGAGCGAATTAAACAACATCTCGAAGACACACTCGATGCCGAACAAGCAGGTTTCCGCTCTGGATTCTCCTCTGCCGACCACATCAACATCCTGCGGATTATCATCGAACAGTGTGTTGAATATCGATCGCCACTGCACCTGCTGTTCATCGATTTTAAGAAGACATTCGATAGTGTCAACAGGGAGTTTATTTGGCGTGCCTTACGCAGGAGAGGTATTCCCGATAAACTATTGTAATTGCTATTATCAAAGCTAAATATGAAGGCTCCAAATGTCACGTTCTGCACAGGGGAAGGTTGTATGAGGAATTTGAGATCCAAAGTGGGGTAAGACAAGGATGTATCCTTTCACCAATATTATTCCTATTGGTGATTAGCGATGTGCTTCATGCAGCTTTGTCGACGGGAAACGGAGGAATTCGATGGACTCTTACATCTCAACTGAAACATCTTGACTACGCTGACGATGTATGCTTACTCATTCATTCATTCATTCATTGATTTTCAATGGCCCGCTAATCCTTCATGAGGGTCGCGGGGGTAGGATGCTCAGGTGGACTCTCCATCCTTCTCGATCCTCCGCCATTGACTCCAATTCATCAGGGAGAATCCCTAAGCGGCTCCAAGAGAGATGTCGGACTTGATCCAACCATCTATTTCTGGGCCTTCCGCGAAGTCGTCTACCTGATGGCACGGCAACCATGGCGCGTCTTGGAAGCCGGTCTGGGGGCATACGCACTACGTGACCAAACCATCGAAGCATAGATCGTTCCGTTCGGAGAAGTAGCTGCTCAACATTGAGCGCCTCGCGTACTCTGGTGTTGCGCACTCGATCCCTACGAGTTATTCCAACAACACCGCGAAGGAACCTCATTTCGGCAGCTTGTATCCGCGATCTTATTCTTTCGGTCACTACCCAAATTTCATGACCATAGGTGAGAGTTGGAACATACACCAAGTTCAAAACCGATAGCTTAGCTTGAATACTAAGTTCGGCCTTCCTTATAACAGATTGGCCAAGCTCTCTCAAAATTGATCCAGCCTGACCAATTCTACAGGATAACGCGGCATTGCTCCTCCCATCACTCGTGAATAAAACCCCGAGGTACTTAAACTTCTCCACCTGCTTCAGTGGGACTCCACTAACATGCAGAGTGCACTGAATGGGTTTTTTGGAAACGACCATTACTTCCGATTTGTTCACGTTGATCTTCATTCCAGCATCATCACAAACGGCTACAAACCTTTCGAGTGCGCGCTGAAGTTCGGTTTAAGAGGACCCAAGGATGACCAAATCATCCGCAAAGAGCAGATGACTAATCCTTAGGTCTCCCACTTTGAAACATTCCCCGCCACGGCTGCGCTGCAACATCCAATCCATATATACAATGAAGAGGAGAGGTGACAAAACGCACCCCTGGCGGAGTCCAACGCCCACAGTGAAAGGTATTGATTTAACACCGTTTATCCGAACACAGCTTTTACAGTTTGTACATAAAGACTGAATCGCCCTTAACAGGGAACCATCAATCCCATACTCCTGCAGAACACTCCAGAGTTTGCCTCGAGGAACCCTATCATATGCTTTTTCCAAATCCACAAAACAAGTGTAGACAGGTTTGGCATATTCCCAGGCCTTCTCAAGAACCATTCTGAGAGTGAACAACTGGTCGATTGTGCTTCTACCGGGACGAAAACCGCACTGCTCATCCCCCAAACTGTCCTCACGTATGCTTACTCTCCCACAGAATTATGGACCTCCACCAAATGACAGCAGATGTGGAGAGGGAGGCAGGTGTCGTCGGGCTGAAAATTAATACGGCAAAAACTAAAATTATCAGCCTTGGAACAAACTTATCGGCTCAAATATGCATTGCTGGACATCCGGTAGAGAGAGTAGAGGATTTCCAGTATCTTGGGAGTATTGTCTCGACTGATGGTGGAACCGAACTGGATATAGCCAACAGGATCGCCAAAGCAAAGTCCGCGTTCGGGATGTTGTCCAAAATATGGCGAAGCAATGCAATCAGTTTGAGCACCAAAATAAGACTGTTCCGCTCCAACGTTGAATCCGTGAGGCTATATGGTTGCAGCACGTGGAGAGTGACCACTACTATCACCAGAAAGATTTTTCTGGCCCAATCGTATCTCTAACGAACACCTTTACGAGAGAACAGGTCAGGAACCAATAGGCACAACCATCTAACGGCGGAAGTGGCAGTAGATTGGTAACACGTTCCGAAGGGGTGACAGTTCCATAGCGAACCATGCTATGCAATGGAACCCCTAACTCAGGATGGCAGATGATCCGGCGGTCCGAGGAGAACATGGCGCAGAACAGTCGAGAAGGAGGCACGGCAGTTAGGGAAAAGTTGGGGAGAACTCAGACACATTGGCAGAAACCGTACACGATGGCGCGTAGGCGTAGTAGAGGCCCTAGGACCCACAAGGGGATACAGGACATAAAGTAAGTATGTAAGGAAACCATCTTATGAAAAATAGAGCGCAACCGGCTCGGCTGGCATTGGCACGTTCAAAGAAGAAATCATTTGAACCCTGTTAAAAAGGTAATATCAATGAACGTTTCAAAGACATCGTGAGGCAGGAGAGGCAGGCCTATAAACGTCTGGATCACACAAATGCGACGACATCGGCATTTCATTGGCCCAGTAACCGAGTGATCCAAAATCGGGGGACCTGCCAATATTTTCTGAGGTCAAATAGACGAACCCCACAGGCGGATCAATACAAATGCACTGAAGTGGGACCATAGCCTCGCCGAAATAGGAAGAAGAGGAAGAATAAGAAGCGCCACACTTCATTTGATGGCCCAAAATCTAGAAGCTGAGGCAAACAAAGTGGGGCTAAAAATAAACACAGCCAAAACAAAAGCCCTGAGTACTTCCAATACCCGCGCTCAACTTAACATTGCCGGAAAGCAAGTCGAGAAAGTTGATAACTTTCTATATTTAGGAAGTGTCGTCTCGGCTAATCGCGGTGGCACCGAACTGGATGTGTGCAGCAGAATCGGGAAGGCTAAAGCTGCGTTCGGAATGCTGTCCAAAATCTGGAGAAGCAATGTTATTAGCTTAAGAACCAAGCTACGACTGTTCCGCTCCAACGTAGAATCAGTGCTGCTTTATGGGTGCAGTACCTGGAAGGTGGACACCATTAACACACGCAAGCTGCAAGTCTTCGTAAACAAATGCTTAAGAATCATCTTGAGGATTTTTTGGCCGAACCGCATCTCCAACGAACAGCTTTATCTGAGAACGGGCCAAGAACCTATAAGCATTACTATACGAAGAAGAAAATGGCAATGGATTGGACACACCCTACGGCGCGAAGACAACTCCATTGCGAAATACGCTATGCAGTGGAATCCGCTCACCCAGGCAGGCAGAATAGCGGGACGCCCTAGGCAAACGTGGCGCAGAACAGTTGAGGAGGAATCGAGCTCTTTAGGAATGAGTTGGAGGCAGCTCAAACGCGTTGCAGAACTCCGAACACGATGGCGCGCAGGCGTGGTTGACGCCCTATGCCCCCCGAGGGGTTAAAGGACATAAATGAATGAATGACAATCCTGAAAGACATGCGTGCCGCTGTAGCCTAGTGATCACATCGTTTGAGGGGCTGTGTTAAGGCAAAAGGAGTTCGCTTTGAATAAACCCCTTATTTTTCAAAAAGCTTACGATTTAAGCAAATAAATTTTATAAATACTAATCGAAAATGTTTTGTTGTTTAATTTTTTTTAGCACAACACAACAACAGAACTTATGGTATGACTAGTTAGTATAGGTATAAAGCGAACACTTAGGGACATTTGACATACCTATATGGCGATGCCTGACTCACTGTATTAGTATCAAAATTCTTTTTATGTACTCAATTTCAAACATTTCTAAAGTTACTGCATATAGTATGTACCTACACACATATGTATAGAAAAAATAAATTAAAACACCGCACAGTTGGCAAACTGCAATCGAAATGCATCAGCAAAACAACATAAGGGATATCAAAGATTCGATCAAATACGTATAAAACGAATAAAAAAGTGAGAACGACAGAAGTGAATAAATATAAAAGAGAGAACGAGGAAAACAAAAAAAACAAAAAAAAAACCATCTAAACGCCACAAGAGCTACATACATAGGTAGGTAGGTAGGTAGGTGAGTTGTTTCAAGTTCAAGGTAAAGAAAAATTTAGTTAGCTCGCCTGACCGAAACAGCTCTCGTCACTTAACCAAGCCGAAGCGCAGAACGAGTTTCTCATATTTCCTTTTATGATAAATAGATATACGTATCTTTTTTTTATTCTCTTTTATTTTATTTAATTTTTTTTTTTTTTAGAACCAGCTGGTTTTGTAGTGGCATAGCATAGGCTTTGCTCGAACACGGGTAGAGTTATTTAACTTAACAAAATGGAATGAATCTTTGCGATTTTTTTTTTTTTTCATCTTTTCCGCAAGTTATTTTGTACTCCACTTTTTGTAGCATCATCAACCGGTTTAGGTTTTATATATTCAAATACAAGCGCGATCGAGCGTAAGATGGTAGTCGTGACGCTAATTGCGTGAATTTCGTAATCGAGCGACGATATAAGCTAGATGGGTGTGGGGGGAAAAGGCACAGAGAATGGAAGGATTCATTTCTTGAGGCAGGTACACAGTATTCAGAAACAGGTTAACTTAACTATGAGTTATGTAATAAAGAATTAAGACAGACAGTAGAATTTATACGATGGTGGTGGGCACTGAAAATAAATGACCCTGTTTGATGTCAAAGATAAGAGAATGCGTACGTAACTGAAATAGTATTCAGGTGCTGTCATTAAAATTACTGCCTACGCATTGAAAGACGTAGACGATGTTGGACAGCAGAATCAACGTACCAACATATGTGTCATGTACATACATACATACGCAGGTGCTGTATCTTTCTCTTTCTCTTTCTCTCGATCTATCCTTTCTAACGCCCGGACTGTGTAAAAACATTTTAAGGGTATTCGAAAACCCCTGAGTGCGCGTGAATTATAAAAAAAGATATACGTGTACATTTGTCAATCAAGAAGTCTTTAATTTAAAATTTATATTTGCAAATGTGAGTGCCAGACATACGGATATCCGTAACTGTATCCGTGTATCGGGCAAATGTTCACCGTGTTTGAATCACTCTTTCCAGCAATGGCGGTCGTATAATAAAAGCACCAGCAAGCTCTTGGGCCCATTCGCGGCCCTGATCACTGAGAGCCTCAACAAAAATCATCAGGTTTTGATTATGTTCATCGATTTGAGTAAAGCGTTCAACACCTTAGACCATCTTCTTCTTCTTCTTCCTATTTCGGCGAGGTTATGATCCGAAAACAAGGCGTTTATAGGCCTGCCTCTCCTGACCCGCGATATCTTTGGAACGCTCATTAATAATCCTTTTTAACAGGGTTCAAATGATCTCTTCTTTGAACGTGGCAATACCAGCTGAGCCGGTCACGCTTTATCTTTCGTAAGATTGTTTTCTTGACGAGACGGCTTCCACGGATCTTCGAACTTCTTATTCGATCAAGATGCGTCACTCCTGCTGCTATGCGAAGTAGCTTCATCTCAGCTGCCGTTAATTTACTCTCATACTTTTTGTACATCGTCCAACATTGTGAACCGTATGTGAGCGCTGGACGTACAACTGCGGTGTAGAGCCTTCCTTTCAACTTAGGTGGAATTTTTCTGTCACAGAAGATAGCGGAATTTTCTCGCCACTCCATTCACCCTACGCTTACGCGATGATTGACATCGTCATCACAGGTTGCTTTGCTATTGATCACAGATCCCAGATATTTGAACCTTTCGCTCTCGGCAAGCACTGTTCCATTCAAATAAATGTCTGGAATAGGCCTGAGTGGATCAGAGAACGCGCAGCACAAGTACTGTCTTTTTTTAAGTAATGCGATACCCATTTCTCTCCAGAACGTCCACCCACTCACCAAGTGCTCATTGCAGGGATGTAGGATCCTCACTTATGATGGCTTCATCGTCAGCAAGGAACTAGAACTTGCGACTAAGGGGGCAAATCAGATCTAGGCAATATAACACCCAAGTGAGCCTAGCGATACATACACTACCTTAAGAACCCTCCCAGAAGTATGCATGTGAGTCCGTGGGTTGACACGACTGGAGATCACCGGCGTCATAGAAGTAAGATCAAACAAACAATAAGAAAACGCGTACTTCAACTACGCTGAAACTTCATTTTATTGGCGGCGATTTTAATGCGAAACATAGGTTCTGGGGCTTAAGATACATCTCGAAAAAAGGTAGAATGCTCTATGGTGTGGAGTACAGTTGTGATTTCTATTCGACGGGTAAACCGACTTATTGGCCTTCGAAAATAGCTGACCTGATCGATTTTTTCGTTGTGAAAGGGGTATCTACCAACCACATACAATTTAAAGAGAGCTTTGATCTGTCGTCTGATCATTCCCCAGTTATTTTGACATTGAGCGAAAAACTAGTCTATAACATAGAGCCAGTGAGAATAACTGGTCTAACAACTAACTGGGAAGACTTTAGGAACAAACTTAAAGATAATGTTGAACTGAGCGTTCCACTTACGACACCCTATGAACTTGAGGTTGAAGTTGATCGCTTCGTTCAGATCGCCTCTTGGAATAATACGCCCAACTCAAGGAAAACGCCGGACAAATACGGCTTACGATATCCTCCGGAAATAAAAGAATTGGTCAAGGAAAAAAGAAAAGCACGTAAAAAATGGCAACAGAGTCGTGCTCCGCAGCATAAAGCACACCTGAATCGTCTATGCAATTTGTTGAAGAAGATTATTAAGGATTTTAAGAATCGTGCGAAAGGCTCTTACTTTGATAGTTTAACAGCGAAAAAAGATTCCACTTATTCACTTTGGAAAGCTGTAAAGGGCACCAAAAGGCCCAAAGGCACCAATTTAAATCAAAATGAATGGGCAAGGGAAGATAAAGAAAAAGCGGACGTCTTTGCGGCCCACGTGGAAGAAACCTTAAAACCGTACGACGGTCAAGTGGTTTACGACAACATCAATAGGCTGGATCTACCATCTGACGATTTAACACTCACTTGTGGGCGCCGTGGCGTAAGTGGTTAGTGTGTCGGATCACTACGCATGAGGTTCCAAGTTCGAATCCCAGAAAACACCAAAAAGTTTTTTCACGGTCCCACCTCTCGCGAGCGTCTGACAAACATCCGAGAGTATTGTTGTCATGAAAAAGCTTCTCAAATCGCCGGTCGGATACGGCACTCAACTGTAGGTCCCTTCCATTCGTGTGAAAAATATAACGCACACAACATGAGTGGTTGCGAGAAGCAAGGCCCTGGCACTTTCAAGAGCTGTTGCGCCCAATATTTATTTATTTTACTCACAACTGCAACGCTAAGGGAACTCAAACATGAGATCGAGAATCTAAAACCTAAGAAGTCTCCTGGTTATGATTTGATTACCGGAGATATTCTCAAAGTTTTACCTAGAAAAGCATTGATTAAGCTTCTCCATATTGTAAATGCTGCACTCAGATTAAAACACGTGCCGAGCCAATGGAAAATTGCGGACGTCATTATGGTGTAAAAACCAGGAAAACCGCCAAGTGAGATAAAATCGTATAGACCAATCTCGCTTCTTCCAATCATATCGAAAATTTTCGAGAGGATATTATTAAGGCGTCTCCAACCGGTTATAGAAGAAAATAATCTTATCCCTAACCACCAGTTTAGGTGCATAGAATTACTGACGTAATCGAGAAAGCACTTGAAGAAAAAAAAGATTTGCTCAAGCGTATTTCTTGACGTCTCGCAATTCTTTGATAATGCGTGGCATGATAGCTTGAAATGCAAACTACGACAAGTTCTCCCTGTATGCCTATACGATATTCTAGAATCATATCTCGGGAATAGACTCTTTCGCGTTAGACATGCAATCGTATAGTCCGAGCTCAAAGAAATTTCGGTCGGCGTACCGCAAGGAAGCGTTCTTGGGCCGCTTCTCTACTTGTTATTTACTCGTGATATACCGAAAGAAGATGGCACTATCCTTGCTACGTTTGCCGATGACACCGCTATCCTAGCAGTAGGTAAGACAATCGAAGAAACGACCGCAAAACTGCAAAACGCACTGAATAATGTAAATGAATGGACGAAGGACTGGCGGATCGCCCTCAACGAATCTAAATCTGTTCACGTGAATTTCACTTATAAGAAAACTAATGACTTGCCAATCTTTCTAAACTCGGCCCGAGCACCATTTGCAAACGAGGACAAATACCTGGGAATGACACTCGATGCAAGGTTGAAATGGAATTCCCACGTGAAAATGAAACGAAGAGAACTCGAAATCAATTATAGAGAAATGGACTGGTTACTCGGAAAACATTCCCAGCTCAGTACTGAGAACAAACTGCTTTTATACACGCAAGTGCTAAAGCCGGTGTGGACTTACGGTATACAACTTTGGGGTTGTACCAAGAAAACAAATGCAAATATTTTACAAACCTTTCAAAATAAAGTGCTAAGCGAAATTGTCCAAGCACCGTGGTATAGAAGAAACGACGATATCCACAGGGATCTCGGAATTCCGACAATCGAAGCTGAAACTAGAAGCTTCGCGAGAAAGCATAGAAACCGACTAATCGAACATGTCAACAATACAGTCCTACAAATTTTGTACCAGAGTAATTTATTGCGCCGACTACAAAGGACGAAACCTTTCGACTTGGCGAGATAAGGATTAACCGCGTCTAGATTGCGGAATATGCAGGATCCCTCAGTGGAAAGTAACCTGCCAAACGTTTTTATTTCGTGATAGAAAAATTGCTTGATAAGCTATTACTCAGTTGCGATATCTAACAAATTTATATCGAAGGGTGTTGTTTTGTTAGGCAGTAAGAATCTGACACTACTATGAGCACGCGCTTATGTTAGGTTAGGTAGATGGGTGCCTTGTGACAAAGAGTCACTGTTCACTCAGACCAACAGTACGGGTCTATTCAGCCCAATCATTTAACCCTGGAAACGCTGTAAAGAAAATCCGCCGTTAGAACCACCCAGAAAGTGATATGAATCTCAGTAGGTCCGCTAGCTCTACACTACCCAAGTCCTCCAGCTCCGAGAAGAAGTACTACTAAAGTCACACAAAAGGTGAGGAACAGATTCAATTTCTTCTTTGTCCCTGCAACTTCTGCAATAGTCATTATGCAGCACAGCGAGTCGCTCCGCGTGAACGCCAATGGCACAATGTCCGGTAATTATGCCAGAAATGACCCGTGCGTTATAACGACTAAGTTTTACCAGAGAGGTTGATCTCTTCCTGCTGTAGGCCGGCCATAGCGCCCTGGCCGTTGCGCATGTTTCCGGATGAACCCAGCGTCTCTTTGCTCGACTGGTGGCTTCATCCTCTATTTTATTTCGCAAGGAACTGATTGGGGTTGCTACAGAGGGGAGGGCCTGCGATAAGTGCAGCGTCGACCCTTTCCTAGCAAATGTGTCAGCCCTTTCGTTACCTTCGATATCCATATGCCCTGGTACCCAGCAGAGGGTGACCGCGTTAGCTATAGATATCTCGTTTTAGAGTGACTTACAGCTTTTCATGAGCCTCGACCTAATTACGGCAGAGTACAGAGCCTTAACGGCTGCCTGGCTGTCTATATAGACAGTGATCGTTTTACCAACAATATTACTCTCGCGTATTATTTCAGCAGCCTGTATAATGGCTGCGACCTCGGCCTGGAAGACGCTGCAGTCGTCGTTTATTCTAAAGGAGTGGTTTATTCCTAGGGCTTCACAATAAACTCCGGCTCCCGTGCCAACCTCCATCGTAGAACCGTCGGTATAGAAAGCCAACTCCTTTTTCTTCATGGTTCTTCCAGTATATTCTATCGGGAATTCTTGTAGTGAATCTCCTTTTGAATGCTAGCATCGGGTTCATGTGATAAGTTCCCTTCAATCAGACTGAATGGAGGCATGGCCGTAAAGGCTTGATGACCACAACCAGCCTTCTCTCAGTCTTACAGCGGTTTTAGCCGCCAGACTGCTGCAGTATATGTCAAACGGAATGAAACTAAGCATGATTTCCATTGCCGCTGTTGGTGTTGTTCTCATTGATCCCATGACTCCGATGCACGCCGCCCTCTGGATTTTGGTAAGGTTTGAAAGCAGGTATTGCTTCTCAAGTGCTGTCCACCATACTAGTGAACCATATGTGAGAATGGGTCTTACAACCGCCGTGTATATCCAGCACACCACAGCCGGTTTGAAGCCCGACGTATTACTGAAAGCCTTTTTGCAGGAGTAGAAAGCTACGCTTGCTTTTTTAACGCGTTCGGCAATATTTTCCTTCCAGTTAAATTGGGAATCTAGAACTACGCCCAGATACCGAGCTGAACTTGAGATACTTAGTTCAATGCCACCAATATTTGGGGGTCTGAAGGTAGGGATTGATCTCCTCTTAGTGAAGAGAACTACCTCCTTCTTTGAAGGATTCACTCCCAACCCTCTGCTATTGACCCAGTTATCCACTAGTTGTATCGCGAAATTGAGCCTTTCACTTAGGACTGGAGGAAATTTTCCCGAAACCAGGATAACGACATCGTCCGCACAGGCCGTCACGTTGAAGCCGTTTTCTTTCAGTATTACCAAGCACGCGCTTGCTATTCTCATAGTGTCTATGGAAGATTTTTCACCTACCCTCGGAAAAAAACAAAAAAAAAAACTTGAGTTTCCATCCACCATACCAAAAATATCTCCTTCTGTTTTTTCTTCTTTATTTCCTAAATACGTACTTCGTGCAAATGGATTAAAAAAAACTACTGGACGTGAGATATTATAAAAAAATAAATATAATATCAATCATTCGGCACATTTGAAAACGCCTGTTAAATGAAAATTACAAAATGTTTAAAAGAAAGTGACTGAGCTGAAATTCTTTACGCGTGAGCTGAACTGCGACAGGAATAGATTTTTTGTGATAAAACTAGAAAACATCACAAGCACAAGATCACGGGTGGAAGTTCCACAAGGGTCGGTCCTGGGACCAATTCTATGGAACATACTGTACGGTAGCATACTAAGAACAAAGGGGCTGAGTGGAGTAGACACCTTCGGTTAAACCGACGATATTGCAGTTGTAGTAGTGGCCAAAACATGCAAAACTGCAATCAAGCAATCATAAACGTGAAGCTATGGCTATAGACATCAGGTTTGGAACTAGCGGATCACAAAACCGAAGCCGTTCTTATAAGCAACCATAAAAAAGTGGAACACCTAATCAGACAGGTCGGTGAGCGAATAACCGATTCGAAGCTGTACATCAAGCACCTAAGAATATTGCTGGATTACAGACTCAATTTTAGGGACTGCTTATCGTGTGCAGGCGAGAAGATCTCTCGGGCAGTAGCAGCACTATACGGACTAATGCCAATGCCAAACATTGGTGGACCATGGCCGCCAATTAGAAACCTTTTAATGATCGTACGTTGGTCAATAGTCTTGTATGCAGCCCTAATATGGGCATCAGAGACGCATCATGAGTTGTCATTTAGAATGATGAATTCGGCGCATAGAATCCCATCTTTAAGGGTATGTGATGCCTTTAGAATTGTGTCAGCGGTTGCGATAAATGTAATGTTAAGTCGAATGTCTATCGATCTAGAAGCGGAAAAGACTGCGGTACTACGCGAGCAGGACGTTTCACATAGGTGGATCATCACAATCAAAGGGCGATGAACATAGGAATTGATTATCAAAGTTGATGAATAGATTATCAGAAAGCACAGGGAGGTAGACTATTACTCAATAGGCTAGTCACACCACCGCGAAGGACTTCAGACCAATAAGCCTTACCTCTTTCATCCTGAAAACATTTGAAAGACTGCTCGACATTTACATACGTAGTAGAACACGCCCGGGAGACTTATCCCCAGCCCAACACGCCTACAAGAAGGGCAAATGTGTGGAAACTGCCCTACATCATGTTGTCGACTCTATAGAAAAATCACTTAAGGATAAAGATTTCACACTAGCTGCTTTTTTGGACATTGAAGTAGCCTTCAGTAATGTAAATACCGAAGCGGTTAAAAGAACCCTTAGAAACCTAGACATCGACATCTTTCTAATTAACTGGATTGTTAGCATGCTCAAGGAAAGACATATAACCACCGAACTTAAGCGTTCAAAGATCGAAGCATACGCCTCGAGGGGTACCCCTCAAGGCTTTGGGTCATTGCTCTTAATGAGGTACTACAACAACTAAGGTACAGTGGGGTCAGAGCTACAGCGTACGCGGATGACGTTGTGCTGCTTGCAACAGGTCAATTCCTATCTACCACTAGCGAACAACTTGACGGAGCCCTAAATACTCTTAGCATATTGGCCTGAAACTGCGGTCTAAAGGTTAATCCCCAAACAACCGAACTCGTACTTTTTACGAATAAGAGGAAAATACCAGAGTTTGGAACCCCTTCTGTTGATGGTATCCCACTCAGATTGTCCGATAAAGCGAAATACCTGGGCCTTATACTGGACAAAAAGCTCAATTGGAGATTAAATATAGAGGAAAGAATTAAGAAAACAACAATAGCCTTTTACTTATGTAGTAGAATTTTTGGTAGCACCAGGGGACCCTCCCCCAAAATCATACTATGGATGTATACGGCTATAGTTAGACCCATACTGACTTACGGCAGTTTAGTATGGTGGCCAGCTGTCAGCAAATCCACCAACTTAAAGGCAATCACCAAAGTTCAAAGACTAGCGTGCATTGGCATCACCAGTGCAATGAGGACAACCCCAACCGCAGGACTCGAGGCTATTCTCAACCTGCTACCGCCAGACATCTTAATACGCACATCAGCAGCCATTAATGCTATGAGAATTAGTCAGTCAGGGAACTAGAAACCAAGTAGAACAGGTCACTCGATGATCCTACTCGATTACTTTGACCTCATGCCCGTAACGGATTACATGACACCATATTTAGACTTTGTAAGACCTTTCTCTACCGCCTACCCTAGCAGGGAAGATTGGAAAAGCGGTCATATACCTAATGCCGAATCTATAGCCATCTACACAGGTGGTTCAAAAATGAGCACTGGTCTAGGATCAGGTATCTTCTCCGACCCTCTAGGTGTATCAAAATCTATACGACTTCCATACCACAGCAGTGTTTTCCAAGCAGAGGTCTTAGCAGTGGCAACAGCCGCCCGTGAGTCTGCAGTAAGGGCAATACCGCCAGAAGGTATCACCATCTTTATCAACAGCCAGGCAGCTATAAAAGCGATTACTGCCATTGAAATTAAATCGAAGCTTGTGAAGTGTTGTCGAGAAGAGCTCAGGGTTCTTGGAACACAGCACAAAATATCGCTCTGTTAGGTCCCTGGACACGAGTGTATTCCAGGCAATACGAAAGCCGACGAGCTGGCGAGAATCGGCTCAGCAGCCCACCAGAACAAGTTGAACCCCTGTGTGTATCCCGCCTTGCACACTGAAGCTCGCTGCAGGGAATAAAGCCATTGAGGAGGCGAACACAAGAAGTAACTCCATGGAAACTTGAACCACCACTAGGAAGCTATGGCCATCTTTCGACAAAGCAAGGACCGAGAGAATCACTCGGAAAGATAGAAAATCCCTTTCCACCCTTGTGGGTATCATCACGGGGCACAACACTCTGCGGTACCACATGAAGAAACTACGCCTGACGGAGGAGGAACTCTGTAGAGGCTGTGGTGACGAGGAAGTTTTGAGGACACAACCCACTTTCTGTGCCATTGTTCGAGTCCTCAACACTCCAGGAAAAAGTTCCTTGGAAAATATTTCTTCCAGGATATCCAGGAACTCTCCGGTGTTTCGACAGAAAAGATGTTGAACTTCATCAAATCCTCAGGGTGGTTTGTATTCAGAAATGAAGTAAGTGACTGAGTTAGTAGTTTTTAGATTCATTGGGTAAGGGATTCATTTTTCCCCCATGGGTACCACAATGGGTCAACGCTGACCTGAGTGTGGCAGAGAGCGTCCCTCCCTGCCAGCCCACATACCTAACCTAACCTATTACTCAATATATTTTTTATTGGCATGGATGCTTCTGGGAGTACCTCTATAAGTACAAACACGTGGATGACCTATTCTGCCAGCACTGTGAAGGAAAAATGCAGAGCGTAGAGCATGTACTGA
Organism: Brachypalpus laphriformis; assembly: GCA_945910035.1. NCBI lineage: Eukaryota > Metazoa > Arthropoda > Insecta > Diptera > Syrphidae > Brachypalpus > Brachypalpus laphriformis. The sequence goes on along the minus strand of OX246754.1, from coordinate 191,042,237 downwards.
TGGAATGCCAAAATTACACAAGTGCTAGAACCATCTTAGAAAGAGCAATTGGCGGTCAAGTGACCCCAAGAAAACTCATTTATGTCGGCGAGAAGTGAAGGCTGGGAGATTACAAGCGAAGTTATCACGGGTATGATGCAGCAACTGCGTATGGAGAAACGAGCAGCTAGAAACACAATAAACGAAAAGATCTGCTACCTCCGACAGTTGAGAAAAAAAAAAAAAAACGACGAAATGTCAAACTTGCCCCTGCGAAGGAATGCCTTGACTGACGGTGTAGCAGGATAAAGACAGGACAGAGCAGTAGAAGTGTGTTTTTGTAGTACGTGTCCATGCAAGAGTACGGAATTGGACTACGGGCTAGAAGCATCCATAAAGGATTTTCAACCCTACCTGCGCAAAAAAAAAAAAAACAAAACAACCTTCCTGGCACTGCAGATGACAACAGGGGCTTCAATCATCTAATACCGGACAGAGAAATATGGAAAAACCCAAACGCCCTATATCATGATTAATTATCTACCTTTACGGATGAAAAAAAACTAAAAAGAGGTAGTCGGTGCCAATGTATTCTCGGCGGGCTTGGACTTATACTTATCATTCAATGTGCCTGTCATTGCAGTGTTTTCCAAGCCGAAGTCAGTGCAATCAGGCTGTCAATGAATCCAACATTACGAATTCAAAATACAGTTTACATCGATAGTCAGGTAGCTATCGCTCGCAGTCAACAGATTAATATTTAGGGCAGTAAAAAAAGTTGTCTCTTAACGACATAGCCAAACAGTTCAAAGGCCATTGCGAAATCCCAGAAAACTGTGCGGCTGATGAATTACCTAGACAAGGGTCACCCTCGGAAACAGTCAGCTTTTGAGCAATGTCAATGCCCTGGTATAATTATTTCAATACACTCCCTATTCTCTCCTAAATTAGTGGGATACTTCAAAGCTACTGTGGACAACCATAGATCTCAATAGGACAAAGGTTATGCGAAGATATTGCAGAGATATCTTCTCAAAAAATAAATAAATAAATAATTGGCGCAACAGCTCTTTAAGTGCCAGGGCCTAGCTTTTCGCAACCACTCATGTTGTGTGCGTTATATTTTTTACAGGAATGGAAGGGACCTACAGTTTAGTGTCGAATCCGAACGGCGATTTGAGAAGCTTTTTCGACAACAATACTCTCGGATGTTTGTCATACGCTCGCGAGAGGTGGGACAGTGAAAAAAGTTTTTGGTGTTTTCTGGGTTTCTTGGAACCTCATGCGTAGTGATCCGACACACTAACCACTTACGCCACGGCGCCCACCAAACTCACTTATATTATCACTGGACACTGTGTTTTCTGCAGATAAGCTCAGAGGACGCGTATATTAACTAATGGGCATCTGGCAAAGCTGCAGAGAGGAGGAGGACGAGGACGCGATAGTACACTTTCCCGATGCAGTTCTCTTACAGATCAGAAAGGTCAGCTAAGACAATATTTCTTCAACAATCTTGATGACCCGTTCTGTCAAAATAATTGACTTTCAAAAGGAATAGATTATTGCAGGAGGATCCTAATAGCCTTCAGCGCTCTACAAATGAAGCTATCTCTGGATATCTTCCTCTGAATCATAAGAGATTTCTACTATGGGTTGGGTAGCTGATAGGAAACCTTATATCAAAGACAACACAATGACGTATGAATATGTTTGACGGGGGAGGAATCAAGACCCTATACGAAAGTAACTACTAATCTGATCCAAATTATACGACGTAAATCATACATTTAATTATTATTCAGTGTTTCATCATCATAATCAAATTGATTTATTTTTAATACCTAAACAAAGCATTAATATTCTGGCTTCTAACCTGTCCCCTCTTGAAGGTTAATGAATACCATAAAGATAACTCCGGAGCATAGAAGCGACATTTTTATTTTTTATTTTTTAAATTAGCACGAAAAAAATAAAAATAGATTTACACTATAGTTCACGACTTTCTTGTGAATGCACATTCTCAAGACACTATTGGCAGTGTGTGCACATTCTCAAGGCATTGATGTTCTACCCAGTTCCCCGAACCAGCTGTTGACTGCGTCAGCAGCATCACATCGCGTATCTGTTTCATACATATGCGCTTCGTCGCACTTTCGTTGGAGATGATTGATTTACCTACGCAAGCACAGTGAAACCACAATGAATTTTGAACAGAAACGATAGAAAAAAAAAATCCACTATCTAAATGTATAAATATGTTGGTTAATCTAGCAGGGGACCAAAACAAAATCAATAAAAAAATAAATTGGGGGTGGAAGAAATCGACGAACTTCACTTTTCGCATAATCAGACCTCTAACAGCGACGAACTCTGGAAAGCTCTGTATAAACTGCCTGCGAATTCTGTGTGTGGGCTGTTAATGCACCGCAAAGTGCAAAATGAACATCCAATGCAATTTACGGGGGTTGCTAGCTGAAGTGGAGAACTACGTACGTGCACCTCGATACATACTCGTATATGGTGTGATATTTACGTAAATGCAACCAGCTTGCTACACGAAACCGACCACACAGAGTGAAATTTAATTTATAATTACATTTAGCTAGTTACATTATATGAATGTGCAGCGTCACCATATGACTAGAACACTCACCATAAATAGAATAGAATAAGTAAGTTCGACAGATACTCATAGATACATCACCTATATTCGCGTGTGGGTATCCACATTATTGTACGCGGGGTGGAACAGCGTCATTGGCGATTAGGTAAGCAATTGCCCTACTCCAAGGTTTTAGTGCCACTACCCTGCCACCACATTGACGTTACCCATGCACAAGTACAATGACTCAGAAAATAATCTAAAGAAAAAAATTGTTTTTTTCCACTTGACGATGTCTGTTGATGTGATGCAACCGTTCAAAGAAATTAAGGCAGACAGAATGGAAACGTTTTCAGTTGACCTTCTGCTGCAGGAGGATTTTAAAATAAAAAGCACACATAGCTTCGAATTGGAACATAAGGCGGTGTCATGATTTTTTTTTCTCGTGTGATGCTTGAAGTTTAAAGTTATGAAAGATCGAAGTTCTTAAAGTTGAAAGTTCCAATTAATATATAATTTACACAGGATGAGCCATAAGTCACGATGGGGTTTACAAATTTGACAACTATTTCGTTTATATATATTTTTTATACGCTAGAGCAGTTTTAGAAAAGCTGTAAAGTTTCCTAAAATCTAGCGCATTAAATGCACTTATACTTTCTTCATCCGAAAGATAGTTTTTGCGAAACACATGCTGTCTCGTTTCACGAAGTACCGTAAATTTTCCATGAAGGTTAAGACGTCTTTTCGTTCCCCTAGGTTTCATAATTCACACAAGCATGGCAGGCCCTCCCTATGTGGTATGTTGTTCAGCCTCAAAAGTTCTGCTCGCAACTTCATCATCATTGATATTTCCTGTACACTATTTCCATCATGTCATGGTCATCAAATAATTATTCTCTGATAAGTTGTGGTTCAAGCAGTTGTAAATGGCTCTGTGCATTGACGATTCGGCTTTCTATTTCGCTGCGTAAAGATCATCCATACTTTCGATTAATTTATATAAGACTGACTTCCAGTTTGCCACGTTATCAATACTTAAATCCAATTCTATCCTACATTGGATCGCAAGATCCAGCAATTCCGCGTACCAGCTCGTTTTACTGGCAATCGTCTTTAGAGTTACATTCTTTGGAAGTCGCGCATCTGGCGTATTCATCACTTTAAGAATATACTTACTTACTTAGGTGGCGCTACAGTTCGGGGTGAACCTGGGCCTCAACCAACAAGCCTCTCCAATTAGCTCGGTCTTTAGCTAATTGCCTTCAGTTGCGCACTCCAAGTTGGTCGAGGTCCCCTTGAACTTGTGCGTGCCAACTACGGCGAGGAGGTCCACTATTGCGTCGTCCCTTGGGGTTAGATTCGAAGACTCTGCGGGCCGGAGCGTTGGTGTCCATTCGCTCTACAAGTCCTAGCCATCTCAGACGTCCAATACGCAGTTTTTTGACTAGGTCGATGTCGCTGTACAGCTCGTATAGTTCGCAATTGAATCTTCTCCTCCAAAACCCGTCAACGCAAACGGGACCGAGAACCTTGCGAAGAATTTTTCTCTCGAAGCGACCAAGGGTGTCTTCATTCTGTTTTAAAAAAGTCCATGTTTCAGTGCCGTAAAGCAGGACTGGGATGATCAAGGTCTTACCTAAAGTCTCCTTAGTTGTTCGAGATAGGGCTTTACTGCTGAATTGCCTTATAAGCCCAAAAAACAGCGATTGGCAAGAGTTATTCTTCGACTGATTTCTGCGTTGATCTTGTTTGTAGAATTTTTAGCAGAGCCGAGGTAGACAAAGTCCCTTACTACCTCGAAGTTATAGCTGCCCACTGTGACGTTTTGTCCAATTCGTCGGTGTTGGTTTTCCCTTCTTGTTGACAGCATATACTTGGTTTTGCCCTCGTTTATCGCTAAACCCTCTTTGGCCGCTTCCGCCTCGATGCTTGCAAACGCACCGGTGACAGCCACCTGAGTTCTTCCGATAATGTCTATATCGTCGGCGTATACAAGCAGTTGTACAGACTTGTAATAGATTGTGCCTCTGGTGTTGGCTTGTGAGTTCCGCACAATTCGTTCAACAACAATATTAAAGAAGTCACATGACAGCGCGTCACCTTGTCTAAAACCTTTTTTGACATCAAAGGTTTCGGTGAGGTCATTACCGACCTTGATGGAGCAGCGAGCGTTCTCCATCGTCAGCCTGCACAGACGGACGAGTTTGGCAGGGATGTCAAAACTAGACATGGCTCTATAAAGCTCTTCTCTATAGATGCTGTCATAGGCGGCCTTGAAATCGATAAAGAGGTGGTGAGTATCGATTTGGAATTCTTGGGTTTTCTCCAGGATCTGCCGAAGTGTGAAGATTTGATCGATGGTGGACTTTCGTGGCCTGAAACCGCACTGATAGGGTCCAATCAGGCGGCTGATGAAAGTTTTCAGGCGTTCACACAATATCGCAGAAAAGATCTGGTATGCAATGTTGAGGAGACTGATGCCTCTATTATTGGCGCAGTTGAGGGGTCTCCTTTCTTGTGGATCGGGCAAACGATGCTGAGATTCCATTCATCAGGCATACACTCGTCTGACCAAATCTTAGAGATGAGTTGGTGTATGCACTCTACTAGTTCATCCCCAGCTGCCTTACAAAGTTCAGCCGGTAAGCCGTCAGGTACAGCAGCCTTGTTGGATTTTAGCTTGGATTTTGCTATCCTCACTTCGTTTTGGTCAGGTGGATGGAAATTTTGACTATCATCGTCTATGTTGAATGGTTCATTCTGCCTGACAGCGGGATGTTGATCTTCGTCGCCGTTATACAGTCTGCAGAAGTAGTTTTTCCATATTCTCAGCACCGACTGTGATTCTACTACGGTGTTTTCATTTTCATCTCTACAGGTTTCTGTAGATCCCGATGCTGCACATTATGAATGGAATTTACTTCATATGACTAATTGGTCAAATCTTGATTCGTCAGAGTGTTTCTGGGCTGAAGTTTTTGGAAAAAAAAGGATGCGGCTGGTGTCAAAAAGTACGCTCACATAAGCAAATTAGCAACAACACTCTTATCACTGCCATTTTCAAATGCAAGTGTGGAAAGAGCATATTTTTAGCATAATCAAAGATGAGCTAAGAAATAGAATGTCTACTGAAACAGCTGACAGCATTTTACGTGTAAGATATAATCTCCATTCTGGGTGCAACAATTTTATACCTACAGACGATATGTTGAACATGTTTAACACAGAAAATATGTACAAACTAAATGACTGTGAAAGTCAAGATATTCTTTTAGAATTTTGCTCCGACACATAAAAAAGTTTCTTAATCGCCAATGGTGACCTACTGGTGTGTGAGACTGGGTGTGCTAAAAAATTCGAATAACTTTGTTTTCCGTTATTGTTTTTTGTTGCAATTTAGAGCAGCTGCCGCATTGCACGTCCCCCACCATCAGTTCACGTCGAAACTGTTTAGTGAGCACATGTTGTGTATTTTTATTTTTTTTTCCCCGTGCAGGGACGGGTTAAGAATATCACTGCAGCGCCCCCCAACAACCAGCGCTTGTCGTAAAAGGCGACTAAGGGGACAAATCAGATCTAGGCAATATAATACCCAAGTGAGCCTAGCGACACATATACTACCTTTAAAAACCCTCCCACAAGTGTGCATGCGAGTCCGTGGGTTGACACGACTGGAGATCACCGGTGTCATAGAAGAAAGATCAAACAATACTAAAACAGGAGCATGCACATGTCAAACAAGAAACACCATCGCAATATGGTAATATTGCAAAACTGTATCATTATGGTAATACTTGCAAGGAAAGGCACTACCCCGCCAGGCACTACCACTGCTGTGCATGGTACTGATCCTGGACCGAGCAGAAATGTTCGGGTGAGAGCTATACGGATTCCGGGGGCTAGCAAAATAATGAAACAGTTTGGACGCAATTTGAGGGTCGCGAGTTGGAACGTTGGAAGCATGACCGGTCGAAGTTACGAGCTGGAAGAGATGATGAATAGAAGGCGGGTGGACATCTTGTGTGTCCAAGAGACGAAATGGAAAAACACCGGAAATCGGGCGCGTTTCTTGGACGTTAGAACAAAAGATTACAAGATGTTCTACTACGGAACGGTAAAGGCTAAGAACGGAATCGGTATCATCCATGCGGCAGAGCTACTTGGAAACGTCTTGAGCATTTCGAAGTCCAGCGACCGTTTGATGTCTCTCAAACTAGTAATACAAGGAGAGGTGTGGAATATTGTCAGTGCATATGCTCCCCAAAATGGGTGCAATCAGAGAGATAAAGATGCATTTTGGCTAGATTTCCACAATCTCCTTAAGAACATCCCAAAGGAAGAGTTTCTGTTTGTTGGAGGAGATTTGAATGGACATGTCGGGAAATCAAACGAAGACTATGGAGACTGCCATGGAGGACTAGGATATGGCACCAGGAACCTTCCTGGTGAAGACATCCTAAGCATGTGCAAATCACACGGTCTTATCGTGTTGAATACCATGTTCATCAAACAAAGCCGACACCTGATCACTTACAGCAGTGGTGGAGATGAAACTCAGATTGACTACCATTTGGTAGCCAGTTTCATGAAGCCTCGGGTAAAAGATTGCAAAGTGATCCTGGGAGAGGCAATCGTTCGGCAACACCGTCTCCTGCTAACAGAAATTTTTATGAAAACACCGAAGAAAAGCAAACAAACAAGGGTCTCTGAGAAAATCAAGTGGTACAATCTGGACAAAGAAAAAGGCGAAGCTTTTGTTTTCGTAATGAAAAATTACCTCTCTCACGCCATCAACGGAGCTGAGGATGAAGAGTGCAGAGCACAAAATATGTGGGATTCCCTACAGCGAACTTGCTTAAAGAAGGCCAAATCACTGCTAGGAGCTTCAAAAGGCCACCATCAACACGTCAAAGTGCCCCTCTAATAATAATGACGAAAAAGCTCGCCTCGAAATTGAATACAGATGCTGCAAGAAAAAGGCGAATAAGGAGTGCCCCCAACTTCAAGCAGAGAGTACGGGGGGCCTGTATCGGGAGCTGGAGAAAATATATTCCCCGGTTGCTGATGCAAACCAGGCTATCCAGGAGCTGCGAAGACACAATATGAACAAGAGCGCCACTATCTTCAAAATAGCCGCCCAAAGAAGGAGAAATGCTCAGGAGATTCGTTCGCCAAAGTTCATTAGTAATGCTCATGGCCAGCTTCTTGCGGATGACGACAAAATTCTGCAGAGGTGGCGGCAGTATTGTGAAGAGCTTTTAAATGAACAGTTTCCCCGGCTATACTTTCCAAGAGCTACCCCTAACTGTAAAGAAATACCCGACATTACAGTCGAAGAAGTTAGTGAGGCGGTCAAATACTCCAAAAAACGAAAAACGGTTGGGCCAGTTGAGATGCCCTCTGAGTTTTGGAAAAAGATGGGAGACGTCGGGTTCAGATGGCTCAGAATTCTCATCTCCAAATTCGTGAGGTGATCCAATGCCGAATCAATGGAGGGAAAGTTACCTTCTCCCTGTATACAAAGGGAAGGGTGATACGCGAAACTGTGATAGCTACCGTTCGATCAAGCTGATCTCACTCACCATGAAGATCGTTGAGCGGGTATTAGGTGGCCGACTGCGAAAAATAATACGGCTATCTGATTATCTGATGATCAGTGCGGGTTTGTCTCGGGTAAATCAACCACAGATGCAATCCAAAGTATAAGGATCATAATGGAAAAACATCGTGATTCCTTAAGGGATTTGCATATTGTATTGGTTGACTTTGAAAAGGCATTCGACAGACAACCACGAGATCTGATATGTGTGGCGCTAAGACATCGAGGGGTTCCAGAAACCTATGTACAGATGATCACGGACATGTACGAAGGAGCAAAGATAAGAGTAAGATGCCCCGCTGGAGTGACCGAGGAGTTCCCAATCAAAGTCGGAGTACACCAGGGAAGCGTTTTAAGTCCTTTGCTCTTTATTACAGTCCTTGATTATCTGCTTGAAGGTAAAGTGATGGACCCCAAGGTACATCATTTATTCTTTGCTGACGATGGAGCCATCATAAGTGAGGATCCTACATCCCTGCAACGAGCGCTTGATGTGTGGGTGGACGTTTTGGAGAGAAATGGGTATCGCATTAGTTCAAAAAAGACAGAGTACTTGTGCTGCCCGTTCTCTGATTCACTCAGGCCTATTCCAGACATTTATTTGAATGGAACAGTGCTTCCCAAGTGCGAAAAGTTCAAATATCTGGGATCTATGATCAATAGCAAAGCAACTTGTGATGACGACATCAATCATCGTGTAAGCGTAGGGTGGATGAAGTGGCGAGAAAATTCCGCTATCTTTCGTGACAGAAAAATGCCACCTAAGTTGAAAGGGAGGCTCTACACCGCAGTTGTACGTCCAGCGCTCACATACGGTTCACAATGTTGGACGATGTACAAAAAGTATGAGAGTAAATTAACGGCAGCTGAGATGAAGATGCTTCGCATGACAGCGGGAGTGACAAAGCTTGATCGAATAAGAAGTTCGAAGATCCGTGGAAGCTTTCACATCAAGGAAACCATCGTACAAAAAATAGAGCGCGACCGGCTCAGTTGGTATTGCCATGTTCAAAGAAGAGATCATTTGAACCCTGTTAAAAAGGCAATATCTATGCGCGTTCCAAAGACATCGCGATGTAGGAACTTACTTACTTACTTAGATGGCGCTACGGTCCGGGGTGGACCTGGGCCTCAACCAACAAACCTCTCCAGCCAGCACGGTTACGAGCCAGTTGCGCACGCCAAGTTGGTTGAGGTCCCCCTCCACTTGTTTGCGCCACCTACCACGAGGTCGTCCTCTACTGCGCCGTCCGTCCGGGTTGGATTCGAAGACTTTCTTAGCGGGAAGGTTGGGCTCCATCCGCTCTAAATGACCCAGCCATCTTAGTCGCTGTATGTGAACTCTTCTGGCTAAGTCGATGTCCTTGTACATGCCGTATAGCTCGGCATTGTACCTTCTCCTCCACTCACCGTCTATGCAGACGGGACCAAAGATCACTCGAAGAACTTTTCTCTCGAAATAACCAAGGGCATCCTCATCCGGTTTTGTCAAAGCCCATGCCTCTGCGCCATACAGCAGGACTGGGATGATTAGTGTCTTATAAAGAGTTACCTTAGTAGTTCGAGATAGGGCTTTGCTACTCAATTGCCGTTTTAGCCCATAGAAACAACGATTGGCAAGAGTAATTCTTCGTGTGATCTCCCTACTGATGTCATTTGCGGAGTTCACCATAGAGCCTAGGTAGACAAAATCCTTTACTATCTCAAAATTATATCTGTCTATTGTGGCGTTCTGTCCAAGACGCCGATGTTGGGTGTCCTTTTTTGTAGACAGCATATATTTTGTTTTGCTTTCATTGACCGCTAGACCCATCTTTGCTGCCTCGATCTCAATACTCGTAAATGCCCCATTGACGGCCCGCTGAGTTCTTCCGATTATGTCAATGTCATCGGCATAAGCGAGTAGTTGTACAGACTTGTAAAAGATTGTACCTCCGGTGTTGGCTTGTGAGTTTCGTACAATTCTCTCAAGTACTTGATTAAATAGATCGCATGATAGCGCGTCGCCTTGTCTAAGACCTTTCCTGACATCGAACGGTTCGGTGATGTTCTTACCGACTTTGATGGAGCAAAGCAGGACGAGCTTGGCAGGGATGCCAAGACTAGACATGGCTCTGTATAACTCGTCTCTATACACGCTATCATAGGCAACTTTGAAATCGATAAAGAGGTGGTGCGTATCGATTTTGTATTCATGGGTTTTTTCCAAGATCTGCCGTAGTGTGAATATTTGGGCAATGGTGGACTTTCCCGGCCTGAAACCGCACTGATAAGGACCTATCAGGTTGTTGACGATCGGTTTTAGGCGTTCACATAATACGGCAGACAGGATTTTATACGCTATGTAGGAAAGGCAGGCCTATAAACGCCTGGATAAGACAAATGCGACGACATCGGCATTTCATTGGCCTCAGTAACCGAGTGATCCAAAATCGATATTTTCTGAGGTCAAATAGGCGAACCCCACAGGCGGATCAGTAGAAATGCGGTGAAGTGGGAGGGTTGTGATACCTTGTTTTCGGATCATAACCTCGCTGATAAAAGGAAGAAGAAGAAGAAGAAGATGTTGTGTATTTTTTTTTTACTAACCCGGTGCGTGGGACCGTTGTCACCGTGTATGTAAGTAAAATAATCAAGGATTAATTTTGTATTATTCGCGTATTTTACCTAGTTTATTATTTTGTTTAATGTTTTATTGTGTTATATACATATATATGTATATTTGTGTGTTTCTATGTGTGTATATGTATGTGTTTCATATTATAAACCTTGTTACAGCATGTCTTACGGAAGCGAACAGCGTCATCTTGAATACCTTCTACAAGAAATAACACTTGATGAGGACAGACCACCAAGTTCTTCAGACAGTGAATCCGAGAATGATTATGAACCAGAGGAAATACAAAAATCAGACAGCGAAGAGGAATGACCGAGAGCCTTCAGGTAACAACAACTCTTTATTTTATATTGGAAAAGACAAAAGTACGAAATGGAGTAAGGAACCTGCACGCCAATCTGTTCATACTAGAAGTGCCAACATAGTTTCACAGTTACCAGGACCAAAGCGGGTTATAGCCAATGAAAAAGACCCTCTTGAAATTTGGAGACACTTTTTTGAGGACTCTATTATTCATATAATTGTCAAGTATACCAACCAATATATTGCTACCGCGAAAAATAAATTTTCCAGAGAAACATATGCCAAAGAGACTGATTTCAAGGAAATATATTGCCTGATAGGATTGCTCCTTTTAGCTGGTGTTAAAAAATCGAATCATCTGAACGTTGAAGAGTTGTTTCGAACGGATGGTGGTACAATTGAAATATTTCGCCTTTCAATGTCTGCCCAGAGATTTCGATTTTTACTGCGAGTTTTGAGATTTGATGATGGTACTTCGAGGGCAAATAGAAAGCAATTTGACAAAATCTGTCATATTCGAGAAATATTCGAGAAATTCGTTCACAATTGTAAGGCTAATTACACTTTATCTGCTTTTGTGACTATAGATGAGAAGTTAGAAGGATTCCGCGGTAGGTGCTCATTTAGGCAATACATTCGAAACAAACCAAATCCATATGGCATCGAAATTCAAGCCCTTTGTGACGCCATAATGTTCTACACATATAATATGGAAATTTATCCTGGAAAACAACCACAAGCAGGCGCATACATTTTCGACAATTCTGGCTTCGCTGTTGTTCAAAGATTATTCGAACCGATTTTCAATACAGGTCGCAACGTCACAACTGATAATTGGTACACCAGATACCCTTAGCTGAAGCATTGCTGCAAAAAAGTTTAACAACCGTCGGAACATTTAGGAAGATCAAGAAGGAAATTCCTACAGACTTTAACACATTGCGCGGTCGAAATGTAAAATCCAATATGTTTGGTTTTCGTGACGACATGGTTTTGGTGTCACATGTTCCAAGAAAGGAAAAAATGTTCTTCTTATTAGTACAATGCACAATGGTGCTAAAGTCGATGCCGAAATTCAAAAGCCCGATATAATTATATATGTGAGCTACAATGACACCAAGGGCGGCGTCGATGTCGTGGATCGTTTATGTGCGAATTATAATTGTGCTCGAGCAACAAGGCGATGGCCTATGGTAGTCTTCTACGCTATGCTCAATGTCAGTACCATAAACAGCCAGGTGATACATACAGCCAACAATCAAGACACAAAACTACTACGACGTAACTTTATTGAGAATTTGGCTATGAAACTAATTGAACCTCACATAAGAGTTCAGCAAACGCACTTGAACTTGCCACGATCAATGAGACTAAGACTGTCGGAGATTTTACATACAGATGATGTACCTGAGACATCGGGTCCTTCAAGAAAAGGCCGGTGCTATGAGTGTAGATGAAAAAAAAAAAAAAAACAGAAAACCAAGTACTCTTGCCATAAATGTCAAAAATATTTGTGTCTTGAACACGTAGTGCCGTATTGCAGCAGCTGTTTACCTGAAGAAATTTGGTTTTTGAGATGTATTTTTTTGTTTGGAAGGATACCAATTTTTGTTTATTTTGTTAAAGTTTCTAATGTCGAAAGACTAAAAAACTTTATTTTCCTTTATGAATATGTGATTCTTTATTTTTTTCTTAATCTTAAAAAATGTATTACTAAAAACATTGTTATTTTTAATGCTCTAATTAAAATTGTTTGTGAATTTTAATATTGAAATAAAAGAGCTTATGTTGATTAAATATCTTTGTTTTATTGTCAAAGAGCATATATTTAAAAAAAAACATTAACTATTAGTAACACGTTTCGAAAAATCTTCAGTTGAAAACCCCGGTGCGTGAGACCGGCGCACGGTGGTCCAAAATGGCAATCCAGCTGGACAAAATTCAAATTTTTTGTTGCTCAAAAAAAAAAAAATATTAATACGTTCAAAAATGGTCAATTCATAATGTGACAAAGTATTTCGGGCCATTCTGTAAAAATAATGGTACTAGGAGAGCTCAAAGTGCGCACTTTGAATGACATGGCTGCAAAGAATAATGTAAGCAAAATCAAACAGTCAGAAGTAGGTACATGTGTTAAGTTTTCCAGAGTGATTTGACTGGATTTTAATTATGAAATTTGTTACTGAAGGTAAGTGCTATCTAAAAACGTAAATGAATGGAATAAATTAGTTGTTAAAAATTTATTGTGAAACATTTTACATGACACTCTAACATTTGATAAACGCGAATAAGAACCTAAATTTATTTAAGCCTACAGTGTTACCGTCCAACATCGTCCAGCCAAATTGTATATTTTTAGAAAGCCTGACTAATAAACTAGTCACATACCAAAAATTTCTTGCATTTTCTTGCGTATTACAAAGTTATGACATTTAGTTTCAGAGGGTAGCAGAATTTCCAGAGGAGAATTATTTGATGAATGGAAAAAATGTACTCAGGGTAACAAATAAAGTGCGTTGTATAATTTTATCCTAGAAAAACTCGATACTGAGGAAGTCTCAGGTGACAGTAAGGATAAAATTTATTCAATTTTGAAGACACATAATGGATATGTAGGCACAAAATGGAAGGAATGTAGCAGGAACCCCGCTGTTTTTGAAAAAGTAATAAATCATGGCCGAGTGAAAATATAGTGTTACCAGTCCTTAAAGTTTGTGTGCATGCCGCTGAAACAGAGCCTGGCTCATCAAATATCTCATCTGCAGGCAGACCTCGAAAGGAATTTATTGCTGCAAGCGAAAGAACTGAGAGGCGCAGAGTGCAATATTTGTTAAATTCAACTGATTCCTATGAATTAGTTTATGCACCAAAAACAAATTTACGTGTGGTTGGAATGAAGGACGGAGCAAGCAGTTTCATGTTCTCCTGGGAAAGATACGAAAATAAAACGGGTATTACAATCACGGTCCATAGAATTGAAGCCTTATTCAACCGAAGAAGCGCTAGCATTTATTTTGGATGCTAAATTATCCAAACATGCGTATCAGTTGATTCGAAAAGAGAATTGCCCATGAACAAAAAAAAATGCATTCAGGACAAATTTCGAAGCTTCCATAACAGGGCTGAATGTTGAGCTTACAATACTGCACACAATGTCTAGCGGTTTTGAGATCAACATTGAAAAGTTTACTAGCCACTGTAAGAAAACCGCAGAATTGTATGTTAGTATTTACCCATGGCCACTTTTCAAGGCAGCTGGGGATGAATTGGTAGAGTGCATACACCAACTCATTTCTAATATTTGGTCAGAGGAGTGTATGCCTGATGAATGGAATCTCAGCATCGTTTGCCCGATCCACAAGAAAGGAGACCCCCTCAACTGCGCCAATTATAGAGGCATCAGTCTCCTCAACATCGCGTACAAGATCTTTTCTGCGATATTGTGTGAACGCCTGAAACCTTTTATCAACAGCCTGATTGGACCCTATCAGTGCGGTTTCAGGCCAGGAAAGTCCACCATCGATCAAATCTTCACACTTCGGCAGATCCTGGAGAAAACCCAAGAATTCCAAATCGATACTCACCACCTCTTTATCGATTTCAAGGCCGCCTATGACAGCATCTATAGAGAAGAGCTTTATAGAGCCATGTCTCGTTTTGACATCCCTGCCAAACTTGTCCGCCTGTGCAGGCTGACGATGGAGAACACTCGCTGCTCCATCAAGGTCGGTAATGACCTCACCGAGACCTTTGATGTCAAAAAAGGCTTTAGACAAGGTGACGCGCTGTCATGTGAGTTCTTCAATATTGTACTTGAACGGATTGTGCGGAACTCACAAGCCAACACCGGAGGCACAATCTATTACAAGTCTGTACAACTGCTTGCATACGCCGACGATATAGACATTATCGGAAGATCTCAGCGGGCTGTCACCGGTGCTTTTGCAAGTATTGAGGCGGAAGCGGCCAAAATGGGTTTGGCGATAAACGAGGGCAAAACCAAGTATATGCTGTCAACTAGAAGGGAAAACCAACATCGACGAATTGGACAAAACGTCACCGTGGGCAGCTATAACTTCGAGGTAGTAAGGGACTTTGTCTACCTTGGCTCTGCTATAAATTCAGCAAACAAAATCAGCGCAGAAATCAATCGAAGAATAACTCTTGCCAATCGCTGTTTTTTGGGCTTATAAGGCAATTCAACAGTAAAGCCCTCTCTCGAACAACTAAGGAGACTCTATATAAGACCTTGATCATCCCAGTCCTGCTTTACGGCGCTGAAACATGGACTTTATTAAAAGAGGATGAAGATATCCTTGGTCGCTTCGAGAGAAAAATTCTTCGTAAGATTTTCGGTCCCGTTTGCGTTGACGGGTTTTGGAGGAGAAGATTCAATCACGAACTATACGAGCTGTACAGCGACATCGACCTAGTCAAAAAACTGCGTATTGGACGTCTGAGATGGCTAGGACATGTAGAGCGAATGGACACCAACGCTCCGGCCCGCAGAGTCTTCGAATCTAACCCCGAGGGACGACGCAGTAGAGGGAATTATCGCCGTAGGTGGCGCGCACAAGTTCAAGGGGACCTCGACCAACTTGGAGTGCGCAACTGGAGGCAATTAGCTAAAGACCGAGCTAAATGGAGAGGCTTGTTGGTTGAGGCCCAGGTTCACCCCGAACTGTAGCGCCACCTAAGTAAGTAAGTAAGTAAGTAAGTAAGTATTTACCCATGGTACTATATGCCTGTGACTGTGCACAAGATACCAATTCATCGGCCAGACGTGGTGCCGAATTCGATTGCCCGTATTGGACAATTAACAGAGAAAGCACAGGAAGCAAGAAACAAGGACTGCAAATATTTTCGTGAACACCATACAAGAAAAATAAACAGAAGAAGCACAATGCAAAATTTGTTTCACATGCTCCTCGTTTCATCAGATCCTCTAGTGAGCTTTAACCGCCAAACAACAAGCAAGAAGATGTCTACTGTAACACCGGATGTGGTCGATTTACTTGAAATTCCTCAAAATCTTCGGGAAAGTGATGAATTAGACTCTGAGAAAGAAGAAGAATGCAGTTTTGAGTCAAATACATCTGTCTCTAGTTCGAATTATATATTAATTTATTATTTTTTTGGTCTAAAATTAATTTTTATAAATTCGTTAACTAGTGAATTTATTATTATTGATAAGAATTATTGAATTAATAAATTAAAAGAAATATAATAACCAAAAATTTTCAAACAAAGTGGTTTTTCTAGTATTCACTTATTTATTGAAAAATTTCATATATGTATAATAAAAAAAATATATAAAAAATTATTTTAAGGCACAAATGCAAACGAACAGTTTGGCATAATAAAATAATTTTGTCCAGGTAGACTGTTATTTTGGACCACTGTGCGGCGTCACCATTGATCAAAGTCAAATTTGCGTCATCAATGGCGGTTTCTTCTTATTTGCTCATAAGTCTTCTGGTGCCATCTGCTAGTCACAGAATTTTAAGTTAGAAAAAAAAATAATATTTCTAAGTTTTTCGAGTATGTGTAAATATTATATTATACATAAATATAAATACAGTGAGGAGCTGATTAACCGGGATGGTCGGGACCGAGCTCACCACAGAAAATCGAAAAACCCGGATAATCGAATTTCTTCCTATAAAACAAAAAATTAATAAAAACCAACAAAAACATATTTATTATGTCAATAAAACAAAAATGAAACAAAAATAAATAAAACTCATTAGCAACAATTCATAAAATATATACGTAAAATACATAAATAAATACGGGGTTATCCAATAGCAAAATAACTTTTCAGTCTTTTCCAAGTTTGGTATTTTCAAGTATAAAGTATAAAGTTGTGGTTGAACCACTACAGAAAAATTGCTTGCCCTACCCAAGCCCTCTTGTTGGCCTAATATACACATATGACAGGAAGCTCTCTCACATTTTTGAGTGCTCTTGGGCGAAGACTTTTACCAATTACAAATTAATTACATGCATTTGTGAGTCCCTGCAGCATTAGAGCAAAATAGCACAGTAAGTCGTTCATTGGAATCTTCATAGCCCTCTACATTATGTTCTTCTTTACAAGCCAAAGTATTTCCTGGTAAGCACCTCCAAAAAAGTTTGCCTCGCCCGCATATTTGTTCACTTGTCAAATTTTCGTTTTTTATGAGTTCAGTTAGTTTGTCAACAAAAAAAACGTAGAAGATTCATAATCAGCATATTCTTTTTCACATGAACTTTTGAAACAAAGAATTCCATGACTGTTTTTGAAATTTCTCAGCCAACCAGATGAACACAAACATTCAGAGTCTTGACCCAACTCGACGTGCACTTTTCTATATATCTCTGTACAAAATATAACGGATATAAGAAAAACGCTTATAAGAAATAAACGGATAAAAGAAACATTTTCCTAAAACCAAAATGGCTAATTGCATACAATAAAAAATGCTTCTAAGAAAATTTCCTTTTCAGTTCCTCCATTGTCAAGTTTTGGTCATGAGTGTACATTTTAAAGCTCAATTTAAACGGTAATTTGACACTTGACAGTGATAAAAAAATAACCAGTGTAATTTTGTCGTGGTTTCGTGTTCAGTGCTAGTTTGCTTTGTCGTTTTAGTGTAAAAAAAAGTTATAAAATGTCAACAAAACGAAATACGTTATCATTAAAAATAAAAATTTAAATCTTAGATGAATCTCGAAGTGGCAAAACAAGGCAACAAATATCCAAAGAATACAACATTTCTCTAAGTACGCTTTCTAAGGTTCTGAAAAACTCAGAGGAAATTGAATCCAAATAATTCACGTGTAAGAATTTAAACGTTAAAAGAAACCGTAAGCCTAAACATGAAAACTTAAACTAAGCGATGACCAAATGGTTCGAACAAATGACCGAACAAAATGCAATTATCACGGGCCAATCTCTTATGGAAAAAGCTGAACAGTTTGCCGTACAATTGAAAATTTCAGACTTCAAACCCAACCCTGGTTGGCTTCAAAGGTGGAAGAAAAATGAAAATATCCATTTCAGAAAGCTGCACGGAGAAGCTTCTTCTGGTGATTCTGTAGCTTAAAATCAATTCAAAGAAAACGTCCTCCCTACTCTGATGCAAAAATATGCGCTGGATGACATCTACAACGCAGATAAAACCGGTCTAATGTACAAGGCACTTCCAAGTGGAACATACGTTCCCCAAAATAAAGTAATCAATGGTCTCAAAATTCGTAAAGATCGAATGACATTGCTCTTCATGTGTAACGCGACGGGTTCAGGGTTCAGATATATATGTATTTTCCATTGGAAAATTCAAACAGCCAAAATGTTTCCGAGGAAAGGACATTCCTATTCCCTACAAATTTAATAAAAAGGCCTGGATGACTAGTAATATATGGTCTGAAATAATCAAGGATCTTGACGATAAACTCGGACGAAAGAAAAAGAAAATCCTTTTGTTGATTGACAACGCTTCTTGTCACAAACTCGGTTTTACGCCTGAAAACATCGAAATTATATTTCTACCGGCGAATACCACAAGTCCTATCCCACCATTAGACCAAGGTAAGACGTAATTATTTTCAAAAAGTTCATCTCGGCTATCCTTTGGTTTTTTGTTTACTCTTGTACTGTACAGGCATTATCCAATCCTTTAAGGCTCACTACCGAAAATGTATGATAAGGAAACAAATTTTGGCCATCGAAGGTGGTTATATGGACACTTTCTTTAAAGAAATTACCATTTTAAAAGCCTTGTATATAATTAAACGTTCTTGGTGACTTGTAACACCACAGACAATATTCAATTGCTTTAAAAAGGTTGGAATTTCACAGCAAATTGAAATAGAGACTGATAATGATCTCGAGGACATAGAACTTATTAACTCTGATATCAATGAGGAACATGAAGACTTTTTCAGAGCTATAGGTGACGAGGAAGGACAGGATTGCTTTGGTAAAATTGATGAAAACGATCTCATAAATGAAATTTTGGATGAAAATATCGAAGATGTTGAGCCTGAATTTAATGAAATTCAATTACCAAGGCCAGGTAGAGAAGAAGCTGTCCAAGCATTTTTTGTTTTGAAACAGTACTTGCTAAATAAGGAGGATTGCCTTGAAAAAGTAGAAGAAACACTTTTCAGGCACCGCGATAAAGCTCTTGTTAAAAAAAAAATTGAAATTTTTTTCGAACCTAGTTTTTATGTTTTTTAGTTTATGATTTAAAACTTACATTATATATTAATACGTAGATAATATGGAAAATTACGTGAATTAAACATTGTATGCACCTTATTCTTTTTTTAAGTTTGTTTTGTTTTTAATAAATACTTTTTAATAAAGAGTTTTTTTCGTATTTTTTCTTATAGTTACACATGTAGGTAGTTACATAGGTAGCAACAAATAATATTCATTGATCGGATTTAAGAAACTTTAGTGCTGTTTTGTTCGCAAGGATTTAAACGCTGTTATTAACATTCCAAGTTAAACCTAACAACACGCATTTATATTCACTCGAATTCATTCTATCGATCCTTGTCCTTACAAAATAGCACTATTATTTCCTTTATCCGTCGTTCGGATATAAAAAATATTATGCCTTATATCCGTTGTTCGGATACAAGAAACATTGTTTCTTATATCCGTTTATTGCATACAAGAAAAAACAGATATAAGAAACTCATACTCTGCCTTTTTTGAGTTTCTTATATCCGATATATACTGTAATCATGAAATGAGTTATAATTTTTCAAAAGCTAATTATAATGCCTTGAACAATTATTTTGGCTCGGTTGATTAGTCGAGCATTCTTTCTGGTCTACAACTTAAAGAAGTCTATGACAAATTTTTGAATATATTATATTATGGGTTACTCAGTTCGTGCCTCTTATGAAGAAAAGACAGTCTTGCAAATTACCGTGGCATAATCAAAATTTGAAGATAAATTATTCAAGAAGTCACGATCAGATTTAAAAAAAAAAAACATTTTTGTCAATTGCGTCGTGAATATGAATTTCTAAATAAATTTTTATATAAACAATATGTACTGAAATTTCAAAAAATCCTGAAGGTTTCTGGGCATTTCTAAATAGAAAAAGAAAGGTAAATGGTATCCCGCAAAATATGGAATTTGAAGGTGTCGCTTCTTGTAGCATCGATTCAACTTGTGAGCTCTTTGCAAAGTTTTTTGAATCAGTTTATGTTGATCACTCGAATCTTAGTTTGTCTTTTGATAGTAATACACATGATTGTAATACATGTATAGGATCGCTGTATTTTTCAATTGATGATGTTTTACAAGGCATACAAAATTTGAACTCTTGCCAAAGTGCTGGTCCTGACCGTATTCCTTTTGATGTTCTTAAACAATGCAATTTATCCTTGTCTTTGTCATTAAAACTCATCTTTAATTTAACCTTAGCTTCCGGTACGTTTTTGGATGAATGGAAATTTTCATTTATAACTCCCATATTCAAAGCCGGATCCCGACAAAAGGATGAAAATTATCGTGGAATTTCTAAACTTTCAGTTATTCCGAAACTGTTTTAGTTTATTGTTACAAAAAAAACTTTATTTCACAATTTAGAAACAAATATCATTGCAACAACATGGACTTGTATCTTGTAGATCCACATTAACCAACTTGACGCTGTTTACAAAATATCTTTTTGATTCTGTTGAATCGGGATATCAAGTTGATGTAATTTTTACTGATTTCAAGAAGGCGTTTGACTCAGTATGTCATAGTATTCTTATGAACAAACTAAGATCTTTTGGCATTCATTCTATGCTACTTAAGTGGATTTCTGGTTACCTTTTAAATAGAAAGCAGCATGTTAAAATTGGTTGTTCTCAATCTAGGCTCATTAAGGTCTTATCTGTTGTCCCTCAAGGTAGCCACTTAGGGCCTTTACTCTTCAATATTTTTATTAATGAGATACCTTCATTGCTTAATCATGCTAACTGCTTGATGTACGCCGATGATTTAAAGATCTTTTTGCGTGTTAAAAATATTTATGGTTGCGAAAGTCTTCAAAATGATTTGAACACAATAGTTGAGTTTAATCGACTTACCTTGAACATAAATAAATGTCATTCTTTTTCTGTGTACCATATACTAGTTCCTGCTATTTAAGACTATACAATTTCTGGGACCTGTCTTTCTCGTAAAACTGAAATTAAAGATCTTGGTGTGTTTTTTGACACGAAACACTCATTTTCGTTCCACATAGATTATGTGGTTGTTAAAGCAAACTCGATATTTGGATTTCTTAAGCGAACATGTGGTGAATTTTCGAACCCATATACGCTTAAGTCCATTTATATGTCTCTAGTGCGCCCTTTCCTTGAGTATTGCTCTATAGTCTGGTGTTCAATCTACGTGAATTCTATAATTCGACTAGCACGGGTGCAAAAGGCCTTTACAAGATTTGTTATAAAGCAAATGAAATGGAATCTTGATATTATGCCCCCTTATCTAACAAGATGTGCTTTAATTGGATTAGATACCTTCGAAAAAAAGGCGAAATGTTCATTGTATACTGTTTATTCATGATGTCTTTTCTTATCGTATAGTTTGTCCCGATATACTTGAAAAATGTTATTTATATCTACCAGAAAGAATTCTTGGAACAAGAAATTTTTTATTGGACCCTAGACATTTTTTACAATTATGATCTTAACGAACCAATGACTAAATGTATAAAACTTTTTAACTCTGTCTGTAACAAAATAGATTTATGTGATGATAGATTGAAATTGAAATTATCAATATTGAATCTGGATATTTCTTAAAATACACAAATGTAATTTTAAATTTTAATACTACTGAATATTACTTATTATTGTTATATTATTGAAATATCTATCTGAAATCTGTTAGAGTTAAGCTTGGTAGATGAAATAAACTAAACTAAACTAAACGGCATGTCGACGATCTCCCACTGTCTCGTTCTCAACAATATTCGACACCAAACGAGGAGTAGTGTTGTCAGACGGTGCTTGTTGGCCACGATATTTTCGACGATATCCACATTGAGTTAACACAACTGAAAGACTATTTCCAATGTACAGCGTTACTACAGGGTGTCCCAGTTAAGAGTATAATCGTTTAAGAGGAGATACTTGAAGTACCGCCGAACAAAAATTGTATGGCAGAGTCTATTCTCACCACATGTCAAGTTATAGCCCATTAAAGTGGGTGACCTCATATTTGGAGGTGTAACCACTTTAAACGTTATGACTTCTAAACTCTTAGGTATAGGTACAAAAATAGTTTCATATATTTTGGAAAGACAATTTAGTAGCGCATACAAGTTTCAAACACATTGCGTACAGCTGTGCAGTTACAAAAAAAGTTATGGCTCCTTAAACTCAAAATAATGAAAATTTGTTGTTCCATTTTTTCACTTAACATCCATTTTTCTCAAAAGTTTTACTTAATAATTTTTTTTTTTTTCCTTAAAATTATGTTAAGCAACTTTTTTATGTGGGCGCCGTAGCGTAAGTGGTTAGTGTGTCGGTTCGAATCCTACAAAACACCAAAAAGTTTTTTCACGGTCCCACCTCTCGCGAGCGTCTGACAAACATCCGAGAGTATTGTTGTCTCGAAAAAGCTTCTCAAATCGCCGTTCGGATACGGCACTAAACTGTAGGTCCCTTCCATTCGTGTGAAAATATAACGCACACAACATGAGTGGTTGCGAGAAGCTAGGCCCTGACACTTAAAGAGCTGTTGCGCCAAATATTTATTTATTTATTTTTAACTTTTTTATGTACGATCAACAGAAGTTGTAGTAAAAGCCATTTTTGTCAGACAAAAATGGTCAAACAAAATTAAGTGAGAATAATAAACTAACGTACCTATGAGCAATGCAGTTAACAGTTAATTGTCCAAAAGAAAAAAAAAAGCGTAACAAAGAATTATCACAGATTTGCAAATGTACCGTAATTTTGTTTCAACTGCTTTACAATCGACATTTTGCTTTGTAAGGTAACAGCCGATCCCCACAAAATGTATTCAAAACGTGAATACACGGAAATAGTGTTTGTACATATACGGGTTCTGCAATGGAAACGCTTCATTGGCAAGATTGGAGTACCAACGACGATACCCAAATCGTAGAACACCATGTAGTCGGATGTTCGCTGATGCGTATCAGCGCCTTGTTGATACTGAATCAGCTGCACCAAATAAAAGGGAACGAAATTTATACGCAGCGGCGGCAGAAGTTGAGAGTTGGATTTTGCGTGCTGTGGAAGTTGAGCGTCAGCAGACTAGCTGTGCAGTTGGAACTTCCCAGAACCAGGATTCACAGAACTCTAAAGAGTATTAGATTATACCCTTTCCATTTAACACCGGTACAGGATTTACTACCAGGAGATGCGCAAAGAAGAGTGGAATTTTGCCAATGGATACTGCGCAAACAAGCAGAAAACGGGCACTTCCTCAATAAAATTCTGTGGACTGACGAAGCGTAATTCACAAAAGATGGGGTATTATTATTTGTGTATGGTTATTTTGCACTGCGACCTAATGGTCTATTGTGCCCCCTGCTAATACCTTGGGGAGGTTAGAGTCCCCTTCGCAATTGCAATTCCTGTGGAATTGTGTTTGAAGGTTATATGCTCTCACTTTGCCTTGGCGAGAATAGTTCACCTTAGAGCTCTTTCTCCAGACCAGTTTCTTTTAAGAATCTGAGAATGAGAAGTGGGTCCATGGTTGGTATATCCTCTTCCGATACTTGGTATTTGCCCAAGTATTTCAATCTTTTGTGCGTCAGTGCCCCACAAGACTCCAGAATGTGTTCCGGAGTTTCACATGACTCGTTGCAGAATCTGCAAAGGCCTTCATTTGTTATACCTAGTTTCCGTAGATGCTCCCTGAGTTTGCAATGCCCCGTTAGGAAGCCTGTTAGGATCCGTAGGTTATTCTTGCTAAGGCAGATGCAGGCTTCGAATCTTTTCCGGTTGTAACATCCCAGTAGTTTCTTAGCTTGCCTCAGTGGTGTTGTCCCAGGTTCTTGCCCTGTCTTCTCTCTCCATTTTCCTGAATTTCTCGCGTATGGTGTGTTCCCCCATTCCACAGAATGGTTCTGGTCCAATGAAGGGTTCTGCGGCCCCTTGTCTTGCCAAGGCGTCTGTTGCTTCATTACCTTTTATCCCGACGTGACCGGGTATCCAGTAAAGTGTAACTTTATTGTTTCTGCCCAATTCATTAAGCCTACATAGGCCTACATAGGCATTCCCACACAAGTTTTGACTTAATGACATAGGAGTCAAGTGCTTTGATAGCTGCTTGGCTCTCTGACAGTATTGCTATGTCGCAGTTGCTGTATCCCTTTTCAAGATTGAGTTGGATGCATCTGTTAATACCGCATATTTCAGCTTGAAAGATGCTGGTGCAGCTTGAAAGGTTCTGAGTGCTTGGTCCTTGGTCCAAATACGCCCGCCCCTGTTCCCTCTCCAGTTCTCGAACCGTCTGTATACCACTTTATCGTGTGGCTGCCCAGTCCGTACATCGTGGATTCGTTGCTCGACTCTTTCTTGTTACTTAACTTTGTACTAGATATGGGGGAAAAAACCACCATAATTTGCACCATTGGTCAGACTCCAATCCCCATTTAATACGCACAACATATTTACAAAGATAAGAATTTAATTATTGTGAACAACTTCTTCAAAATGGTTTGCTTATTTTAAAGGAAGTTAAGCGTAAGTGTTTGGGCTGGATTAATAGGAAACACTTTAGCAGGCCCGCACGTTCTTCCACGAACAGTTAATTCCCATTACTAACTGGAATTTCTTGGAGAGCGATTGCCGGAGCTCCTTGAAGATGTTCCTCTTGTTCAGAGAAGGGCGATGTTCTTTCAACAAGATGGAGCACCTTGCCACAGTAGCAGCGGAGTAACTTCGTTCCTCGACCATACTTTTAACGAACAGTGGATTTGTAGATCTGGCCCCAGCCCTTAGATACACAGATCTCCTGATCTAACACCCATGGATTTCTTCTTCTGGGGTGCTATGAAAAAAAAAGTTTATTTTAGAGAAATGTCGAGTCTGGAAGAGCTCCAAGAAAATATTAGTGCCGTTTTAGAAGAGATGAGAAGAAGTTTGCTGCTCGTTAATCTGCCATCCGAAATGCTTAAACGCGCCCGAAAGTGTATTCAAATGGAAGGAAGGCACTTCGAACAATTCCTATAAACATTCCATAAACTGTTCTGTTTTAAGACTAATTCAGTAGGTACCTACACTTCTTTTTGACCATTTTTGTCTGACAAAAAATGGCTTTTACTACAACGTCCGTTGATCGTACGTAAAAAAGTTGCTTAACATAATTTTAAGGAAATTTTTTAGGGATAAAAATTTCATAAAAAAGAAAAAAAATATATTAAGTAAAAATTTTGAGAAAAATCCCTTTTAAGTTAAAAAATGGAACAACAAATTTTCATTATTTTGAGTTTAAGGAGACATAACTTTTTTGTAGCTGCACAGCTGTACCTAATGTGTTTGAAACTTATATACATGTAAAATGTATAAAACTATTTTCGTACCTATAATAGTTTAGAAGTTATAGCGTTTAAATTGGTTACACCTCCAAATAAGAGGTCCTCCACTTTGATGGACTATAACTTGAAATGTGGTGAGAATAGACCCCCCCCCCCCACCCTGCCATTCAATTTTTTGTTCGGTGGAACTTCAGTTATCTCCTCTTAAAGGATTATACTGCTTAGCTGGGACACCCTGTATTTCAGCGCTTTGTTTCGGTGTGAAGCGATTCATGGTTACAATTGTACTGAATTGACGTTTCAAAAACATGTCTACTCAAGTCAATTGGTTGATAAGTGTCAAAGTTATTCAATGTTTACATACCGACATAAAAGATGGCGCACCCGTTACATATATTAATTTTATGTTTGCCCTGGAAGAAGTGGCAACACTGTTTACAATAACTGAAATGAAAAAAATGCCGTTAAGACCTTTCAGAAGTTCATCGACAAAATCACGAATGGTCTCGACTTTTGTTTTCCGTACGTGGATAATATTTTGGGGGCATTGGATGACGAAGAACAGCATTTTCAACATTGCCAAACTCTTTTCGAACCGCTCAACAAATATGGCGTCGCATTAACAAACCAGTGCTGCCAAATTTTACTTCAAATTGTTTATTTTTTTTAATTAGCTTACCAGGGTTATAGGTAGATACACCCAAGGATTCATTAATGGAAGAATCTATCAAATTTGATGGCCGAAGATATAGAAAAAGAGGTGGTGACACGATAATACCTGTAAGATTCTTCCAGGAATACTGGAAATAGATTTCCTCCTGGGAATCCATACTGCTCCTTCTCTCAAACAATTTCATTCATACATTCCTTTAAGTTAATTGAAATTAAATTTAGAACGCAGAGTTCAAGGAATGCTTTGAATTTCTCTGAACGCCTTGAAGTTCCTTACCAAATTGAGAAACCCTCTAATTGAAATACGCCTACACAGCAGCTAAAATGTGTACGTGCGCCTTGAATAATTTTTTTTCGTTTCTAAATCGATTTCCCAATTCCAATCACAATTTTCTAAGATCACTTTTAATCTCTTAAAGTACCTATTACGCTGCACGTAAACATTGTAAAAAAAAAATAAAAAAAAAATTAAAAATTAAGTCATCCAGCAAATAATTTTTCACAAATACACAACATGAACCACTGCACATTGTATTTTCAGGGAAGTTAGCCTGCTATAGTACCTATAGATACATACCTACATACATAGGTACATATGCATGTAGATTTTAAATTCTCTACATGAATCAGCATTCGTATTATTTACGACGTAGATACCTAGTAGTCACACGAAAATCGCTGTCAACCATGCCAGAGACGATAGACAAAATGTAAAAAAAAAAAACCGAATCTACTAGATATTTCCAGAGTCCTAAATTGAATTAACCCCTAAGTTGGATGTAAAAATAAAACTCAACTTCAATCCTTTTTCGGTTTTTTTTTCCTTCCATTTCCTATTGCGTAGATTTTTGCTCATATTGACGGTTTTTTTTTTTCTTTTTTTAAAACAAAATAAATAAATAAATAAATAACTCACCCCTCTTCCTCTCTCGGCAAATATCGTTTCTAGAATATTTTATATCGAAAGCTTTTTACACATCACCAATAGTTTTAACTGATTGTTTTCCAATGAGTTTTTTAACACGATTACAAGTCCATCTTTTTGCATTTCTTTTTTTTTTTTTAAGAAAATAACTTCAAATACCAAAATTTCCTTTTCAAATACGTATGTATTTAGAAAAAAAAAAAAAAAAACACAACACTTTTCTATAACGTTAGACATCAAGGCCATTTTGTGTGTGATGATGACTAAAATTCTCGTCGATTGCGTATTAGAAATAAGATTTTCAATTTTTCACGACGCAATTAGTGTTTTCGTGTTGCTCTGTTTTTCAACCACCGAAAAACACATCACCATCATCACAGTACAACGAGCGCAGAGAGTAAAATCAAAGCACAGTCATAGTCACAAGAAAAAAAAAAAAAAAAAAACTTCGAGAGTACCCACCATCATCATCATCATCACTAACATGTAACCATCACAAGAAGAAGAAAAAAAAAAAAAAAAACCCCAACCCTAATAACAACAAAACAGCAAAAAGAACTAAGTAATACTACAATTCGCAGATACATCTACACTTATTTTCGCACCTTTTTCCTTATCACTTTCTTTCTTAAGAATATAAAACTTTTTTTTTTTTTTTGCTTAGTACACATTCTTGAACTTGAAAATGAACAACAGTCCAATCACCAGGAAAGTCACAGTCGGCCTATATTCTCTAGCGAACGACAGTTCTTGGTTGGAGCAAGCAAAAGTTTAAGTTCTCAATGCCGAGACAACGACGACACGACATACAAAAAGTTCTACCTCTGGTGCTGTGCTATGGCTCGAAGCACCTAATGTACGAAAAAGCAAAAAAAAAACAGAACACCAAATGCATGACATATGTGTGCGAAATATCTGAGTGCTGTGAGAGTGTGTTAGTTGAAAAGGGGCAGTAACTGTGAATGTGTTGGTGTGTTGCATCATGGACGACAACGCTCCTATATACGGGGAGAAGTAAACAGTGCAAGAATGGGATAGATTGATAGAGATACTCCAGTGTTGACACACATACAATCTCACCTTATAGTTGCATACGGTATATATGTATATCATGATCGCACACACATATGCATTAAATATGACGAATGAGTGCGACCCATATGTTTACCCCATTAAGGGAGGCACTCCACCTTTCGTAACATTTTGACATAAGGGACCTACGTCGCAAATGTCACTTTGACATTTAATCCCCTCAAATGCTACAAAACCGATGATCAGAGGTCGAAAGAGAAGCCCCTAGAACCAGCGAACCATCCAACCAGCTAACATCTACAATCAAAGCAATTCTATAAACAAAAACAAACCAAAAGAGATACTGAACTGTGAAACTCCGACGTAGATTTGAAAATTTCCTTGGGATGATCAGCAAACCCGCCACCACTATGAAACAAAAAAAAAAAAAACCCACCCCTTTCTTTAGTGAGTACATACTATGTCCTGCACTTACCCTGCTCGCCTTCCTGCCCTATCCCAACTCCAAAGGCACAAAAAGCTTTCATTCTCCTGCTCCTGCTCCCGGCGCCGCGCGCCACCCTCATCCAAAGCCCATTCATTTCGGGGTGAGATTGTTGAATCAGAAAAAGATACACTACATATCTACACTCATGTGTTTGTATGTATTTATTTATTTTGCAAAAAAAAAAACTAACAAAAATCAAATTGAATAGATTTCTCTTGTAGTACCTTCTCTCTATCTGAAACGCCTACGGAAAGGTATTTAAATCCGTTTTTGGTCCGAGATACTTTTCCATCACTAGGTTACGTTACGTTTATGTGATTTGTGCATTCATTTCGAATGGAAAGTTTTTTTTTTTTGTTCTCGAACTTGTTACATCGAAGCAATATATGGCGAAACAACGACGTATGACATACGGTTGTAGCAAGTGAGGTTCTAAATATGAGTCACAATAAGATTGTATAATACAATTTTTTTTTTGTTTATATCACCTACAGAGATTATAACATATGTTTCGTATAAAAAAAAACAATGATTTGCTTCAAAAATGATATTTTGTAATGTTTTGGTGATTATTTGAGAAACCGCAGCTGACCGAGATAGATATTAAATCGTTTCGAGTAAATGATACTTAATTCGTTTTTCTTCTGAGCGAAAAGGGGGGTTGGGGGATGGAGGGGGCTAACTGCTTTGTAATTAGCCTTCCGTAACAATATATGTATTTTTATTCTCTCTCTCTTGTTACGGCAGAGGTTGTTGTGGAATTAGCCAACAATTGTAGGTAATTACACAATTTTTTCAGTTGTCATTTTTTGATATACATAAGTATATGTATTGTTAGAATGACAAGTTTTACAGTTCAGTGAGACCATAGAAGCCTTAGAAACCTTACAAGATACACGGCTAATTTCAAGGGTTTTTCTTCTTACATGCGCAGTGTAAGTTCCAATAGGGACGACTATTAGTACATTCGTACTACTATGTCTAGTACGTTAATACCCTCTCCATCATAAGTGCTATGCGGAAAATATTTACTAGTATTCTCTTTAACCTTGAATCTGTCCTCACGCAGTACAAGGCAGATATTACTGCGATTCAGGAGATACAATGGATGGGATCAGGAATGCAAAAAAGACCCAGCTGCGACATTTATTACAGCTGTAACGGAAGGCTGCACAGGCTGGGGTGCGTCGTCGCTTCTAAAATCCTGGATGTGCGCACTTTCTGAGGGGCCAACGTCGACTCTGGGGACCTGCATTGCGATTGATCGGGAAACTACTGACCGCACAAAACTTGGCTTGGGCCAGTAGTGCAACAATCAAGTTCGTGATGAAGTGCTTACTTTACCTCCAAGTGGTGGTCCCCGGGCAGCTATACGTATAAACCCTTATACGTGTAGGCTAAAATTGTAAGTGCGGGTTGTCTAGGGCTTTGATTCTAGGCTAGGTAACGTGGGCCAGCAACCTGTGTTACCGAATATTGCCCGCTACAGAAAC
Source organism: Brachypalpus laphriformis (assembly GCA_945910035.1). Lineage (NCBI taxonomy): Eukaryota > Metazoa > Arthropoda > Insecta > Diptera > Syrphidae > Brachypalpus > Brachypalpus laphriformis. The sequence goes on along the minus strand of OX246754.1, from coordinate 191,012,005 downwards.
CGACACTATGCCTCGGATAAGGAATGATCACATGTTGACGACTTTTGGCTATTGTACCCGGACAAAGATAGGTTTCTGGAATGTAAAGACTCGGGAAGCGAAGGTCCTTACAATGCCAGATTCCTCCAATTGGAAAACGAATTCATGTGATATAAACTGGACATTTTGGGGGTAAGTACAATAAAGTAAGATGGTTAGAAGCGGGCGAGTACCAGTCTCCAACGCGTAACACTGTACTACTCTATTCTGGAAGACCATCCGGAAGTCCGCGGGAATATGGAGCCGGACTACTGCTAACAACAACAGCACTTAAGGGCCTAATTTCCTGGCAGCCTCATGGTGATAGGATTTTGACGGCCAGATTCCGGACTAGAGTACGACGCGTCACCATCATACAGTGTTACGCTCCAACGAATAGTTTGTCTAAGGATGAAAAGGAGAGCTTCTACAACCTCTTAAGCGCCGTCTTCAACACAACACCAAATGGAGACATTATCATAGTGATGGGGGATTTGAATGCCAAGGTAGGCAACGACAACGAAGGGCTCAAACATGTAATCGGGAAGCATGAACTAGGCAACCGCAATGACAACGGCGAAAGGTTTGTGGATTTCTGTTCTGGCACCATGTTTGAGAACAAGACTTGTCACAAAGTCAGCTGGGTTTCCAATGACAGGCAAGCAATCTCCAACCAAATTGACCATTTTTCTATCAGCCGCCGCTTTAGAAGTAGTCTCCTGGACGTCCGAAATAGGCGAGGGGCAGATGTGTGGATAGTACGTGATCACCATCTTATGATAGCTACTCTCCAACTACACACGGCGCCGTGGCGTAAGTGGTTAGTGTGTTGGATCACTACGCATGAGGTTCCAAGTTCGAATCCCAGAAAATCACCAAAAAGTTTTTTCACGGTCCCACCTCTCGCGAGCGTCTGACAAATATCCGAGAGTATTGTTGTCACGAAAAAGCTTCTCAGTTCGGATTCGGCATTAAACTGCAGGTCCCTTCCATTCGGGTGAAAAGTATAACGCACGGTTGCGAGAAGCTTAGGCCCTGGCACTTTAAAGAGCTGCTGCGCCAAATATTTGTATTTGTAACTACGCACTGCTGCAATTCGAAGATCCCACGACAACACAAGAATGCCCAGATTCAACATCGATAGACCTAGTGATCCCGCAGTGCGCCAACAATTAAGGGAGCACCCGTCGCAAGGTGTGGAAGCAATCAGCAGCTCTATGCCCGCAACCATCCAAGACCATTGGTGTGCTGTGAAAAATGTTTTTACATCTGGTGCTGAAGAAATTGTCGGCCAATAGCAGGGAAAACATAGGGCGTGGCTTTCCGAGGATACCTGGAGACGGATTGACGAACGAAAACAGCTGAAAGCTAGCGTTGCAGCTACCCCAGCAGCAGGGAGAAGCGAGCTAGAGTCCCTATATCGCATGAAGATGAGAGAAGTTGAGCGTAGCGTGCGACGTGACAAGCGCAACTACATCAACGCGCTGGCTACAGAAGCAGAATAAGTTGCACGGAGGTGCAACAGCAGGACCGTCTACAGAATCACGAAAGAGCTGACAGGTGGACGCAGCTCCAGCCAACACCCAGTGAAAAGCCTAGACGACTCCTTGCTCATTTCGGATGAGGATCAGCTCAAGAGATGAATAGAGCATTTTGCTACTGTTATGAACCGTGTATTCGCTAGCGATATGCTCCTAAATTAGACTGAGATGCCCGAGGTGAGAAGTTCCCGAATACGCACCACGACTCCCAGTAAAGATGAGATCATTACCGCGATCAAGGCACTCAAAACCAATAAGGCGCTAGGACTTGACGGTATTCCAGCAGAGCTCTTACGAGCAGCACCGACAACATCGGCTCAGCTTCTGCTTCCACTTATAGAGAGAGCTTGGGAAGCTGAGAACTTTCCTAACGAGTGGAAAAAGGGAATGATCGTGAAGCTTCCTAAGAAAGGAAATTTAATGGAATGCGGAAACTGGAGGGGTGTCTGCGTGCTGCCTGCTGTAGCTAAGATAATAGCTGAAATCATCCTGGAGCGAATCAAACAACATCTCGAAGATTCACTCGATGCCGAACAAGCAGGTTTCCGCTCTGGATCCTCCTGTGCCGACCACATCAACACCCTGCGGATTATCATCGAACATCGCGTTAAATATAGATCGCCGCTCCACCTGCTGTTCATCGATTTTGAAAAGGCATCGATAGCGTCAACAGGGAGTTTATTTGTCGTACCTTACGCAGGTGAGGTATCCCCGATAAACTAATTGCTATTATCAAAGCTACATATGAAGGCGCCAAATGTCACGTTCTGCACAGGGGGTCTGAGGAATTTGAGATCCAAAGTGGGGTAAGACAAGGCTGTATCCTTTCACCAATATTATTCCTATTGGTGATTAGCGATGTGCTTCATGCAGCTTTGTCGACGGGAAACGGAGGAATTCGATGGACTCTTACATCTCAACTGAAACATCTTGATTACGCTGATGATGTATGCTTACTCTCGCACAGAATTTGGACCTCCACTAAATGACAGCAGATGTGGAGAGTGAGGCAGGCATCGTCGGACTGAAAATTAATGCGACAAAAACTAAAATTATCAGCCTCGGAACTAACTCATCGGCTCAAATATGCATTGCTGGACAACCGGTAGAGAGAGTAGAGGATTTCCAGTATCTTGGGAGTATTGTGTTGACCGATGGTGGAACCGAACTGGATATAGCCAACAGTGTCGCCAAAGCAAAGTCCGCGTTCGGGATGTTGTCCAAAATATGGCGAAGCAATGCAATCAGTTTGAGCACCAAAATAAGACTGTTTCGCTCCAACGTTGAATTCGTGCTGCTATATGGCTGCAGTACGTGGAAAGTGACCACTATTATCACCAGAAAGCTGGAAACGTTTGTTAATAGGTGCCTGCGCACCTGCGGTGGAAGTGGCAGTGGATTGGTCACACGTTCCATGCTATGCAATGGAACCCTCTTACTCAGAATGGCAGAAGACCTGACGGTCCGAGGAGAACATGGCACAGAACAGTCGAGAAGGAGGCACGGCAGTTAGGGAAAAGTTGGGGAGGACTCAGACACATTGGCAGAAACCGTACGCGATGGCGCGTAGGCGTAGTAGAGACGTAGGACCCACAAGGGGATACAGGACATAAGTAACGTTGACTCTGATGGATGGCAAATGACTAGCAAAGGCCTCGTAGGGGCAGCATCTCCCGATAGGTGCTGGTCCGCTAAGTAACGAGAAAAAGTCACTGTAGCCGAAAACCTAGCAGATCTTTTAGTAAGCCCTACTCCCACTTCCTCGTGGTGCCACCTGGGAATTTCTTCTGAAATTGCTAACGGGAGAGGACGAATGGCGAGCTTCCTGCGCCAAAAAAACAGGATAAGTGTAAAGAAACCGTAAAGAAACGAATTGCTCCGAAACGGAAGCAAACGCCTCGCACACGGACTGATAATTTGTTGACTACCTTTGGCTATCGAACACGGACAACGATCGGATTCTGGAACGTTAAGATGCTCCTGGACTCACTCAAGGAAGGGCCTTATAACGCCAGATTCCTCCAATTGGAGCGCGAATTCGCACAGTATAAAATCGACATCTTAGCGCTGAGCGAGATAAGATGGTACGATGCTGGGGAATACATCTCTTGGGGACTTCTGCAATACCAACCGCTTAGTCATCGGAGGTACGCTGTTTAAGCATAACACCTGCCATAAGATCAGTTGGGTCTCTACTGATAGGCAACGAACATCCAACCAGATTGACCACATTGCGATCAGTCGCCGGTTTAGAAATTATCCCCTGGACGTCCGAAACAGACGTGGAGCTGACGTCGGACAAGAACGAGATCACCATCTTATGGTAGCTCATTTACGCTCGTACTGCATCCGTCAACAGCAACCGCTCAAACCTACTTAACATCACCAGGATCAAGGTTCTCCAAGTGCACCAGCAGTTCAGGGACCATCTTGCCTTAGAACCAGAAGCAATCAGTAGCATACTGGAAGAGAACATGGATGACCACTGGAGTGCCGTGAAAAATGCTTTTGTGACTGGGGCACGCACTTATGTCGGTAAAAAGCAGAAACACCACCCCACATGGCTTACTACAGACACCTGAAGACGGATCGATGAGCGTACAGCAATCAAGGTTCGGTTTGTTGCTGCCTCAACAGTAGAGAGAACCGAGCTTGAAGCCCAATACCGTGCGAAGAAGAAAGAAGAGCAGCAATGTGTTGAGTATACGTCTCCGATACATTTACTGTTTATCGACTTCGAGAAGGCTTTCGACAGCCTAAATCGAGATACTATCTGGTTGGCCTTGCGCAGGAGACGCATCCCAGAAGAACTTATAGCTATTATCAAAGCTACATACGAGGGCGGTAAGTGTCACGTCGTGCACAATGGTAAGTTATCGGAGGATTTTGAAGTCCAAAGTGGAGTACGTCAAGGGTGCATACTGTCCCCACTATTGTTCTTGGTGGTTATCAGCGATCTACTCCATGCAGCATTGACGGAAGCTAATTATGGAATTCGTTGGACGATGACATCTTACCTTAAACACCTAGATTACGCTGACGATGTTTGTCTACTTTCACATCGGATAGTGGATCTTCATTTGATGGCCCAAAATCTAGAAGCTGAGGCAAACAAAGTGGGCTAAAAATAAACACAGCCAAAACAAAAGTCCTTCGCACTTCTAATATCCGCACTGAACTTAACATCGCCGGACAGGAGTCGAGAAAGTTGATAACTTTCTTTATTTAGGAAGTGTGGTCTCGGCTAATCGTGTTGGCACCGAACTGCATGTGTGCAGCAGAATCGGAAAGGCTAAAGCTGCGTTCGGAATGCTGTCCAAAGTCTGGAGAAGCAAAGTTATCAGCTTAGGAACTAAGCTGCGACTGTTCCGCTCCACCGTAGAATCGGTGCTGCTTTATGGGTGCAGTACTTGGAAGGTGGACACCATTGACACACGCAAGCTGCAAGTCTTCGTAAACAAATGCTTAAGAATCATCTTGAGGATTTTTGGCCGAACCACATCTCCATCGAACAACTTTATCTAAGAACGGGCCAAGAACCTAAAAGCATTACTATACGTAGAAGAAAATGACAATGGATTGGACACACCCTACGGCGCGAAGACAACTCCATTGCGAAATACGCCATGCAGTGGAATCCGCTTACCTAGGCAGGAAGAATAGCGGGGCGCCCTAGGAAAACGTGGCGCAGAACAGTTAAGGAGGAATCGAGCTATTTAGGAATGAGTTGGAGGCAGCTCAAACGCGTTGCAGAACTTCGAACACGATAGCGCGCAGGCGTGGTTGACGCCCTATGCCCCCCGATGGGTTAAAGGATCTAAGAAGAAGAAGAAGAAAGAAGAACGTCGACGCTGATCATTTTCTTGTTGTAGCTAAATTCAGAGCCAGACTGTCCAACGAGAAGAAGCTGCAAGCTGCCCAGAAGAAAAAGATTAGCGTTGGACACCTTAGCACGCCAGAAGGAGCCAGAGCCTACAAAGAGCACCTGTCTGAGAAACTCTCTGCACTGCATTCACCAACAACAAACGCAAACAATCAGCGGAACGAATACTGCAACATTATCAAGGATGTGGCCGTGACCACCCTTGACTACCAGCCACCACCAAGAAGGAGCCCTTGGTATGATGATGAGTGCGTTCAACGGAAAAAGTTGGCAGAAGATGCACATAAGAAAGCGCTGCATCGCAAGACAAGAGCAGCGATAGAGGAGTACCGGATCAGAAGAAGGGAAGAGAAGAAAATTCTGCGTAAAAAGAAAAGGGGACACGCAGCCTCCCAGCTCCAGCATATCGAAACGTCTAGTGAGCGCAACAACATCCGGAATTTCTATCGAAAACCCAAGCAGCTGGCAGCTGGCTTCAAACCCAGAACGCGGGTTCTTCGTAACAGCGAAGGCAACCTAGTCACCGAAACGAATTGTTGATGTGTTTAAGGAACACTTCCAGCAGTGGCTTAACGGGCAGTAAACAGAGAGATTGATAGGGCAAGAAGAGAACCCGCTTCCAGTCCATGACGAACCAATACCACCACCCAGTATCGAAGAAGTTAGCGCAGCCATTAGAAAACTGAAAAACAAAACACCGCTGGCTCTGATGGCCTTCCAGCTGAAGTTTTTAAATACGGAGGCGATATCTCAGTAGGATGCATGCACCAAGTCATCAGCCAAGTATGGATAGAGGAAAACATGCCCGACGACTGAAGTGCTCTATATGCCCCATCTTCACAAAGGTCTTGTAAGAATTATCGAGGCATATCCCTGCTAAATGTCGCATTTAAGATCCTATCCAACGTATTGTGTGAACATCTTACCCTTCTGCAACACAGTAATCGGCAACGTACCAGTGTGGCTTCCGGCCTGGCAGATCGACAATAGACCAAATTTTCACACTAAAGCAAATTCTGGACAAAACCAACGAATTAATTCGAAACTCACAACCTTTTCATCGACTTTAAAGCTGCTTATGACAGCATTCATCATCTTAAACTCTACCAAGCGATGGCCCAATTCGGGTTACCGTCAAAACTTATCCAGATATGTCGCGTAACGCTGGAAAACACGCGATGTTCTATGCATCTTGGCAACAGGTCTTCTGAACTTTTCCAAACATGCACCGGGTTCCAGCAAGGAGATGCGCTGTCATGTGACTTCTTCAAAATTGTGCTGGAGCAGATAGTGCGTAGGGCAGGTGTAAACTCGGAAGGCACTTTCACAAATCCATCCAACTGCTGGGATAGGCGGACGATATCGACATTATCGGAAGATCCCAGCAATCCGTTGTAGAGGCATTTACGGCAATTGAAGAGCAGGCGAAACTAGTAGTTCTTAAAGTAAATGAGGACAAGACTAAGTACATGTTGTCAACAAACAAAAAATCATCCGCTCAATACCTTCGACAGAACGCCACTGTTGATGACTACAACTTCGAGGTAGTTAAGGAGTTTACCTACCTCGGAGCAAACATAAATCCCACAAATGACACCTTCGTGAAGATCCGACGAAGAAAAACTTTAGTAAACCGCTGCTACTTCGGTTTGGCAAAACAACTGGGTTCAAAACTCCTAACTCGACGGACCAAATGAATGCTCTATAGAACGCTCATATTACCAATCTTGCTTTATGGTGCCGTGTGCTGGACGATAAGTAAGAAAGCAGAGCAAATATTGGGTAACTTTTTGCGAAAAATACTTCGTCGGTAGGTCCCACATGAGAGGAGGGTGAATGGAGGAGAAGATACAACCGCCAACTCTATGAGTTGTACCAGGATGTGGATGTAGTCCAAAAAGGCAAGACACGTCGACTACATTTACTCGGTCACATCGAGCGAATGGATAACAACGCTCCAGCCAAGAGAATTTTCGAATCCCAACCCCCAGGGTTCGAGACGACAAAAAAGGCCGAACCGCCGGTATAAGGACCAAGCTGTCGCGGATGCCAGAAAATTTGGTCCTAACAACTGGAAGCAGCGTGTCGGTGATCGCAGAGGATAGAAGGCAGCCGTGTCTCAGGCAGAGACTCTCCAAAGTTCGGAGGCCCTTTAAGTAAGTAAGTATTCTCTATCACCAAGGCATTTTCTCTGACAAGTTAAATGTCTCGAAGTCTTTCCGCTTGCCGAATTTTGCCAGCGTCTTCCAAGTGGAGCTTCTCGCGATTTGTGAGACTTCCCAACCCTCAACCGTAATCTTGCTATGTTCACTGATAGCCAAGCTGCTATCAAAGCCATTGCTATCAGCCATCACAGGAAGAACTAAACGAACTAGGTGTTCAATCAAAAATCAACCTCATCTGGGTCGCTAGACACAGTAACTTCGATGGAAAAGAGCGAGCGGACGATCTGGATATATATATATACGAGTATATGCATCTCTATAGTTCCAATAAGATTGAATTTAATGAATACCTTGCGCGAGCTGCTTCGACGTATGGAGCCTACGCGCCATCGTGTACGGTTTCTGGCAATGTGTCTGAATTCTCCCCAACTTTTTCCCTACCTGCCGTGTCTCCTTCTCGACTGTTTTGCACCATGTTCTCTTCGGACCGCCAGGTCTTCTGCCATCCTGAGTTAGAGGGTTCCATTGCATAGCATGGTTCGCTATGGAACTGTCACCCTTACGGAACGTGTGACCAATCCACTGCCACTTCCGCCGTTGGATGGTTGTGCCTTTTGGTTCCTGGCCTGTTCTCTCTTAAAGGTGTTCGTTAGAGATACGATTGGGTCAGAAAATCCTTGACATATTGCGCAGGCACCTATTAACAAACGTTTGCAGCTTTCTTGTGATAGTAGTGGTTACTCTTCATGTGATACATCCATATAACAGCACGGGTTCAACGTTGGAGCGGAACAGCCTTAGCTTGGTGTTCAAACTGATTGCATTGCTTCGCCATATCTTGGACAACATCCCGAACGCGGACTTTGCTTTGGCGATCCTGCTGGCTATATCTAGTTCGGTTCCACCATCGGTCGTGACAATACTCCCAAGATACTGGAAATCCTCTACTCTCTCTACCGGTTGTCCAGCAATGCATATTTGAGCCGATGAGTTAGTTCCAAGGCTGATAATTTTAGTTTTGTCGTATTAATTTTCAGTCCGATGACGCCTGCCTCACTCTCCACATCTGCTGTCATTTGGTGGAGGTCCATAATTCTGTGAGAGAGGAAGCATACATCGTCAGCGTAGTCAAGATGTTTCAGTTGAGATGTAAGAGTCCATCGAATTCCTCCGTTTCCCGTCGACAAAGCTGCATGAAGCACATCGCTAATCACCAATAGGAATAATATTGGTGAAAGGATACAGCCTTGTCAAATTGGGGGTAAACTTTGGATCTCAAATTCCTCAGACAACCTTCCCATTTGCAGAACGTATCATTTAGAGCTTTCGTATGTAGCCGAACAACTAGCAGAGGCCCTAGACTGCTATAAAGCAGATATTACCGCCATCCAGGAAGTGCGATGGGATGGGCCGGTCAAAAGGAAGATGAAAAACTGTGACATCTACTACGGTGATTGCTACAAAGGCAACAGGCAACGGTTATTCGGATGCGGATTTGTCATACGCGGCAGACTTAGGCAAGAAGTCTTAAGCTTCCGACACGTAAGCGAGCGTATTATGACTATCCGGATCAAGGCTAAATTCGCAAACATAAGCCTAATATGTGTTCATGCCCCTACGGAAGAAAAAGCTTTCGACACGGTCAACCACAATATTCTATGTAGTAAACTTAGGAACCAATTCCATTTTTCGTCACCTTCTAGGAACCTAATTTCCTCATATTTATATAGAAGATCTCAGGCAGTTGTTGCTAATAACTCCGTATCTACCTTCCTACCATTAAATAGAGGTGTCCCTCAGGGGTCAATACTGGGCCCACTTCTCTTCGCATTGTACATAAATGAGGTCCCTTCACTCTCACTACACTGTACTATTCACATGTATGCTGATGATGTTCAGCTATGTAATAGTTGCCCATTGGGTCTGATTGAAAACGGGGCATGCGAAGTGAATGAAAATCTTTACAAGATACTAAACTGGTCACAGTCAAATGGTCTTTGCCTAAATCCGGCTAAGTCAAAATGCCTGGTAGTCTCAAGGACCTCCATCGATACGTCATATTTTCCCCAGATACATCTTAATAATGCACCCATAGAGTTCGTCAATTCTGCAAAATATCTTGGTATAACTTTCAACAAAACGCTTACGTGGAATGATCATATAAGATTGACTATAGAAAAGGTTTACGGAGGTCTTCGTATGCTATGGGCCGCTCAGCGTATAACTCCATTGAAAACAAGGATGATACTTGCTAAAACCTTGCTTATTCCTGTTTTATTGTTCGGATTTGAAATCTTTTCCAACTGCGACTATGACCACATGCGATGACTTAATGTTGTTTACAATAGTGTTGCACGGTATATTTATGGACGGCGGAGGTATGATCATATTTCCTCCTTTTCCAAATCAATCCATGGCCTCACTCTCGAGAACCTTTTTACTTTCAGATCGTTAACCCTGCTTCACAATATAATGCAAACGCGTCAACCTTCCTACCTTTATCATAAAATTCGCTTTCTGCGCTCTACTAGAAGTTATGATCTTGTTACAGTACGCTACTCGTTTTTAGTATCTGAGCGTCAATTTTTCGTGAACTCTATTCGACTATGGAATTCCCTTCCTCGAGCTATCAGAATGATATGCAGCTCAACCTAGTTTAAAACGAGACTAAAACAGCACTTGGAGATGCTTTCATGATGATGATTGGTTTTATTAGGCGTCGAATTTGAATTTGAATTTAAATCTAAAATGCAATAACTTGCCGACTTAATATTATTATTCTCTCCAATTGTTTACATATTCTTTGTTTCCTTTTTTACTTTTCTATATCTAGCAGTTGTAATTCTATTTTATTATTTTATTTTTTTTTTTTACTTAGTACACAAATGGAAATATTCACTAATAGTATTGCATGTAATACTGAAGCTTGCACTAATTTAAAAGATATTGTATCTTACAGTGTAAGATTATACAAATAAATAAATAAATAAATAAAGGACCCTGCCACCAAAGAGTGTTTCTACGAGCTCCTCGACAAAACATACGAGCAATGTCCTAAATACGACGTTAAAATCGTATTGGGCGATTTCAACGCCAAAACAGGAAAGGAGGACGTCTTGCAGTCTCCAAGCATAGCCTACACGACACCACGTCTGATAACGGACGAATTGACTTCGCTGTGGAACGAAACGTCACCATAGCAAGCACATGGTTTCCTCATCTCAATATCCATAAGCAGACAAGTTGATCATATTGCGATCGACGCAAGACATGCCTCCAATATTCTGGATGTCCGGACCTTCCGAGCGGCCAAGATAGACTCACATCATTACCTTGTTGTAGCCAAGGTACGAATGCGTATATTCCAAACTGAGCAACAAAGAAGAAAATTTAACATCGAAAAGCTACAATCGCAAGAGACCGCCAGACTCTTTCGCTGAACGCGTATCCTGAAATCTTTCAATCAATGCTGGGTCTCGCTCAGCCATCAAGGTGAAACCCCTGGTTTGAAGAAGAATGCCGGCGAGTGCATGCAGCAAAACAAGAGGCATATAAAGCGGAGCTGCAAAGGAAGACAAGAGCTGTTCGCGAGCTCTACCAGCAAAAGAGACGGGAAGAACATCGGCTTCTCCAAAAGAAGAAGAAAGAGCATGAGAAGCACGCGATCGAGAATATTGAGAACTTCTACTCCAGGAACAAAGACTCTTTCGTGTTAAGCACGGAAATGATTACTCTGACTTCAAGGATTTTGCGGTCGGTGTTCCACACGGAAGCGTCCTTGTCCCGCTTCTATATGTACTCTACACGCGTGATATCTTGAGGGAAAGAAACTGTGTCCTCGCTACGTTTGCGGACGATACGGCGCTATTGACAACGGACAATGCTATTGAAGCAGCAACTGAAAGCCTGCAATGTGCTATTAATAAAGTCCACGCATGGACGATTTCTTGGCGTATTGTGATGAGCGAAAGAGTATCAGGTCCACGCCTGCCCCAGTGCCTGTAGATGTTTTCAATTCATCTGTGTACCATCTAATATTATCTTGTTTGAATTGGTAATTATCGAACTCTCTACTCCAGTCCCTTTCATTGCTCAGCTTTAAATCAAATTTCCTTTCAAAGCAGTATTTCTTCACCATATATTCTCTGGGCTAGTCCAGAAGCGGCACCGATTTGGATAGGAATTTTGCATATTCCTTTCAAATTTGATCTTTAAGAAATCATAGGTCAAGCTGGAAACTTGTCTAAGACCTTTTCTGACATAAAAGGGTCGCTATCCTGCACAAACGGCGGCTTTAAGATCAATGAAAAGATTGTGCGTGCAGATTTGAAGCTTCTAAATTTGTTTCCAAGATCTTAAGCAATGTCTTCCAAATTGAAATAAACACCCTTGTGCTCTTTTAGAACAGTGCCAATGCGAATAGTCACTGTGGTTGTCCTTTGGATAGGAGTTAGATCGCCAGTAACACCGCGAATGAGAGAAGAACAAGGAATTAGCGGCTGCCGATGCGACTCGGTAAGCATCTGATGATGAACAGGGAACAGTGGAATCAGCTGCACCTGTGTCGATTATAAGATGACATTGACAAGTATAGCCTTTGTCAAACAGTGAGTTTTCTTTAGTAGACGTTGGATGAATAAGTGGAGGTTTTGGTGAACGTATCTTGCTCCTCGGAGACAGCATCCGTTAGTTTAAAATTTGATGTGAATGCTAGATGAGTTCATTTAGGGACGGTTGCTTGGTTTTAGTCGAAATCGTTTGCCCCCTACTAAATTTCTACGTTCAACCTGTAAATTTGAAGAACTATTAGCAATTTCAAATTTAATAAGTTGACCCACCTGGAACGCGGGCATTCCATTAGCATTTTCAGTTTGTACGTCTCGCCGATGCATGAACAAACTCCTCTTTATGTGGGGGCAGTAGACAGAACAATACTTCCTGGAATTTCCATGATATCCGTGATGCCAAAACCTGGAAAACACAGCGACCAGTACTGATTAGCAAAGGTAAAGGGGACCCAGACTTCACGTCAGCGTACAACCCCCGTGTATGCTGGACACAGCAAGAAAACTCATAGAGAGAATGCTGAAGCCTCGAGTCTCTGTAGCGGTGGAGAGAGCAGGTGGCCTATCTGAAGGGCAGCATTGATTTAGAAAAGGTCATTCTACAATAGGTGCTGTGGAAAAGGTGGTTAGGGCTGTCCAAGTAACTCATGGCGGCAGCCACTACTCGAGGAAGGTTGTTGTGTTGGCAACTCTCGACCTAAGAAATACCTTCAACTCGGCCAGATGTTGCGACATGCTGAACGCCCTTGAAATAAACTTTTGGGTACCACAGTATCATTGACGGGTGATAAGGGACTACCTTAGTAACAGAGAGCTAATTTATGACACCACAGAATTACCCCGCAAGAAGGAAATAACGACCGAAGCAGCGCAGGGCTCAATTCTGCGACCGCAATTATGGATCATCTCCTACGAAGGAAGTCTTCGCATGGAGATGCCCTAAAATACTTCTCTGGTCGGCTATGCGGACAACATCGCTGCAGTGACTTAATAAAGTCATGAGACGGTTGCACACATGGATTGAGGACCACGGCCTAACTAAGCTTAGTGAAGAAAACCGAGATAGTCCTGCTGACGAGGAAGCGGATACCCACAATAATCGAGCTCCAGCTGGGTCCGGAAGTCATACACACTAAGGAAGCAGTAAGATATCTAGGAGTTAGGCTAGATACGAAGCTCACGTACTGGGAACAAATTAAGTCCGCATCCGAAAGATCCACGAAAACATGCCTATTGCTAAGCAGACTGATGGCTTCTGATGTTGGTTATACACTAAATACTCTTGTATGGCTTCGAGATCTGGACTGACGCAGTCAAAAAGGAGATGCCATATACAGGAAGAAAGTGGACCGTGGTGCAACGTATAGGGGCCTTTCGGATAACGAGTTCATACCGAACTGTGTCGGAGCCAGCTGCCCTAGTAATCACAGGAGTGACGCCCATTGATCTCCTGGCAGGACCAAGGAAGTACGTCCACGACAAGAAGGCAGAACTAGGCGCGGCAACAGCAGCTACAGAAGCGAAGTAAATCTCGAAGCAGAAGTGGCAAAATAGATGAAACGCTAAATCGAGGAGAAGGTGGACCTACCGGTTGATCAGAGACGTTGCTGCATAGACGGAGCGGGAGCACGGTGAAGTAAATTATTATATCACCCAGTTCCTTACCGGACATGGTTACTTCAACCTAAGAAATTAAATCTGTTGGTCATCTGTTCTGTGATTGTCCTACCCTATCAGTCAGAAGAATGAGGACTCTTGGTAGTTACTTCTTCTCAGAGCTGGAGGGCTTAAATAATGTTGAGCTGATGCACCTCCTGAGATTCATATAACTTTCTGGGTGGTTCTAACAGCGGACTTTCTTTACAGCGTTTCCAGGGTTAAATGATTGGGCACAATGGACCCGTACTGTTGGCCTGAGTGAGCAGTGACTCTTTGTCACAAGGCACCCATCTATCTAACCTAACCTACTTCAACCTGCACAAGATAAGAAAAATAGGGACCGCAGCCTGCGCTCTGGAAGACGACGATTCGTATCACACGTTTTTTATCTGTAACAGGTGGGCAGCAGAAAGAAATAGTCTAGAGTCAGAGATAGGCAACTTTTCTCCAGAAAATGCCGTGAGCAAGATGGTCTCGAGTATCGGCACGTGGAATAAAATACCTTTATTCATTGAGACGGTACTCAGATCGAAAAAGAGAGAGGAAGAAGTAAACACACCCTCAGTAAGTTTACCTAATTGATGTCAGCCTTATCGGCAAGATATTATAAAGCCGCACCAGGAGACAAATCGGAAAAAGCCAGTCCACAGAGGGGAAAGAAAACGACACCACACTGAAGTAATGCTAAAGCGGTTCCGGAGTGGATGGCGTCAGGTTGAAAAGGAGTTAAAGGTGGTTTCTGAATGAGTAGGAGTCCCACACTGCTTGAAACAGAGCGGGACTGTTTCTCGTGTCCACTAACGTTTTTTCACTACCCCCTAGGTAAAAAAAATAAAAAAATAAAATTGGCATCTGTGATTGGTAATATAGGGGACGTCTTCTTTGTTGATTGAGCGATTTGTTTGGAGGCTTAACAGGCAACGAAGTCAGCTTTGGCTCCTCTAAGTTGACCATTTCTCGTTTCCCACATCATCATTGTCGAGTTGATTGCTGATTTGAACCGATTAAATGTGAATTGCCTGCTTAGCAGATCTGGTGGCTAAACGAATCGCCAATTCCAGAGCGGAGTTAAGTGATGAAGTTTCCTCATGTCGTACGCGGCATTAAATGTTTGCATCGGTGATAACATCCAGAAACTGTTGCAGGCAGAGACTGTTGATTATTTGAATGCTCAACTTAGGGTACTCTGGCCAGCCGTTGAAAAGGTTTTCCCCGTGTCATTGCACACGAACTCGTAAACGCTTTAGGGTGAGCGTTAGTCTTTCGAAATCCGCAGACAAATCCATATTCAGCGCATCAAGATAAAAAGAAAAGCCCATCTCAAACTCGCCGCTAAATACAGACATGCCTCTTGCTGACGCAAATTATTGGCTTTCAATAAAAGTGAGACGTGATTCTGGCATTGTTCGCAGCGTGTCTTGCCATCGTACACCATCAGATTGATTTTCGGATTGTGACATGCGATTGGGGTTATGGCGCTCATAATTTGGATGTGTACTGTAGTGTGGTCGAATCCACTGTCCCCTGATAACATTACTCTATATGTCATCACGAATATCGTTGCATTTAGTATTGAAGTTTCCAAGTGCAAAATACCAGCCTCTATGACTTGGGAAAAACCATTTACATTGCTTGTATGAGAGTAGCAATTTCTCAAAATTAGACTGCGGGGGCATGAATATTAACAAAAACCCCATACCTGGCACCAATTGCACCGATTTTTAAAAGTTCCTAGCCCATTACTTCCTTGGGCTAAGACCGCAACTGATATAGACCAAGAAGATGCTTTAAGAATGGTTCAAGGTGTTCCCATACCATGGTTCGCAATGACCGCCGGTATAATTTCAACAGCATTACATCCATGCTGGCATGCTTATATCACTGTCCATGTAGCACATCTTTGTATGACCGGAATAAGAACGAAATTTCAATTTCGCTTTCTTTGAAACGGTGATGCAGCTCTTTCTGGACGTAAACGAACTGAACATCTCAATTTTCAGGAAATCCTGAACAGAATTTTTGAGATTTTCTTAGTTAACATCAACGTATACATATTCAGGGTGAATCTAGGCCTCAACCAATAAGCTTCTCCATTAAGCTGAGTCTTTAGCTAATTGCACTTAGTTGCGCACTCCAAGTTGGTCGAGGTTGTACTTGTCTGTGCCACCAACGGCGGGAAGGCCCTCTACTGCGTCGTCCTTCCGGGTTAGAATTGAAGACTCTGCCGGCCAGCGTTGGTCTCCGTTCGCTCTACATGTCCTAGCCATCTCAAACGTGGGCTTTACTGTTGAATTGCCTTATTAGCCAAAAAAAAAACAGCTATTGGCAAGAGTTATTTTTCGCTTAATTTCTGCGCTGATGCTGTTTTTAGAATTTATAGCAGAGCCAAGGTATACAAAGTCCTTTACTACCTCGATGGTGCAGCTGGCCACTGAGGAGTTCTGTCCACTTTGTCGGTGTTGAATGTCTCTTGTCTTGTCTTGTTGACAGCATATATACGTACTTGGCTATACCCTCGTTTATCACATAACGCATTTTGGCCGCTTCTGCCTCAATGCTTGCAAACGCACCGGTGACAGCCCACTGAGTTCTTCCAATTATGTCAACATCGTCGGCGTATGCAAGCAGTTGTACAGACTTGTGATAGATTGTGCCTCCGGTGTTGGCTTGTGAGTTCCGCATAATCCGTTCAAGTACAGTATTAAAGAAGTCACATGACAGCGTATCACCTTGTCTAAAACCCTTTTTTACATCAAAGGTCTCGGTGAGGTTATTACCGACGTTGATGGAGCAGCGAGCGTTCTCCAGCGTCATCCTGTACAGACGGAGAAGTTTGGCAGAGATGTGAAAACTAGACATGGCTCTATACAGCTCTTCACTATAGATTACCTATGTCATAGGTGGACTTGAAATTAATAAAGATATGGTGAGTAGCAATGCGGACTTCTTGAGTTTTCTCCAGGATCAGCCGAAGTTTGAAGATTTGATCGACGGTGAACTTTCCTGGCCTGAAATCGAAATCGCAGAAAAGATCTTGCATGCGATGTTGATGAGACTGATGCCTCTATAATTGTCGCAGTTGAGGGGGTCACCTTTCTTGTGGATCGGGCAAACATTCATTCCTTCATCAGGGATACATTCGTCTGACCAAGTCTTAGAGATGTGTTGAAGTATGCTCTCTACCATCCTTCATAACTGGGCGAGAAGTTGTGGATTGAACGATAATCCAGTGAAAACAGAAGTGGTCCTCTTCACCAACAAAATATTAATCCCAGCTTTCGGACCCCTACGACTCGGTGACACTTCACTCCAAGTCTCGGATAAAGCACGGTATCTAGCGTGTATACTTGATCGCAAACTGAGCTGGAAAGACAACACAAATGAAAGAGTAAAGAAAGCGTACACTGCGTTCTATGCTTGCAGCAGAATTTTTGGTAAAAATGGAGACCCAAACCTGCCATCATCCATTGGATGTATACAGCCATAGCCGGACCCATTCTTACATATAGGTGCATTGTCTGATGGCCAATAGCAGAGAAAAACTCGCATCTCAAAGGGTTGACTAGAATCCAGAGAGTTGCCTCCATAGCAACCACAGGCGCCATTAGAACTACCCCGACCGCAGCACTTGAAACAATTCTCGCACTGATTCGCTAGACTTATTTGTTAAGAAATCAGCTGCGATGAGTGCCCTACGCCTAAAAGAATCCAACCTATGGAGAAAGGGCCTTACGGGCCACCGTAGCATCTCAAGGTGGGCTCACCTAGATGCCACCACAGACTATCTTCCGCCATCCCCCGACTTCAGCCTAAACGCCAAAACGGTCATCCCATCAAAGGAATACTGGGAAGACGGTGGGGCCATTAACCCGCATAGTATTTCAGTCTTCACTGACGGGTCCAAAACAAACAAAGGAGTGGTTCGGGTATCTACTCAGCAGAACCTGATATTGCAATAACACTAAGGCTTCCGCACCACGGCAGTGTGTTTCAGGCAGAAGTCCTAGCGATAGCAGAGGCGGTACGACAACTATCCACGAAACTTGTTATTATGAAAGAGATTGACATTTATATGGATAGTCAAGCTGCTATAAAGGCTATCTCATCCGAGGTAATAAAATCAAAGCTAATAAAACGCTGCCGCGAGGAGCTTAAAATGCTCATCCATAGCCACCATGTAACACCCTGGAGAGTCCCAGGCCACAAAGGTATTTCAGTGAACGAGATGGCGGATGAACTGGCAAGAAAGGCATCAGAACAAGACCTGTCAATAGTACAAAACTCAGTCCTCCTTCCGTGAAACTTGTTAAATCAAACATAGCACCTGACTTCAAACAAGCAGACGAAAGATGGAGAGCGCTCCCATCATGTCGTGTCTCCAGAAGCATCTGGACAAGACATGACAAAATAGACAAAACTTGGCGCTTCTCATAGGAATCATTACCGGCCGCAACCTATTGGCGGCCCACCGGAAGAGAATGAACTCTGCAGAGGATGCTGCAACACCGACGCAGAGGAAGACACAGAACACTTCCTTTGCAAATGGACTATTTTTTTTTTTTTCGTTTTTCCTTTATACTCGGGTGGCCCATGATTTCTGTTCCCCACTCGGGCTTGAACCTGCACAGATCGGTTAACGAGCATAATAACTTCTTCGGGGTGGTTCAGAGGAGGAGATTTCATTGACGCAGAACTCTAACCATTTTGTTTTTCATCTCTTTTCAGTTCTTCAGCCAGGAAACTCCACGTCGGGGGAGCACAATGGATCCATTTTAGATTCGAGTGCAGGCTGCAATCATTCGTTGCAGCTAACCCCTTTAAATTCATCACCAGCTGCCTTGGAAAGTTCGGCCGGTAAGCCGTCTCAGGTCCAGCAGTCTTGTTGGATTTCAGCTTTGATATTTCTATCCTCGCTCCGCTTTGATCGGGTGGACGGAAATTTCGACTATAATCGTCTATGCTGATCGGCGGTCTTTTGCTTCATTGTGATTCCCTATAAATTTTGGTACCATCTCTAATTTGATTGCCTCTCGGTTGGTCTTAAATCAAGCCAACCAGTACTCACGATGAAATATATCATGTTCCCGAGTGAGACTTGTGCCAATTCCTCCAGTTCTTTAAAAAGTTTGTCTCCCATATAGCGGAAGCGACGAGTTTGAAGATTGGGACAAACACATAGCGAGTGTTTGATCGTTTCGATTTCTTTCGTATCATGACAGCTCCTACAGTAATCATGTGAGTTGATTTCCAGTTTAGCGGCCATTGCACCTATTGGACAATACCCAGCTAGTACACCTACCAGGATATTGGTTTCATTCTTGTTCATTGACAAACGGCTTTTAGTCTTTTTTTTCGTTCAGAGTTGGCCATAAGCTGCGAGATATGACACAGTCGCCTCTGGCTGCTCAGGAAGTGTTGATATTTTCTCTTGCTTTAAGGTTCAGGGAGGAGTCTTCTCTCCCCTGCTCTGGACCTTAGTTATTGACGAACTCCTAGAGCTACTTGAAAAAACGGGTTACAAAGTACAAGGGTATGCAGACGACATTGTCATCAGCGTCAGAGGCAAAATTTAGGACATAATTTTCCAATAATTTAACTTCCGATTGGTGCAGGACAAAGGGACTTACCATTAACCTCGGAAAAACTATACTTGTACCCTTTTCCAGGAAAAGAAATCATACTCTTAAACAAATTACACTGGAAAATGTCCCAAACGATATATCCAAGGAAGCAAGATACCTAGGTGTTATACTTGATAAAACGCTCACCTGGAATTCACACCTGAAGAAGGTTACCGAGAAAGCGACAAGGGCAACGTTTATGTGTCAGCACCCACATGGTAAAACTTGGGGGCTAAAACCCAAGATAATATATTGGACGTACAGCGCCATTATCAAACCCATGGTCACCTATGCATCGTTGGCTTGGTGGCCAAAAACCTTACAGCCCAAGACTCAGGAAGGGTTGAATAAAATCCATCGTCTAGCCTGTCTGAGTATCACAGATGCAATGAGAACGTGTCGCACGGCAGCAATGGGAGCAATGCTTAGCCTCACACCTTGCAGTATAAAGGGAGGCTATGCTGAGTGTTCTTAGGCTGCCCAAGATCTTGGACCTTAAAATCCGCAACTTTACAGGCTATTTAAAGATTCTAGGGTATATTCAAAATCACCCTATCCTCAAAATCCCAGATACTATGCACAAGAAATACCGGTTCTCCAGGAAATTCAATGTGGCCACACATGGAGGAATGAAGGACTTGCAGTCTTACCTAACTCTCAAACTTGGTACATAGATGGTTCCAAATTGGAAAACAGTAGCACTGGCGCAGGAGTTTATGGACCCAGGTTCCAACGTGCGCTTGGGAAATCACCAACAATATTTCAGGCGGAAGTCCATGCAATCGAGCTCTGTGTACGAGATTTTCTACGAAGAAGGGCCGAGGGTACTCGTATCTATAACCTCTCGGACAGCCAGACAGCAGTTATGGGTTTGAAATCTTACACTGTAGGATCAAAACTTGTATGGGACTGTCTGAACCTACTCGAAGATCTCGCATCGAAAAACACCGTCACTGTGGCCTGGATACCAGGACACGAAGGCTTCGAGGGCAACGAACGGGCGGACTGCTTAGCGAGAAGAGACTCCAGTCTCCCACTAGTCGGTACTGAACCCTATTTTGGAGTCACATGGGGTAGCGCAAACATCAAAATAAAGAAATGGGAAGATGATCATCATGCAGAGTACTGGGCCAAACTCAAGGGCCTAAGACAGGCAAAGAAGTTCATTAATCTCAACCGTTGCAAGGCTAAAAAGCTACTCGAGCTTAGGAAAGCAGACTTAAGAACCTTAACAGGCTATTTGACTAGTCATTGCCCACTCAGGTACCATCTGCACAAGATAGGAGTAGCAGATACAGACGAAGACCGGCTATGTTGAGAGCAAAAAGAGACGGCAGAACATATTCTCTGTGAATGCCCTATGGCCGCAAGAAAAAGACTTCTTCATCTCGGGAGGGCTTTATTGAGTCCCTCTGACTTCTGGAACATTGAGCCTGGAGCTTTGTTGAGTTTCATCAAGAGCCTTAACCAAGTTCTCAGCTAATCACCGGGTTGGCACAATAGATCTCATAGGTCGCAGTGCGTACAAGGCCCTAGTATAGTAAAATAGATCGACGACGTTTTTCTTTAACCTGATGAAATTCGTGCCTAAAGTCGATAATACAAAAATATGGTCAGTTGTGCAATGGTTTTTAAGAAAGCCGGCTTGATACTGACCAAATAAATGGTCAGAATACGCATTTAAATCCTTAACGACGAGTTTTTTAAATGCAATATCTCGATAATTGTCAACAGACCGCCATTTTCAAAGATATGAAATATTATCGACTGTTGGAAACTATCTGGAATAATCCGAATGTACAAATTCGGTTATTCTCCCCTGTGAGCAGTCCTAGAAACTTAATCAACACCAGGTGCCTTACCGTCCTTGTTGTTATGCAGCCACGATTAAATCTCGTCTACTGTTGTTTCATGATCCAATAACTTATTTTTCGTGTGTGGAACTGTTAATTGGAAGTTTAAGGTATTTCTGGGTATAATAGGATTCAAGGCATTTCATAACTAAGCTTCAAGCTGCGTCGTCCAAACTTTCACCCCAATTTTGTGTTTCAGGGCGTTTTTCAATCGGGGGAACTTTCAAAGTCTGAAAATGTATATTTCGAAATTCATAGCTGGTATGCCGATACATTTGTTTGCAGAGGTTCGTCATATTCCCAGTATAGCTTCAAAAGTCAAAAAGATTTCCTCCTCAGTCGCACACAATCAACATCGTACTATGGCTGGTTTCGGTTCTGCCTGTTCCCTTGGGCCCGAGGTTGTTCATAAGCATTCGGGATCGCTCGCCCCAAGTCATCGATTTTCCATTCGGTGTTTCGTTCTGATCTTTGCACCTTTCTTCTTAGTTTTCCGTTATAAACTTCTTTTTAGTGCTGCTTTCATATTATCTTAGGCAGGATGATGTTAGTTATAAACGGTTTCGTTTCTTCTAAAGAAACTTCGAAGGAAGTAACTATTGGAAGGTGATCAGAAAAGTTCTAAAATTGTGCTTTAAAGTTCTTGATTATAGAGATCTGAATCCCCCCGCTTAAACTTAAATCAATAAATGACCTACCCTGTGTACCTATAAACGTATATTCGCCATTTTCATTTGCTGCCGAACGCCCATTTTGAAGGAAAAGCTGGTATTGGCACCGCTACCTACTCGTACCTACCTAAGCTTCTGAGAAGCATATAAACCGCTAATTCAATTCGTTGACTTCGTTTAGGCCAGATGCTTGAGCCATCTTCTAGTTTTTACATTTCTAATATATGACTCTGGTCACCTGCATCATACGGTCACGCCTCCATCCTATCCAGATTAGAGATCACAAATAGGCAGTTAGAAACCGATTACATGATTCCGATGCAGACATTTGACAGGAGATTCAATATCAGAACTCCTGACGGATATGACTGGAAGAACGAAGAACTTACTAGTAATGATGAATTGTCTTTCTACACTGACAGTTCCAATATGGATGTCTGGAAATGAGCTGGGGTTTACTGGAAAACACTAGGAGTCAACCACTCGTTCAGAATCAACAGCGACTGCATCGTCTTTCAAGCTAAAATCACAGGCATCATCCAGGCTGCGAAAACCATCGCCAAAGGTAAAATCTTGGGTAAATCAATTACTGTGTGCATCTACAGCCAGGCAGTTGTTAAGGCTCTGAAATTCATAGCAATTAGATCTAAGTTCGTTTAAATCTATAAGGGACATCTTAATGAGGTATCATAGGCCAATAGGGTGCCCTTATGCTGTGTACCAGGGCATATATGCACACCGGGTAATGAAAGAGCAGATGCACTCTCTACAAACGGTACGGCGTTGCACATCGTGCATGCCCTGCGTGAAGGTTCCTATTAGCTCCATAAATGAACTTGACAGAGATGAAGCCATTAGCGAAGGCAACAGATGATGGATCCGTCTGGATACGTGCCTTACTGCCACATAATTGTGGCCGGCATATGCTTTGATGAGAACACGTTCGCTGGTCAAGCTTAGTCGTAACAGTACACAGGTCATCTCTGACACAATCACGGGGCACTGTGCCATTGGGACTCATGCAGTAGATTAGGTTAGGTTAGGTAGGGTTATGTGGTTATCATAAAACATTAGGCACCAAAGTCATCGCGATCCCTAAGGAACCTTCATGACAAAAGACCTAAACCAATTCTCCCATACAATTAATCTTCCTGCAGAATGTGAAAAGGTCCTTGTCGTGGTTCGAGACCTCATCTCTTCTAGGTTACCGAAGAAGTATTTACCAATTCCTGGCAATTCCTTGGCATTCACAGAGTATATGTGTTATGTTCCCTGAGACATCTAGGTCATTGCAGTACCTACAAACATCCGAGTTAGATAATCCTAGTCTCATAGCATGCTACCTTAGGGAACATTGGCCAGAGAGTATTCCTATCGCTGTTCTTAGCCATGATCTATCTAATTTAATCATCTCCCTAGATTTTCTGCGGTCTAACACAGGCCACACGGCCTTAGACACCCTACGACCATCTATGTTTGACTTGGCCATCTTAGATCGGTTATGTCGATGATTCTATCACGAATAATTCCCTTTAGCCACGCACCCTGGTGGTTTGATAGCTCCACTTCTCTTTTGGCCAGCGCGTCGGCTTGCTCGTTGCCTTCGATATCGCAGTGTCCAGGTACCCAACATAATCTGACTTGGTTCTGCGTACATAATGCCCTAAGCATTGTGCGGCAATTCCAGACTATCTCAGATTTGGTGACGTACGACTCTAGCGCCTTTAGCGTAGCCTGACTGTCAATGTAGATGGCGATATTCTTGTCGGATATTGGTCCCATCTCAAGTAATTTCGCAGCTTCAAGTGCAGCTAGAACCCCTGCTTGGAACACATTGCATGTGTCCGGAAAACTCAGGGCCACCTGTAGGTTCGTATCTCTCGAGTAAATACCTGACCCCGTGCCCTCTCTGGTCTCAGAACAATCTGTGTATATTGCAATCTCGTTACGGACAGAGACTGTCTTCCTTCGCCAGTCCTCTCTAATAGGATGCATTACTTCATATGGCGTGACGAAGTCTAATGCGTCAAGAATATCGTCCGATACGTCAGCGATATCGGGAAATGATTCCTTAAGAATGGAGCTATGTCCTACTTTACTTGTCTTGAAGAGACCAACGTTAGTGAGTCGAAGCGCACTGTTGCCGGTTTAAAATTTAATTTGTAGGTCTAATGGTTAAAGATACAGAAAGACCTCGAGTGCAGCCGTAGAAGTTGTGCGTAGAGCATCCGTGATGGCAATGCAAGCTGTTCTTTGTACCATGGCCAACATATCCCGTATGTTTTTCGTATTTGTTGCCTTCCACTACATAAGAGCCCCATAAGTAAGATAAATTTACAATTTAGTTTCCTATCTAGCATTATGCCAAGATATCTAGCGCTATCCGAAAGGGAAAGCTCCACCCCTGCTAGCTTAAGCAGTTTGAAGGGTGGTATCTTGTATTTTCTGCTGAAGAGTACCAATTCTGTTTTATCCGGGTTGACGTGCAGTCCACACCCTCTAGCCCATTTTTCGAAACTATTAATAGCTGATTCCATCATTTCACTTAATGTGTCAAGGAATTCGCCCTGGACTAAAATCACCACGTCGTCCGCGTAAGCAGTGACGCTTATGCCCGTATTGCTTAGTTCTTTAAGTATACTATAGAGGAGGGGGGAGGAGGGGTGAGATAACGCCTGGGGAGTCCCCCTGGTAACGGATTTTCTTGTTCAACTGTTTCCGATAGTGGAGCTAATGTTTTTAGTGCCGAGCATATTGCAGAGCCAATTGGTAATGCTGTGCTCGACATTCATAGTTTCTAGGGCCTGTTTGATGGTCGTTGCTTCTACATTATTGAAAGCATCTTCTATGTCTAGGAAGGCTGCTAGTGTAAATTCCTTATGGTGAAGGCTAGCTTCTATTTTCCTTACTACATCGTGCAAAGCTGTTTCTACCGATTTCCCATTTAAACATGCATGTTGAGCTTACCATAGAATGCCGTTGCAACATTTACTTCTGATATGAATATCAAGAAGTCTTTCAAGTATCTGATTCATGCAGTAACTCACAACGACTTCTGCAGGAGCTGCAGGGATGAGGAAGAAATAGAATCTGTCCGACACCTGCTGTGCGAATGCCCTGCCTTCTTTATCGACAGAACTATAAGGATTCTCGGTAGCTACTTCTTCACTGAGTTAGAGGACCTGCGTCACATTGAGCTGAAAGTCCTCTCTTTATCTAGGTGTTTCTAAACCAGCGGCTTCCTTTTCCGAGGTGACAGACCCTCTGATATTCATATCCTTATCTAGATGGGTGTAAATTTAGCAGTTTTTTTCTTTACATGCTCCCAGGGTAAAATTATGTGGACACAATGGACCCCTGTTGGTCTAAGTGAGCAGTGAAATCGTCACAAGGTACTCATCTACCTAACCTAATATAATCGCGAATAATTTTTCATCGCGAGATCTTGAAACGTTCTTTACCTAGAATTGAGACACTCTACAGCCCTCTCATCAATAGTTTCGTTGCAACAAGGTTGTGGCAGGGAGATCAAGATCGAGACTTTTATCCCGAAAATATTTCAATTTTCAGAATATAATTTCAATAATTCGTGCACATATTGGAGTACATAAATTCGTGCTTTCTAAACAACATTTGGACACGATCTTACAGAATCCGGGCAATGTACTATTGATATGCGTACGTGAGGAAATAAGAGTAGAGGAAGCATCGATTTGCTGCAGTAAAATATTATTGTAAGGCCACTTACCTCAAAATGATGACTGTTTTGACACACGCCCAATGTTCTTACTTTACGAGTATTTAAAACTTAAATTCGAATCGCATACATATATACCAGAAAGTACTTGGAAGAGAGTACTACGAAGCTATTGGTACTTCGGTTTCATTCTGTAGTTGTGGAAATTTTGGAAAACAATATACATACGAGTATGTATACACTCGTACATTTAAAAAAACATGCAGAAAAGTAATATTGCGTTTGAAAAGCAGTGTAGGAATTCCTACGTCGCGTTTATCCTTCATCAAGGTCGCGGAGATACGACAAGGACGCTCATAATTCCCCATCTTTTTCAATCTTCTGCAGCTGCATAACATTGAGTGCTTCGCTGGGAGTTCTACCAGCAACATCACCAATGAATCTCATTTTGGACAACTTGTGCTCTCATTGTTTCGGTCACTACCCAGATTACATGGCCATAGGTGAGTATATCGAAATAAAGACCGACAGCTTAGTTTCGACTATAAGTTCGGTCTGCCTTATACCAGATATACTAAGTTCTCCCAATCCTACAGGATAACTCAACAAGACTTTTTTCATTATTCGTGAATTAGTCTCCAAGGTTCTTATAGAAGACTCTACATATGGGTGAATGTTAATAGCAAACTGGCTGAGTATCAAGCTGGCTTTCACAAAGGGTAGTCCACAATACGAACGACACTGAATTGTCTCAACGCCTTTTTAACCAGCATGCAGGTTCCATGGGCAAACGTCGATAGGCGACTAGTCGAGAAGAAGGACCAGCTGGAACGCACTAGGCCTTAAAAGCGAATTCTTATTCCGGGTCCACATATTCCTAGAGAAAGGATAGAGACCTTATAGAGACAATATACTCTAGCTACCTTCGTAGACGTTGAAGTCGTTTTCAATAACGTCAGTACAGAATCGATTCAGGAAGCTCTGATCCAACTGGGTGTGGAAGAGTTTATTAGCAACTGCATATTGACAATGCTTAAAACTAGAATCATTCGACTCTCGGCAACAGCAGTTCGACCATATCTGCTGTTAGAGGAACTCCTCAAGGTGGGATCTTATCTCCTCTTCTATGGCTTATGGTCATCAACAAAATCTTGTGTGTACTGGACAGAGATGGAGTTAACCCATTTCTTACCAGTGATACGTCCCGCATATGGAAAAATGATGCCTGAACGCATCATTGGAAAGAAATGGGTTAAGCTTGTCGCGTATGCGGATGACGTGGTAATACTGGTATCGGGGATGTTTTCATCCGTAATCAGTGAGATTATGGAAGGTGCCTTGGACAAGATTAACACACGGGCCACTGGACGTCGACTCAGCGTCAACCCAAGCAAAACTGAACTGATACACTTTACCACTAAATCAAAACACCGACCTTCACGCTTCCACGGCGTGGTGTGGTACTTAATCCAAAACTAAGCTGGAATCTTAACATTGAGCAGCGGGTAAAGAAGGTCTGTTTCTATGCTTGCAGCAAGACCTTTGGTAAGAAGTCTTCGCCCGAAGATGGTCTTATGGATGAACACTGCCGTGGTGCGTCCCATTCTTTCCTATGGATCGCTAGTCTGGTGGCCTGCGTTAAGGAAAGCTTATAACATCAAACTTATCAACAGGGTACAAAGAACTGCGGCTATAGCCGCAACGGGTGCCATGAGAACATGTCCAACCGAAGCCTTGAACGTTATCCTGCACCTTTTACCACTCGATCTTCACATTATGCATCTATCATCATGTAGTGCGGTCAGGATAAGGGAAATAGGATGCTGGTGCACCAATCCTTATGATCGCAACAGTATGCTCAATCTGCTACCGCAAGATCTGGCAGCTAATCTGACCGACTATATAACTCCCACAGTGAACTTTATAAATGACGTCACGGTCAGATTCCCAACCAGGGCGGAATGGGAAACTAGCGAACTGACAAATGAGTTCGAAACAACAATCTTCACCGACGGTTCAAAAATGGACTGCGGGGTAGGGGCGGGGATATTCTCTGATTCCCTCAATATTTCCAGGTCTTACCGGCTTCCTGATTCGTGCAGTGTCTTCCAGGTGGATGTTTTGGTGTACGTGAGGCCTGCCGCCTACTTAAGCAAACCTCTACACCCCTAAATACTGTTGCCGTTCTCATTGACAGCCAGGCGGCTATCAAGGCTATACTATCTGCCACTACATCCTCAAGGCTAGTAGAACAGTGCAAAAAAGAACTCGCCTCGCTTGGTCACCGGCTAAGGATCTGTCTTCTTTGGGTTCCGGGTCACAGCAACATTGAAGGGAATGAGCGAGCTGAGGAACTCGCGCGGCAAGGATCTGCCCATGATGTTTCCCTTGCAAAGGCGGTGAACGTCTCCCGCTGGGAGTCCTTAAGGGAGGCATTTCCCTACAAGCTACGCCCGTTTCACATCCGTCTAGGTCACTTGAGTTGTGGTATTAAAACGGAACTTTTTGTGTTAATTATGTATCATCATGGTTTGCTGTTACAACCGCTTCTACCTACTTACCTACCTAAGGATAGACAGAAATCTCCAACACCTGAACTATGAGCTTTATAGCGAAAACTGGGAGCTATTAGAAGTGGGTGAGCACACTGAATCTGGTACGGAAATCGTGGTCTTGCTCAACCGCCAATCAACGACTCCCATCGTAGAAAAATACAAAAGGTTCACATTGGAATCACCCGATGCAAAGTAAGGCTTTTGGTTGCGATGGAAGAATAGAAAAATAGCAAGGCGGGTGATAAGGTAAAACAATGATGAAAGCTGTGCAAGTAAACCTCCACCAAAGCATTGCAGCTAGTGCCAATCTTGTCTATATCAGGGGACATAGAAATACAGACATTGCCCTAATACAAAAGCCATGGATATCCGCGGCAAAGCAAGTGGGTTAAATCATAGACTTCGTAATATGCAATATTGAACCATAAAACGCAGAATATAAGAATAGAAAGTGCATTGTAGCTAGGAAGCAGATTCATCTTTTTCTTCTATCTAACTACAGGAATATGGACCAAACAGTGGTGAGACATGGGTCTTTCCCCGCCATTCTCATGTCGCTTAACGCTAAAGAAGGAATGCCATCCACATAAGCCCGTACCTTTGTACTCGTACAGAAAGCGGAATAGGAAAGATGAGATATGCTGATATGTTGTGATGCAAACTCTCATCACTTACTATGTGATAGTGGTGACACCAACTTACGCGGTGAGTCATTGTTTGAGTTTATAAACGAAAACAACCTTATTGTAGCTAGCTGGCAGTGGATTGGTCACACGTTCCGAAAGGGTGACAGCTCCATAGCGAACCATGCTATGCAATGGAACCCTCTAACTCAGGATGGCAGAAGACCTGGCGGTCCGCGGAAAACATGGCGCAGAACAGTCGAGAAGGAGGCACGGCAGTTAGGGAAAAGTTGGGGAGAACTCAGACACATTGCCAGAAACCGTACACGATGGCGCGTAGGCGTAGTAGAGGCCCTAGGACCCACAAGGGGATACAGGACATAAGTAAGTAAGTTATTGTAGCTAATAGAGTTAATGAACCAACTTTTGTAGTAAATAACAGGCAGAAAGTTATAGATATTATTTTAGCCAGCAACTCGAATACAGTAATTATTGACAGGTGGAACGTGATGGGGAGGAATTCTACTCCGTTCACAAAAATATTGAACTTCTCGTGGACAGCATCTGACTCACCTAAACCATACAAGAACCACAGGAAAACCAACTGGGATCTGTTAAGCAACAAGGTGACGAAAAGCATGAGACTCCTGCAGGAATATAATTGGCAAGGACCTGTAGACATTGACGCAAGGCTAAGGATTTAACATCTAGCTTTAACGAAGTATTGGTAAAGCATGTCCAGAAATCAAAAGAAAAGGCAAAGATAAAAATTCACCACCATGGCGATTGGAATCAAACACTTTCTAAATGTAGCCAAAAGAACACAGTTGGATGCAGACTGGAAACAATACAAGTCCAGTCAGAGAAATTTCAAAACTTAAACACAGAGAGCTAAATGCCACTCTTGGTAACCTTTCTGTGATGAGATCAAGCGACTGGAAAATTCTAGGATCCCTCAAAGAACCCGACGGAAGTTGGATTGATACCTGTGCATAATCATTGAGATTTCTGCCAAAAACGCACTTTCTTTGGTGCATTACCAATTTAGACAATAACATCGGAATTAATAGTAACATGGAAATAGAACCACCGACGGATCTAATTACAGAGGAGAGAACTGAGTGGGGCAATTAGATCGTTCTCTTGCTTTAAATTTCCAGGACCCGACGGGATGGGAACAGACTATTCGGAAAAACTTGAGGACCGACTCGCAAGATGTATGATGTATTGATGTATACGGGTATACCAAGATCTATACTAATCTACGGCAGCCTTAGATGGTGGGAAGCCATCAGCAAAACTACCACCCTAACGGTCATCACAAAAATAAAAAGACTAGCGTGCATTGGTAGTACTTGTGCAATGAGACCGACACTTACAGCAGGACTCGAGGCCGTTTTCAACCTGCTTCCGCTAGGCATATGGTATTTATACAAGCATCAGCGGCTATTAGAGCCCTAAGATAAAACCAGACAGATATCTCGTGTTACTATAGATGCAAGGTCAACTTTTAGGCAACATCTGCAATACGCAGATCTCCTTCCGGTAGGGGTTAGAATATACCCGAGATAGGCATGCCTATCGTAAGAGGCGACTAAAATCCACCATCCGTATACCGAGCGTAGTGTAAACACAAAAATGCAATGAACAAAACAAAACGATCTATTACCCCAGGTGGCAGCCCAGGTTCACTGGAAAATCCACCCTCTTCGGAGGTCGGCTCTACGGATTCTGGGGAGAGCCATTTATTGCACCTTATAAATCCCTTCTCAAAAAGTACAAGGGTATCTCGATCTCCACCAACAAGATCGAACGTCTCCGGAAAAAGAAGTCCGCCGGAAGCGCAATCGCGTGAAAAACGGTACTCATTGAAATTTAAAAGCATTGAGGAGGAAAACGACGTATTCCGTACAAAGCTTACCGAAATGGAGCTGCTCTATCGTGAGCTTTTAAGAAAGAGGTACATTTATTCAGGCAAGAAAATAATGCTCTAAAAAACACATATCTACAAAAAGAAAATACAGTTAGTCCACATCGCTCACCTAGTCGCGAATACCAGACAGACGAAAAAGAGCTAACACGTGAAACGAATTTGATCGAAAAGAAACGGCCTAGCAAAAAACGCAAAGCTGGTTCGTCACCGGAAGTCGAGCCACAAAAAAGATGGAAAGCGCAAGGAGTTGCAGGAAAAGCAACAACAAATAGAATTACGTCCTCCGCCACCGATAAACGTCGTTGGAATTACGGACTAAAACAAGTTGCATTGCCTCATTAAAGGAACTGTGACATCGAAGTTTAAGGTGACATCTCTGCGAAGCAATACGTGGAAAATCAATGTCGATGATGCCAACGGTTACCGATCAGTATCCCAAAAATTGAATGCCGAAAAGATTCAGTGGTATACTTATGAAAATAAGTTAGAAAGACCACTGCGTGTTGTAGCAAGGGGACTCTACCCCTCGTGCACCAAAGAAGATGTAATAAACGACCTTCAAGACAAAGGCTTTAAAATTCTTGATGCCGTCAATATTATCAAGAAGGAGAAGCAACAGTCAGAGGGAGATCAGGAAAAATTGGCAAAACGTGGACTTCGACTATTCATGCTAAGTTTTGATAAAGACGAAAATAAAGATGTTATATATAATATTAAGACTATTCTAAACATCGTGGTCAAAATCGAACCTATGCGTTAGAGCTCCAGATCGATCCCGCAGTGTAAGCGCTGTCAAGGTTTCAATCATACGCAGACTTACTGCCAGAAAGAACCGCGATGCGTGAAATGCGCAGGTAAACACCTCTCGGAAGAGTGACATCTAAATAAGCCAACCGCTCAAAAATGAGCACTGGTGTAGGATCAGGTATCTTCTCCGACCCTCTATGTGTATCAAAATCCATACGACTTCCAGACCACAGCAGTGTTTTCCAAGCAGAGGTCTTGGCAGTGGCAACAGCCGCCCGTGAGTCTGCGGTAAGGGCAATACCGCCAGAAGGTATCACCATCTTTATCAACAGCCAGGCAGCTATAAAAGCGATTACTGACATAGAAATCAAATCGAAGCTTGTGACGTGTTGTCGAGAAGAGGTCAGGGTTCTTGGAATACAGCACAAGGTATCGCTCTGTTGGGTCCCTCGACACGAGGGTATCCCAGGCAATGAGAAAGCCGACGAGCTGGCGAGAATCGGCTCAGCAGCCCCACCAGAACAAGTTGACCCCCTGTGTGTATGCCGCCTTGCACGCCCAAGCTCGCTGCAGGGAATAAAGCCATTGAGGAGGCGAACACAAGATGGAACTCCATGGAAACTCGCGCCATCACTACGAAGCTATGGCCATCTATCGACAAAGCAAAGACCGAGAGAATCACCCGGAAAGATAGGAAGTCCCTTCCCACCCTCGTGGGCATCATCATGGGGCACAACACTCTGCGGTACCACATGAAGAACTACGCCTGACGGAGGAGAAACTCTGTAGAGGCTGTGGTGACGAGGAAGTTTTTGAGGACACAACCCACTTCCTGTGCCACTGTCCGAGTCTTCAACACTACAGGAAAAAGTTTCTTGGTAAATATTTCTTCCAGGATCTCGAGGAACTCTCCGGCGTTTCGACAGAAAAGATGCAGAACTTCATCAACTCCTCAGGATGGTTTGTATTCAGAAATTAAGTTAGTGACTGAGTTAGTAGTTTTTAGTTTCATTGGGTAAGGGATTACTTTTCCCCCATAGGTACCACAATGGGTCAATGCTGACCTGAGTATGGTAGAGAGCGCCCCTCCCTGCCAGCCCACATACCTAACCCTAACCTAAATAAACCAACCCCAGCCACTTGGATAAACTGCAAAGGAAAACATCCTGCGAACTATCGAGGTTGAGAAATGGCGAAAGAGCTCCAAAAAAGACGCGATACGCTTAAAAATTCCATGCGCCCGAATCCGAAACCAATTAAGAATAGAGTCAAAATAGCTACGAGAAAAGCAGTGAAAGATAGGAAATCCATCAATATTGACTTAAGATCGGGCAATGAAGAAAAAACCCAAATGTAGTAGAGAAAAGGTGACAGAAACAAAATCTTGGAATATCGGCGTGCAGTCTTATGCTCAAGCGGAGACGACAGCTAATGGCAAGTATATGACCAACAATTCATTGGAGATCAAAGCAAGAAAGCATCCAAACTTGAACGTAAGGACTCATGCTCAAGTAGCGAAATTATAAAACGATGATAGAGGTAGCTCACAAGATCCTGTATCCCATGTTTTCTCCCTAATTCTTGCGAAACTTGAAGAGCAATGCAAAACAAACCACTGCGATGTAAACTTGAAGAAAGTGATTTCACAAACATCATCACCTTCCTTAAACCTTAAAGTGTTATTATTGGTGGCGACTTCAACGCGAAACACCCCCCCTCTGGGGTTCAAGGTACGCTTCTCAGAATGGTAAAAAGCTTTATAATGCGGGTATGCAATACAGTTGTGATTTTCACTCGACGGGTAAACCAACATATTGGCCGACTGATAGAAATAAGATACCAAATCTGATCGATTTCTTTGTCCTTAAAGGAATATCTGGTAACTGTATACAAGTTGAAGAAAGCTTTGATCTCTCCTCCGATCATTCCCCAATCATTATGACGATAAGCGATACTCTTAAAAAAGTAGGACCGGCCAGATTAACCAGCCGAAAAAAAATTGGGATGGCTTTAAAAAAGATATTGAAGCAAATACTGAGCTGAGCGTATCACTTAAAACACCATATGAACTTGAAGTTGAAGTTGATCGCTTCGTCGAAATCTTACTGGATGCCGCGTGGAAGAATACTCCCAAACCAAAGAGAACGTCGGCCAGTTACACTCAAACTTATCCACAGGAAATATTGTAAGAGAGATGATTAAGGAGAAGAGATGATTAAGGAGAAGAGAAAAGCACGCAAAAAATGGCAACAAACCCGGGCTCCGCAACACAAACCACATCTTAACCGTTTGTGCAACTCACCAAAAAGAACTACTAAGAGCTTAAGAATAATGAAATACAAACTTACATAGAAAGTTTAATGGCAGAAAGAGATTCTAATTACTCGCCTCGCTTTGGAAAGCTATAAAAGGTATTAAAAAACCTCAATTAGGAAAAATCAAGACGAATGGGCCAGGTATGATAAAGAGAAAGCGCAAGTTTTTGCCACCCATCTGGAAGAAACTTTTAAACCATTTGATGGCCAAGCTCTTATTTAAAATATAAATACGTCGTGTATAGCAAACAGTGCAATAAGAGATGCAACACTAACCGAACTTAAGGAAGAAATAAAGAAATTAAACCTAAGAACGCTCCTGGATACGACCTAATCACGGCAGACGTTCTTAAAGCACTACCAAGGAAAGCTCTAATTCAGCTTCTGTTCACTATAAACGCCGCGCTTGGACTAGAATATGTTCCCAGTCAATTTAAAGTTGCCGAAGTCATAATGGTCCTTACGCCCGAAAAATTAAAAAAACGTCTTATACACCAATTTCGCTTCTTCCAATTATATCCAAAGTGTTTGAAAGGATTTGTTCAAGCGTATTCCTTGACGGTTCTCAAGGTTTTGACAAGGTCTGGCATGAAGGCTTAAAGTTTAAATTACGACAAGTTCTGCCAGAGCACCTATGTATATAATATTTTGAAGAACTATCTTATGAATAGACTATAGGTATTTCGTGTCAAATGTGTAAATGAATATTCAGATTTTAAGGAAATAATGGCTGGGGTGCCGCAAGAAAACGTTCTTGGTCCAGTTTTATATTATCTACTACTATTATACACTCGTGATATACCGCAAGTAGAAGGCACTGAGCTAGCTTCATTTGCCGACGACACTGCTATATTGGCAGTAGGTTAAATGGTCGAAGATACTACAGAAAAACTGCAAGAAGCTTTGGATAGAGTAAATGAATGGACAAAAATTTGGCGAATCGCACCCAACGAGACCAAACCGGTTCATGTAAATTTTACTCATAAGAGAATAAATAATCTGCCGATCTTTTCAAACTCGGTTCAAATTCCGTTTGCAGCGAGGCTAAGTATCTTTGAATGACACTTGATGCAAAGCTGAAATGGAAAGCTCATGTAAAGAAAAAACGCAAAGAACTAGATAATAAATATAGAGAAATGTATTGGTTATTTGGAAAATATTCCAAGCCTAATATAGAGAACAAACTGCTTTTATATAAGCAAGTGCTAAAGCCTGTATGGACACATGGTGTACAACTCTGGGGTTGTACCAAAATAAGTAATATTAAAATTTTACAAACTTTTGAAAACAAAGTGCTAAGGGGTATTGTTAATGCGCCATGGTATATCCGAAATAGCGATATCCACACAGATCTTGGCATTAAAACAATCGAAGACGAAATCAAAAACTACGCGAGAAAGCATAAAAGTCGACTAGAAAGTCATGCTAATATAACAGTCCTCGAAGTTTTGGATGAAAGAAATTTACTACGCCGTCTACAAAGAATCAAACCTTTAGACTTAGCGCGTTAAGTAACCGCGTCTAAACAGCGGAGCTATCAGGAATTTCTAATTGGAAGGTACCTGCAAAACGTCATTATTTCATGAAACGAAAACTACTTGATAAGTCGAATACTTAGTTGTAGTAAAAATAAAAAACAAGTCTGTTTTGAAAGGAGGTTTTTTAGTGGGTAAGAATCCCACACTACTATGAGCACGCGCTGTCGATCCTCATAGTGTCTTGTTGAAGATTTTCACCTACCCTCGGGAAAAAAAACACTTGAATCGTCTGTGCAATTTGTTGAAGAAGACTATTAAAGATTTTTAGAATCATGCAATAGGTTCTTACCTTGTAAGTTTAACAGCGAAATCTGTAGAAGGCACCAAAAGGCCCAAAGTCCCCGCGCCGCCAATTAAATTAAATCAAAATGAATGGGCGAGGGAAGATAAAGAAAAAGCGGACGTCTTTGCGGCCCACCTGGAAGTAACCTTTAAACCGTACGATGGTTAAGTGGTTTACGACAACCGCAATAAGCTAGATTTACCATCTGACGATTTGACGCTCACAAGTGCGATGCTAAGGGAACTCACACATGAGATCGAGAATCTAAAACCTAAGAAATCTCCTGGTTATGATTTGATTACCGGAGAAATTCTTAAAGTTTTACCTAGAAAAGCATTGATTAAGCTTCTCTTTATTGTAAATGCTGCGCTCAGATTAAAACACGTGTCGAGCCAATGGAAAGTTGCGGAAGTCATAATGGTTTTAAAACCAGGAAAACCGCCAAATGAGGTAAAATCGTACAGGGCTGTAAAAGAATGCAATCATTGCGGAATGCATTCACTGAAGTCATACTAAGAATTCACGTGGACTTGTTTCAATTCAATGACTTCAATCAATAATGTCTTCAACTTAGAAAAAATAAATCACGATTCATTTTGAAGTCATGATTTAGCAATCATTTTTTGCAATCATAATTTTGAAGTCAAAATGAATTTTGAATGCTCTGCACTTATTGAAGTCACCTTGAAGTCACTAGCATTCATTGCATTCACTTGAAGTCATTGAAGTCTTTTAAATCATTGAAGTCATCTGAAGTCATTGAAGTTTTTTTTTTTTTTGACTTGAAACAAATCCTCGTGAAGTCAAATGAGTTAAATGCCGAAATGATTGCATTCTTTTACAGCTCTGAAATCGTATAGACCAATCTCGCTTCTTCCAGTCATACCCAACATTTTCGAGAGGATATTACTAAGGCGTCCCCAACCGGTTATAGAAGAAAATAATCTTATCCCTAACCACCAGTTTGGGTTCAGAAGCAAACATTCGACGATTGACCAGGTGCATAGAATTACTGACGTAATCGAGAAAGCACTTGAAGAAAAAAGATTTGCTCAAGCGTATTTCCTGACGTGTCGCAAGCCTTTGATACGGTGTGGCATGATGGCTTGAAATGCAAACTACGACAAGTTCTCCCTGTATGCTTATACGATATTCTAGAATTTTATCTCGGGAATCGACTCTTTCGCGTTAGACATGGAGTCGAATACTCCAAGCTTAAAGAAATTTCGGCCGGCGTACCGCAAGGAAGCGTTCTTGGGCCGCTTCTCTACTTGTTATTTACTCGTGATATACCGAAAGAAGATGGCACTATCCTTGCTACGTTTGCCGATGACACCGCTATCCTAGCAGTAGGCAAAACAATCGAAGAAACGACCGCAAAACTGCAAAACGCACTGAATAATGTAAATGAATGGACGAGGGACTGGCGGATCGCCCTCAACGAATCTAAATCTGTTCACGTGAATTTCACTTACAAGAAAACTAATGACTTGCCAGTCTTTCTAAACTCGGCCCGAATACCTTTTGTAAACGAGGACAAATACCTGGGAATGACACTCGACGCAAGGCTGAAATGGAATTCCCACCTGAAAATGAAACGTAGGGAACTCGAAATCAATTATAGAGAAATGGACTGGTTACTCGGAAAACATTCCCAGCTCAGTACTGAGAACAAACTGCTTTTATACACGCAAGTGCTAAAGCCGGTGTGGACTTACGGTATACAACTTTGGGGTTGTACCAAAAAAACAAATGCAAATATTTTACAAACCTTTCAAAATAAAGTGCTAAGCGAAATTGTCCAAGCATCGTGGTATAGAAGAAACCACGATATCCACAGGGATCTCGGAATTCCGACAATCCAAGCTGAAACTAATAGCTTCGCGAGAAAGCATAGAAACCGACTAATCGGACATGTCAACAATACAGTCCTACAAATTTTGGACCAGAGTAATTTATTGCGCCGACTACAAAGGACGAAACCTTTCGACTTGGCCAGATAATGATTAACCGCGTCTAGATTGCGGAGCATGTAGGATCTTTCAGTGGAAAGTAACCTGCCAAACGTTTTTATTTCATGATAGAAAAATTGCTTGATAAGTTAATACTTAGTTGCGATATCTAACAAATTGATCACCCAGCAAATTATAGAGGTTGTCCAATGGCAAAAGAATATCAAGAAAGGAAAAATAAAGCTACTAAAATCAACCAACGAAATGCATCCAATAATAAAAGCAAGGAACAAGTAAACGCTGAAATCAAGAAACTAGACAAAGTGCCAATTGCTGCTAAAACGAACATACCAACTGTAGAAAGTAAATCATATTCCCAAATTGTGAAAAATACACGAAAGGAAGAGGAAATATCGGTAAAGGAAATGCTTATTACTATTATCCAAAGATTGGATCAGGATAAAATTATTAAACTGCTGAGCAAAGAAGCAGGTAAAAAACATCAAAATATTAATGATTAAAAATAACCTAAATGTCGTAACGTGGAATGCAAATGGTTTACTCCAACACATCCCTGAATTTCAGGTTTTTCTATGTAACGAAGATATTGATGTTTGCCTGATTTCTGAAGCTCATTTCAAACAGGGAACTAAGATTAGAATTCCTGGGTATCTTTGTTTCCACTCTCCTCATCCAGCTGACAGTGCCAGGGGAGGGAGAGCTGTGATTGTGAAAAGTACCTTGGATCATTACGAATTGCCAAAAATAGCAAAACAAATAATGCAAGTAGCGACAATAAACATAGAAACTAAAGGCAAGGAGTTTAAAATAGCTGCGATGTACTGCCCACCAAAGCACTCGCCTTCAGAGGAAGACCTAATTGATCTCTTCCAAATGTTAGGTAACAACTTCATCATCGGTGGTGATTTTAATGCAAAACATACATATTGGGGGTCAAGACTAATAACAACAAAAGGCAGGAAGCTCTACAAATCAGGGCGAAATTTTAACTGTGAATTTATTTCGACTGGATCACCAACTAATTGGCCATCTGACCCAACGAAAATACCAGATGTTATCGACTTCTTCATCACGAAAGGTATTAATAGAAAAGAAGTTAAAGTTAAAAGCAGTGATGATCTGTCATCGGATCATACACCTGTAATTCTAACAGTCAATGGTTTATCGATAGAACAGATAAAAAACCCACGACTAACAAACAAAAGAACGAACTGGTGTAAATTCAGAGAACTTCTCGAAGGTTTCATTAACCTTAGGTCCCCACAAGTCACAACAAAACATATTGACATTGAAACAGAACAATTTATTGCCGATGTGCAACAGGCAGCAGAAGATAGTACACCGACTTATCAACAAAAAAAACAGGCTTCGGTGAAATACCCCACAGAAATCAAGCAACGTATATGGCAAGCGACAAGATATCCTGGAGATAAAACCATTTTTAATAGACTCAATAATAGGCTTAAAAAAACTATTACTGAATTCAAAAATGATTCTCTAGCTAAATACCTTTGTAATCTCACGGCTGATAAAGTCACAGACTACTCCCTTTGGAAGGCTGCTAAATGTTTAAAGAGACCTCAAGCGCAAGATCCCCCGTTGAAAACATCTGATGGGAAATGGATCGGCGATCCAAAGGAAAAGGTTTAACTCTTTTGTCAGCACCTTTCAAATGTTTTCAAACCGTTTCCACCTGGGGTAGCAAATGAAGATGTTGATTTCTATAACAGAGTAGACGAAAAGGATATTCCTTATGTTTCGTTAAGAGAGATCGAGACATGTATTCATAAACTAAATAATAAAAAATCACCAGGTTATGATCTTATAACTGCTCAAATCTTGAAGGAACTTCCTCCAACTACATTGTTGAAACTCAAGCTTATAATTAATGATTGCTTTAAACAAAGGTATGTCCCACATCACTGGAAGATAACAGAAATTATTGTTATTCCTAAACAAGGTAAGCCTTTATCAGAGGCTACCTCATATACCCCAATCTTACTTTTACCGTTATTTTCAAAACTTTTCGAGAAACTCCTCCTTAAAAGGTTAGACCCAATTATAGAGCAAAGAAAGCTTATCCCTACCCATCAATTCGGGTTTAGGAATAAACACTCGACGATAGACCAGGTGCATCGTATAACTAATGTTATAGAAAAGGCACTGGAAGAAAAACAAATTTGTTCTGCAATATTCTTAGACGTTGCACAGGCTTTTGATAAAGTTTGGCATAAGGGTTTAGAGTATAAACTTCATAGGGATCTACCTAGACAGTACTATGAGATCCTTAAATCTTATATAGGTAATAGATTCTTTAGAGTTCGTTATGGCTCAGCGTATTTTGAACTTAAAGAAATACAAGCAGGTGTTCCACAGGGAAGTGTTCTAGGACCCACCCTGTGTTTATTATATACGAGTGATATACCGCATGCGAGTGATACCATGATAGCCACATTTGCAGACGACACTGCTCTTCTATCAACAGATGGATGTGTGGCTAAAGCTACAGAAAAACTACAAAATTCAATTAACGAGATATGTGATTGGACGTAGCGATGGCGAATTAAGCTTAATGAGTCAAAGTCCATCCATATCAATTTTACAAATAAAAAAATAACGAATCTTCCCGTGGTTATTAATAATCAAGTAGTTCCTTACTCTAACACAGCTAAGTATCTCGGTATGAATCTGGATGCTAAACTGAAATGGAAGGAACATGTGAAAAAGAAAGTAGAGGATCTAAATATTAGATAAAGAAAACTTTATTGGTTGTTAGGATATAACTCAGAACTGTCCATTGAGAATAAAATCCTATTATACAATCAGATATTAAAACCCGTTTGGACATATGGTATCCAATTATGGGGTTGCACAAAGAAAACAAATGTTCAAATGTTGCAAACATTTCAAAATAAGGTCCTTCGGGTAATAGTGAATGCCCCGTGGTACATTAGAAATAGTGACTTTCATCGAGATTTGCAGATCGACCTCGTAGCAGATACAATTAAAAAGTACGCAATGCGTCACAACGAGCGTTTGCAGATGCATATCAATCCTGAGATAGACGATGTCTTAAATGTACGAAATAATATTCGTAGATTAAAAAGAACCAAGCCCCATGAACTTTTTTGAAAATTACGAGAGCCGGTATTTAAATTACAATACCTTCTCAAACCCGACTTAACGTTGAAAATAAAATCTTTGTCGATCACTAGTTGATTGGTCATGATCAAGGAGGTGTTTTTAGTACAGTTAGAGTCCCACACTACTTTGGGTTTCTAACCCCATTGTGTCTTTCGAGATTTTCACCTTCATAAAAAAAAAAAAAAATCTAACAAATTTATATCGAAGGGTGGTGTGTTTTTAGTCAGTAAGAATCTGACACTACTATGAGCACGCGCTTGCTATTCTCATAGTGTCTATGGAAGATTTTTCACCTACCCTCGGAAAAAAAAATTATTTATTTATATTGTTTATTTAGGTATTTAGTTACACTATATTATAAAAACCTTTTTTTTATTGAAGGTTTTTCGCAGTTTCCTTTAGAGTAACTCATTTCTTTTTCTCATAACCTTAAAGTGCTAAACGATAATATTTCAGTTGAAAGATACAAAATTAGTTATCGAATCTCTGTTTGTAAATTGTGTGACAACAATTTAAATGTAAATTTACGAAAATAAAAAATATAATATATATCATATATATATGTATATTATATTTTACATATGTCAAGTATGTCAAGAAAATAATGTGTATTTACGTATAATAATATATTCACAAATTTTTAATAACATAATTTTCCATTTTGGTCACACTGTTGCACTATTTCAAATTTAAAACCACCAAGCCAAAGCTGTGACGTTTATGACCTTACCTACATGAGTACAAAGTACGACGCAATTTTGTAGATTCAGGTGAAACAACCAAAAATACAAAAAAAAAAAATTCATATGTTAAGGTAAAGCGATTAAAAATTTTATTACGATTTATTACTCTTTTTGGAAAAAGCCCATTTCCCGTTGTAGATCTTTTATTCTTTGGCGTCTGTTTTATTCTTTGTGTCGTCCTGCCAGCCTTAGGTGCGAATTTTACAAGCCCACAATTCTGATGCGTCAAAAAGGTTTACGAAAATCGATTCGGATATCGCCTGACGAATGAAACGACAGTTAACTGTTCAAGAACGACAACGGGAATCTGGGGTGTATGCTCGGGCGCCATTTTCCAAGATGGCGGTGTAATCACATGTTTTGCGAACTTTTTTTTTCGCCCAAAATATCCCAAGTTACACAGTATTAAATGTTATTCTGTAACTGGCACTATTATTAGAATCCATATGGAATTTTTGACTTTGAATTGTTTAACAAAAAAAAAAAATAAAAAATAAATAAATAAATAAAAACAAAACAATAAACAACGCTATGATTGAGTACGCACACTCAGATACATTCTGTGTGAAAGTTTGTTTTATTTTTTCTTTCATTACATTTGATGTAAGACTTTTTCATGTTTCGTGATGTAAGGTGAGTATATACAAACTTGTTTTTAATTATATTAAATTTTCACAAAAAAAAAGTTATATGCACCACACATGTACTTCTAGAGGAATTTGTATTCTGTAACAATTTTTAAAAAAATACGTATTTTTTTTCCTTCTCACTGTACACTAGTTGATAACAGTAGTGTTTAAAAAAAAATTCAAAAAACTAAAAAACAAAAAAAGGAAAAACTTAAAAAAAGAAAATGAAATGTTTTCTTTCCCTGAGTAGATACAAAGCTCGTTGAATAAAAGTCATCCATTTTGTTGACAAAATCACATTAATCAGAGCGCAGTTACACTTTCATCATAGGCATCTATTTGACAGTTGTATGTATATATTTATAAAAACCCCCACAGAAAAAAAATATAAATATAAATAATAACAAAAATAAAGATAACATCTGGCACTTCACAAATGCAGCTTTCGATTACGTAATCCTTACACAAGGAAGATGCTCAACAATGAGCCATATATATGTACATTCAAGAATACATATCAAATTATATACTCGTATATGAAAAAAACACAAAATTACCTCTTGTTCCTTTACATATCCTTCCATGTTAGCCAGCGGAAACTCGTTTCCTTTTGAACGGAAAGAAAAAATTCAACGCTGTAATCACTCCACCAATTGTTAATAGCACACAGATACTTGTTATATGTAGATACAAAAAAAAATTATAGTTTTCACCTATTAGATTCGGTATCTTTTCACCCAAGTTCCGATACGGATGAGGATGAGGTCATTTTTGTTTTTCTTTGTTGCTTGTCTGCATACACACAAATCAATTTTTGTTTTCCAAACAATAAAAAAAAAAGTAAGAAGAGGACTCCTAGTTGGACACAGTTTGGGTGCAATTTTTATTGGCGCTACTGCTTCTGGTGCTGGCCAACAAACACAATGCTACGACTGCATCAACTGTACCAATTCAAGTTCAAGGTTGTTATGTAACCAAGCAACCAACCGACCAACCACTCAGTCATTGTCTTA
Source organism: Brachypalpus laphriformis (assembly GCA_945910035.1). Lineage (NCBI taxonomy): Eukaryota > Metazoa > Arthropoda > Insecta > Diptera > Syrphidae > Brachypalpus > Brachypalpus laphriformis. The sequence goes on along the minus strand of OX246754.1, from coordinate 190,968,836 downwards.
CGTTCTTTTTTTTTTTTTTGCATTTTATTTTTATTTTATAGTTAATTACAACACATTTACATGGGAAGATTGTTAGAGTGGTAGAATTACAAAAATTAAAAAAAAAAATAATAATCAAATTTGCACAAGTATTTGTAACACATTTACGGGAATATCTTTGTAATTTAATTAAATCTCCTTAAAAAGAAATTAAATTAAAAAAAAAAAAAAAAAAAGAGAATAAAGAATTGCGTGTTAATTGTAATTTTATTCGTCACTATATCGTTTTAATCGAGAAAATTTTAGTGTCTGCATTTTTATTTAGTTTTAGGCTGCGGTTTTTGGTTTAGATTGGTTTAGGTAAGAAGACACGTTTATATCTGTGGACCGTTGAAAGCGAACTGTGATGGCTGGCCCATGTATCTGAAGCCTCTTGGACAAGCGATGAGCGCAGCAGTGTAAGGTATTGTGCCTGCCTGCTGTTCGTATAGTCCCAGCTCAAGTGGGGAGGGCGGCCAACGCCAGAGGCAGGAACACACAAAACAATTAAATAAACTTAAAGCAAACATTTTTTTTTTTTTTTTGAATTTTTTTTGCTCGTGCATAATTATTATGTACCGAGAGATACACGTAGAGCGGTGAGAAGTAGGTACGAGTAGAATAGGGTAGGGTGCGACTCAAAGGCTGGAGGAATGAGTTTGCTACCCTTATTTGAGCTTGGACGCCCTGGTTATATATATATGTACATATGTACTCCTATAAACTATAGTTTCTGTGTAGTCTTTCGATTTTTTTTCTTTCTTTCTAATGGTAGTGTGCTGTAGAGAGGAGAAAACACTAAACACTATACAGTGTGGCTTGTGAGCCCATCTGTGTGCCGCCCGAAAGGTGTGTGTTGTGTTAGTAGATTGTAAATTATTCCCTATATATAGCGATGGCTAAAATAAATTCTTATACAACATTTCTGATGTTTCTTTTGCTCGCAAATGATGGTTTGAGATACATTGATGCGGGGAAAACCTATGAACATGACTAAGCATTGTTTGTTTTGTATCTCACTTGACTCAAACTACATGAGGAGAATGTCGACTTAATCTCAACAAAAAAAAAAAAAGAAGAAAATTATTGTTGTCTCTTTTGTTGATTTTCCACACTCCATACGTACAGATACATTTCATATTTATCTATCGATTTAAAAAATTAATAAAAAATGTGAAAAAAAACTTCATTTCGCACACACTGAACGATGAAAATGAAAACAAGTGCTGGGCTTAAAAAGTACGCCGCGAGATATAATCAACAAAAAAAAAAACACCGCAAGGCAGAGGAAAAAAAAACTTACATTTCTCTCTCGCTTGTTCTCTCTTGCTTTGCCTTTCTGCAGTGCAGGGTGAGCGCATGCTAACTAAAAGCGACCTTGACAGTGAACTTGAAAATTTTCTACAAGGATTTTTCACTCTACGAGTCATGTACACATTGGTTTGGAGAGACATTGTGTCTGTACACGTGACTGTGTGTTGGTATATAACAAACTATTAAATTTATATACACGCGATGATGATGGGTGGTGTACTTTGCACAATTTGTGCATGTATGTAGCTTTTGAGCTTCAGCCAGGGTCTGGGGAATTGTATTTATTGCTTCCAGAGCATGTGACTGTGTGTGTGTGTTGTAGTTGCATGGGCGGTTTAGGGGGGTGAGTGCAGTTTACTGATGCATGTCGGCAGGCAAACAGAGAATCGAGAAACAACGCTTGGGAATAATTAAAATGACATAAGAAAGCTCTTGGTATATAGTAGCAATAAATGAGCGAGGTACTTTCGTGCGTGTGTGTGTTTTCAGAGAGATTTGGGAGATGTAGTCGATCGCATGTATGTTAATGAAAGTTTTTTTTTTTTCTTTGTTTACCTCAGCTTAGTGGAAAAAGCTCTTTTAGGCAATTATTCCTCTGGTAGTGGTGGATCGATGTTGCTGTGGAGCTTTATAGGTACTTTTCTCTTAGTACGGTGCGGTAGAATTGCCATTGTACTAATTCGTAGACTAAATCTACTAAATTCCTCAAAAACAGAGATTACAAAACGAAACGAAATAACGAAATTAACCGTGGTATGTCGTTTTGGGAGGAACGGTGATCCTGATCAAAACGCGAACGGAGAGAGGTTGTTGAATTTTTGTCGTGAAAATGGCTTATCCATCATGTACCTACACCATCTTTCCACACAAAGACACTCACAAATACAAGTGGTACCGTCAGAGTCTTCAGCAGAAGTCGCTGATCGATTTGTTTGTGGTACCATCGTGTCTGAATAGAATGGTTTGTGATGTTCACGTATTGAGAGGGGCCGAACTGTCAACTGATCATCCCTTAACGCTGTGCAAATTGTATCTTAACGAGAGAGTGCCTCCCCTACCAAACCCTAAAGCAAAGATGGTTACACGCATACGATGGGAGAGGTTACAGGACGATGAGATACGGGAGACATTTGCGCGGCAAATATCTGAAAGGTTTGAACGAATTCTAACTGTTCCATCAAATGTAGAGGAAGAATGGCAACTGTTTTCAATAGCGGTTATTGCCTCTGCGGGAGATGTTTGTGGAGTGAGGCGGCTTGGTGTGGCGGCTGGTGGTGAGGAAAGAACTGCTTGGTTTAAAACGCCCGGAGTTCAAGAAGCCATCAGAGAGAAAAAGAGAGCCTTTAAGGTGTGGATTCACTTGGGGAACTCTGATTCTCGAAATCGGTACACTGAGGCGCGAAGAACTTGCAAATTAGCTGTGAAAACAGCGAAAGAACAGTCTTGGAAGGAGTTTGGCGAGAAATTGGAACGTGACCACAGATCTGCAAATACGATGTTCTGGCAGACCGTCCGCCGACTCAGGGGAAAAAAGTTGAAAATCGTTGAAGGAATTAAATCCAAAGACGGTACACTTCTTTCAAATGAGAAGGACATCTTACGCTGATGGAGCGAGCACTTTTCAGAATTGCTCAATCCCGAACAGGGCACCGAAGATGACAGACGTATGGTCGAGAGTAGAGCGGAAAGTAGTCCTACGGTAGGTGAAGTAACTTTGGCGATCAAAGCGCTAAAGGTTGGCAAATCTGCTGGTGTGGATGAAATTCGGCCAGAAATGCTCAAGGCTTTAGGCAAAGAGGGAGTGCAATGGCTCTCGCGTGTCATTAAAGTGGCCTGGGAACGTGGTGAAACACCTGGTGATTGGCAAATGGGGGTGATAGTTCCTCTTTTTAAAAAAGGAGACAAAAGAGATTGCGCCAACTATAGGGGTATATCTCTTTTAAGTCTCCCTGGAAAAGTCTTCGCTAAGGTGCTAGAAAAGCGTTCCAGAGCTGTGGTTGAGAACAGTTTGGGGGATGAGCAGTGCGGTTTTCGTCCCGGTAGAAGCACAACCGACCAGTTATTCACTCTCAGAATGGTTCTTGAGAAGACCTGGGAGTATGCTTAACCTGTCTACACTTGTTTTGTGGATTTGGAAAAAGCATATGATAGAGTTCTGGAGTTTTCTGCAGGAATATGGGATTGATGGTTTCCTGTTAAGGGCGATTCAGTCTTTATATACAAACTGTAGAAGCTGTGTTCGGATAAACGGTGTTAAATCAATATCTTTCACTGTGGGCGTTGGACTCCGCCAAGGGTGCGTTTTGCCACCTCTCTTCTTTATTGTAGATATGGATTGGATGTTGCAGCGCAGTTGTGGGGGGGAATGTTTCGAAGTGGGAGACCTAAGGATTAGTCATCTGCTCTTTGCGGATGATTTGGTCATCTTTGGGTCCTCTCAAACCGAACTTCAGCGTGCACTCGAAAGGTTTGTAGCCATTTGTGATAATGCTGGAATGAGGATCAACGTGGGCAAATCAGAAGTAATGGTCGTTTCAAAAGAAAAACCCATTCAGTGCACTCTGCATGCTAGTGGAGTCCCACTGAAGAAGGTGGATACGTTTAAGTACCTCGGGGTCTTATTCACGAGTGATGGGAGGAGCAATGCCGAGTTATATTGTAGAATTGGTCAGACTGGATCAATTTTGAGAGAGCTCGGGCAATCCGTTTATAAGGATGGCCGAACTTAGTGTTCAAGTTAAGCTATCGGTTTTTAACTCGGTGTATGTTCCAACTCTTACCTATGGTCATGAAATTTGAGTAGTGACCGAAAGAATAAGATCGCGGATACAAGCTGCCGAAATGAGGTCCCTTCGCGGTGTTGCTGGAATAACTCGTAGGGATCGAGTGCGTAACACCAGAGTACGCGAGGCGCTCAATGTTGAGCACCTACTTCTCCGAACGGAAAGATCTATGCTTCGATGGTTTTTTCACGTAGTGCGTATGCTCCAGACCGGCTTCCAAGATGCGCCATGGTTGCCGTGCCATCAGGTAGGCGACTCCGCGGAAGGTCCAGAAATAGATGGTTGGATCAAGTTCGACATTTCTCCTGGAGCCGCCTAGGGATTCCTCCTAATGAATTGGAGTCAATGGCGGAGGATCGAGAAGGATGGAGAGTCCACCTGAGCATCCTACCCCCGCGACCCTCATGAAGGATTAGCGGGCCATTGAAAATGTATGTATGTATGTATGTGCCCCACACACATAAGCAAACTTCACTTCAATGAGACGTATTAATTAAACGACTTCAACGCAAAAAATACAGAATGCGGTTCTAGATTTACTAACAAAAAGGGAAACATCTAATGGACGCCTTAGCTAAAAATAATTGTAAATATATACCTAAGCACTGGAGAACCTACCTATTGGCCTACTGACATCAGGAAAAAAAAAAACAGATATCATCGATTTTCGCATCACTAAAAATATTAACCCTAACCTATTGACAATAAGTTCCTGCTTTGATCTCCCTTCTGACCATTCTCCTGTCATAGTTGAGTACCCCACTAACGTTACGCTTTACCCTTTGGGATTCTTTAAGCAAGGTAATTGAAGAGAAATTTGATTTACGGATCTCTCTTAACCCTCTCAGTGAATTTTTTGTTATAATAAGCGAATAAATTATTTGGTGACCAACATTAGGTAATTGGGTTCCGCTGAGTTCAAATCTGTAGATAAAAAGTACATACGTAGTCTAATTTGGGAGGTATGAGGTGTCCCATATATGGGACAAAGCACCAGAAGGGATTATTTATTAGTTTTTTTAGTACATTAGAAGAATGTTTTGCTGTAATGGTTTAAAGAGTAAAAACTAACAAATGTACAATAATACTTCGCAAAGCTTCTATTTATATTAAAATAGTACAAGCGACTACAGATTAGAAACTAAGTTTATTTTTATAAAGTATAGGGTGGGTTAGGTTGAAGTGGCTGCCAGCTGAGAAACGCCAACACAGTTAGACCAATAATAGGTCCATTGTGATACCACATGGATCATGGGAGAAATTTCCTCCTACCTACTCGTTAAACCATTTTGAGCTTCTTATGAAGCATAGGAGGCTCTTGATATCTATATTTTCCAGGTCGCCTATGTTGTTGTAGAAGGGGGCTCCTAGGTGAAGCTTCCTTCTATGGGAGAGAGCTGGGCAGGAACAAAGAAGGTGAGGAATAGTTTCCTCCTCTTCCTCATCAATGCAGCTTCTACAAAAGTCGTTCGCAAAGACGCCTAGCCTTGTGGCATGCTTACCTATTATTTTGGATTGGATTTATTATCATTCAAAATTCCTTATATAAATTCAGTATTACTTCACAATTCGAAAAAAAAAACATGATAATAGAACTTAAAATAAATATAAAGTATAAGAAATTCATTTGGTATTCTGTATTTTTTATACGTAAGTAATAAAAATAGTGTTGAGTACCACTTCAATATGTATTTAGATATTTCAAAAATTAGTTTATTTGGGTGGGGTAACCCTTGAAGAAAATTATAAAAATAGTATTTTTATTAAACAATATTAAGAAAGCATTTACTCTATAACATCAAAAAGTGTGTAAGAAAAAAAACTAAAGATTTCATTTAAACCAGATAGTCAGAAAGAATAGATTCTATGCCATCGAAGTTGAACTTAAGAAGCCAATATTTTACTAGTTTAAGAAACATTCCAGGTAAAGTGATTGTTCTGAACAACTGAGGAAGTTTGTTGAATAAACGATGAGACGAAATGTAATAAAAAATTACGATAGGCAGTAGTATGGAAAGTAGGAAAAGATACAGAGTACAAAAAGTTTCCACGTAAGTTATAGTTAGAAATTAAACGGAAATTACGATTACCAGATTTCATAAAAAAACACGTTAGCACCTTAAAACAATACAAATGACGAACAGGAAGAATTTTTAGGTCACAGAACAAGGGGTAACTAGGATGTCTCACAGGTTTACGGCATAATTTTCATAGGATATACTTCTGTAAGATCAACAGAGGATATATTTTGTTCTTAAAAGTACCTCCCCAGCAAGCAATACCATATTGTAATTTTGAGTGAACAATACCATAATAAATGATTTTTAAGAGCATACTTGAACATATATTACGCAAATGGAAAAAAATGCCTAAGTGTACAACGAAAATAATTCCTCAAAGCATCTACATGATTCGAGAAGCTCATTTTCGAGTCAATGATAAGCCCCAGATATTTAAATTCACTGACGTTTTCAATCAGAAAACATTTATCACTACAGCTTAGGCTATCATTAAAGGTACGAGAAGATAAGCCAGAATTGCAATTGCAGACAGGAAGTTTGAATTTTTGGTACTCTGGTGAATGAAAGTAGACATTAACTTCAAGATCCGGAATAGAGCACAAACTAAAAAATATAACCTTAGTCTTGGGACTTATGACCAGGTTGTGTTTGGAGAACCAGATTCTTAGAAGATGAAGGTCCATATTAATGTCTGAAATCAGGTCTAGGCGGCTGTCAGAACCATATGAGAAGCCTACGTCATCCGCAAAAGCAGTCGGTGTGCCTTTGAAATTAAGTGCAAAAAGAGAGTTGATATAAATAAGAAAGAGAATAGGACCTAAGACAGAGCCTTGAGGTACCTCTAACTTGGAGACTATAAGGTCGCTCCTGATTTCGTCGATCTTCACTTTTTGAGACCTATTTTTCAGACCTGAACCATTCTAACATGAAGCCACGAAATCCTGCTTTTTCCAGTTTATTGAGAAGAATGAGGTGATCGACCATATCAAACGCTTTGGTGATGTCAATAAATAGACCAGCAGTGGACTTTTTACTATCAAGGTTACACATCACATTATGACAAAACTGTAGAAGTGCGTCTTCGGTTGATTTCCCTTTTTGAAAGCCAAATTGAGATGAATTAAAAAACTTGGTTTTTGAAAGATAACTCACTATCCTATTTCTTACCAGCTTTTCGAAAATTTTACTTATAGCTGGAAGAAGAGATATAGGCCTATAATTACACATTTCTATAGTAGAACCCTTTCTAAACAACGGAACAACATTCGCACACTTAATCTCTTCTGGAAAACCCCACTCAAAAATACAGCGATTAGAAATATGTGATAGTACGTCCATTAGATAGCATGCTACTTTTTTAAGAAAGATATTCGAAATACCGTCAGCACCACACGAGTTTTTATTTTTTAGAGTACCGATAACTTTTAACACTTCAAGTGAAGTTATGGGTTCAAATAAATAACTGCTACAAGAGATTGGATCAGCACAGCAATCAGTTGTCAGACAGGTGAGAGAATAAGGTTGGGCAAGACCTGGTTGTAAATTAGTCGCTATCTTTGTAGAATAGTTGTTAAAAGCATCTACAATAACTAGTTTGTCATATACAACACAATCATCGACACGAATAACACTCGGCTTTTTTGTAACTGAGGACTTATTAAGAATATTGTTAACTATTTGCCATTCATTTTTTAAGTTACCTCTAGCAGAACTGAATTGAGAACGGTAGTAGTTATCTCGACAAATTGGAATTTCCCTTTTAAGTTCAGTGCACAGTTTGTTGTAGTTGCTTTTTAGTCTTAGATTTCCAGGGTGCTTATGGCATTGAATTCTGAGTTTGTTTTTAGCCTTTACTTTTTTAATAAGTACATAGAAATCCAAGGTTTAATTCTCTTTAAATAATTTTTAGGACGTAAAGTATAGGAACAACTAAGAATATGCTTCTTAAGAGAAGAGATGAAGATTGAATAGGAAGTTGAGGCATCCGTATACATATAAACATATTCCCAAAACTCAAATGAAAGATTGTATTTGAGCTTGCTGTAGTTAATCTTCACTACCCTGCTTCGAGACTTGGAACTATAATTATTAATCTTGCTATTGCCAATGCTAAACAAAAACCCAGTCATACAGTGATCAGTAATCATAAAATCTAGAACGCATTTCTTACAATTACTGATCGAATCATTTCTAAACCTTCCATAAATATGGTCTCAACAATTACCTGAGACAAGTCTAGTGGGTTGATTGACAAAGCTTGCTAGACCATGTGAAGCTAACAATGACATATAGCTCGAAGCAATTACACTATTTTCTAAAATATTTATCTTGAAGTCCCCTAATACAATTATATTTTTTGATTTTTCATTTTCTAAGAGACGAGCAAATTCTTCTAGAAACCTAGAAACAGTAAACATATGTAACCTATAAACACATAAGAAGACATAGGTCTCATGGTTCATTTCAATGGAAACTTTTAATACATCTGCACACAAAAAATCAACACAAACGACTTCGTGAATAAAACATTCTTCTTTCTCTTTTATAAAACAACCAACACCACCTGCAGCGTAATTTTCATTAGTGTTAGCATAAAATTTAAAACCGGGCATAAAGTAATCTTCTTTTTCAAACCCATAAATCTAAATTTCGGACAAAAAAACAATGTCTGGAACGCACAAAAACGAATCAACATGAGTGACAAGAGCAGCAAAATTTACTCTAAGACTTCTGACATTCTGGTGTACAATAAAGAATCTATCTTTGCTACAGAAACTATCAGTAACATCATTAGACAGTGTCCAGTGATGACACCTATTATAGCGCCGATATGCAATCTGTTGAGATAAATCAAAAACTTAGAACTTTTCAGATCTAGCTTCTGTCAAATTAGTTTTGTCGCTAGACATGTGGGTCAACTTGTCCACCTAAGGTTCATACTCTCGATAGCATCCAGCTTAAATTTAGGTTTGCAAGTAGCGATTGGTATACCTAAGGAGCCTTTGTCCGGCAGGATGGGTATAGTTGTTCCTATTCTGGCGAGTTCATCGGCCTTACAATTCCCTGGAATTTCCCTATGCCCCGGTACCCAACACAGGTGAATATTGAACTGCTCAGCCATCTCCACGAGAGACGAGCGGCAGTCTAGAGCTACTAAGGAATTTATAGAGGTCGATTCCAAGGATTTGATTGCTGCTTGGCTGTCTGAAAAGATGCGGATATTTTTAGCAGATATCACGGTTTTCTTAAGCCAAGATAAGACTTCTTTGATCGCCAAAATTTCCGCCTGGAACACGCTACAATGATTTGGAAGACGGAAGGAGAGCTTAAGATTAAGCCTGTCAGAGAAAACACCTCCACCACCTCCGTCCTTGGATGTTGAGCCATCAGTGAAGAAGTGGATTGACCCATCTTTTAAAAATGCATCATCATTCCAGAGTGATCTGGAGGGGATGGTGACAAAGAAGTTCTTGTCAAAGTTTAGACGTGGGATGGTGTAGTCCGTGTTTTCGGGAGAGAATTTGAATCGTGGCCAAATTCTTTTCTTGACCACTGTTGGATAGGTTCGAGGCGAACGGCTAAATTCGCTGCCATTTGCTTACTACATATATCGAGAGGTATCAGATGAAACAAAATGTCGAGTGCAGCAGAGGGACTTGTACGTAGTGCTCCGCCTATGCACAGGCAAGCTGTGCGCAGGACCTTACTTAGATAATCGCAATTTATAGCTTTATCTAAGGTCGTCCACCAGACAATCACCCCGTATATGAGTATCAGTCTAATGATCGAGATGTAGAGGCAGTGAGTGATTCGAGGTTGTAAACCCCATTTATTCCCAATAGCTTTTTTGCAAGAGAAAAGTGCTACTGTAGCTTCCTTTACTTTTTCTTGAATATTAGGTTTCCGGCTTAATTTCTTTCCCAGGATAAGACCCAAATATTTTGCTGTGTCAGAGAAAGTTAAGCTGATACCATTGAGAGTAGGAGAGTTGACTAAAGAAATTTTATATTTCCTGGGGAAGAGTACTAGTTCAGTTTTGTGGGGGTTTACACCCAAACCACATCGAACCGCCCATCTAGTGAGCTTGTTTAAAGCGTTTTGGAGAAGTTCTTTTAGAGTATTTAAGTGCTTTCCCGAGACAGCCAACGCAACATCATCTGCATAAGCGATTGCCGTGCATCCCTCGCCTTCCATGATTATCAGTAGCTCATTGATCACCAAATTCCACAAAAGGGGGGATAGAACACCACCTTGCGGAGTGCCTCTGCTGCCAGATCTTCTGGCAGACGTCCCACTCAGCTTAGAGTTGATAATCCGACCATTAAGCAGTAGATTAATCAGTTCGCAAAGTGAGCTGTCGACCTTCAGGTCTGATAGTGCATCTGCTATCGCTGATATATTGACATTGTTGAAAGCGCCTTCTATATCCAGAAAAGCAACCATTGCATACTCCCTATGAAACAGGGAATATTCAATTTTACGCACCAGTGAGTGTAATGCTGTCTCTACTGATTTTCCTTTGCAATATGCATGTTGGGCCGCGCGCCGGCAGTAGTTTCTTATCAGTACTGTTGCGTAAATGGATATCAATCAGTCGTTCTAATGTTTTTAGGAGGAATGATGATAGACTTATCGGTCTGAAATCTTTTGGATTTATGTTATGAAGACAACTTTGACTTCTCTCCATATCTTTGGGATATATACTTTATTTATTTATTCTTTATTAAAATTAAATGAATCATACAATTTTTTTGCGAAGCCTAAGGGGCTTATCTGCAGAAGATTGGTTTTCAGATTAGGTTTAATGAAGTGAGCAAGAATAAAACTTAATTCAAAAATTGAAATCGGAAAATTCATTCAATAGCTTAGATCATTGAGAAAAAATAAAAAAAGATTAGAGCTTTAAAGAAAAATGACAATTAAATGATTGAAAAAGATTTTTAAAAAAACTACTTTATGAAAAAAATATTCTCTGATCTTCTTTTTTCTAGTTTTTTCATTATTAATTATTCTTAGTGATTGTGGAAATTCGTTTAGTGTTTTTGGGACACAGTATTTCATTTGCCGTCTGCCGTAGGTATTTGGAAACCTTGGTACTTGTAGCATACCTTGAGCACGCCTCCTTGTGTTGATTTCCCTCTTGAAACGCACGTCGACATAATACTTAAGAGCTAGAGTCATCTTGAAGATTTCCTTGATACCAAGAACTTTAAAACAGTTTCTACCTGATGGATTCCGTCTCGCTGTCTTGCCGTTTAGTTTTTTGAGGATGGTATTTTTCAGTTTTTTCAACTTCTCCAGATGGGTATTGGATGCATTGCCTAGTCTAGACAACTTCTAAAAATTGTCTCAAGCATCGGCAGGATTATGTCCGATGACTTCTGCAACTCGGCGGGTATAATGCCGTCTGGTCCTGCGGATTTATATGGTTTGAATGCTGTGCAGTGCTCACTGAAGCTTGCTCTGTGTAATCAGTTTTGAGGAGTTTGTTTTGTTTGTTTGCAGATGGATTACTGAAAACCATGTTGCTAACAGCTTGGGAACTGCCTGGGAAATAAGTGTCAAGCAGTAAATTTGGCGAATCTTCGCTTAAAGTAGTCCAAGACCCATCAGTTTTCTTAAGGTAACTGGGTGTTATTGGATTTGAAGAGAGAATTTTCCTCGGCCTAGATACCTCAGAGGTTTCTTCTATGTTACCACAGAAGAGTCTCCAAGAATTACGTTTTGCTTTCCTTAATTTTTGTTTGTATATGTTTAGGGATGCCTTGTACAAGTCCCAATCTAACGCGTCTCTAGTACTTTTGGCATTTTTGAAAAGTTTTCTACAATTATTTCTTAAAGGACCTAACACTGCAATCCACCAATGTGGCTTCTTCTTGCCCCTGGGTTGAATCAAGTGGCATTAAGAAGTCATTGCTATATTTAAGGCTGAGGCTAAGTCCTCAACCACGCGATCAAGTTCTTGGGGGTTGCAGAGGGGATTAAGGTGATCTGAGGTAACCAAATTGCTTAAATGTGACTTGTACTTGAGCCAATCAGTTTTGCGGTAGTTCCTAAAAACTGCCGGGCTAATAGAATCTACGTATAGAGAGAATTGGAGATACCTGTGATCCGAGAAAGATGGTTCGCTTGAAACCTTCCAATTCTTGGTGCGTTGGACGATACTGTCGGAGGCAAGGATGATGTCCAATACTTCTTGCCTGTTTCTGGTGACGAAAGTGGGCACGCTACCTATGTTGCACAAAATAAGGTTTGTACTTAAAATTAAATCAAAAAGTAGCTCACCTCTCTTGTTGATATCGGAACTGCCCCATACAGTAAGGTGAGCGTTAGCATCACATCCTATGGGTAGGTAGGTAGAAGTGGCGGTTCTGTAAAAACAGAGACCCAATTAGCACAGTTGTGCCGTTTAGATACCACGGCTCATGCGACCTTGGATGTTGATGTGTGTTGGTGAGGACAATCTAGAGCCAGCCTGTGGAGTTTAAGAAGAGTGTTAGCTCATTTATGTTCTTACCCGAGATTTCCTCAAGTGAATTGTAGAAGGGTTTGCCTAATGCTTGATGTCTAGCCCTAGCCAGTGCTGGACAATTGCACATGTAGTGGATAATTGTTTCTTTTTCGGTGGCTATGTTGCAGCTACGGCAGTGCGTAGTATATGGGATACCTAGTTTGGCTGCATGCTCTCCTACCGGCTAGTGTCCCGTGATTATCGCGATTGTACGGGCAATGTCTTTGCGCGTTCTGTTCAATAGGGCGGTTGTTTTGGTCTTGTTGTAGTTAGGCCACATATTTCTGGATATGACGCAGTTCGTTAACTTGGACCATTTAAGGTTAGCTTTCCTAAGAAAAATTGAGGAGATGTTAGCCTTAATTGCTCCGAGCGGGGTGTGAACAAGTTCAGCAAGTGAGCATTGAAGGTCTGAGCCTCGCCTGGCCAGTTCGTCAGCATGTTCGTTGCCATCAACGTTGCTGTGGCCTGGAACCCAGACTAGGGTCACCATGCATTGGCCATCTAGCGAGGCCAGCTCCTGTCGGCATTCTAGTACTAGTTTTGAGCAAATAGTTTCCGAGGCAATGGCTTTGATAGCAGCTTGGCTATCGATTAAAATAGCGATTCTTTGCCTTGGTAGTGTATTTGTGTGTGACAGGCTTCGCGAATGGCGAGTACTTCCGCTTGAAAGACGCAGGCAGCGTCCGGGAGTCGGTACGATCTTGCGATGTTCAGGGACTCCGAGAATACACCCGCACCAACCCCACAGTCCATTTTTGACCCATCGGCGTAGACTGTTAGATCGAAACCACTGGTCGCCTGTCCATCTTGTCAATCTTTTCTTGTAGGGAATTGTACATCGAAACGCTTTGTGAAGTTCAATGTGGGGATGATGTAGTCTGTTGGAGTCGATATGAGTTCTCCTGGTAGAGAATCTAGGATATTGCTGTGTCCATAGGGTTTCGCAGTCCAGCACTTGGACTCTCTGAGTCTGATTGCGCTGTGCGCTGAGATGTTTGTGATATGTAGATCTAGGGGTAAAAGGTGTAGCAGGACTGTAAGAGCGTCTGACGGAGTTGACCGTAGGGCGCCTGTGGTACCTATGCATGCTGCTCTTTGCACCTTATTTAGTTTGGTTTTGTTATAGGCTTTTTTAAGGGCCGGCCACCATACTATCGACCCATAGGTAAGGATTGGGCGTACTACGGCTGTGTACATCCACAGGGTCAATTTTGGTTGCAGGCCCCATCTTTTGCCGAAGGTTCTGTTGCAGGCATAGAAGGCTATACATGCTTTCTTTACTCGTTCGTCTATGTTTGGTTTCCAGTTAAGTTTAGGGTCTAGAATAACTCCTAGGTACTTAGCGCTGGAAGATAAGGAGAGTATCTGACCGTTTAATCGAGGAAGATTGAAGTCGGGTATTTTGGTTTTTGTGGTGAAAAGCATCAGTTCAGTTTTATTTGAGTTGACTCCAAGTCCACACTTTCTGGCCCATGCGGTGACTTTACTTAGAGCACTCTCCATGATCTCACTTATCACGGGAGGGAAAAGTCCCGACACTAAAATCACCATGTCGTCCGCATACCCAACTACTTTAATTCTTTCTCTGTCTAAGCATAAAAGGATTTTATTCATGACTATTAGCCATAGTGGAAGTGAGATGACTCCACCTTGGGGCGTTCCTCTACTGGCAAATTTGGTTATGGTGTTGTTTCCTAGAGATGCCTGAATAGTTCTAGTGCTGAGCATAGAGACTATCCATTGACTTAGGTAGGTTTCTATGGCCAGCTCCGTGAGGGACTCTAGAATTACTTCAGTGTGCACATTGTTAAAAGCTCCTTCTATGCCTAGAAAGGTAGCTAAAGTGTATTCCTTATACTGTAGGGATTTTTCTATTGTTCGCACTACTTCATGAAGAGCTGTTTCTGTAGATCTTCCTTTGAGGTATGCGTGTTGGGATTTGGAAAGAGATGACTCGATTGTATCTCGCAGATGGTTGTCTAGAAGGCGCTCGAGGGTCTTCAAAACGAAGGAGGTCAGACTGATTGGTCTGAAATCTTTCGCGTTCTCATGCCCGCGCCTCCCCACTTTCGGAATGAAAACCACTCTCACCCGTCTCCAAGAGTGGGGTACATGGTTATTTAGGATGCAGCTCCTGAAAATCGGCACGAGCCATGGGATTGCTACCTCTTGCATTTTTTGTAGCATAATGGGCAGAATGCCATCTGGGCCTGGCGATTTATAAGGGGCGAAGCTGCGAATGGCCCAGGAGATTTTTTCTTCGGTAATAATGGGTATTATGTGTTCCCAGGATTGCAGGCATTGCGAACTGTTAGGCTCAGTGTAGCTGTCTTTACATCCGGGAAAGTGGGTGTGTATTAAGATCTTTAAGGATTCTGCAGTTCACTCCGTCCACTTACCATCCGACCTTTTCAGGAGGGATGGATTGGAATGATCCTTCGATAGAATCTTACTGAGTCTAGCGGAGTCTTTGAGGGTATCAATTGATTGCCAATACTCTATCCAGGACCGTTTCTTGGCCATTCTGATAGATTTTTGGATATTTTAAGTCTGTCCGTGTAAGGCTGCCAGTATTTGCACTTGTAACAGATATTGAAGGTCTCTCTAGTTAGTTTCCTGAGGTTAGAGAGTTCTTCGTTCCACCACGGAGGGAAGGTTCTCTTGCTGTATTTGACCGGACACACAACTTTAAAAGCATTACTGAAGGCTTTTTCGAAAGTCTTTACTTTTGTGTCTAGTTCTGCAGTGGAGGTTATTAAAGCGTTTGGAGTTCTACGTAGCTTGGATCTTGACTAAACTTTGTCCAGTCGGTTCTTTTGGGGTTTCTGTAGGGTTTGGGAGTCTCGATCTCGAGATCTACTTTGAAGAGGATCCAATGGAGAGGATCCGAAAAAGAGTGAAAATTGACTTTGCTAGACTAAAAAATATTTTATGCTATGAATCTTGGGTAGACGTTTATGCTTGTAGCAATTCATCGACCGCTTATTCATTGTTCATTGATTCGCTTAAAAAGCATATCTTATCTTGTTCTTCATTTTTGCCCTCCAATAAGTTGGTTAAAAGACTTAAACCTTGGATATCTAGATTATTATTAAACAAAGTTATAGGTAAAAACAAGCTCAGAATAAAGTGCAATAAGTATCCTGACAACCAAGGTTTAAAAAGGAAGTATAAAAAAATGTGTGTTGAACTAAAAAAAGAGATTCCTATTTGCCGCGATAACTATTACCGTGCTCAATTCAGCTCTGTACAGGGTAATTTGAAAAATGAATGGCGAGTAGTAAATAGCTTACTGAATAAATCCACTGTTTCTAAAATACCCACTGTTTTACGTGTTGATGACTCTAAAGTGCATGACAAACTCGCTATTGCTGATGCTTTTAATTGTTATTTTGCCAATGTTGGCTGTAATCTTCAACCGTGTCCTGTCCAATCGATTTGTTGTACTTGTCCTTCAATCTGTGGATGTGCTGAACCGTTGTACAGTAGTAGTTTTGTTTTTCAGCCCATAACTTCTTTCGAAATCTTGAAAGTTATTGGTACGTTACCTAATTCGACTTCGTGCGGAGCCGATGGTATTTCAAATTGTGTACTTAAAAAAATTGCATGTTTTATAGTGGATGTCTTTGCAAATGTTTTTAATCGTTGTGTGTTTGAGGGGGTCTTTCCTGAAGGTCTTAAATGTGCAGATGTGATTCCTTTACTCAAAAAAGGTTCCGCTGCGGAAATTGGAAACTATAGGCCCATCTCACTTCTTTCTGTTTTTAGCAAAATTTTCGAAAAACTAATGAAAATTAGAATAATGAGTTTTTTAGATAAAACCAGCTTTTTCAATCCAGTTCAATTTGGTTTTCTCAAAGGCAAATCGTCCGAAGATGCGCTTTTACAGTTTTGCTCTCAAATAATGTCACACCTCGATGGAAAAAAATGTACGGCTGGTTTGTTTATTGACATTACCAAGGCATTCGACATGGTCAACCACAATTTCTTGTTGAGAAAACTGGAGAAAGCTGGATTTCGTGGATTCATGCTTCACTGGTTTAGGTCGTATCTTGAAAATAGGTCGCAAAGAGTGAAGATTGATGATATTAGGAGCGAAATAAGGTTCTTCAAGCTGGGAGTTCCTCAAGGCTCTGTGCTAGGGCCAGTTTTGTTTTTGGTCTATATCAATTCACTCTTTGCTCTTAATTTCAAGGGCTCACCAACTGCTTTCGCTGATGACGTTGGTTTCACTTATGGCTTAAACAGTCCCTTGGACCTAGTTTCTGACATTAATTGGGACCTAAGCTTATTGAGACACTGGTTCGCTGAACATAATTTAGTTATAAGCTCAAAAACTAAGATAATGTTTTTTAGCTTATCTTCCGCGTACAATTTGGAAGCAAATGTGTACTTCCATGCACCTGAGTGTCTTAGATTTAAACTGTCTAACTGCTATTGTTTGTCTGGTTTTTCCTCTCCCTCTTTTTGTTCTAATCTAACCTGTAGTGATAAGTGCTTTCTAATAGAGAGAGTAGACGAATTTAAATATTTGGGGCTTACCCTTGATTCTAGGATGAGTTTTGCGAATCACGCTTATACTTTGAAAAAGTATTTCCGATGCACCCTTCGACATTTTTACTATTTACGTAACGTTTGCTCTACCAAGCTTTTAAAATCAATTTATTATGGTATTTTCCATTCCAAGTTACAATATGGAATTGCTTGTTGGGGGGGTGTGTATCGTAACAAAATACAACCACTGTTGATTTTGCAGAAATATGTCCTAAGAAAAATTTGTCGAAAATCTGGTAGGCATTCTAGCTTTCCTTTGTTCTGTGCCCTGAAAATTCTTCCTGTTCGTCACTTGTATTGTTATAAGGTGTTAAAAATATTCTTTATGAAGTCTGGTAATCGTAATTTTCGTTTAATTTCTTGTTATAATCTTCGTGGAAACCTTTCTAACATTTTATCAGTACCCAATTTCCGTACCACTGCATACCGTAATTTTTTTTCTGTTTTATCTTTTAGACTATTTAATGAACTCCCTCAGTCTATCAGGACAATTACAATACCTGGAATGTTCTTAAAATACGTAAAAATGTGGCTCTTCAGCTTTGATTATGCTGCTTTAGAATCTTGTATTTCTAATGTTTTGGTCTAATCTTTGTTTTTAGTCTTTGTTTTCATTCTTTCCTTCTTTTATGATTTTTTTATAATTAATTTTCTTTTTTATTGAAATATTTTTGTATGTTTATAATAGTTCATTTTTTATTTTGTTCTTAATTTATAATTCTTAAAGGGTCACCCCACCCATACATTTTACTTTGTATTGTTTTAGACAATTGATTATGGCATTCAACTCTATTTTTTTCTTTTTAAATACTGAATGCTCAACCTTTCTTATATTTTGTTTCTAAGAACTTGAATTGTTTTATTTGAATGTTTCATGAATTTATAAGAAATAAATACATTCTATTCTATTCTTCTATTCTATTCTATTCAATTATGGTCTGAAAAAGACTTCAGATTGGATACTCTCCAGTTCTCGACTTTCATACTACTACTGTTATTAGAGAGTGTAACGTCTATGACATCTTCCCAGCCGTTGAAATTTTCCGTACTCGGAAAAATAAAGGATGGAGAGTTGCCTTTGTTACATACTGAGGGGTTATTTGCAAGGTTATATTCCAACAAGGACTTACCTCGCTCGTTGCTTTCGGAAGTGCCCCATAGCACGTGCCTGGCATTTGCGTCGCAGGTCATAAGCAGGTTGGTCTTTGTTGTGGAGATAGCCGTCACCATGTCTTGAAATTCTTCTGGCGGTGATTGGTGGTTGTGTGCCATGTAGGCAGAGGAGATGTATACGTCTGCACTCTGCACTACCTGCGTTCTCTATTTTGACCGTTGTTAAATCGGACGAGCTAAAATTTGGATATATAAAGGCTTTAATATGCTTTTTAGCTAGAATGCAGGTTCTTGGCTTACCATGATTGATGTTATTCCGGTTGTAAAAAAGGTTGTATTGGTTGTCGTTGAGGCCCTTAATGTCAGGGCCGTTTACCCAGGGTTCTTGGACAATGCTGATGTCAATGTTTTCCTCCTTTAGAAAAACCACCAGATTATCTGTAGCACTAATCGAGTGGTGCAGATTAATCTGAATGACTTTCAGCATTGGTATTATCAGTGTTATTTGTGGTTTGGGATGTAGTTACAATCCTCATGTCCTCCAACAACTTGTTGGCATCGTCGACTTCGTCTAAGTCGTCAGTGAGACCAGAGGATCAGACAATTTTTACTTTGGCATGCCTGATGCCGAAGCGGAGTTTGCATCCATTCTTCTCAATGGAGACGGCACTGTCTGCATTAATGAGAAGAAGGAAGGAGAGGGTATTGTTGTGGGGTTCCTCAACCTTGATAACTTTCCAGTCATCCATGGGAATCGTAGGGTTATGCAGCTTCAGGCAATTTAGTAGTAGGTTGTCGTTAATGGGCATGTTAGGGAGCCAAATGCGGATTCTCGGTCTCCTCGGAATCTCTCTGGCCAGGATCAGCTTGAGCCTCAAGCCGTCCCATGCGTCACGGATCTTGTGAACGCAGCCGCTTAGGAATTCCTTAGAGAAGGCGTCCTCGCATTTGATGACCCTGTACCCTCGTATGATCTCAGCTGAGTCGAAGCAGGGCAGCGGTCCTCCTTGGTTGTTAATAAGATGGTCCATGGCCATCTGGGATAGTTTGACCTCGATGGCTCCCCAGACTTCAGTCACTGCCTTGCCGTCGGTGGAGAGCTCGTCTACCAGGGCGACTTGGAGATCGTCTCTGACAACCTCGCTGACAGTTCGTGTCACTTGGAAAGCCGAGGAGGTAGAAGGTTCATTGGGGTTGGGTGTTGACAGCTTAGAGACTTTGATCCTTTGGGAATCGGACTTGATTTCCTCTTGGGATCGGTTGCGCTTTGCTGCATCGCCTTTGGAAAGTTGTGGGGTATTGCGGTAGTTGATGCACTCATCAATAACCTTCTGGAATTTGACTTTATCGTGCAGGTCCCGTTCGGAAGCCGTGCCGTCTACCTCCTTCTTAGTAATCTTACCCAGAATGAAGATGGCACGCTGGTACGCGCTTTTCCTACGGTTGCTGGCCGACTTGTGAGAGTAGGGTTCTTCGCGCTTATGGGCACTAAGTCGAGTGTCCGACGCTGTGGTTGTAGTGGTTGTTAAAGGTTTGGGGAGCGTCTCGCTCTCCGCCGTCTTTTCCTGGCTGGAAGCGAGCAGTTCGTCTTCCGATGAAGTGCCAGGAAATTCATTTTTTTTGTTTTTTTTTGTTGTATTTTTGTTTTCATTTTCTTTTGTTTTGTTTTTGTTCATTTTTAAATTTTCGGATTTTGGACCTACGAGTAATACGGAATTACGGTCAGTCCCGACAGCGCCGTAGTATCGGGATAAGGCAAAATACGACGGACCCCGCCTGTGCGTCCGAAGGAGCTCGTTAGAGACTGGTTTAACCCCCAGCCTTGCGTTCTTGGGCACGGTTTCGTGCATTAAGCGCTCACTCCACCACTGAAATCAGGTACCTCGATCCGATGACCAAAAAGCATAAATAGAAAATTAAGCTATTGAGGAGCTAAGAATTCTCTTTGATGACTCCTGGTCTTGGCTAACCCCATCTTGACATAGTACAAGACTGCTGTGGTGGTTATTTCCGGCTGGCACCCACGTGGAGGGTTAGGATGAGATTTTTTCCAGCCCAGTCTTTTGCCTCCCCGCATCCGCGATCAGTCTTTCCAGGTTATCCCCAAAAAGAGAGTCCATATTGTCATGGGCGAGATACGCCGACACCAGAAAGTAAGAGCCACTGGGTGTTTCTAATCTCGCTGCGGTTGTATCTCGATCGCTGTAATTAGGGAGTAAAGTTACATTTAGGTTACTTTTCACCAGTATACACGCTCTGGGTTTACCTTCGTCACGCACATACAGGGTGTAGTAGTTAGGAGTCTTGAGCCCACGTATCAAATTGTCCACAACCCAAGGTTCCTTGACCAAGACTATATCTTCCCTGTCCTTTGAGAGACGGAGAAGAAGGCCGGCAGAAGCCGTAATGGAGTGGTGGAGGTTAATCTGAACTATCTGCAGCATTAGCGCTACAATCAGGCAGAGGAGCCTTCACCACTGTGGTATTCAGGGCTTCCAAGTCTGAGGACGAATCCAACAATTCGTCCTCACTCAAAAGCAATGGATGCAGTTTTCTAAAATTCATCCAAGGAAGGGAAAGTGATAGACTTGGGTTCGTTAATTGCAGGACTGGGGTCCGAGGGATGAGGGGGCAATTTGCACAAATCAGACTCTTCGTCCTTCTTATAGACCTTGATGGTAATAGGGTCAAAGCCGTAATAGACAACACCTCCAGTCTTCGCCAAAGGAGCAAGAGATTCCTTATTGATGACAATAAGTGCACATCTGTACAGACTTCTTGGCCCGTCCAGCTTAGCGACTTTCCAGTTGTGCGTCGGAAGTTCGGGATTGCTGACTTGCAGGATTTGAAGGATCGTATCCGGGTTGGAGGGTTCGGCTGGAATCCAGGTGCGAGTTCTCGGTCTACTCGGGATATCTTCCCTCGTAACAACTTCGAGCTTAGCACCTGGCCATACCTCCCCTAATTTGCCTATAGCTAGTATATAGAGGTCGTATGACCTCTGGTCTTCGCATGCAATTAGCTTTACGTGGCCCTGGTGCCATCCGCCATCGCAGCATCTAGGAGGACGACCTGTATTCTCCTTCATTATGTCCAGGAACACTGAAGGTATCCGTGAAGGAACCAACTTCCATTTATCAGCGGCGATTGATCCGTCCGCATCGCTTTTGTCGATAACCGGCAGCACTAGTTTGTCCTTCAGGACATGACTGTAGGACTTCGATATGACGTTGGATGGCCTGGAAGAGGTACTGGTGTTGTGTATCTTGGCTCTTTTCGGCTCCGACGCGGATTCCTCCAACGATCGCTGCCGTTTTGACGTGGAGTCGCAGCTAGTCCCAGCTTTGTCTTCGCTGGCAATCCTCTTAGCCCATTCTACACGGACGTTTACCTTATCGGTTCTTTTGCATCCCGGTATACTACCAAATTGCTCCAGAATTCGGCAGGCTATGCGGTGATTTTTATATGCCTGTTTGGCGGGGGCAAGAGTGCGCCTTGCTCCCGAAGAGTCCCTAGTGGAACGCGGGGGGTACTAGTGCCTAGAGGCTCCATGCGGCTATTGGAAGTGGTTGGACCATGTATAGCCACAGTCTTTCTACTAGCCAATTCTGCAGGGGCTTTACCGGTAGACAGCTTGAGCGCCGTGCTACCGTTCGGTTTAAAAGGAGAACCGGTCTTTTTAATATTTTTAGGAAGTTCCCTAGCGGAACGAGAGTGAGTATTAGTACTCTGGGGCTCCATGCGGCTATTGGTAGTAGTTCGACCATGTGAAGCCACAGTCTTCCCACTAACCAGCTCTTCAGGGGCTTTACCGGAAGACAGCTTGAGCGTCGCGTTACCGTCCAGTTTAAAAGGGGGACCGGTCTTGTTTGTAGTTTTTGTTTTATTTGTTTTTCAGAATTCATAATGTTCCGACGAGTAGCGAAGAAAGGATGTCAGTCTGTGCAGAGATCCGCAATACACAGATAAGGCTAGCTAATTCGGAGGTCGCCAGGTATCCGAATACTCCGTTCGCGACTGAGCTATTTTTGGGATAGGCTCCCAGCCAAGTTGATCCTCGGCACGGGTCGTATAACACCTTGATTCAGCCCACCGGAGAGGAGAGGGGAAAGGAGGGATGGGAGAGGAGGGTCAGGTTCATCCGCTTCATCAGCTGTATGAGAGGGTCTACCAACTTTTGGGTTTCCACTTTTATTTATAGACACTAAACTATTAGCTAGTTCTATACGAAAGCCATTGAATCCATAATGTTTTTTTTTGGGAATGGATCGCATCAGACAGTCAGCCCTGTACTCCATCCAAGCAGCAACAGTGGCCAAATCAAGGAAATTTGTGATAATGCGCAAAGTCCATTTCTTTGACCTGATGAAAATCCAATAATACTGGAGCATCTGATCCAGAAGATCGACTCCACCCATATTTTCATTGAACAACTTAATAACTTCTGGGCGATCGATTTCCACATAAGTATGTGCTTTTTTTGTCGAAACGTTTTGCTCTATCAGTGCTGCCAATTCCGATAAAGTTATATCCCATATTTACACTCTTGTTGTCATACCATTCTGTCAAGATTACCTTTTCGTCTCGGCTTATACATTGATCAGATGCTCCACGACCTTTCTTTTTTAGTTCCGTATCAGACAGCAATGGTGTATTTGGGAATCTGTTTAGCCCAACTGTCCCAGCACTAAATATTTTTCGCTCTAGTAGAACCTCAAAGACTGCATAGGAAGAAGAATAGTTGTCGAAGTAAAGCTTGCGACCTATCACATTTGCCGGTATACGCTGGGCTAGATGCAAAACAATTATCTCGTTATCTAATTGATTGGTAGATCCTTGGTACACAATAAAATCATAAGGTATTCCACTTTTACCGCATAGAACGAAGACTTTGATACCCCACGGATATGGTTTTGATTTAATGTACTGCTTTATGTTTACTTGACCCTTAAATTGAATGATTTGCTCATCTATACATAGATTTTCCTCCAATTTATGATCAAGGCAACGTATACGAACTGCTTCAATTATAGGCCGCACCTTTAATAATAAGTAAAAGGACAAGATAGAATTACATAATAGAAATGTATAAGTACCAATCTTCTTCTTCCTTTTATCAGCGAGGTTATGATCCGAAAACAAGGGATCATAACCCTCCCACCTCACCGCATTTCTACTGATCCGCCTGTGGGGTTCGCCTATTTGACCTTAGAAAATATCAGCAAGCCTGCCGATTTTGGATCACTCGGTTACTGAGGCCAATGAAATGCCAATGTCATCGCATTTGTCTGATCCAGGCGTTTATAGGCCTGCCTTTCCTACATCACGATGTCTTTGGAACGTGCATTGATATTGCCTTTTTAACAGGGTTCAAATGATCTCTTCTTTAAACGTGGCAATACCAACTGAGCCGGTCGCGCTCTATTTTTTGTACGATGGTTTCCTTGATGTGAAAGCTTCCACGGATCTTCGAACTTCTTATTCGATCAAGCTGCTGTCATGCGAAGCATCTTCATCTCAGCTGCCGTTAATTTACTCTCATACGTTTTGTACATCGTCCAACATTGTGAACCGTATGTGAGCGCTGGACACACAACTGCGGTGTAGAGCCTTCCCTTCAACTTAGGTGTCATTTTTCTGTCACAGAAGATAGCGGAATTTTCTCGCAACTTCATCCACCATACGCTTACGCGATGATTGATGTCGTCATCACAAGTTACTTTGCTATTGATCATAGATCCCAGATATTTGAACTTTTCGCACTTGGGAAGCACTGTTCCATTCAAATAAATGTCTGGAATAGGCCTAAGTGGATCAGAGAACGGGCAGCACAAGTACTCTGTCAAGATTAAAAGTAGAAGTACAAATATTTACTTTAAAAAGACGATCTGTACAATTTGGGGCGCGTTCATTGGCATCAACAAGGTGAAGATGGTTTCGGATGGCAAGAAATCGTTTCAAGGAGATATTGTCGATGAAAAAAGATATTCCTTAAATTTTTATTCCAAAACATGTGGATTCGGGGGAATTTCAGAACTCCAATCATTAAATGGATAGCAAAAACTGTTTGGATCTCTGTTAGTGTACACTGTTTAAACATTGGATTATTACGTACAGCATATATGTTTGTATACTTTGGGACATTTAAAAAAAAAAATCTGGTGTTAGATATCGAGAGAAATAAGAAAATGCACTATCGATCTCGACTTCTTCATAGTTTTTGTCGTTGATAAAAGGCTTGTTAGGGCATTCGGTATTCGGCACATGTCGCCACTGCATTTTGTCCTTAGACGTAAAAGTAAACCGAAATGCAGGGGTTGGTAGTGGTACTGCTGACATAGATGTTGCTAAATCAGTTGTAAGTAAATTGATGTTCGTTTTGTCTATAGAATTGAAGGTAGCTGATGAAATTACTTCGAGTATTTCTCCGTCAACAGCACCGAGTTCTTCAACATCATTTGGCTCTTCATGCGATGGCAGCAAATTTTCTTCGATTGCTGGCTGCATTTGCTTCATTCCATAATCGATTTCATCAGAATTTCGGTCATACTCATCAAATTCTGACAATTGATCCAATATTTGCATAATTTCTTCATCTGAACAGCCTTTTGAACCCATTTCCTAAATGCGAAAATTAATATAATATTGTGATGCTATGTCCCATATCTGGTACATTGATTTTTAACGGTTACAACCATTGCAAATCTATGTCCAATATCTTGGACATTGATTTCTTGGAGCCTTACTTACCACTCTAAAGGGTTTTTCACAGAAATGTTTACTTAAAATCACTTAAGAATCCTTTCCACGAAGGTATTCTTACAAAAATTTAAAACAAATTAAAATACACAGGTCACTAACACCAAATCAAAACTAGTTATTCCGCACTTGAAAAAAATACGCGAAGTACATCCACGAATCTCGATGTGACATTTGCTCAAAATCTCAAATGATATCTGAATGTGCCTACTTCGTTATTTGATTTTCGATGATTTTTGAATTTCCAGTGAATGAAGCTAAAAAGAAATTATTTTTGCTTTAAAAGCCGCCACTTAATGGTGTCCCATATATGTGGACAAATTCACTGAAAGGTGAAATCACACGAAGATATCGAAAGGGCTATAATATATTCTAACGACTTAACACTAGCAGCATTGAAATTTACACCTGAAATTAAACCTAACGAATCATCTACCTGGCTGGTCAAACGGTAGTGCGTTTTCACTTAGCTGAGGCCTACCAACCCCTACTCTCAACCTCCACGGGGTGACGCAGGGTGCCTAGTACCTTAATCCAAGAAATGGGTAACCAACTCCGTTTGTCGGATTCTTGGCGGCAGCAGATGAGAGAGGGGGGGAAGAGTGCTTTCTCACTAGAGCACTTCTTCCTGTTCCAGGCGGCAGCGGACGAATTCCCTAGACGGAGTCAACGGTGGCGTCTATAGTTCCAGTTAGGTTGAACTTAGTGAATACCTTGCGCGAGCTGCTTCGACGTATTCGGATCACAGGTCGGTAAAGAATTTCCAATGTTGGTCAGGACATTGGAATAGAGATGGTGGCGGAGGAGCCCTTAATAGGCCAACGGCAGCGCTCATACTCCCGTAGTGGACAACTGGCACCGGTGTACCCGGACCTCGTCCGAGGGAAATAATTAACGAACTGGCTCTCCAGGTTGAGGGTTGTGCCGTCGGGGTAACTTCCCTACCACATAAAAAACCTATGGTTCCGAAACAACCAAAAGCATCGGATAAGGACGACTCAACTGATGACGAACCCAGCAAACGTAATAAGGACAACGACCTTCGGATCTGTACGTGGAATGTTCTGTCCCTTTACAGACCTCTCACTTACTTAGGTGGCGCTACAGTGAATCTGGGCCTCAACCATCAAGCCTCTCCATTTAGCTCGGTCTTTAGCTAATTGCTTCCAGTTGCGCGCTCCAAATTGGTCGATGTCCCCTAGAACTTGTGCGCTCCACCTACGGCGAGGAGGTCCTTTACTGCGTCGTCCCTCGGGGTTAGATTCGAAGACTCTGCGGGCCGGAGCGTTGGTGTCCATTCGTTCTACATGTCCTAGCCAATCTCAGACGTCCAATACGCTGTTTTTTTTGACAGCTGTATAGTTCGTGATTGAATCTTCTCCTCCAAAACCCGTAAACGCAAACGGGACCGAAAATCTTACGAAGAATTTTTCTCTCGAAGCGACCAAGGATATCTTCATTCTCTTTTAATTAAGTTCATGTTTCAGCGCCGTGAAGCAGGGGTGGGATAATCAAGGTCTTATACAGAGTCTCTTTAGTTGCTCAGGATAGGACTGTACTGTTGAATTGCCTTATAAGCCCAAAAAAAAAAAAAATAGCGATTGGCAAGAGTTATTCTTCGCTTGATTTCTGCACTGATGTTGTTTTTCGAGTTTATAGCAGAGCCAAGGTAGACAAAGTCCCTTACTACCTCGAAGTTATAGCTGCCCACTGTGACGTTCTGTCCAATTCGTCGGTGTTGGCTGTCCCTTCTTGTTGACAGCATATATTTGGTTTTGCCCTCGTTAATCACTAAACCCATTTGGTCCGCTGTCGCCTCAATGCTTGCAAACGCACTGGTGACAGCCCGCTGAGTTCTTCCGATAATGTCAATATCGTCGGCATATGCAAGCAGTTGTACACACTTGTGATAGATTGTGCATCTGGTGTTGGCTTGTGAGTTCCGCACAATCCGTTCAAGTACAATATTAAAGAAGTCACACGACAGCGCGTCACCTTGTCTAAAACCTTTTTTGACATCAAAAGTCTTCCTGCATAGACGAACAAGTTTGGCAGGGATGTCAAAACTAGACATGACTCTATAAAGCTCTTCTCTATAGATGCATACTGGAAGGTGGTCAGATCGTAACTGAGGTAATGTTATAGGATTGGAGCATATGCTTTCTGTGTTTGTAATAAAATAATCAAGTGTGGAGGAGTTTCTCCAGGAACTATTTGGTACGTCGGATAAGGTGCATGTAAAAGCGCAATGAATCTGCTTGATGCTATAATATCGTAAAGAATATTACCCTAACAGTTTGCTCTCTATAGATGCTGTCATAGGCGGCCTTGAAGTCGATAAAGAGGTGGTGAGTATCGATTTGGAATTCTTGGGTTTTCTCCAAGATCTGCCGAAGTGTGAAGATTTGATCGATGGTGGACTTTCCTGGCCTGAAACCGCACTGATAGGGTCTAATCAGGCTGTTCATAAAAGGTTTCAGGCGTTCACACAATATCGCAGAAAAGATCTTGTACGCGATATTGAGGAGACTGATGCCTTTATAATTGGTGCAATTGAGGGGGTCTTCTTTTTTGTGGATCGGGCAAACAATGCTGAGATTCCATTCATCAGGCATACACTCGTCTGACCAAATCTTAGAAATGAGTTGGTCTATGCACTCTAGCAATTTATCACCAGCTGCCTTGAAAAGTTCGCAATATGATCAATTTGGTTGATCGTTACATGACCATTGGACCGCCATGTCTGCTTATGAATATCGAGATGAGGAAACCATGTGCTTGCTATGGTGACATTTCGCTCCACTGTGAAATCAAATAGCTTTAGTCCGTTATCAGACGTGGTGTCGTGTAGGCTATGTTTACCGACTGCCCTACCAAAGACATCCTCCTTTCCTGTTTTGGCGTTAAAATCTCCCAATACGATTTTAACGTCGTTTTTAGGACATTGCTTGTATGTTTTGTCGAGGAGCTCGTAGAAAGAATCTTTGGTGGCAGGGTCCTTTTCTTCCGTGGGGGCATGAACACATATTAGGCTTATGTTAGCGAATTTAGTCTTGATCCGGATAGTCATAATACGCTCGCTCACGTGTGGGAAGCTTAAGACTTCTTGCCCAAGTCTGCCGCGTATGACAAATCCGCATCCGAATAAGCGTTGCCTGTTGCCTCTGTAGCAATCACCGTAGTAGATGTCACAGTTTTTCATCCTCTTTTTGCCCGGCCCATCGCATCGCACTTCCTGGATGGCGGTAGTATCTGCTTTATAGCAGTGTAGGGCCTCTGCTGGTTGTTCGGCTGTACGTGGTCTGTAAAGGGACAGAACATTCCACGTATAGATCTGAAGGTCGTTGTCCTTATTTCGTGTGCTGGGGTCGTCATTAGATGAGTCGTCGTTATCCGAGGCTTTTGGTTGTTTCGGAACCATTCGTTTTTTACGTGATAGGGAAGTTACACCGAACGGCACAACCCCCAATTTGGAGGGGCAGTTCCTTTACTTATTCCTCTAGGACGAGGAGCCGGGTACACCGGTGTCAGTAGTCCACTACGGGAGTATAAGCGCTGCCGTTGGCCCATTAAGGGCTCCTCCGCCACCATTTCTATTCCAAAGTCCTGACCAACATTGGAAATTCCTTACCGACCTGTGATCCGAAAACGTCGAAGCAGCTCACGCAAGGTATTCACTAAGTTCAACCTAACTGGAACTATAGACACCACCGTTGACTCCGTCTAGGGAATCGGTCCGCTGTCGAAAGAGACAGCACTCTTCCCCCTTCTCTCATCTGCTGCCGCCAAGGATCCGCCAAACGGAGTTGGTTACCCATTTCTTGGATTAAGGTACTAGGCACCCGGTTGTCACCCCGTGGAGGTTGAGAGTAGGAGTTGGTAGGCCTCAGCTAAGTGAAAACGCTTGTGTTTTCATATGATCGCATGCACTACCGTTTGACCGACCAATTCCTACCTGGGTGATTCTTTACAGGTTCCCAGTGCAATCAACAGGGCACAATGGATCCTACTGTTGGTCTAAGTGAACAAGTGAGCTTGTCTAGATTCATCCACCTAACTACCTACCTATACAAGTTTTTATAAAGCCTTGGCTATGGTAAGGACTACTGTTTGTTCATGGGCTATGTAAGGGCTGATGAGCTTGCAAAAAATGATCAGAAAGGAGTTCTTGTGTTCGACATCTTCCTTGCGAATGCGTTGCTATAACTTGGAGAAAATTGAGGATACACTTCAGTTATTTCTTTCATTACCTAAAAGACTTACTCAACTACGATTCATCCAGGGACTTCTCTTTTCAGGTTCTCAGTGTAACCAAAATTGGGCTCAATGGGCATAGTCCTTCTATCCAATCTTTTATCCAAGGGAAGATACTTTTCACTATCTTTATTTTCTGAATCATTCAGTTAGAGATCAGGAGGTATCCCTCCAAGGAGGGATGACAGTTCAAGTTAAAGGTTCCGAGTTTACCCTGCTAACTCAGAGTGTCCTGTAATCTCGGTGCATCCAACAATTTGCAGCAACATTTTATGAGATTTTTAGTCGCTTAAAGCTATTCCATATGGTCGCAGCGGCTGAATCACAACGAAGCTTCGCTCCCTGGTGCATCCAACAGTTATGCATACATTAAAGCAATTATGGAAACCACATTTATTAGAATATCTACCCCGCGGCGACTGCACCCATCTAGAAGGCTTCATAATTAAGTTTCAGTTCACTAAATTTCTGACTGCTTGCTAGCTTGGCGTAACGAATTAAGGAAATTGATTTTCCAAAAGCTGTGACAGTGTGCGTTGTTGCGATTCTGCTGATTCTTGTTCTTCTTTTCCTATCGTGACCTTGAACGAATTGCTGGTAATAGCACAGGGTTGCAATGGAGAGCAACAACAACAATAACAACAACAAAAATCAGAAAAAGTTCACATGGTAAGAATTCGAATGCAACTTGGGAGTCTGCGTCACCAGAAATTCGATATAAAGCCACCAACACACACGAGCACAGTGCAGGGTGGGGGTGTGCAAGAGGGATGCACAATATTGAACGAACTCTAAATGAGTCGTTCAAAGTTTTATTTCAAGGTGATGATGGCAATGATTATGTATGATGATGATGATAGTAGTGGTGATGGTGCTGATGATGATGGACCTGAAATCGATTTTATTGCACCCACCCTACGTTTTAGGCCGCAGGGGTGCATCGCAGAGGCCATTTATAATTTATTTATATGCCATCCGATTGACCGGACTGACTCATACCATAATTCAATCTTTCATTTGCTTAAATATTAATTTCATTTCTATTGAATGGAATAACATGGAATTCATCACGCCTCAACTGCTTCCCCATTGTACAACCCCACACATCTCTGGGTGGGGTGTGAATGCAAAAGATGATTGGATGAGTGCATGCCATCTCCATAAAAGGTCAGAGGTGTTCTCTCGATGTGTCGCTGGGAAATGCATTCAATCATTTATTCTGTTGGAATTTTTCAAAGCAAAGGTCAGGGGTTTAGTTTAAATGAATTGTTCTTGGCTGATAATTAATGATTTTTCTTTAAGCTAAGTTAAGGGTCCAGTTTTTCGCAGGAACTACCATAGTTTCAAGTGTTGTTAGGGGTTTCGATTTTCATTTTATTTAGTTGCAAAAGAGGGTAAAGTTCCCGATCTCTGAAGCTGACACCAGGATAAATAAGAGAATTCCCGGGACCCGACAACATCCCCAATAGAGTCCTCAAAACAGCTGTTGAAGTGCGCCCAGATACCTTCGGCGACATGTATAACTGGCGTCTGAAGTAGGGAATCTTTTCGATACAATGCAAGTGACACCGACTAGTGCTCCTTTCCAAAGGGGAAAAACAAGCCACCAAAGGAGCCCTCGCCCAATCTTCATATACGACTGGAAAAATGTTGGACCGTATCATCTGCAATAGGCTTGAAGCCGTACCAGACGACGTGGGAGGACTCTCAGAACAGTAATACGGTTTTTGGAAGGTACGCTCAACGATAGATGCAGTAAAAGTTGTATTTGAAATGGAATGACGGGCCATACGGAGAAGGAGGTGGAGAGAAGGCTCTAAAAAATGCTGCTACGGGTACATTGTGCGCAGAGGCCATACCAACAGCCAATTCGACTGGATGCTGGGCAAACTTCTGTACCGACGGTTGTGGGTGGGTGGATAGGATGGTTGGCCGGGATCGCCTTTGAATGAGGGTGGCTGTGTAGGCTAGGTTACTACAGCAAGCATCATGAAATTCTATGAGAAGGGTTTCAATTTTCTAGAAATTTTATTATTTACGTTACCATGGTTAACAGTTAATTTGAGAAAAGGAGGTGCATCCTTCTTTTTATAAAATTTCATAACACGCGATATTTGGAAGCCATGAAGGAGATTGTTTCTTGTTGTTTCTGGGAAAAGTAAAGTTTGGCGCAGTTTGCAGTTGGGATATACAGTGTCTGGCGGTGTAAGATAGTTCATGGACGTTGAGATTCCGTAAAAAAGATGCAAATTGTTGAGTGTTGTTCGGGAATTTCATAGAATTTTACTCCATGAGTAGTTAGAATCGAAATGAATGCTATATTTTTGATGGAAAAGTGATTTCCGTTAAGTATAACGGACGAATGATATATTGGAGAGAGAGCCAATTTTGAAGGGGTTTCCAATAGGGACGGGTAGATGTTAAAATTAAATAAAACAAGTCATGTGTGAGATGTCAACAAGTTTTTTGTTTAATTTGAAAGCGGTATCAATGACATTATGTGATTAGATTAGATTAGAAAAGAATTTATTTAGCAAATTCAGGATACATATTACACGGTACATTGTCTTAGATTGATATAAGTAAAATGCAGTACTACCTCGATAATGTGAACTAATTAAAACAAGGGCCTGTTCACATTTTGGAGGGGTTCACATTATCGGAACATTTTTTTCATAAGAGAATTTTCAAATAGCGAATGCCCATATAAGATGAAAATGGTTCTTCCCCCAATAAATAACAGGTGGTAAAACATGGAATAACATGCCTAGACAAATAACTGCAAATATCAAAAGAATAACAAAAGAACAATGCGAAATATTGAGGATAAGTTCATATTATGGAGGAAGGGAAAATTTCAAAGTTCACATTATAGAGATAGTAATGTATAGATTTGTGAGTTCACATTATCGGGAGTTTCACATTAACGAAGTTCACATTATCGAGGTAGTACTGTAATAGTTTGATTCAGCAAGTTCAGAAAATAAGATAGTTACAAAGTGATGTAGATAACTTAAATTTCAATGATAATAATTAAGTGTTATTGTTACGTTTTTCTTCTTCCTTTTATCAGCGAGGTTATGATCCGAAAACAAGGCATCACAACCCTCCCACTTCACCGCATTTCTACTGATCCGCCTGTGGGGTTCGCCTATGGGCCTGTGGGCCTGCCGATTTTGGATCACTCGGTTACTGAGGCCAATGAAATGCCGATATCGTCGCATTTGTTTGATCCAGGCGTTTATAGGCCTGCCTTTCTTACATCGCAATGTCTTTGGAACATGCATTGATATTGCCTTTTTAACGGGGTTCAAATGATCTCTTCTTTGAACGTGGCAGTACCAGCTGAGCCGTCGCGCCCTATTTTTTGTACGATGGTTTCCTTGATGTGAAAGTAAATGGTTTCGCCGTTCCCATTCTTCAGCTGCCTTGACGTGGCGGAACGGCTTAAGAGTCAATGACCCTAAGGGCCCGAAAGAACCCCAGGTGAGACATCGAACTAAAGGCTGAAGACGTCTTGACTGTGACGCAAAACCTGTTAACGGTATGATGGAAGAAACTTGTACGGTATCTACCCCAGGTGGTACTCGTGAAAACGATAATCCACCCGTGGTCTTTTTGACTACGGCCGGGACGAGGATTCTAGAGGTCCCAACCACCATACTTTTACCCCCCGCCTCTGGCGTTGAATCAGAAGTAGTAGCGACGCTTGTTTCAGAAGACTCCTGCAGCTCTGTCTCTGACTCGTTTGGTAGACTGGGCTGGAATGGCAAAGAAAGTGGCGGAAAGGCTTCGGCTGGAACGTCTAATCTCTGTCTCAATAGAAGGGTAGCTGGTCGAAGTTGTGTCGGTGACAGTTTGACTCGGGAAACCAATAAGGCTGAACGAGCTCCCGAAGCGGCGCACTCCGATGGGCTCCTGACTAAGAGTCAACTGAAAAGGAGAAGAAGGAAGGCGGCGATAGCGCGGTGCAAAGAGGCTGCAGAGTCAGCTGAAGGCGCAAGCGCCGAAAGCAGTCATCCTTCAGTAGCGACAGGAAAGAAGCCTAGGTCGGCAGAAAGTACTCCAACTGGAGCCGATCAATCCCTCAGACCTAACGCTGGCTCCTTTTCGGTCGGCTCGAACAGGTCTAATCTGACGGAGCAAGTTTCGCCTGCTCTTCTTGGTGGAAGCGTGTGCACATCTGATGCGCGCTCTTCTGCCGGGCACACTCTTACCGCTGGCGTTATCTGCGCACAAAATCTGGTGGATACTGGTGTTGTTACCCCTAAAGGTCCCAGCACTAGCGGACAGAAAATGGCTGACGCAGGAAATGCCACGGGTAGGGGCGCTCGCCTCACCAGAAGCATGTGCGTACCTGGTGCGCGCCCTTCTGCTAATAAAACTGCGACTATATCTTTGATATTGTCGCAGATAAACCTCCACCACTCAAAGGCTGCTACCGCTCTCTTAAGTAGCAGACTTTCCGTGGTGCGTACAAAACCCCACATAACATCTATCCAGGAGCCATACGTGCGGAACAAGCGCATATGTGGTTTTGGGGGTATTCGTGGAGTAACGGTGCTATGTGACGAGCGATCTGAAAGACAGAGAACTTGTCTAATTATGCCGAATTTCCTCTCAGTAAGCAAGCTTGGACAATTCTGTGGACAGGACCTGGTTGCTGCAGCTGTAAGCTACGAAACGACCGGAAGTTGGAAAACCTTCGTCGTTGCGTCGGCTTACTTCCCTTATGATTCGGTAATGCCTCCACCACCGAAGGCGGTTGCCGAACTCATAAAGTACTGTGACACTCGGGAGATGGGACTAGTCATGTGCTGCGACGCGAATGCTCAGAATACAGTCTGGGGCAGCAGCAAATGTAACACACGAGGAAACCATCTCCTAGACTTTATACTATCGTCTGGCATGGTAATTAACAATATTGGCTCCCAGCCAACTTTTGTTACGGCAAGGAGGCAGGAGGTAATTGATTTCTTCTTCTTCTTCTTCTTCCTTTTATCAGCGAGGCTATGATCCGAAAACAAGGGATCACAGCCCTCCCACTTCACTGCATTTCTACTGATCCGCCTGTGGGGTTCGCCTATTTGACCTCAGAAAATATCGGCAGGCCTGCCGATTTTGGATCACTCGGTTACTGAGGCCAATGAAATGCCGATGTCGTCGCATTTGTCTGATCCAGGCGTTTATAGGCCTGCCTTTCCTACATCGCGATGTCTTTGGAACGTGCATAGATATTGCGTTTTTAACAGGGTTCAAATGATCTCTTCTTTGAACGTGGCAATACCAGCTGAGCCGGTCGCGCTCTAATTTGTGTACGATGGTTTCCTTGATGTGAAAGCTTCCACGGATCTTCGAACTTCTTATTCGATCAAGCTTGGTCACTCCTGCTGTCATGCGAAGCATCTTCATCTCAGCTGCCGTTAATTTACTCTCATACTTTTTGTACATCGTCCAACATTGTGAACCGTATGTGAGCGCTGGACGTACAACTGCGGTGTAGAGCCTTCCTTTCAACTTAGGGGGCATTTTTCTGTCACAGAAGATAGCGGAATTTTCTCGCCACTTCATCCACCCTACGCTTACACGATGATTGATGTCGTCATCACAAGTTGGTTTGCTATTGATCATAGATCCCAGATATTTGAACTTTTCGCACTTGGGAAGCACTGTTCCATTCAAATAAATGTCTGGAATAGGCCTGAGTGGATCAGAGAACGGGCAGCACAAGTACTCTGTCTTTTTTGAACTAATGCGATACCCATTTCCCTCCAAAACGTCCACCCACACATCAAGTGCTCGTTGCAGGGATGTAGGATCCTCACTTACGATGGCTCCATCGTCAGCAAAGAATAACTGATGTACCTTGGGGTCCATCACTTTACCTTCAAGCAGATAATCAAGGACTGTAATAAAGAGCAAAGGACTTAAAACGCTTCCCTGGTGCACCCCGACTTTGATTGGGAACTCTTCGGTTACTCCAGCGGGACATCTTACTCTTGTCTTTGCTCTTTCGTACATGTCCATGATCATCTGTACATAGGTTTCTGGAACCCCTCGATGTCTTAGCGCCACC
The DNA here is from genome assembly GCA_945910035.1 of Brachypalpus laphriformis. Lineage (NCBI taxonomy): Eukaryota > Metazoa > Arthropoda > Insecta > Diptera > Syrphidae > Brachypalpus > Brachypalpus laphriformis. The sequence goes on along the minus strand of OX246754.1, from coordinate 190,933,430 downwards.
CATATCAGATCTCGTGGTTTTCTGTCGAATGCCTTTTCAAAGTCAACCAATACAATATGCAAATCCCTTAAGGAATCACGATGTTTTTCCATTATGATCCTTATACTTTGGATTGCATCTGTGGTTGATTTACCCGAGACAAACCCGCACTGATCATCAGATAGCCGTATTATTTTTCGCAGTCGGCCACCTAATACCCGCTCAACGATCTTCATGGTGTGTGACATCAGCTTGATCGAACGGTAGTTATCACAGTTTCGCGTATCACCCTTCCCTTTGTATACAGGGAGGAGGTAACTTTCCCTCCATTGATTCGGCATTGGATCACCTCTCACGAATTTGGAGATAAGAATTCTGAGCCATCTGAACCCGATGTCTCCCATCTTTTTCCAGAACTCAGAGGGTATTTCGTCTGGCCCAACCGCTTTTCGTTTTTTGGAGTATTTGACCGCCTCACTAACTTCTTCGACTGTAATGTCGGCTATTTCTTCACAGTTAGGGGTGGCTCTTGGAAAGTATAGCCGGGGAAACTGTTCATTTAAAAGCTCTTCACAATACTGTCGCCACCTCTGCAGAATTTTGTCGTCATCCACAAGAAGCTGGCCATGAGCATTGCTAATGAACTTTGGCGAACGAATCTCCTGAGCATTGTTCCTTCTTTGGGCGGCTATTTTGAAGGTAGTGGCGCTCTTGTTCATATTGTGTCTTCGCAGCTCCTGGATAGCCTGGTATGCATCAGCAACCGGGGAAAATATTTTCTCCAGCTCCCGATACAGGCCCTCCGTACTCTCTGCTTGAAGCTGGGCGCACTTCTTCTTCGCTTTTTTCTTGCAGCATCTGTATTCCATTTCGAGGCGAGCTTTTTCGTCATTATTATTAGAGGGGCACTTTGACCAAGCTTTGAAAGCCGCTTTCTTCTCATTTATCACTTTCTTAGCTTCATCACTCCACCACCATGTTTCTTTGGCGTGTTGATGGTGGCCTTTTGAAGCTCCTAGCAGTGATTTGGCCTTCTTTAAGCAAGTTCGCTGTAGGGAATCCCACATATTTTGTGCTCTGCACTCTTCATCCTCAGCTCCGTTGATGGTGTGAGAGAGGTAATTTTTCATTACGAAAACAAAAGCTTCGCCTTTTTCTTTGTCCAGATTGTACCACTTGATTTTCTCAGAGACCCTTGTTTGTTTGCTTTTCTTCGGTGTTTTCATAAAAATTTCTGTTAGCAGGAGACGGTGTTGCCGAGCGATTGCCTCTCCCACAATCACTTTGCAATCTTTTACCCGAGGCTTCATGAAACTGCCTACCAAATGGTAGTCAATCTGATTTTCATCTCCACCACTGCTGTAAGTGATCAGGTGTCGGGTTTGTTTGATGAACATGGTATTTAACACGATAAGACCGTGTGATTTGCACATGCCTAGGATGTCTTCACCAGGAAGGTTCCTGGTGCCATATCCTAGTCCTCCATGGCAGTCTTCATAGTCTTCGTTTGATTTCCCGACATGTCCATTCAAATCTCCTCCAACAAACAGAAACTCTTCCTTTGGGATGTTCTTAAGGAGATTGTGGAAATCTAGCCAAAATGCATCTTTATCTCTCTGATTACACCCATTTTGGGGAGCATATGCACTGACAATATTCCACACCTCTCCTTGTATTACTAGTTTGAGAGACATCAAACGGTCGCTGGACTTCGAAATGCTCAAGACGTTACCAAGTAGCTCTGCCGCAAGGATGATACCGATTCCGTTCTTAGACTTTTCCGTTCCGTAGTAGAACATCTTGTAATCTTTTGTCCTAACGTCCAAGAAACGCGCCCGATTCCCGGTGTTTTTCCATTTCGTCTCTTGGACACACAAGATGTCCACCCGCCTTCTATTCATCATCTCTTCCAGCTCGTAACTTCGACCGGTCATGCTTCCAACGTTCCAACTCGCGATCCTCAAATTGCGTCCAAACTGTTTCATTATTTTGCTAGCCCCCGGAATCCGTATAGCTCTGACCCGAACATTTCTGCTCGGTCCAGGATCAGTACCATGCACAGCAGTGGTAGTGCCTGGCGGGGTAGTGCCTTTCCTTTTTGCAAGTATTACCATAATGATACAGTTTTGCAATACAATTTTTTGCACCATATTGCGATGGTGTTTGTTGTTTGACACGTGCATGCTCCTGTTTTAGTATTGTTTGATCTTTCTTTTATGACACCGGTGATCTCCAGTCGTGTCAACCCACGGACTCGCATGCACACTTGTGGGAGGGTTTTTAAGGTAGTATATGTGTCGCTAGGCTCACTTGGGTGTTTTATTGCCTAGATCTGATTTGTCCCATTAGTCGCCTTTTACGACAAGTTCTGGTTGTTGGGGGGGGGGGGGGGGGTGAAACCAGCAGGTTGGTTAAGGTTCTCAAAAGGGGCAAGCCGCAAAAAAACCGGAGTCACATGAGAAAGTCTGATGGCAAGTTTACTGAGACGAAAGCGGAAACTTTTAGTCTTCTGCTGGAGACTCACTTTCCTGGCAATCGGATAATCACCAGGTCGCAGCTTGGCCCGCTTACCCAGGCTGAGCTTGATCTAAGTCAGAGAACTCGGCGCAGCTGGTATATTGCATCAGCCGTGGTAACAAATGAGGCCATCAAATATGCTGTGGCATCTTTTGATGGTTTCAAACCGCCTGGCACCGATGGAATATATCCAGCTATGCTGCAACAGGGTATAGATCAGCTATTGCCAACTCTGAAAAGAATTTTCACCGCTGGCTTGGCGCTGGCATATATTCCTACACCTTGGCGGACAGTCAGAGTAGCTTTCATACCGAAAATTGGTAAGGAAGACTATTCGCTCCCCAAGAGTTTCAGACTTATAAGTTTGACATCCTTCTTACTGAAAAGTATGGAGAGATTGGTAGAATTTCACGTGCGCAAAATTGCTTTGAAACTGCATCCACTATCGGAGATGCAGCATGCCTATCAGCGTGGGAAATCCTGTGAGACCGCACTTAAAAATCTAGTGGCCAGAATTGAATGCGCGCTTGATAGGAGAGAATACGCGATGGGTATCTTCATCGACATTGAGGGTGCTTTTGACAATGCGACTTTTGACTGCATGCGCGACTCTGCCAGACAACACGGGGTAGATGAAACATTAGTGTTGTGGATTAAAGCAATGCTAATGAATAGAGCTTTGGTAGTGGATGCGGATTGTGGCCAATATGTTATGACAGGGGTAAACAGGGGCTGTCCGCAAGGTGGCGTTCTGTCTCCACTGTTATGGTGCATAGTGGTCGACTCTCTGTTGAACACTCTAAATAGTTCTAACGTCTACGCTCAGGCATATACAGATGATGTCGCCGTACTTTCTGTCGGGCCATGCCTGGCGACGGTCTGTGCTAACGCGCAGGCGGCGCTGGACATGATCGATGAATGGTGTACTAGGAGTGGGCTTTCGGTGAATCCTCTTAAGACTGAGGTTGTTCTTTTTACGAGAAGGAGGATTTTGACCGGTCTGACTCAGCCAGTACTAAAAGGCGTCTCCATTCGCATTTCCAATGAAGCCAAATATCTGGGAGTGATTTTAGATAAGAAACTTCATTGGTCCAAACACGTCGAGTCGAAAACATCCAAGGCGCTCTCAGTCTTCTGGTAGTGTAAGGGTGCCTTTGGCAAGACTTGGGGCTTATCACCGAATAAGGTTCTCTGGATCTACATGGCTATGATAAGACCATTCGTCGCATATGCGTCAGTTGTTTGGTGGAAGGGGCTCTCGCGTAAATATGTGGTTGCCTTTTGCGCGAAACTCCAAAGAACGGCTTGTCTCGGCTGCTCGGGAGCTTTCCCGAGTACGCCTGGCTCTGCTCTAGACGCTTTGCTGAACTTACCTCCCCTTGATACTTATATCATGGGTTGCACTATCAAAGCCATCCATCGTCTTAGGCGGGGCGGGTTTTGGTATACTCCACACTGGAACTTTGATGAACTTGCGCGACACTTATCTTACGACTCCTGTCTTATGGATATGCCGTCTGATGCAATGACACCAGAACTCCAGCTGATGCGCAAATTTAGAGTCTGAGCCTGAGCCGGGAATGGAATGTATTTGAACGTATTCGTATTAGTAGTTCGTATTTTCACGGATGGTTCCAAAACCAGTCAAGGGTCTGGCGCTGGGGTCTTCGTGGAAGTCGACAACATTAGACTTCACTTCTCGTTAGGCAAATATGCGTCTGTTTTCTAAGCGGAAACTTATGCAATCCTAATGGCCATGAACTATCTTGTGAAGAACAGGTGGAAGGGACGTAGCACTTGTGTCTGTAGTGACAGTCAGGCTGCGCTTAAGGCCTTGCTTAACCCTTTAACCACTTCTAAAATAGTTCGTGAAACCAAAAACTCTTTGAACTCGGTCGCAAGGCTGAATTCTCTGTCTTTTATCTGGGTCCCAGGTCACACTGGGATCTTGGGGAACGAGATCTCCGATGAGATTGCTAGACAAGGCTCAGAGGAGGCTTTCTCAGGTCCCGAACCCGCGTTGGGTCTTCCTGCGTCTTCGGTTAGGGCTTACATTGACGATTGGGTCTCTCACGAGCACAATTGTGTGTGGCATGACTCTCCGGGATGCAGGTTGACTAAACGCATGCTCCCGGACGTCTGTAAGAAATCAGCGGCATTCTTGCTGTCTCTCAGCAGAAAAGACTGTAGACAACTTATCGGCGTCTTGACAGGCCACTTCGCTTTTGCCAAGCACGTTAACGTGTTAGGCTTAAGTGACACTACAATCTGCGACGCTTGTGGAGAGAGCGACGACACCGCGGAACATTATCTCTGTGAGTGTCCGGCCTTTGCTCGTATCAGGTGGCAGATCTTCGGTGCGGATGTGGTGAGTGCTGGTACTGTAAGCTCCTCATCACTTAAGTGCTTGCTTGGCTTTCTTCGAAAGTCAAGGAAATTTCAATAAAATGGGTAAATCAGGGTTTGCTCTCTGGCAGTACAATGGACCAGTTGTGTCTGAGTGCTCCAGTCGAGTGTTTCCTATCCCGACAAAAAAGAAAAAAAAAGAAAAAAGAAATGGTTTCCTTGATGTGAAAGTAGATTATTCGGATTAAATGGCTATAGGCTGTTTCGAGCTGATAGACGCAATCGTATTGGTGGCGGTACTGCTATGTATGTGAAAGAAGGAATGAAGTGTAACCCTCGTTGCGTATCACCGGTTTATTGCGAATTGGAGTATGCATTTGTTGAATTACTTAGCAACAATGACAAACTTTTACTTGGAACTGTGTACAGGCCAAGACGGTCGATTAGCTTATCGCCTTTAATGGTTTTGCTTGAAGATATCGCCGCCAGCTGTCCTGATATCATTGTCTGTGGTGATCTTAATAGGGATTTGTTGACCAATGATGGGTTAATCAATGACATGAGCTCATTTAATATGTACCCAGTCAATATTCTGACCCCAACTCATTTCTCCCAATTTGAGAGCACCCTTCTGGATGTATTTTTTGTAACCGACACTAGTAAAGCTCTATTCTACGACCAGTTGTCTGCACCTACTTTTTCACGCCATGACCTTATTCATCTAACGTATGATTTCAACATCCTTCACCATCATTTCGATCATGTAAATTCCGTGATTTTAAAAGCATTGATAGGCTGGCACTTGAAAATAGTGTTAATAGTATTCCATGGGAAAATATTTTTAACATGCCATCTTCAGATGAACAGGTTGAGTTTCTGAACACTAATGTTGTTAATCTCTTTAACGAACATGTCTCTATTAAAACAAAGGTGTTAAGATCTACCTCACAGCCTTGGTTCACAAATGACATTCGTCGGCCTTTGAATGAGAGAAACCAAGTTTACAATCGGTGGAAGCAATATAAAATTGATGAGGATCGTCGTCGATATCGCTTACTTCGTAACCAGGTAGTCACTGCTATCCGCACAGAAAAGGCGAGAGTGCTTACAAACCGGATGCCACATCAGGTAACGGGCGAAAATTCTGGAACAACTTGCGTAGTATGGGAATTGGAAGGCAAGAACAAGACCCTCCAATAAATGCTGACTGTGATGAACTCAATTTTAGGTTCACCTCCCAAGTCCCACAGCCCTTGTCTGATCCTCCAACCCTCACGTATGAAAATCAAGCGTCTATGGGATTTAGCTTCTCCAGGGTCGAGCCTGCTGATGTGGTTGAAAATGTGGTATCGATCAAATCGAATGCAGTCTGGACGACGTTCACCCGGTTTTCGTAAAAGCTCTCCTTCCCTAGCTTTTACCTTTTTTAACACATTTACTAAACACGGTCCTAACAACGTCAGTATTTCCTACACAGTGGAAGCTTGCAAAGGTCATTCCCATCCCGAAAGAAAGAAACAAAAAAGGAGTACAGACCTATATCAATACTCCCATTCATTTCTAAAGTGTTCGAGAGAATCATTCAGAAACAGATTAATACGTATCTGAACGATAAAGGTTTGCTTTCCAAATTTCAATCAGGTTTTCGTCCCAATCGCAGCTGCACAACAGCAGTTCTGAACGTTGTTGATGATATTAGAAGCGCAGTAGACAGCGATCAGATAACTTTCTTAGTGCTTCTTGATTTCTCGAAGGCATTCGATTCGATAAGTCATCCTGTATTATGCAGCAAATTAACAAATTTATACGATTTCGCACCTGAAGCAGTTAAATTAATTTTCTCATATCTTTCAGGTAGAAAGCAAGCTGTAGTAATAGGATAAAAGACCTCAGCATTATTAAGCTTAACGTAAGGTGTCCCACAGGGCTCAATATTGGGACCACTTCTTTTCTCTTTATACATAAATGAAATTCCTGAAATTTCTGTCCAATCTCTTATACATATGTACGCCGATGATGTCCAGTTACATAAACGTTGTCCTCTGGGACTCAAAATATTCAAATAAATGTCTGGAATAGGCCTGAGTGGATCAGAGAACGGGCAGCACAAGTACTCTGTCTGTTTTTAACAAATGCGATACGCATTTCCCTCTAGAGCGTCCACCCACACATCAAGCGCTCGTTGCAGGGATGTAGGATCCTCACTTATGATGGCTCCATCATCAGCAAAGAATAACTGATGTACCTTGGTCTATCACTTTACCTTCAAGCAGATACTCAAGGACTGTAATAAAGAGCAAAGGTCTTAAGACCCTTCCCTGGTGCACCCCGACTTTGACTGTGAACTCTTCGGTTACTCCAGCGGGATATCTTACTCTTGTCTTTGCTCCTTCATACATGACCATGATCATCTGTACATATGTTTCTGGAACCCCTCGATGTCTTAGCGCCACCCATATCAGATCTCGTGGTTGTCTGTCGAATGTCTTTTCAAAGTCAACCAATAAAATGTGCAAATCCTTTAAGGAATCACGATGGTTTCCATTATGATCCTTATACTTTGGATTGCAACTGTGGTTGATTTACCCGAGACAAACCCGCACTGATCATCAGATAGCCGTATTATTTTTCGCAGTCGGCCACGTAATACCCGCTCAACGATCTTCATGGTGTGTGACATCAGCTTGATCGAACGGTAGTTGTCACAGTTTCGCGTATCACCACTCCCTTTGTATACAGGGAGAAGGTAACTTTCCCTCAATTGATTCGGCATTGGATCACCTCTCACAAATTTGGAGATGAGAATTCCGAGCCATCTGAACCCGACGTCTCCCATCTTTTTCCAGAACTCAGAGGGCATCTCGTCTGGCCCAACCGCTTTTCGACTGTAATATCGGGTATTTCTTCAGAGTTAGGGGTGGCTCTTGGAAAGTGTTATTGTTATGTTAAAGCAGAGAATAAGAAAAAGAAAATAAAAATTGAAAACTTTATGTTATAATTTTCCTTCGATATATTAATGAGTGCTGAATAAATCTAAAAGGCGTGCTCCAACCTACGGCTCCATTTAAAATGCTTAATATTTCTTCTTCTCCTAAAAAGTTCTTTTCGAACGTGTCGTTGCACATTGGCCAAGGAAATGGAGAATGTCTTCTCTAACCCGCATATGCTTGCTTGCAACAGGTAAATTCCTGCCTACCCTTAGCGAACAACTTGACGGAGCCCTAAATATTCTTAGCATATGGGCCAGGAGCTGCGGTCTAAAGGTTAATCCCCAAAAAACCGAACTAGTACTTTTTACGAATAAGAGGAAAATACCGGAGTTTAGTACACCTTCTGTTGATGGTATCCCACTCAGATTGTCTGATAGCGCAAAATACCTGGGACTTGTACTTGACAAAAAGTTCAACTGGAGATTAAATATAGAGGAAAGAATTAAGAAAGCAACAATAGCCTTTTACTTATGTAGTAGAATTTTTGGTAGAACCTGGGGACCCTCCCCCAAAACCATACTATGGATGTATACGGCTATAGTTAGACCCATACTGTCTTACGGCAATCTAGTATGGTGGCCAGCTGTCAACAAATCCAACAACTTAAAGGCAATCACCAAAGTTCAAAGACTAGCGTGTATTGGCATCACCAGTGCAATGAGGACAACCCCAACCGCAGGACTCGAGGCTATCCTCAACCTGCTACCGCTAGACATCTTTATACGAACATCAGCAGCCATTAACGCTATGAGAATAAGTTAGTCAGCGAACTAGAAACCAAGCAGAACAGGTCACTCGATGATCCTACTCGATTACTTTGGCCTCATGCCCGTAACGGATCACATGACGCCATATTTAGACTTTACAAGGCCCTTCTCTACCGCCTACCCTAGCAGGGAAGATTGGAAAAGCGGTCATATACCTAATGCCAAATCTATAGCCATCTACACGGATGGTTCAAAAATGAGCACTGGTGTAGGATCAGGTATCTTCTCCGACCCTCTAGGTGTATCAAAATCCATACGACTTCCAGACCACAGCAGTGTTTTCCAAGCAGAGGTCTTAGCAGTGGCAACAGCCGCCCGTGAGTCTGCGATGAGGGCAATACCGCCAGAAGGTATCACCATCTTTATCGACAGCCAGGTAGCTATAAAAGCGATTACTGCCATTGAAATTAAATCGAAGCTTGTGAAGTGTTGTCGAGAAGAGCTCAGGGTTCTTGGAACACAGCACAAGGTATCGCTCTGTTGGGTCCCTGGTCACGAGGGTATCCCAGGCAATGAGAAAGCCGACGAGGTGGCGAGAATCGGCTCAGCAGCCCCAACAGAACAAGTTGAACCCCCTGTGTGTATCCCGCCTTGCGCACTCAAGCTCGCTGCAGGGAATAAAGCCACTGAGGAGGCGAACACAAGATGGAACTCCATGGAAACTTGCGCCATCACTAGGAAGCTATGGCCATCTTTCGACAAAGCAAGGACCGAGAGAATCATCCGTAAAGATAGGAAATCCCTTTCCACCCTCGTGGGCATCATCACGGGGCACAACACTCTGCGGTACCACTTGAAGAAACTACGCCTGACGGAGGAGGAACTCTGCAGAGGCTGTGGTGACGAGGAGGTTTTTGAGGACACAACCCTCTTCCTGTGCCACTGCCCGAGTCTTCAACACTCCAGGAAAAAGTTCCTTGGTAAATTTTTCTTCCAGGATCTCGAGGAACTCTCCGGCGTTTCAACGAAAAACATGTTGAACTTCATCAAATCATCAGGGTAGTTTGTATGCAGAAATGAAGTAAGTGACTGAGTTAGTAGTTTTTAGTTTCATTGGGTAAGGGACTACTTTTTCCCCCCTGGGTACCACAATGGGTCAACGCTGACCTGAGTGTGGCAGAGAGCGTCGCTCCCTGCCAGCCCACATACCTAACCTAACCTAACCCGCATATTGCTCATTCCGCAGTAGAGTGGCAGGCCTGGCCTATGAGGTACGTAATTTAAGCGTAATATTTCACTTCTAGCTCGGAAGAGAGCTCAGATCATATTCAATGAATAATTCGCATTTAAGCAATATTCTGCACACAAATTTAAATTCAGTCTGGAGTAATATTGCGTATGCTGCGAAGATCTTGCCAAACTAATATACTCTTTTCGTGATTTTGCGTCTATATATGATAGCAGCTGTGTACGTAGATCAGTTGCATTATTCACGACCAGCCGCAGAGGAACTCCGTAGGACTCAGAGAGTAGTGTCCAATCATTTATGAAATTAAAATGGTTTGTGACCAAGAATTTTGCAAACCTGTGGATGAGTCTTGAAGAATCCATTTCAAAATGCAGCTTGAGTGTGTCTAAAAACATGTTCGGCAAACCAGTCTCAATATGTAGCATATAGTTTGGCATTGTGGATGGTAGTTTGAAGATCCGCTTTAGGAAGAAGAAACTTACGGTGTATGTGGAACGGAAGTGATTGCACTCGAGGTACGTCAGGAAGTTGTTGATTACATCTCAGCCAACTGGAATAGGTTTACAATTTTAACGGCAATGCCGAACGGCAACAATTATTCGACAAAAGAAGAGTATATTGCGGATATTTGGCACAGCTTGTGAGTTAGTGGCAGCAGCGGGAGAAATATTCTCTTATGAGTTACAGATTTTTAGGAGTAGCGTTATGTTTGCGCAGTTTGGAGAGCCTGTGGAAGGTTACGTTAGACTTCGCTTTTCTAGAAAATTGTTTGGGGGACATTTCGATATTTTAATTTCCACCGAAGAGCTAACGAAGAGCTAACGTCAAAGTATATAGCTGCTCAGCAAACCATACAAACATCCTTACCATCAAAACGGAATAAAGTAAGGGTTAATGACGTCATACGCAGGACAAGAATTAGACAATCCACGGCCGTATATCGCAAAAAAATGACCGAATTCTTAAAATACACTTCATAAGTTTGCAATCTTCGAATTTGTATTCCCTTAATTGGATTTTTCCGAAACGTATTGTACGTACATACATTTTCAATGGCCCGCTAATCCTTCATGAGGGTCGCGGGTATCGGATGCTCAGGTAGACGCTCCATCCTTCTCGATCCTCTGCCATTGACTCCAACTCATCAGGAGGAATCCCTAGACGGCTCCAGGAGAGATGTCTGACTTGGTCCAACCATCTATTTCTAGGCCTTCCGCGGAGTCGCCTACCTGATGGCACGTCTTAGAAGCCGGTCTGCGGGCATACGCACTATGTGACCAAACCGTCGAAGCATAGATCGTTCCGTTCGGAGAAGTAGCTGCTCAACATTGAGCGCCTCGCGTACTCTGGTGTTGCGCACTCGATCCCTATGAGTTATTCCAGCAACACCGCGAAGGAACTTCATTTCAGCAGCTTGTATCCACGATCTTATTCTTTCGGTCACTACCCAAATTTCATGACCATAGGTGAGAGATGGAACATACACCGAGTTAAGAACCGATAGCTTAGCTTGAACACTAAGTTCAGCCTTCCTTACAACAGATTGGCCAAGCTCTCTCAATGATCCAGCCTGACCAATTCTACAGGATAACTCGGCATTGCTCTTCCCATCGCTTGTGAATAAGACCTCGAGGTACTTAAACTTATCCACCTGCTTCAGTGGGACTCCACTAACATGCAAAGTGCACTGAATGGTTTTTTTCGATACGACCATTACTTCCGATTTGTTCACGTTCATCTTCATTCCAGCATCATCACAAATGGCTACAAACCTTTCGAGTGCGCGCTGAAGTTCGGTTTGAGAGGACCCAAGGATGACCAATTCATCCGCAAAGAGCAGATGACTAATCCTTAGGTCTCCCACTTTGAAACGTTCCCCGTCACGACTGCGCTGCAACATCCAATCCATATATACAATGAAAACAAGAAGTGAAAAAACGCACCCTTGGCGGAGTCCAACGCCAAAGTGAAAGGTATTGATTTAACACCGTTTATCCGAACACAGCTTCTACAGTTTGTATATAAAGACTGAATCGCCCTTAACAGGGAACCATCCATCCCATATTGCTGCAGAAAACTCCAAAACTCTATCATATGCTTTTTCCAAATCCACAAAACAAGTGTAGACAGGTTAAGCATACTCCCAGGCCTTCTCAAGAACCATTCTGAAAGTGAATAACTGGTCGGTTGTGCTCTACCAGGACGAAAACCGCACTGCTCATCCCCTAAACTGTTCTCAACCACAGCTCTGGAACGCATTTCTAGCACCTTAGCGAAGACTTTTCCAGGGAGACTTAAAAGAGATATACCCCTATAGTTGGCGCAATCTCTTTTGTCTCCTTTTTTAAAAAGAGGAACTATCACCCCCATTTGCCAATCACCAGGTGTTTCACCGCGTTCCCAGGCCACTTTAATGACACGCGAGAGCCATTGCATTCCCTCTTTACCTAAAGCCTTGAGCATTTCTGGCTGAATTTCATCCACAGCAGCAGATTTGCCAACCTTTAGCGCTTTCATCGCCAAAGTTACTTCCTCTACCGTAGGACTACTTTCCACCCAACTCTCGGCAATAGGTCTCTCATCTTCGGTGCCGTGTTCGGGACTGAGTAATTCTGAAAAGTGCTTGCTCCATCTGCGTAAGATGTCCTCCTCAATGGAAAGAAGTGTACCGTCTCTAGATTTGACTCCTTCAACGATATTCAACTTCTTTCCTCTGAGTCGGCAGACGGTCTGCCAGAACTTATTCGCAGATTTGTGATCACGTTCCAATTTCTCGCCAAACTCCTTCCAAGACTATATATATATATATTTGGCGCAACAGCTCTTTAAAGTGCCAGGGCCTAGCTTCTCGCAACCACTCATGTTGTGTGCGTTATATTTTTCACACGAATGGAAGGGACCTACAGTTTAATGCCGAATCCGAACGGCGATCTGAGAAGCTTTTTTCGTGACAGCAATACTCTCGGATGTTTGTCAGACGCTCGCGAGAGGTGGGACCGTGAAAAAACTTTTTGGTATTTTCTGGGATTCGAACTTGGAACCTCATGCGTAGTGATGCGACACACTAACCACTTACGCCACGGCGCCCACTTACGCCACGGCCACCACACACGATACTAGTTCTATGAAATTCCCAAACAACTATCAACAATTTGCATCCTTTTTACGGATTCTCAACGTTCATGGACTCTCTTACTCGTCCACCGACAGGCACTGAATATTTCAACTGCAATCTGTACCAAACTTTACTTTTCCCAGAAACAACAACAAACAATCTCCTTCATGGCTTCCAAGTATCGCGTGTTATTAAATTTTGTAAAAACAAGGGTGCACCTCCTTTTCTCAAATTAACTGTTAACCATGGTAACATAAATAATAGAATTTCCAAAAAAATTGAAACCCTTCTCATAGATTTCAATTGTGCCCGTTGAAGAAACCTAGGCTACAGAGCTGCTTTCGGCACTCATCCAAGGGCAATCCCGACAGACCATCCTATCTACCCATCCACCACTGTATCGTTAGAGAAGTTTGTCCAGCATCCAGTTGAATTGGCTGTTGGTATGGCCTCCGCGTGCAGAGTGCCCACAGCAGTAGTTTTATTGGTCTTGTTGCTTCCTCGTACCGTTTACATAGCACATTTCTAAAATGCATCATCGTCAGCAAAATCTTGTGCTGCTGATTTTAGGGTAATAGAGGGGGTTCCGACGAAGCAGGGCTTGAACAGCTTTTCATATGCATCAGCAATGGGGCTCTGCACACATTTGCAATCGTTTACAGAACACACAGCCAAATCGAGGCTCTACCATACAGGCAAGTGCTTGTGAGAGGGAAGCTCCACTTCACAAAAGCTTGATGCCCGGCACACGCATCCGAAATGTGCACTTGTAGTTGGTGGATAAAGATACTATATGTACACCGTCGTAGCCTATGTGCAAGTTCCCCTCTTATCGGGGTGTAAACGTGTATCCATGTATCCAGCATTTTGCATTTCATTTTCGAATGCAGTTCATGTTCAAGGCCAGATACAAGTAACAGCTGTGCTATAGCCAGAGTTATAGCTACATTTGTACGTACTGTCGAATGCACATTGCTAGCGTTAGATACGAATAGGTGTATGGGGTATCTATCTACTGCCGTTTATTTATTGTACATATATGTATTCTGTTCGCAAAGCAAGATGGATGTGTGGATACTTTATGGTTGCTAGCTGGCGGGCAAGAATCGTTATTAATAAATCCAATAAGAATTTTCTTTTCTTTTCAAATTGCAATCTGGCGAATGTGAATACATACAGATGGGTGCAAATCCATTGTGAGCATATGTGTGTGCCTACGTATGGGGGTTTTAAATAAATAATCAGACTGATTGTCTAGGCAAACGCTGCCACAGATATTAGTTTCTTTCATGTACAACTAAATCTCATTGACAGATCGACTAATTAAATTATTATTATTATTAGCGTATGAGTTTATTACATAACAGTGAACAACCAAACAAAAGGAGAATATAAAAAAAGTAATACAAGTAACAATAACAATTATTAAGGAGACTTAAAGGTTTAGGTCTGGATTATCGAGCCAGTCAATTGCTTCGCGATGGCGTTGAAGATATCTGCAGGATCCTCTGGGTAAACTCAGATGAGGCATTCAGTCAAACTGTGATGCATTGTTTGGTACGGTGCACCGCAGTCGCATTCTGGAGATGATACCACTCGCCACTTAAAGAGGTTGCTACCTAGTACGGATGCGATTGAGCGTGACCCAAAGTTTCCTGCGAAGCTTGTATTCAGGCACCTCGTTTTCAGAGTTCTTGACCAGAGCTTGGTTGTAGAGAGGTGAAGGTTCAGTTAGGTTAGGTTGAGTAGGGTTGTGAGGTTATCATAAGACACCAGGCCTCAAGGTGGGCTCATCGCGATCCCTAGTAAACCTTTACGGCAAAAAGACCTAAACCAATTCTCGCATACACTTGATTTGCCTACAGAATTTGAAGATGCCTTTATTATGGTTCCGCGACCTTACCTCTTCTAGGTTAACGAAGAAGTATCTTCCAAAGTGCTTGCCTTTTTTCTGGCAATGCCTTGGCATTCACAGAGTATACGTGTTATATTCTCCGGGACATGTAGATCATTGCGGTACCTAAAAACATCTGTATTTCATAAGCCCAGTCTCATAGCATGCTTGCTTAAAAGACCATGGCCGGAGAGTATTCCTATCGCTGTTCTTAGGTTAGGTTAGGTTAGATTGGCTGTCTGCACCACGATGCAGATACACTTAGACCAGTAAAGGTCCATGTGATGCCAAGGATCTACCATTAGACCATTTAGGGACTAATAAAACAAACCGGAGCTTTTGATGAAGCGATGGATGTTCATGACGTCTAAGGACGACAAATCGCCGAGGTCGTCAAGGAAGGGAGCTCCTAGATGCAGCATTCTTTTGCGTGATAGAGCAGGACATGTGCACAGGAAGTGAAGAATGGTTTCCTCCTCCTTCTCGTCCTTATAGCTCCTTTAGAAGTCATTGGAAAAGAGGCCAAGTCTTTTGGCATGTTGGCCGATTAGACAGTGTCCGGTAATGACACCGATAACGCAGCTGATCTGTAATCGCTTTAGTTTAACCAACTCAGCACGTTTCTGGTCCAGCTTAGGCCAGATCTGCCTCGAAATGTGACACGTTGAGCCAATATCCCACCTAAGGTTGGTCTTGCTAATAACGTTCAGCTTCAGTAGATGCTTACATGCAGCGAGGGGCATACCAAGGGCTTGCATATCTGGCAGAATCCTTGGAGTAGTACCCTGTCTAGCGAGTTCATCCGCCCTACAGTTTCCTGGAATGTCTCTGTGACCTGGCACCCAGCATAGGTGAATGTTGAACTGCTCTGTCATCTCTGTAAGAGACAAACGGCAGTCTAAGACGGTCTTTGAAGTAAAGGAGCACGATTTCAGGGACTTGATACCCGCTTGACTGTCAGTGAAAATGCTAATATCGCTGACAGATAATACATTACATTTCAGCCAAGACAGGGCTTCCTTAATCGCCTTGATTTCCGCCGGGAAAACGCTACAATGATCAGGGAGGCGGAAAGAGATGCTCAGGTTGAGCTTATCGGAGAAAACACCACAGCCCACCCCACCTTTGGTCTTAGACCCATCTGTGTAGAAGTGCACCGAATTTCCATCATCAGAAGCAGAGCCATCCCACTCATCTCGGTCAGGGATACTCGTACGGAAGTGTTGATCAAATCTCAGTTTCGGTGGGGTGTAGTCCGTGTTTTCATGTGTGAAGTTGAGATGATCAAGGATCGAGAAGTGGCCAATGTGATAACTAGACCACTGAGAGGAGGCTTTAAGATGAATAGCCACACTGGCAGCAGTCTGTCTGCCAAGGATATCCAGGGGTAACAAGTTGAACATAATGTTCAATGCCGCAGAGGGGGTAGTTCCTAGTGCACCACTGATGCATATGCCAGAGGATCTTTGCACTTTAGCTACCCGAGAAAGGTGGAAAGCCCAGTCAAGAGCAGGCCACCAAACGATCACGCCATAGAGTTGTATGGGCCTGACAACAGACACGTAAAGCCAGCGAGTGATTTCAGGTTTCATACCCCAGCTCCTGCCTATAGCCTTTTTATAGGAATAGAGAGCTACATTGGCTTTCCTTAGGCGTTCTAGTAGATTGGCTTTCCAGATCAGTTTTCTGTCCAGAATAAGACCCAGGTATTTTGCATTAACAGTGAAGGTGAGACTGGTGCCATTAATCATAGGAGGGTCTACGTGGGGAACTTTATATTTCCTTGTGAAGAGAACAAGTTCTGTTTTATGGGGGCTAACCCCCAATCCACCTAGTAAGCCGAGAGAGAGCGTATTGGAGGATTTCCTTGAAAGTGTCTGGGTGCTTGCCAAACGCAGCAATCACAATGTCATCAGCATAGGCAATCACTCTACAGCCTGAGCTATCCAGGTCCACTAGTAGCTCATTCACTACAAGATTCCACAGGAGGGGGGACAAAACTCCACCTTGGGGTGTTCGGCAACAGGCAAGTCTTCTGGCCGATGCTCCACCCAGCTGTGTGTTGATAATCCTGCGTGTTAGGAATTGATTGATCAACACTCCGAGCGAAGTATCCACTTTCAGATTTGCAAGTGCGTCTGTGGTTGCCTTTGGTTTGACATTGTTAAAAACTCCCTCAATGTCAAGGAAAGCCACCATGGTATATTCTTTAATGCACAGAGATTTTTCAATGATGCGCACAAGCGAGTGTAAGGCTGTCTCAACGGATTTGCCTTTGCAGGAAGCATGTTGGGATGGCGAGAGCAAAGACGGCCTAATGCTCTGACGGAGGTGAATATCAATCAGCCTTTCCAACGTTTTCAGTAGAACGAACGATAGACTGATAGGTCGGAGATCCTTTGGTTCCACATGCGAGCTCTTACCTGCCTTAGGAATGAAGACAACTTCAACCTCGGTCCACAATGTCCTCACGTTTTTGAAATTCAGCAGGAATAATGCCGTCAGGTCCTGGAGACTTGAAGGGCTTGAAGCTGCGCATGGCCCAGCGGATCTTTTCAGTAGTTACGGTAGAGAGCAAGTACGGGTAATACCCGATAACGAAACAGCAACAGGGGAGCTACCAGGGAAGTGAGTATCCAGTAAGATGTCAATGGATTCCTTAGCAGAGGTGATCCAGTGACCATCTGGATGTAAGAGGTAGCTAGGTGTTGAAAGGCTTTTTGAGAGGATTTTCCGCAACCTAGAGGCTTCCGAGGATTCTTCAATGCTGTTACAGAAAAGTCTCCAGGAGCGTCGTTGCTCTTTCCTCAGTGAGATTTTATATTTCCTGAGAGACAGTTTGTAGGTGTCCCAATCGGCTGTCTCACGAGAGTTTTTAGCAATATTAAAGAGGAGTCTGCTGTCTTTCCTAAGAGTACTAAGATTTACATTCCACCAAGGTGGTTTCCTCTTACCTCGAGGAGTGCGGTTAGGGCACGCCACAGACAAGGCACCGTTAAGTGCCGTAAGGTGTTGACGAACCTGTGAAGATCATCCATAAAGGAAGGGAATAAGCGTCAATAAGCGCTTCCTGTATAAAGACCAATTAGTTTTTTTATAATTTCTAAAAACTTTCTGATGAGGCAGATGGTCGTCAAGACTGAATTGGAGGTAGCGATGGTCTGAGAAAGAGTGCTCTTCGGAGACTCTTCAGTCCTTTACCAGGTTATATATATGATCAGAGACATGGGTAATGTCCAGGACTTCTTATCGGTTACCAGTAATAAAGGTCGGTTTAGACCCTCGGTGGCAAATTAGGAGATTAGTACTGAGGATAAAATCAAAAAGTTGCTCATTTCTTTCATTTATGTCGGAACTGCCCCAGATTGAGTGATGAGCGTTCGCATCACAGCCAATGATGAGACCAATCTTAAGGCTCTCCGCTTTCGGAATCAAGCTCCCCAAGATGTCCAAAGGGACATCGCTGTTCTTTGCCCTGACCTTTCTAGTTTTATGATCTCCCAGATTTCCTGCTGTCTAGCACAGGCCACAAGGCCTTAGACACCTTATGACCATCTAAGTTGAACCATCTTAAGTTATCTATGTGGATGATTCTACCCCGAATAATTCCCCTAGCCACCACACCTTGGTGGTTTAGTGTTATCGATTATATCACTATGGGGGAGCTCTGCTTCTCTTTTGGTCAGCTCGTCAGCCTTTTCATTGCCGTCTATATCGCAGTGCCCAGGTACCCAACATAATTTGACAGGGTTACATAAGGCGTACATAATGCCTTAAGCATTGTGCGGCAATTCCTGACGATCCCAAATTCAGTGTCACAAGACTCTAGTGCCTTTAGCGAAGCCTGACTATGAATGAAGATGGCGATATTCTTGTCTGATACTGATCCCATCTCAAGTTATTCCGCAGCTTTAAGTACAGCTAGAACCTCTGCTTGGAACATACTGCAAGTGTCTGGAAGTCTCAGAGCCACCTGTGGGTTAATTTCTCTCGAGTATATACCTGACCCTATGCCCTCTCTGGTCTTAGAACCATCTGCGTATATCGCAATCTCGTTGTAGTCAGAGACTGTCTTCCTTTGCCAATCCTCGCTAACAGGATACATTACTTCGTACGGTCTAATGCGCCAAGGATATCGTCCGATTCGTCAGGGATATCGAGAAATGATTCCTTAAGAATGGAGCTGTGTCCCTCATTACTGGTATTGAAGAGACCAACGTTAGCGAGCCGAAGCGCATTATTGCCCGCTTGAAATTTTATTTGTAAGTCTAATGGTAAGAGATACAGAAAGATCTCAAGTGCAGCCGTGGGCGTGTGCGTAGAGCACCCGTGTTGGCATTGCAGGCTGTTCTTTGTACCATGGCCAAGATATCCCGTGTGTTTTTCGCATTCGTTGCCTTCCACCACACAAGAGCCATACACGTAAGGATGGGTCTGACTATCATGTTGTATAGCCAGTGCAGTGCCAGTGCGGGCTTCAGGCCCCATCTTTTCCCTGTGGTCCAGTTACAGATAAAGAGAGTATTATAAGCCTTGTGGACTCTTTCCTGTATGTTAAGTTTCCAATTCAGTTTCCTATCCAGCATTATATCTAGCGCGATCCGAAAGGAGCTTAAACAGTTTAAAGGGTTATATCTGGTATTTTCTGTTGAAGGATACGAATTTTATTTTATCCGGGTTGACGTGCAGTCCGCACCTTCTAACCCACTTTTCGAGACTACTAAAAACTGATGCCATCATTTCACTCAATGTGTCTAGGAATTTGCCCTGGACTAAAATCACCACGTCGTCCGCGTAAGCAGTGACACTTATGCCTGTATTGCTTAGTTCTTTAAGTAACCCATCGATGACTAGAACCCAGATGAGGGGTGATATAACACCTCCCTGGGGAGTCCCCCTGGTAACGGATCGTATTGCAGAGCCAATTACGAGTAGTTATGCTATGTTCGACATTCATAGTTTCTAGGGCCTGTTTGATGGCCCTCCCTTCTACGTTGTTGAAAGCACCTTTGCTAATGTAAATTCCTTATGGTAAAGGATTGTTTCTATTTTCCCTACTACGTCATGTAAGCCTATTTCCATATATTTTCCCTTTAAGTATGCATAGAATGAGGTTGCAACACTTACTTTTGATATGAAGATAAAGAAGCCTTTCAAGTGTCTTGAGGAGAAATGACGAGAAACTTATGGGTCTATAGTCTTTCGACTTTGGGGACCTGCATTGCGATTGATCGGGAAACTACTGACTGCTCAAAACTTGGCTTGGGCTAGTAGCGCAACAATCAAGTTCGTGATGAAGTGCTTGCTTTACCTCCTAGTGGTGGTCCCCGGCAACTATACGTATAAACCCTTGTCCGTGTAGGCTAAAATTGCAAGTACTGGTTGTCTAGGACCTTGATTCTAGACTAGTTAATGTGGGCCAGCAACCTGCGTTGTCGAACTCTGCTCGCTACAGAAACCGATACCATGCCTCGTATAAGGAATGATCACATGTTCACGACTTTGAGCTATTGTATCCGGGCAAAGATAGGTTTCTGGAATGTAAAGACGCTCCTCGACTTAGGTAGCGAAGGTTCTTACAATGCCCGATTCCTTCAATTGGAAAAAGAATTCATGCGATGTCAATTGGACATTTTGGCGGTAAGTGAAATAAGATTGTTAGAAGCGGTCGAGTACCAGTCCCCAACGCGTAACACTGTACTATTCTATTCTGGAAGATCATCCGGAAGTCCGCGGGAATATGGAGTCGGACTACTGCTAACAACAACAGCACACAAGAGCCTTATTTCCTGGCAACCTCATGGTGATAGGATTATGACGGCCAGGTTCCGGACTAGAATACGACGCGTCACCATCATACAGTGTTACGCCACAACGAATAGTTCGCCTGAGGACGAAAAGGAGAACTTCTATAATCTATTAAGTGCCGTCTTCAACACGACACCAAATGGAGACATTGTCATAGTGATGGGGGATTTGAATGCCAAGGTAGGCAACGACAACGAAGTGCTCAAACATGTAATCGGAAAGCATGGAATAAGCACCGCAATGACAACGGCGAAAGGTTTGTGGATTTCTGCAATGCCAACCGCCTTGTAATAGGTGGCACCATCTTTGAGCACAGACCTGCCACAAAGTCAGCTGCGTTTCCAACGACAGGTAAGCAACCTCCAACCACATTTACCATTTTGCCATCAGCCACCGCTTTAGAAGTAGTCTCCCGGACGTCCGAAAAAGGCGAGGGGCAGATGTGGGGATAGTACGTGATCACCATCTTATGATAGCTACTCTCCAACTACGCACTGCCGCAGTTCGAAGATCCCACGATATAGAGTACCTATATCGCATGAAGATGAGAGAAGTTCAGCGTAGCGTGCGACGTGACAGGCGCAACTATAATACATCAATGCGCTGGCTATAGAAGCAGAAGAAGCAGCGCGGAGGTGTGACAGCAGGACCGTCTACAGAATCACCAAAGACCTGACAGGCGGTGGGGAAGAGTGCTTTCCTACTAGAGCACTTGTTTCTGTTCCAGGCGGCAGCGGACGAATTCCCTAGACGGAGTCAACGGTGGCGTCTATAGTCTCAGTTAGTTTGAACTTAGTGAATACCTTGCGCGGTCTGCTTCGACGTATTCGGATCACAGGTCGGTAAGGAATTCCCAATGTTGGTCAGGACATTGGAATAGAGATGGTGGCGCAGGAGCCCTTAATGGGCCAACGGCAGTGCTCATACTCCCGTAGTGGACTACTGGCACCGGTGTACCCGGCCCCTCGTCCTAGGGGAATAATTAAGGAACTGGCCCTCCAGGTTGGGGATTGTGCCGTCGGCGTATCTTCCCTACCACGTAAAATATCTATGGTTCCGAAACAACCAAAAGCCTCGGATAAGGATGACTCAACTAATGACGACCCCAGCAAACGAAATAAGGACAACGACTTTCGGATCTGTACGTGGAATGTTCTGTCCCTTTCCAGACCACGTGCAGCCGAGCAACTAGCAGATGCCCTAGACTGCTATAAAGCAGTTATTACCGCCATCCAGGAAGTGCGATGGGATGGGCCGGGCAAAAAGAGGATGAAAAACTATGACATCTACTACGCTGATTGCTACAGAGGCAACAGGCAACGCTTATTCGGATGCGGATTTGTCATACGCGGCAGACTTAGGGAAGAACTCTTAAACTTCCGACACGTGAGCGAGCGTATTATGACTATCCGGATCAAGGCTAAATTCGCTAACATAAGCCTAATATGTGTTCATGCCCCCACAGAAGAAAAGTACCCTGCCACCAAAGAGTGTTTCTACGAGCTCCTCGACAAAACATACGAGCAATGTCCTAAATACGATGTTAAAATCGTATTGGGCGATTTTAATACCAAAATAGGAAAGGAGGACGTCTTTGGTAGGGCAGTCGGTAAGCATAGCCTACACGACACCACGTCTGATAACGGACTAAGGCTAATTGATTTCGCTGTGAAGCGAAATGTCACCATAGCAAGCACATGGTTTCCTCATCTCCAATGGTCATGTAACGATCAACCAAATTGATCATATTGCGATCGACGCAAGACATGCCGCCAGTATTCTGGATGTCCGGACCTTCCGAGCGGCCAACATAGACACGGATCATTACCTTGTTGTAGCCAAGGTATGAATGCGAATGTCCCAAACTGAACAACAAAGAAGAATCACTGTGAGAAAATTTAACGTCGAAAAGCTACAATCACAAGAGACCGCTAGACTCTTCCAAGAACATGTATCTCGAAATCCCTCAATCACCCCCATGCCGCCAGCATCAAGTGCCGATGACCAGTGGCAACGCTGCCAACATGCCATCAGAAACGCCGCGACTGATGTGCTGGGTCTCGGTCGCCCACCACCGCGAAACCCCTGGTTTGACGAAGAATGCCGGCGAGTGCATGCAGCAAAACAAGAGGCATACAACGAAAGACGAGAGCTGCTCCTGAGCTCTACGAGCAAAAGAGACGGGAAGAACATCAGCTTCTCCAAAAGAAGAAGAAATAGCATGAGAAGCGCCCATTTGAGAATATCGAGAGTTTATACTCCTAGAACAATGTACGGAAGTTTTACCAAAAGGTAAAAAGAACGTGTCAGAGGAGCAATACCCGTACAGAAACCTGTGGAGATGAAAATGGAAACTTCGTAGTAGATTCACAGTCGGTGCTGAGAATATGGAAAAACTACAATACTTCTGCAGACTGTATAACGGCGACGAAGACCAACATCCCGCTGTCAGACAGAATGAACAATTCAACGTGGACGATGATAGTCAAAATTTCCGTCTACCTTACCAAAACGAAGTGGGGATAGCAATATCCAAGCTAAAATCCAAGAAGGCTGCTGGACCTGACGGCTTACCGGCCGAACTTTCCAAGGCAGCTGGGGATGAATTGGTAGAGTGCATACACCAACTTATCTCTAAGATTTGGTCAGACGAGTTTATGCCTGATGAATGGAACCTCAGCATCGTTTGCCCGATCCACAAGAAAGGACACCCCCCACCTATGCCAATTATAGAGACATCAGTCTCCTCAACATCGCATACAAGATCTTTTCTGTGATATTGTGTGAACGCCTGAAACCTTCTATCAACAGCCTGATTGGACCCTATCAGTGCGGTTTCAGGCCAGGAAAGTCCACCATCGATCAAATCTTCACACTTCGGCAGATCCTGGAGAAAACCCAAGAATTCCAAATTGATACTCATCACCTCTTTATCGATTTCAAGGCCGCCTATGACAGCATCTATAGAGAAGAGCTTTATAGAGCCATTTCTAGTTTTGACATCCCTGCCAAACTTGTCCGTCTGTGCAGGCTGACGATGGAGAACGCTCGCTGCTCCATCAAGGTCGGTAATGACCTCACCGAGACCTTTGATGTCAGAAAAGGTTTTAGACAAGGTGACGCGCTGTTATGTGACTTCTTTAATATTGTACTTGAACGGATTGTGCGGAACTCACAAGCCAACACCAGGGGCACAATCTACCACAAGTCTGTACAACTGGTTGCATACGCCGACGATATAGATATTATCGGAAGAACTCAGGTGGCTGTCACCGGTGCGTTTGCAAGCATTGAGACGGAAGCGGCCAAAATGGGTTTAGCGATAAACGAGGGCAAAACCAAGTATATGCTGTCAACTAGAAGGGAAAACCCACACCGACGAATTGGACAAAACGTCACAGTGGGCAGCTATAACTTCGAGGTAGTAAGGGACTTTGTCTACCTTGGCTCTGCTATAAATTCTACAAACAAGATCAGCGCAGAAATCAAGCGAAGAATAACTCTTGCCAATCGCTGCTTTTGGGCTTATAAGGCAATTCAGCAGTAAAGCCCTATCTCGAACAACTAAGGAGACTCTGTATAAGACCCGGATCATCCCAGTCCTGCTTTACGGCGCTGAAACATGGACTTTATTGAAAGAGAATGAAGATATCCTTGGTCGCTTCGAGAGAAAAATTCTTCGTAAGATTTTCGGTCCCGTTTGCGTTTACGGGTTTTGGAGGAGAAGATTCAAAAAGCTGCGTATTGGACGCCTGAGATGGCTAGGACATGTAGAGTGAATGGACACCAACGCTCCGGCCCGCAGAGTCTTCGAATCTAACCCCGAGGACGACGCAGTAGAGGGAATCATCGCCGTAGGTGGTGCGCACAAGTTCAAGGGGACCTCGACCAACTTGGAGTGCGCAACTGAAGGCAATTAGCTAAAGACCGAGCTAAATGGAGAGGCTTGTTGGTTGAGGCTCAGGTTCACCCCGAACTGTAGTGCCACCTAAGTAAATAAGTAGATGGTCGCAGCTCCAGCCAACACCCAGTGAAGAGCCTAGACGACTCCTTGCTCACTTCGGATGAGGACTAGCTCAAGATATGGAAAGAGCATTTTGCTTCGGTTTTGAACCGCGTATTCGCTAGCGATATGCTCCCAAATCAGACTGAGATGCCCGAGGTGACAAGTTGCCGAATACGCACCACGATTCCCAGTAATGATGAAATCATTACCGCGATCAAGACACTCAAAGCCAACAAGGCGGTAGTACTTGACGGTATTCCAACAGAACTCTTATGAGCAGCGCCAATAACATCGGCTGAGCTTCTGCTTCCACTTATAGAGAGAGCTTGGGAAGCTGAGAGCTTTCCTAACGAGTGGAGAAAGGGAATGGTCGTCAAGCTTCCTAAGAGGGGAAATTTAATGGAGTGCGGAAACTGGAGGGGTATCTGTGTGCTGCCTGCTGTAGCTAAAATAATAATAGCTAAGATCATCTTAGAGCGAATCAAACAACATCTCGAAGACACACTCGATGGCGAACAAGCTGTGGATCCTCCTGTGCCGACCACATCAACACCCTGCGGATTATTATCTAACAGTGCGTTGAATATCAATCGCCACTCCACCTGCTGTTTTGAGAAGCGAGTTTTTTGGCGTGCCTTACGCAGGAGAGGTATTCCCGATAAACTAATTGCTATTATCAAAGCTAAATATGAAGGCTCCAAATGTCAGGTTCTGCACCGGGGAAGGTTGTCTGAGGAATTTGAGATCCAAAGTGGGGTAAGGCAAGGCTGTATCCTTTCACTAATATTATTCCTATTGGTGATTAGCGATGTGCTTCATGCAGCTTTGTCGACGGGAAACGGAGGAATTTGATGGACTCTTACATCTCATCTGAAACATCTTGACTACGCTGACGATGTATGCTTACTCTCCCACAGAATTATGGACCTCCACCAAATGACAACAGATGTGTAGAGGGAGGCAGGCGTCGTCGGGCTGAAAATTAATACGGCAACAACTAGAATTATCAGCCCTGGAACTAACTCATCGGCTCAAATATCCATTGCTGGACAACCGGTAGAGAGAATAGAGGATTTCCAGTATCTTGGGAGTATTGTCTCGACCGATGGTGGAACCGAGCTGGATATAGGCAACAGAATCGTCAAAGTAAAATCCGCGTTCGGGATGTTGTCCAAAATATGGCGAAGTAATGCAATCACTTTGAGCACCAAGATAAGACTGTTCCGCTCCAACGTTGAATCCGTGCTGCTATATGGGTTCAGCACGTGGAGAGTGACCACTACTATCAGCAGAAAGCTGCAAACGTTTGTTAATAGGTACCTGCGCAATATCGTAAGGATTTTCTGGCCCAATCGTATCTCTAACGAACACCTTTACGAGAGAACGGGTCGGGAACCAATAGGCACAACCATCCAACGGCGGAAGTGGCAGTGGATTGGTCACACGTTCCGAAAGGGTGACAGTTCCAAAGCGAAATATGCTATGCAATGGAACCCTCTAACTCAAGATGGCAGAAGACCTGTCGATCCGAGGAGAACATGGCGCAGAACAGTCGAGAAGGAGGCACGGCAGTTAGGGAAAAGTTGGGGAGAACTCAGACACATTGCCAGAAACCGTACACGATGGCGCGTAGGCGTAGTAGAGGCCCTAGGACCCACAATGGGATACAGGACATAAGTAAGTAAAGTAAGTCATGTAATTTCCTTGTCTTATTATTTTTTTATGTTAACTATAAAAGCAATGTTTATATGATTTTCTGAAAACAGATAAAATTTTCAAAAAAATATAAATAATTTTTTTTTTTAAATAATGTAAATTAAAATATCTCACATTTTCACATTGGGATTTTTATATGGTTATATAGGTTGACTTCTTGTGTATATAATTTGGAAGAAAATCGGTGCGCATACGTGCCCCTTTTTTTTACTATTTAATTTTTCCGAATCAACTATTTCAGAGAATTTACATATTTTATTCATTCATTTTCCTACGTGGCTCTTATTTCTGTTTAGCTTCGCATTTAAGAGCATTTTTTATCACAAGGATGGAGTTCTTCAACCTCATAAAGGAATCCGGAATTCAAACACTGCAAGAAAAATTTATATTTTTGAATCACACCTTAAAGACCACTACAATCTACAATACATGGTGAATGGCTCCATCACACCAATCTACAAATTTCCGTCAAATTTCGAGAAAAATGGATGAAAGCCGGTAGGCATGAAATCCGATTTAAATTTATTTTAAACTCCTTAGCGAGATAGCACCCCCAAAACAGCGAGGCCGTCCAAATACATCATTTTAAGGAAACTGCGATAGAAGCAAACGCCTAAAAATACAAACTATTAGAAGTGATTTATCCACATCGCAGTTAGGATTTGTGACAAAATGTAATCTGAGAGCTGAGGGTCATCCGATTGCATCCAAATTAGTGGAAGGCATTGTACGTTCACCAAACCGCGCCTCTATTTATAAAATAATCATAAGAATGCTATGAGCAAAACCGCATTCTGCAGCTATCAGGAGAAGAAGCATTATCAGTTATAGTCGAAGACAAGCTAACTGGACATCAGGATAACGTTATACCAGCCAAAGATCCTGAAAGGCTTCCTTCTTACAAGGTAGTTGGAGCTGCAAAAAAAACGTGTTATCCGAAAAGAGAGGCCTCAGCTAAGTGAAAACGCTTGTGTTTTCATATAATCGCATGCACTACCATTTGACCAGCTAGAGATTCATTGATTAAAGTTATAACTTGTAGCTCGTATCATTGTATTCAAGAAATTTTAATACTCGTTACCTACCAGACACGCGATTACTGTAGCTGTCATAACCACTATTTTATTACTTATTTCCAGATTTAATTGTAGACCATAAAAAAGTCAATAGCTTAGTTGAATAGATACCTTATGTGGTAGCTTTTATAAAATATCTATAAGCACTGTATATACATAGATGTATATAATCCTCAGTTCTAGCACTTTAAATTGGCTTTGCGAATTATCGGAAAGTGGCATAAGACGTGTGCGTACAGTTTGTCGTCGTAAGGGTTTTAAATAATGCATATCGATGCATGACAGGGATGTAAAATTTTGCCTTCCACCCTTCGGATAATACATAGATAAATTGATAATTGTCACGCGTGGTGCCTCGTATAACATGCTTAAATGTCATGAGTAAGTTGCATTGTTTGCTGGTGGTAGTCACCCAAAGATACAGTGGACATTAAAATATCCTTTTGTGTTCCTCTTGGAGTTACTAGTTTGGTTGAGAGTTCCTTCAGGAATTCACTATCTACCGCCTGATGTGCCCCTTAATGCATCAGCTAGACATAGTTTATTAACTGCCAGAAGGGAGTAGATACCTACAAGCTGCAAACACCGATCATGCACTTATTGCAAGCGTTCCACCCTTCGGATCCATCAGTTTATAGATGGGAAAGTGATTTTTCATAATTCAATGTCGAAAGTAACTGAAAAGTGGCTCCGGTCCCAAGGGTATTAACATCCCCCCAAGAGGTGCAGTAAGCAGAACAAATTGTATATCAAGAGTACATAATGTACAAAAATTACTAGGTATACGGCGCAGTTTCCATTTTCATATCTTTTCGACGAAGTAGGAGAAATGATAGGAGATATTCCATTAAAGGGGTTCTTGCGTCAGGCGTGGGTGGTGGGGCGTAGGTGGTGGTTGCACTTTTAGGAATGACAAATTCGCCTACGGCCCAGACCATGAGCTTTCAAACCGAACAAGAGGGATGCAGCTCTCTACGCGCAATCGTTTCATTGTGAAGTGATACAGATTAAGTGATATGAATGTAGTTGTGACCTTGGCCTCTTAATGGGTATACACGTGTTGAAAGATATCGAGTTGGATGGGTGGTAGTGTTGGTTGGCGTTTGCAATGCCAATGAATTTACAGTTGTGACATTATTGTTGCCACAAGAAGTCTTTGAGTTGAATATCATTTGTGGGATTTACGATGTGCAAATTGGCTCAGATATACACACGCATGCAAGGAGAAGTATAAATTTACGAATTCGACGTTCTACTGTGGCAATTTATTTAAAACAATTTGGCAGTTATTGCATTTGGATTTTATAGCAAAGTGCGACATCTTCTGACAGATATGAAACCATACAGGTTTATGTCTGAAATTTGAGCAATATGCTATAAAAATTGGTTGGAATATTTGCTGGGAGCAAACTGAAAGCTTTAAAAGCTCTTCTAAGCGTAATTGTTGGGTAAATAAATTTCTTGTTGAGGTTGGTGTAGGCAATGACTGTCCAAACTGTGCAGAAATTAAGGCAAACACTCGAAAGTGCAATGGCTTAAATATCTCCAGTCTTGCCATATATAAATATATTTCGTAGTCAGTTAAAACAAAAGTTCAAAAAAATTCATTTCCTGAGATTGAATTGGAAGAACTCACTGAAACTTCTATGAAATAATTACAAGATAAAGCTAGAAGCAAAATCAAACCAAAAAGACTCATCCAGTACTGAGGTTTATTGAAATCGTTTGAAGAAAATACTTGTGAACTAAATTCGGACAAGCTGGGAGAACTAACTAAAGGGTGTCTCAAATTGAAAGCTGGATTTAAATAGTCCGCTTTGTTTACGCCTTATGGTTATACAACAGTTGCAATTAGCCAATATGAAACTGTAGGTGAAAGAAAAACGCATTGTTATTACTTATATGTTGTGAGGGTGTTTTCTCGAGGGCTGAGGTTTCGCTCGTCGGATCTAGGGTCAACCAAAGAAACACCCGAAACTTTGGGAAAAAGGTATTATTAGGTTTTATTTACTATTGATGTAGCTCAGTCTAGCCTTAACAATGTCAAAAATGCTTAACAATATTGGAATACCTATATTATAAGGTGGCCTCGGTTTACACTGTTCTTAACAATCTTAGGATACTTAACAATAGCGAGTTACCTACGTAGGCCTTAGATTCTTAGCACTAGGACTTGGCTATAAGATAGCGACGACTTTTCAGGGCGTCAGCTATGGGAGCGATAGCTTTTTAGGGCGTCAGCTGTGGCAGCGATAGCTTCTTAGGGTGTCAGCTATGGCAGCGGCTGCTGAAGGCAGCTACTTGGCAGCACCTGCTTAAGGTAGGTACTTTGATAGGAAATGTCTCAAAAAGAAATACTCCCAGAAGTGTAGAACGGATCCTCCAATTTGAGGATTACTGTTAATACCGGCAGTGGCTTCTCCTAGAGGCGGATGAGTCCAAACAGCAGCAGGTCCGATGATTTAATGCTCAAGTCTTGAAAAAGACGGAAGAGCAATCAAAAGATTCGGTGGAATTACCCACACTAGAGAGTTGGCTCACAGTACACCAGATTGGTACTAAAACAACAGCATGAGGAGCTCCGACTTCTTCATCGGCAGTGGGCTACCTTATGGAAATCCTTACAAGCATTGAGTATGAACTCTAGGACTCAATGCAAAACTTCTCTGTATTCGGACTAGCTGGGTAAATACATACCACCGTCCGCTCACCTCTCTGGGTATCGCTCGCTAACTCATGCACAGCTACCTCTCACCACAGTGTGTTGGACAAAAACACCGCGAGCATACCTTCGCCCGACGAACAAATCTAACCACAGTGTATTTCGTACACTGGGTGTTGTTGTTGTTGTAGCAGCTTCACATATACATATACTTTCAATTTTAGATTGTGTGTTCTAAGGTTTCCAGGACCAAGAATAGAGCAACGTCGATTGGGCGGCTCCTGAGTGCTTCGGGGGTCAGTTTTGTTTGGTTTGCCGGACAGTTGAAAAGGTGTGGTACGTCGTGCGGGCCGTTGTTGCAATCAGGGCAGATGTTTGCCAAGTTGGGGTCCAAGCGTGCCTTGTAGCTGTTGAGTTTGCGACACCGGCCTGAGCGAAGCTGAGCCAATGTTGTTCTGGTTTGGCGTGGTAGCTGACGTTCCTCTTTCGCTATAGGTGGGGGGCGACCATCAAGAATGACGTTTAGGTGGTAGTTGGCCAGAGCGTTGGAGACTGCAGTTTGGTGCAGCTGCTTTATGTAGCTTTTGTAGTTTGGGTCATTGATGTCGTCGTTGTGTTGGTATAGTGCGATTTCGTTCTTGTAGGTGGTGATGTTTTTGCGGATGTTGCGTGGTGGGGTTCCCAGTGTCGTGAGTATGTTATTAGGATGTTGTGGCAGGTGGCAGGCCATTAAGAATTGCTTAGATAGCATGGTGTTGTGTTCTCTGATTGGGAGCATTTTTGTTTCTGAGTGGAGGTGGTCTTCATTTGACATCAGGTGGCAACTGGTGATGGTGCGCATGGCTGCGTTGTGACATGTTTGGACGTTTTTCCAGTTAGTATCACTTAGCTGAGGTGTCCAAATGGGTGCCGCGTAGTTCAGGACAGATCTACCAATCGCTTTGTAGGTGGCCCAAGGAGCTTCCCGCTAGTGACTTAATGACATTGTTGCCTGAGCTTAGTCGATTCTTGATGATGGCGGCGGCTGAGAAGGTGAGCATGTTCTACGTAAGTTTGTCGACTACAAAGGTAGTTTGACAGCCAGCTTTTAACATAGTTAGGGAGTGTTGACACCAGGATATCATGAAGCAATGTTGCGTGGCTTACGGTGTCGAATGCTTCTGACAGATCTAGGGCCACTAATACCGTCCTGTGGCAAGGTCTTGCCTGGTTTAGACCGTTGCTGATCTGCATTGTTATAGCCTTTAGAGCCAATGTTGTGCTGTGGAGTTCGCGGAAGCCATGTTGATGGCTCACTGGCGACAAGTGGGGCGTGAGAAGTGGGAGAAGGAGTGCTTCGAGGGTTTTGGCGACTGGTGATAAGAGCGAGATCGGGCGGTACGATTTTCCTTGGTCTGCTGGTTTTCCTGGTTTTGGCAGTGGTATTATTCTACCTACTTTCCAGATCCCTAGGATTTGGTTAGTAAATGTTGAAAGGTTAAGCACAGATGTTAGGTATTTGAATCCAGTACTGCCGATTTTCTTGAGCATCAGCATGAAGATTCCGTCGGGTCCAAGTGCCTTGGATGGTTTTGCTTTTTGGATAACGGCCGCGACTTGATCGGCTGTGAAGATGGGCTGCTCGTCTGTTAAGGGAAGATGGTGGAGTTTCCTTATAGTTGCTCTAATGTTTCGGTTGTTATTAGTTGGGTGTTCGTTGAATTGTGTGTTGAAGAGTGCTGGTATGAATCGTGCGGCCGCATCTTTGATTATTTTGCGGTAAATTTTTTCTCGGTTGTAGACATTTAATGGTGTTGGGAGGTTGTTGAATTTTTCGCCAGAGTACGTTGTAAAATTTTGCCAGTCGGCTTTGTTGAAGTTTATAAAAGTTCTCTTTTCTGGAATCAGAAAAGAGCGCTCTATGGTAATTGTTATTGGAAGGTGGTCAGAGTTTAGTGAGATGTCAGTTTTCCAATTTGCACATGTCAATAGGGATGGGCTTGCAAGGCTGATGTCAGGAGAGCTCAAGCAGGACCCAGCGAGTCTCGTAGGGGTTGCCTCGTTGAGGATGCCGTATTCCGAGTTGCCGATTTTTTCGGCGATGTAAGTGCCGTCATGGTGGGCGTTAATGTCTCCCTCGTTAAGAAGATGTTCTATTGATGGTCGATAACCTGGTGGGCAGCAGCTGATCGGGGGGATGTAGATAATTATAATTTCAATTTCGGTTGCGCCCGATTTGATGGCAATGCCCTGTTGTTCGAGGCAATCGCCCTGGTTTTCAGGCATTAGGAGTTGAATAGGTCTATATCTAGCTTCATTGTGGATGACGAATGCGATGCCTCCGCCCCTGTTTCTGGTTCTGTCTTGCCGTAGGATGTTATAGTGGCTAGAATACATCAATTTGATTTTTCGGTCAGCTTGGTTTCCTGAACCGCAGCTAGGAGAATATTATTGCGTTCCATATAGTCCGTCAGTTCAGTGATTTTCCGAGAAAGACCGTTGCAGTTAAGTTGCAGTTAAGTTGCATTATGTTGAAACTTGTTGGTTGCGTTGATCTTGTTGAGGTCTTACCTTTTAGCACACAAACGGGTAGGCGGTGCTTAACAAATATCTCAACAGCTCTCTCTTTCCTTATTATGGAGTGGCGTAATCTCATGCACAGGGGGGTCGGTAGAAAAGAAAAAGGTTAATGAGATTCTGGTGCGGTGAAAAGTTATACGACTAGTTATATGTGGTCGTTTGGGCGAAGTCTTTGCCTATGGTTAATGGAGTAGCATGATCTTATTTACAGTGGGGTCGGTAGAAAACAAAAAGGTTAATGAGTTTCTGGTGCAGTGGGGGGTTATACGGCTATTTTATGCGGGATCTCGGTTACGGATAATTACGTGTGCGTGCCGTTTAGGCGTTATGTGGACCTGAAGAAGGAATAATTATCCCCGGGTATAGCGGGGCCGGCGATGGTGAGTGTGCGAAGTGTAACGCTTCGTTACAATGTACTTACCTACTAACTTACTAATGTGGCGGTACAGTTTGGGTGAACCCGGGCCTTATCCAACAAGCTTCTCCACTTAGTTCGGTCTTAGCTAATTGCCTCCAGTTGCACACTCCAAGTTGGTCGAAGTCACATTGAATTTGTGTGCACCACCTATGGTGAGGAGGCCCTTTACTGCGTCGTCCCTCCAGGTTAGATTTGAAAACTCGGTGGGCCGAAGCGTTGGTGTCCATTCGCTCTACATGTTCTAGCCAACTCAAACGTCCAATTGGTATGTGTGTGTGTGTGCTTACTCTAAACGGGCGCACAGTGGGTTGCTTAGAACAATCTAGCTGATCACAATTCAAAAAAATGATAATTCTTGATTTAAATTTTAACTACTTCTAATTGTGACCTATAAACTCACTGATCTTCGAAAGAGAGAACAGGATCGTCGGCAAATTTTGTAGAGCAAGCAAACCGTTAGTAAACGGAGAAATTCCTTCAAACGATTAAACAATTGAGGGAAAAGAGATTATGACACCTCTTAACATGAGCCAGTTTCCGTTTAATTAGCATTCAATAAGCAAGTGGTTTTATTTGTTTTCAAAAATTCTACAAACGTGGTCAAAATATGGATTCTTTGAAAACAGGTTTGTATTCACATTTACCGAAATAAAGACTTGAGAAGTCTGAGGAAATTAAAATCATCAAATTCGCG
Source organism: Brachypalpus laphriformis (assembly GCA_945910035.1). Taxonomy (NCBI): domain Eukaryota; kingdom Metazoa; phylum Arthropoda; class Insecta; order Diptera; family Syrphidae; genus Brachypalpus; species Brachypalpus laphriformis. The sequence goes on along the minus strand of OX246754.1, from coordinate 190,899,694 downwards.
TTGGGTTCAATTTCCAAAGGCTCCAGTTTTTTAGTAACTAAGAGTAACTATATAAGATGCATATTACTGCACTCCACCATCATTGCAGTTTCAGTCAGAACTATTTTCATCTGCGATTATCTGCGATTAAAAGAAAAATAAATATTTTATTGTTTTCAAAAAGAAAAAAATTATTGTTAAACGAAGTTAATTATTCCAGTGGCTGCAGGGGAGCAGCTAATCCCTCCCCAGTTTTGCTATTGGAATAAATATTCGTCTTGAATATGTTAAGGAGAAATATAACATTTTGGAGCCAACAGAAGCAGAGACAAAGAAAAATTTGGGCTGCTTAATTATATTTATGGTGATGCTGAAGCGTTACTGGACTCAGTGTAACAGAAGATTGGAATTATTCAATTCGAAACATGGCGACCAATTGAACGGAGAAGTAACAATAATAGATTGTAGTGCATGCCCATGCATGCCTAGTACTAGCTCGAAAAATCATGGTCGCCCTAAGAAAGATTTTACCCTAGCTGGAAAACGAAAACTTAAAAATCTTCTGGAAGAGCGCTCTTTGAATGAACTCTGCATTGCTATGGAGCAAAACTTAAATATATTCGTCGTTTGTACCTATACAGCTATGTGGAGATAATAAATGTCACCAAAAATGAATATTGTAGCAGAATCCACGATCACCTCCAACAAGATTCTGTCGCCCTCTACCATTCAAATTCATTAAAGAAACAGAAAGCGAAATAGTAAATGAAGTCTCATACTTAAAACACTAAATCGAAAGCATACAGTCTACGGAAGTAGAAGTGACTGCAAAAACTATAAAGATTGAATCGGAGTTTTAAATAACAATGGAGGATGGTAAAATGTGCAATGCCTTAGCACCGAATTTCTAAACTCAAAATGCTTCATATGCGGACTAACTCCTAAAGACATGAATAACCTTAACAAACCCAAACAACAAGCATGCAAACAAGATTGTGTTGAATGGGTATTGTCTCCCTGCATGCATATATAGCGTTTATGGAATGTTTGCTCCATAAAGCCTACATATTGGACTTACAAAAGTCACAGGCACGTACTCTGGGGACCTGCATTGCGATTGATCGGGAAACTACTGACTGCCCAAAACTTGCCTTGGGCCAGTAGCGCAACAATCAAGTTCGTGATAAAGTGCTGTCTTTACCTCCTAGTGGTGGTCCCCGGGCAACTATGCGTATAAACCCTTATACGTGTAGGCTAAAATTGTAAATGCGGGTTGTCTAGGGCCTTGAGTATAGGCTAGGTAACGTGGGCCAGCAACCTGCGTTACCGAATATTGCCCGCTGCAGAAATCGACGCTATGCCTCGGATAAGGTATGATCACATGTTGACGACTTTTGGCTATTGTACCCGGACAAAGATAGGTTTCTGGAATTCAAAGACGCTCCTCGACTCGGGAAGCGAAGGTCCTTACAATGCCAGATGCCTCCAATTGGAAAACGAATTCATGCGATATAAACTGGACATTTTGGGGGTAAGTGAAGTAAGATGGTTAGAAGCGGGCGTGTACCAGTCTCCAACGCGTACAACTGTACTACTCTATTCTGGAAGACCATCCGGAACTCTGCGGGAATATGAAGTCGGACTACTGCTAACAACAACAGCACGCAAGGGCCTAATTTCCTGGCAGCTTCATGGTGATAGGATTTTGACGGCCAGATTCCGGACTAGAGTACGAAGCGTCATCATCATACAGTGTTATGCCCAACGAATAGTTCATCTGAGGACGAAAAGGAGAGCTTCTATAATCTATTAAGTGCCGTCTTCAACACAACACCAAATGGAGACATTGTCATAGTGATGGGGGATTTCAATGCCAAGGTAGGCAACGACAACGAAAGGCTCAAACATGTAATCGGGGGGGCATGGACTAGGCAACCGCAATGACAACGGCGAAAGGTTTGTGCGTTTCTGCAATGCCAACCGCCTTGTGATAGGTGGCACCATGTTTGAGCACAAGTCCTGCCACAAAGTCAGCTGGGTTTCCAATGACAGGCAAGCAACCTCCAACCAAATTGACCATTTTGCTATCAGCCGCCGCTTTAGAAGTAGTCTCCTGGACGTCCGAAACATGCGAGGGGCAGATGTGGTGATAGTAGGTTATCACCATCTTATGATACCTACTCTCCAACTACGCACTGCTGCAGTTTGAAGATCCCACGGCAACACAAGAATGCCCAGGTTCAACATCGATAGACTTAGTGATCCCTCAGTGCGCCAACAATGAAGGGAGCACTTCGTAAGGTGTGGAAGCAATCAGCAGCTGTATGCTCGCAACCGTCCAAGACCATTGGTGTACTGTGAAAAATGTTTTTACATCTGGTGCTGAAAGAATTGTCGGTCGGTCGCAGGGAAGACATAGGGCGTGGCTTTCCGAGGATACCTGGAGACGAATTGAGAAACGAAAACAGCTGAAAGCTCGTATTGCAGCTACTCTAAAAGCATGGAGAAGCGAACTAGAGTACCTATATCGCATGAAGATGAGACAAGTTCAGCGTAGCGTACGACGTGACAAGCGCAACTACATCAATGCGCTGGCTATAGAAGCACAAGAAGCTGCACGGAGGTACGACAGCAGGATCGTCTACAGAATCACCAAAGAGGTGACAGGTGATCGCAGCTCCAGCCAACACCTAGTGAAAATCCTAGACGGCTCTTTGCTGATTTCAGATGAGGACCAGTCCAAGATATGAAAAGAACATTTTGCTACGGTTTTGAACCGCGTATTCAAAATGCCCCCAAATCAGACTGAGATGCCCCAGGTGAGAAATGCCCAAATACGCACCACGACTCCCAATAATGATGACACCACTACCGCGATCAAGGCACTTAAAACCAATAAGGCGACAGGACTTGACGGTATGCCGGCAGTGCTCTTTCGAGCAGCGCCCACAACATCGGGTTGTCTTCTGCTTCAGCTTGGGAAGCTGAAAGCTTTCCTAACTAGTGCAAAAAGTGAAAGACCGTCAAGCTTCCTAAGAAAGGAAATTTAATGGAATGCGGAAACTGGAGGGGTATCTGCGTGCTGCCTGCTGTAGCTAAGATAATAGCTGAAATCATCCTGGAGCGAATCAAACAACATCTCGAAGACACACTCGATGTCGAACAAGCAGGTTTTCGCTCTGGATGCTCCTTTACCGATCACATCAACACCCTGCGGATTATGATCGAACATTGCGTTGAATATTGATCGCCACTGCACCTGCTGTTCATCGGTTTTGAGAAGGCGTTCGATAGTGCCAACAGGGAGTTTATTTGGCATGCCTTACGCAGGAGATGTATTCCCGATAAACTAACTCCTATTATCAAAGTTACATATGAAGGTTCCAAATGTCACGTTATGCACAGAGGAAGGTTGTCTGAGGAATCTGAGATCCAAAGTGGGGTAAGACAAGGCTGTATCCTTTCACCAATACTATTCCTATTGGTGATTAGCGATGTACTTCATGCAGCTTTGTCGACGGGAAACGGAGGAATTCGATGGATTCTTACATCCCAACTGAAAAATTTTGACTACGCTGACGATGTATGCTTACTCTCTCACAGAATTACGGACTTCCATCAAATGATATAAAATGGATGAGGGAGTCAGGCGTCGGCGGGCTGAAGATTAAAACGGCAAAGACTAAAATTATCAGCCTTGGAACAAACTCATCTGATCAAATATGGATTGCTGGACAACCGGTAGAGAGAGTAAAGGATTTCCCGTATCTTGGGAGTATTGTCTCGACCGATGGTGGAACCGAACTGGATATAGCCAACAGGATCGCCAAAGCAAAGTCCGCGTTCGGGATGTTGTCCAAAATATAGCGAAGCTATGCAATCAGTTTGAATACCAAGATAAGATTGTTCCGCTCCAACGTTGAATCCGTGCTGTTATATGGTTGCAGCACGTGGAGGGTGACCACTACTATCACCAGAAAGCTGAAAACATTCGTTAATAGGTGCTTGTGCAATATCTTAAGGATTTTCTGGCCCAATCGTATCTCTAACGAACACCTTTACGAGATGATATCGATGATAAAACCGATTCCGTTCCTAGCCTCTTCCGTTTCGTAGTAGAACATGTTGTAAACTTTTGGCCCAACGTTCAAGAAACGCACCCGATTTCCGGTGTTTTGCCATTTCGTTTCTTGGATACACAAGATATCCACCTAAGTATCATCTCTTCCAGTTCGTAACTTCGACCGGTCATACTTCCAACGATCTGACTCGCGACACTTAAATTTCGTTCGAACTGTTTCATTGCTTAAAATATTTTTTATTTAAAATCGTTCCCTGAGTTCCCTAGTTAAACAGATCGGCTTCATAATCTATCAACATAATAATGCTCTCCACACACTCACTTACCACACAATGTTGCTTCAACTCTGTATTCGCCCTCAGAGAAAATAAGTTTCAACGCCCGCAGCCCACAAACCATTTAACTACCTTCAATAAATTTGTAAATATAATTTCTTACAACTTGTAGCTTATTATCCCACGGATTGCATACCAATTTCTGCATCATGCGTTGTCACTTTTTTTTCCTCGACATGTTATTATGCATTTGCAAGCATAACTAACAATTTAAAAATACCCACGACATTAATTACATTCCCTTGATCCTATGGCCATCATCCTACCTGTCCTGTCAGTGAGAAGAAAATAGTCCACTTCCGGTGTGGACTGTTTGTTTTCCCTGTCAATAAAATAAAACCATACACTCCTAGTCTCATCGATTCCGAACATCAAACGATTCGATTCGATTTCTGTAAGAGAAATGTCATTGACAATTGATATGACAAATTGCAGTACAAAAGGACATCCACTGACCGCTGTTTATTATTTCCTACCCCCACGTCTAGATAGCGAACGTTAATAGAACTCACATTTCCAATGATTGCATGTGACATTTTTTAGGAAATGTCTCAGACCATGAAAAATTCAAAGCTATCTGCTTCCATGATTGACCACCGAAGATATTAGTCGCTTAGGTTATTAATAATACCTCAAGGAATCGAATGTGTGGCATGCAGTTGTAGTAGTGCAGCTAATTACATAGGAGGTCGTCCTTGATAAAATTGTCCTCTTTGGATTTGGTGGTGGTTGGTGGAGTGGGGCTGCAATAAGCCGATGCAAATGTTCGAATTGCAAACAAGATTTAATGCGTACCATGCGTAAATAATAATAAATTTAATAATTTATTGTGTTTGCCAATAATTGACAGACGACGAGTGGAGTTAATTATTTCGTTTCGCAGGTTGATTGAGAGCGGACAACAGCAGTCGGGAGTCAATTGGCGATACCTAACCTAGCAATTAACATTGGAAATGCCATTTGCCTTTTAATATTAAATCAAAATAGTTACATATGTAGCAGGAAATTACTGTGAGAACGAGGGAGTATGTGACGTGATTGAATAATTTATTGATTTGCAATTCATGCGTATCAACACAGTTGCAGTTTTTTCCGGCTCTGTTGAAAACTATAAAATGCTTTACATGCGAAAATTATGATTTTTTTTCGTATCAAGTACCTAAAACTATGATACCAGTTAACATGCACTATCAGATCTGTGTGGTGGAGCGTTTAAAGCAAGCAGCTACCACGAGCAGAAATTTGCCAAACATGTAAAGTGCCTGCACAGGCTCGTTATTTAATGCTAGTGTTAGCAGCTAGAGACAAAGTTTGTATTGGAAAAGCAACGATGCTCTTGGAGACTGTTCTGCGATAGCATTGAAGAGCCCTTACTTACTTACTTAGATGGCGCTACAGTCCGGGGTGGACCTGGGCCTCAACCAACAAACCTCTCTAGCCAGCACGGTTATGAGCCAGCTGCCTCCAGTTGCGCACGCCAAGTTGGTTGAGGTCCCCCTCCACTTGTTTGCGCCACCTACCACGAGGTCGGCCGTCAGGGGTGGATTCGAAGACTTTCTTAGCTCCATCCGCTCTAAGTGACACAGCCATCTTAGTCGCTTTATGTGAACTCCTCTGACTAAGTCGTTGTCCTTGTACAGGCCGTATAGTTCGGTATTGTACCTTCTCCTCCACTCACCGTCTATGCAGATGGGACCAAATATCGCTCGAAGAACTTTTCTCTCGAAATAACCAAGGGCATCCTCATCCGATTTTGTCAAAGTCCATGCCTCTGCGCCATACAGCAGGACTGGGATGATTAATGTCTTATAAAGAGTTACCTTAGTAGTTCCAGATAGGGCTTTGCTACTCAATTGCCGTTTTAGCCCATAAAAACAACGATTGGCAAGAGTAATTCTTCGTGTGATCTCCCTACTGATGTCATTTGCGGAGCTGACCATAGAGCCTAGGTAGACAAAATCCTTTACTACCTCAAAATTATATCTGAATATTGTGGCGTTCTGTCCAAGATGCCGATATTGGGTGTCCTTTTTTGTAGACAGCATATATTTTGTTTTGCTTTCATTGACCGCTAGACCCATCTTTGTTGCCTCGATCTCAATACTCGTAATGCCCCATTGACGGCCCGCTGAGTTCTTCCGATTATGTCAATCTCATCGGCATAAGCGAGTAGTTGTACAGACTTGTAAAAGATTGTACCTCCGGTGTTGGCTTGTGAGTTTCGTACAATTCTCTCAAGTACTATGTTGAAGAGATCGCATGATAGCGCATCACCTTGTCTACGACCTTTCCTAAAATCGATCAGTTCGGTGATGTTCTTGCCGACTTTGATGGAGCAGCGAGAGTTCTCTATCGTCATTCTGCACAAACGGGCGATCTTGGCAGGGATGCCAAAACTAGACATGGCTCTGTATAACTCGTCTCTATACATGCTATCATAGGCAACTTTGAAATCGATGAAGAGGTGGTGCGTGTCGATTTTAAATCCATGAATCTTTTCCAAGATCTGCCGTAGTGTGAATATTTGGTCAATGGTGGACTTTCCCGGCCTGAAATCGCACTGATAAGGACCTATCAGGTTGATGGCGATCAGTTTTAGGCGTTCACATAGTACGGCAGACAGGATCTTATATGCGATGTTGAGGAAACTTATACCTCTGTAATTGGCGCAGTTTAGAGGGTCTCCTTTCTTCAGGATCGGGCAAACGATACTGAGGTTCCATTCATCGGGTATACTTCATCCGACCAGATTTTACAGATGTGCTGGTGCAAGCTCCTTACCAACTCATCTCCTCCTGCGTTGAAAAGTCCAGCGGCAATGCCGTCGGCTCCAGCAGCTTTGTTTAATTTGAGTTTAGATATCGCTATCGTCACTTCATTTTTATCGGGTTGACGGGAATTTTGACTGCCATCGTCACTGTTGAATGGCTCATTCTGCTTGACAGCGGAACATTGGTCATCATCGCCGTTTAACAGTCTGCAGAAGTGTTCCTTCCATATCCTCAGCACCGACTGTGATTCTACTACTATATTGCCATTTTCGTCCCTGCAGGCTTCTGTTCTGGCTTTGAAACCCTGGGATGTTTCTTTTACCTTTCGGTAAAATTTTCGAGCATCATTCCTGCAATAAAGTCTCTCGATCTCCTCGATCAAGCGCCTCTTATGCTTCTTTTTCTTCTTCCTGAGAAGACATTGTTCCTCTTTTCTCCTGCGCACGTAGAGCTCGTAAGCAGCTCTAGTCCTTCTATGCAGCGCCGCTTTGTACGGCTCTTGTTTAGCTGCATGTGCTTGCCGGCATTCCTCATCAAACCAGGGGTTTCGCTGTGGTGGCCGAGAGAAACCCGGTACATCAGAGGCGGCATCTCTGATGGCTTGTTGGCAACGCTGCCACTGGTCCTTCGCATTTGCTGTCGGCGGCATAGGACTTAAATTAAGATTTGAAGAAACACGATCGGCAAAGATTTTGGCGGTCTCTTGCGATTGTAGCTTTTTGACGTCAAATTTCCTCACAGTATTTCGTTGATTTCGCTCCGTTGTGGATATCCGCATCCGTACCTTGGCTACAACTAGGTAGTGATCCGAGTTCACGTTGGCTCCACGGAAAGTCCGGACACCCCGAGTACTGGAAGAGTGCCTTGCGTCGATCGCAATGTGATCGATTTACTTACTTACTTAGGTGGCGCTACAGTTCGGGGTGAACCTGGGCCTCGACCAACAAGCCTCTCCATTTAGCTCGGTCTTTAGCTAATTGCCTCCAGTTGCGCACTCCAAGTTGGTCGAGGTCCCCTTGAACTTGTGCGCGCCACCTACGGCGATGATTCCCTCTACTGCGTCGTCCCTCCGGGTTAGATTCGAAGGCTCTGCGGGCCGGAGCGTTGGTGTCCATTCGCTCTACATGTCCTAGCCATCTCAGACGTCCAATACGCTGTTTTTTGACTAGGTCGATGTCGCTGTACAGTTCGTATAGTTCGTGATTGAATCTTCTCCTCCAAAACCCGTCAACATAAACGGGACCGAAAATCTTACAAAGAATTTTTCTTTCGAAGCGACCAAGGATATCTTCATCCTCTTTTACTAAAGTCCATGTTTCAGCGCCGTAAAGCAGGACTGGGATGATCAAGGTCTTATATAGAGTCTCCTTAGTTGTTCGAGATAGGGCTTTACTGTTGAATTGCCTTATAAGCCCAAAAAAACAGCGATTGGCAAGAGTTATTCTTCGATTGATTTCTACGCTGATTTGGTTAGAAGAATTTATAGCAGAGCCAAGGTAGACAAAGTCCCTTACTACCTCGAAGTTATAGCTGCCCACGGTGACGTTTTGTCCAATTCGTCGGTGTTGGTTTTCCCTTCTTGTTGACAGCATATACTTGGTTTTGCCCTCGTTTATCGCTAAACCCATTTTGGGCGCTTCCGTCTCAATGCTTGCAAAAGCACCGGTGACAGCCCGCTGAGATCTTCCGATAATGTCTATATCGTCGGCGTATGCAAGCAGTTGTACAGACTTGTAATAGATTGTGCCTCCGGTGTTGGCTTGTGAGTTCCGCACAATCCATTCAAGTACAATATTGAAGAAGTCACATGACAGCGCGTCACCTTGTCTAAAACCTTTTTTGACATCAAAGGTCTCGGTGAGGTCATTACCGACCTTGATGGAGCAGCGAGCGTTATCCATCGTCAGCCTGCACAGACGGACAAGTTTGGCAGGGATGTCAAAACTAGACATGGCTCTATAAAGCTCTTCTCTATAGATGCTGTCATAGGCGGCCTTGAAATCGATAAAGAGGTGGTGAGTATCGATTTGGAATTCTTGGGTTTTCTCCAGGATCTGCCGAAATGTGAAGATTTGATCGATGGTGGACTTTCCTGGCCTGAAACCGCACTGATAGGGTCCAATCAGGCTGTTGATAAAGGATTTCAGGCGTTCACACAATATCGCAGAAAAGATCTTGTATGCGATGTTGAGGAGACTGATGCCTCTATAATTGGCGCAGTTGAGGGGGTCTCCTTTCTTGTGGATCGGGCAAACGATGCTGAGATTCCATTCATCAGGCATACACTCGTCTGACCAAATATTAGAAATGCGTTGGTGTATGCACTCTACCAATTCATCCCCAGCTGCCTTGAAAAGTTCGGCCGGTAAGCCGTCAGGTCCAGCAGCCTTGTTGGATTTGAGTTTAGATATCGCTATCCTCACTTCATTCTGATCGGGTTGACGGGAATCTTGACTGCCATCGTCACTGTTGAATGGTTCATTCTGCCTGACAGCGGGATGTTGGTCTTCGTCGCCGTTATACAGTCTGCAGAAGTAGTTTTTCCATATTCTCAGCACCGACTGTGATTCTACTACGAGGTTTCCATTTTCATCTCTACAGGTTTCTGTACGGGTATTACTTCTCTGACACGTTCTTTTTACCTTTTGGTAAAACTTCCGTACATTGTTCCTGGAGTATAGACTCTCGATATTCTCAAACGCGCGCTTCTCATGCTCTTTCTTCTTCTTTTGGAGAAGCCGATGTTCTCCCCGTCTCTTTTGCTCGTAGAGCTCACGGGCAGCTCTCTTCTTCCTTTGCAGCGCCGCTTTGTATGCCTCTTGTTTTGCTGCATGCACTCGCCGGCATTCTTCGTCAAACCAGGGGTTTCGCGGTGGTGGTCGAGCGAGACCCAACACATCAGTCGCGGCGTTTCTGATGGCATGTTGGCAGCGTTGCCACTGGTCTTCGGTACTTGATGCTGGCGGCAAAGGGGTGATTGAGAGATTTCGGGATACGCGTTCAGCGAAGAGTCTGGCGGTCTCTTGCGATTGTAGCTTTTCGACGTTAAATTTTCTCACAGTAATTCTTCTTTGTTGCTCAGATTGGGATATCCGCATTCGTACCTTGGCTACAACAAGGTAATGATCCGAGTTCATGTTGGCCGCTCGGAAGGTCCGGACATCCAGAATACTGGAGCTATGTCTTGCGTCGATCGCAATATGATCAATTTGATTGATCGTTACATGATCATTGGACCGCCATGTCTGCTTATGAATATCGAGATGAGGAAACCATGTGCTTGCTATGGTGACATTTCGCTCCACAGCGAAATCAATTAGCCTTAGTCCGTTATCAGACGTGGTGTCGTGTAGGCTATGCTTACCGACTGCCCTACCAAAGACGTCCTCCTTTCCTATTTTGGCGTTAAAATCGCCCAATACGATTTTAACGTCGTATTTAGGACATTGCTCGTATGTTTTGTCGAGGAGCTCGTAGAAACACTCTTTGGTGGCAGGGTCCTTTTCTTCTGTGGGGGCATGAACACATATTAGGCTTATGTTAGCGAATTTAGCCTTGATCCGGATAGTCATAATACGCTCGCTCACATGTCGGAAGCTTAAGACTTCTTGCCTAAGTCTGCCGCGTATGAGAAATCCGCATCCGAATAAGCGTTGCCTGTTGCCTCTGTAGCAATCACCGTAGTAGATGTCACAGTTTTTCATCCTCTTTTTGCCCGGCCCATCCCATCGCACTTCCTGGATGGCGGTAATATCTGCTTTATAGCAGTCTAGGGCCTCTGCTAGTTGTTCGGCTGCACGTGGTCTGTAAAGGGACAGAACATTCCACGTACAGATCCGAAGCTCGTTGTCCTTATTTCGTTTGCTGGGATCGTCATTAGTTGAGTCATCATTATCCGAGGCTTTTGGTTGTTTCGGAACCATGAGTTTTTTACGTGGTAAGGAAGTTACCCCGACGGCACAACCCCCATTCTGGAGGGCCAGTTCCTTAATTATTCCCCTAGGACGAGGGGCCGGGTACACCGGTGCCAGTAGTTCACTAAGGGAGTATGAGCACTGCCGTTGGCCCATTAAGGGCTCCTCCGCCACCATCTCTATTCCAATGTCCTGACCAACAGTGGAAAATCCTTACCGACCTGTGATCCGAATACGTCGGAGCAGCTCGCGCAAGGTATTCACTAAGTGCAACCTAACTGGAACTATAGACGCCACCGTTGACTCCGTCTAGGGAATTCGTCCGCTGCCGCCTGGAACAGGAAGAAGTGCTCTAGTGAGAAAAGCACTCTTCCCCCCCTCTCTCATCTGCTGCCACCAAGAATCCGCCAAACGGGGTTGGTTACCCATTTCTTGGATTAAGGTACTAGGCACCCGGCTGTCACCGCGTGGAGGTTGAGAGTAGGAGTTGGTAGGCCTCAGCTGAGTGAAAACGCTTGTGTTTTCATATGATCGCATGCACTACCGTTTGATCGATTTGGTTAATGGTTTTTCGATCAAAGGAGAGCCATGTTCCTTTGTGAATGTCGAGACGTGGGAACCGCGTACTAGCTACGAAAAAGTTTCGCCCCGCCGCAAAGTCGATTAGCCTGAGTCCGTTGTCGGATGTGATGTCGTGCAGGCTGTGCTTTCCGACAACGCTACTAAAGACGTCCTCTCTTCCTAGCCTTGCGTGGAAATCACCTAGGATAATTTTAACGTCGTGGCAAGGGCATTGCTCACACGTCTTGTCCAAAAGTTGATAGAAGTTGTCCTTTGTCGCGTCGTCCTTCTCCTCGTGAGGGGCGTGAACGCATATTAGGCTAATGTTGGCAAATTTAACCTTGATACGGATAGTCATAAGGCGCTCGTTCACATGCCGGAAACTCAAGACTTCTTGCCTAAGTCTGCCTCCAATGACAAATCCGCACCCGAATAGACGCTGTCCTTTTTGTCTGTAGCAATCGCCGTAGTAGATGTCGCAGTTTTTCATACTCCTTTGGCCCGGCCCATCCCATCGCACTTCTTGGATGGCGGTAATTTCATAGATATATGGGATGTATCAACATATATATAATATTTAATAATAAATGGAATACTTATGGAATATCATGTACGACGGAGTCCTGCGGCTAGCATTGCCACAAGGAGTTAAGATAATCGGATTCGCTGACGACATCCCCGTGATCTAAACATATCCACAAAATAGAATCAGCAACAAACGAAGCAATGGAAAAATTAAAGACTGGCTGGGATCTGCCGGCTTAGAATTAGCAGACCACAAAACTGAAGCTGTTCTTATAACAATTCGAAAAGCTATTGAGTATGCGAATATTCAAGTCGGAACTCAGACTAGAAGAACCAAGGAAGCAGTTAAGTACTTAGGAGTAATGCTCGACAACAGGTTAAGGTTTAAAACACACGTGGAATACTCGAGCAAGAAGGCTTCACTACTGAAGGCAGCCCTTTCTCGAATACTGCTAGGCATTAGTGGACTTGGATATGCTAGACGGATTCTACTACCCAGAGTGGTTAGCTCAGTTCTCCTATATGCTGCACCGGTTTGCGGCGTTAGCACGATAGAAACACGGAGAAAATTATAGTCAACATACACGCTATGCGCGATAAGAAAAATCACCAGTTTCCGAACAATATCGGAGGAAGCAGCCTGTGTTATAGCCGGAATGATCCCCATCGACATCCTCACAAATGAGATTGTAAGGATCTACGAAAGGAGAACATCGAGTCATCAAGAAGCAGGTATTGCCAAGAAAATAAAGGAGGAGGGGAAGGCAACATCACAAGCTATGTGGCAAGCCCGGTGGAATAACAGAATAAAAGTTAGATGGATCTACAAGCTGATCCACACCATTGAGGTCTGGATCAAGTGAGTGTTTGGGTTCCTATCGGGTCACGGCGGCTATCGCAAATATTTACACAGATTTGGACATGATAACTCACCTCTCTGTCCACATTGTCCAAACCAGGAGGAAGATACAGAGCACGCAATATTCCATTGCAATCGCTTTACGGAATAGAGAAATAATCTGCCAAGTCCACCAATCCTTCTAGACCAAAAGATGCGGTCAGAGGAGAATTGGCTGGATATTTGTACACTTATAACGAATGGGCAAAAAGAGCTCCGAATAATTGAGAGAGCAAGGAGAGCTGAAGCAGCAATACATGAAGCATAGCATTGATTGCTAACCAGCCCCGCGAAGTAATACCTTACGGCAGTCCCGCGGGTAGAGTGGTAAAAGTGTGCAGGGTGTGGATTAGTACGTAGGCGCATTCCTGGTATCGATTATTCGGGCTTGCGAATTATGCATGCTAGTAGCCCGGGCTACTAGTATCTATCCAAGATAACCACATCCCTTGGCGCAACCAAAAAAGAAAACAAGGAAAGAAGATGATCATGGGCATGTACGAAGGAGCAAAAACGATGCCCCACTCGAGTAACCGAAGAGTTCCCAATCAAAGTCGGGGTGCACTAGGGAAGCGTCTTAAGTCCTTTGCTCTTTATTACAGTACTTGAGTATGTGCTTGAAGGTAAAGTGGCGCACCCCAAGGTACATTAGTTATTCTTTGCTAATGATGGAGCCATCATAAGTAATGATCCTACATCACTGCAACGATCACTTGATGTTTGGGTGGACGTTTTGGAGTGAAATGAGTATCGCATTAGTTCCCAAAAGACATAGTACTTGTACTGTCCGTTCTCTGATCCACTCAGGTCTATTTCAGACATTTATTTGAATGGAACAGTGCTTCGCAAGTGCAAACAGTTCTAATATCTGGGATCTATGATCAATAGCAAAGCAACCTGTGATGACGACATCAATCATCGCGCAAGCATAGGGTGGATGAAGTGGCGAGAAAACTCCGCTATCTTTGGTGAAATGCCACCTAATTTGAAGGGAAGGCTCTACACCGCAGTTGTGCGTCCAGCGCTCACATATGGTTCATAATGTTGACCGATGTATAGGTATGAGAGTAACGGCAGCTGAGATGAAGATGTTTCGTATGACAGCAGGGGTGATAAAGCTTGATCGAATAAGAAGTTCGAAGATCCGTGGAAGCCTCCACGTCAAGGAAACCATCTTACGAAAGATAGAGCGCGTCCGGCTCAGCTGGTATTGCCACGTTCAAAGAAGAGATCATTTGAACCCCGTTAAAAATGCAATATCAATGAACGTTCCAAAGACATCGCGAGGCAGGAGAGGCAGGCCCATAAACACCTGGATCACACAAATGCGACTACATCGGCATTTCGTTGGCCGCAGAAACCGAGTGATCCAATATCGGGAGGCCTGCCGATATTTTCTGAGGTCAAATATGCAAACCCCACAGGCGGATCAGTAGAAATGCGTTGAAGTGAGAGGGTTATGATGCCCTGTTTTCGGATCATAACCTCGCCGAAATAGGAAGAAGAAGAAGAAGAAGAACTCAATGGCAATCACCGACCTACTTAGAAGTCTAAAAGCGGATACTTCACTTGGAGTGTTGATTTACCAATAATTTCTAACAAACAGCTGGGCGTTGCATTGGCTAAAAGACTAGCCATTTGCGGAACACCGAAAAGTGGTGTCTTATCCCCTCTTCTGTGGAATCAAGTAGTTAATTAGGATGTAGAGTGATTGCCAATGCAGATGACATTGCTATGGCTGCCTTTGGCAAAAACCCAGATACTCTCAGGGAAATCCTTCAATATGCTCTCGTCCGACTCACAAGATGGACCTTGAAATGTAGACTATGGGTTAACCTTCATCAAACAGAAGTTGTTCCCTTCACGAGGAAATGCAAAGTTCCCCTCACAGCCCCTTCTACGATAAACGATACCAGTCCCTCCTTCACAGGAAATACAAAATACGGTCTTATCTTGGAAAGGAAGGGGTAGCAATGGTGTAGTGGTAACGTCATCAATTGCCACGCTAATGGTTCATGGTAATGATGGAAATCCTGATGTCAGCAAGCATTTATATATTTCTCATGAAATATATAAAGTCAGTCCGATTAATTGCGAAACCTTGTGTGACACTACTGCGAAGGCATAACACTGGCAGTAGCTTGGTCATGGCTGGGAAAATTGTTTGCTCTGTTGATGATTTTTTTCCTGTGACATCGGTTATCGGAAAAAATAATAATACTGTGAATCAGAAGCAAAGACAATAAGGTAAACAAAGTAATAAAAATCCCTCTAGTTATCTGGACGCCTCCCCCGGAGTTTCTCTGAAGCATAAACAACTGAGCTTCAAACCACTACACCAAATCTTTCTCTCTCTCTCTATCTATCCCTTCCAACGCCCACACTGTGTGTAAATATGTTAAGCGTGTTCATAACCCCTTGAGTGCTCACAAATTATAGGATAAATAATACCTAGATCACATATTGAATTGACTGAAAGAACGGGTTTGTTGTAGAGGTAATAGGCCCTAGGGGGAGGAAGAACACGCTTGCGTAAGGAGGTAATAGCATTGCATTTACTGACAATCAGCTATAGGAAATTATATTTGCTTTGATTTTGAGGTAAATTATTTGATTTGAAATTCTGTCGAGAGTATCTGTTCCTGGGTCCGTACACGCCTGTTGTTTGAATTGGTCATCAGAGTTTAAATCGTTGAACTTATTAATTTGAAGATAATTTGCAGATAGGTTTTTGATTTAAAAAAAAGTCTATTGGGTCTGTTGTTGCGGGATTATGCAGTGTTCTCTGTCAAACCACCGTCGTGTGATCGTCTCATACAATACGACTTTAACGCAAGTGGCTGGCCAAAGATGGCTAAACATAGAGAAACATAGTCTTGTCAGGGCACAGTCTTCTGAGGAAGCACGCTATAAGACTTGAAATCAAAAACTCAAACGCGTATAGGTACTACATTGACTCACGCGTCGCAAAATATATCACATACATTCTATGCGAATAAGAGGGTATGTCTCAAAGGCGTACAGTTAGGAAATTACTTTTATAGTATCATGAGAGGTTTAATCGAACAAAATAAGATATTGAAACTCTGTACTCGCACTTGTTCTTCGCTATTTTCACCTCTATCGACTGTGTCTTCTTTGCTAGTGGTTGGTGTATTTATACCAAATACAAGAACCTCTAAAAAGATTTTCGAATATGCTAGATGTCACTAGGAGTGAATTGTGGAATGTGAAGTTGGAATTAACTGCTGTGCGTGATGGGAGTTTTGACAGGTTGCAGTAGTGCAGTGTGGCAGTGCGAAAAGTACTTCCTGTCGATGCTACGCTATTAACACTTTTCGACTAGCTTGAGGTAGAATACCGAGAAGGCTCTCCTTTATCTACGTAGGATTTTGCCGTTCACTCTTCTTCTGGTTCGTTACTCTGGCTTGCTTACTTGTGAAATGCAGCACACTTACCTATAGACGTACATCTTCTGTTACCCTTTTACTTTGAAAACGCTCTTAATCATCCCGCGGGCACTCTCTCGGTAGCGGCGGGAAGCCCGCAGTGATTTCTTCTACTTGACTCTTGAAAATCATTGACTTTAATTCCTTTGAAAGATGACTATCGAATGAAAACAGCGATGTTCTGGTATTTCGACATCAAAACCTAGTAAACCAAGTTTTCCTCGACTTATTACACTGTCCTCAGTCTCGAGTGGTGGTCTTGGTTGTAATGCTGTTTTGGAATTACAGACCTAGATTTTGCGAAAGGTGTCACAATCGGTTGAATTGATTTGTGCTTAATACAGCAAGGATCCTTTAGAGTTGATGGCAATTTACAAATCAAAAGGGTGATATTTCTAGGACACCAAAGAAAAGAACATGCAATTTGAATATTTAACAATTTTATTCCTAAAATAAATTCTATAGGTACATTCGCAATATGGCAATTCAATTACAATGTCAAGTCACTTAAACATTCAAGTAGTATTCTATTTACAAGTTTAGCAACATTTATCCTTCCCATTCTATTCGTGCCTTAGTCCTTCACAAATTTGTAAATTCAACTGAAGTGTTTGTCCATGGCGCAGAATTCACCGATGTTATTGGTCTTTGAATGCCCTCAGGCGAGTCGTTGCACGTAGCCTTGGTTACGGTACTGGTAGTGGTGGTACTATTACTCAGCGCTATCCTTGGCACTGGTCTCAAGACTTGTCATTTCACAGGCATTTGCATTAGTGGCGGAATCATTGGTGCCATAGGCAGTCCACGAAGGTTCTGATTCTGGACATATTGAAATGCTGAAGATCGGTCTAGCTGATGAGATAGATACAGATCGCTGAGTACATGAAACCTACGATGGTCGAAGTTTGTAAACAAGTTTGGAAAACGTACTCCTGGTGGTGGATTTGGATAGGTTTTAGGGGCTTGAAGTAAGTGACCTGGTGTTGGATGAACTGAATTAACTTGGTGGAATGGATAATTTGTAGATCCATGAGGGAATGTGTTGGTAGTCTGCTTAAACGAATCCATTGTCTTGAGTTCATCCAGCATTTGATGTGAAGAGAGGTGCTTTTTCAGATAAGCTTGTCTGAAAAGAGAAATTTGTAAGTATTTTGAAGCTATATGTATAATTAAGGATTTGAATACATTTTAGAATTATTGGAAATCATTTTTTTTTAAACGCTATCAGTACTGCTTAAAGGCAACCATTTTTGTGACGAGTATTACTTATATACTGAGAAAGAGAATTGTTGGGACGATTTAGGTAACTTTGGCGAAAGGATACTGCCACTCCTGCTTTTAATTCTTTCGATTTCTCTCTCTTGGCTCGGCACTTAAATTCATCAGTGTATTCTGGGTACCAAGTGGGCAACATTTATTTTTATAGCTTTCAACGAGAGATGGAGATAAATCGTTTTAACTTTGTCTTCCACTAAGACTACATGTCTAGAACTAGAAAGAAATACAGCCACCCAAAAGAAAACATCTTGATCTTTTTTGGCATATGGTCTTCCATTTACTGCCAAGGTGAATCCAGTCCTAAAAGGACCTGGGGTGGGTCTAACGCTTAAAGGTCTTCAAATGTACTGTATGAAGGCCACACACAAAAATTAGGACAGGCAGCTACAACTACCAGGTAATAGGTCTTATGTCGATGTGGCCTATTAACCAGGCAAGCTTACATACAGGCAAGCCCAGAACCTCGATTATCCGGTATATTGACGGGGTTACCGGAAAATTGGAAAGCACGGATAAAAGGATGAAATATACGACAAACATTTACTAGTTTATTTCTGCACATATTCAAAATATAGTATATAATCCATACGCTATACACGCATTCGAGAAATATTTATAGAAGTATTTAAAAAAGTCCGTGATATGTGCTTGTCTATTAACAGCATGCATTTTGAGACAAGCGGACCAAAGCATAAGCGGAAACTGCTCTTAGTAAGAGTTGTGTCATCCATAATGCTCCACGGCTCCCAAATATTAAATAGTGCCATGAAGACGAAGTCGTACAGACGGAAGATGGAGACAACTTACAGAATCAACACGTTGAGAGTATGCAGCGCACGTTTTTGCTAAATAAGCCCAACATATATATCGTGCCAGCAGGACAACGGCATCAACAGCGACGAGCCAAAGTGTTACTGGGGTACCACCAAGGACAAGTTTGGAGAAATGGCGGGAGAGATGGTATCACTTGGATAAAGACAAGTGGATGCGGAGATTGATCACAAATATAATATAAACGCTTAGATCATAAGGAAGCATGCGGAGCTGAATTTTAATCTGGCCCAGACGCTAACTGGTCATGGCTACTTCAGAGCTTACCTCCACAGGTTTGGACTAGACGACAACCCCTATTGGCCAACTTGGACGAAAGCAGTAGAGGATGTAGAACAAAAAATGTTCCCTTGTCCATGGTACTATGAAGAACGCTACCTGTTGATGAACAAATTGGGTGAGGACCTAACCCCAGAAAAAATCATCAAATAGATGGTGAGCAGGGAAGATGCCTTGGCGACACTGGGTCAACCAGGAGCAGCGTATACAAGAGCGACAATGAAACGCAGCGCTATGAGATATTTGACGGCAGATCCGCGATGACCAGGGCTAGGAGGGGAGGTGCGTTATCTTACTCACTTACTTAGGTGACGCTACAGTCCCTGGTGGACCTGGGCCTCAACCAACAAACATCTCCAGCCATCCCGGTTACGAGCCCAGTTGCGACGTTAGGCTGATCGGCCTAAGATCTTTTGGGGCATGCGATGTTTCGCCTGCGTTGGGTATAAAAACCACCCCACGTTGATCCAACCAGTTGGCGATGTTCCGAGCACTTAACTAGTTTTATTTTTCTATAAATGTCTTCTGCCAAGAGCCATCTGAACCCGATGTCTCCCATTTTTTTTTTTCAGAACTCAGATGGCATCTCGTCTGGCCCAACCG
Source organism: Brachypalpus laphriformis (assembly GCA_945910035.1). Classification (NCBI taxonomy): domain Eukaryota; kingdom Metazoa; phylum Arthropoda; class Insecta; order Diptera; family Syrphidae; genus Brachypalpus; species Brachypalpus laphriformis. The sequence continues at coordinate 190,880,190 of OX246754.1, read as the reverse complement.
CTTTTCGTTTTTTGGAGTATTTGACCGCCTAACTAACTTCTTCGACTGTAATGTCGGGTATTTTTTCATAGTTAGGGGTGGCTCTTGGAAAGTACAGGGTGGGCCAACTAAAAGTTTCTTTTTAAAAATGCAATAAAATCAACAAAATGAATTTTTTCCATGTATTATGGCTTTATTAGTAAGAGCAAACATTCCCATTAATTATGGAACACAACGTCGTTCAAGTGGCTGCCTCGGCTGACCTATCACTCCAATTTTCCAATACCTTGTTGATGGTTTCGGGCTGTAGCTCACGGATTGCTTGAATGATATTGGCCTTAAGTGCTTGAATCGTTTCCGGATTGTTGGCATAACATCGGTCCTTCACCGTTCCCCACAACAAAAAGTCCAAAAGGGTCAATTCGCAGCTCCGAGGCGGCCAATTGACATCACCAAGACGGCTGATAACACGATTTGGGAATTTGGTGCAAAAGACCGATTGTGGCATGGGCTGTGTGGCATGGCGTGCCAGCCTGCATGAACCAAAGGTCGTCCAAATCCATGTCTTCAATTTCAAGAAAAAAAAAAGTGCTTAACGTGGCTCTGTAACGCCCACCGTTGACCGAAACGTAGTTCCCAGCTTAATTTTCGAAGAAAAATGGTCCAATGATGCCACCACTCCACAATCCGCACCAGACTGTCACTCTCTGTGGATGCATTGGCTTCTCGACAATAACGTGCGGGTTTTCCGAGCCCCAGATGCGGCAATTTTGTTTGTTAACGTAGCCGGCGAGATAAAAATGTGCCTCATCAGAAAAGATGATTTTTCGCCCAAAATCGTTGTCCAATTCAAGCTGCTCTAAGGCCCAAACTGCGAAGCGATAACGAAGCGGATGGTCGTGCGCTTTCAATTGCTGAATCAATTGATTTTAGGAGATGTCTTGAGATAGCACTCATATCTCGAATGATCATTCCATTATACGGATCACTCGAGTACTATTGTCTCGATTCTTTAAATCATTCGATTATGCGCATCACTAGTTAGAGTGCTAACTAGCAGAAGAATTATCAGACTAACGTCAGGGGATTGATGCCAGGGCAGAGCTCTGGAGAAGTCCAGAGAGCATATCTGGCTTTGTGGAAAAGAGGTTCATTAGCCTTCGAAATATATATGCATCAGCTGTGGCATCTAGTATTGCCGCGGTAAAATAAAAACAATAAAAACACTTATTGTAAGCGATGCAATAGATAGTGATATGATGTCGCTACATTGATGTGTGGGTGGACGTTTTGAAGGGAAATGGTAATGGTGGATCAGTGCTTCCCAACCGCGAAAGTTCAAATATCTGGGATCTATGATCAATAGCAAAGCAACCTGTGATGACGACATCAATCATCGCGTAAACGTAGGGTGGATGAAGTGGCGAGAAAATTCCGCTATCTTCTGTGACCGAAAAATGCCACCTAAGTTGAAAGGCAGCAGTTGAGCGTCCAGCGCTCACATACGGTTTACAATGTTGGACGATGTACAAAACGTATGAGAGTAAATTAACGGCAGCTGAGATGAAGATGCTTCGCATGACAGCAGGAGTGACAAGGCTTGGTCGAATAATACGTTCGAAGATCCGTGGAAGGCTTCACGTCAAGGAAACCTTATGAAAATTTTCTGAGGTCAAATGGGCGAACCGCATGGGCGGATCAATAGCAATGCGGTGAAGTGGGAGAGTTGTGATCCCTTATTTTCTAATCATAATCTCGCTGAAAAAAGGAAGAAGAAGAAGCAGTTTTTTCTCGGACTTACTTCACTTTTATCGTCACTGTTAAGCGCCCTATTACTACAATGTGATAATACATAGTCCTGTTCTTCATATATAATGCTTGATATACAGGGTGGGCCAACTACAAGTTTCTTTTTAAAAATGCAATAAAATGAACAAAATGAAATTTGTTTCATGTATTATGGCTTTATTAGTAAGAACGAATATTTCCATTAATTATGGAATACAACGTCGTTCAAGTGGCTGCCTCGACTGGCCTCGCAGTAGCGCATTCTATAACTCCAATTTTCCAAGACCTTGTTGATGGTTTCGGGCTGTAGCTCACGGATGGCTTGGATAATATTGGCCTTAAGTACTTAAATCGCTTCTAGATTGTTGTCATAATATCGGTCCTTCACGGTTCCCCACAAAAAAAAGTCCAAAGGGGTCAAATCGCAGCTCCGAGGCGGCTGATAACACGATTTGGGAATTTGGTGCACAAAAGACCCATTGTGGCATGGGCTGTGTGGCATGACGCGCCATCCTGCATGAATCAGTGGTCGTCCAAATCCATGTCTTCAATTTCAGTAAAAAAAAAAAATTGTTAACATAGCTCTGTAACGCCCACCGTTCCCAGCCTCATTTTCGAGGAAAAATGGTCCAATGATGCCACCACTCCAAAATCCCCACCAAACTGTCACTCTCTGTGGATGCATTGGCTTCTCGACAATAATGTGGGGGTTTTCCGAGTCCCAGATGTGGCAATTTTGTTTGTTAACGTAGCCGCCGAAATGAAAATGTGCCTCGTCAGAAAAGATGATTTTTCGCCCAAAATCGTTGTCCAATTCAAGCTGCTCTAAGGCCCAAATTGCGAAGCGATAATGAAGCAGATGGTCGTGTGCTTTCAATTTCTGAATCAATTGGACCTTGTAAGCGAATAATCCTAGATCTTTGTGCAGAATTTTCCTCAGGCTAGTGCGTGAAATGTTGAGCTGTTGACATCGATGACGAGTTGATGTTCGTGAATTGAGTTTCACACTCTCGGCTACAGCAGCCACATTCTCATCTGTGCGCACCCTACGACGACGGGGACCATGAGTGTTGTCCACTAGCATACCAGTCTCACGAACTTTTTGCACAAACTTGCGTACAGCAGGGTGCTTCATTTCGGCCAAAACTTCTTTTCAAAAAACACCGCCCAACATTTTTGGGCGATTTAACACTATCACAGATCGACCAAGAAATGAAATGCCAAAACACCCAAAGCAGAAATGGGCGTTTTATCGCAATTTGAAAATACCAGTACATAGGAAGATCAAACAAAGACGACCATAGACCAAACATTTTTTTTTTTATAATTTTGGGCGCAGGGACATTAGTCCCCGGGGTATAAGTCGCACCGCATCGGGACGTAGGTTCCAACATAAAATGTTGAGTCTTATGTCCCACCTACAAAGTAATGGAAATCTTTCAAGGAAAACCAAATAAGATGGGGCATACCTAAGTCCACAATGCATAAACAGTGCAGTGTGTATGCTGCCTCCCTGCAACCCCCCCTGCTTGGGGTCGCTGTTGGATTTGAGGCGGGTGCGAGGTTGGGTGGGAAATACTAGAGTTGGGTCGTTCCGGACATATATAGTTCTTTGTCCTCTGTCGGAAACATTTCCTATCTCTCCGTAAACTGCACTGAAACATGTCCATATACCTACCATATAGTTCCGACTTCACAGAACAAACGAACGGAAGAAAGAAAAGAAACAATACTAATTGCAGTGGAATTGCGAGCGAAAGCAACTATGCCACTAAATGAGAAAGAGTAACTATGAACATACCATACACAAAGAACGATGTGTATGGTGTATAATACAAGCTGGCACAAAATTAATCACCCTATCGGAATATGTTACAATTTTTGCAAATGGTGTCGTACGTCAGACATATTTGACATTTGTGAACTAGACAGGCACCAGTATACAAACAGATAAGTAATGGAGCGCTATACTCCGCAAGAGCGTGGAATAATTGTGTCGATTTTTTGACCAATAATCGGTCGGTGATGTTAGCGCAGCGTGAATATCGAATTTCCTAATCGTGTCGCGCCAACTGGGCAAACATTCCGGCGCTTAGCTACTCGATTCGAACAGATTGGAACCACAGGCGACCATACAGGCACCGGACTGGTCGTTCGGCCGAGAATATCGCGGCTGTGGCTGATGATGTCACTGAGAACGAAGAAACATCAACCAGACGACGGGCCAAGCAATTGGGCATCACCAGACGGACCCTACAGCGAATTTTAGTGAAAGACTTGCACATGTTCCCGTACAAAGTGCAAACAGTGCATCGCTTAATGCCCCCTGACCGTCAGTTGCGTGTGAAATACTGTCCAGACATCCTCAATCTCAACAACGAAGAGGACGATTGCGCGGCACAACGCGACGCGAAACGGTAACCACGCCGCATCGTGCCGCGTCGGGCCGTCGTTCGCGCGCTGACGCGACGTGAAAGCGCTGTGACCGCTAATGTAATTGTTACAATTCGTTTTGAATACAGTCTTAAACCCAATTTAACGAAAATGTCAATCCTCCCAAAATCAGTTATATTTTTGGATGATTTGACATTATGCTAAATAGCCCAAAAATCGAAAATGTTAAATCGACCAATGTGACATTTTTCTGATTTGGGCGATTTGGTTTATAGGATCCTTAGTCGTACCACAATGGTACTTCTTTGGTCTATGTGTGTGGGTCTAAGCTGGTAGCCACTTTAACCTAACCCAACCTATTGCCGATGGTTGCGTTTGTACCAACTTCGAGGTGGAGGCTTCTTCTTCTATTCGGCGAAGTTGGTAAATACTTTCTGCATGCTTCCATGTTTTCCCATAACTTCGAAGAGTTCTAAGATGCTTGCATACAAATTGCAGCTTGGCCCCTTTTTTTTAGGAATAGCACGGCTATAGAGTCTTATTTACGGTCGCTCGTTGCCCTTATTCAAGAAGCTCTCAAGAGTTTTTGGTTAAACTTTGGGCAGGCTGTGGAGGACTGGGGACATCACGCTTAAAATGTTTTTTAAGCTTTTTTGTTCAGCCAACTTTTTTGTTTTAACCTTTCGTTTAAAGTTTCTGCTTGATGACGGACAACCATATTTTTCTTCTGCCCAGAGCGGGAAGCTAAATGGAATGGACGGATAGACAGACATCTTGTTGATTCCATAAGACTTCCAGTTTAACCCTTTAAGACCGGAATGTCAAACAATTGTTTAACTGCATTCAGAGCTTAGTTCGCTTATAGATTACAATATAGGTGCACTATTTCACTCGACCAGTAGAAAGTATTGTCAGAAAAGTATTATTTTGGAGAGCCCTACAATCTTTCTCCCTCTATCGGGTTTGAGCCTTTTAGTAGCTTTCTCATAACTAAACGATTAAGAAAATATAACCTTATGTACTTTTACTTCCTCATCGTTTCTGCAAAAACGGCCATCCGGTCCCTATATTATCCGAATACACCTGAGATTAAACTTAGGATCAAGTCCTAGAGAGGTCCAAATGTCCGAGTGTTAGGTTAGTTATGGGCACTTAGTAGCCCGAGCTACTCGTACTTGGTTATAATAGCTGATACTTTGGCTGTTGAATTACAAGTAACCATCATATGGGCCATAACCTGCATTCTGTTTATTGGAATCAACAAATATCCACTTACCTTCGAAACGATTTTCCGCATTGACGGCAGTTAAAAATGCCCTCCACTGCCGGCTCATCGCTCTCCATCCTCTTCGGTGTCTCGCCCTCCGCCGAACTGCGTTTCCTATACTGTCCACCTCCCAATGCCTCCGTCTTTGGCTTGTGCCACCGTCGGTGTGATGCCAAATTAGCCGGACAATTGAACACCTATAAATGGGGCAACACAATGTAATTCAAAAACCTGAACTCACCCAAATGAGGCGAAATTACCTTCTCGCACTCCGAGCACTTGTATTCAATGTGAACGATTCGTGGACAGCGATGCTGGGCCAACTGAAAGGCATCATCGTACAACGTTCGACAAAGCTGACATAAGTACGCTCCAATCTTGTTGTCTATACTGGCCAAAATCGCTTTTGCTTCTTCTGTGATTTCGACCACATTGAACGCCGGATCTATGTCACCTTTGCGCACGACGAGCTCCTCATCGTCGCGTAACTTCCGTATGATTGTGCCCGACACGGGGCTGGTATTGTCCTCGTCCACTGAAAGTTGCTTCCGCATTTTGAATCTTTTCTTCTCCGTCTTAGAACTCTTGACGTGCTCCAATACGGTGTTGCTGTTGGGTATTTCATTGCTTGCCAGTTCTGACTGCGCGCTGGACAGGTCAGTCTTAAAATCCCTCACAAAGAGCTTAGCGAACCCGTCCATCGCCTTCTGATGTAATTCCTCGTCCTCGTAGACTAATTTGTCTCGCGTCAGCGCCTTGGGGGGATTTATTTCGTTTTCCTCAGAATTAGGGAGAAATAACTTCTCTGGTGTGGTCTCCTCATCGTCATTACCCAACACGTCAACGTATTCCTCGTCGTTTGAGTCTGTCGCGGTGTCCTTCTCGTCCTCGGTCAAAATAATTGTTTCATCGTCGAAAATATTTATCGATTGGCCATCGATGTCATTGTCGGCTATTTGTGATTTATCTTTGCGACATTCGTCGTCCACCTTGGGTGATGATGCAGTCGAAGTTGCTGCGGGGATAATGTGGCTGGGATTTTCCACCCGCTGACTCAAGAAAGGTGTCCCATCGAAGTAGCTCATGGTATGCGGTCGCCAAATGTGGTGCTCTTCAAATTGTTTTGTTCGCTTTCTGGGAGGTGAGGGTGTTGATGGCGGTGTAATTGGAACAGAAGACGAACGTAAGGACAAGTCAAGCGGGGACAAGATTGACATTGGTCGGTTGAATTGTGGAAATGTGCTGATTGCGGGTAGCATTCGGTACTCCATCAGATTTTCCATTTTTCTTTTGGGGTGATTCCTGGAGTGAAATAGAAAAAATAGTAATATTAGCGAAGGTCAGGAATTATCAAAAAATTAAAGTCAATTCTTGAGAATTTCTATATGACGGTTGCGCAAATTTGTGCTGATTTGTGTCTTCCAGCTACAGTTAGACATATGGTAAAACCTTGCTAAGAACAGTGCCAGACTGTTATTTGTCGAGAAGAATATTCCGTATGCAACCGATGTCTTCATTCTAAGATTACACATATCGCACCCGCTGGGCATATCCAAATCAGTTCGTCTCCTGAGCCAAAGCAGTACTTTCCAAGCGGAGGTCTTAGCAGTGACAATAGCCGCCCGTGAGACTTCGTTGAAGGCAACACCACAGGAAGGTAGGTATCTTTTCTATCGACAGCCAGGCAGTAATGAAAACAATTTCTGCTATTGAAATAAAATCCAAGCTTTTAAAGTGCTGTCGAAAAGAGATAAAGGTTCTTTGAACACAGCACAAGGTTATGCTCTGCTCGGTCCTTGGACTGAAGGCATGCCAAGAAATAAGGCTGACGAATTAGCTAGAAGACGTTCGGCATCTGGATCAGAACAAGTTGACCTCTCGGTGAACATCCCGCTTTGAACACTTAAGCTCGAACCAGGGATTAACGCTCCAAAGGCGGCTAACAGCAGATGGTGCTCTCTAGACACTTGTACAAATACGAGAAAAATATGACCATACTTTGCCTAAACAATGACCGATAGACTTATGTAAAAGCCCAGGAAATCACTTTCTACTCTGGTAGGAATCGCCACGGGGCATAATACTCTGCGGTACCATATGAAAAAGCTACATGTAGCGGAAGAAGGCCTATGTCGGGGCTGTCGAGATGAGGAAGCCAATGGAGACACAACCCACTTTCTCCATCACTGTCAATGACTACATTTTTTTACTCCCCTATGGGCATCACAATGGGTCTGCATTGACCCGAGTGTGGCGTCGTGAATTACTTCTTCATTGTCTACCCACATACCAAACTTATCTACCCTTAGATGGCGCCCACGGTCTGAAATAAGAAACTATTAAGGAAACACAGCCGGAAGAGATGCCAAGCATGCTTCAGTCTAAGCAAGAATAACCTACGCATCTGAATAAGCTTCCTAGTGGGGCCTTGGAAACTCAAGGAACATCCAAAGAAACTAGACTTAGCCGAAGGAGGCCTCTGCAGATTCTGCAATGAGTCAAGTGAAATTCTCGAATACTTCCTTAAGTCCTGTGAGGCACTCGAAATACTTGAAGGCAGCTCAAAAACAAGACGTTCGTAGGCATCGACTGCAGCTTGAGAGTTGTTAAATGACAAATCGGATATGAAATTCTTCACTGAAGCACTCAGACGCAACTGGTTCACTTACTGGGAAGCAAAAAATCGTGATTTTTCAATTTTAATAAATTTCCCGTGTTATCTTAAGAGAGCCAAGCAAGCGTTTTGGTAATGAGGAGCTTATGATTTCAACACTCACAACATCAGCACCAATGATATGCTATCTGATACGAGCAGAGTCAGGACAATAGCATAGAAAATATTTCGCAGTAACGCCACTTTATCCACAAGCGTCGCTGACTGTAGTGTCATTTAAGCCTAGCCTAGCACATTAAGATGCTTAGCAAAAGCAAAGGGGTCTGCCGAGATGCCAATAAGATGTCTGCAGTCCTTTCAGCTGAAGAGCAGCAAGAACGCAGCTGATTTCTAACGGACATTAGGGAGCATCAATCTGCCTCGTGGAAAGTCTTATCACACACAATTGTGTTCATGAGAAGCCTTAATCGAGGAGGAGTCCTGGGAAAACCTCCTCTGAGCCTTGCCTAGCAATCCCATGGGAGATCTCGTTCCCCAAGATGCCAGTGTGACTTAGCCTTGCAACCAAGTTCAAAGAGTTTTTAGATTAAAAAAAATATTTTGGAAGTGGTTAAATTGTCGACAGACAGGGTACAGATACAAATATTTCGATCATTCCAACTGTTCCATAAAATACAGTTTCCCGCCTCAAAAACAGATGCAACTTCGCGTAACGAGAAGTGAAGTCTATCACCAGAGACTTGATTAGCCATCCGTAAAAATTCGACTAAAATCCATCTCTGGCTCAGACTCTGACCGGAGCCAGTCCGGAATGCAAGGAAAGTCGGCTTTGAATGAAAAGACAGTCACATATTTACAAGAAAGCCCCTTCCACAAAACAATGGACACATGTGTGAAGGCTAGTGAACCTTATTCGGGCATGTAGTTAGGCTGGGCATTTTAGCAAATGATTTCTGTAAAAGTTGCATGGATGAGGAGGAGGAGCAAACAATTGTTTTTTTTTTTTTTTGTCGTGATAGGAAATGCTCGACTGGATCACTCAGACGCACTTGGTCCATTGTACTATCAGAGAGCAAACCCTGATTTAACAATTTTATTTGATTTCAAGGCCGCCTATGACAGCATCTATAGACAGAAGATATATAGAGCCATGTCTAGTTTGGACATCCCTGCCAAACTTGTTCGCCTGTGCACGATGACAATGGAGAACGCTCGCTGCTTTATCAAGTTCGGTAATGACCTCACCGAGATCTTTGATGTCGAAAAAGGTTTTAGACAAGGTGTCGCGCTTTAATATTGTAATATTCCTGTTGGGGTTCGTTTAAATAAAACCGTCTTTTGTGTATTTTAATTGTTTATTTATTATCAAATACCAACTTTACTTTAACACAATAGTCAATCACTTTATTCTTTATTTATTTCAAAATTGTGGAACGTAAGCACACCAGGTTGGAACGTAAGCACATCAGGTTGGAATATTTACTACTAGTAGGCAATAGATGTCGTTGCACAGTTTGAGATACAGTGTTTTAGTTTTTGGTACACAAACCATCCTGTAGTCAATGCTACACTACCCCCCTCTTAAACTTGTTCGTCCCGAACAAGATCATCTGGATTACTGCCATGGTAACGATGAAGACGATCCAAGTGGACAATTTTCATCTTGCCTCTTACTCCACGCTGGATCCGGAAGACGACGTCATTGATGCGTGTGACCACTTTATAAGGGCCCTCCCAGTCTTGCTGCAGCTTGGGTGACCTCCCCTTTTGCCGGTGTGGGTTGTACAGCCATACTAGGTCTCCCTCGTGGAAGCTGGACGTTGTTGCCTTTGTGTCGTACCTGGTTTTCATGCGGTCACTCGCTATCCTTATCCTCGTCCTGGTCCTCTGATGTATGTCTCGGATCCTTTCCCTGAGGTCTGCCACATAGTCCTCTTCACATTTGGGCTCATCGTTAGGGGATCCAAACTTCACCTCACTAGGTAGCCGAACTGCTCGACCAAACAAGACTTCGGATGGAGTATGTCCAGTAGTGCTGTGCACTGCATTTCGGTAGGCCATCAAGAAAAGAGGAATTTGTCGATCCCAATCGCGCTGGTGGTCTTCTACGACCTTGGAGAGATGTTCGTTTAAGGTTCTGTTGAAGCGCTCTACCATCCCGTCGGATTGTGGATGAAGCGGGGTAGTTCTCGTCTTTTTGATTCCTAGTTGTTGACATACCTCTTGGAATATCCTCGATTCAAAGTTTCGTCCCTGGTCAGAATGCAGTTCCATGGGCACGCCAAACCTGCTCACCCAGTTGTTGACGATCTGTTCCACGATGGTCTTCGCTTCCTGGTTAGGGATGGCGAACGCTTCCGGCCATTTGCTGAAGTAGTCCATAACGACTAGGATGTAACGGTTACTATTGTCGGTTTCTGGAAATGGACCAGCGATGTCAGCGGCAATCCGTTCAAAGGGTGCGCCCACGTTGTACTGGTGCATCTTGCCTCGCGTTTTCGTTCTGGGTCCCTTGCTGGCGGCACACACGACGCATTTTCGGCACCAACTCTCTACGTCTACCCTTGCGCTGAGCCAATAGAAACGTTCTCGCACCTTCTCCAGCGTCTTGTTTGCACCCAAATGACCTCCGGATGCTCCATCATGCATCTCCCGTAGCACCTCGTGTACTTTTGATCGCGGCAAGACAAGCTGTATTATGAAATCTTTCCCGTCCGGCCTTTCCCATTTCCTTTTCAGTACACCATCTTGCACATGAAGGGAGTCCCACTGAGCCCAGTATGCCTTGAGAGTTCTGCAGCCGTTCAATCCATCTTGCGACCTGGCCCTCCGGATTCTTGAACTGCAGCAGCCATTTTAGAGCCGCGTGGTCTGTACGCAAAAGGAACTTTTGGCCGCAGAGGTATTTATGGAAGTGTTTTGTCGCCAGAAGCAGCGCCAAAAGTTCTCGAATTTTGTTTGAACGTTCTTGAATTGTCCTTCAATTGTTCCGAATTTAGCGTCTAGAGAATTCCTCTGTTCAGCCAAGGAATTTTCTAGTATCTCAAACTTCTTGTTTTGCACATCCAGCTTAGCATCTAGAGAATTCTCAAATTGTTTATTCTGTTCCTCGAGCTTGGCATCTAGAAAGTTCTTTTGTTCAGCCAAGGAATTTTCTAGCTTCTCGAATTTATCATTTTGAGAATTCTTTTGTTCGTCGAACTTTTCGGAAAGTAATTTCATCAAGGCTGACATGTCATTTGTCGTACTTACTTGTTCTTCTTCGACGTCGAACAAAGCCGTATCGGGATCTGTACCCTCGTCCGTCATTATTTTCCGCAACTTAATGATCAATTCTCTCTTTGTACCAGTCGTAAGCTGATTCCGCTGGCTCAGTACTTCCTTTAGTTGCGGCACTGACAAATCTTCTAGCAACTTCCGAACCATTTTTATTTTTCACTTACACAAAAAGCAATACACAAAATTTGTTTTATTCCACTTTTCTGACACCAATGTAATATTCCTGTTGGGGTTCGTTTAAATAAAACCGTCTTTTGTGTATTTTAATTGTTTATTTATTATCAAATACCAACTTTACTTTAACACAATAGTCAATCACTTTATTCTTTATTTATTTCAAAATAAATGGTCGCTACAGATTTATTTTCACAATGTCACTTGCTTTCACCACTGGTCGAATATCTCTTGTAATCGCTGTATTCACTTTTAAACAACTGTCTCGACGTTGGTTGTGGTATGGGTATTTATAGGAAATTGCAAGGGGTTCTAGAACATGCTAGATGTATCTCCGGGTGAATTGAGGATCATGGAATATTGGGATATTGTGTGGAACAATTGTGGAACGTAAGCACACCAGGTTGGAACGTAAGCACATCAGGTTGGAATATTTACTACTAGTAGGCAATAGATGTCGTTGCACAGTTTGAGATACAGTGTTTTAGTTTTTGGAACACAAACCATCCTGTAGTCAATGCTACACTACCCCCCTCTTAAACTTGTTCGTCCCGAACAAGATCATCTGGATTACTGCCATGGTAACGATGAAGACGATCCAGGTGGACAATTTTCATCTTGCCTCTTACTCCACGCTGGATCCGGAAGACGACGTCATTGATGCGTGTGACCACTTTATAAGGGCCCTCCCAGTCTTGCTGCAGCTTGGGTGACCTCCCCTTTTGCCGGTGTGGGTTGTACAGCCATACTAGGTCTCCCTCGTGGAAGCTGGACGTTGTTGCCTTTGTGTCGTACCTGGTTTTCATGCGGTCACTCGCTATCCTTATCCTCGTCCTGGTCCTCTGATGTATGTCTCGGATCCTTTCCCTGAGGTCTGCCACATAGTCCTCTTCACATTTGGGCTCATCGTTAGGGGATCCAAACTTCACCTCACTAGGTAGCCGAACTGCTCGACCAAACAAGACTTCGGATGGAGTATGTCCAGTAGTGCTGTGCACTGCATTTCGGTAGGCCATCAAGAAAAGAGGAATTTGTCGATCCCAATCGCGCTGGTGGTCTTCTACGACCTTGGAGAGATGTTCGTTTAAGGTTCTGTTGAAGCGCTCTACCATCCCGTCGGATTGTGGATGAAGCGGGGTAGTTCTCGTCTTTTTGATTCCTAGTTGTTGACATACCTCTTGGAATATCCTCGATTCAAAGTTTCGTCCCTGGTCAGAATGCAGTTCCATGGGCACGCCAAACCTGCTCACCCAGTTGTTGACGATCTGTTCCACGATGGTCTTCGCTTCCTGGTTAGGGATGGCGAACGCTTCCGGCCATTTGCTGAAGTAGTCCATAACGACTAGGATGTAACGGTTACCATTGTCGGTTTCTGGAAATGGACCAGCGATGTCAGCGGCAATCCGTTCAAAGGGTGCGCCCACGTTGTACTGGTGCATCTTGCCTCGCGTTTTCGTTCTGGGTCCCTTGCTGGCGGCACACACGACGCATTTTCGGCACCAACTCTCTACGTCTACCCTTGCGCTGAGCCAATAGAAACGTTCTCGCACCTTCTCCAGCGTCTTGTTTGCACCCAAATGACCTCCGGATGCTCCATCATGCATCTCCCGTAGCACCTCGTGTACTTTTGATCGCGGCAAGACAAGCTGCATTATGAAATCTTTCCCGTCCGGCCTTTCCCATTTCCTTTTCAGTACACCATCTTGCACATGAAGGGAGTCCCACTGAGCCCAGTATGTCTTGAGAGTGGGGCTCCTGTCCGAGATATCTTGTCCATTTGGCTTTTCCATAAACTCCTTCCACGCTAATATCGGCTCGATGTCTGGGTCTTCTTTCTGAGCGTTGCGGATTTCCTCTGCACTCCAATCAGCGATAGGCTCAGCTCTTATCCTTTGGATGGAAAGAAGGTTCTTCTCTTCCTGCCGCACACAATGCTTGCAGTCGCTCTTACATGGTCGCCGGGACAAGGCATCCGCATTAGAATGAAGTTTCCCTTTACGATGCTGTATTTCATAGTCGTACATCTGCAGCCGTTCAATCCATCTTGCGACCTGGCCCTCCGGATTCTTGAACTGCAGCAGCCATTTTAGAGCCGCGTGGTCTGTACGCAAAAGGAACTTTTGGCCGTAGAGGTATTTATGGAAGTGTTTTGTCGCCAGAAGCAGCGCCAAAAGTTCTCGAATTTTGTTTGAACGTTCTTGAATTGTCCTTCAATTGTTTCGAATTTAGCGTCTAGAGAATTCCTCTGTTCAGCCAAGGAATTTTCTAGTATCTCAAACTTCTTGTTTTGCACATCCAGCTTAGCATCTAGAGAATTCTCAAATTGTTTATTCTGTTCCTCGAGCTTGGCATCTAGAAAGCTCTTTTGTTCAGCCAAGGAATTTTCTAGCTTCTCGAATTTATCATTTTGAGAATTCTTTTGTTCGTCGAACTTTTCGGAAAGTAATTTCATCAAGGCTGACATGTCATTTGTCGTACTTACTTGTTCTTCTTCGACGTCGAACAAAGCCGTATCGGGATCTGTACCCTCGTCCGTCATTATTTTCCGCAACTTAATGATCAATTCTCTCTTTGTACCAGTCGTAAGCTGATTCCGCTGGCTCAGTACTTCCTTTAGTTGCGGCACTGACAAATCTTCTAGCAACTTCCGAACCATTTTTATTTTTCACTTACACAAAAAGCAATACACAAAATTTGTTTTATTCCACTTTTCTGACACCAATGTAATATTCCTGTTGGGGTTCGTTTAAATAAAACCGTCTTTTGTGTATTTTAATTGTTTATTTATTATCAAATACCAACTTTACTTTAACACAATAGTCAATCACTTTATTCTTTATTTATTTCAAAATAAATGGTCGCTACAGATTTATTTTCACAATGTCACTTGTTTCACCACTGGTCGAATATCTCTTGTAATCGCTGTATTCACTTTTAAACAACTGTCTCGACGTTGGTTGTGGTATGGGTATTTATAGGAAATTGCAAGGGGTTCTAGAACATGCTAGATGTTTCTCCGGGTGAATTGAGGATCATGGAATATTGGGATATTGTGTGGAACAATTGTGGAACGTAAGCACACCAGGTTGGAACGTAAGCACATCAGGTTGGAATATTTACTACTAGTAGGCAATAGACGTCGTTGCACAGTTTGAGATACAGTGTTTTAGTTTTTGGTACACAAACCATCCTGTAGTCAATGCTACAATATTGTACTTGGACGGATTGTGCGGAACTCACAAGCCAACACCGGAGGCACCAATCTATCAAAAGTCCGTGCAACTGCTTGCATACGCCGACTATATTGACATAATTGGAAGAACTCAGTGGGCTGTCACCGATGCATTTGCAAGCATTGAAGCAGAAGCCGCCAAAATGGGTTTAGCGATAAACGAGGGCAAAACCAAGTATATGCTGTCAACAAGAAGGGAAAGCCAACACCGACGAATTGGACAAAATGTCACAGTGGGTAGCCATAACTTCGAGGTAGTAAGGGACTTTGTCTACCTTGGCTCTGCTATAAACTCGAAAAACAACATCAGCGCAGAAATCAATCGAAGAATAACTCTTGCCAATCGTTGTTTTTTTTGGGCTTATAATGTAATTCAACAGTAAAGTCCTATCTCGAACAACTAAGGAGACTTTGTATAAGACTCTGATCATTCCAGTCCTACTTTACGGCGTTGAAACACGTACTTTATGAAAAGAGAATGAAGATATCCTTGGTGGCTTCGAGAGAAAAATTCTTCGTAGGATATTTGATCCCATTTGCGTTAACGGGTTTTGAGGGAGAAGATTCAACGACGAACTATACTGCGTATTGGACGTTGAGCGAATGGACACCAATCGCACGGTTTTCGAATCTAACCCGGAGGTGAAACAACATCTCTAACGCTAATAAAAAACCCAAGAGCAAGATGCTACTCTAAACGCATCCACACCCATGGACATTTGTTCTCACAGAATACCGCTCCTCAATCGCTGGCGCGGAAGAGGACGATCTAACTCTCGGTACAATTGAAGAAGCAGCCCTTCTACTCGAAACCGCCACACCTTTGTCGGCTGATCCCCAGGCCTCCACCTCAAAAACTGCTCTCGAGCGACTTAGCGGAGTGAGTCGCAAACGCCTAAAATGGCTCCTCTCCAAAGGCGCATCTCTTGAAGAAGCTAAAGAGAAAGCCAAAATCCCGTGCGGCCGTAAGGGCTTCAGAGCCTCAAAGGGCAAAAATTGCACCCCATGCAAGAGCAACAGATGTGGTTCCCACGTCCATCTAGCCTGCTCCTATAGTGCCACTTACCAGCTTTAAGCAAGCTCTGGAGGTTTTCAAGATAGGGATCATCGACTCCAATTTTCCAGAAACCCTGCTTTTAACAACGAGCAAATGACATCCATCCAGGATTTCATCTTTGAGCGCATTATCAGCCTCACGGACGAGAAAGTGAAACCCAAATTCCGGGGCACATCTTTTCATCCAGGATGGCTAGTCCTAAGCTGCAAAGACCGGTCTACGGCAGAATGGGTCAAAGGCATTGTCCCTAGTTTCGCTCTATGGGAGGGTGACTCACCGAAAGCTCTTGATGAGGATAACATTCCTCGGGAACAAATTTTAGTGGGATACTTTCCAGCAAATCCTTCATTCGGAAACGAGAAGATCCTGAGGGTTGTATCTGCCCAAAGTTCAGATCTTCTCATAAGGGCAAGGGTAACTTTGCCATACTGACTCTCTCCATAGACCACAAATCCATGGCTTGTTTGAAAAGGCTTCATTTTAAAATAGACTTTCGTTTCGGAAAAGTTGTTCTTCGAACCAAACAATTCATTAGCAAAGACTCTGCCCCTCCTTTGCCTATCCTTACTCTGCGAAAGCATTAATGATCTCCCTTCAGCTGTAAGGGTCCAGAAAACCTATCCAAGGACCACAGCAACGGTATTGGTCTTTTACAAAAACCTGACGGCAGTTTTACACAGGGATACGACGAAACATTAAGTCTGCTCTTGCAGACCCACTTCCCTGACTCACTAATCACTGACCCTCACACGTATCTGTTACATGAAGTCATGTAACTCCCACCTAACCGACGCACTAGGATTATGGCCAAGAAAATCTTTTCTCTTGGCTCCATAAGATGGGCCATCTCCACGCAAAAACCTTACAAAGCTCCCGGTGGAGATGGAAATTTCCCTGCCCTCTTACATCATAGAATCGATACTCTTATCGAATCCTTAGTGCCCATCTTCAGATCCAGCTATGAATTTAGCTACATCCCATCAATATGGAGAAAAGTTAATGTAGTGTTCATTCCTAAAGTCGGCGCCAGATCATAATCAGACTCTAAGGCCTTTAAGCCAATCAGTCTCACCTCTGTGTTTCTTAAGGTAATGAAAAAAATCATTGATCTTCACATACAAAATTCCGCCCTTATAGAACAACCCCTAAATAATCTTCAATCAATCTAGTAAATCTACGGTCACATCCCTTTACCAGCACTATTGAAGAAACTTTGTCAAAGAAGGAAAAAGCCTTACGTTCCTTCCTGGACATCTCTGGTGCCTTCGATAATACATCGTTTTAATCAATTAAGTCTGCTGCTGATGTCAAAGGCAATTACCCGCAAACTAGCAAATGGATATGCTCCATGCTCAGTAACAGATTAATTACTGCCAAGCTTGGACAAATTTCAATCTCCGTTAGAACTACTAAGGGTTGTCGCCAATGGGGTGTCCTATCTCCTCTTTTATGGTCCATTATAGTGGACAGTATCAAAAATGACCTCAATAGTCCTGTATTTCTCACTTAGGGCTACGCTGACGAGGTAGTCATAATAGCTAAAGGCAAGCATGAATCCAGCATTTCTGAACAAATGCAGCATGCCCTAAATTAAGTAAATAATTGGTGCCAATCAGAAGGTCTGACGGTTAACCCAGCAAAAACCGTAATCATACCTTTCACCAGGGTGAGAAATTTAAGCTTCATATAGACAGAACCACTGAGAAGGCGACTAAAGCCTTCTAGGCCTGTTCTAGGTTTTTCGGCAAAAAATGGGGACTAAATCCAAAAATGATCCACTGGACCTATACCACAATCATCGTTCCGATAATAACTTATGCTTCGCTAGTATGGTGGGATAAAGTTAATCTAACCGTCCGCACTCCAGAAGGTGCAAAGACTAGCATGTGTAGGTATTACGGGCGCAATGCGCACCTGCCCAACAGCTGCGCTGGAAGTTCTCTTACACCTTCCTCCCATACACATAGATATTATGAAGACTGCGGCTGCCAGTGCTCTAAAGCTTCACCTTTCATGCAGCAGCACAAATTCCGAATTAGTTGGCCACATGAAGATCCTTGAGGAAATTTCGCTACTTACTTCTCCAGCAGTATGCATTTCAGACCTCATGCCTAAAAGAATCCACCTAAATCACCCCTTCACAGTTAACATACCAGACCGCAGCTACTGGAACTATCCTCAAATCCCTCAATCAACATCTCAAATCAATTGGTACACTGACGGTTCAAAATGTGAACTGGGGTTGGAGCTGGTATCTTTGGCCCCAACTAAGAACTCTGTACACCATTAGGTCAATCCACTACTATCTTCCAAACAGATGTCATGCCATCGAGCTCTGCGCCAAAGAATGCATTAGACAAAACCTCCGAAGATCACATATTAACATAATGTCAGACAGCCAAGCAGCACTCAAGGCTCTCACGTCCTTTGACTAAGTCTAAATTGGTTTGGAATTGTCTCCAAACTCTTTTGCAGCTTGCTGCACACAATAAAGTCACACTCATGTGGGTCCCCGGATACAAAGACATCCCTGGTAATGAAGCGGCTGATAAGCTTGCCAGACTAGGTGCCCAATCTCCTTACATTGGAACTGAGCCCTTCTGCGGTTTACCCACTAGCCAGATTAAAATAGAGCTACTTCATTGGGAACGCGAACAAATGCTCTCACACTGGCAAGGCATTCCAAGAAATTTATTAATTTCTCAAAGAATAGAACTAGTGACATTCTATCAATGAACAAACAGAATGCTAAAATCCTTACTGTCTTCCTAACTGGACATTGCTCTCTCAACTACCATCTCAATCGTGTTCAATCGGAAACGTGCCGTCTCTATCTTGAAGACACCGAAACAGCCCATCACGTACTCTGTGATTGCCCGACCATAGCCAGACTGAGGCTAAAGCACTTTACCAAAGGCGTCACATCACCTTCTGATGTCACCTCTTCCTCAGCTCGAACTATTCTTAGCTTCATTCATATTGAACTTGATGTATCTTTTTATGTCGCAGTGCTCTGGGCGTCATTCTCTACCGTTTACCCCCATTTACATTAAAAAAAAAAAAGAACCCCGGATGGACGACTCAGTAGAGGACCTCCTCGTCGTAGGTGGCGCGCACAAGTGGTTGAGATGCTTGTTAGTTGAGGCCCAGGTTCACCCCGAACTGTTCCGCCACATAAGTAAGTAAGTATTGACTTTTAAAGGAGGCTCTGTTCTAAATATATCACTTAGTAGGCGATGAATTCTAGCAACCAAACTTGGTGTATGCACATATGGGTGAGTAAACTTTGAAAATAAACCATACAATCAAATAAATAATATCAGTCATTGTACGAGGAGCGCTGGCGCGTATTGCTTTGGCTAGCTTCCATCAATCTTTGGTTGACGTTACTGCTGAAAGTCGATGTGTGATATTCGCATGATACTCTTGCTGCTTAGAATAACACAAAGTCTTGTATTTCTTGGTGATCTCCTGTTATTTTTTTTTTTTTTTCTGAAAATATCAAGGTTATACCGCGTTTAATCGTTTTTCTTGCAACGTGTCATGCCAGATCGAACCAAGGTTTTTTGGGCTTGAAATATATATTTTGTTGGTTGGTGGTTCCGTTTGCCGAGTACACACATTCCTTTATCTCTGTAGTAAGGCTAAATCAAGTTTGTGGGCGTAGATCAAGCGTTTATTTTCAAGCAACTTTAGGCGTGGCGGAAGATATGTGGACGAATGCCTAGGTCTGCTCTTAACAGTTTTAAGTTTCACTGTCAAAGGCATAGGATCGGAGAGGGTTTCACATCCTATTTCAAATTCTTTAATACTATCAACTGCACCGTACGATGGGCAACAATAGTCAATATAGAAGAGTCCCTGCTGCTCTCGAATGTGTACTCACCGGACTGATCGCCATAACCCCTACCATTCAGTAACCATATTGCAATTACTATCGCAAATGGCGTCATTTGACTTCCTTGTATCGGCGATTAATTGTCCACGTACAAGTTGGGCTGGTCAAACGGTAGTGCATGCGATCATGTGAAAACACAAGCGTTTTCACTCTGCTGATGCCTACCAACTCCTACTCTCAACCTCCACGAAGTGGGTAAGCAACCCCGTATTCGGATCACCGGTCGGTAAGGAATTTCCAATGTTGGTCAGGAAATTGGAATAGGGATGGTGGCGGAGAAGCCCTTAATGGGCCAATGGCAGCGCTCATTCACCTGTAGAGGACTACTGGCACCGGTGTACCAGCCCCCTCGTCCTAGGGGAATAAAGTCATCATAATTTACATCAGAAGTAAGTGTTGCAACGGCATTCTATGCAAAGCTCAACATACATATTTGAAGGGGAAATCGGTGGAAACAGCTTTACACGACTTTAGTAGGGAAGATAGAAGCTAGCCTTCACTATAAGGAATTCGCACTAGCAGCCTTCCTAGACATAGAAGGTGCTTTCAATAATGTAGAAGGAAAGGCCATCAAACAGGCCCTGGAATCTATGAATGTCGAGCATAGCATTACCAATTGGCTCTGCAATACTATATGCTCGGAACTAGAAACATTAACTCCACTATCGGAAACAGTTCAATAAGAAAATCCGTTACCAGGGGGACTCCCCAGGGAGGCGTTATCTCACCCCTCCTCTGGGTTCTAGTCATCGATGGAATACTTAAAGAACTAAGCAATACAGGCATAAGCGTCACTGCTTACGCGGATGACGTGGTGATTTTAGTTCAGGGTAAGATCCCTGATACATTAAGTGAAATGATGGAATCAGCTCTTAATAGTCTCGAAAAATGGGCTAGAGGGTGTGGATTACACGTCAACCCGGATAAAACTGAATTGGTACTCTTCAGTACAAAATACAAGATACCACCCTTCAAATTGCCTAAGCTAGCAGGGGTGGAGCTTTCCCTTTCAGATCGCGCTAGATATCTTGGTATAATGCTGGATAGGAAACTAAATTGGAAACCTAACATACAGGAACGAGTCCGCAAAGCTTATAATGCTCTCTTCATCTGTAAGCGGACCGCGGGGAAAAAATGGGGCCTGAAGCCCGTAATGATGCACTGGCTATACATCATGGTAGTCAGACCCATCCTTACGTATGTGGCTCTTATGTGGTGGAAGGCAACGAATACGAAAAACACACGGGATATGTTGGCCATGGTACAAAGATCAGCCTGCATTACCATCACAGGTGCTCTACGCACAACACCTACGGCTGCACTCGAGATCTTCCTGTATCTCTTACCATTAGACCTACAAATCAAATTTCAAGCGGGCAACAGTGCGCTTCGGCTCACTAACGTTGGTCTCTTCAGGACTAATAACATAGGACACAGCTCCATTTTCAAGGAATCTTTTCCTGGACAGTCTCTGTCCATAACGAGATTGCAATGTACACAGATGGTTCTAAGACCAGTGAGGGCACGGGGTCAGGTATTTACTCGAGAGATACGAACCTACAGGTGGCCCTGAGACTTTCGGACACATGCAGTGTGTTCCAAGCAGAGGTTCTAGCTGTACTTAAGGCTGCGGAATTACTTGAGATGGGATCAATATCCGATGAGAATATCGCCATCTACATTGACAGTCAGGCTGCGCTAAAGGCGCTAGAGTCTTACGTCACCAAATCTGAGTTAAACAGGAATTGCCGCACAATGCTTAGGGTATTATGTACGCAGAACCGAGTCAGATTATGTTGGGTACCTGGACACTGCGATATTGAAGGCAACGGGCAAGCCGATGCGTTGGCTAAAAGGGGAGCGGGGCTCCCACGTAGCGATATAATTGGTAGTATTAACCCACCAGGGTGCGTGGCTAAGGGAATTATCCGGGATAAAATCATTGACACGGCTAATCTAAGATGGTCAAACTTAGATGGTCACAGGGTATCTAAGGCCTTGTGGTCTGTGTTAGATCGCAGAAAATCTGGAGAGATAATTAAGTTAGATAGATCGAGGCTAAGAACAGTGATAGGAATACTCTCTGGCCACTGTCTCCTAAGGAAGCATGCCATGAGACTAGGGTTATCCGATACGGATGTTTGTAGGTACTGCGATGACCTACATGTCTCAGAGGATATAACTCATATACTCTGTGAATGTCAAGGAATTGCCAGGATAAGGCTAAAGTACCTGGGTAGATACTTCTTCGATAACTTGGAGGAGGTGAGGTCCTTGAACCATAAAAAGGATCTCTTCAGATTTTGTAGGGAGATTAATTGCTTGGGGGATTGGGCTTAGGTCTTTTGCCGTGAAGGTTTCCTAGGGATCGCGATGGGCCCACTTTGGTGCCTAGTGTTTTATGACAACCTTATAACCCTACCTAACCTAACCTAACCTAACACCCCTTTTAGCCTCTATCGATTTGAAAGGTTGCCTTTTGGTATCGCTAGCGCACCAGGGATTTTCCAACTTCTTATAGAGCAAGTGTTAGGGGGAATGAAACACTGTGCAGCCTTTATGGATGATCTGATAGTTACAGGCCGAAATAACGCGGAACATGGCGAAGTGATGGAAGAGCTTTTAAGTCGTTTGTCTTCATACGGATTGAGATGTAACATTTCGAAATGTACGCTTGCGGAACCTAGCGTACAATACTTAGGACATAGAATAGATGCTGGAGGTGTTAGTCCGTTAGAGGAAAGAGTAGAAGCTATTGAAAAGATGAAGCAGCCTAGCAATTTAGGTGAGCTACAAGCTTTTTTAGGCAATGTGAATTATTATAGTAAATTTTTAAATGATTTTTTTCCGATGTCAGTGCCGCTCAATGAACTCAGGAAGAAAGGAAGCGATTTTATTTGGACTAATAGACAGCAAAACGCATTTCAGAGCCTTAAGCGCAGTATTATTGATGCTACGAAGCTAGTTCACTTTCGATGCGATTACCCGCTTATATTAGCTTGTGATGCTTCGTCTATGGGCATAGGTGCCGTATTACTCCATAGATACCCAGACGGCTCTGAACGTCCTATTGCTCACGCCTCGAAAACGCTAAATGATCAGCAGAAACGATATAGATAGATAGATAGATTTATATTGTTGAGAGGTGCAAGTGCACTGCGACCTATAAAAGATCTATTGTGCCCCCCTTACTAAGGTTCTAGCCGATGATATACTCGGTCTAGAGCACGTCCTCCAGTCCAGTTGCTACAGCAAACCGGAGTATCTTCAGTGGATCCAGCGAAGGCAAATCCGTTTCTGATAGGAGGTAGGCACCAAGGTGATTCCTTCTTTTGTGGATCAGTGCTTCGCATTCCATAAGAAGGTGCGCTGGTGTTTCTGCGAAGTCCCTGCAGAATCTGCAGTGTCCGTCTCCCTCTATTCCCAGTTTCCTAAGGTGCTCCTTAAGTCTGCAGTGACCTGTTAACATGCCCGCCAAGATGCGAAGCCGATTCTTACTAACTCTTAGACAGGCTCTGCTTCTTTTCTGGTTGTATTTCCCCAGAAGTTCCTTTGCCTGTCTTATTTGGGGGATATCGTCCCAATGTTTGGCCCATTTGTTCTCTTCTTCTTTCCTTAAGTCTTCCCTTATTTTGTGGGGTCCTATCCCACAGAAGGGTTCTGGTCCAAGGAATGGCGTGTCTGATCCGTTTCTAGCTAGCTCATCAGCTGCTTCGTTCCCCTCTACTCCTACATGTCCTGGTACCCAGTAGAGAGTTACTTTGTTTGTTTCTCCCAGTTTGTTGATCCTGGTGAGACACTCCCATACCAGTTTGGATCTGATCTCATGCGAGGTCAGTGCTTTAATAGCGGCTGGGCTGTCTGATAGTATCGCGATGTCCTGCCCGCGATATTTCCTGTCTAAGTTGAATTGCGCGCATCTTTCGATCGCGTGAACTTCTGCTTGAAATATGCTGGGGAATGTTCCCAGTGATTCTGAGTATCTAGTCCTGGGCCCGTACACTCCTGCCCCAGTGCCAGTAGATGTTTTCGATCCGTCTGTGTACCATTTAATTGTGTGTTGTTTGAGTTGGTATTTATCGGATTCGCTGCTCCAATCTCTTTTGTTGCTCAGCTTTGAGTCAAATTTCCTTTCAAAGCAGTATTTCTTGACCATATCATCTCTGGGCCAGTCCAGAAGCGGCACCGATTTGGATAGGGTTACTCGCTCTTTATTTGCGATGCATGTTCCTTTCCCGATGCCCTCTTTGCTGATTCTTAAAATGGTCTCCTTGGCGATTCGCTCTAGCACTATGTGTAGTGGAGGTATCCCTACGATCACTTCTAGAGCTGCTGTGGGGCAGGTTCGCATGGCTCCTGTTATACATATACAGGCTAATCTTTGCACTTTGTTGAGGGATGTCCTCGTCGTGGTTAGTCTAGATCTGTTGACCCATGCCGCTGCCCCGTATGTGATGATGGGTCTTACTATCATCAGATACATCCATCTCAGTGTGGCTGGGCTACAACCCCAGGTCTTTCCTGAAATGTTTTTGCACACCATAAGTGCTCTGGTGGCTTTGGTTACCACAGTTTCTACATGTTCTCTCCAGAGGAGTTTGCTGTCTAGTGTTATACCTAGATACTTGACCTGTTTCTGTGGGTCAACTCTGATCCCTTCCAACAGGATGGGTTGCATACGCTTTAACTGTCTTTTCTTGGTGAAGGGTATCACAGTGGTTTTGGTAGGGTTCACTCTGAGTCCTACCGTTTTACACCACTTCTGTGTGATTCGTAGACCCCTCTGAATGATTTCGCATAGCGTTTCTTCAAATTTTCCTCTTGCGGCAATGACTATATCGTCGGCGTACCCCTGGCACATAATGCCGGCACCTGTCAATTTGTGCAGTAGTGCATCTGCTACTAAGCTCCACATCAATGGTGATAATACCCCTCCTTGTGGACAGCCTCTAGTGGTGCTTATTGTGATGGTTTTTTGACCCACCTCTATCTCAGCAGTCCTAGTTCTTAGCATCTCACACATCCAGTTACTTGTGGTGTGATTTACTCCTTTTATTTCGAGACCCCTCCTAATTGCTTCGTGGGAGGTGTTATCGAAGGCTCCTTCGATGTCTAGAAATGCGCATACTGCTGTTTCCTTGCTCTCCAGTGTATCCTGAACCCAACTTGTCAGCTGGTAGAGCGCAGTTTCTGTGGATCTTCCTGCTCTGTAGGCATGTTGATTGTGGTGGAGAGGTATTCTTTCCAGCACAGTCATTCTTACGAGGCTTTACAAGAACGAGTTTTTAGCCTCCTACATGCGGGTCATTGGGGAGTGGTCAGGACCTAACAACTTGCTCATCTTCATTGCTAGTGGCCCAGCATGGACGAGCATATCGGGAAGAGCATCATTCGCTGTGAAGCCTGCCAAAATAATAGCAGCCCGCGACAGGAATTTGTTAGTTGGCCTACACCACACAGTACTTGGAGTCGAATTCATGTGGATTTCGCTAACCCCTTTTTAAACCACATGTATTTCATTTGTGTCGACGCTTTAAGCAATTTTCCTTATGTTGTGGAAATGGAGGTTTACCGGAGACGTTTGTGTCCGATAACGGAACCCAATTTTGTTCAGCTTCATTTAAAGATTTTTGTAATGAATATGGTATCAATCATATAACAACAGCTCCATTTCATGCCGCTTCAAACGGAGAGGCGGAAAGAATGGTTTGCACGTCCGAAGCAGCTATTAAAAAACAATGTTCGGCAGGCTTAAATGAAAGAGATGCTTTATTAATCTTTCTTACTTCTTATAGATCAACACCGAATAACACTGGCAAGTCACCGGCAGAGTTATTACATGGAAGAGCAATGCGCACCATGTTGTCTACATTGAAGCCTACTCTATCACAATCAAAAGCCATCGAACCAATTCCTTAAAAGGTTCAGCTACATCAACGAGTTTTCTTCCGCAATTACGCTCGTGGTCCAAAATGGATACCTGGTGTGATACAAGCTATGATCGGAAAGAAGATGTACGAGATTCAAACGCAAGATGGGAAAACTCCCTGGAATCGACTTCTTTAAACTCCTTAGTAGCTCTCGACTGCCGATCGTCTCTTGCGGAGATGGCTGAACAGTTTAATATTCACTACGCATGAGGATCCAAGTTCGAATCCCAGAAAACACCAAAAAGTTTTTCCACGGTCCCACCTCTCGCGAGCGTCTGACAAACATCCGAGAGTACTGGGGCCTTATTTTGTATTGCGTTTCTATAGCAACTGTATACAAACTCAAGTTTCAAGTAATTTAAGTGACGTTTGATAGATGCTTTGACAATCTAACTTTCGGAAAATTTTGATTTTGAGTTGGAAGCACTTACACCCAATCCGAGAACCATACAAAATACCAATTCATTTTAGAATCGGATTACATTTCCGAATGGCAATCCGAATCCGAAAGCAGTACAAAATGAGGCCCCTGCTGTCACGAAAAAGCTTCTCAAATCGCCGTTCGGATTAGGCTTTAAACTGTAGGTCCCTTCCATTCGTGTGAAAAATATAACGCTCACAGCATGAGTGGTTGCGAGAAGCTAGGCCCTGGCACTTAAAGATCTGTTGCGCCAAATATTATTTTTTTTTTTTTTTTTGTTGGGTGCCGGGCATAGGGACATTCCAGGGAATTGTAGGGCCGATGAACTCGCCTGAATAGGAAACACTATACCCTACGGCCGGATAAAGACACCTTAAGTGTGCCAATCGCTACTCGCAAATTTAAATGGCAGCCACTTCAACCTAACCTAACCTAACCTACGGGTCATTGTGCCTTTGGCATTCACGACTCGGTGTGCTGCATAACGACTATTGTAGAAGTTGCAGGGACGAAGAAGAAATTGAATCTATACACAGTCATCTGCTTTGTGACTGTCTTGCCCTATCCGTCAGAAGAATGAGGACTCTTGGTAGTTACTTCTTCTCGGTGCTCAAGGACTTAGACAATGTGGAGCTGACGGAGTTCTTGAAATTCATATCAATATCTGGGTGTTTCTAACAGCGAACTATCTTTACAGCGTTTCCAGCGTTAAACAATTTGGGCACAATGGGTCGAAACTGTTGGTCTTACTGAGCAGTGACTCTTTTGCCACGAGGCACCCATCTGCCTAATCTAACCATCCCCGAGCTTCAGGCCATGCTCACGCAGAAATTGGACCGATTCCGCCAGGATCCTCGAAAAACTGTATGGGAGATACTTTAAATCATTCTCAACGTTGCGAAAGACGGTTATATAAAAAAAATCGCATGTTGTATATTTTATACTAAATTACATGAATTTACAAAAAAAAAGAAAAAACAAAACTAGTTCAACTTTTAAGTCCCATGGTGACTTAGGGCCCACCCTCTACAATCGGTCACTGTTTTTTCTTACAGAATGAAGGATCTTGAGTTTCCCATGGTCTACAGCAAGAGGGCTATTGCGGAACAACATTTGGCAAGTTATTGATGAAATAGGGGCTCAATTAAATATTTTACTTTTCGCGTGTGGCTCACTGCACAAATCAAGGAAATATTTACATTCGGTTTTTTTTTGTACATAATATTAAATATTCCTTAAAAAAAAAAATTAATTACAGTCCAAGCTGTATTATCCTGCAGAATGTTTCATGCAAAACGTTTATACTTAAGTTTGAACAAAATTGAAAACACTTTTCACACGAAATTCATTTTAATACTAACCTACGAACTGTAAATTTGAAACCAACTTATCCGGGAACTTTGTTATTAAATTTGTAACTAAACAATTTTATTTTATGTACATATGTATATAAATTCACTTTGAATATAGGACACCAAATAACCTGTCGATCGTCAGGAATTCTTTTGAGCTACGTTCAACGAAAACATTCAACACTATTTCACTTATCCGAATTTTTAAGGGAAGTTGTGGTATTGCGGTCTCGAAAAAAAAAAAAATCGAACAACCCAGCACAAGAACGCTCGACCGTGAAGTTATCCCGGCAGCTTTTCGAAAGGAACTAAACTACCCTTGTTCAAGGTACACCTGCCGCACATCAAATAAATTCCCTTTGATTCGATATTATCCTTAGCCGAAGTTCACACCACTATACGACTCATCGCCCACCCGCAGCATATGGATTCTTCTCCCTTTCACTAGTGCTAGAGTCCCGAGTCGGATACGTTTCAAGAAGAGAGACAACAACGACGATAAGAAAATCCTTTACATGTGCATATTTGACGAATTGCCTTCGCGTGGCATAACTTCATCCCCCGACAAGGCATCTGTATCGGAGTGCTACAATGGTTTTATGCACCCACCTCACCACTGTTGGGATGTTGTAAGCACACAGTGCGCATATTCGTCAACGCCTACAGTTATTTTGTCGAATTCCGACTGGGCTTCGTTTTTTTTCCTTCTTCTTCGTCCGAGTTCCTTTTTTTCCCAAGGATTTAAGATTACTATAAAGCAACAAGTCCTATTGGAATGCCCTCTTAGGAACGCCCCCATGTCGATGAACTTACATTTGGCATCCGAACATACCTTTATTTAATAAAAGCCGAACAAAAGTAAGCAACTGCAAGGTTTTGTGTAACCTTTTGTGTGGTTTTTGGAGCGCAATAAAATGTCGGCTGATTGCAGGCGGTCCTGCCTTCTATTTTTAAGCTCCAATGGTGGAGATGGGTGAGATGGAGAGGCAGCGAAGCCTTATGCTTGTAATGGAGAAAATGAAACTCATGTACTCATCAATTTTAGCTTTAAATTCAGTCGGTAGTCAATTTAAGGTTATTTCAATTTGTGCGTATTGTGGAGGTGCTTATGGCTTATAGGGGTTGTCGGAGTATCTGGGGATAGAAAAATTTGTTTTTTTTTATAGATTTTGTGTGGGATAAGTATTTGGAGTATTATAACAATCCGGCTAAATTTTTGGGACTAAAGAGTCACACAGAAGTGGTGTCTAACGGTGGGACTTAGAGTAAACCCAACCAAAACTAACTGAAAGAGATTATACTCGATATATAAAATAAGACCAATTATCTAGGCATGACACTAGATAGCAAACTTCTCTGAAGAAAAAGTAGAAGCTGTGATAGCCAAGGCCACTCGAGTTCTCATGGTTTGCAGGAATTTCTCTGGTAAAATCTAAATTGATGATAGCTAGACCTATTATTACAGGCGGTACAGTGGCGTGGACCAGCAGAATAAGGCTAAGCACAATGAGGCTATCCCTAAGCAAGTGGGGAAGACAAATCCTCGAGATGGCCGCCAGGCTGAGCCTTAATATAATGAACGTTGGCAACACATCGACCTTCAGAAGAACATGTTACGGCGAAACGATACCTGACGTCACCTTCGCCTGGGAATCTTTTGCGGCGTACGTGAAGAACTGGAGAGTTATCGAAAATTGTACTGGAAGCGATCACCAGTACATAATCTTCAACCTGCAAACAGAGCGGAGCGTAACTAATGAAATCCAAAGAAGAACACCTAGATGGAACGCGGACAAACTCAACGAAGAACTCCTCACCTCGGTGATAGATAGAGGGAAAGAAGCGATTCTAGACATGACAGGACCTCCCGAATAGAAAGTGGATGTCACATTGCGCCTAATACATCAGGCGTGCGATGCCTCGATGCCCAGGATAAGAAAACCAAATAACCACTGAAAAATGTTCCTACATTTCAGACGCAAGGTAACGAGGGGAAGAAAAGGAAACACTGAAGCTACCGAAAACAAACTGGTGGAGTACAGAGCAGCGAAACTGGAGCTTAAGAAATCCATTAAGAGGAGCAAAAAACGGAAGTGGGAAGAGCTTCGAAAAGACATCACTATGGACCCCTTGGGGCTTGACTACAAAATAGTGATGCGGAAGATCGACGCGCAGATGAGCAGCCTATTAGCCCAGAAAAGATGGAAAATATCATCAGACCACTCTTTCCGACCCACCCTCTTAGGGAACAGGAGGTCTCCCCTTATCAACAAAGTGTTCAACGAAAAAGAGCTACTTCAAGCCGCAAGGGCCATGCAAAATAAGAAGGCCCCCGGACCTGATGGTATTCCAGCGGCAGTGTTAAAAGTGATTGCCCGTACGTGCCCCCAACTGTTACTAAACATATACAACAGATGTTTCGAACACGGAATCTTTCCCAAAGCCTGGAAACACAGCGGCTAGTACTGATAAGCAAAGGGAAAGGGGACCCAGACTTCCCGTCAGCGTACAGACACCTGTGTATGCTGGACACAGCAGGAAAACTCCTCGAGAGAATGCTGAAGCCTCGACTCTCTGTAGCCGTGGAGAGAGCAGGTAACCTTTCTGAAAGGCAGCTTGGAAATAAACTTTCGGATACCACAGTATCTTCGACGGGTGATAAGGGACTACCTTAGTCACAGAGAGCTAATATATGACACCACAGAAGGACCCCACAGGAAAAAAATTACGGCCGGAGCAGCGCAGGGATCAATTCTGGGACCGGATTTATGGAACATCTCCTATGGTGGAATTCTTCGAATGGAGATATCCGAAAACACTTTTCTGGTCGGCTATGCAGACATCGGTGGGCAAAATCGCATCATCACCTCCTCGCGGTGCCCGCTGGATAGCTATCTGATAGTGAACTAACGATGAGCGTATGCTGAGTCTGACGATATATGTGTAGCTGAACACTCGGACCTGCGTAAGCACATCTGGGTGAACTTCAGCGCGAATATGTTTAACCGGACGAGGCCACTCTTGTTGATCTGATCGGCTGAAATATGCGTCTCAGAAGTCTAGCAAGAGGTCCTCAGAAGTAGGACGTGCAACGGATGAATTCTCCCGATGGAATGGTCTATAGATCAGCGGATACCATATCGGAGCTACTTCGACATATTTGGAGCTGAGGTCTGTAAGGATTTTCAATACTACGTCAGGGTATTGAAAAAGAGATGGTGACGGATGAACTCTTAATGGGCCAACGGCAGCGCTCAAATCCCCGAAGTGGGTTACTGACATCGGTGTATCCGGCTCCTCGTCCTACGAGTTGCAAAGAAAGGATCTGGTCCTCCAGGTTGGGGGTTGTGCCGTCGGGTTAACTTCTCTACTACATAAAAACCTTCCGTTACAAAGCAATCAACAGTCTCGGATACGGATGATTCTACTGTTTCCGTTACAAAGCAATCAACAGTCTCGGATACGGATGATTCTACTGTTGACGACCCAAGCAAACGTAAAAAGGATAACGATCTTCGTGTCTGCAGATGGAATGTTAGGTCCCTCTACAAACCACGTGCAGCCGAACAACTTGCGGAGGCCCTAGATTGTTTCAAAGCAGACATTACCGCCATCCAAGAAGTACGATGGGATGGGCCGGGCAAAAGGAAGATGAAAAACTGCGACATCTACTACGGCGACTGCTACAGACAAAAAGGACAGCGTCTATTCGGATGCGGATTTGTCTTTGGAGGCAGACTTAGGCAAGAAGTCTCTAGTTTCCGGCATGTAAACGAGCGCCTCATGACTATCCGTATCAAGGCTAAATTTGCCAACAATAGCCTAATATGGCTAGTCAAACGGTAGTGCATGCGATCATATGAAAACACAAGCGTTTTCACTCAGCTGAGGCCTACCAACTCCTACTCTCAACCTCCACGCGGTGACAGCCGGGTGCCTAGTACCTTAATCCAAGAAATGGATAACCAACCCCGTTTTGAGTATTCTTGGTGGCAGCAGATGAGAGAGGGGGGAAGACTGTTCTCTCACTAGAGCACTTCTTCCTGTTTCAGGCGGCAGCGGACGAATTCCCTAGACGGAGTCAACGGTGGCGTCTATAGTTCCAGTTAGGTTGAACTTAGTGAATACCTTGCGCGAGCTGCTTCGACGTATTCGGATCACAGGTCGGTAAGGAATTTCCAATGTTGGTCAGGACATTGGAATAGAGATGGTGGCGGAGGAGCCCTTAATGAGCCAACGGCAGTGCTCATACTCCCTTAGCGGACTACTGGCACCGGTGTACCCGGCCCCTCGTCCTAGGGGAATAATTAAGGAACTGGCCCTCCAGGTTGGGGGTTGTGCCGTCGGGGTAACTTCCCTACCACGTAAAAAACTCATGGTTCCGAAACAACCAAAAGCCTCGGATAATGATGACTCAACTAATGACGACCCCAGCAAACGAAATAAGGACAACGAGCTTCGGATCTGTACGTGGAATGTTCTGTCCCTTTACAGACCACGTACAGCCGATCAACTAGCAGAGGTCCTAGACTGCTATACAGCAGATATTACCGCCATCCAGGAAGTGTGGTGAGACAGACCGGACAAAAAGAGGATGAAAAACTGTGACATCTACTACGGTGATTGCTACAGAGGCAACAGGCAACGCTTATTCGGATGCGGATTTGTCATACGCGGCAGACTTAGGCAAGAAGTCTTAAGCTTCCGACACGTGAGCGAGCGTATTATGACTATCCGGATCAAGACTAAATTCGCTAACATAAGCCTAATATGTGTTCATGCTCCCACGGAAGAAAAGGACCCTGCCACCAAAGAGTGTTTCTACGAGCTCCTCGACAAAACATACGAGCAATGTCCTAAATACGACGTTAAAATCGTATTGGGTGATTTTAACGCCATAACAGGAAAGGAGGACGTCTTTGGTAGGGCAGTCGGTAAGCACAGCCAACACGACACAACGTCTGATAACGGACTAAAGCCAATTGATTTCGCTGTGGAGCGAAATGTCACCATAGCAAGCACATGGTTTCCTCATCTCGATATTCATAAGCAGACATGGCGGTCCAATGATCATGTAACGATCAACCAAATTGATCATATTGCGATCGACGCAAGACACGCCTCCAGTATTCTGGATGTCCGGACCTTCCGAGCGGCCAACATAGACTCGGATCATTATCTTGTTGTAGCCAAGGTACGAATGCGGATATTCCAATCTGAGCAACAAAGAAGAATCACTGTGAGAAAATTTAACGTCGAAAAGCTACAATCGCAAGAGACCGCCAGACTCTTCGCTGAACGCATATCCCGAAATCTCTCAATAACCCCTATGCCGGCAGTATCAAGTGCCGAAGACCAGTGGCAACGCTGCCAACATGCCATCAGAAACGCCACGACTGATGTGCTGGGTCTCGCTCGCCTACCACCGCGAAACCCCTGGTTTGACGAAGAATGCCGGCGAGTGCATGCAGCAAAACAAAAGGCGTACAAAGCGCCGCTGCAAAGGAAGACGAGAGCTGCTCGTGAGCTCTACGAGCAAAAGAGACGGGAAGAACTTCGGCTTCCCCAAAAGAAGAAGAAAGAGCATGAGAAGCGCGCGTTTGAGAATATCGAGAGTTTATACTCCAGGAACAATGTACGAAAGTTTTACCGAAAGGTAAAAAGAACGTGTCAGAGAAGTAATGCCCGTACAGAAACCTGTAGAGATGAAAATGGAAACCTCGTAGTAGAATCTTAGTCGGTGCTGAGAATATGGAAAAACTACTTCTGCAGACTGTATAACGGCGACATCCCGCTGTCAGGCAGAATGAACCATTCAGCATGGACGATGATAGTCAAAATTTTCGTCCACCTGACCAAAACGAATTGAGGATAGCAATATCCAAGCCAAAATCCAACAAGCCTGCTGGACCTGACGGCTTATCGGCCGAACTTTGCAAGGCAGCTGGGGATGAATTGGTAGAGTGCATACACCAACTCATCTTTAAGATTTGGTTAGACGAGTGTATGCCTGATGAATGGAACCTCAGCATCATTTGCCCGATCCACAAGAAAGGAGACCACCTCAACTGCGCCAATTACAGAGTCATCAGTCTCCTCAACATCGCATACAAGATCTTTTCTGCGATATTGTGTGAATGCCCGAAACCTTTTATCAATAGTCTGATTGGGCCCTATTAGTGCGG
This sequence comes from Brachypalpus laphriformis, assembly GCA_945910035.1. Taxonomy (NCBI): domain Eukaryota; kingdom Metazoa; phylum Arthropoda; class Insecta; order Diptera; family Syrphidae; genus Brachypalpus; species Brachypalpus laphriformis. Next base: position 190,846,620 of record OX246754.1, on the reverse strand, counting down.
TTTTAGGTCAGCAAAGTCCACCATCGACCAAATCTTCACACTTCGGCAGATCCTAGAGAAAACCCAAGAATTCCAAATCGATACTCACCACCTCTTTATCGATTTCAAGGGCGCCTATGACAGCATCTATAGAGAATAGCTTTATAGAGCCATGCCTGGTTTTGACATCCCTGCCAAACTTGTTCGTCTGTGCAGGCTGACGATGGAGAACGCTTGCTGCTCCAACAAGGTCGGTAATGACGTCATCGAGACCTTTGATGTCAAAAAAGGTTTTAGACAAGGTGACGCGCTGTCATGTGACTTCTTTAATATTGTACTTGAACAGATTGTGCGAGACTCACAAGCCAACACCGCACAATCTATCACAAGTCTGTACAACTGCTTGCATACGCCGATGATATTAACATTATCGGAAGAACTCAGTGGGCTGTCACCGGTGCGTTTGCAAGCATTGAGGCGGAAGCGGCCAAAATGGGTTTAGCGATAAACGAGGGCAAAACCAAGTATATGCTGTCAACTAGAAGGGAAAACCCACACCGACGAATTGGACGAAACGTCACAGTGGGCAGCTATAACTTCTAGGCAGTAAGGGACTGTGTCTACCTTGGCTCTGCTATAAACTCTGAGAATGACATCAGCGCAGAAATCAAGCGAAGAATAACTCTTGCCAATCACTGTTTTCTGGGCTTATAGCTCTAGGTGCTGCTACATAGCCGCTGGAGGAGCTAGTGGAGGTTGGACCAATAGTTGGTCGGGCCTTATTGGGTAGTCGGGCAGCCTCAGACGTTGAACGTGGAGTCCGAGAGTGAGGAGACTGGACAGGCCTTGGAACGTTGCTTTTGATGGAAATGAGGGTTGTCTCTGTTGCGGCGGGTAAAAGATTGGAGGAGGAAGCGAGCCTTGGAGTCGATTAAAGCCAACTCTGTATCACATTCTTTGGGAGAAGGAATAGGGAGGGGAGGGGCACAGTCTTTACTGGTGAATTGCTTTGTTCGAAGAGTAAGTTCTCCGAAATGAAAGTCTATTTTGAAACGCAGCCTTTTCAAGCAAGCCATGGATTTGTGGTCTATGGAGAGGGTCAGTATGGCAAAGTTGCCCTTGTACTCACGTTTTAAGACCCGCCATTCAGAAGCGAGATGATCTGAATTTTGAGCAGAAACAGCCGTCAGGATCTTCTCGTTTCCGAATGAAGGGTTTGCTGGAAAGTGTCCCACTAAAATTAGTTCCCGAGGAATGTTATCCTCATCAAGAGCTTTCAGTGAGGCACTCTCCCATGGAGCGAAACTAGGGACAATGCTTTTGACCCATTCTGCCGTAGACCGGTCTTTGCAATTTAGGACTAGCCATCCTGGACGGAACGATGTACCGCGGAATTTGGGTTTCACTTTCTCATCCGTGAGGCTGATAATGCGCTCAAAGATGGAGTCTTGGATGGATGTCATTTGCTCGTTGTTAAGCAGGGTTTCTGGAAAGTCGGAGTTGATGATCTTGAAAACCTCCAGAGCTTGCTTAAAGGTGATAAGTGGCACTATAGGAGCAGGCTTGATAGATGTGGGAGCCATATCTGTTGCTCTTGCATGGGGTGCAGTTTTTTATTAAAGTTAGAGATTTTCTTCCCACGAGAAGCTAGGGAAAGAAATACACCGAAGGCAGAGCCCCGCATGCCAGTGGCGGGGACTTATATTGAAACCAGAGGTGCCCAATAAACTGGAGTTCACCGTTAGAAGACACACTAACGTAGTGCCATTCATCCCATGGGCACGGTAGTTATACACCTGGGATTACGGGTTTGGGGACCTGCATTGCGATTGATCGGGAAACTACTGACTGCCCAAAACTTGGCTTGGGCCAGTAGCGCAACAATCAAGTTCGTGATAAAGTGCTTACTTTACCTCCTAGTGGTGGTCCCCGGGCAACTATACGTATAAACCCTTATACGTACAGGCCAAAATTGTAAGTGCGGGTTGTCTAGGGCCTTGATTCTAGGCTAGGTAACGTGGGCCAGCAACCTGCGTTACTGAAACCAGCTCGCTACTGAAACCGACACTATGCCTCGGATAAGGACTGATCACATGTTGACGACTTTTGGCTATTGTACCCGGACAAAGATAGGTTTCTGGAATGTAAAGACACTCCTCGACTCGGGAAGAGAAGGTTCTTACAATGCCAGATTCCTCCAACTGGAAAAGGAATTCATGCGATATAAACTGGACATTTTGGGGGTAAGTGAAGTAAGATGGTTAGAAGCGGGCGAGTACCAGTCTCCAACGCGTAACACTGTACTACTCTATTCTGGAAGACCATCCGGAAGTCCGCGGGAATATGGAGTCGGACTACTGCTAACAACAACAGCACGCAAGGGCCTGATTTCCTGGCAGCCTCATGGTGATAGGATTTTGACGGCCAGATTCCGGACTAGAGTACGACGTGTCACCATCATACAGTGTTACGCCCCAACGAATAGTTCGTCTGAGGACGAAAAGGAGAGCTTCTACAATCTCTTAAGCGCCGTCTTCAACACAACACCAAATGGAGACATTGTCATAGTGATGGGGGATTTGCATGCCAAGGTAGGCAGCGACAACGAAGGGCTCAAGCATGTAATCGGGAAACATGGTCTAGGCAACCGCAATGACAACGGCGAAAGGTTTGTGGATTTCTGCAATGCCAACCGCCTTGTGATAGGTGGCACCATGTTTGAGCACAAGACCTGCCACAAAGTCAGCTGGGTTTCCAACGACAGGCAAGCAACCTCCAACCAAATTGACCATTTTGCTATCAGCCGCCGCTTTAGAAGTAGTCTCCTGGACGTCCGAAACAGACGAGGGGCAGATGTGGGGATAGTACGTGATCACCATCTTATGATAGCTACTCTCCAACTACGCACTGCTGCAGTTCGAAGATCCCACGACAACACAAGAATGCGCAGGTTCAACATCGATAGACTTAGTGATCCCTCAGTGCGCCAACAATTAAGGGAGCACCTTTCGCAAGGTGTGGAAGCCATCAGCAGCTCAATGCCCGCAACCATCCAAGACCATTGGTGTGCTGTGAAAAATGTTTTTACATCTGGTGCTGAAAGAATTGTCGGTCGATCGCAGGGAAGACATAGGGCGTGGCTTTCCGAGGATACCTGGAGAAGGATTGACGAACGAAAACAGCTAAAAGCTCGCGTTGCAGCTACCCCAGCAGCAGGGAGAAGCGAGCTAGAGTCCCTATATCGCATGAAGATGAGAGAAGTTCAGCGTAGCGTACGACGTGACAAGCGCAACTACATCAACGCGCTGGCTACAGAAGCAGAAGAAGCTGCACGGAGGTGCGACAGCAGGATTGTCTACAGAATCACGAAAGAGCTGACAGGTGGTCGCAGCTCCAGCCAATACCCAGTGAAAAGCCTAGACGGCTCCTTGCTCATTTCGGATGAGGACCAGCTCAAGAGATGGAAAGAGCATTTTGCTACGGTTTTGAACCGTGTATTCGCTAGCGATATGCTCTCAAATCAGACTGAGATGCCCGAGGTGAGAAGTTCCCGAATACGCACCACGACTCCCAGTAAAGATGAGATCATTACCGCGATCAAGGCACTCAAAACCAACAAGGCGGTAGGACTTGACGGTATTCCAGCCGAGCTCTTACGAGCAGCGCCAACAACATCGGCTGAGCTTCTGCTTCCACTTATAGATAGAGCTTGGGAAGCTGAGAGCTTTCCTAACGAGTGGAAAAAGGGAATGATCGTCAAGCTTCCTAAGAAAGGAAATTTATTGGAGTGTGGAAACTGGAGGGGTATCTGCGTGCTGCCTGCTGTAGCTAAGATAATAGCTAAAATCATCCTTGAGCGAATCAAACAACATCTCGAAGACACACTCGATGCCGAACAAGCATGTTTCCGCTCTGGATCCTCCTGTGCCGACCACATCAACACCCTGCGCATTATCAGCGAACAGTGTGTTGAATATCGATCGCCACTGCACCTGCTGTTCATCGATTTTGAGAAGGCGTTCGATAGTGTCAACAGGGAGTTTATTTGGCGTGCCTAACGCAGGAGAGGCATTCCCGATAAACTAATTGCTATTATCAAAGCTACATATGAAGGCTCCAAATGTCACGTTCTGCACAGGGGGAGGTTGTCTGAGGAATTTGAGATCCAAAGTGGGGTAAGACAAGGCTGTATCCTTTCACCAATATTATTCCTATTGGTGATTAGCGATGTGCTTCATGCAGCTTTGTCGACGGGAAACGGAGGAATTCGATGGACTCTTACATCTCAACTGAAACATCTTGACTACGCAGACGATGTATGCTTACTCTCCCACAGAATTATGGACCTCCACCAAATGACAGCAGATGTGGAGAGGGAGGCAGGTGTCGTCGGGCTGAAAATCAATACGACAAAACTAAAATCAGCAGCCTTGGAACTAACTCATCGGCTCAAATATGCATTGCTGGACAACCGGTAGAGAGAGTAGAGGATTTCCAGTATCTTGGGAGTATTGTCTCGACCGATGGTGGAACCGAACTGGATATAACCAACAGGATCGCCAAAGCAAAGTCCGCGTTCGGGATGTTGTCCAAAATATGGCGAAGCAATGCAATCAGTTTGAGCACCAAAATAAGACTGTTCCGCTCCAACGTTGAATCCGTGCTGCTATATGGTTGCAGCACGTGGAGAGTGACCACTACTATCACCAGAAAGCTGCAAACGTTCGTTAATAGGTGTCTACGCAATATCTTACGGATTTTCTGGCCCAATCGTATCTCTAACGAACACCTTTACGAGAGAACGGGTCAGGAACCAATAGGCACAACTATTCAACGGCGGAAGTGGCAGTGGATTGGTCACACGTTCCGAAAGGGTGACAGCTCCATAGCGAACCATGCAATGCAATGGAACCCTCTAACTCAGGATGGCAGAAGACCTGGCGGTCCGCGGAAAACATGGCGCAGAACAGTCGAGAAGGAGGCACGGCAGTTAGGGAAAAGTTGGGGAGAACTCAGACACATTGCCAGAAACCGTACACGATGGCGCGTAGGCGTAGTAGAGGCCCTAGGACCCACAAGGGGATACAGGACATAATGGAATGGATTACGGGTTTTTTCAAGTTTTCCTCTTTAGATCCGCCATATTCAGTATACAATAGGGACACCTCGAGTAGGATGTGGCTCTTCACCACGTATGGACGGTCTTAGGGAAAAACTGCCTTTGCCTAGAACCTTGCCCCCTAGATCCGGGCTTATTCAAAGAGTTAAGAAAATTAAGCCAATGGTGGAAAACGGGTCGTTCAAATGGAAAAATTGAACTGAAAGCAGACCAACAAATTACATGTGTTCACCGCGTCCCTTCTTATAAGAATTAATTGTCAGTAAGCATTTTATCCAGTTACATGTTGTATTATCTACTCCTGTGTACTGGATGCATCTGTATATTTGGGCGTATTCGGTGTTATTAAAAGCTCCCTCGATGTCAAGCCAGCAGCCCACCGCAAACTCTTTGCCTCTAAACGATTTTCAATCCTATTTATGAGTTCCTGACGAGCATGGGTCGTTGATTTTCCTGGTTGATAGGCATATTTAATTTTAATGTAGAGGATTCATAGCGAGGGCTTTGTCCCTGATATGTCTATCAAGTATTTTCTCCACAGTTTTCAAGAAGAAAGACTTATGGGTCGCTACGATTTTTGGACGTTCTGTTGGTCTACGGCCCGCTTTAGGGATGGACTTAAACGTAATTTTTTTCCAACTTTTTGGTATATTACTCCACACAAGACTTGTTCTAAATATCTTGATTAGTATCGGTGTTAGATGTAGGCTGCCTTTTTTAATGAGAGCAGGAAATATTTCGTCTTCTCCTGGGGCCTTAAAACGAAGAAAATAATTTATGGCCCATATTACTTTTTCCTTCGTGGAAAATTTTCTTTGATCTCTGGTTGGTCTTACGATCCTGCTCTGGGGAGGATAGGCTGGAGATATGGGAGTGATAATGTAATCTGGGAATTGTGGTTCGGCTAGGAGCTGTAGCATCTGTAGGCCGTTTTCCGCATAATTGCCATCTGGCTTTTTCATTAACCCGATTTGATTAGTATGCTGTTTAGAGAGAAGTCTGTGCATACGGGCACTGCTGGGAATATCACAAAGCACATCAGAAATTTTCCAATATTCTCTCTTAGCTCTTCCCCTTCCATTTATCAGCGAGGTTATGATCCGAAAATAAGGGATCACAACCTTCCCACTGCACTGCATTTCTACTGATCAGCCTGTGGGGTTTGCCTATTTGACCTCAGAAAATATCGGCAGGCCCGCCGATTTTGGATCGATGTCGTTGGAACGTGCATTGATATTGCCTTTATAACAGGGTTCAAATAATCTCTTCTTTGAACGTGGCAATACCAACTGAGCCGATTGCGATCTATTTTTTGTACGATGGTTTCCTTGATGTGAAAGCCTCCACGGATCTTCGAACTTCTTATTCGATCAAGCTTTGTCACTCCTGCTGTCATGCGAAGCATCTTCATCTCAGCTGCCGTTAATTTACTCTCATACGTTTTGTACATCGTCCAACATTGTGAACCGTATGTGAGCGCTGGACACACAACTGCGGTGTAGAGCCTTCCCTTCAACTTAGGTGGCATTTTTCTGTCACAGAAGATAACGAAATTTTCTCGCCACTTCATCCACCCTACGCTTACGCGATGATTGATGTTGTCATCACAAGTTGCTTTGCTATTGATCATAGATCCCAGATATTTGAACTTTTCGCACTTAGGAAGCACTGTTCCATTCAAATAAATGTCTGGAATAGGCCTGAGTGGATTAGAGAACGGGCAGCACAAGTACTCTGTCATTTTTGAACTAATGCGATACCCATTTCCCTCCAGAGCGTCCACCCACACATCAAGTGCTCGTTGCAGGGATGTAGGATCCTCACTTATGAAGGCTCCATCGTCAGCAAAGAATAACTGATGTACCTTGGGGTCCATCACTTTACCTTCAAGCAGATAATCAAGGACTGTAATAATGAGCAAAGGACTTAAGACGCTTCCTTCGTGCACCCAGACTTTGATTGGAAACTCTTCGGTTACTCCAGCGGGGCATCTTACTCTTGTCTTTGCTCCTTCGTACATGACCATGATCATCTGTACATAGGTTTCTGGAATCCCTCAATGTCTTAGCGCCACCCATATCAGATCTCGTGGTTGTCTGTCGAATGCCTTTTCATACATACAATATGCAAATCCCTTATGGAATCACGATGTCTTTCCATTATGATCCTTATACTTTGGATTGCATCTGTGGTTGATTTACTCGAGACAAACCCGCACTGATCATCAGATACCCGTGTTATTTTTCGCAGTCGGCCACCTAATACCCGCTCAACGATCTTCATGGTGTGTGACATCAGCTTGATCGAACGGTAGTTATCACAGTTTCGCGTATCACCGTTCCCTTTATATACAGGGAGAAGGTAACTTTCCCTCCATTGATTCGGCATCGGGTCACCTCTCACAAATTTGGAGATGAGAATTCTGAGCCATCTGAACTCGATGTCTCCATCTTTTTCCAGAACTCAGAGGGCATTCTTCACAGTAAGGGGTGGCTCTTGGAAAGTATGGTCGGGGAAACTGTTCATTTAAAAGTTCTTCACAATACTGCCGCCACCTCTGCAGAATTTTGTCAGCATCCACAAGAAGCTGGCTTTGAGCATTGTTAATGAACTTTGGCGAAAGAATCTCCTGAGCATTCCTCCTCTGGCCCAACCAAAAATACCAATATTTGGCGCAACAGCTTTTTAAAGTTATATTTTTCACACAAATGGAAGGGACCTACAGTTTTTAATGCCGACTCCGAACGGCGATTTGAGAAGCTTTTTCGTGACAACAATACTCTCGGATGTTTGTCAGACGCTCGCGAGAGGTGGGACCGTGAAAAAACTTTTTGGTATTTTCTGGGATTAGAACTTGGAACCTCATGCGTAGTGATCCGACACACTAACCACTTATGCCACGGCGCCCAACGCGCCTGGCCCAACCGCTTTTCGTTTTTTGGAGTATTTGACCGTCTCACTAACTTCTTCGACTGTAATGTCGGGTATTTCTTCATAGCTAGTGGTGGCTCTTGGAAAGTATAGCCGGGAAACTGTTCATTTAAAAGCTCTTCACAATACTGCCGCCACCTCTGCAGAATTTTGTCGTCATCCACAAGAAGCTAGCCATGAGCATTGTTAATGAACTTTGGCGAAAGAATCTCCTGAGCATTCCTCCTCCTTTGGGCGGCTATTTTGAAGATAGTTGTGCTCTTGTTCATATTGTATCTTCGCAGCTCCTGGATAGCCTGGTTTGCATCAGGAACCGGGGAAGATATATTCTCCAGCTCCCGATACAGGCCCTCCGTACTCTCTGCCTGGGCGCACTTCTTCTTCGCTTTTTTCTTGCAACATCTGTATTTATTTCGAGGCGAGCTTTTTTGTTTCTATTATTAGAGGGGCACTTTGGCCAAGCTTTGAAAGCCGCTTTCTTCTCATTTATCACCTTCTTAGCTTAGCTTAGCTTAGAGAAAGAAACAACAGAGCGACTGAATATACCCCTAGTTACTGCGAATGAATTGATCAACATATGCAATAAATTTGGGGATAAGAAGCCACCAAGTCCGAACGGCATTCCAAATATAGCTCTCAAAACGGCATTCAAAGCGTGCCCAGATATGTTCGTAGAAATATACAATACAACGCGTGCTTGATACAAGGAGTTTTTCCAGAACAGAAGGCAGAGCCCCTAAAGTGATAAGCCACCAGAAGAACCTTCATCCTACCATCCGTTGTGCATGGAAAGGAAACGGTCTGGAACGAATCATCTGCAGCAGATTGGAAACAGCGATAGAAACTGTAGGCGGGCTTTCGGAACACCAATACGGTTTCCGTAAGGCATGCTCAATAGTAGATGCAATCATCTTAGTGGTTGAAACTGCACAAAAAGCGAAAGAAGTCAAAAGGTGGAAAGGGGGTTCCAAGAGATATTGCTGTGACAACCCTGAATATCAAAAATGCATTCAGCACTGCAAACTGGAGCCATATACTAGGGGCACTCAGAAACTAACGAGTCCCAGCGCATCTCATGAAAATCGTGACGAATTACTTCAAGCCCAGAGCCTTAATTTACGACGCAGACAACGGACCCAAAGAATACAAGATCATTGTGCCGAGTACCACAGGGGCAGTGCTAGGTCCTTTACTCTGGAACGTCATGTACGATGGGATCTTGTATCTTCTAAGTGGAACAGATAAGCAACTCTACAATTAGGTCCGTACTTAACTGGCTGGGTTCGACTGGTCTCACGCTTGCAGAACGCAATACGGAAGTGGTTCTTACGGATATAAACAGCAGGAAGAAGGAGGAAACGATAAATATTACTGTGGGTAGTCACACAATAACATCGAAGCCCTACATAAAATACTTCGGAGTCACACTAGATACGAGACTATCCTTCAAGGAACACCTCAAGAGTGTGTCTTACAAAGCAGCGAATGCCAGCGCTACTGTCACACGAATCATGCCTAATAGAGTAGGCACTAAGCACAGTCACAGATTACTTTTGGCCAGAGTAATAGGGTCTATACCAAACGAACCATGACGACTAAATCAAACAGAAGTAGGACTACCTCAGTGTACAGAATATGCATATTAAAAGTGTGCTGGGCATACCGTACCACCTCCAGCGATGCAGCCTGTGTCAAAAATGCTACCAATAGACATCCTGGCAGAAGAGCAGCGACGAAAATATGAATTGAGATGCTTAGAACAAGAGCAAACTGCTCCAACCAGCGAAACCCGACAGATTTCACTAAGGATGCAGAGCATTGGAGAGTTGCAAGAACGCTGGAACGCCTCAGAAAAGCGTAGGTGGACGCATGCGCTCATGTCTCAGGTTAAGCCACGGATAGAAAGACGGCGTGGTGAAGTAGGGTTTCACCAAACCCAGTTGCTGACAGGTCGTGGATGCTTCCGTTCATAGCTGCATAAATACAAGTATGATGACAGCTCCTATTGTCCACGATGTGCTGATTGCATTGAAAACGCCAAATATGTGTTTTTTCGATGCCCACGGTTTCTAGACGAGAGATAAACATTGAGGCAGAAATTAGGCATGGCGCTAACCCCCGAAAACATAGTTGGGGAAATGTTGAAGAAACTGAAATTATTAAATGAGCAAATTAAGAATATTGGAACGTGAGAGAAAAGAGTCCAACAGGACTAACACGAATACAAATAACAACTAAGTCAAAAACCCCTCTATAATGAAATGCTAAGAAGACGGTACCATAGGGAGAAAGATTAAGAAGGGAGAAGGTGTTAGTGGGTAAAAGTACCGCACTGTTACTAAGTACGAGCTCAGTTTCGTTTTTTGAAGATTACTACCTCACAGCGAAAAAAAAAAAATATATTTATATATATGGTATATATATACAGGGTGACCAGATAAGAACGATAGGAAAGAAAATTGAAATAAAACAACAATTGTGTGAGATATAAAATTGTTTTGGCTTTATTTTGAAGCTACATTCATTCCATTATGTGTGGAATAGCACATCATTTAAATGGCCACCCCGGCTTCGCTAGCAGTGCTTCAAGCGGTTGGCCCAATTTTTGATGACTCGGTCCAATATGTACGGCGTTATTCTGGCAATAGCATCTTGAATGTTGGCCTCGAGCTCCTCCAAAGTGGTGGGCTTGTTGGCGTAGACTAAGGACTTGACGTAGCCCCAGAGAAAATAATCGAGTGGTGTCAAGTCGCATGATCGCGGCGGCCAATTGATGAACGTTCGCCGTGAGATGACCCAATCCCCAATTTTCTCCTTCACGACTTTGAACATTTTGTCGCTTGTATGTCTTGCAGTGCTGTCTTGTTGGAACCAAAGCTCGAAAATATCGATGTTCTCGAGCTCTGGCCAGGGTTGACTCTCTGGTGATGCCCTATTCAGCTGATCGGCGCGCGCCGAATCTACATTTCTGGGTCTTTTTCGATACTGACCGCTACGGCGCCTATGTTTTCTTCATTTCGCACCAGTTGGTGGCTTAAGGTCCAAAAGAGTGTACTCACGCTCAAACTTTTCTACTGTGCGACGAATTGCCTGCACACTGAAGCCATGATGACGACCGTCCTCACGACGAAATTCACGTCGCGTATTTACAACTGAGCCGGAATTTCGATAATATTTTTTAATAATTTCCGTACATTTGACGAACGTGAGACGATGCATGATGAAATGGCAAATCTTACTGAATATTTTGACAGCTGGATGTCATTGGTAACTTTGACAGCTGCTGAAACATAGCAATTGGAAAAGGTATCATTGCTATCTGGTCACCCTTTATATATACATCGGTGGGTGGCCACCCGGGTGGCCGGGTGGGCCATCTAGTAATTTCTTTTTAAATCATAGGTTATTTTGACACTGACAGCTGTTTCCCGCTCGAAATCTTAACAGAAACTCAGTATCATACCTCCGCGGAACGAAATGAGTCGCTTTACGCTTGAACAACATTGGGAAATATTGAAAACTTATTTCCAAAGTGAGTGCTGTGTAGCCCAAACAGTGCGTTTTTTGAAAAGATGTTTTGGCCGAAATAAAGCACCCACCGCGCCTGTTATACGCAAGTTTGTGCAAAAAGTTAATGAGACTAGTGGACAACACTCATGGTCTCCGTCATCGTACGGTGCGCACAGACGAGAATGTGGCTGCTGTAGCCGAGAGTGTGAGACTCAATTCACGAACATCAACTCGTCATCGATCTCAACAGCTCAACATTTCACGCACTAGCCTGAGGAGATTTCTGCACAAAGATCTGGGATTATTCACTCACAAGGTCCAATTGATTCAGCAATTGAAAGCGCACGACCATCCGCTTGAATTGGACGACGATTTTGGGCGAAAAATCATCTTTTTTGACGAGGCACATTTTCATCTCGCCGGTTACGTTAACAAACAAAATTGCCGCATCTGGGGCTCGGAAAACCCGCACGTTATTGTCGAGAAGCCAATGCATCCACAGAGAGTGACAGTTTGGTGCGGATTGTGGAGTGGTGGCATCATTGGACCATTTTTCTTCGAAAATGAAGCTGGGAATAACGTTTCTGTCAACCGTGGGCGTTACAGAGCTATGTTAAGGACTTTTTTTTTTACTGAAATTGAAGACATGGATTTGGACGACCTCTGGTTCATGCAGGATGGCGCGCCATGCCACACAGCCCATGCCACAATCGGTCTTTTGCGCACCAAATTCCCAAATCGTGTTATCAGCCGTCTTGGTGATGTCAATTGGCGGCCTCGGAGCTGCGATTTAACCCCTTTGGACTTTTTTTTTATGAGGAACCGTGAAGGACCGATGTTATGCCAATAATCCGGAAGCGATTCAAGCACATAAGGCCAATATCATCCAAGCAATCCATGAGCTACAGCCCGAAACCATCATCAAAGTCTTGGAAAATTGGAGTGATAGAATGCGCTACTGCGAGGCCATCCGAGACAGCCACTAAAACTACGTTGTGTTGCGTAATTAATGGGAATGTTTGCTCTTACTAATAAAGTCATAATACATGGAAAAGATTTCATTTTGTTGATTTTATTGCATTTTAAAAAAAAAAACTTGTAGTTGGCCCACCCTGTATGTATATGCATGTTTTAGAGTAATTAGGTCAGGGAAAATTATCAATTTATACATAAAAAGCTGAGAAAAATTATGGAAAACCATTTGAATAAAGGAGCTTATTCTCTGTTGTAGGCACACTGTCCAGCTGCACTTATTTCATCAGCGGTACACTCCATGTGTCTAACAAGGAGGTTGAGGAGCTCCTCTCCTCTGCGTCAACGCAACATCCTCACCTACTGTGTTTTCTCATAAAACTTCTTATTAATCTACACACTCATTACCCATCAGCATAATTAAATTACCGTCAAGAAAGGAACGCAATAAAAGTTCTAGCAACTGCATTTACATTCTGTAAAACTCATTTCTTTTCCCTACCTTCATCCAGTGCATTCTTGCAAATATTTCAGCGGCACTCTCTGTAGCAAAATTAAATTTTTAACATCATCATTCTGGTCCTCATTATCAGTGCCTCCGTGCAATGGGAGAGTAAAAAATCCTCCAATTTATTTCAGAACGAAAGAATTTTCATTATCATTACAGCACACCGAGACGCACGTACAATATAAAAGTTCACCTCGCTGGTGTTATGTATTACAAAAGCAAAAAAAAAAGAGATATCCATCCCCTTGATGCTCCAAGGATATCCTTAGGATAAAATTTCATAAAGAATATTCATCCGCACTCGCTTGTGAACGCAAATTGTAAGAGGTTAAAAAGTGTTGCTAATTGGGACAAGGGGCAATTGCTGAAATCTTATTGTGCTCGCGATTACCCGGAGTAAACAGCAGAGTGCGGGTGGATTATCCTGACTATGGTCATGCTGTGATTTGGGTAGCGGGATGCAATGGGGCGAGCCATTATTTTGTTCTCCAAGATACGTTCCTTCGTTCTAATTAAGAGCGCGAGTTTATTACTTCTTGTATAATGATAATAAGCAGTTTGAGGTGAGAGAAGCATAGATACAAATTTTTAAATGTAACATAATTAGGAGACTGTTTTTGACATATCGTTTCGTAAAAAGTGACTTTAAATATGAGCTTTGTTTGTGTCTGACGTGAAATAAATGTTGAGAGTAAGAGGGGCTTTCGTTGCTATGTATTTGCTATGAACATCCCAAAAGGAAGAGTTTCTGGTTGTTAGAGGAGATTTGAATGGAATAGGTGAACCCCACAGGCGGATCAATAGAAACGTAGTGAAGTGGGAGGGTTATGATCGCTTATTTTCAGATCATAACCTCGCCGAAATAGGAAGAAGAAGAGATTTGAATGGGCATGTAGGGAAATCAAACGAAGAATATGGGCCTTATTGCGAGAGTCTATTCGCAATACAATTAACGTCGAATAGGGCGAAGGTCGATTATCGGTATTAGTAGTCTCTCTGGCGTGGCAAAACTCGCATCATCACCTCCCCGTGGTGCCCGCTGGATAGCTATCTGATAGTGAACTAACGATGAGCGTATGCTGAGTCTGACGATATATGTGTAGCTCAACACTCGGACCTGCGTAAGCACATCTGGGTGAACTTCAGCGCGAATATGTTTAACCGGACGAGGCCACTCTTGTTGATCTGATCGGCTGAAATATGCATCTCAGAAGTCTAGCAAGAGCTCCTCAGAAGTAGGACGTGCAACGGATGAATTCTCTCGATGGAATGGTCTACAGATCAGCGGATACCATATCGGAGCTACTTCGACATATTTGGAGCTGAGGTCTGTAAGGATTTTCAATACTGCGTCAGGGTATTGAAAAAGAGATGGTGACGGATGAACTCTTAATGGGCCAACGGCAGCGCTCAAATCCCCGAAGTGGGTTACTGACATCGGTGTATCCGGCCCCTCGTCCTAGGGGTTGCTAAAAAAGGATCTGGTTCTCCAGGTTGGGGGTTGTGCCGTCGGGTTAACTTCCCTACGACGCAAAAAACTTTCGGCTACGAAGCAACCAACAGCCTCGGATACGGATGATTCTACTGTGGACGACCCAACCAAACGTAAAAAGGACAACGACCTTCGTGTCTGCACGTGGAATGTTAGGTCCCTCTACAAACCACGTTCAGCCGAACAACTTGCGGAGGCCCTAGAGTGTCTCAAAGCAGACATCACCGCCATCCAAGAAGTGCGATAGGATGGGCCGGGCAAAAGGAGTATGCAAAACTGTGACATCTACTACGGCGACTGCTACAGACAACAAGGACGGCGTCTATTCGGGTGCGGATTTTTCATTGGAGGCAAACTTAGGCAAGAAGTCTTGAGTTTCCGGCATGTGAACGAGCGCCTCGTGACTATCCGTATCAAGGCTAAATTTGCCGACATTAGCCTAATATGCGTTCACGCCCCTCATGAGGAGAAGGACGACGCGACAAATGACGACTTCTACCAGCTCTTGGACAAGACGTATGAGCAATGCCCTAGCCACGACGTTAAAATTATCCTAGGCGACTTTAACGCAAAGCTAGGAAGAGAGGACGTCTTTAGTAGCGTGGTGGGAAAGCACAGCCTGCACGACATCACATCCGGCAACGGACTCAGGCTAATCGACTTTGCGGCGGGGCGAAACCTTGTCGTACCTAGCACGCGGTTCCGACGTCTCGATATTCACAAAGGAACATGGCTCTCCTTTGATCGAAAAAATGTCAACCAAATCGATCACATTGCGATCGACGCAAGGCACTCTTCCAGTATTCTGTGTGTCCGGACTTTCCGGTTTGCCTGGTTTTATGAGGAATGCCGGCAAGCACATGTAGCTAAATAAGAGGCGTACAAAGCGGCGCTGCATAGAAGGACTAGAGCTGCTTACGAGCTTTACGTGAGCAAGAGAAAAGAGGAACATCGACTTCTCAGAAAGAGGAAAAAAGAGCATGAGAAGCGCTCGATCGAGGAGATTGAGAGACTTTATTGCAGGAATGATGTTCGAAAATTTTATCAAAAGGTAAAAAGAACAAAGCCAAATCCAGAACAGAAGCCTGCAGGGACGAAAATGGCAATATAGTAGTAGGATCGCAGTCGGTGCTAAGAATATGGAAGGAACACTTCTGTGGACTGTTCAACGGTGATGATGACCAATATTCCGCTGTCAGGCAGAATGAGCCATTCAACCGTGACGATGGCATTCAAGATTCCCGTCAACCCGATCGGAATGAAGTGAGGATAGCGATATCTAAACTCAAATCCAACAAAGCTGCTGGAGCCGACGGCCTTGCCGCTGAACTTTTCAAGGCAGCAGGAGATGAGTTGGCAAGGAGCATGCACCAGCTCATCTGTAAAATCCGGTTGGACGAAAGTATGCCCGATGAATGGAACCTCAGCATCGTTTGCCCAAGCCTGAAGAAAGGAGACCCTCTGAACTGCGCCAACTACAGAGGTATAAGTCTCCTAAATATCGCATATAAGATCCTGTCTGCCGTACTATGTGAACGCCTAAAACCGATCGTCAACAACCTGATAGGTCCTTATCAGTGCGGTTTCAGGCCTGGAAAGTCCATCATTGACCAAATATTCACACTACGGCAGATCTTGGAAAAAACCCATGAATATAAAATCGATACGCATCACCTCTTCATCGATTTCAAAGTCGCCTATGATAGCGCGCATAGAGACGAGGTATACAGAGCCATGTCTAGTCTTGGCATCCCTGCCAAGCTCGTCCGTTTGTGCAGAATGGCAATGGAGAACTCTCGCTGCTCTATCAAAGTCGGTAAGAAGATCACCGAACCATTCGATGTCAGGAAAGGTCTTAGACAAGGTGACGCGCTATCATGCGATCTCTTTAACATAGTACTTGAAAGAATTGTACGAAACTCACAAGCCAACACCGGAGGTACAATCTTTTACAAGTTTGTACAACTACTCGCTTATGCCGATGACATTGACATAATCGGAAGAACTCAGCGGGCCGTCAATGGGGCATTTACGAGTATTGAGATCGAGGCAGCAAAGATGGGTCTAGCGGTCAATGAAACAAGACAAAATATATGCTGTCTACAAAACAGGATACCCAACATCGGCGTCTTGGACAGAACGCCGCAATAGACAGATATAATTTTGAGGTAGTAAAGGATTTTGTCTACCTAGGCTCTATGGTGAACTCCGCAAATGACATCAGTAGGGAGATCACACGAAGAATTACACTTGTCAATCGTTGTTTCTATGGGCTAAAACGGCAATTGAGTAGCAAAGCCCTATCTCGAACTACTAAGATAACTCTCTATAAGACACTAATCATCCCAGTCCTGCTGTATGGCGCAGATGCATGGGCTTTGACAAAACCGGATGAGAATGCCCTTGGTTATTTCGAGAGAAAAGTTCTTCGAGCGATCTTTGGTCCCGTCTGCATAGACGGTGAGTGGAGGAGAAGGTACAATGCCGAACTGTACGCCCTGTACAAGGACATCGACTTAGCCAGAAGAGTTCACATACAGCGACTAAGATGGCTGGGTCATTTGGAGCGGATGGAGCCCAACGTTCCCACTAAGAAAGTCTTCGAATCAACCCCGGATGGACGACCTCAACCAACTTGGCGTGCGCAACTGGAGGCAGCTGGCTCGTAACCGCGCTGGCTGGAGAGGTTTGTTGGTTGAGGCCCAGGTCCACCCCGGACTGTAGCGCCATCTAAGTAAGTAAGTAATTCATTATTGAGTTCTCCCATAAAGTAGTCAAAAATCGTACACGCGAACACATCATTCGATAAGTACATCGATAACTACAAGTTTACAATTCTACCCAAAGAAGAAGGTCTTTAAGTCTTTTGGCATTCGTTCTTCTGCCTCAAAAATGCTTTGAGGCAGATTATGTACCCTCATTTAAAAGAGTGTACGGTTTCTGGCAATGTGTCTTAGTTCTCCCCAACTTTTCCTCAACTGCGCCATGTTCTCCTCGGGCCGCCAGGTCTTCTGCCATCCTGAGTTAAAGGGTTCCATTGCATAGCATGGTTCGCTATGCAACTGTCACCCTTTCGGAATGTGTGACCAATCCACTGTCACTTCCACCGTTGGATGGTTGTGCCTATTGGTTCCTGACCTGTTCTCTCGTAAAGGTGTTCGTTAGAGATATGATTGGGCCAGAAAATCATTAAAGTATTTCGTATTCACCTATTAACAAACGTTTGCAGCTTTCTGGTGATAGTAGTGGTCACTCTCCACGTGCTGCATCCATATAACAGCACGGAAGCAACGTTGGAGCGGAACAGTTTTATCTTGGTATTCAAAGTGATTGCATTACTTCGCCATATTTTGGACAACATGTCGAACGCGGAAAATCGAAAACTTAGTTGTAGTAAATTAAATAAAAATTGTTTTGAAGGGAGGTTTCCTAGCGGGTAAAAATCCACACTGCTGGTAGCACGCGCTGACGGTTTTTGCTGAAAATGTTCACCTTACTTACTTACTTAGATGGCGCTACGGTCCGGGGTGGACCTGGGCCTCAACCAACAAACCTTTCCAGCTAGCACGATTACGAGCCAGCTGCCTCCAGTTGCGCACGCCAAGTTGGTTGAGGTCCCCCTCCACTTGTTTGCGCCACCTACCGCGAGGTCGTCCTCTACTGCGTCGTCCATCCGGGGTGGATTCGAGAACTGTCTTAGCGGGAACGTTGGGCTCCATCCGCTCTAAATGACCCAGCCATCTTAGTCGCTGTATGTGAACTCTTCTGGCTAAGTCGATGTCCTTGTACAGGGCGTACAGTTCGGCATTGTACCTTCTCCTCCACTCACCGTCTATGCAGACGGGACCAAAGATCCCTCGAAGAACTTTTCTCTCGAGATAACCAAGGGCATTCTCATCCGGTTTTGTCAAAGCCCATGCCTCTGCGCCATACAGCAGGACTGGGATGATTAGTGTCTTATAGAGAGTTATCTTAGTAGTTCGAGATAGGGCTTTGCTACTCAATTGCCGTTTTAGCCCATAGAAACAACGATTGATAAGTGTAATTCTTCGTGTGATCTCCCTACTGATGTCATTTGCGGAGTTCACCATAGAGCCTAGGTAGACAAAATCCTTTACTACCTCAAAATTATATCTGTCTATTGCGGCGTTCTGTCCAAGACGCCGATGTTGGGTATCCTGTTTTGTAGACAGCATATATTTTGTCTTGTTTCATTGACCGCTAGACCCATCTTTGCTGCCTCGATCTCAATACTCGTAAATGCCCCATTGACGGCCCGCTGAGTTCTTCCGATTATGTCAATGTCATCGGCATAAGCGAGTAGTTGTACAAACTTGTAAAAGATTGTACCTCCGGTGTTGGCTTGTGAGTTTCGTACAATTCTTTCAAGTACTATGTTAAAGAGATCGCATGATAGCGCGTCACCTTGTCTAAGACCTTTCCTGACATCGAACGGTTCGGTGATGTTCTTACCGACTTTGATAGAGCAGCGAGAGTTCTCCATCGTCATTCTGCACAAACGGACGAGCTTGGCAGGGATGCCAAGACTAGACATGGCTCTGTATACCTCGTCTCTATACACGCTATCACAGGAAACTTTGAAATCGGTAAAGAGGTGGTGCGTATCGATTTTATATTCATGGGTTTTTTCCAAGATCTGCCGTAGTGTGAATATTTGGTCAATGGTGGACTTTCCCGGCCTGAATCCGTTGTAAATCCGTGGTGGAGAGAGGTGGCGGAGTGCTGGTTGCTGTTCGGACAACGTTCTCCTGCAGGCAAATTACACTGCCGATCTTAGATGTTGAACAGATTTGTATTTCTGTTAGTTTTGATGGTACTGAAAAATCTATATTCTTCACTGTAACTTATGTACCTCCTAAAAGTAAACTAGATACCTACGAGAAATGTATAGAAAATATTGAATTTGTAAGTAATCATTGTTCTGATTTAAATAATTTATGTGTTATTGGAGATTTTAATATTGGTGATGTCGTATGGTCTTGGTCTGAAGATGATAAAATGCTTATTCCATATAATGTGATTAAAGATTTCGAATTAGTTCTTATTGATTGTTTATTCTCAATGAATTTATGCCAAACCAATTCAATAACGAATTCACAAAACAGAATTTTAGACCTTGTTTTTATGAATATAAATGAATTAAGTGTTAATGTTTTTGAAGCACCTTTTTCTCTCTTAAATAACTCTATTTTCCATAAGCAAATATATATTGAAATTGAAATGTATGATTTTCTAAGGGGGAATACGATTTCAGAGAAGTCATTTAACTTTTCAAAATCGAATTTTTCTAGATTGAATATGTATTTTAATTCTTTTAACTGGGATCTTGAATTTGAAAATCTTTGTCTAGAACTAATGTATACTCGTTTTATTGAAATTGTGAACTTAGGATTTTCCTCGTTTGTTCCATATTCGTTGAAAAGAAATATTTCAAAACCACCATGGTACAATAAACGCCTAATCCATTTAAAAAATTTAAAAAATAAAGCTTATAAACGTTTTAAAATTTCGGGAAATCAGGATAATAACGACATGTTCTGCAAGTTACGAAAGGACTTCACTGTCTTGAGTAAATTCTTATACACTAAATATATTAGTACTATTGAAAATAAGTTAAAATGTGATTCGAAATATTTTTGGACATTTATAAATCATAAGAGATGTTGTGTTGGGTTGCCCAAAACGATGATTTATAAAGATATTGAATCAAACGATGCTCTTGCAACAGTTGATCTATTTGCGGAATTTTTTGAATCTGTTTTTTCTAATTGTATTGCACCCAGCAGTTCTGTACCGAATTCAATATCCAAGATTGATTTCGGTTTTCTGGTTTTGGATGTTCATGATGTTCAATCTGCTGCTAGCAGCCTCAAACCTAATGCTAAGCCTGGAGCAGATGGCATTCCGGCGATTGTATTAAAAAACTGCTGCAATGCTGTTTGTATACCTCTGCTAAAAATTTTTAATGCATCTCTTTCGTCAGGCATTTTTCTCGAAGATTGGAAAATCTCGTTTCTGGTCCCTATTTTTAAATCTGGATCTAAGAATGACATCGAAAATTACAGAGGAATATGAAAACTTTCAGCTATACCAAAGCTTTTTGAAAGTATTGTTAAAAATAAATTAGAATTTCATATAAAAGAACATTTATCCGAATTCCAGCATGGTTTCTTTTCTGGTCGTTCGACAACTTCCAATTTGGCCCATTTCACGTCTTACATCATAAATTCTGTAGAAAGCGGATGCCAAGTTGATGCTATATACACGGACTTTAGTAAAGCCTTTGATTCTGTGAATCATATAATTTTGTTAAAGAAACTTAAAAATTTTGGATTTCACTCTGCAATGCTAAGGTGGATCTCATCGTTTCTAATCGGTCGGACCCAAAAAGTTTACCTAAACAACTGCTGCTCGAGAATAATCTCCTGTACATCTGGAGTTCCACAAGGTAGCCATTTAGGACCGCTGCTTTTTATTATTTTTATTGACGATATTGTCCAAAGCATACAATTTTGCCAATGTCTAATGTATGCAGATGATCTTAAGATTTTCCTTAAAATTCGAAGCTTGAATGACTGTTTAAAGATACAGTCCGACCTGAATAATCTATCTGATTGGTGTATTAATAATTGCTTAAGGCTGAATATACAAAAATGCATGACCATATCCCTTTCAAGATCATATATGCAATACCATTATGACTACTGCCTTGAATTGACGTCTTTAAGAAGAGTTAATCAAATTAAGGATCTGGGCGTCATTATTGACACGAAGCTAACTTTTGTTCCTCACATTGAGTACATAATAGCTAAAGCTAACTCACTTGTTGGATTTATCAAAAGGAATTCAAAAGATTTCTTTGATCCACATACACTGATATCTCTTTTCATCTCCTTGGTTAGGTCTATTCTTGAGTACGCCGTTATTATCTGGAATCCAATTTATCAGACTCATTCAGATCGCATAGAAAGGGTGCAGAAGCGTTTTACCAAATATATCTTTTGGAAAATGCGTTGGGACTTTGAGCCATCTTACAGTGCACGATGCCAATTACTTGGTATTCTTACCCTTAACGCAAGGAGATATGCCCATGATGTTATGTTTATAAGAGATATTCTGTGTTACCGTATTAATAGTCCCGTTCTTTTATCCCGGGTACCCATTTATGCTCCTGAAAGGCGTCTTAGAAGTCGTAATGTTCTCTTCCAACCAGGACATAGAACAAACTATGGTCGTAATGAACCATTCTCTAGGACCCTTATGAATTTCAATGAAGCTAGTAGACATTTAGATTTTCATTATTCAAGAGATCGCTTCAGAAAAATGTTGTTCGATTTTTTAATAAATTAAATCTGTTATCGTTTTCCTCTTTTATCCTTATTTTTATGAATTCTTTTTTCTTTTTCTTTTGTTCTCTCTTTTATAAATAATTAATTTACATATATATTTATATACATATTTATTTATCTGAGAATATACTTATCTTTCCATGTAATCTGTAAAGCAAAGCTGGTAGATGAAATAAAAATAAATAAATAAATAAGAAACCGCACTGATAAGGACCTATCATGTTGTTGACGATCGGTTTTGGCGTTCACATAATACGACAGTTAGGATTTTATGTGCGATGTTGAGGAGAGTTATACCTCTGTAATTGGCGCAGTTCAGAGGGTCTCCTTTCTTCAGGATCGGGGAAACGATGCTGAGGTTCCATTCATCGGGCATACTTTCGTCCGACCAGATTTTACAGATGAGTTGTTGAATGCTCCTTGCCTATGTTCATGGTCACCTATCATCGACAAAATACATATATCTTTGAAAGAAAAGTTATATGTGAAATAACTCGAAACTATTTAGCAAATAGAGAACAACCATCATGAAAATATCATTAGAGAAAAACTATACTTCTATAGAACTATACTCGAACTTATTCACACGACCTATTGGCCAACCGATTCAGGAAAAATTCTTGATCTTATCGATTTTTTTGTTACAAAAGGCATTTACGAGAAGTTTATTACAATCAAAGAATGTTTTGATCTCTCTTCTGATCACTCGCCGGTAATTTTATTACTTGGAGAAGCGCTGATTAAGAAAAAAGGACCTCCAAGACTTACCAGCTATAGAACAAACTGGGAGGGCTTTAGAAATGATAGCGAAACAAATATCGCATCACTTAAAACACCTTGTGAACTAGAGGACGAAATTGATCGTTTCGTGGAAACAATCCAAAGAGCGGCGTGGAGAAACACTCCTTCCAGGAGCTATAAGATCAACCGCAACGAAAAGTATCCCAGAGAAATCATTGAACTGGTGAGAGAGAAATGAAAAGCACGAAAGAAATGGCACATCACTCGTGCACCGCAGCATAAAACAGTCCTTAACCGACTATGCAATCGCCTTAGAGATAGTATTCGCGAATTTAAAAGCAAAAAGATAGCGACCTATCTTGAGAATCTTTCCGGTGAAAGAGAATCAAACTATTCGCTTTGGAAAGCGCTAAAAGGCATCCGGAAACCTCAAATGCAAGCGCCACTAATTCGGAAAGACGATGGAAACTGGGCCAAGAACGACAAAAAAAAGGCAGAACTTGAAGAAACGTTTAAGCCATTCGACGGCCCTTCGTTAACACCCGACTCCCCAGTCACGACATCTGACAACTTTAAAGTAAAAAAAGTTGCATTGATTGAACTGAGGGAAGTGATTAAAAATTTAAAGACGAAAAAAGCTCCGGGTTACGACTTGATAACGGCGCAGGTAGTCAAGGAATTGCCGAATAAAGCTATTATCAAACTGCTCTATTTGATCAACGCTTCTTTCAGATTGCTATATGTTCCGAGACAATGGAACGTTGCCGAGATTATAATGGTCCCGAAACCAGGCAAGCCTCTGAATGAGAAGAAATCATATCGGCCTATTTCCCTATTGCCGGTTATCTCAAAAATATTCGAAAAACTTCTTTCCAAACGTCTACAGCCCATAATCGACGAAAGACGTCTCATTCCTGACCATCAGTTTGGATTTAGAATTAAACATTCTACAATTGACCAAGTCCATAAAATAACTGACGTGATTGAGAAAGCTCTGGAAGAAAAAAAGATTTGTTGTGGTGTATTTCTTGACGTCTCACAAGCTTTCGATAAGGTCTACGACTACTGCCACGGCAACTCTTTTTAATCTTATGATCGTACCTCACCGAGAGACTCTTTCGTGTTAAGCACGGAAACGATTACTCTGACTTCAAGGAGATTGCAGCCGGAGTCCCGCAAGGAAGTGTCCTTGGACCACTTCTATATGTACTCTACACGCGTGACATCCCGCAAGAAAGAAACTGTGTCGTCGCCACGTTTGCGGACGACACGGCGATATTGACAACGGGAGATACCATTGAAGCAGCAACCGGAAAGCTTCAACATGCTATTAATAAAGTCAACGCTTGGACGAATTCTTGGCGTATTGTGCTGAACGAAAGCAAATCTACTCACGTCAACTTTACGTTCAAAAAAGTGGATAGATTGGCTGTATATCTAAACTCGGCTCAAATACCGTACGCAAACGAGCAAAATATCTAGGAATGACTCTAGATGTTAAGCTTAAATGGAAATCGGAAATTAAAAAAAAAACGCGACGAGCTCGAAAACAAATACCGACAAATGTACTGGCTACTCGGAAAACATTCGAAGTTAAGCTTACATAACAAACTGCTTATCTATAAGCAAGTGCTAAAGCCAGTGTGGACGTGTGGTATACAACTATGGGGTTGTACCAAGAAAAGCAATAGAAACATCGTACAAACTTTTGAAAATACAGTTCTTAGAACGATCGTTAACGCACCGTGGTATGTACGTAACGAAGATATTCATCGAGACCTGGGAATTCCCAGCGTCGTCGAAGAGATAACAAAATTTGCGCATAAACACAAAGATCGTGTTCACGGCCATTGTAACCGTACTGTCATTCAACTACTTGACGCGACCAATTCAATTCGTCGTCTTCAAAGGACAAAACCATAGCATATGAAGCTCGTGAAAAAGGCAGGAACTTTCATTGGAATTTAACCTGTCTAAAGTGCTACATTTATTTATAATCGCATACGAACATCTTTTTCTATAATCACGATTCTCGTAAGCGAAAATAAAACTACTGGATAAGCGTCGGTTTAGTTGTAGTTATAATTTTGAGGAGAGGTGTTTTTTTAGTGAGTCAGAACCTCACACTACCATAAGCATGCGCGGTCGGGCCTTATGGTGGCTTTGGAAGATTTTTCACGTGCTCCCGGCAAAAAAAAAAAAAAACTCACACGACTGAAGAGCATCCATATTTTTAGTTAGTTGTAAGTTAGCGTGTCTGTTTAGTAAGCGAAAAAGGCCGGTCACAATGTGATTATCTACTAGGTTAATGGCTCTTTAGAATTAAAAAAAAAAGTAAAATGTTGTAGATGAATGGTGCAATTATGAACATGCAAGTTATTTGTCAAACAACTTCATTGAACTGCGAAATATGACAAAAGATTTATCTACGCAACATAATTTATGCTCTAAATATAAATAATTTTAAATGATTTGTTAATTATTAATTTATTTTATTGTAATTTACAGAACTATTTCCGTACGCACGAGACTTTATAGTTGGGTGGTTTCAATTTCATTTTGCCTAGAACTTAACAATACGCACAATATTATTGACATTCTTCAGTCGAATAAAATTGTATAGCAATGAAACTGCTTCAGTTAGTTTTAGGTTTCGTAGTTTTAATAATTTTAAAGGAAATTCCCTACTCCCAGTCTGGAACAAAAATTAAAATAAGCCAATGTCTGAGATCATTTCATTTTTATTTTTAACAATAAGCAACGCATAAAAAATAGTTAACATCTAATTTATTCATTATCTATCTTTTAGCTTGCTTCACAAACTTACGCGAAGACGACATCAAAAGTTTGTAATGTGAATCCAAAATATTTAAAGAATCTAACCTGCAAATTGAAACCAATTAATTGGGAACAATCACTTGCTGATTTTGACACTGACATAGTGGGGGTTTTGCGAAATATATCAGTAAGAATAAATTATTTAACATATTTTGCTTTCCTATAAAACTCACACTCGTACAGGTGAATTTCGAGTTCTTCAAGTATACAAACCAATACCGTCCATTCCTAGTTAATATAACAATAAATTTATGCGACACTTTCGCAAAGGGTCAACGAAATCCGTATTTCAATACAGTTCTTAAATTCATAATAAGAAACACGAATG
Organism: Brachypalpus laphriformis; assembly: GCA_945910035.1. Lineage (NCBI taxonomy): Eukaryota > Metazoa > Arthropoda > Insecta > Diptera > Syrphidae > Brachypalpus > Brachypalpus laphriformis. The sequence goes on along the minus strand of OX246754.1, from coordinate 190,820,832 downwards.
GTAATCACACATGTCCGTTTTCGGTATGATTTATTGAATCACAATTAAATACTTTTTAATTTTTTCCTGTTTCTCTTAAGGGACACATATTTGGTCGAGGGATGTATATGGACTTAACACTAGTACCATTTCCCATACCCGTTGGAAAATATAAAATCGTTTATGCTATTTATGATGGCTGGCCATTTAATCTTGTTAGCACAATGAGTTTTTCGATCTCGATTGAAGAAAGGACTCATGTCCCACGGAGAGAGTCTGGAAAAGCGAATGAGTTCAGTGTGAGAACGTAACAAAAAAAGTTTGGTCTTGTAAATTTGCTTTAAATTAATGATTTATACAAAAACAATAAAACAATCATGTATTACACACAATTAGTGACTACTTCACCCACTTAGACTCATGGTTGAAGTGAATCTTTATTTTAATAAAAAGTATTATTTTAACGCATAATCTGTACACAAACACGGAACACACTATAGTTGATGCATCTGCTCTGTCTACATGGCCGTATTGAGATATCAGACTGACGCAGGATTGAGTTTCGATCCTTGTTTTCGCTCTAACTCGCTCGTATATTTTACGGAAACGAGGAAGGATGGCAACTAAACAGGATTGATTCGCTATCTCACTGTTTGTCAATGTACATTGTTGCACTGTTTACGAATCCTACAAAATACTTACTGACTTAGGTGGCGCTAAAGTTCGGGTAAACCTGGGCCACAACCAACAAGCCTCCTCATTTAGCTCGGTCTTTAGCTAATTTCCTCTAGTTGCGCACTCCAAGTTGGTCGAGGTCCCCTTGAACTTGTGCGCGCCACCTACGGCGAGGAGGTGCTCTACTGCGTCATCCCTCGGGGTTAGATTCGAAGACTCTGCGGGCCGGAGCGTTGCTATCCATTCGCTCTACATGTCCTAGCCATCCCAGACATCCAATACGCAGTTTTTCGACTAGGTCGATGTCGTTGTATAGCTCGTATAGTTCGTGATTGTATATTTTGCCTCCAAAACCCGTCAACGCAAACGGGACCGAATATCTTACGAAGAATTTTTCTCTCGACGCGACCAAGGATATCTTCATCCTCTTTTAATAAAGCCCATGTCTCTTTAGTTGTCCGAGATAGGTCTTTACTGTTGAATTGCCTTATAAGCCAAAAAAAAAAAATGTGATTGGCAAGATTTATTCTTCGCTTGATTTCTGCGCTGATACTGTTTTTCGAGTTTATAGCAGAGCCAAGGTAGACTACCTCGAAGTTATAGCTGCCCACTGTGACGTTCTGTCCAATTCGTCGGTGTTGGTTGTCCCTTCTTGTTGACAACATATACTTGGTTTTGCCCTCTATGTGTAATGTCTATGTGTAATGTCTATGTGTAATGTCTATATCGTCGGCGTATGCGAGCAGTTGTACAGACTTGTAATAGATTGTGCCTCCGGTGTTGGCTTGTGAGTTCCGCACAATCCGTTCAAGTACAATGTTAAAGAAGTCACATGACGGAGCGTCGCCTTGTCTAATACTTTTTGTGACATCAAAGGTCTCGGTGAGGTCATTACCAACCTTGATGGAGCAGCGAGCGTTATCCATCGTCAGCCTGCACAGACGAACAAGTTTGGCAGGGATGTCAAAACTAGAGATGGCTCTATAAAGCTCTTCTCTATAGATGCTGTCATAGGCGGCCTTGAAATCGATAAAGAGGTGGTGAGTATCGATATGGAATTCTTGGGTTTTCTCCAGGATCTGCCGTAGTGTGAAGATTTGATCGATAGTGGACTTTCCCGGCCTAAAACCACACTGATAGAGTCCAATCAAGCTGTTGATAAAAGATTTCAGAATATCGCAGAAAAGATCTTATATGCGATGTTGAGGAGATTTATGCCTCTATAGATGGCGCAGTTGAGGAGCCCTCCTTTCTTGTGGATCGGCAAATGATGCTGAGATTCCATTCATCAGGCATACACTCGTCTGATCAAATCTTAGTGATGAGTTTGTGTATGCACTCTACCAATTTATCACCAGCTGCCTTGAAAAGTTCAGCCGGTAAGCCATCAGGTCCAGCAGCCTTGTTGGATTTTAGCTTGAATATTGGCTATCCTCACTTCGTTTTGATCAGGTGGGCGGAAATTTGACTATCATCGTCTATGTTGAATGGTTCACTCTGGCTGACAGCGGGATGTTGATCTTCGTCGCCGTTATACAGTCTGCAGAAGTAGTTTTTTCATATTCTCAGCACCGACTGCGATTCTACTACGAGGTTTCCATTTTCATCTCTACAGGTTTTCATATGGGTATTGCTTCTCTGACACGTTCTTTTTACCTTCTGGTAAAACTTCCGCACATTGTTCCTGGAGTATTAACTCTCGATATTTTCGAACGCGCGCTTCTCATGCTCTTTCATCTTCTTTTGGAGAAGCCGATGCTCTTCCCGTCTCTTTTGCTCGTAGAGCTCGTGAGCAGCTCCCGTCTTCCGCTGTAGCGCCGCTTTGTTTTGCTGCATGCACTCGCCGGCATTCTTCGTCAAACCAGCGGTTTCGCGGTGGTGGTCGAGCGAGACCCAGCACATCAGTCGCGGCATTTCTGATGGCATGTTGGCATCGTTGCCACTGGTCTTCGGGATACGCGTTCAGCGAAGAGTCTGGCGGTCTCTTGCGATTGTAGCTTTCCGACATATTAGGCTTATGTTAGCGAATTTGGTCTTGATCCGGATAGTCATAATACGCTCGCTAACGTGTCGGAAGCTTAAGCCTTTTTGCCTAAGTCTGCCGCGTATAACAAATCCGCATCTGAATAAGCGCTGCCTGTTGCCTCTGTATTTTTTTATCCTCTTTTTGCTCGGCCCATTCCATCGCACTTCCTGGATGGGCATAATATCTGCTGTATACCAGACTAGGGCCTTTGCTAGTTGTTCGGCTGCAAGTGGTCTGTAAAGGTATAGAACATTCCACGTACAGATCCGAAGGTCGTTGTCCTTATTTCGTTTGCTTGGGTCGTCATCAGTTGAGTCATCCTTATCCGAGGCTTTTGGTTGTTTCCTTCAAAATAGTTCGAAGCTCAAATAACACCAAAGCCTCCCTTAACTGAGTTACGCAAGTAGCGTTACAGTAACGGGTGAACCTGGGCCTCAGCCAACAGGCCTCTCAGTTTGTCTGCAGTTGCGCACTCCAAGATGGTTAAGGTCCCCTTGAACTTGTGCGAGCCACCTACGGCGAGGGGCCCTTTGCTGCATCATCCCTTTGGATTAGATTCGAAAACTCTGCCGGCCGGAGCATTGGTGTCAATTTGCTCTACATGTGCTAGCAATCTCAAACATCCAATACACAGTTTTTGGACTAGGCCAATGTCGCTGTACAGGTCGTATAGTTCGTCATTGAATCTCTCCTCCAAATCCCGTCAAAGGAAACGGGACCGAATATCTTACAAAGAATTTTTCCCTTGAAGAGGTCAAGGATATCTTCATCGCTTTTAATAAAATCCATGTTTCAGCGCCGTAAAGTAGGACTGGGATGATCAGGATCTTGTATAAAGTCTCCTTATTTGCTCGAGATATGGCTTTACTGTTGAATCGCCCTATGAGTACAAAAAAACTTTGATTGGGAAGAATTATTCTCCGCTTGATTTCTGCACTGATATCATTGTCAGAATTAATAGCAGAGCCACGGTAGACAAAGGCCCTTACTACGTCAAGGTTGTAGCTGCCCACTGTGACATTCTGTCTATTTCGTCGGTGTTGATTATTGACAGCGTACACTTGGTCTTGCCCTCAGACAAAAGTCTCGCCCACATGGTGGACCAAAGAACTAGCCAGCACAAGAAGAGAAACAAGGAAACTCTTGAATCTGGCGAAATCAACGAGAGCTGACTCGGACTGGGAATTGTACAAAGCCAGTCAGAGGAACTTCAAGAGCGGAGCGCATAAAGCCAAAAGGCAGTTGTGGCAACATTTTTGTGATGAGATAAAGGGTACAACAGGAACGGATAGATTGAGGAAAATCATCTCCAGAGAATCGAAAACTCTAGGTTCCCTAAATGATCCTCTAGGTTCCCTAACTGGACCGTCTTGTTCGGAATCACTAGAATTGCTCATTAAACCACACTTTCCGGGGTGTACGAGCATACCACGCAGCAGTACTAATAACAGCAGTCACAGCGAATCCCCCCCCCTCCCCCCCCCCCTTTTTTTTTTTGCTGATTTGGTATTTTGGTAACAGAGGATAGAAAAAAGTGGGCAATAAGATTGTTCTCCGCTTTTAAATCCCCAGGACTTGATGGGATTATACCGATCATGCTGCAAAAAACTGCGCCGATAATTATCCCAGTACTCAAAGAGCTTTTTGCTGGTAGTCTTAAACAATGTCACCTAACAAGAACATGGAGGGCGGTAATGGTGGTTTTTATTCCCAAGGCGGGCAAGGCTAGTCACACCACCGCAAATGACTTTCATCCTGAAAACATTTGAAAGAGTGATCGAAGTTTACATACGTAATAGAATACGCCCGGGAGATTTATCCCCAGCCCAACACCCATACACAAAGGGTAAATGTGTGGAAACTGCCCGACATCATGTTGTCGGCTCTATAGAAAAATCACTTAAAGATAAAGAGTTCACCCTAGTTGCATTTTTAGACATTGAAGGAGCATTCAATAATGTAAATACCGAAGCGGTTAAAAGAACTCTAAGAAACCTAGACATCGACATCAGTCTAACTAACTGGATTGTTAGCATGCTCGAGGAAAGACACATAACTACCGAACTTAAGGGTTCAAAGCTTGAAGCATACGCCTCTCGAGGTACTCCTCAAGGCGGGGTAATCTCCCCACTGCTTTGGGTCATTGTTCTAAATGAGGTACTACAACAACTAAGGTACAGTGGCGTCAGAGCTACAGCTTACGCGGATGACGTTGTGCTGCTTGCAACAGGTAAATTCCTGCCTACCCTTACCGAGCAACTTGACGGAGCCCTAAATACTGTTAGCATATGGGCCAGGAGCTGCGGTCTAAAGGTTAATCCCCAAAAAACCCAACTCATACATTTTACGAATAAGGGGAAATACCGGAGTTTGGAACACCTTCTGGTGATGGTATCCCACTCAGATTGTCCGATAGCGCAAAATACCTGGGCCTTATACTGGACAAAAAGCTCAATTGGAGATTAAATATAAAAGAAAGAATTAAGAAAGCAATAATAGCCTTTTACTCATGTAGTAGAATTTTTGGTAAAACCTGGGGACCCTCGCCCAAAATCATGCTATAGATGTATACGGCTGTAGTTAGATCCATATTGACTTTCGTCAATCTAGTATGGTGGCAGTGCAATGAGGACAACTCCAACCGCAGGACTCGAGGCTATTCTCAACCTGCTACCGCTAGACATCTTTATACGCATATCAGCAGCCACTACTGCTATGGGAATTAGTCAGTCAGCAAACTGGAAACCAAACAGAACAGGTCACTCGATGATCCTACATGATTACTTTGGTCTCTTGCCCATAACGGACTACATGACGCCATATTTAGACTTGGTAAGGCCTTTTTCTACCGCCTACTCTGGCAGGGAAGAATGGAAAAGCGGTCATATACCTAATGTCGAATCTATAGCCATCTACACAGATGGTTCAAAAATGAGCACTGGTGTAGGATCAGGCATCTTCTGCGACCCCTAGGTATATCGACATCCATACGACTTCCAGACCGTTTCCAAGCGTTTTCCAAGCAGAGGTTTTAGCAGTGGCAATAGCAATACCACCGGAAAGTATCACCATCTTTATCGACAGCCAGGCAGCTATAAAAGTGATTACTGCCATAGAAATTAAATCGAAGCTTGTGAAGTGTTGTCGAGAAGAGCTCAGGGTTCTTGGAACACAGCACAAGGAATCGCTCTGTTGAGTTCCTGGATACGAGGGTATCCCAGGCAATGAGTAAGCCGACGAGCTGGCGAGAATCGGCTCAACAGCCCTACTAGAATAAGTTGACCCCCTTTTGTGTATCCCGCCTTGCATACTCAAGCTCGTTGCAGGGAATAAAGCCATTAAAGAGGCAAACACAAGATGGAACTCCATGGTAACTTGTGCCATCACCAGGAAGCTATAGCCTTCGACAAAGCAATGACAGAGAGAATTACTCAGAAAGACAGGAAATCCCTTTCTACCCTCGTGGGCATCATCACGGGGCACAACACTCTGTGGTACCACTTGAAGAAACTACGCCTGACGGAGGAGGAACGAGGTTGGGAAAGTTTTTGAGGACACTACCCACTTCCTGTGCCACTGTCCGAGTCTTCAACACTCCAGGAAGAAGTTCCTTGGTAAATATTTGTTCCAGGATCTCGAGGAGCTCTCCGACGTTTCGACAGGAAAAATGCTGAACTTCATCAAATCATCAGGGTGGTTTGTATGCATAAATGAAGTAAGTGACTGAGTTAATAAAGTTTTAGTTTCATTCGGTAAGGGAATACATTTTCCCCTATGGGTATCACAAGGGGTCAACGCTGACCTAAGTCTGGCAGAGTGCGCCCAAACCCCCCCTCCCACCTCCCCCCCAGCCAGCCCACATACTTAACCTAACCTAACCTAACCTAGTCTTGCGCTCGTTTACCGCAAAACTCATTTTGAACCCTTCTGCTTTAATGCTTGCAAACGTACCAGTGACAGCCCGCTGAGTTCTGCCAATTATTGCAACATCGCCGGCGTATGAAAGCAGTTGTACGGACTTTTGACAGAGTAAGCCCCTGGTGTTGGCTTGCGAGTTCCGCACGATGTTCAATTACAATATTAAGGAAGTCACATGGGAGCGCGTCGCCTTGTCTAATACCTTTTGTGACATCAAAGGTCTCGGTGAGGTCATTACCGACCTTAATGGAGCAGCGAGCGTTCTCCATCGTCATCCTGCACAGACGTACAAGTTTGGCAGGGATGTCAAAACTAGTCATGGCTCTAACATATAGCTTCTGTCTATAGATGCTGTCATAGGCGGCCTTGAAATGCACAATATTGATGTAAACTTTTCGAATTTTCTGCCAGATCTGCCGGAGTCTGAAGATTTGATGGATGGTGGACTTTCCTGGCCTGAAACCGCACTAATATGGGTCAATCAGGCTGTTAATGAAAGATTTCAGGTGTTCGCACGATATTGCAGAAAGGATCTTGTATGCAATGTTGTGGAGACTGATTCCTCTATAATTGGCGCATTGGGTTCTCTTCTCTTGTGGACGTCAACACAGCACGAATGATACTGATCAACAAAAAGCAAATTACTCTCGGGGGAAAAACCGGCAAATATCTCTCTATCTATCATTTCCTATGCCCGCACTGTGTAAAAACATGTTGAGGATATTCATGACACATTGAGTGCGAGCAAATTATAAAAAAAGAAAAACTGTAACAAGAAGGGAACGACAGGAGTGCTTCTGAGACTCAGCAGCTTATAATGGAAATCTAACCCTGGATAGAAACACGTCATGGTGGATTGAGAATTCCCTCTGAGAATACCTGAAACCCGTGCTACATTTCGGCAATTATTTAATTGCTACTCTTTGTCACTTTCAAGAAAATGTTGCAACATTTGTTGAAGCTGTTGCGGCAACGTTGCTTAGAACGCACCATTCATGTAGGCATTTCAAAGCTTTGCATTTGGAGTAATGTGGTTTACACGCGTGTTGACAAAACTCATTCACTTGACTGCACATCATAAGCTTGCGTGTCTAATTGCCCGTGTTTATAGGTTCAATTTACGACAAAAGAAGATATATATGTATATAAATTTTGAATCGAACAACATGCGATATATTTGTTAGAATACTACGTTTAGGATCTAGACTATATAAAATGCAAAATGTTGCAAAATTTTTATTTAAATTGCAGCCCAAGGGGACAGATTTTAGTTCAAGTTATCTCATTTTCATGTTATGTTATAAAAGTTCACACAAATTTCGAGTTATCGAGGACTTCGAGTTATCGAAGTTTCACTGTAGTAATAAATTAATTTATTGTGTAAGTGTTTATGTACCCACGAATCATTGAAGCTGGGTAATTTCGGATGAATTATAACTGAAGCTTAATATCTTGTTCATTCGCATTGAATTTTAGAGCAATGAAATGGTTTCAATTAATCATATTTTCAATATTGCTTTTATTTCTCAAAAAACACGTCAAGGAAACCATCGTACAAAAAATAGAGCGCGACCGTCTCAGTTGGTATTGCCACGTTCAAAGAAGAGATTATTTGAACCCTGTTAAAAAGGCAATATCTATGCACGTTCCAAAGACATCGCGATGTAGGAAACGCAGGCCTATAAACGCCTGAATTAGACAAATGCGACGACATCGGCATTTCATTGGCCTCAGTAACCGAGTGATCCAAAATCGGCAGGGATGCCGATATTTTCTGAGGTCAAATAGGCGAACCCCACAGGCGGATCAGTAGAAATGCGGTGAAGTGGGAGGGTTGTGATCCCTTGTTTTCGGATCATAACCTCGCTGATAAAAGGAAGAAGAAGATTTCTCAAAACACTTGCATATGATCAACGGAAACTCAAAGTAAGTATCAACAGCTTAATTTTATTCATTTTGTTTTCTAACTATGTACTTACTTACTTTCTTAGATGGCGCCACAGTTCGGGGTGGACCTGGGCCTCAACCAACAAACCTCTCCGGCCAGCACGGTTACGAGCCAGCTGCCTCCAGTTGCGTACGCCAAGTTGGTTGAGGTCCTCCTCCACTTGTTTGCGCCACCAACCGCGAGGTCGTCCTCTACTGCGCCGTCCGTCCGGGGTGGATTCGAAGACTTTCTAAGCGGGAAGGTTGGGCTCCATCCGCTCTAAATGACACAGCCATATTAGTCACTGTATGTGAACTCTTCTGGCTAAGTCAATGTCCTTGTACAGGCCGTATAGCTCGGCATTGCACCTTCTCCTCCACTCACCGTCTATGCAGACGGGACCAAAGATCGCTCGAAGAACTTTTCTCTCGAAATAACCAAGGGCATCATCATCAGGTTTTGTCAAAGCCCATGCCTCTGCGCCATACAGCAGGACTGGGATGATTAATGTCTTATAAAGAGTTACCTTAGTAGTTCGAGATAGGGCTTTGCTACTCAATTGTCGTTTTAGCCCATAGAAACAACGATTGGCAAGAGTAATTCTCCGTGTGATCTCCCTACTGATGTCATTTGCGGAGCTGACTATAGAGCCTAGGTAGACAAAATCCTTTACTACCTCAAAATTGTAACTGTCTATTGTCGCGTTCTGTCCAAGACGCCGATGTTGGGTGTTCTTTTTTGTAGACAGCATATATTTTGTTTTGCTTTCATTGACCGCTAGACCCATCTTTGCTGCCTCGTTCTCAATACTCGTAAATGCCCCACTGACGGCCCCCTGAGTTCTTCCGATTATGTCAATGTCATCGGCATAAGCGAGTAGTTGTACAGACTTGACGAAGATTGTACCTCCGGTGTTGGCTTGTGAGTTTCGTACAATACTCTCAAGTACTATGTTAAAGAGATCGCATGATAGCGCATCACCTTGTCTAAGACCTTTCCCGACATCGAACGGTTGGGTGATGTTCTTACCGACTTTGATGGAGCAGCGAGAGTTCTCCATCGTCATTCTGCACAAACGGACGAGCTCGGCAGGGATGCCAATACTAGACATGGCTCTGTATAACTCGTCTCTATACACGCTATCATAGGTGGTGCGTATCGATTTTATATTCACGGGTTTTTTCCAAGATCTGCCGTCGTGTGAATATTTAGTTGATGGTGGTCTTTCCCGGCCTGAAACCGCACTGATAAGGACCTATCAGGTTGTTGACGATCGGTTTTAGGCGTTCACATAGTACGGCAGATAGGATCTTATATGCGATATTTAGGAGACTTATACCTCTGTAGTTGGCACAGTTCAGAGGGTCTCCTTTCTTCAGGATCGGGCAAACGATGCTGAGGTTCCATTCATCGGGCATACTTTCGTCCGACCGGATTTTACAGATGAGCTGGTGCATGCTCCTTACCAACTCATCTCCTCCTGCCTTGAAAAGTTCAGCGGCAAGGCCGTCGGCTCCAGCAGCTTTGTTGGATTTGAGTTTAGATATCGCTATCCTCACTTCATTATGATCGGGTTGACGGGAATTTTGACTGCCATCGTCACTGTTGAATGGCTCATTCTGCCTGACAGCGGAATATTGATCATCATCGCCGTTTAACAGTCTGCAGAAGTGTTCCTTCCATATCCTCAGCACCGACTGCGATTCTACTACTATGTTGCCATTTTCGTCCCTGCAGGCTTCTGTTCTGGCTTTGAAACCCTGGCATGTTCTTTTTACCCTTTGGTAAAATTTTCGAACATTATTCCTGCAATAAAGTCTCTCAATCTCCTCGATCGAGCGCTTCTCATGCTCTTTTTTCTTCTTTCTGAGAAGTCGATGTTCCTCTTTTCTCCTGCGCACGTAGAGCTCGTAAGCAGCTCTAGTCCTTCTATGCAGCGCCGCTTTGCACGCCTCTTGGTTTGCTGCATGTGCTTTCCGGCATTCCTCATCAAACCACGGGCTTTGTTGTGGTGGCCGAAAGAAACCCAGTACATCAGAGGCGGCATCTCTGATGGCTTGTTGGCAACGCTGCCACTGGTCTTCCGCATTTTCTGCTGGCGGCATAGGACTTAGATTAAGATTAGAAGAAACACGATCGGCAACTGTTCTGGCGGTCTCTTGCGATTGTAGCTTTTCGACGCCAAATTTACTCACAGTATTTCGTTGATTTCGCTCCGTTGTGGATATCCGCATCCGTACATTGGCTACAACTAGGTAGTGATCCGAGTCCACGTTGGCTCCTCGGAAAGTCCGGACACCCATAATACTGGAAAAGCGCCTTGCGTCGATCGCAATGTGATCGATTTGGTTGACAGTTTTTCGATCAAAGGAGAGCCATGTTCCTTTGTGAATGTCGAGACGTGGGAACCGCGTACTAGCTTCGACAAAGTTTCGCCCCGCCGCAAAGTCGATTAGCCCGAGTCCGTTGTCGGATGTGATGTCGTGCAGGCTGTGCTTTCCGACCACGCTACTAAAGACTTCCTCTCTTCCTAGCTTTGCGTTAAAGTCGCTTAGGATAATTTTAACGTCGTGGCTAGGTCATTGCTCATACGTCTTGCCCAAGAGCTGGTAGAAGTCATCCTTTGACGCGTCGTCGTTTTCCTCGTGAGTGGCGTTAACGCATATTAGGCTAATGTTGGCAAATTTAGCCTTGATATGGATAGTCATAAGGCGCTCGTTTACATGCCGAAAACTCAAGACTTCTTGCCTAAGTCTGCCTCCAATGACAAATCCGCACCCGAATAGACGCTGTCCTTTTTGTCTGTAGCAATCGCCGTAGTAGATGTCGCAGTTTTTCATACTCCTTTTGCCCGGCCCACCACATCGCACTTCTTGGATGGCGGTAATGTCTGCTTTGAGACACTCTAGGGCCTCCGCATGTTGTTTGGCTGCACGTGGTTTGTAGAGGGACCTAACATTCCATGTGCAGACACGAAGATCGTTGTCATTTTTACGTTTGCTTGGGTCGTCAACAGTAAATTCATCCGTATCCGAGGCTGTTGGTTGCTTCGTAACCGAAGGTTCTTTTACGTGATGGGGAAGTTAACCCGATGGCACAACCCCCAACCTGGAGGACCAGATCCTTTTTTAGCAACCCTTAGGACGAGGGGCCGGATACACCGATGTCAGTAACCCACTTCGGGGATATGAGCGCTGCCGTTGGCCCATTAAGGGTTCATCCGCCACCATCTCTTTTTCAATACCCTGACGTAGTATTGAAAATCCTTACAGACCTCAGGTCCAAATATGTCGAAATAGCTCCGGTAAGGTATCCGCTGGTCTGTAGACGTCACCGTTGATTCCATCAAGAGAATTCATCCGCCGCACGTCCTCCTTCTGAGGACCTCTTGCTAGACTTCTGAGGCTCATATTTCAGCCGATCAGGTCAACAAGAGATGCCTCATCCGGTTAAACATATGCGCGCTGAAGTTCACCCAGATGTGCTTACGCAGGTCGGAGTGTTCAGCTGCACATATATCGTCAGACTCAGCATACGCTCATCGTTAGTTCACTATCAGATAGCTATCCAGCGGGCATCACGGGGAGGTGATGATGCGATTTTGCCCAATTTGCTTCAATATCGCACACTAATTCTGCTCTCAAACATTTTGCTCAACCACCAACAAACCAAAAAGGTCTCGAATGTTAATTTACCCGCGTTATGCTTCCCTCACATCCGACCGTCAATTTTTTGTTCATGCTACGCGCTTGTGGAATTCTCTACCGCCCCCGTTAAGGGAAATAGATGATGCTACAACATTTAAAAGCAAAATAAAGATACATTTTGCACAATAATTAAAAATTATAATTGTATTCCCTCTTCTTTAAGTTAAACTAATACATTTTCTGTTCTTTTTTTCGAACAATGCACTATGTAAATGAAATGAATATGAAAATAAGGTATTATAAATGATCTATCTGAACTTTCATACAATGTTAATTAATAGCTTATCACTAGTTATAAGATACTATATCTCCATGTGTATAAGCTGTTGAAGTAAATAAATAAATAAATAAATAAACAAATAAATAAATAAATAAATAAATAAATAAATAAAAGTGGAAAAGAAAGAAATATAGCACAGTAGCTTCGGTGTATTTTAAAAACTGCTCATTGTCTTATAAACTAAAAAGTCAGCAACTATAATGACAACGTATTTCTTCTTTTATCCATTGCTCTTGGCACATTAGTCCTTTCGTTAACTGTAACTGTAATTTCCACTGTGCCGAAATTAACCAATGGCCAATCCGTATAGTACCTGCAAACCATTTTATATTTTCCAATAGGTATAAAAAACGATACGAATCTAAGATCCAAATAGATTCCAAAAGCAGTAATGTGTCCCTTTGTTTAAGTAAAGTTAGATAATGAATAAAATGAAATTAATATTTCATACCGAGTACGGGCATTTGTGGTTTATATTTGAGTAGTTGGACAATATTTTCAAAACAGTCAACGTATACAGGTTTCCTCGACCTGTAGCTAACATTTTACACAAGTTACAAGTCACATTGAGCAGGAACGGACGAAATTGGTTCGTAAATTTATAAGTTTCTATGCGCAGCTGCAATAGAATCAAATCAGCAACTACATACATAGACTGAATGATTTATCCTTACTGTAATATTTCGTATGACACCTACTAAATCCGCATCCATATAAAAAACACTTTTCTCCCAGTTAACTGCTTTCAACTTGCAGGTGGTATTACTTACATAATTTGGATCCATGTAACAATCAATATTAGTCGTTTTTGCATAATATTTGTCAGCAAACTAAAAATAGTTAAAATAAATTAAAATTTATTTTGAATCAAAAACTTTATAAAATTTAGCTACGCACTTTCACATTTCGGAGAAGAAAAACACTTTCCTTAAGGACTAATAGAAATATAAAACTCAAAATAATTTGAAACCACTGCATAGCTCTACGAACAAATAAAACGAAAAACAGAATGTCAGTCGCGCAAATAATTAACTTTTACAAACGTTTGGGTAAATGGCAAATCAACTATTGAGCGTTAGTCACAGACACATTTCGTTGAGAATCACTTTCCTTAAGGACTTACAGCAATATAAAGCCTAAAATAATTTAAAACCAGTGGATAGCCCTACGAACAATTAGAGCTGATAACAGAATGTCAGTCACGTAATTACTTAAATTTTTTAAACGTTTGGGTAAATGGCAAATCAGTCATAATAGCTTCAAATTCATCCAACCACTCTATCTGTAGACTCATATTGCTCTTATCATGCACGTGATCTCTTTAACATAACTTCTTCCTTTTTCAGCGAGGTTATGATCCGAAAACAAGGGATCACAACCCTCCCACTTTACCGAATTTCTACTGATCCGCCTGTGGGGTTCGCCTATTTGACCTCAGAAAATATCGGCAGGCCTCCCGATTTTGGATCACTCGGTTACTGAGGCCAATGAAATGCCGATGTCGTCGCATTTGTCTAATTCAGGCGTTTATAGGCCTGCCTTTCCTACATCGCGATGTCTTTGGAACGTGCATAGATATTGCCTTTTTAACAGGGTTCAAATGATCTTTTCTTTGAACGTGGCAATACCAGCTGAAAAAGCAAAAGTTTTTTCACGGTCCCACCTCTCGCGAGCGTCTGACAAACATCCGAGAGTATTGTTGTCACGAAAAAGCTTCTCAAATCGCCGTTCGGACTCGGCATTAAACTGTAGGTCCCTTCCATTCGTGTGAAAAATATAACGCACACAACATGAGTGGTTGCGCGAAGCTAGGTCCTGGCACTTTAAAGAGCTGTTGTGCCAAATATTTGCAATACCAGCTGCGCCGGTCGCGCTCAATCTTTTGCACGATGGATAGTTTCCTTGATGTGAAGGCTTCCACGGATCTTCGAACTTCTTATTCGATCAAGCTTGTCACTCCTGCTGTCATGCGAAGCATCTTCATCTCAGCTGCCGTTAATTTACTCTCATACATTTTGTACATCGTCCAACATGTGCTGGGCGCACAACTGCGGTGAAGAGCCTTCCTTTCAACTTAGGTGGCATTTTTCTGTCACAGAAGATAGCGGAATTTTCTCGCCAATTCATCCAGCCTACGCTTACGCAATGATTTATGTCATTACCACAGGTTGCTTTGCTATTGATCATAGATCCCAGATATTTGAACTTTTCCCACTTTGTCCACCTCGATCTGTAGCACCTTCTGAGTAAGTAAGCACATATATGTCCGTTTTGTCTGATCTAGGCTGGAATGATCCTTGTAACTTACCCTCATATACGAACCGACTAAAATGCGCGTGCTCACTTTTTTTTGTCGGGATAGGAAACACTCGACTGGAGCACTCAGACGCAACTGTACTGCCAGAGAGCAAACCCTGATTTACCAATTTTATTGGAATTTCCTTGACTTTCGAAGAAAGCCAAGCAAGCACTTCAGTGATGAGGAGCTTACAGTACCAGCACTCAGGACATCCGCACCGAAGATCTGCCACCTAATACGAGCAAAGGCCGGACACTCACAGAGATAATGTTCCGCCGTGTCGTCGCTCTCTCCACAGCGTCGCAGATTTTAGTGTCACTTAAGCCCAACATGTTAAGGTGCCTGGCAAAAGCAAAGTAGCCTGTCAAGACGCCAATAAGTTGTCTACAGTCTTTTCTGCTGAGAGACAGCAAGACTGCCGCTGATTTCTTACAGACGTCCGGGAGCAATCGTTTAGTCAACCTGCATCCCGGAGAGTCATGCCACACACAATTGTGCTCGTGAGAGACCCAATCGTCAACGGAAACCCTAACCAAGGACGCTGGGCGACCCAACGTGGGTTCGGGACCTGAGGAACCCTCCTCTGAGCCTTGTCTAGCAATCTCATCGGAGATCTCATTCCCCAAGATCCCAGTGTGACCTGGGACCCAGATAAGAGGCAGAGAATTCGGCCTTGCGACTGATTTCAAAGAGTTGTTCGTTTCGCGAACTATTTTGGAAGTGGATAAAGGGTTAATCAAGGCCTTAAGCGCAGCCTGACTGTCACTACAGACACAAATGCTACGTCCCTTCCACCTGTTCTTCACAACATAGTTCATGGCCATTAGGATTGCATAAGTTTCCGCTTGGAAAATAGACGCATATTTGCCTAACGAAAAGTGAAGTCTAATGTTGTCGACTTCCACGAAGACACCAGCGCCAGACCCTTGACTGGTTTGGAACCATCCGTGAAAATACGACTACATTCCATTCCCGGCTTCTTCTCTGGCCGAAACCAGTCCTGAACGCAAGGAAAGTCGACTCTTGCGCATCAGCTGGAGTTCTGGTGTCACTGCATCAGACGGCTTATCCATAAGACAGGAGTCGTAAAATAAGTGTAGCGCAAGTTCATCAAAATTCCAATGTGGATTATATCAAAAATCGCCCCGTCTAAGACGATGGATGGCTTTGGTAGTGCAACCCGTGATATAGTATCGAGGGGAGGTAAGCTCAGCAAAGGAAGACGAGAGCTGCTCGTGAGCTCTACGAGCAAAAGAGACGGGAAGAACATCGGCTTCTCCAAAAGAAGAAGAAAGAGCATGAGAATATCGAGAAATCATACTCCAGGAACAATGTACGGAAGTTTTACCAAAAGGTAAAAAGAACGTGTCAGAGAAGTAATACCCGTACAGAAACCTGTAGAGATGAAAATGGAAACCTCGTAGTAGAATCACAGTCGGTGCTGAGAATATGGAAAAACTACTTCTGCAGACTGTATAACGGCGACGAAGACCAACATCCCGCTGTCAGGCAGAATGAACCATTCAGCATAGACGATGATAGTCAAAATTTCCGTCCACCTGACCAAAACGAAGTGAGGATAGCAATATCTAAGTTAAAATCGAACAAGGCTGCTGGACCTGACCACTTACCGGCCGAACTTTTCAAGGCAGCTGGGGATGAATTGGTAGAGTGCATACACCAACTCATTTCTAATATATGGTCAGACGAGTGTATGCCTGATGAATGGAATCTCAGCATCGTTTGCCCGATCCACAAGAAAGGAGACCCCCTCAACTGCGCCAATTATAGAGGCATCAGTCTCCTCAACATCGCATATAAGATCTTTTCTGCGATATTGTGTGAACGCCTCAAACCTTTTATCAACAGCCTGATTGGACCCTATCAGTGCGGTTTCAGGCCAGGAAAGTCCACCATCGATCAAATCTTCACACTTCGGCAGATCCTGGAGAAAACCCAAGAATTCCAAATCGATACTCACCACCTCTTTATCGATTTCAAGGCCGCCTATGACAGCATCTATAGAGAAGAGCTTTATAGAGCCATGTCTAGTTTTGACATCCCTGCCAAACTTGTCCGTCTGTGCAGGCTGACGATGGAGAACGCTCGCTGCTCCATCAAGGTCGGTAATGACCTCACCGAGACCTTTGATGTCAAAAAAGGCTTTAGACAAGGTGACGCGCTGTCATGTGACTTCTTCAATATTGTACTTGAACGGATTGTGCGGAACTTACAAGCCAACACCGGAGGCACAATCTATTACAAGTCTGTACAACTGCTTGCACACGCCGACGATATAGACATTATCGGAAGATCTCAGCGGGCTGTCACCGGTGCTTTTGCAAGCATTGAGGCGGAAGCGGCCAAAATGAGTTTAGCGATAAACGAGGGCAAAACCAAGTATATGCTGTCAACTAGAAGGGAAAACCAACACCGACGAATTGGACAAAACGTCACCGTGGACAGCTATAACTTCGAGGTAGTAAGGGACTTTGTCTACCTTGGCTCTGCTATAAACTCGAAAAACAAAATCAGTGCAGAAATCAATCGAAGAATAACTCTTGCCAATCGCTGTTTTTTTGGGCTTATAAGGCAATTCAACAGTAAAGCCCTATCTCGAACAACTAAGGAGACTCTATATAAGACCTTGATCATCCCAGTCCTACTTTACGGCGCTGAAACATGGACTTTAATAAAAGAGGATGAAGATATCCTTGGTCGCTTCGAGAGAAAAATTCTTCGTAAGATTTTCGGTCCCGCTTGCGTTGACGGGTTTTGGAGGAGAAGATTCAATCACGAACTATACGAGCTGTACAGCGACATCTACCTAGTCAAAAAACTGCGTATTGGACGTCTGAGATGGCTAGGACATGTAGGGCGAATGGACACCAACGCTCCGGCCCACAGAGTCTTCGAATCTAATCCCGAGGGACGACGCAGTAGAGGGAATCATCGCCGTAGGTGGCGCGCACAAGTTCAAAGGGACCTCGGCCAACTTGGAGTGCGCAACTGGAGGCAATTAGCTAAAGACCGAGCTAAATGGAGAGGCTTGTTGCTTGAGGCCCAGGTTCACCCCGAACTGTAGCGCCACCTAAGTAAGTAAGTAAGCTCAGCAAAGCGTCTAGAGCAGAGCCAGGCGTGCTCGGAAAAGCTCACGTGCAGCCGAGACAAGCCGTTCTTTGGAGTTTCGCGCAAAAGGCAGCCACATATTTACCCGAGCCCATTTCACCAAACAACCGACGCATATGCGAGGAATGGCCTTTTCATAGCCGTTTAGATCCAGAGAACCTTATTCGGTGATAAGCCCCAAGTCTTGCCAAAAGCACCCTTACACTGCCAGAAGACTGAGAGCGCCTTGGATGTTTTCGACTCGACGTGTTTAGACCAATGAAGTTTCTTATCTAAAATCACTCCCAGATATTTGGCTTCATTGGAAATGCGAATGGTGGCGCCTTTTAGCACCGACTGAGTCAGACCGGTCAAAATCCGCCTTCTCGTAAAAAGAACAATCTCAGTTGTAAGAGGATTCACTGAAGCCCACTCCTAGTACACCATTCATCGATCATGTCCAGCGCCGCCTGCGCGTTAGCACAGACCGTCGCCAGACATTTTTTTTTTTCCGAGGGTTGGTGAAAAATCTTCCATAGACACTATGAGAATAGCAAGCGCGTGCTCATAGTAGTGTCAGATTCTTACTGACTAAAAAAACACCGCCCGCAACTAAGTAATAACACGAAATAAAAACGTTTGGCAGGTTACTTTCCACTGAAAGATCCTGCATATTCCGCAACCTAGACACGGTTAATTCTTATCTCGCCAAGACGAAAGGATTCGTCTTTTGTAGTCGGCGCAATAAATTGCTCTCATTCAAAATTTGTAGGACTGTATTGTTCACATGTCCGATTAGTCGGTTTCTATGCTTTCTCGCGAAGCTTCTAGTTTCAGCTTCGATGTCGGAATTCCGAGATCCCTGTGGATATCGTCGTTTCTACTGTAAAACTTTTGGGTGGATAAAAACAAGGTCCGATTAGATCGAGTGTATCTTTATTATTGAATTATATCAGGTTTGTAGAGCGTGCCGACTCCGCCGTTGGAACTGCTATTTCAGATGTGCAACGTAAACAGAGTACCCTCGTGGGAAGGAATGTATTCCTGCGGTTCCCACGACGACAGGTAGTGCTGCTGTTCTAACGACAGATTTCTGCCTACGTTGCTATCTTATTACCGCGCGTGCAGCAACGGGGTCAGTACACTACACCTCCCTTTTCGACATGAATGATCTTAAATTATCTTAAAGTAATCTAATATTATCTTAGTTCTATTCTATTCTTTTCTTTAATTAAAGATCATTCTTAATACAAATTTATACTTAGTGCAAATTATATCATATTGAATAGTACGAGTATATACGAGTATCTTAGTAAATTTATATTTGCGTAATAACATGATGTATTATGTTATCTTAATAAAAGAATGCATTGAGCGTTATTACATATTGAGATTGTATCTGATTTTATACGTTTTCTTAATAACAGAATGTATATTAACTTAAAAAAAATGATATAAAAATTATTACGTATTAATTATTTTCTATCTTATATTTTTTTGTGTTAGTTCTTAGTTACAAAAAAATTTTCTTAACTTAAATTGAATGAAATCTTTATTATTTCAAGTAGTTACATTTTCAAAAGACAATGGCCATCGTTAGTGAAGAGAAAATAATAGAAAGAGTTTAGAATAAATTGTAATACAATTTAAATCAAAAACTAACTTATAAATTTACGTAATCTATTTTTATGTACTATTATTGATTTATTGTTATTTCCTATCAACGTACAATTGTTGGAGTCGTCAATGTTTGTAATCCTATACGGGCCTTCGTAGAGATTTTCTAACTTATGCCCTGCACTGTTTTCTAATAGCACCAAGTCGTTATTTGCTAAGTCTATTGACCTAGAGTTTTTGTCATACTGCTGTTTTTGGGTGGCTTTTGTTTTCTTAATTAGTTGCTTGGCTCTCTGTTGTGCCATTTGTAATCGATATTTTACTTATCTTTCGTATGAGTCAATGTTATAGATAGGCTCTATGTTATTAGAGCTTAAGAAATCGAGTGTTATTGGTGTCTTTCCAAAAACTAATTCGTATGGGCAATACCCATGTACTGTTGATGGAGTCGTATTATAACAGTTAGTAAAATATATAAGCCACTCATCCCAATCTGATCTGTCTAAGGATATATACGAGGTGGGCATAAATCCTCTTCTTTAGTCCTCCCCGTGGGCGCCCGCTGGAAATGGCTAATCCTAGTTCGCTAGGTTAGTGTCAGCTAAGACTAACACGCACGCATCAATCGTGCGCAGTTGTCATCGAGAATGAGGTAACAACAGATACCTAACTCCCTGGTGGTGTGAGCTTTAGAACCGTGCCGCGGGATGGAAGACTGGGGGTTAAACCAGTCCTAACGAGCTCCTGTGGGCGCCCCGGCAGGGCCCACAGTAAGTTGCGCCTTATCTTAGCATGCCGGTAAACTAAGATCAACCAGCTGTTCCGTGCTTACTCGTGGGAATCAAAATGAACAATGAAAACCTAAACAAACAAATACTTACTTACTTACTTAGATGGCGCTACAGTCCGGGGTGGACCTGGGCCTCAACAAACAAACAAATAACAAATATAAATTTACAAAAAACACAAAAAAATTTAATTTTACCTGGGGAAGTACTCTCTGGACAGACAGGGATGGAACTGGGGGGCGATGTCGTAGTGTCATCCCCACAGTCTTCCGTGTCAGAGCTAGAGAAGGAGTTAGAGGACGTTTTACTGGCTAGCGACAGCGAGGATGCGGACAGCACACTCACTGACACTAGCGCAGTGGGAGGTGAGCAGGCTAGCACTCTCACTTCTGTAATTAAGGGCGATAGTGGGTTGGCTATTACTCCCATCTTATTAGAGCAGGGCACACGTGAGTTGGCTGGTACTCTCACGGAAGTTAGAAAGGGTAGCAGTGAGTTGGCTGGCACTCTCACTAAAGGTGGCAAGGGATTAGTGACCAAAGGGACTAGTAGCGCAGCTGGCGAGAACTCTGCTGCTCCTAGTTTCTCTGAGGTCGTGCGGAAGGGTAGCAGGAAAAACGCACACCAACTGGAGAAGATGCTTGTGCGCAATGCTCGGCGGAAGGTCGAGAGTGCTAAGCGCAAGGTCCAACAGTTCGGGGGGTGTGACGTTAACTCCTTGAGTGCTTGGGATAGGTTGCAGCTTGATCGGGCTAAGGCAGTCTTAGCCGATGAGGCTGCCAGGAAGGTAGCGGCCGCACAGGCAGGTGAGGCTAGAAGTAGGGAGGAACTGGGGGCCTCTACGAGTGGAGTAGAGCCTCCCAGCAGAACTGAGGGCACAGGCAGGGAGGGGGAGACTTCAGCTGCGGGGGCCAGTAGGGTGGCGTTCCAAAGCAAAATGAGCAGGTCCGACGATGTCGTGGAACCGAGCGCGGCGAAAAAGGTGAAGGCTGGTATTTCGCGTTCGGCGCGCCCGAACTACGACCCGGAGGATGAGCTCCTTGTTGCTATTGTCAACGGGCAGGAGCCCTGCGGTCGCCTGACCATGGACCAGTGGATTGCCGTCGAGGAGAAGTTTCAGGATGCTCTGTGGAAGAAGATGTCTTCCACTGAGGATAGTGACCTTCAATTCGACGGTGCTGGATGGGAAGGGGGCCGGAAGGTTGTTGCCTGTGGGAAGAAAGCCTCTGCTGACTTCTTCAGACAGTTTATTTCGGAGGTTGGGGAAGTGTGGAGCGGGTCTCAGCTCAAGTGCGTGACTATGGCGGAGTTGGCCAGATACACTCCGCCCAAAGCTTGGGTCTGGGTTCCGCTGCCATACACCTACCCAGAAAAACTGCTTGGTCTCCTCCACATGCAGAACAGGGAGTTGAAGGCCAATACATGGAGGGTGCTCAAGACAGGGCCTAGGAAGCAGTTTGGTCAGCACTTCTTGCTGGCCCTAAATAGGGAATCGCTGTCATCCCTTGAAAAGACCAAAGGGATGGTGCGATATAGCATGGGGAAGGTCATGCTAAAGATCATGACCAAGGGTGTTGAGGAGGAGGAGGAGCCCAAAGATGGTGGAGGTGATGCAGATAAACCTGCATCACAGTAAGGCTGCGACGGCATGCTTGATCAACTATATCATCAAGCATGACGTCTCGGCCATACTGGTACAAGAGCCATGGATCAGCGACAACAACCAGATCCAAGGGCTCAAAAACAGGAATTACACGTTGTTCTACAAAGCGAACGAAGGTAAAATCAGGGCTTCTTTACTTTTAAAAAACAACATAAGGGCATTTCTTTTGAATAATTTCAGTGACGGCGATCTAGTAGCAGTCTCCTGTGAAAGAGAGGGAAGTAAACCGCTGTGTCTGGTCTCTGCATACCTCCCGTACGAGCTGGCGGAGACTCCATCTGTGAAGTTGTAGCAGTTGGTAAGGAAGGACAACTGGCTTTTCATCGTGGGCTGTGATGCAAATGCGCATCACTCACAATGGGGTAGCAGTGATACTAATACAAGAGGTGAGTGTCTTTTTGATTTCATCCTTTCGACCAAGCTCACCATATGCAACAAGGGTTCTACGCCAACTTTTGTAGTAAGGAACAGACAAGAAGTAATTGCTATAACCTTAGCTTCTTGTTCTGTTCGCCTAACGATAGAAAAGTGGAGGGTTTTGGAGGAGGCATTTCTGTCTGATCACAGATGGATACGCTTTCAAATTAATTTCCAGACTAGGGTTAGCAACAGCTACAGAAACCCTAAGAGTACAGACTGGGGTATGTATACAGAGCTAGTAAGGAAAAATCTTAAGGATGGGCCTATTCGCAATGGCGATCCTCAAGATATAGATAAGGCGGTAGATAACTTAGGTAAAGTAATGAACATGGCATTCGAAAGGGCCTGTCCACGAAGAAAGAAGTCCAAGAGGTCCCAACCTCCTTGGTGGAGCAAGAAAATTAACTCCAAGAAAAAACAGGTTAGGCATTTCTACAACAGGGCCAAAGAAATAGGAGACGGTACCACATGGGATGAATATATGGACCGCAAGCGGGAGTTTAAGTACTTAATCAGGCAATCAAAAAGAAAGTCGTGGAAGGAATTTTGTCAGTCCATTGCGAATACTAGTGAAGCTTCCAGACTTCGCAAGATGTTAGCTAAAGACACTTCTGTCCCAAGCTTCATCAAAAAATCTGACGGCTCGTGGGCAGAAAGTAGCGAAGAAGTTTTAGAAAGGTTAATTGAAGCTCACTTCCCAGGAAGTAGATCGCCAATGGATTCTACTACTCATAGCTACTCGTATAATGGTAGGTCAATAGGGAACGACGTAGAGAATCTCATTACATGGAAGAATCTGCGATGGGCCATTATGTCATTCGCACCATTCAAAGCACCAGGCCCTGATGGAATTTTGCCAGCTATGCTGCAAAAAGCTCCAACCAAGGTCAGAAGCAGGCTTAAGGAAATTTTTAAACATTGTTTAAGGTCATGTTACGTACCAGTGGCATGGAGGGAAGTGCGGGTTATATTCATATCTAAAGCAGGTAAACCAAGTCACACTTCAGCGAAAGACTACAGACCCATAAGTCTCTCGTCATTCCTCCTCAAGACACTTGAAAGACTTCTTGATATTCACATCAGAAGTAAGTGTTGCAACGGGATTCTATGCAAAGCTCAGCACGCATATCTGAAGGGGAAATCGGTGGAAACAGCTTTACACGACGTAGTAGGGAAGATAGAGACTAGCCTTCACCATAAGGAATATGCACTAGCAGCCTTCCTAGATATAGAAGGGGCGTTCAATAACGTAGAAGGAAGGGCCATCAAACAGGCCCTGGAAATAATGAACGTCGAGCATAGCATTACCAATTGGCTCTGCAATATGCTCGGCACTAAAAACATTAACTCCACTATCGGATACAGTTCAATAAGAAAATCCGTTACCAGGGGGACTCCCCAGGGAGGCGTTATCTCACCCCTCCTCTGGGTTCTAGTCATCGATGAGATACTTAAAGAACTAAGCAACACAGGCATAAGCGTCACTGCTTACGCAGACGACGTGGTAATTTTAGTTCAGGGCAAGTTCCTTGACACATTAAGTGAAATTATGGAATCAGCTCTTAATAGTCTAGAAAAATGGGCTAGAGGGCGTGGACTACACGTCAACCCGGATAAAACCGAATTGGTACTCTTCAGCAAAAAATACAAGATACCACCCTT
Source organism: Brachypalpus laphriformis (assembly GCA_945910035.1). Lineage (NCBI taxonomy): Eukaryota > Metazoa > Arthropoda > Insecta > Diptera > Syrphidae > Brachypalpus > Brachypalpus laphriformis. The sequence goes on along the minus strand of OX246754.1, from coordinate 190,796,763 downwards.
CAAACTGCCTAAGCAAACTTAACATACAGGAAAGCGTCCGCAAAGCTTATAATGCTCTTTTCATCTGTAAGCGGACCGCGGGGAAAAAATGGGGCCTGAAGCCCGCAATGATGCACTGGCTATACATCATGGTAGTCAGACCCATACTCACGTATGGGGCTCTTGTGTGGTGGAAGGCAACGAATACGAAAAACACACGGGATATGTTGGCCATGGTACAAAGAACAGCTTGCATTGCCATCACGGGTGCTCTACGCACAACACCTACGGCTGCACTCGAGATCTTTCTGTATCTTTTAGCATTAGACCTACAAATTAAATTTCAAGCGGGCAACAGTGCGCTTCGGCTCACTAACGTTGGTCTCTTCAGGACTAATAACATAGGACACAGCTCCATTCTCAAGGAATCTTTTCCCGGAATCCCTGGCGAATCGGACGATATACTTGGTACCTTAGACTTCGACACACCATACGAAGTACTGTATCCAATTAGAGAGGACTGGCGAAGGAAGACAGTCTCTGCCCACAACGAGATTGCAATATACACAGATGGTTCTAAGACCAACGAGGGCACGGGGTCAGGTATTTACTCGAGGGATACGAACCTACAGGTGGCCCTGAGACTTCCGGACACATGCAGTGTGTTCCAAGCAGAGGTTCTAGCTGTACTTAAAGCTGCGGAATTACTTGAGATGGGATCAATATCCGATGAGAATATCGCCATCTACATTGACAGTCAGGCTGCGCTAAAGGCGCTAGAGTCTTACGTCACCAAATCTGATATAATCAGGAATTGCCGCACAATGCTTAGGGCATTATGTACGCAGAACCGAGTCAGATTATGTTGGGTACCTGGACACTGCGATATTGAAGGCAACGAGCAGGCCGACGCGCTGGCTAAAAGAGGAGCGGGGCTCCCACGTAGCGATATAATTGGTAGTATTAAGCCACCAGGGTGCGTGGCCAAGAGAATTATTCGCGATAAAATCATTGACACGGCTAATCTAAGATGGTCAAACATAGATGGTCACAGGGTGTCTAAGGCCTTGTGGCCTGTGCTAGATTACAGAAAATCTGGGGAGATAATCAAGTTAGATAGATCGAGACTAAGAACAGTGATAGGAATACTCTCTGGCCACTGTCTCCTAAGGAGGTATGCCATGAGACTAGGGTTATCCGATACGGATGTTTGTAGGTACTGCGACGACCTACATGTCTCAGAGGATATAACTCATATACTCTGTGAATGTCAAGGAATTGCCAGGACAAGGCTAAAGCATCTTGGAAGACACTTCTTCGATAACCTCGAAGAGGTGAGGTCCCTAAACCATAACAAGGATCTTTTCAGATTCTGTAGGGAGATTAATTGCTTGGGAGAATGGGTTTAGGTCTTCTGCCGTGAAGGTTCCCTAGGGATCGCGATGGGCCCACTTTGGTGCCTAGTGTTTTATGATAACCTCATAACCCTACCTAACCTAACCTAACCTAAGGATATATACAACCTAACATATTTATTGAATGTTCTATGGGATCTTTCTACATTCCCTAATGCCTGATGGTGGTATGCTGTTGAGGTTGTGTTGTTAATGTTTAGCAGTTTACATAGCTCCTGTAGGGTCTGATTTTTGTATTCGGTACTCATGTCAGTTATGATTTTTCTCATTGGACCGTATATTAAAATACAATTATCAAATAAATCCTCAGCTACCGCTTTAGCCGACTTATTTGCTATGGGGATAGTTATTAGGTATTTAGTCAAATCACATACTATAGTAATGGCGTATTCGTAACCAATATCTGATTTAACTAGAGGACCGATAGTATCGATAAGTACTATGTCAAACGCTCGTGCTGGTGTTGGTGTTATTGATAATGGCTCTTTCGTTTTCCACATGGATTTATTCTTTTGACACTGTATGCAGTTTTTTACATACCTGGTCACTTCCTTCGTCATATTTTTCCAAAAATATATCGCTCTTAGTTTCTTTAATAATCTTGTAACACCTGGATGACCACCAAATATGGGGTCATTATGAAATTTTTCAACTAATTTAGCTTTCTCTTCATCAGTGGTCACATATACCAACCTTGGCGTTAACGCTATTTTTAAATTCTTCAATGATGTGTTCGCGATATTTTTAAATTCAGTGACTTAAATAATGTTGAATATATTATCATTTAATGAAAGTTGCAACTTGTTTATACCTTTATTACTGGTATCTTCTTCTAACCTTGGAAATAATTGGCCTAAGTCAACTTTTCCATTAGTAATAAATGCATTTATAAGAAAAGCTTACCAAAATTCATTTTACGAGTACTAAGTAACACCTTGGTGTTTCTTTTATGAAATCGAACTTCAGACGAACAATTTTCTTTACTTCGCCACAGCTAAGTGCTTCGTAAATTTTTGGGGTTGTTACATTACTGGCTATGTTAGTTATATTTTCGTTACTAACATTTTCTTTATTTCGTCGTGTCTCTGATCGTGTCTTTACTTTAAGAATAGTATTAAATATTACTTTGAATACTTTTTATTTGCTCGAAGTCTATGCGCGATAATGCGTCATATGTATATATGTATATTCTATTACGAAGTTGAATTCCTCGAGATCTAAACGCATTCTTATCAATTTCGATGATGGATTTTTCATGGAAAAAAGGTAGGTAAGGGGCCTATGGTCACTTCTGACTAAGAATTGTTGTCCATATATGTATGGCTTAAAATAATTGATTCCCCAATGAATGGCGGCTAATTCTTGCTCTATGACTGCCTTATTGCTTTCACCTTTTGTAAAGGATCTTGACGCGTATGCCACTGGTAACTGTATTCCATTGTACTCTTGACTTAGTACAGCGCCACATGCGTTTTTGCTTGCATCTGTTGTGATGCAGAATGATCTATCGAAATTTGGATATTGCAGGATGGAAGGGCTTATGAGTGTTTTTTTTCAAAAACTGGAAAGCATTTTCGCATTCAGGCGTCCAATGGAATTGTACATTTTTTCGCGTTAAGCGCGTTAGATGCAGGGAATGAGAGGCAAAGTTCGGAATAAAGCGTCGGTAGTAGTTGCAGAATGCAACGAACCTTCTGACTGCATCAGAGTCTTTTACTTACTTACTTATGTCCTGTGTCCCCTTGTGGGTAATAGGGCTTCTACTACGCCTACGCGCCATCGTGTACGGTTTCTGGCAATTCGTCAGAGTTCTCCCCAACTTTTCCCTAACTGCCGTGCCTCCTTCTCGACTGTTCTGCGCCATGGTCTCCTCGGACCGCCAGGTCTTCTGCCATCCTGAGTTAGAGGGTTTCATTGCATAGCATGGTTCGCTATGGAGCTGTCACCCTTTCGGAACGTGTGACCAATCCACTGCCACTTCCGCCGTTGGATAGTTGTGCCTATTGGTTCCTGACCCGTTCTCTCGTAAAGGTGTTCGTTAGAGTTACGATTGGGCCAGAAAATCCTTAAGATATTGCGTAGACACCTATTAACGAACGTTTGCAGCTTTCTGGTGATAGTAGTGGTCACTCTCCATGTGCTGCAACCATATAGCAGCTCAAACTGATTGCATTGCTTCGCCATATTTTGGACAACATTCCGAACGCGGACTTTGCTTTGGCGATCCTGTTGGTTATATCCAGTTCGGTTCTACCATCGGTCGAGGCAATACTCCCAATATACTGGAAATCCTCTACTCTCTCTACCGGTTGTCCAGCAATGGATATTTGAGCCGATGAGTTAGTTCCAAGGCTGATAATTTTAGTTTTGCCGTATTAATTTTCAGCCCGACGACACCTGCCTCCCTCTCCACAGCTGCTGTCATTTGGTGGAGGTCCATAATTCTGTGAGAGAGTAAGTATACATCGTCAGCGTAGTCAAGATGTTTCAGTTGAGATGTAAGAGTTCATCGAATTCCCCGTTTCCCGTCGACAAAGCTGCATGAAGCACATCGCTAATCACGAATAGGAATAATATTGGTGAAAGGATACAGCCTTGCCTGAACCCACTTTGGATCTCAAATTCCTCAGACAACCTTCCCCTGTGCAGAACGTGACATTTGGAGCCTTCATATGTAGCTTTGATAATAGCAATTCGTTTATCGAGAATGCCTCTCCTGCGTAAGGCACGCCAAATAAACTCCCTGTTGACACTATCGAACGCCTTTTCAAAATCGAATCGAACAGCAGGTGCAGTGGCAATCGATATTCAACACAGTGTTCGATGATAATCCGCAGCGTGTTGATGTGGTCGGCACAGGAGGATCCAGAGCGGAAACCTCCTTGTTCGGCATCGAGTGTGTCTTCGAGATGTTGTTTGATTCGCTCAAGGATGATTTTAGCTATTATCTTAGCTACAGCAGGCAGCACGCAGATACCCCTCCAGTTTCCGCACTCCATTAAATTTCCTTTCTTAGGAAGCTTGACGATCATTCCCTTTTTCCACTCGTTAGGAAAGCTCTCAGTTTCCCAAGCTCTCTCTATAAGTGGAAGCAGAAGCTCAGCCGATGTTGTTGGCGCTGCTCGTAAGAGCTCTGCTGGAATACCGTCAAGTCCTACCGCCATGTTGGTTTTGAGTGCCTTGATCGCGGTAATGATCTCATCTTTACTGGGAGTCGTGGTGCGTATTCGGGAACTTCTCACCTCGGGCATCTCAGTCTGATTTGGGAGCATATCGCTAGCGAATACATGGTTCAAAACCATAGCAAAATTCTCTTTCCATCTCTTGAGCTGGTCCTCATCCGAAATGAGCAAGGAGCCGTCTAGGCTTTTCACTGGGTATGGGCTGGAGCTGCGACCACCTGTCAGCTCTTTCGTGATTCTGTAGACAGTCCTGCTATCGCACCTCCGTACAGCTTCTTCTGCTTCTGTAGCCAGCGCGTTGATGTAGTTGCGCTTGTCACGCCGTACGCTACGCTGAACTTCTCTCATCTTCATGCGATATAAGGACTCTAGTTCGCTTCTCCCTGCTGCTGTGGTAGCTGCAACGTGAGCTTTCATCTGTTTTCGTTCGTCAATCCGTCTCCAGGTATCCTCGGAAAGCCACGCCCTATGTCTTCCCTGCGATCGACCGACAATTCTTTCAGCACCAGATGTAAAAATATTTTTCACAGCACACCAATGGTCTTGGATGGTTGTGGGCATTGAGCTGCTGATTGCTTCCACACCTTACGAAAAGTGCTCCCTTAATTGTTGGCGCACTGAGGGATCACTAAGTCTATCGATGTTGAACCTGGGCATTCTTGTGTTGTCGTGGGATCTTCGAACTGCAGCAGTGCGTAGTTGGAGAGTAGCTATCATAAGATGGTGATCGCGTACTATCCCCACATCTGCCCCTCGTCTGTTTCGGACGTTCAGGAGACTACTTCTAAAGCGGCGGCTGATAGCAAAATGATCAATTTGGTTGGAGGTTGCTTGCCTGTCATTGGAAACCCAGCCGACTTTGTGGCAGGTCTTGTGCTCAAACATGGTGCCACCTATCACAAGGCGGTTGGCATTGCAGAAATCCACAAACCTTTCGCCGTTGTCATTGCGGTTGCCTAGTCCGTGCTTCCCGATTACATGCTTGAGCCCTTTGTTGTCGCTGCCTACCTTGGCATTCAAATCCCCCATCACTATGACAATGTCTCCATTTGGTGTTGTGTTGAAGACTGCGCTTAAGAGGTTGTAGAAGCTCTCCTTTTCGTCCTCAGACGAACTATTCGTTGGGGCGTAACACTGTATGATGGTGACGCGTCGTACTCTAGTCCGGAATCTGGCCGCCAAAATCCTATCACCATGAGGCTTCAGGAAATCAGGCCCTTGCGTGCTGTTGTTGTTAGCAGTAGTCCGACTCCATATTCCCGCGGACTTCCGGATGGTCTTCCAGAATAGAGTAGTACAGTGTTACGCGTTGGAGACTGGTACTCGCCCGCTTCTAACCATCTTACTTCACTTACCCCCAAAATGTCCAGTTTATATCGCATGAATTCCTTTTCCAGTTGGAGGAATCTGGAATTGTAAGGACCTTCTCTTCCCGAGTCGAGGAGTGTCTTTATATTCCAGAAACCTATCTTTGTCCGGGTACAATAGCCAAAAGTCGTCAACATGTGATCAGTCCTTATCCGAGGCATAGTGTCGGTTTCTGTAGCGAGTTGGTTTCAGTAACGGATGTTGCTGGCCCACGTTACTTAGCCTAGAATCAAGGCCCTAGACAACCCGCACTTACAATTTTGGCCTATACATATAAGGGTTTATACGTATAGTTGCCCGGGTACCACCACTAGGAGGTAAAGTAAGCACTTCATCACGAACTTGATTGTTGCGCTACTGGCCCAAGCCAAGTTTTGGGCAGTCAGTAGTTTCCCGATGCAGGCCCCCCAGCCCTGTCTTTTGGTGTTGGGTAATTCTTAATGATTTCATATTTGCCATCATCGGGTAGGATCCCCTTGTCAGTACATTTATGACAAGAAAAGTCACTTCATGACTGAAAAAAGAGCATTTATCCGGATGCAGTTTTAGATTATATTTTTTACATATTTCAAATACGTCTCGTAAGTTTTTGAGCATATGATTTTCAGAGCAGCCAATTACAATCAAATCATTACAAGCAAAGGCGAACGACATCATTCTTTGGAATGAATTTGGAGCAATTTTGATTCCGTAGGGAAGTCTCTTAAAACGAAATGAGCCTTCCGAAGTTGAGAAAGATGTTATATCTCTTGATTAGTTTTCCAGTTCGATTTGATGAAATCCAGACATCAGATCTAAACATGAAAAAAACTTTGCGCGGCCTAACTGATCTAAGATGTCATCTATTCTAGGTAAAGGATATTTATCAGCCACTAATTTTGTATTAATTTGGCGGTAGTCAACAACAAGTCGCCAACGTTTTTCTGAGTCTCCTGGCAGAGATTTTTTGGGTACTAGTAGTATCGGGCTATTGTATTCTGAAACTGAGGGCTCTATAATATCATTTACCTGGAATTTTTCGACTTGTTTATTAATTTCATCCTTTTGAGAATGGGGTGTCCTATAGTTTTTAATATAAACTGGTGTATCATCCTTAACTCTTAGTTTCTGCTTATAAAAATTTTTAGTGGATATTTTGTCCGTTTCTAGAGCGAATATATCCGCAAACTCATTACATAATTTTGTTAGCTTGCTTAATACAAAGGTGGGAACTTTTCTTGACAATTTTTCCATAAACAGTTCCTTGTGCTTACTATCGTTTTGATCAAGTTTATAAATATTATATTCTTTAAGGCTTTCTATTTGAATTTTGATATTTTGGAGTAAGATGTTATCAAATGTGGTATTTATTACTCTAACGTATGGATTGGATTTAGAAACAATAGCTTTACCTACATAAATTCCTCTTGATATCTCCTGATTTGGTACAAAAATTTCTTCCTCTGTAGTTATGAAATTTACTTTTCTTACAACTTCACACCTTGCGGGTAGTGATAAAGAATTATGAGTTGGTGTATTATAAACCGGAATGGTTATATTTTCTGGGCAATTATCTGGTCTAAGGACTAACCAATTTCCTTGTTTTTGGTAGTCCAGAATGCAATTGTATTGCTTTATAATATTTAGGCCTAATATACCATCGCTGGGAATAGGGAATGTTGCATCCACTATTTGGAAACTGTGTTTTATGAGGAAATTTTCAAAGATAAGACTGGCATTTGCTCTACCTAAAGAGTTAATTAAACCGTTTTCAATCCCGCTTATCTTCGGCGTAAAGTCCTTTTTTATCAATACGTTAGTACTTAATTTATTTTCTTTAAAAATTGAAATATCGGCTCCTGTATCAACTAAAAATGCATTTATTTGCTTACTCAAGGTACTTTTTATTACTACATAAATATTTAGATTTAGATTTAGATTGTAAATTTTGCAAATTGGCACGTTAAGTTTTCTGATAATTAATTGTCGCCCAGACTTGCGGTCTGAGGGCCTCTGATGTTTCCCGAGGCTTCAGTGATTAGGCGCACATTCCTGTTATTATTGTTGTTAGTGTGTTTATTTCCTTGCCATTGGCACCTTGGACCTAGCTGTTACCATTCCTACTATTGAATGCCCTATTATATTGATTAAAGTATCCGCGGCCACGGGTGGTCAGGTTCGGTAAAGTTTCTGGACGATCCCTATTGGGTAACCGCAACAAGAAGACTCACTGCCTCCACGGGGCGGCCACCGGGCAACGAAAGCTACAGCGAGATAACCGGCCTAGCATTCCTTGCTTGTTCAGTCGAATTCTTGTATTCTTTTGCGCCTGCTTGCAACGCACGGCCTGCATTCACGACTGTAAGTATTCGGCTAAAGTGAGCGACGTGAGGAGTAAACCTCTAGAAAAAATCTCTAATCCAAGGTGGAACAGCATACGCCGAGGGATGCATGGCTAAGAGAGTGCTTAGTCGCTAGTATACGGACTCTGAATACCCTGGCGACCTTCGGTTTCAATCCAGCCTTCCCATGGTACATCGGGCTCTGCCATGGGTGATATCCCTTTCCCGTTTACTCGTGGGTCCATAATTCCTAATTCAATAATGAACTATGAGACAGGTGTATCTCAAATCACACCAGCTTCTGTTACTGCTGACGAGCATTCAGTTGCACCTAGTCGCGATGCTATAGAGCTTCCGACGGCCACTTCATCTTCGGCCATAACCACTCGGCTTGCTGACGAGCAACCCAAGTCCTCGGATGGTTTGGATGACGGAGCCAAGCGGGCCCAATCCTTACCGTCCACATGTGTCCATCCAGAAGTAGCGGATACCGCCGCCTCTGACTCTGACACATCCACTCTCATGGATACGTGCAGCGTCGCCACAAAGAAATCTGGGTGCTCCTCCATTGGGAGGAGGTTAGACGAGCTGCGAATTCAACCGGATGGTTTCGTTCGGTTCAATTCTGCCGAAAGGAGGCGGTTCAAGTTTGCCATTCGCAGAGGCGATACTAGGGAGAGTGCCCTAGCTTATGCCAAAGCCCCTCCTATTGCAAAAGATGCTAAACGAGGTAGATCGGAGGATCATACCCCACCAGCACCCGCCGCCAAGAAAGCCAAGGCAGGACCTACACCTGATGTTCACACCTTCAGTCAGGTGGCTAGTGTTGTCAGGTTAGGTATCGTCCCAGCGGACTTGGAGAACAAGCCCCTATCAACGGAGCAGATGACACTCATCCAAGAGGCCGTCATCGATGTCTCAATTGAGCTGAGGAATAAAGGCGTATGGTCGAAATTCTCAGGCTCACAGCACAAGGCGGGATGGCTGGTTTTCGTCTGCTCAAACAGTGCTACTGCTGGGTGGATGAGCTCGAGTTTTGAGATAATAAGAGCCAAAAGTGGATTGGACATCTTATTGGTGGAAGAGGGATCATTCCCTAAAACCCACATCATCCGCGGTTTCTTCCCACAAAGTCTCGAGCACTCGTCGACAAAAATTCTGGCTTCACTGGAAGCTCAAAACGAAGGCCTAATGGCAACTTCATGGAAGGTCATGCAAAGGGTGAAGGAAGGTTCACTCCTCCATCTTGTGCTGGCCATTGATGACTCTTCCCTGAGGGTACTGAAGGCCCTCAATAACAAAGTGCACTACCATTTTGGTCAGATCAAACTGATCCCAAAGACCACTGACAAGGGCCAGGAGTCTGGCCACGGTAGTCCAAAGAAGGTGGACGCAATCGGCATTACGACTGCTACTGCGACGGATCCCTCATCATCCGTGTCCACCAGCAGTGCCTCCGGGCCTGCCCCGAACACCAGTTCCACTGCCAAAACCGCTGCCACGACAAATGAGTCACTAAGTAGCACCAGTGGTCCTAAAGCTAGTACCAGCACTGCGGGAATCCGATCAAAGGATCCAGCCCGCTTCAGCACATTAGGCCCTAGACTTCCCAAGACTGGCAACGTGGCCGGTTTGTCGTTAACGACCAGCGGTGCCCCTGGGCACGTCTCTCGAAGACACGAGGAGTCGGTTGCGAACAGACCCCTGGGTCATCAAAACCTAACCGCTTGCCGTAGAGGAAAGGGTCCCAAAAATGCCCAACTACTCCGACAAGCTCGATCCTCAGCGGAGGACCGATGAGCACAATCAAGGTGCTACAGGCGAACTTGCATCATGCTAAGGGCGCGTCCGCTACCCTTAGCAAGCGGTTCGCCGAAGAAGATATAACCCTTGGTCTCATTCAGGAACCCTGGGTTATTTGCGGACAGGTGAAAGGTCTCCGGAATAGGGCATGTAAGTTGATTTCCAAGTGTGGAGAGCCAGCGCCGAGAGCGGCCTGCTTAATTAGCAATAATTTAAACTTTCTCCCTATACCAGAATTTATAACAAGAAACCTGGTGGCCCTACTACTGGAAATCCCCACTGGAAGAGGTACACAGAACATCGTGTGTGCCTCAGCGTACTTTCCACACGACAGTGGTGATATCCCGCCGAAAGACGTCCAGAGCCTCGTTGACTACTGTCAGGAGAACAACCTCCACTACATCATTGGATGCGTTGCCAACGCACATCATGAGGTTTGGGGTAGTAGCAACATCAATAGAAGGGGTGAGTGTCTTCTAGAATACTTTGTAAGTAGACAAATAGATATTTTGAACAAAGGCTCTAAACCTACCTTCATAAATGCGATTCGCGAGGAGGTACTTGACCTCACCCTCGCTAGTCCATTTATTTCTAATTTTATTGAAAATTGGCACGTATCAGATGAAGCCTCTCTGTCAGACCATCAGCACATCAGGTTTGACATACCTTGCCAACTCTCATATGTCTCTAATAGATACGATCCCAAATCTACGGATTGGCATCGCTATCGTGAACTAGTGTTCTCAAAAAAAAGATATGCTTCTCACATCTATCGAGTCCATAGAAGACCTGGATGAAGCTGCATACAAGCTTAACAATTTACTGCTTGATTCTTACCACGACAGCTGTGTCCCAAAGACACATGCTAACAAACGCAAAGTGCCTTGGTGGAATGACCAACTGGCGGAACTTAGGAAGAAAGTCAGAAAACCCTTCAACTCTGCAAAGCGAACGAAGAGGTGGGACGAATACAGGTTTGCTCTCACAGAATACAATCTAGTATTGAGACGATCTAAGCGAGCTGCTTGGAGGAAATGCTGCGAAACAATCGCTGACATGCCTACAGCGGCACGAATCCATAAATCACTCGCAAACGATCATGTCAACTGTGTAGGGTTACTGAAGAAAAATGACGGAACCTACACGACGGACCGTGTGGATACACTTAGAACCTTACTTCAGGTACATTTCCCAGGCTCGTCTCTTAACACATCTCATGTATACTCGAGCACAGTTAACCACTTGGTTTATGTAGACAGGAGAGTTAATAGTTTATCTGGAAAAATATTCAGTCCAGAGAAAGTTGAATGGGCGGTAGGCACATTTAAACCTTTTAAAGCCCCCGGCGGTGACGGTCTGTTTCCAGCACTTCTCCAAAAGTGAATTGACCTCATCCTGCCGGGGTTGAAAGCTTTCTATAGAGCCAGCTACAATTGGGGATACATACCACCCTCCTGGAGGCAGGTTAATGTGGTCTTCATCCCCAAGCCGGGCAATAGGCCTAGCGAGCTGCCTAAATCATACAGACCTATAAGTCTAACATCATTCGTCCTTAAGACAATGGAGAGTCTAATAGATATCCATATTAGAGACCGGTTAGATCTGTCTAGCCCTCTGCACTCGAATCAGTACGCATACAGGAAAGGCAAATCTACAGTAGGTGCCCTTCACTATCTCGTCAAAAAGATAGAGGGAATACTCAGTTCAAGGGAGATAGCTTTGTGTGCATTTCTTGATATCGAGGGCGCATTCGATAACACTGGTTACGACTCGATCGCAAGGGCGATCAGTAGCAGAGGTATCGAAGAATCGACCAACCAATGGATCAGGGCCATGCTGGTAAGTCGATTCATTACTTCCTCCTCTGGGGGAGTGTCGGTGTCCATAACTGCAGCCAAAGGCTGTCCTCAAGGCCAACTTGTTAATAGATCTTCACAGATCAGGCTACACCACCGTCGGTTATGCTGACGATTTGGCGGTTTTTATCAGACGTAAACACAGCACGACAATTTCCAACGTCATGCAAAGTGCAATATCTCAAGTTGTAGAATCGTGTAACAAAGAAGGACTATCCATCAATCCTAGTAAAACCGTTCTGGTGCCTTTTGCAAGGAAGACACAGGTCAACTTTGAACCTATCACAATCAAAGTCACCACACTAGTTTATTCCAGCGAGGTCAAATATCTTGGTGTAATTCTTGACAAACGACTTAATTGGAATTCACATATCAAGTCCACCACTGAGCGCGCTACTAGAGCACTGTGGGCCAGTAAACGCCTATACGGCAGAACTTGGGGTCTCTCTCCTAAGATGATACATTGGTTGTACATAATGATGGTTAGACCCATTATCACATACGCGGCCATCGTCTGGTGGCCAAAAACTCTCCAGCAGACAACGGCAAACAAGTTGCAGAAGTTGCAAAGAATTGCCTGTCTTGGCATTACAGGTGCGATGCGCACCTGCCCTACGACAGCTCTGGAAGCTATTGTTGGGCTCACACCCTTACCAATCTTCATTAGGAAGATGGCTGCTAGATATGCCATCAGGCTGCAGCTAGATCATGAGTATAAACCACGTGACCTTGTGGGACATTTAAAGATACTCAACTCAATCCCTAAAAGAGACATGTTTTGCACTTTACCAGATATTATGGTCAGGCAACACTGCTTTGGTAGGCTATTCGAAGTTGAAATATTGGACCGCGAAAACTGGTCCAATGGTGCTCCAACACTGGACCCTAGAAGTCTGGTCTGGTTCACCGACGGTTTGAAAATGGATTGTGGAGTTGGAGCTGGGGTTTTTGGACCCAACACAAAGATTTCGGTATCTATGGGTACGACTCCCACAGTGTTTCAGGCTGAAATCCATGCCATTGAGATTTGCGCCAGACACAATCTCCGCAAGGGGATCAAAGGCGCTAGAATACATATCTTCTCAGATAGCCAAGCAGCACTTATGGCACTGTCGTCCAACCAAATGGACTCTAGAACCGTGAAATGCTCCTACGATGCATTACAAGACCTTGCCAAATACAACAGGGTAAAACTCGGTTGGGTACCCGGTCACCAAGGGATTGTGGGCAACGAATCTGCAGATGAGTTTGCAAGGGCTGGCTCAGAATCTGCGTTCATAGATCCTGAACCTTATTGTGGCGTCAATTGGGCGATAGCTACAACGCTGATTAACGAATGGGAAAACAAACTTCGTCTAGACCACTGGACTAGTGGGCCAGGTCTAAGACAATCCAAACGATTAATCAAGCCTTACTCCTATAAGGAAATCCTTAACTTAGATAGGGAAAGCATCAAGAAGCTTGTGAGCTTTCTTACTGGCCATTGCGGCTTGAGATACCACCTTAACAAGATGAACCTGTGCCAAGAGAAGGACTGTCGGTTCTGTTTAGAGGAGGATGAAACCTCCGAACATATTCTTTGTGAATGCCCGGCACTACACTGGTTAAGGAAACGTATTCTCCGCAAGGAGATACTTACTTCAGTGGAACTGAAATGCTCCGCTACTAAGGACATACTCACTTTCATAAGGGAGGTAGTACGTCTATTAGATTAACTCCAACCCTCCGATACAATAGATCTTTCAGGTCGCAGTGTCGTTGCCACGCGGGCACGGGTTGTACAAGAGGAAAAAAAATATAAAAAATCCGCGCCCACGGGCACGAGTACGTCCACGACCACGACCATGATAAGAACCATAATGACTCTGCCTTGTATTATTTGCATTGTAATACATCATATTCGATTGACTGGTATGCACCTCTGTGCAAGAATTTACAAAATTTGAACGGCCTCATTCATAGTTCCAAACTGTCCCGCGTGCATAATCAATTTCACTTTTTCATTTGAGGCGTTAATGGTCATTGCTTTCACAGCGATTTGTGTTCAATATTTGTCTGCCAATTCACTGGTTAAACCATCCGCAATATATGCATTAGTAAGCTGTTTTGCTAGTTCGTCTACTTCCTTAGCATATATTTTGGCTGTCTTACTACCTTGCTTGATATTTAGTAGCTTTGCTGAAAGAACTTCAGTAGATTCTCCTTTTACTGAAGATTTCAGTCTTGCTTTTATAGCATCTACTGTGGCTTCATTTGAAATCAAGTTTTTGGCTGACCCTGCTAGCTTGGTTTTTATTAACTGTTGCGTTAGTAGCTTCATGACTTCCTTTAAGGGAATCAACAAGCGTCAAAGAATCCAGGAATCTTTGTAGGTTTGACAGTTGACCGTCAAATTCCGGCACTAATTTAGATGTCAAATTTAAAAAATCTACAGCCGTGGTGGTCATGATTACGGTATTTTGCTCGTTTGGTTCTTGTTCAATGTCGGATTCCGGGTTGCTATCTATATTGTTTATATCTACGAGTAGTGCTAATTTAATGGGTATGTGTGTTCGAATCCTAAGTCTATCAAAAAGCTTAACTAGCTTATTCCTGAATTTAAAAAAAATATCTTTTGATTTTTCTTTATGTTCATTTGTTAAAATCGTAAAACTACTAGCCAGTACTGTCGTTATGTTATTGTATACTTCAACAATATTTATTATATGTTTATTTTTTGTATCTGCGGATGGCAGATCCTTTTTATTTAAACATTTATAAATTCTGTTAAACTCTTTTTCAAGTTTTTCTATTTTAACTATTCTATCTTCGCATTTCTCCATAAGGGCGCGGAAGGAAGGAAGACCAAAAAAAATATCTTAATTTCTATTTTTAATTAGTTAGCTTTACTTTTGTTACATTAAATATTTTTTTTTTTTATACTATAACTTATCTCCTAGTACTGAAAATTACTTAACTATTTATTTATTAATATTCAAAATTACTTAACTATTTATATGGCGCTACCTGGCACTTTATTATCCAGGCTGGTATTTTCTGAAACTACGTGTCCATCCTCTGGTGCAGTTGGTGATCTTCCGATTTATCTCCAATTTTGTATTGTATTATTACCATTGGTTATAAAAGGTCTTTCTTGGTGCGTTTCACTTATATTTGTTGCGTTGACGCGGCACGCATTAAGTACCTATGTTTTTTTCAATTTTTTTTCCACATTTTGTGGACTTTTATCATGATGTTAATTACAACTGCACTCGCGATCACGTATAATAATAATATGATATCGTTGTTTTCTATGCTGGCAGGCTGAATAAATACATCGTTTATAACCTGGCCAGCATTATCTACTTTCGTATTTTTAGATTGGGTCTTCCCCATTTCCAATATTTTAAGATGTAATCACACTTTAACTCGGTATCACTGCACAGTTTTTTTTTTTTTTTAAATCATTTTATTTGTCTATTTACACGTATACAACATTTATTTCTTATGAACTTAGTATTTATTCTTTCTTGTTTATCTTTATTAACTAGCAACTAACTCATTGAACTTTTTTTTTTTGAATTGAAATAAAAACTGTCACGGTCGCCACGTAGACCTTTTGGGTGGATAAAAACAAGGTCCGATTAGATCGAGTGTATCTTTATTATTGAATTATATCAAGTGTGTAGAGCGTGCCGACTCCGCCGTTGGAACTGCTATTTGAGATGTGCAACGTAAACAGAGTACCCTCGTGGGAAGGAATGTATTCCTGCGGTTCCCACGACGACAGGTAGTGCTGCTGTTCTAACGACAGATTTCTGCCTACGTTGCTATCTTATTACCGCGCGTGCAGCAACGGGGTCAGTACACTACACTACTACACCACGGTGCTTTTACAATTTCTCTTAGCACTTTATTTTGAAAAGCTTGTACCAATATTTGCATTTGTTTTCTTGGTACAATCCCAAAGTTGTATACCGTAGGTCCACACCGGCTTTATCACTTGCTTGTATAAAAGCAGTTTGTTCTCAATACTGAGCTGGGAAAGTTTTCCGAGTAATTAGTTAATTTCTTCATATCTGATTTCGAGTTCGTTACTTTTCATTTTCACGTGCGAATTCTATTTCAGCCTTGCGTCGAGTGTCATTCCCAGGAATTTGGCCTCATTTGCAAAAGGTATTCGGGCCAAGTTTAGAAAAATTAGCAAGTCATTAGATAGTTTTCTTGTGAGTGAAATTCACGTGAACAGATTTAGATTCGTTGAGGGCGATCCGCCAGTCCCTCGTCCATTCGTTTACTTTATTCAGTGCGTTTTGCAGTTTGACAGTCGTTTCTTCGACTGTTTTACGTACTGCTAGGGTAGCAGTGTTATCGGCAAACGTTGCAAGGGTAGTGCCATCTTCTTTCGGTATATCACGAGTATATAACAGATAGAGAGCGGCCCAAGAACGCTTCCTTGTGGTACGCCGGCCGAAATTTCTTTGAGTTTTTCTTTTTATATGTTATAGAGAACTTGTCCTCTATACTCATTTAAAATTTCAAGTTGGGATCCCTATGGGTTCGGGCTGAAACCACACTGATAAGGACCTATCAGGTTGTTGACGATCGGTTTTAGGCGTTCACATAATACGGCAGACAGGATTTTATATGCGATGTTAAGGTGACTTATACCTCTGTAATTGGCGCAGTTTAGGCATGTTCTTTATAACTTTTGGTAAAATTTTCGAACATCATTCCTGCAATAAAGTCTCTCAATCTCCTCGATCGAGCGCTTCTCATGCTCCTTTTTCTTCCTTCTGAGAAGTCGATGTTCCTCTTTTCTCCTGCTCACGTAGAGCTCGTAAGCAGCTATAGTCCTTCTTTGCAGCGCCTCTCGTTTAGCTGCATGTGCTTGCCGGC
The DNA here is from genome assembly GCA_945910035.1 of Brachypalpus laphriformis. Lineage (NCBI taxonomy): Eukaryota > Metazoa > Arthropoda > Insecta > Diptera > Syrphidae > Brachypalpus > Brachypalpus laphriformis. The sequence goes on along the minus strand of OX246754.1, from coordinate 190,779,961 downwards.
ATTCCTCATCAAACCAGGGGCTTCGTTGTGGTGGCCGAGAAAAACCCAGTACATCAGAGGAGGCACCTCTGATAGCTTGTTGGCAACGCTGCCACTGGTCTTCCGCATTTGCTGCTGGCGGCATAGGACTTAGATTAAGATTAGAAGAAACTCGATCGGCAAAGGTTCTGGTGGTCTCTTGCGATTGTAGTCGCCCGACGTCAAACTTCCTCACAGTATTTCGTCGATTTCGCTCCGTTGTGGATATCTGCATCCGTACTTTGGCTACAACTAGGTAGTGATCCGAGTCCACGTTGGCTCCTCGGAAAGTCCGGACACCCAGATTACTGGAAGAGTGCCTTGCGTCGATCGCAATGTGATCGATTTGGTTGACGATTTTTCGATCAAAGGAGAGCCATGTTCCTTTGTGAATGTCGAGACGTGGAAACCGCGTACTAGCTACGACAAAGTTTCGCCCCACCGCAAAGTCGATTAGCCTGAGTCCGTTGTCGGATGTGATGTCATGCAGGCTTTGCTTTCCGACCACGCTACTAAAAACGTTCTCTCTTCCTAGCTTTGCATTAAAATCACCTAGGATAATTTTAACGTCGTGGCAACGGCAGTGCTCATACGTCTTGTCCAAGAGCTGGTAGAAGTCATCCCTGGTCGCATCGTCTTTCTCCTCGTGAGGGGCGTGAACGCATATTAGGCTAATGTTGGCAAATTTAGCCTTGATACGGATAGTCATAAGGCGCTCGTTTACATGCCGGAAACTCAAGACTTCTTGCCTAAGTCTGCCTCCAATGACAAATCCGCACCCGAATAGACGCTGTCCTTTTTGTCTGTAGCAATCGCCGTAGTAGATGTCGCAGTTTTTCATACTCCTTTTGCCCGGTCCATCCCATCGCACTTCTTGGATGGCGGTAATGTCTGCTTTGAGACACTCTAGAGCCTCCGCAAGTTGTTCGGCTGCACGTGGTTTGTAGAGGGACCTAACATTCCATGTGCAGACACGAAGATCGTTCTCCTTTTTACGTTTGCTTTGGTCGTCAACAGTAAAATCATCCGTATCCGAGGATATTGGTTGCTTCGTAACCGAAAGAGTTTTACGTGGTAGGGAAGTTAACCCGACGGCACAACCCCCAACCTGGAGGACCAGATCCTTTTTTGCAACCCCTAGGACAAGGAACCCGATACACGGATGGCAGTAACCCACTTCGGGGTAATGAGCGCTGCCGTTGGCCCATTAAGGGTTCATCCGCCACCATCTCTTTTTCAATACCCTGACGTAGTATTGAAAATCCTTACAGACCTCAGCTCCAAATATGTCGAAGTAGCTCCGGTAAGGTATCCGCTGGTCTGTAGACGTCACCGTTGATTCCATCGAGAGAATTCATCCGCCGCACATCCTCCTTTTGAGGAGCTCTTGGTAGACTTCTGAGACGCATATTTCAGCCAATCAGGTCAACAAGAGATGCCTCGTTCGGTTAAACAATGCATATGCGCACTGAAGTTCACCCAGATGTGCTTAGGCAGCTCTGAGTGTTCAGCTATACATATATCGTCAGACTAAGCATACGCTCATCGTTAGTTCACTATCAGATAGCTATCCAGCGGGCACCACGGGGAGGTGATGATGCGATTTTGCCACGCCATGTCGGATGTATACGACGGCCAAAAACATACAACAGAGAGCAATTGGCAACCAAGTGACTCCGAGAGGACTTATAAAATTCATGCTGACGACGAGTGAAGCCTGGAACACAGCGAATGAGATCATCACCAGCATGATGCAACAACTACGTCTGGAGGAGCGAGCGCCAGCCAGAAATGAGGATCGTACAAACATTAGAAGGTAGACAAAGTTACCCAAAAACACTCACATATGAAATGTAATGCAAGTGACATGTTAAAGACAGACAATGAGAAGTGAACTTACGAAGTAACAGAAATTTGAATGTGGTTGAGCTGATGCAAAGCAGCAGAAGTATAAGTAGCAGCAATGGCTCATGCGTGATGAATAGCATAACATACTAACCAGCACCGCGAAGTAATACCTAACGGTAGTCCGCGGGGGGAGTGGTAGAAGTGTGCATGGTGTGGATTAGTGTGGAATCCCTGGCATCGATTATTTGGGTTTGTGAATCGTGCATGCTAATAGCCCGGGCTACTAGTATCTTTAGAAGATTACCACACCCCTTGGCGCAACCAAAAATAAGAAACAAAAGAGAAAGTCACTGTTTGTGTGGATTTTGGGCTAGCGGCATCATCGGTCCAAAGACGTTGGCCAGGCCATCACCGTCAACGTCGCGCGCTACCGGTCGTTGATAACCAATTTCTTTTGGCCCGAATTGGATGATATGGACACCGACGACATGTGGTTTCAACAGGACGACGCTTCGTGCCACAGAGCTGGTGCCACGATGGACATTCTGCACGAGCGATTTCCGAACATTGTTATCTCACGCGGAGGCGATGTGAATTGGCCACCGAGATCGTGCGATTTGACCCCGTTAGACGTCTTCTCGTGTGGTTTTCTTAAGTAACAGGTCTGTGCTAATAATCCACAAACCACCATTGCCCTGAAAGCCAATATAATCAATGCCGATGGTCCAATTCAGCCTGATTTATGCGCCAGAGTTATGGAAAATTAAATAAATAACGTTTCGGATGCACGCCACCCAGCGAAGCCGCGGCGGACATTTGAATGATGTTATATTCCATACATAATGTAGTACATGGGCCTTCTAAATCAATAAGAAATTTCAATGATATCTCACTCACCGGGCAATCACAGAGTATGTGATGGGCTGTTTCGGTGTCTTCAAGACAGAGACGGCACGTTTCCGATTGAACACGGCCCATTTTCTTGAGATGGTAGTTGAGAGAGTAATGTCCAGTTAGGAAGTCAGTAAGGATCTTAACATTCTGTTTGCTCATTGATAGAATGTCTCTAGTTCTATTTTTAGAGAAGTTAATAAATTTCTTGGAATGCCCTAGGCCGGATTGAGCATTCCAGTGAGAGAGCATTTGTTCGCGTTCACAGCGGAGTAGCTCTATTTTAATCTGGCTGGTGGGTAAACCGCAGAAGGGTTCAGGTCCAATGTAAGCAGATTGGGCACGTAGTCTGGCGAGCTTATCAGCCGCTTCATTAACAATGATACCTTTGTGACCGGGGACCCACATTAGTGTGATATTATTGTGTGCAGCAAGCTGCAAAAGCGTCTGGAGACAATTCCAAACCAGCTTAGACTTATAGCCAAAGGACGTGAGAGCTTTGAGAGCTGCTTGGCTATCTGACATTATATTAATATGTGATCTTCTCCTAGTCTCCTAGATAGTCTCCTTCTCAGTGGTTCTGCTTATATGAGGTTTCCAATTTAATTTGTGGTCTAGAGTAATCCCATGATATAGGAGGAACTGGATAGGGTAAGATCCAGAACCTCTTGTCTGATGGAGTTGACAAAAGTAGGTTCATTTCCTCTATTTAAAATATCAATATTTAAGCCAATAAGGAAGTTAAGAAGGCACTCACCTCTTTTGTTGATATTGGAACTGCTCAAGATCGTGTGATGGGCGTTCGCGTCGCTGCCTAACACGATCTGTTGTCCAGTTTGGCGACTTCGTCAGGTGGAGCTGGAGTTTGGTCGTCAGCAAAGTATCCTGATGCGATGATGGATTGCCGTCCACTGCTGGTAGTTATATCCATTGAAATGGCTACAAGGTCTTTGCTAATAAACTGTGGGATAGGAAGAAAGTTGATTCTGTTACTTATTAGAATGGCAGCCCTGGGAAGGGGTTGCCTGTTGTCATATATAAGCTTACATGAATTAGTGGGGAGGCCACATATTCTGCCATCTCGGACCCATGGCTCCTGGATTAGGATAAGGTCCAGGTTGTTTTTTGTAAACCTGCGGCAAGTTGCCGCAGAGCCCGCTTTTGCATGGTGCAGGTTTATTTGCAAGATTTTGCAGGTGCTGGTCATTGGGACTTCGGGGAAGAGGTGAAGCCTGGGGGAGATCTTATGAGTTTTTGTCGGGCTTTGCCTTTGACTCCTCGGTCCTTATGTTGTGTAGCTCTAGGTGCTGCTACAGACCCGCTGGAGGAGCTAGTGGAGATTGGACCAATAGTTAGTCGGGCCTTATTGGGTAGTCGAGCAGCCTCAGACATTGAACGGGGAGTCCCAGAGTGAGGTCTGTCCAGTACCTTGGATGAGGGATGTTTCTGTTGCGGCGAGAGGAAGTTGGAGGAGGAAACGATTGCCTTGGAGTCGATTAAGGTCAACTCTGAATCACATTCTTTAGGAGAAGGGATGAAGGGGTAGGGCGGCGGGGGGGGGGGGGGGGGGGGGTCTTTACCGATGAATTGCGTTGTTCGAAGAGTAACTTCTCCGAAACGAAAGTCTTGTCCTCACGTTTTAAGACCCGCCATTCAGAAGCGAGAAGATTTGAACTTTGGGCAGAAACAGCCCTCAGGATCTTCTCGTTTCCGAATGAAGGGTTTGCTGGAAAGTGTCCCACTAAAATTTGTTCCCGAGGAATGTTATCCTCATCAAGAGCTTTCAGTGAGGATCCCTCCCATTGAGTGAAACTAGGGACAATGCCTTTGACCCATTCTGCCGTAGACCGGTCTTTGCAATTTAGGACTAGCCATCCTGGATGGAAAGATGTACCGCGGAATTAGGGTTTCACTCTCTCGTCCGTGAGGCTGATAATGCGTTCAAAGATGGAGTCCTGGATGGATGTCATTTGCTCGTTTTTAAGCAGGGTTTCTGGAAAATTGGAGTCGATGATTCCTATCTTGAAAACCTCCAGAGCTTGCTTAAAGGTGGTAAGTGGCACTATAGGAGCAGGCTTGATAGATGTGGGAGCCACATCTGTTGCTCTTGCATGAGGTGCAGTTTTTTGCCTTTTTTGGCTCCGAAGCCAGAGGAGAAGAATTAGAGCGGTCTCTTTTGCGCCGGATTTTGGCTCTCTCTCTGGCTTCCTCAGGAGATACGCATTTGGAGAGGAGCCATTTCAAGCGTTTGCGACTCGCTCGGCTTAGTCAGTCTATTGCAGTTTTCGAGGTGGAGGGCTGAGGATCAGCCGACAGAGGTGAGGCGGTTTCGAGTAGAAGGGCCGCTTCTCAATTGGACCGATAGTTAGATCGTCCTTTTCCGCGCTGGCTATTGAGGAGAGGTCTTCTGGGAGACCAATGTCCATTGGTGTGGATACGTTTAGAGCAGCATCTTGCTCTTTGTTTTTTTTATTAGAGTTAGAAATTTTGTTCCCACGAGAAGCTAGAGAAAGAAATACACCGAAGGCAGAGCCCCGCATACCAGCGGCGGGGACTTAAATTGAAACCAGAGGTGCACAATAAACTGGAGTTCACCGTTAGAAGACACACTAACGTAGTGCCATTCATCCCATGGGCACGGTAGTTATGCACCTGGGATTACGGGCTTTATCAAGTTTTCCTCTTTAGATTCGCCATATTCAGTATACAATAGGGACACCTCGCGTAGGATGTGGCTCTTCACCACGTATGGACGGTCTTAGGGAAAGGCTGCTCACTCACAGTTTGTTTTAATCAAATTTGAAGATAGGAAACGCTTAATGGAAAACCCTTTATTTACAACTGATCCGGCATTTCGATAATATTTTTTTAATAATTTCCGCGCGTTCGGCAAGCGTGAAACGATGCATGATGAAATGGCAAACCTTACCGAATATTTTGACAGCTGGATGTCATTGGTAACTTTGACAGCTGCTGAAACATAACAATTGGAAAAAGTATCATAGGTCGCCCTTTATATTTGGTATTATTCGAATCTTAAAACAAATAATATTTTAGCTTCGTTATGCAATACATTTATTTGTACTTTTGAAATATATGTAAAAACAACTTGTGGTGTAGTATAAAACTTAGACGTGACATTTATATTTGGTAAGCTATCTAATGAAATTCTCTCTCTATTTTGATTTTAATTCATTTCTAATTATTCGTATACGCTTATCATACGCGCAAATAAATTCAAAATGGTTTTGCACAGAATTGGCGTGATGAATCAGTACTATATTAAAAATTTGCTTTATGTGTTAGATTTCGTCCTCGGCCCGTCCTTTCTGCCACTTTAAATATATAAGTTACTGTTCCAAGGTGAATATATGGCCAGCCGTCATAGAAAATAAAAACCAGTTTATATGTCCCAATAGGAATGTAGAAGTGTATGTATTCAAAATCCACATAACCTCCATGACAGTACATGTGTCCCTTTTACCAAAAGTAAAAAAAAACATAGACATATCTAATAATAAAGTAATACTATGTACATACCGAATACGGACATTTGTGGTTAATATTTGAGTACTTAGCTATTATATTCAAAGCTGTCTTCATGTATGGATTCTTAGACAGACCTTTCTCAAACAGTTCGCAATAATTAAACGTAACATTTATCAGAAACGGACGAAATTGATTCGTGTATTTAAATGCTTCGAAGTGTATCTGTAATTAAATCTATCTTTATGGTAAATATATTGGATACGTACATTCTTACTGTTGCGTTTCGAACTACACCGATTAAGTCAGCATCTAAATAGACCAAATTGTGTTCCCAGCTTATCGCTTTCAGTTTGCAAGAAATATTTTGAACATATTCTGGATTCACATCACAATCCACAAAAGTCGCCTTGGCGTAGACTTGTGGAGAAAGCTAAAAAGGGTAGCAAATAGACTAAAATGACGAATTAATCGCCGGAGTACAATTTTACTTTTAACACTCCTTGAGAAGAGACACAACATATAACACCAGTAAGAATTAAAATAAATTTGGAATTTATAATATTATGAAACACACACATTGCTTGAACAATTTTAAGTCAGTTCAGGGGATAAACAATACAGAACAGAACAAAGAGATGGTATAATGAAACGTTGTGTCTAATAATCGATTCGAAACTATCTAACCATAACTGCCCGTTTATATGGCATTATTATCTTTTAATTGCACAACATTAAAACAAATTAAGTTGTTATAAATAATCCAACTAAATCGAGTTTTGACTTCTTCTCCTATTTCGGCGAGGTTATTATTTAAAAACAAGCGATTATACCTAACCCTCTCACTTCACTGCGTTTCTACTGATCCGTCTGTGGAGTTCTTTAGCTTGCTTTATCTCAAAAAATATCGGAAGGCCTCCCGATTATGGATCACTTCGTTACTGAGGTAAATCAAATGCTGCTGTCGTGTGTGTGATATAGGCGTTTGTAGGCTTGCCAATAGTTCGCGATGTCTCTGGAACGTTCATTGGTATTGCCTTTTTAACGGGGTTCAAATGATCTCTTCTTTGAACGTGGCAATACCAGACTACCGGTCGCGCTCTATTTTTCGTGTGATGGTATCCTTGACGTGAAGGTTTCCACGGATCTTCCAACTTCTTATTCGATCGAGCTTTGATACTCCTGCTCTCATGTGAAGCATCTTCATCTCAGCTGCCGTTAATTTAGTCTCATACTTTTTGTACATCGTCTAACATTCCGAGCTGTGATGAACAGCTGCGGTGTAGAGTCTTCCTTTCAACTAAGGGGGCATTTTCCGGTCACAGGGAAAGTGTGGCGTTACGAGGAAGCCAACTGGGACGGCCTTAACAGTTTCTTTAGGAGTTTTAACTGGTCACTATGCTTCCTCGATAGCGACGTGGATGCCGCCGCTGATATGATTACTGACACCATCCTCTTAAGTATGGATGACTTTATTCCTAATAGAATAATAAGGATCAAACCTAAGGCAAACTCGTGGTTCAACCAGAGCTGCAAAGAGGCTATCAGGTTGAAAGAGGTAAGTTTTCGGTCTTATAAAGCCAATAAATCTGAGGAAACCCGAAAGAAGTTTAAACAAGCCAGAAATGACCGCAATGCGCATATTCTTGCATGACCAAAAATTGAGGCAAAAAATTCTACAATGTCCCAAAGGTATTAAGAATTGTTGGTCGTTCGTCAAAAATATTAAAAATTCGTCTGCCATCCCAACGCTCATTTACAATGACATTCCAGCTGTCAGCTCCTTAGACAAAGCCAATCTGCTTGCTGTTCACTTTGCAGCGAACTCCACCATGCCACATGGTGCTTTATCTCCGCCTGTACTAGAGAGCGTTGAATTTTCCATGGGACAAGTCCACTTTCGCACTCGTACAGTTGTAGGAGTACTTAAAGATCTCAACATACACAAATCCGCTGGTCCAGATGGTATCTCCCCCATAGTACTGAAGAGGTGTTCTTCTACTCTGGCAAAACCTCTGCGTAAGCTTTTCTGTCTATCCAACCCTTCTGGGCTCTTTCCGAGAATATGGAAAACAGCATTTGTCCAGCCCGTCCCTAAGAAAGGCGAATCTTCCTCCCCGTCCAATTACCGACCCATTACACTCACGTCCCTTCTTTCCAAGGTCGTGGAAACGCTGATAACCCGTCAGCTTATGAAATATCTTGATTCACAAAAACTCCTCAATGACCGGCAGTATAGTTTCGTAGCAACAGGTCCACTGGTGATTCGATGGCATATCTCACCGAAAAGTGGATCCAATCTCTCCATTACTTCGGCGAAACAAAGATGGTTGCGCTCGATATTTCTAAGGCATTTGACAGAGTTTGGCCACATGCTCTTTCGTCGAAAATGCGTGCATATAGCATCGATGAGTCTCTTCCTCAATGGATTAGAAATTACCTTCCGGACTGTTCAATACAAATTGTCTTGGACGGCTTCAAGTCTGCAATTCACCATATAAATGCTGGTGTTCCCCAGGGCTCCGTTTTGTCTCTGACTCTCTTTCTCATTTTTATAAATGATCTCTTATCTGCTACTTCTAATCCAATCCATTCCTTCGCTGATGACAGTACCCTCAGTTTTTCATATTCGTTCCCTAACTCACATCCCTGCTCTTCGGCCGTGGAAGGGGAACGTCAACGTATGATAAACACATTCAATTCCGACGTGGACAGTATAACCAAATGGGGTTCAATGAATAGAGTGGAATTTAATGCATCCAAAACTCAATTCTGTCTTCTGTCTCTCAAGCGAAACCAAGATCCTCAACCATTATCCTTGAATGGTACTTGCATCGCTGAATCCGAAAGACTTGCCATTCTTGGTATGTGCATCAATAACCGTCTTCGATGGAACGATCACATATTCGAAGTCGCCAAAAATGCTGCAAAATGTCTAGGATTCCTTAAGCGGTGCAAGAAATATTTTACCCCGTCTGATCTGGCCTCCATCTATAAGGCATTCATCCGCCCAAAGCTGGAATATAACGCCCACATCTGGTCTGGTGCACCCAAGACCGTTCTGCACATTCTAGATAGGGTACAAAACCGAGCGTTAAAAGTAATAGGTGATAGAGACATTGTGAACTCCATAGTCTCACTTGAACATCGTAGAAATGTCTCGTGTCTTTCCCTTTTTTATCGCTTTTTTAACAGAAAATGCTCCAGCGAAATAGCCACCTGTATTCCTCCCCTTCAAATATTCACCCGCAATACGCGTCATGCTTCGAATGCCCATCAGTTCACCCTCAAGCCCAACTTCGGACGTACTGTCAAATATAGGGATTTGTTTATAAGCCGAACAACACGTTTGTGGAACGAAGTACTTGCTAATCATTACAACCTTCAAACATTTAAAGCCAATACAAACCGGCATCTCCTCTGTCTCTTTCCCCCCCTTTTCCCATCCGCCCGTGCGTACATACTCGGTAACTCAACGCAGACATTCGATGCACAAGCAGCAGTCAAGTGGTACTGGTTTATTCCAAGAAGAATACAAAAAGATTATTTATAAGCTAAATATAGGTAATACACGTTCTGATATTAGTAAAACAAACCGAAAAAATACAAAGTGTTTAAATTTTAGTGAATTAGACTACTACTACCTTAGGATTTATTTGCCATTTGATAAAGAAATTGGTGTGCTTTACACAAACATACGTCGTACATAAATTCAGCTGAAGGTTTGTATAAATTAAAAACAATATTGTTATCAATAGTAATGGGTGCAATCAGAGAGATAAAGATGCATTTTGGCTAGATTTCCACAATCTCCTTAAGAACACCCCAAAGGAAGAATTTCTGTTTGTTGGAGGAGATTTGAATGGACATGTCGGGAAATCAAACGAAGACTATGAAGACTGCCATGGAGGACTAGGATATGGCACCAGGAACCTTCCTGGTGAAGACATCCTAAGCATGTGCAAATCACACGGTCTTATCGTGCTAAATACCATGTTCATCAAACAAAGCCGACACCTGATCACTTACAGCAGTGGTGGAGATGAAACTCAGATTGACTACCATTTGGTAGCCAGTTTCATGAAGCCTCGGGTAAAAGATTGCAAAGTGATCCTGGGAGAGGCAATCGCTCGGCAACACCGTCTCCTGCTAACAGAAATTTTTATGAAAACACCGAAGAAAAGCAAACAAACAATCTGGACAAAGAAAAAGGTGAGGCTTTTGTTTTCGTAATGAAAAATTACCTCTCTCACACCATCAACGGAGCTGAGGATGAAGAGTGCAGAGCACAAAATATGTGGGATTCCCAACAGCGAACTTGCTTAAAGAAGGCCAAATCACTGCTAGGAGCTTCAAAAGGCCACCATCAACACGCCAAAGAAACATGGTGGTGGAGTGATGAAGCTAAGAAATTGATAAATGAGAAGAAAGCGGCTTTCAAAGCTTGATGCTGTACAGATGCTGCAAGAAAAAAGCGAAGAAGAAGTGCGCCCAGCTTCAAGCAGAGAGTACGGAGGGCCTGTATCGGGAGCTGGAGAAAATATTTTCCCCGGTTGCTGATGCAAACCAGGCTATCCAGGAGCTGCGAAGACACAATATGAACAAGAGCGCCACTATCTTCAAAATAGCCGCCCAAAGAAGGAAGAATGCTCAGGAGATTCGTTCGCCAAAGTTCATTAGCAATGCTCATGGCCAGCTTCTTGTGGATGACGACAAATTTCTGCAGAGGTGGCGGCAGTATTGTGAAGAGCTTTTAAATGAACAGTTTCCACGGCTATACTTTCCAAGAGCCACCCCTAACTGTGACGAAATTCCCAACATTACAGTCGAAGAAGTTAGTGAGGCGGTCAAATACTCCAAAAAACGAAAAGCGGTTGGGGCAGACGAGATACCCTCTGAGTTCTGGAAAAAGTTGGGAGACATCGGGTTCAGATGGCTCAAAATTCTCATCTCCAAATTCGTGAGAGGTGATCCAATGCCGAATCAATGGAGGGAAAGTTACCTTCTCCCTGTATACAAAGGGAAGGGTGATACGCGAAACTGTGATAGCTACCGTTCGATCAAGCTGATGTCACACACCATGAAGATCGTTGAGCGGGTATTAGGTGGCCGACTGCGAAAAATAATACGGCTATCTGATGATCAGTGCGGGTTTATCTCGGATAAATCAACCACAGATGCAATCCAAAGTATAAGGATCACAATGGAAAAACATCGTGATTCCTTAAGGGATTTGCATATTGTATTGGTTGACTTTGAAAAGGCATTCGACAGACAACCACGAGATCTGATATGGGTGGCACTAATACATCGAGGGGTTCCAGAAACCTTTGTACAGATGATCATAGTCATTCGCGAAGGTGCAAAGACAAGAGTAGGATGCCCCGGTGGAGTAACCGAAGAGTTCCCAATTAAACTTTTGGAATCAGCTTTTCTCACGCTAAACCTTCCAAAGTCATCTATTGCTACTAAGCAATGTATTACAAAAATTAAGGCAAGGTATAAAAGGTTGATTAAAAGGAGATTCCAAAAAGAAAGGTATTTTTATGCGATTTAAAATAAATCTGTACCTAAAGCTAATTAACATTTTTGTAGCTGTACAAATAAATTGGTCGTCCAGCCGGCTATAAGTGGAAATATACATTCAGCTGATACCTTAGCACCATCTACTGAACTACAAAATGCAAAATCTTGTGTCTCAATTGGAGTTCAAGCCAGTGCAAGTCAGCAAAAGCACTCAAGTGAATGAGCAAAACGTCCACACATTGCCTTTCAGTTTTGACACGGATAAGCAGTTAAAAACCGCAACAGGAATTCCAACAATACCACTTTTGGATACATTTGTTGAATTGTGCGCGTCTATTCGGCCCTCGGAACACATGAACAAAGGCATGTTGCTTAAACATCGAATCCTCTTAATGATGTACAAATTAAAACACAATGTATCCAATGCTATGATATCAAATTCTTTAAAAAAAATAGGAAAAAACTGCAAGGAAATATTTCGCGGACACAGTACAGCTTTTAGCAAAGGCGCTGGAATGCTGAATACTTTGGCAAACAAAAGAAGAAAACCAAAAGAGTTTACCAGCGTGCTTTACTAATTTTCCGAATACGGTTACAGTACTGGACTGCACAGAAATAAAAACTGTAAAGTTTGGATGTATTACCTGCAGAACATGTACTTATTCCCACTACAAGGGAGCAAACACTGTAAAACTCTTAATTGGAGTATCTCCATCAGGACTTATCAATTTTATTAGTCTGGCTGCATCTGGGAAAACATCTGACAGAACGATTTTCAACCTTACAGACCTAGCAAAGAAATTGAAACCAGGAGATGCTGTGATGGTAGATAAGGGTTTCATGATTGGTAATGAGCTGCAACACTTAGGAGTCCAAATGATTCGACCTCAGTTTATGCAACCTGTCAGGAAAAAGGAAGATGTTGAAAACGATCGTTTGATAGCATTAGCAAGAGTTCAGGTCGAAAGACGAATCGCAAGAACTAAAACTTTTAAAATTTTATCAGAAACAGTTAAATATTCAATCTTACCTTATTTAGATGACATAATCATGGCGCTATTTCAAACTTTTCTTCACCCATTTTAAGTGATGATAAGTTTGTTTAAAAATGTAGTTATACAAAAAGTTTTTATTATTTTTTTCCCTTTTAACAATAGGTGAACTAATTCATTTGAAACTAAACATATGTTTATTGCATGAAAAATATAATTTATATTCAATAAACAAAATAAAAAAACAAACATTTTAAAAATATTTCAGTACAAAAAAAAAAAACAAATAAATATAAAAATAACAAAACATAAGTCTTTCAATAACGAACGATATTGGTAAACGCATTGCATTTTGTTTAAAAATAAATAAAAACTATGTAAGTACATGTAAGGATTGCGTATGAGCGGTAATTATGTAATTAAAATAAACATCTGTTAACTTCGGTATAAATGTATCTAAGAACTCGAAATTTATTGGCACGTTGATGACAACGATGGTATCATCAAAAGAACTGTAGACAACAAAATCGCAATTCTTCAAATTAAACATTTTTTTTTTTATTTCATTCATTGAACTTTATTGAGACAGATAAATCAATTACATTATTTTCTTAAATCTAAAGGTTAATTTTTGGCCGACTTAAAGATATGTCTGACTGAAACTATACTTTAAACAAAAGGTTTTCAACTTTTTAATCTTAGCATTCAATAAAATAAATTTATAAGTTTTGTATGTGTATACTTGCTCCCGGCATACAATCTCAACTTTGCTCTTTGAGGCATTCTTAACTTATGACTAGAACTTAAAACTAAAATAAAACTATAACTATACAAGGGTTACCCTATCTAAAAGATATCAATGTTAAAAGTAGAAATAGAACTACGTACATAGGGAGCATAAGTCATAAAGAATCTTAAAGATAAATATAGATTTTATACCATCCAAAGAAAATTTACAATCTTATGCATATTAAACAAAGATTTATAAATTTGTTGCATTTTTCAAAGATATCATCGATATCATCCCCGAAAGTTTAGGGAAGATGCTTTTTCATAGAATGGTACGGACAGATTCCTACTTGCATCTGGTCTTAACAGAGACATAGGTTCGATATTAGAATCGATTAAAGATCACTGGTCAACAAATTTTTGTAACAAGAAAAGTGTTTACTAATTTTGAATTACCCGCCTACACTCAGCTTGCCGCCATATTTATTTTTTTTTCCATCAGGTCTCGTTTTCATGTTACAGCTACTCCCCACAAAACTCAAAAAAGCCGTTTTTGCTTCATTGTCGCATTCTAAAGTTTTGTTTCATTTGAAGAGCGTAGTGTGTTTTTCTGTTTTTTGTGTTAAGTGATTCTTAAATAATGTCAAGAAAGTGTCAAAATGATCCCGACAAGTTTTGCTACATTTGTGGCGACATTACTTTTAAAACTCAGCGAAGGAATTTGACACCATTAGTAACTAAGCTATATAAACAGTATTTTGGCTTTTCCATCGGACAACAAGACAAAGCATGGGTTCCACACATCTGTTGTGTTACATGTGTGGGTCTTCTTACTGGATGGGCGAGAAGATCTCGATCTATCCATCCTTTTGCAATACCTATGATTTGGAGTGAACCAACGAACCACCTATCAGATTGTTATTTTTGTCTGACTAATACAAAATGTATTACAATTAAAAGAAAACGTAAAATTAAGTATCCTGATCTGCCATCGGCTAGAAGGCCGACCCTTCATAGTGAAGAACTGCCTGTGCCAGAACCACCTGAAAGTCCCGATCTGGCCGCTACACCAGAAACAACCGAAAACGAGACATTAGATCCAGACTTTGAACAAGCCTCCTCATCTCATGAGCCACACCTAATATCTCAAGGAGATCTCAATGATTTGGTACGTGACTTAAATTTGCCCAAACAACAGGCAGAACTTTTGGGCTCTCGATTAAAGGGATGGAATTTATTGCAACCAAAAACAAAAGTATGTTACTTTCGTAATCGAGATAAAGAGCTGAACATTTTTTTTCCACAAGCTGATCAGCTGGTATTTTGTAATAATGTCCATGGCGTAATGACTGTCTTGGGTATAGAATATAAGGCAGAAGAGTGGCGTTTATTTATTGATGGTTCAAAAGTAAGTTTGAAGGCTGTTCTTTTACATATCGGCAACAAACTTCCATCTATACCAATAGGTGAGGCTTCGAACTTGAAAGAGTCTTATAAAACTATTAAATTTATCTTGGAAAAAACTCAATATAACGAACATCACTGGAAAGTTTGTGGAGATCTGAAGGTGATTGCCCTAATTTTAGGATTACAACTTGGGTATACAAAATACTGTTTGTAGCGTAGCAATGCTGGTAGAGCTGTAGGAGTGAAAGTGGCGATTAACAACTCAAACGTTTTAATTTTAAAAAAACAAATTTTATTGCGCCAAAATTAAAAAAAAAAAAATATTGTTTACAATATGCAAAATTCCTGAGCTAACGGCCTTTGTTCAGCTTTATGCTCCCACGAGTATGCAGTCGAAGACCGCAGTATTCGTTGAAGAACAAAAAACTCAATAAAGTGTAATACGCGCAGAGAGTGTGGTATCTTTTATTGTAGGCGGTAGTATACCTCCGTACGACCAAACATACCAAACTCCCGATTGACTCAGAATCGACTTTTCTGCGATCGACACGGTCCTTATATAGTACTCTGTGGGAGCTTTTGTAAAAAGCATTTCTTACCCACAGCTGATTAGAGCTTTTCTAACTCCTATTGTACAGTACTAACAAAAGTAATTTTATGTTTCTTAAAGTTATTCTTAATTAATTTTTTAATACAATTTATAAGGAAAATTTATTTAAGCGAACGAAAAGAAATTGAATGAATACAAAATGAATACAAAATGAATGAAATGAATTAAATTAATGAAATGAATAAAATGAGAAAATAAAAATGAAAAATTAGGTTGCCAATTAATATTGGGTTGTTACAGTCTCCCCCTCTCGCGCTGAGGTCGTCTCGACGATGCGGCAGGAGTGATGTTCTTCAGTGGTCGTCCTCGTCCTCGCAGGGTTCTAACTGGTTCTTCATCTTTGGCTTCTTTCGTTGGTGTATACTTTGTAAGAGAGGAAACATGGTATGTCCCCAGTGGAATGGTCAGGTCATCTTTAGCAGCGATTTGGTAGGTTGACGTTCCAAGTTGTTTAATTATGACATACGGTCTATCTCTTCGTGGTACAAATTTGGATGTAATGTGTTTGGAGGCTTTGCTTAGTACATGAGTGTTAACGAGTACTAAATCTCCTTCTTGAAGCCTAGGCTGTCCGTCTGATTTCTCCTCCTGGACCAGAACAGCACCGATGGCATAATTGCTGGCATCTGTCTTAAGGCGAAAGGGTTGGCCATCGCAAGCTTGTTGCAGGATTGGTGCGCTTGCGAACAAGGATTTCAGGGTGTCAAATGACGTCTGCTCCTCCTTACCCCATTTCCACAAAGCCTTTTTCTTCGTGAGATTGCTCAATGGTTTGGATACGTCAGCAAAATTTTTTATGAAACGCCGGTACCATGAACAAGTTTGCAGGAATGATAGAACTTGTTTGGAATTTTTGGGCTCTGAACGATTTGCAATTGCAGCAGTTTTCTCTGGATCGACCTGTATACCTTGATTTGTGATTAGGTGCCCAAGATATTTTACTTCAGAGCAACAGAAATTTGATTTTTTCCGGTTCACCTTTAGTTTGAATACTTTTAGGCATTTAAATATTTGTTTCAAATCAGCAATGTGCTCCTCAAAACTTCCAGAGCATATTATGAGGTCATCAAGGTACGTCAGAAGAAGTATACTTGAGAGACCATTTCGGAATCTATCGATGAGCCTTTGAAATGTGGCTGGAGCGTTTCGTAAGCCGAACGGCATGCGCTTAAAACGAAACATACCAAATGGCGTTATAAATGCAGTCTTATCCATGTCTTCTTCTGCTATCTTGATTTGATAATAACCTGATTGTAGGTCAAGTGTTGTTTTGTATTGAGTCCTCTTTGTAGAATGAAGAAGGTCATCAATCCTTGGCAATGGATATGGATCAGGCACTGTAATTCTGTTTAGCTGTCTATAATCAATACAGACTCGTATGCTTCCATCTTTTTTAGGCACTAAGACAACTGGTGCGGCCCATGGAGATTCACATTCTTCAATGATGTCATATTCTAACATCTTTTCCAGTTCTGCTTTTAGCTGAGCTCTTCGAGTGGCTGAAAGTCGATACGGTGTCGTTGCTACTGGATTGTGATCACCAGTGTTGATCCTATGAATTGCGAATGGTGTAGGTTCGGATAGGGCGTCGAACACACTTTCTTCATTTGCTAGCAATTGATTCAAGCGATATCTATCTGCTGAACTCAGTTCAACTGCTTCATCTTCACGGAGTGTGAAATCTATAGCGAGAATCTCTGTGAAAAATGGTTCTAGTTCGACTTCTTCTTCCGTTGTGCGAATCAAAGCAGGAAATAGGTTTTCTTTATCTCGTTTTCGTTCAGGTGTTACTTCATCGCTTCTTAGTGAGCTTTGGAAAATGTGCTGAATAGAATGTGGAGAATAGTGGTTAGTTATTCCAGTTCTCTTCCTTTTTAGAGGTGGGTCAGGTCCAATATGTTACTCTGGTAATGGTGTTGCAGCGATTGGAGAGATCGTTTTGATATTATCAAACCACGTGAGAAAAGCAGAGGTTCGCTCATTAAGTTCTTTTACAGTTGGTGTTGCGTCTTGAGTGCTTGTGTAAACTGTAAGTTCAGTGCCTCTAGTTTTTGGTGTTGACTGTGCATTGATGTTATCAAGCGTAGGTTTTTTAGCAAATGGAGAAATAGGGTTGAACTTTACAACGTTGACAATGATAGCACCAGTACCTTGAACTAAATCATTTCCACCATATTTTCTGACTAGTTTTGTCTGCGAGGTATCATAGAAGTCATATACTTTGTCCTTCTGATCCGAAAAGTACCATAAACGTTGGCCTAGGTCTAAAACTATTCCATTTTCTTCGAGAAAATCGATCCCAATCAACGTTCTGTTATCAGTTGCTTTTGGAAGTGCAATAAATTTAATTGGCCTTAATCGATTACCAATTACAATATTCGTATCGGCAATATAAATCTCTTGTGGCTTTGAGTTTCCATCCGCCAGCGTGGCGTCAGCATTGACTTGCGAAAATCGAGTTCCGTTTCTTAGAAGATGGATGAACAGCTCCCTTCCAGCGACACTTGTTCGGGCTGCGGTGTCCAAGTATGCTATTCCTGTTTCCCCATGCGACGCAATTGTTATGGTGGGTAAGTCGGCACCTATTGTAGTTTTTATGCAATTGAAGGAAACTGTTGAAGGTCCTTTTGGCAAATCCCTACAGTTTGGACAGGTTGAGCGAACGAACCCTGGAGCCTTGCATTTGTAACAATGGATCTTTGGTTCTACAGCATTAGGTTGCGACTTCGCTTGATCTTGTTTTTCCTTTTTGCGGCATTCGTCTATTGTGTGGCCAGCATGTTTGCGAAAGTTGCATCTCTTCTTTACAAAAGTTTCGACCTTCGGAGCATGTTGCGCAGATCTTTCAGAAATCGAGAGCTCCACCGCTCTCGCCTTAGTTAACAAATCTCTAAAAGTTTTGATATCGTCCCGTGAAACTTTGTCACGTATATGGAGACTCAGTAAACCATATACCATGTCAATCATCATAGACTCTTTTGGTATTGGATCCGAAAGCTGAGAAAATAGTGCACGTTTAGTGCAGATGAAATCATATGTTGACTCTAGGGGTTTCTGTCTTTGTTCCATGATTTCCATGTAAATGCGATAATCAGGTTTAGTGGGCGCATATGCATTACGTAAGAGTGTAAGAACATCTTTCCATTTAGATGCTTCATTTTTTACCCCTTGCCACCAATTTATAGCACTTCCTTGCAAAAGAAGCGGGAAACCTTTTATTGCATCAGCATCAGAGATCCGCTCAATGTCTTTGTAGATGTTGATCGTTGCGATAAAGCCTTCCACAATAGCGGGATCTCGTTCACCACCAAAACGCTCAGTGCAGTGGCTAAAGCTGCCTCTACTCGTAGAGTTTTTAGTCATAGCTGCCAAGAGTTGTTTTAATTGATCTTCGGTAAGAGCCATTTCGCCTTCAGATTTAAAACCTGGATTTCGAAATGCTGCAATTCGATTGCTTCTTCGCAAATTATCCGTTATGGCCAATAATCCTATTCGTTTGAGCTGAATCGGGCCTCTAGTTGGGTGCCAATGTAGCGTAGCAATGCTGGTAGAGCTGTAGGAGTGAAAATGGCGATTAACAACTCAAACGTTTTAATTTTAAAAAAACAAATTTTATTGCGCCAAAATTAAAAAAAAATTCCTGAGCTAACGGCCTTTGTTCAGCTTTATGCTCCCACGAGTATGCAGTCGAAGACCGCAGTATTCGTTGAAGAACAAAAAACTCAATAAAGTGTAATACGCGCAGAGAGTGTGGTATCTTTTATTGTAGGCGGTAGTATACCTCCGTACGACCAAACATACCAAACTCCCGATTGACTCAGAAGCGACTTTTCTGCGATCGACACGGTCCTTATATAGTACTCTGTGGGAGCTTTTGTAAAAAGCATTTCTTACCCACAGCTTAGAGCTTTTCTAACTTCTATTGTACAGTACTAACAAAAGTAATTTTATGTTTCTTAAAGTTATTCTTAATTAATTTTTTAATACAATTTATAAGGAAAATTTATTTAAGCGAAAGAAAAGAAATTGAATGAATACAAAATGAATACAAAATGAATGAAATGAATAAAATGAGAAAATAAAAATGAAAAATTAGGTTGCCAATTAATATTGGGATGTTACATCTTGTTTTATTTGTGAGTGGGATAGCAGAGACCGACAAAATTATTATGTTAAGAAAGACTGGCCCAAAAGGCAATCTCTTATTCCAGGACAAAAAAATATTAAAAATCCTCCATTGGTGCAGCCTGATAACGTATTTTTACCACCTTTACACATAAAACTTGGGCTCATGAAAAACTTCGTGAAGGCTATGGATAGAAGTGGTGACGGCTTTTTATATTTGAAAGAAAAATTTCCAAAGCTGAGTGAGGCAAAAATTAAAGAGGGCATATTTGTTGGCCCTCAAATCAGGCAATTGATGAAAGATGATATTTTTAAAGAAAAGCTTAGTGATATGGAAAAATCAGCTGGGGAATCTTTCATGAAAATAACTTCAAATTTTCTAGGAAATCACCGATCAAGTGACTATGAAAATATTGTCGCGGAGCTGTTATCTACTTATAAGGCTTTGGGTTCTAATATGTCGTTGAAAATACATTTTCTTCATTCACATTTAGACTTCTTTCCTGAAAATTTGGGCGCCGTTAGCGATGAACACGGTGAAAGATTCCACCAAGACATTTATACCATAGAAAAGCGGTGCCAGGGCAAGTAGAGTCCACGTATGCTAGCGGATTACTGCTGGACATTAAAACGAGATGTCCCTGAAGCAAAATATAGAAGAAAATCATAAAGCTACATTTATAATTATGTTACATTTTAAGGAAATAACTTCGTTTTGGTGCTTAAAACTGTACATTTCTAAAATTCAATAAAATCTAAATCACAACAACACTATTCGTATTAGAATCATTTTAATTTTATTTCTATTATCCTTATAACTGTCCTAAACATAACCAGACAAACGTTTTCATGTTACATGCAAAAAGTGTTTTTTTGTTGACCAGTGAGATCTAACAAGTGGGTTAGGATGTGAACTGATTCGATCCATCTTTTTTAAGAGAAGTTCAATTTGGTATATCATTAAAGGTGTCATTTTTGTTGATTCATATATGACATATATTAGAGAACCATTTTTTATCCGGTTTACTGAATTTTCCACAGCAAAATCTCAGCAATTTTCGTTCAAAAATTTCCATTTCCTTGGCTACAATTGGAGAAATTGTAAACCAAATTGAAAAGCCGTACGTGAGATAATAGGTCTAATTAGGGTCTTATACATCAGTATCTTAGTTTTCCCCGCCATTTGCTTAGAGTTTAGTAATGGTTTCAACGTCATAGATACTATTTTTGCCCTATTTAGGACTTTTCTTGCATGCATATTAAAAAGAAATCGGTTATGAAAATTTAAACCTAGATACTTAGTTTCACAACGCAATGGTATCAGACTATCATTTATTTTCAAGGAAAGAGATTTGCTTTCTTTGACTGCTAGGTAGTGTCCTTTTCCACTGGCATTTCTAAAACACGTAAGACCACATTTATCAGTGTTGATTTTGAGCCTCCACTTTTTAAGATAATTTCCAACATGTGGAAGTTTTTGTTTAATCTTATTAAGGGCCACACTTGGCCGTATATCACTAGCTAATATAGTGGTATCATCAGCATAGTGGATAGATCCAGGCTCCTCTGCGATGGGATCTGAAAGAGGGAAGTCCTGGAGGTAAATGTTGAATAAGGATGGACCAAGGATTGAACCTTGGAGAACGCCTGCAGACACGAGGAAAAAGTCGGATTTCTCAGAAACAATAAAAATTGACGTACTTCGGTGAGTCAAAAAGCTGTGTATCAATTTTATAAGCCAATCTGGATATCTTAATTTCAATAGCTTGAAAAAAAGACCATCATGCCATATCGAGTCAAAGGCTTTTTCAAGGTCAATATCCAAGCTTACAGTACATTTTTATTCCTCAGGTTTTGGATTATTTTATTCTGAATAATAAGTAATGCATGCTCAGTTGAACTTCCTTTTCTAAAACCAAATTGGTTATTCGGAATAATGCCTGCTTCTTCGGAAAAGCAGTTCAGGTGGTATGCCAAGACTCTTTCAAAAAGTTTTCCAATATTGGATAGAAGTGAAATGGGACGGAAATTTTGAATATCCTTTGCTCCTCTTGTTTTTGCTGTCGGTAAGACCTTTGCCTGTTTCCAAATAACAGGAAAGTAACCGTTGTTTATGCAGTGGTTAAATATTAAGGATAAGATTGTATCTAGTGAATGAGGGCATTTTCGCAATATGAAATTGGAGATGTTGTCAATACCAGTCGATTTTTTATTATTTAATGCGAGTCTGAGATTATTAACTTTTTCGGGGGAAGTAAATATCGATAAGGCGGGGCTTGATGCGACATTAGATGGAGAAAAGTTTGTAAGTGTATTGCCAAACTGCACTGCTTTGAATTCATTAATGGCTAAGGAAACTTCACTTTCAAGGTCTCTAAAAACGCTGGGATGTGTTCCAGAGTAAACTGAAGAGTAAAAATCTTTGAACGCATCTAATTTGGTTTCAATGTCGTTCAACTGTTGTCTATTATATGCAAGTATATCTTTCGAAATGTCCGTTCCAAAATATTTTCGTCCCGTTATCTTATATATTTCCTTAAAAGCAAAAGGCGATGGTTTGATTTTCTCTAATCTTGATTTAAATGCGTTATTAAGGTCCAAATTGACATTTTCTCTTATTATTTTGCTTAGACATTGAATTCTTGAGTGAAGTTGAAGATATTCGGGATTAATTCTATTTAAATGGCGATGATAAAACCTTTTCAGCTAGTTGAGCCAAATACTTCGTAGATCAATAAGTTTCTTAGTTTTATCAGAGATAGAGTGGAATTTTCTGTCCTTAGAGCAAAGAATGACTGAATGAGATTCAACAATAGTTGCGATAAGCACATTCAACTAGGCTATTAGAGTATCTATTTCATTATTTGATAAGTTCCTATCATCGGGTATGAAGAAAGTGGATAGACTGATATGAAGTCTTAGTCTAAAGGCATCCCAATCCGTGTGTTTGAAGCTCCTGAACGTTCTGGGGGCATCAAAATTGGAGAAAAGTTCGAAAGTTTTATTTCTAATAAGATTCCGTGATGATCAGAGACAACTGGGAATGTCTTACATGTTTGAGCTTCTGAAGAATTGACCATGTTGTTTGCCAGGCTTAGTGTTGAGGACATAAGGAAGAAATCTAAATATGAGGATGTTCTTGGGAACGTTGTACTATCAGATGGAACTATATCAAGGTTCAAGTAAGGGCCATTATAAAACCAGTTATTTAAATGATTTCCATTATAGTTGCAGACGCTGTCTCCCCACGCTGTGTGACGGGCATTGAAGTCATCCCCAATTAGAGCTGCGTCAAAACCACTAATAAGAGTGTATAGTCTATCAAGTTCAACAGATAGACTGCGGAAGTTTGAACCATTTGCATTTCGTGAAGAAATAGATGCAGCGCAAAATGAAAATATATCGCTTTGGAAAGGAACTACGTTGAACTTGTACATTCTATCCAACAATATCGCTGTTCCCCTTCCCGAATCGTTTCTTACAATATTAAAACCCTCAAAAGAAGGCTTGTGCCTTGCATTCAGTCGAGTTTCAGATAGGAAACATATTTCTGGTTTTTTATTTTTTAGTGTATCTAAAAGTGCGAGTCTTTTTGCATTGGAAATTGAAGAATTAAAATTTATCGATATTACTTTAAGGTTGAAGGATTCCATCATTATATAACAATTGAAGCTACAAAGTTAAGGTAGGAAAACATTTTCTCCTCCTTACTTTGGAACTGTTGATATGTAGGCCAAAACTGCCTTATTTTGACTAACAAATCTTTGAATGATATATTAAAAAGATTTTTAGCTTCATTTAAAAAATCATTTAAATCTGCTCTTGGTGCATTATCACGAGTATTTGACCGAATACTACTGGAAACTGGTGTATTTGGTTTATGGACTTTCGCTTGGTATATTGAGGTTTTTGCCTTTTCGGCGAACGAAACATTTGCATTTGTAAAGTTGTATACTGAATTTTCAACAAACGATCTACTGTTGGATGCAGATTGCCTTGCTTTTTGTGTTGACAACTGTTTTTTTTTCTTTATATTTTAGATACGCGGGACAACCCTGATAACTAGCTGGATGACCGATTTCACTGCAGTTAATGCATTTAGGTTGAGGCACTTCTTCATTTTTTTCCCTGCGAGCTTTAAAAGTATCTATGCATTCACTGGAGTCATGAGATTCTCCACATATAACGCAACTACTGCTGTAACAACAACACAACATTCCCCTGAATGTCCGAATCGTGTTTTTTTTTTTTTTTGCCGAGAGTAGGTGAAAAATCTTCTTAAGACACCATAAGGCCCGACCGAGCGTGCTTATGGTAGTGTGAGATTTTTACTCACTAAAAAAACACCTCTCCTCAAAAGTAATACTACAACTAAGCCGACGCTTATCCAGCAGTTTTATTTTCGCTTACGATACACATGATTTTTGGAAAAAAAAAATGTTCGTACGAAGTAAAAAGAAATGTATAACTTTAGGCAGGTTAAATTTCAATGAAAGTTCCTGCCTTTTTCGCGGCCGGCATATACTATGACGCGAGGTCAAAAGGTTTTATCCTTTGCAGACGACGTATTGAGTTATTCGCATTCGCGTCAAGTAGTATTACGCGCAAATTTTGTTATCTCTTCGACGACGCTGGGAATTCCCAGATCTCGATGAATATCTTCGTTACGTACATACCACGGTGCGTTAACGATCGTTCTAAGAACTTTATTTTCAAAAGTCTGTATGATGTTTCTATTGCTTTTCTTGGTACAACCCCATAGTTGTATACCACACGTCCACACAGGCTTTAGCACTTGCTTATATGTAGATAAGCAGTTTGTTATGTAGGCTCAACTTCGAATGTTTTCCGAGTAGCCAGTACATTTGTCGGTATTTGTTTTCTAGCTCGTCGCGTTTCTTTTTTACGTGTGATTTCCATTTGAGCTTAGCATCTAGAGTCATTCCTAGATATTTTGCTTCGTTTGCGTACGGTATTTGAGCCGAGTTAAGATATAGAGGTAATCTATCCACTTTTTTATAGGTAAAGTTAACGTGAGTAGATTTGCTTTCGTTCAGCACAATACGCCAAGAATTCGTCCAAGCGTGGACTTTATTAATAGCATGTTGCAGCTTTCCAGTTGCTGCTTCAATAGTTTCGCCCGTGGTCAATATCGCCGTATCGTCCGCAAACGTGGCGACGACACAGTTTCTTTCCTGCGGGATATCACGCGTGTAGACTACATATAGAAGTGGCCCAAGGACACTTCCTTGTGGAACTCCGGCCGCAATCTCCTTGAAGTCAGAGTAATCGTTTCCGTGCTTAACACGAAAGAGTCTCTCGGTGAGATACGACAGTAAGATTAGAAAGAGTTGCCGTGGCAGTAGTCGTTGCAATTTATACTCCAAGCCTTCGTGCCAAACCTTATCGAAAGCTTGTGAGACGTCAAGAAATACACCACAACAAATCTTTTTTCTTCCAGAGCTTTCTCAATCACGTCAGTTGTTTTATGGACTTGGTCAATTGTAGAATGTTTAATTCTAAATCCAAACAGATGGTCAGGAATGAAGGAAAGAAGTTTTTCAAATATTTTTGAGATAACCGGCAATAGGGAAATAGGCCGATATGATTTCTTCTCATTTAGCGGTTTGCCTGGTTTCGGGACCATTATAATCTCGGCGACTTTCCATTGCCTTGGAACATAAAGCAATCTGAACGAAGCGTTGATCAAATAGAGCAGTTTGATAATAGCTTTATTCGGCAATTCCTTGACTACCTAAGCCGTTATGAAGTCGTAACCCGGAGCTTTTTTCGTCTTTAAATTTTTAATCACTTCCCTCAGTTCAATCAATGCAACTTTTTTTAGTTTAAAGTTGTCAGATGTCGTGACTGGGGAGTAGGGCGTTAACGAAGGGCCGTCGAACGGCTTAAATATTTCTTCTAAGTACAAGGCAAAAAGTTCTGCCTTTTCTTTGACGCTCTTGGCCCAGTTTCCATCGATTTTCCGAATTGGTGGTGCTTGCATTTGAGCTTTCCGGATGCCTTTTAGCGCTTTCCAAAGCGAATAATTTGATTCTCTTTCACCGGAGAGATTTTCAAAATAGGTCGCTATCTTTTTGCTTTTAAATTCGCGAATACTATCTTTAAGGCGATTGCATAGTCGGTTAAGGACCGTTTTATGCTGCGGTGCACGAGTGCTTTGCCATTTCTTTCGCGCTTTTCGTTTCTCTCTCACCAGTTCAACGATTTCTCTGGGATACTTTTCGTTGCGGTTGATCTTATAGCTTCTAGAAGAAGTGTTTCTCCATGCCGCTTATTGAATTGCTTCCACGAAACGATCAATTTCGTCCTCTAGTTCACAAGGTGTTCTAAGTGATACATTTAAGGCGATATTTGTTTCGCAATCATTTCTAAAGCCCTCCCAGTTTGTTCTATTGCTAGTGAGTCTTGGAGGTCCTTTTTTCTTGATCAGCGCTTCTCCAAGTAATAAAATTACCGACGAGTGATCAGAAGAGAGATCAAAACATTCTTTGACTGTAATAAACTTCTCGTAAATGCCTTTTGTAACAAAAAAATCGATAAGATCGGGAATTTTTTGTGAGTCAGTTGGCCAATAGGTCGGTTTTCCTGTCGAATAAAAACAGCAGCCGAATTCATTTGCCACTTCGTAGAGAATTTTTCATTTAGAAGATATACATCTTGAACCCCAGAAGGTGTGCTTCGCGTTGAAATGTCCACCAATAAGAAAATTTCAACCAAGAGCATTGAAGACACGAAAGTAGTCGTCTTTTTCTAGTGGGCATCGCAGCGGACAGTAAACAGACGCTATATTGTAACTCAGGTGCTTATTTTTAACCCTTACTGCGCACAACTGAAGTTTTTCCAGCTCTATGCTTATGTCGACCGAATGTTCGATGTTAGTTTTAATGAATAAGGACGAACCGCCCCGCGCTCTATCAGAAGGATGATAGGCGTGATAACCAGCGTAGCCTCTTATCTTTATCTGCGACTCCCTTGTTAGATGGGTTTCGGAGATCAAACATATGTCGATATTTTCTCTTATTAGAAACATTTCTAATTCGTTAGATTTTTGTAAGAGTCCGTTTGCATTCCATGTTACTATTTTAAGCAAAGCGTCCATATTTACTTAGATTTAGATATAAGGTTAGCCATATAAAAGCTTTCGACGTTACTAAGACGTTCAAGAATCCGTTTGTTAACTTCACATTGTTCCTCGAACTTAGCGTAGATGCAGTTCAGAATTTCATTCAACGGATCAGAGGGTGGGCCGTCGTTTCGTTTGGTTGCCTTGACTGCAGCCTGAGAATACGTCAGACGTACGGGGTTCGCTGGCTTATCCGAGGTTATTTTTCGTTCAGCCTTTTTACTAGACGACTTTGACGTACGTTTAATCGGCTCAGAAGGCTGGTTGACTGTTGTAAGAGTCTGCCCTGCTGATTCAAGCGTCCTTTCAGTCGGCTTAGTAGTTTGAACAATTGGTTTACGAGCCCGCTCAGTCTGCTTAGCAATACGTTCTATCGACCTAGGAGCCCGATCGACTGATTTTGTTCCCCGTACGATCGGCGTTGTAGATTTTTTCCGTCGCATCTGTAGTTCCTTAGCGACTTCGCAACCGCGATAATTTGCTGGGTGCCTTCCTTTGCAGTTAACGCAAGTTGCTTTTTCATTTTTGCTCAAACTGCAATTTTCCGAAGAGTGTTTTCCAGCGCACTTAACGCAGCGCGGCTCTTTCCGACAGTACGCCTGTGTATGGTTAAACTCTTGGTAACGCTTACATTGAGGGATGGTCTTCGTGTTGATCCGTAGCGGCTCGATTTTAACGACCATACTCATGATTGTACGAATGTTATATATCTTTTCCCGGCTTTCCGTTTTATCGAATGACAGCACAAAAAGCGGAAGTTTTTGTTTCACTATAGGTTCTTCTCCACGCTCGGGTCGTTTTCTCTCCTTTTTTAAAAGGCTCACGGCGGCGAGAATGTTATAACCTTTATCGCGTAAATCACCTATAACGTCTTCTTTAGCGCATGATGGATGAAGTCCTCTAGCTACGACCCTCAAGGGTCTCTCAGACTTGTATTCGTAAGTATGCCATTGAATTTTTTCGTTGTTAAGCTTTTGAGATACAGCCCAATAGCCCTCAGCGTCATTAACCTTGATTTTCCATGCATCGTTTCGCAAGGAAGTTATTTTAAATTCAGTAGCGATTGTTGTTTTTAAAATTTTCCTCAAAGAATTGTAGTCCGCAACGCCTGTAATATTTATTGGTGGAGGTGCGCGTTTGCTTTCAATTTTCTTATCAGATGTTGGCTGCGCTTTCCGATTAGGTTCGTGTTGTGGAACAATCTCGGGCGATGAGCCGGCCTTGCGTTTTTTAGATGGTCTTCGTTTAAGTATCCAATCCCTTTCGCGAGCGAGTTCTTCTTCGTCCGTACTGTAGTGATGGCTACCCGGAGAAGGCTCACTATGAGTAAGCGTACGAGTTTTTGAAGGCTCATTTTGAAGCAAAGAAACTTTATTCTCTGATTCAAGTTTCTCAACTTTGCTTTTGAGCTCCCGACACAACAGCTCCATTTCGTCGAGCCTCTTACGGAGCACGGAGTTTTCCTTTTTCAGAGTACTCTCTTCCAAAGTTTGCGTTTCTCGAATTAACACATCCGGGTTTGCGAGACTTTCATTTTGCGCTTTAGGAGAAGTCTTTTGAGGCGGAGATCTTTGTAGCCTTGAGCTTTTCCTAAATGGGTTTATTAAATTTTGGTGCAATAAATAGCTCTCCCCAGAATCCGTAGAGCATGCCTCTTGCGAGGGTGCATTTTCCAGTTGAACTGGGCTGCCACCTGGGGTATTAATACCGTTTGTTGTGTTCATTGCATAAAATTTTAGTACCGTAATCTAAAGAAAGACGGCGGGTTGGCATTTTAGTCGCCTTTTACGACAGGCATGCCTACCGTGGGTATATTCTGACCCCTAACCCACAGGGGTATATGCACATATTATGTGCATATATATATGTATATGCACATATTTATTTGAAAACTAATTATTGAATATTTATTTACTTATATAGATTTTCATTTTTTTTCCCAACTGTGATAATAGATTTAAGTTTTACTGTTCGTAATCTTTTGCTATCAGACAGATTACTTACTTACTAAGGTGGCGCTACAGTTCGGGGTGAACCTGGGCCTCAACCAACAAGCCTCTCCATTTAGCTCGGTCTTTAGCTAATTGCCTCCAGTTGCGCACTCCAAGTTGGTCGAGGTCCCCTTGAACTTGTGCGCGCCACCTACGGCGATGATTCCCTCTACTGCGTCGTCCCTCCGGGTTAGATTCGAAGACAGACAGATTAGTTGTTCATTTATAACTACTAAAGCTTCTTTTTTTTTTTATTTAGATGAAAGGTTTTTTTCTTATAGCGTTTTCCTTTCAATACATATATTCATTAAAATATATTTTGTATTACATATTATAACATTATTCAACAGTAAGATAAAATCATAACTCTCTGTAAATTGTGCGATTACACCCAAATGTAAAGAATATTGTTCAAGCTATCAATAAATAAATAAATATATAAATAAGATAAAAAGTAACTTTCTGTTGGGTAATAGTACCGGTATGGTGCTACTCGACGTAGAGAAAGCATTTGACACAGTCTGTCGCCATGGACTATTGCATAAATTAATCAATTTTAACTTCCCAACATACCTTGTAAAAATGATACTGTCCTTTTTAACTGTTCGATCGTTCGTAGTGTCCGTCAATAACTGTCTATCTGATGTATTTTATATCGATGCAGGTGTACCTCAAGGATCGATCCTTGCTCCAATTTTATTTAAGATATATACGTCCGACTTTCCCCGATTAAGAAACTGTGAAACATCTATTTTCGCAGATGATACACGTATTTATTCGTCGGATGCGGCTGGTTTCAATATCGAAAACAATCTTCAATTCGCTTTAAATACAATTCAAACGTACTTCAATAATTGGAAAGTAAAAATAAACGCTTCTAAGATACAGGCTATCTTTTTTACAAGGAAAAGAAAAACCTGTTTCTTACCAAGCGGTAGACTCATTATTGCTGGTGCTCAGGTAGAGTGGAAGTCGAATGTTAAATATTTTCTAAATCTAATATCTAAATTATTAACAAAGTAAACATCACCATTAAAACTCTTTACTCGTTCATCAATCGGAAATCAAAATTGAGCAACGAAAACAAGCTTATCATTTTTAAAGTTATATTCCAAGCTAAAATGTTTTACGGGTCCCCTGTCTGGGGTACATGTGCAAAAATGCACATTCGGAGACTGCAAATAGCACAAAATAAGTTGCTGAAATTAATATCAAGTTTACCATGGTACTTTTCTAGCAAAGAACTGCACCAAATTGCTAATGTAGACAAAGTTCCTGATTTCAAACTTAGTTGGTTAAATAATCGCAGAATCTATCTATTTATTCTAGCGTATGTATTTATTTATTTATGTTTATTATTTATCATTTATTATTCATTATTTATTATTTGTTATTTGTTATTTATTATTTATTATTTTTTATTCATTATTTATTATTTATGTTGAAGTAAAATGATTTAGACTACTAAAATGGATTAACTATGGCAATACTTAACTAGTACACACACTTATAAAATATATACCTACCTACATTATATACAACATATACATAGACACGTTCACAATATATACACAATACACAATGTATATAATTTCCTCTATATATAACTGAATTGTAATCATTCGTTTTTAGTCGTTCAATAAAAGTTTATAACGTTAATTGAAAGTATAGTGGTTTTGATTTGTTCCCAACTATCTTCTTAAATTTGTGCAACAATTAATTATTTATTATTTATTATTTTTTATTTATTATTTATTATTTATTATTTATTATTTATTACTTGTTATTTAGTATCTGAGTGGGCGCCGTGGCGTAAGCGGTTAGCGTGTCGGATCACTACGCATGAGGTTCCAAGTTCGAATCCCAGAAAACACCAAAACAGTTTTTTCACGGCCCCATCTCTCGCGAGCGTCTGACAAACATCCGAGAGTATTGTTGTCACGAAAAAGCTTCTCAAATCGCCGTTCGGAGTCGACATTAAACTGTAGGTCCCTTCTATTCGTGTGAAAAATATAACGCACACAACATGAGTGGTTGCGAGAAGCTAGGCCCTGGTTCTTTAAAGAGCTGTTGCGCCAAATATTAAAAAAATTATTATTTACTATCTACTTGTTATGTATTGATTATTTGTTAATTTATTCATTGTATTACTCACTTATCTTCTCGTTAATGTTGTGATATATTTATTATTTTACTCATATCTTTATTTTTAAGGAAGTCGTATACCGTTTTTGAGCCGAATTTTTCACAGAAATATTTTTTTTTTTATAATCGTTAATTAAGTCTATTTTTTCACGAATAGATCAGTTACAGTTATTGTACATTAATAACGTACAAAAACCAATGTATGTGCTCGTAAGCGCGAAGAATCTGCACGAATGAACATGTAACACAATCGTGTTTTGCTTTCGTTTTGACTTTATTTAAGCTTGCATCCCGGATAATAGAGTTTTTTCCGGTTAATCGATTTTCAGTGGGAAAGACACATTTTTAAATATCCCCGTTGATTGGGTATCCCGGTTAATTGGACCCCGGCTAATTGGACCCCGGTTAATCGGCTCTCCACTGTATATAGAATAAATAGTTTCGATACAAAAAAAATTTCAATTCGCTTATTTTCGGCTGGCCAAATACAAGAACTAATACTTTTTTTTTTTATTAAGAGCATTAAATTCTTTAATATTATATTTTAACAATATTAATAAAATATATTAGCATTTTGAAGAAGAACGATTTTATTTTCAAGATGATTGTGGATTGGTTGACGGAGTTAGGAATTTAAAGTGGACAAAAAGTGAGATTGTACCCTTTCTTCGGTGTATTTTAATAACTCCTCATTGTCTTATATCTTGTCACATTAGTCCTTTCATTAACTGTAATTGTAACTTCCACCGTAGTGTAGTTAACCAATGGCAAATCCGTATAGAACTTTAAAACCATTTTATATTTTCCAATAGGCATAAAAAATGATACGAATCTAAGATCCAAATATACTCCAACAGCAGTTAGGTGTCCCTTTGTTTAAGTAAAGTTAGATTATGAATAAAAGGAAACTAATATTTCTTACCGAGTACGGGCATTTGTGGTTTATATTCGTGTACTTAGACCATAGTTTCAAAATAGTCAAGGTGTACAGTTTTCCTCGACTTGTAGCTAACATATGACACAAGTTACAAGTCACATTTAGCAGGAACGGACGAAATTGGTTCGTGAATTTATAAGTTTCTATGCGCAGCTGTAATAAAATTTATCAGCAACTATAATACATACGAGTAGATAGATTGAACGATTTGCTCTTACTGTAATATTTCGTGAGACCCCTATTATATCTACATCCATATAAATAACACTCTTTTCCCAGTTAATTGCCTTCAACTTGCAGGTAATATTACTTATATAATTTGGATCCACATAACAAACAATATTCGTCGTTTTTGTATAATATTTGTCTGTCAGAAAACTAAAAACAGTTACAATAAATTAAAGTTTTTTTTTATAGTCAAACGTTTTATAAAATTTAGCTACGGACTTTCACATTTCGTTGAGAAACATTTTCCTTAAGGACTAATAGGAATATAAAGATTAAAATAATTTCAAACCACTGCATAGCTCTACGAACAAATAGAACAGAAAACAGAATGTCAGTCACGCAATTAAATAACTTTTTTAAACGCTTGGGTAAATGCCAAATCAATTATTCACTTCAAAATCATCCAACCATTCCGCCTACAGACTTAAATGTTGATCTAATCATGCATTTCGCAAATTTTTTCGCTGAGCAAAAATGGGGTAGGTATCTTCAAAAAGTTATCGAAAAAATTTGCTTCAAAGA
Organism: Brachypalpus laphriformis; assembly: GCA_945910035.1. Classification (NCBI taxonomy): domain Eukaryota; kingdom Metazoa; phylum Arthropoda; class Insecta; order Diptera; family Syrphidae; genus Brachypalpus; species Brachypalpus laphriformis. Next base: position 190,747,362 of record OX246754.1, on the reverse strand, counting down.
AATAATTATCATTCGTGATGCACACTTTTTTCCCGTGGAATTACCTCTTTTAATTTGGAAGATCTAACCGCATAAAGTGTGTCGGGCCAAGTTCAAAAACCGACCGATATTTACACGAACCATTTCGAGCCTTTTTCAAGCTGCCCTCTATCCCCGAGGCTATTCATATACACGTATATGTATATATGGCGGAACAGCTCATCAAGCGCCTACGCCTAGCTTCTAGCAACCACTCGCGTTGTGTGCATTTTTTGTACCGTATCCGAAAGGAATTTTTAATGTTTGTTTTAAAGAAGTTTTTTTGTAATAATAATACTCTCGGATGTTTGTCAGACGTTCGCGAGAGGCGGGACCATGCAAAAATGGGGGTTAAGGTTACCAAAATTAGCCGCACTCCAAATTTCATTTATCTAGGTTTCATACAGTTTACAAGATACGAATGTCCGAAAATCACAATTTTGGACATTCACTCACTGACTGCTAGATCACCATAAATCTAGGGTACCGCAATCAAGCTAGGGCATTGGAATTTGGAACATAGATAATAATGTTTAAAATGGGAACGTGCCATCAGAAACGGCACGACTGATGTGCTGGGTCTCGCTCGCCCACCACCGCGAAACCCCTGATTTGACGAAGAATGCCGGCGAATACATGCAGCAAAACAAGAGGCATACAGAGCGGCGCTGCAAAGGAAGAAAGAAGAAAAAAGAGCATGAGAAGCGCGAGTTACGGAACCCAACACGCCAGCCACCTGCTCCCACGTCACCCCCTGATCCCAGAATTCATCACCCCCGCAACCCGCAACAGCAACAAAAGCAACAGCAGCAGAGTTCATCACCCCCAACAGCCAGCAACAGAAATAAACGCAACAGCAGCAGTTTCATCACATAATTATTTGAATTGAAATGTAACTTAATATTTTTTATTTAGATTGTACTGCACAGGTGATATGAACTTGCAGAATCAGCGTCTGCTAGATTTCCGGCCGAATTCATTTCCCAAGCTCATCAAATCACCTTTGCAACAGATACCTAAACATGTAACTTAGAAAATTAAGTAAAAGTTTTTGTAATTCATTCAAGTCAGTCGATTAACGTTGTTCTAGCTGAAAAGTTTGGTTTTTTTTTTAACTCAAGCTGAGGTTGCATACATAACTCGTGCGTTTAAGAATATCGAGAGTTTATACTCCAGGAACAATGTACGGAAGTTTTACCAAAAGGTAAAAAGAACGTGTCAGAGAAGTAATACCCGTACAGAAACCTGTAAAGATGAAAATGGAAACTTCGTAGTAGAATCGCAGTCGGTGCTGAGAATATGGAAAAACTACTTCTGCAGACTGTATACCGGCGGCGAAGACCAACGTCCCGTTGTCCGGCAGAATGAACCATTCAACATAGACGATGATAGTTAATATTTCCATCCACTTGACCAAAACGAAGTGAGGATAGCAATATCCAAACTGAAATCCAACAAGGCTGCTGGACCTGACAGTTTACCGGGCGATCTTTTCAATGCAGCTGGTGATGAATTGGTAGAGTGCATACACCAACTCATCTCTAAGATTTGATTAGACGAGTGTATGCTTGATGAATGGAATCTCAGCATCGTTTGACCGATCCACAAGAAAGGAGACCCCCTCAAAGGCATCAGTCTCCTCAACATCGCATACAAGATCTTTTCTGCGATATTGTGTGAACGCCTGAAACCTTTTATGAACAGCCTGATTGGACCCTGTCAGTGCGGTTTCAGGCCAGGAAAGTCCACCATCGATCAAATCTTCACACTTTGGCAGATCCTGGAGAAAACCCAAGAATTCCAAATCGATACTCACGACCTCTTTATCGATTTCAAGGGCGCCTATGACAGCATCTATAGAGAATAGCTTTATAGAGCCATGCCTGGTTTTGACATCCCTGCCAAACTTGTTCGTCTGTGCAGGCTGACGATGGAGAACGCTTGCTGCTCCAACAAGGTCGGTAATGACGTCATCGAGACCTTTGATGTCAAAAAAGGTTTTAGACAAGGTGACGCGCTGTCATGTGACTTCTTTAATATTGTACTTGAACAGATTGTGCGAGACTCACAAGCCAACACCGCACAATCTATCACAAGTCTGTACAACTGCTTGCATACGCCGACGATATTAACATTATTGGAAGAACTCAGCGGGTGCGTTTGCAAGCATTGAGGTGGAAGCGCCCAATGTGGGTTTGGCGATAAACGAGGGAAAAGCCAAGTATATGCTGTCAACAAGAAGGGAAAACCAAGACCGGTGAATTCGACAGAACGTCACAGTGGGCAACTATAACTTATAGTAAGGGACTTTATCTACCTTGGCTCTGCTATAAACTCTAACAATAAGATCGGCGCAGAAATAAAGCGAAGAATAACTCTTGCCAATCGCTGTTTTTTTGGGCTTATAAAGCAATTCAACAATAAAGCCCTCTCTCGAACAACTACAGGGACTCTGTATAAGACCCTGATCATCTCAGTCCTGCTTTACGGCGCTGAAACATGGACTTTATTAAAAGAGGATGAAGATATCCTTGGTCGCTTCGAGAGAAAAATTCTTCGTAAGATTTTCGATCCCGTTTGCGTTGACGGGTTTTGGAGGAGAAGATTCTATCGCGAACTATACGAGCTGTACAGCTACATCGACCTAGTCAAAAAACTGCGTATTGGACGTCTGAGATGGCTAGGACATGCAGTGCGAATGGACACCAACGCTCCGGCCCGCAGAGTCTTCGAATCCAACCACGAGACGCGACGCAGTAGAGGGAATCATCGCCATAGGTGGCGCGCACAAGTTCAAGAGGACCTCGACCAACTTGAAGTGCGCAACTGGAGGCAATTAGCTAAAGACCGAGCTAAATGCAGAGGCTTGTTGGTTGAGGCTCAGGTTCGAACTGCAGCGCCACCTAAGTATGTAAGTTTGGCTAAATCTGCTTTGTCGCTAGATATGTGGGTCCACTTGTCCACCTAAGATTCGTACTCTCGAAAGCATCTAGCTTAAATTTGGTTTTGCAAGTAGCGATTGGTATACCTAAGAAGCATTTGCCCGGCAGGATCGGTATAGTTGTTTCTATTCTGGCGAGTTCTTCGGCCTTACAATTCCTTAATCGCCGTTATTTCCACCTGGAACACGCTACAACGATTTGGAAGACAAACGGAAAGCTTAAGAATAAGCCTGTCAGAGAAAACACCTGCACCAACCCCGTCTTTGGTTTTTGACCCATCAGTGTAGAAGTGAATAGATTTATCTTCTCAAAAAGCATCGTCCTCCCAGAGTGTTCTGGAGGGAATGGTGACGAGGAAGTTCTTATCAAAATTTAGACGTGCGGTGATGTAGTCCTTGTTTTCGGGAGGGATTTTGAATTTATTCAGAATGGAGGCGTGGCCAAATTCTTGTCTTGATTACTGTTGGGTAGCTCCCAGGCGAACGGCTGCATTCGTTGCCATTTGGTTGCTAAGTATATCGAGGGGTGTCAGATGAAACAAAATGTCCAATGCCGCAGAGGGAGTTGTACGTAGTGCTCCGCTTATGCACACTGGACCTTACTTAGATAATCGCGGTTTCTAAGGCTGTCTACCAGACAATAACCCCGTACGTACGGTTTAATAACCGAGATGTAGAGACAGTGAGTGATTCGGGGTTGTAAACGCCATCTATTCCCAATTGCTGTTTCGCAAGAGAAATGTAATACAGTTGCTTTCTTGAATACTAGGTTTCCAGCTTAATTTCCTATCCAGGATAAGACCCAAATATTTTGCTGTGCCAGAGAAAGTTAAGCCGATACCATTGAGAGAGGGAGCGTCGACTAACGGAAGTTTATATTTCCTGGAGAAGAGTACTAGTTCAGTTTTGTGGAGGTTTACACCCAAACCACACTGAACCTCCCATCTTGTGAGTTTGTTTAAAAGCATTTGTTGAAGTTCTTTTAGAGTATTTAAGTGTTTTCCCGAGGCGGTCAAAGCAACATCATCTGCACAAGCGATCGCCGTGCATCCCTCGCCTTCCATGTTTATCAATAGCTTATTGACCACCAAATTCTACAAAACGGGGATAGAACACCACCTTGCGAAGTGCCTCTACTGACAGACTTTCGAGTGGACGTCCCTCCCAGCTTAGAGTTGATAATCCGTTCATTAAGTACGAGTAGTAGATTAATCCATTCGCAAAGTGGGCTGTCGACCATCAGGTCTGATCCGCTATCGCTGATGTATTGACATTGTTGAAAGCGCCTTCTATATCCAGAAAAGCAACCATTGTATACTTCCTATGAAACAGGGAATATTCGATATTACGCACTATTGAGTGTAATGCCGTCTCCACTGATTTACCTTTGCAATATGCATGTTGGGCCGCCGACAGTAGTTTCTTATCAATACTGTTGCGTAAATGGATATCAATCAGTCGTTCTTACATTTTTAAGAGAAATGATGATAGACTAATAGGTCTAAAATCTTTTGTAATCGTATGAGAGCATTTACACGCTTTGGGTATGAAAACAACTTTAACTTCTCTCCATATCTTCGGGATATACACCAGATCTATACAGCTTTCTGGTATGAAAACAACTTTAACTTCTCTCCATATCTTCGGGATATACACCAGATCTATACAGCTTTCTAGTATTGTCTCAAGCACCGGCATAATCCGGCTCGATGACTTCTGCAACTCGGCAGGTATTATGCCGTCTGGTTCCGCGGATTTATATGGTTTGAAGCTATTTAGTGCCCACTGGAGTTTGCTCTGTGTAATCAATTTTGAGGAGTTCGTTATTTGTGCAGATGGTTTATTGAAAACCATGTTTCTAGCAGATTGGGATCTACCTGGGGAATGAGTGTTAAGCAGTAAGTTTAAAGAATCTTCACTGGAAGTCGTCCAAGACCCATCAGTTTTCTTAAGAAAGCTGAGTGTTATTGGATTTGAGGAAAAAATTTTCCTTACCCTAGATGCCTCAGAGGTTTCTTCTATTTTAGCACAAAAGAGCCTCCAAGAAATACGTTTGGCTTTCCTTAATTCTTTTTTGCATTTGTTTAGAGATGCCATATACAACTCCCAATCTAGCGCGTCTCTCGTACTTTTGGCATTATTGAAAAGTTTTCTAGAATTATATCTTAAAGGACCTAAACCTGCAATCCACCAATGCGGTTTCTTCTTCCTCCTGGGTTGAATCAAAGGGCAGGAAGAAATAATAGCTGTATTTAAGGCTAAGGTTAAGTCCTCAACCATGCGATCAAGTTCTTGGGGGTTGCAGTGGGGATTAAGGGATCTGAGGTAACTTAATTGCTAAAAGTTGACCAATACTTGAGCCAATCAGTTTTATGGTAATTCCTAAAAACTGGCGGGCTAATAGAATCTTCGTATAAAGAGAATTGGAGATATCAGTGATCCGACAATGATGGTTCGCTTGGCACCTTCCAATTGCATAGTTTCCATGCAGCTTAATTTTTCTATCGTCACATTTATTAACCACAGTTTCATAAAAAAAAACAAATAATGATATTTTCGTCAATCTTTATTATTTTGCCTATAATTACATTCAAAATCGCATCATCACCTCCTCGCGGTGCCCTCTGGATAGCTATCTGATAGTGAACTAACGATGAGCGTATGCTGAGTCTGACGATGTATGTGCAGCTGAACACTCAGACCTGCGCAAGCACATCTGGGTGAACTTCAGCGCACATATGTATTGTTTAACTGGACGAGGTATCTCTTGTTTACCTGATTGGCTGAAATATGCGTCTCAGAAGTCTAGCAAGAGCTCCTCAAACGGAGGACGTGCGGCGGATGAATTCTCTCGATGGAATCAACGGTGACGTTTACAGACCAGCGGATACCTTACCGGAGCTACTTCAACTTGGAGCTGAGGTCTGTAAGGATTTTCAATACTACGTTAGGGTATTGAAAAAGAGATGGTGGCGGATGAACCCTTAATGGGCAGCGCACATATCCGCGAAGTGGGTTACTGACATCGTTGTATCCGGCCTTTTGTCCTAAGAGTTGCAAAAAAACGATCTGGTCCCCCAGGTTGGGGGTTGTGCCGTCGGGTTAACTTCCCTACCACGTAAAAAACCTTTGGTTACGAAACAACCAACAGCCTCGGATATGGACGATTTTACTGTTGACGACCCAAACAAACGTAAAAAGGACAACGATCTTCGTGTGTGCACATGGAATGTTAGGTCCCTCTACAAACCACGTGCAGCCGAACAACTTGCGGAGGCTCTAGAGTGTCTCAAAGCAGACATTACCGCCATCCAAGAAGTGCGATGGGATGGGCCGGGCAAAAGGAGTATGAAAAACTGCGGATTTGTCATTGGAGGCAGGCTCAGGCAAGAAGTTTTGAGTTTCCGGCATGTGAACGAGCGCCTTATGACTATCGGTATCAAGGCTAAATTTGCCAACATTAGCCTAATATGCGTTCACGCCCCTCATGAGGAGAAGGACGACGCGACAAAGGACGACTTCTACCAGCTCTTGGACGAGACGTATGAGCAATGGTCTAGCCACGACGTTAAAATTATCCTAGGTGATTTTAACGCAAAGCTAGAAAGAGAGGACGTCTTTAGTAGCGGGGTCGGAAAGCAAAGCCTACGCGACATCACTTCCGACAACGGACTCAGGCTAATCGACTTTGCAGCGGGCGAAATTTTATCGTAGCTAGTACGCGGTTCCCACATCTCGACATTCACAAAGGAACATGGCTCTCCTTTGATCGAAAAATCGTCAACCAAATCGATCACATTGTGATCGACGCAAGGCACTCTTCCAGTATTCTGGGTGTCCGGACTTTCCGAGGAGCCAACGTGAACTCGGATCACTACCTAGATGTAGCCAAGGTACGGATGCGGATATCCACAATGGAGCGAAATCAACGAAATACTGTGAGGAAATTTGACGTCGGGCGGCTACAATCGCAAGAGACCTTTGCCGATCGAGTTTCTCTTAATCCTAAACTAAGTCCTATGCCGCCAGCAGCAAATTCGAAAAACCAGTGGCAGCGTTGCCAACAAGCCATCAGAGATGCCGCCTCTGATGTACTGGGTTTCTCTCGCCCACCACAACGAAACCCCTGGTTTGATGAGGAATGCCGGCAAGCACATGCAGCTGAACAAGAGGCGTACAAAGCGGCGCTGCATAGAAGGACTAGAGCTGCTTACGAGCTCTACGTGCGCAGGAGAAAAGAGGAACATCGACTTCTCAGAAAGAAGAAAACGGAGCGTGAGAAGCGCTCGATCGAGGAGATTAAGAGACTTTTTTGCAGGAATGATGTTCGACAATTTTACCAAAAGGTAAAAAGAACATGCCAGGGTTTCAAAGCCAGAACAGAAGCCTGCAGGGACGAAAATGGTAACATAGTAGTAGAATCGCAGTCGGTGCTGAGGATATGGGAGGAACACTTCTGCAGACTGTTAAACGGCGACGATGTCCAACATTCCGCTATCAGGCAGAATGAGGCATACAACAGTGACGATGGCAGTCAAAATTCCCGTCAACCCAATCAGCCTTGCCGCTGAACTTTTCAACGCAGGAGGAGATGACTTGGTAAGGAGCATGCACCAGCTCATTTGTAAAATCTGGTCGGACGAAAGTATGCTCGATGAATGGAACCTCAGCATCGTTTGCCCGATCCTGAAGAAAGGAGACCCTCTGAATTGCGCCAACTACAGAGGTATAAGTTTCCTAAATATCGCATATAAGATCTTGTTTGCCGTATTATGTGAACGCCTGAAACCGATCGTCAACAACCTGATAAGTCCTTATCAGTGCAGTTTCAGGCCTGGAAAGTCCACCATTGACCAAATATTCACACTACGACAGATCTTGGAAAAAACCCATGGATATAAAATCGATACGCACCACCTTTTCATCGATTTCAAAGTTGCCTATGATAGCGTGTATAGAGACGAGTTATACAGAGCCATGTCTAGTCTTGGCATCCCTGTCAAGCTCGTCCGTTTGTGCAGAATGACGATGGAGAACTCTCGCTGCTCCATCAAAGTCGGTAATAACATCACCGAACCGTTCGATGTCAGGAAAGGTCTTAGACAAGGTGACGCGCTATCATGCGATCTCTTTAACATAGTACTTGAAAGAATTGTACGAAACTCACAAGCCAACACCGGAGGTACAAACTTTTACAAGTCTGTACAACTACTCGCATGACATTGACATAATCGGAAGAACTCTGCGGGCCGTCAATGGGGCATTTACGAGTATTGAGATCGAGGCAGCAAAGATGGGTCTAGCGGTCAATGAAAGCAAAACAAAATATATGCTGTCTACAAAAAAGGACACCCAACATCGCCGTCGTGGACAGAACGCCACAATAGACAGATACAATTTTGAGGTAGTAAAGAATTTTGTCTACCTGGGCTCTATGGTGAACTCCGCAAATGACATCAGTAGGGAGATCACACGAAGAATTAGTCTTGCCAATCGTTGTTTCTATGGGCTAAAACGGCAATTGAGTAGCAAAGCCCTATCTCGAACTACTCAGGTAACTCTTTATAAGACTCTTATCATCCCAGTCCTGCTGTATGGCGCAGAGCCATGGGCTTTGACAAAACCGGATGAGAATGCCCTTGGTTATTTCGAGAGAAAAGTTCTTCGAGCGATCTTTGGTCCCGTCTGCATAGACGGTGAGTGGAGGAGAAGGTACAATGCCGAACTGTACGGCCTGTACAAGGACATCGACTTAGCCAGAAGAGTTCACATACAGCGACTAAGATGGCTGGGTCATTTAGAGCGGATGGAGCCCAACCTTCCCGCTAAGAAAGTCTTCGAATCAACCCCGGATGGATGACCTCAACCAACTTGGCGTGCGCAACTGGAGGCAGCTGGCTCGTAACCGCGCTGGCTGGAGAGGTTTGTTGGTTGAGGCCCAGGTCTGCCCCGGACTGAAGCGCCATCTAAGTACAGTGGGTTGCCAAATAAATAGGGACAGTCATGGATTTTGTGAAAATTGTATGTTTCCGTATCAAATGAATGAAAATCTTATGTGTATATTGATAAATAGGTATTTTTTATTAAGATTGGTTATTAATACATCAAAATAAGTAGTTAAATAATATTTTTTAAACTAATAATCTTTCAAAAAAGCTCTTAATCAAAAGGAACTAAAAAAAATAGAAAAATCAGTATTTTGTTACGTTTCCTTTTGCCTCAATAACTGCTTGAATACGTCTCGGCATGTTTTCAATGCACTTTCTAGCGCATTCTTTAATTGCAGGGCAGTGGTGCCAGATCTCTATTAGCTTTTCTATAAGTCTTACTTTCGTTGTGATAACTTCTTTGGCAATTTCCCTTTTAGTGATCTCCCATAGGTTTTCTATGGGGTTCATGTCAGGGGAATTGCCTGGCCAGGTTAAAACTGGTATGTTTTGGTCACCCGGTACTTCGTCACACTCTTAGCTTTATGGCAAGGGGATGAGTCATGCATGAAATGATATGGTTCATTGTTAGGGAACCATTCTCTTAGCTGGGGTACGAGACGAGTTTGCAGAATGTCCTTATATTGATCCTGTCTCATGGTTCCCTGGACAATTTGGAGACGTCCAACTCCTCTTGTGCTTATGACCGACCACACTATTACTTTTACAGGATGTTTTACCCTTTCTACGATGCAGTCAGGATGGTACTTCTCATTGGGACGCCGCCACACGAAACTGCACTTGTCAGCCAAAATTTCAAATGACGACTCATCGGAGAAGCACACCTGTAATAAAAGGAAATAACATTAAAAATAAAAAATCACATTTTCGATAACTGTTAATATCTTTAGAATACAATTGCATTTGTAACCTACCTTACTCCACTCATCAACAGTCATGTGTCGATGATCCCGAGCCCAAGACAAACGTTTTTTATCATTGCCTCTGTGAGACGTGATTTCTAAGCAGGACGACGACCCGATAGTCCTTCCTCTGCCAACCGTCGCTGTACAGTTCTTTTGGAAACCATTATTCCCGAGTCTTGGATCATGTTCGTAAGAACTGATGCACTTTTCTTTCCATTCTGAACGCAGATGTCTCTGATTTTCCTATCCGTGCGGGGTGTTGTTACTCGCTTTCTTCCACATTTACCGGTTTTGTTGGAAGTATTTGGAATATTTTGGTCCAAATTGAATTTTATTCTGTTAACAACAGATTTTGAAACACCCGAAATACCCGCTATTTGTCTTTGGGAATGACTCGAATGAACTAATAAAGTTCTTATTTCCATTTTTTTTTCTTGGAGTTATATCCATTCCTCGACCCATTTTGTATCGCCTAAAACCATTAAACAATTTTTTTTTCTTCTAAAAAGCTTTATTTCAAACAAAATAAAGAACATTACTTACGTTTTAATTAAAAGAAGTTCAAACAATATCAACAATTTTCAAAAAAAGCACTTTTAAAATTCACACAATATCCACAAACAATTTTCAAAACAAGCACCTTTAAGAATAAAATCGGTTTTTCCCCGAATAAAACCATTTTGAATATCCGCTGATAGCTAAAAATAACCGCTAAACAAGTAGGCTGTGAAATAAAAATCACCACGTACACTTAGAACCAAAACAAAAGCTGAAAAGAACACTTAAACATGAAAATTTACAATGTCCCTATTAATTTGGCAACCCACTGTAAGTAAGTAAGTCTAACAGAATTTGCTAAATCTAAGGCCAGAAAAGCTAGCTTCCCAAATTGACCTTTTCCTCTCTGCACATGCCTTCGTTACATTTAAATTTTTTTTTTGTTCTTTATTTTATTCAAAATTATTATAACTATTAAGTTTAACATCGGTTTTTACTTTTTTTCACTTTAAATATATATATATATATATAATTATATTAACATTAATTACGTTTAATATATTATAGATGCAAGTATGTTACCGAGGACTAATCCTACTGGGGATACCTCAATAAAATAAAACGCATTGACAGTCTACCTCTTGGGTAATGTGGAAACGATTTATACTGCCAAAACTGAAGAATGGGGCGTTAAACGTAGGGCTTGCACAGGGCGCTCATTTGGCTCGGACCGGCTCTGATGACCCCTACTATATTTGAATCCAAATAAGAAAGGCACTTCTCCCAGTTAATTGCTTTCAATCTGCAAGTGACATTCCTTATAGTCTTTGGGTTTCCATAACAATCAAGTTCAAACGTTTTTGCATAATATTGATCAACAAACCAAAAATAGTTAAAATTAAATTAAACTTATTTTGAATGAACAATATTATTTAACTTCAAATTTTGTTACATACATTCACATTTCGTTGAGTAACACTTTCCTTAAGGACTAATTCAGGGTGTCCGCCGGGAACGTATACTACTTTGTTTTGCCGCCATTTTGGTAAACATTAGTCTTGACAGTTCATATTTGGCAGTCGTGAAGTAGACACATGGCAAATTTATTATGGAAAAATATTCGATAAACCAACGTGTTTTAATCGTTAAAACATTTTATCAAAATCAATCATCGATTACTGTGACGATGAGACGTAACGGTAACTGTGAATGGGGAGCGATATCGTGATATGATTGAAAACTTTTTAACGCCACAACTGCATGCTTTGGGCTTGATTAACATGTGGTATCAACAAGACGGTGCCACATCGCATACAGCCAGGATTACAATGGAATTACTGCGAGACCTCTTTCCACAACAAGTTATTTCAAAAAATGGTGATGTTGATTGGCCTCCACGGTCGCCTGATTTGACTGCTCCTGACTTCTTTTTGTGGGGATATCTGAAAAGCAAGGTTTATGCAAACAAACCAGAAACGCTTGAGCAACTCAAACAAAATATTCGTGATGAAATTAATGAAATACCGCGTGAAATGTGTGAGAATGTAATGAAAAATGTGCTCAAAAGGGCTCGCATTTGTGAGATTAGCAGAGGCGGACATTTACCTGATATTGTATTCCATACATAATTGCCGACATTAAATAAAACATTTATCAATATAAGATCCATTCTCTTTCATTTAATCAAAAATTATAAACAAACAAAGTAGTATACCTTCCCGGCGGACACCCTGTAGAAATATAAAGCTTAACGATATTTGAAACCACTGCATAGCTCTTCGAACGATAAGAGCGGAAAACAGAATGTCAGTCACACAGTAATTAACTTTTATGAACGTTTGGGTAAATGGCAAAACAACTAATCGCATCAAAATCATCCAACCATTCTGTCTGTAGAATTAAATGTTGATCTAATCGTACATTTTTCAGAATTAAGTCCCTGAACAAAAGAATAGTTATTTTCCAAAAAGAAGAGAAAAATTTCGACTGAAAAATTGGTATCATTCGAGATACGCTTTTTTTTCTTTGGAATTTGGTTTTTTTCTTTTCGAAAATAGGAATTTTTTTGTACTTACTTACTTAGGTCGCGCTACAGTTCGGGGTGAACCTGGGTCTCAACCAACAAGCCTCTGCATTAAGCTCGGTCTTTAGCTAATTGCCTCCAGTTGCGCAGTCCAAGTTGATCGAGGTCCCCTTGAACTTGTGCGCGCCACCTGCGGCGATGATTCCCTCTAGTACGTCGTCCCTCGGGGTTAGATTCGAAGACTCTGCGGGCCGGAGCGTTGGTGTTCATTCGCTCTACATGTCCCAGCCATCTCAGATGTCCAATACGCAGTTTTCGACTAGGTCGATGTCGCTGTACAGCTCGTATAGTTCTTGATTGAATCTTCTCCTCCAAAACCCGTCAATGCAAACGGGACCGAAAATCTTACGAAGAATTTTTCTCTCGAAGCGACCAAGGATATCTTCATCCTCTTTTAATAAAGTCCATGTTTCAGCGCCGTAAAGCAGGACTGCGATGATCAGGGTCTTATACAGAGTCTCCCTAGTTGTTCGATAAAGGGCTTTACTGTTGAATTGCTTTATAAGCCCCCTAAAAAAACAGCGATTGGCAAGAGTTATTCTTCGCTTGATTTCTGCGCTGATCTCGTTATTCGAGTTAATAGCAGAGCCATGGTAGACAAAGTCCCTTACTACCTCGAAGTTATAGCTGCCCACGGTGACGTTTTGTCCAATTCGTCGGCGTTGGCTTTCCCTTCTTGTTGACAGCATATATTTGGTTTTGCCCTCGTTTATCGCTAAATCCATTTTGGCCGCTTCCGCCTCAATGCTTGCAAACGCACCGGTGACAGCCCACGATGTCCTTCCGATAATGTCTATATCGTTGGCGTATGCAAGCAGTTGTACGGACTTTTGATAAATTGTGGCTCTGATGTTGGCTTTTAAGTTCCGCACAATCCGTTCAAGTATAATATTAAAGAAGTCACATAACAGCGCGTCACCTTGTCTAAAACCTTTTCTGACATCAAAGGTCTCGGTAAGATCAATACGGACCTTGATGGAGCAGCGAGCGTTCTCCATCGTCAGCCTGCACAGACGGACAAGTTTGGCAGGGATGTCAAAACTAGACGTGGCTCTGCAAAGGTCTTCTCTATAGATGCTGTCATAGGCGGCCTTGAAATCGATAAGGAGATGATGAGTATCGATTTGCTCTTTTTGAGTTTTCTTCAGGTTCTGCCGAAGTGTGAATATTTGATCGATGGTGGACTTTCCTGGCCTGGAACCGCACTGATAGGAGCCATTCAGGCTATTGGTGATAGGTTTCAGACGTGCACACAATATTGTAGAAAATATCTTATATGCGATGTTGAGGAGACTGATGCCTCTATAGTTGGCGCAGTTGAGCGGGTCTCCTTCCTTGTGGATCGGGCAAACGATGGTGAGATTCCATTCATCAGGCATATACTCGTCTGACGAAATCTTAGAGATGAGTTGGTGTATGCACTCTACCAATTCATCTCCAGCTGCCTTGAAAAGTTCGGCCGGTAAGTAAGGTCCAGCAGCCTTGTTGGATTTTAGCTTGGATATTGCCATCCTCACTTCATTTTGGTCAGGTGGAGGGCCATTTTGACTATCATCTATTAGGTTGAATTGTGCATTCTGCCTGACAGTAGGATGTTGGTCTTCGTCGCCATTGTACAGTCTGCAGAAGTAGTTTTTCCATGTTTGCAGCACCGACTGTGATTCTACTACGAGGTTTCCACTTTCATCTCTACAGGTTTCTGTACGGGCACTGCTTCTCTGACACGTTCTTTTTACCTTTTGGTAAAACTTTCGTACATTGTTCTTGGAGTATAAACTCTCGATATTCTCAAACGCGCGCTTCTCATGCTCTTTCTTCTTCTTGTGAAGAAGCTGATGTTCTTCCCGTCTCTTTTGCTCGTAGAGCTCAAGAGCAGCTCTCGTGCAGCGCCGCTTTATATGCCTCTTGTTTTCTGCATGTATTCGCCGGCATTCTTCGTCAAGCCAGGGGTTTCGCGGTGGTGGTCGAGCGAGACCCAGCACATCAGTCGCGGCGTTTCTGATGGCATGTTGGCAGCGTTGCCACTGGTCTTCGGCACTTGATACTGGCGGCATAGGGGTGATTGAGAGGTTTCGGGATACGCGTTTAGTGGAGACTCTGGCGGTCTCTTGCGATTGTAGCTTTTCGACGTTAAATTTTCTCACAGTGATTCTTCTTCATTGCTCTGTTTGGGATATCCGCATTCGTACCTTGGCTACAACAAGGTAATGATCCGAGTTCATGTTGGCCGCTCGGAAGGTCCGGACATCCAGAATACTGGAGCTATGTCTTGCGTCGATCGCAATATGATCAACTTTGGTGATCGTTACATGATTTTTTTTTGTATGTCTGCTTATGAATATCGAGATGAGGAAGCCATGTGCTTGGTATGCAGCGAAATCAATATGCCTTAGTCCGTTATCATACGGTATGGTTTAAAGAATGTCTCATAGTGTGAAATCCCTTTAACCTGCGAAGCAGGCCACCGGAATACTGTTAAGATAAAGGCGGTTGTTAGACAACAACTGCATGCCCTTAGCGAACAATAGAGTTGCGAGAGCGGTTAAGCCCTGCGGGGAGAAGGGTGAAATCCTTTAACCCGCGATGATTTTCTGTTTGTTTGTTTATTTAGTATTTTTAACTATTAATTTAACACAGTTTTTCAATTTACAATTGATTTCTGATTACGTGTCAAGAGAGGCACATAATTTTATAAAAAGAAAGTATAAACAATTTATATATACAAGGGAAGAAAATAAATAACATAAATAACATATGTAAGTAAATGAGTAACATGAATTAAACTTTACAATTAATTAATTTTGAAGTTTAACAAAATTCACAATTTGACGTTTGAACCTGCTGTAGTTGTTTTCTGATTTTATTTCATTTGGCAAAGTGTTAAAAAGCCGAAGTCCTTTGTAGAATAAGCTGTTTTGGGCTGTACTTGTTCTTGCAAATGGAAGGCGGAAGTATTGGTTATTTCTCAACGCAAATGGTTGAACATTTCCTACATAGTATACTAAACGTGACAGATAGGGAGGTGTTAGATTATTTTTTATTTTAAAGACAAACAGTAAAACATTCATCAAAATTCTTTGTTTAACACTTAGCCACATCAACATATTTAACATGAAACAGATTGGAGTAAAAATATTGCATTTTAAAATTGTTCTCATTGCTTTATTCTGAAGGAGTTGAAGCTTATTAATCACATCTTGGCTGCAAAATATAATTGAAGGACAGTATTCAAAATGTGGTTTTATTATCGAATTGAAAATATTTATTGCATTTATAGTTGAAATGTTTTTAGGGATTCTTCTGAGTAGATTTGTCTTTTTAGATATTTTCTTCACAATATAGTCTATGTGTTTACCGAATGCTAATTTATTGTCTATAACTATACCTTGGTACTTTATTTCCGAAACTATATCAAGGCTTTCGTTATCTACTTTAATGTTTATCGCACTATCACTTATAACGTTACTAATTATCATCATTTTTGTTTTAGAAACATTCAACTTAACCCTTTGACTCGTGTTGGCCACAATTGCGTACACAATCTTTTACATTGAAATACTCAAAACTTTGAGCTCTTTTTCTCTTAAAATATACTTCAGTGCATCTCTTTGTAGTTTACTTTCTTCTAAAAACAAAAATTGGCGGGAAAATTGGGTCACTTTCGATATTAATTGACATTTTGTTACCTTACTTTCAAATAGTTGCGCAGGTACGTAAAACCAGTGTTTGTGTTGCGGTGATTTTAGGTGAAAAAGTGGAAAAAATAAATTGGTAAGCTATTAGTTCAGAAAAAAATATAGTTCGTTTACTGATTTATAAAATATTTCAAGTAAATATTCTATATTTATTGAACATTTCCAAAATAAAACATGATGGACGCAATTGCGTACAAACGTAGTCAATTATAATGTACGCAATTACGTACATGTACACGTTTGTTGCCAGACAGAGGAGATTCTAACTAAAATACGATTAATAAACCTACAGGAAAATGAGTGGACACAAAGTTTTATCAGAAAGAGAGCTAGAAGATCTTATTGATAGTAATTGGTCTGACATAGAGTTCCCAGACTCCTCTCAATCTGAAACAGAAATTGACATTAATGAACCCCAGAGCCACATAAAACGCACCAATTTAACCGATTTCGTAATCTCTCAAACCGAACAAAATTTAAATATATATATATTTAAAAAAGGGAAGACAAAAGAGATTGAATCAACTAAAGGTGGTATCTCTTTTAAGTCCCCGTGGAAACGTCTTTTCTAAGATGCTAAAAATGTGTTCCAGAGCTCTAGTTGAGGATAGTTTGGCAGATGAGCAATGGTTTCGGTTTTCGACCCGGCAGAAGCACAACCGACCAGTTATTCACTCTCAGAATGGTTCTTGAGAAGACCTGGGAGTATGCTAAACCTGTATACACCTGTTTTGTGTATTTGGCGAAAGCATGTGTTAGGGTTCCCCGGGGCAAACTCTGGAGTTCCTTATTAAGGGCGACGCAATATTTATATACAAACTATAGGAGCTGTGTTCGGGTAAATGGCGGTAAATCAATACTCTTCACTGTGGGGGTTGGACTCTGCCAAGGGTGCCTTTCGTCACCTCGCCTCTTCATTGCATATATTGACTGGATGCTGCAGTGCAGCTGTGGCAGAGAATGTTGCAAAGTGGGGGACTTAAGGATTAGTCATCCTCTCTTTGGGGATGATTTGGTCATCCTTGGTCGTTTGTCGGAAGTATTGATTGTTTCCATAACGCCTATTCAGTACATGCATGTTTGTAGAGTCTCAATGAAGCAGCTGGATACGTTTAAGTATCTCGGGGTCTTATTCACG
Organism: Brachypalpus laphriformis; assembly: GCA_945910035.1. Classification (NCBI taxonomy): domain Eukaryota; kingdom Metazoa; phylum Arthropoda; class Insecta; order Diptera; family Syrphidae; genus Brachypalpus; species Brachypalpus laphriformis. The sequence goes on along the minus strand of OX246754.1, from coordinate 190,730,136 downwards.
AGTGATGGAAAAAGCAATGTCGAGTTATTCTGTAGAAATGGTCAAGTTGGATTAATTTTGAGAGAGTTTGGTCAATCTGTTATAAGGAAGGCCGAACTTACCTATAGTGTTCAAACCTAATTATAGGTTTTTAACTTGGTATATGTTCCAACTCTCACCTACAGTCGCGGATACAAGCTGCTGAAAGAGGTTCCTTCGCGGTGTTGCGTAACACCAGAATACCCGAGGCACTCAGTGTGGAGCAGCTACTTTTTCGTACGGAAGGATTTATGCTTTGACGGTTTCGTCGCGCAGAGCGTGTCCCCAGCTGGTTTCCAAGACGTGGCATGAATGCCGCACCATCAAGTTAGCGACCCCTCGGTAGGCCTATAAATAGATGGTTGGAGCAAGTCCGACATCTCTCTTGGAGTCGTCTAGGGATTTCTCCAGATGAGTTGGAGTCGACGGCGGAGGTTCAAAAATGATGGAGAGTGCACCTAATTATCCTACCCTCCCGACCCTCATAAAGGATTAGCGGGTGAACTATTTTAATGGCAAAACGGAGAGTGCTCTAAAGAAGTGTACATGAAATCGTACATTTAAAGACCCAGCGAAGCGAGTACAACCAGCTAGTATTTAATAATTTAATATAATAATCTTGTTTTTCTCTTTTCATCAGCATTAAATACTATACAAATGAAAAAAAAAGCGCTAAAATGTAAGAATTTTGTTTTGTTTCCTAATTGAATTATTAACATTTACCTGATTGAAGACTGCGTTAATATGTAACATTTAATAATTTAATATAATATTCTTTTTTGCATTAACATAAAATACTAAATATTTATTTTGTTTTTTGTTTTCGTTGCTTATTCAAATAAAAAAACGGTAAAATGTATCAATTTTCTTAACGTCTTTATTACATCATCATGCTATGTTTGGCCACAATTGTGTACATTGTCCTATTTCGTCCTAGAAAGGATTTTTGAAAATTGTTTACATTTATTGTCTAAATGAAGTATATTGGATCATAGCAAAAATATTTTTTTCCCCACGCAGAAAAAATGCAAGAGTCAAAGGGTTAAGCTTGTTTGCTTTAAGCCATACGCTAAGTTTATCCAAATCTTGTTGCATTTTTGAAACACCTTCGTCCAAATTGTCACAACTTACATATAATAAACCATCATCTGCAAATAAAGCGTATTCACTATTATTTATTACCAGGGATAGGATTTTGCTAACTTTGCCTCTTTTTTCTGTTTAATCGGAAGATAGTATCGACTTTACACAAACACGTTTCATGTCCTCCTGATTCCAAATATATGTATTTTATTTTGCCTTTTTTTTATCATTATTACCTTTTTTTGCCGTTGTTGCCTTTTTCTGCCTTTTTTGCCTATTTTGCTTTTTTCTCAAAGTTTGTTCGCTAAAAAAATTGTAGAAAAATGCGCGTTTGCATGTACGTATATCTGCTTGCTTCTTACTCACACTACGTAATACGCATACCTAAATTCCTTGACGCATTAAAATTTAAAACGTCTAGTCTGTGGGGAGAGTCACCACGGAAATATGTACATGACCACAGACGGTTTGCACTTGTATGTGACCGCAGACGTTACTGTGTATAACTCTTTTACATATTTCTTGTTTGTATACAATACATATTATGCGGAGTATTTTGCTCGGATTAAAAAAATCGTCAGCGTTCTTGAAGACGATGCAAGCTGTGTTGTGTTTGCAAAGGAATTGATTGAAGATGAAGCAGTACAAGCGCAGCTGGCGTACATCAAAGTCAATTTTAGGCTTTTAGTCGACGCAAAAAACGAATTTTCGAAGACTTACAAAAAACAGGTATTTTTGAGAGTCTCTACTTATATTTTTAACTAGCATTATTCTGATCAAGGAACATCAATTGGCGAAGTGTTGACGGTTTTAAAGAACATTCAGCAAAACTTGAAAAAAGCAAAAAGGCCGATTGCAAAGGAAGTCCTGAAGAAGTTTACTGCCGTTTTCAGTGCAAATATGGGACTGAAAACTATTGAGCAGATAAATTCTGTAATGAACGGCGACTTGGATTCCAAACTTCCAGAAAATATTAATGTTAATAATGTTGCAAGTTTTAAATGGGCTCCACTCGTTTCAGCTGAAGTAGAAAGGTCATTTAGCTCATTAAAGGCACTTCTAAGAAACAACCAGAGAAGATTATTACCAGAAAATTTCAAAAAGCTTTTGGTAGTTCAATGCTTCTATAACTAAATGTGCATTTACTTTCCTTTTCTTATTTTTTAATAAATGCCTTTTTAATTGTTTTGTTTTGCCTTTTTTTACTTTTTTGTGTCAACAAAATCCTAACCCTGTTTATTACACTTCCGATGTCATTGATATAGAAGTTAAAAAGAAATGTCCCTAGAATGGAACCATGTTGCACACCAACATTAATTCGCATCTCATCAGATAATACTTTATTCACTTTAGTCCTTTGCGTTCAGCCTGATAGGTACGAAACCATCCAAGACAATGATTTTTCGCGTACCCCATACTTCTCCAGTTTTTCAAATAAAATTACTCTGTCCACTGTCTCAAAAGCCCGTTTCAGATCAAGAAAGACACATATTATTTTGGCTTTCGCTTCGAGCTGTTGTTTCCAATTTGCTATGACCATGTTAAGTGCACCTTCACAAGAATGCTGCTTTCTAAACCCCGACTGATTTTCAATGATCAATTTATGAAACTCGAAAAATAATTCCAGCTGGGAGTGGACAACTTTTTCAAGTACCTTCTCATAAAGAGGGAGGGCATTAATTGGTCTAAAGTCTTCACATTTAATCGATTTCTTAACTTTTGGGATAGGAGTGATTTGAGACACTTTCCAAGAGTTGGGGAAAATACCTTCTCGAAACGATTGATTGATAATTTTAATCAACGGGTGTGCTATGATATCAACCATATCTTTAAAAATGTCAATGTGAAGGAAGTGTGGATCGCGTTTATTTTTTTATATTGTAAAACACTTTATTTATATCAGAGAAATCTACTTCACGAAATCTTAAAATGACAGGACTTATTTCGATCCGATTAATAAAAGTGACATATGGGATCGAGGCACTTATTTCTGTTAAGCTGTCCACAAAATATTTGTTGAGTTTGTTTGCCACAAACATATTGTCACTGTGAGTTATGTCATCAAAAACTACGTTACTTATCTCAACTTGTTTTTGTTTTAGTACAAATCGTTTTATCGCTCTCCACATTGATTTCTGATCTACTGAATTAACTAATTTATTTTTAATAAAATCACTTATAGCCTTATTAATTTATTTTTTAAATTGGTTTCTTAAATATTTATAGTTATCCCAGTCATTTGCACTATTTGTAAACCTAGCCCGATTATATGTAATTATTTTTTGGTTTTTTAACACTCTGAGATGGTTGCGAAACCATTTATGTTCATCTTCACGCACTGATTTTGTTTTAAGGAAGGAATTTGCTGTTTCTTTTAAAATATTTTGAAATATCGAAGCCATTTGATTTACATCACTTAAGTAGCATATATTATATATATTAACCCTAATTAAACAGTTACTGAAGTCACTTCTTTGGTATTTTAAAAATTGGATTGTTTTCTTTTTTATTTCTTTTTTTAGATTCACATTGATCTCTGCCAAAATAGTTTCGTGGTCACTAATTTTTAGACTTGCTACTGGTTCAGCTGTGATTCGTTTCGAGTTCGTAATTGCAAGATCTACTAATGTTTTCGAGTCTTTAGTTATTCTAGTGGGGTTAGTTATAATCTGTTTAAAGCCACAATTAATCACAGTTCCTTCAATATTACTCCTTTATAATTCACTTGTTTGCATCCAGTCAATGTTGAAATCACCAATCACAAAGGCTTCATGTGAGAACTCGGTCAATTCATCCATCCACTCACTAAATTTATCACAAAAAGCTTTTTTTGAACATCCTGGTGACCTGTAGACAGTTACTACAATTAAAGTGTAAGTATCACAAACAACTTTGAGTGCAAGCCACCATATATCCTTCTTTATCACATACTCTTATATTTTCTTTGCCCGCCACATTTCTTTCAAAGAGATTATTACACCACCCGTATGCCTTGACGCACTGTCACACCTATATATATTATAATTATTATTATACTTATACTATTTACTTTAATTGAGAGCAATGATGGATCTATATTTTTTTTTATCACTTCTTTGGTCACTTGGCTTTCTTGTTCATCCCGTGGCCTAATTATAACAGGTGGTTCCCTGCTTACTATGTCTGTGTATGATTTCTTTTCCTTGTTAGCTGACTTTTTTGTTTCACAATTCACCTGTGGTTTTTCATTCAACTTGTCTGCACGAATTAACAGTTTCTCTATATTTTCTTCTTGTTTTTCGATAATTTGTTTATTGTTTATTTCCGAAAATTGTTTCGACATCAAACCGACAAAATTTTGGCAGGCCGCGCACATAAAAAGAATTCCTTTTTTCTTGGCTATCAACCCGCCACAAACTCCATTGCATACCATATTACAAATTTACCATTTCTGATTCCTTTGTTGCAATCTTTACAAATGTTGGCACTCATTGTCGAACTTTCGGCCTCAAAATATACTTCAAACCAAAACCAATTAGGAGCTCTCCATAAACACGTCTTATCTCTCTTTCGGTTAGAAACCTTTTGAATTCGGGTTTTTCATAATGGTGGGAAGTACCGTCACAAAATTTCTGGTGAAATTATTTCCCACTGGTAAGGGTATGTCGATAACTAACAGCCAAACGCCTAGAGCTAAACTCTGGTTATTTCTTTAAATAAAATTTTGGCCGATTTGTCATTACATTTGGGTGTTATTATGGCTCTATTTTTGGCAGTAAAGCCTTATTTGGCATTATTATGCTTTTCGATTTTTGTATTGCGATTTTGGGCGTTAGTTCTTCTGCCCAAAACGCACCAAAATAATGTTATAATGCTCAAAATCAATGCAATATGACCAAAATTTACGTTATACTTACAACCGCGATTTCAGGAATTTTTTGGGGCGTTGTGACATTTTCGATTTTGGCGTTATTGCCCCTTGGGTGTTAGACGTAAGGTTAGCTTAAATCTGAATTCATCTGTGTCACCAAAAACGGACAAAAGTATGTGAAAACCCACAACGATATTAGTAGGTAGTTTTCAGTGAAAGTGTGGGCGCCGTGGCGTAAGTGGTTAGTGTGTCGGATCACTACGCATGAGGTTCCAAGTTCGAATCCTACAAAACACCAAAAAGTTTTTTTCACGGTCCCACCTCTCGCGAGCGTCTGACAAACATCCGAGAGTATTGTTGTCTCGAAAAAGCTTCTCAAATCGCCGTTCGGATACGGCACTAAACTGTAGGTCCCTTCCATTCGTGTGAAAAATATAACGCACACAACATGAGTGGTTGCGAGAAGCTAGGCCCTGGCACTTAAAGAGCTGTTGCGCCAAATATTTATTATTATTTTTTTTTTTTTTTTCAGTGAAAGTGGAAGTTACGCCTCGTGCTCGCCCAAATGATGATTCCAAAAGATGGCGTAATCGGATTTCAAATTGTGTTACACTTCAACTGCTTTGGGCTCTTAAAAGCATGTACAGTAGTTTATCTGTACTTTTCTGAAATTCCATACTTCTAGTTTCACATTCAAATCCAAAAATTTGGTAAAGTAAAAAATCTTAAGTACCTAAAAGGAGCATAATGTTCTGATACAGTTAAATCAAAATTTGTGCTCTTGGCAGTTTTAGTATGTCGTCGTTGTGTGTTGTTTGTAGGTAAAGCGGAATAAAACATTTTATTTTGGATCTGATTTGTAATCTATGTAATATGCGGTGGCTATTAATAATAACTTAATAACACTGATGTAGTATGCCATGTATACGTTATGGGTAGATGATTCGATGATTAGGGCGTATAGGGAATAATCACACAGTCTGACTATATCTTTGCTGATCATCCGTTGAAGTATATTCAAAGTTTTAGAGCAATGGAGATCTTTATAAATTTCATGTCTTTAGTGATTCTTACCGCAGTTGCATACGTCTCCTCTCAAAACATATTAAAGGTAAAAACACGTTCGACGACTGATTTTTTATCTTATTCTATCGTGTTTCAGCTTTCTCCACAAATCTACGCAAAGGGAACCTCTGCCAATTGTGTTGTGAATCCAAATTATGTTCAAAACGTTTCATGCAAATTGAGAGCAGTAAGCTGGGAGCACAGTGTTGCCTATTTTGATGGGGATCTACTGGGCGTAGTCCGAAATGCAACCGTAAGTTATGCTTATGTAGCCCATACACCTCTCGTCTCTCATTGTGGTTAATTTTATTGCAGATACATTTCGAGTCGTTTAAATACACCAACCAATTTCGACCATTTTTGATAAATGTGACATTTAATTACTGCGAACTATTTGCACAAGGTCTTGTTAAAAATCCATATATCCAGGCAATTTTTAAAGTTATAGCTAATTATTCAAATGTTAACCACAAGTGCCCGTATTCGGTATGTAGCAATATCTCCTTATCAGACTTAATAAAATTTAACTAAATGTTTTCTTTTCATAAAGGGACATCTGTATCTTCATAACGCTTTCGTTGATTTCAATTACATACACTTTTACATTCCTATCGGAACCTATAAACTGGTGTTTATTTTCTACGAGGGTTGGCCATATATTCACCTTGGAACAATTACATACATATTTAAAATTGAAGAAAAGAAGAATGCACCAAGGACGAAGTCAGAAACAGGGAAGACGTTTTCAACTTAAGAATTTGTTTAATGTTAACAAAATACCCGAGCGGAACATTTGTAATTTCTTGAAATGTTTGGTGAATAAAAGTTTTAAATTGTTGGTGCCTATTGGTGCGACTTGATTTAAGGTAGTTTCGTATGTGGAAGAGCTGGTAATCTTAGTATCAGGAAACTTCCTCTCGGTGATGAACCAACTTTTAGAGAGTGCTCTGGTTAAAGCACACTTATAACCTATAAGTTATGGCCTCGGAGTAAATCCGGAGAAAACTGAAATTATGCTTACACTAAAACTAAAGTACAATGCTCCACCCCGGGCACGATCCTTAACCCAAAACTTAGTTGGAAGCTTTAGAAAGCAAGCATATTTTCTGTACCCGTCGTAAAAATCTCCGTAGAAAATAGGGACTTCAGCGAAGATGACCCTAAGAATGTACACAGCGGTTGTACGTCCAATTTTTCCTTTTATCGCAATCATCTGGTGGTCCGTGTTAAGTAGGAAAAATAAAACTCCAAAGTGCTTAGAGATTCTGTCCAACAGATGCTCTAAATGTGATCTTAGACCTGATCTCTCTCGAATTATACATCAAAGTTGCATCATGCTAATTTAGCAATAGAAGCTGCGTCATATCAAGAAAGGCATGGCTCAGCTGCAACAAACCGAAAATCAAACGACCTATTAAACAGACAATATACAGAGGTATAAGTCTTTTCCACATCGCATATAAGACCCGTCTGCCGTATTATGTGAACGCCTGAGAATGATCGTCAACAACCTGATAGGTCTTTACCAGTGCGGTATCAGACTGGAAAAGTCCACCATTCTCCAAATATGCACTCTACAGCAGAACTTGGAAAAAACCCATGAATATAAAACCGATACGCATCACCTTTTCATCGATTTCAAAGATACCTATGATAGCATGTACGGTATAGAGACGAGTTATACAGAGCCGTGCCTAGTGTTGGCATCCCTGCCAAGCTCGTCCGTTTAAAGAACTCTCGCTGCTCCATCAAAGACGGTAAGACCATCACCCAACCCTACGATGTCAGGAAGGGTCTTAGACAAAGTTATGTGCTATCATGCGATCTCTTTAATATAATACTTGAAAGAATTGTACGAAGCTCACAAGCCAACACCACAGGTACAATTTTTTACAAGTCTGTACACCAACTCGCTGACGCTGATGACACTGACATAGTCGGAAGAACTCAGCGGGCCGTCAATGGGGCATTTACGAGTATTGAGATCGAGGCAGCAAAGATGGGCTTAGTCAATGAAAGCAAAACAAAAAAGGGCACTCAACATCGGCGTCTTGGATAGAACGCCACAAAAGACAGATATAACTTTGACGTAGTAAAGGACTTTGCCTACTTAGGGTCTAAGGTGAGCTCCGCAAATGACGCCAGTGCGGAGATCACACGAAGAATTACTCTTGCCTATCTTGCAAATCGCTGTTTCTATGGGCTAAGGAGGTAATTGAGTAGCAAAGCCCTATCTCGAGCTAATAAGGTTACTCTGTATACTCGTAAGACACTAGTCACTAATTATCCTAGTCCTGCTGTATAGCGCTGCGGCATGGACTTTGTCACAATCGGATGAGGATGCCCTTGGTTACTTTGTTGAGATAAAAGTTCTTCGAGTGATCTTTGGTCCCGTTTGTATAGACGACGAGTGGAGGAGAAGGTACAATGCCGAACTATACGACCTGTACAAGGATATCGACTTAGCTAGAAGAGTTCGCATTCATATACTTAGATGGCTGGTTCATGCAGAGCGGATGAAGCCCAACGTTTTAGCCAAGACAATATTCGAATCCACCCCGGAAGGACGGCGTTGTAGAGGACGATCTCGCGGTAGGTGGCGAAAGCAAGTATAGGGGGACCTCAACTAACTTGGCGTGCGCAATTGGAGGCAGCTGGCTCGTAACCGTGTTGGCTGAGGCCCAGGTGTACCTCGGACTGTAGCGCCACCTAAGTAAGTAAGTAAACGAAACAAATTCGTAGGGTTTTATTTGGAAGCTAACTACCCGAGTTCTATTTTGTACTATGTGAAATTAATAAACTTATACGCATGTAGTTTTTTCCCCATTTCAAGGACACTTTTCTCCATTTTCCAGGCGTTTATACGCCTGCCTTTCCTACATCGCGATATCTTTGGAACGTGCATTGATATTGCCTCTTTAACAGGGTTCAAATGATATTTTCTTTGAACGTGGCAATACCAGCAGAGCCGGTCACGTTCTATTTTTTGTACGATGGTTTCCTTGATGTGAAAGCTTCCACGGATCTTCGAACTTCTTATCAAGCTTTGTCACTCCTGCTGTCATGCGAATCATATTTATGTATCTCAGCTGCCGTTAATTTAGCCTCATACGTTTTGTACATCGTCCAACATTGTGAACCGTATGTGAGCGCTGGACGTACAACTGCAGTGTAGAGCCTTCCTTTCAACTTAGGTGGCATTTTTCTCTCACAGAAGATAGCGGAATTTTCTCGCCACTTCATCCACCCCTCGTTTACGCGATAATTGATGTCGTCATCACAACTTGCTTTGCAATTGATCATAGATCCCAGATATTTGAACTTTTCGCACTTGGGAAGCACTGTTCCATTAAAATATGGTAAATGTCTGGAATAGGCCTGAGTGGATCAGAGAACGGGCAGCACAAATACTCTGTCTTTTTTGAACTAATGCGATACCCATTTCCCTTCAAAGCGTCCACCCACACATCAAGTGCTTGTTGCAGGGATGTAGGATCCTCACTTATGATGTCTCCATCGTCAGCAAAGAATAACTGATGTACCTTGGGGTCCATCACTTTACCTTCAAGCAGACAACAAAGGACTGTAATAAAGATCAAAGGACTTAAAACGCTTCCCTGGTATATCCCGACTTTGATTGGAAACTCATCGGTTACTCCAGCGGGGCATCTTACTCTTGTCTTTGCTCCTTTCAACATGTTCATGATCATCTGTACATAGGTTTCTGGAACCCCTCGATGTCTTAGCGCCACCCATATCAAATCTCGTGGTTGTCTGTCAAATGCCTTTTCAAAGTCAACCAATACAATATGCAAATCCCTTAAGGAATCACAATGTTTTTCCATTATGATCCTTATACTTTGGATTGCAGCTGTGGTTGATTTACCCGAGACAATCCCGCACGGATCATCAGATAGCCGTATTATTTTTCGCAGTCGGCCACCTAATACCCGCTCAACGATCTTCATGGTGTGTGACATCAGCTTGATCGGACGGTAGCTATCACAGTTTCGCGTATGACCCTTCCCTTTGTATACAGGGAGAGGGTAACTTTCTCTCCATTGATTCGGCATTGGGTTACCTCTCACAAATTTGGGGATGAGAATTCTGAGCCATCTTAACCCGATGTCTCCCATCTTTTTCCAGAACTCAGAGGGCATTTCGTCTGCCCCAACCGCTTTTCGTTTTTCGGAATATTTGACCGCCTCACTAACTTCTTCGACTGTAATGTCGGATATTTCTTCACAGTTAGGGGTGGCTCTTGGAAAGTATAGCCGGGGAAACTGTTAATTTAAAAGCTTTTCACAATACTGTCGCCACCTCTGCAGATTTTTTTCGTCATCCACAAGAAGCTGGCTTTGAGCATTGTTAATGAACTTTGGCGAACGAATCTCCTGAGTATTCCTCTTTCTTTGGGCGGCTATTTTAAGGATGGTTGCGTTCTTGTTCATATTGTGTCGTCGCAGCTCCTAAATAGCCTGATTTGCATCAGCAACCGGGAAGATATTTTCTCCAGTTCCCGATACAGGTCCTCCGTACTCTCTGCTTGAAGCTGGGCGCACTTCTTCTTCGCTTTTTTCTTGGAACATCTGTATTCCATTTTGAGGCGAGCTTTTTCCTCACTATTATTAGAGGGGTACTTTGACTAAGCTTTGAAAGCCGCTTTCTTCTCATTTATAAGCTTCTTAGCTTCATCACTCCACCACCATCACACGCCGGATTGCGGTTATGCTGACACCGTGCACGCGCAACCGTCCGAGTAGCTGGTCATGATGACGCCGTACACGCGCATCCGTCGAATAGCTGACGCAGCACATGTAGAAGACACGCAAACTCATCGGGGAAACTCTGGGTGTGCTGGAGTTTAGTCTTAAGTTGGACGTGAAAGCTTGCAGTAGCAAACATATATTTTATAAATCATAATATATGGTATAATAATAAATTCGCTTAAAATAAAACCTTGTTTCTTGTAAGTCGAACGGTTGGGCCAACCCCAAGGTTGGCGTTCGCGGTTTTTTTTGGAGTCCTCCTAAAGGACATCCTTAACTTACCACAAGAGTTTCTCAGAGACCCTTGTTTGTTTGCTTTTCTTCGGTGTTTTCATAAAAAAATTCTGTTAGCAGGAGACGGTATTGCAGAGCGATTGCATCTCTCAAGATCACTTTGCAATCTTTTACCCGAGGTTTCATGAAACTGGGTACCAAATGGTAGTCAATCTGTCAATCGATAAGACCGTGTGATTTGCACATGCTTAGGATGTCTTCACCAGGAAGGTTCCTGGTGCCATATCCTAGTCCTCCATGGGAGTCTTCATAGTCTTCGTTTGATTTCCCGACATGTCCATTCAAATCTCCTCCAACAAATAGAAATTCTTCCTTTGGGATGTTCTTAAGGAGATTGTGGAAATCTAGCCAAAATGCATCTTTATCTCTCTGATTGTACCCATCGTGGGGAGCATATGCACTGACAATATTCCACACCTCTCCTTGTATTACTAGTTTGAGAGACATCAAACGGTCGCTGGACTTCGAAATGCTGAAGACGTTTCCAAGTAGTTCTGCCGCAAGGATGATATCGATTCCGTTCTTAGCCTTTTCCGTTCCGTAGTAGAACATTTTGCAATCTTTTGTCCTAACCTCTAAGAAACGCTCCCGATTTCCTGTGTTTTCCCACTTCGTCTCTTGGACACACAAGATATCCACCCGCCTTCTATTCATCATCTCTTCCAGCTCGTAACTTCGACCGGTCAAGCTTCCAATGTTCCAACTCGCGACCCTCAAATTTCTTCCAAACTGTTTCATTATTTTGCTAGCCCCCGGAATCCGTATAGCTCTGACCCGAACATTTCTGCTCAGTCCGGGACCAGTACCATGCACAGCAGTGGTAGTGCCTTTCGTTTTAGCAAGTATTACCATAATGATACAGTTTTGCAATATTACCATGTTGCGATGGTGTTTGTTGTTTGACACGTGCATGCTCCTGTTTTAGTTTTGTTTGATCTTTCTTCTGTGACACCGGTGATCTCCAGTCGTGTCAACCCACGGACTCGCATGCACACTTGTGGGATGGTTTATAAGGTAGTATATGTGTCTCACTTGGGTGTTATATTGCCTAGATCTGATTTGTCCCCTTAGTCGTCTTTTACGACAATTGCTAGCTATTGGGAGCCGCTGCATCGATGTTCTTAGTTCGTCCCTGCACAGCTATGCCAAATTTTTTTCTTCTGTATATCTAAAACGACAAATGCTAAATAAAAGCCCCAGCTAGTAGCAAATATCAATGAAATTGTTAAAGACGTCTTCGAGAAAATTAGGTAAGTACATGCATATTTCGAAAATCGGACTTATGTAAGGTACCATTAATTTCGAATGCTTTGAATGCTGTTTTGAGAGCTATATTTGCGATGCTGTCGCGTCAGAACCTGGTGACTTCTTATCTCTAAATTTGTTGCATAAGCTGATCAATTCATTTGCAGTAACTAGGGGTATATATTTAGTGGCTCAGTAGTTTCCTCCCCCCCCGTAGTGTGTTTCGGCGTATTGTTCAAGAAAGGGTGGTAAGCGTAGAAAGATGTAGTGATCGAATTATGATGATTAAACTGGCGTTAGAAAGCAGCACATTAATAAATGTCGTATGCGTATATGTCCCCCAACTGCATAATGTTCCCGCTATTGACAACGACTTGGTGGCTGACACTGTGGTCAAAATTTTCGATGATGGCCTTGGACTGCAACTATCCAATGAGGACATTGACCTTTGTTATACACGCAAATCGCATGCAAAGGAAAAGCACCTGGCACTAGCACATTGGTGGTGAAGATGCTTCGACGTTATACCAAAGAGATCATATTGAAGAAAGTGTAAAAAAACAAAAAACCAATCAAACCAAATTTAATTGAACTCACTTGGTCCAGCCCAGTACAGGGAAGATAGGGATGTTTGTCTCTCGTTCGCACTCTTTTGTTTTCCGTAAGGTGCTATTCTAACAAAAGCTCTTACAGGGTTTCCGTAGTAAGCATTTCAAATTAGCAAAAATCTGAAAGAATATTATGTAGGGATACCGTCTTTTTTTTAGATTGAAATTTTGATTTAATTTGTTTTATTTATAAAAAATACAAATTGCACAAAACTTAAAAAAAATACACCACTTCAAAAAACAATTTTTAAAAAACTACCCGTCTTAAAAGCACAAACTGCCCAATACTCAAAAGAAAAATACACCTTTTAAAAATAAAATTTACATAAAAACACTTAACTTCACATACTTACTTACTTACTTAGATGGCGCTACAGTCCGGGGTGGATCTGGGCCTCAACCAACAAACCTCTCCAGCCAGCGCGGTTACGAGCCAGCTGCCTCCAGTTGCGCACGCCAAGTTGGTTGAGGTCCCCCTCCACTTGTTTGCGCCACCTACCGCGAGATCGTCCTTTACTGCGCCGTCCGTCCGGGGTGGATTCGAAGACTTTCTTAGCGGGAAGGTTGGGCTCCATCCGCTCTAAATGACCCAGCCATCTTAGTCACTGTATGTGAACTCTTCTGGCTAAGTCGATGTCCTTGTACCTTCTCCTCCACTCACCGTGTATGCAGACGGAACCAAAGATCGCTCGAAGAACTTTTCTCTCGAAATAACCAAGGGCATCCTCATCCGGTTTTGTCAAAGCCCATGCCTCTGCGCCATACAGCGGGACTGGGATGATTAATGTCTTATAAAAAGTTACCTTAGTAGTTCGAGATAGGGCTTTGCTACTCAATTGCCGCTTTAGCCCATAGAAGAAACGATTGGCAAGAGTAATTCTCCGGGTGATCTCTCCACTGATGTCCATGTGGAGCTGACCATAGAGCCTAGGTAGACAAAATACTTTACTACCTCAAAATTGTATCGGTCTATTGTGGCGTTCTGTCCAAGACGCCGATGTTCGGTGTCCTTTTTTGTAGACAGCATATATTTTGTTTTGTTTTCATTGACCGCTGGATCCATCTTTGCTGCCTCGATCTCAATACTCATAAATGCCCCATTGACGGCCCGCTGAGTTCTTCCGGTTATGTCAATGTCATCGACATAAGCGAGTAGTTGTACAGACTTGAAGAAGATTGTACCTCCGGTGTTGGCTTGTGAGTTTCGTACAATTCTTTCAAGTACTATGTTAAAGAGACCGCATGATAGCGCGTCGCCTTGTTTAAGACCTTTCCTGACATCGAACGGTTCGGTGATGTTCTTACCGACTTTGATGGAGCAGCGAGAGTTCTCCATCGTCATTCTGCACAAACGGACGAGCTTGGCAGGGATGCCAAGACTAGACATGGCTCTGTATAACTCGTCTCTATACACGCTATCATAGGCAACTTTGAAATCGATGAAAAGATGGTGCGTATCGATTTTATATTCATGGGTTTTTTCCAAGATCTGCAGTAGTGTGAATATTTGGTCAATGGTGGACTTTCCTGGCCTGAATCCGCACTGATAGGGACCTATCAGGTTGTTGACGATCGGTTTTAGTCGTTCACATAATACGGCAGACAGGATCTTATATGCGATATTTAGGAGACTTATACCTCTGTAGTTGGCGCAGTTCAGAGGGTCTCCTTTCTTCAGGATCGGGCAAACGATGCTGAGGTTCCATTCATCGGGCATACTTTCGTCCGACCAGATTTTACAGATGAGCTGGTGCATACCAACTCATCTCCCCCTGCCTTGAAAAGTTCAGCGGCAAGGCCGTCGGCTCCAGCAGCTTTGTTGGATTTGAGTTTAGATATCGCTATCCTCACTTCATTCTGATCGGGTTGACGGGAGTCTTGACTGCCATCGTCACTGTTGAATGGCTCATTCTGCCTGACAGCGGAATATTGATCATCATCGCCGTTTAACAGTCTGCAGAAGTGTTCCTTACATATCCTCAGCACCGACTGTGATTCTACTACTATGTTGCCATTTTCGTCCCTGCAGGCTTCTGTTCTGGCTTTGAAACCCTGGCACGTTCTTTTTACCCTTTGGTAAAATTTTCGAACATTATTCCTGCAATAAAGTCTCTCAGTCTCCTCGATCGAGCTCTTCTCATGCGCTTTTTTCTTCTTTCTGAGAAGTCGATGTTCCTCTTTTCTCCTGCGCGAGCTCGTAAGCAGCTCTAGTCCTTCTATGCAGCGCCGCTTTGTACGCCTCTTGTTTTGCTGCATGTGCTTGCCGGCATTCCTCATCAAACCAGGGGTTTCGTTGTGGTGGCCGAGAGAAACCCAGTACATCAGAGGCGGCATCTCTGATAGCTTTTTGGCAACGCTGCCACTGGTCTTCCGCATTTGCTGCTGGCGGCATAGGACTTAGATTGAGATTAGAAGAAACACGATCGGCAAAGGTTCTGGCGGTCTCTTGCGATTGTAGCCGCCCGACGTCAAATTTCCTCACAGTATTTCGTTGATTTCGCTCCGTTGTGGATATCCGCATCCGTACCTTGGTTACAACTAGGTAGTGACCCGAGTCCACATTGGCTCCTCGGAAAGTCCGGACACCCAGAATACTGGAAGAGTGCCTTGCGTCGATCGCAATGTGATCGATTTGGTTGACAGTTTTTCGATCAAAGGAGAGCCATGTTCCTTTGTGAATATCGAGACGTGGGAACCGCGTACTAGCTACGACAAAGTTTCGCCCCGCCGCAAAGTCGATTGCCTGAGTCCGTTGCCCGATGTGTTGTCGTGCAGGCTGTGCTTTCCGACCACGCTACTAAAGACGTCCTCTCTTCCTAGCTTTGCGTTAAAGTCGCCTAGGATAATTTTAACGTCGTGGCTAGGGCATTACTCATACGTCTTGTCCAAGAGCTGGTAGAAATCATCCTTTGTCGCGTCGTCCTTCTCCTCGTGAGGGGCGTGAACGCATTTTAGGCTAATGTTGGCAAATTTAGCCTTGATACGGATAGTCATGAGGCGCTCGTTCACATGCCGGAAACTCAAGACTTCTTGCCTAAGTCTGCCTCCAATGACAAATCCACACCCGAATAGACGCTGTCCTTTTTGTCTGTAGCAATCGCCGTAGCAGATGTCGCAGTTTTTCATCTTCCTTTTGTCCGGCCCATCCCATCGCACTTCTTGGATGGCGGTAATGTCTGCTTTGAGACACTCTAGGGCCTCCGCAAGTTGTTCGGCTGCACGTGGTTTGTAGAGGGACCTAACATTCCATGTGCAGACACGAAGATCGTTGTCCTTTTTACGTTTGCATGGGTCGTCAACAGTAAGATCACCCGTATCCGAGGCTGTTGGTTGCTTCGTAACCAAAGGTTTTTTACGTGGTAGGTTAAGTTAACCCGACGGCACAACCCCCAGCCTGGAAGGCCAGATCCTTTTTTTCTTGTACCCCTAGGACAAGAGGCCGGATACACCGATGTCAGTAACCCACTTCGGGGATATGAGCGCTGCCGTTGGCCCATTAAGGGTTCATCCGCCACCATCTCTTTTTCAATACCCTGACGTAGTATTGAAAATCCTTACAGACCTCAGCTCCAAATATGTTGAAGTAGCTCCGGTAAGGTATCCGCTGGTCTGTAAACGTCACCGTTGATTCCATCGAGAGAATTCATCCGCCGCGCGTCCTCCTTCTAAGGAGCTCTTGCTAGACTTCTGAGACGCATATTTCAGCCGATCAGGTCAACAAGAGATGCCTCGTCCGGTTAGACATATGACCGCTGAAGTTCACCCAGATGTGCTTACGCAGGCCTGAGTGTTCAGCTGCACATATATCGTCAGACTCAGCATACGCTCATCGTTAGATCACTATCAGATAGCTATCCAGCGGGCACTGCGTGGAGGTGATGATGCGATTTTGTCCACCAACTTCACATTAGTACCACAAATTTAGAAAAATACACGTAACATCAAAAAGCAAATCGCACGATGCGAAAACCTACGCAAATAAACTTTTTCCTTAAAGAAAACAGCTTACAATTTTTTAACTGCATTTTAACGTACTTTCCACACATTAAAAGAAATGCAAAAGATCAAAGCAAGATCTCCACGATAACACTTATCATTAAGAACTTTTTTCAAAGCTCTAAAACCAAAAGCTCCTCAACAGAAAGCCAAGGAAAAAAGACTGAACGTGTTACCAAACGGACACTGGTAACTCTGAATGCACATCAATTTAATGGGGGTTGGGTTGAATAGCAGCAGCCGCAGGCCACAGCCAATCAGTGCACACTCAGATGTGCGCTGAATAGGACATCTTAATTTACGTCAGATGCAATTGGTAATTCATTGGCGGGTAAACACTTTTTATGGGGGTTTCTTTCAATTTAGTATGGTGCAAAATTATGACACGCTACTGATTTTGGAAAAGCTTTCCCATAAGACGTGTACTGCCAATTTATGTTGGACAGAGTATAGTTAGGTATCTGGTGAAAAAAAAACTACTTTTGAGAGAGGCCAAAGCAGCGAAGAAGAATTCTGGTTATGAATTTTTCTGGGTGCGAGATGGGAAAGTTATGATGAGGCGTGCAAATGGATCAAATATATCAGATGCCGTGATGATCCCAATTTCATATAATCACAACTTAGCAATGCATAATTCCGAAAATTTTAATGATTTATTTGATCCAAAGATTGTTAATGAAAGCAATGAAATTTTTATTGGTAATACTCTAATCACTTCCAACAAGAATTTAACAGTGGTCCATCAAAATATAAGAAGTCTGAGAAAAAGTTACGATAACTTCTGTTCACACTTATGTACATAGTTGTTTCACCGTGGCACCAAAAATAATACTTTTTAATGAAATTTGGGCATTTAATCGTCAAGTTGCCAGATTTTCTCTATCGGGTTATTTGCCGCATTATAAGTGCAATGAAAATTATACAGCTGGTGGCACCTTGGTTTTAGTAAATGATGATCTTGATGTGGTGCAGGTTGCTATTCCGTATATGGAAAGTGCTGATTGCGTTGTACTAAGATTCAAATTAGGTAAGCTCTGTATGGTTTTAGTGTGTGTATACCGACTGCAGTTTCTTTCAGTTGATGTTTTTCTTAAAGAATTTTAGAGTCTACTACGCTCATTAAAGGAAGAGAATGTATGAATTATTGGGGATTTAAATATAGACACCTTAGATTTTCCTAAGTCAAGTGATGATTATGTTCTCCTCCTATCTACTTTTGGTTATCAGCAGGGTTAGGATTTTGTTGACATAAAAAAGTAAAAAAAGGCAAAACAAAACACTTAAAAAGGCAAAAAAAAGGCATTTATTAAAAAATAAGAAAAGGAAAGTAAATGCACAAGTTATAGTACATTGAACTACCAAGAGCTTTTTGAAATTTCTGGTAATAATCTTCTCCGGTTCTTTCTTAGTACCTTTAGACAGCTAAATGACCTTTCTACTTCAGCTGAAACGAGTGGAGCCCATTTAAAGCTTTCAACATTATTAACATCAATATTTTGTGGAAGTTTGGAATCCAAGTCGCCGTTTATTACAGAATTTATCTGCTCAATAGTTTTCAGTCCCGTATTTGCATTGAAAACGGCAGTAAACTTCTTCAGGACTTCCTTTGCAATCGGGCCTTTTGCTTTTTTCAAGTTTTGCTGAATGTTCTTTAAAACCGGCAACACTTCGCCAATTGATGATCCTTGATCAGAATAATGCTAGTTAAAATTATAAGTACAGACTCTCAAAAATACCTGTTTTTTGTAAGTTTTCGAAAATTCGTTTTATTTGGTCGACAAAAACCTAAAATTGACTTTGATGTACGCCAGCTGTGCTTGTACTGCTTCATCTTCAATCAATTCCTTTGCAAACACAACACAGCTTGCATCGTCTTTAAGAACGCTGACGATTTTTTTAATCCGACCAAAATAATCCGCATATTATGTATTGCATACAAACAAGAAATATGTAATAGAGTTATACACAGTAACGTCTGCGGTCACATACAAGTGTAAACCGTCTGTGGTCATGTACATATTTCCATGTTGACTCTCCCCACGGACTAGGCGTTTTAAATTTTAACGCGTCTAGGAATTTAGGTATGTGTATTACGTAGTGTGAGTAAGAAGCATGTTTGCACAGATATACATGCATGCAAACGCGCATTTTCTACAATTTTTTTAGCGAACAAACTTTGAAAAAAAAGCAAAATAGGCAAAAAAGGCAGAAAAAGGCAGAAAAAGGCAACAACGACAAAAAAAGGCAAAAAAAGGCAAAATAAAATACATATATTTGGAATCAGGAGGACATGAAACGTGTTTGTGTAAAGTCGATACTATCTTCCGATTAAGCAAAAAAAGAGGCAAAGTTAGCAAAATCCTATCCCTGGTTATCAGTCTCTAATAAATGTGCCTACTAGAGTATCAGAAGAGTCTAAGTCATGCATTGACCATGTTTTCTTTAAGACTAGAGTACTTAATAATACAATTTTTCCAATTCTCTTAGGATTTGGCTTAACTGATCATTTCATGACCGGATTCTATTTAAAAGGCGTATTTAATAAGTCCAATTGTAACAAGTCTAAAAGCGTTTCTGTTTGTGAGCCAATTAGACAGACTGATATTAATAAGCTATCACATTTATTGCGACAAGAAACCTGGGATTCAGTTTTAAATTGTAGGTTTTTTTTTTTCGAGGGTAGGTGAAAAATCTTCCATAGACACTATGAAAATTGCAAGCGCGTGCTCATAGTAGTGTCAGATTCTTACTGACTAAAAAAACATCACCCTTCGATATAAATTTGTTAGATATCGCAACTAAGTCTTAACTTATCAAGCAATTTTTCTATCATGAAATAAAAACGTTTGGCAGGTTAGTTTCCACTGAAAGATCCTGCATATTCCGCAATCTAGACGCGGTTAATTCTTATCTCGCCAAGTCGAAAGGTTTCGTGCTTTGTAGTCGGCGCAATAAATTGCTCTCATCCAAAATTTGTAGGACTGTATTGTTGACATGTCCGATTAGTCGGTTTTTATGCTTTCTCGCGAAGCTTATAGTTTCAGCTTCTATTGTCTGAATTCCGAGATCCCTGTGGATATCGTCGTTTCTACTATACCACGGTGCTTGGACAATTTCTCTTAGCACTTTATTTTGAAAAGCTTGTAAAATATTTGCATTTGCTTTCTGGGTTCAACCCCAAAGTCGTATACCGTAGGTCCACACCGGCTTTAACACTTGCTTGTATAAAAGCTGTTTGTTCTCAGTACTTGTTACGGGAGCCTGTTGGTAAGCCAGGAATCGAGGAATGATTCCTGGCACCAATCTGGAAGAAAAAAAAAAAATCAAAAATAAAATAAAACACCTGTAAGAAGTAGTACTTACCACCAGCACGATCTATTGTCATTTGACAGTTGGGGTAGGTTCAGGCTGGTGCTATGCTGCTCTTACACACGGGGCAACCCCACGGCAATATGGCGATCTCTGTTCCCCATTAACTTACAGGCAAAAATATTTCCTTTTTTTTTTTACTTTAGGATATTATTTTACTCCGTTCACAATGGCGAGCTTTAAAATTCCCCGGAAAATTTAAGGACTTAGTGTTATATATGTATGTTTATTCCCTTTATTATTATGTTAATTATGTTGTATTCAGATATTTACGTATTATTAGATTTATTGTTCGACAAGACGTTATTGATGTAGTGTAAGTTTATTTATGTATCAGGTGAAGTGAATGATTCAAAACAAACAAGAGAAGTCATTGTGAACGGACATAGGATAAAAGGGGTATTGGAAGGTGGAGATAGTTTCGATGTTCCGAATGAGTGAGAAGAGAGAGAGATTAGAAAAGTAGGTAGAAGAAAAAAAAAACGGGATGAGGAAGAAAAGAAAAATGAAAAGTGGGCCAAAGAGCATTGACCGTAAAGAGAAGACTGTAAAGAGAATCACCTAGGTAGTGGGTTGAGTTACTGCTTCTCCGCGGTAAAGCGGCAACCGTAGCGGGCCTAGCCGGAGTTACGGTGTCATCTTATAGCGGTGGAGCCGAGGTACCGGAAAAGCGGGTAGTGGTTGTAATTGCCTTTAACGGGCATACTTATATACACGAACACATACATACACACACAAAACCAAGGACGAGCCGACGCATTTACAACAAAGAACATCGAATCGATAACGCAAAGGACACAAACTACAAACCTATTACAAGCGACAGGAAAATATTCAACGGACAAGAGGAGAACCTGGGTGCTCCACCACTACAGGGCCCCAAGGGTGTCCCTGAATCGACACACAATGCCCAGAGGCGCTCCGTGGGACGCAAAAAGTGCCTATATATATATATATATATATTTTTTATTTTTTCTTTTGAATTTAAAAGTGAATTTGTTTTATATAGTGTTAAGGTTAGATTAGTTTAGTTTAATTTTTTTTGTTAAGGTTAGGGCTTTCTGCCTTTAATTCTGTTTGAGTGCGCGATTTCAGGAAGAAAGAAGAAAAAAGTGATCCTTTCTTGTGCTGCCGGGAGGACAACGGGGGATTCCCAAAAAAAAAAAAAAAACGTGAGTAGTTTAAGTTAACTTTAAGTTTATTTTGAATTTTTTTATAGTCATAGTCTTAAGAGCAGAAAGGGAGTTAGTTTTAGTTTTTAGATTTTTTTGAAGTCATATAATAAAATGGTTTATATAGTAATTTTAAATTTAGTGAGTTTTTGGTGGTCTTAAAGCTATGATCGAGTAGAATTCCTCTGTGCTAGTGATGTGTGGGTGACGGGTCCTGCCGTCCTTCTATGGACGGACAATAACATAACGGGACAATTACGAACGCTGACAACATGAACTGACTCAAACGTACAGCGGTGATCGGGAGGTGCAGGGTGTCCGCCGGGAACGTATACTACTTTGTTTTGCCGCCATTTTGGTAAACATTAGTCTTGACAGTTCATATTTGGCAGTCGTAAAGTAGACATGTGGCGAATTTATTATGGAAAAATATTCGATAAACCAACGTGTTTTAATCGTTAAAATATTTTATCAAAATCAATTATCGATTACTGTGACGATGAGAAAGTTACGTGAAATTTTTGGGAGAAACAACGTGCCAACAAAACGCACTATTTATCGTGTAGTGAATGATTTCGAAGAAAGAGGGTCTGTAGGTGATAGGCCCAAGCATGGGCCACAACGTACTGCAAGATCGGCTGAAAACATTACTGCTGTTCAAGGAAGTGTTCAAAACAATCATCAACCTCAATTCGACGCCGTGCTCAGGAGCTTGGTCTTCAAAGAACAACTTTGGCCACAATTTTGCACAAGGATTTGCATTTGTTTCCATTTAAGATTCAGTTGACATAAGAGCTTCTTCAAGAAGACCATTTACGCCGCCGTACATATGCCAATACGATGTTACAGCTAGCCCATGACAACCCCGATTTTCATGAAAAAATCATAATGAGTGACGAGGCACATTTTCATTTGAATGGATATGTGAATAAACAGAATAGTCGGTTCTGGGCAATGGAAAACCTTCAAATTATTCATCAGTCACCTTTACATCCATTAATAGTAACAGTCTGGTGTGCAATTTGGTCAGGTGGAATCATTGGACCTTACTTCTTTGAAAATGAAAACGGCGTAACGGTAACTGTGAATGGGGAGCGATACCGTGATATGATTGAAAACTTTTTAACGCCACAGCTGCATGCTTTGGGCTTGATTAACATGTGGTATCAACAAGACGGTGCCACATCGCATACAGCCAGGATTACAATGGAATTACTGCGAGACCTCTTTCCACAACAAGTTATTTCAAAAAATGGTGATGTTGATTGGCCTCCACGGTCGCCTGATTTGACTGCTCCTGACTTCTTTTTGTGGAGATATCTGAAAAGCATGGTTTATGCAAACAAACCAGAAACGCTGGAGCAACTCAAACAAATATTCGTGATGAAATTAATGAAATACCGCGTGAAATGTGTGAGAATGTAATGAAAAATGTGCTCAAAAGGGCTCGCATTTGTGAGACTAGCAGAGGCGGACATTTACCTGATATTGTATTCCATACATAATTGCCGACATTAAATAAAACATTTATCAATATAAGATCCATTCTCTTTCATTTAATCAAAAATTATAAACAAACAAAGTAGTATACCTTCCCGGCGGACACCCGGTACTTAGAGGGGCTATCTCTCAAAGAAATTCGGCCAGAGAGATAGCATTTGGTTTGCGTCACAAGACGTAAAGTCATCGTGAAAGTGAAATTCACATGAACAGATTTAGATTCGTTGAGGGCAATGCGCCAGTCCCTCGTCCATTCATTTACATTATTCAATGCGTTTTCCAGTTTTGCAGTCTTCGATTGTTTTACCTACTGCTAGGATAGCTGTGTCATCGGCAAACGTAGCAAGGATAGTGCCATCTTCATTCGGTATATCACGAGTATATAGCAAATAAAGAAGCGGCCCAAGAACGCTTCCTTGTGGTACGCCGGCCGAAATTTCTTTGAGCTCGGAGTATTCGACTCCATGTCTAACACGAAAGAGTCTATTCCCGAGATATGATTCTAGAATATCGTATAAGCATACAGGTAGAACTTGTCGTAGTTTGAATTTCAAGCCATCATGCCACACCTTATCAAAGGCTTGCGAGACGTCAAGAAATACGCCTGAGCAAATTTTTTTTTCTTCAAATACTTTCTCGATTACGTCAGTAATTCTATGCACCTGGTCAATCGTCGAATGCTTGCTTCTGAACCCAAACTGGTGGTCAGGGATAAGATTATTTTCTTCTATAACCGGTTGGAGACGCCTTAATAATATCCTCTCGAAAATGTTCGATATGATTGGAAGAAGCGAAATTGGTCTATACGATTTTACTTCATTTGGCGGTTTTCCTTGTTTTAAAACCATTATGACTTCCGCAACTTTCCATTGGCTCGGCAAGTGTTTTAATCTGAGTGCAGCATTTACAATATGGAGAAGCTTAATCAATGCTTTTCTAGGTAAAACTTTGAGAATTTCTCCGGTAATCAAATCATAACCAGGAGATTTCTTAGGTTTTAGATTCTCGATCTCATGTTTGAGTTCCCTTAGCGTTGCACTTGTGAGCGTCACATCGTCAGATGGTAAATCCAGCCTATTGCGGTTGTCGTAAACCACTTGACCATCGTACGGTTTAAAGGTCTCTTCCAGGTGCGCCGCAAAGACGTCCGCTTTTTCTTTATCTTCCCTCGCCCATTCATTTTGATTTAATTTGATTGGCGGCGCGGGGACTTTGGGCTTTTTGGTGCCTTTTACAGCTTTCCAAAGTGAATAATTGGAATCATTTTTCGCTGTTAAACTTTCAAGGTAAGAACCTATTGCACGATTCTTAAAATCCTTAATATTCTTCTTCAGCAAATTGCACAGACGATTCAAGTGTGCTTTATGCTGCGGAGCACGACTCTGTTGCCATTTTTTACGCGCCTTTCTTTTTTCCTTGACCAATTTTTTTATTTCCGGAGGATATCGTAAACCGTTTCTGTCCGGCGTTTTTCTTGGATTGGGCGTATTATTCCAAGAGGCGAGCTGTACGATCAACTTCAACCTCAAGTTCATAGGGTGTCGTGAGTGGAACGCTCAGTTCAACATTATCTTCAACTTCGTTCCTAAAGCCTCCCCAGTTCGACCAGTTAATCTCGCTGGCTCTAGGTTATAGACCAGTTTTTCGCTGATTGTTAAAATAATCGGGGAATGATCAGACGACAGATCAAAGCTCTCTTTAACTTTTATATGGTTGGTAGATATTCCTCTTACAACGAAAAATTCGATCAGGTCAGGTATTTTCAAAGCATCAGTTGGCCAGTAAGTTGGTTTACCCGTCGAATGGAAATCAT
The DNA here is from genome assembly GCA_945910035.1 of Brachypalpus laphriformis. Lineage (NCBI taxonomy): Eukaryota > Metazoa > Arthropoda > Insecta > Diptera > Syrphidae > Brachypalpus > Brachypalpus laphriformis. Next base: position 190,705,354 of record OX246754.1, on the reverse strand, counting down.
AACTGTACTCCATACCAGCCCCATAAAGAATTCTACCTATTTTCGAGCTGTATCTTGAGCCCCAGAACGTGGGTTTCACATTAAAGTCGCCGCCAATGATAAAAATAGGTTTCAGCGATTGATTGATTGATTTTTCAAGCGCGGAACGCGGTGGACAGTAGATAGATGAGATTTTAAGAGTACGCTGACTATTTTTAACTCGAATCGTGCACAGTTGCAAAGTTTCAAGTTCTATCTTTAGGTCTTCGGATTGTTCGATGCAGTCTTTAATAAACAAGGATGATCCGCCTCTCGCTTTTCCCGAAGGGAATATAAATGCGATTCCTTTTTGACGTGGGTTTCAGAAATCAATCAAATATCAATATCTTTTTCACGCATGAATATTTCCAATTCGTCGAGTTTTTGCGAAAGTCCGAGAATAACCGACAAAACATGAGAGACAGGGTCCATCGAAATTTCAAGGTTTTTTGGTTTTTCGGATGCCGCGGCCTGAGCGTAGGTCTGCACTCCTGCTGTCCGAGGGTCATTACACGGTGGCTTTTTCGACGTAAACTTTTCAGTACCGTTTCTTTTAAGAACAGAGGTCGAGGACTTTTCTGTTGTCACTCTTTCCCTCACCTTTTTGCGCTCTGAACACGGTAGTTTTAGTTTGCCTACTTTCTCCTGTGCATTCTTACGCTTTGGCTTAGTTTGCAGTTTAGATTTTGCAAGGGGCGTAAGGAGCATATCTCTCCGTTTTTGCAACTCCTTAGCTACTTCACAACCTCTATAATTTGCCGGGTGCTTTCCCTTACAGTTAGCACATGTTGCAGAGGTTTGTTTGTTTCCTCCGCAGACTTGGGAAAGGTGATTTTCGGCGCATTTCACACATCGCGGTTTTTTTTTGCAGTACATTTGCGTATGGTTAAATCCTTGGCAACGTTTGCACTGCGGAATAATCCTTAAATTTCTACGCATGGGCTCGATTTTGACCACGATATTAAGTATAGCTCTAATTCGGTAGATATCGTCGATATTATCCGATTTATCGAAGGTAAGCATAAAAAGCGGAAGTCCACGCCTTACCAAGACGTCTTTATCTATTTCCGCTTGTTGCTTCTCCTTCTTGATGATATTAACGGCATCAAGAATTTTAAAGCCTTTGGCTTGAAGGTCAGTCATTACCTCTTCTTTGGTGCATGAGGGGTGGAGTCCCCTTGCAATGACACGATGTGGCCTTTCTGACTTGATTTCGAAAGTATACCACTAAATCTTTTCAGTATTTAGCTTTTGGGACGCAGCTCGGTAGTCATTGTAGTCGTCGACGTTGATTTTCCACGCATTATCCCTCAAAGATGTAACCTTATACTGGGATGTTATTATCCCTTTAAGGAGGCGGATTGTAGGTGCCCGTCAACTGCTTTTGAAATTTTCTTACAAAAACTAAAACAGTATATAGAAACCAGTCTGAGTCTAAGACCTAAAAGAATTTTTTAAAAGCTAAAGCCTTGGGTCTCTAATACAATTTATCTTAAAATTAAAGAAAAAAATAACTTCTATATTAATTACAAAAATAGACTTAACGAACCTTCTATAAGACAGCAGTATAAATATTTACGCAGCAGCTTATCAAATCTTATAGCTACGCAGAAATGTCCTTTTTATAAACGTAAATTTGAAGAAAACAGATTAAATGTAAGAAAACAATGGCAAATAGTTAATAATTTGCTGGGTACGAAATCTAAAAATCAGCACATAAGGCTAATAAAAATAAATGGAACTACTTTTATAATATAAATAACTTTTTTTAAAATATATGTAGTACGTATAAACCCACTGCAGTTGTATCTATAAACTCAGCGAATAGAAGTTTTTTGCTTGATAAATCAAATGCGGAGTCATTTTTCTTCAATCCCGTTGATAACGTTAATGCAATGAACTGCAATCCGTTATTAATAACCTAAAGTCAAAAAATTCTTGCGGATTTGATGGTATTAGCGCCTTTGTTCTTAAAAAGATAGTAAATTTTATCCTTGGTCCTCTCAACCATATTATAAATAGCAGCTTTCTTTGTGGTAAATTCCCTGAGAGTCTCAAAATGGCCATAATAGTCCCCATTTCCAAAAAAGATGATACAAGTGATCCGAATAACTATAGGCCTGTATCCCTTTCGCCTATCTTTTCGAAGGTTTTTGAGAAAATCATCGTAAACAAGATGCTGGTCTTCCTAGAAAAAACTAATTTTCTCTGTAAATCTCAGTTTGGTTTCATGAAGGGGAAGTGTACCGAGGATGCTATTTTAGCTCTTTTAAGTAAAATCCATCATGCTTTAGATAAAAAACAGAAAACAGCTGCTTTGTTTCTGGACCTAACCAAAGCTTTAGATTTGGTAAATCACTCGATCCTTCTAAAAAAGCTTAGCGCAGCTGGCTTTAGAGGTAGCATCATAAACGATTGGTTTGCATCGTATTTACTTAATAGGAGACAGCGGACGAAGGTGAATGGAGTCTTAAGTGAAGAAGAAGTGTGCCCCAATGTGGGTGTACCTCAAGGCTCTGTCCTTGAACCGATGCTCTTCATTGTTGACATTAATTCCATCTTTAGTACGAAACTTCACGGAGAATTAATTGCGTACGCTGATGACCTAGCACTTTCTTATGCAACGAGTGCCCTAGATGTCTTAAGATCGCTAATGGTGCAGGATCTACATTTGCTCAGCAAATGGTTCCAGATGATACTTAGTAAAAAATCCAAGGCCATGTGTTTCTCACTAACCTCGAGTAACTTAATTATTGAACTTGATTACCACCTCTCTATCTGTATCAAGGCTAACTGTTCAAAAGAAAATTGTTTCCAACTGCAGTTCGTAAAAGAATTTAGATACTTAGGAATACTATTGGATTCAAATATCAACTGGAAAGCACATATCAAAAGCACTAAACAACTGCTCTACGCATCCATAAGTAAACTCTATTATTTACGTAAATTAGTCCCACGCAATCTACTATTAACAATTTACGATGCCTTAGTTCAATCTAGACTAGATTACGGACTTGCATGTTGGCGTAGTGCATATGTGACTAATCTGAAACTTCTTATTGTTGCGCATAAAAGGATTGTTAGAGTGATATCGAATAGAAGCAGGTACTCGTACGAAACATCACTTCCGTTATTTCAATCTTTAAAAGTATTCTTCTTCTTCTTCTTCCTTTTATCAGCGAGGTTATGATCCGAAAGCAAGGGATCACAACCCTCCCACTTCACCGCATTTCCACTGATCCGCCTGTGGGGTTCACCTATTTGACCTCAGAAAATATCGGCAGGCCTGCCGATTTTGGATCACTAGGTTACTAAGGCCAATGAAATGTCGATGTCGTCGCATTTGTCTGATCCTGGCGTTTATAGGCCTGCCTTTCCTACATCGCGATGTCTTTGGAACGTGCATTGATATTGCCTTTTTAACAGGGTTCAAATGATCTCTTCTTTGAATGTGGCAATACCAACTGATCCGGCCGCGCTCTATTTTTTGTACGATGGTTTCCTTGATGTGAAAGCTTCCACGGATCTTCGAACTTCTTATTCGATCAAGCTTTGTCACTGTCATGCGAAGCATCTTCATCTCAGCTGCCGTTAATTTACTCTCATACTTTTTGTACATCGTCCAACATTGTGAACCGTATGCGAGCGCTGGACGTACAACTGCGGTGTAGAGCCTTCCTTTCAACTTAGGTGGCATTTTTCTGTCACAGAAGATAGCGGAATTTTCTCGCCGCTGCATCCACCCTACGCTTACACGATGATTGATGTCGTCATCATAAGTTGCTTTGCTATTGATCATAGATCCCAGATATTTGAACTTTTCGCACTTGGGAAGCACTGTTCCATTCAAATAAATGTCTGGAATAGGCCTGAGTGGATCAGAGAACGGGCAGCATAACTACTCTGTCTTTTTTGAACTAATGCGATACCCATTTCCCTCCAGAACGTCCACCCACACATCAAGTGCTCGTTGCAGGGATGTAGGATCCTCACTTATGATGGCTCCATCGTCAGCAAAGAATAACTGATCATCACTTTACCTTCCAGCAGATAATCAAGGACTGTAATAAAGAGCAAAGGACTGAAAACGCTTCCCTGGTGTACCCCGACTTTGATTGGGAACTCTTCGGTTACTCCAGCGGGGCATCTTACATTTGTCTTTGCTCCCTCGTACATGTCCATGATCATCTGTACAAAGGTTTCTGGAACCCCTCGATGTCTTAGCGCCACCCATATCAAATCTCGTGGTTGTCTGTCGAATGCCTTTTCAAAGTTAACCAATACAGTATGCAAATCCCTTAAGGAATCACGATGTTTTTCCATTATGATCCTTATACTTTGGATTGCATCTGTGCTTGATTTACCCGAGACAAACATGCACTGATCATCAGATAGCCGTATTATTTTTCGCAGTCGGCCACCTAATACCCGCTCAACGATCTTCATGGTGTGTGACATCAGCTTGATCGAACGGTAGTTATCACAGTTTCGCGTATAACCCTTCCCTTTATATACAGGGAGAAGGTAACTTTCCCTCCATTGATTCGGCATTGGATCACCTCTCACGAATTTGGAGATGAGAATTCTGAGCCATCTGAACCCGATGTCTCCCATCTTTTTCCAGAACTCAGAGGGCATCTCATCTGGCCCAACCGCATTTCGTTTTTTGGAGTATTTGACCGCCTCACTAACTTCTTCGACTGTAATGTCGGGTATTTCTTCACAGTTAGGGGTGGCTCTTGGAAAGTATAGCCGTGGAAACTGTTCGTTTAAAAGCTCTTCACAATACTGCCGCCACCTCTGCAGAATTTTGTCGTCATCCACAAGAAGCTGGCTTTGAGCATTGCTAATGAACTTTGGCGAACGAATCTCCTGAGCATTCCTCCTTCTTTGTGCGGCTATTTTGAAGATAGTTGCGCTCTTATTCATATTGTGTCGTCGCAGCTCCTGGATTGCCTGATTTGCATCAGCAACCGGGGAAGATATTTTCTCCAGCTTCCGATACAGGCCCTCCGTACTCTCTGCTTGAAGCTGGGCGCACTTCTTCTTCGCTTTTTTCTTGCAGCATCTGTATTCCATTTCAAGGCGAACTTTTTCGTCATTATTATTAGAGGGGCACTTTGACCAAGCTTTGAAAGCCGCTTTCTTCTCATTTATCAATTTCTTAGCTTCATCACTCCACCACCATGTTTCTTAGGCATGTTGATGGTGGCCTTTTGAAGCTCCTAGCAGTGATTTGGCCTTCTTTAAGCAAGTTCGCTGTAGGGAATCCCACATATTTTGTGCTCTGCACTCTTCATCCTCAGCTCCGTTGATGGTGTGAAAGAGGTAATTTTTCATTACGAAAACAAAAGCCTCGCCTTTTTCTTTTTCAAGATTGTACCACTTGATTTTCTCAGAGACCCTTGTTTGTTTGCTTTTCTTCTGTGTTTTCATAAAAATTTCTGTTAGCAGGAGACGGTGTTGCCGAACGATTGCCTCTCCCAGGATCTTTAAAAGTATTACCCTTAAGATATCTATATATTTACAAAGTTTTAAGAATTTTCTTCCTAAGAAGTGGGCATATTAACTTTAGAATAAATGAAGTCTATTTACTTAGAAATAAGACCACTGCTGTAGTCCCCTTTGTTAGAAAAGAGCACTGTAGACGTTTTCTCTCAAATATTGCACCATTTATCTTTAACAAACTGCCGTCTAATATATGCACACTAGTTACACACCCATACATATTCTTAAAAGCACTAGAAGAATGGTTCCTTTCCAGATCTGACGTAGAAACTTTACTTAATGTTGTGTCCTGATCACATACGTTTTCTCTTCTTTCTTTCTTCTTCTTTTTTAAAACTATTTCATTTTCATTGCTTTCAATTAAATTATTATTTCGTAATTTTCTTTGTCTTTTTGGTAGTTTTGTTTTCGCCCATCTCTTCGGTTCAATCTATTTAATTTTTTAATTTTAGATAATTCAACCTTCTAGTTCCGCGTCGCTATATTTTAAATTTTGCTGGTAGTTTTCCTTAAAAGTAAATTTACTGCACACTTTTCACTGGCCGTTAATGGCCACAAAGTGTTTGCTTTACCTTTAATTTCAAAACAATTCATGATTAAATATCTAAATTTTGTTTTCTCTTCTTTCTCTAAATATATATGTATATATTTGTATGCTTTTTTGGCTTTTGTTATTTTAATTGTTATTGTAATATTATATGGTATACTCAAAACTGTAAAAAGAAAATGAATCTAACTTCTGTATTTAAAATGAATTATCTTGAATAAACTAAAACTAAACTAAAACTAAAATAAATTGTAACCAATTGTTTTTGAAATAAATCTATCTATCTATCGGTTTTCTTCAGGATCTGTCGAAGTGTGCGGAGACAAAGATGGTTGCGCTCGATATTTCTAATGCATTTGTCATAATTTGGCATCAGGCTCTTTTGTCGAAAATGCGTGCATATGGCATCGATGAATCTTTTTTTCAATGGGGTAGAAATTACCTTTCCCAAGACCGTTCTGCACATTCCAAGTACGGTAGAGAAACGCACGTTAAAACTAATAGATGATAGTCTCACTTGAACATCGTAGAAATGTCTCATGTTTTTCCCTATTTTAAAATCCAACGTTTAATTTGGAGCACCACTTAAATATAGCTATGTGGCAATTACTGGTAATGGTTTTTAAGGGTGACAATTGTGGTTATTGTGTTTGCCTGTTAACCGCGGTGTGCAGGTTCAAGCTCCGTGGGTGAACAACCGCCAACATCCACACGAGTACACATAATAGAGAAATGAGTAACATCGATGTTCTTCCAACTGTACCAAAGAAAGGTTCGTGCCTGCTAGTACAGTGGACCACAATGAGTCTGAGTGGTTGAGGCTGAGGTTCTTGAGTTTCTTAAAAAAAAATATTGTACTTGTTTCGTGGAAATGTTCGATCTCGAGATTTTGAGAATTGTTTTCTTAATATAGCGCATCGGGAGAATTTAGTGGATTTTTATGCCTGGACGGTGCAGGGTATGGCTTAGAAACGTTTGAACCAGATTCAAGTACTTTAGTCTGATATTCCATCTGATATAATGCAGCTATTAATTAAAAAAAAGCAATAATGGCGTTCAGCACAAAATTAAGCTACAGTAATTATATGTCGATAAAAAAGTTATTTATTCGGATGAATTGTTATGATTAGATGGGTTTTAATCGATTATGGACATGCATAGGGTTGAACTAAACTGTCTTATTGTATCAGTATTGTTCTTCCATTAAACTGAATTACAATTTCATACAATTGAAATGCTTAAGAATTACGTATTTGTATTATTTTTTACCGAAGTTGTGTATGTTTATTCTCAAGGAATGTTTAAAGTTAAGTAGTAGTCCCACGACTGGATTTTTTTTTATAAAATTCGATTGTCTATATCTTTTTTTCTTAGTTCTCTTCACAAATTTATTCAAAGGGGATATTTACCCAGTGTGATGAGAATCCTAAATATGTGAAAAATGTTTCGTGTAAAATAAAAGCAATAAACTGGGAGCACAATGTTGCCTATTTTGACGCGGACCTAGTGGAGACTGTGCATAATGTATCTGTAAGACACGCATAATCGTACGCATCAAATATATCACTCCTATTAGTAAATTTAATTACAGATGCACTTGGAAGGCTATAGGTATACAAATCAGTTTCGTCCATTTCTAATCAATGTGACATTTAATTACTGCGATTTATTTAACAAGGGTAATGCTAAAAACCCATTCATTCAGACGCTTTTGAATGTATTAGCTAAGTACTCAAATCTTTACCACAAGTGCCCGTATGCGGTAAGTCGTACAAATTTGTTATTAAACAAATGAAATATAATTTAATTTTTTTTTTTATTTATTTTTCTAAGGGACATCTATACATTCATGATGTGTATTTCGATTTCGAATTGATACCGTTTTACGTACCCCTTGGAACATATAAAGTGGTTTTCATTATGTATGAGGGCTGGCCATACATCTACCTTGGAACAATTACGTATAAATTTAAAATTGAAGAAAAGAGTAAAGCAATAAGGAACAAACCTAAAGCTAGAAAAAAGTCCTTAACAAATTAGTCCTGATGTACCTGAATATGTACCTGAAAAAATAGTTTTATTTTTTTATAATTTGCGCCCACGCTTTTACGCAGTGTGGATTTGGAGTAGTGGTTCGAAGCTCAGTTTTTTATGCTTCAGGGAAACTCCGGGGGTTGTGTCTTTTGTTGTTATTTTTATCTTTTCTTCTGATTCACAGTATTTTTTTCACGACCACCGATGTCATAGGCATGTCAACCATCGAACAGAGCGAACAATTTTTCCAGCCATATGGACAAGCTACTGCCAGTGTTATGCCTTCGCAGTAGTGTTCATACAAGCTTTCACAATAAATAAATGCTTGCTGACATCAGGATTTAAACCATAAACCATTAGCGTGGCAATTGACGACGTTACCACTACACCATTGAGATCCCCAAATTTGAATTGGCTTTTTGTAAAAAAAAAAAAAAAACTATTTCGAATTGTGCTTCGCTATATGAGGTGTGCAAAATAATAGGCGTGTGCTTAACAATTCTTTAAATTGATTATTGTTGGCAAAAATTATTTTCTATTTTTAAACGATGCTGTTGTTTAAATTATATATGTCACCAATTTGTGCTTTATTAACAGAAGGTGTAACACCCAGAAATCTGGAAAAATTTGAACTTGAATTTGTCGCAGTATCGCACCTCCAGTGGTACAACAACGTATGTTAGTGCAGAAATTAAATTTCTTTGGATAAGTTTGGATATGGCGATCGTATATTTTGTCAGAATTATTGAGGCTTACTTACTACTTACCGATCACCGCTATCTGGAGTACAAACTGGAAATCTGGCACAGTACCGCACCCTTGGTCTTCCGCAATCGACGGAGAACCGACTGGTGCTTACAGAATAAATCCCTCTCTGCTAAACTATCCAATCAAGTGTACACTACACCAACTACTCAATTGGAATTAGACAAGCTAAACACCGTTCTAACTTCTGCACTTAATACAGCTTTCATCGAATCCTGTCCGATCAAAAAAAGAAAGGTGGGCAATCGTCCCCCATGGTGGAATGCAGAACTTAACAGCCTTCGCTGCACAAGCAGGAAACAATTCAATAAAGCCAAACGAACAAGGCTACCACTGGACTGGGAGATCTACATAGAAAGTCTAAAGAATTTCAAAATAGAGGTTCCGAAAGCTAGACGCAGATCCTGGCGCGGTTTTTGTCAGAGTATTGACAACACGCCTCAATCCTCTAGACTGTGAAAAGTCCTCTCCAAAACACCAACTATACCTAGTGTCCTCATGAATCCCAATGGATCCTGGGCTGAGTCGGACGAAGCATCGCTGAACCTGCTCATGGACACTCACTTCCCCGGCTGCACGCCTACCCCCAACGATGATTGCGCGCTGGTAAATGGTGCACGCCCACAGGCACCTCCTCATCTTATCAGCGAAGATAAGCTGAAATGGGCGGTAAACAGTTTCGAACCATTCAAATTCCCGGGACCGGATGGTGTTTTTCCGGCCCAGATTCAGACGGCCTTCAACATAGTATGGCAGTATCTTTCCTGCATTCTGAAGGCTTGTTTTGAGCTCGGAATAACACCAACTGCCTGGACCGAGGTAAGAGTGGTCTTTATACCCAAAGCAGGCAAGACATCGCACACCCGCCCAAAGGCGTCGATACCGACGATGGAGTAAAGCAGTACCACATATCTGGCGGAGTTCCACAAGGATCGGTATTAGGCCCTATCCTTTGGAACATTATGTATGATGGGGTTCTAAGACTTGGAATCCCAAATGAGGGAAAAATCATAGGCTTCGCCGATGATATTGCAATTGTCGTGGTTGCAAAACATCTAGAGGAAATAGAGGATACTGCAAATGAATGTATCCGAAAAGTCAAACGGTGGATGGCAGCAGTCGGGTTAGAGCTCACCGAACATAAAACAGAGGCAGTATTGGTAAGCAGCCGCAAGAAAAGAGAGGAAATCACCATCAGAGTAGGAGATCATAATACGACATCAAAATCGGTTATCAAATACCTAGGTGTCATGATCGACGCGAGGCTCACTTACAAGGAGCACCTTGAAAGAACGTGTGACAAAGCGGCTCGGGTGAGCGGTGCCTTATCAAGAATAATGATAAATATAGGAGGACCTAGGCAACAAAGGAGACTCATTCTATCAAGGGTGGTGCAGTCCATCCTTATGTATGCGGCACCCATATGGGCCAAAGTTATGGAGAAAAAGACCTACACAAGAAGGATAAACTCTGTCAACAGACTATGTGCGCTGAGAGTATGCTGTGCCTTCCGTACGGTGTCAGACGAGGCAGTATGTGTCATCGCGGGAATGCTACCAGCGGATATCTTGGCTATCGAGCTACAAAGGACCTACGACTCCAAAATTCAGGAATCTCAAGCGTCAGTCAAAAATATCAAGCTGGAAGAAAGACAGCGAAGCATTAGAGCATGACAGGAGCGATGGAACCAGTCCTCAAAGGGAAGATGGACCCATCGACTTATACCGGATATCCAAAAATGGATGGACCGGAAACACGGAGAGGTAGATTTCTATCTTAGCCAGTTCCTAACCGGACATGGCTGCTTTCGAGCGTATCTCAACAGGTTTGGGCTCGATGAATCTCCCAACTGTCCAAATTGCGGAGAGGCCTCAGAAGACGCTCAGCACGTATTTTTTCAGTGCCCACGTTTTCATATAGAGCACAGAGAACTGGAGGAAAAAATTGGAGAAATACCAACCCCCGAAAACATTGTGCACCATATGATATCATCGAATGCAATATGGGACGCGGTGAAACAAGTTGCAGCGATAATCGTACAGGAACTTAGGCGGCTGGAAAGAGTCAGAAAGAGCAACCAAGTCCAACCGGCAACACTTTTGGAACAAGGAGCGGAAGACAGCGAATGAAGAGCATAAATAGCTAACCAGCCCCGCGAAGTAATACCTAACGGTAGTCCCGCGGGGAGAGTGGTTGAAGTGTGCAGGGTGTGGTTTAGTACGTAGGCGTATTCCTGGCATCGAGTATTCAGGTTTGTGAATCGTGCATGCCAGTAGCTACTGGTATCTTTAGAAGATTACACACCCTTTGGCGCAACCATAAAAAAAAAAAAAAAAACACCCGCCCAAAGGACCTAAGACCTATTAGTCTAACGCCCTTCCTTCTCAAGTTTCTGGAAAGAATCCTGGACCTACACATCAAGGCCACTATTGATAGCACCCTACTATCCACGTCACAGCACGCCTACCAAAAAGGTAAGTCTGTCGAAACGGCTTTGCACTCCATCATCCACCCTATCGAAAAATCACTCTCAACCAAAGAGTTCATCCTAGTGTCATTTCTAAACATAGAGGGAGCCTTCAACAACGTTGAAACAAATTCGATTACCTTACGTAGGCTCAACATCTGCGAACCCATCTGTTGTTTCGTAGAACACATTCTAAAGAACAGGGTAATAACAGCATCCTTTGGAAGTAGTACTGTCAAGCGACATGCACATCGAGGCACCCCTCAAGGGGGTGTACTGTCTCCACTACTGTGGAATTTGGTGCTCAACGAGGCCCTTCTAAAGATCGAAAAAACTGGATGCAATGTTATTGCCTATACAGATGATGTCGCCATTCTAACAACAGGCAAATACCCACAGACGCTGGCCGATGTCATGCAGTCTGCTCTTAGTGAACTGCTCAGATGGACCGATAAATGCGGCCTCTCCGTTAACTCGACGAAGACCGAGCTAGTTCTATTCACAAGAAAACACAAGCTACCTGACTTCACTCCGCCCTAAATAAGGGGATCCACCCTCAAGCTTTCAAATAGTGCTCGCTATTTAGGCCTAAAGCTTGACCGCAAGCTAATTTGGAAGGAGAATGTCATCGAACGGCGAGTTGCATGTCCCAGTATTACCGGTGCACTGAGAACTTCTCCCACAGCGGCGCTCCAAACCATGCTCCACCTGCTTCCGATTGACATCGTCAGCAAGCAATTGGCTGTCAGCTCGGCAATAAGACTGAGGGGCTCCAGGCAGTGGAAGGAGCAACACACTGGACATGCCAATATACATTCGATGCACCGTCATCTTCCCAATTCCACTGACCATCTGCCCACTGAATATGATTTTAACAAGGGCTACACGCACTCGATACCGGACAGAAGTGAGTGGACGCAACGCAATGTCCTTTACAACGAATCGCTGTCAATCTTCACGGACGGGTCCAAAACCAAGGACGGAGTCGGTGCCGGAATTTTCTCCGAAGATCTGGACATACACCTCTCCTTTAACCTTCCAGACTACTGCAGCGTTTTTAAGCCGAAATCACCGCAGTTCGCAAAGCTGCTGACTGGCTGGCGGCTAGCACACTATCAACACCTGATATTGTTATTTATGTCGACAGTCAGGCAGCCATCAAATCCCTCGCATCCAGCACTACGAGATCTAAGGCAGTGAAAGACTGTCGCATATCTCTTAACGAGATAGCTGGTCAGTACAACCTCACCCTTTGCTGGGTACCAGGTCACTGTGACATACAGGGGAATTATGCAGCCGACGAACTAGCACGACAAAGCTCCTCTGGTACAGATAGCATAAGCATCACCGACATCGAAGCGCCAGCGTCTTATGTTAAGTACCTCATTCAAATTGATGCCGAGAAAGTAGCCAATCATCGATTGCAACATCTAGACCAATGTCATACCGCCAGACAGCTCTGGCCGATACTCAATAAATCCAAGTCCATCGGACTCTTGAAGTACAAGAGAGGAACCCTCTCAAAAATAGCAAATGTCCTCACTGGACACTGCGTCATAGGAAGACATGCCCAGAGATTAGGTATCCCTCATAATGACTTCTGCAGAAGCTGCAGAGATGAAGAGGAAGAAGAGACCATCAGTCATCTCCTGTGCGCCTGTCCTGCGCTCGCCAACATCAGGAAGGCCACTCTGGGTGAATACTTTTCTACAATGATCTTAATGATCTCGGCAACGCCTGCACGGCTAAAATTCTCGACTTCATTCAACGAAGCAAATGGTTCCAAGAGTAAGAGGGCGATCTACCCGCCTTACACATCGGCAGTACAATGGACCTACTTTCTGGTCTAAGTACATCCTCATCGAGGGCCAATCCTAGCCTAACCTAACCTACTACTTACTTATTTAGGTGGCGCTACAGTTCGGGGTGAGTCTGGCCCTCAACCAACAAGCCTCTCCATTAAGCTCGGTCTTAAGCTAATTGCCTCCAAGTTGATCGAGGTCCCTTGGAACTTGTGTTCGCCACCCACGGTGAGGAGGTCCTCTACTGCGTCATCGATTCGGGTTCGATTCGAGGACTCTGCGGGCCGGAGCGTTGATGTCCATTCGCTCTACATGTCCTAGCCATCTTAGACGTTCAATTTGCAGTTTTTTTTAATAGGTCGATGTCGCTGTACAGCTCGTATAGTTCATGATTGAATCTTCTCCTCTAAAACCCGTCAACGCAAACGGGACCGAATATCTTACGAATAATTTTTCTCTCGAAGCGACCAAGGATATCTTCATCCTCTTTTAATATAGTCCACATTTCAGCGCCGTTAAGTAGGACTAGGATGATCAGGGTCTTATACAGAGTCTCTTTAGTTGCTCGAGATAGGGCTTTACTGTTGAATTGCCTTATAAGCCCAAAAAAACAGCGATTGGCAAGAGTTATTCTTCGCTTGATTTCTGAGCTGATCTTATTTTTAGAGTTTATAGCAGAGCCAAGGTAGACAAAGTCCCTTACTACCTCGAAGTTATAGTTGCCCAGTGTGACGTTCTGTCCGATTCGTCGGTGTTGGTTGTCCCTTCTTGTTGACAGCATATACTTGGTTTTGCCCTCGTTTACCGCTAAAACCCATTTTGGCCGCTTCCGCCTCAATGCTTGCAAACGCACCGGTGACAGCCCGCTGAGTTCTTCTGATAATGTCTATATCGTCGGCGTATGCAAGCCGTTGTACGGACTTATAAAAAAATTGTGCACCTGGTATTGGCTTGTAAGTTCCGCACAATCCGTTCAAGTACAATATTAAAGAAGTCACATCACAGTCACATAACACCTTGTCTAAAACCTTTTCTGACATCAAAGGTCTCGGTGAGGTCATTACCGACCTAGATGGAGCAGCGAGCGTTCTTCATCGTCAGCCTGCACAGACGGACAAGTTTGGCAGAGATGTCAAAACTAGACATGGCTCTGTAAAGCTCTTCTCTATATATGCTGTCATAGGCGGCCTTGAAATCGATAAAGAGGTGGTGAGTATCGATTGCGACTTCTTGGGTTTTCTCCAGGATCTGCCGAAGTGTGAAGATTTGATCGATGGTGGACTTTCCTGGCCTGAAACCGCACTGATAGGGTCCAATCAGCCTGTTGATAAAAGGTTTCAGGCGTTCACACAATATCGCAGAAAGGATCTTGCATGCGATGTTGAGGAGACTGATGCCTCTATAATTGGCGCAGTTGAGGGGGTCTCCTTTCTTGTGGATCGGGCAAACGATGCTGAGATTCCATTCATCAGGCATACACTCGTCTGACCAAATATTAGAGGTGAGTTGGTGTATGCACTCTACCAATTCATCCCCAGTTGCCTTGAAAAGTTCGGCCGGTAAGCCAACAGGTCTTGCAGCCTTGTTGGATTTCAGCTTGGATATTTCTATCCTCACTTCGTTTTGGTCAGGTGGACGGAAATTTTGACTGTCATCGTCCATGTTGAATGGTTCGTTGTCCCTGACAGCGGGATGTTGGTCTTCGTCGCCGTTATACAGTCTGCAGAAGTAGTTTTTTCATATTCTCAGCACCGACTGTGATTCTACTACGAGGTTTCCATTTTCATCTCCACGGGTTTCTCGACTGCTACTCTGACACGTTCTTTTTACCTTTTAGTAAAACTTCCGTACATTGTTCCTGGAGTATAAACTCTCGATATTCTCGAACGCGCGCTTCTCATGCCCTTTCTTGTTCTTTTGGAGAAGTCGATGTTCTTCCCGTCTCTTTTGCTCGTAGAGCTCACGAGCAGCTCTCGTCTTCCTTTGCAGCGCCGCTTTGTATGCCTCTTGTTTTGCTACATGCACTCGCCGGTATTCTTCGTCAAACCAGGGGCTTCGCGGTGGTGGTCGAGCGAGACCCAGCACATCAGTCGCGGCGTTTCTAATGGCATGTTGGCAGCGTTGCCACTGGTCTTCTGCATTTGATGCTGGCGGCATAGAAGTGATTGAGAGATTTCGGGATACGCGTTCAGCGAAGAGTCTGGCGGTCTCTTGCGATTGTAGCTTTTCGACGTTAAATTGTCTCACAGTGATTCATCTTTATTACTCAGATTGGGATATCCGCATTCGTACCTTGGCTACAACAAGGTAGTGATCCGAGTCTATGTTGGCCGCTCAGAAGGTCCAGACATCCAGAATACTGGAGGCATGCCTTGCGTCAATCGCAATATGATCAATTTGGTTGATCGTTACATGATCATTGGACCGCCATGTCTGCTTATGAATATCGAGATGAGGAAACCATGTGCTTGCTATGGTGACATTTCGCTCCACAGCGAAATCAATTAGCCTTAGTCCGTTATCAGACGTGGTGTCGTGTAGGCTATGCTTACCGACTGCCCTACCAAAGACGTCCTCCTTTCCTATTTTGGCGCTAAAATCGGGCAATACGATGTTAACGTCATATTTCGGCCATTGTTCGTATGTTTTGTGGAGGAGCTCGTAGAAACACTCTTTGGTGGCAGGGTCCTTTTCTTCCGTGGGGGCCTGAACACATATTAGGCTTATGTTAGCGAATTTAGCCTTGATCCGGATAGTCATAATACGCTCGCTGACGTGTCGGAAGCTTAAGACTTCTTGCCTAAGTCTTCCGCGTATAACAAATCCGCATCCAAATAAGCGTTGCCTGTTGCCTCTGTAGCAATCACCGTAATAGACGTCACAATTTTTCATCTTCTTTCCCGGCCCATCCCATTGCATTTCCTGGATGGCAATTATATCTGCTTCATAGCAGTCTAGGACCTCTGCTAATTGTTCGGCTGCACTTGGTCTGTAAAGGGACAGAACATTCCACGTACAGATCCGAAACTCGTTGTCCTTATTTCATTTGCTGGGTCGTTATCAGTTGAGTCGTCCTTATCCGAGGCTTTTGTTTGTTTCAGAACCAGTGTTTTTTATGTGGTACACAAGTTACCGCGATGAAACAACCCTCAATCTGGAGGACCAATTACTTTTGTCATACCGCTGGGACACGGGGTCGGGAACACCGGTGCCAGTAGTCCACTACGGGAGTGTGAGCGCTGCCGTTGGCTCATTAAGGACTCCTCCGCCATCATCTCTGTTCCAAGGTCCTGACCAACATTACTTACCGACCTATGATCCGAATACGTCGAAGCAGCTCGCGCAAGGTATTCACTAAGTTCAAACCTAACTGGAACTATAGACGCCACCGTTGACTCCGTCTAGGGAATTCGTCCGCTGCTGCCTGGAACAGGAAGAAGTGCTCTAGTTAGAAAGCACTCTTCGCCCCCTCTCTCATTCTCCAAACGGGGTGAATTACCCATTTCTTGGATTAAGGTACTAGGCACCCGGCTGTCACCGCGTGGAGGCTTAGGGTAGGAGTTGGTAGGCCTCAGCTAAGTGAAAACGCTTATGTTTTCATATAATCGCATGCACTACCGTTTGACCAGCCATTGTGATACCACTATGGAGAAAAACCGAACTACCAGCACCGGGGACCTACATGGAGAATTCTCAAGAGAATGGGACAGGAAGCAGGGCAACTGGTTTCGGTGTGAACCCATGCCAAAGAAGTATGATTCGCCGTAACGCACTTAACCAGTTTGACCCGGAGAAGCTTTTTATTTTGCTTAAGTCGAGTTTAGCCAGATTGTTATGATGTTATGATCAAGAACGATAGGACAGGACAGGTACACTGAAGGTATGTCATGGTTTTCTCTTCTTCCTCATCTCTCCAGCTTCTACAGAAGTCGTTGAAGGGAGCACCAAGTCTTCTGTAATGTCTGCCTACCAGACAATGCCCCGTGAGGGGCCCAATTATCTTTCTTAGATTTGTCCTTTTAACGGAGATAAGTCTACTGGTTTTCCTACAATCCAGCTCTGGCCAGATTTGTTTAGAAGTGATACATGTGCTGATATTGTTCCACCTACTGTTTTTCATTCTAATGGCTGTGGTATCTAATTGAATTTTTATTGATTTAATAGGTGCTGACGGTTCCCGTCTATTGTCAGTGGGATTCCGGTCTGCACCCTCCTTAGCTAGCTCGTCCGCCTTGGAATTGCCTGGAATATCCCTGTCGCCTGGAACACAGCACAGGAATACGTCGCATCTGACAGCGATCTCATTAAGAAATCCGCGGTATTGCTTCACCAACTTGGATCAAATTATTGGTGATTCCAAGGCTTTTATTGAGAATAACCCCCAAATATCTGGCGTGACCTGCAAATTGCCTGTAGTTTTGGAGGAGTTATATATGGTATTTTGTACCTTCTTCCAAATAAAACTAGTTCAATCTTGGACAGATTAACTCCTGCACGGACACTGTCTGTCCATTTCGCGAGTTTATTTAGAACAGACTCCATCAGGTCTCTAACTGTAAGAAGGAACTTCCCTGACATCGCTATCGCAATGTCGTCTGCATATGCTGAACTGAACCCCTCTTAAACCAGGATTAGGAGTATCTTATTTACTACCATGAGCCACAATAGTGGTGATAATACTCCCCCTTGGGGGGTACCCCTGTGCACCGACCTTTGAGTTAGACAACACCACAGCTTAGCATGAATGAGCTTGCTTTTAAGCATTTGTTCGTCCAATAGCAAAGATAGTTGTCAACCTTCAAGCTAAGAAGTGCAGCAGAAATAGCTTCTGTTTTGACATTGTTGAAGGCTCCTTTATTATCAAGGAAGGACACCATAGTGAAATCCTTGTTCTCAAAAAATGTCTCAATGATTCCTACCAACGAATGCAGAGCAGTCTCTGCCGATTTTCCCTTGCGATACGCATGTTGGAACACCGATAGGAGATTACTACTCAAATTGGTTCTAATATGGACGTCGATCAGCTTTTCCAAAGAAAGAGGGATAGGCTGATCGGACGGAAGTCTTTAGATGATCCGTGAGAGGTCTTGCCGGCTTTTTGTATGAAGACTACTTTGGTCGTCCTCCAGGAACTAGAGATGTAGCCGAAGTATAGACAAATCCTAAAGATAATGTAAGCCAAGGATTTACAGTATCAAAGCCTTGCTTGAGTTCCACTGGTAAGATTCCATCGAGATCACGGGATTTGTACGGGAGCTCTAAAGTTTCCTTGCTAGACATAGGCCAGTTACAATCTGTTTTTTGAATGTAACTAGGAATAGTTGGAGATTTGGATAAAATGTTCCTAATCCGAGACAAATCACTAGTCCTTTCTATATTTTCGCAGAAAAGATGCGACGAACCCCTTTGTGATTTCTTAATCTGTTATTTAAATTTCCTATGACTGCTCTTATAGAGATCCCAGCCAAGTGGGTTCCTAGAGCGCTTTGCTTGATTAAAAAGCTTCCTACCTTCACGTCGAAGCTTACTTAGTTTAGAGCTCCACCACGAGTTACATTATCTACTTTACTATGAGTAAAGTAGAAGTGCAATCAGCATACAGTAAGATTTCAAGCATCACACCATAAATAAACATGTTTTCGTCTATCAACTGTTACAACTGTATAAAGCTGAAGAGAGTTGGTTGATCACACGCATGTTGTTGAGCTGTTATTTTCTATGTTATTTTTCTGTATTTCTCTTTTACGTTTGTTGTACGTGAAATGTACTGTAATGTTAATGTTTGATGTTATAGTAAGAATTGGAATACTGAGTGAGTTGATTTTTGGAGTTCAACGAATAAAGAACGTTAAATGAAAAAATAACTTAAAGTGTTTAATTTTGGAAATATAAAGTTCAGAGTGGGAAAGATAAATTCACTCATGGAGGCTTACCCCGATTCTTGTGTCTACTGACAAGCAAGCTTTGCGTAGGGCCAAATTCATTGCTCCTGTGAGTGCGTCCGCAATCTGATCTATCTCAGAGGGTGAGTGTGGCTCGACTAAAGCAGAATTGATGAGAACGCCACAATAGACAGTTCACTTGCGAATCATGAACCGTACAGACGTGTTTTTTAATTCCTCGATCTGTAAGTAACTTTTGCATAGCAATCACTCGCGAACCGTAAATATTTCCGTATCAAATCAAATCTATTTTACCCGTACCGAACTGTTTTTATTTACATTAAATACAAACTGACAACTTGTCATTTGTTTAATTGGGTTAGTGACCACTAAGTACACTCTTTTACACACACATTGTGTTTGGCTAACTTAAGCTGATCGTTAACATTGAACTGTCAAATTTCATTTTTGCCAAGTGTTGGTAATGCAGTTGTAGTTAACACAGTGCATTAAGCTTTTTCACACTTTTTTAGACTTCTATTTTTTTTTATTTTTTATTTTTTATTTTTATCTTATTCATTTTGTGTAATTTTAAATAAATAATGGATATCGGTTGTGGTGAATGCGGGCAAATTTATAGTGCTCACGACATCTACATATCCTGTGACGGTTGTCTCAAATTATTCCATACCAAATGTGTGGCGTTATCACCTAGAATGGGGGATGATTTGCGAAATCCAATCCCCAACGGTCTTCAGTGGTTTTGCGCACAATGCCGGACATTTTCAACGTCAACGCTGTTGAGATTACTTGACGAGTGCAGAGGTCCGTCGAAGCGCATTATGGCGGAGCTTGAGCGTATTCAATCACTCTTCAAGCAGCATCTTACCACCTGTGACAAATTGTACGACCTTGTGTGTTGCAATGAAGCCACCCTGAAAGCTAGTAGTACCCGTCAGAAACTAACTAAGCCTAAGCCCACCTCAAAGTCAAAAAAATCATCTGATGTTGCCGTTGACTTCTCATCTCCTAGCTCTCGTAGAGATTGTGGAGTTACTGCTGAATTATCGCTTCCGGTTGATGACCCTGTTGCCAGTCACGCGAAAACTCCGTTGTTAACATCTGATGTTGCCGTCGGCTTGCCATCGCCAAGTTCTCGAAGTGACTGTGGGGTTACTGCGGAACTATCGCTTCCGGTTGCAAAACCTGCTGCCAGTCACCCAAAAATTCCTGAACCGGCTGGGATCGTTACTATTCCTGTCCCTACTTCACCATTTCTGCCTGGTATGAACTCATCACCTGGTACATCGGAACTGCAAAATTCATCATCCGTCAACCTCGTGGTAGTTAAGAGGCCTCCTCGTAAGATGATTTTTATATCCAGGCTTTCTTCTACAACCACAGCCAATGACATCGTGGGCTACATGAGCAACAAAAGTGATATACCAGTTTCATCCATTAATTGCTTCAAGTTCAATTTTAATGAACCTCGTGAGATAGCATCATTCAAGCTATTCACTCCTGACGTTTATTTCAATCTGCTTCTTTCTGCTGACTTCTGGCCTGATGGGACATTGGTACATGAATATGTTCCTAGAGCTAGACCTGCCTCATCAATGAAGACACCCACACCTGCAGCCGTATCATCGCATTCAAAAAACGATTAAGTAACGCCAAATCTTTAGGTATAAATTCTAAACATAACTATACTTTATATTATCAAAACGTAGGCGGTATGAGAACTAAGTTTAAAAAATTGTACCTTTCATCTTCATCGTTTGATTTCTATATTATTATTTTTTATAGAAACTTGGCTTTTAGACAGTTATTTTACGACTGAATTTGTGAGTGGCTCCTCTTTTAATGTTTTTCGTAAAAATCGCTGCGTGAATACTACAGGTTTGCTCAGAAGTGGTGGAATACTGATTGCAGTTCGTAGTTGCTTTTCTTGCAGACAGCTCGAGCTGCCTTCAAATAACCTAACACCTTCTACCAATTTTGATCTTGACCAATTAATTTTGAAAGTTTCCTTTTCATCAGACTTTGATCTTTTTTTGATTGCCAGCTACTTACCTCCTGGTAGCCCCTTAGAGCTTTTTAAATTACACTTCAATAATTGTCGTACTATTGTTGATAATTTAGGACTATCTCAACATGTAGTGTTCACCGGTGATTTCGACTTGGCGGATATTGTATGGGAGTTTAATAAATTTGATAGTCATCTTATACCCTATAATGTTACTAATGAAAAAGATATTGAACTTATAGACTTCTTTTGTCAGTATGACCTAATTCAGGTTAATCCAAATAAAAACTGTTACAATCATGTTCTTGATCTTATGTTTGTTGATAAAGAATTTGTTGTTAATATTGAATTAGCTGATTCTCCCATTCTCAATAACTCTGTTTTCCATAATGTCTTTATAGTGGATTTCTCATTCTTTCATTATCAGAAAATTTCAAATGGTCAAAGATTTCGTAGGGATTATAATAAAGCTGATTTTGATGCAATGAACAATTACTTGCATTCGGTTTCATGGAATAATACACTGCCGCTCATCTGAATAGGTTCAACTTTTTTTTCACCTTGATGTTATCCTCTCTTCATATATATTGCAATGACACATATTTGTTATATACGTAATGAAAGAGCATCATTATACGTGTGGGATTGGGCCAGACAAGACAGACGATACCCTACAGAAGACATGACGCAATACATAACGCACGCACCAATTCGCGGTATACGAAGTACATAGGAACAGCTAACGTTAACAAACGGACTATAACTTTACACGATATAAAGAGAGAACAAAGAGGACGAACAGAAAGAAGAAACTGTACATGATCAGACGACTAGACAATACACAATACGAGGGACACACACACACGCGTACTAATGAGCAACGAAGACAAAACGAAACGAACGAAAGTCAGTCTTCAAACTACACCCATAGTAACGAGTCATCAAACTCCAAATCAGTGAAATAAAGAAGTATTATTATAACGTTTAAGAGCGTGTTTTATTTGAAGTGGAACCGAAATCCTACATACGCTTAGTTTGAGAGAAAAACTGTTGCCCTAAAGCTTACCGTTATTCCCTGACGCTAGCTTCACCAAATGCATTCATAAAAAGTAACACAATTATTGGCTCATCTGAATAGGTTCAACGAATGAAATGGAATAAAACAAGAACAGTAATTGTAATTTAATGATTTATTTTGCAGTTTTGTATAGGAAGCAGTGTTACAACAATAATTAATAATGAGTATTGCCGCTTTTTTTAATAAAGTCTCGTAAATTCGATTTGGTATAGAATCATACAATTTTTCCAGGTATTGAAGCGAAATTTCGGTCCAGGCTTTCTTAATTGCTTCGATTAATGACATTTGGTTTTCGAATTGTCTCCCCGACTCATATACTTTACGTGCAAGAAGTCCCCACACATTCTCTATGATATTTAGGTCAGGGGAGCAACTGAACATTTTGGCTCTCAATCCACTGTTTTACCGTCCTCGCTGTGTGGATAGCGCCATTATCATGTTGGAATGTCCACGATATTGGTCCAAACAGGTCAAAAATCGGTGGGAAGGCCTTTTCTAGCATACCTTTATAAGAATTAGCATTCATTCTGGATGTTAGAAATTGGAGTTCGAAGGTTCCGTAGAAGAAAATAGCTCCCCACACCATGATACTGCCTTCACAGCTATGCAGACGGCTTAAGTAATGTTCCTCTTTCCGAAGATCATGAAAATAATAATTATAGCCGTCAGGGCCCTCTAAATTAAACTTGTTTTCATCTGAAAAAATCACTTTCTGCCACTCCGACTTCCACGACATGTATTTTTTACAAAATTGTAAACGAATTTCTTTTCTAGATGCGTTAAGTGGTGGTTTTTTCTGAATTTTTTTTCTTTTCAAATGTTTAGCACTTTTAATCACCCATTTCACTGTCGCCAAACTACATTTTACACCTGTTTTTGGCTTTATTTTTGACGCGGAATCATGAGAATTGGAAGCTCCTCTAATGATTGCACGTCTATCGGCTCTTGATGTGGCCCTATAACTTCCACCTTTCATATTTTTTCCATACTGTTCGACATTTCGCAAATAACCGCTTACTACATTTTGACTTCTGTTAATTTTTTTCGCGATGCATCGTTGACTTAGGCCTAGTTCTCGAAATGCTTTTATTTTCCCCTTTTCTTCCTCGCTTAAAGATTTTCCGCGACCCATTTTCGTCGTTAAGAGGTAAACACAATAAGGTTTATTAGAAAAAAAAAAAATGTTAGCACAATTGACCGACGCAACTACACGTAAACTAAAGTTTTTGCTGTTGAACCTATTCACATGAGCCAATAAATGTGTTACTTTTTATGAATGCATTTGGTGAAGCTGGCATCAGGGAATAACGGTAAGCTTTAGGGCAACAGTTTTTCTCTCAAACTAAGCGTATAATGATGCTCTTTCATTGCGTATATAACAAAAATGAATTTGATGTTCTAAGCAAATTTTTGTACAGAGGTTACATATTGTCGTGTGAAGATAAATTAAAATCGAATAGCAAATTTTTTTGGAACTTCATAAATTCCAAAAGAAATACTAATGGGTTGCCAAATCTTATGTATTTTAATGACTCTTCATCCAATGATCCTAATGCGATTTGTGATTACTTTGCTGACTATTTTAGTTCAGTTTATAGCAATAATGATCGAGTTGACACTTTTTCGAATTTAGAATCTATGTTAAACCTTGGTGATTTGGATTTTGATAGACTAGATATTGAAAAAGCTATTACTGGCCCTGATGGCATTTCTCCTATCTTGCTTAAGAACTGTGCAACTTCTTTATCTTTCTCACTTCATCTTATCCTATCCAAATCTATCGCGTCTGGAAGTTTCTTAGATATTTGGAAAATATCTCACATTGTTCCGATCCATAAATCCGGTCCTAAACAAAACGTTAGCAATTACCGTCCTATTTGCAAAATCCCTTCCATTCCGAAACTGTTTGAAAAGTTAATTACTAAAAACATTTCATCCTTAGTAAAGAATTTTATTTCTGTTCAACAGCATGGGTTTATTCAGGGCAGATCTGCATGTACAAACTTGTCGATTTTCTGCAATTTTGTTATACAAAACTTCGAGATCGGTCTGCAAACTGATGTGGTTTTCACTGATTTTGCAAAAGCATTCGATAGGGTTAGCCACAAAACATTAATAAGGAAACTTTCCTGCTTGGGTTTCCACTCGAATTTGCTTGATTGGATTGAGTCTTATTTGAGTAATCGGATCCAATTTGTGAAAATGAATGATACTCTGTCTAAACCTATTAATGTTACTTCGGGCGTCCCACAAGGTAGCCACCTTGGCCCGTTGTTATCCCTACTTTTTATTAATGATCTTCCGGACGTCATCAAGCATTCTGAATGTCTTTTGTTTGCTGATGATCTAAAGATATTTCGTGCAATTAAAACAAAAAACGAATGTAATCTCTTGCAGGAAGACATTAATGCAGTGGACGAATGGTGTGTTGTTAATAATTTGCCCTTAAATACTTCGAAATGTCATTTTTTTTTTTTTTTTTTACCGAGAGTAGGTGAAAATCTTCAACAAGACACTATGAGGATCGACAGCGCGTGCTCACAGTAGTGTGGGATTCTTACCCACTAAAAAACCTCCCATCAAAACAGACTTCTTTTTATTTTTACTACAACTAAGTATTCGACTTATCAAGTAGTTTTCATTTCACGTAATAAGGACGTTTTGCAGGGACCTTCCCATTAGAAGTTCCTGCCAGCTCCGCAGTTTAGACGCGGTTACTTGTCGCGCTAAGTCTAAAGGTTTGGTTCTTTGTAGACGGCGCAGTAAATTTCTTTCTTTCAAAACTTGGAGGACTGTAGTATTTACGTGACTTTCTAGTCGATTACTATGCTTTCTCGCGTAGGTTTGAATTTCGTCTTCTATAGTTTTAATGCCAAGATCTCTATGGATATCGCTATTTCTGATATACCATGGCGTATTAACAATACCTCTTAGCACTTTGTTTTCAAAAGTTTGTAAAATTTTAATATTAGTTATTTTGGTACAACCCCAGAGTTGTATACTATACGTCCATACAGGCTTTAGACAAAAAAAAAACAAATATTTGGCGCAACAGCTCTTTAAAGTGCCAGGGCCTAGCTTCTCGCAACCACCCATGTTGTGTGCGTTATATTTTTCACACGAATGGAAGGGACCTACAGTTTAATGCCGGCTCCGAACGGCCGTTTGAGAAGCTTTTTCGTGACAACAATACTCTCGGATGTTTGTCAGACGCTCGCGAGAGGTGGGACCGTGAAAAAACTTTTTGGTGTTTTCTGGGATTCGAACTTGGAACCTCATGCACTTGCTTATATAAAAGCAGTTTGTTCTCTATATTAAGCTTGGAATATTTTCCAAGTAACCAATACATTTCTCTATATTTATTATCTAGTTCTTTGCGTTTTTTCTTAACGTGCGTTTTCCATTTCAGCTTTGCATCAAGTGTCATTCCAAGCTACTTAGCCTCGTTTGCAAACGGAATTTGAACTGAGTTTGAAAAGATCGGCAAATTATTTATTTTCCTATAAGTAAAATTTACATGAACAGATTTAGTCTCGTTAAGCGCGATTCGCCAAACCTTTGTCCATTCATTTACTCTATCCAAATCTTCTTGCAGTTTTTCTGTACTATCTTCGACCGTTTTACCTACTGCCGAGATCGTAGTGTCGTCGGCAAATGTAGCTAGCTCAGTGCCATCTACTTGCGGCATATCACGGGTGTATAATAGATACAAGACTGGGCCAAGAACGCTTCCTTGCGGCACCCCAGCCATTATCTCCCTGAAATCCGAATATTCATTTCCACATTTGACGCGGAATAGTCTATTCGTAAGGTAGTTCTTCAAAATATTATATAGGTGCTCTGGCAGAACTTGTCGTAATTTAAACTTTAAGCCTTCGTGCCAGACCTTGTCAAACGCTTGAGAGACGTCAAGGAATACGCTTGAACAAATCTTTTTTTCTTCAAGTGACTTTTCGATTACATGTGTTATTCGATGTACTTGTTCAACTGTAGAATGCTTACTTCTGAATCCGAATTGATGATCCGGAATGAGATGCCTTTCTTCTATTACCGGCTGTATTCGCCTAATCAATATTCTCTCGAACACCTTGGATATAATTGGAAGAAGCGAAATCGGTCTATAAGAAGTTTTTTCATTCGGCGGTTTTCCGGGCTTAAGGACCATTATGATCTCGTCGACTTTCCATTGACTGGGAACATATTGTAGTCTAAGTGCGACGTTTATAATGAACAGAAGCTTAAATGTCAATGCTTCACGCTCTGTAGGTCTTTTACTTCCATTTTGCATTGTTATGACCAGGGATAGGATTTTGCTAACTTTGCCTCTTTTTTTTTGCTAAATCGGAAGATAGTATCGACTTTACACAAACACGTTTCATGTCCTCCTGATTCCAAATATATGTATTTTATTTTGCCTTTTTTTGCCTTTTTATATCGTTATTGCCTTTTTTTGCCTATTTTTGCCGTTGTTGCCTTTTTCTGCCTTTTTTGCCTATTTTGCTTTTTTCTCAAAGTTTGTTCGCTAAAAAAATTGTAGAAAAATGCGCGTTTGCATGTATGTATGGTATATCTGTGCAAACATGCTTCTTACTCACACTACGTAATACGCATACCTAAATTCGTAGACGCCTTAAAATTTAAAACGTCTAGTCCGTGGGAAGAGTCTACATGGAAATATGTACATGACCACAGACGGTTTGCACTTGTATGTGACCGCAGACGTTACTGCGTATAACTCTATTACATATTTCTTGTTTGTATACAATACATAATATGCGGATTATTTTGCTCGGATTAAAAAAATCGTCAGCGTTCTTGAAGACGATGCAAGCTGTGTTGTGTTCGCAAAGGAGTTGATTGAAGATGAAGCAGTACAAGCGCAGTTGGCGTACATCAAAGTCAATTTTAGGTTTTTAGTCAACCCAAAAAAAACAATTTTCGAAGACTTACAAAAAACAGGTCTTTTTGAGAGTCTGTACTTATAATTTTAACTAGTATTATTCTGATCAAGGAACATCAATTGGCGAAGTGTTGCCGGTTTTAAAGAACATTCAGTAAAACTTGAAAAAAGCAAAAGGGCCGATTGCAAACGAAATCCTGAAGAAGTTAACTGCCGTTTTCAATGCAAATCCGGGACTGAAAACTATTGAGCAGATAAATTCTATAATGAACGGCGACTTGGATTCCAAACTTCCAGAAAATATTGATGTTAATAATGTTGAAAGCCTTAAATGGGCTCCACTTATTTCAGCTGAAGTAGAAAGGTCATTTAGCTCTCTAAAGGCGCTTCTAAGAAAGAACCGGAGAAGATTATTACCAGAAATTTCAAAAAGCTCTTGGTAGTTCAATGCTACTATAACTAAATGTGCATTTACTTTCCGTTTCTTATTTTTTAATAAATGCCTTTTTTTGCCTTTTTAAGTGTTTTGTTTTGCCTTTTTTTACTTTTTTATGTCAACAAAATCCTAACCCTGGTTATGACATTAAAACAGTCCACTTGATAAAGTGTCCTCAAAAAGGACCTGGGTATTTTGCTTGATCCTCGCCTAACTTTCAATGAACACATAGACTATATTGTTTGTAAGGCTAATTCTCTGCTAGGTTTCTCAAACGAAACTCAAGAGACTTTACTGACCCCTACACACTTAAAACTCTTTTCATTTCTTTAGTTAGACCCCACTTGGAGTTTTGCAGTATTATTTGGAATCCTTCTTACAATTTGCACTCCTATCGAATTGAAAGAGTACAGAAGTTTTACCAGATTTTTATTTTTCAAACTAAATTGGCGAATCGAAACGCCTTCCTATAAAACCAGATTATTGTTATTTAACTTAAATACTTTAGAATGTCGTCGTAAATATATTTGCGTTATGTTGGTCAGAGACTTAATTCATTGTCAAATTCAGTGTCCTACCTTGCTGTCTATGCTTGATTTGTATTCTCCTTCTCGATTGCTACGCACACAGTTCCACTTTCGTGAAAGTATACACCGAACTAATTACCGTCAAAATGAGCCAATTGCTCGTTGCATCACTGAAGTTAATTCTGTATTAGCGTCAATGGATATTTTTAAGAAATGTTCCAGACTTAAGTTTAAAAATAATCTACTATTAATCTTATCTGATAATGTTTGATTGTTGAAGTTTCCTTTCTTATTTATTAAAAAAATATTTAATGAATGGTATTTTAGGAACGTTTGTTTTGTATCCACAATAGTTCTTAATTTTGCTATTTAGTCTGTAAGAGATTATTATGCTCTGTTAGATGACATAAATAAATAAATAAATATATAATTGTGAGGTAGGAAAGGACTTTGTCTACCTAGGCTCTATGGTGAACTCTTCAAATGACAGCAGTGCGGAGATCAAAAGAAACCCTACTCTTGCCAATCACTCTTTTTATGGGCTAAGAAGGCAATTGAGTAAGAAAGCCCTATTTCGAACTACTTAAGTAACTCTTTACAAGACATTATTCGTACCAGTCTTACTGTATGGCGCAGGGGGATGAATGGACAATGCTCTTGTTCATCACCCAACGTTTTAATTTTAATTTATACTTGATTACGCTTATGAGATCTAATAACACATACTTGTAGGGAAACGCAATTGGAAAAAAGTTTTTACAAAATTCTTCTATCAAATTGAAAACTTTACTTTTCCGAGTATATATTTTGGACTAGTTTGTTAAGGAACTTCTTCCAGCTTTAGGTTTATTCCTTGCTGCACTATTCCTTTCTTCAATTTTGAATTGATATGTAATTGTTCCAATGTGGATGTATGGCCAACCTTCGTACATAACAAAAACCAGCTTATATATTCCAAGAGGAACGTAAAACCGCATCAATTTCAAATCGAAATACGCATCATGAATGTACAGATGTCCCTTAAAAAAAAGCAAGTAAATAAATATGTGGCAAAAATGTTATACGACTTACCGAATACGGACACTCGTGGTAAAGATTTGAGTACTTAGCTAATACATTCAATGTCGACTGGATGAATGGTTTTTTGACATTATTGTTCTTAAATAATTCGCAGTAATTAAATGTCACATTTATTAGAAATGGACGAAATTGATCTGTGTACTTATAGTTTTCCAAGTGTATCTGTAATTAAATTTACCAAGAGGATTGATGTATTGAATACCTACACATGCCTTACGGATATATTATGCACAGCTTCCACCATGTCCGTGTCAAAATAGGCAACATTGTGCTCCCAGTTTATTGGCTTTATTTTACACGAAACATTCCTGAAATATTTAGGATTCCCATCACACTCGACAGATATCCCCTTTGAATAAATTTGCGATGAGAACTAAAAAAAAAGATGAAAACAATCAGAAATGATTAAAAAAACAGTCGGGATCGCTACTTAACTTTAAATATTCGTTGAGAATAAACATACACAACTTCGGTAAAAATTATTACAAATATGTAATTTTTAAACATTCTAATTGTATGAAATTGTAATTCAGTTAAATAGAAGAACAATACTGAAATAATGAGACAGTGCAGTTGAACATTAGGTATACCCATAATCGATTCGGAGTAATCTAATCATAGCAATCCATCTGAATTAGTAAGGTTTGTATCGATGTATAATTATTGCAGCATAATGCCGAACGCCATTAATATTTTTATTCTACTAAGCCGTATTATATCAGACCAAAATATTTGAATTTCGTTCAAATATTGGTAAGCCATACACCGCGCCGCGTGAATAAAGTTCCACTAATTTTTTTTTAATTACAATTCTCGAGATCGAACATTTGCACGAAACCAGCAATGTTTATTTATTTTTTTTTTAAGCAACTCAAATGCCAAAACACCCACAAGTGGAGTATCAAACCTGCTTCAATCCTATATCCCCTTGTTGGTCATAGGGCCCCTAATACGACTATGCGCCATCGTGAACGGTTCCTGGAAATGTGTTTCAGCTCTCCCTAACTTTTCCCCAACTGCCGTGTTTCTTCCTCGAATGCTCTGTGCTATGTTCTCCTCAGACCGCCAGGCATTCTGCGATCTTTAGTCAAAGGGTCCATTGTATAGCAAGGTTAGTTATGGAAATGTCACCTTCTCGAAACGTGTGACCAATCCACTGTCGCTTCCGTCGTTGGATGGTTGTGCCTATTGCTTCCTGACCCGTTCTCTGGTAGAGGTGTTCGTTGGAGAAACGCTTGGGTCAGAAAATTTCTTTGAT
Source organism: Brachypalpus laphriformis (assembly GCA_945910035.1). Classification (NCBI taxonomy): domain Eukaryota; kingdom Metazoa; phylum Arthropoda; class Insecta; order Diptera; family Syrphidae; genus Brachypalpus; species Brachypalpus laphriformis. The sequence goes on along the minus strand of OX246754.1, from coordinate 190,675,026 downwards.
GATGTGCACGTACTGTTAACGATCGTTTGCAGCTTTCTGCTGATATTAATGGTCACTCTCCACGCGCTTCATCCATATAACAGCACAGATTCAACATTGGAGTGGAACAGTCTTAGATTGGTGTTTAAACAAATTGCACTGATTTGCCATATTTTGGACAACATCCCGAACGCGGACTTTGCTTTGGCGATCCTGTTGGCTATATCCAGTTCGATTCCACCATCGGTCGAGACAATATTGCCAAGATACTGGAAATCCTCTACTCTCTCTACCGGTTGTCCAGCAATGCCTGTTTGAGTCGATGAGTTCGCTTGAAGGCTAACAGCTTTAGTTTTCCTTCTTCTTCTTCTTCTTCTTCTTCTTCCTATTTCGGCGATGTTATGATCCGAAAACAAGGGATTATAACACTCCAAGTTCACCGCATTTCTCCTAATCCGCCTGTGGGGTTCGCCTATTTGGCCGCAGAAAATATCGGCAGGCCTCCCAATTTTGGATCACTGAGGCCAATGAAATCCCGATGTCGTCGCATTTGTGTGATCCAGGCGTTTGTAGGTGCTGTCTTTGGAACGTTCATTGATATTTTCCTTTTTAATTGGGTTGAAATGATCTCTTCTTTAAACGTGACAATACCAGCTGAGCCGGTCGCGCTCTATCTTTCGTAAGATGGTTAACTTGACGTGAAGGCTTCCACGGATCTTCGAACTTCTTATTCGATCAAGCTTTGTCACTCCTGCTGTCCTGCGAAGCATCTTCATCTCAGCCGCCGTTAATTTACTCTCATACTTTTTGCACATTGTCCAACACTGTGAACTGTATGTGAGCGCTGGATGCACAACTGCGGTGTAGAGCCTTCCTTTCAACTCAGGGGCATTTTTCTGCCACAGAAGATAGCGGAATTTTCTCACCACTTCATCCACCCTACGCTTACGCGATGATTGATGTCGTCATCACAAGTTGCTTTGCTATTGATCATAGATCCCAGATATTTAAAATTTCGCACTTGGGAAGCACTGTTCCATTCAAATATGGCAAATGCCTGGAATAGGCCTGAGTGGATCAGAGAACGGGCAGCACAAGTACTCTGTCTTTTTTGAACCAATGCGATGATCATTTCCCTCCGAAACGTCCACCCACACATTAAGTGCTCGTTGCAGGGATGTCGGATCCTCACTTATGATAGCTCCATTGTCAACAAGGTCAAATGATATAATTGATATAACCCTGGTGAACCCCGACTTTGATTGGGAAGGCTTCGGTTACTCCAGCGGGGCATCTTACTATTTTTTATTTTTTATTTTTTATAGTTGCGCCAAAGGGTGTGTAATCTTCTAAAGATACCAGTAGCCCGAGCTTACTCTTGTCTTTGCTCGTTTGTACTTGTCCATAATCATCTGTACATTGGTTTCTAGAACGCCTCGATGTCTTAGCGCCACCCACACTGATCGTCAGATAGCCGAATTATTTTTCGCAGTCGGCCACCTAATACTCGCTCAACGATCTTCATGGTGTGTGACATCAGCTTGCTCGAACGGTAGTTATTCGGGAGTTATTCCCTTTGTTTACAGGGAGGAGGTAACTTTCCTTTCATTGATTCGGCATTGGATCACATATCATAAATTTGGAGATGAGAGTTCTAACCATCTGAACCCGATGTCTCCCATTCATGGGTTTTTCCAAATCTCAGAGGGCATCTCGTCTGGCCCAACCGCTTTTCGTTTCTTTGAGTATTTGACCGCCTCACTAATTTCTTCGACTGTAATGTCGGGTATTTCTTCACAGTAAGCGGTGGGTCTTGGAAAGTATAGCCGGGACAACTGTTCATTTAAAAGTTCTTCACAATACTGCCGCCACCTCTGCAGAATTTTCTCGTCATCCACAAGAAGCTGGCCATAAGCATTGTTAATGAACTTTGCCGAACGGATCTCCTGAGCATTCCTCCTTCTTTGGGCGGCTATTTTGAAGATGGTTGCGCTCTTGTTCATATTGTGTCGTCGCAGCTCCTGGATTGCCTGGTTTGCATCAGCAACCGGGGAAGATATTTTCTCCAGCCTCCGATACGGGCTCTCCGCACTCTCTGCATGAAGCTGGGCGCACTTTTTCTTCGTTTTTTTCTTGTAACTTCTGTATTCCACTTCGAGACGTCTCTATTATTAGAGGGTCACGTTGACCAAGCTTTGAAAGCCACTTCCTTCTCATTTATCACTGTTTCAGCTTTATCACTCCACCACCATGTTTTCCCTCGGACAAAAATTATGTATCTTCAAAAAGGAGGAATGAATTCTGCGGAAAAGAAATAGGTACCATGATTGATAATTCTGGAGAATTTTTAACGCAATCGCGATATTTAATTTTTCCCCGATGAATTTGTTCCGTATTTTTGAAAGTACCTAATATTCGTTCGGGAGAAAAAAATGCTGACGGAAAATTTATTCACGATAATCCTGATTAAATGGCGAAAAGTGGAACGGCTCTTAGACAAGAAGTCAGGTCAATCAATCAATAACCAAATTCTTCTTTATATCCAGGTACCAAAACCAGTGTGGAACTATGGCACTCAGCTCTGGAGATGTGCCAGCAAAACCAAGAGTCATCCAACGCTTCCAGAATACAGTCCTTAGTAGTATTGTGAATACTCCATGGTTCATCAGAAACAGCGACCTTCATTGGGATCTAAAGATTTCTACTGTTCTTAAAGAGATTAACTGCACGGCCAAAGCATCCGACAAAAAACTCCGGGACCATATTAACGAAGAAGTTTTCTTAACATACATGGTGTGAGACGAATGCAACGTACAAGACCGTCAGACATTGCAAGGCAAACTCCAGGACTAACCGCATAAGCGACAACAACTAGCGAAATGAGGCGCTCGGAGTGAACTTAACATCCAATATTCTGGATCGGTTAAATCCCATCTATGCTCGTTATAAAATAAGAATGCATCTGGAAGATAGCAAACTGGTCGCAATTTACTTGCCTTCCACTACTAATCATCAAACCAAGCTACTCGTTAGTTATACAACTATTAATCGGAACTGGGAGCTGTTTTGCCGTTATCGCAATGAAGCTACGTTTGTTACTCGCAGAGCTAAAAAAAAAATTTTTTATGTCAAAGCTGGACACAAACCAACCTGCTCGCAGGCTCTGGAATAACCTACGTTCCATTGGGATAGGCAAAAAGGAGGTAGTTCTTAATTTTCCTGACCCAAATGACCTAAATAGGGCATTTATTCCAAGTAACAATACTCTTTATGAATCAACAACGGAATTCGAATTTGAGGTAGTGCCAGAGTATGATGTATTTGAAAGCATGCGAACGATTAAGTCTGATGCAGTTGGAGAAGTTGGGGATAGTTACTTACTTACTTAGGTGGCGCTACAGTTCGGGGTGAACCTGGGCCTCAACCAACAAGCCTCTCCATTTAGCTCGGTCTTTAGCTAATTGCCTCCAGTTGCGCACTCCAAGTTGGTCGAGGTCCCCTTGAACTTGTGCGCGCCACCTACGGCGATGATTCCCTCTACTGCGTCGTCCCTCGGGTTAGATTCGAAGACTCTGCGGGCCGGAGCGTTGGTGTCCATTCGCTTTACATGTCCTAGCCATCTCAGACGTCCAATACGCAGTTTTTTGACTAGGTCGATGTCGCTGTACAGCTCGTATAGTTCGTGATTGAATCTTCTCCTCCAAAACCCGTCAACACAAACGGGACCGAAAATCTTACGAAGAATTTTTCTCTCGAAGCGACCAAGGATATCTTCATCCTCTTTTAATAAAGTCCATGTTTCAGCGCCGTAAAGCAGGACTGGGATGATCAAGGTCTTATATAGAGTCTCCTTAGTTGTTCGAGATAGGGGTTTACTGTTGAATTGCCTTATAAGCCCAAAAAAACAGCGATTGGCAAGAGTTATTCTTCGATTGATTTCTACGCTGATTTTGTTAGAAGAATTTATAGCAGAGCCAAGGTAGACAAAGTCCCTTACTACCTCGAAGTTATAGCTGCCCACGGTGACGTTTTGTCCAATTCGTCGGTGTTGGTTTTCCCTCCTAGTTGACAGCATATACTTGGTTTTGCCCTCGTTTATCGCCAAACCCATTTTGGCCGCTTCCGCCTCAATGCTTGCAAAAGCACCGGTGACAGCCCGCTGAGATCTTCCGATAATGTCTATATCGTCGGCGTATGCAAGCAGTTGTACAGACTTGTAATAGATTGTGCCTCCGGTGTTGGCTTGTGAGTTCCGCACAATCCGTTCAAGTACAATATTGAAGAAGTCACATGACAGAGCGTCACCTTGTCTAAAGCCTTTTTTGACATCAAAGGTCTCGGTGAGGTCATTACCGACCTTGCTGGAGCAGCGAGCGTTCTCCATCGTCAGCCTGCACAGACGGACAAGTTTGGCAGGGATGTCAAAACTATACATGGCTCTATAAAGCTCTTCTCTATAGATGCTGTCATAGGCGGCCTTGAAATCGATAAAGTGGTGGTGAGTATCGATTTGGAATTCTTGGGTTTTCTCCAGGATCTGCCGAAGTGTGAAGATTTGATCGATGGTGGACTTTCCTGGCCTGAAACCGCACTGATAGGGTCCAATCAGGCTGTTGATAAAGGGTTTCAGGCGTTCACACAATATCGCAGAAGAGATCTTGTATGCGATGTTGAGGAGACTGATGCCTCTATAATTGGCGCAGTTGAGGGGGTCTCCTTTCTTGCGGATCGGGCAAACGATGCTGAGATTCCATTCATCAGGCATACACTCGTCTGACCAAATATTAGAAATGAGTTGGTGTATGCACTCTACCAATTCATCCCCAGCTGCCTTGAAAAGTTCGGCCGGTAAGCCGTCAGGTCCGGCAGCCTTGTTGGATTTTAGCTTGGATATTTCTATCCTCACTTCGTTTTGGTCAGGTGGACGGAAATTTTGACTATCATCGTCTATGTTGAATGGTTCATTCTGCCTGACAGCGGGATGTTGGTCTTCGTCGCCGTTATACAGTCTGCAGAAGTAGTTTCCATATTCTCAGCACCGACTGTGATTCTACTACGAGGTTTCCATTTTCATCTCTACAGGTTTCTGTACGGGTATTACTTCTCTGACACGTTCTTTTTACCTTTTGGTAAAACTTTCGTACATTGTTCCTGGAGTATAGACTCTCGATATTCTCAAACGCGCGCTTCTCATGCTCTTTCTTCTTCTTTTGGAGAAGCCGATGTTCTTCCCGTCTCTTTTGCTCGTAGAGCTCACGAGCAGCTCTCGTCTTCCTTTGCAGCGCCGCTTTGTATGCCTCTTGTTTTGCTGCATGCACTCGCCGGCATTCTTCGTCAAACCAGGGGTTTCGCGGTGGTGGTCGAGCGAGACCCAACACATCAGTCGCGGCGTTTCTGATGGCATGTTGGCGGCGTTGCCACTGGTCTTCGGTACTTGATGCTGGCGGCAAAGGGGTGATTGAGAGATTACGGGATACGCGTTCAGCGAAGAGTCTGGCGGTCTCTTGCGATTGTAGCTTTTCGACGTTAAATTTTCTCACAGTAATTCTTCTTTGTTGCTCAGATTGCGATATCCGCATTCGTACCTTGGCTACAACAAGGTAATGATCCGAGTCTATGTTGGCCGCTCGGAAGGTCCGGACATCCAGAATACTGGAGGCATGCCTTGCGTCGATCGCAATATGATCAATTTGGTTGATCGTTACATGATCATTGGACCGCCATGTCTGCTTATGAATATCGAGATGAGAAAACCATGTGCTTGCTATGGTGACATTTCGCTCCACAGCGAAATCAATTAGCCTTAGTCCGTTATCAGACGTGGTGTCGTGTAGGCTATGCTTACCGACTGCCCTACCAAAGACGTCCTCCTTTCCTATTTTGGCGTTAAAATCGCCCAATACGATTTTAACGTCGTATTTAGGACATTGCTCGTATGTTTTGTCGAGGAGCTCGTAGAAACACTCTTTGGTGGCAGGGTCCTTTTCTTCTGTGGGGGCATGAACACATATTAGGCTTATGTTAGCGAATTTAGCCTTGATCCGGATCGTCATAACAGGCTCGCTCACGTGTCGGAAGCTTAAGACTTCTTGCCTAAGTCTGCCGCGTATGACAAATCCGCATCCGAATAAGCGTTGCCTGTTGCCTCTGTAGCAATCACCGTAGTAGATGTCACAGTTTTTCATCCTCTTTTTGCCCGGCCCATCCCATCGCACTTCCTGGATGGCGGTAATATCTGATTTATAGCAGTCTAGGGCCTCTGCTAGTTGTTCGGCTGGACGTGGTCTGTAAAGGGACAGAACATTCCACGTACAGATCCGAAGGTCGTTGTCCTTATTTCGTTTGCTGGAGTCGTCATTAGTTGAGTCATCCTTATCCGAGGCTTTTGGTTGTTTCGGAACCATGCGGTTTTTACGTGGTAGGGAAGTTACCCCGACGGCACAACCCCCAACCTGGAGGGCCAGTTCCTTAATTATTCCCCTAGGACGAGGGGCCGGGTACACCGGTGCCAGTAGTCCACTACGGGAGTATGAGCGCTGCCGTTGGCCCATTAAGGGCTCCTCCGCCACCATCTCTATTCCAATGTCCTGACCAGCATTGGAAATTCCTTACCGACCTGTGATCCGAAAACGTCGAAGCAGCTCGCGCAGGGTGTTCACTAAGTTCAACCTAACTGGAACTATAGACGCCACCGTTGACTCCGTCTAGGGAATTCGTCCGCTGCCGCCTGGAACAGGAAGAAGTGCTCTAGTGAGAAATGCACTCTTCCCCCCCTCTCTCATCTGCTGCCACCAAGAATCGGCCAAACGGGGTTGCTTACCCATTTCTTGGATTAAGGTACTAGGCACCCGGCTGTCACCGCGTGGAGGTTGAGAGTAGGAGTTGGTAGGCCTCAGCTGAGTGAAAACGCTTATGTTTTCATATGATCGCATGCACTACCGTTTGACCAGCCAGCCAGGGATAGTTGATAGTTGGAAATTAGCAAAGGTTATCCCGCTTGCAAAAAAATCAAATCCTAGCTCTTCCTCTGATTTTCGTCCTATTAGTATTTTGCCCTGTCTGTCAAAGGTTTTTGAAAAAATTCTGGCAACCCAAATAACAAATCACCTTAATAGGTTTAATTTACTGTCCCCACTTCAGTCTGGATTTCGTACACAGCACAGTTGTCAAACTGCAATGATCAAGGTCCTTGGCGATATTCGGATTCAATATGATTTGTACAATGTGACTGTACTTTGTTTGCTGGATTTTTCAAAGGCTTTTGACAGAGTAAACTATAAAATACTTTGTAAAAATCTAAATCTCTACTTTGGTTTCCATGATAGAGCGGCGAGTCTCATAGGAAACTATTTGAATAACCGCAGCCAGAGAGTTAAGGTTGGTCAGGAACTCTCTGAATCCTTAAACCTGACGATGGGGGTGCCACAAGGATCTATTTTGAGACCTACTTTGTTTTACCTCTTCATAAATGATCTTCCAAATGTCAGTTTAAGCGTATCGGTTCATATGTATGCTGATGATGTGCAAATTGATCTGTCCCGTCCACTTGGTTTACTTGATTATTCTATATACTAATAGAATAAACGAAGATCTTCTTGCAATCTCTAATTAGTCCTTAAAAAAATGGCCTAACCCTTAATTCAGCTAAGTCTCAACTGATCGCGATAACAAAGAAGCAGATTAATACCTTATGTTTTCCTCCGGTTTTTCTCTCGCACGTTAAGCTTAAGTTTGTGGATAGTGTTACCAGTCTAGGTTATAGGGTCAGCTGCTCGCTTTCGGTTGAAAATCACATTAATTACACTGTTGGAAGAATCTACTGTGGATTACGTAAGCTTTGGCTATTCTCCAGTATAACTCCTGTTAAAACCTAACTTAGACTTGTTAGAACATTGCTTGTTCCTCTTATTGACTACGCAAATGTTGTTTATTGTAAGCCGGATTCTCATTCCCAACATAATCTTCTCTTAGCCTTCAACGATATGCTTAAATACATATACGGGCTTCAGAGACATGAACATATGGTATATCACATTACCATAAACTGTTACTTGGGTGCACTTTCCAACAATTCCTAAATGCCAGGTGTTGTATGTTTCTGCACAAGATCATTTAGCATAATAAACCACCGTACCTTTACGAAAAATTGCAATTTACCCAATCTGTAAGAACTTTGAACCTAGTAACACCATCATGCAACTACTTGGATTCTTCAAGCCTCTTTGTTGTACATGCAACCAAACTTTGAAACTCTCTCCCAATAACAATTAAAAAAATAATTGGAAACGCAAGTTTTAAAAAAGCAATTACCCTGCACTTTCGTGAAAACCTAAAACCTTTAAAAAAATAAAATAAAAATTATATATATATATTATTATTTAGTATTTAAGGATTTATATCAAATGTTACCGTATATTTTAGTACTATAAAAGACTAACGTCTTATTTGTACAATGTAATAAAATTGAATTGAATTGAACTAGTCGCAGTGTTAACAAGCATTTGTAACTCATTGTAGTTTATCATGTTTGAAATAAAAACAAAACAAAAATTCCTCAGACACCCTTCCTCTGAGCAGAACGTCACACTTGGAGCCTTCGTATGTTCTCGCATCTTTGATAATAGCAATTAATTTATCGTGAATATCTCTATTGCGTAGGGCACTATCCAATGCCTCAAAATTGATGAATACATAGCAGGTGAAGTGGCGATTGATATTCAATGCACTGTTCGATGATAATCCGCAGGGTGTTGATGTGGTCGATACAGGAGCATCCAGAGCGAAAACCTGCTTATTTGGGATCGAGTGTGTCTTCGAGATGTTGTTTGATTCGCTTCAGGATGATTTCAGCTATTATTTTAGCTACAGCAGGCAGCACGCAGATACCTCTCCAGTTTCCGCGCTCTATTAAATTTCCTTTCTTAGGAAGTTTACCTTATGCACTCGTCAGGGCATCTCTCGACTTCCCAAGCTCTCTTTATAAGCAGAAACAGTAGCCCGGCCGATGTTGTTGGCGCTGCTTGTAAGTGCTCCACGGGAATACCGTCAAGTCCTACTGCCTTGTTGGTTTCAAGTCCTTTGATCGCTGTAGTGATCTCATCCTTACTGGGAGTCGTGGTGCGTATTCGGGCATCTCAATCTGATTTGGAAGCATATCGCTAGCGAATACGTAGCTCAAAACCGTAGTAAAATGCTCCTTCCAGATCTTGAGATGGTCCACATCTGAAATGAACAAGGAACCATCTAAGATTTTCATTGTGTGCTGGTGGCCCACCTGTGAGCTTGTAAAATCAGCAGCGAACGACCACAAAATAAAACAATGTGATGATGAATTTGTAGTTTTATTATTTATTTAAAAGCTTTACAACTTAAGAAGCGTCCGCGTTGGCTGCTCAAATCCTACTACTGCCTACTTCTAGAATTGTCAAAACTAATCTTGACATTATAAGTGGGTACGTTCAGCGTCACTTTTAGCCTGTATGTTACAGAGCTCTTTAGTGATGACGGTCCTGCTGTCGCACCACCGTGCAGCTTCCTCTGCTTCTGTAGCCAGCGCGTTGATGTAGTTGCGCCTGTCACGTTACACCCTACGCTGAGATTCTCTCACCTTCATGGAATATAGGGACTCTAGCTCGTTTCTCCTTGCTGTTTCAGCTATTTTCATTCGACAATCCGTCTCCAAGTATCCTCGGAATGTCACGTCTTCTCTCCGATCGACCGACAATTCTTTTAGCACCAGATGTAAAAACATTTTTCACACCATGCGATAAGTCCTCCCTTACTTGTTGGCGCACTGAGGGATCACTTAGTCTGTCGATGTTGAACCTGGGCATTTTTGTGTTGTCGTGGGATCTTCGAACTGCAGCAGCGCATAGTTGGACAGTAGCTATTGTAACATGGTGACCTCGTACTATCCCCACATCTGCCCCCGCCTGTTTCGGATGTCCAGGAGAATACTCCTAAAGCAGCGGCCGATGGCAAAATGGTCAATTTGATTGGCAGTTGCTTGCCTGTCGTTGGAAGTCCAGCCGACTTTGTGGCATATCTTGTGCTGAAACATGGTGTCATCTATCACAAGGCGGTTGGCATTGCAGAAATCCACAAATCTGTCGCCGTTGTCATTGTGGTTGCCTAGTCCATGCTTCCCGATTACATGTTTCAGCCCTTCATTGTCGTTGCCTACCTTGGCATTCAAATCCCCCATCACCATGACAATGTCTCCATTTGGTATTGTGTTAAAAACGGTGCTTAAAAGATTGTAAAAGCTCTCCTTCTTGTCCTCAAACGAGCCATCCGTTAACGGCATAACACTGTATAATGGTGATGCATCTTACTCTAGTCCGGAATCCGGCTATAATCCTATCATCATGAGGCTATTTTTGTTAGTCCGACTTCATATTTCCGCGGACTTCTGGATGGTCTACAGTGTTACGCATTGGGGACTGGTACTCGCCCACTTCCCAACCACCTTATTTCGCCTAACCCCAAAACGTGCAGTCTATACTATACCGTATGAATTCAATTTCCGGTTGGAGGAATCTGGCATTGTTAGGTCCTTCGTTTCCTTCAGATTCTAGAATCCTATCTTTGTCCGGGTACAAAATTCAACAACATGTGAACATATCTTATCCGAGGCTTAGTGTCGGCTTCTGTAGCGAGCAGGGTTCGGTAACGCATGTTACTGGGACACGTGGGGTGCGAGGAATAGACAAGCTCCTCGCGCTGCACCCTGGGTAACGCTAAAAGCCTATTCACATTTGGATGGCGAACTTTTTCAATGAGAACCGAACTCCCGGCAACTTTAACAAGTAGAAACTCATCAGCATCCAACGCATTAATATCCACAACCACGCATATGCAATCTGCGTCCTTGCACACTCACACAAACGGCACTTTTCAGCGCTTCTTGACTAGAGATATAGGACCTTCTGTCCGTATTTGTCAACTAAATATTGAAGGCATCAGCAGAGCAAAGTATGACTATTTACACAAGACTTTGGAAGAAAATAACATTGATGTGGTACTCCTGCAAGAAACTCACTGCGTAGATGAATCAACTCTCTCATCTCGAGGTAAAATAAGCGGTTTCTCCTTAATAGGCGCCCTCTATCATCATGCGTACGGCATAGCAACATCTGTCAGAACCTCAATCGAAAATGTGAGCCTGATTCAAACTATGGAAAGCGACAACGTGTTCATCGTAGTGATATTGATAAGTGACCTTAAAATCGCTAACATCTATAAACTTCCCAATAGCTCCTGGCCTGTAGAGATGATTCCAGTATACGAACACCAGGCCCTATATGCCGGCGATTTTAACAGCCACCACATTCTCTGGAGGTACTACGCGGATGACGATAACGGCGCAAAACTGGCAGACTGGGCTGACATAAACAATCTGACACTTATTTTTGATGCCAAAGACAGAGAAACCGTTCACTCTAGATGCTAGAACCGCGACTACAACCCAGATCTGTGCTTCACTTCATCAAATTGCTCCGGACGTGTACAAGAAGTGTCCAGACGGGTCTTACCTGATTTTCCTCGAAGTTAACACCGCCCAATTTTCCTAGAAACCGGAATAAGGATCCCGTTGGTAAACTCCACTCAGCGGCCAAGGTGGAACTTTCAGAAGTCATCATGGCAAGATTTCACCAAAGACCTCGACTCCAACGTCCGCCGGATCCCTCCGACTCCCAAAAACTATGACCGCTTTGTTGGCATCGTTATAGCCACAGCAAAGAAGCACATCCCACGCAGCTATCGAAAAGAATATATTCCCGGTTAGAGCTCTGATAGTGACCGGCTATATAAGGAATTTCAGGAGAGTGGTGACACCGAAATTGCAGAGGAACTCTTACAATCTCTGAATAATGCACGAAAAGAAAAGTGGATAAAAACTACACAAAACCTGGACTTTACCCGATCAAGTAGAAAGGCTTGGAGCCTCATCCGGAAGCTTGGAGGATCAAATTCCTTCCCATCACACCAACCTAAGATCGATCCAGATCTTATCCAATCCAAATCGGATTGTCGAGGTTTCCAAAGTAAAGTCGAACAAAGCCCACACCCAACACATTAAGAGCCTATTAAAAGAGCTTAAAAAGGTGACCTCTTTAACCTCTGCATACTCTCGACCTTTTACAATTTCCGAACTAGAAGTAGTCATCACCTGCTGTAAGCATGGAAAAGCCGCTGGAGCTGATGGAATCTATCCCGAATTTATTGAAAATTGCGGGAAAAGTACTAAGATCTGGCTATGCAAATTTTTTAACAGTATTCTATCATCCGGTAACCTGCGCATTGAGTTCAAGATGTCAAAAATCATTGCGGTACTTAAACCAGGGAAATCAGCCGACAAGGTCGACAGCTACCGACCAATTGCTTTCTTAAGTGTATGCTATAAGATCCTTCAACGTTTAACATACAAAAGAATTGAGGTACCCATTAACGATGTTATCCCTATAGAACAAGCTGGATTCCAAAAAGGTCGTAGTTGCACTGACCAAGTACTCGCCCTAACAACTTATATTGAGGATGGCTTCGAAAGCAGGCTTAAGACTGGCGCTGTGTTCGTAGACCTTACTGCTGCATATGATACGGTCTGGCGTACTGGAATGGTCTACAAACTTTTGAAGACGGTATGTTGCAAAACAACAGCAAACCTGATCAACAACATGCTGAGTAATGCTCCTTCCAAGTATTCCTCAACAATAGCGTTAGCAAATCCAAAAAAACTCAACGATGGCCTCCCACAAGGATCGGTCTTGGCCCCACTTCTCTTCAACCTATATACTCACGATTTACCAAACACTACATCCCAACAATTTTCGTATGCGAACGATCTGGCTATAGCCACACAACACCAGGGCATGGACTCAATTGAGGGCACACTCTCAGCAGATCTTGGCTGCCTAGGAGAATACTTTAAGAAATGGAGGCTGACACCCAGCAATGCTAAAACTGAGTCAGCGTGCTTTCACCTTAATAGCCAACTTGCACACATACCGCTCGAAATTTGCTTCAACAGTACGGTCCTGCGACATAATAAGAGCCCCAAGTATCTCGGAGTAACCATCGACAGATCCCTTACCATTATTTATTTTTATTTTTTTTATTTAGACGTCTTATTAGTTCGTAAACTCTTAACTTTAATTACAATAATGTATTTCAAATAAAATTGTTTTTTAATAAGTAATTTACTCTAGTTTGAAATAAATTTAAATTGCTTAAATTCTTAATTACACTTGGAAGTCGGTTGAATAATTGAAGACCTTTGTACAGCAAATTGTTTTGGGTAGCCGCTCTTCTGTATAGGGGTAGCCGAAAGTCGCCAAAGTTCCGTAGACTATACCTGTTGTTTGTTATATACATAACATTGTTTTGCAGATATTCAGGATACATGTTTTGCTTTATTTTAAAAATCATGACTAGGGTATTGAGCTTTAACCGCTGGGAAACAGTGTCTTCCTGGCGGAATTTTTTGCTGTACGTGAGGCCTGCCGCATACTTAAGCAAACCTCTACACCCCTTAATACCATTTCCATCCTCATTGACAGCCAGGCGGCTATCAAGTCTATAGTATCTGCCACTACATCCTCAAGGCTAGTAGAACAGTGCAAAAGGGAACTCGCCTCGCTTGATCACCCGTTAAGGATCTGTCTCCTTTGGGTTCCTTCCGGGTCACAGCAACATTGAGGGGAATGAACGAGCTGATGAACTCACGCGGCAAGGATCTGCCCTTGATGCTTCCCTAGCAAAGGAGGTGAACGTCCCGTTGGGGGTTAAGGGAGGCATCTTCGCGCACTATCTGCTAAAGGCGGATATTAGATGGCAGGGGTGCGGACCTGTGTCATCTCCAGGCAGATGTGGCCCAAATACTCCCGGAAAAGAACGCAAGATCTACTAAACAGAAACCGTGCAGATATCCCAAGAATTCTGGCAGTTACTGCTGGCCACTGGCCCATCGGGGTTCATACGGCCAGAATAGGCATCGCATTTAATGCACACTGTCACAGCTGCAGTACTGCTGATGAAATAGAAACAATCTTACACTTCCTCTGCAAGTATCCGGCTTTAGGCAAGGCCAAACAGCGCACCATAGGTAAACTCTTTTTCAACAGCCTTAAAGAGCTAGCGGAGATTAGCATTGGGGATATTATCAGCTTCCTCAATGTAACGGGGTAGATTTGAATAATCCTTACCCCCTTTTTCTTCTTCTTTTCCCTAGCAGTTAACATCCTTGTTACATCCGTTAGGTTACTTGAGTTGTGGTAATAAAACGGCGCTTCGGCGCTAATTAAGTGTCGGCATGGTTTGCTGACACAACCACTCCTACCTACCTTGCCCACGCGAGAACATGCCACGTATAATTGTCCGTGTGAAAAACATGGTGTGCCCAAATCTAAGCCGCAAACGGATATCGTTTGGCCTTGCGACTTATTGATTGTCATTGTGAATGCCAATCTAATAGGGAATTGAACGCGTTTGAATTCAATTGGCACGTCTGTGGGAATCATTAGAATGCGTGGCAGCAAAACATTTTCGCCTCGGAATTTGTCATTCAAAATGGTGGCTTCGATAATGTTTTTCATCAATTTTGTAATGACCAATCGCGTACTATTGCACAGCCGTGGTGGGTTCAAATTACGAAGTAAAATAACCGGAGATCCAACTTTGAGTCGCAGAAGGTGTGGTGGCATGCCTGGCAAATCCAGTTCTGGACTCTCCTTTACTTTGAGGCGCTTTGGGGTGAGGTGGCTACCGGCGCTCGCCTCATCGCACGCCGGCCCGTCTAGTTTTCCGGCGGCTCGGGGCAACTGCATGGCTTGCGACAGTTGCGCGCCTCCGTGCCGAAGCTCCGGTGGTAGGGCGTCTTTTTTTATTTGCATTACGTAGCATTCTGCTCATAGGTCCATATTGGCCGTATTTAGTGCGGTGGTAGGCAGGGCGGAATAGGGGTGTATATCTTAAGCTTTGAAGGTTTGTATTAAGCGAAATCAGTTGCAGTAGGTGAGGACAGTCAATAATTCCGGCTAATAATTGATGCACAAAGAGTACATCAGCGATAACGCGACGTGTTTCCAAGGCTTGTAAGTTTAACAACTTTAGTCGATTCTCATAGGGAGGTAAATTGTAGGGGTCATTCCAGCCAAGACCTTGCAGGGCAAAGCGGATGAATCTGCGCTGAACAGCTTCAATTCTTTGAATGTGGACTTGATGGTAGGACGACCAAGCCTGGCTGGCATACTCGAGAAGTCGTCTGACGAAAGCCATGTAAAGAGATTTGGGCACGTAAGGGTTGGAGAACTCTTTGGACCAACGTTTTGTAAGGCCTAGTGTTGAATTAGCTCTGCTGATTACATTATCGATATGAGAACGAAAGTTAAGTTCAATGTCGCAAATGACGCCGAGATCACGAATAAAACTAACTCTGGTAACAGGTTCATTTTTGAAAAAATAAGTTCTTGGAGGCGAGAGGAAGTGATAGATCGACATTTTGCGACGTTGAGTTCTAAAAAGTTTTGTCGGCACCAGGTGAGAAAGAAGTCTAAGTCAGCCTGCAGCGAGTGAGAATCAGTAGTGCAGGAAATTTGTTTTGAGATCCTCATATCGTCTGCGTAGATCGCCAGGTCGCATCCCGCAATGATAAGCTCGACATCGTTTATGGTCAATACGAATAATAGAGTTCCTAAATGGCTACCCTGAGGTACGCCTGATGTCGCAATGATTGGGTTTGAAAGGGAAGATCTGAAAAGTAGGACTTAACCAATGAAATAATCGGTGGCGGAAAACCAACAGCTGAAAGTTTGAGGAGTATTATTTTGTGGGAGAATTTGTCAAACGCTTTACTGAAGTCAGTAACCACAACGTCTACTTCCTTGCCACTTTCCATTTCGCATAATGTGGAAGAAATGAATTCGGTGAGGTTGGTGGTAGTAGATCTACCCTTTAGGAACCCATGCTGCTTAGGGGAGAAAATCGATTTACAATGGAAGAAGATCGAGTCATAAACGATACGCTCAAAAATCTTGGGTATATATGAAAGCTTAGCAATAGGTCTATAGTTTGAAATTCCGCTCGTGCAGCCCTTTTAATGGATAGGGATGATAAACGAGTCTTTCCATAGTTTGGGGAAGACACCGTTTGAGATAGATAGTTGAAAAAGAGCAATGAGAGGTCGAGCTAAATTGTTGACGCATTTTTTCAAAACTATGGCCGGAAGTCCGTCTGGGCGGAGTAATCGTCCTTGAGAAGATTGATCATGTCAACCACTATTGACTCGTTAATATTCAGAGATGTTAGGGAGGTTTGACCACAGCCACTCAAGTAAGTAAAATAATTAAGATCGGGCTCAGCAGTGACATTTGAAAACGCCTGGCTGAAGAAATCAGCAAAAAATTCGGTAATTATTTTGGGATCCGCGGACGCGCAGTTTAAAAGTTTTAATGTAGTCAGATTTCCTTTTAGTGTTAATAAAATGGAAGAACCGCTTGGGGTTGGAAATAAGATCGAACTGTATATGATCAAGGTATTCAGAGTAAAGTGATTCACACAACGTTGTGAAAAGTTGTTATACACCGAAAGATAATTAGAAAGGTCAGACTCAGATCTGGAACTTAGATATGCCTGCCATAGTTTATTTCGGTTATTCCGAAGTGAGCGTCAACGACATTTTTTCGTTGTGTGAGAGGGACGGATTGAAGGAAACAGTCATAGATGATCAAGTAAAAAGAATTGATGGCTGAATCAATATTAATGGTTTTGTCGAAGATAAAGTCAAAATGGGCATTACCAATAAGGTTGTTAAGTTTGTCAAAGTTTGCTTTATGAAAATTAAATTTACGCTGCGCCAAAGGGACAACATTAATTTTGCCATTCGTGTATGAAAATGCTAAAAATAACGGGGGGTGATATGCGTCAAGTTTAGAGAGCAGGTGGCTACTAACGGTAACTACACAGTTGTCAGGGTCGGTTGAAAAAACTAAATCAAGCTGTCCTCCCAAATTGTTTTTTATACTACTCATCTGGTGCAACCCAGAAACCACAAGTCGGTCGTTGAATAAAACTTCCTTGTCAGAAGAGGCATTAATAGAAATGAATTGGATGTCGTCATCTGATTTGGCCCAGCACAATCGTGGGAGATCAAAATCACCAACAAGGATTACATCGTCTTCTGGGGAAATAGCATCCATCAAAAAGTCAAGTGCATCCACGAGAAGCTGGTATTCCTAAATAGGTTGTGCTATATGGATATGGTAGCAAACGATATAAACAGAACGTTTTGCAACATTGATTTTAACACAAATTAGTTCTAGGTTAGAGGCAGTTGGAATTGAAAAAGCTGACGCGTCATAACAAGTGTGAAGAGCTAAAACAAAGCTACACCACGCCTGTGGGTATCGCTGGGGGAATCGTCGCAATGGAGAACATTGCCAGATGGAACATCATTAGCAACTGGGACGTCGTTACGAAAAATATTAAAATCGGAAGTAAAAAGTTCAGAGTCCTTATGATTAGGTAAAAGATTTGTTTCCGTCAACGCAAAAACGTCGTAGGGTAGCTTCTGGGAGTTTAAAAATACGTCGGATATTTTAGAGCGCAGTCCTCTAACATTTTGGTAGTAAAGGGACAGGCATTTGGGACTAACGTTGGGAATGAAAAAACAAATTTAGGTCAGCCCGATTTGTTTGGAGGTGCGACGTGCGTTTAGTTTTACTGAAAGACACACGCTTGTGTCGGTGGGTTATTGGGCAGGTAGTAGGTTTATTATAAGGGAAGGTGGTAGGTTCAGAAATCTGAGGGGAAAACACATTGCAAGCAATAAAAAGACTGGTAAGGTAAGGCTTGAAAAAATCTTAATTTAAAGATGAAAGGTCCTTCCAGCGTCGGAACTCGATGCCATCATGAGAGAAGACGTCCGTGTTGGGTGTGAAGAAAAGCGAATCATATTTGTTCGGCATGTGAACAATGAAGGAGGAGTGAGATGACTTACGCATGGTGGAGTGCAAAATCATTACAAAGTATGCTTCCGAAATCCTGTACTTCGAGCACGGACCGCTCCTCTCGTTGGATTTGGGCTGATCTGAAGCTGCTCTACGAGGGCGACTCTGGCTCTTGTCGCGGTTTCGAGATAGGGGACACCCTAATGAACTAGCGGTATGAAATATATTTTACGACCTATTCTCATACCTACCAAATATATCTACCCAAAAAATTTCATAAAAATCGGTCGAGCCGTTTCGGAGGAGTGCGACCACAAACACTGTGACACGAGATTTTTATATATAAGATGGTGTAGAGTAGGATACCCTCAATATTAGCGCTACGTGCGCCGCTGTTGTTGAAGAGATGTAAAAGTTACTTGTGTAATATATACTTATAATTATATTAAAAACTTTAAATCAATTTTTCTCGAAAATTAAAGCGATTAGCATCTTACTATTTTGCCCTGATATTGAGGGTAACCCATCCTACAGAATATATAAAAATTAAATGAATCTGTGATTCCCATGTTTGATACTCTCCTTATTAGAGATCCATTAGTTAGTTAGTTAGATAGACTTTTTATTAACTTCATATAATTTTCACAGACAGTATATACAAAGTCGTTTATGGTTTGGCTTAAGGCCGTCTACCAGATTGACAATATGGTTCCTATTTCTGTTTAAAAATCGCCTTCCAAAATACGGGCTCTGTAGCGGATTGCAGCTGTAGCATAGTTGTATAAAACAACCCAACCACGACTTCCGTTCAGTACGTTGATCACCTCATCCAAGTCTAGCGAAATTACTCCGAAGTATCTCGAGCGAAATTCTCCTAAAATGGGACATCTTCCGATGAAATGGTATACATCCTCCCTCACTTTAAGGTTGCACAGGTCACATAAAATTGGAAGATCGGGTCGATGTGGAATAAAATAAAGACTTGTTAGTTCACCTCTAAGTTTGAATATTGTGCTTATCATATGCAGAGAGTAACGATTGAGGAAGTGCGTTGAGTCGCTTTCAATGTGGTTAAAATCCTATCTTGCGATGAATGTGCTTCAGCTGCAAATCTCTCATACATGGAATTACCTGCATTTTTCAAAACATTTGTAAGCATAGGTTTTATCGATGTAAGTTGCATAAGCTCGCGCCATAATTTACTGCCAACTCCTCCCACTTTTGAACCAAGTGCCCTCTTGTCGAAAGTATATGCTTCAGAACAATCCTGGGCAGTCTTCCATCATCCATCTCCACTACTTTTATAATATAATCTATATGCAACTTTAGGGTATCTAAAAAGAGAGGATGGACTCCAGTTTCTAGATGCAGTATATGCTGCTATGTTCGGTGTACATATTGGAAGTCGAAAGATTCGTTTCAAAAAGTATCTTAGAAATTTTTCAACTTCTTCAAAAAAGCAATAACCCCAAATTTGGGCTCCGTACAGCAGTATAGAGGCAGCAGTTGTACGAAATAATTTATTCTTCGCTGTGTGATCGATAAACTTATTGTCGACGCAACGTCCCCAAACTGATGAAATAGCTCTTTTATCTGCTGCTAGTTGACATTCAAAGTGTTTTTTCATATTGAGGTTGGATGTAATTATCACACCTAAATATTTATACTCTTTCACTATTTCAACGTTTTCACCCCGATATGACCACTTTTCGTTGCGAGAGTATCTTCCACCGCCATTTCTAAAAATCATCATCTTTGATTTTGATAAATTCACCGTCAAATTCCATTGCTTACAGTAGTTTTCAAGACGGTTCATAGTAAGCTGCATCCCTTCAACTGTCTCCGATAAAAACACTATATCGTCCGCAAACTTTAGCGCCGGTATCCGCACACCACCAGCTCCTTTACTACCTCAAAATTATATCTGTCTATTGTGGCGTTCTGTCCAAGACGCCGATGTTGGGTGTCCTTTTTTGTAGACAGCATATATTTTGTTTTGCTTTCATTGACCGCTAGACCCCTCGATCTCAATACTCGTAAATGCCCCATTGACGGCCCGCTGAGTTCTTCCGATTATGTCAATGTCATCGGCATAAGCGAGTAGTTGTACAGACTTGTAAAAGATTATACCTCCGGTGTTGACTTGTGAGTTTCGCACAATTCTCCCAAGTACTATATTAAAGAGATCGCATGATAGCGCGTCGCCTTGTCTAAGACCTTTCCTGACATCGAACGGTTCGGTGATGTTCTTACCGACTTTGATGGAGCAGCGAGAGTTCTCCATCGTCATTCTGCACAAACGGACGAGCTTGGCAGGGATGCCAAGACTAGACATGGCTCTGTATATGTAACTCGTCTCTATACACGCTATCATAGACAACTTTGAAATCGATGAAGAGGTGATGCGTATCGATTTTGTATTCATGGGTTTTTTCCAAGATCTGCCGTAGTGTGAATATTTGGTCAATGGTGGACTTTCCCGGCCTGAAACCGCACTGATAAGGACCTATCAGGTTGTTGACGATCGGTTTTAGGCGTTCACATAATACGGCAGACAGGATTTTATATGCGATGTTGAGGAGACTTATACCTCTCCAATTGTCGCAGTTCAGAGGGTCTCCTTTCTTCAGGATCGGGCCAACGATGCTGAGGTTCCATTCATCGGGCATACTTTCGTCCGACCAGATTTTACAGATGAGCTGGTGCATGCTCCTTACCAACTCATCTCCTCCTGCGTTGAAAAGTTCAGCTGCAAGGCCGTCGGCTCCAGCAGCTTTGTTGGATTTGAGTTTAGATATCGCTATCCTCACTTCATTCTGATCGGGTTGAAGGGAATCTTGACTGCCATCGTCACTGTTGAATGGCTCATTCTGCCTGACAGCGGAATATTGGTCATCATCGCCGTTTAACAGTATACAGAAGTGTTCCTTCCATATCCTCAGCACCGACTGCGATTCCACTACTATTTTGCCATTTTCCGTTCTGCAGGCTTCTGTTCTGGCTTTGAAACCCTGGCATGTTCTTTTTACCCTTTGGTAAAATTTTCGAACATTATTCCTGCAGTAGAGTCTCTCAATCTCCTCGATCGAGCGCTTCTCATGCTCCTTTTTCTTCTTACTGAGAAGTCGATGTTCCTCTTTTCTCCTGCGCACGTAGAGCTCGTAAGCAGCTCTAGTCCGTCTATGCAGCGCCGCTTTGTACGCCTCTTGTTTTGCTGCATGTGCTTGCCGGCATTCCTCATCAAACCAGGGGTTTCGTTGTGGTGGGCGAGAGAAACCCAGTACATCAGAGGCGGCATCTCTGATGGCTTGTTGGCAACGCTGCCACTGGTCTTCCGCATTTGCTGCTGGCGGCATAGGACTTAGATTGAGATTAGAAGAAACACGATCGGCAAAGGTTCTGGCGGTCTCTGGCGATTGTAGCCGCCCGACGTCAAATTTCCTCACTGCATTTCGTTGATTTCGCTCCGTTCTGGATATCCGCATCCGTACCTTGGCTACAACTAGGTAGTGATCCGAGTCCACGTTGGCTCCTCGGAAAGTCCAGACACCCAGAATACTGGAAGAGTGCCTTGCGTCGATCGCAATGTGATCGATTTGGTTGACAGTTTTTCGATCAAAGGAGAGCCATGCTCCTTTGTGAATATCGAGACGTGGGAACCGCGTACTAGCTACGACAAAGTTTCGCCCCGCTGCAAAGTCGATTAGCCTGAGTCCGTTGTCGGATGTGTTGTCGTGCAGGCTGTGCTTTCCGACCACGCTGCTAAAGACTTCCTCTCTTCCTAGCTTTGCGTTAAAATCACCTAGGATAATTTCAACGTCATGGCTAGGGCATTGCTCATACGTCTTGTCCAAGAGCTGGTAGAAGTCGTCCTTTGTCGCGTCGTCCTTCTCCTCATGAGGGGCGTGAACGCATATTAGGCTAATGTTGCCAAATTTAGCCTTGATACGGATAGTCATAAGGCGCTCGTTCACATGCCGGAAACTCAAGACTTCTTGCCTAAGTCTGCCTCCAATGACAAATCCGCACCCGAATAGACGCTGTCCTTTTTGTCTGTAGCAATCGCCGTAGTAGATGTTGCAGTTTTTCATACTCCTTTTGCCCGGTCCATCCCATCGCACTTCTTGGATGGCGGTAATGTCTGCTTTGAGACACTCTAGGGCCTCCGCAAGTTGTTCGGCTACACGTGGTTTGTAGAGGGACCTAACATTCCACGTGCAGACACGAAGATCGTTGTCCTTTATACGTTTGCATGGGTCGTCAACAGTAAATTCATCCGTATCCGAGGCTGTTGGTTGTTTCGTAACCGAAGGTTTCTTACGTGGTAGGGAAGTTAACCCGACGGCACAACCCCCAACCTGGAGGACCAGATCCTTTTTTAGCAACCCCTAGGACAAGGGGCCGGATACACCGATGTCAGTAACCCACTTCGGGGATATGAGCGCTGCCGTTGGCCCATTAAGGGTTCATCCGCCACCATCTCTTTTTCAATACCCTGACGTAGTATTGAAAATCCTTACAGACCTCAGCTTCAAATATGTCGAAGTAGCTCCGGTAAGGTGTCTGCTGGCCTGTAGACGTCACCGTTGATTCCATCGGGAGAATTCATCCGCCGCACGTCCTCCTTCTGAGGACCTCTTGTTAGACTTCTGAGATGCATATTTCAGCCAATCAGGTCAACAAGAGATGCCTCGTCCGGTTAAACATATGCGCGCTGAAGTTCACCCAGATGTGCTTACGCAGGTCCGAGTGTTCAGCTACCCATATATCGTCAGACTCAGCAATGTTGGTGAGAGTAAAAATGTGATCCAGTGTTGAATAATGCTTTCTGAACCCCTAGAGGTCCATTATGATAGCACATGTTTAAGGGACGGAAGTCACCGGATACCTGGGTGAACCTTAAATGACACGAGGTTCTGTGTGGAGTGAGAGATCTGTCAACATAAGTGCTCTCCTAGTAGGTTCTTCCTTATAGTAGCTAGTGTCGGACAGGTGTCTAATAGGTGAAGATCATTTTTTTTTTCTTTTTTCTACAGCTATGGTTCTTTTAGTCGCTATAAATTAGCAGTGTCTCTATATATAATTACTAGCAGATACCCGCGATTTTGTCTGCGTGGCCCACAATAATATTGACTATAAACGTATGTATGTACTTAGTCTGCAGAATGGATACATCAAACGCCATCGTTATCGCCTGCGTCAAAATACATACA
Organism: Brachypalpus laphriformis; assembly: GCA_945910035.1. Classification (NCBI taxonomy): domain Eukaryota; kingdom Metazoa; phylum Arthropoda; class Insecta; order Diptera; family Syrphidae; genus Brachypalpus; species Brachypalpus laphriformis. Next base: position 190,651,889 of record OX246754.1, on the reverse strand, counting down.
TATGTAGCTATAAGTTTGTGTCTCATAGGTAGGCAAGGAAATAAATCCGTGTTCTTAAACTGCGCCCAAAAGTACACAAAAAAAAATAGGTACTTCTCAAACTTTTCGAATGTATAGTTTTATAATGGCTGCTTTTGCCAGACTTTGTTTTAATCTGTGCTTATTTTTTTTATAATAGCTTAATCGCCTGAAGGAATATTGCGATATATGAGCTAGCCTCTAAGGTATAGAATGGCAAAGTTTTATTAAATATCTGTCAATTAGTTTTTGCGTGATACCTGCGCAAAGACGACATTAGCTATCATGTTATTACATGTGTATATTCAGTGATAAAATATATAGGGGTATATGTACAAATGGAATAAATAATATTTTGAGAAATGAGTTTGTATCCAGACGAGTGTTATATCATTCTACGAATTTCTTGGCCTTTTGATTTTCAAATCTGCAGTGAAACATGCCACAACGTCCTTGTCCAGATCGAAAAGCTTTATTTCAGCTTTGACACTAGTTTCTAACATATCGATTGGGATATCAACATGATAGGTGACATCTTCGCCCGCGTACAGTGGGCAATTAGCTCCAAACATTAGATTCTTACACACGACAGCAATGTCATTGGGCACTGCATAAGGAACTCGAATTCCAGACACAGTTAACCGGATGTCAGCCTCAACATAGTAGGTAACATCTTTAACTGAAAGAAAATAATAGACAAATTGTTTAAGATACGACATGATCGGAAAATAATCGGCAGCAGTTCTTACTTGCAACAAATTGTACCTCCATTCGGGCCACTGTTCCGCCGGTAATAGTACAAGGCAACTGTTCACAGTCTGCAATTTGGACATATAGCGGATATGGAAGACCTCCTGGACCTAAACAATGTATGTATATTGCATGATATGATATCGCACTTGTAAGAGTCCGCTCTTCCTACACTTACATCTTCTCACTGGGGTTTTTGCTTCGCAAATTGTACTCAACAGCAATGAGTTGATAATCAACACGATCGATATTATAATCATCTCCGATTTTAAAAAGATACGAGCGTGTTCGAATTCAATACTCTAGATTGAGAGTGGCACACAGAGTGGTTCGGTTAAGGTTTTGGGTGTCATTTATATACGCCTAAATGTTCTAATCTAATCGTGGAATAAACTATCCGCAATGAGAAGGTTTTTGGGTGCTTTTGTACTTTAGATATGGTTGGCATTGTTTTTCGAAAACGACAATCGTGTGTAGTAGTTATACAAGTACCATCATAGATTTGTTTACAACTTTCAGTTTCAATTCAAGTTCTACGTAGCAAATTTTTATTTAATTAGATTACAAATCGACAGGACTTTTTCACTAAATAGAGAACGATACCACCTATGGCGGCTGCACGGGAGCTTTTCCGAGTACGCCTGGCTTTGCTCTAGATGCTTTACTGATCTATAAAAGCCATCCATCGTCTTATGCGGGGTGGTTTTTGGTATAATCCGCACACATTGGAATTTTGACGCTTAAGGCCTTGCTTGACCTCTTAACCACTTCCAAAATAGGTTGTGAAACCAAAAACTCTTCGAACACGGTCGCAAGACTGAATTCTCTGTCTCTTATCTGAGTCCCAGGTCATACTGGGATCCTGGGAGAACGAAATCTCCCATCACATTGCTAGACAAGGCTCGAAGGAGGCTTTCTCGGGTCCCGAACCCGCGTTCGGTCTTCCTGCGTCCTCAATTAGGGTTTCCATTAACGACTGGGTCTCTTACGAATACGATTATGTGTGGCATGACTCTCCAGCATATAGGTTGACTAAACGAATGCTCCCAGACATCTGTAAGAAATCAGCGGCATTCTTGCTGTTTCTCAGCAGAAAAGATTGTAGACAACTTATTGGCGTCTTGACAGACTACTTCGCTTTTGACAAGCACCTTAACGTGTTGGGCTTGAGTGACATGACAATCTGCGACGCTTGTGGAGAGAGCGATGACACCGCAGAACATTATCTCTTTGAGTGTCCGGCCTGTGCTCGTATCAGGTGGCAGATCCTCGGTGCTGATGTGGTGAGTGCTGGTACTGTAAGCTTCTCATCACTGAATTGCTTGCTTGCCTTTCTTAGAGAGACAAGGAAATTCCAATAAAATGGGTAAATCAGGTTTTGCTCTCTGGTAGTACAATGGACCAGTTGCATCTGAGTGCTCCAGTCGAGCGTTTCCTATCCCGAAAAAAAAAAAAAAAAACAAAAGCCTATTGCCTCCCCTTGGTTAAGAAAACCACCGCCAGTATATCCACTGCAGCATTGCTCCCAATATTATAGCAGCATTTCAATGTACTTACTGTAAGGGAAATCCTTCAGAAACAGAGTTCAAGCAGGGTACCATAACTTCCCTTTGTAAGGATGGCTCTATAATGCACTGCTAATCGGAATCTGGAATATTCGGTGGGTTAACACGAGCCGATTTCTCAAGAAGCCTTGGTAAATACTTAACAATCTTTCAGGAAGACATCTTTGCGATCAAACAGTGCACAGGCTTAAACTTGCAATCCAGTATTCGTGGCAAAACCATATTTAGCTTCTCTGATATTCAAGCTGCTTTAAAGGCGAAGTAATGATGTATTGCTAATATCGCCAATTGCCACGCCAATGGTTCATGGTTCAAATCCTGACATCAGCAAGCATTTATTTATTTCTCAGGAAATATATAAAGTCAGTCTGTAAAGCTATGGAAGTGGCATAGGACAAGAGGTGGACTTAGTAAAGGTGTTCAAATACCTAGGTCTAACCCTGACAAGCAATATTAGCTTCAAAAAGAACCTCACGTCTAAACTTTCGGAAGCCAAAGCTTCCATATGTGCATCCTGGAAAAGTTGTATGTCAAACAGGCATATTGGTCATCCAGAAAAACACAAGCTGTTTCAAGTAATTTCCAAATCCAACATGTTGTATGCGACACAAGTGTGGAGTTATAAACAATACGAAGAAGTAGAAAAATTGATTCGCTTCTTTCTAAGGCGGATCTTGAAACTACCATTCACAAGGGCAAACAAAATGCTACATATTGAGACTGGTTTGCCGAACAAATTCTAAGACACACCCAAGCTGCATTTGGATTACCTCCTCAGGCTTCTTCAAATGGATTCTTCAAGATTCATCGACAGGTTTGCAAAATTCTTAGTAACAAACCATCTTAATTTTATAAATCATTGGACACTACTCTCTGAGTCCTACGGCGTTCCCCTGAGGCTGGTCGTGAATAAAGCAGCAGATCTACGTACACAGCTATATGAACTGCTATCATCTGTTATGTTGTAGTTAGATGGCGCTACAGTCCGGGCTGGACCTGGGCCTCAACCAACAAAACTCGCCAGCTAGCACGGTTACGACCCAGCTGCCTCCAATTGCGCACGCCAAGTTGGTTGAGGTCCCCCTCCACTTGTTTGCGCCACCTACTGCGAGGCCGTCCATCCGGGGTGGATTCGAAGACTTTATTAGCGGGAACGTTGGGCTGCATCCGCTCTAAATGACCCAGCCATCTTAGGCGCTGTATGTGAACTCTTCTGGCTAAGTCGATGTCCTTGTACAGGCCGTATAGCTCGGCATTGTACCTTCTCTTCCACTCACCGTCTATACAGACGGAACCAAAGATCGCTCGAAGAACTTTTCTCTCGAAATAACCAAGGGCATCCTCTGCGCCATACAGCAGGACTGGGATAATTAGTGTCTTATAAAGAGTTACCTTAGTAGTTCGAGATAGGGCTTTGCTACTCAATTGTGGTTTTAGCCCATAGAAACAACGATTGGCAAGAGTAATTCTCTGCGTGATCTACCTACTGATGTCATTTGTGGAGTTCACCATAGAACCTAGGTAGACAAAATCCTTTACTAACTCAAAATTATATTTGTCTATTGTGGCGCTCTGTCCAAGACGCAGATGTTGGGTGTCCTTTTTTGTAGGCAGCAAATATTTTGTTTTGCTTTCATTGACCGCTAGACCCATCTTTGCTGCCTCGATCTCAATACATATACGAGAGCCCCATTGACGGCCCGCTGAGTTCTTCCGATTATGTCAATGTCATCGGCATAAGCGAGTAGTTGTACAGACTTGTAAAAGATTATACCTACGGTGTTGGCTTGTGAGTTTCGTACAATTCCCTCAAGTACTATGATAAAGAGATCGCATGATAGCGCATCACCTTGTCTAAGACCTTTTCTGACATCGAACGGTTCGGTGATGTTCTTACCGACTTTGATGGAGCAGCGAGAGTTCTCCATCGCCATTCTGCACAAACGGACGAGCTTGGCAGGGATGCCAAGACTAGACATGGCTCTGTATATCTCGTCTCTATACACGCTATCATAGGCAACTTTGAAATCGATGAAAAGGTGGTGCGTATCGATTTTATATTCATGGGTTTTTTCCAAGATCTGCCGTAGTGTGAATATTTGGTCAATGGTGGACTTTCCCGGCCTGAAATCGCACTGATAAGGACCTATCAGGTTGTTGACGATCGGTTTTAGGCGTTCACATAGTACGGCAGACAGGATCTCATATGCGATATTTAGGAGACTTATACCTCTGTAGTTGGCGCAGTTCAGAGGGTCTCCTTTCTTCAGGATCGGGCAAACGATGCTGAGGTTCCATTCATCGGGCATACTTTCGTCCGACCAGATTTTACAGATGAGCTGGTGCATGCTCCTTACCAACTCATCTCCTCCTGCCTTGAAAAGTTAAGCGGCAAGGCCGTCGGCTCCAGCAGCTTTGTTGGATTTAAGTTTAGATATCGCTATCCTCACTTCATTCTGATCGGGTTGACGGGAATCTTGATTGCCATCGTCACTGGTGAATGGCTCATTTTGCCTGACAGCGAAATATTGGTCATCATCGCCGTTTAACAGTATACAGAAGTGTCCCTTCCATATCCTCAGCACCGACTGCGATTCTACTACTATGTTGTCGTTTTCGTCCCTGCAGGCTTCTGTTCTGGCTTTGAAACCCCAGCATGTTCTTTTTACCTTTTGGTAAAAGTTTCGAACGGTGGGCAAAATCGCATCATCACCTCCACGCGGTGCCCGCTGGATAGCTATCTGATAGTGAGCTAACGATGAGCGTATGCTAAGTCTGACGATATATGTGCAGCTGAACACTCAGACCTGCATAAGCACATCTGGGTGAACTTCAGCGCGCATATGTTTAACCGGACGAGGCATCTCTTGTTGACCTGATTGGCTGAAATATGCGTCTCAGAAGTCTAGCAAGAGGTCCTCAGAAGGAGGACGTGCGGCGGACGAATTCTCTTGATGGAATCAACGGTGACGTCTACAGACCAGCGGATACCTTACTGGAGCTACTTCAACATATTTGGAGCTGAGGTCTGTAAGGATTTTCAATACTACGTCAGGGTATTGAGAAAGAGATGGTGGCGGATGAACCCTTAATGGGCCAACGGCAGCGCTCATATCCCCGAAGTGGGTTACTGACATCGGTGCATCCGGCCTCTTGTCCTAGGGGTACAAAAAAAAAGGATCTGGCCCTCCAGGTTGGGGGTTGTGCCGTCGAGTTAACTTCCCTACCACGTAAAAAACCTTCGGTTACGAAGCAACCAACAGCCTCGGATACGGATGATCTTACTGTTGACGACCCATGCAAACGTAAAACGTACGCGGTTCCCACGTCTCGATATTCACAAAGGATATTCTCCTTTGATCGAAAAATCGTCAACCAAATCAATCACATTGCGATCGACGCAAGGCACTCTTCCAGTATTCTGCGTGTCCGGACTTTCCGAGGAGCCAACGTGGACTCGGATCACTACGTAGTCGTAGCCAAGGTATGGATGCGGATATTCACAATGGAGCGAAATCAACGAAATGCTGTGAGGAAATTTGACATCGAAAAGCTACAATCGCAAGACACAGCCAGAACCTTTGCCGATCGTGTTTCTTCTAATCTCAATCTTAGTCCTATGCCGCCAGCAGCAAATGCGGAAGACCAGTGGCAGCGTTGCCAACAAGCCATCAGAGATGCCGCCTCTGATGTACTGGGCTTCTCTCGCCCACCACAACGAAACCCCTGGTTTGATGAGGAATGCCGGCAAGCACATGCAGCAAAACAAGGTGCGTACAAAGCGGCGCTGCATAGAAGGACTAGAGCTGCTTACGAGCTCGCGCAGGAGAAAAGAGGAACATCGACTTCTCAGAAAGAAGAAAAAAGCGCATGAGAAGAGCTCGATCGAGGAGATTGAGAGACTTTATTGCAGGAATAATGTTCGAAAATTTTACCAAAGGGTAAAAAGAACGTGCCAGGGTTTCAAAGCCAGAACAGAAGACTGCAGGGACGAAATGGCAACATAGCAGTAGAATCACAGTCGGTGCTGAGGAAATGGAAGGAACACTTCTGCAGACTGTTAAACGGCGACGATGACCAATATTCCGCTGTCAGGCAGAATGAGCCATTCAACAGTGACGATGGCAGTCAAAATTCCCGTCAACCCGATCAGAATGAAGTGAGGATAGCGATATCTAAACTTAAATCCAACAAAGCTGCTGGAGCCGACGGCCTTGCCGCTTAACTTTTCAAGGCAGGAGGAGATGAGTTGGTAAGGAGCATGCACCAGCTCATCTGTAAAATCTGGTCGGACGAAAGTATGCCCGATGAATGGAACCTCAGCATCGTTTGCCCGATCCTGAAGAAAGGAGACCCTCTGAACTGCGCCAACTACAGAGGTATAAGTCTCCTAAATATCGCATATGAGATCCTGTCTGCCGTACTATGTGAACGCCTAAAACCGATCGTCAACAACCTGATAGGTCCTTATCAGTGCGATTTCAGGCCGGGAAAGTCCACCATTGACCAAATATTCACACTACGGCAGATCTTGGAAAAAACCCATGAATATAAAATCGATACGCACCACCTTTTCATCGATTTCAAAGTTGCCTATGATAGCGTGTATAGAGACGAGTTATACAGAGCCATGTCTAGTCTTGGCATCCCTGCCAAGCTCGTCCGTTTGTGCAGAATGACGATGGAGAACTCTCGCTGCTCCATCAAAGTCGGTAAGAACATCACCGAACCGTTCGATGTCAGGAAAGGTCTTAGACAAGGCGACGCGCTATCATGCGATCTTTTTAACATAATACTTGAGGGAATTGTACGAAACTCACAAGCCAACCCCGGAGGTACAATCTTCTTCAAGTCTGTACAACTACTCGCTTATGCCGATGACATTGACATAATCGGAAGAACTCAGCGGGCCGTCAATGGGGCATTTACGAGTATTGAGATTGAGGCAGCAAAGATCGGTCTAGCGGTCAATGAAAGCAAAACAAAATATTTGCTGCCTACAAAAAAGGACACCCAACATCTGCGTCTTGGACAGAACGCCACAAAAGACAAATATAATTTTGAGTTAGTAAAGGATTTTGTCTACGTAGGTTCTATGGTGAACTCCACAAATGACATCAGTAGGTAGATCACGCAGAGAATTACTCTTGCCAATCGTTGTTTCTATGGGCTAAAACCACAATTGAGTAGCAAAGCCCTATCTCGAACTACTAAGGTAACTCTTTATAAGACATTAATCATCCCAGTCCTGCTGTATGGCGCAGAGGCATGGGCTTTGAAAAAACCGAATGAGGATGCCCTTGGTTATTTCGAGAGAAAAGTTCTTCGAGCGATCTTTGGTCCCGTCTGCATAGACGGTGAGTGGAGGAGAAGGTACAATGCCGAACTATACGGCCTGTACAAGGACATCGACATAGCCAGAAGAGTTCACATACAGCGCCTAAGATGGCTGGGTCATTTAGAGCGGATGGAGCCCAACCTTCCCGCTAAGAAAGTCTTCGAATCCAACCCGGACGGACGGCGCAGTAGAGGACGAACTCGCGGTAGGTGGCGCAAACAAGTGGAGGGGGACCTCAACCAACTTGGGGTGCGCAACTGGAGGCAGCTGGCTCGTAACCATGCTGGCTGGAGAGGTTTGTTGGTTGAGGCCCAGGTCCACCCCGGACTGTAGCGCCATCTAAGTAAGTAAGTAAGTAAGTAAAAGTTTCGAACATCATTCCTGCAATAAAGTCTCTCAATCTTCTCGATCGAGCGCTTCTCATGCTCCTTTTTCTTCTTTCTGAGAAGTCGATGTTCCTCTTTTCTCCTCCGCTCCTAGAGCTCGCAAGCAGCTCTAGTTCTTCTATGCAGCGCCGCTTTGTACGCCTCTTGTTTAGCTGCATGTGCTTGCCGGCATTCTTCATCAAACCAGGGGTTTCATTGTGGTGGCCGAGAAACGAAGATCGTTGTCCTTCTTACGTTTGTTTGGGTCCTCAACAGTAAAATCATCCGTATCCGAGGCTGTTGGTTGCTTCGTAACCAAAGGTTTTTTACGTGGTAGGGAAGTCAACCCGACGGCACAACCTCCAACCTGGAGGATCAGATCCTTGTTTGCAACCCTAAGAAGGAGGGGCTGGGTGCACCGATGTCAGTGACCCACTTCGGGGATATGAGCGCTGCCGTTGGCCCATTAAGGGTTCATCCGCCACCATCACTTTTTCAATACCCTGACGTAGTATTGAAAATCCTTACAGACCTCAGCTCCGAATATGTCGAACTGCTATCATCTATAGACGCAAAATCACGAGAAGAGTACATTAGTTTGGCAAGATCTTCGCAGCAGAAATATTACTCCAGACTAAATTTAAATTTGTGTGCAGAAAATTACTTTAATACGAATTATTCATTGAATATCATCTCAACTGTCTTCCGAGCTAGAGGTGAAATATTGCTGCTTAAATTATATACCTCATAGGCCAGACTTGCCACTCTACTGCAAAAAAAATATGTGAATATCGTTGAAGGAGTCAAATCCAAAGACGGTACTCTTTTTTCCAATGAGAAGGAGATCTTACGCAGATAGAGCGAGCACTTTTCAGAACCCGAACAGGGCACCGCAGATGACAGACATATGCTCGAGGTCGAGATTAGAACCGAAAGTAGTCCTACGGTAGAGGAAGTAACTATAGCGATCAAATCGCTAAAAGTTGGCAAATCTGCTGGTGTGGATGAGATCCGGCCAGAAATGCTCAAGGCTTTAGGTAAAGAGGGAGTGCAATGGCTCTCGCGTGTCATTAAAGTGTCCTGAGAATGTGGTCAAACACCTAGTGATTGGCTAATGGGGGTAAAAGTCCCTCTTTTTATAAAAGGGGACAAAAAAGATTGCGTCAACTAAAGGGGTATATCCCTTTTAAGTCTCCCTGGAAAAGTCTTCGCTAAGATGCTAGAAACGCGTTCCAGAGCTGTGGTTGAGGACAGGTTGGGGGATGAGCAGTGCAGTTTTCGTCCCGGTAGAAGAACAACCGACGAGCTGTTCACTCTCAGAATTGTTCTTGAGAAGGCCTGGGAGTATGCTAAACCTGTCTACACTTATTTTGTGGATTTGGAAAAAGCATATGATAGAGTTCCTCGAGGCAAACTCTGGAGTTTTCTGCAGGAGTATGGGATTGATGGTTCCCTGTTAAGGGCGATTCCGTGTTTATATAGAAACTGTAGAAGCTGTGTTCGGATAAAGGTGTTAAATCAATACATTTCGCTCTGGCCGTTGGACTCCGCCAAGGGTGCGTTTTATCACCTCTCCTCTCCTTTGCTTATTTGAACTGGATGGTGCAGCGCAGCCGTGGGGGAGAATGTTACAAAGTGGGAACTTGAGAATTAGTCACTTGTAATTTGTGGATGATTTTGTCATCCTTGGGTCCTTTCAAACCGAACTTCAGCGCGCACTCGAAAGGTTTGATGCCGTTTGTGATGATGCTGGAATGAAGATCAACGTGAACAAATCGGAAGTAATGGTCGTTTCCAAAAAAAACCATTCAGTGCACTCTGCATGTTAGTAGAGTCGCACTGAAGCAGGTGGATAAGTTTAAGTACTTCGGGGTCTTATTTACGAGTGATGGGAGGAGCAATGCCGAAGTATCCTTTGGAATTGGACAGGCTCGATCAATTTTGAGAGAGCTTGGTCAATCTGTTATAGGGCAAACTTAGTGTTTAAGCTAAGCTATCGGTTTTTTACTCGGTGTATGTTCTAACTCTCACCTATGGTCGTGAAATTTGGGTAGTGACCGAAAGAAGAAGATCGCGGGTACAAGCTGTCGAATTGAGGTTCCTTCGCTAAGTTGCTGTAATAACTCGTAGGGATCGAGTGCGCAACATCAGCATACGCGAGGCGCTCAATGTTGAGCAGCTACTTCTCTGAACGGAACGATCTATGCTTTGTTGGTTTGGTCACGTAGTGCGTATGCCCTCAGACCGTCTTCCGTGCCAGGATTGCCATGCCGTCAGATAGGCGACTCCCTGGTAGGCCTAGAAATAGATGGCTGGATCAAATCCGACATCTCTCCTGGAGCCGTGTAGGGATTTCTCCTGATGAGTTGGAGTCAATGTCGGAGGATTGAGAATGATGGAGGATCCACTTGAGCATCCTACCCCCACGACCCTCATAAAGGATTAGCGGGCCATTGAAAATGTATGTATGTATGTGTACCCTTTGCGCTCTTTCTTGGTTCTCGCTCTTTCGTGGTAAATGATTTTAGGAGATGTCTTGAGATAGCACTCATATCTCGAATGATCATTCCGTTATACGGAACACTCTAGTACTATTGTCTCGATTCTTTAAATCATTCGTTTATGCACATCACTAGTTAGAGTACTAACTAGCAGAAGAAGGATCAGACTAATGTCAGGGGTTTGATGCCAGGCCAGAGCTCTGGAGAAGTCCAGAGAGCATATCTGGCTAAGATGCTTTGTGGAAAAGAGATTCGTTAGCCTTCGAAATATATATGCATCAGCTGTAGTACGAGTATCTAGTATTGCCGCGGTAAAATAAATAAAATAAAATAAAACACTTATTGTAAGCGATGCAATAGACAGTCATATGATATCGCTACATTGATGTGTGGGTGGACGTTTTGGAGGGAAATGGGGATCGCATTAGTTCAAAAAAGTCAGAGTACTTGTGCTGCCCGTTCTCTGATCCACTCAGACCTATTCCAGACATTTATTTGAATGGAACAGTGCTTCCCAAGTGCGAAAAGTTCAAATATCTGGGATCTATGATCAATAGCAAAGCAACCTGTGATGACGACATCAATCATCGCGTAAGCGTAGGGTGGATGAAGTGGCGAGAAAATTCTGCTATCTTCTGTGACCGAAAAATGCCCCCTAAGTTGAAAGGAAGGCTCTACACCACATCTGTGCGCCGAACGCTCACATACGGTTCACAATGTTGGACGATGTACAAAAAGTATGAGAGTAAATTAACGGCAGCTGAGATGAAGATGCTTCGCATGACAGCAGGAGTGACAAAGCTTGATCAAATAAGATGTTGGAAGATCCGTGGAAGTTTTCACATCAAGGAAACAATCGTACGAAAAATAGTGCGCGACCGGCTCAGCTGGTATTGCCACGTTCAAAGAAGAGATCATTTGAGCCCTGTTATGAGGAAAATATCAATGAACGTTCCAAAGGCATAGCGAGGCAGGAAAGGCACAAATGCGACGACATCGGCATTTCCAAAATGATCCAAAATCGGGAGGCCTGCCGATATTTTCTGAGGTCAAATGGGCGAACCCCACAGGCGGACCAGTAGAAATGCGGTGATGTGGGAGGGTTGTGATCCCATATTTTCGGATCATAACCACGCTGGAAAAAGGAAGAAGAAGAAGCAGTTTTTCTCGGACTTACTTCACTTTTATCGCAATATGATGATACATAGTCCTGTTCTTCAGATATAATATACAAGTAAAAGTTTCATCGCAATCGAATAAGTAGTTTTTGAGTGAACGAATGATAATCAAACAAACGAACAAATAAGTACATTATTAACACATAATATGTAGGATGTATAGGGTATAATACAACCTGAACTTGATAGATATAACTTTTCCCGTATGTTATATACTTAAGTACACTTGTACTCTATTGTTTATGTTCAGTTTCGTTTGATAGCTACAGAGCTCTTTATTTCCTCAAGTATTTGTAGAATATTTCAGATAACCAAAGCGATAAGAATCGTTCAATATTTTATAATCGTTGACCACCTAGTATCTAGGTGGTAGAATATAATGCGTAACAATCCGATTTACGATTTGCGGTGCTTTTAAAAATTAGTCACGGGCCTTGGGAATCAGCAAGATATTTCTATGATTACTTATGTAACTGAGAACAATGTGTCATTGGTGCATAACCGATTTCGGTTAAAGCTGTTTATATGTGTCACTATCCATTGATAATTCAGTTTATTACTCAAGACAAATTTTTAGCCACCGCATGGACTTTTTTATGTGAAGGATTCTAACTCGAATATTGTATAGATTATATACGGGCTTACGGTGAAACCCCTAGGGTTTATTATTCTTTTAGAAACTACAACGACATTACTGTGTGCATTGACAGCCAGGCTGGCGTGTTAGGTGTTTGCAAGCGATGTGTTAGTGAGGTTTTAAGAACTAATACGGGATCTCCTGGGCATACTAGAATGTACTTGTACATATACTCGCATACATTCCAGGTAACGAAATAGCAGATGAATTTACATTTACATTTACACTTTCTTTAATTGCTAAAATATAAGAACTAATTTTGAATTAAAAATCGGACCAAATGCCTTATTTTGGTGGATTTGTGTACTTACCACAGCACTCATATAGAGATATATCATAAATTCTTGCACAAGAGTCACGCAATTAAGAAAACTTGTGTGGGCCAAAGTTTAATTGAATAATGGGTTACTTTGACCCATTGCTTTTTTAAGGGGAGTTTTCTTATGATTTTAAGGAATTTCAACTATTCAGCTAATTTTGGCCATGCTTTAAGGATTAAAGCGACGTTGCCAGAAGCCATTGTAATATTTTCATGTAACTCATTCATTTTTTAAGTGATTTTTGTTTTTTCAGAGAAACACACTCACGCAATTATAACAGAAAACTGGAATCTTTTATTTTGGTACATATGTTTATTTTATTTTTTAATTGTTAAGGAACACATTTAATTGGTAGTAATTCAATTACTAAAAAAAAAAAACCTGCAAAAAACTCTTCATCATTAACTGACTTTTTCAGACCTTCATTTTGGTACATTTACATATGTAAGAAAAAATTTTTTTTTTAACATAACGAACATTCATTTGGTTTTTAATGCATATATTTAAGACTTTATGGTAGCATATTTTTTTTTTTTTGTTTTTATTCGCCCCATTCCATATAAAGTACGTCATCATTGATCTCGTAGTAATCTCGTTGCTTTAGTATTTGGTTATATTGCAGAACTTTAATGATGTCTTCATATTTAACCTCCAAAATATCACGCATCTTTGGCCATATCCATCCGTCTTCTGATTTCTGCATAATAGAAACGCTGAATTTTGGATAATTAGCTTTTGTAATTCTGCCAGAAAACACAGAATCTTCGCAAGTTACAATGCAGAAGCTGCCTTCGCTCTTTTTTGTAAATGTATCTACGGTTTTGAGCACACCATCATGAATTTCGTACTCTTCGATTATGAGTTCCTGGTTACTGGCAAATTGTTCCAATGCCATATCTCCTGAACACTTGAAAATTTCACCACCCAGAATATTTGGAGAAATGTTTTCTATGCTAACGATCATGTTCTCATATTCTTCTATTCTATTATGTAAGCCTGATGGCACTGAGTCTGAAGTTGCTGGCTCTAACGAGGCTTGCTCTAACGGGTCTCTCTCTAACAAGGCTTGCTCGGACATAGCTGGTTTTGCGTGACTAACTTTACCGCGTTGCTTTCTGTCTTCTTCTTTTTGATTTTATTTCATTTAAGAGCAATATTCCCTTTTGAACCAATTGTTCGTCCTTTCTTAGCACTTGTTGTGGTAGCTTCTCTTTTAGTTTCTTTTTCTTTATAATCATTTTCTATTTCTTCTACTGACACACTTTTTCCAGCCGCAACGGGGATCTGAAACTTTTGTCTTTGTGTTACCCCCAAGTCAACACTTCGAATTTCATTGATATAAGTCTTGAAGCTTTCCCCAATTGGCTCCTTTATTTCCTCAATTGGCTTGCCATAATCTGGTATTTTTTTTAGAGGCACTGTAACATCCAAGGGACATATACCGCATGCCTTGAATCCTGAAAAAATATTTAGCCCTGCCGTTTTCTCAACCATCTCCAATGTTTTCCTTAATAAGGAAGCAAAAAGCTCTTAGGCAGAGCATTTGTTATTTTTCCCCTTTTGGTCTGTCTCCATTCATCTAAAACAGAACGTCAGTTAGTTTTAAGGGAGCTGAAATAGGCTACATCTAGTGGCTGCAGCAGATGTGTTGAATTGGGCAATAGACAGATAAATTTTATATCATTTTCTTCACACAATTTTAATGTTTTAATACTTATGTGAGAACTTAGATTATCACCAATTATTGCCTTCTTGTCTTCTTTCTTCTTGAGTACCGGTAACACTTGTCTCTCAAACCACTCATCGAATATCTCACTATCTATCCAACCTGACTTAGTCACAGCCATTCTAGTCCCCGGTGGTGCACCAGTTAGCCAATCGGACCATTTTTGTTTGGCTTTATAAATTATAACTGGCGGAATGAACTCGCCGGTTCCATTTCCACAAAACATGAGGGTGAGGCACGGCTTAGTGGAATTTTTTATGATTTCTGGATTTCGGCACTGCCGTCGGAAGAGTAGTTTAGATTTCTTAGGATTGTCGTGGAAACCGGTTTCGTCAAAGCTATAAATATTGGCTGGAGGAATATCAGCCAGTTCAATCCTTAAGTTCTCGAAATATTTTCTTTATTAACCTGAGCTCGTTTTCTACTTTTATTATGCGCAACTCTTTGCTTGATAGATGAATGCCTTTCTAAAAACATTTTACCCCATTCTCAACCAGGTAAATTATTTTTAAAAGTTAGCACCTTCCTACTGTTTTCATCTAAGTATTTCTTCACTACAACTCTAACATCTAGCATACCTATCGGTATTCCAATGTCTGCTAAGGACACAATATGACTTATAAAAATATTCTCTTCTTCTAGTGTTAAACTATGTGGTCTTCCCACACTTTTCGAGTGTTCCTCTTTTAACTTATACTTGAGTGTACTTCTTGGGATATTATAAAATTTGGCTGCATTTCTTTTGGAAATTTTGCATGTTTTAAATTTATGTAAAGCTTGTTTTAAAATTTCTTCAGTATATCGAGCTTTTGTTCCATACTGGCGCTTTCCTGGCGTGGGATGCTTATTTTTTCGAGGCTTTGTAGAATCCTACAAAACAAACATACAGAAATATTACAATCCGTCTGTACGGATCGACGTATGCTTTATTTTTATCTTATTTTCCTTTTATTAAAAGTGCATTCTTCATATAATTTAAAAAAAAGAAAAATAATTTTGTAATCAAAATACATTCTGAAAACTAAAATGTAATTTGTTTAAAACCTGTCGCCTATCTATAGAGATTCATCTCTAAGTGTTAAAATCTCGACATCTTGGTGATCAATAACAATGCGTTGTAATCTATATAAGGTTTTAAATTACTCCTATATTCAACTTATTTTAAGGTCAAAACTATAGAAATTAATTGAGTCACGTTGATTTATTCATATCAGGAAGGAAACATTTTAAAAAAAAACTAGGAAAAAACAGAAAAACAACAGATTGCAGTTTTGACTTTGACCACTACGAATATCATTTTACTGGCAAAAATATAAATGAAAGAATCTCAATAATTATTCTATAACAATTCCTGGCAATGTTACCCACACGTTTGAATAAGTCATTTTAAACTCGTTGGGTAACATTGGCCCGGGACAAAGTTACCCTAAATAGGGGAAGATTCAGTAGCAAGAAACTTATTTCTTCTTGATTTGACTTTAGATTAAATGAAATCATAAAGATTCATATTTTACGAAGTGCTAAATCGCTGCTTTAAAAAATGAAACACGATTTACTGTTCTAAATTACCCTGAATAATCACAAAAGACAACTTTTTACCGACTATATTTTGGCGCGATCTATATGTGTCAGAGAAAATTAACGATTGCCAATGAACCAATATGACAGTTAATAGCTTTATGGAACCCATATGCGTTCAGGTGAATAGGTTTTGAAGTACGTTTCCAGAAACACAAAGTTTTTGCAATTTAACTGTATAAAATGAGGGAAAAAACTCCCCAACTCAAAATTGGGCCAATTTTATATTGAGAGCTTAAGTTACCCAGACCGACTGTACAATTTAATAGACGGTGGATTCAGCTAGACACATGTAATACGGCTAGAACCTTATAGCCAGTGTATGGAGTTGAGAGAGATAGATAGAATTCCCTTTCCGTGGCTTATCTTAGTTGCAGTGGTGCATGGGTCTTCTTTTTTTTGTTTGCATCAATATTGAACATTGAAAATTGGCATTCATGTGAAATCTTTTGGTGTAGTTCACAACGACTACTGAAGAATTTGCAATGGCCAGAAAGAAATTGAACCTGTCCGTAACCTGGTGTGTAAATGCCTTGCTGCCTCGCTGACAGAAGAATGAGGATTGTTGTTAGCTACTACTCCACGGAGCTAAAGGAGCTGAAATATTTCCAGAGCTACATATCCTTATGAAAAGCTAGGCCCTGGCAAAGAGCTGCTGCGCCAAATATTTATTTTTGATTTTTTTAAATATCCTTACTTGCTTACTTACTTAAGAAATGTAATGTTCCATCTGTCAGGGATATAAGCATTTTCACTGATAGCCAAGCGACAATCAAGTCCCTGGAATCGTTCTCCTTCACTTTAAACGCCGCCTTAAACTGTCGCTTTCATCTCTTATGGAGATGACAGAGCAGTTCAACATTCACCTATGCTGGGTGCCAGGCCACAGGGACATTGCCACTCGATACATGTAAGTACGAGTATCTACCAAAGCTGAACGCTATTAGCAAGACCAACCTCAAATGGGAAAACGGCTCAACGTGTCACATTTCAAGACAGATCTGACTTAAGCTAGACCAAAACTTAGTGCCGAGTTGGTCAAGCTAAAGCCATCACAGATCAGCTGCGTTGTCGGTGTTCTCACTGGACACTGTCTTAAATTCCAATACGCTAATAGACTTGACCTCTTCATCAATGACTTCTGCAAACGCTGTAGGGACCAGGAGGAGGAGGAAACCATCCTTCACCTCCGATGCACTTAGATTAGATTAGATTAGATTAGATTTATTATTCAAAATCCCCGTGCAGGGACGGGTTAAGAATATTACTGCAGCGCCCCCCAACAACTAGCGCTTGTCGTAAAAGGCGACTAAGGGGACAAATCAGATCTAGGCAATATAACACCCAAGTGAGCCTAGCGACACATATACTACCATAAAAACCCTCCCATAAGTGTGCATGCGAGTCCGTGGGTTGACACGACTGGAGATCACCGGTGTCATAAAAGAAAGATCAAACAATACTAAAACAGGAGCATGCACGTGTCAAACAACAAACACCATCGCAATATGGTGCAAAAATTGTATTGCAAAACTGTATCATTATGATAATACTTGCAAAAAGGAAAGGCACTACCCCGCCAGGCACTACCACTGCTGTGCATGGTACTGATCCTGGACCGAGCAGAAATGTTCGGGTCAGAGCTATACGGATTCCGGGGGCTAGCAACATAATGAAACAGTTTGGACGCAATTTAAGGGTCGCGAGTTGGAACGTTGGAAGCATGACCGGTCGAAGTTACGAGCTGGAAGAGATGATGAATAGAAGGCGGGTGGACATCTTGTGTGTCCAAGAGACGAAATGGAAAAACACCGGGAATCGGGCGCGTTTCTTGGACGTTAGGACAAAAGATTACAAGATGTTCTACTACGGAACGGAAAAGGCTAGGAAGGGAATCGGTATCATCCTTGCGGCAGAGCTACTTGGAAACGTCTTGAGCATTTCGAAGTCCAGCGACCGTTTGATGTCTCTCAAACTAGTAATACAAGGAGAGGTGTGGAATATTGTCAGTGCATATGCTCCCCACAATGGGTGCAATCAGATAGATAAAGATGCATTTTGGCTAGATTTCCACAATCTCCTTAAGAACATCCCAAAGGAAGAATTTCTGTTTGTTGGAGGAGATTTGACTGGACATGTCGGGAAATCAAACGAAGACTATGAAGACTGCCATGGAGGACTAGGATATGGCACCAGGAACCTTCCTGGTGAAGACATCCTAAGCATGTGCAAATCACACGGTCTTATCGTGTTAAATACCATGTTCATCAAACAAAGCCCACACCTGATCACTTACAGCAGTGGTGGAGATGAAACTCAGATTGACTACCATTTGGTAGGCAGTTTCATGAAGCCTCGGGTAAAAGATTGCAAAGTGATCCTGGGAGAGACAATCGCTCGACAACACCGTCTCCTGCTAACAGAAATTTGGAGTGATGAAGCTAAGAAAGTGATAAATGAGAAGAAAGCGGCTTTCAAAGCTTGGTCAAAGTGCCCCTCTAATAATAGTGACGAAAAAGATCGCCTCGAAATGGAATACAGATGCTGCAAGAAAAAAGCGAAGAAGAAGTGCGCTCAGCTTCAAGCAGAGAGTACGGAGGGCCTGTATCGGGAGCTGGAGAAAATATTTTCCCCGGTTGCTGATGCAAACCAGACTATCCAGGAGCTGCGACGACACAATATGAACGAGAGTGCCACTATCTTCAAAATAGCCGCCCAAAGAAGGAAGAATGCTCAGGAGATTCGTTCGCCAAAGTTCATTAGCAATGCTCTTGGCCAGCTTCTTGTGGATGACGACAAAATTATGCAGAGGTGGCGGCAGTATTGTGAAGAGCTTTTGAATGAACAGTTTCCCCGGCTATACTTTCCAAGAGCCACCCCTAACTGTGAAGAAATACCCGACATTACAGTCGAAGAAGTTAGTGAGGCGGTCAAGTACTCCAAAAAACGAAAAGCGGTTGGGCCAGACGAGATACCCTCTGAGTTCTGGAAAAAGATGGGAGACATCGGGTTCAGATGGCTCAGAATTCTCATCTCCAAATTCGTGAGAGGTGATCCAATGCCGAATGAATGGAGGGAAAGTTACCTTCTCCCTGTATACAAAGGGAAGGGTGATACGCGAAACTGTGATAACTACCGTTCGATCAAGCTGATGTCACACACCATGAAGATCGTTGAGCGGGTATTAGGTGGCCGACTGCGAAAAATAATACGGCTATCTGATGATCAGTGCGGGTTTGTCTCGGGTAAATCAACCACAGATGCAATCCAAAGTATAAGGATCATAATGGAAAAACATCGTGATTCCTTAAGGGATTTGCATATTGTATTGGTTGACTTTGAAAAGGCATTCGACAGACAACCACGAGATCTGATATGGGTGGCGCTAAGACATCGAGGGGTTCCAGAAACCTATGTACAGATGATTATGGACATGTACGAAGGAGCAAAGACAAAAGTAAGATGCCCCGCTGGAGTAACCGAAGAGTTCCCAATCAAAGTCGGGGTACACAAGGGAAGCGTTTTAAGTCCTTTGCTCTTTATTACAGTCCTTGATTATCTGCTTGAAGGTAAAGTGATGGACCCCAAGGTACATCAGTTATTCTTTGCTGACGATGGAGCCATCATAAGTGAGGATCCTACATCCCTGCAACGAGCACTTGATGTGTGGGTGGACGCTCTGGAGGGAAATGGGTATCGCATTAGTTCAAAAAAGACAGAGTACTTGTGCTGCCCGTTCTCTGATCCACTCAGGCCTATTCCAGACATTTATTTGAATGGAACAGTGCTTCCCAAGTGCGAAAAGTTCAAATATCTGGGATCTATGATCAATAGCAAAGCAACTTGTGATGACGACATCAATCATCGTGTAAGCGTAGGGTGGATGAAGTGGCGAGAAAATTCCGCTATCTTTTGTGACAGAAAAATGCCCCCTAAGTTGAAAGAAAGGCTTTACACCGCAGTTGTACGTCCAGTGCTCACATACGGTTCACAATGTTGGACGATGTTCAAAAAGAATGAGAGTAAATTAACGGCAGCTGAGATGAAGATGCTTCGCATGACAGCAGGAGTGACAAAGCTTGATCGAATAAGAAGTTCGAAGATCCGTGGAAGCTTTCATATCAAGGAAACCATCGTACAAAAGATAGAGCGCGACCGGCTCAGTTGGAATTGCCACGTTCAAAGAAGAGATCATTTGAACCCTGTAAAAAAGGCAATATCTATGCACGTTCCAAAGACATCGCGATGTAGGAAAGGCAGGCCTATAAACGCCTGGATCAGACAAATGCGACGACATCGGCATTTCATTGGCCTCAGTAACCGAGTGATCCAAAATCGGCAGGCCTGCCGATATTTTCTGAGGTCAAATAGGCGAACCCCACATGCGGATCAGTAGTAATGCGGTGAAGTGGGAGGGTTGTGATCCCTTGTTTTCGGATCATAGCCTCGCTGATAAAAGGAAGAAGAAGAAGATTTATTATTCAAAAATTCCTTATATAAATTCAGCATTACTTCACAATTCGAAAAATACACATGATAATAGAACTTAAAATAAATATAGAGTAATAAAGTATAAGAAATTCATTTACAAACACAAATACAAATACAAATATTTGGCGCAACAGCTCTTTAAAGTGCCAGGGCCTAGCTTCTCGCAACCACTCATGTTGTGTGCGTTATATTTTTCACACGAATGGAAGGGACCTACAGCTTAATGCCGAATCCGAACGGCGATTTGAGAAGCTTTTTCGTGACAACAATACTCTCGGATGTTTGTCAGACGCTCGCGAGAGGTGGGACCGTGAAAAAACTTTTTGGTATTTTGTGGGATTCGAACTTGGAACCTCATGCGTAGTGATCCGACACACTAACCACTTACGCTACGGCGCCCACTAAGACTAAGAAATTCATTTGGTATTCTGTATTTTTTATACGGAATACCAAATGAATTTCTTATACTTTAAGACTTGTCCAGCCCTGTTTCATAAAAGAGCATTCTTTTATGGTCCCTCTTCCTTGAAGACCTTGGCGATCTGACGTCATGTGCATCTATCGCTTTATCAAAAGTCCCAGTTGGTTTTGTTAGTAATCTTTCTTATAACAAAGGACTTTCACTGGTCTAAGTGTGTCTGCACTTTCGTGCGGACAGCCAACCTAACCTAACATAACCTACTTACTTAGGTGGCACTACAGTTCGGAGTGAACCTGGGCATCAACCAACACGCCTCTGCAATTAGCTAATTGTCAACAGTTGCGCAATCCAAGTTGACCGAGGTCCCTTTGAACTTGTACGCACCACCTATGGCGAGGAGGCCCGCTAGTGCATCGTCCCTCGGGGTTAGTTTCAAAGACTCTGCGGACTGGAGCGCTAATGTCAATTAGCTTTGCATGTTCTAGACATCTTAAACGTCCAATACACAGTTTTTTTTTTTTTTTACCAGGTCGATGTCGCTGTACAGCTCGTATCAGAGTCTTATACCGAGTTTCCTTAGTTGTTCGAGATAGGGTTTTACTGTTGAATTGCGTTATAAGCCCAAAAAAGCAGCGATTGGCAAGAGTTATTCTCCAATTGATTTCTGCGCTGATGTTGTTTTTAGAATTTGTATCACAGCCAAGGTAGACAATGTCCCTTACTTCCTCGACGTTATATAAAAGTTGCCCATTGTCCCTTCTTGTTGACAGCATATACTTGGTTTTGCCCTCGTATATCGCCAAACCCATTTTGGCCGCTTCCGCCTCAATGCTTGCAAACGCACCGGTGACAGCCCACTGAATTCTTCCGATAATGTCTATATCGTCGGCGTATGCAAGCTGTTGTACGGACTTTTGATAAATTGTGCACCTGGTGTTGGCTTGTGAGTTCCGCACAATCCGTTCAAGCACAATATTAAAGAAGTCACATGAAAGCATATCACCTTGTCTAAAACCTTCTTTTGACATCAAAGGTCTCGGTCATCCTGCACAGACGGACAAGTTTGGCAGGGATGTCAAAACTAGACCTGGCTCTATAAAGCTCTTCTCTATAGATGCTGTCATAGGCGGCCTTGAAATCGATAAAGTGGTGGTGAGTATCGATTTGGAACTCTTGGGTTTTCTCCAGGATCTGCCGAAGGGTGAAGATTTGATCGATGGTGGACTTTCCTGGCCTGCAACCGCACTGATAGGGTCCAATCAGGCTGTTGATAAAAGGTTGCAGGCGTTCACACAATATCGAAGAAAAGACCTTGTATGCGATGTTGAGGAGACTGATGCCTCTATAATTAGCGCAGTTAAGGGGGTTTCCTTTCTTGTAGATCGGGGAAATGATGCTGAGGTTCCATTCATCAGACATACACTAGTCCGACCAAATCTTAGAGATGAGTTGGTGTATGCACTCTACCAATTTATCCCCAGCTGCCTTGACAAGTTCGGCGGGTAAGCCGTCGAGTCCAGCAGCCTTGTTGGATTTCAGCTTGGATATTGCTATCCTGATTTCGTTTTGGTCAGGTGGACGGAGATTTTGACTATCATCGTCCATGTTGAATGGTTCATTCTGCCTGACAGCGGGATGTTGGTCTTCGTCGCCGTTATACAGTCTGCTGAAGTAGTTTTTCCATATTCTCAGCACCGACTGTGATTCTACTACGAGGTTTCCATTTTCATCTCTACAGGTTTCTGTACGGGTATTACTTCTCTGACACGTTCTTTTTACCTTTTGGTAAAACTTCCGTACATTGTTCCTGGAGTATAAACTCTCGATATTCTCAAACGCGCGCTTCTCATGCTCTTTCTTCTTCTTTTGGAGAAGCCGATGTTCTTCCCGGGTTCTTTGCTCGTAGAGCTCACGAGCAGCTCTCGTCTTCCTTTGCAGCGCCGCTTTGTATGCCTCTTGTTTTGCTGCATGCACTCGCCGGCATTCTTCGTCAAACCAGGGGTTTCGCGGTGGTGGGCGAGCGAGACCCAACACATCAGTCACGGCGTTTCTGATGGCATGTTGGCAGCGTTGCCACTGGTCTTCGGTACTTGATGCTGGCGGCAAAGGGGTGATTGAGAGATTTCGGGAAACGCGTTCAGCGAAGAGTCTGGCGGTCTCTTGCGATTGTAGCTTTTCGACGTTAAATTTTCTCACAGTGATTCTTCTTTATTACTCAGATTGGGATATCCGCATTCATACCTTGGCTACAACAAGGTAATGATCCGAGTCTATGTTGGCCGCTCGGAAGGTCCGGACATCCAGAATACTGGAGGCATGCCTTGCGTCGATCGCAATATGATCAATTTGGTTTATCGTTACATGACCATTGGACCGCCATGTCTGCTTATGAATATCGAGATGGGGAAACCATGTGCTTGCTATACTGACATTTCGCTCCACAGCGAAATCAATTAGCCTTAGTCCGTTATCGGACGTAGTGTCGTGTAGGCTATGCTTACTGATTGCCAAAGACGTCCTCCTTTCCTCTTTTGGCGTTAAAATCGCCTAATACGATTTTAACGTCGTATTTAGGACATTGCTCATATGTTTTGTCGAGGAGCTCGTAGAAACACTCTTTGGTGGCAGGGTCCTTTTCTTCCGTGGGGCGTGAACACATATTAGGCTTATGTTAGCGAATTTAGCCTTGATCGATCGGATAGTCATAATATGCTCGCTAACGTGACGGAAGCTTAAGACTTCTTGCCAAAGTCTGCCACGTATGACAAATCCGCATCCAAATAAGCGTTGCCTGTTGCCTCTGTAGCAATCACTGTAGTATAGATGTTACAGTTTTTCATCCTCTTTTTGCCCGACCCATCCCATCGCACTTCCTGGGTGGCGGTAATATCTGCTTTATAACAGTGTAGGGCCTCTGCTAGTTGCTCGGCTGCACGTGGTATGTAAAGGGACAGAACATTCCACGTACAGATCTGAAGGTCGTTGTCCTCATTTCGTTTGCTGGGGTCGTCATTAGTTGAGTCATCCTTATCCCACGCTTTTGGTGGTTTCGGAACCATGGGTTTTTTACGTGGTAGGGAAGTTACCCCGACGGCGCACCCCCCAACGTGGAGGGCCAGTTCCTTGGGTACTACCCGGTTGAAGCTTGCTATGATTTTACTCTAAGCTTCAACCCGAAAGCTGTTACCGCTGCAACGACCATAAATTCCTGCAGATATATTTTATTGCAAAACCTGAATAATACTTATGTTCAGTCTTTTAAAACAGCAGTTGAGAGCGTTCCACAAAACGTGTCGGACTTCAATGTTGTAATCCACGCCGATAAGGACCTGTTGGCGAACATCGTGGTCGCTGAAACGCTCCTTCTACTACTGAGGTAGCAGTTACCATAGCCGGCCAACAATTTGACAGACAGGATATTGTAATACGCAGTCGTGATGATAATCTGCAAAGAATATCAGAAATTCATCGATTATATGATGCTTTACAATATCCTTTGATTTTATGTAGAGGTGAAGAAGGATATTCAATAAATATTCCTCAAGTGGATCCAAATACCGGGGCACAGTTACGCAAAACAGTTTTCATCTATGAATTACTACACTTATCGCGTAATGACAAGGGACAATTCGTTCAATACAATACTCAGATTTGGCATGTTAACCAACCAGTATTTAGTAGATCAACGCTAAAATAGATTCTCAACGATTATCCTACATTCGCAATCCGGACGTATGTTATAGATGAGTTGTTGTATTCTTCTTTCTAAATCATCTCCAGCTACGTTAAGCAGTTCAAGGTCTAAATCATCTGATCTGATCTGCGTAATGGAAATGTTGTCCATCGTCGTCAAGATCGAATGCGTTATTCTGCCTTACAGCGGAAGTGTTCCTCAGCAATCCTGCTCCTGTGTCTATTTTCGTCCATGCAGACCTCTGTTCTGACCTTAGGTTTGGTTAGGTCCGTGGCTTGACGAAGGTAGGTAGGTAGGTAAAGTAGCGGTCCAAAAGAACCCAATTAGCGCTTAGGGTGCGCCGTTTCGTTACCACAGACTCGTGTATACCTATTGTAGTGGTTAGTTAAAAAAAAGGGATGTTAAGTTTAAACCCAGCCGGTGGGTTTAAACTTAATCAGGAAGAGGATTAGTTCTCCAATCCTCTTGTCCGCTGTCTCTCTCGTATCCTCGAAAAAGGTTTTGCCAAGAGTTTGTTGTCTGATCCTCGCCAGAGCCGGGCATCTGCAAAGAAAGTGACATGGAGAATCTTTCTCATTAATATCCTTGCAGCTCCTACAAAAGGTGTTGTGGGGATACCAAGCTTGGCCGCATGGTCTCCAACTGGCCAGTGACCTGTGATGATAGCTACGATTTTTGCAATAACCGGTCTTGGTTTGCCTAGTAACTTTTTTGATCTGGGTTTGTTGAAACTGGTCCACGTCTTTCTAGATATGACACAGCTTGTGAGGCTGTTCCACCCGCGATTGGTTAGCTGGAGGAAGTGAAGATGAATTTCTGCTCGAGAGCCGCTAAGGGCCAACCCTCGCCTGGCCAGCTCATCAGCACGCTCATTACCCTCATTGTTGCTGTGCTCTGGGACCCAGATGAGAGTGATTCTCGAGTGAGTGCTTTGTTGATTCAACTCAAACCGGCATTGCTCTAGTTTTGAAGAAATGCAAACCGTATCAATGGCCTTGATGGCAGCATGGCTATCCGAAAAAATAGCGATATTGTGGTTAGATGTTGGAAGATTGTTTAGAAGGCGGCAGGCTTCTCGAATCGCAAGAAGTTCCGCTTGGAAACCGCTAGCAGAGTCTGGGGGACGGAAAGACCTTGATATATTCAGCTGGTCAGAGAAGATGCCTACGCTGACTCCGCAGTCCATCTTCCGCGAACCTGTCCTCGCATTTGATTACCCTATACCCTCTAACGACCTCAGCTGAGTCGAACCAGGGTACAGGACCGCCTTCTTTTTCCGCAAGGTAGTCAAGCACCATCATCGCCCCCCATGCCTTCAGGATGGACTTGCCACTGGTAGAAGCGAACTTGGAGATCGTCCCTGACCACTTCGCTGACGGTACGTGTGGAGACAATAACAGTGCTGCTTTCCTGTGTGGTGGTGGTGGTAGTTTTTGCCGGTTGTTGTTTGATCTACCTTTTAGCAACGCCGCTTTCGACTTTGCTGCGTTTGCTGGAGTGAGCCCTCTCTTCTTGAGATCGGTTCCTCTTCAAGACTTCCTGTTGGGTGTTAAGACTCGTCTTGGTGGCCTGGCGCTTGTTGTAGTCTTCAACAATAGCCTGGTACCTCAACTTGTCTGCCTGGGTACGTTCAGTGACAGTGCCTGCCTCTTCATTCTTGATCTTGTTTAGAATGTAAACGGCCTTCTCAAAGTAGTGTTTATGTTGGAGGTTGGTGAATTTTTATTGCGGAGTTTGCTTGGGGGTACTGTTACTAGTATCATTGGCAGCGTCCACAGAGGAGGAAGTAGAGGGTTGAGACATTGGTAGACTACTTTGGCTGGTACTTTCTACACTGCCTGTTGGTTCAGTGGCTTCTTGGCTTGAAGCCAGCAACTCATCTTCCGATGAGAAGCTAATTATTTTTTTTTTTCTTTTATTTTTTTTTTGGGTTTTTTCTATTTTTTTCAGTTTTTTATTATTATTTGGATCATTCATATTTGGTCTCACGAGTAGTACGGAAGAGAGATTTGTCCTGGCAGAGCCGATTTACCAGGATAAGTCTATGATACGACAGACCTCGCCTGTGCATCTGAAGGAGCTCGTTCGCGGCTGGTTTAGCCCCAGCC
Source organism: Brachypalpus laphriformis (assembly GCA_945910035.1). Taxonomy (NCBI): domain Eukaryota; kingdom Metazoa; phylum Arthropoda; class Insecta; order Diptera; family Syrphidae; genus Brachypalpus; species Brachypalpus laphriformis. The sequence continues at coordinate 190,625,199 of OX246754.1, read as the reverse complement.
TTGCATTCTTGGGCACGGTTTCCTGCGTTAAGCGCTCACACCACCACTGAAATCAGATACTTCAATTCGATGGCCAAGAGGCATATGTAAAGGATAATACTATTGAGGAGTAAGAACCCGATACAATGCTTCTTGGCCTTGGCTAACCCCATCTTGATAAGGTACAAGACTACTGTGGTGGTTATTACCGGCTGGCACCCACGGGGAGGCTTAGGATGAGGATTTTTGCCTAGGCTTGATGAAGAAGATGTTTTACCTTCATCACACTCAGGCCGATGTAAGCCCATTGTGATGCCCATTGAGGTTCGTTGGAGTCATGGTGGTCTGGAGTTTGATTCTTCTTTTCCTACACTTGTGGATCCCTCTCTCTTTGCAAAAGTTTTATCGTACTTTGGCCAAAGTTCCATCTGGTGTTTGCTACCGTTAAAATTTGTTGCTCTATTATTTATCTGAGGTTACAGAGTGGGGTTCTGACCGATTTGTCAGCTTATTCAACCTATAGCGCAAAACCTTTTCTCGTCAACTCTTCAGCTATTACGTTGGCCGCGACACTCCTATGGCTGGGGTCCCAGCAGAGTCATACCCTGTGCTGCGAGCCAATAACCTTGAGCTCATAGCGGCAGCTCTTAAAAAGTTTCGGTTTTATTTCTACAGCAGTTCTGGCTTTTAGCGAGAGTTTAAATTATATTAGATTTTAGATTTAGATTTAAAAGTGAATTTATTTTACAACATTTTCTTAGTTTTACGAGTTTCACAATTTAAGCATTGGCTATTGCCGTCATCCAGGAAGAGAGTTTTAAAGAAAATTTAACTAATATATACAATAATACAAATAGAACATAACAACCAATTAGTTTTCTACTTAATGTAGATGGTGGACATCCTCCTTCGCCCGTAGGTTGCAAAGCGAGCATTCCACATTGTGCACTGTTTTATGTGGCATGTAGTTTAGATGTAGGAGTTCTCCTCTAGCCTTAAATATAGTAGAGATTGCATCTAGACTATTGAGATCACTAAAGTAATTCCTTTCTCCAAGGTCATATTGAAGTATTCGGTAGATGCTTCTGCTTTCGTTTTGTCGCGTTTTTTCTATATATTTATCACGTATGGAGCCGTCGATCTTGGCCAACAAAGCCTGTAGAGCGCTCTTCCAGTGTGAAGTGTTCTCTTCCAGTATTCGGACATCATGCTTGACAGTTAGCCTCGCCCATTCGTTAAAAAATTGCAGTTTTTGGCGGAGAAGGTGCTTTGCAATTATTTTGGGAAGCCGATGGTTTGGTAATTCGCAGACCTTGCAGATGTAATTGAAGTGCATCCTTAAGGTGAACATATATAGCGGAGGTAGTCCTGTTTCGAGATGCAACATGTATGTTAGTGTGCTTACCGGTAGACGAAATATTTTCTTGATGAAGTATCTCAACAGCTTCTCAACATCCTCGTACTGCAAAAATCCCCAAACCTGAGCCGCGTAACACATAATTGATCTCATTACCGCTTCAAACAGTTTATATTTCACACTAGGGGCCATATTCTTTTTCCCTAGAATGCCTTTCCAGTTACAATTGATTGCTTTTTTCGCCTCCTTCAGCTTTTCTTGCAGATGTTTACTAAACGATAGACGAGGTGTGATAATGACCCCAAGGTACTTGTACTCCTTCACTTTCTCAAGCTCTACATTTATCCAATACCATTTTTTTTTTCGTGCGTGTCGCCCAAACCCGTTTCTGAATACCATTATTTTGGATTTGATGATATTTACTTTTAAGTTCCACAATCTGCAGTACTTATGCAACTTGTTGATCATGATTTGCGGGGATCGCTCCAGGCAAAAAAGTTGTGAGGTCATCTAGGAATATTGAAAAAAGCAAAGGACTCAAGAGGCAACCCTGCTTCACTCCCATTGTTGACTCGAACCAGCTGGACATTTTATTTCCATCCCACACCGTCGTTTTGTTTTCCTTGTAGAGACCTCGTATAACCTCCATAATCTTTGTTGATAGTCCCAGGATACTAAGTTTATAAAATAGAGCATCGATGGAGTCGAAAGCCGCCTTAAAATCTACAAGGAACGCGTATAATTTACTGCCCTTGTCTAAATAAGATCGCGCGATGCTCGTTAGCGTAAATACGTTGTCTACTGTACAATAATCTTTCCTAAAGCCGGATTCGCTGAGCAAATAATTTAGGCGTATCCACTCTGTCAGGCGTTCTAGAATTATTCCCGTAAATATTTTTGTTACCCAGTTCAGGAACGAGATGCCTCTATAATTGGTTGAATCTTCTGGGTCTCCTTTCTTGAAGATAAGGAAAATTATATTTCTTCTAAAACCTTCTGGCATTTCACCCGTAATAAATATATAATTATACGCCTCGGTGAGATTTTCTAAGAATTCTTCAGTAGCATATTTAAAAAACTAATAAGGTACACGATCTTTTCCAGGGGCTTTGTTCAAACTGCAACGGTGTATGACCATGTTGACCTCCTGTATTGTTATTACACGGTCTAGAGTGGTGTTTTCCTGGTATGGCAATGAATAGTGTATTTGAGTTAAGCAGCCTGGTGGATTTAGTAGACTTGCAAATTGTTCTGCCAATACAGGAGCTTCAATTTGAATACCCTTTGCGCTGAAAGTGCCGTTGAGAGCTCGTACTAATTTCCAGAAACAGCGACTGTCTCGAATTCCTGATAGAGTGGGTGAGAGATACTGAGAATATAATTGCTGTTTCCTTATGCATATATTTTTGTACGCTTTGTTTGCCTCTTGGTACAGTTGTTTAGCCAGGTTTGCTTTCGTACATCTGATCAAATTATACAATATTATGTTCAAGTCATACATACCTATTTTCATCTGGCACATTGTGGTTCATCTCATCCATTAAAATGACATCATCGTCAACGTTGGATCTTAACTCCTCGATGAAATTTCTCTCCTCAAGACTCGAAAGCCTATATACCCACAGAGAGGCTTGTTACATTTATTTTTAATTGAATTAAAAAAAAAAAAATTAAGAAAGAAAGATTTGCTTGGTTTGTTTATTGGTTTGTTTTGTAAGCATTTTTTGGTTGCTTCTTAACTTTTGTTATACCTCGATTTAGGGGGCTTACACTTGTATCGAAAGATGCTTCAAGAAAAGTCGAAGAAGCAGAGAGGTTCTCGAAGAGGTTGAATGTTGTCGTCAACGGTTTAATGGGTCAACCACAGACGAAGTCAAACAACAGTTTCAAGAAGTCTGCAACTCAACGCTTGGTAAAATTGTAACAATAAAAAGCGGCGAAAAAATTGGATCAGCAAATCATAGGGCTCCAGCCTACATTTTGAACTCGACAATGTAAGCGAAGTTAGCTCAGTGTTATCATCAACACACTGCTTTAAAAACACCGGCATTTTCATCAACAGAGACCTAACGTACAGCGAAAGGAAAGAGAGTTTCCACCTTCGGCAGATAAAGAAATATCTACTTCAATTAGACGCCAGTCTAAACATCGGGATAAAACGTTGCACGCTCGAATTCAACCACCGCCGCTACAAATGCCATGCAGAAGGAGTGATAACTGCTTTCAGTGAAGGAGATAAAGTACTTATTACAAACCTGCTTCACAAAACCAACTCCAACTACATTATTATTACGAATCAGCAAAGCGGTCAAGATTTAGCTGCGAGGCATTCTTCCAACAGCTCCCATTAACAATTAAATGCCTGTCAGGTTCTCTCATATAATATAGCACGACTTGTTAATGAAACATTGTTATGTAACTTTTTTAAATATATCTGTAGTTTTGAAATATTCTTTTTGTATGAAACCTTTGTAATATCTGAAAACATAATGAAATATGAAACATTCTTTAGCGGGTACGAATTAGAGTGGATTCCAGCAACGAAAATACAAAGTCGTGGTAGAGCAAGCGGCGGATGCCTATTCGGGTATAAAATGTGCATTAAGTCATGCTCCCGACTCAACTTCACCAGGCACAACGATACCATAACTCTAAAAGGACATTTCGCAGGATCTGTTCTCAACATCGTACCGGCTTACATTAATTGCAACCACTGGAGAAACGATTTTAAAAAACTCAAGAAATTTTTCGATGAAACGGATTCAGGTAATTTTATCTTAGTCGGAGACCTGGACGTGAGGACTGGTATAAAGGGATCTGTCGATGTCCAACTTGCATGTTGACAATTGATCACCGATACAAGCAACTCGAAAGATGCCATTACCGATAGTAATTGCAATATTGTTACTGATTTCGTGGAAGAGATTGGAGCGTTCATTCTGAATGGTAGAGGCTATGGCTCCTTGCTCATTTCGGATGAGGACCAGCTCAAGAGATGGAAAGAGCATTTTGCTACGGTTTTGAACCGTGTATTCGCTAGCGATATGCTCCCAAATCAGACTGAGATCCCCGAGGTGAGAAGTTCCCGAATACGCACCATGACTCCCAGTAAAGATGAGATCATTACCGCGATCAAGGCACTCAAAACCAACAAGGCGGTAGGACTTGACGGTATTCCAGCAGAGCTCTTACGAGCAGCGCCAACAACATCGGCTGAGCTTCTGCTTCCACTTATAGATAGAGCTTGGGAAGCTGAGAGCTTTCCTAACGAGTGGAAAAAGGGAATGATCGTCAAGCTTCCTAAGAAAGGAAATTTAATGTAGTGCGGAAACTGGAGGGGTATCTGCGTGCTGCCTGCTGTAGCTAAGATAATAGCTAAAATCATCCTTGAGCGAATCAAACAACATCTCGAAGACACACTCGATGCCGAACAAGCAGGTTTCCGCTCTGGATCCTCCTGTGCCGACCACATCAACACCCTGCGGATTATCATCGAACAGTGTGTTGAATATCGATCGCCACTGCACCTGCTGTTCATCGATTTTGAGAAGGCGTTCGATAGTGTCAACAGGGAGTTTATTTGGCGTGCCTAACGCAGGAGAGGCATTCCCGATAAACTAATTGCTATTACCAAAGCTGCATATGAAGGCTCCAAATGTCACGTTCTGCACAGGGGAAGGTTGTCTGAGGAATTTGAGATCCAAAGTGTGGTAAGACAAGGCTGTATCCTTTCACCAATATTATTCCTATTGGTGATTAGCGATGTGCTTCATGCAGCTTTGTCGACGGGAAATGGAGGAATTCGATGGACTCTTACATCTCAACTGAAACATCTTGACTACGCAGACGATGTATGCTTACTCTCCCACAGAATTATGGACCTCCACCAAATGGCAGCAGATGTGGAGAGGGAGGCAGGTGTCGTCGGGCTGAAAATTAATACGACAAAAACTAAAATTATCAGCTTTGGAACTAACTCATCGGCTCAAATATGCATTGCTGGACAACCGGTAGAGAGAGTAGAGGATTTCCAGTATCTTGGGAGTATTGTCTCGACCGATGGTGGAACCGAATTGGATATAGCCAACAGGATCGCCAAAGCAAAGTCCGCGTTCGGGATGTTGTCCAAAATATGGCGAAGCAATGCAATCAGTTTAAGCACCAAAATAAGACTGTTCCGCTCCAACGTTGAATCCGTGCTGCTATATGGTTGCAGCACGTGGAGAGTGACCACTACTATCACCAGAAAGCTGCAAACGTTCGTTAATAGGTGTCTGCGCAATATCTTAAGGATTTTCTGGCCCAATCGTGTCTCTAACGAACACCTTTACGAGAGAGCGAGTCAGGAACCAATAGGCACAACTATCCAACGGCGGAAGTGGCAGTGGATTGGTCACACATTCCGAAAGGGTGACAGCTCCATAACGAACCATGCTATGCAATGGAACCCTCTAACTCAGGATGGCAGAAGACCTGGCGGTCCGAGGAGAACATGGCGCAGAACAGTCGAGAAGGAGGCACGTCAGTTAGGGTAAAGTTGGGGAGAACTCAGACACATTGCCAGAAACCGTACACGATGGCGCGTAGGCGTAGTAGAGGCCCTAGGACCCACAAAGGGATACAGGACATAAGTAGTAGGTATGGCGACTAGTCTGGCGAGTATACATTCGTGAGCAGCAGGGGCTCTTCTGTTATTGACTATTGTTGCCCTTCGTATGGAGCAGTTGATATGATTAACTAATTTGAAATAGGATGTGAAACCTTCTCTGATCATGGATGTGCGTACGCGGCAAACGGAACCACTAACCAACAGAATACAGGGTGGCCCAACTACAAGTTTCTTTTTAAAAATGCAATAAAATTAACAAAATGAATTTTTTTCCATGTATTATGGCTCTATTAGTAAGAGCAAACATTCCCATTAATTATGGAATACAACGTCGTTCAAGTGGCTGCCTCGGTTGGCCTCGCAGTAGCGCATTCTATCACTAGAATTTTCCAAGACCTTGTTGATGGTTTCGGGCTGTAGCTCACTGATTGCTTGGATGATATTGGCCTTAAGTGCTTGAATCGTTTCCAGATTGTTGGCATACCATCGGTCCTTCACGGTTCCCCACAAAAAAAAGTCCAAAGGGGTCGAATCGCACCTCCGAGGCGGCCAATTGACATCGCCAAGACGGCTGATAACACGATTTGGGAATTTGGTGCGTAAAAGACCGATTGTGGCATGGGCTGTGTGGCATGGCGCGCCATCCTGCTTGAACCGGAGGTCGTCCAAATCCATGTCTTCAATTTTAGTAAAAAAACATGTTAACATGTTAACATGGCTCTGTAATGCCCACCGTTGACCGAAACGTTGTTCCCAGCCTCATTTTCGAAGAAAAATGGTCCAATGATGCCAACACTCCACAATCTGCACCAAACTGTCAATCTCTGTGGATGCATTGGCTTCTCGACAATAACTTGAGGGTTTTCCGAGCCCCAGATGCGGCAATTTTGTTTGTTAACGTAGCTGCGAAGCGATAACGAAGCGGATGGTCGTGCGCTTTCAATTGCTGAATCAATTGGACTTTGTAAGCGAATAATCCCAGATCTTTGTGCAGAATTCTCCTCAGGCTAGTTCGTGAAATGTTGAGCTGTTGAGATCGATGACGAGTTGATGTTCGTGAATTGAGTCTCACACTCTCGGCTACAGCAGCCACATTCTCGTCTGTGCGCACAGTACGACGACGGGGACCATGAATGTTGTCCACCAGCATACCGGTCTTACGAACTTTTTGCACAAACTTGCGTACAGCAGGCACAGTGGGTGCTTCATTTGGGCCAAAACTTCTTTTCAAAAAACGCACTGTTTGGGCTACACAGCACTCACTTTGGAAATAAGTTTTCAATATTTCCCAATGTTGCTCAAGCCTAAAGCGACTCATTTCGTTCCGCGGAGGTATGATACTGACTTTCTGTTAAGATTTCGAGCGGGAAACAGCTGTCAGTGTTAAAATAACCTATGATTTAAAAAGAAAGCACTAGATGGCCCACGCGTTATATATTTTGAGCCCAAAAAACCTTGGTTCGATCTGGCATGCCACGTTGCAAGAAAAAACGCCTTCAAATTTTTAAAAAACTTGAGAAGGTATAACCTTGTGATTTTAAGAAAAAAATATCAGGAGATCAACAAGAAGTACAAGACTTTGTGTCATTCTAAGCAGCGTGACTTTTATGCGAATATCAAACATCGACTTTCAACAGTAACATCAACAACAAAGATTGGTGGATGCTAGCCAAAGCAATACGCAGCAGCGCTCCTCGTACAATGACTGATATTTGATTTTATGGTTTATTTTCAAAGTCTACTTACCCATACGTTGCCGATATATACATCACTCCCATTAGCTGCTGAAATACGTATTACCACCCTTGGCCGAGAAATCGAGATGGACGAAATCTTGTTGGCTATTGCGTCAGGAAAAGATAACAAGGCTCCAGCGATCGATGGGATACCCTTCGAATTTTATAAAAATGCCACTCCAAGTTTGGTTGCTGTGATATATTTAGAACAGAGACTATGTCCGCCTCCTTTGAAAAGTCAATAATATTCCCCTTATTGGAAAAAGGGGATCCTAATGTTGTAGCTAACTATCGAGGTTTGTCGTTTTTGGACACCATCTACAAAATATTTACAACTGTATTTATGAATAGGCTAAATATGGTACATGGATAGAAGAAAATCGCATTCTTAATGGATTTCAAGCAGCATATAGACACAATTATTCCACCGTAGATCAAATTTACAACATCTCCTGCCTTATTCAGATTCAATTGTGCCGAAAGAAAAAGTTTTATGTGTTTTGCGTCGATTTAAAAGCTGCATTTGATAATATCAATAGAGAAGCCCTGTTTTATAAACTGTCGATTTTAGGAATCTCCTCAAAGATGATATCTATCATAAGGGCTCTATACCATAACACCGTAGCAACAGTTTGGAATGGAAAAAGTGTGAGCGACTTTTCCCCATTAACAAGGATGTAAAACAGGGATGCGTTCTAAGTGCTTTGCTCTTCATTCGATCTCCACTCCGAACTTCCAGGCGGAATAACCATTGAAGATCTGATGATAAAGGTTTAACTATATGCTGACGACATATCAATACTTTCTGACAGCGCTGCGTCCTTACAAACCATGATTAATAGCTTCACCAACTACTGCCACAAATGGAATTTAATAGTAAATCTGACTAAGTCAGAAATAGTAATTTTCAGAAACGGAGGTCGTAGGGGGGCAGATGAAGAATGTTTTTTCAACGGCACTAAAAAAAATGTTACGAACAAATACAAATACTTGGGAGTAACTCTTACGTACAACATGTCTTGGTCGGAACATCTATACCAAAGACTCACAATGTCCACAAATTCAATAAACGCCACATGGTCCAATCTCATCAAAAACAAAAATATCCTCTATTTAGCAAAATATAAAATATACGAAGCCGCTGCGAAGTCAATAATGAATTACTGCGCTCAAGCGTGGGGGTATTCCGAACACATCCAAGTCGAAAAACAACAGCGCTTCTTCATAAAAAGATGTTTCTTTCTCCCAACCAACACACCCAACTATGTCCTTATCATAGAAACAGGTCTCCCTAAAGCGTTCCTTACAACTCTAAAACTGCATTTCGGATATATTCGGAGAGTTGCTGAGTTCCCTCAAAATAGACTGCCACGTAAATTGACGGATTTAATAATAAGCCATAAAATCTATTGGGCCAAGGAATGGTCTGCGCTTTTCCAGGGAACTGGTAACGAATTCAATTGGACTTTGAAGTCTGAATGGAACAGAGTACACAATACACTTCTCACTAAACTTAAGGAAAACCACTGGGCGGAATTCACCAACCGCGCACTTCAGTCACAGTTTCATGACAAGTACTGCAATGTATCATACGCTGATATCCCCAACTACTTCGATGCCATCAATCCCCGCGATATGATCAGTCTTATTTTGAAGTCCCGGTGCGGGCTACTGCAACTTTGATGCAACCGAAAATACATTCCACTTCGTAAGCGTATGCCCTATGTTCAAATCATACAGGAGACAATTTCTTGTAAGTAATGAACTCGACCACATTCAATTCCTTAGGATTCTAAATGGGAAAAATTACCTCCAGTTATACAATTTCCTGAAACATGCTCTTAAGTACCGTGCCTTGTTAATTAATGAATACTCTTAAATAATTCTCACTAAGCTTAAAGTAATAAAATAGAACCGCTTTAACCTGACAGGCAACTTTTAAAGTTGTTGTCATGTATTTAATTTTTGAATTAATTTGAATACTGTTTTTATAAAAACTTTATGAAGAATATAAAATTATTTTGCCTATTTTATCTTTATCTTATCACTTGTATCGATCCCACAATTAAGGAATGCGGTCAACCTATGAGGTGTGAGATATCAATCAATTTGCTTGGTAACGTTAATGCATTAATCTTTTTCCTAGGCCTGGACCTTGTCACATTAAGCCTTTCTTCAACCGAGATTGAAAGACTGTGTGTCGAAACATGAACAAATGGCCAACCCTCGTAAAAACTAAAAATTAATTTATATTTTCCAACGGGTACGGGAAAGGGTATATATGAAAAGTCCATATACATTCCTCGACCAATGATGTGTCCCTTTATTGAAAGAAAAACAATTAAGTAACTAAAAATTCATAAGGATTAAAATACATACCGAATATGGACATGTGTGACATATATGTATACATTGTTACAAATTTAAGAACCGTCTTCAAATATGGATTTGTTTGACCTCTCTCAAACACGTCGCAAAGGTTTGTAGTTATATTCACTAGGAACGGACGGTATTGGTTTGTGTATTTGAGGCACTCATAGTGAAACTGTATATTAAGTTTTAGCGGAAAGAAAAATATTTTAAATAATTTTTTCTTACAGATAAATTTCGCAAGGTTCCTACTAGATAAGTATCACTACTAGCAACGGATTGTTCCCAATTAATTACTTTCAACTTGCATGATATGTTTCTTACGTATTTTGGATTTGAATAACAATTAATTGATGTCGTCTTGGCGTAAATGTGTGAATGCTGAAACTGAAAATTAGAAAAAGAAATGAATACATTACTGAAAATATGTAAGCTTAGTTCCCCACCAGAGAACACACAAATACGCACCCATGACCCAACCCGTCAAGCAGGTATAACAGAAAAGGAAACCGAAGAATAAGAAAACACGAATAGTGCTATAACCCTTCCGTCAGTCAATCCGCTCCGTTCTTAAAGATTGCGAAGAGACAGCGAAAGCGGAACAAAAAAAAAATATATTACCAGCACTTTTTTTTTTTGTCGGGATAGGAAACGGTCGGGCGTGGCAAAATCGCATCATCACCTCGCCGTGGTGCCCCGTGGTAACGATATATGTGCAGCTGAACACTCAGACCTGCGTAAGCACATCTGGGTGAACTTCAGCGCGCATATGTTTAATCGGACGAGGCATCTCTTGTTGACCTGATTGGCTGAAATATGCGTCTCAGAAGTCTAGCAAGAGCTCCTCAGAAGGAGGACGTGCGGCGGTTGAATTCTCCCAATGGAATCAATGGTGACGTCTATAGACCAGCGGATACCTTACCGGAGCTACTTCAGCATATTTGGAGCTGAGGTCTGTAAGGATTTTCAATACTACGTCAGGGTATTGAAAAAGAGATGGTGGCGGATGAACCCTTAATGGGCCAACGGCAGTGCTCATATCCCCGATGTGGGTTACTGACATCGGTGTATCCGGCTCCTCGTCCAAGGGGTTGCAAAAAAAGGATCTGGTGCTCCAGGTTGGAGGTTGTGCCGTCGGGTTGACTTCCCTACCACGTAAAAAACTTTCGGTTACGAAGCAACCAACAGCCTCGGATACGGATGATTTTACTGTTGACGACCCAAGAAAACGTAAAAAGGACAACGATCTTCGTGTCTGCACATGGAATGTTAGGTCCCTCTACAAACCACGTGCAGCCGAACAACTTGCGGAGGCCCTAGAGTGTCTCAAAGCAGACATTACCGCCATCCAAGAAGTGCGATGGCATGGGCCGGCCAAAAGGAGTATGAAAAACTGTGACATCTACTACGGCGATTGCTTCAGACAACAAGGACAGCGTCTATTCGGGTGCGGATTTGTCATTGGAGGCAGACTTAGGTAAGACTTCTTGAGTTTCCAGCATGTGAACCAGCGCCTTATGACTATCCGTATCAAGGCTAAATTTGCCAGCACTAGCCTAATATGCGTTCACGCCCCTCACGAGGAGAAGGACGACGCGACCAGGGATGACTTCTACCAGCTCTTGGACAAGACCTATGAGCAATGCCCTAGCCACGACGTTAAAATTATCCTAGGTGATTTTAACGCAAAGCCAGGAAGCGAGGACGTCTTCAGTAGCGTGGTCGGAAAGCACAGCCTGCATGACATTACATCCGGCAACGGACTCAGGCTAATCGACTTTGCGGCGGGGCGAAACTTTGTCGTAGCCAGTACGCGGTTCCCACGTCTCGATATTCACAAAGGAACATGGCTCTCCTTTGATCGAAAAACTATCAACCAAATCGATCACATTGTGATCGACGCAAGGCACTCTTCCAGTATTCTGGGTGTCCGGACTTTCGGAGGAGCCAACGTGGACTCGGATCACTACCTAATTGTAGCCAAGGTACGGATGCGGATATCCAGAACGGAGCGAAATCAACGAAATGCTGTGAGGAAATTTGACGTCGAAAAGCTACAATCGCAAGAGACTGCCAGAGCCTTTGCCGATCGTGTTTCTCTTAATCTTAATCTTAGTCCTATGACGCCGGCTAGGCAAAAATCCTCATCCTAACCCTCCCCGTGGGTGCCAGCCGGTGATTACCTCCACAGCAGTCTTGTACCTTATCAAGATGGGGTTAGCCAAGGCCAAGAAGCATTGTATCGGGTTCTTACTCCTCAATAGTATTATCCTTTACATATGCCTCTTGACCATCGGATCGAGGTACCTGATTTCAGTGGTGGTGTGAGCGCTTAAGGCAGGAAACCGTGCCCAAGAATGCAAGGCCGGGGGTTAAACCAGCCGCGAACGAGCTCCTTCAGATGCACAGGCGAGGTCTGTCGTATCATAGCCTTATCCTGGTAAATCGGCTCTGCCAGGACGAATCTCTCTTCCGTACTACTCGTGGGACCACAAATGAATTCTCAAAAAAAAAAATAAAAAACTTAAAAACACGGAAAAAAATCAAAAAAAAAAATAATTAGCACCTCATCGGAAGATGAGCTGCTGGCTTCAAGCCAAGAAGCCGCTGAACCAACAGGCAGTGTAGCAAGTACCAGCCAAAGTACTCTACCAATGTCTCAACCCTCTACCTCCTCCTCTGTGGATGCCGCCAAGGACACTACCAAGAGTACTCCCAAGCAAAATCCACAAAAAAAATTCACTAACCTCCAACACAAACACTTTTTCGAGAAGGCCGTCTTCATTCTAAACAAGATCGCCAAGAATGAAGAGGCAGGCATTGTCACTGAACGTGACTAGGCAGACAAGTTGAGGTACCAGGCTGTTGTTGAAGACTACAACAAGCGCCAGGCCGCCAAGACGAGTCTTAACACCCAACAAGAAGCCTTGAAGACCAACCGATCTCAAGAAGAGATGGCTCACTCGAGCAAACGCAGCAAAGTCGAAAGCGGCGTTGCTAAAAGGCAGATCAAACAACCGGCAAAAATCACCACCTCCACCACACAGAAAGGCAGTACTGTTGTTGTTTCCTCACGCACCATCAGCGAAGTGATCAGGGACGATCTCCAAGTTGCTCTGGTAGATGAGATTTCTACTAGTGGCAAGTCCATCCTGAAGGCATGGGGGGCGATCGAAGCCAAACTCTCGCAGATGGTGCTTGACTGCCTTGCGGAAAAAGAAGGCGGTCCTGTACCCTGGTTCGACTCAGCTGAGGTCGTTAGAGGGTATAGGGTAATCAAATGCGAGGACAGGTTCTCGAAGGATTTCTTTGGTGAGTGTGTCGCGAAGTTAAGCGACGCATGGAGCGGCTTGAAGATCAAGCTTATCCCAGCCAGAGACATCTCTCGAAGACCGAAGGCTCGCATCTGGCTGCCGACTATGCCAATAGACAGCGAACAGCTGATTCGAGGTTTTAAGCGCCAAAATCCTGCGGTCCCAATGGATGATTGGGCAGTTATCAAGACGGAGCAGCCGCAGAAAAAAAGCATGACTTTTCTGCTCCTCATAAACGAGGATAGTTTGGAGGTGCTCGAGAAGTTGGACTACCGTCTAAGGTTTGGCATAAGAAATGCCAAACTTAAAATTTACATCTCTTCAGGCCCGGACGAAGACACAGACGATGTCAACGACGCCAACACTCTGTTGGAGGGCATGAAGATCGTCCCAGACACCCCAAATGCCCCCGTTGAAGATGATTCAGATGAAGAATCAGTGTGCCACAGACAATCTGCGTGTCTTTATCAATGAAGAAAACATCGATATCGGCATCATCCAGGATCCCTGGGTAAGGGGATCTACCATCAGGGGACTTCAGGACAACCACTACAAACTCTACTACAACCACAATAACTGCAACGGTAAGCCTAGAACTTGCATTTTAGCTAAGAAGCATATAAAAGCTTTTCTATGTCCTAACCTTAGCTCTGCCGATTTAACGGTGGTTAAACTGGAAACTGCAAACGGTGAGGCCTTTTTCGTTGCAACTGTCTACATGGACCGGGATCGGCAAGCCCCGCCGGAAGAAGTCCAATACCTAACATCAACTATTAACACCAGTAAGGCCAACCTCTTGATGGGCTGCGACGCCAATGCCAGACATACGCTTTGGGGTAGCGCGGAGAATGACAGAGGTGAGTCTGTTTTCGATTTCATCATTAGCAATAACCTATCAATTTGTAATACTGGCAATTCTCCAACTTTTGTTTTTCCGAGTACGGATAACTTCAATGGGTGGGAGGCGGTTATTAACATTACTCTAGTATCTAACAACGAAACCATCAGGGTCGATAACTGGAGAGTATCCGATTTACAATCTTTTTCTGATCATAACTGGATACTCTTCAACGTCTGTCTCGAGGTTGAGACCCCTAAACCATATAGAAACCCAAAACGCATAAACTGGACAAAGTTTAATCGTATAGTTAAGTCAAAACTGGGTAGCACATCAATGTATAAAATCGACTCGACCACGGAACTGGATTCAAAGATTGAAATCTTTGAGAAAGCAATTAACGTTGCATTTAAAGTCTCGTGTCCAATCAGTTATTGTAAAAAGAAAGTCCCAACATGGTGGAATGAAGATCTATCAAAGCTTAGGAAGATGACCAGAGCGATCTTCAATACCTGCTACATTCACAACTTCTGGCAGCCCTACAAGGACTGCCTAAAAATATATAAGGAGTCCATCAGAATGGCAGAAAAACAGGGCTGGAGTGATTACTGCCAGTCTATCGAGTCCCTTAAAGAATCCGCAAGGCTCAGCAAAATTTTGTCCAAAGGGCATAGCAACCCGTCCTTTCTTAAAAAGACGGATGGAAGCTGGACAGATTCTTCTGCGGCATCTCTGGAAATCCTGATGAGTACTCACTTCCCAGGCTGCAGTGAGATTAGAGTAGAACAAGCTAGTTCCACCTGTACGCCACTGGCAGCTTGGGATAACATCACAAACATTATTACGGAGGATAAAGTCTCCTGGGCTATAAATAGCTTCTCCCCTCCTATAAGTCACCTGGCCCTGACTGCATCATACCTATTATGATGCAGAGATTGCAAGACATAGCAATTCCCTGGCTATTATCGATTTATAGGAGTTGCTTAAACCTAAGCCATGTTCCCCAAACCTGGAGACGTGTCAAAAGGGTTTTCATCCCCAAGGCGGGCCGGCGAGGACATGAATCCGCGAAGGATTTTAGTCCCATAAGCCTGTCCTCCTTTGCTTTGAAAACTTTAGAACGTATCCTAGACTTCCATATCCGCGATAACCTGATTTCTTCACTGTCGAAATCCCAGCATGCGTATCTCAAAGGGCGGTCCACAGAAACTGCTCTTCATGAGGTCGTGCGTACAGTGGAAAAAACTCTTCACTACAAAGAATATACTCTCGCCACATTTCTTGATATAGAAGGAGCCTTCAACAACATTTTCACTGAACCTATTCAGGAATCTCTCACCGAGTTAGGTGTAGAAGGTGTACTCGTATAATCCAAGCAACACTAGGCGATAGTAGTACAACTAAGACGGTAAACAGAGGAACTCCACAAGGCGGAGTCATCTCCCCCCTGCTCTGGTTAATGGCGATCAATAAAATCTTGGTGCGACTTGATAGGGAGGGTTTTAAGGTGGTTGCGTTCGCGGATGATATGGTTATACTAGTATCAGGAAAGTTCCTCTCCACGATAAGTCAACTCATGGAGAGGGCTCTGGATAAGGAAGACTCATGGGCTACGAGCTCTGGCCACGGAGTAAATCCGGAGAAGACTGAAATGATGCTGTTTACCACTAAAACCAAGATACCGGCATTCCTCTCTCGCTTTGCTCCAGTGCAAAATATCTAGGCACGGTTCTAGACCCGAAACTTAGTTCGAAAGTCAATATAGAACAGCGAATTAAGAAGGCAAGCGTAGCCTTCTATGCCTGTAATAAAACATTCGGTAAGAAATGGGGACTCCAGCCAAAGATGACCCTTTGGATGTACACAGCCGTTGTGCGTCCAGTTCTTACTTACGGTGCCATCGTTTAGTGGCCAGCTTTAAGCAAAAAGTACAATATCGACAGAATAAAAAAAGTACAGAGATCGGCGTGCGTGGGTATCACAGGAGCAATGAGGTCTTGTCCAACAGATGCTCTCAGTGTGATCCTGCATCTGATCCCTCTCGAACTACACATCATAGACACAGCTATATGCAGCGCAGTCCGGCTCAGGGAATATGGATGCTGGACCACAAGGCCATATGGTCACGGCAAGGTCCTGGAGACGATTCCAAGTGAACTGGTTGCGCCCTCGACCGACTACACGATACCCAAACTCAACTTTAGAAAATCCTTCTTAGCAAAATTCCCTTCCAGAGAAGAATGGAAGAACGGAAGCGTTACCTGCAACTATGATATAGGGATATACACGGACGGTTCGAAGATGGACTGCGGAGTCGGCGCAGATATCTTCTCTGACCAGCTGAATATACCAAGGTCCTTCCGTCTCCCAGACTCTGCTAGCGTTTTCCAAGCGGAGCTTCTTGCGATTCGAGAAGCCAGCCGCCTGCTAAACAATCTTCCAGCATCTAACCACAACATCGCTATTTTTTCGGATAGCCAGGCTACCATCAAGGCCATTGATGCAGTCTGCATCTGTTCAAAACTGGTAGAGCAATGTCAGTTCGAATTGAATTAACAAAGCACTCACTCGAGAATCACTCTCATCTGGGTCCAGGGCACAGCAACCATGAGGGAAATGAGCGTGCTGATGAGCTGGGCAGGCGAGGGTCGGCCCTTAACGGCTCTCTAGCAGAAAGAGTCGACATTCCGGTTGGTGCCGTTAAGGGCTATATTCACCTTCACTTCCTCCAGCTAGCCAATCGCGGGTGGAACAACCTCACAAGCTGTGTCATATCTAGGAAGACGTGGCCCAGTTTCAACAAACCCAGGTCAAAAGAGTTACTAGGCAAACCAAGACCAGTTATTGCCAAAATCGTAGCTATTATCACAGGCCACTGGCCAGTTGGAGACCATGCGGCCAAGCTTGGTATCCCCCACATCACCTTTTGTAGGAGCTGCAAGGATATTAATGAAAGAGAATCTCTATGTCATTTCCTTTGCAGATGTCCAGCCCTGGCGAGGATCAGACAGCAAACTCTTGGCAAACCCTTCTTCGAGGATCTGAGAGAGATAGCGGACAAGAGGATTGGAGAACTAATCCTCTTTCTGAACTCCACGGGCTGGGTTTAAACTTAACATCATCTTTAACTAGCCACTACAACAGGTATACACGTGTCCGTGGTAACAAAACGGCGCACTTTAAGCGTTAATTGGGCTCTTTTTCGACCGCCACATTACCTACCTACCTACCTATGACGCCAGCAGCAAATGCGGAAGACCAGTGGCAGCGTTGCCAACAACCCATCAGAGATGCCGCCTCTGATGTACTGGGTTTCTCTCGTCCACCACAACGAAACCCCTGGTTTGATGAGGAATGCCGGCAAGGACATGCAGCTAAACAAGAGGCGTACAAAGCGGAACTGCATAGAAAGAACAGAGCTGCTTACGAGCTCTACGTGAGCAGGAGAAAAGAGGAACATCGACTTCTTAGAAAGAAGAAAAAGGAGCATGAGAAGCGCTTGATCGAGAAGATTGAGATACTTTATTGTAGGAATGATGTTCGAAAATTTTACCAAAAGGTAAAAAGAACATGTCAGGGTTTCAAATCCAGAACAGAAGCCTGCAAGGGCGAAAATGGTAACATAGTAGTAGAATCGCAGTCGGTGCTGAGGATATGGAAGGAACACTTCTGCATACTGTTAAACGGCGATGATGACCAATATTCCGCTGTCAGGCAGAATGAGCCATTCAACAGTGACGATGGCAGTCAAGATTCCCGTCAACCCGATCAGAATGAAGTGAGGATAGCGATATCTAAACTCAAATCCAACAAAGCTGCTAGAGCCAACGGCCTTACCGCTGAACTTTTCAAGGCAGGAGGAGATGAGTTGGTAAGGAGCATGCACCAGCTCATCTGTAAAATCTGGTTGGACGAAACTATGCCCGATGAATGGAACCTCAGCATAGTTTTCCCGATCCTGAAGAAAGGAGACACTCTGAACTGCACCAATTACAGACGTATAAGTCTCCTCAACATCGCATATACGACCCTGTCTGCGGTATTATGTGAACGACTAAAACCGATCGTCAACAACCTGATAGGTCCTTATCAGTGCGGTTTCAGGCCTGGAAAGTCCACAATTGACCAAATATTCACACTACGGCAAATTTTGGAAAAAACCCATGAATATAAAATCGATACGCACCAGGTCTTCATCGATTTCAAAGTTGCCTATGATAGCGTGTGTAGAGACGAGGTACACAGAGCCATTTTTAGTCTCAGCATACCAGCCAAGCTCGTCCGTTTGTGCAGAATGACGATGGAGAACTCTCGCTGCTCCATCAAAGTCGGTAAGAACATCACCGAACCATTCGATGTCAGGAAATGGCTTAGACAGGGTGACGCGCTATCATACGATCTCTTTAACATAATACTTGAGAGAATTGTACGAAACTCACAAGCCAACCCCGGAGGTACAATCTTCTTCAAGTCTGTACAACTACTCGCTTATGCCGATGACATTGACATAATCGGAAGAACTCAGCGGACCGTCAATGGGGCATTTACGAGTATTGAGATCGAGGCAGGAAAGATGGGTCTAGCGGTCAATGAAAGCAAAACAAAATATATGCTGTTTACAAAAAAGGACACCCAACATCGGCGTCTTGGACAGAACGCCACAATAGACAGATATAATTTTGAGTTAGTAAAGGATTTCGTCTACCTAGGCTCTATGGTGAACAGTAGGGAGATCACACGGAGAATTCCTCTTACCAATCGTTTTTTCTATGGGCTAAAACGGCAATTGAGTAGCAAAGCTCTACCTCGAGCTGTTAAGGTAACTCTTTATAAGACACTAATCATCCCAGTCCTGCTGTATGGCGCAGAGGCATGGGCTTTGACAAAACCGGATGAGGATGCTCTTTATTATTTCGAGAGAAAAGTTCTTCGAGCGATCTTTGGTCCCGTCTGCATAGACGGTGAATGGAGGAGAAGGTACAATGCCGAACTAAGCGGCCTATACAAAGACATCGACTTAGCCAGAATGGGTCACATACAGCGACTAAGATGGCTGGGTCATGTAGAGCGGATGGAGTTCAACGCTACGTCCTCCGCCCCGGATCGACGACGCAGTAGAGGACGACCTCGCGGTAGGTGGCGCAAACAAGTGGAGGGGGACCTCAGCCAACTTGGTGTGCGTAACTGGAGGCAGCTGGCTCGTAACCGTGCTAGCTGGAGAGGTTTGTTGGTTGAGGCCCAGGTCCACCCCGGACTGTAGCGCCATCTAAATAAAAAAAAAAAAAAAAATCAAATAATGTTTCAGAACAAAGATAAAAATTATCTGTATTGTAAAATGTGTGGTAACAAAACTTTTTTGGCCCATGGGCTTCTTGGTGGTCGGCAAATGCCTGCACTCACCATTTGCTGAAACTCGGCCTTGGCCGCCTTGTACTATTCAGGCGGTATAGGCCTTGCACGACACGAAACGTGTGCACCAGAAGTCCCCACGGTATGTTGAAATGAATGCCGTGGTGTTTGTGAGGGGCTGAGCGGCAGGGTGATTATCTGATACCGCTGAAGCGGGTTTGGGTAAACGTCATTGTGGTGCAGGGCATTCAACGTGTCTTCATCGGACGATGTGAGGACGGCCGAGGTACTATTGACGGAACGCTGGTCCACCAGGCGGCGGCCATGGATGTCCACAAGTAAGCGCAAGAAGTCTAGGAAATCTGCGCCCACGATTGAGTGTGGAATTGCTGCACGGGTGAAGGTCTAGTTGAATTTTCGTCCTAAGCCAAAGTCCAAGCCGATCGTCGTCGTGTCGAATGTATTTATTTTTTGTGCTGTTGACTGCTCGTAGCACGTTAGGACGTGGTTGTAGTTTTGTTGTGTTCTTGACCGCCAGAATTAAAATTGCAGCTCTAGAGTCAGGCACTTCACTGCTTGAAAGTGCAGGGCGGTGAACACTGTTGCGCTTTCGCACCGTATCGCCGATGGTACCAACAAAAACCGATTGAGGCGGTGGGTTGTTGGTCGTCTGTTGTTTGGTGGCCGTTTGCCACTGTCCAGTGGCCGGAACTGGTCGCTCTTACAGGAGAGTTCCGTCGTACTTTCTCTTCCAGTTTGTCTAGTCTTTGCAGAATACTGTTGAGGGTATCCTTTGTCGGTGAGTTGTTTCGTGCAGACCCCGGTGGAAGTGCGGCGATCGGTCCAGGCGTTGAGGAGTGACTGATGATTTTATCTGCTACCTGCGCTAGCGTGTCTAGGTTTCCTTTGACCGCTGAAAGTATTGCCTGCACGTGTGCAGGTAAACGTGAAAGCCAGATCACTTGAGGAATCATATCTGGAGTGTCCGAGGATCTTGAGAGGTCCCACATGCGCCGAAGAAGGTGGGATGGCTGTGCGTCGCCGAGATCGAGGCCTTCGTACACTTTGATGAGCCTGGACTTAACCTTTGCGTATTTTTCAGTGGCTGGTGGAGATAGAAGGATGACGGACACTTGCTCCAGGTTCCTTCTTTCTGGGTTGGCAATAACGTACCGGAACTATCTGTCGTCAGACGGTCTAGAGGGTGCGAGGATGGCTTCTTGGGCGAACCAGAGAGATGGTTGGTCGCGCCAAAACTGAGGTAGTCGTGCGGCTACCGAAAGTAGTGAGATGGTCACCATGTACGAGTCTGTCTGCGCGGAGGCTGAATTGGCGTTGGATATGATAGGTTAGGTTAGGTTAGGTTGGCTGTCCACACGAAAGTGCAGACACACTTAGACCAGTGAAGGTCCTTTGTGATACCATGGATCAACCCATTAGGCCACTCAGGGACTAACAAAACCAACCGGAGCTTTTGACAAAGCGGTGGATGCTCATGACGTCCAGGGACGCCAGATCACAGAGGTCGTCAAGGAAGGGGGACCCTAGATGGAGCATTCTTTTATGCGACAGGGCCGGACATCTGCATAGGAGGTGAAGGATGGTTTCCTCCTCCTCCTCGTCCCTACAGCTCCTGCAGAAGTCGTTGGAGAAGAGACCAAGTCTTCTGGCGTGTTGACCTATAAGACAGTGTCCAGTGAGAACACTGACAACGCAGCTGATTTGTGTACGCTTTAGCTTTATCAGATCGACACTACGGTTTTGATCCAGCTTAGGCCAGATCTGTCTCGAAATGTGACACGTTGAGCCGTTTCCCCATCTGAGGTTGGTCTTGTTAATAGCGTTCAGCTTTAGTAGATACTTACATGTAGCGAGGGGCATACCCAGGGCTTGCCTTTCAGGCAATATCCTTAGAGTGGTACCCTGTCTGGCGAGGTCGTCAGCCCTGCAGTTACCTGGAATGCCTCTATGGCCTGGCACCCAGCAAAGGTGAATGTTGAACTGCTCTGTCATCTCCATAAGAGATAGACGACAGTTTAAGGCAGCCTTTGAAGTGAAGGAGAACGATTCCAGGGACTTGATTGCCGCTTGGCTGTCAGTGAAAATGCTAATATCCCTGACAGATAATACATTACATATCAGCCAGGACAGGGCTTCCTTAATCGCCATGATTTCCGCCTGGAAAACGCTACATTGATCAGGGAGGCGGAAAGAGATGTTCAGATTGAGTTGTTCGGAGAAAACACCACAACCGACCCCACCCTCCGTCTTAGATCCATCTGTAAAAAAGTGAACCGAACTACCATCGACAGGGGAGGAGGTGTCCCATACATCCCAGTTAGGGATGCTCGTACGGAAGTTACGGTAAAATCTCAGTTTCGGCGGGGTGTAGTCCATGTTGTCGTGTTTGAAGTTGAGAAGATCAAGGATCGAGGAGTGGCCCAAGCGATAGCTAGACCACTGAGAGGAGGCTTTTAGGCGGATGGCCGCACAGGCAGCCATATGTTTGCCGAAAATAACTAAAGGTAGCGTGTTGAACAAAATGTCCAGTGCCGCGGAGGGAGTAGTTCTCAGTGCACCACTGATGCAGATGCATGCAGATCTTTGCACCTTAGCTAGTTGAGTGAGGTGGACAGCCCTGTCGAGAGCAGGCCACCATACGATCACGTCGTATAGAAGTATAGGCCTGATAACGGACACGTATTTGATACCCCAGCTCCTACCTATAGCCTTTTTACAGGAATAGAGAGCTACATTAGCTTCCTTGACGCGCTCTAGTAGATTGGCTTTCCAGTTTAATTTCCTATCCAAAATAAGACCCAGATATTTTGCGTTTTCAGAGAAGGTGAGACTATTTATCATAGGAGGGTCTTTGAGGGGAACTTTATATTTCCGCGTGAAGAGAACGAGTTCCGTTTTATGGGGGTTAACCCCCAGTCCACATTTGGAGGCCCATTTGGTGAGCCGAAGGAGAGCATATTGGAGGATATCCCTGAGAGTGTCCGGGTGTTTACCGGAGGCAGCAATAGCAATGTCATCAGCATAGGCGATCACTCTACAACCTGACGTATCCAGGTCCAACAGTAGTTCATTAACTACCAGGTTCCACAGAAGAGGTGACAAGACTCTGCCTTGAGGTGTACCGCAGCGAGCAATTCTTCTGGCCGATGCTCCGCCCAGCTGTGTGTTAATAATCCTGCATGTAAGCAATTGGTTGATCAACACTCCGAGCGAGGTATCCACTTTCAGATTTACAAGTGCGTCGGTAATTGCCTTTGGTTTGACATTGTAAGAAGCTCCCTCAATGTCAAGTAAAGCCACCATGGTGTATTCTTTGATGCTAAATGATTTTTCGATGATGCGCACAAGCGAATGTAAGGCAGTCTCAACCGATTTGCCTTTGCAGTACGCAAGTTGGGACGGCGAGAGCAGAGCTGGGCTAATACTTTGCCGAAGATGGATACCAATTAACCTTTCTGACGTTTTGAGCAGAAAGGTCGATAGACTGATAGGTCGGAGATCCTTTGGTTCCACGTGCGAGCTCTTTCCTGTCTCAGGTATGAATATGACTATGATAGCGGAATATGGACATGATAGCGGAATCCTTTTTTTTACCTTGTTGATGATTTTCTTCGCAGTGTTGCGAGTTTCCCTCGCCTTGATGAGGATTTTCTCCGCATATCTTCATGCTGTTGCTTTACTAGCAGTATCTTGGGGCCGATGATGTGGTTGTCCTAGTGACGAATAACCACGATATCTGACGAGGACAAAAGCGATGCGTTGTGCTGTATTCTAGTTACGTGCATTCGTGCACGCCATAGAAGAAGATAACCGGACGGGATTGTTACGAATGCCCCTGATTTTGATGGATTTGGCGTGGGGGTGCAGAGAATTGAGCTTAACAGCAGGCGCAAGAGAAAACAAGAAAAAAACTTATTCAAACTGCTTTATGTGTGCAGTACAAGTCTTCGTAAACAAATGTTTAAGGGTCATCTTGAGGATTTTTTGGCCGAACCGCATCTCCAACGATCAAATTTATATGAAAACGGGCAAATAACCTATAAGGATTACTACATAAAGGAGAAGGTGGGAGTGGATTGGACACACCCTACGGTGCGAAGACAACTCCATTGCAAAATAAGCCATGCAGTGGAAGGAACCGAGCTCTTTAGGAATGAGTTGGAGGCAGCTCAAATGCGTTGCAGAACTCCAAACAAGAAGGTGGCGTGGTTGACGCCCTATGCCACCCAAGGGGTTAAAAGATCTAAGTAGAAGAAGAAAAAGAGTTGTCACTCTGCCCCCGGCTATGTGGTATTTTTAACATGCCTTTCCATTTTTATTCATTAGATGTACTTAAAGCAGAAAAAAAAGCCTTTAAGGATATAAAGAAACCTCGTAATGAGTCTGCTGCGATTTCAAACGTCCCCGATAACACTGATTATCAAACGGATGAAGAAGAACTAGCTCGGGAAACTAACTGGATCCTAAAAAAACGACCAGTTAAGAAACGAAAAGCTGGTTCTTCGCCCGAAAAAGTAACGACGCAAGAAAACACGCAAAATGAGCGAGAAGATAACGAACAGCGTGACAAAATAAACAAATGTGCCGAAGGAAATCCACGAACTAAGGTACGACCACCGCCACCAATAAACGTAATCGGAATTGCAGACTATAATAAACTGCATTCTATTCTCAAACCTTTGTTGCTATCCGATTTTGAAGTAACGTCGCTCAACAACAACAAATAGAAAGTAACCGTAAAGGACTCAGACAGTTACCACTTAGTATCTAATAAACTGAATACTGAAAAAATTCAGTGGTATTCTTACGAAAATAAATCTGAAAGACCGATACGAGTCGTAGCTAGAGGACTTCATGCCTCATGCTTAAAGGAAGATGTTGTTCATGATGTGAAGAACAAAAACTTTAAAATCGTCGACGCGGTAAATTTAATTAAGCGGGAAAAACAAAAATTGGAAGGCGAGGAAACGACAGTAAAGCGCGGGCTTCCTCTTTTTATGCTAACATTTGATAAAGCTGAGAGTTTAGATAAGATTTACGAAATAAGAACAATTCTGAATGTCGTAGTCAAAATCGAACTCATGCATAAGAATACAAGGTTGATACCTCAGTGCAAACGATACCAAGGATTCAATCATACACAAACGTATTGCCAAAAAGAACGGCGATGTGTGAAATGCGCCGGAAATCACCCCACCCAAGTTTATGGAGTAAACAGACAAACCTCTGCAACACGTGCTAATTGCAAGGGAAAGCATCCGGCAAATTATAGAGGCTGTGAAGTAGCTAAAGAGTTGCAAAAACGGAGAGATGCGCTCCTTAAGCCCCTAAATACAAAATTAAAACTGCAAACTAAGCCAAAGCGTAAGATAGCGCAGGAGAAAGCAAGGCAAACTAAAACTACCGTGTTTAGAGCCCAAAAAGGTGAAGGAAAAGTGACAACAGAGAAGTCCTCGATCTCTGTTCTTAAAAGAGGCTCACAAACGGAGCAATCAACTAATCCTAGCCCTAGTAGAGCACCAATTAGAATTCACTTTGATAGTCTCATTGCACGCTTGATACGAAAAAATTGGGCAGCTGTATACAGTGAGAATGATCCATCAAGAGCGTTTGATTTGTTTTGCAAGCAGTTAAATAATCACGTTGAGATGTGTTCTATAGTGTCTGATACCATAACAAGAAATATAAAGAGGTTAAAACCGTGGATGTCTGATTTCTTGTTGAATAAAATTCAAAGAAAAAATAAATTACGTCTAAAATGTAAAAAGCAGCCCAATAACGTTCAAATCCGCAAAGCCTATGAGAAACTATCTAAAGAAGTTGCCATTGAGGTTCCTATTTGTAAGGAGAGTTTCTACATGGATAAACTTCACAGAGCTAGAGGGGACCTTAAAAAAGAATGGCGCGTTGTGAATGAGCTGTTCAGTAAAAATGTCCTTGCTGATGCACCGACATGCATTAATTATGGGAATAGAGATGTAAGTACTTCCGAAGACATGGCTAATGTATTCAACAAGTTTTTTACTACTGCTGCTGCTAATACCCTGGCTTATGCTGGCTTCGGTACAATATCTTATAATGCTTGTGCAGAAGAATGTCTCAGCAAGGATAGAGTACAAGGTAATAGTTTTTCCTTTCTACCTATATCTCCTTCTGAACTGCTTAGGACTATCATGTCACTAAACAAATCGAGCTCATATACTCGAAATTGTTACTCAAATGATTTTCTGAAAAAAATTGCACCAAATATTGTTCATATACATAGATCATAGCACATATCTTTAACCAAAGTATCTATAATGGAACCTTTCCCGATAGCATGAAGATTGCTGAGGTTATACCTATCTTTAAGAAAGGTGATAGAAAAATATTGGACAACTATAGACCGATATCACTCCTTTCAGTATTTTCAAAAAAATTTGAAAAAGTGGTCAAAAGCAGAGTTATGGGTTTTCTTGAAAAAAGTTTGTTCTTCAGTCTCAATCAATAAGGATTTAGAGCTGGTATGTCGACTGAAGATGCACTTTTGAATTTTTGTAATCATATATATGATAGTTCCAATAACAAAAAATATACTGCTGCGCTTTATATAGATATTACAAAGGCATTCGATACCGTTGATCATGAAATTCTATTAGTCAAATTAGAAAAGGCTGGTTTTAGAGGCTTTATGCTTGATTGGTTTGCTTCTTATCTGAAGAACAGGAGACAAATGGTTAAGATTCGCGGGACTTTCAGTGAGTGTCTTCATGTTCGAATAGGTGTCCAACAGGGAAACTCAATGTTTAGCCTGCATTTAAAAAGTAACACAACTGGATTTGCTGATGATGTAGGTTGTTCTTTTTCTTATAATTCGGTGCTCGACTTAGTTGCAGACATTAACCACGATTTGGAGGTCTTAAGGCATTGGTTCTGTACGCACAAACTGGTCATCAGCAATAAAACAAAAATTAGTTTTTTAAATTATCCCCGCCGGATCTTTATGTCCCAAATTTTTGTTTTCATAGTGCTGATTGTAAATGTTTATATGTTAGTTCCAATACTTGCAGTGCTATCAGAACCATGGAAACATATGATGCAAGTATGAGCTGCTCTTCTAAATGCTTCACTATTGAAAATGTTACTGTCTATAAATACTTGGGATTAAACTTCGATAGTAAAATGAGCTGGGGTGTTCATACGTCTATGCTAAGGAAGTATCTATTATCTGCAACGTATATGATGTACCACCTTAGACAAATTTGCTCTCGAAAGCTTTTAGAAACTGTGTACTACGGCTTGGTACAATCGAAGTTGCAGTATGGACTGGTATGTTGGGGTGACACTTATTCCAATAATCTTCAGCCCTTGATTGTAATCAGAAACATATTCTAAGAATCATTGGGAAGAAACGCCGTCGTGAACATAGCTTCTGTCTTTTCTGTTACTCTAAGATACTTCGTTTGAAGCATCTATATTTTTACAAAGTCCTTAACATTTTTTTCTTAAGAAGTGGTTATCTACTCAATCAAAACCTTACTGCATATGAACTTCGCAGTAATGATAGATTTCTGGCTACTATTCCACCACCTGAAAAGCCACCGGGTAATGACCCTCGGATAGCAGGAGTGCAAACTTACGTTCAGGCCGGGGCATCCGAAAAACAAAGAAACCTTGAAATCTCGACGGACCCTGTGTCTCATGTTTTCTCAGTTATTCTTGAGAAATTCGAAGAACAAAGCAAAATAAATAAAATTATTCTCGATAAGCTCCTTAAGCTTGAAAATAATTCACGGAAAACGCGTACTTCAACTAGAATTTGAATGACAAACGAGTTTTAAAAATATGTACTCGGAATGCAAACGGACTTTTGCAAAAATTTGACGAACTGGAAATATTTATACGAGAAAAAGATATTAATATTTGTTTGTTATCTGAAATCCACGTAAAAAACGAATCGCGTTTAAAAATAAAAGGAGCGAGATTAACTGGTCGAACAACTAGGTTAGGTTAGGTATGTGGGCTGGCAGGGAGGGACGCTCTCTGCCACACTCAGGTCAGCGTTGACCCATTGTGGTACCCATGGGGGGAAAATAATCCCTTACCCAATGAAACTAAAAACTACTAACTCAGTCACTTACTTCATTTCTGCATACAAACCACCCTGATGATTTGATGAAGTTCAGCATCTTTTCTGTCGCAACGCCGTAGAGCTCCTCGAAATCCTGGAAGAAATATTTACCAAGGAACCTTTTCCTGGAGTGTTGAAGACTCGGACAGTGGCACAGGCAGTGCGTTGCGTCCTCAAAAACTTCCTCGTTACCACAGTCTCTACAGAGTTCCTCCTCCGTCAGGCGTAGTTTCTTCATGTGGTACCGCAGAGTGTTGTGCCCCGTGATGATGCCAACAAGGGTGGAAAGGGATTTGCTATCTTTCCGATTAATTCTCTCGGTCCTTGCTTTGTCGAAAGATGGCCATAGCTTCCTAGAGATGGCGCAAGTTTCCATGGAGTTCCATCTTGTGTTCGCCTCCTCAATGGCTTTATTCCCTGCAGAAAGCTTGAGTGTGCAAGGTGGGATACACACAGGGGGGTCAACTTGTTCTGGTAAGGTTGCTGAGCCGATTCTCGCCAGCTCGTCGGCTTTCTCATTGCCTGGAATACCGTCGTGTCCAGGGACCCAACAGAGCGATACCTTGTGCCGTGTTCCAAGAACCCTTAGCTCTTCTCGACAACACTTCACAAGCTTCGATTTAATTTCTATGGCAGTTATCGCTTTTATAGCTGCCTGGTTGTCGATAAAGATGGTAATACCTCCTGGCGGTATTGCCCTTACCGCCGACTCACGGGCGGCTGTTGCCACTGCTAAGACCTCTGCTTGGAAGACACTGCTGTGGTCTGGAAGTCGTATGGCCGGAGAAGATACCTGATCCTACACCAGTGCTCATTTGTGAATCATCTGTATAGATGGCTATAGATTCGACATTAGGTACATGGCCGCTTTTCCAATCTTCCCTGCTAGGGTAGGTGGTAGAGAAAGGCCTTAAAAAATCTAAATATGGCGTCATGTAATCCGTTACGGGCACAAGGCCAAAGTAATCGAGTAGGATCATCGAGTCACCTATTCTATTTGGTTTCCAGTTCGCTGACTGACTAGTTCTCATAGCATTAATGGTCGAACAACTAACTGGGAAGGCTTTAGGACCGAAATTGAAGATAATGTTGAACTGAGCGTTCTGCTTACGACACCCTATGAACTTGAGGTTGAAGTTGATCGCTTCGTTAAGATCGTACAGCTCGCCTCTTGGAAAAATACACCCAATCCAAGGAAAACGCCGGTCAGATACGGTTTACGATATCCTCCGGAAATAAAAGAATTGGTCAAGGATAAAAGAAAGGCGCATACTTGAATCGTCTGTGCAATTTGTTGAAGAAGTCTGTTAAGGATTTGAGGAATCGTGCAATATGGTCTTACCTTGAAAGTTTAATAGCGAAAATAGATTCCAATTATTCACTTTGGAAAGCTGTAAAAGGCACCAAGAGGCCCAAAGTCCCCGCGCCGCCAATCAAATTAAATCAAAATGAATGAGCGAGGGAAGATAAAGAAAAAGCAGACGTCTTTGCGGCCCACTTGGAAGAAACCTTAAAACCGTACCATAGTCGAGTAGTTTACGACAACCTCAATAGGCTGGATTTACCATCCGACGCCTTAACGCTCACAAGTGCAACGCTAAGGAAACTCAAACATGATATCGAGAATCTAAAACCTAAGAAATGTCCAGGTTATGATTTGATTACTGGAGAAATTCTCAAAGTCTTACCTAGAAAAGCATTGATTAAGCTTCTCCATATTGTAAATGCTGCACTCAGATTAAGACACGTTCCGAGCCAATGGAAAGTTTCGGAAGTCATAATGGTTTTAAAACCAGGAAAACCGCCAAATGAGGTAAAATTGTATAGACCAATTTCGCTTCTTCCAATCATATCGAAAATTTTCGAGAGGATATTATTAAGGCGTCTCCAACCGGTTATAGAAGAAAATAATCTTATCCCTGAGCACCAGTTTGGGTTCAGAAGTAAGCATTCGACGATTGACCAGGTGCATAGAATTACTGACGTAATCGAGAAAGCAGTTGAAGAAAAAAAGATTTTCTCAAGCGTATTTCTTGACGTCTCGCAAGCCTTTGATAAGGTGTGGCATGATGGCTTGAACTTCAAACTACTGCAAGTTCTCCCTGTATGCTTATTCGATATTCTAGAATCATAACTCGGGAATAGACTCTTTCGTGTTAGACATGGAGTCAAATACTCCGAGCTCAAAGAAATTTCGGCCGGCGTACGCAAGGAAGCGTTCTTGGGTCGCTTCTCTATTTGCTATATACTCGTGATATACCGAACGAAGATGGCACTATCCTTGCTACGTTTGCCGATGACACCGCTATCCTAGCAGTAGGCAAAACAATCGAAGAAACGACTGCAAAACTGCAAAACGCACTGAATAATGTAAATGAATGGACGAGGGACTGGCGGATCGCCGTCAACGAATCTAAATCTGTTCACGTGAATTTCACTTACAAGGAAACTAGTAACTTGCAAATTTTCCTAAACTCGGCCCGAATACCTTTTGCAAACGAGGCCAAATACCTAGGAATGACACTCGACGCAAGGCTGAAATGGAATTCGCACGTGAAAATGAAACGAAAAGAACTCGAAATCAAATATAGAGAAATGTACTGGTTACTCGGAAAATATTCCCAGCTCATTACTGAGAACAAACTGCTTTTATACAAACAAGTGCTAAAGCCGGTATGGACCTACGGTATATAACTTTGGGGCTGTACCAAGAAAACAAATGCAAATATTTTACAAGCTTTTCAAAATAAAGTGCTAAGTCCAAGCACCGCGGTATAGTAGAAACGACGATATCCACAGGGATCTCGGAATTCCGACAATCGAATCTGAAACTAGAAGCTTCGCGAGAAAACATAGAAACCGACCAATCGGACAAATTTTGGATGAGAGCAATTTATTGCGCTGACTACAAAGGACGAAACTTTTCGACTTGGCGAGATAAGAATTAACCGTGTCTAGGTTGCGGAGTTTGCAGGATCTTTCAGTGGAAAGTAACCTGCCAAACGTTTTTATTTCATAATAAAAAAATTGCTTGATAAGTAAATACTTAGTTGCGATATCTAACAAATTAATATCGAAGGGTGGTGTTTTGTTAGTCAGTAAGAATCTGACACTACTATGAGCACGCGCTTGCTATTCTCATAATGTCTATGGCAGATTTTTCACATACCCTCGGGAAAGAAAAAACAAAAAAAAAATTTATTTAATACCACTCGGCTCCGATTCCAAGGCTAGTCAAACACTTAACATAATAAATCTACAAAATAAATGTAGCTTTGCACAAGTTATGTTGACCAAAAGAGGAATAATAGCGACAAGTTTTGCAAATAATAAATGGAATAATAAATGCCCCTTGGTATATAAGAAATAGCGATTTGCACCGTGACCTACAAGTAGACATGGTGACGGAAGTGGTTAGAAAGCACGCTGTGTCTCACAATCAGCGACTGCAAAATCACATCAACTCCGAGGTAGAAACCGTCTTAAATGTACGAGACAATATCCGGAGATTGAGAAGAACCAAGCCTCACGAGCTAATGGTCTAAACGCTATGGAAAGTACTTAAAATTTAAACTTTCCTAAACGTGATTTTAAATATAAGAAAGAAAAATCATTTGTCGATCTTACATAGATTTGTCCTGATTAAGGAGGTTTTTTTAGTGGCGTTAGAGTCCCACACTACTTGGTAACCAAGAAGTACCAAGTTTCTTTCGAGATTTTTCACCTCCGGTACACTTTCGTAAGGGCTCCAACCGAGCCTAACTCACGGTTTTCACCGGGGTAGGTAACGCCGAACACCTGGCGTGTCTAATTCGATAAAAAAAAAAATTATTTTGAATTCTCAGAACAATTGGTTGATATCGTCTTGGCGTAAGTTTTTGAAGCTAACTAGTAATTAAAATCAAAAGAATAAGATTAATCTGTTGATACTTACTTTTATTTTCCATTCCGCATATGCAACTTTTTTGAGAAATAATATCAATATGGAAAATATGATAAATTGAAACCATTTCATTGTCCTAAAATTCAATGCCATCGAACTAGATATTAAGCTTCAATCGTTATTCATTTGAAATCACCCAACTACAACGTTTCATGCGTACACAAACAATTACGCAACAAATTAATTTATTACTTCAGTGAAACTTCAAAAACTCGAAGTCCTCGATAGCTCGACGTTATTTAACACTTTGTGTGAATTTCTATATTTCTAACATGAAAAGGAGATAACTCGAACTAAAGTTCATCCCCTTGTGCGTGAATTTAAATAACAATTTTATAACATTTTTAATTTTATATAGTCTAGTTCATATATGTAGTTTACTGACAAATATCTCGCATGTTCTTCGTTTCAATTGATATATATGTATGACATATATATTTTTTGTCGTAAATTGAACCTTTAAATATGGGCAATTAGACACGCACGCTACGATGTGCAGTCAAGCGAATGAGTTTTATCAACACGCGTATAAGCCATATTACTCCAAATTCAAAGCTTTGAAATCCCTACATGAATGGTGCGTTCTAAGCACCTTTTGTCGGATTAATGCCTAGCCCGTTTTGTTCTGTCCAGGAGGATAATTGTTTTAGTGCAGATTCCATGAGATTGCTGATGGTAGGTAAGTATTTCCCACTGATCATGATTACTATGTCGTCTCCATATGCAGATGTTTTTATTCCATTAGTTTTGAGAATCTTAAGAATTTTCTTAGCAACGAGGAGCCAGAGCAAAGGAGAAACTACTCCTCCTTGCGAGGTTCCTCTTGTAACTATTTTTTTTTACGATACTCTCACCTAATTCGGAGTTGAATATTCTGCTCTTAAGCATTTCGTCTATCCAGCTGATTATTGCTGTTTTTACTCCTAGTTCAACCAGTGCTGCATTTATCGATGTCGTATTTACGTTGTTAAGTGCCCTTTCGATGTCTAAAAATGCAGTCAGAGTATATTCTTTAAAGTGAAGGTTTTTCTCTATTAATGAGACAACATCATGCGTGTTGAGTGCTACATAAGTTGTGTTCATTGAGAAGGCCTCTCAGCTGTAGATCAATTAATCTCTCCAGTGTTTTCAGAAGAAACGAGGAAAGACTGATTGGTCTCAAATCTTTTGCAGTGGAGTGGGTCGCTTTCCCTGAATTGGGGATGAAAACCACTCGTACATCTTTCAAGCATTTCCAAGCTTTAAACAGCCAGGGCGAAATTCTTGTTAGAGCGTGTTGTAGCATGGCTGGGATGATGTTGTCTGGTCCTGGAGTTTTGTAAGGCTTAAACGATTTCACCGCCCATGTGATAATGTCACTCGAATAATTTCCTTCATAAACATCCGTCTGTGAGTTCGGATTGGGCTGCAGGGTAGTGACGCGTGAATCGAGGTCGCAGCACTCTGGGAAGTGTGTTTCCATCAAGACTTCCAGCGATTCTTGGCTTGCCTCCGTCCAGGAGTTTACGCTTAAGATATCCCGCGACTGATGGGTCTTTGGATAAAATAGTTCGTAGTCTGGCAGCCTCGTTAGTGCCGTTAATTTACTCTCATACTTTTTGTACACTGTCCAACAATGTGAACCGTATGCGACGCGCAAGTGTGTGTAGAGGCTTCCTTTTAACTTAGATGGTATTTTTCGGTCACAGAAGATAGCAGAGTTTTCTCGCCACTTGATGATTGATGTCATCATCACAGGCTGCTTTGCTATTAATCGTAGATCCCAGATATTTGAACTTGTCGCACTTGGGAAACACTGTTCAATTCAAATAAATGTCTGGAATAGACCTGAGTGGATCAGACTAACTAATGCGATACCCATTTCCCTCCAAAACGTCCACCCACACATCAAGTGCTCATTGCAGGGATGTAGTATCTTCACTTATGATAGCTTCATCGTCAGCAAAGAATAACTGATGTACCTTGGGGTCTGTCACCTTACCTTCAAGCAGATAGTCAAGGATTGCAATAAAGAGCAAATACTTAAGACGCTTCCCTCGTGCACTCCGACTTTGATTGGGAACTCTTCGGTTACTCCAGTGGGGCAACTTACTTTGGTCTTTGGTTCTTCATACATGTCCATGATCACATAGGTTTCTGGAACCCCACAATGTCCTAGCGCCACCCATATCAGATCTCGTGGTTGTCTGTCGAATGCCTTTTCACAGTCAACCAATACAATATGCAAATTCTTTAAGGAATCACGATGTTTTTCCACTATGATCCTTATACTTTGGATTGCATCTGTGGTGGACTTACCCGCGACAAACCTGCATTGATCATCAGATAGCCGTATTATTTTTCACAGGCGACTAACTAATACCCACTCAACTTGATCGAACGGTAGTTATCACAGTTTCGGGTATCACCCTTGCCTTTGTATACAGGGAGAAGGTACCTTCCCTCCTTTGATTCGGCATTGTATCACTTCTCATAAATTTGGAGATAAGAATTCTGAGCCATTTGAACCCGATATCTCCCATCTTTTTCCAAAACTCAGAGGGCATCTCGTCTGGCCCAACCGCTTTTCAATTTTGGAGTCGGGTATTTCTTCACAGTTAGGGGTGGCTCTTGGAAAATATTGCCAAGGAAACTGTTCATTCAAGATACTGCCGCCACCTCTGCAGAATTTTGTCGTCATACACAATCTGGCCATGAGCATTGTTAATGAACTTGGCGAACGAATCTCCTAAGCATTCCTCCTTCTTTGGGCGGCTTTTTTAAAGATGGTTGCGTTCTTGTTCATATTATGTCTTCGCAGCTCCTGGATAGCCTGGTTTGCATCAACAACCGGGGAAGATATTTTCTCCAGCTCCCGATACAGGTCCTCCGTACTCTCTGATTGAAGCTGGGCGTACTTCTTCTTCGCTTTTTTTTTTTGCAACATCTGTATTCCATTTCGAGGCGAGCTTTTTCGTTTCTATTATTAGAGGGGCGCTTTGACCAAACTTTGAAAGCCGCTTTCTTCTCATTTATCACTTCCTTAGTTTCATCACTCCACCACCATTTTTCTTTGGCGTGTTGGGGGTGGCCGCCTTTTGAAGCTCCTGGCAGTGATTTGACCTTCTTTAAGCAAGTTCGCTGCAGGGAATCCCACATATTTTGTGCTCTGCACTCTTCATCCTCAGCTCCGTTGATGATGTGAGATGAGGTCATTTTTCATCACGAAAACAAAAGGCTCGGCTTTTTCTTTGTCCAGATTGTACGACTTAATTTTCTCAGAGAACCTTGTTTGTTTGCTTTTCTTTCGTGTTTTCATAAAAATTTCTGTTAGCAGGAGATGGTGTTGCTGAGCGATTGGCTCTCCCAGGATCACTTTGCAATCCTTTACCCGAGGCTTCATGAAACTGGCTAGCAAATGGTAGTCAATCTGAGTTTCATCTCCACCACTGCTGTAAGTGATCAGGTGTCGGCTTTGTTTGATGAACATGGTATTTAACACGATAAGACCGTGGGATTTGCACCTGCTTAGGATGTCTTCACCAGGAAGGTTCCTGGTGCCATATCCTAGTCCTCCATGGAAGTCTTCATAGTCTTCGTTTGATTTCCCGACATGTCCATTCAAATCTCCTCCAACAAACAGAAATTCTTCCTTTGGGATGTTCTTAAGGAGATTGTGGAAATCTAGCCAAAATGCATCTTTATCTCTCTGATTGCACCCATTTTGGGGAGCATATGCACTGACAATATTCCACACCTCTCCTTGTATTACTAGTTTGAGCGACATCAAACGGTCGCTGGACTTCGAAATGCTCAAGACATTACCAAGTAGCTCTGCTGCAAGGATGATACCGATTCCGTTCTTAGCCTTTTCCGTTCCGTAGTAGAACATCTTGTAATCTTTTGTCCTAACGTCCAAGAAACGCGCCCGATTCCCGGTGTTTTTCCATTTCGTCTCTTGGACACACAAGATGTCCACCCGCCTTCTATTCATCATCTCTTCCAGCTCGTAACTTCGACCGGTCAAGCTTCCAATGTTCCAACTCGCGACCCTCAAATTTCTTCCAAACTGTTTCATTATTTTGCTAGCCCCCGGAATCCGTATAGCTCTGACCCGAACATTTCTGCACGGTCCGGGATCAGTACCATGCACAGCAGTGGTAGTGCCTGGCGGGGTAGTGCCTTTCCTTTTAGCAAGTATTACCATAATGATACAGTTTTGCAATACAATTTTTTGCACCATATTGCGATGGTGTTTGTTGTTTGACACGTGCATGCTCCTGTTTTAGTATTGTTTGATATTTCTTCTATGACACCGGTGATCTCCAGTCGTGTCAACCCACGGCCTCGCATGCACACTTGAGGGAGAGTTTTCAAGGTAGTATATGTGTCGCTAGGCTCAGTTGGGTGTTATATTGCCTAGATCTGATTTGTCCCCTTAGTCGCCTTTTACGACAAGCGCTAGTTGTTGGGGGGCGCTGCAGTGATATTCTTAACCCGTCCCTGCACGGGGAACCCAGCCTATTTATCTAAAGTGCATTAACTTAGATTCATTATTAGTCCTGCAAATTACACTTATGTCATTCTAAACTTTTCAAATGGGATCAAAGTACCTTCGAAAAAAATGGCACATTTTCAGTTGTGGTCCGAACCCTATAGCGAACGGATGTACAAATCTTAGATAAAAAGTGAATTTGTTTGCGTTGAGTCATTTATGCGAATGAGAAGTAAAAAGTGAGCGTGTTATATTTTGACTTAAAGCAGTTTAGGCTATTGAATATAAAGAAGAAATTGTATTATTTTGAGCTGAGCCACTACACTCGATTGAGGTAAATATAAAGAATTGGTTGTATTTTGAGTTATACCACTGTTGAAGAATGATCAATTGACATTTAGAGTCATGCCAATTTAGATGATTTAGTTAAAGTATTAGTTTTTAAAGTTTCATTGACGGCAAAACGGTTTGATTTTAAAATTACCCATTTTAACTGACTCTAGTAAACATATTCTGTATACTAATTTCGAAGTTATGTCACTCTTGATAAACTTTTTGATCATAATTCGACTTATAACACTTTTGATGCTTGCATTTTGAATAAGTTCGTTTTCAGTGTCCGACAAAGCATAATAAATTATGCATTCAATGAGTCGGGCAAAATTTATGGTGTAAATGGCAACTACATCCTTACGAAACGAGGCATCTATTCAGGTAATAAGTAATGATGCTGTGGAAAATGAGGAAAACCAACAATCAACTTCACATCAAGTTCAACCAGTGCTCATGATACTCTTGAATTGCCCAATACCCAAAATCTTGAAGGTAATAATGTTTACGAAATGTCGTGCAATTCAGAGTGTTCCACCTTGACTCGTTTGACTGAGCTTCAACGCAGAAGTTACAACATTTCGCCCATACACAGCGATGAAAGTGACGTTGACGATTTAGACGCGAATCCGAATTTCCTTCATAATCCTTCTGTCTGTGAAAGCAGTGTAAGCAGTTCTTCCAATAGTGCAAGTAGTTCCTCCGACTCTGCAGAAGTTGTCAACGATGTAAAAGAAAAAAAAAAGGAAGAAAAAGAGAAAGAAACCTGCGAACTGGACTACTAATAAAGAGAAGCTGTTAAGAAATTCTGGAAAAGCCTATAAGTCATCATCAAAGTCTAAGAAACAATTTTCTGCTAAGAAAGTGCGGCCACCTTGTGGAGAAAAATGTAGATTGGGTTGCAGTTCAAAAATCAATGCCATAGCCAGAGAGGAAATATTCCAAAACTACTGGAATCTGGTTGATTTACAAAAACAAAGGGAATTCATTGTCAGGCACACAAGTCGAATAAAACCAAAATAGCGATATTCAAGCACGCAAGATTTGAGAAATTTGAATTCAGCTTTCTTTTTTGAGATAAACACCACTCGTTATAGAGTTTGCAAGGCATTTTTCAAAGCTACCCTTGACATAAATAATAGACCGATTTGAACAGCATTGCAGAAGATAAGTGTCATCGGATTTCTTCAGTGCGAGATGAGAGGAAAGCAAGGAAAGCAGCCCACTGTTGATCCTGAAATGAAGGAGAGTATCAGAAAATCTATAAACGCTATACCTAGAGTAGAGCAGAAACTACGCGTGAATTTATTGAGAGTGGCAAAAGTCTTTCAGATCTTTACCGTGAGGAACTGCAGCTACCATTTGCTCACTCTTTCATGTTCAATCGTATATTTCGAGGAGAGTTTAACATCTCATTCTATGTACCAAAGAAGGATCAGTTTGATCTCTGCGAATCGTTCAAAAATGCAGATGAAGAAGGGAAACAATCTAAAAAGAAAAAAGAGCTATCTCGTAAGGAGAAGGACACTGATAAAAAAACTCGAATGGTGCGCACGTTGCTGTGTATGACCTACAGGCGGTTATGCCGTTACCAAAAGGACTTGTTTCCTTATTTTATTATAAAAGTAAAATGAACTGCTTTAATTTAACTATAAGTGATTTGAATTTGAAAAACGTGGAGTGTTACTTTCGGAATGAAACAGAAGGGAAACGTGGTGCAGTGGAAATTGGAAGCTGTGTACTTCATTACATCAAAATGTTGTCGGAAAAGTCCAGCAATGCAAATTTTATTTTTATTATTTTTTACTCAGATAACTATTGCGGGCAACAAAAAAACAAATATTTGCTATCTGCTTACTCATATGCAGTAAATACATACAACCTTGGAAGTATTACCCACAAATTCCTCATACGCGGACACTCTCAAAACGAAGGCGATAATGTACATAGCACTATAGAAAAACAGGTAACAAGACACCTAAGATCTAGCCCAATCTACTTACCGCAGAAGTATGTTACCTTGATCCAAACAGCAAAAAAGACTGGCGCACCACATCACGTTCACGAAGTAAATTTTAACGATTTCTATGATTTAAAAACTCTCCAAGAAGAATGGGGAAATAAGTTTACAGTGGATACTGATAGAATGCAAATCAAGTGCATGACATTAAAATGATTCGCGTTGAAAAGGAGCACCCACATGCATTCTTTTTCAAAACGTCTTATGAAGATCTGGCTTACAAGAGAGCGAACGTACACAATGCGACGAAAAACCAACCTTCAGGAGAGAATAATTATTCTATTATTAATATTAAAAAAGAGACATATAGGATCTAATTAAGAAAAACATAATTCGAAAATCTTATTACTATTTATTCTATAAAATGTACTTAATTTAAATAAGGTTAGGTTAGGTCCCCCCTGTGGGATAGGGGACAGAATAGACCCACGGTAGGCATGCCTGTCGTAAAAGGCGACTAAAATCCCAACCCGCCGTCCTTCTTACGGTAATATCAATCATGCAATGAACAAAACTAATGGTATTTATACCCCAGGTGGCAGCCCAGTTCAACTGGAAAATCCACCCTCGCAAGAGGCATGCTCTACGGATTCTGGGGAGAGCTATTTATTGCATCAGAACTTAATCAATCCATTTAGTAAAAGCTCGAGGCTACAAAGATCTCCGCCTCAGGAGTTTTCACCTAAAGCGCAAAATAAAAGTCTCGCAAATCCGGATATGTTAATTCGGAAAACGCAAGATTTCGAAGAGAGTACTCTGAAAAAGGAGAACGCCGTACTCCGAAAGAGGCTCGACGAAATGGAGATGTTGTGTCGAGAACTCAAAAGCAAACTTGATAAACTTGAATCTCTAAACGAGTCTTCAAAAACGCAGA
Organism: Brachypalpus laphriformis; assembly: GCA_945910035.1. NCBI lineage: Eukaryota > Metazoa > Arthropoda > Insecta > Diptera > Syrphidae > Brachypalpus > Brachypalpus laphriformis. The sequence continues at coordinate 190,585,875 of OX246754.1, read as the reverse complement.
CGGTTATCCACTGTGAGCCTTCTCCGGGTAGCCATCACTACAGCACGGATGAAGAAGAACTCACGCGCGAAACGGATTGGACACTCAAACGAAGACCATCTAAAAAACGTAAGGCCGGTTCATCGCCTGAAGTTGTTCCACAACAGCAACCTAATCGCAAAGCGCAGCCGAAACCGGAAAAGCAAATTGAAAGCAAACGCGCCCCTCCACCAATAAATATCACGGGCGTTGCCGACTATAATTCTCTTAGGAAAATTCTAAAAACAGCGATCGCTAGTGAATTTAAAGTAACTTCCTTGCGAAACGATGCGTGGAAAATCAAGGTTAATGACGCTGAGGGCTATCGGGCTGTATCTCAAAGGCTAGATAAGGAAAAAATTCAATGGCATACTTACGAAGACAAGTCTGAGAGACCCTTGAGGGTCGTAGCTAGAGGGCTTCATCCATCATGCGCTAAAGAAGACGTTATAGATGATTTACGTGTTAGAGGTTATAATATTCTGGACGCCGTGAACCTTTTAAAAAAAGAGAGAAAACGACCAGACCGTGGTGAAGAAACTACATTGAAACGTAAGCTTCGAGTATGGTCGTTAAAATTGAGCCGCTACGTGTCAACACGAAGACAATCCCTCAATGCAAGCGATGCCAAGAGTTTAATCATACACAAGCGTACTGTCGGAAAAAGCCGCGCTGCGTTAAGTGCGCTGGGAAACACTCTTCCGAAAATTGCAATTTGAGCACAAATGAAAAAGCTACTTGCGTTAACTGCAAAGGAAGGCACCCAGCAAACTATCGCGGTTGCGAGGTCGCTAAGGAATTACAGATGCGACGGAAAAAATCGACAACGCCGATTGTACGGGGAACGAAATCAGCCGATCGGGCTCCTACGTCGGAAGAACGTATTGCTAAGCAGACTGAGCGGTCTCGTAAGCCAGTTGTACAGATTTCTAAGCCGACTGAAAGGACGCTCGAACCGGCAGTGCAGACTCTTGAAACAGTCAATCAGCCTTCTAAGCCGGGTAAACGTACGTCAAAGTCGTCCACTAAAAAGGCTGAACGAAAAATAACCTCTGACAAGCCAGCGAACCCCGTACGTCTGACGTATTCTCAGGCTGCAGTCAAAGCAACCAAACGAAACGTCGGATCACCCTCTGATCCGTTGAATGAAATTTTAAACTGCATCTACGCTAAGTTCCCGGAACAATGTGAAATTAACAAACGGATTCTTGAAAGTCTCAGTAACGTCGAAAGCTTTTGTATGGCTTACCATAAATCTAAATCTAAGTAAATATGAACTCTTCGCTTAAAATAGTAACATGGAATGCAAACGGACTCTTACAAAAATCTAACGAATTAGAAATGTTTCTAATAAGAGAAAATATCGACATATGTTTGATCTCCGAAACCCATCTAACAAGGGAATCGCAGATAAAGATAAGAGGCTACGCTGGTTATCACGCCTATCATCCTTCTGATAGAGCGCGGGGCGGTTCATCCTTATTCATTAAAACTAACATCGAACATTCGGTCGACATAAGCATAGAGCTGGAAAAACTTCAGTTGTGCGCAGTAAGGGTTAAAAATAAGCACCTGAGTTACAATATAGCTTCTGTTTACTGTCCGCCGCGATGCAAACTAGAAAAAGACGACTACTTTCGTTTCTTCAATGCTCTTGGTTCAAATTTTCTTATTGGTGGAGATTTTAACGCGAAGCACACCTTCTGGGGTTCAAGATGTACATCTTCTAAAGGAAAAATTCTCTACGAAGTGGCATATGAATTCGGTTGTTGTTTTTATTCGACAGGAAAACCGACCTATTGGCCAACTGACTCAAAAAAAATTCCCGATCTTATCGATTTTTTTGTTACAAAAGGCATTTACGAGAAGTTTATTACAGTCAAAGAATGTTTTGATCTCTCTTCTAACCACTCGCCGGTAATTTTATTACTTGGAGAAGCGCTGATCAAGAAAAAAGGACCTCCAAGACTCACTAGCAATAGAACAAATTGGGAGGGCTTTAGAAATGATTGCGTAACAAATATCGCCTTAAATGTATCACTTAGAACACCTTGTGAACTAGAGGACGAAATTGATCGTTTCGTGGAAGCAATTCAAAGAGCGGCATGGAGAAACACTCCTTCTAGAAGCTATAAGATCAACCGCAACGAAAAGTATCCCAGAGAAATCGTTGAACTGGTGAGAGGAAAACGAAAAGCACGAAAGAAATGGCAAAGCACTCGTGCACCGCAGCATAAAACGGTCCTTAACCGACTATGCAATCGCCTTAAAGATAGTATTCGCGAATTTAAAAGCAAAAAGATAGCGACCTATCTTGAAAATCTCTCCGGTGAAAGAGAATCAAATTATTCGCTTTGGAAAGCGCTAAAAGGCATCCGGAAACCTCAAATGCAAGCACCACCAATTCGCAAAATCGATGGAAACTGGGCCAAGAGCGACAAAGAAAAGACAGAACTTTTTGCCTTGCACTTAGAGGAAACGTTTAAGCCGTTCGACGGCCCTTCGTTAACGCCCGACTCCCCAGTCACGACATCTGACAACTTTAAAGTAAAAAAAGTTGCATTGATTGAACTGAGGGAAGTGATTAAAAATTTAAAGACGAAAAAAGCTCCGGGTTACGACTTGATAACGGCGCAGGTAGTCAAGGAATTGCCGAATATAGCTATTATCAAACTGCTCTATTTGATCAACGCTTCGTTCAGATTGCTTTATGTTCCGAGGCAATGGAAAGTCGCCGAGATTATAATGGTCCCGAAACTAGGCAAACCGCTAAATGAGAAGAAATCATATCGGCCTATTTCCCTATTGCCGGTTATCTCAAAAATATTCGAAAAACTTCTTTCCAAACGTCTACAGCCCATAATCGACGAAAGACGTCTCATTCCTGACCATCAGTTTGGATTTAGAATTAAACATTCTACAATTGACCAAGTCCATAAAATAACTGACGTGATTGAGAAAGCTCTGGAAGAAAAAAAGATTTGTTGTGGTGTATTTCTTGACGTCTCACAAGCTTTCGATAAGGTTTGGCACGAAGGCTTGGAATATAAATTGCAACGACTACTGCCACGGCAACTCTTTTTAATCTTATGATCGTACCTCACCGAGAGACTCTTTCGTGTTAAGCACGGAAACGATTACTCTGACTTCAAGGAGATTGCAGCCGGAGTCCCGCAAAGAAGTGTCCTTGGACCACTTCTATATGTACTCTACACGCGTGACATCCCGCAAGAAAGAAACTGTGTCGTCGCCACGTTTGCGGACGACACGGCGATATTGACAACGGGAGATACCATTGAAGCAGCAACCGAAAAGCTTCAACATGCTATTAATAAAGTCCACGCTTGGACGAATTCTTGGCGTATTGTGCTGAACGAAAGCAAATCTACTCACGTCAACTTTACGTACAAAAAAGTGGATAGATTGCCTGTATATCTAAACTCGGCTCAAATACCGTACGCAAACGAAGCAAAATATCTAGGAATGACTCTAGATGTCAAGCTCAAATGGAAATCGCACGTGAAAAAGAAACGCGACGAACTTCAAAACAAATACCGACAAATGTACTGGCTACTCGGAAAACATTCGAAGTTGAGCCTACATAACAAACTGTTTATCTATAAGCAAGTGCTAAAGCCAGTGTGGACGTATGGTATACAACTATGGGGTTGTACCAAGAAAAGCAATAGAAACATCATACAAACTTTCGAAAATAAAGTTCTTAGAACGATCGTTAACGCACCGTGGTATGTACGTAACGAAGATATTCATCGGGATCTGGGAATTCCCAACGTCGTTAAAGAGATAACAAAATTTGCGCGTAAACACAAAGATCGTGTTCACGGCCATTGTAACCGTACTATCACTCAACTACTTGACGGGAATAATTCAATTCGTCGTCTTCAAAGGATAAAACCTTTTGACCTCGCGTCATAGCATATGAAGGTCGTGAAAAAGGCAGGAACTTTCATTGGAATTTAACCTGTCTAAAGTGCTACATCTATTTTTAATCACATACGATCATCTTTTTCTAGAATAACGACTCTCGTAAGCGAAAATAAAACTGCTGGATAAGCACTGGCTTAGTTGTAGTATTAATTTTAAGGAGAGGTCTTTTTTTAGTGAGTAAAAATCTCACACTACCATAAGCACGGGCCTTATGGTGTCTTTGGAAGATTGTTCACCTGCTCTCGGCAAAAAAAAAAAAAAACAGGTTAGGTTAGGTAGGGCTATGAGGTTATCATAAAACACTAGGCACCAAAGTGGGCCCATCGCGATCCCTAGGAAACCTTCACGGCAAAAGACCTAAACCCATTCCCCCAAGCAATTAATCTCCCTACAAAATTTTTATTTTTATTTTTTTTTTTTTTCCGAGGGTAGGTGAAAAATCTTCCATAGACACTATGAGAATAGCAAGCGCGTGCTCATAGGAGTGTCAGATTCTTACTGACTAAAAAAACACCATCCTTCGATATAAATTTGTTAGATATCGCAACTAAGTATTAACTTATCAAGCAATTTTTCCATCATGAAATAAAAACGTTTGGCAGGTTTCTTTCCACTGAAAGATCCTGCATATTCCGCAATCTAGACGCGGTTAATCATTATTTCGCCAATTCGAAAGGTTTCGTCCTTTGTAGTCGGCGCAATAAGTTGCTCTCATCCAAAATTTGTAGGACTGTATTATTGACATGTCCGATTAGTCGGTTTCTATGCTTTATCGCGAAGCTTCTAGTTTCAGCTTCGATTGTCGAAATTCCGAGATCCCTGTGGATATCGTCGCTTCTACTATACCACGGTGCTTGGACAATTTCTCTTAGCACTTTATTTTGAAAAGCTTGTAAAATATTGGCATTTGTTTTCTTGGTACAACCCCAAAGTTGTATACCGTAGGTCCACACCGGCTTTAGCACTTGCTTGTATAAAAGCAGTTTGTTCTCAGTACTGAGCTGGGAATGTTTTCCGAGTAACCAGTACATTTCTCTATATTTGATTTCGAGTTCTTTTCGTTTCATTTTCACTTGCGAATTCCATTTCAGCCTTGCGTCGAGTGTCATTCCTAGGTATTTGGCCTCGTTTGCAAAAGGTATTCGGGCCGAGTTTAGGAAAATTTGCAAGTTACTAGTTTCCTTGTAAGTGAAATTCAAGTGAACAGATTTAGATTCGTTGACGGCGATCCGCCAGTCCCTCGTCCATTCATTTACATTATTCAGTGCGTTTTGCAGTTTTGCAGTCGTTTCTTCGATTGTTTTGCCTACTGCTAGGATAGCGGTGTCATCGGCAAACGTAGCAAGGATAGTGCCATCTTCGTTCGGTATATCACGAGTATATAGCAAATAGAGAAGCGACCCAAGAACGCTTCCTTGCGTACGCCGGCCGAAATTTCTTTGAGCTCGGAGTATTTGACTCCATGTCTAACACGAACGAGTCTATTCCCGAGATATGATTCTAGAATATCGAATAAGCATACAGGGAGAACTTGCAGTAGTTTGAATTTCAAGCCATCATGCCACACCTTATCAAAGGCTTGCGAGACGTCAAGAAATACGCTTGAGAAAATCTTTTTTTCTTCAACTGCTTTCTCGATTACGTCAGTAATTCTATGCACCTGGTCAATCGTCGAATGCTTACTTCTGAACCCAAACTGGTGCTCAGGGATAAGATTATTTTCTTCTATAACCGGTTGGAGAAGCCTTAATAATATCCTCTCGAAAATGTTCGATATGATTGGAAGAAGCGAAATTGGTCTATACGATTTTACTTCATTTCGCGGTTTTCCTTGTTTTAAAACCATTATGACTTCCGCAACTTTCCATTGGCTCGGCAAGTGTTTTAATCTGAGTGCAGCATTTACAATATGGAGAAGCTTAATCAATGCTTTTCTAGGTAAAACTTTGAGAATTTCTCCGGTAATCAAATCATAACCAGGAGATTTCTTAGGTTTTAGATTCTCGATATCATGTTTGAGTTCCCTTAGCGTTGCACTTGTGAGCGTCACATCGTCAGATGGTAAATCCAGCCTATTGCGGTTGTCGTAAACCACTTGACCATCGTACGGTTTAAAGATCTCTTCCAGGTGCGCCGCAAAGACATCCGCTTTTTCTTTATCTTCCCTCGCCCATTCATTTTGATTTAATTTGATTGGCGGCGCGGGGACTTTGGGCCGTTTGGTGCCTTTTACAGCTTTCCAAAGTGAATAATTGGAATCTTTTTTCGCTGTTAAACTTTCAAGGTAAGAGGCTATTGCACGATTCTTAAAATCTTTAATAGTCTTCTTCAATAAATTGCACAGACGATTCAAGTGTGCTTTATGCTGCGGAGCACGACTCTGTTGCCATTTTTTACACGCTTTTCTTTTTTTCCTTGACCAATTCTTTTATTTCCGGAGGATATCGCAAACCGTATCTGTCCGGCGTTTTCCTTGGATTGGGCGTATTATTCTAAGAGGCGAGCTGTACGATCTCAACGAAGCGATCAACTTCAACCTCAAGTTCATAGAGTGTCGTAAGCAGAACGCTCAGTTCAACATTATCTTCAATTTCGTTCCTAAAGCCTTCCCAGTTAGTTGTTCGACCAGTTAATCTCGCTGGCTCTAGGTTATAGATTAGTTTTTCGCTGATTGTTAAAATAACCGGGGAATGGTCAGACGACAGATCAAAGCTGTCTTCGACTTTTATGTGGTTGGTAGATATTCCTTTCACAGCGAAAAAACCGATCAGGTCAGGTATTTTCGAAGTATCAGTTGGCCAGTAAGTCGGTTTACCCGTCGAATAGAAATCACAACTGTACTCCATACCTGCCCCATAAAGCATTCTACCTTTTTTCGAGCTGTATCTTGAGCCCCAGAACGTATGTTTCGCATTAAAGTCGCCGCCGATGATAAAATTAGGTCTCAGCGATTCAAATAAGTTGGTAAAATCAGATTTTTCAAGCGCGGAACGCGGTGGACAGTAGATAGATGAGATTTTAAGAGTACGCTGACTATTTTTAACTCGAATCGTGCACAGTTGCAAAGTTTCAAGCTCTATCTTTAGGTCTTCGGATTGTTCGATGCAGTCTTTAATAAACAAGGATGATCCGCCTCTCGCTTTTCCCGAAGGGTGACAAGCGTGGTAATCATTATAGCTTTTTATTTTTAAATGCGATTCCTTTTTTACGTGGGTTTCAGAAATCAAGCAAATATCAATATCTTTTTCACGCATGAATATTTCCAATTCGTCGAGTTTTTGCAAAAGTCCGTTTGCATTCCAAGTACATATTTTTAACATTCGTTTGTCATTCATATTCTAGTTGAAGTTCGCGTTTTCTGTGAATTATTTTCAAGCTTAACCAGCCTATCGAGAATAATTTTATTAATTTTGCTTCGTTCTTCGAATTTTTCGAGAATAACCGATAAAACATGAGAGACAGGGTCCGTCGAAATTTCAACGTTTTTTGGTTTTTCGGATGCCGCGGCCTGAGCGTAAGTCTGCACTCCTGCTGTCCGAGGGCCATTACAAGATTTGAAGAGATCCTTGTTATGGTTTAAGGACCTCACCTCCTCCAAGTTATCGAAGAAGTATCTACCCAGGTACTTTAGCCTTATCCTGGCAATTCCTTGACATTCACAGAGTATATGAGTTATATCCTCTGAGACATGTAGGTCATCGCAGTACCTACAAACATCCGTATGGGATAACCCTAGTCTCATGGCATGCTTCGTTAGGAGACAGTGGCCAGAGAGTATTCCTATCGCTGTTCTTAGCATCGATCTATCTAACATAATTATCTCTCCAGATTTTCTGCGATCTAACACAGGCCACAAGGCCTTAGACACCCTGTGACCATCTTAGATTAGCCGTGCCAATGTTTTATCCCGGATAATTCCCTTAGCCACGCACCCTGGTGGTTTAATACTACCAATTATATCGCTACGTGGGAGCACCGCTCCTCTTTTAGTCAGCGCGTCGGCTTGCTCGTTGGCTTCGATATCTCAGTGTCCAGGTATCCAACATAATCTGACTCGGTTCCGCGTACATAATGCCCTAAGCATTGTGCGGCAATTCCTGATTATCTCAGATTTGGTGACGTAAGACTCTAGCGCCTTTAGCGCAGCCTGACTGTCAATGTAGATGGCGATATTCTTATCGGATATTGATCCCATCTCAAGTAATTCCGTAGCTTTAAGTACAGCTAGGATCTCTGCTTGGAACACACTGCATGTGTCCGGAAGTCTCAGGGCCACCTGTAGGTTCGTATCTCTTGAGTACCTGACCCCGTGCCCTCACTGGTCTTAGAACCATCTGTGTATATTGCAATCTCGTTATGGATAGAGACTGTCTTCCTTTGCCAGTCCTCTCTAATAGGATACAGTACTTCTTATGGTATGTCGAAGTCTAAGGTGCCAAGTATATCGTCCGATTCGTCAGGGATTCCGGGAAAAGATTCCTTGAGAATGGAGCTGTGTCCTATGTTATTAGTCCTGAAGAGACCAACGTTAGTGAGCTGAAGCGCACTGTTGCCCGCTTGAAATTTAATTTGAAGGTCTAATGGTAAAAGATACAGGAAGATCTCGAGTGCAGCCGTATGTTTTGTGCGTAGAGCACCTGTGATGGCAATGCAGGCTGATCTTTGTACCATGGCCAACATATCCCGTGTGTTATTCGTATTCGTTGCCTTCCACCACACAAGAGCCCCATACGTAAAGATGGGTCTGACTATCATGATGTATAGCCAGTGCATCATTGCGGGCTTCAGGCCCCATTTTTTCCCCGCGGGCCGCTTACAGATGAAGAGAGCATTATATACTTTGCGGACTCGTTCCTGTATGTTAAGTTTCCAATTCAGTTTCCTATCCAGCATTATACCAAGATATCGAGCGCGATCCGAAAGGGAAAGCTCCACCCCTGCTAGCTAAGGCAGTTTGAAGGGTGGTATCTTGTATTTTCTGCTGAAGAGTACCAATTCTGTTTTATCCGGGTTGACGTTTAGTCCACACCATCTAGCCCATTTTTCGAGACTATTAAGAGCTGATTCCATTATTTCACTTAGTGTATCAAGGAACTTGCCCTGAACTAAAATCACAACGTCATGCGCGTAAGCAGTGTCGCCTATGCCTGTGTTGCTTAGTTCTTTAAGTATCCCATCGATAACTAAAACCCAGAGGAAGGGGAGATAACGCCTCCCTGGGGAGGCCCCCTGGTAACGGATTTTCTTATTGAACTGTTTCCGATAGTGGAGTTAATGTTTCTAATGCCGAGCATATTGCAGAGCCAATTGGTAATGCTATGCTCGACATTCATAGATTCTAGGGCCTGTTTGATGGCCCTTCCTTCTACATTATTGAAAGCACCTTATATGTCTAGGAAGTCTGCTAGTGCGAATTCCTCATAGTGAAGGCTAACTTTTATCTTCCCCACTACGTCGTGTAAAGCTGTTTCCACCGAGTTCCCCTTCAGATATGCATGTTGAGCTTTGCACAGAATGCCGTTGCAACACTTACTTCTGATGTGAATATCAAGAAGTCTTTCAAGTGTCTTGAGGAGGAATGACGAGAGACTTATGGGTCTGTAGTCTTTCGCTGAAGTGTGGCTTGGTTTACCTGCCTTAGGTATGAATATAACCCGCACTTCCCTCCACTTCACTATGGTTACTGAATAAATATTGACAAATAAAATATCAACACTGCGTGTTCGACAGCAAAATTAAATTGGTCTACGGTTGTAGACCACGCGCCTACTTACGTCCCAATCAAGCACGCGCCCACTGAAGGGTTAATATGAATTTCAAAAGGTTCATTTTTGCCGTTTCTAGTTCTTTTATACCTTAATAAAAAAAAAGGTAAGCTGGTTTTTATCTATGATGATTAGGAACTAAATTGCTACAATGCTACTCGTAAAATTCGGAATTTTCTTTTAACAACAAAAGATAATCATAACAGCAGTATTATTGACACAGAAACCATTTTGACAATGCCAAAGCAAAAGTGTCACAACTCAAATCAAATTTGAACAAAAGTGTCTCAACTCAAAATAACTCAGTCTTACCAGCACGAAACCACCATCAAAATTGGCATAACTATAAAAGGATAGTTTGATAAACAAGTATTATTTTTTCATAAAAAATGTCTTATATTAGATAATATAATATAATTAATATAATATATATAATATATATAATAATATAATATAATTTATGGTTGCAATATTTTACAAAATTATATCCATACGTCTTGGTAATTTAGCCATCATATCTATAACCTCTTCGTATTTCATGTCAATATCTCTATATATGTTAAGCAACATCAAGCCATTTAACCACTCCTCTCTAGTCTTGCTACGCAGATAAGTTTTCAACCTGCGAAGACAAGAAAAAGACCGTTTACTTGATGCCACAGATACGGGAAGTGCTGCACCGATCTGCATCAAGCGATGTATTGTTTGGTGCAACGTTGAATCGCAACAATTGAGAGCGTCTATAAAATTTGTTGGCCGTTTATCAATCGGAATATTTAAGCAATGTCTGCAACCATAGTTAATTTAACATCCAAACAGATATCAAGAAAATGAAGGAAAGAAATTTTTACTTGCGCCACATCGTCATTTCGCCTCGAATATCATCAGTACATCTTTTGATGTCATTTGGCCATTCTTTTGAAAATACGTTGATAGTGCTACGTATTTCTTCTGTTTCCAGCTTAGAACGCTTTTCCGGTAGAATGTTTTGAATCTTAGAAAGGAGTTCTCGATGACTAAGAAATCCGAAACAGACGTGGAGCTGACGTCGGACTAGAACGAGATCACCATCTTATGGTAGCTCATTTACGCATTCGTTCTGCATCCGTCAACAGCAACCGCTCAAACCTACTTAACATCACCAGGTTTAATATCGACAGGCTCAAGGTTCCCCAAGTGCGCCAACAGTTCAGGGACCATGTTGGCTTAGAAGCAGAAGCAATCAGCAGCAAGAGAACATGGATGACCACTGGAGTGCTGTGAAAAATGCTTTTGCGACTGGGGCACGCACGTATGTCGGTAAAAAGCAGAAACACCACCGCACATAGCTTTCTACAGATACCTGGAGACGGATCGATGAGCATACAGCAATCAAGGCTCGGATTGCAGCGACCTCAGCAGTAGAGAGAACCGAGCTTGAAGCCCAATACCGTGCGAAGAAGAAAGTAGTGTGAGACGTGACAAACGTCAATATGTCACTGGCCTCAAGGGCTGAAGAAGCAGCGAGTAGGTGCGACAGTAGGACTGTTAACAACATCACTAAGGAGCTCATTGGTGGTCGAAACTTCAAACAACATCCAGTGAAGAGTCTAGACGGTAACCTTCTGATTTCGGATGACTATCAGCTCACTAGATGGAGAGAACATTTTGCTTCAGTGCTAAATCACTTAGACGATGGCGGTATGATCTTGAATTCGAATGAGCAGTTCGAAGCAACAAATTCCCGAATTCGCACCGTACTTCCCAGTAAAACCGAGACAATAACAGCAATCAAGTCCCTCAAGAAGAACAAGGCGGTGGGTATTGATGGCATCCCTGCCGAGCTATTTCAAGCGGCGCCAAATACATCGGCAGATTTGCTGCATCCCCTAATACGGAGAGCTTGGGATAGCGAACACTTTCCACAGGAGTGGAAAAGGGGGATGATCATTAAGCTTCCAAAGAACGGAAACTTGATGGATTGCGGTAACTGGAGAGGCATATGCGTTCTTCCAGCCGTGGCCAAAATAATAGCTAAAATAATTCTAGAACGAATTAATGAACATTTAGATTCAACTCTCGATGTCGAACACGCAGACTTTCGCGCTGCATCCTTCTGCATCGACCACATAAACACCTTACGGATCATAATCGAACAATGCGTTGAGTATAGGTCTTCGCTACATTTACTGTTTATCGACTTCGAGAAGGCTTTCGACAGCTTGAATCGAGGTGCTATCTGGTTGGCCTTGCGCAGGAGAGGAATTCCAGGAAAACTTATAGCTATTATCAAGGCTACATACGAGGGCGGTTAGTGTCACGTCGTGCACAATGGTAAGGTGTCGGAGGATTTTGAAGTCCAAAGTGGAGTACGTCAAGGGTGCATACTGACACCACTATTGTTCTTGGTGGTTATCAGCGATGTACTCCGTGCAGCATTGACGGATGCTAATTATGGAATTCGTTGGACGATGACATCTTACCTTAAACACCTAGATTACACTGATGATATTTGTGTACTTTCACATCGGATAATGGATCTTCATTTGATGGCCCAAAATCTAGAAGCTGAGGCAAACAAAGTGGGGCTAAGAATAAACACAGCCAAAACAAAAGCCCTGAACACTTCTTCTAACAACCGCGCTCAACTTTACATTGTCGGACAGGAAGTCGAGAAAGTTGATAACTTTCTATATTTAGGAAGTGTGGTCTCGGCTAATCGCGGTGGCACCGAACTGGATGTGTGCAGCAGAATCGGGAAGGCTAAAGCTGCATTCGGAATGATGTCCAAAATCCGGAGAAGCAATGTTGTTAGCTTAAGAATCAAGCTACGACTGTTCCGCTACAACGTAGAATCAGTGCTGCTTTATGGGTGCAGTACTTAAAAGGTGGACACCATTGACACACGCAAGCTGCAAATCTTCGTAAACAAATGCTTAAGAATCATCTTGAGGATTTTTTGGACGAACCGCATCTCCAACGAACAACTTTATACGAGAGCAGGCCAAGAACCTATAAGCATTACTATACGAAGAAGAAAGTGGCAATGGATTGGACACACCCTACGGCGCGAAGACAACTCCATTGCGAAATACGCCATGCAGTGAAATCCGCTCAGCCAGGCAGGCAGAATAGCAGGGACGCCCTAGGCAAACGTAGCGCAGAACAGTTGAGGAGGAATCGAGCTCTTTAGGAATGAGTTGGAGGCAGCTCAAACGCGTTGCAGAGCTTCGAACAAGATGGCTCGCAGGCGTGGTTGACGCCCTATGCCACCCGAGGGGTTAAAGGATCTAAGTAAGTAAGTAAGGTAATCCTTGCGGTTTGTAGGATCGAGTTTGGAAGTAAGATAGAAAATGTTCCAATCGTCCCACTGATCAACTGGCCTCCTTAGATTCTTTAAAGCGTCGAGCATGTCTTGTGTTGTATCTAGTAAACGTCTGACTTCGCCGATGGTTTCTCTTTTCGATACTGGGAGCGTGGTGAACTTTCTTAAGTAAGTCATGACGATGATTCGCTCGTTCTGGTAGTGACTCTTCAACAATATCCACGCGACGTCATAGTTGGCTTCTTCAAGGGCAATGTTCTTTAATAGAAGTGCCGCCTCATCCGTGAGATGCCCCTTTAGATGGGACAACTTGTCCACCTTTGAAATTGGTGCCGTATGAACAATGCTCGTGAACAAGTCACGAAATGACATCCACGACAAATAAATCCCCGAAAACACAGGAAGGTTGATTTTTGGTAGCTGAAAGGACATGACTTGCTGAGGTTTTGTGGAGTCGTTGCTCGGTTAAGTCTATTCTACCACTTTCTCATCAAGTTGATCTGTTAAGTATCCCAAAGTTTCACAAAAGACATTTGCTATTTCTGTGTACTTATCTTTTACGAAATAATCTTCCTTCTGCTCACCTTTTATTAGCAAGTCATCGTGTATTTGTTGGAATTTAAGCCAGTATCCTTTAAGGGGATCAATTCGCGTTTTGATATACCCTGTTGTACGTTGTTGCTTTGCCGACTTTATTGAAGTTAACCCGAAAATTATTAATTAAACTCATTGCGCTGTTTTGTTTTTTCCATAACTTTTCCATGGCAAAATTAGCTGATTTTTATAACCTGTAATTAGACTGCAGACGATGCGAGGGCTTGATAGCACCGCAAAGTAAACCGCTAATATAAGACGACTCTAGTGAAAGCACTGTCCACTAACACAAGCTTAAGTTCAGTATATAGGTATTGCGTGATTTCGCTCATAGGAATCCAATAATATATGTACCGGTGTACATGCATTATTGCATATTGCACGAAATGGACTTTACACCAAAGTTTGTGAAAAATCCACCTTATTTAATAAATCCAATTAAATTGTTTTAGAATTTCCCGAATGAAAGGTCAGTACATTGTTCTATCCGGCTCGAAGGACCAGAAAATGTGGATTAAAACATGTAGTCGCGAAGGGAAAGAAAAGACCCAACTGTGACAGTGATCACGCAAGACGACCTTACTCGTCGCTTGTTATAATTCAACTCACTTTATTTCAATATATTGGCGAGCTTGAAGCTCTCTAAGAACAATAGGTTAGATGCTTATGTACATGTAAGGAAGTAAATAAAAAAGGCGAATAGATAATATGGTAAATTAGAATACATGTGGTGAGTATAGAATAGGGTATGATATGATACACGGACTGTGAGGCCATACTTGCGACCAGCAATTGATTCCCTGGATGGGACGATGGTGACTCAAACTCCAAGAGTTCGACTACGAAACAGTTCATCAGCCATGTTGACGCCTTAAGCCGACAACCTATGGAAGGCGAGCAGTGGAGGAGGCATCTGCGCTGATCCTGAATGTCAATATCTCCGCAGAGGATTGGGTGGGTACCATGCAGTGGCGTAACCGGATGCTATACGACGTAATTTCCACGTTGAAGGCAACTGAGATGACTTTGGAAAAGAACGTAGCTACAGAAGGACTATCTTGTTATAGGGCATCGGCTGTTCCGAAATGTGTGCAATGCCGAGAGTGGTCTTCAAGGCGAATTTTGAAAATATGCCACGACAACGTGGGACACCTTGGTGACAAGAAGACACTGGAGAGGATAAGCCAGACGTTTTGGTTCCCAAAGGTGAAGGAGCCACATCAAGTCGTGCGTTTGAGTGCACTTACGGAAAGAGGAGAGGGGGCAAGTCTGAGTGCAAACTCAAGAGCATATAACGCGTTCCTCTCCCCTTCGACACGGTACACTTGGATCACCTTGGCGAACCCCACAGGCGGATCAGTAGAAATGCGGTGAAGTGGGAGGGTTGTGATCCCTTGTTTGCGGATCATAGCCTCGCTCATAAAAGGAAGAAGAAGAAGATCACTTGGATCACCTTGGACCATTTACAAAGGGGAAAGGCGGAACCAGATCCGTTCTGGCCCTGGTCGACAACTTCATCAAGTACACCACACTATGAGCCGTAAAAACCGCCAACAGTAAAGGGGTTCTTAGTGTGCTGAACGAAGTGGCCAGCTATTTTGGATTGACCCGAAGGATCGTCACTGACCGAGGAACCGCCTTCACATCGCAGATGCTTGAGCAGTTCTGTGAGAAGAATGGGATCGAATCCCAAAACCATCCCATGGAGGTACACGGCTATAGCAAGGCCTATACTGACTGACGGTAGCATTGCATGGTGGTAAGCCACCAACCATCACAAAATTACAAAGACTAGCGTGCATTGGTACCATCAGAGCAATGAGAACAACACCAAAAGCAGGACTCAAGGCCATTCTCAACCTGCTTCCGCTAGACATCTTTGTTTAAGCATCGGTAGCTGTTAGTGGCCGAAGATCAAGCCAGACAGATAGCTGCAGAGATATCCAGGCAACTTCACGCGACCATTTCTAAGCACCTACCCGAGCAGGGAAGAATGGAAAAGCGATAGAGCATCCATCGTTGGCGCAGGCATTTCTCTAAACCACTAGGAATTTTCATGTCAGTTTGGCTTCCAAACTACAGCAGAGGTCTTAGCAGCGACAATAGCAGACTGCGATGGAGGCAATACCAGAGGAGGATATCACCCTTTTCATCCACAGCCAGGAAGCAATAAAAGCAAGCATCTGCTAAGGAATCACCTTGGTGCCTACCTCCTATCAGAAACGGATTTACCTTCGCTGGATCCACTCAAGATACTCCGGTTTGCTGTAGCAGCTGGACTGGAGGAAGTGCTCTAGACCGATTATATCATCGGCTACAACCTTAGTAAGGGGGGCACAATAGATCTTTTATAGGTCGCAGTGCACATGCACCTCTCAACAATATACATCATCATCATACATCAAGCATCTGCTACAGAAAGAGAAGAGCTCAAGGTGCTTGGAACACAGCACAAGGTTAGACTCTACTGGGTCCCTGGACATGAGGTCATACCAGGAAACAACAAAGCCGACAAACTGACAAGGGGAGGCTCGACACTAAACTCAGATCATTCCGACCCTTAGTGTACATCCCGTCTTGCACAACTTAAACTCGAAGCCGGGAGGCGAACAACAGATGGACCTCTCTAGATACTTGTATCACCACAAGGAAGCTATGGCCTGTACTCGACAAAGTAAGCTCATGCGGAGGGGTACAAAAATTCCCTCTCCACTCTTATAGGAGACATTACGGGGACAGACGAAGACCTTTGCAGGGGCTGTGGTGACAAGGAGGTTCAGGAAGACACAACCAACTTTCTTTGCCACTGTACAGGCCTCCTCAGCCATCTAAGAAACAAGTTCCTCGGGCAATACCTCATTCAGATGACTGAATGGCTTGTTGTCTACTGAAATGCAACCCTGCACCCTAGAGTACCATCGCCTTCCCATTGACAACCAGGCTTTTGCCAAAACTAATGGAACAGTGCAGACAGGTCTTTGAATCCACGCCAGATGGACGGCGCAGTAGAGAACGACCACGCGCTAGGTGATGCAAACAAGTGGATGGGTACCCCAACCAACTTGGCATGCGCAACTGTAGGCAGTTGGCTCGCAACCGGACTGACTGGAGAGGTTTGTTGGTTGAGGCTCAGGTCCACCCCAGACTGTAGCGCACCCTAAGTAAGAAATAGGCTGAAAGTACTGGAGCGTGAGAGAACAGAGTCCAGCAAGACTAACACGAATCCAAAGTCAGAACACCCTCTGCGATGAAATGCCAACAGGGCGGTACCGCTGGGAGAAGGGAGAAATGGTTAGTGGATGTACAAATCCCCGTCTTTTGAAGATTACCACCTTCCAGCGGTATAACAAGTAAAACAAGCAAAAACTAAACCAAAGCATAGCACCCTGGACACGGACTTTGAAGTAAAGCAACCTAAGCGGGTAGCTATTTTACCGAACCAGATAGTTGGACTACATATCTACGAAACGCATTTGCATGCAGTGGTACTTACCCTATTGATAGCTGTATCCAGATTGTTCATGTGGCGACTGGAACGTACAACGTACTGTGCTTCCTTGACTTTCGTCATCGTTTTCAATCTTTGTACAGACGCTGAGGCTTACAATAACTCCATACGATCGTCTGTCTAAAATGAAAAAAAAAAGATACAGATGGTGGTCAACAGGGGATGATAGTTCTCATCTAGCTTAGGCCTAGCCACTCCTACTCTTCAGCTTTACGTTCGTGACCGCTGGGTCAGAGATTGGGTAACCAATCGCTTTGGAAGCTCTTGGGCGCAACAGACGACTTGTTCCAGACGACAGCGGACGAGTTGATGGTGGCCGTCTATAGCAGCTCATGAAACTGCTTCGACATATTCGGATCACAGGTCGGTAAGGAAACTCCAAGTTTAGTCAGTTGGCGAAGGAGGCCTTAATGGGACAACGGCAGCGCTCATACTCCCGTAGTGGACTACTGACACCGGTATACTCGGCCGGTTGTGCTGTCGGGCTAACTTCCCTGAAAGGACTCTAGTTACGAAGCAACCAACAGCCTCGGACACGGATGATTTTACTGCTGACGACCCTGGCAAACGGAATAAGGACAACGCCATTCGGGTCTGCACGTGGAACGTTAGGTCCGTCTACAAACTACGTGCAGCCGAACAACTTGCGGAAGCTCTAGTCTGCTACAAAGCAGATATCACCGCCATCCAAGAAGTGCGATGGAATGGGCCGGGCAAAGGGAGTATGATTACATCTACTACGGCGATTGGTACACACAACAAGGACAGCGACTATGCGGGTGGTTGCGAGAAGCTAGGCCCTGCCAGTTAAAGAGTTGTTGCGCCACTGTGCCGGTGCATTGGCGCATTGGATACACGCGCCGGGAGTAAATTGATGACATAGCAGACTGGACGGCGCGCGGGAAGAATTGAGAGAGCGCGGCCTAGAAGTTGGTGTGGTCAAGAAAGAGCTGGTAGCGCGTCCCCTGACATTCGAGGAAATGAGGGAGATACAGGGCGACGGTGCTTCGCACGGTACCACGTTGCTGAAGAAACTACAGGTAGGTGGCTGTAGCGACATCGATGGCATCGACCGAGGTGAATTCAATGGTAGAGAGACTGACAACAACGGTGGGGCTGTGCTGAAGAGAAAGCTGCAGGGGGTTAAAATTGGCAAATGGCGAGGAAGTGAAAGACGAAGGCAGATTGATCAGCGGAGCGGTTGGTGGGCTGCACAAAAAGCAGCCAGAAGCGTACGAGTCAGTGGCAAACGAGACGGCAACGACAGCGAGGCCGAGGAGCTGCGAAAGGAGTTGCGAGCTTTGAGGCAGATGCTCGAGGAATCGGCGCGGGGGAACAACTATGCCAACATCCCTGGGGCTGGTATGCAGGGTGACGAATTGCACACGTGTTTGGATGCTGCCAGTGATCACGCGAGTGGGGGCGCTGGCGGAGTGCACCGAAGTGGCAGGAACTGCGACCACAAAGTGCACATGGGTGTTGGTGAGGCTGCTACTGGCAGACGCGATAACGGAACGCAGCTGCACCGCAGCCACACCGCAGCCGCACCGCAGCCGAACACCGCAGTTGCAGTGCAGCCGCACAGCAGGGACACCGCAGCTACACCGCAGCCGCACTGCAGCCGCACCGAAGGAACACCGCAGCTGCACCGCAGGGACACTGCAGCCGCACCGCAGGTACACTGCAGTCGCACCGCAGGAACACCTCAGCCGCACAGCAGGGACATCGCAACGGCACCGCAGTTGCACCGCAGCCACACCGCAGCTGGACCGCAGCCACACCGCAGGCGCACCGCAGGCATACCGCAGGAACACCTCAGCCGCACCACATGGACACCGCAGCTGCATCGCAGCCACACCGCAGGCGCACCGCAGGCACACCGCAGCTGCACTGCAGCCGCACCGCAGCCGCACCGCAGCCGCACCACAAGGACATCGCAACGGCACCGCAGCCACATCGAAGCCGCACCGCAGGGACACCGCAGCCGCACCGCAGCGACACCCCAGGCACACCGCAGCCGCACCGCAGGGACACCGCCGCCGCACCGCAGCTGCACCGCAGCCGCACCGCAGGGACACAGCAACCGCACCGTAGCTGCACCGCGGGAACACCGCAGCTGCACTGCAGCCGCACCGCAGCCAAACCGCAGGCGCACCGCAGGCACACCGCAGGTGAACTGCAGCCGCACCGCAGCCGCACCGCAAGAACACCGCAACGGTACCGCAGCCACATCGCAGCCGCACCGCAGGGACACCGCAGCCACACCGCAGCCGCACCGCAGCCACACCGCAGGGGCACCGCAGGGACACCGCAGGGACACCGCAGGCACACCGCAGCTGCACTGCAGCCGCAAAGCAGGGACACCGCAGCTGCACCGCAGCCGCACCGCAGGGACACCGCAACCGCACCGCAGCCGCACCACAGGAACACCGCACCTGCACCGCAGGGACACTGCAGCCGCACCGCAGGGACACCGCAGCTGCACCGCAGCTGCACCGCAGGGACACCGCAGCCACACCGCAGCCGGACCGCAGGCACACCGCAGCTGCACTGCAGCCGCACTACAGGGACACTGCAGCCGCACCGCAGGGACACTGCAGCCGCACCGCAGCTGCACCGCAGGGACACCTCAGGGACACCGCCGGGACACCGCAGAGACACCGCAGGGACACCGCAGCTTCACCACAGCCGCACTGCAGGGGCACCGCAGTGACACCGCACACGCACCGCAGGGGCACCGCAGGGACACCGCAGGGACACCGCAGCCACACCGCAGATACACCGCAGCCGCACCGCAGCTGCACCGCAGGGAAACCGCAGGAACACCGCAGCTGCACCGCATGGACACCGCAGCCGCACCGCAGCCGCACCGCAGCCGCACCGCAACCGCACCGCAGCCGCACCGCAGGGACACCGCAACCGCACCGCAGCCGCACCGCAGCCGCACCGCAGCCGCACCGCAGGGACACCGCAGGGAAAACGCAGCCGCACCGCAGGGAAACCGCAGCTGGACCGCAGCCGCATGGCAGGGACACCGCATTTGCACCGCAGCCGCACCGCAGGGACACCGCAACCGCACCGCAGCCGCACCGCAGGGAAAACGCAGTAGCACCGCAGGGAAACCGCAGCTGGACCGCAGCCGCACCGCAACGACACCGCAGCCGCACCGCAGCCGCACCGCAGGGACACCGCATTTGCACCGCAGCTGCACCGCAGGGACACCGCAACCGCACCGCAGGGACACCGCAGCTGCACCGCATGGACACCGCAGCCGCATCGCAGCTGCACCGCAGCCGCACCGCAGCCGCACCGCAACCGCACCGCAGCCGCACCGCAGGGACACCGCAGCCGCACCGCAGCCGCACCGCAGCCGCACCGCAGGGACACCGCAGCCGCACCGCAGGGAAAACGCAGCCGCACCGCAGGGAAACCGCAACTGGACCGCAGCCGCACCGCAGTCGCACCGCAGTCGCACCGCAGCTGCACCGCAAGCGCACCGCAGCTGCACCGCAGTCGCACCGCAGCTGCAAAGCAAGCGCACCGCAGCCACACCGCAGGGACACCGCAGCCGCACCGCAGCCGCACCGCAGCCGCACCGCAACCGCACCGCAACCGCACCGCAGCCGCACCGCAGGGGCACCGCAGGGACACCGCAGTCGCACCGCAAGCGCACCGTAGCCGCACCGCAACGACACCGCAGCCGCACCGCAGCCGCACCGCAACCGCACAGCAGCCGCACCGCAACCGCACCGCAAGCGCACCGCAGCCGCACCGCAGCGACACCGCAGCCGCACCGCAGGGGCACCGCAGGGGCACCGCAGGGACACCGCAGCCGCACCGCAGCCGCACCGCAGCCGCACCGCAGGGGCACCGCAGGGACACCGCAGTCGCACAGCAGGGGCACCGCAGCTGCACCGCAAGCGCACCGCAGCCGCACCGCAACGACACCGCAGCCGCACCACAGGGACACCGCAGCTGCACCGCAGCCGCACCGCAGGGGCACCGCAGGGACACCGCAGGGACACCGCAGCTGCACCGCAAGCGCACCGCAGCCGCACCGCAACGATACCGCAGGGGCACCGCAGGGGCACCGCAGGGGCACCGCAGGGGCACCGCAGGGGCACCGCAGACGCACCGCAGGGACACCGCAGGGACACCGCTGCGACATCGCAGCCACACCGCAGCCGCACCGCAGGCACACCGCAGCTGCACTGCAGCCGCACCGCAGCTGCACCGCAGGGACACCTCAGGGACACCGCCGGGACACCGCAACGGCACCGCAGCTGCACCGCAGCGATACCGCAACTGCACCGCAGAGACACCGCAGCTGCACCGCAGGGATACCGCAGCTTCAGCGCAGCCGCACTGCAGGGACACCGCAGTGGCACCGTAGCCACACCGCAACCGCACCGCAACCGCACCACAGCCGCACCGCAGGGACACCGCAGCTGCACTGCAGCCGCACCGCAGGCGCACCGCAGCCGCACCGCAGGGGCACCGCAGGGACACCGAGGGACACCGCAGCCGCACCGCAGCCGCACCGCAGCCGCACCGCAGCCGCACCGCAGGGGCACCGTAGGGACACCGCAGCTGCACCACAAGCGCACCGCAGCCGCACCGCAACCGCACCTTAACCGCACCGCAGCCGCACCGCAGCCGCACCGCAGCCGCACCGCAGCCGCACCGCAGCCGCACCGCAGCCGCACCGCAGCCGCACCGCAGCCGCACCGCAGCCGCACCGCAGCCGCACCGCAGGGACACCGCAGCCGCACCGCAGGGACACCGCAGCCGCACCGCAGCCGCACCGCAACCGCACCGCAGCCGCACTGCAGGGGCACCGCAGGGACACCGCAAGCGCACCGCAGCCGCACCGCAACGACACCGCAGCCGCACCGCAGGGGCACCGCAGGGACACCGCAGCCGCACCGCAGCCGCACCGCAGCCGCACCGCAGGGGCACCGCACCCGCACCGCAACGACACCGCAGGGGCACCGTAGGGACACCGCAGCTGCACCGCAAGCGCACCGCAGCCGCACCGCAACCGCACCGTAACCGCACCGCAGCCGCACCGCAGCCGCACCGCAGCCGCACCGCAGCCGCACCGCAGGGACACCGCAGCCGCACCGCAGGGACACCGCAGCCGCACCGCAGCCGCACCGCAACCGCACCGCAGCCGCACTGCAGGGGCACCGCAGGGACACCGCAAGCGCACCGCAGCCGCACCGCAACGACACCGCAGCCGCACCGCAGGGGCACCGCAGGGACACCGCAGCCGCACCGCAGCCGCACCGCAGGGGCACCGCACCCGCACCGCAACGACACCGCAGGGGCACCGTAGGGACACCGCAGCCGCACCGCAGCCGCACCGCAGGGGCACCGCACCCGCACCGCAACGACACCGCAGGGGCACCGCAGGGGCACCGCAGCCGCACCGCAACCGCACCGCAACCGCACCGCAGCCGCACCGCAGGGACACCGCAGCCGCACCGCAGCCGCACCGCAGCCGCACCGCAGCCGCACCGCAGCCGCACCGCAGCCGCACCGCAACCGCACCGCAGCCGCACTGCAGGGGCACCGCAGGGACACCGCAAGCGCACCGCAGCCGCACCGCAACGACACCGCAGCCGCACCGCAGCCGCACCGCAGCCGCACCGCAGCCGCACCGCAGGGGCACCGTAGGGGCACCGTAGTGACACCGCAGCTGCACCGCAAGCGCACCGCAGCCGAACCGCAACGATACCGCAGGGGCACCGCAGCCGCACCGCAACCGCACCGTAACCGCACCGCAGCCGCACCGCAGCCGCACCGCAGCCGCACCGCAGCCGCACCGCAGGGACACCGCAGCCGCACCGCAGGGACACCGCAGCCGCACCGCAGCCGCACCACACCTGCGGTGCCCCTGCTGTGCGGCTGCGGTGCGGCTGCGGTGCAGCTGCGGTGCGACTGCGGTGCGGCTGCGGTGCGGTTGCGGTGTCCCTGCGGTGTGGCTGCGGTGTCCCTGCGGTGCCCCTGCTGTGCGACTGCGGTGTCCCTGCGGTGCCCCTGCGGTGCGGCTGCGGTGCATCTGCGGTGCGGCTGCGGTGTCCCTGCGGTGCGGCTGCGGTGCGCTTGCGGTGCAGCTGCGGTGCGACTGCGGTGCGGCTGCGGTGCGGTTGCGGTGTCCCTGCGGTGCGGCTGCGGTGTCCCTGCGGTGCCCCTGCAGCTGCGGTTGCGGTGTCCCTGCGGTGCGGCTGCAGTGCAGCTGCGGTGTCCCTGCGGTGCCCCTGCGGTGCGGCTGCGGTGCAGCTGCGGTGTCCCTGCGGTGCGGCTGCGGTGTCGTTGCGGTGCGGCTGCGGTGCGCTTGCAGTGCGGCTGCGGTGCGACTGCGGTGTGGCTGCGGTGCAGCTGCGGTGCGACTGCGGTGCAGCTGCGGTGTCGTTGCGGTGCGGCTGCGGTGCGCTTGCGGTGCAGCTGCGGTGCGACTGCGGTGCGGCTGCGGTGCGCCTGCGGTGTCGTTGCGGTGCGGCTGCGGTGCCCCTGCGGTGCGGGTGCGGTGCCCCTGCGGTGCGGCTGCGGTGCAGCTGCCGTGTCCCTGCGGTGCGGCTGCGGTGTCGTTGCGGTGCGGCTGCGGTGCGACTGCGGTGTGGCTGCGGTGCAGCTGCGGTGCGACTGCGGTGCAGCTGCGGTGTCCCTGCGGTGCGGCTGCGGTGTCCCTGCGGTGCCCCTGCTGTGCGACTGCGGTGCGGCTGCGGTGCGCCTGCGGTGTCGTTGCGGTGCGGCTGCGGTGCCCCTGCGGTGCGGGTGCGGTGCCCCTGCGGTGCGGCTGCGGTGCAGCTGCGGTGTCCCTGCGGTGCGGCTGCGGTGTCGTTGCGGTGCGGCTGCGGTGCGCTTGCAGTGCGGCTGCGGTGCGACTGCGGTGTGGCTGCGGTGCAGCTGCGGTGCGATTGCGGTGCAGCTGCGGTGTCGTTGCGGTGCGGCTGCGGTGCGCTTGCGGTGCAGCTGCGGTGTGACTGCGGTGCATCTGCGGTGCGACTGCGGTGTCCCTGCGGTGCGGCTGCGGTGAGGCTGCGGTGCGCTTGCGGTGCAGCTGCGGTGCGACTGCGGTGCGGCTGCGGTGCGCTTGCGGTGTCGTTCCGGTGCGGCTGCGGTGCCCCTGCGGTGCGGGTGCGGTGCCCCTGCGGTGCGGCTGCGGTGCAGCTGCGGTGTCCCTGCGGTGCGGCTGCGGTGTCGTTGCGGTGCGGCTGCGGTGCGCTTGCAGTGCAGCTGCGGTGCGACTGCGGTGTGGCTGCGGTGCGCTTGCGGTGCAGCTGCGGTGCGACTGCGGTGCAGCTGCGGTGTCCCTGCGGTTTCCCTGCGGTGCGGCTGCGGTGTTCCTGCGGTGCCGCTGCGGTGCCCCTGCGGTCGGGTGCGGTGCTGCTGCGGTGCGGCTGCGGTGCAGCTGCGGTGTCCCTGCGGTGCGGCTGCGGTGTCGTTGCGGTGCGGCTGCGGTGCGCTTGCAAGCGGCTGCCCCTGCGGTGCTTCTGCGGTGCAGCTGCGGTGTCCCTGCGGTGCGGCTGCGGTGTCCCTGCGGTGCGGCTGCGGTGTCGTTGCGGTGCGGCTGCGGTGCGCTTGCGGTGCGGCTGCGGTGCGACTGCGGTGCGGCTGCGGTGCGGCTGCGGTGCGGTTGCGGTGT
Organism: Brachypalpus laphriformis; assembly: GCA_945910035.1. Lineage (NCBI taxonomy): Eukaryota > Metazoa > Arthropoda > Insecta > Diptera > Syrphidae > Brachypalpus > Brachypalpus laphriformis. The sequence continues at coordinate 190,561,087 of OX246754.1, read as the reverse complement.
CCCTGCGGTGCGGCAGCGGTGCGACTGCGGTGTCCCTGCGGTGCCCCTGCGGTGCGGGTGCGGTGCTGCTGCGGTGCGGTTGCGGTGTCCCTGTGGTGCAGCTGCGGTGCGGTTGCGGTCTACCTGCGTTGCGGCTGCGGTGTCCCTGCGGTGCGGCCGCGGTGCAGCTGCGGTTCCCTTGCGATGCCCCTGCGGTGTTCCTGCGGTGTTCCTGCGGTGCGGCTGCGGTGCGGTTGCGGTGTACCTGCGGTGCGGGTGCGGTGTCCCTGCAGTGCGGCTGCGGTGCAGCTGCGGTGCAGCTGCGGTGTCTCTACGGTGCGTTTGCGGTGTCCCTGCGGTGCGGCTGCGGTACGGTTGCGGTGTCCCTGCGGAGCGACTGCGGTGCAGCTGCGGTGTCCCTGCGGTGCCCCTGCGGTGCGGCTGCGGTGCAGCTGCGGTGTCCCTGCGGTGCGGCTGCGGTGTCCCTGCGGTGCGGGTGCGGTGGCCCTGCGGTGTCTCTGTGGTGCGGTTGCGGTGTCCCTGCGGTGCATCTGCGGTGTCTCTGCGGTGCGGCTGCGGTGCGGTTGCGGTGTCCCTGCTGTGCGGCTGCGGTGCGGTTCCGGTGTCGCTGCGGTGTCCGTGCGGTGCAGCTGCGGTGTCTCTGCGGTGCCCCTGCGGTGCGGCTGCGGTGTCCTTGCGGTGCGGGTGCGGTGGCCCTGCGGTGTCTCTGCGGTGCGGTTGCGGTGTCCCTGCGGTGTCTCTGCGGTGTGGCTGCGGTGCGGTTGCGGTGTCCCTGCTGTGCGGCTGCGGTGCGGTTGCGGTGTCGCTGCGGTGCGGCTGCGGTGTAGCTGCGGTGTCCCTGCGGTGCCCCTGCGGTGCGGCTGCGGTGTCCTTGCGGTGCGGGTGCGGTGGCCCTGCGGTGTCTCTGCGGTGCGGTTGCGGTGTCCCTGCGGTGTCTCTGCGGTGTGGCTGCGGTGCGGTTGCGGTGTCCCTGCTGTGCGGCTGCGGTGCGGTTGCGGTGTCGCTGCGGTGCGGCTGCGGTGTAGCTGCGGTGTCCCTGCGGTGCAGCTGCGGTGTCTCTGCGGTGCCGTTGCGATGTCCTTGCGGTGCGGCTGCGGTGCCATTGCGGTGTCCCTACGGTGTGGCTGCGGTGTCCCTGCGGTGCGGCTGCGGTGTAGTTGCGGTGCCCCTGCGGTGTACTTGCGGTGGAGTTGCGGTGCAATTGCAGTGCCGCTGCGGTGCGGCTGCAAGTCGTCTGGAGGGAGACCTTCTACGAGAGGCCTAGCACGAGTCGTAGAAGAACACGTCCAGCGCGCGGAGTCAGCCCTAGGCACAGGGTGAGCACGGAGCACTACAGGCGCAGAGACACTGAAGCTCTAAGAGGACATTGGCCTACTGGCACGAAAAGGCCAAGTTCGCCGGTAAGGAAGGTATACACTTCCCGGGAGTTGAGAAGAACAGAGAGCAGCAGACCCAGAGAGCGGCTGCACAAACCACCCACGCTACCAGACAGGAGTAAGCCCGGTAGTCTGGACGACCCACTGAGAAAAGCCCTCTGTGGAGCATGTGTAAAGTGGTACCTGCGCTTCCTAGCCCAAGGTTTCGAACCTGAAGAGACCAGGAGCTAACCGTGGGAAGGAAAAAGGAGGTAACTGACACTCCAGAAGCACAGGGATACCTAAAAGGGGGAAGGGATAACAACACCCCCCGGAGAAACCTGATAGTAAGCGACGCAAAACTACCAGTAACATCAGCTTGGCGGGCCCAATCACCGTCTCACCGGAAAGAAGACGCAGAGTAGAGCCCGGCACCAGTTACTCGTATGCAGGCATAGTCAGAAACCTGCGAGTGGCTGTGCTCCCAAAGGAGTACGCGGTGGCAACGCTAAGCACCGAGGAGCAAACGGCGCTTAAGGACGCCATTATCGAAGAATTAGCCCTAGGTTGGAAGAGCAAGCTTCAGTTTGAAGGTATACACTTCAGACTGGGCTTACTACTTGTTGACTGCTACAACGATGACACAGCTCAATGGCTACTGCAAGCAGCAGCACGACTAAGTACGTGGAAGGGAGTCAAATTGACAGCATGTTTGGGAGAAGATATCCCCGAAAGGATTCCTTAAGGGCATATTGTATTAGTTGACTTTGAAAAGGCATTTGACAGACAACCACGAGATCTGATATGGGTAGCGCTAAGACATCGAGGGGTTCCAGAAACCTATTGTTACGCTATCGCACAACCCACACGGAAACATAAACAACCGAGAAACATCTCAAAGCTGTCAACCCAAAGGTACAAGAACTTTCTTGATTCTTAACGGGTGGAATTCCAGCGTCGAATTGGAAATTTGGTTATTTGTCTGGAAAGCCAGAGCCAAATATATAAGGAGGCTGACAGAAGTCTAACGGAGAGTTCTTTGTTGGCAGCAGTGAGAATGATCACTAGAGACGTGCAGTTCTCAAGCAAATAAAAATTGTACTAGATTTGTTTGTGAAAAATTTAGTTCTCTTGTACAATCATTTATTTGAATAAAAAAAAAATAAGTTCACCCTCTCGGGAACCAGAGTACTTGTGTTCTTCCTCAAGCTTCCGTCCAAACCTTGGAATTTACGGCGTAATCGGCGAATTGTGTAACACTATGTACAGATGATCATGGACATGTACGAGGGAGCAAAGACAAGAGTTAGATGCCCCGCTGGAGTAACCGAAGAGTTCTCAATCAAAGCCGGGGTGCACCAGGGAAGCGTCTTTAGTCCTTTGCTCATTATTGCAGTTTTTGAATATCTGCTTGAAGGTAAAGTGATGGACCCCAAGGTACATCAGTTATTCTTTGCTGACGATGGAGCCATCATAAGTAAGGAACCTACGTCCCTGCAACGAGCACTTGATGTGTGGGTGGACGTTTTGGAGGGAAGTGGGTATCGCATTAGTTCAATAAAGACAGAGTACTTGTGCTGCCCGTTCTCTGATCTACTCAGGCCTATTCCAGACATTTATTTGAATGGAACAGTGCTTCCCAAGTACGAAAAGTTCAAATATCTGGGATCCATGATCAATAGTAAAGCAACTTGTGTGCAACGACATCAATCATCGCGTAAGCGTAGGGTGGATGAAGTGGCGAGAAAATTCCGCTATCTTCTATGAGAGAGAAATGCCACCTAAGTTGAAGGGAAGGCTCTATACCGCAGTTGTGCGTCTAGCGCTCACAAACGGCTCACAATGTTGGACGATGTACAAAACGTATGAGAGTAAATTAACGGCAGCTGAGATAAAGATGCTTGGCATGACAGCAGGAGTGACAAAGCTTGATCGAATAAGAAGTTCGAAGATCCGTGGAAGCTTTCACATCAAGGAAACCATGTTACGAGAGATAGAGCGCGACCGGCTCAGCTGGTATAGCCACGTTCAAAGAAGAGATCATTTGAACCCTGCTAAAAAGGCAATATCAATGCACGTTCCAAAGACATCAGGGGTATAAACGCCTGGATCAGACAAATGCGACAACATCGGCATTTCATTGGCCTCAGTAACCGAGTGATCCAAAATCAGCAGGCCCCCCTCCCGGGGGGGTTTGAAAAACAAGTATTATTTTTTCATAAATAATGTCTTATTTTATTGTTAGATAATATAATATAATTAATATAATATATATAATATATATAATAATATAATATAATTTATAGTTGGAATATTTTACAAAATTATATCCATACGTCTTGGTACTCACCCACCAGATGGTGTAGGCGACAGCAAACCCCCGGAGCCAAAGCGGAAGGAGGTACATCCGGCAAATGGTGCTACCGACAGGAAACGTCCGGAGCCAAAGCGGAAACAGAAACATCCACCTTTGGCAAACACCAAGCAAAAGGATGCCGGAGCTGGCGTTGAGACCCCAGTGGCCACAGATAAGCGGGCAAACGCAGCCACAAGCAGGCAACGGGCAACAGGAGAAAATGAGTGGTTAAATGCCTCCAGGAAGAAGGTCGCCAACACAGCCACAAAGAGTCAAAAGCCCATCAGTGCGGCGAGCAACGAGCAGATTATAGGCCGCGGCAGTGCCTGGTTGATAGTTCTCAAAAAGAACAAGAAGGATGAGAAGAAGCCAGGCAAGACCGCCAGTGAAAAAACGCGACCGGACGCAATAGTGGTGGACACCAAGGGTCAACTTTCCTACGCCGAAATACTACGCAGGGTCAAAGCGGACCCCAAGCTCCACAACCTGGGTGAATCGGTCACAAAGATTAGGAGAACCCAGAAAGGCGACCTGCTATTCCAGCTACGCGAATCTGGTGACAGCACCGAACAATTTAGGAGCATCATCGGTGAAAACCTTGGCGCAGAAGCGGAGATCCGCACTCTAATACAGAGATCCACGGTCGAAATTAAAGACCTTGACGAAGTCACCACTAGAAGAGACATCTGCGAAGCTATCAAAGCTCAGTACAACATCGAGGTTGCCGAAGCAGATGTGCTCAGCCTTAGGAAGGCCTACGGTGGCACGCAGATTACGACAGTGGGGCTACCGACAGAGAAGGGGAACAAGCTGCTGGAGTCCGGCAAAATCAAAGTCGGCTGGGTGAACTGCCGTATTCGTGTTCGAAAGGCCGTCACCAAATGCTTTAGGTGTCTGGAGTTTGGCCACACGGCGCGTCATTGCAAGAGCGAGCATGACCGATCCAAGCAGTGCAGAAACTGTGGAGAGGAGGGCCACATAGCCAAACAATGCAAAAAGGACGCATTATGCTACTGGTGTAAGACGGTCACACCAGAAAACGCCGGACACGTAGCTGGTAGCAGCAAGTGCCCGGTACTCAAGAAGGCACTGGCCAAATTAATATGATGAATGTCGTCCAGATAAACTTAAACCACTGCGCCGCCGCACAGGACCTTCTGGCGCAAGCTGTACGAGAGAAAAGGATCGACGTAGCCCTAATAAGCGAACCGTACAAGCCCATAAATGGAAGTAGCTGGATAGACGATACCACGAAAAAAGCCGCGATATGGACCTGCGGGAGCTATGCTCTGCAGTCAGTCGGCCACCAGGCTGACCTTTTCGTATATGCAAGGATAAATGGTGTGCACTTCTATAGTTGCTATGCGCCCCCCAGTATAACACTGGCGGACTATCTAAAGCTGCTGGACGACATCGTAGCTGACGCGCGGGGGAAACACCCAGTGATTATTGCTGGAGATTTCAACGCCTGGGCTACTGATTGGGGCAGTAGAACCACAGACGCAAGGGGAAGAGCTCTCCTCGAATGTTTCGCAGCACTGGACATTAGTCTGGCCAACGACGGTACAGCGGAAACGTTTCGAAAGGCAAGCAGAGGGTCAATCATTGACATCACATTCATGAGCAACTCACTCCTGCCGAAAACCAAATGGCGGGTCAGCGAAGACTATACCCACAGTACCACCAGGCAATTATATTTAATGTGGGCGAGGAGAAACGTAGACTGCGTCCCACCCTAACAGGACCAAAGTGGAAGGATACGCTCTTCGACAAAGACACGTTCGAAGAAATGCTAAGCACCAGCGCCACAATAAATAATGGATCGGCTGAGGCACTTTCGCATCAGCTGATCCAGGTCATAACCACAGCGTGCGACGCAGCAATGCCCAGAAGGTCTGTCAGTAAAAGAGGCGAGCCCTGCTACTGGTGGACCGACGAAATTAAACGGCTCAGGGCGAAGTGCCTACAAGCACGATGCAGATCTCAGAGATCTAGAGGCAGACAAGATTTCCAAGAGCGGCTAACCACATTTAAATTGGCGAGGCGAGAACTGGAAAGGGCCATTAAGGAGAGTAAGTCAAGGAGCTTTAGGCGGCTCTGTGACGAGGCCGAATTAGACCCCTGGGGCATAGCGTATAGAGTGGTGATGAAGAAGCTTAAAAGCAGCAGGTCTCCACAACTTACATGTCCGGCAATGCTAAAGACTATAGTAGAGCACCTATTCCCCCATAGACCAACTACTATGGTCTCCATCACGAGGGAGATCAGCATGGAGCATATCCCGGCAATCACGTCAGAAGAACTCTTTGGGGCATGCAGAAAAATCGGAGACAGCAAAGCACCTGGACCGGATGGCATCCCGGATAGGGCAATCAAGGCGGCTGTTAAGACGAGACCGGACATCTTTCTAACAACGATGCAAAGGTGCATAGAGGAAGGGGTATTCCCTACGAAATGGAAATTGCAACATTTAGTGCTGCTTCCAAAGGGCAATAAGCCACCCGGACAACCATCATCGTATCGCCCAATATGCCTGCTCGATACGCTGGCAAAGTTCCTAGAGCGTATCATCTATGACAGACTGCTTGCGGTGGCGGAGGAAAACGGAGCCCTGTCAGACTGTCAGTACGGCTTCAGAAAATCACGCTCTACCGTCGATGCCATAAAGGCGGTAGTAGATATAGCAACTGAAGCAATACAAGGGAAAAGATGGAAATGGGGGACGAAGAAATACTGCGCAGTAGTAACGCTCGACGTCAAAAATGCGTTCAACTCGGCAAGCTGGTCATTCATTAGGAGATCCCTGGCCAGGATGGATACACCATACTACCTGCTGAGGATAGTCACGGACTACTTCAGCAATAGGAAGCTAAGATACCATACTGACGATGGCGTTAAGCACTACAGTGTTTCCGAGGAAGTCCCGCAAGGGTCGGTTCTGGGACCTCTCCTATGGAACATTATGTACGACGGAGTTCTGCGACTAACATTACCCGATGGAGTCAAAGTGATTGGCTTCGCTGACGATATCGCAGTGGTTACAGTATCCAAGCACGTACACGAGGTGGAGTCTGCCACGGATGAGGCAGTTATAAGAATAAAGGAATGGCTGGAGTTTACCGGTCTGGAACTAGCTGCCCACAAGACCGAAGCTATCCTAATAACCAGCCGCAAAAAGGTGGAATACGCCAGCTTCCGGGTCGGAAACCAGATAATCAGGTCCAAAGAATCCTTGAGGTACCTTGGAGTCATGCTCGACAACAGGCTGCGCTTCAAAGCCCACGTCGAGTACTCTAGTAAAAAAGCATCGCTGATGCAGGCAGCTCTCTCCCGAATGCTCCCGAACATCGGCGGGCCTGGATACGCCCGCAGGATCCTGCTGTCCAGAGTGGTCAGCTCGGTACTTCTATACGCTGCCCCGATATGGGCAGGTGCACTGGCGACAAATGAGTGCAGGAAGAAGCTATCATCAGCTCACAGGCTCTGCGCAATCAGATTGATCAGCGGCTTCCGAACTATCTCCGACGATGCAGCCTGCGTTTTAGCTGGGATGGTCCCAATCGACATCCTCGCTGAAGAGATGCAGAGGGTATACCTTAGACGTCCGTCGAACCGGAAAGAGGCCAAAAGGATTAAGGAGGAGGAAAGGGCAGCATCAGCAATGCTGTGGCAAACCAGGTGGGACAGCTCTACCAAAGGCAGGTGGACCCACAAGCTCATTCCCACTATAAAATCATGGACAGAGAGAGCGAGGGGGAACTGTAACTACGACCTCACACAGTTCCTGTCCGGACACGGTGGCTACCGGAAATACCTCCATAGATTTGGACACGATAGTTCGCCCCTGTGTCCAATATGTCCAAACGAAGAGGAGGACGCGGAGCATGCAGTGTTCTACTGCAGACGCTTTGCAGAAGACAGAGCAAACCTGCCAAGTCCAGAAAATCTTGTAAGTCACATGACACGATCAGAGGGCGAGTGGATGGAGATCTGCTCATTCATAGCGTGTGTGCAGAATGCGCTGCGAAGGGCAGAAGCCCTAAGAAGAGCCCAAGAGGCGGCCTCGGAGACCAGCCCCGCGAAGAAATACCTAACGGCAGTACCGCGGGGAGAGTGGTTGAAGTGTGTAGGGTGTGTGTTTAGAACGTAGGCGTATTCCTGGAATCGATTACTCAGGTTTGCGAATCGTGCATGCTAGTAGCACTCGGGCTATTAGTATCTATGAAGATTATACATCCTTGGCGCAACCTAAAAAAAAAAAAAAAAAACGTCTTGGTACTTTAGCCATCATATCTATAACCTCTTCGTATTTCATGTCAATATCTCTATATAAGTTAAGCAACATCAAGCCATTTAACCGCTCCTCTCTAGTCTTGCTACGCAGATAAGTTTTCAATCTGCGAAGACAAGAAAAAGACCGTTTACTTGATGCCACAGATACGGGAAGTGCTGCACCGATCTGCATCAAGCGATGTATTGTTTGGTGCAACGTTGAATCGCAACAATTGAGAGCGTCTATAAAATTTGTTGGCCGTTTATCAATCGGAATATTTAAGCAATGTCTGCAACCATAGTTAATTTAACATTCAAACAGATATTAAGAAAATGAAAGAAAGACATTTGTACCTGCGCCACATCGTCATTTCGCCTCGAATATCATCAGTACATCTTTTGATGTCATTTGGCCATTCTTTTGAAAATACGTTGATAGTGCTACGTATTTCTTCTGTTTCCAGCTTAGAACACTTTTCCGGTAGAATGTTTTAAATTTTAGAAAGAAGTTCTCGATGGCCAAGAAATCCGAAACAGACGTGGAGCTGACGTCGGACTAGAACGAGATCACCATCTTATGGTAGCTCATTTACGCATTCGTTCTGCATCCGTCAACAGCAACCGCTCAAACCTACTTAACATCAGCAGGATCAAGGTTCTCCAAGTGCACCAGCAGTTCAGGGACCATCTTGCCTTAGAACCAGAAGCAATCAGCAGCATACTGGATGAGAACATGGATGACCACTGGAGTTCTGTGAAAAATGCTTTTGCGACTGGGGCACGCACGTATGTCGGTAAAAAGCAGAAACACCACCGCACATAGCTTTCTACAGATACCTGGAGACGGATCGATGAGCATACAGCAATCAAGACTCAGATTGTAGCGACCTCAGCAGTAGAGAGAACCGAGCTTGAAGCCCAATACCGTGCGAAGAAGAAAGTAGTGTGAGACGTGACAAACGTCAATATGTCAACTTACTGGCCTCAAGGGCTGAAGAAGCAGCGAGTAGGTGCGACAGTAGGACTGCTTACAACATCACTAAGGAGCTCATTGGTGGTCGAAACTTCAAACAACATCCAGTGAAGAGTCTAGACGGTAACCTTCTGATTTCGGATGAGGATCAGCTCACTAGATGGAGAGAACATTTTGCTTCAGTGCTAAATCACTTAGACGATGGCGGTATGATCTTGAATTCGAATGAGCAGTTCGAAGCAACAAATTCCCGAATTCGCACCGTACTTCCCAGTAAAACCGAGACAATAACAGCAATCAAGTCCCTCAAGAAGAACAAGGCGGTGGGGATTGATGGCATCCCTGCCGAGCTATTTCAAGCGGCGCCAAATACATCGGCAGATTTGCTGCATCCCCTAATACGGAGAGCTTGGGATAGGGAACAATTTCCACAGGAGTGGAAAAGGGGGATGATCATTAAGCTTCCAAAGAACGGAAACTTGATGGATTGCGGTAACTGGAGAGGCATATGCGTTCTTCCAGCCGTGGCCAAAATAATAGCTAAAATAATTCTAAAACGAATTAAAGAACATTTAGATTCAACTCTCGATGTCGAACAGGCAGGTTTTCGCGCTGGATCCTTCGGCATCGACCACATAAATACCTTACGGATCATAATCGAACAATGCGTTGAGTATAGGTCTCCGCTACATTTACTGTTTATCGACTTCGAGAAAGCTTTCGACAGCTTGAATCGAGATGCTATCTGGTTGGCCTTGCGCAGGAGATGAATTCCAGAAAAACTTATAGCTATTATCAAGGCTACATACGAGGGCGGTAAGTGTCACGTCGTGCACAATGGTAAGGTGTCGGAGGATTTTGAAGTCCAAAGTGGAGTACGTCAAGGATGCATACTGTCACCACTATTGTTCTTGGTTTTTAGTTATGGATTTCGTTGGACGATGACATCTTACCTTAAACACTTAGATTACGCTGATGATGTTTGTGTACTTTCACATCGGATAATGGATCTTCATTTGATGGCCCAAAATCTAAAAGCTGAGGCAAACAAAGTGGGGCTAAGAATAAACACAGCCAAAACAAAAGCCCTGAGCACTTCTTCTAACAACCGCGCTCAAATTTACATTGCCGGACAGGAAGTCGAGAAAGTTGATAACTTTCTATATTTAGGAAGTGTGGTCTCGGCTAATCGCGGTGGCACCGAACTGGATGTGTGCAGCAGAATCGGGAAGGCTAAAGCTGCATTCGGAATTATGTCCAAAATCTGGAGAAGCAATGTTATTAGCTTAAGAACCAAGCTACGACTGTTCCGCTACAACGTAGAATCAGTGCTGCTTTATGGGTGCAGTATTTGGAAGGTGGACACGATTAACACACGCAAGCTACAAGTCTTCGTAAACAAATGCTTAAGAATCGTGTTGAGGATTTTTTGGCCGAACCGCATCTCCAACGAACAACTTTATACTAGAGCAGGCCAAGAACCTATAAGCATTACTATACGAAGAAGAAAGTGGCAATGGATTGGACACACCCTACGGCGCGAAGACAACTCTATTGCGAAATACGCCATGCAGTGAAATCCACTCAACCAGGCAGGCAGAATAGAGGGACGCCCTAGGCAGACGTGGCGCAGAACAGTTGAGGAGGAATCGAGCTGTTTAGGAATGAGTTGGAGGCAGCTCAAACGCGTTGCAGAACTCCGAACACGATGGCGCCAGGCGTGGTTGACGCCCTATGCCCCCCGAGTGGTTAAAGGATATAAGTAAAGTAAGTAAGTAAGAAATCTAGTCCTTAGTTACATCGTCGGTCCAAAAAAGGAACAAAGATGAACCAACGGAAATATTCTTCAGGACCTCCTTCATAGTTGTCACGGTTCTTTTGTTTTACAACTTGCCGCGGGACTACTAATTGAATATCCATTTTGTCTGCCATTTCTTTAGCTCCAGCAAATGTGTGACTGAATCTAACTTCGGAGTTTTGACGCATTTCATTTACTTCCTCATTTAAATGGTTTGCATATTCTATACAGCAGCTGAGATCACATTCTTTTTTTTGTAAAAGTTCACTTACATTTTAAATTAGGCTGAAAATGGTCTTAATCACTGTTAAGGATATTATAAATTGGAAAGTTTGTGTAGCAGCAAGTAGAACATGAGGTTTGACTCCTTCGGTTTTCATATTTCGTACATCCAGATACTCTAATGAGCAACAGATATATTCATAGACACCATAGAAAAAATTGAGGTGAATTCAAGTGCACAACCCAATGCGTTTCGCAAAATTTTAAAAGACGCGTTTGTTTTGCTTTTGGGCAAGACGCCTGAATTTTGTCTCTTAAAACTAGAGCTGCTTTATGTTATTAGATAATCGGAATAAATTAACAACCTCTTTAATGGTTCCTATGTAATTTCGGATAGGATAATAAAAACAAAAGTAGGAGTAAATATAGCAGAATCAGATATAAGTCATGTAAGAAGAATTGGGAAAGAAAAAGGTAAAGACAGGCCGATCCTAGTCCAGCTCACATCGCTCCGTAAAAAATTAGAAATTCTTAGGGCTAAATCGAATCTGAAAGGAACAAAGTGCTTCATTGGAAACGATCTAACCAAAGAAGAGCGTATACAGAGGGCAAATGCTATTAGAATGGTGGCAGAGCTAAATCAATTAGGCGCGAGTGCCTACATTAAAGGTAATAAAATAGTTGTCGATGGGAAAGTATTAGTTATAAAAGAAATAGATATAGAAGAGGTAAAAAGAAACCTGGAGGAAGATAATAAGTCAATTGATAATACGCAAAATACCAAAAGAGTGAGATCCCCAGAGAAGAAAAGCAACGGAAAAACAAATGATGAGAACAATGAAACAAAAAAGAAAAGAGGGCCTATGGAATTACATAACAATATAGGAAAGTCAACTAAAATAGCTAGAGAAAATGCGCAAAATTTAAAAGAAGTAAACCCCCATCTATGCCGCTCGCAAATTAAATAAATTCGAATTAGCAAGCATGGCATGGATTATAGGGAAACGGACAGGATGTTAATAATAGAATAGGAGACGGACACTCGGAAAGGAGTTAATTGCATGAACAGGCTTTTAAGAGGAGAGGACTGATAGTAGTATCAGGAAGTGGTGGGTTTTCACCTGGGAGCGAATTCCTCAAGAAATGTCACAATTCCAAAAACGCTACTATTATAATGGCGAGTAATGCCGCCATCAAATAAGCATGCCCAGAGTTTACGAACTTTCGAATTTAAAAGTATAAAAGTTAAAAAAAAAAAAATTTTAAGAATTTAAAAGTTTAGGAGTTAAGATTTAGATAATATAAAATGCAGGATATGAAGTATATATAAATGGAGATAAATCATGTATAGGAGTAGTAGATAACAGGATTGAGTGAATTAAAATATAACAGGTCCAGTAAATAGTTACAGTAAACAAAATAAAAGTGTGGGGAAGGCAACGGGAAACCACCTCACAGTAAATTTTTCCCTAGTTTAAATCATCCGAATGAATAGACAAACAAATCAAATGGCCCTCAGTCCCCGGCAGACCTTAAATGGTCAAAGGGTGCGAAGAATCCCCGGTGGCTATCTAAAAATCGCGACGTGGAACGTCAGAAGTATGTATAGTGCAGGCAAACTGGAAAACATCATGAAAGAAATGAACAGACTAAATATAGATATTTTAGGCGTGAGTGATGTTCAGTGGAAAGGGAACGGAGAAGTAACTAAAGAAAACGTTACATTATATTATGCGTGCTCGGAAGAAGGCCGGCACAGATATGGTGTAGGAATAATAATTAAATCTGAACTAAAGAAATTAGTAACAGGGGTAGTCAGAATATCCAATCGAGTAATCTTAATGAAAATGAAAAACGAAAAGTCAACAATTAATTTTACACAAGCATATGCCCCGACAACCGGTCATGATGAAGAGGTAGTAGATGAATTCTATAGGGAAATCGATCAAGCTCTAGCATTAACAAAATGGGAAAAAAATCAGTATTCTATTGGGGGACTTTAATGCTAAAATTGGCAAAGGAAGAGTCGGTGATACGGTTGGTGAATTCGAACTAGGGGCAAGAAACGAAAGGGGTCAGAAATTATTAGAGTACTGCCAGCTGAAGGAGTTAGCGGTGATGAACACTTGGTTCAAACTACCAAAGAGAAGACTGTATACATGGACCGCACCAAGCCACAATACAAACGGAAGGATCATAAGAAATCAAATTGATTACATCATAATCAACAAAAGGTTTAGGAACGGAGTGACTTCAGTAAAAACGTACCCAGGTGCCGACATTAACTCGGATCACAACCCTGTAATAGCGACCCTCAAAATAAGGCTCAAGAAACTAAGGAGAAGGAACCAAGAAAATAAGATGGATATAGATCTCCTGAAAGAATATGAAACCAAAAACAGAGTCACCATAGATATTAACCGTAAATTGGAACAAATTAAAACAAATATGAGCAATGATTTAGAGGTAGAAAGTAAATGGGCAAAAATGAAAGAAGCATTAATAGTAACAGGAAAACGACTTCTAAAACCCAGAGCCCGGCGACCAAAAAGAAGCTGGATGACAAATGAGATATTAAACATGATGGAAGAAAGAAGAAGAGCCATGCTGAATCATGATAGATATAAAACGATAAACACTATGATTAAGCGAAAAATAAGAGAAGCTAAGAACAGATATTGGAGGGAACATTGCAGAGAAATAGAGACGAATGATCAAAGCTATGACAGTTTCAATTTGCATAAAAAGCTCAAAGAAACAACAGGCAAAAGTCGCAAAAGGCAACATAGTAATATAAAAGGTGAAAATAGCAACTTCCTAATAGAAACAAATGAAAAGCTCAGAAGATGGGAAAATTACATAAGAGAACTCTTTGAGGATCAACGGAATGAACGCCAACAGTCAACCGAAGTCTCCGGCCCTGAAATAATAGCGGAGGAAATTAGCAAAGCCATCAAGAATGCAAAGGACAGAAAAGCAACTGGCCCCGATGAACTGCCAAGCGAACTAATAAAGCTGATAGATGAGGAGAATAAAACAGTACTGGCAGATCTGTTCAATAAAGTTTACCAAAGTGGGGAAATTCCAAAAGATTGGTTGAAATCCTCCTTCATAACACTCCCTAAAAGGAGCAATGCCACCAAATGCGAAGATCACAGGACAATCAGTTTAATGAGTCATATGCTAAAGCTATTTTTAAAAATAATACACAACAGGATCTACAGAAAACTAGAAGAAGATATTAGCAATACCCAATTTGGCTTTAGAGAAGGACTCGGAACGCGCGAGGCTCTCTTCGCTTTAAATATTTTAGCGCAAAGAAGCATCGAGGTAAACCAAGATCTATATATTTGTTTCATAGATTATGAAAAAGCCTTCGATAAAGTCCGGCACGGAAAGTTACTAGAAATGCTAAGAAACAAGGGAATCGACGGCAGAGACTTGAACATCATTGAATCTCTTTACTATAATCAGAAAGCATATATTAAAGTGGATGGAGTAGAATCACAAGAAATTGAAATTCTTAGAGGAGTAAGGCAAGGGTGTATTTTATCGCCCCCCTTATTTAATATGTACTCCGAGCAAATTTTTAAAGAAGCTTTTGAGGATGAAGGAGGAGGAGTTGCGTTTAACGGGGTGAAAATACACAACATAAGATATGCTGACGACTCAATAATCATTGCAAAAAACGAAAAGGAATTAAATTTCATGGTTAACAAATTAAATAGAGTGAGCAATGAATATGGACTCCGAATAAATATTGCAAAAACAAAGTTCATGGTGGTATTGAAGAGAAATGAGAACAATGCAAAGCTAAAAATCGGACACACTATAGTAAATCGTGTAAACAGTATTAAATATTTGGGAACACAATTCAACTGTAAAGCAACATCAACCGAGGAGATAAAATGCAGAATTGAGCAAGGGCGAGCAGCGTTCTGCCAAATGAAAAGGGTACTATGTGGCAGCGACCTTCAGTTGTCTTTGAAAAAAAGGCTAATCAAGTGCTACGTTTGGTCTACGCTTTTGTATGGAGCAGAGACTTGGACTTTAAGCAAGGCAATAATAAAAAAACTGGAAGCATTTGAGATGTGGCTATTTCGGAGAGTTCTCAAGATATCATAGACCGAAAGAATCTCCAATACAGAAGTTCTAAGAAGGATGAATGCGAGAAGGAAACTCCTGAGCACTATAAAAAGACGAAAGTTGGTATATCTGGGACATGTGACTAGAAACGAGAAGTATCAACTGCTGCAGGTAATTCTCCAAGGAAAAGTCGAATGTAGAAGAACAGTAGGCGGACAAAGGATATCATGGATGAAGAACTTACAAGACTGGTTCTGACTTTCATCAACCCAAATAATCAGGAACGCTAGCTCACGCGAAGAGATCAGAAGGATGATAAACAACCTCCTAAGAGGAGAGACACCATAAGAAGAAGAAATTTTGAACCCCCGGTGCGTTCGCGCCTGTATCTGGCCAAATAATTGCAGACAACCCTATATATTTGTTAATGGTAAGACATCAGCTTTAATGTGATATTTGTTCCAACTTTCTTTTTATGCCTATAGTCAATCGAAAAAAATGGACGATTTAAAATAGGGTTGTCGGGGCTTAGTGGCCGGATGGGAGCTGCCAACCCAATGGGTTCATGTACTATTTAAGGTCCTCTATCGAAGGGTTATTCATTCATTCTTCGTTTTTGTACCTTTGAAAATCAAAAAAAAAAACCTACCGGAAGTTGTCATTTTTTTTTTTTTTTCCTGGGCAGAAAATTCAGCAACTATTGACGTTTTTTCTACGTCTGTAAGCAAGCTTTCATATTATATTCAACTCATCCTTCTTTTTTATGCCTTAGGACATCATGCGGTCGGCTCTCCTACTATAACGAATGAAATGTATATAATTTTTTTTACATCCATTGAGTTCTGCATGTTCTCTGCGCTGAATCCAACAGGAAGTCATCACAAAATCAAAAAAATTGGTGCATAAATCTAATTCTCTATTTCTTAGTCCTTCTCCTCCTGGTATCGCCCGGTGCAGCAGATCAATACCAACCATACACTCATTGGATTTTTTTATAGTATGTGGTCTATACTACGACCACATATTATAAAAAAATACAATGTAACTCTTATCCTTTGTAGACCAACGACGCCAATTTTCAATAGACTGAGCACCGTGAGCAGAAGACATGAAATGAATTGGTCTACTATCAAACTATTTGATAAGAGGCAAAGCTCTATCCAGATTGTTTTTACTACCATTTCCCATATATTATGTGATCACTTCAGGCATTTGAGCATTTCTTGCAATGGTGCCGAGAAAAAACATTACAGACGTAAGTATCATATATGATACCTAGGAATTGAAGGGGCTAAATCAGCTGTTCTCTCTACACAGGACTTATTAATTCATTCATCCATTTTCAATGGGGTAGGATGCTCAGGTGGACCCTCCACCCTTCTCGATCCTCCGCCATTGACTCCAGCTCATCAGGGGAAATCCCTAGACGGCTCCAGGAGAGCGGAATTGATCCAACCATCAATTTCTAGGATCTAGGATCCACCACTCTATCTGCCGCCCTAATGTGTATTTGAGTGCTTATGAACTTACATATCAGCGTGTGTTGGTTACTATTTTAACCCTTATCCTGCACTGAAAAATAATAACACACGTGGTGGTTGTGGGCCATTTTTGCCCAATACATTTTTTTCTGATTAATCGCAATTTTGACATTTTATTTTTGTTTCAGAGTGTCTTTTATATATAAATTTAGAGCAATTCGAGCACTTTGTCGAATATTTTGTGCTATTGAACAGATTTGGACAGATAGAGCAACGTGCGCGCTTCAAATTAGACACGTTTGCTTGTTGTACATTTTGAACTACCGCTTTAGCTAGGATACTTTGCGGAAAAGTGGTTCGACGAGATATTTTTCCTTCAATCAATGCTTCTCCCAATTCCTCCAAAAAAATCCTCCGCTTGAAATGCTTTTTCTTATTCCACTGTGGATTTATAGAAACATAAATCACAAAAGCATTGTAAGCTGATATATCCAGCATATTATAAAAAAGCGCCTGTGACCACCTGTTTGATCTTCGCTTACAGGTGTAAGAGCGAACTACTTGGTCAAGTGTATCTACTCCAGATTTTGTAGCATTATAATATTTTATAATCTCTGGTTTTTGTGCATCCTGGGTTATTTCCTTAGAATGATGAAAGGAACTGAGCAATATGACTACGCGGTTTTTCTTTGGAACATATGCAACCACTGTTGTGTTATTATTGTTGTCAAAAAAGAAGTGGGAAAATTGTTCGGGTTTACCTTTCAAGTCCAAAACTTGAGGCGGTAAAAATGTTTTGTTTTTACGCACTGTTCCAACTAGCGTTAGTTTTTTTACCAACAATTGTAGCCCCAACTCATGCGAAGATAAGAAGTTGTCACATGTTATATTGCTGCCTTTCAGGTCTTTTATCAAGTCTAAGACGACAGGACAACCTTGATTTTTGCTTGCAGTTTCTATCTTTACCTGTGTATACTTGTAAGGACCAGGCAAAACTTGTTTCACTATCGCACAGAGCCCAAACTTTGATTCCATATTTCCCTGGTTTGGAAGGAATGAATTGTTTGAACGGGCATCGCCCGCGATATGTTACTAACTGTTCATCTACAGTAAAGCATTCACCTGGGTTGAACATTTTTCGTAAATTGCGCTCCCATTTATCCCAAAAATCTCTAATTGGAGCTAGTTTATCGCGATCTCGCCGTTCATTCCTGTCACTTTTCTTATCGAACGGAATAACTCTGGATACATTCTGAAATCTTCGAAGACTCATACGAGGGCAAGGTGAAAAGTTCTCGGCCTGCCAATGAAAGACTGTCATCCAGCTGGTCAAGAAGGTTGGAGTAATATTCGCCTCTAATTGTTCTCAAGGTAATCAATTAACAGGATCCCTTTCGCATCACACACTGCCATGACCTTTCCGGCAGATGCGATCGACTTCACTTTCTTTGGCGCTGAACCACCGGTTTACACCCACTGCTTCGACTGCTGTTTCGTTTCTGGCGTGTAGTGGTTGACCCATGTCTCATCCATGGTGAGAAATCGCCGCACAAAATCGGTCAGATCCCCATTGAATAGGTCCAAACATTGCCGCAAAAATCGTTTGCGCATTTGCTTTTGATCGGCATTCTGCAAATGCGGCACCCATCTTGCGCAGATCTTTCGCATCCCTAAGTTTTTGTGCAAGATGTTTCGCACCCTCTCTTCGGATATACACACAGCCTCAGCTATCTCACTCACCTTCACTCGCCTATCGTCCAACACGATCATGCACTTTTTCGATGGTTTCGGGTGTGGTTGCGGTTTTTGGCCGTCCTTCACGTGGGTCATCTTCGAGGGACGTGCGACCACGTTTAAATTCAGCTGCCCACTTTTATACGGTTGACGTGGAAGGAGCAGAGTCCCCGTAAACTTTTGTCAACTTTGGATGAATTTCCTTAGAGGTAAATCCATCCAAAACGAAGAATTTTATGACTGCACGATATTCAAGTTTATCTATTTCAATGAAAAACACGCAAGACGTCTACTGCAAAAATTCGTGTAAACAAACAACTTGAGAGAACAAATTGAAACTTGTTATACGAACTAATGAGAAGTGCACCCAGGTAGGAAACATAATTTTTTGCTGATTGGAACGCTATCTCTGCGTCAGGCCGAGAACTTTTCACCTTGCCCTCGTAGTTGCCTTGAAAAACGGTCTTCCCTTGCGGTCATCCCACAAGCTTTCTAAGGCCTCTCCATGTTAACGGTAAACGCCTGCCAGCAAAAGTAACCCAATACAGGCTTGAATAGCAGTGTTGTCAACAATAATCCAGCCTTCACCAAATATTTTTTTTTTTTCTAAGAAACTAAACATTGTTTTATTCAGTTTTGTATATACGTAGACTGACCTACAGTGTATACGTATTTTTTCGGTGCTCTATAAATTCCCTAAATTTAAATATTTTATCATGGTCCAAAATTGTGCTAAGTGTGATAAAATCGTTAATAACGACTTCATAGTTTGTGGTGGAATCTGCAGTCAAAATTTTCATGGCAAATGTACGTCATTATCCGATAGTGCATATAACCTAGTGAAGTCGAGCAATGCTTGTGCGAGCAATTCAGCTCTAGCACTCTTAAATAAAATTAATGAACTCAATAAACTTGTCGTACAATTAAAAAACGACATTGATGAAATTAAAAATAGTCCCGAGACACGTAAAAACATTAACCTGAAAACTACACCTAATCCTAAGCTTAAAAAATTAAAACATCGAAATTTAAGCATGCAAAGTGATGAAGAAAATAATTCCACAAACTCTATCCCAAATATCAGTGTTATGTCTGCAGAGGTCATTAAACCTTCTTCTAGTGGTAATAAAGCTCAGGTACCAGTAAAAGAGCAACGTCCTCTCACTAGCAGGAAAAAACCAAGGCGAAATAGCAAAGTTCCACTTGTAATTGGGAGTGACTCAAAGACAACAACGATTGAGGTGGTTCCGTCTAGGAAATGGTTACATCTCTCTCGCTTCTCTCCTAAAACCAAGTCGGATGCAATTATCTCCTATGTGTCCAATAAGCTGAATGTTCCAGCTAATCAGCTTTCTTGCTTTCCACTGTGCAAATTAGATGCTGATTTGTCTAAAATGAAGTATATCAACTTTCGTCTTGCTGTTCCATCTACAATCATTGATGATGCATTAAATGGAATGAATTGGCCTCTTAACGTTCGTGTGAGAAATTTCCGATTTATCTCAAAAAACATCAGTGCAGTGGGAGAGCAGATCAATACATAAATTCGAGTATCAATAACAATGTCATCTGTAAAAATATAATGCTCTCTTCGCGCCATTGTCATCAGCTGCAAATCTCTCTGCCAAATCTCATTCGCTTACTGTATATTACCAAAACACTAGAGGAATGAGAACAAAGACAAGAGAATTATTTTTGGCTGCATCATTGCATGAATATGACGTAATCATATTGATTGAGACTTGGCTGCACAAACATATACTAACAGCTGAGATGTTTGATACATTTTACAACGTTTACCGTTTGGATCGCTCTGTAAATACTGGACGTCTTCGCGGCGGTGGTGTGGTTATTGCTATCCGTTCATCATTAACGTCTCAAGAAGTTGATCTACCAAATAATGATCATCAGCTGTGTGTTCGTGTGAATGTCTGCGAAGGTGCTGATGCTCGTGATCAAATTGTTTTTATCGTAAGCTATATTCCACCTCATAGTGTACCCTTAGTTTATGATTTTCATATGAAAAACATAGTTATGAAAACATGTTATTGATGGCTTATCTGATTATCAATACCCATATATTCTTGGTGATTATAATATAGGTGATATACCTAAAATGGTCCTATTCATATGATGATAAATATTTAATGCCTTATAATATTAAATCTGAACCTGAATTTATTGTTATAGATTCAATGCTGTCATTTAATTTAATTCAGATAAATTCTATTCCAAATACAATGAACAGATTTCTTGATTTAGTCTTCACTTGTAATAGTTTAATCTTTGAAGTTCATGAGGTATTATGTCCATTGTTAAGGAATTCTATATGTCATAAAGCTATATCTGTGCAATTAGAATTGTATTCTAGTGTTAAAAATAATTCAGTTAGAAAACCTATCACAAAAGAGTTTAATTTTGCAAGGGCTAACTATGTTGAACTAAATAATTACTTTCTTTCAATCGATTGGTCGAGTTTTCTTTCTGATGTGCACATTGAAAACGTTTACAAAAAGTTTTTAAATTGTTTATTTGAGGGTTTTACTCTTTTTGTTCCGCGTAAACGAAATAAGTCTGTGGTCAAATTACCTTGGTTTTATCAAAGACTTAGTAATTTAAAAAATGTTAAAAATAAGGCATTCAAGTTATTTAAAAAAACCAATGCCGAGTCTGATAAAACTAGATACTGCCAATTACCTCGCGAATTTGATTTCCTCAATCGATTTTTGTATAAGCAATATATGATGAACATTCAATCGGAGGTGTGTCATAATCCCAAGGCTTTTTGGACATTCATAAATGGAAAAGGAAACCTATCTGGCTTTTATGAAAATATGCAGTATAATGGCCGAACCTCTACTGATTTGGCGGATACATGCAATTTTTTTGCATGTATATAAGGTCAACGGTATATAAGGTCAACCCGAATATAAGTTTACGATCAAATAACCCTATAGTTACTAATGAAAGCTTAGGGGCATTGTTTCTTTCCCTAGATGACGTTTCAAATGGAATTTCATTAATGAAGGTGAATCTGAACTGTGGTCCGGACAAAATTCCATCTTTCGTACTTAAGCAGTGCAACAAATCGCTGTCAGAGCCGCTTCGTTTAATTTTTAATTTATCGTTATCTTCAGGAGTTTTCTTACTTACTTACTTATGTCCTGTATCCCCTTGTGGGTCCTAGGGCCTCTACTACGCCTACGCGCCATCGTGTACGGTTTCTGGCAATGTGTCTGAGTTCTCCCCAACTTTTCCCTAACTGCCGTGCCTCCTTCTCGACTGTTCTGCGCCATGTTTTCCGCGGACCGCCAGGTCTTCTGCCATCCTGAGTTAGAGGGTTCCATTGCATAGCATGGTTCGCTATGGAGCTGTCACCCTTTCGGAACGTGTGACCAATCCACTGCCACTTCCGCCGTTGGATAGTTGTGCCTATTGGTTCCTGACCCGTTCTCTCGTAAAGGTGTTCGTTAGAGATACGATTGGGCCAGAAAATCCTTAAGATATTGCGCAGACACCTATTAACGAACGTTTGCAGCTTTCTGGTGATAGTAGTGGTCACTCTCCACGTGCTGCAACCATATAGCAGCACGGATTCAACGTTGGAGCGGAACAGTCTTATTTTGGTGCTCAAACTGATTGCATTGCTTCGCCATATTTTGGACAACATCCCGAACGCGGACTTTGCTTTGGCGATCCTGTTGGCTATATCCAGTTCGGTTCCACCATCGGTCGAGACAATACTCCCAAGATACTGGAAATCCTCTACTCTCTCTACCGGTTGTCCAGCAATGCATATTTGAGCCGATGAGTTAGTTCCAAGGCTGATGATTTTAGTTTTTGTCGTATTAATTTTCAGCCCGACGACACCTGCCTCCCTCTCCACATCTGCTGTCATTTGGTGGAGGTCCATAATTCTGTGGGAGAGTAAGCATACATCGTCTGCGTAGTCAAGATGCTTCAGTTGAGTGTAAGAGTAAGAGTTTTGGGGACCTGCATTGCGATTGATCGGGAAACTACTGACTGCCCAAAACTTGGCTTGGGCCAGTAGCGCAACAATCAAGTTCGTGATGAAGTGCTTACTTTACCTCCTAGTGGTGGTCCCCGGGCAACTATACGTATAAACCCTTATACGTATAGGCCAAAATTGTAAGTGCGGGTTGTTTAGGGCCTTGATTCTAGGCTAGGTAACGTGGGCCAGCAACCTGCGTTACTGAAACCAGCTCGCTACTGAAACCGACACTATGCCTCGGATAAGGACTGATCACATGTTGACGACTTTTGGCTATTGTACCCGGACAAAGATAGGTTGTAAAATCGCAAGAGTTTTTGCGATATCAACTATAAATTTAACGCTGTGGGACTTTTTTATGAGATCCACACGACAACTTGAAATATTGGGATACGTCACAATTTCAAATAAAAGTCCGTCACTTTAAACGTTATAAAGATTTATTCTTTGACCAAGGTCACCTTCTTCTCGCAACGGCTACCGATCAACTCTACATCAATTTCTTTTACAGGGGCCGTTGTACACGGCTTTTCTCTCGGCAGAATCCGTTTAGACCATCTGCTTCTCTATATTTTATGGTAGTACTAGAGTTATTTCTTCCATTCACAATCAACTATTTAGTTTCTAGATACAATTCAATTCATAATTCAAATTAATAACAACATACAATACAATAATAAACATTCTGGCCGCCTTGAAGTATCTAGGTAGCAGATACTTCAAATCTTCTGTGGTAGTGGGGCCAAACGGTGGATAGCTCGTCTCAGAATGCCGTTTTTCGTCTTCACGTCCACAACTATAACTTTGCCATCTTGAGAGGGTACCAATTTGATGATTCTTCCCATCAGCCACTGCTGCGATGGAATGTTGTCATCTGCGATTAACACCAGGGTATCTAAACTGACATTTTCAGCGGACGACTTCCACTTTGCTCGCTTCTGCATGCCAAGAAGATACTCCTTTGACCAACGAGCCCAAAAGTGTTGCTTGATTTGAGAAAGTCGCCGCCATCTGTTCAGCCCGGATACTCGCTCACCGTTCATGCACGGCTCAACTATAGCATTTAGGGGAGCACCAATTAGGAAGTGTCCTGGTGTTAGTACTGCCTCATCACTGGGATCGCTGGACATCGCACATAGGGGGCGTGAGTTTAGTATAGCCTCTATGTCGGCCACCACTGTCGAGAGCTCTTCGAACGTCAAGTACGCTTGTCCAATAGTCCGAAATAAGTGACTCTTTGCTGATTTAACGGCGGCCTCCCAAAGGCCTCCGAAATGAGGGGCTCTAGGAGGGATGTGATGAAACTCCACCTGTTCCGATGCACACCATGATGCGATCTCGTCTTGGGTCTGCTGCTTGAGGAACTGTTGCCTAAACTCCAACAGCTCATTTCGGGCCCCAACAAAATAAGTCCCATTATCGCAGAACAGGTCGCTACATAACCCACGTCGTGCGACAAATCTCTTGAATGCTGCAATGAACCCTTGGCTTGCCAGATCCGAAACTACCTCCAGATGTACCGCTTTTACCGCAAAGCACACAAATACCGCCACATACGCCTTGTAGGTATGTTGCCCTCGACGTTTTAGCGTCAGATGAAACGGCCCGCAAAAGTCCACACCGGCTTTCAGGAATGGTCTGGTGGGCTGCACTCTATCTTCTGGCAGGTTGCCCATGATTTGCGTCAGTAGCTTTGGACGGTACCTAAAGCAGTGTAAGCAGCTGTCCACAACCTTCTTTGCTAGTCGCCGTACATCCAGAACCCAGAACTGCTGCCTGATGATACCGATTAACGCCTGAGGCCCAGCATGATAGTTCTTCCTGTGCAAATAAACAACAAGATTTTTGACAAACAAATTAGCTTTTGGGAGTAGGATAGGATGTTTCATAGGATAAGGAATGTTCGCATTCTGCAAACGCCCACCAACTCGGAGGAGTTTTCGAGAGTTACCGTCCAGGAAAGGGTTAAGATTTTTGACGCAACTCTTTGGGCTAATCAATGTTTCCGCTTCCAACTGTTGGATTTCCTCCTTGAAAGCGCTCCGTTGGATATGCCACAAAATTCTCATCAACGCCTCATTCAACACTGATGCAGACAGCAATGGGGTAGATTGTGAAGCAATCATGTCAATCTCCTGATGCGTAGCCCCATACGCAGTTTTCGCAATAGATTTTTTCATATTGCTTATGAACCGGCAGACGTACCCGAAAATTCGCAATATCCTTTGGAAATCATTCGACTGCATATACCCCTCAGAAAATTGAGTACATATTTTTGAGGCCATTAGCGTCACGTCTCCCTTTCTTCTTCCCGGTATGTTCTTGCTGAATCTTGAGCAATCCTTTTCTGGCCAACTAGTGTCCGGCAGGTATAGAAATTCTGGTCCGCTAAACCATCGGCTTTCCAGTAATTCGCCTGCGTAGGCTCCTCTCGACACGATATCCGCTGGATTCATCTTGGTGCTCACGTGTCTCCATATTGCCGATGGTAGTTCGCTTTGAATTTTCGATACTCGGTTAGCAATAAAAACTTCCCATGTAGACGGGTGTGCCGACAACCAACAGAGCACAATCTCCGAGTCTGTCCACAAGAAAATATCATCAACTAAGCTGACCAAGTTGGGCAGAACCTTTGCAAGCAGTGACACAAACAATTCCGCGGCGCATAGCTCAAGTCTCGGAACACTTTCCGTTTTGATCGGAGCTACTCTAGACTTTGCGCTCAACAAAT
The DNA here is from genome assembly GCA_945910035.1 of Brachypalpus laphriformis. Classification (NCBI taxonomy): domain Eukaryota; kingdom Metazoa; phylum Arthropoda; class Insecta; order Diptera; family Syrphidae; genus Brachypalpus; species Brachypalpus laphriformis. Next base: position 190,536,067 of record OX246754.1, on the reverse strand, counting down.
GGCAGTGAACCTTATTGTTTGTGTCCACTGTTCGTACATACACACAACATCCATATGCCCGCGATGATGCATCCGCGAAGCCATGAATTTGTACCGACTTTGGGTTTGGAGTTAGCACGTAACGTGGAATGGTTACGCGTTCCAGCTCCTTCAAACGATTACGATACAATTCCCACTCGCTAAAAATCCTAGCCTGAACGGATTCATCCCAATCAACCTTTTTAACCCATAGATTTTGGAGGATTACCTTTCCCTTTACGATAACAGGGTTAATTAAGCCTAAAGGATCAAACAAGGTTGAAAGTTCGGATAAGATAACTCGCTTGGTGATGTTTTTTGTGAAAGCAATATCTGGAACCATATACTGCAGCTGATCCACCGAAGGGTTCCACTTGATGCCTAACGTTTTGATGATATCCGAATCATTAATTCGTAAAGGAACTTCCTTTTGACATTCAGGAATCCTTTTCAGCAGCGTCTCCTCATTTGTCCACCATTTACGTAGCTCAAACCCAGCACCTTTAAGAATAGTCCGAACTTCCGAATAAATGTTGGATATTTCGTCCAAGGAATCCCCGCCACTGATCAGGTCATCCATGTAAAAGTCCTCGCTTAAAACATTTGACCCCAGTGGATACTTCGATCGATTCAAGTCGGCTAACATTTTTAAGCACCGGGTAGCTAGGAATGGCGCAGATGTGGTACCGTAGGTAACAGTCCTCAACTGATATGCCTTCAAATCATCTGTGGCTTTAGTTCTCCACAATATGCACTGGTATTTCTGGTCGCGTTTGTCCACCTTTATCTGCCGATACATTTTTGAAATATCCGCCGTTAAGGCGTATTTGTATAACCGAAATCGCAAAATGATGGAAAACAATGTATTTTGGATGACTGGGCCTTTCAACAACACCTCATTTAACGAAATATTCGACGATGTACGGCAACTACAATCGAAAACTACCCGGAGTTTTGTTGAAGAAGATTCTGGGCGAAGCACACACTGATGAGGGCAAAAGTACTCAATCTGATTCATTTTGGTTTTTGGAACTTCTTCCATGTGTCCTAACTCTTTATACTCCCTTAAGAATTGAGCATATTGAGCTTTAAGTTCTGGATTCCTATCCAACCTCTTTTCAAGAGAAAGAAATCGTCTCTTGGCAATGCTAAACGAATCACCCAAAGCAACCGGATTCTCCTTAAATGGCAATCTAACAACGAACCTGCCGTCATCTCCTCGCAATACGGTTTGCACGAAATGTTCCTCACACTTCTCTTCCTCAGGTGTAAGATACGTTTTCTTGGAGTCAACCTTTTCCAAGTCCCAAAACTGCGCTACTAATTCATTTAAATACCGATCGTCATTTTCCTCTTGGCCACTTACTAAGCAAACAGTTGCCTGAGGTACCAACGAAAGATCGTATCTGCCAGATACGACCCAGCCGAACAGAGTTTTTTGTAGCGTAGGTCGACCTTCCATCTTTATTTGCCCAATCGCCAACAACTCGAAGAAACATTCCGCTCCTATCAACAAATCGATTTTCGAAGCCTTATTGAAGTTCGGATCTGCTAGCACGATGTTTCTGGGAATATCCCAATTGTCGACATCAAACGATTGACTTGGCTGTAGATCCGTGATATTTCTTATGACCAATAATTCTAATTCCGTCCTAAACTCAGAAATCCTCGACTTGCAAATCGCACGAGTGGTATGACGAATTCTTGAGATTTCATTTCCGATACCACTTATTTGCATGTCAGCTTTAGTTTTTACAAGCCTTAACCTCTGAGCCATATCTTCGGTTACAAAATTCAACTGTGAGGCAGAGTCCAGAAGAGCACGAACGGGATGGTAGACACCAAAGTGATCCCTTACTTCTATCAAGGCCGTAGCCAATATCACTTGGTTCTTCGTTCTTCCCAGTAATGTGGAGGAAGACAGTGGATTTTGGGTCCTACCGGACTCTGAAGTGGGGCCAAACCTATGCAAGAGCTGATGATGGGGTAGAGAACAAATGCTGCACTTGTCCTTTGAGCAACGCCTTACTGAATGTCCCTTATCTAGACAATTAATGCATAGCATCAACCTTTTGGTCTCGTGAAAGCGCTGCGCTACTGGCAAATTTGCGAACTCACTACACCTATCGATCTTGTGTTCCTTAGCATTACAATATGTACACAGCACCTGTTGCGCAGCTAACGTGGTAGGTTTGCTTTGTCGACTATTGCCTTCATTACTATTCCGCCACCGTGACCGACGATCATTTTTGATACCTGAAGCTGACAACAAATTCTCTGAACGTGGCATTTTTGATTCTTTGATTTCAAGATATTTACACCGATGATCTAGCACCTTGGTAAATGCATCCCACGATGGCAGCTTGTTGTAATCCATCGCATCTTGCCACTTCGCCTGAGTTTCGGGATCCGCCCGATCTAATGCAAGTGATATTAATATTGCATCGGTTATATCCTTATAATTTCCTAAAGACAACATCGCAGTGAGGTGGGTATTGAAACTATCTTCCAAATTTCTTAGCGAAAGGGAACTGGCCTTGGACACCTTAGGAACTTCTAGCAAAAGATTAATGTGCTCTTGGAAAATTAAACACTTGTTGTCAAATCTCTTGTCTAATCACGCTAATGCTTTACGATAGTTCGCCCCTGTCAAGTCGAACTCCTTCACTGCCCCTAGCGCCGGTCCTGACAAACAGCGTTTTAAATAATTAAATTTCTGCAAGTTGTCTAACGAGTCATCCTTGTCAACTAAATTCTGAAATAATCCGATAAAGTTAGGATATTCAGAAAATTTCCCAGAGAAATTTGGCAGTTTAATTTGCTCTAGCTTCGACCGAGCGACTGGTGGCGGTTGGAAAAACGTTGCATTAAAACTGTCTGCCGCGTTTGAATTTCCTTTAAATTCTGCCACTCTTTCCCTAATTTTCGCCTTCGTGAAAACATACAATTCCTCCACTTCACCTCTAAATGCTTCATTAGTTGCCTCCTCTTCCTTTATGTCAAACCGTTCGATGCTTTTTTGAACATTTAGCGCTTGTTTGAAATAGGATTCTAATATTTCTAAACGACACTCTAACTCTGTCACAGATAATGCATCACCTTTGCTAACAATAAAGTTTTTTACTCTCTTCAAACTCCCTTTGGTCGTTGACCTCAGAGTTTTTAGTTCCGACAACCTTTTCTCCACCTTGGTAGATTTATCCAATAATTCCCCAACTTCCCCCTCTTCATCCTTCTGATCATGATCAGTATTCATGATGTAATACTAATTGTATTTTGGTTACAGTCAGCGAACAATCACTCAAACAACTGCACTTGAATCAGAATTCAAAATTTGTCTGCTGCTTTCACTGTGATGAATTGGGACAATAAGAGAGGTAGATACGTGCAAGCGCCCTTCTACTATGGGAATGGGATAGACAATTTGATAGCAAAGTCAGGCTAACAGAGCGACGTCGGCTACATAAAATGTCAACGCTTATCACCAACAATATCTCCAAATGCAACCAAACAACTCTATTCAACAGCTTAAAAATATTCGACCGCCACTATGGTGCCAAGTTCCAACAACAAAATAACCGATAACTTGGTTAATCAGCAACAACAACTAGCAGCCACTAACCAGCAGCAATGATGATAAATCGTCAGCAACAAATAATCAATCAACCCGCAACACCATAACCGCTTCAATCAGCAACACAATAACCGCTTCACTCAGCAAGAAAATACATCAGCAACAAAATAACCGCTTCACTTAGCAACAAATTCAATAACAGCGCAACAGAATTATTATGGAAAAAGCTTTTACCAGATTTCCTATGTACTTGTAGGCGATGATGCAAATGCAATCCACATCCGCAAGTTCGTAGTCTTCTCGTTCTTATGCACCTCTTTCGTCTCTGTGAAGAGCTTATTTTGCTTGTCTCGCTTACACTGTATCCGCCTGTGACGAAAGAAAAGTTTTAGATTTGTCTTTACCAAATTTGATGACAATCCGGCACTCCTCGATCTCGAACGAGGTCCAAAGTTCGTAGCCTGCAACAGAATATGCACTGGCAGCCACCAAGCGATGGGATGGTCGGGAAAATATGCACTCTGCTGGTGGTAATGACGTCTTTAACGATTTATTGGATCGCGATTGTCTGATTTTTAGTTCAATATTTTAATCAAATAATCACGATTTATATATATATATATATATATATATATATATATATGTTTTTTACGTATATATAACTGGTTAAAAGTTGAAATCTAACGATTTCCCGGGTTTTCGGCACCATGTAAAATCGCAAGAGTTTTTGCGATATCAACTATAAATTTAACGCTGTGGGACTTTTTTATGAGATCCACACGACAACTTGAAATATTGGGATACGTCACAATTTCAAATAAAAGTCCGTCACTTTAAACGTTATAAAGATTTATTCTTTGACCAAGGTCACCTTCTTCTCGCAACGGCTACCGATCAACTCTACATCAATTTCTTTTACAGGGGCCGTTGTACACGGCTTTTCTCTCGGCAGAATCCGTTTAGACCATCTGCTTCTCTATATTTTATGGTAGTACTAGAGTTATTTCTTCCATTCACAATCAACTATTTAGTTTCTAGATACAATTCAATTCATAATTCAAATTAATAACAACATACAATACAATAATAAACATAGGTTTCTGGAATGTAAAGACGCTCCTCGACTCGGGAAGAGAAGGTCCTTACAATGCCAGATTCCTCCAACTGGAAAAGGAATTCATGCGATATAAACTGGACATTTTGGGGGTAAGTGAAGTAAGATGGTTAGAAGCGGGCGAGTACCAGTCTCCAACGCGTAACACTGTACTACTCTATTCTGGAAGACCATCCGGAAGTCCGCGGGAATATGGAGTCGGACTACTGCTAACAACAACAGCACGCAAGGGCCTGATTTCCTGGCAGCCTCATGGTGATAGGATTTTGACGGCCAGATTCCGGACTAGAGTACGACGCGTCACCATCATACAGTGTTACGCACCAACGAATAGTTCGTCTGAGGACGAAAAGGAGAGCTTCTACAATCTCTTAAGCGCCGTCTTCAACACAACACCAAATGGAGACATTGTCATAGTGATGGGGGATTTGAATGCCAAGGTAGGCAGCGACAACGAAGGGCTCAAGCATGTAATCGGGAAGCATGGACTAGGCAACCGCAATGACAACGGCGAAAGGTTTGTGGATTTCTGCAATGCCAACCGCCTTGTGATAGGTGGCACCATGTTTGAGCACAAGACCTGCCACAAAGTCAGCTGGGTTTCCAATGACAGGCAAGCAACCTCCAACCAAATTGACCATTTTGCTATCAGCCGCCGCTTTAGAAGCAGTCTCCTGGACGTCCGAAACAGACGAGGGGCAGATGTGGGGATAGTACGTGATCACCATCTTATGATAGCTACTCTCCAACTACGCACTGCTGCAGTTCGAAGATCCCACGACAACACAAGAATGCAGAGGTTCAACATCGATAGACTTAGTGATCCCTCAGTGCGCCAACAATTAAGGGAGCACTTTTCGCAAGGTGTGGAAGCAATCAGCAGCTCAATGCCCGCAACCATCCAAGACCATTGGTGTGCTTCCCTCGGTCGATCGCAGGGAAGACATAGGGCGTGGCTTTCCGAGGATACCTGGAGACGGATTGACGAACGAAAACAGCTAAAAGCTCGCGTTGCAGCTACCCCAGCAGCAGGGAGAAGCGAGCTAGAGTCCCTATATCGCATGAAGATGAGAGAAGTTCAGCGTAGCGTACGACGTGACAAGCGCAACTACATCAACACGCTGGCTACAGAAGCAGAAGAAGCTGCACGGAGGTGCGACAGCAGGACTGTCTACAGAATCACGAAAGAGCTGACAGGTGGTCGCAGCTCCAGCCAATACCTAGTGAAAAGCCTAGACGGCTCCTTGCTCATTTCGGATGAGGACCAGCTCAAGAGATGGAAAGAGCATTTTGCTACGGTTTTGAACCGTGTATTCGCTAGCGATATGCTCCCAAATCAGACTGAGATGCCCGAGGTGAGAAGTTCCCGAATACGCACCACGACTCCCAGTAAAGATGAGATCATTACCGCGATCAAGGCACTCAAAACCAACAAGGCGGTAGGACTTGACGGTATTCCAGCAGAGCTCTTACGAGCAACGCCAACAACATCGGCTGAGCTTCTGCTTCCACTTATAGATAGAGCTTGGGAAGCTGAGAGCTTTCCTAACGAGTGGAAAAAGGGAATGATCGTCAAGCTTCCTAAGAAAGGAAATTTAATGGAGTGCGGAAACTGGAGGGGTATCTGCGTGCTGCCTGCTGTAGCTAAGATAATAGCTAAAATCATCCTTGAGCGAATCAAACAACATCTCGAAGACACACTCGATGCCGAACAAGCAGGTTTCCGCTCTGGATCCTCCTGTGCCGACCACATCAACACCCTGCGGATTATCATCGAACAGTGTGTTGAATATCGATCGCCACTGCACCTGCTGTTCATCGATTTTGAGAAGGCGTTCGATAGTGTCAACAGGGAGTTTATTTGGCGTGCCTTACGCAGGAGAGGCATTCCCGATAAACTAATTGCTATTATCAAAGCTACATATGAAGGCTCCAAATGTCACGTTCTGCACAGGGGAAGGTTGTCTGAGGAATTTGAGATCCAAAGTGGGGTAAGACAAGGCTGTATCCTTTCACCAATATTATTCCTATTGGTGATTAGCGATGTGCTTCATGCAGCTTTGTCGACGGGAAACGGAGGAATTCAGGAGTTTTCTTGGATGAATGGAATGTTTCTTTTATAAGTCCTATTTTTAAATCTGGGCTTAACCATAAAATTGAAAATTATCGAGGAATCTCCAAAATTTCAGCCATTCCAAAATTATTTGAACAAATAGTTAAACAAAAATTGGATTTTCGTATAAAGGAACTGATATCTCCTTCTCAGCACGGGTTTATCTTTGGTAAATCAACGACTACCAATTTAACGTTGTTTACAAATTATGTTCTGAATTCATTGGAATCTGGTTTTCAGATAGATATAGTTTACACTGATTTTGTAAAGGCGTTTGATACTGTTTGCCATGAAGTGTTAATACGAAAAGTTCAAGACTTTGGCATTCACTCTTCACTTCTCAAATGGATTTCTAACTATTTAAAAAACAGGAAGCAAATAGTTAAAATTCACGGTGTTCAATCGAGATCTATTAATGTCCCATCTGGAGTACCACAAGGCAGCCACCTTGGCCCTTTGTTATTTAACATTTTTGTTAACGAGATTCCTTCTCTAGTACGTTTTGCAAAATGTTTATTGTATGCAGACGATTTAAAGATTTTTGCTAAAATAAAAAATATGGACGACTGCATTCATTTACAACATGATATAAGTATTATTGAAAAATGGTGTGTAGAACATTTTTTACCACTCAACATTAACAAATGAAAATTTCTTTCTGTCTATCGCACATTAACACCTTCATTATATACTTATACTATTTCTGGTATAAGCCTTAGTAGACAGTCTGAAGTCAAAGATCTTGGCGTCATTTTTGACACTAGAATGACATTTAATTTTCATGTTGATTATATTATTGCAAAGGCCAACTCAATGTTGGGATTTCTTAAGAGGAACTGCAAGGATATCTCGAACTCCTTTGCCATTAAATCTGTCTATATGTCTCTTGTCCGTCCTTTTTTAGAATATGCCTCAATAATATGGGAACCAGCATATGAAATTCAAAGAAACCGTATTGAAAAGGTTCAAAAAGCTTTTACTAGATTTTTAATACGGCAACTCAAATGGAATCTAGATAATATGCCTTCATATTCCACCAGATGTGCTCTTTTTGGTTTAGATACGCTCCAAAAACGACGTATTGTTCATTGTGTAATGTTTGTATATGATATTTTCTCGTATCGTATTAAATGTCCTGAAATTCTTGAATTACTTACCATATATGCACCAGAAAGAACTATTCGATCTCGACATTTGCTATATATTCCGAGACATATTTATAATTATGCAGCAAATGAACCAATCACTAGATGTGTAAAATTGTATAATAACTATGATAATATTGTAGATTTATATTTTGATAGATGTGATTTTAAAAAACTTTTACTAGAAAATGTAACTCTTACTTAAGGTAAATTGAATTCTGTTATCTGTTAGAGATAAGCTCGGTAGATAAATAAATAAATAAATAAATATTCCTTATTAGTTCACCAGTAATCGTAGATCTCACGGAAAAGAATGACTATCTGTTTTGACATTCCCTTCTAGCACACTATTGTTTTATTCAGTTTTTACCTTGTACGCAAATAACTGAGTGCAGCTATGTAAATAGTATGTGCGAATAAGCTGCTAAGTTAGCTAATACGTGTGTACGTATATACACAAAACCACATTCTTAGATGAGGTGGACTTCACATTAATCTTATAAGCTTTCAGAAAAATTAAGCAATATTATGAAAAAAACCACATGGGCAATGTTGACCCCTGCATACAACGTAAGTTACATTTTTTGAAAGGACTCAGTATATCAGCATCAGAGACCATTTTATTTTATTTATTTTATTTATTTTTATTTTACTTGAACAGCTTATACACATTAAGACATAGTATCTTATAACTAGTGATAAGCTATTAATTAACATTGTATGAAAGTTCAGATAGATCATTTATAATACCTTATTCTCATATTCATTTCATTCAGTTCATTGTTCGGAAAAAAAAAAATAAACCATTGATGTCAAAAATGTATCATATACATATGTATTCATCTACTAAAATAAATAATTGTCAATGAATTAAAAAAAAAAAATAATCAGAAATGTACGAAATATGCTAAACGAAAGGTGCAATTTTGACCCATGTGTACAGGATAAGGGTCAAGTGGGTGTTTACGGATGCTCGCAATCGATATCATCACAATCTACAAGCAATATCTAAAAACTTGCGTTATTTAGCCCTTTAAATTAACCACCACATTTCTCGTCAAATATTTCTTAGCTCTACGAAGACTTTAACGTCCTTAGAGTCTAACAAAATTTCGGAAATAAATTTGTATAGGAATAATATTTCTTAAGAATTTTAAACGTTATTCAGACTTAAGTATATGCCTATTTCTGCTTGTACAATATATCAATAAAAATAGATTTTACTCGTAACTGATTAGAAAAAAAAAAAATCTTCTACATTACATTTCAATACAATGCCGTCTTCCAACAAATCGATCAAACACTGCTACACAGTGCCAAATACATCGATATCCTTTCGGTAAATTTAACCCTGAACGGCTTATTCATTTATTTTTAAAAATAAGGGAAGGGCATAAGATGGCTTTGCAAAATTTTGCGGTAAACATTTTGGATTACAGGAAATTCGATACGATAATGGGTTTTTGGTTGATTCTGTTGATTGGGGTGGATCTAATAGGTATACATGTATTGTATCTTAATTTTGATAGAATAATTTTAATGCTGAAACAGTTTGATTATCTGTTTATTGTGATGTGCTGTGAAATCTTGATTATCTAGATAGATAGACAGATAGTGAAGAGTTTGTTTCTAGTTTTACAAGTATTTTTTTTTATTTTTATTTCCCAACTTTAAATTACATCTGTCCTGGGACACTAAGTAATTGTTTTTAGAGGTTACAATGGGATGTACAGGGTGTCCGCCGGGAACGTACATATACTACTTTGTTTTGCCGCCATTTTGGTAAACATTAGTCTTGACAGTTCATATTTGGCAGTCGTGAAGTAGACACGTGGCAAATTTATTATGGAAAAATATTCGATAAACCAACGTGTTTTAATCGTTAAAACATTTTATCAAAATCAATCATCGATTACTGTGACGATGAGACGTAACGGTAACTGTGAATGGGGAGCGATATCGTGATATGATTGAAAACTTTTTAACGCCACAACTGCATGCTTTGGGCTTGATTAACATGTGGTATCAACAAGACGGTGCCACATCGCATACAGCCAGGATTACAATGGAATTACTGCGAGACCTCTTTCCACAACAAGTTATTTCAAAAAATGGTGATGTTGATTGGCCCCACGGTCGCCTGATTTGACTGCTCCTGACTTCTTTTTGTGGGGATATCTGAAAAGCAAGGTTTATGCAAACAAACCAGAAACGCTTGAGCAACTCAAACAAAATATTCGTGATGAAATTAATGAAATACCGCGTGAAATGTGTGAGAATGTAATGAAAAATGTGCTCAAAAGGGCTCGCATATGTGAGACTAGCAGAGGCGGACATTTACCTGATATTGTATTCCATACATAATTGCCGACATTAAATAAAACATTTATCAATATAAGATCCATTCTCTTTCATTTAATCAAAAATTATAAACAAACAAAGTAGTATACCTTCCCGGCGGACACCCGGTACATATTAAGTCTTAAGACCAACCTCTTATAAAACTTTGTTTTAACAGTAGCAGTGACATTGATTTTTAACATTGATTTAACATTGCAAATTATGAGATTGCTTTTAATCACAGTTTTTGTATCTATTATTTTAACATTAGGTTTAATTGCTAGCATCACAAATTACATATTACACGTCACATTTATATAACGGGTGGGCCATCTAGTGATTTCTTTTTAAATCATAGGTTATTTTGACACTGACAGCTGTTTCCCGCTCGAAATCTTAACAGAAAGTCAGTATCATACCTCCGCGGAACGAAATGAGTCGCTTTACGATTGAACAACATTGCGAAATATTGAAAACTTATTTCCAAAGTGAGTGCTGTGTAGCCCGAACAGTACGTTTTTTGAAAAGAAGTTTCGGCCGAAATGAAGCACCCACCGCGCCTGCTATACGCAAGTTTGTGCAAAAAGTTCGTGAGACAACGCTCATGGTCCCCGTCGTCGTACGGTGCGCACAGACGAGAATGTGGCTGCTGTAGCCGAGAGTGTGAGACTCAATTCACGAACATCAACTCGTCATCGATCTCAACAGCTCAACATTTCACGCACTAGCCTGAGGAGAATTCTGCACAAAGATCTGGGATTATTCGCTTACAAGGTCCAATCTATTCAGCAATTGAAAGCGCACGACCATTCGCTTCGTTATCGCTTCGCAGTTTGGGCCTTAGAGCAGCTTGAATTGGACAACGATTTTGGACAAAAAATCATCTTTTCTGACGAGGCACATTTTCGTCTCGGCGGCTACGTTAACAAATAAAATTGCCGCATCTGGGGCTCGGAAACCCGCACGTTATTGTCGAGAAGCCAATGCATCCACAGACAGTGACAGTTTGGTGCGGATTGTGGAGTGGTGGCATCATTGGACCATTTTTCTTCGAAAATGAGGCTGGGAACAACGTTTCGGTCAACGGTGGGCGTTACAGTTAGCGTCATGTTAACGATTTTTTTTTTTACTGAAATTGAAGACATGGATTTGGACGACCTCTGGTTCATGCAGGATGGCGCGCCATGCCACACAGCCCATACCACAATCGGTCTTTTGCGCACCAAATTCCCAATTCGTGTTATCAGCCGTCTTGGCGATGTCAATTGGCCGCCTCGGAGGTGCGATTCGACCCCTTTGGACTTTTTTTTGTGGTGAACCGTGAAGGACCGATGTTATGTCAACAATCCGGAAACGATTCAAGCACTTATGGCCAATATCATCCAAGCAATCCGTGAGCTACAGCCCGAAACCATCAACAAGGTCTTGGCAAATTGGAGTTATAGAATGCGCTACTGCGAGGCCAGCCGAGGCAGCCACATGGAAAAAATTTTATTTTGTTCATTTTATTGCATTTTTAAAAAGAAGCTTGTAGTTGGCCCACCCTGTACACATAATATGTACATACCATATTATGTACGTACATATAGAGACATTCATATACGAGTAGATTGGAGGTCTACTGGCCTGCGTCTTTTTAATCGTCTTCTTGTGGTATCTTCCTTGTGAGGTAAATTTTGCATCTCGTTATTTAAGTGATTTGATATTATTATTTGGTGGTTTTTACTGTGTTTTTTGATTTCGTCTTTAACACTGTGTATCTTGAGTTCACGGTGTATGTCTTCATTAGAAATATACCAGGGTGTATTGACAATCGTCCGGAGTATTTTTGATTGTAGTCACTGTATAATGTCAATATTTGATTTCGCGGCGGTTCCCTATATTTGGATGCCATAAGTCCATATTGGTTTTATTATTGTTTTATATAATAACAGTTTATTTTGAATCGAGAGTTTAGAGTTCTTTCCTAGAAGCCAATACAGTTGTCGAAATTTGTTTTTAATTTGGTTGCGTTTTTGAATTATGGTATGTGTGGTTTCCATGTTAACTTATTGTCTATTAAAATGCTTAGATATTTTGCTGAGTTGTCAAGAATAACTTCATTACTGTTAATGGTGATAGTTTTTGGGTTGAAGTTCCTTTTTGTGGTGTATATTACGTGCACCGCTTTTTCCTCGTTAATTTGGATTCCCCATTTGTGGAAGCAGTCTGTTGTTTTGTTCAGTATTTCTTTTACTTGATCCGTAGCAGCTTGTAGGCAGTTATGTGAAGAGAGAATCACTGTGTCATCTGCGAATGTTGCTAGCATGGAGTCCTGTGTTACTGGCTTAGGAATGTCTGCTGTGTAAAAAAGATACAGGATAGGTCCTAGTACACTCCCTTGGGGAACACCTGCGTTAATTTTACATAAATCCGAGTGGTCGTCGTTGTATTGTACATAAAAGTGCCTATCGTCCAGCTAACTTTTTAGGAGTTGACAGTAGTCCGGTAGCATAGAGCTAAGTTTAAATAAAAGTCCTCTGTGCCATACACTGTCAAATGCTTTCGCAACGTCGAGGTAGACTGCCACACAATATTTTTGCTCGTCCAAATCATTAAGAATTTAATTTGATACTCGATGCACCTGTTGTATTGTAGAGCGTTTTTGGCGAAAACCAAATTGGTGGTCCGGAATAAGGTGTTTTTGTCTTTGATATATGTCTATACAGTCCAGCAATAGTTTTACAAACATCTTGGAGATAATCGGCAAAAGGCTTATTGGTCTGTATGAAGAAGGTCTTGTAGCGTCTTTATCTGTTTTCGGGATAGCGATTATTTTCGAAACTTTCCATACTTTTGGGTACTAATTTAGTCTTAAAATGGCATTAAAAACGCTTCTAAGATATACTATGCCTCTGTCTGGTAATTGTTTTAAAATTTGACCTATTACTTAATCATATCCAGGGGATTTTTTGCCCTTTAGTCTGTTTTTTAAATAGTTTTTTATTTCGTTAGTGCGAATTTTCTTTACTGTCGTATTCGCCAATGTATTAATATTTGGGAGTGGGAAATTTTGTCCATTGAAGGCATTAGTGAATGTTGTTTTAAAATAATCTGCTAGTGTTCTTGCTTTGTCGGTGTTTGTCCTGGACCAGGTGCCGTCGGTTTTCATCAGAGGCGCGTGATGGGCAATTCCTTTTTTGAGTGTCTTGTTCAGCTTCCAGAGCGAATAGTTTGTAGCTTGAATTGCTGTAAGGTTTGTCAAAAATGTTTTCAGGCATTTGTTATTGGTTGCTCTTAGGCGCTTTATCAAGCGGTGATCTGGTACATTGCCAAATTTTTCTTAGTCTCGTTTATCTTTGATTTTTTTGTTTTATTAATTTGTATAGGTAGATGATTCATTAAGTTTAATTTCAGGCATCGATTTCATTGCTGCTAAGTGTATTAAGTCGTTAGAATATATTATAGCACTTTCGATATCTTCGTGTGATTTAAGAGAGATCCGTAGATCAATTTTCTCTTCAATTACCTTGCGAAAAGTATCCTAATCGGTTTTGCGGTTGGTTAGGAAAGGCGTAAAACGTCCTTTGCATATGCTTGTAGTACGCTGCATTTGATTTCTTGTCGAATTATTATTGCAATGCCATCGTGAGCTCGTCCACTGGGATGGTTAGTGTGATATATGTTGTGTTTAGGAATTCTTATGTAACTTTGGTTAGTGAAATGAGTTTCGGAAATGAGAAGGATGTTAACACCTTGGTCGATTATAATTTTTTTTAGTTCCGGGGCATGTTGGTTAAGTCCATTTGCATTCCATACCACTATTTTAAAGTTTTTCTTATTGTCCATTTAATTTAGTCATTAGTAAAGTAAGGATGTGTAAATAAATAATATAAAATCAATAAAATAAAATATAATGTATGTATATAGCGAGATGCTGCTTCCAAGTAGTTATACAGGTCTAACCAGTTATCAGCATTTAATAAGCTTTTTGTAATTGGTCAAACAAGAGTATTCCCTTATAAGAAAATACACTTTACCGTAGCGCATGTTCAGTTCTTCTCGTTTTTCCTTTACATGCACTTTCTAGCGCAGTTTTGCATCTAGTGATATGGCTATATATTTGGCTGTGTTTGCATATTCTACTTCATCATCATAAGGAAACCTGTAATGCACTCGCCGCCAATTAGGAAAGCTAACGGGGAATGGGCAAAAGAAGACAAAGAGAAAGCAGAATTATTTGCCGATCACTTAGAGGAAACGTTCAAGCCGTTCGATGGACAACCATTGACCGAAGATCCGAATGCTAATATGGCACCCGACAACTTTAGAGTAAAAACCGTATCCCTGTCCGAACTTCGAATGACAATAAAAAAAATTGAAAAATAACAAGGCTCCGGGATATGATTTAATCACTTGCGAAATTTTGAAAGAGCTACCGAAAAAATTGCTGGTTAAGTTGCTCTACATTATAAATGCTTCCGTAAGACTATTATATGTTCCAAGGCAATGGAAAGTCGTCGAAGTTATTATGGTTCCGAAACCGGGGAAATGTGTAAATGACAAGAAATCATATAGACCCATTTCACTTCTGCCAATAATATCTAAGGTCTTCGAGAAACTTCTGCTGAAACGATTGCAACCAGTAATTGAAGAAAGACACTTGATTCCGGATCATCAATTCGGCTTTCGGGTCAAACATTCCACAATCGATCAGGTGTATCGAATAACGAACGAAATTGAAAAAGCTCTAGAAAAAAAAAAAATATGCTCTAGCGCTTTTCTCGACGTATCGCAAGCCTTCGACAATGTTTGGCACGAAGGCCTTACCTAAGGGTAATCTTACCGGAAAATTTGTACAGAATATTGAAATCTTATCTTGAAAACAGACTTTTCCGTGTTAGACACGGGAGTGAATATTCGGATTTCAAAAAAATCTATGCCGGTGTTCCACAAGGAAGTGTTCTCGGTCCAATCCTGTTCCTGCTCTACAAAAGAGATATACCACAAGATGAAGGGACTATTGTAGCAACGTTCGCAGACGACACGGCTATTCTCGCAACGGATGAGTCAGTCGAATCATCAACGGGAAAACTCCAACGAGCTTTGAACAATGTATGCGAATGGACAAAAACCTGGCGAATAGTCCTCAATGAGACAAAATTAACGCATGTCAATTTTACGTTAAGAAAGATAAACAACTAACCTCGGTGCAAATACCTTACGCAAACGAGGCAAAATATCTAGGAATGACCCTGGACGCAAAACTTAAGTGGAAACCACACGTTAAAAAGAAGCGCGAAGAGCTCGAAATCAGATTTAGAGAAATGTATTGGCTACTCGGAAGATACTCGAAGTTAAGCGTATACAACAAACTGCTTCTGTATAAGCAAGTGCTAAAACCGTCTTGGACATATGGTATACAACTTTGGGGTTGTACCAAACCAAGCAATATGGCGCTACTGCAAGCATTTCAAAACAAAATACTAAGAGCAATCGTGAATGCTCCTTGGTATATAAGAAATAGTGATATTCACAGATCTAGGAATTGCTACCGTGAGGGACGAAGTAACAAACTTTGCTCGCAAACTTCGTACCCGTCTTCACGTTCATTGCAATAATGAAATAATCCGTACTATGGACGTGACAAACCTTGAGCGCCGACTACAAAGAACAAGACCTTTCGACCTAGCGCCGTAAGGAAAAACCGCATGTAATGACGGTATTAGTAGGTGCCTTCACTGGAAAGCTACCTACCTAACGCGATTAACACTACAGAAGCGTAAACTACTCGTTAAGGCAACTTAGTCGTAGTCATCCCAAAAATGAAAAAATGAGAGGAACGAATTTCCTACTACTATGAGTACGCGCAGCCGGTTCTCATAGTGCCTCTCTGAGGGGGTGAGGTTTAGCCCGTAGGCATATACTGACTAGCACTGATGGCATTGTCAGATATATGAATCGGGCATAACCAATGGTACGGACCATTGGTATCTTTTGAAGATTCCTGCACCTCCAGGCGCAACCAAAAAAAAAAAAAAGAGATGCCTTGTGCGGTTAAACATATGCGCGCTGAAGTTCACCCAGATTCTTACACAGGTCTAAGTGTTCAGCTACACATATATCGTCAGACTCAGCATACGCTCATCGTTAGTTCACTATCAGATAGCTATCCAGCGGGCACCAAGGGGAGGTGATGATGCGATTTTGCCCAGAATCACTGTGAGAAAATTTAACGTCGAAAAGCTACAATCGAAAGAGACCGCCAGACTCTTCGCTGAGCGCGTATCCCGAAATCTCTCAATCACGCCTATACCGCCAGCATCAAGTGCCGAAGACCAGTGGCAACGCTACCACAATGCCATCAGAAACCCCACAACTAACGTGCTGGGTTTCGCTCTCTCACCACCGCAAAACCCCTGGTTTGACGAAGAATGCCGGCGAGTGCATGCAGCAAACAAGAGGAATATAAAGGGGCCATATCAAAGCTAAAATCCAACAAGGCTGCTGAACCTGACAGTCTACCGGCCGAACTTCTCAAGGCAGCTGTTGATGAATTGGTAGAGTGCATACTCCAACTCATCTCTAAGATTTGGTCAGACGAGTGTATGCCTGATGAATGGAACCTCAGCATCGTTTGCCCAATCTACAAGAAAGGAGACCCCCTCAACTGCGCCAATTATAGAGGCATCAGCCTCCTCAACATCGCATATATTGTGTGAACGCCTGAAAAGATTTATCAACAGCCTGATTGGAACCTATCAGTGCGGTTTCCGGGCAGGAAAGTCCACCATCGATCAAATGTTCATACTTCGGCAGATCCTGGAGAAAACCCAAGAAGTCCAAATCGATTCTCATCATCTCTTTATCGATTTCCGTCTATGACAGCATCTATAGAGAAGAGCTTTATAGAGCCATGTCTAGTTTTGACATCCCTGCCAAACTTGTCCGCCTGTGCAGGATGACGATGGAGAACGCTCGCTGCTCCATCAAGGTCGGTAATGACCTCACCGAGACTTTTGATGTCAAGAAGGTTTTAGACAAGGTGACGCGCTGTTATGCGACTTCTTTAATATTGTACTTGAACGGATTGTGCGGAACTCACAAGCCAACACTAGAGGCACAATCTATCAAAAGTTCGTACATCTGCTTGCATACGCCGACTACATTGGCATTATTGAAAAAACTCAGATGGCTGTCACCGGTGCGTTTGCAAGCATTGAGGCAGAAGCGGCCAAAATGCATAAACGAGGGCAAATCTAAGTATATGCTGCATCAAACAATCAACACCGGCGAATTGGACAGAACGTCACAGTGGGCAGCTATAACTTCGAGGTAGTAAGGGACTTTGTCTACCTTGGCTCTGCTATAAACTCGAGAAACAAGATCAGCACAGAAATTAAGCGAAGAATAACTCTTGCCAATCGCTGT
Source organism: Brachypalpus laphriformis (assembly GCA_945910035.1). Taxonomy (NCBI): domain Eukaryota; kingdom Metazoa; phylum Arthropoda; class Insecta; order Diptera; family Syrphidae; genus Brachypalpus; species Brachypalpus laphriformis. The sequence continues at coordinate 190,518,353 of OX246754.1, read as the reverse complement.
TTTTTTTTGGGCTTATAAGGCAATTCAACAGTAAAGCCCTATCTCGAACAACTAAAGAGGCTCTGTATAAGACCCTGATCATCCTAATCCTGCTTTACGGCGCTGAAACGTGGACTTTATTAAAAGAGGATAAAGATATTGTTGGTCGCTTCGAGAGAAAGCCGTTTGCATTGACGGGTTTTGGAGGAGAAGATTCAATCACGAACTTTACGAGCTGTACAGTGACATCGACCTGGTCAAAAAACAGCGTATTGGACGTCTGAGATGGCTAGGACATGTAGAGCGAATGGACACCAACGCTCCGGCCCACAGAGTCTTCGAATCTAACCTCGAGGGAGGACGCAGTAGAAGAAATCATCGCGAAGGTGGCGCGCACAAGTTCAATGGGACCTCGACCAACTTGGAGTGCGCAACTGGAGGCAATTAGCTAAAGACCGAGCTAAATGGAGAGGCTTCTTTATTGAGGCCCAGGTTAAATCCGAACTGCAGCGCCACCTAAGTAAGTAAGTATGTACGAATATATTGTTTTGCATTCATTGACCGCTTAACTCATCTTTACTGCCTCGATCTCAATACTCGCAAATGCCGCAAAGTTCTTCGGACCATGTCAAAGTCATCGGCGTAAGCGAGAGTTGCACAGACTTATAAAACATTGTACCTCCCGAGTTGGCTTATGAGTTTCGTATAATTACCTATTTCAAGTGCATGTTATGTTAAAGAGAACACGTGTATGATTAGATCAATATTTAAGTCTACAGACAGAGTAGTTGGATGATTTTGAAGCTATTGTGACTAACGCTTAACGGTTGATTTGCCATTTACCCATGCGTTTATAAAAGTTAGTTAATTGCGTGACTGACATTCTGATATCAGATCTAATTGTTCGTAGAGCTACGAGTGGTTTCAAATTATTTTAAGCAGTGTATTGCTGTAAGTCCTTAAGGACAGTGTTTCCCAACAAAATGTGAAAGTCCGTAGCTACACTTTATACAATTTTTTGTTCAAAATAAATTTTATTTATTATGATTATGACTAACGCTTTATAGTTGATTTGCCATTTACCCAAACGTTTATAAAAGCCAATTATTTGCGTGACTGACATTCTGTTTCCCGCTCTACTTGTTCGTAGAGCTATGCAGTGGTTTCAAATTAATTTAATCTTCATATTTCTATTAGTTCTTAAGGAAACTGCTTTTCAGCGAAACGTGAAAGTGCGTAGCTAAATTTTATAAAATTTTCGTTTCAAAATTTCAATTTATTTTAACTCTTTTTAGTTTGCTGACCAATATTATGCAAAAACGACTAAAATTGATTGTTACGCGGATCCAAATTATATAAGCAATATCACCTGCAAGTTGAAAGCAATTAACTGGGAGAAAAGTGTGGTTTATATGGATTCAGATATAGTATCGGTGATGCGAAATATTACAGTAAGAGCAAATCATTCAATCTATGTATGTACGTATAGTTCGTAATAAATTGTATTGCAGCTGCGCATGGAAACCTATAAATTTACGAATCAATTCCGTCCGTTCTTGCTAAATGTGACTTGTAACTTGTGTGAAATGTTAGCTACAGGTCACGGAAACCGGTATACGATGACTATTTTGAAAATATTGTCTAACTACACGAATGTAAACCACAAATGCCCGTACTCGGTATGGAATATTAGTTTTCTTTTATTCATAATCTAACTTTACTTAAACAAAGGGACACCTTACTGCTTTCGGAATCTATTTGGATCTTAGATTCGTATCGTTTTTTATGCCTATTGGAAAATATAAAATGGTTTTAAAATTCTATACGGATTGGCCATTGGTTCATTTCGGTACAGTGGAAATCACACTTACAGTTAACGAAAGGACTAATGTGACAAGAGCAATGGATAAAAGAAGAAATACGTTTTCATTATAGTTGCTGAATTTTTGGTTTATAAGACAGTGAGAAGTTTTTCAAATACACCGAATATAGGGTGCACTCTCTCTCTTTGTCCACTTTAAATCAAATTTCAAACTACTTCAGCTAACCTACAATAAGTATATAAATTCTAATACGTTCGGATCAGACATGTGACCGATTTCATTTATTTTACAACAATATCAGGATGATTTTAAATAAAATATAATTTCAAAATACTAATTTATTTTATTAATATATTTTAATTTAAAAAAAAAGTATTAGATCTTAAGGGGGATCCGTTTAGGCAGCCGAAAATAAGCGAAGTTAAAATTATTTTTGTATCGAGACTATTTATTCTACATAATCTAAATTTATTTACATATTGTTACATCCGCGGCGCGGTAAAATCCCATCATCACTTCCTCGCGGTGCCGGCTGGATAGCTATCCGATAGTGAACTAACGATGAGCGTATGCTGAGTCTGACGATATATGTGTAGCTGAATACTCAGACCTGCGTAAGCACATCTGGGTGAACTTCAGCACGCCGGATGAAGCATCTCTTGTTGACCTGATTGGTTGAACTATGTGTTTTAAAAGTCTAGCAAGAGCTCCTCAGAAGGAGGACGTGCGGCGGATGAATTCTCCCGATGGAATCAACCGTGACGTCTACAAGCCAGCGGATACCTTACTTCAGCTACTTCGACATACTTGGAGCTGAGGTCTGTAAGGATTTTCAATACTACGTCAGGGTATTGAAAAAGAGATGTTGGCGGATGAACCCTTAATGGGCCAACGACAGCGCTCATATCCCCGAAGGGGGTTACTGACATCGGTGTGTCTGGCCTCTTGTCCTAGGTGTAAAAAAAAAGAATCTGGTCCTCCAGGTTGGGGGTTATGCAGTTGGGTTAACTTCCCCACCACGTAAAAAACCTTCGGTTACGAAGCAACCAACAGCCTCGTATACGGATGATTTTACTGTTGACGACCCAAGGAAACGTAAAAAGGACAACGATCTCCGTGTCTGCACGTGGAATGTTAGGTCCCTCTACAAGCCACGTGCAGCCGAACAACTTGTGGAGGCCCTAGAGTGTTTCAAAGCAGACATTACCGTCATCCAAGAAGTGCGATGGGATGGGCCGTGCAAGAGGAGAATGAGAGCTATGACATCTACTACGGCCATTGCTACAGACAACAATGAGAGAACCTATTCGGGTGCGGATTTGTCATTGGAAGCAGAGCTAGGCAAGAAGTCTTGACGTTCCGGCATGTGAACGAGCGCCTCATGACTGTCCGTATCAAGGCTAAATTTACCAACATTAGCGTAATATGCGTTCACGCCCTTCACGAGACGATAGACGACGTGACCAAGGATGACCTTTACCAGCTCTTAGACAAGACGTATGAGCAATGCCCTAGTCACGGCGTTAAAATTGTCCTAGGTGATTTTAACGAAAAGCTGAGAAAAGAGGAAGTCTTTAGTAGCGTGGTCGGAAAGCACAGCCTGCACGACATCACATCCGACAACGGACTCAGGCTAATCGACTTTGCGGCGGGACGAAACTTTGTCGTAGCTAGTATGCGGTTCCCACGTCTCGATATTCACATGGGAACATGGCTCTCCTTTGATCGAAAAATCTTCAACCAAATCGATCACATGGCGATCGACGCAAGGCACTCTTCTAGTATTCTGGGTGTCCGGACTTTCCGAGGAGCCAACGTGGACTCGGATCACTACCTAGTTGTAGCCAAGGTACGAATGCGGATATCCAAAACGGGGCGAAATCAACGAAATACTGTGAGGAAGTACGACGTCGGGCGGCTACAATCGCAATAGAACGCCAGAGCCTTTGTCGATCAAGTTTATTCTAATCTTAATCTAAGTCCTATTCCGCCAGCAGCGAATACGAGAGACCAGTGGCAGCGTTACCAACAAGCTATCAGAGATGTCGCGTCTAATGTACAGGGTTTCCCTCTGCCACCACAACGAAACCACTGGCTTTATCAGGAATACCGGCAAGCACATGCAGCAAAAAAAAGAGGCGTACAAAGCAGAGCTGCATAGAAGGACTAGAGCTGCTTGCGAGCTCTTCGAGCGGAGGAGAAAAGAGGAACATCGACTTCTCAGAAAGAAGAAAATTGAGCATGAGAAGTGCTCGATCGAGGAGATTGAGAGACTTTATTGCAGGAATGATACTCGAAAATTTGACCAAAAGGTAAAAAGAACATGCCAGGGTTCCAAAGCCAGAACAGAAGCCTGCAGGCACGGACATGGTAATATAGTAGTAGAATTGCAGTCGGTGCTGAGGATATGGAAGGAACACTTCTGCAGACTGTTAAAAGGCGATGATGACCAATTTTCCGCTGTCAGGCAGAATGAGCCATTCAACAAAGACGATGACAGTAGAGATTCCCGGCAACTTGATCAGAATGAAGTGGGGATAGCGATATTTTCTTCTTCTTCCTTTTATCAGCAAGGCTATGATCCGAAAACAAGGGATCACAACCCTCCCACTTCACCGCTTTTCTACTAATCCGCCTGTGGGGTTCGCCTATTTGACCTCAGAAAATATCGGCAGGCCTGCCGATTTTGGATCACTCGGTTACTAAGGCCAATGAAATGTCGATGTCGTCGCATTTGTCTGATCCAGGCGTTTATAGGCCTGCCTTTCCTACATCGCGATGTCTTTGGAACGTGCATTGATATTGCCTTTTTAACAGGGTTCAAGTGAGCGCTTCTTTGAACGTGGCAATACGAACTGAGCCGATCGCGCTCTATTTTTTGTACGATGGTTTCCTTAATGTGAAAGCTTCCACGGATCTTCGAACTTCTTATTCGATCAAGCTTGGTCACTCCTGCTGTCATGCGAAGCATCTTCATCTCAGCTGCCGTTAATTTACTCTCATACTTTTTGTACATCGTCCAACATTGTGAACCGTATGTGAGCGCTGGACGTACAACTGCGGTGTAGAGCCTTCCTTTCAACTTTGGGGACATTTTTCTCTCACAGAAGATAGCGGAATTTTCTCGCCACTTCATCCACCCTACGCTTACACGATGATTGATGTTGTCATCACAAGTGCTTTGCTATTGTTCATAGATCCAAGATATTTGAACTTTTCGCACTTAGAAAGCACTGTTGTACTCAAATAAATGTCTGGAATAGGCCTGAGTGGATCTGAGAACGGGCAGCACAAGTACTCTATCTTTTTTGAACTAATGCGATACCCATTTCCCTCCAAAACGTCCACCCACATATCAAGTGCTCGTTGCAGGGATGTAGGATCCTCACTTCTGATGACTCCATCGTCTGCAAAGAATAACTGATGTACCTTGGGGTCCATCACTTTACCTTCAAGCAGATAATCAAGGACTGTAAAAAAGAGCAAAGGACTTAAGACGCTTCCCTGGTGCACCCCGACTTTAATTGGAAACTCTTCAGTTACACCAGCGGGACATCTTACTCTTGTCTTTGCTCTTTCGTACATGTGTACACAGGTTTCTCGAACACCTCGATGTCCTAGCGCCACCCATATCAGATCTCATGGTTGTCTGTGGAATGCCTTTTCAAAGTCAACCAATACAATACGCAAATCCTTTAAGAATTCACGATGTTTTTCCATTATGAGCCGTATGCTTTGGACTGCATTTGTGGTTTATTTACCCGCGACAAACTTGCACTCATCAGCAGATATCCGTATTATTTTTCGCAGTCGCCCATCTAATACTCGCTCAACGATCTTCCTGGTGTGTGACATCAGCTTGATCGAACGGTAGTTATCACAGTTTTGCGTATCACCCTTCCCTTTATATACCGGGAGAAGGTAACTTTCCATCCATTGATTCGGCATTGGATCACTTCTCACAAATTTGGAGTTGAGAATTCTGAGCCATCTGAACCCGATGTATCCCATCTTTTTCCAAAACTCAGAGGGCATTTCGTCTGGCTCAACCGCCTATTCGTTTTTTGGAGTATTTTACCGCTTCACTAACTTCTTCGACTGTAATGTCGGGTATTTCTTCACAGTTAGGGGTGGATCTTGGAAAGTATAGCTGGGGAAACTGTTCATTTTAAAGTTCTTCACAATACTGCCGCCACCTCTTCAGAATTTTGTCGTCATCCACAAGAAGCTGGCCATGAGCATTGTTAATGAACTTTGGCGAACGAATCTCCTGAGCATTCCTCCTTCTTTGGGTGGCTATTTTGAAGATGGTTGCGCTCTTGTTCATATTGTGTCTTCGCAGCTCCTGGATAGCCTGGTTTGCATCAGCAACCGGGGAAGATATTTTCTCCAGCTCCCGATACAGGCCCTCCGTACTCTCTGCTTGAAGCAGGGCGCACTTCTTCTTCGCCTTTTTTTCGTGCAACATCTGCTTTGAAAGCCGCTTTCTTCTCATTTATCTCTTTTTTAGCTTCATCACTCCACCACCATGTTTCTTTGACGTGTTGATGGTGGCCTTTTGAAGCTCCTAGCAGTGATTTAGCCTTCTTTAAGCAAGTTCACTGTAGGGAATTACACATATTTTGTGCTCTGCAGCTAGATTACTCCATCTATTGTTTGCAATAGCTTGCGTTTCGTTAAGCATACGGAGTTTCATCAATTGTATTGGTGGTGCCGGTACCTATCTATTGACAGCTAGAGGTAGTATGGTGCCTTGTTTAGCTAGTTCATCCGCTTTACAGTTGCCTGGAATATCTCTGTGTCCCGGGACCCAGCACAGAGTAATATTGCATCTATCCGCAATCTCGTTAAGAGATTCGCGGCAATGTTTGACCAACTTATATCTTATTGTTGGCGTTTCCAGAGCTTTAATCGCTGACTGACTGTCTATATAAAGGACGATAGACCTACCATCTATCGCTTACAAATAGAGTCTGCGCGTTGCTTCACGAATAGCCGATATTTCCGCTTGAAAAATGTTGCAGTGGTCCGGAAGTCGGAGAGCTACGTTTATTAGAGGTACTTCCGAAAAAATACCCAAGCCTGTGCCCTCCGATGTTTTAGATCCATCTGTATAGATCTCGATTGCGGCGTCACTTAGAATTATACCTTCACCCCATGCGAATCTGTCAGGGATGGTGGTGTTATATTTGACATTGAAATCGATAAATGGGGATATGTAGTCGGTTTCTCTGAGACTGGAGTTTTGTAAGATTTTCATGTGCCCGATTTGTGAGCTTGACCACTGGAGAGATTCCCTAAGTCATTGGGCTGCTTTAGATGCTACCATTTTCCCAAAGATATCAATGGGTTAGGTGTTAAGTAGGGTTTCTTAGGTGGCTGTGGGAGTGGACCTGAGAGCCCCTGTGATGCATCTGCATGCTAATCGTTGTACTCTTTCGATAGTTTGTGTTGCACCTTGTTTCAAGTGCAGGCCACCAGACGAGAATGCCATAAAGCAGGATTGGTCTGACCACCGTCAGGTACAACCAGTGGACTATATTAGGTTGAATACCCCATTTAGGACCTACAGCCTTTTTACAGGTGTACATGGCGATTTCCGCTTTCTTGGTTCGGTCTAGAACAAGCTATGTGCACATCAAATTTAAAATTCTTAAATATAGTTGCCCGATGGCCAGGCTCGACTCATGACAGTCTTATATTCCTTAATTCTGCGGCTAAATTTGCTTTCGATAATGGTTCATTTGGCAATGGAATAGTACTAGGAGATAGTGGATATTTCTTGATTGAAATTCTTCTGACTCCACTCAATAATCCACAAACAACATCTGAGCGTTTATACAATAAATCACACATCAGAACGAGAAATTGTCATTGAGAGAAGCTTTGGTGTGTGGAAAAAGGTTTCCTGCTTTAAGCATTGGGATGCGGTGCAAACTTCCTCTAATGCAGGATGTCATTATTGCAACTGCAATACTGCATAACTAAGCTATTGATTGAAATGATATGAAGAAGATCCACCAGTTGATCCGGAAGTGCGTCTTGAGCCAGATGAATTGTTTGAAGAAATACAGTCAGACTACATAGGCAATAACGGCAAAAGAAGCACACTCTTTGAGTACTTTGAATCTTTGTCTTTATCTGTTTATGAATAAGTTATGATGCTATTAAAAACTAAGTCCAGTTAAGAAGTGTATGTACTATGTAAAACATAAACACAGTTTAATTAAAACAAAGAAATTGACAATAAACTATTTGTTAAAGCCTCGCAATTTGAATTGGTGTTCTTCCTGTCTTCTTTTTTCTTCGTTCGTGAGATAAAGAATTCGAATTTCATGTTCCTCTTGTCTTTGTAGTATGTGTAACTCATGCTCGATTTGTTTGTATTTAACTTCATTTTGGGCAATTTCCTTTTGCAATTCTACTAGTTGTAAACGCGACACAGCTAATCCATCAATCTTGACACTTGTTTTGGAAGGATTTTCTTTGAAAGCTGGGTTTGTTTTAGTTTTAAGGTCCCGTGGTGTCCGCGTTTGCCATTTAAACCAAGATGAATCTGCAGACATAAAGATTTATTATTAGGTATTTTGTATGCTAATTTATACAGTACCTGTATCGTTATAAAGTTTGTCTTGAATATTGGGGCCTATTGGTTTAGTGTTCCTCGAATTATTGTTGGCTTCATCGGAAAGAATCACTTGACTTGTTTCTTCGATTGTGTCCGGTATAAATGTAGTAGATGTACATGCTGAAAATATTTTACAGGTTCAGTTTAAGTCAAGCTATGTATCTTAATTATTAAAGACATACCTACTAATGCGTCACTGTCGTTTCGAGCATCCAAACCGTCAATGTTTCCGCCAGCAGCCAGCACTTTTTCATCTGGCACTGAAAAGATTGTCTGTGTTGCTTGACCGCCATTTGTTTTGTTTAATTCTTGACGATTATGGGCAGCTTTTTTTTTTTTAATGGACTCATATTTACCCCTCAACGTTTTTGAAGAACGAGTAGCCACACCATTAGCAGCGTTAAACAAATCGGTAATTGTAGTCCATGCAATATTCCTTTCTTTGCTTGTGATTGCATAAGTCTTTTTGTTTTCGATAATGTCACGAAACTTGAACGTCAAATCCATTAAAACACGAACTTCCGTAGGACTAAAATTTGCCCCCCTATTCCGCTGTTTCACTTGGTTGTTTATGCTTTTCATTCTTTATTCTTTTTTAAATTTGAAAATGAAGCAATGGTTACGAAGGAATGACAAATGCGAATGAAAACATTAAACGATGAATATGACCAGCTTCTATACTCTAACACGAAAAAATTACAAGCAATCTGTTTCATTCACACCCACATTATGTGAAGTTATACAGTTCATACTGTTAGCACAGCAAAATACCATCGAATAACTATCTGGTGGTTATTTTATGATGGAAAACTCACCCTACTTATCTGGCAGATAAAGAGTCGAATAAATTATTCGTTAATTGGCTATCAGACTGTTTATCTGACATTTGAAAATCGGCCCTGACTCGTTCTTTTTACCTTTTGGTAAAACTTCCGTACATTGTTCCTGGAGATAAGCTCTCAATGTTCTCGATCATGCGCTTCTCATGCTCTTTCTTCCGGTGTTTTTCTCGTCTCTTTTGCTCGGAGAGCTCACACGAGCAGCTCTTGTCTTCCTTTGCAGCGCCGCTTTATATGCCCCTTGTTTTGCTGCATGAACTCGCCGGCATTCTTCGTCAAACCAGGGGTTTCGCGATGGTGGGCGACCGAGGCCCAGCACATCAGTTGCGGCGTTTCTGATGGAATGTTGGCAGCGTTGCCACGGGTCTGAATTTTAGTGCCTAAAACACAATATTACCTCGACCTTGATTTTGCTCCCGTTAAGTGCCATCCACCTCGAGAACACGTTGGATGTTTTTTTTTTTACATATTTTTCCTTTGTTCCACAACTGTTATCTGGCAAAGCACGCAAAAGTTAATCTCAACTTCTGCCTCGGGTTAGAGTGTCGTTATGTAGCATTACGTTTTTCTTTACGAATGGGGAACGTAAGGTCGAGGTAAAAGCGACATTCTGATAGGATACATTGATTTTCTATGGTTTTACTCATATATGTACGTCCGGCGAAGCCGAGGTCGAGGCGCTATTGTGTTTCAGGCATAATGCTGGCGGGATAGGGGTGATAGAGAGATTTCGGGATACGCATTCAGAGAAGACTCTGGCGGTCTCTTGCGATTGTAGCTTTTCGACGTTAAATTTTCTAACAGTGATTCTTCTTTGTTTCTCAGTTTGGTATATCCCCATTCGTACTTTGGTTACAACAAGATAATGATCCGAGTCTATGTTGGCCGCTCGGAAGGTTCAGACATCCAGAATACTGGTTGCGTGTCTTGCGTCGATCGCATTATATTCAACTTGGTTGATCGTTACATGATCATTGGATCGCCATGTCTGCTTATGAATATTGAGATGAGGAACATCGAAATCAATGAGGAACAGCGAAATCAATTAGCCTTAGTCCGTTTTCAGACGTGGTGTCGTGTAGGCTTTGTTAACGGACTGTCCTACCAAAGACATCCTCCTTTCCTATTTTGGCGTTAAAATCGCCCAATGCGACTTACTTAGATGACGCTACAGTCCGGGGTGGAACTGGGCCTCAACCAACAAACCTCTCCAGCTAGCAGGGTTACGAGCCAGCTGCCTCCAGTTGCGCACGCCAAGTTGATTGAGGTCCCCCTCCACTTCTTCGCGTCACCAACCTCGAGGTCGTCCTCTACTGCGTCGTCCATCTGGGGTGGATTCGAAGACTTTCTTAGTGGAAAATTTGGGCTCCATCCGCTCTACATGACCCAGCCATCTTAGTCGCTGTATGTAAACTCTTATGTCTAAGTCGATGTCCTTATATAGACTGTGTAGTTCGGCATTGTACCTTCTCCTCCACTCACCGTCTATACAGACGGGACCAAAGATCGCTCGAAGAACTTTTCTCTCGAAATAATAAAGAGCATCCTTATCCGGTTTTGTTAAAGCCCATGCCTCTGTGCCATACAGCAGGACTGGGAAGATTAGTGTCTTATAGAGAAATACCTTAGTAGTTCGAGATATGGCTTTGCTACTCAATTGCCGTTTTAGCCCATAGAAACAACGATTGGCAAGAGTAATTCTTCGTGTGATCTCCCTACTGATGTCATTTGCGGAGTTCACCAAAGAGCCTAGGTAGACAAAATCCTTTACTTCTTCAAAATTATATCTGGCTATTGTGGCGTTCTGTCCAAGACGCCGATGTTGGGTGTCCTTTTTTGTAGACAGCATATATTTTGTTTTGCTTTCATTGACCGCTAGACCCATCTTTGCTGCCTCGATCTGAGTACTCGTAAAAGCCCCATTGACGGCCCGCTGAGTTCTTCCGATTATGTCAATGTCATCGGCATAAACGAGTAGTTGTACAGACTTGTAAAAGATTGTACCTCCGGTGTTGGCTTGTGAGTTTCGTACAATTCTATCAAGTACTATGTTAAAGAGATCGCATGATAGCGCGTCACCTTGTCTAAGACCTTTCCTAACATCAAACGGTTCGGTGATGTTCTTACCGACTTTGATGGAGCAGCGAGAGTTCTTCATCGTCATTCTGCACAAATGGACGAGCTTGGCAGGGGTGTCAAGACTAGAAATGGCTCTGCATAGCTCGTCTCTATATACGCTATCATAGGCAACTTTGAAATCGATTTTATATTGCTGTGTCTTTTCCAAGATCTTCCGTAGTGTGAATATTTGGTCAATGTTGGATTTTCCCGGCCTGAAACCGCACTGATAACGACCTATCAAGTTGTTCACGATTGGTTTTAGGCGTTCACATAATACGGCAGACAGGATCTTATATGCGATGTTGAGGAGACTTATACCTCTGTAATTGGCGCAGTTCAGAGGGTCTTCTTTCTTCAGGATCGGGCAAACGATGCTGAGGTTCCATTCACCGGGCATACTTTCGTCCGACCAGATTTTACAGATGAGCTGGTGCATGCTCCTTACCAACTCATCTCCTCCTGCCTTGAAAAGAGCGGCAAGGCCGTCGGCTACAGCAGCTTTGTTGGATTTGAGTTTAGATATCGCTATCCTCATTTTATTCTGATCGGGTTGATGGGAATCTTGACTGTCATCGTCACTGTTGAATGGCTCATTCTGCCTGACAGCGGAATATTGGTCATCATCGCCGTTTAACAGTCTGCAGAAGTGTTCCTTCCATATCCTCAGCAGCGACTGTGATTCTACTACTGTGTTGCCATTTTCGTTTCTGCAGGCTTCTGTTCTGGCTTTGAAACCCTGGCATGTTCTTTTTATCTTTTAGTAAAATTTTCGAACATCATTCCTGCAATAAAGTCTCTCAATCTCATCGATCGAGCGCTTCTCATGCTCCTTTTTCTTCTTACTGAGAAGTCGATGTTCCTCTTTTCTCCTGCGCACGTAGAGCTCGTAAGCAGCTCTAGTCCGTCTATGCAGCGCCGCTTTATACGCTTCTTGTTTAGCTGCATGTGCTTGCCGGCATTTCTCATCAAACCAGGGGTTTGTGGTAGCCGAGAGAAGCCCAGTACACAGAGGCGGCATCTCTGATGGCTTGTTGGCAACGCTGCCACTGGTCTTCCACATTTGCTGCTGGCGGCATAGGACTTAGATTGAGATTAGAAGGAACACGATCGGCAAAGGTTCTGGCGGTCTCTTGCGATTGTAGCCGCCCGACGTCAAATTTCCTCACAGTATTTCGTTGATTTCGCTCCGTTTTGGATATGCGCATCCGTACCTTGGCTACAACTAGGTAGTGATCCGAGTCCACGTTGGCTCCTCGGAAAGTCCGGACATCCAGAATACTGGAAGATTTGAAGATTGCCTCGCGTCGATCGCATTGTGATCGATTTGGTTGACAGTTTTTCGATCAAAGGAGAGCCATGTTCCCTTATGAATATCGAGACGTGGGAACCGCGTATTAGCTACGACAAGGTTTCGTCCCGCCGCAAAGTCGATTAGCCTGAGTCCGTTGTCGGATGTGATGTCGTGCAGGCTGTGCTATGCAACAACGCTACTAAAGACGTCCTCTCTTCCTAGCTTTGCGTTAAAATCACCTAGGATAATTTTAACGTCGTGGCAAGGGCATTGCTCATACGTCTTGTCCAAGAGCGGGTAGAAGTCATCATTGGTCGCGTCGTCCATCTTCTCGTGAGGGGCGTGAGTGCATATTAGGCTAATGTTGGTAAATTTAGCCTTGATACGGATAGTCATGAGACGTTCGTTCACATGCTGGAAACTCAAGACTTCTTGCCTAAGTCTGTCTCCAATGGCAAGTCCGCAACCGAGTAGGCGCTGTCCTTGTTGTTTGTATCAATCGCCGTAGTAGATGCCGCAGTTTTTCATACTCCTTTTGCCCGGCTCATCCAATCGCACCTCTTGGATGGCGTTGATGTCTGCTTTGAGACACTCTAGGGCATCCGCAAGTTGTTCGGCTGCACGTGGTTTGTAGAGGGGCCTAACATTTCACGTGCAGACATGAAGATCGCTGTCCTTTTCACGTTTGCTTGGGTCGTCAAAAGTAAAATCATTCGTATCCGAGGCTGTTGGTTGCTTCGTAACCGAATGTTTTTTCGTGGTAGGGAAGTTAACCTGACGGCACAACCCCGAATCTGGAGGGCCAGATCCTTTTTTTTTACCCCTAGGAGGAGAGGCCGGATACACCGATGTCAGTAACCCACTTCGGGGATATGAGCGCTGTCGTTAGCCCACTAAGGGTTCATCCGCCACCATTTCTTTTTCAATACCCTGACGTAGTATTGAAAATCCTTACAGACCTCAGCTCCAAATATGTTGAAGTAGCTCCAGTAAGGTATCCCGTGGTCTGTAGACGACGCCGTTGATTCCATCGGGATAATTCATTCGCCGCACGTCCTCCTTCTGAGGAGCTCTTGCTTGACTTCTGAGACGCATATTTCAGCCGATCAGGTCAACAAGAGATGCCTCGTCCGATTAAACATATGCGCGCTGAAGTTCACCCAGATGTGCTTACGCAGATCTGAGTGTTCAGCTACACATACATCGTCAGACTCAACATACGCTCATCGTTACTTCACTATCAGATAGCTATCCAGCGGGCACCGCGAGGAGGTGAGCATGCGATTTTGCCACGCCCAATACGACTTAAACGTCGTATTTAATACATTATAGGGGTTACTTAATTGAAAGTTAGCTCCATTGTGAGCTTTCATAAGCCCCAAAGCAATATCTAACAAGAACAGTTGGTAGCTGGCTCGTGGCTGTGGGAGCTTGACCTTAACGTATAGCAATATGCAATCTGAAGACCAATACTGTACCAGCTAATCGCGAACCTTGATCAGCATTATATGGAAATTTGTTTAAAACCGAAGTCGGAGTCATTGCACAGAACCATCTACTCGTCCAGCCGATTAAACCACAATCTGGATCAAGTGAGCTATTTCGAGATGAGTTTAGCGTTGACGAATTATCGACTATTGTTAAATGCCGTGGAGAGCTTCTACAGATTAATTCCATACCACACAAATTAGATCTACCTATTCTATGCAGTATATGCAACCTTAGAGAGAAAGAAGTGATATTGCATTTTGTCGGCAAATGCCCAACGCTACGAGAGACCAAGAAGTATTTCTTCGGATGTGCTTTAATGTCTGATGACCAGTTTATAGGTCATTTTAACGAGCTCAACGTAACTAAATTAATCTTTTATTGTAACGTAGCGCAAGCGTATCGGGAAAGAATTACAAATGAACATTTTTGAGAAGTGTTTTGCGTAATTGCTCTAGCTTTTTAATTTTGAGTTAAGGTTTCCATTTAGTTGTCAATCGGCAAACGGCAAAGTCATCCTTTTTTGATTTTTTATTCCTGTTGTAAAATATTTGTAAAATTAATGTACCTACAGTATGTAAATAAAATCTATTTAATCATAAAAAAATGTATTGAGCAGATTTCAATAGGTTGTATTAAGTTTCATTGCATACGTCGTGGGTGGTCTTCAAACTAAAGGGTTTTCCCATATGGATGGGTAGATTTTGACAGACTGTTGTTAATGTTCTTATTTTTTCATTTTCAGACACTAAAGACAAGTCACCGTGGCAAGTTACAGCGTCGAGCAACACGTGTAAATGATAAAACTTAATTATTAAAATGGGTGTTCTGTTGTAGTAACGATGCGCGCGTTGCGCCCATTTTACTGTTAACATGGTCGTCTTTCCCGGTTTACTATTCAACGTTTAGTGACTAAATTCGAGTCAACCGGTTCAATGAACAGTCAGCCAACACCCGTTCGTCAACGATCTACCGAAAACATCGCCCCTATCCGTGAGAGTGTGCAGGGGAACCCAAAGTAGTCAATTCTGCGCCGCACACAGGAACTCGGCCTTTCGCAGACATCAACTTGGCGAATTTTGCGTCGCGACTTGGGCAAAGATCCATGCAAAATCCGACTGACTTAGGAGCTGAAGGAAAATGATCATCGACAACGCCATGTGTTCGCTGACTGGCTTCTGGAGCAGTTAGAAGCGAACCTCGATTTCAGCAAAAAAAAAAAATCATTTCCAGCGACGAGGCCCATTTTTTGGATGAACGGGTACCTCAGTAAGCAAAATTGCCGGATTTGCGACGATGCCAATTCACACCGCAGAACGTCACTGTTTGGTATGGATTGTAGGCCGGCAGCATCATCGGTCCGTACTTCATCGAAAACGACGATCAATCGATGATAACCAATTTCTTTTATCCCAAATGATATGGATGTGAACGACATGTGGCTCCAACAGGACGGCCCTCCATGCCACACAGCTGATACCCCAATGGACATTCTGCATGACTGATTTGAGGGCATAGTTATCTCACGCAGAGGCGACGTGAACTGGCCACCAAGATCGTGCGATTTGACCTCGTTCGACTTTTTCTTGTGGGGTTGCCTTAAGTCACAGGTCTATGCCAATAAGTCCCAAACGACCGATGCCCTCAAAGTCAACATCATCCGTGCCATTGCTCAAATTCAACCTGATTTATGCGCCAGAGTCATCGAAATTGAACCTTTCGGATGCGCGTATCCCAGCGAAGCCGTTTGAACCATGTTATATTTTACACATAATATCATTGATAGGTCTTTCAAATAAAATAAAAAATTCGTTGATACCTCTCACACAGCTTGTTTTATTCAATTTTAATATCTACCCGTCCCCACTGCAAAACCATTTAGTTAGATAGAATGCGATTTTTTCCATTGCTTTTTGATTCGCAGTATTTTATTCGAGCATATGTTATATTATTCTATGGCTGCATTATTTAATTTAACTACAGGAAAAACTGACAATTGGTACTCAACCCGAGAACCTACCACTTAATTACCACTACACCATGCCACTCACTATAAAGGGTGAGCCAACAGATGGTGTGGATGTTGGCTGCCAATTACTGTCATTTACTGAACACAATGTGATTGATCTTTTTACCAGATGTCAAGTACTTTCTTTGGCAATTTTAGTCATAGAGCCTTTTGCTATACATCAACGCGTTTTTGTTATTCTTATCTTATTACAAACATGGTCGATCTATAAAATTAACATTTCATAAAATTCGTGAATTTTTCGATCAACATAATCGCCTCAGTGAGTCCGGAATTCGTACAATGGTGAGGCTTTTTGAAGAAACTGGTTCGGCATCGGGTCATACTCCATATCAGCATTCTCGGCCAGCACGTACGCGCCAAAACATCACTACTGTGAGCGAAAGTGTTCAAAACCAGCCAGGCACCTCAATTCGTCGCCGAAGTCAACAATTGAACCTCACTTATGGCCCTTTACGGCGAATTTTGAAAGTTGATCTTCATTTGCACGCCTATAAAATTAATGCATTGGGTCTGGGCGATCTCTGGTTTCAACAGGATGGTGCTGCCGCCCACACAAGCCATCGATCAATCAATTTCTTCCGTACGAAATTTGAAGATCGCATTATTTCGGTTAGAGGACAAGTTGATTGGCATCCAAGGTCATGCGATTTGACACCTTTAGACTTCTTTCTGTGGAGTTATTTGAAGAGTAAGGTCTATGCCAATAACCCAGTGACAATTCAGGATCTCAGACATAACATCCAAACTGAAATTGCGGCCATTGACCCGCTTATTCTTTAAAAAGTCAGCGATAATTTTGACCTTTGGATGGGCGCTTGCAATAGAAACCGTGGTGGTCACGTGAATGATGTTGTCTTCTATTATATGGAACGTATTTTATTAATCAATTAAGTTCTACATTGATTTTGCAATAAATGTGTGTTTAATTTAATAAAAACTTCCACACTAGCTATTGGCTTACCCTTTATTCACAAATATGTTAAAAATGTAATTCTATTTAGGAACACAGTTCCTCTAATGAGTTCACTAGCACTTTATTATTTATGTCAACAAATCGGCGCTGGCAGACAAGCTATTTCTGATAACAAAAACGATAGGAATTGATATAAAATCACTGGCCACCTGGCGGCTATAAATACGTCGTCCACTACTATGAATTCTAAATATTAGTCACAAGAGTACAGAATTCTATGTTTTAGGTGATTGATACTGATTCTAAGATATGCACAATGAATATGCTGTGCCCTTTGAATCTAAAATTTATTACCAAACAGTTTTTTTGTTTTTGAGTTCATCTGCACTTTCACCATGTGACTTGATTACAAAGTTCCAATCTAAATTTAGCTCCAACGTTTATTTTTCCCTAGTCGAAATATTGGCAGGTGTGCAAGTGCTACTGAACTTAAGGTGAATGGATTATAATTATAAGATAATGAAGGTGCTATGAAGTTTGTTTAAGTAATTCAATTTAACTACAAAGAGTGATAGCTTATCATTGGAAGACTCCCCAAAACGATCTCCCACCTTTGAGGATCTGCCTCTATCACGTCAAGGCTACTATGAGCCAAAGAGAACTGCTTTTAATGGCGTCAATTGTTGAGCGCGACTTTCGGAATCCGAACTGGTGGTTGGACAAAGCCCCTTTCTCCTCCGCTATTGTAAGCTATCTGTTCAGAGGCTGTTGCGCCAAATGCGAACGAGTATGCGCATGTATCTGGAACTCTTCGGGATATATACCATCCGGAAGACGAAGGTCTTCCTATTTCGGCGAGGTTATGATCTGAATTCAATGAATCATAACCATCCAACTTCATCAGAAAATATCGATAGGCCTCCCGATTTGGGATCATTTCGTTACTGAGGCAAACCGAATGCTCTGTTGTTACATTTGTGTGATACAGGAGTTTAAAAGAGCCTTTCTCTCGCGACATCCGGTCCCAGGTATTTAAAGGGTTTAAAAATATTTAACCGTCCACGTTAACTTCTTCTAACTGATTAGGTTTTTTAGTCAGAATAAGACTCTCGCAAGACAAGTGCTAAAGAGATTCTATTTCTTCTTCGTCTCTGCAGCTCATAGAGAAGTCGTTATTAGATACCTTGCAACGCTCCACGTGAATATCAAAAGCAAAATGCCGAATAATGACGCCTGAGATGACTCGTGCATCTTTGCGATTGATTTTAGTCAGAGATATAGACCTCTTATAGCAAATTGGTCAATAGTGTCACACTACTAAGCATGTGCCGCAATGCCCTCAAAATCTAGTCAAAGATTTCTCACGAAATCAGGAGTGAAACAAAGATGCAAGCTGAGCCCGCCTCTATTTGCAGTATCTATAGACACTTTAGACAATTTCATTACTTACACGGACGTATTAAGCATTAATGGGAGCAAATCAATGTTTTGCTTTCATAATCAATGGACTGTATGAATACTGTACAGTTTGGATTCCCTTAGTGAATTTGGAAAAGTTCAAAGTAATAATGCAGATGGTGCTACAAAGGTGTGAGCATCGAAGTAGTAAAGCAGTATAAATATCTCTTCATTTACTTGTATGGAAGGGCACCTGAAGTAGAAACTATCTAGATCACAGCTCACAACCGCAAATATGGGGATGTAAGCAATTTGAAATACTAAACGAGTATTTAGCCTACAAGCAAGCACCATGTTCGGAATTTTCCCCACTCCTCACCATAAAGTTTAAGCTGCAAGAAGCCCATATCTTAGAAGTCCGTAACATGGCCAGCCATCGATTTCGAAAAAAAAGTTACGGTCAGTGGTGGGAACTAGCAAATGATTGTGATATCGATCTAAATTTGAATGAATTCATTTCTGAGAGTTGGAAGGTAGAATTCCATCAGGTTATCATGTTGGATATGAAGTACAGAGAGGAATTCTTAGAATACGCAATGAGATCACTGCAAAGTTTGATCTACACCCAAATATGCCTCAATTCACAAAGCATGATCGAAATATCAATAATTATTGAACTGCGAGAAGACCTCCTTCACAAGAACTACATTGCGCACCGCAAAGATGAAGGAAAGGGAAGACCTACTACATTATGTGGCAGTGTGAACCTGCTAGTAGAACACAAGCTATTAGCCTTGCATCATCAACTTTGTGGGGCTTTTGACAGCTTGAAATGAGATGCTATCTGGCCAGCCTTGCGCAGAAGAGCTCAAAGCTATTATGAAAGCTACATACGAAGGGGGTTAGTGGTAGATGCAATCAAAGTAAGAGGAGGTTAATGGGAAAATTTCGTGATTCCTTGAAGGATTTACATACTATATTGGTTGACTTTGGAAAAGCATTCGACAAGCAACCACGGCATCAAACGGTAGTGCATACGATCATATGAAAACACAAGCGCTTTCACTCAGCTGAGGCCTACCAACTCCTACTCACAACCTCCACGCGGTGACAGCCGGGTGCCTAGTACCTTAATCCAAGAAGTGGCTAACAAACCCCGTTTGGCGGATTCTTGGTGGCAGCAGATGAGAGAGCACTGACTCCTGTTCCAGACGGCAGCGGACGAATTCCCTAGACGGAGTCAACGGTGGCGTCTATGGTTCCAGTTAGGTTGAACTTAGTGAATACCTTGCGCGAGCTGCTTCGACGTATTCGGATCACAGGTCGGTAAGGAATTTCCAATGTTGGTCAGGACGTTGGAATAGAGGCGGTGGCGGAGGAGCCCTTAATGGGCCAACGGCAGCGCTCATACTCCCGTAGTGGACTAATGGCACCGGTATACCCGGCCTCTCGTCCTAGGGGAAAAATTAAGGAACGGGCCCTCCAAGTTGGGGGTTGCGCCGTCGGGGTAACTTCCCTACCACGTAAAAATCGATGGCTCCGAAACAACAAAACAATCGTATTGGGCGATTTTAGTACTAAAATAGGAAAGGAGGACGTCTTTGGTAGGGTAGTCGGTAAGCATAGCCTACATGACGCCACGTCTGACAACGGACTAAGGCTAATTGATTTCGCTGTGGAGCGAAATGTCACCATAGCAAGCACATGGTTTCGTCATCTCGATATTCATAAGCAGACATTGCGGTCCAATGATCATGTAACGATCAACCAAATTAATCATGTTGCGATCGACGCAAGGCATGCCTCCAGTATTCTGGATGTCCGGACCTTCCGAGTGGCCTACATAGACTTGGGTCATTACCTTGTTGTAGCCAAGGTACGAATGCGGATATCCCAGTCTGAGCAACAAAGAAGAATCACTGGGAGAAAATTTAACGTCGAAAAGCTACAATCGCAAGAGACCGCCAGACTCTTCGCTGAACGCGTATCCCGAAATCTCTCAATCACCCCTATGCCACCAGCATCAAGTGCCGAAGACCAGTGGCAACGCTGCCAACATGCCATCAGAAACGCCGTGACTGATGTGTTGTGTCTCGCTCGCCCACCACCACGAAACCCCTGGTTTGACGAAGAATGCCGGCGACTGCATGCAGCAAAACAAGAGGCATACAAAGCGGCGCTGCAAAGGAAGACGAAAGCTGCTCGTGAGCTCTACGAGCAAAAGAGACGAGAAGAGCATCGGCTTCTCCAAAAGAAGAAGAAACAGCATGAGAAGCGCGCGTTTGAGAATATCGAGAGTTTATACTCCAGGAACAATGTACGGAAGTTTTACCATAAGGTAAAGAGAACGTGTCAGAGAAGCAATACCCGTACAGAAACCTGTAGAGATGAAAATGGAAACCTAGAAGTAGATTGGACTCTATCAGTGCGGTTTCAGGCCAGGAAAGTCCACCATGGATCCAATCTTCACACTTCGACAGATCCTGGGGAAACCCAAGAATTCCAAATCGATACTCACCACCTCTTTATCGATTTCAAGGCCGCCTATGACAGCATCTATAGAGAAGAGCTTTATAGAGCCATGTTTAGTTTTGACATCCCTGCCAAACTTGTTCGTCTGTGTAGGATGACGATGGAGAACGCTCGCTGCTCCATCAAGGTCGGCAATGACTACACCGAGACCTTTGATGGCAAAAAAGATTTTAGACAAGGTGACACGCTGTCATGTGACTTCTTTAATATTGTGTTTGAACGGATTGTGCGGAACTCACAAGCCAACACCGGAGGCACAATCTATCACAAGTCTGTACAACTGCTTGCATACGCCGATGATATTGACATTATTGGAAGAACTCAGCGGGCTGTCACCGGTGTGTTTGCAAGCATTGAGGCGGAAGCAGCCAAAATGGGTTTAGCGATAAACGAGGGCAAAACCAAGTATATGCTGTCAACAAGAAGGGAAAGCCAACACCAACGAATTGGGCAAAACGTCACAGTGGGCAGCTATAACTTCGAGGTAGTAAAGGACTTTGTCTACCTTGGCTATAAATTCTACAAACAAGATCAGTGCAGAAATCAATCGAAGAATAACTCTTGCCAATCACTTTTTTTTTGCTTATAAGGCAATTCAACAGTAAAGCCCTATCTCGAACAACTAAGGAGACTCTATATAAGACCTTGATCATCCCAGTGCTGCTTTACGGCGCTGAAACATGGACTTTATTAAAAGAGGATGAAGATACCCTTGGTCGCTTCGAGAGAAAAATTCTTCGTAAGATTTTCGGGCCCGTTTGCGTTGACGGGTTTTGAAGGAGAAGATTCAATCACGAACAATACGGGCTGTACAGCGACATCGACTAAGTCAAAAAACTGCGTTTTGGACGTCTGAGATGGCTAGGACATGTAGAGCGAATGGACACCAACGCTCCGGCCCGCAGAGTTTTCGAATCTAACCCCGAGGGACGACGCAGTAGAGGGAATCACCGCCGTAGGTAGCGCGCACAAGATCAAGGGGACCTCGACCAACTTGGAGTGTGCAACTGGAGACAATTAGCTAAAGACCGAGCTAAATGGAGTGGCTTGTTGGTTGAGTCCCAGGTCCACCCCGAACTGTAGCGCCACTTAAGTAAGTAAGTAAGCAACCACGAGATCTAGTATGGGTGGCGCTAAGAAACCGAAGGGTTCAAGAAACCTGTGCACGGATGATCATGGATATTTACGCAGGAGAAAAGATAAGAGCATGATGCCCCGCTGGACTAACCGAAGAGTTCCCAATCAAAGTCGGAGTGTACCAGCGCACAGTTGCGCCTTTTGACTTTTTTGGTTGCAAAATTCATAACTCTTAAACGAATAAAGATATCGTGACAGTTTTTTTTCTGCGGCAATTAAATTCCCTTGAGCTATGAAATTCGTGGATTTTGAGAAAAATACTTCACAGGGTGTTCCAGAATCTTCTGTTTTAATAAGACTTCATCACTAAAGGGGATAAACATAATATTTTACTTTAAGAATATTCACAAGTTTGTGATTGAAGTAATAACAACGTGTCTAAAAGCTAATCCAATTAAAACAGTCGCGAATAAAAGTAAACGAACCATTTTAATATTTTTTTTTTTCTGTGTATCAAAAGAGAATTTTTTTATTTTGTGGCAACATGTGGTTTTTAACTCGGTGTATGTTCCAACTCTCATCTATGGTCATGAAATTTGGGTAATGACCAAAAGAATAAGATCGCGGATACAAGCTGCCGAAACGAGGTTCCTTCGCGGTATTGTTGGAGTAACCCGTAGGGATCGAGTGCGCAACACCAGAGTACGCGAGGCGCTCAACGTTGAGCAGCTACTTCTCCGAACGGAACGATCTATGCTTCGATGGTTTGGTCACGTAGTGCGTATGCCCCCAGACCGGCTTCCAAGACGCGCCATGGTTGCCGTGCCATCAGGTAGGCGACTTCGCGGAAGGCCTAGAAATAGATGGTTGGATCAAGTCCGACATCTCTCCTGGAGCCGCTTAGGGATTCCCCCTGATGAATTGGAGTCAATGTCGGAGGATCGAGAAGAATGGAGAGTCCACCTGAGCATCCTACCCCCGCGACCCTCATGAAGGATTAGCGGGCCATTGAAAATGAATGAATGAATGAATGAATTAAAATGGTTCGTTTACTTTTATTCAAGGCTGTTTTAATTGGATTAGCTTTTAGACACCCTGTTATTACTTCAATCACAAACTTTTGAATAATCTTAAAGAAATATTATGTTTATCCCCTATAGTGATGAAGTCTTATTAAAACAGAAGATTCTGGAACACCCTGTGAAGCATTTTTCTCAAAATCCACGAATTTCATAGCTCCGGGAATTTAATTTCCGCAGGAAAAAAACTGTCACGATATTTTTATTCGTTTAAGAGTTATGAATTTTGGAACAATCTGTGACCAAAAAAGTCAAAATGGGCGCTGCACTTCTCCAATGAGAGATAAATAAAACAAACTTAAAAAAAAATTAAGTGGATTCACTTGAGGAACTCCGATTCTCGAAATCGGTACACTGAGGCCCGAAGAACTTGCGAATTAGCTGTGAAAACAGCGAAAGAACAGTCTTGAAAGGAGTTTGGCGAGAAATTGGAACCTGGCCACAGATCTGCAAATAAGATGTT
Source organism: Brachypalpus laphriformis (assembly GCA_945910035.1). NCBI lineage: Eukaryota > Metazoa > Arthropoda > Insecta > Diptera > Syrphidae > Brachypalpus > Brachypalpus laphriformis. The sequence continues at coordinate 190,494,690 of OX246754.1, read as the reverse complement.
CTGGCAGACCGTCCCCCGACTCAGAGGAAAAAAGTTGAATATCGTTAAAGGAGTCAAATCCAAAGACGGTACACGTCTTTCCAATGAGGAGGACATCTTACGCAGATGGAGCGAGCACTTTTTAGAATTGCTCAATCTCCAAAAGGGCACCGAAGATGACAGACCTATTGTCGAGAGTTGGGCGGAAAGTAGTCCTACGGTAGAGGAAGTAACTTTGGCGATCAAAGCGCTAAAGGCTGGCAAATCTGCTGGTGTGGATGAAATTCGGCCAGAAATGCTCAAGGCTTTAGGTAAAGAAGGAGTGCAATGGCTCGCGCGTGTCACTAAAGTGGCCTGCGAATGCGGTGAAACACCTGGTGATTGGCAAATGGGGGTGATATTTCCTCTTTTTAAAAAAGGGGACAAAAGAGATTGCGCCAACTATTGGGGTATATCACTTTTAAGTCTCCCTGGAAAAGTCTTCGCTAAGGTGCTAGAAACGCGTTCCAGAGCTGTGGTTGAGGACAGTTTGGGGGATGAGTAGTGCGGTTATCATCCCGGTAGAAGCTCTGCTCTTTGCGGATGATGTGGTCATCCTTGGTTCCTCTCAAACCGAACTTCAGCGCGCACTCGAAAGTTTTGTAGCCGTTTGTGATGATGCTGGAATGAAGATCAACGTGAACAAATCGGAAGTAATGGTCGTATCCAAAAAATCCATTCAGTGCACTCTACATGTTAGTGGAGTCCCACTGAAGTAGGTGGATAAGTTTAAGTACCTCAAAGTATTATCCACGAGTGATGGGAAGAGCAATGCCGAGTTATCCTTTAGAATTGGTCAGGCTGGATAAATTTTGAGAGAGCTCGGCCAATCTGTTATAAGGAAGGCCGAACTTAGTGTTCAAGCTAAGCTATCGGTTTTTAACTCGGTGTATGTTCCAACTCTCACCTATGGTCATGAAATTTTGGTAGTTACCGAAATAATGAAATCTCGGATACAAGCTGTCGAAATGAGGTTCCTCCGCGGTGTTGCTGGAATAACTCGTAGGGATCGAGTGCTCAACACCAGAGTACGCGAGACGCTCAATTTTGAGCAGCTACTCCTCCGAACGGAACGATCTATGCTTCAATGGTTTGATCACGTAGTGCGTATGCCCCCAGACCGGCTTCCAAGACGCGCCATGGTTGCCGTGCCGTCAGGTAGGCGACTCCGCGGAAGGCCTAGAAATAGATGGTTGGACCACGTCCGACATCTCCCCTGGAGCCGCCTAGGGATTCCTCCCGATGAGTTGGAGTCAATGACAGAGGATCGAGAAGGATGGAGAGTCCACCTGAGCATCCTATTCCCGCGACCCTCATGAAGGATTTGCGGGCCACTGAAAATGTATGTATTTATGTATGTATGTAAGAAATTAATTTCCCGTTGGATTCATAGAACTGTTTGCTGCAGGTACAAAAACCGAGCAAATTGGCGTTTCCAAAAAACTGTAGAAGAAAAAACAATATTTCGTTTCCACCAGCAATTATCACTTAAAGCACTAAATGACACTTAATGACTTACGAACCTAAAAAGAATAGAAGTCAATAAAAAAGTATTGTACTTTCCGTACTCGCTACTGTTAATCCAAGCATGGAATTTATGTGGGTTTTGTTTTAAACAAATCTCTTTATTTCGTAAATCGGCAATATCTGGCAGCTGCAAATTTGCACAACGTTTAACAAATAGTTAAGTTCTAAGATCCTGCGAAATCTTTTCCCTGCCTTAGCCCACTTTTTTTTGCAGCTCTGTGAAAAGTTAAAAAATGTACTAAAAAATATGTTATAATATAAAATTTATTAAAAATATTAAGCGATACTTTTTTTTCTTTTTTTTTTTTAAATATTTTAATTTACTTAAAGAACAACACAACCGAACTGTAATTAAAGAAAAGTATACTTACTTACTTACTTAGATGGCGCTACAGTCCGGGGTGGATCTGGGCCACAACCAACAAACCTCTCCAGCCAGCGCGGTTACGAGCCAGCTGCTTCCAGTTGCGCACGCCAAGTTGGTTGAGGTCCCCCTCCACTTGTTTGCGCCACTTACCGCGAGGTCGTCCTCTACTGCGTCGTCCATCCGGGGTGGATTCGAAGACTTTTTAGGGCTCCATCCAGCCATCTTAGTCGCTGTATGTGAACTATTCTGACTAAGTCGATGTCCTTATATAGACTGTATAGTTCGGCATTGTACCTTCTCCTCCAGTCACCGTCTATGCAGACGGGATCGAGATCGCTCGAAAAACTTTTCTCTCGAAATAACCAAGGGCATCCTCATCCGGTTTTGTCAAAACCCATGCCTCTGCGCCATACAGCAGGACTGGGAGGATTAGTGTCTTATAAACAGTTAGCTTAGTAGTTCGAGATATGGCTTTGCTACTCAATTGCCGTTTTAGCCCATAAAAACAACGATTGGCCAGAATAATTCTTCGTGCGATCTCCCTACTGACGTCATTTGTGGAGCTCACCATAGAGCCTAGGTAGACAAAATCCTTTACTATTTCAAAACTATATCTGTCTATTGCGGCGTTCTGTCCAAGACGCCGATGTTGGGTGTCCTTTTTTGTAAACAGCATATATTTTGTTTTGTTTTCATTGACCGCTAGACCCATCTTTGCTATCTCGATCTCAATACTCGTAAATGCCCCATTGACGGCCCACTGAGTTCTTCCGATTATGTCAATATCATCGGCGTAAGCGAGTAGTTGTACAGACTTGTAAAAGATTGTACCTCCGGTGTTGGCTTGTGAGTTTCGTACAATTCTCTCAAGTACTATGTTAAAGAGATCGTATGATAGCGCGTCACCTTGTCTAAAACCTTTCCTGACATCGGATGGTTCGGTGATGTTCTTACCAACTTTAATGGAGCAGCGAGAGTTCTCCATCGTCATTCTGCACAAACGGACGAGCTTGGCAGGGATGCCAAGACTACACATGGCTCTGTATACCTCGTCTCTATACCGTATATGCTATCATAGGTATCTTTGAAATCGATGAAGAGGTGAGGCGTATTGATTTTATATTCATGGGTTTTTTTCAAGACCTGCCGTAGTGTGAATATTTGGTCAATGGTGGAGTTTCCTGGCCTGAAACCGCACGGATAAAGACCTATCAGGTTGATGACGATCGGTTTTAGGCGTTCACATAATACGGTAGACAGGATCTTATATGCGATGTTGAGGAGACTTATACCTCTGTAATTGGCGCAGTTCAAAGGATCTCCTTTCTTCAGGATCGGGCAAACGATGCTGAGGTTTTTTTTTCTTCTTTCTGAGAAGTCGATGTTCCTCTTTTGTCCTGCGCACGTAAAGCTCGTAAGCAGCTCTGGTCCTTCTATGCAGCGCCGCTTTGTACGCCTCTTGTTTAGCTGCATGTGCTTGCCGGCATTTCTCTTCAAACCAGGGGTTTCGTTGTGGTGGCCGAGAGAAACCCAGTTCATCAGAGGCTGCATCTCTGATGGCTTGTTGGCAACGTTGCCACTGGTCCTCCGCATTTGCTGCTCGCGGCATAAGACTTAGATTAAGATTAAGAGGAACTCGATCGGCAAAGGCTTTGGCGGTCTCTTGCGATTGTAGCCGCCCGACGTCAAATTTCCTCACAGTATTTCGTTGATATCGCTCCGTTCTGGATATCCGCATCCGTACCTTGGCTACAACTAGGTAGTGATCCGAGTCCACGTTGTCCCCTCGGAAAGTCCGGACACCCAGAATACTGGAAGAGTGCCTTGCGTCGATCGCAGTGTGATCGATTTGGTTGACAGTTTTCCGATCAAAGGAGAGCCATGTTCCCTTGTGAATGTTGAGACGTGGGAACCGCGTACTAACTACGACAAAGTTTCGTCCCGCTGCAAAGTCAATTAGCCTCAGTCCGTTGTCGGATGTGATGTCGTGCAGGCTGAGCTCTCCGACCACGCTACTAAAGACGTCTTCTCTTCCTAGCTTTGCGTTAAAATCACCTAGGATAATTTTAACGTCATGGCTAGGGCATTGCTCATACGTCTTGTCCAAAAGCTGGTAGAAGTCATCCTTGGTCGCGTCGTCCTTCTTCTCGTGAGGGGCGTGAAGGCATATTAGGCTAATGTTGGCAAATTTAGCCCTAATACGTATAGTCATAAGGCGCTCGTTCACATGCCGGAAACTCAAGACTTCTTGCCTAAGTCTCCCCCCAATGACAAATCCGCACCCGAATAGAGGCTGTCCTTTTTGTCTGTAGCAATCGTCGTAGTAGATGTCGCAGTTTGTCATACTCCTTTTGCCCGGCCCATCCCATCGCACTTCATGGATGGCGGTAATGTCTGCTTTGAGATACTCTAGGGCCTCCGCAAGTTTGTAGAGGGACCTAACATTCCACGTGCAGACACGAAGATCGTTGTCCTTTTTACGTTTGCTTGGGTCATCAACAGTAACATCATCCATATCCGAGGCTGTTGGTTGCTTCGTAACCGAAGGTGTTTTACGTGGTAGGGAAGTTAACCCGACGGCACAACCCCCAACCTGGAGGACCAGATCCTTTTTTTTACCTCTAGGACGAAGGGCCAGATGCACCGATGTCAGTAACCCACTTCGGGGATATGAGCGCTGCCGTTGGCCCATTAAGGGTTCATCCGCCGCCATCTCTTTTTCAATACCCTGACGTAATATTGAAAATCCTTACAGACCTCAGCTCCAAGTATGTCGAAGTAGCTGAAGTAAGGTATCCGCTGGCTTGTAGACGTCACGGTTGATTCCATCGGGAGAATTCATCCGCCGCACGTCCTCCTTCTGAGGAGCTCTTGCTAGACTTCTAAAACGCATATTTCAGCCAATCAGGTCAACAAGAGATGCCTCGTCCGATTAAACATATGCGCGCTGAAGTTCACCCAGATGTGCTTACGCAGGTCTGAGTGTTCAGCTACACATATATCGTCAGACTCAGCATACGCTCATCGTTAGTTCACTATCATATAGCTATCCAGCGGGCACCACGGGGAGGAAATGATGCGATTTTGCCACGCCAAAGAAGAAAAGGAAAAGTACATTGCTTGGTCAATATGTGAAATTTGTACGGGGAAACATAAGACATCATACAATTTTAATTTTTTTTTACCGAAGAGCAAGTCGTCCAGCTTTGAAGAGCTCAACGGCTCATCCAATCAAACCATTTTTTTTTTTGTGTTTGAAGCTCTGTTTATTTTCCTTTGAGAAACCATTTTTTTTTTTTTTTGCAATTAACACATCGAAAATTTGAATTTTGCTTCGACTTTTAGCGTTTGGCGCTACAGTGCGGCGAAGCGTCTTAAGTTCTTTACACTTTATTACAGTCCTTAACTATCTACTTCTAGATAAAGTATATCACTCCAAAGTATATAAATTATTCTTTGCTGATGACAGAATAATCATAAGGGAGGATCTTACGTTTCTGCAACGAGCACTTGACGTATGGGTGGACATTTTAAAGGGAAACGGGTTCACATTAGTCCAAAAAACATCCAGTATTGCCCATTCTATGTTCTACTCAGGCCTATTCCAGACATTTATTTGAATAGAACAGTGCTTCCCAAGTGCGAAAAGTTCAAATATCTGGGATCTATGATCAATAAGCGCAGGTAAGGCAGATGAAGTGCTGCGAAAAATCCGCTATCTTCTGTGACCGGAAAATGAGCACTAAGCTGAAAAGAAGGCTCTACACCATATTTGTGCATCGAGCACTCACATACGGTTCATAGTTTTGGGCAAGGTCCAAAAAGTATGAGAGTAAATTAACGCCAGCTGGGATGAAGATGCTTCGCATGACAGCAGGAGTAGCAAAGCTATGTCGAATGAGAAGTTCGAAGGATCCGTGGAAGTCACTACCGGCTTAGCTGGTATTGTCATGTTTAAAGAAGAGATCATTTGAACCTCGTCAAAAAGGCAATATCATTGAGCATTTCAGCCAGTCTAAAAATCCAAAATCGGGAGGCCTGCCGACATTTTAACAGACTTTAAGATTCAAAGCAGAGGCACTGCATACTTCCACTGCTGTTTTTCTTAGTTGTCAACAATGATGTACTTCGGGCAGCACTGACTAAAGAAAGCCACAGGAATGGACTATGACATCTTATCTAAAATGTCTGAACTACGCTGACGATACAAATACAAATATTTGGCGCAACAGCTCTTTAAAGTGCCAGGGCCTAGCTTCTCGCAACCAATCATTTTGTGTGCGTTATATTTTTCACACGAATGGAAGGGACCTACAGTTTAGTGCCGTATCCGAACGGCGATTTGAGAAGCTTTTTCGTGACAACAATACTCTCGGATGTTTGTCAGACGCTCGCGAGAGGTGGGACCGTAAAAAAACTTTTTGGTGTTTTCTGGGATTCGAACTTGGAACCTCATGCGTAGCGATCCGACACACTAACCACTTACGCCACGGCGCCCACGCTGATGATGTTTGCCTACGTTCACATAGGATATGGAAATGCATTAAATGGTTCAAAATCTTGAAGCCTGAGCACTTTAAGTGCCCACACTCAACTCAGTATTGCTGGGCAGCCGGTCGAAAAGGTTAACTATTTTCTAAGAAGTAAATGTAAACCCCCTAAAGCGAGGTAACAACAAAAGTTAACCAAAAAATGCTTACAAGTAGCAAGTTACTTTTGAAGTGTGAATTTGGTCGACACCGATTTGGATGCGTGTAGCCGAATCGGAAAAGCAAAAACTGACCTCGATATGCTTTCAAAAATCTGGAGAAGCAATGCTTTCAGCTTCGCTCTTCGTACTGCTGTAGGGGGGTGTAGTACATAGAAGGTGACTACCACTCTCACTCTCAAGCTGCAAACTTTCGTAAACAGATACCTGCGCATTATATTAAGGATTTATTGGCCAAATCATTTATCAAAAATCGGGCCAGGAACCTATAGGCATCATAGGAAGAGAAAATGGTAGTGGACCGATGAAATCTTACGACACGAAGACACTTCCATTGTACAATTCGCTATTCAGTGGAATCTGCTTACCCAGTCAGGAATGAAAACGGATAGTCTTAGGAGGAATTGAAGCTTAAGGTTGCAGGCGTATGACGGCGCGCAGGCGTTTTTGGCACCCTATGTCCCTCGAGGGTTGAAAGGTTTGCGAAGGAGTGAAGTAGGTTAGGTTAGGTTAGGTTGGCTGTCCACACGAGAGTGCAGACACATTTAGACCAGTGAAGGTCCTTTGTGATACCATGGATCAATCATTAGGCCACTCAGGGACTAACAAAACCAACCAGAGCTATTGATAAAGCCATGGATGCTCATGACGTCTAAGGACGCCAGATCGCCGAGGTCGTCAAGGAAGGGGGACCCTAGATGGAGCATTCTTTTATGCGACAGGGCTGCACAAAAGCATAGGAGGTGAAGGATGGTTTCTTCCTCCACCTCGTCTTTACAGCTTCTGCAGAAGTCGTTGGGGAAGAGGCCAAGTCTTTTGGCATGTTGGCCTATAAGACAGTGTCCAGTGAGAACACCGACAACGCAGCTGTTTTGTGTTCGCTTTACCTTGACCGGCTAGGCACTACATTTTTGATCCAGCTTACGTCAGATCTGCCCCGAAATGTGCCACGTTGAGCCGTTTTCCAATCTGAGGTTGGTCGTGCTAATAGCGTTCAGCTTTAGTAGATACTTACATGTAGCGAGGGGCATACCCAGGGCTTGCCTGAAGGTGTGAAGTAAGTAAGGAAATATTGGTATATTGCCTTTATTGTAAAGTATTAAACTTATTTACTTAATTCCTGATTGTGCGTTTCATCCTTTTTTAATTTCCTTAAGAAATGCTATTGAATCCTGTTATGGAAAAACGTTGATATATGCTTATAACATTCCAAATATATTGAAACAGCTAACGATTTTTACGAAAATAGTTTTAATATCAAGTAAATAAGAAAATTTTGTATAAAATAAAGTATATTGGACGGGTCTTGATTTTGAAGACATTTCACAAAGCTTTGCTGACGGCTTTAGGCTTTTTCACTTTCAAGTCGACGATAAAGCATGCCACAACATCTTTATCATCGTCGATCAGTTTAACTTCACACTTCACATTCACCTCTGGAAAAGTACTTTCCAATGGAAAATCTATATGATATGTGACATCCTCGCTAGCATACAAAGGACAATAGGCACCGTACAGCAGATTCTTACAAACATTGCCACTGTCATCAGGTAATGGGTATGGAAGCACTATACCCAATACAGTTGCACGCACTTCCGTTTCAATGTGATACGTATCGTCCTTAGCTGCAAAAAGTAATTCCCATTAAAGTTTAAACTAACCGACGCACGGTTTAATTAAATACTCGCAACAAATTGGACATCCATGTTGGCTATTGTTCCTCGGGTAACAATGCACGGCGAGTCCTCACAATCATCAATTTGAACGTTCAACGGCATTGGATGGTCACCAGGACCTTCAAATAAAATTATCTAAACAGAATTCGAATAAAATTTTAAGTTGTTTACTAACATTGTCTGATTTGAGTTTTTGTTTCACAAGCTGCGACGAAGAATGCAACGATGAGAGCGAAAATAGTAACTTTTGCAAGCATTGTAGTGTTTCAATCTTTTACTTTACTAGTCAAGAGCACAGAATGGAATACTTGAGGTATGCTTTCGGATGGCTTTTATATCCGCAATGCGAAGGCACTAACTAATCTTATCAAAAGAACAGAAATTTGCAAAGTCTTGGGTACAAGAGAACTCTTTCTGGTGGTATCTGGTAATACTGTGCCACTGAGGGTTGGTTTTGTTTATGGGAATACATATTACCTATGGAATAGACAAAGTTCACTGATTTTCATTAAATTAATTTGAAATCAGTAATATGGACTTGTTTTGATTAACTTGGCTACAAATTTTGTTTTTTTTTTTTACTATACAGGGTGTAGGGGGTTATTTAGTAAGAAAACATTGCAGCGCTGTGGAAGTTTGAGGCAGATTTCTGTCCAATAATGCGTTATGACCAAAACGTCATTTACAGACAAAAAAAGTAACTTGCAGTTGTACCATAGCCGCATTGGCATTTAACGTTGGAAGTTAAAATTTTGAGTAGAGACGGATTTTGGTAAGCATTTCTGATGGAATTTCTACTTATAGGTTAGATACAAAAGCTAAGCTTGACTTAAATACCTTATTTCAAAGAAAATATTAACAATGGCACATAGTTTGAAACATGAATAAGTAATAAAAATAAACCCATGAAAACACTACAATAGTGTAGTCAATTGAAGTATGTCCTCTCGTCTGTCCAACTGTGTGTCCATCGCCAGATTTCAAGCCGTACAATTGTGAGCCAAGACAATGATATGCAAATCTAAAATGTCACTTGAATCGACTGAGAAGGACTGAATGTATAGGTACTTACTTACTAAGGTGGCGCTACAGTTCGGGGTGAACATGGCCCTCAACCAATAAACCTATTCATTTATCTCGGTCTTTAGATATTGGGCGCCGTGGCGTAAGTAGTAAGTGCGTCGGATCACTTTCTCTGTCATTGCCCAGGCCTCTATCATTTGAGAAATAAGATCCTTGGGCAACACTTCTTTGAGGATCTAGAAGAGTTGTCCAATAGACCAATAAATGACATCGCAAACTTCATCAAATCCTCTGGATGGTTTGTATCTAGGACACAGTGAGTACTTAGTTCTTTCTTTAGAATATTTACAAAGACGGTATTTTTTCACTAGGTAGGGATTTCCTTTTCTATCTCCATTCCCCCCTTGGGTATCACAATGGGTCTATACTGACCTGAGTGTGGTGTGGAGGTTTTCTATCCCCCTACACCTGCCCACTTACCTAACCTAACCTAGTGTGTCGGATCACTACGCATGAGGTTCCAAGTTCGAATCCCAGAAAACACCAAACAGTTTTTTCACGGTCCCACCTCTCGCGAGCGTCTGACAAACATCCGAGAGTATTGTTGTCACGAAAAAGCTTCTCAAATCGCCGTTCGGAGTCGGCATTAAAACTGTAGGTCCCTTTCATTCGTGTGAAAAATATTACGCACACAACATGAGTGGTTGCGAGAAGCTAGGCCCTGGCACTTTAAAGAGCTGTTGCGCCAAATATTTATTTTTTTTATTTTTTTTTAGATATTAGATAATTACCATGTTAGATACAGAGCCATGTCCAGTCTTGGCGTCCCTGCCAAGCTCGTCCGTTTGTGCCAAATGACGAAGGAGAACGCCCGTTGCTCCATCAAAGTCGGCAAGAACATCACCGAACCGTTCGATGTCAGGAAAGGTCTTAGACAAGGTGACGCGCTATCATGCGACCTCTTTAACATAGTACTTGGAAGAATTGTACGAAACTCACAAGCCAACACCGGAGGTACAATCTTTTACAAGTCTGTACAACTACCCGCTTACGCCGATGACACTGACATAATCGGGAGAACTCAGCGGGCCATCAATGCGGCTTTTGCTAGTATTGAGATCGAGGCAGAAAAGATGGGTTTAGTGGACAATGCAAAACAAAATATATGCTGTCTACAAAAAAGGACACCCAACATCGGCGTCTTGGACAGACCCCCACAATAGACAGATATTATTTTGAGGTAGTCAAGGATTTCGTCTACCTAGGCTCTATGGTGAACTCCGCAAATGACATCAGTAGGGAGATCACACGAAGAATTACTTTTGCCAATCGTTGTTCCTATGGGCTAAGACGGCAATTGAGTAGCAAAGCCCTATCTCGAACTTCTAAGGTAACTCTTCATAAGACTCTAATCATCCCAGTCCTGCTGTATGGCGCAGAGGCATGGGCTTTGACAAAACCGGATGAGGATGCCCTTGGTTATTTCGAGAGAAAAGTTCTTCGAGCGATCTTTGTTCCCGTCTGCATAGACGGTGAGTGGAGGAGAAGGTACAATGCCGAACTATACAGTCTATATAAGGACATCGACTTAGACATAAGAGTTTACATACAGCGACTAAGATGGATGGGTCATGTAGAGCGGATGGAGCCCAAATTTCCCACTAAGAAAGTCTTCGAATCCACCCCGGATGGACGACGCAGTAGAGGACGACCTCGTGGTAGGTGGCGCAAAGAAGTGCAGGGGGACCTCAATCAACTTGGCGTGCGCAACTGGAAGCAGCTGGATCGTAACCATGCTGGCTGGAGAGGTTTGTTGGTTGAGGCCGAAGTCCACCCCGGACTGTATCGCCACCTAAGTAAGTAAGTAAGTTAGATAATTGCATCCAGTTTCGCACTCCAAGCTGGTCGAGGTCCCTTTGAACTTGTGAGCGCCACTTACGGCGAGGAGGTCCTCTACTGCGTCGTCCTTCCGGGTAAGATTCGAAGACTCTGCGAACGAAGCGTTGGTGTCCATTCGCTCTGCATGTCCTAACCATCTCAGTCGTCCAATACGCAGTTTTTGACCATGCGGAGTCGCTGTACAGCTCGTATAGTTCGTGATTGAATTTTCGACCGAATATCTTACGAAGAATTTTTCTCTCGAAGTGACCAAGGATATCTTCATTCTCTTTTAATAAAGTCCATGATTCAGCGCCGTAAGGCAGAACTGGGATGATCAGAGTCTTATACAGAGTCTCCTTAGTTGTTCCAGATAGGGATTTACTGTTGAATTGCCTTATAGGCCAAAAAAAAACAGCGATTGGCAGGAGTTATTCTTCGCTTGATTTCTGCGTTGATGTTGTTTTTCGAGTTTATAGCAGAGCCGAAGTAGACAAAGTCCCTTACTACCTCGAAGCTGTAGTTGCCCACTGTGACGTTCTGTCCAATTCGTCAGTGTTGATTTCCCCTTCTTTTTGACAGCATATACTTGGTTTTGACCTCGTTTATCGCTAAACCCATTTTAGCCGCTTCCGCCTCAATGCTTGCAAACGCACCGGTGACAGCCCGCTGAGTTCTTCCAATAATGTTTACATCGTCGGCGTATGCAAGCAGTTGCACAGGCTTGTAATAGATTGTGCCTCCGGTGTTGGCTTGTGAGTTCCGCACAATCCGTTCAAGTACAATATTAAAGAAGCTACATGACAGCGCGTCACATTGTCACCTTTTTAAACATCAAAGTTCTCGCTGAGTTTATTACCGACCTCGATGGAGCAGCGAGCGTTCTCCATCATCATCCTGCACAGACGAACAAGTTTGGCAGGGATGTCAAAACTAGACATGGCTCTTTAAAGCTCTTCTCTATAGATGCTGTAATAGGCGGCCTAGAAATCGATAAAGAGGTGGTGAGTATCGATTTGGACTTCTTGGGTTTTCTCCAGGATCTGCCGAAGTATGAAGATTTGATTGGTGGTGGACTTTCCTGGCCTGAAACCGCACTAATAGGGTTCTATCAGGCTGTTGATAAGAAGAAGAGAAGAAGAAGAAGAAGAGAAGAAGAAAAGGCTGTTGATAAACGGTTTCAGGCGTTCACACAATATTGCAGAAAAGAGCTTATATGCGATGTTGAGGAGACTGATGTCTCTATAATTGGCGCAGTTTAGGGGGTCTCCTTTCTTGTGGATCGGCAAACGATGCTGCGATTCCATTCATCAGGCATACACTCGTCTGACCCAATCTTAGAGATGAGTTGGTGTACGCAATCTACCAATTCATCACCAGCTGCCTTGAAAAGTTCGGCCGGTAAGCCACCAGGTCCAGCAGCCTTGTTGGATTTCGGCTTTGATATTGCTATGCTCACTTCGTTTTGGTCTCTTGTAGCTTTTCAACGTTAAATTTTCTCACAGTGATTCTTCTTTGTTGCTCAATTTGGAATATCCACATTCATACCTTGGCTACAATAAGGTAATGATCCGAGTCCATGTGGCCGCTCGGAAGGTCCAGGCAACCAGAATACTGGAGGCATGCCTTGCGTTGATCGTTACATGATCATTGGACCGTCATGTCTGCTTATGAATATCGAGATGAGGAAACCATGTGCTTGCTATGGTGATATTTCGCTCCACAGCGAAATCAATTAACCTTAGTCCGTTATCAGACGTGGTGTCGTGTAGGCTATGCTCACCGACATCCTCCTTTCATATTTGGAAGTTAAAATTGCCCAATACGATTTTAACGTCGTATTTGGGACATTGCTCGTATGTTTTGTCGAGGAGCTCGTAGAATCACTTTTTGGTGGCAGGGTCCTTTTCTTCCGTGGGGGAATGAACACATATTAGGCTTATGTTAGCGAATTTAGCCTTGATCCGGATGGTCATAATACGCTTGCTCACGTGTCGGAAGTTTAAGACTTCTTGCCCAAGTCTGCCGCGTATAACAAATCCGCATCCAAATAAGCGTTGCCTGTTGCCTCTGTAGCATCACCGTAATAGATGTCACCATTTTTCATCCTTTTCTTTCCCGGCCCATCCCATTCCATGGCGGTAATATCTGCTTTATAGCAGTCTAGGGTCTCTGCTAGTTGTTCGGCTACACGTGGTCTGTAAAGGGACAGAACATTCCACGTACAGATCCGAAGGTCGTTGTCCTTATTTCGTTTGCTGGGGTCGTCATTAGTTGAGTCATCCTTGTCCGAGGCTTTTGGTTGTTTCGGAACCAGTAGTTTTTTTACGTAGTAGGGAAGTTACCCCGACGGCACAACCCCCAACCTGGAGGGCCAGTTCCTTAATTATTCCGGTAGGACGAGGGGCCGGGTACACCGGTGCCAGTAGTCCACTACGGGAGTATGAGCGCTGCCGTTGGCCCATTAAGGGCTCCTCCGCCACCATCTCTATTCCAATGTCCAATGACCAACATTGGATATTCCTTACCGGCCTGTGATCCGAATACGTCGAAGCAGCTCGCGCAAGGTATTCACTAAGTTCAACCTAACTGGAACTATAGACGCCACCGTTGACTCCGTCTAGGGAATTCGCCCGCTGCCGCCTGGAACAGGAAGAAGTGCTCTAGTGAGAAAGCACTCTTCCCCTCTTCTCTTATCTGTTGCCACCAAGAATCTTCCACACGGGGTTGGTTACCCATTTCTTGGATTGAGGTACTAGGCTAGGAACTCAGCTCTCACCGCATGGAGGTTGAGAGTAGGAGCTGGTAGGCCTCAGATAAGTGAAAACGCTTATGTTTTCATATGATTGCATGCACTACCGTTTGACCAGCTGTAACTCGACATCATTTCCCTTGAAATACCGCCATCTGCAAACATTTCCCTCGATAATGCCATTGTTTCATTTGCCGTGTAGCAAATACAGCACCGTCTAGCTAAAGCCACATCTTGTCTGAATTCGTATTAGTCAAGTCAGACCGGAATAAAAATCGTTCTTATCTCTTGATGCATTACGTCGTACATTTACTTACTCACCTTTTTTATTTCAGAAGACGTATGGCCCGATGAACAGTCCTTCAAATTTTTGGATGATAGAAATTTACTGCGCCGTCTGCAAAGAACCAAACCCTTAGACTTAGGACGATAGTCTGTAACCGTGTCTTAATTGCGGAGCTAGCAGCAACTTGCAATAGTTGCCTTTACATCTATGTACTTTCCCGCGCGAAGTCACGCGTTGTTCCTTTTCGTGGGAGAAATTGTGCAGGATTAATGGCACTACTTGACCAGCAGAAAGAGTGTTGGCTTAAATACGTGGGATGACACGCGAGCCGGGCGCGAGTAACACAAACTTTTCCCACGTGATAGTTGAGAGCAAAGCATCATCGTATACCAGTTCAAAAACTGTTGAAGAGTTGCACACTCCAGGACACACTGAATTCGCGTGGTGTTTCGCGCGGGATTAACCATTAGACACACGTTTCTGGCGCGTAGGGTCCAAAAACGTGGTAAAGCGCAAGTGAAAGAATAAATATCCAAAGTTTTGTACCACGCGCCTAGGGCGCATTTTTTCGAGTGTTTTTTTACCACACTGCGACGCCGCGCACACTCCAATCAGTTTTTTTTTTTTGCGGCAGGGGATGTGGGAATCTTCGAAAGATGCTAGCAGGCACGATTCGCAAGCCCGAATAATCGGTGCTAGGTATGCGCCTACGTACTAATCCACACCCTGCACACTTCTACCACTTTTCCCGCAGCACTTCCGTCGGGTATTACTTCGCGGGGCTGTTTAGCAGTTCATGCTATGCTTCCTGCGTCAGATAGTTCTGTTGCTGTTCTTAGTTTTTCTATTATCCGCAGTTCCTTTTGAATAGTTGCTACCAAAGTACATATTGCCATCCAATTCTCTTCCGACCGTAAAATATGGTCGAAGAATAACGACCGACTAAGCAGAGTAATTCTCCATGCCGTGAAGCGTCTGCAATAAAATACTGCGTGCTCTGTATCTTCATCTTCATCTAGACATTCCAAACATAATGGTGAGCTTTCGTGTCCAAATCGGTGGAGAAACTTGCGGTAACCGCCGTGACCTGACAGGAACTGCGTAAAATGGTAGTTGCAGTCTCCATGCTAACGACTTATCCAGTCTAGGATTGTCTGTATCAGTTTGTACGTCTATTTGCCGTTTGCTGTATTAGCGCAACGAGGTTGCCACATAGCTTCTGACGCTGCTCTTTTCGTATCACCTTGATACCAGTTGTGTCGTGTTGGATCAATGCTCTTCTGTTATAAATATAACATGAGCATTTCATCGGCGTATATATCGATGACGACCATTCCAGCTATAACAAAATCCAGTTTCGTCCGAAATAGTTCGAAAGCCGCTGATTCTCCTTCGCCCTTAGTGCTTCCACCCGGAATGGGGCGGCATAACACAGAATTGAGGTAATAGCTTTAGTTGGGCTAAATCGTAAATTTATGTTCACAGGTATAGCTGTGAATGTGATATTTTATTCACTGGGAATACAACCTGTGAATATGAGTTCTTGATAATGCGAAAATGTAATGAATAAGTATAGAAGTAACCCCGATCGATGCTTTAATTCCCCACAAGATTAGAATGGCCAGATGGGCAGGTGATTAAGGATTTCGACGTTACAATCTACACAGACGGTTCAAAGATGGACTGTGGAGTCGGTACGGGTGTGTTTTCTGAATCCTTAAACATCACTAAATCTTACAGGCTTCCGGATTTTGCCAGTGTGTTTCAGGCAGAACTACTCGCTGTCCGAGAAGCCTGTCGCTAAATCAAAACACATGCGTATATAACGCCAAGCCAAAGATCGCTGTTTTTATCGACCAAGCAGCCATCAAGGCTATTACCTCGGTTATAACATCCTTCCAAAGGAGACCATGCAATCAAACTAGGCATCCCACACAACACACACTGTCGCCGTTGCAATGTCGCAACTGAGAAAGAAACCATTATCCACTTTTTATGCGCTTGTACGGCACTAGCTAGGACCAGGACGAGCTGTATGAAAACCCTTTTTCAATTCCCTTGAGGAAGTCTCATAGAGAAACTTCAAAGATTAAATAATCTTTTTAAACTCCACAGGTTGGACCTAGAGACTCCTCCCCAACACACTTTCACAAATGCTGATGTCGTTGCATTTGTGGATCCAGGCTTTTATAGGCCTGCTTTTCTTTCGCGATGTCTTTGGAAGGTTCATTGATATTGCCTTTTTAACAGGGTTCAAATGATTTCTTCTTCGAACGTGGCAATACTAGCTGAGCCGGTCACGCTCTATTTTTCGTAAGATGGTTTCTTTGATGTGAAAGCTTCCACGGATTTTCGAACTTCTTATTCGATCAAGTTTTGTCACTCCTGCTGTCATGAGAAACATCTTCATCTCAGCTGCCGTTAATTTACTCTCATACTTTTTCTTATCATCCACAAGAAGCTGTCCATAAGCATTGTTAATGAACTTTGGCGAACGAATCTCCTGAGCATTCCTCCTTCTTTGGGTGGATATTTTGAAGATGGTTGCGCTCTTGTTCATGTTGTGTCGTTGCACCTCCTGTATAGCCTGGAGCCTTGTAGACACCAAACAAACAAATATATAAATTTGTACTTTGAGTGCAACTCAGCCAATAATATGTTTACATACATACATGTTGTTTGCTTACCCAAGGCATTTCGATCACCACGTTTTATCATTCGCTGCCTCCGACTTAAGGATGTTAGCTGTGTATCGTTTGTTGTGAATACATAGATGTGAGTGAAAAAAGAATTCGTTCCTTATTCACATTAGCATTTAGCTCATACACAATTTCGTTCATCATTTGCTGCCTTGCACTGGGCAACGCTAGCTGTGTATCGTTTGTTGCAAATACAGAAATGTGATATGAAAAAATAATTCCTTATTGACGTTTTAACCATTCACAGTTTATTTTTAAATCGTTCACAGGCTGCAAATGTGAATTTTCATTCGCAGTGAATAATTCACAGGTCGTAATCTTGTGCCCATCTCTAATGAAATTCTAGAGAGCAGAATCCATCTAGCGTATTCAGATCAACCGATGTTAGGCATTATGCCGCCATCCCCCGACTTCAGCCTTAACGTCAAAATGGTCATCCCATCAAGGGAATACTGGGAAGACGGTGGAGCCATTAACCCGCATAGTATTTCAGTCTTCTCTGACGGGTCCGAAACAAACGAAGGAGTGGGTTCGGGTATCTACTCAGTGGAACCGGATATTGCTGTATAACTAAGTAAGTAAATAGTAGTGTGTTCCAGGCAGAAGTCCTAGCGATAGCAGAGGCGACATGAGTACTATCCAGGAAACTTGTTACTAGGAAAGGGATTTAAATTTACATAGATACTCAAGCTGCTATAAAGGCCATCTCATCCGCGGTTATGAAATCAAAGCTAATAAAACGCTGCCGCGAGGAGCTACACATGCTTATCCAGAGCCACCATGTAACACTCTGGTGGGTCCCAGGACACAAAGGAATTCCAGGGAACGAGATGGCAGACGAACTGGCAAGAAAGGGATCAGAACAAGACCTGTCGATGGTGCACAGCTCAGTACTATCTCCCCTAATACTTGTTAAATCAAATATAGCACTTGACTTCAAACGACAAGCAGAAGAAAAATGGAGAGCGGTCCCTTCATGCCGTGTCTCCAAAAGCATCTGATCAAAACATGACAAGATGAAAACGAAGCTCATCCTTACACAAAATAGACAAAACTTGGCACTTCTCGTAGGTATCATTACCGGCCACAACCTATTGGCGGCCCACCAGAAGAGAATGCGGCTAAGTACAGATGAACTCTGCAGACGATGCAGCAATAAAGACGTACAGGAGGACTCGGAACACTTCCTCTGCAAATGCCCTAGTCTCTGCAATACCAGGAACAATGCCCTTGGAGAGTATTTCTTCTTTTGTTTAGATGAAGATCAAGTCTTTCCATAAAATTCGGTTTCGGTTCACATGCATACTTTCAGCAACAACAGCAATATACTCGTTCGAGCGAGCAGTGCTCAATGAGCAACTGAACCAGTTAAGTCAAATATCTTTCTAAATGAACTCCCACTGAAGCGACAGCTATATCTTATATACCACCTTGATCAAAAAGTTCCCGGAATAAAAACCGTGTGGCGCTCCCATCGTTCCGATTTGAGTTCTGTTTTCTTTGTTAAGTTGGTACATCTGCTGTTGATATTCCCTCTAAATCTTAGCGTCATAGCTTGACATTTGCAAAAGTTACGTAGCCAAGAGTACATCTATCTCTGTGTGTGTTGGCGATTTTTTACCAGACCAGAATTGTGGGCAGAAAACTCGTGGATTTTGCACCATGATAACGCACCGTCGCACAGTGCCATCATTATTCGTAATTTTTTGACGAGAAATGCAACAAATACCATCCAACAGCCACCGAATTCACCTGATTTGGCTCCCTGTGACTTCTGTCTGTTCAATCGAGTTAAAAAACGATTACGGGGAACGCGTTTCAGCAGCCGAGAGGAAGTAATGGAAAAATCGCAGGAAGCACTGATGGACATACCGAAAACTGAATATAAAAAATGTTTCGAAGATTGGATCAAGCGCTGGCATAAGTGTGTTGCAGTCGATGGGGATTACTTTGAAGGGGACAATATAGATTTAGATGAATAAACTTGTATTTTTAATTTTCTGAATAAATTCCGGAACTTTTTGATCAAGGTGGTATAAATACGTGAACACGAACTTTATAGTACGTTTTTTTAGTATTTATTATAAAATGAGTGTGATGCAACTTATATCATTCGAAAGCTACTGTGCCATAGATGTGCACAAAATAAAAATCATGTGCCTATGCTGCAGTTAAGGCAAGTAAAATAAAGGGACGAACGCGCATGATTTCCCCATACAAAACGCTGAAACAAATTAAATGAAAGCATTTTGATCACGTTCATGGCTGTATGAGCTTAAGTTGCTTTGCATTCTTTGCACGGGGGGTCGAATTTCGACCATACGCGATACTAGTAATCACTAGTGGTTGATTCGGCATACCATCATTCTTTCTTGTAATTTAGCCTTGGTCATTGTGTGATCAATATGGCTTAAGATCCGCGCTTTCTCTTATTTATCGTTTTTCAGTGGTCGGGGCTCCGTTGTTTAATACATTCCTTAGCTTAGAGAGGGATGGATTTTTGCGATGTGCTTCACCCAAAATGCGAGATACCTGTAGAATGTTGACTTGCTCAAACCGAGTGCCCCATTTTTTGGGTTGACTCTTCTCGTACTGACATCAACAATCCGTTCTATCCTGCGTTGTCTGGAAGTTCACATTTCTCTTCCGCTTGTCTTTTACACTGACCTCACCCTATGATCGGCCGGCCTAGGGATAACATACCCCAAAGGAGGAGATTCTTTTCGAGCTTTTCGGATCGGTTTTACTTTGCTGCTACCTTTTATATGCTTTTTGCTGACTTTATGAAGTAACGTCACTCCACTGGCCCACTTCAGCATATGTACACATTTCCAGGACATGCAATTTTTTTTCACTGAGGTATGGCCTAGCCCTCGGACACATACATCATCGCAGGCATGATGACCGTTTTATATATTTTGCCTTCTAACTGTTGTGAGATCTTCTTCTCGTATAGTTCGCCAGATATGGCCCATCACCTATGTCAATCACGCTGAACTCTATGCGTAAACTCCCTCTTGAGTGATCCATCTCCACTGATATATGAGCGTATGTACTTAAAGATGTCAGACTCTTTAATAGGTTGGTTACCTATTAAAGAGTTTGACATTACAGACAGTTACAGTTGTACCGCGCTGCCATCATGTTCGTCAAAATGGAATAAAACTATTTCAGTTTCGTGCAGCTTAGTCTAAGCCCACAGGACTTAAGGACGTCAGTTCGCCTTTTTGGGACAGGGGTGGATATGAGTCTAGGAAATGGAGGATGGTTTCCTTCTTCTCTTTGTCTCTACAATTCCTGCTGAAGTCGCTTGAAAAGCCGCCCAAGCTTTAAGGGTGCTGGCCTATCAAACAGTGTCCAGTGAAGACACTGATAACATAGCTGACACGTTGAACCATTTTCCCTTCGGTGGTTGGTTCTGCTTATAGCATCCACTTAAGTATATGTTCATATTAAGGACTGAGCCCTAATGGGTACCCACTCTTGCTTCAAATTTATCAGTAAGTGCACGAACGCACTTGGATTGTGACTAGGTGTTAAGCTTCAAGTACCTTTTTTATTATTCGTTTTGGAACGAATTGAGCGACTGCCATACCAACTATCTCTGCAGTTGGACGAAGGCTTTTTCGAGGTCGATAAAAACGCTGTAAGTTCGCAATAAATAAATAGCATCAACTGTTTACGTTTCATTTACTTGCATATCATTTACAGCTTCCACTGGGCTTCGAAGACAGATGAGATGCTTTCCATTTGTCGTTATGTAGTTTAGAAGTTCAAAATGATATGATATATAGGTTATATAGCCCAGCTCGACCTGTGAAGTCTCGTTGACGTTGACTAAGTATATTGCCAATGCCTTCATATCCAGATTTAGTAGGCTCATCTGGACTTCTCCGAAGTTGTGGAACCAGTTATGAATACTATACATAGCACGATGTGTCTGAAGGATGCCAACTCCTTTAAACCTGCAAATCAAGCTTTCAAACAAACCGAACGATGTAAAAACTGGACAAGTGAATGTCAGAGTGAATTGTTATTGACTTCAAAAAGAGTCGCCTCTTTTGAAACCGTGTATAAATCCGAACTTAGTATTTTGTATCAACGGGAAGAAAAATATTAAATGTCAGGATAGCGACTTAAAAAGATCCAACGAGAGAGAGCGAAGAAAGTTTAGGTCGAGCCTTCAAAAGACAACAGATGAGAAAGTCGCATCTTTTAAGTCAGTGTAAGTCCGGTAATAGAAGATTCAGCGGAATACCTACAAAGCCATACCGGCCCTGTTATGCATTTACGTATTAGGTACGTTAGGTTAATAAAGGAGGCTGTACTGGCAAAATCAAGGTTTCAAGTTCAGATCCCAGGAAAAACCAAAAAGTTTTTCTATGGTCTCACCTCTCGCGAACGTCTGGCAAACATTCACGAGTACTGTTGTCACCAGAAAGCTTCTCAAAACAAATTGCGGATACGGCACTAAACTGTAGGTCCCTTCCATTCGTCTGAAAAAATATAACACACAAAACAAGAGTGGTTGCGACAAACTAAGCCCAGGCACTTGACGAGCTGTTGCGCCAAATATTTATTTATTTCTTAATGGGGAATATAATGTATCCGCTGTATTTATGGTACTTTCTTTTCGGTTGGTGTAACAAGAGTGACACACTTTACACAAAAAAATAAGTTAGGCACTCGCGTATGCGTGTTACCCTAGCAATATGGTAGCTCAACTTGTTTTCAAAAAATGTATGCAAACCCCTAGATAGATAAATAGATATTCAATTGTAGAGACGTACGAGCGCACTGGGAATTTTAACAGATCTAAAGGGCTTTCCAATAAGCGTTTCCTATCTTTAAATTTGAATAAAACAAACTTTGAGTACGATATCATTGACATTTTTTTATTTATTTAGAAGGACCATGTATGCCATTATGTATGGAATATAACATCATTCAAATGTCCGCCGCGGCTTCGCTGGGTGGCGCGCATCCTTTTTCCATTAGTCTGGCGCATAAATCAGGCTGAATTGGACCAAATGGCATTGATTATGTTGGCCTTCAGGGCAGTGGTAGTTTTTTGTTTATTGGCATAGACCTGTGACTTAAGAAAACCGCAGAAGAAGAAGATAGCGCTCGCCGTTGACGGTGATGGCCTGGCCAACGTCGTTCTCAAAGAAGTATGGACCGATGATGCCGCCAGCACAAAATCCACACCAAACAGTGACTTTCGCTGGATGCATTGCAATTTGGTGGATCTCATGTGAATTATTCACTGAACCTGTTGACTCGAATTTATCCACCACGTTGCGAATACTTCTCTCGGAAGGACAATTATGGCGATCGTAAAATGGACGAAGCGCGCGAAATGTTGCACGAACAGAAGACCCACTTTCATAAAACAATCTAAACATTTGCACTTGTTGTTGAACGCTATAACTCTCCATGTTGATTTTGCAAGACACACTAAATAAATGACAGTCAATTTGACAGATATAGCTCCAACAATATGGCCGCAATCACCTGTCAAAGTTCGGAAATCCCTATTGGAAAACCCTGTATTGGGTTCCCCATAATATAACTCTAGTCGATGATATACTCGGTTAAGGGCACTTCTTCCAGTCCAGCTGCTACTACGAACCAGAGTATCTTAAGCAAATCCAGCGAAAGTAAATCCATTTCTGATAGGAGACAGACACCTATGTAGGTGATTTCTTCTTTTATGGATCAGCGCTTCATATTCCATAAGAAGGTGCGCTGATGTTTCTGCGAAGTACCTGCAGAATCTGCAGTGTCCGTCACCCTTTATTCTCAGTTTCCTAGGTGCTCCTTGAGTCTGCAGTGACCCGTTAACATGCCCGTTAAGATTCAAAGTCGATTCTTGCTAAGTTTTAGTTCCTTCATGTCCTAAATTTTGCGCTAAGTCAAGAATGATCTTCAGAAAAAGAGTTTTAATGATTTTATATTTTTATTAATTTACGGTGAAAAGTTTAACTTTGTGGGAAGCTCCATATTCGTGTTCATGGTCATTGCAACCGTGCCATACTCCAAACTTTGGAAGTGACAAACCTTACTTACTGACTCCAAGGAACAAAACCATTCGCAATAAAATGTAGCCGCATGTAATGCCGGTATTAGCAGGTGCTTTTGCTGGAAATCTGCCTGCCTCACGCGAATATTTTTGTTTGAATCTTAAACTACGTGATAAGGTTCTTAACTTATTTGTAGTAAACAAGAAGAAAGGAATGGTGTTTTTAGTAAGTAGAGATTTGACACTACTACGGATATGAGTACACTGTGTCTCATTTTCACCTACCCATGCAAAAAAAAGGCTTTTAATGGAATTGCACGTTATAAGTTGGGGTAGTGGTTTGCAACTCAGGAGAGGTAAGGTTTCAGTACATCGTCGTAACTAGTCGGGAGAATTTGCTGTAGTTTTTGCATTCGGTTATGATTTCTAGTATCTGTTTCAAGTAGGTGTTGGTTGCATTATTTAACTCGATATGATTTGAATGGATGTTGTTCGTACTTGAGCCCTGCCACTCAACAATCGAACACATTACCAGTATACATACCACGCCATGCACAATGAAAAATATTCAAAAATCTTTATTTCACATAAACATTATGTCAGGACTTTGATTTGCACATATGAATGCGATTTTAATTCAGAAAAGTCTTGTAGATCTTGAAAAAGCCTGACAATTCCATAAATACAGAGATCAAGAAAAGCCTTCATCTAAGGTGAAAGAGACCACGACAAACTTGATGAAGCAAATCTGGTAATAGCTAACTAAAGCTAGAGAGACTTGTTCGTTTATCGCTAGGCTCACCCTGGATCCATATGAGCAACACGTTTTGACCACATTACTACTTCCTTACAAAATTCAAGTGGAATTCGCGCATCCAGAGTCCTCTACAGGTTCTGCGAAGAACCATAAGTAAGCAAATTCCTCACTGGCGGTGCTGGACATGATCGATGAATGGTGCACTAGGAGTAGGCTTTCGGTGAATCCTCTTAAAATTGAGGCTGTTCTACTTATAAGAAGGAGGATTCTGCCCGGTCTGACTCAGCCAGTGCTAAAAGGCGTCACTATCCGCATTCCCAATCAAGCCAAATGTCTAGGAATGATTTTGGATAAGAAATTTCATTGCTTTAAACACGTCGAGTCGAAAATATCCAAGGCGCTCTCAGTCTTCTGGCAGTGTAAGGGTGCTTTTGGCAAGACATGGGGCTTTGCACCGAATAAGGTTCTCTGGATCTACACAGCTATGATAAGACCATTCCTCGCATATGCGTCGGTTGTTTGGTGTAAGGGGCTCTCGCGTTAATATGTGGCTGCCTTTTGCTCCAAACGAACGCCAAAGAACGACTGGTCTCGGCTGCACGGGAGGTTTTCCGAGTACGCTTGGCTCTCTTTGCTGAACTTTCCTCCCTCGATACTTATATCATGGGTTACACTATCAAAGCCATCCATCGTCTAAGGTATACTACACACTGGAACTTTGATTAACTTACGCGACACTTATCTTACGACTCCTGTCTTATGGATATGTCATCTGATACAATGACACCAGAACTCCAGCTGATGCACAAATTCAGAGTCAACTTTCCTTGTATACAGGACTGGCTTCGGCCAGAGTCTGAGCCAGGAATGGGATACATTCGTATTTCCACGGACGGCTCCAAAACCAGTCAAGGCGCTGGTGCTGGTGTCTTCGTGGAAGTTGACAACATTAGACTTCTTTTCTTGTAAGGCAAATATGCGTCTGTTTTCCAAGCGGAAACCTATACAATCCTAATGGCCATGAACGATGTTGTGAAGAACAGGTGGGGAAGGGCCCGTAGTGTTTGTATCTGTAGTAACAGTCAGGCTGCGCTAAAGGCCTTGCTTAACCCTTTAACCACTTCCAAAATGGTTCGTGAAACCAAAACTCTTTAATCTCTCTGAACTCTCTGTCTCTTATCTGGGTCCCAGGTCACACTGGGATCTACGATGAGACTGCTAGATAAGGCTGAGAGGAGGCTTTCTCAGGTCCCGAACCCGCTTTGGGTCTCCCCTCATCCTCGACTAGGGCTTTCATTGACGATTGCATCTCTCACGAACACAATTGCGTATGACATGACTATCCAGGATGTAGGTTGAATAACCGTATGCTCTCGGACGTCTGTAAGAAATCAGCGGCATTCTTATTGTCTCTCTTGCTTGTCTCTAGCAGAAAAGAATGTAGACAACTTATTGTCGTCTTGACAGGTCACTTTGCTTTCGCCAAGCACCTTAACGTGCTGGGCTTGAGTGACACTAGAATCTGCGACGCTTGTGGAGAGAGCGACGACACCGCGGAAGATTATCTCTATGAGTGTCCGGCCTTTGCTCGTGTCAGGCGGCAGATCCTCAGTGCTGATGTGGTGAATGCTGGTACTGTAAGCTCCTCACCACTGAAGTGCTTGCTTGGCTTTCTTAGAAAGATAAGAAAATTCCAATAAAATGGGTAAATCAGACTTTACTCTCTGGTAGTACAATGGACCAGTTGCGTCTGAGTGCTCCAGTCGAGCGTTTCCCATTCCAACAAAAAAAAAAAAGCAAATTCCTTAGTACATTATGTGGCCATATTATTAATCACTGCGCTACGTCACGAGTTCATCTGCACTACGACTTATCTTCGTTTTCAAATTATTTTGACTGCATGTGAAATTTTTGCAGGTGTTCCAGATACTTGAGACGATAAGCGGTTATCATAAAACCTGTAAAATACGCAACAGCTTAACCTTTGCCAAGAGTTATATGAGGCGATAAAATTGATTTGTTTATGCCTCGGGGAAGTCTCTTGACTTCAGCTGCGAAATCACTAGTGCTCGAGCACTTGATGCCTGATGGCAACTGGAAATTGCATTTGAAAACCAATTTTAATAGTGATGGAGTTCAAATAAATTGAGATGAGATGCGGATGGCAGTGGTTAGATCGAATTCACTGCATAGCGAATGTGTGTATGTATATTTTTCATTTCATTATCTGCTTTTCATGTCAAATAGTATAACGGTTCTTTAACAGTAGTTTTTTTTTGCTTTGTGGTTATTTGAACACTACCATAAAAGCGGAAGCAGTATCTATTCCAGGTAAATTGCTAATTTGCAAAGGCATTTACTTTGATGATGGCCGACACGAGCGCATTAAGATTGATTGGATACATTAGTCAAAATTTAATTACAAGTATAAAAGCCAATGATCCGGTCCGCAATTGTTCAGTCAAAAGGGCAATACTATCGCTTGAATTTATAACTACAATGTATCCAAAGTTTGTCGCATTCATCGCAGTTACAACTGCTTTATGGAGAATTTCAGAAGGATTCACTCCCATCAGAAAATGTAAAGTATTCAATCAAGTTGAAACAAAAGTTAAAATTTAATCTTTCAGGTACCGAAGAACTACCATCACCTCACTTCGTTCAAATCAATGATTGCGAGGTATCTCCATGCACTGTATACGCAGGGTCGACAGCTAACCTTACAATTAAATTCCATTCAGGTAATTGGCAATAATAGATGAATTTTGAGCTTTTTTTAAGTAACAACTTCTTTCTAGTTAATAGCACCACAGAGAATATTCAAGCGGAAGTTGTTGCATACGTGAATAATGATGCATATCCATTCCAAGTGCCGAATGGTTATGATGAAGTTTGTAAGCATTTGAGCAATAATGCCCGTTGTCCTCTCAATGTTGGTGACGATGTGACCTACGATCTTGTGCTTCCATTGGACAATAGCCTTCCAGATATATTTGTCGAGGCAGAGATTGCAGTTGTGGATGAGGATAATAAGAACTGCATATCGTGCTTTGTTGCTGATATTCGAGTAAAGAGTCAAAAACATCATAATGAGAAGAATTAAACTAGAACGTACGCTACTTGTATCTAAATAAAGTCTTTTATGCGTTCCGAAATAGTTTTTTTTTTTTCATATAAGTTTTATACAGGTTTCTACTTACTTACTTATGTCCTGTATCCCCTTGTGGGTCCTAGGGCCTCTACTACGCCTACGCGCCATCGTGTACGGTTTCTGGCAATGTGTCTGAGTTCTCCCCAACTTTTCTCTAACTGCCGTGCCTCCTTCTCGACTGTTCTGCGCCATGTTTTCCGCGGACCGCCAGGTCTTCTGCCATCCTGAGTTAAAGAGTTCCATTGCATAGCATGGTTCGCTATGGAGCTGTCACCCTTTCGGAACGTGTGACCAATCCACTGCCACTTCCGCCGTTGGATAGTTGTGCCTATTGGTTCCTGACCCATTCTCTCGTAAAGGTGTTCGTTAGAGATACGATTGGGCCAGAAAATCCTTAAGATATTGCGCAGACACCTATTAACGAACGTTTGCAGCTTTCTGGTGATAGTAGTAGTCACTCTCCACGTGCTGCAACCATATAGCAGCACGGATTCAACGTTGGAGCGGAACAGTCTTATTTTGGTGCTCAAACTGATTGCATTGCTTCGCCATATTTTGGACAACATCCCGAACGCGGACTTTGCTTTGGCGATCCTGTTGGCTATATCCAGTTCGGTTCCACCATCGGTCGAGACAATACTCCCAAGATACTGGAAATCCTCTACTCTCTCTACCGGTTGTCCAGCAATGCATATTTGAGCCGATGAGTTAGTTCCAAGGCTGATGATTTTAGTTTTTGTCGTATTAATTTTCAGCCCGACGACACCTGCCTCCCTCTCCACATCTGCTGTCATTTGGTGGAGGTCCATAATTCTGTGGGAAAGTAAGCATACATCGTCTGCGTAGTCAAGATGTTTCAGTTGAGATGTAAGAGTCCATCGAATTCCTCCGTTTCCCGTCGACAAAGCTGCATGAAGCACATCGCTAATCACCAATAGGAATAATATTGGTGAAAGGATACAGCCTTGTCTTACCCCACTTTGGATCTCAAATTCCTCAAACAACCTTCCCCTGTGCAGAACGTGACATTTGGAGCCTTCATATGTAGCTTTGATAATAGCAATTAGTTTATCGGGAATGCCTCTCCTGCGTAAGGCACGCCAAATAAACTCCCTGTTGAGACTATCGAACGCCTTCTCAAAATCGATGAACAGCAGGTGCGGTGGCGATCGATATTCAACACACTGTTCGATGATAATCCGCAGGGTGTTGATGTGGTCAGCACAGGAGGATCCAGAGCGGAAACCCGCTTGTTCGGCATCGAGTGTGTCTTCGAGATGTTGTTTGATTCGCTCAAGGATGATTTTAGCTATTATCTTAGCTACAGCAGGCAGCACGCAGATACCCCTCCAGTTTCCGCACTCCATTAAATTTCCTTTCTTAGGAAGCCTGACGATCATTCCCTTTTTCCACTCGTTAGGAAAGCTCTCAGCTTCCCAAGCTCTATCTATAAGTGGAAGCAGAAGCTCAGCCGATGTTGATGGGGCTGCTCGTAAGAGCTCTGCTGGAATACCGTCAAGTCCTACCGCTTTGTTGGTTTTGAGTGCCTTGATCGCGGTAATGATCTCATCTTTACTGGGAGTCGTGGTGCGTATTCGGGAACCTCTCACCTCGGGCATCTCAGTCTGATTTGGGAGCATATCGCTAGCGAATACACGGTTCAAAACCGTAGCAAAATGCTCTTTCCATCTCTTGAGCTGGTCCTCATCCGAAATGAGCAAGGAGCCGTCTAGGCTTTTCACTAGGTATTGGCTGGAGCTGCGACCACCTGTCAGCTCTTTCGTGATTCTGTAGACAGTCCTGCTGTCGCACCTCCGTGCAGCTTCTTCTGCTTCTGTAGCCAGCGCGTTGATGTAGTTGCGCTTGTCACGTCGTACGCTACGCTGAACTTCTCTCATCTTCATGCGATATAGGGACTCTAGCTCGCTTCTCCCTGCTGCTGGGGTAGCTGCAACGCGAGCTTTTAGCTGTTTTCGTTCGTCAATCCGTCTCCAGGTATCCTCGGAAAGCCACGCCCTATGTCTTCCCTGCGATCGACCGACAATTCTTTCAGCACCAGATGTAAAAACATTTTTCACAGCACACCAATGGTCTTGGATGGTTGCGGGCATTGAGCTGCTGATTGCTTCCACACCTTGCGAAAAGTGCTCCCTTAATTGTTGGCGCACTGAGGGATCACTAAGTCTATCGATGTTGAACCTGGGCATTCTTGTGTTGTCGTGGGATCTTCGAACTGCAGCAGTGCGTAGTTGGAGAGTAGCTATCATAAGATGGTGATCACGTACTATCCCCACATCTGCCCCTCGTCTGTTTCGGACGTCCAGGAGACTGCTTCTAAAGCGGCGGCTGATAGCAAAATGGTCAATTTGGTTGGAGGTTGCTTGCCTGTCATTGGAAACCCAGCTGACTTTGTGGCAGGTCTTGTGCTCAAACATGGTGCCACCTATCACAAGGCGGTTGGCATTGCAGAAATCCACAAACCTTTCGCCGTTGTCATTGCGGTTGCCTAGTCCATGCTTCCCGATTACATGCTTGAGCCCTTCGTTGTCGCTGCCTACCTTGGCATTCAAATCCCCCATCACTATGACAATGTCTCCATTTGGTGTTGTGTTGAAGACGGCGCTTAAGAGATTGTAGAAGCTCTCCTTTTCGTCCTCAGACGAACTATTCGTTGGGGCGTAACACTGTATGCTGGTGACGCGTCGTACTCTAGTCCGGAATCTGGCCGTCAAAATCCTATCACCATGAGGCTGCCAGGAAATCAGGCCCTTGCGTGCTGTTGTTGTTAGCAGTAGTCCGACTCCATATTCCCGCGGACTTCCGGATGGTCTTCCAGAATAGAGTAGTACAGTGTTACGCGTTGGAGACTGGTACTCGCCCGCTTCTAACCATCTTACTTCACTTACCCCCAAAATGTCCAGTTTATATCGCATGAGCGTCTTTACATTCCAGAAACCTATCTTTGTCCGGGTACAATAGCCAAAAGGCGTCAACATGTGATCAGTCCTTATCCGAGGCATAGTGTCGGTTTCAGTAGCGAGCTGGTTTCAGTAACACAGGTTGCTGGCCCACGTTACCTAGCCTAGAATCAAGGCCCTAGACAACCCGCACTTACAATTTTGGCCTATACGTATAAGGGTTTATACGTATAGTTGCCCGGGGACCACCACTAGGAGGTAAAGTAAGCACTTCATCACGAACTTGATTGTTGCGCTACTGGCCCAAGCCAAGTTTTGGGCAGTCAGTAGTTTCCCGATCAATCGCAATGCAGGTCCCCAAAGGTTTCTACACCTATAGGTCAAGTCTTGTTTTCGTGCTTTTTTTTTTTTTTTTGTCGGAAGGTGTGAATCCTTTAAAGATGAAACGAGCCCAGTGACAGTGTGGGATTTCCACCCACTTAGCCCACCTCCTCTTCTACCCCTGGTCCTTGCGGCACTGGCGTCAAACATTTCATCGCGAGGGATTTCAGCCTTAGGTACTCGGCTCTTTCGTGTTAGCAGCCTCCTGCGCTGTGTTTTGTTGTCGTTCCTGTCTTCGCTGTTCCTTCATATCATAATGATTGCTACAGTGCCGCTAACTGCTTCATAGGCATCTTCCCTGCTCATCATCTGTCTGGGGTTAGGTCCTTACCCAGTTTGATCACCAGCCGATCTCATTCTTCATAATATCGTGGACAATGGAACATGATGTGTTCTGCATCCACCACTGCTTCCGAGCACGTTGGGCAATAGGGGTTGTCGTCGAGTTAAAACTTGAAGCACCTATGGCCAGTAAGCATCTGGGTCAGGTAGAAATTCAGTTCCCCATGCTTCCTACTGATCCAAGCGTTTATATTGGGGATCAATCTCTGCGTCCACCTGCCTTTATCAGAGTGATCCCATCTCTCCTGCTATTCATCCAGACTTGTCCTTGGTGGTGTTTTAGTGACACTTCGAATCGTGGCGGCTGGTATCGCTGTCCCGCTGGTACAGTATTTCCATTGGGCTTCTTTAGCAAGAAGGTCTATTTGTACCATGCCAGCCACTGTATATGCGCTGTATACGCTCAATGCGTTGATTCTGTAAGCTGTCCTTCCTTCTTCCCTTCCGTATGACTTCGTCTTCATGGCACAAGCCCATATTTGGGAACCGTAGAACCTTATCGATGCCCCAAGTCTAACAATGAGCAGTCTCCTCTTATGCTTTGGTCCGCCGATATTGGCATGATCCTTGCCAGGGCAGCCCTTGCATTTGCTGCCTTCTCAGCTGCATATTGCAGATGTTGCTTAAAAGCTACCCTTGCATCTATAGTAATGCCAAGGTACTTCGACTCTGGTTTGGAAACTAACACGTGATCGCCCACGGTTACTTTTATTGTTTCCATGACACGCCTGTTAAGTACTTATGAGCACTATTTCAGTCTTCTCCTCTGCAAGTTGTAGGCCATGTGTTCTAGCCAGTCGTGAACCTTCCCGATAACGTCATTGCGGTCATACTCAAATTCCTCAAGGAGTTTGGTCACTACAATGATTACTATGTCGTCGGCAAAGCCTATTATTTTCGAGCACCTCGGAATTCTAAGTCTGAGGACGTCATCATACATTAGGTTCCACAGTAGCGGACCTAGTACGGAGCCTTGGAGCACACCGCCTATGACGTTATTCTGCCTCGTTCTATCGTCCGTATCGTAGTGCAGTATCCTATTTCTGAAATAATCCATCATTGTCTTCTGAAGGTAGCCTCTTTGCGGTAAGTGCTCGCATGATGTTGAAAGCGTTCTTCACATCCAGCGTGATGATTGTGCAGTACTGTTTTTTTGTTTTTTTTTTTTAAGTTAAAGGGGGAGAAAGGGCAGAAAATGACCCCCGGAGCACTGCGACCTAAAAAGATCTTTTGTGCTATCACTTGGTTGCTTGTTTGAGTAGTAGTTGTCAACTAACTGAAATCTAGTTCATTAAGGAAGCTAATGATAGTTCGAGCTGAGGAAGAGGTGACATCAGTAGGTGATGTGACGCCTTTGTGAAAGTGCTTTAGCCTCAGTCTGGCTATGGCCGGGCAATCACAGAGTATGTGATGAGCTGTTTCGGTGTCTTCAAGACAGAGAAGGCACGTTTCCGATTGAACACGGCCCATTTGCTTGAGATGGTAGTTGAAAGAGCAATGTCCAGTTAGGAAGTTAGAAATGATCTTAGCATTCTGTTTGCTGATTGATAGAATGTCTCGAGTTCTATTTTTTGAGAAATGAATAAATTTCTTGGAATGCCTTAGGCCAGGTTGTGCATTCCAGTGCATTTATTCGCGTTCACAGCGAAATAGTTCTATTTTAATCTGCCTAGCAGTACTATTTACTCCCGCCTTTCCATCGTCTTCCCTCGATGGCTTTTTTCGCCGTATTCACGACTTTGTCGATGGCGTCGACCGTACCTATACTGGCGATCTGCGAGACCAGCTGACTCTTCGATCTGTCACTTATGAGGTCCTCCAGTATTTTCCTCACGGTGTCTAACATGCAAAGAAGCCTATACGATGAGAGATCCTGCTCTCGCTTATTAGATTAGGTTAGATTAGATTCGATTTTTATTTGTGTCCTTCAAAATTCATTACAAAAAAAGGTTAACAAAAAATCAGTTTGCATAGCATTGCCGTCTGCCTGATTGACAATATAATCAAATACCTATGCATGTACATAACTTTCCAAATCTCATTTAATATGAAGTAGCGAAATAAAGTGGACTAACATTGATTAAAAATTTCCAGTCATTATTCTCTCGCGATATTGTAGTGCAATTTTGCAATATCGAAATAATTTAGGAACATTAACATCGTTGAGGAGTGTTATGACTTGATTCTCCGACAGAGCCTCGCTTCCCAAGATATGCCTTCTTGTTTCCCGTAAAACTGGACACTTGCCAATGAAATGCAGAGTATCCCCCCTCTCTGCCAAATTACACAAACTACATTGAAGAGGTAAATCTTCTCTGTGAGGTATATAATTAAGTTTTAGGAGTTCGCCCCGCAGCCTGAAGTTTATCGCTATTTCATCGATGCTGTATTTATCCCGGAAATAATTCTTCTGCATCAAATTGTGATTCAAACGGCTATATATCATTCTATACTGAGATCCAGATGCTTCCTCTAAATACCTTGCCCTAGCCTAAACGTCGACTCCTTCGATGAGCTGATAAAGTTGGTTCTTCAAACACCTTAAATCCTCGTGATTCAATACCACAGCTGCAGCCTAATTCCAACCACCCTTTGAACTATTCAGTTCTCCTTTGTATAGCTTGTACAGTTGCTATTTTTGGAAGTCGGTAATCCGGCATGCTAAGAACCTTAAGACCATAATCCACTTGGAGTTTCAACGTTTTTGCGAAAAGTGGTGATAAGCCTGTTTCCAGCATAAGCATGTAGTTTAGCGTATTGGACGGGAGATGAAATATTCTTTTGAAGTAATATCTTAGTAGTTTTTCAACGGATTCATATTTTTTACATCCCCATACTTGTACTGCGTAGAACAGAATGGACTCCGATACCGCCTCGAAAACTTTATATTTAGCACTGTGGGCAATGAATTTGCTGTTGAAGCATCTTCTCCAAGCTAAGTTGATGGCTGCTTTTGATTTTACTAATTTCTCCTTGAGGTGGATATTCATACTAAGATTTTTCGTAAAGAACACTCCAAGGTACTTATATTTCTCCACCAGTTCAATTATTTCACCATTGTATGTCCACTTCTCGTTAGCACCGTATCTACCACCTCCTTTCAAAAACACCATTACTTTAGACTTATCTAAATTAACGATTAAGTTCCATAACCTGCAGTAATCACTAAAACGGTTAATCATGAGCTGTAACTGTTCTGGAGAGTGCGCCAATAAGACTACGTCGTCTGCGAATAAAAGCGCTTTGATTAGGACTCCTGCATACTCTACCCCGCCTGGAAGAAACTCAGTTATATCCTCGATGAAGAGTGCAAAAAGACTTGGACTTAGAGAACACCCCTGTCTTACACCTGAACACGAATGAAACCATTCCGATAGTTCGCTGCCGCTTATTACCTTTTGATAAGAGGACCAGGGGAATACTCCTTCCTTGAGGCAGGTATTGTAAAGTGTAAACTTCAGCTAAACTCTGTGGGCGCCAACTGATTCCCGCTTTTAAGGCAATATTGGGGATTCCATCGACACCAGGTGCTTTTTGGTCCCTGATTTTTTTTGCACACTTGCACGACATCTTTTGTGGTGACGAGGGGAATTGGTAATGCCTCCGCCGAATTTTCCCTCTCCATTTGTTTTTCTATTTCCAAACAGCGAGTTAGCCCTTTCCGCGTAGGAAGCGACTGATTCAGACTATCCTTGTCTGAACTGAAAAATCTCTGTTTGGATAACTGGTATCGAGCGAGTTTTTCTGAAGTTCTTGACTAGTGCGTCTTTCAAATCTGGCCACTCTTCGTAATTGTTATATTTTATTATGACATTATAAGCTCGGCCAGTCAACTTTGACTTCACAATGTCAACAAGTTCGGCTTTATCCACATCGTCAGTCGCCTTTTACGACTGTAGGTCGACTAACTGGATAAATCTATCCAGATTTCGTGCAAAACCATCAAACCCGGATATTAGTTTTATGGCTTGCGAAGGATTGAATGCCATTTTAGGTAAAGTTTTTGTGGTACTAGGGATCATGTTTTTATCGCCTGCGGAGGTTTGCCGTTTGGATTCTAAAGAAATCCAATCCAAAGAAAAAACCAAAAAGGTTTTATGTTTAGACGTACTCGCTTGACATGGATTGGTTAATAGTCGGAGAGCTGGTGAACATTTTTGAAACGTCATTTTAGCACAGGAAATAAATATATTTTTTTGTTAAACTTAAGCTAATGATCACAAATATCAACGTCTGGCAGCTGTCTGTTGGTGCGTTTGGGGGGGGCTGGGCCCCAAAAACGTCGAAAAAAGGGATGCGGTCACGTCATTTCAGCAAAGCTGATTTTTTGTATATGAGTAGTTTACTTGTTTATATAACATATTTTACCACTGCCAGACATTTTGGCCGGGTCTAACATCCTGCCAGACGCAAGCGAAGTTTGAATGTCGCTACTAAAGCGATGTGCGACAAATGTATTTAATAGCCGATTTTCATCGAAACTATTGAAGCATCTGAAAACTTACTAAATGTGTCTTATAGGAAATTAAATTCTAAATAAAATAGAATATACACAAAATTTTCATATATCCAGTAGAACAGAAGATATTTTAAAAAGAGTCAGTAGCCGCTATTCAAATTCAAGCAACTGAAAAAGCCAAGATTCAATGGCCTTTTTATTCATCTAGGCAGCTTCCACATCATGATGGCTTATTTCAAAGCCATCGGAAAGTTTATAGATGATTCTGGATTGGCTTATGTAATGGTGGATAGTGAACGTTTAGCAAATGGTTCACTAGCTGGATTTATAGCTGTAAAGCATTTTATCATGTGCAAGAGACTGCATCCTTTAATGACTTTGGGCTTTCAGATCCTACGTTTTGAAAGTTTTATGAAGAAAGAACAAGTTGAAATTGGCGATGATATAATCAGTTATCTTAATGACTTTTAATGTACACAGACATCAAGTCCCACTATTGACCATCCTTACTGTTTCGGACTTAAGTTGTTAGTCCAAACCAAAAGAAAGTGGACCTTGCAACCGTAAAGTGTAGTTGAAAGGGGACTTAAGCTGTTAGTCCACACCACGAATGAAGGTAACTTTGCAACCGTAAGTTGTGGTTGAAAGAAAGTTGGAAGGAAACTCTAACACCGTATTTTTGATACGTTATAATAACCTTTATTTATTCTTAATTGATTTTGCTCGTGACACTTGCTACTTTATTTGTTAACTCAAAAGGAAAGAGTGACAAAATTAGTTGAAGCTACGTTAAATGAAACCTCTGTTTCTATATACAAGTTCCAGCTGATCTTATGTACAATGTGTGTCGAGTTCAATAAACTTTACCATAACTTTCTGAACATGATCTCTTACATTTACATACAAAGATAATACATAGATGGACAATGTGATCAATGCCCCCTATTGAAAGCCTTGTAGTTAGACTGTAAAGCATCTATTCATGTAGTGCATCCTTTCTCTTTCCTTAATTCGGCCATCATTAATTCAGCCGTAGTTGTTTTACATGTTGTAAGCAATAAGCTTTATGATGGATGGGAGAGAGATAGCATGCATTACACGTGACCTAGCTTATTACTTCACATATTTGACATTTGTTTTTCGACATGTTTACATCGTGTGTGGTTAAGTTTCGCGTGTGCTTAGTAAAATAAATTTAATTTTTGTATAAATCGAATTGGCTAATGTTCATTGAACCACCAAGTTTGCAATATGTTAGTTGCATGCACAACTTACTATTAATCCATATTGTACTTGGTAATTCAATGCACAAAGCCTATTCATTTGCATCTAAGGTGTCAAATGTGTGAAGTGTTTTGGTTTTCCTTCTATAAGTTTGTTGTGCAGCAACACTTACCTTATACGATTGTTTAGAAAATATAATGCATATCAAGAGGCAACGATTAATGGACAATTTTTCGTTGTAAAAAGAACCGAAAAAGCATTCTCTAGACAGCCAATAGATTTGACGTTGGAACAGACAATTAATGCAGATGCTGCAAAAAGATTGACAGGAGTTATACATTTCACCAATTCGATATCTGCTCGTCAACGCTAGTCTAAAAGTCACAGCATAAGATCAACGATAATATCGCACGTATTTGAGGAATGTGGATTGCATAAAGCTCAAGATATTACAGCAGACTTGGAAAAAAGTAGAATGGCAAAAAGTTGCGAGCAGCTTCAGAATCTTATGCATTACATTAAACAAAATATAAATCTTTTTGCACCAGAACAGAGTAATGATTTCTTATATAACATTGCAACAGGACGAGCAGCACCAAACTCTATAGCAATACCCTGGAACAATATATAGATATTGCAAAAGTTTTATCGTATCCTTTGATGCCTGTTCCTTTATCAATGTGCCATTTAGATAGGACAGTTTGTAAAACCGATAAATCTGTTCTCATGAAATTGCTGGAGGCAAAAGTTGATAGTCAGGCAGAACGCAATATTGATATTGTAATTATCGATGGCTTTTTCATGCTGCATCTCTTAAAGGAAGTTCCAAAAACATTCGGCATCATCTCAAAAAAAATATTGCAAGTGGCTACTAGGTACTCTGCATCCAGAATCGATATCATTTTGATCGTTAATTTTCACCATCTATCGAAGATAGCGAACATCTTCTGAGAGATAGCTTGGACAACCTCAACAAATTATGACTTTTGTTACTGTTTTAAAACTGATAATGGAAAAGTGAAAAAAACTGTGGAAGACAATTTATCTTGTGAAAAATATGAAGAAGCTGACACCAAAATCGTCTACTATGTTTGCAACATCGATCAAGATGCAAATGTTTTAATAAATGCTCAGATACAGACGTTATTGTGATTATGTTAGGTAACATGGAACATTTAAAGAGCTCTCTGAACATTTGGAAGGAGGTTGGCGTTGGAAATTCTCGACGATTTGTAGATTTATCCAAATTGCTTAATGCTCTAGGAGAGTCTTTGTGTAATTCTTTACCAGGATTTCAGCAACTGATTGCGATTATTATGCTACATTTTACAGAAAAGAAAAACGAAGACCTTTTATACAATTGAATGAATCCCACAAATATCAAAAAGCATTTACTGATCTTGCTTGGTACTTTGGATGTACATACATGTATAAGGCTCAAGGGAACAAGTTTTTGAAGTCTTAGAGGAGTTTGTATGTATATGTTTGTATAATATCCATAATATAAATTACGTCAATAAATCCAGATATGAGATATTTACAAAAACATGTAATGCAATGAAAATGAATGACGATTTAAATAAAAAATTTAAAAATGCTGACGCTGGAAATTTGCCACCGTGTAAATCAGAGCTGCGTCAACATTTCTTATGGGCTCATTATATTTCAAATATTTGGAGAAATGCACATTTAAAAAATTCAACTAATTTATCCCCAATTGAGAGTTCAGGTACATACATTATGAATATTATAATGCATTATTTTTATTGCAATACTATTGCATATTGATTATTCCATGCAAACTAAAAAGAATTGTTAAATTCTTTAATTTATGTGATGATGGATCTGAACCTGACGACGAAGAAGACCATAATATACAAGATACAATACAAGATTTATAATTAAAATACAGGAAATTATATTCTTCCAAATCATTTATATAACCCAATAAAAAAACCGAAAATTATTGAAAGCATGATTGTTTTGCTTTTCCCTGGTAGAAAAGCCGAAGGGAGAAGACATATGTATGATGCATTTTGTAGGAAAATGATATCTTAATACGAAACAAATGGTTTCGTATCGCGGCTTCAGACTCTTTTTAAAATATCTTCTGTTCTACTGGATATATGAAAATTTTGTGTATATACTATTTTATTTAGAATTTAATTTCCTATAAGACACATTTAGTAAGTTTTCAGATGTTTCAATAGTTTCGATGAAAATCGGCTATTAAATACATTTGTCGCACATCGCTTTAGTAGCGACATTCAAACTTCGCTTGCGTCTGGCAGGATGTTAGACCCGGCCAAAATGTCTGGCAGTGGTAAAATATGTTATATAAACAAGTAAACTACTCATATACAAAAAATCAGCTTTGCTGAAATGACGTGACCGCATCCCTTTTTTCGACGTTTTTGGGCCCCCCCCCCCCCCCCCCCCCCCCCCCCCCCCAAACGCACCAACAGACAGCTGCCAGACGTTGATATTTGTGATCATTAGCTTAAGTTTAACAAAAAAATATATTTATTTCCTGTGCCAAAATGACGTTTCAAAAACGTTCACCAGCTCTTAGACTATAACTCTTTATCCTCGACACTTGACGATTCGCTTTTTTGTGGTGAGTGTCCGACTGTCATTGGTCCTGAATTTGTGTTTTCGGATTCTGATAGTGGCCTTAACGATTCTACTATTGGTCTTTCTATCTTCTTACCGTTTCTTAGTGATATATTCACATTAATACCCGACATATATCGTTAAACGCGCCAATAGAAAATAGTACAACAGTAGACAGGTGTGTGATTAGAGGAACGAGTGTAATGGCTATATATACATGTATATTAAGACCACAGAGAGGTGTCAGACACAAACAAAAAAATAAAAATAAATATGTATGGTCAAGTCAAAAAAAAAAGTATGGATAAAGAAAGTCAAAAAAAAAAAGAAAATGTATGAAATTTACAATATTATTTCGGTTTTTCTTAGATATATCATAAATTTTATTTTTATTATACGAGTATTTATTTTTTATTATTATTATTTGACTTTTATTTCAACAAATATACAAAAAAGAAAACATTTTTTTTTTAGTTCATAAGTCTATAATGGTTTGGCCATTGGCCATCTGCCAGATTGACAATTTAAATAAAGTTTCTAATTTAATAAGATCTAGTTATAGGTTTTTTATAAAACAGTATATTCCCTAAAAGTCTCCCTCAATAATTTGTTTTCTGTAGCATAGTGCATTTGAAGTATATTTGTACAGTACATCCCAGCTTTGATCTTCGTTTAGGATGCTCATAGCTTGCTCTAACTCCAGAGCATGCGAGCCAAAGAAGCAAATGCGAAAGTCCTTCAGCATAGGGCATATTGCTAGAAAATGGAATACATCCTCTCTCACTTTCATGCTGCACAGATCACACAAGATCGGGAGTTCCGGGCGATGTGGCATGTAGTGCAAGTTTATCTTTTCTCCTCTTATTCGAAAAATCGTGTTCGTCATGTCCGTTGTGTTGCAGTTTAAGAAATAAGTCTTGTCCAGAAGATTGTGCCTCATTCTGCTATAATAGCATCTATGCAACGACTGCAGTGCTTCCTTTGAGTTTTTTCTCGTAGAGCATGTGTCCCAATTTCTTCAGAAGAGTGTTGAATTGGATTCTTAAAGATGAATGGTGTTCATCGGGCGCTAAAAGTAAACTAAGATTGCAGTCTGAGGCTAGTTTTTCCCACTCTTGAACAATGTTTCCTTCGGTTGACAAAATGTGGTTTAAAATCAACCTTGGTAGCCTTTCTTCTCCCATCGCCATAACTTTTTCTATATAGTCAAAATGCATTTTCAAGGTTCCTAAGAATAGAGGAGGTATACCTGTCTCCAAGTGCAACATGTAGTTGGGGGTGCTATTCGGCAACCGAAAGATCCAATTAAGGAAATAACGAAGACATTTTTCAACCGCGACATTAGAACAATATCCCCACACTTGTGCACCATATAGTAGTATTGAAGCAGCAGTTGCCTGAATAATTGCTTCGAAGAGTGTGACATGGATTTGTTTTTAATGCAGCGACCCCAAACAGAACAAATAGCACGCTTAGCTTCGGACAGTTTATTCCCTAGATGTTTATTCATGTTGAGGTTTGCTGATATGAAGACTCCCAGGTATTCATATTCGCGTATAATTTCGACACGCTCTCCTTGATAGGACCACTTTTCGTTCCGTGAAAATCTACCTCCACCACATCTAATTTTCATGATTTTTGATTTTTCCAAGTTGACAAACAGATTCCAAGATTTGCAGTACGTCTCAAGCCTATTAATCATCAACTGTAAGCCATCCACTGTGTCTGCCAGGAACACCATGTCGTCAGCATACATAAGTCCAGGTATTTTTTTCTCGCCAAGTGTAATTCCGCCGCCTATAGAATCTGTGATGTCATTTATAAAAAGGATAAACAGTAGCGCGCTTAAAATACAACCCTGCTTCACCCCCATAGATGTTGTGAAGTCTTCAAACATGCAATCTCCATCCCACACATATGCCACATTTTCCTTGTACATCGCTCAATATTTATTGTCTTGCTTGACATCCCAATTTGATAAAGTTTATAAAAAAGAGCTTCTCGAGGTATGGAATCGAAGGCTGCACGGAAATCAACAAAAATAGCATAAGGTTTTTTTATTTTTCCTTGTATATGACTCAGCAATATTATCGAGAGAAAATATTTGGTCCACCGTTGAATAGTTTTTTTTTTAACCCCGCCAGGAGTTCATTTAGTACTTTTTTATTTTCTACCCACAGTATAAGCCTGTTATAGAGCAAAGATGCGAACAGTTTAGACGAAGTGTTTAGGAAGGATATACCGCTGTAGTTATTTGCATCGTCGTAAGCTCATTTTTTGTGAAGTGGGTATATTATCGATTTCTTAAAGCTTTTTGGTACATCAGCGGTTTCAAATATTCGATTAAACTCCCTTGTTAATTCGGCTATAAACTCTGTTGTACAGTTTTTGTAAAACTCAAAGGGAATTCTGTCGTCTACAGGTGCTTTTCTCATTTTCGCATATTCAACGGTTTGTTGAACTTCAGATATGGTAAACGGGGCATCCAGAAAATTGTCGCAAAGTAAAGGGGCTGCATACTGAACTGCTGGGGTTTGCACGGTGTTGAGAAGTTTATTGAAATGATCCCGGAGTTTTGGTGCTTCCAGAGGTGAGGCGATGACATTAGGCTGTCTATTTATCGATCTTACTGCTTTCCAGAATTCAGCTAAAGATTTTGACCTATTTATAATAGTAATATTTTGATTCTCGAATGCTATCTTCTTGGTATTGCAGATACGTTTCAAGTTTTTGATCGCTTCGCCATAAAGAGTTTTAAAAATGTCTGAATTGTAGGATCGTAGCAGTTTTAGTAGCGCAAACGACTTTTTTCTAGCAATTAAGCATTCAGCATCAAACCATTTTTGTTTACCAGAAACATTTTTTTCTTGTGGAGGAATAGCCTCCTTGATGATTTCTGTAAGATTATCGATGTGGGACGGTATACCTGCTTCATGAAGTTTGGAGAGCTCAACATTAAGGTTATTCTGAAACAAGTTGCGGAAGCTGTCATTCCATAATAGTTTTGGTAATAGACCCATTTACTTCGTAGTTTTTTCTGCCATGGAACAGCCCAACTTGCATTCGACTTCTAAGGGCATATGATCAGAAAATGTCTTCAACCCTATGCAAAATTTGTCCAGAAAAGAATACCAGTTAACGGAGATGAAGCAGTAGTCAATAACTGAACAAGCTGTTCCTCGTATGAATGTTAACTTTCCGGCGCAATCACCTTCGCAGCTTCCGTTAAGAACTCAACAATTTAGCATATCCACGGTTTCAAGTATCTTACGAGTACATATTTAAATTTTTTTTTTTACTGTTAATCAAATAAATTATTATAAGCATACATTCGGTTCATGTTGAAATGTTGGTTAATTCCGTTGAGGTGTTGGTGGTCGGTTGATGGTCCTTAAAGTTGCCTTGGATTGTTGATATGTTTGGTGCTACTCGTATTGCCTCTACGTGGCAATTTCTTCCGTCCTTCTCTCTGTTTGTCCACGGGAATTGACATACCTCCGTGGGACTGCTGCTTTGAAGTTGGCACCCTTTTTCCTTGAACTTGGCACTTTTTTTTGTTGGATTTGGCACTTTTTTGTTGTTGGGTTTGGCACCTTTTTGTTGAAATTTGCACAGTCTTCTATGTTAAAGTTGGCACTTTTTGTTTGGAATCATGGCACATGGTCACTCGGTCACTTAATCGAGTGCGGTGTCATTTGATGGTGGGAATGAGGGTCGTGTGTGGCCTCTCGTTTAGGCGCACAACAGTAAGTGAATTCCATTTTTTGCAACGGAATCTTATTCGTGTTGTAAAGTGTGACCAAGCAATTCCTACTTTATTCATCGAAAAAGTTATTCAGTCAGTGCGCCGGTAGTACTTCTTCTTCAGTTTATCTTCTTTTTTTTCATAATCTTCTTTCAGAAAGGTGAACCTATAACGCTGAAACAGCGCCTCGGGATGTCTCCTGATGTCTTTGATTCTGTTCTTGAATAGCCGGAGATTTGAGTTTTCATAAAATATGTTTCGGGGACTTGAGAGTTAACTCCAAAGCTTACTCGTTCTATAACAAAAACATTTTGATTGAGAGATGTTCGCGCGGTTTCCTCTCAGTTAGGACGTCTAAATGTTGTATTTTAGGGGATTATTCTACGAAGTTCTTCGAAGCATTTTCCATGATAGTATCTGTAGTATATTGTGGACGCCGTGGCGCGTGTGGTTAGTGTGTCGGATCACTGTGCGTGAGGTTCCATGTTCGAATCCCAGAAAACACCAACAAGTTTTTTCACTGTCCCACCTCTCGCGAGCGTCTGACAAACATCCGAGAGTATTGTTGTCATGAAGCTTCTCAAATCGCCCTTCGGATACGGCACAAAACTGTAGGTACCTTCCATTAGTGTGAAAAAGTATAACACACACAACACGAGTGGTTGCGAGAAGCTAGGCCCAGGCACTTGAAAAGCTGTTGCGCCAAAAATTTATTTTATTTTTTATCTGTAGTATAGGCATACATAGGGCTGCTACTCGCATTCAATGAGCCAGCGGTTGGAGATTCGATGTTAGCGCGGAGTCTTCTATTAGGCAAACTGCTCGTTTCAAATGA
Source organism: Brachypalpus laphriformis (assembly GCA_945910035.1). NCBI lineage: Eukaryota > Metazoa > Arthropoda > Insecta > Diptera > Syrphidae > Brachypalpus > Brachypalpus laphriformis. The sequence continues at coordinate 190,451,309 of OX246754.1, read as the reverse complement.
TGTCAAGTAAATTTAGAGAATGATTTGAAGTGGGAACCTCTCCAATGTTCACTGATAGACCAATTGGGAGGCGTTTGTTAAAGTAACAGACGTATTTGCTTCGTCATGTCATCTGCCTTCTCAAGGGGTGTTAAGGCTTCCAACTCACTTTATCTTGTTTTTTGCTACGACTAACGCATATCGAAATGCTCCTAAATCTAGCTTCGTACCACACTCCTTCAAGTCTGTACACAGAGTGCAAGTAAAACAATATTTCTAGATATTGCGATCAAGAAGGTATGCACAAATTTGCAAAATACCAACTCGCATTGAAAGATTTCCCAAATTCCCATAATTATGAAACTGAAATTCAGCACTTCCAACTCCTGCGTACACATTGTGAATTAATTTGAGCCCGAGGAGAAATAAATTGATATTTCCCGTAGATTTTCGGGTTCATGGATATTATGTGTCTGTCAATGAAGTATGGGGGTATTTATGTACTTGATTGTATTCATATTAATATCTTTTATCTCCTGAAACTCACTTGTAATCAGATTATTGCGCAATTCCTGACTTCTGCTCAATAATTCAGAAATAAAATAAAAACAACCCACACGCCTAACAGTGTAATCCTAAAAGGAAATCCAATCCCCCTAACCACATATCCACACACGAGCATAAGGGCAACCCCTGATACACGGATACATATCCACCCACACTATTTAACCGCCTGAGCTTAATTAAATGACGCAGAAAATTACTTCATGCATTCTCCAACGCCCCGAGCCAATTCGTCAGTCGCTCCCAGAACTGCTTGTTTCACTAAATCCGAGCTCGTGTTACACACCGAACCCGAGCAGTGAGAGTGTGCAACCAGTGTAACCATTTGTCCTTAATTACTCGCATTGTGAGCCAAGTGCTCGTCGTCAGTCGTCACTCCTTCACTTCATGGACTGACCCCGAAAGCGGACCAATTCGGACTGGGGCCGCTTCAATATGCAAATCTAGTGACGTTAATTGCTCCAATGTGTGTTAATTTGAGATTTAATAAGCGATATTGTCGCATTGCTGGCGACATTCGAATGGAGCGTAGCTGCAAGGACATCAGCCCCCGCCCTGGAGCTGACGGAAGCGAGTGAATTTAATTAGTCGGGTGAAAATTAAGAAACAATGTGCATGCAAAGCTGTACAAAGTGCGAATGAGCAAGGCACTGATTGAGTTTGAACATGGTTCGCAGTAATTTAGTACACTGGGGTTAGGAAATTTGCCAATTTAAGGAACTACGTGTGAGATGTTGACTAGTTGCTCCGGAAAGTGGATAAATTTACATCTATTTCAGATTAACGCGGGTGTTTTGCCAATCAAATGAATTAACTTCGGCGACGGCGAATCACTGGAAAAGAAAACACATAGCTTGCGAACACATCCGCTATGAAGAAAAGTCATTAGATGGTGTAACTTGTGCAACTTAGTGCTTAATTATACGGTCACGGTGTGCAGCAACTTTAATGCCAAAATAGGAAACAAGAAAATCTTTGGTAATACGATCGGGAATCATAGCTTACATGACACCACATTTAGAAGCGGACTTAGATTAATTGACTTTGCTGCGAGATGAAATGTTATTTTAAACAGTACATGGTCTCTTCAGCTTAATATTCATAAGAGACCTGGCTATCTTTTCTGGACAAACCGTTAGCCAATTAACTACATTAGGATCAATGCAAAACTGGGTGTTCGAACAACCTCCAGAGCGGCCAACACGGACTTGGGCCATTACATTGTTGCAGCCAAGCTATGAATGCGGATATCCTAAGCTACAAATCAACGAAAAACTACTGCGAGCACATACGACGTCGAAAAGTTGCTACAAGCTATCAGGGAAACTGCAATTTATGTGCTGGGTTGCACTAGACCAACATCAAAAAACCCCTGGTTTTACGAAGTATGCCAGCAAGTGCAGCATGAGAAGAAGGAGCGGAGGAACTCCGACTTCTCCGAAAAAATTAACACTAGAAGCGCGCTGGAGCACTATTGCATATACACCCTGTAACCGAAAAGAGACACTGCTGCCACCTGCAACAGAAATGACAACGGCATTTCTTTTTTGGTGTTGGCTGTCTTTGCTCCGACCTCGAACAGCGTGCACGTATTCAGATAACCTAATTATTTTCCTTTGTTACTTTGGTTACTAATTAAATCTTTAAGTTAAGTAAAGTTATTGCGGACTTTCATTTTAAATACATAAAAGTGGCGACGAGGATGGGATCGCTGGAAACTTAGAATTAATCAGAGTGTGGGCGATTCATCTGAAGACGAAGAAATTCAGTCCAGCGATCCGAAAAATATTCATGCAATAAAGAACGAGACTGTTCCGGAAAATTCATTATCTTTCTACAAATTCAAGGAAAATGTCAAGGGAAGTCTCCATAGGACACATGGAAGCATTCGATGTCACGAGGCAGAGCACTTGGGGATCCTACAAGAGGCGGTTCGATATCTTTCTGGAGGCAAATGCAATCACAACGGCCGGTCTGAAACGATCTACTTTTCTTACCGTTTGCGGAGCACCATTATTCGATCTAGTGGAATCTTTAATTTCACCAAAAAAGGTAACTGAACTTGATAATGATTCAATTTGTAAGACTCTCTCTGATCACTTCTCTCCACCTCCTTCGGAAATTGCCTCATTCTACAATTTTTTTAAAAGAGATCAACTACCTGACGAAAAAACTACAGACTACGTTACAGAGCTTCGGAAAATTGCAAGCCATTGCAATTTTGGCGATTCATTAGACCGCATGCTACGGGACCGGTTCGTTTGTGGACTACGGGATAGTCGGTTGCAACAGGAGCTTATAGCAACAACAACAACACTTGCATTCCAAAGCGCTCAGGAGAAGGCAGTTGCAGCTGAAACAGCCATTCGCAGTCTACAAATGATTAAATCCAATACGCCTACGACGAGCATGTCAGATGATCAAATAAATGCGGTGCAAAGAGGATTCAGCAAGGAAAAAACCAAAAATTTCAAAACTACCAAAAAGGATTTACTCAGCTCCGGGTTTCGTTCAGGTGCGTGCTATAGTTGTGGAGGCGCACACCAACGTACATCTTGCAGATTTCGCACAGCTGTTTGTAACAACTGTGGAAAAATAGGACATATAAAAAAGTTATGTAGAGGTGGAAAGAGAGATGATCAGGGTCACACAAACTTCAAGAGAGCATCCAATTCAATCGTTAATCTCGTATCCTGCGTTCCAAATTTAAAACAACGAACGAATATAGTACTAAATGGACGCAAGTGTAAGTTCGAAGTAGACTCTCGATCTAATTTCACAATCATTTCTGATATTAGTTTTGATAGATTATGGCCACATTTCAAACCACAACTATCAAGGGTAGCATTAAATATAATGGATTTTCAAGGTAATGCAATAACTTTTAAAGGCGAATGTTCAGTCAGTGCCTGGTATATAGGTCGAGAAATCCGGAACTTATCGTTGCTTATTGCTGCTGGTACGCGCACGAATATTTTGGGTTGCAACTGGTTTGCGCCCTTAGGAATTTCGATTCAAGGGGTTAATTCAGTGACATCCTCCATGGTACACGATGTTGTGAACGATTATCGCGATTTATTTTCAAATGAGCTGGGTGCGTATAAAGGACCATCAATAAGCCTTTCTTTAGACCCGAAGGTTGCCCCAATTCATTTACCTGCTAGGAGAATTCCTTTTGCGATTCGATCTAAGGTAGAAGCGGAGCTAGACCGCATGGTTGCACAGGGCGTTATTGAACCCGTTGATTACTCGCGGTGGGCTACACCAATTGTTCCAGTGCCAAAACCAAATGGAATCATACGGATTTGCGGTGATTATAAGGCAACTGTAAACAAGGCACTGCAGCCGCATTGCTATCCAATCCCTTCGATGCATGAGTTGATTGCAAACCTGCCACGCGGGGCAGTATTTGCAAAGTTAGATCTGGCATAGGCATATCAGCAACTTACTGTGGACGACAAAACGGCCGAGGCTCAGACTATTATAACACACAAAGGCGCATTCAAGGTCAAAAGACTTCAATATGGAATTTCTTCTGCCCCAGGTGAATTTCAGAAATGCATGTCAGGTTTGTTGCGTGGAGTTGATGGGGTTGTATGTTACTTAGATGACGTTGTTGTTGTTGGAGGTAATTCTAACGGCTTAGCTAGTAAACTTCGAGTTGTTTTCGATCGAATACGATCATCTGGCCTAAAATTACGAAAAGAAAAATGCGTGTTTGATGTTCCGTCCATTGATTTCTTGGGTTTTCGCATCGATGCAGAAGGAATTCATCCTTTAAAAGAAAAATTGTTTTTAGCGCATTGGTTTTAGCGCACGTGCTGCCAGATGGATCCGAGCGATCTATTGCATATTATTCAAGGACCCTCAAGAAATCTGAGCGAAATTATGCGCAACTGGATAAGGAAGCCCTGGCAATTATTGCAGGCATCAAAAAGTTTCATGACTACTTATACGGTAGACAATTCGTGATATACACAGATCACAAACCGTTGCTGGGTCTGTTCTCACCTTCCAAACCTACACCAAATACCCTTTCTGAGAGGATGCTTCGTTCAATCATATTCTTAAGCGCCTACAACTACAAGCTTCAGCATAAAGCCGGGAAGGATATCGCACATGCCGACGCGTTCAGTCGCCTACCAGTTAGTAATTCAATCGATTCCGAAGAAGATGAGGAGGAAATAGTCTTGATGATAGATTTACTGGATTCGCCGCTACTACAGGCTAGCGATATTGCTAAGGACACCAAAAAGGACAAACTTTTATCACGTGTCTTACACTGGACGTTGAGGGGATCGCCAGCTGTCGTTGAATCAGATTTCAAAGTTTTTTTTAGTCGGAGGAACGAGATTTCATCCATTAGAGGGTGCCTAGTATGGGGTCAGCGGGTGGTGATTCCTAAAATTCATCGAATGAAACTTCTTGCAGCACTTCATGCAAACCACCCTGGAATAGTTCGCATGAAAGCTTTGGCCAGGAGCTACGTCTGGTGGCCAAAAATTGATGACGACATCGAACAGATAGTAAAGCTGTGTAATGTCTGCCAACAGATGCGTCCCGATAATTCTCCTATCAAGGGATACACCTGGGAGGAAGAAAAAACCCTTGGTGCAGGATTCACGTAGACTTTGCGGGTCCACTTAAAGGAAATCTTTTCTTTTTGGTGGTGGACCAAAATGGTTGGAGGTTCATCCAGTTCCAGCTACATCGTCCTCTTGCGCCATGTCAGTTTTGAGACAACTTTTTGCTACACATGGGCTACCCGATGTCATCGTTTCTGACAATGGAACGGCGTTCACATCCCATGATTTTAAGAGATTTTGTGAAAATAATTTAATTAAACATATCTTTTCAGCTCCATTTCATCCATCTACAAATGGCCAAGTGGAGCGAATGGTGCACACTACAAAAGACTATTTAAAAAAGGTTCCGAATGGAGATATCCGATTGCGATTAGCTCGATTTTTGCTGGACCAGCATGTTACACCACATACTTCTACTGGTCGTTCGCCTGCAGAGTTACTTTTTAATCGCCGACCATGTACATATTTCGACAAACTCCACCCTCTAAAAACAAACTCCGCCTGTTCAAGCAAAGGTTATACAGCAACAGGTTTCGAAGGAAATCAACTACGATAGTGGTGAACCAGTATGGTATCGGAATTATGCAGCAGGACCTAGATGGGTGCCCGGCCGTATATCGGAAGTCAGAGGTCCGGTTTCGGTCGTCATCGAGTCTGAAGGCGGCCAAGAATTTCATCGTCATGCTGATCAGGTTCGTCGTAGATCAATAGAGCAGACCGCTATCAATCCTGAAGATACAATTCCTGAAGAAACAGTCGAGATGTCAATTCCAACTATTGCTGATGCAACATCATTGCAGCCCGAGGTTCGACGATCTGAAAGGATTCGCAACAAGGTTCAAAAGCCGCAGTAGTTTTATCCATGGGCGAAGGAGTATTGCATATACACCCTGTAACCGAAAAGAGACACTGCTGCCACCTGCAACAGAAATGACAACGGCATTTCTTTTTTGGTGTTGGCTGTCTTTGCTCCGACCTCGAACAGCGTGCACGTATTCAGATAACCTAATTATTTTCCTTTGTTACTTTGGTTACTAATTAAATCTTTAAGTTAAGTATTGCGGACTTTCATTTCAAATACATAAAAAGCACATAAGTAGGTGCCATTCCAGGAAATATGTTCAGAAATTATACACGAAGGTAAACAAAAAAGGGTATGTCACGACAACAAAGTCCGAAATAAAACCTGTAGAGGTAAAGAAGGAAATCCTGCAGTAGTTGAAATTCGTTGCTGAGAGTGTGGAAAAACTACTTTCGCAAATTGAACCATTCAACCTAGACGATGGTTGTCAAAACGTTCGTCCACCTGATCAAAACAAATTGATGATAGTCATATCCCAGCTTAAATTCAACAAGGCTGCTGAATCTGATGGGTAATCCGTACTATAGGGTGACCATTGTTAACAGTTGGGCTGTTAATACCTTCCTACCATATAAATCTCCAGGTTTAGATGGTATAACACCAGTAGAAGTGCAAGAGGGCATAAAACCCTTAGCCCCCTGGCTCTACGTGATTTTCAACAGCTGCCTTAAATTCGACTATACCCCATCCTCGTGGAAAAGAGTAAAGGTGGCCTTCATCCCGAAATGCGGTACGACCTCCCACTATAATCCGGAAGATTTCAGACCAATCAGCCTCTCTTACTTCTTTCTGAAAACGTTAGAAAGGCTAGTCGATAACTATATCCATTCAAAACTCAAGGTACAAACCTTATCTAGCTCTCAGCATGCTTACCGGAAAGGTTTTTCAGTGGAAACAGCTCTACATTCGTTAGTAGGCATCATTGAAAAATCTCTTGCCATTAAAGAATATACTATGGTGTCTTTCCTTGACATAGAAGGCGCCTTTAATAACGTCAATACAGAATCAATCACAAGAGCGCTCGCTGACCTGAAGGTGGACTTCTGCCTTTTCATCTGGTTAGAGCGAATGCTGAACAGCAGACAGATTCTATCCGAGCTCGGGTGCTGCTCAACCAAAAGGTTAGCGCACAGAGGCACAACCCAGGGCGGAGTTCTCTCCCGCTACTTTGGATATTAGTAGCGAATGAGCTACTCACTTCACTAAGAAATAAAGGCTACAAGGTCGTAGCATATGCTGACGATATTGCCATAGCCATTTCAGGTAAATTCCCCCAAACCCTAAGAGATCTAATGAACTCGGCGCTAAATTTAGTAGCGAAATGGACGGACAGCGTTGGGCTCAACGTAAACCTGTCCAAAACTGAACTAGTACTTTTTACTAGGAAATACAAAATCCCGTTCATAGCCCCACCTAAGCTTAGAAACACGGAACTCAGTTTTACACACAAAGCAAAATACTTAGGGTTGACCCTCAATAGTAAACTTAACTGGAAACAGAACATTCTAGACCAAACCAAGAAAGCGGAAACCGCCATCTACACCTGTAAAAAGGCTATAGGTCAAAAAATGGGGTCTTCAACCTAATATAGTCCACTGGTTGTACTTGGCGGTGGTCAGACCTATCCTGCTTTATGGCGTTCTCGTCTGGTGGTCTGCACTCGAAATAAGGTGCAACACAAACTCTATCGAAAGAGTACAGCGATTAGCCTGCAGATGCATCACAGGGGCTTTCAGGTCCCATACCACAGCCGTCTCAGAAAACTTACTTAATATATGTATATCCCATTGACATCTTTGGGAAAATGGTAGCATCTAAAGCAGCCCTAGGTTAGGTTAGGTTGGCTGTCCACACGAGAGTGCAGACACACTTAGACCAGTTAAGGTCCTTTGTGATACCATGGATCAAAACATTAGGCCACTCAGAGCCTAAAAAAATCAACCGGAACTTTTGACAAAGCGATGGATGCTTATGACGCCCAAGGATGCCAGATCGCAGAGGTCGTCAAGGAAAGGGGACCCTAGATGGAGCATTCTTTTATGCGACAGGGCCGGACATGTGCATAGGAGGTGAAGGATGGTTTCCTCCTCCTCCTCGTCCCTACAACATCTGCAGAAGTCGTTGGAAAAGAGGCCAAGTCTTTTGGCGTGTTGGCCTATAAGACAGTGTCCAGTGAGAACACCGACAATGCAGCTGATTTGTGTTCGCTTTAACTTGACCAGATCGGCACTGGGTTTTTGATCCAGCTTAGGCCAGATCTGTCTCGAAATGTGACATCGGTTGGTTGTGCTAATAGCGTTCAGCTTTAGTAGATACTTACATGTAGCGAGGGGAATACCCAGCGCTTGCCTGGGCAAAATCCTTAGAGTGGTACCCTGTCTGGCGAGGTCGTCAGCCCTGCAGTTACCTGGAATGTCTCTGTGGACCGGGACCCAGCATAGGTGAATGTTGAACTGCTCTGTCTTCTCCATAAGAGATAGACGACAGTTTCAGACAGCCTTTGAAGTGAAGGAGAACGATTCCAGGGACTTGATTGCCGCTTGGCTGTCAGTGAAAATGCTTATATCCCTGACAGATAATACATTACATTTCAGCCAGGACAGTGCTTCCTTAATCGCCATGATTTCCGCCTGGAAAACGCTACAATCATCAGGGAGGCGGAAAGAGATGCTCAGATTGAGCTGTTCGGAGAAAACACCACAACCCATCCCACCCTCCGTCTTAGATCCATCTGTAAAGAAGTGAACCGAACTACCATCGACAGGGGGGAAAGTGTCCCATACATCCCGGTTAGGGATGCTCGGACGGAAGTCACGGTCAAATCTCAGTTTCGGCGGGGTGTACTCTGTGTTTTCGTGTTTTCGTTGAGTTTGAAGATCAAGGATCGAGAAATGGCCAAAGCGATAGCTAGACCACTGAGAAGAGGCTTTCAGGCGGATGGCCGCAGAGGCAGCCATATGTTTGCCGAAAATATCTAAAGGTAGCAGGTTGAACAAGATGTCCAGTGCCACGGAGGGAGTAGTTCTCAGTGCACCACTGATGCAGATGCATGCAGATCTTTGCACCTTAGCTAGTTGAGTGAGGTGGACAGCCCTGTCAAGAGCAGACTAACATACGATCACGCCATATAGTATTATAGGCCTGATAACGGACACGCATAGCCAATGGGTGATTTGAGGTTTAATACCCCAGCTCATACCTATAGCCTTTTTACAGGAATAGAGAGCTACAATACATTAGCTTTCTTGACGCGCTCTAGTAGATTGGCCTTCCAGTTTAATTTCCTATCCAAAATAAGACCCAGATATTTTGCGTTTTCAGAAAGCAGCCCTAAAACTTAGAGAATCTCTCCAGTGGTCAAGCTCACAAATCGGCCACATGAAAATCTTACAAAACTCCAATCCCAGAGTAACAGATTACATATCCCCATTTATTGATTTCGATATCAAATATAACACCACCATCCCTGACAGATCCGCATGGGATGAAGGTATCATTCTAAATGACGCCGCAATCGAAATCTATACAGATACAGAAACAACGGAGGGCACAGGATTAGGCATATTTTCCGAATCACCTTTGATAAACGTAGTTCTCCGACTTCCGGACCACTGTAGCATCTTTCAAGCGGAAATATCGACTGTTCGTGAAGCACCGCGCAGACTCTCTATGCACCCGATAGATGGTAAGTCTATCGTCCTGTACATAGACAGTCAGTCAGAAATTAAAGCTCTGGAAACGCTAACAATAAGATCTAAGTTGGTCAAACATTGCCGCGAATCTCTTAACGAGATTGCGGACAGACGCAATATTACTCTGTGCTGGGTCCCGGGACACAGAGATATTCCAGGCAACTGTAAAGCGGATGAACTAGCTAAACAAGGCACCGTACTATCTCTAGATGTCAATAGAGAGGTACCGGCACCACCAATACAGTTGATGAAACTCCGTATGTTTAACGAAGCGCAATCTATTGCAAACAATAGATGGAGTAATCTAGCTACGTGCGTATCGACCAGGAAGATCTGGCCTTTACCAGACGCTAAGAAAACCAAAAATCTCCTTTCATTAAATAGAAGGAACATAAGCCTCACAGCAGGAATAATCACAGGACACTGCTTGTTAGGTAGACACGCCACTACAATGGGTGTCCCAGCAAACGATTTCTGTAGAAGCTGCAGAGATGAAGAGGAGGAGGAGAATAGTCTCCACCTCCTCGGCACATGCCCAGCGCTAGCCACACTAAGAAAGCAGCTACTAGGTGAATACTTCTTTGAAGACCTAAGTGACCTGTCTAGCATAGACATTAGAAACTTACATAGACACATAGGTAAATCCAACTGGTTTACCTGAAATAAGAACGATAGGAAAAAAAATTCAAATAAAACGGTGTGAGATATAAAATTGATTCTGGCTTTATTTTGAAGCTACATTCATGCCATTATGTGTGGAATAGTACATCATTTAAATAGCCGCCTCGGCTTCTCTGGCAATGCTTCAAGTGGTCGGCACAATTTTTGATGGCTCGATTCAATTCGTACAGCATCATTCTGGCAATAGCGTCTCGAATGTTGGCCTCGAGCTCGGCCAAAGTTGTTGGCTTAATAGCGTAGACTAAGGACTTGATGTAGCCCCAAAGAAAATAATCGAGTGGTGTCAAGTCGCATGATCGCGGCAGCCAATTGATGAACGTTCGCCGCGAGATGACCCAGTCGCCAAATTTCTCCTTCACAACTTTGAGCGTTTTGTCACTTGTATGCCATGGAGCGCCATCTTGTTAGAACCACAGCTCGGATATACGTAGGTTGCTACTTAAGTTTTGAGATAGACAAGTAAAAGCAAAAATTTATAATCGAAAATGGCTTTATTGTTTTCCAAAATATTCTCCATGAAGATGAGTACACTTTTGCATGCGTTCGAACCAAAACGAAGTGAGGATTGCAATATCAAAGCTGAAATCCAATAAGGCTGCTGGACTTGGTGGCTTACCGGCCGAACTTTTCAAGGCAGCTGGGGATGAATTGGTAGAGAGCATACATCAACTCATCTCTAAGATTTGGTCTGACGAGTGTATGCCTGATGAATGGAATCTCAGCATCGTTTGCCCGATCCACAAGAAAGGAGACCACCTCAACTGCGCCAATTATAGAGGCATCAGTCTCCTCAACCTCTCATATAAGATCTTTCATGCAATACTGGGTAAACGCCTGAAACCTTTTATCAACAGCCTGATTGGACCCTATCAGTGGGGTTTCAGGCCAGGAAAGTCCATCATCGATCAAATCTTTATCAAGAAGTCCAAATCGATACTCATCACCTCTTTATTGATTTCAAGGCCGCTTATGACAGCATCTATAGAGAAGAGCTTTATAGAGCCATGTCTAGTTTTGATATCCCTGCCAAACTTGACCGTCTGTGCAGGCTGACGATGGAGAACACTTGCTGCTCCATCAAGGTCGGTAATGATCTCACCGAGACCTTTGATGTAAAAAAAGGTTTTAGACCAGGTGACGCGCTGTTATGTGACTTCTTTAATATTGTACTTGAACGGATTGTGCGGAACTCACAAGCCAACGCCGGAGGCACAATTTATCAAAAGTCTGTACAACTGCTTGCATACGCCGACGATATAGACATTTTCGGAAGAACTCAGCTCAGCTGTCACCGGTACGTTTCCAAGCATTGAGGCGGAAGTGGCCAAAATGGGTTCAACGATAAACGAGGACAAAACCAAGTATATGCTGTCAACAAGAAGGGACAGCCAACACCGACGAATTGGACAGAACGTCACAGTGTTCAGCTATAACTTCCAGGTAGTAAGGAACTTTGTCTACCTTGGCTCTGCTACAAACTCTAAAACTAGCATCAGCGCAGAAATCAATCGAAAAATAACTTTTGCCAATCGCTGTTTTTTTGGGCTTATAAGGCAATTCAACAGCAACGCCCTATCTCGAACAACTAAGGGGACTCTGTATAAGACTGATCATCCCAATCGTGCTTTACGGCGCGGAAATTTTTTTTTTTTTTTTCCGAGGGTGAAAATCTTCAACAAGACACTATGAGGATCGACAGCGCGTGCTCATAGTAGTGTGGGATTCTTACCCACTAAAAAACCTCCCTTCAAAACACACTTGTTTTTATTTTTTACTACAACTAAGTATTCGACTTATCAAGTAGTTTTCGTTTCGCGAAATAATGACGTTTTGCAGGTACCTTCCCATTAGAAGTTCCTGCCAGCTCCGCGGTTTAAACGCGGTTACTTATCGCGCTAGGTCTAAAGGTTTGGTTCTTTGTAGACGGCGCAGTAAATTTCTTTCTTCCAAAAGTTGGAGGACTGTAATATTTACGTGACTTTCTAGTCGACTTCTATGCTTTCTCGCGTAGGTTTGAATTTCGTCTTCGATTGTTTTAATGCCAAGGTCTCTGTGGATATCGCTATTTCTGATATACCATGGCGCATTTACAATACCTCTTAGCACTTTGTTTTCAAAAGTTTGTAAAATTTTAATATTACTTATTATTCCATTATATTATTCTAGTCATTCCAAGATACTTAGCCTCGTTTGCAAACGGGATTTGAACCGAGTTTGAAAAGATCGGCAAATTATTTATTTTTTTATAAGTAAAATTTACATGAACAGATTTGGTCTCGTTGAGTGCGATTCGCCAAATCTTTGTCCATTCATTTACTCTATTCAAAGCTTCTTGCAGTTTTTCTGTAGTATCTTCGACCGTTTTACCTACTGTCAAGATAGCAGTGTCGTCGGCAAATGTAGCTAGCTCAGTGCCTTCTACTTGCGGTATATCACGAGTGTATAATAGATATAAGACTGGACCAAGAACGCTTCCTTGCGGCACCCCAGCCATTATTTCCTTAAAATCCGAATATTCGTTTCCACATTTGACGCGGAATAGTCTATTCGTAAGGTAGTTCTTCAAAATATTATATAGGTGCTCTGGCAGAACTTGTCGTAATTTAAACTTTAAGCCTTCGTGCCAGACCTTGTCAAAGGCTTGAGAAATGTCAAGGAATACGCTTGAACAAATCTTTTTTTCTTCAAGTGATTTTTCGATTACATGTGTTATTCGATGTACTTGTTCAACTGTAGAATGCTTACTTCTGAATCCGAATTGATGATCAGGGATGAGATGCCCTTCTTCTATTACCGGCTGTATTCGCCTAACCAATATTCTCTCGAACACTTTGGATATAATTGGAAGAAGCAAAATCGGTCTATAAGACGTTTTTTCATTGGGCGGTTTTCCAGGCTTAATGACCATTATAACTTCGGCGACTTTCCATTGACTGGGAACATATTCTAGTCTAATCGCGGCGTTTATAATGAACAGAAGCTTAATTAGAGCTTTTCTTGGTAGTGCTTTAAGAACCTCTCCCGTAATTAGGTCGTATCCAGGAGCTTTCTTAGGTTTAAGTTTCTTTATTTCTTCCTTAAGTTCGGTAAGCGTTGCATTTCTTATTACGCTATTGTCTACATACGACGTATTTATATTTTCAATAAGAGCTTGTCCATCAAACGGTTTGAAAGTTTCTTCCAGGTGGGCGGCAAAAACTTGCGCCTTCTCTTTATCATGCCTGGCCCATTCGTCTTGATTTTTCCTAATTAGCGCGGCTTGAATTTGAGGTTTTTTAATACCTTTTATAGCCTTCCAAAGCGAATAGTTAGAATCTTTTTCTGCTGTTAAGCTTTCTAGGTAAGTTTGTATTTCATTATTCTTAAGGTCTTTAATAGATCGTTTTAGTGAGTTGCACAAACGGTTAAGATGTGCTTTATGTTGCGGAGCCCGAGTTTGTTGCCATTTTTTGCATGCTTTTCTCTTCTCCTTAATCATCTCTTTTATTTCCTGCAGATAAATTTGAATGTAACTGGCCGGGGTTCTCTTTGGTTTGGGAGTATTCTTCCACACGGCATCCTGTAAGATTTCGACGAAGCGATCTACTTCAACTTCAAGTTCATAGGGCGTTTTAAGTGATACGCTCAGCTCAATATTTGCTTCAATATCTTTTTTAAAGCCGTCCCAATTAGTTTTCGCGCCAGTTAATCTGGCCGGTCCTACTTTTTTAATCAAAGCTTCGCTTATCGTCATAATGATTGGAGAATGATCAGAGGAGAGATCAAAGCTTTCTTCAACTTTTATACAGTTGCTAGATATTCCTTTAACAACAAAGAAATCAATCAGATCTGGTATCTTATATCAGTTGGCCAATATGTTGGTTTACCCGTCGAGTAAAAATCACAACTGAATTGCATACCCGCATTATAAAGCTTTCTACCTTTCTGAGAGGCGTACCTTGAGCCCCAGAAAGGGTGTTTCGCGTTGAAGTCACCACCAATAATAAAATTTGGTTTAAGGAAGTTGAAGATGTTTGTGAAATCACTTTCTTCAAGTTTACATCGCAGTGGACAATATATAGACGAAATGTTGAAAGCAAAATGTCTATTTCTAACGCGTACCGTGCTTACTTGCATTGCTTCTAATTCAATTTTTATTTCCGCTGAGTGTTCGATATTTTCTTTTATAAACAAAGATGAGTTTCACAGACCAAGCATATATCAATATCTTTCTCTCGCATAAATATTTCTAACTCGTCGAGTCTTTGTATGAGCCCGTTAGCGTTCCAAGTAAGAATTTTAAGCGTTTCTTTCATATTCTGGTTGAAGTGCGCGTGTTATGAATGTTGTTTTCTAGTGCAACTAGTCTCTCGAAAATTAGTTTATTCGTCTACGGCGCGGAAACATAAACTTAATTAAAAGAGGATGAAGATATCCTTGGTCGCTTCGAGAGAAAAATTCTATGTAAGATATTCGGTCCCGTTTGCGTTGACGGGTTTTGGATGAGAAGGTTGAATCACGAACTATACGAGCTGTACAGTGATATCGACCTAGTCAAAAAACTGCGTATTGGACGTCTGAGATGGCTAAGACATGTGGAGCGAGTGGACACCAACGCTCCGGCCCGCAGAGTCTTCGAATCTAACCCCGAGGGACGACGCAGTAGAGGGAATCATCGCCGTAGGTGGCGCGCACAAGTTCAAGGGGACCTCGACCAACTTGGAGTGCGCAACTGGAGTCAATTAGCTAAAGACCGACCTAAATGGAGAGGCTTGTTGGTTGAGGCCCAGGTTCACCCCGAACTGTAGAGCAACCTAAGTAAGTAAGTAGTGAAAAAACGCTAATGCGCACGAGAAAAAGTCCCGCTCTGTTTCAAGTAGTGTGAGACTGCTACTCACTAAAAAACCACCTTTAAGCCCTTTTCAACCTGACACCATCCACTCCTGAACCGCTTCAGCATTACTTCAGAATGGTGTCGTTTTCTTCCCCTCTGAGGACCGGCTTTTTTCGCAATTTTCTCCTGGTGCGAGTTTTGAATTTGGTAAACTTACTGAGGGTATATTTACTTCCTCCTCTCTCTTTTTCGATCTGAGTACCGTCTCAATGAATAAAGATATTTTATTCCATATGTCGATACTCGAGACCATCTTGTTTGCGGCATTTTCTAGAGAAAAGTTGAATATCTCTAACTCCAGGCTATTTCTTTCTGCTGCCCACCTGTTACAGGTAAAAAAAGGTGTGATACGCATCGCCTTCCAGAGAGTCTTCGTGTTGGCAGGTACCGGTTGAAGTAACCATGTCCGGTTAGGAACTGGGTGAAATAATATTTCACTTCACAGTGCTCCCGCTCCTTCCATGCAGCAACGTCACTGATCAACCGGTAGGTCCACCTTCCCCTCGTTTCGGCGTTCCATCTGTTTTGGCACTTCTGCTTCGAGAGTTGCTTCGCCTCTGTAGCTGCTGTTGCTGCCCCTACTTCCGCCTTCTTGTCGTGGACATACTTCCTTGCTGTTGCTAGGAGATCAATGGGCATCGCTCCTGGAACTACTAGGGCTGCTGGCTCCAACACTGTTCGGTATGAACTCGATATCCGAAGGGCTCCTATACGTTGCACCGTGGCCACTTTCTTCCTGTATATCTCCTTTTTGAGCGCGTCAGCCCAAATCTCGGAGCCATACAAGAATATTAACTGCGTGACCGACATCACGAGTCTTCTTTTACTTGCCGTGGGACCTCCATGTTCGCCATCAGTCTGCTTAACAATAGAATGCTTTCGTGGCTCTTACGGATGCAGACTTAACTTGTTAGCAGAACGTGAGCTTCGTATCTATCGTAACTCCTAGATATTTTACTGCTTCCTTAGTGTATATGACTCCCGGACCCAGCTGGAGCTCGGTATCTGCTTCCTCGTCAGCAGGACTATCTTGGTTTTCTCCACTACTAAGCTTAGGCCGCGGTCCTCCATCCGTGTGCGCACCCGTTTTATGACTTCATTTAGTCTTCTCTTAGAGTCTTCGGTGTCCCTTGTGGTGATCACTGCAGCTATTTCGACTGCATAGGAGACTAGAAAAGTGTTTTTGTGCATCACCATGCGAAGAATTCCATCGTAGGAGATGTTCCACAAAACCGGTCCCAGAATTGAACCCTGCGCTGCTCCGGCCGTTATTTCTTACCCGTGGCCGTGGGGTCATTCTGAGGTGCCATAAATTACCTCTCTGTCTATAAGGTAGTCCCTTATCATCCTTCGAAGATAGTGTGGTACCCGAAAGTTTATTTCCAGGGCGTTCAGCATGTCGCACCATCTGGCCGAGTTGAAGGCAATTCTAACGTCAAGGGTTCCCAACACAACAACTTTCCTTGAGTAGTGGCTGCCCTGATGGGTTATTTGGGCAGCCCTAACCACCTCCTCCACAGCACCTATTGTAGAATGACCTTTTCTAATTCCATGTAGCCTTTCAGATAGGTCTCCTGCTCTCTCCACCGCTACAGAGAGTAGAGGCTTCAGCATTCTCTGGAGGAGTTTTCCTGCTGTGTCAAGCAGTCTGGGTCCCCTTTCCATTTGCTAATCAGTACTTGCCGCTGTGTTTGCAGACTTTGGGAAAGATTCCGTGTTCTAAGCATCTGTTGTACATGTTTAGTAACAGTTGGAGATCACATTTAACACTTCCGCTGGAATACCATCAAGTCCGGGGGTCTTTCTGTTTTGCATGGCCCTTGCGGCTTGAAGTAGCTCTTCTTTGCTGAACAGCGGAGCTTCACTTTGCCGATGAGGGGAGACCTCCTGCTTCCTAAGAGTGTGGGTCGGAAAGAGTGTGCTGACGATATTTTCCATCTTTCCGGGGCTAAGAACTGGGCTGGTCATCTGCGTGCTGATCTCCTGCATCACTAGTTTGTAGCCAAACACCCAGGGGTCCAAAGTGATGTCTCTCCGAAGCTCCTCCCACTTCCGTTTTTTTGCTCTTCTTAATGGATTTCTTAAGCTCCAGTTTCGCTGCTCTGTACTCCACCAGTGTTTTTTTTAGCGTTTCTTCCCCTCGTTACCTTGCGTCTGAAATGTAGACAAATTTTCCTGAGGTCTGCTATTTCCTCCATCCCACAGTATACGGGCTTCCAGTGGTTATTTGGTTTTCTTATCCGGGGCATCGAGGCGTCGCACGCCTGATGTATTAGGTGCATTGTGGCATCCACTTTGCTTTCGGGAGATCCTGTCATGTCTAGAATTGCTTCTTTCCCTCTATCTATCACCGAGGTGAAAGAATAATACTAAACCTAATACGTGTATCAGATGAAGCAGGTAACTTCTTCTAGGACATCAAGTGACTTCAATCATAGATTTAAGTCTAGTGAGGGGAAATTGAAACCTTTATTAGATTGCACATGTTCCATATTCTGAACATTTACCCTATATAGCGACGTTTGAACCATCGAGCAGGGAAAGCGAAACAGCTACGAATATGGGGCTGCTTCCTAAATTGTACTGGAATGAGGTTTATTGCCTCATATATAGGTATAGTAGAACAAATCTCGATAAATAACTTTTACCTCACCAAGAATTGGATATTGAAGAAAGCCCGCCAAACTGCTTATCCTGGGACGGAGCGGAGCACGAGCAAAAAGAAGCAGAAATATGAACCCTGATTGGACAGTGTATGTAGACGAGTACGGCGAGTTTTATTTACTTATGTACTTTTTTTTTGTCGGGATAGGAAAACCTCGACTGGAGCACTTAGACGCAAGTCGTCCATTGTACTACCGGAAAGCAAACACCGAATTATCCATTTTGTTTTAATTTCCTTGTTTTTCTAAGAAAGCTAAGCAAACACTTCAGAAATAAATAGCTTATACTACTAGGACTCACTGCATAGCACCGAGGATCTGCCGCCTGATACGAACGAAGCATTCACAGATATAATGCTCAGCGGTGTTGCCACTCTCTCCACAAGCGTCGCAGATTCTAGTGTCACTTAAGCCCAGCACGTTAACGTGCTTGAAGAAAGCCTGTGGCCTGTCAAGACGCCAATAAGTTGTCTAGAGTTTTTTCTGTACGAGAGACATCAAGAATGCCGCTGATTTCTTACAGACATCCGAAGGTATTCGTTTAGTCAACCCGCATCCTGGAAAGTCATGCCACACACATTTGTGTTCGTGAGAGTCCTAATCGTCAATGGACGCAGGGAGGTCCAATGCGGGTTCGCGGCCTGAGAAAGCCTCCTCTGAGCCTTGTCTAGCAATCTCATCGGACATCTCGTTCGCCAAGATAACAGTTTGATCTGGGACCCTGATAAGAGAGAGAGAGAATTCAGGTTTGCGACCGAGTTTAAAGAATTGTTGGTATCACGATCTATTTCGGAAGTAGATAAAGGGTTTAGCAAGGCCTTAAGTGTAGCCTGACTGTCACTGCATACACAAATACTACAGTCCTTCCACCTGTTCTTCACAACATAGTTCATTGCGGTCAGGATTGCATAGGTTTCCGCTTGGAAAACAACACATGCGTACTTATTTACTTACCTATCTTCTGTATCCCCTTGTGGGTCCTATGGCCTCTACTACGCCTACGCGCCATCGTGTACGGTTTCTGGCAATATGTCTCAGCTCTCCCCAACTTTTCCCCAACTACCATGCTTCCTTCCCGACTATTCTGCGCCATGCTTTTCTCAGACCGCCAGGTTGTCTGCCATTATTGCAGACCATGATTCGCTATGGAAGTGTCACCCTTTCGGAACGTGTGACCAATCCACTGCATCTTCCGTCGTTGGATGGTTTTCCATATTGGTTCCTGACCCGATCTCTCGTACAGGTATTCGTTACAGATACAATTGGACTAGAAAATCCTTAAGATATTGCGCAGGCACCTATAAACGAACGCTTGCAGCTTTATAGTGATAGTAGTGGTCACTCTCCACGTGCTGCGTCCATATAACAGCATGCATGCAACGTTGGAGCGGAACAGTCTTAGCTTGGTGTTCAAACTATGGCGATGGTGTTGGCTATACCTACCCAGTTCGGTTCCACCATTTGTCGAGACAATACTCCTAAGATATTGGAAATTTTCTACTCTTTCTACCCGTTGTCCAGGAATGCATATTTGAGCGGAAAAGTTAGTTCCAAGGCTGATAATTTTGGTTTTTGCCGTATTGATTTTCAGCCCGACGACGCCTGCCTCCCTCTCCACATCTGCTGTCCATAATTCTGTGGGAGAGTAAGCATACATCGTCAGTGTAGTCAAGATGTTTCAGTTGGGATGTAAGAATCCATAGAATTCCTTCGTTTCCCGTCGACAAAGGCGCATGAAGCACATCGCTAATCACCAATATGAAAAGTATTGGTAAAAGGCTATAGCGTTTTCTTACCCCACATTGGATCTCAAATTCCTCAGACAGTCTTCCTCTGTGCAGAACGTGACATTTGGAGCCTTTATATGTAGCTTTGATAATAGCAATTAGTTTATCGGGAGTACCTCTCCTGCGTAAGGCATTTGTATACAGCAGGCATCACGCAGATACCCCTCCAGTTTCCGCACTCCTGGAATGCAACAAGACTTGTGGCGTTCCCCAAGTCTCCGTGTTGAGCCCCTCCTTAAGTTAAGAATCCTACGGTCTGCCAAAATAGTTAACTTCGCTTATGGTATTGCTATCGTGGTAGTTGCCAAAGCCCTAGATGAGATAGAGCACAAGAGCATTGAGTTTATTGAGATCGTACCCAGATGGTTGACCCGTAGGGGGCTACAATTAGCTGAACAGAAAACAGAAGTTGTATTCGTCAGTGGTTGAAGGGCAAAGAACACCGGAACAGTAACAGTGGGTAACCATCCTGTAGTCTCCAAGCCGGCGAAAAAGAAGCTTTTATTATAGATACGAGTTTAACTCTCCGACAATATACCGGAGGCAAAGATGACAGCGCCACTAGCACGTTTAATGTCAAATATTGGTGGACTAAAATGTATTGTAACATGGTAGAAGATTACTCCTAACAAGAGTAGCTACATCAATAATCCTATATGGATCCCAGCTATAGGAGGAGATCATCTGACGTATAGACGGAAGACCGATGCGGTATATAGGACCAATGCGCTGAGAGCAATCAGTGCCTCTCGAACAATGTCGTACGATGCGGCTTGTGTATAAAATCCAACCGTTCCACATGTTCGTGTTTTTAAGCGAACGAGCTTAGCAGGAATACTAAAACTAGATATGACTCTGTATAGCTTGTCTCCATATATGAGTACGCTGTTATGTCCAGCGTTAAAATAGACTAAACAGTGGTGAGTATCAATCTTAAATTCTTGCATTTTCTCCAAGATCTATGGTATTGAATTGAATATTGAACATTTGGTCGGCAGTGAACCTTCCTGGCTTCAACCCCAAATCAAGTTAAGTTAGGTTGGGTGAGGTGGCTGTCCTGGCAGAGACGAGACACACTTAGACCAAGGTTTGGTTCATTGTGATGCCACATGTTTTCAAACCGGAAGTTACCGGGTACCTTGTGTAACCATAAACTATCTCAGCCAGGATGTGGACTAAGAGATCTCAATGTACCTGACGTGGCTGAGTAGGGTGACCGATGCAATGGAATCCTTAGTACTAACATGTAAGTATATCCAGATGTGTGTTAGGTAGATAATTGCTCACTTACGGCGAGAAGGTCCTCTACAGCGTCGTCCCTCCGGGTTAGATTCAAAGACTCTGCGGGACGGAGCGTTGATGTCCATTCGCTCTACATGTCCTAGTGTTCTAGCTATCTCAGACGTGCGACTAGGTCGATGTCGCTGTACAGCCCGCATAGTTTGTGATTGAATCTTCTCCTTCAAACCCGTCAACGCAAACCGAACCGAATATCTTACGAAGAATTTTTCTCTCGAAGCGACCAATGATATCTTCATCATCTTTTAATAAATTCCATGTTTTAGCGCCGTAAAGCACGGCTGGGATGATCACTCTTATACAGAGTGCCCTTAGTTGTTCGAGATAGAGCTTTACTATTGAATTGCCTTATAAGCCCAAAAACAACAGCGATTGGCAAAAGTTATTCTTCGCTTGATTTCTGTGCTGATGTCGTTTTTCGAGTTGATACGAGAGTCACGGTGGACAAAGTCCCTTACTATCTCGAAGTTATAGCTACTGACTGTGACGTCCTGTCCAATTCGTCGGTGTTGGCTTCCCTTCTAGTTGACAGCATATACTTGGTTTTGCCGTCGTTTATCGCTAAACCCATTTTGGCCGCTTCCGCCTCAATGCTTGCAAACGCACCGGTGACAGTCCGCTGAGTTCTTCCAATTATGTCTATATCGTCGGCGTATGCAAGCAGTTGTACAGACTTGTGATAGATTGTGCCTCCGGTGTTGGCTTGTGAGTTCCGCACAATCCATTCAAGTACAATATTTAAGAAGTCACATGACAGCGCGTCACCTTGTCTAAAACCTTCCTTGACATCAAAGGTATCGGTGAGGTCATTACCGACCTCGATGGAGCAGCGAGCGTTCTCCATCGTCATCATGCGCAGACGAACAAGTTTGGCAGACGAACTAGACATGACTTTATAAAGCTCTTCTCTATAGATGCTGTCATAGGCGGCCTTGAAATCGACAAAGAAATGATGAGAATCGATTTGGACTTCTTTTGTTTCTCCAGGATCTGCCGAAGTGTGAAGATTTGATCGATGGTGGACTTTCCTGGCCTGAAGCCGCACTGATATGGCCCAATCAGGCTGCTGATAAAATAATTCAGGCGTTCACGCAATATTGCAGAAAAGATATTGTATGCGATGTTGAGGAGACTGATGCCTCCATAGTTGGCGCAGTTGAGCGGGTTTCCTTCCTTGTGGATTGAGCAAACGATGCCGAGACTATATTATATTCATCAGGCATACACTCGCCTGACTAAATCTTAGAGATGAGTTGGTGTATGCACTCTACCAATTCATCACCAGCTGTCTTGAAAAGATCGGCCGGTAAGCCGTCAGGTCCAGCAGCCTTGTTGGATCTTAGCTTGGATATTGCTATCCTCACTTCGTTTTGTTCAGGTGGACGGAAATTCTGACTATCATCGTCTATGTTGAATAGTTTATTCTGCCTGACAGTGGGATGTTGGTCTTCGTCGCTGTTATACAGTCTGCAGAAGTAGTTTTTCCATATTCTCAGCACCGACTGTGATTCTATTACGAGGTTTCCATTTTCATCTCTACAGGTTTCTGTACGGGTTCTTTTTACCTTTTGGTAAAACTTCCGTACATTGTTCCTGGAGTATAAACTCTCGATATTCTCAAACGCGCTCTTCTCATGCTCTTTCTTCTTCTTTTGGAGAAGCCGATGTTCTTCCCGTCTCTTTTGCTAGTAGAGCTAACGAGCAGCTCTCGTCCTCCTTTGCAGCGCCGCTTTGTATGCCCCTTGTGCATGCACTCCCCGGCATTCTTCGTCAAACCAGGGGTTTCGCGGTGGTGGACGAGCAAGACCAGCACATCAGTCGCCGCGTTTCTGATGGCATGTTGACAGCGTTGCCACTGGTCTTCGGCACTTGATGCTGGCGGCATAGGGGTGATTGAGAGATTTCGGGATACGCGTTCAGCGAAGAGTCTGGCGGTCTTTTGCGATTGTAGCTTTCCGACGTTAAATTTTCTCACAGTGATTCTTCTTTGTTGCTCAGCTTTAGATATCCGCATTTGTACCTTGGCTACAACGAGGTAATGATCCGAGTCTATGTTGGCCGCTCGGAAGGTCCGGACATCCAGAATACTGGAGGCATGCCTTGCGTCGATCGCAATATGATCAATTTGGTTGATCGTTACATGATCATTGGACCGCCATGTCTGCTTATGAATATCGAGATGAGGAAACCATGTGCTTGCTATGGTGACATTTCGCTCCACAGCGAAATCAATTAACCTTAGTCCGTTATCAGACGAAGTGTCGGGTAGGATATGCTTACCGACTGCCCTGCCAAAGACGTCCTCCTTTCCTATTTTGGCGTTAAAATCGCCGAATACGATTTTAACGTCGTATTTAGGACATTGCTCGTATATTTTGTCGAGGAGCTCGTAGAAATACTCTTTGGTGGCAGGGTCCTTTTCTTCCGTGGGGGCATGAACACATATTAGGCTTATGTTAGCGAATTTAGCCTTGATTTGGATAGTTATAATACGCTCGCTCACGTGTCGGAAGCTTAAGATTTCTTGCCTAAGTCTGCCGCGTATGACAAATCCGCATTCGAATAAGCGTTGCCTGTTGCCTCTGTAGCAATCACCGTAGTAGATGTCACAGTTTTTCATCCTCTTTTGCCCGGTCCATCCCATTGCACTTCCTGGATGGCGGTAATATCTGCTTTATAGCCTCTGCTAGTTGTTCGTCTGCACGTGGTCTGTAAAGGGACAGAACATTCCACGTACAGATCCGAAGGTCGTTGTCCTTATTTCGTTTGCTGGCGTCGTCCTCAGTTGAGTCCTCGTTATCCGATGCTTTTGGTTGTTTCGGAACCATTAGTCTTTTTACGTGGTAGGAAAGTTACCCGGACGGCGCAACACCCCACCTGGAGTGCCATTTCCTTTAGTTATACACCTTGGACGAGGGGCCGGATACACCGGTGCCAGTAGTCTACTACAGGAGTATGAGTACTGCCGTTGGCCGATTAAGGGCTCCTCCGCCACTATTGCAAGACTCTGGCCAAAATTGGAAATTCCTTACCGGCCTGTGTTCTGAAAACATCGAAGCAGGTATTCACTAAGTTCAACCTAACTGGAACTATAGACGGCACCGTTGACTCCATCTAGGGAATTCGTCCGCTGCTACCTGGAGCAAGAAGAAATGAGAAAGTCCATACCCGGTAGACTGACGAAGTCTTAGGTATATAATTTATATTGGGGCGTCCAGTACCTCTCTGTTGTCAGCTAGGAGTCGTTCGGTGCCCTGTTTGGCTAGTTCATCTGCTTTGCAGTTGCCTGGACTATCTCTGTGTCCGGAGACCTATTATAAAGTAATGTAACATCTGTCCGCAATCTCATTTAGACATTCGTGGCATTGTTTGATCAACTAAAATCGTATTGTTGGCGGTTACAGAGCTGGAATTGCTGACTGACTGTCTCTTTATAGGATAATGGATCTAGGATAATGGAAGTCTATTTTATGCTGGCTCATCAAATTGAGTTAAGTAATCTGTTTCCTTTAGAATGGAGTTACATATGAGACACATTTTCGTATGGTCAGTGCGAAAGTGTGACCACTGTAAAGATTCCTTTAGTCTGAAGGCTGCTCTAGAGGCCACTAGTTTCCCAAAGATAAGAGCGGAGAGAATCTGTTGTAGATTCTCCAAGGCGACCGAGGGCATGATGAGGGCGTGATGCTCATGCACTAACTAAATTACTAGTAATAACAAGTGGGTTTAACAAACAGTAGATATATCCTACGACTATCGGCAGTGCTTAGAAGACCAGTCAGTTGCCTTGGTTAGGTTAAAAAGCATTTGAAATGTCTACCGTTGATATGGCAAATGAAATGCAAACGAAAAACATAATCGCGAAAGTTGATTGAACGTAAATTATAATTTAGTATAAAGTCACTGCACTTAGACAATGTTACTAAATGTGGTTACCAAATTTTCGGAAATCACTTTGTCATGGTACATTTATTTTTACGACAAGCATTACATTTATTGCTTGTTATTAAAATCACTAATTCGCATCCATTTATACACGATCCGCCATCACGGATTCAACCAAAAATCGTAAAATGATAAAATCTTCTCCAACAGACTGTTCAGATGTCAGGTAGCGAACAGAGAGTGTTGTTGACGTCGGTTGTTGGACTTTTATTCGTTTTGTTCATAAACTTTTGCTCTTCAGTATTAGATCGCACTATTCTCTTTGCTCCTCCTGTTTTCAAATTCACTTTATTTTTAGGAACCATTTATTGAAATCCTTGATGTAAGGACAAACAGTGATAGATCACTTCTCACATCTGAAGTGGCCATCCACAATCGGTCCTGGTTCGATGTAAACTTCACAGTCCACCAGGAGTTTGTCGGGCACACTTTATTCGTGAGTATACACTTAAAGGTGAAGATGAACAACGAATGGAAGACCTGCCAACGATGGAAGAATATCGATTTGTGTCGATTCCTGAGCGGTGAAAAGCGAGATTCACTTCTAAGTTTCATGTTCGAAAATGCACTGCAAAACAAATCGTTCCTCGTGTGTCCGTTTAAAGTTGGATTTTATTCCATAAAGGACGCCTTTTTGGATGCTAAACGAATTCCACCAGTTGTTCCAAAGACCAGTTACAGATTCTTCTTGGAAGTATCACAAATGATGGGCGATGCTGCAAAACTGTTTAGTATCAAAATTGATGCTGCCTACTGCGCTTCCTGAAGAGATGTGCAGCATTGTTTTTGTACACCACTGTGACCTAGAGTTATGCGCTACACGAATTAATTAAAAGTACGCAAGAAGTATTTAACAATAAAATAATTTCTGAAATATGTAAATCGAATTGCTTATAATTACATAATTTTATAATTATTGTTACGTGCGAGTATGTGAAGGTACGTTGTTCTACCGTGGGGATATACATGTTGCGATGAATTAGATTTGCATACGAATCAAAGGATACGTTGCGTTTGAGGCGTACGGATACCTTGCAATTCCTTGACAAAATTACATAGCAATTGTATAAATTAAAAAAAAAAAGGAATTGGCGGGTTCCAATGAGTAGTGAACAACAATGCTACAGGAAATGAAGTCAAAGGAATTACACTGACCTCAAAAAAGGGGACAAGCCTAGGGGAATGTGTTTAATTGTACGTAAGGGGAAACATTAGGTACGGAATTGTAATTGTTGTTTGTAACATTCTGGACAATTTGGACAAAGCGTAGGTAACAATACGCATATTGTTACTCACACTTTGTCCTTCATGTAGCTTATTGACTAGGTCATTGGTAGAGCCGTGAGTATGTTGACAGCAACACAACTAAATAGACTTGGAAACAATCGTTTAGAAATTAATAAAGCCTAATTTTAGGATTTTAAGAAATTACCTGTCGTATCTTATCTTTGCCATGAAACCTGACCTACTCACATGTACCTATATTTTTGCCGTTTTGCTGATATAATTGTAGCTAGAGCGTGATTTGTTATCTTATGCGCCTTCGGTTGTATTCACTTGCTCTTCATAAAATTAAGCATGACTACGAACTCACCGACTATATTGCTAGTCATCCCAGTTAGAAAAATAATACAGAAAAGCTACGATCCGCTTAAAATGGATCATACTGTATAGTGCTCTATCACATAACTCTTAACCCAGCCTCAAGTAAGTGGGCATGGCGTTGTCAAATAAACCACTTACTTACTTACTTATACCATATATCTCCTTGTGGGTGCTAGGTATGCCTACGCACCATCGTCTACGGTTTCTGGCAATGTGTCTCAGCTCTCCCCAACTGCCGTGCCTCTCTATTGACTGTTCTCCTCGGACCGCCAGGTCTTCTGGCATCCTGAGTTAAAGGATTCCATTGCATAGCATGGGTCGCTATGGAACTGTCACCCTTTCGGAACGTGTGCCCAGTCCACTGCCACTTCCGTCGTTGGATGGTCGTGCCATGGTTCCTGACGTCGTGCCATGGTTCTCTCGTAACGACAATTGTCGAAAAGCAACGAATGTCAACGATAATCAGGGTGAATAGCAATTAATTTATCGGGGATATCTTTCCAGCATAAGGCACGCCAAATAAACTCCCTGTTGACATAATCAAACCTATATTACCATGTATACTTATAATGTCATTGATACATCATTGCAATGTTCAGTTGCTAATAAACACGAGCTTGAAACGGACATATTTTTATTTCAATACATAACAGTGAGGAATAGTTTCCCCGGGCAGGAACGGGTTAAGAATATAACTGCAGCGCCCCCCAACAAATCGCGCTTGTCGTAAAAGGCGACTAAGGAGACAAACCAGATCTAGGCAATGTAACACCCAAGTGAGCCTAGTGACACATATACTACCCCAAAAACCCTCCCACAAATGTGCATGCGAGTCCGTGGGTTGACAGGACTGGAGATCACTGGTGTCATAGAAGAAAAATCAAACAATACTAAAACAGGAGCGTGCACGTGTCAAACAACAAACATCATCGCAATATGGTAATATTGCAAAACTGTATCATTATGGTAATACTTGCTAAAAGGAAAGGCACTACCCCGCCAGGCACTACCACTGCTGTGCATGGTACTGATCCTGGATGAAGCAGAAATGTTCGGGTCAGAGCTATATGGATTCCGGGGGCTAGCAAAATAATGAAACAGTTTGGAAAAAATTTGGGGGTCGCGAGTTGGAACGTGGGAAGCATGACCGGTCGAAGTTACAAGCTGGAAGAGATGATGAATAGAAGGCGGGTGGATATCTTGTGTGTCCAAGAGACGAAATGGAAAAAACACCGGAAATCGGGCGCGTTTCTTGGACGTTAGGGCAAAAGATTACAAGATGTTTTACTACGGAACAGGAAAAGGCTAAGAACGGAATCAGTATCATCCTTGCGGCAGAGCTACTTGGTAACGTCTTGAGCATTTCGAGCTCCAGCGACCGTTTGATGTCTCTCAAACTAGTAATACAAGGAGAGGTGTGGAATGTTGTTAGTGCATATACTCCCCAAAATGGGTGCAATTAGAGAGATAAAGATGCATTTTGGGTAGATTTCCACAATCTCCTTAAGAACATCCCAAAGGAAGAGTTTCTGTTCGTTGGAGGAGATTTGAATGGACAGGTCGGAAGTCAAACGAAGACCATGAAGACTGCCATGGAGGACGAGGATACGGCACCAGGAACCTTCGTGGTGAAGACATCCTAAGCATGTGCAAATCGCACGGTCTTATCGTGTTAAATACCATGTTCATTAAACAAAGCCGACACCTGATCACTTACAGCAGTGGCGGAGATGAAACTCAGATTGACTACCATTTGGTAGCCAGTTTCATGAAGCCTCGGGTAAAAGATTGCAAAGTGATCCTGGGAGAGGCAAACGCTCAGCAACACCGTCTCCTGCTAACAGAAATTTTTATGAACCACCAAAGAAAAGCAAGCAAACAAGGGCCTCTGAGAAAATCAAGTGGTACAATCTCGACAAAGAAAAAGGCGAGGCTTTAGTTTCCGTAATGAAAAATTACCTCTCTCACACCATCAACGGAGCTGGGGATTAAGAGTGCAGAACACAAAATATGTGGGATTCTCTACAGCGAACTTCCTTAAAGAAGGCAAGTTTTGCTAGAAGCTTAAAAACCCCACCATCAACACGCCAAAGAAACATGGTGGTGGAGTGATGAAGCTAAGAAGGTGATAAATGAGAAGAAAGCGGCTTTCAAAGCTTGGTCAAAGTGCCCCTCTAATAATAATGACGAAAAAATTCGCCTCGAAATGGAATACAGATGTTGCAAGAAAAAAGCGAAGAAGAAGTGCGCCCAGCTTCAAGCAGAGAGTACGGAGGGCCTGTATCGGGAGCTGGAGAAAATATCTTCCCCGGTTGCTAATGCAAACCAGGCAATCCGGGAGCTGCGAGGACACAGTATGAACAAAAGCGCAACCATCTTCAAAATAGCCACCCAAAGAAGGAGGAATGCTCAGGAGATTCGTTCACCAAAGTTCATTAACAATGCTCATGGCCAGCTTCTTGTGGATGACGACAAAATTCTGCAGATGTGGCGGCTGTATTGTGAAGAACTTTTAAATGAACAGTTTCCCCGGCTATACTTTCCAAGAGCCACCCCTAACTGTGAAGAAATACCCGACATCACAGTCGAAGAAGTTAGTGAGGCGGTCAAATACTCCACAAAACAAAAAGCGGTTGGGCCAGACGAGATGCCCTCTGAGTTGTGGAAAAAGATGGGAGACATCGGATTCAGATGGCTTAGAATTCTCATCTTCAAATTCGTGAGAGGTGACTCAATGCCGAATCAATGAAGCGAAAGTTACCTACTCCCTGTATACAAAGCGAAGGCTGATATGCAAAAAAAATAAAACAAATATTTGGCGCAACAGCTCTTTAAAGTGCCAAGGCCTAGCTTCTCGCAACCGCTCATGTTGTGTGCGTTATATTTTTCACACGAATGGAAGGGACCTACAGTTTAGTGCCGACTCCGAACGGCGATTTAAGAAGCTTTTTTCGTGACAACATTACTCTCGGATGTTTGTCAAACGCTGGCGAGAGGTGGGACCGTGCACAAACTTGTTGGTGTTTTCCGGGATTCGGACTTGGAACCTCATGCGTAGTGATCCGACACACTAACCACTTACGCCACGGCGCGCGCCACAGTAGTTATCACAGTTTCACGGTGATACGCGAAACTGTGATAACTACCGTTCGATCAGGCTGATGTCACACAGCATGAAGATCGTTGAGCGCGTATTAGGTGGCCGACTGCGAAAAATAATACGGCTATCTACTGATCAGTGGGGGCTTGTCTCGGGTAAATCAACCACAGATGCAATCCAAAGTATAAGGATCGTAATGGAAAAACATCGTGATTCCTTTAGGAATTTGCATATTGTATTGGTTGAATTTGAAAAGGCATTCGACAGACAACCAAGAGATCTGATATGGGTGGCGCTAAGACGGCGAGGGATTCCAGAAACCTATGTACAGATTATCATGGCCATGTACGAAGGAGCAAGGACAAGAGTAAGAGGCCCCGCTGGAGTAACCGAAGAGTTCCCAATCAAAGCCGGGGTGTACCAGGGAAGCGTCTTAAGTCCTTTGCTCTTTATTACAGTCCTTGATTATCTGCTTGAAGGTAAAGTGATGGACCCCAAAGTACATCAGTTATTCTTTGCTGACGATGGAGCCGTCATAAGTGAGGATCCTACATCCCTGCAACGAGCACTTGATGTGTGGGTGGACGCTCTGGAGGGAAATGGTATCGCATTAGTTCAAAAGAGACAGAGTACTTATGCTGCCCATTCTCTGATCCACTCAGGCCTATTCCAGACATTTATTTGAATGGAACAGTGCTTCCCAAGTGCGAAAAGTTCAAATATCTGGGATCTATGATCAATAGCAAAGCAACTTGTGATGACGACATCAATCATCGCGTAAGCGTAGGGTGGATGAAGTGGCGTGAAAATTCCGCTATCTTCTGTGAGAGAAAAATGCCACCTAAGTTGAACGGAAGGCTCTACTCCGCAGTTATGCGTCCAGCGCTCACATACGGTTCACAATGTTGGACGATGTTACAAAACGTATGAGAGTTAATTAACGGCAGCTGAGATGAAGATGCTCCGCATGACAGCATGAGTGACAAAGCTTGATCGAATAAGAAGTTCGAAGATCCGTGGAAGCTTTCACATCAAGGAAACCATCGTAAAAAAATTTGTACCATTTGAACCCTGTTAAAAAGGCAATATCAAGGCACGTTCCAAAGATATCGCGATGTAGGAAAGGCAGGCCTGTAAACGCCTGGATCAGACAAATGCGACGACATCGGCATTTCATTGGCCTCAGTAAGCGAGAGATCCAAAATCGGCAGGCCTGCCGTTATTTTCTGAGGTCAAATAGGCGAACCCCACAGCCGGATCAGTAGAAATGCGGTGAAGTGGGAGGGTCATGATTTCATATTTTCGGATCATAGCCTCGCTGATAAAAGGAAGAAGAAGAAGAACAGTGGTGAATAGTTTCTTCCTCTTTTTCATCCATGCAGCTTCTACAAAAGTAGTTCGCAAAAAGGCGCATGCTTGCCTATTAGACAGTGTTCAGTTATGATACCTATTGTAGTGCCGATATGCGATCTATTGAGAGAAATAAAATTCTTAAAACGTTTCCGATCCAACTTTGGCCAAATCTGTTTTGTCGCTAGACATGTTGATCCACTTGTCCACCTAAGATTTGTACTTTCGGTAGCATTCAGCCTAAATTTGAGTTTGCGAGTAGCGATTTATATATCTTTATATATCTCAGGTGCACCAAACTCTTTGGTTTTTAACCCGTCAGTGTAGAAGTGAATCGACTGCTCCTACAGAACCATGCTACATCACATTTTGATAGCAGAATCGAATGAATTGGGGTTGGAGCACATGTGGTTTTGCCAAGACGGTGCCACTACACTTAGAAAGGGCGACACATCGGGACTTAATGAAGGAGACTTTTCCAAGCTGTGTTATCTCCTGTTTTATTGATTTGCTTTGGGTCACTTCATAAAGGGCCATATAACGCCAGATTCCTTCAAATGGAACGCGAATTTGCACTCTATAAAATAGACTTCTTAGGGTTGAGCGAGATAAGATAGTACGATGCTGGGGAATATATGTATCTCCCCAACAAAAACCACTGTCATGCTCTACTCTGATAATCCAGCTGGAAGTGCACGGGCGTTCGGAGTAGGACTGCTGCTTACTCCAGCAGCACGAGGAAGCCCATATCTTGGATCCCTCAGAGCGACCGGATATTGACGGCTAAGTTCCACAGTAGAGTAAAAAAAATTACCATCATACAGTGCTATGATCCAAATCAGGACGCGACTAAGGATGAAAAGGATGATTTTTATAGCCAGTTAGGCGTCGTCTACAACCAAACATCTAATGGGGACGTCGTAATGGTAATGGGGGTTTCAATGCTAAGGCAGGTAGCGAAAACACTATGTTTAAACACGTGATGGGAGTTCACGGCGTTGAAGACCGTAATGATAACGGTGAGTGGTTTGTGGACTTCTGCAATACCAACCGCTTAGTCATTGGAGGTGAGCTGTTTAAGCATAACACCTGCCACAAGATCAGCTGGGCCTCTACTGACAGGCAGCGAACATCCAACCAGATCGACCACATTGCGATCAGCCGTCGCTTTAGACACTGTCTCCTGGACGTCCGAAACAGACGTGGAGCTGACGTCGGACTAGAACGAGATCACCATCTCATGTTAGCTCATACACCCCTTCCATCAATAGCAACCGCTCAAAATTACTTAACATCACCAGGTTTAATATCGACAGGCTCAAGGCTCCCCAAGTGCGCCAACAGTTCAGGGACTATCTTGCCTTAGAAGCGGAAGGAATCAGCAACACATTGCAGGAGAGCATGGATGACCACTGCAATGCTGTGAAAAGTGCTTTTACGGCTGTGGCACGCACCTATGTCGGTAAAAGGCAGAAAAACCATCGCACATGGCTATCTGCAGATACCTGGAGACGGATCGATTAACGTTCAGCAATCGAGACAGCAGCCTCAGCAGTAGACAGAACCGAACTAGAAGCCCAATAGCGTGCGAAGAAGAAAGAAGTGCAGCGTAGTCTGAGACGTAACAAACGTCAACACATCAACTCACTGGCTTCAAGGGCTGAAGAAGCAGCGAGCAGGTGCGACAGTAGGAATGTTTATAGCATCATTAAGGAGCTGACTGGTGGTCGGAACTCCAAACAACACCCAGTGAAGAGCCTAGACGGTAACCGTCTGATCTCGGATGAGGACCAGCTCACTAGATGGAGAGAACATTTTGCTACAGTGCTATGAGCGGTATGATCTCGAATTCGAATGAGCAGTTCGAAGTAACAAATTCGTGAATTCGCACCGTACCTCCCAGTAAAACCGAAATAATAACAGCAATCAAGTCCCTCAAGAAGAACAAGGTGGTGGGTATTGATGGCATCCCTGCCGAACTATTTCAAGCGACGCCAAATATAGTCTAAGAGCTGGTGAACGTTTTTGAAACGTCATTTTAGCACAGGAAATAAATATATTTTTTTGTTAAACTTAAGCTAATGATTACAAATATCAACGTCTGGCAGCTGTCTGTTGGTGCGTTTGGGGGGGGGGGGGGCTGGGCCCCAAAGACGTCGAAAAAAGGGATGCGGTCACGTCATTTCAGCAAAGCTGAATTTTTGTTTATGAGTAGTTTACTTGTTTATATAACATATTTTACCACTGCCAGACATTTTGGCCGGGTCTAACATCCTGCCAGACGCAAGCGAAGTTTGAATGTCGCTACTAAAGCGATGTGCAACAATTGTATCTAATAGCCGATTTTCATCGAAACTATTGAAGCATTTGAAAACTTACTAACATGCAATAGTATTGCAATAAAAATAATGCATTTTAATATTCATAATGTATGTTCCTGAACTCTCGTTTTCATCATAAATATCAGGAGGTTGGATTACAACGTCTTTCACTAAAGCAGGTAATTGATCACCGTCGAACCAAAGAAACTCATATACACCATTAGATTCCAACCATCCATTTTCAATTGGGGATAAATTAGTTGAATTTTTTAAATGCTAGCTCCGCAGTTTAGACGCGGTTACTTATCGCGCTAAGTCTAAAGGTTTTGTTCTTTGTAGACGGCGTAGTAAGTTTCTTTCATCCAAAACTTGGAGGACTGTTATATTAACGTGACTTTCTAGTCGACTTTTATGTTTTCTCGCGTAGTTTTTGATTTCGTCTTCGACTGTTTTAATGCCAAGATCTCTGTGGATATCGCTATTTCTGATATACCATGGCGCATTTACAATACCTCTTAGCACTTTGTTTTCAAAAGTTTGTAAAATTTGAATATTACTTATTTTGGTACAACCCCAGAGTTGTATACCATATGTCCATACAGGCTTTAGCACTTGCTTATATAAAAGCAGTTTGTTCTCTATATTAAGCTTGGAATATTTTCCAAGTAGCCAATACATTTCTCGATATTTGTTATCTAGTTCTTTGCGTTTTTTCTTAACGTGCGTTTTCCATTTCAGCTTTGCATCAAGTGTCATTCCAAGATACTTAGCCTCGTTTACAAACGGAATTTGAACAGATTTTGAAAACATCGGCAAATTATTTACTCTCTTATAAGTAAAATTTGCATGAATAGATTTGGTCTCGTTGAGTGCGATTCGCCAAACCTTTGTCCATTCATTAACTCTATCCAAAGCTTCTTGCAGTTTTTCTATAGTATCTTCGACCGTTTTACCTACTGTCAAGATAGCAGTGTTCCCGGCAAATGTAGCTAGCTCAGTACCTTCTACTTGCGGTATATCACGAGTGTATAATAGATATAAAACTGGACCAAGTACGCTTCCTTGCGGCACCCCAGCCATTATTTCTTTAAATTCTGAATATTCGTTTCCACATTTGACGCGGAATAGTCTATTCGTCAGGTAGTTCTTCAAGATATTGCATAGGTGCTCTGGCAGAACTTGTCGTAATTTAAACTTTAAGCCTTCATGCCAGACCTTGTCAAAGGCTTGAGAGACGTCAAGGAATACGCTTGAACAAATCTTTTTTTCTTCAAGTGACTTTTCGATTACATGTGTTATTCGATGTACTTGTTCAACTGTAGAATGCTTACTTCTGAATCCGAATTGATGATCCGGAATGAGATGCCTCTCTTCTATAACCGGCTGTATTCGCCTAATCAAAATTCTCTCGAACACTTTGGATATGATTGAAAGAAGCGAAATCGGTCTATAAGACGTTTTTTCATTCGGCGGTTTTCCGGGCTTAAGGACCATTATGACTTCGGCCACTTTCCATTGACTGGGAACATATTCTAGTCTAAGCGCGGCGTTTATAATGAACAGGAGCTTCGTTAGACCTTTTCTCGGAAGTGCTTTAAGAACCTCTCCCGTGATTAGGTCGTATCCAGGAGCCTTCTTAGGTTTAAGTTTCTTTATTTCTTCCTTAAGTTCGGTTAGTGTTGCATTTCTTATTATACGATTGTCAATATACGACGTATTTATATTTTGAATAAGAGCCTGTCCATCAAGCGGTTTGAAAGTTTCTTCCAGGTGGGAGGCAAAAACTTGCGCTTTCTCTTTATCATGCCTGGCCCATTCGTCTTCATTTTTCCTAATTGGGGCGGCTTGAATTTGAGGTTTTTTAATACCTTTTATAGCTTTCCAAAGCGAATAATTAGAATCTTTTTCTGCTGTTAAGCTTTCTAGGTGAGTTTGCA
The DNA here is from genome assembly GCA_945910035.1 of Brachypalpus laphriformis. Lineage (NCBI taxonomy): Eukaryota > Metazoa > Arthropoda > Insecta > Diptera > Syrphidae > Brachypalpus > Brachypalpus laphriformis. The sequence goes on along the minus strand of OX246754.1, from coordinate 190,416,065 downwards.
TTTCATTATTCTTAAGGTCTTTAATAGATCTTTTTAATAAGTTACACAAACGGTTAAGATGTGCTTTATGTTGCGGAGCCCGAGTTTGTTGCCATTTTTTGCGTGCTTTCCTCTTCTCCTTAATCATCTCTTTTATTTCCTGCGAATAATTTTGAATATAGCTGGCCGGCGTTTTCTTAGGTTTCGGAGTATTCTTCCACGCGGCATTCTGTAGGATTTCGACGAAGCGATCTACTTCAACTTCAAGTTCATAGGGCGTTTTAAGTGATACCCTCAGCTCAGTATTTGATTCAATATCTTTTTTGAAGCCATTCCAATTCGTTTTCGCGCTGGTTAATCTGGCCGGACCTACTTTTTTAATCAGAGCATCGCTTATCGTCATAATGATTGGAGAATGACCAGAGGAGAGATCAAAGCTTTCTTCAACTTTTATACAGTTGCCAGATATTCCTTTAACAATAAAGAAATCGATCAGATCTGGTATCTTATTTCTATCAGTCGGCCAATATGTTGGTTTACCCGTCGAGTGAAAATCACAACTATATTGCATACCCGCATTATAAAGCTTTCTACCTTTCTGAGAGGCGTACCTTGAACCCCAGAGGGGGTGTTTCGCGTTGAAATCGCCACCAATAATAAAATTTGGTTTAAGGAAGTTGAAGATGTTTGTGAAATCACTTTCTTCAAGCTTACATCGCAGTGGACAATATATAGACGAAATGTTGAAAGCAAAATGTCTATTTCTAACGCGTACCGTGCTTACTTGCATTGCTTCTAATTCAATCTTTACTTCCGCTGAGTGTTCGATACATTCTTTTATAAACAAGGATGATCCGCCTCTGGCTCTTTCCGATGGGTGGAAGGCGTGATACACGCTATATCCCCTTATCTTAACATTCGATTGCTTTGTCAGATGAGTTTCGCAGACCAAGCATATATCAATATCTTTCTCTCGTATAAAGATTTCTAACTCGTCGAGTCTTCGTATAAGCCCGTTGGCGTTCCAAGTAAGAATTTTAAGCGTTTCTTTCATATTCTGGTTGTAGTGCGCCAGTTATGAATGTTGTTTTCTAAAGCAACTAGTCTCTCGAAAATAAGTTTGTTTGTTTTGGATTGCTCTTCAAGTTTCGCAAGAATTAGGGAAAAAACATGGGATACATGATCTTGTGAGCTACCTCTATCACCGTTTTCCAATGTCACAGCTTGAGCAGGAGTCTTTACGTTAGAAATTGGATGATTTCTTGCTTTGATCGCCCGCGAGCTGTCGGTCTTGTACTTGCCGTTAGCTGTCATCGCCGCTTGAGCATAAGACTGCACGCCAAAATTCGAGGATTTAGTTCCGCTCACCTTTTCTCTACTACGTTTGGGTTTTTCTTCATTACCCGATCTTAAGAGAATATTGACGGATTTTTTATCTTTCGCTGCTTTTTTCGTAGCTATTTTGGGTCTATTCTTAATTGGTTTTGGATTCGTGCGCATGGAATTTTTAAGCGTATCTCGCCTTTTTTGGAGCTCTTTCGCCACTTCGCAACCTCGATAGTTCGCAGGGTGTTTTCCTTTACAGTTTATGCAAGTGGCTGGGGTTTGCCTTTTTAGGTGACACTCATCTGAGAGATGTTCACCTGCGCATTTGACGCATCGCGGTTCTTTCTGGCAGTAAGTCTGCGTGTGATTGAAACCTTGACAGCGCTTACACTGCGGGATCGATCTGGAGCTCTTACGCATAGGTTCGATTTTGACCACGATATTTAGAATAGTCTTAATACCATAAATAGCATCTTTATTTTCATCTTTATCGAAACTTAGCATGAATAGTGGAAGACCACGCTTTACCAATTTTTCCTGATCTCCCTCCGACTGTTGCTTCTCCTTCTTGATAATATTGACGGCATCAAGAATTTTAAAGCCTTTGTCTTGAAGGTCGTTTATAACATCTTCTTTGGTGCACGAGGGGTGGAGTCCCCTTGCTACAACACGCAGTGGTCTTTCTAACTTATTTTCATAAGTATACCACTGAATCTTTTCGGCATTCAATTTTTTAGATACTGATCGGTAACCGTCGGCATCATCGACATTGATTTTCCACGTATTGTTTCGCAGAGATGTCACCTTAAACTTCGATGTCGCAGTTCCTTTAAGGAGGCAATGCAACTTGTTGTAGTCCGTAATTCCAACGACGTTTATCGGTGGCGGAGGACGTATTTTTTGTTGTTGTTGCTTTTCCTGCAACTCCTTGCGCTTTTCACCCTTTTGTGGCTCGACTTCCAGTGAGGAACCAGCTTTGCGTTTTTTGCTAGGTCGTTTCTTTTCGATCCAATTCGTTTCACGTGTTAGCTCTTCTTCGTCCGTCTGGTATTCGCGACTAGGTGAGCGCTGTGGGCTAAGTGTATTTTCTTTTTGTAGATACGACTTTTTTAAGGCATTATTTTCTTGCCTGAGTAAATCTACTTCTTTCTTAAGCTCACGATAGAGTAGCTCCATTTCGCTAAGCTTGGTATGGAGTACGTCGTTTTCCTCCTGAATGCTTTTTGATTTCGCTGAGTCCCGTTTTTCACGCGCTTGCGCTTCCGGCGGACTTCTTTTTCCGGAGACGTTCGATCTTGTTGGTGGAGATCGAGATACCCTTGTACTTTTTAAGAAGAGATTTATTAGGTGCAATAAGTGGCTCTCCCCAGAATCCGTAGAGCCGACCTCCGAAGAGGGTGGATTTTCCAGTGTACCTGGACTGCCACCTGGGGTATTAAAATCTTTTGTTTTGTTCATTGCATGTTTTTGTATACACCATACTCGGTATACGGAGGTTGGATTTAAGTCGCCTCTTACGACAGGCATGCCTACCTCGGGTATATTCTGACCCCTACCCGAAGGGGTAGGTAAATGTGCATTTCTCCAAATATTTGAAATATAATGAGCCCATAAGAAATGTTGACGCAGCTCTGATTTACACGGTGGCAAATTTCCAGCGTCAACATTTTTAATTTTTTTATGGAAATCGTCATTCATGTTTATTGCATTACATGTTTTTGTAAATATCTCATATCTGGATTTATTGACGTAATATATATTACGGATATTATACAAACGACACACAAACTCCTCTAAGACTTCAAAAACTTGTTCCCTTGAGCCTTATACATGTACATCCAAAGTACCAAGCAAGATCAGTAAAAGCTTTTTGATATTTGTGGGATTCATTCAATTGTATAAAAGGTCTTCGTTTTACTTTTCTGTAAAATGTAGCATAATAATCGCAACCAGTTGCTGCATGAAATCCTGGTAAAGAATTACACAAAGACTCTCCTAGAGCATTAAACAATTTGGATAAATCTACAAATCGTCGTGAATTTCCAACGCCAACCTCCTTCCAAATGTTCAGAGAGCTCTTTAAATGTTCCATGTTACCAAACATAATCACAATAACGTCTGTATCTGAGCATTTTATTAAAACATTTGCATCTTGATCGATGTTGCAAACATGGTAGACGATTTTGGTGTCAGCTTCTTCATATTTTTCACAAGATAAATTGTCTTCCACAATTTTTTTCACTTTTCCATTATCAGTTTTAAAACAGTAACAAAAGTCATAATTTGTTGAGGTTGTCCAAGCTATCTCTCAGAAGATGTTAGCTATCTTCGATAGATGGTGAAAAATAACGATCAAAATGATATCGATTCTGGATGCAGAATACCTAGTAGCCTCTTGCAATATTTTTTTTTGAGATGTTGTCGAATGTTTTTGGAACTTCCTTTAAGAGATGCAGCATGAAAAAGCCATCGATAATTACAATATCAATATTGCGTTCTGCCTGACTATCAACTTTTGCCTCCAACAATTTCATGAGAACAGATTTATCGGTTTTACAAATTGTTCCATCTAAATGGCACATTGATAAAGGAACAGGCATCAAAGGATACGATAAAAAGTTTGCAATATCTATATATTGTTCCAGGGTATTGCTATAGGGTTTGGTGCTGCTCGTCCTGTTGCAATGTTATATGAGAAATCGTTACTCAGTTCTGGTGCAAAAGGATTTATATTTTGTTTAATGTAATGCATAAAATTCTGAAGCTGCACGCAACTTTTTTCTATTCTACTTCTTTCCAAGTCTGCTGTAATATCTTGAGCTTTATGCAATCCACATTCCTCAAATACGTGCGATATTATCGCTGATCTTATGCTGTGACTTTAAGACCAGCGTTGACGAGCAGATATCGAATTGGTGAAATGTATAACTCCTGTCAATCTTTTTGCTGCATTTGCATTTATTGTCTGTTCCAACGTCAAATCTATTGGCTGTCTAGAGAATGCTTTTTCGGTTCTTTTCACAATGAAGGACCTGTTCTCAAAAAGTTCTCTTAGTCCTGGGTGAGGTTCGTCGATCTTTAATAAATTATCGTGGAACTTGACCAACCACCGTGCGTGCGATTTTGGGCAATATGTATTTAAATAATTCGAAATCTGCAGTACGAATGCTTCGTGTCAAAAGTAAATAATAATTAACATCATCTACATAAATCATGTAGAACTGCGGTGTTTTGCCAAATTGTCCATTAATCGTTGCTTCTTGATATGCATTATATTTTCTAAACAATTGTATAAGGTAAGGATGGTCAATAGTGGGACTTGATGTCTGTGTAGATTGAAAGTCATTAAGATAACTGATTATATCATCGCCAATTTCTATTTGTTCTTTCTTCATAAAACTTTCAAAACGTAGGATCTGAAAGCCCAAAGTCATTAAAGGATGCAGTCTCTTGCACGTGTTAAAATGCTTAACAGATATAAATCCAGCTACTGAACCATTTGCTAAAAGTTCACTATCCACCATTACATAAGCCAATCCAGAATCATCTATAAACTTTTCGATGGCTTTGAAATAAGCCATCATAATGTGGAAGCTGCTTAGATGAATAAAAAGTTCAATGAATCTTGGTTTTTCAGTTGCTTGAATTTGAATAGCGGCTACTGACTCTTTTTAAAATATGTTCTGTTCTACTGGATATAGAAAATATTGTGTATATACTATTTTATTTAAAATTTAATTTCCTATAAGACACACTTAGTAAGTTTTCAAATGCTTCAATAGTGTCGATGAAAATCGGCTATTAGATACATTTGTCGAACATCGCTTTAGTAGCGACATTCAAACTTCGCTTGCGTCTGGCAGGATGTTAGACCCGGCCAAAATGTCTGGCAGTGGTAAAATATGTTATATAAACAAGTAAACTACTCATATACAAAAATTCAGCTTTCCTGAAATGACGTGACCGCATTTCTTTTTTTGTGACGTCTTTTTATATTATTATACCCCTTTTCCCGCTTCCAGTTAATTTCCACTCTCTATGTGTCGAACATGGGTAACTTCGACTTTGGCGCCATTTTCGAACTCTCACCAACTTTTGCTTCCACGTATATTTTTCGAACTCTTCTTCGGCGTTCAGCGGCAAAGGCTGGATACAGCACTATTATCAAGGCTATATAAGAATGCGGTAAGTATCACGTCTTACACAATGTAATGTGTCGGGGGATTTTGAAGTCCAAAGTGGAGTAGGTCAAGGATGCCTACTGTCGTTGCTATTGTTTTTGGTGGTTATCAGCGATGAACTCCGTGCAGCATTGACGAAAGATAATTATGAAATTCGTTGGACTATGACATCTTACCTTAAACACCTAGATTACGCTGACGATGTTTGTCTACTTTCACTTCGGATAATGGATCTTCATTCATTAAAGTTGATAACTTTCTTTATTTAGGAAGTGTCGTCTCGGCTAATAGCGGTGGCACCGAACTGGGTGTGTGCAGTAGAATCGGGGAAGTTGAACCTGCGTTCGGAATGCTATCCAAAATCTGGAGAAGCAATATTATCAGCTTAAGAACCAAGCTGCGACTGTGTTGCTCCAACGTAGAATCGGTGCTGCTTTATGGGTGCACTACCTGGAAGGTGCAAGTCTTCGTAAACAAATGTTTAAGGATCATCTTGAAGATTTTTTCTCCAGCGAACAACTTTATACGAGAAGAGGCCAAGAAACTATAAGCATTACTATACGGGGGAAAAAGTGGCAGCGGATTGGACACACCCTACGGTGCGAAGACAACTCCATTGCGAAATACACTATGCAATGGAATGCGCTCACCCAGGCAGGCAGAATAGCGGGGCGCCCTAGGCAAACATGGCGCGGAACAGTTGGGGAGGAATCGAGCTCTTTAGGAATGAGGCAGCTCAAACGCGTTGCAGAACTCCAAACATGATGGCGCGCAGGCGTGGTTGACGCCCTATCCCCTCCGAGGGGTTAAAGGATGTAAGTAAGTAAGTATTGGCTCACAAGATCACCCGATCTGACCACTCCAGACTTCTTTCTTTAGGACCCTCGCAGCTCTCAAGGACATCATCAGACAAAAAATAGTATAGTAGTATAATAATAGGTATTTCTTAGCAGGGCTGGTTAGCAATTAATGCTATGCTTCTTGAAGGAGTACTGCTGCTTCTGCTCTCCTTGCTCTCTCAATTCGGAGCTCTTTTGCGCATTCGTTATAAGTGTACAAATTTCCAGCGAATTCTCCTCTGACCGCAGCATTTGGTCTATAAGTCTTGATGACTTAGGGTTCTCCTTTCGTAGATCCTTACCATCTCATTTGCGAGGATGTCGATTGGGATCATAACGGCTATGACACAGGCTGCTTCGTTCGATGTTGTTCGGAAACCGCTGATTGTTCTTATAGCGCATAACCTGTATGTTGACGATAGCTTTCTCCATGTTTCTATCGTCGCTAACGCTGCCGCCCAAACCGGTGCAGCGTATGGGAGAACCGAGCTAACCACTCTGGATAGTTAAATCCGTCTAGCATATCCAGGGCCACCAATGTTTGGCAGTATTCGAGAAAGGGCTGCCTGCAGTAGTGAAGCCGTCTTGCTCGAGTATTCCACGTGTGTTTTAAAACTTAACCTGTTGTCGAGCATTACTCCTAAGCATTTAACTGCTTCCTTGGTGCTTATAGTCTGAGTGCCGACTCGAATATTCGCATATTCAACAGCTTTTCAACTTGTTATAAGAACAGCTTCAGTTTTGTGGTCTGCTAATTCTAAACCGGCGGATCGTAGCCTGTCTTTAATTTTTCCGATTGCTTCGTTTGTCGCTGAATCTATTTCGTGGATGTGTTTAGCCACGGTGACCACGGCAATGTCGTCAGCGAACCCAATTATCTTAACTCCTTGTGGAAGTGCTAGTCGCAGAACTCCGTCGTACATGATATTCCATAAGAGAGGGCCTAGCACCTGATCCTTGTGGGACTCCTGCCGTGACGTTGTAGTACTTTACCTCCTTGTCGGTTTAGTACCTCAACTTCCTGTTTGTGAAGTAGCTTGTAAATATCCTCAATAGGTAGTATGAAGTATCCATTCTTGCCAGCGATCTCCTGAATGTCCTGTATGAATGTCCAATTTGCCGAGTTAAAGGCGTTTTTGATGTCCACAGTCACTACTGCACAGTATTTCTTTGTCCCCCCTCGCCATCTTTCTCCTTGGCTCGCTCCAGTTGCTCGAACTGATGGTCTGACAGTGCTTCTTTCTATTCTGCTACCACGAGCAATCTGTTGTATATTATTCGTTCAAGTATCTTTCCCAAAGTGTCGAGTGAACATATTGGGCGATATGACGATGATTCTCTAGGTAGTTTGTTTCCTTTTAGTAGCAGTACTAGATTTTGGAACTTCCATGGCCCAGGAAAAACTACTTCTTCCATACACTTTTGCATAGTGGGTATAAAAATGTCCGGCCTCTTTTGGACAGCCACTTTCACTGCCTTATTGGGGATGCCATCTGGTCCAGGTACTTTGTTGCTTCCTATCTTCCTGCATGCTTCGAATAGTTCCTCCCGTGTGATGGCAGGGATGTGCTCTGCATTGGTCTCTCTGATTATTTCACACAGAGTAGATGGTCTATGGGGGAATAGGTGCTCTATTATGGATCTTAACATAGCTGGGCAAGTTATTTGTGGGGACCTATGACCTTTCAGCTTTGTCATCACCATCCTGTACGCCATTCCCCAAGGGTTTATGTCTGCTTCGTTACAAAGTCGTTTAAAACATATTGTTTTACTCGGGGGTAGGGGGTGGGGGGGGTGGGGGTGGGGGCGGGGGGGGGGGGGGGGGGGTAATGTGGCGGTCCAAAAAGAACCAATCCAATCCTCTTGTCCCAGATCCTCGAAGAAGGGTTTGCCAAGAGTTTGCTGTCTGATCCTCGCCAGGGCCGGACATCTGCAAAGGAAATGACATAGAGATTCTTTCTCATTAATATCCTTGCAGCTCCTACAAAAGGTGTTGTGGGGGATACCAAGCTTGACCGCATGGTCTCCAACTGGCCAGTGGCCTGTGATAATAGCTACGATTTTGGCAATAACTGGTCTTGGTTTGCCTAGTAACTCTTTTGACCTGGGTTTGTTGAAACTGCGCAACGTCTTCCTAGATATGACACAGCTTGTGAGGTTGTTCCACCCGCGATTGGCTAGCTAGAGGAAGTGAAGGTGAATATAGCCCTTAACGGCACCAAGCGGAATGTCGACTCTTTCTGCTAGAGAGCCGTTAGGGGCCGACCCTCGCCTGGCCAGCTCATCAGCACGCTCATTTCCCTCATGGTTGCTGTGCCCTGGGACCCAGATTAGAGTGATTCTCGAGTGAGTGCTTTGTTGATTCAATTCAAACCGGCATTGCTCTACCAGTTTTGAAGAGATGCAGACCGCATCAATGGCCTTGATGGCAGCCTTGCTATCCGAAAAAATAGCGATATTGTGATTAGATGTTGGAAGATTGTTTAGCAGGCAGCAGGCTTCTCGAATCGCAAGAAGCTCCGCTTGGAAAACCCAAACAGAGTCTGGGAGACGGAAGGACCTTGATATATTCAGCTGGTCAGAGAAGATGCCTGCGCCGACCCCGCAGTCCATCTTCGAACCGTCTGTGTATATCCCTATATCATAGTTGCGGGTAACGCTTCCGTTCTTCAATTCTTCTCTGGAAGGGAACTTTGCTAAGAAGGATTTTCTGAAGTTGAGTTTGGGTATCGTGTAGTCGGTCGAAGGCGCAACCAGTTCACTTGAAATCGTCTCCAGGACCTTGCCGTGACCATATGGCCTTGTGGTCCAGCATCCATATTCCCTGAGCCGGACTGCGCTGCATATAGCTGTGTCTATGATGTGTAGTTCAAGAGGGATCAGATGCAGGATCACACTGAGAGCATCTGTTGGACAAGACCTCATTGCTCCTGTGATACCCACGTACGCCGATCTCTGTACTTTTTTTATTCTGTCGATATTGCACTTTTTGCTCAAAGCTGGCCACCAAACGATAGCGCCGTAAGTAAGAATTGGACGCACAACGGCTGTGTACATCCAAAGGGTCATCTTTGGCTGCAGTCCCCATTTCTTACCGAATGTTTTATTACAGGCATAGAAGGCTACGCTTGCCTTCTTAATTCGCTGTTCTATATTGAGTTTCCAACTAAGTTTCGGGTCTAGAACCGTGCCTAGGTATTTTGCACTGGAGCACAGCGAGAGAGGCTGACCATCTAGTTTGCGGGGAGGGTGCATGCAGGTACCTTGATTTTAGTGGTAAACAGCATCATTTCAGTCTTCTCCGGATTTACTCCGAGGCCACAGCTTGTAGCCCATGAGTGTACCTTATCCAGAGCCCTCTCCATGAATTGACTTATCGTGGAGAGGAACTTTCCTGATACTAGTATAACCATATCATCCGCGTACGCAACCACCTTAAAACCCACCCTATCAAGTCGTACCAAGATTTTATTGATCGCCATTAACCAGAGCAGGGGGGAGATGACTCCGCCTTGTGGAGTTCCTCTGTTTACCGTCTTAGTTGTACTACTGTTGTCTAGTGTTGCTTGGATTATACGAGTACTGAGCATAGAAACTATCCATTGGCTAATAAAGCCTTCTACACCTAACTCGGTGAGAGATTCCTGAATAGATTCAGTGAAAATGTTGTTGAAGGCTCCTTCTATATCAAGAAATGTGGCGAGAGTATATTCTTTGTAGCGAAGAGTTTTTTCCACTGTACGCACTACCTCATGAAGAGCAGTTTCTGTGGACCGCCCTTTGAGATACGCATGCTGGGATTTCGACAGTGGAGCACTCAGGTTATCGCGGATATGGAAGTCTAGGATACGTTCTAAAGTTTTCAAAACAAAGGAGGACAGGCTTATGGGTCTAAAATCCTTCGCGGATTCATGTCCTCGCCGGCCCGCCTTGGGGATGAAAACCCTTTTGACACGTCTCCAGGTTTGGGGAACATGGCTTAGGTTTAAGCAACTCCTATAAATCGGTAATAGCCAGGAAATTGCTATGTCTTGCAATTTTTGCATCATAATAGGCATGATGCAGTCAGGGCCAGGTGACTTATAGGAGGGGAGAAGCTATTTATAGCCCAGGAGACTTTATCCTCCGTAATAATGTTTGTGATGTTATCCCAAGCTGCCAGTGGGGTACAGGTGGAACTAGCTTGTTCTACTCTAATCTCACTGCAGCCTGGGAAGTGAGTACTCATCAGGAGTTCCAGAGATGCCGCAGAAGAATCTGTCCAGCTTCCATGCGTCTTTTTAAGAAAGGACGGGTTGCTATGCCCTTTGGACAAAATTTTGCTCAGCCTTGCGGATTCTTTAAGGGACTCGATAGTCTGGCAGTAATCTCTCCAGCCCTGTTTTTTGGCCATTCTGATGGACTCCTTATATATTTTTAGGCAGTCCTTGTAGGGCTGCCAGAAGTTGTGAATGTAGCAGATATTGAAGATCGCTCTGGTCATCTTCCTAAGCTTTGATAGATCTTCATTCCACCATGTTGGGACTTTCTTTTTACAATAACTGATTGGACACGAGACTTTAAATGCAACGTTAATTGCTTTCTCAAAGATTTCAACCTTTGAATCCAGTTCCGTGGTTTATGCGTTTTGGGTTTCTATTCTAACTGTTTTACTCTCTTTGATCGCCTTTTTTAAGTCGCCAGTTTAAATGTGTCTAGACGCTCCTGAAAATCGGCTCTTCCCCTCGATCGTTGGACCCTGCGTCGGGCTTGTAGACACCTTGCCCTAAGCGTTTTTTTTCTCCTCGGTCCACTAGTAGCATGGTGCACCTCTTCTACTAACTGTTCGTCTGGGCATTGCTGCATCGCAGGCTGTTGTGATAGTGTGGGTGAGCTGGAGCGAGAGAGTCTCCGCTGTTCCGTTGCGCGTTATGGTATCGGTGCTCATCATTTCCTCGAAGGTTTCTTTGTCAAAGAGTTTGCCCTTCCATTTTGGGCGTTGGAAGATTGGATGAGTTTCCTTAATATCAATTAATATCGCCTGGTGGTCGCTATGTGTATATTCCTCGCTAAGCCGCCATTTGGTGTTACGCAGGAGAGAGTTGCTAATGAAGGTTATGTCGATGATTGACCCCATACCTGCTTTGCGATATGTGTTTGCACGGCCCCTGTTTGTGAGCACTATTTTTAGTGGCGCAAAGGTTTCCAGTAGCATACGCCCTCTGGCATTGGTGAGCCCGCTGCCCCACTCTGTTGCCCATGCATTGAAGTCACCGCCTATGACCACTGGGGCTCTACTGCGTGCATCGGCCATTAGGTTGTCTAGCATTGTCTGGTATCCACTCGTCGTCCAGCTTGGTCGAGCATAGCAGCTGTAGAAGTTAATACCGTTTATTTTTTCCCGTACAAAGCCATCTACCTGTTCATGAGTTTCTTGGAAGGCATGTCTTTCACATATCCATATTGCAGCTTGCTTAGTTTTGCCACCAATCGAAATGTTGCTGTCGAGGTTTTTGTAAGGTTCGCTAATCAATGCGATGTCCGCTCCCTTGTCCTTAGCCGTTTGTGTCAGGAGGTCCTGAGCTATCTTACAGTGATTCAGATTAATCTGTATTATCTTCATGATGTTTTGCTCGTGATGGCTCTCCTGAAGACCGGGCATTTATTGTTCTGTTCCACATTTTCTGCACAGCTTCGAGCGGTCCTCTCTGTTTTTACTTTGTCCGGCTAGGTGACCAAACTCCAGACATTTGAAACATTTTTTAAGCAGGATCCGTTCGCGAATGCGACAGTTAACCCAGCCGATTTTTATTCTTCCGGCTTCTAAGAGCTTTCTTTGTTTTCTTTTCTGTTGTTAAAACTTTCACTCCAAATTGCTTATGTATGATATCGATTATGTCATCCATTGTAGTGACCTCTTCGATGTCCTTGACCTCTAGCGTAGTACGGTGCGTGAGTGACCTTACAGTCGCTTGTTCCGCTCAAGCTGATAACTCCTTTAAACTCAGTGGTATTGGTTCCCGTTTCCTTGAGTTGTATTAGAAGGTCTCACTTCTGTGTCCTCCTGATTCTAGAGACCGCCCTTCCAGTTTGGGATCTGCCTTTACCTTGCGTAGTATCTCCGCGTTAGAAAGAGTTCCCGTTGCTTTAATGACGATAGCGTCAGGTTTAACTTTCGTGGCCTCTTGCTGCTTCTTTTTGGTGACCTTCTTGTTGGTGGTATTTAAACATTCGTTTTCTCCTATCGCCCGTTGCTTGCTTGTGATTACGTTTGCCCGCTTATCTGTGGCCACTGGGGTCTCAGCGCCAGCTGCGGCATCCTTTTGCTTGGTGTTTACCAAAGATGGATGTTTCTGTTTCCGCTTTGACTCCGGACGTTTGCTGCCTGTAGCACCATTTGAAGGATGAATCTCCTTCTGTTTTAGCTCCGGGGGTTTGCTGTCGACCACACCATTTGATGTGTATTTCTGCTTCCGCTTTGGCTCCGGGGGTTCGCTGGCTGCAACCTGCCTTCGCTTGGGTTCTAAAGTTGACTTTAGCCAGGGCGAAGTTTGTGAGAAGTTGTTCTGACGAATCACCTCTTTTGCTTTCTCGTCGTGCAGCTGAATCGCCGAAAGCTCATAGAGAGCTCTGATGCTTTCAATGGCATCTCGCATCGCTTGGTGGATCGAGCGCCTTTTTCCATCTTCCAGCGTTTCTACCAGCCCCCTAATTTGCTCACCTAGCTTGTGGAAATCAGATTAATGGTTTGACCGTCACGTTTCTTACTGCGGGCGACTCGTGTCGTTTCGTGCTTCTTTGTGCTGTTGCTACTTGGCCAACTGGTGACCTCAGCATCCTTGAGCCCCCCTTAAAGGGGTTTTCCTCGTCCTCACCTGTTTTTTCTCCTGTGTTTTTGTTTGTTTTGTTTGTAATCATTTCTATTAGGTCCCCATTCAAAGCCGCTATCAATGCTCGAATGTGTAGTCACCCAAGAATTCCATGGTTATCTGTGCAAGCAGGGAGGCCGTGCGAGGGTTGGCACAACCCCTTATGAGGTATTGTGTCAGAGCCGGATCTGGTGCTAAGCAGGAATGTTACATCTGCACCTACACCACCAACTTAATGGTGACGAAACATTGAACGTACTTTGAGGCCTGCCAAGGTTTTAACGGGACGGGGGCGCTTGTAGCATTAGCCTGAAAGCCATTTCAACCGGATTTCACTCCAACTTACTCAGGTAACAGAATACTACAAACGTCAGCCCTCATAGCTCTCATTCCATTTCGTTATCCAGTAAGCCATAATTAAGACCTTACTGGGCTCGGTCTTAATGTTTCTTTTTATTTTGTTTGGTACTGATGACGAAATCATCGTAAAGAAAGAACAATTTGTAGTTCCCCTCGATATAGATATGTATATGCAACCATTCATCCCGAGCAGAAGGCTGCGGGTTTCACGGAGTGGTGGGTACATCCGGATCTCGCCATTTTCTTCATCCTGTGTCCCTCATAGCCACCGTATGAGGTGGGGAGCACTTACTAGAAGACGGTGCTTATTCGTCTTGTCGCAGAAAGTTCATGGGGGTTCCTTTGACCTTTTCACCTACGCCCTCCTTCTCTGCCGGTCTTGGTCGGGGACTGCTTATTGGGTATTCGCAGCTAACCTGCATTTATGTACTCTATCAGCCACCTGTGACCCCCACAGTTGCCTGAGCTTAGCTTCACCAGCCCGTCCGACTTGGTGACTGTGACACATGCATAGGTAGCGTGGTCGGAATGTAGGACATTGCGCCTTAGCCAAGCACGCTCCAAGGCTAAAAAATCCACCCAAAAGACCTCTGTTACAACTGATGAATAAGGAAGCGAATTCGTGGTAGACCTTGCTGATTTAAATATCAATAAAATCTGGAAGCTAACTTTTGTAATAATAGAAACAATGAAACTCCCCTGGTCTATGTGAATTCTACCGATTGTAATAGATAGCCACTTAATTAAACCTAACCCAGCCCTTAATCAGGAAACTCGCAAACCGTATTCAAGTTTCATAATTTGCCTTCGTCGGTTTGAATAAGTTTTACGAAAAAGCTGCAAGAAGATAGCGACACTTCCCCGCGTAAAACTAACGAATATTTATCGAAAGTTACTACGAGTACATAGTATGTATAGGTATATCTACGCGGCGTTTGTTTGTCAAATAAAGTGTTTCTAACAAATCTACTCGTCTAACTAGCCTTTGGGGACCTGCATTGCGATTGATCGGGAAACTACTGACTGCCCAAAACTTGGCTTGGGCCAGTAGCTCAGTTCGTGATGAAGTGCTTACTTTACCTCCTAGTGGTGGTCCCCGGGCAACTATACGTATAAACCCTTATACGTATAGGCCAAAATTGTAAGTGCGGGTTGTCTAGGGCCTTGATTCTAGGCTAGGTAACGTGGGCCAGCAACCTGCGTTACTGAAACCAGCTCGCTACTGAAACCGACACTATGCCTCGGATAAGGACTGATCACATGTTGACGACTTTTGGCTATTGTACCCGGACAAAGATAGGTTTCTGGAATGTAAAGACGCTCCTCGACTCGGGAAGAGAAGGTCCTTACAATGCCAGATTCCTCCAACTGGAAAAGGAATTCATGCGATATAAACTGGACATTTTGGGGGTAAGTGAAGTAAGATGGTTAGAAGCGGGCGAGTACCAGTCTCCAACGCGTAACACTGTACTACT
Source organism: Brachypalpus laphriformis (assembly GCA_945910035.1). NCBI lineage: Eukaryota > Metazoa > Arthropoda > Insecta > Diptera > Syrphidae > Brachypalpus > Brachypalpus laphriformis. The sequence goes on along the minus strand of OX246754.1, from coordinate 190,401,057 downwards.
CTATTCTGGAAGACCATCCGGAAGTCCGCGGGAATATGGAGTCGGACTACTGCTAACAACAACAGCACGCAAGGGCCTGATTTCCTGGCAGCCTCATGGTGATAGGATTTTGACGGCCAGATTCCGGACTAGAGTACGACGCGTCACCATCATACAGTGTTACGCCCCAACGAATAGTTCGTCTGAGGACGAAAAGGAGAGCTTCTACAATCTCTTAAGCGCCGTCTTCAACACAACACCAAGTGGAGACATTGTCATAGTGATGGGGGATTTGAATGCCAAGGTAGGCAGCGACAACGAAGGGCTCAAGCATGTAATCGGGAAGCATGGACTAGGCAACCGCAATGACAACGGCGAAAGGTTTGTGGATTTCTGCAATGCCAACCGCCTTGTGATAGGTGGCACCATGTTTGAGCACAAGACCTGCCACAAAGTCAGCTGGGTTTCCAATGACAGGCAAGCAACCTCCAACCAAATTGACCATTTTGCTATCAGCCGCCGCTTTAGAAGCAGTCTCCTGGACGTCCGAAACAGACGAGGGGCAGATGTGGGGATAGTACGTGATCACCATCTTATGATAGCTACTCTCCAACTACGCACTGCTGCAGTTCGAAGATCCCACGACAACACAAGAATGCCCAGGTTCAACATCGATAGACTTAGTGATCCCTCAGTGCACCAACAATTAAGGGAACACTTTTCGCAAGGTGTGGAAGCAATCAGCAGCTCAATGCCCGCAACCATCCAAGACCATTGGTGTGCTGTGAAAAATGTTTTTACATCTGGTGCTGAAAGAATTGTCGGTCGATCGCAGGGAAGACATAGGGCGTGGCTTTCCGAGGATACCTGGAGACGGATTGACGAACGAAAACAGCTAAAAGCTCGCGTTGCAGCTACCCCAGCAGCAGGGAGAAGCGAGCTAGAGTCCCTATATCGCATGAAGATGAGAGAAGTTCAGCGTAGCGTACGACGTGACAAGCGCAACTACATCAACGCGCTGGCTACAGAAGCAGAAGAAGCTGCACGGAGGTGCGACAGCAGGACTGTCTACAGAATCACGAAAGAGCTGACAGGTGGTCGCAGCTCCAGCCAATACCTAGTGAAAAGCCTAGACGGCTCCTTGCTCATTTCGGATGAGGACCAGCTCAAGAGATGGAAAGAGCATTTTGCTACGGTTTTGAACCGTGTATTCGCTAGCGATATGCTCCCAAATCAGACTGAGATGCCCGAGGTGAGAAGTTCCCGAATACGCACCACGACTCCCAGTAAAGATGAGATCATTACCGCGATCAAGGCACTCAAAACCAACAAGGCGGTAGGACTTGACGGTATTCCAGCAGAGCTCTTACGAGCAACGCCAACAACATCGGCTGAGCTTCTGCTTCCACTTATAGATAGAGCTTGGGAAGCTGAGAGCTTTCCTAACGAGTGGAAAAAGGGAATGATCGTCAAGCTTCCTAAGAAAGGAAATTTAATGGAGTGCGGAAACTGGAGGGGTATCTGCGTGCTGCCTGCTGTAGCTAAGATAATAGCTAAAATCATCCTTGAGCGAATCAAACAACATCTCGAAGACACACTCGATGCCGAACAAGCAGGTTTCCGCTCTGGATCCTCCTGTGCCGACCACATCAACACCCTGCGGATTATCATCGAACAGTGTGTTGAATATCGATCGCCACTGCACCTGCTGTTCATCGATTTTGAGAAGGCGTTCGATAGTGTCAACAGGGAGTTTATTTGGCGTGCCGTATGCAGGAGAGGCATTCCCGATAAACTAATTGCTATTATCAAAGCTACATATGAAGGCTCCAAATGTCACGTTCTGCACAGGGGAAGGTTGTCTGAGGAATTTGAGATCCAAAGTGGGGTAAGACAAGGCTGTATCCTTTCACCAATATTATTCCTATTGGTGATTAGCGATGTGCTTCATGCAGCTTTGTCGACGGGAAACGGAGGAATTCGATGGACTCTTACATCTCAACTGAAGCATCTTGACTACGCAGACGATGTATGCTTACTCTCCCACAGAATTATGGACCTCCACCAAATGACAGCAGATGTGGAGAGGGAGGCAGGTGTCGTCGGGCTGAAAATTAATACGACAAAAACTAAAATCATCAGCCTTGGAACTAACTCATCGGCTCAAATATGCATTGCTGGACAACCGGTAGAGAGAGTAGAGGATTTCCAGTATCTTGGGAGTATTGTCTCGACCGATGGTGGAACCGAACTGGATATAGCCAACAGGATCGCCAAAGCAAAGTCCGCGTTCGGGATGTTGTCCAAAATATGGCGAAGCAATGCAATCAGTTTGAGCACCAAAATAAGACTGTTCCGCTCCAACGTTGAATCCGTGCTGCTATATGGTTGCAGCACGTGGAGAGTGACCACTACTATCACCAGAAAGCTGCAAACGTTCGTTAATAGGTGTCTGCGCAATATCTTAAGGATTTTCTGGCCCAATCGTATCTCTAACGAACACCTTTACGAGAGAACGGGTCAGGAACCAATAGGCACAACTATCCAACGGCGGAAGTGGCAGTGGATTGGTCACACGTTCCGAAAGGGTGACAGCTCCATAGCGAACCATGCTATGCAATGGAACCCTCTAACTCAGGATGGCAGAAGACCTGGCGGTCGGCGGAAAACATGGCGCAGAACAGTCGAGAAGGAGGCACGGTAGTTAGGGAAAAGTTGGGGAGAACTCAGACACATTGCCAGAAACCGTACACGATGGCGCGTAGGCGTAGTAGAGGCCCTAGGACCCACAAGGGGATACAGGACATAAGTAACTAGCCTAAAGCTGTAATAAATAACAAGATTCTGCCTTCACACCGTACGAGTATTTTAATTATTTTTCTTTGAAAGCATTTAGCTCACACAGGCACGTACATTGTGCAAAATTGACCCAATCCACTTGAATATTTCTCAGTATCATCAAGTTTACGACAACTTAAGTGTTCTTCAGCCCTACCCCTGCGCCATTGGCTAATTTGCATATAAAATACTTTAAAATGTTGTCAAAATATATGTTATTGAAAATCACTTAGCACTTTCGAAGTCAATTCGCCTCGAATTACAAACAGGATCATCCCTTTTTTCCGTCGTCCCGCATATGCTTTAAAAGTAAAACCTATGCGCCGCACTCGCGATATGACAAGTATTTTTAGAATATATAGGTATAGTCGTACCATCTCCGACCTGCAAAGTCAAGTGGCGTAATAAATTCTATAAAACTTCAACAGATTGGCTATGAATATAAATTGAGCCTAATGGAATCCTTGATAGAAAACCCAGTTAGTGTAGTTAGCATATTTTTGCATCAAGAGGTCTTCGTTGCACGCAGCAGCACGCAGTCCCCTCCTCTGTAAGCTAAATATTTTGATATTAATTTTTGTATTCAACCCTCTTGATTTTGAAACAGTAGTTCACCCCAATTGTCAAACCCCCTTCCTGTACCGACCGCATATATCGGAAGTAAAATATTTTACAATCAATTAGTGAAAAGGAGCGAAAATTAAGGATTGTATTAGCTACATCTGAGAGGGTGTGTTCTCAGAGGGTTGGGTCAGCGGGTAGAAGATTGCTAATTACCTGCCCGGTATGTGTATATTTCTGAAATATAAAATACAATTTATAAATCAAATTAAACTGATAGATAATTGAGTTTTAAAGTAATGCGACTCTGACCATGTGCAGTGGAGTTGCTCACAGCAGGAGCAGGACAAAAGAAAATTAAATCCTCTTTATGGAATATCTCAGAATGAGTAGAAGATGAAATAGGAAAGAAAATTATATTTTCTCTTTGTGTGGTCTTTTGTGAATTAAATGTGAGCCTTTAGAAAGAAAATCTATATAAGTGCAAAGATGTCATTGTTGCATTGATTTCTTCATCCAATTCTGACTGATTAGATGGGTGTTCATGTGTTTAACAGTGGTAGCATGAGTTGTTGGTAGCAGAGAGTACCTTTTTACAACAACTAAAATTGAAGAAGATATACTTCGCAATGTACGAGTACGAGGGTGCATTGAAAAGTTGACTGCCTACCATAGGTAAGTTTAGGTTAGGTTAGGTTGGCTGTCCACACGAGAGTACAGACACACTTAGACCAGTGAAGGTCCTTTGCGATACCACGGGTCAAACCATTAGGCCACTCAGGGACTAACAAAACCAATCGGAGCTTTTGGTAAAGCGATGGATGCTCATGACATCTAAGGACTCTAGATTGCCGAGGTCGTCAAGATAGGGGGACCCTAGATGGAACATTCTTTTATGTGACAGAGCTGTACAAGTGCATAGGAGGTGAAGGATAGTTTACTCCTCCTCGTCGTCCTTACAGCTTCTGCAGAAGTCGTTGGAGAAGCGGCCAAGTCTTTTGGCGTGTTGGCCTATAAGACAGTGTCCAGTGAGAACACCGACAACGCAGCTGATTTGTGTTCGCTTTAACTTGACCATCAAGTGCTACGTTTGGTCTACGCTTTTGTATGGAGCAGAGACTTGGACGTTAAACAAGGAAATAATAAAAAAAAACTGGAAGCATTTGAGATGTGGCTGTTCCGGAGAATTCTCAAGATATCATGGACCGAAAGAATCTCCAATACAGAAGTTCTAAGAAGGATAAATGCGAACAGGGATCTCCTGAACACTATAAGAAGACGAAAGCTGGAATATCTGGGACATGTGACTAGAAATGAGAAGTATCAACTGCTGCAGGCAATTCTCCAAGGAAAAGTCGAAGGAAGAAGAACAGTAGGCGGACAAAGGATATCATGGATGAAGAATTTACAAGACTGGTTCGGACTTTCATCAATCCAAATAATCAGGAACGCTAGCTTACGCGAAGAGATCAGAAGGATGATAAACAACCTCCTAAGAGGAGAGAAACCATAAGAAGAAGAACTTGACCAAATCGGCACTGCGTTTTTGATCCAGCTTAGGCCAGATCTGTCTCGAAGTGTGACACGTTCAGCCGTTCTCCCATATAAGGTTGGTCGTGCTAATAGCGTTAAGCTTTAGTAGGTACTTACAAGTAGCGAGGGGCATACCCAGGATTTGCCTGTCAGGCAGAATCCTTAGAGTGGTACCCTGTCTGGCGAGCTCGTCAGCCATGGAGTTTCCTGGAATCTTCCTATGGCCCGGTACCCAGCATAGGTTAATGTTGAACTGCTCTGTCATCTCCATAAGAGATAAACGACAGTTTAAGGCGGCCTTTGAAGTGAAGGAGAACGATTCCAGGGACTTGATTGCCGCTTGGCTGTCAGTGAAAATGCTAATATCCCTGACAGATAATACAATACATTTCAGCCAGGACAGGGCTTCCTTAATCGCCATGATTTCCGCCCGGAAAACGCTACAATTATCAGGGAGGCAGAAAGAGATGCTCAGATTGAGCTTTTCGGAGAAAACACCACAACCCACACCACCCTCCGTCTTAGAGCCATCTGTAAAGAAGTGAACCGAACTACCATCGACAGGGGGGGAAGTGTCCCATACATCCCGGTTAAGGATGCTCGTACGGAAGTTTCTAGTATCTAAAGGTAGCAGGTTGAACAAGATGTCCAGTGCCGCGGAGGGAGTAGTTCTCAGTGCACTAGTGATGCAGATGCATGCAGATCTTTGCACCTTAGCTAGTTGAGTGAGGTGGACAGCTCTGTCAAGAGCAGACATCCATACGATCACGCCATATAGTAGTATAGGCCTGATAACGGACACGCATAGCCAATGAGTGATTTGAAGTGTAATACCCCAGCTCCTACCTATAGCCTTTTTACAGGAATAGAGAGCTACATTAGCTTTCTTGACGCGTTCTATCAGATTGGTCTTCCAGTTTAATTTCCTATCCAAAATAAGACCCAGATATTTTGCGTTTTCAGAGTAGGTGAGACTGGTGCCATTTATCATAGGAGGGTCTATGAGGGGAACTTTATATTTCCTCGTGAAGAGAACGAGTTCCGTTTTATGGAGATTAACCCCCAGTCCACATTTGGAGGACCATTTGGTGAGCCGGAGGAGAGTATATTGGAGGATTTCCCTGAGAGTGTCCGGTTATTTACCGGAGGCAGCAACAGCGATGTCATCAGCATAGGCGATCACTCTACAACCTGACGTATTCAGGTCAATAAGTAGCTCTTTTCCTACCAGGTTACACAGAAGAGGTGAGAAGACTTCACCTTGAGGTGTACCGCAGCGAGCAGTTCTTCTGGTCGATGCTCCGCCCAGCTGTGTGTTAATAAAAAAAACAGCCTACCATAAAAATAGTTTCATTTCTAAATGGCTTCCCAAACTTCTTCCACTTGGACAAAAACCCAATCGACTGATGATTTGTCGATAGTAGTTAGAGCTCTTTCTGATCCAGAAGATTTTTTGGTCGGATTTATGACTACAGATGCGGCCTGGATTCATCACTATACCCCTGAAACCAAACAGAAATCAAAAGATTGGAGAACATCTGTACCACCAGTTACGAAGAATGTTCAAGTTAGATTGTCTGTGGATAAGGTAATGGCAACGGTATTTTGTGACGAGCTGGAAGAGATGATGCATCGAAAGCGGATGGCCAAACCTTGCAAGATGTTCTACTACGGAACGGAACAGGTTAGGCACGGAATCGGTATCATCCTTGCGGCAAAGCTACTTGGTAACATCTTGTCCATTTCGAAGTCCAGCGATCGTTTGATATCTCTCAAACTAGTAATACAAGGAGAGGTGTGGAATATTGCCAGTGCATATGCTCCCCAAATTGGGTGCGATGCTTTTCGACTAGATTTTCACAATCTCCTTAAGAACATCACAAATGAAGTGTTTCTGTTCGTTGGAAGAGATTTGAATGGACATGTCGGGAAGTCAAACGAAAGCTATGAAGACGGCCATGGAGGACTGGGATACGGCACCAGGAGCCTTCCTGATGGAGAAATTCTAAGCATGTGCAAATCACACGGTCATGCCGTGTAAAAACAACCAACTAAACTATGGCTTGTTAGGTGGGTAAATGCAGAGCATCTTTTAAAGGAATACCAAGCGGGGTTCAGGTCAAGCTATTCCACTGTTGACCATATCGTCGTACTGAGGAGTGCAGCTAAACATTTTCTGGCCCAAAATAAGAAGTTGTTTGCATTTTTTGATGACTTCAAGGCGGCGTTTGACTCTGTAAACCGAGGCATTGTGTATGCAGGAACGCTTATTAAGGCCCTTCTATTCGCCGATGACATAGTGTTGCTGGCACAATCCTCTCGGAATACTGCATCTTGTGGAGCCTGATTGTAAATCTGAAGAAATCAAAAGTAATGATTTTTAAAAAAGGGAGAGATAGGAATTGTGGCAACGAAAAATGGAGTTATAATGGAGAAGCCGTAGAAGTAGTCAACGAATGGAGGTCTATTTTACCAAAAATTTAAGCATGGAAAAGCATCTGAAGGAGAAGCTCTCCCAAGGGAAAACCGCTATTAATATGACCTGGAAAATAAGCTTTTGTAATAAATAACGGGTGGGCCATCTAGTGATTTCTTTTTAAATCATAAGTTATTTTGATACTGACAGCTGTTCCCCGCTCGAAATCTTGACAGAAAGTCAGTATCATACCTCCGCGGAACGAAATGAGTCGCTTTACGCTCGAACAACATTGGAAAATATTTAAAACTTATTTCCAAAATGAGTGCTGTGTAGCCCAAACATTGCGTTTTTTGAAAAGAAGTTTTGGCCGAAATGAAGCACCCACCGCGCCTGCTGTGTGCAAGTTTGTGGAAAAAGTTCGTGAGACTGGTATGCTAGTGAACAACACTCATGGTCCCCGTCGTCGTAGGGTGCGCACAGACGAGAATGTGGCTGCTGTAGCCGAGAGTGTGAGACTCAATTCACGAACATCAACTCCTCATCGATCTTAACAGCTCAACATTTCACGCACTAGCCTGAAGAGAATTCTGCACAAAGATCTGGGATTATTCGCTTAAAAGGTCTACTTGATTCAGCAATTGAAAGCGCACGACCATCCGCTTCGTTATCGCTTCGCAGTTTGGGCCTTAGAGCAGCTTGATTTAGACAACGATTTTGGGCGATAAAGCATCTTTTCTAACGAGGCACATTTTCATCTCGGCGGCTACGTTTACAAACAAAATTGCCGCATCTGGGGCTCGGAAGCCAATTCATCCACAGAGAGTGACAGTTTGGTGCGGATTGTGGAGTGGTGGCATCATTGAACCATTTTTCTTCGAAAATGAGGCTGGGAACAACGTTTCGGTCAACGGTGGGCGTTACAGAGCCGTGTTAACGACTTTCTTTTTACTGAAATTGAAGATATGGATTTGGACGACCTCTGATTCATGCAGGATGGCGCGCCATGCCACACACCCCATGCCACAATCGGTCTTTTGCGCGCCAAATACCCAAATCGTGTTATCAGCCGTCTTGGCGATGTCAATTGGCCGCCTCGGAGCTGCGATTTGACCCCTTTGGACTTTTCTTGTGGGGAACCGTGAAGGACCAATATTATTCCAACAATACGGAAACGATTCAAGTACTTAAGGCCAATATCATCCAAGCAATCCGTGAGCTACAGCCCGAAACCGTAAACAAGGTCTTGGAAAATTGGAGTGATAGAATGCGCTACTGCGAGGCAAGCCGAGACAGCCACTTGAACGACGTTGTGTTCCATAATTAATAGGAATGTTTGCTCTTACTAATAAAGCTATAATACATGGAAAAAAATTAATTTGGTTCATTTTATTGTATTTTTAAAAAGAAACTTGTAGTTGGCCCACCCTGTACTTTGCCCATAGCTGTAAATACATGCATTTTGATTAATGCGGCTTAAGTATGGGGAGCTTAAAAATATGATACGGTGGAGAAGCTTTTAAGGTACTTCATAAAAAGAATATTTCGTCTGCCACCTAGTACGCCGAACTACCTTTTTTTTCCAAGGGTAGGTGAAATCTTCAATAAGACACTATGAGGATCGATAGCGCGTGCTCATAGTAGTTTCTTACCCACTAAAAAACCTCCCTTCAAAACAGACTTGTTTCTATTTTTACTACAACTAAGTACTCGACTTATCAAGTAGTTTTCTTTTCACGAAATAAAGACGATTTGCAGGTACCTTCCCATTAGAAGTGCCTGCCAGCTCCGAAATTTAGACGCGGTTACTTACCGCGCTAAGTCTTAAGGTTTGGTTCTTTGTAGACGGCGTAGTAAATTTCTTTCTTCCTAAACTTGGAGGAGTGTAATATTTACGTGACTTTCTAGTCGACTTTTATGCTTTCTCGCGTATGTTTGAATTTCATCTTCTATAGATTTAATGCCAAGATCTCTATACTTACTTACTTAGGTGGCGCTGCAGTTCGGGGTGAACCTGGGCCTCAACCAACAAGCCTCTCCATTTAGCTCGGTCTTTAGCTAATTGCCTCCAGTTGCGCACTCCAAGTTGGTCGAGGTCCCCTTGAACTTGTGCGCGCCACCTACCGCGATAATTCCCTCAACTGCGTCGTCCCTCGGGGTTAGATTCGAAGACTCTGCGGGCCGGAGCGTTGGTGTCCATTCGCTCTACATGTCCTAGCCATCTCAGACGTCCAATACGCAGTGTTTTGACTAGGTCGATGTCGCTGTACAGCTCGTATAGTTCGTGATTGAATCTTCTCCTCCAAAACCCGTCAACGCAAACGGGACCGAAAATCTTACGAAGAATTTTTCTCTCGAAGCGATCAAGGATATCTTCATCCTCTTTTAATAAAGTCCATGTTTCAGCGCCGTAAAGCAGGACTGGGATGATCAAGGTCTTATATAGAGTCTTCTTAGTTGTTCGATAAAGGGCTTTACTGTTGAATTGCCTTATAAGCCCAAAAAAACAGCGATTGGCAAGAGTTATTCTTCGATTGATTTCTGCACTGATTTTGTTTGCTGAAGTTATAGCAGAGCCAAGGTAGACAAAGTCCCTTACTACCTCGAAGTTATAGCTGCCCACGGTGACGTTTTGTCCAATTCGTCGATGCTGGTTTTCCCTTCTAGTTGACAGCATATACTTGGTTTTGCCCTCGTTTATCGCCAAACCCATTTTGGCCGCTTCCGCCTCAATGCTTGCAAAAGCACCGGTGACAGCCCGCTGAGATCTTCCGATAATGTCTATATCGTCGGCGTATGCAAGCAGTTGTACAGACTTGTAATAGATTGTGCCTCCGGTGTTGGCTTGTGAGTTCCGCACAATCCGTTCAAGTACAATATTAAAGAAGTCACATGACAGCGCGTCACCTTGTCTAAAGCCTTTTTTGACATCAAAGGTCTCGGTGAGGTCATTACCGACCTTGATGGAGCAGCGAGCGTTCTCCATCGTCAGCCTGCACAGGCGGACAAGTTTGGCAGGGATGTCAAAACTAGACATGGCTCTATAAAGCTCTTCTCTATAGATGCTGTCATAGGCGGCCTTGAAATCGATAAAGAGGTGGTGAGTATCGATTTGGAATTCTTGGGTTTTCTCCAGGATCTGCCGAAGTGTGAAGATTTGATCGATGGTGGACTTTCCTAGCCTGAAACCGCACTAATAGGGTCCAATCAGGCTGTTGATAAAAGGTTTCAGGCGTTCACACAATATCGCAGAAAAGATCTTGTACGCGATGTTGAGGAGACTGATGCCTCTATAATTGGCGCAGTTGAGGGGGTCTCCTTTCTTGTGGATCGGGCAAACGATGCTGAGATTCCATTCATCAGGCATACACTCCTCTGACCAAATATTAGAAATGAGTTGGTGTATGCACTCTACCAATTCATCCCCAGCTGCCATGAAAAGTTCGGCCGGTAAGCCGTCAGGTCCAGCAGCCTTGTTCGATTTTAGCTTGGATATTGCTATCCTCACTTCGTTTTGGTCAGGTGGATTGAAATTTTGACTATCATCGTCTATGTTGAATGGTTCATTCTGCCTGACAGCGGGATGTTGGTCTTCGTCGCCGTTATACAGTCTGCAGAAGTAGTTTTTCCATATTCTCAGCACCGACTGTGATTCTACTACGAGGTTTCCATTTTCATCTCTACAGGTTTCTGTACGGGTATTACTTCTCTGACACGTTCTTTTTACCTTTTGGTAAAACTTCCGTACATTGTTCCTGGAGTATAGACTCTCGATATTCTCAAACGGGCGCTTCTCATGCTCTTTCTTCTTCTTTTGGAGAAGCCGATGTTCTTCCCGTCTCCTTTGCTCGTAGAGCTCACGAGCAGCTCTCGTCTTCCTTTTCAGCGCCGCTTTGTATGCCTCTTGTTTTGCTGCATGCACTCGCCGGCATTCTTCGTCAAACCAGGGGTTTCGCGGTGGTGGTCGAGCGAGACCCAGCACATCAGTCGCGGCGTTTCTGATGGCATATTGGCAGCGTTGCCACTGGTCTTCGGTACTTGATGCTGGCGGCAAAGGGGTGATTGAGAGATTTCGGGATACGCGTTCAGCGAAGAGTCTGGCGGTCTCTTGCGATTGTAGATTTCGACGTTAAATTTTCTCACAGTAATTCTTCTTTGTTGCTCAGATTGGGATATCCGCATTCGTACCTTGGCTACAACAAGGTAATGATCCGAGTCTATGTTGGCCGCTCGGAAGGTCCGGACATCCAGAATACTGGAGGCATGCAATATGATCAATTTGGTTGATCGTGACATGATCATTGGACCGCCATGTCTGCTTATGAATATCGAGATGAGGAAACCATGTGCTTGCTATGGTGACATTTCGCTCCACAGCGAAATCAATTAGCCTTAGTTCGTTATCAGACGTGGTGTCGTGTAGGCTATGCTTACCGACTGCTCTACCGAAGATGTCCTCCTTTCCTATTTTGGCGTTAAAATCGCCCAATATGATCTTAACGTCGTATTTCGGACATTGCTCGTATGTTTTGTCGAGGAGCTCGTAGAAACACTCTTTGGAGGCAGGGTCCTTTTCTTCTGTGGGGGCATGAACACATATTATGCTTATGTTAGCGAATTTAGCCTTGATCCGGATAGTCATAATACGCTCGCTCACGTGTCGGAAGCTTAAGACTTCTTGCCTAAGTCTGCCGCGTATGACAAATCCGCATCCGAATAAGCGTTGCCTGTTGCCTCTGTAGCAGTCACCGTAGTAGATGTCACAGTTTTTCATCCTCTTTTTGCCCGGCTTGTTCGGCTGCACGTGGTCTGTAAAGGGACAGAACATTCCACGTACAGATCCGAAGGTCGTTGTCCTTATTTCGTTTGCTGGAGTCGTCATTAGTTGGGTCATCCTTATCCGAGGCTTTTGGTTGTTTCGGAACCATGCGTTTTTTACGTGGTAGGGAAGTTACCCCGACGGCACAACCCCCAACCTGGAGGACCAGTTCCTTAATTATTCCCCTAGGACGAGGGGCCGGGTACACCGGTGCCAGTAGTCCACTACGGGAGTATGAGCGCTGCCGTTGGCCCATTAAGGGCTCCTCCGCCACCATCTCTATTCCAATGTCCTGACCAACATTGGAAATTCCTTACCGACCTGTGATCCGAATACGTCGAAGCAGCTCGCGCAAGGTATTCACTAAGTTCAACCTAACTGGAACTATAGACGCCACCGTTGACTCCGTCTAGGGAATTCGTCCGCTGCCGCCTGGAACAGGAAGAAGTGCTCTAGTGAGAAAAGCACTCTTCCCCCCCTCTCTCATCTGCTGCCACCAAGAATCCGCCAAACGGGGTTGGTTACCCATTTCTTGGATTAAGGTACTAGGCACCCGGCTGTCACCGCGTGGAGGTTGAGAGTAGGAGTTGGTAGGCCTCAGCTGATCTCTATGGTTGTTGCTATTTCCAATATACCATTTTCAAAAGTTTGTAAAATTTCAATGTTACTTATTTTGGTACAACCCCAGAGTTGTATACCATATGTCCATACAGGCTTTAGCACTTGCTTATATAAAAGCAGTTTGTTCTCTTTATTAAGCTTGGAATATTTTCCAAGTAACCAACACATTTTTCTATATTTATTATCTAGTTCTTTGCGTTTTTTCTTAACGTGCGTTTTCCATTTCAGCTTTGCATTCCAAGATACTTAGCCTCGTTTGCAAACGGAATTTGAACCGAGTTTGAAAAGATCGGCAAACTATTTGTTTTCTTATAAGTAAAATTTACATGAACAGATTTAGTCTCGTTGAGTGCGATTCGCCAAACCTTTGTCCATTCATTTACTCCATCCAAAGCTCTTGCAGTTTTTCTGTAGTATCTTCGACCGTTTTACATACGGCCAAGATAGCAGTGTCGTCGGCAAATGTAGCTAGCTCAGTGCCTTCTACTTGCGGTATATCACGGTCGTATAATAGATATAAGACTGGACCAAGAACGCTTCCTTGCAGCACCCCAGCCATTATTTCCTTAACATCTGAAAATTCGTTTCCACATTTAACGCGGAATAGTCTATTCGTAGGGTAGGTCTTCAAAATATTATATAGGTGCTCTGGCAGAACTTGCCGTAATTTAAACTTTAAGCCTTCGTGCCAGACCTTGTCAAAGGCTTGAGAGACGTCAAGGAATACGCTTGAACAAATCCTTTTTTCTTCAAGTGATTTTTCGATTACATGAGTTAGTCTATGCACTTGTTCAACTGTAGAATGCTTACTTCTGAACCCGAATTGATGATCCGGAATCAGATGCCCTTCTTCTATTACCGGCTGTATTCGCCTAATTAATATTCTCTCGAACACTTTAGATATAATTGGAAGGAGCGAAATCGGTCTATAAGACGTTTTTCATTCGGCGGTTTTCCGGGCTTAAGGACCATTATGACTTCGGCGACTTTCCATTGACTGGGAACATATTCTAGTCTAAGTGCGGCGTTTATAATGAACATAAGCTTAATTAGAGCTTTTCTTGGTAGTGCTTTAAGCACCTCTCCCGTGATTAGGTCGTATCCGGGAGCCTTCTTAGGTTTAAGTTTCTTTATTTCTTCATTAAGTTCGGTAAGTGCTGCATTTCTTATTACGCTATTGTCTATATACGACGTATTTATATTTTCAATAAGAGCTTGTCCATCAAACGGTTTGAAAGTTTCTTCCAGGTGGGCGGCAAACATTTGCGCTTTCTCTTTATCATGCCTGGCCCATTCGCCTTGATTTTTCCTAATTGCGGCGGCTTGAATTTTAAGTTTTTTAATACCTTTTATAGCCTTCCAAAGCGAGTAATTAGAATCTTTTTCTGCCGTTAAGCTTTCTAGGTAAGTTTGCATTTCATTATTCTTAAGGTTTTAAATAGAACTTTTAAGTGAGTTGCACAAACGGTTAAGATGTGCTTTATGTTGCGGAGCCCGAGTTTGTTGCCATTTTTTGCGTGCTTTTCTCTTCTCCTTAATCATCCCTTTTATTTCCTGTGGATAAGTTTGAATGTAGCTTGCCGGCGTTTTCTTTGGTTTAGGAGTATTCTTCAACGCGGCATTCTGTAGGACTTCGACGAAGCGATCAACCTCAGCTTCGAGTTCATATGGCGTTTTAAATGATACGCTCAGCTCAGTATTTGCTTCGATATCATTTTTAAAGCCATCCCAATTAGTTTTCGCGCCGGTTAATCTGGCCGGTCCTACTTTTTTAATCAGAGCTTCGCTTATCGTCATAATGATTGGGGAATGATCAGAGGAGAGATCAAAGCTCTCTTCAACTTGTATACAGTTGCCAGATATTCCTTTAACAACAAAGAAATCGATCAGATCTGGTAACTTATTTCTATCAGTCGGCCAATATGTTGGTTTACCCGTCGAGTGAAAATCACAACTGAATTGCATGCCCGCATTATAAAGCTTTTTACCTTTCTAAGAGGCGTACCTTGAACCCCAGAAAGGTGTTTCGCGTTGAAGTCGCCACCAATAATAAAATTTTGTTTAAGGAAGTTGAAGATGTTTGTGAAATCACTTTCTTCAAGTTTACATCGCAGTGGACAATATATAGACGAAATGTTGAAGGCAAAATGTCTATTTCTAGCGCGTACTGTACTTACTTACATTGCTTCTAATTCAATCTTAACTTCCGCTGAGTGTTCGATACATTCTTTTATAAACAAGGATGATCCGCGTCTTGCTCTTTCCGAGGAGTGGAAGGCGTGATACACGCTATATCCTCTTATCTTAACATTCGTTTGTTTTGTCAGATGAGTTTCACAGACCAAGCATATATCAATATCTTTTTCTTGTATAAATATTTCTAACTCGTCAAGTCTTCGTTTGAGGCCGTTGGCGTTCCATGTAAAAATTTTTAGCATTTCTTTCATATTCTGGTTGAAGTGCGCCTGTTATGAATGTTGTTTTCTAGTGCAACTAGTCTCTCGAAAATAAGTTTGTTTGTTTTGCATTGCTCTTCAAGTTTCGCAAGAATTAGGGAGAAAACATTGGATGCAGGATTTTGTGAGCTATCTCTATCACCGTTTTCCAATGTCGCAACTTGAGCAGGAGTCTTTACGTAAGAGCTTAGACGATTTTTGCCTTGATCTCCCGTGGGTTGTCGGTCATATACTTGCCATGAGCGGCCAACGCTGCTTGAGCATAAGACGGTGCCAATATTCGAAGATTTTGCTTCTGACACCTTTTCTCTACAACGTTTGGGTTTTTCTTCAATACCCGATCTTAAGTTAATTTTGACGGATTTCCTATATTTGGCTGTTTTTTTTGTAGCTATTTGGGGTCTGTTCTTAATTGGTTTCGGATTACGGCGCATGGAATTTTTAAGCGTATCGCGCCTTTTTTGGAGCTCTTTCGCCACTTCGCAACCTCGATAGTTCGCAGGATGTTTTCCTTTGCAGTTTATACAAGTGGCTGGGGTTTGCTTGTTTAGGTGACAGTCTTCCGAGTAATGCTTACCGGCGCATTTGACGCATCGCGGTTCTTTCTGGCAGTAAGTCTGCGTGTGATTGAAACCTTGACAGCGTTTACACTGCGGGATCGATCTGGAGCTCTTACGCATGGGTTTGATTTTGACCACGATGTTTAGAATAGTCTTAATACCATATATAACATCTTTATTTTCATCTTTATCAAAACTAAGCATGAATAGTGGAAGTCCACGCTTTACCAATTTTTCATGATCTCCCTCCGACTGTTGCTTCTCATTCTTGATAATATTGACGACATCAAGAATTTTAAAGCCTTTATCTTGAAGGTCGTGCATTACATCATCTTTAGTACATGAGGGGTGGAGTCCCCATGCTACAACACGCAGTGGTCTTTCTAACTTATTTTGATAAGTATACCACTGAATCTTTTCGGCATTCAATTTTTGGGATAATGATCGGTAACCGTCGGCATTATCGACATTGATTTTTCACGTATTGTTTCGCAGAGATGTTACCTTAAACTTCGATGGCAGAATTCCTTTAATGAGGCAATGCAACTTGTTTTAGTCCGTAATTCCAACGACGTTTATCGGTGGCGGAGGACGTATTTTTTGTTATTGTTGCTTTTCTTGGAACTCCTTGCGCTTTTCGTTTTTTGTAGCTCGACTTCCGGTGACAAACCAGCTTTACGTTTTTTGCTATGTCGTTTCTTTTCGATCCAATTCGTGCTAGCTCTTCTTCATCCGTCTGGTATTCGCGACTAGGTGAGCGATGTGAGCTAACAGTAGTTTCTTTTTGTAGATACATGTTTTTTAGGGCATTGTTTTCTTGCCTGAGTAAATCTACTTCTTTCTTAAGCTCACGATAGAGTAGCTCCATTTCGCTAAGCTTGGTATGGAGTACGTCGTTTTTCTCCTCAATGCTTTTTGATTTCGCTGAGTCCCGTTTTTCACGCGCTTGTGCTTCCGGTGGACTTCTTTTCCCGGAGACGTTCGATCTTGTTGGTGGAGATCGAGATACCTTTGTACTTTTTAAGAAGGGATTTATTAGGTGCAATAAATGACTCTCCCCAGAATCCGTAGAGCCGACCTCCGAAGAGGGTGGATTTTCCAGTGTACCTGGACTGCCACCTGGGGTATTCAAATCTTTTGTTTTGATCATTGCATGTTCTTGTATACGCCATACTCGATATACGGAGGGTGGATTTTAGTCGCCTCTTACGACAGGCATGCCTATCTCGGGTATATTCTGACCACTACCCGAAGGGGGCCTACGACAATCGTTTATCATTCATGTAGATAAACGATTGTCGTAGGCGACCTGAGTCTTACTTTCTACTATCACAGGTTTTATACGAGTATTAGAGCCATTTACATAATCGAATAAATCCGAAGCATTGAATAACATTTTCACTTGAAACTTCCAGACAGACTACTGTTCTGAGTTTTGTAACTTGCCCACTTTAAACATTCCAGATTCCATTTTATTTTATTTTATTTATTTATTATTATAATTATATTTTTCTTTTTACGCAACCGGCAAGAAGTAGGATACGTTTTAACTACTCGATTATAAAAAAACTCAGGCAGGGACTTTCAGAAAGTTAGTTCTACAAAAAAAGGGTTCTCGGATTTTTGCCTTTAATATGACCTTCTCGCGCGATCTGGGCTCATAACCTGTTAAACTTATGTAAATTAAAACGACCGTTTTCCTTTAAGTCTAAAGTGAAACTGAACTTTTATTACACAAAAGGAATTAGATCGTTACATAAAGATGCAAGGTGCTTTACTTGTTCCCATAACTGACAGTATTGCCAAACTATTATGCAAATTATTCTCAACAAAAGCACCCTCTATATCTACTATTTTATATTCCTTGTGAAACAGGGAGTACTCAATATTACAAACCAGCGAGTGTAGTGCCTTTTCAACTGATTTACCTTTGCAATAGGCATGTTGGGCCGCTGACAGAAGTTTTGTATCAATACTGTTGCGCAAGTGGATATCAATCAATCGTTCTAATGTTTTTAGAAGAAATGATGATAGACTAATGGGCTGCCATGGAGGACTAGGATATGGCACCAGGAACCTTCCTGGTGAAGACATCCTAAGCATGTGCAAATCACACGGTCTTATCGTGTTAAATACCATGTTCATCAAACAAAGCCGACACCTGATCACTTACAGCAGTGGTGGAGATGAAACTCAGATTGACTACCATTTGGTAGGCAGTTTCATGAAGCCCCGGGTAAAAGATTGCAAAGTGATCCTGGGAGAGGCAATCGCTCGGCAACACCGTCTCCTGCTAACAGAAATTTTTATGAAAACACCGAAGAAAAGCAAACAAACAAGGGTCTCTGAGAAAATCAAGTGGTACAATCTGGACAAAGAAAAAGCCGAAGCTTTTGTTTTCGTAATGAAAAATTACCTCTCTCACACCATCAACGGAGCTGAGGATGAAGAGTGCAGAGCACAAAATATGTGGGATTCCCTACAGCGAACTTGCTTAAAGAAGGCCAAATCACTGCTAGGAGCTTCAAAAGGCCACCATCAACACGCCAAAGAAACATGGTGGTGGAGTGATGAAGCTAAGAAAGTGATAAATGAGAAGAAAGCGGCTTTCAAAGCTTGGTCAAAGTGCCCCCCTAATAATAGTGACGAAAAAGCTCGCCTCGAAATGGAATACAGATGCTGCAAGAAAAAAGCGAAGAAGAAGTGCGCTCAGCTTCAAGCAGAGAGTACGGAGGGCCTGTATCGGGAGCTGGATAAAATATTTTCCCCGGTTGCTGATGCAAACCAGACTATCCAGGAGCTGCGAAGACACAATATGAACAAGAGTGCCACTATCTTCAAAATAGCCGCCCAAAGAAGGAAGAATGCTCAGGAGATTCGTTCGCCAAAGTTCATTAGCAATGCTCATGGCCAGCTTCTTGTGGATGACGACAAAATTCTGCAAAGGTGGCGGCAGTATTGTGAAGAGCTTTTGAATGAACAGTTTCCCCGGCTATACTTTCCAAGAGCCACCCCTAACTGTGAAGAAATACCCGACATTACAGTCGAAGAAGTTAGTGAGGCGGTCAAATACTCCAAAAAACGAAAAGCGGTTGGGCCAGACGAGATACCCTCTGAGTTCTGGAAAAAGATGGGAGACATCGGGTTCAGATGGCTCAGAATTCTCATCTCCAAATTTGTGAGAGGTGATCCAATGCCGAATGAATGGAGGGAAAGTTACCTTCTCCCTGTATACAAAGGGAAGGGTGATACGCGAAACTGTGATAACTACCGTTCGATCAAGCTGATGTCACACACCATGAAGATCGTTGAGCGGGTATTAGGTGGCCGACTGCGAAAAATAATACGGCTATCTGATGATCAGTGCGGGTTTGTCTCGGGTAAATCATAATGGATCATAATAGAAAAACATCGTGATTCCTTAAGGGATTTGCACATTGTATTGGTTGACTTTGAAAAGGCATTGGACAGACAACCACGAGATCTGATATGGGTGGCGCTAAGACATCGAGGGGTTCCAGAAACCTATGTACAGATGATTATGGACATGTACGAAGGAGCAAAGACAAAAGTAAGATGCCCCGCTGGAGTAACCGAAGAGTTCCGAATCAAAGTCGGGGTGCACCAGGGAAGCGTTTTAAGTCCTTTGCTCTTTATTACAGTCCTTGATTATCTGCTTGAAGGTAAAGTGATGGACCCCAAGGTACATCAGTTATTCTTTGCTGACGATGGAGCCATCATAAGTGAGGATCCTACATCCCTGCAACGAGCACTTGATGTGTGGGTGGACGTTTTGGAGGGAAATGGGTATCGCATTAGTTCAAAAAAGACAGAGTACTTGTGCTGCCCGTTCTCTGAACCACTCAGGCCTATTCCAGACATTTATTTGAATGGAACAGTGCTTCCCAAGTGCGAAAAGTTCAAATATCTGGGATCTATGATCAATAGCAAAGCAACTTGTGATGACGACATCAATCATCGTGTAAGCGTAGGGTGGATGAAGTGGCGAGAAAATTCCGCTATCTTCTGTGACAGAAAAATGCCCCCTAAGTTGAAAGGAAGGCTCTACACCGCAGTTGTACGTCCAGCGCTCACATACGGTTCACAATGTTGGACGATGTACAAAAAGTATGAGAGTAAATTAACGGCAGCTGAGATGAAGATGCTTCGCATGACAGCAGGAGCGACAAAGCTTGATCGAATAAGAAGTTCGAAGATCCGTGGAAGCTTTCACATCAAGGAAACCATCGTACGAAAATTAGAGCGCGACCGGCTCAGCTGGTATTGCCACGTTCAAAGAAGAGATCATTTGAACCCTGTAAAAAAGGCAATATCTATGCACGTTCCAAAGACATCGCGATGTAGGAAAGGCAGGCCTATAAACGCCTGGATCAGACAAATGCGACGACATCGGCATTTCATTGGCCTCAGTAACCGAGTGATCCAAAATCGGCAGGCCTGCCGATATTTTCTGAGGTCAAATAGGCGAACCCCACAGGCGGATCAGTAGAAATGCGGTGAAGTGGGAGGGTTGTGATCCCTAGTTTTCGGATCATAGCCTCGCTGATAAAAGGAAGAAGAAGAAGAAGAAGATGATGATAGACTAATGGGCCTGAGATCTTTCGGACTTGTATGAGAACATTTGCCAGCTTTGAGTATGAAAACTACATTGACTTCTCTCCATACTTTTGGTATATGCACCAGATCTTTACAGCTTTTAAGAATTATTTCTTTATTATTTCTTGCAGCTGGTCTATTAGAGATAATGTTGCTGACAACTTGGGAGCTACCTGGGAAATGTGTGTCAAGTAGTAGATTTAGCGAATATTTGCTAGAAGTCGTCCAAGTCCCATCTAATTTCTTGAGATTATTGGATTTGTGGAGAAGATTTTTCTTAGCCTAGATGCCTCAGAGACTTTTTTTATTTTGCCACAAAAGAGTCTCCAGGAATTGCGTTTAGCCTTCCTCATCATCTTAGCTAATCCACATCCAAAACTTGTAGAGAAACCATGATCTGGCTGTCAGATTCCTAAGCATCAATCTAGCCTTAGAAGCACATTTTTTCACTTTTTTATTTTTTTTTTTAACATTAACATCCCGCTCATAAGACACACCTAGCTTTGTTTTGACTTTAAACCCAACAGCCATGTGGATAAACAACTAGAGAGGAACAAATAATTCGAAACGAGGGAGAACAAATTGCAAATCCCTGAACTCCTCTTTGTTAAAGTGTTCCTTGTATAGCTATTGTACGAATTTGTAAGGAAGCCGAAAAAAAAAATATTGCATGCATCATCATAGCTTAAGAAACCCAACAAGAATGTTTTATATTAATTAAGAAAAGAATCCAAAAACACAGTGCTCTCGTCTGTTGGTCGCGGATAATCTACCACACACAGAGTGATCAACATATGGCTTCATGCAATATCCCCAGGGATTTGTCATTTGTCTGCGTCGCTTGTCCGATGGGAAATTACCTTAATCACATGAAAACTAAACAAAAATCACCTTTAATCGTTTTCCAATATGCGATTGGTGGTCACTTAAGCATGACACAATCGGCTTAGAGTGGATCTCCCCTCGTGCTGATGATGTATCATTATTATCATCATCAAAGCTGCGGCGATTGGAACAAAAGAAAAAGATTATGATTACATGCGGACACACTATCCATCTGGGTTTGAAAATCCACCCTCACACTCTTAACAGGAATACAAAATTCCCTTGCTCGGCGGCAGAAATCAATAACACCACATAAGCCGTATCAAGTGTGACCTTTCTAAATTAGATTGTTCCATTTTTATCAGCTAAAAATTCCTATTAGTCTCTCAAGTACGCTTATCCTATACATCTCTAGTAAATTCTTTCGATACATCTTTGTATCTGAATCTGGGAAAAAAAAAGAAACCCACTCATCCTTAAGAGCACTCGCTGTCCTTATCTCGCCTCTTCAGAGAGATGCCAGCAACATTTCGGAATTGGCTGACATTATCGCAAAGAAAATGAAGAAAAATTGAATCAATCAAAATCTATTTTGCACTTGCACGTCGGCAAATTGGATTTCCACACAAAGGA
This sequence comes from Brachypalpus laphriformis, assembly GCA_945910035.1. NCBI lineage: Eukaryota > Metazoa > Arthropoda > Insecta > Diptera > Syrphidae > Brachypalpus > Brachypalpus laphriformis. Next base: position 190,379,199 of record OX246754.1, on the reverse strand, counting down.
AAATTTAAAATGAGTTGTGTGAAGTGGAAAAACTTTCATGCAGATATTCATACACACACGTCCGGAGGGGTGGGAATTTGGAACGGGGAATAATGGAATTGACGTAGACACACGAGTAGCGCCAACAAGGTGCAATGAGAAGTGTATTTATAAAACGCTATTTACGAGTAGATACAATTAATTTTCTCTTATTTGTAGACTTGTATAGTATCTACACTTTATTTTTAATGTAGACACAGTCTCGGATGGACCTGGAGCTCTACCAACCCCTTTTGTCCATTATCACCATCTTTTGCTGTCCCCAGTTATATACACCAAAGTTGTTGAAGTCTCTACAACTCGCTGTATTCGCTCTGCGATGAAATTGAAGACTCTAGAATGTGTTAGTCGTCATCGGCTCTAAGCCGTCGCTCTGGTCAATGTCACTGCACAGCTTATTCACATCGATGTTGAAATGTGTTCACCGTAGACAGAACAAGATATCTTAAGAATTTTTGGCTCAAAGGCGGTGACTTGGTAGATAGATAATTAATTATTGTGAGGTGCAAGTGTACTGCGAGCTTTAGCAGATCTATTGTGCCCCTTAAACTGAGGCTCTAGTCGATGATATGCTCGGTCTGGAGCACTTCCTCCAGTCCAGCTGCTACTATGAACCGGAGTATCTTGAGTGGATCCAGCGAAGGTAGATCCAATTCTGATAGGAATTAGGTGTATCCACCTAAGTGATTTCTTCTTTTGTCAATCAGTGCTTCGCATTACATAAGAAGGTGCGCTGGTGTTTTTTGAAGTCCTTGCAGAATCTGCAGTGTCCGTCTCTCTCTATTCCCACTTTCCTGAGGTGCTCCTTGAGTCCGCAGTGACCCGTTAACATGCCCGTCGAGATGCGTAGTCGGTTCTTGCTGACCCTTAGGCAGGTTCTACTTCTTTTCTGATTGTATTTCCCCAGAAATTCTTTCGCATGCCTTAATTGGGGAATATCGTCCCAATGCAGAGCCTATTTGTTTTCTTCCTCTTTCCTACGGTCTTCCCTTATTTTGTGGGGTCCAATCCCACAAAAGGGTTCTGGTCCGAGGAACGGTGTGTCTGATCCGTTTTTTGCTAGTTCATCAGCTGCTAGTTCACAAGGCTGCTGGACTTGACGGCCTACCGGCCGAACTTTTCAAGGCAGCTGGTGAGGAATTGGTAGAGTGCATACACCAACTCATTTCTAAGATTTGGTCAGACGAGTGTATACCTGATGAATGGAACCTCAGCATCGTTTGCCCGATGGACAATTGAGACTCCCTCAACTGCGCCAATTATAGAGGCATCAGTCTCCTCAACATCGCATACAAGATCTTTTCTGCGATATTGTGTGAACGTCTGAAACCTTTTATCAACAGCCTGATTGGACCCTATCAGTGCGGTTTCAGGCCAGGAAAGTCCACCATCGATCAAATCTTCACACTTCGGCAGATCCTGGAGAAAACCCAAGAATTCAAAATCGATACTCACCACCTCTTTATCGATTTTAAGGCCGCCTATAACAGCATCTATAGAGAAGAGGTTTATAGAGCCATGTCTAGTTTTGACATTCCTGCCAAACTTGTCCGTCTGTGCGGGCGGACGATGGACAACGCTCGCTGCTCCATCAAGGTCGGTAATGACCTCACCGAGACCTTTGATGTTAAAAAAGGTTTTAGATAAGGTGACGCGCTGTCATGCGACTTCTTTAATATTGCACTTGAACGGATTGTGCGGAACTTACATACCAACACTGCAGGCACAATCTATCACAAGTCTGTATAACTGCTTGCATACGCCGACGATATAGACATTATCGGAAGAATTCAGCGGGCTGTCACCGGTGCGTTTGCAAGCATTGAGGCATTGAGGCGGAAGCGGCCAAAATGGGTTTGGCGGTAAACGAGGGCAAAACCAAGTATATGCTGTCAACAAGAAGGGACAGCCAACACCGACGAATTGGACAAAATGTGACAGTGGGAGCTATAACTTCGAGGTAGTAAGGGATTTTGTCTACCTTGGCTCTGCTATAAACTCTGAGAACAACATCAGCGCAGAAATCAAGCGAAGAATAACTCTTGCCAATCGCTGGTTTTTTGGGCTTGTAAGGCAATTCAACAGTAAAGCCCTATCTCGAACAACTAAGGAGACTCTATATAAGACCTTGATCATCGCAGTCCTGCTTTACGGCGCTGACACATGGCATTTATTAAAAGAGGATGAAGATATTCTTGGTCGCTTCGAGAGAAAAAATCTTCGTAAGATTTTCGGTCCCGTTTGCGTTGACAGGTTTTGGAGGAGAAGATTCAATCACGAACTATACGAGCTGTACAGCGACATCGACGTAGTCAAAAAAAACTGCGTATTGGACGTCTGAGACGGGTAGGACATGTAGAGCGAAAGGACACCAACGCTCCGGCCCGCAGAGTCTTCGAATCTAACCCCGAGGGACGACGCAGTAGAGGGAATCATCGCCGTAGTTGGCGAGCACAAGTTCAAATGGACCTCGACCAACTTGGAGTGCGCAACTGGAGGCAATTAGCTAAAGACCAAGCTAAATGGAGAGGCTTGTTGGTTGAGGCCCAGGTTTACCCCGAACTGTAGCGCCCCCTAAGTAAGTAAGTAAGTCCCTATGTCCCGGCAACCAACACAGGTGCTACTAGGAGCTAGTTAGGAATTTATGGAGGTCGATTCCGGGGATTTGATTCCTGCTTGGCTGTCTGAAAAGATGCGGATATCTCTAGCAGACATCACGTTTTTCTTAAGCCAAGATAAAACTTTTTTAATCGCTATTATTTCCGCTTCAAAGATTTGGAAGACGGAAGGAGAGCTTAGGACTAAGCCTGTCAGAGAAAACACCTCCACCAACTCCGTCCTTGATTTTTGATCTGTCAGTGTAGAAGTTAATTAACCCATTTCTAAAAATGTATCATCATTCCAAAGTGATCTGGAGGGGATTGTGACGAGGAAGTTCTTGTTAATGAAGCTAAATCCTTTAACTTTTATTAATTCGATTTCAAAAATGGTAATTACATTGATATATGTGAGGAATTGAGCAATAATAACTGGGTCTCATATCTATCGTTGGACATTGATGATTTATGCTCAGAATTCTATCGGGTTATTACTAACATAAATTTTAGTTTTATTCCTGTAGTTTTAGTAAAAAACTCTACTCTGGGGTCTTGTCCATGGGACAATGAGATAACCCGCAATTTGAAAGTACTTAAAAATAGAGCTTATAGGATATGGCTCTGCAGTTTGGAGGATGAGGACTTTGTGTTATACAGAAGACTAAAATCCGAATTTAAAATTTCTTTACACAACTCGTATTTGATTTATTTAAATGAAATGCAAAACTCTTTTAAATCGAGTCCCAAAAAATTGTGGCAATTCATAAATACTAAAAATAAAAGTGACGGTTATCCTGCCTCATTTTCATTTAATGGACAGCCAATGGATACCTCACCTATTTCTATTTGCAACTCGTTTGCATCATCAAACCAGTCAGTTTATTCAAAAGTCGATTTTGCGTTGTCGAGACGTCCACCTGATGCCTTTTTAAATTTTTTTGAATTGTTTTGTACCATGTTGTCTTCGGTCTTCCGGGTCCTTGCCGCTGGGTTTCTATCTGCAGTGCCTTTAGAACCATGTGGTCTTTTGGTCTACGCATAATGTGGCCATACCAACGCAGTCTACCTTTCGTTATTTTTTCGGCTATGGATGCCGTTTTAAAGGTACCTCTGATGTGGTCGTTTCGTATGTGGTCCTTGAGGGTTACTCCGCTTGCCCTTGCCCATCTTTGCATTCTCATTTCGGTCGTGTGCATCTCTTGTGGGTATTCCTTTTTCTCTGGCCAGCATATTGAGCATATACTTTTCCACTAGTATTCGATATGTTTGCATGGCGTCTGTTGTTGATTTGCCTTCTACGAAGCCACATTGGTTTTCAGAAATAGTTGCCAGATGCGTTGGTCTAATACTCGTTCCCAGATTTTTAAGGTGTTAGATGTGAGCTTTACACCCCTATAGTTTGTTTAGAATTAAGCTTTTTTGTCCAACCATTCTATTTAAATAAAAAAAAAAGAGAAGTTAAACCTCTCGGGAATTAAATAAAATATATAAAAAAAATATTTGGCGCAACAGCTCTTTAAGTGCCTGGGCCTAGCTTCTCGCAACCATTCGTGCTGTGTGCGTTATATTTTTTCACACGAATGGAAGGAACCTACAGTTTTGTGCCGCAACCGAAGGCCAATTTGTTTTGAGAAGCTTTCTCGTGACACAATACCCTCGGATGTTTTGTCAAACGTTCGCGAAAGGTGGGACCGTGAAAAAACAGTTTGGTGTTTTCTGGGATTCGGACTTGGAACGCAGTGATCCAACACAGTAACCACTTGCGCTACGGCTTCCACCTTGGGAATCAAAAAAAAAAAAAAAAAATAGTTTATCCTTAATCATCCCTCTCAAACTTGGCGTGCTCGGCAGATTTGGCTCCTTTGTAATATATGTAGGCAGTGATGGATTTATAACTAGCCGCACTAGGCACCGACTTAGGGCATCACCACAAACTGGGTTATTTGACTTCTGATTAAAAATTATATGTTATTATTGATCAGGACTTTTCGCCTTATTTTGTTTCTTTATGAATAAGTGGTTCCATCTATCGTTTGTAAGTGAATATACATACCTATAATACCCTAGGGCATCAAAAAGTTAAATCCGGTGCTGTATGTAGGAGTTCGGGCTTTATCGCCTTAGATAGCTGTTTTTAACTTTGAGTCACATTTACCATAATTTCAAACACTTTTACAATACGAGTATCATCATTCTATCAAATCTACTATACGCTCTTTTGTTTTTCCTTTAAAACGCCTCTCCTCCCTTTTTGCAGATCTGTGTGTAGTCTCTTGTTATGCGGCATCCACTTGCGGCATCTCTTCAGCAACATTTGGCTGTCGTTGTTGCCAAAGTTTATGGTTGCTTTCCCAAGCAATTTCCGAGCAATTCTGATAGAGCGCGGGCGGTTCGTCCTTACTCATTAAAACTAACATCAAACATTCGGTCGATATAAGCATAGAGCTGGAAAAACTTCAGTTGTGCACGGTAAGGGTTAAAAGTAAACACCTGAGCTACAATATAGCATCTGTTTACTGTTCGCCGCGATGCTCGCTGGAAAAAAACAACTTCTTTCGTGTCTTTAATGCCCTTGGTTCAAATTTCCTTATTGGTAGAGATTTTAACGCGAAGCACACCTTCTCTGGTTCAAGATGTACATCTTTTAAAGGAAAAATTCTCTACTAAGTGGCAAATGAATTCGGTTGTTGTTTTTATTCGACAGGAAAACTGACCTATTGGCCAACCGACTCAGAAAAAATTCACGATCTTATTGATTTTTTCGTTACAAAAGGCATTTACGAGAAGTTTATTACAGTCGAAGAAAGCTTTGATTTTTTACTTACTAGATAGATAGATATTTATTTTCTTTTTATAGTTAAATATTTACATTCATTTTTGATGATTTAGCACAGCTTGCACAGAGATATGGTTATTGAAACCTTACTACTGAAAGATACAATAAATTTTTGAATGCTTTTAGTATTAACAAATGTGTTGAGTGGAAAAACTACAGAAAAAACCTCCATATAAATGAACAATATAAGTTATATTATTTAAATATTAAAAGCTAGATTATCACAGCAAACGCAGGAAAAAACAAAACACGATAAAAGCCTTAAGAGTAGATGGATATATAAGTACTTAGAGTAATAAATAGTTAAATTAATAAATAAATACGTAACTAGTTATACACTTAAATAAATAAATAAATAAATAAATAAATAAATAAATAAATAAATAGATAAATGAAAATGCATAAACAAATTATTAAATACGAATATGACAAGAAAACTTCAGTTAAATAAATAAATAAATAAGTACGAGATTTGATGCAAAAATAAATAAATAATATAATAAATAAATTAATAAATTAACAAGTAAATAAATAAATGAACATGTAAATTGAGTAAATAAATAATTAGGAAAAAGAGAATATTAATAAATAACTGAAAACAAAAAATTCAAATATATTAAACAAAAGGCAAAAGTTATAAAAGTTCTAGCTCGTTGACTAGATTGTTTTCTACATTTAAACATTTAGAGACAAAATTTTCGTTGAGAATCTCAATTCTTCTTGCAATCTGGATAGCACCGGCTCTTTCAAGTAGAACAGTTGTTGAAAAGTCCCACGGTAGACCCAACATCATTTTTAAGATCTTGTTTTGAGCAACCTGCAGTTTCTTAATATGAGTTTTAGCACAGTTCCCCCAAACGGGACAGCCATATGTCATCAATGCTTGAAAAACAACTTTAAAGATGATCATTTTATTTTGTTTACTCAACAGTGACATTCGATTTATCAAGGGATATAGCATTTTAATTGCAATGTCAACCTTTTTTAGAATATGTTTTGTGTGGATAGCGAAGGTTAATTTCTGGTCTAAGTACACCCCGAGGTACTTAACAGAACCAACCCACGGTATATCACAATGGTCCAAGTTAAGAGTGCCATTTGGCAGAAAGCAGCTTAGTCTTTTTCTCGTGAAAAAGATAGCTTGGCTCTTTTCGGCATTTATTTTGATTTTCCAATGCTTATAATACTCGAAAATTATATTTAGACCAATTTGTAAGTTGCTTTCTATAACCGAACCAAACTCGTGTGATGAGTAAATAGCAGAATCATCGGCATAAAGCGCTATATCACAGTTTGGTATACTGGGTAGATCAGCTATAAAAATGTCAAATAATGTCGGAGCCAGGACTGATCCTTGGGGAACACCAGCTGGTACAATTTTTGCAGAAGAATAACTTCCTTTTAATAAGACTATGAATGTCCGATTATGTAAAAAACTTTGTATAATTTTAATTAAGTATTTCGGACAATGAAATTTGATCAGCTTGTAAATTAGTCCGTTGTGCCAAACTGAATCAAAAGCTTTTTCGATGTCAAGTAAAACTAAACCAGTCGACTTTTTTTGATTTAACTGTCGCTTGACTTCCTTACAAATCCTTAAAATTTGGTGAGAAGTGCTGTGATGTTTTCTAAAACCGAATTGCTCTAGAGGCAATATATTTCTTAACCCCGTGAAAGCATCAAGCTTCATTTTGATGACTTTCTCAAGAATTTTGCTACAACTATTTAAAAGGCTAATGGGTCTGTAGCTGGTTGGATTAGATGGATTCTTTCCGCGTTTTAACAGAGGAATGACCTTTGCATTTTTCCATTTCATGGGGAAGTATTGGATTTTCAAGCACGCATTTATAATAAACGTAAGATAGATTAGAGCACTATTAGGAAAATTTTTGATAACTCGATTATTAATGTTATCGAAACCTGGTGATTTTTGATTTTTAAGATCCGAAACTATAAATTCGATATCATCAACGGACACGAATTCATTAGTTGGAAATTGAGTATCAGTTTCATTAAAAACAGAGAGCTCGTTTACTACAGTTGTGTCCAGAGTTGATAGGGCGTTATTTCCTGTGACATTATGGTTATGTAAAAATGTATCTGCTAGTAATTCAGCTTTGTTTTCATTAGATGTTATTAACGAGCCGTTCACTTCGAAGCTTGGCATATGATTATTTTTCTTTTTCAAAATTTTAGCAACATTCCAGAAAGGTCTAGAATTGGGATCAAGCGAACTTAATTTTTTGTTCCATGACGAATTTTTGTATTCTAAAATTTTATCTTTGATTAAGCAAAGTTAACAAATTCATTTCTTGGAAGTCATTAGCTAATCTATCCCTCTGCCAACGCCTTCTATAGCAGTTTCTAATTTTAATCAAGTTTAATATTTGCCGAGGGAGTACGATTGCTCTTTTAGGATATGTTTTTAAAGGGACTGTTGCACGAACACTTTCAGTTACTTTATTTACAAAAGTTTCGATATAATTATCAACCTGTTGACAGTTAGTTACACATTCTAAGTTTTTAGGACAATTACGAATTTTATAATTGAGATGGTGTCTAAACACATCCCAGTTTGCGTTTCTATAATCTAGGTATTGCACATTATTTAACAAAGGACTTAACAAGATATCACAGCTGACAGGGAGATGGTCTGAACTCAATGCATTATTGACGATAGGGTTGGTAAGTGAAGTAGGTGTATTTGTCAAAAAGAAATCCAGTGTAGACGAAGAAAACCTATTAGAGGCTGGTATATAAGTAGGACTAGAAGGATATATAATTGTAAAGTTATGCCTCAATAATAAATTGTAAAGCACATTTCCCCAAGAATTTGCTCTTAAACAACCCCAATTGCGATGTCTGCAATTAAGATCACCACCTGTGATAAAATGATCAGTATTAAGAAATCTTCTCAAGTCGTTTTTCAAGCATTGTGCTTTGTTTACATTAGATGACCCGCCTGGAAAATAAACTGAAAAAATTTTCAAACTAGAATTTCGAGTATTTCTTAATCTAATTTCGATTCCAATGTTTTCTGTAACCGTAGTATTTATTGTTGGTAATACGGTGTGAGCGATGTTTTTTTTTACTAAGATGGCAACTCCACCACCTGTTCTATTCACACGATCTCGTCTATGACATATATAATTACTGCATGAAAAACGAACACTATTATCGAGACCTGTTTCACATACAAGACAAACATCAACATCCAGATTGGAGAGAAAATTGAAAAACTCAATGCTTTTGTTGCGAATGCCTCTTGCATTCCAACATAAGAGCTTAAGATTAGACTGTCTATTACTTAACATTAGAATAAAGATATTTACTTGCAAGCTGTGCTACCACTTTAAATTGCTGAGTTTTTGTTTTACATTTTTCAAGCTCAGAGATCATTTCTATCATAAGAGAGGATAGTTCCTCATGAGAGAATAAATCATTTTGCGCCGAAGTACAAGATCCGTATGATGGGCGCTCTTGTACACGGTGCTGAATTAGTAATTGTTGTTGTTTTGGCCACTGCTGCTGCTGCTGCTGACGTGCTGAATTTGGAAGAGATGGAAAGTCTTCGATGCTGTTGCAATTAAACGATTTGGATGTAATTGCTGGTTGTGTTTTCTGTCGCGACGGGATGGGGAAGCGCGTACGAGACGACCTTTGAGTAGATTTTCCAATTATTTGAATATACTCTGCGCGACTTTTACATGTTTCGTCTGTCGATTTATGGTTTCCTCCGCAGTTTGCACATTTGGAGATGGCGGTGGAAGTGCAGATGTTTGTTTTGTGATTACCTGAGCAATTTGCACAGAAGGTTTTCACATTGCAATGCTTTTCACCATGCCCCCACATTTGGCAATTGTGGCACTGTGTAATATTATTTTTAGCACGTCGTTGGAATTCCCATCTAACTTGTGTACGGAAAATCGATTTAATGTTTTTACGAAGATCGGTTAAACGAATTGAACCATTTTCGAAGTAGACGATGTAAAAGAATTCAACATACTTTTCATATTGTTTTTTAACACTTTTTATCTCTTTACACTTAAGTCCAAGTGTTGATAGTTCAGTTTTGAGCAATTCAGTGGAGTATTCATCTAGACCGAAAAGAATAACTTTAAATGACCTTTCACTTTTAAGGTCATGGGAGAAAAACTGACATTTATTGGATTTTAAAGCACTAAGTATAGAGTTATATGAATTAATTGATTCACAAAAAACTTTAATGCCTATCAAAATCTTTCGAATTGAATAGTCGGATATCTTTAATTGTTTAAAGAGTTCATGAACAAATTCACAGTTTTTATGCAAAATTTTTATAGGCGGGATTGGTATTTTTTTTGGCACTTGCTGATCTTGCTTTGTGGGCATTTCTTCTTCATTATCCGTGTCTGGATGCGATTGAAGAGGCCCGAAATAATTGCCACGACGCGACATTTTACTCGCTGAGGATATAGAATCCTCAAAAGTATTAGCACGACGCTTTACAATTTTGGTTTTTAGAAAGAAAAACGGACTGTGGTAAATCGAAACTGAGTAATGCTAGAATACGTCTAGCTCGACTGAGAGTACAGTACTAGTAATAGAATAAACCGGGAGGGCTTTAAAAATGATTGCGAAACAACAAACAGCAACTTAAAACACCTTGTGAACTAGAGGACGAAGTTGATCGTTTCGTGGAAGCAATCCAAAGAGCGGTATGGAGAAACACTCCTTCAAGAAGCTATAAGATCAACCGCAATGAAAAGTATCCCAGAGAAATCATTGAACTGGTGAGGGAGAAACGAAAAGCACGAAAGAAATGGATAATCACTCGTGCACCGCAGCAAAAAAACGGTCCTTAACCGACTATGCAATCGCCTTAATAGATATTATTATTATTATTATTATTATTATACTTTATTTCATTTGTAAAACTTATAAGCTAACATTGTTATTGAAATTCATGAGATAGGTACTAAAAAATACAATAAGCTTTCAAAGAAATAGTTAGGAACATCCGATTGTCCACAGGACAAGAGTTGAATGTACCATTCAGAAATTAGATATAGATATTAATTACTATTGATTACTGTTGATGGGGATCAATTATTATTAATACAAAAGGTAAATGAGTATTTAAGTGTAAGCAAAAAATTAAGGAATTACAACGGTATAAATATGAGTAATATAATTAATTATAAAGAAATGAACTCAAACAATAACATTTAACAAAATATTTATTTCTTCATAGTTAAATGAAAAAAGCAAAAGCTTTAACTTTCTTAAGAAAACTGATTTGACCTTTTCGCATCTTAGACTTTCTGGCAGACTATTAAATAAACGAGGTGCAGTAACAATATAAGAGTGAGAAAAGTGTGATTTTTTTATGCTAGGTACAACTATTAGATTCCTACTGTTGATGCGTAAATTATGAGATCCATATAATCTTGCAGTTGAGTATCCCGAATTTTCGAAAAAAAATTGTAATACTTTATAAAAATATAAATGCTTTAGTGGAAGAATATTTAAGTTTTTGAATAGATCAAAGCTGGGAGTTCTACGACTAACTCTACAAAGAATCCTAATTACATGTTTTTGCTTGATAAGCAAAGGTTCAATTTTATTGTTATGAGTACCACCCCAACATGACAGACCATACTGCAGTCTAGATTTGAATAAACCGTTGTAAACTAACTTTAAAATATCTTGACTACAGTAAAGACTGAGATGGTAGATTTGCCTCACAACCTTATTAAGGTATTCCTTAAGGTCCGAAGTATGATCCTTCCAACTCATTCTGTAGTCCAGCACAATACCTAGATACTTGAATCTTTCAACTCGCTCAATATCAAAGCAACTATCTGCGCAATTTTCCTTGTCGTTATAAGTTGTGGTGTTATCATTACCATGAAGACAAAAATTATATAGACGATATCTTAGACAGTTGGGTGAATGATAAGACAGTAAAGCATCTTCAGAGATGGAACCCATAATATTAAAAACCATAAATTTCGTCTTGTCACTTATAATGAATCTATGGACATAAAACCATTTTCGCAGTATATCTAAATCATAATTTACATCAGAAAATAAAAGGAAATTATTTTTTGAAGAATATGTTAGAGCAGTGTCATCAGCAAAGGCTGTTATTTTGCCTTTAAAGGGCTGGCTAAAAAGCGAGTTTACAAAAACCAGGAATAAGATAGGGCCCAAAACGGAGCCTTGTGGGACACCTATATTTATACACCTTTCTGTACTTAATACATCCTGAATTAAAACCTTTTGTCTTCTGTTCTTTAAATAAGACGCAAACCAATAATGGACTTTACCTCTGAAACCAGCTTTAAACAACTTATCGAGCAGCAGCGCATGATCCACCATATCAAAAGCCTTTGTTATATCAATGAACAGAGAGGCAGGTACCTCCGAATCACTCAAGCTTTTATAAATTTCACCACAAACTTTTAAAACCGCATCCTCCGTGGATCTACCACTCCTAAAACCATATTGGTCATCACTGAAAAAGTTGGATTTATTTAAAAAGTGAATCATTCAAGTTTTCATGCCTCTCTCAAAAACTTTAGAAAAAGCTGAAAGGAGGGATATGGGACGATAATTGTTCAAACGCGTAGTTGAACCTTTTTTATGTAGTGGAATAACTACTGCTAGCTTCAGTGAATCAGGAAAACTACCTTTTAGCAAGCTGAGATTAAAATTATAACATAATACATCAGAAATATAAAAAGAAATATGTTTTAGAACTACACTAGAAATCATATCCACAGGTGATGAGTTAGAGGATTTTAGGGACATTATAAGTTTATGAATTTCCAATGGTGTAAAATTTTCAAAGAAAAAGCTGTTGGGGAGACATGTATCCTCAATTAAGGAGACATCACAACACCGGTTTTCAGATGTAAAATCAATCAAATTTTGACTTATGCTTGAGAAATAATCATTAAACAGATTTGCAACTTTAGAGGACTCAGATACGATCGCGCTATCAGTTTTAATAACGATATTTACCTTAGTTTTAGTTGTATTTAAAATTTCATTGACAACTTCCCATTCTTTTTTCGAGTTTCCCAAATTTTCAGAGAGTTTGTTTTTGAAATAAGTGTCCCGACAGAGAGGAATATCAGTTTTGAGTTCATGACAAAGTTTTTGAAATGATCTTATAAGCCTTGTAATACTTGGATGTTTTTTAACACATGCAAAAGGCTTTTTCTTTTTATTTATTTTCCTTAGAAGCGAGAAATTCATCCACGGTTTTAGACATGTTAGGTGTTTATCCCTTGTAGTTGCAAGTTGACTATTGTTCGAAATTAACAATTGAAGTTTGCTCAGAAATAGATCGAAAGCAACTGATGGATCCTCAGCACTAAAAACATCATCCCAAAACTCAAACATTAAAGCAGATTTTAGTGCAGGGTAATTGATTTTATGAATTTTTTTCGAATAGTACTGTTTTGACCTAGAAACAAAAGAGTCAAATTGTAGACTTGTTAAACTATGATCTGTTATTTTAAGATCAAATACATCAGCCTTATAGCTCAAACTATTATTTCTATGTAATTTTATAAAAATATGGTCCAAACACGAAGGTCCTCTGGTTGGTTTGTTAACCAAAGAGACAAAGCCAAAGGAGGATAAAACAGCAAGAAAAATATCAGCATCTGATGAATTGGACAAAATGTCAACATTAAAATCCCCTAAAAGAACTTGGTTCTTGCATTTTTGATTTTCCAAAACAACAGAAAACTCATCCACAAAAGCCTTAACCGTGCACAAATGCAATCTGTAAACAGCAATAAAACAGAATCGGGCACTAGATATCTCACAATTTACAACGATCAAATCAGCAGTTTTAAGTTTGGGGCAAACAATTTCACACACCATGTCACTCCTGTAAAATACCGCCACCCCACCAGATGCATACGAATTATTACAACATGCTGCAAAAGTAAAATTAGGAATTTTAAAATTAAAGGCTTCATAATCAAAAATCCATATTTCAGAAAGAAATATTAGATCAGGTAAATGGTCCAAAGATGCGACGTGAGCCAAGAAAATATCAAAATTCTTTCTAATGCTGCGAATATTTTGATGAATTATAGAAAAACCAGAAAATGACTCTACGTTAGGATGGTCAATACAAAGACATTTAATGCCATCATAATTTGAACAGGCAATACTAATATTACTACTCATAATGTTAAAAGGATCTTCTAAGGTACAGGTATTTACATTAAGTTCAACCATAGAGAAATGATAAATTATTTAGATGATATCAAAAAATCAAATTTAGAAAAATCCTCATAGCTATTAATTTTTATCACCCTGTCACCTTCCTTTCTTCTGAGCAGTACTGATGAGTTTCTAATCCAGACGTATTTGCATTTATTGTTTTGTTGCAGCTGTTTAGCCTTCAGCAGAAGAGATCGTGTATATGCAGTAAGACTGTCGTTGATAAATATTTTGCCTTTGCTTTTGTGATGCTCACCAAATATATTAGCAAACAATTTAACTTTATTCGCCCGCAACATATTCATTATTCGCTCTTTACATGCGAGAGAAGTAAACTTGACGCACACGATGTTCGACCCAGCATCATTACTAGTGGAGACATTGCTCTTACTCTTAATGGTTTTAATGTAACAGGAATCTATGTCGTTACAATCTATTTGCTCTCCCACACCGTTGGTTATACGTTGGATAACTTTCTCACGAGCATTGGCATTATTCAAGTCTGGAATACCAACAATGTCAACGGCACACTGTTTTTCTCTTTGTTCTAATGCATTTAATTTCGACTCCAAAACATTAACGGTGGCGGTAAGAGCGAGATTACGATCTTCAAGAGATTGGATCTTAGAGAGCGCATCACTGTTAAGATTCTGAAGCTTAATGATTTCGTTGTAAAGTAAATCCAACGTTATTGTTTGATGAGTGGGGAGAGAAGTAGCAGGAGCAGCAGCAGCAGAAGTTGTTAGATTGTTTATCCCAGTTGAACAATTTGAGGAGACGCCGGCGACATTAGCGAATGTTAAACTATGATGAGGCAGAATAGTGGAAATAGGAGCAGTAACAGCAGAAACAGAGCAAGGTGTTGTTGAGGTGTTGGATTCAGTCGGCCTCTTTGCTGGATTAAGAGGGCGAGTCGAGGAGTGAGCCGATCTAGGAGGGGATTGAATTTCCAAAATAGATCTTCTTCGTTGACCAAGACAAGACTCGCATTTGTGACCCTGTTTACTTTTTTCGAGAAATTCAACGTATCTTTTCTCAAGCTTCGCGCACGTAGCGTGTGAATATTCATTGCACATCTTGCACTTAATTTTAAGTTCATGTCTATCAACTTTTGAATTACACAATTGGCACTTCATAATTGACTTAATTTGTTTGCTTTTCTTTTCAAATTACAAACAAATTTTTTATTTTTTATTTAATAATCAATTTAATGAAAACTGGAAATTGATCTTTAATTAAATTTAATAAAAATAAAACTTGGGAGTGATACTCAAACGATGTGACCCCATCAACACTCGCGAGAGATAGTATTCGCGAATTTAAAAGCAAAAAGATGGCGACCTACCTTGAAAACCTCTCCGGTGTAAGAATCAAATTATTCGCTTTGGAAAGCGCTAAAAGGCATCCGGAAACCTCAAATGCAAGCGCCACCAATTCGGAAAAACGATAGAAACTACGCAAAGAACGACAAAGAGACGGCAAAACTTTTTGCTTTGCACTTAGAAGAAACATTTAAGCCGTTCGACGGCCCTTTGTTAGCGCACGACTCCCCAGTTACATCTGACAACTTTAAAGTAAAAAAAGTTGCATTGACTGAACTGAGGGAAGTGATTTAAAATTTGAAGACGAAAATTGGTCCGGGTTACGACTTAATAACGGTGCAGGTCGTCAAGGAATTGCCGAATAAAGCTCTTGTCAAACTGGCCTATTTGATCAACGCTTCGTTCAGATTGCTCTATGTTCCGAGAAAATGGAAAGTTGCCGAGATTATAATGGTCCCGAAACCAGGCAAACCGCTAAATGAGAAGAAATCATATCGGTCTATTTCCCTATTGCCGGTCATCTCAAAACAATTTGAAAAACTACTTTCCAAACGTCTACAACTTGTAATCGACGAAAGACATCACATTCCTGACCATCAGTTTGGATTTAGAATCAAACATTCTACAATCGACCAAGTTCACAAAATAACTGATGTGATTGAGAAAGCTGTCGAAGCAAAAAAGATTTGTTGTGGTGTATTTCTTGATGTCTCACAAGCTTTCGATAAGGTTTGGCACGAAGGTTTGGAGTATAAATTGCAACTACTACTGCCACGGCAGTTGGAGGTGAATGAAGTTATTTATTTCTATTTCTATTTTTAATGCTGCGAGGTGTAATATCTTAAGAGTGCAGTCTTAAAGTTTTTGACATTTGATACATTTTTAATATGTAGCAGCAATGAGTTCCATAACCGGATAGCATTGATGAAAAAAAGTCGAGAACAATTCAGGTAATTGTAGTGATGTGTATTAATGTTGAAAGTTCTAGTGGAGCGCGAAAATTCAAGTTTGGAGTATAAGTATGGGGGTGATTGCGTTGTAATAATTTTGTGCATAAATAAACAATTTCTAATATGCATATGCTGCTGTAGTGTACAGCCTAGAAAATCTTTCGAATACGTAGAGATTCGATCATACCTACGGAGCTGGTGAACATAGACAGCATCATTGAAAGCTACTTGCAGCTTATGAAATTAAAGTGAATCAGGACTGCTGTAGACCACTTTAGTGTATGCTATTATAGGCATGATGAGTGTTTGCACAAGCCCTTTACGTCTCAAGCGGAGTGAAACTAGCTGAAATCCACAATTTGCGCAAGCATCCATAAATACGACCAATTACGACGTTGATGTGATTGTAGCATGATAGATGTCGATTTATGACAAATCCTAGGCTAGTTGCAGTTTCAACTAGTTTCATTTTAGCGCCTGACAGCAAGATATCTGCCACAGAAGCTAGATCGAGGGACCTGTTCGAAATAGGTAGGACTTGGCATTTAGCTGGATTTAAGACTAGTCCGTTTCTCATTGCCTATTGATTGATCCCAAGTAGATCCTCATTTATCTCTGTTACAAGTTCTTTTAACTTATCAGCTGGCTGCGAGGAATAGAGTTGAACATCATCAGCGTAGAGGTGGATTGACACATGATTGCAAATCGACGGTAAGTCATTAATGTACAGGCAGAACAGGATGGGTCCCAAGATTGAACCCTGAGGTACACCTTGCACAAGTGGCTTAAATTCAGAGCATTTATCCCCCACAACTACTCTCTGCAACATATCACTCAAAAAACTGCCTATGAGTATTGCAGCTCTATCACTTAAACCAAAATAGTGCCGCAGTTTCCAACAGAGTATGGAATGATTTACCTTGTCAAAGGCCCCTGAAAAGTCCAGAAGGCAAAGCAAGGTCACAAATATCTTATCAAATTCCTTCCTTATATCATCCAAGATATTGACCATAGCGGACGCACAGCTATGACCTGTTCTGAAGCCGGACTGAAGGGGGCTTAGCAAGGAATTTAGGGATAGGTGATTTTGAATCTGCCCAGCCAGTACTCTTTCAAAGACCTTAGAGAGACAAGGCAGAATGCTGATAGGCCTGTAATCATTGATAGACAGAGCATTAGGCTTCTTAGGAACAGGTATAATTCTTGCACGTTTCCAGGCCAGAGGAAAGGTTGAAGTCATTATATACGAGTTAACGATGTGTGTAAAGTGGCTTACAATTTGTGGCAAAATGATTTTCACAAAACGAAGTGGTACCCCATCCTCTCCAATGGCATTCGACCTCAGTGACTTAATGATACTTACGATCTCTACCTCAGTAACAACCTCGAAATCGGCTTGATGATCAAGAGCTATATGAGGGATCGTATTATAGTCAAACCTGTCAGGTTCAAGTTCATTTGCAAGAAAGGAATCATTCAGGTCATTTAAATCAAGAGCACAACTACTACTACTCTTACCTATCATACCAATCTGACGCAAGTTTCTCCATAGAATTTTTGAAGGAAGAGAAGTGCTTAGCTTAGAGGAGAAATAGTGGCGTTTTGATGCTCGAACGGCAACTGTTGAGGCATTATGTGCAGTTTTATATAAACTCCAGTTTGTGGGAGAGCGGGTACGCTTCCCTTTACTGTATAGTTTGTTTCTTTTTTTAATTGCACTAATGACCTTATCAGTGTACCATGGGCATGCTTTATTGCGGACAAAAACAGTTTTAGTAGGAACATATTCATTATAAAGATGTTCAATAAGCATCTGGAAATGATCAAGTTTTATATTAGGGTCGGCACTCAGCCTGCAATTCTCCCAAGGAAGATTTCTTGATATAAACATTCCCGTGGTTGGTGTATGCAGAGAACAACTTTTTCTTTAGCTTTAGCCCAATAGCGCTTCTGAGGAGAAGACCAGATTGCTTAGTTAAGCTGTCATTTAGATAGCAACTGGTGCCACCATGGATCGATTCGACTCCAATGTCGCTCAAGCGAAGTTCCCTTTCGTTCATCTTGCGGTACGCAGCAGCCGATCTCATTATGTTTTCCTTGTCGATGCAGCCCGCAAGTTTTATGATGATTGGCGAAGAGGCAGCGTTGTTGTTGTTGTGTTGGGCAATGTTTGTGCTGTTGTCACGTTGATGAGTTGTTATTTTACTGTTCTTCTTTTTGGCGCGAAAGATTTTGCTCAAGAGAGTCGGCTTGCAGTTGACAGAAAAGGTCATCGGGCAATTCCGGCACTCCAACGAGAACAATATCAGCGGCCATTTCCTTCTTCTCCATAACATCGAGTTGGTGCCGAAGAGCGAGAATGACAGCATTTCTCTCAGCTATATTTGCATTCGCATGCGTCTCAACTGTATCGACGCGAGCGCTTAAGCCGGAGACAGCAGCATCGACTGCATCAAATCGTCGCTCCCAGCTTACCTTGATTTCCTTGATGTGTTTCTTAAGATCACTACGAATCTTCGCAAGGTTCTCTCCAAGGTTACGTTGCAGCAGCGCAGTTTGTTCGGCTAGGTGTTTTTTAAATACCTGCAGTGTTAGCAATGAGGTGGTATCATCGTTGGACATCTTAGCAGGTGCTGATTTATCAGGAGTTGATGAGCTCTGGTTTCTGGAACGGAGCACTGGTGGTGTTGGTGCCATAGATGAAGAGAAACTCGCTGCGATTGACGTACTAAGAGTAATAAGTTGTGTTGGAGGGACAGTGACGAAGTAAAATGGCAGAGAAGGTTTTTTTGCTTTTTTTTTTTTATTTAAGAAAAACTAATTTTCAATTAAAAGGTCGACGTATGCGGGTAGTTAAGAAAGAGCACAACCGAAAATGTGATAATGTGCAACTTTAACACTTTTTGGCAGGGAAATACTCGGTTATTACTGACTTTAGCTGGACCCGAAATAGAATACGTATACTCGTGACTAGAACACATTGACAGCCTAAAAAAAAGTGGGTAGATTGCCTGTATGTCTAAACTCGGCTTAAATACCCTACATGAACGAAGCAAAATATCTAGGAACGACTCTAGATGTTAAGATTAAATGGAAATCGCATGTAGAAAAGAAAGGCGACGAACTCAAAAACAAATACCGACAAATGTACTGGCTACTCGGAAAACATTCGAAGTTGAGCTTACACAACAAACTACTTATCTATAAGCAAGTGCTCCGTGCTCACGGCCATTGTAACCGTACCGTCACTCAGCTACTTGACGCGAAGAATTCAATTCGTCGTCTGCAAAGGACAAAACCTTTTGACCTTGTGCCGGTCCTATATGCCGGTCGTGAAAAACACAGGAACTTTCCTTGGAATTTAACCTGTCTTAAGTGCTACATTAATTACATTTCAACGGACAACGATCTTCGTGTCTGCACATGGAATGTTAGGTGGCTCTACAAGGCACGTGCAGCCGAACAACTTGCGGAGGCCCTAGAGTGTCACAAAGCAGACATTACCGCCATTCAAAAAGTGCGATGGAATGGGCCGGGCAAAAGGAGTATGAAAAACTGCGACATCTACTACGGCGATTGCTACAGACAAAAAGGACAGCGTCTATTCGGGTGCGGATTTGTCATTGGAGGCAGACTTAGACAAAAAGTCTTGAGTTTCCGGCATGTGAACGAGCGCCTTATGCCTATCCGTATCAAGGCTATATTTGCCAACATTAGCCTAATATGCGTTCACGCCCCTCACGAGGAGAAGGACGACGCGACAAAGGATGACTTCTACCAGCTCTTGGACCAGACGTATGAGCAATGCCCTAGCCACGACGTTAAAATTATCCTAGGCGACTTTAACGCAAAGCTAGGAAGAGAGGACGTCTTTAGTAGGGTGGCTGGAAAACACAGCCTGAACGACATCACATCCGGCAACGGACTCAGGCTAATCGACTTTGCGGCGGGACGAAACTTTGTCGTAGCTAGTACATTGTTCCCACGTCTCGACATTCACAAAGGAACATGGCTCTCCTTTGATCGAAAAATTGTCAACCAAATCGATCACATTGCGATCGACGAAAGGCATTTTTCCAGTATTCTGTGTGTCCGGACTTTCCGAGGAGCCAACGTGGACTCGGATCACTACCTAGTTGTAGCCAAAGTACGGATGCGGATATTCAGAACGGAGCGAAATCAACGAAATACTGTGAGGAAATTTGACGTCGGGCGGCTACAATCGGAAGAGACCGACAGAGCCTTTGCCGATCGAGTTTCTCTTAATCTTAATTTAAGTCCTATGCCGCCAGCAGCAAATGCGGAAGACCAGTGTCAGCGACTTCTCAGAAAGAATAAAAGGGAGCATGAGAAGCGCTCGATCGAGGAGATTGAGAGCCTTTATTACAGGAATGATGTTCGAAAATTTTACCAAAAGGTAAAAAGAACATGCCATGGTTTCAAAGGCAGAACAGAAGCCTGCAGGGACGAAAATGGCAACATAGTAGTAGAATCGCAGTCGGTGCTGAGGATATGGAAGGGACACTTCTGCAGACTGTTAAACGGTGATGATGATCAATATTCCGCTGTCAGGCAGAATGAGCCATTCAACAGTGATGATGACAGTAAAGATTCCCGTCAACTCGATCAGAATGCAGTGAGAATAGCGATATCTAAACTCAAATTCAACAAAGCTGTTGGAGCCGACGACCTTGCCGCTGAACTTTTCAAGGCAGGAGGAGATGAGTTGGTAAGGAGCATGCACCAGCTCATCTGTAAAATCTGGTCGAACGAAAGTATGCCCGATGAATGGAACCTCAGCATCGTTTGCCCGATCCTAAAGAAAGGAGACCCTCTGAACTGCGCCAATTACAGAGGTATAAGTCTCCTCAACAACGCATATAAGATCCTGTCTGCCGTATTATGTGAACGCCTAAAACCGATCGTCAACAACCTGACAGGCCCGTATCAGCGCAGTTTCAGGTCTGGAAAGTCCACCATTGACCAAATATTCACACTACCGCAGATCTTGGAAAAAACCCATGAATATAAAATCGATACGCACCACCTCCTCATCGATTTCAAAGCTGCCTATGATAGCGTGTATAGAAACGAGGTATACAGAGCTATGTCTAGTCTTGGCATCCCTGCCAAGCTCGTCCGTTTGTGCAAAATGACGATGGAGAAATCTCGCTGCTCCATCAGAGTCGGTAAGAACATCACCGAACCGTTCGATGTCAGGAAAGGTCTCAGAAAATTGTGACTCGCTATCATGCATATATCTAACATTGTACTTGAGAGAATTGTACGAAACTCACAAGCCAACACCGGAGATACAATCTTTTACAAGTGGAGGGGGAACTCAACCAACTTGGCGTGCGCAACTGAAGGCAACTGGGTCGTAACCGTGCTGGCTGGAGAGGTTTGTTGGTTGAGGCCCAGGTTCACCCGGGACTGTAGCGCCATCTTAGTAAGTAAGTAAATAAGTGCTGCATTTCTTTTAAATTACATACGAACATCTTTTTCCAAAAGTCTTGAGTCTTGTAAGCGAAAATAAAACTGCTGGATAAGCGTCGGCTTAGTTGTAGTATTAATTTTGAAGAGAGGTGAGTGAAAATCTCACACTACCATAAGCACGTGCGCTCGGGCCTTATGGTGTCTTTAGAAGATTTTTCACCTGCTCTCGGCAAAAAAAATAAATAAAATTCCCGCTTGACGTAACCCTGGCGTTAAATACCTAAATACCCCCACCACCTTTAATCAGAAGAAAATTTAATGAAATATAATATGGAATACGGTAACAACGCTCAAAGTAACCCTTTACACGTATCTATTATTTCTTTCGCATCCACTCACCGCCTTTGACTGTAATTTACAGGTACACCAGTCGGTCAAGCAGACCGCATTGTTAAAATAACAACACTTGACTTAACTTTCTTTCGAAATGATATCTGTAGATACACGTATGTATAACCTTTCAAGAAAAAATAAAAAATAATAACTTTTCTGCACGCATTCTGTCCGCTCTGAATCACTCCAAAGGGGCGACACAATTACAAAGAGTTATTTTAACAAGTTCCCACATGACTGACCAATCCACGTGTGTCCTTTTGACTATTTAATAAATTCCTTTCCCTTACCCGGTGCTTACTTTCACCAGATATTCCAATCTCGACACATGAGCTGACGTGCCGTGATATAACATGCATACCTACCCTTCTATTGTGTCACCAACGTGTCCTTTTTAGAGTAATTAACTTGTCAATGTTATGACCATACTTGTTGACACATTCCAGCTTTTGTCTGTATTTTCCACCCCAATTCTGGATTGCCGGCTTTTCTGTGTGTCTACGCAGACAAAACTTTATAGTCCCCAGAGCTACGCGCGTACAGTAGAGAAGGGTGCATTCCATGCCCTCGAATTCCTTCATTAATTGACCCGCCATGATGATGAATTGAATTCCTGTCTTAATTGTTGAATATTACGTTAAAGGGCATGGGGTTGGGTTCATTTGATACATTTGTCACTTTGTCAATTAATAGGTGTTTGATTGTTCTGCATGGAATTGAGATATTGAATTTCATTCTTTATCTAATTGTATGGGTGTGTCGTAGCAATTAATTGTAACATGTACCTTGAATTCGATGTTATGGCTATCTCGAGGATATTGTAAGGGCTCAGCAATATCGTCCTTTTGGTCAAGGATATAATGTAGCTGATTTCATTCATTTCTTATGTACTTCCTTATAAAGGATGTTTTTTTTTTAACGATAGAACGTACGATTACTGTCAAACTAAACCATAATTTTACTCGCCTTTTGACATTTATATTCAGTATGGTCTGATAGTGAACACACTGTTCCCAACGCATCGTGTTCGGCCTCCCGACACCTCTCCGGTCCAACGACCAGAAACCCCGATGTCCAGTGAAGAAGAGTTTATACTCGCGTCGAAAACACTTCAAAACCGAAAGGCCCGTGGACCCGACGGAAAACCAGCAGAGGTGCTCAAGACGTTTGCCCAGACATGTCGTCAGCTGCTGCTAAACATGTACAATAGCTATCTCCAGGAAGGGGTTTTCCCTAGGAGCTGGAAGTTACAGCGCTTGGTACTGATCACCAAAGAAAAGGAGATCCGGATTCCCCATCAGCATGCAGGCCTCTGTGTATGCTGGACACCACAGGGAAACTCCTAGAAAAGTTGCTAAAACCAAGGCTTACAGCATCCGTACAGAGAGCAGGAGATTTGTCCGAAAGATAGCACGGATTCAGAAAGGGCCACTGTACGATTGGAGCAATTGAAGAAGTGGTAAGGACCGTCCAATTGGCTCAACAGGGCAACCACTATTTAAGAAAAATCGTATTGCTAGCAACTCTGGACGTGCGAAATGCCTTCAATTAGGAATATCTCAAGGACCGGAAGCTGTTATACAACACTGCAGAGGGACCACGAATAGAGGAGATTACTGCTGGAGCCGCGCAGGGATCAATCCTGGGACCCGATCTTTGGAACATCTCCTACGATGAAATACTTCGTACGGAAATGCCCGAAGACACCTTCCTGGTAGGGTATGCAGATGATATCGCCGCGGTGATTACGGCAAGAGACACCGAGAGCCCACAAAGAAAACTCAACCAGCTGATGAGGCGGGTGGTGGTTGGATGGAAGAACATGGCTTAGGTTTGGCCACAGAAAAGACGGAGATAGTAATTTTGACAAAGAAGAGGATTCCATCTATTGTCGACTTCAAAGTCGGGTCTGAGGTAATAACCAGCAAGGAGCGGTGAAGTACCTAGGGATGGCCCTAAACACGAACCTCACTTTCTGGCACCAAATAAGATCTGCCTCGGAACGAGCTACGAAGGTCACAATGCCACTGAGCAGATTAATGGCAAACGTTGGAGGCCCAACAGTCAGCAAAAAGCTCCTGATGACAGTCGCCCACGCCATTCTCCTGTATGGGTGCGAGATATGGGTCGACGCAGTACGACAAGAGAAATACAAGAAACAAATGGCCGCAATACAAAGGCGCGCAGCGCTACGGGTTGCAAGTTCGTACCGAACGGTGTCGGAACCAGCCGTCCTCATAGTCGCGGGAGTGCCCCTATTGATCTCCTTGCGGCAGAGAGGAAATACGTCTGCGACAAAAAGGCGGGAATTGGAGTGGAAGCGGCAACTGAGGAGGCGAAGGAGCTCACCAAACAGAAATAGCAGGAGAGATGGAGCTCAAAAAACAGAGGATGATGGACCGCAAGACTGATCAGCAACATCGCTGAATGGAAGGAACGAAAACACGGGGACGTAAATTACGACGTCACCCAATTTCTTACCGGACACGGTTATTTCAACTCCAACCTCCACAGAATGGCCAAAACAGGGAGCCCAGCATGCCAATATGGCGACTGAGAACTGGACGATGCAAACCACACCAAGGGGTGCTAGAATTTCTAATCGGCGTCATCACGCCGGAAAACATAGTGACAAAAAGGTCAATGAGTGACCAGAGCTGGAATCAAGTACGTTCCTTTATAGAAAAAGTGCTTAAAACAAAAAAGAGAGAGGAAGACATAATAATCACCCTCATGAGATTTATGTAAGCCTGATGTAGGCCTTACCGGCAAGAAAGAATTAGCCCGCAAGCAAGAGACAAATATGAAAAAACCGGCCTCGACAGAGGAAAGAAAGTAATGCAAAAGCGGTTCCAGTGTGGATGGTGTCAAGTTGAAAAAGGGTTTAAGGTGGTTTTTTATTGAGTTGAAAGTCCCACACTACTTGAAACCAGAGCGGGCTTGTTTTTCGTGAGCAGTAGCGTTTTCCACCACCCCTTAGGCAAAAAAAAAAAAAGGTCTGAAAATCAGCACAAATATTATAGACGAATTCGTGAATGAGCTTGCTGTAAAGAATATCGCGGCTGCATAGTGTGCGATTGCCAATTTAGGTGGGCAAAATTAAACTTTCGAGATGGTTCCTATGTTTAAAAATAGTTGATATTCTATGAAACAAATACTCCTTCTTTAACTTTTTTTTTTTTTTTTTTTTTTCTGAGGGTAGGTGAAAATCTTCAACAAGACACTATGAGGATCGACAGCGCGTGCTCATAGTAGTGTGGGATTCTTACCAACTAAAAAACCTCCCTTCAAAACAGACTTGTTTTTATTTTTTACTACAACTAAGTATTCGACTTATCAAGCAGTTTTCGTTTCGCGAAATAATGACGTTTTGCAGGTACCTTCCCATTAGAAGTTCCTGCCAGCTCCGCAGTTTAGACGCGGTTACTTATCGCGCTAAGTCTAAAGGTTTGATTCTTTGTAGACGGCGTAGTAAATTTCTTTCATCCAACACTTGGAGGACTGTTATATTAACGTGACTTTCTAGTCGACTTTTATGCTTTCTCGCATAGTTTTTGATTTCGTCTTGGATTGTTTTAATGCCAAGATCTCTGTAGATATCGTTATTTCGGATATACCATGGCGCATTAACAAAACCTCTTAGCACTTTGTTCTCAAAAGTTTGTAAAATTTTAATGTTACTTATTTTGGTACAACCCCAGAGTTGTATATTATATGTCCATACAGGCTTTAGCACTTGCTTATATAAAAACAGTTTGACCTCTATATTAAGCTTGGAATATTTTCCAAGTAACCAATACATTCCTCGATATTTATTATCTAGTTCTTTGCATTTTTTCTTAACGTGAGTTTTTCATTTCAGCTTTGTATCAAGTGTCATTCCAAGATACTTAGCCTCGTTTACAAACGGAATTGGAACAGATTTTGAAAACATCGGCAAATTATTTACTCTCTTATAAGTAAAATTTGCATGAATAGATTTGGTCTCGTTGAGTGCGATTCGCCAAACCTTTGTCCATTCATTAACTCTATCCAAAGCTTCTTGCAGTTTTTCTATAGTATCTTCGACCGTTTTACCTACTGTCAAGATAGCAGTGTTCCCGGCAAATGTAGCTAGCTCAGTACCTTCTACTTGCGGTATATCACGAGTGTATAATAGATATAAAACTGGACCAAGTACGCTTCCTTGCGGCATCCCAGCCATTATTTCTTTAAAATCTGAATATTCGTTTCCACATTTGACGCGGAATAGTCTATTCGTCAGGTAGTTCTTCAATATATTGCATAGGTGCTCTGGCAGAACTTGTCGTAATTTAAACTTTAAGCCTTCATGCCAGACCTTGTCAAAGGCTTGAGAGACGTCAAGGAATACGCTTGAACAAATCCTTTTTTCTTCAAGTGATTTTTCGATTACATGAGTTAGTCTATGCACTTGTTCAACTGTAGAATGCTTACTTCTGAATCCGAATTGATGATCCGGAATGAGATGCCTCTCTTCTATAACCGGCTGTATTCGCCTAATCGAAATTCTCTCGAACACTTTGGATATGATTGAAAGAAGCGAAATCGGCGGTTTTCCAGACTTAAGGACCATTATGACTTCGGCGACTTTCCATTGACTGGGAACATATTCTAGTCTAAGTGCGGCGTTTATAATGAACATAAGCTTAATTAGAGCTTTTCTCGGAAGTGCTTTAAGAACCTCTCCCGTGAATAGGTCGTATCCAGGAGTCTTCTTAGGTTTAAGTTTCTTTATCTCTTCCTTAAGTTCGGTTAGTGTTGCATTTCTTATTATACGATTGTCAATATACGACGTATTTATATTTTGAATAAGAGCCTGTCCATCAAGCGGTTTGAAAGTTTCTTCCAGGTGGGTGGCAAAAACTTGCGCTTTCTGTTTATCATGCCTGGCCCATTCGTCTTGATTTTTTCGAATTGGGGCGCCTTGAATTTGAGGTTTTTTAATACCTTTTATAGCTTTCCAAAGCGAATAATTAGAATCTTTTTCCGCCGTTAAGCTTTCTAGGTGAGCTTGCATTTCATTATTCTTAAGGTCTTTAATAGATCTTTTTAATAAGTTACACAAACGGTTAAGATGTGCTTTATGTTGCGGAGCCCGAGTTTGTTGCCATTTTTTGAGCGCTTTTCTTTTCTCCTTAATCATCTCTCTTATTTCCTGCGGATAAGTTTGAATGTAACTGGCCGGCGTTTTCTTAGGCTTGGGAGTATTCTTCCACACGGCATCCTGTAAGATTTCGACGAAGCGATCTACTTCAACTTCAAGTTCATAGGGCGTTTTAAGTGATACGCTCAGCTCAATATTTGCTTCAATATCTTTTTTAAAGCCATCTCAATTAGTTTTCGCGCCGGTTAATCTGGCCGGTCCTACTTTTTTAATCAGAGAATCACTTATCGTCATAATGATTGGAGAATGATCAGAGGAGAGATCAAAGCTTTCTTCAACTTTTATACAGTTGCCAGATATTCCTTTAACAACAAAGAAATCGATCAGATCTGGTATCTTATTTCTATCAGTCGGCCAATATGTTGGTTTACCCGTCGAGTGAAAATCACAACTGTATTGCATACCCGCATTATAAAGCTTTCTACCTTTCTGAGAGGCGTACCTTGAACCCCAGAAGGGGTGTTTCGCGTTGAAATCGCCACCAATAATAAAATTTGGTTTAAGGAAGTCGAAGATGTTTATGAAATCACATTCTTCAAGTTTACATCGCAGTGGACAATATATAGACGAAATGTTGAAAGCAAAATGTATATTTCTAACGCGTACCGTGCTTACTTGCATTGCTTCTAATTCAATCTTTACTTCCGCTGAGTGTGCGATACATTCTTTTATAAACAAAGATGATCCGCCTCTGGCTCTTTCCGATGGGTGGAAGGCGTGATACACGCTATATCCCCTTATCTTAACATTCGATTGCTTTGTCAGATGAAGAAAAATTGTTGAAGGAAAAACTTCATTTAAAGACAAAAAAAGAAATAGTAAATATGTAATAATAAATAAATAAATAAGTAATTAATATAACTAAATATAGAATACTAAATATAGACTTTTATATATATGTATATATTTGTTTACTTCTTCATCTATATACCTATCTGTACATGTTTTAAATAAATAAACTAATAAATGAATTAAATAAATAAAATAAATTAAATAAATCGATAGATAAATATGGGAATAAATATATGTATAAATAAATAGACAAATAAATAAATACAAATAGTTAAATATATACACATAGATAATCATGAATGCATTCATATACAAAATATACATGACCATTATCTTTAAATTAAATTTCCCTATATGTGCTATAAACGTATTATACTAAGACGTATTGATATAAAAGAAGTAAATAAATAAATTAAATCTCTAAATAAGAAGAAGGTAGCATTCCGTTAGTGTAATAAGGTTCAGCTCCCTTTTGCAGCACTCTATTTAACCTCATTCGTACTCCAAATATTTTTTTTTTATACTATTATTTTTCTTACATTTAGTTGTGCGCCACAGAATTTCACCGTAAATGAAATGGGGTTTTAGTTGAGTGTTGTGTTTGCCACTCAAGGTTGCAGGGATCGAAGCAGGTAACGTCTAATTTCATCAGGCATTTGCGTCAAAAACACCCTGAAGAGTTTCTGGAGTATGAAAAAATTAAGACCATTAACTTGAAGCCGATGAAATCTAGGCAGAATCAGTTTCAAAGCTTTACCATTCAGTTCATTGCAAACATTATGCTCCCAATATCAATTGTTGAGGATCCTTCATTCAGGAACCTAATTCGGTTTGCCAATGCCGAACTTAAAGTAATGAGCAGACCAATGGCATTGAAGACTATAAACGAACATTTTCGGCAATGATTGATCGAATAAAACACCTAATATCAAATTACAAATATTTTTGCACCACTGCTGATGTATGGTCGACGAAACATCGCAGTTTTTTTTTGGATATACGTGCCATTGGTTAGACGAATTCTACCAAAGGAAGTCAATTGCATTGGCATGTTAGCGCTTTTATGGGTGCCATACATATGACCGTGTGAATGATATGATCCTGCAAATTCATACGGAATTCGGTTTAAATTGCAACAGTTACGGACAATGGTGCAATTTTTTGAAAGCTTTTAAAGAATTTTGAATTAACAAATCCCTTAAAAACTACCTGTACAATGATGTGAGTACAGAGGATGGAGAATCTTCAGACAACGAAGATATAGAATTCCAAAACAACCTTTTGGAAAACTGCCTGCCAAATCATATTAAATGCGCAACACACACTCTACATTTGCTTGGGTCAACGGATGTTATGCGTATTTTAAAGGAAAGCCCTTCCAACTACGAGAAGCATAAGAATGTAAGTACGATGTCTAGTGTGATGTAAGCACTAAGAAGGTACTAAAGGCTTATAGGAAACAATCTCATAGTACTGACTTATTTTTTGTATTAGATAGTTTCTTTACTCAAAGTTTCTTATGCACATAATAGATGACATCTACAGTCACCAGTTTCTGGGAAGTCTGTTATCGGCAGTGGTGGGCTTCATGTTACAAGCTACATGTTAAAACTCGTTAAAATTGCAATTATTATATTTTCTTTCTATTGGAACTATGAGGTTATTTATTCTACAAATCTAGGTAGTACCTACCGTTACTTACATTAAAACTATTTGAACTCCAATACAATACAATTTCTTTATAAAAGATAATTCAAAAGTGCACAAACTTGTGGTGCAAAGTAAACAGGCCAAAGAGTTCGGAGCAAATTATTGCTGTTTTGGGTTCACAACTTAAGTATCCAGTTATAACAAGATGGAACTCGCTTTATGATTCCATTTAGGATATAATTGCTCATAAGGACAACATATGGTAAATATATTGTGCATAAGACTGGAAGTGCGGAAATTTTTCGAATGTGATATGGACTACCTTCATAATTATATTAACTTATTAAGACCAACTGCTGAAGCTCTGGATTTTTTGCAGCGAGAAAGTGGGATGGTTTATGGCTACTTACTTCCCACTTTGGCTACAGTCAAGAATAAATACCGAAAGTTTCACCTCCATAATCCCCTTAAAACGCTTTCCTTGGATAAAGTTAAATTACTAGAAGACGCTCTAATAAAAAGATCTCAGCCTTACTTCGATTTATCGCCGGAAGTCAATGATTTTTTTTTTTTTTTTTTTTTTTTTTATTTTTGTCGGGATAGGAAACACTCGACTGGAGCACTCAGACACAACTGGTCCATTGTACTGCCAGAGAGCAAACCCTGATTTACCCATTTTACTGGAATTTCCTTGACTTTCGAAGAAAGCCAAGCAAGCACTTCAGTGATGAGGAGCTTACAGTACCAGCGCTCACCACATCCGCACCGAAGATCTGCCACCTGATACGAGCAAAGGCCGGACACTCACAGAGATAATGTTCCGCGGTGTCGTCGCTCTCTCCACAAGCGTCGCAGATTGTAGTGTCACTTAAGCCTAACACGTTAAGGTGCTTGGCAAAAGCGAAGTGGCCTGTCAAGACGCCGATAAGTTGTCTACAGTCTTTTCTGCTGAGAGACAGCAAGAATGCCGCTGATTTCTTACAGACGTCCGGGAGCATGCGTTTAGTCAACCTGCAACCTGGAGAGTCATGCCACACACAATTGTGCTCGTGAGAGACCCAATCGTCAATGAAAGCCCTAACCGAAGACGCTGGAAGACCCAACGCGGGTTCGGGACCTGAGAAAGCCTCCTCTGAGCCTTGTCTAGCAATCTCATCGGAGATCTCGTTCCCCAAGATCCCAGTGTGACCTGGGACCCAGATAAGAGACAGAGAATTCAGCCTTGCGACCGAGTTCAAAGAGTTTTTGGTTTCACGAACTATTTTGGAAGTGGTTAAAGGGTTAAGCAAGGCCTTAAGCGCAGCCTGACTGTCACTACAGACACAAATGCTACGTCCTTTCCACCTGTTCTTCACAACATAGTTCATGGCCATTAGGATTGCATAAGTTTCCGCTTGGAAAACAGACGCATATTTGCCTAACGAGAAGTGAAGTCTAATGTTGTCGACTTCCACGAAGGCACCAGCGCCAGACCCTTGACTGGTTTTGGAACCGTCCGTGAAAATACGACTACATTCCATTCCCGGCTCAGACTCTGACCGAAGTCAGTCCTGGACACAAGGAAAGTCGACTCTGAATTTGCGCATCAGCTGGAGTTCTGGTGTCATTGCATCAGACGGCATATCCATAAGACAGGAGTCGTAAGATAAGTGTCGCGCAAGTTCATCAAAGTTCCAGTGTGGAGTATACCAAAAACCGCCTCGCCTAAGACGATGGATGGCTTTGATAGTGCAACCCATGATATAAGTATCAAGGGGAGGTAAGTTCAGCAAAGCGTCTAGAGCAGAGCCAGGCGTACTCGGCAAAAGCTCCCGAGCAGCCGAGACAAGCCGTTCTTTGGAGTTTCGCACAAAAGGCAACCACATATTTACGCGAGAGCCCCTTCCACCAAACAACCGACGCATATGCGAGGAATGGTCTTATCATAGCCGTGTAGATCCAGAGAACCTTATTCGGTGATAAGCCCCAAGTCTTGCCAAAAGCACCCTTACACTGCCAGAAGACTGAGAGCGCCTTGGATGTTTTCGACTCGACGTGTTTGGACCAATGAAGTTTCTTATCTAAAATCACTCCCAGATATTTGGCTTCATTGGAAATGCGAATGGTGACGCCTTTTAGTACTGGCTGAGTCAGACCGGTCAAAATCCTCCTTCTCGTAAAAAGAACAACCTCAGTTTTAAGAGGATTCACCGAAAGCCCACTCCTAGTACACCATTCATCGATCATGTCCAGCGCCGCCTGCGCGTTAGCACAGACCGTCGCCAGGCATTGCCCGACAGAAAGTACGGCGACATCATCCGCATATGCCTGAGCGTAGACGTTAGAACTATTTAGAGTGTTCAACAGAGAGTCGACCACCATGCACCATAACAATGGAGACAGAACGCCACCTTGCGGACAGCCCCTGTTTACCCCTGTCATAACATATTGGCCACAATCCGCATCCACTACCAACGTTCTATTCATTAGCATTGCTTTAATCCACAACACTAATGTTTCATCTACCCCGTGTTGTCTGGCAGAGTCGCACATGCAGTCAAAAGTCGCATTGTCAAAAGCACCCTCAATGTCGATGAAGATACCCATCGCGTATTCTCTCCTATCAAGCGCGCATTCAATTCTGGCCACTAGATTTTGAAGTGCGGTCTCACAGGATTTCCCACGCTGATAGGCATGCTGCATCTCCGATAGTGGATGCAGTTTCAAAGCAACTTTGCGCACGTGAAATTCTACCAGTCTCTCCATACTTTTCAGTAAGAAGGATGTCAAACTTATAGGTCTGAAACTCTTGGGGAGCGAATAGTCTTCCTTACCAATTTTCGGTATGAAAGCTACTCTGACTGTCCGCCAAGGTGTAGGAATATATGCCAGCGCCAAGCCAGCGGTGAACATTTTTTTCAGAGTTGGCAATAGCTGATCTATACCCTGCTGCAGCATAGCTGGATATATTCCATCGGTGCCAGGCGATTTGAAACCATCAAAAGATGCCACAGCATATTTGATGGCCTCATCGGTTACCACGGCTGATGCAATATACCAGCTGCGCCGAGTTTTCTGACTTAGATCAAGCTCAGCCTGGGTAAGCGGGCCAAGCTGCGACCTAGTGATTATCCGATTGCCAAGAAAATTAGTCTCCAGCAGAAGACTAAAAGTTTCCGCTTTCGTCTCAGTAAACTTGCCATCAGATTTTCTCAGTGACTCCAATTTGGTCGGCTTGCCCCTTTTGAGAACATTAACCAACCTGCTGGTTTCACCGAGTGTCTCGATCTTTTCACAAAAATCTCTATAAGAAGCACTTTTCGACGACCGAATTAACTTCTTGTAGTCTTTTTGCTTCGATCTAAAAAGATTCCAGTCACCTTCTAAATTTGTCTTGAGTGACCTATTTAGAAGTTTTCTGGATTCTTTCCTAAGTCGCTGCAGTTCCGGGCACCACCAGGGAACCGGAGTTCTGCAGGGGGTTTTTGTCAATGGGCACGTCAGTTCAAAACAGCTGGTAAGGACACTAGTCAGGTTTTGAACAGCATCCTCAACCTTTCGTTTCGTTCTGAGTTTAGTTGGAGTTTTGACAGATCTGTCTAGCTCTTCCCTAAACCGCACCCAGTTGGTTTTCCTCGGATTCCTCCTCTCCTGCAAAGTTATGGCCTCGCATTCGATTTGGAAAACGATGTATCTATGGTCTGACAAGGACACCTCCGGCAGTACCCTCCAGTTAGTAATTGACTTGAAATACCTGTTAGATAAAGTCAAATCAATTACCTCCTGCCTCCTTGCCGTAGCAAAAGTTGGCTGGGAGCCAATATTGTTAATTACCATGCCAGACGATAGTATAAAGTCTAGGAGATGGTTTCCTCGTGTGTTACATTTACTGCTGCCCCAGACTGTATTCTGAGCATTCGCGTCGCAACACATGACTAGTCCCATCTCCCGAGTGTCACAGTACTTTATGAGTTCGGCAACCGCCTTCGGTGGTGGAGGCATTACCGAATCATAAGGGAAGTAAGCCGACGCAACGACGAAGGTTTTCCAACTTCCGGTCGTTTCGTAGCTTACAGCTGCAGCAACCAGGTCCTGTCCACAAAATTGTCCAAGTTTGGTTACTGATAGGAAATTCGGCACAATTAGACAAGCTCTCGGTCTTTCAGATCGCTCGTCACATAGCACCGTTACTCCACGAACACCCCCAAAACCACATATGCGCTTGTTCCGCACGTATGGCTCCTGGATAGATGTTATGTGGGGTTTTGTACGCACCACGGAAAGTCTGCTACTTAAGAGAGCGGTAGCAGCCTTTGAGTGGTGGAGGTTTATCTGCGAAAATATCAAAGATATAGTCGCAGTTTTATTAGCAGAACGGCGCGCACCAGGTGCGCACATGCTTCCGGCGAGGCGAGCGCCCCTACCCGTGGCATTGCTTGCGTCAGCCATTTTCTGTCCACTAGTGCTGGGACCTTTAGAGGTAACAGCACCAGTATCCACCAGATTTTGTGCGCAGATAACGCCACCGGTAAGAGTGTGCCCGGCAGAAGAGCGCGCATCAGATGCGCACACGCTTCCACCAAGAAGAGCAGGCGAAACTTGCTCCATCAGATTGGACCTGTTCGAGCCGACCGAAAAGGAGCCAGCGTTAGGTCTGAGGGATTGATCGGCTCCAGTTGGAATACTTTCTGCCGACCTATGCTTCTTTCCTGTCGCTACTGAAGGATGACTGCTTCTGGCGCTTGCGCCTTCAGCTGACTCTGCAGCCTCTTTGCACCGCGCCATCGCCGCCTTCCTTCTTCTCCTTTTCAGTTGACTCTTAGTCAGGAGCCCATCGGAGTGCGCCGCTTCGGGAGCTCGTTCAGCCTTATTGGTTTCCCGAGTCAAACCGTCACCGACACAACTTCGACCAGCTACCCTTCTATTGAGACAGAGATTAGACGTTCCAGCCGAAGCCTTTCCGCCACTTTCTTTGCCATTCCAGCCCAGTCTACCAATCGAGTCAGAGACAGAGCTGCAGGAGTCTTCTGAAACAAGCGTCGCTACTACTTCTGATTCAACGCCAGAGGCGGGGGGTTAAAGTATGGTGGTTGGGACCTCCAGAATCCTCGTCCCGGCCGTAGTCAAAAAGACCACGGGTGGATTATCGTTTTCACGAGTACCACCTGGAGTAGATACCGTACAAGTTTCTTCCATCATACCTTCAACAGGTTTTACGTCACAGTCAAGACGTCCTCAGCCTTTAGTTCGATGTCTCACCTGGGGTCCTTTCGGACCCTTAGGGTCATTGACTCTTAAGCCGTTCCGCCACGTCAAGGCAGCTGAAGAATGGGAACGGTAAAATCATGCTATTCAATGATGCTATTGTCGCATCTGTTCTCTGCCCATCTGTAAAGCTAAAATGGATATCTGCACTTAACCCTTGCTATAATGACGGAAAGCTTACGAGAAATAAGTAAATTGGTGAAAAATAAGATACAAGATAAGTGCAGCATCAACTCAGATGCACCGCGAAAAAATAATCAGCAAGACGTAGTTACTGACTGCTCTTTTTTTGACTTCTCTTTCACAGATAGAAAGTACTCAATACATTTAATAAAAACATTATATTGAAGTATGGCATTAAAATTATATCTTTTCAGATGAGTCTTTGCAAACATGTAGTACTGCGAATCACTTGGCTGAGATTGAGTACTTTGCATATCTCGCCAATCCATCCACCTCCACTGAGATGCTCACTCAATACCCTGCGATTAAAAAAGCATATCTGAGGCACAATACACCTTTACCATCATCAGCTGCTGTAGAAAGTTTATTTTCATTTGCTGGTTTAATGAATATGCCTACCTCGACGTGGATCTCTTTCAGACAGTAATTTAGAGAATTAACGATTTTCATTCTTAATATTCTAAGTTTTATTAGATACAGAAAACTGTATCTATTTTAAACTGCATAGTATATTTAAATTTCATAGTTTTCTGCCCCCCTGGCAGCTGACCTCCTCGAGGTGGGGGGCGGGCAACGTGACTGGGATGTGCGGATGGGGTAACTTAAATAGTTATTCCCATCCATACAATCCAGTTGGGGACCTGCATTGCGATTGATCGGGAAACTACTGACTGCCCAAAACTTGGCTTGGGCCAGTAGCGCAACAATCAAGTTCGTGATGAAGTGCTTACTTTACCTCCTAGTGGTGGTCCCCGGGCAACTGTACGTATAAACCCTTATACGTATAGGCCAAAATTGTAAGTGCGGGTTGTCTAGGGCCTTGATTCTAGGCTAGGTAACGTGGGCCAGCAACCTGCGTTACTGAAACCAGCGCGCTACTGAAACCGACACTATGCCTCGGATAAGGACTGATCACATGTTGACGACTTTTGGCTATTGTACCCGGACAAAGATAGGTTTCTGGAATGTAAAGACGCTCCTCGACTCGGGAAGAGAAGGTCCTTACAATGCCAGATTCCTCCAACTGGAAAAGGAATTCATGCGATATAAACTGGACATTTTGGGGGTAAGTGAAGTAAGATGGTTAGAAGCGGGCGAGTACCAGTCTCCAACGCGTAACACTGTACTACTCTATTCTGGAAGACCATCCGGAAGTCCGCGGGAATATGGAGTCGGACTACTGCTAACAACAACAGCACGCAAGGGCCTGATTTCCTGGCAGCCTCATGGTGATAGGATTTTGACGGCCAGATTCCGGACTAGAGTAAGACGCGTCACCATCATACAGTGTTACGCCCCAACGAATAGTTCGTCTGAGGACGAAAAGGAAAGCTTCTACAATCTCTTAAGCGCCGTCTTCAACACAACACCAAATGGAGACATTGTCATAGTGATGGGGGATTTGAATGCCAAGGTAGGCAGCGACAACGAAGGGCTCAAGCATGTAATCGGGAAGCATGGACTAGGCAACCGCAATGACAACGGCGAAAGGTTTGTGGATTTCTGCAATGCCAACCGCCTTGTGATAGGTGGCACCATGTTTGAGCACAAGACCTGCCACAAAGTCAGCTGGGTTTCCAATGACAGGCAAGCAACCTCCAACCAAATTGACCATTTTGCTATCAGCCGCCGCTTTAGAAGCAGTCTCCTGGACGTTCGAAACAGACGAGGGGCAGATGTGGGGATAGTACGTGATCACCATCTTATGATAGCTACTCTCCAACTACGCACTGCTGCAGTTCGAAGATCCCACGACAACACAAGAATGCCCAGGTTCAACATCGATAGACTTAGTGATCCCTCAGTGCGCCAACAATTAAGGGAGCACTTTTCGCAAGGTGTGGAAGCAATCAGCAGCTCAATGCCCGCAACCATCCAAGACCATTGGTGTGCTGTGAAAAATGTTTTTACATCTGGTGCTGAAAGAATTGTCGGTCGATCGCAGGGAAGACATAGGGCGTGGCTTTCCGAGGATACCTGGAGACGGATTGACGAACGAAAACAGCTAAAAGCTCGCGTTGCAGCTACCCCAGCAGCAGGGAGAAGCGAGCTAGAGTCCCTATATCGCATGAAGATGAGAGAAGTTCAGCGTAGCGTGCGACGTGACAAGCGCAACTACATCAACGCGCTGGCTACAGAAGCAGAAGAAGCTGCACGGAGGTGCGACAGCAGGACTGTCTACAGAATCACGAAAGAGCTGACAGGTGGTCGCAGCTCCAGCCAATACCTAGTGAAAAGCCTAGACGGCTCCTTGCTCATTTCGGATGAGGACCAGCTCAAGAGATGGAAAGAGCATTTTGCTACGGTTTTGAACCGTGTATTCGCTAGCGATATGCTCCCAAATCAGACTGAGATGCCCGAGGTGAGAAGTTCCCGAATACGCACCACAACTCCCAGTAAAGATGAGATCATTACCGCGATCAAGGCACTCAAAACCAACAAGGCGGTAGGACTTGACGGTATTCCAGCAGAGCTCTTACGAGCAACGCCAACAACATCGGCTGAGCTTCTGCTTCCACTTATAGATAGAGCTTGGGAAGCTGAGAGCTTTCCTAACGAGTGGAAAAAGGGAATGATCGTCAAGCTTCCTAAGAAAGGAAATTTAATGGAGTGCGGAAATTGGAGGGGTATCTGCGTGCTGCCTGCTGTAGCTAAGATAATAGCTAAAATCATCCTTGAGCGAATCAAACAACATCTCGAAGACACACTCGATGCCGAACAAGCAGGTTTCCGCTCTGGATCCTCCTGTGCCGACCACATCAACACCCTGCGGATTATCATCGAACAGTGTGTCGAATATCGATCGCCACTGCACCTGCTGTTCATCGATTTTGAGAAGGCGTTCGATAGTGTCAACAGGGAGTTTATTTGGCGTGCCTTACGCAGGAGAGGCATTCCCGATAAACTAATTGCTATTATCAAAGCTACATATAAAGGCTGCAAATGTCACGTTCTGCACAGGGGAAGGTTGTCTGAGGAATTTGAGATCCAAAGTGGGGTAAGACAAGGCTGTATCCTTTCACCAATATTATTCCTATTGGTGATTAGCGATGTGCTTCATGCAGCTTTGTCGACGGGAAACGGAGGAATTCGATGGACTCTTACATCTCAACTGAAACATCTTGACTACGCAGACGATGTATGCTTACTCTCCCACAGAATTATGGACCTCCACCAAATGACAGCAGATGTGGAGAGGGAGGCAGGTGTCGTCGGGCTGAAAATTAATACGGCAAAAACTAAAATTATCAGCCTTGGAACAAACTCATCGGCTCAAATATGCATTGCTGGACAACCGGTAGAGAGAGTAGAGGATTTCCAGTATCTTGGGAGTATTGTCTCGACCGATGGTGGAACCGAACTGGATATAGCCAACAGGATCGCCAAAGCAAAGTCCGCGTTCGGGATGTTGTCCAAAATATGGCGAAGCAATGCAATCAGTTTGAGCACCAAAATAAGACTGTTCCGCTCCAACGTTGAATCCGTGCTGCTATATGGTTGCAGCACGTGGAGAGTGACCACTACTATCACCAGAAAGCTGCAAACGTTCGTTAATAGGTATCTGCGCAATATCTTAAGGATTTTCTGGCCCAATCGTATCTCTAACGAACACCTTTACGAGAGAACGGGTCAGGAACCAATAGGCACAACTATCCAACGGCGGAAGTGGCAGTGGATTGGTCACACGTTCCGAAAGGGTGACAGCTCCATAGCGAACCATGCTATGCAATGGAACCCTCTAACTCAGGATGGCAGAAGACCTGGCGGTCCGCGGAAAACATGGCGCAGAACAGTCGAGAAGGAGGCACGGCAGTTAGGGAAAAGTTGGGGAGAACTCAGACACATTGCCAGAAACCGTACACGATGGCGCGTAGGCGTAGTAGAGGCCCTAGGACCCACAAGGGGATACAGGACATAAGTAAAGTATACAATCCAGTTACGGCTAACAAAGCGCACACCCCATGATGACAAGAAGGAATCGACCGGCCTCAGATATTGCCAAGCCTGGTAAGCCAGGGCATCCTTTGGAGCCAGGCCTGAAGGGTGTCAGTATGCGAGCGTCTGGTGGTCGGCCTATCTCGCTCGGCAGCCGGCCGGGTCAAACCCGAAATGGCTACGAGCTTCCTGTCAATGGTCTCGCGAACCATTACGGGGGTCAAGGGGTGAGCGCGCTGTGCACCGATAGGGGCACAGATGGACTCTCTGAAATTCGACAACGGCATCGACTTAGGATAGGCACATGGAACGTCTCATCGGTCACAGGGAAGGGTCTTGAGCTTGTTGGGGAGGCTGTTAAAAGTCGACTAGATATAGTTGGCGTCTCTTCAATAAAGCAGAGAGGCTCTAAAACTGTGGACCTTTCGGGTGGGTGGAAGCTCTTCCTGTCAGGAGTCGCACCCTCAATGTCTGCTCGGGCGGGAGTGGGGATACTTACAAGTCCCAGGTTGACAGACAGAGTATTGGAGTGGATACCATTAGGAGGGAGGGTTGCGATCTTAAAGCTCAAGCTTGAAAGATCAACTCTGGCATTGGTGCAGGTGTATGCACCGAACCTTCAGTCAGAGTACGCAGCTTTCTTAGATTAAGTTGATGTTGCCCTTGAAAAGGTTGCAGATATGGATTCTTTTGTCCTGATGGGTGACTTCAATGCTCATGTGGGTGTAGATGTTATGACATGGGGGAGTGTGATTGGGAGGAACGGTGATCCTTATCAAAACGCGAACGGAGAGAGGTTGTTGGATTTTTGTTGTGAAAATGGCTTATCCATCATGAACACTATCTTTCCGCACAAAGACATTCACAAATACACGTGGTACCGTCAGAGTCTTCAGCAGAAGTCGCTGATCGATTTCTTTGTGGTACCATCGTATCTGAAGAGAATGGTTTGTGATGTTCGCGTATTGAGAGGGGCCGAACTGTCAACTGATCATCCCTTAATGCTGTGCAAATTGTATCTTAGCGATAGAGTGCCTCCCCTACCAAAGCGTAAACCAAGGATGATTACACGCTTACGATGGGAGAGGTTACAGGACGATGAGATACTGGAGACATTTGCGCGGCAAATATCTGAGAGGTTTGTACGAATTTCAACTGTTCCATCAAATGTAGAGGAAGAATGGCAACTGTTTTCAACAGCGGTTATTGCCTCTGCGGGAGATGTTTGTGGAGTGAAGCGGCTTGGTGTGGCGGCTGGTGGTGAGAAAAGAACTGCTTGGTTTAAAACGCCCGGAGTTCAAGAAGCCATCAGAGAGAAGAAGAGAGCATTTAAGGGGTGGATTCACTTGGGGAACTCCGATTCTCGAAATCGGTACACTGAGGTGCGAAGAACTTGCAAATTAGCTGTGAAAACAGCGAAAGAACAATCTTGGAAGGAGTTTGGCGAGAAATTGGAACGTGACCGCAGATCTGCAAATAAGATGTTCTGGCAGACCGTCCGCCGACTCAGAGGAAAAGAGATTAATATCGTTGAAGGAGTCAAATCCAAAGACGGTAGACTTCTTTCCAATGAGGAGGACATCTTACGCAGATGGAGCGAGCACTTTTCAGAATTGCTCAATCCCGAACAGGGCACCGAAGATGACAGACCTATGGTCGAGAGTTGGACGGAAAGTAGTCCTACGGTAGACGAAGTAACTTTGGCGATCAAAGCGCTAAAAGTTGGCAAATCTGCTGGTGTGGATGAAATTCGGCCAGAAATGCTTAAGGCTTTAGGTAAAGAGGGAGTTCAATGGCTCTCGCGTGTCATTAAAGTGGCCTGGGAATGCGGTGAAACACCTGGTGATTGGCAAATGGGGGTGATAGTTCCTCTTTTTAAAAAAGGAGACAAAAGAGATTGCGCCAACTATAGGGGTATATCTCTTCTAAGTCTCCCTGGAAAAGTCTTCGCTAAGGTGCGTTCCAGAGCTGTGGTTGAGGACAGTTTGGGGGATGAGCAGTGCGATTTTCGTCCCGGTAGAAGCACAACCGACCAGTTGTTCACTCTCAGAATGGTTCTTGAGAAGGCCTGGGAATATGCCAAACCTGTCTACACTTGTTTTGTGGATTTGGAAAAAGCATATGATAGGGTTCCTCGAGGCAAACTCTGGAGTGTTCTGCGGGAGTATGGGATTGCTGGTTCCCTGTTAAGGGCGATTCAGTCTTTATATACAAACTGTAGAAGCTGTGTTCGGATAAACGGTGTTAAATCAATACCTTTCACTGTGGGCGTTGGACTCCGCCAGGGGTGCGTTTTGTCACCTCTCCTCTTCATTGTATATATGGATTGGATGTTACAGCGCAGCCGTGGCGGGGAATGTTTCAAAGTGGGAGACCGAAGGATTAGTCATCTGCTCCTTGCGGATGATTTGGTCATCCTTGGGTCCTCTCAAACCGAACTTCAGCGCGCACTCGAAAGGTTTGTAGCCGTTTGTGATGATGCTCGAATAAAGATCAACGTGAACAAATCGGAAGTAATGGTCGTTTCCAAAAAACCCATTCAGTGCACTCTGCATGTTAGTGGAGTCCGACTGAAGCAGGTGGAGAAGTTTAAGTACCTCGGGGTTTTATTCACGAGTGATGGGAGGAGCAATGCCGAGTTATCCTGTAGAATTGGTCAGGCTGGATCAATTTTGAGAGAGCTTGGCCAATCTGTTATAAGAAAGGCCGAACTTAGTGTTCAAGCTAAGCTATCGGTTTTTAACTCTGTGTATGTTTTAACTCTCACCTATGGTCATGAAATATGGGTAGTGACCGAAAGAATAAGATCGCGGATACAAGCTGAGCTTGAAATGAGGTTCCTTCGCAGTGTTGTTGGAATAACTCGTAGGGATCGAGTGCGCAACACCAGAGTACGCGAGGCGCTCAACGTTGAGCAGCTACTTCTCCGAACGGAACGATCTATGCTTCGATGGTTTGGTCACGTAGTGCGTATGCCCCCAGACCGGCTTCCAAGACGCGCCATGGTTGCCGTGCCATCAGGTAGGCGACTTCGCGGAATGCCTAGAAATAGATGGTTGGATCAAGTCCGACATCTCTCCTGGAGCCGCTTAGGAATTCCTCCTGACGAATTGGAGTCAATGGCGGAGGATCGAGAAGGATGGAGTGTCCACCTGAGCATCCTACCCCCGCGACCCTCATGAAGGATTAGCGGGCCATTGAAAATGAATGAATGAATGAAAAATAGTTTTCTTATTTTATTTATTTTTTTTTTTTTGGTTCTTATTATGGAAAAGTGTATTTTTGTTACTTTTATGTTTCATATCTCCGATGTAATTATTTTATTTTGTACCTCTTATTCGTGTTCCCGTTATGGTTATTGGTCGATTCAAACGTACATGTATGTACATGTATTCATATGTACATATATATACACAAAGTTGTAAGTTTTTATTTTGGTTATAAAATAATTTCTTTGATAGAAAAGAAAAGGCTGGTCAAACGGTAGTGCATGCGATCATATGAAAACACAAGCGTTTTCACTCAGCTGAGGCCTACCAACTCCTACTCTCAACCTCCACGCGGTGACAGCCGGGTGCCTAGTACCTTAATCCAAGAAATGGGTAACCAACCCCGTTTGGCGGATTCTTGGTGGCAGCAGATGAGAGAGGGGGGGAAGAGTGCTTTTCTCACTAGAGCACTTCTTCCTGTTCCAGGCGGCAGCGGACGAATTCCCTAGACGGAGTCAACGGTGGCGTCTATAGTTCCAGTTAGGTTGAACTTAGTGAATACCTTGCGCGAGCTGCTTCGACGTATTCGGATCACAGGTCGGTAAGGAATTTCCAATGTTGATCAGGACATTGGAATAGAGATGATGGCGGAGGAGCCCTTAATGGGCCAACGGCAGCGCTCATACTCCCGTAGTGGACTACTGGCACCGGTGTACCCGGCCCCTCGTCCTAGGGGAATAATTAAGGAACTGGCCCTCCAGGTTGGGGGTTGTGCCGTCGGGGTAACTTCCCTACCACGTAAAAAGCGCATGGTTCCGGAACAACCAAAAGCCTCGGATAAGGATGA
Organism: Brachypalpus laphriformis; assembly: GCA_945910035.1. Taxonomy (NCBI): domain Eukaryota; kingdom Metazoa; phylum Arthropoda; class Insecta; order Diptera; family Syrphidae; genus Brachypalpus; species Brachypalpus laphriformis. Next base: position 190,336,351 of record OX246754.1, on the reverse strand, counting down.
CTCAACTAATGACGACCCCAGCAAACGAAATAAGGACAACGACCTTCGGATCTGTACGTGGAATGTTCTGTCCCTTTACAGACCACGTGCAGCCGAACAACTAGCAGAGGCCCTAAACTGCTATAAAGCAGATATTACCGCCATCCAGGAAGTGCGATGGGATGGGCCGGGCAAAAAGAGGATGAAAAACTGTGACATCTACTACGGTGATTGCTACAGAGGCAACAGGCAACGCTTATTCGGATGCGGATTTGTCATACGCGGCAGACTTAGGAAAGAAGTCTTAAGCTTCCGACACGTGAGCGAGCGTATTATGACTATCCGGATCAAGGCTAAATTCGCTAACATAAGCCTAATATGTGTTCATGCCCCCACAGAAGAAAAGGACACTGCCACCAAAGAGTGCTTCTACGAGCTCCTCGACAAAACATACGAGCAATGTCCTAAATACGACGTTAAAATCGTATTGGGCGATTTTAACGCCAAAATAGGAAAGGAGGACGTCTTTGGTAGGGCAGTCGGTAAGCATAGCCTACACGACACCACGTCTGATAACGGACTAAGGCTAATTGATTTCGCTGTGGAGCGACATTTGTGGTGACATTTCACCATAGCAAGCACATGGTTTCCTCATCTCGATATTCATAAGCAGACATGGCGGTCCAATGATCATGTCACGATCAACCAAATTGATCATATTGCATTCGACGCAAGACATGCCTCCACTATTCTGGATGTCCGGACCTTCCGAGCGGCCAACATAGACTCGGATCATTACCTTGTTGTAGCCAAGGTACGAATGCGGATATCCCAATCTGAGCAACAAAGAAGAATTACTGTGAGAAAATTTAACGTCGAAAAGCTATAATCGCAAGAGACCGCCAGACTCTTCGCTGAACCCGTATCCCGAAATCTCCCAATCACCCCTTTGCCGCCAGCATCAAGTACCGAAGACCAGTGGCAACGCTGCCAACATGCCATCAGAAACGCCGCGACTGATGTGCTGGGTCTCGCTCGACCACCACCGCGAAACCCCTGGTTTGACGAAGAATGCCGGCGAGTGCATGCAGCAAAACAAGAGGCATACAAAGCGGTGCTGCAAAGGAAGACGAGAGCTGCTCGTGAGCTCTACGAGCAACGGAGACGGGAAGAACATCGGCTTCTCCAAAAGAAGAAGAAAGAGCATGAGAAGCGCGCGTTTGAGAATATCGAGAGTCTATACTCCAGGAACAATGTACGGAAGTTTTACCGAAAGGTAAAAAGAACGTGTCAGAGAAGTAATACCCGTACAGAAACCTGTAGAGATGAAAATGGAAACCTCGTAGTAGAATCACAGTCGGTGCTGAGAATATGGAAAAACTACTTCTGCAGACTGTATAACGGGGACGAAGACCAACATCCCGCTGTCAGGCAGAATGAACCATTCAACATAGACGATGATAGTCAAAATTTCAATCCACCTGACCAAAACGAAGTGAGGATAGCAATATCCAAGCTAAAATCGAACAAGGCTGCTGGACCTGACGGCTTACCGGCCGAACTTTTCAAGGCAGCTGGGGATGAATTGGTAGAGTGCATACACCAACTCATTTCTAATATTTGGTCAGAGGAGTGTATGCCTGATGAATGGAATCTCAGCATCGTTTGCCCGATCCACAAGAAAGGAGACCCCCTCAACTGCGCCAATTATAGAGGCATCAGTCTCCTCAACACCGCATACAAGATCTTTTCTGCGATATTGTGTGAACGCCTGAAACCTTTTATCAACAGCCTGTTTGGACCCTATCAGTGCGGTTTTAGGCCAGGAAATCGATCAAATCTTCACACTTCGGCAGATCCTGGAGAAAACCCAAGAATTCCAAATCGATACTCACCACCTCTTTATCGATTTCAAGGCCGCCTATGACAGCATCTATAGAGAAGAGCTTTATAGAGCCATGTCTAGTTTTGACATCCCTGCCAAACTTGTCCGTCTGTGCAGGCTGACGATGGATAACGCTCGCTGCTCCATCAAGGTCGGTAATGACCTCACCGAGACCTTTAGACAAAAAGGCTTTAGACAAGGTGACGCGCTGTCATGTAACTTCTTCAATATAGTACTTGAACGGATTGTGCGGAACTCACAAGCCAACACCGGAGGCACAATCTATTACAAGTCTGTACAACTGCTTGCATACGCCGACGATATAGACATTATCGGAAGATCTCAGCGGGCTGTCACCGGTGCTTTTGCAAGCATTGAGGCGGAAGCGGCCAAAATAGGTTTGGCGATAAACGAGGGCAAAACCAAGTATATGCTGTCAACTAGAAGGGAAAACCAACACCGACGAATTGGACAAAACGTCACCGTGGGCAGCTATAACTTCGAGGTAGTAAGGGACTTTGTCTACCTTGGCTCTGCTATAAATTCAGCAAACAAAATCAGTGCAGAAATCAATCGAAGAATAACTCTTGCCAATCGCTGTTTTTTTGGGCTTATAAGGCAATTTAACAGTAAAGCCCTATCTCGAACAACTAAGGAGACTCTATATAAGACCTTGATCATCCCAGTCCTGCTTTACGGCGCTGAAACATGGACTTTATTAAAAGAGGATGAAGATATCCTTGGTCGCTTCGAGAGAAAAATTCTTCGTAAGATTTTCGGTCCCGTTTGCGTTGACGGGTTTTGGAGGAGAAGATTCAATCACGAACTATACGAGCTGTACAGCGACATCGACCTAGTCAGAAAACTGCGTATTGGACGTCTCAGATGGCTAGGACATGTAGAGCGAATGGACACCAACGCTCCGGCCCGCAGAGTCTTCGAATCTAACCCCGAGGGACGACGCAGTAGAGGGAATCATCGCCGTAGGTGGCGCGCACAAGTTCAAGGGGACCTCGACCAACTTGGAGTGCGCAACTGGAGGCAATTAGCTAAAGACCGAGCTAAATGGAGAGGCTTGTTGGTTGAGGCCCAGGTTCACCCCGAACTGTAGCGCCACCTAAGTAAGTAAGTAGATAGAAAAGATGTAATATACATACATGAATACAATTTTAATTTTTGTTTTATTCATTATAATTTTTGATTAATGCATTTCATGAAAACAGATTCATTAACTTGAATGACTTCAATGAATTAGAAGACTTCAATGACTTCAGATGACTTCAATGATTTCAAAGACTTCAATGACTTCAGATGACTTCAATGATTTCAAAGACTTCAATGACTTCAGATGACTTAAAGGACTTCAAGTGAATGCAATGAATGCTAGTGACTTCAAGGTGACTTCAATGAGTGCAGAGCATTCAAAATGATTGCATTCATTTTGACTTCAAAATTATGATTGCAGAAAATGATTGCTAAATCATGACTTCAAAATGAATGGTGATTTACTTTTTCTAAGTTGAAGTCATTATTGAAGTCATTGAATTGAAACAAATCCACGTGAATTCTCAGTATGACTTCAGTGAATGCATTTCGCAATGATTGCATTCTTTTACAGCCCTGCCCCTTGGCATCTTCTTCACTTGATCATTTTTAGGTAATGGACAATTCCGTGGGACTCTTCTTTCTCTTATGGTTCCTGTAGCATCATAGCCCAAATGCTTCAAGTAAGATAGAATAGGAATTCCAGTAAAGAGATTATCGAAGTAGAAGCAATATGGAAGAGCCTTCAATTCCGACTGCATGGCGTGAATCATTTCCAATAAGCGAGCTACACATTTCCCAAATTTGGTTTCCAAAACAAAATTTACCAGGTATCCTAGTGGTGTATTCAAAGACCAAACATTGTACCCAAAACGTATCGGTTTACCGCGAATAAACTGCTTGCATCCATGGCGACCATAGTATGCTATCCTGGACTCGTCGTAAGATAAATCTTGCTCCGCATGAACGTTGTTTTTTGAAAGTTTCTAATAAACCGGTCGGATACTGGTCTTAATTTCCACATTTTGTCCTTAGGATTCATGGATGTAGGAGAAGCAAAGTGAATAAATTTTGAGATGGTGGTAAAGCGATCACGGGTCATTGCCGACGCTATCATCTGATTATAAAAGTCACCGTCCTTGCACCAATATGACTTCGTGTCTCCAACTTGCGAATATCCGGTCACTAACATTATAGCAATAAAAACCATCAATTAATTTGGAGTTATCTCTGGATTGCAATTTTCCTGAAGAATTCCATATTCATTGCTTTCTTCGGCGATCATTTGCCGCATCTCATCGTCGAAAAAGCGTTCGAACATATTCCAGGCAGGGAGTCTACAATCTCTATAATCTGGAGCTGGAAATATTGGTCTAGTAGCTCCTTTGGTATCAGTTTTCCATTGAAATGCATCACCCAAGTGTGGTATTTTTTTTGGAACGTTGCTTGAAGAAGAATCAGTTGACACCTTTTCGGTTATCTCAGCAATGGATTCTGCAGATGTGCCAGGCCACTGAGACCGACACAACGCATCCCAACCTCTTCATACACTTGGGTTGAAGAGCTTCCAACACTTTCCCGTTCTCTAACATCTCAACCTATAGAACAAGGGCATTTTAGTATCATATTTTCAAGAAGTAAGAAGTCAATGGCATACATTCAATAAACTGCTCACGTTTGAAATAACATCAGAGATATCCGCATAAGCACTAAGGTTCGGGATGGCTGTAATAACAGTGTACGATGAAGATCATCACCGGTACCTGCTTCATCTTTTTCAGCATCATCTTCTCCAGACAATGCACCCGAAACCTGCATCTCTATAAAGAGTGTGCTCGGAAATACATTGTCGTCAACAACCGAATTCACCATCTCCTCCAAATACTCTAGAGCTTCACCGGTAGTTTTAAATTTATTATATCTATTTAGAATTATAAAACATTTTTCACAGCACACCAATGGTCTTGGATGGTTGCGGGCATAGAGCTGCTGATTGCTTCCACACCTTGCGAAAAGTGCTCCCTTAATTGTTGGCACACTGAGGGATCACTAAGTCTATCGATGTTGAACCTGGGCATTCTTGTGTTGTTGTGGGATCTTCGAACTGCAGCAGTGCGTAGTTGGAGAGTAGCTATCATAAGATGGTGATCACGTACTATCCCCACATCTGCCCCTCGCCTGTTTCAGGCGTCCAGGCGACTACTTCTAAAGCGGCGGCTGATGGCAAAATGGCCATTTTGACTGGAGGTTGCTTGCCTGTCGTTGGAAACCCAGCTGACCTTGTGGCAGTTCTTGTGCTCAGACATGGTGCCACCTACCACAAGGCGGTTTGCATTGCAGAAATCCACAAACCTTTCGCCGTTGTCATTGCGGTTGCCTAGTCCCTGCTTCCCGATCACATGTTTGAGCCCTTGAGAGATAATAGAAGTTCTCTTTGTCGTCCTAAGACGAGCCATTTGCTGAGGCATAACATTGTATAATAGTGATGCATCGTACTCTAGTCCGGAATCTGGCCGTCATAATCCCATCACCATGAGGCTGCCAGGAAATTAGGCCCATGCATGCTGTTGTTGTAAGCAGCAGTCTGACTCCTTATTCTCGCGGACTTACAGAATAGAATAGTACAGTGTTCCGCGTTGCGGACTGGTGCTCGCCCGCTTCTGACCATCTCTTACTTACTTATGTCCTTTAACCCCTCGGGGGGCATAGGGCGTCAACCACGCCTGCGCGCCATCGTGTTCGGAGTTCTGCAACGCGTTTGAGCTGCCTCCAACTCATTCCTAAAGAGCTCGATTCCTCCTCAACTGTTCTGCGCCACGTTTGCCTAGGGCGTCCCGCTATTCTGCCTGCCTGGGTGAGCGGATTCCACTGCATAGCGTATTTCGCAATGGAGTTGTCTTCGCGCCGTAGGGTGTGTCCAATCCATTGCCACTTTCTTCTTCGTATAGTAATGCTTATAGGTTCTTGGCCCGTTCTCAGATAAAGTTGTTCGTTGGAGATGCGGTTCGGCCAAAAAATCCTCAAGATGATTCTTAAGCATTTGTTTACGAAGACTTGCAGCTTGCGTGTGTTAATGGTGTCCACCTTCCAGGTACTGCACCCATAAAGCAGCACTGATTCTACGTTGGAGCGGAACAGTCGTAGCTTGGTTCTTAAGCTAATAACATTGCTTCTCCAGATTTTGGACAGCATTCCGAACGCAGCTTTAGCCTTCCCGATTCTGCTGCACACATCCAGTTCGGTGCCACCGCGATTAGCCGAGACGACACTTCCTAAATATAGAAAGTTATCAACTTTCTCGACTTGCTTTCCGGCAATGTTAAGTTGAGCGCGGGTATTGGAAGTACTCAGGGCTTTTGTTTTGGCTGTGTTTATTTTTAGCCCCACTTTGTTTGCCTCAGCTTCTAGATTTTGGGCCATCAAATGAAGATCCATTATCCGATGTGAAAGTAGACAAACATCGTCAGCGTAATCTAGGTGTTTAAGGTAAGATGTCATAGTCCAACGAATTCCAGAATTAGCTTCCGTCAATGCTGCACGGAGTACATCGCTGATAAACACCAAGAACAATAGTGGGGACAGTATGCACCCTTGACGTACTCCACTTTGGACTTCAAAGTCCTCCGACACCTTACCATTGTGCACGACGTGACACTTGCCGCCCTCATATGTAGCCTTGATAATAGCTATAAGCTTTTCTGGAATGCCTCTCCTGCGCAAGGCCAGCCAGATAGCATCTCGATTCAAGCTGTCGAAAGCCTTCTCGAAGTCGATAAACAGTAAATGTAGCGGAGACCTATACTCAACGCATTGTTCGATTATGATCCGTAAGGTGTTTATGTGGTCGATGCAGGAGGATCCAGCGCGAAAGCCTGCCTGTTCGACATCGAGAGTTGAATCTCAATGATCTTTAATTCGTTCTAGAATTATTCTAGCTATTATTTTGGCTACAGCTGGAAGAACACATATACCTCTCCAGTTACCGCACTCCATCAAGTTACCCTTCTTTGGAAGCTTACTGATCATCCCCCTTTTCCACTCCTGTGGAAATTGTTCACTATCCCAAGCTCTCCGTATTAGCGGATGCAGCAAATCTGCCGATGTATTTGGCGCCGCTTGAAATAGCTCGGCAGGGATGCCATCAATACCCACCGCTTTGTTTTTCTTGAGGGACTTGATTGCTGTTATTATTTCAGCTTTACTGGGAGGTACGGTGCGAATTCGGAAATTTGTTGCTTCGAACTGCTCATTCGAATTCAAGATCATACCGCCGTCGTCTAAGTGATTTAGCACTGCAGCAAAATGTTCTCTCCATCTAGTGAGCTGATCCTCATCCGAAATCAGAAGGTCACCGTCTAGACTCTTCACTGGATGTTGTTTGGAGTTTCGACCACCAATGAGTTCCTTAGTGATGTTGTAAACAGTCCTACTGTCGCACCTACTCGCTGCTTCTCCAGCCCTTGAGGCCAGTGAGTTGACATGTTGACGCTTGTCACGTCTCACACTACGCTGCACTTCTTTCTTCTTCGCACGCTATTGGGCTTCAAGCTCGGGTCTCTCTACTGCTGAGGCCGCTGCAATCCGAGCCTTGATTGCTGTACGCTCATCGATCCGTCTCCAGGTGTCTGTAGAAAGCCATGTGCGGTGGTGTTTCTGCTTTTTACCGACATAAGTGCGTGCCCCAGTCCCAAAAGCATTTTTCACAGCACTCCAGTGGTCATCCATGTTCTCTATGCTGCTGATTGCTTCTGCTTCTAAGGCAAGATGGTCCCTGAACTGTTGGCGCACTTGGGGAACCTTGAGCCTGTCGATATTAAACCTGGTGATGTTAAGCAGGTTTGAGCGGTTGCTGTTGACGGATGCAGTACGAAGGCGTAAATGAGCTACCATAAGATGGTGATCTCGTTCTTGTCCGACGTCAGCTCCACGTCTGTTTCGGACGTCCAGGAGACAATTTCTAAAGCGGCGACTGATCGCAATGTGGTCGATCTGGTTGGATGTTCGTTGCCTATCAGTAGAGACCCAACTGATCTTATGGCAGGTGTTATGCTTAAACAGCGTACCTCCGATGACTAGGCGGTTGGTATTGCAGAAGTCCACAAACCGCTCACCATTGTCATTACGGTCTCCCACGCCGTGAACTCCCATCACGTGCTTAAGCATGGTGTTGTCGCTACCCACCTTGGCATTGAGATCTCCCATTACCATTACGATGTCCCCATTAGGCGTTTGGTTGTAGGCGGCACCTAAGTGGCTATAAAAATTATCCTTTTCATCCTCAGTCGCGTCTAGAGTCGGAGCATAACACTGTATGATGGTAATTTTTCTAACTCTACTCTGGAACCTAGCCGTCAATATCCGGTCACTATGGGGTTTCCAGGATTTGAGGCTACTACGTGCTGCTGGAGTTAGAATGAGTCCTACGCCAGAACTCCGTGCACTTCCAGCTGGTTTACCAGAGTAGAGCATGACAGTGCTTTTTGTTGGGGAGATGTATTCCCCAGCATCGTACCATCTTATCTCGCTCAGCCCTAAGATGTCGATTTTATACCGTGCGAATTCGCGCTCCAATTGGAGGAATCTGGCGTTATATGGCCCTTCCTTGAGTGAGTCCAGGAGGGTCTTAACGTTCCAGAATCCGATCGTTGTCCGTGTCCGATAGCCAAAGGTCGTCAACAAATGATCAGTCCGTATCCGAGGCGTATGTTTCCGTTTCGGAGCAATAGTTTGTTTTACGGTTGCGGCTCGCTGGGCCACAGACCAACCGACACTTATCCTGTTTTTTGGCGCAGGAAGCTCGCCATTCGTCCTCTCCCGTTAGCAATTTCCGAAGAAATTCCCAGATGGCACCACGAGGAGGTGGGAGTAGGGCTTACTAACAGAGCTGCTAGGTTTTCGGCTGCAGTGGCTCCTACTCGTTACTTAGCGGACCAGCACCTATCGGGAGATGCTGCCCCTACGAGACCTTTGTTAGTCGTTTGCCATCGTCTGACCATCTCACCCCCGAAATATCCATTTATATCGCATGAATTCATTTTGCAACTGAAAGAATCTGGCATTGTAAGGTCTTTCGCTTCCTATGTCGAGGAGCGTATAAACATTCCAGAAACCTATCTTTGTCCGGGTACAATAGCCTAAAATCGTCAACATGTGATCGTTCCTTATCCGAGGCATAGTATCGGTTTCTGTAGCGGGAAAATGGTTGCTAACGCAGGTTTCTGGCCCATGTTAGCTTGTCTAGAATCAGACCATAGACAGCCCGCACTTGCAATTTTAGCCTACACGTATAAGAGATTATACGTATAGTTGCGGCGACCACCACTAGGAAATAAAGCAAGCAACTCATCGCGGACTTGATTGATGCGCTACTGGCCAAGTTTTGAGCAGTCAGTAGCTTCCCGATCAAACACAATGCGGATGTAATACTACTTACTTACTCAGGTGGAGATACAGTCCGGGGTGGACCTAGACATCAACCAACAAACCTCTCCAGCCAGCACGGTTACGAGCCAGCTGCCTCCAGTTGCGCACGCCAAGTTGGTTGAGGTCACCCTCCACTTGTTTGCGCCACCTACTACGAGGTCGTCCTCTATTGCGCCGTCCATCCGGGATGGATTCGAAGACTTCCTTAGCGGGAACGTTGGGCTCCATCCGCTCCAAATGACCCAGCCATCTTAGAACTCTTCTGGCTAAGTCGATGTCCTTGTACAGGCCGTATAGTTCGGCATTGTGCCTTCTCCTCCACTTACCGTCTATGCAGACGGGACCAAAGATCGCTCGAAGAACTTTTCTCTCAAAATAACCAAGGGCATTCTCATCCGGTTTTGTCAAAGCCCATGCCTCTGCGCCATACAGCAGGACTGGGGTGATTAGTGTCTTATAAACAGTTACCTAAGTAGTTCGAGATATGACTTTGCTACTCAATTGCCGTTTTAGCCCATAGAAACAACGATTGGCAAGAGTAATTCTTCGTGTGATCTCCCTACTGATGTCATTTGCGGAGTTGACCATAGAGCCTAGGTAGACAAAATCCTTTACTACCTCAAAATTATATCTGTCTATTGTGGCGTTCTGTCCAAGACGCAGATGTTGGGTGTCCTTTTTTGTAGACAGCATATATTTTGTTTTGCTTTCATTGACCGCTAGACCCATCTTTGCTGCCTCGATCTCAATACTCGCAAATGCCCCATTGATGGCCTGCTGAGTTCTTTTGATTATGTCAATGTCATCGGCATAAGCGAGTAGCTGTACAGACTTGTAAAAGATTGTACCTCCGGTGTTGGCTTGTAAGTTTCGTATAATTCTCTCAAGTACTATATTAAAGAGATCGCATGATAGCGCGTCATGATGTCTAAGACATTTCCTGACATCGAACGGTTCGGTGATGTTCTTACCGACTTTGATGGAGCAGCGAGAGTTCTCCATCGTCATTCTACACAAACGGACGAGCTTGGCAGGGATGCCAAGACTAGACATGGCTCTGTATAACTCGTCTCTATACACGCTATCATAGGCAACTTGAAATCGATGAAGAGGTGGTGCATATCGATTTTATATTCATGGGTTTTTTCCAAGATCTGTCGTAGTGTGAATATTTGGTCAATGATGGACGTTCCTGGCCTAAAACCGTACTGATAAGGACCTATCAGATGGTTGACGATCGGTTTTAGGCGTTCACATAATACGGCAGTCAGGATCTTGTATGCGATGTTGAGGAGACTTATACCTCTGTAATTGGCGCAGTTGAGAGGGTCTCCTTTCTTCAGGATCGGGCAAACGATGCTGAGGTTCCATTCATCGGGCATACTTTCGTCCGACCAGATTTTACAGATGAGCTGGTGCATGCTCCTTACCAACTCATCTCCTCCTACCTTGAAAAGTTCAGCGGCAAGGCCGTCGGCTCCAACAGCTTTGTTGAATTTGAGTTTAGATATCATTATCCTCACTTCATTCTGATCGGATTGATGGGAATCTTGACTGTCATCATCACTGTTGAATGGCTCATTCTGCCCTGCAGCGGAATATTGGTCATCATTGCCGTTTAACAGTCTACAGAAGTGTTCCTTCCATATTCTCAGCACCGACTGCGATTCTACTACTATGTTACAATTTTCGTCCCTGCAGGCTTCTGTTCTGGCTTTGAAACCCTGGCATGTTCTTTTTATCTTTAGATAAATTTTTCAATGCTCCTTTTTCTTCTTTCTGAGAAGTCGATGTTCCTCTTTTCTCCTGCGCACGTAGAGCTCGTAAGCAGCACCGCTTTGTACGCCTCTTTTTTTGCTGCATGTGCTTGCCGGCATTCCTCATCAAACCAGATGTTTCGTTGTAGCAACGCAGCCTTTCGTATTTGCTGCTGGTGGCATAGGACTTAGATTAAGATTAGAATAAACTCGATCGGCAAAGGCTCTGGCGTTCTCTTGCGATTGTAGCCGCCCGACGTCGAATTTCCTCACAGTATTTCGTTGATTTCGCTACGTTTTGGATATGCCCATCCGTACCTTGGCTACAACTAGGTAGCGATCCGAGTTCACTTTGGCTCCTCGGAAAGTCCGGACACCCAGAATACTGGAAGAGTGCCTTGCGTCGATCGCAATGTGATCGATTTGGTTGACAGTTTTGCGATCAAATAAGAGCCATGTTCCATTGTGAATATCGAGTCGTGGGAACAATGTACTAGCTACGACAAAGTTTCGTCCCAGCGCAACGTCGACTAGCCTGAGTCCGTTGTCGGATGTGATGTCGTGCAGGCTGTGCTTTCCGACCACGCTACTAAAGAAGTCCTCTTTTCTCAGCTTTTTGTTAAAATCACCTAGGACAATTTTAACTTCGTGACTAGGGCATTGCTCATACGTCTTGTCCAAGAGCTGGTAAAAGCCATCCTTGGTCACGTCGTTCATCTTCTCGTGAGGGGCGTGAACGCATATTAGGCTAATGTTAGTAAACTTAGCCTTGATACGGATAGTCATAAGGCGCTCGTTCACATGCTGGAAAATCAAGACTTCTTGCCTAGGTCTGCCTCCAATGGCAAATCCGCACCCGAATAGAGTCTCTCTCCTTGTTGTCTGTAGCAATGGCCGTAGTAGATGTCGCAGTTCTCATTCTCCTTTTGCACGGCCCATCCCATCGCACTTCTTGGATGACGGTAATGTCTGCTTTGAAACGGTCTAGGGCCTCCGCAAGTTCTTCGGCTGCACGTGGCTTCTAGAGAGACCTAACATTCCACGTGCAGACACGAAGATCGTTGTCCTTTTTACGTTTGCTTGGGTTGTCAACAGTAAAATCATCCATATCCAAGACTGTTGGTTGCTTCGTAACCGAAGGTTTTTTACGTGGTAGAGAAGTTAACCCAACTGCACAACCCCCAACCTGGAGGACCAGATCCTTTTTTTACCCCTAGGACAAGAGGCCATATACACCGATGTCAGTAACCCACTTCGGGGATATGAGCGCTGTCGTTGGCCCATTAAAGGTTCATCCGCCACCATATCTTTTTCAATACCCTGACGCAGTTTTGAAAATACTTACAGGCTTTAGCTCCAAAAATGTCGAAGTAGCTGAGTAAGGTATCCGCTGGTTGTAGACGTCACTGTTGATTCCATCGGGAGAATTCATCCGCCGCACGTCCTCCTTCTGAGGAGCTCTTGCTAGACTTCTAAAACGCATATTTCAGCCAATCAGTTCAACAAGAGATGCTTCATCCGACGTGCTGAAGTTCACCCAGATGTGCTTACGCAGGTCTGAGTATTCAGCTACACATATATCGCATACGCTTATCGTCAGTTCACTATCAGATGGCTATCCAGCCGGCACCGCGAGGAAGTGATGATGCGATTTTACCACGCCGCGGATGTAATAATATGAAAATAAATTTAGATTATGTGGAATAAATAGTCTCGATACAAAAATAATTTTAACTTCGCTTATCTTCGGCTGCCTAAACGGATCCCCCTTAAGATCTAATACTTTTTTTTTCTTAAATTATTATAACATTAATAAAATAAATTAGTATTTTGAAATTATATTTTATTTAAAATCATCCTGATATTGATATAAAATAAATGAAATCGGTCACATGTCTGATCCGAACGTAGTAGATTTATTGATATACTTATTGTAGGTAAGCTGAAGTAGTTTGAAAGTTGATTTAAAATGGACAAAGAGAGGGATTGCACCCCATCTTCGGTGTATTTGAAAAACTTCTCATTGACTTCTCATAAACCAAAAATTCAGCAATTATAATGAAAACGTATTTCTTCTTTTATCCATTGCTCTTGTCACATTAGTCCTTTCGTTAACTGTAAGTGTGATTTCCACTGTACCGAAATGAACCAATGGCCAATCCGTATAGAACTTTAAAACCATTTTATATTTTCCAATAGGCATAAAAAACGATACGAATCTAAGATCCAAATAGATTCCAAAAGCAGTAAGGTGTCCCTTTGTTTAAATAAAGTTAGGCTATGAATAAAAGAAAACTAATATTCCATACCGAGTACGGGCATTTGTGGTTTACATTCGTGTAGTTAGACAATATTTTTAAAATAGTCAACGTATACCGGTTTCCGTGACCTGTAGCTAACATTTCACACAAGTTACAAGTCACATTTAGCAGGAACGGACGAAATTGGTTCGTAAATTTATAAGTTTCGAGGCGCAGCTGCAATGGAATCAAATCAGCAACTACATAGATAGATTGAATGATTTATCCTTACTGTAATATTTCGTATGACTCCTACTATATCTGCATCCATATAAACAACACTTTTCTCCCAATTAATTGCTTTCAACTTGCAGGTGATATTACTTATATAATTTGGATCCGCGTAACAATCAATTTTAGTAGTTTTTGCATAATATTGGTCAGCAAACTAAAAATAGTTAAAATAAATTAAAATTTGTTTTGAAAGGAAAATTTCATAAAATATAGCTACACACTTTCACGTTTCGCTGAAAAGCACTTTCCTTAAGAACTAATAGAAATATAAAGATTAAAATAATTTGAAACCACTGCATAGCTCTACGAACAAGTAGAGCGGAAAACAGAATGCCAGTCGCGCAAATAATTAACTTTTATAAACGTTTGGGTAAATGGCAAATCAACTATATAGCGTTAGTCATAATCATAATAAATAAAATTTATTTTAAACCAAAAATTGTATAAAATGTAGCTACGGATTTTCACAGTTTGTTGGAAAACACTGTCCTTAAGGACTTATAGCAATACACTGCTTAAAATAATTTGAAACCACTCGTACCTCTACGAACAATTAGAGCTGATATCAGAATGTCAGTCACACAATTATCTAACTTTAATAAACGCTTGGGTAAATGGCAAATCAACCGGTAAGCATTAGTCACAATAGTTTCAAAATCATTCAACCACTCTGTATGAAGACCTAAATATTGATCTAATCATGCACCTGTTCTCTTTAATATAACATGCACTTGAAATAATTATACGAAACTCACAAGCCAACTCGGGAGGTAACATTTTTATAAGTCTGTACAACTCTCGCTTACGCCGATGACTTTGACATGGTCCGAAGAACTTTGCGGCATTTCGGAGTATTGAGATCGAGGCAGTAAAGATGAGTTTAGAGAAAGCAACGCCAACGCCACAATAGACAGATATCATTTTGAGGTAATAAAGGACTTGGTCTACCTAGGCCAGTGGGGAGATCAAACGAAGAATTACTCTTCCCAATCGCTGTTTATATGGGCTAAGAAGGCAATTGTCGCGACTTTGGCGACCGTAAGGGATGCGATTGAACTCTTCAGTCAAAACAATTTCCGTTGTTTGATGAACGTTTATTTCTACACAAAGAAGGAGAAAAGAAGTTATAATACTAAGACATTCCTTGCCGCAGTTTTACTCCCTTATTCCTTTTCTGGCGGCAGATGAATGACGAAAGAAAGAAACGTTTGAAACCCAAGCTTAATGAAGCTTAAAGAACATGGGCAAAAAACGGACCAACACTATAAAACGTCAAAGAAGGAAGAAGGAGAATAACACTGCGTTTACACCAGTTTCTTATCCCGTGCTTGTACTAGGCGGTCTGCATCCCCGCCCTCGTGGATCGATCCAGATTCACCAGTTTCTAGATCCAGGACGGCTAGCTTCGATACAGGTGGCTGTAACACTCCCTTGGATGTGCGGACATCTACTCTTCGAACCACTCCGTCAACTCCTTGATGGACCCTTTCAACTCGACCTCGTAGCCACTGCTTCCGCGGTAAGTTTGCTTCGCATATGAAAACTAAGTCCCCTTCTATTATTGGCTTAGACCGTTGACACCATTTGGTCCGTCGTGTAAGAGTTGGCAAGTACTCGATTACCCACCTTTTCCAAAAACGATGTCTTAGTTGACGGGCTATGCGCCATAGCTTTCTTAACCCACATAAATTCTCGGATTCGTCTATTCTCGGTGTATGCGCTGTATTCGCTGAACCCAGCAGGAAGTGGTTCAGTGTAAGTGGCTCTTCTTGATCGGGTGTGACTGGTAGATGTGTGAGCGGGCGGGAGTTTACCACGTTCTCAGCTTCTATTACGAGACATTGCAGAGTATACTCCCGTGGGGCTATTTCTTTCAGCGTATGAAATAACACTCTTTTTATGAACTGCACCATCCGCTCCCATACTCCACCTTCGGAAGGATTCGCTGGACAATTAAACACTCACTCAACTCCCTTGGTAGGTAATTCTCCTTGCACATGCTCACAGTCGAATACTTCCGTGAATCGCTTTGCTTCTTGGTTGGCACCAACAAAATTCGTCCCGTTGTCGGAACGAATCCTTACTGGAACTCCGCGGCGGTTGATGAAATTGCGGATCGCCAAGATGCACGCGTCTGTTGACAGGTCGTGGACAACTTCGAGGTGGATAGCGCGTACAACCAGGCACGTGAATAGTGCCACCCATCGCTTCTCAGTATGTCTCCCTATCGTAACAGTAATAGGGCCGAAGTAATCCAACCCAGTGTATGAAAAGGGCCTTACAAACGGTGTCAGACGATCCTCCGGCAAATGGCCCATCAATGGCCTAACTGGTGAGACTTTGGTAATCCTACAAACGCAGCAGCTGGCGATCACTCTTCGCATGGTTTGTCGTAGGCGAGGGATCCAGTATGTGCGGCGTATTTCGCAAATCGCCGCTTCGATGTTCTGGTGTTTCATCCTGCAATGTTGGTCAGCAACAACTAACGTCGTAAATGCGTGAACAGACGGTAAGATGATCGGGTGTCTGGTGGCGTAGGTGAGCCAACTAGCTGCATCTATTCGGCCATAGACCCGAAGGATGCCATCACTGTCGATGTATGGTGAGAGTTTGTATAACTCACTGCCCTTCGCGACTGCCTTATCTTGACCAATCTGCTTCAGTTCTGCTACAAACGCTTCCAGCTGGACTTGGCGACATAGTGATTGTTCTGCTGCAGCGAGCTCGGACGCTGCCAAACCATTATTTTCAATGTCACGGTGCCGTTTGCGGCAGCGATTCACGAAACGAATTACCCAGGCTATAGTTCTCTTAAGCCTGCAAAAAGACGAAAAACGTTTAAAGCCAATGAAATGATTACTCACGAAGATCAGCGAATATCTCGAGCGGAGCTCTTCCTCAACATCTTCTTTGACGGCGGCGGTTATACTGGTTGGCCACTGATCTTCACCTTTTTTCAGAAAGTCAGGGCCTATCAACCAACGCGACGTAGGACTGAAATCGACATGGCTATTCGTCCGTGTAGCCTCATCAACGGGGTTTTCATGGGTTGGTACCCATTTCCAATTGGATGGTTATGTGGCGTTCAATATTTCCACAATCCTATGCGCCACAAATGGTTTATAGCGACGATGTTCACTATCAATCCACTTGATGACAGTTGTCGAGTCACTCCAAGACACTACGAGTAACGCTTACAGAATGCTCCTCGATGATAGTTTTCATTAAACGCGCTCCTAAGACGGCTGCTTGAAGTTCGAGACGCGGAATGGTCAATGGCTTCAGAGGAGCACATTTCGTTTTCGAACATACGAAAGCAGTTTCCACTTCACAGTGCACGTTCACGGTCCTCCAATACGCCACAGCAGCAAAGGCATCTTCCCTAGCGTCGACGAAAACATAAAGCTGAAGCCGCTGCGGTGAACCGCTTCGGAAATAAAAGCGTGGAACTTTGAAGTTGACTACATCGGGAAGTCGTAAACGCCATCTATTCCATGCTAGTAGCACTTCATCAGGTAATGGCTCGTCCCATCGCACATCACGTCGCCATACTTCACGCATTAGCAACTTGGCAGTAATGGTAAAGTGATTAAGCAACCCCAATGGATCAAACATCGACATTACGACGCTCAGAAGTTCCCTCTTTGAAGGGCTCCTTTCTCCGGTCACAATGGCTTTCTCTACGTGATGGAACCGCAGTTGATAGTTGAACTCATCACTGGCTAGCTGCCAGTACATGCCGAGTACTTTTTCGCTTCCTATACTACCTTTCGCCCCCACTAACATAGCAGCATTCTTACCTTCCAATGCATTGAGTACCTCTGACGAATTGGAGCTAAATCCCCTTAGCTCGAAGCCGGCGTGCTTATGGATCTCTCGTACCTGCTGCGATATTTCGATGGCTTCCTCTGTGGATTCAAAGCTATCCACAAAGTCATCGACGTAGTGATAATCCAAGATGGACTTTATAGCTCGTGGATGATGGCTTTGATGTTCCAGAGCGTTAATTGTCTTTACGTATTGAGCTGTGCAAGGCGAGCACGCAGCCCCGAAAATCATAACTACCATTTCATAAATGTCTGGTGGTCTTCCATCGTCGCCCTCGCGCCAAAGAAACCGTTCGGCACACCTGTCCTCCTGCCGAATCAATATTTGGTGGAACATCTCCTTGATGTCTCCACATACGGCGATGGCTCCTTCACGGAAGTGAAAAAGTACTGAGGGCAAAGGCTGGTATTGTTGAGGCCCTTTCATTAAGTACGAGTTAAGCGATGTCCCATTTACCTCGGCTACTGCATTAAACACAAGACGTAGTTTGGCTGGCTTATTTGGATTTACCACGCCAAAATGTGGCAAATACCACGTCTTGGGTCCGAGAATCGCGGCTTCTGCTGGCTGCAGTTTACGTGCATAATTTTTGTTCACGTAGTCTTTGATTATAAGACTATAGGCAGAATGAAAACTCTCATTTCGCTTCATCTTCCGTTCAATTCCAACAAGTCGTTTCAGTGCCATGGAATAGCTATCAGGCAGTTTCACGTCGTCCTCCTTCCACAACAGTCCGGCTTGGAACCTTCCATTGGTTCTTATTGTCGTTGATCGAAGAATATCTCTAGCTCGAGCATCATCCTTACTCTCAACTAGGGGTGATGGCCTGACATCAAAGCTTTCGGTCTCAAAGTACTCGGCTACTAGTTTGTGTAGGGATTCATCGTTCGTTGTGGCAGTGAAGAGGCACGACGGAATCGTGCGAGCGATTTTCGAAGTTCGGCCAAACACTACCCAACCTAATTCCGTATTGGCAGCATATGGACCATCGTTACTTATTTGCTGAGTTGATTGTGGTAGGCCTAAGTGGCAGTGATCCAAACCAATCAAAAGCTTAGGCTCAGCGTTGGAGTATGACTGAAGCTTTAACTTCCAACGACGACTTGCGGAATCATGGTTCGCTTTCACTAAAGCTTTGTTTAGGAAGGTTGAGCTTTGATACTCCATAAACGTTCCGCAATATGTGCTTCTTCTTTTTTCCAGCTCCACTCACGTACAGATCGACTGAACCGTAGGCACCTGAGCCTGTCTCCCACCAACCCATTGCATTTTAATTCGCACTGTTTACCTCTAAGCCCTAATTCCTTCACCAGGTCAGCATCCAGCATTGTTATTGATGATCCTTCATCTAGGAGTGCGTACGTGTCGATGGCTTTGTTAGGAACATAGACCGTGACTGGCAGTACTCGAAAGAGCAAGTCGTTGGATACTACCTGCACCTGCGCTGCCAAGAGAGTGCTACCAGAGGTGCCAGAGCAATGTGCTACCAAGGGAACTGGTTGTTCGTCTATGTTGGCCTGTTTTTTCTGCGACCCAGATGTTGTAGGTGCCTCCTCATGGAGTAGCACGTGATGTAGTCTCTGACAACCATTAATCGAACATCGCCTCTTACTGCGGCAGTAACGCATTGCATGGCCCACCTTTAGACACGTAAAGCACAGACGCTGATTCTTCACTTTCGACCATCTTTCAGAAACCGTTGCATCAGTGAAACTTTGGCATCCACTGGCTTTGTGTTGGCCCTGGCATATGGGACACTTAGGGGTGGATATACACCGCTTACCTGCGGCATGTAGAATTGGCATACGCTTCCTTGGTTCTTTGGTTTCGCCCTCATGCACTGTTGAAATTAAATTCGCTATGTCACTTAACCAATCGCTAAAGTGCAGAACCGTCGGGTATGGTTGTATTTATGCAGCACATCTAGCCCACTCAAGTTTCTTGCTCATTGGAAGCTTTGAAATAAGCTCTTCCAATAACGTTGGATTTGCCAAGTGTTGCTGCCCGTTCACCGATTGTAAAAATACAGCGAGGTTCTTTACCTTAGTGGCGAATGGAATAAGCCGAACAACGGCATTTTCGTTTATTGGCGCAATCTCACGCACTTGATTCAACTGACTGCGTATGAGCTGCTCTGGGCGACCAAAACGGAATCGAAGTTGATCCATAACAGTATCCACGTTATCTGGGTGAATTAAAAGAGACTTAACCGTCTCTCCGGCCTCGCCTCTTAAACTTTTTTGCAAACGCTGGTTATTTTCCAGGTTGGTGTAGCTGTATGCTGCGGTCGACTGCACGAACGCAGTATAGAAAAGTGGCCAATCCTCTGGCTGTCCATCAAATGTTGGAAGATCTTTGATCTTCCGTGCGGTCATAACGTATGGCGGATATGCCGGATTCGTGCTACTTGGCTGGTGTACGGCGTTGTAAGCCGAACTCGAATACGGCGGTATATACATACGTATGATTTGGTGTGCTGGTAAACCCCATGTCCCCTAGAGTAACATTCTTGCATGCATAGCTTGTCGGTGGCATAGCGGCGTAAATTGATGGCATACTTTTCCCACCATAGGGACTGAATTAATGAATTCAAATAATTAAAAGTGGGAACCACAATATTGAGAGTTCTTCTCGACTGACAGAAAATAAGTTTACTGTAGAGGTAAGAAGGTGACCTTGTTTGAATAATTTTGTGCAAGCAAATACAGTTCCTCGCATTAAAATACTGTAATAACTTGCATCCTAGGATCTTTGTTATGATAAGCGGAAATATGGTCAAACCTGCGTGAACCGTAGATATACCGAGTCATACTGTTGAAAGCGACAAGTAGCCTATGTTCAGAACATGAATCCATTCGAGGGTATACAACTTCAAAATAAGATATTATGGGCATGAGCAGCGATTTAACTAGATGAAGTTTTGTTTCAGGTGGAGTAAAATCACTAGACTGCCAAAGTTTTCTTACTGCTCCATATATACGGCCTACAACAAAATTTACATGGTCCTTGCAGGAAAAGTTTGAGGTTAATTTGTATCCAAGGCTGGTAAGAGATTCCATGAATGGTATTTTAAAATTTCCAAGGTAAAGCGAAGGAAATTTTCCTGTACTACAGCCTCTTATAGAGAACAGTATAGCCTGAGTCTTATGTGGATTCAACGTCAAACCGTTTGCTACTGGCCAAACAAGAATAGCGTTAAGATCTTCATTTGTTCTGCATATTAAATCATCAATAAGGCCAATGGGCCTTGATAAATAAATTTGGATATCGTCCGCATATAAATGAAACGATACGTTCTTACAAACCTTGGGCAAGTCATTTATATACATGCACACGAGAATAGGACCTAATATGGACCCTTGGGGTACCCCTGCCAAAATATCTCTCACTTCTGAGATCGCACCATTAACGTCAACTCTTTACGTTCTATGATTTAAATAATTCTCTATTAGGAGAGCAGCCCTGGCACTAAACCCAAAATAGGAAACAAGTTTACCACATAATACCTTGTGGTTAACTCTGTCAAAAGCCTTAGAAAAGTCAAGAAGGCATAGAACTGTCAAGCAATCTTTATCAAGTTGGTATCTTATATCATCCAGTACTTTAACCATAGCGGTAGAGCAGCTATGGTTTGCCCGGAAACCAGACTGATACTGGGATAGTAGACTTGTTGATTCAAGATGCCGAACAATCTGTCCTGCAAGGATCTTCTCCGAGATCTTTGACAAACAAGGCAGAATGCTAATTGGACGGTAATCACTGGGTACCGATGGCTGTGATTTTTTTGCCACTGGTGTTACTTTAGCTCTTTTCCATAAAAGGGGGAAAGTCGATGATGTTACACTGTAGTTTATTATATGGGTAAGTGTGCCGAGAAAGGAGGGAAGTATTGATTTGATGAACCAAATAGGTATGCCATCTTCTCCCACAGCATTTGATTTTATTGTTCTAACAGTAGCAAGTACTTTACTTTCAGAAACGGTTGCAAAATCAAAATAGTACTGTGATTGACCCAATGTTTCATTGAATGGGACAGAGCTGAGTTGACTTAAGGTACTGGCAAGGAATTCATCATTCAGTACACTGGGATCAATTAAGCAGTTGAAATTTTCTCTTTTGCTTACACCAATCGGCCGTAAATTAGACCATAGCTGTTTTGATGAGAGTCGTACGTTCAGCTTTGATGCAAAATAGTTTCTTTTCGCTAAACGAATGACCCAGGTTGTGTGATTGCGTACTTGGCAGTATAATTCCCAATTTAGAGGAGTAGGATTACTTCTCCACCTACGATAATGTTTACGGCGATTTTTGATTGCTGCATGTGCTTCAGACGTGTACCAAGGGCAGTTCATGTTACGTATCCGAACTGTCTTTAAAGGTACATGCGCTTCAAATAATTCGGTGATTATTGACTGCACATAAGCAAGCTTATCATCGATGTTTGATAGATATTTGCACTCATTCCAGGGCGCGCAATATGCATCACAGGAAAGTGAGCTGATGTTTACTGACTTAGCGTCTCGTATTGAAAAGTTAGGGGAACTTGAGAGTGAGAGAAATCAATATTGTAAGTGCAGTACAATAAGTCGTGATCTGAAAGCCCTTAAAGCTATAATTGGTCTAAAAGGATGACATTAGATGGGTTAGAAACAACTATCAGATCAAGCAGGCTAGGAGGATCATTAGGAGCATAACGCGTGGGGTATGTGTTCATGACAGTAAGTCCTGAAGCAGAGATTTCATCCAATAGTTGGGATGAGCATAAATTTGGAGCTAAAATGATTGTATTAAAATCTCCACAGATAAATATGTGTTCATAATGCGGTAAAAATTGGGACAAAGCTGTGAAAAATGGAGTGGGAGAAAAATTTCTGCTTGGATTGTAAACACATCCCAAACAACACTTCATGCTTCGATCAAATATTTCCAGAACCATGTACTCAACCTGACTATTAGATGACTTATCTAAAACTTTGCACTTAAGAGTTGACCGGCAATACACAGCAACGCATCCTCCTATGGTATTTGTTAACCTATCATTACGGATAAGCGTAAAATTAGGTATGTCAAACAGGTGGTTTGAAACATCAGGCTTAAACTAAGTTTCACTTACACAAATCCAGTGCTAAAAAGCGTCGCTTTCCGCATTTCCAATGAAGGTAAATATCTGGGAGTGATTCTAGATAACAAACTTCAATGGTCTAAACACGTCGAGTCGAAAACATCCAAGGCGTTCTCAGTCTTCTG
Organism: Brachypalpus laphriformis; assembly: GCA_945910035.1. Classification (NCBI taxonomy): domain Eukaryota; kingdom Metazoa; phylum Arthropoda; class Insecta; order Diptera; family Syrphidae; genus Brachypalpus; species Brachypalpus laphriformis. The sequence continues at coordinate 190,313,654 of OX246754.1, read as the reverse complement.
GCAGTGTAAGTGTTCTTTTGGCAAGACATGGGGCTTGTCACCGAATATGGTTCTCTGTATCTACACGGTTATGATAAGACCATCCTCCCATATGCGTCGGTTGTTTGGTGGAAGGGGCTCTCGCGTAAATATGTGGTTGCCTTTTGCGCGAAACTCCAAAGAACGGTTTGTCTCGGCTGCACGGGAGCTTATCCGAGTACGCCTGGCTCTGCTCTAGACGCTTTGCTGAACCTACCTCCTCTCGATACTTATATCATAGGTTGCACTACCAAAGCCATCCATCGTCTTAGGCGGGGCGGTTTTTGGTATACTCCACACTGGAATTTTGATGAACTTGCGCGACACTTATCTTACGACTCCTGTCTTATGGATATGCCGTCTGATGCAATGACACCAGAACTCCAACTGATGCACAAATTCAGAGTCGACTTTCCTTGTGTGCAGAACTGGCTTCGGCCAGAGTCTGAGCCAGGAATGGAATGCAGTCGTACTTTCACGGACAGTTCCAAATCCAGTCAGGAGTCTGGTGCTGTTGTCTTCGTGGAAGTCGACAACATTAGACTTACTTTCTCATTAGGCAAATATGCGTCTGTTTTAGACCAAGCTTAGTTAGTTAATTATTTATTTCATCAAACAGAGATACAAGTTATACTCTAATAGATTACTTAACGATAAAATTATAAAGTGATAAATAAACTAATTTTCTCCACCCAAGTTACCTAAAAGTAATACTAATTCATTTTTAAAGGTATCTCTACTTAAGGAAGATTGAAAATCAATTAAATTACACACTAAATTGGTTTCTCTTAAACATCTCGTAAGCGGTTCATTAAGACCATAATTTACTCTATGACGAGGTTCATAAAATAAATTTCGATTTCTCAGAGATCTCGTAGGAGTATAAAACCCGATTTTGGACAAAAGACAAGAGCAATCGATGCGATACGTTAATAAATCTCTATCAAACATAATAGAAAAATATTACCTGCGAATGTTAAGAGATACAATTCCAATTAGCTTGCATCTAATTTTGTAAGAGGGTGTATCAATATTCCAACGCAAACGTCGTATTATAACTCTGGTGAACTTTCGTTGAATGCTTTCAATTCTAGCCGAATGAACTTCATAAAATGGATTCCATACGATACTGCAATATTCTAAAGAAGACCTAACATATGCAAAAAAAAGAGATTTTAGGGAGTGAGGATCAGAAAAATCCCTTGAGTTACGTATAAAATAAACCCTAGTAGCGAGTTACATTTCGCAACTAGAAAATCAATGTGATTGGAAAAACTAAGTGTTCGATCGAAGACGACACCCAAGTCCTTCTTGGACGATACAATAGACAAGGGAATGTTATCTATGTTATAAGTATATTGAATTGGTGAATGATTACGCCTGAAGCTAAGGCTTTGACACTTGGATACATTAAGGTCCAAGTAGTTAATTTTAAACCAATATGATAATCTATCCAAATCAGCTTGCAATAATACGTAATCATGAATAGATTTTAAACACCGAAAAACTTTTAGATCATCTGCAAACATAAGACATTGGGAATTCAGGATAATGTTAGGTATGTCATTTACAAATAATAGAAAGAACAGAGGACCAAGGTGGCTGCCTTGTGGTACCCCAGATGTAACAAGAACGGGGACCGACATAATTTCATAAATACGAACGTATTGCGTACGCCCTCTTATGTAAGAACTGAACCAATTTAAAAGGTTCGAGTGAAAACCTAATTTATTCAGTTTCCTGATCAAGATATTGTGGTTAACCCGGTCAAAGGCCTTGGAAAAATCGGTGTAGATAAAATCACACTGAAACCCATTTTCTAAATTATTCAAGATGTAATTACAGAAAATTGTGAGATTTGTAGAAGTTGATCTACCTGAAACAAATCCATGTTGATAAGGAGAAACTATACTCTTTAAATGAAAGGTGAGTTTATCACAAACAAGTTTCTCAAAAATGTTTGGAATAGTTGATATTTTACAAATTGAACGGTAATTAGTCACTTCCTGTTTTGGTCCAGATTTGTGTACAGGTGTTATGTAAGAAATTTTCCATTCACGTAGAAAAACACCACTAGCTAGGGAACGATTAAAGATAATTTGAAGAGGTAGTGAAAACGCACTAGCGCACCCTTTTAAAATAATTGGTGCAATACCGTCAACACCTGCTCGATTATCAGAGTTCAAATTAGGGAGAGCCTCTTCAATTTCAGTAACTGATAAATAAAGGCTACTTAAGTTGATAGCATTTTCCGAAAAGTCACTTATCGCGGGGATAGTTATTGAACGATCAGTACCCACAGATTGAAAATGCTTAGCAAACAAGTTGCATATAACTGAGATATCAGGTGAACTAACACCCTCATATTGCATGCTATTCGGAATACCATTTGATTTTTTTTACTGTTAATGCAACTCCAGAAACATTTACTATTATTTTTTATATTACTTTCAACAGAAAGAACATAATTTTTGTACAAAAATTTATTTAAAACATCGAATTCTTTCTGAAGCATTCGATATTGACGATAAAGTTCAGCGTTACAATTATAAACCTTGTTCTTTTTCTTATTTAAGTTCATCAGGTGTTTATTGAACAATATAGGCTTGGAACTGTTAACTAATTTTACCTTCGGCGTATTAGCATCAATTGCCTCTTTAACAATATTTATGAGAAGAGAAATAGAATTTTCAAAGTCCGAGTTGCTAAATAACAAAGACCAACTAATAGAATTTAACTGAATTTCAATATTGAAAAAGTTTGCCCTAGCAAAATTGTACTTTAAAGTTAAGCTAGATGCCGGCTTAAGAAATTGATAAAATTCAAAGTTCGTACATAATGCGACGTGATGCATTCTTACTGGTACAAATGGAACTAAGGAGTTGTAAATGTTAACACAAAAATCATCGTCAACAAAAACTAGATCCAGAATTCTATTTAATGAATTACGAATATAATTAATTTGACGAAGGTCAAATTCAGCAAACGAATCAACTACCTTACATTCAAAATCAAATCTAACATTCTATGGAATAAGTTTAGATTCGTCTTGATCAAATAACCAATTAAAACTTTTTTAAATTAAAATCTCCAAGTATCATAATATGCTGATTATCTTTAAGATTTTTGAGAATAAAAGAACAATTATCGACATGAAATTTATATAAACCAATTGAACTATTAGGTGGAATATAACTAACAATAACAAATAATTCATTAACATTGTCAATTTTGATGTGAATAATAATCTGGTCGATGTCCAGCTCCGATGAGTTGAATGGCAGATCAATTTGATAGCAGTGCAATGATGCTCTTACACCGATCAATACTCCTACACCCCTTTCATGTCCAGTCAATTCACGGCAACGATTTTTACGGATTCACTGTGAGCCAGGTCTCGGTGAGAGAGGTGAGAGGACGTCATATTGGAGGGAAGAAGAAAAGAGAAGCAGCTGTTGCATTTTAGTTCGGATACCACCAGTGTTTTGGTAATATAGATAAAAAGAATTTGAGACAGGTTGACAATCGGAATGAATATTAGAAACTAATTGTAATTTGCAGGTTGGTGAAGTACTGCATTTTCGTTTTTTGACTTTGGGAGAAAACGTTTAATTTGCACAAAGAATGGCCAAATCGATGGATTCATTACACAATTCAGTTTGTCAGAAGGAACACTTAATTTAAAGTTGATGTGCTTTAAAACAGACATATCAGCATTCCTTTTAATAAGTTTGAAGCACTGAATAAGAGAAGGCGGAATATCAGTTTTGTTAGACACATGTGTGATAATATCAGTGGGATTGGTATCAACTCGGAATTTAGAAATGTGAAGCCATTTATAAGTGGGCAAAACATTAAGAGAGGAAGAAGTGTCACTACCGAGAATCTTTTTCGAATTTGTTTTTGTTTTTTTTTTTTTTATTGGGAGCACTCCTTTATTTTGGTTTTGTTTAACAACTATTTTGTTTTTATTGTTGTAATTAGTCTCAGTGGTAAGCGAAAAACTATTATCAAGAGAAGATTATCAGGTAGGTTTGGAGGAAAGGGAAACTGATAATAAGTTAGTATTAGAGAGTAGATTTGAATTAATATTATTTGGATTATTAGCGGAGATTTCGCGGAGTGATTCACTAGTGTTTTCATTGGAAACATTAGGGCTATCATTTTGTATATCCAGCACAATATTTGATTTAGTAGTATTTTTATTGTTTTTTTTTTTTTATTGAATGTTTTTTTCAATTTATGATTTAAGAGACAAAACTTCCTTCTTAAGATCACTAACACCGTTAAAAAGTTCATCGTAACGAAGAACAAAGTTAGAAAAATTTAAGTGAACACAAGAATTGCATTTCCAAAAAAAGTTTGGGTTTTGTAACATTTTTAAGTCACTGTCTTTTAATTGAACACAATCCCTATGAAATGATTGCCCACAAAAAGATTCGCAGACTACGCTTTGATAAAGCTTTGATCGCGGAATTTTCTGTTGGCAAACTGCACCATTTTTTGACATTTTAGAGGAAGGAATTGAGAACACGTCTTAACTAATTGACAACTGAATTCTGAATGGAAAGTTTTCCAAGCGGAAACTTATGCAATCCTAATGGCCATGAACTATGTTGTGAAGAACAGGTGGAAGGGCCGTAGTGTTTGTGTCTGTAGTGACAGTCAGGCTACGCTTAAGGCCTTGCTAAACCCTTTAACCACTTCTAAAATAGTTCATGAAACCCTTCGGGTAGGGGTTAGAATATACCCGAGGTAGGCATGCCTGTCGTAAGAGGCGACTAAAATCCACCCTTCGTATACCGGGCTTAAAGTGTATACAAAAAAATGCAATGAGTAAAACGAAAAGATTTAATACCCCAGGTGGCAGTCCAGGTTCACTGGAAAATCCACCCTCTTCGGAGGTAGGCTCTACGGATTCTGGGGAGAGCCAATTATTGCAATTGATAAATCCCTTTATAAAAAGTTCAAGGGTACCTCGGTCTCCACCATCAAGACCGAATGTCTCCGGGAAAAAAAGTCCGCCGGAAGTGCAAGCGCACAAGAAACAGGACTTAGAGAAATGTAAAAGCTTTGAGAAGGAAAATAACGAACTTCGCAATAGGCTTGATGAAATGGATCGGCTCTACCAAGAGCTCAAAAAAGAGGTAGACATGCTGAGAGAGGAAAACAAGCTTCTAAAGAACTCGCTTTTACAAAAAGAACGCGAAGATTCCCCTCCCCGCGCAGCTAATCCACAATATCACACGGACGAAGAAGAGCTTGCACGCGAAACGAATTGCGTCTTAAAGAAAAGACCTAGCAAAAAACGCAGAGCCGGCTCTTCGCCCGAAATCGAGCCGCGAAAAGAAGACAAGCAAAATGAGCCGAAGCCAAAACAAACTCAAGCTAAAGCACGTCCTCCGCCTGCAATAAACGTCGTTGGCATAACGGACTACAGTAAGCTACATTGCCTTCTTAAAGGTACGACGACATCGAAATTCAAGGTAACGTCACTCAGAAACAATGCGTGGAAAATTAACGTTGATGACTCCGATGGCTACCGAGCAATATCACAAAAATTAAACACGGAAAAAATCCAGTGGTATACTTATGAAAATAAGTCAGAAAGACCACTGCGTGTTATAGCAAGGGGTCTCCACCCCTCGTGCACAAAAGACGACGTAATGAACGACCTCAAAGCTAAAGGTTTGAAAATTCTTAATGCCGTCAATATTCTCAAAAAGATGAAGCAACAAACGGAACAAGGCCAGGAAATCATGGTCAAGCATGGACTTCCGCTCTTTATGCTTACCTTTGACAGGAGCGAAAATGTAGACGATATTTATAACGTTAAAACTATTCTGAATATCGTAGTCAAGATTGAGCCTATGCGTACGAGTACGAGATCGATACCTCAGTGTAAACGCTGTCAAGGCTTTAATCACACACAGTCGTATTGTCAAAAAGAGCCGAGATGCGTGAAATGTGCTGGTAACCATCTCTCAGAAAAGTGTGACCTAAATAAGCAGGCCCCGGCTACCTGCATTAACTGCAAAGGAAAGCACCCAGCGAACTATCGAGGTTGCGAAGTGGCAAAAGAGCTTCAAAAAAGGCGAGACACATTTAAAAATATTCAACGCCAGAACGCAGAACCGGTTAAAAATAGTCGTGAAATCGCTAAGCCAAGGGTAACGACCGTCAATAAACACGTCAAACTTAAGACGAGAGTCGAGCAAAGTAAAGTTCCTTCGGCAAAATCAAAGGAAAAGCCACAATCTCCAGAGACGCTAACATATGCTCAAGCTGCGTCGCTAGAAACCAAGCAAAGCGGTGTTACGGTAGACCCAGTCTCCCAAGTCTTCTCTATAATTCTTGCGAAACTTGAGGAGCAAACGAAGGTAAACAAAGTCATATTTGATAAATTGAGCAAGCTCGAGTTAAAACCTCGCCAGAAAAGAACTCCCATATGAATATGAATCAGTTACTAAAAATTTTAACATGGAACGCAAACGGCCTTCTACAAAAAAACGCCGAATTAGAAGTATTCTTACGGAATGACAACATTGACATTTGCTTGATCTCTGAAACTCATTTGACAAAGGAATCCGGAGTAAAAATAAGAGGGTATCGTGCTTATCACGCATACCACCCTTCCGGAAGAGCTAGAGGCGGATCCTCCTTATTCATTAAAGACTGCATTGAGCACTCCATAAATACGACGATTGAAATCGATACAATGCAAACAAGCTCAGTTCGAGTTAAGAATAGGCACTCATATTTCAACATCGCGTCCATTTATTGTCCTCCGCGATGCACGTTTCGAAGTAACGACTTTGTACGTCTCCTTGACTCACTTGGACCGAATTTCATTATAGGTGGCGATTTCAACGCAAAACACACCTTTTGGGGTTCCAGATCCAATTCACGGAAAGGCAGACTTCTGTACGAAGCCGGTATGCAATTCGGGGTTGATTTCTTTTCGACGGGGAAACCGACGTATTGGCCCTCTGATACAGCAAAAACACCGGACCTAATAGACTTCTTCGTAGCGAAAGGAGTATCTTCAAATTTTGCGAAAGTAGAGGAAAGCTTTGATCTCTCCTCAGATCACTCGCCGGTAATCTTGACAATAAGTGACCGACTAATGACAGTAGAAGCTGTGCCTAGATTAACTAACAAAAAAACTAACTGGCGCGACTTTAGAACTGATTGCGAAGAAAATATTGTCTTAAATGTATCGCTCAAAACACCCTTCGAAATAGAAGATGAGCTCGGCAAATTTATTGAATCAATACAAAATGCCGCGTGGAAAAATACACCTTTAAGGAGGAAAGAAGTCCCATGCAATGAAGCTTATTATCCGCCGGAAATAAAAGAACTTATTCGAGAAAAGAGGAGAGCACGCAAAATATGGCAACAAACTCGCGCTCCCCAGCATAAAACCCACTCGAATTTCTTATGCAATAAGCTTAAAAAAGCGATCCAAGACCTAAAAAACCGAAAGACTTCAGCGTATCTTGAAGGTTTAACCGCCGAAAAAACTACTAATTACTCGCTCTGGAAAGCTGTCAAAAGAATTAAAAAACCGCAAATACATTCGCCACCGATAAGAAAAAACAACGACGAATGGGCAAAAGGTGACAAAGAAAAAGCGGATCTATTTGCCGAGCACTTAGAAGAAACTTTTAAGCCATTTGATGGAGAAACATTGGTAGACGATTTTACCGGTACGACTACGACATCTGACAACCTTAGAATAAAAAGTGTGTCACTTATAGAACTTTGCCAGGCAATAAAAAACCTGAAGAACAATAAAGCTCCTGGCTATGATTTAATAACCGGACAAATCCTCAAGGAATTACCAAAAAAGGCACTATTAAAATTGCTTTATTTAATAAATGCTTCCATTAGATTACTATACGTTCCAAATCAATGGAAAGTCGCAGAAGTCATAATGGTTCCGAAACTGGGGAAATCTCCAAATGACAAAAAATCGTACAGACCGATATCGCTACTACCAATAATATCGAAGGTATTTGAAAAACTCCTTCTGAAACGGATTCTTCCGGTCATTGAAGAGAGACGCCTAATACCTGACCACCAATTCGGGTTCAGAATCAAGCATTCCACAATTGACCAGGTTTATAGAATAACCAACGAAATTGAAAAAGCCCTTGAGGAGAAAAAGATTTGTTCTAGCGCTTTTCTTGACGTATCTCAAGCCTTCGACAGGGTTTGGCACGATGGATTGAATTATAAGCTAAGACGAATCCTTCCGGAGCAACTTCATAAGATCTTAGAATCATACCTTAAAAACAGACTTTTTCGTGTTAAGCACGGAACTGAATATTCTGATTTTAAAGAAATCGCCGCCGGAGTTCCGCAAGGAAGTGTCCTTGGGGCTATCTTATTCTTGCTGTACACTCGGGACATACCTCAAACTGAAGGCACTATTGTAGCTACGTTCGCGGACGATACGGCTATTTTGGCAACGGAAAGTTCAATCGAGTCAGCAACCATAAAACTCCAACGAGCCTTGGATAAAATCTGTGAGTGGACAAAAACTTGGCGCATTGTTCTTAACGAGACCAAATCGACGCATGTTAACTTCACTTACAAGGAAATAATCAACCTTCCCGTTTTCATTAACTCGGTACAAATACCGCATGCAAACGAAGCTAAATATCTGGGAATGACACTAGACGCGAAACTTAAATGGAAACCTCACGTTAAAAAGAAACGTGACGAAGTCGAAAATCGACTTAGAGAAATGTATTGGCTAATTGGAAGATATTCCAAACTAAGCGTATATAACAAACTGCTTCTGTATAAGCAAGTGCTTAAACCCGTGTGGACGTACGGTATACAACTCTGGGGTTGTACCAAACCAAGCAATAGGAATCTCATACAATCATTGCAAAATAAAATTATAAGGATAATCGTGAACGCTCCCTGGTATATCAGAAACAATGATATCCACAGAGACTTAGGGATAGCTACCGTGGAGGACGAAATAAAAAACTTCGCTCGCAAGCTTCGTATTCGTCTTCATGGCCATTGCAACTGTGCCATACTCCAAACTTTGGATGTGACAAATCTTACGCGCCGACTTCAAAGAACGAAACCGTTCGAATTAGCGCTATAAGACAAAAAGCCGCATGTCATGACGGTTTCAGCAGGTGCTTTTATTGAAAATCTACCTGCCTCACGCGAATATAAATCTGAAGCTTAAACTACTTGATAAGGTCAAACTTAGTCGTAGTAAACAAAACGAAGGGAAGGGTGTTTTTAGTCAGTAGAAATCTGACACTACTATGAGTACACGGTCTCATAGTGTCTCATGAAGATTTTCACCTACCCACGAAAAAAAAAAAAAAAAAAAAAAAAAAAAAAAAAAAATGAAACCAAACACTCTTTGAACTCGGTCGCAAAGTTTAATTCTCTGTCTCTTATCTGAATCCTACGTCACACTGGGATCTTGGGGAACGAGATTTCCGATAAGTTTGCTAGACAAGGCTCAGAGGAGTCTTTCTCAGGTCCCGAATACGCGTTGTGTCTCCCTGCGTCCTCGGTTAGGGCTGTTGATCGGTTGACGATTGGGACGGTTGACGATTGGGACTCTCACGAGCACAATTGTGGGTGGCATGAGTCTCCAGGATGCAGGTTGACTAAACGTATGCTTCTGGAGAAATCAGCGGCTTTCTTGCTGTCTCTCAGCAGAAAACACTGTAGACAACTTATTGGCGTCTTGACAGTCCACTTTTCTTTCGCCAAGCACCTTAACGTACTGGGCTTGAGTGACACTACGATCTGCGAAGCTTGTGGAGAGAGCGTCCACACCGCGGAACATTATCTCTGTGAGTGTCCGCCCTTTGCTCGAATCAGGTGGCCGATCCCCACTCGCTTAGCTTTCTTAGAAAGATAAGGAAATTCCAACAAAATGGGTAAATCAGGGTTTGCTCTCTGGTAGCGAAATGGACCAGTTGTGTTTGAGTGTTCCACTCGAGCGTTTCCTATCCCGACAAAAAAAAAGGTGACTCTGTATATTCGTAAGACACTAATCATCCTAGTCCTGCTGTATGACGCAGAGGCATGGGCTTTGTCAAAGTCTTACTTTGGTTACTTTTAGAGAAAAGTCCTTCGAGTGACCTTTGGTCCCGTCTGCATAGACGGCGAGCGGAGGGGAAGGTACAATGCCGAATGATCCAATAAGAGCTGCCTGAAGATTTTTTTTTAAATAAAATGCATACAAACCAATTACATATATAATCGAAAATTGTATTTGATCTGCTAGTTTGGTTTATGACAATTAATATTTGAAAATAATCTCATGTACATGTTGTCCGCAACTGGCCCTCAGATGGTGCATTCTTTGGGTCCAATTTTCAAAACGACTCTCGGCTATATCGGCCGGTATTCCGTTAATGACTTGTGTTATGTTTGCTTTCAAGGTATCAATCGATTGTGGTTTATCAACGTAAACAAGTGCTTTCACATAGCCCCAAAAAAAATAATCCAGTGGAGTAAGATCACATGCTCTTGAAGGCCAATTCACAGGTTCATTTCTTGAGATGATGTTTTTGTGAAAATTGTCTGTTTCGCTCGCTACAGCAGCAATATTCAAATCAGAACGGCTTCTACGCACTAGTCGATGGATAAACGTCGAACAATGTATTGTACAATTCGATGGAAGTTCAGCGATTGTTTCGCGAATGATGCGTTCAGTTGGAGGGTTATGTGCACCATAAAATGGTCGAAGTGCACGTAAACCTTTTTTCACTGATTTTGGAAATAAATTTCCTAATTTTCGAGAGAATAGTTGCACTTGAAAACAAGATTCATAACACGCGCACTTCAACCAGAATATGAGAGAAACGCTTAAGTTGTTACTTGGAACGCCAACGGGCTCATACAAAGACTCGACGAGTTAGAAATATTTATACGAGAAAAATATATTGATATATGCTTGGTCTGTAAAACTCACCTGACAAAACAAACGAATGTTAAGATAATGAGATATAGCGTGTATCACGCCTTCCACCCATCGAAAAGAGCCAGAGGCGGGTGATCCGACTTGTTTATAAAAGAATGTATCGAACTCTCAGCAGAAGTAAAGATTGAATTAGAAGCAATGCAAGTAAGCACGGTACGGTTTTCATTCCCAAGGGAATAGACCTAGCAAGCTGCCTAAAGCATACAGACCTATAAGTTCAACATCATTCATCCTCAAGACAATGGAGAGACTCATAGATATTCATATTAGAGACCAGTTAGATCTGTCCAACCCTCTGCACTCGAATCAGCACGCATACAGGAAAGGCAAATCTACAGTAGGTGCCCTTTATTATCTCGTCAAAAAGATAGAGGGAACGCTCAGTTCAAAGGAGATAGCCTTGTGTGCATTTCTTGACATCGAGGGCGCGTTCGATAACACTTGTTATGACTCGATCGCAAGGGCGATTAGTAGCAGAGATATCGAAGAATCGGCCAACCAATAGATTAGGGCCATGCTGGTAATTCGATTCATTACCTCCTCCCCCGGGGGAGTGTCGGTGTCTATAACTGCAGCCAAAGGCTGTCCTCAAGGAGGGGTTCTTTCCTCCCCTGTTATGGTGAATAGTCATCGACAACTTGTTATTAGATCTTCATAGATGAGGCTACACCACCGTCGGTTATGCTGATGACTTGGCGGTTTTTATCAGAGGTAAACACGGCACGACAATTTCCAACGTCATGCAAAGTGCAATATCTCAAGTTGTAGAATGGTGTGACAAAGAAGGACTATCCATCAATCCTAGTAAAACCATTCTGATGCCGTTTACAAGGAAGACACAGGTCAACCTTGAACCTATTACAATGAGAGGCACCACACTAGTTTATTCCAGCGAGGTCAAATATCTTGGTGTAATTCTCTTGACAAATGACTTAACTGGAATTCACATATCAAGTCCGCCACAGAGCGTGCTACTAAAGCACTGTGGGCCAGTAAACGCCTATACGGCAGAACTTGGGGTCTCTCTCCTAATATGCGGCCATCATCTGGTGACCAAAAACTCTCCAGCAGACAACGGCAAACAAGTTGCAGACGTTGCGAAGAATTGCATGTCTTGGCATTACAGGTGCGATGCGCACCTTTCCTACGACAGCTCTGGAAGCTATTGTCGGGCTAACACCCGTTCCAATCTTCATTAGAAAGACCGCGAAAACTGGTCCAATGGTGCTCCAACACTGGACCCTAGAGCCTGGGCTGGGCTTCGAACCGACGGTTCGAAAATGGATTCTGGAGTTGGAGCTGGGATCTTTGGACACGACACAAAGATTTTAGTACCTATGAGTACGACTTCCACTGTGTTTCAGGCTGAAATTCATGCCATTGAGATCTGCGCCAGACACAATCTATGCACTAGAATACATATCTTTTCAGATAGCCAAGCAGCACTTAAGGCACTATCGTCCAACCTAATGGGCTCCAAAACTGTGAAATGCTGCTACGATGCATTACAAGACCTTGCCAAATACAACAGGGTGAAACTCGGTTGGGTTCCTGGACACGAAGGGATTGTAGGCAATGAATCTGCAGATGAGCTTGCTAGGGCTGGCTCAGAATCTGCGTTCACAGGTCCTCAACCTTATTGTGGCGTCAACTGGGCGACAGCTATAACGCTTATTACCGAATGGGAAAACAAACTTCGTCTAGACGACTGGACTAATGGGTCAGGTCTAAGACAATCCAAACGATTAATCAAGCCTTATTCCTATAAGGAAATCCTTAACTTAGAAAGGAAAAGTATTGAGAAGCTCGTGAGCTTTCTTACTGGCCATTGCGGCCTGAGATATCACCTTAACGCGTTGAACCTGTGCCGAGAGAAGGACTGTCGGTTATGTTTAGAGGAGGATGAAACATCCGAAAACTTTCTTTGTGAATGCCCGGCACTACACTGGTCCCGGCCCAATACGATTTTAACGTCGTATTTAGAACATTGCTCGTATGTTTTGTCGAGAAACTCGTAGAAACAATCCTTTTCTCCGCGGAAGCATAAGCACATATTAGGCTTATGTTAGCGAATTTAACCTTGATCCGAATAGTCATAATACGCTCGCTCACGTGTTGGAAGCTTAAGACTTCTTGCCTAAGTCTGCCGCGTATAACAAATCCGCATCCGAATAAACGCTGCCTGTTGCCTCTGTAACAATCACCGTAGTAGATGACACAGCTTGTCATCCTCTTTTGCCCGGTCAATCCCATCGCACTTCCTGGATGGCGCTTATATCTGCCTTATAGCAGTCTGCACAGAAAGAAACAAGAGATACCGATATGCGATGACTTTAAATGTTTGAAGGTTGTAATGATAAGGAAATACAGAGGCTGGTAGATCGTTCCACAAACGTGTTGTTCGGCTTATAAACGAATCCCTATATTTGACAGTACGTCCAAAGTTGGGCTTGAGGGTGAACTGATGTGCATTCGAAGCATTGCGGTGAAGTTTTGAAGAGGAGGAATGTAACTGGCTATTTCGCTGGAGCAAAAAAAAAGCGATAAAAAGGGGAAAGACACGACACATTTCTACGATGTTGAGACTATGGAGTTCACAATGTCTCTGTCACCTATCAGTTTTAACGCGCGATTCTTTACCCTGTCTAGAATGCACAGAATGATCTTGGGTGCTCCAGACCAGATGTGGTCGCTATATTCCAGCTTTGAGCGGATGAATGCCTTATAGATGGAGGCCAGATCAGACGGGGTAAAATACTTTTTGCAACACTTGAGGAATCCTAGACATTTTGCCGAATTTTTGGTTACGTCGAATATGTGATCGTTCCATCGAAGATGGTTACTGATGCACATACCAAGAATGGCAAGCCTTTTGGATTCAGCAATGCGAGTACGATTCCTGGATAATGGTTGATGCTTTTGGTTTCGCTTGAGAAACAGAAGACAGCATTGTGTTTTGGAAGCATTAAATCCCATTCTATTGTTTGAACCTCATTTTTGATTGCATTGCTTCGCCATATTTTGGACAACATACCGAACGCGGACTTTGCTTTGGCGATCCTGTTGGCTATATCCAGTTCGGTTCCACCATCGGTCGAGACAATACTACCAAGATACTGGAAATCCTCTACTCTCTCTACCGGTTGTCCAGCAATGCATATTTGAGCCGATGAGTTTGTTCCAAGGCTGATAATTTTAGTTTTTGCCGTATTAATTTTCAGCCCGACGACACCTGCCTCCCTCTCCACATCTGCTGTCATTTGGTGGAGATCCATAATTCTGTGGGAGAGTAAGCATACATCGTCTGCGTAGTCAAGATGCTTCAGTTGAGATGTAAGAGTCCATCGAATTCCTCCGTTTCCCGTCGACAAAGCTGCATGAAGCACATCGCTAATCACCAATAGGAATAATATTGGTGAAAGGATACAGCCTTGTCCTACCCCACTTTGGATCTCAAATTCCTCAGACAACCTTCCCCTGTGCAGAACGTGACATTTGGAGCCTTCATATGTAGCTTTGATAATAGCAATTAGTTTATCGGGAATGCCTCTCCTGCGTAAGGCACGCCAAATAAACTCCCTGTTGACACTATCGAACGCCTTCTCAAAATCGATGAACAGCAGGTGCAGTGGCGATCGATATTCAACACACTGTTCGATGATAATCCGTAGGGTGTTGATGTGGTCGGCACAGGAGGATCCAGAGCGGAAACCTGGTTGTTCAGCATCGAGTGTGTCTTCGAGATGTTGTTTGATTCGCTCAAGGATGATTTTAGCTATTATCTTAGCTACAGCAGGCAGCACGCAGATACCCCTCCAGTTTCCGCACTCCATTAAATTTCCTTTCTTAGGAAGCTTGACGATCATTCCCTTCTTCCCAAGCTCTCTCTATAAGTGGAAGCAGAAGCTCAGCCGATGTTGTTGGGGCTGCTCGTAAGAGCTCTGCTGGAATACCGTCAAGTCCTACCGCCTTGTTGGTTTTGAGTGCCTTGATCGCGGTAATGATCTCATCTTTACTGGGAGTCGTGGTGCGTATTCGGGAACTTCTCACCTCGGGCATCTCAGTCTGATTTGGGAGCATATCGCTAGCGAATACACGGTTCAAAATCGTAGCAAAATGCTCTTTCCATCTCTTGAGCTGGTCCTCATCCGAAATGAGCAAGGAGCCGTCTAGGCTTTTCACTGGGTGTTGGCTGGAGCTGCGACCACCTGTCAGCTCCTTCGTGATTCTGTAGACGGTCCTGCTGTCGCACCTCCGTGCAGCTTCTTCTGCTTCTGTAGCCAGCGCGTTGATGTAGTTGCGCTTGTCACGTCGTACGCTACGCTGAACTTCTCTCATCTTCATGCGATATAGGGACTCTAGCTCGCTTCTCCCTGCTGCTGGGGTAGCTGCAACGCGAGTTTTTAGCTGTTTTCGTTCGTCAATCCGTCTCCAGGTATCCCCGGAAAGCCACGCCCTATGTCTTCCCTGCGATCGACCGACAATTCTTTCAACACCAGATGTAAAAACATTTTTCATAGCACACCAATGGTATTGGATGGTTGCGGGCATTGAGCTGCTGATTGCTTCCACACCTTGCGAAAAGTGCTCCCTTAATTGTTGGCGCACTGAGGGATCACTAAGTCTATCGATGTTGAACCTGGGCATTCTTGTGTTGTCGTGGGATCTTCGAACTGCAGCAGTGCGTAGTTGGAGAGTAGCTATCATAAGATGGTGATCACGTACTATCCGCATATCTGCCCCTCGCCTGTTTCGGACGTCCAGGAGACTACTTCTAAAGCGGCGGCTGATAGCAAAATGGTCAATTTGGTTGGAGGTTGCTTGCCTATCATTGGAAACCCAGCTGACTTTGTGGCAGGTCTTGTGCTCAAACATGGTGCCACCTATCACAAGGCGGTTGGCATTGCAGAAATCCACAAACCTTTCGCCGTTGTCATTCCGGTTGCCTAGTCCATGCTTCCCGATTACATGTTTGAGCCCTTCGTTGTCGCTGCCTACCTTGGCATTCAAATCCCCCATCACTATGACAATGTCTCCATTTGGTGTTGTGTTGAAGACGGCGCTTAAGAGATTGTAGAAGCTCTCCTTTTCGTCCTCAGACGAACTATTCGTTGGGGCGTAACACTGTATGATGGTGACGCGTCGTACTCTAGTCCGGAATCTGGCCGTCAAAATCCTATCACCATGAGGCTGCCAGGAAATTAGGCCCTTGCGTGCTGTTGTTGTTAGCAGCAGTCCGACTCCATATTCCCGCGGGTTTCCGGATGGTCTTCCAGAATAGAGTAGTACAGTGTTACGCGTTGGAGACTGGTACTCGCCCGCTTCTAACCATCTTACTTCACTTACCCCCAAAATGTCCAGTTTATATCGCATGAATTCGTTTTCCAATTGGAGGAATCTGGCATTGTAAGGACCTTCTCTTCCCGAGTCGAGGAGCGTCTTTACATTCTAGAAACCAATCTTTGTCCGGGTACAATAGCCAAAAGTCGTCAACATGTGATCATTCCTTATCCGAGGCATAGTGTCGGTTTCCGTAGCGGGCAATATTCGGTAACGCAGGTTGCTGGCCCACGTTACCTAGCCTAGAATCAAGGCTCTAGACAACCCGCACTTACAATTTTGGCCTATACGTATAAGGGTTTATACGTATAGTTGCCCGGGGACCACCACTAGGAGGTAAAGTAAGCACTTCATCACGAACTTGATTGTTGCGCTACTGGCCCCTGGGGAACACCAGCATTTATGTGGTGAATTGCGGATTTGAAGCCGTCCAAGACAACCTGTATTGAATGGCCCGAAATGTAATTTCTAATCCATTGAAGAAGAGACTCATCGATGCCATATGCACGCATTTTCGACAAAAGAGCCTAATGCCAAACTCTGTCAAATGCCTTCGAGCGCTACTATTTTTGCTTCGCCGAAGTGATGGAGAAATTGGTTCCACTTCCGCGTAAGATATGCCATCAAATCACCAGTGGACCTGTTGCTACGAAAACCATACCGGCGGTCATTGAGGAGTTTTCGTGAATCAAGATATTTCATAAGCTGGCGTTTTATCAACGTTTATAGACTTTGGAAAGAAGGCGCGTAAGTACAATGGGTCGGCAATTAGACGAGGAGGAAGATTCACCTTTTTTAGGGACGGGCTGGACAAATTCTGTTTTCCATCTACTCGGAAAGAGCCCAGAAGAGTAGGAAAGATAGAAAAGCTTACGCAGGGGTTTTGCCAGCGAGGAAGAATACCTCTTTTTAACTATGAGGGAGATACCATCCGGACTAGCGAATTTGTGCATGCTAAGACATTTAAGAACTCCTGCAACTGTACGATTGAGAAAATGGACTTGCCCCATGGAAAATTCGACACTCTCAAGTGCAGGCAGAGACAAAGCACTATCTGGCAGGATGGAGTTCGCTGCAAGCAGATTGGCTTTATCTAAGGACCTGACAGCTGGAATGTCATTATAAATAAGCGTTGGGATGGCAAACGAGGCGGAATTTTTAATATTTTTGACGAATGACCAAAAATGTTTACTACCTTTGGGACATTGTAGAATTGTTTGCCTCAATATTTGGTCATGTACAGTCATTTCCGGCTTATTTCAACTTCTTTCTGTTTTCCTCAGATTCTTTGGCTTTATAATTATAAGACCGAAAATGTAATATTTTAAAAGAGTATTCTTCTAGGAATAATACAGCAAATACACAATAACTCTTGGATTTGCAAAATTCACTTTATTCCATCTCGATCAATCCCATCTGCTCTAACCTCTACTCCCCAAAAATGTGTCTCCTTGACAGATGACAATCCACCACTTTCGGTGTCTGCTTTACCTACTTGGACAGAGTGACTCGATCTATAACAGAAAACTTACCTCGTTCAACCTTATAGCCTCTTTGCAACTCTGGTTAAACCACGAGTGTGCCTTAGGTTTGATGCTTTTTGTTCTCTTAGGAATAAAGTCATTCATACCTAAAAAGATGGTGTCAGTAATAATATCAGCGGCGGGATTTACGTCACTATCGAGGAAGCATAACGACCAATTAAAACTCCTTCTCCTCCTCTTTTTCAATTTTTCTATGGGGATTAGAAAATACCCTTTACAAGGTCTGTTTTCATTACAAACTACTTTCAGGAGTCAAGAAGCAAACAAGCATTTGAGGCTGAAAATATACTTTATTATTAATTATAACTCATTGATTCTAAGAGTATACCCCGATATTAGTATATAGGTAAATGAAATACAATCTCCCTCGTATGAAGGTGACGGACGTATGTCATATATTCACAAAAACTAAAGCATATCACAAATAGATAAGATTAAGTCTGGAAATGTCTTGTGTTCCGGAATTCGTTTTTCATTTCTAATCAGAATTTCTTTTCACCGCTTTTACGTGTAATCTTACTAAATCAAGTCGGCAATATGAAAAAATGCATTTTGTAATTTGTAGCTTGATTTCATAAATTGGAAAGAATATTAGAAGTTAAGTTGCGCTAGGAATCGCTGAAAGGTGACAAAAGTTGCTCGAATATAATAAGTTTTGTAGCCACAACCGAATGAGGCGTTAGGCAGGTACGGGTAGGTAGATTATAAGATTCAGCCTTCGCTCGGTTCTCTATGAATCCAATGTGTTCTTCAGGTGTGGGATATACTGGAGAAGTAAACGTAAAGAGGGTTTGTGAAGGATTATTGTAACGCCTCTCTGAACTATCATGAGCTCAAACTGAGGTTTTCTTTTATTATTTTATTTATCCAACTGAAATATTAAAAATAGTTTTACTGGTTGGCTTAAAGGCCTTATCTGCAGAAGCTTCATCATAATTGAATCGGTGAGTGGAAGAACAGTATAAGCGCCAAAAATTGGATATTGGCTTTAAATAGCCAAAATGTTCTACATATGTAAATCTACCAATCAGCAAAATAATACTACATTAGAGAGCCAAATGTATACAAAAATGGAATACGCTGTTTGCTGATTGTATGGAAGCGCAATGCAAATGCGTTTAGTTTTTTTCTGTTTTTCTCAAAAGCGATATTTTGTACATGTACTGTTCTTTCACTCACCGATTCAATTATAATCCTGCCCTCTTTTACCCTAATGTGTCGAGGTATAATCCATTGTATCCATCTTTCTCTCCTTTAGTCGTCTTTTTCATTTGGTCCTGTCTGTCGTTTTTAATGTTCTTTCTATCGACTTGTTCCAAGTAGTTTCTGGTCTTCCTCTTCTATTTTTTTCGTCATTCTGCTTCCCAGATTATCGGTTCTGTATTTACTACCTTTCCTATGTTCTCAATCACTTAGCTCCCTGCTAAAACCGCACTTTCCGGGTTGTACGACCCATCCAGATAATAACATCGAAACCAACAGTAGTTTTTTAACAGAAACTCCGACGGATCTTATCACAGAGGAAAGAATTGAGTGGGCAATCGGATCATTCTCTCGCTTTAAATCCCCAGGACCCGACGGGATTATCCCGATCATGCTACAGAAAACAATAACCACAGGTCAAAGTGGTCTTCATACCTAAGGCCGTTAAGGTAAGTCACACTACTGGGAAGGACTTTAGGCCAATTAGCCTTACCTCCTTTGTCCTAAAGACTTTTGAAAGACTAGCTGACATATACATCCGTAGTAAACTATGCCCAGGTGACATATCCCCAGCGCAGCACGCATATACGAAAGGAAAAGGCGTAGAGACAGCGCTGCACTGTGTTGTCGGCTCAATAGAAAAATCACTGAAAAACAAAGAATATACACTAGCCGCTTTGCTAGACATTGAAGGAGCCTTTAACAATGTCAAAACGGACGCGGTCAATAGAACTCTAACGGACCTGAATATTCACAATTCCGTGATAAAATGAATCGTTAATGTGCTAAAGGAAAGACATATCAAAGTTCAACTCGGAGGTACTAAGCTTGAAGTCTATGCCTCAAGAGGCACCTCCCAAGGAGGGGTTATATCCCACTGCTGTGGGTAATTGTCCTGAACAAAGTCCTTCTTAAACTGAGAGACACCGGCGTCAAGGCCATAGCCTATGCGGACGAAGTTGTGCTGCTAGCAACAGGTACATTTCTCCCGACCCTGAGCGAACAAATCGGCGCTGGAAATCATTGACTCCTGGACGGAGAGATGTGGGCTAGCGGTTAATCTCCAGAAAACAGAGTTAGTAGTATTCACTAACAAAGGAATAATTCCACAATTCGTAACACCTTCCATAAGGGGTACTCCCCTGAATATCTCCAGTAGTGCGAGATACCTTGGCCTGGTGCTCGATAGGAAACTGAACTGGAGACTAAACATTAACGAAAGAGTCAAAAAAGCCACGATAGCTTTTTACTCGTGCAATAGAATATTCGTGAAGACTTGGGGACCGAACCCCAAAATCATCCTATTGATATATACAGCTATAGTAAGGCCAATACTAACGTATGGCAGCCTTGTATGGTAGCAAGCAGCCAGCAAAATAAACAACCTAGCTGCGATCACAAATGTACAAGGCCTAGCTTGCATCGCCACAACCGTTGCGATGAGAACGACACCTACAGCAGGACTCGAGGCCATTCGCAATCTGCTTCCGCTAGACATCTTTATGCGAGTATCGGCGGCTTTTAGTGCCATAAGATTAGGCCAAACAGATAGCTGGAGACCAAATACAATGGGTCACACCACGATCGTGCAGTGATATCTAGGCAGTGTATCTAATACAGACTACATAACGCCTTACCTAGACTTCACAAGACCATTTTTTAGCACCTATCCGAGCAGGGAAGACTGGAAAAATTACAGAACGCCTTAGCTGTATACACCGAAGGATCCAAAATGGAAATAGGTGTAGGCGCAGGCATCTTCTCTGAAACGCTTGGTCTCTCCATGTCAGCTCGGCTTCCAGGCGGAGTTCCAGGCGGAATTCCTAGCAATTACAATAGCAGCTCGTGAGACTGCGATGACGGCAATACCGCGAGAGGACATCACCTTTTCCATCGACAGCCAGACGCCGATAAAACCAATATCTGCTATAGAAATAAAATCGAAACTTGTGAAGTGTTGTAGAGAAGAGCTCAAGGTTCTTGGAACACAGCACGAGGTAAAGCTCTGTTGGGTCCCTGGTCATGAAGGCATACCAGTGAATGAGAAAGCTGATGAACTGGCTAGAGGAGACTCAGCACTAAACTGGGACCAATCCGACCCCTCGGTGTACATCTCGCCTTGCGCCCTCAAGCTCAAGGCAGGAAACAAAGCCCTAACGGAGGCTAACAGCAGGTGGACCTCTTTAGATACTTGTGTCACCACGAGGAAGCTGTGGCCTGCATTTGACAGAGTAAGAACCAATAGACTCATACAGAGGCATAGAAAATCCTTCTCTACTCTAATAGGAGGCATTACGGGGAATAATACCATGCGGTACCACATGGAAAAACTACGTGTGACTAACGAAGACCTTTGTAGAGGCTGCGGCGGCGAGGAGGCTCAGGAGGACACCGCCCACTTTCTCTGTCATTGCCCAGGCCTCTATCACTTGAGAAATAAGCTCCTTGGACAACACTTCTTTGAGGATCTAGAAGAGTTGTCCAACAGACCAATAAATGACATCGCAAACTTCTTCAAATCCTTTGGATGGTTTGTACCTCGGGCACAGTAAGTACTAAATACTTTCCTTAGGATATGTACGAGACGATATTTTTCCACGAGGAAGGGATTCTCTATTCTATCGCCCCTTTTTCCCCCACTAGTATCACAATGGGTCTATATTGACCTGAGTGTGGTGCGGAAGACCAGTGGCAACGTTGCCAACAAGCCATCAGAGATGCCGCCTCTGATGTACTGGGTTTTTCTCAGCCACCACAACGAAACCCCTGGTTTGATGAGGAATGCCGGCAAGCACATGCAGCTAAACAAGAAGCGTACAAAGCGGCGCTGCATAGAAGGACTAGAGCTGCTTACGAGCTCTACGTGCGCAGGAGAAAAGAGGAACATCGTCTTCTCAGGAAGAAGAAAAACGAGCATGAGAAGCGCCCGATCGGAGAGATTGAGAGACTGTATTGCAGGAATGATGTTCGAAAATTTTACCAAAAGGTAAAAAGAACATGCCAGGGTTTCAAAGCCAGAACAGAAGCCTGCACGGACGAAAATGGTAATATAAAAGTAGAATCGCAGTGCTGAGGATATGGAAGGAACACTTCTACAGACTGTTAAACGGCGATGATGATCAATATTCCGTTGTCAGGCAGAATAAGCTATTCAACAGTGACGATGATAGTCACGATTCCCGTCAACCCGATCAGAATGAAGTGAGGATATCGATATCTGCTCGGCTACTGTAGCCGACGGCGTTGCCGCTGAACTTTTCAAGGTAGGAGGAGATGAGTTGGTAAGAAGCATGCACCGGCTCATCTGTAAAATCTGGTCGGATGAAAGTATGCCCGATGAATGGAACATCAGCATAGTTTGACAGGTCCTGAACAAAGGAGACAATACAGAGGTATAAAGTCTCCTCAATATCGCAAATAAGATCTTGTCTGCCGTATTATATGAACGCCTAAAAACGATCTTCAATAACCTGGTAGGTCCTTATCAGTGCGGTTTCAGGTCGAGATAGTCCACCATTGACCAAATATTCACACTATGGCAGATCTAGGAAAAACTCATGAATATAAAATCGATACGCACCACCTCTTCATAGATTTCAAATTTGCCTATGATAGCGTGTATAGAGACGAGGTATACAGAGCCATGTCTAGTCTTGGCATCCTTGCCCAGCTCGTCCGTTTGTGCAGAATGACTATGGAGTACTCTCGCTGCTTCATCAAATTCGGTAAGAAGATCACCGAACCGTTCGATGTCAGGAAAGGTCTTAGATAAGGTGATTCGAAGACGAAAATGTGATAATGATGGCTTACTTGTTGGATCAAACATAGTTTCTGAGAAATGAGCGATTAGAGACTATGTATGTTCTGTTCTCCAATTTCACCTTGAAAGACACATCTTCCGTGTGTTTTTTATAGGCCGTTGATGGTTACAGAAAACTCCGGGGCCAGTTTTTCATTTTCATTTTGGATCCCTCGGTATGAAAAAGACTGTCATGTTCATTCGTTTTCCCTTATCAACTATTTAAAACGCTTTGATAAAATTATGCGAACGTATATACTTACATACATATACAGTACTTGTTGTAGACTCGATTCAACAATAGAGATTTTAATCCGCATTAGTGTTGCGAACTAAAATAAAATACGAACATAAGGAAACTCGCAATCACATTCCAGACACTTGAGTCGAGCACCACAAGTCACACAATCTTAAAGAAAATTAAATTGCCGAAAGAAATAATTTTTCTACCTCCTCGTATATTGAGTGCAAAGATCCTTCCCTCAACCGTATGACAAAGATTCCTTCCAAAAAGCAAAAAAAAAAAAAAAAAAATAGAAAATAATAATAATAATGAAATCACCCTCAAAGAAGCTGGGAGATTCTCTTTAATTTCTCATGTCGATTCCTCCACAACCGACAGACATACCAAATCCAGTGCCATCGAAACACCACAAGACCGACGACGACACACCGATATGGGCGTCCTTTGTGTAATAAAGTTCAAAAAATCATCGGTGTGGGTAATTTGTCACATTTTTCTTTTCATTCCTCACCTGACGCCATGTCAAACGAATGGGGATTAGGTAAATTCCATTTAGTCCTCACATGTAACCGCCATACATGTGTACGGATTCGGGACTCCTTAGAGAGTGATGAAATCTTGTGATTTGGAATCACACAGACGCATGACTTAATGCACATCTCTAATATTCCAAATAGTTCGCCTCTTTGTGGTGATTACCCAACTAATTCTGCTCAAGCCTATGCCGGCATCTATTGTCAAAATATTTAGCAGAGGGATTCTGCGAAATATCTGCAACATGATACATTTGTGGGTGTGGATATGGAACATCCCCTGTGACAACAAAAAAAAAATTAAATAAGGATTATTGAGATGTTCACTTTGAAAATCGGATTTCCGTTGAAATCGATAATCCCTCAAAGGTTAAAATCGAATATTAAAAGGATTTTTACGTAGGCATGTGGGCTACTGTATGAGAAGTATCTCTCAGGGGTTGCGAGTGAGTGTGCTAAAAGGACATTGTCGTGATTTTTACTTCGTTCTTAGGGAATTCGAATTATGAATTTTTTATTACACAATGTCGTTGCTATAAATAACAACCCAAAAGGTAGTTACTTCAAATGAAATGATTTAAAAATAGTTATAAAGAGGATATACATAAATAAGCGCTAAGGATCCTTCCACGTGAAATGCCGCATCTTTGTATTTTCAATTACTTGGTTTGGCTTGTCTCCTTAGATCTGAAATTCGAAGACTACCACGCGTGGTGATGAATGATGATGACCATACCCAAATATTTCATAAATCAGCGAACAATATTTTATTTAAGTTAAAATCATCGAAGGGTTTACTAAATACTCGGTTATACCTTCATAAGCCCCATACCAGGACTACATACATGCGTCTACTTGAACACTGTCACTCTGCAGGAACACAAATCCCAAAAACACTCCGCAAAATCTGATGGATTCAGGGGTAAATAGCTCTGTAATGCTTTTAAAAAAACATCAAATATGCAAAAGTTTGGGGATTATTAAATGTACAGAATTCAAGTATGTCCTGTCAGGCAAACGCAAAGTAGCTTTGCTTCACATACAAACATGGCGAATTGGAAGGAGTAAGCCAAATGGACTTGATTGATATAAAAGAGTCCAAGGGAATACATCTTCTTAATATGTAGGTACATCCATCAGCAGAATTTTTCGTCAACCTTTTTTGGCGTCGTGGCGCAGTAGTTAGTGTGTCGGACCACTACGCGTGAGATTCCCAGAAGATACCAAACGTTCTTTTTTTTTGTTTTGTTCACTGCCCCAACTCTCGCGAACGTGTGACAACGTAGGTAGGTAGATAGGTAGAAGCGGTTGTAACAGCAAACCATGTTGATGCATAAATAGCACAAAAAGTGCCGTTTTAATACCACAACTCAAGTAACCTAAAAGGATGTGAAACGGGCGTAGCTTGTAGGGAAAGGGAGAAAGAGTAAAGATTATTCAAATCCAGTCCGTTGCATTGAGGAAACTGATAATGTCCCCAACGCTTATCAAGCTTACAAGATGTTCTACTACGGAACGGAAAAGGCTAGGAACAGAATCGGTATCATCCTTGCGGCAGAGCTGCTTGGTAACGTCTTGCGCATTTCGAAGTCCAGCGATCGTTTGATGTTTCTCAAATTAGTAATACAAGGAGAGGTGTGGAATATTGTCAGTGCATATGCTCCCCAAATTGGGTGACAGCAGAGGGATAAAGATGCATTTTGGCTAGATTTCCACAAACTCCTTAAGAACATCCAAAAGGAAGAGTTTCTATTTGTTGGAGGAGATTTGAATGGACATGTCAGGAAGTCAAGCGAAGACTATGAGGACTGATATACGGCACCAGGAACCTTCCTGGTGAAGACATCCTAAGCATGTGCAAATCATACGGTTTTATCGTGTTAAATACCATGTTCATCAAACAAAGCCGACACCTGATCATTTTCAGCAGTGGTGGAGATGAAACCGATATTGACTACCATTTGGTAGTCAGTTTCGTGAAGCCTCTGGTAAAAGATTGCAAAGTAATCCTTTGAGAGGCGATCCCTCAGCAACACCATCTCCTGTTACCAGAAATTTTTATGAAGATACCAAACAAAAGCAAACGATCAAGGGTGCCTGAGAAAATCAAGTGGTACAATCTGGACATAGAAAAAGGCGAAGCTTTTGTTAGCATGATGAAAAATTACTTTTCTCACACCATCAACGGAGCTGAGGATGAAGAATGTAGACCACAAAATATGTGGGATTCCCTACAGCGAACTTGCTTAAAGAAGGCAAAACCACTGCTAGGAGCTTCAAAAGGCCATCAACAACATGCCAAAGAAGCATGGTAGTGGAGTGATGAAGCTAAAGAAGTGATAAAAAAGCAGAAAGCGGCTTTCAAAGCTCGGTCAAAGTGCCCCTCTAATAATAGAGATGAAAAGCTCGCCTCGAAGTGGAATACATTTGTTATAAGAAAAAAGCGAAGAAGAAGTGAGCCCAGCTTCAAGCAGAGAGTATGGAGGGCCTATGTCTGGAGCTGGAGAAAATATCTTCCCCGGTAGCTGATGCAATATCAGGCTATCTAGAAGCTGCGACGATACAATATGAACAAGAGCGCAACCATCTTCAAAATAATCGCCCAAAGAAGGAAGAATGCTCAGGAGACTCGTTTACCAAAGTTCATTAGCAATGCTCATGACCACCTTCTTGTGGATGATAACAAAATTCTGCAGAGGTGGCGGCAGTATTATGAAGATCTTTTGAATGAATAGTTTCCCCGGCTATACTTTCCAAGAGCCACCCATAACTGTGAAGAAATACCCGACATTACAGTCGAAGAAGTTAGTGAGGCGGTCAAATACTCCAAAAAACGAAAATCGGTTGGGCCAGACAAGATGCCCTCTGAGTTTTGGTAAAAGATGGGAGACGGTGAGTTCAAATGGCTCAGAATTGTCATCTTCAAATTTATGAGAGTCGATCCAATCAATGGAGGGAAAGCTACCTTCTCCCTATTGTTGTTTGAAGTTTAGAATCTCTGGAAATTTTTAATTCATTCAACCTGGATCTGGACACAGTTACATTTGTCGAACTTGTGGAAAAATTAAAATCATATTGCTTGCCAAAGGTCAATACTGCTATGAAAATGCATAAGTTTTTCACCAGGACACAGCAAATTGGTGAATCAATCGACGTGTATGTAACGGCACTTAAGAATTTAAGTCTTTCCTGTGATTTCGATACTTTACGAGAAGATTTGATAAGAGATATTTTTGTCTGTGGGCAAAATAATAATTGGTCAAACATAAAGGAACGTCTTTTGAATGAAGGAGCAATAAAACTTGAAAAGGCTCTAGACATTGCAAAGTCAATATAAATAACAAACGATCACACAAAGCAGTTACAGCAAGGCGATTCAAGCAATGTAATTAATGTCATGAATGGCTATACCGCCAAAAAGCATGTTAATTACTTACTTACTTAGATGGCGCTACAGTCCGACGTGGACCTGGACCTCAACCAATAAACCTCTCCAGCCAGCACGGTTACGAGCCAGCTGCCTCCAGCTGCGCACGCCAAGTTGGTTGAGGTCCCTCTCCGCTTGTTTGCGCGATGTCGTCCTCTACTGCGCCGTCCGTCCGGCGTGGATTCGAAGACTTTCTTAGCGGGAACGCTGGGCTCCATCCGCTCTAAATGACCCAGCCATCTTAGTCGCTGTATGTGAACTCTTCTGGCTAAGTCGATGTCATTGTACCGGCCGTATAGTTCGGCATTGAACCTTCTCCTCCACTCACCGTCTATGCAGACGGGATCAAAGATCGCTCGAAGAACTTTTCTCTCGAAATAACCAAGGACATCCTCATCCGGTTTTGCCAAAGCCCATGCCTCTGCGCGATACAGCAGGACTGGGATGATTAATGTCTTATAAGGAGTTACCTTCGTAGTTCGAGATAGGGCTTTGCTACTCAATTGCCGTTTTAGCCCATAGAAACAACGATTGGCAAGAGTAATTCTCCGCGTAATTTCCATACTGATGTCATTTGCGGAGCTGACCATAGAGCCTAGGTAGACAAAATCCTTTACTACCTCAAAATTGTATCTGTCTATTGTGGCGTTCTGTCCAAGACACCGATATTGGGTGTCCTTTTTTGTAGACAACATATATTTTGTTTTGCTTTCATTGACCGCTAGACCCATCAGATCGCATGATAACGCGTCACCTTGTCTAAGACCTTTCCTGACATCGAACGGTTCGGTGATGTTCTTACCGACTTTGATGGAGCAGCGAGAGCTCTCCATCGTCATTCTGCACACAAACGGACGAGCTTGGCAGGGATGCCAACACTAGACAAGGCTCTGTATAACTCGTCTCTATACACGCTATCATAGGCTTTGAAATCGATGAAGAGGTGGTGCGTATCGATTTTATATTCATGGGTTTTTTACAAGATCTGCCGTAGTGTGAATATTTGGTCAATGGTGGACTTCCCAGGCCTGAAACCGCACTGATAAGGACCTATCAGGTAGTTGACGATCGGTTTTAGGCGTTCACATAGTACGGCAGACAGGATCTTATATGCGATATTTAGGAGACTTATACCTCTGTAGTTGGCGCAGTTCAGAGGGTCTCCTTTCTTCAGGATCGGGCAAACGATGCTGAGGTTCCATTCATCGGGCATACTTTCGTCCGACCAGATTTTACAGATGAGCTGGTGCATGCTCCTTACCAACTCATCTCCTCCTGCCTTGAAAAGTTCAGCGGCAAGGCCGTCGGCTCCAGCAACTTTGTTGGATTTGAGTTTAGATATCATTATCCTCACTTCATTCTGATCGGGTTGACGGGAATCTTTACTGTCATCGTCACTGTTGAATAGCTCATTCTGCCTGACAACGGAATATTGATCATCATCGCCGTTTAGCTGTCTGCAGAGTGTTCCTTCCATATCCTCAGCACCGACTGCGATTCTACTACTATGTTGCCATTTTCGTCCCTGCAGGCTTCTGTTCTGGCTCTGAAACCCTCGCATGTTCTTTTTATCTTTTGATAAAATGTTCAAACATCATTACAGCAATAAAGTCTCTCAATCTCCTCGATCGAGCGCTCCCCATGCTCCTTTTTCTTCTTTCTGAGAAGTCGATGTTCCTCTTCTCCCCTGCGCACGCAGAGCTCACGAGCAGCTCTAGTCCTTCTATGTAGCGCCGCTTTTTACGCCTCTAGTTTTGCTGCATGTGCTTGCCGGCATTCGTCATCGAACCAGGGGTTTCGTTGTGGTGACCGAGAGAAACCCAATACATCAGAGGCGGCATCTCTGATAGTTTGTTGGCAACGCTGTCACTGGTCTTCCGCATTTGCTGTTGGCGGCATAGGACTTAGATTAAGATTAGAAGAAACTCGATCCGCAAACGCTCTGGCGGTCACTTGCGATTGTAGCCGTCCGACGTCAAATTTCCTCACAGTATTTCATTTCACTCCGTTGTGCATATCCGCATCCGTATCTTGGCTACAACTAGGTAGTGATCCGAGCTCACGTTGGCTCCTCGGAAAGTCCGGACACGCAGAATACTGGAAGAGTGCCTTGCGTCGATCGCATAGTGATCTATTTGGTTGACGATTTTTCGGTCAAAGGAGAGCCATGTTCCTTTGTGAATGTCGAGACGTGGGAACCGCGTACTAGCTACGACAAAGTTTCGCCCCGCCGCAAAGTCGACTAGCCTGAGTCCGTTGTCGGATGTGATGTCGTGCAGGCTGTGCTTTCCGACCACGTTACTAAAGACGTCCTCTCTTCCTAGCTTTGCGTTGAAATCACCTAGGATAATTTTAACGTCGTGGCTAGGGCATTGCTCATACGTCTTGTCCACGAGCTGGTAGAAGTCATTCTTGGTCGCGTCGTCCATCTTCTCGTGAGGGGCGTGAAGGCATATTAGGCTAATGTTGGCGAATTTAGCCTTGATACGAATAGTCATGAGACGCTCGTTCACTTGCCGGAAACTCAAGACTTCTTGCCCAAGTCTGCCTCCAATGACAAATCCGCACCCGAATAGACGCTGTCGTTTTTGTCTGTAGCATTACCGTAATAGATGTCGCAGTTTTTCATACTCTTTTTGCCCGGCCCATCCCATCGCACTTCTTTGATGGCGGTAATGTCTGCTTTGAAACACTCTAGGGCCTCCGCAAGTTGTTCGGCTGCACGTGGTTTGTAGAGGGACCTAACATTCCATGTGCAGACACGAAGATCGTTGTCCTTTTTACGTTTGCTTGGGTCGTTAACAATAAATTCATCCGTATCCGAGGCTGTTGGTTGTTTCGTAACCGAAGGTTTTTTACGTGGTAGGGAAGTTAACCCGACGGCACAACCCCTAACCTGGAGAAGCAGATCCTTTTTTTGCAACCCCTAGGACGAGGGGCCGGATACACCGATGTCAGTAACCCACTTCGGGGATATGAGCGCTGCCGTTGGCCCATTAAGGGTTCATCCGCCACCATCTCTTTTTCAATACCCTGACGTAGTATTGAAAATCCGTACATACCTCAGCTTCAAATATGTCGAAGTAGCTCCGGTAAGGTATCCGCTGGTCTGTAGACGTCACCGTTGATTCAATCGGGAGAATTCATCCGCCGCACGTCCTCCTTCTGAGGACCTCTTGCTAGACTTTTGAGACGCATGTTTCAGCCAATCAATTCAACAAGAGATGCCTCGTCCGGTTAAACATATGCGCGCTGAAGTTCACCCAGATGTGCTTACGCAGGTCTGAGTGTTCAGCTACACATATATCGTCAGACTCAGCATACGCTCATCGTTAGTTCACTATCAGTTAGCTATCCAGCGGGTACCACGGGGAGGTGATGATGCGATTTTGTCCATTTCGGTTCATAACCTCGCCGAAATATGAAGAAGAAGAAGAATCCCGTAGTCTTATGGACGTAGCTGTACCCACCTTTTTTTTTTTTTTTTTTTAGCATTCTCCTGCCCCGGCACCTCTAGTTTTCCCTTCTGAGTATTCTAGCCGAGTACTTATGATTGAATTCAATGTATGGTATTGTTTATCAGATTTCCAGTACCCTACTGCTTTAAGACGAACCACATTTCATTAGTGTCTCTAGGGTAAAATCTGGAACATATCTCCTGATATAAGAAAAGGCACATTTCTGTTATGCACTGGTTTCTAAAAAAAAAAATAAAAAAATAAAGAACCGCGGTTATGCTTTCATGCAAGCTAATAAAACTTCTCGAATTCAATTTGGAGATTCAATCGAAACTTTAACGTCTGAAATTTATTTAAATATACAATTTTAAGTCCTTAACGTGTGTTTTACATTTATGGTTTATTTTCTTTGGTATCTTTTCTTCATCTTCGCTTGTTTCTTCTTCACTTGATTTTAAGAAGCCTATCCCTTCCTCACTTTAATATCACAAACAAAGCACGTAACGACATCGTTATCCTGATCGACGATAGAAATTTCAACTTTCACACTTATCTCAGGATACACTTGACTAATGGGAAACAGGAACTTATAGGTGACATCCTCTTCGGGATACAGGGGACAGTAGGCACCATACAAGAGGTTTATACAAACTTCACTGACTTCGTCTGGTAACTCATATGGCACGGATATTCCCAGAGTTGTAGCCTTAACCAAAGTCTTCATTGTTGTTATGTATTTATCTAAATTTAGTCGTATTTAGTAGGAATGCTTACACATATAGAATTTGCATACTTACAAGCGACAAAATCAATGTCAAAGTCCATGGTGGATCCTTTGACGACAATGCAAGGTGGAACATCACAACCGTAAATTCGTACTTCTAATGGAAAAGGCTTACCACCCGAACCTAAATGAAGCAAAGCGGATCAAGTAAGGGGTTAACAATTTAATTTGTATTAATTCGTACACTGTTTTACAGCAGTGGCAGCAAAGGCACCCGCAAGAAGTGCGGATAAGACTACTAGTTGCGCGATCATGGTTTTGTATTGACTTGAACGGTAAGCTGTTAGAAATTGCTTTGACATCGCCTGGAATTGGCCAATTTATATTCATTTTCATATCTAATCGGCTAACATGAGCACTTAGTGAGTTAAGACTTAATTGGCCTCTTTGATTTGACTTGGGCAGTTCGATAGGTGCAAACTGATTTTGGATTTGTTGGTCTGTTGCTTATCGATAATTTCTTTAAAAAAAATAAATAAATAGAAACACATCAACACTTCTGTTGATTTGACTAACTCCATGCAGTTCCTTCTACTAGGAAGGAACACCAAGAGCTGTAACAAGTTGTGGGTGCACGTTCCTATAAAATATCAAAATAGATTCAATAGCTCTATTGTAATAGTTACGAGTACAGCAGTAAGCTTATCGATTTAAAATTTCTCTTCATTCCATGATAAGACCTTTTCAAGAGGCGGTGCTAAACTTTATGACCAATAATGTGCAATCAAGTATCAATAATATGGTATTGCCGCAGGTATAAAAAGGTGATTTCTAGGCCCAATAGAAAATTACTTTTATTCGGAAGACCATTAATATTTGAAAATGATTTCGGGCATATGGCCACCGTGACTATTCTTGACGAAACGCATTCTGTCCGTCAAATTTTGGATCACTTCAAATCAAATCACATCAAATTCAAAAGGTTTTCTCTACCCTTTAGGCAAATTTCCTCCAACTAAATTTGTTCAACGGCTGATATCTCACTAACTTACTTATGTGGCGATACGATTCGGGGCGAACCTGTGCCTCAACCAACAAGCCTCTCCATTTAGCTCGGTATTTAGCTAGTTGCTTCCAATTGCGCACTCCAAGTTGGTCGAGGTCCGCTTGAACCTGTGCGCGCCACCTACGGCGAGGAGGTCCTCTACTGCGTCATCCCTCCAGGCTGGATTCGAAGACTATGCGGGCGGGAGCGTTCGCTCTACATGTCCTAGCCATCTCAAAGGTCTAATACGCAGTTTTTTGACTAGGTCGATGTCGCTGTACAGCTCGTATAGTTCGTGATTGAATCTTCTCCTCCAAAACCCGTCAACGCAAACGGGACCGAAAATCTTACGAAGAATTTTTCTCTCGAAGCGACCAAGGATATCTTCATCCTCTTTTAATAAAGCCTATGTGTCAGCGCCGTAAAGCAGGACTTGGATGATCAGGGTCTTATACAGAGTCTCCTTAGTTGTTCGAGATAGGGCTTTACTGTTGAATTGCCTTATAAGCTCAAAAAAACAGCGATTGGCAAGAGTTATTCTTCGATTGATTTCTGCATTGATCTTGTTTTTCGAGTACATAGCAGAGTCAAGGTAGATAAAGTCCCTTACTACCCCGAAGTTATAGCTACCCACTTTGACGTTCTGTCCAAGTCATCGATGTTGATTGTCCCTTCTTGTTGACAGCATATACTTGGTTTTGCCCTCGTTTATCACTTAACCTATTTTGGCCGCTTCCGCGTCAATGCTTGCAAACGCACCGGTGACAGCCCGCTGGGTTCTTCCAATTATGTCAATATCGTCGGCGTATGCAAGTGGTTGTACGGACTTTTTATAGATTGTCCCGCCGGTGTTGGCTTGTGAATTCCGAGCAATCCGTTCAAGTACAATATGAAAGAAGTCACGTGACTTCTCTAAAACCTTTTTCGACATCAAAGGTCTCGGTGAGGTCACTACCGACCTTGATGGGGCAGCGAGCGTTCTCCATCATCATCATGCGCAGACGAACAAGTTTGGCAGGGAAGTCAAAACTAGACATGGCTCTATAAAGCTCTTCTCTATAGATGCTGTCATAGGCGGCCTTGAAATCGATAAAGAGGTGAGGTGGTGAGTATCGATTTGGAATTCTTGGGGTTTCTCCAGGATCTGTCGAAGTGTGAAGATTTGATCGATGGTGGACTTTCCTGGCCTGAAACCACAATAGGGTCCAATCAGGCTGTTAATAAAAGGTTTCAGGCGTTCACACAATATCGCAGAAAAGATCTTATATGCGATGTTGAGGAGACTGATGCCTCTATAATTGGCGCAGTTGAGGTTATCTCTTTTCTTATGGATCTGGCAAACGATGCTGAGATTTCATTCATCAGGCATTCATTCGTCTGACCAGATCTTAGAGATGAGTTGGTGCATGCACTCTACCGATTCATCCCCAGCTGCTTGAAAAGTTCGGCCAGTAAACCGTCAGGTCCAGCAGCTTGGGCGAAAAGCTCCTGAGGTATTATATTAAGAGGTCATATCATCTGCCACCCAATACACCAAATTATATGGTCATGGTTGAATCGGGTCTATCTCCACTATTCATAGAAACGTTCAAACTGCAAGTTGACTACATAATTAAAGTGCTTGGTATGTCCGACCATAGGCTACCAAAAAAGGCAGCTCTTCTAGCAATACATAGCGGAATAGGCTTGTTCAACGAGTGGATGCAGCTGGTGATGAGTTCGGTGTCGATGAAATATCAATGGTGCTGAAGCTTCGGGGAGAACTTTTTAAGCTTAACTTCATACCTCATGAGAATGATTTACCCCTACATTGGCGCCTATGTAGACTACGGGAGAGGGAGGACATTTTTCATTTGCTTGGTAAATATCCAATTTTAAGAGAAACGAGGAGGGATGTTCTTAACAGCGATATTTAGCGGAGGAGAAAGCATTATATTATATCTCCTTGATAAAATTAATGTTTCCAAACTGTTCCGGTACTATAAAAGAGCACTTGCGTATCGCGAAAGGATAATGAATGAAAGTATATCTTATGGATTGTTTATCATTTGATATGCGACAATTTTGCTTATTAACTGTTGAAAAACATTTCTCACTTACACAAACTTATTATTAATAATCTATATACTTCTATCACAGACAATGTCTGTGCTTATATGATACTTCATACATAATACTATACAGAGTGGCCCCAAAACCCTCACCCGATTTTGTTTTGTGATATCTTTAAAATAAAACGACTTAATTTTTTTTTTTTTTTAATGTTATCTGGACCTTTTCTCTTCTTTCATCTTTTTGAAGATGAAATCGGTTAAGTGGGCGCCGCCATTGTTTGTGACCATTTGGCCTCTTTTTACCGCATTTTCATCCGTTTTAGCGGGAACTTCGGGCGATAAGTTCTCGCACTCTTGTCGGATATTCTCTTTGAGGGCGTCCAGAGTCTGTGTCTTGTTCTCATAGACTCGTAACTAACAAAAAAAACTCCAAAGAAAGAAGTCTGGAGTGGTCGAATCGAGCGATCTTGCCGGCTAGTGCAAATCGCCAGAACGAGACATTAAGCGGCACGAAAACGCATCCTTCAAAATGCCCATTGTCGCGCCAGCTGTGTGTGCGGGTGCACCGTCGTGTTGGAACCACGTGTCCTCCAGTGCCAATTCATCAATTTCCGGCAATAAAAACTCATTGATCATGGTTCTGTATTATTCACCAGTCACAGTAACAGTGTTACCCACGGCGCTAAACTAAAACTACCGGGTTCAGAGTACAAAAAGGTGAGGTAAAGAGTGACAATAGCAAAGTCCTCGACCTCAGTTCTTAAAAGAAACGGTACTGAAAAGTTAACATCGAAAAAGCCACCAGGTAATGACAATGAAAGCTAAAAATATGTACTTGGAATGCAAACGGACTTTTGCAAAAACTTGACGAATTGGAAATATTTATGCGCCATAAAGATATTGATATTTGCTTGATTTCTGAAACCCACGTAAAAAAGGAATCGCATTTAAAAATGAAAGGCTATAATGATTACCACGCTTGTCACCCTTCGGGAAAAGCGAGAGGTGGATCATCCTTGCTTATTAAAGACTGTATCGAGCAATCGGAAGACCTAAAGATAGAACTTGAAACTTTGCAACTTTATACGATTCGAGTTAAAAATAGTCAACGTACTCTTAAAATTT
The DNA here is from genome assembly GCA_945910035.1 of Brachypalpus laphriformis. NCBI lineage: Eukaryota > Metazoa > Arthropoda > Insecta > Diptera > Syrphidae > Brachypalpus > Brachypalpus laphriformis. Next base: position 190,278,165 of record OX246754.1, on the reverse strand, counting down.
CGTCTATCTACTGTCTACCGCGTTCCGCGCTTGAAAAATCTGATTTTACTAATATGTTTGAATCGCTTAAACCTAATTTCATTATTGGGGACGATTTTTATGCGAAACACACGTTCTGGGGCTCAAGATTCAACTCGTAAAAAGGTTGAATGCTTTATGGGGCAGGTATGGAGTACAGTTGTGATTTCCATTCGACGGAGAAACCGACTTACTGGCCAACTGATACTTCGAAAATACCTGACCTGATCGATTTTTTTCTTGTGAAAGGAATATCTACCAACTACATAAAAGTCGAAGACAGCTTTGATCTGTCGTCTGATCGTTCCCCGGTTATTTTAACAATCAGCGAAAAACTAGTCTATAACCTAGAGCCAGCGAGATTAACTGGTCGAACAACTAACTGGGAAGGCTTTAGGAACGAAATTGAAAATAATGTAGAACTGAGAGTTCCACTTACGACACCCTATGAACTTGAGGTTGAAGTTGATCGCTTCGTTGAGATCGTACAGCTCGCCTCTTGGAATAATACGCCCAATCCAAGGAAAACGCCGGACAGATACGGTTTACGATATCCTCCGGAAATAAAAGAATTGGTCAAGGATAAAAGAAAGGCACGTAAAAAATGGCAACAGAGTCGTGCACCGCAACATAAAGCACACTTGAATCGTCTGTGCAATTTGTTGAAGAAGACTATTAAGGATTTTAAGAATCGTGCAATAGGCTCTTACCTTGAAAGTTTAACAGCGAAAAAAGATTCCAATTATTCACTTTGGAAAGCTGTAAAAGGCACCAAAAGGCCCAAAGTCTCCGCGCCGCCAATCAAATTAAATCAAAATGAATGGGCGAGGGAAGATAAAGAAAAAGCGGACGTCTTCGCGGCCCACCTGGAAGAAACCTTTAAACCGTACGATGGTCAAGTGGTTTACGACAACCGCAATAGGCTGGATTTACCATCTGACGATTTGACGCTCACAAGTGCAACGCTAAGGGAACTCAAACGTGAGATCGAGAATCTTAAACCTAAGAAATCTCCTGGTTATGATTTGATTACCGGAGAAATTCTCAAAATTTTACCTAGAAAAAAAAAAATTAATCATCTCCATATTGTAAATGCTGCACTCAGATTAAAACACGTGCCGAGCCAATGGAAAGTTGCGGAAGTCATAATGGTTTTAAAACCAGGAAAACCGCCAAATGAAGTAAAATCGTATAGGCCAATTTCGCTTCTTCCAATCATATCGAAAATTTTCGAGAGGATAATATTAAGGCGTCTCCAACCGGTTATAGAAGAAAATAATCTTATCCCTGACCACCAGTTTGGGTTCAGAAGTAAGCATTCGACGATTGACCAGGTGCATAGAATTACTGACGTAATCGAGAAAGCATTTAAAGAAAAAAAGATTTACTTAAGCGTACTTTTTGACGTCTCACAAGCCTTTGATAAGGTGTGGCATGATGGCTTGAAATCCAAACTACGACAAGTTCTCCTTGTATGCTTATACGATATTCTAGAATCATATCTCGGGAATAGACTCTTACGTGTTAGACATGGAGTCGAATACTCCGAGCTCAAGGAAATTTCGGCCGGCGTACCGCAAGGAAGCGTTCTTGGGCCGCTTCTCTATTTGCTATATACTCGTGATATACCGAACGAAGATGCCACTATCCGTGCTACGTTTGCCGATGACACCGCTATCCTAGCTGTAGGCAAAACAATCGAAGAAACGACTGCAAAACTGCAAAACGCACTGATTAATGAAAATAAATGGACGAGGGACTGCCGGATCGCCCTCAACCAATCTAAATCTGTTCACGTGAATTTCACTTACAAGAAAACTAATGACTTGCCAACTTTCCTAAACTCAGCCCGAATACCCTTTGCAAACAAGGACAAATACCTGGGAATGACACTCGACGCAAGGCTGAAATGGAATTCGCACGTGAAAATGAAACGAAAAGAACTCGAAATCAAATATAAAGAAATGTACTGGTTCCTCGGAAAACATTCCCAGCTCAGTACTGAGAACAAACTGCTTTTATACAAGCAAGTGCTAAAGCCGATGTGAACCTACGGTATACAACTTTGGGGTTGTACCAAGAAAACAAATGCAAATATTTTACAAGCTTTTCAAAATAAAGTGCTAAGAGAAATTGTCCAAGTACAAGACCGTGGTATATTAGAAACGATGATATCCACAGGGATCTCGGAATTCCGACAATCGAAGCTGAAACCGACTAATCGTCCATGTCAACAACACAGTCCTACAAATTTTGGATGAGAGCAATTTATTGCGCCGACTACAAAGGACGAAACCTTTCGACTTGGCGAGATAATGATTAACCGGGTCTAGACTGCGGAATATGCATGATCCTTCAGTGGAAAGTAACCTGCCAAACGTTTTTATTTCGTGATAGAAAATTGCTTGATAAGCTAATACTTAGTTGCGATATCTAACAAATTTATATCGAAGGGTGGTGTTTTTTTAGTCAGTAAGAATCTGACACTACTATGAGCACGCGCTTGCTAATCTCATAGTGGCTATGGACGATTTTTCACCTACCCTCGGAAAAAAAAAAAATATCCTGATCAAAAATCTTTCTATGAACAAGGAACCGAATGAGCAGAAAATCAAATAGCTTCGGCGAGAGGTATGGTGAGAACAGAAGAAACTTTAAAATGGTTTTATTGAAGTGATAAATTGGGGCGCAGGTTGACGCAGCTGGAAATGGTACAATGGTTTAGGTAAGAGTCTAAAGAATATTTTCAAATAAGAAACAAAACGGAGGAGTGTGGAGCATGTTGAATGAATTTGATAGAGATACAGAACATTATTTATTTCTTATGGCGTCAAATGGTCTAAAGAGTTTTATAAATGAGCCAACCCGTGTGACTGATGTATCCAAGACCTGCATCGACCATATATTCATTCGTCTTCACAAAAGCAATAAAAATATTTTTAGTGGTGTCGTATATGACTTAAAATTAACAGATCATTGTATGGTTGCACTCAGTATGTGTTCATATTCCGATCCATTAAAATTCTGCAATCCATCTGTAATAGAGAAATATTGTACGGATTATAATTTATTGAAGGAATGCTTCAAATATGAATTCTGGGAGCCGGTTTATTCAGAAAGTAATCCATCAATTGCTTTCGATCTCTTTCTTGAAATTTTACAGAAGCATACAAAAAATTGTACTACTCTTTCACGGCGCATCTCGGGCTATACAAAATACTTAAAGCCATGGATGACGTATAATCTTTTGCAACAGGTTAAAAATAAAAAGCATCCCCTTCGGGTAGGGGTTAGAATATACCCGAGGTAGGCATGCCTGTCGTAAGAAGCGACTAAAATCCACCCTCCGTATACCGAGTATGGCGTATACAAAAACATGCAATGAACAAAACTAACGATTTTAATACCCCAGGTGGCAGTCCAATTACACTGGAAAATCCACCCTCTTCGGAGGTCGGCTCTACGGATTCTGGGGAGAGCCATTTATTGCACCTAATAAATCCCTTCTCAAAAAGTGCAAGGGTATCTCGATCTCCACCAACAAGATCGAACGTCTCCGGAAAAAGAAGTCCGCCGGAAGCGCAAGCGCGTGAAAAACGGGACTCAGTGAAATATAAAAGTCTTGAGGAAGAAAATAAACCGCTCCGAATCAAGCTTAACGAAATGGATCTACTCTATCAAGATCTTAAGAAAGAGATAGACTTATTAAAGGAAGAAAATAAGGTCCTAAAGAACACGCATTTCGAGAGAGAACGCGAATGTACTCCAGCACGCCTAGCTAGTGTGGAATATCACACAGACGAAGAAGAGCTAGCACGCGAAACGTTTCGGGTCCCAAAGAAAAGACCTAGTAAAAAACGGAGAGCCGGTTCATCGCCCGAAGTCGAGCCCGTGAAAGAAGAAAATCACAAAGAACCGCAAGTAAAGCAACTTCGAGCGCAATTTCGTCCACCCCCACCAATAAACATCGTCGGGATAACGGAATACAATAAGTTGCAAAGCCTCCTTAAAGGAATAATAACATCCAAGTATAAGGTTACGTCTTTGAGGGATAATGCGTGGAAAGTCAACGTCGATGACTACAATGACTACCGAGCTGTGTCCCAAAAGCTAAATACCGAAAAAATTCAGTGTTATACTTTCGAAATTAAGTCAGAAAGGCCACATCGTGTCGTTGCAAGGGGACTCCACCCCTCATGCACCAAAGAAGCGGTTATGACTGACCTTCAAGCCAAAGGCTTTAAAATTCTTGATGCCGTTAATATCATCAAGAAGGAGAAGCAACAAACGGAAATAGATAAAGACGTCTTGGTAAGGCGTGGACTTCCGCTTTTTATGCTTACCTTCGATAAATCGGATAATATCGACGATATCTACCGAATTAGAGCCATACTAAATATCGTGGTCAAAATCGAGCCCATGCGTAGAAATTTAAGGATGATTCCGCAGTGCAAACGTTGCCAAGGATTTAACCATACGCAAATGTACTGCAAAAAAGAACCGCGATGTGTGAAATGCGCCGGAAATCACCTCTCCCAAGTCAGTTGAGTAAACAAACAAACCTCTGCAACATGTGCTAACTGTAAGGGAAAGCACCCGGCAAATTATAGAGGCTGTGAAGTAGCTAGGGAGTTGCAAAAACGAAGAGATATGCTCCTTAAGCCCCTTGCAAAATCTAAACTGCAAACTAAGCCAAAGCGTAAGAATGCACAGGAGAAACTAGCTAAACTAAAACTACCGGGTTCAGAGCGCAAAAAGTTGAGGGAAAGAGTGACAACAGAAAAGTCCTCGACCTCAGTTCTTAAAAGAAACAGTACTGAAAAGTTAACGTCGAAAAAGCTACCGTATAATGACCCTCGGACAGCAGGAGTGCAGACCTACGCTCAGGCTGCGGCATCCGGAAAACAAAAAAACGTTGAAATTTCGACGGACCCTGTCTCTCATGTTTTGTCGGTTATCCTCGAGAAATTCAAAGAACAAAGCAAAATAAATAAAATTATTCTCGATAGGCTGGTTAAGCTTGAAAATAATTCTCAGAAAACGCGTACTTCAACTAAAATATGAATGACAAACGAATGTTAAAAATATGTACTTGGAATGCAAACGGACTTTTGCAAAAACTCGACGAATTGGAAGTATTCGTGCGTGAAAACGATATTGATAGTTGCTTGATTTCTGAAACCCACGTAAAAAAGGAATCGCATTTAAAAATAAAAGGCTATAATGATTACCACGCTTGTCACCCTTCGGGAAAAGCGAGAGGCGGGTCATCCTTGTTTATTAAAGACTGCATCGAACAATCCGAAGACCTAAAGATAGAGCTTGAAACTTTGCAACTCTGCACGATTCGAGTTAAAAATAGTCAGCGTACTCTTAAAATCTCATCTATCTACTGTCCACCGCGTTCCGCGCTTGAAAAATCTGATTTTACTAACTTGTTTGAATCGCTGAAACCTAATTTTATCATCGGCGGCGACTTTAATGCGAAACATACGTTCTGGGGCTCAAGATACAGCTCGAAAAAAGGTAGAATGCTTTACGGGGCAGGTATGGAGTGCAGTTGTGATTTCCATTCGACGGAGAAACCGACTTACTGGCCAACTGATACTTCGAAAATACCTGACCTGATCGATTTTTTTCTTGTGAAAGGAATATCTACCAACCACATAAAAGTCGAAGACAGCTTTGATCTGTCGTCCGATCATTCCCCGGTAACTAATCTATAACCTAGAGCCAGCGAGATTAACTGGTCGAACAACTAACTGGGAAGGCTTTAGAAACGAAATTGTAGATAATGTTGAACTGAGCGTTCCACTTACGACACCCTATGAACTTGAGGTTGAAGTTGATCGCTTCGTTGAGATCGTACAGCTCGCCTCCTGGAATAATACTCCTAATCCAAGGAAAGCGCCGGACAGATACGGTTTACGATATCCTCCGGAAATAAAAGAATTGGTCAAGGAAAAAAGAAAGGCACGTAAAAAATGGCAACAGAGTCGTGCTCCGCAGCATAAAGCACACTTGAATCGTCTGTGCAATTTGTTGAAGAAGACTATTAAGGATTTTAAGAATCGTGCAATAGGCTCTTACCTTGAAAGTTTAACAGCGAAAAAAGATTCCAATTATTCACTTTGGAAAGCTGTAAAAGGCACCAAAAGGCCCAAAGTCTCCGCACCGCCAATCAAATTAAATCAAAATGAATGGGCGAGGGAAGATAAAGAAAAAGCGGACGTCTTTGCGGCGCACCTGGAAGAAACCTTTAAACCGTACGATGGTCAAGTGGTTTACGACAACCGCAATAGGCTGGATTTACCATCTGACGATTTGATGCTCACAAGTGCAACGCTAAGGGAACTCAAACGTGAGATCGAGAATCTTAAACCTAAGAAATCTCCTGGTTATGATTTGATTACCGGAGAAATTCTCAAAATTTTACCTAGAAAAAAAAAAAATTAATCATCTCCATATTGTAAATGCTGCACTCAGATTAAAACACGTGCCGAGCCAATGGAAAGTTGCGGAAGTCATAATGGTTTTAAAACCAGGAAAACCGCCAAATGAAGTAAAATCGTATAGGCCAATTTCGCTTCTTCCAATCATATCGAAAATTTTCGAGAGGATATTATTAAGGCGTCTCCAACCGGTTATAGAAGAAAATAATCTTATCCCTGACCACCAGTTTGGGTTCAGAAGTAAGCATTCGACGATTGACCAGGTGCATAGAATTACTGACGTAATCGAGAAAGCATTTGAAGAAAAAAAGATTTGCTCAAGCGTATTTCTTGACGTCTCGCAGGCCTTTGATAAGGTGTGGCATGATGGCTTGAAATGCAAACTACGACAAGTTCTCCCTGTATGCGTATACGACATTCTAGAATCATATCTCGGGAATAGACTCTTACGTGTTAGACATGGAGTCGAATACTCCGAGCTCAAGGAAATTTCGGCCGGCGTACCGCAAGGAAGCGTTCTTGGGCCGCTTCTCTATTTGCTATATACTCGTGATATACCGAACGAAGATGCCACTATCCTTGCTACGTTTGCCGATGACACCGCTATCCTAGCTGTAGGTAAAACAATCGAAGAAACGACTGCAAAACTGCAAAACGCACTGAATAATGTAAATGAATGGACGAGGGACTGGCGGATCGCCCTCAACAAATCTAAATCTGTTCACGTGAATTTCACTTACAAGAAAATTAATGACTTGCCAATTTTCCTAAACTCAGCCCGAATACCTTTTGCAAACGAGGCCAAATACCTGGGAATGACACTCGACGCAAGGCTGAAATGGAATTCGCATGTGAAAATGAAACGAAAAGAACTCGAAATCAAATATAGAGAAATGTACTGGTTACTCGGAAAACATTCCCAGCTCAGTACTGAGAACAAACTGCTTTTATACAAGCAAGTGCTAAAGCCGGTGTGGACCTACGGTATACAACTTTGGGGTTGTACCAAGAAAGCAAATGCAAATATTTTACAAGCTTTTCAAAATAAAGTGCTAAGAGAAATTGTCCAAGCACCGTGGTATAGTAGAAACGACGATATCCACAGGGATCTCGGAATTCCGACAATCGAAGCTGAAACTAGAAGCTTCGCGAGAAAGCATAAAAACCGACTAATCGGACATGTCAATAATACAGTCCTACAAATTTTGGATGAGAGCAATTTATTGCGCCGATTACAAAGGACGAAACCTTTCGACTTGGCGAGATAATGATTAACCGCGTCTAGATTGCGGAATATGCAGGATCTTTCAGTGGAAAGTAACCTGCCAAACGTTTTTATTTCATGATAGAAAAATTGCTTGATAAGTTAATGCTTAGTTGCGATATCTAACAAATTTATATCGAAGGGTGGTGTTTTTTTAGTCAGTAAGAATCTGACACTACTATGAGCACGCGCTTGCTAATCTCATAGTGGCTATGGACGATTCTTCACCTACCCTCGGAAAAAAAATAAAAAAAAAAAAAAAATAAAAATAAAATTGCAGTGAAATGTAGAAAACACCCACAAAACATAAAACTTAAAAAATATTATGGCAATCTGTGCATAACCGTTCATAGAAATATTGAGGAAGCCCGTAATAAGTTTTATTCTAATTCTTTCGAGCGAACTAGGGGTAATGTACGAGAAGAATGAAAAGTAATTGATAGTATTTTGGGTAAAAGTAAACCTCCTACCGAAATTGACTGTTTAGAAATCGATGGTATGAATTTCGCTGATTCATCTTGCATTTCAAATAAGTTTAACGAGTACTTTACTGAAATTTCGGAAAAACTAAAGCAATCTCTTGAACCTTCTGTAGGATGCAATTGCCCCCTTTTCTTGTACATGACCGCAGAGAATATGCAATCAAATAGCTTTGTTTTTCAGTCGTTTTCTTTAGGTGAAATCTACAGAGCTGTATTGTCCTTAAAAAATAAAAAATCTTGTACAAGTGATGGTATATCAAGCGTGTTTCTGAAAAAAATTTGCTTATATGTGGTTGACGTGTTAAGTTACTTGTTTAATCTTAGTGTTCAATGTGGCTGTTTTCCTCGGCACCTTAAGTGCGCAGAGATTATACCACTTTTTAAAAAAGGTAGCAGAAAGAGTATATCTAATTACAGACCCATTTCACTGCTACCAATCTTCTCCAAGATTTTCGAAAAACTTCTTTAGTCGCGCATTGTGTCATTTTTAGATAAAAATAACTTTTTCAGTAGTAGTCAGTTTGGATTCAGAAGGGGAATGTCAACTGAGGATGCTATTCTTAGACTATGTAGTCAGTTGTATGAGAATATTAACTGTAATAAATCTACAATGGCTCTCTTTGTTGATATGACAAAAGCATTTGGTATGATTGACCATGACATACTACTAGAAAAATTAAATGCTGCTGGTTTTAGGGGTGTAATACACAAATGGTTCACCACTTATTTAAAATGCAGAGAGCAGAAAGTTAATATAAACGGACATTTTTGTAACTCCCGTTTTTTAAAAAATGGCGTACCTCAGGGTTCGGTTCTCGGTCCGTTGTTGTTTTTAATTTATATTAACTCTATTTTTCAACTAAATTTAAATGGAACGTCTATTGCCTTTGCGGACGACATAGCATTCACCTATCAATCTCATACAGGTTTCGAGGGTATTGCAAGAATTTCTGAAGACCTTGAAACCTTGAGGCTTTGGTTTATTGCGCATAAATTAATCATCAGCGGGAAAACAAAACTCATGTCATTTAAAATATCCGGTAACGTCTTATATGATTTTAATCTCTGTTTTCACGCACATGATTGTACAAAGTTTTGCTTACCTGTTCATAGTTGCGGGAGAAGTAATTTTATAAATAGCTCTCATTGTTCTGCTAATTGTTTTATAATTTAGACAGTGCAACATTATAAATACCTTGGAGTCCTAATCGATCACAATTTGAATTGGAGAGAGCATATCCGAACCATTAAATCCCATATGTTGTTGGTGACGCGAATAATGTATCTTACTAAACAATATTGCTCCCAAAAAGTTTTGAAGTTAATTTATTATGGTCTTGCTCACTCTAAGTTGCAATATGGCATGACAAGTTGGGGTGGCTCATATACAAACTCCTTTAGACCTTTGTTGATAGCTCAAAAACACTTGATTCGTATTATCTGCAATAAAAATCGTGTTACCCATAGCTGGCCTCTATTTAGAAGCCTGCGCATTTTACCAATGATACATCTTTATGTTTTTAAGGGACTGAGAGAATTCTTTAAGCAAGTGGTAATATTCCTAGCAGAAACTCCCAGTTTTACAGTCTACGTATAAATAACATGAATCTTGCCATCGTACCTATCGCTTACAAAACCCATTTTTCACATTTCTACACCGTTATAGCCCCTACAATTTTCAATAAGCTGCCTTTATTTGTCCGGACAACTTTAAATTTTCATTCTTTTCTAAACCGAGTAAAAGTCTGGTTGTTCACGACTGACTGTGCTAATATTGAATCTTGCCTGAGAAGCGTATCTTAATCATCAGCACAAATCATTGTTAAATATGTATGTATCTTATTGTCTGAATTGCTATATCTATTACTTTGAATTGTTTTTCTTTATCTTTTCGCTTGAATTTTGAAATTATAATATAGGTATATTATTTCTGAAATTGAATTATTAATAATGTAGAACTGATTGTCACCCCACATCCGATTTTTAAGTCTGTTTAAAATATGAATTTTTGTGTCATTCCGCACTAACTTTTTAAGTTACAGAATGATCACTATTATTTAATTCCGCCATTGTTAAACATGCTTTGTTAATTATCTTTAAGTTTGGAAGTAAATAAATAAATGAAATGAAATGAAATGAAATGTTAATTCTGCTCTACTGAGCTTTTGCAAATATTGATTTTTCGACCATTAACTTAGAAAATCCATAACTGCCTTCAGAATTAGAAAATAAAAATGATGATAACGTTTACGTTTCCTTCAGACATGCTGTAAACGTGTTCAAAATTTTTAAATTATTATCAACTTGACGCAGAACAGATATTTACTAGAATACAAGGCGCTTCCCTGTATGCACTTAAAAATGGTTACATAATGTAGCGACTTTAAAGGTGTTGCAACTGTTGTCATAAGTGTAAATATTTCTCCATTCCATCTAAAAGTATTATTCACTTAGTGTTTCAAACAATTTGAAAATTTTGATTTTTTTCATTGATTTTTTTATCGAACTTTGAAAATTGACTTTTGACAATCAATATTTCAGTAAAAACTACCTCCAGTGTTGCCAACAGTGGGTAAGTGGCGCGCTCGCGCGATTCATTAATTTAAACTCCGCTTTCCGGAGGGGTTTAGCCACTTACGCGACTTCGTCTCTCCGCTAAGGGTATGTCAACAACTGTCAGGCAGGCGCCTGGGGCTAAGTCTAAGTGTGTTATATCCCCTTTTTTTGTAGCAGAGATCTATAAGAAAATATCGTCAATAGCTGACAACACTGAAATTAGCTTTTTTTAACCACTTCATACCCGAAATGCACCGCGGCTATATCGGTTGTCAAAAGCCAATTTTCAAAGTTCGATATCTCGAAAACTAATCGAGATATCAAAAAATGTTACCTATTATTTTTTGCTCAGTGCTTCGACATCTATTAGAAAACATCAAAACATCGCGGCGCCACGGATATCCTAATATCCCCCACCTCCGGCGTAAATGGCGCACAATGCAGTGATTTTAAGTGGATGTAATGGCTCTTCGTGAATGATACGTGGATTCTCAGTGCCCCAGAAGCCCAAATTTTGTTTGTTTACGTATCCGTTCAAATGGAAACGGGCCTCATCGCTCATGATGAATTTCGACCAAAAAATCAAGAGTCACGAGTATTCCGCGATCTTAAGGCGTATAGCGTTCCATGGCTTGTCGATGTGTATTCTGCATCTCTGTTTACTTCACAAATATTAAAACAAAACTGACAGTTGCCGCCATTTGCAAAAGTTATAGTATCTACGTATATGGTGATACATTATGGGCCACTTCGTATATACAATCAGATTTTCTGCCTCTTATAAATAAAATAAATAAATATTTGGCGCAACAGCTCTTTAAGTGCCAGGGCCTAGCTTCTCGCAACCACTCATGTTGTGTGCGTTATATTTTTCACACGAATGGAAGGGACCTACAGTTTAGTGCCGTATCCGAACGGCGATTTAAGAAGCTTTTTCGAGACAACAATACTCTCGGATGTTTGTCAGACGCTCGCGAGAGGTGGGACCGTGGAAAAACTTTTTGGTGTTTTGTAGGATTCGAACTTGGAACCTTATGCGTAGTGATACGACACACTAACCACTTACGCCACGGCGCCCATCTTCTGCCTCTTTTTATAAGATAAAAATCCAATCATCCTTAGAAAGTGGCGCAAATGATGGTCTTATAGTTTTAATCCCTGCACCCTGTACCACTCCTGTACATTCACACTCTGAGATTGCATTTCTTATATATGCTAAAAATCATTGGACAACCAAGTCATCGGCTCCGAAATAAGATCGATACTCACCTTAAAAATATGGTAGAAGCCTCAAATTCCTTGGCGAATGGATGAAGCTGGTACGCGGATATAATGTTCCCTTTTACACTTCAAAATGCAAAATCGCATCATCACCTCCCCGTGGTGCCCGCTGGATAGCTATCTGATAGTGAACTAACGATGAGCGTATGCTGAGTCTGACGATATATGTGTAGCGGAACTCTCGGATCTGCGTAAGCACATCTAGGTGAACTTCAGCGCGCATATGTTTAACCGGACGAGGCATCTCTTGTTGACCTGATTGTCTGAAACATGCGTCTCAGAAGTCTAGCAAGAGGTCCTCAGAAGGAGGACGTGCGGCGGATGAATTCTCCCGATGGAATCAACGGTGACGTCTACAGACCAGCGGATACCTTACCGGAGCTACTTCGATATATTTGAAGCTGATTTCTGTAGGGATTTTCAATACTACGTCAGGGTATTGAAAAAGAGATGGCGGCGGATGAACCCTTAATGGGTCAACGGCAGCGCTCATATCCCCGAAGTGGGTTACTGACATCGGTGTATCCGGCCCCTCGTCCTAGGGGTTGCTAAAAAAGGATCTGCTCCTCCAGGTTGGGGGTTGTGCCGTCGGGTTAACTTCCCTACCACGTAAAAAACCTTTGGTTACGAAGCAACCAACAGACTCGAATACGGACTAATTTACTGTTGACGACCCAAGCAAACGTAAAAAGGACAACGATCTTCGTGTCTGCACGTGGAATGTTAGGTCCCTCTACAAACCACGTGCAGCCGAACAACTTGCGGAGGCTCTAGAGTGTTTCAAAGCAGATATTACCGCCATCCAAGAAGTGCGATGGGATGGGCCGGGCAAAAGGAGTATGAAAAACTGCGACATCTACTACGGCGATTGCTACAGACAACAAGGACAGCGTCTATTCGGGTGCGGATTTGTCATTGGAGGCAGACTTAGGCAAGAAGTCTTGGGTTTCCGGCATGTGAACGAGTGCCTTATGACTATCCGTATCAAGGCAAAATTTGCCAACATTAGCCTAATATGCGTTCACGCCCCTCATGAGGAGAAGGACGACGCGACAAAGGATGACTTCTACCAGCTCTTGGACAAGACGTATGAGCAATGCCCTAGCCACGACGTTGAAATTATCCTAGGTGATTTTAGCGCAAAGCTAGGAAGAGAGGACGTCTTTAGTAACGTGGTCGGAAAGCACAGCCTGCACGACATCACATCCGACAACGGACTCAGGCTAATCGACTTTGCGGCGGGGCGAAACTTTGTCGTAGCTAGTACGCGGTTCCCACGTCTCGACATTCACAAAGGAACATGGCTCTCCTTTGATCGAAAAACTGTCAACCAAATCGATCACATTGCGATCGACGCAAGGCACTCTTCCAGTATTCTGGGTGTCCGTACTTTCCGAGGATCACTACCTAGTTGTAGCCAAGGTACGGATGTGGATATCCAGAACGGAGCGAAATCAACGAAATGCTGCGAGGAAATTTGACGTCGAAAAGCTACAATCGCAAGAGACCGCCAGAACCTTTGCTATCGTGTTTCTTCTAATCTCAATCTAAGTCCTATGCCGCCAGCAGCAAATGCGGAAGACCAGTGGCAGCGTTGCCAACAACCCATCAGAGATGCCGCCTCTGATGTACTGGTGGCCGAGCACCACAACGAAACCCCTGGTTTGATGAAGAATTCCGGCAACCACACGCAGCTAAACAAGAGGCGTACAAAGCAGCACTGCATAGAAGGACTAGAGCTGCTTACGAGCTCAGAAGAAAAGAGGAGCATCGACTTCTCAGAATTCTCCTTGAGCATTGTTAATGAACTTTGGCGAACGAGTCTCCTGAGCATTCTTCCTTCTTTGGGTGATTATTTTGAAGATGGTTGGCCTCTTGTTCATATTGTCTCGTCGCAGCTCCTGGATAGCCTGGTTTGCATCAGCAACCGGGGAAGATATTTCTCGAGCTCCCCTTCTTCTTACTCTCTGCTTGAAGGTGTTCGCACTTCTTCTTCGCTTTTTTCTTGCAACATCTGAATTCCACTTCAAAGCGAGCCTTTTCGTCTCTATTACTAGAGGGGCAATTTGACCAAGCTTTGAAAGCCGCTTTCTTCCCTTTTATCACTTCTTTAACTTCATCACTCCACTACCATGCTTCTTTGGCGTGTTGATGGTGGCCTTTTGAACCTCCTAGCAGTGATTTGACCTTTTTTAAGCAAGTTCGCTGTAGGGAATCCCACAGATTTTGTTTCTGCGCTTTTCATCCTCAGCTTCGTTGATGGTGTGAGAAAAGTAATTTTTCATCACGACCACAAAAGTTCCGCCTTTTTCTTTGTCTAAATTGTACCACTTGATGTTCTTAGGCACCCTTGTTTGTTTGCTTTTCTTCTGTGTCTTCATACAAAATTCTGTTAGCAGGAGACGGTGTTGCTTGGCGAGTGCCTCTCCCAGAACCACTTTGCAGTCGTTTACCCGAGGCTTCATGAAACTGGCTACCAAATGGTAGTCAATCTGGGTTTCATCTCCACCACTGCTGTACGAGTAAGTGATCAGAAGCCGGCTTTGTTGGATGAACATGGTATTTAACACGATAAGGCCGTGTTATTTGCACATGCTTAGGATTTCTTCATCAGGAAGATTTCTGGTGCCGTATCCCAGTCCTCCATGGCAGTCTTCCTAGTCTTCCTTTAACTTGCTGACATGTACATTCAAATCTCCTCCAACAAACAGGAACTCTTTCTTTGGGATGTTCTTAAGAGGTCTGTGGAAATCTAGCCAAAATGCATCTTTATCGCTCTGATCGTACCCAGTATGGGGAGCATATTCCACACCTCTCCTTGTATTACTAGTTTGAGAAACATAAAAAAATCGCTGGACTTGGAAATGGTCAAGACGTTACCAAGTAGTTCTGCCGAAAGGATGATACCGATTCCGTTCCTAGCCTTTTCCATTCCGTAGTAGAACATCTTGTAATATTTTGTCCTAACGGCCAAGAAACGCGCCCGATTTCCTGTGTTTTTCCATTTCGCCTCTTGGACACACAAGATGTCCACCCGCCTTCTACTCATCATCTCTTCCAGCTCGTAACTTCGATCGGTCATGCTTCCAACGTTCCAACTCGCGACCCTCAAATTGCGTCCAAACTGTTTCATTATTTTGCTAGCCCCCGGAATCCGTACAGCTCTGACCGAACATTTCTGCTCGGTCCAGGATCAGTACCATGCACAGCAGTGGTAGTGCCTGGCGGGGCAATGCCTTTCCTTTTTGCAAGTATTACCATAATAATAGAGTTTCGCAATTTTATTGCAAATTCAGCAGATAATACGTTGTTGAGTGTAAGGAGCCACTCCGTGAGTGTTTATCTGATGGCGTCAGTGATCGTTTTCATTGTATGTAGTATTCAGCTGACGGTAGACTTTTATGGGAACTTTCATGGGAATCGAGGCATATTTAGCTCTTGAGTATACTATGCCGAGTGCAGCACTTCGCTTGCGAATGTCCTCCCCTTCCCCCTTTCAGCTAGCTTGTGAATGGAACTATTTCTCGTCTTCGGGATTTCAGTCATATTTATGGGAGTATAACTTTCAGGTACTTAGCATGGAAATTATGCTTAAACTCTACTCCGTTGAAATTTACTTTGAGACTTTTGTTGGCCAAGTGATCGCTGAGCTAAGAGCAAGTTGCTAATTTGATCGTCAGCATGTCTGGCAGGTCGAAGATGTAGAGATTGAACAATAAGAAAGCCAATACTGACCCCTGTAGCAAGCCATTGCTGAGTTTCCTAGGACTACTGCAATAGCCACTTGCAATATGTAATTATTTGTGAGAGTTGAAACTTTAGTACATCTGATCATTTTGAACGATTGGTGCATCAAGCCATCCTTCTATACCGAGACTTTGTTCTGCAAGAATGCGCTGAAGAATGCCATGACAACCAAATCCGTCATGGATCATGATATCTCAATCTACTAATCCTCATGCTGAAAATTTTCCACAAGAAACACCCTCATCATGTAGGAACTATTCTTTTATACGTCAGATTCAAGCGGTTGCTAAATTAGACAAAAACCGTTGATACCATCACTCTCTGTCTCTGGTAATTAATAACAATTAGTACAATCACAAATAAATAAAATTCAAAATCCAAGTGCATTCTATCAATCCGCTAGATTATCATAAACAATTAAGATAAGAGCCATGGGCCAAACTGGCAATCGCTTTGCACCTGGCTGAGGCTAAAATAGAATCAAAACGATACCACAAGTCCCCTCCGCCTCTGCTCTCTAGTCGACCATATGGTGGGTACATTTCAAAAATAAAATCAAAACAAAACCGCACACCTGTTGACAATCAGAGAATGCTACCCATATACGCCCCATTATATGACTAACAAGCGATACAGCGCTGTACTCATTCGTCCTTGCCCGATGTATGTTCACTTATCGCCTAGCTACTCAAATGCCAATTAGTGACCCGCTGGAAATCCGCCACTCACTCCGTGGCTAATCTAACTTTTAGGTGCGAATTTTTTACGTCACCTTTCCAAAGGTATTCGAAATCTTATCAGTCAAACAATTCGCCAGTTCATTGGAAAGCTAAGACTGAATGAGATTAGACCTCAAGTGTATTCATTGGGAGTCAGATTACAACTTTATTCACAGGTAGATACAAATGGATGGAGTTTGATTGGGGCTACTCAGAGCTGCCCTTCTTCACTTTGATGTCTGTGACAAAGCATGCCACTGATTCATTGGTGCTTTCATCAACCAGTGAGACCTCAACTTTGACACTTATCTCGGGATAGGAATTGTCAATGGGAAACTTGAAGCCGTACACGACGTCTTCACCTTCGTCAATGGGGCAGCGGGCATCGTGTAACAGGTTGCTACACACGTCAGATATTTCGTCGGGCAGTGCATACGGAACTGTGATACCAAGAGTGGTGGCTCTGACTTGTGCTGACATTGCTTTGATGTTATCACGTGCTATAAACAAATAAATTAATATTTTGTTGCAAAATTGTTCTCTGTATACTTACTTCCAACGAAGTGAACGTCCATAAGGGCGGTTGTTCCCTTGATGACATCGCATGGCATTGTATCGCAACCGGCAACAGTTACAGACAATGGGAATGGTCGGTCTTTGGTACCTTCAAATAAAAATAACGAATTTTGAACCTTAGTTATGGCTTTTTCTTATCCCTGAGACTATGCAATAAATTGGCGATAAAATAAAAATCCGGCGGCCTAGAAGTAGGCAAGCTATTTCGGGCAAAGTGGTGAGTTTATTACATTTATGAAGGGCATGTATTGCCAATGCACTTTGCTGGTTAATATACATAATATGTACGAATGTATCAGAGTATTATCTTCTTCCTTTTATCAGCGAGGCTATGATCCGAAAACACGGGATCACAACCCTCCCACTTCACCGCATTTCTACTGATCCGCCTATGGGGTTCGCCTTATATGTGATATTATGAGAATATTATATGGAATAAAAACTGTTAATTAAACAGTTATATTTAAAATATAAAATGCAAATTCAAACTTTTAGAATAAAACACTGTCACAAGTACTGAATTGAAAGGAATAAATCAGTTTGACCATCCCATGAACGAATTTCGATTTGATTTGATACCTCTCTAGTCAATTTTCTTGAAACATACATTTATTTTTTTAGAATTGAAAATTAAGGAGCTAATAAAATAATATTTTATGACTCTTTCTACCCATTAACCACGGCTGCGGGCGGGCAAAATGACGCATCATCACCTCCACGCGGTGCCCCCTGGATAGCTACCTAGTAGTGAACTAACGATGAGTGTATGTCAAGTCCGTCTTTGCATTTGTAGTTGAACACTCGGAGCTGCGCGAGCACGGCCGGATGAGCTTTAGCACATTCGTGGGACCAGATGAGGCATCTCTTGTTGACCTGAATGGCCAAAATGCATCTCAGATGCCTAGCAAGAGCCCTCAGAAGGAGCAAGGACGGCGAAAGAAGTCTCTCGACGGAATCAACGGCGGAATCTATAGACTATTTTGACAGACACCTTACTCGAGCTACTTCGACAAATTCGAAGCTCAGATCTGTAAGGATTTCCCAAGTTCCATCAGGGTTATGAAATATAAATGGTGGCGGATAAAGCCTAAATGGGCCAACGGCAGCGCTCATTTCCCCGAAACTGAATACTGATCGAAAGGGCTAAAACTCGTGGATCTGCCCCTCCAGGTTGGGGGTTGTGCCGTTGGGGTAACTGCCTTACCACGTAATAAAAAAAAAGGTAGTTATGACGAGAGAGACACCAGCCTCGGATAATAACAATAATCCCCCTCAATTGGCAAATCGACCCGGAACGTCCACAGGCTACGATTCATGGGTATGCACCTGGAATGTAGAATCTCTGTACACCCCAGGTGCCGCCCTAAAAACTTGAATCGGTCCTCATGCAGAACAAGGCAGATATTACTGCGATTCAGGAGATACGATGGATAGGATCAGGAATACAAAAAAGACCCAGCTGCGATATTTATTACAGCTGTAACAGAGGGCTGCACGGGCTGGGGTGCGAAATCGGCTAAGATCAAGGGTTATCGATTTCAAGCCTATAAATGATCGTTTGGCTGTAATCCGCATCAGAGCTACATTCTATAATATCAGTCTAATATGTGCACACGCCCCTATCGATGACGCTGAAGCCCCTGTCAAGATGGAATTCTATGACCTTCTGGACAGTGCCTTCGGAGCCTATCCAGGAGTATGACGTACAAATTGTACTCGGCGACTTCAATGCGAAAATTGGTACAGAAACCATCTTTGGCGAACTAGTAAACACGGTAAACACAGTCTCCACGACAAGACAACAGACAACGGTTTCCGACTAATTAATTTTGCAGCAGCTCGTAATACGGTGATAAGCAGCATTAGGTTTCCTAGACTAAGAATCCACACAGCAACCTGACTTTCCTTTGATGGTAAAACACGCAACCAAATCGACCACGTGCTAATCGACGCAAGGCACGCGTCTAACATCTTGGATGTGTGCACTTTCCGAGGGGCCAACGTCGACTCTGAACACTTTCTTTTTGCAGCTAAATTCAGAGTCAAACTGTCCAACGAGAAGTAGCTGCAAGCCACCCAGAAGAAGAAGATTAACGTTGGACACCTTAGCACGCCAGAAGGAGCTAGAGCCTACAAAGAGCACCTGTCCGAGAAACTCTTTGCAATGCATTCACCTAGCACAAACGCAAACAATCAGTGGACCGAATACCGCAACATTATCAAGGGGGTGGCCGTGACCACCCTTGGCTATCAGCCACCACCAAAGAGAAGCCCTTGATATGATGATGAGTGCGTTCAACAGAAAAAGTGACAGAGGGCATCCAGAATTTCTATCGAAAAGCCAAGCAGCTGGCTTCAAACCCGGAACACAGGCTATTCGTAACAGCGAAGGCAACCTAGTCACCGAAGCGTAGGGAATTGTTGATGTGTTTAAGCAATACTTCCAACAGTTGCTTAACGGGTAACAAACAGAGAGTGTGATAGGGCAAGAAGAGAACCCGCTTCCAGTCAATGATGAACCCATACCAGCATCCAGTATTGAAGAAGTTAGCGCAGCCATCAGAAAACTAAAAAAAACTGCTGGCTCTGATGGCCTCCCAGCCGAAGTTTTTAAATACGGAGGTGATACCTTGGTAGGGCGTATGCACCAAGTCATCAGCCAAGTATGGATAGAGGAAAACATACCCCACGACTGCAGTATCAGCTCAGTATGCCTCATCTTTAAAAAAGGCGATCCCATGTCTTGTAAGAACGTCTAAAACCATTCTGCAACACACTAATCGCCACGTGCCAGTGTGACTTCCGGCCTGACAGATCAACAATAGACCAAATTTCCACACTAAAGCAAATCCTAGAAAAGACCAATGAATATCAAGTCGAAACTCATGACCTTAAAGACGCTTATGACAGCATTCATCGTCTTGAACTCTACCAAGCGATGGCCCAATTCGGGATACCGTTAAAACTTATTCAGATGTGTCGCATAACGCTGGAAAACACCCGAAGTACTGTGCCACTTGAAAATAAGTCTTCTGAACTTTTCCAAACATGCACCGGGTTCCAGCAAGGAGATGCGCTGTTATGTGACTTCTTCAATATTGTGCTGGAGCAGATACTAATATTGGGTACCTTTGAGCGAAAAATACTTCGCCGGATATTAGATCCTACATGCGGGAAGGGCGAATGGAGGAGAAGATACAACCGCGAACTCTATGAGTTGTACCAGGATGTGGATGTAGTCCAAAAAGCCAAGACACGTCGACTACAACAAGAGCTGTTGCGCCAAATATTTGTATTTGTCGACTACATTGGCTCGGCCACATCGAGCGAATGAACAACAACGCTCCAGCCAAGAGAATTTTCGAATCTCAGCCACCAGGTTCGAGACGGCAAACAAAGCCGAATCGCCGATATAAAGACCAAGCGGTCGCGGATGCCAGAAAACTTAGTCTTCACAACAGGAATCAGTGTGGCCGAGATCACAGAGGATGGAAGGCAGCTGTGTCCCAAGTAGAGACTCTCCAAGGGTCGGGAGCCCTTTAAGTAAGTTAGAAACCACGGCTGCCAAATCCCGTCCGAATTTTTCAACACCATTTTCAAAGTTTGTTAAATTGATTTTATTAAGAAAATTGGATATCCATGCCGGTGATTCAAATTTCAATTCTTGACGAGCAAAATAAGGAATTTCAGGCATATCGAAGCAAAGTCTGAGAAGTTAAACAAATGACATTGATTCCCCCCGCTATTTCAAACGTGAATAGCGACAGATCGTTTTGATCAACAAGAAAATTATTATAGACACCTATTAGACGCCAATTTAAATACCTGAATTTCCCTAAGGAACAGCTCTTGAAACTCTTTTGAAGTGGATTCGACATTTCTAGTTTTTACGCCATAATATATAACCACTTACGAAAGTCGTTGTCTGATCGCTAAATGCAAGCAAAATCTTAGTTCAAGTCTAGTTAGCACATTATATGGCACTCATGGCTTGTAGTAAATCTCCCGTCACCATCGGCCATAACATATAACACTGATTTAAAAAGCAAACTATAATACAATTAGCTAAATACCGAGCTAAATGGGGAGGCTTGTTCGTTGAGGACCAGATTCACCCGGAACTGTAGTGCCACCTAAGTAAATAAGTAACTGGTTCTATTAGCCGGACACCTATTCTATGGATACTTAGCTTACTGGATAGCTAAAGAGTAACTCAGAAACTGCACGCTGATAAACAGAATATAGACAGTAGCCTATCATAGTCAATACCTACAGCAGTTCTGCAGAATATGCTTATGGAAGAGCCATAAAATAAGCGGTGCTGCTCCAAAAAATAGCCAATCATCTTATACAAACACAGCTTATACTTCAAAGCATTGTAGTTGGCAGTTTATACACCAGCAAACTGACTTCTGACATTGACTTCAAGAGAGAAGAGTGGATTGTATCGAACACTTAAGGGTTCTTCACAGTCAGACTAGTTTTAAAATTGATTGTATGGCGGGTAACAGTGTTGAAAGAGAGATAAATTGGCTAGAATTGAGTGCGTCGCTATCGGATGAATACGTCCATGTAGCAAAATCATAAAAAAAACCAAAACTTCCTGACTCAAGGCAAGGGGAACCATTCAAAACTATCAGTGTGAAACGGAAACTAGTTGTTAAATAAATGTTCAGAGCAAACAAACATCACAAACAAACAATAAGGCTGCGACGGTCTCGAGATCTTGAAGTGGATAGCACACTTTCTTGTGCCAAGGCCCTAGTCTGAGTGGGTGGAGTGGAGGACAAATTATAGAAAATTGCAGGGCAGACATACCACTATCCTGACGTTCTGTATCAAGGCAGAGTAGAACAAGTTTCCATGAAACAATGGGTGCAGTTTCGATCACTCTCGCTTTTCCGCAAAGCGTAAATCGAAAATAATTTCCACTTTATTGTTTACTATTAAGGGTTTCTCGCCCAAGATAGAGCTAAGGATCCTCGAAACCCTATAGGATATAACCAAGGTCACACCAACCAAATAGCCTTTTCGATGTAGAAATATAACTTCTTGATAGTCGAAGAACTGAAAGTATGAGAGTGCGGACAAAGAATAATTTCTAAGGGTTAGCAAGACAAATAAGGAGAACAAAAGACTCGCTTAGATTAGATTGTTTATATATAAATTCTTCCTGTAATAAAATGCTCTATGTGGATTGATGCCATTTGTACATGAAGCAGAAAAATAATCCACTTAATGTACTGGTTGTTCAGTGATACCAGCTGACTGAGTAAGATACCCATTCAGCTCGGAGTATTCGAATCCGATCCATCAATCCATCTGGACTACGGAGAATAAGCATCAGTAGTATACGCCATTGGAAACAACTTGAAGTACGCAATTGAGGCACATGAAAATCACCAATGACGAACCGGACAATAGGGTGTTCAAATTTATTCCCGGCAAATTAGCAACACTGAGGTAGCTCCCGTCAATAAATTTATACTCGCATAGTTTGTGATGGATCCAAAAGGATTGTAGTAATTCCAAAGAGTGCAGAGCTTCTTATAATACCATTACCTCAGATCAGAAACTTAATACGTATATGCGCATTAGTCATTTTAGCAGATTTTTGCAAAACCATCGGTTTGTGGGGAAGGTCCCGCTCAATACTGTGCTTCTATACTGAAGAAGGAATCAATTGCAAATGAATCTATTGGAAAGTCGGATAAGAAATAACTCAGTCTACATATACTCATACTACAGGTGTTTAAACTAAAAATAAAAAATCCATGCAGTAGATAAAAATCAAATTATTTACGTCGATCACTACTTATCAGCCACTGAGGTATTAATCTTTATAAGAGCTGTACGATCCTAATTTGTACAAATGTGCCGTCAAATGATTTACAATCGGTAACTGATTAGTGGGAAATTCTTAGGGCAGACAACATTGTTGTGGTCACCTGCATCAAGTCGATTGAAAGTAACAGTATACCAAATATTCTAGGTCTGATAAGGTTTGTATATTTGTGATTTATTGTATGACATATCTATTCGATAAACGTCTTGTAGAAATTGAGTGCCATACATCCTAAACTTGTAATGGTTTTCTGGTCAGCAGTGGTATTAGAAAAGCACAAGAAAGAGTAAAGGGAAAAGAAATCTCGTATGCGCACGCAGTAAGCGACCAGTGAATCTCTCTTATTAAAAGAATATTAATAGGCGAGTTTTGGTGAGACGTCGCTTCTCAAGGAAGTAAGATTTGGCATAGAGTACAACAACAAAAAATGACTGCCAAACACCTTAGCTTTCTTCTCCAGTCAAAAGTGACTGTAATATACATATAGTTTGGAATAGTTATATAGTTACCCTTAGGGAATAGATGGGGTTTACAACCCCGAATCACTCACTGGCTCTATATCTCGGCCATTCGACCGGTAGTCCCGTACGGGGTAATTGTCTGGTGGACAGCCTTAGAAAAAGCTATTAATCGCGATTATCTAAGTAAGGTTCAGCGTACAGCTTGTCTGTGCATAAGCGGAGCACTACGTTCAATTCCTTCTGTGCCACTGGACATTTTGTTTCATCTGATGCCCCTCGATATATTCAGCAAGCAAATGGCAGCGAATGTAGCCGTTCGCCTTGAAGCTACCCAGCAGTGGTCAAGAAAAGGATTTGGCCACGCTTCCATCTATCTATCTATATAAATAAAAATTAAATGCTGTTCGTTGGTCATCGCATCACGGCTGGATTAATTTGGTTCATTTTTCTTTTAAAATGTTCGTAATAGTCCGAACAAGGTTTTTACGGAAAGAAAAATTGGAAAAGTTGCCCGGAAAATTCGAGTAAAACTGAAAGTGCTTTTTTTCATGGGAAAAAATGTGTGTACCTATGTTTGTATGCTACGGACTCCGAAACCACGGAATCGATTGATCTCAAATTGACAGACAATCTTTGGTATTGATCCGAAAGTATTCCTGTGAAGTTTAGTCGAAATCCGTCCATTACTTAAGTATTATAGTACTTTAGTACTAAACAAATTTTCTTTTGTTAGTTGCACCAAAGTACGACGGATTTTATCAGTCCAGCAGTTTGCTCACCACTTTAGTGTTATAGTACTTTAGTACTCAAAAAAGTTGATATATACATATTTATTTTAGGTTGGACTATTTACCCACTGTTGGTCGGTACAAGTTGTTCTCAAATATACTTAGCCCCAGGCGCCTGCCTGACAGTTTTTTTTTGCTAGGCGCAGCAATGCTCGTCGGGTACCCTCTAGTTCTGAATAAATTCAAAATCTCTCCCGAAAATATGGACGACACCATCCCACTTCTAAACTTTGATAAGAACTCCCTAGTCACCATCCCTTCTAGGTCACTCTGGGAGGATGATGCATATTTAAAAAAATTGTCAATTCACTTCTACACTGACAGGTCAAAAACCGAAGACGGAGTTGGTGCAGGTGTTTCCTCTGACAGGCTTAATCTTAAGCTCTTCTTCCGTCTTCCAAATCATTGTAGCGTGTTCCAGGCGGAAATAATGGCGATTAAAGAAGTGGGCGTCGTGGCGTAAGTGGTTAGTGTGTCGGATCACTACGCATGAGGTTCCAAGTTCGAATCCCAGAAAATACCAAAAAGTTTTTTCACGGTCCCACCTCTCGCGAGAACTGACAAACATCCGAGAGTATTGTTGTCACGAAAAAGCTTCTCAAACCGCCGTCCGGATTCGGCATTAAACTGTAGGTCCCTTCCATTTGTGTGAAAAATATAACGCACACAACATGAGTGGTTGCAAGAAGCTAGGCCCTGGCACTTTAAAGAGCTGTTGCGCCAAATATTTGTTTTTGTAAAGAAGTGTTATCTTGGCTTAAGAAAAACGTGATTTCTGTTAGAGATATCCGCATCTTTTCAAACAGCCAAGCAGCAATCAAATCCCTGGAATCGACCTCTATAAATTCCTTAATAGCTCTACATTCCAATGAATTATAAGGCCGATGAACTCGCCAGAATAGAAACAACTATACCCATCCTGCCGGATAGAGGCACCTTAGGTATACCAATCGCACACGCAAACTTAAATTTAAGCTGGATGCTGTCGAGAGTATAAATCTTAGGTGGACGAATGGATCAACGTGGCGTAAGTGGTTAGTGTGGCGGATTACTACGCAAGAGGGTCCAAGTTCGAACACCAAAAAGTTGTTCACGGTCCCACCTCTCGCGAGCGTCTGACAAACATCCGAGAGTATTGTTGTCACGAAAAAGCTTCTCAAATCACCGTTCGGATTCGGCATTAAACTGTACGAGTAGGTCCCTTCCAATCGTGTGAAAAAATATAACGCACACAACATGAGTGGTTGCGAGAAGCTAGGCTCTGGCACTTTAAAGAGCTGTTGCGCCAAATATTTGTATTTTAAATGGATCAACATGTCTAGCGACAAAACAGATTTGGCCGAAACTTGATGCAAAACGTTCTAAGAATTTGATTTCTGTCAACAGATTGCATATCGGCACTATAATAGGTGTCATCACTGGACACTGTCTAATAGGCAAGTATGCTACAAGGCTAGGTCTCTTTGCGAACGACTTTTGTAGAAGCTGCATGGATGAAAAAGAGGAAGAAACTATTTCTCACCTTCATTGTTTCTGCCCAGCTCTCTCCTGTAGAAGGCAGCTTCACTTAGGAGCCCCTTATTATAACGATTTAGGCGACCTGACAGATATTGATATTAAGAGCCTCCTACGCTTCATAAGAAGCTCAAAATGGTTTTAACGAGTAGGTAGAGAGATTTTCTCCCATGATCCACGTGGTATCACAATGGACCTTTTATTGGTCCAAGTGTGTTGGCGATTCTAAGCTGGCAGCCACTTTAACCTAACCTAACCTATAGTTTTGAACATTCAATTTCAGGGGGTGCTGAAAAGAGCTTTTTTATTCAATTTGATTCAAGTTGAATGATTCAGTTGTATATAACAAATTTAAGCAGAACTTTTCATACTTTTCACTTCAATTTCAATTCAATCACCAATCTTCAAATAATAAAAAAAAAAAACGGTAAACCCGATTGACTGTGAATCGTTTTGTTGAGAAGCTTTCACTTTGCTTTGCATAATTCTCACCAAAACACGCCTAATAACGATCATTGGCTCTAATTTGCATCTCGGCTACCACATGCATCTGTATCTATCCCTTTAACATCATTAAATTCCTCCGTTCCTCAATTGTTCCAATTTAATATAAACTGACGCCTAGGAGTATAACTTTTTTAGTGAAACTAGGGAATTGCACGACATGCAGAACAAAAATAAGAAAGATAGAAAGATGTATGATCTTAGATGTAGTGAAAGCTCAGGTGATAAGTGTTAACTTTAATTGCATACTTTGTGGGTGTCGTCCGAATTGATTGGAGAGAAAGCTTTTTCTTTGCATTAGTTGTTAATTCACAGTATTTTTACGAGCATTTGCTACACTATTCTCGTCGTTAAATTTAGCATTATCTTCTTTAATACCGGATAAATTTAATGGGCATGATTGGTACTTAAACCCACAGCCTACCACTCAATAACCAAATTATAAAGATCATTTAAATTTTGACACGAAAGTAATGGCTAAAGGCTTTCTAACGGCTACAAATCTTTCAAACACTCATATTACTCACAACATCTCTCCGCTTTTACACATAATTTTTCCTTAATTCGAATTTTGTTTAAATAAAACTTACATTGTCTGACATTTGTTGTTGCAACTGATGCAATGAATAAAGCCGCACACAAAACTACTGTACGAAACATTTTAACGTGACTGAAGAGAACACTTGGCCGTTGATAGAAATACTATAAGTGATGACTTCCAAAACTGAAACAAAGTTTATATACTAAAGATACTGATTAGAACGTATCAGAAATTCTTCGAAATTGCGACATCAAGTGTTAAACCCATATATGATACTTGACCGCCAGGTGGTAAACGCAGGTGTTCATTCTATATTTCTTATCAGTCGCCGCAGTGATAACATCTGTTGATTACTCGTTGCAGAATTAATACACTCCTTTTGGTGTCATTCATAAATAATCTTTACACACTTTTATGGCAGATACGTCTAAGTTATATCCCTACGAGAGTGGCCAATGTTTGGGAGAGTGGCTATGCAATCAGCCTACCTTTTGCAGTCATTTCATTGTATTATTATAATGATACCAAGAAGAATGTAACAACGAAGCTCAAGGCTATAAATGCTACGCTGGATAAGGGATGAGGATGCTTGTAGTTACGTGAACTTCTCTTCATGTTCTAGGGAAATCCATTCCAGCCAACAACATCGGCTGAGCTTCTGCTTCCACTTATAGAGAGATCTTGGGAAGCTAAGAGCCTTCCTGACGAGTGGAAAAAGGGAAATATCGTCAAGCTTCCTAAAAAACATAATTTAATAGAGTGCGGAAACTGGAGGGGTATCTGCGTGCTGCCTGCTGTACTTAAGATAATAGCTCAAGTCATCCTGGAGCGAATCAAACAAAATCTCGAAGACACACCCGATGCCGATCAAGCAGGTTTCCGCTCTGGACCCCCCTGTGCCGACCACATCAGCACCCTGCGGATTATTATTGAACAGACTGATGGCAAGTTTACTGAGACGAAAGCGGAAACTTTTAGTCTTCTGCTGGAGACTAACTTTCCTTGCAATCATATACCCACTAGGTCGGAGCTTGGTCCGCTTACCCAGCCTGAAATTGATCTAACTCAGAAAACTCGGCGCAGCTGGTATATTGCATCAGCCGTGGTAACAGATGAGGCCATCAAATATGCTCTGGCATCTTTTGATGGTTTCAAATCGCCTGGCACTGATGGAATATATCCAGCTATGCTGCAACAGGGTATAGATCAGCTATTGTCAACTCTGAAAAGAATTTTCACCGCTGGCTTGGCGCTGGCATATGGTATATTCCTACACCTTGGCGGACAGTCAGAGTAGCTTTCATACCGAAAATTGGTAAGGAAGACTATCGCTCCCCAAGAGTTTCAAACCTATAAGTTTGACATCCTTCTTACTGAAAAGTATGGAGAGACTGGTAGAATTTCACGTGCGCAAAGTTGCTTTGAAGCTGCATCCACTGCACTTCAAAATTTAATGGCCAGAATTGAATGCGCGCTTGACAGCAAAGAATACGCGATGGGTATCTTCATCGACATTGAGGGTGCTTTTGACCATGCGACTTTTGACTGCATGTGCTACTCTGCCAGATAACACGGGGTAGATGAAACATTAGTATTGTGGATTAAAACAATGCTAATGAATAGAACTTTGGTAGTGGATGCGGATTGTGGTCAATATGTTATGACAGGGGTAAACAGGGGCTGTCCGCAAGGTGGCGTTCTGTCTCCATTGTTATGGTGCATGGTGGTCGACTCTCTGTTGAACACACTACATAGCTCCAACGTCTACGTTAAGGCATATGCAGATGGTGTTGCTGTACTTTCTGTCGGGCCATACCTGGCGACGGTCTGTGCTAACGCGCAGGTAGCACTGGATATGATCGATGAATGGTGTACTAGGAGTAGGCTTTCGGTGAATCCTCTTAAAACTGACGTTGTTCTCTTTATGAGAAGGAGGATTCTGACCGGTCTGACTCAGCCTGTGCTTAAAGGCGTCACTATCCGCATTTCCAATGAAGCCAAGTATCTGGGAGTGATTTTAGATAAGAAACTTCATTGGTCCAAACACGTCGAGTCGAAAACATCCAAGGCGCTCTCAGTCTTCTGGCAGTGTAAGGGTGCTTTTGGCAAGACTTGAGGCTTGTCGCCGAATAAGGTTCTCTGGATCTACACGGCTATGATAAGACCATTCCTCGCATATGCGTCGGTTGTTTGATGGAAGGGGCTCTCGCGTAAATATGTGGTTGCCTTTTGCGCGAAACTCGAAAGAACGGCTTGTCTCGGCTGAACGTGAGCTTTCCCGAGTACGCCTGGCTCTGCTCTAGACGCTTTGCTAAACTTACCTCCCCTCGATACTTATGTCATGGGTTGCACTATCAAAGCCATCCATCGTCTTAGGCGGGGTGGTTTTTGGTACACTCCACACTGGAATTTTAGTGAACTTGTGCGATACTTATCTTACGGCTCCTGTCTTATGGATATGCCGTCTGATGCAATGACACCAGAACTCCAGCTGATGCGCAAATTCAGAGTCGACTTGCCTTGTGTCCAGGACTGGCTTCGGTCAGAGTCTGAGTCGGGAATGGAATGTAGTCGTATTTTCACCGATGGTTCCAAAACCAGACAAAGGTCTGGCGCTGGTGTCTTCGTGGAAGTCGACAACATTAGACTTCACTTTTCATTAGGCAAATATGCGTCTGTTTTCCAAGCGGAAACTTATGCAATCCTAATGGCCATGAACTATGTTGTGAAGAACAGGTGGAAGGGACGTAGCATTTGTGTCTGTAGTGAGAGTCAGGCTGCGCTTAAGGCCTTGCTTAACCCTTTAACCACTTCCAAAGTAGTTCGTGAAATCAAAAACTCTTTGAACTCGGTCGCAAGGCTGAATTCTCTGTCTCTTATCAGAGTCCCAGGTCACACTGGGATCTTGGGGAACGAAATCTCCGATGAGATTGCTAGACAAGGCTCAGAGGAGGCTTTCTCAGGTCACAAACCCGCGTTGGGTCTCCCTGCGTCCTCGGTTAGGGCTTCCATTGACGATTGGGTCTCTCACGAGCACAATTGTGTGTGGCACGACTCTCCAGGATGAAGGTTGACTAAACGCATGCTCCCGGACGTCTGTAATAAATCAGCGGCATTCTTGCTGTCTCTCAGCAGAAAAAACTGTAGACAACTTATTGGCGTCTTGACAGGCCACTTTGCTTTTGCTAAGCACCTTAACCTGTTGGGCTTAAGTGACACTACAATCTGCGACGCTTGTGGAGAGAGTGACGACACCGCGGAACATTATCTCTGTGAGTGTCCGGCACTTGCTGTGGTGGCGATGTGGTGAGTGCTGGTACTGTAAGCTCCTCATCACTGAAGTGCTTACTTACTTACTTAGGTGGCGCTACAGTTCGGGGTGAACCTGGGCCTCAACCAACAAGCCTCTCCATTTAGCTCGGTCTTTAGCTAATTGCCTCCAGTTGCGCACTCCAAGTTGGTCGAGGTCCCCTTGAACTTGTGCGCGCCACCTACGGCGATGATTCCCTCTACTGCGTCGTCCCTCCGGGTTAGATTCGAAGACTCTGCGGGCCGGAGCGTTGGTGTCCATTCGCTCTACATGTCCTTGCCATCTCAGACGTCCAATACGCAGTTTTTTGACTAGGTCGATGTCGCTGTACAGCTCGTATAGTTCGTGATAGAATCTTCTCCTCCAAAACCCGTCAACACAAACAGGACCGAAAATCTTACGAAGAATTTTTCTCTCGAAGCGACCAAGGATATCTTCATCCTCTTTTAATAAAGTCCATGTTTCAGCGCCGTAAAGCAGGACTGGGATGATCAAGGTCTTATATAGAGTCTCCTTAGTTGTTCGAGATAGGGCTTTACTGTTGAATTGCCTTATAAGCCCAAAAAAACAGCGATTGGCAAGAGTTATTCTTCGATTGATTTCTACGCTGATTTTGTTAGAAGAATTTATAGCAGAGCCAAGGTAGACAAAGTCCCTTACTACCTCGAAGTTATAGCTGCCCACGGTGACGTTTTGTCCAATTCGTCGGTGTTGGTTTTCCCTTCTAGTTGACAGCATATACTTGGTTTTGCCCTCGTTTATCGCCAAACCCATTTTGGCCGCTTCCGCCTCAATGCTTGCAAAAGCACCGGTGACAGCCCGCTGAGATCTTCCGATAATGTCTATATCGTCGGCGTATGCAAGCAGTTGTACAGACTTGTAATAGATTGTGCCTCCGGTGTTGGCTTGTGAGTTCCGCACAATCCGTTCAAGTACAATATTGAAGAAGTCACATGACAGCGCGTCACCTTGTCTAAAGCCTTTTTTGACATCAAAGGTCTCGGTGAGTTCATTACCGACCTTGATGGAGCAGCGAGCGTTCTCCATCGTCAGCCTGCACAGACGGACAAGTTTGGCAGGGATGTCAAAACTAGACATGGCTCTATAAAGCACTTCTCTATAGATGCTGTCATAGGCGGCCTTGAAATCGATAAAGAGGTGGTGAGTATCGATTTGGAATTCTTGGGTTTTCTCCAGGATCTGCCGAAGTGTGAAGATTTGATCGATGGTGGACTTTCCTGGCCTGAAACCGCACTGATAGGGTCCAATCAGGCTGTTGATAAAGGGTTTCAGGCGTTCACACAATATCGCAGAAAAGATCTTGTATGCGATGTTGAGGAGACTGATGCCTCTATAATTGGCGCAGTTGAGGGGGTCTCCTTTCTTGTGGATCGGGCAAACGATGCTGAGATTCCATTCATCAGGCATACACTCGTCTGACCAAATATTAGAAATGAGTTGGTGTATGCACTCTACCAATTCATCCCCAGCTGCCTTGAAAAGTTCGGCCGGTAAGCCGTCAGGTCCAGCAGCCTTGTTGGATTTTAGCTTGGATATTGCTATCCTCACTTCGTTTTGGTCAGGTGGACGGAAATTTTGACTATCATCGTCTATGTTGAATGGTTCATTCTTCCTGACAGCGGGATGTTGGTCTTCGTCGCCGTTATACAGTCTGCAGAAGTAGTTTTTCCATATTCTCAGCACCGACTGTGATTCTACTACGAGGTTTCCATTTTCATCTCTACAGGTTTCTGTACGGGTATTACTTCTCTGACACGTTCTTTTTACCTTTTGGTAAAACTTCCGTACATTGTTCCTGGAGTATAGACTCTCGATATTCTCAAACGCGCGCTTCTCATGCTCTTTCTTCTTCTTTTGGAGAAGCCGATGTTCTTCCCGTCTCTTTTGCTCGTAGAGCTCACGAGCAGCTCTCGTCTTCCTTTGCAGCGCCGCTTTGTATGCCTCTTGTTTTGCTGCATGCACTCGCCGGCATTCTTCGTCAAACCAGGGGTTTCGCGGTGGTGGTCGAGCGAGACCCAACACATCAGTCGCGGCGTTTCTGATGGCATGTTGGCAGTGTTGCCACTGGTCTTCGGTACTTGATGCTGGCGGCAAAGGGGTGATTGAGAGATTTCGGGATACGCGTTCAGCGAAGAGTCTGGCGGTCTCTTGCGATTGTAGCTTTTCGACGTTAAATTTTCCCACAGTAATTCTTCTTTGTTGCTCAGATAGGGATATCCGCATTCGTACCTTGGCTACAACAAGGTAATGATCCGAGTCTATGTTGGCCGCTCGGAAGGTCCGGACATCCAGAATACTGGAGGCATGCCTTGCGTCGATCGCAATATGATCAATTTGGTTGATCGTTACATGATCATTGGACCGCCATGTCTGCTTATGAATATCGAGATGAGGAAACCATGTGCTTGCTATGGTGACATTTCGCTCCACAGCGAAATCAATTAGCCTTAGTCCGTTATCAGACGTGGTGTCGTGTAGGCTATGCTTACCGACTGCCCTACCAAAGACGTCCTCCTTTCCTATTTTGGCGTTAAAATCTCCCAATGCGATTTTAACGTCGTATTTAGGACATTGCTCGTATGTTTTGTCGAGGAGCTCGTAGAAACACTCTTTGGTGGCAGGGTCCTTTTCTTCTGTGGGGGCATGAACACATATTAGGCTTATGTTAGCGAATTTAGCCTTGATCCGGATCGTCATAATACGCTCGCTCACGTGTCGGAAGCTTAAGACTTCTTGCCTAAGTCTGCTGCGTATGACAAATCCGCATCCGAATAAGCGTTGCCTGTTGCCTCTGTAGCAATCACCGTAGTAGATGTCACAGTTTTTCATCCTCTTTTTGCCCGGCTCATCCCATCGCACTTCCTGGATGGCGGTAATATCTGCTTAATAGCAGTCTAGGGCCTCTGCTAGTTGTTCGGCTGCACGTGGTCTGTAAAGGGACAGAACATTCCACGTACAGATCCGAAGGTCGTTGTCCTTATTTCGTTTGCTGGGGTCGTCATTAGTTGAGTCATCCTTATCCGAAGCTTTTGGTTGTTTCGGAACCATGCGGTTTTTACGTGGTAGGGAAGTTACCCCGACGGCACAACCCCCAACCTGGAGGGCCAGTTCCTTAATTATTCCCCTAGGACGAGGGGCCGGGTACACCGGTGCCAGTAGTCCACTACGGGAGTATGAGCGCTGCCGTTGGCCCATTAAGGGCTCCTCCGCCACCATCTCTATTCCAATGTCCTGACCAACATTGGAAATTCCTTACCGACCTGTGATCCGAATACGTCGAAGCAGCTCGCGCAAGGTGTTCACTAAGTTCAACCTAACTGGAACTATAGACGCCACCGTTGACTCCGTCTAGGGAATTCGTCCGCTGCCGCCTGGAACAGGAAGAAGCGCTCTAGTGAGAAAAGCACTCTTCCCCCCTCTCTCTCATCTGCTGCCACCAAGAATCCGCCAAACGGGGTTGGTTACCCATTTCTTGGATTAAGGTACTAGGCACCCGGCTGTCACCGCGTGGAGGTTGAGAGTAGGAGTTGGTAGGCCTCAGCTGAGTGAAAACGCTTGTGTTTTCATATGATCGCATGCACTACCGTTTGACCAGCCAAGTGAAGTGCTTGCTTGGCTTTCTTAGAAAGACAAGGAAATTCCAATAAAATGGGTAAATCAGGGTTGGTTCTCTGGTAGCACAGTGGACCAGTTGCATGTGAGTGCTCCAGTTGAGCGTTTCCTATCCCGATAAAAAAAAAATAAAAATCATTGAACAGTGCGTTGAATATCGATCGCCACTCCACCTGCTGTTCATCGATTTTGAGAAGGCGTTCGATAGTGTCAACAGGGAGTTTATTTGGTGTGCCTTACGCAGGAAATGTATTTCCGATAAACTAATTCCTATTATCAAAGCTACATATGAAGGCTCTAAATGTCACGTTCTGCACAGAAGAAGGTTGTGTGAGGAATTTGAGATCCAAAGTGGGGTAAGGCAAGGCTGTATCCTTTCACCAATATTATTCCTGTTGGTGATTAGCGAAGTGCTTCGTGCAGCTTTGTCGACGGGAATCGGAGGAATTCAATGAACTCCTACATCCCAAATGAAACATCTTGACTACGCTGACGATGTATGTTTACTCTCTCATAGAATTATGGACCTCCACCAAATGACAGCAGATGTGGAGAGGGAGCAGGCGTCGTCGGGCTGAAAATTGATACGGCAAAAATTAAAACTATCAGCCTTGGAACAAACTCATCGGATCAAATATGCATTGCTGGACAACCGGTAGAGAGAGTAGGGGATTTGCAGTATTTTGGGAGTATTGTCTCGGCCGATGGTGGAACCGAACTGGATATAGCCAACAGGACCGCCAAAGCAAAGTTCGCGTTCGGGATGTTTTCCAAAATATGGGGAAGCAATGTAATCAGTTTGAACACCAAGCTAAGACTGTTCCGCCCCAATGTTGAATCCGTGCTGTTATATGGATGCAGCACTTGGAGACTGACCACTGTTATCCCCAAGAAGCTGTAATCGTTCGTTAATAAGTGCCTGCGCAATTTCTTAAGGATTTTCTGGCCCAATCGTATCTCTTACGAACACCTTTACGAGAGAAAGGGTCAGGAACCAGACGTTTCGAAAGGGTGACAGTTACATAGCTCACCATGTTATGCAATGGAACCCTTTAACTCAGGCTGGCGGTCCGAGGAGAACATGGCCCAGAACAGTCGTGAAGGAGGGACAGCAGTTGGGGAAAGTTGGGGAGAGCTGAGACACATTGCCAGAAACCGTACACGATGGCTCGTAGGCGTAGTAGAGGCTTTAGGACCCACAAGGCGATACAGGACATATGTGAGTGTAATGTATCAAGAATAAGGAACGTATCACTTATGTAGTGATCAACGGTACGATTGGGCGATTGTTTCGCCTATTTCGCTGGCTACCGTGACTCTCTCCAGCTATTTGGTATGTAGCCTAGTGTTAGACTGGATCTGAATATCCGTAAAAGGGAAGAAGTCAATCACACTTATCGTGGAATCCGCCGGGGGGAATTATTCACCGAAAAAAATATTTCGGTATCGTCAAATCCGCAAAGCGAACAGTTCCCCGTGTCGGTAATGTGAACGAGTTCCACTGCATCGTGGAAAACGTTCGGATCGAATCTCCCCATACATTTCACACCCGCAGCTATTTCATTGCGGATTTTGTTGTTAGTGTATGAAATCTTACGTTGCTTCTGGTAGTTCCATTATATTTTCCGTGTTTGCTCTTAATTGAGAGTGCCTCCTCCTGTGTGAAGATGATCTTTCATGAAAAACCAATGAAACGCTATCTATTTTCGCACAAAAAATTGTTTCCCAATTGGATTTTCACAAAGCACACATGTGTTTCAAACGAGCTGTCACAACAGAACTTCCTAATCGACAACAGTGGTCGGTAAGGAAGATTATCCGACGGATTCCACGATAGTGTTTTTATGTTCACGTGAAACTAAAGGTGAAGTGAAACTCAGATCCGACGGATTCCACGATAGGGGTGATTAATTCCTGTCCTTGTTGTAGGAGACAGGGAAGATGCCATCTTCACCTGGTGATTTAAATGGACTGAAAGTGAAAAGAACCCATTTTATATGATTGACGGTAAAGATTTTATCAGATAGGCTATCCTGTCCTGTCTAGAGAATTTGAGAACAAGTTTCCTCAATTGTTCTGGAGAGATCGCGATATTGGGGATGCATCCTGGGAAGTGGGTGTGGAGTAAAAGTTAACAGGTCTCCTCAGGACTGCTTGTGAACTCGCCGTTTTGTTTCCTTAAAGAACCGATGTAGTTCGAGTGGCTCTGTGCTGGGGCTTTTTGCAGTCGTGCCGCCACTGGGAAGCTTTCAATTCTCCTACAATGGTATCTCCAAGAGTCTTGTTTAGCTTTTTGGAGTTCTTTATTGAAGTTGGTTAGAGCTTCTTTGTCACGGCACCAATCGCCATTATGCTTGACTCTATTGAATAGTTTTCTTACGAGTACTTCCCGCCTAAGGCTTTCGGCGGAAATAATTTTTCTTAGGTGTTCTGCCGCAGATTCCAATTCTGAAATAGTGCTTATCAGGACCATTGCGCGGTTAAGATCTGCCCCGAGCAGCAAGCGATATAATTCCCAATTTATGGATCTAGGGTTTCTGTAAGAAGCAGTGTCTTTGAGCCAGGTTTTTAGGTCAAATCTTATATGATTATGATCCGACATGGAAACTTCGTTGGACACGTGCCAGTTGGTGATAGCGTCATAAATGAAAGGACTGGCCAAAGTGAGATCGAGTACATCTTGACGAATAACATTCAGGCAGAGGCAAATACGATCCTCGCATTCCCCGTTGTTAGCGGTACTTCTGCCACTATCGCCACCAGGTCCCTTGTGATGAATTCTGTAATGGGAAAGATGTTATATGTATTTTTTTATTAAGATGGCTGCTCTGGGGCTATTTTGCACCCCAGAGTAGATCAACTTACAGTTTTTCAATGGGAGTCCCTTGATGACTCCCTCAATTAAGTCAATATCTTCCTTGGTGAAGCGATTACTCAACACGGAAAATGCTGCTGTTAATTTGAAGGCACTTCATTTGCCTCCTGATGGTAGGTGGAGTAGGTACTAATTGTTAGTACCTTCATCTGTCCCGATGGGCCGTTTTCCTAGCTCTGTTGCTTCCCAACAGCGCTTGCTCTTCGGGGTTTCTTCTTTCCCAATTCCACAGTATCCCTGAAGGTGGTAGAGGGCATCTTCTGCAATGTCTTGTGGGAGTCTTATCTGCCTCCCTGGGCGGTGCCGATCTTTTTGTTGGGGATTCCGGTTATCTATGCCATCGACTGGTTGAGGGCATGTTGGTGCCTTCAGGGATTTCAACAGCTTTCGGGTTGCTTTTGTCACTAGCCGTACCGGAACTGGTGCTGGGGCCCTGATTGGCCCCAGTGCCGCTGGTTTCTCTCTGTTTGTCCTTGGAGTCCTTAAGTACATTCGTGGCTTCAGGGATTTTAGTAGTCTTTGGCATGGGCTTGTCTGTAGCCATTTCAACGCTGATGATGGTGCCCAGATTGTCCCAGTGCCTGTGGAATTACCCTGCTTTTCCCTTGAGTCCCTGGTGTTATTGGGGTCTATTGGCCTGTAATTTGACCTTAAGTCCGTAGGCTTGGCGAGTTCCTTAATTTTAGGTCTCAGATGGGCGGAGCTGAAGCCAAAGCTGACCGTACCGTCCATTTTGTTCAGCTGTAGAGCCGATATGGGGTCAAGGGCTATAGTGAGCTCGATAACATTTGCGCTCTGGACTCTGTTGAGCACTCTCCAGTCTTCGACTCGCAATCCCGCGTTCTGTTCTTTGACCAGACCCAGAATGCGTTCTGACGCAGTATACTTGCCAGGAAAATAGCCAACGTCTATTTGTGGGCGAGGAACTTCTCCCTCATCCACAGCTTTTAGTCCTGCATTCTTCCAGGGATGCAGCATGGGCACCGTAGCCTTGTGCCAGTCCGCTGTAATTTTGTTCCTGCAGGAGAAAAATAGCCAACATGGCTTAAAGGTGCAGCCGAGAAACTCTGGTTTGGTGGATCCCTCATTTTGCTGCAAGACTTTATCCGAAATGGAGTCTTGTACCTGCCTGAGCTGCTCTTTCGTCCAGATGGTGCCAGGCAAGTCGTCAGGAATGGCACCAACTTTTTCACTGGCTGCTGTAACGCTATAGGTGGGCCCAGTGCTCGTGGGTTTGGGTGACCTTGCCTTCCTTTTTGCAGCGTTATCGGGTGGTGGGCACTATCTCCTATAGGACGCTTTGCGGTTGCACTTTAGGTGGTGTGCATTCCTCTAAATTGTTCTTTGTATTTTTATGACTCATTTGGTTCCATAATCGGGGAAGGGTTGTTCGCCGGGGACAGAGTACCATGCACCGGAAAGGCTGGTTGAAGTCCGGGGTCGCCTGATATCCGAAGTCCACCGTTAGAAGACACGGTCACGTTGTGCCATTCCTCTCTTGTGCACGGTCGTTCAACACCTGGGATTACGGGTTTTTTCAAGTTTTCCTCTTTAGACCCGCAATATTTAGTTCACAGCAAGGACACCTCGTGCAGGATGTGGCTCTTCACCACGTATGGATGGACTTAGGATATAGATTTCGCCTCTATTCCTCTGGTCCCTTTACGTGGAGACCTTGCCCGCAAGGTTTTAGGTTCTAGTAATTTTTTTTTTTTACGGAGTTCCACAATCAATCGCGTGTTTATTTTTAGGTAAATGTTCATCTCGGAGAGTTTTTCACTTAGATTGAAATACCTCAACACAAAAAAATCTTAAATCGAAGGAATGTTTGGGAAATTGAAAAACAACTGTGAGATGTCAAACGCGAGGGAAAAAATACAGTAGCTCTACACAACGCCTGAGGAAATATTTTCGATTGTCCCATAAGTGCCCAAACGCGACATTGTGAATTGGTCATTATATGCGCCAACTGAACTGAACTAGTCGCCTGAACTTTGTTTTGACATTTCCGTTTTGTTGATTCATTTATTTAGGCGGGGAAAATATGGTAAAATTACTTTTTTAAATAAATACGTTTTAAATAAATTACTAATACTGTATAATGCGAATCTTGATAGGACACGGTAGCACTCAACGAATTTCTTCTAAAATATCCCGGTCTTGTGCGGTCTTCCGACACCAAGTCAGAAATCGTTGGAAACGTTAGGGTCCAAGTAAGTGATTCAATCTGTTGCTGCAGTCTAGTTGCTTAAAAAAGAAATGCATCTCCCAAAACTTAGAACAAATGGTATCGTCTCCGGGTAATATGCCCGAGTTTTCCCTCCGTAAAGCAACTGCAGCTGACCGTTACCAGTGGACTCCGAGTGACTACATTCGACAGTAGCCACTTTGAGTCGAATTGGACTCTTGATCGGGTATTGGAGGACATACCAAATCTTGTCAGCCAGGATCAAATCGGGGAATATATCCCCAGCGTCTATGAGACGCAGAATGAGATCCTCCAACTGAAATCGCCGTCGTATACAATTCACACGAATTCGCAATGCAACGCGATTAAGTTCTCCAGCTTCGACCGCTTCAAAGACCATTACTTAGAGCTTCGCGTAAACATTAAAAGGGAATATGATCTCCATGACCATAGTCTGCCAAGCGGTGTTCAATGGGAAGAGCTGTTCCGTG
The DNA here is from genome assembly GCA_945910035.1 of Brachypalpus laphriformis. Classification (NCBI taxonomy): domain Eukaryota; kingdom Metazoa; phylum Arthropoda; class Insecta; order Diptera; family Syrphidae; genus Brachypalpus; species Brachypalpus laphriformis. The sequence goes on along the minus strand of OX246754.1, from coordinate 190,238,919 downwards.
CATCCAGCTCAATTCAAAGCTATCTGACTCAATTCCTTAAGTTCCTCGAAGAACTGCGTGACTTCTATACGAACCTGGCCGATATCGACGAACTATGCTACGTGGTGCAGCCACTGAATCCCACCACGAAGGACAGCTGGCGCATATTGAAACTGAAGGACAGAGTCTTCGTGAAATTGGTTCTGGATCCATTTACGTGTTCGCCAGTTCAAGTAAACGTTATCGGACCAACGTATGAAGTGGAAACTCTGCGCCATGTCCTCAGTGAAGGCCTGAAGAACTGGGACACCGAGATGGACGTGCATGCAAATCTGTTGAGAACCTTCGAATTAACTTACTTCCCCATGGCCACCGAGGACGCAGAGCAGTTTTGTAACATTTGCTACTGCTATCAGCTTGAGGGTCATGTTCCTTTTATTTCGTGCGACAATCGGAGTTGTAGTCTCGTGTACCATGCAATGTGCTTGAAGGAATGGTTTATAACGCTAGCGGACGGGAAGGTGTTTCTTGACGTTGCATTCGGCGCCTGTCCGTTCTGTAAAGAGGTGAGTGGACAATTTGTTCGTTTCAATGATTGCAGGTCTCCTGGGTCCAATTGATTCCATTACAGCAAAGGTAGAAGGTAAGTAGATTCTCTGTGACAGTAGTCGTCGGCTTACTTAGGACATCGTCTTCAACGAGCTTATAGTCAGAAATCATTGCAACCTGTTGCGCAAGCATCCCAGCTCACGAAAGACAATATTTTGTTCGGGGGGAATCCACAACTCGGGTGACTAACTTGTGAATCTCTACATAGCCACAGCCTATTTAGGTTCGTTGGTAAGATAATCTAGAGTTATGCAAGGTTTCCACTAGTCTGGAAGTCAGGCAGAAGAATTTTTGGTCGGGGAAACTGTAATTTTTTTCATTTCTTCTCGTCGATGTCACAATAGGTACAGTTCGTGTTTAGGAACTTTACTCCATATACCACCAATGAAGAACGACGGAAGAATGAAAAGCTATTCCGTGAATTACAAAATCATCTAACCATTTTTATTTTTTTATTTATTTATTTTGCCTAAGAGGTGGTGGAAAACGCTACTGCTCACGAGAAACAGGCCCACTCTGTTTCAAGTAGTGTGGGACTTGGTACTCACTAAAAAACCACATTTAACCCTTTTATTCTACTTGACACGATCCGTTTTTGCATTACTTCAGACTGGTGTGGTTTTCTTTCCCCTTCCGGGGCCGGCTTTTCCATTTGTCTTCTCTTGTGGGTTAATTCTTTCTTCCCGGTAAGGCTTACATCAGGCTTACATAAATCTCATGAGGGTGATTATTAGGTCTTCCTCTCTCTTTTTTGATTTAAGCACGTATTTGATTCTAACTCTGGTTACTCGTTGACATTTTTGTCAATATGTTTTCCGGGGTGGATGACAAAGGATTAAAGATTCCAGCGACCTCCTTTCAACTTCCCATCTGTTGCACTCGAAGAACGTGTGGTTTGCGTTGTCCAGTTCTGAGTCGCCATATTGGCAAGCCGAGCTCACTGTTTTGCCTATTCTGTCGAGGAAGGCGTTGAAAAAACCGTGTCCAGTAAGAAATTGGGTAACGTAATAATTTACTTCCCCGTGTTTCCGTCCCTTCCATTCAGCGATGTTGTTGATCAACCTCGCGGTCCATCGTCCTCTGCTTTCTGAGCTCCATCTCTCCTGCCATTTCTGTTTGGTGAGCTCCTTCGCATCCTCGGTTGCCGCTTCCATTCCAATTTCCGCCTTTTTGTCGTAGACGTACTTCCTCTCTGCCAAGGAGATCAATAGGGGTCACTCCTGCGACTATGAGGACGGCAGTACGAACTTGCAGCCCGTACTGCCGCGCGCCTCTTTACTGCGGCCATTTGTTTCCAGTATTTCTCTTGCCGTAGCGCGTCGGCCCATATCTCGCACCCATACAGGAGAATGACTGTCATCAGGAGCTTTCTCTTGCTAGCTGTTAGACATCCAATGTTTGCCATTAATATGTTCAGTGACATTGTGACCTTCGCAGCTCTTTCCGATCTTATTTGATACCAGAAAGTGAGCTTCGTGTTTAGGGCCATCCCTAGGTACTTCGCCGCTTCCTTGCTGGTTATTACCTCAGACCCGACTTGGAAGTCGACAATAGTTGGAATCCTCTTCTTTGTGAAAACGACTATCTCCGTCTTTCCTGTGGCCAAACCTGAGCCATATTCTTTCATCCAGAGCTGCACCCGCCTCATTACCTGGTTGAGTTTTCTTTGTGCGCTATCGGTGTCTCCTGCCGTAATCACCGCAGCGATATCATCTGCATACCCTACCAGAAAGCTGTCTTCGGGCATTTCCATACGAAGGATGCCATCGTGGTACATGTTCCAGAGATCCGGTCCCAGGATTGAGCCCTGCACTTCTCCAGCAGTACTCTCCTTTATTCGAGGTCCTTCTGCGGTGCTGTATAAAGCTTCCGGTCCTTGAGATAGTCCTTCACCATCCGCAAGAGATATTCGGGAATATTAAAAATGCTTTCGAGGGCGTTTAGCATATCGCTCCATCTGGCTGAATTGAAGGCATTTCGCACGTCCAGAGTTGCTAGCAATACGATTTTCCTTGAATAGTGGTTGAGCCAATTGGGCAGTCCTTACCACTCTTTCAATTCCTCCAATCGTAGACTGGCCCTTTCTGAATCCGTGCTGTCTTTCGCTCAAATTTCCTGCTCTCTGCACGACTGCTGTAAGCCTTGGTTTTAACAACTTTTCCAGGAGTTTCCCTGTGGTGTCCAGCATACACAGAGGCATGTACGCTGATGGGGAATCCGGGTCTCCTTATCCCTTGCTGATCAGTACCAAGCGCTGTAACTTCTAGCTCCTAGGGAAAACTCCTTCCGGGAGACAGCTATTGTACATGTTCAGCAGCAGCTGAGGACCTGTCTGGGCAATCGTCTTGAACACCTCCGCTGGTATTCCATCAGGTCCACGGACCTTTCGGTTTTGTGGGGTTTTCGATGCGAGGATCGACTCTTCCTCACTGAACATCGGGGTTTCCGGTCGTTGGACCGGAGAAGTGTCGGGAGGCTGAACACGATGCGTTGGGAAGAGTGTGTTCATTATAAACTCCATCCTTTCTTCGCCGAGGACAGGGCTAGCCATATGTGTTCCCAGTTTTCGCATTACGACTTTGAAGCCTAGCCCCCAGGAGTTGCTGTTGACATCCCGGCGGAGAACCCCCCTTTTATTTTTTCATCTCATGGTTCTAAATTCTGCTAGAATGTCGTCAGCGAACCCGATTATCTTAACTCCTTGTGGCAATGCTAAACGCAGGACTCCGTCGTACATGATATTCCATAAGAGAGCGCCTAGTACCGATCCTTGTGGGACTCCTGTCGTAACCTTGTAGTACTTTACCCCTCGTGGGTTTGATACCTCAACTTCCTGTTGGTGAAGTAGTTTGTAACTATCCTCAATAGGTAGTATGGAGTATCCATTCTGGCTAGCGATCTCCATATGAACGACCAATTTGCCGAGTTAATGGCGTTTTTGATGTCCAGAGTCACTACTGCACAGTATTTCTTTGCCTCTCCGTGTCTTTGTCGAAGAGTTTGTCCTTCCATTTTGGGCCTGTTAATTTAGGGCGTTGGAAGATTGATGAGTTTGCTTAACATCATTTAATATCACCTGGTGGTCGCTATGTGTATATTCCTCACTGAGCCGCCATTTGGTGTTGCGCAGGAGAGTTGCTCACGAAGGTTATGTCGATGATTGACTCCATACCTGCTTTCCGATATGTGTTTGCGCGCCCCTTGTTTGCGAGCACTATTTCTAGTGGCGCAAAGGTTTCCAGAAGAATACATGGTTTCCCATGCATTGAAGTCGCCGCCTATGACCACTGGAGTTCTACTGCGTGCATCGGCCATTAGGTTATCTAGCATTGTCTGGTATTCACTCGTCGTCCGCCTTGGTCGAGCATAGCAGCTATAGAAGTCCCGAATCTGGGGGTGAATTGAACGGATCACTGTTCACGTAATTTTTATTGTGTTGTTGGTAGATCTAGCAACGACATACATACAAATTACGTGATAAGTCTTACGTTCACGGTTACGGCAACTCGACTCCTGCTTTTTCTTGAGTAGTTTTAGTTCTCTGTGAGAAAATCGCTCCATAATGCCCCTCTTAAACAACATGTCTGTTGTGTATCAACGCCTTCATACGCCATGTAATTTCTAAAATCCCGCTTTCAATTGTCGTTTCAGAAACTTTCTACGTCGTTTGAAGACGTTTTAAAATAGCTACCATTCGAAGCAAATTGTAAGGAACACAATAAAATTAATTAATTAAATTAATTTATGCAGTAAAAGACGAACAAACGACGGGCTACCAATTGCTTGAAGCAGTAGACATGTAATAGTCTAGTACCAACCGGAATTTAAAAGACGAACTGAGTACCGATTTAAGAGTAGGTGCACTCGAAGTCTTAAAATACAAACTAATAACGAGTTAGACCAAAAAGGAACAAAATAAACCATAGGCTGCATGCAACAGAACCTTACGAAGAGCGGCGTGTTAAGTCCTCAAACAATCCAAATAAATTAAAGACTTCAACCAGAAAGTCCACGAATGCATAAGAGAACCTCAAATAGCATTCCAGAATGTAGAATGTCGTCCCCTTGGATGTTGTGCCGCATACAAGACCACACACATACGCCGCAGACATAACCTCTACTACGACACATGTCCAATTCGCAATTTCCACAATGTTTAACACTGACTTATTGCGGTGAACAATTAAGTACCCACAACAAATTAACCAAGGGCACTAAATATCGATATCCAGTGTTACGTATTCTTGCGACCACTTGAATAAACAAACGGTCGTGGAAATACATTCCACATTCCATAAAATCGATCTGAGTTGAAGTTAACGAGTGGTGTTCTCTTCGCGCGATTTCACGGGTCGAGGTACAACACAGAACAACAGTTGTCTAAATAATAATTAATGTAAATAAGTATTTTCAGTTTAATATATGTTTTAACACATGTACTATTTATTAGTTCAATTTTCAGTAGTAGACATTTAGAGAAACAATTTTGATATTATGTAATATGCATATACGAGTATGTGATTTCTCTTGAAAGCAAACATCAATAATAAAATGACTTAAGATCATTATACATAAATATATAATTATATACAACTACCTATGAAGCAATGCTTTATGTAGTAAAATTTATTTGATTACAACTAATTATGTAAAATTAGATGAACATGCACTTACAAGTCAACTAATCGGAGTAAATTACTATACACTAATTGATCTCGTAGGCTCATTCGTTTAGCCTCTTTGTCGATTCGGACACTAGCTCCTGTAATACCATAGAAAAGAGATGGCGTTAAGCCTGGAACAATTGCACGGTACCTCCATCCAATGTGCCGATTGCACATTTTACAAACAATTATAAGCCACTCGTATCTACGGAAAGAAAAAAACAAGAATTTATTTAACGTGTAAAGAGTAAGTAATAAAATAAAAAATAAATATTTGGCGCAACAGCTCTTTAAGTGCCTGGGCCCAGCTTCTCGCAACCACTCGATTGTGTTGTGCGCGTTATATTTTTCGCAAGAATGGAAGGAACCTACAGTTTAGTGCCGTATCCGAAGGGCAATTTGTTTTGAAAAGCTTTCTCGTGACAACAATACTCTCGGATGTTTGTTAGACGCTCGCGAGAGAAAGAGAGTTTTATTTATTCTTCAGATGTAGCACGAATCCATTTTCATAACTTTTTCACTGTGAAGGAGTTATAATAGTACTCTATACGACAACCAAATTGCTTAGTAATGTGTAACGGTCCGCAGGTCGTATCTATAAATAAAGCGACAATCGTCAAAAAGCGGCAAACGCCAACGACAATCAGGGTGAGTGACTTTAGACGAGTCAAAAACAACCTGCGACGAATCTCAAAGGCAGACATTTTAATCTTCAAAGCGAACAACTCAATTCGTTTAAATCAGAAATATGTTTATTAACTGATTTGGTAAACAAATAGTAAAATCGATTACACCCAATGCAAAGCGACAAATAGATTGACTCACGAACGACAATATCCAAAATCAAAAGATGACCAAAAAACGAATCATACTCCATTAGATATGAGAATACTGTGGGTGTTCGAGCTTGTCGATGTGCCTCGGAACACTGACTAGTTGTAGCAAAGATATGAGAGCTTCAGTAAAAGGAAAACCAATGTGGAAAGATTTCAATTGCAAAGCACTACCAACGAATTTACAGATCAAATGCCTTAGAAGCTTTTTAGAAACTTATACGACGACAACAACGAATTTTTATCAGTTCACCCTGGTGATGAACTTTGTGAAAATTCAATTTGGAAGAAAAAAATGAATTCAGTGTGAAAATAGATAGCGTTGCATTGTTTTTTAATGAAAGATCATCTTCAGACAGAAGCAGGCGCTCTCAGTTAAGAGCAAAAACGGAAAATATTATGGAACTACCAGAAGCAACGTAAGATTTCATACACCAACAACCAAATTCGCAATGGAATAGCTGCGGGTGTCAAATGCATGGGGAGTTTCGATTCGTTCGTTTTCCACGATACAGTGAATCTCATACACGTTACCGACATGTGAATGGTTCACACGTCTGCGGATTGCACGACGTAAATTTGTGATTATTAGTGAATCGTTTCCCCCGACGGGTTCCACGACAGTGGTGATAAGTTAAAACGTTTTCTTCTTTGTCCCTGTAAAAACCTTACTTGCTACTAAATAAAACCGAAAATGTCGTACTTACCCAGGAAACCAACTGAATTCACATGATGGCTCTCCACTGAAGACTACTGAAGTTTTAAAAACTTTGTATACCGTATTTGTTTCATGGATGTAGCCAGCTATAAAGAGAAATTAATAAATTAAAAATGTTAAGCAAATAGAAAAGTGTTGTAAGGATCTTGAACAATTCGTATGATTCGATATGATGTACAAGTGACAATTCCCTTGTTTTTCGGCTTATTTGAGCACATAAGAAGGAATAGAGTCTACACACTAGCGGGTGCCTTTAAATAGGCGATCATCAACAACACAAAAGATGTCAAACTAGCGTCTAAATCGAGTAGAACGCTCATACACCTCTTCAGCGACATAGATGCACAGGCTTCACATATAAAGTCAACTGCCTTGGGAACGAGAACGAAAGTTATGATCTATGGTACATTGGTACAACCAGACAGCGAATCACAAATTAGACATCAGATCCAGTACTGCCAAATAAAACGGTCTTTGCGAGCCACAAGCCAGACTGTAAAGATCCTACAGTCGGAGAACTTACTTACTTTTACTTACAAAAAAAAAAAAAAAAAAAAAAAACACTTTAAACAAGGCTAAACTAATCGTCCGATTAGTAACTGACTAATCCTTAGATTATCTTTTCCCAAATAAAAACTGAAGAAAGTAACAATCCTTGTCGAAACGTTGGTAGACAAATGAAATAATTTTGTTTCATTCAATGCCACCAAATAAGCTGAAAGGAAAGCTTGTATTCGTAAAGGGTTTTTTTTTTTTTTAGATAGAACTTACGATACGGATAACTGTCATATTTATGTTCAGTACAGTCTGGAAAATCATCATGAAAAGACTCACACGTGAACAACGCTAGCAAATTACCGAAATTTACTTTGAAAATCGGTCGTCGATTCATGAAACTAATAAACGACTTCGTGATTTTAACAGCGCACATCCATCTGCCCATCTGAGCAAACCATCCATCAAACTGTGGATAGATTTTGTGCCAAATAATCTCTAGGTGGAACCTCAACATCGTTTGCCCGATCCCTCGGAACTGCGCCAACTACAGAGGTATAAGTCTTCTCAACATCGCATATAAGATCCTGTCTGCCATATTATGTGAACGCCTAAAACCGATCGTAAACAACCTGATAGGTCCTTATCAGTGCGGTTTCAGGCCGGGAAAGTCCACCATTGACCAAATATTCACACTACGGCAGATCCAGGAAAAAACCTATGAATATAAAATCGATACGCACCACCTCTTCATCGATTTCAAAGTTGCCTATGATAGCGTGTATAGAGACGAGTTATACGGAACCATGTCTAGACTTGGCACCCCTGCCAAGCTCGTCCGTTTGTGCAGAATGACGATGGAGAACTCTCGCTGATCCATCAAAGTCAGTAAGAACATCACCGAACCGTTCGATGTCAGGAAAGGTCTTAGACAAGGTGACGGCGCTATCATGCGATCTCTTTAACATAGTACTTGAGAGAATTATACGAAACATATACATATCGATTATATTCAATCTTTTACAAGTATGCACAACTACTCGCTTATGCCGATGACATTGGCATAATCGGAAGAACTCAGTGGACCATCGACGGAGATCGAGAGAACAAAGATGGGTTTAGCGGTCAATGAAAGCAAAACAAAATATATATTGTCTACAAAAAAGAACACCCAATATCGGCGTCTTGGACAGAACGCTACAATGGACAGATATAACTTAGAGGTAGTAAAGGACTTTGTCTACCTAGGCTCTATGGTGAGCTCCGCAAGTGACATCAGTGAAGAGATCAAACGAAGAATTACTCTTGCCAACCGGTGTTTCTATGGGCTAAGAAGGCAATTGGTTAGCAAAGCCATATGTCGAACTACTAAGGTAACTCTCTATAAGACACTAATCATCCCAGTCCTGCTGTATGGCGCAGAGGCATGGGCTTTGTCAAAACCCAATGATGATGCCCTTGGTTATTTTGAGAAAAGTTCTTCGAGCGGTCTTTGGTTACGTCTACATAGACGGTGAGTGGAGGAGAAGGTACAATGCCGAACTATACGGCCTGTACAAGGACATCGACTTAGCCAGAAGAGTTTACATACAGCGACTAAGATAGCTGAGTCATTTAGAGGGGATGGAGACCAACGTTCCCACCAAGAAAGTTTTCGAATCCACCCCGGATGGACGGCGCAGTAGAGGACGACCTCGCGGTAGGTGGAAGGGGACCTCAACCAACTTGACGTGCCCAACTGGAGGCAGCTGGCTGGAGAGGTTGTTGGTTGAAGCCCAGGTCCACCCCGGACTGTAGTAACACCTAAATAAGTAATCTCTAAATGATGCAATACCACCCGCAAACACATCAAATTATTGTGCGTACTGAAGAGGATATCGCTGCTGCAGGAGTGTGGAAGAAGATCTACAATTATCGAGTCGTCGTCGATTACATCAATTGGGACTGTGTCCATCCAAATTCTGTGAAGAACTATTAGCTTACACCCATATAAAGTCCAGCTGGTTCAGAAATTAAAGCCACGAGACCATCAGTTGCGTCGTTCTTTCGCTGCTTGGCCTCTAGAGCAGTTACAAGCTGACCCATTATTCCATCGCGATATTGTGTTCAACGATGAGACTGATTTTTTGGCTTAATGGATTTGTTATTGTCACATAGTGGTTGAGGATAGTTTGGGGGAGGAGCAGTGCGGTATTCGTCTCGGTAGAAGCACAACCGACCGGTTATTCACTCTCAGAATGGTTCTTGCGAAGGCCTTGGAATATGCTAAACCGGCCGTCACTTTTTTTGTGGATTTGGAAAAAACATATGATAGGGTTCCTCGAGGGAAACTCTGAACTGTTCTGCAGGAGTATGGCATTGATGGTCCCTTGTTAAGGGCAATGCAGTCTTTATATACAAACTGTAGAAGCTGTGTTCGGATAAACGGCGTTAAATCAATACCCTTCACTGTGGGCGTTCGACTCCGCCAAGGGTGCGTTTTGTCACCTCTCCTCTTCATTGTATATATGGATTGGATGTTGCAGCGCAGCCGTGGCGGACAATGTTACAAAGTGGAAGACTTAAGGATTAGTCCTTTGCTCTTTGCGGCTGATTTGGACATCCTTGAGTCCCCTTAAACCGAACTTTAGCGCACATTCGAAAAGTTTGTAGCCGTTTGTGATGATGCTGGAATGAAGATCAACGTGAACAAATCGGAAGTAATGGTCGTTTCCGAAATACCCATTCAGTCACTCTGCATATTAGTAGAGTCCCACTGAAGCAGGTGGATAAGTTTGAGTACCTCTCGGTGTTATTCACGAGTGATGGGAAGAGCAATGCCGAGTTATCCTGTAGAATTGGTCAGGCTGGATCAATTTTGAGAGAGCTTGGTCAATCTGTCATAAGGAAGGCCGAACTTAGCGTTCAAGCTAAATTATGGGTTTTTAACTCGGTGTATGTTCCAACTCTCACCTATGGTTATTGTTGTTGTTGTAGCAACTATGTTGATTCGTATGGTTCAAACGTTAAGGTGGTGTAGGTGGGTTGTCATCAGTAAGGTCGAGGCCCAAGAGAGCCGCAGCTTCGACTGGGTGAGTCCATAAGGATCTTGGTGTAATTGTTGCGGGATTTGGTTGTTCAGCATGAAGCTCTAGCCGGATCGCAGTTGGGCAAGTGTGGATCTAGTACGTCTAGTGAGATGTTCTTCACTATGAAGTATCGGTGGAGGATGGCCGCCTAACACGATGTTAATCTGGCGGTTATCAAGTGCAGTTTGGACAGCGTGTTGGTGGATAGAGTTCAAAGCCAGTTTGTGACACGCTGGGACAAGTGGTGTATGGGTTATAGACCTATTAACTTCTTCACGGTATGAAGGGATGTCAGATCGAATATGCCTCGGAGGTGTAGGAAGGCTGAGTATATCTCTGTTCTGGTGATCGGGACGGTTGCAAGCCAGTTAGAACTGTTTCGATAGAAGTTCGTTATGCTCTTTGACTTTGAGCAACTTTGTTTCCTGATGAAGGTGATCTTCATGGGACATACGGTGACAGCCTGTGATAATGCGTAGAGCAGGAGTGGAATCCTCTAAGGTGATAGTTGATTGTTGATGATCACAATCATCCCTTTTGCTCTCTCTAAGGTGACCATCAGCGTGATCATCACATTTTTGCGATCGTTTTTGTGTGACTTTGCGATCGTTTTACGGAGAGCTAACAAAGTGCGATCATTCCACTCCAGCATTCTGGCTTGTTTGGAGTTTATGCCATTGAATATCCTATGGTCATGAAATTTGGGTAGTGACCGAAAGAATAAGATCGGGGATACAAGCTGCCGAAATGAGGTTCCTTTGTGGTGTTGCTGCAATAACTTGTAGGAATCGAGTGCGCAACACCAGAGCCCGCGAGGCCCTCAATGTTGAGCTGCTACTTCTCCGAACGGAACGATCTATGCTTCGATGGTTTGGTCACGTAGTGCGTATGCCCCCAGACCGGCTTCCAAGACGTGCCAAGATTGCCGTGTCATCAGGTTGGCGACTCCCCGGTAGGCCTACAGATAGATGGTTAGATCAAGTCCGACATTTCTCCTGGAGCCATCTAGGGATTCCTCCTGCTGAGTTGGAATCAATGGCGGAGGATCGAGAAGGATGGTGGGTCCACTTGAGCATCCTACCCCCGCGACCTTCATGAAAGATTAGCGGGCCATTGAAAATGTATGTACACATACAATAAAGAATTTATAGGAAAGCAAAGCAAAGTCTTTCACTTTGCAATCATAAAAAAAATGTGGCACTTCTTTCGAATACATTACTAAATTTTGAAAAAGATAGGCGGCACCAAATGAAAATAAAGAGACCCAAGGTTTTCCTTCCTTCATTAGGAGAAATAAGAATATGAGAGGAAAAAATCATATAACATGCGTATCTTACCCGAATTGCAGTATTGTGATTGCACACCATGCTTTGACATTGCAAACAGATCCCGACAGTACGCAATTTGGTTTCGACAAAATCTGCAAACAAACACACCACCCTGCAAAAGGAAATTATTTTCTTTTAACATCCATTTGCATTTGAATAAGTTTTTTTTTTTTAACATACATCAAGGAAGCAATCAGCAATGAACCTCATGCGAAGATTAACCGAATCAGTTATGAAAATGGTCTTCAGTTGTTCCTCGGAAAAGTGAGCGTTGCGACTTAGCCAAAAGGATAATTTAATTGGATCTGTTGGCATTGACATTACCTTGTGCGTTTCTAGTGATTTGAGTACCTTCTCGATTACCGTAGACGTGTTATACCGATTGTATACATGTTTTGGCCAAATTGTTGTAGTTGCTTGGAAATCTTTTAGGTAACGTTCAAGACGTGGTATGTCACGAAATCTGTTCATGCTTCCAAGATTAATTGTAGAAAGTGGTTCTGGCAGTAAGATTTCCGGAAGGATTTTTACATGCCCATATGTTCTGAGTTGAGGTCCAGACGTTATGTATTCTAAATGCCTAAACGAAAAATGTTTATTTGTTGAAATACCGGTATATGCATGGATAAAAGAATAATTTCAATAAAATATACTTAAAATGTCTAAAAAAAAAAAAAAATGGTGGGTGGAGAGAGAGAGAGAGCAGCCTATCAAACTCTAAGACTAAATGTATGAAAGCAGTTTGACCAATCTAGCTCTATGCAGAGGTTGCGAAGAATCCCCGATGGGTGTTTAAGTTGCATCTCGCACTCCAAGTTGTTCGAGGTCCCCTTGAACTTGTGCGCGCCACATACAGCGATGATTCCCTCTACTGCGTCGTCCCTCGGGGTTAGATACGAAGACTCTGCGGGCCGGAGCGTTGGTGTCCATTCGCTCTACATGTCCTTGCCATCTCAGACGTCCAATACGCAGTTTTTTGACTAGGTCGATGTCGCTGTACAGCTCGTATAGTTCGTGATTGAATCATTTCCTCCAAAACCCGTCAACACAAACGAGACCGAAAATCTTACGAAGAATTTTTCTCTCGAAGCGACTAATGATATCTTCATCCTCTTTTAATAAAGTCCATGTTTCAGCGCCGTAAAGCAGGACTGGGATGATCAGGGTCTTATACAGAGTCTCCTTAGTTGTTCGAGAGAGGCAACAGGCAACGCTTATTCGGAAGCGGATTTGTCATACGCGGCAGACTTAGGAAAGAAGTCTTAAGCTTCCGACACGTAAGCGAGCGTATTATGACTATCCGGATCAAGGCTAAATTCGCTAACATAAGCCTAATATGTGTTCATGCCCCCACGGAAGAAAAGGACCCTGCCACCAAAGAGTGTTTCTACGAGCTCTTCGACAAAACATACGAGCGATGTCCTAAATACGACGTTAAAATCGTATTGGGCGATTCTAACGCCAAAATAGGAAAGGAGAAGGACGTCTTTGGTAGTGCAGTCGGTAAGAATAGCCTGCACGACACCACGTCTGATACCAGACTAAGGCTTATTGATTTCGCTGTGGAGCGAAATGTCACCATAGCAAGCACATGGTTTCCTCATCTCGATATTCATAAGCAGACATGGCGGTACAATGATCATGTAACGATCAACCAAATTGATCATATTGCGATCGACGCAAGACATGCCTCCAGTATTCTGGATGTCCGGACCTTCCGAGCGGCCAACTTAGCCTCGGATCATTACCTTGTTGTAGCCAATGTACGAATGCGGATATCCCAATCTGAGCAATGAAGAAGAATCACTGTGAGAAAATTTAACGTCGAAAAGCTACAATCGCAAGAGACCGCCAGACTCTTCGCTGAACGCGTATCCCGAAATCTCTCAATCACACCTATGCCGCCAGCATCAAGTGCCGAAGACCAGTGGCAACGCCGCCAACATGCCATCAGAAACGCCGCGACTGATGTGCTGGGTCTCGCTCGCCCACCACCACAAAACCCGTGGTTTAACGAAGAATGCCGGCGAGTGCATGCAGCAAAACAAGAGGCATACAAAGCGGCGCTGCAAAGGAAGACGAGAGCTGCTCGTGAGCTCTACGAGCAAAAGAGACAGGAAGAACATCGGCTTCTTCAAAAGAAGAAAAAAGAGCATGAGAAGCGCGCGTTTGAGAATATCGAGAGTTTATACTCCAGGAACAATGTACGGAAGTTTTACCAAAAGGTAAAAAGAACGTGTCAGAGGAGCAATACCCGTACAGAAACCTGTAGAGATGAAAATGGAAACCTCGTAGTAGAATCACAGTCGGTGCTGAGAATATGGAAAAACTACTTCTGCAGACTGTATAACGGCGACGAAGACCAACATCCCGCTGTCAGGCAGAATGAACCATTCAACATAGACGATGATAGTCAAAATGTTCGTCCACCTGACCAAAACGAAGTGAGGATAGCAATATCCAAGCTAAAATCCAACAAGGCTGCTGGACCTAATGGCTTACCGGCCGAACATTTCAGGGCAGCTGGTGATGAATTGGTAGAGTGCATATATCAACTCATCTCTAAGATTTGGTCAGATGAGTGTATGCCTGATGAATGGAATCTCAGCATCGTTTGCCCGATCCACAAGAAAGGAGACCCCTTCAACTGCGTCAATTATAGAGGCATCAGTCTCCTCAACATCGCATACAAGATCTTTTCTACGATATTGTGTGAACGCCTGAAACCTTTTATCAACATTATCCTGATTGGACCCTATCAGTGCGGTTTCAGGTCAGGAAAGTCCACCATCGATCAAATCTCCACACTTCGGCAGATCCTGGCGAAAACCCAAGAATTCCAAGTCGATACTCACCACCTCTTTATCGATTTCAATGCCGCCTATGACAGCATCTATAGAGAAGAGCCGGTGGGTTTGCAAGCATTGAGACGGAAGCGGCCAAAATGGGTTTAGCAATAAACGACGGCAAAACCAAGCACATATATGCTGTCAACAAGGGACAGCCAACACCGACGAATTGGACAGAACGTTACAGTGGGCAGCTATAACTTCGAGGTAGTAAGGGACTTTGTCTACCTTGGCTCTGCTATAAACTCGAAAAACAAGATCAGCGCAGAAATAAATCGAAGAATAACTCTTTCCAATCGCTGTTTTTTTGAGCTTATAAGGCAATTCAACAGTAAAGCCCTATCGCGAACAACTAAGGAGTTTCTACACAAGACCTTGATCATCCCAGTCCTGCTTTACGGCGCTGAAACATGGACTTTATTAAAAGAGGATGAAGATATCCTTGGTCGCTTCGTAAGATTTTCGGTCCCGTTTCCGTTAACGGGTTTTGGAGAAGATTCAATCACGAACTATACGAGCTGTACAGCGACATCGACCTAGTCAAAAAACTGCGTATTGCGTCTAAGATTGCTAGGACATGTAGAGCGAATGGATACCAACGCTCCGGTCCGCAGAGTCTTTGAATCTAACCTCGAGGGACGACGCAGTAGAGGGAATCATCGCCGTAGGTGGCGCGCACAAGTTCAAGGACCTCGACCAACTTGGAGTGCGCAACTGGAGGCAATTAGCTAAAGACCGAGCTAAATGGAGAGGCTTGTTGGTTGAGGCCCAGGTTCACCCCGAAATGTAGCGCCACCTAAGTAAGTAAGTAAGAACCAGGATTAATGATCTTAGATACTCTATAATAATTGCGAAGAAAGAAAGAGAGCTAAATACGATAGTAAACAACATAGACCAAGTTAGCAAAGAATACGGCCTCAAAATCAACACTTTCAAAACAAAATTTATGGTAGTAGCTAGAAAACATATAGCAAATGCAGAGCTAACAATAGGCAGAGTCAAAGTAGATCGCATATACAAAAGAAAGTACTTGGGTACACAGTTTGATTGGAAAGCAAACTTTCACACCGAAGTAAAATGCAGAATCGAACAGGCTCGAGCAGCGTTCTGTAAGATGAGAAAGGTACTATGCGAGGGAAACCTGGATATTGCATAAAGCTTCGATGAAGAGGATAGCAAGCCTTTGAAATGTAGCTAATTCGAAGGATATTGAATATCTCATGGACAGACAGAATCTCCAACGCAGAAGTACTTACAAGATTGGAACACGAAGAGAGCTTTTAAGAACAATTAAAATACGCAAGCTGGAATACTTGGGACATATTATAAGAAACGAAAAGTACAAACTCCTTCAAAGAAGAAGACAAGGCAGAATCAAAGAAGGGAGAGAGGTCGGCGGACAACGACAAACATGTATGCATAACTTGAGTGAGTGGTACCGAATGGCCACCACGGAACTGTTCGGGAACGTCAGCCCCGCAAAAATACAAAAAAGATGATATCCATCCTCCTAAGAGGAGAGGATCACTATAAGAAGGAGGATACTATTACTAGATTCAATACTACTTCGATTCTAAATTTGATCAATTTATAGTGTTAACATGAAGTGAGACGTGAGACCTAATTAATAGTCGAATGTGTTTAGCAAATTGGTGTATTTGCCAATTACCCGCCGCTTGGAATTGTGGCTCGGAAACTAGAAATTCGTTTTTTTTTGTTACCAAATCTGTGGAGCCCTGCAAGGTTTGCTGCTAGCTCGGATCATTTGAAACATATTGTATAATGATGTTCTTATGCTACCTATCCATACAGAAGCGAAAATCATAGGCTATGCGGAAGATATGGCCATTGTAGTAGTTTCAAAATTCTTAGACGGAGGGAAGCAAACATGCAACGTGCAGTCAGACCTTGGCTAACCTGGATCTAGCCGAACAAAAGACAGGCGCACTAAAAGTCGACATTACATCGCAACCATCCATAAAGTGATGATCGATACGAGGCTCTTTTATAAGCAATATGTGCAAATTGGGTGTAATAAATCACAACCCGAGTGCCGCTTTCTCAATAATAATGACAAACATAGAAGGTCTTAGGCAAAGTAGAAGACTGCGATTGGCAAGAGTTACACAATCAATCATACTGTATACTGCCCCAGTCGCGAAAGATTTAGAATGGGAATAGGGCAGACGCCTACACCGCATGTTTTAGTGGAACATACTTCATCACTGAAGATCTGGAATGCAGTTGAAATCAGATCAGCAATAGTAACGAAGGAACTGCGGGGAAACAGCGAAAGCAAGGTGAAGACAGCAACAGGTAGAAGAATTAGCAAGTGTTCAACCCCACCTCGTGGTGATATATCAATCTGTTCGCACGAGAATTCTTGAAAAGTGTTCGAAACGGGATTAACTTTTAGTGTCTTTGGAAGATTCCCAACTCCCATTGCAAAAAAAAAAAAGCTCCAACCAAATTTAGCACAAGTATGACCGTTGAATTCCGACTTTCATCTAAGGTAGGATTATTCGAGGTTCAAAATAAAGATCATAGTGTTTAGGAGATCAACCCCCAATTGCAGAAGAAATGACTATTCATGTTCGGTACTCACTCTCTCTTAGTTTCAGCGGTTGTGATGAACCTCTGCAATGCTCTGGACTTGATCAGTGTGTTGCCGCGTTCATCAGCGCCCTTCTCGTACACCTGACATGTAACACCATACATAGCCTGCGTCTTGGGACATTGAACGTGCGCAAATGCCACCCCAAACAATAAACCATTATTCGAGTCAATATCTTCGTCAATTATGAAACCCGGAATCATAAGCGGAATCACCTCCCCCGGATACACAATGTGTTGATGTAGGAACAGCATCAATCGATGCACACGTCCCGCTTCCAAGTATTCAACACCCGACACCCGGTTCATGCTGTCTCCCAGATACGAGTGCTCTGCTGGTAAGTTTGTGTCAAAGAGTATCTGAGTTGACGTCGGCTCATCGTCCACTATGTCCCGTGAGTGCAACGAACCTTCGTCAGAAGAAGTGTCATCGTCTGATGATACTCCTATTCCCAGGACTAGAAGAGAAATTGGAATCGTTTAACACTGTATCTAGGCACAGGGTAATCCTGTGACCCCCTGCGTTTAAAGCCCTACGAAGCTGTTACTAATCCGACGCATGTCGGGCTTGACCAGTACGTAGCAAATACACTTCTTTTGTACCATAGCTGCGACAATGCCACGACCTAATTGGATGACAGGTACTTACAGATTTCGAGCTCAGGCACTTCCTGGTTTTCTCCGACCGGAGCTCCTGGATTTGGTGCTGGTCCAGCCGAGGCTGCGTCTCCAGCTGCACCATTGTCCTCTCCATTGTTAGGCACTGAAAAATTCGGAAGGCAATTGAACCATTAATAGATCGTTCTGCGACGACATACTACGGTATAAAGGAATGGAGAGAAGGCAGAGAATTGATCAAAAATTTGACCCTTACCTCCTTGATCCATGTCTATTGTAATTTGCTTAGCAAGGTTTAGGTTCTCAATTAACTTTCGGCCTGGTTTAGCGGGAGAAATTCCACAACGTAGATGTTTTTATTTTGGATGCTGTCCGGCGAATAGCACCACTTTTTATCAGACGCAAAAATCCCTTTCCACCACACCACATTTTGGGTGTGTTCAGAAGTACCTCCAGTTTTTCATTGCTAAAAGCTAGAGTGAGTTGGAGACTTTGATTGTTTTGCTAAATGGTGTCTCCATAGGCCATGATTAATATTTGAATATATGACATGTTTTAGAAATGTATCTCCGCATATGTCAAGTTATTTGCATGGCCTGACATGTAGGTATGTTTGGAGTTATCGCTTAGCATTCCTGTCTGCCATGAAGTTGGACATGAGGAATGCATGTGGAAAGCACAAAGATTCACCCATAATCGACGTTTTCTTTATTTTGGCTTTTTTTTGTTCTTTGTTTTGCAGTTGTTCCGAGGTTTTAAGTGAAAAAATGCACCGTAGCTACCTGTTAACAGGAAATGAGACCTATTAAAATATGACAGCTGCTTTGATATTTCATGACAGATGTTTGACATATGTATATTTCTGCGATGACTATGGCTCGTGGCGACATCGTGTTAAAAAAAACGCTGGTGTAAGGTTAATTCTATAATATACTTTACCAACGTGATAACAGAGCTTAAATTTGTACCCAGTGAGTTTGTAATTGATTGAAAAACTTTTACACATGCGATATAAACAATTCATTGAATTTTGTGTATTTGAAATTGCAAACTGGTGTTTTTATTCTATCCATCACCACACAGAGGGAAGGATTGAAAGAAAAATTTAAGGTATGCATCTAAACCGTTCAATCAAAAGATAGTCTGTATCATGCTTAGGTGGCGCTACAGTTTGGGATGAAGCTAGGGCTCAACCAACAACTTTCTCCATTTAGCTCGGTCTTTAGCTAATTAAACGTACCTCTAGTTGCACACTCCAAGTTGGTCGAGGTCCTCTTGAACTTGTGCGCGCCACCTTCGACGAGAAGGCCCTCTACAGCGTCGTCCATCTGGGTTAGGTTGGAATGCTCTGCAGGATGGAGCGTATGCAGAGGTCACCAGGTGGCTAAGCAGCAGCACCACAGGGGAGCATGAAGAGACGCGAGTCTCGGGCAATAAAAGAGACAACGGTTGAACTGGTTTCCCAGACATCGGTTTCTCCGGTAGCCACAACGCAAGATATATGGACAGCGAGGACTACAGGATTGAGGGCAGGAGACACCACAAAAATCTCACTAGAGGTACGAAAGGATCCCATGATTACTGGAGGGATATCGGAGGCAAGTACAAATGGAAATGATAGAGATGACCTAGAGAAACCAGGCCAATTTCTCAACTGCAGGATGCAATGGGACTCAACGTCACTTTAACCAAGCCTGAGGGACCTAATGAGAAACATTTTAGCACTTCACAAGAGAGCGATGGCTGCAAAAACCTTAACCAAAGAAAGGAGCATAGACCAGGATTACGAAAGCGCACAAACCTTCCCAGCGCTTTAATCCGTCGAAGGAAATACAAAGCGACCCCCGAACTAGAAGAGCAGCTGCCAATCTCAAAAAATGGAAAGCGACCGATTTTAGAAGAGCGACTAGAAACCACACCGATCTAAACACGGGAATGGAAGCCAATGCCAAAAAAACACACGGAGGCGATCAAAAATAAAAAAAGAAGATAAAGCTACACCGACCCAAACACTGGAGCGGTAGAAGGTGCTAAAAAGGATAAGAAGCCAAACAAAGGTCAAAAATAAAGGAAATGATGAAAAAGAGGAGACCAAAGGAAAATCAGAGTAAGAAACCAAAAAGATCAGAAGAAAACCCACAAGGCCGGATGCTATTGTGATAGTGAAAACTGGAGAATCGTCATATGTGAACATGCTGAAAATGATGAAAGCGAATACAGGACTGAAAAAACTCGAAGAAAATGTTAACAAAATCAAGAAGACAGCTAAACGCGAACTGCTCTTAGAACTATAATAAAGAGCAAAAATGATGGACAAACTGAGAAGTTTAAAGAAGACATGACCAGAATCCTCCAATGCGAAGCCAAGGTCAATGCGGCCCAGGATCCAAATGCTTCTGCTGGAAGTTTGCGATGCGCAGCATACAAAAGCGCAATAGATGAAATCCACTCAGCGCAATAAATAAACCACTGCGAAGCCACCCACTCTCTTAACACAAACGGCGAAAGAAGAAAAAGCAGATGTAATCCTCACCTGCGAACAATATAAAACCCAACGCGACAATGGAAGATGCGTGGAAAATGGTAATAATAAGGAAGCGATATGGACATGCAGAAGCTATTCCTTCGAAAGCAAGGACTCCAGGCACTGGCAGAACTTCGTATACGCCAAAATAAAATGAATTCACTTCTTTAGTTTCTATGCACTATCGAGCCTGAGTATGGAGGAATACAAAACGATGCTGGATAGCCTTTTAGCGGAGGTAAGAGGAAAAACACCAACTATTGTAGCCGGAGACTTTAATGCATGGGCAGTTGAGTGGAATAGCACCATGACAAATAGAAGAGGCGCGGCATTTGCAAGCCTCGATCCAGTGCTACTAAACGGAGGCAATATGCACACTTTCGACAACGGCAGAGCGCGCTCCTTCATCGACCTGACGTTCGCCAGAAGAGACTTAGCAAGAAAGATGAAACGGTAAGTCTCAGACCTATACACAAACAGCGACCACCAGGCCATCATATTCGAAAAAGAAGAACACCACCAATCACAGCACCGCAAAACCGACTCCAAAAGTACGAAAACTGGGCTGGAAAACAAAAGACGTAGACACCAAAATGCACGAATATATGGTATACTAAGCAACATGGACATCATAGCAAGAGACACAGCAGAAGAACGGACTAAAGAAGTCAAAAGGTCCTTATCCCTTGAAAGAACACCTGTGTACTAGCGGAATGACGACATCACCAATACGCGAGCAAAATGTCACAGAAATTGGCCACCAAAGAGCTTAAAGTAGAGGCACACAGGACTATGAGGTACTGAGAGAACAGTTCCAGAAGAACAGAACACAACTCCGTAAGCTGATAAAAAATAGCAAACCGGAATACTTCTATGTACTCAGAGAGAAGGTGCGTATCAAATAGTCAGGAGACAATTAAAGAATGGCACGGCAGCTGCACCAACTTGCCAGAATATCATGCACTCAATTAATTGCGGTCTTTTTCCGAGGAGAGATGGATTCACCCTACCACGAGGAGCAGCGGTAGAAACAGAGGCAATACCAGCAACCACTACAGAGAAAGTTTTAGAAGCCCCGGCAAAAACAAAGAGCAACAAGACGCCAGAAATAGATAGGATCCCGAACTTTGTGCTAAAAGGAGCCATTGAAGCAAAATCAGAGATCTTCACAAGCCTTTATACGGC
The DNA here is from genome assembly GCA_945910035.1 of Brachypalpus laphriformis. NCBI lineage: Eukaryota > Metazoa > Arthropoda > Insecta > Diptera > Syrphidae > Brachypalpus > Brachypalpus laphriformis. The sequence goes on along the minus strand of OX246754.1, from coordinate 190,217,436 downwards.
ATGGCTAACGGAAGGCATTTCCCACTACAGTGGAAAAGGCAACAGCTAGTCCTGATCTCAAAGAGTGACAAACTACCTGAGCAATTGTCGTCGTACAGGCAGCTGTGCATGCTTGATATACTGGGAAAAATGCTAAAAAAAGTTATAATACGTACAAGGCTAGAGCCATACACGGAGGGAGATTCGGGGCTCTGTACTCGGCGGTTTAAGAAAGAAATGAAGCGGGGCGATAAAAGCAGTGTGCGACATTGCACGCGCAGCTATCGCGGGGCAAAGATGGCTAGGAGAGAGAAAGCAGTATTGTGCCGTCGTAGCACTCGAAGTCAAAAATGCTGAACTCAGCCAGTTGGAGCTGCATAGTTAGTGCGCTAAGCAACCTGCGTATATCTAACTACCTGCTGAGAATAATACGAGTAGGCAGCTACTTTAGTGAGAGAACTCTTTATTATGACACGGAAGAGGGGCCTAAGAAGTACGCAATTACGGGAGGAGTCCCCCAAGGGTCAGTACTAGGCCCAGCCTTGTGGAATATAATGTATGATGGCATACTAAGAACGCCAATGCCGAGCGGAGTAGAAACCATTGGCTACACTGACGACATTGTAGTAATCATCGTAGCAAAAACGCTAGAACAAGTGTCCGAAAACTGCAGCCAAACAATAAGGAACGTGAGAGCATGTCTACTGGCATCAGGTAGGTCTGCAACTGGCAGATCACAAGACAGAAGCAGTGCTAATAAGTGGCAGAACAGAGGTAGAACATCTCACTATACAAAAATATGTTGGATAGAGAAACTGGCGGACAAGTGACTCCGAAAGGACTAATAATATTCATGCTGACGACGAATGAAGGTTGGAACACAGCGAACGAAATCATCACCAGCATGATGCAGCAACTACGTCTGGAGGAAATTAGCAGCAGCGAGAAATGAGGATCCTTTAAACACGATCAAGTTCATAAAGAGATTTCTGAATTAAAAGATTTAGTGTTGCGTTCTTCATTGAATACTGGGACGAAATCCCAAGTAGTTACTCGTTCTCAAGCAGCGGGTAAGGTCAATGTACCCGCTCGTGCTAAAATATCGGCCTTACATCACGATTTTGCCACAAAGCAACCGAAGTTTAACAGTCCACACACTCCCCGTATTACTGTTGCCGCTGCTACATCTAAAACTTCAACTGTTTCCATTGCTGAACCTGCTGTGCACTCGGATACCGAGTTAATTGTCTCCAACATCTCTGATGCTGCTGCTGCTAATGTTTCTTCTTCACCTGCTATTTTCGCTGCTAATGCTACACTTCCACCTACTGCTGCTGCTGCTTTGGCTAATCCTACATCTTCACAGAAGGCATCTCACATATTATCATCCAGTACTTCTGCTGAACCTGCTATGCATTCTAATCTGGATTTGAATAACTCCAACGCTTCGTTAACGACAATGTTAAATCATTCTACCAAACGTGATAAGCCAATCGTTGGAGCTAGCAACAACAATAACTCTGCTACTGGATTGGAACTGGAAGTTGTATCGCAATTGAAATGGCTGCATTTATCATCTTTTAAGCCCACTACAACTTGCCAGTCAATTCTTGGGTATGTTTCATCAGTATTTAATGTAGACTTATCGAAGTTGAAGTGCCACAAATTAATTAAGGTTGGTGCCGACGTAAATGTTCTTAATCATGTCAACTTCAAGCTAGGCGTACCCGAAGACACAATTCAAAGTTTCCTTAATTCAAACATTTGGCAGAATGGAATTCGTGTGCGTTTATTTAAAATCCAGTCAAAAAACGAAATGCGTACTTCGAACTCAAACGCTCAAACATAGTTGAACATTTACCTGCTCCCGCTGCTGCTGCTGACGTGCCGTTGTCTAATACATTTTGTTCTCTCTCTCTCTATTACCAGAATGCGGGGGGAATGAGAACAAAGACAAATGAATTCTTTCTTGGTGCTGCTGATTGCTCATTTAGTGTCATCGCTTTAACGGAGACTTGGTTGCACGATAATATTTTCTCTGCTGAATTGTTTAATACAGAATTTTATGTATACCAAAAAGATCGATGTCCTATTCATACTGGATTTGAGAGAGGTGGCGGTGTTCTGCTGGCGGTTCGTTCCTGTTTTAAAAGTAGACAAGTTGCATTATCTGACGCAACGGGTATGATTGAACAATTATGTGTATGCATTGATTTTCTTAGTTTTGGAAATGCAGATCTAATTCAAATATATTTTTTTATTTCATATTAAAAATATTGTAAAATCTTTAGATAGTACATCTTATGCCGTAGTTTTAGGTGATTTTAATTTATCCAATGTTAAATGGATTTTCACTAAAGACGATAAATATTATGTTCTTGCGTTTAATGTTGCTAGAGATTATGAACGTGAAGTAATTGACAGTGTGATGGAATAATTAGCATTAGCAAAATTAATTCACGATGAAAATTTTTTTCGCATTAGCAATATGAAAAGCAGTTGCTAAATTTGATTGTTGCTGACGCACTGAACGCGGCCACTGCATTGCGTTCATCCACTGATGTCGTCGTACATCGTTAATTTCCCATCCCATCGCTCGCTGCTCGTTAAATGTCAAATTCAAACATCTAGGCAAATAACGAATTTTCTTAGATTTCAAACTGGCGTCGTCGGAGAAGGACAACAGGCAAAATACTTAATTTTTAGGTATTATATTTCATGTATAGTATTTGATTGCTTATTTTAATAAATAATTTTTAGTTTCATTGTCAGTACACTAAAGACAGTGTTTTATTTGACGGCGGCGAAATCAACATTTCTAAAAATTAAAGAAAGAATATCGGTGAAATCCAAGAAAAGAAAAATGAGTGATCAAGCAGCAGATTGTGCTGCCTGCGACAGGCCAAACAGCGAAGAGGATATGGTACAGTGTGGAAGGTGCCCGAAGTGGTTCCAATACAGCTGCGCTGACGTTGATGCTTCGGTCAAAAAGATGGAATGGGCGTGCAAAGAGTGCACAGATCCTGATTTGACCATACGAAATGAAGCACAATGCCTGGAAGCTGATAGAGGGGGGTGCAAGTCAACTCCCACTGCAACCCAATCACGGCGAACGGTCAACCATGGCGATGCAGGTCCTGAAAAGGCTAGTACCAGCATTCGGTCAACAACAACACGCAGAAGCAGAATAAAATTGGAATTGCTTCACTTGGAGGAGCAAAGAAAATTAAATGCAATGTTTCAAGAGCAGCGTCAGAAGCAGGAAGAAGAGTATCTGCGCAAGAAGTTCGAGATTATGGCGCGTGAAGACGAGGACGAAGCGCCAAGCATTGATGGAAGTTTGGCAAGGAGCCGAACATTGGACTGGGTTACAAAAACACAGCCAGAAGTCCCAAACAAGGTCCGGTCGGACGCTAAGGTAAAACAAATGGAGTGGCGTTTTGAAAAGTTGCCTCAAAAGGAAGAAGAGGTTGTTTTTCTTGACCAGCGCCAGATTTCAGCGCGGCAGGTCGTCGGAAAGGAGCTTCCTGTGTTTAACGGAAAACCGGAGGAGTGGCCGCTTTTCATAAGTAGCTACGAGAACACAACCAAGCTATGTGGGTTTTCTAACGCTGAAAATTTGGCGCGCCTGCAAAAGGCTATCAAGGGTGACGCATTGGTCTTGTTGGACCAACTCGTGATGCCTTCAGATGTTCCGGAGGCCATCAATACTCTTCGAATGCTTTATGGACGCCCACAGTACGTCGTACAAATGCTGTTGAAGCAAATACGAGCAGAGCCTCTACCGAAAATTGAAAGATTGGACACAATCATAAAGTATGCTCTCTCGGTGCGTAGTCTACACAGTACGATTGTGGCATCGGGGTTGTCAAATCATCTAAATGACGCGACACTGCTGACGGAACTTGTAGAAAGGCTCCCGGCCCAAATAAAACTCAATTGGGGCATGGAATGTGGTACCTTTGAGTCCGATTTAACGCAATTCAGTGAGTGGCTGTATAAAATAGCAGAAGGAGCAAGTTCAGTTACAACATTCGTACCAGCAGAGAAGCGTAACCTATTTCCAGATAGGCGAAACGATAAGCGGCCAGCGCATATACATGCCGCTCACTCCGAAGACAGGATGAAAGCGAACGTGATTCCACCAAACAACAAACGAGGCGGTTGCTATTCCTGCGGCAAAGAGCACAAACTGGTGGAGTGTGAAAAATTTAAGCAGCTCTCTCTGGAAAAGCGGAGGGAATTGACGGAAAGCCGTAGTATCTGCGAGATGTGTTTGGGGCATTCCAAGAAATTTAAATGCAGGAATGGACGTGCTTGCAGTGTGAGTGGGTGTGTAGGGAAACATCACACACTTCTTCATAGTTGGCCAAAATACCTTCAGCAGCCAGCTACAGCACCAGTGCAAGCACAAACAGCTGGAAATCTATCTGCTCATCAACATGCCAAGGATAGGCATACGTTCTTCGGTATACTTCCAGTCACATTGTATGGTAATGGCAAATCGCTGGAAACATTTGCCTTTCTGGATAATGGCTCCTCTCTGACGTTGGTAGATGAGAGCGAAGCTAACAGTTTGGGTCTCAGTGGGGTCACTAAGCCACTGTGTCTCAAATGGACTTCGGACACGGTTCGATTAGAGGAAGATTCCAAGGTCGTCCCCATGGAGATTTCGGCAAGCAGCGACGATCTTAAAGGGAGGAAGTATTGGCTCAGAGATGTGCGGACAGTTAAAAACCTGGCTCTGCCTTTGCAGTCAGTAGATATGCAACAGTTGCAGAAGAAGTACTCCCACTTGGGAGGAGTACCTCTCCAATCATACAAGGATGCGAAGTGCGGGATACTTATTGGCTTGAGCAATCAAAAGCTGTTACTTGGACGAAGGGTCAGAGAAGGGAATTGGAGTGATCCAGTGGCGATTTTGACTAGACTCGGGTGGTGTGTCAGCGGAGGCAACGTCGAAGAGACCAAGGTGAACGGAATGTATCATGTTTACGAAGCTTGTGAATGTGATAAAGATTTGCACGAAATGATTCGGCAACATTTCGTTTTGGAGGATCACGGAATCGACAAGAAGCACATCGAGTCGGCTGAGGAGCTACGAGCAAAAAAATTCCTGAAGGCATCTGTGAAAAGGAAAGGCGACTCATTCTGTGCTGGGTTGTTGTGGCGATATGATGACTTTGTTTTACCAGATAGTTATCCGATGGCACTTAAGCGATTAAAGTGCTTGGAGAAAAAGATGGCAGCTGACCCGTCCTTGCTAGAAGCTGTCAACGGAAAAATCAACAATCTTTTGACAAAGGGCTATGTCAGAAGGCTTACTCCGGAGGAATTGAAGGAACATCATCCGAAGACTTGGTATCTACCCATTTTTATAGTGAAAAACCCCAACAAGCCTGGGAAGGTGCGGCTGGTTTGGGACGCAGCAGCCAGCACACAGGGGGTGTCATTAAATAACATGCTACTGAAGGGTCCAGATGCGCTGCGAGTTTTGGTGGAGCTTCTTCACAATTTCCGAACAAGGCCGGTAGCCGTAATTGCTGATATAGAAGAGATGTTTCTGCAAGTTGGAATAGAAGAAAAGGATCAGCATGCGCAGAGGTTTATTTATCGTTTTGGTGATACAGATTATGAGCCTATTATCTTCATGGTGCTAGTGTTGCCATTCGGAGAGACATGCGCACCTAGTATTGCGGAAGAAGTGAAAAATGTCAATGCAATGGAGTTCGCTGGAATATTCCCGGAGGCAGCAGAAGCGATTGTCAACAACCATTATGTGGACGACTGGTTGGATAGTTTTGACGACGATGATAAAGCTATTCAGCTGGCACAAGAGGTAAAGTTTGTTCACTCCAAGGGTGGATTCAACATACGAAACTGGGTTTCGAACTCCAAGAAGTTCCTGAAGGCTTTTGGACAACCTGAATGTGAAGGAAAGACGATTCAGGATAACTCGGACGAGATGAAGAGTACCACAAAGATTTTGGGACTGTGGTGGAATACCGAAAAGGACATCTTTACTTTCTCGCTTCGGTTCAACAAGGCTCATGAGGATGTTTTGAACGGACAGCGAGTGCCAACGAAGCGTGAGCTCTTGAGGGTCCTTATGTCCATTTACGACCCTCTCGGATTTTTGTCATTCTACCTCGTAAGACTCAAGGTGTTGCTGCAGGAGGTCTGGAGGTCAGCCATCGAATGGGACGAGTTGATTCCGCAGTACTTGGAATGCAAGTGGGAAGATTGGCGCCACCTCTTGCCGAAAGTGGAGAATGTCGAGATCCAGAGATGCTACCTACCTCAGGGATTCGGCAAGGAGGTGTCAATCCAACTTCACATTTTTGTGGACGCCAGTGAGGATGCGATGGCGGCTGTGGCATATCTTCGCTACCAGTATGGAAGTTCGGTGGATTGTACGTTGGTTTGCGCCAAGAGCAAGGTGGCTCCATTAAAACCACTGTCAATACCCAAGATGGAGCTGCAAGCAGCCTTAATTGGATCCCGGCTAGCAAACAGCATTGAAAAAAGTCATAAAATCAAGATCGAGAAAAGATTCCTGTGGACCGATTCCAGGAACGTTTTATCCTGGCTGAGGGCAGACGCCAAGAAGTTTAAACCATTCGTCATGTTCCGCATCGTTGAGATTCTGGACAACACCAAGAGGGAAGAATGGAGATGGGTGCCAACCAAAATGAATGTTGCTGATGAAGCCACCAAGTGGGCGAAGCTGCCAACCTTTGGTAAGAATGACCGATGGTTCAAGGGTCCAGACTTCTTATACGATGATGAAGACGGGTGGCCCAACACAGCAGTGGACAAGCAACTTCAAACAGAAGAGTTGAGAGCACAGTTTCTACTGCTCACAGATGTCATTCTGGATGGACCACTCATAGACGTTCATCGATTTGCAACATGGAAGCGTCTGCATCGTTCGATGGCCTGGGTAGTTCGAGCTTGCAACATCTGGACACACCAAAGAAGTGGACTTTGGGATAGCTGGGCGATATTGACAGCAGAGGAGCTTCAGCACGCGGAGGTGATGATTATTCAGTTGGCACAGCAAGATAGATATGGTGATGAGTTGGCATTACTGAAGAACGGAAAGTTATTGCCTAAGTCCAGCCAGCTGTACAAATTGTCACCATATCTAGACAATAACGGGGTGCTGAGAATAAGAGGACGGATTGACAGCGCATGGTGCGTAAATGAGGATACCAAACGACCTATCATCTTGCCAAGGGATCATTACGTGAGTGTTTTGGTAGTAAGAGATTATCATAGCAAGTTTCACCACCGTTGTCAAGAGACAGTGGTTAATGAAGTACGGCAAAGGTTTTGGGTGCCTCGGCTGAGGACGCTTGTCAGATCAGTGCGTTTGGAATGTAAAAAGTGCCGAATAGACAAGGTGGTTCCAGAAGTTCCTGAGATGGCTCCATTACCAGAGGCAAGGTTGGCAGCTTATGTAAGGCCATTTACATTCACTGGCGTCGATTACTTTGGCCCGATTTTAGTAAAAAATGGAAGGAAGACCGAAAAGCGATGGGGAGTACTCTTTACATGTCTGACCATAAGGGCAATACACTTGGAGATGGCGCACAATTTAACATCGGACTCGTGTATAATGTGCGTACGCAGATTCATGTCAAGGCGCGGAACCCCTCGTGAAATTTACTCCGATAATGGCACAAACCTAAAGGGAGCCGAAAAGGAACTAAGGGAAGCTTTTCACCAAATGAATAAAGACGTCATCCAGATTACGTTCACCAGCGCTGAAACGCGATGGTATTTTAATCCGCCAGCTGCTCCACACATGGGAGGCTGCTGGGAGAGACTGATAGGTTCAGTCAAAAGCGTGTTGAAGGAGGTTACTCGGAACCAACGGCTGGAGGATGAGTCGCTACTATCCTTTCTAATCGAAGTCGAAGGAATCATTAATGCGCGGCCTCTTACACATGTGTCAGTGGAAGCTGACGATGAAGAAGCATTAACTCCAAACCACTTCCTGCTTGGATCGTCGAGTGGCAGTAAGCCTCCAGGAGAGTTCACAGACCAGGATCTTCTTCTTCGAAAGAACTGGAGAATCAGCCAGCGGTTATCACACATGTTTTGGCGGCGTTGGGTGCGAGAATATTCACCTACTCTAACGCGAAGGACTAAATGGTTTGAGCAGGTAAGAAATATTGCGGAAGGCGACGTGGTGATCATTGTCGACGAAAACCTACCAAGGAGTTCTTGGCCAAAAGGCATTGTGGTCAGCACGATAAATAGCAAAGACGGGCAGATAAGAAGAGCTACGGTAAGGACTGCGAGCGGAGTTTATGATCGACCAGTGGCAAGGCTAGCAGTACTGGACGTCAGCAAGTCAAGTGAAGGTGAAGCAGCTACAGAGGCAGCCGCCTCACAGAGGGGGAGAAATGTTGCTGACGCACTGAACGCGGCCACTGCATTGCGTTCATCCACTGATGTCGTCGTACATCGTTAATTTCCCATCCCATCGCTCGCTGCTCGTCAAATGTCAAATTCAAACATCTAGGCAAATAACGAATTTTCTTAGATTTCAAACTGGCGTCGTCGGAGAAGGACAACAGGCAAAATACTTAATTTTTAGGTATTATATTTCATGTATAGTATTTGATTGCTTATTTTAATAAATAATTTTTAGTTTCATTGTCAGTACACTAAAGACAGTGTTTTATTTGACGGCGGCGAAATCAACATTGATGAAATGTGAAATTATTTTTTTCGCAGTGTGCGTTGCGTTCACAGAACAGAGAAAGTGAAGTAGAAGAGAAGGAAGTAGACTAAGACATACATTAGCGTACACACTCATACCTTATGTTCATTTCCATTTTAAATTGTTTCACTACTCTAGCATCATTTTCATTTCAATGTATTGACTGAATAACGGCCAACTAAGCTTTTCTTCATTCTTCTTCTCATTTGCATTAGCACATACACATTATGTTATGCATGGAAATTTGCGAAATATTGTTGTTAAGCAAATGAAAATTTGTTAACAGTGTCAGTGAATGTGAAATGAAATAGCATTATCTTTAGGAAAATAATGCGATTCACTTATAAGGCATCTCTTAGACTTTCAATGATATTTCATATTAATTTAGCATTAGCATTTCACATGCTAAGTATGAAATAATAGCATGCTAATTAAATTAATAGAAAATAGCATTAATTTCCATCACTAATTGACACTATGTCTACTATGAATTTCCGTCAAGTTAACGTAGTTTCTAATGCTATGGAAAGAATATTAGATCTTGTTTTTATTAATGAGGAACTTGAAGCTTCTGTAAGTGAAGCCGATTTTCCGTTGCTAAACAATAGCTTTTTTCATAATGCTTTGCATGTTTCGTTTAATTTTTCTGTTTTAAATTCATTTAGTTCGGATAAATTCAGAGGAAACGTGAAAATTGATTTTAAAAAAGCAGATTATACTGCAATAAATAATTTTTTAAGTTCAATCAACTGGCAGGGCATTCTCGAATGTCCTAGTTTAGATGTAGCTTTCTCAGTATTTAGAAACATAATTGAATCTGCAATTTCTAGGTTTGTGCCGGTTAAACGTGTGATTAATTCTAGTAAGCCTATCTGGTTTAGTAAAAGCTTATCTAGATTGAAGAACGTCATGAATAAGGTGCATAAAACAAGTAAAATCAATGTACTTTTGCAAGGCGAGTTTCGTCAATTAAGAAGAGAATATGAGTTCTTAAAGAAGTTCGTGTATAGGCAATACATTTCATTAATTGAGTCGAATATAAAACTTGATTCTAAAACTTTCTGGACGTTTATCAATACCAAACGGAAATCGCTTGGCATACCATCTAAGATGACTTATAATGGAGTTACTAGTGATGATTTAAAGCAAGTCTGTGACATGTTTGCGTCGTTTTTCCAATCAAATTTCGTTGATAATTCCATTGATTGTAATTCATTACTTCATAATGAAACAATTACTGATTTAGGTTTCTTTTCCTTAACCGAAGATGAAATTCTGCTGGAATTGTCCTCCCTCGATTCGAGCGCAAGTGTTGCGCCTGATAATTTTCCACCTTTATTTTTTAAAGCGTGTAAGCTAAGTCTTGTCCAGCCTTTAAGAATTATATATAATATGTCTTTGAAAAGTTGTGTATTTTTAGATTGCTGGAAGCATTCATTTATAATACCTATTCATAAATCTGGGTCTAAAAGCAAAGTGGATAACTATAGACCTATAGCCAAGCTACAATTAATTCCAAAAATATTTGAAGCTGTTGTTAAACGGAAGTTATATGCCGCTGCGCGAAATCGGAGTGTCAACATGGCTTTGTTAGTGGTAGATCGACTTCTACTAATCTAGTTATTTTTACTAACTTTTGCCTTCTTAATATGGAAAAACGCCTTCAGGTGGACTGCATACACTTCTCTAAAGCATTTGATCGGGTTAATCACAGCGTTCTTGTTAAGAAACTGGAATTACTTGGTTTTCACTCTAGTCTCTTGAGATGGCTTACAAGTTATTTATTTAATCGCAAGCAGCATGTGAAGATAGGTCCTATGTTTTCTAAGGAGATCCTGAATTTCTCAGGGGTACCCCAGGGAAGTCATCTCGGCCCGCTTCTCTTTGTCCTTTTTATCAATGACTTACCAAATTTTGTTTCAAGCTATAATTGCCTTTTATATGCAGATGACGTTAAAATTTTTAGGTCAGTGAGATCCGTTTCTGATGCCTTGGGCTGGTGTTATTTAAACGACTTATTCTTTAACATTGATAAATGTTCGGTTACGTCTTTCAAACGCATAAAATCGCCTGTTGTCTACGAGTATAGGATTCAGAATTCCCTACTGAATAGAGCTTCTAGTCAGAAAGATTTAGGCGTTATTTTTGATGATGAGCTTACTTTCTCCTTGCATTTTGATTACGTTATTTGTAAAGCTAACCGTATGTTAGGCTTTCTGTTTCGTAACTCTAAGGACTTTCAGGACCCATATACTCTTAAGTCCCTTTATATTTCGTTAATACGTTCTGTATTTGAATACTGCTGCGTGGTTTGGAATCCTTACTACTGTAATACTGAAACTCGTATTGAGAAAATTCAAAAACGGTTTACGAAATTTGCTCTTCGAAAGATGTTGTGGAATGGTGAAATGCCTACATACGAAGCTAGATGTGCTCTAATTGATTTGAAACCGCTTAGTAAAAGAAGAATTTATTACTCTGTACTTTTTGCTCATGATGTCTTATCTGCTCACATCGATTGTCCGCTTTTACTTTCAATATTTAATGTTTATGCACCATCTCGCAATCTACGACTTAGACAAGAGAGTTTCTTTTATGTTTCTAGACATTGTACTAATTATGGTCAGAATGACCCTATAACTACGGCTTGCGTTCACTACAACAAATACGAAAATTTAATAAATTTCAATATGAGCAGAAAGCGTTGTAAAAGTGCTATTTTGAATTCTCTTTAAACTTTAAACTTTAATGTTTTAATGTTAATGTTTCTTTTTTTTTCCAATTTTGTATTTTGTATCTTACTTTCATTTTTATTTTTATTGTTTAATACTACATTTTGTAAATATTATATTATTATATTCTATAATTGTTATATACTTGTACATTGAAAGTTGTCTAGAAAAAGTTTGTACGCTTTAAGACGAATAAATAAATAAATAAACATAAGGTACATCCGCAGTGGTCACAAAATCAGTTTCTCGCTTTCTCGCTCTCCAGCCGCTGGTTCACCATAGTTAAAAATAAAGTCGGCGATGAATGGGCGCGTCCATAGTGAACTCGCTTGCAGCTTTAACAAGCTTTAACTAGCTTTTACTAACTTTTGCCGGAATGAATTTTAATTCTTGTTGACGTCGGTAACCAGCTTACAAGTGTGTTCTGTGTGTTTTCTTTGGGAAGAATTCTACGAGTAATTGATGGGGGTTACAACCAAAACCGGCGGCACCGGCGCGATGTTCGCTATGATCATCACCTGCTAGAATCGCGCTGGCTCTGAGTGGCAGCGTGAATCTCGATAAAGCGTGAAGCTAGTTCACTATGGACGTACCCTTACACAGAAGCAACACAAGTAACATGCTCAGACACACAATGACATATGAACTCACGCAGTAATAGAAATTGGGCAGAAATTGGAATTTCAAATTGGGCCGCTGCAAGGCAGAAAAAGCACCAACAGTTCATGCAAGATAAATAGTATGACATGCTAACCCTTCCCGCGAAGTAATACCTAACGGAAGTCCCACTGGGAGAGGGGTAGAAATGTGCAAGGTGTGGATTAGTACATGGGCACATTCCTTGGATCGATTATTCGGGTTTGGGAATCATGCATGCTAGTAGCCCGGGCTACTAGTAGGTATCTTTAGAACTCCTTGGTGCAACCGAAAAAAGAAATAGTGTGGGGAGAACAAATGGCACTGAGAAAATCCAAAGAACTGCTGGAAAACTGCAACTAAAAAAAGAACAAGACTGTAAAGAATGTGAAGTGCTAATTTACAAAAGAAGAGGGAGCTTTTATTTGAAGAGAGACGGATATACCTTCGCTGGATTCACTTCTCATCCTACGGTTCACCAAAGTAGTTGGACTAGAGAAGACGCTCTAACTTGAGCATATCCCGTCGACAGGAGCCATAGCTTGGTGAGCACAATAGATCAATTTACTTCGCAGTGCACTTGTATTCCACACACATATTACATCTACAAATCTACATCAAGTTATTACCAATATCATTGAACATACATCTGAATAAATATAATTTAAGGCATTCATGTCACTTTTCAATTGTTCATTACTTACTTACTTACTTACTTTGATGGCGCTACAGTCCAGGGTGAACCTGGGCCTTAACCAACAAACCTCTCCAGCCAGCGCGGTTACGAGCCTGCTGCCTACAGTTGCGCAAGCCAAGTTTGTTGAGATCCCCCTCCACTTGTTTGCGCCACCTACCGCGAGGTCGTCCTCTACTTCGTCATCCATCCGGGGTAGATTCGAAGGTTTTCTTAGCGGGAACGTTGGGCTCCATCCGCTCTACATGACCCAGCCATATTAGTCGCTGTATGTGAACTCTTCTGGCTAAGTCGATGTCCTTGTACAGGCCGTATAGTTCGGCATTGTACCTTCAAATCAACTCACCGTCTGTGCAGACGGGACCAAAGATCGCTCGAAGAACTTTTCTCTCGAAATAACCAAGGGCACCCTCATCCGGTTTTGTCAAAGCTCATGCCTCTGCGCCATACAGCAGGAATATGATGATTAGTGTCTTATAAAGAGTTACCTTAGTAGTTCGAAATAGGGCTTTGATACTCAATTGCCGTCTTAGCCCATAGAAACAACGATTGGCAAGAGTAATTCTTCGTGTGATCCCCCTACTGATGTCATTTGCGGAGTTCATCATAGAGCCTAGATAGACAAAATCCTTTACTACCTCAAAATTATATCTGTCTATTGTGTCGTTATGTCTGAGACGCCGATGTTATGTGTCCTTTTTTGTAGACAGCATATATTTTGTTTTGATTTCATTGACTGCTAGAGACATCTTTGCTGCCTCGATCTCAATATTCGTAAATGCCCCATTGGCGGCCCGCTGAGTTCTTCCGATTATGTCAATGTCATCGGCATAAGCGAGTAATTACACAGACTTGTAAAAGATTGTACCTCCGGTGTTGGCTTGTGAGTTTCGTACAATTCTTTCAAGTACTAGGTTGTACGCGTCACCTTGTCTAAGACCTTTCCTGACATCGAATGGTTCGGTGATATTCTTACCGACTTTGATGGAGCAGCGAGAGTTCTCCATCGTCATTCTGCACAAACGGATAACCTTGGCAGCTACATATGCTGAGACTAGACATGGCTCCGTATAACTCGTCTGTACACACGCTATCATAGGTAACTTTGAAATAGATGAAGAGGTGGTGCTTATCGATTTTATATTTAAGGGTTTTTTCTTGGATCTGCCGTAGTGTGAATATTTGGTCAATGGTGGACTTTCCTGGCCTGAAACCGCACTGATAAGGACCTATCAGGTTGTTGACGATCGGTTTTAGGCGTTCACATAATACGGCAGACAGGATCTTATATGCGATGTTGAGGAGACTTATACCTCTGTAGTTGGCGCAGTTCAGAGGTTCCTTTCTTCAGGATCGGGCAAATGATGCTGAGGTTCCATTCATGGGGTATACTTTCGTCCGGCCAGATTTTACAGATGAGCTGGTGCATGCTCCTTACCAACTCATCTCCTCCTGCCTTGAAAAGTTCAGCGGCAAGGCCGTCGGCTCCAGCAGCTTTGTTGGATTTAAGTTTAGATGTCGCTATCCTCACTTCATTCTGATCGGGTTGATGAGAATCTTAACTGCCATCATCACTGATAATTGGCTCATTCTGCCTGGCAGCGCAATATTGGTCATCACCGCCGTTTAACAGTCTGCAGAAGTGTTCCTTCCATATCCTCAGCACCAACTGCCATTTCTGACTATGTTGCCATTTTCATCCCTGCAGGCTTCTGTTCTGGCTTTGAAACCCTGGCATGTTCTTTTTACCTTATGGTAAAATTTTCAACCATCATTCCTGCAATAAAGTCTCTCAATCTCCACGATCGAGGGCTTCTCATGCTCTTTTTTCTTCTTTCCGAAAAGTCGATGTTCCTCTTTTCTCCTACTCACGTAGAGCTCGTAAGCAGCTCTGGTCCTTCTATGCAGCGCCGCATTGTATGCCTCTTGTTTAGCTGCATGTGCTTGCCGGTATTCCTCATCAAACCAGGGGTTTCGTTGTGGTGGCCGAGAGAAACCCAGTACATCAGAGGCGGCATCTCTGATGGCTTGTTGGCAACGCTACCACTGGTCTTCCGCATTTGCTGCTGGCGGTATAGGACTTAGTTTAAGATTAGAAGAAGCACAATAGGCAAAGGTTCTGGCGGTCTCTTGCGATTATAGCCGCCCGATGTCAAATTTCCTCACGTTAACTGACGTTTGTTAACTCGTGGATAACTTACTCACCGATTTCGGCAGTTAACGAGTTGATAACTTTGCGAACCTGTGAAATTGTTGGAAAAATATTGTTGATTGCTTAATTTTCTTTGTGCTAATTTTCATATTTATGCTTGAAACGTCAGATAGTTATTGCATGGAGAAAAGAGTTTTATTAATAAGAACATCTAAATAGTGGATAAGCTTGCTAGTTACGAATTAGTTAACTCGATAGTTATCCGTGTGCTAGCGATTTTTTGTCAATAACAGGGTTAGTAGTTTCGAAATTTGATTGAAATCAACGTCCACTTATAGTTATTTTCTAGCTCGTTTTCTCACATGTTCAGTTGTTGCCCTTTATTTGCTCTTATACAGTTCCTACCTTCCAAAATCTAAGTAAAAAACAACGAAATTTGAAAAGCAGTTTCATAGTTCACAGATGCATGAAAATGGAGAAACTATTTAGCCTGCCGTGATATACGTATGAACAGCTTAATAATTAAGTTTTTCAACTAGATTGATATTCTTGGACTTGCACTTTGACTTAAATTAGTAGAGTTTTATTCAATTTTAAAATTGCTATTAGTATTTTTACGAGAGTCCTTAAGGATAACAAATTGAAGCAGTATATTCATTGGTCGTTAAAAAACGCCAAATAATTCTGACATCTTATCTCAATTTTTACTATTCATTTAATAAAAGATGTTTACAGTTCTTTAACGGCTATTCAACGCGTATTAATACGACTGCTAATGGTCACGTTCTATTCTACATATCGTTGTTTCCAAGGACTGGTTGCTCAGGCAGATTACATAGAACCCGAAGACCAAATGGTCAATCAGGTAATGTCAAACTGCTCCGTCGCGACACTTTATAAAAAAATATTTTAAATAAATAGGTTAATCAGTATTTTGTCAAAACTGAACTGTACACAATCTAATGTCGTTTTCCATTGGGCAAAAAGAAGCCTTCTTTTTGTCTTCCGAAGAGAAAAAACACTGCCGCACATGTTCCATTGGCTCTTCGGAATCATCTTCGGGGAGAGATTTTCGCTTCCCGATTTCATTTCGGAAGACACTCAAAATTCACTCACACATAAGTCACACAAAGTCTTACATCGAACTGCTTGTCAAAGTCATATGGTACAAGACACATTTGTTGTTTATTTTATTTTCTTAGTTGAGAGAAGTCGGTAAAAAGCAATTTTACACAGATATAAATAATAATTAGTAAATTGATAATAATGTCGTTTTCCATTGGGCAAAAAGAATCCATTTTTTGCTTTGGTTTTTGTGAAAAAGATAAGCAAGATATCTGGCATTTTACCAATACACACATAATTGAGCAGAAGATAAATCGCATGTTCCATTGGAATCCAGAAGAAGCCGATTCTTGAGTGAAACCAATGGAAAACGACATAAAGCGATTTAAGGTGAGTATCTACTCTAAAGTGCTCAAAGTGTATTCGGGTATTGAGCGAACATGACAGAAAAAGATAAAAATTGAG
Organism: Brachypalpus laphriformis; assembly: GCA_945910035.1. Lineage (NCBI taxonomy): Eukaryota > Metazoa > Arthropoda > Insecta > Diptera > Syrphidae > Brachypalpus > Brachypalpus laphriformis. The sequence goes on along the minus strand of OX246754.1, from coordinate 190,200,979 downwards.
AAGTAACGAGTGTTTCCCCTCTGTGCTTGAATGTGCTCGAAGAATTTCTGCCGACACGAACCGACAAACTGCCAAGTGGAATTAGGTGATTGATAAATAAGTCGAATAGTTTTTAATTCCATTTCAAATAGTAAATAGATATAACAAATAAAATAGATACAAAGTATCTTGAAAAGGGGGATGATCATTAAGCTTCCAAAGAAGGGTAACTTGATGGAGTGCGGTAACTGGAGAGGTATATGTCTTCTTCCAGCTGTAGCCAAAATAATAGCTACAATAATTCTAGAACGAATTAAACAACATTTAGATTCAACTCTCGATGTCGAATAGGAAGGCTTTCGCGCTGGATCCTCCTGCATCGACCACATAAACACCTTACGGATCATAATCGAACAATGCGTTGAGTATAGGTCTCCGCTACATTTACTGTTTATCGACTTCGAGAAAGCTTTCGACAGCTTGAATCGAGATGCTATCTGGTTGCCCTTGCGCAGGAGAGGCATTCCAGAAAAACTTATAGCTATTATCAAGGCTACATACGAGGGCGGCAAGTGTCACGTCGTGCACAATTGTAAGGTGTCAGACGATTTTGAAGTCCAAAGTGGAGTACGTCAAGGATGCATACTGTCCCCACTGTTGTTCTTGGTGGTTATCAGCGATGTACTCCATGCAGCATTGACGGAAGCTAATTATGGAATTCATTGGACGATGACATCTTACCTTAAACACCAAGATTACGCTGACGATGTTTGTCTACTTTCACATCGGATAATGGATCTTCATTTGATGGCCCAAAATCTAGAAGCTGAGGCAAACAAAGTGGGGCTAAAAATAAACACAGCCAAAACAAAATCCCTGAGCACCTCTAATACCCGCGCTCAACTTAGCATTGCCGGACAGGAAGTCGAGAAAGTTGATAACTTTCTGTATTTAGGAAGTGTCGTCTCTCGGTGGCACTAAACAGGATGTATGCAGCAGAATCGGGAAGGCTAAAGCTGCGTTCGGAATGCTGTCCAAAATCTGGAGAAGCAATGTTATCAGTTTAAGAACCAAGCTACGACTGTTCCGCTCCAACGTAGAATCAGTGCTGCTTTATGGGTGTAGTACCTGGAAGGTGGACACCATTAACACACGCAAGCTGCAAGTCTTCGTAAACAAATGCTTAAGAATCATCTTGAGGATTTTTTGGCCGAACTGAATCTCCAACGAACAACTTTATCTGAGAACGGGCCAAGAACCTATAAGCATTACTATACGAAGAAGAAAGTGGCAATGGATTGGACACACTCTACGGCGCGAAGACAACTCCATTGCGAAATACGCCATGCAGTGGAATCCGCTTACCTAGGCAGGCAGAATAGCGGGACGCCCTAGGCAAACGTGGCGCATAACAGTTGAGGAGGAATCGAGCTCTTTAGGAACGAGACAACTCCATTGCGAAATACGCCATGCAGTGGAATCCGCTTACCTAGGCAGGCAGAATAGCGGGACGCCCTAGGCAAACGTGGCGCATAACAGTTGAGGAGGAATCGAGCTCTTTAGGAACGAGTTGGAGGCAGCTCAATCGCGTTGCAGAACTTCGAACAAGATGGCGCGCAGGCGTGGTTAACGCCCTATGCCCCCCGAGGCGTTAAAGGATATAATGAATGAATGAATGAAAGTATCTTGAAGAAAATGCTGTCATGTGTGAATGTTCTTCCAATATATTCCATTTTAACTTATACGAATCTGTTGGTTTTCAGACGAGTTTAATTAATTCATTATATTTTCTTTTCTTAATGATAGTTGGCTCGACAAGGCTCGCTTTTCATTCGAGTATTTTTGCTTAGATTTTCCGCTCTCTGAGAGTTTTTACTCCCATCATGTCGTATTTGACAACTGATAAGTTTTTGGTTCGGAAAGTACGCGAACGTGCCTTGTATATGTTCGACTTTAATAAAAATCTAAGCCGAATTTTTTCCCTGAATGTGCCTGAGTCATCTGATTCGGAATATCAATCGGGCTTTAAAAAAATTACTCATGTGAGACAGCAGTGAACTACGTAATTAATGAATGGAAAGATGGGAGCAAACGAATAAACTAATAGCACTTTTCCTCGACTTCAAAAAGTATTTGAAACAATAGACCGTGAAATACTTCTTAAAAAAATATATAACTACGGCATTCCAGATAAGGAATTGAGTTGGTTTAGGACAGTCCTAGCCAACAGAGTACAGCGAACTAAAGTAAATAACAGTATATCTGATTTTACAAAATACAAATGTTTGGCGCAACAGCTCTTTGAGTGCCATGGCCTAGCTTCTCGCAACCACTCATGTTGTGTGCGTTGTATTTTTCACACGAATGGAAGGGACCTATAGTTTAGTGCCGTATCCTAAGGGCGATTTGACAAGCTTTTTCGTGACAACAATACTCTCGCATGTTTGTCAGACGCTCGCGAGAGGTGGGACCGTGGAAAAACTTTTTGGTGTTTTTTGGGATTCGAACTTGGAACCTCACGCGTAGGGATCCGACACACTAACCACTTACGCTACGGCGCCCGCTGATATATCTGATTTTGCCGAAGTGGATTTTGATGTACCACGAGGGTCGATATTAGGTACACTGTTATTCATTATATATGTAAATGATATGCCAAAAATAGTGGGGAACTGTAAGATTGTCCTATACGCGGATGACACTTCAATATATGCTGAAAGAAAAGACGCAGAAGAATGCAAATATATATTAACATGTGACATTGAACACATTATTATATGGCTTAAGATAAACAAATTAAAGTCAATGAATTTGAATTTAAATAACGAGACTTGCATAATTTTGAAATGTAATAGATATACATCAATCAGATGCGTGCTGGATGATCTTAATTGGTTAAGTATAAAACAAAGACCTGAACTAAATACACTTTTAGCTGTTTTCAAGGTTAAATATGGAGCCGCGGCAAGGTTTTCAACAAAGGGTGTCAAACGAAAGGTATAACCATACCCCCTACATAATGCCAACGACTTCTTCAGAGTGGGTTTTCAAAATACAACGGCAGTCTCAAGGTCTCAAAGGTCTTTTTAACACGCTGCTTGATGACATAAAAAGTAAAACTGATCTCAGGATTTTTAAAAGAAAATACATTGCTTTTGTTAAGACCAACACGTGAAATATTGTTATTTTCTCTCTGTTACTGTTATTTTTGGTATTATGATTTCGATTATTGTTTTTTTTTAATGTTTTTTATTTTTTCTTGTTATTGTTAGTAATATTGATAAATCCTGTTAATTAATTAAGGTACATAATTTATTCTTTGCTGACGATTTAGCCAGCATAAGTGAGGATCCTACATCCCAACAATGAGCACTTGATGTGTAGGTGGGCGTTTTGGAGGGAAACGGGTATCGCATTAGTTTGAAAAAGACAGAGTACTTGCGCTGCCCGTTCTGTGATCCACTCGGGCCTATACCAGACATTTATTTGAACGAAACAGTGCTTCCCAAATGTAAAAAGTTTAAATATCTGGGATCTATGACCAATAGGAAAGCCACCTGTAATGACGACTTCAATCATCGCGTAAGCGTAGGATGGATGAAGTCATGAGAAAACTCCGCTACCTTCTGTAACCGAAGAATGTAACCCCTAGGTTGAAAGGAAGGCTCTACACCGCAGTTGTGCGGCCAGTGCTCACATACGATTCACAATGTATGAGACACCAAAAGTATGAGAGTAATGTCTTTTTCCATTGGGCAAAAAGGAGTACTCTTTTTGTGTTCCGCACAGAAAAAGCACTCCTAATCATGTTCCATTGGCTGTTTGGATGAAACTTTTTTGGCGCCTACGACGACAATTCGGGTGAAAAATCCTTTGAAATGTTGTCGCAGTTGTGTAGTATATCTGTAATGCAAGGTAATATTAGTAACATTTAGTTATGTACTTACTTAAACACTGTTTGTTCGATATTCCTAGGAATAAATTTTATTTTATCCTGTGCGTAGCGAAGGTGCTCTGGAAACTGTTGAATTCGCTGTAACTGCGTCACTTTCGATGATCGATGACTGGGGGGAAAGACTTGGAACACTTCAATTGTTGTATTTCTGCAATTTAAAGGTAATATTAGTAACAATTATAGCGACAATATAAACAAATAGACTTACCTCTAAAAAAGCGCGGGTGTTTTTTTCAGTTTGACAGATACGTTGTCTGGACTGTTTCTTTTTTTTCACGCCAGAGATTTGCCTCCAGTTGTCAATAAGAAGTTGAAAGATCCGTGGAAGCCGTCACGTCAAGGAAAGCATCTTACGAAAGATAGAGCGTGACCAGCTCAGCTGGTATTGCCACGTTCAAAGAAGAGATCATTTGAACGCTTTTAAAACGGCAATATCAATGAACGCTTCAAAGACCTCAGTAACAGAGTGATCCAAAATTGGAGTCCTGTCGATATTTTCTGAAGTCAAATAGGCCAAACCCACAGGCGGATCAGTAGAAATGCGGTGAAGTGGGAGGGTTATGATCCCTTGTCTTCGGATCATAATCTTGTCAAATTAGAAAGAAGAAGATTGATTAATCCTGTTTATATATAATTCTAATGTAAACCATGTGGTGAATCCGCAGCAGGCCCACCACCCTTCGGTTCAATAGCTTCCATTATGGATGAGGGCTCTTCGGACGGGTAGGCTGTGGGTTAAGCCATAAAAATAAAATGAAAATGAAATGCTAATTTGCATCTGAATTTCTGAGCAATTACCCAATAAGAAAAACGCAATATCCACACAACTGGAAACGAGATCGTGGGCAAGGTTTGAGATTCTTGTACAGTCTGTTAAATGTGTGTTCATGTACATAACAGCCACCAAATATTGCGGGTGCACCCTATTCTTCCTGTGGTGAATATTCCGAAGCTGCCGGTTGTCATTCAATCACCTGCTTGAACTGTCAAATATGTGTTTTCTGTACCAAAGGGGTGTTTTCCTCCCATTCAAGAGTTAGCATAAATTTATGAATCCTTCTGAATATGCTATAATTTGTGAATGAAAAGTGGTGCAGTGTTACTCTAGAGTCCTTGGGTATGTAACACAGAATACCTCTCAATAGACACAAAGATGGGCAGAATACAGTGGCGCCTGCGAGGCCTCCCTAAAGCATTGGTGTAAGCAAATAACTCCTCAATGGTTTCCCTCCTTATTTACATAAATCGTTTCAGATCTCGATTCAACCAAAGATGGGACTACATGAAGACGTGCTTGCACTCCCTGACCTACAATAACCACATGAATGCCAGCTATGCCAGTGATGTCTGCATGGAACCGATATTTTGGTTTGTGGACAACTACACATACTTGCTGGGACCGGTAAGTGCTTCTGATTCTGTTTGCCCTAGTAACACCAACAAATCTAGTTCTTCGTCGTCGGAGTTGCTCTACTGACGTCCACAGTCGTATTCATTGCTTACTGGATCGGACTGCCCTTCTGGTGGGAGAAGAACCAGAACTTCACGATAGCTGTTGTGATCATAGGCAATTGGTTGTTAGTCAATGTTGTGTTCCACTATGTGATGGCTGTAGTTACTCCCGCAGGGAATCCTCCAGAGGTATGTTATCCACGAAGAACTACCATTCCAGGGGAAGGGTAATGAAATTTTGCTTGATTTTTCCCAGGACTCCGTTCTAGTTGAGTCTGTTAGTATGTGCAAGAAGTGCATCGCTCCAAAGCCTCCTCGAGCTCATCACTGTTCCGTGTGCAAGAAGTGTGTGCTGAAGATGGACCATCATTGTCGTAAGTAAAACAGTTTTACTAGTCTTGAACATTTGTTTCGCGTAAATGAAAGTTGAATCGAGTATTCTGTTCTAAAACTGCGATACTCAGAGCAATTACATGCCGATTTCTTTTCTAAATGAAAAATCTTGACTTGAGCGAGGGCAGAACTAAAGGAGGTTATAATTTCTTTTGCCAATTTTTATCTCTGTTTGTCAGTCCGCCTGCGATAGTTTCAGAATATAGTAACAGGTTGTTGACGGAGATGCAAATTCCTCACTTAGACCACATAGAGTCCATTGTGTCAAATTTGTTTGAACCTAAAACTTTCGACCGGTAACTAAACCATCCAGATAAATATATAAATCGCAGAAGTTTTGTTTGCTCTGAAAAGAAGTAATTGCCAAGGGTAAAGCTTCTTTTCAGGGCGAGTACAGAACAATCAAATATACAAATATGACGAATAAATAAAATATATTTCTTCTTCGTCCCTGTAACTCTGCAGTAGGTTAGACCTAGACGGGCTGCATGGTCGCCTATCACTCAGTACCCCGTCAATACGTCGACAGCAATGTCCTTGCGACTAAGTTTTAGTATATCTAGCTGTGTCTATTTCCCTGCATAATCTGCTAAGCGACGTGCTAATCTCAACTGGAGCATATGAAGGGTTAATGTTTGATCCTCTTCTTTCTAGCTCGTCCGCTTTTTCGTTTCCGGAGATGGCCATGTGCACTGGTATCCAGCAGAGGGTCGCCTTGTTGATCCTCACATTTAATCTAAAAAAACGCTTTGTATCTTGAGCCTTACAGTAGACCGCAGTTCCCGCGGTAAACACCCAGACACACTCAGGGAAATCCTCCAATATGCTCTACTTCGGCTCACCAGATGGGACTCCAAATGTGGACTGGGGGTTAATCCCCATAAAACGGAACTCGTTCTCTTCACGAGGAAATATAAAGTTTCCCTCATAGACCCTCCTATGATAAATGGCACCAGTCTCACTTTCTCTGAAACGCAAAATATCTGGGTCTTATTTTGGATAGGAAATTGAACTGGAAGGCCAATCTACTAGAGCGCGTCAAGAAAGCTAATGTAGCTCTCTATTCCTGTAAAAAGGCTATAGGTAGGAGCTGGGGTATGAAACCTCAAATCACTCATTGGCTGTACGTGTCCGTTATCAGGTCTATACTACTCTATGGCGTGATCGTATGGTGTCCTGCTCTTGACAGGGCTGTCCACCTCACTCAACTAGCCAAGATGCAAAGATCTCCTCCTTTTCCAGTTGGAGGAATCTGGCATTATAAGGACCTTCGCTTCCCGAGTCGAGGAGCGTCCTTACATTCTACAAACCTATCTTTGTCCGGGTACAATAGCTAAAAGTCGTCAACATGTGATCATTCCTTATCCGAGGCATAGTGTCGGTTTCTGTAGCGGGGAATTTTCGGTAACGCAGGTTGCTGGCCCACGTTACTTAGCCTAGAATCAAGACCCTAGACAACCCGCACTTACAATTTTAACCTACACGTATAAGGGTTTATACGTATAGTTACCCGCGGACCAACACTAGGAGGTAAAGTAAGCACTTCATCACGAACTTGATTGTTGCGCTACTGGCCCACATCAAGTTTTGGGCAGTCAGTAATTTCCCGATCAATCGCAATGCAGGACCACGAATTGAGCCGGAGAGATAACACAAATGAAAGAATAAATAAAGCGTACATTGCGTTCTATGCTTGCAGTAGAATTTTTGGAAAAAATGGGGACCCAAACCTGCCATCATCCACTGGATGTACACTGCCATAGTCAGACCCATTCTAACATATGGGTGCATTGTCTGGTGGCCAATAGTGGAGAAAGTCACATATCTCAAAGAACTAACAAAAATCCAGACTTGCTTGCATAGTATCTACCGGTGCCATAAGAACCACCCCGACCGCGGCCGTTGAAACAATTCTCGCACTGATTTCACTGGACTTATACGTTAAGAAATCACCCGCGATGAGTGCCCTAAGCCTAAAAGAATCCACCTTGTGGAGAAGGAGCGACATGGGCCACCGTACTATTGCAAGGTGGGCTCACCTGGACGCTACCACAGACTATCTTCCGCTATCCCCCGACTTCAGCCTAAATGTCAGAATGGTTATCCCTTCAAGGAAACACTGGTCAGACGATGGGACCATCAATCCGTGTAGTATTTCAGTCTTCACTGACGGGTCCAAAACAAACGAAGGAGTGGGTTCTCAGCAGAACCCGATATTGGAATATCACTAAGACTTCCGAACCATGGTAGTGTTTTCCAAGCGGAAATCCTAGCGATAGCTGAGGCGGCACGAGAATTTTCTGCGAAGCTTGTTACTAGAAAAAATATTGACATTTACATAAATAGTCAAGCTGCTGCATCTCATTCGCGGTAATCAAATTAAAGCTAATAAAACGCTGCCGCGAGGAGCCTAAAACGCTCACCGGTAGCCACCATGTTACACTCTGGTGGGTCCCAGGACACAAAGGAATTCCAGGGAATGAAATGGCAGACGAACCAACAAGAAAGGGATCAGAACAAGACCTGTCAATGGTCCAAAACTCAGTCCTTTCTCTCATAGAATTCGTTAAATCAAACATAGCACTTGACTTCAAACGACTAGCAGACGAAAGATGGAGAGCACTTCAAGCGTCTCCAGACACATCTGGGCAAAACGCGACTATATGAAAACCAAACTGATCCTCACTCAAAGTAGACAAAACTTGGCGCTTTTCATAGGAATCATTACTGGCCACAACCTATTGGCGGCCCACCGAATAAAAATGCGGCTAAGTACAGGTGAACTTTCCAGAGGCTGCGGCATCACAGACGCAGAAGAGGATACGGATCACTTCCTATGCAAATGCCGTAGTCTCTGCAACAGCAGAAAGACGCCCCTCGGAGAGTACTTCTTCAACCATCTGGGCGATCTGTCTGACCAACCACCATCCTGAAATTCATAACTTCTTCAGGATAGTTTCGAGGAGGCCGCTCCAACACCACAGAACTCTAATTTGTTTCTTCTTTTCTAAATTTTTCTCAGTTAAGGACCGCTGTTAGGCAAGAACTCGTACAAATTCGTATGAATTTGCAGATAAAGAAATCGACCTATATGCTATATATGATTTCTCTTAATAGATTGCATATCAGCGCTATAATATAATGTCATCACTGGACTCTGTCTAATAGGCAAGCATGCTACAATGCTAGGCCTTTTTGCGAACGACTTTTGTAGAATCTGCATAGATGAAGACGAAGAAACTATTCCTCACTTTCTTTGTTTCTGCCCAGCTCTCTCCCGTAGAAGGAAGCTCCACTTAGGAGCCCCCTATTACAACGATTTAGACGACCTGATAGATATCGATATTAAGAGCCTCCTATGCTTTATAAGAAGCTCAAAGTGGTTTTAACGAGTAGGTAAAGAGATTTTCTCCCATAATCCACGTGGTATAACAAAGGACCTATTATTGGTCTAAGTGTGTTGGCGATTCTCAGCTGGCAGCCACTTCAACCTAACTTTATCTAACCGACCTATAGACTTTTTTGGTACGTCTGTAAACTTTTTTTTTATTTTTATTTTTAGACAACAAAACTTTTAAATACAAATTAATGTCGCAATTCCTGGCGATTATAAAAAAAAGAAAGTATGAAAAATCTTAACTCTTAGGCGTGATAGTTTTCTTAGCAATTTGAAAACTTTTCGAGAATGAAAGGAAAAATTGAAAAGGATTTAACGGTTGCGGCGGATTATTTTCTGCTGTCCTTTGCAGCGCAAGACGATATTGCCGTTTCTTCGAAACACGGCGAATACCATTCCCCATGGGCGCTGAAATGCTAGTCGTTGACAGCTCCCTTGTGCCACAGTCGGTAGTATTATGCCCTCGAAGGGGTCGGCTGGCATCGTGCGAGCTCTCTTCCGCCTTCTTTGCTCCCTTTTCTTGGCATTCCGTCGTCGGTTGGCCTCAGCTGTTGGCTGAGGAGCTGCGTTCGAAATGATTCCTACCACCGGAAGGGCTGGGGCGTTGGGAGTGCTCTGTTTTTGGTCAATGATATTGTTGCGTGGTTGATGGCTGGCCTCATTGTTTGCCGGCAGTTGAACAGTGTTGTTGTAGTTCGTTAGGAACTGTCCTGCAATGGACATTTTCAAATCAGCTTGATCCAAGAAATCCATCCCGAGGACTACTTCTTCGACCAATTCCTTTATGTAGGCTAGCTCCACGGTTACTAGTTTTTCCCCCAAGCAGAAGGTTGTCATATAATATTCTTCAGTGAAAATTGAGTGGCTGTTGGCTAGGTTGATAGTATGGCGGCATGAGTAGCGAACCGGTGCTCCCATTCGTTGCAATTGCTGCCGAACAGCGGGGTTTATAAGCGATTGTTTCGCGCCGGTGTCTATCAGGGCTTGAAATTCTTTACCCTGGATCGCGACACGAACGAAATACCGCGGGTCGGTCCATACGGGAGCAGGCGGAATTGTTGGTAGCAGTTCCTCGGAGGGAGTGGGGCTAATTGGTATGGGGCTCTGTAGTCCTTCCTCGTCTTTGATGAATTCACGATCTTCCGGGAGTTCCATAAGGAAGCCGTCTTCTTTCTTGCAAGATCTGACTTATTGTAGAAGCTGAAGGCAGTCGTGGGCGAGCCAAGTCTGACTTGATAACTAATTTCCTTAATCAAGTTTGGATTTTATAGATTTAGATTGCTTCTGCTTTCTTACTCTACACACGTGATTTTCATGAATTACGATGGTCAAATGGCAGCGCTGGTTTATTTTGGGGTTTGTCTCCTGAGGTATTGTACTACGACTTTCGAGCCTGTTTAGATGTTAACTGATGCGTGCGCACTGGGCAGTCATGTCGTGTCTACATGTGCTATGCTCAGTTCTGCACTATTTCGGAGTTGAATATATAGTGAACTCTCAATAATTCGAATTTCATCGGACCAGGGCGAAACTTCGAATTGCACAGGTTTTCGAATTATGGAGGTTTCAGAGAAAAAGACGATTTTTGCAAAACGAAATTTTCATTTCACGTACATGAGTATGAACCGTACATGTTTACATTTATGTAATACTCCCCAAGGTAAAGAAATTACAAACGAACGCGGTCCAGTGTGTGGCCCAATTCAAAAATGCAGTGTTGCGGCAGTGTTGCAGCAACATTAAAGCAACAAGTTCAAAAAAGCAACATTTTGGCAGTGTTGCTCAAATCAAGAATTTTTTCTTGCAACATCTGCGCAACCAAACGTCAAAGCAGTGCTGCCAGACTTTTTTCAGGAAAAATACAACATGATGGATGAAAATTTACCATTTCCACCAAAAATTTCCCACACAAGTACAAAAGACGTGTTTTGGTGAGACATTGCTGCTCAGTAACTCTCAGTATAGTAAAATCTAGCACGGAGTACAACAATAAAAAATTACTACCAACTACTTTAGCTTTTACCTCCAGTCAAAAATGAGTTGGGATGTTTAGTTTGTAACACTCAATTTCAGGGGGCGCTAAAATGATTTTGTTAGTGTTTTAGAGGCTGATAGCGAGCAGGTGCACCAATTTCAAATAGTAAAAAAGCTTTTCTACCTGATTGACTGTGAATCGTTTTGCTGAGAAGATTTTACTTTGCTTTGCACAATTCTCACCAAAATACGCCTAGTAGTAGATCGCTACACATATAATCAGCAAATACGTAAGATTGGTGAAATTACCCGTTTCAAGTTATGGGCGGAATTCATGAGTGACTATTGTAGAGAGAATGAGTGAGAAGACGAACTTGTCAATAAAATTTCCCTTTTTTCTTATGGAAAACGGAAAATATTACCTTTTTACCATATCTTAAAAATTGGACTTGAAATTTACCACGAAAAGGTAAATTTACCACGATCTGGCAGCACTGCGTCAAAGAAGAGCAACCTGCGCAACAGTTGTTTTGCTGTTGCCTTCTTTTGTTTTCAGCTCTTATTTGTTTTTTCCAAGTGAGAAATGGATGAAAGGTAAACGTTTAACAATTTGTATCTTCTATTTGTATAATATATGTAAATATTTTTACTACGCTCTCCATTTTTCCTATTGTACATACCATTACAACACAATCGTTCATAAATGTCAAAATAAATTGCGTAGGGCAACAGCACCAGCGCAGTAGCAAGGCAACAGCAACAGAAATCCTGTTCTGTTGCAGCAACACTGCACAGTTTTTTGACGTGTTTGAATTCACCCTGTTTTAGGTAGTAGTTAAAGTTGAAAACGCGTCATTGTTGACATATGGTATGTGTCGTTCAATGTAAAAGTGAATTATCTCCATGTACAGTAGACGCTCGATATAGTGAACTAATAAAAACCGGGCCTGTTCACTGGAACGAGATTGTTCGCTGTAACGAGCGTGGACTCCTTGAAGCAGATTTCATCAAAATGTGTATGTTTTTACATGCAATACATCGAACATAGAATATACAGTAAACTCTTGATACTTTTACCCTCTATAATTCGAAAACCTCTATAAATAGAAGTACTGCCTAAGTCCAATGAGAAAACCTCTATTAATCAAAGAAAACCTATGCATTTTGCCCTCTCCGTTAATTCGAATTTATTCGTGTGCAACATAACCTTAAAACTTTTCTAAATCAAACTTGTTGGCTTTTTTTTACCTCTACCTTCCGAGTCAATTTTTTCTACTCAACTGTTCGTTGAAGTGCGTATGCAATGAAAACTTGTGCCCTGTATATTCATTGAACGAAAAGGTGTTCAGATGGTTTACAGTAGGAGTTTACAATTTTTACATTCTAAATGAACTTTTAGAAAGGACAGATGTCGACGATGACGTTTTTTCAGCTTTAATCACGATCGAGCCTAGACCGAGGTCGTTTGCAGTCGCTTACTCAGAAGAAAATTACAGATTTTGTATACAAAAAAAGAAAACATTGTATTTTTCCTTTTTTTTAGTCAGAAGGATGATTAAGGCACATTTTATTTTTTGTTTGGGTGGCAGTTCTTTTGACGGAAATGCGTCGGCCTTTCTTCTTTTGCATTACGCCAATGCAGCCTGGCCTTTGTTTGGTCTGAGTAACAGTTCACAGCTGATTTCGAACATTTTCGAAATTCCTAAGTTATGAGCGCTCTTAACTTAAGAGTGGTTGGGACCACTCATAAGTCTTATGAGCGCTAATAAATCTGCACTAATATTGGTTGGTGAATAGGTTTATGAAGCTCTTAGTTTAAGATTGCTCGGTGAATACCGGCCTAAGTGGCAAAATGCGTATGTGTCCCTCTATCGTTTTTTTTTTTAAATGTAGATAATTACGGTACAAAGATGATAGGCAAAAAAAAAAAAAAAAAAATACGAAAGCATTCAAAAACATTGTTACAAAAACTGACATTTTTGTGTGCGATACTGTTGTGGTACATACAGCTGAGTACAACAAAAAATGCCTGGCGAAGCGGGTGGGGTTTAAGCTAGTACTATATATGGACTGCTAGTGAAATGTTAGTTCCATACGATCTCTGCCCAAAAAATGGCGTTCAGAGCGGAAAAATGTGGAAACAAAGTGCCAACCATCTTGAATTTCTCCATAGAATGGTAGAAACACCCCTTGGGCTTGTGTGGATTTCCTAAGTAAAATGGTTGAAATTCAAATTGTTGAGGCGGCATTGTTTGCAGCAGATGTCACCTCGAAAATGTGCTAGTTCAAATAATTACCGATAGATGGAACCAACAATATTTGAATAAAGAATCGTTATACATATATGCATTTTACTGCCCCATAAATTTCACAATATTCGTATATTTATTACGAATCAACTTTTTTTGTAATACGTCAATGAAAACACTGTCTTTGCACACCCAATTGCATCCGACGAAATTTCAAACAAGTGTGAGCTTCCATTCTTTTCTGCTCCGAGCCAAGAGAGCTAGCGCTAATGTTGGAACGAACGCGAAGTTGGCTACTAGCAGTCCGTATACGGGGATTCCAATAGGAATTTCAGAACTTTGACAGTGTTTGATTGCGGCCATATTGTTGAAGCTACATCTGTCAAATTGTCATTTATTTAGTCTGTCTTACCAAATCAACATGGAGAGTTATGGCGTTCAACAACATGTGCAAACGATTAAATTGTTTTATGAAAGTGGGTCTTCTGTTTGTGCTACATTTCGCGCAAAGTAATATTCAGCGACGAGGCCCATTTTCGGATGAATGGGTTCGTCAACAAGCAAAATTGTCGACTTTGGGACGATTACAATCCACACGAGATCCACCAAATTGTAATGCATCCAGAGAAAGTCACTGTTTGAAGTGGATTTTGGGCTGGCGGCATCATCGGTGAGAATGACGTTGAACAGGCCATCACCGTCAACGGCGAGCGCTATCGGTCGACGATAACCAATTTCTTTTGGCCCGAATTGGATGATATGGGCACCGGCGACATGGGGTTTCAACAGGACGGCGCTCCGTGCAACACAGCTGATGCCACGATGGACATTCTGCACGAGCGATTTTCGAATATGGTTATCTCACGCGGAGGCGTGGCCACCGAGATCGTGCAATTTCACCCCGTGAGACTTCTTCTTGTGGAGTTTTCTTTAGTCACAGGTTTATACCAATAAACCACAAACCACCACTGCCCTGAAAGCCAACATAATCAATGCCATTATTCCAATTGAGCCTGATTTATGCGCCAGAGTTATGGAAAATTCGACGTTTCGGATGCGCGCCACCCAACGAAGCCGCGGCGGACATTTGAATGATGTTATATTCCATTCATAATGGCATACATGGGCCTTATAAATAAATAAAAAATTTTAAATGATATCTTACTCACAGTTTGTTTTATTCAAATTTAAAGATAGAAAACGCTTAATGGAAAACCCTTTATATGAGGTGTACTCGTGTATTTTCTGCACCAAAATTCGCAGTTTGTCAAATTTCCACGAGTGGGGGTAAAATTCTCTAAGAGAGAGGTAAAATTACGAAAAGGAAACGAACGGATTGAACGACCAAAGTTGCCCACTTTTTAAACGTCAAACCTCAAACCCAATTGCACGCGAAAGAAAGAGAAGAAACAAGCCAACAAAAAAATGGCGTATACAGCGATTTGACAGATTTGTCAGTTTTCACAAACTAGCCCACAGAAATTTCTTGCACTAAAATTCGCAGCATGGGGAACTTTCTTACTCTCTCGAGAGCGCTCTCTTCTGCCAAAAACTACAAAAATTCTCAGTACTCGAACAGGTTTTTGTAAAAATTCCCTGTTTTAGGAGGATACGCGAACAGACCTAGTATGTCAATGCATGAGCATATGTCTGAATATTTCATTGAAAATGGAGCCGTATAAACAGGCTACTACGACTCATTATTGCACTCAAAGCTTTAGAGCAACTGCAAAACAGAGAAGAAAAAGAACAAAAACAAAAAAAAAAAAAAAACACCGATTCTGTATAAATCCTTTCTGTCCGAACACAAGGCACGGTAGCTGTGGCGTAGCAGTAGTAAAACCTGTCAAATGCTGTAGCGCTACACTCGTGAAATTCGACCACAATGGCGTAGCGCGTAGTAATGTCAAATAAAGCCAACTGATTGAAATTGGGTTTTTCTTTTTGAGTGATATTGCAATGATTTTCCATTCGTATGCCTTTTTTTTTTTTAATATTTTTGTAAAGCGGATGCCACAAATTCTATAAAATTTCTCTTTCTTTCACCAGTTCAATAAATTTTTCCATGTCGTCCTCTTCCATTTTGACGATAACGAATATTTTAAATTTGTTCCGCTACTGCTGAAATCAGTTCAAGAATCGACCACAAAAACATCGTATAGAGAACTAAAGCATGCACAGCAAAAAAGTTACGCATGTCCTTTCTTCAACAGTCATCAATTTCTTCGTCTGTGGTACTGTCAAAATTGTAACGCTACAAAAGTTGAACTCGTACTACAGCTACAGCTACTGTTACGTGCTACTCATTGACATACTATAAAGGGTGACCAGATAGCAATGATATTTTTCCCAATTGTTATGTTTCAGCAGCTGTCAAAGTTACCAATGACATCCAGCTGTCAAAATATTCAGTAAGGTTTGGCATTTCATCATGCATCGTTTCACGCTTGCTGAACATGCGGAAATTATTAAAAAATATTATCGAAATTCCGGCTTAGTTGTAAATACGCAACGTTAATTTCGTCGTGAGGTCGATCGTCATCATGGCTTCAGTGTGCAGGCAATTCGTCACACCGTGGAAAAGTTTGAGCGTGAGTACAATTGGGTATCGCTAGAGAGTCAACCCGGCTTATTTTGCGGTTGGATTTGAGCCAGAGCTCGAGAACATCGATATTGCCGAGCTGTGGTTCTAACAAGATGGCGCTCTATGCCGTGCAAGCGACGAAACGCTCAAAGTTGTGAAGGAGAAATTTGGCGACTAGGTCATCTCACGGCGAGCGTTCATCAATTGGCCGCCGCGATCATGCGACTTGACACCACTCGATTATTTTCTCTGAGGCTACGTCAAGTCCTTAGACTACGCTAACAAGCCAACCACTTTGGACAAGCTCGAGGCCAACATTCGAGACGCTATTGCCGGAATAACGCCGTACGTATTGGACCGAGTCATCAAAAATTGGACCGACCGCTTGAAGCACTGCCAGCGAAGCCGAGGCGGCCATTTAAATTATGTGCTATTCCACATATAATGGCGTTAATGTAGCTTCAAAATAAACAAAACAAACAAATATTTGGCGCAACAGCTCTTGAAAGTGCCAGGGCCTAGTTTCTCGCAGCCACTCATGTTGTGTGCGTTATATTTTTCACACAAATGGAAGGGACCTACAGTTTAGCGCCGTATCCGAACGGCGATTTGAGAAGCTTTTTCGTGACAACAATATTCTCGGATGTTTGTCAGACGCTCGCGAGAGGTGGGACCGTGAAAAACTTGTTGGTGTTTTCTGGGATTCGAACTTGGAACCTCATGCGTAGTGATCCGACACACTAACCACTTACGCCACGGCGCCCACAAAAATAAAGCCAGAATCAATTTTATATTTCACACCGTTATTGTTTTATTTCAATTTTGTTTCCTATCGTTCTTATGTGGTCACCCTGTATATGGACTGCTAGTAGCCAACTTCGCGTTGGTTCCAACATTAGCGCTAGCTAGTTGGAAGAAAGATAAGGCAAATGTGGATTGCTTCGTTACAACTTTGTAATGACAAATATACGTAAGTCTGATTGTGTTATCCACTATATAAAAAAAATGAAGGGTCGCTCAAAGAAACACCATAAACTTTGAGAAATAGGCATTTACTTAAAAAAAATGTTGAATTCCACACATCTCGTAGGATTGAAGGCACGTAATCTGCTGGTAGTCTGGCCCCGGCGTCCTTACGACGTAGCATACGTAGATAGATAGATATAAGCGTTAATGAGGTGCAAGTGTACTGCGACCTTTGGGAGATCTATTGTGCCCCCAAAACTAAGGCTCTAGTCAATGATATACTCGGTCTAGAGCACTTCCTCCAGTCCAGCTGGTTTGATGAGCCGGAGTATCTTAAGTGGATCCAGCGAAGGTAAATCCGTCTCTGATAGGAGATAGTTACCTAGGTGATGTCTTTTTTTGTGGATCAGTGTTTCGCATTCCATAAGAAGGCGCGCTGGTATTTCTGCGAAGTGCCTGCAGAATCTGCAGTGTCCGTCTTCTTCTATTCCCAGTTTCCTAAGGTTCTCCTTGAGTCTGCAGTGAGCCGATAACATGCTCGTCAAGATGCGAAGTCTGTTCTTGCTAACTCTTTCCCCAGAAGTTCTGTTGCCTGTCTTAATTGGGAGATTTCATCCCAATGGTTGACCCATTTGTTCTCTTCCTTTTTTCTTAACTCCTCCTTAATTCCTGCTTCCCCTCCTACATGTCCTGGTACCCAATAGAGAGTTGCTTAATTTGCCTCTCCCACTCTGTTGATCCTGGTGAGACATTCCCATACCAGTTTGGATCGGATCTCATGCGAGGTCAGTGCTTTGATAGCGGCTTGGCTGTCTGACCGTATTGTGATGTTCTGCCAGCGATGTTTCCTGTCTAGGTTGAATTGCGCACATCCTTCGAGCGCATGAACTTCTGCTTAATATATACTGTGGAAAAATCCCAGTGATTTTGAGTATGTAGTCCTGAGCCCGTACATTCTGCCCCAGTGCCATTAGATGTTTTCGATCCGTCCGTGTGTTGTTGTTTGAATTGGTACTTCTCAGAGTCACTTCTCCCATCTCCTTTGTTGCTTAGCTTTGAACTAAACTTTCTTGCAAAACAGTATTTCTTCACCATATCGTCTCTGGGCCAATCCATAAGCGGCACCGCTTTATATTTGCGATGTCCTCTTAGATTACTCTCAATATGCTCTCCTTGACGATTTGCTCTAGCACAATGTGTAGCGGAGGTATACCTACGATCACCTCTAGTGGTGCTGTGGGACAAGTTCGCATGGCTCCTGTTATACAGATGCAGGCTAGGCTTTGCACTTTGCTTAGGGATGTCCCCATCGTGTTTAGCCTTGTGCTGTTAACCCATGCCACTGCACCGTACGTAATGATGGGTCTTACTATCATCATGTACATCCACCTCAGTATGGCTGGGCTGCATCCCCAGGTTCCTGCATACCATAAGTGCTCTAGTGGCTTTGGTTACGACACCTTCTGCGTGTTCTTTCCATAGAAGTTTTCTGTCTAGTGCTATACCTAGATACTTAACCTGTTTCTGTCGACCAACTCTGATCTTTTCCAGTAGAATAGGTTGCATATGCTTTAGTTGACTTTTCTTGGTGATGGGTATCACAGTGGTTTGGTAGGGTTCACCTTAAGTCCTACCGTTTCACACCACTTCTGTGTGATTCTTAGACCCCTTTGAATAGTTTCACATAGCGTTTCTTCAAATTTCCCTCTTGCGACAATGACTATATTGTCGGCATACCCCTGGCACGTAATGCCGGTATCTGTCAATTTGTGCAGTAGTTCATCTACTACTAGGCTCCTCATCAATGGTAATAATACCCCTCCTTGTAGGCAGTCTCTAGTGGTGCTTATTGTGATGGTTTTTTGCCCCACCTCTATCTCAGCAGTCCTAGGTCCTAGCATCTCACACATCCAATTACTTACGGTGTGATTCACTCCTTTTATTTCGAGACCCCTCCGTTTCCTTGCTCTCCAGTGCATCCTGAACCCAACTTGTCACCTGGTAGACCGCGGTTTCGGTGGAACTTCCTGCTCTGTAGGCATGTTCTTTGTGGTGAAGAGGTATTCTTTCCAGCACAGTCATCCTAAGGTGATTATTTATGACCTTTTCTAACATCCTTAGCAAGAATAAGGACAGGCTGATGGATCTAAAGGATTTTGGTGAAGTGGTGTCTCTTTTACCTATTTTCGAGATGAATATGACCTTTGCTCTTCTCCAGATTCTTGCTATATGCCCAAGTGGTATGCTGCTTTTTAGTAGTCCTAGGGGGTGGTATAATAATTTCCTGACCTTTTTGTAATAGTTCAGAGAACATACCGCCCGCCTTAAACGGCTAAAAGGTGTTTAGAGCCCAGTTTAGCCTTTGTTCCGTGCAGATGCTTTTTGCCATCGCCCAGTCTTTATACCTTTCCAAAGATCTGTGTTGCTGTAGATTAAGCTACCCGGAAAGTGTGTTCCTAATAGTAGAAGGGCTCTCTGTTCTTCATCTTCGGTGTAACTGCCATCTTGCTTTTTCAGTGAGCATGGTGCGCCTAGTTTTCTCTTAGCCAGGGCCTTTTGTAATCTGTCCACGACAGGGGTTGACGCTATGTTTTCACAGAATGTTCTGAAACTATTTCGTTCAGCTTTCCTAATTTCTAAGTTGTACTCATACCTTGTTAGTTTCTCGGTGTATGTTTGTCAGTCTCCGTCACGTTTGACTTTGTTAAAGAGCTTCCGCTTCTTTGTTCTTAATTCGACCAGTGTTTTGTTCCACCATGGAGTATCCCTCGCCACTCCACCTGCTGTTCATCGATTTTGAGAAGGCGTTCGATAGTGTCAATAGGGAGTTTATTTGGCGTGCCTAACGCAGGAGAGGTATTCCCGATAAACTAACTGCTATTATCAAGGCTACATTATGAAGGCTCCAAATGTCACGTTCTGCACAGAGGAAGGTTGTCTGAGGAATTTGAGATCCAAAGTGGGGTAAGACAAGGCTGTATCCTTTCACCAATATTATTCCTATTGGTGATTAGCGATGTGCTTCATGCAGCTTTGTCGACGGGAAACGGAGGAATTCGATGGACTCTTACATCTCAACTGAAAGATCTTGACTACGCTGACGATGTATGCTTACTCTCCCACATAGTTATGGACCTCCACCAAATGACCGCAGATGTGGAGAGGGAGGCTGGCGTCGTCGTGCTGAAAATTAATACGGCAAAAACTAAAATTATCAGCCTTGGAACAAACTCATCGGCTCAAATATGCATTGCTGGACAACCGGTAGAGAGAGTAGAGGACTTCCAGTATCTTGAGAGTATTGTCTCGACCGATGGTGGAACCGAGCTGGATATAGCCAACAGGATCGCCAAAGCAAAGTCCGCGTTCGGTATGTTGTCCAATATATGGCGAAGCAATGCAATCAGTTTGAACACCAAGATAAGACTGTTCCGCTCCAACGATGAATCCGTGCTGTTATATGGATGCAGCACGTGGAGAGTGACCACTACTATCACAAGAAAGCTGCAAACGTTCGTTAATAGGTGCCTGCGCAATATCTTAAGGATTTTCTGGCCCAATCGTATCTCTAACGAACACCTTTACGAGAGAACGGGTCAGGAATCAATATGCACAACCATCCAACGACGGAAGTGGCAGTGGATTGGTCACACGTTCCGAAAGGGTAACAGTTCCATAGCGAACCATTCTATGCAATGGAACCCTTTAACTCTGGATGGCAGAAGACCTGGCGATCCGAAGAGAACATGGCGCAGAACAGTCGAGAAGGAGGCACGGCAGTTGGGGAAAAGTTGGGGAGAACTCAGACACATTGCCAGAAACCGTACACGGTGGCGCGTAGGCGTAGTAGACGCCCTAGGACCTACAAGGGGATACAGGACATAACTAAGTAAGTATACCTCGTATCTTTCTTACGGCTGATAGGGTAACTGCTTTCATATGCCTGTTGACGACTTCCACGTTGTTTTCGAGTTCAAGGAAGTGGCTCGCCGTTTTCTTCCCTTTCACTTCTATTAGGTTCCACTCGAGTGAAGACATATACCTGCCCTGGTTTGTTTTGCGGGGGTTCCTGTTCGGAGTAACCTTCCTAAGACCTTCAATGTTGAAAGTGATGATCCTGTGGTCTGAAATGGACGGATCGTCGGAAACTTTGTTACCTGTTATACAGTTACTAATACTCGAATATATTGTAATATCCAGAACCCCATCCCTTACCCTAGTTACGAAATTTGGTGTATTTCCCACATTCAAAATATCTAAGTTTTCTTCAATAACGAATTCGAGAAGGCACTCACCTCTAGCATTGTTGTCGCTACTGCCTAATTAAAAACAATGGGCGTTGGCATCGCATACTAGCAGATGTGGCAGTGTGTTTCTTCTGCAGTGTCTCACTAGCCTTTGAATCTCTTCTGGCGGTGCCTCCCCGCCTTCACCGAAGCAATAACGATGACGCAATGGGTGCCTCCTACGTTGATGAGAAACTGGATAGCTGTTAGATCCTGCGTCATATACTCTGAAAGAAATAAGAATTTTACGTTTTTACTGATTAGTCCTGTCTTTTATTCCAGATTACCTGTGCATTTTTGCTTGAAAATTTTCTTACATCTTCCTTAAAGTGATAGGGTTCCTGTATCAGCAGAAGTCTAATGCTTTGTTTCGCAGATGTTCTTGCGATGACGGCCGAATCCACCTTCGCGTGGTGAAGGTTGTCTTGTGCGATACGAGTGAAAGCTTTTTGTTCTATTTAAAGGGAAAGTCGGAGAAGGGCAGGTGCCTGCCTCCATCTCTTCTTCTTCTTTTGTTAGAGGAATTGCTCCTGGATCCTCTATGTTAAGGCTGGCGAGGTCGACACTTTCGGTGTTTTCCTCACTTAAAGGGTTCTCCTTGGTCGTTGCTGGTAATGTTGGTATTACGATGGTGTTATTTGGGTTTGTAGCTCCCACTACTTCTGCCACTGATGCCTAGTTGACTGGGGATGTTCCGTCCTCCTTCGCGTGGGTTTCAGCTGTCTCGGCTGTCTGCTTTGTCAGTCCGCTGACATTGATGTTGCCGAACCTGTACCGGATCGTGTGGCCCTGCTTAACAATCGTCTCTGCCAATTGATCGCTGATGAGGAAGGTTACCACTCTTTTCTTCCCTTTTTCTCGACTACCGGTCGCTTTCCACAGGTGGGTGTTCAGCCCCGCATTACGCGCTTCAATAAGATCAAGTGAATTCTTCTGGTCGTGCCCAGAGCTCCTCGGGAGGAAGACGGTGATGGTGTGCGTTTTGGGGATCTCGAAAAATGCCGTCAATTTCACTCCCTTCCACGCACTTAGTCGTGCTGCTGCTTGTAATACACAAGCTGCTGCTTGTAATACACATTTAGCCGTTTCTTCATTGTAACAGTCAATGAGTAGTGAGCTTGGTTTGAAGTGGATACCTTCAAACTGAAGCTTACTTTTCCAGCCTAGGGCTCCCTCCTCAATAATGACGTCCTTAAGCGTCGTTTGCTTATCGGTGGTTAGCGTCTCCACCGGGTAATCTTTTGGAAGGACAGTCATTCGCAGGTTTTTAACTATGCCCACATCGCTGGTGGGCCTTTTCTCAGCTGGTCGTCCAGACCACCGAGCTTACCCCTATCTGTTAGCGTGGGAGGTTTTTTACAGTCGATCTCCGCGTCTGCTACTCTCTGCTGTCATTTTAACATCCCGGGAAGTATATTCCTTCCTTATCGGGGATCTCGGCTTTTGTGTGCCGGTAGACTTCTTTCGTCTTTGAGCGTCAGTGTCTCTGCCCCTGTACTGATCCGAGCTTAACTTGCGCCTATTGCTAATACAGCGGAATGGAGGTGCTCTCTTACGACTGGTGCTTGGCCTGTCGTAGTCGTCGTTTTGGAGGTCTCGCTTCAGACGATTTCCTATTTCTGTGGCGGTGATGTCCCTCATGTACTTTCATTTGTTTTTTATTTTTTCCTTGTTTATGTTCCCACGAGTAGCTAGGGAACTATTCATCGGGCACATCAGAACGCATGGTTGGGCCATGATAACTTGGGTTGTCACTCTTTAGTCAGCTCATCCGAGAATGAGAACCTGTTTTGTGACAACAATTGGTGCGTTTTGGTGAGACGTCGCTTCTCAGTGAAGTAAGATTTAATATGGAGTACAACAACACAAAGTGACTTGGAACCACTTTAACTTATTTTCTCAGTCAAAAATGAGTTGGGATTGATGGAAAGAGCTTTTTCGCTGAGAAAAGCTTTTTCATTCAACTAGAATAAAATAGAAAACAAACTCGCGCTCCCCAGCATAAAACCCACTCGAATTTCCTATGCAATAAGCTTAAAAAAGCGATCCAAGACCTAAAAAACCGAGAGACTTCAGCTTATCTTGAAGGTTTAACCGCCGAAAAAAACCACTAATTACTCGCTCTGGAAAGCTGTGAAAAGAATTAAAAAACCCCAAATACATTCGCCACCGATAAGAAAAAACAACGACGAATGGGCAAAAGGTGACAAAGAAAAAGCGGATCTATTTGCCGAGCACTTAGAAGAGACTTTTAAGCCATTTGATGGAGAAACATTGGTAGACGATTTTACCGGTACGACTACGACATCTGACAACCTTAGAATAAGAAGTGAAAAACCTGAAAAATAATAAAGCTCCTGGCTATGATTTAATAACCGGACAAATCCTCAAGGAATTACCAAAAAAGGCACTATTAAAATTGCTTTATTTAATAAATGCTTCCATTAGATTATGTTACGTTCCAAACCAATGGAAAGTCGCAGAAGTCATAATGGTTCCGAAACCGGGGAAATCTCCAAATGACAAAAAATCGTACAGACCGATATCGCTACTACCAATAATATCGAACGTATTTGAAAAACTCCTTCTGAAACGGATTCTTCCGGTCATTGAAGAGAGACGCCTAATACCTGACCACCAATTCGGGTTCAGAATCAAGCATTCCACAATTGACCAGGTTTATAGAATAACCGACGAAATTGAAAAAGCCCTCGAGGAGAAAAAGATTTGTTCTAGCGCTTTTCTTGACGTATCTCAAGCCTTCGACAGGGTTTGGCACGATGGATTGAATTATAAGCTAAGACGAATCCTTCCGGAGCAACTTTATAAGATCTTAGAATCGTACCTTAAAAACAGACTTTTTCGTGTTAAGCACGGAACTGAATATTCTGATTTTAAAGAAATCGCCGCCGGAGTTCCGCAAGGAAGTGTCCTTGGGCCTATCTTATTCTTGCTGTACACTCGGGACATACCACAAACTGAAGGCACTATTGTAGCTACGTTCGCGGAAGATACGGCTATTCTGGCAACGGAAAGTTCAATCGAGTCAGCAACCATAAAACTCCAACAAGCCTTGGATAAAATCTGTGAGTGGAAAAAAACTTGGCGCATTGTTCTTAACGAGACCAAATCGACGCATGTTAACTTCACCTACAAGAAAATAATCAACCTTCCCGTTTTCATTAACTCGGTACAAATACCGCATGCAAACGAATCTAAATATCTGGGAATGACACTAGACGCGAAACTTAAATGGAAACCTCACGTTAAAAAGAAACGTGACGAAGTCGAAAATCGACTTAGAGAAATGTATTGGCTAATTGGAAGATATTCCAAACTAAGCGTATATAACAAACTGCTTCTGTATAAGCAAGTGCTTAAACCCGTGTGGACGTACGGTATACAACTCTGGGGTTGTACCAAACCAAGCAATAGGAATCTCATACAATCATTGCAAAATAAAAATGTAAGAATAATCGTGAACGCTCCCTGGTATATCAGAAACAATGATATCCACAGAGACTTAGGGATAGCTACCGTGGAGGACGAAATAAAAAACTTCGCTCACAAGCTTCGTATTCGTCTTCATGGCCATTGCAACTGTGCCATACTCCAAACTTTGGATGTGACAAATCTTACGCGCCGACTTCAAAAAACGAAACCGTTCGAATTAGCGCTATAAGACAAAAAGCCGCATGTCATGACGGTTTCAGCAGGTGCTTTTATTAGAAATCTACCTGCCTCACGCGAATATAAATCTGAAGCTTAAACTACTTGATAAGGTCAAACTTAGTCGTAGTAAACAAAAAGAAGGGAAGCGTGTTTTTAGTCAGTAGAAATCTGACACTACTATGAGTACACGGTCTCATGAAGATTTTCACCTACCCACAAAAAAAAAAAAAAAAAAAAAAATCATCTAGAATGATTCAGTAGTATTTCACACATTAAAGCACAACTTTTTCATACTTTTTACTTCAATTTCAATTCAATCACCAATCTTCAAGCAATAAAAAAAAGTTTTAAACCAGATTGACTTAGAATCGTTTTATGGAGAAGCTTTCACTTTGCTTTGCATAATTCTCACCGAAACGCACCAAATAGGTGCGTTTTGGTGAGACGTCGCTTCTCAGTGAAGTAAGATTTAACACGGAGTACAACAACCAAAAGTGAGTTGGGATCATTGCGCTACTAAATTTTAGAGGGCGCTGAAAAGAGCTTTTTCATTCAATTTGATTCAATGTGATTGATTCAGTAGTATTTCAAAAATTAATTTAAGCACAACTTTTTCATACTTTTCAATTCAATTTCAATTCCATCAATTCTTCAAACAATAGAAAAAGTTTTAAACCAGATTCACTGGGGATCGTTTTGTAGAGAAGGTTTCACTTGGCTTTGCATAATTCTCACCAAAACGCACCTAACTATCGGATGTTTGTCAAACGTTCACGAGAGGTGGGACCGTGCTTCTTCTTCTTCTTTGGTGTTTTATGGGATTCCGAAATTCAACCTCACGCGCAGTGGTCGGACACACTAACCACTGCGCCATGGCGCCCACAAAGCAGCAAGTCCGCCCTTATTTTTCAAATTCTGCTATATTTTTGTTTTTGGGGAGCTCTGCTTCTCTCGGCGATAGTCTATGAGTGAGATTACCTTGGCGTTAATGAGGACAAAGGCGAAGTATGCTTAGTTTGGGTACATGGTCTCCTATCGGCCACTGTCTCGTGCTAATCGCTGTTATTCTGGCGTTATCTGCAATCATTCTATTTAGGAAATTATTTGTCATATCTTTCTTGATACGACACAGTTTGTCAGCTCAGAAGAAAAATTGAGGGGAGTCCGTTCGTTTTCGTGTATATCAAGTTAGATTTAACTTGAACTTGAACGTGAACCATCTACGGAGGCTAGTTTATATCG
Source organism: Brachypalpus laphriformis (assembly GCA_945910035.1). Classification (NCBI taxonomy): domain Eukaryota; kingdom Metazoa; phylum Arthropoda; class Insecta; order Diptera; family Syrphidae; genus Brachypalpus; species Brachypalpus laphriformis. The sequence goes on along the minus strand of OX246754.1, from coordinate 190,174,830 downwards.
CCATTCATGCACGGCAGCTTGCAGGATGTGGTACCCGAAGGAATGGCTTTGCCTTGGCATTGTATTCGTGTGTAGTTTGATCTGATTGCAATATCTCCACTTGGAATACACTGACAGTATCCGAAAATCTGTACAATTTTGAGATATTTAAGGATGAATGAAGATGTTCCGAAAATACAACTGCACCTACTCCAGGGTCTATCTTTGACTCACCATAAAGAAAATCAGATAATAATCTCTTTGGCAAACTCCATAGGATAAAAAAAAGGATGACTTCAATGGCTTCGCATAGCGAAACAAAAATGCCGGAGCCAATGGGATCTCTGAATTTAAGACCTCGACTATTTACAAAACCAATGCCAATAGTCTAGGCTGTTCTAGCTAAATGGGTGCAACAGGATAGAGGGAGTAGAAGCAGACCAACCCGATTATTTCTTGCAAAATAAATGTCACAATTAAAACTTACGTAACGAACTTGTCATAGAAGGTTTTCGAATTTAGATTTGTGTCAGCCTTCGTAGAAATGTTGCAAAAACAACATTCTTCTAACCATAACTTGCATATCTTGTACGCTAGGTCATGAGGAAGTGACATCACTTAACATTTCATAAGCGAAGGTCGAGTTTAGTGGCAATGACCAAATGACCAACAATAGACCAAATTTTTGTTGCAATATAATCACTAGACTTGTGAGTTGTGAATCTAGTTCCTTGCTTAATAGAGCTTTTAATAACAACTTCATTTGCAAGTGGTTTTGGTTTTTGTGTTGATTTTTTTATTTTTGCAAACTTAATCGTGAACCTATGCAGAAACCACTGGCACTGAACGCACTTAGAGGTCTTTGTTTCTGATTTCCTCATTTCCTGAGGTACTTGTGCTTCATTATCATGCCAAAAGCATTCAAGTTACATGCTTGACCTTTCTGTATTGCTAAAAAAAAGGTTTATTATTTGCGATTCTTGTTTCGCAGTTAAATTCATATTCATTGATGCATTACTTATAGAATGCTAAATCGATTAGTAGTAGAGTAGCCTGTGTGTGGGAGTGTTTTCTTCACAGACTTTCACTCGTTTGCATATGGACCATATTTCAGTCGATCCAATGCTGATTTTCTACTATACTCGCATCAATTATTGGTCGCAGAGTTAAAAGAGTAGTCTTCCAGGGCTAGTGCTTTGCAGCTTTCGTTGTTTACAACTTCTCTACGACTCGTAGATACACTCCCAATCAACTGGATAGATCGACACTTAATTTCCTCCTATTTTGAAAAGTATGGACTTATAAGGTTATCCACACTGATGCACTTGTTGTTAGTTTCAGTGTATGAGACGCCAAAACGTAAGAAGAGTTAGGGTTGGGGTACGATTTTTTTTAAAAGCGGTGTAAAAAAACCAATCATTAGGATAGATGAAGTATGTAAAACGGTTCGAAGATCCGTGAAAGCCATCACGTCAAGGAAACCATCTTACGAAAGATAGAGCGCGACAAACTCAGCTTGTATTGCCGCGTTCACAGAAGATATCATATGAATCCTCTTAAAAAGACAATATCAATGAATTGATATGGAGTACTAGCCATCTGAGAACACTGGTTTCACCGTTTTCAATGAAAGAAATATGGCAAACAATGCCGTCGCCGATGAAAGGGTACATTTCGAAGACAGAGCTCCAAGCGATCTTCCTATCACTGAGAAAAATGAAATCCGTGGAAATCGACGGTATGCCCAACATTGTACTTAGACATCTTCCTCCAGAAGCGGTGAACATTTACACCATCCTGTTCAATAACGCAATGAATAATGCCCATTATCCAGAGCAACGCTTCTCAACCTTTGAGCATGTGCGGACCCCCAGCAACGAGTTTATCAGTCGGCGGACCCTTCCCAACAATAAAACTTATAACTTTAAATAAACAACGTAACTCCCAGATACAAGTAAAAATATTACATTTTTAAATAAAAAAATATTGTTTTTATAAAAATATCTTTTATTAAAATGTTATTGAAAGTACATAAGCAATAAGTAAAATAATTAATGTGATGGCTGGCTTTTAGCTACCAAGTTATTTATATTTGGATCAAATGAACATAACTGAATTCTTAAATCAGGTTCTATGTCTAATTTATTTCTATATTTATTTTTCGTATAAACAAGAGTTGAAAAAGCTTTTTCACATAAATATGATGTAGAAAAGGGAATTAATACTTAACACCCCTATTATGGTTAGCGAATCGAACGTTCGACTCAAGTCGAACCTCCCGGCGAATTACTTCTGTCGCTTTATACACTTCACAGATGACATTTAATTGTTTTTTCCTTTATCAGCATTTATTCTTTATTCGAATGAAAATGTTTGCTAACAGCAATACCGCGACAGAAGCAATTCGCTGACAGTTCGACTTGAGTCGAACGTTCGATTCGCTAACGATAATAGGGGGGTTAATAGCCCTTTCGGATATAAAAGGATATTGCTTTCTAGCACTTAACCAGAATTCATAAAGATTGGTGTTTTTAAATACAAGTTGTAAAGCTGAATCACAGGAAATATCAATAAGCTGGTTTTCCTCTATAGCTGATAAGCTGCTTATTTCACTAAAGTCAGTTGAAAATGGATTTTTAATCCATAATTTGTTGTTATCACGAATTGGAAAGTATTTTCGAAAACTCTTTTTTAGTTCAGTGAAATGTTTGACAAAACTTTGAAAAATTGAATCTGGTAAAATATCGTTGGTAGTTGCTAAGAATTCAGTTAGTCTTGAAAATGGTGTAAAATCCTTCTTTTCAAATCGTTTTTGCCACATATCAATTTTTTTAAACGTTGATTCGATTTTTTCTTCAAATTGGAATACAGTAACTGTCTTTTATCAGTTTTGTAAATCCATGTTTAACTCATTTAAACAGCCAAAAACATCACATAAATATGCAACTTGTGCGCACTACATAAAATCATTAAAACGGTCGAGCAATTCAAATGATAAATTACTTTCTTTAAGGAAAAACATTCTTATTTCTTCGCGTAGCTCGAAAAAGCGTTTAAGAATTTTTCCTCGGGATAGCCAACGAACCTCAGTATGGAGTAATATCTGACTGTGGATGCTGCCCATATCGTTACATATTTTATTAAAGATTCGGTGATTTAGCGGCCTTGATTTTATAAAATTGATTATCTTCACAACTTCATCGAGAACTATTTTTAATTTTGCTGGTATTCTTTTCGCCACCAATGTCTCTCGATGTATGCAACAGTGTTGCCACGTAGCTTCGGGTGCAACATTTTTAACAAGAGCACGTAGACCACTTTTACATCCGGACATTGCTCTTGCACCATCAGTGCAAATGCCTACACATTTTTTCCAATCTATTTCACATGATGTAATAAACTCATTTAAGAGATTAAATATGGCTTCTCCGGTAGTATGGTCAGGAAGAGGTAGACAGAACAAGAAATCGTCAGTAACACAATCTTTAAATTCGTACCGCACATACGTCTCCAGATTGGCATTGTTAGATATATCCGTGCTTTCATCCAATTGGAGAGCAAAATAGGAACTCTGCTTTATTCTTTCTATAAGCTGAGTTTTGAGATCGCCGGACATATCAACAATTCTTCTCTTGACAGTATCATTAGATAAAGAAATTATGTCTAAATTATGTGCTGCTTTCTCACCCAACATAGTTCCCACTAAAACCTTTGCTGCCGGTAAAATCAAATCCTCACCGATAGTATGAGCTTTTCCAGCTTTGCCTGTCAACAAAAAATTAACCAAGGTAAGATACAAATGCATCATTGTAGATTTTCCAAATTTACCTATCATCAGGGACACTTAGTAGGATGCAAATACAGCATTTTCATTGCTACTTCCCATAGCGACTTTCCTTAGAGATTTCTGATTCCTATGTAACTCCTGTAGCTTTATGTTAAAAAATTCACGAGGTTTATCTTTATACTCCTTGTGCTTTGTTTCAAAATGTCGCTTTAATTTGGCAGGCTTCATCGATTCATTGCTCAAAACATCGCATCACAAAACACACTGTGGCTTTTGTTCACCATTTGAATCTAAACACCCGAATCCAAACGAAAGATATTCAGGGGAATACTTTCGCTATTTTTTAGATTTACTTTCATCACCGAATTTCGAAGTCGATGGTCCCGGATTGGAGTCAACGTCTTCAGTAATTTTCCTTTTTAGCCAGCGTTCCATACTTTAGGAAAGCAACTGGGAATACGACGACTAAATATTTTAAAGAACAAACACTAAATGCGAACGAGACAGAACAAAAGACATTCTGAGATTTGCCTATAAAAGAAGAAAATACGCATAACGGTTCAAATGTCGCCTACTGCAAATTTCGGATTCAAATACATACTCTAACATACATACAGCATACAAAGAAAAAATATTGATTCTCAGCCGATTATCATGTATTCTTTATTTTCTTTTAAACTTTTTTTATGTAGGTAGTGGAATTGTTTGGTAGATGATCGTTTTTGTAACTGAAACTTGGTTTATGCATTTGTTATTGAGAGGGGTAGGAAAATGGTATGAAAAGTAATGAAGAAATAAGTAAAAAAAGATAATTTTCGTTTTGAAAAACAACGTTTGTTTGTGTTTCACATTGGAATGATAATAAAGACGTATTTTTGATGTTTTATTGAAAGGCCGTCGCGGACCCCCTGAAAGTGCTGCGCGGACCTCCAGGGGTCCGCGGACCACAGGTTGAGAATCACTGATCCAGAGCATTGGAAAACAGCGGTGGTGCAGCCCATTCCGAAGAAAAATGAAGATAGCTCCAATCCGGGGAATCTACGGTCGATAAGTCTCCTTCCGAACATCAGCAAGGTGTTCGAAAAAGTGATCCATAGAGCCCTGGCTAAGTGGGTTGAGGACATGCATATAATTCCAGATAACCAATTCGGTTTCAAGGCGGGGCATGATGCGATACATGCCGCGTCTAAACTGGTATCGGATATCCAATGGATCAAAAGCAAGGAGCAATGCACGGGTGCCTGTCTGGTTGACTTGGGGAAGGCTTTCGATACCGTATGGTTAGAAGGACTCTTCTACAAATTGAGCAGGCTTGGCATAAGTAAACCACTGCTGTACATACTTTACGACATGCCTTACCAGGAAGAGGTTCATTGTGAAGAATGGCAATATGACGTCTGCTGGAACTTTTGAAGTAAAAAATGGTCTGCAACAGGGTGCGGTTAATTCGCCTATCCTATTCAACATTTACACGAGCGATCTCATAGGTTCACTTCACCATGCCATAGCGTATGCAGACGATTTGGTCGCGTACAGGTCAGGGCCTACGATCGAGGTCATTGCAACACTCTTGCAGCGGGACTTCGATAAAATCAAGAGATACTGCGACGACTGGAAGCTGAAGATTAACTTTCAGAAGTCGGAGACCATCCTGTTTAGAACGCCGTTGTCTGGGGCCTCTAGGGACAGCAGAAAGAATTGGCGAAAGTTCTCTATCGTGGGACAACACGGACAGCCACTTGCGAATCGAAGTGTAGTCAGGTACCTTGGGGTCTGGCTAGATCAATATCTATATTTTAACAAACATATAGATGGTGCTCTGGCCAGAGGCAAAGTTGCTTTTGCCCTCACAAAGAGACTGTTTTATAGCAGCCAACTCGATGCGAGAGTTCCCCGTGCAGGGACGGGTTAAGAATATCACTGCAGCGCCCCCCCCCCCCCCCAACAACCAGCGCTTGTCGTAAAAGGCGACTAAGGCGACAAATCAGATCTAGGCAATATAACACCCAAGTGAGCCTAGCGACACATATACTACCTTAAAAACCCTCCCAAAAGTGTGCATGCGAGTCCGTGGGTTGACACGACTGGAGATCACCGGTGTCATAAAAGAAAGATCAAACAATACTAAAACAGGAGCATGCACGTGTCAAACAACAAACACCATCGCAATATGGTGCAAAAAATTGTATTGCAAAACTGTATCATTATGGTAATACTTGCAAAAAGGAAAGGCACTACCCCGCCAGGCACTACCACTGCTGTGCATGGTACTGATCCTGGACCGAGCAGAAATGTTCGGGTCAGAGCTATACGGATTCCGGGGGCTAGCAAAATAATGAAACAGTTTGAACGCAATTTGAGGGTCGCGAGTTGGAACGTTGGAAGCATGACCGGTCGAAGTTACGAGCTGGAAGAGATGATGAATAGAAGGCGGGTGGACATCTTGTGTGTCCAAGAGACGAAATGGAAAAACACCGGGAATCGGGCGCGTTTCTTGGACGTTAGGACAAAAGATTACAAGATGTTCTACTACGGAACGGAAAAGTCTAAGAACGGAATCGGTATCATCCTTGCGGCAGAGCTACTTGGTAACGTCTTGAGCATTTCGAAGTCCAGCGACCGTTTGATGTCTCTCAAACTAGTAATACAAGGAGAGGTGTGGAATATTGTCAGTGCATATGCTCCCCACGATGGGTACAATCAGAGAGATAAAGATGCATTTTGGCTAGATTTCCACAATCTCCTTAAGAACATCCCAAAAGAAGAATTTCTATTTGTTGGAGGAGATTTGAATGGACATGTCGGGAAATCAAACGAAGACTATGAAGACTGCCATGGAGGACTAGGATATGGCACCAGGAACCTTCCTGGTGAAGACATCCTAAGCATGTGCAAATCACACGGTCTTATCGTGTTAAATACCATGTTCATCAAACAAAGCCGACACCTGATCACTTACAGCAGTGGTGGAGATGAAACTCAGATTGACTACCATTTGGTAGGCAGTTTCATGAAGCCCCGGGTAAAAGATTGCAAAGTGATCCTGGGAGAGGCAATCGCTCGGCATCACCGTCTCCTGCTAACAGAAATTTTTATGAAAACACCGAAGAAAAGCAAACAAACAAGGGTCTCTGAGAAAATCAATTGGTACAATCTGGACAAAGAAAAAGGCGAAGCTTTTGTTTTCGTAATGAAAAATTACCTTTCTCACACCATCAACGGAGCTGAGGATGAAGAGTGCAGAGCACAAAATATGTGGGATTCCCTACAGCGAACTTGCTTAAATAAGGCCAAATCACTGCTAGGAGCTTCAAAAGGCCACCATCAACACGCCAAAGAAACATGGTGGTGGAGTGATGAAGCTAAGAAAGTGATAAATGAGAAGAAAGCGGCTTTCAAAGCTTGGTCAAAGTGCCCCTCTAATAATAATGACGAAAAAGCTCGCCTCGAAATGGAATACAGATGCTGCAAGAAAAAAGCGAAGAAGAAGTGCGCCCAGCTTCAAGCAGAGAGTACGGAGGGCCTGTATCGGGAGCTGGAGAAAATATTTTCCCCCGTTGCTGATGCAAACCAGGCTATCCAGGAGCTGCGAAGACACAATATGAACAAGAGCGCCACTATCTTCAAAATAGCCGCCCAAAGAAGGAACAATGCTCAGGAGATTCGTTCGCCAAAGTTCATTAGCAATGCTCATGGCCAGCTTCTTGTGGATGACGACAAAATTCTGCAGAGGTGGCGACAGTATTGTGAAGAGCTTTTAAATGAACAGTTTCCCCGGCTATACTTTCCAAGAGCCACCCCTAACTGTGAAGAAATAGCCGACATTACAGTCGAAGAAGTTAGTGAGGCGGTCAAATACTCCAAAAAACGAAAAGCGGTTGGGCCAGACGAAATACCCTCTGAGTTCTGGAAAAAGATGGGAGACATCGGGTTCAGATGGCTCAGAATTCTTATCTCCAAATTCGTGAGAGGTGATCCAATGCCGAATAAATGGAGGGAAAGTTACCTCCTCCCTGTATACAAAGGGAAGGGTGATACGCGAAACTGTGATAACTACCGTTCGATCAAGCTGATGTCACACACCATGAAGATCGTTGAGCGGGTATTAGGTGGCCGACTGCGAAAAATAATACGGCTATCTGATGATCAGTGCGGGTTTGTCTCGGGTAAATCAACCACAGATGCAATCCAAAGTATAAGGATCATAATGGAAAAACATCGTGATTCCTTAAGGGATTTGCATATTGTATTGGTTGACTTTGAAAAGGCATTCGACAGACAACCACGAGATCTGATATGTGTGGCGCTAAGACATCGAGGGGTTCCAGAAACCTATGTACAGATGATCATGGACATGTACGAAAGAGCAAAGACAAAAGTAAGATGTCCCGCTGGAGTAACCGAAGAGTTCCCAATTAAAGTCGGGGTGCACCAGGGAAGCGTTTTAAGTCCTTTGCTCTTTATTACAGTCCTTGATTATCTGCTTGAAGGTAAAGTGATGGACCCCAAGGTACATCAGTTATTCTTTGCTGACGATGGAGCCATTATAAGTGAGGATCCTACATCCCTGCAACGAGCACTTGATGTGTGGGTGGACGTTTTGGAGGGAAATCGGTATCGCATTAGTTCAAAAAAGACAGAGTACTTGTGCTGCCCGTTCTCTGATCCACTCAGGCCTATTCCAGACATTTATTTGAATGGAACAGTGCTTCCCAAGTGCGAAAAGTTCAAATATCTGGGATCTATGATCAATAGCAAAGCAACTTGTGATGACGACATCAATCATCGTGTAAGCGTAGGGTGGATGAAGTGGCGAGAAAATTCCGCTATCTTTTGTGACAGAAAAATGCCCCCTAAGTTGAAAGGAAGGCTCTACACCGCAGTTGTACGTCCAGCGCTCACATACGGTTCACAATGTTGGACGATGTACAAAACGTACGAGAGTAAATTAACGGCAGCTGAGATGGAGATGCTTCGCATGACAGCAGGAGTGACCAAGCTTGATCGAATAAGAAGTTCGAAGATCCGTGGAAGCTTTCACATCAAGGAAACCATCGTATACAAATTAGAGCGCGACCGGCTCAGCTGGTATTGCCACGTTCAAAGAAGAGATCATTTGAACCCTGTTAAAAAGGCAATATCTATGCACGTTCCAAAGACATCGCGATGTAGGAAAGGCAGGCCTATAAACGCCTGGATCAGACAAATGCGACGACATCGGCATTTCATTGGCCTCAGTAACCGAGTGATCCAAAATCGGCAGGCCTGCCGATATTTTCTGAGGTCAAATAGGCGAACCCCACAGGCGGATCAGTAGAAATGCAGTGAAGTGGGAGGGCTGTGATCCCTTGTTTTCGGATCATAGCCTCGCTGATAAAAGGAAGAAGAAGAAGAACTCGATGCGAGAGTGAAGGTAATCTGCTACATGGCCCTCATTCGGCCTATGCTCGCATATGGATGTCCCGTCTGGTTCAAAGTGGGACGAAGCTTGTTGGAAAAGATGCGGGTGTTCGAGAGGGCTTGTCTTCGTTTGTATAGAACACCAGAGTCTGAGTACATAAAATTCTATCGTAATGAGGTCCTGTACAACAGGGCGAATCTGACCAGAGTGGATAATTTCTTGATCAAGTTGATTCGAAGGCACATTGCAAGAGCAATGACCTCGATGAATAGCCTGATCTTTGGGGCTTATTACCCCAACAATCTCTATCACGAGAGTGTGCGCCTTAACGGCTTTATCCCTCCAGAAGCGTTCCTATATCTTGATCAAAGAGGTCTGATCCAGGATAAGTTAGCGGTGCCGCTAATCTTCCACGTCGCCAGAAAAGCTGTGGATAGGCGACTCAACTATGACAGAGACGTCTCACAGGGTAGTGTAGAGCGTCTCCGGTTCAGTAGGGTGGTTTCAGTCCGCGATATTGAAGATGTTAGTATGCAGCACGACCAATTTTGGTGGCTTAACGAAAAAGAGGGAACGCCGTCGTCGTTTTCTCCTAATCCGGATTAGCGTGTAACGGCACAGTGCGGGTCGTCTATTTATTTCATACAATAGCCGTGGCCGGCTTAAAACAGCGCAGCACTTGGCTAATAAAAAAAGTTAGTTAAGTTAGCTTACATTTTATTTTATATTTTAAGGTAGTTTGTAAGTTTTATTTATACACGTACCAATAGCTTAAAAAAAAGACCATTTACTAAGTTTTTTCTTACAAAAACAATTTTCTTAGTATTATCAATGGTCATTAGGCAAGTTATAGTAAAATAGTAAATACATTTAGTTATGTTACGTCGAAAGACATAGGTTAAGAGTTAAGTTTAGCTTAGAGCGCCCGCATGGGGCCAGTAAGTTGGAATAAGATAGTTAAGTTAATTAAGCTAGTTTTAAGCGTTTTTGTTAGCATGTAAGGTATACTCAATTAAACAATAAACTGTATTGAAAATGAAAAAAAAAAAAAAAATGCAATATCAATGAACGTTCCAAAGACATCGCGAGGCAGGAGAGGCAGCCTATAAACGCATGGATCACACAAATGCCACGACATCGGCTTTTCATTGGGTTCAGTAACCGAGTGATCCAAAATTGGGCGCCTGCCGATATTTTCTGAGGTCAAATAGGCGAACCCCACAGGCGGATCAGTAGAAATGCGGTGAAATGAGAGGGTTATGATCCCTTGTTTTCGGGTCATAGCATCGCCGAAATAGGAAGAAGAAGAAGAAGAAGACGATAAAGTAGCTAAAACACAAAAAATAAGTGAACAAGAGGCGAATTTTATTAAAAAAGAATTGCTAGTAATGCGTATGACTTCCGTTATTTGATATAGCCTCAAAAATTCTGTGAAGAATAGAATTGCATAAAGATTTGAGGTAGCTCAAAATTAACCTATTTTTGGCATCTTTAATCGCAATTAATAGCTCGTTAGTGTGATGAAATTCGCGTCCACCGCTATAAACTTTTCTGGACATCCATCCCCAAACGTTTTCTATAATGTTTAGATCAGGAGAGTACAGTGGCCATTCCATAACCTCAATTGATTGCCCGCGAAACCAGTCTCACTATTCTTGCAGTATGAATGGGCGCATTAAGAAGGCGGAATGCTCAGGAGATTCGTTCGACAAAGTTAATTAACAATGCTCATGGCCAGCTTCTTGTCGACTTTTTTTTTTTGTTTTGTTTTTGCAGGTGAAAAATCTTCTAAAGACACCATAAGGCCCGACCGCGCCTGCTAAAAAAACACCTCTCTTCAAAAAAAACTAAGTCGACGCTTACCCAGCAGTTTTATTTTCGCTTACGAGACTCGTGATTTTTGGAAAAAGCTGTTCGTATGTAGTTTAAAAGAAATGTAGCACTTCAGACAGGTTAAATTCCAATGAAACTTCCTGTGTTTTTCACAACCGGCATATACTATGACGCGAGGTCAAAAGGTTTTATCCTTTGCAGACGACGAATCGAATTGTTCGCATCAAGTAGTTGAAAGACGGTACGGTTACAATGGCCGTGAACACGATCTTTGTGTTTACGTGTAAATTTTGTTCGACGACGCTGGGAATTCCCAGATCCCGATGATTATCTTCGTTACGTACATACCACGGTGCGTTAAATATCGTTCTAAGAACTTTATTTTTTTGAAAAGTTTGTATGATGTTTCTATTGCTTTTCTTGGTTCAACCCCATAGTTGTATACCATACGTCCACACAGGCTTTAGCACTTGCTTATAGATAAGCAGTTTGTTATGTAGGCTCAACTTCGAATGTTTTCCGAGAAGCCAGTACATTTGTCGGTATTTGTTTTGAAGCTCGTCGCGTTTCTTTTTTACGTGCGATTTCCATTCAAGCTTAACATCTAGAGTCATTCCTAGATATTTTGCTTCGTTCGCGTACGGTATTTGAGCCGACTTTAGATATACAGGTAATCTATCCACTTTTTTGTACGTAAAGTTGACGTGAGTAGATTTGCTTTCGTTCAGCACAATACGCCAAGAATTCGTCCAAGCGTGGACTTTATTAATAGCATGTAGAAGCTTTTCAGTTGCTGCTGCAATAGTTTCGCCCGTGCTCAATATCGCCGTATCGTCCGCAAACGTGGCGACGACGCAGTTTCTTTTCTGCGGGATATCACGCGTGTACAGTACATATAGAAGCGGGCCAAGGACACTTCCTTGTGGAACTCCGGCCGCAATCTCCTTGAAGTCAGAGTAATCATTTCTGTGCTTAACACGAAAGAGTCTCTCGGTGAGGTATGATCGTAAGATTAGAAAGAGTTGCCGTGGCAGTTGTAGTTGTAATTTATACTCCAAGCCTTCGTGCCAAACCTTATCAAATGCTTGTGAGACGTCAAGAAATACACCACAAACATTTTTCTTTTTTCGAGAGCTTTCTTAATCACGTCAGTTATTTTGTGGACTTGGTCGATTGTAGAATGTTTGATTCTAAATCCAAACTGATGGTCAGGAATGAGACGTCTTTCATCGATAACGGGTTGTATACATTTAGAAAGTAGTTTTTTTTTTTTAAAATATTTTTGAGATAACCGGCAATAGGGAAATAGGCCGATATGATTTCTTCTCATTCAGAGGTTTGCCTGGTTTCGGGACCATTATAATCTCGGCGACTTTCCATTGCCTTGGAACATAAAGCAATCTGAATGAAGCGTTGATCAAATAGAGCAGTTTGATAATAGCTTTATTCGGCAATTCCTTGACTACCTGCGCCGTTATCAAGTCGTAACCCGGAGTTTTTTTCGTCGTCAAATTTTAAATCACTTCCCTCAGTTCAGTCAATGCAGCTTTTTTTACTTTAAAGTTGTCAGATGTCGTGACTGGGGAGCGGGCGTTAACGAAGGGCCGTCGAACGGCTTAAATGTTTCTTCTAAGTGCAAAGCAAAAAGTTCTGCCTTTTCTTTGTCGCTCTTGGACCAGTTTCCATCGTCTTTCCGATTTGGTGACGTTTGCATTTGAGGTTTCCGGATGCCTTTTAGCGCTTTCTAAAGCGAATAATTGGATTCTCTTTCATCGGAGAGATTTTCAAGGTAGGTCGCTATACTTTTGCTTTTAAATTCCCGAATACTATCTCTAAGGGGATTGCATAGTCGGTTAAGGACCGCTTTATGCTGCGGTGCACCATTTCTTTCGTGCTTTTCGTTTCTCCCTCACCAGTTCAATGATTTCTCTGGGATACTTTTCGTTGCGGCTGATCTTATAGCTTCTAGAAGGAGTGTTTCTCCATGCCGCTCTTTGGATTGCATCCACGAAACGATCAACTTCGTCCTCTAGTTCACAAGGTGTTTTAAGTGATACATTTAAGGCGATATTTGTTTCGCAATCATTTCTAAAGCCCACCCAGTTTGTTCTATTGGTAGTAAGTCTTGGATGTCCTTTTTTCTTGATCAAGTAATAATATTACCGGAGAGTGGTCTCTTTTCTGATCAAAACTTTCTTCGATTGTAATAAACTTCTCGTTAATGCCTTTTGTAATGAAAAAAATCAATAAGATCGGGAAATTTTTCTGAGTCGGTTGGCCAATAGGTTGGTTTTCCTGGTGAATAACAACGATTAGATTAGAGATTAGATAGATTTTATTCATACTTCAGTTTGTTACATACTCGTACATTTAAAGTTTACAAAAATCAAAGATATGGCCTATGCCGTCTGCCAGATTGACAGCGCTGTTAACAATTAATATACCTATTGCGCTTTTAAGATAGTAGATTTACATAACATACGTAATTACTTTACAACAGAGAAATACCCAAATTTTTTTTTATTTTATTGTTTACATTTAGATTTATTAGAAGTTTTCGTTTAGTATTCGGTCCCTATATGCTATTGCTGTTTTACAGTATGGATAAAGCTTGCGGACATGCAGGTCGTCGAGGAGTTCAAACACCTGATCGTCTGGCAAAAAATCAGCTCCAAAGATTTGTCTTTTTATTTCTCGTAGGGTAGGACACCTGCCCATGAAATGAATTACATCTTCCCTCTCTGCAACGTTATATATACCACACACAATTGGGAGGTCGTTCCGATGAGGTACGTAGTTTAAGAGAAGAAGTTCTCCTCGCAGTCTCACCATCATAGATATTTCGTGAATACTCAGCTCATCTCGAAAGTAGTTATTGTTAGGTTGCAAGTCATGATTTAGCCTGCTATAGATCGATCTGTGTAGAGAGCCCGAAGCAATCTCTAGGAATCCGTTTCTGTATTGTTCGTCCGCTTTTTCTATGAGAAGGTATAAAGCAGCTTTCCAGTTTGCAGTATCTACTTCCCTGTAGTTTAGAACCAATCCACATTTTTGTGCTAGCTCCAGCCATTCACCATACCAGCTGCTCCTATTAGACATAGTTTTAAGGGCTGCGATTTGGGAAGTCTCTCATTTGGCATGTTTAGTACTTTGAGTATATAATCGACTTGCAATTTTAAGGTCTTAATAAAAAGGGGAGACAGACCCGTTTCCAACATTATCATGTAGTTGGGAGTATTAGCAGGAAGATGAAATGACCTTTTGATATAATACCGTAAGAGTCTTTCCACAGTTTCATTTTTTTTATGTCCCCATACTTGCGCTGCATATAGCAAAATAGTTTCGGAGGCAGCTTCGAATACTCTATATTTGCTACTGTGGGTTATATTCTTATTGGTGAAACACCTTTTCCAAGTTATATTCACTGTGGTTTTGGCTTTGATCCGTTTTTTTTCTAGATGCTTCTCCATGCTTAAATTGCTCGTAAAATAAACTACAAGGTATTTGTAGTCCTTAACTACCTCAATGATTTCGCCATTATAGGTCCACCTCTCGTTGAAGCAAATTCTACCTTCCCTTTTCCTGAAAATCATCACTTTCGACTTTTCCAAGTTGACTAAAAGACCCCATAAACTGCAGTAATTGTATAGCCGATTAATTATCAGCTGCAAAGCTTCTGGTGAACATGCCAACATGACTATATCATCCGTAAAAAGCAACGCCTTGATGAGTACCCCAGCAAATTCAATGCCTCCTGGCAGGGAGTCTACTAAGTTTTCTATAAATAGTGCAAATAAGAGCGGACTCAATGTGCAGCCTTGTCTTACTCCTTATCTTGCTTGGAACCACTCGGACTTTTCCCTTCACTTCCAAACCGACACATGTGTATCTTCATAAAGATTTTGGATGACTCGTCTTAACTTCCGCGAGAATCCCATGCCATACAGCTTGTAAATTAAAGCTCTGCGGTTTATAGTATCACAGGCTGCTTTGAAGTCGACGTAGAATACGTAGTTTTTTATTTTTCGAGATAAAAGATTCTGCAATTCTACGCAAAACGAAGATGTGGTCTATTATGGAATATCCTGGTCTGAAACCTGCTTGAAATTCTTTTAACAGCTTATTTACGCGAATCCATTCTGTAAGCCTGATAATTTCCCAGATCACTCGTGCAACCCTTTTTGTGGACAGGGAAAATTAAAGCCTCCTTAAACTGTTGTGGTATATTCCCGTTATCCATCACATCATTAAACACGCGGATAAGTCTGTGACAGAGCTCATTGGCTCCATACTTATAGAACTCGACTGGTATTCCGTCAGATCCTGCCGCTTTGCTATCTTTCAACCTATTTAAAGCCGTGACCAATTCTGGGCATGTTATTCTCGAGTCTAATAGTTCATCTTCAAAGTCCGGTGTGGCATATTGGAACACGCTACTACTAACCATAGGATTCAGCAACTCATTAAAGTGTGTAAACAGGACAGTAGGACTAAGCTCTTGATTGATTTTGAATTTTCTACCATTATGTTTTGCCGTTAGTCTCCAGAAATTTGATGAACTTCGACAATTAGCTAACTTCAAAGCTTCTGCTTCGTAGTAGGCCTTCTTCTTTCTTCTACATAGGGCTTTGAATGGGCTATTAGCTTCAATATAAAGAAGTTTAAAGAAACCGTCATTGGCTTCGCGGAAAGATTTCAGCAAACGATAATTTCCTTGACCTTGAATAACAACGACAACCGAATTCATTTGCCACTTCGTAGAGAATTTTTCCTTTAGAAGATGTACATCTTGAACCCCAGAAGGTGTGCTTCGCGTAGAAATCTCCACCAATAAGGGAACCAAGGGCATTGAAGACATCTTGTGGATGACGACAAAATTCTGCAAAGACGGCGGCGGTATTGTGAACGACTTTTGAATGAACAGTTTCCCCTGGCTATACTTTCCAAGAACCACCCCTAACTGTGAAGAAATACCCGACATTACAGTCAAAGAAGTTACTGAAGTGGACAAATACTCCAAAACGAAAAGCTGTTGGGCCAGGCGAGATGCCCTCTGAGTTGTGGAAAAAGATGGGAGACATCGGTTTCAGTACTTGAAAGAATTGTACGAAACTCACAAGCCATCACCGGAGGTACAATCTTTTACAAGTCTCTACAACTACTCGCTTATACCGATGACATTGACGTAATCGGAAGAACTCAGCGGGCCGTCAGTAGAGCATTTGCGAATATTGAGATCGAGGCAGCAAAGATGGGTTTAGCGGTCAATGAAAACAAAACAAAATATATGCTGTCTACAAAAAAGGAGGAATCGAGATGCTATCTGGTTGGCCTTGCGCAGGAGAGGCATTCCAGAAAAGCTTATAGCTATTATCAAGGCTACATATGAGGGCGGCAAGTGTCACGTCGTGCACAATGGTAAGGTGTCGGTAGACTTTGAAGTCCAAAGTGGAGTACGTCAAGGGTGCATACTGTCCCCACTATTGTTCTTGGTGGTTATCAGCGATGTACTCCGTACAGCATTGACGGAAGCTAATTCTGGAATTCGTTGGACTATGACATCTTACCTTAAACACCTAGATTACGCTGACGATGTTTGTCTACTTTCACATCGGATAATGGATCTTCATTTGATGGCCCAAAATCTAGAAGCTGAGGCAAACAAAGTGGGGCTAAAAATAAACACAGCCAAAACAAAAGCCCTGAGTAATATAACTGATAACTTTCTATATTTACGAAGTGTGGTCTCGGCTAATCGCGGTGGCACCGAACTGGATGTGTGCAGCAGAATCGGGAAGGCTAAAGCTGCGTTCGGAATGCTGTCCAAAATCTGGAGAAGCAATGTTATTAGCTTAAGAACCAAGCTACGACGGTTCCGCTCCAACGTAGAATCAGTGCTGATTTATGGGTGCAGTACCTGGAAGGTGGACACCATTAACACACGCAAGCTGCAAGTCTTCGTAAACAAATGCTTAAGAATCATCTTGAGGATTTTTTTGGCCGAACCGCATCTCCAACGAACAACTTTATCTGAGAACGGGAAAAGAACCTATAAGCATTACTATACGAAGAAGATAGTGGCAATGGATTGGACACACCCTACGGCGCGAAGACAACTCCATTGCGAAATACGCCATGCAGTGGAATCCGCTCACCCAGGCAGGCAGAATAGCGGGACGCCCTAGGCAAACGTGGCGCAGCACAGTTGAGGAGGAATCGAGCTCTTTAGGAATGAGTTGGAGGCAGCTCAAACGCGTTGCAGAACTCCGAACACGATGGCGCGCAGGCGTGGTTGACGCACTATGCCTCCCGAGGGGTTAAAGGATATAAGTAAGTACAAAAAAGGACACCCAACATCGGCGTATTGGACAGGACGCCACAATAGACAGATATAATTTTGAGGTAGTAAAGGATTTTGTCTACCTAGGCTCTATGGTGAGCTCCGCAAATGACATCAATAGGGAGATCACACGAAGAATTACTCTTATCAATCGCTGTTTCTATGGGCTAAGAAGGCAATTGAATAGCAAAGCCCTATCTCGAACTAAGGTAACTCTTTATAAAACACTAATCATCCCAGTCCTGCTGTTTGGCGCAGACGCATGGGCTTTGTTAAAGCTTGACGAGGATGCCCTTGGTTATTTTGAGAGAAAAGTTCTTCGAGCGATCTTTGGTCCCGTCTGCATAGGCGGTGAGTGGAGGAGAAGGTACAATGCCGAACTATACGGCCTACATAAGGACATTGACTTAGCCAGAAGAGTTCACATACAGCGACTAAAATGGCTGGGTCATTTAGAGTGGAAGGAGCCCAACGTTCCCGCTAAGAAAGTCTTCGAATCCACCCCAATGGACGGCGCAGTAGAGGACGACCTCGTGGTAGGTGGCGCAAACAAGTGAAGGGGGACCTCAACCAACTTGGCGTGCGCAACTGGAGGCAGCTGGCTCATAACAGCGCTGCCTGGAGAGGTTTTTGGTTGAAGACCAGGTCCACCCTGGTCTGTAGCATGTAGACTGTAGACATGTACCTAGCTACATGTTCGCCGCAGTATCCTGGTTTAATTTGATTAAATCAATATTGATTGGGCACTGTAATATCCTCCGAATGAAAATGTATACACACACAACTAGGCACTTTGAATTTTATTTCATGTGTCAAAAAATTATCTCAAAACTGACATTTTAGTTATAATTTTTAAAATATAGCAAAAACAAAAACAAAAAAAAAAGTTTTCAATTTATAGTGCAATCAAAAGTTGTTCAAAGAAATGGAGTTGGACATTTTGTGCAATTATGCCTAGTATAGTTATTCGTAACACAATATGGATACGTAAATATGATTCTCTATAGATTTGTATTGTAAATTGAATATTTTATGTTTATAGCCAACGGCAGAGCATTGCATGGACGGACAGACCACGCAAAGAAAGAGTTAAAATAATTGTTGCAGCGGTAGTTATTGTTATTATTTATTTTAATATAACTGCTGTGGTTGTGTATTATGGAGTAATTAAAAGACACGGTGCAGCGACTCGTAAACACGTAAGCAAAGCGTAAAGAAAAGCCTTTGTATTTTTTGTAATGCTCTGGCCCTCAAAAGGTTTTGACTTCCCTTTTAGCGCCCGTGTAGAGCTATGCAACAACCCTTCAATCCTTATAAAGCTTAAGGCATAATTTAACTTTCAGCTTTCACAATGAGAGAGAAAAATAGTTAATGCAATAGCAGAAGTTAATCGTAGTTGCTACATGCAAACGTACACATGGCCTTAACATTTTTGCATTCCGATACTAGTCATGTGAGGGATCGCCTGAAGGAGCAGACCAGTATAAAAAAGTTGTAAGAAAAGAAATGCAGATAAAACCCATATCAAAAGTGTGTTCCTGCCCCATCCGAGTCGGATGAGGTACAACCGTAACTATTCTTTAAGGGCCGTACACACGACACAAGTATTGACACCAAAAATCTATTCCGCTACACACGCGACACTACGAACAGAGTATATCGGGATGAGTAGTGATAGTGACACTGATAGTCCATCATTGGGGTTGCTTCAATTTGACATTCTTAGTCTTCTATGATATTTTGTTCATTAAAGTAACACAGCGACGGCCGTTTCCGTTCTTCAGCTGCCTTGACGTGGCGAAACGTCTCAAGAGTCAATGACCCTAAGAGTCTGAAAGGACCCCAGGTGAGACATCGAACTAAAGGTTGAAGACGTCTTGACTGTGACGTAAAACTCGTTATACAGTATGATGGAGAAAACAAATGAGATATCCACTCCAGGTGGTACTCGTGAAATCGACAATCCGCCCGTGGTCTTTTCGAATACGGCCGGTACGAGGATTTTGGAGTTCCCAACCAACATACTTATACCCCCCGCCTCAGGCGCTGAGCCGGAAGTAGTAGCGGTGCTTGTTTCCAAAGACTCCTGCAGCTTTGTCTCCGACTCGTTTGGTAGACTGGGCTGAAATGACAAAGAAAGTGGCGGAAAGGCTTCAGCTGGAACGTCTAATCTCTGCCTCAATAGACGGACAGCTGATCGAAGTTGTTTCGGTGACGGTTTGACTCGGAAAACCACACAAGCTCCTGAAGCCGCGCACTCCGATTAGCTCCTGACTAATAGTCAACTGAAAAGAGAGCAGTGCAAAGAGGCTGCAGAGTCAGTTGAAGGCGCAAGCGCCGAAAGCAGTCATCCTTCAGTAGCGACAGGAAAGAGACCTAGGTCGGCAGAAAGTACTCCAACTGGACCGGATCAATCCCTCAGACCCAACGCTGGCTCCTTTTCGGTCGGCTCGAACAGGTTCAATCTGACGAAGCAAGTTTCGCCTGCTCTCCTTCGTGGAAGCGTGTGCGCATCTGGTGTGCGCTCTTCTTCTGGGCACACTCATACCGGTGGCGTTATCTGCGGACAAAATCTGGTAGATGCTGGTGCTGTTACCCCTAAAGAACATAGCACTAGTGGACAGAAAATGGTTGACGCAGGCAAAGCCACGGGTAAGGGCGTTCGTCTCGGTCGAAGCGTGTGCGCACCTTGTGCGTGTCCTTCTACTAATAAACACCGACTATATCTGATATTTTCGCAGATTAACCTCCATCTTTCAAAGGCTGCTACTGCTCTCTTAAGTAATAGACTTTTCGTGGTGCGTACAAAACCCCACATAACATCTTTTTGGAGGTGTTCGTGGAGTAACGGTGTTATGTAACGAGCGACCTAAAAGACAGAGAGTTTGTCTAACTGTGCCGAATTTTCTCTCAGTAACCAAGCTTGGACAATTCTGTGGACAAGACCTGTTTGCAGCGGCTGTAAGCTACGAAACGATGGAAGTTGGAAAACCTTCGTCGTTGCGTCGGCTTACTTCCCTTATGATTCGGTAATGCCTCCACCACCGAAGGCGGTTGACGACTTCATAAAGTACTGTGACACTCGAGAGATGGGACTAGTCATGTGTTGCGACGCTAATGGTCAAAATACAGTCTGGGGTAGTAGCAAATGTAACATACAAAGAAACCATCTCCTAGACTTTATACTATCGTCTGGCATGGTAATTAACAATATTGGCTCCCACCCAACTTTTGTTACTTCAAGGAGGTAGGAGGTAATTGACTTCACTCTACCTAATAGGTAATTCAAGTCAATTACTAACTGGAGGGTACTGGGGGGGTGTCCTTGTCAGACCATAGATACACCGTTTTCCAAATCGAATGCGAGGCTATAACTTTGCAAGAGAGGTGCGGTTTAGGGAAGAGCTAGTCAGATCTGTCAAAATTCCAACTAAACTCAGAACGAAACGAAAGGTTGAGGATTATATTCAAAACCTGACTATCGTTTAGGATGATGTTCAAAACCTGACTAGCGTCCTTACCAGCTGTTTTGAGCTGACATATCCAATGACAAACAATTCCTGCAGAACGCCGGTTCCCTGGTGAAGCCCAGAACTGCAGCGACTTCTGCAGAAAACTTCTAAATAGGTCATTCAAGACAAATATAGAGGGTGACTGGGATCTTTTTAGATCGAAGCAAAAAGACTGTAAGAAATTAATTCGGTTGTCGAAAAGTGCTTCCTATAGGGATTTTTGGGAAAAGATCGAAGCACTCGGTGAAACCAGCAGGTTGGTTAAGTTCCTCAAGTACCTGGACCTCATACTGGACAAACAGCTCAATTGGAGGCTAAATATAGAGGAAACAATTAAGAAAGCAACAATAGCCTTTTACTCATCTAGTAGAATTTTTGGTAGAACCTGGGGACTCTTCCCCAAAATCATACAATGCATGTATACGGCTACCTACTGACTTACGGCAATTTAATATGGTGGCCAGCTGCCAACAAAACCACCAACTGAAAGGCAATCACCAAAGTCTAAACACTAGCGTGCATTGGCACTACCAGTGCAATGAGGACAACACCAACCGCAGGGTTCGAGGCTATTCTCAACCTGCTACCGCTAGACATCTTTATACGCACGTCAGCAGGCATTAATGCTATGAGAATTAGCTAGTCAACAAACTGGGTCACTCGATGATCCTACTTGATTGGCCTCGTGCCCATAATGGACTAAATGACGCCATATTTAGACTTTAGACTAGTAGGGAAGAATGGAAAAGCGGTCATATACCTAATGCCGAATCTGTAGCCATCTACACAGATGGTTCAAAAATGAGCACTGACGTTGGATCAGGTATCTTATCTGACCCCCTAGGTGTATCGAAATCCATACGACTTCCAGACCACAGCAGCGTCTTCCAGCGAGAGGTCTTAGCAGTGGCAACAGCCGCCAGTGAGTCTGCGGTAAGCGCAATACCACCAGAAAAAATCACCATCTTTATCGACACCAGGCAGCTATAAAAGCGATTAGGTTAGGTTAGGTTAGGTAGGGTTATGAGGTTGTCATAAAACACTAGGCACCAAAGTGGGCCCATCGCGATCCCTAGGAAACCTTCACGGCAAAAAACCTAAACCCAATCCTCCAAACAATTAATCTCCCTACAAAATCTGAAGAGATCCTTGTTATGGTTCAAGGACCTCACCTCCTCCAAGTTATCGAACAAGTATCTACCCAGGTACTTTAGCCTTATCCTGTCAATTCCTTGACATTCACAGAGTATATGAGTTATATCCTCTGAGACATGTAGGTCATCGCAGTACCTACAAACATCCGTATCGGATAATCCTAGTCTCATGGCATGCCTCTTTAGGAGACAGTGGCCAGAGAGTATTCCTATCGCTGTTCTTAGCCTCGATCTATCTAACTTAATTATCTCCGCAGATTTTCTGCGATCTAACACAGGCCACAAGGCCTTAGACACCCTGTGACCATCTAAGTTTGACCATCTTAGATTAGCCGTGTCAATGATTTTATCCCGGATAATTCCCTTAGCCACGCACCCTGGTGGTTTAATACTACCAATTATATCGCTACGTGGGAGCCCCGCTCCTCTTTTAGCCAGCGCATCAGCTTGCTCGTTGCCTTCGATATCGCAGTGTCCAGGTACCCAACATAATCTGACTCGGTTCTGCGTACATAATACCCTAAGCATTGTGCGGCAATTCCTGATTAACTCAGATTTGGTGACGTAAGGCTCTAGCGCCTTTAGCACAGCCTGACTGTCAATGTAGACGGCGATATTCTTATCGGATATTGATCCCTTTTGAAGTAATTCCGCAGCCTTAAGTACAGCTAGAACCTCTGCTTGGAACACACTGCATGTGTCCGGAAGTCTCAGGGCCACCTGTAGGTTCGTATCTCTCGAGTAAATACCTGACCCCGTACCCTCACTGGTCTTAGAACCATCTGTGTATATTGCAATCTCGTTGTGGACAGAGACTGTCTTCCTTCGCCAGTCCTCTCTAATAGGATACAGTACTTCGTATGGTGTGTCGAAGTCTAAGGTGCCAAGTATATCGTCCGATTCGTCAGGAATTCCGGGAAAAGATTCCTTGAGAATGGAGTTGTGTCCTATGTTATTAGTCCTGAAGAGACCAACGTTAGTGAGCCGAAGCGCACTGTTGCCCGCTTGAAATTTGATTTGTAGGTCTAATGGTAAGAGATACAGGAAAATCTCGAGTGCAGCCGTATGTGTTGTGCGTAGAGCTATAAAAGCGATTACTGCCATAGAAATTAAATCGAAGCTTGTGAAGTGTTGTCGAGAAGAGCTCAGGGTTCTTGGAACACAGCACAAGGTATCGCTCTGCTGGGTCCCTGGTCACGAGGGTATCACAGGCAATGAGAAAACCGACGAGCTAGCGAGAATCGGCTCAGATGCCCTACTAGAACAAGGTGATCCCCCTGAGTGTATCCCGCCTTGCACACTCAAGCTCGTTGCAGGCAATAAAGCCATTAAAGAGGCGAAAACAAGACTGATCTCCATGGAAACTTATGCCATCACCAGGAAGCTATGGCCATCTTTCGACTAAGCAAGGTCCGAGGGAATTACTCGGAAAGATAGGAAATCCCTTTCCACCTTCGTGGGCATCATCACGGGGCACAACACTCTGCGGTACCACTTGAAGAAACTACGCCTGACGGAGGAGGAACTCTGTAGAGGCTGTGGCGACGAGGAAGTTTTTGAGGACACTACCCACTAGCCACTGTCCGAGTCTTCAGCACTACAGGAAAAAGTTTCTTGGTAAATATTTCTTCCAGGATCTCGAGGAGCTCTCCGGCGTTTCGACAGGAAAGACGCTGAACTTCATCAAATCAAACGAAGTAAGTGTTTGAGTTTTGTATAATTTTTGCCGGTTTCTCACTAGGCCCCAATGGGTAAGTGATTACTTTTTCCCCCATGGGTATCACAATGAGTCAACGCTGACCTGAGTGTAGCAGAGAGCGTCTCTACCTGCCAGCCCACATACCTAACCTAACCTAAGGTCCTCAAAAGGGGCAAGCCAACCAAACCGGAGTCAATCGCAAGTGTACTGAGACGAAAGCGGAAACTTTTAGTCATCTGCTGAGGACTCACTTTCCTGGCAATCAGATAACCACTAGGTCGCAGCTTGGCCCGCTTACCCAGGCTGAGCTTGATCTAAGTCAGAAAACTCGGCACAGCTGGTGTATAGCATCAGCCGTGGTAATAGTTGAAGCTATCAAGTATGTTGTGGCATCTTTTGATGGCTTCAAATCGCCTGGCACCAGAGGAATATATCCAGCTATGCTGCAACAGGATATAGATCAGCTGCTACTTACTCTGAACAGAAAAAGGAGGACTACTCTTGGGAGTTTCAGACCAATAAGTTTGACTTTCTTCTTACTGAAAAGTATGGAGAGACTGGTGGAATTTCACGTTCGTAAAGTTGCTTTGAAGCTGCATCCACTATCGGAGATGCAGCAAGCCTATCGGAGGGGGAAATCCTGCGAGAGTGCACTACAATATGTAGTGGCCAGAATTGAATACGCGCTTGACAGAAAAGAATACACGATGGGTATCTTCATCGACATTGATGGTGCTTTTGACAATGCGACTTTTGACTACATGTGCGACTCGGCCAGACAACACGGGGTAGATGAAGCATGAGTGTTGTGGATTAAAGCAATGGTAATGAGTAGAACTTTGGTAGTAGGTGCGGATTGGGGCGATATGTTATGACAGGGGTAAACATGTGCTGTCCGTCCGCAAGGTGGCGTTCTGTCTCCATTGTTATGATGCATGGTGGTCGACTCTGCTGAACACTCTAAATAGTTCTAACGTCTACGTTCAGGCATATGCGGATGATGTTGCTGTACTTTCTGTCGGGCAATGTCTGGCGACAGTCTGTGCTAACGCGCAGGCGGCGCTGATCGATGGACATGATTGTCGCCATGATCCATGAATGGTGCACTAGGAGTAGGCTTTCGGTGAATCCTCTTAAAACTGAGATTGTTCTCTTTACGAGAAGGAGGATTCTGACCGGTCTGACTCAGCCAGTGCTAAATGGCGTCACTATCCACATTTATAATGAAGCCAAATATCTAAGAGTGATTTTAGATAGAAAATTTATTAGTCTAAATACGTCGAGTCGAAAACATTCAAGGCGCTCTCAGTCTTCTGGCAGTGTAAGGGTACTTTTGGCAAGACATGGGGCTTGTCACCGAATAAGGTTTACTGGATCTACACGGCTATGATAAGACCATTCCTCGCATATGCGTCGGTTGTTTGGTGGAAGGGGCTTCCGCGTAAATATGTGGTTACCTTTTGCGCCAAACTCCAAAGAACGGTTTGTCTCGGCTGCACAGGAGCTTTTCCGAGTACTCCTGGCTCTGGTCTAGATGTGAGTGGAAGCCCTGAACCTACCTTCCCTTGATACTTATATCATGGGCTGTACTATCAAACTATCCATCGTCTTAGGTGGGGCGGTTAATGAACTTGCGCGACACTTATCTTACGACTCTGGTCTTATGGATATGCCGTCTGATGCACTCACACCAGAACTTCGGCTGATGCGCAAATTCAGAGTCGACTTTCCTTGTGTTCAGACTGGCTTCGGCCAGAGTCCGAGCCAGGAATGGAATGCAGTCGTATTTCCTCGGATAGTTCCAAAACCAGTCAAGGGTCTGGTGCTGTTGTCTTCGTGGAAGTCGATAACATTAGACTTTTTTTCTCGTTAGGCAAATATGCGTCTGTTTTCCAAGCGGAAACTTATGCAATCCTAATGGCCATGAACTGTGTTGTGAAGAACAGGTGGAGGGGCCGTCGCCTTTGTGTCTGTAGTGACAGTCAGGCTGCGCTTAAGGCCTTGCTTAACCCTTTAGCACATCCAAAATAGTTCATGAAACCAAAACTCTTTGAACTCGTTCACAAGGCTGAATTCTCTGTATCTTACTTACTTACTTAGGTGGCGCTACAGTTCGGGGTGAACCTGGGCCTCAACCAACAAGCCTCTCCATTTAGCTCGGTCTTTAGCTAATTGCCTCCAGTTGCGCACTCCAAGTTGGTCGAGGTCCCCTTGAACTTGTGCGCGCCACCTACGGCGATGATTCCCTCTACTGCGTCGTCCCTCCGGGTTAGATTCGAAGACTCTGCGGGCCGGAACGTTGGTGTCCATTCGCTCTACATGTCCTAGCCATCTCAGACGTCCAATACGCAGTTTTTTGACTAGGTCGATGTCGCTGTACAGCTCGTATAGTTCGTGATTGAATCTTCTCCTCCAAAACCCGTCAACGCAAACGGGACCGAAAATCTTACGAAGAATTTTTCTCTCGAAGCGACCAAGGATATCTTCATCCTCTTTTAATAAAGTCCATGTTTCAGCGCCGTAAAGCAGGACTGGGATGATCAAGGTCTTATCTTGGTTTTCCCTTCTAGTTGACAGCATATACTTGGTTTTGCCTTCGTTTATCGCCAAACCCATTTTGGCCGCTTCCGCCTCAATGCTTGCAAAAGCACCGGTGGCAGCCCGCTGAGATCTTCCGATAATGTCTATATCGTCGGCGTATGCAAGCAGTTGTACAGACTTGTAATAGATTGTGCCTCCGGTGTTGGCTTGTGAGTTCCGCACAATCCGTTCAAGTACAATATTGAAGAAGTCACATGACAGCGCGTCACCTTGTCTAAAGCCTTTTTTGACATCAAAGGTCTCGGTGAGGTCATTACCGACCTTGATGGAGCAGCGAGCGTTCTCCATCGTCAGCCTGCACAGACGGACAAGTTTGGCAGGGATGTCAAAACTAGACATGGCTCTATAAAGCTCTTCTCTATAGATGCTGTCATAGGCGGCCTTGAAATCGATAAAGAGGTGGTGAGTATCGATTTGGAATTCTTGGGTTTTCTCCAGGATCTGCCGAAGTGTGAAGATTTGATCGATAGTGGACTTTCCTGGCCTGAGACCGCACTGATAGGGTCCAATCAGGCTGTTGATAAAGGGTTTCAGGCGTTCACACAATATCGCAGAAAAGATCTTGTATGCGATGTTGAGGAGACTGATGCCTCTATAATTGGCGCAGTTGAGGGGGTCTCCTTTCTTGTGGATCGGGCAAACGATGCTGAGATTCCATTCATCAGGCATACACTCGTCTGACCAAATATTAGAAATGAGTTGGTGTATGCACTCTACCAATTCATCCCCAGCTGCCTTGAAAAGTTCGGCCGGTAAGCCGTCAGGTCCAGCAGCCTTGTTGGATTTTAGCTTGGATATTGCTATCCTCACTTCGTTTTGGTCAGGTGGACGGAAATTTTGACTATCATCGTCTATGTTGAATGGTTCATTCTGCCTGACAGCGGGATGTTGGTCTTCGTCGCCGTTATACAGTCTGCAGAAGTAGTTTTTCCATATTCTCAGCACCGACTGTGATTCTACTCCGAGGTTTCCATTTTCATCTCTACAGGTTTCTGTACCGGTATTGCTTCTCTCACACATTCTTTTTACCTTTTGGTAAAACTTCCGTACATTGTTCCTGGAGTATAAACTCTCGATATTCTCAAACGCGCGCTTCTCATGCTCTTTCTTCTTCTTTTGGAGAAGCCGATGTTCTTCCCGTCTCTTTTGCTCGTAGAGCTCACGAGCAGCTCTCGTCTTCCTTTGCAGCGCCGCTTTGTATGCCTCTTGTTTTGCTGCATGCACTCGCCGGCATTCTTCGTCAAACCAGGGGTTTCGCGGTGGTGGTCGAGCGAGACCCAGCACATCAGTCGCGGCGTTTCTGATGGCATGTTGGCAGCGTTGCCAATGGTCTTCGGTACTTGATGCTGGCGGCAAAGGGGTGATTGAGGGATTTCGGGATACGCGTTCAGCGAAGAGTCTGGCGGTCTCTTGCGATTGTAGCTTTTCGACGTTAAATTTTCTCACAGTAATTCTTCTTTGTTGCTCAGATTGGGATATCCGCATTCGTACCTTGGCTACAACAAGGTAATGATTCGAGTCTATGTTGGCCGCTCGGAAGGTCCGGACATCCAGAATACTGGAGGCATGCCTTGCGTCGATCGCAATATGATCAATTTGGTTGATCGTTACATGATCATTGGACCGCCATGTCTGCTTATGAATATCGAGATGAGGAAACCATGTGCTTGCTATGGTGACATTTCGCTCCACAGCGAAATCAATTAGCCTTAGTCCGTTATCAGACGTGGTGTCGTGTAGGCTATGCTTACCGACTGCCCTACCAAAGACGTCCTCCTTTCCTATTTTGGCGTTAAAATCGCCCAATACGATTTTAACGTCGTATTTAGGACATCGCTCGTATGTTTTGTCGAGGAGCTCGTAGAAACACTCTTTGGTGGCAGCGTCCTTTTCTTCCGTGGGGGCATGAACACATATTAGGCTTATGTAAGCGAATTTAGCCTTGATCCGGATAGTCATAATACGCTCGCTCACGTGTCGGAAGCTTAAGACTTCTTGCCTAAGTCTGCCGCATATGACAAATCCGCATCCGAATAAGCGTTGCCTGTTGCCTCTGTAGCAATCACCGTAGTAGATGTCACAGTTTTTCATTCTCTTTTTGCCCGGCCCATCCCATCGCACTTCCTGGATGGCGGTAATATCTACTTTATAGCAGTCTAGAGCCTCTGCTAGTTGTTCGGCTGCACGTGGTCTGTAAAGGGACAGAACATTCCACGTACAGATCCGAAGGTCGTTGTCCTTATTTCGTTTGCTGGGGTCGTCATTAGTTGAGTCATCCTTATCCGAGGCCTTTGGTTGTTTCGGAACCATGCGCTTTTTACGTGGTAGGGAAGTTACCCCGACGGCACAACCCCCAACCTGGAGGGCCAGTTCCTTAATTATTCCCCTAGGACGAGGGGCCGGGTACACCGGTGCCAGTAGTCCACTACGGGAGTATGAGCGCTGCCGTTGGCCCATTAAGGACTCCTCCGCCACCATCTCTATTCCAATGTCCTGACCAACATTGGAAATTCCTTACCGACCTGTGATCCGAATACGTCGAAGCAGCTCGCGCAAGGTGTTCACTAAGTTCAACCTAACTGGAACTATAGACGCCATCGTTGATTCCGTCTAGGGAATTCGTCCGCTGCCGGCTGGAACAGGAAGAAGCGCTCTAGTGAGAAATGCACTCTTCCCCCCCTCTCTCATCTGCTGCCACCAAGAATCCGCCAAACGGGGTTGGTTACCCATTTCTTGGATTAAGGTACTAGGCACCCGGCTGTCACCGCGTGGAGGTTGAGAGTAGGAGTTGGTAGGCCTCAGCTGAGTGAAAACGCTTGTGTTTTCATATGATCGCATGCACTACCGTTTGACCAGCCTCTCTGTATCTGGGTCCCACTGCGATCTTGGGGAACGAAATCTCCGATGAGATTGCTAGAAAAGTCTCAGAGGAGACTTTCTCAGGTCCCGAAACCGCGTTGGGTGCACGTCTTGGGTTAGGGCTTCCACTCACATTGGATTTCACGAACACATTTGTGTATGACATGACTCTCCAGGATGCAGGTTGACTAAACGTATGCTCCCGGACGTCTGTAAGAAATCAGCGGCATTCTTGCTGTCTCTCAGCAGAAAAGATTGTAGACAACTGATTGGCGTCTTGAGAGCCCACTTTGATTTTGCAAAGCACCTTAGCGTGCTGGGCGTAAGTGACACTACAATCTGCGACGCTTGTGGAGAGAGCGACGACACCGCGGAATATTATCTCTGTGAGTTCGGCCTTTGTTCGTAGGTGGCAGATCCTCAATGCTGATTTGGTGAGTGCTGGTACTGTAAGCTCCTCATCACTGAAGTGCTTACTTGGCTTTATTAGAAAGACAAGGAAATTCGAATAAAATGGGTAAATCAGGGTTTGCTCTCTGGTAGCACAATGGACCAGTTGCGTCTGCGTGCTCAAGTCGAGCGTTTTCGATCCCGACTGCTGATTTATTTGATTTCCAGCTGATAAGTGCTATGTAATCTCGCTTCAGAATTGTTCAATTTAATTGCACAATTGTGTATGTCTTTTAGTTAACAATTTGTATACGTGTAATGTTTGTTTTAGGAATTCAATTATAAAATAAAATAAAGGCATATGCCTGTACTAGCCTAGAGATACTGCGAATAACATAGGTGATCACATATATGAGTGTCTTAATCCCCTGCTCGCTGCATATCATCATTATCTATTACAAATCCATAGAAATACCTGTTTGTCTCGCAATTTTATTAATAATTTTCGAAATAATCAATTACAGCTTGGTTAAACAATTGCGTTGGATACGCAAATCACCGCTATTTCTTCCTTTACATGGTCTACACCACAATCGGTTGTTTGTTCATAATACTGCTAGGATTAGAGATTGGCTATAAGTACATATGGCTGGAACAAGAGGAAAGTTGGTCCGAAGTGGAGCCCCTACTTGGCCAACCGGTGAGATTCAACTTGAGTGGTCACATAATTCCAATAGTAAGCATCATTTCAGCTAAAGCACTTCATACACAAAAAAAATAAAATGTTTGGTTTGCTCATTTCTCATTCATCCAACAGACGCACATGAACGAGTACGATGACAGTGTGGATGGATTGCGGCCAGCAGAACATAATCTACCCACACCGCCACCAAATTCCGATGGCTTGAGTAAAAGGCGTGCGGTGATTTTCATGGCATTCATCAATGTGGCCGTTGTGATCGCATTGGGCTCCCTAACCATATGGCATGCGAAGCTGGTAACGAAAGGCGAGACCAGTATCGAATCGCATATAAATCAATCGGAAAGGAAGCGATTTCTAAAGGTGAACAAAATCTATGTGAATCCTTATGATTTTGGAGCAAAGAAAAACTGGAAATTATTTCTTGGACTCGTCAGGGGAAGGTAGGTTGTGTTACTATCTGTTGTGACAGGGTTTTCATTTCTTTTTCCAATTTAAAGGTCCTTTTGGCGACATGTTCTTCTGCCGTCAATACAAAAGCCAGAGGGGAATGGTCTAGGGTTTCATACTGTAAAGGATGAGTTTTTGTTGCACGATGAATGGCCATAAAACTTTGCAACTCATAGTCAATTTTATTATTTTTCACACACGTCCTGTACACATTCCCACTTCGGATCTAATAGTCTTAGGATTAATTTATTTCAAATTTGCTAATTTCAATAAATGATAGTATTTTAAAATAAGCCAATGAGTTAATTTTTTAAGGTATTTGCAGTACCTAGTGTAAGGCAAGAAAATTCGGACGAGCTTCGCTAAATGTATCCAGAGTCCTGTAGAATTTACTATACAAACGGCGCGTGGGGAGACATGGCGGCGGTTTGGGTTTAGAGTGGTTGATCGCGGTGATCCGATGGTCTTAACGATTTCAGACATTGAGGCATAGGGCAAGGCAACTATTGTAACTGGTTTTGTAATGACTTCCTACAGTCTTCACTACAAAAGAGGTCGACAGGAAGAAGCATAAAAGCCATAATTGCACAGTTTACGCCATCTTTTCTGCTTTTAGTTTTTGTTAATTGTGTGGTGACTGCAGTCAGTTAACATTTTCAATTTCATTCGTTCGTATTTCAACCTACGTAAAGAGCAGACGCGTTTATCCTTTTCCCTAACTTTATTCACACATTATGGTATACTTATTCAGTCAATAGACATTATTATTTCACTACAATTGGTAAGTACTTAGTGTTGTTTTAGGGACTCTACTCCGCCTACGCGCCATCGTGTCTGGTTTCTGGTAATGTATCCCAGTCCCCAACTGCCGTGCCTTCTTTTTGACTGTTCTGCGCCAAGTTCTCCTCGGACCTCTCCACGTGCTGCATCCATATAACAGCACGGATTCAACATTGGAGCGGAACAGTCTTAGCTTGGTGTTCAAACTGATTGCATTGCTTCGCCATATTTTGGACAACATCCCGAATGTGGATTTTGCTTTGGCGATCCTGTTGGGTATATCCAGTTCGGTTCCACCATCGGTCGAGACAATACTCCAAAGATACTGGAAATCCTCTACTCTCTCGACCGGTTGTCCAGCAATGCATATTTGAGCCAATAAGTTTGTGCCAAGGCTGATAATTTTAGCTTTTGCCGTATTAATTTTCAGTCCGACGACCGCCTGCCTTCCTCTCCATATCTGCTGTCATTTGGTGGAGGTTCATAATTCTGTGAGAGAGTTGAGAGAGTATTTCAGTTGGGATGTAAGAGTCCTGTGAATTTATCCGTTTCCCGTCGACAAAGCTGCACGAAGCACACCAATAGAAATAGTACTGGTGAAAGGAAATAGCCTTGTCTTACCCCACTTTGGATCTCAAATTCCTCAGATAACCTTCCTCCAGAAACCGTACACGATGGCGCGTAGGCGTTGTATGTTATGTTAGCTAGATGGGTGCCTTGTGACAAAGAGTCATTGCTCACTCAGACCAACAGTACGGGTACCAATCATTTAGCTCTGGAAACGGTGTTAATGAGAGAGTTAATCATCAGCTCAATATTACCTAAGTTCTTCAGCTCCGAGAAGAAGTAACTACCAAGAGTCCTCATTCCTCTGATGGATAGGGCAGGACAATCATACAACAGGTGACGAACATATTCAATTTCTTCTTCGTCACTACAGCTTCTGCAATAGTCGTTTTGCAGCACACCGAGTCGCTCCGCGTGAACGCCCATAGCACAATGTCCAGTAATTATGGCAGAAATGAGCCGTGCGTTAACGACTAAGTTTTACCAGAGAGGTTGCTCTCTTCTTGCTGTAGGCCGGCCATAGCGCCCTGGCCGTTGCACATGTTTCCAGATGAACCCAGCCTATGTTTGTTCGACCGGTGGCTTCATCCTCCAAAGATACTGGAAATGAGCCGTGCGTTAACGACTAAGTTTTACCAGAGAGGTTGCTCTCTTCTTGCTGTAGGCCGGCCATAGCGCCCTGGCCGTTGCGCATGTTTCCAGATGAACCCAGCGTATGTTTGCTCGACCGGTGGCTTCATCCTCTATTTTTTCGGCAAGGAACTGATTGGGGTTGCTACACAGGGGAGGGCCTACGTTAAGTGCAGCGTCGACCCTTTCCTAGCAAGCTCGTCAGCCCTTTCGTTACCTTCGATATCCATATGCCCTGGTACCCAGCAGAGGGTCACCGCATTGGCTCTAGATATCCCGTTTAAGAGTGATTTGCAGCTTCTCACAAGCCTCGACCTAATTACGGCAGAGTCCAGAGCCTTAACGGCTGCCTGGCTGTTTATACAGACAGTGATCGTTTTACCAACGATATTACTCTCGCGTATAATTTCAGCAGCCTGTATAATGGCTCTGACCTCAGCCTGAAAGACGCTACAGTCGTCGTTATTCTAAAAATAAAAAAATAAAAATTATTTGGTGCAACAGCCCTTTAAGTGCCAGGGCCTAGTTTCTCGCAACCACTCATGTTGTGTGCGTTATGTTTTTCACACGAATGGAAGGAACCTACAGTTTATTGGCGTATCCGAACGGCGATTTGAGAAGCTTTTTCAAGACAACAATACTGTCGGATGTTTGTCAGACGCTCGCGAGAGGTAGAGGAACGGACCGTGCACAAACGTTTTGGTGTTCTCATGCGTAGTGATCCGACACAATAAACACTTACGCCACGACGCCCACATTATTCTAAGGGAGTGGTTTATTCCTAGGGCTTCACAATAAACTCCGGCTCCCGTGCCAACGTCTATCTTAGAACCTTCGGTATAGAAAACCAACTCCTTTTTCTTCGTGGTTCTTCGGTTCTTCCAGTATATTCTGTCAGGAATTCTTGTAGTGAATCTCCTTTCAAATGCTAGCATCGGGTTCATGTGATCAGTTCCCGTCAATCCACTGGTGGTCCCCCATCGGGATAGAATGGAGGCATGGCCGTAAAGGCTAGATGACCACAATCGGCCTTCTCTTAGTCTTACAGCGGTTTTAGCCGAAAGACTGTTTCCATTGCCGCTGTTGCTTAGACCAAGAGCCCGCAGTTAATTTTGGACGGGAGAGGTAACCGAACGAATCCTATGTTAATATGTCGCCTTGATGCCCATTATTTGAGATATGCTCGTCTGGCAGCTAAAGGAAATAACTGTATATTGAAAATGCCACAAATTTCAAAACAGGAATAATAGGTGTAACCGCTTGAATGTACTCGTACATTATAGAGTACAACCCCTACAGTAAGAATACATGTGTCCAAGACATCTTAAGGGTAGCTAAAGCCCTGCCAGACGCGGTAGAAACGCGTACAAAATTCGAATTTTGAATAATTTATGTAACCGCACCGCACCGCACAATTATAAAGGTCAAGAAGTTTTGGATGTCGCTAAGGGCTTGCCAAATGACATCAAAATATTGCCAGAATGCCAATTTGGAATAATTGGTGTAACCACTTAATTTTTTGTAAAACATAGAGGAAGACACCCTGATTACAAAGATGTAAGTCCAAGACGTTTTACTTGTCGCCAAGTCCTTTCCAGACGCATCGAAAGGATCAAAATCCGCCAAAATCATACATGCCTTATAGAGCCACAAAACGCATAACTGGACCCCAACTATACAACTTAACCAAATGACATCGCTCTGAAGGATAGAATAATGCACTACATACATAACTACATAAGTCCAAGATGTTTTACTTGTCGCCAAGTCCTTGCCAGACGCATCCAAAGGATCTACATTTTTTCATAAATCCCCTATTTATCGACAAAAAACATACAACTCGACCTTAACTAATTGATCTAACCAGATGAAATCTAAGAAAAAACAGATAAGACCTAGAGTTCATATTTGCAAAACTTCGATGTGACAGAGACGTTTCTGAAGAAGATATTATAAAAACATAAGACTTCGGTTGCGAAGTATATCTACGCAAGTGGATGAAGCTAAGTAGGAGATTTTTTATAAATCCTGCAAGCCTACATCAGACTAATCCTGCTTTATGGCGTTCTCGTCTAGTGCTCTGCACTTGAAACAAGGTGCAACACAAACTCTATCGAAACAGTACAGCGATTAGCATGTAGATGCATCACAGGGGCTCTCAGGTTCACTCCCACAGCCGCCTTAGAAAACCTACTTAACATTTTTCCCATTGATATCTTTGGGGAAATGGTAGCATCTAAAGCAGCCCTAAGACTTAGAGAATCTCTCCAGTGGTCAAGCTCACAAATCGGCCACATGAAAATTCTACAAAATTCCAATCCCAGAGAAATAGATTACATATCCCCATTTATCGATTTCAATATCAAATATAACACCACCATCTCTGACAGATCTGCATAGGATGACGGTATCTTCCTAAATGACGCCGCAATCGGAATCTATACAGATGATTCCAAAACATCGGAGGGTACAGGATTGGGTCTATTTTCCGAAGTACCTTTGATGAACGTAGCTCTCCGACTTCCGGACCACTGCAGCATTTTCCAAGCGGAAATATCGGCTGTTTGTGAGGCATCGCGCAGACTTTCTATAGACCCGATGGATGGTAAGTCTATCGTCCGTTACATAGACAGTCAATCAGCGATTAAAGCTCTGGAAAGGCCAACAATAAGATCTAAGTTGGTCAAACGTTGCCGTGAATCTCTTAACGAGATTGCGGACAGATGCAATATCACTCTGTGCTGGGTCCCGCAACACAGAAATATTCCAGGCAATTGTAAAGCGGATGAACTAGCCAAACAAGGCACCGAACTACCTCTAGCTGCCAATAGAGAGGTACCGGCACCCCCAATACAAACGATGAAACTCCGCATGTTTAACGAAGCGCAAGCTGTTGTAAACCGGCCCTCCAGGTTGGGGGTTGTGCCGTCGGGGTAACTTCCCTACCACGTAAAAAGCGCATGGTTCCGAAACAACCAAAAGCCTCGGATAAGGATGACTCAACTAATGACGACCCCAGCAAACGAAATAAGGACAACGACCTTCGGATCTGTACGTGGAATGTTCTGTCCCTTTACAGACCACGTGCAGCCGAATAACTAGCAGAGGCCCTAGACTGCTATAAAGCAGATATTACCGCCATCCAGGAAGTGCGATGGAATGGGCCGGGCAAAAAGAGGATGAAAAACTGTGACATCTACTACGGTGATTGCTACAGAGGCAACAGGCAACGCTTATTCGGATGCGGATTTGTCATACGCGGCAGACTTAGGCAAGAAGTCTTAAGCTTCCGACACGTGAGCGAGCGTATTATGACTATCCGGATCAAGGCTAAATTCGCTTACATAAGCCTAATATGTGTTCATGCCCCCACGGAAGAAAAGGACGCTGCCACCAAAGAGTGTTTCTACGAGCTCCTCGACAAAACATACGAGCGATGTCCTAAATACGACGTTAAAATCGTATTGGGCGATTTTAACGCCAAAATAGGAAAGGAGGACGTCTTTGGTAGGGCAGTCGGTAAGCATAGCCTACACGACACCACGTTTGATAACGGACTAAGGCTAATTGATTTCGCTGTGGAGCGAAATGTCACCATAGCAAGCACATGGTTTCCTCATCTCGATATTCATAAGCAGACATGGCGGTCCAATGATCATATCACGATCAACCAAATTGATCATATTGCGATCGACGCAAGGCATGCCTCCAGTATTCTGGATGTCCGGACCTTCCGAGCGGCCAACATAGACTCGGATCATTACTTTGTTGTAGCCGCCAGCATCAAGTACCGAAGACCAGTGGCAACGCTGCCGACATGCCATCAGAAACGCCGCGACTGATGTGCTGGGTCTCGCTCGACCACCACCGCGAAACCCCTGGTTTGACGAAGAATGCCGGCGAGTGCATGCAGCAAAACAAGAGGCATACAAAGCGGCGCTGCAAAGGAAGACGAGAGCTGCTCGTGAGCTCTACGAGCAAAAGAGACGGGAAGAACATCGGCTTCTCCAAAAGAAGAAGAAAGAGCATGAGAAGCGCGCGTTTGAGATTATCGAGAGCCTATACTCCAGGAACAATGTACGGAATTTTTACCAAAAGGTAAAAAGAACGTGTCAGAGAAGTAATACCCGTACAGAAACCTGTAGAGATGAAAATGGAAACCTCGTAGTAGAACCACAGTCGGTGCTGAGAATATGGAAAAACTACTTCTGCAGACTGTATAACGGCAACGAAGACCAACATCCCGCTGTCAGGCAGAATGAACCATTCAACATAGACGATGATAGTCAAAATTTCCGTCCACCTGACCAAAACGAAGTGAGGATAGCAATATCCAAGCTAAAATCGAACAAGGCTGCTGGACCTGACGGCTTACCGGCCGAACTTTTCAAGGCAGCTGGGGATGAATTGGTAGAGTGCATACACCAACTCATTTCTAATATATGGTCAGACGAGTGTATGCCTGATGAATGGAATCTCAGCATCGTTTGCCCGATCCACAAGAAAGGAGACCCCCTCAACTGCGCCAATTATAGAGGCATCAGTCTCCTCAACATCGCATATAAGATCTTTTCTGCGATATTGTGTGAACGCCTGAAACCTTTTATCAACAGCCTGATTGGACCCTATCAGTGCGGTTTCAGGCCAGGAAAGTCCACCATCGATCAAATCTTCACACTTCGGCAGATCCTGGAGAAAACCCAAGAATTCCAAATCGATACTCACCACCTCTTTATCGATTTCAAGGCAGCCTATGACAGCATCTATAGAGAAGAGCTTTATAGAGCCATGTCTAGTTTTGACATCCCTGCCAAACTTGTCTGTCTGTGCAGGCTGACGATGGATAACGCTCGCTGCTCCATCAAGGTCGGTAATGACCTCACCGAGACCTTTGATGTCAAAAAAGGCTTTAGACAAGGTGACGCGCTGTCATGTGACTTCTTCAATATTGTACTTGAACGGATTGTGCGAAACTCACAAGCCAACACCGGAGGCACAATCTATTACAAGTCTGTACAACTGCTTGCATACGCCGACGATATAGACATTATCGGAAGATCTCAGCGGGCTGTCACCGGTGCTTTTGTAAGCATTGAGGCGGAAGCGGCCAAAATGGGTTTGGCGATAAACGAGGGCAAAACCAAGTATATGCTGTCAACTAGAAGGGAAAACCAACACCGACGAATTGGACAAAACGTCACCGTAGGCAGCTATAACTTCGAGGTAGTAAGGGACCTTGTCTACCTTGGCTCTGCTATAAATTCTTCTAACAAAATCAGTGCAGAAATCAATCGAATAATAACTCTTGCCAATCGCTGTTTTTTTGGGCTTATAAGGCAATTCAACAGTAAAGCCCTATCTCGAACAACTAAGGAGACTCTATATAAGACCTTGATCATCCCAGTCCTACTTTACGGCGCTGAAACATGGACTTTATTAAAAGAGGATGAAGATATCCTTGGTCGCTTCGAGAGAAAAATTCTTCGTAAGATTTTCGGTCCCGTTTGCGTTGACGGGTTTTGGAGGAGAAGATTCAATCACGAACTATACAAGCTGTACAGCGACATCGACCTAGTCAAAAACTGCGTATTGGACGTCTGAGATGGCTAGGACATGTAGAGCGAATGGACACCAACGCTCCGGCCCGCAGAGTCTTCGAATCTAATCCCGAGGGACGACGCAGTAGAGGGAATCATCGCCGTAGGTGGCGCGCACAAGTTCAAGGGGACCTCGACCAACTTGGAGTGCGCAACTGGAAGCAATTAGCTAAAGACCGAGCTAAATGGAGAGGCTTGTTGGTTGAGGCCCAGGTTCACCCCGAACTGTAGCGCCACCTAAGTAAGTAAGCTGTTGTAAACAGTAGATGGAGTAATTTAGCTACGTGCGTATTGACCAGAAAGATCTGGCCTCTACC
This sequence comes from Brachypalpus laphriformis, assembly GCA_945910035.1. Taxonomy (NCBI): domain Eukaryota; kingdom Metazoa; phylum Arthropoda; class Insecta; order Diptera; family Syrphidae; genus Brachypalpus; species Brachypalpus laphriformis. The sequence goes on along the minus strand of OX246754.1, from coordinate 190,136,234 downwards.
AAACGCAAAGAAAACCAAAAAACTACTTTCATTACGTAGAAGGAACATAAGTCTTACAGTAGGAATAAATACAGAACACTCTTTGTTAGGTAGACACGCCACTAGAATGGGAGTCCCAGCAAATGATTTCTGTAGAAGCTGCAGAGATGAAGAGGAGGAAGAGAAGAGTCTCCACCTCCTCGGCACATGCCCAGCGCTAGCTTCCCTGAGGAAGAAACAATTAGATCAATATTTCTTTGAAGACCTAAGTGACCTGTCTAACATAGACATTATAGATGTCATAGCATAGCAGTACTTAGAGTTCGATTGAATCAGTCACTCTACTACGCTTATGCATCTGGTCTAAGTCTAACCACGCCGAGTCGAAAACATACAAGGCACTCTCAGTCTTCTGGCAGTGTAAGTGTGCTTTTGGCAAGACATAGGGCTTGTCACCGAATAGGGTTCTCTGGAACTACACGGCTATGATAAGGCCATTCCTCGCAT